>OU696531.1:89006754-99006754 GCA_916048285.2 Bellardia pandia | reverse complement strand
CAGAGTCTGATGAGGTTATCTGGAGTAAACATCACTAAAATCTGATGAAATTTTCTGGAGAAAAGATCACCAGAGTCTGATGAGGTTTTCTGGAGTAAACATCACTAAAATCTGATGAAATTTTCCGGAGAAAAGATCACCAGAGTCTGATGAGGTTTTCTGTAGAAAACGTCACTAAAATCTGATGAAATTTTCTGGAGAAAAGATCACCAGAGCCTGATGAAGTTTTATGGAGAAAAGATCACCAGAGGCTGGTGAAATTATCTAGAGAAAATATCATCAGAATCTGTTGAAATTTTCTAGAGAAAAGATCACCAGAGGCTGGTGAAATTATCTAGAGAAAATATCATCAGAATCTGTTGAAATTTTCTAGAGAAAAGATCATAAGAGTCTGATGAAGTTTACTAGAAAAAAGATCACCAGAGCCTGATAAAGTTTTCTGAAGAAAAGATCACCAGAGTCTGATGAAGTTTTCTGGAAAAAAGATCACCAGAGCCTGATAAAGTTTTCTGAAGAAAAGATCGCCAGAGTCTGATGAAATTTTCTGGAGAAAAGATCACTAGACTCTGATGAAGTTTTCTGGAGAAAAGATCACCAGAGTCTATTAAAGTTTTCTGGAGAAAGGATCACCAGAGTCTGATGAACTTTTTAAGAGAAAAGATCACCAGAGGCTGGTGAAATTATCTAGAGAAAATACCATCAGAATCTGTTGAAATTTGCTAGAGAAAAGATCACCAGAGTCTGATGAAGTTTACTAGAAAAAAGATGACCAGAGCCTGATGGAGTTTTCTGGAGAAACGATCAGCAGAATCTAAAGACTTTTTCAGAGTCTGATGATCTTCTCATCATTAACTGACATAGATCATCATGGTGTGAGAAAATTTTCTGGTGAAAATTCATTATGTAAACAAACAGTTAAATGCAAGACGGAAATTACACTTTGGAAAGACCTTAATTGTTTTTTACTTTTCATTTTCATTCGTTAGATACTATTTCCAATATTAGCAGACTCTGATGATATTCTCATCATTGATTTATGAAGATCATCATAGTCTAGCGAAATTTTCTGCAGATAAGATCCCCTCATTCTGATCATCACAGAAACGAAACCCCAATCTGGATCTTTAAAATGTTGAGCAACTTGTGGTTTCCTTTTTCTTTTCCCTGACAGTGTCTCATTTAGTACATAAATTCAAATAGACTTGATATGTGATACTCTTATCGCATCCTTTAAATACCCACCAACCAACCAACATCTTGTTATAACAGTTTTCTATGATTCCCATGGAAATCCTAAATATTTAACGTAAATTTTTCGTTGTTGCCATTTCTCATCTCTAGTGAGTTTTTTTTTTCCTTTTTGTGCTTATTTTGCACAAAAATTACATTCGTTTCATCTTCATACAATTTCGACTGTTTGTTTCAAAATACAGAAATGAAAGAGCAAAAAGAAAAAAAAACACTGAAATAAATATTTTTTTGTTTTGTGGAACAGCAGCCGTTCAATGTCACATTAGTCACCATGTAACATCATGTATCATTGTAAATATTCAAGGATGTGTTTAAGGCAGAGCTCCGAAATCTTCGCTCGAATTCGAGTAGAGAGTGAAACTCGCTCGAATTCGAGCGCGAGTACTCCTGCGAGTGAAAAAAAAAATCGAGTATACTCTATTTTTCTATGCCACTCGAATAAGAGCGCATATGCTTCGCTCGATTTCGAGTGCGAGTAAAATACACTCGAAATCGAGCAGATTATACTCTTGCCGAGTACTCTTTCAGTCTTTCTCATACAGTGGAAAATAGAAACTGTTCGTTTTTGCCAATTTGTGTGTGCGTGTGTAGTAGCAAGTATAGACTATGGTAGGGAAAGGTGACTGACGAGGGAGGACTGGGAGGTCGAGAAGAGAAAAGCAGCAGAATGTATTGTTAGGGACCGGTGGTTTTTGTGTACAAAAATGCTCGCGAAGAAGATTTCTCGAAGATTACGATTCACTGTCATAACGAAAATATTTTCGTGTTTCACTATTTATGTCTTTATTGTTCATTATAATATAGAAAATATAAGTAAACTTTTAAAAATATAATACAACTTTTATTATAAAACAAACTAATTGCTCCGCACACGCGCACTGTATGAGAAAGACTGAAAAAGTAACAAAAACCACACGCACACACAAGTCAGCAAAGACAAACAGTTTCTATTTTTCCACTCGATTTCACTCTTAAGAGTAAACTCTCACTCTATTTCGAAGATTTTTACTCCCACTCTTAATTTTTAAAAAGGAGTACTCGCGAGTACTCCCACCTAAAACAAACGAGTGGAGAGTAAACTTTTTGTAACACTCGTACTCTTCGAGTACTCTTCTTCGCGAGTGTTTTTCACTCGCGAGTAAAATCGAGTAAATCTGAGCTCTGGTTTAAGGATATGTAGTTATACGAGTATGTTTATTATGTTTAGGGATTGTTGTTGTTGTTTTGCTCATTTACTAAATAAAAACAAAAGGCATGAACCAACAAATAAGCAAAAACAAAAAACAAAAAATGAGAAGAGTAAAGATATGCTAAAGCCTTACCTCATTCTTAATATTTTTCACATGGTACGGCTGGCTGGCTGGTTGCTGCTGCTGCCACGCCACTACTGCCTTTGTTGAGTTAAAGCAAGCATGTCCTTTTGTTTTCTAATATTTACGTTGTCGAACAGTAGCAGTAGCTGTGTATTACACCAAAACAAAAAAATATGAGCTGCAAGAAAAAAAAATAGCAAGAAAAAAGTGTTTGTCATAAACGTTTTCACACATGAGTTAGTTAAAAAATTATGAGGGTCGTTTACGTTTTACACACATCGCCCTCCCTATTCTTGTCTTACTCAGGCATAAACTAAACTTTCTGCTTATGTATTTTTGTTGTAGCCCATAAAAAGCATCTTATTTGGTTCATTTTTAATGTACATGTGTTCGTTATGCAAAGTAATTTTTTAATAAAAAAAAATGGTTTTTCAAATTCTAAATCTTACAATTAAAGGGGAAACGGATATAATTTTTAATGTTTTAATATTAAGCAAAAGTTTTTAAATTTCTTAAAGATAATAAAAATTAAGAGATTTAATTATATGTTCCAATGAAATATTAACAACGCAAGTTTTCTGTAATTACGATATTTATAAATATCGTAAATCATCTATAGAAAATTGATCAAGTCTTTAATTTCACTCGGAAAGAGTGACGAAAGCTTTTTAATTAGGCAAAGAAAGCGGTAACTTACAACTCCTATAAGTCATTATTAAACAGTTTCAAAAAGTAATATATATATCTTCGCTTAAGAATAAAGTTTCCCTAATAAATTTTCTATAGAATTCTAACAATTTTATTCGACAGATTTTCTATAGAAAAAAATATCTTAAGTTTTTGTTTTCTCTTAGTTAGGTTAATTTTTAAGTCAAACATTTAAATTTTCCTAAATACAACTTTAAAAGTCTTTAATAAAATGAAGATTTTTCTAATTTTCTTTCATTCTGCCATTCATTTCCCAGCAACCCAACATTTTCTCTACAACTTTATTACACTGGCACATCATAAAAATGCAGCGCCAGCATTTCCAAACAGCATCTGTAGATTATTGTGTAAATGCAGCAAAATAGCTACAACATTTTTATATGGCATTTCATAAATTGTTAGCAAAATTTTGCCACCATCTCAAGGAAATTTTTGTGTAGCAGCAATTGCTAGAAACACAACGCAGCGAAATTGAAATTCAAAAAAAAAACAAATACGATTTTTTGGCAACTTCTTTAGTTTATTTGTTAAATATTTTATTATTTTGTTAAGCAAAATGTGAAGATAACCGACTGTCGGTCTGTCTGTCTAAGAATATTTGTGAATATTTGCAATTGTTTTAACACCTGTTTAGAACAGAGTTGATGGTATTAATAGTTGAAGCAACATATTTTTGGCAATTGTTAAGTTGTGAAAATGTTTAAAGTAGAGTGGATATTTTTGTTTTGTTAAATAATGAAGTTAAATAAATCGTGATCCATTCCGAGGTTCCCTAATTTAAAAAAAAGAAAAAATACAGACAATTCAAATTTAATGAAATTTATTATTTAATGAAAATTATTATCATTTGAAAGAACATTCTTTGGCATTTATTTTTTGAAGATTATGTCTATCAAATGTTGGTCGTTGCTACGTCGCAGATGGTCTATCCACTGAGTCTAATTTTCGATGAGTCGTTCGAGCATTTCGACTGATAACTGGCGAATAACACGTGTGATGTTTTCCTCCAAGGATTTGTCCGCATAAACTTTAGAGTCTAACCCCCTTATTCATAAACGATTATTAAATTTAACAAACGTTTATTAAGACAGATTTGCATATAAAAATTTGCTTAATAAACGTTTGTTAAATTTAATAATCGTTTATGAATAAGGGGATAACTGTGTGATATCACACGATCTTGGTGGCAATTCGACCGGCCCAAAACGTTAAATTCATTGATTGATGCGTTGTATGAGAAGTGGCGCCATCTTTTTGAAACCAAATGTCACGGAGATCACAAGCTTCAATTTCAGGCATCAAATAGTCGGTTATCATGGCACGATGACGGTCGCCATTGACGGTTACGTTCGCATAGTTGCTGCGAACGGCACCGAATCGATTCTCCACGGTCTTCGTGTACACTCTCAGCTACGGCCGCTATATTATCTTTACAGCGTGCTGGACGTGATCTATTCGGTCGAATGTTATCCAATTATGAATAACTGGGTCTCAAAATGTTCGTAGGTCGTTTATGTTGACCATTAGTTGAGCAAAGTGCACGAAACGCATTCCTCACAGAACGTGAATTTTTGGTAATAAAGTTGAACGGTTTGTAAAAGTTGTTCAGGCGTAAGTCTTTCCATTAGGCAATGCCAAACAGTACTAAACAAAAATATGATGACAGCATGACACGTCTCACACGTGATCTGCCAGAAAAGGCTATTTAAAAAAGTATCTCTACTTGAATCACCCTTTACATACAACGAATTTACTAATTTTAAAGGTTTTAAAAGCCCATGTCAAGGTTTCTTTAAATGTCAACAATAATTCAGAATTTATTTCTGCTGAGAAAAAAACGATTATTTTGAAATTTTTTCAGTTTGATAATAAAGAAAGGCTATGGATTCCAAATGATTCTGCAAAAGGTTTTATTTTACGTAAAACTCTTCAATTTTATTAAGAAAAAGCAGCTATTGTTTGTATCCGAAAACCTTTTCTTCTCTTGTCTTTCACTTGAAAACCAAAACACACCACTTTTCTTACAAACAAAAAATTTTTAAGCACTTATAGTTTAAATTTTATATTAACTCCCTTATTTGGAATTTATAGCCTTCATTGTTAGCATAAGTATAAATATAGTAACAAATGGTTGTAAAAAAAAAAGAACCACAAGTAAGTTTTTTTCAGTTTTTGTGCATTTAATGTTATTCTTATAAATATATATTATAACAAGCATAATAAACAGTGTTTGTGTCATATGCTATAAATGCTTAAATGCATTCATTCATTCATTCATTCACTCACCCAGCAACAATGTTATCCTTTACAGGCTCATTATTATAACCAACCAAATAATAACAATGATAAAAATAAAATTGGTAGTAGTAGTAGGAAAATAAAGTGTCCTCCACAATCACAGTCATTACCAGTCCATGTGCATACATATAGCCATACTTTGTCACCAACTAGTCAGGCATAAATGTAAGCGACATCTCATTAACAATATGCGGTGATGGCCGCCAATGTTACTGATGCCACTAACTTTGTAAATTATTTACATATGTACATACATATGTCTATAAACAGTCATATCTATGTATATACTCGTACATAAACATACTTAATGCAACATAATGTTTTTAAATATTTTATAGTCAAGTCAAAATGTTATTTGTCGGTTTTTCTGGCCCAAAAACTCTTCCTCTGCTATATCTACATTATCTCTAACCACAATTATTTATATTGCTCTCTATATATATATATATATATATATTATATATGTATACACAGTAGTAGTAGTATTATTTACATCTAGCCATTATTATTCTAACTCTGCTCAATACAAAATTTTGTTGCAAAATATTTATATACACAATTTCTATTTACTCTCCCTTAACATTTTGTTGAGCCTCAATATTGTTTTAGGAGTTATACGTGATTGTTTTTTTTAATACTTTTCTCTCTGCCAGTATAAAAAAAACATATAATACCCTACACCCAGTATATGTATAAAAGTGTTTTTTAAAAATGGGCGCTATATAGGAGATATGTATAACCTATTATAAACCGTTCATTGAAAAATTTAGTTTCATGATTTCTGTGTTAAACTTTATATCGATATAAATAATTTTAAAAGATTTATGAAGGTTAAAGTGAATTACGGAGAGGGTCTTATATGGAAGTTTCGGCTAATTATGCACCGACCATTATAAAATGAGGTGTCATCATTTCTGTATATATGAAACTTATTTGTGTTGAATTTTATTTAGATACCAACATTATTTAAGAAATTTACGGTCGTTAAAGTGATTTTCAGAAGTGGGAGCTATGACTAATTATGAACCGATCAGCATAAAATTCTACCATATTAGTTGCATATACACGGAATATATTTGTGTTTAATATTATTTGGATTCCAACATTTTTGAGGGAGTTAAGCTGTTTAAAGTGATTTTCGGGAGTGGGCCTTATATGGGAGCTACGAGTAATTATGGACTTATTTGCACAAAATTCGTAGATGTGATTTAGCTTTATTTAGCAATCATTTGTGAAGAAATTTGTTTGAGTACTTGCATAATTCAAACATTTGTGATCTTTAAACCCCAATTTCGGGAGCCAGGTAAAATAATGGAACAATTTCCACCAGTTTCAGTCCCATCCCTCCTGGGGCCGAAACATTTTCACGTAACAAATTTCATTGAAATATCTTAAAAATTGCGATCTGTACTCTGCGCAAAAGCTTTACAGACAGCCAAACGGACGGGCATCGTTAAATCGACCCAGGAAGTGATTCTGAGTCGATCGGTATACATAATTTAAGATGGGTGTTTGACCAATATTTCTGGGCGTTACAAACATCAGCACAAATCCAATATACCCTCGCCACTATGGTGGTGTAGGGTATAAAAACGTATAGCAACTTAATGGTCCTGCTGAACTTTAGCTTGAAATAGATAAAGTTTGTTTTAGTGTGGTAATGAACAAATTAGTTTGATACCAAATTATGACAGGGGAAAATAAACAACACTAAACTCAGCTTCCAGAAGTACCGTTGTGATAAACAGATAAAGGCTGGTTTAGAAGAGGAATGTTACCATATTCAACCATCAAACAAACTAGAGGGTAATGAAATATAATGTGACATTGACTAAGTTATTGCCTCTGGAATGCAATTGAAGGAGTTATCCTAACTACAACACAATACTGTGGAACTCTTAACCAGTTATGTCTTGAAAGCATATTCAAATACACGAGAAGAACTTACGGAGGTATGTGTAGACAGAGCTCGTATACATCAGTTTTGAACGGCATTTACAGGGAAGCCGTAAATTGTGCGGTGTCTTGAATGCCGTAATCATGGATAACCGTCACCCAAGTGCAATTCCCTCATAATTGCATTAAAAATACAGCATGATATTCCAAACATTTTATATTGCCCATCCAACTTAAGATCTGTACATTCAGTGGACTTATGGCAATTGACTAAGCAGTTCTTTCTGGGTTGTACTCGAAGGAGTTATCCTAACTGCAACACAAAACAATTGACCTCTCACCGAGTCATGCCTCAAAAAGCCCCACAAATACACCAGAAGAACTTAAGGAAGTGTGTGCGGATATAATTCTTACACATCAGTTTTGAACGGTATATACAGAAAAGCCGTAAATTTTAATGTCATAATGATGGCCACCCGCCGTTAAAGAGACCTACAGTTTATAATTGAAGTCAAATTAGAGCATAAAATTGCCAACTTATGAAATTGTCCAAAGTTGATTAAGCAGTTCTTTCTGGGTTGTAATCGATGTCCTAAGTTAGTGTCTATACGTTTACTAATCACAGGGATGTAGAGTTGGCTAGACAATTGAATAGATTGGTGATATCAAAAACACTCTTTACACAAATTGGCCATAAATTAGGGACGGCAAAGTCAATGCTGGTCCATCATTATCTCAACTATTGTAGAACTGCTACAATAACTGACATTTACGCAGTATAATACAACATCATAATTCAAGACTTCTCTGTACATGTCATTCAATGCTGATAAAAAAAAGATGGCAAAAGATTCTGCAAACGTCAGTTCTGACGAATGTGTATATATCTGCGGTGTGTACGTTCTCCTCCTGTATTTGTAGGCCCTTTCCAAACACACCTCGCAGAGATTCTAACTGTATTGTGTTTTAATTCAAATTGTTTAATCAACGTGACATTATATTTCATTACCGGTACATGAACCGTAGCGAGAGAACTTACAAAATTGATATACTCTTAGTTCTGATCATTAAATCGAGAGGTTACACTACCAGGAATTTTCTTATGCATGGCATGTGAACAGAATTACATATCGTATAATTTATGCAGAAAGAAATCTTTTACCAGTTACTGCTTGAACGTTAAATGAAACCACCAGCCCGAAATTCTTATCAAACTGTGGCACGCTTTGCATTAATGGCTGTCTAAATCTATCTATAATATTACAAAATCAAGGCGATCCCTAATGCTCACAAAAAAAAAAAAGCCAAATTGTACAAATGTAAATGATTGTATGCATTTCGTAATAACATTAATGTGCAACCTGCCAAGGCATTTGATACTCAAAGTTTCTATGTATTTGTGTAACTCCGGTATTAAGGTCGCTCCATGGGAGAGTTTTGACTATTTTGTATAGGAAATTATATGACATCGTAGCTACACAGTCAGAAATTTCTGTAGCAATTAGAAATTCGAAAAAAAGGAAATCCTTAAAATTTAAATTGAATTATTGATACTTTCTCTATCAACAAAATTCCACGAAATCTTTAAGTATAATAGTGACCAATAAACTTTCTAATAACTTTTAGAAATATTCTCCTATTTTTATCTCTGTAATATCCTGCATTTCTAAAAGTATGCTAAACAATACTTTTCACCAGTATTTATACTTTGCCAATCTAGTATCCACAGCTCGCCAGCATACACAGGCAGTTTTAAATACATAATGGAGTATATAAATTTCAAAATAAAACCACATAGATTTAGCACATAACTACAAATGCATATACATACATACATACATTCATACATTTGCAAACACCAGACAACAAATGACATTGACCAACGGTCAAAGTTGCAATTTTAGCTTTTTAACACACAAATTCCCTACAAAAAAAAAAAACAAAACAGAACATTATAAAATAACTGTGTAACATAATTGTGTGCATTGTTGGTTTTTTCATTTTCAAATGTAAGAGTCAGCATAATTTAGAGACATAATAATTTGTATAAAAACCGACAGTTAGACAGCAAAACAGACATAGAGGCAGGCAGGCGGACAGACAGTATTAATAAATGTAAAAGTACGTGTGAGATTTATGACAAGTTAATTACAATTTAACAATAATTTAAATGATTATGGGGCAAAAAAAATGTAGACAACAAATTATTGTTAAAATAAAATGGAAATGGATTTTAAAATAATAGAAATATGTAGAAATATTTCAAGAGATTTGGAAAAGGTCAAAATGTAAAAGAACTGAACTACAACAGAACCACAACCTGAACAAAGAGCTTGAACAAAAACTTAAAATAAAGCCTGAACTAATTCGTGAGTTAACTGGAACTGGAACCTGCACTAGAACCTGAATTGCAACTTGAAGTAAAATCTGCACTAGAAGTGAACTATAACCTGAACTAGAACTTGAACTGGATAGGTACCTGAAGTAGAACTGGAACCTAAATTGGAACCGTAACTAGGACCTGAATTAGAACCTAAATTAGAACCATAACTAATTCGTGAGTTATAACCTGAACCGAAACATGAACTTGAACCTGAATTAAAACTTGAACTGCAACTCAACTACACTAGAACCCGAACTAGAACATTATTCTGAATCAGAACTTGAACTGAATATGAAATTTAAGTAACATCTGAACTAGAAGTGAACTAGAACCTGAGTTAGAACTTTAACTAGAATCTGAATTGGATCGGTACCTGAACTAGAACTAGAACCTTAACTTAACTTGAACCTGAACTATAACTAAGACTAGAACCTGAATTAAATCTTGAACCAGAAGTGAACTAGAACCTAAATTAAAGCTTAAACTAGAACCTTAACTGGATCTGTAACCTGAACTAGAACTAAACTAGAACCTGAATCAGAACTTGAACTAAAATCTGAACTAGAAGTGAATGAGAGTTCGAACTTATACTACAACCTTACACTAGAATTTGGATCTGGAACCTCAACTATAACCT
Organism: Bellardia pandia; assembly: GCA_916048285.2. Taxonomy (NCBI): domain Eukaryota; kingdom Metazoa; phylum Arthropoda; class Insecta; order Diptera; family Calliphoridae; genus Bellardia; species Bellardia pandia. The sequence goes on along the minus strand of OU696531.1, from coordinate 98,996,268 downwards.
GAACTAGAACCTCACCTGGAACCTGAATTAGAACCTCAACTAGAACCTGAATTAGAACTGGAACCTCGACTAGATTCTCAACCAAAACCTGAATTAGAACCTCAACTACAACCTAATTTAGAACCTCAACTAGAACCTAAATTAGAACCTCAACTAGAATCTGAACGAGAATATAACTTAGAACCTCAATTAGAACCTAAATTAGAACCTGAATTAGAACCTCCACTATCACCTAAATTAGAACCTGAACTAGAACCTAAATTGGAACCTAAACTAGAACCTAACTTAGAACCTCAATTAGAACCTAAATTAGAACCTCAAGCAGAACCTCAACTAGAACCTAAATTAGAACCTCAACTAGAACCTAAATTAGAACCTCAAGCAGAACCTCAACTAGAACCTCAACTAGATTCCTGAGAAGAACCTGAACTACAATCTGAATTAGTACTGATTTTATTGAGTTCTTTAATTTTTTTACATTCCTGATTTCTATTATAATCTTGTGCATTTTTCATTTGGCTCATAATTTCCACTCAACCAAACCATTGAGCCATAACTTACTGTTGCCGGTTTATTCATAGCACTTATTGATATCAGCGTTAACATTTATGGCCAATAATTTGTAGATGGAAATATAAAGAGTTGTAAAAAAAACTACATAAAAAACTGAAACACTTAATAAAAAGGAAACGTGAAAAAAATTAAGCAAAAAATACGCATATATTCACAATCTGAATCAGAATATATGGCCAAATAAGTTTTTTATGAGGCTCTTTATAGCCATGGCTTTCGTATCGCACACATATCTTATACATTTGCATATGCATGCATAACATATGCAAACGTTTTTAAATTATTTTCTCATACGATTTATCTTTAAAATTAGTTTAATTTTAAAACTTTAAGATCGCTGGCACAAACTGCCCTTTATAAATATCTAATCAGCTTCAGCAATTTTTACCTTAAGCATTTACTACATTGTTGTTAATTTTTTTATACGTCTGCATTTAGTTCTAAAGTAATAATTCTTAAAAATCCCAAATGCAATTGCAACTTTTATTATTCCGTTTTTTCCATGACTTGTTACTGGCCAAAAATCCTTTGTTCTACTCTTCAAACAAGTATAAAATAAACCCAAAACATAAAAAAAGAAGTATTATTAGAAATGAATGTGCGAGACCTAGCCCAGTTCGAAACAAAAGCGTGCAGGAGAAAATCTTTATTTAAATAAAACTTTTCTACAACAATACAAGAACAAGGAACTCAAATCAGTTGAACGTTTTAATACTTAACGACCACAAATTTTAAAACAGCCACATGGAGTTAAAGTATTTTTTTTTTCGTTATTTGAAAATTAAAACAGAATTTAGCTAAAACAAATAAAGAAAAAAAGTACAGCATAGAAATCTAGTGGTGACCATGACAATGGCAACTAAATTGTAAAATATACTCGTACTCCATAAACACCGCTCTCAACATACATGATCCTAAAAAAACCATTCAAACGTGTAAAAAATAATAAAAAAAAATCCTCAAAAAAACTAATAAAAGAGGAATTCTGTAAAAATATCATCATCATTTCGCTGGCCAGCAAGTATGTGTGCCTGAAAAGTACTTGCAAAAGTAGTGGTGTGGCTGCATATCAAAATCACATAAAAATTGTAGCATACATTTGGGGATTTTGCGTTAAATGTTTGACTGTTGGCTTGTGATTGTTTATTTTCATTGCCATTTTCATGTTATTCCTTTTTTGTCGTTCTTTGTTGGCATTTATTTTGTTGTTTCTTTAACTTGGCTAGTGTTTTTCCTTTCCGTTTTTATTTTTTGTAGCAAATGCCATAAACTTTTGGTGACATTTTTTTAGCGATTTTTTTCAGGCATTTTCGCTGTCATTAATAGATCGTTTTTATTTGTTGTCATCCTAATAGGTCTGGCGGGAATTTAAATAATTGTTGCTTGCATTTGCTGTTTGTGGAAAATAATATAAATCGATTTTAATCTTAGGAGAGTTATGAGTAGTAATAAGTCTTCATTCCATTTGTGGAAGGGAGAAATGAAAAACAAAATGATAAACAAAGGATTGGGATGCCATTTTTATCAATGAATTCTAATGTTATCAATTCAATTTAGCTTCGTTCTAGTTTAGCTTCTAACACAGGTTCTCGTCCAGGTTTGAATTCAAGCTCTAGTTGAGGCTTTATCTCAAGGTCGAGTTCTGGTCCAAATTCAAGTTGAAGTTTAGGTTTATGTTTAGGTTCTAGTTGAGATTTGAGTTAAGAATTTAGCTTAAAGCCGAGTTCAGGTTCAGATCAGGTTAAGCTCAGGCCATTGTTCAGGATCTAGATCAGGCTCTAATTCAAGTTCGAGTTCTGATTCAGTAAATGTTGAGATCAGCTTCTGGTTTAGTTTCAATTTCAGGTTCTAGTTCAGGTTCTAGTTGAGGTTCTAATTTAGATTCTACTTAAGATTATAATTCAAGTTCTGGTTGAGGTTCTAATTCAGATTCTAGTTCTAGTTGAGGCTCTAATTCAGATTCTAGTTGAGGTTCTACTTCAGGTTCGAGTTGATAATCTAGTTGAAATTCCAGTTCTAATTCAGGTTTTAGTTTAGGTTTTTGTTGAGGTTCTAATTACGTTCTAGTTGAAGTTCAGGATTCTAGTTTAAGTTCTAGTTCCGGTTCTAGTTTAGGTTCTAGTTGAGGTTCAAATTCAGATTCTACTTAAGATTAAAACTCAGGTTCTAGTTGAGATTCTTGTTCAGGTTCGAGTTGAGGTTCTAATTCAGATTCTAGTTGAAGTGCAGGATTTTAGTTTAAGTTCTAGTTGAAGTTCAGGATTCTAGTTTAAGTTCTAGTTCAGGTTCTAGTTCCGGTTCTAGTTTAGGTTCGACTTGAGGTTTTAATTCAGATTCTAGTTTAGGTGCTAGTTTAGGTTCTAGTTGAGATTTTAGTTCAGGTTCTAGTTTTCGATCTAATTGAGGTTCTATTGTCTGTTATAATATCTATTAAAATGTTCTAGTTCTAGTCTCTGAAACTAGTGTCTCTTCTAGATCTCTTGCAGTCAATTTTGGTTCAGTTTCCTACCATTTAAGATGAACTTACGTGTTACCATAAAATATCGTTCTAAAAAACATTTAAAACTTGTATCTACCCTCTCTACTCCTCCAGTCGGCTACTCTTAACACTTACACACTCTGTCCGCGGACAGAAAAGAGTGGTAAGAAAATGTTTTTTGTAATCAATATATTTTAAAAACAAAATGCATTTTTGTAATTATATTTAATTTATTTCATTTTCAATGTACAAACAAGTGCATACAACCACCTGTACAATATAACACAGAAAGTTTATTACAGCAAATGAAACTACTAAAAGAAACTCTCTTAAAAAAAAAATGGAGTTGCTGCCATAGACATTGTATGGTGAAAGGCTTTAAATGTGTGTATGTTTACAATTGCGTTGTCGTGTCAGTGTTTGCAGGTGGTGGTGGGTGTGCGTGTTAGTATTGCCAGAGGTCCATTTTATGAGTGTAAGTTGTATGTTGCCGTTTTTTTTTTTTGACAAATTTCCAATTAAAACGCACATCCGCATTTTTGTTTATTGCATTACAACTCAGCAATATACCATTATGAAGCTTTTACACATATATTTGCCAAAAAAAAGTGGGGAATAAAAAAAACAGAAAATATTATAAAAGCCATGTGTGCTTTAATATAAAAACCAACTTGAAATTGCACTGAAAGAATTAATGGGAAGCGTGGAAGATGTTAGAGAATTTATTGGGGCAAAGTTTAACTCATTGTGAAAACATATGGCAAAAGCATAAATATTAGAGAAGTTTGAGGTAACAGCATAGCTAGTAACAACAACTAAGCAATGGAGAATAAAATATTCAGTGTTCTCAAGCTAAGGTCACATTTGGCAAATATTTACTCAAAAAAGCGTAACCACTTGTTTCAGCACAAATTTGTTTGACGTTGTTTACTCGTAAAAGAGTTTTGCAAGATCAAACAGCAACAAATAAATAAAAATAAAATATCTGTTGCGCTTTGGCCTAAATAAGAAAATTTTTTTTAAATAAATAAATGAGTTCAAATACATATATCGCACCCTAAATACAAAAGGGTCACAACTCAAAATTTTCCCAAACTGACTTTTTCCATAAATTAATTGCGAGTCACATCACTATCTTCTTTAACTGGAAAAATACAGTTATGTCTATTTTTATGTCTCGCCTGAAAATTTTATTATTTTGAGTTGTGACTCTTTTGTATTTAGGGTGCGATATGTTATTTAGTGTTAACATCTTTTTCAGCAAATATTTGCCAAATGTGACCTTATCTTTACTCTGCGTATAAATATTGCATTGCTTTGTATGTGTAAGCAAAGACAACTAAGCATTAGAGAACAATAATCTGTAAGGCTTTTCTCTGAGTGTATATTTGTCATTGTTTGGGTATGTGTTTGTGCGTATGGAGTTTATTTAAAATATTGTTGATATTTTTGCAACTATATATGTATAGGGACCTATATAAAATATATAACTGTATAGGCTTTATACATCACATTTATGCAATTTTGTGTCCTGGGCATCGAAATGACTGCAACCAGACCGCACTTAACTTCACTTTGAAGTATACTTTTCGGCTGCATTCCCTTTTTAAATATATTGTATATTGTGTGTGAATGTGAATTTGTGGGCTTATGTGAATGTGTCCACTTTAAAAATAAAAACCAAAAAAAAAAAAAAAAAACTTTTTAGTGCATAAATAAGTGAGTTAGTGTATGTATGTATCTGTTTGTGTGAAAAGTAAAAAAATAAATTGTGTTTGTCGACGACTTTTACAGAAAAAATATATTTTATTTCACAGCCATAAACTGACAAACAGACAAACATTGCGTATGTCATTTTGGAAGGACATTTATTTGTTGTGTCCTGACATAGCAGGTCATTTTTTATATTTATGAGTCCTTTTTTGGCTGTTATTATTGTTGTTGTTGTTGTTGTGTGTGAAAAACTCTAATGAAAAATTACTTAAAACAGTAAATAATGACCACAACCCCAAAAAAATTTAATTTAAAAGGCATTTTATTTTGGCACAACTCAAAAAAAATTTAACAAGTTTTAATAAAAACAAATTTAATTTTCCTAAGTTTAACTAACTTCAAAAAAAAACAATTTCAATATGCTGGCTCATATTCTTCTATTTACATCCTCTTGCTTAAATGTTGCAAATTTGCAACATGTATCTCTTCGGTCTTATACAGTATGTAGATTCCTTGCATGTCATGTTTATCAGCAAATAATATTTTTGCTGATGTTTATTCTTTGTAGTATCAACATGTTTTGTTGATTTTGCAAAATACATATAAAAAATATGACAGCAAAGAGAACAAACACAACAAAACATACAGCACGAAAAAAAAACTCTACTAAAGATAACAGCAAATCTCAACAATTATTATCAATATGTATTTCAGTTCAATATGTGTTTTTTTTTGCGTTCCTGCAGTTCCGTCTGTTAATGCTACTTGCAACTTGCAAATGTTGTGTAGTGTAGTGTTTTTGTCCATCTTGTATGATTTTGTGTTGTATGTGCTTTATTACCGTATAACTTGTAGTAGCTGTGAACGAACAGAAAAAATAGATTTAATGATACATACGCATGTGAATGTATGTATGAATGAATAAAAGACTCATTCATGTAGTTCAACTTGCAGGCAGTTGAAGGAGTGTAATCATATGGTATATGCAATAAAGAGAAAGTTCAATGGATCTAAAAAAAATGTATGGAGATGATACTAAACCATAGCTTGGGAATATGGATTAGAAATCCTAATGATTAGCAATTGGATTAGAAATTTTAATTGTGCTTAACAATTGATTAATTATGATTAGTTAGCCATTTTAGACGATTGCTAATTGATTAGATTAGAAATAAACAAAAATCTAATCACAATTAGTGACGATTAGCCTTTCTAATCAAATCTAGTCAAAACTAATCCAAAAAATAATTGATTAGATTTCTTGATTATTTTTGATTAGATTTGATTAGTTTAACTATTTTTAACTATTTTTGTGAAAAGAAAATATTTATTTATCACATTTGTTGCTATATTTACATAATGTAACAGTTTTTGAATATTGCATAAAATTGCATACGGTGCACCCTGTTCTTAAACTAAACACTTGACACAGCTGGTTCACTTTGTTGTTGTTGCTTTGATTAGATTTGATTAGAAATGCTAATCGTCACTAATTGTGATTAGATTTTTGATTATTTCTAATCTAATCAATTAGTAATCTGAAATTTTTATCAAAATTTAATTCTAATGATTAGATTATTTTATTTTTCTAATCGTAATGATTTCTAATTCTAATCGAAATTCCCAAGCTATGTACTAAACCTTCATTTCGCGTTGGTTGTGGTAACGAATTTACTACTTGTAAAAAATTCTCTGCAGCAAGGCAAAAGATAAGGAATCTATAGGTTCTTAATAAAAATTCTTGCAGGGCTCTAAATGCAGTTATTGCAGAAGATGTTGAATCAATACAAAACATTGAAGGTGACTGCACCGCTTTACAAGAGATCATAGTCATATAGTCGTTGTTTTTTTTATAATTAACAAACACAAACTGCGAAGCTTTTGGCTTATCTGCAGAAAACACCCAGAGTCTTTGGCGGGAATCGAAACCGCAACCCTCGGATTGATAGTCCAGCAAATTATCTCTTAGTCTAAACTGAAAATCCTCAAAGATGCACTTGTGCTCAAGTACATCCAGACACCATGAGTTCTTAAGTGTTTTCTAGTTCTGGTTTGTTTAAGGAATTTCGTTTTTTTTTCTCAAATTCAGCTAGAGTTGAACTCATATAAAGTTCAAAGATTGAAAAAGAACAATTTCCAATTAAAAAGATATTAGCAGAAGGGGAAGATTTTATACAAACTATAAATAAGAAAGATGAACAGGAAATCGCTAGGACAAATTTATACTTGATAAGATAAATTTTACTAAAAAAATTTTAAAATGTAATAATAGAAACTGATTATGAATCAAGGATGAATGATATTTTAGATAATACTACATCATATCAGATATTAAATAAGGACCCTACAAACAAATTACAAAAACTAAATAATAATATAGTTGATGATCTTTTCAAATTAAAAATAATTACAATTTTTGAGAGAAACAATCTTAGAACAAATGTGGCAACAGCTCCTAAATTATATGGATTACCAAAAATTCATAAAGAGACATTTCCTTTAATACCAATTTGTTCATGAATGAACTTTTTAAATATATTACTGACATTCTTAAAAAACTAACTTTAAACTCTGAATATAATGTAAAGAATTCATTAGAATTTAAAAGATAAGATAAAGGATGTAACCATTCATAAAAATGAAAAACTTATTTCACTTGATGTTGTATCATTGTTCCCTAGCATACCTGTAGACTTAGCAATAAGTATTATAGATGAAAAATGGAATATAATAGAACAACATACAAATATTTCTAAAGATCTATTTTTACGTATTTTAAAATTTTGTATAATTGATAGCAGATATTTTCAATACAATAACAATATATATGAACAGAAAATAGGCCTACCAATGGGATCACCAGCTTTTCCAATTATTGCTGATATTGTCATGGAAAAATTACTTGACACTTGTATTGAAAAATTGATTATAAAACCAAAAAAATTAACAAAATATGTAGATGATTTGTTTTGCATAATTTCAGAAAGTGAAATAGAATATACATTGACGATTTTTAACTCTTTTCATCCAAATATTAAATTTACTATAGAAAAAGACTGTAATTCTATACTTCCTTATTTAGACACTTTAATACTAAAGAGATGTAACAAATTATTAATAGACTGGTATCAAAAACGTACATCATCAGGCTGAATCATTAATTACTATTCAAAACATCCTAAAAGAATTATTATTAATACAGCTAAAAATCTTATAGAGAGAATATTGACAATAAGTGATAAGGAATTCCACAAGAAAAATATAGAAACGATTAACAAAATATTAAAGGATAATAATTTCCCTATTAATATAATTTGTAAATTAATAAGACAATTTAAAAATAAAATGAATAACACAAAAAGATTATCTGAACCTAAAATATATAAATCTTTAAAAATCTAACATATTTGATAACACCAAATATAAAATGGCTCCAAAAATGTATAATACAGTAGGCAGATTATTCAGTAAATTAAAATATAGGATACCTAAATTAGAAATGTCAAACGTAGTTTACAAAATACCATGTAATGAAAATAACAATGAAAAATGTAGCAAAGTATATGTAGGTACAACTAAAAATAAATTAAAAACTAGAATAGCTGGACACAAATCTGATCAAAAATATAGAGATACATATATCATCACAAAAAACAGCATTATCATCACATTGTGCAAATTTGAATCACTATCCCGACTTTGAGAACATATCAGTTTTGAAAACAGAAAATAATTATAAACGTATAACATATAACATATAACGGTTAGAAATGTTAGAAATTATTAATGTACCAACAAATCTTAGAATCAATTTTAAAGTAGATACAGATAATGTTGCTCAAACTTATAGACACTTAATTTATAAAAACACAAAAACTAAAATATTTTTCATATCAATATTTTTGTTTGTGTAATATTTAAATTTTGACAATTACTGTTATTTTTGAAAAATATTTTTATTGTTATTAATTTTAAATTTTGTTTTTGTTATTGTTTCCCAGAAGATGCTACACATTGTGTAGCGAAATATCGGAAAAGAATAAAAAATAAAAATAAAAACTGACCTTAATCTCGAAAAATAAAATATAATTGTTTAATTAATAAAAAGGTCGAACAATCAGTTAAATAATTTTTCATAAATTTTAAAAATTTTGTACCAAAAAAGTACATTCTGGAAAACAAAGTTTTTTAGCCTAAATTCTAATATCATATAAAAACTTAGTAAAATTACGAATTTTTTTGAAGTTTTCTTTCAACAATTTTCAAAATTTTGTAAAGGTACTAGGGTTCCTAATTTCCCGGACTTTTTCCATTCCCGGGAGAAGGAAAATAAATTAGTTAATTCCCGGGAATTTTAAATAAACTCACATCAATTATAGTTTTGTTTATTTTTTAAAACAAAAAATTAAATTTTATATTTATTTAAGAGAAATTCACAATTCATTGGTATAAAATAACATATTTTTTGTAAAAAAATAAATTTTAATACTATTAACGCATTTAATAGATCATCAGACATTCTATTTCTTATTTTTGTAGCTATATTTCCAGCTAAACAATAGAACCGCTCACTTTCAACAGATGTCGGTTTTATAGTTATTAGGGACTTATGCTTGGTTTTCACTATGTCAGTTTTGTTGTCAAATTGTTAAAATTGTTGGTAATTTCATAACAATTTGGACAATTTGACAACAAAACTGACATAGTGAAAACCAAGCATTATATAAATTTTCTAAACTGGCAGATCTATTGCCAGTGCCTTCAAATACTTTCAGCTCTTTTTTTTTAAAAATTAACTGGATTTCTTTTTTTATTTATTCCAATTTTAGAATTAATTTAAGCTCATCTTCAAATGAAATCAATACAGTTTCTTCGCCAGCTGATGATTCATTGTCCATAAGTGGTTCTTCTGCATACTGCCTTTTAAAAATTCGATCAGCAATTAAAAAAATATTTAATTTTGCAGTATATGAGAAAAAATTTGATTATTAGTCTTCGTTATTCTTTAAAAATTTAAGTAAAGAATAAATGTCTATGTCTCGTGTTTCATGTACTCTTGCTTTTAAGGATGTCAAAATTTTAACGGACAATGTGTTTTTTTTTTACTTTGGAGCTATTCAAATAGTTTGGAAAGGATAATTTCGGTAATGACTAAATCACAATCTCTGCTACTAAGTGCCTTTACAGCTATTTTTATTGGATGTAGAACATCAATCAATATTTTTAATATTGGAATATTATATTCGTTCCACATCTGAGACAAGTCGAAATCTATTAGACACTTCTTAATAGCATTCTTTAATTTTAAAAAACTTTCGAGTTGGTTGCAGAAATTTGGAAACGCTTCCATCTGTTTTAGCTTTTTGAGAAGATGTCGGCGTATCAGGTTGTATTTTAACTTTGTGGGCATTTTCCAAATATCTTGTTAATCCACTTGTGCTCCCATCTTTATAACTTAGAATTTTTTGGCACAGAGAACATTGCGCAGAATTGTTTTTTTTTAAATACTTCCAAGCTGGAGATTGAAGACGGTCCATATTATCAAAATTTATAATTTTTTAAAATAAAATAGAATAAAAGTTAAATTTTTATACCGAAAAGTTCGTTAATACATTTAAATAAATGCAACAAGAGTTGAAAAAATTATTTGCTATGAAACAGCGTTGATTTTTTTTCGTACAAAAACAATCAGCAGAGTTGTAAAAAATTTTAAATTTTACATAAAATTCCCGAAAATTCCCGAAGAAAATTTCCCGACTTTGTAATAAAAAATTTCCCGGGATTTCCCGGGAATTTTTTCCCGAATAGGAACCCTAAAAGGTACCAAAAAAGTACTTTTTGGAAAATCAAATTTTTATAGCCTAAATGTCATTTAAAACTACTACATTAAAACTCTAACTTCCAATTTTCAAAATTTTGTAAAGGTACCAAAAAAGTACTTTTTGGAAAATCAAATGTTTATAGCCTAATATTTAATGTCATTTAAAAACTACATTAAAACTCTAACTTCCAAAGGTGTCAATTAGAAATATTGGGTTCAAAAGCTGTTGTTTTACATTAACTAAATTAATGTGTCAAGCCAACATCATTTAAATATTGTAATTATTTTAAAACTCTGGCCTTTACAAAACGCCTGGATACATGGTTCGATTCATATACAAATAACAAACAAATCTCCAGCAATTTTCCATGCATTATCAATATACAATCACATTGTTACACATTAGAGATATGGACGAGCAATGACTCTATTGAGAACTTTAATAAATGATGACGCGCTGCAAAACAATGATGGCAATGACAACAGTTATGTGTTAGTTACACGATGGAGGCAAATGGTGACGACAATGATTTTGATATTGCTGGTATTTACAACTTTAATGGTGGCGATTATAATGCTGACGAGGATATTATTGCTGCTGCTGCTGATTTTGATAAGACTGATGTGTGTGTACTACAACTACTAGATCATCATCATCATGATGATGAGCAAACAAATAATAATTGTTGATATTTTGTTAGCAGCTACAGCTAAGCTCTCTAAGCTTCAATGATTTTATTAATTGCTGTCAATGGTGTATGTTTTGAATTATGCCAAGGGAGTTGAAAACACAAAAAAATACAACAACTATTGTTAATCATAGTTTTATGTTTTCTGCACATGTGTTAGAGATTTTTGTTTCTTCATTTTAGATTCTACGACTTAAGCTAGATTTACACGATTGAAGGTATTTTGAAGTTTTATCAAAATTTTGAAAATTTATTTTGATGTTCTATTTACACGTTTCAAAAATTTGATCAAAATATTCTTTCAATATATTTCAAAATCTTTTGATAAAAATTTGATAAAAAATTTTTGAAGCTAATTTACACTATTGGTAAACTTTTTGTATTGAAAATATTGACTTTGATCAGCTGTTTTGCTTCTTTTGTGAAATAATTTATTATTATAAAAAAAAAAACAATTAATAAGTATGGACGACGACACAATCATCATAGCACCAACATTTTTACTATTGGAGGAAGAAGTAGCTGATAATAATGCAAAAAAAAAAAGAAGAAAACAAAAGGAACGTAGGGTCCGACCTTTTCTTTTGGAAGGTATGTCTCTTTTAGGGAGCGATTGATAAGGATTATTATACAAAACTTTGTGCGAATGTCACCAGACGATTTTGATTATTTGCTTAATCTCGTCACCCCATCAATAGAAAAGGCTAATACTAATATGCGGGAATCTTTATGCCCCGGAAAACGCCTGGCAATTACTTCGAGATTTTTACCGACTGGGGACAGTTACCCAAGTCTGATGTTCTTGTTTAAAAGATCAAGATCATCGATATGCAATATTGTGCCTGAAGTCTGCGCTGCATTATGTAACGTATAAAAAATTAATTTTTAAAGGTAAAACCTAATTTATTAAATAAAAAAACATATCAAAAATAATATCTATTGGTACAGATGCCAGCAACATAAGATGAATGGGAGAGTATTTCCCAAAGTATAAATAAAATGTGGAATTTTCCCAATTTAATCGGGGCATTAGATGGAAAACACATCAATATTATAGCACCAGCACATGTATATGTATTGATATGGTTTTGAATCAAAAGAATGAACATGCTGTCAAATTATTTATTGTTATCAATATTGCCAGATGCGATTTTGATGCTCATTTACACGGCATCAATAAAATCTTCAAAAGTTTTGTTCAATAAATTTTGATCAATAAATTTTGAAGAAATTTTGCTGTTTACACGAGTTTAAAGCATTTTGAAGAGAAATTTTGAAGAAAATTTCAATCGTGTAAATCTAGCTTTAATTTAAGTATTTGTTTAATTTTTCAAACCAAAATCCCACAAAAATTTAACCAACAAGAATTTCCCAATGTCATCTTAACATGTACATTTTTCAGCCACCCTTTCATTATTTCCACAATTTCTTTTTTCCCATAAATATTTAGTATAATGAAATGTCTATTAAAAAAATAAGGAGTACAAAAAACCTCTATTCATATTTTCTAGTCTAAACGTCATTGGTTTTTCATATGCTAAAAACATGCTTATATGGCATTGAAAGCCGCTTTACCACTAGCTGGGCAAAATCTAGAAAAAAATTGTGAAAACATGTATTAAATATTCAACATTAAAATTTTCGCTGCATCATAGTAATTTCATATTTTTTTTTGTACTCTTTGTCCATGTTTAAATAACTCTGGTATTATAACAACATGTCTGGGACATTGTCGTCGTCCACGTCCTTCACAATCACACGCAGCAATTATCCTACACGTTAACAAAAGAAAGCAAAAGTTTAAAGCCATGCTAGACAGTGAGATGAGTCAATGTTTGGGTTTCATAAATTTTATAGAAGAATTTCTAATAACAAAAAAATTAACACATAATGGGGGACAAAAGCAGATAAAATTTATGATTAAAGTGTTAAAAAGTTTAGGGAATTTAAGTTAAGCTTTTAGATTAAGGGAATGTTTAAATCTATTGATTAGTAGACATTTACTTATAATAAATTTGATGTTAACTAACTGAGAATTATAAGATATTTAAACCATATTAATTTTCTCTAAACACAATTATCTTTTTCTTTGCAGGTATGTACAAATCGTGAAATCTATTTTATAGTGTAAGTATAACTCTTGAGTTGTTACTAATTTCTGGTTATCATAAAGGATTTTTCAACAAGAACTTAGTTTTTTAAAACAAACTAAAACAAAGAATTTATAGAAAGACAAATTTGTCTAAACCACATGTTTATGATATCCATAGCCTCAAAAATAGGACAAAATTTAGTTGTTTGCATCTACCATTCTGCTTGAGCCTTTCATCGTAACAGCATTGCCAATCGCGGCAATATCGATTTGACAACAAACAAAATTTCTGCAAAAAAAACACTAATTTTGAACTAGAAATCTCCACAAATCTCCTGCCAAAAACTTTAAAAAAATTAAGTATTTTAGTACATTTCAAAAATTTTTTAAGTTTGCCAAAAGTACCAGAAAAATGCTTTTATAAAATATAATTTTTTAATTAATAATTCAAAGTACTATTTGGAAAAACTAAAACTTTTAGCGTATAATAACATTGTGTTATAAAACTTGTTAAAAATTAACAATCTTGTAAATTTTGCTGGATTTTTTGAAATTTTGTAAAAGTACCCAAAAAGTACTTTTTCTAGAACCAAATATTTTTAGCTAAAAATACCATTTTCTTATGAAACCTGGTTAAAATTCAATAGCTTTGTAAGTTTTTCTAAATTTTTTGATGTTTGTTAAAAGTACCAGAAAAGTAATTTTTGTGAAACCAGAAACTTTTAGCTATTTATTCCATTTTGTTATAAAGACTTGTTAAATATTAAGAACTTTGTAAATTTTGCTGATTTTTTTTTTTTTTTAATTTGTAAAAATCTTAACAAAGTACTTTTTGTAAAACCAAAAACTTTTAGCTAATATGTTACTGTTATGAAACCTGTTAAAAATTCAATATTTTTTTAAATTTTCTAGAATTTTTTGATGTTTGGTAAAAGTACAAAAAAAAGTACTTTTTTCAAACCAAAACATTTTAGCTCATAATACCATTTTCTTATAAAACCTGCTTGAATTTTAATAGTTTTGTAAATTTTCCTGAATTTTTTTATGTTTGGTAAAAGTACCAGAAAAGTACTTTTTGTAAAACCAGAAACTTTTAGCTGATTTTTTGGAATTTTGCAAAAAGTACCAAAGAAGTTCCTTTTGTAGTACTTACTTTCAAATTTGTTTAGCCTAAAATATAATTTCATATAAAAACTTGATTAAAATTAAGAATTTTTTAAATTTTCCATAAATTTTCAAAATTTTCTAAAAGTACCAAAAAAAAAAGTACTTTTGGAAAATCAAATTTTTTTAGCATAAATTCTAATTTCATATAAAAACTTGATTAAAATTAAGAATTTTTTAAATTTTCCATAAATTTTAAAAATTTTCTAAAAGTACAAGAAAAAGTACTTTTGGAAAATCAAATTTTTTTATCATAAATTCTAATTTCATATAAAAACTTGGTAAAACTTCAGAATTTTTTTAATTTTCTATAAATTTTTAAAACTTTGTAATAGTACCAATAAAAAGTACTTTTTGGAAAATCAAAATTTTTTAGCATAAATTCTAATTTCATATAAAAACTTGGTAAAACTTAAGAATTTTTTAAATTTTCCAAACATTTTTAATAATTTATCAAATCAAATTTTTTTAGTAAAAATTTCATTCTAATTTCCCTACAAACTGTTTATTTTCGTATATTATTTTCCTCAGGGATTTTTTTACTTTCTTTGAAATTCCTTTCTTTATACCAGCAAAGGAACTGAGGCTTTGCTATGGCCAGCAAATCTTAAAAGATAAATCACACTGATTATTAAATTTGTATATAATGCACAACAAAATTCTTTGTAAACAATTAAAGTAGACATAAATTACAAAAAGTACTGGTCCTTTTTTCCATATTTTATATTAACAAAAAACAAAATAAATAAAATTCAATGGCTGGGAAGTTGAGCTGAATGACTGAACGAACGAACGAATGAACGAAAGAACAAGTGAGTGAATGAATGAATAAATGACAGCAGGCTGGTCGGTTGGTTGTTTGGCTGACTAGTTGGCATTTAAGTCAAGCCCCGAATGAATGAATAAAAATACATAAGGACATTAAAGCAGCTGCTTTAAAGAGTGTATGTATGTATGTGTTTCATATACTGTTTTTCTTTTTTTTTCTGGAGATTTTCAAACAACAGCCACGATCCTTTATTGCTGGCTGACAATGGTCTGTCTATTTGGTTGATGTGGTCGTCCATGATGATGATGCCGCTGCTGACGATTACCACGAGTTCGTTTTATGGAATTCCCATTGGCATACCAGCCAGCATAACTTTTGACTTCATACACATATATTGCCGGCAACAGTCAAGCAGCAGCAGCATTTATTTCAACATACAGAGACACAATATGGAAAACTTGTCATTTCATTCAGAAAATATTACCACTCTACACTGACTAACACATTTACTGGGCAAGAGTATTTTGGTTTTGTTTTATATGAAGCAAGCAAATTGAAAATCAATAAACCCCCAAAAATGCCGACTTAGTGGGTAAATTGGATTTGGCAACAACATCAACTACAACAACATCTAAAGGAAAATTTTTAAAATTTATATGAGTCAGGGCCATTGTTAGTTTTCACAGCAACAACATGCCAGCCGAAATTTAGTGTATTTGTTGGAAAATATACTTGCAGACTTATGTTTTGGTTTGTTATAGAGTATAAATTTTATATTTTTGGGTTCATTTTAGTTTAATAATACTCGTACAACCAAAAGGATAACCCAGCAAACAATAGTTTATGAAAATCTCCAATTATCGAAAAGTAGCTTAACTAAATTCTAAACAAATAAATTATTTCCAACGAAACTTACCACAACTCTTAATGATTAGGCAGATTTTTTTCATCCTTAAGCAAACATTTCACTGGGTTAGTTTTGTCCAACCTACACTATTATTATATTACAATATACAAGTAATCAAGTACCAGCAGCACATGACCCTTCAAAATGTCTGCTAAAAAGGGTAAATATGTGTACATTCTTCTATTACTTTCAAATAACAAATAACAACAACATATATGTATGTATGTATATGTACGAGTACACATTAATACGAAAATGAATTGTCCGAAAAATGTGAATTGTCGCTTGGGACTTTTTGATGGTTGGTTGCCTCTTGTTGTTGTTGCTGCTGTTAGTTCACAATAACAATAACAGCAGCATCAAATAAAGGTTCAGTAAATTCTAATATTGATGCTTATAAATGATGCTGTTTTCTCTAATACTCCAGAGATTTTAATTGAGGATAAAACTGAAATGAATGGGCTACATATACACAACATAAAACATGTATTAATACATCAACAAAATACACTGATTTTTGCTTTTTAAAGCAAAACTACATAAAAACTCCAAAAAAAAAGGAGTACAAATTGTTAAAGCAAATTAGAAAAAAGTACTTAATTTAAAACTCAACAAAAATGACTAAAATAATAAAAAATTCAACTATTGAAGCAAACAACAAATCTCTAGGGGAAGTTGTGTTATTATTTTAGTACTTTTTGAAAAAAGTAAATTCTTGATTTCTGAAAAAGTACTTTTTTCGTACTTAATTTAAAATCCGAAAAATAAGTTAAAAAATGGTTAAAAGTTAAATATTTAAAACAATGCTATACCAACAAAAAAAATAAAGTTTTTAATAGAAATTCTTGATTTTTGAAAAAGTACCTACTTTTTAGGTACTTTTATTGTTACTTGCTAAAAACTAAAAAAAAATAAAGTATATTAAATTATTAAATAAAATAACAAATTTCTAATGAAAATTCAATTTTTTTTTAATGAAAAAAGTACTTTTTGAAAAATGTACATTTTCTGGTACTTAAGGTACGGCAACTATTTGCCGAAAAAGACGTAACAACTAAATAAAATATATTTGAATTTGTTTATTAATTCAAAAAAAACTTCATTTATTTAGAACAAGATGCAACAAATATTTAATTCTAACAGGTGGCGCAAAAGTAATCCTCCTATCAGAAAATGCTATAAATTTTGCGAGGACCCTAATGACAGTTCTGTTTTGACATTTGTGTAGTAAACACATGCGAAATACACTTTAATAAACAATGTTACGCTACACTGCTCCAGAACGCGGAATATTGCTGACAGAACTGACATTAGGGGCCTCGCAAAATTTATAGCATTTTCTGATAGGAGAATTACTTTTGCGCCACCTTGTATTTTATTTGATGCTGTTTGATCTTGCAACACTCTTGTAAGAGTAAACAACGTCAAACAAATTTGTGCTAAAACTAGTGGTTATGCTTTTTTGAGTATCCATTATTATCAATGGTCCTGCGACACTTTGAATCCCAATATCCTAGTTGCGGCACCCTTTTTGGCAAACAAATAAAGAACTCTTTAAACTCATTTTAAATTTCCTCAATTTTCAAGCAGTTTTTCATCATTTAAACTATTTTTAAAATATTCATAATATATCTTAACTTTCCTACAATGCAACAGAAAAAAATTCATATTGCGATTTTTATCGTACTGCAATCTATGGAATTGTCTTGAAATAAAAACCATTTCCTACCCTTAGTTTTTTATGATAATGGTAGTTACCAAAACAACACACACACACACACACAAAGGCCAAAAAAAAAACAACATACATACGTAGTGTATTGCAATTTCCAGCCATTATGGTGGTAAATCATATAAAATTTAACATTTTATTACTTGACCATGATGCACAGAATACGTATTGAATGGACAGTCAGGGAATAAAGAAATGAGAAAACAGGATGAACAAAAAACAACAAGAAAACCCAGAAAAAAAAACGCAGCAAATAGCTCAGCTGTGGTAAGTGTAGGACGCCAGAAAGGCAGAGGGAGCGATTTATAAAAGAAAAAGAAGTGAAATCCTGCATGCCATATGTTAACCCTAGAGATTTTATGAATGTATAATGCGAAGCCTCGAACACACTGTGACTGCTAAAGTGGTATTTTATGAGCAGCCAAACAAATGCTGGCAACCTACACTGAATACATTATGTACACAAAAAGAAAACGTTTTTCTTTCGTTTTGCTGAATTAAATTTCAATTTAAATTTCCTTTGGGTTTATTAAAATGAACTTTAAGTAGTTTAAGTTTGAGCTATTTAAACTTATTAGCAAATAAAACAAAGCTAAAAAGGCCTAAAAAGGCACAAGTTAAAATCAATAAATAAATTAATTTCATTGTTGTATCCCCGGTGACAGTCTGACCGATTAGGTTTTTCTCATTAACTAAAGCTGCGTCAAGAAAGTGAAAATTGCTTTGGCAGAATTTAGGTTGATTGCAAAATCAAAAGGTGTAAATAAGTAAATTAATCATAATCAAGTCGTCGATGTGGCAAAGGAGCTATTCAGGTCAAACCACAATATTCAAACAGCACCTTGGCAACAGAACGCAAAAAAAAAGTAACTGCTGAAAACCACACCAAATATAAATAAAGCAAAACACAAAAAACAACGCAACAAAAAAAAAAGAACCAATTAATGAAACAATTCTTGGCAAATACTCTCAGCCAAACACAGATTCCTGCCGCTCAATACATATTGCAAACACCAAACAGCGACCCTTATCCTAGCAACCTGCTGCTGCTGCCAACCATTTCCTGACTGCTGTGTGTAAATAAGTAAATAAACTAGCTTGCCTCTCAACACCATATTCAGTGGGTTATACCTGTAAACGTGACAGCAGCAGGTGTGCAAAAATTACTACACTTTACAATACAATACAAAATTTTGCAAAATTAACCATAACTTATGTTCATTCTTTCATTTTACTTTGTAATTTCCTTTCTGCTCCCTTTCCTTTTGTCCTCTCTTTTTTAGGTCCTTCTCTATAATTTTCCATAATAATTTAGGCTGTGTGTTAAGTTAACGGTAACATAAAAAAAAATGTTGCAGCTTAATGTGGCAACATTTAAAATGATGTATTTGGTAACCATAGAGTGTTAATTGTAGCAATACAAGAAACAAAATAATATAAATAAAAGGTATGGAAAAGGAAAATGTGCTGCTAATGACACGTAAATTCCAGCTAATTTGGGTCAGTTTAAGTGTACCACTTTGAAACTATTAGACTTCCCAGCATACCATTTTAGGAGCGCTCCGAAAAAGGAGCCAGAAAAGAGTCCAACAAAAGAGCATTTTCGGAGCGCTCCGAAAAAAGGAGTCAGAAAAGAGTCCAACTAGAGCATTTTCAGAGCGAAAGAAAAATTTGCTTGTTACTGTCCTGAGTCGGCACGCAGTATGACTCAGAAATTCCACTTAATTATGTGTGTAACAAAGCGTTGTTCTCTTGCTATTTGTGCTTTAAACAAAAAAAAACATAGCTGTACCACACAAGAATGATAAAAACAAGATTACACAGATCCCAAGAAAAACCTCATAAAAGACTCTTTTCTGGCATTATCTAAGAGCTCTTTAAGAGCCCAAAAAAACCCTCATAAAAGACTCTTTTCTGACATTATCTAAGAGCTCTTTCTGACGGACCATTTTCGAACGTAATGACCCTCTTTTCTGAAGGTTTTCGGAGCAATTATGATTGTTTTTTGGGCTCATAAAGAGCGTTAACGCTCCAAAAAAGGTGTCAGAAAAGACTCTTTTCGGACTCATATGGCTTGCTGGGTTTATTCCCCCCCAACACACACACACCAATCCAGACTGTTTGCCTAGACACTCCAATAGTGTGCTAAAGAGATGTCATAGTCCTGGGGGAGTTAACTAGATTAAAGAAAATATTTCTAAAGAAAGATTTAGTTGGTTTAGAAGTGTTTACCTAAAAGCCGATTGCAGTGCCACGTAAGAAACCTTATTTATCAAAGAACAACCAAACCAAACTTTCGCAAAAAAAATATATAACGAACCTAAATTTTTTTGGAATCATATTCTTTTCACCGACGATAGTAAATTTCAAATATTTGTGGTCAATAACCCCCCAAAAGCATTGCGAACCAAGAACAAAGCTAAAGCATTACCTAAAGTCGGTAATACAGGCGAAATAAAATAAAATTTCGCCTGATTTCACAACAAAGCTCGTTGGTTCTATGTATGCCTAGAAGATTGTCAGATTGTCATAAAGGCCAAAGGACTATAAACAAAATATTAAATACAATGTTTTACATAATTTCAATATACCTGTTTACTTTATTTTGACGTGAAAAATATGGTGCGTTTCCGTTAAAATTTAATTATTTTTGTTTTAAATTCCTTATTTTTCTAGTTTGTGTTAATAATTTACATCCTGCTAGTGTTTACTTTATATTGACGCTCACAGTATATGCTCCATGGTTTTTTCAGGCGAAAGATATCAGGATAGCTGTTGAATTTAAAAATTATGTAAAACAATCGTATCTGGTAAAGCGAATGATTAGAGGCCTTAGGGTCGAAACGATCTTAATCTATTCTCAAACTTTAAATGAGTAAGAACCTCATCTTTCTTGGCATGTAGGTCGGGCTTGTGATATAATGTACCCAATGGGCCACCGAATTGACGCTGTGGGATGAACCAAACGTAATGTTACGCTGCCCAAATTAATCAATTCTGCACTGTTTTGTAATAATATTCAGGGGTGTCATAGAAACCAATATTTTCAGAATTGGTTTTAAAAACGACAATAAAAAATACTTTGGTGTCATAGGGCACTGCTACACGTTCAATAAATTTCTAGATATTTCTAGTATCACGATATTTATTGAACGTGTAGCAGTGCTTTTTTTCTTGTCGGTTTTAAAACCAATTCTGACAATATTCGTTTCTATGACACCCCTGATTATCTAAAATAAATTGGTAAATTCTAAGACCACAATGTCCGATAAATAATACAGTCAGTATTACAGTATTTTCAAGGCGCTCTTATCTAGCGTTAATAACTTCCGTGATCTTCTTTTGAACATAATAATAAATAGTTTTGCCTACCTGAATCCAAGCAAGTTGCGACAATGTCGGGAATATTCCGATTCAACCCAGCAATGAATTATTTCTAACGCATACCACGTGGCATGCCAAAGAAAGGTTGTGATCCAATTAAAGCTTGCCGGGCACCTCTATTACACAAGCAATCTTCTAGTTCATTCATTTGAATAATGACAGACCTAAATCGAGCTAGAACTTTACTGAAGATTACTGACTTCTAATAAGAGGCAACAACTTTTATCGATATCTGAAATTATGATTAAAGGGGCGACAAAAGGGGTGGAGATAGACTAGATCAGAGCCAAGCAAAAGCGGATCGCTCTCAGCTTCACTTCTTGAGCATTATTTCTCAAAATTATTGAGCATTTATTCTCCAAAGACTTGCTGCTCTCTTGGTTGATTGCATTCGCCTCAGTTTATTAAGTCAGAAACCCAGTATACTCTATGTAACTGTGTCAAGAACCCTTACCTGGTATCGCAAACCTTAATTCTTTTTCCACCTATAAAACTAAACTTAAACAACAAAAGAAATTCACAGCTTTGAGTGGATTTTTGCTACTAATCCTTAATATAAAATAATGTGAACTTAAGTTCTCGTACTTCATTTAAAGTCTCCTCTAAATAACATTCCTGAATATTTTCAAGTCGAAAAAAGGTTGTGTTTTTTTTTAATGATTTTAGCTTCAAGCTAAATAATTTCGTGTGTAATATGATTTTAACAGCATCACAATCCTTCTCATCAGCACGTATAAAGGACTAATGTAAATTTTATACGTATTTATTGGCTGTTCAATGTTTTTCTCTGATTTTTTTTTTTTGTTGCTGTTGTTTGTAATCCTTAAAATCTTAGTTAACCGTAACGTGATTATGTGCGATAAAGAGTACGCGCTATGGCTAGAATTCAGTGTTTGCTTTCTTTTTCGGAATTAAGTTATGAAAATATTTTTGTTAATACTTTAGGTGTTATAATGACCACAAACTCATATGCAGATGATGAGAATAAGGACAATAACCAGTAAGCAAATTTAAGGCAAATTCAAGTGCAATTGAAGGTAATTTTTATACAAATGTTTATAGTTTTATCGGATGTATAGCATTATTTTCAGACATCAATGTCTGAACTTGCACTAACAACTTATGAACCTACATATGTTAGGTTATATTAGGCAGCGGTTCTTTGCACAGCTCACTTAAAATCCCACTATGTTACCCGTTAGGTGAACAACTAATCAATCAGTCAACTCTGGTTGTTTCCATTTTAAATCACCCTGATTTGTTGGAGAAAGTGTAGCTGTATCTTAATTTCATCCTTGATAGCTCCTCCAGGCATTATGGGTAAGAGACCGCATGTATACGTTTCCTCATTCCTGATAGGACCGGGCTTTGGCAGACAAGATGAGTTATTGTCTGTTGCTCCTCCTTGTCTTGACAGCTCCTACAGCAACAGCAATCATTGTACCGTAGGTCCTGTTTTCTTGGCTTGTCTACTGAAAGTACCGTGTCCTGTAGATACTAAAACAATTAGCCTTATTAGGTCACGAAGAAAGCTAATCAGTGAATGCGTCCTGCTTTTATCAACTACGGGCCAAATTGACCATGCAGTAGAACAAGTAATTTCATTCGTGCACTTTGTCTGAGCAATTCTGAACAGTCCTCGCTGAACGTTAATTTTAAGACTAGTGAAAAAAGTGCCAGTCAAGGGGTCAATAGGCTTTTCAGTCGGCATTGTAGCCATTCTGGCCTATTCTACTATGACCAGGGACTTATACAAGCCGTATCCTAGAATGTTTCGCTACCTCTTTTAGAGGTATCCGAGAGACACTTGCTATAGATCTCTTTCGCTTCGGGTTACCACAATAGATCCAGTTTTTATCGTAAATAATGATTCAGTACGAAAATTATTGAATGTTTTTGCGTTTAAGCAGCATTTCAAATACACAAGATCGTCTGCCGGTTTCAATTCGTATGCTATCCAATTTATTTGGTTTTGAATGAATCCTACTACTCTTCAAGATTTTTAAATTGCTGCTTGAGTACGTCCCAATGATTTTGCAAGCTTTTGTCGAGTTTGACAATAATCTTCATGGAGTAATGCCTCAAATTCTTGGTCCGACCTGGTCTTTTTTTAAGTACTCTAGACTTCAATTGTGTATGATTGAATGAATCCTGCTGCGTGTAAGCATTTTGAAATTGCTGCCGAAGTAGCTCCCAGTGATTTTGCAAGCTCTTGTTAAACTTGACAACAATCTTCATAGAGTAACGCCTTCAGTTCTTCAAACTTTTTTTGGCTGACCTGGGTTTCTTTTAAGGACTCTCAAGTTGAATTGGATATCATTGGATGAATCCTGATGATGATGAAAACGTTTTTAATTTGCTGTTTTAGTAGCTCTCAATGAGTTTGCAAACTTTTGTTGACTTTCAAGATAATCATCATGGAGTAATGACTGCAGTTCTTGGTCTTCAAACATTTTTTATCTGAACTGGGCGATCTTTGTCTTCCATGTCAAAATCACCAGTTCTAAACTGCAAAAATCATCTCTTGCACGTTGAAACCGATAGAAATCATACATCATAAGCTTCAATGAGCAATATATGTATGTGCTTTCACGACACTTTCATCCAAATTAAAAAAGTATAACAAAATTTCCTGCATATGACGCTTTGTTGGCACAAAATTTGACATTTTCAAACTATAAAGAACTTTGTTAACTGCACTTTAATATTCTTTAATTTAGTGATAATAAATGACAGATATCTAATGTTCAAAAGATATGTTATTTTTCAATATATTGAAAACTATTCTGCATACTGGGTATTAATTTTATGGTTTATATTTAAAATTGTGTAGCTACCT
Organism: Bellardia pandia; assembly: GCA_916048285.2. Lineage (NCBI taxonomy): Eukaryota > Metazoa > Arthropoda > Insecta > Diptera > Calliphoridae > Bellardia > Bellardia pandia. The sequence goes on along the minus strand of OU696531.1, from coordinate 98,972,106 downwards.
TTCCCAGCCCAATGGTATTAAAATGCTAACAACTTTTAATACTCATAGCTGCAGATATTCAAACAATTTTTTTCTTCATATTTTACACCAAACTCATAGCAAAGTCTTCCTACAGCATTGTTCATGTCCTGCCATATATGTATATTTGCATACGTTAGTATGTGTTACCTTTGCATACATTACATATACACATAAATATATTTGCATAGGTATTAGTATCATGCCACAAATGGTTGAATGTTACAACATTTATGGGTAAAAAGTCATACACTTATCAACAAATCCTCGTAAAAACGCGTTTATGTTCGTGTGAAAAAATAACTTGAGGCAATTTTTTAAATTTTCTATGGTTTATGCAGAGCAAAGGAATAATGGCTGGCAAATGAAAAAAAAAACACCAGCAATTTTATGACATACACTCTGGTCAGGTTGGTTTTTATGTCCTTACTGCTGCCGTGCTATCAGCAACAGCATCATCATACTCATTGATGAGTGTCTATGATACTGAGTAACTAGGGTTATTTTTTCTTTCGTGTTGGAGTATAATAATGTTGGAAGGATGGCAAATCATCACCAGAGCCAGGTGTAAATTGAGACGATTAATCTGATTGTTGGTTATTAAAAATCATAATCTTTAATAATAGAAATGTATATGGGTTTTTTTAATGAAAACTTCTACAAGATTAATGCTGTCGTCTTTCTTTTTTTTGAAAATTGGTTAAAAGCCAGATTATATTTGGGTTTAAATATTTAATTATTAATTGATATATCGAAAGTGTAAGAATGGGATGAAGTAGTTCGAGTAAGGTATAACCAAGGGATATATCTGTATACAGATGGTTCGAAAATTATCCACCGAACGGAAATTATTTTCTATCAACGAAGTCGAAATATAGGTAAATCGTCTCCTTGATCACAATACTGTTTTACTTGCAAAGATAATGAGAGTATGAGAAGCGCCAACAACACTTAAACTCGTATAGTTACGGATAAAAAGTTCACAAGCTGGCGCTCATAATCATATATTCGATTGTAGTAACTATGTATGTATGTATCTCTGGCAATCATGTTCATGAAGAATTCATTTATCATAATATATTGTTCTTTGATTATGATTGAGAACAACATAACATGATAAAATATTTCATCATAAAAATTATCACCATAAACATAACATAATTACTTTCATCATATATATGATTAATATAATCATGTGAATCATAATTTGACCATATTATGGTTCCCGCAATCATGTAAATAGTTACAGTGAGAATAATATTTAAAAAAAAATTTTAAAAATTTTGAAATAATTATATTTTTTCTCTACGTGCATCGAAAAAAAAAACCAAGAATTCAATCCCCTGACACTACTGAAACAGTAAAGTGCACTATTTCTCTGTTCATAGCTGTAAATATTCGTGCATTTGCCGATGGTATTTCCAAAACTTCAGGATTTATTATTTTAAGAATATATTGCAGAAGTAGAAGTGAAATCCTGATTAACTGAACTTTTACCTTTCGTTTTTGGATTTAGCCTGAAATTCATTTTAAGTGAAATAATAATTGCCTTTTTTCGCTAATTAAACCAACATCTTCTGTTCGTGCTAATCATCTTTTAGATGCATTTTTAAAGATCACATGATTATTAGTTCCAAAATGTTTATGAAATTTATTAAACTCATCAGCTCATAATAGGTAAGACCAAATACAGAGCATTACCTTAGCGTCTTGTGTGTTTAGCTTTGTTGTTGATTCAGCTGGTTGGCCGAACCTTATATACGATTTCTTACGCTTCGGGTTATGGCAATGAATCCATTTTTCATCGCAAGTAATGATTTGATGCAAAAATGAGTTCTTTCGATGAAAAAGTCTTTTTAACTTCAATTTATATGTTATCAAATTTCCCAGCTTTTGGTTGAATCATGCTGCTCTCAAACGTTTTGAAATTGTTGCCTGCTTAGCTGCCTTTGATTTTGTAAGCCTTCAATTTATGTCCTCAAACTTTTTTTGGCTGGCCTGGGAAATCTTTGTCTGCCGTATCAATATCACCACTTCTAAACCGCATCTCTCGTACATTCAAACCGATAAAACACATTCACTATAAGCTACGATGAGCTATTGGTGTGCTTCAGCAGCACTTTTATTCAAATTAAGAAAGTAAAGCAAAACTTCCCTTGTGACGTGAAAAAACGACCATTTTTTTGTTTCTTTAGTTTTATTATTATTTGCAATAAATTATATTTTGTTTGTTCGACTATAACATTTTTTCTTTTATATGACAAAAATCTATTTTAAGTTCCTGTTAGTTTTCTTTTTATGGAGCTTTGAAAACAAAACAAAAAATTGCACTGCATAAAATAAGCTGTTAGTCAATGTAAGGCAATTGCTGCTGTTTTAATTAAAAGTATACGCTGAAATTGTTGAAATATCAATATACTTAATCATACTGAATATCGATTTGGAAATGAAATACATATCTATCTGATTTTGCAAGTCTCTAATATAAAAGTTAAATTACGCAAGTAAATGTTAAGCAAATTCCCTTAAGCAGTAAAGCTAAAAGGAAAATGAGAAAACTATGCTTAAATTTGGCCCTTTGAAAGAATATCTTGCTAGAATCCTTTTATTTACCACTTAAAGCATAATAAATATATAACATTTTTTGTGTATGTTAATGCTGTTAGCCATATCGCAATTTCATATTGAAATACTTATTTCCATAATAAATAAATCCTTGAAAATAAAACTCCTTTAACTTTTTGCAAACCAGACTGCTGCTAGTATATACTTGTAAGCAAAAGTCAGTAGAGAAACCTAGTATACATACATATATACATATATGTATGTGTGTATTCTATGTCTGACCATAAGAAAATCAATGTGTCTGCCCGGGCCAGCTACAATTGGGAGCTTCAACATATTCACACACACACACACATACACACTCCCCTTGACTACCAAAAACACACGTATAAATTATTAAATCTCCCGTCTATTTGTAAAATTGCAACTGTACCGCACATAAATTGTAAAATTACAGCAGTTTTATACGTTTTTGCGAGCAAAACAACAGCACAGCACAAAAAACTGAACATCCGTTTATATGTTTTTTTTTTTGAAGCTCTTACTCTTGCAACACTTGTGCCTTGCAGCCTAGCACACACCAAAGTTAAGTGGCAGCAAAAATAGTCGTACAACAAAAAAAAATATATATATATATTGAAGGCTTACACATTACAATTGGGTTCTACTGGCTGATTCGGGCTACTTGTTCAGGCTGTTGCTTTTAGTTTTGCTGTGGCAAATCATGATGAGTATGATGATGGTGCAGGTCATTAATATTGCAACACAGGAGTAGCAGCAAGCATGGACGAGTAATATGGTCAAAACCATACTCAACCACATCATATTCTTTTGCTCTCTCTCTCACAGTATCTCTCTCTCTCCTTCTCTATTACTGTGGTGTTATGGCCATTTGTTATGTAAAATTTGTGTATTCTATATGCTCTATGAAGTCTGTTTAAATTTGTCGGCCTTTTCTAGTTTTAGTTTTTCTGACTTGGTTTACTGAGTTGTTGTTGCTTTTAATGTTATGCATATATGCAACACTTTAAACCACTTTTAGCCCATTTCCCTTGTGAGAAATTAGGAAATTGCATTTTGGCAATAGTAACGGAATTGCGCTAGTTTCCAAAACAACTACAACAACAACAATGATACCAACAGCACACTAACAACAACCACTAGCCGCCACAGACCTGCAAAATACACACACAGAAGAAGAATTGTTACCCAATTTGGCTACTAACACAAAATTGTTTTATATACTCTACTCTTTATAGCTGCATTTAATAATGATGATGAGCTGCTCCACCACCACAACCATCATCATGATAATAGTAAAATTTTCTTTTAACCAAAAACACCCATTCCCTGCCCCTTCTTAAAAACAAATATGTATTAATACGTAAATGAAAACTTAACGCCAAAATTTTACTCTATCTACATATATAAATATATTTCAGCATTCATTTTCAGTTAGGTGGCAACAATAATTTTTATATTTTCAATGGCTGAAAATAACAAGCAAACACTGCTGCTACACTCAAACATTTTTGCTCTTTAAGGCATTTGCTTTAGATGTATATACTAGTTCCACTGTGTATGGTTGATGTGTTGGAGGGTGCATGCATGTATGGTGATCTATTAGCCTCCATTATGGCAAACGGAAGTCACAATGGTGCTGGCAATATAAGTACATTTGCCTTTTAAACAAATACTCGTTCGCAGACAACTACATAAACAAACACATACAAACAAGTGTAAATACATTAATTCATGCACGTTCAATTTGTTAGCTTATATTAACAGCGGTGTTTGAAAAAGTAGCAGTATTTGTAGCCTAATGTCTCTGTTATTGAGCGATTAAAACTTCTTTGAATTTTGTTAAGCAGTGTGATAAAATGTTTTGTCTGTCTGATGTCTCCAGTGGGAAACAAACTCCCAGTCAATCGATTATTGACTTTTCCTCAACATATTTATAATAACTACTGGGAAGTATGGAGGCATATATTTCACCAACACAACATTATAAGCCACAATCAATCGGATATTACAGGGCTTAAGCACTTGACTTATCGAAGGTCTTAGACACAGTTGATCAAGTCACACTCACCTAGGATATCCTGTTGTCTACAATGCTCAACAACAAGAAACGTTATTGGAGTTTATGCATAAATACCCAAAACCCCGTAGAATTATACGAGGAGTTCTTTAGAGCGGGTCCTGTGCCCGCTCTTGTTAAATTTCTAGTTCTCTAAACTTCTAACGCCCGCAAACTTCCAACGCCATAATGTGTGGAACACACATGATGCCAAAAAGTTGATGGGTTCATGGTAATCTCGACGAAATACACAATTTCATCATTCTACGTGACTTGCAGTTATCATCAATGAAGTCAACGGCAATACTATTCACCAACTAGTAAAACTTAAATTAGGCATGATGGCCGACCAAGACAACGCACCAATTTCGACAGTCAACCTTCCAGCACATGTCACTGTAATCACGCACAGATTACGAAAAAGGAACAAGCTGTAAAGTGAAGAGAAGTAACACTCAGGCAATTAATATGCCTATATATAATTGCGTTACTTTCTTTGGAAAGGGAATAGATTGAAGAAGTTGAAGAAGGTAGTGAAAGTAGAAGAAACCTTTATAACACAACTCTCCAATTGCGCATTATGTTTGTTTTAGTGCAGCATTGCAGCGCCTCTGGTTGTGAGTAGGCGCATTATTTTTTTAACAGCTTTGATTTTATAGCCTTTATTTTCATTATTTTACTTCGGTGCCGTTTGAATGCTATACCACTGAAGGGGGCGCTGTAATAAATATTAATAATTATCAGAAACTGATGTTGTTTGAGTGGTATCTGCTGATGATCGAACCCGGTGCTACAAATACCAACTCATGCTTAATGATCAAATGCGCTAACCAATTAAGCAACAGCACCTTCATCCAAACTTCGACATCACATAGTTGGAGGCATGCCAGATAGGATCCACGTACATATATATAAGGAGAGCATACAGAGGTATGTGCAGAATCCATTTGATCACAGCTCAAGCAACATTCTTAGAGGCGCGCCAATTCAGCAGTAGCAGGATACCGCACGAATGTCTTGCTTTGAGATCGCCCACCGCCTCTAGCAGACACTGTGGAGATTCTGCCACGTATAAAAATAATTGTTCTGGTGCAATTAAAATCTCGATGGAGCAATAGGCTTAATACCTTCTGGTCCCGCACAGAACATTTTGTCCCTAATCTATGGCCAGCATGTGATCGCGGTCTCCATTCAGCCAACCCTACTTCGCTATGTCCAGAAGTTCTATGGACTCATCCTCTGAAAGTAGCACATGTTTGTGGACTTGATCTGTCGAAAATTGTTTATTCCGCTACAACAACAACAATTAGTTCCCTTTGTCAGTATCACAAAACGTATCTTCTATCTATACTCTAATATGAACCTCTAGTGCCAAACAATCTCCCACTCATTCAAAGACTTTTCTTGACTTTTCCCTAGCATGTGTCACAGAGATAAGTTGGCCCAATTGTTCCCAGAGTGATCGCTGACAACAGCTGACCTTACCTCATGCGATAATAAGGTTGAGTGAAGCCTGACTATTCGATGTAAAAAGATTCTCTACACTCTCTATAACAACTGTCGATTAATACCAGTTATCGCTGCTAAGCGAATTGTGAATCTAATAACCTAGACTTTTATCAAGAGCTGTAGAGGTGGAAAGTAAAAAAAATGTCTGCCATTTTAAATAAGGGACAGACACTTCTAAATATGCAAATTAAACGATAAACCATTTCTGATGAAAACCTAGCAGTAAATTATTTCTACTGCAGGCACCACAACAAAGAAGATTAAATTAATATTTTTTTTATAATCATGAACAGTAGAACAGATCTGGACAAATTGGGACTTGTTACTTGTTCCAGTTGAGGGTCTTGTCAGTAATAAGCAATAGTAACATATTCAGAGAACTCAATGATTTAGCATTTTAATACAAGACTTGTGTATTGTAAATAGCACCAATCTAGGTTGGATAGGTTGTATCAATATCATGCTGCATGTTTTGCGATATCGTTCCAACAAAATCCTGCAAAACCCTCGTTAAAACCTACAACATGTTTCAACATAGAACTTCAGTTAGAGTGCTTTAATTTTTCTGCCATTAAATATTTATAAGGACAAATTCCGTGATAGTTTTACGAGCTTCAGCAACGTAATACAATATGCTTGAATGTCTATGAATAAACCTATTAAAATAAAGTTGACAAGATTAAAATCTAGGACCTCACCTTCTATTTATTTTGCTATAGATCGTATAGATCTCTCGGTTTGTGTTTCCCCGTAGAATATCGGTCGTTATGCTTATTTTTCACATGAACATTTATGAGCTTTAGATAAATTTTAATGATAGAAGTATTGTGCGCTCTTTAATTTTCCATAATTGCTTGTGAATGCCTCACAATATAACCCACAGGTCTCTCCAAAAATATTATGCAACAGTAAAAGCTGTAGTTGTGTAGCAAGTGGTATAAAAACAAAATACATTCAACTTTAACAACCTCTGCAGCAGTACCGGTAACGGCCGCAGTTGCGGCATGAGAAACGGCAGATATAATAATAGTACAAGTTGTTGTAGTAGCAATAGTAGTAGTAGTAGTAAACTTAACAAACAACTGGAAATTGCCAAAATGTAAATTTTCATAGCTGAAAATTTATTGCAAATATTGTTTGAAATATGTTCTTCAACAAACACTTGCATGCACATGCATGCATTCCTAACACACATTACTACTGATGAAAGTGCAAACATACATACATACATATACATACTCACATACAAGCACAACTATTTGCAAGTGTTTGAAGGAATATTTGTTAAACGAATGCAAAAAAAAAAATAAAAATAGAAATCATCAAATTCATAATCATATGCAGCGATTGCATTTTCAGTTTTGTGACGAATACAAAAATTATTGGACCGTGATTATTTGCAACTGAATATACGACAGACATTTATACATCCATATATGTAAGTTTAGTTATGCTCAGGCAAACAAATATTTTTTTTTAACATAAATACACCGATACGACACAGAGTGATTTGAAAAGTTTTCTAGCAATTCTGAGATTTATTAGTGAGTGATTGGTGTTCTAGCAGATCTAAGCATTTATCAAAGCTAGTTAAAACTACGGGTCGTGAAAAATACATAAGTATTTATCTAACTTTCTGTGCTTTGTGTCTTATACTGGCTATCACAGCAGCTCGCCATCAGTGATACCAACTTTTCAGAAGCAAAACGCGCAAAACAGTGCCTCAAAAAGAGCTAAAAAGCGCTAAATTTTAATTAAGCGAAAAGCGCCAAAAAGCGCTAAGATAAATTTTAATAAAATGGGTTTTAAATTCAATTTTTTATATAAATTTGTTTTATTTGCACATTTTGAGATCATATAATATGTTATATTAATTTTAAAGTGTATATCAGCACAAAAAAAATATTTTAGCGAATTCAGTTAAAACTGTTCATTTTCGAACAAAAATGTATAATTTTCCTCTTCATCGTCTGGCCAAAGTACTGTCTTAATATAAAATTTTGACTTCTTGTAAGTTTCAATTGAATTAATTTTTGCAGAAACTGAAACATCAGTTCCTGAAATAAAATACATTGTATTATAAAGTTAGAGATATTCAGTTTTAATATTCTACCTTCATCTAAAAAAGGGCTAAAGCTTGAATCTTTTAAATCGTCCAAAAGGACAAAATGAGGTGATAAAATATTTGTAATGATGTTGGCACATTTTGTCCGATGAAGACTAAAATTTGCAGCTTTACTATCTGTAAATGCTGAACAACACAATTCACCAAGATGATCCACAGCAGAAAATGGACTATGAACAGCAGTATAAAGAGCAATCATTGCCTGACTTTTTTGATTTTCATTTGGATTTTGTAAAGCTTCAAATGAAATTTCACTTTGAATAAGTTCAACATTATTAAATGGTTTCATCGCTTTCTCATGTTTTAATGTCTGGCAGTGTCGAATTAGATCAGAACGTTTTACTGCAATTTGACAATTACAATAAATACATAAAGGTTTTGTATCATCTTTCGATGGTCTTATTCATTTTTTAAGCAAAGGATCAGATTCCCACATTTTTCTATATTTTTGTACATAACGCTCCATCTAAAAATATGTATAAATCATTATTTCATTGTTTAACAAAATAGATTTGTATTTACCTTTGCAAAAAAAAAACACATTCAATTACGAAGAAAAATATAAAGTTCGTTAACACTTCTTTTTTATATGCTTCTAAATATTAGTTGCAAAAATAGAGTATGTATGAAAAAAAATATCAAATGTAAAATGTACCTTTTTGTCAAAGTGATTAGTTGTATGAAAAAGCCGCTAAAAGCGCTAAATGAAAAACGAAAACGCGCCAATTTAGCGTTTTTTTAAAAAACGCGCTAGATTAAAAAAATGCGCTTTTTGGGTGGTCAAATAGCGCTAAATCTAGCGCGAATCGCGCTAAGTTGGCATCGCTGCTCACCATCTATCAAAGAAGCTTAAGAATGCCGATATTGATCTCTAGCCGATTTTATCACTCTGATCGGTATCATAGCAAGATCGAGAGATTTGTGATAAGTTCAGTTAGAGATCAGTGTCGACAATCTTAAACTGTTTTTATAGATGTACGGCTGCAAGTTGGTGTGATTTGTCATGCAACCGATCAGAGTAATAATATCAATTTAGGATCAGTATTGGCATTCTAAAGCTTCTTTCTACTTGCTGCCAAAACATCAGCTCTCCGTCTATCAAAGAAACTTAGGAATGCTGAAGCTTTGTATAGCCGGTTGTCAGATCTTACAACGTTGTCCGAAAAATGTTTAGAAAATGTCTAGCAACCGTATGAACTTAAAACTTTTGTCTTTCAACGTTGTAAGAAAAAGCATCGACAATTTACCTTTTGCTAACAATTTTTCAATACATTCCTAGCACATTGTTAGATCTGAAAACATTGTGTGATCTGACAACCTTGTTACCGATCTCTTACTGATCATATCACTTTGATCGGTATTATTAAAAAATTTTTGAAATACCGATAGTAGGAAAGACAAGAGAACTGTAAAACACTTGATCTAAATATGTATCTCTCAAGAAAGGTTACATCCAAGTTCGTACCACAGCTTGCAACTCTTTCTTTTTTTTAGATCTGATGTTTCCTGGTCTGATATGAACTTTAAATAAACTCCTTCTTTTCTGCTAATTCCTAAAAAAAAAACTTTTCAGACTGTCTCTCAACATTGCATTGCACTTCATTTTTGCACCCCCTCACTTATTTATTTTCTATCACTGTGTTATTTTTTTATATATTGAGTGATGTGCTTGTATGTACAAACCAACACACAATTTCATGTAGAGGGCGTTTCGTACTTGTTTGATAATTGAAGTGTTTGTTTTATTGATGAAGGTACTTTTATCACGATTGTCATAAACTTTATAGTTAAATACTTTTTTTTTTTAATGTTATACTATAACTACATGCCAGAATTGTTGAATACATTTTGCGTCAGATACAAAAAAAAAACAGAACTTAAACCATTAATATTTGTAGTTAGAGTAAAACGGCAACGCTAAATCAAATCAAAATGCTTGTAAAGGTTGAATAAATGCTTAAATATTCATAGACATAGACTTTGTAAGGATTTTGTTTGATGTTAATGGCATTATGAATTGTTGTAATTGAATTTGTAATTTAGATTCGGAACAAAAACTGACAGCAAGGGTAACAGATAAAGTAATAAATGTAGGGGAAAACGTAAAAAATTTATATGTACACAGTAACAAATTTTCGAAACTATTAAACTATTCTATAGAAAAAAAAACTCACAAAGACAATTTTCATTCGAAACTAAACTTAGAAAGTGTCATTCCTATACACATAGTATAATTATAAGTCGCGGCAGAAATGTGTCTTGTCGGGATAAAACATTTTTCTTGATAGAAATGTGTCTCATCCAGACAAAACATTTTTCTTGATAGAAATGTGTCTCATCCAGACAAAACACTTTTCTTGATAGAAATGTGTCTCATCCAAAAAAAACACTTTTCTTAAAAGAAATATGTCTCATCCAGACACTGTTCTTGATAGAAATGTGTATCAGCCAGATACTTTTCTTAATTGAAATATGTCTCATCAACACTCTTTTCTTGATAGAAATGTGTCTCATCAAGACTCTTTTCTTGATAGAAATGTCTCATCAAGACTCTTTTCTTGATAGAAATGTGTCTCATCAAGACTCTTTTCTTGATAGAAATGTGTCTAAGCCATTCTTTCCACCATTCTGCTGTAATCTTATATAGCTTCCAAATTATTTAACCATTTAAATATAAATATTTGACATTTAACATCAATTTACTTCTCCACTCCATTTGCTTATAAAACCTAAACATGAAAAAAGTTTAATAAAAATCACCTTATGTGACATTTAACAAACAGTGGTTGCTGGCAACTTTAACTAATGACAACAAATGTCATTTAAATAATCATTCTTTATTATTATTCATTTCTTGCATTTCTTGCAAATTGTAAACAACAATGTCCCAGTGACAGATCAACTTAAATGCCTGCTGAGCTGGTGATGATTTTCAATCGAAATGCAAAAATATATAAAATAAAACTGCGACACAACCATTAACTAGACAAAAATACTCATGCAGTCAGCAGCCATTGTTACGGGATTCTTAAGATCCTCCCCTACCCTTGAAAGCAGGCAACACTAAATGTTTATTTTTGTTTATGTATATGTATGTATTTCGTTCGGTATTCCTGCCCTGTCATGTCATATTTCATGCATATATTTATTTTTCAAGTCGAGTCGAGTCTGCAAAATATATATATTTTTACTTATCTGTTGTATTGCAACTAACACATAAACAATTATTTATGCTGTCTCAGCAGCATTTTGTATGACTGTTGTTTGGTTTTTATTTTTTGTTTCGTTTTTGTCACATTTTAAAACGGCAAGACAGGACAGTACTATACAGGCCAGTATTCCTTCAGTGTTGACGAAAAATGCAACACGTATCACTGTCATCATCTGTAGGTTGTTTGTCTGTGTATCAGTTTATTTTGGGGCTCTCTTAGATCAGTGTATTATCACAGTGAAATATTAAATGAATGTTATGGAAATGCATCATGTTGATAGTGTTTATTACTTTCTTCTCACTGATTTTTCAAAAAAAAAAAAAAGAAAAAAACTACTAATCTACTACTACATTTGTTGCGTGACATTATTTTTAGATTTTTCTTTCAGAGTTTTTCATTCTTTATCATCGCTATTTTTTTTTTTTGTGTTGAAATGTTTGTAAGAAAATTTAACGACAGATTTACTAATGGCTAAGCAGGAGTTTAATTCATGAGGGTTAGTAGTTTAGGGCAGAGTCAACGATTGAGAAAACATGCTACCCACAAATGCTTAAGATCTTTTACGCCTTTTAAAGGAGTTGAAACTTTTTCGACTTTAACTTTACATAATTGGAAACATTGACGTGTCTAGTCATATTTAATAAATGACAGTTAATGATAACTACAAAATCGGCTTCAGTTTAGATTTAAAGATCAGTATAAGCCAGCCTTAAATTGCTGTTCCGTAATAAAGATAACGACTGTCCGAACAGTCCAAAGAAGACTCGAAATCGAGGAGGTAGTTTTAAATCCATTAATAGAAATTGGTGTGCGTAAACACTCTGGCAAAATATTCTAACAAAATCGATATATCAAAACTGTACATCAAAGTCCTTTTACTGAAATAAGCAGGCGACAGAAGATTTTTATGTAAACATGAATATAGGGACGTAGAATCATATCAACTAACCGAAGTTATCGAATTTCTTGCATCAAAACAGGAACCCTGAAATACTACTTCACTATTGTCAAAACAAAGTCAGTATGGCAAAAGATAAATTGTTTTTCTCTGTATTGAAATGTGCAATCGATGTCGGAAGTCAAGGTAGTAGTTTCAAATCAATTAGCCGAAGTTAATCTAAGCAAATATTTTATCAATGTTCATTTGGCCACATAGTCAATTAACCGAAGTTATTGTTCCAAAACACTCAAACGATGACGATCTGACAACATAGTCATCCATAATAATGTCCAGGGGTTTTACATGCAGTATCGTGACCGTGACATGACCACATGGTGTTCTTCACACCGAGTTTACGAACGGCCAACCAACGCATTGATCACTGTACAAACACCTTGTTAGAGAGTTCGGTCTATCTAACTCCTGTCATCCATAGCTCAGTCAGCTAACTTAGGCCAAGACAATTATTGGTCACACAGCAACACAATGCCACCACTCCACTACGTTTCCTGAGCCATAGCCAGCCGCACCATTAATAATAAATAGCTCTCGGCAACAGCACCTAGAGATAGTTTGGTGTTTCGAAATTTGCCACTAGCACAAACATCAGTCTTTTAACCAATATACCTGCAACACATGAGTTAAGGGACGAATCCCTGGGCTACTAACTGATCCCTAGTTAGTCAGCTTCGAGTTTCATGTGGTGATACAATCAACTCTTCCCAGTTTCGAGCTCCGTGCAGCTCATGCCACCAGTTTCGGCATCTCTACCGCGGCATAAGAATTGGAAACAGATGATTGAGCACCTATAATATTTTCCGCCGGGGAGGATCTTTGCAAACAGTCTAAATCAGGAGGATCTCTGAACTCCAAACTCTGTCAACCAAACTGGATGTGTTAAAGAGTCCAATCTAAGTTTGTGTAAATCACAATCAATCAAAGTTGGTGACCCAAAACAATATACCGAAATCGTACATAAATGCAATAAGCAATATAACGAACACTTTCTTTAAAAGCTTGGGCTATCTATTTCCTGCCATCCATATCTTAGTCAATTAGCCTGATCCAAGATTATTACTAGAAAAGCAGCAATTGCAACATTGTACTGACCAACCATTACTGCCAAAGACAGAGATTAGAATTTAATACGGTCGCTATCTAACCCCGTCCAATGGCGGATCGTCAGCTACCTGAAACGATAGACATGATTTCTGTACATTACTTTAACTCACAAGAGACCAATTATCAGTTAGAGGACCTGCAACCCAATGAAAATGTTTACGTGGTTTTGGTACTCGATAGAGTATTTAGTCAGCTTCGAATTTTACTGAGTGTACTCAATTAAACTCTATCCAGTTTGAAGCCCGTGCACGCTCAATGCACCGGTGTCGCCATCTCTTCCAAGGCTTGTCAAAATAAATCGATATAGACTCTGAACCATTATATTTCACCAAAACAGAAAGCTGAAGACAAAATGTCAAAATCAGGCGAGCAAATTCGCAGTCATTCGAAATTTTTAATCCACACTTAATCAATTGAATTAAGTATCTACAAATAGCCAATCGAAGTAGCTCATATGGTCCAAATAAATAATTTATTACACACTTGCAAAACTCTCGACCTGCCTAAAAATGATTCCTTTTCTTAAGAAATGCTTCTCGTAGCAACCAAGCTCCTTTTTCACAACCATGATTCCTGTTGTGCTTTTTTCACTCCTTGCAAGTTTCTTTTCTTTTTTACGTTATTTGTGTGCGCCGTAAAATGTCATGTGTCTGACAAGTAAACCAGTGTTTGAATTTTAAATCTGAATGGTCACCAACAGTAGGAAACGGTAAAATTGCTGCAGGAGCAACATCATCATTCTCATCATTTACGACCATTGTGTACCTGTAGAAAAACGGCAAAAAAAATTGACGCACGTAGTTTACATTTTTTTTTTGTATATGCTGCTTGCAACTTCTTTATTGTTAAATGTTGGTGGATATATACAAAAGTCAAAAAAGAACAGAACAGAAATCATACTCCTTTAGGTAAACGTGCCTTGCTTTACAGTTCATCATGTTTTTATTATTGTGCTTTTAGTCCACGTTTTCTTTTTGTGTTGCTTTTTTTCTTAACAGCAGCATTTCGCGTTACATTTAATAAACACCTCTCTTCGACTTGAGCAACATTGTTGTTTGCGCCTTTTAGGCAACTTGACTTTATGGGCTTGATCATCATGCCTGGCACGCCAGCTACACTGGCTTCTAGGAAAACACATTGTGGGAGTTTTGGTGACAGGGTTTAGTGTATAACAAAGAAACTTGGTTGGCTGGCTGGTGTGTTTGGGTGAAGAGAAATGCAATCAACTCTCATTTAACAGCATCATTTGTCACTTCAGTTTATGGCAAAAGTATCCTGTCGAGTAGCTGTTGTTGTAACACTTATTGTTGCATTTTTTATGGCCGCCATAAGTTGTTGAATGTTTATTGTTGTTGTTGATGTTGGTGTTATCGTAGTTGCATGTGCATGTAGTTGAAAGATTTACAAATAAAATTTAATTCCGTTTCGTTTTTTTGTGCAGAATTTTTTCTGAGTTTTATCGTTTACAATAGTTATTGAAATTAATGATTTTTTGTAAGATTGCGTTTGTGTATAGCATCTGAATGAAGTTGGAGGTGTTGTGATCAATTTTATGTTTGTTTTAGACTTTCTCATTAATAATATTTAACACTTTGGCGAGATGAAAGGTGTCTTGATGAGACATATTTTACTCAAGAAAATTGTCTTGCTGAGACACATTTTTATCAAGAAAAGTGTCTGGATGAGAAAAATTTCTACCCAGAAAAGAGTCTTGTTGGGACACATTTTTGTCAAGAAAAGTGTCTTGATGCGACAAATTTCTATCAAGAAACAAATTTTGATGAGACACATTTCTAGTAATAAAAGTGTCTTGATGAGACACATTTTTATCAAGAAAAGTGTCTGGATGAGAAAAATTTTTATCAAGAAAAGAGTTTTGATGAGACATATTTATATCAAGAAAAGTGTCTTGATGGGATATATCTCGCTCATGAAAAGTGTCTTGATGAGACAAATTTCTATCAAGAAAAACATTTTGATGCGACACATTTCTATTAAGAAAAGTGTCTTGATGAGACATATTTCACTCAAAAATAGTGTCTTGATTAGACACTTTTTTATCAAGAAAAGTCTCTGCATGAGAAAAATTTCTATATTGATGAGACATACTTATCAGAGACCTGCAACAAGTATGAACGAGCCGACTTATTCACTAACGTTGAATTTTAAGAACAATACAAAAAAGTATGATTCAATTTTATGCTTATTCACTTTTTATGCACACACAGAAAATTCAGCAACGAGTATAAATCATTTCCAACACTTGGTTCGAACTGCAATGTTTGAAAACAAAAATTCTTGTTTATACACAGTTTGTTTTTTGCATGCCGGCTTTGTTGTGCATGATCTGATTGGAATTGAACTAAAAACACACGAGCCACTTATAAGTAAAAAGCGGCTGGCAAAAAAATATGAAAACATAAAAATGTGCATTTACTACCTATTTAACATTATTTCGTCGAAAAGAAAACTTATTTGACAAAGCAATGATAAAATTTGTAATATGTACAGTTTGTCAAATATGTATATCTTTGCACAGCAAAAAAATTAAAGAAAAAATGTAAAATGAGCTGCTTCATACATTTAACGACACAGTCGAACATTCATGTTCGCACAAAACAACAAATGAATAAAACACATGTTCGGCTAACAACACGTTGGCTTTGATGTAAAATGAGCTTCATACATTTAACGACACAGTCAGAATATTCATGTTCGCAAAAAACAACAAGTGAATAAAACTGAATGATTGAAACGAACGGTTGCGTAAACGAGCGTTTTGTGCATTTGAACAAAAACGATTAAATCATAAATATCAATGTGCATGATTAAGTATACTCGAAAATTTAGTACTCGTTGCAGGTCTCTGATACTTATATCAAAAAAAGTGTCTTGATGAGACAAATTTCACTAAAGAAAAGTGTCTTGCTGAGACACATTTTTATCAAGAAAAGTGTCTGGATGAGAAAAATTTCTACCCAGAAAAGAGTCTTGATGGGACACATTTTTGTCAAGAAAAGTGTCTTGATGCGACAAATTTCTATCAAGAAACAAATTTTGATGAGACACATTTCTAGTAATAAAAGTGTCTTGATGAGACACATTTTTATCAAGAAAAGTGTCTGGATGAGAAAAATTTTTATCAAGAAAAGAGTTGTGATGAGACATATTTATATCAAGAAAAGTGTCTTGATGGGATATATTTCGCTCATGAAAACTGTCTTGATGAGCCAAATTTCTATCATTTCTTTAGAAAAGTGTCTAAATGTGACACAAATTCTGCAAGAGCCCGACACTGTGTTTTAAATTCAGCTTTATTCAATCTTAAATGATTCATAAGTTCCTAATTTATTTTATATTTTAATCTTAAAAGCATATTTAATTCAGAGTCATTAATTTACATGGTCTCTTTCTTTAATTTCAGGTAAGTGCTTTAAACCATAATACTTTGGGTAAGAATGAAATCATACATACATGAATATTAACCATTAACGAAAATTTTAAACAGCGCATTAGCATAAAATCTGTATCATATTAAACCTTATTTATAATATTATGAAGGCAAACTTTCAGGTAGCAAATACAGTTAAAATTTATTAATTCAATTAATAACACAAGATCATTTCTACCCTAAAACACACAAACTTAATTAGCTGTCTAACGTCAAAAGAAAACAAATTAGAAACAAACTTAAATTGACCTAAAACTGTTAAACTCAGTTATATTCATACATACTCGTATGTTTACTTTTAAATAACACATTCCAAGAAAACTACTGCAATATTACTTTAATCTTCATATTTATTAGAACCCCATTTGTTTTGCATATTATTATTTTCATATGATTCAGTTTGCAAAAGAACTTCAATTTATTGCTAATTATTTTGCTAACAAAATAAGTGCTGTTATTGTTGCACATAGAATTGCATATAAAATATGGAAAATTCTTGTAATTTGTGTTAAATAGCTGACCTACATACAGAATGATGCACTTGCTACAGTCACTACTGCTATTAATTAAATAAAATTATTATCAGATGTTAAAGAAATATGCAACATTAATTCTATGTAATTAATGCTAACAGCAAAAACTGATAGAAATATGTATGTTAACAACAGACACTTTTCGATAGACATGTTTCTGTAACGAACACTTTTCTATAGAAATGTATTTCAACCAGAAGCTGAACTAGAACGAATCTCAATTCGGACTTGAAGCTGAACTAGAAATGAATTAAAAATTGCAATCAAAACGAATTTAAATCAGAAGTAGCATTTACAACAAACAACAACAAATTTACGATATCTTTACACTAAACCAGCCATTTAGATTCAACAGTTATTTAAAACAAGTAAGAAAGTATAGTCGGTCAAGCCCGACCATATAATACCCTACAGTTTTTGTATACAGTTTTTCAGAAATAGACGTTATATGGGAGATGTAACCTATTGTGGACCGATCATCCAAAAATTTAGTGTCATAATGTGTTATATGTGTTAAACTTTATCTCGATATAAGTACTTTTAAATGATTTATTAAGCTTAAAGTGATTTTCGGAAGTGGGTCTTATATGGGAGTTTCGACTAATTATGGACCGATCTGCACAAAATTCGTAGATGTGATTTAGCTTTATTTACCACTCATTGAATGTGATGAAATTTGTTTGGATACTTGCATAATTCAAACAATTTCGGGAGGATATTTGTATGGGGGGCCAGGTGAAATAATGGACCGATTTCCACCAGTTTCAATCCCATCCGTTCTGGGGCCGAAAAAATATCACGTACTAAATTTTATCCAAATATCTTCAAAATTGCGACCTGTACTCTGCGCACAAGCTTTACATGGACAGCCAACCAGACGGACGGAAGAACATCGTTAAATCGACTCAGAAAGTGATTCTGAGTCCATCGGTATACTTTAAGGTGGGTGTTGCACCAATATTTCTGGGCGTTACAAACATCAGCACAAATCCAATATACCCTCCCCACTATAGTGGTGTAGGGTGTAACTATTAGAAATTGTGTAGATTACATTCAATATCTTGTAAATTTTAATTATAAGTAAATACCCTTAAAAATAATTTAAATAAAAAACTTTTATGAGATTACATATGTAGGTACATACAGACATATGTACATATCTGCAAAGAAACACAAAACAATACATTTTAATAGAATTTCTTTCTATAAAAAATCTAAAATACCTATAACAAAGCAAATAGTTGACAACTTTTTTCTCTATGATTTTACTTTTAAAATTCATTAAATCACGTTTTTCATTTGAAAACAAATCTCGCATATTTTCACAATTTCTGACTCATAAATTCATAGACGTCTCAATTAATGGAAATTTAAAAAAAGCAAAAAAATTGTTTCTGCCTATCTTGTAGACACAATTAAAATAATAGACTGTATTTAAAGACTTTAATTTAAACAACATTATGATGTTACGGATAATCATTATGACGTTAACAATCATCATTATGAAGCTGGCAAAACCTCACAATCATTATGATTACAAAAAGATGATGCTAATGATGCCTAATAAATGTAAGATCAATAAACCCCAGCCAGCAACAAGATTATAAGTATGTATGTATGTATGTACAATGTACATATATACAAACATACATGTATGTAAGTATGTGCATATGTAATTAAAAGTGAAAAAAAAATAAACACACTGGAGTGATTTTATAAAGCAGCATTAAAACAGACATGAATTATCATGGCACAGAAAACAAAAGTTGTTAAAAGAAATCTAGAATGTAGACGCCATAAAATTAAAAACAAACCACCTAGACACTGTAATAATGATAATAAAATGACGATAAAATATTTTTTACGCAATATTTACCTTAATCATTTCATTTATTTATTTATACACGGTTTGTTTGTCATGATGATTCACTTTTTAACACTTTAAAGTCGACACAATTAACTTAACACACATACACACATTTTTTTAAATATTTTTCTCTAGTTTTATTAATTAATTAATATTTTGCACACACTTTACATTTATTTATTTGTAATTATTTAAAATATTTGTATTATACACCACGAACGATAAACCTTCAATTATGCTAATGTCTTCTTTAAAATGACCAGTTATAAATAGAACAAGTAGGAATTCGTTGCTTCAAATAAGAGTAGGGAAGAGAGAGCGTAAAGAAAGAGCGTGAGTGAACTGGAGTTACTCCAATGGAGTAGTAAAATAACAATAACAAAGCAATGCAATATGTAAATACATACGTCATAAAAACATGAGTTAATAAAGTAGTGGCGTTTTTGTTGTTGTAGGTGTAAATGCAAAAGAAGAAAAACAATAACAACACTATATATTTATAGTCTTTGGTGTAACTGTTATCTTTTTGTATGACTTGCATTTCACCAACAATGTAGTATATTGAATTAACTACCAGGGATGGGATTTATTAATTAATATATATTTATTAATAGATTAACAGTATAATATAGATATATTATGTGACATGGAGTTGTAGATTATTTATTTGTGGTGTAAACGAGTAAATTTAGACATAAATAAGTATGTATGTAAATACATAATACCTATTTTAAATAAATGTAAATTTAAAAAACTTAAAAGACAATTTACAGCTGCACTTTTTATATTACAGCTTAATGAGATTTTGTTTTTGTACTTAATTCTTTTTCAATTTACTTAAATGATTTATGTAGTATGTGTATAAGAAATTTAAGTTCAAATGTTCCAAAAAAAATGGTTCAGCTGTAAAGCCGATCCAAAAAAGTCATCCACTGACATTCAAAGCGAAATTCAAAAAAATTAGATGTGAAGTTATTTAAGCGAACTTTTTCGCGCCGTTAGGTTCAAAATGGGCTTCATTGAAGAGACCTCTTCTAACTAAAGTTCAAAGAAAACGCTGTGTAGAATTTGCCAGATGATATTAGAATTCGTAGGCTTATCAGTGAAATTGTGTGCATTGGAGCGCCGAAACAAAGATTTAATGCATTGGACCTGATGGTCGAAGGTGTGAAGGCCTATAATCATTAATGTTTTAAGGGTAGTAAAGTGCAAAGATGTTTTTCCTGAAATTGTGTTTTTTTTTTTAATAAACACAAATTGCTAAACCTTTTCACTTGTCTGTAAAAAACACCCATAGTCTATGGCGGAACTCGAACCCGCAACCCTCTGAATGATAGTCCAGCACACTATCTACTAGTCTGTTGGGACAGCTCGGCATAACTCTCTCAAAATTGTTAGTATCCAAGTAGTATTGAACGAAAATATATTTCATTTGTCTAAAAATAATACGGTACAATTTTATTATAATCGGTCCACAATTAGTCGAAACTCCCATATAAGACCCACTTCCGAAAATCACTTTAAGCTCAATAAATCATTTAAAAGTATTTATATCGAGATAAAGTTTAACACATATAACACTTACATATATTCACAGACATCATGACACTAAATTTTTGGATGATCGGCCCACAATAGGTTATATCTCCCATATAACGCCCATTTCTGAAAAACTGTATACATACTGGGTGCAGGGTATTATATCGGGCTTGACCGACTATACTTTCTGTTGAATCTAAATGACTGGTTTAGTGTAAAAATATCGTAAATTTGTTGTTGTTTGTTGTAAATGCTACTTCTGATTTAAATTCGTTTTGATTGCAATTTTTAATTCATTTCTAGTTCAGTCTCAAGTCCAGATTTAGATCCGTTCTAGTTCAGGTTGTAGTTCAGACACATTTCTATAGATAAGTGTCTGTTTTAAACATCATTTGTTTGTGACATCATTGGAAAGTTTACCTATACAATCGGTATTATTTATTTGCTTGCTGAAATCATTTATCCATGTTATAAATGGAAAAATATTTTTTTTTTCAATAAATTAAATGAGTTTATTTATTTATGCGGTTTTAATAAAAAATTCAATTACATATACATATATTTATTACTTATTTAAAAAGACTTTATTGACTAAAAGCGTCAGTTTAATAGTGAAAACCTTTGCGACAGTATTAAAAATCGTAACGCGTTAATTTGTGAAAATGTTAATGAACTTTAAAAAAATACCTAAAGAGCCCTCTCTGCGTATTCTAGCGGACTGCCTCATAACTTTAGTCTTGCTTATTGTAGACTCTAATATTCCTAAACTTGCTAAAAGACCGTTTAAACGTGGTTACTTTTGTGATGATGAGAGTTTAAAATATCCCTACCATGAGGATACCGTGAATGTTGTGTTGTTAGTGGCACTCAGTTTGTATGCTCCCATCAGTATAATGGTGTTTTGTGAGATTTTGCGGTTTCTAATTGGCCGGCAGCGCAACACTACAGCCCAGGACAAGGGATTTAGTAGAGCTTTTCTGAGATTACATTACAATATAACAAGCTTTCTATGTGGCTTTGCCTTGCAGTCGTGCTTTATGCATTTGGCGAAGATTACAGTGGGCCGTTTAAGACCACATTTCTTTGAGGTGTGTCAACCTTATCTTAAAGATGATGGCAGCACCTGTGACAATAGCAAAAATCATGGTCTTTATATACAGGACTATGAGTGCAGTAACCCTTCTAGTAACCAACATATGCTAGACAGTGTACACCGTTCATTTCCCAGCGGCCACTCATGTTATATATTTTATGGCATGATTTTCATCATCCTTTATTTACAACGTTTCTCCAAGACTCTGCGTCAATGCCGCATAAATGTTGGTCTTTTCATGATGGTAACACAAATGCTGTTCGCTTTATTGGCCTGGTTTGTAGCCTTGAGTCGTGTGATGGATTACAAACACCACTGGTCAGATGTTTTGGTTGGCATCATGCTGGGCACATCAGTTGCCATTGCGGTTACGCTGTATGTGTGCCAACAGTTAAAGAGTGTGAACGCTTTGCCGGCGGTCGTTAATTCATCAAATTCAGAGACAACAAACACCACCACCTCATTTACTGCAACTATGGCAAATAGTATTTTAGTGCCATGACTGCTGGAAGAGTTTGATGATAATGATGATTTTTTGTAAATATTACTGCTGACAACGTCGTTGAGGATAATGGGGGATGTGCTAGATAAATACAATTAGTCAGTGTTGATTTCTATGGACTTTTATTGATATGGATTTGTGTGGCTGTTCAATTGGACAGATGTAGTATATAAATAAACTGCCGTATTCATAAAAAAATAAAGTAGGTTTGAAGTGTGCTTTTAAAAAAAATTTTCATACAAAATTTTCTTAAAGTACATTTGAAGTCTACTTTAATTTTTTCTGAATAAGACTGAAAGCGTATAGAATTAATAAATTATTAATAATTGTGGTTTTGTAAATATGTAGAAGATAAATAAATAAAAAATAGAGTCATATTCATGAGTCTTATTAAAAGAGTCTAGGGCAGGAGTGCCCAAGCCCTATACTCTTGGTGCTCTTTTGTATTTGTAAAAACTCTTAGCTATAGGCTGTGTGTTTTGTATACTCATTACAGCACTCAGCACTAGCAATACGAAATGCACAAACAACTTTGCCTTATTTGTTTCTTTTGTCATACTTCACTCTATACACGCAAGCGCAAGGCAACAACACTTTCATATGCTCTACTGGTAAACATTGGTGGCTGCGATCGTCAATGTAGATTTTGTTTTTGTTTTTAACGTACGATACCGTTTAAAAATTTGTGTTGTTTCTTTGTATGTATTGGCTTTTACAACAAAAAATACTGAATAAAAATTAGTTTTTATTTAAATGTATTGGTGTTTGCTCTTACATAAGCAACTTTTGGGCACTCCTGGTCTAGGGGCTGTTTTCTCATTAGGCGATTATCTTTTTCCCCAAGGAAAACCTACCGATTAAAGAAATTTGGTTTTCTCAATATCTCATTTGCTTCTATTCTTTCGCAAAACTAACCAGCCCTCATCTGCCGATTATTTATTTGTTGTACAGATAAATTTAATCAGCTGACTGCTGTTCATATTTTTTATGTGGCAATACCTTGAGTTTTTGTAAAAAAAAATTAAATGGATTTTAGAAAAAATGTTTAATAAAGGAATAAACATTAATTTGATGGAGGATGAACTCGAAGAACATGAATTCCAAGTGAATCATGCCAGACCTAACTATCTGGCAGACATGGATATTATTTATTTTTTTCAAATATTTGTTTTTTTGCTTTTATTTTTTGTTTTTTTCACATTTGGAAAACAGCTGATTTATGTCAACAACTTGTCACTTGAAGACAGAGTTCCCAATTTTTACATAAATTTTGAGAGGTATTGCCAAATGAAAATAATGTTTCTGTCGGTATATTGAGATAACCAAAATTGTTAACGGACATATTATCAGTCTAATAAATTTATGTCGACATTTAGTAACAGGCAGTTTGTCGACACATTGAGAAAACGGGCCTAGTAGTTTTAAATCTTAAGAGTTATTAAACTCAATAAATTACTTCAATAGAACAGAATTTTGCATGAAAATAAATCTCTTAAAAATTATGCATTAAAAAATTCCAATGCCTGTGTTTTAAACAAGTCATGACCGATTACTTTGAAATCAGCAATTGCAAATTTTTATTTTCTGATACTGACAATCTAAGTCATTCACCTTGTATTATTTAAATAATAAAATTATTTCATAAATAAGTCCAGCTTCTTGTTTATCTCTGAAATATTTTGTGATTTCTTTCAAAGCCAAAAATCCCCTTAAAAAAAAAACACAATCATATTGCGAAGGGCTTTAGGATTTGCAGATTATTTGGCTATAAATTATAAATATACTTCTAAACAGTGTTTTGATTTAATAAAAATTTCATTATAAATTTCAAACAAAAAGTCTGGGGAAATTTGAGAAAAAACTTTTCTTTGGTAAAAATTATAGTTTCATTGTGACTATTATTGTTTTCCAATTCAAGATGTTTTCATTCATACTTTAAGGTTATCAATTGCCTTCATGTGCATGATGATTTTCATATACCTATAGACTTTTTAATTCCGCAGATAACCATCACTTGCTAAGCTTATGCCATCAAAATATATTACACTTTATTAATAGATTAATTTACACATTTTCTTTAGGTTGTAAGCGAATTGAATAACAGTGGGCCTATCTCATTTTAAATCAAACAGAACAACTACTACTTTTTTAATAGATTTTAAGCATTATATTAAAATAACTGCTAAAAAAAACTTTTAAACAAGACTTTAATTTTGCCTGAATTTAATTCACTCTTATACCACTGTAAATTTTGCAAAACATAATCTTAATAGGATTTAATCTCTTTATTGTTTAATTTTAAAAGCAGGTCGATTATTGTTCACACTACAGACATTTTTTTTAAAGAAATCATTTAACTTGAGTAAGAGCTCCACAGCTGAAGATGGAGTCTCTTAAGCTGCCACTAGAAGATTTCCTTTGATAGAGTATGTCCTTATTTGATAGCAAAGGGAGCTAGCCGTAGCTAGTTCTCTTATACGAGAACTTTCTTATAGAAAACCGTCTACTATAGAGTGTTGTCTTACAGGAAACGTTTTAGAGTTAGCGATAGAGTGTTAGAGGATGTCGGATCTCTTTATAATTCAATCGTGCATCTGTTTATACTTCACTTCAATTTTGAGAATACTCGTAGATCTGTTTATACTCCAATTATGGAAACAAATCATAGATTTGTTTATACTTTAATCGTAGATCTGTTTATACTTCAATTTTGAGAAAACTCGTGGATCAGTTTATACTACAATTATGGATCTTTTTACACTTCAACTTTGAGAATACTCATGGATCTGTTTATACTTCAATTTTGAGAATACTCGTAGATCTGTTTATACTACAATTATGGAAACAAAACGTAGATTTGTTTATACTTTAATCGTGGATCTGTTTATACTTCAATTTTGAGAAAACTCGTGGATCTGTTTATACTACAATTATGGATCTTTTTACACTTCAATTTGTCTCATAGATCTGTTTATACTTCAATCGTAGATTTGTTTATACTACAATTATGGATCTATTTACACTGCCATGGTGGATTTTTTTATACTTTAATCGTGGATCTGTTTATACTTCAATTTTGAGAATACTCACAGATCTGTTTATACTTCAACCGTAGAAATGTTTACAGTTCAATCGTGCATCTGTTTATACTTCAATTTTGAGAAAACTCGTGGATCTGTTTATACTACAATTATGGATCTTTTTACACTTCAATTTGTCTCATAGATCTGTTTATACTAGAATTATGGATCTGTTTATACTTCAATCGTAGATTTGTTTATACTACAATTATGGATCTATTTACACTGCCATGGTGGATTTTTTTATACTTTAATCGTAGATCTGTTTATACTTCAATTTTGAGAAAACTCATGTATCAGTCTATAATACAATTATGGAAACAAATCATAGATTTGTTTAGACTTTAATCGTGGATCTGTTTATACTTCAATTTGTAGAATACTCATAGATCTGTTTAAACTAGAATTATGGATCTGTTTATACTTCAATCGTAGATTTGTTTATACTACAATTATGGATCTATTTACACTGCAATGGTGGATTTGTTTATACTTTAATCGTGGATCTGTTTACACATCAAGATAAGATAAGATAGATAAGTTTATTCTTCAATTTTGTATATGGGTCAATTAAAAAAAACGCAATTTTTGTGTCCCCGCACTTTACACTACTATTTTTTTATAATTTGTGAATTTGAGAAATAAATTGCCTACGAAAAAAACCAAAATAGGCAAACATTTCATGAGCATCACTTTTGATATATATTGCTTTATAGCTTAAAATGCTTAATTTTTATTTTATTTTTTAATCTTTAAGAGTAAAACAACAAAATTAATGGCGGCTGAAAGAGTGCGGAGATGTCGAGAGAAAATAAAGCTCGATAAAACGGGTAATGACGAATATAAAAGAAAGAAGAAAGAAAGGTATAATCTTCGTATATTTGAGTTTAATTTTTATTGTTACTGACTGATTCTGTTTTTGCCACAAACTTAATTCGAAAGAGGTAAAAATGAATGAGAATGAAATAAAAACAAAGCCGCTTGTCATTTCATGAATTTTATACAGATTCAGAATAAGAATTCGAAGGAAAATTTATAAATTAAATTAAGTTAAGTTATTGTTTTGTGTCAAATATTTACATATGTGTATAAGTTTCTTCAAGAATTACATCCTTTTTTCCATTTTTGTTAAATACATCAAAGAATATGTACAAGAAGAATTTTTGTTTTTTTTATTTACTTTTTGTAAAAGAATAAACATTTTTTCGTTAAACTTTAGATTTGGCATTATTTCTTGTTTACGTGCAACAAAATCTCTTGATCGTCACAAAATATCTTGAGCGTCACACTTAGTTTTTTGTTCCTTAAAACGCTTATAATTGCAGTTTTTTAAATACATTGTTACAAGCCTATTACTCTGCATTTTTTTAACAAAAATTTACATATTGTCATCTTAAAATTTTAAAATAACTAGGCACTTTAAAAAAAAATTAAAAATCAAGGTGAATCGTGATTTTGTGTTTATAATCGAAAGGTTTATTTCGGCAAAAGTCTATCTTGAGAAACAAAAGAACATCGTAGTAAGCTTGAATTACAAATATTTTTGCATTTTTAGCGATTTTTTATACATATTTGGTGTGTGACGCTCAAGATAGAAATCATAGAAAACCTAAAAAAAATCCAAAAATATTGATTTTTTTTGAGGGCCTAAAAGGACCACCGGATTCTTCATCAATTTCTACATAAATTGGCCACTCTTACAGGCGAATTGAAAAAACTTTAAAAATAAGCAAAACAAAACTTGTTGTGAGGTTTTTTTTTTTTTTTTGAAATTGACGCATATACATACTTTAGTTTTTCAATAGTCAAGGATTTGTTGTGTTGCCTATAAGACCACTGTCTTGAAATAGCTATAGAGTGTTGCTTTAATAGTAACCAGCTAGAGCGTGGTACAGAGTGTTACCTTACAGGCCACAATCTAGAACTGGCGATATCGAGTTGGCTTATAGGACACAGTCTAGAACTAACGATATACTGTTGTCTTTTATGCCATAGTCAAGAACCGACAATAGAGTGTCCAGAGTATTTTTTCATTTGTCCGTGACATAACAAATCATTATTTGTATAAAACCAACCTTATTAATTCATAATTCAAATACCATTATCAGCCCAAACAAATTCAGTAGAGATCCAGCAAGACAAGTGAAAACATTAGATTAAATCAAGTACAAAAATAAAATTAATTTATTATTATTCATAGCAATAGATGGAAAATGTTCAAATTAACTAAAATACAATACATTAAAATCGCAATAATCTACACATTGCTGGCATTGGCTGCAGTATGCTGCTATAATTTTAAAAAGTGGTTCGGTTCGCCCAGAAAACGACCATTCCAGTGTTTTGATGACAGCTTGAGCAAGCCGTTTATATTAGAGGATACTGTGCCACCTAAACAACTGTATATTTTGGGTATTTATTTTCCCATAGCCTTAATAGCGGGATGTGAATTGTTGGCCAGCTGGTTAGCAAGGAATTCATTAAATAGTTGCCGCTGGATGCTTACATATGTGCTGAAAAGCAGTGTAATACTGACATTGTTTTTAGTGGGCTTGTCTGTAGAACGTCTGCTTAAAAATGTGGCTAAACTAAAAATGTCCCGCTTGAGGCCGAATTTCATAACAGTGTGTGATCCGGTGAATTTAGACGGTTATAGGTGTCACGAATTGGAGGATACTATTTACATGGAGGAGTACCAGTGCAGCTCTGACTCTTATCCCTCTTGGGCGCTTAGCTCTGCCTATCTTTCCTTTCCCAGTGGCCATACCAGTTTAACCTCATACTCTATGGTTTTTGTGGTGTATTATTTATATTTGCTTTCGTTGAAATTGCAACAGCTGAAGATTTCTTCAACGTTTGTCTTGATAATTATGCAAACTGTCTGCCTGCTGATGATTGTGTTTGTGGGCATGAGTCGTGTTTTCGATTACCGGCACCATTGGACCGATATCTTGGCTGGTTTTGTTTTTGGCTGTAGTATTGCCCTGGCAATAAGTTGGTATTTGAAGGAAAAGCTGGTTAATGTAGAGAAGTGGTTAAAGGAAATTGCTAGTGACTCAGCTGTTGTGGAGAAGCCGAAGGTCTTTTACCTGAATACAGAGGAGAAAGAAGATTCATGCGCTATAGAATTGGGTAATGCATAATGAACTCGGAAACGAAAGTTTTGAAATGTTAAATACTATTTGTACAGTGTAAATATGTATATTTTTATATAGAGTTAAAAGCTAAGTTTTTTTATAATTGAAATAAAATAATGCTATGAAATGAATTTATAATCTATTGCAATATCTATAAGACTATTGTACAGTGGGTGGCCAAATTATTAGTTACACTTATTAATTAAGATTCAACCGCTTTTAATACGTATATAAATTTATTTCTTCTACCAAATGTTTTCATATTTTAATTCTGGTAATACTGTGTCTTGACTGTGCAGTGTCAACAATGATTGGTGACATTCGAGTGCAGTTGTAGATTATTATCTGTCATTCTGCTCTGAAGTGTGAAATATGCAATTTTGATTATATTGATTAAAGTCTGGCATCACGATGAAGAACTAAAAGAAAATGTTCAAAAATGCATTCAGAGCATGCCAAAAAGTGTGCAAGCTGTAATTGATGCCAAAGAAGGTTCTACGGAATATTAAGATTTTTAAAGCAAATATATATTTTTAAAGCAAAAGAATTTATTTTTAATTGAATAAGAAACACTTAATTTGCCTAAAAGAAGCAATAAAAGGATAAATTTCCACTATTTTAAAATGTTATACGGCTTCAAACTAAACAATTTTGCATGTGTAACTAATAGGAATGGTTCTAGAGCAAGCAAGAATAGAGTCTTCCCCTTAGGAATGGATTTAGAGCAAGCGATTGATTTTTTCCTATAGAAATTGTTCTAGACCAAGCGCTAGAGTATTTCTTATAGGAATGGTTCTAGAGCAAGCGATAGAGTATTTCTAATATTTTCTACATTACCTGTAATATATATTAACTACTAGCGGTCTGCATGTGTGCGATTAAACGACACATGAATTCACACATCAAACTAGCAAGTAGTGTGTTGTGTGTGATTTAAGAATCACACAAAATGTATTGTGTGTAAGAAATAACATATTGTGCAAAGCGTTCAATTCATTATGTGAGTGTTGTGAGAGAAATATTTGATTCAACTGTAAATAACAAATATGCTGTTTTACACGAGTAAATACAATTGTATTTATGTAAATCCAAACTAAAGAAAAAACAAGACTGCTGGGCAACCGAAACACAAAAACTTACTAAATGCCCGTATCAAAACAAAGAACGTTAGGAAAATTTATTAAATAGGGGAAAACCCAATTTTAACAAAATAAGAAAGACAACAAACACACGAAGGAATTGTGTGATTTTTAACTTCACACAGGTTTTTTTTTTATTGTGGGATGTATAAATTTGAGTTTATCAAGCAATACAATATAATTGAGACGCACACACAATCAGTGTTAGTGTAAGTGTTTCACTTTTTCATGAACGGTGTTTTGTTGATCTTTCATTTAAAATGATTGAACGTGAATGACTAGCTCGCATTTGTTTTACACATTTGAATTGAAAATCAAATACACACACAACACTCATTTGGCTGTCAAATACATTTGTGCAGACCTCTATTAACTACACCAAATACATTGTAATTAAACCACTCCAGTTAACTATCAAATAGCTGTAAATAAACTAAAAATATCGTAATTAACTTATTTTCAATTATTTATTTACTATCTCCCTAAAGTATGCCCCACAAAATTTGCTTTATAAAATCACTACCACCAACCAGCAAATAAGAATGACAAATTATTTTACTAATAAATTTTATTACTTTAGCGTATGACAGTGTTTAAAGTTTAAACAAAGAGATACATACAAATAAATATATTCCTTGTTACTTTCTAATCATCGTTTAAATTGTTTACACGTTCCTCCCGAGCGCTCCTTTTTTTTGTAGAATTTAACCCATAACGCCTACACACTTGCACACAGAGAGAACACAGCACCGCCATAATAATGCATTCTTTACACATTTAAGCAGAAACATAAAATTGTAATTTACTTAATGACAATTATAAAATTTAATTGCTTTAACTACACTTAATGAAAACAAGAGACAAGTCATATAAAAAAAATTTAATATAAAATAACAGAAAATTACACAAACAGTCAAACGCATACTTACTTACATACATTGTAGACTGTCGTAAAAAAATCGCTACAAAGTAACCGAATCAAATCTCTTTTTATTATAATGAGGTAATAAAATAAATGTATGATACATAGAAAGTATGTTATATAGACAGACAGACAAACAGATATAAAGGAAGAAGGGAGCAAGAGGTTAATGAACCTGGGAAATTTAAGATTTAAATTGAATTTTTATGGGAGCTAGTAATAGTTAACACAAGCTATAATTTGTTATTTTATTTGAATAATATAATTATACAATGGGAAACACATACATATATGTACATTAGGGTGGCCCCGTTTGTATGGAGCAAAAATAAGGTATCGATGTTCCCGACTAATATGAAAATTTTATTCATTTTAAGACTACGTTTCTCAATTTTTTTTTGTTCTGGGGTCAATATTTGGTGAGCTGGATCAAAGGATAAAAATGTACTTTTTAGAGGTTTTTAGATTTTTTTTCACATTTCCCCCAAGGGAACTATATGTAATTTTAGTATCATATGAAAGGTCTTTGAGAGGTGCATTCAATGGATTATCAAAAATTAAAAAAAAAAAATTAACTAAATGAGAATTTTTCCTCTTGCGAGTATTATTGTAAAAACTTTTTATAAAAATTTTTATTCGAAGATTTACTTCTAGTTAAATATTAATATAAATTTCAAATTCGTTTTATATTTAACTTCGAATAAAAAATTTTATAAAAAGTTTTTAAAAAAAAAAATTTAAATTCAAAAATTTTTAAAATTTCAGACAAAATTTTAGTCTTTTTTATTTTTTCATAGAATTTACTTAAATAAATAGTTGAAATTTCTTGATTATAAACATCATGCAATTTAACCCTAATGGTTTTTTCCGTTTTTTTTAATTCTACCTATTTCAATTTTTATTAAATTTTAAAACCTTAATTGTTTCCTATCTGACATTCTCTGTTAACTCAATTCGTTAATGTAAATTTTATAAGCTAAAAAACGGTAAAAACCATTTGGGTTATATTGCATGATGTTTATAATCAAAAAATTTCAACTATTTATTTAAGTAAATTCTATGAAAAAATAAAAAAAAGACTAAAATTTTGTCTGAAATTTTCAAAATTTTTGAATTAAAAAAAAATTGTTTTTTAATTTTTGATAACCCATTGAATGCGCCTCTCAAAGACCTTTCATATGATACCAAATTTACATATAGTTTATTTTGGGGCCACCCTAATGTACCTACATATGTAATGGGATAAAAGAAAATCTGAGTGAGTGTTTCTTTATAGGCAACTGTGTAGAGCTAGCGATAGAGTGTTGCCCTATTGCCCACAGTCTAGAGCTGGCGATAGAGCGTTACCTTATAAGCCTTAGTTTCAGTGTTGCCATTTTGACGCTTTTCGGGTATTTTATGGCGCTTTTTTGGTCTCGTTACCCTTTTATTTTTTTCAAATACCCTTTTTTAAAAAAGGGTATTTTTTGACGCTTTTTCTATTTTTTTGGTGCAGGAAGTCCAAAAAGTAAATCTAGCTTTCGAGTTAGCCAATGCGGACCATGTCAAGCTTTACAGCGATTTGTATTAACTGATTAAAAGTACATATTACAAACTTTGATTATCTAGATGGTAATTGAGAAGAAAGCGTTAACGAATTTTGTTATCTTGGCTATCATTTCGAAAAGTCTTGAAGAGATTATAAAATAATTGAACAATTTAATAGAATTTACAAAATATCACGTACTCGAACTAAGACGTAGACTTACTTCAAATTTTATATTGCTTCAAAAATATCATTATTTAGTGTTATTTTTAAAAATAGCCAAGCGGATTATTAAATAAAAAAATATTTAATATAATTTAATTAAATTATTAATAACAATATACTGTAGTAATAATTTTAAATTGGTAAATACTCCTAAATTTTAAAAATATCCCCTAAATATTTATTATTTAAACTATTACTATAAAATAATAATAATAATTAAAATTAAATTAAATAATTTATTTTAACAATAAAAATAAAATATCTTTTAAAAATTAATTAAATAAAATATGTGAATATGTAAATAAAATATAAATTTCCCTAAAGAATCTAACGTTGTAAAAATGGACTAATATTGAAAGAACTGATGAATTTTGAATTGAAGTCTACCATTTTAAAAATTATTTTGGAGAAAATCCTTTTCATGAACTAGCTGACTTTGTTATTCGTATACTTTCTTTTCCTTACTCAAATGCTCAAACCAAAGATCAGAAACTGACTTTCTTTAAACTCAGCCAAAAGTTTGTTGTTGCAATTACAAATTACCTTCAAGTGTTTACTTAAAAATTAATTCAAATCAAACTTATAAAAGGTCTGAATATTTCGTTAAATATGTTTTGTGGGCCGATGATGATGATTATGAAACAGATGTATTTGAAAATTAAATTGTTTTTCCATAAAACTTTATATTTTGTGTTTTATGAATTGTTGGTTTTATTTTAATTTTTTGTTTACTCCTGGTAACTGAATTGATAATAAAATTAATTTTTTTTTAAATGTTAACATGCTTTTTGATATTCTAAGTTTCTTGTTTTTTACCCTTTGTTTTAATATTATTTTGTTTAAGTGTTATTTGCAAAGCAAAACAACACGATACCAAAATTTTTGTTAAATTTTTTTTGGCGCTTTTTACCCTTTTTTTGTAATTTTTTACCCTTTTTACCCGTTTTTACTATACACTTGACGCTTTTTTTTTTATTTCTAAAATGGCAACACTGCTTAGTTTAGAGCTGGCGATAGAGTGTTTTCATCATATATCTAGAGAAAATATATTAGCAAAACGTGCCTGCAAAATAAAAATATTTAGTAATTATCAGATATAATCTTAAAAAAAATTCATTTAAATATTTACTCATATCAACAGATATATTTTAAAAAACATACAACTCATTAATTATTTCGCTTTAATTAGTTGTTTTGTTCTATCTAACCAATCTACCGTGATTTCCCTTTTAAACTCAAACACAAACGATAAAATTAACTTTTATTTCACCTTTTTGATTTCAATAAATTTATAAACAAAACTTTGTTATATTCTTTTTGTTGTATACGAGTATATTTTGGAGCTTTATACGAGTATTGATATTATCAGTTAACAATCCTACCTTTTTTTGCTCTTTTTTTGTCTACTTAGATAATGCTAGAGATATCAAATAAATTTATGTAACTCTTATACAACAGTCATATTTTAAGACAAATAATTTATAAGTTTAATTTGTAAATGACTCACCTTTTAAGGTTTTTAAATAAAAAAACACAAATTCTTTATAAAAAACTTTCTTTTCATATTTAGTTCTTAGATTTATTAATATTAATAAAAAACAATTTTGAAAATACAATAAATTTTAAATAAACAAAACTTACTTGTTAATAATACTATGAGACAATTGGTGTTTGCTTTCTTTATACATAATTGTTTTGGTAATTTCTTTACAATTACATAAATTTAATACTAGTAATAATACAATAATAGGTTTCTTACGAAGAGGGAGTGAAATATATAATCTTGGAATTAACATAATTTATCATTTTCCTTACTTTAATAAGAATTTTAGTTAAAAAAAAATATGACATAAATGTTTAATTTATTGAATATTTTTGTCTAATATTTCTTGAAAGTCATATTATTTATGAATTTCCTAACATATTTCATGATATTATTCGGTTTTATTACATTTTTCCATATATTTTTCTTAAAAACAGCATAAAAAATATTTTTATGTCATGATATAAATGTTTAATTAATTTTATGTCAAGACATCTTTGTATTATTTTATTTATTTTCAACAGCTACATTAAGATTTGAATAAAATAAGGAAAAATTATGTCTTGACATGACATAACTTATTCACCAAACTTTTTCTTATAATACTAGTTGAAATTGTCATAATTTATAAATTTGCTTACAAATTTCATAATACTATTATTAATTTTTATTCTGTTTTTTTCTCTGAATTTTTTTTGAAAAACATACTGAAATATTTATGTCATGACATAAATGTTTTGTTAATTTTATGGCAACACATTATTGTATTATTTTATTTATTTTCAACAGCTACATTAGGATTTTACGATTTTTTTAGGAGTTTTTCCTCAAAACATACAAGACATATTAATGTTAGGACATAAAAATATATGGACATTTATGTTAGAACTTGGTTTATCTAAAACTTAAGTTAACTTATTAGGATCTTTAGTTTCTTGTTTTATTTTTGGTAACAAAACTGACAAAACATATTTATATCATTATATAAATATTTCTACATTTAATATCAAAGTAGTTTTTCGCTAAAATTTCATGTTTATTTTAAGATTTTTTTAAATTTTTTGAAAAATATAATACAAGTCTTATGAAAAGCATGACATAACTATTCTGTGTTTTATGTCCTGACATTTTTACACAATTTTAATTACTTTTAATTACTTAATTACTTTTAAGTTAAATACAATAAAAACATATTTATCTGTTTATGTAATGACATAAATTTTTTTTTTTACTTTTATGTCAACACATTTTTACACAATTTTAATTATATTCAACTGTTCATTTAAGGCTTTTAAGTTTTATCTAAATATTTTTGTTAAATATCAAGCGAAACATTTCTATGTCATGACATACATATCAAGACATTTATTGTAAATCCCTTTTTTCAATTTTTTATGCGTTTGAACAGCTTAATTTATGTTTATTAATTTACGAATTTGTTAAAATATTTTGTTTCTATTTATGTCATGATACACAAATATATTTCTGTGTTTTATGCCAAGACATTTTACAACATTTAAGTTATTTTGGACAATTTATTTAAGGTTTTTCCAATTTTATGTTATCTTTGGTTAAATATCTAGCTAAACATTTTTATGTCATGCCAGAAATATTGTGATGTTTAATGTTACGATTTTTTTCACTGTTTAATTAATGTTTTTTTAATTTAATATTAGTTTCTGTTAAATATCTAAATATATTTATGTTATGACATAATTATTCTGACATTTAATGAGAAATTACACAATTTATTCAAATTAACGATAATTTTAAGATTTTTGTCCTGTTTGTTTTCTTTTAAAGCATATTTATATCATAAAAATATTATAATATTTATTTTATAACATAAATATATTATGTCAAGACATTTTCCAAAATTTTTGTTATTTTTAACAGTTTATTTAAGGTTTTTTACATTTGTATCTTATTTTTGTTCAACATGAAGCTAATCATTTTTATGTCATGACATATATATAATGACATTTAATTTTAATACATTTTTTAACATTAATTAATATTTTTTAAACTTTATCTTATTTTTTTGTAAAATTTCTAAACGTAAATTATGTCATGACATAATTATTTTGTCATATAATGAAAAGTTAAATCATTTTTTTTCAAATTTCCGATAACTATGAGACTTTTTTCAATTTCTTATATTTATTTTGTTGTTTGCTTTTAAAACATATTTATGTCATGCCATAAATATTATGACATTTTGTGTCAAGATAATTTTTTCACAATTTTGGTGCTTTTATGCTGTATTATTAAGGTTTTTAAAATTTTAAGTTGTTTTTAAATGAAGCTCATACAAAACATTTAGACGTTTACAAATCTTTGGAAATATTAAATTTTGTAAAGATTTTATAAATAAATTAAATGCTTGCCATGACATAAATTTTACACTTTATGCGAAGACATTCTTTTGGTTTTTGTGATTAATACATATTTTATTATTTATAATACATACTATGTTATTTTATACTATGTTATTTTACACTTTAGCAATTTAATGTCAACACAATTGTTTCTATGAATTTATTCAATTAGTCGAAAGATTAAAAATGATTACAAGACTCTGTACAAAAAATCCAATTATTGTTTAGAAAAATTCTTTAAATTAAGTTAAATGAAATTCTTGGACAATCTGTTGAAACCCTGCTTTATATTCCTCCCCTCTTGAATTTTTATTTCTTTCAATAACTTATGATTTGTTAAACTAATTATTTACACATTTATTGTTTGTTATAAACCTAAGGATCTACTCTCCTACATTAAACTCTCTACACCTTCGTACAGTACGTTTCATTAGTAAAAGCATTTACCGGCTGTTGATTTATCGTATAGGGTGGCGGTGTGGCTGCCAGCACCTCATTCAATGTAGCTGATGTATCCTGTCGGGCCAGACCCGCCAACCTTAAGGAACCAAACTCTGTATAGGACGTTTTAAAGAATTTACTTATATAGTTAGCGGTAATTAAGGCACCCACAACACCAATCAAAGAGCCCGACAAAACATCCGACCAATGATGCCAATTATCCATGATACGTGTCAGAGCAGTAAACCAGGCCAGCATGATGAGCGAGAATTGTATAAAATGTCTGGTTAGATCGGATCTACGCCAGTGCATGCGTTTCTGTAGATACAAAGCTATATAGATCAAGGCATAAAAGGCCAAACTGGAATGGCCACTGGGAAAGGAGAGGCGGGACTGGCGAACATCTTGTATGGTAAAGCCGGACCCCAGGCAAAAATAATTCTCCACATATCTATGTTGATTAACCAAATCATGGCAAGTAGTGCCATCTGCCAGCTGGGGCTGGCACACGGCGATAAAGTGGGGCCTCAAACGGCCTATGGTGTATTTACCCACCTCGGTGGCATCGAAGGTCAGCAGTAAACCAAAACAAAAGTACACAAATTGTTTGAAACTGTTGGTCATCCAAGTGGGTATTTGGCGGCCAAAGATTTCTCTGGTATTACTTAACTGGCCGCTGTTGTACTGGCGAGCATATTCTCCTATGACAAGCACTATGACGGAAGGCAGGCCTACTATAAGGCCCAGCATTACTGGGGTTATGGTATTGCCTTTGAAGGGGTAACGTATGGTTTCATCATCACAAAAGAAACCGCGGCGAAAGGGCTCTATGGCAAATTCACATACCACAATGGGTATGATCAGTACTATGAAGATCAGCAAGTCCAGTAGGAGGCGCCGTAGCAGTCTGCGACTTTCGAAAGTTTGTGAGGTAACACAGTTGTTGCTGTTCGAAGTTTGCATTTTGGCGGAGGATTTATTAATTTGGTGGTTTAACGTTTTTAAGAAGTTATTTGCGGATTTTCTTTAATGTATTAAGTTTGCTGTGTTTTAGAAAAAGTAATTGCTAAATTAGTTTGACTTTAAATGAGTCTTTATATTGATGATATCTTCAGTCAAATTTTGAATTTCTCAGCGATTTGTTACTCTTTAAAATTAAGAAATTGAGGTTAAAGTGAATTATATTTTCTCTTTCTCTTAAAGAGTTTGTAATTCCTGTTTTTTGTTCTAGAGTTTTGAACACTTTTGAATTGCTTCTTTCTTTTCAACAGCTTATAAATGTTGAACAAATTCTCAGTCAAATTTCAAATTTGTGGGTGTTTTGTTACTTTATATTATGCCGACATTGCTGTTGAAGAGAATTTTATAATTATTGTTTTTGTGACAAAAGTTCTAAGGGGGCCTTTGACCACTTTCCGAATTACTGCTTAAATATGCAGCTTCTTCAACTTTTTTTCTTTTCAATATAGGTGTAGCTTTAAACACAAAATTGTTTAATTTTTTCCAGATAAATCTGTTTTGTTAAAAAAAAATTTAAGGGGATTTGGACCACTCTTTAAATTTGTATCAAATATTCACTAGTTTTGCAGCTAGATATCCTTTACTTTTTGTAAAGAGCTGTTAGAAGTTACTTACGTGGGTTTTAAATGTTATAATTCCCTTTTATGTTGAAATATGTTAAAGGGGGTACTAGGACCGCTTTTGAAGTATGACTCAATTAAACACTTTTTTGAATATGTCCTTGTTTTGAATAATAAATTACCTTTACTGTTTTATTTTAAACTGTTATACAGCTGTTATTATTGCTCTTTGTGAGTTAGAAAGCGTTAAGGGGGCTTAATCGCTACCCTTTGTTGTTGTTTTAAACAATAAATTATCTGGATGTTTAGTTTATTGTTGTAATATTATTAACTCTGTTAGTTCAAACTGTTGTCTGACTCTTCTGCGTAGAATAATTCTGAAGGGGGACATTGACCGCTCTTGAATTTTTTATAATTTTTCTAGTTAAGCACTATTACACAGCTATTGTTGTATTATTAACTGTTGTCTGACTCTTCTGCGTAGAATAATTCTGAAGGGGAACTTTGACCGCTCTTGAATTTTTTATAAAATATGCACTTTATTTAAGAATTTCTTGTTAGGCACTATAATATAGCTAATGTTGTATTGTGAACTCTTTTAGTACAAACTGTTGAATGACGTAGAATAATTCTGAAGGGGGACTTTGACCGCTCTTGAATTTTTTATAAAATGTTTACTTTATTTAAGAATTTTTTGTTAAGCACTATTATACAACTATTGTTGTGAGATTCGAACTATTGTAATTCGTGTTTGCTTAGCAAAACTTTAAAGGGGTCTTCAACCGCTTTGGAATTTTGTCTTTATATAAATTGCTTGCTTTTAAAGTTAATTTAACTTCACTTTTTGTCAAAAACTATTATAAATAATTTGTGCTTAGTTTAAACTGCTAAAATTAATTTTTGCTTTAAAAATTTTCCAGGGGATTTTTTGACCACTCACGATTTTTTTTTTGGAAATTTTATAGATTTGCGCTTATAAATTATATATGTATAGTGTAAATTATATTTATATTATATATATATATCTTATTTGGAATGATTATTGGCTTTAATTTTTGATAATTTGTAATTTTGTAAATTTTAAGAAAATTATGATTTTTTTTTAGAATTTTGTGTTTAATATTGGATCTGCTTTAAAGATTACTTTAGTGTTTGTTATAAAGTTATTGAAACTGTTATACTACCTTTTTAATGGAGCATAATTTCAAGGGGGACTTTAAACCACTTCGATTTTTTACACAATTGTAGAATTTTTGTTGTTATATTTAACGTAAACGTTACAATTCGTTATATTTGGTTTTTAAATTAATAATTTCTCTTTTAAAGTTAAATTGTTAATGAAGGTATTTATAATTTTTTAGAATTTTTTTTTTTAATATTTTTAATTACTTTTGTATTTAATGATTAATTTCGATTAATATCCACTGCTTTTTTACGATCACAACAGCTACTGATTTGAAATGAATTTTTATTGTTAAATTCTTTACAATTATTTGCGGCTGGTACTCAGCGATGCGTGTCTTCGTTGTTGCAGGGTCGTTTGCTGTCGTTAGACTGAAGTTCTGTTCATGAAAATCGTATAGTTTTTTTTATACATATATTTAGAACTAAATACCAGAATATTATTACGTCAAAAATAATGCTGTTGTTGCTGCTTTTTTTTATAGAAATTTATAACCAGTGAGTCCCTATAGCAGTGGGTTTATGACTTCTGCTTTAATTTTACGCTGTTTTTTTAAGTGGATGACTATTAAACATAGGCAGCGTATTCTGCTGGTAGTATAAGTTTGGTGGTAGTATTAATCAGCTTCATTAACGTTATTGTACCCATCATCATTATGATGATTATTAATTTTTG
Organism: Bellardia pandia; assembly: GCA_916048285.2. Lineage (NCBI taxonomy): Eukaryota > Metazoa > Arthropoda > Insecta > Diptera > Calliphoridae > Bellardia > Bellardia pandia. The sequence goes on along the minus strand of OU696531.1, from coordinate 98,931,722 downwards.
CTCCGTTTTTTTTTTTTGCTATAATTTTGGATTTATAAGATAAACTAATAAACAGCATACGCGAAATGTTAAAATAAAAGAGTAATAAAGAGCTGGAACACTGTAAAGAAAGAGCAAAAGAATGAATGGTTAAAAAAATTAAACAATTTCTGGAATCTTTTCAAAAATATAAACAAAATACTTTACTCTTAATTTTACTTAAAGTAAAATGTATATTTTACCCCAAGTCATTAAGAAAACTTTATTAAACTATTTTGCTTATCATGGGCGGTTACTCCGTATTTTGATTCGAAAAGAAAATCATTTGAATTTGTATATTATTTACATTGTATTTCGAAAGCTTTTGCTTTCGAATCGAAATACGGAGTAACCCCCCAGGTTTTTTAAGCAAATCCTAAAATCTAAGCAAAACTCAATTGCCAAAATTATGTCAACAATAGAAACATGCTAAATGACCAAACATTTTAATTATTTACTTATAATAACAATATTTAATCTCCAAGTAACAAGAATACATTATTACACGTTGTAAACTGATTGTTTACTTAAATTCAACCATGTATTTTTTAAATTTCTACACAGTAATAAGATGCTTGTAAACAAAATACAGGTAAATGTTTATAATTGGGCCTAAAGTTAATTGTTTACATAATGTCAATTATGTAAAGAATGTCAAAACTGAATAATTTTTATAATTTTTTTCGGCAATTTAAATAGCTTGCAGAGAAAATAATTAAATTTCAAACAAATTTACACAAATTTGTAATTTACATATGTAATTTATAGTTCTTTACATAATGTAAATAAATGTAAAAATCAAAATTTTAAAATGTTTTGCATAAAGAAATAAAATTAAGTAAAAAATATAACTGAAATGTAATTTACCTGGTTGTAAACAATTGTTTACATAATGTCAACAATGTAACGAATACTAAAGGTTAAAAATGTTCTGAATTTTTTTCTGTTATTTCAATAGATTTTACAGAAAATAATAAAATTTTAACAAAATTTTACAAAAATTTGTAATTTACACAAGTAATTTGCTGTCATTTACATAATGTCATCAATGTAAACTACTACAAAAATTCACGATTTTCTAGATTTTTTCTAAAATTTATAAATCCTTCAAAGTATTTAATATATATCAGAAGAAACAGATTAAGAAACCTTAATTAACATGATTAAATTCAATTGTTTACACAATTTCAACAATGTAAAGAAACTAATTACATGTAATTGTTCCAAAGTTTTTTCTTTAATTTTAACTCTCAGAAAAGAAAATAAGTTTTAGCTAAAATTTTACAAAAATCTGTAATTTACACAAGTATATTAATATATCTCACATAATGTCAACAGTGTAAAATATTAAAATATTCAAAAAATTTTAATTTTTTTTATAAAGTAGTAAAATTAACTGAAAAATATCAAAAAAAAAGTTGTAATTTACTTGATTGTAAACATTTGTTTACATAATGTCAAAAATGTAAAGAATACCAAAGATTAAAAATTTTCAAAATTTTTTTCTGCAATTAAAATATATTTTACAGATAAAAATACAATTTTAACAAAACTTTGCGAGTAATTAACTATAATTTACATAATGTCAACAATGTCAACAAAAATTCATAAATTTTGAATTAAATGTAATATTACGGAGAGGAAAAATATAAAGAAACACAAATTTTTATGGTTATAAACAATTTTTTACGTAATGTAAACAATGTAAAGAATTACAAAAATCTTAAAGGTTTAGTATTATTCCTGTAATTTAAATGATTTTCAGTGAAAATAAAACATTTCATTGACAATTTACACAAATCTGTAATTTACATGAGTAATTTACCATTTTGAAACAATGTAAAAAAATCAAAATCCAAAGTTTTGTTTTTGTGCATAAAGTAGTTAAATAGTAAACCATTATTTACATAATGTCAACAATGTAAAAAATACTTCAAGTTCAGAAATGTTTAAAAACATTTACATAAATCTGTAAAGTAAACAACAATAAAAATTGTAAATTTCCAATTTTCATTTAAATTGGCTAAAATTTATGTAAAATCAATTCTTTACATAATGAAAATTAAAAAAAAATTAAAAACTTTTTGTATTTTTTAGAATCTTTAAATTTCTCTCTGTGTTTTCTATCCACCGCCAAAAAAAAAAACCCAAACAGTTTTTATAATTTTTTCCATTTTGACGTTATTTAACTTCAAGATCACCTAGATAAGATAATTGAGAGACAATTTTGCGAAAATAATAACAACACACAAAAACAACAACAACAGCAACAAATATAGAACAAATAAACTCATTAATAAGTAATATTGTACAACTCGTACTACGTTTGTAAGTACATATGTGCGTCTCACAATCATTTTTGTTTAACATTTTAGACGAACGACCAAAAAAACAATGCAATTTTATACTTAAGAAACAAACAAAAAAAACACTTAAATTAAGTACATAATAAGAAAACTGTAGCAATAAAACAAACTTAAGAATAGTTAATTGTAAACAAACAATATAAAACTTGCTTTATTTATGCTAAATAAAAAGTAAACAAAGTGTTTTAAGAAAGAATATGTATAATGAGGGGAAATAATAAAAGTAAACACTATTAACAAGTGTCAAGAAAAAATTAAGAAAATAATAACAAATATAGCTACCTATACATACATACATATGGATGGTGTTTTCTTTTCTGAAATAAAATGTTACACCTTTATTATATACATTTTTATAATGTTTACCCCACATTTTAAAGATGTCGCATTATTAATGGTCAGAATAGATCATAAAATCACAACAGTGTAACACTTTTTTTCATGTAGAGCTGTTTTTGTTTTTTTTTGTTAAAAAAGAAGAAGCTAGCTGGTAAGATCGCTTGAAATAAGACAATGAATATCTCTCAAAAAGACCAATGGCACCTTCCCGACTAATACGCAAGTTCTTTTTAAACTATAAAAATTATATATATAAACATACATTACATACATATATAAGAAGTAGGAGATATTTGACATACTACATCAACTTCAGAGTATTCTTTAATTACGTTATCTACAAGGCCTTTCACTCGCGGTTGTGGATTTCTTTCCATAATCATATCAAATGAATCCAACAAGTCATGCAAAATTTTTTCAGCACATAAAAAAGTAGTAATATTTTCCATTTTGTATATTTTTTTTGGTTTCTTAACACAAATACACATCCATAAACAAAACAAATGTCAGCTGCAGCGATGCCAACTTAGCCCTTTTCGGTCTAGATTTAGCCGGATTTTAGTCACTCAAAACGCGAAAAAAAGAAGAAAATTGGATGTGTTTTTTTTTCATTTAGCCCTTTTTTCAAAAATGTTTACGCGTTTTGAGTCTCAAAAGTTGACATCACTGGTCAGCTGTTTTATCGTGCGATTCTCCCTCTCTAAAAATACAGAGTGTTAAAGGTGCACCATTTTTCAAATTTATAGGGTGACATTTATAGAAAAGAACACACTACACTTTAGCAGTGTTGACATTTTTTCAGAAAAGAACACAAAAAAATTAAAAAAGATGCGAAATGGGAAAAACATGTAACATTTTTGCCAGAAAAGAAAACGGCATAAGTTTCACCAAGTGCCCAATTTAAAATTTTAAATTATAAATTAATTAATTTAAAACACTTTCCAAAAAAATATTGGATAAACATTTTGCATTGGGACTCTAACCCTGGTTCTTCTTTCACAGTTCAGTAAACCAAACCACCAGGCTATACAAGATTTTTTATTATTTTATTTTTTAATTTTATTTTCAAACAAAGATTTTAACCCTATTCACCTTAAACAATAGTGTTCGTGTGACGAATGTTTGATTATCATACATTCGTATTTAAAATACATATAATGGGGTCCTTTTCATCGTATAGATTTCATGATAATTCATGAATTATTAAAAAACTGCAATTAGAAATTAGTAAAAATAAAGATTTGATCACATTTTCAGAAAAATTAAAAAACCCACCGATATTAACAAAAAACAAGTAAGAGTGCTAAATTCGGCTATGCCGAATCTTATATACCCTTCACCTTTGTTGTGGATGCATAATTTATATTACAGTTTAAGAACACACTTAAAGTTTTCGAACAATTTGTGTGATCAACGCCATCTGTTGATGAACAATATTAATACACTAAGTTTTTTTGATGAAATTTTCAGAGGTTGTATCGGATTTTTGCTCATATCTCCGTTATTTATGGACGGATTTTGCTGATTTTAAATAGCAAACTTCTCGAAAGTATGTCTGACAGAATTGTTGAAGATTTGGATCCCGAAGATATCTGGGGACTTCAGAAAATTGATTTCAGCACTCAGCCAGACAGACAGACAGACGGACATGGCTTAATCGACATGGCTATCTATAAGGATCCAGAAAATATATACTTTATAGGGTCAGAAAATTATACTGTGAAAATTACAAACGGAATGACAAACTTATATATGTATACCATTCTCATGAATGTGAAGGGTATAAAAAGTAAGACTGATATATTCGGCTGTGCCAAATCTTAAATACTCTCCACCTAAACGTAATAAGAAATACGAAAACTACACTGGTTATAGGACTAGAATATCCTTATTCTGTGTTTTCTATTCAGTCTTAGTGCAAATTTTATTAGTATTTTATATATTGTTTGAAAGGCAATTTTACGACCAACATAATTTATGTTAAATATTTTGAAATTTTGTCTACTTTTCACCATTTTTAATTGATTTAATTACCAATTCTTACCATAATTTACAGAGTCTGTCTGATGTTCATAATAATCTTCAGTGTAATTTAACAAACAGAGTATAAAAAAGGGGTACAATTCGGTTTTAGTGATTTTGTTAAAAAAAAAAAAACAAATAGGGATTTTAGAAGAAATACCAGCAAAAAAAATTTTTTTTGGCGGCCACGCCTATTTTCGAGGGGGCGGGCCCCTAAAGTTGAAAATATATAGGCCTATATCTCGGGAACTACTGGGTGTCTGATAATTTGTAATACATTAAATAAAAGGTATTAAAAATACCTTTCCAACGATATATATCATGATTATAAATTATGGACCGAATATGGGTTAAATCCGAAAAAAATATTTTTTGACCTGAATTTATTTGTTTTTTGGAAATGGTTATATATGGCAGCTATGACAAATTATGGGCCGATCTTCTTAAATTTTGGAACAGTTATTTTCATGCATATGAGAATATTTCACGACGAATTTCAACATAATAACGCTATATTTAAGATATATATTAGTATTAAAGTGGATTTCGAGAGTGGACCTTATGTGGGGGATATAGTCAAATATGGACCGATATTCTCAAAATCCAGCAGTTAGATTTAGACATGTATGTAAATGATCCATGTAAAATTTTGGATCGGTACCCTTATTTATAAGCGATTTATGAGTATTAAAGTGATTTTCCGAAGAGGGCTTTATATGGGGCATACAGTTAAAAATAGACCGAAATTAACAAAATTTTGTGAAATGATTTTTGTATATATTAAAATGATCTGTGCAAAGTTTTGAGTCGGTACCGATATTTATACAATATATATAGGGAAAAATGTCTTTTTCAGATGTGGTTCTTGTATGGGAGCTATGACCAGTTCTGGGCCGACTACCATAAAATTTAGTACAACAATTTATTTGCCTATAAAGAGTATTTATGTCAAATTTTAGCCGTTTAACATTATTTATATCTGTTTTATACGTATTTAAATGAATTTTGGAAGTGGACTTTATATGGGGTCTATGGTCAAACATGGACCGAACTAAAAAAAATTTCGTTTTGCGATTTCTTTTTGCATAAAACTTATTTTTGCTGAATTTTGTCGTGATATTCCAATTTTATAGGCATTTATGTATAATTGAGCAATATTTCGGGAAGATTTTTGTATGGGGGCTATGACCAATTTTGGGCCGACCACCATAAAATTTAGTACAACAATTTATTTGTCTATAAAGAGTCTTTATGTCAAATTTTAGCCGTTTAGCATTATTCATATCTGTTTTATACGTATTTAAATGAATTTTGGAAGTGGACTTTATATGGGGTCTATGGTCAAACATGGACCGAACTAAAAAAAATTTCGTTTTGCGATTTCTGTTTGTGTAAAACTTATTTTAGCTGAATTTTGTCTTGATATCCCTATTTTATAGGCATTTATTTATCATTAAGCCATATTTCGGGAATATATATATTTGTATGGGGGCTATGAGAAATCATGGACCGATTCTTACTATTTTCCGCACACTTTCTTCTTTTGTCATACAAACAACGTATACAAAATTTCATAGTATTATCTCCAATATATTTCAAAATATTGCAATAAAATGGACGAAAAATATCAAATTTTTATAGAGGTGGTCTCACATATTGGTTCATAACTCTGGTTGACCTAAACCGATTTTGCTGATTTTAAATAGCAAACTTCTCGAAAGCACTTCTGACAGAATTATTGAAGGTTTGGATCCCGAGAATATCTGGGGACTTCAAAAAACTGATTTCAACAGACAGACAGACAGACAGACAGACAGACAGACAGACGGACATCGCTTAATCGACTTCGCTATCTATAAGGATCCAGAATATATATACTTTATAGGGTCGGAAAATTTTTTTGTGGAAATTACACACGGAATGACAAACTTATATATACCCTTCTCACGATGGTGAAGGGTATAAAAAACGCACCGCGCACCAACTAAGAATTTTTTCGCACGAAAAATTTAAAAAAGCACCAAAAAATGGTGCGAAACGCACCAAGTTGACAACGCTGCTTTTTAAACCAATCGTTTGTTAAGCTCTAAACTTTAGACTCTAAACAATCATATCTACAAAACAGTGATGAAAAATGGGTTTTTAGATTTCGTACCAACTATATAAATAATTTGTACTTCTTAGACCTCAATAGTACCATTTTTAATATTTGTTAAATAATAATAAAACTTTACCACAAACTTACTTTATCGAAAAATCTATATATCTTTGGCAACATTTTTAATTTTACCTTATGTAACGAATGTTTAAACAATTTTATACTCGATTGCTATTGATTTATTGCAATGTAAATTAATGTGTCAAAAGCCACGATTGTTTGATAATTCAACCAAAAATTTCTTGTCGTAATAATCAGTTCCAAAACATCATGAAATTTAATAAAATCTCCTTTGCTTGCACTATTACACAAATAGTAACTTAAATGATTTATTTATCTACATATTTCATCTGAAATACCAAATTTTAGTGCAGGAGTATTTTGAAATTGTACCATATGACTCGTGGTAGGACCACGGTACCAACTGTGTCTAAAATGTATCAAAAAAGTACATTTGTAAAATGTTTGCAATCATTGCTACAAAATATGTAGTCAATTTCTTGTTTATTGTTTACCTGATTTATTTCCCACTCTCTCTCATACAACAACTATGTACTTCTACTGAAAATGTAAACAGAGCTGTATAGTTTGTTTGTTACGCATTTGTAGAAATGAAATTTAATTACTTTAATATTAATATTGATATAAATTTGAAAAAATTACTTACTTTTTCAAGTACGAAGGTTTAAAAATATAGCGCTCACTTTAATTCTAAAAGAACTAGCATTGCATTAGAGTGCTAAATAGCTCTTTTCAATTCAATTATTCAATTATTGGATTGTTGACATAATGTCAATAATACAATCTAGAGAAAGTTTTTCACATATGTATTTTAATTTAACATCCTTTGAATAATGACAATAATTTTTAAGATTTTCTTCTAAAATAAAATTTTTTAACTGAAAACACCAAATGTTGCAAAAAAAATATCCAAAAACTCTAATTGAACTGATTGAAAACGATTGTTTACATAATGATATAATAAGCATATCAAAAATATCAAAAATTAAAAAATTTTATAGTTTTTTTAATATTTTAAATGGTTTTCAATATAATTAATAAAATTTTGTTAAAATTTTACAAAAAACTGAAAAAAATCTGAAATAACAAATTCTGTTTTTCTCTTTCTGAAACATACCGACTAAGTAATCCGCGATTGCTTGCTTTAATGTCACCTGCTTGCAATATTATATTCATGGTGAAATAATACAAGAAGATATAACCATTACAACAATGCAATAGCAACAGAAACAAGGTATTTTTGTTTTGCTTTCATGTTTGTAATGTTAAAACAACTGGCTATTGTTTACAAACATTCTTGCAGAAAAAATAAATAGATAGAATTGTTTTCATTTTACTATGACACATGTGTTTTTGTTTACTATATTTGACACAACAAACATGACCAAAAAAACAAGTTGGCTCTTCAACACCACCTTGTATAATTATTTCACCATGATTCTGTTGGAAGCGCTGGAACTGTTTATGCCGGAAAACCTTATAGACCAGAAAAAATTTCAAATGATAATGTGAAAGTAGAAATAAGATACATTTTACAACCCAGTTGCTGTGTATTAGGGGGCTTCAATTCAAAGTTAAAAAAAACAATCAGATTTGCTTAAATATTTATGATTTTGTGGAGCCTTTTAAAAATTTTAGTTGAGCATCTTACTTCTGCTGCCGAAAGTAGTCTCTATTTAAAATACTACCTGATTAAACGAAGTTTTACATATCGTTCGTAATACTGGGACTTGTATGTAATAAGCCAATTATAAGTTTGGTGATAATACAATGGTTTGGCAAACAATTTGCAGTTGTGTTATGAAGAGCACCCTTTTTCGGTACAGTTTCAACTATAACTTCTGATAATTACAGCTGTTGACAACTAATTAGAAATGCTTTGCGAAAGTAATGTAAAAAAAAATGATAAATTATTCAACGTTAATTAATAATATCTTGAAGCATTAAAATCAATTTCTTTAATTTGACAGTCACATGTAATAGGAAATGATTACAATTTTGTTTAAATTTAGAGCAATATTTTATATGGTGGCTATTCAAAAATATTAATGAAATATTGATTACCATTGCGCTTTGGATCGTTGTCTTGTTTGAATTGCCTTACAACAGGCAATTTATCATCAGCCCATGGCTGTATTACATCTTTATTCCTCTTTATTTGCAACACCATAAATTCCGTAACTAATTTGGGCCAACCAAGCTGCTGCAACAGACTAGTAGATAGTGTGCTAAACTATCAGTCAGAGGGTTGCGGGTTCGAGTTCCGCCATAGACTATGGGTGTTTTTTTTTACAGACAAGTTAAAAGATTTAGCAGTTTGTGTTTATTAAAAAAAAAAATTTCAGGAAAAACAACTTTGTACCCTCCACTTTACTACCCTTAAAACATTAATGATTAATAGGCCTTTACATCTTCGACCATCACGTCCAATGCATTAAATCTTTGTTTCGGGGCTCCAAAGCACATAATTTCACTGAAAAGCCTACGAATTCTAATATGCATCATAACCTGCAAATTCTACACAGCGTTTTCTTTGAACTTTAGTTAGAAGAGGTCTCTTCAATGAAGCCCATTTTCAACCTAACGGCGCGAAAAAGTTCGCTTAAATAACTTCACATCTAATTTTTTTGAATTTCGCTTTGGATGTCAGTGGATGACATTTTTAAGTCGGCTTTAGAGCTGAACCATTTTTTGTTTGAACATTTGATCTAAAATTTCTTATACATGCATACATATTAAATTAAAAATAATATTTACCGAAAACCAACGAAAATTTTGTCAAAATAACATCTAACTTAAAATATTTATTAATAATACATTATACACGTTTTCAATCAGTTGGCTCGTTTTTTATTAGACATGTGTATGTACATATGTATGTATGTATAATATTTGTAATTATTTAAGTAAATTGAAAAAGGAATAAGAACAAAAACAAAATCTCATTAAGCTGTAAAATAAAAAGAGCATTTTAACAACAGCTGCCTTTTATGTTTTTTAAATTTACATTTATTTAAAATAGGTACTTACATACATATGTATGTCTAAATTTACTCGTTTACACCACAAATAAATAATCTACAACTCCATGTCACTTAATAAATCTATATTATACTGTTAATCTATTAATAAATATAAAATAATTAATAAATCCCATTCCTGGTAGTTAATTCAATATACATTGTTGGTGAAATCCAAGTCATACAAAAAGATAACAGTTACACCTAGTGTTGTTATTGTTTTTCTTCTTTTGCTTCGTCTTGTTTTAATAAAAACAGCAACAACAAAAAACCCCTCTACATCATTAACTCATGTTTTTATGACGTATTTACATATTGCATTGCTTTGTTATTGTTATTTTACTACTCCATTGGAGTAACTCCAGTTCACTCACGCTCTTTCTTTACGCTCTCTCTTCCCAAATCTTATTTGATGCAACGAATTCCTACTTGTTCTATTTATAACTGGTCATTTTAAAGAAGACATTAGCATAATTGAAGGTTTATCGTTCGTGGTGTGTAATACAAATATTTTAAATAATTAAAAATAAATAAATGTAAAGTGTGTGCAAAATATTAATTAATTAATAAAACTAGAGAAAAATATTTAAAAAAATGTGTGCATGTGTGTTAAGTTAATTGTGTCGACTTTAAGGTGTGCTAAAAAGTGAATCATCATGACAAACAAACCGTGAATAAATAAATAAATGAAATGATTAAGGTAAATACATATTGCGTAAAAAAATATATTATCGTCATTTTATTATCATTATGACAGTGTCTAGGTGGTTTGTTTTTTATGGCGTCTAAATTCTAGATTTTAACAAGTGATTTTCTTTAACAACTTTTGTTTTCTGTGTCATGATAATTCATGTCTGTTGTAATGCTTCTTTATAAAATCACTCCAGTGTGTTTATTTTTTTCACTTTTAATTACATACATATGTATGTATGTGTGTACATACATATAATCTGGTTGCTATTTGTTGTTGTTGCTGCTGGCTGGGGTTTATTGATCTTACATTTATTACGCATCATTAACATCATCTTTTTGTAATCATAATGATCGTGAGGTTTTGCCAGCTTCATAATGATGATTGTTAACGTCATAATGATTATCCGTAACATCATAATGTTGTTTAACAAACAACATAATGATATTTTTAAATCTCTTTAAAATTAAACTCTTTAAATACAGTGTCTATTATTTTAATTGTGTCTACAAGTTAGGCAGAAACAATTTTTTTATTTCTTTGTAATTTCCATTAATTGAGACGTCTATGAATTTATGCGTTAGAAATTGTGAAAATATGCGAGATTACTTTTTAAATGAAAAACGTGATTTAATGAATTTTAAAAGTAAAATCATAGAGAAAAAATTGTCAATACTGTTTCTTCAACAAATATTTAAACTTTTTTATAGAAAGAAATTATATTACAATGTATTGTTTAGTGTTTCTTTACAGATATGTATGTACTATATAATCTCATAAAATTTTTTAATTTAAATTATTTTTAAGGGTACCATTTACTTATAATTAAATTTTACAAGATATTGAATGTAATCTACAAAATAGTTATACCCTACACCACCATAGTTGGGAGACAGGTGGTATATTGGATTTGTGCTGATGTTTGTAACGCCCATAAATATTGGTCCAGAACCCACCTTAAAGTATACCGATCGGCTCAGAATCACTTTCTGAGTCGATTTAACGATGTCCGTCGGTCCGTCCGTCTGGCTGTAAAGCTTGTGCGCAGAGTACAGGTCGCAATTTTGAAGATATGCATTTGGATAAAATTTTGTACGTGATATTTTTTCGGCCCCAGGACAGATGGGATTGAAACTGGTGGAAATCGGTCCATTATTTCACCTGGCCCCCATACAAATGTCCTCCCGAAGTTGGGATTTACTGATCATAAATGTTTGAATTATGCAAGTATCCAAACAAATTTCATCACAAATGCGTGGTAAATGAGGGCAAACCACTTCTACAAATTTTGTTCAGGGGGTTACTGCGTATTTCGATTCTAAAGCAAAAGCTTTCGAAATACAATGTAAAAAGTATACAAATTCGAATGATTTTCTTTTCGAATCGAAATACGCAGTAACCCCCCAGATCGCTCCATAATTTGTCGTAGCTCCCATATAAAGCCCAGTTCCGAAAATCACTTAAAAGAGCATAACTCACTCAAAAATGTTGGTATCCAAATAATATTTAACACAAATATATTTCATATGTATACAAACAATACGCTACAATTTTCTTGTGATCGGTCCATAATTAGTCGTAGCTCCCATATAAGGGCCACTTCCGAAAATCACTTTAAGCATAACTCACTCAAAAATGTTGGTATCCAAATAATATTTAACACAAATATATTTCATATGTATACAAACAATACGGTACAATTTTCTTGTGATCGGTCCATAATTAGTCGTTGCTCTCATATAAGAACCACTTCCGAAATTCACTTTAACGATCATAAATTTGTTAAAAATGTTGGTATTAAAATTTGACACAAATAAGTTTCTTTTATACAGAAATAATGACACCTAATTATATAATGATCGGTGCATAATTAGTCGAAACTCTTATATAAGACCCACTCCGTAATTCAATTTAAGCTCCATAAATCTTTTAAAAGTATTTATATCGAGATTAAGGTTAACATACATAATATTTATATTCATAGACATTATGACACTAAATTTTTGGATGATCGGTCCACAATAGGCTATAACGCCCATTTCTGAAAAACTGCGTGTAGGGTATTATATGGTCGGTCTTGACCGACTATACTTTCTTACTTGTTTTTAGTCAATAAATTGTTAAGATTTTAAGAACATTTAAATTGACTAATATTTCAAAATCTTCAAAATTTAATTTAGACGATATATAGATCAATATTTGCGGCTTAACTTATGTAGACCGTTTAAGGAATTTAACTTAGACTGTACAAAGACCTGCGATTGAAGCTTAACTTAAATCGAATAAAGACCTACAATTGAAGTTTAATATAAACTGTATAAAGACCTACTATTTAGGCTTAACTGACAAGAAATATTATTATTTTAATATTTGTGTATTTTAACCCTAGAATGGTAAATATATAAATATTTGAGACAAAAATTGAATAAAACAAAAAGAAAAACTTATTTATTCAATATTTAGTAACAAAAATAAACAAAAACCAGTTCATTTTCTAAATATTTCTTATAAATACCTTGGAATAAGCGATAAGAAAATATGGTAAAATATATTTTTCTTCGCCTCACGGGCTATATTTACCATTCTAGGGTTAAATTACAGTTTTTCTTACTTGACATTTTTCTTTTCATTAAAAAATTAGTGCACTTCCGTTTTATTTAACCAGCACTAAGTTGTTTAAATTAACGCCTTCTTGGGAACTGTTACAACTTTAAATATCAGTCCCAAAATTAACTCGCAAATTACACGAGTTTTAAATAAAACATCAAATCCCGCCTAAAGCTTTTTATGCATTTTGTCTGCGTTTTTATTAAGATTAATGTTAACTGTCAATTTAAAAACTGTTAAAGAGAAGAGACAAAAAAACTCTAATAATTTGAAAAACTACTCTAAACTCCCATATTCATCATAATAACAAAAAAAAAGCAAAAAAAAAAAGCAAAAAAAAACTGACACAAAATAAAGCTAGTTTAGCCTATTGACATGTAGTGCTATGGGTGACGCTGAACATTACAATGATGGCAATGATGCCCATGATTATGATGATGTAGATCAACTCAGAATTAACAAATGAATACATGTGTATGGACATATGTATGAACATATGTATATTTGGTTGGCAGTGCAGACGAAAATTAAGGAAACAGCTTAGTTTTTTTTATTAAGATTAAATAGTTGTTTAGGTTTTTACTTCAATTAATGAATTTGGGTGGCTTGACAACTGTAAAATGGAAACCTTTACTTTGACATCTTTCCCATTATTTTATCCAATACTGTTATCTCTAGTTTACACAAACCCAAAAGATACATATGCATATTAATACAATCTACAGTAGATGAGATGATATGACCCCTCTACCACTGTTGCATGCCTCATAAGCATAAACATTAAATTAAACTTTGATCATCTCTCACTCATCCAGACAGACGGACAATACGACTGTGTGTGAGTGTGTGTAGTGGGGGTGACTATAAATTTTACTGAACATTTGCGAAGGCATGACGTTGAGTTGGTCATTTGATTAATCAAAATACATACTGATGAATATGTCTGTAGTGGGGGGATGATCATTCTTGAGTAACTGTCAATTAGATTAAAAATTGTCTCGTTTAATTTTTGGTTTCACATAAAGAATAGTCTTTTTTGGGAACGGGGTTTTCTTGGTAGAGATAATGATCATTAATTAAAACAGCGAGGAGGTATTATAACTTTTTGGAGATAGAGAAATTTGCTAAATAACTAATACTGTATAAAATCCATGATTGAAGCTTAATTTAGACTATATAAAGACCTACGATTGAAGCTTAACTTAGACTGTATGAAGATCTACGATTGAAGCTTATGCCAGACTTACTGCGAAGCTTAACTTAGACTGTATAAAGTCCTTCGATTAAAGTTTAACTTAGATTGCATATATACCTTAACTTAGACTGCATTAACCCCTGAAATAAGACTGTATAAAGCCCTACGATTGAAGCTTAACTTAGATTGTATAAACCCCTTACCTTAGACTGTATAAATATCAAACCTATGATTAAAGCTTAATCTTGACTTACTGTGAAGCTTAACTTTGACTGTATAAAGTCCTACGTTTGAAACTTAACTCAGATTATACAAAGACCTTAACTTAGACTGTATAAAGACTGTAGCTTAAATTAAACTATAAAATATGAGAGATTAAAGCTCACCTTCAGCTACATAACAAGCTTCAGTTAAAATCTAGCTTATCTGCTGGATATTGAATAATTTACCTGTTTTCTTTGTTTAAACTCCGCTCCTTTAATAATATAATAATTGTGGGTGTAATTAATTTTTTTTCTGCTTATGATTTCTTTTTGGCCGTTGAATATAGAAAATTTCACTTTTTCTTAACAATTTGTTGCTTTTTGTCTAGTTTAACTAGATATTCAATTTATTTTCACATTCATTTAATGATTTTTCATTTAATTTAATAACTAGTTTACAAATTCAAGATCAGTGATTAACGCTTGGTTGATTACCAGCGTGTTTATTTTATTATTTATTTTATATTTTATTGTTTTATTATTTTTGTATTAGTTTCTTTAAAATTGTGTTATTTTTTTGTACTAAAGAGATCACTTTTTTATACATACAAGTGGTATTTGTAACAATTGCAGGCATATAAATCCATTTCTGTTAAATTAAATGTAAATCAAAGTGTGGGGTTTTTTTAAATCTCTTGAATTTATTTCACTTTATTTGTTTGTTTATGACTTTATTTTCTTGCAGTCTTATAAAGTCTAGCGCCTTGAATTGTTGTTTAAATGTTTGAAAGTAAGCGCACGTTAACGCCTCACTTACTTTTTAAAAAGCGATTATAATACTACAACATCTACTTACTACGCTTTACAACTGCTGTGATCTTGTTGTTGATATTTAAATATTATTATTATTATTATTAAGGCTGCTTTACTCTCATTGATGACGTTTTGTGGTCAATTGTCATTAAAGAGCCCTCTTTAGCGCCGTTAATTAAAGAAAATAATACCCATAATCATTTGAAAGAGTTTCTCATTTATGCACTCACTGTTTATTACACTCTTTCAATTATGCTGGTACTTAGGGAGCGAAGAATTAAAAGTTTGGTACTGTTTAGGTACCTTTTTTCGTGCCAATGCTTACTAATGAAAATATTTTATATTGTTTAAAATAATGATCATATTAATAATAAAAATTCTCTTAAGGGAATATAGCTAAGATACTTTTTGATATAAACAAAAGTACTATATGGCCTAAATTTAGTACTTTTTCAGTAATAAAAGTCTACACAGCAGTGAAAGGTAAACATTTCATATTTTTATTTTTGACTCTTTTCCTTTTGAAATAAATTTACTATTTCATATTTACTTTGTTATTCCACAAAAAAGTACTTTTTACTTAAGAGCCTTAGTACTAGTTGCTATTCTAAATAACCCATCTCTGTTAATTGTACTTTGTTCAAATGAGCGTAACTTTTGGCCTCTTTTTGTCATTTTTAATTAAATTAAACCGTAAAAATCAATGATGGATCTTAGTTACGTTTAATAAATATAATAACTAAATGAACAAGTGTGTAAGTTAGTGGTCATGACTACATTTGTCGCCAAATGACAATTGAATTAAGGTGGGTAAAGAATTGTGTCTGGGAAAGCTTTTCAATAAAACAAAAAACACTGTTTCTACGGAAGAATTAAAAAAAAAATTAAGAGTAAATAAAAGGGTATAAAACTGACGGTATTGGTCAACATAATCTGCTCATTTCACACTGAAGAGTATGAAACAGGACTACTATTAATATCAATATAATAGTGACTGAAGTGCCCTTTCTGAGCCAGCGATGCCAACTTAGCCCTTTTCGGGCTAGATTTAGCCCGATTTTAGTCACTCAAAATGCGAAAAAGCCCGAAAAAAAGAAAATTTGATGTAGCTTTATATGGATTTTTTTCCATTTAGCCCTTTTTTCAAAAATGTTTACGCGTTTTGAGTCTCAAAAGTTGGCATCTCTGTTCTGAGCATTTACACTTTGCCGTGATTTACCATTTTTCACTCTATATCTCTATATTTTTCTGTTTCAAGTTTGCATATTCTTCTTTGGCTAAGGCCGCTCGTATGGGCTGTACGATTAATCTAATTTTAGTACAATTGCTGATATTTTAGCACCACGACATCTGTTAGATCAAGGCTCGGTTATAAAAGCTAATGGTAATTAAGTGTTTGTTTTAATTCTAGTGGTTTTCCTTGAGTTTTACTGTAAGCTGTTGGAAGCAAGATTCTGTATAGAAATTTCATTTCGGCTTAAAAGAACCATTTATCACAGTCGCTAATGTCTCTATGTTATAGGACAGCCTTATGTCTGATATATAACTGTCTCTACTTTATAGGACAGCCTTATGTCTGAGACATAACTGTCTCTCTAAACAGCCTTATGTCTGAGATATAACTGACTCTATATTATAGGATATCCTTATGTCTGATAACTGTCTCTATATTTCTTCTAGTAAATGGTGTAAATCAATCTGAATTGCTTCTCTATACTTTACTCCCTTAACAACAAGTAACATTCTTTTGGACTGAAAGCTTTGCATTGCAAACTTACAAACCACAACAGCAAAGATCACTCAAACACAAAAACTTTTACAAATATTCCCACTCAAGTCAGCAGCAGAAACAAAATAATACAAGCTTTTTGTTTAAAAGATTATGAAAAGCTTTATTTTAATAATAATGACAACAATAAAAACGACAAAAAACATTCTTAAGTTAATTTGTGTTGTCTGTTAATTATTTAATTTAAAATAAGCTGTGAAATTATTAATTACAAACACAATACATATTGTAAATGTAGACAATGGAGCGTGTGTGTCGATTTTTTTTTATCTTCTTTTCTTGACATGTAACTCTTTAGTAGCATCAGTATATCAGTATTGTAGAGTCTTAGGAAGACCCACTTAACATTTGATGACCCTGAATAAACTTCATATAAATAAAGAAGAAAACAATTATTTATGCGCGATGGAGGGTGTGCAAGTATCAACTATGAACACAAAAAACATGTGAAAACATTTTACAAAGATCTATTAAAGGCAGAGATTTAAAAGAATAAAATTAGGTGACAATTTAAATTGTATTAAGCAAAAGCAGTCATATGGAAATAATTAAAGCATACTTGTTATTAATTGTTTATTATTTACAAAAAAAAAATACACTGATTAACTTGTGCTGGAGTAGATTTGTTTGGCAATAAAATAGCAGCAAATGGTTCATGATCTTGTTGATAAATATAATTTAAGCTGTTATTGTTTAACTCTTTTATCATTACACTCCTTTCCATAGCTGGTCAATAACCAAATATAATCTCTTGCAACAGAATTACACATGCTGATTTAAAATATTTGACTGCAGCTGACGTTAAACCATTAAATTGAATTATTATTTAATAATCTTTTATGTAATAATAATTTTGTATACATTTTTCTACATATTTTTGTTATTTACAGCATCATACAATTTAACAAAAAAAAAAAAATATATTAAAAACTTTATCTCTGTTGGTTTGACACTTTTAATGACTTCATATTAATTCTTGTGGTCATTTCAGTTTTTGAGCAAACAAAATTTTTTAAACATTTTTTTATACCCTACAGCACAATAGTGGAGAGTGTATATTGGATTTGGGCTGATGTTTGTAACGGCCATAAATATTGGTCCAAAGTATACCGATCGACTCAGAATCACTTCCTGAGTCAATTTCCGTCTGGCTGGCTGTCCATGTAAAGCTTGTGCGCAGAGTAGTGGTCACAATTTTTAAGATATTTGGATAACATTTGGTACGTAATAGGAGTTTAACGATTATAAATGTATGAATTGTGCAAGTATCCAAACAAATTTCACCACAAATGAAAAGTAAATGAAGCCAAATCACATCTATGTGAAGATCGGTTCATAATTAGTCGTAGCTCCCATCACTTTAAAGAGCATAACTCTTAAAAATGTTGGTATTCAAATAAAATTCAACTAGATTAATTTTCATATATGTATACAGAAACGATGACACTTAATTTTATAATGCTCAGACCATAATTGGTTCAAACTATAATATAAAACCTCCACCGTAATTCACTTTAACCTTCATAAATTTTTAAAAAGTATTGTTATTGAGATAAAGTATAACATACATAATATTCCATAACATGTCATATATAGCGCCCATTTCTGAAAAACTGTTTTATACATATATTGGGTGTAGGGTATTATTTGGTAGGGCTTGACCGACTATACTTTCTTACTTGTTTTTGTTTTTCTTTGGTTTTATTATTGTTAAAGGGGTGTTGTGCTCATCTTTAGCTGGTTTTTATTTATCTATGTCATCGTAATATTAAATAATTATTATTGTCATTATTAAACTACATACTTATATAAAAAGTTTAATTTTTATTGCGTGAGTGTTTTTTTTTAATAATTTACCAGATTGTGGACGAATTTATTTGCTCAAAGTACAGAAAAAAATCAACAGTTATTACGTAAAAAAATTCATTGAAAAGCAAAACTCCCAAAATAATACCAAATATTTTAAAACGTGACTAAAATCTGTTAAGAATATATATATGTATATTGGTTGCAATTATATGTATGTTGATGTGTGGCTGTCTATCTGTTTATTATTCAAACTTTTTATTTGTTTTAATGGGTTTTTTGTTTTTTGGTGTTTTGTGACGATCATATTTCTGTAACGTGTGGTTCAGGCAATTTATGTAAATTTTGTGTTTATAACAGAAAGTATAACAATTGATTTTTTGTTAGTTCCGGTTTTATAAATAGCAGCAGGGTGTTTTAAAAAGAGGTGTTAAAGATTATTTTAAATATTTGGTAGAAAAATTAACTTTTTATTGAAAGAAAAATGTTAATAAATTGAGTTATTTACATTTTTAATTGAAAAATTTGAGGAAAAATAAATGTACATGGAAAAAATTTTTCGCTAAAAAAAACTTTTTTGGTAAAAAAAAACTTTTTTGGTAAAAAAAATTTTTTCGTTGTAAAATTTGTTTTTGTGAAAAACAATTTTTTTGAAAAAAAATTTTTCAGCAAAAAGTTTTTCTCTGAACTTTCCCAAAAATAGCCGATCGTAACAAATTTTCAATACCAGAAAACTCGAATGTATAGATTGATAAATTTCCACAAGATTTCTGTTTGTGGAGAAAGTTAATTTCAACGAACATATGATTGAAAACCAACACGTTATAATTAAACAATAAAGTTCGACCGAGTATTCGGTTTCGGTCTCGAATTAGATTGAATACCAATATACGGTTTTCGCCCAGATTTTGACCGTTTGCGGAAACCGAAACTTTTATGAAAGAAAAACATAGATGATGGAATTTTTGAGGTGATGTAAGTTCTTAATATAATTAATAGAATACCAAAATTTATATTTGATTGTAAGATATGCAAACACTGTTGATTAAAAAAAATTTCTCAGTTCAAAATGAAAACAGTAGTTTTATGAATTAGTGCCGGTACTTTAAAGCACCTTATCTAAACATGTTCACCCCTATCGTGAATAAAAATTCCACATGAAATTTGTTCCCTTTTATTTTTTTAACATTGCATTTTAATAGGAAAAAATGTGAAAAGGGAACATATTTCATGTGGAACTTTTATTCACGATATGGGTGGTTATAAAATTAAAATAAATATTTTTTTTGGAAATTAATGGTACATTTTGAAAAGTTTCGGTTTGTTTCGAATTATACTGAATATCGATTTTTTGGTTCGGTTTTGGGTTCGGTCGTACTCTAATAATCATATTTACATTGGTCTTAAATAACTTGTTCTAGAACAAATTTAAGCAGCAACAGTTTCTTTAATGACAACCTAAAGTTCTGTGAAGCGCTATTGTCTAAATTACTTTCATAGGGTTCTTAGAAAACAGTTCTTTGCCACTTTGGTTCCAGACTACAGTTTTGGGGAAAATAATAAAAATACATCTAACGAATCATTAAGGAATTGAACAAATTGGTTGTATAACTTAAAAATGCGGTAGTTTTTCAAATGTTAAGCTTTTAGTTTGAAACATTGGTATATGTATACTCTACTTTTACTTTACACTCTATATAGGACATCTCATGTCTGAGACATTACTGTCTCTATGTTAGAGGCCAGCTTATGTCTGAGGACAGATTATGTAATAACCCTTTTGTTTCGGTACTCCCGAACAAAATCTGGTCAGATCATTCAACGGCACTACTCATTCTATATGTAAATAATTATAATCACGATCAAATGCTTTTGGTTTTTTCATTTGCCTTAACGTGTGAAAGGTCAGATGCGGCATATTAAACCCCAGCAAATCGATTAAGTATAATTTTAAAAGCAACATACTGTGGGTCACATTGTCACATATTTTTGCCGATAGCTGTAATTTTTTTTTATTAATAATTAAAAATAAAAAGTCAATTTTTTTAAATTTTCTTTATTTTCTTCTATAAAACTAGAAACTTTAAATACTCTTAATATTCTAATAATTCACTAAACACTTAATAATATCTCGGTCTAGGCATTACTGTATAATAACCATAAATATTCGAAGTATTCTCACGTAAGCGACGCACCTTAACGGGTACTTTCTTGTAGAATTGTGACACCAAATGGGTCATAAATACAGCCATTGAATAACCTACAACCAAACCAGCCACAACATCTGTCCAATGATGACGATACGATATCACACGTTCGAAAGACACCAGCAAAGAAACCAGCATAAAAGTTATCTGCAAAAGAGCGCGCCACAGTTTCAACCAGCCAGTCTGCAAACGGGCCTGAAAATAAATGCTCAAAAATAGCATGGCATAGGCGGTAGTGGAGGCCTGAGCACTGGGAAATGACTGGCGCATAATGGTTAGTAGTTGAGCAGAAGAAGTCAAAGAACTGCAGGTGTAATTCTCTATGTAACTGCCAAAATGTTCATTGTCTGTACAAGCAGTTTCATTGGAACTTAACACAGGCTGGCACACTTCAAAAAAGTAGGGAGCTAAACGGCCGATAGAGCCTTTAGTTAAGTTGATTACAATTAACAACAAAGCCAGCCCGAACAGGTACACACCCATGGTATTGTAACACTCACTGACAAAGGTAGGCACACGCATTCCCACAAACATATATTGTTGAGGAGATTTTGGTACGAGACTATTGGCGGTCGAGGTAGTTTTAGTAGCTGGAAATGCCACACGTAACATTTCTATGCACAGCACCAAAGCAGCAGGTATAACAATCACTAAAATGGTAATATGTAGCCGTTTTAGTAGAGTTTCCGATTTATAAGGATACAAAAGAGTTTCATCGCCGCAAAAGAAACCACGCTGATGGGTTTTCATTATTTGTGGTAAAATCACTAAAGCCACACAATAAACGCTGGTCAGCAGTAGAATATCTATAACAAGTCTCATCAAGAGGCGGGTATTGGGATTTGAACACATGTTCGAGTTTAAAAATTTAGATTTTTTTTAATAATTTAATTAAGAAATAAGTTTTATTTTATATTTAACAAAATGTTTATTTTTTCGTTTTTATTTATTTCGTTCGTTTATGATAAAAATTCCGTGTTTTGCCGTTAAATGTTTGTTTAAAACTAGTTTGTGAAAACATTTCTCTAACTTGTCTTAGACCCTCAAAAAATTTTTTATTAAAAACATCTTAAAAACCATTCAACACAACTCTGCCGTCGTCTTAATGATGTATTCATTCAATTTAAGATTTCTATTCATCAATATTAAAACAGTCACACTCTTTTGCTGGCTTACACGTTTAAACACACGCTACGTTTATTGTCATGTAAATCTTTAAACAGATTTCAATTCAATGTGGAATTTTAAGTTTTTACAAGCCGGCCATACGCTTTGAATAATGATTTAAATACTTTACAAATATTTAACTATTGTTTATATTATTTGTTTGAATTTTGCAAAAAAAAAGCTAGAGTGCTATATTCGGCTGTGCCGAATCTTTAATACCCTCCACCTAAACGTAATAAGAAATACAGAAACTACACTCTAAGTGCGAATTTTATTATTATTTTATATATTGTTTGAAAGAAAATTTTACGACCAACATAATTTATGTTAAATTTTTTGAAATTTTATCTAATTTTGACCACTTATAATTGATGTAATTACCGATTCTTACCGTAGTTTACAGAGTTTGTCTGATCTTCATAATAATCTTGAGTGTAATTTAACAATTTATAAAATTAAAAGAATTTTTTTCACATGCACAAAAAGTTAAGAAACAGAGTATAAAAAAGGATAAGATATAAGTTGAAGCTTTTTTGTTTGAATTTGATCTCAATAATATTATTTACAAAAGATTTATGGGTGGCATAGTAGAAGTGGACCAGTCATGGACTTCTAAATCCAGTATCCACTAATGTGGTTTCTACGTATTTGAGGCTTATTTTGGTTGAAGTTCATCTCAATAACGTTATTTACAAGAGTTGTATGATTGGTTGGTATGCTCATAAGTGGACTTAATTCGGGAGCTATTGCCAATTATTGACAGACAGCTACAAAATCCAGTAGAACAATTGCTGTACAACCGATATTAATCACCCCTATCGTGAATAAAAATTTCACATGGAATTTGTTCCCTTTTCCCATTTTTCCTATTAAAATTCAATGTTAAAAAAAATAAAAGGGAACAAAATTCATGTGGAATTTTTATTCACGATAGGGGTGAATATAATTTCTGGATTAAAATTACTGATCTATATAAAAGTTGGTGCGATATCGATATTTATTAGCCATTTTTGTGGGTTTATTTGTTTTTTGGAAATGGTTCTTATATGGCAGCTATGACAAATCGTGGGCCGATAAGGGATATAGTCAAATACCGTTATTCTCAAAATCCAGCAATTTGATTTGGGCATGTATGCAACTTAGCCGTGTAAAATTTTGGATCGGTACTCTTGTTTATAAGAGATTTATAAGTCTTAAAGTGATTTTCGGAAAAGGGCTTTATATGGAGGAAAGGGTTAAAATAGACCGAAATTCACAAAATTTTGTGGGATGATTTTTGTATATATGTAAATGATCTGTGCAACGTTTTGAGTCGGTACCAATATTTATACAATATATATAGGGATAAATGTCTTTTTCAGATGTGGTCCTTGTAGGGGAGACCAATTATGGGCCGACCACTATAAAATTTAGTACATTAATTTAATTTGCCTATAAAGATTATTAATGTCATATTTTAGCCATTTAACATTATTTATATCAATTTTATAGGTATTTAGGTGAATTTTGGAAGTGGACTTTATATGGGGTCTATGATAAAACATGGACCGAACTAAAAAAAATTTCGTTTTGCAATTTCTGTTTGCATGAAACTTATTCCTGCTGAATTTTGTCTTGATATTCCAATTTTATAGGCATTTATGTATAATTGAGCAATATTTCGGGACGATTTTTGTATGGAGGCTATGAGAAATCATGGACCGATTCTTATTATTTTTCTCACGCTTTCTTCTTTTATTATAAAAACAACGTATACAAAATTTCATGGGAATATCTGCAATATATTTATAAAAAAAATTGCAAGAAAAATGTTTAAAACTATCAACTTTTTATGGAGGTTGTCTTATATTTTGATCCATAACTCTTGTTCTACTATACCGATTTTGCTGATTTTTAATACCAAACTGCTTAGGAGAACTATAAGTGGTTTTTTGTAAACTTTGTTGATTTCCGTTGTGTCCTTTGGACGTGAGAGTGTTTTACACTGACGGACAGACAGACAGACGGACATGGCTCGATCTACTTAGAATTTCGTAAGAACCAAAAATATATATACTTTGTTGGGTCTCAGATGAGTAGTTGTCTGTGTTACACACGGAATGACAAACGGAATTCACCACTTATGGTGGTGGAGGGTATAAAAGACAACCGGTATCATAACGGTTTGTCGCAATTTAAAACTGTTAAAAATAAAATTTATAAAAAGAATTGTTAAAAAAAGATTTGTTTATTTAGGTCTGTTAAATAGCATTTCATTTAGAATGTTTTAAAAATTAAAATCAATTCTCTAAAAATCATCCATGAGTTACTTGCGCTCTAAACAAATCTCTGGTCAAGGGTAACCAGCTGTATATTTTGCAAAGTATTTCTTGTTATTTAAAATAAATAAATATGTATGTCAATGTTGTCACAGGTGTTTTGCTGTCAAGTGTTGCCCTGGAGAGAGAAGAAAACTTTATATAAAAGCAGTATGTAGTACTTTCTGTGCTGTCTTTGAAAGGTTTACATTTGGAGCTTGATTCTCTAAATATATGCAAAAATTGTAGTTATAAGACAATGTACAGAATCTACAAAGTTTTAAACAAAGGCAATCTGGTTTTTACAAAGAAAGGAAAAGGAGATTTGTTAGTTTAGTTTAGATTAAACAAACACCTCAAATAAACTTTAAAATTTTTGAGAAAGAATTTTCCATAATCCGAACGATTTTGTGAATCTTGGTTCCCCGTGAGAAAAAAAATGTTATTATTTCTACAAATTCGACTAGATCTAGTCAGTGACACATCTTTCAGACACTTCAGAACATAAAATAGGCCAAGCCATGTAAAGTCTAATCGATGGCCAAGCAGATGAAAAGAGAGTCGTGGCTTTTTTCCGTAATTGACACAATTTGGATATTGTTGAATCTCAAAACGTAGGGGTACAGCTGGTCCTAAATGGTGTGTGACCGGTGGCAAGTCTATTGATTCATTTGATGGGTTTGAGGTAAATAAAAATAAATTGTTAAATTACACAGTGATACAAAATTGAATTAAATAGAAAAACCTGGGACCCGATATTATTTTTCTTGTAGGGCTTGTCGAATAAAAGAAGATTCCAATAGTGAAATATCCAAAATCCGTTTTTGCACCTTTGCTTACTTATAAGCCTGTAATTTGGTTGATAATGATCCGATTTTCAATTTCTTACTAAGATCTTTCGAATGATATATAATTTATCTAAGAAAACTTGAGAAATTTTAATGTTATTGTCGAGCAAAGACAAATTTTGTAGATTTTTGAAGTGAAGTTTTAATACATTATTTTATTAAGCAACTATAATGCTATTGAATTTATGCAAAAAGTACGTTTATTTACGATTACAACGCATATTTGGGTTTAAAAATAGATAAGTAATTGAATGAAAATAAACTTTTAAACATTTTATACAAATTGTATTAATCAATTAACACAGTTTTACAAAATTGAAAAACCTTGGACCGGATACTATTTTTCTTGTAGGGCTTGTCGAGTAAGACAAGATTCCAATAGTGAGGGTAAAACAATAAATTTGCTATTGCAACATTTTGGACCAATTCAATGCAAAAATGTCCTGGCTTACAACAAAAAAAAATTTTTTTCATCAAGACAGCGCACCAGCGCACAAGAGTAACAATGGCTAAAATCAACGAATTTAAGTACGAGTTGCTTGACCACCCAATTACAGTTGTAAACCACTATTTTGTACGCCTTGAGGAAAAGTATTTTAATCAAGGGATAGAATTGCTTGATAAGCGTTGGACTAAATGTATTGAAGTTTCAGGAGATTATATGGAAAAATAAAAATGTTTTTGAAAAACTAACTATATTCTCTTTCTGTGTTAGGTTAAGAAGTTTCCGAACCGCTTTTTAAAACAATTATACTTTCCTCCTGAGTTGTAATTTTGCTTTTAAAGTCTCTACTTAGAAGCGTGAGAGAACTAGTTAATTTTTAATGGCAAAATTAACTAGTTTGTCATATTAACTAAAAATGTTTAAAAATTTATTTCATCCTTTTAAACCTTTCTCTGTAGGTGTGACAAAAATTAGTGGCATATTTTGTTGCTTTAATTTTCTGCTGTTTTTTTTTTAAAGAACATCATCTACCTAAATCTCTCTTATGATTTATATGTGACCCATTTTCTCTGAGTATTATTGTTAAATTATGATTTATTACCAAATTTGAATTTAAATGTTTAATGCTAAAGGTACGATCACACTTGGCAAATATTTACTCAAAAAAGCGTAACCACTTGTTTTCGCACAAATTTGTTTAACGTTGTTTACTCTTACAAGATTTTTGCAAGATCCAACAGCATCAAATAAAATACGTATTTTTCGGCAAATATTTGCCAAGTGTGACCTTACCTTAACTCTTTTATGCTGCATTCAGTCCGTCCCCTTTTAACCAGAAACCAACCAAACAGCATAGCAGCACCTAAATCATTGCGATAATTAATTACGTTTATGCCCGCCAAACTTGTAATTTATTCTGCAATATCTGTTTGTTAAACTGCAGTTTCTTGAACATTCTTAACATGTTTGGACATTTTTGCCTCGATTAATACGGGCGTCACTTACCACACACTATTTACATAAACGACATCTTAGCCAGTCTCAGCATTTGATTTGATTCTTGTTTTACTGCTTTTAAGAAGACAGACTAATAAAAAACCCCCCCATAAAGCATCGAATAAATAATAATAAAACACACATACTTATTTCAGTTCTTTTTTTTTTTTTAATTTTTAAATCCAGTCTTAAGATTATTATAAAAAAAAATTTAATATAATTTATTTATGTAAATTTTAACTACCAATAAGTGTTCACATTTTTGCAAGTTTTGCTTAAGAATTTATACTAAAAAAAAACAATTTTAAATAAAACACACACAGTTATTATATATATGTGTAAACTTATATTGCAACAAAATAATAATATGAGATAAATACAGTAGAAGCTCTTAAAGTGAGTGGGATGGTATTAGACAAGTAATAATTATGGTGTAGAGTATATCATAGAACAGTTTTAGTTTCTACTTTAGATTAATAGGAACCCATTCGTCTTTAGTTGAATTAACCAACCGGTTGAAAATATCTATCAGTACTTTGCTGATTTTTGTAACCTCACGCTGTTTTGTGCAGAGGCACTAGTAATAAACTAAAGGTACGGTCACACATGGCAAATATTCAGCGTAACTATTTTTTAGCACAAATTTGTTTGACCATATTTAATCTTACAAGTATTTTGTAACAGCAAACAGCAACAAATAAACTTCTATTGTGTTTTAAATGAACACAAGAATTAAAACCAATTTTACTTAGTGGTTACGAATTTTTTCGTCAAATATTAAATTAAAAGGTATTAAAAATACCTTTCCAACCATATATATTATATTACATATGGACCAACTGTGGGTAAATCTGAAAATAATATTTTTTGACCTGGGGCCAAATTACCGCATTCGTGATCGAATGAGCTATCGCATCGAAAAATGATTTCGATATCGAAATTATGATAAAATGTACTAAATTTCTTGCTCGATATCGTATGCCATAATCTCAAATAAGAAAATTACGATAAATTTTACTAGATATCGAATGCGGTAATTTGGCCCCTGATTTTTTTTTTTAGAGTTATTTAACTTTATTTATATAAATAGCCAAGGCATGAAGCTTTTATTTAAGGTATGATATGTGTGTGTACTACAATCACAGAATTATAAGATCTGAAAAATTAAAAAAAACATACTTATTTCTTCAAAATTTTGTATACAAGAAAGGATTTTCTTCTCTATGGTATACAGTTTACCGGCTTATCATAGTAAAGATTGTATTTTTTATGGTGAAATGTCATAATCTTTCATTAATATCTTCGGATCTATATTACCTACATGGTCATATTATACCTTAAATTGAAGCTTGTTTTCTTGACTTTCGTAATGCCTATCATTTGATATATATATCGTCTAATAAAGAAATGTAGTTTTCAAGATATATATAAATATATTATAAACTTTGGAGCCCCGCCCACTCGAAAATAGGCGTCGTCGCCAAAAAAAAAAATTTATTTTAATCAGAATTTAAAAAAAATGTTTGAAGTGATTTGAAAAAAGTCACTTAAACCGACTTAAGCCAAATTTATTGTAAACATTTTTACTTCTTTAATCACTTTTTTTATCTTTTATACAAATAAACACAAATGTTCTCGTATCTGTTCAAATATTTTGCAAACAAGCATTCAAGTGTCACTTTATTAAATGGTTAAAGTTGGGTAGAGAACACAATAAAAATATCAAAACATACAAGTGACTTATAACCAGCTAACAAGCTATTATGCATTTATGAATTAAATTTTTTTCGTATTTTGCCTCTCATTGCCTTATTACACTGTTGTAATGTATTTATGAATTAGACCGCAAGTCATCAGCTTAATTTTACAAACAATTGGTCCAGTGTTGGCTCAACAGCTTCTTTTCAACGTAAAATGGATTTCCTTACAGGAATTGTCTGTTTTACTACCACTAGCTTTATCGTTGGATAATGTTTTACTTTTTATGTCATCGAATAAGCTTTTTGCTTTTGTCTGAAATACCATTTTGCTTAATGGTATTTCTGCCCAACTTGATTTTCAATCTAAATAGCAAGCAAGGACCCCATTTTGACCATCAAATCATTCCTTGTACGGGCCATTGTTTTAGCATGCTGTTGCAGATTTTGTAATAATTAAAAAAAATTAAAGACTCGAACCCAAAACAACGCAACCTCGAAAATCTGACGACGCACAGTAAAAATTAGTACTAATTAAGCAGCGACGCAACTGCGAAAAAACGCAAAACGAAACGACGAAAAACGAGGTATTGCTGTACAGACAATAATTTCAAAAGGAACTGATTAGCTAAAATCTTTTTAATAAATAACTTTTTCCATTTATAACTGATGCTTCTTAGTCAGTGTCTTATAAAATTCGGAAATTTGCATGACCTGCACCTATTCAAATATGAAACAACAAGTCGATTTGTACACAGAGGGGAAAAAGACGTTCTAAAATCGTAAACGGCTGGTATCAAATTGAGAACGAATCGTGAAAAATATTTTGTTAACTTTCGGTATCAAATCAAGCTTAATATGTCATTAAATTAAGAACAAATGGTACAAAAATGCCATAAGTTAATAAGTTAACAAAAACATATGGTATTACATCAATAACGAAGGGGTATCAAATTGTCAAAATAATAACGATCGGTAACAAAATATGAACAAATTGTATCATAATGAGAACGGACCGTTACCAAATTAAGAACAAACGGTAACAAAATCAGAAATCAAATCAAAATCAAAATCAGGTATCAGAATAAGAACATTTAGTTATCAAAATAATAACGATTAGTAATAAAATGATACCGAGTTGTTATTGAAAGGGTGATACCAACTGTTATAAAAGTAAGCACAAACGGGCTTAACTCAATTTCAACAACAAATGGTATCAATTTCGGTATTATACTACCGCTTTTTTCCCTCTGTGTAATGACAATCTATTCTGGTCTCAAAAGGATATGAAAATATGCATTAATAAG
The DNA here is from genome assembly GCA_916048285.2 of Bellardia pandia. Taxonomy (NCBI): domain Eukaryota; kingdom Metazoa; phylum Arthropoda; class Insecta; order Diptera; family Calliphoridae; genus Bellardia; species Bellardia pandia. The sequence goes on along the minus strand of OU696531.1, from coordinate 98,901,710 downwards.
ATCTTTTAAATGGGAAATTTAAATCCAATAACTTGGATGGTCTGTCATTTAATCACGAACGAAATATTTGCAACGTCTTTGCAACAACATCACTTAATAATATACTTGAACATATTCATGATTTGGTAAAAGTTTAAAGTTACAAACTTTCATAATCTAAGGGCCATTATTACAACTTGCCTTTAATGTTCTTAATAATAAAAGGTAACTTTAATTAAAGTGAGGAATAAAGTGACCTTTAAAATTTTTCGTTATTACAACTTCCTTGTAAAATAAAATATTTTTTTTCTAAAATATGGCAATACCAGTTAAAAACCGATTACTTTTGACAAATTACTGACAAGAAACAGTAAATTTTTTGTGTTTGTGAAAATATTTGTTTGTGAAAAAAATATAAATCAACGTCTGCTTTCCATTTTTGTTTATCAAATTATTTATTGGCAAAACAAAATTGAAATTAATTTATTTTTCATGAAGTTGTCAATTTTTCAGAACATATGGCAACTTCAAATACATAAACCTCACTATAAAATTAAAGGCAAGATGATCTTCCCTTTAGCTTATCGGTCGGTTTTAGATTAAAGTAGACTTATAATAACCAAATACTTCTTATTTGTCCGATAACATCATACCTTTAACTATTACCAAGTTGTAATAATGGGCCTAACACTACTAACATCTACCGTTTATCTATTCCTAACATTTCAAAATCTTTCTTACACCACCCGTCCTAACCTATATAACCATGTTTGGTGGCAAACTTTTTAAGAGCTTCCACTGTATTTTGTAACTTGCATACGCTACATATAAGTACAAAAAACGAAACAAAAACTTACATATCTATATACACACTCTACTAAACCAATGAGAATCTAAAAAAAACAATTTATATATATTGAAGGTGGACAGGCACAGGCAGCTCTCAAAAGAATCCAAAAATACCTTCACAGACAAATTACAAAATTACACTTTGTTTTTTGTTTCGTTTTCAACAAATACATACAGCTTTTTGTGTCTGTTTAGCTTGCTATATTTGGTTGCACACTAACTAACTACGAAGACAAGTTTTTCGATAGAGATTAATTTAAAACTTAAAAAGTAATCATAAAAATAATATATATGTATGTATATAAAAAAAAAAAACAAACAACCAAAAATAGGCACGCAAAAATTTTTAATTTTTAACATGTTTTTAGTGGTGCATGCAACATTTTTTTGTAAGGCTCTCACACGTTTGACTACTTTCACATCATCATCATCATCAACGGCATTAGCAACAGCAAATAGCGTCATCACGTTCATCACCATTTTCATTAAGCCCCAGTGTGTGTGTGTGTGTGTGTGGTTGGTTGGTTGGTTGCATGTCTAAGGCACATAGCCATAGTTGTGATAGGTCTGGGCATATTGAGCCTGTTGCTGGGCAGCAGCAGCGGCGGCTGCTACAGCGGCTGCTGTTGCGGCATGAGGATGAGGCAAATAGGGCAAGGTACCAAATGTGTAAGCTGGCAAGACGGGCGGTGAATTATTTGATTTGGCTGAGGAGTTGGTGGGTGAAGCAGCTGGTTTGGCTGGTGGCTTGGGTGCTATATTGGTGTTGCTTCTGATTGGTTTTCTCACAAAGATCTTTGCCACAAACACGGCCACTACAAAGGCTATCAAAGAGCCCAATATAGTGCCAGCCACCACATCGGACCAATGATGCCAGTAGTCTGAAATGCGTGTCAAGGCCACATACCAGGCAAACATTATGAATATGAATTGCAGCAAATGTTTCAGCAATTTCGAGGCCCGGGTACTTAAGGCAGCTTGTAGATAAATGGCTAAATACACCATGCTGTAAAAGAAGATGCTGGCATGGCCACTGGGAAATGATTGACCCAGTTGAGCCAAAGTAGCTGCCGTATGATTTTGTCCCACACACTCGTAATCCTCTATGTAGCGGCCAAAGTTAAAGGAATCCTTGCAAGTAGAACCATCCGGCAATTGAGGTTGACACACCGCAAAGAAGTGTGGCCTTAAACGGCCCACCGTAAACTTGGTAATATGTGTAGAGACCAAACACAAAGCCAAGCCAAACAAATAATAACCAATCTGCATGTAACAGTGCATTAATCTTTCGCCTATGCGACAGCCTGCTTTAGTGTTGTTATGCTGAGGAGATTTCCTTTTCTCATTTGGCAAAGGTGAAAGTTGTTTAAATAGCTCCACCACCACCATAACCGCCGAAGGCACGGCCAAGACAATGACCACCAAAGACACCGTGCCAATGGTATTTTCTCGATAGGGATACTGCAGTGATTCATCGTTGCAAAAGAAACCGCGTTTGTAGGGCTTAAACCATTTACGCAAAGCCACTTCCGATAAGCATAAGCCAGCGAATATTAGTAAATCGAAACTAATACGAGCTACACTTTTAAGACGTTTCATGTTGTTTGCAGCAACACACTTGCAATTAAACACTCTCACACAACAAAATTAACACGAATTTAAAATTTTCTACTAATGTGTAATTAAAAATTCCCCGTTTTTATTTTATTTGTTCTTTTATTTTGTATTTAAACTTGATGAAACCCGCACGCGCTGTTTATTTACTCTTGTACCTGCCCGTTTAGTTTGAAAACGCTTTGTAAAATTTTGTTAGTGTTCGCGTTACGTTTGCTGAGCTGAACATACCTGTAGTAGGTTTAAGAAATGACTAACTTAAGCCAGCATTTATTAAGCATGCTTTAGGTGTCTTTTCTGGTGTTTGCCTGGCTGGTTGTTTGGCTTGCCAAAATATGCTCATTCATCGTCAAGTGTTTATACACGTTTACCTCTGTTACCAGCAAGACCAGCTATAAGAGAGTCTGTTTATTATTGTATTTTTGTTTTGTTTCTTGGCTATGCAGAACAACAACAAAAATACTGACTGCAGAAATGTCTATTAGTAATGGCAGTGCTAAAAAGGTATGAAATCATGGGATGGATTCGAATAAGAATATTTTCTATAATGACCTACTGATTACTTCACATTGTATGGGCTAGTAGTGACGAAGATAGTTCAGAAACCAGTATTTAATGATTGATCGTCCTCTATATCTGTATATTGGCTGCTGGCGATATTGATTTTAAAGTTAATGATATTCTAAATAGAATGTATATTGAAGAAATTGAAGATAGAGATGATGATGTCGTAAACTTTTCAATGAGGCAAGCAGTTTAAGGAATTGCACAAAATTATTGAATCACCATCTGAAACCGATTACTCAGAAACAGTTTCAGGCTGTCTTCCAGTCACCGAAGTGACTGTGCAAAGGCTTGTGATTTTGTTTTCAGAATACCAGAAAACTATGGACAATTGGAAATAAATGAATAATGGGTTATCCTCCAGTTCTTCCATGTATTATCCAGGTTTAAAGCTGGTCTCATATTAACACTGGCACTTCAAGATCATGAAGTACTATGGCTATGACGCTATACAGGCATGTTGACGAATATTTCCACAAATGTAGCTCTAAGCTGCCTTGATGATAAATTGATTTTTCAATAATTTCCTAAGGTCGAATAAGACTAAAATTAGGTTCTAAAATGATCTAACTGATATTGCTTTGTAAAAAGAACTGGGGCCAAATTACCGCATTCGATATCGCGTAAAATTGATCGTAATTTTCTTATTTGAGATTATGGCAGTCGATATCGAGCAAGAAGTTTAGTCATTTTATCATAATTTCGCTATCGAAATCATTTTTCGATACGATAGCTCATTCGATCACGAATGCGGTAATTTGGCCCCTGGATATGGATCATTAAATTGAGGTAGTAGAATTAGACTAAAATTTGGTTCTAAAAAGACCTATAATTGATACTGACATTGGTTTCTATTACAATCAGCTATGGTCACTTAAACTGTTTATGAATGAGCCAAATGCCCTTATTCATAAAAAATTAAAGTATACTTCAAATGTACTTTAAGAAAATTTTGTATGAAAATTTTGTCTAAAAGCACACTTCAAACCTACTTTATTTTTTATGAATACGGCAGTAAGACTTTACTTTATAAAGACTCATCATGGATATTAAAATCGAGTCTAGATAAATCCAACATTTTGTTCTCCCTGCGATTGATACTTAAATTTAAAGTAAATCAGTTTAAACTGTGGGTCTATAAATACCTACAATTAATATTAAGTAATTGAGTTGCAATTAGTTCATCGAAACTCCAAGTATTAAGCGAATAATTTGGTTCTGCGATTGTGCCACACGAAGATCTAGGCTTGTAGTTTAAAATGGGTAACATAAAGCTTTATAGCAGAAGCTTTAATTAGGAAACATAAAGACCTACAAATGACGTTAAAATTGTGTCTACATGTGTTTAAAATTATAAACATGAAATGAAAATGTGGTTTAAAACTATAAAGACCTCCGATTGATATTTATAAATGAGTCTATAATTTGGTTTTAATATGAAAGCTGGAATTGGTCTACATAAAGATCAAGGATTAAAAATTAAATGGGGTGACATAAATATCAACAATAACATCTCAATTCGGGCCACTTAAACATACAAGTTTAAATTATGCAACATAAAGATGATATTCAATGCAAGCTAAACTTAGACTACATGAAGAGTTTTATTAATTGAAGCTTTATTGAAATTACTTGAAGATTTACATATATTTGAGCCCTAAATAAGACTACAGCAAGATATAGGATTAAAGGTTAAGTTGGACTTTATAAAAACCTTCTTAACTAAGACTATATTACGATCTACGATTAAAGCTTAAATTCGACTATATAAAGATCTTTTATTGATTCTAATTTACAACATATGTATGTATAATGACCTACGATAGAAGCTAAAGTTAGACTACATAAGAGATAGAAGCTGAACTTGCACTACATGCAGACCTTCGATTGAAACTACATAAATACCAAGTTTAAGACGATTAAAGCTTTACTTAGACTACATGAATACCGACTAACTATTGAAGCTCTGAATAGACAGCCTAAAAGTCTAATATAGACCAGATAAAGATTCAAGGGGGTTACTCTCTATTGCGATGCGAAAGCAAATGCGATGCGATAAGTATACAAATGCGATGCGATAAGTATACAAATTGTACGCTTATCGCATCGCATTTGCTTTCGCATCGCAATAGAGAGTAACTTCCCAAGTTTGAAGCTTAACTTTGACTTCAGAAAGATCTACGAATGACTTTATCAACTTTATCTCTTTAGAGAAACTGCAATTGAAAACGTACTAAACTTAATTCATCTTACGAATTCATTCCTTTCGCCCTCTGCCCATGCTTGAGAGCAGCCATAAATGTTAAACAAAAAACCCACATTTAATCATTTGTTTATTTATTTTTGTATTGTATTTTTTCAATCACTGAATGCAACGTTACTCACCTTCAGTTACTTTGGTTACCCCGTTGTTACCAACAGTTACTCGCTTGTATGTGTCTAACTAATAACGTTGTTATTGTTGCTGTTATTTTTAAGCTCTTGTTTATTATTTTTCTCATCAGCTGTTTTCTTCACAGTTACTTGTTCTCAACTTGTACACACTACGTGTTGTGTTTATTTTCTTTCAATGTCTCTTTACACGGCATTATGATTTGTTTCTCATTCTTCTTTTTCGTCGGTTTTCATATTCATCTGCATTATTAAAGCATTTGCATTTTTCGTGTTGCATGTCTTGAGAAATCTTAAATGATTTAAGCATCTCTTTTGTTTGCTTGTTCTTCTGGATTCTTAAATATTCTTACAACACAAGTAACCGGTTTTGTGACAATAAGTACCTGTTTTCTTGCAGTCTCATGCTGAATTCATCATGTGGAACTATTGAGTGTGTGTGTACGGGCAACTTTTTCAAGCGAATTTATTTGGGAGAGTGTGTGAATGACGGTTTGTTGTTATAGACAGACCCCTAAGGAAAAATGTTAGTTCGACAAGGTGTATTCATTGTTTATTTTTAACTTTAGGTTGTGGTGATTTAAAAGGTGTTTGCATTGGATTATTTTAAAATAATGAATTCGGTCAAGGTTGAAGAGATCTGTACAGAAAACGTGGGAATGAGTAGTTCTTTTTTTTTTTTTTTTTTTTGTAGACAGACAATAAGGGAACATTTTGTGTGAAATTTTATTTGGATAATTATTAATGAAAGATGTGTTCTAGGGAGAATCTTAATGTAGTGCTTTGTTGTGAAAACAAAGAGATTCTGGAAGTAAGGATAAGGTAATACAGGTAACATTTTTTAGTTTTCTTTTACTTATACCACCTAAATACCTTTTCCCAATGTAAACAAGGCCACCGTTATCTACGTTTAGAATTAGCAGTGACAAGGAGAGTTTCTCCACCAGGTTCCTATTATCCGTAATTGGAAATCAAATGCTCTATAGAAGCTGGGCTTTGGCGTACGGTAGTCTATAAGACTTGACATACACCACCAAGAAAACTTATTTCAGCTTGAATGCCAATAAAGAGGCGCTATCATATAATTGCCCATCCAGTTTGCTGACCTTTTAAATATGAACGTATATTCATTCGGGAACCTTAAAAACCTTCTTGCTATCTATTTCTTATTTTTCCTTAGATCCGAAATATCCGATATTCAGAATCGAAAGGATCGCAGACATTCTATGATTCTATGATTTTTTTAGCAGATCTAATTGGAAATCAAATGCTCTATAGAAGCTGGGCTTTGGCGTACGGTAGTCTATAAGACTTGACATACACCACCAAGAAAACTTATTTCAGCTTGAATGCCAATAAAGAGGCGCTATCATATAATTGCCCATCCAGTTTGCTGACCTTTTAAATATGAACGTATATTCATTCGGGAACCTTAAAAACCTTCTTGCTATCTATTTCTTATTTTTCCTTAGATCCGAAATATCCGATATTCAGAATCGAAAGGATCGCAGACATTCTATGATTCTATGATTTTTTTAGCAGATCTGAAATGATTCTAATAATTGTTAAATAGATTCCATATTTCTGCAGGCTCCACAAGACATGCAAAGAACACTCCGTCCTGTGGTATTCTTCTATGGACAGGTCTCTTTTTGAATTCAATAATATTTTAACAGATCCGATATTAATTTAACAATCATTTGGTAGATATCATGTTCCTTCGGGTCTTTTACTTTTTAAGGGCCGTTTGCAGACTGTTATCGTCGTCTATTTGTATTCAATGATATTTCAGCAGATCTGAAATTCATTTAACAATCGTTTTTTTTTTTTTTTTTTTTGGATTTTGAAAAACATTAAATAAAGTCTTTTATTTACATTTAGGAGGAAAACTGACCTTAAAAGCCTGTTTTAGAAATTTGGTTTTATAAAAACCAAGATAATTAAAACCAGACTTTTGGAGCTCTAACTGAAATGTCAAGCTGCAAGTGATTAAAAGATCATGAATAAATTAAAGAATATATCGTTTTGTTATTAAGGGGAAAAATAAGTTTTTAAATCCATTTAGTTTTGTTTGATAGGCGACCGTACAACTAACTCGAAACCATTTAGTTGGTCTCTTTGTGTTGTCTGCAGATAAAACATGGAGTGGGAAGTAGAGATGGAAGATAGAAATTAAGAGAAAAAAAGGCAAACTGATGTATGGAAGATGGTGAAGTTTAAAAGTTTACATTGAAAGTTTCAAAAGATGTTGAAAATTACGAGCTCCAAACCATTTAAAACTGTATTTATTAAAATTTAAGTTTTTAAAACTCCACAAATATTTTAAAAATTGTTTTAAATTATGTATGTATATGTAAATGTATTAAAACTAAAACCAAATTTTCTTACATTTAACTAATTGAAATCTTGTTTTGTTTTTTTTTCTTTTTCTTTATTTGCAGGTATGTTTAACAAAATAATTTATTGAAATAATTAAATTTTTGGGGTAAGTTTACTTCAGCAATAAATTAATTTGAAACAAATTATGCAAAGAATTTTTAGTTCCTATTAAATTCATCTGAAAACGAAAACTTAAACCAGCTTTTTAACATATATGCATATTAAAGTGCAACCAAAAAAAAATATCTCCCAATAAACTTAAGCAACAATACTTTCACTTTAAAACGGCCTAAAACCAGTACCAAATGCCCCCTAAAAACCTCACTAGCAAATAGCAGAAATACCAAAATTCGTCACACATACAACATACAATTTCAATAGATTTTCATTATAAAGACATTTTTTAATAAATGACTCAGCAGCTTTTATTTTGGCTTTTAATCAAAATAAAAAAAAAAGCTTTTACATTTCATGAGAACAAAATGAGTCAGTTAAAACAGAAACTACATACTATTAACACCTTTGGGGTTAACCAAGCCATCAAACCAACAAACCTTAAACTAAACCAAACTTCATATATTGGCTTGAGTATGAACATTTTATTTCTATACTTCGTTTTGTTGGTTTCTGCCACTTAAATGTTCCATAAATTATACTTCATTTGCTTATTCTTATGATTATCAAAGCCGCTTGATCTTAAATGTATTTGTGGCATAATAATGTTGCCGATGATGATGCTGTCTGATCGTTTGAATTTCATGTTTACACAATATTATTCCTTGCACTTATTGCTGGTTTGTTGCATTTGCATAATTTTTGGGTTGTTTTTTTTTTGTGTTTGCTTCTGAGTACCTTGTGGCACTCACGAATTCAGTGAAGCTTTACTCTTCAACATGTTGCATGTCTACCGGTTTAAGTTGGGCTTTTTAGTTTTTGATTTGTTTGTGCTTTGCTCAATACACATACACGTAAAATAGTTTAAAGTGCTTTTAATGCTTCAATGCAGTAGTAGATAGAGTGTGTCTGTGTTTCAATCGGTTTTGGTGTTGGCGCTTTTAAGTGATTTTTGAATTAACCTTTAAATGATTGATTACATATCAGCGGATCTTTTGGGGACTTTGAGGCAAGTGGTAATAAGTTTGTTTCCTTATTCCTTCTTCGATTTGATTGGTTACAAAACTAACACATGTTTTAGTTGTTCCATGATCTCTGCTACCTATTGATGATCGTTAATGAAACTGGGCTACTGCTAGGCTATCTTCCACAGTTTCTTATGAGTTATAGACCATTTCAAAGGATAGGCGGTTGAAAATTAAACCATTTCAATAAAATGAAAGCCAAGAACTTGTTCTTATTGAATTACTGTTTAGTTTAGTTTTTAAAGAAATTTAGCGAAGATGAATAGGAAGGAATGTACATCTCGGACAAGGCGAATTTAAAAAAGATTCTGAAGATTACTACTACAACTATTGTATTAGGGAAACGGAGTTAACTTGTGGACTGTATTCATAAAGACTCTAAGGCAATCATAATTCCCAAAGCTGCTTAAAGAGAATCGCAGTATAATGTCATTTATCAGATGCTCCAGTTATAATTGTAACCGGCTTTAAAGATGAAACCATATTGAAAATAAAGCAAAATGGGCAGATATTGATTTATTGTTCTATTAATAAGACGCAGATCTGTTAGACTTATCAAACGAACTTGTAGTGGCTCGACTATCGAGGATTACTGACTGGGTTTGTTGGCGAAACGATATCTGAAAGGGTGCATTATGCTATAAAACTAACCTTCAAATGTTGCTAGAAAAAGGAAAGGAAAGGATGCAGCAGACTCTGAAACTAACCTTCGATAAAGTTCATAAGGACACGTTGTGACTCATAATGGGTGTTTGGTAGGACAAGCGGTTTGCACCAAGGTTTGATAAACAAAAGATGATATTGCTCTGATACTAACCTTCATATTGCGAGGTAATTTAACTGACAATCAATTCATGTTCCATTTCAATTTTAGACGCTTAGATCCCTGAGACTTATCAAGCCGACTTGTAACAGCTCGACTATTGCGACAGTTATGTGGGTAGACGACCGTTGTCTGAGTAGAAGGCGGTAGTCTGAATAGAAGACGCTAGTCTGAATAGAAGACGGTAGTCGGAATAGGAGACGGTAGTCGAAATAGGAGACGATTAACTGACTAAAAAAAGTTGTCTTATTGGAAGACGGTTGTCTAATTGGAAGACGGTAGTCTGAACAGAAGACGATATTCTGAATAGAAGACGATAGTCTGAGTATTCGGAATAGGAGACGATTAACTGACTTCAAAAAAGTTGTCTTATTGGAGACGGTTGTCAGCGTAGAAAACAGTTGCCTCAGTAAAAGAAGGTTGTTTAAGTAGAGGAAGGTTGCGTGACTACTAGAAGACGGTTGTTTGGCTAGGAGACAAAGAGATGGAACCTAAATATAAGACGTTTGTCTGACTACGGTTGTTTAAGTAAAGGAAGGTTGCCTGATTAGAAGATGGTTGGCTGACTATAAGACGGTTGTTTGGCTAGGAGATGGAACCTGACTATAAGACGGTTTTGTCTGACTAGAAGATCATTGTCTAACTAGAATACAGACGTTTGTTTGACCAGGAGATAGTTGCCTGAGTAGAAGTAAAATAAGGTGGCCTGACTAAGAGACGGTTGTCTGACTAGAAGAAAGTTATTTAACTAGAAGCCGGTTGACTGCCTAGAAAGAACTAGAAGGGAGGTAGTCTAATTAATAATATTTTATAATTTTTAAAAGAAGATGATCTAAAGCTAAGTATAGACGATATGTTGAATCAGCATATTTATGCTGAAAAATTTGTGACAAGTGTTTACATATCGTGTAAACGCAAAATTTTTTCAGCATACGTATGTTTAACAACATTTGCTAACAGTTTGTTAACAATATCAACAAACGTATGTTGGTAATTTTAGCATATCGTGTAAACAGCATATTATTAGTGTTTGACAAATTTCCTGCGTATGTTGACAGATATGTTATTTGTTGAAAAGCGTATGCAAGCTTTTCAGCATATGGCAAATTCATATGCGATCAGAGTTGTATTTTTTAATAAAGCTGATAAAAAAAACAACAATGTCGGCTCATTGATTTAAATCACAAATTATAATCTAAACTTTAGATTCTAAATGACAGACGTTTAACATTTTTTAATTGTTTGTATAGTTTATACAATTTATTATATTCACATATAACAACAAAATAAACACAAATATTAATTTAAATGGCAGAAAACTGCGTTTGTTTACATTAGCAAAAACATATGTTTTTGCATCTTTTTTGTGTAATAGTGTGGCACCTATGACATACTTTGTTGCGATTTTTTTTTGAGTGTGATAAAAATCGGTAAAATTTTCCAGTGAATGAATCGTACGATTGTGTAGGATAGTATATCACGACCTTTAAGCCCAGCCGCCGATAGTTTTTTTATGTAAATAATGGCCGGCGGCATTGTTCAAATTAATCGACACAGGTCTCTGGAAATAAACTATAACCCCCTTATTCAAAAACGATTATTAAATTTAATTTTTATATCACATAAAAATTTGTTTAATAAACGTTTGTTAAATTTAATAATCGTTTATGAATAAGGGGGTAAATTATTATAAATGTTTTACATGTTTTCGTGCATTATTTGCATATTTAGTATAGAATTTACCTCGATTTTTTATATAAATATTTTATTATTTATATTATTGCTGTTTTTTACAATAAAATATGCTCTATTTCTTTATACCAATTCCTTGTATAATTTTACACAATAACCTTCTTCCTCTCGTCGTTCTACCCATTTCTTTTCCCAAACTCTGCGTCTTATTGATTTTAATTCCACTTTATCGTCATCCAAAATCAGCACTGTACAAGCAATATCTAGACCAATTTCCTCCCACGTCATCATTTATGTTTTTTTTTTATTGATATTTTTATTATTAAATTTTATTTAAAAAAAAATTACACATAAATTACAGAAGTTGAATAATAATTAAAAAATGTTGTCAAACTGACTAATTTCACAAACAAATGTTTATACGACTCAGCATATGTAGCACCACATAAAATTCAACATATCGTATAAACACAATAATCGTATGCTAACTCTTATGTTGACATTTCATTTGCTGACATATGCTTACATCAAAAAATTTGCTACTTTCAACATATCGTGTAAACGTCTAACATATGACATAGGAATTTGCTGCTAATTTTAATCATATGCCTGTCAGCATATATATGCTGATTCAACATATCGTCTAAACTTACCTTAAGTATGTCTCTAAGTGGGCTTATAAGATTTACTGAAAACTAGTTGGAGGCCCATAAAACATTTCGGTAGAACAGTTCTAAGACAAGTTTGCTTGTTTTTAAAACCAAACCGAATACGGCCCTTCCATCCCCATTTAGGTTTAATCGCACACATTTGCGTTCATGTAAAGTAAGAGTAAATTATTATGCAGTATATTTTCATACCTATTCGCGCTGTTGTTTTGACGATTTTAGTGCTTTTTCAATTTACTTCAATAAAATTTTTTAAAAAGCGGAACAGATTTCTGTCCATTTCTTGCACACATTTCAGATGTATTTAGAAATCAAAATGCAATTTTGTTTTGAAAGTTATAATTAAAATTATTTTATGTGATAAATGAAAATTTAACATAGACCACCAGACCATGCTACGACACCTGTTTAACTAAGGTGTTTTGTTTATTAATGGTAGATGCAAAGGAGGCGTGTGTGTGTTTGTTTGTTGGAGAGGGGAGGTTATACATTTCAATTGAAATTATGAAATTCATAATTGTTTGAAATTTTAAATGTTTATTGGTTAAAAGAGGGGAAGTTTTTCCTGATATAAATAAAAGTGTTTATATTTATTAGGTGTAGTAATTAATTGTCTCCCCTTTGTTGTTGCTTTTTTAATGTTATCTTGAATTCTGTTATCATTTTAAATATTTAAAATTCTTTGTTTATTAATTTACTTAATTTCTTAATAAAAAAATAGTTCGCTATTTGTTATTAAACAATTTACTTACACACACCTTTTATTGGCACCTGTTTTGTCTGTAGTTGTAAGCTTTTAACATATTTATTGGTCGTTTTCTTCGCTTGTTCGTTGTTGGCAGCAGTAATGTATATAAATAAGCTTCTTAAAGAGCGTTTGTTAGGAAATAGGATTGTCAAGTTACAGGGAATTTTGAAAAAAAAAAAAAACGGGATTGTAGTTGTCTGAGAAGTAGACTATATTGAATGCTTGTTAGTTTTTTAATAATTGTATAAATTAGATCCAACAAAGTCATGCATGTCTTGTACTTGTCCTAAAATTGTCTTATATGTCTTTATTAAGCTGGAATACCAACTTTGAAACTGGCATCTTATAGATCAAACCTCCCCAAACCATTTGCCATTAGCTGGCTTGGCAATCCTTTACTCTATTTTACTTGAAAAAACAAACAAACAAATCGAAACAACTTGAATATTGTCAACGGCTCGGCAATTATATATATCTTGCTGTTGTACTCCAGCGCCCGCTTATCACGCAAAATATTTAATAATTTGTATGACAAGTACTTACGATCGGTAACTATTCACTTTGTATGTCTCGTAACACTGACAGTTATCAATAAAACAAAAAAATTTAAATGTAAATAATTAAATAAAAAAAAAACAAATTGCGATTATTGCTTTAAAATTGTCAAAACAACTGGGTACACACAAACTGAAATTCATATTCATATTCGTATATGATATTAGTAGGAGTAGTATTTGCCTTGGAGACTTAATGCGAAATTTTTTTCTGCAAAAACAATAATTAACAAACATTTATCAAATACAATAACATTCTTTTTGGGTGGGATGTTTTATTTTGTTAAAAAAATGAATTATCATTAAATTTTTTTTTATTAAACATTGTGTGTGGAACTCCCTTGCGTTCAATGACTTGAAAAGAATGAGAGATATTTAAAGATAAGAATGCTACAAAATATTTTTGTGGTTATAATAGAAACAATTTAAATTGTGAAAAATATGAAAAGGTGGAGGAGGAGGTAGAATATGCAAGGTGCGCTAATCTGACTATAGAAAGACGGTAGTCCGACTAGAAGCTGATAGTCTGCCTAATAAGAGATGGTAGTCTGACTAGGAGACGATAGTCAGACTAGGAGACTGTATTCGGACTAAGAGACGGTAGTCTAACTAAGAAACGTTAGTCAGACAAGAAGATGGTAATTAGACTAGGAGATGGTAGACAGACTAGGAGACTGTAATCAAACTAGGAGACGGTATTCAGACTGGAGGACGGTATTCAGACTAGAAGACGGTAGTCCGACTAGGAGATGGTATTCTGACTAGAAGACGGTAGTCGAACTTGGAGACAGTAGTCAGGGTAAGAGACGGTAGTCGGTTGTTGGATTTAGACGATAGTCAGACTAGGTGATGGTAGAAGAAGACGGTATTCACACTAGGAGATGCTAGGCAGACTAAGAGACGTAGTCGGACTAAGAGTCTGAAGAGGAGACTGTGGTCAGACTATGAGACGATAGTCAGACTAGTTGTAAATCAGACTAAGAGAGGGTAGGCGGACTATAAGACAGTACTAGTTGGACTAGATGACGGTAGTCTAGGCAATGGTAGTATTAGTAGAAACCGGTAGTTTGACTAGGAGTCATTAGTCTGACTAAGAGAAAATAGTGTGACTAAGAGACGGTAGTCTGACTAGGAGACGCTAGTCCGACTAGAAGACGATAGTCAGACTAAGAGATCGTAGTCAGGAGACTGCTGCTAGACTAGGAGGCGGTTGCTTGACTAGGAGATAGTTGACTAACTTGGACACTGTTGCTTAACTAGTTGACGGTTAATCTGACTAGGAGACGGTTTTCAGTCTAGCTGACGGTGGTTTACCAGGAAACGTTTTTCTAAAATAGACGATGGTTGTCTGTCAAGTTGATTATTCCCTAAATAGGAGACTCTTGAATTAGTAGTAGACGTTTAGCAGACTAGAAGACTGTTTTTTGCTTTAAAGGTTATAACTTTATGTAACTAGTCAGTAATCCCAATAAAAGTCTGACGGTTGGCTTACTAGTGCATTGTGTTATGACTAGAATAAGGTTGACGACGTTTGTATTACTTGAAAATTATTCTCTGGCAAGTGGATTTTTGTTTGACTGCGAGAAATTTGTCCCACTAGTTGACTGTTGTCTAAGTAGCTAATGGGTAGCATTAGCGTAACAAACCCTCTCTTAAACCTTAAATACTTCATAACCGTAATGTAGTTTTGCTAAAACACACCAAACTACTATTTAAGTAACGATTTGGCCTAAAACAAATTATAGTATTAAAAATTATTAAATTTATTTTTGCAAAAACGCCCAGAATTTAATGTCCCATTCTTATAAATTTCTGATTTTTTTGTAGGTGATTATACGAAAAATAATAAAATGATAAAAAAAAACATAATTAATAGTCGCCATTAAGTTCACTCTCATTAGTTGTTGTGTGTTCAAATTATCGGTTAGTAAACTTTGGCGATTGTCATTTAATTGCGTTTTTTTTCTGTTCATTTGTGTGTTTCATTGTAGCTAAAATATTTGTTTTATTTTGTAGATTTATTTTCCATGTGTCTAAAATATGCACATGAATATGGTTTTGGTTTCTGTTTTGTGGCTTTTTTTAATGATATTCCTACTCGCAGTCATAATTTAGAGCATCTAATAAAAAAAATTGTTTCTTTGATAATTGATATACGTTTTTATTGTTGCCATTTTTTTTCGTTATATACTTTAATATATCATTTCCAATTTGTTCTCAATTTCAATAATAAGTATTATTTGAGTGGAGGTTTTTAGACTATTTTTAGTGGATTTATTTTCTATAATTTATTTGTTTCTTTTTGTTTATGAAAACCAGAAGCCTTATAAGTAATTAAGACAAGTAACGTATTAAAACAAACCGTCTGAGTGTGGTGCTTTGTAATTATTTGTTTTTTTTTTAGTTTGTCTTGAGTGCTTGCCTGCTTTGAAGCTGGAACAGTGGGTGGGTGAAGTTAGGCTACACTTGTTAGAGTGCTGGATAGGTGGGTGTTACTGTTTTGAAGTTAGGTGGATGAAAATTGAGATAGAAACTACAATAGGAGTTTCATTGTATATCTTTTAATGTTGATGTTAATTTAAGATTTTAATCAGGGGCCAAATTACCGCATTCGTGATCGAATGAGCTATCGTATCGAAAAATGATTTCGATATCGAAATTATGATAAAATGTACTAAATTTCTTGCTCGTTATCGCATGCCATAATCTCAAATAAGAAAATTACGATCAATTTTACTCGATATCGAATGCGGTAATTTGGTCCCAGGTTGTCTAAGTATAAAATTACGAGATGGTTGTCCGAATAGAAGATGAAAGTCTTACTGGAAGACCGTAGTTTGAGTAGAACATGGTAATCAGACTAAAAGGCGACAGTCAGACTAGAAGATGGTAGTCGGAGAAGAAGACGTCCGACTTGTTATCGGTAGTCAGACCAAGAGATGGTTGGCTGACTGGAAAACGGTGGACTATAAGACGGTAATCTGACTAGGAGACGGTAGTCCGACTAGGAGGGGAAGTTAGTCAGACTAGAAGACGGTAGTCAGAGAAATAGACGTCAGTCGTACTAGAAAACAGTTGGCTGACTGGAAGACTGTAGTCTGATTAAGAGACGGCTGTGTGACTACGAGGAGACAGTGGTCAGAATAGTATACAGTAGTCGAACTAGAAGGCGGTAGTCGGACTAGAAGACGGTTGGGTGACTAGAAGACGGTGGTCGGACTAGGAGTCGTTAGTCTGAAAAGGAAACGGTAGTCGGACTAGGAGAAGGTTGGCTGACTAGAAGAACGAAATCGGACTATGAGTCGTTAGTCTGAAAAGAAAACGGTAGTATGACTAGGATTTGGTAGTCTGATTTGGAGACGGTATTATATCTAGAGTATGATTATCTGACGTGACCATATTGTCTAACTAGAGGGTGAATGTCGTATTAGAAGACGATTGTCTGAAGAAAAGACAATTGTCTGACTGGAAGGCAGTCGACTGACTTGAAGCCGGTTGTCTAACTAAACGATGGATGTCTGACTAGAAAACGGTTGTGTGTTGAGAACACAATCTCATTTGAAGAAGGTTGTTGGAATAGGAGACGATTGTCTTACCATAAGACGGTCGTTTAGCTACAGAATGGATGTCGGACTAGAAGAAGATTGTCTGACTAGAAGAAGGTTGAACTGACTGGAAGACAGTGGTTTTACTGAAAGAAGGTATTCTGACTAAAGGACAGTTATATGACTACAACACGGTTGTCTGATTTGAAGGCAGTTGTCTAACTGGTATACGGCTGCCTAGTTAGAATATGGTTGTATTTTTAGATTACGGTTGTCAGGTACGAAGTCTGAATATTAACCGCAGTGGTAGTATAATTTTGGTATCCTCAGGTTTTGCAAATCACTAGTTGTGAAATCCAGCTTTAGTTGCATTTGAGCTGGTGGCGCCAGTTTGAAAAGCATCTACTAAAATCCTTGGAGACCTCTATCGTGTTATGATTCTGATTGCTTTCAGCCGAGGTAGTATGTCGTTTGTTCTCCTATGTGAGTTATGCTTCCCTGGACATTTTATGGTCTTTGATAAATTTTGCGACAGCCTTTTCCATATTAGAGCAATGCTTTAATACTCTTATCTTACAAATTAAATTTGTCTTTGGCAAATCGAAATCATTGTAAGAGGTGTGAATAATGGAATAGAAAAGGTGACTGCACACACTACAAAACAAACAAAACTGATTGTAAATGTCTACGTTATGTTTTTCTTTGTTTGCTTCGTTGTTTTGTTGTTTTTTTTTTTTTGTCTAGTTGCAACTACATATTTACTTGTACTGCTTTTTTGTCAACGACTTGCAATGAGCTGAGGCACGTTTGCATTACGTTTGACACATAGCAAGCTACTTTAAATGCGATCGCATTGCAGTAGTTAAGCGACAGTTATAATTTTTTAGTTAAACAATTCGTACGTTTTTTTGATGTTAATCATGGGATTTCTTTTTGCTTTGTTTAAATAGAGGAGATTTGCGACAATAAACAAAAAAAACTATTGAACGAAAACAATACCATAATCAGCACAATAAAACAGTTTGTCATTGTTTAGTTATCCGCAATTGAAAATGCAATTTAGCAGATTAAGACGCTGAAATTGATTTTATAAGTAGAGCTTGCATTATAAATATGAGTCTTAAATAAAACGTTTTTCAAAAATTGCTTTAACAGCTTAACTATTGCAATTATAGATTTTAAAGGGAAATCTTTGTGGCAAGTACATACATACATATGCACATATGTACGTATGTGAACAATATGTTTAAACCACTCCCTGTTTTTGAATGTGTTCAAGGGCTTTTGTGTTGCTCCGTATATTTGGGCCAAGAAGTCAAGAGACTTTTTGAATGTCTTTTCAGACAATCTTAAGCAATGTTAAATATTTAAACTGTGTTTGTTGCCGCTATCTAAGGTGTGAATCAGTTGTTAATGCAGTTTTTGTTGTCCACATCACAACTTGTACAGATTGTGTTTTGTGGCAAGTTACTATGTCTTCTATGTCTTTCTGCTGGCAGAAATAATTTATTCAGTTGCACGTTGCCTTGTATGTTTGATGAATTGGTTGTTTTGTTTTTTACTATTTTAGACGAGATCGCAAACAAATAAAACTTGCAATAAGACTTACAGTTGTAGATACAGTCAGTCATACAATAAAATTATTTGTCTGCTGATGCCACAGCGAATTTTTGTGTAATTTTTCGTGTTTGTAATGATGTCTTTAATATAAATTAATGTTGGGAGGTGGTAGAAAAAATGTTGTCTATCTCTAAACAGATCTTGTATATCTTGTAAGAGAACATTGTTGTTGTTCTTCAAGACAGTACCATAGTTGTAATTTAAAACAGTTGCTGACTGTGTTGAAGGAATAAATTAGCAAGATTGTAACATTTAGAGATATCTGTTGAAATTCTAGCTAAATTAGCAAGGTAGTGTTTAAAAGAAGATGAAACAAAAGAGGATTTCCAAGAACTTTTAATATATCCTTCACACTACTGCTTCCTGGAACCCAAACAATTTATGAGGTGATCAGGGTTACACGGATCCAAAAAATAAATTTTTTAGGGAGTCTGACTTATGGATTCGGCTGAATTTGAGCGATAGCCTGGGTTAAGTTGACTTTGAAGGCATTGGTCATTTGTGACTTCAGAAAAACCCCGACGCAGAACTCTAGGAGAGTCTGAGGATCTTGATGATCAATTCACTTCACCTTCACTGTAACTTCAAATTGTTCCTGTAAAACGATTATTGCCATCTTGACAATAAACTTTTATCATTTAAAATAGCACTAAATCATGTAAAAGCTGAGCCATGTTAAAAGATCGATTAGGCATCCAAAAAATGTCTATTAGACAGACGATACCGGAACCTCATGGCCACCACAGACTGTCAACCTCGCCCTTATTGCAACACCATTTGCTTTTGACACCAGAGAAAAGATTTATAGTCCCTCAGTTTGCAAAGACCTTAAAATTCCTCAACAATTGAACATTATCTTCTCTCCTAGACTTTAAACACTATACAATTTAGTGCTCTCCTTTATGCTTCATTCTCTTAGTTTAATAAGTCATAGTCACTTAATACTTTTCAGTTTACTCATGCGTTTTAAACATTCCAATTAATTATTTCCACGAATTCAAATAATCCTCTAGTACTAAGTATTTATTAAGTAGCCAAAAGCAACCGCAATAAACAAGCCCACAATTAAAGCTTGATCTCCAACTGTGTTGCCTGGATTTGCTTGACCAATTTAGAGTTTAGATTTATTTTGCTTGCCAAGTTTTTTTTTTCCTTTATACCAAGTGTTTTCAAAAGAGGTGTCAAGTTGCTACAAGTAATGACCACGGATATTGTGAGATTCTTACACCAGTTTATTAACATATCTTTCTATGGCACTCTTTTCTAATCACATTAATCGCCAATGCGCTAAATCACGTATAAAATACACACACTAACTGTTTAAACAACCAACGTACATTGTGTTCACTTATGTATATGTGGACATTAAAGGCACAAAGAGTGAGCGTTCCACGCTTTATCTCTATAAGATTTTACCGCACATTGACACACGTACTTGGAAGTAAGGGAAAATACAATTTAAATAGGGTATATACACTTTTTGCGGGCACTGTAAACAAAAAAGCAGAGTTTTTATTATTCGTAGGATAATTTTTAAGGCAAATTTATAAAAATGATTTGATTTAGTTGAGGTTGTATGTCAAATTCTAATTCTGGTTCAGGTTCTACTTCGAGTTCTAGTTCAGATTCTTGTACAGGTTATAGTTCAGGCTCTTGTTCGGCACTAGTTCTGTTCTATCCGGTTCTAGTTAAGATTTAGGTTCTAGTTCAGGTTCTAATTTAGCTTCTAGTTCTGATTCTAGATCAAGTTCTAGTTCAGATTCAAGTTCAGGTCTGGTTCAGGTTCAGTTTAGGTTCTAGGTTAGGTTCTATCCGGTTCTAGTTCAGGTCTGGTTCAGGTTTTAGTTCAGGCCTTTATTCTATCCGGTTCTACTTCAGGTTCAAGATCAGGTCTGGTTCAAGTTTAAGTCAGGCTCTTATTCGGTACAAGTTAGATTCTATCGGCTTCTAGTTTAGGTTCTAGTTCAGGTTTTAGTTTAGGTGTGGTTTAGGTTCTAGATCTGGTTCAGTTTAGGTTCTATTTGAGGTCTAGTTCAGTACTAATTTATTTTCTACTTAATTTTTTAGTTCAGTGTGTAGTTCATATTCTTGTTTAGTTTCTAGTTCATTTCTACTTCTAGCTTTTGGTTTATATTGTGCCAAAATATAGCTACATTGCTATTGTGTTGTTCAACGAAAATTTTGTTTTAAATAATAAAACAAAAAGTTTATATGAAAGTCACTCAAATTTGTATTGTATTGGAAAGCGTAGGGTTTGATAATTATACATATGACGTTAATCACGTCAGGGATTTTAAGTTGTAAGGTTGTAAGTGATGCGATTGTCTGTGCTGAGACTCTGTCGTTAATATAGCCCGTCAACAGGGGTGGTGAACAGAGTGATTTAAGTGATATCCATGTCAGTGATATCCATATCATCAACATTTAGTTGTTAGATGATTACCTTTTAGAAATCGGGGTGATGGAGAGATTAGACATTCGTGTTACTCTCTTATTCGTATTATATATGTATGTGTATACAAATGTGAAATACAAAAAAAAAAACAAAAAATCAAGCGATTTAAATAATTAAATAGTGCTGTGTGAACACCGAAAGACGTTTAATGAACTAATTGTATCAATCTATTCAATAAGAATTGCTTCGTGTAAATGGGGACTAACATATCTCTATAGCATGATCCTTTGACAGTAACTGTAATTTACAGCTGAATACATAATGCTCTATACAGTGGCACGTTCAGCATTCAAAGAATTTTCAACAATTGGTCTTGGATATTCAGAAGCACAAATCCAGGAATTTAAACGACTAAATAGCGGACTCAGAGAAACAATCAGGCATGTGATGGATATCGAAATCGAATCAGTTTTGGAAATACATTTTAATGCATTTATAATCTAATTTTTTCGATTTTATCACATGCCTGTATAATATCGAACAAAAATATCGAGAATTTTACGATATGTACCTAAAGGTGTTATGACACTTGATATTTTTTGTATTGGATTTTTTTTAGGATTGTTTGAATGAAACAACAAATGCGAGAAAGAACAAGAATTACAATATGTAAAGAAACCTTTTTTTCTGATTGCCAGTTCTCATGTATATATTTTTCTTTGATTAAAACCAAATAAAATAAATAAGAACGGTAAAAGCTTGGGCAGATGAAAGTATTTTGTTTTTAATTAATGAAATAAAGCAGGTGCCCTTCATATGGGATTGTAAATCACCACAATATAAAAATAAATATAAGAAAGTGCAATTTTGGGAAGAATTGGCAAACATATAAAATGTACTGTAAATAAAACGTAAACAAAACAAACAATATTGTCCCACAAAAACCCGTCAAAAAAAAGCTAAAATTCGAAAAAAAAAATTTAACCCTCCGTTACTATCGTATATTTAACTTACTTTGTTACTATCGTTGGGTGTAATCCACCCAAGTTAAGTGCCTGCGTTTTCTAACTGTAAAATTCAAAAATACAGATAATGTAATTTTTTAAAATAATGAGCACTAAAATACCGAACAAATTTGGCTTTATTCATATGTATATCTATTATTTATTTCAAATTATATGTTGTTTATTTACATTCAATTAAAAAAGGTAAATAAAAAATTATATTAAATGTATTATGTAAAACTAGTGATAATTAAGAAAATTTTTAAGCCAATCCTCTACGGCTAACTGATTTGGAAAGCAGAAAAGATGTAGAAAAAAAAGTTATTTAATAATATTTTTTTGAACAAAGTAAAATTTTGCATAAAAATTGAGCTAAATACCAAGAAAATTTCGGTTTCTCATTATATCCATCAAACATATCATCATGAGTTTCCTAATTTGTTTCCAATTCTGAGTTTGTGGATTGATAGCAATTAGTATGTAGTGCGTTGTTGTGACTTTTGGAAACAAAAATTTTCCATTTTGCTGTATTTTTGTTTTTCGATCCTTTTTATTCCCGCATATCTGACAACGACTCTGTTTAGGTCTATTGGCTGGTGGTGAATTGTTTTATGAATCATTCTGGTTTTCTCAAAGTAGTTTAGTAAATTTTTGACAGCTTATTTTGATATTATTTGGCAACGTCTTAATTTTGCCACGTTTTTCCATATGTGGTGCAATAAGCCTTAAAGCAAAATCTTTGATGAAAAGTGAACGCTTTTTGTATTTTAGTGGTGGATTTTGAGTGCACAACTAAACAATACGCATATTTATGGCAGCCACATTCAGTAAGAAATAGAATATTACCTAAGGCCAGGGACTACAATTTCTGGCTACGTTATATGTAGCACCTAACTGGTCAGTAGTATCGACTCCTCCTTTGGTTTTGTTATAAAACCCAATTATTTCCGGTAAACACTTTGGAGCTCCAGCAGCTTACCATCTCTATGCCTCTACCATGCAACAAAACACACTAATTTTTTTTTTTTTAATGTACGATAAAATCGCATTTTTCTTTCTAAAACCAAAAACCGTCGAATAAATTAAACGATTTTTAGCATGCGAGAACGAAAGTGGTAAGACTTTGCTGGCTTGTTGGGAATATACTGCCTAAAACTGCATCGTCCGCGAAAGCTTTCCAACTTTTCGTCAACCGTGATATAACTGCCACAAACAAAATTTTTTTTCACAATTTTTATTGAAAGTTTCAAAAAGTTCACGTATTGGCGCAAGTTTGTCGAATTTTCGACGCTCCTGACGGGTATCCACATTGTCAAAACGAATGCATATCAATAAAAATTGGAACCGAATATTTCATGAGATGACTTATGCAAAGCAGCGATAAACAATAAACTAAGTAAAGCATTTATTTCATCCTTGTCTGTGATATTTGCTTTTGTCGTGAAAAACAAGTGCTTTTATTTATACTAGCGATCACAAAAAATTTAATGTACAAGGTTACTATCGATGGGTATAAAACACCAAAAAAAGTTAAACGCTATTACTATCGTGGTTGTAAACCACCCAAGCTCTTTTTAAAACAAATTTTTTGTAAACATAATCTCGGATTTATATAGTAAAATGCACTTCTAAACATTAAAAACTATTTAAAGGTAGATTACATTACAATAAAAGAGCAATTTTCTTGAAAAATTATATAGTTAACTTAAAAATTCAGGCTTTTGGGTGGAATCCACCCAGACGAGAGTGATGCAGGGTTAAAACCGCTACTTTCGATCAAAAACTAAAAAAATAGGCATTTAATCTCGAAATGTAAATTTTAAGTTACACATTTTTGTATATTTTTTTTGACAGTCTTGGATTATTTATCGATAACACACGTATATTTGTTTTACATTTCAAGATTTTTTTATGATATACTCATACTCTTTACACTTAGGCCCAATAAAACAGTGCGTATTTAAGTGTAGTTTTAGTTAATTTTCATAAAAACTTAAGTTGCATTTAAATACAGATTCATTTTTTCAGTCATACTTAATTGCTGTTATGATTTTGTGGTAAAAATATGGTAGCACTTTGAAATGTCAACAAAATTATCGATATATTTCAGAAAACAGCTGATTTTTTTAATAAAATTTGCCAACAATTTTGTGTTTCGGTTTTTGTGTTTACTTGTTGTATTGTTTTGTGTGTTTTATTGTTTTGTGTGTTTTATATATGTATTAAATTTGGTGGCATAAATATGGATAAAAGAAGTCCCAACTTTTGACTTCTTGTTGGACGCTGTTAAAAAATACAGCAGCATGATTGAAAAGAAAAAAAAAACAAAAACAAATGTCAAAACCATATGTTCAATGTTTAAAACTTAAGTTGCACTTAAATGAACATCGTTGGCCATTTAAGTAGCATTTAAGTTGTCAGTGAAAAACAAAATTTTGTACTTAAATGCACTTTAAAAATAAATGGCACTTAAATACGCACTGTTTTATTGGGCCTTAGTCAGTTTTCCTATGCAAATATATATGTACTGTTGTCCAATATTTAAAAAAATACAAAAAATAGCAAGTGCCATAACACCTTAACAGTATTTTCATAGTGCATTGTCGACCGATATTGAATTAATGACAACAATGTCACTATATTGATTATCATGTAGGTATGTATCGCTTTTTAAGCCCACTGTATAAACACGGTGTCAATAAAATGAAATAACGGCGACATTGTAGCGCCAAAGATAATGCTCTACTAACAACAACAAGGGCCAGAAATAGAAGAAAAGGAAGAACTAAATACCCATACTCAATTCAATATCAATGCAAAAGTTTAAAACAAAAACTGCGTCCAAAAAGCAAAACAAGCTAAAAATTGTATAATTGTAACAACACAGCAAGCAATAAGGCAAAAATAAAAGTAAAATCAATTTACTTTTGTTTTTTATACGAACTTACATATTAACATACAAACAGACTCGTAATATTGCTTTTGTTGTAGTTGTGTTAATTTCACGAGTTTTAGAACAAAACAATACGAACCTTGCCTCGAAAACTCCAAAATATGTAAACAGAATAACAACAACAACAACAACAACGAGAACAGCAGGGTGAATAAAGCACATGGAAAATTGTAAATGTGAGTAAATGATATAGAGTAAAAGAGAGAAGTTGTTGTTGTTAGTGTAGTTGTAGAGTAATTTAAGACTACGATTATATCAGTAATAAAAATAAAAAGAACAACAAGTACAAATATCAATGCATATGTGAAATTGTAGTGGTTGTTGTTGTTGTTGTTATAAAAATATATAGGCTACAAATCAAACCCAGTTCAATTTGTTGGCTGCTAGTGTTTTCTGTTTTGTTTTTGTTGTTCTAGTCAAATGAAAAACGATCACTCACTCAAAGAGTAGGAAAAACGAAAAAACAAACACAAATAGCAAGAACAGTTGAAAAAACAAAACAAACAAAACCACAACAAACGACCAACTAAACGAAGTTTTTAGACGTCGCGTCGTTGTCGTTAAAATATTGAAATGTACGTTAGTCGGGTTTGGGGTTTAAGAAATCCCAATCAAACATACAACCGAGACCAACCACTATAAGAAGTACGTCGTCCGTACAAGTATTTAGTAGTAAACGTTGCTGTCGCCGTCAAAATTATTATAAAAAAAAAAAAAAAACAAATAAAGGAACTGCTGCTGCTATCGCCCAACTTTAACTCAAATAGACAAACAGCTACGATCGCAACTGATCACAACACTGTTTTGCTGTTTTCAATCGACAACAACAATTCATTGCGGCCAGCAGAGACCCTCTTAGCACGGACGGACAAATAAAACTAATAAAAGACGCAAAAATTACAAATTTGTTTGAACACAAAACTCTAGTAACGTACAGACAGACAATTAAACAACACGCGCGATATTCAAAATATTTCAAACGCAGCAAGAAAAAAAAACAATGGCGGTTATTTTTTCTTTCAAATCACAATTTTTGTAACTGCTTAACAAGTCGATAAATGGTAAATGCTACAATGTTTGTAACCATCAGACAAAAAAAAAAAAACAACAAAAAGAAACCAACAGATCTTTATTTGAAAATCTTAATTTGAAAATAATAAAAAAGTGTAAAAACAAATAAAACAAAAACACAATACCAACAACATATTTAAAAAATAATTCAGTTTAAATTATATAAAAAAAACACGCCAATAAGTTCCTGTTGAGAAAAAAATTGTAATAAAAAAAAAATAAATTAATGAATTAAATAAAACTTAAAGTGACAAGGAAATAAAGAAAAAAATCATCGTATTATTCGTATTTAAATACATATACATATGCATGTACATACCAACGAGTATGTACCTACAAATATTAATATTTCAAAAACATCTTATCATTAAAACTTAATAGTAAATAAATAGAAGAACGAAAAAACTATAAAACAAATTACTCAATCTACAAAAAAAAAAAATTAATCAAGTCTTAATAAATTCTAAAACAAATAGTAAAAACAAATAAAAGTGGGAAGTTGTAAATTATCTATGAATGAAAACGTTATTGTATAAAGAAATAAAAGTTTCATTAAAAAAATAAAATAACCTTTAAAGTGATTTAAGTAATTTATAAATGAATAAAAATTAAACCCTAAAAGACCAACAAGATATTGAAAATAATTTTGCAAATTACTCCAGACAAGTTTCATAAACTTGAGAAAAGTAAAATTGTTATAAATGAAAACTAAATCCTTAAAAATGTTTTCAATTATTAGTTGTCTTCTAACAAGGACAAATCTAGAAATGTTGTGAATTAAAAAAAGTAACTAATACTCAAATAACAGAATCAAACTAAAGCGTGATACAATTCGAGGTTCCCTACTTTAAAAAAAAAAAAAAAAAAAAAAAACAGAAAATTCAAATTTAATGGGGAATGTTTATTATCATTTGAAAGAATATTCTTTGGCATTTATTTTTTTAAGATTTTGTCTATCAAATGTTGGGCGTTGCTACGTTGCAGAGTCCAATTTTCGTTGAGTCCAATTTTCGATGACTCCTTCGAGCATTTCGACTAGCAACTGGCAAATGACACGCGTGATCTTTTCTCTAAGGCCTGCATCGAAGCATAAACTTTAGACTTTACATATCCCCACAGAAAAAATTCTAACGGTGTGATGAATCCACCGGTCCACATCCCAAATGCGACAATTTTGTTTGTTTACATACCCATTGAACCAGAAATGGGCCTCATCGCTAAACAAATCTTATCTCGAAAACGTCTGATCTTATTGAAAATTTTCAAAAGCCTATAGAGCGAAACAATGGCGCTGGGGAAGATCGAACGGCTTCAGTTGCTTCACAAGCTGTATTTTCTACGCTTTCAGTTTAAGATCTCGACGTAAAATGCGACAAGTTGTTCCATACGTCAGCCCGAGTTGCTGCGAACGGCGCCGATTCGACTCTCCACGGTCTTCGTGTACACTTTCAGTTACGGCTGCTATATTTTCTTCACAGCTGGACGTGGTCTATTCGGTAAAATATTATCTAATAATGAATGCTGAGTCTCAAAATGGGTTATGGTGTTGCGAATAGTACGCTCAGTAGACCCAATCATGAATAATAAATCCCCATGAAATTTGTTCCCTTTTCACATTTTTCCTATTAAAATTCAATGTTAAAAAAATAAAAGGGAACAAGTTTCATGTGGAATTTTTATTCACGATAGAGGTGTTTAATTGAAGTTTCTTTGGACTTCAGTACAGTTTTTTTATATTTTAAAAATTCCTGTTCGGATGCGGAACTCCTTCATGTTCAAGTCTTTACTGTCTAAGTAAAACATAGAGTGAAAATGTTTTTAACATTAGCATTTCGTCTGTTCAGAATTGTTGGGCTTCTAAAAAATTTTGTTTTCATGTGGCTCCGTTTTTTATCCTTGGTTACTTTATGCCATTGTTGTCGCAAGAAAATTAAAGTATTGTTATAATGAGGATAATTTGCTTTGAATAGAATGGCCAGCCAAAGGCACTATACAGCTGTTGGCAACTAATTGAAAATGCTCTTCGATTAGGCTACCTTTTTTACGGTCAGTTTATTTGGTTTAGTTGTCATTCTAATACCCAGTTGGCTGACTGATATCCGCTGCTGAATTGTAGCATTCGTGATCGAACTTTAATTGTTCTTAATTTCTAGCTCGATATTGAGTGCCAAGTTTAAAGCATACATTTTAAAGCTATCAAATGCTTACATTCTTTAAAAAACGATATAAGTGTTTTTTTTTTGTAACAAAATCGTTTTGCGAGTTTTAGTGTTTCTAATAATTAAAAGTTTTTAAATATTTTCAAAATATGTGTTTAAAATTTTATCACGTAATTTACTATTTGTTTAATGCAAATATAAGAATATGTAATACTTGTAAGTGGCTGTATAGTTTTTTAATACTAACTCACTACTCGTTACAAAACTTTTGTAGTAATTAAAATTTTTTAATTGCTTTTAATGCACTTAACGATTATTTTATTCAAGCAACTATTTTAGTTAAAGTTTATAAAATGTAACTTAAATTACACAATATTATAAAGAGTGATTATTTAAGAACTTTCGGATTGGATATAAAAAACACAGTCATTAGAACGATCTATCTAATTAAATGTTTAAAGACGATGTAATGTAAATATTGAGCGGGGCTAAGCCTTAAATGTGTCATAGCTGGGTTAAATTTTGGCATAGTCTCTACAACATATCAGCCGGTATCTCACGTTGCGGTCTTGTCCCTATAGATATGAGGCTTAACATAGCCCCACAAATAATATTCTAAAGGCGTTAAATCGCACGATCTAGGCGGCCAATTGACTGAAATAAACTGTTCACCGAACTCGCCTCTCAATTGAGTCATTGTTTCGTGTGTCATGTCTCACCGACTTGTTAAAGTCACATGCCAGCCAATTCATAGTTAAATTATCAGCCATGTCACATAATTTGATTCCGTTCGGAAGAGGAATTAATTCCGTATTTTGATTCTATAGAAAAAGTAAAACGAGCAATTTTTTTAGAATGAAACCTAGAAATGCTTAAAATTACAATTCAGAAAAAGCAAAAAACGGAATTAATTCCACTTCCGAACGAAATCAAACTCTATGACATGGCTGTATATACCATATGTTTAACAGTACACGAAAACAGCTGAGTTAAAAGACACAGCCAAAGAAAATCTTGCCAAAAGAAAAGTTGCTAAAAAATCACCATTTATAAAAAAGTTCAACTTTAACTTTTGAAGCTAGCAATACAAAAGAATTAAAGAAGTGTGAGCGACATATCAGCATTAATGCACCATATTGAAAATCAGCACTTCCGAAAAAATCTTTACATAATCGTTTTATATGAAAAATATTTTTTTCTAAAACCAAACTGGTGAGAAATTTTTTCAAATTTGTTAAATTATCTCTAACAAAAACTAGAATTAAATATATTAAACATTATCACCAAATTGTCAAAGGGTCAAGAAATTAAATATGACCTTCCTATAAATAAAATTGTTTTTCTTTTCTTTCAAAGACATTTTGCTTTCCGAAATGATTTACAACAACTAATAGTTTATTAGAAAAAGAAAATATAATTTATAAAAGCAGCACACACGAAATATTGATATTTATGCAGCTGATAATATCAGCAGAACCTTAAAAATCAAAAAGAATGTTACATACTGATAAGACTTTAAATTAAACACACCTTTTAAACAACAAGAAAATTTTAAATATTCATACTCGTATTTACATATTTTGCTACTTAATTTTAAATAAATTAAGAAAAGTTGCAATATAAATAAAATAAAAAATTTTAAAATTTGTTAAGCAACAAGTCACACAACTGCATAAGAAACCTGCTGCAAAGTTAAAATGAAAAACATTTAAAATTAATAAAATAAATTATGAAAAATCATTTTCATATTTATAGTTAGTGTTGTTACATAAAAAGCATAAAAAATTAAAAAAATTGTTCAAAACTAAGTTTCCTTTTAAAACCAAATGATCTCTAACACTTAAACAATCAATATGTGACAAAGCAAAACAAAAACTATAAGAAAACTAAAGATTTATGTGTCATAGACAATGCAATGAAAAGTGATGAATTTTTTCTTATTTACAATGTTGCCTTTATACAAAAAAAAACTAAATAAATTACAAATGAACTTTTAATTTAATGTGTTTATTTTTTACACATTTCCAAAAAAATATTTCGCAAAATTTTCTTCTTCAAATACTAGTAAAATCCTGAAATGATAGACACATCTTCAAGCCAAAATAAATCACATAAAAATGTTTATAATGCAATATGCGCCATAAAATTTAACAATAAATTTGCTGTTAAATTTTAATTTGCTGTTAAATTTATTGCCATTAATTAAATGATGCCGGTAATGAAGAGACAATATAGATAAGCAATAACACATAAGAAATACAAATAAAAGAAGATCATCAGAATCTGGTCAACTTTTCTATGGAAAAGATTACCAAAATCTGATCAACTCTTCTATGGAAAATATCATCAGAATCTGGTCAATTTTTCTATGGAAAAGATCACCAAAATCTGATCAACTTTTCTATGGAAAATATCGTCAGAATCTGGTAAATTTTTCTATGGAAAAGATCACCAAAATCTGATTAACTTTTCTATGGAAAATATCATCAGAGTCTGATTAACTTTTCTATGGAAAATATCACCAGAGTCTGATGAACTTTTCTATGGAAAAGATCACCAAAATCTGATCAACTTTTCTATGGAAAAGATCACCAAAATCTGATCAACTCTTCTATTGAAAACATCATCAAAATCTGATCAACTTTTCTATGGAAAAGATCACCAAAATCTGATCAACTTTTCTATGGAAAATATCATCAGAATCTGGTAAATTTTTCTATGGAAGAGATCACCAAAATCTGATTAACTTTTCTATGGAAAAGATCACCAAAATCTGATCAACTTTTCTTTGGAAGAGATCATCATAATCTGATCAACTTTTTTATGGAAAATATCATCAGAATCTGGTCAACTTTTCTATTGAAAAGATCACCAAAATCTGATCAACTTTTCCATGGAAAATATCATCAGAATCTGGTAAATTTTTCTATTGAAAACATCATCAAAATCTGATCAACTTTTCTCTGGAAAAGATAACCAAAATCTGATCAACTTTTCTATGGAAAATATCATCAGAATCTGGTAAATTTTTCTATGGAAAAGATCACCAAAATCTGATTAACTTTTCTATGGAAAAGATCACCAAAATCTGATCAACTTTTCTTTGGAAGAGATCATCATAATCTGATCAACTTTTTTATGGAAAATATCATCAGAATCTGGTCAACTTTTCTATTGAAAAGATCACCAAAATCTGATCAACTTTTCTATGGAAAAGATCACCAAAATCTGATCAACTCTTCTATTGAAAACATCATCAAAATCTGATCAACTTTTCTATGAAAAAGATCATCAGAGTCTGATCAACTTTTCTATTGAAAAGATCACCAAAATCTGATCAACTTTTCTATGTGAAAAGATCATCAGAGTCTGATCAACTTTTTTATGGAAAATATCATCAGAATCTGGTCAACTTTTCTATTGAAAAGATCACCAAAATCTGATCAACTTTTTTATGGAAAATATCACCAGAGTCTGATGAACTTTTCTATTGAAAAGATCACCAAAATCTGATCAACTTTTTTATGGAAAATATCACCAGAGTGTGATGAACTTTTCTATGGAAAAGATCACCAAAATCTGATCAACTTTTCTATGGAAAAGATCATCAGAGTCTGATCAACTTTTCTATTGAAAACATCATCACATTCTGATCAACTTTTTAATTGAAATGATCAATACATTGGCCATTATTAGGAAAACATTTTTGTAGTTTGATTATACTATTTATTAATATTTATGAACTTGTCTGGAGTAATCGAGTAAAAACTTTGAATTTTTACAAATATTTTAAAATGCATAATACCTGATAAATTTGGCAAACGTTAACATCAGCTGTTATAACTTAGAAAAATAAACAGTTTTAGATGGAAAATATAATAAAAACTCTTTAAGTTTGAACTGAAAACTTAAAAAAAAGCAAGGAAAACTGCTTAATAAATATCATACATTTTAAAAACCTCAACAAAGAAATATTTTAAACATCTTTGAGAGAGAGAGAGATAAAAAAGTGTCAAAATACCACAAAAATTAAACAGTCAAAACTAAACAACTAATCATTAAACAAAAACATTCCAAACCATAAACAACAATAAAGTAAATACGAAAACGTTTAAAGAAAATACTACATTTAATAGTTAGTGCTGGTAAATGTGTAACCATAAACATTTAAATTTAAACGTTGTAAGTTGTAGTTTTTGCTGGCGTTGGGGCTGCTGCTGCCACTGTTGATTGTTGTTGATAGATTGTAACCTACCGATCAACTAGCCAAATATGCGTTCATATCAACGCGGTTTCTTTTGTGCCGACCTCACCATACGCTATCCATATCATGAATGCACAATAACAGTGCCCATGCTGCTGGTCTGCATGCTCTTGCTGCCCATGCTGTTCCTTAGTGTGGTGGAGATAATGCGCCTGTGCCATAATTTTCGCCTGAGGCAGTATCTACGCAATGCCACCTTTAGTTTGGGCTGTTTTAGTTTTGGTTTTATAGCCACTTATCTGTCCACCGAGCTGGCGAAAAATGTCGTCAGACGTTTGAGGCCTCACTTTTATACCGCCTGTAGGCCGCAACTCAATGACGGCACAACCTGTGAAGATGCTAAAAATCATAATATATTTGTGGAGCAATATTACTGCTCGAATCGTAATCTATCTGCTCTGCAGTTGAGGGAATTGTATGTATCATTTCCCAGTGCCCATTCGTCGCTGTCGTTTTATGCCATGTTATTTTTGGCGTTTTATTTGCATGCCATATGGCGTGGTGGACGTGGCATACAGCGTGTCTTACGTCATCTGCTGCAGTTTCTATTCGTCTCGATGGCCTGGTTTTTTTCGCTCAGTCGTGTGGCCGATTATTGGCATCACTGGTCGGACGTGTTGGCCGGTGCGGTGATGGGTGTTATTTATGCCACACTATCTGCCTTGTATGTGGGTAGATTTCTGCAAATGAATTCACACACAAATAAAATCGCCAGCTCGCTGCCGCATGGCAACTGCAACTTCAACTTGCAACATTGTACGACTGCAGGCGGTGGCGCAACGGTGGTTGTGTCCAACAAGCTGAAATCGAATTTGAAAAAGTCATCATTGCAACATGTACCCTCGAGCGTTAGTTTCAGTCAGACTCTGCAACAATTGCAGTTGCAGCACGAAGATCAAACCTCCGCCTCGACTACAGCTTTATCATCATCATCATTACAGGCATCGCTGGCAGCCGCCAAAGAGCATCTTATATCATCTAATGAATGTGTATGGAAATCGGGAACATAGTGTGGAGTAAGCAATAAAACAAAACTAAAAACAACGAATAATACAACGTAATCGTATAGAGTTACTTTGTCTTTTATTGCATTCGACTCTTTTTTTTTTTTTTAGTACTTTTTAAGTCCATTATTTATTCATTGTTGTTACTTCTAGTGCTGCTGCTTGTGCTGTAAAAAAAGTTCTTGTGGATTTAGTTCTTTATTTTTTCCATGCATTTTGTTTTTTATGCCAACAATTATTGTAATTGAGAAATTATTATGATGTGTATTGAAATGTGATAACCTTTTTTATTTTGTATTTTCTATCTTTATATTTATTTATTTATAAGTATCTGTTTTCGCAACAGCAGTAGAGATTAACAATATGTCAACGACTAGCGAGATTACGGACAAACATTTTCAAACAGAATATTTTTGTTTGCTAAATTTCACAACAGTCTGAGCAACTTTTCTCGAGAAAACTTCGTCAGAGTGTGAACAACTTTTCTAGGGAAAAGTTCATCAAAATCTAAACAAATTTTCTCGAGAAAACTTCGCCTGAGTCTGAGCAACTCTTCTAGAGAAAAGCAAATTTTTTTAGAGAAAAATTCATTAGAGTCTAAGCAACTTTTCTAGAGAACAGTTCATTAGAGTGTGAGCAACTTTTCTAAAGAAAACTCCATAAGAGTCTGAGCAACTTTTCTAGAAAAAATTTCATCAGAGTCTGAGCAACTTTTCAAAAGAAAATTTCACAACAGTCTGAGCAACTTTTCTCGAGAAAACTTCGTCAGAGTGTGAACAACTTTTCTAGGGAAAAGTTCATCAAAGTCTAAACAAATTTTCTCGAGAAAACTTCATCAACTTTTTTTAAAAAAACTTCATCAGAGTCTGAGCAACTTTTCGAAAGAAAATTTCATAAAAGTTGTAGCAACTTTTCATCAGAGTCGAGCAACTTTTCTAGATAAAAGTTTATCCAAGTCTGAGCAAATTTTCTAAAGAAAGCTTCATCAGAATGTGAACAACTATTCTAGAGAAAAGTTCATCAGATTCTAAGCAACTTTTCTCGTAAAAATAAAACAGTGGAATCAAGTTTTCTATGAAAAAGTTTGTGAGAGTGGGATCAATTTTTCTGTAGAAAACAACGTCACATTTTCTATGTAACATGTTTTCCATAGAAAATTCCATTGTATTCGTACAAGTGTTTGCTTTTAGAAGTTTTCAGAACTCTTAGAATCGTATTCCTTACATAAGCTGCTATATTTTTAAACTCTACTGTCTGGTACCTATGTGTAATTGTATATATGCTATTGTATTTTTTACATATATGCCAATTTATGATGCATATAATTTTTTATTATAATTTGTATTTTTTATTTATATTTTGTTGTTATTTATGCCATTTAAAGATATAAACTTCAATAAGAAACAATGTAAATATGATGCTTTTTTCTGTATATGTGTTAAATATATAGAGACATTTATGGTCAGAGAATAGTGATTGTTAGACATTAAGATTTTTTTTTTTTTTGCTGGTAAAATGTAACGGACATCCTGTATGCTAAAATAAAATGGCAAACGATTTAAATTTTCACACATAAAATCCAGTTGTCTAAATTATTGTAAATATTTAAATAAAGTCTTTATATTGCTTAAGCCTAAAGGACCAAGTCCTTGTTAAATTAAATTTAGTGTTTAAGAAAATCATTTAAAATATATTTTCCAACTTGCCCCACTTGTTTAAGTTTAACTTAATAATTTTAAGTTTTTATTTATTAAATTATTATTTCAACACTCTCACACTGTTTTGTTACACCCCAAAGTACACATTTATTGCATTTCATTAGTTTATATATTTAGTAAACATCTAGTGTGTAAATAAATTATTTAAATAAATTTACAATTGCAGTTAGTTTTAATTTTTTAGTTTTTCTTACTTGTCTTTGTTTGCGTTAAATCGAAAGTAAATTTCCTTTATTTATTTATTTGTTTATGTGCAGCTACTAACAAACAGTTCTTTGTAGGTTTTAGTGCTTTATTTGCCAAATAAAATTATTTAAATAAAACTAAAATAAATAAATCTTAATGAGTTATTTTTTATTACGCAGTGCAGTTGGAAATCTGTTATAAAAAGAGATTTTTCAATGACAGATAAGGTAAAGTAATTAGTAAATGATAGCAGGACTTAAAGTTAATTAAACTTTATGCTATTTATATTAATATGGAAAATATAATAAAGTTAAACATGATACGAGAATATTAAACAGGGTCTAAGTTACTAATATAAATCGACAAAGTTTTCTGAAGAAAAGAAGATCACAGTTTTATAAATTTTTCTACAGAAAATTGCATTACCGTCTCCTAGACTTTGTTATAGAAAAGTTCATTCAAGTGTAAACAACTTTTCTATAGAAAAATTCATCTGAGTCTAAACAATTTTTGTAGAGAAAAGTTCATCTCAGTGTGAACAACATTTCTAGAGAAAACTTCATCACAGTGTGAACAAATTTTCTATACAAAAGTTGATCAACAGTGTGAACAACTTTTCTCTAGAAAAGTTCATCACAGTGTGAACAATTTTTCTAATGAAAAGTTCATCACACTGTGAACAACATTTCTAGAGAAAACTTCATCACAGTGTGAACAAATTTTCTATACAAAAGTTGCCCAACAGTGTGAACAACTCTTCTATAGAAAAGTTCATTACAGTGTGAACAACTTTTCTCTAGAAAAGTTCATAACAGTCTGAACAACTTGTCAGTCAATTGTGGTTATATTTAATTTCAGTGTATTAGCAAAATAATTTTTAGTATAGATAACAAAAGCTTACTGATAAGAAAAGCTATATTTTGAGTATTTTGTTCAAAAAATCCGTTAAATTTAAACAAGTATAAATCATATACATACTCGTACATACGAGTACATATATACAAAATATACTGTAGCCTGCTTTAAATATTCCTAATTGTTGTCATTCCTCTCAAAATTCTGTCATAACATGCTTTATATATTTTGTTGCTATTAAATTCATTGTTGAAATTCAATTGAAATACTTTTCAGGTATTTTATGCATAAATAAGAGATGACTTTTTGTTCTTCATAAATATATAAAATATTCAATTACTATATATCAGTAAAAGTTTATGTGAATACAATCACATATGGAATAATTTCATTTTCATTTGAAAAAGTGATTTAGACAAATACTCTCTCATATTCACACAACATAGTTTTACATACATATACAATTCATATGTAAAAAAATTAGGGTAATGCATATTTGAGCAACGAAACGTTTGCTATAATGTTCATGAAATTTTATTTCTAAATGAAAAATCTTTTAAAGTCAAGTAAAGTAAATATTGAAAATATTTTTTTAAACAAAAGGTTTTAAAATGCTATTTTAAGTGAACATTTGTAGTTATTCTTATTGTTCTGAATCTACTGATTCGTACATATGCCAGTTTAAAACGAAAATGTACATATACAAACTTTGTGTTATAGAAATTGCAGAAATGCACAGAAATTACCATCATCATCATCATCGCAGCCATCATACGCCTGCAATCTACGAACAATGGGCATCAGTTTGTTAAGTGGGTTAGAGAATGAACGTGCTAGGAAAACCTTTCATTGGAAACTTATAGGAAACTTGTATGTCTTCAATGACAACTTTTGAAAATAGTTCGTTTCTTTTTCATAGCTCTGTATGGAGGGGATGGTTAAGTATTTTTTGAAATATAAAACTGTTTTAGACTGGTTGAAACTGTAAACTATAAGCAAGAGTGAGATAGCTGGAGAAAAAGGAAATAGAGTATAAGAATTTTATTATTCCTCTCGACAATAGAAGCTCTGCATGGTTCAATTATCGTATTTCATGATTCGTTAAATTCAGATCTAAGCATGTGTTTGTTTTCTTTTTTTTTCTTTGCTGTTGCTTCCTTTCTTTCTTCTTCATCATCTATTTGCTACTTTCTGCTATTATTTCATCTAACTTTAGGTTTGAGCACAATTCTTTAGATGGGTTTCACAAAACAACAATTTTCTTAGAACTAAATCATAAGATATAAATAAACTATACCATTTCCAGGTGTACTTAAAAGCACTAGGAAATGATAAACAGATGGAAAATGTTCTCTACAAAAATTTATCGCAACTGTAATGAAGTTACGAAATTGTAATGATCTTTTCTACAGAAAAGATCTTTTGTAAAGAAAATATCATCCGACATTGGTGATCTTTTCTAAAGAAAATTTCATCCGACATTGATGATCTTTTCTAAAGAAAATTTCATCCGACACTGATGAAATTTTCTCTAAAAAAGTTCATCCGATATTGACGATCTTTTCTAAAGAAAAGTTTATTCGAAAATGATGACCTTTTCTAAAGAAAAATTTCATCCGACAATGATGATCTTTTCCAAAGAAAAGTTCATCCGACAATGATGACCTTTTCTCTAAAAAAGTTCATCCGACATTGATGATATTTTCTAAAGAAAAGTTTATTCGAAAATGATGATCTTTTCTAAAGAAAAACTGAATATTATGACCTTTTCTCATTCGAAAATGATGACATTTTCTAAAGAAAAGTTCGTCCGACGATGATGATCTATTTGGTCTAAAAAAGTTCATCCGAAATTGATATCTTTACTAAAGAAAAGTTCATCCAACATTGATGATCTTTTCTCGAAAAAAGTTCATCCGACGATGATGATCTATTTTGTCTAAAAAAGTTTATCCGACATTGATGATTTTTCTAAAGAAAAGTTTATTTGACAATGATGATCTTTTCTAAAAAAAAGCTGAAAATGATGACCTTCTCTCATTCGAAAATGATAACATTTTCTAAAGAAAAGTTCATCCGACGATGATGATCTATTTTGTCTAAAAAGTTCATCCGACATTTATGATCTTTTCCAAAGAAACGTTCATCCAACATTAATGATCGTTTCTCAAGAAACGTTCATTCGACATTAATGATCTTTACTAAAGAAATGTTCATCCGACATTAATGATCTTTTCTACAGAAAATTTCGTCTAATAATGATGATATTTTTAAAGGGAAAAAATTTCTAAAGAAACGTTTATCCGACATTGATGATATTTTCTAAAGAAAAGTTTTTAAAAAAAACTTTCATCCGACATTGTTGATAAGTTGATTAATTAAAGTTATCATTGGAAACAGTGTAACCAAGATAAAAACACAAGCACATACAAGTATAACAAAAGAAACTTTTTAACTTAAAATTGAATATAAAGGTATGTTTTGTGTACATATGGATACACAAGGATATTGATGCATATATTTGATTGTATATGTGCGAGCTGAAAATAGAAATAAGACAAGTAATAATAATTTCAATGCCAACCATACCATTCATTCATGGTACAATGTAACCAAAGAAATGAAATGATATGAAAAGAAAGCTAAACTATGTACATAAAAACAACAACAACTTAAGCAAAAAGAAAAGGATACCCGATGACAACAACAAGACATAGAGGGATAATAAAATGACATTTTATACACACTCAAAACTTACGCACGCCTGAACAGAAAATGTAACAATTACAGAGAGAAAAACATTGTCATATAAATTTAACAAATAAAGATAATCATGAGCACACACATAAAGATAAAACCTGTAAGCGAAGCCGGACTAAAAAGTTATTAGTACTCAGCGTTAAAGTTAGATAGATATATTTCCAACAAAGTCTTCGAGGTTTAGAATTTTATTAGTTTCTTATGTGTATCTTAAAAATGTGTAACATGTAAACAACCAGCTGTTAGACTTATACTTCCAATGTCCTCTTCAGTTGGCCCTAGTTTTCAAAACCAGTATCTGTGTATGAGTATTTGCATTCACATGTATCTACGTCTCTATACGTGTTTGTAATAAAGTATTGTCGTGTTGTTTTTGCCAACCAATTGCTGATGAGCTCCATCCAATATTTGTTATACAGAACGCAACAATTTATTGAACAAATTGTTACCCAGGCTTTAACTCATGTATATTCGAAAGTGTGTAGATATATTCCTTTTTTTTATTTTTTTAACATTTATTATTTACCTTCTCTGGTAAATATTATCTATAAGGATATGCTGTAGGTTTACGTGAGTGTGAGTGCGAGTTTGTGTGTCGGTGTCTTTGTAGTGATTCTCCGGAAATCTATGATTATTTGTTGTAACTTAACATACAAATCCTTGCATATGTTGATAGGTTTGTATAATTCCGTTCAGGTGCATTTTTATTATTGAATATATTGAGTTCTCTTACTTCCCAGCTCTTTTTTATATTTTTTTTTCTTGCTTGTGCTTGTTTGCGTAGATGTAGGGAACCCAGCGAAATTATTGACCTTTTCTATATTCTCATCTCAGTGGGATGATTTTTTCGAGAGAAAACTTAATCTGTGTTTTCTAGAGAAAACTTTAGCCTACAGTGATGATCTTTTTTAGAGAAAACTTTAGCCTACAGTGATGATCTTTTCTAGAGAAAACTTCATCCCACAGTGATGATCTTTTCTAGAGAAAACTTCATCCCACAGTGATGATTTTTTCTACAGAAAACTTCATCCCACAGTGATGATCTTTTCTACAGAAAACTTCATTCCACAGTGATGATCTTTTCTAGAGAAAACTTCATCCCACAGTGATGATCTTTCCTAGAGAAAACTTCATTCCACATTGATGATCTTTTCTAGAGAAAACTTCATCCCACAGTGATGATCTTTTCTAGAGAAAACTTCATCCCACAGTGATGTTATTTTCGAGAGAAAACTTAATCTGTTTTCTAGAGAAAACTTTAGCCTACAGTGATGTTTTTTTCGAGAGAAAACTTAATCTGTTTTCTAGAGAAAACTTTAGCCTACAGTGATGATCTTTTTTAGAGAAAACATTAGCCTACAGTGATGATCTTTTCTAGAGAAAACTTCATCCCACAGTGATGATTTTTTCTACAGAAAAGTTTATCCCACAGTGATGATCGTTTCTAGAGAAAACTTCATCCCACAGTGATGATTTTTTCTACAGAAACTAACAAGAACTAAAAGAACAATTTTTTGTATAAAAGATCCTCTCACTGAGATGAACTTGTTTCTAAAACCTGAAGTTTGAAGTGGGATGATCTTTCCTAGAAAAAAGTTCATGAATAAGATGAAGTGGAACGATCTTTTCCAGAGAAAAGTTAATCGCAGTGGAGAAAAGTTCACCTCAATGTGAGGATGATATTTGCTAGATAAATGTTCATGATCTTTTCTAGAGAAAACTTTATTCCACAGTGATGATCTTTTCTAGAGAAAACTTTATTCCACAGTGATGATCTTTTCTAGAGAAAACTTTATTCCACAGTGATGATCTTTTCTAGAGAAAACTTTATTCCACAGTGATGATCTTTTCTAGAGAAAACTTCATTACACAGTGATGATCTTTTCTAGAGAAAACTTTATTCCACAGTGATGATCTTTTCTAGAGAAAACTTCAATCCACTGTGATGATCTTTTCTCCAGAAAAGTTTATCCCACAGTGATGATCTTTTCTAAAGAAAACTTCATCCCACAGTGATGATCTTTTCTAGAGAAAACTTCATTACACAGTGATGATCTTTTCTAGAGAAAACTTTATTCCACAGTGATGATCTTTTCTAGAGAAAACTTCAATCCACTGTGATGATCTTTTCTAGAGAAAACTTCAATCCACTGTGATGATCTTCTCTAGAGAAAACTTTATTCCACAGTGATGATCTTTTCTAGAGAAAACTTCAATCCACAGTGATGATCTTTTCTAGAGAAAAGTTTATCCCACAGTGATGATCTGTTCTAGAGAAAACTTCATCCCACAGTGATGATCTTTCCTAGAGAAAACTTCATTCCACATTGATGATCTTTTCTAGAGAAAACTTCATTCCACAGTGATGATCTCTTTTAGAGAAAACCTTAGCCTACAGTGATGATCTTTTCTACAGAAAACTTCATTCCACAGTGATGATCTTTTCTAGAGAAAACTTCATCCCACAGTGATGATCTTTTCTACAGAAAACTTCATTCCACAGTGATGATCTTTTCTAGAGAAAAGTTTATCCTACAGTGATGATCTTTTCTACAGAAAACTTCATCCCACAGTGATGATTTTTTCTCCAGAAAAGTTTATCCCACAGTGATGATCTTTTCTAAAGAAAACTTCATCCCACAGTGATGATCTTTTCTAGAGAAAACTTCATTACACAGTGATGATCTTTTCTAGAGAAAACTTTATTCCACAGTGATGATCTTTTCTAGAGAAAACTTCAATCCACTGTGATGATCTTTTCTAGAGAAAACTTCAATCCACTGTGATGATCTTCTCTAGAGAAAACTTTATTCCACAGTGATGATCTTTTCTAGAGAAAACTTCAATCCACAGTGATGATCTTTTCTAGAGAAAAGTTTATCCCACAGTGATGATCTGTTCTAGAGAAAACTTCATCCCACAGTGATGATCTTTCCTAGAGAAAACTTCATTCCACATTGATGATCTTTTCTAGAGAAAACTTCATTCCACAGTGATGATCTCTTTTAGAGAAAACCTTAGCCTACAGTGATGATCTTTTCTACAGAAAACTTCATTCCACAGTGATGATCTTTTCTAGAGAAAACTTCATCCCACAGTGATGATCTTTTCTACAGAAAACTTCATCCCACAGTGATGATTTTTTCTCCAGAAAAGTTTATCCCACAGTGATGATCTTTTCTAAAGAAAACTTCATCCCACAGTGATGATCTTTTCTAGAGAAAACTTCATTCCACAGTGATGATCTTTTCTAGAGAAAACTTCATCCCACAGTGATGATCTTTTCTACAGAAAACTTCATCCCACAGTGATGATTTTTTCTCCAGAAAAGTTTATCCCACAGTGATGATCTTTTCTAAAGAAAACTTCATTCCACATTGATGATCTTTTCTAGAGAAAACTTCATTCCACAGTGATGATCTCTTTTAGAGAAAACCTTAGCCTACAGTGATGATCTTTTCTACAGAAAACTTCATTCCACAGTGATGATCTTTTCTAGAGAAAACTTCATCCCACAGTGATGATCTTTTCTACAGAAAACTTCATCCCACAGTGATGATTTTTTCTCCAGAAAAGTTTATCCCACAGTGATGATCTTTTCTAAAGAAAACTTCATCCCACAGTGATGATCTTTTCTACAGAAAACTTCATTCCACAGTGATGATCTTTTCTAGAGAAAACTTCATCCCACAGTGATGATCTTTTCTACAGAAAACTTCATTCCACAGTGATGATCTTTTCTAGAGAAAAGTTTATCCTACAGTGATGATCTTTTCTACAGAAAACTTCATCCCACAGTGATGATTTTTTCTCCAGAAAAGTTTATCCCACAGTGATGATCTTTTCTAAAGAAAACTTCATCCCACAGTGATGATCTTTTCTAGAGAAAACTTCATTACACAGTGATGATCTTTTCTAGAGAAAACTTTATTCCACAGTGATGATCTTTTCTAGAGAAAACTTCAATCCACTGTGATGATCTTTTCTAGAGAAAACTTCAATCCACTGTGATGATCTTCTCTAGAGAAAACTTTATTCCACAGTGATGATCTTTTCTAGAGAAAACTTCAATCCACAGTGATGATCTTTTCTAGAGAAAAGTTTATCCCACAGTGATGATCTGTTCTAGAGAAAACTTCATCCCACAGTGATGATCTTTCCTAGAGAAAACTTCATTCCACA
The DNA here is from genome assembly GCA_916048285.2 of Bellardia pandia. Lineage (NCBI taxonomy): Eukaryota > Metazoa > Arthropoda > Insecta > Diptera > Calliphoridae > Bellardia > Bellardia pandia. The sequence goes on along the minus strand of OU696531.1, from coordinate 98,858,594 downwards.
TTGATGATCTTTTCTAGAGAAAACTTCATTCCACAGTGATGATCTCTTTTAGAGAAAACCTTAGCCTACAGTGATGATCTTTTCTACAGAAAACTTCATTCCACAGTGATGATCTTTTCTAGAGAAAACTTCATCCCACAGTGATGATCTTTTCTACAGAAAACTTCATTCCACAGTGATGATCTTTTCTAGAGAAAAGTTTATCCTACAGTGATGATCTTTTCTACAGAAAACTTCATCCCACAGTGATGATTTTTTCTCCAGAAAAGTTTATCCCACAGTGATGATCTTTTCTAAAGAAAACTTCATCCCACAGTGATGATCTTTTCTACAGAAAACTTCATTCCACATTGATGATCTTTTCTAGAGAAAACTTCATTACACAGTGATGATCTTTTCTAGAGAAAACTTCATCCCACAGTGATGATCTTTTCTAAAGAAAACTTCATCCCACAGTGATGATCTTTCCTAGAGAAAACTTCATTCCACATTGATGATCTTTTCTAGAGAAAACTTCATTACACAGTGATGATCTTTTCTAGAGAAAACTTCATCCCACAGTGATGATCTTTTCTACAGAAAACTTCATTCCACAGTGATGATCTTTTCTAGAGAAAACTTCATCCCACAGTGATGATATTTTCTACAGAAAACTTCATTCCACAGTGATGATCTTTTCTAGAGAAAACTTCATCCCACAGTGATGATCTTTTCTACAGAAAACTTCATTCCACAGTGATGATCTTTTCTAGAGAAAACTTCTTACTTCAAACTTAACAAGAACTAAAAGAACAATTTTTTGTATAAAAGATCCTCTCACTGAGATGAACTTGTTTCTAAAACCTGAAGTTTGAAGTAGGATGATCTTTCCTAAAAAAAAGTTCATGAATAAGATGAAGTGGAACGATCTTTTCTCGAGAGAAGTTCTCAGTGTGATGATGATATTTACTAGATAAATGTTCATTGTTTATTGATAATCTTTTTCTTTTACGTTTTCATTATATGCAGCCTTGCTGGGTTTTCTTTAGCCGATATATGAAAATTTACAGTTACTTATATATATTTTTTGCTATTTGTAAGTGTTTTTATGCTCTACTCATATGATTGAAAAGTTATTCATTGTATTATTCTGTGCTTTTTTTTGCACATACATATACATACATATATATTTTATTTTTCAGGCATTTAAATCAAAATAAAGTTTACTCAACACAAACACGTACACACAAACAACATACCAAACACACAGACAGAAACACACGTAAAGAAATCTACAAACAAACAGTTAACAGAAATAATATTAAACAAATGTAAAAACACAGAGAAAAACTAAAGTTTTCAACATAAAAATATTTCCACAGGCTCTCAGATTTAAACTTTGTTCTAACAATTAAGGAATTCTGAAAAATCGTGTGTTTTGCGTTAATTTGTATAATAAAAATTTAAATCGGTGCCTTCTTAAGCTTTTCTTTAAGTGCTTAAATTTACCTTTTAAACCATACACATTCAATAATATGATTACATGGACAAATGTTGTATAAAGAATAACTTACACATACCCAAACACACCAATACTAAGAACGTTTGTAGTGTCCCTGAAGGAAACCTGGGGACAAGTGTCTCCAAGTCACCACTTTTGTATATTATTTTAGTAAAGCTATGTGTTCACGATCGTCAGTTAGTACAACGTTGTCATATCTAGTAATGTGCTAGCAATGTACTGACATTGAAAATTTTTTAGCAAAAGGTAAATTGTCAGTTTAGACGACTGTAAAAAAACTAACAATTTCATTTGCACACAATGAATTTATCTGTCAACCGAAATTGTCAGTTCACACGGTTGTCAGATTGTTTGTTGCATTGTCAAATTCGTTATGCAGCTTTGTGTGTGTGTTAAAACATTTTAAATATTGTTATTAAAAAAAAGAGCAATTGGAACCATTTTATCTGCTTATTCCTAATGCACACTTTAATTTAAATCTTTAATTTTCTTCTACTTTTTTCAAAAAATTTATCAATGCACACTTGTTTGTTTATTTATGTATATATTGCATTTAGAAATAATTTCTATGACAATGCTGCCATTGGCAGATGTATAAACTTTACACATATGACAATGAAAAGTGTTTGACAATTGTCTTAAAACAATGACAATGACAAAATTTTGTGTTTACACGATTGTTAGATGTCTGACAATATTTTTGTCTTCCAATGTACTGAACTACCTTTTCAATAGTACTTATGTCAGTAGTGGATTTTCAATGACACACATGTCTATAGTAATTAGCATTAGTGCTGGCAAATTCTACTACTTTCCATTACTCAATAATACTCAATACTTTTCATTTGGGTACTCAATACTACTCGATACTTTTAACGGATTTTTTGAAATTGTAACGCATAGTTTGTATCTGCAAATTGAAGTAGTTTCTTCAAAAAATAAAAATAGATCTTCAACTATTATTGGTTTTGTTCTTTAGAAAATTATTGAATATTGTAGCTTACACATTGTTGTCTTTTTATACAGTGATGTATTTTTATGCAATATTTTACCCACTCAACTTGCTTTAAAATACAACTCAGAAAGTATCGAGTAACTACTTTTGAGTATTGAGTATCCAAAAAAGGGCAAATACTCGATACCCGGTACCCATTACTCAATACTTTGCCAGCACTAATTAGCATTGTCTGGGGTATACTAAGTCACTAGTGCTGGTGGCTGTGTCAATAGTAAATCAGTACAGTTTCACTATTGACATTTCCAACAGGGGTGGAAAAAAAACTCATACATATACATACATACATAAATAAATATATTTCTTTTATACTGTAGATGAGAGGAGTGTGTGTGTATTTATATAGACGATTCATACGGTACGATTGCATGTCATTCAAGTAAATTGAAAATAATATTGAATTGTTAAGTGTTTAAAGGATTATATTGTGCATTACAACAACAACACAAATAATAATAATAATACCAACAGCAACAACAACAGCCAGCTATAGGAGAAGTGTAATAAAAAGAGTGAAAGAGAAAATGAAAAATTTATTTTAATTCATTTATACAATTTTTGAATTTTTTTTATTCCCTTCTTCTTTATATTTCTTTACATTTTTGTGTGTTAAATTCTTAAAGAAAATCTTTTTAATATTTCTGTGTATTCGCAAAAAACCAACTTAAATTATCGACAAAGAAAATATTTAATAAATTTGAATAAATTGGAATTTTTTTCTTAAAAAAAAAAAGGGAATTATATAAAAATATCAGCTTAATGAAATAAAAATACAAATATATTTAATTGGCTTAATATAGGCTTTTAAATCAAATCATTTGATGATCCCTTTTATAGAAAAGTTGAATAGACAGTGATGAACTTTTATTCCAGAAAAGTTGAGCAATCAGTTGTAAACATTTCTCTAGAAAAGTTGAGCAATCTGTGATGGACTTTTCTCTAGAAAAGTTGCTCAGTCTGTGATGATCTCTTCTGTGAAAATGTTGGTCAATATGTGATTAATTTTTCTATAGAAAAGTTGAGCAATCTGTGATGAATATTTTTCTAGAAAAGTAGAGCAGTGATAATATTTTATCTAGAAAAGTTGAGTAATTTGTGATGAACTTTTCTCTAGAAAAGTAAAGCAATCTGTGATGGACTTTTCTCTAGAAATGTTGCTCAGTCTGTATTGATCTTTTCTGTGGAACTTTTCTATAGAAATTTTGAGCAATATGTGATTAACTTTTGTATAGAAAGGTTGAGCAATCTGTGATGATCGTTTCTGTGGAAAAGTTGAGCAGCCAGTCATGAACTTTTCTCTAGAAATTTTGAGCAATATGTGATTAACTTTTCTATAGAAAGGTTGAGCAGTCTGTGATAAACGTTTTTGTGGAAAAGTTGAGCAGTCTTTGGTTATCTATTCTATGGAAAAATTAAGCAGTATGTGGTAAACATTCTTCTAGAAAAATAGAGCAGCCTGCGATGGACTTTCTTCTAGAAAAATTTGAGCAGCCTGTGAAGAACTCTTTTATAGAAATGTTGATCAAGCAAAATAGCTGGATAGTACTTTTCATATTTTGTTCTTAATGCCCCTAAATTATTAACTGTTCAACTTTAATTTAATTTGCCATGTCGCTAAAAGCTTCATGTAAAATGTCCTTTAAATTGCCACTTAATCAAATTTTTCTTTCAACTTCATTTAAAAGCTTAATTTATACTTTCGCTCAGCTTGAATATTACGCTCGAATTCTTGCTGTACTTTTGGCTGTTGACGTACGCATTCCTTTTTATTTGTCAGCTCATTATAGTTTGGCAGTGCAAATACGCAAAAAAAAGCGTAGCTTCTGCTCATGTGGCATTTTAATTAAACTTAATAATTAATTCAATATAAAATAAAACGTATTTATATGGAAATTACACAAACAATTTCCAATACAAGGAAAAACGTATGTGTGCAGCAAAAACGTTTAAACGTTGTTGTAATAAAGTTAAGTTTGGGAAGGAAAAAAAGAATTTAATAAAGAAGAAAAACGAAATTGCGAAAAACAAATTGAATTGACTTAAAATGGCATTTACAAGGAGATATATATTGAAAATTGTTAAAGTGAACAACAAGGGTTCTTGCAATAATTAATTTATGCCTTCATTCATGAACCATATTTATTGTTCAACATAATTAAAGGCACTGGGTTTTAAGTATAATTACAACTAAAAGCAGCAAACAGAAAACAATCATTCTCCTGGGCAATTGACCAATACTAAAAGAATTCCTAGAACTATAATTTAAATCCTGCCAAAACACTTACATCTCTCACTCATGAGAATTCACACACATGTTGTCAGGCTTTTTTCCAAATACTTGAACACTAAAGGGTTATCAACTAACTACTCTGTGCACAAAGACCCCAAAAGGTATTCAAGCCTGATTAAATGCATCTTTGGAATAAATTTAAGTTTTTGTCAAAGTCCCAAAGAGAAACACATCATCAACTTAATTCAGCTTTAATGCTTCAATTCATTAAACTATAAAAATATTATTATTTAGCTTTAAGCTAAAAAACTTATTTTAATCTGTTTTTCGTACTTCTTCCTCTGCATTATTTTAATGGAAAACCTGAAAAAAAAAGAATTATGCCAAAAAATATAACTTATTTCAAACACAACAGAAACACATAAAACAAAATAGATCAGACATAATTTTTTTTTGCTGCTACTGGAAATTAGAAACTGTTGGGAAATTCTCCAGCAGTTGTTGGGCAAATTTCACATATGCATTGGGTTGTGTATCTTTTTGTCAGTGCCACATTGACCATGTGTGGTTGACAATGTAGGTGTGTCTGTAGACATCATCATCAGACAGAATTATAATTTATATTTCTTGTCCAGCAGAGAGAAAACAGTGGGTGAGCCAAGGCATAAACTTTTTTATAGAAAACTGTATGATGAAGACACCTTTTTTTTTGGAAAACTGCAGTCTATGATTATATTATCACTTTTATAGAAAATATCATCAGTCTATCTTTTCTAATGAAAAGTTCGTCTTAGTATGATACTATTTTCTGAAGAAAAGTGCATTCGACTATGGTGATATTTTCTAGAGAAAAGTTTATCCGATTATTATGTTCTTTTCTAGAGAAAAATTCATCCGACCATGATGATATTTTTTACAGCAAAGCTCATCCGACTATGATGATATTTTCTAGAGAAAAGTTCATCCGACTATGATGATCTTTTTTAAAGAAAAGTGTTCATCTGACTATGATGATCTTTTTTTACAGAAAATTTCATCCGACTATGATGATCTTTTCTAGAAAAGAGTTCATCCGACTATAATGATATTTTCTAAAGAAAAGTTCATCCGACTATGGTGATCTTTCTTAAAGAAAAGTTTATCCAACTATGATGATCTTTTCTAGAGAAAAATTCGTCCGACAATGATGATCTTTTCTAGAGAAAAAATCATCCGACTATGATGATCTTTTTTAAAGAAAAGTTCATCCGACTATGATGATCTTTTCTAGAAAAGAGTTCATCCGACTATAATGATATTTTCTAAAGAAAAGTTCATCCGACTATGGTGATATTTCTTAAAGAAAAGTTTATCCAATTATGATGATCTTTTCTAGAGAAAAATTCATCCGACTATGATGATCTTTTCTAAAGAAAAATTCATCCGACTATGATGATCTTTTTTAAAGAAAAGTTTATCCAACTATGATGATCTTTTCTAGAAAAGAGTTCATCCGACTATAATGATATTTTCTAAAGAAAAGTTCATCCGACTATGGTGATATTTCTTAAAGAAAAGTTTATCCAATTATGATGATCTTTTCTAGAGAAAAATTCATCCGACTATGATGATCTTTTCTAAAGAAAAGTTCATACGACTATGATGATCTTTTTTAGACATGGAAAAGTTCATGTAGAGAAAAGTTTCTTCAGTTTATGATGATGAAGTTTTTTTAGCCTGACATTTTTCTATAGCAAACTTGTGTTAAGCCAAACATGTACTTTTTGTTTCTAAATATCCCTTCTTTGACCCACTGTGGTCTTTCATACACACATTCATACTTTAGGTCTAAAGTCTCAAAGTCATTTGCCTTGTTTTTGTAATTTTCTTCAACATCATTGTTGCTTACATGTTTCAGTACTTCTTTTTTCTATATAAATTGTATGTATGTATTCGATTTTAGTTTATTCGTATTTCAAACACATCATCTACACATTCAACTTAAGTTTGAGGGATTTACTGTCACAATTTGGATACAATTTGCTTCTAGTTATTTAGTTATTGTGGTTCCACAAAACCACCCAGCATGTTTTAATTTTTCTCAATTGGATGTTTATTTTTTTTTTCTCGATTTAGGTTGAATTTTGTTGTCAATTGACCACAAAAATGTTGATGTGTGTTAACAAATAGATTCTTAAAATATAAGTAAAAAAATTTAAGAAGTCCTTTATAATGTTAAGTAGTGCGTAAGAAAGTCATAATTGGATGCATGTGGAAAAAAAACCTTAACAAATTTTGTACGTGTTACAGCTTTAGCAGTTTTCTATTGAATGCTTCAATGCATTTAATTCGCATGTTAAAAAACATAAGGGTCAATTGGTAGATTTTTTTAAAATGTTTTTTTTTATTCGCAATAAAAAGTTAGTAGTAGTTTAACTTGGTTAAGTTAACTTTTTATTTGGTTTGTATTTGACTGGTTTTAATTTATACGGTGGATGACATAATTTGTTAGGGTTTTATTAAGTTTAAACCAAAAATGTGTTAAAATTATACAAAACAGATAATATCATAGATATGTGATGGAGGTGGTTGTTTGGATTCAAAATAAAAAGGGAGACCTTCGATGCCTTAAACTTTATATGCAATTTTATATTATATTTTCTTTCATATTACTAAAATTTACAGAGACAAGGAATATATAAAACTTTACATAAAACAGTTGTATGGCTTATGATACTTTATTGTCACTTAGTAATCTATAAAGTCGACAGTAGAGCTTTGATGTATCCTTATTATAATCTTGATAATATCATCACTAATTCAAGCAAAAACTCACTAATTTCCTTTACCTTTTCTTTCTTCCAGGTATGCACTACTTATCTATAACCCCTTTAAAGCTCTCTTAGCTTTTGTAAGTACTTAAATTTTAAATATTCAAAATGTTTCACTTGATTTGCGTAACCAGTGAAGAATGCTTAGAAAACAAACAGCAAATCTAATACAATCTCTAAAAAACCCATACAAACATTTAGATTTTTATCAATATTTTGTGTTTCTTTTCGAAAACATTTTTATTTATGTGTTCTTAAATGAAATACTAAAAACATTTACAAATAACTAGAAGAGTGAAGAAAAAAATCCTTTACAAAAAGAGGAAATAAGCTGAAAATACTGGCTGCTTACTTGTGTTACTGCTGAATAACTTTTATTTTTTACAAACTAATCATGTGCATGTCGCGTTTCAACAGCAGTAATATGGTTAAAGGAGAAAAAAACATTGATAAAAAGATAGGTTACGATTTTTACAAAAGACTGTCTACACACGTACCACAGTGCTTACTCAACAATCAGACCAAGTAGTAAACCATGTAAATACTGTCATATATTAAAAGCAATATAGTGAAAAAAGTTAGAGAGCAAATAAAGCCCAGGGAACATATTTTGGTTTTAATAAGAAAAACTTTATTAAGAATAGTTGTTCAGACTGTCATTATCTTTTCCAAGAGAAAGTTGTGCAGACTGTGATGATTTTATCCCTATATATAATTTCATCAGACTGTGATGATCTGTTCTCTATATACTTTCATCAGACTATGATGCTCTTTTCCAGAGCAAAGTTCATCAGACTATGATGATCTTTTCTCTATAAAAGTTCATTAAAATATGATGATCTTTTCTCTATAAAAATTCATTAAAATATGATGATCAGACTATGATTGATATGATATGAATATGATGATCTTTTCTACATAAAAGTTGGTCATTCACTGATGCTCTTTGTTCATTCAATGATGATCGTTGCTACGGAAAATTTGATCATTCATTGGTGATCTTCACTACAGAAAAGTTGATCATTCATTGATGATTTTTTCTACAGAAAAGTTGATCATTCATTAGTAATCTTTTTCATAAAAATTTGTATCATTTATTGATGATCTTTTCTACAGAAAATTTGATCATTCATTGATGATATTTTCTACAGAAAAATTGATCATTCATTGATGATCTTTTCTACAGAAAACTTGATCATTCATTGATGATCTTTTCTACAGAAAAGTTGATCATTCATTGATGATCTTTTCTATTAAAAAAAAAATTGATCATTCATTGATGATTTTTTTCTACAGAAAAGTTGATCATTCATTAGTAATCTTTTCCATAAAAATTTGTATCATTTATTGATGATCTTTTCTACAGAAAATGTGATCATTCATTGATGATATTTTCTACAGAAAAATTGATCATTCATTGATGATCTTTTCTACAGAAAAGTTGATCATTCATTAGTAATCTTTTCCGTAAAAATTTGTATCATTTATTGATGATCTTTTCTACAGAAAAACTTATCATTCATTGATGATCTTTTCTATTAAAAAAAATTGATCATTCATTGATGATCGTTTCTACAGAAAAGTTGATCATTCATTGATGATCTTTTCTACAGAAAAGTTGATCATTCATTGATGATATTTTCTATTAAAAAAAAATGATCATTCATTGATGATCTTTTCTTTAGAAAAGTTGATCATTCATTAGTAATCTTTTCCATAAAAATTTGTATCATTTATTGATGATCTTTTCTACAGAAAAACTTATCATTCATTGATGATCTTTTCTACAGAAAAACTTGATGATCTTTTCTATTAAAATGTTGATCATTCATTGATGATCTTTGCTACGGAAAAGTTGATCATTCATTGATGATCTTTTCTACAGCAAATTTGATCATTCATTGATGATCTTTTCTATTAAAATGTTGATCATTCATTGATGATCTTTTCTACAGAAAAGTTGATCATTCATTGAAGATCTTTTCTACAGCAAATTTGATCATTCATTGATGATCTTTTCTATTAAAATGTTGATCATTCATTGATGATCTTTTCTACAGAAAAGTTGATCATTCATTGATGATCTTTTCTATTAAAAAAAATTGATCATTCATTGATGATCTTTTCTACAGGAAAGTTGATCATTCGTTAGTAATCTTTTTCATAAAAATTTATATTACTTATTAATGATCTTTTCTACAGGAAAGTTGATCATTCATTAGTAATCTTTTCCATAAAAATTTGTATTATTCATTTATAATCTTTGCTACGAAAAAGTTGATCATTCATTGGTGATCTTTTCAATAGAAAAGTTGCTCATTCAGTGATGATCTTTTTCTCAGAATAGTGGATCATGCATTCTTCTCTAAACAAAAGATTAACATCATTTAGTATACGATTTTATTTTTTAGATCTAATGTTGATCATTCATTGACGATCTTTTCTAGTTGATCTCTCACTGCTGTTCTTTTCAAGTAGAAACGTTTAAATCAGTCTGTTATGATCTCTTCTATAGGCATCAGTGCAGATGTGTGCTGGGTTCATATTTAGCTATAGTTAGTCTTAAACGCCAAGTTGATTTTGTAGAAAAAAATAAGTTTGAAAATTTTCCTTTTTGTTTGGTATCAAACATAAATCTGCTTACACTTGTACACATTTTACATGTTAAATGCAAAGAAAGCCACATACTGTTTCTTTCCACTCAGCAACAAACGACTGCAAAAACCCCCATTCAGTGCAAGAAAATCTAGAAACCAGTGAGAGCTATATACAAAAAATACAAGAAAAAAAGAAACGTCAGTATTTGACTAACAAGAAAACCTCAACACCAACAGGAAACGGATATGTTATGCCAATGCAAAGTTAACAAAAAAAAATATATGCAACTATTTACAAAATGAAATATATGTACGTACGTACGTATGTATATGGCGTCTTCTCTTTTAGCTTGGCACCTTATACAGCCTGATCTGTAACATATAGAGCTATATCTCCTTGTTGGCTGGGTTGTTTGGCATTTTCTGTGTGACATTTTGCCTCAATATTGATGTAAAATGTCTAAAGTAAAGCAAACAATATTGAATGTAGAATAAACGACTGGTAGTTTTGAAAAATCTCAAGTTTAAACTGTCATATGTATGTATGTATATGGTGGAGGCATGTTTGAAGCTACTTACCACTCAAGAATATGCATGCAAGTTCGCTTCAAACATTTCTGTTTAGTTTCTTATGGCTCAGCTTATTTCTTGAAGGTTTCTTATTTTTTAAATCAGCCTTACTGTATGCATGGTTAGTTACATAGCAAAAAAAAAAAATAGAAAAAAATCTAGTGTATAACCAACATGTCACCACATTGATATATGCTATAATTTATGTATACATGTGGATTTGTGGAACAGTGTTTTAGAAGAGGAAAATAATACGAAATGGCGTAAAAATTTATGTCTACTTGAGCCAGTTTTCAATAAAAGAGACTCTGCTTGATATACTTTTCTTTAGAAAAGTGTCTGCTAAATATAGTTTCCAACAGATAGACAATTTACAAATATTTGTCTGTATTTTCTCCACATTTTTCACCTATCAATTCCCTGTTAACTGTACAAGACTGTTAAGAAAATATACATATTACAATCTTGACATGTAAAGGCATTACACTGGATTTTCCTCGTTTTTATAACCAGCTCTTACTACATTTATAAACCAAGCTTAGATGGCGATGGTTGATGCGACACACAGCAACTGAATTTAAACAACTTTAATAACCAGCGCAAAACTGTTTAACACACATCCAAACTCCCACATTTGTTTACTATAGAAACCTTAAATAAAACGTAGTAACACCACAAAACAAAAACAAAACCCATTGCCTACTTTAAGGCAGCTAATAAATTCAATGAAACTTGGTTTTTAAAAGCGGCCCCAAAAAAGGGGTTTCTGGTTTTTTGTTTCCACCAAAGCGCATAAATTAAACAAAAGTTATGGTATTTATTTTAAACATAACAGCAATAAAAAACATCTAGAGTGTTTGCTTAAACTATAAATTGTTGTTTTATGTGTTTGATAAAACACTAACCACAAAATACCTTTTTTTTTGTTGGCTGGCCAAAACCCAGCAAACACATCTAATGCTTTAAAAAAACTTGATATAAAACAAACATATTTATATTTTATAATAAAATTGTGCTGGTTTATTTGTGATATTGCAAAACCAAATATAATCGTTTGACCCATATTCTTGTTTTGGCTTTTTTTTGCAGTTTAATTTATTAAGAAAAAACATAAACCACATTTGTACGTAAAATATGCTTTAATTCTTTAAAACACATAAATTTTAACAATATATTTTTTTGTTGTTACTGTGTGTATTTTTACACATACATACATATGTATGTATAGAGAAGAAACACATCAGACTTCTGTACACAAAAATTAAGATGAAGTAACCTTTAACGATTAATCAAATGTCAAAAACATAAAGAAACTACTAAAACAAAACAGGGTAACCGACATTTGTATTTCGGGGTATTTAAAAATACTAAACAAGCACTATGGGTAAAATGAAACAAAAATGTGTTATTAAAAAAAATTCTAAAGAAAAGTAATTACCTGAGACATATTTCAATAGAAAACTGTTTCCCGGGGACAGTTTTTTATAGAAAAGTTTCTGCTGGGGACAGTTTTCTATAGAAAAGTGTCTTCTAGGGACACAATTCTTTAGAAAGTGTCTTCTTTTGAGTGTTTTCTTGGGGCACATTTGTCTTCTTGAGACAGTTTTTAAATAAGTGTCTGCTGGACACTCAGTTCTATAGAAAAATGTCCGATTATATACATTTTTATAGAAAATGTCTTCTTGGGACTATTTTCTATAGAAAGGTATCTGCTTAGGACAAATTTCTTTAATAATTTTCTGCTTGGGATACATTTCTATAGAAAAGTGTCTTCTTAGGAAAGTGTTCTATAGAAAAGTGTCTGCTTGGGACACACTTCTATGGAAAATTGTCTGCTTGGGACACATTTTTATCATTTCTGTCCATTTGTGACAGTTTTCTATAGAAAAATTTCTTTTAGAGACAGTTTATTTTATATATAAAAGTTTCTTCTTGAGACAGTTTTCTATAGAAAAGTGTCTGCTTGGGACACACTTCTATGGAAAAGTGTCTGCTTGGGACGGTTTTCTATAGAAAATTGTCTGCTTGGGACACATTTTTATCATTTCTATCCGCTTAGGACAGTTTTCTATAGTTTTTTTTTTTGATAGAAAAGTGTCTTCTTGAGACAGTTTTCTATAGAAAAGTGTTTTCTTATGCAAGTTCTATAGAAAATGTTCTTTGTGGGACAGTTTCTTCTTGGGACAATTTTGAATAGAAACGTTTAATAGCATCAGGAGTTGTATTCTACCCATTGTGCAAAAAACTTAAGGTTAAATTTCTGGTTAGTGTTTTTCTGCTTCACATTCTTTTTCTCTTGTCATTATAAATCTTAAACGAACAAAATATTATAAGATTCATTTGCTCACATAAATGATGTCAAACATACGTATTTTGTAATAAAAGGATTTGAAATTATACAAATGTTGTCAAGTGTTTACACTAGGGAATGAAAAATAAACTTTGAATAATATGCAAAAATAAAATTAAAACAGATTTTGAATGGGTTTATGATTTATAAATATAATATTAGCAGGCTTGAATACTGCTACTATTGGCCGATCTAAGGTCTGTGTGAAATTTTAGATGAAGCTAATTGATTTCACTGTTTCGCTGCCAGTGTAAACCTGTTCACAGTGTTAAACAATTGACAATAAATATCTATTCTAAAGCCTCAAAATATTTAAATAAGGTCGTTATGCTGGTTTCCTTTTTTTTCATTTTATATGTGTAGCCAGTTATAATCTTTATTTTCTCCGTTTAAGCAGAAACAAAGTTATTGTATATGATTTTTTTCACTCACTCAGCCCCTGTTAAGTCATAATTCATTAAGAAATAAATTTAATTTGCAATAACCATAAATAACCAGCTTTGACCACATATATAAATAACAATAAAAACAACCAAATATTAATAATAAAATACAAAATAAAAAACCCTGTGAATTGCATTGAAACAAACAAATAAGACAAATATGTCATAAATAAAATGATGCTTAGAGAATTTTGATAGTAAGACAGACAAACATTCGAAGAAACTAAATTATTAAAAATAAATGAATAGAAATTAAGAAATTATTGAAAGTACATACTCTATTTTCTATAGAGAAGTGTTTGTTGAGAACGGTTTTCTATAGTAAAGTGATTGTTTGAAACGGTTTTCTATAGCAAGGTGTCTGCTTAAAATAGTTTTCTATTAAAAAATGTCTGCTGGCGACAGTTTTCTTTAGAAAGTGTCTGCTTAAGACAGTTTTCTATTGGAAAGTGTCTGCTTGAGATACTTTTCTATTGAAAAGTGTCTGCTTGAGATAGTTTTATATTGAAAAGTATTTGTTAGAGAGAGTTTTCTCTTGGAAAGAGTCTGCATGAGACAATTTTCCATTGAAAAGTGTCTGCTTGAGAATGTTTTCTATTGCAAAGTGTCTACTTGAGACAGTTTTCTATTGAAAAGTGTCTGTTTGAAACAGTTTTCTATTGAAAAGTTTCTGTTTGAGACAGTTTTCTATTGAAAAGTGTCTGCATGAGACAGTTTTTTATTAAAAAGTATCTGTTTGGAACAGTTTTCTATTGAAAAGTATCTGTTAGCGAGTGTTTTCTCTTGGAAAGTGCCTGCATGAGACAATTTTCCATTGAGAAGTGTCTGCTTGAGACAGTTTTCTATTGAAAAGTGTCTGCATGAGACAGTTTTTTATTGAAAAGTATCTGTTAGAGAGAGTTTTCTCTTGAAAAGTGTCTGCATGAGACAATTTTCCATTGAAAAGTGTCAGCTTGCGACAGTTTTCTATTGAAAAGTGTCTGCTTGATAAAGTTTTCTATCTTGCTTTGGCTAGTCTTATATGGAAAGTGTCTACTTAAGTCAGTTTTCTAAAGAAAATTATGTTCTGTTTTTATTTTGAATTGTTTAATTTTTGTCTATAAAAAAATCTATGTACTTACATACATATTTGCTGGTCATTAACATTGTCATTCCCGTCTATGATTCAATTTCTTATTTATTTGTTTTTTTGAGGCATTAGTTAGTCACATTCCTGCCTCGAGCATTGTTGTTAGCTAACTGTAGTGACTGGTCACGTTTTCTGGAAATCTTTTACATTCAGGCGAGTTTATAAAGAGCAGAGCACATTTTTAACACTCCACTAGTTTGGTCAATCCATTAATATTCTGTTTACATCTGGTCAAACTGACAATTAGTTAATTTAAATGTAATGCATGACCAATGAAGTAAATTTTATATATTATATTGTATATGTATGTTGTATGTTATTTATTGTTGTAGCTGTTGGCTTCATAGAAATCCTGTAACATCTTTGCAGTTGTCAATATTGTTTTTGTTTTTATATAATGCAAACAAATTGTTGAGACGGACGGTCGGTGGGACGGTCGTAACGAGCGTATAGTATTATTGTCGTATTATTGTCATTATTATTGCACATGTTATAATTTAATTTATTTTTGTTTTATGGACCAGTGAATACACAATAAAGAATTTTAATATTATTAATTTTAACTGCAAAATTATTGTTATTGTTACTGTTGTTGTTTTTTGTTTTTGTTTTATATGATGACTACAAGCACTGTTTATTATGCCCCGTTGATGAAATTGTGGTCGTTTAAGACAAATATTTAAAACAAAAAAAAAAAAAAAATTATTGTTTTTGTGCTCGTAATTATACACAAAAGAAATTGATTAAAATGTCACGTATTTATCACATACACACATCATTCAAAAAACAATGATATGCAAATTTGTAAATATGTATTATATGTACATTAGGGTGGCCCGTTTGTATGGAGAAAAAATAAGGTATCGATGTTCCCAACTAATATGAAAATTTGATTCATTTTAAAACTACGTTTCTGAATTTTCTTTTTGTCCTGGGGTCAATATTTGGTGAGCTAAATCAAAGGATAAAAATGTCCTTTTTAGAGGCTTTTTGAAGGTCTTTGAGAGGCGCATTCAATGATTTATCAAAAATTAAAAAAAAAAAATTTTAAATTCAAAAATTTTTTAAATTTCAGACAAAATTTTAGTCTGTTTTTATTTTTTCATAAAATTTACTTAAATAAATAGTTGAAATTTCTTGATTATAAACATCATGCAATTTAACCCTAATGGGTTTTCCCGTTTTTTTTTTAAATTCTACCTATTTCAATTTTTATAAAATTTTTTAAAACCTTAATTCTTCCCTATCTGACAATCTCTTTTAACTCAATTCGTTAATGTAATGGGTATTAAAATAACGTAAATTTTATAAGCTAAAAAACGGGGAAAACCTTTTGGGTTAAATTTCATGATGTTTATAATCAAGCAATTTCAATTATTTATTTAAGTAAATTTTGTCTGAAATTTTCAAAATTTTTGAATTAAAAATTTTGTTTTTTTAATTTTTGATAACCCATTGAATGCGCCTCTCCAAGACCTTTCATATGATACTAAAATTACATATAGTTCCCTTAAGGGAAATGTAAAAAAAAAATCAAAAAACCTCTAAAAAGTACATTTTTATCCTTTGATCCAGCTCACCAAATATTGACCCCAGGACAAAAAAATTGAGAAACGTAGTCTTAAAATGAATCAAATTTTCATTTTAGTTGGGAACATCCGCAATTTTATTTTGGGGCCACCCTAATGTACATATATTTGTATTTGTATATTTGTCAGCATTGTCAGCATGAAGTTGTCTATAATTCTACGTATTTGGTCAGTCATAACTGGCGCCCTGTTTGGTATGGAGATCATTAAAACTACATATTAAAAATATATATTTTTAGTTTTAGAGAAATCCAATTGTTTCTCTAGTAGTGGGGTATTATCATCATGTACATATTTTCTATTTCTATTGTACTTAAAGGAATGTAAAAAGCTAGGAAACATTTAAATTTTTTTTCTTATTTAATGGCCTTGACTTTGGCCCACTGTATTTCTCTTGGTGTTGCAACAACAGCTCTTGTCAGCAAATATTCTGAAAGCTTAATTCTTCTTGTCTTGTTATAGCATGATTTAAGCAAATCGGTTCAGTAGCTTATAAGTTATAGTATACTGCATTACTTATATTTAATCTGCCCTATTCTGTATTTCATGAAAAATTTGGCATAATTTGTTTTATTTATTTATTACTTTTTGTCAGTTCTTTTTTATTGTTTGATTAATTATTCATTCCAGGAATTATTTGTAAATTTCAATAATTGCTAAACTAGTTTTGCATACGAAATATATTTTATTACTCAAACTTTTTGTTTGAGAATTTATTAATAAATAATAAATATATGTGTAACTGAAAGAAATCATTCAATGACTCATTCTTGTTTTAGTTCAGTGAAAAGAAATTAATCTTTTCTTTTCCCTGGAATCACCGCCGCTTGTGGTTCGTTCAAAACTGTGACAGTTGGTTGGAAACTCATTTAAATTCAAAATAAAATTTTACTGTTTTAAAGTTTTATATCGCTTTCTTTATTTATTGTTTTTTTTTAATTAAGCCATAAATTTTTCGCTAAATTTTTTATTGCTCATGTTGTTGCTGTTATTCTTTTGGCAGTTTAACACGTGCTTCCTGAAAACCTTTTGCAAATTCTTTAAAATGACCTGTTCTCCCGTTGTGTGCCAAAAATACTTAAAGTTTATAATAATAAAGTATCCGTTAGTTCCTGTTGCCAGAATGCCTTTATTCTAGCTAAGAAAACTCATACTTGTGCTTCCGTTAAAGTTTAAAGTTTTCGTGTTTGCAGTTTAATTTTGTAATTCTTAACTTGCTTTAAATTGTCCAACATGTGTTTTTGATGTGTGTGCCAAAAGACGTCATTAAAATTATTTCATAAAATGTTTGTTTTTAAATGCGCTTTCTTTAAATATAAAGTTTATTATAAGTCATTTTAAATGCTATAGAAAACTGTCACAAGCAGACACTTGTCAATAGAAAACTGTCCTAAGCAGCCACCTTTATATAGAAAACTGCCCCTTTAGAAAACTGTCCCAAGCTGAAATGTTTCTTTAGAAAACATTCTCAAGCAAACACTTTTCTATAAAAAAAACTGTCCCAAGCAGGCACTTTTTTTAGAATACATTCTCAAGCAGACACTTTTCTATAAAAAAAACTGTCTCAAGCAGCCACTTTTTTAAGAAAACATTCTCAAGCAGACACTTGTCAATAGAAAACTGTCCCAAGCAGACACTTTGCAATAGAAAACTTTCCCAATCAGACACTTTGCAATAGAAAACTTTCCCAATCAGACACTTTGCAATAGAAAGCCGTCCCAAGCAGACAATTTTTTTTAGAAAATAGTCTTAAGCAGACACTTTTCTTTAGAAAACATTCTCAAGCAGACACTTTGCAATAGAAAGCTGTACCAAGCAGCCACTTTTCTGTAGAAAACATTCTCAAGCAGGCAATATTTTATAGAAAGCTGTCCCAAGCAAATACTTTTCCAAGCAGACAGTTTTCTTTAGAAAACTGCCTCAAGCAGCCACTTTTCTTTAGAAAACATTCTCAAGCAGACACTTATCAATAGAAAACTGTCCCAAGCAGACACTTTGCAATAGAAAGCCGTCCCAAGCAGACAATTTTTTTTAGAAAACATTCTCAAGCAGGCATATTTCAATAGAAAACTTTCCCAAGCAGACACTTTGCAAAAGAAAGCCGTCCCAAGCAGCCACCTTTATATAGAAAACTGCCCCTTTAGAAAACAGTCCCAAGCTGAAATGTTTCTTTAAAAAACATTCTCAAGCAAACACTTTTCTATAAAAAACTGTCCCAAGCAGACACTTTGCAATAGAAAGCTATCCCAAACAGACACTTTTTTTTTAGAAAATAGTCTCAAGCAGACACTTTTCAATAGCAAACTGTCTCAAGCAGCCACTTTTTTAAGAAAACATTCTCAAGCAGACACTTGTCAATAGAAAACTGTCCCAAGCATACACTTTGCTATAGAAAGCTGTCCCAAGCAGACACTTTCTATAGAAAACTGTCCCAAGCAGGCAATGTTTTATAGAAAGCTTTCCCAAGCAAATACTTTTCAATAGAAAATTGTCCCAAGCAGACACTTTTCTATGAAAAACTATTGCAAACAGCAATAATTTTGCTTATTATTCACTTCGTTTCCTCTTTCACATTTTCCGCTTCATTATGCCTTTACTTCATTGTAGACATTTTAAGCTTAAAATATACTAAATTAAACATAATTTAATTAATATTCTGCATTTAAAATACATCAAATTAAATTAGAATGCAATGAACCCTCTGATTTTTACGCAAGCATTTCCCCTCAAAGCAGATTAACAACGGGAACCCATAGACAAATGAGTTTAAAAAAAAATAAATAAAAAAAACTTAAATCAACTTTATTAAAATAACAATAACAAATTGTATAAAGACAACAACTACAACAATTTATTTGCATAAATTAAAAGTTAATTTTTTCAAAATATTCCCACTTGTTAAAAAAAGAGACAAGTACCACCACAGAACTTAAGGCATATTTGAACAACAAACAAATTCTAAAAGGGGGTATGCTTGCTTTGGGATGGTCGAGAAATTAAAAGCTCTTTGACCATTTAAATAAATTGAAAATTTTGTTTTGAGACCTCATTGCAGACCCAAGAATATTATATATGCCAAACTATGTCCTTAGAAACAAGAAAAAAGGATAATAAAACTATTTTTTTTTTCACACAACACAAAAAAGTCTTTCAAACAATAACCACACAGCAGCCGTAACATATCTCTTTTGTATACTGCAAAATAGAAGTAAAACAAAAAACTATTTGCAAGAGTTCAGTCCAGTTTATTTTAGTCCATTTAAAAATTTTAGCATATTTTTATTTCAGTTATTAAAGCATTTTATTTTCTCCGTATACTCGTATACAACAGCAACAAAAATGTGTATGTATTTACAAAAATATTGTAGAAAACAAAAATGTTTAAACATTTATGCACAAAATAAACAAAATTTACATTTTTTTCTTTCTTTCTTTTTTCACAAAATGAAATTTCATTAAGAAAGACAAGTGTTCCAAAAATAAAACTAAAAAGGATATGGAAAACAAATTAAACACTTATACATGTATAAGAATAAATATGTGCCGGTGTATATACTACATAAATATACTGGTGCATTAATGTATTTATATGTTTATAATTTATAAGGATCCAGAAGACCATGAAGACAGAAAGCAGCAACACACTCACTTTAAAGACAAACACCTAAATGAATATGCAGATAATTATTGGGTAAGGGAAGAAGCAATTTCTAGAACAATAACAGAACTAGAACATAACTAGAACATAACTAGAACTAGAACAGAACTAGAACAGAACTAGAACAGAACTAGAACATAACTAGAACAGAACTAGGACAGACCTAGAAAAGAACTAGAACTGAACTAGAACAGAACTAGAACAGAACTAGAACAGAACTAGAACAGAACTAGAACAGAACTAGAACAGAACTAGAACAGAACTAGAACATAACTAGAACAGAACTAGGACAGACCTAGAAAAGAACTAGAACTGAACTAGAACAGAACTAGAACAGAACTAGAACAGAACAGAACTAGAACATAACGAGAACAGAACTAGAACAGAACTAGAACAGAACTAGAACAGAACTAGAACAGAACTAGAACATAACTACAACAGAACTAGGACAGACCTAGAAAAGAACTATAACAGAACTAGAACATAACTAGAACAGAACAGAACTAGAACATAACGAGGACAGAACTATAACAGAACTAGAACATAACTAGAACAGACCTAGAAAAGAACTAGAACAGAACTAGAACTAGAACTAGAACAGAACTAGAACAGAACTAGAACAGAACTAGAACTAGAACAGAACTAGAACAGAACTAGAACAGACCTAGAACAGACCTAGGAAAGAACTAGAACAGAACTAGAACAGAACTAGAACAGAACTAGAACAGAACTAGAACAGAACTAGAACAAAACTAGAACAGAACTAAAACTGGCACAGAACTAGAACAGAACAGAACAGAACTAGAACAGAACAGAACTAGAACAGAACTAGAACATAACTAGAACATAACTAGAACAGACCTAGAAAAGAACTAGAACAGAACTAGAACAGAACTAAAACAGAACTAGAACAGAACTAGAACAGAACTAGAACAGAACTAGAACAGAACTAGAGCAGAACTAGAACATAACTAGAACAGAACTAGGACATACCTAGAAAAGAACTAGAACGAGGACAGAACTATAACAGAACTAGAACATAACTAGAACAGAACTAGAACAGAACTAGAACAGAACTAGAACAGAACTAGAACAGAACTAGAACAGAACTAGAACAGAACTAAAACAGAACTAGAACAGAACTAGAACAGAACTAGAACAGAACTAGAACAGAACTAGAACAGAACTAGAACAGAACTAAAACAGAACTAGAACAGAACTAGAACAGAACTAGAACAGAACTAGAACAGAACTAGAACAGAACTAGAACAGAACTAGAACAGAACTAAAACAGAACTAGAACAGAACTAGAACAGAACTAGAACAGAACTAGAACAGAACTAGAACAGAACTAGAACAGAACTAAAACAGAACTAGAACAGAACTAGAACAGAACTAGAACAGAACTAGAACAGAAATAGAACAGAACTCGAACAGAACTAGAACAGAAATAGGCCAGAACTAGCACCGATATTACAACCTAAGAACTCGTGAATAGAACGTGAATCAAGTGTAATTGGCCAAATTCCCAGTATACAATTTTTCCCTTACCTCTTCCCAGGAATTGTTCATTACCAGTTAAGGATGTGCTGGCTGGCTGATTGGCACACATACGAATAATATGTTGTTGCAATGTGGCTGTTTGTTATTGTTGTTGCTTATCCTGCTTGATTTCTTTGTCAACGTTGTTCTTGTTATTATTATTATTATTGTACTGCTGATGCTGATGACGATGTTGTAGTCGTTGTTATTTAATGCATGTTGCATGTGTTGTGTATGTCTCGTGTTATTTGTATTGTTGTGTTACTGTGTGGCAGCAGCATAAACACGTAAATTAATCTGACAAGTGATACTTTTAGCCCAAAGCCTGTTGTTTACTGTGGACGCACGTCAAAAATGTATCACAATCTCTGTAACAAAAAGCAAAAACTTTATAGTATTTCTAGCGCTTATCCACACACAGACACATAAGCGAAGTTACAAATACGAACGAACTCAACACCATGTTGTACAGAAAAATACTAGTGGTCATTTGCAATGTTGAGTATGATGATGAAGTTGGTGGTAATGACGATGATGTTGGGAGTTACTACTACTATGTAGCTGTGATGAGCTTAAAAACGGAGTGCGTTCTTTGTTTCCTTTTGACATGCAGTCACTAATACATGTGCATTGTATATTTGCATGAGTATGGGTGTGTGTATGTGTACATGTGTGTCCAAGAATTGTCTTCATGTTGTTATAAGACAATTTTTGTGCTGGCAAAATAAGTCACTTATTGCCAGTTGAGGCATTTTGTTATTTCTTGCCAATGTTGACTTTTGTATTGTTTTTTTTTCTTGTTTTTTTTTGGTACAACAACATCAGCAGCTGCTTGTATATGTTGTAAATATATGCAGTGTTGTATTTTATATATATAGTGTTGGAAATAATAATAAGAACGGTTTGTTAATTTTTAATGTTTCCAAGATGAAAAATACTATACTGATACTCGATGCAGAATGAGAAATACGCTTCAGGAAGCTAGATTAATAGCCCGTAGTCCGAGGAAGCTGCCTTTGTTGAGCGAATTGCAGAAAATTCAAAATTGTTTGCGTTTTATTTAAAAACATCTTAAACGGAAATATTGGAAAGATTTGCTCTGTTAAGATTAAACGTAGATAAATTTGTTTGGTCCTGGTGGCGTTCGTTTGAATACTGATCTCTTTCATGGATCGTAGCAACATCCTTAGCTTCCTTTAGACAAACGAAGTTTTCGTTTGAAATATCAACTCAATTGAAAAATTAAACTCTCCCTAAAATGTTCAGAAACTTAATATCAATTTAACCTTATTCCTTGAGTTGCCTTCCTACGAAAACCTTGCCAACTCCTTTGAATGCCAACATCTCTTGATGTTCATCTGCATACAGAATAATCACACAACATTCTGATATATACACATAAATATGTATATATAGTACAGTTCCAAGAATGGTGTCATTGTAACACACACAGAGCATAAAATACTCTGATGTGGTCTTATTGGTTTTCTTGAGTTCCACTCTCCCAAAAATGATTTGGTCAGTGAACGTACAGCAATGTCGGTTCTTCTGTCCATGTGTATGGATGGATGGATGAATGAATGACTGCTTGGTGGTAATATGAACATGTTGGTGCTTCATTTTTTCTGGTTTTTCTTTCTGCCCGTAACCCTCAGCAAAGATTGTTGAGAATGTTTTTTTTTGTTTTTACTTTGATGCGTAACTTTAAGTATGAAACCAAACAAAATGTGCAAAACAGGAGTAAGTAGCAAAAAGGAAAATTATTACTGTTCAGTTGGAAAGTAACAGCAAAAACAACAAATTTCCATATATCCATTCACAACATTTTGTCTGCATGTAATTGTTAATGTATGCATTGCGAGGAAAGAAAGTAACAAAGTGTTTGTGCAGCTGAGTGTTGTGTATTGGAGTAAAAAATTTCTTTTCTTTACATTACTTTGGTTTTGTTTATTGGTTTTCATGTTTTATGAGCTCAACAAATAGCCAAGGAGGGTTATAACACCAGGAATGACAAAAGGTTACAGAGATGTTTGGAAGAACAGCATTCGGAGTCAGGAGTTTCCAAGTCATTTAAAGCTAATGATATAAGTCTTCCAATTATTGCTAAGTTAAGCTTTTCAGATCTTGCTGAATTTTAGACAATTTACTTCTCTTTTTTGCATTATTTTTGTAAAGAACGAATTATTGGAACTAACTTTTCCTACAAAAGAGCTCACTCATAAGAGCAGATGCGATTTTACTCTTCCATCACAAGTCTAAAACGGTAATGGTTAAATTTTCCTTACGAAATAGCCCAATTTGTTTCACAAAGAATCCAAGAATTAAATCTCAAGACATATCTAAATATGTACATTAGGGTGCCAGTTATTTTTCAAAGTTGGAATTTGTTTCACGGCACCCCCCAGATTGGTTCGAATTGCTAAAAAAATACTCCCTTGAAAATTTGAGCTCAATCGGATAAGGGGAAAAGGTGCCCCTGAGCCGCCCAAAATTTGCAAAATACCTGATTTTTGACTTTAATTGTCAATAACTTCTTTAATATCTATTTTACAAACAAAATTTGTTAGTGAAAGTTATAGACTTTCCTTGCTCACAAATTTTTTTCGTATCTCCAATATCTACTGAATTAAGGAAAAAATAAACGAAAAGCCATGGATTTATACATATGTTTATATGGGTGATTTTATTTACTTAAGTGTAGGCATTACATGAAAAAAAACTTGAAAAATTGATATTTTAATTTTATTTGTAGCAAGTATTTTTTGTGGTTTTGTTTTTTGTTTTAATTTATATAGTTACAAAAGGTTTCCTTATTGCAATTTGGAAAACGTAAACGGTAATCCTTAACAATTTGTAAAATATATTGTTTTTGTTCTTCGCTTCTTGATAAAATATTATTATAATCCTGCATTAATTTGGCTCCCCTTTCAGCGGTATCGTTCACTACTTTTAAACCTGAAAGAGTTTTTTTAGCTTCAATAAACTTTTTGTTACTCGGCCATTTTGTGGGAGTTGTTTTTAAAAACTCTTCAGATAATTCAAAACGCTTAAAAAACGCTTTATATTCACAAACTGTGCAATACCTTTTTTGATAACATCATCTACGTTCAAAGGGTTTACTAGGGCCTTTTTGCTATTTACAACAGGTGACTGCAAAATTTTGCAAAAGCGACGGTAGCAATTCCACTTTCAACACTTTGATATTGACTTAATACTGTAATAAGCATAAAATCGTGATACGGAGCTTTTATAGGTGATGGAGCACAAAACCAAGCATCAACGTACACTTTGACAATAAAAATGGAAACATCGCAAAGACCATTTAGTTTAACCTCTGTAAAATCGAACTCGTCTCTAAACAAAAATATTTTTAAGGTATATATTGCCTTTGACATCCATCTTGCGTGATGCATAGTGCCTGGGGCTCGGAATTTTATACATGATCGGGTTGGTGTTTTTCTGAGAAATATTAGAGCAAGTTCTATAAATTCCCTATAGTCATCTCGCGGTTGTTTTTCCTGCAGAACATTATTAAGAAAATTTGTAATTCGCTCTACATCACATAAACTAATAGCGTTTTTTACTTTCTCATTTTCGATACCGATCCTGAAATTATCAATGTTTATTGATGGCCAGCACTTCTGAAATCGTTGAAATATTTGAACATTAGGAACTGTCTTGCAAAATTTAATATCAAAAACGCTTATAAGAATAAGTTCAAAGATGTGATGCCTACAAGCCAAATATAGCAGATCCCTATCTAGTGTATTTTCAATTATGGAACAAGTTCCATTGAATCGTCCAGTATTAACTGCTGTTGTATCGAAAACTAAAGCTATTACATAATCTTGTAGACCCCATTCAAAAAGCGATTTGCAAATAGCATGTGCTTGTGCTCTTCCAGTACCACTACCAAGAGAAACACATATTTTTTTCATACAGAAATGAAGAGTGGGTATTCCCCTTTTTTCTTATCGTTAAATCATGATTTTTAACTGTGGATCAATTGATGGGAATTCCTCAGATGACGAGAATCATTATCATTACGTACAACGCAGGTGTGGTTATAATAGCAACTCGAACTTTGAACAAAGAATAACACAAATTAGCTGTAGCAGCTAAAAAACTTGTTTGAATATTAGCTGGAATTCCCGTCATTAGTTTAATTAAAGACAAGTGAATAACAGGAATTCCCGCATAAAAGTCAAAAGGGTTAATATTAACCTGTGCGGCTTAATATCGGCAACTCCCGTCATTTCTTTAATATAATCCCAAAATCCTTACCTGAAAATCTTAATTTATCATATTCTTATTGGAAAAATTTGTGAGCAAGGGTTGTTCCTCTGAGTTTTGCCTATAACTTTCACTAACAAATTTTTTTTGTAAAATAGATATTAAAGAAGTTATAGACAATTAAAGTCAAAAATCAGGTATTTTGCAAATTTTGGGCGGCTCAGGGGCACCTTTTCCCCTTATCCGATTGAGCTCAAATTTTCAAGGGAGTATTTTTTTTAGCAATTCGAACCAATCTGGGGGGTGCCGTGAAACAAATTCCTTCAAAAAAATTTTCCCATATAGTTAATTGACACTCTAATGTACATAAATGTCTTCTGAGCTAAAACAACACATTTTCATGTTTGTATGGTTTCCAGGTCAGGAGAAAATGAATTGCTAAGTAATGCGTAATAAAACAAAATTTCATATTTCCTTGGTTGATCTATCGAATATGACTGCTATTTATTATGGGCTATGAACTCTCTCCATTTCATTGATTTGATTTCTCTGATTTCAGCGTACTTTCACGATTGAAAATTTGGTATTGGCTTCGAAATTTTCCTGGTGAAATTGGCTTCTTCTCTTCATCATAGAGACATCTGCAAGACGAATCGAAGAATTAAATCTTAAAATATCACTGGCATGCTTGAAGAACACGTTACCGAATTAGTATGATTTCCTGGTCGTGGGCGCATCAGTTGAACTGGAATTGCTAATAAATGCGTAACATTGACGGTGCTGTAGCTTAACTGATTACCGCGTTTGATCATTAAGCATGAGTTGGTATTCGTGGCCTGAGTTCGATTCCCAACTGCTGCCACTCAAACAACATCAGTTTCTGATAATTATTTCTATCCTATCATAACTAATATTTATCATAGTGCCCTTCTTCGGTGGTATATCATTGAAATGCCAACGAAGTAAAATGATTAAATAATCAAGCTTTGATCAATGCGCCAGAGGAGCTGTATTACTGTACTACTAATACACATAACGCGCAATTACAGTGTTATCATATCAAAAAGCTTTGCCCTCCTCTCACCACCTATTCTTCTCCTACCTATCCCCTTTCCGAAACATTAATTGCCTGAGTACTACTGCTCTTTAAAACAAAAACATGGATCATCCATAGACGCACGAAAATGTAGCTCAAATAGACACTCATCGTCCCTGGGTTGCTGTATCGAATAGGATTGAAGAATTGTGTTTGAAAGAGTCGAAACTTCATATCAAACTTTTCAGTGATTGACGATATGACACAAAATATGGAGGATACACTTCATTGGTATCATTGTTTGCATACTTGGGGCAACACAAAGATTATTTAGAACCAACAACGAACAACGCCCTCTATGTTTCACTTAAATAAAAATAAAATTTCAAAACAGTTTAGACAACCAGTTCCGGCCCTATCGATGAAAAGGGAACGGATACTCGGGCACCCTTTCTTCCATGTTTGGGTGAACTATCTAGGATAAATCCAAGATGCATTAGCACCTTTGCCAAGGAGTCTGGATGGTTCGATAGGGAAGCATAGGACCCATGCAGGGGTTACCGATGACTGTCTCGGTAACTCCTTTAGAAATAGCCGGCATTTTGGGAAAATTTTTAACCAAAGCTAAGCCTTTAAGGAATTTTATGAGTTCAAGTTTTGCTGGCAGTAAATACTATGTAGATATCCCCGTTTAATATCCCTACCTGTATAGCCAGAATTTCATCTTGAATTATAACACATTAATGCTGTAGCTTCAAATACGAACTTATTATTTAATCTTGACTTGTCAGTGATTAAAGATAAAGGACTTATAGAAGCAGTCACTAATAGAGGGGAGAGTTCATAGTTCTTTCTCTGCTTGGATTGCCTTAGCCTCCTTGTTTTAAGTCTACTTGCAATTTAGCCCTCGTCAGTACAAAATGACTTTCCATTCACGACGGACGATTGATAAAAGGTAATGCTTAAAGATCCACAAAAGCCTTAATTTAACAGTGAGAACATTTTCCTTAAACTCCTGCTAGTTTTCTTTACTCTACTGTTCAACATATATCCTTATCAACCGGGATACTACCAGTAACTTTTTTCATTCCTTGACACACACCCCGCCCCCCATCCCGCATCATTCCCTCTTTACGCATCTCCCTTTTTAATTTTTCTTATACAGAGTGTAACAATCATGTTGGATTATAAAATAAAAACACCAACAAAGTAAATTCTTTATTTAACAAAAAATGTATTTAATTATAGTAAATGAAAATATTATTATCCAACAGCAAAGCAACAAAAAAAAAAAAAAAAAAAACACAAAATCTTGTTAACACAAAGTAAAGATCTTATAATTAAATTTTTCTACAAAATAAAATAAAAATAATAAAAAAAGATTTTAAATTTTCAAATAAAATCTTAGAAAAAAATCTTAAAAAGATAAATATTTTAAAATATAGCAAAATGAAATAATGTTTGTTTTGTAAAACATTTGTAACAAAAAATTTTTGAGGGGGTTTATAATAAAGGAAAGGCTGTCTAACGAGCTTGGAAACACATGTAACGAATTGGGAAATATAAATCAAGTTATCCAAACTTGGGGTTAACAAATGTTTAAGAGTTCAATAGGAACATAATAAGAGAAGAGTAGATCTGTGGGGAGTTTAAAAGATATATTTAAAGGAGGCCCCATCTTTGATTAGGACTATTATGAGTTCAGGAGGAGTATAATATATCAGTGTTTTTTAGAAGCCAAAAGACAAGACAAACAAGATTATTTATTCATATAGCGGCCAACTTGAAAACATGACTCTGATTGCTATCCTTCTCCTAAACTCAGAAAATTTCTAAAAACCTCAACCAGAGATTGACTTATCTCTCCATCATAATTATCTGGGCAAATCATGGAAAACCCATTATAAGATTATGCGAAAACTACGTAAAAAACACAGTTTTTTCGGCGAAAAATATCTTCAATTTCTCCAATTTATAGCAATTTTCAAAATTCTTATGCACTCTTTAAACTAAACTTTGCAAGTTCTTTTGGTCAGCCTTCTTTATTGAACCTTCAAATTGTCATAACGTTAAAATGTTTCTTTTAATTTCATCTATTGAAATTTAATTAAACCTTATAATGCAAATATACATAATTCATTATTTGACCTTCTTTGTGTGATACTTATGCCTCATTGGAAATTCTCTTTACTAAACTACATGTCCTCAAATGGTTTTGTATAATAAATTTAAATATTTTCCGCATGTTAATGTAATCTGGCCAAAGTACAGAATGTTAAAGGAAGAAAATCATTTAACATTGATAAAGTATAGAAAGAAATTTTACAAGGAGATTGTTGTTAATTAAATTATATTACGAATGAAGCAAATAATGGAATAGATTCGTTGATACCCCCAAAAATTGTCTAAACCAATATACAGCTATGTGCAACTAATTAAGGACACAATACTAACATGTGAGCTTAAAGCTCACGTTTCTGCTGTTTCCAATAAACTTTACGGAGTTTCATTTGATAGCCTATTAAAAATTCGTATTCTTGTATTCTTGCACAAAATAATAAATACTCAAACCCCCAAATATATATTTGAAAAAATACGTTTCTTCCAATCGTCTCGAAATCGAAATATTATAATACCTCGACATCAATACCTAGTGTCAGAATGGCACTTTTATGTGCATGCCGCTCGTCTTTGGAACAATCTTCCACGAAATCAACAAATAAATAGTAATGCTAATAGTTTCAGAAATTTTTTATATAACTTTTTCACGTAAGATGTTATCAATATAGGTTTTTCTGTATCTAATTTGTTTATGCTCATAATAAAATTGTTTATAACGTAATGCGTTCCTGTACTATAAATATAAGACTTAGTCTTGTTGTACAGGAAATGAAAAAATTCAATAAATAAATAAATAAATAAATAAAGCAAATAATACGAAAGCTTTTATAATATTCTCAAAATTTGTCACTGTTAAGTCAGTTTAACTCTTACTCCTCTTTTAAAACTCTTACACTAATTATGATTTATGAATCTGTTTGTCATATTTTTAAATAAGATTGCTATCAGTCGTGTGCATATAATTAAGGACATACAACAAATTTTACAAACAAAGTATTTATTTAAAAATATATCAATATTTTGTTGCTTATCCATTGTTAACAATAAACCGCCTGGCATCTGCGAGACATTGAGTTAACAAAATTTTTACATACACTACTTGAAATGGCTTCCCAAGCTTTCTTTGTTTCGGCAAAGAGATCTTTAAGATTTTTCATTTTTACAAATCTTACTTTCGTTTTTACAACTTGCCATAAGTTCTCAATCGAGTAGAGATGAGGACTGCACGAAGGCCAGTCAAGAACAGTAAACGAATTGTTAAAAAAAAAACATTGCTTCCGGATCGTTATCTTGTTGAAATATCCATGTTACCGGCATGTTCTCCTCAGATTACGGCATCATTGTACGGCTTACAATTCTTGCATACTGAAACTTATCCATATTTCCCTGAATTTTGTGCAGTGGCCCAACATCACCTGAATAAAATCTCCTCCATGCTTCAATGTGGTGAAACTCTGGATCAAATTCTTTCAAATTTAACCGGCGAACATATTTTTTTTTCTTCTTTATGTTCAGACAATAATGACTTCTTTCGTGAAATTCTTCCAAACAGTCCAACTTCTCGCAATCGACGTTTTACTGTATCTGCAGACGGTTTTGCCCCATTTTGATTAAAGAGTGAAATATTCACTCAATTATTAAAACAAAACTAAATTTTGAATTGATTTAATACCTTCACTGAACTACCCACAATAATTCATTATTTTCCTCCTCCTCCAACACTGCAAGCGTCATTATGAAACTTCTTGTCTACTTTATATTCTGTCAGCACACTCTTCCAGTTTGTGCAGTTCGAACGAACACAATAAATGTTAGATTTAAATTGACAACTGCTGTATTGATATGTTTGACACATTGACCGATATTTTAATAAAACATAAACCACTAAATTGATACTCTACTCTTTTCATTTATTTATTAAATTTTTTTTTTTTGCAAAATTTTTAACAAATTGTTAAACATACAAACAAACGCAAGTAAATCAATAAATACGTATATACATGTGTGTGTGTGCGCATACATACATGTAAATTGTATTTATGTAAAATTTATGTATTTAAATTTGTATTTGTATTTATGGTAAATGTTAGTGGTCGGCTTAAAGAGAACCATGGAATATCTTTCTCTGTTGTAATCTGGAGGCTAATTCTGGCAGTCGTGCTCGAAATTGCTTTCGAATCGAAATTTATTTCGACAGTACAAAATTTTCTAATGATGATACTCGATACGAATCGAATCGATTCATTGCTTCAGTGTTGTAAAAAACTTAAACAAGTACGTAATACAACACTGAATAAAATAAAAGAAAATGTAAACAAAAAACATATGGTTCTGAAAAAAATAACTCAAAAGCGAAATTTTTTAAAAAAATTATTTTAAAATTAAAATGGATCCAGATATGTTTTTTTACTCATCGTCTTTTGATTCTGACGAGATTGAAAACATTAATGACATAAGGAAACAAATAAGAAACACCTCCGACCCCTTAAGATTAACAAACAATGAGTAAGTATAAATAATTACATATGTACATACATACATACATAGTACCCAGCAAGCCATATGAGTCCGAAAAGAGTCTTTTCTGACACCTTTTTCGGAGCGTTAACGCTCTTTATGAGCCCAAAAAACAATCATAATTGCTCCGAAAACCTTCAGAAAAGAGGGTCATTACATTCGAAAATGGTCCGTCAGAAAGAGCTCTTAGATAATGTCAGAAATGAGTCTTTTATGAGGGTTTTTTTTTTGGGCTCTTAAAGAGCTCTTAGATAATGCCAGAAAAGAGTCTTTTATGAGGTTTTTCTTGGGCTCTGTGTAATCTTGTTTTTATCATTCTTGTGTGGTACAGCTATGTTTTTTTTGTTCAAAGCACAAATAACAAGACAACAACGCTTTGCTACACACATAATTAAGTGGAACAAGCAAATTTTTCTTTCGCTCCGAAAATGCTCTTTAGTTGGACTCTTTTCTGACTCCTTTTTTCGGAGCGCTCCGAAAATGCTCTTTTGTTGGACTCTTTTCTGACTCCTTTTTCGGAGCGCTCCTAAAATGGTATGCTGGGTATGTATTAACGTATGTATGTATGTGTTTTTCTAGACTCACAAAGCAAGCATAGGTAAAATTTATTTTTGATATTTTTGACCTAAAATTAATAAAATTATTAATATAATAATATTTTTTAAACTAAGTAACAAATTTTTTACTAACATTTTCTTTTTTTCTTCTGTTTGCTAAAAAAAAAACGTTATTTCGAATGCTTCTTTGCTTACGAGTAAAAACTCGCAAGGTTGCGTTCGAATAATCATTCGTTATCGAATGCCATCATTAGAAATTTCGATACATTTTATTCGCTATCGAATGAGAGAATCCCAAATGTTAAAAAATTCGAATGTTCGAATGAAAATTTACTCGCATACGAATGCGAGAATTAGCCCCCTGATCTGAGCGGTAATTACAATTCGTATCCATTTTTTTTTTTTGAAATCTGTATAGTTTACTGTAAAACAAACGACTCTGTTCGGCCGCTGTTAACTATGACAGCCGATCACTGGTATATGGCAACAAAATTGATTGAGTGGTTGCTTTTACATACCTACACTTGGTTGCACTCATTCATAAATTTACTTTAAAATATTTTATTATTACAAAAACAACAACTTGTTGCTATTGTTGTTTTTATTATTGTTGTTGCTATAATTGCAAACCAAATGGAGGTTGTTGGTTTATTCTCTGTATTTTTTTTTTGTATTTAATCGATTTGTACAATTTAATTGTAATTCATGACAAAATATTTCTTGTTGATTTTCAAATTTAAACAAATTGGAAATTTCGATAAATGTCAGTTATTTATGTATGTACTTACATATGTATGTAGTTGTGGAAAGTTTTAATTTAATTTGCTTTTAAAAACAAATTATTCCAGAACCGCAGAGTTTAAAATTACATTAACTGACATAAAAGACTTTGGAGGATTAAGAGCCCAGGTGTAATTACTCTTAAAACCAGACATATTTTATTTGCAATTCTTAAACATTATGAATTTATATAAACAGTCGGCGTTATTAAAAGAAGTGTTTAAATATTATTAATGATATAGACACAGTAACAAGTTTTTGTGATTTGTTACACCTGGCGAACTTTCGCTAATTGGACACAGTTTGGGGAGTTTGATGGAGAGACCCGACTTTAAACCCGAATCTAGTTAAAAAACAATGTTGCCGGTCATTGTGTACTCAGGTGAGAATAATGAGGTAAACGAGTCAGCGGACTCCATATGTGGCAGGAATGGAGGGCGTACTAAAATGGTACATGAGCCCAGGGAAATTCTTTGAAATGGCGAGTGGATACCGAACTAAAATATGTATACAAACACAGGGGTAGTTAGGAGGATAACATCTTCGTGGCTCTCCGTGTCTACCCAGCTGAGAGGCATTAAATTAAGCCAAGTACGGTCTTAATTATGGCATTTCTGGATACTTATTGGATATGACACACTCTTAGGCCGACACCTACGGTATTCTAGGATTTTAGTAGGTGAAAGTGAAATTCCATTGAATTGGCTCCTAGGCTAATGCCACAGCTGCCTCTGTCTCGTTAAAACAAAGCATGTCTTGGAGTACGATCGATGTTTATCACCCCTAAGTTGGTGGTGTAGCTTCAGATGTATATTCTTGATTAGCAGGGATTTGGCTCTGATGTAGGACTCCATTCTATGTCCACTTTGCATGCATAGATCACCATGGGATCTATGAGACCCAACAGAGAAATTAGCAAGTAAGCAAACAATTTTAAACAAGGAGGAAAATCCCTTTAAAATAAGGTCGGTGATAGTAAGGTCACTACAAGGAAGTGACAAAAATGTCGATGCAATAAGAGATGCTATGAGCACACCCGTGAATGCTTCTAAAGCCAACCTTTGTTCCTTACGATCAGTAGGAGATTTATATACCAAGGGCGTTTTAGAGCACAATGCACGAATAAACCACAAACTTTCTGTTCTTACACAAGCAAGTGAGATGAGAGATGAATGGATCTCATCTCATCCACTCTATACTGATCAAGTATCATTGACAATATTTACATATGTCAATTTGAATGGAGATACTGAAGGGATTTTCGTAAATTGAAGTAAACTGAAACCGTCATCTTAGTTCTAACAAAATTACCTTCAAAGTGCTAAGTTTGCAGTTCTTTTAAATGAAGGCAGTGAAGATAGAACTCATCCACTCTCTGATGATCAAGTAGGACTGACAATATTTATATATGGAGATGCTGAAGGGATTTTAATAAATAGGAGCGGACTAGAACCATCATCTAAGTTCTAAAAAAATCACCATCAAAATGCATAGTTTGCAGATCTTTTAAACAGAACGGCACAACAATGCTTTAATAATTTCCAACTATCTAACTACAAGTAATTTTGGTTCTCTATACAACAAGTTTGCACTTCCTACAACAAATCCCGTGTTAAAAAAGAAAAGTTCAACTTTAGAGATTTTGGGCAAAAAAGAGAGCGCTTGAATGCTAGAAGGAGAGTCTCCAATATCTCATGCTTGAAGGAGCTATTGAGGATGAATCTCGAAAGAATCTTGATTGGTGCAGTTTCGCATTTTGCCCTTGGTACTCAACCTGTCTTTTCTTACACATGAGTTTAATAAATTCGATGGATAATCGTGGCTACATTACAGTTAATTAAGTTAATTTAGAAGAATGCATTATATCAAATGGAATAAATTCGACATTCTTGATGGATCAAGCTAACTTATGCAGCATACTCTAACATTTTTTAAAGAAACAATTTGAGAATTCCCTTATATACATATATAGCCTTCAGCGTTTTCTGAACATTTATGTAATTCAAGAACAAAACAAAACAAGGTTTCAAATCAATCTTCTTACGCCAACACTGCACTTTGAAGCAATGAAATCGCTACTAATAACACACAGTTGTTGCAAGTTATTGCATTCAGGAAAACAATGCTTTAACAATGCAACCCTTCAACAACTGGAATTTCTAATCAAAACACAATCCATTTTTGCCTTGATACTGTTGATATGTATCAACATTTTTAAAACGAACTTTTTCTAGCCATAGGAGAGGCCATAATCCATCTAATTATTTCAGTATAGACAACATACACAACCTGCTATTTCCCACCCATTATTTATTTATTTCACCACAAATAACAAAGTGTTAAAATGCGAATATCTTAAATATACAATTTCCATCTTTTTGCTATGGAATAACATATGCCAACATATTGATAAAGTTCTTTGTATGTAACAAAAAAAAAATGAAAAGTTCTTTGAAATATATTCTTATTTAATCTTAGACAAGAGTATTATTGGCTACAAAATATCGTATTGGCAAATGCAATTGCATTTAATCACTGATATATGAAATTAAATAAAGTGAAACACACAAACTGAAAGTACTCTTCTCCCAACCAAACGGCACAACAAAATATTGTATACATATGTATATGGATTTCCGATATCAATTGATATTATATAGAATTATAATATTACTCAATCACATACACAAAGGCACAACAGCCAAAGAGGAAAAGTATAAAAGATTTAACCATAATACGACTATAATCAATGAATGACTTTTGCTACTAAAAGCAATTGAATATGGAACAACAAATCTCACATGCTGGTATGATGCACATACACTTGCCACATACAATGTTGCCTATATGTCCGTAAATACTCGTATGCATTTATATCAACCATGCAGCATCAGTCGTAAGCAATTGTATGCGTATGTGTATCTCGTAAAAATCTGAAAAGCAAAAAATAAAAGAAACGTTAAAAAGAATTCAATAAAAAGTCCATAAATAAATGTAATACATACTTTAATATATAAGCACACAAATTTTACTGAAGAGCCAGGCAAGTGCATGGCGAACGGAATGAAGATGCTGTAGGGGAAAGCCAATAATCATGGTATGATTTTATACCTGGACACAAATATGTTCCATTATAGGAAGTGAAAAGTAGCAGTTAGAAGGGAGTCATGCGACTCCCATTTGAACGATATCAGGATAGTTTGTTCAGATGGACAGGGTTCCGTTATGCAGAGAGCAACACGATCTCCTTATTTAAAGCGCTCTTAACTAGCAGTCAAACTGAAAATATACCGCTTCCAAAAATCGAAGAAAAGGTTTCGTTAAGTAAATTTACTATAATGACGCATCATAATACTTGATCATAAAGTTTTATCGTAATATGAAAAGAGTGTGTTTTTAGATGTATAAAAATTTGCAATGGAATAAAACAAAAATGGTTTTCTTAAATTGACATGAAATTTTGAATTAACTTTATTCGTAAGCTAATCTTTTGGCACTATAATTTCTGTCATACGACTGGCTCGGACGTAGTCTAATATGCAGGTCCAATTATTGATGACTTTTTCCAACATATGTGGCCGTATATCGGCAATAACGCGGCGAATGTTGTCCTCCAACTGGTCAATTGTTCCGGGCTTATCGGCGTAGACTAGCGTCTTCACATATCCCTACAGAAAATAATAAATATCTTGGGAGCCAATTCACGGGTCTGAAATGTAAAACTATGTGGTTACCAAACGCTTCCTTCAATAAATCATTTGTGGCACGAGCTGTGTGACATGTTTCGCCATCTTGTTGAAACCACATCGTAACGTTCTAGCTAGCTTCGTTTTTAAAGAAGTATGGCGATTAATTATTCCAGAAGCCAATAAATCACACCAAAAAGTCGGTTTTTCAGGATGTAGCGGTGTCTCAACATACGCTTGAGGATTATGATCACTCCAAATACTTCAGTTTACTTTATTGACATATCGATTAAACCAATTGTGAGCTTCATCGCTTAACAAAATTCACTTATGGAAATCGGGATTTGGTATTTCGAACAGTATCATGATTTTCAAAATAAATTTGCACAATTTGGAAGCGTTGAAGTCTCTTTAGGATGAAATGCCAAACCAAACTAAACAAAAATCACTTTACAGCTGAGAAGGAGTCATAGAAAGAAGTCAATGTTAAAAGAATATAATGTTATAAACAATAGTTAAATGTCTCTTCTCTCCCTAATGCAAATTTGGTTAATTTTCTAGTGTCAAGATGTGATTCTTTTTGTGAAATCTGTCTAATTAAGAACCAAGAAGAACAATTCCTTCAACTCTCTCATTCGGCCAATTTGAGTTATCAAACTAACCCGCTTTGCACTTAGGAATGTACCAAACTGCAGACTTCCGTTTTCAACAAATCAATTGCATCATGCAGCGACTTAGTAGCTCAACATTGTCAATATTTGTTCAATAGAGTTCTGCCTGGTCGTTCATTTCAGTGACCGGTCATTTTCGTTCATTTATCCAAAACTGATTCGTTCATTCAGTCGTTCACTTTGAACGAATGAATACAACCCTTATTGAATGTGATTTTCTTCTTGTCTTTTGATAAACAGCAGCTGAACGAAATTGATCCGTACACTATTGAACGAAAACCGTTCATTTAAATGACAGGCTCATTCCGTTCAATGATGTGATCCGTTCATTTTCACCCGTTCGTTCATAAACGATACGGCTCTATTGTTCAAGCAGTTGGAGGAGGAGGCTTCTCTGTCTCCTCCTTCATCATGACAACTTTTGCAGCTAACATAATATAAGAGATATCATTTCCAAATGTTACACTGCCACCATATTCCCAAGTCTATTAATCAAAATGTTTATCAGTATTCAAGTTTGACATCAAGTTATAATTAAACAATGTAGTCCTTATTATTATAGAGTCTGTACTGGATCCAGTATTTGTACGGTGAGAGCGGTATGTCAAACCATCGATCAACCTTATAAACGATTTGAAAGTCTTTCATATTTGAATTAAACATTATCATTCACTATACTGGATACTGACTACGAAAGGATAATAGAAGGATAGAATAACTAAAACGGTAAAGTGAATAGATGGTTGCCTCATTCTTTCCTTGAACTTTCCAATGAACTTTTAGGCTCATACAAAGTTGAGAACAGTTATCTAGAGAAATGTGCCCTAAATATGATTAGAAACTCATTATACAACACTTAAATAGATACCGGAAAGACATAACAATTTAAATGGTAGAGCCAACGGATCATTGCCATATTGGTAAGAGTTCAAATAAACTTCCTACGCTGTTACTGGGATCATGGAAAGGGGGGAATAGTTTCTCAGAAAACTGTGCCGCAAATTACGATACAACCCTAAATTGATACCGGAGCGCTATTTGATATGAAACGAGACAGTTAACAAATAATTGCTCATTTATAAGCTCGCAAAGACACTTGAAT
This sequence comes from Bellardia pandia, assembly GCA_916048285.2. Taxonomy (NCBI): domain Eukaryota; kingdom Metazoa; phylum Arthropoda; class Insecta; order Diptera; family Calliphoridae; genus Bellardia; species Bellardia pandia. Next base: position 98,820,457 of record OU696531.1, on the reverse strand, counting down.
TGCCTCTATTGTTGCTTGGATAATGGAAAAAAGGGAACAGTTGTTTTTCAACCCTACAAATGGCTAGCTGTAACAAACAATTCTGGAGGAATACAAACTGGAAGATTTGTCAGAGTTATTGGGAACTAGACTGTGTTACATAAGTGAAGCAGTTTGCATCATTCTGTTCACTCATAAAAAAAATTATAACTATTCTGTTTGATTACTTGCATACAGCCAGCAACCCTATAAACTAACTATCTAAACCCTGTTAAAACTGATCAATAGCCTATACAGAGTAAGCAAGCAGATTTAAAGGTGTTTTAACTGAATGTAATTTATAACTAAGCAGTTTCATACAATTAACGGCAAATAGTCACTGTAGCTCAATTGTTTTCCAACTGTTTTTGCGGCCAATTTACATAAACCCAGTACTTCCTAACTAAAATCCACGTAAATTCTAGAACTACGAATAGTTTTGCTCTTCAAACATTAGCTTCGATTCGCTAGGAAAGTTTGTCTGCTTTAACTTTTACCACAATTCTTAATTTTATCATAATAATGCCTGTATAAGGCAAAACTTAAATAGTTGTTTGCAAATCTTCTCCCCCTCTTTATTGTCGTCTCTCATCACTTTTGCCGGCACAATGTTGCACAATATGTTTATTGTTTTGTTGCTGTTGCTTACTTGAATTGTTAACTTTGCAACAAGATCAATAAATTCAGTTTGTTTCGTTGCCATTGCGCTGTGGTATTGAACGGTCAATAAACATGTTGGAAAAGTGAATGAAAGGGTGGTATATAAAGTGGTATGGGGTTTACATTATTAGGTTTTACTATTCACAAGGTTAATTCTGGATATATTCTATTTCAGATCCGTATTTCCATAGAATAATTTACACCAGAAGTTTGAAAAGTATTTTCACTAGTTTGCTGAAATGAGTTCCTTTAAGACTAAGACCAAGACTAAGATCAAGACCAAGACTAAGACCAAGACCAACCCCAAGACTAAGACTAAGACCAAGACTAAGACTAAGACTAAGACTAAGACTAAGACTAAGACCAAGACTAAGGCCAAGACCAAGACCAATACCAAGACCAAGACTAAGACCAAGACCAAGACAAATACTGAGAACAAGACTAAGACTAAGACCAAGACCAACCCCAAGACTAAGACTAAGACCAAGACTAAGACCAAGACTAAGACTAAGACCAAGACCAACCCCAAGACTAAGACTAACACCAAGACTAAGACTAAGACTAAGACCAAGACTAAGACTAAGACCAAGACTAAGGCCAAGACCAAGACCAAGACCAAGACCAATACCAAGACCAAGACCAAGACTAAGACTAAGACTAAGACCAATACCAAGACCAAGACTAAGACTAAGACCAATACTGAGACCAAGACTAAGACCAACACCAAGACCAACCCCAAGACTAAGACTAAGACCAAGACTAAGACTAAGACCAAGACCAATACTAAGACCAATACCAAGACCAATACCAAGACTAAGACCAAGACTAAGACTAAGACTAAGACCAAGAACAAGACTAAGACTAAGACTAAGACCAAGACCAACCCCAAGACTAAGACTAAGACCAAGACTAAGAGTAAGACCAAGACTAAGACTAAGACCAAGACTAAGGCCAAGGCCAAGACCAAGACCAAGACCAATACCAAGACCAATACCAATACCAAGACCAATACCAATACTGAGAACAAGACTAAGACTAAGACCAAGACCAACCCCAAGACTAAGACTAAGACTAAGACCAAGACTAAGACCAAGACTAAGGCCAAGACCAAGACTAAGACCAAGACTTAGACTAAGACGAATTGCCAAAGATTGGCTTCAAGTTTCCTTATAAAACACCAACGATTGTTTAAGGTGTTTTTTTACATTGCAGAAGTCATTATAATTACTTCTAAGTAATACAGACATTCAGTAATGCAGTTATTTAGTAATTATAAGACATTACCAAGTTTCTGCTGGCTTATTTTCACTCCTTTTCCAAAAAAAAAAATATTCACAACTTCTACAGCACCCTTTCCATGCAAACAGTCTTCCTTTTATCTGCACACTTTATGATGATTTCTTACAGTTGTTCGATTTTTATTGCAGCAAATTCATTGAACAACAACAATATTACATACACAAAAAAAAAAAAAAAATAACCATTTACAGACAAAAACGTATGAGTTGCAGCCGTAAGTTATTGCGGTAAAAATTACATTTGCGATGTTTGTTTTCTTCATAGCAAAATGTTGCAAAGTTCGTGATCGCTTTGACCAAAAAGATCTTCTTCATGGCCATAAAATGCAGCCAGCTAACCAAACAAATACAAACAGTCAGTGGAGACATTGAGCCACAGTTATGGGAACTGTGTTCATTCTTTCTTTCTTTCTTTTCCTCTTGTAATTTGTGTATATCTGTTAAAATTGGAATTAAGTTTTTTTTATCTTTCGTAGTATCGTATATTTTTTGAAGTTGGTAGTAAATAAATTTTATTGCCGGCTATTGAATATTTTCAATTTTGTCTTTTCATCGTTTTGGGATTTCAAATTTATGGCAAATGTTTAAATTTTGTATAATTGAAAGCGGAGAATGAAATTTTGTTTTATTTGGTTTTTTGCCATTTTTAGTTGTTAAGTTGTTAACAAGCTGATTCTTGGTGATGTTTAAGTGGATTTTTATGCCATAGTCAAGGAAGTTAAATGCTATGTAAATTGTACAAAAAAAAAAAAAAAACTGCTGCTGCTGAAAAGTGCAGTTAAGATTAGATTGTTTTTTGTTTGTTTGTGTTTAGAATCATAAAGAATTATTTAATTGCTTGTCAAGTTATTTGTTGTATAAAGTTTATGGTTTGTTCAAAGAAATATTAACTACTTAATTAGGGAATTTTCAAAGGTCAAAGATCATTTATTAGGAAAGGCCAAAAGTCACGATAATTGTCTTAAGCTTTCGTTATTGCTTAGGATTGTCTTAAACTTTCCTTATAAAGATTGTGTTTACCTTTCTTTATAAAAAACCCCCCGATTGCAGTTTATATAAACCACGATTATTGTCTTAAACTTTTCTTATAAAAGACCCTTAAACTTTCCTTATAAAAGACCCTTAAACTTTTCTTATAAAAGACCAACGATTGCAGTTTATGTAAACCATGATTATTGCCTTAAACTTTCCTTTTAAACGACCAACGATTGCAGTTTATATAATCTACGATTATTGCATTAAACTTTTCTTATAAAAGACCAACGATTGCAGTTTATATAAACCATGATTATTGCCTTAAACTTTCCTTATAAAACAGCCTTAAATTTTACTTATAAAACAACCACGATTGCAGTTTATATAATCCACGATTATTGCATTAAACTTTTCTTATAAAAGACCAACGATTGAGTTTATGTAAACCATGATTATTGCCTTAAACTTCCTTTATAAAAGATCCATGATTGAAGTTTATGTAAACCATGATTATTGCCTTAATTTTTGCTTATAAAAGACCCACGATTGCGGTTTATATAATCTTGTTTGCCTGTAAATAGTTCAGTTCTGCTGCCGAAATTTTAAACTTTAAGGTGTCTATGCAATTTCTTGTCAAATGTTATATTTAAAAGCTCTTAAGTCCTTTCGCCCGAAACACATTTTCAAAAAGCAATAAAATTGTTGCCATTTGTTTTTTTTTTTTTTTTTGAAACCTAATTAGCTTATTCTTATATTATAAACATTCATATTGTTTACACCCTGCTTCTGCTATTCCCGGCACTTTATTACAATTCAATGCTCACCATTTCCTTTTATCCCATTTGTATACTTCCTTTCTATTTTACCTCCCTTTAATTATGCAATTTTCTGGCTAAATTTAATTTAAAATATTGTTTAGCTTGTGTTATTTTAAGCCTTAATGACAACAAACAAACCCCTTAATAAACCTTAAAATATAAATAAAATAAGACACATGAAGAAGGCTCCCTTTGGCATATGCTTGCCAAAGTGCAGTTTCTAAATGCCCCCCAAAAATATGCAACACTCCAAAGTAAGGTTAATATTTATAACTGGCAAATGTAAAATAAATTAACGCAATGCAGAGACATATAACAGCCAGTGCATTACTGCAATAAAATATCACCCGTACCCTTCCAAAAGGAATACAGGCAAAGTTATTTATTTCATTCTGGGGTTGTAACAAAAATGCAATTTCTATAAATATACACACACCATTCTTTGACACAGTGTTGTTAATTTATTTATATTTACTTGACGCTCAAAAATAGACAACACAAATTCTTATATTTCTACATATAAATCTGTCTGAGAAATTGTTTAAAAACCCACAAAGCCAAAGGACGGGTAACAGGGAATGCATTTAAAGACTGTTTCTCTCTGTGTATGTGCTTATTGTGAATTGTTTTTGGTTTATAATAAAATAACGGAAACTTGATGTTTCCTGTTTGAAGTATTTAATACATTTGGTTGCTGTGCTACTGATTAATTGTATTGCTATAAAGGAAAACCCGTAAAACTCACCAAAAAGATTTTGTATTTAACTATAAGCTTTCGTGCAGGGGGGTCACGCGCTGTTGTGACTTTGTATGGAAATTTGTAAAAGAAACAATTAAGGATCGGTATTAAGCGCCCATATAAATGAGCTATAATTTTTAGGGTAAGTGAAAATAGAGATTAGTAATAAAGTAAACCCTTCCCGGGGGACTTGGCAGGTTAGTAGTTATACAAAATGATTTAGGGGCTTTGGCCTAATAGTCTATATTAAGAACATTTGTTAAGTCTTATTTTTATAAACTTAAAGTTTTGCTTATGCATTCCCAAACTAAAATGGTTTAAAGTCCCCCGGCAAGCAATGGCTAGTAATTCTTCTTTAATCACCATTTTAGGACCATATTTTTCGTTAATTTGTAAAAAAAAGCTCTAAGCTTCATAAACTCAAATGCTTTAATATCCCCTAGGGGGCAAACACAAGTAATCCCTCTTTTACAGCTATTTTAGGATTATAGTTTGTGTTAGTTTTGTAAATAAAAACATTAAAACCATAAACTCAAATGATTCAAAGTACCCCGGGGGTCAATTACAAGTAATCCTTATTTTTAAACCATTAAGGGCTTATAGTTGGAGTTATTTTTGTAAACTCAAATGGTTGAAAGTCGCTTAGGGGGTAAAAGCAAGTAATCATTCTTTTACAATTATCTTAGAGCTATATTTCGAATTATGCCTGTAAAGCAAGCTATTAACTCCATTAAATCAAATGGATTAAAGTCAAAGGGGATCATCAATGACAAGTATTGCTTCTTTCACCAACAGTTTAGGACTACAGTTTGAATTATTTTTGTAAAGAAACCATGTAACTTAAATGGTTTTAACCAATACTTACAGTTTCAGCACAATTTTAAATATTTTTGTTTTTGTAAAAAAATCCATTAACTCAAATGACTTTAAAATCCCCAAAATACTGTTGTAAGTATTTCTACATTTACAGTCATTTTAGAAATACAATTTTACTTGTTTTTGTAAATAAAGCCCATAACAGAAATGGTTTAAAATCCTCCAGGTTTTTGGGACTTTAGTAGGACCTTTTTTTTTAAATAATAATAACGAATTGGTTGAAATCCCCCAGGGGCTTTCTAGTAATACAATGTATGTTTATGCTTTCACCATCATTTCAGGAAAAAAGCCTGTTTTTAAATTGTAGATAACTATTATTAAACATTAATATTATAATAATTTCGGAAAATTAAAATTTTATTTTCTCTCTTTCTTTCTTTCAGGTATGTAACAATTTTAAATATAATTATAGATAATCTTATGAAACTGTAAGTATTTAAATATCCTAGCAACATAATCATCAATTAACCATCAAATGATAAAATATAAAAATTTTGAAAATAAACAAAACATTAAAGGAATTCTTCTTAAGGTTTAAAATAACTTTTAAACATTGACATTACTCTCTGTTACTATTGTACTGGCAATTTTTCTTATTGTTACTGGTCTGCTGACCCAATCTCAACTTATTATGAGGTCTCAAAAGTTACAGAGAGCCTGATAATTGAAATTTCAATTGAATGAAATTTCACCATGGTCGTTCTTTAGAAGGCCTATTGCTTTTTCCTTTCGTAATAGTGAAAATGTATAATGCATAAGGCAGGGTAAGATGGTCGCACTGAACATTTCTAAACGTACGGTCACACTTGGGAAATATTTGCTGAAAAAGACGTAACAACTAAATAATATATATTTGTTTATATTTAGGACAAGACACATTAACTGGCCCACGATGTCGAACGATAACGTTCGCTTAGATAAGACTTAAGACACAAACTTGTCATCGTATTTATTTTTTACTCAATCAAGTTTGTTTATTCCACAATCAAGTTTGTGTCTTAAGTCTTATCTAAGCGAACGTTATCGTTCGACATCGTGGGCCAGGGGGTAAATATTTAGTTTTATTTGTTGCTGTTTGATCTTGCAAAACTCTTGTAAGAGTAAACAAAGTCAAACAAATTTGTGCTAAAATAAGTGGTTACGGTTTTTTGAGTAAATATTTGCCATGTGTGACCATACCTTAAAGCATTTGTGGGTAATTAAGAATCAGGTTTTGTTTTATTATAATTGTTTTATTCTAAGTTTCCTTCGTGGATCTTTACTTATAATTGTTTCAGTACATTTTATAACTAATCTTGTTAGTTATCTGATACACAATTTCATTGCATTATTTCCTAGTTTTTCCTCAAAATATCAGTGAATTTGTTTATTACTTCTTATACTTTCTCGTGTGATAAAATACCCTGAAGTATTTTTTTTAATAAATATCAGAAAGAAAGGTTTTTCACCTTACGATGATTTTTTACAAGGTGCTGAAAGGGTTCATTATTACTTTTGTTTTTTTAATATTTTTATTTGAATTATTAAAATACAAAAGTTTTTTATTTTATTAATTTTTAGAGAATACCATGGTTGAACTTTTTATATTTATTATTAGAGAAAATTTTCATTTGGCTTGAGTTCATTAATTTAATAATTCAAAGAATACAATTGTAAAGTAATATTTCTAGGCAAATGTCTCACTGGAATGCATTTTCTACCCTGCCAATGCCGTCATCAGCAATGTTTATTGTCCAAGATCTACTTGTAAACATCATCTATTTAACTCACCATTTATTGAGAAATAGAATTCGGGAATTAAACATATTTCTTATTTCATGTTATGAGTTAGAACGAAGTTTACTTACGTTTTACAAATGTGTGTGTATTCTTCTTTATTATTATTATTACAAATTTTTGTATTACTACAAATTTGTTGTTACTTTTCTACCGTTGGTTGACAATATCAGCAAAGTATGTTGTTGTTGTTTTTTTTTATCAAAAAAAAAAAAAATAAGGTCGAAGAAATCAAAATTTAATTTATTTGAAATATTTTTCAACAATGAAAACTAGTTGTTGTCTAAATTGTAATCTGTCAAACAGCTGTCATTATTGTGGCAAATTTAAAATTTCAAAACTAACACATGACATCTAGGAACATAAGAGCTCTTAGTTTTATTATTTATAGATAATTCCAGAACTGATTCAATTCCTAAAAAAAAAAAACACTTTATTGAAACTGAAGTTTGAAAAGCCAAACATAATTTCTAACTAAGGAGAGAATGTAGGGCTTCGATACAGAAAGCAACAGCATTAATATAATACTAGTTATTATTAACCCTGAAAATGTATAAAATGTATGTGTGTGCGTGTTTCATAAAGGAAATGGTAAAAAAGGTTTAAAGGCAAGCAAGATTTCCTACTGTTTGTTACAACTCCACATACAGTTTACCACATCCACAGTTTATTAAATTCTTACTTAATGCAACAGCACAAACATCTCAACAACATCTACTTGCAACACCACCTCACACAAGCACAAATATCTCGCAAAATATCACACCATCAAGAAAGCGTACATCGTAAGAGAATTGAAATTGAAGAGAAGGAAGGTTTTGGTTTTTTGCATTCATTTTGCTTTGTATTTGCACCCCAATGTCACATTTATTGTGTATGGGTACCTTGATAATTTACCGTACGGCATGATGTTGATATTGATGTTGCTATTACTATTGCTGTTGCTGTTAATGTTGTTGCAACAGCCACAGCAAACATTAAAGTATGGTGTCAATGAAAATACCCCCTACTGTTGCCATCAGAGAATGGTTAGTTGTTGGTTAAATACTACAACCATAAGCTTTATAGAGTTGTGTACCCCTTTTTCTGGTCGAAATACGAGAAACATCAATTCAAATACCACCCATATGAACAACCCATTCAATAGAGTCCATTTATATGGTTTTTGTTGTCTTTGCTTCTATACTTAAAACAGGTAAACATATACTAATATACACTTGCAGCACACAAAAAAAAAAACAAACTTACAACAGAGACATACAACCCGGGGGCACCTTTGATGTTCTATTTTATGCAAAATTATCTACATCTACACACTACACACTCTCCTTCAGCTATAGAAAACCAGCGGTAACTCACTGCACATGTTTATACCCTTGTGTGTCCTGTTTTACTGCTGGCTGGTGTCCGTGGGTTGTGTATGTTTATAATTTGGCTTTTGCTGCTAAACATTCTTGTTGTTTTTTCTGGTGTATTTTGTAGTTAGTTAGTCATCATCTACAATAATAACAACAAGTTGCAGTAGCAATAAGAATAGAAAGAACCAGCAACAGCAATAGCAACTTTAACCAAAACCCCATCGTGTCAAAGTGGTCGTCTCTAGCCTGGGTTAATTTGCCTTTGAGTCAGTAGTGACTTGTACTTGACTTTCAAGTAACGCACATGTCAAAGTATCTTTTGTTGCATAAAGTAATGACAGCAGCAATAATAATAATGACGACAACGTTATTGGAATAGTTAAAGACTTTAATAAAACTTTTAATAAGTATTTTTGTTATTGTTATTTCTGGGATAGATAAATTCAAATAAATATGCAAATTTCTAGCAGACTTCTAGGAGTCTGTCTAGTCTACTTGATTAAAAAGGGAAGTGTTTTAAATAAGTTTTTAAAACTATTGCATTATATAGTTCCTCCATATTAATAGTTTTTAAAAGACAATTGTAAAGTTAATGGGGAAAATTTTTAACTTACAAAGACTTGCATTCAAGTCTAGTTTACTTTAGGAAATGATGCATGTTTAAGGCTTAATATGACTTACTTTTTGTGTAACCTAAATTCAGTTTAAATCATAGCTCTTGTATTTAGGTTCAGCATCAATTAAGACTAAATAATGATCTATATTTAGTCTTAATTAAGCATCAAGCGTAGCTGTTTTTGTGGCCTAAGTTAAGTTTCAGTCGAAGGTCCTTACGTTGTCTAAATTAGGGTTTAATCTAAGTTAAGCTTCAATCTGTGTGTCTAAGTTTAAGTTAAGCTTCAATCGTTGGTCTTAGTTTAAGTTAAACTTCAATCCTAGGTCTGTTTACATATAAGTTAAGCTTCAATTGCAGATCTGTCGGAGTTTAAGTTAAGCTTCAGTCGAAGGTCCTTACGTTGCCTAAATTAGGCTTTAAAATGTCTAAGTTTAAATTTAGTTTGAATAGTAGCTGTGTCGAAATCTAAGTTAAGCTTCAATTGCTGGTCTCTCGGATTTTTAGTTAAGTTTCAATAGCAGGGGTATCTAAGTTTAAGTTAAGCTTCAAATGATGGGCTGTTTAAGTTTAAGTTAAGCTTCAATCGTAGGCCTGCATAAGTCTAAATTAATCGTAGCACTGTCTAAGTTGAAGTTAAGCTTGAATCGAAGGTCTGTATAAGTTTGGGTTAAGCTTCAATAGAGGGTCTGCCTACGTTTCGTTAAACTTCAGTCGAAGGTCCTTACGTTGCCTAAATTAGGCTTTAATCTGTCTAAGTTTAAATTTAGCTTGAATCGTAGCTCTGTCGAAATCTAAGTTAAGCTTCAATTGCTGGTCTGTCGGATTTTTAGTTCAGCTTCAATCGCAGGGGTGTCTTAAGTTTAAGTTAAGCTTTAAATGAAGGGCTGTCTAAGTTTAAGTTAAGCTTCAATCGTAGGTCTGCATAAGTCTAAATTAATCGTAGCACTGTCTAAGTTGAAGTTAAGCTTCAATCGAAGGGCTGTATAAGTCTAAATTAATCGTAGCACTGTCTAAGTTGAAGTTAAGCTTCAATCGAAGGTCTGTATAAGTTTGGGTTAAGCTTCAAGGTTTGTCTAAGTTTAAATGAAGCTTCAATCGAAGGTCTGCCTACGTTTCGTTAAACTTCAGTCGAAGGTCCTTACGTTGCCTAAATTAGGCTTTAATCTGTCTAAGTTTAAATTTAGCTTGAATCGTAGCTCTGTCGAAATCTAAGTTAAGCTTCAATTGCTGGTCTGTCGGATTTTTAGTTCAGCTTCAATCGCAGGGGTGTCTTAAGTTTAAGTTAAGCTTTAAATGAAGGGCTGTCTAACTTTAAGTTAAGCTTCAATCGAAGGTCTGTCTAGGTTTAAGGTAAACTACAATCTTAGGTATCTCTTAGTTTTAATTTAGGTTATGCTGTAATCATAGGTCTGTCTAAGTTTGGGTTAAGCTTCAATCGTAGGTCTGTCTAAATCTAAGTTAAGCTTTAATCGCAGGGGTGTCTCAGTTTAAGTTAAGCTTTAAATGAAGGGCTGTCTAAGTTTAAGTTAAGCTTCAATCGTAGGCCTACATAACTCTAAATTAAGCTTCAATCGTAGCACTGTCTAAGTTGAAGTTAAGCTTCAATCGAAGGTCTGTATAAGTTTGGGTTAAGCTTCAAGGTTTGTCTAAGTTTAAATTAAGCTTCAATCGAAGGTCTGTCTAAGTTTAAGTTAAACTTCAGTCGAAGGTCCTTACGTTTCCTAAATTAGGCTTTAATCGTAAGTCTCTCTAAGTTAAGCTTCAATCTGTCTGTCTAAGTTTAAGTTTAGCTTGAATCGTAGCTCTGTCGAAATCTAAGTTAAGCTTCAATTGCTGGTCTGTCAGATTTTTAGTTAAGCATTTTGTACAAGAAATAATAAAAAATATATATATATATATTTCCTTTTATTTATATAAATGAATTAATATTGTACATATCGGTCAATTATATAAAAAGTTCATTTTGAACACAGGGCGTCCGTAAATTCTCTCCATTTAGAACGATCATTAGCTAGAGCTTTGACTTGGATTCACGATTTGTTGTAGCTTTCGACTTCTCTTCTTAGCATCCTGACCCAAGTGTTTCGTGGGCGACCGGGCAGACGGTAACCTTGCGGGTTCCAATCGAGTGCACCTCTGCAGATTTCATTACTTGGCCTACGTAGAACATGGCCAATCCAAGACAACTTTCGACGTTTTATTTCTATCTCAATCGGTACACATTTGGCCAAGTACAAAAGTGTATAGTAATACGGATTTTACACTGCAATTAAATATTCTAATTTTTGTGGGTATAGAAATGTTGTTCGCTCGCCAGACTTTATTTAGCGAGCGGAATGCGACTCCGTTATGTCCATACCAGAACCGCCATCCTTCAAGATGCGGCTACCCAAGTAGCAGAAAGAGTCAACGTCCTCAATTACGGCTCCGTTAAGTGAGTGTCTTAAAATTCAATTTGAAATTGAGCTCTTTTTTTTTTGGTTTTTAAACCAAAGCGAAGAGAGTCCATATGCGACTAAACTCTTCTAATCTGCACTGGCTAATTAACGACAAATCTTTAGAACCAATTTTTACATATGGAAATCAATTATGGGGAACTGCAAATAATACCAGTATTGATATTATACAGAGGGCCTAAATCGAAAATTCTTAGGACCATGACGAAAGCACCATGGTATATAAAGGCTAAAGATGATGAAATGAAGATCTGTATATCTTGAAGTTGCAAAACTATTCTAACCAGCTTGCCAGATTACTTACTAGAACTCAAACAGATACAAGGCTTCGTTCGTATAGCTGATTTACCACCCTTCTAATTCAGGGTCCAATGATGCAATTGTCTTGAGAAGGCATAAAGTTGTTATGATTGTTGCAGTTACTGTCCATGCTGTAATTGTTACAATTGCTGTTACGATAACATACGCACCAGATATTTTCAACTAAAACATTGTTGTCTCTTCAATAGTCCTAACTACGGCAAGCTGCTCTTAAGATCTTCGACGAAAATCCACAATGTAAAATGCACTTTGCTTTCCCTAACTTTTTTCCAGCCATTAAATCTTAAAATATTTAAAAAGTCCACCAAAAAAAAAACCTCCGTTAAACCGAAAGAAATAATAACAATCATGCTGCTGAGCTGATGATTTAAATACTGTGTCATGTTGCAATGTTAAAGAAATTATATTTACAACACATCATAAGTTTCCTTCCTTCTATTATGGCTTACCCTAGACTCTTATTACAAGTTGCTGAAGTTGCTGCTGCTCCAGCTAGTGCTGTTACTATTTACTGTGTTGTTGACAGTGCGTCTGTCTGACTGTCTATGTGTTGTTGATATCTTGTGCAACGTCTCAAGTTAGTTGGTTGCTGTTGTTGGTGGCAGGCTTTACACTTGAGCTCATATTTGCAATGTCGACAATGTTGTATTGCTTCAGCTGTTTTCTGTTTTTAATTTCTTACATTTCATTTCTCTGCTCTTATTTTTTTTTTGTTTTCTGTCTGTTGTTGTTTCTCTCCCTAAAGTGAAAAGTCTCGTTATGTGCCACCAAAGGAATTTAGGTACTTTTGACGTAGTTTTTTTTTTTTTTGTTGCTGGAAATCCAGCAGCAATTTCTTATTTGTTTGTTTGTTCACTTCATTCTTTCATTCATTCATTTAGCTTTCTTTGTTTATTCTTCTGTTTTTTTTTCTGTGTGCACTTTTTTTGGTTTGCTTCTTATTATGTATTTCTTTGGTTGTGTGCAACAACATGTTGTTTTGGGGTTGACATATTGAGTGAGTTGTTTGCTTGTTGTTGCAGCATGTGTTGCGTTGAATTGGTCCGGTTGGCTTGATATGTTGGCGTCATATAATTTCAGTTTCAGTTGCATTAAAAAATTAATTCATCATGTTTTTTTGATTTGCTACGTTTTGTTTTCGTTGCGTTTAAGCTTCAATGATACTGTAACATTTTTTGCGTATTTGGTGTGTGTGTTTGAATGTGCAGAGTTGTTTGTTTTTTTTTTTTTTTGTGGACATAACTTAATTAAATTAAAAGGATTCTTAAAGGGAGCTGAAAATATTTCTCACATAATAAAACATTTGCTGGTGGTGGTTTAAAAAGGAAAAGGATTTAAGTAGCAAGAAGTCAAAATAAGTTTAATTGTAAGTAGCAAAATGTGAGGATGTATGACGAGGATGGAGTAAGAGGAAGGTAAGGAAAAAGGATTTGGAAAGAATATATTCATAGCATCAGTTGCAAGTTCTTATATGGTATAAATTAAGCCTTAATAGAATGTCCGTCAAGTGAGCCTCAATGGTAGGTCTGTCTAAGTTAAAGGTCAACTATAATCTGTAGATTTAGAAAGCTTAAGTTAAGCTTTATTGGTAGGTCTGTTTAAGTTTAGGTTAATGCTCAATCAAATGTCTGTCTATGTTAAATTTACGCCTCAATCGTAGGTCTGTTAAGCTGCAATCGTGGATCATTTTACAGTCTAAGTTAAGCTGCAATCATGGATCTTTATATAGTCTAAGTCAAGCTCTAATCGTGGATCGTTTTACAGGCTAAGTTAAGCTGCAATCGTGGATCTTTATATAGTCTAAGTTAAGCTGCAATCGTGGATCTTTTTACAGTCTAAGTTAAGCTGCAATCGTGGATCTTTTTACAGTCTAAGTTAAGCTGCAATCGTGGATCGTTTTACAGTCTAAGTTAAGCTGAAATCGTGGATAGTTCTATAGTCTAAGTCAAGCTCTAATCGTGGATCGTTTTACAGGCTAAGTTAAGCTGCAATCGTGGATCTTTATATAGTCTAATGGCCGAATTCTCAGTCATTAGTTAACCATTGGTAAACTAATATACTAACTGTCCTTTAACTAATACTTGTTATTCTTATGGCAAACTAAGCATTGCGAATAAAGAATCATTAGTTAAGCCTTTGTCATTAGCTAACTAAAGACTGTGAATTCGGCCATAAGTTAAGCTGCAATCGTGGATCTTTTTACAGTCTAAGTTAAGCTGCAATCATGGATCGTTTTACAGGCTAAGTTAAGCTGCAATCGTTGATCTTTTTACAGTCTAAGTCAAGCTGCAATCGTGGATCTTTTTACAGTCTAACTTAAGCTGCAATCGTGGATCTTTTTATAGTCTAAGCCAAGATGCAATCGTGGATCTTTATATAGTCTAAGTTAAGTTGCAATCGTGGATCGTTTTACAGTCTAAGTTAAGCTGCAATCGTGGATCTTTTTACAGTCTAAGTTAAGCTGCAATCGTGGATCGTTTTACAGTCTAAGTTAAGCTGAAATCGTGGATAGTTCTATAGTCTAAGTCAAGCTCTAATCGTGGATCGTTTTACAGGCTAAGTTAAGCTGCAATCGTGGATCTTTATATAGTCTAATGGCCGAATTCTCAGTCATTAGTTAACCATTGGTAAACTAATATACTAACTGTCCTTTAACTAATACTTGTTATTCTTATGGCAAACTAAGCATTGCGAATAAAGAATCATTAGTTAAGCCTTTGTCATTAGCTAACTAAAGACTGTGAATTCGGCCATAAGTTAAGCTGCAATCGTGGATCTTTTTACAGTCTAAGTTAAGCTGCAATCATGGATCGTTTTACAGGCTAAGTTAAGCTGCAATCGTTGATCTTTTTACAGTCTAAGTCAAGCTGCAATCGTGGATCTTTTTACAGTCTAACTTAAGCTGCAATCGTGGATCTTTTTATAGTCTAAGCCAAGATGCAATCGTGGATCTTTATATAGTCTAAGTTAAGTTGCAATCGTGGATCGTTTTACCGTCTAAGTTAAGCTGCAATCGTGGATCTTTATATAGTCTAAGTTAAGTTGCAATCGTGGATCTTTTTACAGTCTAAGTTATGCTGCAATCGTGGATCTTTTTATAGTCTAAGTCAAGCTTCAATCGTGGATCGTTTTATAGTCTAAGTCAAGCCCTAATCGTGGATCGTTTTACAGGATAAGTTAAGCTGCAATCGTGGATCTTTATATAGTCTAAGTTAAGCTGCAATCGTGGATCTTTTTATAGTCTAAGTCAAGCTTCAATCGTGGATCGTTTTATAGTCTAAGTCAAGCTCTAATCGTGGATCGTTTTACAGGATAAGTTAAGCTGCAATCGTGGATCTTTATATAGTCTAAGTTAAGCTGCAATCGTGGATCTTTTTATAGTCTAAGTCAAGCTTCAATCGTGGATCGTTTTATAGTCTAAGTCAAGCTCTAATCGTGGATCGTTTTACAGGATAAGTTAAGCTGCAATCGTGGATCTTTATATAGTCTAAGTTATGCTGCAATCGTGGATCTTTTTATAGTCTAAGTCAAGCTTCAATCGTGGATCGTTTTATAGTCTAAGTCAAGCTCTAATCGTGGATCGTTTTACAGGATAAGTTATGCTGCAATCGTGGATCTTTATATAGTCTAAGTTAAGCTGCAATCGTGGATCTTTTTACAGTCTAAGTTAAGCTGCAATCATGGATCGTTTTACAGGCTAAGTTAAGCTGCAATCGTTGATCTTTTTACAGTCTAAGTCAAGCTGCAATCGTGGATCTTTTTACAGTCTAACTTAAGCTTCAATCGTGGATCGTTTTATAGTCTAAGTCAAGCTCTAATCGTGGATCGTTTTACAGGATAAGTTAAGCTGCAATCGTGGATCTTTTTACAGTCTAACTTAAGCTTCAATCGTGGATCGTTTTATAGTCTAAGTCAAGCTCTAATCGTGGATCGTTTTACAGGATAAGTCAAGCTGCAATCGTGGATCTTTTTACAGTCTAACTTAAGCTTCAATCGTGGATCGTTTTATAGTCTAAGTCAAGCTCTAATCGTGGATCGTTTTACAGGATAAGTTAAGCTGCAATCGTGGATCTTTTTATAGTCTAAGTCAAGCTGCAATTGTTGATCGTTTTACAGTCTAAATTACGCTGAAATCGTGGATCTTTTTATAGTCTAAGCCAAGCTGCAATTGTTGATCGTTTTACAGTCTAAATTACGCTGAAATCGTGGAACTTTTTATAGTCTAAGCCAAGCTGCAATCGTGGATCTTTATATAGTCTAAGTTAAGCTGCAATCGTGGATCTTTGGATCTTTATATAGTCTAAGTTAAGTTGCAATCGTGGATCGTTTTACCGTCTAAGTTAAGCTGCAATCGTGGATCTTTATATAGTCTAAGTTAAGTTGCAATCGTGGATCTTGTTACAGTCTAAGTTATGCTGCAATCGTGGATCTTTTTATAGTCTAAGTCAAGCTTCAATCGTGGATCGTTTTATAGTCTAAGTCAATCTGCAATCGTGGGTCGTTTTACATTCTAAGTTAAGCTGCAATCGTGGATCTTTTTACAGTCTAAGTTAAGCTGCAATCGTGGATCTTTTTACAGTCTAAATACGCTGAAATCGTGGATCTTTTTACAGTTTGTGTTTGGTTTTCATAGTTTGTCTTAAAATAGTTTAAATTTAACTTCAATCGTTTGTGTAAATTTAGCTGCAATCATGGATCTTTATGTAGCAAAAAACTGTTAATGTTTTGTAGAAAAAAGGCAAAGTTCCTCCCATTGGCACTTACATTAACAAATGGGAAATAATGATTTCAATTCTCCAAATCATTTATAATGTATTTTAATTCTTCGAAACCATAGGAGCTCTCACACTAACTTACTTACTATTTCTTGTTTCCTTGTAAGAACCAAAAGTATTTCCCCTTAGGGAATCGGTCATTTAAACATCAAAATACACATTAATCATTTTACAGTTTACACTTTCCGCTTAAAAACAATTGATCACATGCTTTAATAAACGTCTTTACACATAAAGCAACGAGTAAGCTGCTCTCCTAGACAGAAATACCCTGAAAAAAACAACAACTGTTAGTTCTTATTATGATTGCCAGCAAAGCAAATTATCATAAAACAATATGGAAATTTGTTTATGATTATTATATTTACATGAGTTTAGCAATGACGCTCCCTTATATTTAACAACCACATGGATCATTAATATTATGCGTGTTCTTTGGCAAATGTCAAGAATACGAGAGTTACTGAGGTCTGCAAAGTATTTCAACACTTTGCTGGAGATATGAGGAGAGAAAGGAAAAAAACAAAACAAAAAAACTAAAGCTGAAACAATTTTGCTATTGAAAGGAAAAGTGAATGTGTGTTGTGAGAAGAGAGATGGTAGGCGAATAGGTAATGAGCTATTATTAATGTGAAGATCTTCTGTGGTCAGTAGGCAGAAATGTTTTCATAATATATTGAATAGAATTTGGGAGTCAATTGAAATTTTCTTTGCAATTTCTAAAAACACAATTTTTCATGTTTTGATCGCTTTAAAATGTAGAGAAGATGTAAAACAAAAGGAGATGATTAATCACCGAAATTCAAAGTAAAACTGAGCGTAAGTCATTAAGCCTATGGACATGATCTTCGATCATTATGTGAAATTTTTTCATAGTTGATTTAAACACACCCGAAAGTGCAATAGATTCATTACTGATGATATATAGATAATAAACAATTGAAAATTCCTTCCAAATTCTTTAACGGAAAACTTCTTTTGATCATGTTCAAATAATCTTCTAGGAAGTTTGAAAAGTAATCAACTTTGTATTTTTCAAATTTAGGGATTTTGATCTGCAAATATTGAATTAAACTGATTGTTTCTTTAATTGATCAAACCAGGAAGTTCAAGCCTGTAAGTAACTGAAATCTTTTTTTTTTTTTTGATCACATATGATCGTAAATAGAATTTTTTCTGAAGAAATCACATTAGATTAGAAATCAAATGAACTTAGTATCACTTCATATGGCAGCACTTCCGATTTGCAAAAATTAGATTAAACAGATCATGTCGATCTTTGAAACGATCACTCTTTTCATTAACTGAAATCTTCTATGATCATTTAAAGACGGGAAAATTTCCGCTTAAATCCTAATTGTCATAACTCTTTAATGACCTAACAATCTTAAATAAATTACTCCAAATCAGTTAGTAACTAAAATATCTCCTTCTGCCTTGGTAGGGTAGAGCTCATAGAACCAAAACTCACTCATACAAAAAACTTCATGATCAACAACGCTGTACATAAATATATTTCATTGCCAGTCAGTCATTCAGTCATTAAAGCAGCCAGTCTCTGTCTCCTTCAAATATCAGCAATGTCTTGTGTTGTTGTTTTTTTTCTCCTTAAATTATTAATGATCCTTTAACGTTCATGCGTGGTAAGGCGTCATAATTCATTTTGATCGTAAAACAACCTAAATTTTTTTTTGTTGTTTCTGTCTTTACTCAGTTCTCCAAATGTTCTGGTTGCTTTTATATACATACAAACATTAATTAATTTCCTGCAGTTTTTTTAATCTCAGCATATGTTAGTCACTGCAAAATTCAGCTGAACATTTCGAAAATTTTATACATCTCCCATTTTGACACTTTAGCTAAATATTTTTGTTATGGGCGGTTCGTTTTTATGCTGGATTTTTTTTTATTAATACTCTATTAGTTTATGTTTTTTTGGTTTTAACATTTAAAAGCTGTCATGTTAAGTTTTGGCTTTGAATTTAGCTTTCAGTTTCTGGTGATTCTTAGAAGGTTTTGTTTTTAAATTCAAATTTTGTTTAAATCGAATTTCATTTTCAATATGCCATAAATCCTGCCCATAAATTAAGAAAATTGACTTTTGGCTTTTGTTTATGTTTGAAGAGAAAGAATGTCAGGTTTTTAAATCAATTTATGGGCAAAAATTAGCTGAGGGTTAGCTGGAGCTGCTTAAACCCGACTTATTTAATTAAACTAAAGCAATGACTCACTGTAGGATTTGTTTTAAGTGTCTTAAGGTTTGCTTAAGGCTTGCTCAATTGTTTTTAGACTTGCCTAAGTTTTTTAAGGCTTGCTGAAGTTTCTTAAGACTTGCTTAAAGTGTCTTAAGATTTGATAAAGTGCCTTAAGACTAGCTTAAGTATTTTAAGACTTGCTTAAGTGTCTTAAGACTTGCTTAAGTGTCTTAAGAGTTACTTAAGTGTCTTAAAACTTGCTTAAGTGTCTTAGGACTTGCTTAAGTGTTTAAGGAGTTGCCTAAGTGCCTTACGACTTGCTTAATAGTCTTTATAGTATTAAGAGAAGTTTCTTGCTCAAGTATTTTAAAACTTGTTTAAGTGTCTTCAGCCTTTCTTAAGCGTCTTAAGACTTGTTTAATTATTTTAGGAGTTGCTTAAGTATCTTAAGTCTTGCTTAAGTGTCTTATATGTTCGAATAAAACTTGTCTAGTTAGATTAGCATCATTAAACAGTTTAATTCTTAAAACTCAGCCCAACTAAACTTCTTTAACTTAAATTGCTTTTATGACATCCTTTAACCCGAACCTATACATGCAGTAATATCCCAAAAATTCTTAATTATTTTGTTTACTTGCTGTATTATCCAAACCAAACACACTAAAACAATTTGTTAAATCTTAATATTTATCTAAAATTTATTATTTTTTATTCCCCCTTTACACACTTGCCATGTTCTTGCTGCGGTTTAATCTTACAACAAATTTCAATTAAAAAATGTTAATTCTGTGTTTTCCGTCTGAAATTTATAAAACAATAAAAAAAACTTTAACAGCAATAACCATTGCCTGGCAAAGTCTTAAATCATTATTACTAAAGAAATAATTCTTCTCTCAAAATGTCATAAATTTTAACCAAAAATAAAAAGATTAACAACATGACAAAAAATATACATACATACATACATACATACTCGTATATACATACATATATAAATAAAAAAAAAACAAGAAACACAAAATATTTGTCTTGTTGTCGGTTAAAAAGGGAAATCCATTTGAAAATATTTATATGTAGGAATGTAAAAATCTGTATTTAAACCAAAATAACCAAAGGGCAAAAAAGAACACAATTTGCTGCAGTTAAAGATGCTGCAACAACAGCAGCTATTCATCCAGCACAACATATGACAATATTTGCTGTTGATAAAGCTACAATTCCTTGTTGCTGCAAGAAATAAAATTGGATTTTTTCTTTGGAAAAAAGAGATGTTATTTGTTAGTGCACTTGTACTAAAGACTACGTTATATATACGGTGACCATTTTTGGGAAAGGAAAATACAGGACATATACAAAATAATGTTAAAAGTGAAAAGAAAAACAGAAAAAATAATCATATAATATATTTATTATTATTGTTATAAAATTAAGTAACAACAAAAACAATTCTTCTTGATTAGAATAAAAAGTTAAATAAAAAGTTTTTATAATATTATAATTTAAAAAAATAAATTTGGTTTTATAAACAGTCTTCTTGACTAAGGCTAACAAAAAAAATAGAAAAAAACTACATAAATGATAAATTTAGTTATGAAGTTTGATATTTTTCCACAGAATGGATTTTTTTTAAAACATCTGGATTGTTAATTAAAAATCCTTTAAATTTTGAGCAATTCATTTTAAAATTGCATTTTGTAATTAATAGTGATCTTAAAGTATTTACTTTTAATTGCGATTTTTCGGTGGTCCAAATATTATTCATTATTGAAAACACTCTCTCGGTAGTAGCATTTGAAGCTGGTAGACATAGACAAAATTTAACAAATATCAATATATTTTTATATGCAATCACATTTGTCTTAAAGTGATTAAAAATTTCAATCCATCTTTCATCTACTGATATATTTTTTACCCTCCAGTCTTCTATTTTTTCATTATTTGCAAAATTTTTCACGCAGCTCACTTCATCAAATAAATCTTCATTATTTATTTTTAAATCATTTCTTAATTCATTTAGATAGGATAAAGTTTTTTCAATCTTGTCCCAAGATAACATATTTCGTAACAATATCCAGTCTAAAATTTCTACATCTCTAAAAGCTTTATCCCACTGATTTAGGTAATCAATGCATGTTTGGTAAAAACTTGTTATATGTTCTTTAGTTATTGTTTCATCAAAATCATTACTTTTCTGTAATTCGAAAATTAAATTTTTTGGCAGTAAGGGGTAAAAACAGTTCCTTTTTCCGTTCGACCAATTTAAATTTTAAATCTTTTAAAATAATTGAAGCCCCAGGCATTGAAATATTTTGTGATTCTACTTTAATAATAGCTTTATGAAATGTTGAAGCTTGTCTATATGCAAAAGATAACCATAATTCAGCACAAGGATTCATAAAAAAATTTCGTAATATTGTCGGACAAATGAGACATAAAATATAATTTTAAAGCTTCAAATAGTTTTATGATTCTTTCCAAAGCAGTCATTAAAGTTAACCATCGAGTTTTGCTATGTCCTAGTAACTTTTTATATTCTATTTCAATATCTTCACATATTTCTTTGAAATTTTCAATTCTAACTGTATAAATATAAAAAAAGAATAAATTTTGACAATAATAACTTCAATATCAATAGGTAAGCATTCTGCTGTAGTTTGTATGCAGTTGTTCAAAATATGTGCAGCGCAATTTACACCTATCAGTTTTTGGCCAATGAAGTTTTGCATTTTGTGAAAGATATTATTCTGACCTTTTCTGGCTGCACCACCAAAATTACAATTTGTGCTGTCTCCACAAAACGCTATCATTGAAATTACATTTTATTTTTGTTGGAGCCATATCTCTTTTGGAAATGTAGGGAAAGTATACAGTTGGATTTTTATGATAATTTTGTATTAATGTTCGTGCAATGTATATGCTAAAAAGAGGACATTTGCATATCAAACTAGGAAATAAGGGACATTGTACTGTCCTGTATTTACAAAAAAATCTCAAGGGACAGCATGTTAAAAAACAGGACTGTCCTGTTAAATACAGGACGGATGGTCACCGTAGTTATATAAGACTAGACTAACCCCCTGTTTCACGATGTCGAAAGATAACTTTCGCTTAGATAAGACTTAAGACACAAACTTGATTGTGGAATAAACAAACTTGATTGAGTAAAAAATAGATACGATAAAAAGTTTGTGTCTTAAGTCTTATCTAAGCGAACGTTATCTTTCGACATCGTGAAATAGGCCATAAGTCTTACAATAAAGACTAGAATACGTCTAATACTATAGACTTCGTCTGTTTCTAAAACTTGTGTTTTATAATAAACGTTTTGTACTAAATACTGTCTCTTATACTAAAACTTGCGTCTTATAATAAACACTACGTCTTATAATAAACACTACGTCTTATAATAAACACTACGTCTTATAATAAACGCTACGTCTTATAATAAACACTACGTCTTGTAATAAACACTACGTCTTATAATAAACACTACGGCTTACATTAAAGACTACTGTCTCATACTAAAGACTACCGTCATATACTAAAGACTACGTCTTATACTAAAGACTATGTCTTATAGTAAAGACTAGAGCGATTGCTGATTATTGCGAACACGGCTCTTTGCACGACTTCGACCTTGAGATAAAGCTTCAACTTGTTTGGCAAGTGCTTCAATTTTCTTTTCTAAAGCACTATTAATGTTAATGTTGATGATGTTCATACAGCATTTACTTCCCAAGATTCTGAAGTGTTAGCGATTTTGTCTGCCATAAGTGCTAATTTACTTAATGTTTCACTACTTACGGACAGAATTACTTGCATTTGCTTTGGCAAACGCTGCCTCCACAAATTCTTCAGAAGTTCGTCCGATACTTTTCCGAAAGATAATGTGGACATGTCGCGAAAAAGTGTTGAGGGGTTTTTTTATCTCCTAACTCAATAAGAGTAAGAGTTTCTTTAATTGCCTTTCTTCAGAATCGGTGAATCGTTCTTGTAGGCGTTGTTTGAGTGTTTCATACATATTCATCTCCGGGGGTTGCAAAATGATGTCGCTTACATCACACAGTACATTAGCTTCGATGGATCCGACAATTGTATGAAATTTGGTTGAATTCGAAGTGATTCCTATGGTTATAAATTGGCTTTCCACTTGTTTAAACCATAACGCCGGATTTGTCCTCCAAAATGGCTGGTACCTTGACGGAAACCCGAGCTATTTCGTTGGATGGTGTTAGTGAAGCAAATTCTTCTTCGGAGCTGTTTACCGACATGTTTGCTGTCACCAATTTTAGTGGGTTATAAGTTAAATAAAATAAATCAAACTCAAACACTAAAATTTTTAAATTTTTTATCAAAAATAATTTATTAAAAAAAAAAATGACAAACAAAATAATTGTTTTTAAATGCACAAAACTATTACAATTAAAATTAATTTTCAAACGTAAGAAAAATATTAATTTTAAATTCAAAGATATAATGATTAAAAATATTTTCCGACAAAAAGGTATTTTCTAGCAAAGTATTTAAAGAAACTTATTTCTAAATATTATAAAATATAATTACGCCACACGCTTTATACCAAAGACTATGTCTTATACTAAATTATAATGCCGTATCACTGCCTTAATTATAACAGTTCCACTGTTGTCGAAAATTTCTTCTTATGGAATAATCTTCCGTCTGGAACAATTTATTATATTTGATATCCCTCGTAACCTGTAGATGTTATAGAGATATTAAATTTCTTACTTCAGCATTTTAAATGCTTACAAATAACTAATTGCAGTTTTAAAATGTCGGTTTAAAAAGAAAACCTACTTCATTTTAAGCTTATTATCATGCATTACTCATGAGTCTCTATCTAAACATATTAATTGCATTTGATTTTCCTTAAGCTGCTTTTAAAATAAACATCTATCACCTCCCAAACATTTTTTTTGCTTTAAGACTTTTTCCTAATATGTAAATGACATATTGTTTAATACAATTAACACCGGTGAAAAAAAGGTAAACTTATTTTATATTTTTTTTTTCTAATAAAATGGTCTTAAATCTATAATTGATTTTTATCTCTTTACAATAAAAACAAACCTGTTTCTATATGATTTTACTCATCCTGGTGCCCCCCCCCCCTACCCTTACACAAAAACAAGAAATAATTTTTAGTCACAATTCTAATACATATTTAAAAGCCACAAAACCGTCAACCAAACAGCTAAAGCTAAATTTGTCCATTAATAAAATTCATATAGAGTCGCCAGCAACAACAACAACAACACAATTTATAATTAATTTATAAACTGTCAACAAAACGATGTTTAATGTTTAACGGCTTAATGTGTCATTTATAAATTTTCGTTGACGTTTGGAAGCCGATTTTATTGGGTCGAAAATAAAATATGTGTGTATGCACGAGTATATAAAAACCAAATTAAGGGGACACTTTGTTAAAGAGGGAACTGCTGATGTTAATGTTTAAGATAAACAATAATAACAGCAGCAGCAGCGTTAAATATATGAATTTCAAAATCAAAAAGAAATACATTAAACTTAAAATAACTGTAGGAAGTAATTGTCGTGATTATAGGAGAAGTAATAAAAGTAACGCCTTTTTCAAAAATAAATTTTTATTTTCCCAAAGTAATTTAAAATATCTTGGATTTAAAGATGAGGGATATGTAAAATACAGCTTTTTGAAAAAGTTATTTGAAAGTAATAAAGCACAAACGATAAACAAACTAATCGTTGAGAAGACAAACACACCTAAAATTGAATGGGAATGAAGCTAGATTTCAAAGTGATTTCTATGCATGTTCATAATTGGCTGTTAGTGATATCTGGAATTTTAAAGCGATTAATCGGTACAGAGTTGTAAAATTTCAAACAGCTTGAAATGAGTTTTAACGACTAAAGACTACCGTCTTATACTAAAGACTACCGTCTTATACTAAAGACTACCGTCTTATACTAAAGACTACCGTCTTATACTAAAGACTACCGTCTTATACTAAAGACTACCGTCTTATACTAAAGACTACCGTCTTATACTAAAGACTACCGTCTTATACTAAAGACTACCGTCTTATACTAAAGACTACCGTCTTATACTAAAGACTACCGTCTTATACTAAAGACTACCGTCTTATACTAAAGACTACCGTCTAAAGGTGTGTTCACATTGTGTGTATTTGTCATATGGAATGTCACTTTTTCGCATGTCAAATTTGTACATATAGTCTGAACACCTACAGATAAGCCAATTATCGGCTTCGTGGGTCCCTTGAATATTAAATGAAATGTAATTTATTTATTAAAATAATGTTCAATAAAAATTCTTCTTAAAAAAAAAAAAAAAAAAAAAACCTTCAAACAATAGCATGTGTTATTTCTATGTGTGCAATACACATGACATTTTTTATTTAGAACGAGTTCTATTTTCTTGTGACAAACCATCTGACATCAGCTGTTTTTTATAACAAAAATTTTGTGGCGGCAAAAATTAATTGAAATTTTAATAAATATAATTTATAGTAAAACAAAAATCTCTCATTTCATTTTAAAATACAGTTTTATTTAATTATAAATTTAATTTTTATTATACACATACAGCAATCAGCTGTTTTAAGATTTTTTTTTTTTTTTGATAGGTTATGTCAAATGTATTTAACATACCAACATTTGAACATGTAAATTATAAACCGTATGTGAAACTCAAATTTTGACATACACATGAAAACACATGTGGATAGAAAAGTGACATTCCATATGACAAATACACACAATGTGAACACACCTTTATACTAAAGACTACCGTCTTATACTAAAGACTATTCGATTATTATTACGACTAATCGTTTATTAGTCGATTATTTTATGCCATTTAAAATAAGAATCAAGTTTCTTATTTGCTTTCCTTGATCTTTTTAGAAACAGTTTATGAATTTAGTGGAAAAATTTATAGAATTGCATTAATTGTTGTTTCTTATTTTTGTATTTTTGTTTATTCAAACTAAATAACAACCGTAACACCTCTAAATTATTCGATTACTTCTTTTATAGCTTGACAACACAACGACAATACATCATTAAGCCCTTAATAAGCCCAAAGAGTTGTAAGCGTTTCATGGCAAATCTCTTTTTGTGTTTGTATATTTTATGACCAACAACAGATTTAAAGCTGATTTTGTTTTCTTTATGGCTTTTTATACAAAACTAAAACAAAAAAGCTAAGAGCAACAACAACAACAACAACGAGGTGACAATTTTTCAAAAGGATTAATAATGTTCTCAAGAAAAAAAAAAAAAAAAAAGAAAAGACCAACAACATACAGACCCACTAAAAAAGGTCTAAATAACAATAAAACATTTAAACACACAATATTCACATTTTAGTTTAAAATCTTTAGACGTTTTTCGTTTTTTTTTTTGTTTCAAAAATAAAAACTTTATTTTAACATTTTGGCCTTTTTGTTTTTGCTCTCAAATGTGTTCATTCTTGGATCTTATTTGGAATTGTTTGTGTGTGTGTGCGTGCATTTGTAAGCTGATGATTTTAACGAAAATTGAACAATACCAAATAAACATAAAATTAAATCCTCTATGGAGTTAAAACAAAAGAAATAACAAAAAAAAGAAAAGATTTTTTTGTGTGTTTTTAAAGTTTTATATGTTTTGTTTCTTTTTTTCTTTCTTCTACTTTATTTTTCCAATTCTATGTATTGAAAACTTTTTAAATCGAAATTGAAATCCGCTTAAGGGGTTTTTTTTTTACGTTTGGTGGAGGGTTAGAGTAGGAAATAGCTAAGAAATTTTTGTTGCTGCAAAAGGCTTTTCCTCTTAGTGCCTCTTCTTAGCGCCAAAAAGCCATCAAAATATTTAAAATGAATTCCCCAAATGATAGAGAAGATAAAAACTAAAGTTGTTACAGAAATGTTAAGAAAAGGTATGATTAAAATCGAAAACGGAAAAGTGTTTTGAAAAGAGTTTGCTAACGTCACTAATACTGGATTATAGTTAGATTAAAGTCGGTAATTGTGGATAAAGTGAATCTGGTTTACCGCCATGGACCACTAGGTCTCCGAGTGGAAGTGCACTTTATGCACTACCCTTCTATCCTATCCTATCCTATCCGAATCTGGTTCATATTAAGATTACTGTCGTCAAGTGAAGCTTCAGTAGACCTGAATTGAAATCAGTAATCGTTTATTCGTTGGCTCAGGCTGAGAGAATGATAACCATGAATTCATAGAGTCTAGTTTAGTGGCTAAATTGACTTGATAATCGATTCAATTTTAATGATAACCAAGAACTGTTTAAGTCTTTAAGTTTAATTTCAATGTACAATCATGGATTCATTGAGTCGAGATTAAGATTTTAAATTAATTTCGTTGAATTTATTGAATCTAGATTTCAAGCCCATTTCAGACGACAATCATGGATTTATTATGTCTACATGTGAAGTTCATTTCAGTCAATAATCGTGGATTTATTGAGTCTAGATTTAAAGTTTATTTCAGTCGATAATTATGGTGTCATTGAGTCTATATTCAAAGTTCATTTCAGTCGATTCATTGTTTCTAGATTTGAAGTTCATTTCAGTCTGTAATCGTGAATTCATTGAAGTTCATTTCAATCAACAATAGTGGATTCATTGAGTCTAGATGTGAAGTTCACTTCAGTTGTAATCGTGGATTCACTGAGTCTAGATTTTAAGTTCATTTTAGTCAACAATAGTGGATTCATTGAGTCTAGATGTGAAGTTCACTTCAGTTGTAATCGTGGATTTGAAGTTTATTTCAGTCTGTAATCGTGAATTTATTGAGTCTAGATTTGAAGTTCATTTCAGTTGTAACCGGGGATTCACTAAGTCTAGATTTGAAGTTCATTTCAGTCGATTCATTGTTTCTAGATTTGAAGTTCATTTCAGTCTGTAATCGTGAATTCATTGAAGTTCATTTTAGTCAACAATAGTGGATTCATTGAGTCTAGATGTGAAGTTCACTTCAGTTGTAATCGTGGATTTGAAGTTTATTTCAGTCTGTAATCGTGAATTTATTAAGTCTAGATTTGAAGTTCATTTCAGTCTATAATCGTGACTTCATTGAGTCTAGATTTGAAGTTCATTTCAGTCTGTAATCGTGAATTCATTGAAGTTCATTTTAGTCAACAATAGTGGATTCATTGAGTCTAGATGTGAAGTTCACTTCAGTTGTAATCGTGGATTTGAAGTTTATTTCAGTCTGTAATCTTGAATTTATTGAGTCTAGATTTGAAGTTCATTTCAGTCAATAATCGTGGATTTATTGAGTCTAGATATGAAGTTTATTTCAGTCGATAATCATGGTGTCATTGAGTCTAGATTTAAAGTTCATTTCAGTCTGTAATCGTGGCTTCATTGAGTCTAGATTTGAAGTTCATTTCAGTCTATAATCGTGACTTCATTGAGTCTAGATTTGAAGTTCATTTCAGTCGGTAATCGTGAATTCATTGAAGTTCATTTCAGTCAACAATAGTGGATTCATTGAGTCTAGATGTGAAGTTCATTTCAGTCGGTAATCGTGAATTCATTGAAGTTCATTTCAGTCAACAATAGTGGATTCATTGAGTCTAGATGTGAAGTTCATTTCAGTCTATAATCGTGACTTCATTGAGTCTAGATTTGAAGTTCATTTCAGTCGGTAATCGTGAATTCATTGAAGTTCATTTCAGTCAACAATAGTGGATTCATTGAGTCTAGATGTGAAGTTCATTTCAGTCGGTAATCGTGAATTCATTGAAGTTCATTTCAGTCAACAATAGTGGATTCATTGAGTCTATATTTAAAGTTAATTTCAGTCTGTAATCGTGACTTCATCGAGTCTATATTTGAAGTTAATTTCAGTCTGTAATCGTGACTTCATCGAGCCGAGATTTGAAGTTCATTTCAGTCAATAATCGTGGATTTATTGAGTCTAGATATGAAGTTTATTTCAGTCGATAATCATGGTGTCATTGAGTCTAGATTTGAAGTTTATTTCAGTCGATAATCGTGAATTTATTGAGTCTAGATTTGAAGTTCATTTCAGTTAACTAACTTCAGAAAAAACTGAAGTTGATTTCAGTCGATTCATTGTTTCTAGATATTAAGTTCCTTTCAGTTGATAATCTTGGATTAACTGAGCTAAGTTTGGAGATTCATTTCAGTTAATAATCGTGTATTCATTGAGTCTCGATTTAGTTCATTGCAAATGATAATCTTGGGTTAACTAAGTTAAGATTGCAGCTTTATTTCAGTCTATAGTCATGAATCCTCAGACTCTATTTTTGAAGTTCATTTCAGTTCCTGCTTCCTTGTAAACTTTCTCCACTTCCTTTTCCACTTCTATGCCTCTCCACCATTGCAGTCTAAATAAGTAGCAAATAAAACCACAAATATTTCTTATTTATACTCTCTCTCGCTCGTTGCTTGCAAAGCAAAATAGGAAATTTCTTTACAATTTTCGTTTGGTTTTATTGTTTCGCTATTTTTAGTTCCATCTCATTCACTGCGTTGACTGTTGTTTTATTTATTTGTCGTCTGCAACAAATCAACATTGTGATTTTCTCACCCAAAACTCAATTTAAATCAAATTTAACTATGTCGTCTACTCAAAAAAGAACAGAAGAACACACAAAAATGAAAATCAAGCTAACAACACAAAACTACATACAGTCTGCCATAGCCAGGCAAATATCAGCATGTTTTACCATGTCAATTCCAGGCAGCCAGCAAAGAAAGAAAACTGTATGTGTGTTTAGAAAAATCATCTTGCTGCAGTTAGAAACACAGCACGTAACTATGCTTCAGTTTCCTTGTCCTGGTTGGTATGAGGTTAGCTTGTTTTATAGTTGAATTGTAAAATTCGTTATTTAAAGTTTTCTAAATCAAATTATCAAATTTTAGGGTTTTGCTTCAGCTATGCAGTGGTGGTATGAAAGAAATTGTAATGCTGTGTTTTTTCTGGGGAATTTTATTGTTGGTGTGGAAGTAGCAGGTTTTGTTTAGTTGTTAAAGACATTTAAGCTGTGACTTTTTTGTGTAAATCTACTTGGCTTTTGTTTTATTTTTCCTTGGTCATTTAGAACCTCAAATATGAATTTTTTGACCCAAATCTGGAAGTAATTGTATACAGTGGATCAGAATATTGTTATGACTAGAAGAGAACGAGAACAGAACTGGAAGAGAACTAAAACATAACTAGAACAGAACTAGAACAGAACTAGAACAGAAATAGAACAGAACTAGAACAGAACTAGAACAGAACTAGAACAGAACTAGAACAGAAATAGAAATAACCAGAACCTAAACTGGAACCTGAACTAGAACTTAAACTATAACCTGAACTTGAGCAGAACATTTTGTCAATCTGGGCCCTATTTCACAAACAATTTATCAACTTTCCATTTCGCACTTATCAAATTGCATATTTTTTTGCAAAGTGACAAGTGTTTCTGTGCCACACTCTTTGCAAATCTCATTTTGCACGAAGAAATTTTTTGCAAAGACTTTGCTGGTAGAGTGAGTGTGCTAAATGTTCCACAAAGCGTTTAATCAGCTTTGCATTTCCGTCTTATCACGTTTCTCTTTGAAAAGGAGCCGCAAAATAAAGTTGAAGAAAACTTGCAGTGTTATATTCTATTATAGAACAAACAGATATTTTATTATCTAGTTTTTAAAACAATAAAGTAGATAAGTTTTTATAAAATTATTGTTAATTGAACATATTAATGTTTACATTTCATTTAGTTTCGATACGGGAATTTTTCTTTAAGAATGCCACAACTCTTCTTAATTATCCTCTTCAGCAGGGTTGTCGGTATTTCGGCGTAAGGGAGGTATGAACAATTTTTTCAGTCCGTCACCACTATTACCTAAAACAAAAACATCGAGGAATGGACTCCGAATACCATTAAATCTTTAACAGACGAATTCCGTAACACAAGCGTGTGTAGTCTTATAGTCACATTCAATTCGTGTAATGAAAGTGCATAAATTTTAATGATTGTGCCATCCACGCAACCACAAACACAGGGGAATCCACCCATTAAAAAAAAAAAATTTTCAATAATATCACTGATGTCATCAGGCCACCGCATTGTGATTTGAAATGTAACGTCTCTTAAAAATGCGACAAGTCTATGGATGGTTCTGCAAACTATTGATATTGCAACACCATGCATAGCTGAAACTTCGTGATAGTGGTAACCATTTCCGAACAAATGTAAATAAAACAATTTGTAAACTTAATAAAGAATTTATTATTCAAAAAAGTAGCAGTTGATTTTCGGCCGACTGCGCTGCGTACTGCGTGTAAGTTTTTTTTTTTTTTTGGAGAACAAAAGCACTCTTTAAAATTAAAGTTTTGTAATTCCGAAAAATCAATTCAGTCTTTATAATTGTTTGACTATCGTTGAACAAAAACATTTTAAAAGCTTCACTAGTAATAACAATATGAATTTGTAAAGCGATCGTTTACTTTGCAAATTTTTGACAAACTTAACAAAATTTGTTTTGCAAAAATAAAACTTACAGTTTTTTTGTTGAACGAAACAGCATAATTATTTGCAAATCTTTAGTAGATTTTACTTTTCAATATTAACTTTGCACTTTGCACAAGAGAACGTACATACAAGAGAAATTTCTAAGAGAATATAAAAATTAAAAAAAAAACTTTTCAAATTACACTTACCAAATTTAACATATCACTTATCAACTAGTATAGCTTTGCAAAGTGAGAAAAATTTGCATAAGTGCATAGTGAAAAGTTGTTAAATTGCTTTGTGTCAAACCAGGGCCCTAGACTTTTATTTTGTCCTTATCTTTGTTAGTGTGGTTTTATGAATATAAGTTTAGTGCAGTATTTAGGTGTTCAGCTAAAACCTTATACTCCTTTATCAGTTACTTTTTGTGGTCACTGTACTTTATACTTTATTCATATTTTAATGAGCTTAAATTTATAGCTATATTAAGAAATATTTAAACACGAATTCATAACAATGCCAAGATAATAAAATATAACTAACTTTAAAGGGTCAAATGAATTAACTACCTTTTTATACACAATTGAAATTTGATAAAAATTTTATATTTTTAAGTTGAAATTTATATTTTTGAAATTTTTTATAACTATTGAACTTTTATCACTTAACCACTTTTGCCTGGCTTTAATGTTTGTTGCCAAATCTGTGAGTTGTATATAAAATAACCATACAATTGCCATAAACAACGAAAAACTGTATGATTCAATAACAAGATTAAATCGAAATAAAATTTATAAGACATTATAAAGCTTTGCCATAATAAAACGCAGATTTATTTATTTTTTTTAGGGGGGGTTTTAAGTGTCCTGTTCGTTTAACAAACGAAAAAATTAAATAAATAAATAAAATTTTGGGCCAATAATGTTGTTAAGAAATACGTGTGTATTTGTGTGTATTAAACATTGAATAAAGAACGTTGTGTAACGAAAGAGTCATAAAAATATAGACGTCACATAACACTAAAATAAAAATCTAACGCTATAAAATTAATGAGATTTTTACAGTTATTGTGGTTCTATAAAGGGGTTGAGTTGGTGACGGAGGAGGAGAAAGAGGCTGAGAAAGTGAATAAAATTATTGAAATGATTTAATTATTTTTGCGAATAAAGTTAATAATTTTGGTTTGATTGAAGGTATTTTTTAAAATTTTTTTAAGTATTTTGTGTTTGCAATAAAGTTTTGCTCAGAATTATGGGTCATTACAGATCAACCCTCTTTTCTACCTTAAAAGCTTCTTTATCACTTTCTTTTTTTAAACATTACTTAAAAGTTGTAGACATTTTAAGTGTCGGAAATATGATTAATTGTTTGGAATCTCTTATTGAGGTTATTTTCTTGTTAACATAATTATGTTCTGTTCCGTTAAAATATCTGTTAAAACATATATCTAATTTCTTTCCTTTTCCTTTTTTTATTTTTAGGTAAGTCCTTCAATTAATTATTTAAACTGCAATAACAGTAAGTTAAAATTTGTATTTATATATTGAATTTATTATTGTATGTACTTTAAAATTTTCCTTAAACTTTTAACAACTTTCAATCCCCTCGTTTTCCCCACAAATATCCAGCCAGGTGACCACTTTTTTTGCTGTTTAATTTCCATTTGCCTCAAATCACTTCATATGCAAATATTATTATATATTGTTATTTATTTTCTTGCTAAATTTCTATATTTTGAACCATAGAAATATACTCGTATATTTCTTTTTTGGGAATATGTTGATAAACATAAATGAAAATATGTTTAGAGTTCTAGCTCTATTTGTTTTATATAATATTTAAGCTGTACTGTGCGCGTGTGTGTGTGTTGTGCCTTTAGTAAATAATTTATATTTGACATTTTTGACTGATTTATAGATTGTTATGGTCAGTTTTTGTATGCCTGTGTGTCTCCCAGTCACTCTCTGTCTCTCTGCCCCCCCTCTCCCTTGATGGGGTTACTTTAAAAATGAAATATAAATTCAACAAATGTCCAACATTTTGTGGTATATAACACTAATATTGTATGAGCTAGATGCAGTACAAAAGAAAAGGGTCTAATAAAATGTTTAGTTAAGAAACATTTTGTTAGGTTAAGAGGAAATATAGTAACACGCTAAAGTGTTTAAAAGTAATTAATTTATTTTTAGGAAGTACATGTATTCAATGGCGAAAGGTGTGCTTTTCTTAGATCCCATAAAAGAATAACCCGTAGATATTTAAGTAGTTCAATTTGAGCTTCAATCCAAGGTCTTTAAGCAGTCCAATTTGAGCTTTAATCGTGGGTCTTTGTAAAGTCTACGTTGAGCTTCAATCGTAGATCCTTAAGTAATCTAAGTTGAGTATCAATCGTGGGTCTTTCTGATGTCTAAGTTAAGCTTCACTCCAAGGTCTTTAGATAGTCTAGGTTGAGCTTCAATCGTATGTCTTTAAGTAGTCCAAGTTTAGCCTTAATCGTAGGTCTTTCTGATGTCTAAGTTGTGCTTTAATCCAAGGTATTTAGATAGTCTAGGTTGAGCTTCAATCGTATGTCTTTAAGTAGTCCAAGTTTAGCCTTAATCGTAGTTGTGCTTTAATCCAAGGTATTTAGATAGTCTAGGTTGAGCTTCAATCGTATGTCTTTAAGTAGTCCAAGTTTAGCCTTAATCGTAGGTATTTCTGATGTCTAAGTTGAGCTTCAATCCAAGGTATTTAGATAGTCTAGGTTGAGCTTCAATCGTATGTCTTTAAGTAGTCCAAGTTGAGCCTTAATCGTAGGTCTTTCTGATGTCTAAGTTAAGCTTCACTCCAAGGTCTTTAGATAGTCTAGGTTGAGCTTCAATCGTATGTCTTTAAGTAGTCCAAGTTTAGCCTTAATCGTAGGTCTTTCTGATGTCTAAGTTGAGCTTCAATCCAAGGTATTTAGATAGTCTAGGTTGAGCTTCAATCGTATGTCTTTAAGTAGTCCAAGTTGAGCCTTAATCGTAGGTCTTTCTGATGTCTAAGTTGTGCTTTAATCCAAGGTATTTAGATAGTCTAGGTTGAGCTTCAATCGTATGTCTTTAAGTAGTCCAAGTTTAGCCTTAATCGTAGTTGTGCTTTAATCCAAGGTATTTAGATAGTCTAGGTTGAGCTTCAATCGTATGTCTTTAAGCAGTCCAAGTTCAGCCTTAATCGTAGGTCTTTCTGATGTCTAAGTTGAGCTTCAATCCAAGGTATTTAGATAGTCTAGGTTGAGCTTCAATCGTATGTCTTTAAGTAGTCCAAGTTGAGCCTTAATCGTTGGTCTTTCTGATGTCTAAGTTAAGCTTCACTCCAAGGTCTTTAGATAGTCTCGGTTGAGCTTCAATCGTATGTCTTTAAGTAGTCCAAAGTGAGCCTTAATCGTAGGTCTTTCTGATGTCTAAGTTGAGCTTCAATCCAAGGTCTTTAGATAGTCTAGGTTGAGCTTCAATCGTAGGTCTTTAAGTAGTCCAAGTTGAGCCTTAATCGTAGGTCTTTGTGATGTCTAAGTTGAGCTTCAATCCAAGGTCTTTAAGCAGTCTAAGTTAGGCTTCAATCGTGTGTCTTTGTAAAGTCTAAGTTGAGCTTTAATGGTAGGTCTTTCTGATGTCTAAGTTAACCTTTAATCGTGGGTCTTTAAGTACTCTAAGTTCAGCTTTATTCGTAGGTCTTTGTAAAGTCTAAGTTGAGCTTCAATCTTAGCTCTTTAAGTAGTCTTAGTTGAGCTTAAATCTTAGGTCTTTATGTACCCTAAATTGAGCTTCAATCTAAAGTCTTTCTGTATCCCAAGTTGAGCTTCAATCGTTTCTTTTTACGATAACAATTTCTGTTACATAATTAGCTTATTTTTTTAGTCGTCTATGTTTCAACATCTAATATTTACATTAAGAGAATTCATTGTCTTTCATCTGTTTATGTTTGCTGCCATATTCCAAATATATATGTACTCGTACTTGCAATTCACAAAGACAAGGCGTAAAATATTTATTTTTAGACTTGCAAATTTGTTCATATTTTGTTTATTATTTTGTGTTCTATGAGTATTTGTTATGTCATTTATCAAGATTTATGGTTAAATGTGTAAATGATTTTAGGTGGCAATCTTTCATGGCAGATATAAATTCAATATTTTACTGACAGCCCGGAGGTGAATGACAATTTGTCAAAGTGGGCAAATAATTTTATTAAATTGAATAGAATGTGAGTCATTTTAAAATAACATGATTTTAATAGTAAGAATATGCAGTAGTTAGTAATACATTTTTTAAACTGTGTATAAAAATACAACATGATATTTTTTCGGCCCCAGAATGGATGAGTTTGAAACTGGTGGAAATCGATCCATTATTTCTTTTAGCCTCCATACAAATGTCCTTTTTTACTGTCTATGCTAATAATAGTTTTACCACTTCTGTTATCTCTGCTTTCCTGTTGCTTGTAAGGCTCTGCAAAGTTTAGAATTCTATATGTATTGCCAACTAATTAATTATTTATTTTAAAAACGAAACATATTTATACTCATTTTGCCTCGACATTTATACAACAACCCGGGGTGGCCCATTTCAATAAATTATTAAACTGAAACATTTAAATTCCTCTAAATTCAATATACGAGTACTTTTAACTAGTTTTCTTTTTCCTACTTCTTAATGCTACAAAAAAACTTGTTAAATAGTTTTTTGTAACTTAGACCTCTTTATTTGTTAGACACAAAGAAACTTCTTTTTTTTTCTATTATTTCTTAACATTTCTAATCCATTAGATACGTCTATTCTTCATTCCCTCGTCCCCAACATTTATACTGCTAAAATTTACCAATAGCAATCCTTTAGTAAGATAAAAAAATAAATACAAAAACTTTTTTTCTTCTTTATAACAGCTGTAAAATTTCACATTTCTTTTTAGCAAAATGAAAATCTTCCTCACGCATTTTTCAGTTTGAGTCTCCAAACGTTGAATACTTTTGTAAATGTGTCTGCACTTTGGTGTTTTGTGATTTGTTTTGCCTTTACATAAATTATGGCTGGCTTCAATGGCATCATTTCGTTTTGCTTTTTTTTTTTAGAGAGTATTTTGTCTAAGCGTTCAATTGCAGAATTTATGCGTGCCGCACAAGTGTTTTGTATGATGAGCAAAAACGAAAATCTGTTTAAATAAAGGAAATACAATAAACGAATTTTAACAATATGTTTAGAATATTATTAAAGACCTCTTAGGAGTTTTGGCAGGCAGCGTTAAGGCGGCT
The DNA here is from genome assembly GCA_916048285.2 of Bellardia pandia. NCBI lineage: Eukaryota > Metazoa > Arthropoda > Insecta > Diptera > Calliphoridae > Bellardia > Bellardia pandia. Next base: position 98,783,812 of record OU696531.1, on the reverse strand, counting down.
GATATGTAAAGGAAAACAATAAAAGTGTTGGTCAAACTCGAGAGAAGTCAAGGGCCAGATTTTCAGTTGGGATTCTTGTTCGGGTTCCTGTTCAGGTTCTAGGTCTAGGTTAGGTTCTAGTTCATATTTTAGTTCATTTTGTAGTTCAGGTTCTTGTTCAGGTTCTAGCTCTAGTTTAGGTTCTAGTTCATGTCTTGTTTATATTTTAGTTCATGGTCTAGTTCATGTTCCAGTTCATGTTTTAGTTCAGGTTCTTGTTCAGGTTCTAGCTCTAGTTTAGGTTCTAGTTCATGTCTTTATATTTTAGTTCATGTGCTAGTTCATGTTCATGTTCCAGTTCATGTTTTAGTTCAGGTTCTAGTTCATGTCTTGTTCATATTTTAGTTAATTTTCTAGTTCGGGTTCTCGTTCAGGTTCTTGTTCCGGTTCTAGGTCTAGGTTAGGTTCTAGTTCAAATCTAGTTCATATTTTAGTTCATGTTTATGTTCCAGTTCAAGTTTTAGTTTATTTCGTAAAGTTCTAGCTCTAGAGTTTAGGTTCTAGTTCATATATAGTTCATTTTGTAGTTCAGGTTCTTGTTCAAGTTCTTTTTCAGGTTCTAGCTTTAGTTTAGGTTCTAATTCATGTCTTGTTCATATTTTGTTCATATGAATTAGAACATAATTTAGTTCAGATTCTAGATTAAATCCAAATGAGTTTTTTAAAGTTTATTTTAGGTTTTTGCCATTTTCATTTTGATCTTTTTCATTTTGAATCTTTTTAAATTTAAAATTCAACCCCTGCTTTAAAAGCTCCTCGTGCCTTTGTCTGTTTGCCGCTGTCGCACGATTATTTTCACTGTAAAGGTGTTGCAACTTGAGTTTAGTATTGTGTCGCAACAGAAGCGGCAGCCAACCAGCCATACCGTCAGTTAACAGCAACAATAAAAAACACGCACAACAACAATAGAAGCATGCGTGTCACACTAATGTATTGACAACTACAATTGTAATTTTATTGTTGTACGGTTGTTTTTGATGTGATTGCTTTTTAAAAATGTGTGTATAAGATGTTTTCGGCAGTTTGTTTTTGGCTGATGAAGGTACTACTTCAAAGAGCTTTTGCGCGGCACAGTGGCTCAAAACACAAACAAATAAGAAGGAGCTAGTTTTGTTACACGTTACAAAGTACTGAAAAGTATTGTGTGCTATACTGTGCCTCGTCTGTTGGTCTGCTAACAATGTATCCCTTGAAATTGTTCTATTGAAATTATGTTGGTGTATTTTTGATTATTGAAAAGAATGTTAAATAAAAGTTTATTATGTTTAAGTGGAAACAGCCAAACAGAAACTTGAACATAAGTATTTTTCAATAAAATTGTGTCTGCAGATAGGAATTTTTTTGGTTTGTTTTCGTTTTTTTTAAGCATCATAAATTTTCTAGACAATGTTTTCGTATATATTAATGGTGCGTTGCAATACAAAAATTCTTAAGAAATAATTTACCTCAAACACAATGTCTTACAGAAAATCCCCTTAATATTTTATACACAATAATATGTATATTGTGGTTAAAGAAAAAATACTCAACGACACTAAATTTGATTTAAATAACAATTAAATAATTATATAATTATATAATTATATTTAGAACAAAAACTTTTAGATTTTAAAGAACTTCTCAATCTCAACTCTTTTCATTTTCTTTAAAATTCTGTTAAATTTCCGTTTGCCATTAAATACGGTATTAATGATTTATTGGGAAATTTTTGGCCATAAAAGTGTTTGTTATAAAAATATCAAACATACACATTGAATCAATTTCAATTGAAACTTCATGAGTAATTGAAAATTATTGCAATTTCTAAAGGAAATATTTATTATTGTTTTCACCAACAAGTAAATACGACCACAAGTCTATAAAGAAGACCATAAAAACCAAGCACTTAAGAAAATATCATTAAATATGTTAAAGATGCTGAGGAAGAAAAGAGCTGGTAGTAGACAAAGTCTACAGTGAGTTATAAAAGTAATGTTATAAATAAAAGGAATGAAATTAATTGAATAGAACTCGTACAGAACTAAATACGAACTAGATCAGAACTATAGCCTAAACTGTAGAATAAACTACAAGGCGGCGCAAAAGTAAACTTCCGATGTTTTTTGGATGTCACCGACCGATTATTGGTCAAATAAATAGTCAGCAATATTCCGCGCTCTGGAGCAATGTAGCGTAACGTTGTTTATTAACGTGTATTTCGCATGTGTTTACTACACAAATGTCAAAACAGAACTGACATTAGGGGCCTCGCAAAATTTATAGCATTTTCTGATAGGAGGATTACTTTTGCGCCACCTTTTAACACCCTATTATTATTAAGTGAGGCCTCATGCACTACGACCTATGAGATCTCTTGTGTAGTTTAGAACCCTAACTAGAACTTGAATTAGAATCTGAAATTAACCCTGAACTAGAACCTAAACTAAAACCTGAACTCGAAACTAACCTGCAGCCTGATCTGGAACCTAAATTAAAACTAGAACCTAAACTTGAACCTTAACTGCAAACTGAATGAGAATTAGAACTAGAATCCGAATTAGAAGCTCAACTAGAACCTGAACTAGAACCTAAATTAGAATCTAAATTAGAACTTGAACCAGATCCTTAACTAAAACCAAAACTAGCAAACTGATCTGGAACCTAAAAAAGAACCTGAACTGGAACCTGTGCTAGAAGCCGAAATAGAACCTCGAACCTGAACTAGAACCTAAACTAGAACCTGAATTAGAAGCTGAAATCGAAACTAAACTAGAAGCTTAACTCGAAACTAACCTGGAACCTGATCTGGAACCTAAACTAGAACCTGAATTAGAACCTGAATTAGAACCTCAACTTGAACCTTAACTGCAAACTGAATGAGAATTAGAACTAGATTCTGAATTAAAAGCTCAACTAGAACCTGAACTAGAAGCTAAATTAGAATCTAAATTAGAACTTGAACCAGATCCTAAACTAAAACCAAAACTAGCACCTGAACTGGATATCTGTGTTAGAACATAAACTATAACCTAAACTTAGCCTGAACTGGATCCCAAACTAGAACCTCAACTAAAAACTGAACTACGAGAGCGGTTCGGAAACGTCTTAGCCTAGAACAGAAAGCTCGGTATAAACAGAAAAACGTTAACCCCCTGGCCCACGATGTCGAACGATAACGTTCGCTTAGATAAGACTTAAGACACAAACTTTTTATCGTATCTATTTTTTACTCAATCAAGTTTTTTTATTCCACAATCAAGTTTGTGTCTTAAGTCCTATCTAAGCGAACGTTATCGTTCGACATCGTGGGCCAGGGGGTAAGTGTTTTGGAAACTTACATCTGGGCTATGAACAAATGTTAAATTTATTTTCAAATTGGCAACTCCTTCGTATAGAAAAAGATGTTCAAAAAAGACGCAACCGTGATTTTTTAACAACGGAAAAATTAGAAATTCGTTGTGTGATTAAATATTTAAATAAAAAAGGTAAATCGGGGCAAGAAATTCATACTGTTATGGTGAATGTATTAGGTGGAAGTGCTCCTTCATATGCAACAGTAAAAAATTGGGTTGCTGAATTCAAATGTGGTCGTACAAGCATTGAGGATGAATCACGTAGTGGATGTCCAAAAAACAGCAACAACAACAGAAATTGTAACCAAAGTGCATGATATGGTATTAAATGATTGACGAATAAAAGTGCGTAAAAGAGCCAATATCATGGGCATCTCAAATGATCGAGTCCATTTAGTTTAGCATGAAGAATTACAGATGAAAAAGCTTTCTGCAAGATGGCTGTCGCATTTGTTAACAGTCGACCGAAAAACGCATAAGAAGGAAAATTTCGCAAGCTTGTTTGGATCGTTAAAAAAAAATAAAATGGATTTTAAGCGTCGTTTCAGAACTGTTGATGAGACATGCATTCACCACTATACCCCAAAGAGAAAAGTACAATTCAAGCAATGGACTGAAGCTGAAGGAAGTGCCCAAAAAAGGCAAAAACAATTCAATCGGCTGGTAAGGTTATGGTAACGGTTAAAAGTTTAAAGCAACAAATTCAGAGTACTATTGCAGCATTTTGGATTCATTTTTTTTTTTTTTTAATACATTTAATTTATTTATTGAATCTTCAGTAATGAAATGACAATAAGTTTTCGAATCTTAATACTAAAAAGAAAATAATAAGCCCAGCCAGTGCTAGACAAAAATTTTTATGATACTAAAAAAATTTCACATCAACTGATCCAGTCATCTATTTTGCGCTTGAGTTAAAGCAAGGGTATCCCTCCTTCTCAACCGATTGTGGCCACTAAAGTTAAGGATGTCTCGTGCAAGTGGGTTTGGATGGTGTTCAAGTTTGCTGAGATACTTTGACGCATATTTTGTAAATTCGACTTTTACTAATGGCACGCCTAGATCTTTGTGGATTCGAGAATTTTTAACATACCATGGTGCTGCAGTAATTATACGTAGAATTTTATTTTGACCCCTTTGAATTTTTTCAATGTTGGATGCTGAGGCAGTACCCCATAATTGAATTCCATAACACCAGATTGGCTTTAGAATTGCATTGTACAACAAAAGTTTGCAATCCAACTTTAATGTAGAATTTCTGCCGATTAGCCAATTAATTTGCACTGCTTTTAATCTCATCTGGGTAAGTTTTGCGTCGATATGAGACTTCCAAGTTAAACGACGATCGAGGTGGATTCCGAGGTATTTGACTTCATTGTGTTGCGGGATAATTTGATTATTTATTCTGATGAACGAGCATGTATCTTTTCGCAATGTGAAAGTTATATGAATACATTTCTGTTCGTTAACCCTGATTTTCCAAAGCTCATGAAACGTAAAAATTTGAGAAAAACGTCCTGGCTTACAACACAAAATATTTTTCATCAATCCCAGCGCACAAGAGTGTTTTAACAATGTCTAAAATCAACAAATTTAAATACGAGTTGCTTGACCATCCACCTTTTTCTGCTGATTTAGCTCCCAGAGACTTTTACCTGTTCCCAAATCTAGAAAAAATTTCTAGCTGGCAAGCGTTTTACCTCAAATGAAAATGCAATTACAGTTGTAAACCACTATTTTGAAGTCCTTAAGGAAACTATTTTAATTAAGGGATAGAATTGCTAGATAAGCGTTGGACGAAGTATATTGAAGTTTCAGGAGATTATATTGAAAAACAAAAATGGTTTTGAAAAACTAAATATTCTCTTTCTGTGCTAGGCTAAGAAGTTTCCGAACCACCCGCCTAGAACCAAAACCTAAACCTGAAATAGCCCTCAACTAGTATCTGAGAATGTTGTTTTTTTTTTAATGGCATATTTGCTTCATTCTGTTGCTCTAGCTTTTTACCTTACTGTATTATATTGATGCTTTTTCGTTATTGGTTTCTATCACTTACCTACAACAACATTTATCTCACACTCACCCTCCTCTTTTCACGCAGCTCAGCAATTATATGCATTTTAAGCATTTTCAAACATGTGTAACCTGCAATATGCTCTCATTTACCTTAACATATGTACGAAGAGATTCTTTAACGCCCGCATGCAATAAAGGATTTATATACTTCCTCTCTGCTCTATACAGTTTCTGCCTCGCACTTCGACAGGCCACTTAAATACATATACTAGTAGGTATATGCATACATACATACATATATATCTATATGTTTTTATTATAAACCAATCACATAGATGATTGAAATTGTAATAACAAATGTTTTTATAGCTTCCAGAACATTTATTGCCTAAACGTGTGATATTTTCATTTTCACTTCTATCACATGCTGGCGTTCTCAGCAACTTGTGTTGCAGAGACATTAAGACTATGTTTTAATGGCAGGTCATGTTAGATGTGAAAGGTTAATTGTGGGAATTTTAAGTTTTTTTTAACAAATTTTAAATAATTTACAAATAGATTTTATAATCGTTTAGAATTTTTAAGGTATATTTTACAAAAATTGTTGCATATTTTCTGGCTGTCTTATTATATAATTTCCAGTGTAGTCTGTTTTAAATGTGCTGTATAATTTTCTTTTATTTTCTTTTTTGTGGGTATAGCTTGTTTAATATGCATTTATTTTGTTGATTGATTTTTAAGTTTTTTTTTCCTGGTTGGGTTTTATATTTGTAGTTTTCATTATTGGTAATAGTATAGCATAGTTTTTCTTGCCATAAAATTTCAATTTATTGTAGTGCTGCTTTGAAGTTTTGCTTTTTATTTTAGGTTTATTTTTCATTATTGGTTTGTTGAAAATACATCAATATTTATGAGTTTCTAAATGTTGTTCAACAAAAAATTAAATAATGAAGAAATTTCATACAAAAACAGAGGAAAATGTTGGCATTTAATTTCAGATATTAAGAATTTAATGTTGAGGGAGAGTAGAAATAAAGTTTCACGTTGTAATTAATTTCTAGTGCAGTATTGATGCAACTGTAGTTAAGATCTAGTTTTTATACTAATCAATATTTTATATAATTTAAACAGATATAACTTGCTTTAATACTCTGAAATTGAAATCCTAATTAATCTCTCATTTTTGGAAACTACTTTCCAAAAGCATCTATAAATTATTTATCACAAGCTAATTTAGTTATTACTGCTTAGTTACTACCGAAAATTATCCTTTCCTCTAACTCACTTTTACTTTCTTGTTTCAAAAATTCAGTTTTAGCTTTTGTTGTCCTACAAAAATTACTTAATTAAAACAGAAAACCTGACTACATCTTAATGATTTTCTGTTAAACTAATTTGTTTAGATAGCACTACCTTGCAGAAACCACACACCATTACTACTACTTATTACTGGTTGCATGGTTTAAACTCGAACCATTATAAAGTACCCAAAATAAGAAAAGAAACAAAAAAACTACTTTTAATAATAATAAAAAAAAAAATGATTGAAGATAAGTGGCTAAGAGAAAAATTATGCGTTCAATATCACAAAGTCACGAGTTGATTATGAAGCGGACAAAGAAATAGCAAAATAGAAATTACTGCCAAAAAAGAAACAGACGCAAAAATCAAACGGTATTGTTTTTCTGATTTAACTACTGTCAGTGCACTACTACTGTCTATACACTTGGCAAAATATTTTAATTTAAGCCCCTATCGTGCGTCTATTCCTAGTTAGATTTTATCTCCAATGTAAAGTCTCTCCAAAGTCTAAATTCAACTACAATCGTAGGTCAACTTGAAGCTTTAGAGCTGGATGTATCTATAGCTCAATTTTGCTTCAATTGAAGGTCTTTCCATACTACAATGTTAGCTGCAATCGTGGGTCTTTCCACAAGGTCTTTCAATACTTCAATTATAGCTTCATTCGTAGGTCTTTCTATAGTCAACTTATAGCTCTAGAATTGGATATATCTATAGCTAAATGTTGCTTCAATGTAAGGTTTTTCCATACTTCAATTTGAGCTTCTATAGTAGGCCCTTCCATAGTTAAATTTAAGCTTGAATTCTAGATCTTTTCATAGTTAAAATTAAGCTTCAATAGTAGGTCTTTCCATAGTCAAGTTATAGCTATGGAAGTGGATGTATCTGCAGCACAATTTTGTTTCAATTAAAGTTCCTTCCATACTTCAATTTTTACTGCAATCATAGGTCTTTCCATAAATTCTGAGCCCCAATCGTGCGTCTTTCCCTAGTTAGATTTTATCTCCAATTGAAGGTCCCTCCAAAGTCTAAATTCAACTATACTCGTAGGTCTTTCCATATCCAACTATTAGCTTTACAAGTGGATCTGAATTTTGCTTCAATTGTAGGTCTTTCAATACTATAATTTTAACTTCAATCGTAGGTCCTTCCATAGTTAAATTTTAGCTTGAATTCTAGATCTTTTCATAGTTAAAATTAAGCTTCAATAGTAGGTCTTTCCATAGTCAAGTTGTAGCTATGGAAGTGGATGCATCTGCAGCACAATTTTGCTTCAATTGAAGTTCCTTTCATACAATTTTTGCTACAATCGTAGGTCTTTCCATAAGTAAATTTTAACTTAAATCCTAGATCATTTCGTGGTTCAATTTTAGCTTAAATCATCGTTTTTTCCATAGTTGGAGTTTAGCTTCAATTGTAGGCCTTTCCATAATTTTATTTTAGCTTTAAGCACACATATTTCCATAGTTAAATTTTAGCTGCAATTTTAACTGTTTCCAAGATTCTAATTCAGTTTTAATTAAAGGTCTTTTAACGTTTAATTTCAACTTCAATCGCAGCTCGTTCTTTAGCACTATTTTACTTTAATTGTACATAACTGTTTCTAAAATTATTAGATTTATATTTCAATATTAGCTCTGTTTATTGTTCAGTTTATGCTTCCTTCATATTTGCGCTGCAACTGCGTTTTAATTGTTGCTATTTATTTCTATTCTCTCTGTGTATTATGATATATTTCAACTGTTGTTTTAAATGAAAAACAAAGACAATTTTGTAGCAATATTGTAATATTTTAGTTTTTGCTTTATTTTACAAAATTATTTAAATAAATTTATTATCCCAACAATGCGGTGCTTGCACGTCCGTTTGTTTGTATGTATATACGAGTATGTCCAAAAGTCCATTGTTTGGTTTTTGTTGGTCTTCTGTTTGACATTAAACCATTGCACTCCAATTGTTGGCTTTGATATGTTTTTTTTTCAAGTTGAATTGTTTATATTAAAATGCGCTACAATAAAGAAGCAATATAAATTTTCGTATAGGCAAATCAAACTAGACAGATTCGTCCCATATAAGAATATGGTATTAAAAAGACTCCTTTATAGGAACAAGACTCTTGCTTCCTGTATAGGAAGCTAGACCAAACAAAAATCTTGCTTCCGATAGAAGAAGACAGACTTAACAAGACTCTTGCTTCCTATAGAAGAAGACAGACTTAACAAGAATCTTGCTTCCTATAGAAGAACACAGATTTAACAAGACTCTTGCTTCCTATATAGGCACACGGTCTTAACAAGACTCTTGCTTCCTATATAGGAAGACGGCCTTAACAAGACTCTGGCTTCCTGTATAGGAAGCTAGACCAAACAAGAATCTTGCTTTCTATAGAAGAAGATAGACTGAACAAGACTCTTGCTTCCTATATAAGAAGACAGTCTTACTAAGACTCTTGCTTCCTATATAGGAAGCTAGACCAAACAAGACTCTTCTTTCTATAGGGGAAGACAGTCTTAACAAAACTTTTGCTTCCTGTCTGTTCTTTTCCTTCCTTTAATGATTAGGTGGATGTTCTTAGCATACTTAGTTTCCGGTTAAGTTATTTGTTACACTTCTGAAAATTAAAATAATAGTAGTGTTCTCTCATGTCGCCTAAATTCACTTAACTGCCCATTTTTTCATTTCTTACAATGTATTACCTTGACTTTTATATTGTTTTTCCTTTTCAATTCTTGTTGTGAATACTTTTCTCTAGTTACTTTGTTTGTGTCGGACAGAGGGCGGTCATTGTAGACCAAAAACGGTAGTAGTGATCCCAATCAGCGTTGCCATTTTGGTTACTTTTAACCAAAATTGGTTACTTTTTTTTCCAATGTGTACTTGTGTACTTTTTTTCCGTTTTGGTTACTTTTTTTTAACATAAAAGTAACCATTTTTTACATTGCTTTTACTTTGACTTAATTTACACCACAATTTAAAAGTTTTTTAAAAATAAAACACTAAACACAGGATTACAAAAAAATACATGCCTGTCTCCAAACATAACAAACACAATCATTGTATTGTTGAACGAGTAAAAGGTTCTTCACAAAAACCATCTAAAAACATGCTACAAAATGCATTTTCATATTGATTTGACATCGGAACAAGTTAATTTTTCTTTTGTTTTAGAAATGAACGAACCTTAATCAACATTCATAAATTATGTTTTTACCAGAAAACAAAAAAAAAAAGCTTTTTACAAATTAGCGTGCTATTTATTTTTTAATAAAGTGTTTTCTAAATAGTTAAGATTGGGTTTCTTTCGTAAAAAATGGATAAGTATGTACTTCGAATTAAAAAATAATAATATTGGTTTTAAGCACAATTTTTATTTTTGTTAGATTTTTATTTAAAAAGGCTGCTCAAAGTAAAACTAATAATGTCGAGTTATCTTCTGGAAGTGATGATGAGAATATGTATATTTTCATTCAATTTCAATAACTTTTTTAAATAATATTTTGTTGTTTAGTGACATTAATAACAGCCCGAAAAGAAAATTCCGTGTATTGTGGTTGGATGAGTTTCCGTGGCTAAGAAACAAAGATGGATGTTGTTTCTGCGCTGCCTGTGTAAAAAAATTGCAAATCACGTAAGTTATTTACGAAAGCACACTAAAAAGTGTTCATAAGCAAAATGTGGAAAATAAAAATAACATTTGCAAGTCCTCAAAAAGAAACTCTTAATAAGCAAGTGCACCAAACAGAGCTAACATTAGTAATGTTTCTTATTTCCCACAATTTGCCTTTTTTTTAATGGACATCTACCAGGCTTATTAGAGAAGCGCTGTCCCGACTGTCAAATTGCGAAACACATTAAATGTGGCAGGTAAAGCAACTTAATTAACAGAAATGTTAGGAAGCAAATCTAAAGCAAATTTAATTTCCAAACTAAAAACGACAAAGTTTTCGTTAATAGTAGACGAAACAACAGACGTATCCACAAAGAAATCACTAGTTCTAGTCGTTCGCTATATGGATAAATCATCTAAGAACATTCAAGACAGATTTTTAGCCTCATCTACTTAAACTTTATCTACTAGTGTTTGGTAACAAATGTAATGAAATTAATTACATTTGGGTTTTATTAATATTGTTATTGCTGAATTAGTTTTTTCTTTCAATTGTACCTAATTATAAGACTGAACTACAAACTGAAATGCAATGGTTAATTTATATTTTACATATATATTTTTTAGCTGAAATAAAATAAAATTTTAAATATATAAAAATTTTGGTTACTTTTTTTTGCTTTTGGTTACTTTTTTTTTACATTTTGGTTACAAAATTTTTTTGGTCGTGGCAACGCTGATCCCAATCTGTAAATATACAGTTAAATAAAGTAAAGAGGTATTAGCAGTGCTGCTTGAGTTTACCTTTTGTCTTCAGTAAGACTCTGTAAAGATGATTATGAATTTCTGTTTTCTGCTTTATATCCAAAATAACTTTAATGTTTATGTATGATATTTATGCTTTTGTTTTTTACCCCTTTTTATAATCACGTTTATCATTTATTTGACATCTCAAGTATCTAATTTACATATGAGATGATTTTTTTGTTAAATATTAGAGATAATATTGATTTAAGAACTACCAGTTTTTTGTTTCTATTAAGAAGATGATCTTGCATAATTTTATGTTTTAGTAAACAAATTGGTGGGAAGTTTTTGTTTTGGTTATGGCTTTGGTTTTGGTAAATTAAAATGGGATCTGGGTTAGAGATTTATTTTTTTGAGAATTTTTAATTAAGTAGATAATAATTAACAGTTTATGTATAAATTAATAGGGATTATAAGAATTGGCAAATAATTTTAAGGAATGAAATTGAAAGTTAAACTTCAAAATTACTTAATTGCAGATCTTAAACCAGTTTGGAACATTGTTAACTTAATTTTTGTATAGTTTTCTTTATACACTATTTAAATTGCAAAGTTTCTACTTAAAACAGACCTAAGACCGTCTTCTATATAGGAAAAGTGAGGATGGTTAAAACCGTCTTCCTATATGGGAAGAACGACTCTGATTAAGACCGTCTGCCTATATGGGAAGAAAGAGTCTGGTTAAGACTGTCTTTCTATATGATAAGAACGATTTTGGTTATGACCATCTTCCTATATGGGAAGAACGATTCTGGTAAAGACGGTCTGTCAATATAGGTAGGAGTCTGGTTACGATTGGCTTTCTATATGGGAAGAACGATTTTGGTTATGACCATCTTCCTATATGGGAAGAACGATTCTGGTTAAGACCGTCTTCCTAGATAGGAAGAACGATTCTGGTTAAGATCGTCTTCCTATATATGAGAAGAAGGAGTCTGATTAGTTAAGACCGTATTTCTGGTTAAGACCGTCGTTCTTATAGGAACAATGAGTTTGTTTAAGACCGAGTATGCCTAAGACCTTCTACCTCAACAGAAATTTACAATTTCTTTCTGACCTTCTACCTCAACAGAAATTTACAATTTCTTTCCATTAACTTTCAATTTCAGCCATTACAATTAAGCCCTTTTTATAGTTACTTTATCTATTTTATCGTCTGCCTTAATTTACTTTTCTTTATTGTCCCTTTTTTCTCTCTTTCTTTATAGTTAACATTATATCATGCTCTTGTTAATGTTTTATAATTATCACTAATTGTAGCAATTTGTTGACTATTTCAAAATTTTCTTTTTGTACAGAAGAACAAAAAAAAACCGAAAAACAATAATGAGTTTCATTATGAAACAGCTGTATCGTTGTAAACGTTCCACATGCACGTTTATGTTGATACATTGTAACTAATAATAAATTGTTTTTAGGTTTTGTGCAGATCCTTCAATTGCTTTATGTAGAAAGACATTTAGTCTTTTATCAAAATGTACTCGTATTGGCAACGAAATTGTAATCATTATTGCTTTTAACTAAATTACAGAAATATCCTTATACAAACCTACTATTCCCAGTCAACCAACCATTAATGTGCGATATTGCTTCTAACAAAACAATGAGCAGTAAATGATTTTGATAAATGCACATACGTGCCTTGGAGACAAGTTTTTTTTATTCATACTCTACTTTGACATTCAAACAAATTTCTGTATGTTTCTTTTGTGTTACTGGTACCTAAAAAGTTTCTAGCTGTTAAACGTTAATAAAACTAATGATATCCGTGAAATTTTCTTTGTGTATATGAGGAAAATCAAAAAAAAAAACAAATAGCAAAAAAAAATTTGGAAAATACATACGTACATACGAGTACGTTCTTCAATAATATACATATTATTTACTGTGATAGAATTTTAGCATCAAATTGGAAATTGCGAATGATATACAGCGACTTTGTACGTTTTTACACTTTCTTCAAAAAAAAGAAGGTCTTAATAAGACTCTGTATTTCTGTATAGAAAGACAGTCTTAACAAGACTCTGGCTTCCTGAATAGGAAGACAGTATTAAAAAAACTCTGGCTTCCTGAATAGGAAGACGGTCTTAAAAAGACTCTTGCTTCCTATATAGGAAGACGGTCTTTAGAAAACTCTGGCTTTCCGTATAGGAAGACAGTCTTAACAAGACTCGGGCTTCCTATGTAGGAAGACAGTCTTAAAAATACTCTGGCTTCCTGTATAGGAAGATGGTCTTAAAAAGACTCTGGCTTCCTATATATGAAGATTGTTTTAGCAGCGCTACTCCTCCTCTAAAGTCTAATTCTTCCGTCTGTAGGGTTAAGGAATACAATCATGTATGTAATATATCAATCCATAAGTATATAAATTTCTTAAAGATTTGTCGCCAAGAGATGAATGAGAAAATCTACTTCAGATGGAACAAATTACAATCCAAAATAACCAAAAACAACTACTCTGTACAAATCTAACGTTAAAGAAAATTTTAAAGCATTTCAAATCTCTTTCAATGGTAAAATTCCTTGAACCAAAAAAAAAAAAAGGAAAAAAGTTAAAAACATTAAAAAGAGAAGGCAACATTTGCAAAGCAAAAGAAAGGAAAAAAAACCCAACAGAAGAAAAGTGAAAGAAGTGAAACCTTGACGAGTTGAAACACACAGCTAGTAGTACGTGAGACTAATTGATTTAATGGCAGTGACAAGGACTACGAATGTCTGTAAGTTAGTGCGAGCAAATGAATGAGTAGGGATGTAGGAATGAATATAAAAGTTAGTGTGTGTGTCTAAGGTTAATTAATTTTATTTTATTGTGACATTGAAGTATCACAAGAAAATAGGATTTTGTGGTTACGGTGCTAAGGATTTAATAATATCCTTCATACCTTTAACTAACAAATTATTTCAAACTACAATAAATTTCTACTAATTCTTATTTAGACATACACACAGATTTTGTTACAGTGTTTGTGTGATTGCTGTTAGGTGTTTAATATGAAATATTTAAGACTCATTGACATTGAACTCTAAATATATACGACAATTTTTATATTAATTTGAAAATGACTTCGGTTGAGGAGGTTCAATTTAAAGAGTAACATATAATCTTTAATTTAGGAAAGTTGCGCCATCTGTGTTGAACTTTTCTATTGAAAAGTGACAACATCTGCGTTTAATTTTAATATAGAAAAGTTGCTGCGTCTGTGATGAACTTTTCTATAGAAAACTTTGCTGCATCTGTGCTGAACTTTTCTGTAGAAAAATTGCTCCTTCTGTGATGAAATTTATAGGAATGTTGATCCATCTGTGATGAGCTTTTCTATAGAAAAGTTAGCTCCATCTGTTATGAACTTTTTTATAGAAAAGTTGATCCATCTGTGATGAACTTTTCGATAGAAAATTTGCTCCAACTATAATTCTGAACTTTTGTATAGAAAATTTGCTCCAACTGTAATTCTGAACTTTTGTATACAATATAACCAACATTTCTTTGGAATAGTCTTCTCTTGTTTAATTTTTTTAGTATAAAATTTAAATTTATTTTCATTGTCGAACCTGTTAAATTCACGAATTTTTTCTTTGACCTCTAAGTTTTATTCCTTTGGCAATTTGTGTTAAAATATGTGGTAAATATTTTGTTCAGTTCTATAACAGTGTCACTGGGTTGCCTGATACTCGTATTAGCACAAAAAAAAAAAACATATTTGTACAAAAACCAGAAAACATAAATTCAAATCATCAAGTAACAGTCTACAAAGGTCACGACTTACTACAAAACCAAAAAGCAAAATATTAACAACAAATTGTAATCAATAATAAGTAGGAGGAATAACTGTTTTCAAAACCATTAGCAACGACAGTACAGTAGCCCTTTTTTTAAAACCAAAAAATATAACCACTCTTAACACGCATCTCAGGCAACATTTGTTTATAGTTGTAATGCAAATCATGGCAAGATATTGTGATGAAAATTACCTACTACCACAAAACATAGCACAGACTTCTACAATATGTAATCATATGATGCCTGTTGAGTCTCTCTCCTGTGTAAGTGGTTTTCTCATTGAATACTTAACATAAATTTATTATTTTGTTGTGGCAGCACCATCATCATCATCATAGTCATGATCATTATATACGTGTTGAAATAGAAAAATAATGTGTGTCCATAGTTTGTTGGTTAGTAGTTGGTGGAGGTGCTGGCACATAAAGTAAATGTTTGTAATAACAACTGTCAAAATATTCAAGAAAATACCCAACCGGACACACAGACACTGTGGCTTACTAAGACCAGTACTTGTATCTAGAAGGGGAAGTAGGCTAAGGAAAAGTATTGGTATGTGATCAACATTTTTAAAGAAAAATTGATCAGACTATGATCAACATTTCTACGGAAAATGTGATCAGACTTCGATCGACATTTCTACAGAAAAGTTTTTCAGACTATGATCAACATTTCTACGGAAAATGTGATCAGACTTCGATCGACATTTCTACAGAAAAATTGATCAGACTATGATCAACATTTGTACAGGAAAGTTGATCATGTCTACAGAAAAGTTGATCAGACTTTGATAAACATTTCTATAGAAAATTTGTTTAGACTATGACGAACATTTCTACGCAAAAATTGATCAGACTATGATCAACCATTGTACAGAAAAGTTGATCATTTCTACAGAAAAGTTGTTCACTATGATCAACATTTCTACGGAAAATGTGATCATTTCTACGAAAATGTGATCGATCGACATTTCCACAGAAAAGTTAATCAGACTATGATCAACATTTGTACAGAAAAGTTGATCATTTCTACAGAAAAGTTGATCAGACTTTGATAAACATTTCTATAGAAAATTTGTTTAGACTATGACGAACATTTCTACGCAAAAATTGATCAGACTATGATCAACCATTGTACAGAAAAGTTGATCATTTCTACAGAAAAGTTGTTCACTATGATCAACATTTCTACGGAAAATGTGATCATTTCTACGAAAATGTGATCGATCGACATTTCCACAGAAAAATTGATCAGACTATGATCAACATTTGTACAGGAAAGTTGATCATGTCTACAGAAAAGTTGATCAGACTTTGATAAACATTTCTATAGAAAATTTGTTTAGACTATGACGAACATTTCTACGCAAAAATTGATCAGACTATGATCAACCATTGTACAGAAAAGTTGATCATTTCTACAGAAAAGTTGTTCACTATGATCAACATTTCTACGGAAAATGTGATCATTTCTACGAAAATGTGATCGATCGACATTTCCACAGAAAAGTTAATCAGACTATGATCAACATTTGTACAGAAAAGTTGATCAGACTATGATCAACATTTGTACAGAAAAGTTGATCATTTCTACAGAAAAGTTGATCAGACTTTGATGAACATTTCTATAGAAAATTTGTTTAGACTATGATCAACATTTCTACGGAAAATGTGATCAGACTTCGATCGACATTTCCACAGAAAAGTTAATCAGACTATGATCAACATTTGTACAGAAAAGTTGATCATTTCTACAGAAAAGTTGATCAGACTTTGATAAACATTTCTATAGAAAATTTGTTTAGACTATGATCAACATTTCTACGGAAAATGTGATCAGACTTCGATCGACATTTCCACAGAAAAGTTAATCAGACTATGATCAACATTTGTACAGAAAAGTTGATCATTTTTATGGAAAAGTTGATCAGGCTATGTTTTAAATTTCTACCGAAATCAAGGTCAGACTATTATCAACATTTTCAGAGAGAATTTTATCTGATTATGATTCTTATTATGAACCCAACAAATGTTCTAAAGAGTCTTTCCCTTTCACATTTCCTTTTTGTATATAACTTTTTGTTTTATGTCATGATCACGTAGCAATTTGATCACTAAAATCACGGTTTGGCGCTTGATTGAGGCTAATGGTGAATAATCAACAATTAAATATGCACAGTCGTGTTTTCCCACTTCATAAACGTGCATATCGATGTGGTAGACAGCCACAACAACACTGGCAATTGTAATAATAAACCTTTTTATATGAAAGAAGAAAAATATTTTCTTTTCTAAAGAAGCTTCTTGTTTAAAATTTCTCTATTGCTTCTTTTCTTTTCCCTCCTCATATTTTCAGCTGTTACTATTATTTCTTTATGACCTCCATAAAGAAGTTTTTCTTCGCTATTGTTTTCAATGTCTAAACTTGTTGTGTTGCTAATACAGCAACTCATCATCATCATTTTCTTGCTACACCATTTTTCCTTTAGTCATCCTTATTGAAGAGTATTGCTTTACGTTATAAAGTGCATAGAAATTTAAATGTAATAGAACCATGCAACTCTTTTTCAATCTTCTGTAAGCTAATGTATATGCTGATTGTGTCAAGTTCGCTAAAGGTGATCATATTGCACTTGGCTTTAGCAGCATCTTCAATTTGGAAATGATCTTAAACTCTATAGTTTGTTGAGAGACAAAAAAGGAATAGAAAACGAATTAAACCCTGAGCTAAGAAATATGAAGAAAGTTTGACATTTGTTCATGTAAAATGTGTGACTTGTTACTTGTTGGTGCCTGTATGTGCCTACATCATTTGATTATTAAGCAGAATATTTAATTTGCAAATGCATCTTTTCACAAACGTGTCGATCATTATGCACATGTTTGTCATTTCTGGTGTTTCATGCATTTTTTATTAAGATATAGGAGGAAAAACTATTAGGTTTAGTGGGTCAATGAGAGACATTTTAAGAGGATTTAAAAAATGAAAAAAGTTTATAACACACGGAGCAAATTTTCTAGAGAAAAGTTCACCACAGTGTGATAAACTTTTCTAGAGAATTCAACTTTTCTAAAGAAAAGTCTATCACAGTCTGCTCAACTTTTCTAAGTCAAAAGTTCATCACGGTCTGATCAATTTTTCTAAAGAAAAGTCTATCACAGGTTGCTCAACTTTTCTGAAGAAAAGACCGTCACAGTCTGTTCAACTTTTCAAAAGAAAAGTCTATCCCAGATTGCTCAACTTTTCTGAAGAAAAGTACGCCACAATCTGCTCAACTTTTCTAAATAAAAGTCTATCACATTGTGCTCAACCTTTCTATTGAAAAGTCCGTCACAGTCTGCTCAACTTTTCTAAAGAAAAGTCTATCACAGTCTGCTCAACTTTTTTATAGAAAAGTCTATCACAGTCTGCTCAACTTTTCTATTGAAAAGTCCGTCAAAGTCTGCTCAACTTTTCTATTGAAAAGTCCGTCACAGTCTGCTCAATTTTTCTAAAGAAAAGTCTGTCACAGTCTGCTCAACTTTTTTAAAGAAACGTCTATTACAGTCTGCTCAACTTTTCTATAGAAACGTCCGTCACAGTCTGCTCAACTTTTTTAAAGAAACGTCTATTACAGTCTGCTCAACTTTTCTCTATAGACACATTTTTCACATTCTTTTTCAATTCATTAAAATCTTGAGTAAATGCAAAGTAATACAATCAGATCATATGGAAGTATGTTCATTAATATTTTTATATCATTACCAAGTGTATTGCATTGTTTTAACTTAAATTAGCATTAGATTTTAGGTAATGTACTCCATGTTTTGACTTAGTTAATTATTAAAAATTTAAATACAAAATAATGTTACATGAAAAATATACTTATATAAAGTGTAACATTACATGATTTCTCTTTATCTACATTACATACATATAAAGGTAGGCATACTTTCAGTAAACTTTGCACAAATTTCTAAAAGACATAAGTGTCAACATGACAAGAGAGTCACATGTAGGACAGAAAACAACAATTTTATTTATATATTTTTGTAACAAAATACTTGTAAACTGACTATCACTGCCAACTGACATTTAACACTTAAATGGACTTACTTACAACATCCAATACCATATGAGTAGAAAAACTTTGTTATATGTAGATTTGATCCACCTTCATACTCAAATGTTGGTTAGTGTTGGTTGTTACGTGCAACAAATCTGTTTATTAAAAATTCTTTTTTTTTATATTTATTTTTTGTTTTTTTTCAGACCATATCAAGCTCTTTTAGCAAGATAGATATAAGGGGAAGGGAGAGACAGCAAGAAGTTAGAAAGCTATTTAGCTTATCTTAAGGACAATAAGCTTTTAAAAATTAATGTCATTTTGTCTTTAAACTATATTTATTTTTGTTTAGACTGCTTGCCAAAGTGTCTTAGCGCGCCACAACATTGAAACAGCACCGAAAAAATATCCTGATAAAAATATGATAAAACTTTTATAAATTCATTAAGTTTATTTTTTTTCCTTCCTTCCACTCACTGTTGGCTGTTATTGTTGCCCGTGATTTACATATCTTTATAACTACTGTCGGTGCTGTAAAAAGTATTTGGGGGGGGGGGGGGGGTGCCGAACAAACAAAATAAAAATAAAGCTGAAACAAAAAAGTTTAATATTTAATCTTATTTACTGCCGTAAAAAAGTAATGTTTATGTTAAATACAAACAGTAAGGCGATTCACACCAAGTAGCAAAAACTACTTTTTCTAACAACTAAACTTACAACTGCTGACAATCTTAGCTCTTGTCATAAATTTCAGCAGGACACAATCAGTAGCTTTGTAAGTAGCAATGCAAAACATATTACAGGATTCCAGTAATATTTAGCAGCTGATTTGGTTCTATTGCACCTTTAAAGTCTTTAAAATTTTCGAAGAAGAAATTACACTAATTCCTTTTTATAATTCTTTGTTTCACTTATTCTAAATGTTTTTTGCCACTCACACTGAATACCCCTGCATTTTTTATATTCTTGCAAAAACAACGAAATAAAATATCAAACAAATTTATGCGCCAACTTTTCCATATTCGAAAAGACACTTTATTTTAAAATTCTTATTCCTTACAAAGCTCTCTGCCCACCACCACACCTCCCCCGCAAAGCTGCCACCAACATTATTAGAAGCACCAACAAACCCTACATACTCGTACATTCGCTTGCTTTCATTTCATTTGTGTGGTCGTTGGAGGCTTCATTGTAAAACTGTCTGCACCTTTTAAGATTTTCCGCTCTCTCTCTTGATGTTGCACTGTGCTATTGCTGTTGCTGTTCCTTAGAGGTGTTGCAAGTTTGTCACATCATCTTCTTTGGTGGTTCTTGGCTGCTTGCTTGCAATATTTGTTCGTTCTTTCCTTCCTATGATTAAATTTAAAATAAATCTAATAAGAAAAATACAACAAAAAATAAAAACAAAAATAGGAAAATGTGTTGCACAACAAGCAGACAACAAACATAAAATCAATTGACACCTTTTGTTGTTGCTGTGTTCCGACTTTAGAATTTGTGTTGTAGTTGTTTGTTGCTTTATTATTAGTCACTATGACTGGGATGGTGTCTATTTTATGAATCTTTTCAAATCAAATAAACATCATAATGAATGCTTGGCTGAATGTATGTATGTTCCGCTAAAGGTTGAGTTCAAAATGTTTATGCAGAGTGTGTATGTTTGTTTCGTTTGGTTTGGTTTGGAAAATGTCATGTCATTTCATTGGAGGATTTATTTAAGTGCTTGTCTCTTGTATGGCTGGCATAGAAAACATGGTTTATTTTAGAGATCGACATAAAGATTAAAACTAAACACCGGTGTTTTTTTTTTCGGTACAAAGAGATGACGGCCAACACAACAACCAATAAAGCAAAACTATAGTGGCCATTAAATAGTCATAATGTTTTTAAAATAATATACAAGGACTATAAAATAAAAGGTAGTAAATTGAGAGAAAAGAGCAGAAAATTTTAATATAAATTGTTTGGAAATTTTCGAAAACAAATTTGTCTAAGAAAAGTTTCTATAGAAAAGTGTTGAGCAGACTGTCACGAACATAATGTGATGATCTTTGTTATAGAAAACTTTAGCATATTGTGATGAATATTTCCAGGCAAAACTTTATCACTCTGTGACAAAATTTTCTAAAGAAAATCTTTATCAGTCTGCGATGCACTTTTGTAGAGAAAAATATACCAGACTGTGCTGAACTTTTCTAGAGGAAAGCTAATCAGACTGCGATGAACTTTTCTAGAGAAAACTTTATCAGACTGTAATAAACTTTTTCAGAGAAAAGTTGATCAGTGATGATTTTCATATAGAAAACCATATACAGGGTGGCCCAGAAAGACCGAAGTGGTGTGAATTCCTTATAACTTTTTATTTAAGAGATATTTTTTTAATTTTTTGTTTTTTAAATTCAATCAATTTATAGGGAATATTTTTAGATTAGTTATTAAAAATGATATCCCGCAAGTGGTGGCAATTTTCTGCTTCGCACAAATGTGCTCTTTCCAATAGATTTTCCATGACCTTTCGCAAAACTTTCGGTGTCATATTGTAAATTTCGTCTCGAATATTGGTTTTTAATTCCTAAATAGTCCTAGGCTTATTAACATAAACTTTCCCTTTTAAATAACCCCAAAGGAAACAGTCTGGAGCGCTTAAATCCGGGGAACACGGAGGCCAATTAAAATTGATTCTACGCGAAATTATTCTTTCACCAAAGATGTCGCGTAAAAGAGCCATTGTGACCCTCGCAGTATGCGCTGTGGCTCCATCCTGTTGGAACCATATTTGTGGATGGTTTTCCACGGCTGGCCTTACAAAATTTTCCAACATGGTCCGATATCAATCTCCTGGTTGATGTTTCTGGATCCTCCCGAATACTCTCCTGTACCACTTGAATATTGTCAAACGTGTGGACAGTTCGTAGTCTGCCGGAACCAGGAAGGTTCCTTACTGCTCCTTGTTGTCGAAAATTTGCAACCAGACGGTTTATTCTTGACTGAGAGGGTGCAACCCGCACATTAAATTGACGACGGCATGCACGCTGAGTCAACACAATGGACCGTTGATTTGAAAAGTAAATTTCAACGATTTGGGCACGTTGTTCAGTTGTGTATTGCTCCATTATAAATTGTCCAAGTCTTCTTTACAAAATACTGAAAAGAAAAGAAAAAAACAATATAATAAAAAAAGTTATAAGGAATTCACACCACTTGGGTCTTTCTGAGCCACCCTGTACATTGAAGACAGTTTTCCTATGGAAAACCATATAGCAAACCGTCTTCAGTTGAAGATAGTTTTTATTTGGAAAAAAGACTGTGTTTTACATAGAGTGCCCTGATAGACTAGGCGATAGAGTGCCGGACTATTAGTCAAAGGGTTGCGAGTTCGATTCCCGCCAAAGACTCTGGGTGTTTTTCTGCAGATAAGCCAAAAGCTTCGCAGTTTGTTTTTTAATAAAAAAAAAATAGAATAGAATAACGTCTTCAGTTGAAGACTGTTTGTCAGTTGATGACTGGTTTTCACATAGAAAAACGCCTTCAGTTGAAGAATGTTTTTCACATAGAAAAACGTCTTCAGTTGAAGAATGTTTTTCACATAGAAAAACGCCTTCAGTTGAAGAATGTTTTTCACATAGAAAAACGTCTTTAGTTGAAGAATGTTTTTCCGCAGACTGAGATGATGTTTTCTACAAAAAAGTTGAGCAGACTGTGATGAACTTTTAATAGACTGTGAAGAGCATTTCTTCAGACTGTGATTAGCATTGCTATAAAATACTAAATAAAAATTATAATTTTAAATTTCCAAATTTATTTCATTGTCTTTTAGCTGTTTATTATTGACATTAATTTGCCCTAAAATTAGTTTTTTACACCAATACCCCTCAAAAAAAAAAAAACAAAAAAAAATAAGAAAATTAGAAAGAAAAAACATTTATAAATTTCCATCAATCATTCGAAAGCCAGCTAACAAAAACATTAAAACTGCATTTTTAATTAAACGGAAACCACTCAAAATAATATTGGCTGGCTGTCAATACATTCGTCCGCACACAACAATGACTCAGAGAGCGATGGAGGGGGGAAACCGAATTGTAGGATTCCAAAGAAATAAATTTAGGGGAAATTAAAAGAAAAACAAACCATACAAACCAAACCCCACTTGAAAAAACAATGAAAAAGAAATAAATAAATTGTGTGGTATGTTTGTTTTAGAGTTTGATGAGTTTTAGACAATTTTTATTTTTTTAAATTAACATTTTTCAAACAATGTCATTATGGAAGGAAAAACTGCTGCTTATCATTGGAATTCTATCAAAAGAAAACAAATTGAAATGATTGCTGTGAGAGTAGAAAGAAAAGAAAATGAAATATGTGTCACTTACTTTTTAATTTTGGTGCTGCTGGTTGTGGTTGTGTTTTTTCTGTTATTTTCTTTTTTTGTTTTATTCTCTCTTTTCTTTTTTCTTTTGATTTTTTTTTGTCTTTTAAATTATCCAGATCATTAGTTATAGATTAGTTTTGAATCCAGATAATTGAGATGATATTGAGTACTTTTCGTTGTTTGGTTGTGAGAGGGGGATTTGTTTTTGTAGTACTTTATTGGAAAGTTCAAGAAATTTCATTTGTATATTAATGGAATTTTTGAGGGGAATGACTGTATTTCACGAAGTTTAGAACAGAGGAGTTTGTACTTAATTTAATTTTCAATAAAAACCTTAAAGCTGGACGAACCATATTAACAAAATGGTCCTTCTAGCTTTAAGTTTCTATGGAAATATGCTGTTTGTTATTCTAATCAATGGGGAAACATTTTCTAAATATCTTTTCTCCAACACATTTCACACGTTCTTTCTTTACAAACTGCCAACAATAATTTCATATTTTGACTTTTATTTCTCCAAACATTTCATTGCATAATTATTATTACTCCAACTTTAATGGGTTTATGCAGCATTTTAGACATGTTTCATGATTTTTTATTTTTCCACTTTAAATCCATTAAGTAGAATTTATTAATAATGTTTAAGTATTAACAGGGGAAACAAAAATATTTATTTAGAATTTATGGCCAACTTATTGACGCCACTACTTATGCAAAAGAAAAAAAAAGAAAAACTTTCGAAATATCTACATGTTTTTGAAGATAGTCCATCAAAAACATTAACATTATGATGCGAGCAATTGTATTGCATATTGATGTGTAAAGACTTTCATGCTTAGTGTTTTAAAGCTAGAAAACAACCACACAAAAGCATAATGAACGACTGACTCCTCTCTTTGCAATTGATTTACCTAGACTATTCCTCGAGGTATTAAAACATTAACATTAACAACATGTATGCAAGTTTTTTGTAAATAAATATTTACTTATTAGGTAACTAAAATATACAAAACATAAAAATAAACATAAAATTAATAAAGAATTCATGTACTTTATGTTAACTGTATGGACATACTTACATTATGTGTACTTAAGTTGCATGTTTGGAAAATTGACACACGATTGACAAGCGACAAGACACAATATTTGAAAAAAATAAAGAAGCTCCAACGCACTTAGTTTCATTTCAGAAATGCAACGAAAATTACGAATAAAACAAATATTAAGAAAGAAAGACTATTTTCTATAGGAAAACTATGTTCCAACTGAAGACGGTTTTCTATAGAAAAACTATGTTTTAACTGTCTTCCAACTGAAGACGATTTTCTATAGAAAAACTGTATTTTAACTGAAGACGGGTTTATATAGAGAAACTGGTTTTCTACTGAAGACGGTTTTCTTTAGAACAATTGTCTTTTAACTGTCTTCCAACTGAGGACGGTTTTCTATTGAAAAAACTGTCTTTTAACTGAAGACGGTTTTCTATTGAAAAACTGTCTTTTAACTGAAGACGAGTTTCTATAGGAAAACTGTGTTCTAACTGAAGACGGTTTTCTAAAGGAAAACTTTCTTTTAACTGAAGACGGGTTTTTATAGAGAAACTGGTTTTCAGCGACGGTTTTTTATAGAGAAACTGGTTTTCAACTGAAGACGGTTTTCTATGCCTTTTAATTGAAGGAAACCTGTTCTTCAACTGCATACGATTTTCTGTAGGAAAGCTGTCTTTAAACTGAAGACGGTTTTCTATAGGAAACTTTCTTCCCACTGAAGACAGTTTTCTATAGGAACACAGGAAAACTGTCTTTCAACTCAAGACGGTTTTCTATAGGAAAACTTTGTTTTAACTGTCTTCCAATTGAATACAGTTTTCTATAGATAAACTTTCTTTTAACTGTCTTCTTACTGAAGACGGGTTTCTTTAGAATAATTGTCTTTTAACTGTCTTCCTATTGAAGACGGTTTTCTATAGAGAAACTGGGTTTCTACTGAAGACGGGTTTCTATAGGAAAACTGCCTTCCTTTCCTTCTATTGAAAAACTGTCTTTTCTTTAGAAAGACTGTGTTTCAACTGAAGACGAGTTTTTATAGGAAAACTGTTTTCTAACTGAAGACGGGTTTCTAAAGGAAAACTGTCTTCCAACTAAAGACGGATTGCTTTAGAAAAATTGTCTTTTAACTGTCATCCTACTGAAGACGGTTTTCTATAGAAAAACTGTCTTTTAACTGAAGGAAAACTGTCTTCCTACTGAAGACGGGTTTCTATAGAAACACGTTCTTTTAACTGAAGACGAGTTTCTATAGGAAACTTTCTTCCAACTGAAGACGGTTTTCTATAAGAAAACTGTGTTTCAACTGAAGATGGGTTTTATAGAGAAACTGCGTTTCAACTGAAGACGGTTTTCTATGGAAAAACTGTCTTCAAGTTGAAGTTCTAGTTCAGGTTCCAGTTCAAGTTCTAGTTGAGGTTCTACTTGAGATTCTAGCTGAAGTTCTAGTTGAGATTCTAGTTCTCGTTTTGGTTCTATTTCAGGTTATATATCTGATTCTAATTTGTAGGTTCTAGTTGAGGTACTAGCTAAAGTTGTAGTTCAGTTTCCAGTTCAGGTTCTGTTTGAGGTTCTCGTTGAGGTTTTAGTTCAAGTTCTAGGCAGTTTTCTATAAAAGACTGTTTTCTGAAAAGTCGTAAAAAAAATTTGTTAATTCATAGAGTGAATGACAATAATGAAAAAAAAATATTTGTTGCATATTTTATGAACTATTGTATTACTGAAATAATTCCCTTTTTAAATGCTTTCACATACCAATATAAAGCATTGATTTAGTTATTTTGTTTCCTTTTTTTTTTGGTTAAAACTTTTCCTCTACCAAATTTTCAAGTTCAATATGAACTTTTTTACAATCTGTTTGACATCAAATGCAAACAAAATATTAGCATATGAATGAAATAAAATAAAGTCAAATAAAATAAAATGATTGAAATAGTAATGAATGAGAAAAGACAACAAACAATGAAATTTAATACATTTTCCAGACAAACAGCAGACAGCAGCAAGTAAAATATAATGAGAAAAAAAAACGATAAAAACAAAAAACTATGAAAAGGGAACAAAATCATAATAAAACCCACAAAATTAAAGAACAAATTGAAATAATACTAATGGAAAATAATGCTCAGAACTAAAAAAAAAAAAAACGATAACATGCTGAAGCAAAATGCATATTGATGATAGCAACAGTTTTTTTTATTTACAGAAATGTTTCCCTTTTTTTCAAAATCTTTTTATACCATGCTTTTTTTAAGCATAATGGTTTCCTCTTTATTTGGGTATGGTAATGTAATCATAGTCTAAACAGTCATTCCGGCAAATAGTCATTTATTTTGTACTACTTTAACTACTCATTCATCTCAATGTAAATGATCCCTTGCATAGTAGTTTTTAGTTTTTCTCTATCTGCATGTAACTGCAAATACTACCACATGCATTTTTATACAACTCCTCTCTGGTACAGAAGTGATGTGTCACCATAGGAAATCAATCAACAATATAAAGAATACAAACACATTTCTCTCAAAATATTCCCCTAGTTTCAACTGCAGCAAACGTTTCTAAATGTATTCTGCTTGCAGTTTCATGATAATGAACTGAAAACACAAATACTTTGTAAATATTTTTGGCTCAAGACAAAACTTTGACATGATATTGTAGAAAAAATATCGTTAATCATACTTGAGCCTATTAAACTGTACAAGAAAAAGAAACTACACTGAAAACTACATATGTGCATACTTCAATTGATAAAACTTAAAAATGACAAGACAAAATGCTTGCTGTCTTTATTTTTGAGGCCATTTTTTTTTAAAGAAAACAACACTTGAAATAATAGACAAAACATTTATGGAAGATAAACAAAAGTGACAGACGAAAAATTATCATCAAAAAAATATGTAGATTAAAATAAGAATTTAAATTAAAAATTAAGCTAATTTAGGAAAATAATTTTGGTTGTCTCACATTTCGTTGCAGAACTATTTTTCTACTGGATTGATTTAGCTGACTTTTATTACCAAACAGCTTAGTATAATCTTTAATATTTAGCAGGAAGCTCATTAAATTCATATTGAAATTTTGAAACTGAGTTTGATTTAAACACACATTCGAGAAATAATTGGAATTTTATTAGTGTTTTTCATATAAATTTACAGGTTGTTGAGAATATTTATGTTATTTTTAATTATAAGCAATTAGTTTATTTTCTAGACAACTTAACTAAAAATGACTAATGAAATTTCAACAATTATTTTGAAACTAAAAAAGCCAAATAAAACAAAGTAATTTTTTGCCTATTTCTTTACTCACCACTTCTCCTTGATTTATTTAAAAAAATACATATGTATCTTAAGAAAGCCTTAAAAGTTTTATTTAGATGTTTTATTTTTGAGTTGAAAGTTGAACTAAAAAAAATGTAACTGCAGTTTTTGGCAATAAATCACTTTCCCTAAAGATAAGCAAATAAAAAGTTTACTTTTGTGACAATAAAAACACATTTAAAACCGTTTTTATATTGTCTGCAAACAAAGATATTTCAAACACATATTTAAAATACTTAAAAGTTAAACACAACACAAAACAGAACTACAACAGAACTAGAACAGAACTAGAACAGAACTAGAAAAGAACTAGAACAGAACTGCAACAGAACTAGAACAGAATTAGATCAGAACTAAAACAGAACTAGAACAGAACTATAACAGAACTAGAACAGAACTAGAAAGGAACTAGAACAGAACTAGAAAAGAACTAGAACAGAACTAGAACAGAACTAGAAGAGAACTAGAACAGAACTAGAACAGAACTAGAAGAGAACTAGTACATAACTAGAACAGAACTAGAAGAGAACTAGAACAGAACTAGAAAGGAACTGGAACAGAACTAGAACAGAACTAGAACATAACTAGAAGAGAACTAGAACAGAACTAGAACAGAACGATAACCAGAACAATAACTAGAAGCTGAACTAGAAGCACAATTTGAACTACAATCTAAACTAGAACCTGTGATGAGGGGGCTGTAGCCTAATTGGTTAGTGCATTTGATCATTAAGTATGAGTTGGTATTTCTAGCCCGGGCTCGATTCCCGGCCGCTAATTATTAGTTTTCTTTCTATCCATTATAACTAATATTTATCACAGCGCCCTCCTTCGGTGTTATAGCATTCAAACGCCACCGAAGTAAAATAATTAAATAAAGGCTATAAAGTCAAACCTTTAAAAAATAATGCTCCTACTCACCACCAGAGGCGCTGCAATGCTGCACTAACACAAACATAATCTGCAATTGCAGAGTTGTGATATAAAGCTTTCTTCTACTTTCACCCTTTTACTTCTTCAATCTATTCCCTTTCCAAAGAAAGTAATGCAATTATATATAAGCATATTAATTGCTTGCGTGTTACTTCTCTTAAAAAAAAAAAAACCTTAACCAGAACCCAAGGTAGGTAGGTAGGTAGGTAGGAAGGCCGGTGTGAGTCGCCTCACACACTCACCCAGAGACCAATACGGTCCATTGCGATGCCTTAAGAAGAAATTTTAGTATATAGAGTGAAAAGAAAATGAAGACAGGAGAGTAATATTATAGTATAGAGAGAGAAGAGAAAATAGAAGATAGAAAAGAGAAGAAAGAGACCTGACCAACTCCTTAATCGGACATATGTCCTCCATTTGTGCGACTCGCGTAGCCAGGCCATTCCCATTACGAATCCTATTAGACTCTCCAGCCCACAGCTAGAGACATCCCCTAATTCGCCTAAGAATCTATTGCCCAGCCATCTCATCCTACTGCCCTGCAGCCTGGGACAGTGGCACAGAATGTGCTCAACTGTCTCCAGCTCATCCGGGTCCTCGCATAATCTACCAGAACCCAAACTAGAATTAAAATCAGAAGCTGAACCAGAACCTGAACTAGAAAATGAACATGATCCTAAACTAGAACCAGAACTGGAATTAGAATCTAAACGAGAACCTTAAAGAAATCCTGAAGTAGGAACCGGAACTAACAATATTTTCTAAAGAATATATTAAAATTGGCGTATTATGCAAGCAAATATTTCAGAAACAAAGACAACATTTTGCTTTCTATCATAATTAAAACTTTGCTCCTAAACCAGCAAAATGTTATCTATCAGGGAGAGAATATTCGACAATAGCTGTTGTTGCTATGGAAGCAAATGTTTCTGAAACTGAAACAATTTTTACTATAGCAGGGTCTGAAACATATTACAAATCGAGTTCCACTTGGGAAAAGATTATCAAAGAGAGATCTGTGGCTACATTTGAAGTTAATGCAGGCTTTTTTATAGAAGTAACTTTTGTTAAAAAATGCACTACTTTTCTCTCAATATTTTGTTTAAATAAAAATATTTTTAAATTTCTATTATAAAATTCTTAAAACTCGAAATCTGTTATTAGTATTATTTTTTAAATTAAAATTTCTTAATACGTAATTTTAAAGTATTATATTTTTAACTTTGTTCTAAGAAACTTTAATACTATATTGTGTATAAAGCTAGACTAAAGTCTAGCATTGTCACAGACCAGCAACAAAGTAATAGTAAAAATATGTTTACATTAAATCATGTTGTCTCTGCACAATGATGAAAAAAAAAAATACAAAAACTACTAGACTATTTTGGTAACAAACATACTTGACTAGTTTGGGAAACAAAACAAAAAAAAAAGAAAAGAAAATATATAAATTTAAGTCCTTAAATGCTCATATATGCTGCTTGCAACAACAATTTTTATTAAAAAGCAAATTCTCAAACATTAAATACACTTGCAGCATGTTACTACTTAAAGTGCACATACTTGTACAAGTACAATTGCACACAACCACTGCTGCATATGTGGGTCTAGAAAATATACATACATATGTACTCGTATCTGAATTTTGTATGTGTCTGTATGCTGCCATGTCTGTCTCAAGTACACTTTTGCATATCCTTGTTTGCTGTTTTTCTCTTTTATTCTTATTGAATGCTTACTCGTATTGTGTTGTACACAGTAAGACTCACTACTTAAAGATGTTACAAAAACTACTTAGTTTTCATAAGTCTTTGCTGTTTCTTCCTTTTACTTTTTTTTTTAGGGATTTATCGACTCCCGTGCACTTGAACCTCAATTTTTGATCTGTACTCCCTTGAGGTTTAATAAGGTTTTAATACTTGTTCAAATATATTCTTCTAAAAGTAAGAATTTATACTGCAAAGAGAAAAAAGCATATTTGTTATTTTAACAATGTATTTAATGGTCCTTGTTTTGTCATTTCATTCTAAATACAGTGCAGGGATTTAGGATTAAGTACAAATTTTAAATAATATTTAAAAAATGAATTGAACTTTTCATTTTCTCTTTCTGTGCAAATAAGTAAGTCTTTTGGTATAAAATTTATTAATAAAAAAAAACCTTAGTCAGTATTTATTATTTCTCTAACTTTCTCACCGTAACTGTCGAATCATCAACCAGCTAGACGTCGTCATCATCATCATATCATGTCACAATATTATTTTTCGTTTTCTTGTAATAAAACAAATAAAAATTATATAAAAACACTTTAATGGTAAAAATTCCTTCATTGTCTTGGTGGCTGATTCCTTCATTACTCTTCTCCTGTAGCGTTATGTGTTTTTCAGAAATAATAGACATAAAAGTCTAGCATTTCTTTCAGTATGTTTTCATTTTAATAACAAAAAATATAAAGAATTTTTACTTAAACATTCATAATCCTGCCCATAAGACAATTGATTTTTTTACTTTTTCATAGAATGCTTTTTTTTTTGGTATGCATTTTAACCATGTACGAGTATGTAAATCTAAACCAATATGCGGGATTCTTTAAGCACACACGGCTAAATGTCGCTTTTATGAAATTTTGTAGTTAGATTATTAAACCTTTTGTTGTTGAAATGAAAACAATTGAAATGATGAGAGGAATTTAAAAGGATTTTGAAGTATTAAATACCATACAATTTGTTGAAAAGGGAGAGAGAGAGCCCTTTTAGCTGGCTCGGCGATGAGTATTGATGAACACATTTTTATTGAACTTGTAATGAAATTTTCAATAAACTCATGTTCAAATACCCAGTGTGAAATTTAACTGTCTTGTGAAATTGTTATATTTCATTGCTAGTTGAAATTCAGGTTCTAGCTGAGGTTCTTGTTCAGTTTCTAGGTCAAGTTCTTCTTAAGGTTCTAGTTCAGGTTCTGTTTTAGATTCTACTTTAGTTTCTAGTTCTGGTTTTCAGTTATAGTTCAGGTTCTAGTTGAGGTTGGTTGGTTGGTTTACGTGGCTGCCCGCTGCATGCAAGCATTCAAGTAAAATCTTTTGATTACGTTTTGAACATAACCATCTCACTGAGTGGAGATATGCGATAAGACTAGATCATATTCAGATGCTGTTGCGTTCAGGTATCCGGTGAAATTGCACCATCTGATACTATCTCTGCTAAATTGTTTAACTAGTGTTGAAAAATATTGTTTTGGAATTGTGAAGAAAAGGACATTCACAGATAAGATGAAATACGGGTTTTTTCTTTCTGACGATCCTGGCAACGTTGGCAGTGGTTATTGAAAGGAAGTTCGGGTCTGGGGCCAAATTACCGCATTCGATATCGCGTAAAATTGATCGTAATTTTCTTATTTGAGATTATGGAGCAAGAAATTTAGTACAATTTATCATAATTTCGCTCTCGAAATCATTTGTCAACACGATAGCTCATTCGATCACGAATGCGGTAAGTTGGCCCCTGCTTGCATACTTACCAATCGTCCAGTGGCCAATTAGCACTGCTATTATTCTCAAGATGTTTGTTCGTTTCCTATTTAGAAGCTAAGTTCTTGTATACTAGCTATACTTTTTCTAATGGTCTGGCTTGTGTCCAAATGGCGCCACCTATTTTCAGTCTTTTGAAAATAGTGGTATTGCAACTGTTGAGACATTTAAAGCGGATCAGTCTCTAACCAGTGCTTTTGATCTTTCATTACCGCAGGGAACCAAACTAGTGTAATGCTGTCTTAGACAGTTCTTACTTATATTGTCTGGCCAAAATAGCTGTTGTAAGATAGGATTTAAGTAATATTACTGCCGCTTGGCTGTATCAGTACTTCCGCGAATATTTCTTTCGTACAAAATTCTCATACTTCCCCCATCGCTATTAACTCAGCCTGCAACACACTAGATTTAACTGGAAGACGTATTGAGAGCTTTAAACTGAATTCATCGCAGTAGAAGCCGGATCTGCATCTCTACGGATCTATCTTGGAATCATCAGTGTATAGTCTTTTGTTATAGAGCGTGATCCATTTCGAGGTTCCCTACTGTTTTAAAGAAAAAAAAAAAAAAAAACACAGAAACTTCAAATTTAATATGGAATATTTCTTATCATTTGAAAGATTATTATTTGGCATTTGTTTTTTTAAATATTAAATGTTGGCCGTTGCTGCATCGCAGATAGTCTATCCGTGGAGTCCAATTTTCGATGATTCGTTCGACGTAACTGGCGTATGACACGCGTGATGTTGTCCTCCAAGACCTGAATCAAAGCGGGTTTGTCTGCATAAACTTTAGGCTTCACATATCCGCACAGGAAAAAGTCTAACGCTGTGATATCTCACGATCTTGCTGGCCAATCTACCGGTCCAAAACGTGAAATTATGTGCTCACCGAAGTGGCCATTGATTGATGAAATGTGTGGGAAGTGGCGCCTTCTTGCTGAAACCAAATGTCACCGAGATCACGAGCTTCAATTTCAGGCATCAAATAGTCAGTTGTCATGGCACGATAACGGTCGCCATTGACGGTTATGTTCGCACCGGCTTTATTTTTAAAGAAATATGCACCGATGATTCCACCGGCCCACAAACCACACCAAACCGTTGTTTTTTCCTGGATGAAGTGGCAGTTCTTGAATCTCTTCCGGTTGCTCTTCGTCCCAAATGCGGCAATTTTGTTTGTTTACATACCCATTGACCAGAAATGGGCCTTATCGCTAAACAAAATTTTCCTTGAAAACGCCGGATTTCCTTGGAACTTTTCAAGAGCCCATAGATCAAAGCGATGCCCCTTGGGAAGGTCGAGCGGCTTCAGTTGTTGCCCAAGGTGTATTTTGTACATTTTTTTTTACCAGCATGCCTGAAAAATGTGTGTCGAATAGAATATCCAGAGATTTGTTGAAGATTTCGACCAGGATTCATTGATTCTTTTTACATATATCGGATTAAAATGTCGCAGGTTCTAGCTCTAATTCTAGTTAAGGTTCTGATTCAGGTTCAGGTTTTAGTTTTAGACAAGTTATTTCTTGTTTCTTAAATGTATGAAATTTCTTTTTCTCAATTTATTTTTTAAATTTTTTCCCCATAACAATTTAACTACCGTTAAGCTTAAAATTATGAGGAACATAATTAAAACGTTGTTTCTTCTTGTTTAACAGATTTGTCACACAGGAGTAGAAATTAAAATGTTTTTCTGTTTCCAGTTGTTGATTTCTCGCACCACACACTTTTCACATGTACGGTTTTTTTTTTTTTTGGGCAGCATGTCAGCGTCCATGCTGATTTATTTATCTCTAGCTAAGTTGTTGTTTTGTAGCTGTTACTTGTTAGTGTTAATGTTTTTCTAAGTAAAAATCGTATTTTGTAATGTTGCACAGTGGGTGGGAATGCAAAAAGTAAGATGTAATAAGTTGAGATTATGTAAACCAATAGTCTGAGTACTGTGAAACTTGGCATATCTATAAATAGGGAGCATATCGTTCAGAATGTTGTTGATAGATTTGTAAAATTTGTTCATAGAAGGGACCGGAGTAGAATACACCATATTAGGTAAGTTGTGATAGCAACAGATCCTGCAAACTACTGTCATTACCTTAGAGATATGGAGAAGTATTTTAATAGCGTAACTTCTTCTCTATATATATTTCTAAATTTGTCCTGATTATATCAGCATAATTTATTTCCCACTGTACTTTAGTATTCCTGTAAATAAAAGTGTTTTGATTGCTGCGTCTGTGTTTGTGATTTTATAACCTTAACGCTTGTTAACTCAGTGACGAAGGACCAACTTTTTCTTTAACTTTTTTTTTTTTTTTTTTTTTTTTTTTAACTTCCCTTTATTATTACACCTGTCAACAAGATGACAATAAGTAATTTAATTTACAGAGGTGGGATGATAATTATCTTAAATCAGTACCTAAGATAACTTAAATCGAATTATTGAATGATAAGTAATCTATAAATTTTTTAGTATCGCTCAGCTAGATCTGAAGGTGTAAACCGTTTAAGTCTTCTAGGTGCCAGGATTTCGTTTGCCGGCAACTGTCTGAGTTCCATGTTGGAGTGTTGTGTTAAACGAGTTGTATGTTTAATGCTGCTGATACGGATAATTTCTTTTATTGTTTTGACGTTTAGATCTCGATGTATGTCCTCATCTCTAATATACCATTCTGCGTTGACAATAGTTCGCAATATTTTAGATTGAACTCGTTGAATAATTTTTAAGTTTGTTGTGCTAGCTGTACCCCATATTTCTACCCCGTACTTCCAAATTGGCGCTATAATTGTGTTGTATATAAGTAGTTTGCTTTGAGTTGTTAGTTTAGATTCTCTCCCTAACAGCCAAAATAATTGTCTAAACCTGTTGTTTATTTCTTTTTTCTTTTGAGTGATGTGATCTTTCCAGTTAAGTTTTGAGTCAATTATAATGCCAAGATACTTCGCCTTTGTATCCATAAGAATTGGTAGAGTATTTATTTGGATAGGTTGAAAGTTTGTTATCTTTCTATTAGTGTAGATTACTTGAATTGTTTTATCACTGTTTACTTGAATTCCCCAACTACGGAACCAATTCATTGTATTATTGAGCAGTTGTTGTAAGTTTTGCATAGCCCATTTGATGTTTGCGTGTGATGATAGTAGAACAGTGTCGTCAGCAAATGTTGCTATCATATTGTTATTTGTTGTAGGAGTTGGAATATCTGATGTAAACAGGAGGTAAAGCATTGGTCCGAGGACACTACCTTGAGGTACTCCAGCTTTTATAGAAAGTATTTTTGAATACTCGTCTTTATATTTAACATAGAATCTTCGGTTTTGTAGGTAGTTTTGTAGTATTAAGAAGAATTCTTTTGGCAATTGATTTTTTAGTTTATGAAGAAGACCTTTGTGCCATACGCTGTCAAACGCCTTTGCAACGTCGAGGTATGTTGCAACGCAAAAGTTTTTTTTGTCAATATCAGACGATATTTTATTTGTTACTCTATGAATTTGTTGTATAGTAGAGAACTTTCGCCTAAATCCAAATTGGTGTTTGGGGATGAGTTGTCTTTCTAGAAGAATTGGTTCAATACGTTCATAGAAGAGTTTTTCGAAGATCTTTGACAGCAGTGGCAGAAGGCTAATTGGCCTGTAAGATGTTGTTTTTGAGGCATCTTTGTTTGGTTTAGGAATAGCGATTATCTCAGCGACTTTCCATACTTTTGGGAAATATTTAATATCTATAACTGAATTAAATAAATTTCTTAAATAGACTAGGGCCTTATTCGGCAATTCTTTTAGTAGTTTTCCGGTGATCTGATCATAACCAGGAGATTTATTATCTTTTGTTGTTTTTATAATTTTTTTAATTTCATTAATTGAAATTCTTCTGATATGAGAGTTGGAAGAGCTGTTTGGAAAACTTTGAAGAGTTATATCCTTTTCGTCCATTGGATTTGTAAAGGTTTTAGAAAAATGATCTGCAAGAACATTAGCTTTTTCTTCATTTGTGCGGGCCCATGTGAGATCAGGTTTTTGGATCGGCGGCTGATGTAAAATTCCATTATTTATTTTTTTGGTTGCTTTCCAGAGCGAGTAATTTGTTGTAGCTGATGAGTCAAGGTTAGTAAGATATCTTTGTAGTTTATCTTCTTTGTCCTTCTTTAGCAAGTTTTTGAGATCTTTTGTGAGCCTATTAAGGTGGGTTTTGTCCTGAATTGACCTTGTAGTTTGCCATCTTTTTCTTAATCTTCGTTTGGCTTTTATTTTCTCTTGGATGTGAGGTGGGATACTGAATTTATCTACTGTGTGTGTTCTGGATGGAGTAGAATCACTAACCGCGTTTATAAGCGTATCATTGAAAAAAGTTATAGAATTATCCAATTCTTCTTCGGTTTTTAGCGATATATTTGTCTCGAGTTTTGTCTCTAAGATTTCTCTGAAACAATCCCAGTCGGTTTTCTTGTTGTATATAAATTTATTTTGATTGGATAGAAGTACATCGGTTTGGTATATAAGTACCACTGGAGAGTGGTCAGAAGATAATTCAAAGCATGATTTTATATTTAGATAATCATGTCTTATATTCTTGGTAATAAAAAAGTCTAAGAGATCTGGTTTTTTGTGAATGTTTGTAGGCCAGTAAGTAGGCTCTCCAGTACTTATAAATTTGCATTTGAATTCATTTATTGCCTCTAGCAAATTTTTTCCTTTCGATAGTGTTAATCGAGATCCCCAAACTGTATTTTTGGAGTTAAAATCACCACCCACTATAAACCGATTCCCAAGAGATTTAAGGAGTTCAAGATATTCAATTTTTGTGTTATTATGTTTCGGCGGGCAGTAGACTGCAGATAATACAAATGGACCGTGTATATCTTCTATTAAAATGGAAGTAGCTTGAATATAATCTTTTCTAAAATTCTGTAATTCAGTACATTTAATGGATTTTCGTATTATTATTGCTGTACCCCCATGCGCTGTGTTGTCAGGATGATTTGTATAAAAGATTGAGTAGTTTGGTATGGCTATAAAGCTTTTTTGCGTGAAGTGGGTTTCAGAGACAAGTAGCACGTCTACTGAAGAGCGATTTAAAAATAATTTTAGTTCAAGTGTGTGTTGGATAAGCCCGTTCGCGTTCCATTGTACTATATTAAGTTTACTTAGTCTGTCCATCGAGCTTAGTTAGAAGTACTGTGATAATGTTCATCATGTTAGATACTTGAGAAATCAGTTGCTTCATCATATCTTTAAGGTCTTGTATATCATTACTTATTTGCGGTGTAGTGGAACTGAGTAAAGAATTACTAATAATGGACATTTCCTCAGTATTAGGGTTTTGACTCTGTGCTGTTGCTTGAGCGTAAGTCACTGTTGGATTTATTCTACTGTTTGTTGTAGGTACGTTTCGAGAATTATCAGCTTGTTGTGTTTGGTGTTCTTGGACGGTTATTTTTTCTTTGTTTCTTAGTGGTGGAAATTGCTTAATTTTGAGGGATTTGTATACCATACATCCTTTATAATTTGCGGTATGGTTTTCACCGCATAACGCGCATTTAATATGTTCGCTTTTCTGTTTGATTGGGCAAAGCATAGTTTTGTGATCTCCAGCACATTTAACACAAACGGGGATTTTGTTGCAAAAGTTTTTGGTGTGGCCATATTTTTGGCAGTTTGTACATTGAGGTAAAGTTCTTTTTGAACGTGGAGGTTCAAAACTAATTTTACAGTGTAAAAGGTGGGTTAAAGAATATATTTCCTTATTATTTTGACTTGATTTAAGTTCAATAGAAAACAGAGATAGTGGTTTTTTTGTACCAGTTTGTAGGATATTTTGGATATGTGTTACTTCGTGTCCTAGTTCACATAGTTCTTTTTTTATTTCCTCTTTATCGGTTGAATAATGCATATTACGCAAGAAAACCTTGAAACCTTTTTGTTCTTTGGGTTTATAAGTGTAGTATTGGGTGTTTTTAGCTCTTAATAGGTTTACTATTTGGGTGTAGTGAATAGATTCTAAAGGTTGAATTTTTATTTCATTTTCTTTAAGAACACGTATTTCGTAATGACAATTTGGTAAGGAGTTTAAAGCATTATTGAGGTTATCTATGAATTGCACGTTTTGAACATATATTGGTGGGGGCTTTGTAGGTTTATTTTTTTCTGGTTGTTTGTGGGGAACACCATCATTTTGAATTTGGTCTTCTTTATTTTCATTATCATCAATAGATAATATTTCAAACCTATTTGGGGTTGAAGGTTGGCTTAACCAGTATGATTTTAGTGTTTTTTGTGGCTGCTCTTTAGTTTTAACTTTTTTATTGCTGTTTGTGTTTTCAATAAGTTTTGTGGGTGAGTTACGAGGCCTCTTTGATATGTTACTGTTTTTTAATTTCTCTTTATTTAAGGGAGTATGAATTTCATGTAACTTACTTGTTGTCATTATTGGTAAGTATGAGAAGGCTGTTGATGTTACTGTTGTTGTTGCTAAAGCTAGAGTTGTTATTGCTGAGTACGATGTTGTGGTAGTTGTAGTTGTTGGTGCGAGAGTAGTAACCAAAGAGTAAGGAGTTGTGTTATTAGTTGTAAGTGTGGGGGTTGTTGAAATAAATTGGAATGTAGTTGCAGTTATTTGAGTATCAGTTGTTGGAGTAGTACATTGAGAGCTCCAAGAGAGGGGTTTCAATTGCGATTGCGCAGTGAGACTAGGATATTTTTGGTGATCATTCGGATTGTAATCTGATGCAGATGCATAAGTATTTTGAGCGGGAAGAGAGTTTGAGCTTATTGATGGTGCTTGACCATTCGCACTTATAACACATAAGCTATTTACTGTAGTAAGGTTTGACTGAGACAGATGTTTATCACTTTTTTTATTGTTAGGGGAGCGGCACCTCTCCGGCGGGGGAGAGCGCTCAATGGGCATTTTTATATTTTCTATGCTTATTTATATTTTAAACTTTTGTTTATTATTTAGTATGTAGCATCATTAACAGCGGATAATGATAGCTGATTTATTTTAATTTTGTTTATTTTTTTTTTTAGCGTCTTTTCGCAATATTTTTATATGTTTTTTTATATACTTTTTGTACTTAAAAGATGATTTTATACGAAGCGAGGAAAAAAAACACGTCCGCACGTTAGATGTACTATCTTTAACTTAATTGTAGAAAAAACTCTCTTTCTCTCTCGCACACATGTAACTGTGTGTGCATTACATTTTATTCTAAATCGTTTATAATGCGTGAAATTATGCATATGGGAAACATGATGATTATGATGACGATTTACATCATGCATGTGTGTTGTGTTGTTATTGTTGTTGTTGCTGATGTCATAGGAGACATTTTACAACAAATAATGATAATAAAAAAAAATTCCATTTAAATGCTGTAGGTTGTTGTTACATTCATGCAACAATTACTTTCTAATTGCATGAATATTATAAATTAAGAAAACAATAGAAAATTTGTATGTTTTGAAACTCATTTAATGCAGAATTGTTGGAATGTTTTTCTAAAGTTAAGTTTTTTTTTTTTGTTTAATTAAGAGTTATTTGAATTGAAATTTGTACTATTGTTAAGACAGTTTGCCTATAGAAAACAGTTTTGTTAGGAGTTTTTCTTATAGAAAAATGGCTTGTTTATAAGACAGTTAATTAGTTTTTTAACAGAAAAGTTTCTTTTATAAGACAGTTTTCCTAACAGAAAAGTGTCTTGAAAGTTTTCTTAAGAGAAACGTGT
This sequence comes from Bellardia pandia, assembly GCA_916048285.2. Taxonomy (NCBI): domain Eukaryota; kingdom Metazoa; phylum Arthropoda; class Insecta; order Diptera; family Calliphoridae; genus Bellardia; species Bellardia pandia. The sequence continues at coordinate 98,743,963 of OU696531.1, read as the reverse complement.
CTTGACAGTTTTCCTAAGATAAAATTGTTTTGACTGTTTTCTTAAAAGAAAAGTGTCTGCACAGTCTTCTTAACAGAAAAGTGTCTTGTAAAACGACTGTTTTTTTAACTGAAACGTGTCTTGACAGTTTTCTTAACAGAAAAGTGTCTTGTTATAAGACAGTTTTTTTAACAGAAAAATGTCTTGACAGTTTTCTTAACAGAAAAGTGTCTTGTTATAAGACAGTTTTTCTTAACAGAAAAATGTCTTGAGAGTTTTCTTAACAGAAAAGTGTCCTGTTATAAGACAGTTATCTTAACAAAGAAGTGTCTTTTGTATAAGACAGTTTTCTTACCAGAAAAGAGTCTTATTTTAAGACAGAAAAGTTTCTTATTATAAGACAGAAAAGTGTCTTGTTATAAAACAGAAAAGTGTCTTGTTAAAAGACAGTTTTTTTTAACGGAAAAGTGTCTTGTTAGAAGAAAATTGTATTTTGTAAACAGAAAACTGTCCTGTTTTAAGTGTTGACAATTTTCCTAACAGAAAATTATTAATAATATATTATAACTTACTTTTAGGCCGTTTATTGTTTCATACAATACACTTTAAGCAATAAATGTTTCTTATTAAATTGCATAAACTTAAAATTTACCCACATTCTCCCAAAATCAATAGCACACTAACCCCCCTACAGTTACAAAACCACTTGCAGACTTACTGCATGAACCAACAGCATTCATAAGTTCTTATGATTAAATACAACAGCCACATTAACAGCCTTAAGAAAAACCACTTGACAAAATACAAAATAATTGAATAAACAACAGAAAATAAAGAATATCAGAAAAAGAAAAAAAGGATTATTAACAAAAAACTTCAAGAAGAAAAACACACATTTAAAAATAAAATAAAATGCAAATTGAAAAATATATAAAAAAAGCTGTAGAGAAAAATAAAAACAAAAAAAATATATTTAACATTTTTTTCGCTCTCACACCATGTTTTGTTTTTGTTTTGCTTTTCATGCCAACAGATAAAAATCTGTAATGACATTAAGAAAAGTTATAAAGGCGCGTGGTGGGAGGGTTTAAAAGAAAAGGGGTTAACGAGGGTGTTATTGAAGAAGCAAAAAAAAAAAAAAATAAAATAATAAAATACAGCAAAAGTATTATTACGAAAAACGTGTGAAATGTGTAAAAACGCTTACACTTAAAGCCTGGTTGATGACGATGGTGTTAAAGCGGCAACATAGAGAATATGAAAATTTCGTAACATTCCAGCGCACAAGACAACAGCAGGACAATAACAACAGGGATAAAATATAATAATAACTACAAATTTTTGTAATAAAATAATAAGGAAATATAACAATGGATATACGAATAAATATGAAAGTAACCCAAAAGGAAATGTTGGCAAGTGACTTTGCCGTCTTATGATAAAGACTAGGTCTTAAACTAAATGCTAGGTTTTATACAAAAAACTACGTCTTATACTAGATAATAGGTCTTATACTACGTCTGATACTAAAAACTACGTGTTGTACTAAAAACTATGTGTTATAATAAAGATTACGTCTTATACTAAAAACTACGTGTTATAGTAAAGATTACGTTTAATACTAAAGACTACGTCTTAAACAAAAGACTACGTCTTAAACAAAAGACTACGTCTTAAACAAAAGACTACGTCTTATCGTAAAGACTGCTTGTTATGCTAAAGACTACCGTCTTATACTAAATACTACGTCTTATACTAAAAACTACGTGTTATACTACATATTACGTTTAATACTAAAGACTACGTCTTAAACAAAAGACTACGTCTTATCGTAAAGACTGCTTGTTATGCTAAAGACTACCGTTTTATACTTTAGACCATGTCGTTTGATAAATATTCCAATGAAATTTCCATTTGGGTCTTGTAGTAATAACGCACAGAAAAGAGAATTGTATAAAAGAAAAAGTCATACAATTTGTGGGTTGGAGAAGGGCGAGGACAGCAGAGCAGTATATGTATATCGTTAGCTTGGCTGGCTTAAGTGAAGAAGGCATTAACATACATACTTTGGCACATATTTTAGACCCCTTTTAGTTGGCAGTACCCTTAAAAACCAACAACTACTCTATTGTTACTGTGTTACTGCTAAGACCCAGTAGGTAAGGACTTGGGTACTGTAAACGATAAAAGGATATTATAACTGGGTTATTTCTTGTGTTTATTATGGTTTTTATGTGTTTGTTATTGTTGCTGCTGTAAATGTAGCCTTTTGCCATAATTGTTGTTATTGTTCCAATGGTGCTATTTTCCCAGCTTACAAAAGCATTTTTTCCTTTAACTAAAGGGGGTTTTTTACATGTAACCACTTTTCAATTTAATTTTCAGTTACCAACAAAGCGCTTTTTGCATTTTGTTATAAGTTAAAATTAAAAAACAAATATATATAAAAATATATTTTATTATTATTTTTGTGCGCATACAAACAAAATAAAAACCAAAAATGATTTTATTAATGTTGAAAAAAAAAAAATATGTGGTTGAAGTAAAAGTGGATACTATTTTGAAAAACAAATAAAGGAAAGTGCTTGAAAATATTTAACCCTAAATGGTGGAAGGAGTTGGTGGGGGGGGGGGAAATGTATACTTGAGAGGATGTGGCTATACGAACTTACTTGTATTTGAGGACAACTGCACCTTGGTAAAGGAAAACACATTTTAAGGGGCTCTCTATAGGGGTATAAACAAATAATCCTCTAGTTGTAAACATGATTGATAGCTTTGTTTCGTTGCCTTTATTATATGGCCTTAAATTCAACTTTAAACATCCTTTTCATCCTGCTATATCCTTCACCTCAATGACATTTATTTGAAATTTTTTGTTGTTTGAAAAATCAAAGTTTTTAAAACAATGGCAATAGAATAGAAACGATATACAACAATGGCTAAAGTCTCATTCATTTAATTCACAAATAAACACACAAATAAAAGTAAAAATCTTCACAATTAAGAGTGTATACTAAATATTTATAACATTTTTAGTTTGTAGTTCTCCTTTTTCGGATTTGTGTTGCTGTTTTTTTTTTATGATTTTCTAGCCTCAAGTGTGCCTTTGGTTTACAATTAACAAATTTAATTTAGGTTTTTTGTGTTCCTTTTTTATTTTAGTCTTTTACTCGAAAACAACACAAAATAATTGAGTGTATTAAGCCAAGCATGGCAACAATTTTAACCCAATTTTTTTTTTTTTTTTTTTGCTAGTAGAGAAAAGTTTTATCCAAAAAAGTAAAATGTTGAAAAAAGAAGACAAAGTAAAAACAAAAATGAGAAAGTAAAGGTTAGGTAGGATTATAAGCCCCTCGAAAAGGGTTTGAAAAGAAAGTATAAAAGGACCAACTAAAGACTATTATTTCTACTAAAGACTACGTTTTATACTAAAGACTACGTAACGACTGTATTAAAATTTGAGCATATAGAACGAGCAAGAACACACAAATTGTGTTAGCTTTCCTCTAACCGGTCCAAAGACCAAACAGAGCACTTTCGTATAGAAAACTTTTCACCCCATTAAAAGTCCTCTTATACAAATCCTATTTTCTTTGATCCTACAAAACTCTGCCCTGTAATTTCATTTAACTTTCAGTTTTTGTTTCCATACAAATTGCATTTGGCTGTTCTATACACTGCCATCGCCATCTTGCAATTGCTGGGGAGAGAAAAGAAAATTAAAACAAACAAATGAGAACAAAATGGCAAAAGTATGAAGGACTTTCGAGGGAACTAACAAACAAACACTGAAAGCAACAAAACTATTCTGCTGTAACATATGAGCTTTAAAACTATTTGTTTAATTTCCAAAAAATAAAACGAAATAAACTACAATTGTTGCTGTCGACGTTTATTTTGCTGTTAAAATTCTTTTAAAAGTTGTTTCTTTTTTGTTGTTATTTAGTTAACAATTGTTACTTTCTACCACGTTTACGTTTTGTATGCAGCGATCTTTTGTGAGTGAAAAGTTAGAAGTTAAAAGTAAACATATTATAAGAAGTAATTTATAGAATAGGATGCAGTTTTTAGTACAAGACGTGGTATTTTGTATGACGTAGTCTCTTTTATGACGTAGTCTTCTGTATGTATACGACGTAGTCTTTAGGATAAGACATATTAGTCTTTAGTACAAGACGGTAGTCTTTAGTATAAGACGGTAGTCTTTAGTATAAGACTGTAATATTTAGTAAAGGACGTGTTCTTTAGTATAAGACACAGTTTTTAGTATAAAGCTAAGTATAGACGATATGTTGAATCAGCATATTTATGCTGAAAACTTTGTGACAAGTAATTACATATCGTGTAAACGCAAAATTTTTTCAGCATACGTATGTTTAACAACATTTGCTAACACTTTGTTAACAATGCCAACAAACGTATGTTGGTAATTTTAGCATATCGTGTAAACAGCATATTATTAGTGTTTGACAAATTTCCTGCGTATGTTGACAGATATGTTATTTGTTGAAAAGCGTATGCAAGCTTTTCAGCATATGGCAAATTCATATGCGATCAGAGTTGTATTTTCTAATAAAGCTGATAAGAAAACAACAATGTCGGCTTCATTGATTTAAATCACAAATTATAATCTAAAGGACAGACGACGTTTAACATTTTTTAATTTTTTGTATAGTTTATACAATTTATTATATTCACATATAACAAAATAATTGAACACAAATATTAATTTAAATGGCGGAAAACTGCGTTTGTTGACATTAGCAAAAACATATGTTTTTGCATCTTTTTTGTGTAATAGTGTGGCACCTATGACATACTTTGTTGCGATTTTTTTTGAGTGTGATAGAAATCGGTCAGATTTTCCACTGAATGAATCGTACGATTGTGTACGATAGTGTATCACGACCTTTAAGGCCACCTGCCGATAGTTTTTTTTATGTAAATACAATTCTTGTTGCATATGTACCAACACACACAAGAACACAAAACGCAATATAATGGCCGGCGGCATTGTTCAAATTAATCGACAAATTACCGCATTGGTGATCGAATGAGCTAACGTATCGAAAAATGATTTCGATATCGAAATTATGATAAAATATACTAAATATCTTGCTCGATATCGTATGCCATAATCTCAAATAAGAAAATTACGATCAATTTTACTCGATGTCGAATGCGATAATTTGGCCACAGGTCTCTAGAAATAAACAATAACTTATTCAAAAACGATTATTAAATTTAACAAACGATTATTAAGACAGATTTCAATATAAAAATTTACTTAAAAACGCAATAGCTAGATCAATTTCCTCCCACGTCATCATTTATGTTTTTTTTATTAATATTTTAATTATTTACTTTTATTTCAAAAATTTCACATAAAATACAGAAGTTGAATAATAATTGAAAAATGTTGTCAAACTGACTAATTTCACAAACAAATGTTTATACGACTCAGCATATGTAGCACCACATAAAATTCAACATATCGTATAAACACAAAAATCGTATGCTAACTCATATGTTGACATTTCATTTGCTGACATCAAAAAATTTGCTACTTTCAACATATCGTATAAACGTCTAACATATGACATAGGAATTTGCTGCTAATTGTAATCATATGGCTGTCAGCATATATATGCTGATTCAACATATCGTCTAAACTTACCTTAATACGAATTCTTTAGTATAACTAAGTTTTTGGTATAAGACGTAGTCTTTAGTTTAAGACGTAATATAAGAATGTAGTATTTAGTATAAGACGTAGTATAATAACGTAGTCTTTTGTATGAGACGTAGTCTATAGTATAAGACTGAAATATTTAGTATAGGACGTGTTCTTTAGTATAAGACAAAGTCTTAAGTATAAAACGAATAACAAAATCTGTGATACAAGACGTAATCTTTAGTCTTAAAAAAGACATTTTGTAAGAGTCAGATTTTCTAAGTCACTCACTGCATTATCAATGAATAAATTACTGACTAAACAAAGGGACAAAAAGCTGATGCTACTGCATATGATGATGAGAATGACGATGACTATGATGACGTTTGTGTGCTGCTTTTGTTGCTTGCTCTCATTGCTGAAAAAAAGGGTTAAAGTGAAAAATTCCTTTGTTTAGTCAAGGATTTTTTCCGACTTTCTCTTTTCATACTGTTGATAAAAAAAAATAACAAACTAAATTGTATTTTTCTACAAATGTTGTTGCTTTTAAAGTTTAATATTTCTAAACATACTTAACAGAAAAAGGAAAATGAAAGAAACAATCAAAAAAAAAAATTTGATTAACTTTAGAGTTTAAATAGAAAAAGGGCAGGGATTAATAATAATACGAAAATAAAAGAAAAAAAAAATAATAATGGCAACAAATAGAACAACAACAGTTGGTAGTTAAGAGTGACCACTTGAAGGAAATAATAGAAAGCAGGTCCTTCAATGCTTCAAAATAATTCGAATGAGTGTTAATTTCAAATGTTTAGCATACCTTAAAGCTAAATTTAAACTATACGCAAACTAAAATTAAAGCAAAATTTAAAACTATATAAATTCCCTGGATTGAAGCTATTTTCTTTGGCTGTGGTCACCTTTTACTCATGTATATTCATAAGTAATGCATGTGTGCTTATGGACTTCTCACTTGCTACTAAGCATTGTTAAGGCACTTGGCTTTTAAAGTTTACTCAATACTAGTTGACCTTTTTCGTCTCTCTGTCCATAAGACTTTACGCATCTGCTGTTAAAGTTACCAAGTTATTTGAATTTAAAAGTCGTATAGTTTTGTTTTACTCTTTCTACATTTGCAAGGCTTAAAGCCTTTTTTTATGTTTGGATTCCAAAAACTAAAGCTTTTGTTTTTAAAGTATTGGGGCCAGTTGTGAGGGAAAGTATAAAGCTGTTAAGATATTTTTTTTAATGTAGCAGAGTTTAAAGTAAAATGAAAATTTTATCTGAGAGGGTAGTAGAGTTGGGTAGTATTCTAAATCCGTTTTGGTTGCTTGCTTTTTTTTTTTGTTTGTTTTATTTTCTAAGGATTTCCTTTATTTTATTTTATTTTATTTGATTCTATTTCATTATTTATCAAATGGCACAACAACAAAAAAAACTGCTTCATTATGCGGGATAAACCTTTTTATATTTGCTAGTTTGGTTGCTGCCTTGTTTGTTGGTTACGATTTGTTTGATTGTTTTTTTGGTTTTAGGAAGGGGCAGGGGGCTAAAACGAGGGTTGTTGGGATAATTTGCTATGGAAATTTGTCGTATAGAAAATTGTCTTATATTAAAGACTACAGTTTTACACCAACCTACAGTCTTATACTAAAAGCTAACTTCTTATACTAAAGAGTGACAATTTATACTAAAAACTACCGTCTTATACGCGACACTTTACAGTCTTACACTAAAGACTTTACAGTCTTACACTAAAGACTTTACAGTCTTACACTAAAGACTTTACAGTCTTACACTAAAGACTTTACAGTCTTACACTAAAGACTTTACAGTCTTACACTAAAGACTTTACAGTCTTACACTAAAGACTTTACAGTCTTACACTAAAGACTTTACAGTCTTATACTAAAGACTACCGTCTTATACTAAAGACTTTACAGTCTTATACTAAAGACTTTACAGTCTTACACTAAAGACTTTACAGTCTTACACTAAAGACTTTACAGTCTTACACTAAAGACTTTACAGTCTTATACTACAGACTACCGTCTTATACTAAAGACAACCGTCTTATACTAAAGACTACCGTCTTATACTAAAGACAACCGTCTTATACTAAAGACTACCGTCAAGACTATACCTTCTTATTTCGATTTGAAAACGCCAAAGAGGTGTTCTGACAAACTTAAACGCTAGAAATTTGGCGTTTTCAAACCGCTAGTGTATACTGAAGCGATCTGGCTTATTTTATTGAAACTGCACTTTAAACACAAAATGAAATGATGCACAATTTAAATTTAATATGCTTTCTTTTTATTTAAGCTAAAGCTTGTAACATTTTTCCACGATTTTAATTAAAAATATGCAATTTAAAAATTTTCTTTAAGTTTGTCAATTGTCTGTTTCAATTGTTTACTTTTGAACTAGCGTTTTGTGCAAACAGCTGATCAACTTGTTCTTTGAAAAGTAATGTAATGCATTTTAATTTGAAATTTATTTATTTGTACTAGAAGTAAACCTTCGAATAAAAAATTTTATAAAAATTGTTTATTTGTTTATGTTATTTTATGACAAAATATCTGTTTTTATTGTCCGAACATAGCTTCGAAAAATGGCAAAACGCTAGCAAATCGATTAAATATTAGTAAATACAGACGAAATTCCAACAATTATTTCACGGGTAGAACGAATAGCAAAACAATGTAAGAGAGTAGTAACGGTATTATTCCATTTCTTATGGGATTTAAACAGTGACTTTTTACATGATTTTTCTCATTACTTTAAAGCATGCCTTTTCTGTTTCTAAATACCGATGATATGACGAAAAAATTTAAAAAGGTAACCCCTACGTTCGGCAAAAAAACAAAAATTAATTTTTTCAATAGTTCTGTTGGAATTATCGAAAAACTTCCTTTTGTTGAATGATTTTTTGTGAGCTTTTATTATTTGATATTAGGGTGGTACATTAGGGTGGTAGGAACTGAGATCTGGTGAGTAAATACTAAAACGGGATATTTGAGGTAAATGCAAGATAATAACATCGATAGATCTCCTCAGGCTAAAAACATCGATATATCACACTTTGAGATCGGACTATAAATGCCGAAAATATAACAAAAAATGTATTTTGGCGACCCCTACTTTCGGCAAAAAAAAAACAAAAAAATTTTTTTTTTCGAAATTGTCTTGCAACAATACTTCATATTCGGTGGTGTACCGCGAACTTTTTTTTTGCATGGAAGGCGAGACACTCTAGTGTACATTCTTAAAATAAAGAATACAGTCTTATACTAAAGATTATACAGTCTTATACTAAAGAATAAAGTACATACTAAAGATTACAGTCTTATACTTAAGATACATTATCTGCTAGAGACTGGTTACCTTTAAAAAGTAAGCTAGTTGTCCTTTCTCTGTTCTCTGTCCCAGAGATTGTGATTCAATTAAACATACTTTCCTAACCACCCTCGCTGGTCTATGGGCTTAACTTTTCTTTTAAATACATTTTTAAATTATTGTTTTTCTTTTACTTGTCTTCAAGCTTCATATCATTTCTTCTTACACTTGTTTTAAATATTTAATTTTCCCAACATTCTAAAATCCTGCCACACCATTCCAAAGATCTTAACACTTCTTCATCAACACCACCACAGTCATCAGTAAATTCTTTCTTATTGTTAAAAAACCATTTAAAATCCTTTTTTTCGCTTTAATTTCTTACAAAGTTTGTTCAATTTATATTGTTGATTGACCCTTTAAGATTTAAATTCATTTGTTGCTGGTTATAATTTTGTACCAAATTTCTATTTTAGTACTGTACTCAATAATTTTTAGTGCTGTCGTGTAGTGGGTGGTGGGGGGGGGGGGTGAAGGGGTTAGTATTCATTATATCGTTTTTAAATTTTATAATGAAATTTCATTTATGTATTTGTTTTCTATGTTTTACAAATAATATAAAATGTATGCTTCTATGACTTTTATATTTGAAATTTTCTTTTATTTTCTATATTTTCAATTTAAATTCAATTGTATTTTTTTTTGCACCAGAAAAAACCCCTGCGTGTAGAAATAAATGTAGTTAAAGGGTGCTAATGAAATATTGAAAATTAGGAATTTTTAATGAAATTTATTCTTTTATTTGATTTTATTTATTTTTTAAGTTCCAAAATATGTTTGTTGGGAGTATGAAACAAAACTTTTGGGGTTTGATTTAAAAAAAAACTTTTGTTTAAGACCATAAAAACAAATAAAAGAATTAAGGTCATTAAACATTTGTAAAGAAACGTGACTCTTTCAATATGAAATCGAATAAAGGAGTTGTAGGCTGCATGACCTTTTTGAATAAATAATTGCAAATATTGTAATTATTTATTTAAAAAGAAATATTAGGCGAATTCTAAACAAATCTAGTTAATAGAATTCTTTTAATAATTTAAAAGAAAGACAGAAACTTTAAATACTAAAAATGTTACTGTCGTTTTCCTAATTAAATTCCAATTTGTTTCTCCATAATATAAATTTAAGATTTATTATTGTCTTAATATTTTTAAGACTACCAATAAAATATTTAACCCACAAAACCAAAACTAACGTCATTCATTAACTGAAGAAGGAACTCTGCAAAAAAAAACTTTTCATTATCAAAAATTAATAGCAAGTATACGCCACCAAACGCAAACAAATATTTCATTTAAGGAAAAAGGGGGAGAATGAAAAAATCAACTTTAGTGAAATAAAGTCAACTAAATATACCAACAAATAATAATAAAAAACAACAGTTTATAAATATACCTACACATAAAACATTAAGAGGGTAGTTTGAAAAGGCCTTTAAATCCACAGGCAACTGGTTTATCAAGACAACTAAATTTCATATGAATTTTCTGTTTTTATTTTCTATACGGGAAATACACTTCAAATCCACACTCTTCTACTCATTTTATAAACAAACAGTTGTTTGAAAAAGCAACTACAAGAACAACTTTTTCTTAATTTTCTTTTAAAATCAAGAAAATTACAAACGAAAGCGAAATTTTTTTTTGAACAGAAACAACAACAAAATTCAAACTTAAACACACACTCAAGAAAGTAAACAGCAAAAATACATACAAACATGCAGGCACAAATGAACAAATAAAATACAACATACACATTCACCAGCAACATACACACTCACAAGGACATTCTCGGCATACAAAAAAAAAACACACACATCCTTACAAAAGAGAACAATCATAAAACCAGACAATTGGGAATAGTTGAAATTGCAATGAAGTGGAAAAAAAGTTGACGTTGCATGTGAGCCAAAGAACAAACAAACTAACAAACAAACGCGCACAACACAAAATATTTGCCACAAAATAAACTGTCCGGATAAAACGAAGCAACGAACACTGAGTCAACCAGCCAGCCAGGCAAACACTTCTGGCAAAAACCCGGCAAAGACACATCACTAAAACAAACAAGAATATCAAGAAGGAAAACTGGTCACACAAAAAAATGTGTTTTGCGTTTGAATGACTCCAGAGGGTAGAACCGTAGGCTCTCTCACTTTGTTTCATTCCACAAAAAAAAAAAAAAGGAATGGCTTAGGCCTGCCTTGAATGGCGGCGCTACTACATAGTTTGTTCCTGTACATGCAGGAGTAAAACGGAAACAGCAGCTGTTGGTGCTGTTGCGGCACCAAACCCTTTACAATAACAAAAAAAGAAAATATGCAAGAATATACAAATGTTGTTAGCAGAGGCCGGGAAAAGAACACAATTGACTGTTAAACATTAAACGAGGGCCGAAGGGAAACCAAAAAATATTCGAAATTTTCAATAATCTGAACTAGACAATTTTCTATACAGAAAAACTATTAGAGACTTTTATTTAGAAAGCTTTCTCAATTAAAGAATTTTCTTTAGAAAACTTCTTGTATTAGAGACTTTTCTTTAGAAAACTTCCTGTATTAAAGACTTTTCTTTAGAAAACTTCCTGTATTAAACACTTTTCTTTAGAAAGCTTTCTTGATTAGAGACTTTTAAGAAAGCTTTCTTAATTAGAGACTTTTCTTTACAAAGCTTTCTTAATTAGAGACTTTTCTTTAGAAAACTTCCTGTATTAACGACTTTTCTTCAGAAAGCTTTCTTGATTAGAGACTTTTCTTTAGAAAACTTTCTCTATTAGGATATTTTCTTCAAGAAATGGGTTTTCTTAAGAAAACTATCTTTATTATTGTCTTTTCTTTAGGAACTTTGAAATCTTTTCGTTGGAAAGCCTTCTCTATAGGAATCTTTTCTTCAAGAAGAGATGTCTCTTAGAAACTTTTATTAATCCTAGATCCACCGGATGCAAATGTTTACAATGGCAAAGTAAGCTAGTAGGTACAAACGTATCTCGGCAGTTTTCTCGTAGGAATATTTGGGTATGCATCGTACTGTTAAGGAAACTGTCTTTACTGAAGTCTATTATTTAGAAAGATTTTTCTTTAGAGACTTTTCTTTACATACCATAACTCTATTTAAGAGTTTTATTTAGAAAACTGACTGTATTAAAATCTTTGCTTTAGAAAGAGAAAAAATATAGTTGTACATGTTTACCAAAACAATGTCAAAATTTTTAAAAAGTTTTAACCAATGTTATGTTAACTGTAATTATTCATATAATTGCCGTAATCATAATATAGTTAATTTACAATTCATATGATTACTTTAGTCATATATATCATTGTAGTAACCATTTGTGGCAATCATATTTATGATGGATCCATTTATCATATGTTGCTCTTTGATTATGATACAGAACAACATGATATGCTATAAACTTTCATCATAAAACTGATCACCAGATAATTACTATAACCATACATATCTATCGTAGCTTAACTATATTATGATTTCCGCAATCATGTAAATAATTACACTGAACATTATATTTAAAAAAATTTAAAAAATTAAATTATAAATTGATGTAAAACTGACAAAAAAGATTATTGTAAGTTAATTTGTCAAAAATTAAGATTGTAATTATTGTTATTATTGACTAAATGTTTCTTTTGTATTTTTACAATGTTACCAGATTTTAATAAAAACTCAAATCCCTGAAGAAGTTGGAAAGAATACCAACGAAACGTCGGATTTAATTGAAAATGAAATAAATAATCTTTTATTTACATTAAATTAATGACCTTGAAAGCCTGCATATAGGAAACTATATAAATTATTAATAATTAAAAATGTTGGAATAGTTGTGGTAAAAATGCGCAACTATATTTTTTCTCTGAGTGTATGCGCTTGTTTAGAAAACTGGCTTTGTTACCAGTATTTTCTTATGAAACTGTATTTATTGGAGTCTTGTTTTGAGAAAGCTGTCTTTATTTAAGACTTTTCTATAGAAAACTGTCTCTATTAGACACTATTTGTCAGAAAGCGTTGCCTATCAAAATCTTTAATTCCAGAAACTGTTTCTATTAGAGACATTTGCTCAGAAAACTGTCTTTATTACAGTCTTTTCTTTAGAATGTTGTTTTTATTACAGTCTCTTCTGTAGGCAATTGTCTTTGTTGGAGGTTTTTATTGAGAAGGCTGTCTCTATTTATTTATTTTCATTTATTTATTTATTTTATTGAATATCACATGCAACAAGAAATTAATCTTTTAAGTTACAGCATGTGATTTTATGACGACTACAATATAGATGTGCACAGTAAAATAGTAATTAAATAATTAAATTAAAATTAAAATATAATAATAATAAAAAAGAGAATAAACAGAATAAAAACAAGATGTAACATTACATATCTTTAAAATTAAAAGTTTGAAAATAACATTTTTTTAAATTGTAAAGCGTTGCTAATGATTTGTAATGGGTTTGGTAACGAGTTCCACAGTCGTATCGTATTGGTAAAGAACTGCCACTCAGATATTAAAGTCCGATATCTAAGTTGAATAATTTGTTTTCCTCTGTTAGATCTTGCAAATTGAATGCGATTAAATAAGTAAGCAGGTTCTTGTGTGTAAATAATTTTGTGCAAAAAGATTAATGCCCTGATTTTCAGTAAGTCCATAATTTCAACTCCGTATAATGATTTAGAATAGAGAGAGGTACCATCATATCTTCTTATGCCGTAGACGTATCGAAGAATAGCATTATACGCTACTGTTAGTCTGGTTTTACTGGTTGAGTCGCAATATGCAAAAATTTCGCAGCCATACAAAATCTTAGGCATTAAAAAAGTTTTTGCAAGAAGCACACGAATATGAAGAGGTGTGATATGTTGCAATGGATATAGAGTTCTAAGCATTGAGAATATTGTTCCGGAAACAGAGTTTATATGGGTGTTCCATTGAAGGGAATTGTTGAAAATTATGCCAAGGTTCTTAGTTGATTCTAGAACCAATATATTTTGATTTCCTAAGGTTATAGGAGTATCAGCAATAATACTTTGATTCCGTTGGGATACAATCAGACATTTTGATTTTTTGGTGTTCAGGTATAGATCATTTGACGACGCCCAGCAATATACTTTGTTCAGATCTTGATTGAGTTTTGCAATACCATCATCTATAAAGTCCTTTTTACAATGTATATACAATTGCACATCATCAGCGTAAATATGGATATCACTATATAAAAGACAATATGGTAAATCATTTATGTATAAAGTGAAAAGTAGTGGTCCGAGAATGGAACCTTGTGGTACTCCTTTAGACACAAGTAAAGGAGTAGATACACTTTCGCCAGCAGAAACAGACTGATAACGATCAGCGAGGTACGTTCTAAGTAACGACGTGGCAGTTGACGAAAAATTAAAGTTGTTGTACAGCTTACTACAGAGCATTTCATGATTTACTGAATCAAATGCTTTGGAATGATCCAAAAGAACCAATAGTGTGACACCACCACTATCAATGTTGCATCTAATATCTTCTGTCACACTTATCAATGAAGAAACACAGCTATGGCCTGCTCTAAATCCAGATTGTTTACTAAACAGGAGCTGATTTTTATTTAGGTATTTGCTCATTTGGTTGTGTAACAGTCGTTCAAATACTTTAGACAAAAATGGTAGTATTGATATAGGACGATAATCATTTGAGGATTTAGCAACAGGTATGACCTTTGCATATTTCCAGCAGTTAGGAAAATGGCTGGTGGTTATCACAGTGTTTAATATGTGTGTTATATAACGTATCATTGTAGGTAGTATAAGTCTGATAAATTTGGGGTGAATTTGATCAAAACCAACAGCATTTGATGTCACTGATTTACAGCATGAGATAACTTCATCTTCAAAAACACATGTGAATTCAAAGCGACGCAGGGAGGGGGATACTGAGGGTATTTGTAACGGTTCAGAAACAGCAGCCAATTGCACCACATTCATGGGCAAACTAGATGGAACATTTATAAATGATTCATTCAGTTCATTTACATCAATATTGCAATGTTGTTCAGCTTTGTTTCCAATGCCAATTTCTCGTATGGTTTGCCATTTTTTCCTTGAGTCTACAGACTCAAGACTTTTCTTCCGAAAGCTTTCCTTATTAATTTTTTTTCAGAAACGTTGTTTTGTTTTGTTTAAAAAACTGGCTTTACTACAGTTTTTTAGGGAACTGTCATTATTGGCGACTTTTCTTTGGAAAGCTGTCTCTATTTAAGACTTTTTCTCTAGAAAATTTTATCTATTAGAGACTTTTCTTTATTAAAATTTTTAAATCCAAAAACTATCTCTATTAGAGACATTTTTTTTAGAAAACTGGCTTTTTTACAGTATTTTCTTTATGAAATTGTCTTTACTGAAGCTTTTTCTTTAGGAAACTGTCTTCATTGGAGTCTTTTATTACGAAGTTGTCTCTATTTACGATTTTTCTTTAGAAAGCTTTCCCTATTAAAATCTTTTTTCCAGAAACGGTTTCTATACATTTGTTTAGAAAACAGTATTTTTTAGGAAAGCTGTCTCTTTTTAAGACTTTTTCTCTAGACAATTTTATCTATTAGAGACTTTTCTTTAGAAAGCTTTCTCTATTAAAATCTTTTAGTCCAGAAACGGTCTCTATACATTTGTTTAGAAAACTGGCTTTATTATAGTCTTATTAGGAAACTGTCTTTATTGGAGACTTTTCTTTATAAAGCTGTCTACTTAAGACTTTTGCTCTAGACAGTCTTTTCTTTAGAAAACTATTTCTATTAAAAAGTTTTCTAAAATAGAGATGGTTTGCTCTATTTTTGCTACAGGAAAGTGTTTTTATTGTAGTCTTTTCTTTAAAAAAAACCGTCTTTGTTACAGTCTTTTTTAGGAAGCTAACTTTCCGGAGTCTTTTATTTAGAAAGCTGTCTTTAGAAAAATTTCTATATTACAAACTATTCTTTAGCAAACTGTCTTTATTTGATTCTTTTCTTTAGAAAGTTAACTCTATTATTTTAATAATGAAATGATGTCTCTTAGCCAAAATTTTTTTTAAGAAACTTTCTTTCTTTAGAAAACTATATCTGTTATAAAGTCGCAATTTACACGAAGCAATTCTTTAAGCTAAGCTGATAACCTTTTTGTCATCAGGGTAAATGGCAAGATAAGACGAGTACACATTTGATTGTACAAGCAATTCATGTTACTGTCTCTTATTCGTATTACATATCGATGGTCTCATGTAGAAAGGCCCTAACTCGCATATTTGAAACTTTACAGGAGAAGGTAAAAACATAAGAGAAACTGTAGTATTCAACATGTAAATTTTTTTGTACAACTGCTTATAAAAGCGTTATTTTTTACACTATTGCAATAAATTTTTGTGAGAAAAGGTGTATTTGCGTTAAATGCATTGGAATCGCAAAAAAACAAATTTCGAAAAAATAGCGAGTTAGGGCCTTTCTACATGAGACCAACGATATGTGTATAAAAATCTATGTATACTTTTAAATAACAATATGAGCAATAAGAATTGTGCTGTGTGAACACCGAAGAAATTTCAAGGAAAAAATTTTATCAATCTTTTCAATAAAAATTGCTTCGTGTAAATTAGCACAAACTTTTCTTTGGAAAACCGTCTCTATTACAATCTTTTTTCTAGGAAACTGTCTGTAATCTAAGACTTTACTTTAGAGAAATGTCTCTTTTAGATGAATTTCTTCTGTCCCGACGAGTCCCTAGTCCTTACAAATTGTCTCATTTGGAGTATTTTCTATAGGATACTGCCTCACTTGGAGTATTTTCTATAGAAAATTGTCTCTTTTTTCTAGAAAAGTCTAACAAACCCCTCGTAGCTAGAAAATACAAATAACTTGACAAACAATTCTTGCAAATGTTTTAATGATGGTGCTGAGCTTTATAACGCTTTTGCTGTTGCTGGCGCTGTTTGTGTGGCATTGTTGCAAGTCTAGCATAGAAATCATGACGAGTAGTGTTGTAGTAGACATTGAACGGCAATGAACGGAAGCAACGCAGCATACAATGACAAGTTAAACACACAACATGTTGCTGTAGTAGTAGTCCTATGAAAAGGGCGCCTACAGCATCCGCTGACTGCTAGATAAACAAAATAACTGATGTCTTTACCTACAGCCTGGTCTAGCACTGTGCTTTTGCCCTATCCCGTTTCCTTGTGTATGTGAAATGTCTGTCTGGGGTGTTTGTTTTATTGGGCTGCCGCAGTCTTCTTTTTAGTTTTTCATAGACCTTCTTTTTATTTTTCTTTTTTTTTTTTTTGTTTGCAAAATAAAAGAAAGAAAGCTTTTCTTTTTTATTTTTTTTTTTATCAATGTCTATGTCATCTAACTTATGAGCCTGGTTTTGCTTTATAATGGAATATATCCGTCAGCTGCTTTAGTTGGGTGGGAGGCAGCAAAATTATAAAACCAAAAAATAAAAAATAAAAAAAAACAATAAAAGTTTCCCAAAAAAAGAGAAAAAAATATTTATAGTTGATTGTTGTAAATGCGCTAACGTCGCATAATTCAATCGAAAAAATGCCGCATTGCCAGAAATTGCACATTCATGAATGGTGATTGTGCCAAAAGTTTTATAGACAATACAATCATGTGTTTTTGCTTTTCGACTCAATTTTCGGGGTTCGGTTTAGGGGTCTTTCTTTGTTTTATTTACGTTACTTTATAAGGCTACGTTTTATACAACGTGATTTTTGTTTAAGGTTGGGGGGTTTTCTCGTTTTGTGTTCTTTGGAAATTGTACTTGTCGTAACTAAATAAAACGATATAATGAAATCGTGCGGAAATATTATTGTTTAACGAGTATAAATAGAAATAAATTTAAATAATTTAAGACACTCAAAATTAATTGCAAGTCTGTGTAAGGAATTTCACAGGAATTTTTCAATGCAATAGAAGAGAGTGCAGGCAGTTAGGGCAGGTAGGAACACTATTTCAAGTGACTTAAATTCTTGTTTAATTTATTTATAAGAAAGTTGGAATATTTAGGCATCACTGTGGGAAATTTAGGTAAATTGATTTAAATGCTCACTAGTTCCTAGTGAGTTGAGAATACACATATGTATACTTAAATAAATTTATCAAAATGTTGACAAGTTATTACTGAATTTTAAGGTAATTTGACTTTTCGATACAACCGATCTCTCTTTATGACTTTTCTTTAAAAATAGACTATTTTTAATATTTTTCTTTAGAAAGCTATCACTATTAAGATTTTTTATAAGAAAACTATCCTTATGAGGGACAGTTTTTAAGAAAACCGTCCATATAAGAGACTTTCCTTTAGAAAAATTTCCTTATTAGGGACTTTTCTTTATAAAACTGTATCTATTAGAAACTGTAGATAACTGTTTCTATTACAGAATTTCCTTTAGAAAACTGTCTTTATTAGAAACCTTTCTTTATAAAACAGTTTTTCCTTAGAATACTTTCTCTATAAAAGACTTTTCTTGCCTGTTTGCTTACTTTTTTAAATTTTTTATTAAATAATTTTTAAGTTTTATAACAGATTTTTTTATTTTTATATAAAAATTAACTAATTAACAAATTATATATAAAAATAAAA
Source organism: Bellardia pandia (assembly GCA_916048285.2). Lineage (NCBI taxonomy): Eukaryota > Metazoa > Arthropoda > Insecta > Diptera > Calliphoridae > Bellardia > Bellardia pandia. The sequence goes on along the minus strand of OU696531.1, from coordinate 98,725,310 downwards.
AGAGCTTTTAGAAAAAACCAAAAACTGACCTCAAGCTTAAAAATTATTTAATAAAAATCATTAAAAAGGTCGAAGAAAATAGAATAAAATTATTTACTTTTTTAAAGAAAACTTTCTCTTTTAAGAACTATTCAAAGTATTTACCATCCAGGTTTTTTGTAAAAAAAACTTATTTCGCTTTATTACAACTTGTTGGCAGCTTCTCTAAATATCATCAGGCAAGGAGTAGATTCAAAACATTTCATATATGTTGATCAAGAAATTGTCTTTAGACTGGAATTCTTAAAAATGTTTAAGAACAAATATTTACTTGCGTTGTAGAAAAAGTCCACAAACCAAATTGTAATGTTCAGTATTCTTCTTTGTCAGACATCAGCCGATTCGCTTTTGACGAGATATGAACTGCTTTAGTTTTTGATACTCTAGGCCGGTTCCAAACTAATTAAAATATCAAGAATGCGTTACAATTCAGGCAGATCATTAGTTTCCTTTGCCGACAATGGGACAGAACTCTCAAAAACTCAACTCAATGTTAAAAAAATAAAAGGGAACAAATTTCATGTGGAATTTTTATTCACGATAGGGGTGATTGTATTTCTGAGCATACATCCAATATTCAGATATAAAAATTGCCAGGTTACTAAACAATTATATCAGCTCTCGAACAATTTCGCTTTCAAAACTTTTATTTCTATGCCGAATCATTAATGTTAAATAATTGCCAGAAAGCCAATACAGTTGTTACGCAGACTTCTTTATAATTAGAGATTTAAAAGATGATATAGATGGTATATTGGGTGATCTGCAAAAAAGTTTGCCTAAATTTGGCAGACAGCGCTCGCAGTTATCAACGATTTATTACTTCAGCATTAAGAATTTGATTTGAAGATTTTTACCATCCGTTAGTGATCAACCTATAGGAAGATGCTATTAACTTGGTTTAAAATTTGCGTACTACAACTTGTTGACTAGCCATTCAACAATCAGTGAACAATTTCCGTCGACTAGCCCTGGATCTTTATACAACTAAAAAAATAAAATACACGCTTTTCTAAAATTTAAACAATCGGAGAACGATTACAGGTCGAAATAATTCCCGATCATGGTGCAACCCACTTTTATCAGATCGTATATGTGAGCAAAGAAAATTTTTAGTTCAGGTGGATTTAGTTCAACTCAAAGTTACTTGCACGACAAAGATGTCTTAAAGATGTAATATGGTTATTGTGAAAGATAAAGGATATGCAACCATGTCTAATACTATCTAACATTATAGGGTAGCTGTACACAGTTCAGGCGATATTTGAAGAATGTATTTTCGGGTTTTATAAATTAACTGATTTAACTGATAGCTGTGGTCCTAAATAGCAACTCCAGTCAGCTTCAAGAGGACCTGACCACATGATGTTCTTCACACCGGGTTGACGTACGGCCAACCAACGCATTGCAAGCACATACAATATTGCATGCCTTGCAAGACATACAATTCACAATTTCTCATACAGCGATTGCACAGATGACTGTACAAACACCTTGTTAGAGAGTTCGATCTATCTAATCTCTGCTATCCGTAGCTATAGCAAATTGCCACAGGCCAAGAAGAATTGTTTAAACGACCAGAGTCAACCCTAGCTGCACCGCCTTCAATTCATGCTGTCACTAGCCTAGCATGCTGCCGACCGACCACTAGTGTTCTTGTCCAAAGTGAGTCAACCATCGCAGTGGCCCCTAATCAGACTGCACAATCAACTCCTTCGAGAATGGGCCATCGACACCTCACACCGTAGACTCTGTTCGTCCAAACACCTTTTCTAGCACAAAGTCAATCTGCCATCACTAACTTCAATGACTCCGATAACACGGCAACAGCACCTAGAAATAATTTGGCGGCCCAAAATTTTTCACTAGCGAAAACATCAGTCTTTTAACCAACTAACTTCTACCTGCGATTTTAGGTTTAAACCACAGTCATCACGTGTTCCCATAAAACTAATTTTTAGTTAAAGGGGAATTCCCGGGTTTCTAGCTGTTCCCGTGACTCTAGATAGGACTCTAGTCAGCTGCGAGTTTATCGGGATGAAACAAGCAACTCTTCTCAGCTCCGTGCAGCTCATGGTACCGGTTCCCCAGCATTGGAATTGTGTTAAGGTGATACAAACACGAAAAATGTTTTCCTCTATTGGATGCCGAATATATCACATCCAGGGGGCTTACTCTCTATTGCGATGCGAAAGCAAATTCGATGCGATAAGTGTACAAATTGATACTCTTACGCATCGAATTTCGTTTCGCATCGCAATAGAGAGTAACCCCTGTCTTTATGAACTCGCGTAATTCTTGAGATACTAGAATGCTGGAAGGAGTTATCGAAAATTACAACTTCCGTTTTTAACATTTAATAAAACTCAATATTTTTTTGCAAGATTGTGCAGTCAATTTTATTTAAATTACTTTGGTTCTTGCTTGTCTGCTTCCTAAGTAACCTTTTAGTTACTTTTATTGCTCCTACTTTAGCTTAAACTAAACACAATTATGCCCGGCATTACATTGCTGGCGATCCTTGGAACTAGTTCCAAGAATTGTTGCATGTGTTAAAAACAAACAAATTGCTACTGGCTAACCACTTATCTACTTTTCGGGATTTTAACTGGCGAATCAACTTGGAACATTTAATTTAAAAGAGGATCAATTCATCGCTTGTTGCGACTTCTTCGGGTCAACCTAAGCCCTTCCCTGCATTACTTTACACTAGAAAAGTTACTAGTTGCCAACTTCAAAGACACTTCTACTGTCCTTAGCAGACCTGTTCAAGCAGCTCTATATTTGCTGCAAAGTTGACCTTTAAATCTGCAGGGTTGTTAGTTGTATGTTTATTAAATATGTATGCATGTGTGCAAATTCTGTTCAATCAGTTTCATTTTCACTCGATTTTATACCAATTTTTTCCGTTTTAACTTTAGTTTCTTTTTTTTCTCAACATTTTAAGTATTTTGCTGCTGATTCTTGATACATCTTTTGGTTTTCTTTTCCGTTTTTTTTAAGTTCTTTTCGGTTTTAGTTTTTTCTGCTGATTTTTGTTCTATAGGGTTTGAAGAGCTGTTTTTTTTCTGTTATTGGAAAATTTTTGCTTCTATTTCATCTTATGGACACACCAAAGTGCAAAGTGTTGTAAGTTAAATGGATGCTATAATAGCGTTTTATACTGACACTTCACATCAATTTAGTTGGATATTTATCATTCAAGTTCATTTGTTTGGGAATGTGTTTAAATGTATGTATTTTGCAAGTAATGTATTAGTAAACATACAGCTAGGGTGGGATGAGAAGTTTCAACAACAAGGTTTTGCAAAGTTTACTAAGAGTTTAAATACTAAAAGTAAACACAACAATTTAATTTCTTTAGTTCTTAAACTTCCTTTACCATCCTCCTATTAAAGGTTTGATGTCTATGTCGATTTCTTTTACGTTTCCATTTTGTTTTTGCATCTTTTACTAGTTTCTATTCACCAATCGAAATGGCATGTTATTACTAGCAATAGTAAAAAAAAAATAGATGAAGAAGTATGTGAATTCTGCTGGAAATGTTGTTGTAGCATCAGTGGCATTGGTTGTTTTTGAAATGAGCATATCAATAGAACAATTTAACTGCCATTGTTACCACTTTTTCTAGCTGATTGAATGTATATTAATACTAATGTTAACATTTCATCTTTATTTCTACATCTATTATTTATTTCCACTTATTCTTTCTTTCTCTTTTTAGGTATGTACATTTTAGACGTATCAATGTATAAGGAAAATCTTTTGAAAAAAAGAACGTAGCTTGAATTACGCTAACACTTAAAGTAAGTAAAATTAAGTAATTTAAAGCACAACATTTTAGAGAGAGCTGCCATGAAAACTGCATTCAAATGAAACCGGTTATCTGTATGAAAATTGTTTTCAATTGCAGCCGGTTTTTCTATATAAAAATTGTCTTTAATTGCAGCCGTTTTTCTATATCAAAACTGTTATTATATGAGCCGGTTTTTTATATGAAAACTGTCTTTAATTGAAACCGGTTTTCAATAGGACAACTGTCTTTAATTGCAGCCGGTTTTCTATATGAAAACTGTCTTTAATTCCAGCCGGTTTTCTATATGAAAACTGTCTTTATTTCCAACCGGTTTTTTTAAATGAAAATTGTCCTTAATTGCAGCCGGTTTTCAATAGGAAAACTGTCTTTAATTGCAGCCGGTTTTCTAAGTGAAAACTGTCTTTAATTCCAGCCGGTTTTCCATATGAAAACTGTCTTTAATTGTTGTCGGTTATTTATAGGAAAACTGTCTTTAATTGCAGCCGGTTTTCTAAGTGAAAACTGTCTTTAATTCCAGCCGGTTTTCCATATGAAAACTGTCTTTAATTCCAGCCGGTTTTCTATATGAAAACTGTCTTTAGTTGCAGCCGGTTTTTTAAATGAAAATTGTCCTTAATTGCAGCCGGTTTTCAAGAGGAAAACTGTCTTTAATTGCAGCCGGTTTTCAATAGGAAAACTGTCTTTAATTGCAGCCGGTTTTCTAAGTGAAAACTGTCTTTAATTCCAGCCGGTTTTCCATATGAAAACTGTCTTTAATTGTTGTCGGTTATTTATATAAAAACTGTCTTTAGTTGCAGCCGGTTTTTTAAATGAAAATTGTCCTTAATTGCAGCCAGCCGGTTTTCTATAGGAAAACTGTCTTTAATTGAAAACTGTCTTTAGTTCCAGCCGGTTTTCTATAGGAAAACTGTCTTTAATTGAAACCGGTTTTCTATATGAAAACTGACTTTAATTCCAGCCGGTTTTCTATATGAAAGCTGTCTTTAATTGCAACCGGTTTTTTAAAATGAAAACTGTCTTCAGTTGATGCCGGTTTTCTATATGAAAACTGTCTTTAATTGAAACCGGTTTTCTATACGAAAACTGTCTTCAGTTGAAGACGGTTTTCTATATGAAAACTGTCTTCAGTTGAAGCCGGTTTTCTATACGAAAACTGTCTTCAATTTAAACCGGTTTTTATATGCAAACTCTCTTCACTTAAAGCCGGGTTTTTATATGAAAACTGTATTTAATTAAATAAAAATTGTCTTGAATTGCAGCCGGTTTTCTATATGAAAACTGTCTTCAAAAAAACCAGTTTTCTAAACCAAAACTGTCTTTAATTGCAGCCGGTTTTTTAAATGAAATTTGTCTTTAATTGCAGCCGGTTTTCTATATGAGAACTGTCATGTTAAGACAGTCCTGTAAAGACAGCCTTGTTAAGACAGTCGTGTTAAGACAGTTTTCTACGGAAACCCATCTTATAAAGACGGTTTTGTGTCTGTTTTCTACAGTCTGTAAAATGTTCTTTTAAAATCCTAGCCGCCTAATCTTGAAAACTTCTTATTACTTTGGCATCATTATCGCCAACATTTTCCACTTTAACTTTTTGACCTTTTTGTTTTTGGTGCTGGCATGAGTCTCTTCTAGCTGCAACTTGAATATGGATGTATAATAAAAATCACAAGTTATGTTATGATTTCTATTGTATGTTAAGCTTTTATTTTCCAAGTTTTTTTTTCTCTTCTAGTCCTTCATGACTTCTTGACGGCTTTTTACAACAATATAGTTGAGCAATATACAACAACATTATTATAAATTTAGATGGGTTTGTGTCTGTGTGAAAGCCTACTTCAATTACAAGTACATACATACATATGTGTAAATATAACACACATACTCTTGCAGATATTTATGCAATTTTTACAGGCTTTGCCCTTTTTTTTAGCTCGAATTGTAATAAAGAGACACACAGTTGGTCCGTCGGACAGACGAGTATAAAGGAAAATCTTTAACTTGTTGGTTGGTGGCTTAATGGTAGGAAGGAAGTAAGGAAGGATATTTCTTTTATTTTCTTGCCTTTCTAGTTGTATAATGTCTTGTTGGTGTTCTTAACAATGGTTTACAAGGTAAGAATATGTAGGAGTGGAGTTTTTCAAACATTATATATGGTAGTTACATATGTCATCTTAGGAGTAAAGAAAAGAATTCTAAGGATTTTCTTGGTTAGTTTTTCTAATAACAATATATAGAAAGCTTATGTTGTGGAAAGGATAATCACAGATTTCGAATAGACGCTCTTCATTTGAAGACAACTTTCATATAGAAAAAAGTTTTCATTTAAAGACGGCTTTCATACAGAAAACCGGTTTAAATTGAAGACAGTTTTTATATAAACAAGCGGCTGCACTTAAAGACAATTTTCATTTAGAAAATCGGCTGTAATTAAAGACAGTTTTTCTATAGAAAATCAGCTGCAATTAAAGACTATTTCCATTAAAAAAACCGGATGCAATTAAAGGCAGTTTTCCTATAGAAAATCAGCTGCAATTAAAGACTATTTCCATTTAAAAAACCGGCTGCAATTAAAGACAGTTTTCATTTAAAAAACCGGCTGGAATTAAAGACAATTTTCATTTAGAAAATCGGCTGTAATTAAAGACAGTTTTCCTATAAAAAATCAGCTGCAATTAAAGACAATTTTCATTTAAAAAACCGGCTGCAATTAATGACAGTTTTCATTTAAAAAACTGGCTGGAATTAAAGACAGATTTTCTATAGAAAACCGGCTGCAATTAAAGACAGTTTTGATTTAGAAAACTTGCTTCATTTGAAGACACTTTTCATATAGAAAACGGGCTTCATATAAAGACAGTTTTCACATAGAAAACTGACTTCAATTGAAGACGGTTTCGACAGTCTTTATTTGCTGTTAGTTTTCCTGTGATTACCCTTAATAATTCCTTACATCCTATTTATACTGCTTCTGCTTTCTCTGTTTGGCGCACAATATATATTTCTTAGAAAATGTTCTTATGCAGTAACATTACTTTATGAGAAATAGTCTTAAGTTTTCCTAGAGTTGGGTAGTCGTATAGTCTGGTATTGCTTGACATAAGTAGGTTACTCACATGCAAAGGCAAAAGGTTTGTGCTTTAACATTTGATGAGAATATGCGAGACCCTACACATGACATTTTCATTATTACTTGGGGGGTTATTATTATGAAAATATAGTTAGAAAAGCAAAAAAAAAAAAAAAAAAAAAATGCCGGAAAAATAAAGAAAAACTTATAGGGTTATTAGGAGGATTTAAAGTTTACGAGTGTGTGTACGGAAATAAAGGTGAAATATTAACATTTTTATAAGAAAATTGTATAAGTCTATTGTAAAGGAAAATCGTTAAGAAGTTAAAAAGTTGCAATTTTAATAATTTTAGAAAATTAGAATATGCTTAAATTATTAATATTTATTAAACAATTCATAACAGTTAAATTGTTAGGTCTCCATTTTACAAAAAGGAACAACAAGGACTACTGAAATGTATAACATATTGTTATAATGTTGAATAATAGGGATTAAAAACTTTCTATTCCAGTGAAGCCTTTTACCTCTTTTGAATATAATTGCATTAAACTATTTTATCTTTTTATTAAATTTCAATTATATCTTTTACCTTTTATACATTTAAATTATGAAAATATCATCCTATTTTATTATATTTCTCAACTCATTGTACTCCTCTCCAAGGCTTTTTTTTATACATTTCTTAAAGATGATTTTATATTTTACCTCATAATCAAAGTGGAAAATAAAAATCGATCAAGAATTAATACAAGCATATAAACAAACACATATGATTATATGATAAGTCACTAAATTCTTACCTATATATGATTCTGTTATTGCTAAGACAGTAAAGGGTGTTACAAAAATATAGGTTTTCAGGTGGTGAGACATACTCGTAAAGGTAATCACACTTGGCTGTCGTTTACCCTCAAATTTAAGAACAACTTTCCAAATATATAGAATAACAAAACCTACATTTGAGCAACAAATTAAGTGCTGCATTATCACCATTAAAATCTAAATTCAGGGCAATATTCAGAATCACACTCATAATTGTCCTACCCTTTATATGTGGTTTTATTTTCCAAACCTGTTTTCTTGTATTTCATTTTACTTTTTCTTTTTTTTTTTTTGTAATTTTCATTGCTCGCGTAATTGAAATTTTCAAATACTTTATTTTCCTCTTTTCAACAACAGGCGCAACAACATCTACAATATTTGAAATACACTAAGAAAAATTTACTAACTGTTTTCTGTACAAAAACTGACATGAAATGAAGACGGGTTTCGATACAAAAACTGTCTTGAAATAAAATCTGCCTTCTGAACGGAAACTGCTGTCAACTGAAGACTGTTTTCTAAACAAAAATATCGGTCTTCAACTGAAGACGGGTTTCTAGACAAAAACAGTGTTCTACTGAAGACGGGTTTCTAGACAAAAACAGTCTCCTACTGAAGACGGTTTTCTACACAAAAACAGTCTTCAACTGCGGAAGGTTTTCTACACAAAAACAGTCTTCAACTAAAGATGATTTTGTAGACAAAAGCTGCTCTTAACTAAAGACGGGTTTTTAAACAAACGCATTCTTCAACTGAAGACTGCTTTCTAGACAAAAGCTGCCTTCAACTGTATACGATTTTCTAAACAAAAACTGTCTTTAAATAAAATCTTTTCTGGATGGAAATGCATTCCACCGAAGACTGTTTTATAAACAAAAACAACGGTGTTCAACATAAGATGTTTTTTTCAGAACACAACGGTCTTCAACTAAAGACGGTTTTCCAGAAGAAAAAAACGGTCTTCAAGTGAAGACTGAAGAGATTTAGATTTTAATATTTTTCCTTTCCTGTTTTTTAGACAAACACTTTTCAACTGAAGACTGTTTTCCAGACAAAATCGGTTTTCAACTTAAGACGGTTTTCTAGACAAAAACTTTCTTCAACTGAAGACGGTTTTCTAGACAAAAATTGTCTTCAACTGAAAATGGTTTTCTAGACAAAAATTGTCTTCAACTAAAGACGGTTTTCCAGAAGAAAAAAACGGTCTTCAAGTGAAGACTGAAGAGATTTAGATTTTAATATTTTTCCTTTCCTGTTTTTTAGACAAACACTTTTCAACTGAAGACTGTTTTTCAAACAAAATCGGTTTTCAACTTAAGACGGTTTTCTAGACAAAAATTGTCTTCAACTGAAAACGGTTTTCTAGGCAAAAACTTTTTTCAACTGAAGACGGTTTTCTAGAAAAAAATTTCTTTTCAACTAAAAACGGTTTTCTAGACAAAAATTGTCTTCAACTGAAAACGGTTTTCTAGACAAAAATTGTCTTCAACTGAAGGCAGTTTTCTAGACAAAAACTTTTTTCAACTGAAAACGGTTCTCTAGACAGAAATTGTTTTGTAGACAAAACGGTTTTCAACTGAAGAAGGTCTTCACTTAAACATCGTTTTCCTATTGAAAACGGTTTTTATTTGAGGACGATTTTCCTATTGGAAGACATTTAGTTTTCAATATTTTCCCTTATTTAATTTTTCTCTGTGTATTTACATATTTTCCTTTCCAAAGAAATCGTTTATATTTGTATTATTTTCCATTTTTTATACAATTGGAATTTATATCATCTTAATAAAGAAAAGAAAAAAAAATATAACTGAAGCTCTAAAGCTAAAGAAGCCGCTATCTGTAGGTTGCTACCTTCTGCCATGTAAGTTAGTGTGATTCAGAGTGTGTTGCGGATGAATAAGTGCATTGTGTTGAAGGGGCACAAATCTTTAAGCAGCTTCTTGCTATTCTTTTATGCCTGCGAGTATTGTGTTGTGTTAACCTTTTGAACCAGTATTTTATTGAAATTGAAAATGTGGGCAATATAAGAAAAATACTCGTTTTAAAATATTTATAAATATTTGAAAAAGGTGGGTATGAGAAAGGTCTTTAATTTGTCTTTTTAAATTCAATTATATTGTGATACAAATTGCATACTTTTTTTTAAAACTTAAATTCAAAAATATAATTTCAAAAACCAGGTTCCTTACAACTTAAATTCCTTGCTTTTGCTGTGGTAAACATAAGGATTCAAAGACATTCATCATGTTCTTATGTCCATAACCATCATACCAAATATTTATTTATTGTCAGCCAACAGCAACAAAGAAGACACTGACATATATATTCCCCAAAGAAATTCTATTATTTTCAAAACTTCAATTGTACCCAAAAAAAAAAAAAACACACACAGTGTTATGAAAAGTATATATTTAAAGTAACATTTTCATTGCAAAAGACCAACCAGACATCATGAAGCTGATGAAGAAAAAATGAAAGATATAAACCCATATATTCTGCCAATGTGCGACAGTATCAAACAAAGTCTTTTGGCAAGTTGGGCAAGTTTTCTGTTGGTTTTTATTTTTCTTCTTTCTGCAGCATCTTTCAGCTTCTTTTGTAAGCACTTGGTGACTGTTATTTTTTGTTTTTGTGTGACTCACATGCTTGTGAAAGGGATGAAGATGACAAAGAAAGCGCAAAAGGTTAAACATACACTAGGGCTACCTGTCACATGACTTGATAACCCTGATGACAATGTTGCCAACAGTTTGATAGCTTTAAATAACAATGAAACATTGTTACTAGAGACAGAACAAAATATAAAAACGGAGTTAGTTCAGAGGGACAAGTTCTGTTTGTTCAAGTGTCAAAATGTGGACATATTTAAGGCATGTAATGCAGGGGATAATTGATGTAATATTGAAGGTATTAGAGAAAATTAAGTAAAATTCTGTTGACAACATTTTTGTCTGTATTTTCTAAAAACAAAAACAGAGTGCAACTGCAGAAGGTTTTCTAGACAAAAACACAATTTAACTGAAGACGGGTTTCTACACAAAAACGGTCTTCAACTGAAAACGTTTTCTACACAAAAACTGTCTTCAACTGAAACTGTTTTCTAAACAAAAACGGTTTTCAACTGGAAACGGTTTTTTAAACAAAAACGGTTTTCAACTGAAAACGGGTTTCTACACAAAAACAACTCTTCAACTAAAGACGGTTTTCTAGACAAAAACGTTGTTCCACTTTTTCATATGCAAACCGTCTACAGACTGTTTTGGTCTAGAACACCATCTTCTGGTGAAGACCTACTATTCTTATTTAGTCTAAGATGAATTGTAATCGTAACGCTCTATGCAAACTAAGTTGAGTTTTCTTCTGTTGCCTGTTCTTGTCAGTTTCCTTTTTACAGTTTGGCCTGTTTGATTAATTAATTTAACTTTAACCCAACAATTCACTTTAAATTTCTTTTCTTTTATTATGCTAATTGAATTTAATTTTGCCCCAAAACAGCAAAACAGCAAAAAAAACACACACAACGAAAGAAAATGGAAAAATTTAATTGATCAACCAAAGTGTCATGTCGTTGTTAGTAGTGGTATATTTGAAAGCAAACACAAGCTGCTTACAGGAAACGGAAAAAAACAAAAACCTTTTAAAAGCAGACAATTAAAAAAAAAAAAACGAAATCTAAACCATATTTGCAGAAAGAAATTAACAATAAAAACATATACATATACAGAATATATAAAACAAACAACATTTGTGTAAATATTTTTCCGTTTTTCCAGCAAAATAAGAAGTGTTAATGCTGGAAAAAAAATGTTTAAAACTACTATTGAAAGTCTTGTTAATAAAACAAAAAAAAGCCATAATTGAATATTTATTAGTTGTTGTCTTGTTGTTATTTAGCTGCCTCTTGCTACTCAGCCACGTTTTCTACGAGTGTTAAGAGAGTGCTGAGGAAACCTAGAAAAAATAAATCTAGAGTTCTTGCTACAATTTGCAGCCAAACAGCCAACAATTTAAAAAGCTGTTGCATTTATGCATGCAATTCATGACTACAAAAGTCTGCTGGTTGTGATTCTTTTTTTCTTTTTTTCTTTCACTATTGTTGAACAGTTTTTTTTTAGTTTTATAAAGTAGTTTTTCTCTCTCATGCAAAACAAAATTCTTTTGTTTTATTTTAGCAAAAATTATTTATTTTTTATTCTATACATTTGTTGTATAGAAATATAAAATTCGATTTGTATGGATCTTTTTTTTATTTTATTTTATTTTATTTTATTTTGGAGGGTTTTTTGTTTAGTTGGATATTTTTTTTAACACCTACTTTGATTTGGTTTCCGTTGTTGTATGTGGTGTGTTTTCGAGTGTTTACAGTCATGTCTCAGGAATGGGGCATACTACGAAAAGATTGAAGCTTAACTTATACTACATAAACTTGGAGAACTTAAAGACCCAGGATTGAAGCTCAATTTAGAGAACTTAAAAACCCAGGATAGAAGCTCAACTAAGACTAGTTAAAAACCCAGGATTGAAGCTCAACATATACTACTTAATGATCCAGTACTGAAAGTTAACTTAAATACCAAGGATTGGAGCTCAACTTAGACTTTACAAAGACCTGCGATTGAAGCTCAGCTTAGACTAGTTAAAAACCCAGGAATGAAGCTCAACTGAGACACTTAAAGACCCAGGATTAAAGATCAATTTAGAGTACTTAAAGACCCAGGATTGAAGATCAATTTAGAGAACTTAAAGACCCAGGATTGAAGATCAATTTAGAGAACTTAAAGACCAACGATTAAAGCTCAACTTAGACTTTACAAAGACCTACGAATAAAGCTCAACTAAGACTTTACAAATACCTAAGTTTTAAGGTCAACTTAGACTACTTAAAGACCAACGATTGAAGCTCAACTTAGACTTTACAAAGACCTGCGATTGAAGCTCAGCTTAGACTAGTTAAAAACCTAGGAATGAAGCTCAACTTGGACACTTAAAGACCCAGGATTGAAGATCAATTTAGAGAACTTAAAGACCCAGGATTGAAGCTCAATTTAGAGAACTTAAAAACCCAGGATAGAAGCTCAACTAAGACTAGTTAAAAACCCAGGATTGAAGCTCAACATATACTACTTAATGATCCAGTACTGAAAGTTAACTTAAATACCAAGGATTGGAGCTCAACTTAGACTTTACAAAGACCTGCGATTGAAGCTCAGCTTAGACTAGTTAAAAACCCAGGAATGAAGCTCAACTGAGACACTTAAAGACCCAGGATTAAAGATCAATTTAGAGTACTTAAAGACTCAGGATTGAAGATCAATTTAGAGAACTTAAAGACCCAGGATTGAAGATCAATTTAGAGAACTTAAAGACCAACGATTAAAGCTCAACTTAGACTTTACAAAGACCTACGAATAAAGCTCAACTAAGACTTTACAAATACCTAAGTTTTAAGGTCAACTTAGACTACTTAAAGACCAACGATTGAAGCTCAACTTAGACTTTACAAAGACCTGCGATTGAAGCTCAGCTTAGACTAGTTAAAAACCTAGGAATGAAGCTCAACTTAGACACTTAAAGGCCCAGGATTGAAGACCAATTTAGAGAACTTAAAGACCCAGGATTGACTCTCAATTTAGACTACTTAAAGACCAACGATTGAAGCTCAACTTAGACTTTACAAAGACCTGCGATTGAAGCTCAGCTTAGACTAGTTAAAAACCTAGGAATGAAGCTCAACTTAGACACTTAAAGACCCAGGATTGAAGATCAATTTAGAGAACTTTAAGACCCAGGATTGAATCTCAATTTAGACTATTTAAAGACCTACGATTGAACCTAAACTTAGACTTTACAGATACCTACGATTAAGGCTCAACTTGGACTACTTAAGGATCTACAGTTGAAGCTCAACGTAGATTTTACAAAGACCCACGATTGAAGCTCAACTTAGACTACTTAAAGACCTTGGACTGAAGCTCAACTTAGACTTTACAAAGACCTACGAATAAAGCTCAACTTAAACTACTAAAGGACCTACAATTGAAGCTCAGCTTAAGCTGCTTAAAAACCCATGATTGAAGCTTAACTTAGACTACTTAAGGACCATCATTAGAAGCTCAACTAGTTGTTGGTCTGGATATGAATTTGAATCTTTAGCTTTTGAAATCCTTGTATTTTTCTTTAATTCAAGCCCCTGGGGCCTAAATTTGTCTATACCTTTATTTTTTGTTTGTATTTTTTTATGCTAAAACATTTTTTTTGTTTAAATCTGCCAGCAAACAAAAAAGCGAACAGGATAAAAACTTGGTTTTTGTTTTAGATATTAAAAGCACTCATTCATTCATTCACTCACTCACTCACACACTTACTCTCTGCTTTAGTCTTGCATTCTTTCATTCATTCATTTATACAATGATATTATTTTAATGTGCTGTCGGCAACATTTGGCGCGTCATTTCATTTACACTCTACTTTCGGAATGCCAGGCAATATTTGTTGCAATATTTTTTTTTAAGTTTTTTTTTTTTTATATTTCTGGCTTTTTATACGCCCTGCTACAGCAGATTCTTTAGAGAAAATAAAGCGTGTTAAAAAATGGCTGTAGTTGCAAATAAAATTGAATTAAAAATTTGCATTTTTAAAGATTTTTTGTTGTCGTGAGAGAGGGAGAGAGAGATGGTATAAAGGAAGTGTAGAGACAATGTATTTTTTTTTAATTTTGTCATTTTGTTTTATTCGATTTTAATTTATGTTTTTTTTTCGATACATGTGTGTGTGTGTATGTGTGTATTTGTTGCAATTGCAACACAAAAAAAAATTTGCTTCCAAAGTTGCAAGTTGCATGACTAAAAACCAAGATGCCAGATGAAAATTTAAATACTTAATTACCGCAACTAAGAAACCAAATTTGTATTACTTTCATGCAAGATGATGTTCCTTTAAATCTGCCAGTCTTTAATTAACTTCTTGGCAATCTGGTATCCTTGGTTTTAGCTTGTTGTATTCCTTTAAGGTTTCATTGTATTTTGTTTGTAAACTGCACGAATTTAATTTGTGTGTAAAAAACGCACAAATTTCATTTGTGAAAAAGTAGCTGTAATTCACTTTTACTTGCAAATATTTAGCTTCTTTTTTTTCATATAGTTTTTGTCTTGTTTCCGTATTTTGTTTTTGGTAAGTTATTTGTCTAATTGGCTTAAAGTTTTCATAGTTTTTCTACAGAATTCAAGAGCCAAAAAAATATATACGCTTTTTAAGTAATTTGCCTTTGTAATGATGGAAATACTTTAGAAGAGAATTTACATAAACAACTTTGGAGAGGAAAACACTGAAACTTTAAAATATAATAGCCAGTAGATTAAACAGAAAGGAGAGGGGAATTTAAGAATGAATCAATAACTGAAATCAACACATATTTAAGTTCTATTTCAGGTTCTAATTCTAGTTTTAAACATCAAACTGGTGCCCAGTTGATTAAGAAATTAGGAAAAAAAAACAACTAATAAAGCCATTTAAATTTCTAAAATTATACATACATACATTCGTGTATAAATAAATTGCACAAATAATGACCATTGAGTGCTAAATAGTTCTACATTTTTATCGGTTTTAGACACATACTTTTAGGCGTTTGTATGAATGTGTGTGTGTGTACGTGTTTTAGTGAGCAAATATGCAATTTAGTTAACATTTTCTATTTAAGCTAAAAAGTGACGAGGGCAGTATACAATTATATTAATGTAGAAACAAATAAATTATTATACCTACATTTCCCAAAACACTCCACGCTTCACTTGTTTGAATACATCAATGTATGCTCCGATTAATATGCTTTTCATATAATGAAAATGTATGAATGTATGTATGCATTAAAATTGTTACTGATTTTTTTGTTTTGTATGTTTGTAGTTTTTCCTTTCTGTCTAAAAACTGCCAAATCTACTGCATTTATAATGTTTATATATTTTATATATAGAATTTATTATCATTACAAATTTTAAAATAAACACACACACACACAAAACCGCCTGAGGGTGATTTTTTATGACTAAAAAGTATAAACAAAAATAAACTTTATTTTAGCATTAGAGGATTAAATGTATGAACAGTGAAAAAAATTGTGCAAAATACTCTCGTATATCTGGTATAATTTTAAAATGAAAATACTCGTATAATTTAATTTCACATTTAAAATGCTAAATACTGCAATGTTTCGTAATGTAAATAATTTAGTTTATTTTAATTAGACATTTTATTTATTTCCTGTTTAAATTTGCTGCCATTGTTGCTGTTATTAGTGCGACAAGCACAGAAAAAAGGGGTCAAGTTTAATTAACGTTATGTTAAACAATTTTTAAAACTCAAAGAAAATTTAATTTACTTAAGTTTGATTAATATCATTTATCATCATACTGCAACGAAATGACTTTGTGCCCATACAACAACGAATCAACTTTCATATTTGAATTATAGAATTTAAACTAAAACTAGAACTAGAACAGAACTAGAACAGAGCTAGAATAGACCTAGAAGAGAACTAGAACAGAACTAGAACAGAACTAGAAAAGAACTAGAGAGGAACTAGAAAAGAACTAGAACAAAGCAGAACAAAACTATAACAGAACTAGATCAGAACTTAGAACAGAACTTAAAACAGAACTGGAACAGAACTAGAACAGAACTAGAATAGACCTAGAAGAGAACTAAAGAGGAACTAGAACAGAACTAGAACAGAACTAGAACAGAACTAGAAAAGAACTAGAAAAGAACTAGAACAAAACAGAACTAGAACAGAACTAGAAAAGAACTAGAACAGAACTAGAACAGAACTAGAAAAGAACAAGAGAGGAACTAGAAAAAAACTAGAACAAAGCAGAACAGAACTATAACAGAACTAGATCAGAACTTAGAGCAGAACTTAAAACAGAACTGGAACAGAACTAGAACAGAACTAGAATAGACCTAGAAGAGAACTAAAGAGGAACTAGAACAGAACTAGAACAGAACTAGAACAGAACTAGAAAAGAACTAGAAAAGAACTAGAAAAGAACTAGAACAAAACAGAACTAGAACAGAACTAGAAAAGAACTAGAACAGAACTAGAACAAAACAGAACTAGAACAGAACTAGAACAGAACTAGAAAAGAACTAGAGAGGAACTAGAAAAAAACTAGAACAAAGCAGAACAGAACTATAACAGAACTAGATCAGAACTTAGAGCAGAACTAAAAACAGGACAAGAGTAGAACTAGGATCTGAACTAGGACCTGAACTAGAATATCAACTAGAACATGGACTAGAATGTCATCTAGAACTTGAAGTTTAACTAGCACCGTTAGTCTTTTAAACCAGACTAAACACTCTGAACTAGAACTACATAAATCCTGAAGCAAAAACTTAACTACCCAGCGGTAAAAATTGCACTTGCTTCCATTTGTAGGCCTGTTTACACATTCTAAAAGATTCGATGCTTATTTCACTATGGCTTCTCTCAGAAGTCGTTCTAGACGGCCTTTTGTGCACATTCAAAATTGCATTTCAAAAGAATGTCAACAAATCATGAATTCAATAGCAAACATGAATGGTTTGGCAATTATTTCTGCATATCGTCACTACAACAACAAACAGTATTTTACTCACTTTGTTGTACAAGTAATGAAAATGAAAAAAGAGAGCGTCTATAAATTTAGTTCTTAATGAAAGTTTGTGGTGTAAAGTACGCGTGATATACAAGTGATTTTTTAAATTAATTTACAATTACTGAATGAGAATTTTTCCTCTTGCGAGTATTAATTGTAAAATTTTTTTATTCGAAGCTTTACTTCTAGTTAAACATAAATATTTATTTGAAATATATTTTTGTATACCTCTGTTATATGTTCTACATAGCTTTCCGTTGGAAAACATAAATGTAAAATCATATAGAAATATACAAAGAGACACTAGCAAAATTTTAATTTTTTATTTTCAAATTTTTTATATTTAACTTTTTTATTTACTGAATGAGAATTTTTCCTCTTACGAGTATTAATTGTAAAAATTTTTACAATTCGTTTTTAAAAACAAAAAAAAAATTTACAATTAATACTCGCAAGAGATAAAACTTTCCAACGGAAAGCTATGTAGAACATATAACAGAGGTATACAAAAATAAATTTCAAATAAATTTTTATGTTTAACTAGAAGTAAAGCTTCGAATAAAAAATTTTATAAAAAATTTACAATTACTTTAGAAAACTTCTTTTATTTAAAAACCTTGTCCTATACTTTTCTCAATGAAATTATTGATTTAGCAGACCTTTAATTATGGCTGGTATGAGGCATCAGTTGGTAGGCCTTCTAATTTCCCTTCTAGTAGGCTTGTAACCAGTAGCGGTAGGCAAGGCAATGACACGCCATTTAAAATTGAGACAATTTAGCAATGCGCCTGGAAGGCCTTGTGACTGCCAAAGAAGGCCTCTTTACAGCATCTTTTTCCCCGCTGAATATAAATGGCACTGTAACCCACTCTAACAGTGACAGAACACTAGAACTAGCACTAAAACTAAACTATAACTGATATATAATTGAATTGATACTTTTATCTCACTTTTGTTGCTCCTTAAGTAATTCAGTGGCATTTCCTAGAAAATTTACTTTTATAACTAAATTTTTATTAATACAATCCACTCAAATTTTCCTAAATTACAAACAAATATTTACAAAGTTTTGTTTGTACAGGGTGTTTTTTTTAGATGTATAGAACTTTGAAATTTATTAAAACAAAGGTGATATTTTTAAATTGCCATGCTATTTATATTATTCCAAAGATAGTCTGCTGATCATATCGAGCCATAACCGCCAAAATAATGTATCCCACACCGTAATCGATTTTTGTTTTTTATCGAAATCGATAGTTCAACATCATTTAAAATTATTAAAATTAAATGTATTACACAAAACAATATTTACATTATAAATTTTAAAATAATGGCTTTATTCAAACTGATTTTATTTAAAAAAAACCTTCCCCTGTAAAATTTTGAGTTTGTGGGATACATTTTTTCGGCGGTTATGGCTCGATATGTATGCCAGAAGTTATATTTTGCCAGAAGATTATCTTTCGAATAGAGTAAATTACATGTCATCTTTGTTTTATTCAATTTCATAGTTCTATACATCTAAAAAACAACACCCTCGGTATGTATTTCTTACAGAACCCTGATATTCAAAATAAATTTGCACAATTTGGAATTTGTTCAGCCGTCAGTTAATTCATGTAAAAAAAGGCCAAATCAAATTAAACATACGTACATATATCATAGATCACTCGACAAAAGTTCTATACATAAAAAAACACCCTTTATTTATTGTCACCCTAAACAAAAATACTTCCACACATAAAACCAAACTCTAAAATCATTTTTCAAAGAAACAAAAAAAAAAAAAAAAACTGCAACAATGCTTTCAAAAACACACCTTTTTCTTCTAAACAAAAAATACATAAATCTTTTATTTTTGTTAGTTTGTTGCTTATTGTTTATAGATTTGATTTGTTATTTAATTTTCCAAATTTAACACGCCATTTGTCTATTAAAAGCCAATCAAAGGCAACCTGCAGCCACACAAAAAAAAAAAACTTTAATATCAATTTTGATAAAAAATTACTTTTGTTGGAAAGTCATAGTCTTTGTTTAAACCATTTCATAACACAAGACTTTTTTAAGCTATTGTTTAAAACTTACACAAAATGCGTTTGTAAGTTCAAAAGAAAAACTCTATCGAAATTCTGTTAATTTTTTTGTCAACAGTAGCGAAAGCTTAAGCTGTAACACAATGAAATAAATGTACAAAAGTTGACACTTTTTATTTTGTAAAAAAAAAACCAAACACAAAATTGGGTTGGTCAATAAATATGCATGTGCATTGTTATGCGATGATAGATCGCTAGTGACCAGGCTTTATAGTAATACTGCATTAAGTGAAAGTGTGGCCTGTTAACATGTATCTGGTGTTAATGTTGTTTTTTCTTTCATAGCAAAAAAGCTATTGATTTTAAATATAGAAAATGTTAATAAATTATGGGATATTAATGTTTAGTAATTAATCTTATTATAGAAAAAGTCTTTGTGTATAGAAAAGAAAAGTAGTGAAAAAAAATTATAGAAATGCAACCTAAAAATATAAAATATTTCAAATTTAAAAGCTGTTTAATGGATATTTAACGGTGGATTGTTTTATAAATATCACAGAAGGTGATCTTTATTTAAAAATTTAAATTTTGTTGCACAAAATCAAAATTGCACAAATCAACTAATCTAAGTGGTACATTACTATGAATAATTTTAAACTAGAATTGAAGCTAGAACTGGCATCAGAATTTAAGAACTGACACTCGAACTTTAACTAGAACTAAACCTAACACATCTTTTCTATAGAACAAATGCAGCATCGTGAAAACAACTTTTGTATAGAAAAATGCAGCACATTTTAAACAACTTTTCTAAAGAAAAAATGCAGCACCGTAAAAATGCAGCACAGTGTGAACAACTTTTCTAAAGAAAAAAATGCAGCACAGTGTGAACAACCTTTCTATAGAAAAAATGCAGCACATTTTAAACAACTTTTCTAAAGAAAAAATGCAGCACCGTGAAAACAACTTTTGTATAGAAAAGATGCAGTTCATTTTGAACAACTTTTCTAAAGAAAAAAATGCTGCACAGTGTGAACAACTTTTGTATAGAAAAAATGCAGCACAGTGTGAACAACTTTTGTATAGAAAAGATGCAGTTCATTTTGAACAACTTTTCTAAAGAAAAAATGCAGCACCGTGAAAACAACTTTTGTATAGAAAAATGCAGCACATTTTAAACAACTTTTCTAAAGAAAAAATGCAGCACCGTGAAAACAACTTTTGTATAGAAAAGATGCAATTCATTTTGAACAACTTTTCTAAAGAAAAAAATGCAGCACAGTGTGAACAACCTTTCTATAGAAAAAATGCAGCACAGTGTGAACAACTTTTGTATAGAAAAGATGCAGTTCATTTTGAACAACTTTTCTAAAGAAAAAATGCAGCACCGTGAAAACAACTTTTGTATAGAAAAGATGCAGCACCGTGAAAACAACTTTTGTATAGAAAAATGCAGCACATTTTAAACAACTTTTCTAAAGAAAAAATGCAGCACAGTGTGAACAATTCTTCTATACATATGTATGTATGTACATATAATAAAAGAATTTTTTCATTTTCTCTGTTTATATTTTTAACACTTTGTTCTTGCACCAACTTATTAAAATTTCCATTAACGAAATGACTAAAACAAATACAAATAATGCTTCATTCATACTTTTCTAAAAAACTTTACCCAAATTGAACATTATTTGTGGCAACATCTCCGATGAAAAATAAATGTAAATATGTATTTTCAAAAAATTTAACTTAAAATTTTCTATTAACTGTTCAAGTATAAATAGATTTGGAGTACATGTTTTTCAAATCTAAATAGTTTCCATGCATAAGGATTTGTATAGGTTTACGTGTGTGTGTGTGTGTGTGTGTGTGTGCGTTTATGAACATGCATAAACATGACTATAAAATGTAAACAGACATAATATTTGTTTATTTTAGACCGTACGTACATATGTATGTTGATATACAACTTTCATTTACTTTAAACTACCGAGTGTTTATAGTTGGTGGCGTTGTTTATTGGATTGTTTGATTTGCTAAATGCAAATTACTCATACGCACCGTCAACAAGCAACTGGAAAATTTTTGCGTTTCTATTTGTTAAAGTAATTGTGAGTTTGTGTTTTTATGAAATGAATGATAAGTATAAATGAATGTATGGTATATGAAAATGTATTTGTTTATGCATATTACATAGAAAAACACTCATACAATCTATAACAAATACTCATAGAACTTTGTTTTGTAATAGTGGCTTTTCTTTAGCGAATAGTATCACTTTTCTATGCAAAAGATCAGCACAGTTTGTTTGCCTTTTCTATAAAAAATATCATCACAATCTGTTTAACTTTTCTATGGAAAAGATCATCACAGTGGAACAACTTTTCTAGAGAAAAGTTCATCACAGTCTGAATCAAATTTTTTTAGAGAAAAGTTCATCACAGTGTAAAGAACTTTTCTAGAGAAAAGTTTATAAGTCCCCGTTTACACAGTTGAACATTAGGAAGAAAAACATCTGGAATTCTCTTTTGTTTTTCATTCACGGTCACACTGTCGAACAATGTTGTCAGACACATTTCATTATTATGTCAACAAAGCATGTTCACCGAGTACCGAACACAAAATTAATTTCTCTCTTCCCCACCCGCAATTTTCTACCAACCTAAATGTTTTTCTTCCAAATGTTCGACTGTGTAAACGGGGACTTACAGTGTGAACATCTTTGCTACAGAAAAGTTCGCCACAGTAAGAACAACTTTTCTTTGAAAAAAGTTCTGGTCTCTGTTTTAGTGTCATTGCTAGTTTATTTTCTACCATCAGTTCGATTTGTAGCGTTAGTTCTATTTCAACTCTAGTTACAGTTCTATTCTCCGTTATTATCAGTGATTCTTTAGTTTTTATTTCAGTTCTGGTTCTTTGACTATTCCTTCCATTACAATAAACATTTGAATAATTTTCATATAAATTCTTTTTTTTTATTTTTGTCTCTTTTGAATCCGGTTTTTTTTTTGTTTAATTTTGAAAAACTAAGTTCTTGTTTTATAAACCCTTTAAGTTGCCTTTTTTTCAAAGACCTCTTCTTTAACATGCTCCTCAATATTAACGCCATCATCATCATCATCATCGTCACCATCACCGCCATTTTTCGTATCACAACGAAATGCCGCCACTATTCAAAATTATTATAACTATTGTAGATGTTGTTTACTATAAATAGTAAACACTACTTGAAAATTTGTTTGTTCAAATACACTGAGACAAATAATTGGCAAACATGCAATTTAAAGTGTCTAGAAATCGGAAATTGATATAATTAAAGATTAGATTCTTAGTTTTAAACAATTCTAAAGCTACTTATTACAAATGTCCCTGTTAGTATATTTGAGATTTGGGAAAAGTTTTCTTTGAGTGCATCCTTTTGAATAATCAGAGATTTGGGTGTAATATATCCACTCATACTTACTCTGTCCCTTTATCAGCCACATTGTGGTTTCTACTAACCCACATACTAAATTCGGCAGCACACACACACACATACTCTCGCTATTTGTAATACATATTACTTTCCTTGTGTGTATATATATACATATATTAGGCCGGGCCAATTTGTATGGAGCCGAAAAAATCGATTAGAGCCGCCCCCTAGGATGATTCTATGGACAATTCTAAGCAACTTTGGTGAAGGAACCATGGGTCTATCTCGATTTTCGAGTCTCCCACTTTTCAAAAAATGACTTTTTTCCCTATAACATCATTTTGATTCGTATGTATGTATGTGTATATGGGGGGTTTTTGGGGTCGAGAAATTCATTTTTGATCTTTATTTTTACCTATGAACACCGCCAGAGGGCGTTTCATGCATATTTGTAATATTTTTCGTCTAATTTCCGAGAAAAAATGTTCGGTAAAATTGATATTTATTTTATTTTTTTCAACAGAAATTCAACCTAAAAAATAAGAACATGTGTAAAAAAAAATTAATTTAGTGAAAGAAAAGCGGAATAAGTTATTTTTGAAAGTCTTTCTTGCTTTCAAGTCATTCATTTTTTGAAAAGTGGGAGACTCGAAAATCGAGATAGACCCATGGTTCCTTCACCAAAGTTGCTTAGAATTGTCCATAGAATCATCCTAGGGGGCGGCTCTAATCGACAAAAACTTTGGCCCGCCCTAACATATATACATGCATATCTGTGTGTGTTTGTGTGCTTAACTAAAGCATAATTTCATTTATTATATTTATACTATACATTGACTCTTACTATTGTGTTTGTTGTCGTTGTTGTTGTTGTTGTTGTTCTTGTTGTTTTCATAAGCTCTATCCTTTAACAAATTTTGAGTAGCGTTTTTGTAGTCTCCTCTTAAAACATACCTCATATTTATTATTATTATTATTATTATTGTGCATCAAACAAGTCATTCATACATTTGTTCATTCGTTCAGCTATTCACTCACTCAGTCGTTCATTCATTTATTATGGAAAAACTTTATGGGAAAACCGCATTTTCTCTAGCCGCAACTACTACAAACGCTGAGCCGAAACAGTTGAGAGGAAAATTACAGTGTTAACTAAAGCAGAAATTTACTAAAGATTGCATTAAAACCTGAATTGGTAACTGAACTAAAACTTGAACTAGATCTAGACCCTGTGACTCGAACTCGTCTCTGAAGTAGAACCCGCACAATAACTGGAATTAGAACTTGAACTAGAATATATTTTATTTAGTGGTTACGTCTTTTTCGGCAAATAGTTGCCCAGTGTGACCGTATTTTAAGGACCAACGTAAAGTTAGTCATTGGTTATGTTCAAAAGGAAGATGGCTTTTGGTCAGTTCTAGCTCTAGTTTAGGTTTTATTTAAAGGTTCTAGTTCAAGTTCTAATTCAACTGTGCTCCTTAAGGTACGATCACACTGGGCAACTATTTGCCGAAAAAGACGTAACCACTAAATAAAATATATTTAACCTCGTTTATTTGTTTAAAAAACAATTCGCTTATTTAGGACAAAGCACAACAAATATTTGATCTTGCAAAACTCTTGTAAGAGTAAACAACGTCAATCAAATATTTTTGAAATTATTGAAGAAATAGCTATCTAAAGTCCTTTGGATAATTTTTGCTAGGACCAATAGGTGAAAAGTTACACTCATTTAAAAAAAAACCCTGTATGACCAAAATTTCCAACTTTGACCCCCTCTAACTCCGGCACTTCTGGACTGATAGAGCTGAAAATGTGTCTGGCCTACTATCCAATAGTACTAACCTTGGTGCAAATTTCATCCAAATCGGAAGACAGCGATTTTTTAAATTGAGTCACTTGACGTGAAATTCATCATGTGTATTTACCATGACAAACATTTGCCAACCAACAGTCCCTATAATTTTCCTCCCTACATTATAATGCACAGCTTCTGCTCTCTCGTTTGCACTTTAGAACTCATTCAATTAATTAATTTGTGTAAATTGTTTACTTCGCATTAATTGAATTTACATTTAATTTATGTGCATTTTACGCATCAAATATTTGCCAATTTTTGTGTAGTTGTGTTGGCTTTTATTGAAAATGATTTTGAAAAAGATAAATGCCCTCCAGAATTTTCAAAGAGAATTATATGTTTATGCTAAATAAAAGCAAATGTCAGGCCTGACGCACGTGAAAATCTGCCAGAAATTACAGGATATTATTAAGCTTGAAAGAAAGCAACAGATTAATTCACTAATAGTTTTAAATTCTAGCGAAAACTTTCGCTACTTAAGGAAATATTTAAATTTGACAAAATAATATTATAAAAATGTTGTCTTGTTTTTTCACTAACAAGCGATAAATTTGTAATTCACTAGTCTAGTCATTTAGGTTTTTACTTTTTAAAAGCTCAGTTTTATTTTAATACAATAAATAAAATATTTTCTTTTACAGGAAACATTAAATATTCAATTGAACTTTACTTTACGTATTACAGCCCCTTTATTTGCATTGATATTTTAATACTTTCATAAAAATTCCTCAATAAACCTTTACAGTCTTTATTAAAAAAGCATTTAAATCTAATTGAATATTAAGTCACTGCAAATAGCGTTATTAAAAGTTAAGCAACTCCAATGCAAAATCAAATAAATGCCAGCATAATTTTTTGAAAAGAAAAAAAGCACAACACATTTTTATTTAAATAACCAACAAGTCTAAATACAACACATACACTATTCCTAGACTATAATTTTCAATCTTATCGAAAGCGCAAAATAAAACCAAGCGTTGAATTACAAATGTTCTCTGGCGCTGTTTAACTAATAGAGGTGATGGTGGTGGCGGTGGTGGTAGGAGTTCTACTCTTTAAAAAAAATCATGTATAAAATGTTAAAAACTGACCAAAACAAATAGTAAATAAATGTAGGTAACCAGTAGGAAATGGACTAAAGCTGAGATCGAAAATAGAACACAACCAGAAATAAAACAGAACCAGAAACTGAACTGAAACCTGTAATAGAACGTGAAATAGAAAGTGAACAAGAACTATAATCTGAACTAGAATATAAACACGATATTAAACTAGAACTACAATATGACCTAGAAACTGAAATAGAAACTAAAATAGAACATGAACTAGAACATAAATTAGAACAGAAACTAGAACCTGAAGTAGAACATGAATAAAAACCTGAACTAAAACATCAAAGATCCTGAGCTAGAACTACAATCTGAACTAGAACCTAAAATAGAAGCTAAACTAGAACATAAACTAGAACATAAATTAGAACAGAAAATACAACCTGAACTAAAACCTCAACTAGAACATCAAACGAGCTCCTGAACTAGAACTACAATCTGAACTAGAACCTGAAGTTAAACATGAACAAAAACCTGAACTAGATCGTAAACTACAACCTGAAGTAGGACATAAACAAGAACCTGAAATAAAACTTGAACTAGAACCTCAACTAGAACATCAAACAAGATCCTAAACTAGACCCTGGCCTCAGCTTAAATTTACCTAAACGACCTGTCTAGTCTCAATTTCCAGCTGGGTTGGGATTTTAAATATTTTCTACAAAACAAAAACTCCTATATAGTTGTTAGCATTTCCATAAGTATCAATTTTTATACCTATCACTAAAAAGGTAGGGGGTATATTAAGTTTGACATTCCATTTGTAACACATCAAATATTGGTCGTAGAAGCAAAACGTCTATATATTCTGGCTCCTTATAATATTCTATGACAATCTAGCCATGTCTGTCCGTCTATCGGTCCACCATATAGAAAGACTTAGAACAATAAATTTTTTCCCAAACATTCCCTGTGTCATCTAAATGTTTGTTATTGAAAATGGCTAAAGTCGCTCTAGTAGGCTGCAAGTTATAGACCAAAGTTTCAGACAACATTAAAATTTTTCGAATAATTTTGCTATTTTCTTCAAATAGAAAGCAGATATAAATCATAAAATTTTGAATACTGTATTATTCTTATAGCAGGACAAGGCCTATACATACCTATGCAAATGTCTTTCAGAATTATGACTCTCAAATATAAGTTTCACGTAAAGAGAAATCACATAACGATATTTTATTTGAATCGTTTCATATTTGACTCATAAATTTTTTGTAAAAATCACTATCAAATTGAAATTCGGATCAAGTATTTCGCATATATACATAAACCGGCGTACAGAATTTGATCACGATTGGTCTATAATTGACTATAGCCCCCATATAAATAGCACTTACAAAAGTAGCTTAAATGATCATAATCCTCTTTTAAAAATCACTATCAAGTAAAAATTCGACACAAATAATAAACATGTATGTATATATAAATATGCATACCGAATTTTATGACGATCGGTCCATATTTAAAGTCCACTTCCGTGAATCAACTAAAGCTCTTATTAACATCAAAATCAAATTGGAATTCGACACAAAAAATTTACATATATTGTATATAAAATATCGTAACGAACTTTATGGTGATCGGGCCATAATTTGTATGTCTCCCATGTGGGGACATTAACCTATCTTATATATACATACAGTCTAATTCATAAAAACTTATCAACGGTTTATAACAGGCTTATAAAGCATATATCCATACAAAATTTGCTTTATAAGCCTGTTATAAACCTTTGACAAGTTTTATGAATAAGGGGGATAGTATATATGTATATCTGTTTGTACGTTTGTTTGAAGTTTATGGCTGAAGCAATTTTCTTGATATTTTCACAGTGTCCTTCTGTATGCCTGGAAGCAAACACATTCCATATTTTGTTTTAAAATTACACGTGTGCGAGGTGCCACGCCTACATACGTAATAAGTATTAAAAGTCGTTTATCTCGGAAATGTTGCCCTTACAGAGCCATAAACACCGGTATACAAAATGTTATGATCGAACTAAAATTAGCGACACAATGAACAAAATACTAAAAGTGCGGTATTTGTAGGCGTGGCAAAAAAAAAAATAAAAAAAAATCTGGAATTGGTTTTACATCATCTTTAATCCTAGGGGGTGACACAACATTTTTTCGAATCATTTTAATGGGCATGATACCCCCGCACAAAGTAAATTATCATATTCGTATATCCGTGTCAATATAAATACATTGGGACGAAAATAGGAGGACCAGAAATAGTGGGCGTGGCACTTCCCATATAAATTAAATTCGATTATCTGGAAATATATAATAGCCAGACATTTCAAAATTTGTATGCGCAACTTTGATGTCATTATGAAAATGTAGTGAAAATTGATTGAACAAACAAGAGTAAAGTAGCAGAATATTCGGTCGTTATGCAAATACATAGAAGTCACATGGGCGCCCCCTTAGTAAGCCGAACTATCAGCCAAAGAGTTGCAGGTTCAATTCTCGCCAAAGACTCTGGGTGTTTTTCTGCACACAAGGCTTCGCAGTTTGTGTTTGTGAAAAAAAAACAGTAAAATATTTTATGACGATCGTTCCAGAACATATAACAGATGCCATGTTAGGGATCTGAAAAGTAAAATAACTTGTTACCGTATCGTTACAAAATGTAACACAATATTCACACAACTTATATATAGTTGGTGTGTATTTCAGATTCGACCCAGCCGAATATAAACTCTGAATGTTCAACTTATTTTGGCTGATATTGTTTGTCTTTTGCAAAGTTTTGCCAAACGCCAACTCACATGTGCAGCAGACAACAATCTGCTGCTTGCAACAAAAACCAAACTGAACGCGGTTTAAACATTTAAACTGTTAAAGATCAGCAATCAGCAGGCAAACCACAAAAAAACCAACAAAAAAATTATAACTGCCTGGTTGCTTTTGAGTAGGAGTTGCTTTACTCAGCTTGTCTTGGCTTGTTGGCCACTTAATACGAGTACAAAACATACTCAGCGTGTGTATTTGGAAAACAAACAAAAAAATAAGATTATATCACAAGACGCGTAAAATACTTTTTTATAAAAAAGCTAACAGACAGACGTTCGGACACAAATGTCTGAAAACAAATACTAAGTATTTACCATAAGGTTCTGACAAACAAAACCAACATGATTCAGTGTTTTGGCAGAAAAAAAAAAAAAACATTTATGGCGGGTTGCTGGCTAATAAGTATTGCAAGCAAAGCTTGAAGAAAAACTACAGCAATTTTATTTGCGAGAGCCCAACCCGATAAATAGTTTGGCTGCAAGCTTAGACAATGGCGATCATGTAGAGTAAGAATATTTTAAAGCTGCTAAGGAGGGGGGAATAACGAGAAGAAATGATCCCTCTCAAGCAGTTGTCTTGTTTATCAGCAAAGGTTTATAATTACAGGGAAGCTAGAACAGGGGCCAAATTGCCGCATTTGTGATCGAATGAGCTATCGTATCGAAAAATGATTTCGATATCGAAATTATGATAAAATGTACTAAATTTCTTGCTCGATATCGAATACCATAATCTCAAATAAGAAAATTACGATCAATTTTACGCGATATCAAATGTGGTAATTTGGCCCCTGTTCTAGCTTTCCTGTAATTACAAACCTTTGCTGATATTAGAACTAAAGTTAGAAATAAACAAGAAACAGAACTAATTTGACCAACACAATCCTTAGAAAATTATAGTTTCACTTTGCAGTAAAACTCAATTTTATAAAACAATTCTTATTACGAAAACATTTAACAGAAAACGCCAATTTTTACAAAAGCAGACTTGTCATTATTAATACCCAAAATCAGACTTTATCCAACTTTGTTTAATTTTACATTTCTATAACACATGACTCACATTTCCTTTAACCAAGTTTTGCTAGTTCAACAAGTCTCCCCTTTTATCCCCCCTAAACACATAATATTTAGTGTATTCATGTAATAATACTCTAGGGTCAAACTGCAGAATTCTTTTTTTTTTTTTTGTTTCAAAATTCTTTACTATTTATTTATGTGTGTTTATTTCTGTTTAACTTAAAGACATATTTATTTCATGTGTTTTCTAAGCCGTTTAAGGCTTTTTAACCATTTTCGGCGTTTTCATTTATATTTACTTTTTTTTTGATTATTTTCCTAGAAGATTTTGATCATTTTTTTTTCTTTTGCGAACACAACCCGTTTATTTATAATTGCCCACAATTTATTTGTTACGTACGTTTACAATTACCTCATACCTCTAACAGAAATTAAGTTGGTACAAAGATTTGTAAAACCATAAACGTTTTATTCATTGACTTTTACAGCGTTTGCGATTTTCGTTGTAAACAACAATTGACCAAACCATAAAATATTGGCTATTGTACGAGTTTTTAAATGATATTTTGTGGGTTTTTTACATTTGTTCACATTTAATATGGGCTATTTGACCAACTGCTAAATGTATCTGTATGTTGTCGAGCGACTGATTGACAGTGGTGCAAAGTTAAGGAAATGTTCAACTGGAACTAAACTAGAAACTGAATTGGATTCAGAACTACAAGCTGAACTAGATATTGAAATATAACCTGAACTAGAACTTGAATTAAAATCTTATTTAGAACCTGAACAAGAACCTGAACAAGAACCTGAACTAGATCTTGAAATAGAACCTGAACTAGTAGCTGATTTGGAAACTGAACTAGAACTTGAACCTGACTGATTGAAACTGATAAATCCATCCTTTTGGCTGAATTATTTGCAAATAATTCAAACTTACCGGAGAGCAGTCAACCACTGCCCAAACTCGAAACTATGCCAAATATACTATTTCGCGCAGGCGCAGATAAAAGTTTTTTATCGGCTCTTAACATAAATAAGTCTCCTGGGCCGAATGGTATAACAGCACTGGTCTTGAAGCAGAATATCCAAGCGTATTGCATCTCGTGCAAGAATATACATTACTGTATGACTCACAACAGCATACTTGTATGAACTCGCCAGGAACATACAATTTGCAATTTATCGTGCATGACTACAATGATCAATGTAACGAGCACCTTGCTTGAGAGCTTCAGCTATTTAATCCCTGTTAAAGCTCGTACATCAACAAAGTCCAGGAGAATTTTAGATACGGAGCAATCACTCCAGCTATACACTGGCCTAGCATTGCACTGGCCCACCAGTACTGGCAACGAGAAATCACTGCGGGCTATAAAACCGTTTTTTGTGGGCCTGTCCAGAACGGGTTCCCAGCACATATGCCACAATTAACACCACTCCAATACAATTGCCACCACTACTTTCAAAGGCACGGTTGATTCGGCAACAACAACCTAGAGATAAATTGGTTGTCCGAGATTTGTAAACAAGCATCAGCCATTAAACCAATTATGTTTTTTGAGTGTTTTTAGGTTTAAACCACGTGTAACCCGAAGGTACCCCAACCAATTATCAGTTAGGACCCAGGGATTCGTCCAGTGAACCCGTGGTTCTAGATAAGACTTTAGTAAGCTGCTAGTTTAAAAGGTTAAACAATCAAGCTCTAACCCGGCTTCGAGCCCGTGCACTGGTGTCGCCATCTGCCTTGGATTGAAACAGCGATGATGAATATTACTTGTGTTCTTCAACGCTAGCTCGTCCTTTTCAGCACTTTATACTGTGCCGAAGAATTTTCCAAGTGTTGGATGTTTGCTAATGAAAAGGGCTACAAACATTAAAAATTATCGCACAATAGAAGTTTGCTCCGCATTATCAACAGTTATGAAAAGTCTTGTCTTGCAAAATATGAAGAGTTCAACAATTTACTTCGCCACCGCCAGTACGAGAGACTTACTAGCCTTGTTATCAAAAAAATAATGTCATTCTATGCATCGTTTTGGTGAAAGTAAGTGTTGGCTCTAGTTATTTCCAAGGTGTTTTACAGAGTCTGGCATGGTGCTCTTTTATCAAAAATTATTGCTTTTCGGTGATAACTAACATGAGTAGGGGTCATACCCTGAGTGCTGGTTGAAGCAAAAGCGAAACTAGAACTGAAATAGGGAAGGAAACCCTTGCTAATATGGCATCCTGTTCAGTTCCTTAGTAGGGGTCATCCACTGAGTGCTGGTCTAACCAAAAAATAAAAATTTAGAACCTGAAGTAGAACTGAAATAGGGAAGCAAACCCTTGCTAATATAGAATCCTGTTCAGTTGCTTAAGTCCTTTTTAAACTAGTGTGGCATTTGATTCTTTTAACGTTTGTGGTCTTTCCTTCTCTTTCCAAACATACACTCTCTGCATAAAACTATAAAAAATTGCTAAAAACCATTATCTAATGTTGCCTCTAACGTGCTTCTATTGCTGCCTCTAGGTTCTCACTCACTCACCTCTGCTCGGCTAACATTTAAACAAAAGAATGCAAAAAAAAAGTCATTTAAAAACTGCGTTATTTAAGCATTTATAAAGTTTCATATTTAATGTGACCGCAAAAGATTCAATCGTTTAGATTGCGCCTCATAATGAGCCATTTAAAGTGCAATTTATTTATGTTTTTTTTTCATTATATTTGTTGCTGTTGCTGTCGTTTTTGTTTTCCAAGTGTTGGTTTTATTGTTGTTCTATTGTTATAGGTTGTTGTTGCTGTTTGTTTTCATGGCTTTTAATTTATTTTTGGCATTTTACCAAAAATTTATGGTTTTATAGGTGAGGTTTGCTTTTTGAACTAGAGAGAGAGAGAGAGACGGGTTTGTTTCACAGTTGCCACAATAAATAGCAGCCAATATAGAAATATATAAAAATATATACAGATGAATAAAGTAAAAAAGATATTCTAAAATTTATAAACAAATCACCAAATAAAACTCTCCCACAACCCCTTTATTTAGTTGGAAAATCAAATGTTTTTAAAAACCTCAAATATGCCTGTCCCTCAATTAATCCATCATATGCATCAATTTATTTTATATTGAGTTTCCATAATCAAACTTATTTATATTTTAAATATTTACAAATAATTGCCCAGAATGTATAGAATTTCTGGGAACTAAAGTCAAAAAACTTAACCACGTCAAACTGTCTGCTTGATACATCGAACAGTTCGGACGTGTTACTTTTAGTGCGGCTGAATTTTCGGTGAAAAAATCGTAATAGGTGAAAAAGTATAAAAAGTTAAATTAAATAAAAAAGTGGAAATAAAACTCGTAATAGGTGAAAAACTTTACAAAGTCAAATAATTGCACTAGGTGCAATAAAAAATTAATAAATTGTAATAATTTATTTTTAATTATTTGAAAACTACAAAATTAAATACAGTGAGACAGTGAATGAGTAGCAATTCTAACAGTGCGAGTGGGCCCCAGAGCCGAAATGCTTATTTCGTGTTGAGCTCGGCAAGTGTTAGTAATGAGAACATTAAAAATCCCGAATTTAATAAAAACTACTTAACTGTGAAACCAAAAATAAGCACAAATCTGAATTTAAGTGCAAGTGCACCAAACTTGAATAAATGTGTTGAACAGGGCACAAACTTAGCCCAAAGCATATTTAATTTAAATAGAAAAATCACTGAAGGACCGTCTTCTTCACGGTCCTCGTTATCAAATATTGGAGAGACGTCAACAGCTGCAAAAGGCACATTAAGTCCTACAAATAAGACCGCTCCTATAGTTGCTGTTGAAGAAAAACAAAAAACACAGGTAGGAATGGACCGTTATATAACAGTATCGAAGAGAGGCAGAAGCCCAAAATCTGCCGAAATTACACCAGCCGCAAAATTATCAAAGAATGCTGAAGAGCCACGCTCGCAAAATCGTTTTGCCATCCTCCAAGAGAAAAATGATGTCCCTAACGCTGTGAATAAGCCAGTAAAACCACCTCCAATATATTTAAGAGAAAAAAATTCAAACGAACTTATAAAAATATTAGTTTCATTAATTGGTGAAAATTCTTTTTATGTGACTCCAATTAAGCGTGGCAATATTAATGAAACAAAGATTCAGGTTAATAATGAAAACGACTATCGGAGAATAGTTTCGGAATTTGAAAAACGCAAAAAGAATTTTTACACGTATCAACTTAAAAGCGCAAAAGGTCTACAAGTCGTAATTAAGGGAATTGATTCTTTTGTTGATCCTGAGGAGATTAAGAGCAGTTTGGCCGACAAAGGCTTTAAAATCAAGGCCGTATCAAATATAAGAAACAGAGATAGGATCCCTCAACCATTATTTAGAGTGGAGTTAGAACCTGGTGATGTTAAGCTGAAGAAAAATGAAACACATCCTATATATGACTTGAAATTCATAATGCACCGAAGAGTTACAGTGGAAGAACCTCATAAGCGATCTGGCCCAGTACAGTGTTCGAACTGCCAAGAATATAGTCACACTAAATCTTATTGTAAGTTGCCTACTGTTTGTGTTGTTTGTGGGGATCTTCATGACACCTCAAAGTGCGATAAACCTAAGGATGATTCCAGGGTAAAAAGATGCAGCAATTGCGGTGGAAACCACACTGCCAACTACAGGGGTTGCCCTGTTTTCGGGGTCGTTAAACGCTCCTTGATCAACAAACCCGCTTCTACCCCTACTCAGACGACAAAAGTACCTATTACAATTATTCCCCCCGTAGCACAAGCATCCACTAGCCAATTTTCATATGCCAACGTGCTAAGATCTAACCAACCAACAGTGCAAAATGAATCACCAATAAATGATACAAACAGCCATAATTTTAGCCGTCTTGAAGGTATAATGGAGAATCTGGCGCAATCCATGAATCATTTCATGACAAGCATGACAAGTATGATGCAGGAGATGCAAAAAATGCAGTCCACGCTACTACAGGCCATACTTAATAGACCATGAACTGTCTCAAAATATGTTTCTGGAACGCAAACGGCATACGCCAACACAAAAATGAACTTGAATATTTTCTTTTTAATAAGAAAATTGATGTAATGCTGATTTCCGAGACTCATATGACGTCGAGAAGCATTTTTAAAATAAGTGGTTATACATTCTACGACACCAAGGACCCCAGAGATAGATCATGTGGTGGCTCGGCAATATTGGTCAAATCGCGAATCAAACACCATTCATTGGGTGGTCTTTCAGAGTGCTACCTTCAAGCAACAAACATCTGTATTGAGAACTTTTGTCAAAACCTCGTGATTTCGTCAGTTTACTGTCCGCCCAGATTTTCAATAACAAAAGATCAGTATAGAGATTTTTACAAATCACTAGGTAGCCGTTTCATAGCGGCTGGCGACTACAATGCTAAGCATACATTCTGGGGCTCACGACTCGTTAGCCCTAAAGGTCGTATCTTGTACGACTCCCTGTCTGAAATGGGACTGAATGTGATTTCAACTGGTCAACCAACTTATTGGCCAACTGACCAGCAAAAAATTCCTGACGTTATCGATTTCGGCGTGGCGAAAGGGGTATCCCCGGAACTCATTGAAATCGAGGCTTCACTGGATCTTTCTTCAGATCACTCACCCACTGTAATCACCATCAGAAGTCCTCAGCAAAGCGTAACTGATGCCTTACTTCTTGTCAAACGTCTGAATTGGTTAAAATACAAAAAATACATCAGCACTCACTGCACAGAGAAACTCCCGTTAAAAACTGCTGAAGACATCGATGCCTGTATAAAAAGTCTTAATGAACATGTCGAGAAAGCCGCAGAACATGCTTCTTCCACTTACCGCCCGAATAGGTACAACAGAGTTTTTTCTGCAGATGTTGAGCAACTATTGTCTGAAAAAAGGAGAGTCCGAAGAGAGTGGCAACAACACAGATCGCCCCAACTTAAAACTAGGTTGAGAGAATGTACCAAAAACCTTAGGATCTTGCTAGAAGCGCAAAAAGCAGCGTCTCTCAAACAACATCTGGAAGGTCTAGACGCAACTTCCCAGTCAAATTATTCATTATGGCGTGCAGTCCGAAATCTGAGAAAACCCGTAATCGCAAAACCTCCACTGCGTACTTTGAACGGATCTTGGGCACGAAATAACGAAGAAAAAGGCAACCTTTTCGTAAGTCATTTAAAAAATGTATTCACTCCCAATACGGATACTGACATTAGCGAACTACCGCCTGTTGTTGTCAGACCACCTGTACAAATAAGATTTCAATATCTGGAGGTTGTTGAGGCTATTGATAATTTAAATGTTAAAAAAGCACCTGGGTTTGATAAAATCAGCAATAAAATGATTTTTGAGCTGCCTCGCATTGCAAAAAGATTAATCCTCTTTCTTTTTAATGCCATCTTACGGCTTGAGTACTACCCTCCGGTTTGGAAAATTGCACTAGTAAAGATGATTCCTAAGCCGGGAAAAGATCCTTGCAAAGTTGATTCGTATAGGCCAATAAGTCTATTACCAACTATGTCCAAATTATTCGAGAAATTGCTTATAACCAAGCTGACTCCGATTTTGAATGAAAACAACTGCATTCCCAATCACCAGTTTGGCTTCAGACGTCAACACAGTACAATAGAACAAACACATAGATTGGTACAAGTCATAAGAAAAACCTTTGAGGAAAAGAGATACTGTTCGGCACTCTTTATTGACGTCTCTCAAGCTTTCGACAAAGTATGGCATGAAGGCCTGATATCTAAATTAAAGCAGAACTTGCCGGTGAATCTTCAACACCTACTATGGAAATACTTAATCGACCGTCAGTTTATGATTAAAGAAGGTGATTATTTAAGCCGTCCTCAACCTATAGGTGCTGGCGTCCCTCAAGGTAGTATCTTAGGACCAATTCTATACTTGCTGTACACAGCAGACATGCCAACAAACAATGAAATTCACACGTCAACATTTGCTGATGATACGGCATTTCTCAGTACTCACAAAGATCCAAAAGATGCCTCGATTCAATTACAGCACCACGTAACGCAAGTGGAGAAATGGGCAAGACAATGGGGAATAAAAATAAATGAACAGAAATGCACCCACGTAACATTTACTCTACGTAGGGAATCATGTCCCCCTATTCGTATTAATGACCATATAGTGCCTCAAAACTCACACGTGAAATATCTTGGTATTCATCTGGACCGTCGCCTCACATGGAAACCACATATAGATGCTAAGCTGACTCAAATGAAACTGAAAGCAGCCCAAATTCATTGGCTCATCGGCAGAAACTCCGTCCTTCGGCTCGATTGTAAGCTTCTACTCTACAACTCAATCTTAAAGCCAATTTGGTGCTATGGTATCCAGTTATGGGGCACTGCCTCCAACTCCAATATTGAGAAAATTCAACGCCGTCAAAACAAAATTCTACGAATGATAACTACCGCTCCTTGGTATATTAAAAACAACAACATACACAACGATCTTGATGTTCCACTTGTCAAATGGGAAATAACTAAACACGTGGCCCTTTATTTGGGTAAGCTGGAAACTCATCCAAATCCCCTCGCTCGAGACATCTTACAACATCCCGGTCATAGCCGTTTGAGAAGGAGGGACACCACCGCTCTCAGATGAATAAATACAAGTTGCTCATTATATCCTATCGAATTTGAAAACTAGATTTTGCCTAGCATTGGCTGGACTTATCTTAATTAACTTTAGTTTTAAGATTTGAATACCTATTGTTAGTTCATTTAAAATGAAGATACAATAAAAAAGAATATGCAAAAAAAAAAAAAAAAAAAAAAAAAATGTATATTTAGCAAAAGAATACAAAAAATCAGGCATCAATCATACTCAATAAAATTAATAAATACTAATTCAAACAATCGCAAAGAAAAGAAATAATATAAGCCTCAAATTGATAGAAAATACTTTAAATCTTTTAGTTTTTGCTTAGCTGAAATTCTGGACAAAGTACCAGCATGAAAATTTAACAACAGTTTTGAAAAAAAACAACAAAAACACACAAAAAGATTTGTAATAAAATAAATTTTAACAAATCAACGCCCCAACATTAAAATAAGTTCGACAGACAGACTGACAGACACACGGACAGACAATTAGGAGGCCAACAAATAACAGCAAACAAATGCTTGATTGAAAGTGTTAGTGGAAGGGAATATACTTGATTTCGAAATGATATTCGAGCAGCAAGTACAAAGTACTTTGCAAATACACACACGTTTAACATTTAAACAATTAACAAAATTGTATAAATTTTGTGGTTTTATTATTGAAACTACTAATAACAAAATGAGTCATTTTCATTCTATTCAAATGGTTCATAAGAAATTTTGACCACAATTTAATTATTCAGTATTGTTGTGTATTTACTACACTTAATTTATTGCACTCTGTAAATTATGAAGGGATGGCTGGAATGAATAGGAAACCAGTAATGTAGGAAAGTGGTAAAGGTAGAAAAAATGGTAATATAAGTAGAATATGCGAGGGTTAACTGAGCTTTTTAAATCATTCCAATCTAATCAACTTTAACTATAACTATAACTAAAGAGCATTTTCTCTAAAAAATATCATCACAAAGTGATCAAGTTTTCTCTAAAAAATATTATCCTAAAGTGATCAAGTTTTCTCTAGTAAAGATCGTCTCAATGTGGTGTACTTTTCTCCAGAAAATATCATCCCAATGTAATAAACGTTTCTCTAGAAAAATATTACCGCAATATGATCAAGTTTTCTTTAGAA
Source organism: Bellardia pandia (assembly GCA_916048285.2). Lineage (NCBI taxonomy): Eukaryota > Metazoa > Arthropoda > Insecta > Diptera > Calliphoridae > Bellardia > Bellardia pandia. Next base: position 98,686,921 of record OU696531.1, on the reverse strand, counting down.
AAAATCATCCCAATTTGATCAAGTTTTCTCTTGAAAAAATCATCCCAATGTGATGAACTTTGCTCTAAAAAATATCATCCCTATGTTGTCAAATTAGCTTTAGAAAAAATCATTCAAATTTGATCAAAGTTTCTCTAAAAAAGATCATCGCAATATGGTCAAATTTGCTGTATAAAAAAATCATCCATATATGGTGAAAAATTCTCTATTAAAAAACCATCTCTATGAGATGAACTTTTCTGTAGGAAAAAATCATCCCAATGTGATGAACTTTTCTCTAAAAAATATCATCCCAAAGTGATCACGTTTTCCATACAAAAGATCATTCCAATATGATCTGGTTTTCTCTATAAAAAAATCTTCCCTAGATGATGAACTTTTCTGTATTAAAAACCCATCTCTATGTGATGAACTTTTCTGCAGAAAAAATCATCCCAATGTAATAAACGTTTCTCTAGGCAAATCATCTCAATCTGATAAATTTTTTTCCAATGTGATAAAGTTTTCTCTAGAAAAGATCATCTCAAAATGATCAAGTTTTCTCTAGAAAATATCATCCCAAAGTGATGAATTTTCTTTAGAAAATAGCATCCCAATGTTATAAACTTTTCTCTAGCAAAAAAAAAAATCTCCAGAAAAGATCATCCCAATGTGATAAACTTTTATCTTAAAAAGATCATCCGAATGTAATGTTTTCTCTAAAAAAAATATCCCAATGTGATAAATTTTCCTGTAGAAAAGATCTTCCCAATGTGATCAAGTTTGCTCTAGAAAAAATTTATCCCGATTTCATGAAACTTTTCTATAGAAAAATAAAAAATATTGCCAACAACCCTCGTTAATGTAATGCGAAACAATATCGAAAAATACATGGTTAATAGTCTATTTGCCCATGTATTTTTATATTTATTTAGTACTCGATCACAATTTTTATATGCAGAACGCGTTTTTATGAATAATTTGTAATTTTTTTTTACAAAAAAAAAAAAAAAAAACGAAATGAAAACAAATAAACTGTCATACACAGCGGTTAAAGCTGTCATTATCGTTATGCTTAAATATGCATCATACCAGCCAACAACTTTAACCAGCAACAATTGTGACCAACAAAATTGTTCGTATACTGTAGATTAGACCGACCACCTTTCTGTATTTGTTCAAGATTAGTCATTTCAACAAAAGCCCACCAACACAGAAGACACTGTAAACTGAAAACAACACAAAACAGTCACAATTTCTGTTAAACTTTGTACTTAAACAACTGTTGGTGTTGCAACATGCACACATATTTGCTTTTAGCAATTTTGCAAGCAAACTTTCATAAAAACAAAGGCTTTTTCAACTTTTGTATTGTTGCAGTGTTGTTGCAATTTCAAAAATGTTGACTTGACCTCTAAATGCCATAAAACTGATAACCTTTTTTGAGAAGAAGGGACGACACCAAAGCATGCTGCTTAAAGCGATAAGGCTGGAACAATAGTTGCTGGATGGCTGGCTGGCTGGCTGGCAAAACGGTATCTTTTTTGGTTTGTGTGGCAGAAGCATCAAATATGAATGAATGAACAGCTAGAAATACTACACACATATGTACATAAATTATGTGACCATCTACAGAGTGGCAAAAAAAAATAGCAGAGTTTATTTTCAGTTAAAGAAAAGCACTTGAGCAATTGGAGAGAGCTTATATACAAAAGAATAGCCTGCAATTATTTTGTAATAGATTACGAACGCCTAAAAAGCTGGTTATCATCGACTTTGCTATAGAAAACTGTTGGCCTCAACACTTTGCAAAATAAACTAAATGGACAACACTTAAGCAAGGACAGAAATTTTATATTAAACAATATCGGCCAGATGAGCTTTAGCCGGTTATCACAGACATTATTGCAATTATGAGACTTAAATTATTTTTTGTTTTTAACACGCTCTTCATAATTGTTCCAAATTTATCGTTGCTGTACTTTAATTTTGCTCTTAACTGCTGCATTGTGTGTGCAATGTTTGTTTTTATTCATTGCCCACCACAAAAACAATAACAAATATTGTTGCTGACTTTAAAAACTTCTTGGATGCAGCAAAAAAAAAACGCAATTTTCTGTTTTACTCTGTTGCCTATAGAAATAAACTGAAGAAAAAAGCAAGATCGTCACTTAAGTGACACAGTGATAACCTTTCGAAGACAATACCAAAATGTACAAGAAACCAGCAACTAACGAACAATATTGAAAACAATGACAAACCTTTATAACAGCTTAAGGACACGTTTACACTAGGTGAAGAATACAAACAAGAATATATTTCTATAGAAAACTAAATAAAGCAGACATTTTTGTATAGAAAACTTACCAAAGTAGATGTTTTTTTCTATAGAAAACTTTCTCGAGCAGACACTTTTTTATAGAAAACTAACCCAAGCAGACACTTTTCTTTATAAAAATGTCTAAAGCAGACCCTTTTCTCTAGAAATGTGTTCCAATCAAAAACTTTTCTTTAGAAAAACTGGCGCAAGTACATACTTTTTTTTATAGAAAAACTATCTCAAGTATATTTTTTTCTATAGAAAACTGTCTCAATCAGACACTTCTATAGAAAAACTATCTTAAGCTGACACTTTTCTATAAAAAAAAACTGTCTTAAGCAGACACTTTTCTATAGAAAACTGTCTCAAGTATATTTTTTTTCCATAGAAAACTGTCTCAAGCTGACAATTTTCTATAACAAACTGTTGGGTTGTACTGTCTAAAGACAGATGAGTTCAGAAACTTTTCCATGTAAAAAACTGTTCACTGTTAGTGTAAACGTTTTATTATCAGATTAACATCTCGTCAGCTTTAACTGCTAAACGAGCTCACAGTCATTTAAAAATAAAAATTCATACTCATTGTAGGCAAAAAAAAAAAACAGAAAAAAAAAACATTGAAAAGCTGTTTTATATCTTTAATTTTTAATGATCGTAAGCAATATAAAAAATCAATATAATGCGTTATTTTATTAACGTATTAGTAGCTATTAAACATGCGTTCGATCTGGGGTTTTAAAAATAAAGTTTATTAGTTAAATGAACTTAATTTTCAAGGTATTTTCCCTACATTATAAAATTAAATGAAACTTGTGAATTTGGACAAAAATTTACTTTCCAAAAGTACAGCTGGTTTAACACTTTTCTATAGTAAAGTCTTTGCACAATCTGCTTAACACTTTTCTATAGAAAAGTCTATCAAACGGTCTGCTCTGCTCAACATTTTTTTTTATAAAAACGTCTTTGCGTAGTCTTCTCAACACTTTTCTATAAAGAAGTCTTTGTTCAGTCTGCTCAACACTTTTCTATAGAAAAATCTTTGCTCAGTCTGCTCAACACTTTTCTATAGAAATGTCTTTGCACAGTGTGCTTCACACTTAAAAAAAAAAAAGTCTTTGCACAGTCAACACTGCTCAACACTTTTCTATAGAAAATTCTATCAAACAGTCTGCTCTGCTCAACCCTTTTTTTTATAGAAAAATCTTTGCTCAATCTGCTCAACACTTTCCTATAGAAATGTCTTTGCACAGTGTGCTCAACACTTTTCTATAAAAAAAGTCTTTGCACATTCAACACTGCTCAACACTTTCCCAAAGAAGAGTCTTTGCACAGTCTGCGCAACACTTTTCTGTAAAATAAAATGTCTTTGCACAGTGTGCTTCACACTTTTTTTTTTAAAAAAAAAGAAGTCTTTGCACAGTCAATACTGCTCAACACTTTTCTATAGAAAATTCTATCAAACAGTCTGCTCTGCTCAACATTTTTTTTATAAAAAAGTCTTTGCGCAGTCTTCTCAACACTTTTCTATAAAAATGTCTTTGCACAGTTAACACTGCTCAACACTTTTCTATAGAAAATTCTATTAGACAGTCTGCACTTTTCTAAATAGAAGACTTTGCACAGTCTACTCAACACTTTTCGAAAGAAAAGTCTTTGCACAGTGTGCTCAATAGTTTTCTATAGAAAAAACAATACCATATTCTGATTAACAATTTTCTTAAGAAAAGTCTTTGCACAGTCTGGTCAACACTTTTCTAAAGAAAAGATCAACCATTTCTTTTAAATAGGCATGTTTTTAAATTTGCAAAATTTTTCCTTTTGTTTTGCAATAATTCTTGCAGATTGTCCCAGTTTTAAGGTTTCTTATATTAATTTAATCTCTATGCCTTACGGTGCTTGTTGACTCTAAAAATAATTTAGTTTTTTTTTATGTTTTTGCCAACATCTCGCTGACTAATAAATCGGTCATATCATAAGATTTTACAACTGCTTTGTGAACAAACTTCAGCCATTATAAAAAGCCAACATTTTTAAATTATTATAATGTTTGTATATATTTTTCCCTAACATTTCTTTCATTTATGTTTATTTGTTTTTTTTTTCTTTTTTTTTTTTTTTTTTGCATTCATTCTGTAAATGTACTTAAGAAAACGTAAAGTTTTTCTTTATTTAAACAATTTTTTTTTTGTGTATAGTTTTGTAGGTATTTTAAGCAGAAAAATATTATTTTTCTAGTCGTTTCTTTATTTTGCCAACGCGTATTTACATCTTGCCATATTATGACAAATATATAAGTTGCACAAAGAACGTAAGAATAAGGACTTGCTTGAAAAATAAACAAAAAAAAAAAAAAAAAAAACTGTGAAAAACAGAAGAGAAAAACCTAAAACTAAAACTCTTAAATAAAATTGAAAATGGCATATTTAACCTCAAACAAACACAAGAAGAACTCCTTGGCAAATACTAGTAGTTCGCTCGGAAATGCACTCACTGACTAACTCACCACTCACTCAACGCAGAACTAAAACAACAAACCCAAACCTTTAACCACTTAAAACTGTAAAATGGAGGTGGTTGCTTGCTTTCTGTTTGTATAATGCAACATATTTAAGCCACGTAGAATAAATATAATTTACCTTTTGCTGGGTATTTATCCTTAAGCCAAAGTTAAACTTGTTCTAGCAGGAACAAGCAAAAGAAATACAAGTAAAGAAATAAAGAACTAAGTAAACTACCCCTCGGCTTAAGGTAACAGCAACAACTATTTCTCTGCCACCACTCAAAGCACAAAATGTAGAACATTATTGCCACAACAACAACTTCAAGGCAAAATCAAGCAATAGCAATAGTGCTAGAGAGTCATCATCATCGTACTAGCCAACGTTGTCATTGCAAATGTAATCATTATTGTCATCATAGACATTTAAAGCTAAAAGTGGATGCAACAGCTAAATAAACTTTTGCATTTATTTTTTTTTATATCTTTTTCTTTTCACTTACTATTATAGCCAGCAATATCCACCATCCAACCACTAACGCCTCCCAACCAACCAACATAATTTTTATGCTTTAAGTTGTTGCCAAACCATAAACTGTGTGTTTGTCTAACTCTTCTACTCTTACTCTGTATTTGTATATACATATCTATCTAAATAATTGTTCTCTATTTCTTGATATCCTTCTCATAATCATCATATTGTTGCAATGTAAAGTAAGTTTGTCCATTTGTATACTCGTATGTATGTATAGATACATTGCAACTCATTCTAATACTCTACGAGCACTTTAGCGGAATATTTGATGTCAGATGTGCGCTACAGTTGTATGTGTGTTTGTAAGGGATTTAATAAAACAATCAGCAAACCAGTCCAGGTAATAAGCGCTCTTTGTAAGTGTGTAACCAAGAATGAAAGCTTCGGAAACTTTTTGCGACAGTTTAAGGTAAACTAGCTGGTTTGTAAGTGGGCAATAGGAAATAAGAATAGAAATGTAATGTCCTTTTTGCACAAGAGATTAAAAGATAAACGAGGGTTTGAATTGCTACACCCTGAGCAAACAAAAAATGTTTTACATGATCACCACAATCATTTTAATAAGTTTCAATGTTTTCTAGAAACAAGTTGAAATTTTCTCTAGCAAAGTTGTTCACACTGTGAAGAACTTTTCTCTAGAAATATTGTTCCGACTGTGAAAAAAAGTTTCTGCAGAAAAGTTGTTAACACTGTGATGAACGTTTCTCTAGAAAAGTTATTCACATTGTGATGAACGTTTCTCTAGAAAAGTTGTTCACATTGTGATGAACTTTTCTCTAGAAATATTGTTCCGACTGTGATAAAAGAAAAGTTTTTCTTCAGACTGTAATGAACTTTTCTCCAGAAATTTTGTTCACACTGTATGAACTATTCTCGCGAAAAGTTGTTCACACTGTGATGAACTTTTCTCTAGAAATGTTGTTCCCACTGTGATGAACTTTTCTCTAGAAAATTTGTTCACACTGTGATGAACTTTTCTCTATAAAAGTTGCTCACATTGTGATGAACTTTTCTCTAGAAATATTGTTCCGACTGTGATAAAATCTTCTCCATAAAAGTTGTTCACACTGTGATGAACTTTTCTCTAAAAAAGTTGTTCACACTGTGATGAACTTTTCTCTAGAAAATTTGTTCACACTGTAATAAACTTTTCTCTATAAAAGTTGCTCACACTGTGATGAACTTTTCTCTAGAAAAGTTGTTTACACTGTGATGAACTTTTCTCTAGAAAAGTTGTTCACACTGTGATGAACTTTTCTCTAGAAAATTTGATCACTCTTGATGAACTTTTCTCTAGAAAAGTTGTTCCCACTGTGATAAAATTTTCTGCAGAAAAGTTGTTCACATTGTGATTAATTTTTCTCTATAAAAGTTGTTCACATTTTGATGATCTGTTCTCTAGAAAAGCTGTTCACACTATAATGAACTTTTCTAGACTGACAAAGTCTTAATTATTTTGCCTTAAGACAAATAAAATTTACAAAATTTAAGTCATTTCTATCTCTGAATCATATTTTAATCCACATTTTCACGCTGCAATAGTTCTTAAAGCAGTTTGTTTAAAGAACAACAAAGACTGCTAAAAGAAAGACAACATAAAAACTTGTACTCGTCACCATCTTAAAGGAAGTCCTTGTTGCACTTTGCATTTTGCAAGAGACTGGCAAACTTAAAGACTTTTAAGATATACAGGTACAAGCGCCATTTACTGCAGCTCTAAACGGCTACAGTAGGAATATATAAATTTTTTTTACTTAAAATATGTAACACAGAACTCAAGTAGTTTGCGACAATTGCAAATGTTGTTAAGGCTGTAAAGGAGTTGTTGCAGTAGGAATAATAATAAAACTAAAGTATACCGTTGAACGAAGGCGTACAGAAGATGTTACGGAGCAAATTTAAATATAGGAAATAAAAAGTATACAAATATAGAAAACTAAAGACAGGAAAAAGGAAATCATCTTTACAAATGATGATGATGACAATGATGAGTATATTACATTGATGCTAGATGAGTGGTTGGATGGCTGCTGCATTTCATTCACGTTGTGCAATAATAATAATGCATGTTAGCGAAAGCAGCAGCAACAGCAGGAGCAGCATTAGAATGCTGGGTTTATTATCATTTGCATCCTTTCGTCAGCATTTACAGATTATGAGTTTGATGAAAATGTTGATTATTGTCGAGTAATGGCTGTGTGCGAATATGTAAATGCAATAGGGAAATACTTTGCCGCATATATTGAGATAAATAAGGATCATAGAACAACGTTAAAATGTGTACACAAAATAAGGAAGTTGTTGCAAAATATAATATATAGCAAATTGAAAATATTCTATATAAGGAAATTATTTTAAGGAAAAGAAATGTAATTTTGCTTTGAGAGGAGAATATGATGATGATATGACTTATGATTTGGAAAAGGAAGGAAATGATAAATTTAATATTGCAGGTTAAAAAGAAAAGAGAAAAGTTCATTACAGTGTGAACAACTTTTCTAGAGAAGAGTTCATTATCAACATTTCTAGAGAAAAGTTCATCAAAGAGTGATCAACATTTCTAGAGAAAAGTTCATTAAAGAGTGATCAACATTTCTAGAGAAAAGTTCATCACAGTATAAACAACTTTTCTAGAAAAAAGTTCATCACAGTGTGAGCAAATTTTCTGGAGAAAAGTTCATCGCAGTGTGAGCAACTTTTGTAAGGAAAAGTTTATCACAGTATAAACAACTTTTCGAGAGAAAAGTCCATCACAGTGTCAACAAATTTTCGAGAGAAAAGTCCATCACAGTGTGAGCAACTTTTCTAGAGAACAGTTCATCAAAGAGTGATCAACATTTCTAGAGAAAAGTTCATCAAAGAGTGATCAAATTTTCTAGAGAAAAGTTCATCACAGTGTGAGCAACTTTTATAGAGAAAAGTTCATCACAGTGTGAACAAATTTTCTAGAGAAAAGTTCATCACAGTGTGAGCAACTTTTATAGAGAAAAGTTCATCAAAGAGTGATCAAATTTTCTAGAGAAAAGTTCATCACAGTGTGAGCAACTTTTATAGAGAAAAGTTCATCACAGTGTGAACAAATTTTCTAGAGAAAAGTTCAATACAGTGTGAGCAACTTTTATAGAGAAAAGTTCATCACAGTGGGAACAACTTTTCTAGAGAAATGTTTATCATAATGTGAACAACTTTTCTAGAGAAAAGTTCATCAAAGACTGATCAACATTTCTAGAGAAAAGTTCATCAAAGAGTGATCAAATTTTCTAGAGAAAAGTTCATCACAGTATAAACAACTTTTCTAGAAAAAAGCTGCGATTAACTTTTTTTTTTCAACTTTTCTATAGAACATTTCAACACAGTTTACTACTGGCCCGCTTATTCTTGAATCTCTTTGGTTCACTGCCCTAAACCGCTTTTGAAATTGCAGCCAGCATGAGTATAATTTTAAACACATTAATCGCTGTGAGGTCACAATAAACACTATATTCTATAAACGTTTGTAATCAAACGTTTTGACTGTTGTTGAATTTCAAATTTATGCAAATATAAAATTCTAAGACTAGGTTTCTAAATACAACAATAACAACTTGTAATATAAAACTCAAAGCATTACAATGCTCTCCCTTAAACCATTAAGCAGTGCTTTCAGCGTCCTCACTATCTTTAATCAAATTAAAATATTTGTTCTCCATAAAAACTGTTTTAAAAAATGACTCACTTTTATGAAGTATGTAAATTATTTTTCAATAATTTTTATTTTTTTTTTTTTGTTTTTCAAACATGAGCAGTAAAATTGTAGGTTTTTAATAGACTCGACCAATAACTGATAAACAACAAGACAATTTTCTATAAAATCTTATAGACAATAACAACAACTAAAACTAAACCTTTAACCTTAAGCGGCAGTGACAGTATCTCAGACTGTCACTAAAATGGTAATAAAATACCCGCCTCTTAAAAACTCATTATTAAAATGCACAATAAAGAAAAAAAACTCTTGATTTTTGTGAATGCAACAGCTATACTGTGCAAGACACTATGAAAAACAAAAACGCTGAGTGTTTGTAATAAAAATTGAAATTTAAATTACTTTACTTTGACAAACTGCCTATAAATAAACCATAAACATAATAACAAAAAGCAACAAAAAATTTACAAAAATCAGAAATTTCAACAACCACAAACAAGAAACACTCACACACGAAAAATTTGAGATAACAAAATTAGAGGAAGTGCAGCACAGCAAATGCATCAAAAAATCATGAACAATATTTTTACAATCAAAAAAAAAAAAAAAAAAAACTCAAAATAATAATAGATTTTAATAAACAGCTGCATGCTCTATTTCTTTTTATATTAAGGACTTTTACTAATTGAAAGATATATGACAATAGAAAGATATACATACATACAACAATTTTCATTCTACATATATCCACGCATAGATGCCACATGCTGCTTTAAAATATGTATTTCAGATAAAGTGAAAGTAGAGCAATTGAAAGATTTAGTACTTGTATGATTTGTGTAAAAGTACTTTAGTACTTTTTCTTAGTGGGCGTAAAGTTACGCTTGTTTAAAAGTACCACTATGTTAAGTGTTGAAGTAAATTGAAATGTTTATTTTGTTAGAGATAGAGTTAAAGGAAAGATGATGATATATTTATGACTTTATGAACTTAAGCTATTATGTGTGTTAGTTATTGATGAAAATATATTTATTATATTGATTTACCAAAGTGTTTTGCCGGTACTGGAGTTTAAATATGTTTAAAACAAGTTTTATTAAGCCCAGAAATTACAAAACCAAGTTTGTGTCAAGTTTTATTGAGCGCCAAAGAATTGCTTCACTTTTAAGGGCAAAAAGGAATCAAGCCAATTTCGGATATCCAGCTGAAGTGAAGCACGTCCCATAGACAGCGTTCGGCATTGATCGAAAGAAATAGTAGTGAAAGGTACGGGGCGAGGCGAAACTTCCCAATCACTTCTTTCTAAATATTTTTTAACAGGCATTGCAACACGTGGCCAAGAGTAAGCGTTACATGCGTAAAGCATAGATACAAAACTTTTTGTTCCCACCAAATAAAGAGCATTACCTTAGAGCCTTGGATATTTGGCTTTGGTGTCGATTCCGCTAATTGTCAAGGCTTCTCAAACAATCTCTTACGTTTAGGGCTATCTTAATAAATCTAATTTTCATCGCTAGTTGTGATTTGGTGCAAAAATTATTTCATTCTATCGCGTTTAAGCAGCATTTCGGACCTGCGAAATCGGGTTTTCGGCTCCAGGTTATATACTGCCCAATTTCTTTGCTTTTGGACGAATCCTACTGCTCTTAGCATTTTGAAATTGCTGTTTGAGTAGCCCCCAATGATGTTGAGCTCGACAACAATCCTTATAGAGTAATGCTTAAAATTCTTGGTCTTCAAATATTTTTTGAATTGATGCCAGTCGAGAAAAGGTCTTAATCGGCTTGAAGAGTCTAGCTACAGTACAGTTGAAGTATTCTAACCAAGTTGTTCATCATCCTCTTATTAAACATTGTCTGTTGGGTGTTTGAAAACGGCGATCATCTATGATATTTCTCGATAGAGACACTTAACATTCAAATCTCCATTTGTTAGGTTGATTGCAATCGATAAAAGGTATATCGGAATATCGTTTCTGAACAACTTCTCACTCGACAATATCTATTGATGATTGAAAATGAAGTTCACCAACCATTTGGGCGGATTCCGGTCGATAAATGATCCCAGTCGGAGTTAAGAGAGAAAGGAATATCATCTCCTAGAGGTTGAAAAAGTATCCTTCTCTCTAAAGACCACTAACTTTCAAAACTCCTTCCGTTAGATTGATTTCAGTCAATAAAAGGTCCCAATCAGCTTGAATAGTCAAGTTACAGTACAGTAAAAGCATTCTAAATAAAGTATTTATCATCATATTATCTTTCTCTGTAAAGACATACATATTACTTTCAAATCTCCTTTTGTTAGGTTAATTCCAGTCGATTAAAGGTCTTAGTTGAGAATAGAAGTGCAAAGCATATACTTACTGAATAGGTTCTTATTTAAAAATGTCTACTCATGACACAAAAAGGAGTTCATCAACCGTTTGGATGGATAACACTTGACAATTGATTCCAGCCGGAGATAAGGGTGAAAGGAGTATAGTTATTATCTCACATCATCTCCTAGAGCTTGACAAATAAGTTAAGCCACTGTCTTTCGTCGTAAACATCAAATTTCAAATCTACTTCCGTTGGTTTGATTCGATCGATAAAATATCAAATTACAGTACAGTGGAATTGTTCTAACCAAGTTATTGATCTTCCTCTTAGCAAACATTGTCTGGTGGTGTTTGAAAAAGGAGATCATCGATAAAAAGTCTCAGTTGGGGAATCTATTGGTGCATTGAAATGGAGTTCATCAACCGTTTAGGCGGGTTCCGGTCGATAAAGGATCCTAGTCGTAGATAAGGGTAAAATATATAACCAACAAAGACTCTGGGTATTTGAAGATGAAAGATCAACAGCTTAATTGATGCTTTTTGAAAAGTTATCCTAGTCGATGATGGGGATGAAGGGAATATTGTCATTGATAATCTTCTTATCCAGCATCGTTTATTGGTGCTTGAAGATGCAAGATAATCTATTACATTTCTACTGTAAATACCACTATCTTTCAAATATCCTTTGGTAGATTTGTTATCCCTCGATCAATGCTTTCTTTCGTGCATATTTGTAACTACAATCTTACTAAAGTATTAAATTTTTATTTTTTTCTTATTATTGCACAGCTCGAAAACTGTATTTCAGAAAATATCTGAAACTTTAGGCAAACTTAATTTGTTTGTTTCAGCATTTAAAACTTACAAACGAAACTATAATTCCACAGAAACTAACTCATACTTTATTCAACTGTCAGCAGCTCTTCCTTTGACACATTCCTCATAACGTGCAAGCTGCAAATTTTTACATGGAGTTCAAAAGAAGCTTCTATATCATTGCTCACAGACCACCAAAGTGATATACCTACACTTTAATAAGGCAGACAGAAAAGAATGTACTTTACAGCTGCAAGCATCTCTTGTAGTGTTCTAAATTTAAAGCAACAAACCATTCAAATGCATTCATATCAATCAATAAAGATTTTCCTCACTTAATAAAAACGTTTTTCGTCTATTTGCTGTGCTCCTTTAGGTTTTTCGTTGTTGTTGTTTTTGTGGCATAAATGGCAACAGAGGATGTAATGTATGAATGACATGGTCCTGGCTGTATATAAAAGAGTTTTTAGATAGCAGGCTGTTGTAGCTTTAGCTACTGCATATTTATTATGATGCCGCTGTTCGCTGTTAGTTGTGTGAATGTTACACCCGCTTAATTTTCCACGACAAAACAGCTACAAACAAAAAATAAACCCAGCAAACACAATAACCAATTAAGCGCCAAAACCAATACAGTATACATCACGCACACATGTATACCTACATCTACACTGACTTCACGTCAAGTCTATATATTGTAATAAAGTGGGAGTACCTACTCGAGACAAGGTGTTAATCGAATTACGAGCATATGTCATATGCTGTTCTACTACTTCTCGTTATATCTACAAACTATAAAGTAAAAGAAGTGAACTTATAACTCACTTACATATAATTTTTGGAGACTAAGGAAACTGTTTTGATCGTTATGCTATAATATTTAACAGACACGCATGTTATGAACTGCAACTTAAACGAGACATTAACAAATTGTAAAATTTGTCATAAAAAAACCAAACCACATTTTTAATTGTTACAAAAGGCGGCACAGGCGGAACTAGGAAATGCTAGAGCTTGAAGTCCACAAACAAAACTGATTTGTTCACTGGACTTATAAAAAGATTCAATGTACTCGTAGTTATTGTTGAAAGATGATGTCATGGTTTAGGTTCCAGTTCAGGTTTTACTTAAAGTTCTAGTTCAGGCTTTAGTGCAGGTGCTAGTTCTGTTCTGTTCTACTTCTGTTCTACTTCTCTTCTAGGTCTGGTCTGTTCTAGTTCTCTTCTAGTTTGGTTCTCGTTCTGTTCTAGTTCTGTTATGGTCTGGTTCTGTTCTAGCCCTATTTTAGTTCTGTTCTAGTCCTATTTTAGTTCTGTTCTAGTTCTGCTCTAGTTCTGTTCTAGTTCTGTTCTAATTCTGTTCTAGTTCTGTTCTAGTTCTGTTCTAGTTCTGTTCTAGTTCTTTCTAGTTCTGTTCTAGTTCTGTTCTAGTTCTGTTCTAGTTCTGTTCTAGTTCTGTTCTAGTTCTGTTCTAGTTCTGTTCTGGTTCTGTTCTAGGTCTGTTCTGTTCTAGTTCTCTTCTAGTTTGGTTCTCGTTCTGTTCTAGTTCTGTTATGGTCTGGTTCTGTTCTAGTCCTATTTTTTCTTGTTTTAGTTCCGTTCTAGTTCTGTTCTAGTTCAAAAGAGAGTCGGTGTTATTTGTTTTTTCTTTAAAATCTCTGAATCTTCTTGCAACATATCATTATTCATATCAAAAGATTTTGATTACTCTAATCTAGATTAACAAAACTTAAAGAAGATTACCACAACAGAAGAACGTGTATCTAAGACCTTTTTAATTTATTAGAATGTAGGGTATTTTTACATAAAACTAAATGATGGGTAACAAACAACTCTTTGTGACATTAAATGAAGAGTGAAGTAACAAAAACAACAAAATATGAAGCAAGCAGTTTGGTAATAAAATCATCAACAACAACAGCAGCAACATTACCACCACCACCAACAACAACAGCTGTCATATAAAGCTGCTGCACCTACAAAATCTAGCGTTACATCTGAATACAGACGGACGGACGGACGGACAGACATAAAGTAACGCAACTAAAAACATCATCATCGTCATTACGGTTTTATAAAGATGTCTAAAGTAACAACGTTAGTTAAATGAAATAGGAACACAGACAAGGCGACACACATTCGTTCACGGCAAAAGTACCACATGCATCATGCGTTGTAAACTGTTTGTTGTATGTCACTTAAAATGCCAACGACTTCTAACTGCAACAGCACAACACAACAGCATGAAAACGCACAACACCTTAAATATTGTTTATATTCCCTAAAAACCCAAAACACAAATATGGAGAGGCAAAGAACAGTAACAGCAACACCAATAGCCACCCAAATAGCTGAAAAAGAAACAAAGGTGCAACTACATATATGAATACATGTAAGAGGTAAAGAAGATATCTGTATTCGTATGAGTCAATTCCTAAAGCAGGCGCAAGTTCGTCAAGATACGCGGTTCTTATTTAGGTTCTAGTTCAGGTTGTAGTTCTGTTTCGAGTTCATGTTTTAGATGAGGATCTAGTTCAGGTTTCAGTTACGGTTCTAATTCAGATTCTAGTTCACGTTCTGGTACAGGATAGAATTCAGGTTCTAGATGAGGATCCAGTTCTGGTTCTAGTTCAGGTTCTAATTCTGGTTCTAGTTCAGGTTCTTGTTCTGGTTCTAATTTAGGTTTTAGTTCAGGTTATAGATGATGATCTAGTTCAGGTTCTTTTTCTGCCTCAATTTCTAATTTAGATTCTAGTTCCGATTCTATTTCCGGTTCTAGTTCAGGTTCTAGTTCAGGTGGTTTTTCTGGCTCAAGTTCGAATTCAGATTCTATTCCCGATTCTAGTTCAGGTTCTAATTCAG
Source organism: Bellardia pandia (assembly GCA_916048285.2). Classification (NCBI taxonomy): domain Eukaryota; kingdom Metazoa; phylum Arthropoda; class Insecta; order Diptera; family Calliphoridae; genus Bellardia; species Bellardia pandia. The sequence goes on along the minus strand of OU696531.1, from coordinate 98,671,911 downwards.
TTTCTAGTTCAGGTTCTAGTTCAGGTTTTAGTTCAGTTCTAGTTTAGGCTCTAGAAGAATATCTAGGTTTGGTTCTAGTTCTGGTTCTAATTCAGATTCTAGTTCAAGATAGAATTCAGGTTCTAGTTCAGATTCTAGTTTAGGATAGAATTCAGGTTTTAGATGATAATCTGGTTCTCGTTTAGGTTCATAATCAGATGCTAGTTCCGATTCTAGTTCAGGTTCCAGATTAGGATCTAGTTCGATATCAGATAATTTAGGTTCTCGTTCTGGTTCAAGCTCTAGTTCCGATTGTAGTTCAGGATCTAGTTTAGGTTCTACTTCAGTTGAGAAACTACCTTGTACCACCATCGAATTTGTTCTATGTTCCATTTTACGCAGCCAAGACATAAAATTACAATTCTTGGTAGAACAGGGTATAAAGAGCTGAATATGCAACAGCAAAATGTTAAAGTCTGTTAAAGGTATATGAGTTGCGTTATGAAAATTATTTATATTTTTAAGTAAAAATGTTCAACAACAAATTTTTTCAAGTACCCAAGAAACTCTTTAGTTACTCACATATAAATATGCATGTGCATATGTAGTTCTAATACCTTGTTTGTGCATATGTATCTATAGATATGTATATGTATGTAGCTAGCATGTAATACAACATACAAACAAATAAATACGAATACATACATATGTGTGCATGTGAATATCTATCTATCTTGATACGAGTGCATATGTGTATTCTGATTAAACATGCATACGTTTGCATTCATTTAAATTTTGTCTGTACAATTTTCCAACTAAAATTCTTGTTTTGGTTTTTGCTACATGGAAATGTTCCTATAAATACATACATATATACTCGTACTACATCATCTATCTACACTTGTGTCTGTTGCATTTACCCATGCTTAGTCCTAGTTCTGTAGCGAGAGTTTATATGGATGTAAGTAACCGTATGTATTTTGTGTGCGTTAAAACAAATTGAAACTCGTTAGTGTCACCAAATGTTTCAAACAATTTTGTGGGCGTTGTGGTATTTTTGGGTTACTTGACATCTGACAGTTGGAACGAACGACAACAAAAAAAAACTATATACAGAAAAAAAATAGTTAAATAACCCATTATTTAATTGTAGTTGAAATGAAAAAGAAAATATATATACTAAGTGGAAATAAACTTATAAATACTTAAGAAGGTACAAGATATCGTTGGAAAATACTTGTCTAGGTTTTGAATTTGAAACGTTTGGCCATTTTGTAGTTGGGTGATGTGTGAATCAACACAGTTTTATTAATGCAGCAGGAATTTAAAAAATATTTTAATAAAAATCTAAACTAAAACCTGAAGTAGAACTTGAACTAGGGCTTGAATTTTAGCCTGAATTACATCTAGAACATAAACTTGAACCTGAAGTAGAACCTAGAGTAAAACCTGAACCAGAACCTGGAGTAAAACTTCAACTAGAACTTGAACTAGAACCTGATGTAGAACCTGGAGTAAAACCTGAACTAGAACCTGAACCTGATGTAGAAGCTGGAGTAAAACCTGAACTAGAACCTGAACTAGAGCCAGAACTTGAATCTGAACTAGAACCTGAACTAGATACTGAGCTAGAACCTGAACTAGAACCTAGAATAAAACCTGAACCAGAACCTGAAGTTGCATCTGAACTGGAACCTGGAGTAAAACTTGAACTAGAACGTGAACTAGAGCCAGAACTTGAATCTGAACTAGAACCTGATGTATAACCTGAACTAGAACCTGGAGTATAACCTGAACTAGAGCCAGAATTTGAATCTGAACTAGAACCTGGAGTAAAACCTGAACTAGAACCTGAACCTGATGTAGAAGCTGGAGTAAAACCTGAACTAGAACCTGAACTAGAGCCAGAACTTGAATCTGAACTAGAACCTGAACTAGATACTGAGCTAGAACCTGAACTAGAACCTAGAATAAAACCTGAACCAGAACCTGAAGTTGCATCTGAACTGGAACCTGGAGTAAAACTTGAACTAGAACGTGAACTAGAGCCAGAATTTGAATCTGAACTAGAACCTGGAGTAAAACCTGAACTAAAACCTGAACTAGATCCTGAGCTAGAACCTGAACTAGAACCTGAAGTAGAACCTGGAGTATAACCTGAACTAGAACCAGGAGTAAAACCTGAACTAGAACCTAATTAAATCTGAACTGGAACCTGAACTAGAACTAGAACCTGAACTAAAACATTAATTAGAACATAAAATAGATCCTGAACTAGAACCTTAAATTAATTAAAAATGTCTTAAAACAAATATTAATTTCTAGGAATGTTTTACTTATTTACCTGCACCACCAACCCCCCCTTTCCAACCTCAATTTAATCAACTCTACACCAATTTCAAATAGCCTGCGGCAAAGTTTCTTTTATAATCGTATAAAACATATTTAATTAGTTTCTTTTGTTTTTTTTTTTTAACTGTTAAAACTTTTTATACATTCGCATGTACAACTCCATCATGAGTCACTGAAAACCTCCTACAATAATTTTTTATTATATTAACAACCTTTAGACCATTAAGAAAAGTTTCTGTCAACGAAATAAACGACTGATGTTGTCAACAATGCAATTACCAAACACTCCAAATGAAGAGAAAAAAAAAAAGGAAAAACGCTGAAAACATGCTGTTGTACGAAATGAATAAATGTACGTACGAGTACGTACGAGGAGAGTTTATATAGATATGTATGTACAGGAATCGAGAGAAAGAGATGTGTTGTTAGTGGCAGTCAGTCAGTCTGTCAAACGTATGGAGACGACAAGTATGGCAGAAACAAGCAAGAATGCTAAACACACTTATATGTACAGTGTTGGAAAAAATGATAAGATCTTTTGCATCCTATTTAAAGTCTCATGTCTCTGATTTTAGTTTTCGGTGAATTGCTGGAAAAGTGATTTAAGAAAAGCTTAACAGTGATATATTCACTTTAAGATCATCAGTAGTTTGACAGTAAGAATTAACAAGTTATTAGTTTATAAGTTTTGCTTCTTCCCATTATTAAAAATTAAGAAGCCGTTCTCATTTTTTTGTTCCAATACTGTATATACGTACGAATTGTATGTCATCTGAAGCAGAGAAATAAAATTGACGAATAATGTAAAATAGAAGAAATGAGTAAATAGTAAGAGCAGGAGTGAAAGGCATGCTGTAGTCAGGAGTAGAAATTCAGATAGCTTAAGTAGCCAAAGTTGATCTGCCATCTTAGGTCTCTGGAAAGTCTGAATTAAGTTTCAAATCTAGATCTGTTTATACTCTAATTTAATATTCTATCTTGCGTCGCTATGAAATCTAATTTGAACTACAGTCCCAGATCTTTATATAATTTAATTTCTATGTCTTTATGGGTGCCCCGATGGACTAGGCGTTAGTGTGCCAGACTATCAATCAGAGGCTTGCGGGTTCGATTCCCGCCAAAGACTCTGGGCGTTTTTCTGCAGACAAGCCAAAAAGCTTCGCAGTTTGTGTTTGTTAATTATTAAAAAAAAAAAATCAAGCTTCAATACTGAATCCTTATGTATTCTATGTTGAGCTTCAATCCTAGATCTTTAGGTAGCCTAATTTGAGCATTATTTTTAGGTCATTATGTAATTGAAGTTGAGCTTCATTCATGGTCCTTTAAATAGTATAAGTTGAGCCTCAATCGTGGGCCTTTATGTAATCGGAGTTAAGCTTTCACTTTCGGTCTTTAAGTGACCTAATTTGAGTTTCAATTGTGTCTTCATATAGTTTAAGTTAAGCTTCAATTGTGGATCTTAATGTAATCGAAGTTGAGTTCCAATCGTGGATTCTCATGTAGTCGCAGTTGAGCTCCAATCTTGGATCTTCGCTTAGACGAAGTTGAGCACAAATCTTGGATTTTCATGTAGACAAAGCTAAACTTTAATCTTAGGTCTTCCATATGTTATAAGAAAACTAAGTTGACTTGCTGTAGCATACCAAACACTTCACAAAAGTTGCGTATGCTTTATATGCATCCTTGCATATAAAACACACACACACACTCAAATCAACATATACATTTATATATACAAATACACATAATTTAAAATAGATGTATAAATGTGCTTGTGCAGTAATATAGTGAAGTGACAATATGTTTGATATTGTCAGCGCCAACCAGAACAAAATACAAGCAATTTTTAAACACCTTATATACGTAGGAGCACATGCATACACATACATTTGCTTGGCTCGATAAGTGTAAAATTTTTGAATTTCTGCCACCCAAATAGGAATAAAATTATGCAGATGCCAAAGAAGTGACAAAAATCGTAACGAAAGGTTGTTGAATATTTTTTTTCACATTCAGGTACATATATAAGTTTGTTGTAAGCCTATGTTTGTACTCCTATACCAAGGAATATATGTACATATATATATTACAGTTTGTATGTGTTGCAGTAGATGTTGGCATATTTAGAATTTATATTTCAACACCTTTCGATGCTTAACGCTTCATTTGCATGACAGCATTGAAACGTGATCATCAGTTTCTGTGTATTCTTGCCACTTTATTTTTCTTTTTCCTGTTAGATTGCTGGTGTTTTGCCATGGTTTTTTGGAGAACCTACTATTGAGAAAATATGCATTTGCAAGAGGCAAAAAAAAAACCCATTGAACTTTTAGTAGTACAACAGCTATGCAGAAGATACTTTTTTTGTATATGCATGAATGTGAGGAGTATGATAAATATGGCCTAGTAATGGTGCTAAACTAAACAGGGATGGGTAGAGAAATATAAAAGGGGTAAAGGTAGTTAAAGTTGAGCTTGAATTCTATGTCTTGCTGTAGTATTATAAAAGCTTCAATCGTAGATTGTTATGTAGTTTATCTGGAACTTAAACTGAAGATCTTCATGAGGTCCAAGTTGAGCTTAAATCGTGGGTCTTTATGAAGTCTAAGCTGTAACCGGGGATGTTTGTGAAGTCTAATGGGTCGATTATGTATAGCAACCAAACTGGAGTTGGGTTGCCATCCGTAATCGACCCATAAATTGAGGTACAATCCTGGATCTTTATGAAGCCAAATTAAACTACTATCCTGAATATTTTTCAGCTGCAAACGTGGATATTTAAGTGGCCAAAACGAGCTATTCTGGATCTGTATGAGCTGCAGTAATGGATCTATATATTTCCTCATGTAGTGTAAATGTAGCCTCAATTGATTTGCAATCATGGATATTTATGTTGTTTAAAATGATTTGCAATCCTGGAACTTTACGTTGTTTAAAATGATTTGCAATCCTGGATCATTAAGTAGTCTAAATTTATTTGCAATCCTGGATCGTTAAGTAGTCTAAATTTATCTGCAATCGTTGACCTTTACGTTGTTTAAAATGAGTTGCAATCGTGGATCTTTATGTAGTCTAAATTGGTTTGCAATCCTGGATCTTTATGTTTTTTAAATTGATTTGCAATCCTGGATCGTTAAGTAGTCTAAATTTATTTGTAATCCTGGAACTTTACGTTGTTTAAAATGAGTTGCAATCGTGGATCTTTATGTAGTCTAAATTGGTTTGCAATCCTGGACCTTTACGTTGTTTAAATTGGTTTGCAATCCTGGATCTCTATGTTGTTTAAATTGATTTACAATCCTGGATATTTATGTTGTTTAAATTGATTTAAAATCCTGGATATTTATGTTGTCTAAATTAATTTGCAATCGTGGATCTTTATGTAATCAAAGTTGAGCATTTTTTAAGTCCACCTTAACAGCACCCACATCTCTGTCTAGATTTTAAGAAAAAAAAATTTCCAAAATTCTCTGCAAAACAAAACGCTTTTCGAAAAGTGTATGAAATCAAGTGTAGTATACTACATATGTGTGTATTTCAGTGTACTATATAAATTATAAACCCAATGTTGTCACCATTCAAACATTAAAGTGACAATTGCACTTACACACCACCAAATTCAGCAAAAGAGTTTTATGCCTGAACATGCAGACATTTATCACAAGTTATAATAAAAACCCAAATGCAAATCCAAATCCGTAAACCAAAGATGTAATATCTGGCTAAATATTGCTAACTAAAACGTAACCAAAAAAAAGAGAAAAATTGCATTTTGAAACGCTTAAAACGTTAGTATTGTAACTGCGTTTTATATGCATATATACAGGCATATATTTAAGCATATATGTACTCGTATTTGGCTTCATTTATGCAGTTATGTACAGAGAAATGCAAAAAAAAAACCTTAGATAGACATCATTGTCATGTTGGTGGCTTGGAATATCAAAAAAAAAAAAAAGAAAGAAAAGAAAGAAAAAAGGCTAGTTATTCTTGGCTTTTGCCAAAATTATCAAACAGTTGCAACTGAAATCAGTTAAAAGGTGGCGGAAGAAGAACAACTGAATGGAGTTTTAAGTGCCCTACAGGGCTAAAGAAACTTTTTAAAAAATAGACAACATTTCAAACAATCTAGGAACACTTTCAGCTTACTACTTAATGAGCTTTTTGAAATACTTGGTACGCTTCAAAAATTAAAAAAATATATTGAAGTAATGTATCCAGAGATCCATTAAGTATACTTTCGTTATTTTATGTTGCCTCATGTTACAAACTCTTCTACAGACCCTAGTTACTGCCTGGTCTTCCTTGGTAAATGTCATAAAACTAACTTATTCATATTTTCAACTCGTTCAATTTTGTTTTTGGCAATGGCAATTGTCAGAAATGTCAAATTGTAAGCAGCATTAGCGTCAAATGTAAACTAAGTTAACCGTGGCCATAAATGTCTGCCGCTAGTTAAGGGTTGAACTATGGTTTCACTACACAAGGCAGGAGTAAGCACCAACCAACACAACGTCAAGCCACCACCAGAGTTATAGGAATAGAAATTGGAATTAGAATAGGAATAAGGTTTGTTATAGTTACAACAATGTTTAGCTATAGATTTCGATCAATATCTACTAAATGGTAACAGTGAGCTCTCAAAGAATGTGAGCTCTATTTAGCCTACGTTAAGTTTAAATTGTTAATTTAAGTTAGACTCTCATTACTTTAAGTTCACTTTCAATCATTGGTTTTTATTTAGTCCAACTTGAGCTTTAATAGCTGGTCTTTGTTGATTCTAAATTAAGCTTCAGAAGATTTTAGCTTATTAAGCATTCGAAGCTTCCATCGATAATCTTTTTTATTTGTTGAACTTCATGTCTAAATTCAGCTGCAATCGTGAGCCTTCATCAGATTGGAAATTAGTCTAAGTTCAACTGTAATCGCAGATTTTTATCATATTGGAAATCGGCCTTAATTGAGTTGCAATCGTGGGTCTTTACGAGATTGGAAATTGGTCTAAACATAGCTTCAATCGTGGATCTTTATGATATTGAAATATCATCTAAATTAAGCTTTAATTGCAAGTCTTTATTAAATTGGTCTAAGTTGAGCTTCAGTCGTGGATATTTATGAGATTGGAAATTGATTTAAGTTGAGCTTCAATCGTGTGTCTTTATGATATTGGAAATTGGTCTAAGCTGATCTTCAATCGTGGGTCTTTACGCGATTAGAAATTGGAACAAGTTGAGATTCAATCATGGGTCTTTATAAGATTGGAAATTGGTAGTAGTTGAGCTTCAATCTTGGACCTTTATAAGATAGAAATATCATCTAAGTTAAGCTTTAATTGCAAGTCTTTATGAAATTGGTCTAAAATGAGCTTCAGTTGTGGATCTTTATGAGATTGGAAATTGATTTAAGTTGAGCTTCAATCGTGTGTCTTTATGAGATTGGAAATTGGGGTAAGTTGATCTTCAATCGTGTGTCTTTGAGAGATTGGAAATTGGTCTAAGTTGAGCTTCAATCGTGGGTCTTTAAGAGATTGGAAATTGATCTAAGTTGAGTTTAAATCATAGATCCTTCTGTAGTCTAAATTGATCAGCACTTGTGGATATTTATTAAGTGTTAGATCAGCTTCAATATAAGGTCTTTCTATGCCAATCTCTCATTAAAGACCTTACTGTTTTTCACTAAACTAACACTGGAATAAAGCCAACCTCTCATTCATTTCCAACTTTATTTAACTACAAATTCCAACTATAACCTAAATTTTGTAACTCGTTTACATTTTATCACTAAAACATCTTACTACCACACATTAAAGACAACTTTGGCTTCCAAACTAAAATATTAATGTTGTACCTACTTGCAGTTGTCTCTCCCTCAACATCTTCTCCAAATTTATCGATTTCTGGCAAAGTTAGAAACATTTAAACACTAAAAATCACCATATATGGTTGTTATAATTGTTTGGTTTAATGCTGCAAAAGTTATTATTGTTGTCACATTGTGGCTAAAGCAGTGGCAGAAGTAATAGTTGTTGTACAGTGCTGTGTGGCACAAATGAAAAGGGAAAAATGTATTTGTTATACAAGCTGTATGCTTATAAAGAGATGCAATTAAATGTTTGTAAGTAGCGAGTAAGTATTTATTAGAGAGTTTGTTTTAGTTTGAGAAACTTTTTTGGTTGAATGAAAAACGATTTATTAGCCTGTTCCGTTAAAGCACATGCACTTTGGCGTATTTCAGTCACATTTTACTGCATTTCTTTGCTGATGTTTGCAAATGCGACACAAGAAAACCATGTCAATGTTGTAAAATGGGCAAAATTTAAAGGAAGTTGTAATACTCTCAGCAGTGACAGTGATTAGTTAAGACAAAGTGTTAAGCGACACGTTAAATGACCTTAAAAATTATTGAATCGTATAAACTGCAATGGGTGGCAGTTATGTGAAATTTGAATGAAAATTTAAGAAATCTAAGAGATGTAGTAGATGTAGGGATGTTTGATTTGCTTAGGTTTTTAAAGCTCTTATTGAGTTTTACAATACTTGGCTTAAATTATTTACAAAATTCAACGTGGAGACCAATAATTTTACCTCAAGCCTTGTTTTGCTTTAACTATGTCAAACCAACCACTCTCGTCTGCAAGCTGACCAGTTTGTACGTTAGTGTATTAATTAAATTTTAAAGAACAGGAGATTAACTAACAATTAAAATATATAAAATATATCTAAGTACTATTACATAGATTTACAGTGTTGGTACAAATAATAAGAATACATAAAAAGCTACGATTGAATATCAACGATGACTAAATACAGAAAAACGAATATATGTAGCTCAACTTAAACTAATAAAATAACTAAAATTTAACTTAAAAAAAACCCCACTATTGAAACTCATCTTATACCGATTTTCAATCTCACAAAGATCCACAATTGAAGCCCAAATTAGCCCAATTTTCACCTCATACACACCCACGATTGAGACTCAAATTAGACCAATCTCCAGTCTATTAAAAACCCACGATTGAATCTCAACTTGAAGCAATTTCCAATCGCATAAAAACCCACGATTGAAGCTCAACTAAGATCAATTTCCAATCTCATAAAAACCCACGATTAAAGCTCAACTTTGACCAATTTTTAATCTATTAAAAAGCTACAAATGAAGCTCCACTAAGACCAATTTTCAATCTCACAAAGATCCACAATTGAAGCCCAAATTAGCCCAATTTTCACCTCATACACACCCACGATTGAGGCTCAAATTAGACCAATCTCCAGTCTATTAAAAACCTACGGTTGAAGCTCAACTAAAATCAATTTCTAGTCTCATAAAGACCCAAATAAGATTAATTTCCAATCTCATAAAGGCCGACGATTGAAACTCAGCTTTAATCAATTTCTAATCTCATAAAGACACACGATTAAAACCCAGCTAAGACCAATTTTCAATATCATAAATACCCATGATTCAGCCTAAGTTAAGACCAATCTCCAAATCTATATAAAAACCTACAATTGAAGCTCAACTTAAATCAATTTCTTATCTCATAAAGACCCACGATTGAAGCTCAACTTAAATCAATTTCCAATCTCGTACAGACTCACAATTGATGCTAAATTTAGTTTACATAAAGAACCACGCACTGAGGCCAAGCTGCTGGCTTGACATCATTGTCCTGCATGCCTTACCCTAGAAGTTTATTTATTAAACATAGACTTTTTACAACTATCAAATAAATTGGACCAACAGCAGATGATAAAAAAGAACTGTGCATCATTAGGGAACCTTTTTCATGCTTCAAGGTTTTTACCTTGTAGCCTTTAAACGGAAGTTTTGACATCAGATTTATCTTCGTTTCAGCTGACTAAATCACATTTCGCCAATTTGCTCAGTGTAACAAGTTTCTTAGCAAAACACTAGATATTCTTAACATTGTATTTGCTCAATAAGGTTACCTTTCTCTGACTATGGGCTTTTGGTCAAGCTCTCTGAAATCTATATCTAATTGTGCGTTGTTTAAAACACGCACATGAGCAAAATCCTTAAATGATCAAAATGCGTTTATTTTGCTTTTACGTATTAAACACTTATTAATCCAAGTCATGGTTTTATACTTTCTGACAGCTGCATTTGTTCTTATTATGACTTCCAACACTGTGAACAGTTTACATTAGTATGAGTGTTGCATGAAATGTATGTATGTCCTTTATGAACATGTGAATACCAATTAAAAACAATCCCCACAGTGTTTAGACATGCATGTAATTTGTAACCGTGTATAACAGTCAGGATTTAATACTATATTTCTTTTGTATTTTTTATTGTAATTTTGTTGTTGTTTTCATTAATACCAACTAACATTACAACACCCTAGTAAATCTACAAGTGTAGAGAGTGAGAGAGAGAGAAAGAAAGAGACTGTTAGGACAAAACTAAATCTAACACCACTTGTCAGGGACTGAAGCTGTAACTAAAATAAAATTATAAAAATAGAAAAATATTCATAGTAATTTGCTGGGTGTAAAGGATGTTAGTGTTTATATCAAGCATGCATGTGCATGCTTGTAACTGGCTACAGTTACAACATGTATTTGTGCATGTGAAAGTAATATGAGCAATTACAACTGCAGGCTATAGCCTGCACAAATTATACCAGTGTAGTTACAATAAATACTTAAGGATACAGGAGAGGGTCACAGTTTAAAGCTAATTCTGGAAGATTTTGTTTATTAAACAAAAAAATACCAGCATAAAGAATACGATTAGATAATGAGCTTTGTGATCAACGAATGTTTAATTTTTGACACAAAAAGTTGTAAATAGTTTGAAATGAAACGTTTCAAAATGAAACAACAAAATGGAATGTTAAACCGTTCGTTTTTTATCATTTGTTATAAGAAAGCGTTCGTTTTTTGAATTCGATTTTGGGTTAGTGAAAAATAGATTTATTTTTAATCGCAAGTAATGCAAAAATTTTCAAGTGCAAAATCCTTTTTCATGATCTCTCGGTTTTAGTTCATATGGTAGAAAATTTCCCTGTTGTTTGCAAACGTTTTGAAATTGCTGCTTAAGTAGCTGCCTGAGTTTGACAACAATCTTCATGGTCTTCAGACTTTGTTTGGCTGGCCTGGGCGTTATTTGTCCTTCGTGCCTAAGTCACTTATTCTGAATCACACAAACCATCTCTCCTACGTTGAAACTGATGCTACACATTCACCATAAGCTTCATTGGCACTTTTTTTTCAATTTAAAGAAGTAAAGTACAATTTGCTTTATATGACGCTTTGTTGGTACAAATTTCGACTTTTTGAAGCAAAAGAACTTTTTTGTTTACTTTGTAATGTTCAAGAATTAAGTGAGAACCAATGACAAATAAGTACTCTTCAAAATCTTTAGGCTAACAAGTTACTAAAGACAAAAATGGCGCTTAAAAGATACGAGGGCGATTCGGAAACTTCTTAGACTAGCACAGAAAGAGAATAAATAGCTTTTCAAAAATATCTTTTTTGTTCAATATAATTTCCTGAAACTTCAATACACTTAGTCCAACGCTTATCAAGCAATTCTATTCCTTGATTAAAATAGTTTTCCTCAAGACCTTCAAAATAGTGGTTTACAACTGTAATTGCATTTTCATTTGAGGTAAAACGTTTGCCAGTTCGGAATTTTTTTTTTTCTTGCACCAGCACTCAGGGGACGACCCCTACTTATACAAGGCATTGTGTTGGAACTAGGAAAATAGGTTATGGGAGGGAGGATAGAGGGAGTAGGGTTTGTGAACATTTGACTTGAACAGGTAAAAGTCACTGGGAGCTAAATCAGAAGAATAAGGTGGGTGTTCAAGCAACTCGTTGATTTTAGGCGTTGTTAAAACACTCTTGTGCACTGGTGCGTTATCTTGATGAAAAATTATTTTTTTGTGTTGTAAGCCAGGTCGTTTTTCTCGAATTTTTACTTTTCATGAATCCAAAATGTTGCAATAGTACTTTATTGTTGTACCCTTTTGCAGATAGTCAATAAAAATGCGACAGCCATCTTGCAGAAAGCTTTTTCATCTGTAATTCTTCATGCAAAATTAAATGGACTCGATCATTTGAGATGCCCATGATATTGGCTATTTCACGCACTTTTATTCGTCAATCATTTAATATCAAATCATGCACTTTGGCTATAATTTCTGTTGTTGTTGCTGTTTTTTGGACATCCACTACGTGATTCATCCTCAATGCTTGTACGACCACGTTTGAATTCATTTTTTACTGTTGCATATGAAGGAGCACTTCCACCTAATACATTCAGCATAACATTATGAATTTCTTGCACCGATAAACCTTTTTTTATTTAAATATTTAATCACACAACGAATTTCTAATTTTTTTCATTGTAAAAAAAATAGCGGATGCGTCTTTCTATACAAAGGAGTTGCCAGATCGAAAAGAAATTTAACATGAGTTCATAGCAGAGATGGAAGTTTCCAAAACTCTTAACTTTTTTCTGTTTATACCGAGCTTTCTGTTCAAGGCTAAGAAGTTTCCGAACCGCCCACATACACCATCTGTTATTCCGAAGCCTACTGTTTTAGTGCTACTACTGCGTAGCAAAAAAGGAAGTGTTTGTTTAATTTTTTTCTACAAACTTCCTTAATACAATAAAGAAGGAATTAATTATTATATGGTTTCTATGCTAAAAGTATTTTTTATTCTTTTTTTGAGTCTTGCTTTTTTTGTTTGTTGGATTGTCCAAAAAAAACTTTTTAATTTTCATTAGTTGCTTCTAAAAACCACAACAAAAAAAATACTTTTTTTTAAAGTACTATATCAGTTTGTTTGTTTTTTTTTTTTTTTTTTTGTTGCATGCAACATACATACATTTCATCAAATTGATAAAATTTTATTAACAAAATTGCTGGTTGGTAGTTTTTTCTTTTACTTAAACAACAGACCGACTGACCAACAAAGTTTGTAGCACTTGAAACTGAATTAGGAAAAAAATATTATTGTTTGCAGAAATTTTAGTTTTATTTGCAAGAATTTTTGTTTGGGTTTTTGTTAAAAAAAACAAAATAAAAACAAGCAAACTTTAAACATAATTTTCAGGCCAAAAGAGGACATCAGCAAACCCCAGCAAAAAAAAAAACAACTTGTCTTTACAGCTCAAATAACATCAGGGTACATTCTTCATTTACCCTGATGTCCTGCTGTTGCATTTAAACTTAAATATTACTACAGGTGTTTGCAAAAGGTTTTCTATGCACTAGCAAACTGTAGCATATACATATCTGAAGGCTCTTCTTAGTGCAACAACAGTGAGAGGCATTTACATTATCACTTGACAAAGACTGCATACAGTGTTCAATTTTGTATTGCATCGTATTTGATTATTGCTTCCATCCATAATGAGTGCTTGTGCTTGTGTTTATATTTCTTGTTATTGTCGTGCTTGTTGTTAATCTTGGTCAGTCATGTGTGGTTTATAGATACTTCTTTCCTTTTCTCTTCTTTCACTCCTTAACAACTTTTCTTGTTGCTTTTAGTAGTTGGTAAATTCATGCGAAAAATTAAAAACAACCCCCAAAAAAAATTCTACAACAATTATTCTTTGCTACCGGTATTCATTGACTCACTCTCAGGTTTCATCAATTCAAAGCGTTGTTTCTACGTCCGAACACTTGACCAGTACATTCGTCTGCCAGCCAGCTTGCCACAGCTACTGTTTTGTCAATTCTTTTTTAGTTTTTTTTTCATATTTAAAATGCCTGAGTAGGAGTGTTTTTTTTTTTTTGATGTTTTTAAGTTTCATTCAAAGCAGGATATGGAATTTCAGTTCTTCTTGACCCAATTTGTTTTTCGGTTGTTGCTTTTTTTCCAATGCTTTTTCAATATTTGTGTGTCGTGTTCTTGGGCATATATGCAACAATTTCCTTTACTTAACCTAATGACTGATAAAAGCAACAGGACAAAAAGTAAAGTGTTGTTTGGTCTACTTCATAAAGGACAAGACTATGGCTTAAAGAGTTTCTTTAGGAAAAAACTTCTCGGTTTTTTGATAATTTCCAACTGAAAACGGCTGGCTGTTGCTTTGATACTGCAATCATTAATTAAATTAATTGAAAAATTGTAGATTATGGTAAAAATTTAGGAATAAAAAAGAGCTGCAATCGAGATAAAAATTATGGAATAGAGGGATCCGCGAATGCAGTAAAAATTAAGGAATATAAAGAGCCACGATTAATGTTAAAATTGAGAAATAGAAAGAGGCACCATTTAGGAATAATAGGAGACAGTATTGAGGAATAGATGGAGACATGATTAAGCTTAAAATTGAGAAATAGAACGAGCCACGATTATTGTTAGATATGAGGAATAGAACGAGCCATGATTGAGGAATAGAAGGAGACAGGATTAAGGTTAAAATTGAGGAGTAGAGCGAGCTACGATTGAGTAATAGAAGGAGACACGATTATTGTTAAAATTGAGGAGTAGAACGAGCAACGATTGAGGAATAGAAGAAGACAGGATTAAGCTTAAAATTGAGAAATAGAACGAGCCACGATTATTGTTAGAAATGAGGAATAGAACGAGCCATGATTGAGGAATAGAAGGAGACAGGATTAAGGTTAAAATTGAGGAGTAGAGCGAGCTACGATTGAGTAATAGAAGGAGACACGATTATTGTTAAAATTGAGGAGTAGAACGAGCAACGATTGAGGAATAGAAGGAGACAGGATTAAGCTTAAAATTGAGAAATAGAACGAGCCACGATTATTGTTAGAAATGAGGAATAGAACAAGCCATGATTGAGGAATAGAAGGAGACAGGATTAAGGTTAAAATTGAGGAATAGCACGAGCCACCATTTATGTTAAAATTGAGAAATAGAAAGAGCTACCATTAAGAAATAGAAGGAGAACAAGCCACGATAATTATTAGAATTGAGGAGTAGAACGAGCCACCATTGAGGAATAGAAGGAGACACGATTATTGTTAAAATTGAGGAGTAGAACGAGCTACGATTGAGGAATAGAAGGAGACAGGATTAAGCTTAAAATTGAGGGATAGATCGAACCACCAACGAGGAAGAGCAATAGCCACCATTGAGAAAGAGAAGGAGAAATGATTAAGGTTAAAATTTAGAAATAGAAAAAGCCAGGATTGAGGAAAAGAAAGAGCCATAATTAAAGATAAAATTGAGGAATTGTAAGAGCCATTTAGGAATAGAATGGCGAATAGAACGAGCCACCATTAAGGAATAGAAGAGACCCGATTAAGCAATGAAAAGAGCCACGATTAAGTGCAAAATTGAGGAATAGAACGAATCACCATTAAGGCTTAGATAGATCCTCAATTAGCATAAAAATTAAGAAATAGAAATTTCCTTGATTAAATTAAAAATTGAAGAATAGAAAGAGCCACAATTTCTTGTTAGAATTTATGAAATATTAATTGATTTCTCTTAATCTATTTAAATTTCTAATTACTGTTGTAATGCAGACATCTATTACAATCTTGTCATTGATTATCAAACTTATTTGTCTAGTAAATATAACTATAATGAACCTGTTGGTGTATTTAAATAATACCCAGCGGTTGTAATAGTGAAAATGTACTCCTTTTAGACAGTACTTTAGAATAATCTCTAATAGCTTTAATGTCATCCATTTAAATATTTTTGACACTTTTATTACTAACATAGTACGATTTGTAAAAAGTACAGAAAGCAATTAGCTATTACGAAAGATTAAAGTGTACACGTTAGTGTCCCCAAGTAAACTAAAGTGTAGTCAGTGAGTAGTAAATTGTATACAAATGGAAAACGGTTAAATTATCTGCTTGGTAATGCGCCAAATACAAAATAACTTGACTAATCCATTGTAATATTCCAGAACTGTTGGGGTTTCATACATTTTACCTTAATACATAATACCCAATTAAATTTGCCTTAAACCCAAATATTTGCTTAAATACTCTAAATGCATACTAAACACTCTAAAACTATTCTACAGCTCTAAATGAGGGTGAACCTTACTTTAAATATGTTTGAACTCAGGTACAGGTACCTGCATGTAGATTCGTACCTCATACTACAACACGTGTGATAATATGGTTAATTTGTAACTAATTGTTAATTGAAATGATAACAAAATGTAATTTCTTTTGATTTCGTTCAACAAAAATATTTTCAAAACTAATGAGTAAATGTAAACCAACTTCAACACCAAACAGCCACCTTTATAATGCCTTCAACTAAACGCAGGTGGAACTTAACATATAACAAGATAATTTTTTAAGATGTGAACTAAAAAGCCGCAAAGTATATGTTGGTTTATTATGAAATATTTGTTTGTTGTGATAAGGATTTTCTCTAAATAGGGAAGTAATGTATTTTTATAGTTTAGACGCCACTCCTAAATAAATTTATTTAATAATTCCTAAAAAGAAATTGTATTACATATTTTCTTAACAAGTTGTATTTATTTTGTGGAATTTAGAGTTTGTTTGCTGGTTTGCTTTTGACATCCTTAAAGCCAGAGTTTTACTAAATAAATTTGTTAGTTTATGCAAATATTTATTAGAAATTTAAAAAAAGAAAGTTCAAATACGTTTGTTTTAATTACACTTGTATAGCAAACCATCACACAGTTTGCAGCAAAATGTTGCATTGTTAAGAAAAAATTAAGGAAAATTTCCCAGATTTTATAAATTCGAACCAGTGAAAGTCTTAAATACTTAGAAAGGACTTACAGAAAAGGCTACATTTCTGGAAAGGGCACCAATTGATTAAATTAAAATTGAAGAATAGAAAGAGAATTGAGGAATCCAAAGAGCCTCAATTTGAAAATTGAGGAATAGAAAGACCCTGATTGAAGTTAAAATTGAGGAATACAACGAGCTCTCCAATTGAGATAAAAATTGAAGAATTGAAAGAGGGCATATTATGGGTTAAATTGAGGAATAGAAAGAGCCAGGATAAAGGTAAAAATTAAAGAATTGAAAGTTTCACCATTAATGTAAAAATTGAGGAATAGAAAGATTGAAGCTTAAGTTAAAAATTTAGCAATTTAAAGAGCCACGATTAAGGTTGTAATTAAGGAATCGAAAGAGGAAGGATTAAGATACAAATTGAAGAATAGCAAGAGCCCCAATTAAAGTTGAAATTGAGGAATAAAAAGAGTGATTACAGTAAACTTAAGAAATAGAAAGATTGAAGATTAAGGTTAAAAGTGGGTAATACATAGCTCTCCAATTAGGGTTATAATTAACGATTAGAAAGAGTAGAGATTAACGATAAAATTGGGAATAGCACGAGCCACGATTTAAGATAGAAAGAGGAATAGAACGAGACCCGATTAATGTTAAAATTGAGGAATAGCAGAGCAGCGATTAAGATTAAAATTGAGAAATTGAAAGAAGTCCAATTATGGGTTCAATTGAGAAATAGAAAGAGCCACGATTAAGATAGAAATTGAAGAATAAATCTTAACCTTGAACAATTACTAAAATATGATCTCCAATTAAGGTTAAAATTAAGGATTAGAAAGAGCAAGGATTAAGGATAAAATTGGGGAATAGGACGAGACACGATTTAGGAATAGAAAGAGGAATATAGAGAGCCCTGATTAATGTTAAAATTGAGAAATAGAGAGAGCCAACATTAAGGTTAAAATTGAGGAATAGAAGGTTAAGATTGTCGGCCCAATCATGAATAAAAATTCCGCGGGAGTTTTTACCCTTTTTATTTTTTCAACATTGAATTTGAATAGGAAAAATGGGAAAAGGGAGAAAACTCCCGCGGAATTTTTATTCATGATTGGGCTGTGTGTTACAGAACGAGCCCCGATTAAAGTCAAAATTGAGGAATAAAAAGAGCCACAATTAAGATTTAACTTGAGAAATAGGAAAAGACCACGATCAAGCTGAAAATTAAGTATAGAAGGATCCACGATCCAGGTACAAATTAATGCATTGAAAAAGACGATTGTGGTAAAAATTTAAACATATATACAAGGTGGCGCAAAAGTAATCCTCCTATC
Source organism: Bellardia pandia (assembly GCA_916048285.2). Lineage (NCBI taxonomy): Eukaryota > Metazoa > Arthropoda > Insecta > Diptera > Calliphoridae > Bellardia > Bellardia pandia. The sequence goes on along the minus strand of OU696531.1, from coordinate 98,653,554 downwards.
AGAAAATGCTATAAATTGTTTTTATTTTTTTTCGTTAGGGTTTTATTTTTCAAATTATTACCCAACAAATTAAAAAAAATAATTTTTTTTTTTAAACTTATTTTTTCAATTTTCTGTAAAATATTCATCCATTACCATCAAATTGATTTTTCTACTAATTTTAACTTTGATAACCCATAAGTAGGCCCCTACAAAGCGTAGCACCCTTTCCACACGCTCATTTCATAGGCTGAACAGTTATCTATCATATGCTGTTTAAACTGTTCAATTATCTTATTCGGTTCAAAAGATATGATTTTTGCAACGAAAAAACGCAAATGGAGCCAATGTGCGCCATACAATTTCTGCAACAATGTCTTTTTAACCTTTTTTACCTCTAGAAGCCAAACGGGCACGTACGGGCAGATAAAACCTTTTGAATTATGTAAAAATATAATCAAAGAACAGGTTTTGCAAATATGGCAAATATACAAAAATATACATTTTTTTTATTTTCCGTCAAAGTTGAAAATAGTGAAAAAACGGATAGTTTTTAAATAGTGATTTACCAGGAGAAACACAAAGCAAACAGGTAATTTTTTTTTATCATTATACATTTAATAAACACATCAATCAATACAAAGAACAAATACGGCGATTCGTTACCTATTTTTCGTGATATTACACCTGAAATCGCAACAAATTGACTAAAAATTGTGTGTTTTTTTTTTGAAGACCGAAAATCGGTCAACTTTGAACGGTCTAAACTAAAAATGTGATATTATTAAAGTGGCATATTTGAAATCGTTGAAAAGTTACCTATAACATGGGTTTATTCAAAACTTCGTCGGCGCTCATGAAAATTTTGATTTTTGCAACCTCGTTTGCTCTACGGGCGCCACTATGCGTTGTTTAAAAATTCTTTTATTTAATCAATCTATGTAAAATAATTACTAATAAAGACTTCAAATTATTTTATTTCAATTTATTTTCTTATACTAATAAAAATTTCTTATTTTTTTTTCTTTGCAGGTATGTGACAAATAAATTTTAATAAGGTTATCTAGTAAGGGTAAGTGTTAATATGAAAAGTTAGCCAATCTGAATTCATTATATAGACCAAAAATTACCAAAACCTTGATTCATTATTACACTTAATTCGCCAAGAGGCAAAGGAACCATTTCAGAACTAGTTGATTGTAGGAAGGTACCTAGTTCGCGATCCGACATTTAATATAAAGCATATTTGCCTGTTTAAAATGGCGCTGACTTATTTAAAAGTGAATAAACATGATCTTTTACAAATAGTTTTTTTTACTCAAAAGTTTCAAGAAAATCATAAAAATTACTTTTGCTGAAAATTCACACTTATAAAAATAAAATAAAAGTGGAAATCTTTTTTTATTTTAAAGTCAATAGTCTTAGCTTTTAATTAAAAATGATAACTATAAAATTGTTTTCTAGATAATTTTTTAATGTAACACTAAAATTTAAAAAAAAAAATCAGTTGGTTAGATATTTCAAACTTTAAAATTTAAAATTTTAAAATTCTGCAATCGGTTAAAAATTGCAAAATTGCAGGCTGCTGAATATGGAATTTTTAGTGCCTTTAAATAAATGAACCGGAGTGTATTAGAAAAGCTGGGAATTTCTGGGATAAACGAAACTTTTATTTTAATATTTAAAAGTCAATAGTCTTAGCTTTTAAATAATAGTGATAAAAGCTTTAAAATTATTAAATATACATTTTTTAATCAATAAAATCATACAAAAAATTTAGATTTTGAAAAATTGATTGTTTTTTATGTGCTATGTAGACCTTTTATATTGTTAAAAATCTTTCTATTTTATTAGTTCGGCTTGAGGTCCTTTTTATTAAAAATATAAAAACTCTTGTTCGTTTTTAATTTTTATTATATTTTATTTATTTCCAATATTTCGACCAACTTTGTTGATCATCTTCAGGGAAGAAATATAATTTAGTGTTTAATACAGTGTTGTCCGATGTTAATATCTTAAGTCAGTGAAGTAAACTTAAGATATTAACATCGGACAACACTGTATTAAACACTAAATTATATTTCTTCCCTGAAGATGATCAACAAAGTTGGTCGAAATATTGGAAATAAATAAAATATAATAAAAATTAAAAACGAACAAGAGTTTTTATATTTTTAATAAAAAGGGCCTCAAGCCGAACTAATAAAATAGAAAGATTTTTAATTTTGAAAAATTTTTAAAAACTTTAAAGTTATTTAATATGCATACATATAATTTTTAAATTGAACAGCAACGTTTCAAAAACAAATTTAAATAAAATTTCTTTTGCAGACTTTTCAAAATTTAAAAAAAAAACTGGGAATTTCTGGGATAACCGTAAACTCTATTTTATTAATTTTAAGAAAAATATAAAAATCTTTAAAACTATTTCATATATATTTTTATCAACTTGCATTAAATTCCCAAAAAAAAAATGTTTTCATGTTAAAAAAAATTTAACATTTTCTTCCTTTAGTTTTCTGTTATTAACATTAATAAACAAAAAATTCCAAAAAAAGGTTTGCCTTATGTTGAAAAGTATCTATTTATCTAACTATCGATTGAAGGGGAAGTTTTTTTTTTTTTGCACAACTTCCCCTGTTTGTAACAGGCTGGCTGCACAATGAAAAGTTATAATATTTATTAACAAAAGAAATATTTCATTAAAATGCTTTGATAGAAAGATTCTATTTTATTTTATATATTTTGAGTGTGTTTTATTTTTTTCAAAAGCAATTGAGCTCTTGTTTCTTGTTCAGCCTTTTGTTAAGTTAACGCACTTTTTAACCTTCAAATGTCTCTTTATGCTACATTATTAACGCTTCAATATGCAGCTTAAGCTGCACAAAGATTATTAAGCTTTGAGCAGGTTTGCAGAGAGTTTTAGAGCCGCAGCAAAGAAGCACAGCAGCAGCATGTTTTAGCAAATATTTTTTTAGTAATTGTTGTGTGCAGCTAGAGATTTTGTTAGAATCAGCGCTGCCAGAAGTAAGATTTTTTAACCGAAAGAAGACTAAGATTTTTCCCCCCAAAAAAAAAGACTTTTTGTTTTGTCTAGACGAAGTTTAGGGTTCAATTAAAAACAACCTGTTTTGTACTACTGATATCCAAAAATAGGATTTTTTTTTGCTAAAATAAGACTTTTTTGGTGAAATTAAAATTTTTTGCTCAAAATTTCTGGCAGCCCTGGTTAGAATGATTATGAAATAGTTTGTTGTTGGTTTTGTAATGCTGCTGTAGATACTTTTAACGAAACATGCGCTTAATGTATACGATTAACTTAACGAATGGTTTTCGTTTGAACTCTCGTTATTCCCGTTAAGTCTCTTTTGTTTTGTCACACACACTCTCTCTCTTTCTGTGTGTGTGTGTGTGTGTGTTTTTTCTGTTTAAGGCAGCTCTCTGTTTATGTTTTGTTCTGGTTTGTTTATGGTTTTGTTTGGGTTTATCGAAGAAATTTTGTTCGTTAAGTGTATCTTTGGCTCCCTCTCTCTCTCTCTCTCTCTCTGAAGAAAGAGAGCAAGACAAGTGGTGAATGAGATTTGTTTTTGTTTGGTGAGGGAGTCAGTTTTATTTTTTTTAGCTAAATTCCTGGTTATTATTATCCTCTGTATACAGAGTCTTCGTTGAGTGTATTTGCAGCTAAATGTTGCGCAGTTCAGAGTATTGTGGTTTTGATGCAGACTGGTGGCATGTTTTTTTTTCGTGTTTTTATTTGTTGGATTTTTTCTTTGGCTGCTCGTGCAACTGTGAGTTTGTGTGTTTGAGAGCGTTTATACGTTCGTTCAATTGAACTGAATCTATAGAATTGGTACTCATTGTATACGCACTAACTTCAAGATACACAAAAATTCTTTCATGCATTCAGTCTTAAAACGTCGCTCGCTGTTTATAAATCGTATCTAATAGAAATTAAAGACCGGCGGCCGTTTAATATTTTTTTGTTAAAATTTCCATTTTTCATACATTACACACGCTCCATATAAAGATTGAATGAAACCATTAAGAAAATATTAATACATACATAAAGCAGTTGTTTCTTTTTTTTGGTTTAAGTTTAAGAGAAAAATAAAACAAAAAAATTCCGACAAATTTTACTAAAACGAAAACAATACGCGCGTTACGTGTAAAATCTGGCCATAAATCGTATACAACCTAAAGAAAAACTTAAAATTCTTAAAGAATTTTAAATAAATTTATTAGAAAATATCTCTAAAAGTGTTTAAGTTTTGAAAAACAAAAAGAAAATTGAAATTTAGTTCAAAGAAAAGAAAATTTGTTTAAAAAAGTTATTTTTACAAAAAGAAATTTTAAATTTTACTAGAAATAAAAAAGAAAATTAAAGAATTTAACTTTGTGTCACACCAAAAAAAAAGGCTAATGACCTGCCTAAGGAGAAATGGCCAAAACCAATTGGATTAAATTAGGGCTAAATTAAACCTACAACACCCTTTTTTTCAAACACAAACTAAAAATTGAAGTGCAAACAAAAAGTTTTAATTTTTTTTAACAAAATATAAAAAATTGTATGCAGGGCAGGGCGTAAAATGAACGCGCGCCAGCTTAAATTAAACACAAAAACCTAAAGCAATTTTTGGTTTTACTTAAAAAGACAAGCCACAAAATTAAGCAAATTTAATTATAAAAAATGTTTAAACAAAAATTAAGCAAATAACAAACGCAACAGAAAATTCTACTCAATTCAGAAAAAAAAAAAAGAAAATCAATAGCTCAAACACACTGCTACTTAAACCCTACTTAGGAACTAACTCCTATTCCTACAAACTACTACATCTCCTCCCTCTCCTCCCCAAACACCTTTAAATTTACTTTTCATTTTCCAAACTCCTCACTAAACTCTACTCTATTCTATATTTGGATTATTTGGCGGGTTGTGATCCGCTAACAAAAGCCATCAAAATTAAGTTCTCCAAGCAAAATCATCATCATCCGGCATACCGTCAAGCTGAGAACATCTACGACGGTGGCACTGATACCGACGACGACGAATGTCCTTTAGAATCATCCAGCATGAATCCCTATGAATATGAAACCACCCTCGATTGTCGCGATGACACCAGGGCTGTGGGTGGCGGCGGTGGCAGTGTTGGTGTAGCTGTTAGTGGGTCTGTTTTGGGTTCAATGACACCCAGACATCCACATTTGGCAAATACAAATAGTGTTTCGCAGCAAAATACTCTGCACCATCAGAATCAACAAAATTTACAATTACAACAACAGCAGCAACAATTGCAACAAGGCGATTCACAATCATCATATTATGATTATGAATATCAGCATTTACCACATCGTGGTAATGAATCACAGAATCCTCCATCATCGACATCAACAGCAGCCCGCACACATGGTAGACAAGGCAAGTTTTAAGAAAAGTGTTTAAATATCAATCAAGAGTCCAGTCCCTTAAGTTTTTTTTTTGAAAGAAATTTTTAAGCAAGTTTGTTTCATTTTTAAAAAAAACTTTTTATTTAAAACATGACTTTGTTTCTAAGGTCAAGGTATTTATTGGCTTTTGAATTATATAAAAAATTTAATATTTTACACAATTTTTGAAACTGTTTAAAAATCGGAAAAAAAACTTGCAAAAATTTAACCAAGTTTGTTAAATTATTAAAAAAAAAAATATTTATTAATGAAAATAAAAGCTTATTAAACAGACTTTAAAAGAATAAAAACAATTTGACGGTTTAAATCAATAAATTTTGGCTGAATTTTAAAAAATACAGTGGGTGGCCAAATTATTAGTTACACTTATTAATTAAGATTCAACCGCTTTTAATACGTATATAAATTTATTTCTTGTACCAGATGTTTTCGTATTTTAATTCTGGTAATACATACTGTTAAATATTTTGTGCAGTGTCAACAATGATTGGTGACATTAGAATGCAGTTGTAGATCATTATCTGTCATTCTGCTCTGAAGTGTGAAATATGCAATTTTGATTAAATTGTTTAAAGTCTGGCATCACGATGAAGAACTAAAAGAAAATGTTCAAAAATACATTCAGAGCATGCCAAAAAGGGTGCAAGCTGTAATTGATGCCAAAGAAGGTTCTACGAAATATGAAGATTTTTTTTCAAAAAATTTTGTAATATTTCTTTTCCTCAAATAGATATTTTTAAAACAAAAGATTTTATTTTTAATTGAATTAGAAAAACTTAATTTACCTAAAAGAACAAATAAAAGGATAAATTTCCACTATTTTAAAATGTTATACGGCTTCAAACTAAACAATTTTGCATGTGTAACTAATAATTTGGCCACCCACTGTATATATAAAAAATTTTAAACAAAAACTAAACAATTTTATTATGAATATTATTACACAAAAGCCTAAGCTTTTAAATGAGAAATAAAATTTAATGGGTTTTACTAAAGAAACCTAGTTTTTTTTTATAATTGAAAAATTGCACAAAAAACGCTTAAAAGAATCAAAAATTTTAGCAAAGTTTGCCCCGGCCCGGTATGTTTAAGGTGCCATCAGACGGGATGTATTTTACATATGTACTGTCACTTTTCTTACCCATATACATATGTAATTCCGTAAGTTGTATATCAAAATTTAATTTTACATACGATTCATAATTTTTGCTATTACACCTGCTTAAGTTTTTCCGTATGACATAACCTATACATGTAAACAAAAGCTGACTTTTTAACGTGTATAAATTTAAAGAATTGCTTCTTTTGGCCAATCTAACTGCAATAAATATAATAAACATAATTTAATTTATTAAAAATCGAAAAATACTTACTTTTCCATGTTTATTATCCATTTTCTTTAATTTTTCTTTTTAATTTAATTTTTTCAAAGAATTTTTTTTTTTCAAAACAAACCAGCTGTTTTGTTCATGTTTGTCACAGGAAAATAGAGAGTGTTGTAATCGAAAAAATTACATATGTAGGTATTTCCACATGTATTTTACACATGCAAAGTTGCATATGTATCACACGATGTGTACAACTTTTACAGATGGAAAATTTGACAGTAAATATGTAAATCATTCCGTCTGATAGCACCTTAAGGAATTTCTTTAAAACGAACTTTATTATTAAAATTAAGGCATTGGGTGGTATTATTGATTCCGCACAGAAAGGAAAACTAAGCGGAAAGAAATATCGATCGATATGTAAAATGTAATTATTCATTCCTCCGGCATGCCGCAATACTGTCTGTGCAGAGATGTTACCGCAAAAAGGAAAAATACCGCAGCAACGAAATGAACAATTTCAAATTATGCCTCCGCAATCGCGGAACGGAATGAATAATTCGACCCATTAACTTTTAGATTTTGTAAAATATTTAAAGGCATTTTGAATAAAACTTACATTTTGCACAATTTGTAAAATTGTTCAAAATTGAAAAAAAAACTTGCAAAAATTTAACTTAGTTTATTGATTTATTAAAAAATTATATATTAATGAAAGTGTTTAATAATGTTATTGTTTAAAAGCCTATTAAACAGGCTTTTAAAGAATGAAAACAATTTGACTGTGTCAACTAATTTTAACATAATTTAAAAACATATCCATTCATAATTTAAAACAAAAATTAAGCTTAATATAAACTTTGAGCCGAAATTAAAAAAAAACAGAAATATATAACTTCATTTTTATTTTACATATTATTATGCAAAAGCTCCATAAATAAGCTTTTAAAACATAAATAAAATTTAACGGGTTCTGCTAAATGAACTTAGTTTTTTTATAATTTAAAAATTGCACAAAAAACGCGAACAAATTAAAATTTTAACAAAGTTTGTAAAGAAATTAAAAAATATACAAATTAACAAATTTTATTTTGAATATTAGCATTTAAAAGCTTGGGAAAAAAACGGTTTTTAAATAGTCAAAAATTTAACATTTTAGCAATATGAAATAGTTTTTGCACAGTTTTGAAAATCGGCCAAAACTTGTAGAAATTATAAATTTAACAAAGTTTGTGCTAGAATTATAAAAATATATATGTATATTAAATTGAAAAGCTTATAACAAAAGCTTTTAAATAATAAATAAAATTTAAAGGCTTTTGTAATAACACTTCATTTGTGAACAATTTAAAAACAATTGCTGCAAGAAAATTACAAATTTTAACAAATTTCAAGAGAGTTTTACAAAAATATATATTTATAAATTTTGTTAAAAGTTATACGCCCTTATTCAAAAACGATTATTAAATTTAACAAACGTTTATTATAACAGATTTGCATATAAAAATTTGCTTAATAAACGTTTTTTAAATATAATAATCGTTTTTGTATAAGGAGGTTAGTTTTATTACTAATTCAAAAAGTTTTCACATGATAAACAAAAATTGAAGATTTTTCACAATTGAAAAATATTGCTAAAAAAAAATTAATTATAAAATAAATTTAAAAATTTAAGTTCAAGATCAGTCAAAACACAGAATTCAATTCCCTTCGGAATTGGAATTAATTTCTTATTTTGCTTCTATGGAAAAAGTAAAACGAACAATTTTTTCGGAATTTTTTCATTCCGCAACAATTTTCCGTTTTACTTTTTCTATAAAAGCAAAATAAGGAACTAATTCCCCTCTGTGACATGACATGATACATTAAAAATTTTCATTGTTAAAGTTATTATTGGAAAGCTTATTAAACAAACCTTGAATTTTTGTATAAAATTTTATTTTTATCATTAACTGCAATCATTTTCAAAAAAATAAAAAATGAAAGCATGAAAGTGTTAAAAGAAGAAGCATATTCAGTCCAATTATGAATAAAAATTCCGCAGGAGTTTTTTTCCCCTTTTCTAATTTTTCCTATTTAAATTCAATGTTTAAAAAAATAAAAAGGGAAAAACCTCCCGCGGAATTTTTATTCATGATTGGGCTGATTAAGTAATTTTCTAATAATTGTTATTTTTGAAAACTTTGTCATAAAAGCTTTTCAATAATAATATAAATATGTATAAAACTTAAAGACTTTTGCAATAACACAATATTTTTGAAAAATCTGAAACAATCCAAAAAATTTTTTCTAAATTTAACCAAGTTTGCAGAGGTTTTAAAAATATATATATTTATATCAGTAAAAAGCTTCTGGAATAAGCTTTTAAATAATAAATAAAATATTACGGTTTAAGCAATTTCAAAAATTGCTTTAAAAAAAACTTAAACTTGAGAATAACCAAAGATTCAAACAAGTTTATAGAGGTTTTTAAAAAAATGTACATTAAACAATTTAGTGAAAAGTAGGTAATATTATGTAGAGCCTTATAAAATAAGCTTTCAAAGGATGTTTTTTTTGGCAGAACTGAACAAGTTTTCCAAAGAAACATTTGAACTGGAAAATAATCAGACATTTAAACAAGTTTGTGCAGTTTTTAATTAAAATTGACATTAAACAATTTTATTAACAAATTTATTATTGAGAAGCTTGTGAAATAAGCTTTTAAATGATGTAGACACACATCAGTTTTTCAATATTTTCAATATATCAATATTTATTCATTATTTTCAATTGGGAAAAGCCTTAAAAAAAAATAAAGTGAATTTATTAAAAAGTTCTAAAATTAAATATATATTAAACGTTTTCTTAAAAATTTACTTTTTTGTACAGCTTGTTCAAATAGCTTTTAAGTTCTTTTAAAAAAAAGTTTACAGAAAAGCTTTCGTTTTTAAAAATTTTAAAATAAAAAAACTGTATATAAATTAAATATATTCTGGGACTTAAAAACTAACTACATTTTTTATAGCCCTTTAAAAAAAGCTTTAAAATAATGTAAAAGTTTTGTAAATTGTTTAGAGAAAATAAAAATTATATTATTATTGAGATTTGTTGTTTTTTCTCACGGGCTATTTTTGATCAACAATTTCTCTCCTCCTTTTCTTTAACAAATGTAAATAATACACATTACTGGTTTTTTATAATATATTTGCTTTATATATGAAGATTCAATAAATAATTAAAAGCAAAAAAAAAAAAAAAAAAAAAAAAAAAATATTTGCTTTACCCAACATTTCGTTCGCTTTTTCGAACTTCATAAGGTAAAATTTTTCAAACATTTTTATATCAACCAAAAATTAAATAACTCCAAAATATTTCAAAATTTGAGGACATATTTAAAATACATATAGTAAATGAATTAAAAACTTAGTAATTCTTTTAGTAGCTTATGGTATAAACTATTAAACAATGGGGAAAAAATTACTTGTTTTGAAACTTAATTTTTTGAACGCTTCTTTGAAAAGTCATAAATATCTCAAACTAGTCTTGAGGTTAAAATTTTTCTTTGAATTTAGTTTTTAATTGGTTTTTTTATAACTCCAAACCTTTAAATGTTTAAGCTTAAACATTTAATTATTTATTGAAATCTTAATCAATTTATTTATAAAATTTCAATGTCTGTCTTATGCTAAATACCTTTTAATACTTTTCTAGGTAAATTTTAATTATAAACCAACACAAGTTTGTTGCCATTTAAAGGTCTTAACATACATTTATTAGCTGCTTTTGTTTTAATTATAATTATAATAATAAATTAAGTAGTTTAATTTAGTGTAACATCAACATAATAATTAATCATTTTTAAACTGGTTTTGTGTAACGATTTTCACAATGTTAATAAACAAAATATGTTGATGGTTAAAACTAATAATGTTAAACTTTAACAAATTTATCGAAGGGTTTTATTATTTTTCAGTTGTTTTTAAAAAAAATTTTATTTTTTTTAATAAATTATTTTAAATTAAGCAAAATTTAGTTTAAATCAATATTTAAACAAAAACACATGAGAAATTTATGATATTAAATCGGATTAATAGTAAAAAAAACAATTGAAAAATTTACTGATGTTTAAAAGCATTTTTAAAAAATATATAATTGTTTAATGAAAGGTTTAATAGAAAATTTAAAATAATGTTTTGGTTTTTCACAAAATTTTTCTTTAACTATAAAAAAAAACACTTAAGAAATTTTTTCTTCAAATATTTTCCAAATTTTTCTATATAAAAAAATATATATTTTTAAAATTAACAAAATGTTTATGATTTTTAAAGCTTATAATGTTTTCTGTAGGAAAACGTAAAAATATTAACAGTTTTGTGGTAATACAAAATTTTTCTCTAACTAAGCCAAAAAACACTTAAAGAAAATTTTTCTCCAAATATTTTCCAAATTTTTCTATATTTCATGAGTTGTAAAAAAAATATATGTTTTTAAAATTAACAAATTGTTTTTGATTTTTAAAGCTTATTATGTTTAGGAAAAATTAAAATATTAACGAATTTGTTGTAATACAAAATTTTGCTCTAACTAAGCAAAAAGTCTTAAATGTAAACTATGAATATTTTGTTCCCAAAGTTTTTTTATTTGAAAATTATATATTGTTGAATTTTATTGAAATTCTAAATTTTTAGCAGCCCATTGTATTTGGTACAAGAATATTAAGAAATATTATCATTTTTCTCATAATTCTAAATTTTTGTTTAACTAAGCCAACAACCTTGAAGAAAATTTATTTGGAAAAAAAATTCCAAAATTTAGCAATATTTCATAAATATATTTTTTTCAAATTAACAAAATGTTTATGATTTTCAAAGCTTATTATGTATTCTATACGAATATATAGAAATATTAACGGTTTTGTTATAATACAAAATTTTTTTCTAACTAAGCAAAAAGTTTTAAATGTCAACTATGAATATTTTGTTTTCAAAATTAGTTTGAAGTTTGTTAGCATATTCAAAAAATATATACTCTTGAATTTTATTGAAATTCTAGTTTTTTGGTAGACCATTGTGTTTAGTATATGAATATTATTGAATACCATAATTTTTCTCAGAAAGGAAAATTTTTGTTGAACTAGGCAAAAAACCTAGAAGAAAATTTATTTAGGAAAATTGTAGAAAATTAAACGAAATTTGTTGCCATATTTCAAAAATATATATTCACAGACTTTATTGAATATTAGTGTTTTAGTAGCCCATTGTGTGTTCTATAAGAAAATACAACATAATTATGATTTTTTTTATATATATACACAATTTTTCTAGAATTGAGTAAAAACGCTTAATTGAGAAATATTAAAATTTTTTGTTAAAAGTTTGTTGCCATATGAAAAAAATATGTATTCTTGTATTGTATTGAAGTTTAAAAATTTTAGCAGCCCATTATGTTTCGTATAAGAAAAACTAAAAAAGATCATAATTTCTCTCTTTTAATTCAAAATTTTTGTTTAACTAAGCAAAGATATTTTATTGCCCAAAAATTAAGCTAGTAAAAAAAACTTAAGCTAGATTTACACGATTGAAATTTTCTTCAAAATTGCTCTTCAAAATGCAAATGCAAATAGTTATTAATAGTTATTAAATAAATAAATTTTGAAGAATTTTTGCTGTTTACACGAGTTTGAAGCATTTTGAAGAGCAATTTTGAAGAAAATTTCAATCGTGTAAATCTTTTAAAATTTTAAAATTTTCATTAGCCCATTGTTTTTTATATAAGAAAATTATATATTATTATGATTTTTGTTTTAAAACTAAAATTTTCTCTAATTAAGCAAAAAACCTTAAAGAAAAATTTTTTTCCAAAAAAAAAAAAAATTAAACCAAAATTTGTTGCCGTTAGACTTTTTCCTGTGGGGATATGTAAAATCTAAAGTTTATGCGGACAAACGTGTTTCGATTCAGGCCTTGGAGGAAAATATCACGCGTGTCATTCGCCAGTTACCAGTCAAAATGCTCGAACGAGTCATCGAAAATTGGACTTAAGGGATAGACCATCTGCAACGTAGCAACGCCCAACATTTGATAGACATAATTTTAAAAAAATAAATGCCAAAGAATACTCTTTCAAATGATAATAAACATACCCCATTAAATTTGAATTTTCTGTAGGGAAACTCGAAATGGGTCACGCGCTATTAAATTTTTTAAAATTATATTTTTGAAATATTTTTTTTTTTTAATTTTCCAAAAATTTCCAAAAAAAATTTAATTTTTGTTCTTTTTATGAAACCTAAACATTTAAACTGCTCTTTTACTTTTTAAATCCTTCAAAGTACATGTGTGTGTGTGTGGTAATTTAACTATGAAAGTATGTTTTTTTTTGTGTTAAAAAATCCTGTGTTTACAAGACATTAATGATGACATAACGTTTGCGAAGTAAATGAGGCATTTAATCTGTTTAAAATTAAATTAAAAAAGGAAAAATTAAAAACAGAAAACTGTAACCAAGAACAAAGAGAACAGAAAATCGTTCAACAAACTATTGGAAAGTAAAAACTACCTAAAAAAAAAGGTATACTTCAAGTGTTTGTTACACAAGAACAATTTGAAAATTAACCCAGCAGTTCTAAGTGAAGGACCTGGGGTTACAGTTTTATCTCAAGTGATTAGTTACTTTATAAGGGTCTAATGTTCTTTAGAAAACTAAGAGTATTTAAAAAAAAAAATGTTATTTGATTGAAAATTAATTCCAAATATACCCTGGCAGGTTTTAAAGTCAAATTTGAAGAAACAGAGCCTTAGACTAGAACTAATTTAATTTTATATGAAAAAAAACCATAATTTTCTTTCACACTAAAAGGGGCGTTTTTCCCATAATTTTTTTTAACAATTGCTTTTAGTTTTATGCCGAGTTTGAGATAAACATGGAATGCTCTACGCCTGTCTATTATTGAAATTTGAATTTCCGTTTTATTTGTAAGCCTGAGTGTAAGAGTTTATGTTCAAGAGAGTTTTTTGTTTAAGAAAAAAACTGTCAATTTGTATGTAAAAGATTTCTCTTTGCTTTAAGTATTTTTCATTTATTTTTTTTTTTGAAAATGAAAATCTTTTATAATTTACATAAACTCTGAGATTTTTTTTTTTTTGTATTTCATTTGTTATTTGCGTGTAGTTTGTTTTTTTCTGCTGCTGCTGTTATTTGTTCTTTAATCCAGCATATTTTTGCATATTTTCAGTTAGTGGTGTTAGCATATTTTTTGACAGCTGTCAGGAAGTAATAAGTATAACAGCAACAAAAAATGTATGCACAAAAACCCCAGCTCTTGACTGGGTAAAAAGCTTCTTTTTTTCTTATTTGCTTATGGTTTTTATTTCATCTTTATATCCTGTAACAAAAAAAAAAGAAAATAAGGAATAACTTGTAAAAAAAAATATCTGATATTGACATTTTATATAAATCATCAAAAAACAAACAAAAATATGAATAAAGAAAAGGAACAAATAGAAACATATTTCCGCTTAAAAAAATAGAAAGGAGAATGAAAATTATAAAAAACTATTTTAATAAATTCAAAATAAACAAATTACTTTCCACAGCAGCTTACCGTTGGCCTGTAAAGTAACTAGTCCATAAGAGATAAACACAAATATAAAGAAATTTGTAAATTTCTACTAGTTTGATTACTAATTATCATTAAAGTGAATTACAATCAATTAACTACTGTACTAATTACCTGTGCTTCAAAAATTAGCTGGTGCATTCATTAATATTAACTAATATAAAGTAAATTGTAAATTTTTAGTTTGTTTTTTTAAGAAAACTTTGAAAATTATCATTCAAGTGAAATATATGCAATTAACTACTTTACTAACTACTAAGGGTTAGTAAAGTAGCTAGTATAACATAAACAAAAAACTAAATATGCTTAATTAACTAACATTTTAGTCTAAAAGCTTTTTAGTTTAAAGATTTAAGGACCTTGAAACATAAACCTTAAGTAAAGTATTAACAAATCAACTACTCTTTAGATTACCTGGGGTCAGTAAAGTGTTAAAAGAATAACTTGAAGTCTGTAAAAATAACCAGAATTTTTTAATAATAATTATTACTAAACAATAGCTAAAACAACTTTTATTTTCATAATCTTCAGCTGATTTCTTTTAAACTATATTAAATTAGCCATAAATTAACAAATCTTTCAAGACAAACAATAATACTTCATCAAATATTTATATATTAATAAACAATAGTCATCATTTAAGCCTACACTAGCCTTCTCTTCTTTTTCATTTACAAAACTTTACAAAATCTTTAGCTGTTTTTTTTTTCAAAAGTTTGAACAATAAATTTAAAACATATATTATAAACTTTGTTAATAATGTTGACACATTTGATTGGTTTTTGTTGTTATTACTTTCTCAGAATAATATTCTATTTATAGTTTTTTTTTACAAAAACATACGGCTTTGTTAAAAAAGTTTAACTTCTGTAACTTAATTTATGTAAAAGCTTTTTCTATTCTCTATTAAATAATACTAGTATAATTCATTAACAAATCTGAAATGAAAAATTTTCAAGTTTTATCAAGTTTTCCAAAATCTCTTTAAATGAAAAAATAGTTAAAAATTTGATTTATATTTTATTAAAATATTTATTTATATTTCAAAGTGTAAGTATTAATGTTATGAATAATAAATTAATACACTGAAAAAAAAGCTTTTGAAAGCTCTTTTTATGCTCTATTAAATCATATGATTCATTTATACATTTGTAGTGAAAACTTATATCGATTTTTCAGGTTTTCCAAAAGCTCTTTATATAAAAAATATTTCAGAATTTGCGCAAATTTTGTGGTCAAATAAAATAGCTATTAAAATATTCCATTAATGTTTTTAAGTTTTGGAAAGCTTATTTTGTTCTCTCTTATATAATGCACTAATGTCCTTTACTAAAATATTTGTATTGATAACTTAATTCGGTTTTTAAAGTTTTCCAAAAGCTCTTTATATAAAAAATATTTCAGAATTTGCGCAAATTTTGTGGTCAAATAAAATAGCTATATATTAAACGATTCAAGTTTTGGAAAGCTTATTCTGTTCTCTTTTAAATAATTTAATTTATTAGTTTTCCAAAATCAATTCAAATGGAAATTTAAAAAAAAACTTGTACAAAGTTTGCGGCTATATTAAAAATATAAGTTTCTGAAAAAAACTTTAGTGTCTTTTTTAAAGGCAATTTTTCTTTTTCAAATAAAACCAAAAAATAAAAAAATATTTTTAGTTTGTGTTTCAAATACTGGTTAATTATTTTTAAAAGCTTATTATATTAGCTTTAAAATTATGTTAAAAAATTTTGAGATTTCAGAAAAACTAAACTTTTTTAATTAAAACCTTTTCTTTAGCTTCACATCGCAAAATTAAATCGTGTAACGTTAATTTAACCGCTTTTTACTCAATGCAAATGGATGAAACTTTGCAGGCATACATATTCCCGATGACAATACACGAATACATGGGCGTAGCGAGGATCTAGGGGGGGCCTTTGACTGCCTTCTACTCAATGCAAATGGATAAAACTTTGCAGGCATTCATATTCCCGATGACAATACACGAATACATGGGCGTATCCAGGATAAAATCTAGGGGGGGGCAAATTTTTTTTTTTTTTTTTGTAAAATGCTTTTTTGACTGTCTTCTACTCAATGCAAATAAATAAAACTTTGCAGGCATTCACCAGGATAAAATCTACGGGGTGTGGGCAAATTTTTTTTTGATAAAATGCTTTTTTGACTGCCTCCTACTCAATGCAAATGGATAAAACTTTAAACACGAATACATGGTCGTAGCCAGGATAAAATCTAGGGGGGGCAAATTTTTTGTTTTTTTATAAAATGCTTTTGACTGCCTTCTATTCAATGCAAATGAATAAAACTTTGCATGCATTCACCAGGATAAAATCCGTTACAAGATTTGATTTTCCGAAGTGGAGATAAATAAAAGCATTTAAAAACAACGATTTTGGGTGTTTTTAACGGGTTGCGATCGCAAAAAAAAATTTTTTTTTTTCTTAAATGTCTGAAGGTGATCTGTAATATTTGCTTTAGACTTTGGGACATTTTTTGGACGTATGCGGTCGACCCGGTTTAATAAACATTTAAAAAAATTTTCTTATTTAGCATGGAAATTGTAATGTAATGTATTAATTAAAGCTATTCGTTACTAAAAAGTAAAAAATAAATAAAAAAAAAATATTTTTGATAATTTTTAGTTAGGCTTGAGTTCATTAAATTTAATTTTCATTAAATTATTATTTTTACTGAAGGTAGGAATTGTTTTTACAACATGAAATCTTATTAAAATTTATTGATAATTTTTCTTGGCTGAGCTGGGGATCGAACCTGGATTGAATTTACATGTTTGAAGAATCACCACATTCTTTCATCAGAATTCTTTGAGTTCCAACCTCTGCACCACTGCGGTGCCTGCTAGATAACAGTCAAACATCAATCTTAAACCAGTTATTGATCAGTTGTGAACACAAAATAAATATTCACCCCTATCGTGAATAAAAATTCCACATTTGTTCCCTTTTATTTTTTTAACATTGAATTTTAATAGGAAAATGTGAAAAGGAAACAAATTTCATGTGAAATTTTTATTCACGATAGGGGTGATTAATACTAAAAAAATCGACTAAAAGTCAAAAAATAAGAACAGTGCAAACAACATAAACTTTTTAATCAAAATCACACATCCCTTAAATATTTATTTTAAATTGTTTAAATTTTAAATTTTAAAATTTTTCATATATTTTCATATTTTTTATTTTTTAGAATTTGTTTACATTTTCTTTTTTAATATTTCCTGTTGTTCCCCATTAATTTTTTCAAAAAACTTTTTGCAATACATATTTATTTTACTTTTCCAGTAGAAAGAAAAAAATCTGAATTTCAAAAAAAAAAAAAAAAAAAAAAAAACCCCAAGTAAGATAATTTGTTTATAATTAAATTTAAGAGGAATTATCTTAAGAAAAGTGGCTGCCATAAGATTTTTCCTCAGTTTTGTGGCAAAGTCTTATAAACACTAATTTTTTGTTATTTTTAAACTACAAAAGCATGAAAAAAAATTTCACTTTCATATACACAATTGTTTAAAATAAACATCTTTAACTAAAATGAGCAATATTTATTGTGGAAGATCTACAATGTATATCTTGGTGGGGTATGAGTTTGTTTGTGACCTTGCCTCGCTTGTATTAACATTAATGATTTGTTTATATTTAAAGAAATTTTGAGAAATTAATAAATGAATGAATTTAGAAAAGAGTGAAGTCATTTCTTTGCGAGTTTTAAACAAATTTTGCATGACTGCTCTATTATACATATTTTTAAAATTATTGAAAATTTATTGAGCATTTCCCCTTTAGATTTGTTTGCCTGGAGTGTGAATAATTTTTTGTTTTTTTTTTTTTTTGTGAAAATTTATGATTTTGCTTAAACAAATTTCGTAATTAAATGTAGTGGTCAGTTCTAGCTTTTTTTTGTTTGGTTTATTTAGTTTAAAATATTTGCAATTATGTATTTGCTTTTTTTTTTAAGAGACCTTTTTAGCTTAAAATTTGTTGCTTTACATAAATTTGGATTTATTTTAAACTAAACGGAAAACGGATATAATAAAATATAGCTGTCAAATGGTAAATTTATTAGCAGTAGAAAACAATTTAAGCAAAAAAAAACTAATTACATTTTAAACTGGAATAAAATAATTAAAAATTTAACTTTAAGCTAATTTTAAAGGACAACAGCATTACTTTAAGGTTGAACAGGTAATAGGTTTGGCTTACAGTTTTAAGTCCAGTCCTAAATTTAGATTTTTTCTACTGCCCTGAGTCTTAATTCGACAAGATTGCTGTAGATTGCTGTAGCTTATAAAAACTGGCCAACGTTCACACCGCACACCCACACCACCCCTCTTCACAAAGAGATGCCTTAAATTTAGTAATATAATATCACATTTTACAACATATTGTTATTTTGCACACACAAAAGGACTCACTAAAAATGGCCAAAGGCAAAAGCAGCAGCAAAAAAAAAATACAAAATTTTTTTCTCTTAAAAAATCAGCCTTATTTCAAACAGCTACAACCAAAAGGACCTAAAGCAACCACTACTACTACTACTGATGATTGATGGGCATTAAATTACTAACACCTCATGCTCACACTACAAACAAACTTATTACCTCCTGCTCTCACTCAGTCTCTGTTCACTGTTTTAATGACAACACACACGAACGACAAAAAACTACCTTTTTTGTTCTGAACAGAAAAAAAATTTTTTTCGAAATACCAGACATTTTTGTTTAAAAATATCGTATGACTTTTAATGTCTGATATGTGGACACAACATACAATAGTTTTGTTGTTGTTGCAACATAAGCAACAACAAAAAAGGTCTAAAAAAGAAAGAAAAACTTCAAATACCACCCTGATGTTTTAATGAAAGAGAACTCAAAACATCCTTTTTAGCAAATGCTTGTTTTACAAGAGACAATAGAGTAAACACAAAAAGGAAAAATAGTTTTTTCCAGCATAAAAAAAACTCTATAAAATACTGGTGTTTAAGCAAGGAAAACAACAACAAAAAAAACAGGAAGAAAAAAAGCATAGAATTAAAATAGAATCAAAATCAAACAATTTAAGAAAAACTTAACGAAAATTCCATAAAATTCCAAAATCTTTGGAAATAAAATCATTATTAATATCAGAAATGATGTAAAAAATTTAGAAAGTACACAAAACCCAAGCAGAAAATAACAAAAGTTTTTTCAAAGTGAAACAAAATTTTGAAGTTTAGCAAAATAATATTTTTTAAGGGAAACCCTAAAGCTCAAAAAATTAAGGAGGTTTCAAAAAAACTCTTCAAATAGTAATAACAAAAAGAAAGCACATAAAATTAAACATTTTTTTTTAATTTTAAAACAATTTTCAAAAAGAAAAGCAACAAATGCAAAACACATAAAATTAACTAATCTTTTAAAAAGAAATATTAAGTAAATTTTTAAATTGAAACCCTTAAGTTTGAAAACTAATTAAAGCTAGCAAGTAGCAACAACAAATATAAAACACATAAAATTAACTAAATTTTTTAAAAATTTTATTAATTAAATTTTTTTTTTAAGGGAAACCCTTAATTGCAAAAACTACCAAAAACTTGAAAAAATCTGTTAATAACAACAAAACAATAAAATTAAATTAATTTCCCAAGGGAAACCCTTAAGTTAAAAAAACTTAAGGAAATTAAAAAAAAAAACTCAGAATATATTAAGAATTAGTAAACTCTTAAAATTAAATTATTTTTTTTAATTTTTATTGATTTGAGTGCCGTAAGGGAAACCCTAAACTTTAAGAAGTTAAGGAATTTTATCAAAAGCACTTAAAATTATTAACCTTTAGCAAATATATTAAATGCACACATTTTTGTTGAATTTCTAATAATTTAATTTTCTAAAGGGAGACCCTAAACTTTCAAATGTAAAGGAAATTTGTAAAACACATTTAAAAATAACAGCATTTAGCAAACACTTTAAATTTCATACAATTTTTTTTTTTAAATTTAATTTAATTTTGCAAAGGGAAACCCTAATGTTAAAAAAGTTAAGTAAATTGTAAAAAACTTTTAATATAGTAACAACAAATAGAGAACATCTAAAATTAAATAATTTTTTTATATATCTAATAATTTAATTTTCTAAAGGGAAACCCTAAACTTTAAGAAGTTAAGGAAATTAATAAAACATACTTAAAAATAACAACATTTAGCAAAAACTTAAAATAGCAAAAAAAATTTAATTTTAATTTGCCAAAGGGAAACCCTAAAGTGCAAAAATTTAAGTCAATTATAAAAAAAAAACTTTTAGAATAGTAACAACAAATAGAGAACATATGAAATTAAATATTTTTTTTTAATTTCTAAACTTCAAAATGTAAAGGAAATTTATAAAAGACACTTAAAAATAACAACATTTAGTAAACCTTTTAAATTCTACACAATTTTTTTTTATCAATTTAATTTGCATAAGGGAAACCCTAAACTAAAAAACAAAAGGTTATTCTAAAAACTGTTAATAGTAATAATAAATAAGTGTTTAAAATTGAATTTTTATTAAGTAAATTTTTATAAGGGAAACCCTTAATTTTTAAAGAGTAACGAAAAAAACTGCTAATATGAATAAAAGTAGCTGAAATGACAAAATACCAACAAAAAAAACATTTTTAATATCTAAAGATTTTTTTAAATTAAGGGACACCCTTATTTTTTAATATTGCTTTAAATTTAAAAATTTCTTAAATGTTACCGCTCACTTACTATTCTTCTAAAATTATAATAAAGCCTGTTTGTTGAATAGTTTTTATATGTATAAAAAACATAATTTAACGGACAGCCTAATAAAAGAAAACTTCATCATTATGAAAATTTTATACTTTACTTTATTTAATAAATTATAAAAAATTTATTTAAGGATACCATTTAAATTTTAACATTTAAAATAAATCCCCAAGACAACCTATCATACTTAAACTGAAGTTAATTACAAGATTTACTTGATCTTTCAGTTATTGAGGTTTTTCTAGCTTTTTAAAAACCAAAATATTTTCACAACATTTTATTAAGTTTGAAACGTTAGTTTATGTACGTATGTAGTATCTCACATTTAGGTTTCACCCTAATGCTGTACAAGGTAATTACTTTAGAATTTTGTTATTTGTTGTAACATAGAAGTAAACAATATTAATGATAGATGTAGGGGTTAAAATAACGTAAAGCAGAAGACAACAACATAAAAAAGCAGGTAGTTGGTAGGTGAAGTTACAAGTAAGGCTAATTTAGCGGGTTTTTCTAAAGCAATAAGGAAATAAAATTTAGTTTACAAAGCATTAACTTAGTAAATAGTTTCTAAAAGTGTGTTTAGAATTGTTAAAGTTAGGAAGCAAACAAAGCGTACAAAGATATTAATTGATTTTATTAAATTGTTGACAGTTTAAAATGTCATTGAAAGTTTAAAAAGCAACGGAATTTAATAATATTTTATAAAAAATATCTCCATAATTATACAAGTTATGAAGTAAGATCATAAAACGTAAAAAAATTAACCCCTTGACCCACGATGTCGAACGATAACGTTCGCTTAGATAAGACTTAAGACACAAACTTGATTGTGGAATAAACAAGCTTGATTGAGTAAAAAAAATAGATACGATAAAAAGTTTGTGTCTTAAGTCCTATCTAAGCGAACGTTATCGTTCGACATCGTGGGCCAGGAGGTAAGGCATTTTCTTGAACGCTACAAAAGCCTTAAATATCATATAATCAGCTCATATTTTGTTGTTTTGGCGCTTTTTCTTAAATTTCAAGTATAGTTTTTTAATTATCATCACACAAATAAACCACATTGTTTTCTAAGATTATCTTTAGTTTTAAATTGTTGTTCTAGTTTCTTGTTGTATTTTTGTTGTTGTTGTTTTTTTTTGTACTGTTTAATGTTTGTAGTCATGATTACAGCATCATCATGTCCCTGTTGGTGTTTCTTTTTTTTTAGTTTTGTTCGTGCTTCTTTCTTCGCCGCCTTTTAAATCGTTTCATTTGTGTGGCCATCCATCCAGCTATTGTTTGTGTGTGTGTGTGTGTGTTTTTTTCATTTTTCAAACAAAAACCTTTGTTTATTTATTTAATTTAGAAAAACTACGTGCGTTACATTTTATATACAGCAGATTTCTGTGTATAACAGACACAGCGAGGCAAATGAAATTAAGAAGAAAAAAAATCAAAACAAAATTTTAAATGAAACCAGTTTTACACAAAAATTTCATTGAAGTAGCCGAGATTTACAGCAAAAAGGGTTACAAAAAGATAAAATTTGTAAACAATTTAGCAATTGCAAGTTAAACTCGATTTAACTAAAGTTTAAACGCGGACATAACTTAACAATTACTAGTTAAACTCTAGTTTAAGCTAAAATCTTGTATAACTTTGTTACAGCTCAACAATTACAGCTTAAACTAGCTATTAATTAAGCAATTAATATTTAAACTTGCTTTAAATAAAGTTTAAACTAGGATATATCTTAGCAATTTTTAGTTTAACTCTAATTTAAACCAACTCTAATCTTATACAATTATAACATTGACACAGCTCAATAACTACTGCTTAAACTTGCTTTAATTGTTGTTTAAACCAAGATGTAATGAATCATTTTTGATTTAAACTCACTTTAAATTTAGTTGAAACCGGCATATAAATTAACAATTACAATTGAAACTTAAGTTGGAAACAAAAGCTCTTATACAGTTATAACTTCTGTAATTACAGCTTAAGCTCGTTATAACTCCAATTTAAAGCCAGCGATTGCCAGTTAAACTTGCTTTAACTATAGTTTAAACCAAGACTCTTAAGAAGTTATGAACACATTGTAACCGCTTAGTCTCGTTATAACTCCAGTGTAAATCAATATATAATCTATTGATTGCCAGTTAAACTAACTTTAACTTTAGTTTAAATCAGCATATAATTTAGCAATTACTATTTAAACTAGATTTAACTTTAAAATATATGAATTCTTTTTAACCTAGCAATTAAAGCTTAAACTCGCTTTAACTCTAGTTTAAACCAAGGCTTTCTAAAAAGATATGAATTCGTTGTAACGTAGCAATTACCGCTTAAACTCGCTTTAACTCTAGTTTAAATCCACATATAATAAACGAATTTCATTAAACTTGTCTTAACTTTAGTTTAAGTCTCCATTTAAACTCGCTTTAACTCTAAATTACACCAATAACTTTTAAGAAGTTATAAATCTTTTATAACCTAACAATTTAAACTCACTTTAACTCTAGTTTAAACCCAACTCAATACAACTCATATGAAAAACAACTCTCTCCCTCAGACTTAAGCCTCTTTTCCCTATAATTTTATTTAAATGTAATCCTTTTCCCTGCTAACACAGCAACTACCCTTTTACTGTTCTCTGGTATTTGCCAAAAAAAAACCTACAATTTTATTTTAACAATGATTTTAAGGGTAACAAAACGTAGGTAAATCCTTAATACTGTAACAAAAGGCCAAAACATGACAAAAAGTACGTATTATTGATTGTTGTATAAGAATATATTTTTTTTATGTTTAATCTTTTTAAATTTGTTTAAAAAGATTTTACCAAATCTCCTGACAATGTAGTTGACTGACTCTGTTTGGAAAACCTTTTTCTTTGAAGTAACACAGGAAAAGTTTTTGTTTAAGAAAATATAAAAATTAGGTAAGATATAAAAAAGGAAAGTTTATAATCTTTATTTAGAAAATTTGCTAATTAGTTAATTTTTATTATGACTTAAGGTATTAATTGTTACACTCAAGTGATCTAATGAAAAATGGGTGTTAAATGTGTGAGATTTTACATAATTATTTACATATTTTAAATATTTGTTAGCAAATGAAGCAGGTACAAGTTAAGAATTAGTGAAACTCTTAAATAATTTAACTAAAGAGAGATAAAGCTAAAGAAAACTTAGGCTTAAACTTAGTTTAAATACTATTTTAAACCACAATAATGTAAATAAAAAGTTTAAAAATAATAAAAGTATTAAAATTTTAACTAAAGTTAAAAATTATTTAACAAACATGAACTAAATCTTTTTCTTTATAAGAATTTTTATATTCATTCATATTGGTTTAAAAGCAAAGTTTAAACTCTTGAAACTTTGTTTAAGTAAATATTTAAAATAAAATTACGTAATAAAAAACCATATGGACTTGTGTTAAACTAAGTTTAAATAAAAAATAATTTTAAAAACGCTTAAACTTTACCTAAGTCAAGTTTATTAGCAAAACAAATATTTCAATATAATTTTGTAATAAAAAATTTCATAAACCTAGGTTAAACTCGGTTTAGTTTAACTAAGTTTAAGTAAAACTAGGTTTTCAAAGGGGTTATTAGTAAAACGAGATTTAAATAGAATTTTGTAATGGAAAACATAATAAACTTGAGTTAAACTAGGTTTAGTAAAACTAAGTTTAACTAAAATTTGGATTTAAACTATAAAATTATTAGTAAAAGAGCTTTATATATATTTTTCGTAATAAACTTGAGTTAAACTAGTCCTAGTTGAACTATGTTTATGTAAAACTAGATTTTAAAAGGTTTTAAAAGTTTACATAAATAAGGTCTTTTAATTAGACAGGCCTTCTAATTGAAGATCATAATAAAAAATCAAATTAAATTCAGTTAAACTAAGTCTAGTTAATCTAAGCTTATGTGAAACTAGATTTTCAAAAGGTTCAAACTATAGCTAAGTAAAGTTTATTAGTAGTACAAGCTTAATACAATTTCGTATGAAAAACCAAATAACCTTCAATTTAAGTCGGCTTAGTTAAACTATGTTTAAATAAAACTTGGTTTTGAAAGGGATTAAACTTTACCTAAGTATAGTATAATATAAACAAGCCTTTAAATTGAAGTTTAGAATAAAATAACAAATAAAATTGCTTTAAACTGGGCTAAGTTGTGATAATAGGTTAAATAAAAATTGTTAAAATATAACTCAGTAAAGCTTATTAGTAGAACAAGCTTTTAAATATAATATCGTAAGAAAAGACCAAATAACCTTCAATTAAACGCGGCTTAGTTAAACCAAGTTTAAGTAAAACTTGGCTTTAAAGATGTTGAAACGGTATCTAAGTATAGTGCGGCTTAGTTAAACCAAGTTTAAGTAAAACTTGGTTTTAAAGGGGTTGAAACGGTATCTAAGTATAGTTTAAAAGTGGAAATCAATTTCAGAAAATAAAAATCAAACTAAGTTTAGTTATCAGGTTTAAAGCAATATTTTAATTATTTTTTATAATTGTAATTTAAAAGTAAAACAAAATTTTAAATCAATTTTTGAACGTAACAATCTAGTAAACTTAGTTTAAACTTTCTTTAGTTAAACTAAGTTTAGTTAAGGTTTAAAGTAAAATTTTAATTGAATTTCATATTATTTTATATTTATTACTCCTTAATTAAAATAAGTTTAGTTAAACTTGGTTAAAGTAAGGTTTTAATTACATTTTGCTCAAAAAATTTAATATATACTATATAGTTAAATTTTGCTAAAAAGTTAATTATGATTAATGATTATCAACACAATTTTGTATTATTTTGAAAATTTAAACAAATATTTAACACACATAAATTCCCTTCCACTTTAAGATTACGTTTTGTTTTGTTTACTTAACACCCTGTATTTGTTACTACATTATAGTAATGGCGCCATTTATATATTTATATTTTCTTATGCGTTTTTTCCTACTTTTGTTGTTTCATAAAGATTAATTCCTCATTTGAAACATAAAATACTGAAATGAAATCTTTAATTTCTCTTATCACAGGAAATTCTTTTATACAATCATACTTGCTACAGCTCAATATTGTGGCACAACAAAACAAGTAAAATTATTATTCTTATGCTTATTATATTTATACATTTAAACCACATTTAGTTCAAATAATATCATTTTACAAGAATATCCATTTAAAGCAGCAGCTAAAAAGCAAGCAACGAATGAAAAGAAAAATGAAAAACTCACAAACAAAAACATCTTGATAAAAATTAAGAAGGAAAAGGCAATAAAGGAAAATAGAGACCATAGAAGTAGAGAATTAGAGAAAAGAAAACACATTTAAATACAAAGAAGACACTCACACAAACACATAAAGAAAAGAATCAACATAAAAATGAAAATAATAAAATAGTAAAAAATCCATAAAATTTTTGTGTGATTTTTGTTTTTGGAGGACCAAAGCAGACATAAAATAAATGACTGGGAAAACATAAAAACAAAACAAAAAAAATGACAAATCTCTAAAAGCAAAAAAGAACATAAAATGAGAAAATGAACATGAAAATCTACTTTCGTCAAGAAGGGACCAAATAACCAAAAATTGTACTAAAGAAGAAAAAAAAACTAAAACAGAAAATAATAATAATAAAATATGGGAGAAATATGTTTTCCCAACATGAAATTGTATCAAGAAAATTAAGTGTTACAAAGTATTTGAAAAAATGTTTAAGATATTTCAAAATCAATTTGGAAAAACTACTTGAAATTCGCAAAAATTGACAAGATTATAGGCTTTTTTTTTAAATACGAGTATATTGAAATTATTTATTTTACAATGTCTTAATAGTTTATAATATGATTTCTATATCCTACACCACCATCGTGCTGATGTTTGCAACAGCCACTTTATAGTATACCGACCAACTCAGAATCACCTCCAGAGTCGATTTAACGATGTCCGTCCGTTTAGCTGTCCATGTAAACCTTGTACGCAGATTGCAAGTCGCAATTTTGAAGATATTTCGATAAAATTTGGTGCATTTAATTTCGGTCGAATGGGATTGAAACTGGTAGAAATCGGTCCATTATTTCAACTGGCTCCCCTACAGATATCCTCCCGAAATAGGTATTAACGATCATAAATGTTTGATTCAAGCTAAACTTAGACTAAAGAAATACCTAGAATTAAAGTAAATGTAAGGCTAGAGAAAGAGCTAGAATGAAAACTAAACTAAGACTTAAGAACGAACAATGATTAAAGCTAAAATAAGACTAAAGAAAGACCTCCGACTGAAGCTAAACTAGGACTTGAAAAATACCTTTGCTTGAAGTTAATGTAAGACTAACTATTAAAGCTAAACTATGTCTATAGAAAGACCAATTTATTTAAATTTCTTTAAATATTTTTACATAATTTTAAAGCTTAGTACAAGCTCAAGGAAAATATATTAAGTTTTATTAAAATTTCTTTCTAAAAAATAATTTCTTTAAAAATTGCTCATGCGATATAATGTTTTGCAAAATATCTAAAGTTTGCTAGACTTTTTAAAAGAGATATATTTAAATTTTTAAAATGTTTTTCTTTTTATTAAAAGCTTATGTCAGCATGATCTTTTAAGCAACAGAAATATATTTTCCATTTTTAGTTTTTAAAAAAGAATAGTTTGAAATTTTATTAAACCTGCAATAAAAAATGTTGGAAACATCTTTTGAAAAGAAAAACAATTTCTGCTGGTTTATTATAAAATTTATTTATGTATAAAAAGAAATTTTGAAATATTTTTATATTTATAAATAGTTTATATCATTATGTAAGAAACAGAAATAAAATTCGTGAAGATTTTAACAAAATATTTAAAAAAAATTTTGTTTGAAATGTTTGTTTACCCCGAAATATTTCTGCTTGAAATCCAGGCAAGTTTGCCAGCTTTTAAAAATAATATATATATATATTAAAATTATGCTATAATGTTTGTCTTGTTTTTTAAAAATTTATTGCAGATCTATGTATCTCGTGAAACATTTGTTTTATTTTAATAAAATCCATATTTTTAAACTTTTGTTTGTTTTAAAATTTCTAAAACTGACATTTTTATATGAATTTTTTAATATTGTTTGCTTTTTATTATCAATATTTTTTCTATATATGTATGTACATATATCACCTTGTTATGTTTTTTATTTATTTGTGTATGCAAAATAAACACTGAAAATATAATAAATTTATCTTCATTTTTTATTTTCCTATAAAAAAAACCCTTTTGTTTGGGCATTGGCAGGCCATTAATGATTTATGGCTCAATTTGACTGCAGTCATTTTGAATTTGTATTCTAATGTAGGCGTTAAATCATGTTTCACCCTTCCTCAGAGCCCCCCCCCCCTCCCCCTGCCATTGTTTCTAACACTTGAGGTTATCTTTGCCACCCTTTTGGTTTTTTTTTTTAAGGGGGAACTGACTGCATTCTATTAAAAATTTCTAACTCAAAAACGAATTTTATTTCATTTCATTTTATTATAATTTTTTTTATTTTATGTTTCAATTTTTTCGCTTATAGACTTAGTGACCTACATAGCGATTTTGTTTGTTGGTTTTTTTTTACCCCACAAAACCATAAAAAGTTTATATTTTTTGGCAAAAAGAAAAATCTGCAACAAATTCACATTTCCTGAATTTAAACTCCTGCTAAACAGGCACAAGTTTCACAGTAATAAGTTTAGGTAAAAGCTTTATAGTTAAAGTTTATAGTTTAACTCTATACTGACAAACTATGAACTATTATTATTTGAAATATAATTTCGAATAATGTTTATTTCCCTAAATTGTAGAAAAACTGAGCAACGAATATTTATTGCAATTTTGTTGTTTGTTTCCATTGCATTTGTTTTAAATTCAATTGGAATTTAGTTTTCTGGTTTCAATCATAAATTGTGCATTTTACAATAAGCATTTCCTGTTTTGATAAAACAAAACAAATAATTAAAAAATAATGTCATTTATTTATTACAAAACAGTTTCTAAATATGGTTAAAAATAAACTGATTAATTGCTTAGAAATATTTTAAAATTTATTTTCAAAACATTTCATTAAACTTAATTTTCAACTAATCTTTAATTTTTCTTATTTTCTTTTTAGGTATGTTGAAATTATCTTAATAAATCTTTTAAAATTGGTAAGAAAATAAAACAAAAATTTTGCTCAAAAAATTTATATAAAAGTTTCAAAAAATTTTGGAGTTGGTAATTAAAAATTTATATTTGAATATTTATACCCTACACTAAAATTTGGATTTGTGCTGACGTTTATAACGCCCAGAAATATTGGTCTAACACCCACCTTAAAGTACACCGATCGACACAGAATCACTTTCTGCGTCGATTTAACGATGTCCGTCCGTCCGTCTGGCTGGCTGGCTGTCCATGTAAAGCTTGTGTACAGAGTACAGATCGCAATTTTGAAGATATTTCGATAAAATTTGGTACGTGAAATTTTTTCGCCCCAAAACCGGATGGGATTGAAATTGATGGAAATTGGTCCATTATTTCACCTGGCTCCTATATAAATGTCCTCCCGAAATTGGGGTTTAACGATCATAAATGTTTGATTTATGCAAGTATCCAAACAAATTTCATCACAAATGAGTGGTAAATGAAGCCAAATCACATCTACAAATTTTGTGCATATCGGTCCATAAATAGGCATAGCTCCCATATAAGGCCCACTTCCGAAAATCACCTTAAAGAGCGCAATTCTTTTAAAAATGTAGCTATACAAATAATACTGAACACAAATATGTTTTGTATATTCAAATCATATAATACAATTTTATGAAGATCGGTCCATAATTAGGCATAGCTCCCATATAAAGTCCACTTTCGAAAATCACTTTAAAGAGCATAACTCTAATGACACCGAATTTTATAATGGTCGGTCTATAATTAGTCAATTCCTCCATAAAGTTTTTAAAAGCATTTATATAATTTAACATACATAATATTTATATTCACAGAAGTCATGTCACTAAATTTTTGGATGACCATGTTGCGCCCATTTCTGTAAAACTGTTTTATACATATACTGGCATCGGGCTTAACCGACTATACTTTCTTATTAGTTTTTAAATATTTTTGTTTATATATACCCAACAGATAAAAAAAAATAAGTTAAGTACTTTAGAAGAAACTTTAAAAAAAAAATACTAAAGTTTTTTTTAATCATGTTTGAGAAACTATTATCCTTCACAATATGTTTTTAAACATAGTATATAATAAATAGTATACAATAAATATATATTAAACATGCTTGTCATATTTTGGCATTGTTAATATTGATTTAAAATAAAAAATTATATTTGTAAAAATGCTTTGTTTATCCGAAAAGTTTTGATTTTTTTTGGAAAAATTTTAACTTTTTCCTTTTTTTAACTATGAATGCCATTAAAGGTTTTTTTATTTATTTTTTTAAAGAGAAACATTTTTGGCGGAAGCTTTTTAATGTTATTTTCAAATCACATCAAATTCCCGAAAATGAGAATCTTATTTGCAAGCATAATTAAATTCTACAATTGCTGAAATAAGCTTATTCTACAATTGTAGGTATAAGCTTATCTTTATTTAGTTTAATAAAATATTATTTGGAGAAGCTTTTTCTAAAATTGAGAATATAAGCTTCTTAAATAAGTATTTCAGTACTATTATCACGAGGGTTCCTTTTTGATTATTCTACAATAATTTAAAAGTGTTTTTCTATAGTTTCTCAAGTCTTTTTAAAGCTTAAGGCTTATGCTCGCAAGCTTTATTATAATATTTTTCTAAAGGGTTTTGGTCTATTGGGTACAGTATATTGTTTTCAAGAAAAATCTCTCGAGTTTTTGATTAAAAAAGTTTAAAATTTCCATATTTTTCAATTTTTTTTTTTTTTTTAATTTGCTATATATTTTTATATTGAATTTTTTTCATATTTTTCTTGTTATTAAAATCTTATATCAAGGTATTTAACCAAAATTTTAAAGATCAAAAGTCTTTAAAATTTTCAATTAAAACTTGAAAAATTATTAATTTAAAATTTTCATATATTTCAATGTATTTTTTTCAAAAACTAACAAAGTTAGCTTGTTGAAAATAAAAATAATTATCAAAAATTTTTATTGTTATTGAAAGCTTATATCAAAGTCTATTAGATAAAAGCAAATACTTAAAAATTTTCATTTAAAACTTTAAAATTTATAAGTTTAAAAACAAAAGCTTTCAAAAGATTTTCCAAAAAAGTAGCAAGATTTTTCTCTTTACATATTTATTAAAATATATATTACATTTTTTTTTTAATTGGCTAAAGTTTACGTTTTTTAAATAAAAGAAACTTATTTTGAGTTTCAGTTTGAAAAATTTTCAAAAAAGTTTAATTTATTTAAGAAATCCTCAAGAATGTTTTATTGGTTATGATGTTGCTGCTTATTTTCTTTAATATTTTTATTATTTAAGCAGTGTTGTGACAACAATTTGTCATAAAAAAAACTGCTTCCTTCTGATAGTCTCTCTACTGATGCTGATATACTATAAACGTGTACTTTTAGCCTTTGTATTTAGAACAGTGGCCGGCTCTAGCAGCCACTAGGAGACGAAGGCAATTGCCCAGCGAGATATATCTCAAACTAAACTGTTACTACTAATGCTGACATACTATAAACTTGTATTTAGAACAGTGACCGGCTCTAGCATGCACTAGGAGACGAACGTCATAAACTAGTTAATTGAACACAACAGGAATATAGATGTAACTACTTAAAAATATTTAGTTTGAAATTAGTTTTCATTATACTGTATTTATTAAGGCTGTATATGCTCTTTGTGCCCACCACTGATTTATAAGTATGTTTAAGCATTTTAACATTATCTTTATTAACAAGAGAAATATCTTTTGAATTCTTGTTGGAACACAAATTTTTGTCACGTTTCAAACTCTTATAACACACCAACACATTATATAAGTTCATTTGCCAGCTATGTCTTGCTTAAAAAAATATATGTAAAAAAACAGAGTAAAAGAACTTTGCTGCTTTTTTGGTAAAGTTTGTGTAAGTTATATGTCTAAGATTTAAAAACGTGTCACCCGGGATTGTTAGTTTGATGAAGTTGGCGGGAGGGGGTTCAAAACTCAAATATTTATAACAAGTAATAAAAAATAAATGAAAACTTAGTGAAACAAGTTTGTTAAAGAAACAAATTTTAAATCATAAAAATACCCAAAAAAGTAGTAAAAAACGAGAAAATCTAACAAAACGTATACTTATTGTATAAAGAAAATACTACTACGTTCAAATGATATAAACGAAAATGCAGAAGAGTATTTTGTACAGACCGTGACTGTAGTAGAGAGTGTAAAACACTGCAGTGTTTGCTTAGTACAGTAAGCAGTATTTGATTGTCTTGTGTTAATGCACTAACTATTCGAACATTAGTGTAGTGTAGAAAAAACTATAAGTGCAGTATTCAGATTTGTATTTTGTGTAGTATTTAGTCTAGTATTTTGTACAGAGAGTGACTGTAGTAAAGAGCGTAAAACACTGCAGTGCGTACAGTGGTTTGTTTAGTACAGTAGAAAGTATTTGATTGTCTTGTATTAATACACTAATTATTCGAACATTAGTATAGTGTAGAAAGCACTGTAAGTGTAGTGTTGAATTTTGTGTAGTATTTAGTCTAGTATTTAATGAAGTATTTAGTGTAGTATGAATAACGTGACCAGACGGTTTTTATCAGAAAGCGGGATATTAAGGATGAAAAAGTGGGATTTTGAAATTAATCGCATATTTATAATTAACTTTTAAACATTTTTATTTTCCTAGTAACATCATTAATTCTAGTACTAGCAAATTCAGAATCACTGCAAAATATTAAATATAAATTAATTTAAACTTAAACTAACTATGCAATGGAATCGAAGATGTACTAGTGATTAAAAGCAAACTGTGCACTGTATATACTGCATATAATAAAATTCAAACGAATAATTTGTTTCAGATTAAATAAATTTTATTTTTTTTTAAATAAAAACCTCATTAAAGATTAAAGCAATCCAATAAATAGTTTGAAATCATTCGGCTACATGATGGAATGAAATAAAAAGTCTTTAAAATTAAAAGTTTCAGCTGTTCATGTATGTAGGATATTTTATCGTTTTAAAATTCACCAAGGTTACCAATTGCTTGCAAAATTGATTTGGGGAAAAAATTTAAATCTTTCTAATGAAAAACATGCGAAATTTATGGATCTAAAGTACTTGCTTAGAAAAAACATTGATTTAAAAACCAGTTTTAGAATCAATACAAAGAAGAGGTCCGGCTGAACATTTTTCAAAATTCAATAATTCTATAAGTTAATTCAGAAACCAGAAACTGTGCCCCGAAAAAATTTGGAACTGTAAAAAATGCCATTTGTAAGAAAATAAAATTTTTTTCATTTAAAATTAGTAAAAAAAAAAAAAAAAAAAAAGAAAACTGAAATAGTAAAAAGCGTGATTTTAATTTGAAAAGCGAATTATCAAATCTAGGCGGGATGAGCTTTCAAAAAACGCAATAAGCCCGGCAAAATCGCAATGTATGGTCATGTTAAGTATGAGTACTATTACAATTAAAACTTGAACGTCTTTTATGACCCTGCATTTCACTTGTTATTTACAAGACCGATACCCCTTGAACCCTTAAAAACCTCAAATTTATTTAACTATTTCAAATCTTTGTTATTAACGTCTGGCTGCTTTAATATTTGTCAGTTTCCTTCAAATTTTTATTATAAAAATCTTAACACCCCAACACAACCACGTCCTCCCCCCCCCCCTACCTATTCTCCCTTAAACAAAATTATTAATCTAAATTATAGCATATATTTCATGTCACTCTTTTTACACTTACTTTTAGCAAATAAAAAATATAGTTTTGCTTTTTTTATGGTATCATTTAGTTTTTCCTGGCAAAGTGTGCAAAAGAAAAGTTAAAGAAAACAAATTTTTTGTTCCAGCCAATGATAGTTCAAGTTCTATATTTTGCACGTAATAAACATGAAACCATAACTTTGACTGCTTAGCCTCCCAAGCCCCCCAAATAACACCTCCTCTTTCAACAAACCCAAAAATATTAACACGAAGTATAAATAACTACTTACCAGAGCTGGTATCATACATATCATCATCATCATCATTATAATATTAAAAAAAAACAAAGAACAAAAAATAACTTTTTGTTGATTTTCTTGAAAATATAACTAAAATATTTATTTGATATTATTGATTTTTTTCATACTCATCTATGGCTTCATAAAAAGGCAAAGAAAAACTCATTCCTTTCCCACAAAAACGAAAACACACGCATATTTCATTGCAAGACATTACGGTTGGAAAGCGGCCGGGAATATTCCTTGTCTAACAAAAAGTTTTTCTTTTTCCTTATTTCTAGCAAATAAATATTTTCACGCTTTATTAAAAGTTTAAACAAAAAACACGTAAAAACTTTTGTACACAAAATTGTTTCTGTGTGTGTGTGTGTGTGTTTGTTTTAACCAGCAACTGTTAAAGGCCTGGTTAGTCATTAAAAAAAACAAACAACATGTAAGTGTTAAATTTTGTGGTTAATAAACAACTCTAAACACGTACTATGGGGCGAAAAAATCAAATACAACAATTTGATTTTAATAATTTCTTCAAGGTTTTTCAACCGTAAAAATAAAATCTGAGAAATTAAAAACCTAAAATTAAATTTTTATTGATTTTTAACCAAAACTTAAACACAAAATCTATTCTAATTTAAAACTCTTTAAAATCTAAAACCATATTTCATTAACCTAACATTAACCAGGCAAAGCAGAGTAGTTAGAGATGTAAAACGAATTGGAAGCAAATGGCAATTTAAGGAATTCGCAAGATTACTTATTTCCAATATAATTAAAAGCAATAAGAAACATTTGATAACACATTGCAGTTTTACTTTAAGCTCATTTCCAAAGTTTAAAGAAAAATTTTTAGGACATTTTTTATGTGACAAGAGTTTTTCAACAAGTGGGAACATTTCGAAAATTTACAAAAAAACATGACAAAACATTGCAGTTTATGTTTAAAACCATTTATGTAGTTCTGATAACCATTTTTCTGCTATTTTTGAACTGGGAAGAGTTTCTTTTAAAGTGGGAACAGTTGAAAACTTTACAAAAACGTAATAAAACATTGCAATTTATCTTTTAAATTATTTCCAAAGTTAAAAGAAGAATTTTTGATATAGGTAGAGTTTTTCAAAAAGTGGGAACAGTTCGAAAATTTAGAAAAAAACATGACAAAACATTGTATTCTATGTTTAAAATCATTTGTTAAGTTTAAAGAAGCTTTTTTGTCAAATTTTTTACGTGGGAAGGGGTTTTCAACAAGTCAGAACCAATTTACTAAAACCTAATAAAACATTACGATTTAGCTTTAAACGTATTTCGAAATTTTTAGAGTGAGAAGAGTTTTACAAAAAGTTTGAACAGTTTGAAAAATTAAGAATTCTCAAAGATTATTGCATTAAATAACTAAGTAAAAACTAATTTCTTGAATTTTAGAAAACAAAATTGTTATTATAAGACAATTTCTTATTAAAATGAATTTGGAACAGTTTAAAAAAACATGCAAAACAGTTAAAAATCCTGATAAAGCTTAAATTTAAACTTAAAAATCATTTTTAGAGCAAATTTTTTGGGTGTGAAGAGTTTTCTAAACAATGGGAACAGTTTGAGAAATTAGCAATTTCTAAAAATTAAATGTAATTTCATTTCCATAATTTTTCTTAATATTCTTCTATTAAAAGATTATTTGTTATTAAATTGACTGGGAACAGTTTAAAAAAATCCTTCATACTATTCGATTGCTGTCATAAAAATCCTTATAAATGCTTACAAACAGTGTTCAGTAATAAGTTTGCCAAAAAGTGGGAACACCAAGATACTGTGTAAATTACTCAAAAAACTTGACTGGGAGAAGTTCAAAACTTTAAGAAACATAAGGTTTGACTTGAAAAATGTGAGACTTAAAGAGAGTTTAAATGGTGTTACTTTACATACATACATTTTTGGGTTTGTCAACATTTTTTTATGTTAAACTTCCAAAAATAACATTTAAACAATTTTAAGATTCTGTGTCCTCTGAGAACAGTTATAGTTTACTATATACAAAATATTTCTTTTTAAATCTCTTTCACTTAATTGTATGTATTTAACTTCTTGTTAAATTACTTTTAAAACAGTTAAAAATGTCCTTATTACTTAAAGCTTTAAGCTTTTACTCTTTCTCTCACTCTGTCTCTTACTTAATTTTTCGATTTAAATCCCTAACAATTTGTTTGCCTTTAGTTTTTATTTTTTTTTTTTTCTTAATTTCAGTTCAATCTCCTATTGACCCCATTTAAAGCAAACAAACCACCAAACGAATTCCTTTACTATTTCCTGTCTTTTGCAACCTTGTAACATCTTACCTTTAGCAGCTTCCTGCTCAATATACTTAAATTTACTACTACAGCTTTTCTTTTATACAATTTCTCTACTTATATTTATTTCATATACTATATATACAACAAGTTTTTTTCTTTATTTTATGCTGTAACATTTATTACCTTTGCGGTTATAAAAGTAAAGTATTTTTTCACAATAATTTTTTTCTGAACGTTTTGAAATTGAAAGTGTTTATGTTGAATTTTATATGTGGCTATAATGCTTTAAGGTTTATTCAAGTGTACACCACTATACCCGTTCTCCTACCAATAACCTACCAGCAAAATCAAACATTCACACTTGTTGGAATTTTCTACCTCCCCCCCCTAACCAACCCTATGCTCCTGCCAGCTCTATCCACATGCTGGGGTGTGAAGTGTGAAAAAAATTTATCTTTCTATGGGTTATAACTACAATACACTCACAGACAATGAATGAAATTTAATTATAAAAATTGTTTTACACAAAAAGGAGAGTAAAGGAAAATATATATGTATATATTAACACACACAGAAAACCAGTAAAAAAAAACTGAATTAAATAAAATACAAAACAGAAACAAAAGCAAAAAATATGAGAGCAAAAATATGGTTGTTGGAAAAACTATATATGTATATTGTATTGTATTGTATTGAATAGTGCTATTGAAAATTAAACATAAAAAATAAAACGAAAAGAAACGTCGTTTAACAACCAATATGAGCAGCAAAGTGAGGGAATAAATGTTTTACAAATTCAGTTATGTTACACTTTCATACTATTTCTACAATGTACTTGCTTGCTGACTACATGTACCTACGTAGGTATGAACTGTTCTCAGTTCAATGTTCATCATAAACTACATAAAAATAGGGGGTTTTATACAAAAGAAATTTTATTTAAATAAATTGATTTCATTAAAGTTGTAGAAAAATATATAAAAAGGGAAGAAATGTTAAAAAGGAACACTTGAGTTTTTTTAATTAAAATTTAAATCAAGCTTAAAGCTTTTTAGCCCATATATTACCAGGCTTTTAAGGGCTCTTAAAAATCTTAAGGCTCTCTAAAACATTTTATGACATATAAATTGGATAATTTTAGATATAGACAACAAAAAAACCTTTATAAACACAAGAAAGCTTTCAAAAACTTTCTGCCTTAATTGCAAAATATGTTAAAATTTCAGCTTCTTAAATAATTCCGAGATTAAAACCAATTAGAATTATATATTTTTGCCAAAAATAACAAAAAACCACTATAAACACATGAAAGCTTTCAAAAGCTTTCTGCCTAAATTGCAAAATATTTTCAAAATATGTTATAATTTCAGCATTTTCCAGCTAATTCCGAGATTAAAACCATTTAGGATTATATATTTTTGCAAAAAAGAACAAAAAAAAAAAACGCTATAAACACAAGAAAGCTTTCAAAAGCTTTCTGCTGAAATAGCAAAATATTTCTATAATATGTTAAAATTTTAGATTCCTTACTAATTCTGAAATTTAATTTAATATAAAGTATGTTTATTTTCAAAAAATGTTCATAAACACATATAAACACATGAAAGCTTTCAAAAGCTTTCTGCTTAAATTTTCTAAAATATGTTAAAATTTTAGATCCTTTAATAATTCAGAGATCTAATTTAATATACATTATGTTTATTTTTCAAAAAATACGAAAAACTCAAATAAACCCATAAAAGCTTTCAAAGCTGTTTTCAGTAATTGCTAAATTTTTTCAAAAAGATTTTAAAAATGGAACTATTGAAATAGTCTTAGGATAAAACACAGCATATTACTGTGAACATGAAATGCTTAAAAAAGCTTGCAATCTCCTAAAAGCTTTTTAAGAAATTATGCTAGAAATAAACAAAAATAAATAAATAATATGATAAGCATATGATAAAGCTTTGTAAGGAAATTTAAAAAAATGAACAAAAAACAAGGTTTTATTAATAGAATACTAAAATAATAAAAACCTTTAAAAAAACATAAGAAAACTTCCAAAAACTTCTTAAATTTTTTTTGATACTTAATTTTTATAAAATAGGTCAAACATGTAAAGCTTACTAAAGTTCTTAAAACCCACTAAAAGCTTTTTAAGAAATTTTGTTTAAAAATAAACAAAAAATCAAAAGTTTTGTTATTCTTATAATAAAATAATAAAAAATGGTTAAAAAACTAAAAAAGCTTTAAACGCTTTTTTTACGAAACTTCAGAACTGTTTTACCTTTTCTACTAAGACCTCACAAATATATAAAAATATTGAAAGCTTTTCAAAATTAGAAAAAGTTTTTCATTAGATTCATTAAAAACCAGCAGAATTTATATATTTTTATATGTATTTATAACCATAGCTTCAAAATACAGCTTAAAACACTAAAAACTTGTTAAAACTATAAAAAACTTTGAAAGCTTTTTTTAAAATTTCATTAAATAACTACAGAACTGTTTTGTTTTTGCTAATTTAACAATACATTGCAACTTATAAAAAACTTTATTTTAAATTTCTGGAAAAATCTTCACAATTCTTAAGGTATGGTCACATTTGGCAAATATTTGCCGAAAAAAACGTTTTTATTATAAAAAAACTACATTTATTTAGATCAAGACACAAAAAATACTCAGTTTTATTTTGATCTTGCAAAGATGCAAATCAATGATGTCTGAATATAAAAATTATAAATAATTGTATGTCAAATATAAAATTTCACAAAAAATCTAAAATTTTACAAAAAAAAAAAACTTAAGGTTTAGAAAAACTCTTAAACTCTTGTTTAAAACATCAAAAGCTTTTTAAAGCTATAAAAATTTGCAAAGCTTTGCTTTCAATTTCATTAAAATTCTTAGGAATTCTGCTAATTGTTTTTATTATACATATATACAATATATTGCATATAGTGATAAAAAAAACCACAAAGCTGCAAAAAGCCTCCAAAGCTTTCTCTAAATTTATTAAAAATCTTTAAAATATTTAAAGGTTTTTTTTGTATTTGTAACAATTTAATGAAAACACAGCTTAAAAAACTAAAAAAAAAACTTTTGAAATAGGCCCAGCAAAAACTTTACTTACAAATTAAGTTAAAAAGTAATAGGAAATTGACGACAAATCCACTAGAAAAAGTACTTATTTTTGTTTGAGATGTCCCATAAGTAATCCCTTATAATTTTGCCGTTTTTAACCAAAAAGTAACGCCCTGGCAAACGATGCCGAAAGATTACGTTCGCTTCGATAAGACTTAAGACACAAACTTTTTATCGTATCCATTTTTTACTCAATCAAATTTGTTTATTCCACTATCAAGTTTGTGTCTTAAGTCTTATCTAAGCGAACGTTATCGTTCGACATCGTGGGCCAGGAAGTTAATAACTTATTTTTATACTTAAAAGGTTTATAAAAATGTGTAGTTGTAGGCTTGTTAGAAAAAAATATTATAAAATAAGTAAACAAACTTATTAAATATTAGGAAAACTTATTGCAAATGATATTAATAAAGAATTATAATCATATACTAAGTGCTGTTTTACACATTTCAGTTTTAGCTGACCAGTTTTTGTTAAATTCTTATTTTAAGCTGGCATTTCGTTTACACATGTATCTTAAATTTC
The DNA here is from genome assembly GCA_916048285.2 of Bellardia pandia. Classification (NCBI taxonomy): domain Eukaryota; kingdom Metazoa; phylum Arthropoda; class Insecta; order Diptera; family Calliphoridae; genus Bellardia; species Bellardia pandia. The sequence goes on along the minus strand of OU696531.1, from coordinate 98,613,356 downwards.
CGTGCTCTTTACCTTTAAGTTTCTACTTTTTCATACAAATCAACATGCAAACAACTTCGCGTAGAATAGGCTTTTATTCTGTTTTCCCTTCTCACACAAATAAACTTGCCTTGGAGAGTCCGAATTGAAACGTGTGAAAGCGGACTAACTTCTTTAAATCTATTTATTTGAAGTAAACTTTTTGGATTTTATAATTATGACCTTTTTTTTAAGATATAAACATATATAAAGTAATTCTTTAATATATAATTAAGTAATACAAAAAGTGGATTTAACTGGAACTGGAATTAAAATTAAGAATATAAGTAAAGTTTTTGCTGGGATAAGAAAGCTTTTTAATAAAAAAAATTATTTAAAATATTAAAAAACTTTGTTTATTATTAATATTTTAGTAATTCTTCAAGCTTAAGCTAAATATTAATAATAATAAAAAAGGTCAAATAAACTATAATAAGAAAAAAGTTTTAATGTTCTTTTAATTTAAAATTCTTAATAACTATTAATGTATTATGTAATTTTATTAAAAAGTTTACTCATTAAAAAAACTTTTGTTGTAAGTTTTTAAATATTCTTCTAATGCTTTTCTTGTCATAATTTCGAGTATTGAAATATATCTCGTATATATACACACACACACACAAATTCATCATCATAACTTAGACACGTTAATTTCACACAAAAGTCATTGAATCAAAATTGAATTTTCACTTTGAATATATTAATATTTAAACAGCTAAGGAAGCTCAAACTTTAACTGGAATTCATAATGTTAGTCTCCAGCAAAGGTGGGGGTTGTAAATTTTACACTACCTTAACACAATTTGTTACAAGCTGATTTTTACAATTTTGGGAAATATTTTTGAATTCTGAATATACAAACAAGCATAAGTAAAAAGAGGGAAACAGGAAAGAAAAAACATTTATCTGCAAAAAGTAATAAAATATTAATGAAATTCCTAACACACACACACACACACACACATAACTAAAATACCATATTTTAGTGCTAAGCAGGGAGTGGGTGTAGTAAGTGTACGAGTATATTGAGTTTAGAAAACGAAAAAAGCTTTAAAGGAAGTTTGTTGAAGAAAAAAAAAATGAAATTTATCGACAAGTTTGCTAAACAAAGCACAGATATAGAAACCTGTAACCTTTAGCATTCTATATGCAATATTACCATTAACAAAAAAACATAAATGTTTATAAAATTCTTCTGCACAAATACTCTTAAATAAACCAGTAAACAATTTCCTAAGAAAATTGTTTTGTATTGTAAGTGTTGCATGTGAGTAATTGTTGGCTGGGTTATGGGTTAGCAAGAATCTTTATTATGACGATTTCGTGTGGAAGGTGTATATTTTATGCATTATACTGCTCATGTCTACTATTCCATACCTAAACATTGTTTACATTTTTACACCTCAACGTGTGTTCATGATTTGCAAAACCGTTTAAAACTTGCGGATTCTGTCGGGTAAAATTTTTTTAGCAAGCAATTTCTTGTTTTTTTTTTCTCCTTAAGCCCATAAAACACCATCAGTATATGAGGAAAAACACAGCCAGAGCCAGAAGTGTTCAAGTGGAATTTTTGCTAAATGAATTTAATAATTTAAAGATAAAGCTAAAACGAGAGTTTAGAGTTTAGAAAAAAAGCGGTTTGCTAAAAGTAAGTTAAAGGTAGATACATATTTAAAATGTTGTTAGTTTTTGGTTGTTAGTTAAAAAACTGTTTTATAAGTATCATTTATTATAAACTTACCAATTTAAGCTTTAGTTTCTAGCTTAAATTTTGAAATTTATGTCAATATATATTTTTTTATTAGGGTCTTGAACTAGACTTTATGTTTGAAAGGAATTTTTTCAACCTTTTAGCTATGAAGAATTTTAAAGTTTAAAGCTATTTTAGATATTAAAAATTTTTGTTATTTAAAAAAAAATTCATAAACATTAATTGTTTTTTAATTTTATTACCAACTTAAACACTTTTTAAAAAAACTTGTTTAACTTTTTTCAACAACTTTTTTAAGACTGAAGTCAAAATTAAACTCAAAGTTAAAATAATTATAATAGCGCAATTCACAATATTGTGCAAATGGTATTTCATCATTGCATTTGCAAAAAGGTTTAGCATATATTTGCTTTACACTAACAAAATACACAACATTACTATTTTAAGAAAATTTAACTTAAACACCAAAAAATACGCAATATCAAATTGGTCACATAATTAGAAACTAAAAAAAATATATGCAAAAAAACCTTAGTGAGGTTTAACAAAACGTACTAATCATTTACAGCGTTATGCATAATAAAAAATTGGCATGAAGTTAGCATAGAGTTTAACTATAATGTGCAAACAAACTACGGTTAACAAACTGATAAACACTTGTTAGCGTGTTACCAAATACTGACCATCTTTTGATAAACAGCTGTTTAGTTGTTTTCATCCTGTCGCCAATTTGCCGATCTTTTCGTTTCCCATTTTAAACTATAAAATATTTTTAACGCTTTGCAAATTTTTATTTAGTTATGTAGGAAAAACAAACTTTAAATGTCAAATTCAGAGATGATATAAACAAAAATAGTAATTTTAGTAGTGGCATCATTCATTTTCAGAGTTGATTTTTTTAAAGTTAGCAGACGTTTGCAAATTGTTTATGAATAAACATTTTGCCAAGAAAGTGCTAAGTCAAATCCATATTCTAGTTAGCAGCTAGTTGACCGCAGTTGCCAACTTTTTATTATGCATAACGCTGTTAATATTTTGTTGGATAACTCTTGTTTTTGACAACATTCGCCAGTCTTTTTATTAAACTCTTAATTAAACGCTGGCATGTTTGCAGGTACATATACAAATATTTTTCCAGCTTTGTTGCACCAATTGAAACAATTCATCATTGTATCGTGAATTTTTGTCCTTTAGGTCTTTTTTTACAATTGCCCATAAATTTCAATTGGGTTAAGATCAGGACTTTGGGGTGTATTTTACTAACCGTGAAGTGGGCCTTTTGTCATTATCATAAAAAATTAAAACATAAAAAGAGTTTTTCTTAAAGAATTTTTAAAATTTTTAAATTAATATCTTATATGTATGTACAATATGTTAATTAAAAAAATTATTTAAAATCATAAACATTAATTTTAATTTAAACAGACACACCAAAAAAATTCCTTCAGCTTAGTTTATTTTTTCAACAAAGAAAAGCTTGATAATTATATGTATATCTATTTATTATTCTACCATTATATAAATTGAAATGTCTTGTTGAAAATAAAATTTATATAATTCCTTTAAACAGGCCCTTTAAATTCAAATTTAACACCAAGAGTTTAGTTTTTCCTTCTTAAGTGAAAGCTTTCTTCCGCTTTAATAAGGGTAGTAGTAGTCATTCACAGTCAGTGTAATCAGTGTTGCCATTTTGACGCTTTTCGGGTATTTTATGACGCTTTTTTTTGTCTCATTACCCTTTTATTTTCTTCAAATACCCTTTTTTAAAAAAGGGTATTTTTTGACGCATTTTCTATTTTTTGGTGCAGTTTTGGAAGAAGTCCAAAAAGTAAATCTAGCTTTCGAGTCAGCCAATGCGGACCATGTCAAGCTTTACAGTGATTTGTATTAACTGATTAAAAGTACATATTACAAACTTTGATTATCTAGAAGGTAATTTAGATGAAAGCGTTAATGAATTTTGGTTTCTTGGCCATCATTTCGAAAAGTCTTGCAGAGATTATAAAATAATTCAACAATTTAATAGAATTTACAAAATATCACGTACTCGAACTAAGACGTAGACTTACTTCAAATTTTATATTGCTTCAAAAATATTGTTATTTAGTGTTGACAATATTTTTAAAAATAAAGAAGCGGATATTATTGATTTCATACAAAACTTCATTGATGATTCGTCTCTAAGAAATAATATAAAAATTTTCCTAAAGAATCTAACGTTGTAAAAATGGAAAAATATTGAAAGAACTGATGAATTTTGGATTCAAGTCTACAATTTTAAAAATTATTTTGGAGAAAATCCTTTTCATGAACTAGCTGACTTTGTTACTCAAATGCCGAAATCGAAAGAACGTTTAGTTTAATGAATTTTTTTAAACCAAAGATCAGAAACTGACTTTCTTTAAACTCAGCCAAAAGTTTGTTGTTGCAATTACAAATTACCTTCAAGTGTTTACTTAAAAATTAATTCAAATCAAACTTATAAAAGGTCTGAATATTTCATTAAATGTGTTTTGTGGGCCGATGATGATGATTATGAAACAGATGTATTTGAAAATTAAATTGTTTTTCTATAAAACTTTATATTTTTGATATATTTCTTTAGTCAGGCTCGAGTTCATTAAATTTAATTTTCATTAAATTATTATTTTTACTGTAGATAGGAATTGTTTTTACAACATGAAATCTTATTAAAAAATTTTTGATAGTTTTTCTTGGCTGAGCTGGGGATTGAACCTGGGTTGAATTTACATGTTTCGAGAATCACCACATTCTCTCATCAAAATTAGTTGCGTTCTAACCTCTGCACCACTGCGGTGCCTGCCAACAGACAAACATCAAACTTTTAACCAGAGTTGCCAGCTCAGCCAAGATACCAAAATGTTTGTTAAATTTTTTTTGGCGCTTTTTACCCTTTTTTTGTAATTTGTTTAACCTTTTTACCCGTTTTTACTATACACTTGACGCTTTTCTTTATTTCTAAAATGGCAACACTGAGTGTAATAATAAACAAGTCATTCTATTACTGTTTAAATTTTCCTCTATTTCTCTCTTTCTCTCAATTTTTATTATAAGATTCACATTTTATTGTTATTTTATTTCTTTCAAGTCAAAGTAATAAATTTATTTTAGAAAATTTCAACAACTATCTTCATACATATGGAAACACTTCCTTCCCTTCTTTTTCGCTGGCTGGTTATTTACACTTGACATGTTCATACAACCCAAAATATACAGCAACAACAATAATAAATATAAAATAAATTTTTGTTGCAAAAAAAGTGGCAATGCTACTACTATGTATAATCATTTACATTTCAATTGTTAAAAGCAAATACATAAGTAGCAAATATTTAACAAAAAAAAAACATACTAAGACTCTTAAAGGAATAAGCTAAGAGAGTGGTGGGGTGGGGAGGGGGCTATACTGTACAAAAAGGGGAAGGGGTAAAATCATAAAAAACAAACCAGGGTTTATTTTGCAAATAACAACAATGACAGCTTTTTTTGCCTTCAACACTATGTTGACATATTTTAATTCTTATGCATGATGCCTACATACATACATACATACATTTTTATTTTATTTCAAAAACAACAACAATCATAATAATAACAGCAACAACAAATAAAGTGAAAATATAAAGAAAAGTGTTTGTATTTATATTTTTGTTGGCAATAAAATATTATTTTCATATGAATATACACAAATTTACACAAAACAAATTGTTACAGTGATGAACAAAAGTTTTTCGAAAATAAAGCAAAACTATAAAACCTCAAAAAAAAGTTTGTTAATTTAAAAAAGATTAAATTTAAAATAAATTGAGCTTAAGTAAAATTTAGCACAAACTTAAATCATTTTTTCAGTTCAAATTTTTTCAGATTGTTACTAACATCTGTAATAAAAATTTAATTGTATTAAAAAATCTTCGTTGAAAATGTTCTATAATAAAAATTTAATTGTATTAAAAAATCTTCGTTTGAAATGTTAACAGCTTAAAGCTTAATTTATAAGCTTTTAAATACATAGAAAATTATTAACAACAATTTAGTTATTTTTATTTTAAATTTAACACAAACTTGTAAAAAAAATCTCCATAAAATTTTTCTGGTATTTAACAAAAATTTCTCTAAAAAAGCATCTAAAACTCCTTTAAAATATGTGCATAATCTTAAAGCTAACAATTTAAGCTTTTAAATATATATAAAATTTATAACATTCATTTATATTTTTTTTTTAATTCAGCACAAACTTGTATAAAAATGTCAATATAAATCAGTTTTGTGTCTTTTCAAAAATTAGAAAATCAATGGAAAACCATATTAAAACCTGGCAATATTTAAAAGCTTAAGTTTATATACATATGTATGTATTTTTAAAGTTTAGCACAAATTTCAAAAAAATTTTCAAACAATATTTTTCTAAGTTTTATCAAAAACTTATAAAAAATTAAGTTTTAATTAAGAATCATCTAAAAGTTTTATAAAAGCTTAAAGCTAACTGTTTAAGCTGGTGCTTCGAAGTCTATTTTGTAGTTAGTCGACAGGAGAGGACGAATATGCTTATCGGTGACAGTAGGGTATCCAACTATATTGATTCATGGGAGCATCGTCGCAATGTGGGTTGTGTTTCACTGTTCTAACGATATTATAATGGAATGTGTTCTGCTGAAATCAGGGCACTTGTTCCTGAAACACGCAGTTTTTTACGTAATACACGTTCTTCAGTCAGGGCTCATCCATTTGTGATCGACTGGACAGTGGATCGCACAACACACTAAAGGGAAAATTTGTTCTTTAGCCGTACTGTCCGTATGTGGAACAAACTAGCAGAAAAAACGGGCATAGATGTTATAGAGACATAGAGAGAGTAGATATGGACAGGTAGGAGAAACAACTATCAAGAGAAAAGAAGATTTTCGGTCCGAAATGTTCAGAAGAAGATATGGAGTAAATACTCCGATCCACTTAATGGCCAGTAGTTTCACTGTAGCTGAAGGGATTGGGTCCAAAATCATGATAGCCAATTGCTATTCCTAATGAAGGCATTGATACGCTCTAATTTCAAGTCAGAAACTATGGAATACTTGTAAGATTTTTTAATTTGCTTTATATATAATTTTATAATACAAAACCAAGCTTTAAAAATAATTTTTTTAAAAACCTAAAAATGTCCTTTTACCCTTAATACAAATTTGGGGTAGAGAACGTACAATCTCTAAATTATCTAAAATATGCTAAAAGCTGTTTAAGCTTTCAAAATTTTCAAACAATTTTAATTTTGCTTAGAAATAGTTTTTTAAATATTAGCACAAACTTTGCTCAAATTAGGACAAATCTCACACAATTTTTTTTTTTAAATTCTATAAGATGCTTAAAAATCTAAGAGCTGATAATAAAAGCTATTGGTGGCTTAACAAAGCCACTAAAAGCTTTTGATTTTAACTTTTAAATTTGCTTAGAAATATTTTTTTAAATATTAGCACAAACTTTGCCCAAATTAAGACAAATCTCACAGAATTTTGTTTTTCAAAATTCTAAAATTTTTTTAAGACGTCTAAACCTGCTAATAAAAGTTATTGGGGGCTTAACAAAGCCACTAAAAGCTTTTGATTTTAACTATTAAATTTGCTTAGAAATATTTTTTAAATATTAGCACAAACTTTGCCCAAATTAAGACAAATCTCACAGAATTTTGTTTTTCAAAATTCTATAATTTCTATAAGCTGGTAATAAAAGTTATTGGGGGCTTAACAAAGCCACTAAAAGCTTTTGATTTTAACTTATTTGATGTATATTTTTATTTCAAAAATGCTCTTGAAGAAAATACCTTCACTGTAAGTTTATAACAAAATTCTGTTTTTGAGTTTGTAACAGTAATAAAATTGTTTATATGAAAATGGTTTTAGAAAGGAAGTTGACGCCATATTTGTTTACGCCTTGCACAGATTACTGTTAGGTTTTTTTTTTTTGAGCTGTTTAACAAGATGTCAGCAGTAGAAAATTTATAAGAATAATAATAAGTTTTTTTGTTTCAATTTTGGGCACCCACAACAAATAAAGGAAATGTTTTTACTGTTTTCGTTTATTTTTTTTTTTTTCTGGAGGAACAAACAATCTTTTTCATGTGTAAAACATGACAAAACATATTTTAATCAACAATCAGTACTTTTCTAAACAACAAATGTATTTAAATTGTCTTCTCCATAAATCAAGTTGGTAATGAATTTGTATTTATATACATACATATTTGTTATTGTTTATATGTATTATCATATTTTAAGTGTTTATATAAGTTTAATTATCTAGATATTCCTAATAAGTAAATAAACCATTAAGTAAAAGTGTTAATAGCAAAGCATTTAAATAAACCAGTGGTTGGCATACAGAGATATTTATAAGTAAATTGAAAAAATCATGTTAAAAATTTAACAAATCAAAAGGTAACTGTTACTTCTTGCTTGATTTTAAAGAACTTCATTGAAATTCTCAAAGTCAACAGCTAAATAACCTTTATGCTACGACCCATAGTGTGTAAATTTGCCGACCTTTATATTGCAGTGTAATTTATTACAGCATACTTATTTGGTTAGTTAATTTTCATTCGACCTTTTTGTGCTTTTCTTTTTTTTTTATTTTGTTTGTTGGAAATTATTAACACGTGACATGTTGAAGACCACCAGTACAAACTCACTGCTATTCACTATTAATATTTTAACACACACTACGAATATAGAGAACTAATATTTACTTGAGTATTTGTATAATAATAATAAAGCAATTATTATTGTTAATACACATGTAAACAATACATTATAGAATTAATGCTAACAAAACAAATAATTAAACTATTTTTATTTACAAACAAGTTAGATAATTATAACAATTATTACAGAAATAATGAAGCATTTTCTTTAGACCATTAGTTAAATTGTAGGACTTGTAAAGTTAAAAGAAAAAGGTTTAACAACAACTAATAGACAATATAGAAAAAAGAAGGAAATTAAAGATATTTACAAGTAATTTTATAAACTTTAAAATAAGATTTTAAACAAATCGAAAATTAAGTAAATTTCTTAACAAATATTTTTTTAAAGTTCCCAGAAACTTTAAAAAATGTCAAGTTTAAAAATATTTTAGGACTTTTTAAAAAAATCTTTAAAATTATTTTTGCTAAAGAAAAGCACAATAATTTAATAATTTTATATTAGCTAATAAAATAAGCTATTATAAAAATTATAAACATAGATCTCTTAATGTGTATATACTTTTTTAAATATACCACCAATTTTGATCAAATTTCAAGCCTTAGAAAAATGTTGACAATTTTTAAAAAATCCATAAAAAATATTTCTTATCAAAATTAGCACAATAATTTAATGTCGTCCTGCAGCTAATATCGCAAGCTATTAAAAAAACTTATAACCAAGTTAAATTTCTGGATATATATTTTTTAAAATTTCTCAAAAACGTTGAACAAATTTCAAAAGCTACAAAAAATGTAAGCAATTTTTCAACAATTCTTTAAAATTATTTGTTGCAAAAGAACACTGTTAATGTCATCTAATAGCCATTAACATATACTTTGATAGAATGAATAAAATAATGAAATCTTTGAATATATATTTTTGCAAATATACGAGGTCTGATCATAAAATAATCGGGTTTTTTCAAATTTCGTGAGTTACGTATGTTCGATTTTCGCATTTTTTTTCTGTTATGTTGGTTGGATACAGTGTTGCCAATTTAGCACTTTTAGTGCTAGATCTAGCACTTTTTAAACTCATTTAGCACCAAAAAAAGTAATCTAGCACCTAGCACTTTTTTTTTTAGCATTTTTAAATATTTTTCTAGCATTTTTAGCATTTTTTTAAATTTTTGGTATTTTAATAATTTTTTAATTATTTTCCCGCAAAAATATCTTTAACAATCAAGTTAATTTGTGTTTTAAATTAAACTATGTATATAAATATGCATTAAAAAATACATAAACTAACCCCTTCTTTATTTAAAATTACCAGACAATATAAAAGTTTTACAAAATACAGATTTTTTTTCGGTCGAAAACGTTTTAAGTTCCCAAAAAGGCGAAATTTTACCAATTTTAAAATTATTTTGTATTAGCGAGGAACAAATTGGAAAAATAATTGACCAATATTCCAGCATTCAATATATAAAATGGATTAATAAAAACAACACAGTATCTTTCTGGGCAGAGGTAAAAGCATATAGAGATGCCGGAGGTAACAAGAGATTCGAGGAAATTGCCAATTTTGTTTTAAAACTTCTCAGTCTTCCGTGGTCTAATGCGGACGTTGAAAGTGTGTTCAGTCAAATGAACATCGTAAAGACAAATATAAGAACCCGATTACATTACATTCTGTTTTAGCAATTAGGTAAGACTTTATTGTTAAATTTTAATTTCTTAATTTTATGATATAATTTAATAACATTTTAGATACGGATTAAAAGGAAGCGGAAAGTGTTGTTGCCAATATAATGTCCCAACGAATTTTCTGAAATTAATTGGATCTAGTGAAAGTTATGATAATAATAATAATGATGATAATGACTGGAATTTTTAAATTCATCAAATTATTTTCGTGATCTTAAAACTTATGTGATAAAATATGAATTTAAAAAGTTAATTTTTAAATAGTAATGTAAAGACTTTTTGTTTTTCAAGAATTTACTTTCGATTTTTGTTTTTAAAAATGAATAGAACATTTTATTTTTGATTTTTTTTTAAGAAAAGATGTATTTTCAATTTCTTTATTCATATTTAAGTATGAAAATGAATTTTAAAGAAATACAGATCTCATAGTTTACTATAAAGCCAATTTTTTTTATTTATTTTTGTTAGCACTTTTTTTAGCACTTTTTTTTAAATTTTTAGCACTTTTTAGCATTTTTTTGAGAAAAATCTAGCATTTTTTCCCAATAATGTTTTGGCAACACTGGTTGGATATCAGCCATTTTGGATTGTCAGTTTGTTTTTGACAGATAAAAAGGTTAGTCGTGCTTTCTCTCTTCAATTTTTTACTATTCGACAAAATTAATCAAAGAAACTGTATTAAGTTTTGTGTAAAAAATGAAATTAAATGCGCAAGGACATTTGAAATGTTGTCTGTGGCGTTTGGCGAGTCTACTGTGAGCAGAACACAAGTTCAATTGTGCTATAATTGGTTTAAGGAAGGCCGAGAAGATGTCAATGACGTTGCTCGTCCTGGTCGCCCGAGCACGTCAACAACCGATGAAAACATTGTAGCAGTGCAGAAAATGATTTTGGCTAATCGTCGAATCACTATCAGAAAGGTTGCTGATGATGTTGGCATATCGTTCGGTTCATGCAAAGCAATTTTTTTGGATGTTTTGGGCATGAAACGTGCGGCAGCGAAGATTGTTCCAAAATTACAAAATTTTGAGCAAAAACAATGTCGCATGGACATCGCTCAGGAGCTGTTGAACATCGTCAACGACGATCCAGATTTCCTCAAAAATGTCATAACTGGTGACGAATCATGGGTGTATGGCTATGGCATTGAAACCAAAGCCCACTCATCCCAATGGAAACGTCCAGAAGAGCCAAGACCGAAAAAAGCACGTCATGTTCGGTCAAATGTGACTTGCCACAAGGTCCTACGATCAATAAGGAATACTACCTTGAAGTTATGCACCGTTTGCGCGAAGCAATTAGTCAGAAATGCACAGAATTGTGGAAAACCCAATCATGGATTTTGCACCATGATAACGCACCAGCTCACACATAGATGCTTGTGCGTGAGTTTTTGACCAACAACAAAACCCCCGCTGACTTTTTCCTCTTCCCAAAACTGAAAACACCGATGAAACAGGAGCTTTTGGGGATGCCAAAAAGCGCGTTTCAAAAATTTTTCGATGATTGGAAAAAACGCTGAAAGGGACAAGATAGTTATTGATGAATAAATAAATACTTTTTGAAAAAATTTAAAATAACGGTTTTTTTTTTTTATCAAACCTCGTATGTACATATATATATATATGGTGAATTTCACGTTAAGTGGCCCAATGTTAAAAACCGATTTGGATGAAAATTGCACCAAGGTTAGTACTATTGGATAGTAGGCCAGACACAAATTTTTAGCTCTATCAGTCCAAAAGTGCTGGAGTTAGAGGGGGTCAAAGTTGGAAATTTTGGTCATACAGGGTTTTTTTCAAATGAGTGTAACTTTTCACCTATTGGTCCTAGCAAAAATTTTCCAAAGGACTTTAGATAGCTATTTCTTCAGTCATTTCAAAAATATTTTTTTTTAATTTTAAAAAAAAAAATTTTTTTTTATTATTTAATATATACAAGGTGGCGCAAAAGTAATCCTCCTATCAGAAAATGCTATAAATTTTGCGAGGCCCCTAATGTCAAAACGGGAATATTGCTCCAGAACGCGGAATATTGCTGACAGAACTGACATTGGGGCCTCACAAAATTTATAGCATTTTCTGATAGGAGGATTATTTTTGCGCCAGCTTGTAATTAGTAATAGAAAAAGTGGCGAATAAAGCTACGAAATAATGAATTCTAGAAGTCAAAAAAATTAGGAATGTAAGTAAAGTTTTTGCTGGGAAGCTTTAAAAAAATAATTAATAAATGAAATTATTTGGTTTAAAGAACTCTAAAATATTTCTTTGTTATTTCAAAAAAATAACACAGAAATAAAAACCATTAGTACATATTTTTTTAAATTATCTAATGCTCAACAAATTGAATTCTTAAAACAAAATGTTTAAAATATATATTTGAAAAAATTCATAAAAATTATTTTTATAACAAAATCGTACAATTATTTCACTTCATTTTTTAAATCAATAATTTTAGCTACTTATATATTTTATAATAAATAAAATTACTTAATTTATATTTTCTTAAATTGCCCTTAAACTTCAGACATATTTGAAAATTTTGCTAAAATTAGTTTTTACTTTTTGATATCATATTTCCCTTTCTTAATTTCAAAACTCCATAAAACTAAATTAAACAACATAAAAGTGCATTTCTATTCTCTATAAAATTCCCTTAAAACTAAACTTTATTACTTGAGAATTATTGCCAAAAAAAAAAAAAAAAAAAAAAAACAACTTATTACATTATGTTGGTTTCTCATTTCCCAGTTTATTGATAGAAAATGAAATGAAAACAATCAAATGACAACTGTCAGCAATATTTTTCTTTCTTTCTCTTACCAATAACAAAATAATAGTGTAAAAAAAAAAACACATTTTTGTAGCAGCACCAAAAAAAGCTTAATTTGGTGGATAAATTGAAAGAAACCTAGAACACATTTTAATGGGAAAAAACACAAAAAAAGTTTTTTGTTTGCTAACTCTTAAATAGAGAAAAAAAAGTTCTATACTTAGGAGTAAATATTGAATCAGTGGCAACCCAACTTTTTTTTGTTAAGCATTGGAACTGTGACAGCTGTGAGGAAGCAGGAGGAACAAGAGAGCAAACAAAAAATTATATAAGAATTGGCAAAAATAAGTTCAAAGTTTATATGATTAAAGTTATGATGAAGTCTGTTTTTCGTACAGTGGAACGGGTTTAGAAAAATGAACAAAGATTAGATAAAAAGCTTGTTATTTAGTAAGTTGAAGCAAAAGCTTAATAAAGTTTTCTGGTTTTAACAGTCAGATTGATAAGCTCAAGAAAACTTTTTTACAGTTTTATATTAGCAAGTTTTTTATATAAAAGCTTTTAGACTCTTTATTTAAAAAATATTTTAAAGAAATTTATTCCTTCAACATGTACCTTGACAATTTTAGGAAAAAACTAAGAAAAGCTTTTTAACAAAACTTTAAAAAAAGCTTGAATTTTCACAAAGTTGAAGAAAGTATTAGTTGTAAACTAAGAAAACTGTCAGTAGTATTGTATTTAATAGTATTTTATATAAAAGATTTAAAGCTCTTTAACAAAAATTTGGTAAAAAGCTTGATTTTTTTTTTATAAAATGGAGGAAAAAGTTTCATAGGTACTAAGAACACTTTGAATAGTCTTGTATTTGTATACATTTTTAAAAACTTTAAAGCTCTTTTACAAAATTTCGATAAAAAGCTTGATTTTTAATAAAGTTGAAGAAAAGTCTTATATTTCATAGAATTTTATATAAAAGCTCTTTAATAAAACTTTGATAAAAAGCTTGATTATAGATAAAGTTGAAGAAAAAGTTTGGTATGAACTTTAAGTTTTGTAGTTGATAGTATTTTATATAAAAGCTTTAAAGTTAAAACTTTAATAAAAGCTTGTTTTCTATAAAAATGAGAAAAAAGTTTGGTAGGAAGTAAACAGACTTTTAATAGACTTGTATTTGCAATTTAGTATTTAGTTTTTTATTAACTTAATGAAATATTTCAAAAAGCTTTAATATCCCTAATAAAGTTTGATAGTAATTAAAAAAAAATATAATTACACCTGCATGTTGAAGTATTTTTAAAAGCTTTAAGCTTTCATGTTTGCTAGGCTTGTAATTTACTTTATGTTGAAAAAAACTTATTTACTTTTTTGGTTAAATATTTTATTGTGTCCTAGCCACTGTTTAGTTTTATGTTTTATACAAAAAAAAAACGTCCAACAACTCTACTAAATTATTATGATCTTTCCTGCAAACAAAACTCTTTTCACAACAAAAAAAAAAAAGCTTTACAGAACAAAAACTTTTATTTGGAAAAATATAAAAACTATTTTTGAAGTATTATAGTTTTCTTGTTAGTTTTTATGATTTCTTTAGGGAGTTTATATGGCAAATACATATACGTACTCTTACACAAAAAAACCTACTTATATTGCAAATATTGTTGCAAGAAAAACATATTTTTTTTTTGGGAGGGGGTTCAAATACTGGACAAATAGTTGAGCTTTAAGAGAGCTAGAAAACATCACGGAAAATTGTTTAATTTAGAAAAATTTAAATTACAAAATTTTTTGTAATATATTATGGCTTATATGCCATTTAGTGCTTGAAAAACAACATTGTTTTTCCATTAAAATACAGCAGACAGCTTTAAGTGGCTATTGAGGATGAAAGCGTGAGTGAGAATTCATAAAAGGGAGTAGGGGTAGAAATATTTCATTAACACAGAGATACCAGTACGTTGCATAACATCCCTGGCAAACAATATTGAAGTTAAATTGTTTGCTTGCCAGGCAATAATGTTTAAGCAGGATACACCTGCAAAAAATAAACAACACTCAATTGCATTTACAAAAAAAAAACACACACACAGCTACAGAGACAGGGAATAAAACAAACTCATTTAAGCAACAAAAATTATTTGTTAAAGCTTTTAACAACACAACAATCCAAAACACAGACAACAATCCACGTGGAAGACGTTGATGTTGAAAACAAAAGCAATTCAATTCAAAATATATTCAATTCCTTTAATCCTGGCAAAAGGCAGCACACAAAAAAAAAACGGAAGTTACCATAACACGCGACCTAAACATTCGCACACAAAGCAAGAAAAAAGAAGAACGTGCATCATACGATAAAAAGTATTTAACACGTAAAATTTATATTGTGTGCTAGAAATGGCATTGTATAAGAAAATTGTACTTAATGCTAAGGAAAAAAACAAGAAATGTGAAACGAAAAATCTATCAGAACATGCCATCAAAAGCCCCCCCAAAGAAATTCTAATGAAAACTCATATGCAATCTTTAAGCATTTACATACACTTTACTGTAATGTGCGGGGTTTAAAACCCACGCAGTTCTGTGACCCAATATATACTAGAAAAACACTGTCGGATTGAGGGTTTAAATTAGTCAAACTCATTCACAAAACTTTTCAAAAAGCTTTCTTTTTTTAAACATTTAGCGGGTTAAGTTTCGGGAAAACGTTTCAAAAAGCTTTATTTTTATCAAGTAATAAAGTAAGACAATTTTAAATTGAACGGTTTTTCATAAAACTTTGATAAAAAGCTTGTGTTTTCATAAAATTAAAGGAAAAATTACCTTGTTTAAGCTTGTAGGTTGTAAGTTAATTTAGGAATTAAGAAAACTGTAAATACTCTTGTATTTGTAAGTATTTTATATAAAAGCTTTAAAGCTTCTGAACAAAAGTTAAAAAATAGCTTGACCCTAACTAGACTACAAAGAGACTGTTGGATTGCGGGTTTTTCCCATAAAGCTGATTAAAACGTTTAAAAAAGCTTTCTTTTTATCACAATTTAGCAGGATAAGCTTAGGCAGGAACTAAGACAATTTTAAATTTAAAGCTTTTTAATAAAATTTTGTTGCATAAAGTTAAAGGAAAAGCTTGTAGGTTAATAAGGTAATAAGAAAACTTTAAATACTTATGCATTTGCAAGTAGTTTATATAAAAGCTTTAAAGCTTTTTAACAAAACTTAACAAAAAAGCTTGATTTTTTATCAAGTTAAAGAAAAAATGCTGCAAAAAGTTTTCTCCTTTTCCTTGATAAGTTTAGGTAAGTACTAAGACAGTATTACAGGTATTTTATTGAAAAGCTTTTAAGTTTTTACCTAACCTTAAACAAAATATCTTTGTATTTTATTAATTTAAAGAAAAGTCTTTAAAAAAATATTTTTTTCAAATTTTCTTTCACAAATTTAGTGAGAAATTAAAAACATATTACTAAACTTTGAATTGTAAGAATTTTATATAAAAGCTTTTAGCATTAAATCTGGAAAATCTGCCAGTTCTGCTGGGTAAATCCAAGAAAACCTACATGTCTGTGTAAATGAATTTCTGCATATAAATATATGTTTATAAATGTACGATTATCCTTAAGAAAGGATCACGCAAAATGGCTTTTAAAAAAAATAAAACAAGTAAGAAAAAAACCATGCTGTATGTTATATTATATTGCTTATTTAAGCATATAAATATTGAGGCATTTGTTACATTCTTGCTGGCTTTCTATTTCAAAATACCCTACACATTTCTAAAGAAAATTTTTATAGCTTTTGTAAAGATAAGTTATGTTTAAATAAAAAGAACAAAAATTTTGCACATTATTTTGTTTAAGGCCTTAGGAAAAATATATAAATGAGAATATTGCCATAATTGAAAATTTATTAGAAAACCTAAGCCATTAGCTTTTAAACAGAGTTAGATTTATGGGCAAATATTTCAATAAAAATCGTAAAAGTATAAAAGTTTTTTAATTTATAAAAAATATGGACATAAAGGAATTTTGTGTATTTAAGCCATTTTTAATAGCTTAGATAGTTAGGTATTGAATATGGGTTGAAAAATTATGAATTTTTTATAAATAAAACTATTTTTGAGGAATTGCCAATGTTTATTAAATTTTTTTTATGCTCGTGAAAATTTTAAGTTTTTGACCTTAAAAAAGAGGATTATGAATATAAAGCAATAATTTAAAATTTAGTAAAAAGCCTAGAATGTTGGTGTCTCTTAATCTATATTGAACTTCTTAAAGAATTTTGGATTTAAAAATTTTTAAAAAAATTTTAAGAAAAATTATTTTTGATAAATTTCGCTCATAAAAGTTTTAGATTTGTGACCTTATGAAAAAAATAAGAATGAAAATATTTCAAGAATTATAATTTTTTTATAAAGCTTAGACAATTGGCTCTTTATATTAATTAAACTTCTATAAGAATTTTGGATTTAAAAATTTTTAAGAAAATTTTAAGAAAAAATATTTTTGAGAAATTTCGCTCATGAAAGTTTTAGCTTTGTGATCTTATGAAAACAATACAAATGAAAATTTGACAATAATTTAAAACTTATTTAAAAGCTTACAGAGTTGACTCTTAAATTAAACTTTTTTAAGAATTTTGAGTTTAAATATTTTTAAAAAAAATTTAAAAAAAAATTATATTTTTAAATCTCCAAAAAAAAACAAAAACAATTTGAGACCCTATAAAAAAATACACATGAAAATATTTTAAAAATTAAAAATTCCTGGTAAAGGTCATACTATTGTTTAATATTCCAAATTAAATTTATTTAAGAATTTTATGTTGAAATAGTTTTAAAAAAATTTTAATTAAAAATACAACGTTTCCAAAAAAAAAACCAAAAACAATTTGAGGCCTTATAAGAAAAATACACATGAAAATATTTTAAAAAACTAAAAATTCCTGGAAAAGCTCATACAGTGTTTTACTATTCCATATTAAATTTATTTGCGAATTTTATTTTTAAATATTTTTAAAAAAAAAATTATTAAAAATAAAACGTTTCCAAAAACAACCAAAAATAGTTTGAGGCCTTACAAAAAAATATGTATCGATGGTCTCATGTAGAAAGGCCCTAACTCGCATATTTGAAACTTTACAGGAGAAGGTAAAAACATAATAGAAACTGTAATATTCAACATGTAAAATTTTTTGTACAACCGCTTATAAAAGCGTTATTTTTTACACTATTGCAATAAATTTTTGTGAGGAGGTGTATTTGCGTTAAATGCATTGGAATCGCAAAAAAACAAATTTCGAAAAAATAGCGAGTTAGGGCCTTTCTACATGAGACCAACGGTATATACAAATTGTATTTCAAAAACTGAAAACTCCTGGTAAAGCTCATACAGTTGTTTACTATTTCAAAGTAAATTTATTTGCGAATTTTATTTTGCAATATTTTTAAAAAAATTTTAAATAAAACTAAAATGTTTCCAAAAACAACCAAAACTATGTATATAAAAAAATTTCAAAAACTGAAAATTCCTGGTAAAGCTCCTACAGTTGTTTACTATTCCAAATTAAATTTATTTGCGAAATTTATGTTGAAATATTTTTAAAAAAATTTTATTTAAAAATGAAATTTTTGCAAAAAAAAATTTAGTTTCCAAAAAAAAAAAAACTAAAAACAATTATAGTTACATTTTTGTTATATATTAAAACCAGTTTGAATTCCTTGCTTAGACTGTTAAAATAATCCTGTAAAATTTTTTAAAATTTTTTTAAAAAAAGCTTTTTGTAAGCAATTAAATAATTTCATTAAATTAGGTTGGTACTGGTAAAAGTTTATAAACAATTTATTTATGAAAATTTCTTAATACTAAAAAAAGTATTTAAAAGCTTAAACAATTGTCTTTTAATTAAAAATTAAATTATTGGCAAATTTTATTGATAAATATTTTTAAAACGTAGAAAAACTTTAAAATGAAAATTTTTCTTTCTTATACTGTGCTTAGAAATTCGTTGTTTTTCTTAATAAATTTCATTTTCTAATAAGCTCTCTTAAAGCAAGTTAACAGAAAATAATAATTTTATTATCTTGCTTTTCTATAAGACAAAAAAAGAAATGACGCCATATTGGTTTTAGCATGTTTTACAGGCTTATGATTACAAAAGATTTCTTTTCACCAACAACCTCTTGTTTTGCCACATCTTTCATATTTTTTTTAAAGAAACAAAAAAGAAAAACATTATTTGCTTTAACAAAGTATAAGTACGGAGTAAAAGCAATAATATAAAATATTAATAATACTAAATAAAGTTTTAACGTCAAGTTTGAACGCACCATTTAACATAACATACATATTTCTTTTGCGTTGTTCATAATACTCCCCAAGGTTGGTTGGCTGTTTGAAATCAATATAGTGTCAAGCTTTCAACTAAAGATTTTTTCCAATTTAGTTGCTTGTTTTGCTTACAACGATTTAAGCATCAAATACTTTGCATAATTTTTATTTTAAAATTTTGTTTGTGGGTATTGTTATTATTACAACACAAGTGTCAATATTTACTTACTGACAATTACAACAAAAAACAAGCACTTGCTTTACAATCTCTTATTCATATTTTACATCCTTAGAAGTTGTCTATAAGCCTCCCCCTTTCTCTCTCTCTCTCTCTCACTCACTATTTATCATTATGTAGCTACGCCATTTTGTCTTGTGTTGTGTTGGTAAATGTAAATCAACCTGTATGTAATGACATTCTTTTTGACGTTTATATTTGTTGTTTTATCGTCAAATTTTGTTTCCTTTTTTTTTTTTTTTTTGTTTGTTTTATTCAAATCTTTAGAGATTTTGCATGTAAATCTTAAATAAATTTTATATGTACAGAGAGAGAGAATTTTAATATGCTGCTGTGGATTTTAAGTAGCAAAAGGAAGTTGGCTAAAAACAATAATAACAAAACCAAAAAAAAAAAAAAAAATAAAACATATGCCTTTGGCAGCTGAAAGTATAAATGGTTTTTGATGTTGTGTCGACGTCGTCAACGTGGTGTGTGGCTGGGCTGTAAGACGATGATTTTGTTAATGTCAATATTTTGACAATTTAATGAATTTTTGTAAAAAAAAAAAGAAACTAAATGAAAGCAATATAAAACATAAAAAAGTTTTTTTTTTTTTTGTTTAAAACAACAAATTTGACATAATAAGAAATGTATATTTGTTTTAATAAACATATTTTGAAACATTTCTTTTTTCTTTTTTGGCTGTTGGTTTTGCGGAAATTACCCACTGATCAAAAGGTGTCATTAAAAATGTGACAGAAAAGAAATATATATAAACACAACAATTTAAAACTAATTTTAAATTTATGCTGTGCGAGGGTGGTACGGAAACTGTTTAGAAAGCGAATAGTTAGTTTTTCAAAAATATTTTTATTTTTCAATATAATCTCCTGAAACTTCAATACACTTAGTCCAACGCTTATTTCCATCCCTTGATTGAAATAGTTTTCCTCAAGACCTTCAAAATAGTGGTTTACAACTGTAATTGCCTCTTCATTTGAGTTAAAACGCTTGTCAGCTAGGATTTTTTCTAGATTTGGGAACAGGTAAAAGTCACTGGGAGTTAAATCAGGACAATAAGATGGGTGTTCAAGCGACTCGTACTTTTATTCGTTTCGGAAACCAAGTATTAGTTTGAACTTTATTAATATGCAGTAGATGCACTTGTACACCCTACATCTCCGATTCCCTTGCATAGTTTGCTTAAGTTTTTGCGACACATTTTTGTTAATAGAATTAAATTCATTAATTATTCTGCAGTGATTCTGATTTAATGATTTCATTAATTGTTAATTATATTTATGCGATGAATTTAAAACACCCGACTTTTTGGTATCATAATTTCAAAGTCCCACTTTTTCAATCTTAATATACCGCTTTTTGATTCAAAAAAACCCTCTGGTCACGTTATGTATGTGGTACTTATGCCCACCACTGTTTTTTTTAAGAATTTTTTTAAATTAACTTGTTGATTTGATTTTTGTCTTCAATTTCCTATAAAGTAAAACTTTTCTTAACGAATTTTCATAACTTGCGAACATGTACAACTTTAACTCTTATGTGCTTATTACCAAAGGAAGTATTAATATTGATTTTTCTTCTATAAACGTTTTTTTTTTTTTTGTAAACTCTTAAAATTTGTTGCCATTTTATTTTTTTTTTTTTTTTGGTAATTTCCTGTCGCCATCATAAACATTAAGTCAGGAATGTCAAGAACAAAATACACTTGGAAAAATTTATCTATAGCATAAAAAATTTACAAATTTTAAGGAGAATTGTTAAGAGATCATATAAAATTTGTATAAATTTGTTTTGTAAATCAAATATAAACACAAAATTTTCTTTAGTTTGTTAAGCAAACTCTTTATTTATATCTTAATGTCTTTAACAGCACTTGCACTTTTTATACCCTACAACACCATAGTGGGTAAGGTATATTGGATTTGTGCTGATGTTTGTAACGCCCAGAAATATTGATCGAACACCCATCTTAAATTATGTGTATCGATCGACTCAGAATCACTACCTAAGTCGATATAACGATGTCCGTCCGTCTGGCTGGCTGTCCATGTAAAGCTTGTGCGCAGAGTACAGTTCGCAATTTTGAAGATATTTCAATGAAATTTGTTACATGAAAATTTTTAGGCCCATGGATGGATGGGATTGAAACCGGTGGAAATCGGTAGATTATTACACCTGGCCCCCATACAAATTTCCTCCCGAAATTGGGGTTTACCGATCATAAATGTTTCAAATATGCAAGTATCCAAACAAATTTCATCACAAATGAGTGGTAAATAAAGCCAAATCACATTTACAAATTTTGTGCAAATCGGTCAATAATTACTCGTAGCTCCCATATAAGGCCCACTTCCGAAAATCACTTTAAAGAGCATAACTCTCTCAAAAATGTTGGTATCCAAATAATATTGAACACAAATATGTTTTATATATATACAAATAATACGATGCAATTTTATGATGATCGGTCAATAATTAGTCGTAGCTCCCATACAAGGCCCACTTCTGAAAATCACTTTAAAGACCGCAACTCACTTAAAAATGTCGTTATTCAAATAATATTGAACACAAATAAGTTACATATATACAGAAATTATGACACCTAATTTTATAATGGCCGGCCCATAATTAGTCAAAACTCCCATGTAAGACCCTCTCCGTAATTCACTTTAACCTCCATAAATCTTTTAAAATCGAGATAAAGTTTAATACATATAATAATATTTATATTCACAAAAGTCATGACACTAAATTTTTGAATGATTGCCCCATAATAAGTAATATTTCCAACATAGCGCCCATTTTTGAAAAACTGTTTTATACATATACTGGGTGTAGGGTATTATATGGTCGGGCTTGACCTTTCTTACTTGTTTCTTTTTTTTAACAAATACATTTGGTAACCGTTTTATTTGTCCTTCTTTTTGTTGCTTTTAAAACCACATAGAGTGACTTTATATAAAAAAAATATTTTAAGACGCTCCTTTGCACAACCTCTACAAAGAAATATGTTGTTGTAGGTTATTAAGCTAAAATCGACCTGTAAAACCTTAAATGTAAGTTTGTCACGAAATCTTAGAAATATTTTAAAAATTATGTTATTTTTTCTCCAGTTACAAAAAAAGCCCACATCATGGTAAAAAAATAAATTTCCTTTTGAATTCTAAGGGTTGCATGTTGTTTAAAGACTAAGAAAATTTCTTTCTTTGTTTTCTCTAACAAGTCAATTAGTCAGGATTTTGTTAAATAGTTTAAAAGGAAATGCAGAAAACAGGAATATGAATCATAAAAGGAAAAAAAGTAATAAAATTCCACAAAGGTTTATTTTTAAATTTGAAATTTAATTGAAAGCTATGACGACCACTTTTAAACCAAAACAATTTGCGTTTTTGAAAATATTTACAAAATTTGCTTTAAAAAATTTCAAAACTTTTCAATATTTCCAGCAATATTAAACAAATATATATTAAGCAATTTATTTAATTTGAAATTTAATAAAAAGAAAATTAAAAAAACATAAAAAATTTTCAAAAATTTCAAACTAGGTTTTAATATTTAAAAAATATGCCTTAATAATTCAACTACTTTAAACTTAATTAAAAAATCATAAGATCCTTTTTAAAATTTAAAAAAAAAACTTGAAATTTTAAAACTTTTTAAAAATGTCAGAAAAATATAACAAAAATGATTAGAAAAATAAAACAACTTTTATTTAAAAATTTACATATTTTAATTAATTTTGTATACATTTTAAACTTAAGTTAAAAACAACAACAAAAAAAAATATTAACATGTTTTCTAAAATACAACTCCATTTTATTAATGATTTATAACTACTTTAAATTTATTAACTATCTTTAATTAAACTTTGCCAACTAATTAATATTTCTTTCTGTTTCTTTGCAGGTATGTTAACTAACATCTTTTTTAAAGTAATAATTTGTATAACAAGTAAGTTAAATTTTTAACAAAATTTATAATTCTTTCAAGTGTTAAAAGTTTTGCTTAAAAGCGTAAACTAATAAATCTTAACAAATTTTATTCAATTTTTAAGCTACAATGTTCAAATGTTATTGAACTATTAATTGAAAGATTAATGAGTGAAAAAAGCTCTATCAAAAAATTGAATACATAAAAACCCAGCAAATATTTTTAAAGATAAACAATTGTTTTAAAAATTGTAATTATTGAAAAGGTTAAAAATGAGTAATTTTTTTGAATTTAGCTTATAAAAGTTTTTATTGAAGTTTTTTAAAGTTGACCTTTAACCTTTTTAGACATTTTTAAAAACTTAAGTAATATTTCTTCAAATATATTTAAAATAAGTAAATATAAACTCCATATAAGATAATTAAAATTCGCTTTTGTTCTTTGCAATTGTTTCCAAAAAATAAATTATCAAAATTTAAACTTTGACCCTTGAGATATTTCTGCTTAAAAATATATGAAATACGAAAACATTCCATCATTTAAGTAAAAATTTAAAGCTGTTGGCTAATTTCAGTCTTTAAAAGTTTTTATTGAAGATTTTTTTTTAATATGACCTTTGGACCTTTTTAGACATTTTCTAAAATTTATTTCTTTAAACATATTTCAATTAAGTAAATATAAACTCAATTTAAGATAATTTAAAACTGGGTTCTTTGCAACTGTTTTTTACAACTTGTATCAAACTTTGACCTTTATATATATTTTTTTTTTAATTAAAAAATCTTGTTTGAATTTAGCTAAAATAAGAAATTCTTATCCTAATTTACAATAACTTACAATAACTCATACATGCAGGTGTTTTTTGAAAGTTTTGCTGAACTTTAACCCCTGACCCTGAACCTTATTAATATCTTTATTTCAATAATGAAAGTCTGCTGGGTTATCTCTTTAAAGTCTTTATTATTAGGCCCTCCACCTCCCTCATAACCAGTTTTCTTATTATGTATTTATATAAAATTTGTTTTATAGTTTCTTGAAATTTTTGCTATATCCCAAATCAAACATGTTTAACCAAATAATTTCAGCTACAAAATTTGTTGTGTAGTGATTACACGAGTAACACCAAAAAATAATTGTTAAACAGAAACCGCAAACATATGCAAACACACACATAAAAACAAATTTATTTATAACAAAAAGTTATAAAAAAAATTAGATGATTATCGTATAAACAGCCCAAAAAAACTAATTAATCATAAGAACAACACTTTCAGTAATAAATTTTTGTTGTTTTTTATAATAATAACAAATTTATAGTTCGTTTGTTTTTTTTTTTTTTTTTTTTTTTTGCTCAAAGAAGCAAACAGTAAAATCTTTTGTTTACAGTTGGACTGCTTGCTTTAGTGCCATCGTGCACAAAGCTTTTGTATTTAAAAAGTGTTTTATTAAATATTTTAGAAAAATTTTTTGGTTCTTATTAGTTTATAACAAGCTCTTTCATTTTTTAAAAAATATATGCCAGTTTTCTGGATTTTACCTGAATATATATTAAAATTTTTAGTTAGTTTTTTAAGTTTGCTTAGAGCTTTTAAATAATATAAAACCTTGAACGTTTTTCATTCCAAATCATATTTTTTTCAGACTTTAAAATTTTTAATTTTTTGTTAAATTTATCAAAGTTTGTTTGAAGTTATAAAAAGTATGTATTAAATGTTTATGTTAATTTTTGAAGTCTTTAAAAGCTTATGATGAGTGGTTTTAAATAATATAAAACTCTTTACGTTTTCCATCAGAATTCAAACTTTTATTAAGATTTTAAATATATTAATTTTTTTGCGAAAATTATCAAACTTTGTTTGAAATTATAGAAAATATATGTTAAAATTTTTAGTTAGTTTTTGAAGTTTTTAAAAGCTTTTTCTGAGACCTTTTAAATAGTATAAACTATATTTGTAATTATATAATATATATATTAAAATTTTTAGTTATGATAAGAGGTTGTGATTAGGGCTTTATGTTTTCCATCAGAATTCAAATTTTTATTAAGATTTTTAATTTTTTTTTTTTTTTTGAGAATTAGCAAAGTTTGTTTGAAATTTTAAAAAGTATGTATTAAATTTTTTTGTTATTTTTTAAAAGCTTTTGCTAAGAGCTTTTGAATAATATAAAACATTTAACGTTTTATTTTACAAATCATATTTTTTTCAGATTTTAAAATTTTTAATTTTTTGTTAAAATTATCAAAGTTTGTTTGAAACTAAATTTTTAGTTAGTTTTTGAGGTTTTTTAAAGCTTATGCTGAAAAATTTAATTATTCGTTTTCCTATAATTTAAAAGCTTAACAGTCTTATTCAGACAAATATTAAAGTAGACTTCAAATGTACTTTAAGAAAATTTTGTATGAAAATTTTGTCTAAAAGCACACTTCAAACCTACTTTATTTTTTATGAATAACGGTAGTAAGTCTTTAGCTTTAATTTTGTAAAAAAAAAACTTGATAAATTTTACAGAAAAAACTAAATTTTTTAAAGAAATCAAAAAAAATTCTGATGAGAGAATGTGGTGATTCTTGAAACATGTAAATTTAACCCAAAAAAGTTTTAATAAGAAATCAAAAATGTTTGATTTAGAAAGCTTTTTTCCACATAAAATTTTCTATCATTTCAAAGCTTAAATAACAGTTTCTAAACGTCCTTAGTAAAAGCTTTTTAATAAATTAAAAAAACGAATTTTCGTTATTAAGCTTTTTTTTCAAAAAGATAAATTTTTAACTTTTCAATTTTTTTAATTTGAGTTTCACTTTAAGTTTAATAATTAAATTATACATATATATATATAAATTAGAGGTGGATTCAGCCACCTCTAACATATTTGTTCGGACAAAGCTTTTTTTAATTTTTTCATTTACTCTCTCTTAAAAAGAGAGGCGTCAAACTTCATATAAAAAAAAACTTTGTCCGTACAAATATATTGTTCGGAACAAATGGCTGAATCCATCTTAATTAGAAACTCAGTAGATATTTTAAATAAATGTTATTTCTAATAAAAATTCTTACAAAAACTCTTCACTTTAATTAAAAGCCTTCAAAAAAACTGTCTTTATAAAACTCAATTAGTTGCTTTCGATTTTTATCTGCTTTTAAATAATGTTTATGTTTTAAAATCTTTTTCAATTTATTAATCATTAATTATGAAATGTTTAATTTAAGGAATTTTACACATTTTCACATCATTTTTTATCATATGTCAGCCAAATATTGAAAGAACTTAATTTTTAACACAAAACCCCCCAACAAAACGAAAAAGCCACATTAAATCAGAATTAATTTAAGAGATAATAAAAAACAGATGTTTTTTTTAACAAAAAAAAAACAACAAAATAACAACAAACATTTGAAAAACAACAACACATTAATAAAGTTGCAAAACAAAATTTTGCGGCAAAAGATCACAAATAAAAGATTGGCGTATTGATTTGTAAAAAGCTCTTCACAACAAGCCCACACACACATAATTAATGAAAAGAGATCTACAAAATTTATGTTTTGTTATGAAATGATTTAAATTTTATAAAGAATTTGTATAAGAATGGAACAAAAAAAAAACATAAAAAAAAATTAAATAAAAAACAAACATCAGTCTGAAGGGGTTTTGAAAACTCAAGTATTTTCAGGGGTTTGTAAACCTAATTGTGCGGGTGTAAATTATCTAAACAATTTAATTTAATTATGTTGTTTACTCAAACCTAAACAAAGTTTAGTTGTTTTTCACAAAGAAGTCTCTACAAATTTCATGTAGCCAGTAAAAAACTAAACAGGGCTTACACTGGCCGTAATTATGAAACTTTTTAAGGCTGGGCTTTAAAAACAAAACAACAGAAATGAAACAACAAATTTTTTTAATTAATGGTTTCTATTTAGTTTGTCATTTAAAGACAACAAAAAAAAAACAGCACTAGATTAAAATAGACCTACAAACATTTCACAATAACACAAATTTTCAAGGCATTGTTATAATGTCTAAGAGTTTGTTTCAAGTATTTGCGTCATGCCTCATAAACGCTTAGCGCAACACATTCATAAATATTTTGCTCAGCATGTGTTGACTTTTCAAAACAAAGATGTACAATGAAAATATGTACAACAAAAAAAAAACCATGTATAATAAATAGACACATTTGTGTGTGATTCTTTTTTTTTTATACCCTACACCACAATATTGGATTTGTGCTGATGTTTGTAATGCCCAGAAACATTGGTCCAACACCCACCTTAAAGTATACCGATCGACTCAGAATCAATTTCTGAGTCGATTTAACGATGTCCGTCCGTCCGTCTGGCTGGCTGACTGTCCATGTAAACCTTGTGCGCAAAATTCGGGTCGCAATTTTGAAGATATGTCGATACAATTTGGTACATGATATTTTTTCGGTCCAAGGATGGATGAGATTGAAACTGGTGTAAATCGGTCCATTATTTCACCGGGCCCCCATACAAATTTCCTCCAGAAATTGGGGTTTACCGATCATAAATGTTTGAATTCTGCAAGGTATCCAAACAAATGTCATCACAAATGAGTGGTAAATGAAACCGAATCATATCTACAAATTTTGTGCAGATCGGTCCATACTTACTCGTAGCTCCCATATAAGGCCCACTTTTTAAAGAGCATAACTCTTTCAAAAATATTGGTATCCAAATAATATTTAACGCAAATATATTGCATATATATACAAATAATTCGGTCTAATTTTATTGTGATCGGTCCATAATTAGACGAAACTCCCATATAAAGTATTATATGGTGGTGAATTTCGAAATTCTAAAAACCTTCTTTATCTATCATTTCTATATATTTTTCTAAACCACAACTTAAACGGAAGTTTATATTAAGCTTAATAAACAAAAAGCTTATCTTTTATAAAACACTCCCATTTGAATATGAGTCATATTTTAAGATTATTTCCATGTACATATGTACTAATTAATTACAACTTTATTGCTTACAATTGTATAACGAAACTAACATTAAATAATTAATTTCCCTGATTAATGTCTGAGAGTCCAGTAAAACCGACAAAAACTATTTAATCAGTAAAATATTTTAATAAAAATTCTCATTTTCGTAACCGCAAATGAAATAAAATAAACACAAACAACAACAAAGCCCATTTAATGATGTCCATAAACGAATAAATATTCAAATGAGTTCTCTCCTAGAGTTTATTGAATGTCAGAGAAAATCATTATTAAATTACCAACTCCGCAGTAAATTTTTCCCACATTAGCCATGCTGGAAACTTTCATAATATATACAGCTTTTAAAGCTGTCAGTAGAAGAGTATCATCATAAATTTTAATTATAAACAGCATTAAAATTGCCTACAAATGCTATGCAGTTTGTAAGTTTGAAGCAAATAAATTGAGAATACTATACAAACTACAGATAGATAACTTTATGTATAATTTATTAACACTGTAAGCAGGTCAAATTTTTAATACAAAACAGAAAACTATAAAAACTTATAGGAAATTTTCTTTCCTTCCTTCATACTAATCAGCAACATTTTCGTTTAGAAAACCCTTAACTATCCAAATGAAGAAGAGAGAATAAACAGGTTGTATTAGTTTAACCTGAAACTTTTAAATTGTTGTTGCTGAAATTGTTGGCATCCTTAAATGTTTCGTTCTTTTTAAGCTTCATTATTTCAGCATCATTGATGTTGGTTGTTAGAAGAAACGCTGTGTGGAAGAGATGCGCACAAGAAAAAAACAAAACATACTAAATGCTTGTTTATGGCTTTTGGCAGTTTTAAGCATGATATCCCATAATACTTTAAACACACACTAAGCAAACATGTTGTACACATACACACACACATACGCATTTAACCAGAGGTTATGCTAAGGCCAAAGAGTTGCCAAGTGGAAAGTATAATGCAATATAAAAAAAGTAGGCAATATTTGTTTTGGAATGTTGTAATTTAACACACTATGGCTCAGCCTGTGTTTAAGCTTGCTAACATTTCCGAGCATATAATGAAAGTCTCACTTCAGCTATGTGTCCACGATCGTCAGATATTACAACGTTGTTATGTCTAGCAATGTGCTAGCAATGTACTGACATTTAAAAATTTTTAGCAAAAGGTAAATTGGCAGTTTAGACGACTGTAAGAAAACTAACAATTTCATTTGCACACAATTGTCACACAATGAATTTATCTGTCATCCGAAATTGTCAGTTTACACGGTTGTCAGATTGTTGTGGCATTGTCAAATTTGTTTTGCAGCGCTGTGTGTGTGTTTAACAATTTTATTAATGCACACTTTAATTTAATTATTTAATTGTCTTCCACTTTTTTCAAAAATTTTATCAATGCACACTTGTTTGTTTATTATTTATGTATATTCAGAGTTGCATTTAGAAATAATTTCTATGACAATGCTGCCATTGCCAGATGCATAAACTTTGCACATATGACAATGAAAAGTGTTTGACAATTGTCTTAAAACAATGACAATGAGAAAATTGTGTGTTTACACGATTGTTAGATGTCTGACAATATTTTTGTCTTCCAATGTACTGAAAATGCTTTTTCTTACAACGTTGGAAGCAAAAATTTTAAGTTTACACGGTTGTTAGACATTCTCTGAACATTTTTCGGACAACGTTGTAATATCTGACGATCGTGGACACATAGCTTTCTTCTATATTTATATATGTACATATATGTAAATATTGTAGAGATCGATTGAGAAGTTAACAATGTTGAGTGATACAAAATAATAACAGAATTTTGGTTAGATTTTCTTAATGTTCCAGTTTGATACTCTGCAGCTTAACCTATATATAAAGTCTATTCAGATCTATTCTATACAGATCGTTTGAGAAGTTTAGACTACCAGATCATGCAAAAAAAAAAATATAAATTTGTTTAAAGTACATCTTTTACAACATGATTTTATTGGCCGAGTAGCACACAAGGCACTCGAAAAACGGACTGTTTAGGCAAAATTTTCACCAAAGAACATGTTTGCCAGGAATCTGCACTTTGGAATTTAGTCATTTTCGCCGATGAATCTAAGTTTCACATATTCGTTTCAGATGTCATTTTATATGATTGGCGGAAACCAAATACAGAACTCAATAAAAAAAAAACTAAAGGCAACAGTGAAGCATGATAGTGGTAGTGTCCTGGTTTTAAAGGCTTAATTTTTAAAACTTTCTTTTTTTTTGAGGTTGGTTTTCAAAAATTCTTTATAACTTTTGAACACAAAGAGATATTTAAATGAAATTTTATTTTTGATATTGTCTTTACAACTTGTTTGTATAGAATATTCAATAATTTTATTTTTGGGTTAGATTTTTTAGAATAATTTGTAACTTATATGTACTTATTAAGCTGGAAATATAATATGTACATATTTACCATCAACCATGTTATTAGATTCTAATTTTACGAAAACTTGTGCTTAATTAAGAAATCTTTTTTTTTTTTTTTTTTTTTTTTTTGTAGGTTATATTTTCTAATTTGTATGATAACTTCTAAATTAATGTACACATTTAGCTGAAAATAAATATTTACCATCTACTTTGTTATTAGATTCTAATTTCAAGAAAGCTTGTGCTTAATTATGAAATCTTTTTTTTTTTTTTTTTTTTTTTTTTTGAGGTTAGATTTTGTAATTTTTGTTATAACTTTTAAATTTCTTAACAAATTAAGCGGAAATTTTATATTTACAATATTTTTTGTTGTTAGATTCTAATTATGTTAAAGTATTTGTTTTTAAAAACTTAATTACTTTTTTTTTGAGGTTAGATTTTGTAATTTTTGTTATAACTTTTAAATTTGTTAACACATTAAGCTGAAATTTTATATTGACCATAAATTTTGTTATTAGATTCTAATTATTTAGCAGCAAAAACTTACTTATGAAAAATAAATTTTTTACGTTAATTTTTTCAAAATCTCAGTGTAAACGTTACCCTGTTTAATGTTTCTGACTAGCTAAGGATCGCTATATTTTTCGTTTACTCTCTACTCATATGTAAGCAATTACTAAACAACACCAACAACAACATTGTAGAAAAATACTCATATAAAATGGAAAAATTCGTATAAAAACAACAACGAGAAGAGTTTGGTAGAGGGCAAATACACTTAGTAGTTTTTTCATACATAATATATAAATATATGTATACAGCTTTAGTTGGTTGTTGTTGTTGCTGTAGTTTGCAGCAAAAAGGTCAATCAAGAACATGCATACAACACACTCGACATACATTTTTATTTAAAAAAACAAATCCAAAAAAAAAAACAAACTAACAACAGCATCAATTGTATGTTGCTGTTGTTGAGGTTGTTTGTTGCTAATGTTTAGCTTTAACAACCTACATACTCATTGCCCACAAACAAACATTAAAACACAAATACAGCATAATCATGCTCAACTAAAGCATCATCATCATCAGCAACGTTATTTTATGTACCACAGTTGCAAAGAACATTATACCCACCACATTAAGCTTTAGCTGCAGCAAAAATCATCGCTTTCAATTCAAACCAAACAACAACAACAACAAAAAAAAAACAACATAGAAAAATGGAAAATGTGAATGAAAAACACAACATAATTTCTCTACATGATGTTTTTAATGTTTAACAACCATGTAGTGATGATAATAATGCAATTGTTTTTTTTTTTGTTTTTTCTTCATCAAAGCCTTTAAAAAAAACCTGCGAAAACTGTTTTAAATGTAAATGTTGAAAAACTTATCTACTTTCCGTTCTGAAAATGTGTCAAGAATATAATTGAATTAGAAATATTTTTAACAAAACTGAACTTTACCTGAATTTAACTTTAGAAAAAAACACATTAGTCATATTGCACTTTAAATTTCCACAAAAGCAGCATGATTTCAAAAATTAAATGTTGTTCCCTTCAAAGCAAACATTAATTAACAACATCATTAGTTAGATTTAAAAAAAATAAACTATTTTCTTATATTCGAAGCATAAAACACACTATCATTGACCAAATTCCTCTCCCTCCCCCTCCCCCTCCAAACAAATCAAGCTTAAACATGTTGCATCATGTCTTTGATTCATGTTAATTTATACAGAAAAACCTTACAAACTCTTTTGAATTCAAAAAGAATTTGGCAGGCCAACAAAAGCAAACACTACTCAACAATACATACTCGTATACGAGTACATACATATGTAGGTACAATATACGAATACTTGAGTTGCTTTAATAAAAAATTCTGCCAAAAAAAAACTAGCATTCGCTTAACTCAAGAATTTACTGTTAAAACGTAAAGAAATACTCCTTGAGGTTTAGCTGCATTAGTTAAGAAGTTCAGCTATACAACACAAAACACTCAACATTTCATGTACAGTGGCTCACAGCTTTATAAAACAGTTCTATAAAAGCAACACTAACAGGAACTTAAGAAATAAATTGTTGTCGTTGCAAATAAAGAAACTAACAAAAAGAATTACACCTAATTCTGTTTTTACACGGTCTTTTTTTACAAGACGTTTTGAAAATAAACAAATTTATAATTTTTACAGGATTTTATTCTATTAAGCAAGATTCCAAATATTTTGGGCTTAAATTTTGGTTAAATTTAATTTTTGGCGTAATAAGTTCATATTTCCCTTTTTGTGGATACAACCAAATTTACTGGTCAGAGCAATTATAAATAGCACAATTTTATGGGAATTTCCTTTTAGTGCATACAATCAAATGAACTTGTGTAAAAGTAAAAAATCCTTGTTTTTATACTAATTTCAATAGGTTTTAGAGATAAGGTACCACACACCTATTTTGCATACGATCAATGTCTTTTTTATATGAGGTTTCCTGCAAACAACTACCGTTGAAAGTTTTATTTGCTGCCTTTCTGCCTTTGTTATGAACCCGATATTCATTGGAAGAAGCGTTTAATGATTTCTTGGACTGTGGAAACTTTTGTGTTAACAATTTCTGGTACTTTTTCGCTGTGAGTGGTCATTTTGGAAATGGTTTAAAACCAATAAAACGAATTCAAAACTATTTTAAATTAACAATATTGATAAAAGTAAAAAAAAGGAAAAATTAAAAAACGCTGCATTGAGCTATTGGTACAGTAGAAATTGATTGCATAAAATACGCTGTGACGTAAAAAAACGAGTTTTAATATGTAAATTTTTTTGCAATAAATGTTTTTTATTTATTAGACTAGAAAATTTTTTCTTTTAAATGACACCAATTGCTTTTTTAATTTTCTTTTAGTTTTCTTTTTATGATGCTTTAAAAACAAAAAATTGCACTGCATACATTAAACTGTGAGCCACTGTATATTTACCGCAAAATTCTCTAAAGACTCATATACAAAAAACAATAAAAAAAACTAAAAAGCAGCAACTTGAGTATATATTTCTTTAAGTGTAAATGCATAGAAACACAAATATGCATACGAGTTTCAGCTAAACTCCTCCTCCCCCCCACTTGCCACTTATAATAAAGGAGTTTTAAACATACTTCTGACAAGTTGTTTTAATTTTATGTTTTTTACCTCCCTCTCCGCAAAACTTTTGCACTTGGCTTTAATTTTTAACCAGCATGTTCCTCAAAAATTATGGTTAGAGGTCACTGTTATACATGATAAACTTACCCGCAAAAAACAATGATGATGCTGATAATGGTTGTCTAGAGAAAAAAATGGACTTGTGTTTGATTAAAGTATATACGAGTACATACATACATATTTTTGGAAACATAATGATGCTTTCTTAGCAAAAGTGGTTTTAATAAAAAGAAATAATAATGATTATGAGTTCAAGTGAACTCATCAGATGAAAAATCTTATTTATAAAAATCTAAAGGCAAAAATACTACATATTTTGTATATAATAATTTACTATTTTGGGAAATAACAAAACTTTAACTTGATTTTATTATTTTCCTAGAGCTTGCATTATGGCAAACTATAGCTTACCTCCAGTTGCAATCAGATATCTCTACAAATAATTATCAGAATTATTAGTTTAGTGCTTAACTTAGACATATTGCTGATCTGGTTGTATTTTAACTGGACTTGTTTAAAAACAACAATATGACAGCTCGTGAATTTTTCTGTGGAAGTGCCAAATTTTGTTTAAATCGTATGAATAGTTTTGAAATATGAAATAAGTGAAAAATAGCAAAATCTGAAATTGCTACAAGCAATTTCTATTATAGTGGTAAACGTTGACACATTGTCGTTTGCTTTTAATTAAAACTAGACTTTTCTAAAAACAATAAGATGAAAGCTCAAGAGCTGATCTGTGACGGTGCCAAGATTTGCTTAAATTGGGACAATAGTTTTAAAGTGTGAATTAAGCTAAAAATAGTAAAATCTAAATTTGCTACTAGCAATGTTCTACATTTAGTGAGCAATTTTGACACATTGTATTTGCCTTTCAATTAAAACTAGACTTTTCTAAAAACAATAGTATGAAAGCTCAAGGTGTCAAGATTTGACTAAATCAAGCCAATAGTTTTTAAGTGTGAGCTAGATGACAAATAGCAAAATCTTTGATATTGGTTAATAGCAATTTCCCCGTTTAGTGGTTACCTTTGACACATTACACCTTCCTTTCAAATAGAACTAGGCTTCTCTAAAAACAATAGTATGAAAGCTCAAGACCTGCTTTATGGAGGTGCCAATTTTTAGTTAAATCGAGCCAGTAGTTTCGAAGTACGAGCTGGGCGAAAAATAGCAAAATCTTTAATTGCTCTTAGAATTTTCCCCGTTTAGTGGTCACCTTTGACACATTGCAGCTGTCTTTCATTTAGAACCAGACTTTTCTCGAAACAATAATATGAAAGCTCAAGACCTGCTTTAGAGAGGTGCCAACTTTTGTTTAAATAGGGCCAGAAGTTTTGAAGTATGAGCTAGGCGAAAAATAGCAAACTTTAGAGTTGATAGCATTTCCCTTTGACTTATTGTTGATCTCGCTATATTTGAGACTTCTTCGAAAGCAATTTTAAATAAGCCCAAGATCTTCTTTGTTGTTGTGCCGGTTTTTGTTTAGCTTAGTTTAGACTAGCTTAACAATTTCTTTAACAAACAGAATTAATTAATTTCCCCTTAACTTTAAGCACAATTTTTTAAATAATTTATAGGCCTTTAAAGCAAATATCGATTAAACAGCAACTTTGCTTTCATTTTAACAACAGAGAAAATAAATGGAATTTATTGAAATATTATTGTTCAGCAATAACAACAACAACAACAACAATAACAAAAAAAACTTAAGAGAAATTTATAAAATTTCAAGGTCTTTAAGATTGGCCAGTTTAACAGAAAATGAAAACTATATAACATTCAACAATTCGTGCAATTTACAATAAATATTTGTAGGATTTTTTTTTGTTTCAACATCTACATACTGTAGTTATATTACTTACTACTGCCACATTAATAACAATACAAACGTTGCAGTATTGGAAATACATTGAAATTATAAAAAAAAAAAATTGTATAAGAATCAATACAAAAAAAAAACACATTGATTTCAAACTGGTTGCGGGCAAATAATGCAGAAGAATTGAAAGCAAAACAGAGCAAGAAAAATATACTCGTATGTATGTATATTGAACACTCAGCCAGCCGATTCCAGGCAATGCACAACTCATACTCAATCTCTGGCATAGCCAAATACCAGTATGGACATCAAACTTCAAACCCATGAATGGCTACAAGGATGGATGGCTGATTGGTTGGTTGGGGTTTTTGTTTTAATGGTTACAATATATTATGGCTTTTGCTGATGTTATTGTGTTTGGCTGGTCGGGACCGACTGACTGACTGGCTGACTGGCTGGTTGGAGGTTTTTGTGGCACATTCAATCGACCAAACGAACGAAAAGCTTTAAAAATCAAAAGCAATCAAATTGACAAAACGTCAACGTAATAAAGCTTTGATAAACCACAGAAAAGCAATTGCAAACAATATTAAACTCATCGTCCAACCATTCATTGCCTTATAGTCACATAATGTTGCAAAGATGTGCCAAGTATGTTTATACATGCATACACACATACACACATACATACATACATACATGTATATCTATACAGCAAATTGATTAGCAACAAAAACTAAAATATAATAGCCTGGTCTACAAAACGTCACAAGTCTGCAAGATAAACTTAAAGAGTTTTATATGTACATACTTTTCGATTTGTACGATTTTTGCGTTGAGTTAAGAAGAAATATAAACAAAATGCCCTGAAATAAATATAAACAACAGTAGAGCAGAGCAGAGCCAATACTCTATTGATTTTCCTTGAGCAGCAACTACAACTAAGGCAAAACATTAACACAACAATTGTTAAAGCTAGCAAAAGTCAATGAATCTACCAGCTCTACAAGCAAGAGGCAATTTGTGCAAAGATAAAGGACGACTTAAGAAGTAACTTCAGCAAAATTAAGTTGACAGAAAAGTGTCTTGTTTAGAAAAGTGTCTAGTTTAGACAGTTTTCTGGCTACACAGAAGTGGCTTGTTTAGACAATTTTCTGTCTTTAGAAAAGTGTCTTGTTTAGACAGTTTTCTGTTTACAGAAAAGAGTCTAGTGTTGTTTAGACAGTTTGCTGTCTTTAGAAAAGTGTCCTGTTTAGACAGTTTTCTGTCTTTAGAAAAGTGCTCCGTTTAGACAGTTTTCTGTCTTTAGAAAAGTATCCTGTTTAGACAGTTTTCTGTCTTTAGAAAAGTGTCCAGTTTAGACAGTTTTCTGTCTTTAGAAAAGTGTCCTGTTTAGACAGATTTCTCTCTTTAGAAAAGTGTTCCGTTTAGACAGTTTTCTGTCTTTAGAAAAGTATCCTGTTTAGACAGTTTTCTGTCTTTAGAAAAGTGTCCTGTTTAGACAGTTTTCTGTCTTTAGAAAAGTGTTCTGTTTAGACAGTTTTCTGCCTTTAAAAAAGTGTCCTGTTTAGACAGTTTTCTGTCTTTAGAAAAGTGTCCTGTTTAGACAGATTTCTCTCTTTAGAAAAGTGTTCAGTTTAGACAGTTTTCTGTCTTTAGAAAAGTATCCTGTTTAGACAGTTTTCTGTCTTTAGAAAAGTGTCTTGTTTAGACAGTTTTCTGTCTTTAGAAAAGTGTTCTGTTTAGACAGTTTTCTGTCTTTAGAAAAGTGTCCTGTTTAGACAGTTTTCTGTCTTTAGAAAAGTGTCTTGTTTAGACAGTTTTCTGTCTTTAGAAAAGTGTCCTGTTTAGACAGTTTTCTGTCTTTAGAAAAGTGTCTTGTTTAGACAGTTTTCTGTTTACAGAAAAGTGTCTAGTGTTGTTTAGACAGTTTTCTCTCTTTAGAAAAATGTCCTGTTTAGACAGTTTTCAGGCTACAGAAAAGTCTCTCGTTTAGACAGTTTTCTCCCTTTAGAAAAGTGTCTTGTTTAGACAGTTTTCTGTCTTTAGATAAGTGTCCTGTTTAGACAGTTTTCTGTCTTTAGAAAAGTGTCCTGTTTAGACAGTTTTCTGTCTTTAGAAAAGTGTTCTGTTTAGACAGTTTTCTGCCTTTAAAAAAGTGTCCTGTTTAGACAGTTTTCTGTCTTTAGAAAAGTGTCCTGTTTAGACAGATTTCTCTCTTTAGAAAAGTGTTCAGTTTAGACAGTTTTCTGTCTTTAGAAAAGTATCCTGTTTAGACAGTTTTCTGTCTTTAGAAAAGTGTCTTGTTTAGACAGTTTTCTGTCTTTAGAAAAGTGTCCTGTTTAGACAGTTTTCTGTCTTTAGAAAAGTGTCCTGTTTAGACAGTTTTCTGTCTTTAGAAAAGTGTCTTGTTTAGACAGTTTTCTGTCTTTAGAAAAGTGTCCTGTTTAGACAGTTTTCTGTCTTTAGAAAAGTGTCTTGTTTAGACAGTTTTCTGTTTACAGAAAAGTGTCTAGTGTTGTTTAGACAGTTTTCTCTCTTTAGAAAAATGTCCTGTTTAGACAGTTTTCAGGCTACAGAAAAGTCTCTCGTTTAGACAGTTTTCTCCCTTTAGAAAAGTGTCTTGTTTAGACAGTTTTCTGTCTTTAGATAAGTGTCCTGTTTAGACAGTTTTCTGTCTTTAGAAAAGTGTCCTGTTTAGACAGTTTTATGCCTTTAGAAAAGTGTCTTGTTTAGACAGTTTTCTGTCTTTAGATAAGTGTCCTGTTTAGACAGTTTTCTGTCTTTAGAAAAGTGTCCTGTTTAGACAGTTTTCTGTCTTTAGAAAAGTGTCCTGTTTAGACAGTTTTCAGGCTACAGAAAAGTCTCTCGTTTAGACAGTTTTCTCCCTTTAGAAAAGTGTCTTGTTTAGACAGTTTTCTGTCTTTAGAAAAGTGTCCCGTTTAGACAGTTTTCTGTCCACACAAAAGTGTCTTGTTTAGACAGTTTTCTGTCCACACAAAAGTGTCTTGTTTAGATTATTTTCTGGCTACAAAAAAGTCTTGTTTAGACAGTTTCTGTTTAAAGAAATTTCACCTTAATACTTAAACCAAATACACCTTTGGTTGAGCTATAGTTTTTTGTAGCCATAAATTCTCTTTTTGTTGGCAGTTTATACACAGCCATCAAACAAATTACTGCACGTACTTGGTGCTCTTAGCTGGCAGCTAGATGCATTTGGCAATTTATAAGGCCTACACAAACCCACAATTCTGCTATTATTTTTTTGTTTTACCTTCTACTCTACCAGCAATTTGGTAGAGGTTTTTTTTCTCTAGTTTTCTTAACAATTTAACAATAAACGATCTTAAAGCCATAGAAAAACTGAACAAAGTAATTGTAAATATAATTCAAAGATCGATATTGTATTTTGTTAAAAGTACTTGGCTCGTTTAGAACCTTTTTGTTGTTTAGTGTCTGCTTTTGCCTGTTGGGATATTTTACCCTTTTACAGCATGATTGTATTTCTATAAATTGTTAACTCAACATCAGCAACAACTTTTATATGGTTTTTATTTTCTGGTGTTTTTGGTGCACATTTATGTTGTCCACCATATTTGGTTTTAGTTAGCTGGAACAGCAAACAAACCAAATAAAACGTTTGCAGTCAAATACCTTTATACAAAATATAATCTTTGGATATAAATTTTTGTTGTCTAGTTTTCAATTTTTTTTTTGCAATTTTTTTGAAAATGTTTGTTATGTTATAAAAACGATTTAAAGTCAATTGTTGTTTTGTGGCAAAAACTAAAGGAAAATAGTTTCATGTTTAAAACTTAAAACTGAAAATTGCTTAAATATACGCCAACCATAATGCGTTAAATAGCGCCTTCAAGTTGTTTGATGTCCAATTTTGGTAACAAAAAATTAAATTGTATTTCTATGATGAAAATTGATGGGGGGAAATTGCTGAGATGTCGGTGTTTAACAAAACAATTATTTGAATTATTCGAAAATGTAACAAAAGGAGTTACAAACAAGTTGGTACTAAAATTTGAAAATGTTTTTATTAACAAGAAAAGAAACAACCACAAGATATAATCAAAAAAAAATATTGAAATTGTAACAAACTTAAACAATTTAAAAAAAGTACCAAAATTAAACTTCAAACAAAAAAGCACCAATTTTGTAAAGTTGGAACACAAACCAAAAAAAAAATATACTTAAAATTAAATTAAGCAAAAAAAATAAAAATAGGTACTTTTTTTGGAAAGGTACTAAAAAATGTGGCAAAAAAAGTAAAACTTTAGTGAATTTAGTACCCAAACCTTTTAGTCACTATTTTAAATAAAATTTAACACAAAAATTAATTTTGGTACAACAGGTACTAAAAAAGTTTGGTACCAATTTTGTAAATATAGTACCAAAAAAAAAATAAAATGTTCCAAAAAGCTTACAAAGAAATAATAAAACAATAAAAGAAGAGTTCAATATTACATACTATAGCAAAAGGTACTAGAATATTTTTAAATAAAAAAGTACCAACTTTGTAAATTTGGAAACCAAACCAAAAAAACAAAATTTAAAAAGAATTAAAGTTGAATTAAGCAAACAGATACTTTTTTAGAAAATGTACTAAAAAATGGGCAACAAATAGCAACAATTGTGTGAATTTTATACCAAAAATAAAAAATTATATTGAAATAAAAACAGACAATGAAAAATGTCTTGAGTTTTACAAACTATATTAGAAAGTACCAATTTTAAGAATTTACAGCCCAAACAAAAAACTAATTGCAATACATTATATTTTAAACAAAATTCTACAAAAAATATAATTTGGTACTTTCATAGAAAAAGTACTAATAAAATTTGGAAAATTTTGAAAAATTATTATTTGAAAATTTAGTACCTAAACCAAAAAATTTTATAAAAAATCTATAAATTTAGCAAAAAAATACAATTTGGTACTTTTTAAGAACCGGTACTAAAAAATTTGATAACAAAAAGTACCAATTTTGTAAAGTTAGTACACAAAATAATAAACTAAAAAAAGAAATAATAAACTAATAAAACAACACTTCAATATTGCATACTATATATGTCTATAAATAGGTACTAAAAGATTTTAAAACCAAAACGTGCCAAATTTGTGAATTTAGTATCTACACAAAAAAATCTCCAACAAATTATATTTGTAATAAAATTTAGTAAGCAATTTCGTAAAAAAAAATACTAAAACATTTAGAACCAAAAAGTACTAATTTTGTAATTTTGGTACCAAAACTAGTAAAATTTTCAAAAAAAATACTGAGAAATAAAAAAAAAACAATATTACATATTTTATAAAAACAAAAGATAACAACTTTCATATAATTCTTCTCCAAATAAATTTTAGCAAAAAAATATTTATTTTTAGATTTTTTTTGAAAAA
This sequence comes from Bellardia pandia, assembly GCA_916048285.2. Lineage (NCBI taxonomy): Eukaryota > Metazoa > Arthropoda > Insecta > Diptera > Calliphoridae > Bellardia > Bellardia pandia. The sequence goes on along the minus strand of OU696531.1, from coordinate 98,572,153 downwards.
GTACTCAAAACAACAATTTAGTACTAAAAATAATAGAATTTAAAAAACCAAAACCAAAATAACACGTTTATACTTTTTAAACATATGTTTGTATGTATTTAAGTAACAATATTTACAGCCCCTTAATTGTATTCCCCCGTATTCCCCTTTAAAGTCCTTAGAAAACTCTTGTACTTTAAATATTTTATTTCAAATATTAATATTAAACATTTCCTTGTCTTGCCTACTTCAGGGTTCTTTCTCTTTTAAAGCTTCCACTCTGTGACACTTAACAAGTGTCAAAAGACATAAATTACATTGATTTCATGGCTTTTTTTTTGGGTAGTTGTCTGACATCTGACAGTTATAAACAGACAGGTTGTGTTGTTCATATGAAAAACCAAACTTATTGAAATGTGCGCCTGCTCATTTTTTAACGTATAACGCAAAAAAATATGACATTAAACAGATTTTTATTCAAAGAAAAAAATGTTTATTTAAAAGATTTTATAAAGGCAAGAAAATTTGGCCTAAATAAGTCTAACCAAGACTTACGGAGACTTTTCTATTGAAAATTAGTTTTCTGTCTACAAAAAAGAGTATTTTTTAGACAATTTTCTGTCTACAGAAATGCGTCTTGTTTCGACAGTTTTCTGGCTTTAGAAAAGTGTCTTGTTTAGACAGTTTTCTGTCTACAGAAATGCGTCTTGCTTCGACAGTTTTCTGTCTTCCGAAAAGTGTCTTGTTTAGACAGTTTTCTGTCTTTAGAAAAGTGTTTTGTTTAGACAGTTTTCTGTCTTAAAAAAAGTGTCTTGTTTAGACAATTTTCTGTCTTTAGAAAAGAGTTTTGTTTAGACAGTTTTCTGTGTTTAGAAAAGTGCCTTGTTTGGACAGTTTTCTGTCTTCAAAAAACGTGTCTTGTTTTTTTGACAGTTTGCTTTCAGTTAACTATGATTTAAAGACTGGTTTTCACTCATCTTTTTAAAGAAACATTGTTAATTTCTCTATGATTTTATAGCTTTTCTGGATGATATTTTGTTAAATCATTTTCTTTGGTAATTTTTTTTTTGTAACAAAAAAGCAATTATTATATATCTTTAAATTCTATTCATCACTTTAAAACCTATTTCTTGCTGTGATATAGTGTTTAAGACAAACGTTTTCCTACAAAAGAGTTTAAAAAAAATGTTGCCCAAATTTGTGTGGGTTGAGATCAATTGTTGGGTAAACGCCTTTTGGTATGTTATCATTAATGGGAAACAAAAACCAAAGAAATTAATGAATTAAAATACACACAAGAAACGAAACATCATTTGTAAAATTTTAATTTAAACAAATAATCTATCTATCTTTATGCTTATAAATGAATATCAAAGAAATTTGTTTTTTTGTTTAAGATACCAACATAAATGATTGATCATTACTTATGATAATGACAGGGCATTAAAACAGACATTAACAGCAGAAAAAAAACCCTTTAAAATTTTGTGTAAAGAAATCTTTAACAAAAAATTAAAATATTTAAACAAAAATGTTTAAGTTATGTGTGTCTAAAAAAAGACTTGAATGAAAAGTGTAAGGGGGATCTTTAAGCGAGTATGCTGCAATGTGTGAAATATTAAGATTTGTTTATGTAAATTTAGTTTGGTATCTCTGTTACACTGCCAATGACACTGACATTGACAGCTGAGGCAAATTTTTTATTTAAAATTTTTGCAGCAAATAAAATGATTTATAATTTATTAGCTTTAAATGAATTTAATTAAGTGGAAATTTTCTTAGTCCGCCGCCTTATACGGTGTAAAAGTGTTAAATGTCAATAAAAACTAAAAAGACAGATTGTTTGTGCAAAAAAAAAGGGCGGTTAAAGAACATACGGAAATATGTTGAAAATTTGACAGCTGTCAAATATGTTTAAAAAATTTAATTGATAATGCTAACGGTTTAATTAAAAAGCCAGGAAATATTAAAAAAATATCACATAAGCCACAAATTGAAATAAGTTTTAGAAAATTATTAAAATGTTTTCAAATTTAAATTTTAAATTTTGTAGTTCTTTTTATATCAACAGCTTATATTTGAAAGGGGCTAACTAGAATTATTTATTTTTCAATTTATGTTTTTAAATATTCTACTTTTTTTCCAAAGGCAGTTAAAGCCTTTTTAAATAATACCAAATAAATCTCATTGTATTTGCAGAAACTCCTCTAGATTTCAATTATTTTTGTGGGTTATTTTTTGTGCCGCATTTAAGCCTTCTTAAGCTGTCAAATTCTTATAACAAACAAAACATTTTCAAAATGATTTATGTTGAATGTCATTAACTAAAACTAAAGCTACCCCTAACCCTAACAACAATACTTCAAACGCAAATTGCTGTATATCATCAAAAATCTCCTTCCCTCTTCTTCCACCCCCCCCCTCACACTTTCCCTTTAATTTTTGACATATACAGTTTTTTTTTTGCAGAATTTTTCACATTTATTAGGCGTCAACAAACCAAACCAACCAAATAAAATTATGACCTCCACTAAACATTTTGTAGAAAATTATTAAAAATAACAAAGTAAATTCTCTATTTACTTAAAATAATTCGCGTGTTTTTCTGTTAGAATTTCCGTTTTCAACTCCTTTGTTTCTTTATTGTATATAACAAATATTAGCCTCCCCTACACTGCCAGAAAAACCAGCTTATATTTTGACATTTGTTATAGATTACTTAATGTTTTTGTCAAGAAAAACATTTCAGAACTGTTTTTCATTGTTTCACATATTTTTTAAAGAGTTTCTGGTGGCTGTTAGCATTTAAAGTGTATCATAAAAAATGTTGTTATTTGTTGAGCCATGTAATTGTAATTCATCATCTGGGTATAAGCGTTTTTATGTGCTCCCCATTGCTTAGTTTTTTTTTTTTGCGAAATTTTTCATATTCTTTCTCGTTTACTTAGAGTGTTTTGGGTGTTTTGCAGTTTTCTTACACAAAATATTTATGATATTTGTAAATTTTTTCTGCTATTTGTGGAAATACAAAACAGCTGCAAATTCATGTTGTTATAATAGAAATTTACTTAAAAAGAATGTGTAGAAAGAGATGTTTTAAGACATTAAGCTATGTATAGATGGTCGTTAGATCATATAATATTGTCAGATCTAGCAATGTGCAAATTCGGCAATCATGCAAGACGACTGGGTCTACCCTATAATGATTTTTGTAGGAGTTGCAATAATGAAGAGGAGGAAGAAACGGTCTCTCATCTTCTATGTCAATGCCCAGCAATGAGTGGATCTCGCACCAGTCTTCTGGGGCAACCATTCTTTGACGACTTATCTGAATTTTCAGCTTTGAAGTTGGAGGATATTGACGCTTTTATCAGAAGCAGTAATTGGCTGCAGTAGCCTAATCTATCCATCTGGGTGTCTGCGCTCTTTAGGTTTTGGTCTACACGTTTCTCCTTCCAATCTTTCATACTTTTCACTCTCTTATACTCCACTCATCCTACTACTAACCTGCTCACTCTTTTACTCTTTCTCTTCTCTTTATAATCTCCTATTCAATCAGGCATCACAATGGGACCAACGATATGGACCTAAGTGGGCCGTTTTACACGGCCGCCTGCTAACCTAACCTAACCTAGCAATGTGCTAGCAATGTACTGACATTGAGAAATTTTTAGCAAAAGGTAAATTGTCAGCTCATAGTTGTATTTAGAAATTTCTCTAACTATGCTGACATTGTCAGTTGCATAAACTTTAAACATGTGACAATAAAAAGTGTTTGGCAATTACCTTACAACAATCTCACAATGAAAATAAATGTATTCACACGATTGTTAGATGTCTGACAATATTTTTGTCTTACAATGTACTGAATATGCTTTTTCTTACAACGTTGGCAGTTAAAAATTATAAGTTCACAAGGTTGTAAGAAATTTCTGAACTTTTTTCGGACAACGTTGTAAGATTGACAACCGTCTGTAGAAAGCTTTAGTACTTTAGTATTCCTAGGGACTCATGGAACTAAAACAAACTTCAGTTTGGCTTTGCAGCAATAATATACAAATTTTCACATTCACTTAATTTGTTTAGATCTTAAGTTAAGCTTCAGTTAATTTCTTATATTTTATAGAAAAATTCAGATTTTAGTGTAAATTCCAAATGTTTGTAAAATTAATTTTGGAAATAGAAATTAACAATTTTTTTATAGTTTCATAAAGTAGATATTATCAGGTATGATATACAAAATTTTTATTAAAATTGAAAACGTTTTTCCAATTTTAGGCTTAAACTAGTTTTTTATATAATTTTGAAAAAAATTTGATTTTAGTGCAAAATTTCAAATGTTTGTAAAATATAATTTTGAGTAAAAAATTACAAAACTTCTTTAGTTTTAAAAACTTTAACACTTTAAGAAATAATATATAAAATGTTCATAACAATCGGAACAACATTTTTTACACTAAACTAGACTTAAGCAAACTTATTATATAATTTGGAAAGAATAGATTTCGGAAAAAATTCTAAATATTTGTAAAATTTAATTTTAAAAACAAAATTAACTATATTTCTATAGTTTCAAAAAGTAGATACTAATAAATTTTTATTAAAATCGGAAAATTATATTCCCCTCTAGGCTTTAATAAATTTCTTGTATAGTGTCCAAAAAATCTTATTTAAGTGCAAATTTCAAATGTTGCTAAAATTAAATTTTTAAAAACAAATTACTAAAATGTCTTTAGTTTATAAAAGTAGATACTTTAAGGAATAATATAGTAAATTTTTATTAAAATCGCAAAAGTATTTTTAAAACTAGACTTAAATAAATTTCTTATATAATATTGAAAAAAATATAATTTTAAAGCAAATTTCAAATGTTTGTAAAATTTAATTTTTAACAAGAAAGTATCTATTGTTTCATAAAGTAGACTCTTTAAGTAATATAATACTAAATTGTCATTCAAATTAGAAACGTATTTTAAATTCTAGGTTTAAGCCTAAATTTTTAAATTTCTTGTATAGTTGCCAAAAAAAATCTGATTTTAGTGCAAATTGAAAAATGTTGCTGAAATTAATTTTTCCAAAATAAATTAACAAAATGTTATTATATTATTGATAAAGTAGACTCTTTAAGGCATAATTGCTTTAATACTCGTTAAAATTGTTAAAGTATTTTCAACTCTAGGCTTAAACAAATTTTCTTATATAATTTCGTATCAAAATCTTATTTTAAAGCAAATTTCAAATGTTTGTAAAATTTAATTTTTATACAGAAATTAACAAAAAAAAAAAAAAAAAAAAAAAAAAAAAAAAGGTACAGTTTCGTAAAGTAGAACTCCCAGAGAACAATATACTTAATTTTCGCTCAAATCACATGACTGTGGTAAACTCTAATGGCCGAATTCTCGGTCATTAGTTAACCATTGGTAAACTAAAATACTAACTATGGTTTAACTATTACTTGGTATTCTCATGGCAAACTAAGCATTGCGAATAAAGAATCATTAGTTAAGCCTAAAGACTGTGAATTTAGCCATAAGTAATATGTGAGAAAATTCTCACTTAAATTAAACAAAAAAATATTTAGGTTTAATTTCTAATGTTTTCAAAAAAAATCAATTTTTAAAAAAAAGTTAAGAAAATTTCTATAGTTTCAAAAAGTAGACGCTATGAAGTATCATATACAAATTTTTCATTTTAATTTGCAAAGTATTTTGAACTCTATGATTAAATAAATTGCATATATAATTTCGAAAAAAAAAAAAAATTTTATAGCAAATTTTAAAAATTTGCAAAATTAAATTTTTATACAAAAATTAACAAAAACTGTGTATTTGTATAAAGTAGAACTGCTGAAGAATGTTATACTTAATTTTCACTCAAATCACACCACTGTTTCAAACTCCAAGTTATAAGCAAATTCACACATAACTTAAAAAAAAATAAAATTTTTAGGCTTAATTTCAAATGTTTGTAAAATTAAATTTTGAAAAATATATTAACAAATGTACTATAGTTTTGTAAAGTAGACACTATGAAGTATCACATAATAAATTTTCTTTAAAGTATTTGAAAGTATTAAAAGCTCTAGACTTTAAACGAATTTCTCATAGTATTTCTAATAATTCTGATTTTGGTGCAAATTTCAAATCATTTACAAAATTCAATTCTTATACAGAAATTAACCAATAAAATTTAGTTTCATGAAGTAGATTTCGTAAAGAGTGATATACTAAATGTTCATTAAAATCTGTGGCACGCTCTAAGCTGTAGGCAAATTCGCACATTGCAGTTAAAAAAAAAAAATAATTTTTATGCTTAATTTCAAATGTTTGTTAAAATAAGTTTTTTAATACAAATTAAAATATGTTTGATTACTTCATGAGGCAAACAGTTTGAAGTTAGTTATAATTAACCCCCTGGCCCACGATGTCGAACGATAACGTTCGCTTAGATAAGACTTAAGACACAAACTGGATTGTGGAATAAACAAACTTGATTGAGTAAAAAATAGATACGATAAAAAGTTTGTGTCTTAAGTTTTATCTAAGCGAACGTTATCGTTCGACATCGTGAGCCAGGGGGTAAATGTTCTTGAAAATCGTACCTTAGATTAGCCTTGGATTTTGTACTTAAAAATCTTAAATTGTTCATATTTTGAAACTCTTATTCATACAAATATATTCCGTATTAACATTACAAAACATTAATTTAAATTTATTCAAATACAAAAAACCTTGTACTGTGTTTATTTTTTTGTGGCATGCCTTTAGCATGTTGCAACCAACGTATTGCATTGCATTGCACTTTATTTTTTGTTTCGATTGCCTCAAAACTTTTCAAGAAAGCGGCATTTAAACAAAAAACTAAAACTGTAGCCATCAGTAAGAAGTTTACATTTTGTGTTCATTAGTTTGTCTGGCTGAATTAATGGTCAGTTTTGCACAAGAAAAAAATCTTTTTATTTTTTTTTTTATCTTATTTTCACTTTACAAACGCCTTAAGCACTGCAGTAGTAAGTGTGCTCAGCAGATAATTGTCTTGGTGTTTTTTTTTTGTTCTTCTAAATTTTTTCATTTTTTAGAGACAAGTGTTTGGTTAGGTGGTTTAAGTGTTTGGTTGTATGCAACATATTGTGTAGTTGCGTTTAAATTTTACAGGTTAATTTTAAATGCAGCAAGTAGCTAGAAAAAATCTTAAAAATATTTTGCGAACCTCCAGGCAGGGGAAGGGTGTTTAGGATTGTTTTTTAGAGAAGCTTTATTTAAGAATTTAAAGAAACAATTTTTGTAACATTTCTGTATGTTGAAGGTTTTTTATATGACAGTTCTTTTTATCAATTTGATTGTTTTTTATGTTTTGTACATTATTTAAAGCTTTTTCTAAAACAAATATCCTGACAGCTGTCATTATGTTGGCATAATCCTTTAAATCTTTAGCCAACAAACGCTTGCTGTCAATTGAAAAACCACTTCTTTCAAGCTAATCCTTTTTTATCTATTAGTTTTTTTTTTTTTGTTTTTTTGTTTAACAATAAACACTATAGAAATATTTAAAATATTATAGCAAACCCTTTTTCCCTTTTCAATATTTACAAACATCAATTGTAATTATGCCCCTTAAAACATATCAACACGCACACTGGCAGTTTCTAAAATTTTTTGACACCTCATAAATGACAGTTTGCAGCACAGCAGAGCAGGGTTGTTGGTCGTGTAAACACATTATGGCAAATGTTATAAACAAAAACAAAAATGACACATATTTTCCATAATCCTAGCAAACTCTTCCTACAGCAACTTCCCTTTTTGGTTGAGTATTACATAAATGAATAATAAATGTCTGCAAGAATTGAAAACGAATGTACAGAACTTCCGAAAAATTTTGGCTTTTTGACCACATGTCTTTTCTAATTATTATAAATAAAATACATTTAAATGTCAGCATCATAATCTAGCATTTAAACAGTGGTGTGTTTTTGTATTTCAAATAATATTTAACAAATTATTAGTTACAAAAGCAAGAAAGCCACCCTAAAATCAACCTCCTAACCACATTTTTTACATAACCCAACCAACACCCCGGTTGCATTGCATTTGAAAACGAAATTTTGACAGTAGTTATAATTAATTACATTTATGCCATGAAAATCGCAATTTAATGCAGTTTTTGGCGCCATATTGCTGAGCACTAAAGGTTGGCTTAGAAATGTATGAACAACAATGCATAAAATAATTTCGGATTTTCAACTATTATTTTAACATGTGTAGAAACTAGTAAATGTCAAATGCATTATGTAGTTGTTTACAAAAATACAAACTGACTGACATTTGTAATAGCTCACCCTCACTTTTATGCTACTTGCAAAAAAAAAATCGCTACTAAAATCTTTGATTTTACAACAACAATAAATTTGTTTATTTATTGCTTTTGCTTTCTCTCTCTCTCTCTCGTTTTACTCATTCCCTTTTATTTCCGTTAGTCCTTTGGACAATTTATGGCGTTGACAAATAATTTCATTTTTATGATTATTGCGAAAATGTAATGAAATACAAAAAGAGAATGAAAAAGCAAGCAAAGAAAATAATAATAAAAACTAAATAATAAATTTTTATGGCCTTCGATTGACAATTGTTAATGGTTTTACGAGTAAACGGTTACCGTAACAGCAATACACTAGTAAAACAAGAGTAAGAGACACAGTAACGGTTATTGAAATACACAAGTAAAGCCAATAAGAGAGACAGAGAAAACCAACAACCGTTAGTAAATCACTTGTTTAGTTGTTGACATCTCTTAAGAGTGTGAGCAGTGCAGTTAGTTAGTAGGAGGGGGAGAAGGAATGGTAGTTTATTATTGTGTAATTGCAAGTTTCACATTTATCGTTAAATGAGCCGTTATGTGTCAAAAAATAATAACACGAACTTGACAGTTTTAATGTCTTTACTAATATTTCTGTTTGAAAAATGAAAACAATAAATATTTTATGATAAACACAAGATGGGATTGTAAAAAAGATATTTATAAATAATAAAATATTAAAAATTTAAATTAGTTATTTGATTTAACATACATTATGTAATATTAAACTTATTAAAAAAAAGAAATTTTATCAACACATTCTTTTATCTTTAAAACACAATGAAGTTTTTTTTTAAATTTTTACTTATTTTTTGCTTAAAATATAAACTTTTTTAATACGTATGCGTCATAAAGGTCTGATTTAAATGAAAATTTGCATCATTCTGCAGGAGTCTACTTTATGAAACTGTAGATATTTTGTTAATTTCTAAATAAAAATTTAATTTTGCAAGCATTTGAAATTTGCACTCGAATAAAATTTGTTCTCGAAATTATATCAAAAATTTGTGTAAGCCTAGATTCTAAAGTACTTTACCGATATTAGTGTTTACTCTATGAAACTATAGAAATTTTGTTAATTTCTTTTTAAAAATTTAATTTTACAAACATTTAAAATTTTCTCAAAAATCAGATTCTTTTGAAATTAAAATATTTTTTTGATTTTAATGAAAATTTAGCAGGTATATTATTATTTATAGTGTTTATTTTGTGAAAATAAAAAAATTTTGTTAATTTCTATTTAAAAATATATTTTTATGAACATTTTGGAATTTAGCTTAAATTTAATTTTGTGCAAGTGCAATTGTACACCTTGTCTTGATCCTGTTTCACACGCTTCAGTTTTAGCTGATCAGTTTTTGTTCAAATCCCTTTTGAACTTGCCATTTTATTCACACGGCATCAAATTTCTTCGTGCAAACATCTTATTTCCATTCTTACCCAAAAATACTTGGCCTGAAGAGTCAGAATTGAAGCGTGTGAAAGCGGACTTGTGTAAACGAAAATATTTATTTAACTAATACAATTTTCTTCTCTTTTTTCTTTCCAGGTATGTAAATTATCATGTATTCTTTGAAATTATTTTGTAAGTATTAAAAAGAGAGAGAGTAAAAACTGCCATATATTTTTATTTTTCTAAGTTTTTTAAAAAATGTCCTTTAATTTCTTAAGCTAAATTTTTAATATAAACTAAAAACTTTAAATTTTCTTAAACTACGGTCACACTTGGCAAATATTTGCCGAAAAAGACGTAACGTAAATAAAATATTTTGTTTATTTATTAAAAAAAAAACTTTTTTGTTTATTTTATTTGATGCTGTTTGTTCTTGCAAAACTCTTGTAAGAGTAAACAATGTCAAACAAACTAGTGCTCAAACATTGGTTACGTGTTTGTTAATTAAATATTTGCTATGTCTGACCATACCTTTTGTCTTGCATTTTTTTTAGATATTTCCTTTAAAACCCTGCTCTAACAATGATTTTTTGTAAACTTTTAATTCATTTTCTTACTTTTTAAACCTTCCTGCTCTTTCTTTATCCCTTTAAATATAGTTTAATGTATTAATTATTAAAACTCCCTAGAAATTTTATTTAAATCCAGTTTTTTTTTCTTATTAAAGAAACAGGAATTTCTTTCTTTTTATTACAAATTACCTCAGATTACCTGAGACAAATAAAAACATGCTTCTATTTAACACCAAAACAGGCTGCTGAAACTGTCTTACTTTTTCTTTCACACACTTACAAACAGGTTGCTGTATTTATAAATAAACAAACAAGCACTGTCTCTCTCACACTCACTGTTATTCCCAGCTCTTAAGTGTAAAGCTGGTTAGCAAACAACTTAATAAACAAGGTGTTAAACTGACAAACAGAATTAGCAATTCAAACTTAATAAATAATAAATATTAACAAGAAAATAATAGAAAAAGTTTCATATTTACATAAAAAAGAGCAGAGGTGTTTAATTAATAAATTTTTAATGCTATAAAATATTTTAAAGTTTATAAATATTTTTCAAGGAATTTTAATTGTTTTGTTTGGAACTAATAAAAATATGTTCATTACAAAATTAACTATTTATAAAAACCTTTAATGTTGCCTTGTTTTTATTTTCTGTTGTCTCAACCTTCATCAAGTATGATCCATCATAGTGATTGTCATTTATTGACTGTTTGAAAAAAAAGCAGCTGAATAAAAAAATGTATTTATTATTGTTATTTTCATTATGAGTTTTTCTATATTTAGTCGAGCGTCTGCTGTTTTTTTTCCAAGTAGGCTGTCTGAGTTGGTTTAAACTTTTTTCGTTATCATTTCATTTTAAATGTTAGGAATAGCAAGGAAGAAATGCTTGAAAATTTGTTGTGTTTGTATTTGCCAACTAATTTAAAATGCCCGACACGCAATTTCTTTGCTGTTAAAGCGGCGACTTTAGCCATAAAAATGTGCTGTGTTATGCATATGGATGATATGATTTAATGTGGAGAATGAAAAAACGGGCTAATAAAATCAAACATGACAAGTTTTTTTTTTTTTGTTGAATTTTTCTTTGAAAAGATTTTTTTTTAAACAACAAATTTAATTTGCCAAGATTTAACTTAGCTTAAACCACATAAACAAAATCAGTTAAACTAAAGTTAATTATATAAATAGAATATTAAATAAAAAACAAAGTAACAAATTTAAGTTTTTAATGTAATAGAAAACTTGCGTTTTGTCTATCAAAATCTTAAATAGTGCAACATTTAGAGCATAGATGTGCAGCTAGTACTCTTTTGAGTCATCGTGTTTTCACACCGATAGTAGCTTGATCGTTTTTTCACACCAACATGTCCGAAAGCTTGCTGCTTGTTTACCGATTCAAAGTCAGTTGCTATTCTGCATTTGACAAAGAAACACCGTATCGCTCTGCAAGCAAAATTATTTGTAATAAAAAACACTACACTAAAAAAAAAAAATTTTAATTGCCATGGACGAATATAAAGAAATTTTTATGTTTGTAAATGGCAAATAATCATTGGGGGAAATAATCATTGGAGATGTTGATATTTGATTTTTTTTTAAGATTTAGTTTTAATTTTTAATTTTTTTAATTTTAATTTTTTACTCAGTGTACTACTTTTGTTTTCTCTGCTTTTGTTCTGCTTGCTCCGTTCAACTTAACACAGTCGCAAAATTCGTAAAACTGATTTGAAATGCGTTTGTGTCAGTTTGCACATGTCTGATTTAGACTCTAAAGGCAACCTATACTATTACATTTTGCAATTGTATTAGTAATATACTCTCTTCGCTCTCAACACAAATCGGTATTGCCAGAAAACTTTCGTCACTTATCCCCAATTAAAAATTTAAAATCTCCAAAAATATCTATTTTATTATTTGCGAAAAATTAGAAAATCAGTCAGGAAATTACATTACATCTTCAACATTTATTTCATATGGGCAACATTTTATGCGTATTAAATGTTCCAATGTCCAGCAAAACCTTCTTTTTTACCCAACATTACATTGGCACCATCAGTGCATACAGAGGAAAGCTTACTCTTATCAGTAAAAGAAAGAACTTTTTCATAATAATAATTTAAAGAAAATAAAAAATTCATTTCATATTCATCACACATTTTTAAAAAGGTTGGGAAAATTTTTTTTTCTGGCAACACTGATTTTTAAATTACACAACCTGTCTGTTTGAATGCTCATTAAACTTTGTTTATTTCTCTACAATGCGTGTGCACACGTACGTAAGAGAAGAGTAAATGAAAAACGCGGCGCCCATGTTTTGCCTTTCGCTGATTTAGAGCAAACTTTTTTAATTCCAACACAAAGTTAACATTTTTAGTGTTTTTCTTTTGAAATTTCACTTAAATTTGTTAATAATTGGGAAGGGGGTATCTGATGTATAAGATGTTTAACTTTTACAGCAAAAAATTAAGGCTTCCCCTTAACAATTGCAATAGTGAAAAATTTTCCAAGCACTTCAGCTTATATTGTGAAGGCTTGATAAACAAAATAGATTAAATAATTTTGTAATATGAATTTTATAAAAATTTAAATTTTTTTGAATGCATTTTAAACTAAAAACTTAAAGAAATGTTCTTCTAAAACTTCTCTCAAATGAAATACATATTTTAAATTTAGTAGACTGCAACAACGATAGTTCAATTTTATTAGGTAAAATATTGAGGTTGGCCCTTAAAACTTGCAATAGTGCAAAATTTTGTTAGAATATTTAGCTTAAATTGTGAAAACATTTTCAACTAAACACTTTAAGGAATTTTGTAACATAAATATCTTTACAATTTATTAAAAATTTGCTTTAAAAAATTGCATCCGAAATCTTAAAATTTTTCTAAAGAGTTATTCACAGATTTTTCGTTTAAATCTTTAATTGTGAAAAAAAAATTTAAAACTTTTGCTTAAATTTGTAATTCAGCTTAAATTAAACAATCAGAAGTGTTACTGCCAAATTTCATTAAAATCGCATGAATATTAAGTTAAAAAACCGCCAGCCTAAAGCGTTTAAAATTTGAGAGCAAAAAATAAATTAAATCTTTAATCGTGAAACATTTTAAGAATTTTTAAAATAAATAGTTTTTTAAAATTAAACAAAATTTTAATTTAAAAGCTGCAGCCGGCAGGCAATGTTAAAATTTTAAAGCAAATAATTTGAAACCTTGGCACACAAAATCTCTTGTAATATAAAAGTTTGCTAGATGTTGGGCTTAAGTTTTTATGGCATCCTAAATTAAACACTTTTAAGAGTGTTATATCCATTTTTTATCATATTCATATTTTATGAAAATCTAATAAGTATAGCTTTAAAAACGCAGCAGCCCAAAAACGCTTAACTTTTCAAGCAAAAAAATTTTTTTTTTTTTTTTTTTTTTTTTTGTTGAAATCTTTAACAGTGAAAAATTTTGTTAGCACTTGAACTTAAATTTGTAAAGCTTTGGAAGAATGTTCTAGCCAAATTTTATTTCAAACAAACAAATATTACTTTTAAAATTATGCAGCCTAAAACGCATAAATTTTAAAGCAAATAACTTGCACACAAAATCTCTTGTAATGAAAATTTTTGTTAAATGCTAGGCTTTGAAGAGTATTCTAGCCAAACTTCATGAAAATCGCATAAGTATTTTTTTAAAATACAGGCAGCATAAAAACACTTAACTTTTCAAGCAAAAAATTTGAGTTTGTTCCCTTTAAAACTTTAATAGTGAACAATTTTGTTAGAACTTGGACTAAATTTTTTACATTAATGTAATTTAAAGACTTTCTGCACAATATTGCAGCCAAATTTCATTAAAATTGCAAAAATATTACCTTAAAAAGTAAGCAGCCCAAAACGTTTAACTTTTCAAACTAAAAAATTTTTAGTTTTTTTTCACTTTCAATCAAAAAATTTTGCTAGCAATTTACTTATGTTTATTTTTAATGCACAATTTTATAAATTTCTTTTAAATTTTTCTTTAATGTATAAATTTGTTAAACAAATATTTTAAATTTCCTTGCTTTGTTTTCTGCATATATTTTTATTTATACAAATTAATGCGTAGGAATTTTCATTTAAATTCTTTTCAAGCATTAATTTTCATTTATACTCCTTTTATGTCATTTATATAGTAAATTATAGTCATTTTAAATAGCTTGACTATTAATAAATGCGTTAGTTTAGTTTTTTTCCTAGCTGCAGCGAAACAAATTTAAACAGATTTTCAAATCAGCATATCCATATTTCTTGTTCCTATACAAAAGTAGACGTTGCCGTAGTCATGCATTGTCTTGCATATGCCTGTCTGTTTGAAATAAAAAAAGAAAGCTTTGCTATGATAATGGTTTGAGTTCCTTGAAAACAGGCAAAGACAAAAGTTCTTAAATAGGTTCTATAAAAAAGAGAAGTAGAGGAATAAAAAATTGCATAAAATATTTCATCGAATATAACACTTTGCCTTATGCGACAATAAATATAAAAAACAGTGTTAACAAACATGAGGTTTTTTTTATAAATACATAATAATTTCATATTTGAGTTGAGACATCATTTAGCAAATGCTTTAATAAATTATTTATTATACTTTTAATTATGACCAATTTAAGATTTTAACAATCATATTAATTTTTTATAATTTCCCCTTTTGTTCTTGAGTTTCCTAAATTTTTACTAAATTATGAATAATTGTATTACATCTTCTTCTATATATATAAAATTCAATGTATGTATGTATGTATGTAACGTATGGACTCCAAAACGGCTGAGCCGATTTTGATGAAATTTTCACAGCATGTTACTGTGACTCTGGAAGGAATAATAGGCTATATGAAGTTTTGATTGTACACACGGGGGTGGCACCGCCCATATAACCCAAATATTTAAATCGCCATATTTTGGGCATTTTTTGACCTACGTCAATGATATGTCGTACATATGGAATTGGCATAATTAGGAATACATACCAGGAGAAAAGTGGGTGGGACCACGCCCCTTTTTAGGAAAATTAAAAATCGTAATATAGTCTTAACTACTGGACCGATCGTCATTAAATTTTCACAATAGGATATTCTTACGAAATAATAAATTCTTGACTATGTACGTGGACAAAGGGGCATGGTCTCGCCTAAAGCATTGCAATAAATACATTAAAATTAAATAAATAAATGTTTGTAAATATATAAATACGTTTTATTTTATTTTATGACGAGGGGGGGGTAGCAAAGCACACCGGGTTTAGCTAGTTATTTAATAAAATTAAATATTTCTTGGTTTATAGCAATGTTTATTACATTATTTATTTACAATATTTAACTTTTTCTAACCTTGCACACGTAATTCACATGTTTTTAGTCACCTCTTCTGCATTTTGTTTACTTTTTGCTTTAAAACTATTGGCATCATTGTTTTTCTCCCACTCAACCGCTTAAAGCAACTCTGTAAGTATGAGATGGAGCAAGAGAGTGAGGGGATCTCTCTTACACCCATTATACTGTTATATTATTGTTGTTGCTTTGCCAATGTGGCGGTGTGCTGCTAATGCAATTTTCCACTTAAACTGTCGCCATTTATAGTGTAGTTTTCATATTATAATTTAATGCAACAAACATTTTAGTTAGTGAAGCTTTTTTAAATAAAAAGCAAAGAAATTTTAGATTATTTTTTTTTTCTGTTGCTGTTGTTATTATTGTGGGCATGAAGTAAAATTAAAAGAAAATCAACAGGAAATTAAATGGAGGACTTAAATATGATAATAAAGGCTGAAAAAATAAAATCTAAAAACATATTTATTTGTTATGGTAATTTGGGTAAATTTGTGTCGGGGAATTAACAATTGAGAGAATTTTAAAGATTTGTTTAATAAGCTGCATTAAATTAAATCCGTTACTTTAAGAAAAGGTATTGGAAATAAGGAATATTGTATATATAAAAAGGTGTCAATAGTAAGTTTAAAATGTCAGCTTAAGAAACTTTATAGCTTTATTGTTTAAAAATTTAACATTTAAAAGAAATTAAGCATATTTTAAAGATTTATATTAAAAAAAACTTGCGTTACTTAGAAAAAACTTGTAAAAAAAATTAAAAAATTTTGAATAATTCTTCTCAAAAGTGCAGGCAATTAATTTAAATGTTTTAAAACCTATTTAAAATATCAAAAAGTTTTTGAAAACAAAATTATATAAGCGTTTTTTTTAATTTTATGAAATCTTTTGCTTTAATGTTATATATTTTTAAAACTGTTTTACATGTTATAGATTAAAGCAAGATCTAAAGTTTAGCAGCAAAAAATTAAGCTAATTAAGCGTTTTTTATTTAGGCGTTTTTTAGTTTTTATGAAAAATTTGCTTAAATGTTAAATATTTTTATCAAAATGTTTTGAATGTTATAATTCAAAGCATTTTCTAAAGTTTAGCAACAAAAATTACGCTAATTAAGCGTTTTTCATTTAGGCGATTTATTTTTAATTCTAGCGATTTTGTACTTTTCCTCCTTTACACCTTAGACAAAGCTTAATTGTAAACAATTTAATTAAAAGTAAATATTTCAAAACAATTTGAACCAAAAGTAACACTAAATAGCGTTTTTTCATTTAAGCGTTTTTGTTTTTAATTTAAATTTTTTAATTTAAAATTAACAATTTCGTTTAATTTCTGTTTGTGTAACCATAAAAATTAAATAAACGTATTTGAGAAATGTTACTTACGCAATTTTGTTTACAAATTACTTTACATTTGTAACTTTACCAATTTAAATACTAATCAGCAATTTCAAAACTAATCTATGTTTAAAATTTAATAAACTTGTTTTTTCTCTTAATCCAAAGTATCCCTGGGCTAAAACTTATTTGGGAATTTTAAGGTTTTTACAGCTTTGTAGCTAGCTAGCTTTGTATAAGGTTTGAAAACAGTGGTGGTCATAAAGGGAATTTTACTTTATTGTCAACAAAAGTCAGCTAAAACTAACATTTACATATGTAGGATTTTGCAGATTTTCTTTTAGCTTTGTAGGAAAAATGTTGTGTATAACGTTTGTAACCAGTGGTCGCCATATAGAGAACTGTGTTTCTGTGTTAAATTCAGATAAATTATTAATTGAGGTATTTGAAACTAGAAGTCGACTTTTTTGTTGTAAACTAAAGTCTTTTAACGAAATTATTAAGTTTTATTTTAGCTTTGTAGCTGCAAATTTGTGTATGATGATTGAAAGCAGTGTTGGGCATAAAGACAAGATTTCTGTGCTGCTATTAATTCCGTTACACACACATATGTTGCTAATTAATTGACTATATTGTTTGAAACCACAGGTCAACTTTTCTGTTGTAAACTAAAGTCTACCAATGCTAATATTTATTAAGGAATTATTAAATTTGGTTTTAGCTTTGTGGTTGAAAATTTGTATATAAGATTTAAACAAGTGCTGGGCACAAAGACAATATTTTTCGATAATAAACTGAACAGCTATTTATGGAGATTTTCAATGGGTATTTGATAATTTCTAAGAACTTTCTTAACACTCGTGTTGTTTATAGCTAAATGAACGTTTTCCTTCAACCCCTGGTAAGTGTCGGAGTCGGCCACTGCTTTTAACAGAAAAACCTTAAGGCCATTTTTTCAGTTTTTTTTTCTCCTTCTAAAAATCCATATGAACAAAGTATTAAAGGTATTTTAGCACATATACAAGAAAACGTATGTTACAGAAGAACTTAACTCAAGTTATTTATGCATTCACACAACAAAACGTATGTAGGGGGAAAATTGGCGCTTTTTGTTAAACATTGTAAAAAAACGCGATTGCGTGTATGTTTAAAATCCTGTAAAAAATTGTGTTTTTTTGTTGTATCATCGTCTGTATGTAGTTTGTTTTATAGATAACGCTTAAAGGAGTTGTTAGAGGATGGGAGTAGGAGTTGAAGACAAGAGAAAAAGAATTTTTGTTATTGTGTATAAAAATGTATTATTATGGTATTTCTATAAAAAAAAAACAGAAATAACGTGTAGCTCACATGATGTTTGAAAATAGGCATATACTCGTACATACATAGTTATTAGGTTTTAGATTTAGCCAGCACTATACATTGAAATCTAAACAATATTAAGGAACCAGGCAATTGCAAGGAACCATGACTATGCGTACCAAGCACTTTCTTAGCCGAAGTAGAAGGAGGTTGGCTGCTTGGTTGGTTGGTTGAGTGGCTTTTTAAGCCATACATGTGTGTTTTATGGTTAGTTTACCTGGATCAGCCAGCCTACATGTTGTATTTTTGTTCTTCACATTTCTTTCTTTTGTTTGTATGATTATATCAATGTCTAATAAGAACTTTGTTGTCTACATAAATTTTGTACGTTTTGAACTATGGTAACCATAGGCAAAATATAAGCAAAAAAAAAAATACACTAAACAATATTGTTTAAGCTTGGGAAACTTGAAATTTTTTACCGTTTTCCTATTTTCTATTAATTTTCCTTAGTTTTTTTTTTTTTTTGTATTTTGCTTAATGCCCCCAACACATTTAAAGACTTTTATATACGAGTACATTGTGTAGAGAAAAAAGTAGAGAAAAAACTTAAACTTTTCTTTTAAGAGACATATAAAAAAAAGCAAATGGAAAAAAACTCAAATCTATCAGTTGAAAATAGACACAGACTCTCGACATTCATTAGAAAGTCATAGAAAAAGTTGTTCAATAAAAAATTGAAAGACCTTTTGATAGTCAAATGTTTAAATAAACTTGACAGGCAAATTATACATACTTACCGTGGCTCACAGCTTCTATGCAGTGAATTTTTTTGTTTTTAAAGCTTTATAAAAGGAAAACTAGAAAATTTAAAAGTAAAAATGATATAGTCTAACAAACAAAAATAATTAATTGCAAAAAGTTACATTTTCATATATTAAAACTAAAGAAATAAAAAAATGCTAATTTTTTTCATCACAACGCTTATTTTATGCAGAAATGTATGGGCTTCGAAAACTTTCGAAATTAAAACTTACAGTGATGGCCTTTATTTTCTATAACAGATTTCAGATGCGACCAGTGTTTGGTTTTTGTTAGAAATTTTGTTGTTCCTTTCCTTATGATGGATTCTTAAATTGACCATAAATTTTCCTTAACATTAAGTTCTGGCGACTGTGGTGGCAGTGTCATCAAATGTGACCAGTTTGCGCAATACCCGATTTGTGCTTTGTATCGTTATCCTAGTAAAATCTATAAACTGTTCCTAAACCGAGGTTCACTGCCCTTTCCAACAAGTTGTCCTTAAAAATGTGTAGGTATTTAAAATTGTCCATGGTTATTTTAACCGTTATTTTTCGTTCAGATGAGTTTTAAAAAATGCGATTATTTTTATTTTTACAAAAGTCCTTTAAAAAAGAATATATTTTCTGAAATTATGCTGAATTAAAAATTAGTTTCTTTAAAAAGTTTGTTGTATAATTATTTCTTATATCTTTCCATAGTTTCTTCAATGTATTTCACATCCGTTTGGTAAATTTTACAAGTTTATGTTTAAATATTTCTCATTTATTTAATTTTTAATTCATTTTTTATTGTTTATTTCCCTACTCCTTCCTCCTTAATGTTGGCGATTATTTAACACAGGTTAATTGCTTTAAATTAATTATTTATTTTAGCCATTAATAAGCAAAAAAAAAATACACAAAAATTCAACCATGCGTGCACTTTGGGGAAAACCAGCAAAAAAACCCCTATTACAAACAAAGAAAATATTGTGCACACTCAAACAAACAAATATATACAAGGCAAAGAAAATAAATAAAACCCTGATAAAAACAACATAAGTAAAACAAATGCAACAACAACAACCACACGAAATACGAACGAGTGAAAAAAATTGTCTCTAAGAAAAACCCACCAGAATTTACAAAAGTATCATGTACCACAACAGAGAGGACTCTGGCTTAATGTTGTTTTTGTTGTGTTTGTTTTCATACGCATACTTTTTTGTTTTTATTTTACTGTTTTGGACTAAAAACAAAACAACAACAGCAGAAAACTTTCTCAAACATAAATTGCGTGCAAGAGACTCCTTGAGAGGAATAATAACAAGAGTAGTACGGTACATAAGTATGTGTAGATATGTGTGTGAGTTTGTTTACATTTAACTGAATGTGTATGTAGGAATGTATGTTTGTATGCCTATGCGTGGAAGATGAACGAGTTGTCAACTTTGAAATTTCAAAACGCACCAAAATAGAGAAAAAAACGCACCATTAGAAAAAAGAAACGCACGAAACTTTAGATTTTGTTTTTATTTAAAATGTTTATATTGAATTTTACATAAAAAGTATAATAGGTATTTTTTGTGTGCACATATAATGTTCATACATACATACATACATATGTATATCTACATACAATATGTATTTTGTATCCACATATTTATGTACATAGTACATACATACATACATACATATGCAAGTACCGAGGTTATTACTTGTTTTTTTTTTTAAATGCCGGCACGCATAAGCACATGAACAAAGACATAACAGCTCTGTGACATCAAATAGAATTATTGAAAATTTTATGTATGTATGCATGTAAGAGAACTTTAAATATTTCTTTAATTAATAAACAGAAGTTCTATACTTTCAGTTTTAAAGCTTTACAGTTTTTATATACAATGTAAAATGTTTCTTCACACTTTTCATATGATTTGGTACGTTATGAATGAACGTCAGTCATTATTTGTGGCCTGTAAAATTGATTGTAAAAAAAATTTTGCAGTATTGAATGAAATGGTAGATACTTACTGAATGAAACAGGTGTATTTTTTGTACAAAGATTTTTACTCACACTGAAAAAAAGTTGTGTTCAATTTGTTTTGGTGCCACCAAAAACTAAAAAGCACACCAAAATTTAAAAAAAAGCGTACCGCGCACCAACTAAAGAATTTTTCGCACCAAAAATTTAAAAAAGCACCAAAAATGTTGCGAAACGCACCAAGTTGACAACGCTGGTTATACTGATTGTTGTTGTTATTGTGTACGATTTGTTTGTAAACAGAGAGAGCAAAGAACTGTTTAATTACAAATGGCATTTTTAAAGGTTTTTTCTAAAGATGTTATAAGTAATAATTTCTTGCTTTATTATGATTTTTTAAACAATTTATTGTTTTAAATACTGCAATTTTATTGCTGGCAAGTAAAATTGTGTTGTATTTATTGTGTTAACTAAAAATTAAGGTATTTATTTGCGTGCTCTTGTGGCACGCACATGCCGACAGTGATTTTTTTCTGCAGAAACATGCTACTTGTTTTTTTTTTTTTGACAATGATTTGAGATTTTTTAAAGGGGGAATTAAGGAATTTTTTTGATAAACTGCTAAAGATCATTGGCAAATTAAAGAAATATTTAAAAAATAGCTTTACTTGTAAAATTTTTGAAACCAAAATGTTTGTTGTATGTGGGTGCAGCTTGATGTCTTTTTTGTGTTTCTTAAAAAAAACACATGTTTTAAACATGTTTAAGGAACAAACAAAAATCGCTGCCTCACCTTCAACTTTATTCCTTGCTTAGATTTTACCACGTCATCTTACTAGTCTTTATACCCAGCTTAGAAACTCATGGCTGTGCACTCTGTATTTTAGTTAATTCGTTGTTGGCTGTTTGTTTGCCTAGTCGTTTCATTTATGCGTAGGTGTTGTTCTTGTTTCTTGGAGTTGCAACATTTCTGTTGCATGTGGGTATGTCTAAATTTTAATGCGATCTTTTGTTTAGTGTTGCTTTTTGCAATTTTTAACAATATTGCGTGTTGATCTTTAAAGTGTTGTTGCTAGTTTTTTTGTTTAATTAAAAAAACTGTTGCTGTTATAGAAGAAAACAGCCTTTAAATGTTGAGTTATAGAAGAGTTTTTTTCATAAATGATTTATAATGACGTTTTTGGTTTTTTTAATGAAATGATTTATTTAAAAAAACTTTTTTTAATGTAAAAAACAAAATGATCTATGGGAATGCAAAAAGCAAGGAATAATAATGAAGTGAGGGAAGTAAAAAATCTTGGAATTTAAAAAAATATCCTTTTTAAACATTCAGGTTTTTTCTGTTGTTCAATATTTGATTTAAATTTGTAAAATAAGATTTCTACTATAAAATAAAAATGTGTTTACAAAACTTTAAAATTTGTCTTAAATTTTTTAAAATTAGTTTAAAAATGTTTATATTTATTAAAATCTTAAACGTTTATTACCCAAAATTTTAATTTTTCATTTTAATTCACAAATTTAAGCTAAAAAATCTTTTGTAAATTCAACATTGTTAGTGAATATTTTAAAAGTTGCTTCAATTTTATAATTTTTTTGACATTTTCTTGGTTAAAATGTTGCTTTTTAAGAAACTTTCAATTTAATAAATAATGTAAAAAAACTGGTTTCTAACCTCAAAATTTTAATTTAAAGTTTTTTTAATTTTTTTATTCCCAACAATAAAATCTTTTTTAATTTTTACATTTATTTAAAACTTACGCTTATGCTTAAAAAAAATTAACAAAATTGGTTAATTGAATCAAAAGTTATTAACCAAAACCAAACGTTACCTCCAAAATTTTTTTAATTTTTCCAAAAGTCATGTACTCGTATAACCTTAAAAAATCACTTAATTTCAAATTTAAATTCTGTATAAAAATATTCACTTTTATTTTTTACCATAACTTATATCAATTTCATACACATTGTGTCACTATTACTCAATTTAATAACCTCACAATTTTTGTTTAAAGATTTTCACGTGTTCTTAGTCGCGAAAGTAAAATCTTTTAGAATTTTTAGTTATATTTAAGTCTTAATCTTATTCGGTAAAAAATTAACAAGATTGGTTAATTAGTTCAAAAGTTATTAAGCAAAAACCAACCTAACCTCCAAAAAATTAAAAAATCAAAAAAAAAACTGAAAAAATGTTCTTAATTTCCACTTAAATTTTTTATGCCTATAAATATGTTGTATTAAATTGCTCTGTTTGCTCCAATTTAATTCAACTATTTAATCAATTTAATGAAAATTTTCCTAAAATCGTTTTTAACCTCACTATGTGTTAAAGTTAATAAGCAAACTCGGAACTAATCTTCAAAAAAAAGGGAATTAAAATTTATTTATATTCATTCCTTCATATCTATAATTTAAATTGCTCTTTAAGGTAGAAATTCAATATCACTTGATGTTTATCTGATTTGGAATCCTTGTGTTGCTGCTTTAAACATATTTAATATGCCACATTAGCAATACAATTAAAATCATTATAATTATCTACATATCTGTTTTTTTTCTGTTGGTATTCTCCACATTAAATGGCATTTTAAACTGACCAGTCAAGCAGCTAACCAAGAAACCAATGTATTGGTATATATTGGTCGTTAATAACCCAGCAGTACTAGGTGTGTGTCGCGAATTAACTTTTCTTTGCATGACAAACAAAATATAAGCAAAATGTAAACTAAAAGAATTAAAGTGCCTACTTTCTTGTTTACTTAGGGACATTAAAGTGGCATATGACGTCAGTGTAGACTACCAGGGATGTCTTAAGTAATCTATTTATTTCTATGAGCATTATAAAAGCCTCAAGTGTGTCAATAAAGATAAAGTTGTAAAAAAAAGTTTAAAGTAATTACATTTTACATTACTTAGAGACTGTAAAGTGACAATTGACTTTAGCTTACATTACCAGGGATGTCTAAAGGAATCTATTCACTTCTCTAGACATTATAAAAAGCATAATAGTGCCATTAACGATAAAATACTTAAGAAATTAAAAGTGGTTACATTTTAGATTACTTAGAGACACTCAAGTGGCAATTGGCTTCTTACTAGATTACCAGGAATGTATAAAGTAAACATAACAAGGTCCACAAATGTATTAAATGTGACAAAAATATAAAACTTAGCGACAGCCAAGTAAAAGGTCTTAAAAGTTTACAATACTAACTTGTACAACTAAAGTCAACACAGTTCAAGAAAAAAAAAAGATTTCCCTGAGCTTACAATTCCACACTTGGGATAGTATAATGATGGACATACACTATGTAACTTTACGCCTGGTAATACAAGTTGTAGAACGCTGCTAGAAACAAACAAACCAAAAAAAAACAGCATCATATATTAAATATCCTTTTTAATGGGCGAATATTTTTCTAAAAAAAAATAATAATCATTTATATTTACTCATGTTAACAAGCGCTATGACATGGTGTTTTTTGTTTTTTGCTGTATACAGATTTTCCTGAACACACCAGCCCCATGTTAAGCGGGCTCAGCTACTGTGCTGGCATTGAGTCATGTTCGTTCATAAGCTAGCATATGATGAGTTGTGCATGCAGCGTCTTGAATGTTGCAATATACTGTCATAAAAATCAATTATTATTAGAGTTTAAGCATTTTTTTTCGATTTTTTTTTTTGCCCTTGGTTTACAAAACAATTCTTAAGAAATAAAAAGACAATTTAGGTGTCTCTAGACGTAAATACAATACTCAGTAGCTGGCTGGAAGTAAAATGACTGACTATGTAGCTGTTGGTTTGGTTGTTTGGCTGAACTGCTTTAATACCCAACCAAGCAAATGACATTATGTCAATAATTTATTTATTTATTGTTGTTGGCTCGTTATGTCCTTTATGGTGTAGAACGACAGCTCTGAACACAACCAAACACAAACCAACACAGCATCACAATCACAAACGAAATCAAAATCGATTTGTTATATAGAAATTCTCAAGTTTTACTAGCAGCACGTACTAGCAAGTGCAAGAAACGTTAAAAGAAATCCCAGAATAAAAAAAAACAACAACTAAAGGTTTCCTTCTTCTTGGTTTTCGTTAGCATTTTTAGAGACAATTCCAACTAAAGTTTCTTTTTGTAGATTTTATACTCCTGGCATAAAAATGCATTTTATATATGACACATGTTCTAGAACAATTGTACATGTGTAATGGCATGTATTCTCCAATGAATGCTGGAATATTTTTGTAAATTGTTGTGTGTTTTTGTTGTTGTTGTTGTTGCCAAACAAAAATAAACCTTAGAGCTTCATTTATTTGTTTTGTTGCCAGATTGTTACTTAACAATTTGTTAAGATGACGCTTATTTTGTTGCAGCTGGAAATTTTGCAATTTATGTGAAATATGTGATGTTTTTTTCTCTTGTTCTGTTGCTTGCTGTTATTGTAAGACAATTTGTTAACTTGATTATTTACAATACATCATTGGGGCTGTCATACAGGGATTTTTTGTCGTTTATTTACTTTGAAGCTTAACAGCAAAAAGTCTATAATTGATTTCGATAATTATTTAAAAAACAAATCAATTTTGTTAAAAAAAAATACAACAGATATTAAAGGAATTTATACATACTTATAAAGGAAATAAATCATCAGGTTTGAAAGAAAAGTTTCTTTATTCACATAATTTTAGCTTGCATAATGTTAACCATATGAATGAAATGTTTTTCACAAATTAAAGCCAACACTTGCGGTCTGCGATTTTAAATTAATTTTTAAATTTTTAAATATGTTCAAATATTTTCCTTGCAAAAATAAAAATATTTCTGTTTTGCCTACTTTTCTCCTAACTTCAGTAATATTAAAAGATTCAATAAATATTGTTCCTTAAATTACACAAAAACATTTCAAGACATTAATACAATAAATATTAAACACTTCTGAAGGTACGTTCACACTTGGCAAATATTTGCCGAAACAGACGTAACCACTAACTAAAACACATTTGAACTTGTTTATTTATTTAAAAAAAAAACTTTTCTTATTTAGGACAAGACACAACAAATATTTAGTTTTAATTTATTTGATGCTGTTCAATCTCGCAAAACTTTTGTAAGAGTAAAAAATGTCAAACAAATGTGTGCTCAAACAAGTGGTTACGCTTTTTTAAAGTAAATATTTGCCAAGTGTGACCGTACCTTAAGAAACATTTTATTTTGCGTAAATTTTCCAAAAATTTAAAAAAAAATTTCTTTTTATTTTGCTTTAAATTTCAATACAAACACATGTTTTAATAAATCTATTTTTTACAATTTATAGAAAAATATTGTAGAAAACAACTTTAAGCAAATGTTGTAAGCTTTTGATTTTTAAGGAATTTTTGAAAAAGTTTTCAAATAAAAAATTAGGTATTGCACTGTTTCAATTTGTTTTTGTGTTGTAGTATTTACAATTTCAAAGAACTTTGTTTCATAAATTATAGTAAACCCTTTGAACTACATAACCAATAAATTTCTTTCTTTGTGTTAAATTTTCAAAAATTTTAAAATTTTGTTTGATTTTATTTTGCTTTAAATTTCAATATTTTAATAAATCTTTTTCCACAAATTATAGAAAACTTTTGTAGTAAAAAGTGACACAAGTTTTAAACAAATTTTTTAATTCCCTGATTTTTGAAGAATTTTTAAAAATTATATAAAATTCAATAATTTTCGTTTGTGTTTTTTTTTTTTTTTTGGTTTAGTAATTTTTACAGTTTTAAAAAACTTTATTTCATAAATTATAGTAAACCCTTTGAGCAACATAACCAATAAATTTCTTTCTATTCTGTGGATGTTTAAAATTTTGGTGAATTTTTAAAAAATTTTAGTAATTGAAAACAAAATTTTGATTAATTTTATTTTGCTCCAAATTTAAGTAGTAATCTATAATTAAAAAAAAAACTTTTTGCACAAATTCTAGAAAACGTTTTTAGTAAAAAGTAGCACAAGCTTGAAGCAAATGTTGTAATACCCTGATTTTTGTAGAATTTTTGAAATTATATCAAATTTATAAATTTTCAAAGAAAAATATTTTGTTTTTTGTGTCAGTAATATTTACAATTTAAAAAAACTTTCTTTTAGAAATTATAGTAAACCTCTTAATATGCATATATGCATTAAAAATTTAATATAATTCTGTAAATGTTTCGAATTTTGGTGAATTTTTAAAAACTTTTTATAAAATTTTTACAAATTTTCACAAAATTTTACAATAATATACAAAATTTTTATTAATTTTCTGCCATAAATTGTAAATTAAAAAGTAACAAAATTTCAGTTTGTTGCTTTGATTTTTGGGGAATTTCTCAAATATTGTAAAAATTTTCAAAATAAATTTTTAACATTTTCATAGTTTTGATCTGTAGTCTTCCTGACTTTTAAATTACTTTGGGGAATTTCTATGCAAATTTAGTTTGTTAATATTATGGTTCATAATTTATTTTAGCTAAGCATTTTGTCTTTTTGTATTATATCCAAAGTTTAAGTTACTAAACAGAGCATCTATATCTGCCCAAAATGGTTAACAAAAAACTATCCATATAAAATCAAGCAATACAAAGTTTTTTTCCTAACCATATAATAGCATGTTTTATGAAAAAGAAAAAGAAAGCCTGCAAAAAATCCACATAAAAGCCAAGAAAAATGCATCAAACGACAATCACTTTAGATTGAAAAAGAAATGAAGAGAAAACAGCTTGCAAATAAAAAAAAATAAAGAATTTAAAGATATTTTTCTTTTATTTGTTTTTTTTTTTTTTGTAAAATATTAAATCAGATAAAACTATCAAACTCGGGTGACTAAATAAGTAAGCAAACGAATTCTTATAACTACATACATGGCCAGAGATAGCTATAGATAGAAGGAGTATGTAAAGCAGTGGTGGGCATTCATACGATACGTATGTAACAGGGTTAAACTCACAGACCACAGCTTATTGGAACTTCTTTGATTATAAGAAATTTGTGTTAATTTTCATTACTCTTCGCATTTACTCAAGTGCTTTTAGTTCCCTTTGTGCCGACCACTGCTTTAAACTTTATTTAAAAGCCAGTTGTTTTGTTTGTTGCTCTTACATATGAAGAGTTTAGTAAGGACAGTGAGAAAAAGCCATTATGAACAAAGTAGTTGCTGTTTTTTTTATTACTAAACTCTTATACTGATATTTATGTTTATAAGCCCAGTAAACATGAAAGTTTGATGTCAAATTGAGAAAGTTTTTTTTAGCTAATACTTTTACAAATTTTCAAGTTTGAAAATAATGGTTTTCTCAATAATTTGGTTTGGGTTTTCTCAAGTACGAGTATGCTTCAAGATTTGTTGTTATGCTTGAAACTGCATTTGATAGCAATGGAAGAAGTCATAATTTGTTCATGTTTTGCTTGATTTTAAAGTTTGATGTCAAATTGAGAACGATTTGACCTCGAATACTTTTACAAATGTTTCAGTTTGCGAATAATGGGTTTCTCAAGAATTAATTTTAGGTTTTGTCAAAGAGTCTTAAAGATTTCATAAAAGGTTTGATTGCAAATATTGAAGTTGGATATCAAATTGAGAACGATTTGACCTCGAATACTTTTACAAATGTTTCAGTTTGCGAATAATGGGTTTCTCAAGAATTAATTTTAGGTTTTGTCAAAGAGTCTTAAAGATTTCATAAAAGGTTTGATTGCAAACATTGAAGTTGGATATCAAATTGAGAAAGATTTGACATCGAATAATTTTACAAATGTTGAAGTTTGAGAATAATGGGTTTCTCAACAATTCATTTAAGGTTTTCCCAAAGAGCGAAATTGAAAAATATTTTAAATCAAATTGTTTTACAAATGTTTCAGTTTGCGAATAATGGGTTTTTTAACAATTAATTTTAGGTTTTCTCAAAGAGTCTTAAAGATTTCATAA
Organism: Bellardia pandia; assembly: GCA_916048285.2. Taxonomy (NCBI): domain Eukaryota; kingdom Metazoa; phylum Arthropoda; class Insecta; order Diptera; family Calliphoridae; genus Bellardia; species Bellardia pandia. The sequence continues at coordinate 98,543,168 of OU696531.1, read as the reverse complement.
AAGGTTTGATTGCAAACATGGAAGTTTGATGTCAAATAAAGAAATATTGGAAATCAAATTGCTTAACAAATGTTTCAAATGTTTAAGCTTGAAAAATTCAGTTTGGGGTTTCTTAAGTATGTTTAAAAATTTGTTTTAATATTTAATAGTTTTCAAAGTTTGTTTGAGTGGTAAGTTTTATGTCAAACTAAGATGAATTTAAAATCAACAGCTTTCATAAATGTTGCTTTTCCACCAATTGCTTTAGGATTTCTCGAGTATGCTTCATGTGTTGCTCAGAGGTTTGAAAGTGCATTTGAAGTCAGCGGAAAAATTCATAATTTTTTAAACATAGTTTGACTTGAAAGTTTGAAGTCAAATTAAGTATGATTTAAAATGAAATTTTTAAACAAATGCTAATTTTTTCATTGCCAATAAAAGTTAATTTTTACAGTTTACATTCAACAACCCTGTTAATCTAGCTTAAAGTCAATTGTCACTTTAGTGTCTCCAAGTAATCAAAAGTGTAGCCACTTTAATATTGTTATGTACTTTCTTTGGTTGACTCATATTTGATCATTTCAAAAGCAACTCATGCTGGTAGGTTACTTAAAACATCCACAGGTGTGAAGGCAATTGTTACTTTACAGTCTCCTAGTAATCTAAAGAGTAGCCATTTAAAACTTAATTTAATAATATGTTTTTTGACTCATATGTGCTTCTTGTAATAGCAAGATAAAGCAATTGTACCTTTGTACCTTTATATCCAGGTAATCTAGCGAGAAGTCATTTGTCCTTTTACAGTATCTCAGTAAACTAGAGGGCATCAAAGAAAAATTCAGAAGTTTTCATATTTTGTTCGGCTGGAAAGTTTAATATCAAATTAAGAATTATTTGTTGAGAAGACTTTGTTAGTGTTTGATAATAAGGACTTTCGCAATAGTTTTTAGTAGTATTTCTCAAATATTGTTTGCTGGGTTGTTTGGGCTGCTTCGGTTGAGTTGCTTGATGGACTGTTGCTGCTCTCATACTGAAATTAAACTTGCTTTATAGAAACTATAATCTTTATAGAGTTTTAACATCTAGCCAACAATTCCTTGTTGGGTATAAATAAAAAATCTAACAGAAAAATGTTTTCAAGATAAACAGTAAAATGTTCAACTAGTTGAGATCAAAAGCTTAGTATAAGATTTAACCATTCTCTACAGCTTTTACTGTGACTCTCTGGTTTTTTCATTTCACACACAATGGCCAGTTGTAGCTTGACTCACACACAATTTTTAAGCCAAAACGTTTAGTTTTTTTTTTGCATTATAAATTAGAAAAAAGTACAAGAAAATTTTTTTCATTTTATTGCAGTCAGTATGTTTTTTCTCTCTCTCTTCACAAGCTTTTTTATGGTTTTATGGACATGTATAGTAATGTTGTTTTTCTTTTTTGGTCAGTGTACAGATAATGCTTAAAATAATGAAGTTTGATATAAAATTGAAGCTAAAGGAGAACAATATAAAAGCTTCCTAACTAACCAAAACACATTTAGATGCTAAAGTCTTGATAATTTTAATTTTACGAACTCTTTACTTTGTAGCTATGATGATTTTTAATAGCAAAAGGTCAATAGAAAATTTGAAATGAAAATTTTTCTAAAAAAAATGATTACAAATTAAAGATTAAAAACGGAATCTTCTACACAGTTTTATAAAGTCGTGGGTGTTTTTGTATAAAACTATTTTTAAGGAAATTTCATTTAAGTTTAGCTTTAATAAAATGATTATCTTAATGTATTTACGGTTTTTTTCTCTTCTATGTGCTTTATTTTCAATAAACAACTATTTTTTTCTAACAAAAAAAAAAACTTGTTTTTATTACTGCCAAAAAAATCTAATTTGTAACTTTACTTTTTGTGTCTTTACAGGTATGTAAACTTTTTTGTTTCAAAACAAACAAAATGATGACAAAAACACAACCCCAACTCTGCTGATTCCGCCAGCTTAACAAATTAACCAAGTGAGTGTGAGTGTTAGGGAGCTGCCATGTATTCCCAGCAGTTTTAAAAGTAATCATTTTTTATTAGTTCTTACAATTTACATATTTTATGTCCTTGTAATACCCAGAAGAGTTAATGGTTTACTTCATACCTGCCGGGTGATCAAGCAGGTTGTCTATTGTCACTTTAGTGTGCCTAAGTAAACTACAAAGTAGTTACTTAAACTTTTTTTATACTTTGACACGTATGTGTTTTTTATAATGTTCACATAAGTCAATTTCTTATTTTATACATGCTACTAAACTATGCTTTGTATGGCCAAGGGAAGTCAATTGTTGACTTAGTATATGTCAGGTAAACGAGGTTGAAGTCAATTGCCACTTTAGTATCTCTAAGTAAGCTAAAGTGTAGCCACTTTAAATTTAATTTTTTAATTTCTTTTGTTTACTCAAATAAGCTCTTTTGTAATGACAAAATATATTCTTAGTTTACTTTGTATATCCCAGGTAATCTAACCTGAAGTCAATTGACACTTTACCATCTCTAAGTAATCTAAAGAGTAGCCATTTTAAACTTTGTTTATACTTTACATTTATTGACTTATAGTTGCTATTTATAGTACCAACATATGGTAAAACCTTCAAGTTAATCTAGTATAAGGCCGTTTGCTACTTTAGTGTCTCCAAGTAATATATAATGTAACCACTTTAAAGTTTATGGTGTACATTTTTTTGTTGACAAGTATTGTGCGCTTTTTTAATGCCTAGATAGTTGTTAGGTTACTTTGTACATTCCGGGCAAATAAGCTTAAAGTCAATTGTCACTTTACAGTCCCTAAGTAAACTAAAGAGTAGACACTTTAACGTTGTTTTCAGCAATTTCTTGGGTACACTCACCTAGCACTGCCGTTTACACTTGAAGCTGAAATGTTCTATGTAAAATAAAATGTTTTGTAAAGAGAAACTTTTTTCTTACCTATAATATTGCTAAAGCTTGACAGAATTTCAATAGAATTAACAAATATTTAACAAATGTTTACAAAACGCATTTACATGATACAAACGACAAACAAATCTACCATTTCCAGAAAGTTTTTTAAAACAAATTTTTATACAAGTCCTTAAGAAACCTTAATAATAGTTGAAAATAAGCTGTAGAATACCAACAACAAATTAATGGCTGTAGTTATGAATAAAGTTATGAATGAATAACCACAGAAATAGTATTTTCCTGGTTTTCTCTGTAACAAGAAATGAATAAAAAAAATAAAAATATAAACAACTAATTAGATCAGTCAAGTAGCAGAGAAGAGGAGCTCAGGGGGGTACTCTCTATTGCGATGCGAAAGCAAATAGAGAGTAACCCCCCAGAATAAAAATAAAGTAAATTTATACAGACTTTAAATAGAAAACTAATTTCATTATACAGTCGTAAACTCAATAGAGTATTTAAAACATAAAAATCTAGTAATTGTAAAAAACTTATTTAAATTATTATTTAGGAATCATTAACACTAAAATTTAGATATTAATAACTTTTCAGTGATTTTTAAAGAATTTTTACAAAATATTACAGAAAGTATTGTTTCTCATTTTACATATGTACATATATTGAACTTTGCTAATTTTTAACAAAACTAATTGAAAATTGTCACTATAATAGACTGGAACTTAAGTATTCATTGCTACAAAATTTAGTTTTCAAAAGCAACTCAATGAATTTTGTGGAATTTTTTAAAAAATTATAAAATTTCTACATTTTATTATTGTATTCTTACAATAATTGCTGGAATAATAAAGTATATATTAAGGAATTTGTATATCAAGATTTGGACTACTGGAAATGGCTTTAGCAATTTTTTGTGAATTTAAAAAAAAAAAAAATTTAAATGTAAAAAAATGTTTTTCGTTTTTAATTTGCAAATATTTAAATATTAACAACTTGGCAACTTTTCTGCAAACTAATGGAGAATTTCAAATATTATGACTAGAAAATTTTAGCTTTAAAAGCAACTCTACGATTTTTGGAGAATTTTTGCAAAAAAAATCCAAATTTTTTATCGTTTTGAAGTTAGTTTAAGTATCTTTAAAAAGTTATTTAAAACCCACCTAGAACAATTGCTAGATTGATAGAGAATATATTGGGGAATTCGTAGTCTGAAAATAGGACTTCTTAAGCCATTTTCTTTAATTAAAAAAAATATATACATACATAAATTTCTTTCACAATTTACAAATATTTAAATACTAACAACTTCGCCAATTTTTTGTCAAGCTATATAAAAATTGTGAATATGATAGCACATATCACAGCAAAAATTAGACTTCAGAAACAATTCTACAATTTTTAGAGAATTTTTGAAAAAAAAATCCAAATTTTTTTTCTTTTTGACGTTTTGTTATTTTTGTTTAGTTTAAGTTTCTTCAAACAATTATTTTAAACCCACTTACATGTGCATACAATAATTGCTAAATTGATAAAGAATATATTAGAAAATTTGTAATAAATTGGACTTCTTAAGCTATTTAACGATTTTTAGTAAATTTTTAAACAATTTTCTTTAAATAAAAAAGTATATATGTATGTCTCTGTCAATTTACAAATATTTAAAATTTAACAACTTCGTCAATTTTTAGTCAAGCTATATAAAATTTGTGAATATAATAGACCATACTCGTATGTTAATTTATTAACACAGCAAAATTTACACTTCAAAACAAACTGTACGATTTTTGCAGAATTTTTGAAAAAAAAATCCATTTTTTTTAGTTTTGAATTTTTTTGCACTTTTTAAGGAAATTTGTTTTTTTTTTTTCGAAACTGCTGCCGAAATATTTGCTAAGGCTTAACATATCTTAAGTTGTTACCACAGCAAAATTTCGAATTTAGAACTAACTCTACAATTTTTGGAGAATTTTTGCAAAAAAAAAAAATCCAAATTTTGAAGTTTTGTTTAGTTTAAATATCTTTAAAAAATAATTTAAAACCCTCCTACACTTACAAAATGCTGGATTAAAAGAGAAAGTATTAGGGTAGTTTTATTCTGCAATTTGGACTTCTTAAGCTATTTAACGATTATTTGTGAATTTTTTGATTCTATAGAAAAAGCAGGAAACATGTTTTCGAAATGAAACCACTTTTAATTTGCTATGTGGAATTGTAATTTTAAGCATTTCTAGGTTTTGTTTCGAAAAAATTGTACGGAATTATTTCCACTTCCGAACGGAATTAATTTCTATGACATGGCTGATAATATATGTATTTCTTCTATTTCAATTTTTTTGTCAAGCTATATAAAAAGTGTACAGATGATAGTCCATAACTCAATTTATTAACACAACAGAAAATTTAGACTTCAAAACCAACTGTACGATTTTTGCAGAATTTTTGAAAAAAAAAATCAATTTATTTTTATTTTTAAATTTTTTTGCATTTTTTAAGGAAAATTTTCTTTTTTTTAACTGTTGGTGAAATATTTGCTAAAGCTTAACAGCTTGTTTAATTTTTGTTAATTTCTTCTGAGTTTTCTTTACAAATTTATATAGAATTGTCTACAATCTGTAATGGACGTTGTATATATTGAGGCACTATTTAGCAAAAGCAATTTTCTTTTCAGGGGGTTTCGGGGCAGTAAGAGGACTTCAACGGGGGGTGCGTTTTAATTCATGTGCTCGTTTTTGCTTTTTCTGTTTTCTTTTTGCATATTTAAATTGTAGTTTATTATAAACTGCATTCAATGTACATTTTAAGTACATTCACCTACATTTTTCTTTTTTTGTTCATACTCACAGTATGAATACGAAAAAATATGAAATTTTTTTAGGGGGTGGTAAAAGAAAAGCTTAACTGTATGCTTGTTGTTACAAACATTTTGTGTGCCAAGAGTCTGTATATGAGTCTCGTGAGTGTAAATATATGATGGTGGCAAAAAAATATAATAAAAAAAAATTGTCGCTGTTTATATATAAAACCATCACCAACAGTTGTTGCTAAAACTGCACAGTGCTTGCTACTACTACCCCCTGTTAGTTTTCTGAAAATGGTGGCAAGTTTAAATAAATTGTAGCCGTTTGTTTGGTTACAAAAGCAAATCAGCAGAACAAAAAACTTGTGCTGCAGTTTATGGCATTTTTTGCATTTCTTTCTTGTTTTCTTGGCAAAAGCTTAAGTAGTTTAATGGAGATGCTAGTAGTATGAGTGTATGAGCACTTTGGATGCAAAAATTCTATATAAAAATTGCCACTATGCGTTGTTTCTGGCTTTTGGAACCAAAATAAAATAAAAAAAACTTAAATAAAGAAATATTTTGTGAAATAAAAAAAAATAAACAACAAAAACACTTAAACTACTACCACAGTTCGTTCGCTTTTCCTTTTATTCAATAACGGAAGTTAAATTGTGAGAGTGTAGCTGTTGTTGTTGCTGTAGTAGTGGCTCTATAAAGTTTGGTTAATGTTTAACTATTTAAATGTCAGTCAGTCAGTTATATTATACAATATTATATTATAGTTATATTATACAATATTTACAGGACCTGCTGCTTATATTATATACCGCACAAAAAACTAAAATAAATAAAATAAGGAGTGGAGTTGTTAAAGAAGAAACTGTACAGTTAAAAGAAAATCATGCCAATGACATTAACAGACAGTCATCATAATGACACAAAGTACTGCACATTTTTCTTGTTGGTAATGTAATCAATACCATCATTATTATCATAAAGAATACGAAAAAGGATTTAAAAAAACACAAGATATTTTAAAACCCAGCCTCTACCCTACAAGCTCAAGTTTTAAGAATTTTGTGCAAGACTAAATTAGATTTTTATTTTCTTGAATTTGTAAAGAAAATTCTGACAATTATTGAAAATTAGTTCCAATTTACACGCAGTAATTTTTATTGAAAAGATTGATGCAATTTTTTCCTAGAAACTTCTTCGGTGTTTGCACAGCACAATTATTATTGCTTAAATCGCTCGTATTTTTATTTGAGAGTATACACACATTTCTATATGTAAAACGAATAAGAGAGTAGTAACACGAATTGCTAGTACAATAAAGTGTAATCAGCTTAGCTTAAAGAATTGCTACGTGTAAATTGGAACTTAAGAAAATAAAAAAAATTAAAATTTCAATCTTTTTTTTAAATTTTAACGTACATACGTATTTGAAAACCCTTTTTTTAATAAGATTTCATGTTGTAAAAACAATTCCTACCTGCAGTAAAAATAATAATTTAATGAGAATTAAATTTAATGAACTCGAGCCTGACTAAAGAAATATATCAAAAATTTAAAATTAACAGATCGACTAAAATAAATAATTGTACGTATTTAAAAAGCCAGTCATGGTGAGAGCAGTAGTACAGCTGACTGACTTTGTTTACAGTTTTCTTATGTCAAAAGTAATACTTTTTCAAGTGTTTTAGACAATAGTACAGTATTTTACACAAACAAAATACCTGTTGCTTCGGTTATAATTACACCATGAAACCAGTTTTCAAAGAAAAGTTATGAAATTTATTCCAAATATTACTGAAACAGTTTTCTATTGTTTAACAAAATTTCGAAAATTTACTTAATTCTGCAAAGAATTAGAAAAATAAAGCAATTTTTATTATTTTTTTTTTTTTTGAATGAAAATTTAAAAAAGAAACTTTAGAAATAAAAAATTTTAAATTTACTGAATTTATTAGCAGAAATAAAAAAATAAAATTTTGAAAATGAAAACAAATTTGAAAATTTGTTGAAAAAGAAACAAACGAAAATAAACCTTAAATTTGTTCATACTCATTAGTGAGAGCATCAGCTATCAATTGTAATACCTTAAAAACTTAAAAATTGAATTTTTCTCCTGTATTTAATTGTTTTTTTTTTTTCAATATTTTGATATCCATCCGATATCATTATCAAGGCTGTAACAATATAAGAAAAACACCAATGTACGAAAAATATATTAATATTAATTAATATAGTAACAACGTTGTTATTGGGGGAAAACAATAATTTAATAAATAATATATATATTTTTTACAAATAATTGGCCTCAAGCTCGAAAAACTTTTTTATTTTATTTTTTTTTTATTAAAAAATTTTAAAACAATATTTTCTTCATTTATTTTTTTGAGAAACTTCACACAATTATCACTGAAGATGTTGTCTTTTGATTCTAAATAACATTTTACATTCCTTTGTAATTTACTGTTAAGTTACTTAGAAAATTAGTAAAAAAAATTAAAATTAAATTTGCTTTTACTTTTTTCCAAAATTTTAACAAACTTAAAAAAATCACCAAAAATTAATTAATCAGGCAGGTATGTGATCGAAATCGAAATCGAAAACGAATCAGTTTTGGAAATACATTTTAATGCATTTATAATCTAATTTTTAAAATTTTATGTGTTAAAAGTTTTTCAATACAGAAATATTACGAAAAAATTTACTTCTAAAACTTATTCGTTTTCGTTTTCGATTGCCATCATATGCCTGAATAAATTAAATATTATGAATTTACTTACACATTAATTAGAAATAGCTTTCTATTAATTTTTGTAAGAAATTTTCCAAAAACTTTTAAAATACTTGATTTAGTAAATCATTTAAAAAAAACCTACTTTCTTACAAATTTCTAGCCTTGTTTTAGGGTACCTACAAAAATTGTTGAATGTGTTTTCCCAGATTGTGTTTTAAAAGTTTGGTATTCAATTTAAGGGTATACAATATTTTTTGCTTTGTTTACACTTACTTAACATATAAAATATTTGCATAAAAATTGCTTTTCTTTAGTCAATTTTTTTTTTCCAAAAAAAAAATATATAGAAAAATTGCATACTACTGGCTTTTTTTGCAGACTGGACCACCTTGCAACCAACAACACCTGTATTTATGTTTATATTAACTGCGTTTTTTTCGTGCATCAACTACTCCTTTTGCTGCTGCTGTTATTGTAAAGTTTATTTTTATATTTATATTGCAGATCATAAAGGGTGGTCCCTGAGCATTTATATATTTGTTCGCAACTTAAACATTTTTAACGTGGTTAGTTTAACAACAACATTTGTTGCTGCTGCTGTTGCAATTGTTGTCGTTGGCCATGCAACGTTGGCTGGCCTGGGTTTTTGGTGCCGGGTTTTGTGACTAACTAACTTTGTTGTTTGTTGTTGTTTTGTAATATACAATATATATTTATATTTTCGCTCAAAATAGGATTTCCGCCTTAAAATGCGTGACAAAATGACTTGATGCAACAAAAACTCAACACTCAGCCATAACGTAGAGAAGACCACAGTGTTAGTAAAAACTATAGTTGTGGGCTAAGTTGGTTGTAGGTATTTTAGTAGCAAGTTTTGTTTTTATTTTTATTATAAGTTTTTTTTTTTTTTTTGTTTAAAAATAACTTTGTAATGTTGAAAACTAATAATTCTACAATAAACTGGCAAAATTACTACTTAAGTGTTGTTAAGTTGCTGTTTTCAAATGTAAATTATGCAAAGATTAATATTTAACTTTACAAGGTGCTTACGGCTAGTTGGCTTTTAAATTATGAAACCATGAAAAACTAACGAATTAATAAAGCACAAATGTTAGAAGTTTTTTTAAAATAAATAGTAACTCCCTGGCCCACGATGTCGAACAATAACGTTCGCTTAGATAAGACTTAAGACACACACTTGATTGTGGAATAAACAAACTTGATTGAGTAAAAAATACATACGATAAAAAGTTTGTGTCTTAAGTCTTATCGAAGCGAACGTTATCGTTCGACATCGTGGGCCAGGATTTAAATATTTTACCTTGTTTAGATGAGGTTTTTTTTAGGACACTTTATTATAACAAAAATGTAATGTTCTTTAACAACAGTTTAAATGACTTTATTGATTCTTTCTGCTTTTATGAAAATAACTAAATCTCAAAATTCCAGTAAATTTTATCCATTTTATATTTTGCTAATTTCAACTAGAAATTGTTTTAAATCTCTATAGTTTATAATTTCTGAGCAATTTGCTGATTTTTTATATGAAATTTTAGATTCGAAATTACTAGTTACAAGTTTTCGAAATTGTATTAAAATTACTAAATCTGTATGCACTTTGAAAATATTTAATTTTAATCAAAATTAAGCTTTTAAACGTAAAAACTAAATTTGAATTTAAGTTCGAATTTTAAAAATTTATTTGAATTTCATGTTATGGCTATTACACACATATTTGCTGTAAATATTGAAATGTGAAATGGATATTTTGTTTGAATTTTGTTGATAACTTTAAAATTTTGTAAACTTTGTAACCTTTGAAATGTGACAGTTTTTTTGTTTTATTTCATTTCTTGTGTATATAAAATTTCCTTTGGTTTTTGTGTTTGATATTATTGGTAACAAAATTCTAAATTATTATCTAATCGGGCTGGACTGACCATATTTTCTTTCCTGTTTTTTCTTGGTTTCTTAACTCAAAAAAAAAAAAACTACATAATTTATAAAAGCTGTATAATTTGTTCTGTTTTCTCTTCAAATTGGTTTTTTATTGCTCACTTTTAATAATTTTTTTTTTTTTTTGAGTAAACATTGTTTTTTCTAGACATTAAAACTAATTTAATGTATGTACATTAGGGTGGGTCCGTTTGTATGGAGCAAAAATAAGGTATCGGTGTTCCCGACTAATATGAAAATTTTATTCATTTTAAGACTACGTTTCTCCATTTTTTTTATGCTGGAGTCAATATTTGGTGAGCTGGAACAAAGGATAAAAATGTCCTTTTTAGAGGCTTTTTGATTTTTTTCACATTTCTTCCAAAGGAACTATATGTAAATTTGGTATCATATGAAAGGTCTTTAAGAGGCTCAGTTAAAGGATTATCAAAAATTAAAAAAAAAAAATTAAATTCAAAAACTTTGGGAATTTCAGACAAAATTTTAGTGTTTTTTTATTTTTTCATAGAATTTACTTAAATAAATAGTTGCAATTTCTTGATTATAAACATCATGCAATTTAACCCAAATGGGTTTTCCCGTTTTTTTAAAATTCTACCTATTTAAATTTTTATTAATTTTTTTTAAACCTTAATTCTTCCCTATCTGACAATCTCTGTTAACTCAATTTGCTAATGTAATGGGTATTAAAAAAATGTAAGTTTTATAAGCTAAAAAACGGAAAAAAACATTTGGTTTAAATTGCATGATGTTTATAATCAAGAAATTGGAACTATTTATTTAAGTAAATTCAATGAAAAATAAAAAAAAAAACACTAAAATTTTGTCTGAAATTTCCAAAATTTTTTTTTTAATTTTTGATAACCCATTGAATGCGCCTCTGAAAGACCTTTCATATGATACCAAATTTACATATAGTTCCTTTGGAAGAAATGTGAAAAAAATCAAAAAACCTCTAAAAATGACCTTTTTATCCTTTGATCCAGCTCACCAAATATTGACCCCAGGACAAAAAAATTGAGAAAAGTAGTCTTAAAATGAATCAAATTTTCATATTAGTCGGGAACATCCGCAATTTTATTTTGGGGCCACCCTAATGTACATAAATTAAGTGCAGGTTTGTTTTGATGTAGAATTATGCAGCCATTTTTAATTTAGTTTATTTGATTTAAAAATTTACATAATTTTAATTTAAATTATTATTGTTTCAATTCTAATAATTTAATATGTTGTTTCTTTTTTTTGTTTAATAAAATATCAAATTTCTAGCTATTGTTGGTTATTTTAATAGTATAATTAATGTTTTTGTTAGAGGTTATTTAATAATAATTATTTGACATATTAGAGTTTTATTTTATAATAAACAATATTGTTAAATATTTAAATTTCAGTGACTTTTGTTTATTTATTATTATTGTAGGTATTTATTTAGTTATTTATTTATTTATTTTTTAACTTTAAAACGCATAGAGAGTGAGTGTATGATTGTCGACCTGTTTCTTTTGCCAAAACAAAGCTACTCGACCCACTTGCCTTGCCGAGCTGTATTGTTTGTTTTATTTTTATTTTATTTATATTTTATAGTCTTTTTTTAAAAAATGTCTCTAGTTTTGTTAAAAAACCAACAATTGTTGTTATACATTTTCCTTTATACTCCTGCAACATTTATGCACTTCAAAAACTGTTTGTGTTCTGAGAGCTTTAGTATGAAACAAACAAAAAAAACAAGCTAAAAGGCATTTTACTATTTTCCCAGCAAAACAATGGTGCTTATTCTACTTGAGCTTCAGCTATGGTTAATGGTGACCATTTGCCCTGACTTGGCCCGTCCCATACCGTTTGGCTGGTTAACTGTCTGAGTACTCAGTTTTCTTTGTATTTTCACTATTGTTTAGAACTTTTTAAATAATAAAAGACAAAAGCAACGACAACCGACCACTTGTGGGGTTTTCTTTTTCCTTTTCATTTAAAGTATTTAATATATGTTTTAAGTATAAATGAAGCAATCGAAAAAAGGGGCAAGTACGAGTATGTATGTACATATATAAACAATAGGCTAAATGTATGCCACAGTTTCGTAGTGGCAATTTTGTTTTAGCTGGTCCATTGTTTAGCCAAGAAAAAATAACACACAAAAGTATTACATATGTAAATAATAGACTCAAGTGCTCAATAAACTGTGGTATAAAAACAAAAATTTTAATTATTATTTGTTTAGAGAAAAGTCTCTGCATTGAACCAAAAAAAACTTGAAAGCAAATTGTAAAAATACTAAAAATTTACACAGCAGCAAAAATGTCTGCAAAAGGTAAACTAGCAGCAAGCACACTCTCAGCAAAAAGTAAATACACACTCTCTTGCACTTCAATAAACTTTAATATTCGTTTTTATAGCTCACTACAAAACATCAAATATCGGCAGCCTGATTCTTTCCCTTTCTTCTACTATCTCAAAATTCCTCAAATTTGTTACATTAAACTTGACAATTTAATGACACTGTTCCCTTGTTAAGGGTTAATTTGTATATTAAACATCACTAATGTTAAACTATCTATCTCCCTTCACAAAACAAACAAAAAAAACGACAAAATCCATCATTAACACAAAGAAACTGTCAAATATAGCTTTTTACACGCTACAACACACGTCTCTACATTACAACCCAAAACACAGAAATTCAAACTAAACAATAATAATAGAAAAAAACTAAACCTAGTTCATCATTTTAGAAAATCAAACTGACAGCTTAAGCAAAAAATAAACACATTCAATTACTGAAAACTCTAAAAAATTCAACATACGCGTATGTCTACTAAAAACTGAAAGTTAAAACCTAAAGTCTACACTAAAACACCACAGAAATGATGAATGAGCCTAAAAAAATATTTAAACTAAATTTACATCATTTTCAATATTTAATATTCTTGTTAATGTTAATGATCATTGTTAATTCAAATATTGTGTTTTTTTTTTCGTTACGAAAACTTTTAATAAGTAACATATGTCATTTAGTTTTGCTACCATTTAAGTTTTGGTTTTTAGAAAGAAAAGGGGAGAAATCAGGCCATTTATTAAAACTAAATTAACACTAATTGTTGAAAGTTCAAAGTTTTCTTTAATAATATTTTTTTTAATAGATAAAAAAGACTCCTAAAAACTGTAAAAAAAAATCTGTGAAAATATTAATTAGCCGAAACAAATTTATGGATTTTAGTTTCATTTTACTCATCAACATAAATTATATTACCTACTTAAGTGCTACAACCCAAAAACAACTAAATAAATAAAAAAAAATAGAGTTTGACACTAAACGCCCCTTTTTAGTAATGTATGTATGTATTTCAATTCAAAAATATCATTTCTAATTTAGTTAAAAGGGTGTCCCAACTAGAACGCAATTTTGAAATTTGGCGCTATTCGTAGTGTCATTGTTTGACATTTGAACAATTGTTATTGTTTGCTATTAGAAGGTACGAGGTTAGTAAAAATGGAGCGCTACACGAATGAACAACGCATTCTCATTGTGAAATTGTTTTACCAAAACTGTGAAAGTTTTGCGGCTACAGTTCGCAAATTGCGATCAATTTGGGGTCACAATAATGCTCCAAAAGAGTCAACTGTAAAGCGATTAATGGATAAATTTGCCGAAACTGGATCTGTTAGTGATGTAAAGACAACAACGCGCCTTCGACCAGATCGATCGACCGAAAATGTCGCATCTGTACGTGTTGATGTTTAAACTCCATCCACCTCAATTCGACACCGAGCTCAGCAAATTGGTGTCTCCAAATCCACTATGCAGCGTATTTTGACGAAAGATTTGCATCTTCATGCATACAAAATTCAATTGACTCAGGAACTGAAGCCAGCTGACCATGGACAGCGAAGGAAGTTCGTTAGTTGGGTATTGGAGAGACAACATGAAAATGCTGATTTTGCCGCTAAAATCATCTTCAGTGACGAGGCCCATTTCCATCTTGATGGCTTCGTCAATAGGCAGAATTGTCGCATTTGGGGTGAGGAAAATCCTCGTGCGATTCACGAGAAGCAAATGCATCCTCAACGTGTCACTTTGTGGTGTGATTTTTGGGATGGAGGAATCATTGGACCTTTTTTTATGAAAATGAGGCAGGTCAAGCCCAAACAGTCAATGGTGTTCGGTATCGTGAAATGATGACCAGTTTTTTATTGCCTAGAATTGAAGAAATTAATGTGGAGGGCATGTGGTTTCAACAAGACGGCGTCACATGTAATACAGTCAAAGAAACAATTCAATTGCTGCATCAGTCATTTTCCGGTCGTGTTATTTCGCGTTTTGGAGACCAGAATTAGCCGCCTAGATCGTGCGATTTAACACCTTTAGATTTTTTTTCTTTGGGGTTTTTTGAAATCGATGGTTTACGCGAATAAGCCGACGACGACTGAAGCCTTAAAAGAGGAAATTGGACGCTGCATTAATGAAATACCGCAGCATTTATGCAAAAAGGTCATTGAAAATTTCATTAAAAGATCGCGTGTGTGCCAGCAAAGCCGCGGCGGCCATCTGCACGATATCTTGTTCCATACATAATCTCATTCTGTCTACTTTATGATATAATAAAGTTTCACGATTTTTTTTTTAAATGTCTGTGTTTTATTTAAAATTTAAAAATTGCGTTCTAGTTGGGACACTTTAGTTTAGGTTCTAGCTCAGTGAAAGATCTAAAACTCAAATTTAGCTATTAAAACAAGAAAGAAAGTATAGTCGGTCAAGCCGGACTATATAATACCCTACACCCAGCATATGTATAAAATAGTTTTTCAGAAATGGGCGTTGTATGGGAAATATAACCTATTGTGCACCGATCATCCAAAAATTTAGTGTGAATAGAAGTATTATATGTATTAAACTTTATCTCGATATAAATAATTTTAAACGATTTATGGAGCTTAAAGTGAATTACGGAGAGGGTCTTATATGGGAGTTTCGTCTAATTATGGACCGATCATAATAAAATTGTATCGTATTATTTACATACATATGAAAAATATTTTTGTTCTATATTATTTGGATACCAACATTTTTGAGCGAGTTTTGCTCTTTAAAGTGAATTACGGAGAGGGTCCTATATGGGAGTTTCGTCTAATTATGGACCGATCATCATATAATTGCACCGTGTTATTTAAATACATATGAAATATATTCGCTTTCAATATTATTTGGATACGACTAATTATCGACCGATCTGCCAACTCACATCTGTAGATTTGATTTGGCTTCATTTACCACTCATTTGTGGTGAAATTTGTTTGGAGACTTGCATAATTCAAACATTTATGATCGGTAAACCCCAATTTCGGGAGCACATTTGTATGGGGGCCAGGTGAAATAATGGACCGATTTACACCAGTTGCAATTCCATCCAATTTCATACCAGCCGAAAAAATATCACGTATCAAATTTTATCGAAATATCTTCAAAATTGCGACCTGTACTCTGCGCACAAGGTTTACATGGACAGCCAGCCAGACGGACGAACGGACATCGGTAAATCGAAGTGATTCTGAGGCGATCTGTATACCTTAACCAATATTTCTGGGCGTTGCAAACATCAGGACAAATCCACTATACTCTCCCCACTATGGTGGTATAGGGTATAAATACATTGATTAAAGCAAAATCTAGACCATATTTATGTATTGCATGTCTTCCACTTAATGATTTATTTTCTACATTCTTTGCAACATCTTCATTAAACAAAAAAAAAAACACATTCAATTTCTATTAGTTTCATAAGTAAAAAGATTAATTGGCATAGTTCGCTGGTCTATACTCCCTGACCGCTTAATTAAATTTTTAGCAAAATAAAACAACTATCTCGCTTTTGAACGCTTTTGAATTTGACATTGTTGTTCGCCACTACTCCAGCACGTTTGCCTTCATGCTGAGTGGTATTATTCTGTCTACATAAGATTATCAAGATGTTTATTTGCAAAAAATAAATCTGGCCTCTTCTAGTAGTGCGCTTTGTGCACATAGTTTGCTGTTCATAATAATAAATGGCAAAAAAAGAAAAACAAAAACACAAACAAGAATACGACAAAAATATTTTAATAAATCTTTAACAAATACTCGTAGTAAATAAAAATACTTTACTGTGTAATCTACATCAGCAGAAAGGAACAAACAACAACAGAAAAAATTGCGAACAAAAACTAGCATAGAATTTCTAATGAAAACTAATTTGCATGTAAGCAGACAATAATAGAAATTCTAGAGAATTTACATTTTTTTATTATAGATACTCGTACTTAGTTATAGTGGGATATTAGATATTAAAATTAAACTAAGTCTGAATAGAAATTAGGTTAGAGAGGGAGGCAAAGCATATGAATGGTTAAAGTTGAGAGAAATTGAGAAATATCTGGGGAAAATTAATTTCCATTAATTTACCTTACAACAAGTTTGATTTTTTTACAAGTTTAACT
This sequence comes from Bellardia pandia, assembly GCA_916048285.2. NCBI lineage: Eukaryota > Metazoa > Arthropoda > Insecta > Diptera > Calliphoridae > Bellardia > Bellardia pandia. The sequence goes on along the minus strand of OU696531.1, from coordinate 98,526,305 downwards.
AAACTTTGCTTAAATTAAACTTGTTTAAAGCTATGTAGAACTGTAAGTATTAATGAAAGGTTTTGTGAGTTAACTGAGTTTACTGAATGAGCGTTTGTCGTTTATTCTCTTAAGGTTTAACAAAACCTAGTTTAAACCCAGAGAGAATGTATGCAAGCTCATATTCTCTTTGGTGTTTTAATTTACTTCAATAAGTTTTTGAATTATTTTTCTTTATAATTTCAAAGCATGTGTATTTGCTGTAGGAAATAATTATTTCATTGCATACACATTTATATTTTATCTCACAACGGAAACGCTATACATAAGCAGAAAATTATTGGTTGTGACTTCTTAAAAACACTTTATTATACATTTTTATTCCACAAAAATTGTGCACTTTAAAATGTATTTATTATAAATAAACCACAATACTTTATAAGACTGATAAGCCGTAGTTCTTTAAAAATATATTAAGTTTTGTTTTTAATTTATTTCAATCAGAGAAAAAATGTCATTAATTTCATGTAAGAAATGATAAGCACATTATGTTCTAAATAAAATTAAACAAAACTACATATAAGAAAACAATTGTTTAATTTGAATTTAAAATGTACTTTTACGTTAATTTCCGGTTGAAGGGCGATAGAATTCAAAATGTGAAATTTACAATATGAAATTGAGCAGTTAAATAGGGGAAGAGTTAAGCTTTTGGAACATGGTTAAAATGGACGGTATAATCATTGAATGTTCATTATTAGTTTAGGTTCTAGTTCATGTTTTAGTTCAGGTTTAAATCAGGTTATAGTACAGGTTAAAGTTCTACTTCAGTTCTAGTACAGGTTTTATTTTAAGTTCTAATTCATGTTCTAGTTAAAGCTCTCGTTTTATTTCAAGGTCAGGTTCTAATTCAAGTTATAGTGCAGATTTTAGTTAGTTCAGGTTCTATTTAGGTTTTAATTCTGGTTCAGGTTCTAGTTCAAGTTCTAATTAAAATTTTAGTTCAGTTCTTATTCAGGTTATAGTTCAGATTTTAGTTCTGGTTCTATTTAGGTTCTAATTCATATTCTAATTCAGGTTCTAGTTTAAGTTCTAGTTCAAGTTCTAATTAAAGTTTTAGCTCAGTTCTAATTCAGGTTATAGTTCAGATTTTAGTTCTGGTTCTAGTTCAAGTTCTAATTAAAGTTTTAGTTAAGTTCTAATTCAGATTCTAGTTCAGTTGTAGTTCCGGTTCTATTTAGGTTTTAATTCAGGTTCTAGTTTAGGTTCTAGTTCATATTTTAATTCAGATTTTAGTTCATGTTCTAGTTCAAGTTTTAATTCAGGTTCTATTTCAGATCTAGTTCAGGTTCTAGTTTAGGTTTTACTTCAGTTTTAATTCAGTTTCTACTTGAAGTTCAGATTCTACTTAAGATCTAGTTAAGGTTCTAATTCATATTCAAATTATGTTTCTAGTTCCGTGCTAATTCAGGTTTTTGTTCAATTTCTATTTTAGAGACCTTTACCCAATTCCAAAGTTGACCCAAATTGTTTATAAGATTTATGAAAAGTTTTAAATTTCAAATTTCTAAATACAGCTGCGTTAACAAAATAGCACTATTCATTACAGACTTTAAACAATTAAACTTTATTTTAAATAAATAAAATAAAAGACAATAAAATGGAATTGATAAAAAAAATAATTTATTAATATTTTGTTGCATAGACTGCAGCGCACCGCTTCGGCCTGAAGTTAATTAAGTTTTCACAGCTTTCTTTAGGTATTTTCGCCCACGACTCCTATACAACAGCCCAAATATGCTAATGGTCAATCGGTTTTATTTGAGATACTCTTATCTTTATGTTAGCTCAAAGATTATCTATTGGGTTCAAGGCAGGTGATTGTACTGGTCATTTCATGACCTCAATATTGTTGTCAATGAGCCACTGATGAGCTTTTCTGCTGTATGTTTTGGATTGTTGTCTTGTTGGAGGACCCAAATTAATGGCATAACATTATTTAGTATATCAACGTAAACATGTTGATCCATTGTTGATTTTATACAACGTAATATGAAAATCATCCCCATATCATAATGTTAAAACCTCCTGTGGATTGTAGTCTATATTTGGGGACCTCTAACATATGAACGAGAACATTTTCCACCAAATGAAATGATTTTACTCTTGTCCATAAATAAAATATTTCGTAGTGGTATTTCGTGGAAGTGCTATTATTTTTGCCAGCAGTGTATATTCCTAAATTGATATGATTAACCATAAAATTAATCAGCCATTACACATTTTATGTCTCTAATAAATAAAATTTTCATTTTAATTAAACTATTTAAAAATTGTCTTTCGTTATCGCTAGTTACAAAACAAATTCATTTAACAAGTTGTCTTTTCATAAACAAATCATGTTATTTCCAAACTTAATGACATCTTCTACCAAAATAAATTGAAATAAACTTTTCAAAATCCCCCAGATTTTATGCATATTCAGAAGAATGTTTTAGGTAATAAAAATAAAAATAAATTTTAAATACCTTAAGGTTAATAAAATAAACTACAAAAGAAACTATTTAATTAAAATTTTATGTAAGCAAAATAAATTCTACCAAACTATAAATACATAGGTATACTCGTGTAAATATACATATGTACACCAGTCTTTGATTTAATTTTTATGACTTTTCAACACTTTGCACTTTGGTTTTAGAGCGTACGTACAGTCAAAGACTAAAGTTTAAATACACCTCAAAAATTTATTGTTTAAAGAAAAGTAAAAGTTTCAGGAAAACTTAAAGTATACAGTTTTATTTAGTTTTATAAATAACAAAATAAAATAACAAAAAATATAGACCTCATTACGAACATAACGGTAATTCTTAAAAATACGAAAAAATTTCCTCGACAAAAGTTTAAATACATCTTGGAATGTTAATAAATTTTTTTTAGATAAATTAAAAAAGAAAACATTTTAATACTTTTTGGACCGCCATGGCTATCAATAACTGTCTGCAAGCGGCGTGGCATAGAAAGGAAGGCGATATTTCTGACCAGATTCTTTTAAGAGCTTCTTTAAGCGATTTTTTGCTCGTTATTGAAGTTGCTACTAATTTGAGCATCATTATATCCCAAACGTGCTCAATTGGGTTTAAGTCTGGCGATTGACGTTGGCTATGGAGCTGTCTGGGATCAGAACAAAGCAACCACTCTTTCACAGAAAGTGCGGTGTGCTTGGGATCGTTATCCTGTTGAAAGATCAAACGGGATCCAAGGCCAAAGATGTCGACAGATGCTTGCAAATTGCTTTCCAATATACTCTTTTAAGTATGTTGATTCATGATCCCATCAATAAACTCCAAATTTTCAACCCACGCTGCTCCAATCGCTCGCCAAACTATTACATTGCCACCACCGTGTTTTACCGTAGGAACCAAATTTTGGGTTGGAAGGGCAGTGTTTGGCTTGCGCCAGACCTTTGCACGGCCATCGCTGCCAAATAAATTAAATTTGCTTTCGTCTGTAAAAAGAACTCTTTTCCAAAACTCACCGTCTTTGTTTCTGTACTTATGTCCAAACTCCAGTCTAAGTTTTCTGTTTTTTCACTTATTAGTGGCCTTTGTCGGGGAACTCGGCTTTTATATCCATTTTCTCGCAATGCTCTTCGAACAGTTCTTGGATGAACATTTTTGTTATAGTTATTAGCGATATCATCTGCAAGTTTTGGTGCACTTATTCTTGGATTCTTTTTCACTTCTTTTACGATGTGGTTAACATCACGATTGGTAAGTTTTTTTGGACGACCGCTTCTTGGAATATTTGCTACGGAGTCATTTTCCTTATATTTTCTAATTATATTTTGGATACTTGAAAATGGCACATTTAATAATTTTCCTATTTCCCGATAAGATTTTCCTTCGTTGAAACGTTTTATTATTAAATGTTTAATGATGGACTCAATTTCTTTACCTTTGCCCATAATTTTCGACAAAACTTGTAATGCTGACAATAAAAAGACTACTAATACAAGTTCTGGCTTGTAAGAACATAATTTCGCCGAAACATAAAGTATAATTGTACTTTGTTTTTGAGAAATGAAAGAGAGTTCTTTGTTTTGCAAGATGTATTTAAACTTTTGTCTAGTGAATTTTATCGTATTTTTAAGAATTACCGTTATGTTCGTAATGAAGTCTATATTTTTTGTTATTGTATTTTGTTATTTATAAAACTAAATAAAACTGTATACTTTAAGTTTTCCTGAAGCGTTTACTTTTCTTTAAACAATAAATTTTTGAGGTGTATTTAAACTTTAGTCTCTGACTGTATGTATATACTATATACATACATACATACCTACTTGCATAGGAATTTGAAATTAATTTTATTTGTGAAATAAAATTTGTCGCCTAAACAAAGTAAGACATAAAACAACTTATTTTAATGAAAAAGAAAAAAATGTTTTAAACACACATGCACCACACTTTCAGAATCAATAATTAGTTGGTAAGAATTTTAAAATTCTCCACAAATGAAAATCAGACATTTTTAATGAATATTAAAATAAAAAAAAAAAAAAAAATAACAAAATACCGTTATAAATGTCTCTGTTATTTTAGCTTTCTTTTACAATCTGTCCAATTCAGTCCCTTTCTCTCTCTCTCTCTTTGTGAATTTATGTGTTAATAGGTTTGTATTTTGTTAATGTTGGCTTTTAAACATATGTACATATGTATGTAAGTATGCATCAAATGTCAGAATGACATTTTAATTTTCCAACATTTTGTTTGTGTCTTATTATTTTTGTTGCTATTTTTCTTCTTTAAGTTTCTTTCGTTTACGTGTCGTTGGTTGTTTTTGTTAAAACAAATTTTACTAATGACAAATGACAGCTGAGCTCAGTGTTGCCATTTTAGAACTTTCAGTGCTAGATTTAGCATTTTGTTTCTCGAAAATGCATAGAAATTTTTAAAAATTATGCTAAATACTTTTTAGCATAATTTGCTTGATGAAAAAAACAATTTTTTTCTCGAAAAAAATGTATACTATTTTACTTAAAAATATACTTTTGGAAAAATAAAATATAACTTTTATTAATATTTCAACTAAATTTCTTTCGGTCAACAATTGTTATGAACAAAATTAGAAAAAACTATAATTTATATTTGTTACATTGAAAAAATTTAGCACTTATTTGTTCTTCTGTAGAACATTTTAGCACTTAGTTTTTTAAAGTTTTAGCATATTTCGAAATTCATTTGCTGGCAACACTGGCTGAGCTTTAACATATGTATGCAGGGTTGGCAAAATTGATACCATCGTACTTTTTTTGATACTATTTGATGTTCAAAAGTACCGTGGTACTCCCGAGACTCATTTGATACGCACAAATCATATTGATACCGACATTGCAAAAAATTTCAGAGAAAATTGCAAAAAATTTTATAGAAAGTTTTGTCAAAATTTAAGAGAACGTTTAGATTTCGATGACGATATTTTGGTTTGGTTTAACAAATTCTCCCCAGAAAATGTTTTGAGTGGAAAAACTAATAGTATTATTCCGTTTTTAATGAAAATATTTCCAAACGAAAAAAAAAACTAATTTGAGTCAATTAACACTCAATATAGAGCATTGGCTGATATAATTGAAATTAAACATTTAGCTAATGAAAATATATGTAATTTTTGGTTAAAGGTATCGCAACTAAAAAACGAATTAAATGAATTAATGTTTCCTGACATTTCTAGAATTGCGACTGGAATTTTATCTATACCTCATTCATCGGCTAATGTCGAAAGAGTATTTTCAATTCAAAACATTATAAAAACAAAAGAAGGAACAAACTTCATTGCAAAACATTGTCTAATCTTATTCAAACCAAAGATTTACTTAAATCTTCAAATACTTGCTGTTTCAATTTAAATGTTTGCAACAAATTATTATCCAAAAATACATAAAAATTTTATATTTGTATTTAACATTTACAACTACTTATGATCTCAATCTGTTTTATGTTATTTATATAATTTTTTTTTATAAAATATGTCTATATGAATTATAAAAGAATATTTCATAAACAAAAATGTTATAATTATACAGAACTGAATTAAATTTCAAGTTATGCTTTAAATGAATTGTTATACATTTTTCTTGTTTTTTTTTTTTTTTTTTTGTTAATAAATATTTAAAAAAAAATTGTTTTAGTAACCTGGGTTCAAAAAAGTACTCTCAGTTAAATATTTTGATACCGAAAGAAAAAATCATTTACCATCCCTGTATGTATGTATTCACTTTGTTAGTTGTTGCTGTTGAGTTATTCTGACTGTTTGTTATATTTACCCAAAAAAAGAAGATGGCATGCAGGAGGAGAAAAGCAGTAGAATAATGAATACATTTGGAAAAAAGTAAACAATTGTCAATAGGTGCTTCTTTAATCAAAAATACTAGAAGACTCTCTGCATAAAGGCAAGGTTATTTCTTAGCTATCTAAAGTTGAGCTAAAAACGCACTAGACTTTTTCCTTAATCATACATACATACATACACCTCCATATCTATGTATGTCAGTTGACCATTTAGTGCTTCAATTATGGTTATTTTTTTTTTTTTTTTTTTGTTGTCCTTAAATTTTAGCATCAATCGCCTCTCTGTTCATGCATACTTTTACTTGTTTTGCCGCTCAATTACGGCTTCAATCGGTCCTTTTTGTATTGGCCAAATTCTATTTTATTCGTAGTTCTCTTAGTTAACAATTTTCTACATCAAGCAATGTTTATTAAGTTGATACAATTTTAGTTCAATCTTGGATCTTTTAGTTGGCCGATTTTTAATCCAATCTATGTTATTTTATTTTTATTTTTACTTTCCATAGTGATTTCTTTTATTTCAATCGTGTTCTTTTCGTTGAACAATTTTTTCTTAAATCGTGGTTATTTTCATTTTTACTTCAGTCAAAGTTTTTATAGCCACTACCAAAAAGATGGGGGGTGTATTAAGTTTGTCATTTTGTAGAACCAAAAAGTCTATATATTATTGGTCCTTATAAGATCCTAAGATGATCTAGGCATATCCCCCTGTCTGTACGCCTGTTGTACGCACGTTAGAGTTTCGAAAATAAGACTCAAAAAAGCGTAACCACTTATTTTAGCACAAATTTGTTTGACGTTTTTTACTCTTACAAGAGTCTTGCAAGATCAAACAGCATCAAATAAAATAAAAATCAATATTTTTTGTATCTTGTCCTAAATAAACGAAGTTTTGTTTTAAATAAATAAATAAACGAGTTCAAATATGCATATGTATTTCATTTAGTAGTTACGTCTTTTTCGCCAAATATTTGCCAAGTGTGACCGTACCTTTAGAACAATGAAATTTTTCCCAAACATTCTTCATTTTACCGTTTAATATTTTCCATTGTAAAAAAATCGCGGCTGGGTCTTTTTTGAACACCTGTTTCTATATGAAGCAGTTGCCAGATAGAAAAGAAATTTAATTTAATTTGAGTTCATAGCAGAGATGTAAGTTTCTAATACACTTAACTTTTTTCTGTTTATACTGCTAAGAAATTTCCGAAGCGCCCTCGTATTTCAATCGTGGTTCTATTAATATTCTAATTATGATTTAAGTCTAAACTAGAACCTGTATTAGAACCTGAAGTATAACCTGAACTAGAATTTAAACTAGAACCGGTACAAGAACCAGAACTAGAACTGAACTGAGCTGGTTCTTAACTAAAACTAAGTATACATAGCTATTTTGTTGTGTCTTCTTTTTATTTGCATTGCTAGAGTAATGTCACCATTCCCTTCCTAAATTCACCAGAAAAAAAAACAACAACACATTTCTTTGCCTTGCGTTCTTTGAAAAGAAAATCTAAAATGATTAAAAAATGTGCATGTGTGTTCTAGTTTCTCATAAGTTTCAACTTACTCCCTCTCATTACTTCTTCCACCCCCCCCCCCTCCCGCACCAATCATACATTATATCTTTTAACATTTTCTTGTATACTACATTTTTTTAATTGCTTAAAATGTGCACACACTCTAGCATAAAGTAAAGGGTGGGCTATGGGGGGAAGAGCCTAAAAATAAAAAATACGCATAAAAAGCAACAACAAAAACAATTACATATTAATAATGTTGAAAATGTTTGAATGAAATATGAGAATTTCATATGGAAATAATGACAGGTGTGTGTAAGCAAGTGACAGCAGCAGCAGCAACAACAAAAGAGTTAAAAGTACGAAAAAAAGGGTTTGAAAATAATTTTTCTTTTAATATAAGAAAAAATAATGAATATAAAAATAATGAATTTGTTAAAGAAATACTATGTAAAATTAAAAATGAAAACGTGAGCGAAAAGTTGTTATTTTTATTAATTAAAAATCTGTTTATGTATTGAGCTTGTCATTTTGATAATTTGAAAAACAAAACTTTATAATATGCTAACTGACCCTGTTCTAAAAACATAAATTTTACTTGACATTTTGACAAAACTCATAAATGTGTCTAAAACTTCAACAAATCATTTGTCAATTATGGTATAATTAACACTATTTGTTATTTGTTCAATATCAGTTGTAAGTTATTTTTATCATAAAATAAATAAATAAATCTTTAAACTATCTATGTATACCCATCTATTCTTATTGTTTCAACTAAATTGCCATAATTTGTTTTGAAAATTTATTTGTTGTTGTTTCATTATTTATCGTATTCAAAAATTGTTGCCATCAATTGCTTTAATGTTGTTGTCGTCATTGACTTTATTGACATTTTCAAAATGACATTTCTCAGTCTAAGCTTTTGATTTAGATTTATTTCGATTTACAAACAAAATTTTAAAATACAGAAAAAAGAAAAACAAAAAAGAAACTCTTTTCATTTCATCAATACTGAGAAAAAATATACATTGTAATTTGTCTCAAGGTTAAAAACCAGAGATAAGCTTTGTTTTCAAATAAAATATTTCATAAAATTGTTTTCTTTCATTTCAAAAGCTGATTAATGAGATTAGTCATAGTTATTGCTTTTATTTTTGCATTTAAGCAATAAGATTTTATTCTAAATAAAGTAAATATTTTACTCTAATCACGTTGTACATACACTAGAGCCCCGATTTGCGTCGTTAATAAGGACCGTGGAAATGCGACGTAAACCGAAACGACGCAAACTGACTAAACACATAAAAGCAACTAAAATTAATTGAATAGCACGAAACTTCATATAGTATGAATAAAATGGGAATTCCCCTTTTTACACGCAAATAGACAATCACATGTAATTATGGTATATAAAGACGCAAAGCGGAAGCAACAAAACGACGCATACTAGATTGATACAAAATTTCAAAGCGGACGCAAATTGGATAGATGCAAATCGGGGCTCTAGTGTATTTTAAATTTAAAGTATTTTTTTCTGAAACCAGCGGAAATATCAATCATGTTTGCTTGATTGAAGGTTTTAGAACCGAGTCATTTCCCTGACTTAGTTAGTTTGTAAAGTGATTTACTGGGCTTCAAATATATTGCACAATTTTAAAAGAAATTACAGAAATTTATTAAAAAAAGTTAATTAAATTGTTATTAAATGGAATTTAAACCAGGTACATATTTACATATATAAAAATTAAGATATCAATATTTTATTATGGAGTAATGGAGTATTTCTTGTAAATGAATTAATTATTAATTTAAAATAATATTTAAAACTTATTAATTTATTAAGTTTTGTTTTATTTCTGCACCACAATATAATTTGTATGTAAAAATATTTAAAAAATTTTATTTTTCTTAAAGGTTACTCAAGTAACCACTTGGTTTTATTTAAATTTTTTTTAATTTGTGGTTTGTTTTATGGTTTTGTTTAAGTTTAATTTAAGAAAAATTCAAATATTTTTTCACACAACTACCGATTACCCATATAATCAAAAAATTGAAAAGTAATCATGACTTTTTCGAATATACAATAATATTTTTATATATTTATTTAGTAACATAAAGTTTTTGTCTGAAACTGTCTAATAATTACTAACGGTTACTCGAGTAACCACTAAGATTTTTTATTTTTTTTTTAAGTTTTAAGACATATTTATTGTTCTTTATTAACCACAGATTTTCTTAACTTTTTTTATTTTTTTAAGCCATGTTTATTGCTCTTTATTAATTTGTTTTATTAAAAAGTTAAATATTTGTTTTCTTTGATAACGAGTAATCACTAAATTTATTAAGTAATCATGAATTTTTTTTTCCAAACGCACAATAATTTATTTTATTTTTTAATTGTTTATTTATAATTATAAAGTTTTTGTTTACAAGTTCTACATAATTTACCGATTCTACTAACGGTTACTCGAGTAACCACTAAGATTTTTTTTTAACTTGTTTAAGTTTTAAGCCATATTTATTGTTCTGTATTAATTTTTATTACAAAAATATTAAATACTGTTTTTAAATTTGGTAACCGCGTCCCCACGAGTAACCACAAAAAAAAATACTATATTTTTTTAAGTTAATTATTGTTTAATTATAAATTTAAAATGTTTGTGTGTACATATGTATGTGCCTGAAAATTCACCAAAATTTACTAACGGTTACTCGAGTAACCACATAAATTTACTTAAATTTTTTTATTTTTAAGCCATATTCATTGTTCTTTATTAATTTTTTTAATACCAAAAAGTTAAATATTTTTTTTAATTAGATAAGGGTCACCCGAGTTATCACTAAATTTATGAAGTAACCAAGGATTTGAGTTAAATAGAACTAGCGTTAATTATTGTTTAATTATAAATATTAAATTTTTGTTTGTATATACTGAAAATTAACCCCTTAAACTAACAGTTACTTAATTAACCACAATGATTTTCTTAACTTTTTTTAAGTTTTAAACCATATTTTAATCCAAAAAAATTAATATCTTTTAATTTTGTAACGGATAAGCGAGTAATCATTAAAACAATTTTAAGTAACCATAATATTTTAAATAAATATTCTTTTTTTTCAATGTTTAATTATTTTATTTCGAAAAATTTACAAATTTACGTTTTTATTATCCAAACATTTTAGCATTTTTTAACGATAACTCAAGTAACCATTATAATTTACACAAAAATGATTCATTAAATTGTATGAAATTAATTTTTTTTCTAAAAATTTACATTTAAACTTAAGTTTGTTGTTAGAATACATAATCAGCAAACGGTTACTCAAGTAACCATAAAAACTATCTGAAGTAACCATTATATTTCTCACCAAAAATCTTTAATTTTTTTATATATTAATTTACTTGTTTAAAAAGATACATTTAAAATCATTTAAAACCTTTTAAATAAAAAAAAAACCAAAACGGGTACCCGTTTACTCTTACTCTTTTTAGTTATTTTATCATAAAACAAATATCATAAAACTTTATGCTTCAAGCTTCCATGTTAGTATCGTATTATTAACTACTTGCACGTAGCTGTAAGTAAAATTTGCTTTTAATTATGATATTTTTGCTTAAACTCTTTGTTTTGTAATGGTTACTTACAATTTTTATAACGACTATTCCTTATTCGATTAACTTTTTTTAGGGAAAATTAATAAATAAATTACAGTAAAAGTTAGTTTTGCAAATTTTTCATTGAAATTTCTTTCCTTTTATATTAAACTCCTTGTTTTTAGTGGTTACTTATAATTTGTATAACGAGTAATCATTATTAATTTAACCTGTAAAGGTAAAATAACAGTTTGACCTCTTAGTTTAGTAGCTTTTTAAGTATTAAACTTTATTTTTTATTAAAGTCTTGGTTTTATAACGGTTACTTAAAATGTTTATATCGAGTACCCATTATTCGATTGTATTTTTTTGAAAAGACATTTTAATATTTAGTTTTGAATGCTTGTAAGTTAAATTAGCTTTAAATTAAGCCATTTTCTATTAAACTACTTAAAATGCTTATAACGAGTACTCAATATGCAATTATATTTTTTTGTGGTGAAAAATAAATTTGGGGGTTTAGTTTCACCATCTTGTAAGTAAATTTAGCTTTAAATCAAGCTAATTTCTATAAAACTCTTTGTTTTGTAACGGTTAATTAAAATTTTTATAACAAATAACCATTATTCGTTACTTCGTTCGTTTTTTCGCTTAGATTACATAATAGAGTTTACGTTTTTAGGTTTTTTGTTTAAAATTTGCATTAAACATTAGTTTTAGCTTTTAAATTATTCAATTTGTTTAACGGGTACCCATTACCCATGTAGTTTTACTGTATTTAATCCCTATTTTAGTTTAAAATTATTTTTGTTATTTTTCTAAGTTTTCTTCTTCGAATTATTGTTATTACAAGTGTTTCCCATTTCTCTAAAAAAAACAAAAAAATTCAAAAGCCAACACATTCTGAAATCCCCTCAAAAAAGTTAATTGTCAATAAATATTTTTTTAGGCTTCTTGCCGATAAACACAATTATAAAAATACATACAATAAGTATGTTCACATATATATTTTTTTTGTGTAAAAAATTCCATTATATTGTTGTTTTTATAATCCCCTGCCCCTGTTACTTGGTTACACACTCGAATACATGATAAATGCATTTTCAACAAAGTTTACTTGTGTAAATTGTACAAGACGACAAACAGAAATGCATAGCATGAAAATGTTTATGGAAAAGACAATTGTGTCATCATAAGAAAAATGTTTTTCTTTTGTATTAATTTTTCTTGTTTCTTTTGTTATTTTTGTTAAATGTTTACTTTTGACATTTTCGTTGCATTGTTTTGTTGGGGTTTTAGGAATTTTTTTCGTAGCTAATAACAAAATTAAACCATACCAAACCAAACCAGCCGACCGACTGACTGGCATACAAGCATAATTATGTATATGGCATCACGTAATAAGGGAGAGGTTTTTCTTACCAATCATAAAAGATCATAGAGATCAGATGCATTTAGGAGTTTTTCTTTCAGATTTAAAATTTTGTAGTGAAGGAGAATATGTGAGTTTGCTTGGTAATGAAGTGTTAATTACATTTATTTTTCTATTTTTCAAAACATTAACCACAAAATGTCAAATTCAATTAAAGTCCAGTAATTTTACACCAAACTGGTTGTTGTCTTGGCTAAGCCAAGACTTAAATATATTTCTTAAGGCATATCAGGCCAAAGTCCTTATTAAAACCTTAATAATAATTTTTTTTCTAAATTTCAACAAAAAATCTCTTTTTTACTAAAATTTATCTCTTCAACCTTAATTTTCCCTTTTCAATTTGAATTTAACAAACAAATTTAAATTTCCACAACAACTAAAACTTGAAAATATGTAATAGCAAAAAATCTTAGGAGAATAACTTCCCTATAATCAAAAGTCATTAATCATTATGTTTTTTTTTCACTTTTTTGTTTGTTTGTTTTAGTTCTTTTCACAAAACAACTCACACATTTATTATATCACTTTGCATTCCACATTTCGCAAACACTACATACAAAAAAACTATAGCATAAAGTTCATGTTTAAAAACTCTAACCTCAAATCAATAAAGTACTTAATTTACCACTGTAGATACATTACCAAGAATATTAAACATTTCTACCCTGCCACTCATGCACTCAGATATTCTTTTTTTTTTTTTTTTGTAATAAATTTTGCATTATAATCAAATCTACACTAAGAGAAATAATTTTATAAAGAAAGGATTTAATTAAAAGCCTCAAGTTAAATAAATAATAATACCATGTTTTTTTTATAAATTTTAAAGAAATTTTATTTCAAACTCAGAATTAATTTAAAATAATATCATGTTTCTTTTTTTTGGTTTCTTTGCAGGTATGTTTCTTTTCAATAAAGCAAATATTTTTCAATATATAAATGGTATAGCTTGGTAAGTCATACTTATTTCTAAGGCATTTTGTTAATAGTTTACTTTCCAGTTCAGGTTCTACTCCAGGTTCTAGTTCTGTTCTGTTCTAGTTCTGTTTTAGTTTATGTTCCAGTCCAAGTTCTAGTTCTGTTCTAGTTTTGTTCTAGTTCTGTTTTTTGTTGTGTTCTAGTTCTGTTCGAGTTCTGTTCAAGTTCTGTTCTAGTTCTGTTCTAGTTTTATTCTACCCTCTGTGTAGGTTTTTATACATTTCTAAATCATTGTAGAACTTTTGGTTTCCTTGTATTTCTATGGGTGTAATCAGTGATGCTAACTTTTGAGACTCAAAACGCGTAAACATTTTTGAAAAAGGGGCTATATGAAAAAAAATCCATATAAAGCCACATCAAATTTTCTTTTTTTCGGGCTTTTTCGCATTTTGAGTGACTAAAATCGGGCTAAATCTAGTCCGAATAGGGCTAAGTTGGCATCGCTGGGTGTAATACTTTAACTCCTTCTGTTTTGCCTTCTCTTTAACCCAGCTTTTAACACTTCTTAAAGTTGTTGTAGTTAATATTTGGCAATTTTTGTTGTGTATTATGGTCGTACGTCTAAATGAGTAAGAGGGAGACAGCTGGAGAGTGTGTGTGTTTGTGTTAAAAAACTGATAACTTAAATTTAACGATATGTAAATGAAGCTCAAAATTCAGACACTTTGCTACACATTTACGAACATAATAGCAACAAAAAAACAAAAACTAAATTTATTTAACTTCGATTTGTTGCTGTTGCTTCTACATCTAGTTGTTTTTACTGTAAATAGTAAATGTAGCTGCACGGAGCAGTAGCAGTAGTATATGGTAGTTGTGAAATAAAAAAATACCCATAAAAGTTTCCTTGCGATAAATGAAAAGCAAAACGGAAGTTTTAAGGAAAAAGTTTAAAATGCATACAGCAAAAACTCTGCTTGTATTGTGTATTGAGTTGGGTATGAGTTTAAATGAAAAACAACTGAAAGAAAAAAAATCTACAACATGTCAGTTAGTTTTTCAACAATGATTAATAATGGCTGGCCCTTAACTTTTCTACTATTTTCTGTTTTAGTTGTGTTTTTTTTTTTTTTTTCTTTCTTTCTTTTGCCACATTTTTTCAATCTCTCTTTCGGTCTTTAAACTTTTTTTGCTGCTTTTTCGGTTTGATTTTTGAAAAAGGGTAAGGCTAGTTCAGGCAAAATTATCCTTAAGCTATGGCAAAGAAAACATAAAAAATAAAATCCTTTAAAAAAATATTGAATTTTTGTTGCCTTTGTTTTTATTTTTTGCAGACATTTATCTATTTTCAGGTTGCAAATTTTGTTTTAATTGATCCATATGAGCTGGAGTTTAGAGTTGAGAGCTAGTTTTATAAACTCTTAACACTTTGCATAAAATAGTATTATCAAATGTCCACAAATTAAGAGTTTTTTTTATATTTTTGAAAAGTTTTTGAAAAGTGTTTTTTTATGTGTTAGGGAATTTGTGTGCGAGAGAGAGAGAGAGAGTTCAACATGTTTTGTTAAAAGTTTTTGGTGTGTCTAGAAAAAAAATTAAAGTTTTTTTGTAAAAGCTTAAAGTTTGTTAGATTTTAGGAATATTTCAAGTTTTAATTAAAGGGTTTAAACTAAAGTTAGAATGTAAGTTTGTGGATTTGTAAAAAAAAATTCCAATTTAAAAACTTGGAGTTGCTACCGGCTAGAGGCAATAATTGCAGCTGTTTAAAGCTGTAAAAGAGAGTGTTCAACATTAAAAAAATTATTAATGAATAATCGGTTAACGGAATATCAAGTTATTGGATTAAGTATTAAACACATTCGAGATAGCAGGCTACCGAAATAATTAAATCTTTATACGGTGTCTCTTTCTGCGGACTCCTCTCTTTAGCGCACACCTCCCATATACGGACAGTTTTATCAGTCAGAAAAAAGTTCTTTATTTTTACAATTTTCCCTCTTGAGTGGACAACACTCAAATAACCGGAGACGGACACTTTTCGCCATAACCGGACAAATTACAGAAATGTAACACTGTTTTTTGTTTACTTCCTTTTATGTTCTTACAATTATTGCTTGTATACATAAAGGGGAAAAAAATTTAAGTACCGCTTTTCTTTACCCTTATAGGTACATATATTGATCAGTTGTAAACACAAAATAAATATGAATACTAAAAAATCGACTAAAAGTCAAAAAATAAGAATATTTCAAACAACATAAACTTCTAAATCAAAATGGAAAAAATCTTACACATCCCTTAAAACATGAAACAAAATGCTCAATTATTAAAAATTCGTAGCTTTTAACATGATTGGTTGTATGAATTTCTTTCGGTCTGAAATATTAAAATGTACTTACGGCAGTCATGTTTTTTGAAGTTCAGGTTGGTATGGGCGCCCCACGTTTTTCTTTAAGGAATGTGTGAGATTTTTGAAAATATGCAGTTAAGCATTTTTAAACCCTGCTCAAAAGTACAAAATAAATAAAATAGTACTGAAATTTCCATGCCCGACAAAAACACTTTTACTTTTTATATACTGCAACAACAACAAAAGCTAATACACTACTTCTATCAGTGATGGAAAATGGGTTTTAGGATTTCGTACCAAATAAAAAGTAAAAAAATGTACTTTTTAGACCTACACGCTACCATTTTTAGTATTTGTTAAATGATAATAAAAAAAACTTTACTACAAACTTACCTCAACGTCACTGCTTCTATATATTCTTCCTCTCCCACTCTCTCTCACACTTGTAACACTCATTATTTTTTTATTTCTTAAACGAACCGACAAACAAAAGCGAAACACCGACCGGCAAATTATTTGTTGCATTAAATTTTTGGCAATTTTGTAACACTTTTTTCTTTAATTATTTAACACTTTTCTCACATATTTTTATTAACCAGCATTTTATTTATAATTTAATGCAAAAATATTTTAATATTAACGATTAATTAACGAGCTCGTTTAATTTAAATACGACACGAAATCACCAAACAACCGACTAAATTAAAGATTTAATGAAAACTAAAGAGGAATGCAAGTAACTAAAAGAAAGACTTATTGTTGTTGTTAGTATTGTTTTTTGTTGTTGTTGTTGTTTTTATTAACACACTATTAAAAGTGAAGCAAAACGAAATTAATGTGATGATATAGTGCTGAGTAAATTCGTGTAAAGTACTTTTTTGGTAGAAATTTAAAGGGTAAATGGAAGTAATTTATTAAAGGCTTTATGAAAAAATTAAATAATTTACTAAGGAATTTGTTGATTTGGGATATGTTTGCCACTATTAGTAGACAAGGAATGTAAGTACATAAGTAAATGTAGGAGTTGTTGTTGTTATTAACGCACTACATATTAGAAAAGAAGCAAAAAGAATGTGATGTGATGGTATAGTGCTGGGTAAATTAGTTGAAAGTACGTTTTTAGTAGAAATTGGAAGGAGAAAAGGAAAGTAATTTATTAAAGGCTTTATAAAAGAAACGTCCAGATAATAGTGTCACTCAAATAAACTTTTTATATATTAAAAGAACAACCAAATGAAATGTTTGAGTTTCGCGAAAAATATATAAACGGGCCTAAAATTGTTTTTTTTCGAATAATATTCTTTTCACATTTAAAAGTAAGTTTGAGCTATTAGTAGTCAAAACTCGCAAAAAAAATATGGCGAACCAAAAACGATTTAATATACATATTTTTGCTCTTGCTGTGTATTTTGTTAGTGTAGAGCAAAAATATGCTAAACCTTTTTGCAAATGCAATGGATGCAATACCATTTGCACAAGATTGTGAATTGCGCTAATATATTTTTAGAATTTGTTCGTATTTTTGCAACTTTATAGCTAAACAGCGATGTAAAATTTATTTTAGCTTTAGTAATACCTAATAGCGTGTTCAGATATGCACCCTAATTGCGCAATTAACGCCATTATTGAGCTGAATATTCCATATAAAATCTCAATTAATTATTGCGCAATAAGTACGAAATTGTTATAATATTGAGTAAGATTTCGAATGCAACACTGTTCACAACTGTGTTTAGTGAACAAAATTGTATAAAGTGGCTAACAAAAGAAATCATTAAAAAATCAATGTGAAGGTAAGTTTGTTTACATAGAAACACAACAACCATTTAGAGTATTTTTTGTATTGTTTTCCAGCTGTCAAATGATTATTGAGTAAGCTGAAAATTGCGTATGCCTGAACACTTAAAATAATATTGTCAATTAACCGAATATTGACTTAATAAAGTTTCATATCTGAACACGCTATAACTATGTACTTTTAAAATTGAGACAATTACAAAAATTTTAAATTTGTTAAAAAAAAAAAATTTAAAAATATTTCAAATTTAATTTAATGAAGCCTTAAACTACTTTTATTTCTAAATTTAGTAAATTGTATAATATTAATGATAATGATTTCTTATTTAGATTAATTAAAATTTAATATGAAAATTATTAAACTAAAAATATTTTAATTAATTTTATTTTTTAAGCGGGGTTGGTTAAACGATATGTAAACAAAGTTGCCACAAAATATTTGATTGCTTTGTTATACTTTTTTTGTCATAACTTAAGTAAATTTTATTATAATTAAATTATTTTTCTTTTAAAGTATAAAAGCAAAATACAAAATTAATTCCACTTCCGAACGGAATTAAATTCTGTGACATGGCTGATTGTCCTAGTTTAGCTATGTTGAACTTAATTTACAGGTCTTTAAATAGGTTAGATTCATGTATATCTGTGGTTTAGCTTTATTAATAGGTCTTTCCTTTCGTCTTCATAAACCATTAATTTGTTTAGTCAGACAACAATTTTTTGTCCTCATCTGAAATTGTTTCATGTAGACAACTCTTATTGATGTTATGACATCATATTTTCACACAAAAAATTTTAATTTAAACAATTACAAAGGGGATCCTATGACCATAATAAGTGAAACGTTTTCCCCACTTAGAAGATCACAAACTATTTACATATGTCCGTAAGTATGTCAATGCTTTGTTCTTGAGCTTACTAAACCTTGAATCGTCAATGCAAGTCGCTTCAGTACCGCCACTTATACTCAATGTCATCATAATTTTAAATTATATGAAAACCTCATTAATTTAAGTCATTTTTTATTAACTATTTTAAATTATTTCTTGTACAAATTGCTAACTAGCAGCTAATTACACTTGTTGGAGTCATCTTATCTAAAAAGAAAAGCCCCTATAAATTTATGGTAAATATACTCGTAAAACAAAATTTACACGGTCGTTACCTTTTGTAAAGTAAATTGAAATCAACCAAGCATTAACAACCACCAACAATATAAATTTTTTTTTAAAAAGACACAGAAGATATTAAATTACACACAACACCTCTCTCTCTCTTTTTCTATGGCGATGACTTTAACATTTTAACAAATGTCAAGAAAATTATACAAAGCTGACCATTTCAAATAAAACTATATGACACTATAGAAAGAAAATATGTATAATAAAAAACAAATATGGGTGCGTTAAGAGAAACACGCCTTTTGTTGGTTAAAGTTTTCTTTAAATTTCTAAAGTTATCGTTAATGAAATTTTAATTTTAGTGTTTAGAATCATGTAATTAATTTCCCCAAAAAAAAAAATTTTAAATATGTCATTGAGGAGTTTTAAAAAACATAAAATGAAAATATGTAACTTGATTTAGTGTTTAGAAGCTGGCAATTAAAACGCCTACATTTTTCAAACACAAAAACATGTTGATTTTAAATTCTTATAACAATATTCCTCCAACTTTACTGTTGAAAGCTTTTTTTCTGTAACTAATATTCTGTTAAATATAGAGTTTCTTAAATAATATGTATAGAAGAAATTGTCTGGTCACGCTATTTAAAAGTTAAAAAATTTTTTACACTCAAGCCTTATTATAAATTTTAAAGTAATTTATAATTTAATAATCTAAGAATCTTAATTTTTTAAGTTTGTTTTTCAAATTCCTTATACAAGCTGTTAGAAATATTAGTATGTTTAATATCAAACTTGTTTTTGCATGTCAAAACATGTTTTTCTTTTTCTAGATTATATTATGATTAAATCAAACATTTTAATAAATAATCTTTAAACATTTTTTTATTAAAAATTTGAAATTTATAGAATAATTAGTATTTTTAGTTGAACTGTTAATATTTAATTTTGATATTTCTTTAGTTAGGCTTTGAGTTCATTAAATTTAATTTTCATTAAATTATTTTTACACTTTCTCTTTTTTTGTAAAAACTATTATGCAAGAAATTTGTGTGTCCAGCTCTGTTGCCATTTTTGTGTTAAGAACAATTAAAAGGAAAAAATTATTGAAGTAGCTAGAAAATTACAAAAGTTATATAAAAAATTACTATTATAAAGAAAAAAATTGTTATTGAAAAATATTTGAATAAAAAATAAAAAAATATAAAATTGTTTGTAATTTTCTTTAAGCTTTTCAAAGTTTATATTAAAAGCTTTTCATAGCTGAAATAGTTCTTCTGTAAGTTTTAGGAAAACAAAGTTATTAGCTTTTTTTGAATATAGCAGTTTTTGTAAAAATTATTTAAAAATTCTTAATTATTGTATAAAATTTGTGTGTCCAGCTCTGCTACGATTTTTGTTTTATAAGGTACAGAAATTGTTAAGAATAATTAAAAAGAAAATTTATTGAGGCAGCTAGAAAATTAGAAAAGTTATATAAAAAATTACAATTATAAGGGAAAACAATTGTTATAGGAAAAATTTACACAAATTTTTATAAAAAATTTAAATTTTTTTACAATTTTCTTAAGGCTTTTAAAAGTTTATATTAAAGGCGTTTCATAGCTGAAAAAGTTTTTCTGTTGGTTTTAAGAAACAGAAAAGTTATAATATTTTTAAAATAGCAGTTTCTGTTAAAATTATTTGAAAATTCTTTAATGAACTTTGTTTACCCAGCTCTGTTTATATATGGCCGATAATTAAACAATTTTTATTTTGTATGGTATGTACTAAAAGTCTTAAGAACATTTTAAAAGAGTTATTATTTAAGTAGCTAGAAACTTACTCAAGTTAGATAAAAAAAAGTGGGCGAATTAAAAGAAAAAAAAAATTATTAAAAATTAGTTAAAAAATTGTTTAAAAGAAAACTAAAATTTGTTACATATTTTAAAAGTACTTGTAAAAGGCTTTAAGTAGCTGAAATAGATTTTCTCTAGCTGTTGGGAAACTTAAGTTATAAGCCTTTAAAAAAAATCAGTATTTTAAGTTTTACCAATGAGGGCATTTTTTAAGTTTGTAGGCATTATGTAAATATTTCAAAATTGTTTTATTTAACTGTTCATATTAATTTCAAGGCGTTTCATTATTAAATTTCACTTTAATAAAACACTATTAAGACCACCTATCACTGTAACCTTTATTTTTTTTTTTAATTCTACAAAGCCTTAACAAAATCAGCGTCAAGGATATCATAACCTATAATAAAAAACATGTAATTGATATGGAAATCATAAAATAAAACAAAAAAATATATTTAAATCCTTTTAAAGTATAATATGTAAAAAAGCACACAATAAAAAAAAGAAATGTTTGTAAACAAGTTTTGACAACCATGACAATGATAGACTGATACCAGGATAATGATGATGAATTTTACACACAAATAACAACTTTAAAAAGACCATATGTAATCGGATATTTTGAATAATAAGGAGCAAATGTTTTTTTATGCTTTGCCACAATAAATTGTATATTAATAATACACCACCAAAATATTTAACAATAAAAAAGAATATTGTCACTAAGCATATCATTTATTTCGGTTTTTTTTTTTTTGGCTACTCCCCCTTAAAAAAATCACATTAAAGTTTTCTAGGGATTTTAAAATTAAAGAGGACTTGTTGTAGATGGTACAAGATAATGTCATTGTTAGGTTTAAGGTTGTTGAAAAATTGTGGTGGTTTTTGTAAGAATATTTGTAAGAAGTTTTTATATTGATTTGTTTATTTTGAAGTTTTCTTAAAAAAAACTGTAACTTAATATTTAATTTTCAATTAATTTCAAGTGTTAATAATTGTATATAATGTTTGTTAAAAGGCTGTTTAAGGTATTTATTAGTTGGTATTAAGATTTGTTACATTTGTTTATAACTGAATTTTTTTATTATTGCGCCTTAACGTTATGCTTCACTTTTTCCTTTTAAAGACATTTTTAAGCTTATGCTTTAGTTTTTTATTAATTTAATTTAAAAATCATAAAAATTCTCTAGTTTTATGGTAGTTTTATTGACTTAAACGTCATTTGTGGCTTTTTTTTATACATAAATAGTTGCTTACTAAACTAATAACATACTTGAAGGGGTGTGTGATTTTCATAAATTTTTTATTAGACATGCCATCATATTGGTTTTTATACTCATGCTGATAAATTTTTAATTAATTTAATTGATTTTTTTCTTTAGAATTGCAGAACACATACTTAGTTATATATTTAATTAATAACCAATACCCACAAACTTAAGTGCTTAAAGAAATTGAGGGCTTGATTTATGGACTAGCTCACTTCTTTATATTTTTATGACTTGATAAAGTCATAAAATCTTTAAAAAAAACTAATTCTAATCATTATACAAAAATCTTAAATATATTTTTAAATGAAAGCAAACAAATAAAACATAACCGGATGTTAAGTTATAAAAAAAGCAAGGAACAATTTTATGCTTCAAGATAAACACGGCTTGAAGTCAAGCGTTAAAGAATTTGAGAGTTCTATATAAAAAAGTAAAAGATAAGATTTCTATTAAAGCACCCTTGAGAAAGAATTGTGAAAGAAATAAAACATAAAAAAAATTAAAAAAAATTCAGTTAAATTTGAAATTACATTTAAAGAGGCTTAAATGTTCTAAGAAACAGAAGTCAGTAATACAGAAACTAAAAATACCAAAGTTTAATTTACTATTAATTTAATTAAAAACAAATTTCAAATAGTTTTCTTTTTTTCAAACCAAGAAAATTTCAAATAATTGTAAAAAATTTAATTTTTTCAATTTAAAATTTTTATTCTTTTTAACTATACAAGGTGAGTGCAAATCGCCAACAAATACAACACAATATAGAAACAACAGGCATTTTGTTTGCGTAAAATAATGTACTACTGTCAAAAATACTTGAAAAAGTATTACTTTTGACATAAGAAAATTGTAAACAAAGTCAGTTAGCTGTGCCACTGCACTCACCTTGTATAGTTACACCATGCGTTCAGCTGTGGTAAATTACAAAAGCAAATCACACGCTATTAATTTAATAATTTACTGACAGTGTTTTAATTCATTAGAAAAATTATTGTAAAAGCTTTATATTTATTTAAATTAGCGGGGAAAAAACTCTCAAATCTAAATAAAGAAATATTGAAATTGGTTTTATTTGTAAGATTTTCAAAGACCCATTCCGGGCAAACTAGAAAAGTTAATCAAACGATTTTCATTTTATAGTTTACTGAAAGTCTTTTCAATCTTATAAAATAAAAATCATTGTAATAGCTGGACATTTACTGTCTGTCTAATCTTAATAAAGCAAAAATACTTTTTTCATAAAATATTTTAAATTTTTGGTGTGCCCTGTCCTAAATAAACGATTTTTTTTAAATAAATAAACGAGTTGAAATATATATAATTTAGTGGTTACGTCTTTTCGGCAAATATTTGCCAAGTGTTGACGAACCTTAAAATTTAACACTTCTTTAAGCATTCTTACTCTTGAAATTGTTTTATATTTTTATCATTTACGCTTTGTACAGATGGATGTCAGATCTTAAAATATTGTCAGAAAAATATTCAGAAAATGTCTAACAACGGTGTGAACTTACTACAATTTTTCTCTTCCAATGTTGTTAGAAAAAGCATTTACAGTACATTGTAAGACAAAAATATTGTCAGACATCTAACAATCGTATGAATACATTATTTGCCATTGTAAGATTGTTGTAAGATAATTGCAAAACACTTATACAAAAGTATACATATACAAAAGTATATGTATCAATAATATTTAAAAAAAGTGAAAACAATTAAAGAATTGAATCGAAGAAAATAATCTAAAAGAGCGACATTTCGCTTCCTTCGCAAGTTCAGCTATGAGCCATTGAATTGAATTTCCTTATTAATTCGCCAAAAGGCTCTGAAGGGGACAAAAAATCAAGTCTGAAACAAAAATCTTACCGCAAAAAAATGTAGAATTCGTGCGGTCACATGATACTTTTCGAAAAAGTTGAGGCCCGTCAAAGTTTAGGGGACCCTGCTTGCGTTAAATAAAAACTTCCCAACTATATTTTTTCACCCTAACTTTGCGCCATTTTTTTATTTTGTCTTTTTCCTCACTATTTTCTAGTACATACATACATATGCAGCTAAACTTGTTTCAAGTGCTCTTTTTTTCATGACAATATTTAACATTTAAAAAAAAGACACACATTTCTGGCAAAGCTTGACAATGAATTTGACAATTTTTGCCATAGAACAATTTGACTGCCGTGTGAACTGACAATTTCGGTTAACAGATAAATGTCTTGTGTGACAATTGAGTGCCAATGATATTGTAAGGTTTTCTTACAGTCGTCTAAAATTATTTTGCTAACAATTTTTCAATGTCAGGACATTGCTCGCACATTGCCAGATCTGACAACATTGTATGGTGTGACAACCTGTGCTACGACTGTACATAGCTCTACATTCAATTTAATATTTTCTGCTAGATTTTTTAACTTTTTCCTCTTTCCTAATAAAAAATTTCAATACTACTTTTAGGCTTTTGCAAAAAAAAATCAAATTAATGTCTAAAGGAAAACTGTTTTTAAGATCAAAAAGAAAAATAAACAATGAAAAACAAATTGCAATTCCTTTTAGACTTTTATCTAAAAATTGTACTTTTATTTTTTGTTAAATTTTGTTATGCTTTCAAGTTTGTTTCTTTGTACAACCTTAAACTACTTTTTTCTACTTTTACCAGACCAAAACAAAATACAGACAAACATGTACAAAATAAAAATCAATCACCTTTAAAAACACTTGATTCCCTTCTAACATTTTCTCCAAAAGCCATAATAAAAAAGTTTTGTTAAAGAAAAAATCTAGAAAAAAGAAATGCTTTTTCCTAGTTCCTTGAGAAACAATCAAAATTTTATGGCAACAAAAGAAAAGCACAAAAGTTAAGGGTTAAACTAAGCCACACATACTCCTTTAAATATGCCTTAGAAAATATGTTTGTATGGAAAAAACCATGAATAAAGGCCAAAGATTACAAAGTGTATAAAGCTACGAGTACACAGCTAAAAAAAAAGTCTGCAAAGTTTGAAGCAACAAATTTGTGTTTAATAAAAGTTTCCTATACCGTTTTATTGAACTCAAAATTTAACTTTAATGGTTGGCTTTAGCAGAACAAAAAAATGATTTAACTTGAGTTTACACTTCATTAAGTTTTATATACCTGAAATATTTGAAATTAGTAGATGGGATTTTTAGAAGATTTGTTTTGTTGTTTTTGATAATTTAATAAAAAAATCAAGCTTTAATTTTTGACTACATGAAATTTTATGACCTAGAAAAAAATTCTATTATTATCTTTTTTATTTATATTTGTTGTTGGAGCAAGACAATTAGCAAGAGTATTGGCAATTTTTTGTGTATATGTAAGTTACATGTTTAGAAAGACACAGACATAAAGATAGATATAAAACATAATTAAACAAGCATTAAGTCAAAAATGGTAGAAGCAAGAAGTAAATTTCTAAAAATTGTAGAAAAGACAAAAACGAACTGAAGTGACGCTACCTTAGTTATCAACAAATTAAAGAGATTTTCTAGTTTTCTACAGAAAAGTTTCTGTTTGAGGAAGTTTTCTATAAAAAAGTTTTGTTGGAGAAAGTTTTCTGTTTCTTTTTCAAACAGAAACTATAGAAAAGTTTGTTTTTGAAAAAGAAACAGAGACTCTTCTATAGAAAAGAAACTTCTGAGAAAGTTTTCTATCGAAAAGTTTTTATTTAAAGGAATTTTCTATAGAACAATTTCTATTTAAGAAAATGTTTTATAGAAAAGTATCTGTTTCAGAAAGAAGAGAAACTTTTTTAAAAGTTTTATATAGAAAATTTTCTATTTAAAGGAATTTTCTATAGAAAAGTTTCTATTTTAAAAAATGTTCTACAGAAAAGTTTCTATTTGAGGAAGTTTTCTATAGAAAATTTTCTAATTAAAGACGTTTTCTATTGAAAAGTGTTTGTTTGAGAAATTGTTCTATAAAAAAGTTTTGTTGGAGAAAGTTTTCTGTTTCTTTTTCAAAAAGAAACTTTTCTATAGTTTCTAAAGTTTCTGTTTAAAAAAGAAACAGAGACTCTTCTAAAGAAAAGAAACTTCTAAGAAAGCTTTTTTATAAAAAAGTTTCTATTTAAAGGAATTTTCTATAGAAAAGTTTCTATTTGAGAAAATGTTCGATAGAAAAGTTTCTTTTTGAGGAAGTTTTCTATAGAAATTTTTTTAATTAAAGACGTTTTCAATAGAAGAGTTTCTGTTTGAGAATTTTTTTCTATAAAAAAGTTTCTGTTGGAGGAACTTTCCTATAGAAAATTTTCCAATTAAAAAAGTTTTCTACAGAAAAGTTTCTGTTTGAGGAATTGTTATATAATAAAGCTATGTTAGAGAGAGTTTCTGTTTCTTTTTCAACCATTTTCCATTGAAAAGTTGCTTTTTGAGAAAATGTTTTATAAAAAAGTTTTGTTAAGGAAAGTTTTCTATAGAAAAATTTCTTTTTAAAGGAATTTTTTTTGTTGGAGAAATTTTCTATAGAAAAGTTTCTGTTTGAAAAAGAAACAGCAACTTTTCTATGTTTGAAAAAGAAACAGAAACTTTTATGTAGAAAAGAAACTTTTGAGAAAGTTTTCTATAGAAAATTTCTTTAAATAGAAAAGTTTCTATTTGAAAAATGTTCTATAGAAAAGTTTCTGTTTGAGAAAGTTTTCTATTGAAAAGTTTCTATTTAAAGAAAGTTTGTATAGACAAGTTGTTAAATGAGAAGTTTTAGCTTAATGGAATTTTCTATAGAAAAGTCTCAATTTAGTCAGTCAGAGAAGATTCAGATAGGCCAAAAAGCTTTGTTATTTCCAAAAAAAAATTGCTTTATATGAAAAATTGACTTTAATTGCTTTAAAACTTTTAAGTTTAAATTTAATAAATTTTGCTAAATTGCTGACTTTTCCTTGACCATTTTTAAAATATTTATTTTTGAAATATTTTTGTTTCCTATTAGAGGTGTTTGCTTATGTAGTTTTAAGCAAAATTCCAAAACATTCACCAGTGTTTTTTTTTTTTTTTTTTTTTTTTTTGTTATAAAATTCTTTAACAAATGCGGCTAAACAATAACAACAAAAATTAAAAAAATTTCGAGAAAAAAACTTTTCACTCTCGTTAGATGGTTTTAGCTTGAATGGGTTTCATGGCTGAAATAGTTTAGTTTTGTGAAAATTACAAAAAATACACAAATATAAGCAAACACACACACATACAACAAGCAACATTTGAAAACAGCAACAACAAAAGCAAGAAAAAAACAAAACTGCAGAGAAAACACTCACACCATTATAAGCGCCCAAAAGCATGCCACAAAATATTAATTAAAATGCTGCATAATTTTAGCATGCTTATGCTATACCACAAAATTTTAAACTTTATGCAAATGGTACGTAATAAAAACAGCAACAACAAAAACTACAGCAACAGCAAAATAATACCAACATTAACAACTAACTACATATATTTATAGATACATACATACAAAGCAGCAGCAGTTCAATCACCAAAGAGTTTTGGAATTAAAACGCAAAGAAGGCAAAGAGAGTAGTAGAGGAAAGAAGGCATTTAAATATTGCCAGGAAGATAAAAATTTTTGTATGTGTGTGTGTGTGTGTGTGTGTGTGGATCTGTGAGTCTGTACAAATGTGTATGTGATAATATTTAAATGTATATGCGTTTTTTCCAGTTTGTTTTCGTATTACATATATACATTTTTGTTGCAGCAAATGAAAATCGAAACTAGCTAATGCTATAAAGTATTCAAATTCAAACTTTATTTTCACTTACTTACACACATACTCTAAAAATACATACACATAACCGATTGTTGCAGAAAATTGCATATTTGTAGGGTAATTTTTGGCTGGGTTTTATGTGTGTGGCATTAAGGATGATGGTGGCTGGCTGCCAGTGTTGTTATCAACACACATGCAAATTGTAGAATAAACATTTATTTATAGTTTTAAAACAAAAAACACAACAAATAGAACAAAACCAAACAACAAACACACAACAGCAACTGCATGTAAATACAAGTACAATTTCAAAAACAACTAAAACTTTAATAAAAAACAACAACAACAAGCTGAGGTTGTAGATATATTTGAACAAGCATGAATGTTAACTACACTGAGTTTCACTAGGATTCTTAGTTTGGGAAATACTGTAATCAAAGGGTTTTAAGGGAATGGTGTCTGTATCAATAAGGTCTTCATAGAAAAGTTTCTGTGTGACTTAATTTTCTATAGAAAAGTCAGTGCGTGACAAAGAAAAATTTCTGCTTGATAAAGTTGTCTATAGAATAGTCTCTGCTTGATAAAGTTTTCTATAGAAAAATTTTTGCTTGATGAAGTTTTCTATTAAAAAGTTTCCGCGTGATAAAATATTCTATAGAAAAGTTTCTCCTTGATAATGTTTTCTATAGAAAAATTTCTGCTTGATAAAGTCTTCTATAGAAGTTTTCTATAGAAAAGTTGCAGCTTGATAAAGTTTTCTATAGAACACTTTATGGTTAATAAAGTTTTCTATGGAATAGTTTCTGCTTGATAAAGTTTTCTATAGACAAATTTCTGCTTGATAAAGTTGTCTATAGAAAAGTTTCTGCTTGATAAAGTTTTCTATAGAAATATTCTATAGAAATATTTTTGCTTGATAAAGTTTTCTATAAAAAAGTTTCCGCTTGATAAAGTTGTCTATAGAATAGTTTCTGCTTGATAACGATTTCTATAGAAAATTTTCTTCTTGATAAAGTTTTCATAGAAAAGTTTCTGCTTTATAAAGTTTTCTCTAGAACACTTTATGGTTAATAAAGTTTCTGTTTAATATAGTTTTCTATAGAAAAGTTTTTGCTTGACAAAGTTTTCTATAGAAAAGTTGCAGCTTGATAAAGTTCTCTAGCAGAAAAGTTTATGCTTGATAAAGTTTTCTATAGAAAAATTTCTGTTGTATAGTAAAGTGACTTTGCAAATAATTTTTCTATATGAAAAATCCGTCTAGGTAGAAGATAATCTTTTATAGAAAACTGTCTTTGTCAGATAATTTTCTAATGACTCAGTGATTTGTTTACACATTGTAACGACAAAGTGAGTGCCAAACTGTGCCAGTGAATGCGGAAAGACGTACAAGCAAAGGGAGTGTAAATTGCTGGTATGTATGTATACATACCTTTGTGTGTGTGTGTATTTGTTGAATGTCAATGTTGAAGTGTATTTATGTGTAAAACATCTATAGTATAGCTTAAGGCATTTGTAACAGCTGGGTTTCATATTTAAACATGTAATATCTCTATTTTATTTTAGAAAAAAACACACATTACAAATGCACTGAGGTGGTTGCTGTTTCTTTCTTACTTTAAATGGTTTTAATTGTACATACACCAAAAAATATATATAATTCCTATATTCCTATATACATATTTAATTTTTGTTAAATATTTAATAGAATAATTTGACCTAATTTTGCAATAAATTTATTTGTAGGGAACAGAAAAAACGAACAAGTGCGTTTGCAGTAAAATAAACAAAAACTAAATTGAAATTTACAAAATTAATAAAAAAAAAAAAAACAACAATTTAAAGTGAATGAAATACAAAACAAACTTAAAAAAAAACTCCCGTTTGTGGAGTAGAGTTTTGTTAGACAAGCTTGTAGTAGAAGATGTATTTTGAGTCATTAAAAAACATTTACAAGTAAATTTGTTTGTTTAAATATCTGTATTTAATGTCAATTAAAGCTTTTGTGAAAATTATTAAACATTTTCTTAGCAAACATTTGGTCATTTAAATGTTTTCCATTTTTATAATGTATAACCACGGCTAAACTACTTTCCAACCATTTATATTAATTATACTCTTACCCTGTTTTTGTTTTCACAATTAAAAGTCATTTAAAATTTTATTTTTTAATTTAAAATGTGAATTTAAAGTCTCTTTTTTTTAAGTTTAATAATTTTGTTTCTTTAACGCAAAAAAACTTAGCCTACTTTTAGGCTATTTTAATTAAAATTGTTTTTCTTGTGTTTTGTTGTTTTCCCCTATCAAAATTCTTTAAAAAATGTTGCTCATTACACTTAAATTTCATGTTTCAAATTTCTTTAGCTGTGTGGCAGTTGTTGGTAAATGTTTATTTATAAAATTAATTGCCGTAAATATGTGTTTTCTTTTTTTCTTTGTGCATATATAAAAATTGTTGTATACTATTGTATGTTGTATATTATGTACATATACATATATAAAAGAATGGCCTGGAATTTTAGTGTTATATTTGTTTTTGCCAGCCAATGTTTACAATTTCACGCATGCCAAGAACAGGGAGAAAATAGAAAAAGCAGCAGTTGTACCAAAAAAAGGGAATTTATATTTTTAAATAATAAAATTTAAAGGATACTTAAACAGTTACATTTCGCAAGAAAACTTACTCAAGCAGTAACTTTTCTATAGAAAATTTCCTCTCAAAGTAATTTTTCTATAGACAACTTCCTCTCACAGTAACTTTTCTATAGAAAACTTCCTCTCACAGTAACTTTACTATGGAAAACTTCCTCGCACAGTAACTTTTTTATAGAAAACTTCCTCTCACAGCAACTTTTCTATAGAAAACTTCCTCTCACAGTAACTTTTTTATAGAAAACTTCCTCTCACAGTAACTTTTTTATAGAAAACTTCCTCTCACAGTAACTTTTCTATAGAAAACTTCCTCTCACAGTAACTTTTCTATAGAAAACTTCCTCTCACAGTAACTTTTCTATAGAAAATTTCCTCTCACAGTAACTTTTCTATAGAAAACTTCCTCTCACAGTAACTTTTCTATAGAAAACTTTCTCGCACAGTAACTTTACTATGGAAAACTTCCTCTCACAGTAACTTTACTATGGAAAACTTCCTCTCACAGCAACTTTTCTATAGAAAACTTCCTCTCACAGTAACTATACTATGGAAAACTTCTCCTCACAGTAACTTTTCTATAGAAAATTTCCTCTCAAAGTAACTTTTCTATGCAAAACTTCCTTTCACAGCAATTTTTCTATAGAAAACTTCCTCTCACAGCAATTTTTCTATAGAAAACTTCCTCTCACAGTAACTTTTCTTTAGAAAACTTCCTCTCACAGCAACTTTTCTATAGAAAACTTCCTCTCACAGTAACTTTTTTATAGAAAACTTCCTCTCACAGCAACTTTTTTATAGAAAACTTCCTCTCACAGTAACTTTTCTATAGAAAATTTCCTCGCACAGTAACTTTTTTATAGAAAACTTCCTCTCACAGCAACTTTTCTATAGAAAACTTCCTCTCACAGTAACTTTTCTATAGAAAACTTCCTCTCACAGTAACTTTTCTATAGAAAACTTCTCCTCACAGTAACTTTACTATGGAAAACTTCTCCTCACAGTAACTTTTCTATAGAAAATTTCCTCTCAAAGTAACTTTTCTATGCAAAACTTCCTTTCACAGCAATTTTTCTATAGAAAATTTCCTCTCAAAGTAATTTTTCTATAGACAACTTCCTCTCACAGTAACTTTTCTATAGAAAACTTCCTCTCACAGTAACTTTTCTATAGAAAACTTCCTCTCACAGTAACTTTTCTATAGAAAACTTCCTCTCACAGTAACTTTTTTATAGAAAACTTCCTCTCACAGTAACTTTTCTTTAGAAAACTTCCTCTCACAGCAACTTTTCTATACAAAACTTCCTCTCACAGTAACTTTTTTATAGAAAACTTCCTCTCACAGCAACTTTTTTATAGAAAACTTCCTCTCACAGTAACTTTTCTTTAGAAAACTTTCTCTCACAGCAACTTTTTTATGGAAAACTTCTTCTCATAGTAATTTTTCTATAGAAAACTTCCTCTCACAGTTACTTTACTATGGAAAACTTCCTCTCACAGCAACTTTACTATGGAAAACTTCCTCTCACAGTAACTTTTCTATAGAAAACTTCCTCTCACAGTAACTTTTCTATAGAAAACTTCCCCTCACAGTAACTTTTGTATAAACTTACTTTAGAATAAAAGTACTTTCCTAGAAAGACTTAATTTTTTCTGAAATTTACTTTGTCCAAAATCCTTTTTAATTTAACTTAAGCATTCTTAGTAATTTAAACTAAAATTTCCTTTATGTTTTCATTTATAAAATGTCCAGCCAAGATGGCTTAGTAATTTTTATTTTTCTTAAAGCTTATTTCTGTGCACTAACAATATCCACTTTAAGCAGAAATTTCTTTAGCAAAAAAAAAAAAACAAAACAAAACTATATAAGTTTAAAAATGTTTTTTGCCAGTCTGTTATTCCTTTTGAGAAATTCTTAATTTTCAAAAGAAAGTAAAGTATTATGGAAAGAAATTCCATTTCAAGTTGATTTCTTTTCAGCAAATGCTCGAACTACAACTAGTAGTAGCAGTTAATTTTTATGATTTTATTTGCTTAGTAATTGTTTTATAGTCAAAGGCAATATGCTTTAAGGCTTTATTATTACTACAACTACTTTTACAATTCAATAACTCTCTTACAAATAAAATTTTTCATATATATATTACTTTTTTTCTACACGAAAAGTGGTACTAGACGAATACAAAAAATATATGTAAAATAAAAAAAGGAAAAACTTTAGATTTTGTTGTAGCCAACAACCCATTCATTTCAAGCAAACAAACAGCCAGCCAACTCAACTCAAGTTGTACTGAGTCAAGCAAAAAAAAAAAATATTATAAAAAATGAAAAAAATAATGTTAAAGTTGTGGAGTATTCACCAGTAAAAGAAGACTTAAGTACTATTGATTTTTGTTGTTTTCTCATGATAAAATACTTCGCAACTACTCCCTGTATACCTACCTATACATGGAAAATTTGTAGTTTTATATATGTATTTTGCACTTACAGGCATATTAAATCATCCATATATATACCAACAAACACAATAATTTTATTATTTATTTATACACCCAGCCATATTTAACTATTTGCAAACATAAAAAAGCAATAAAATTATAAACTACTAGCATAAAATAATAATAAAATATATGTATAAAAGTTTTTTTTTTAATTTTAATTTTATTTACAAACACTCTCTCTCTCAGCACAAATTTTTATATTAAAATGCAATTTATATAATTAAATCGGGCCTGCTACTGCTTTAATTTGCACAGAAAGAGTGAGGAAACAGAGAGCAGGAGATACTAAAGAGTTGCTGCAAACTGCATAATTAATCTATAAGAGTTTTATTTATTTAGTTTGAGTTATAATTAGATTTTTTAATTTGAAATGGCATGCGCCTAAAAGCAGGCAGTACAATTTGAAACGGCTATAAAAAGCTAAGAATAGCTCTTGTGTCATAAAAAATTATTTGAGAGCAATAACTTGAAGGTTTGTTAAATATTTTATGAATATAAGAGTTTAGTTAATGAAAAAGCTATTTTGGTAAGAAAGCTTTTTTTAAGAAAACATATTTTAAATACAAATTTTCACTGTAACAGTATGTTTTGAACATAATTTATGATAAAATTTCTAGTTTTTTTTTAAAAAAGTGTCTTTAGACTTGAAAAGATTTTGGAAAGTTTTTAAAGGTTAAACATAAAACAAGTGAAATAAATCATCTAAACGGGTTCTTTTGTTAACAAAAAAAGTTTAACTGCTTTAAACTTTTTTTTAGAGAAAAGTTTTTTCAGGAAAGCTGTTTTAATTAAAAAAGTGTGATTAGACTTTAAAAGCTTTTAGGCATTAAAGGCTTGTTATTACTAAAAAGCTACAAAACTTTTTATTAATGACAGCTTTATCTAAAAACAACTGAAAAATACCTTTTAATGGGTTCTTTTTTTTACAAAAAAAATAGTTTGACATAACATCAAAAGCTTTTTATAGAATTTTGGGTCTTATTTTAGATTTTTTTGTTTAAGCATAAAGCTTTTTTTTTAAATCAAGGTTTAACAGAAAAGCTTTTTCAAAAAAGCTGTTAACAAAAAAATTTTAATCCAAAAACATATTTTTGTGAATTATGTTTTTTTTTATAATAGCTTTTTTGCTTAAAAATCTAGCTTTTTTGGCGGAAGAAAAATGTACATTTAATGAAAAGTATTAATTTGAACTAATTTTAAAAATAAGCTTTTTTGTGAAAATGTGTTCTTAAAAAATTTGTTATGAAAAAGCTGTTTTTAAAAAAAAGCTTTTAATAAAAAAATATGACAAAAACAACAGAATTTGAAAAAAAAATTATGAATTTGGTTTTCTTATTAAAAGGCTTTGTTATTTGAAGCTTTTTGGGAAAATATAATACTTTTTCAAGCATTGAGTTCCTGAAAAAACTAATTCTATAAAAATATTGTATTTGATAAAAAAAAAACTTTATTTTGAAAAAAGCTTTTCTAAAGAAAATTTAACCAAAACATCTCATGACAACCTTTTATTGTGAATTTAGTTTTTTTCTAATTTAAAATCTAAAAAACCCTTTGAAATTTTACTAAAAAATCTGTTTTTGGGTTTTTGGTTCTAATTAAAAAAGTTTTAATTGAAAAGCTTTTAGATTGTAAAAGCTTTTAAGTGGTTCAATCTTACAAAATAGCAAAACTATTTTTGGGAAGAAAATTTTTTTAGTTTAAACACAATTTTTCCAAAAAATCTTTTTTAGGAATTAAAGCTTTTTTGTAAATAAAATAGCTGTTTTATTAAAAAAAAATAATAATAATCACACTTTAATTTCAAGTATAAAGTTTCTATTTAAAGTGTTTCAATATTCACTAATTTTATTATCCTTTCTTTTCTCTCTCTTTCCAGGTACGTCATGTTTTTCCTTATACAATTAATTACTTAATTCAATTATAAATTGAGGGGTAAGTTTTATTTGATTTTCCTGCTAAAAATTAAGTGTTTTCCCTAAGAGAATTAATGTTAAGGCTTTAGTTTCTAGGGTTTATTTACATAATTAATAGGTAATGTCCTTTAGAGGAAAAAACATGATTTGTTTTGTCTTTACAAAGCAAACACATTTAATGAAAATCTAACAAATGTTGTTGTTTTTTCTCAATGATTTTGATTTTTACTAATAAAAATAAGCAGAAGTGTGTCGGTGACAATTTTGTAGCAACATGTCAATTTGTACCCTGGGGACATTATTGTAGTAACAGGAACGAACATTTCATTTCAATAACATTTGCTTTTAATAAAAATCTCAAATGTTTAACAAACACATGAATAGACAACAAGGTAATTTTAGTGCAAATAAAATATTAATTTATTTACTAATATTAATACTGCTGTTAGAAAAAAAAACTTGATTTTAGCACACACTGTACTGTATTTACAGGTGAGAAACTTGGAAACTTCCTCAACATAAAAAGTTTAATTTCTCCGGAAAACGGAAGTAGGGTATTTTTGTAGAAAAGTAGAACTTTAGTTGGCAACAATTTTTTAACTAGCGGCCATTTTGTTGACAAAGTTAAAAAAGTGTTTGCCTACTTAAAGTTTTATATGTATATCTAAAAAAAACACCCTGTACATGTAAATGTTTGATTATATCAGTTTTACATTATTTACCTTTAACAATATTTCTCATTTACTTGTTTCTTTTTTTTTTATTTATTACACAAAATTTTTCTTTTCAAATGAAAATTGTCTCTTCTTTTTTCCATTTTGCTTAACAAATGAGGTGTTGATAAGTTGTGGGGCGGGGGAATTTTATTTTCATGTTCTTTATGTACCTTAAAGTTTTTAACTGGGAGTGTGGACGCCGTTGCCGTCGTCTTTTGTTATCCTAATTGTAGCGTATTATATGTGTTTCTTCCTTCATTATTATTATTATGTATTATTGTTGAAAACATTAGACCTCTAACAAACTAAAATGGTCAATCA
The DNA here is from genome assembly GCA_916048285.2 of Bellardia pandia. Classification (NCBI taxonomy): domain Eukaryota; kingdom Metazoa; phylum Arthropoda; class Insecta; order Diptera; family Calliphoridae; genus Bellardia; species Bellardia pandia. The sequence continues at coordinate 98,490,320 of OU696531.1, read as the reverse complement.
AAGTAGATTTACCGGCTTAAATATATTTATACATATATATTGAAAAGGACTAAATTTATCATAGCAAATTTCGTTTACTTGTATTATACAACAGAGATTATGACAGGGTGTGGGAAAATGTTCTATGATTTTCTCCGTTTGTCATCAAACAAATGATGTTGTGATTGACACGCTTCCTTAGATCAAAAGAAATGTATTTGTGAAATGAGGGATGACAAATCTGAAGCAATAAGATGTAAGTCGTCTTTGGTATACTTAACCAAGAGGAAATTTAAAGGAATAGAAAATTACAAAAAGATTTTATTTAAATTGTAAGACAATTTAAAGTAATTTCTCAAAAATACTTTTTCACGTCTTCAAAAAGTTACTCAAATCTAATTTGCTATAAGAGTAACTTTAAAAGACTTTCAGGGCAAACATTTTAAAGTGGAAAAGTTCTTTAAAAAAAGATTTTTCAAAAAAGTCACTTTTTTATAGAAAGTACTTTTTAATAAAAAGTACTTTTAAAAATAGTATTAAAAAAGAGGCAAAAATAGTTGGTAATCAACATAAATAACAAATGTATGTGCCCCACCGACAAATTTTTCGTCTTTTTTAATTTTCCTAAAAAGTACAAAACAAGTACTAAATTGTACTAAATACCAACAAATGGTTAAAATTGAAAAGATTATTTTTTTTGAAATTTCTTCGGATTTCACACAGCATAATTTTATTGCTAAATAGCTCGTATTTTTATTCGAGAGTATACACACATTTCTATACACATATGTAATGCGAATAAGAGTGTAACACGAATTGCTAGACAATCAAGTGTGTACTCGTCTTATCTTCCCCTCTAAAAGGTAATAAGCTTAGCTTAAGAAATAGCTTCGTGTAAATTGGGACTTGCTTAACCCCATGAATTATTTAAAAAAAGGTGAACACTTGCATATTAACATTGAAATTGTCTGCTTTTGATATTTTTCCAAAAAGTACCAAAACAAGTACCAAATCTTAAAGAAGCAAAAAACAACAAATGTTCAAAAACATTTAAAAAAATGGAAAAAGATTGCATTACAGCATATAATTAATTTAGTTGATTTTGTTAATTTTGTCATAAAAAAACATTAAATCTCAAAGTAGCAAAAATTTAAACACACAAAATTATTTATTTTTAAATAATAAAAAACTATACTTTTAACAACTCTTTGCTATACCCACTCAAATTTTCCCAAAAAGTACCAATTTTATTACCATAAATCTCCTCAAAACTACAGACTAATTTTAACCAATTTTTTGCATTATAAAACCCTCTGAATTCTGTTTAACTCATTAATTTCTTTCCTCTTGTCATAAATGTTTATTTTTAGGCAAATACTTTACTTGTAGTTAGATCTCAATGATTTATTTCAATTTTAACCTTGATTTTTAAGCAACAAATTGTATTACAACTCATTATAACTTTAGTTGTTCAGAGTACACGCCTCCCGCTTTTTTCTGTATTGTTTTTTGTCTTTTTTTATTTCCCTGTTCAAAGATTCAGTTTAAGAGGCAGACAATAACACGATTTTCATAAATAATATTTATGTGGCATATGAATAGCATTGTTATGACATACACTATGTCTACGACTTAGTCAGCCAGCCAAAACCTAACCAAATGACTTCAAGAATAAATTAGGCTCGAACATAAAGCAGCCACAAATTCTTGCTCACAAATGGCCTAAAAATAACTAAAAACAGCCTTCATTAGCAAAACAAAACTAAAAAAAAGAATACAAGAAAAAATACGCGAGTAATAATGCAAATTTCCTTTTATAGTTTTTTAAAAACCCCTCTTTACAACCACGTACGTTTAGCTTCTAAAGTAGCATTATTTAAAAGCAAAGGAACTATTAAGGAAAAAAACCTAACTGAGTCAAAAGATAAATTAGAGGCATTGCCATTATAAACACACCACAGAAGAGGAAACATCGGGGGACATATACACATAATTTAACTAAAAATAAAAACCCCCACGCGGAAATCAACAAAGAATTAATGAATGCAGTTTTATGCAAAAAAAAAAAAAAAAAAAAAAGAAAAACTAAAGGAAAGAAAAGAACCTGCATACAAATTATTTCAAGTAATAAAAGCGGCCTTATGTATGTGCCTCATACCTTATAAAAATAATGCTAACTTGCTAACAAAAACTTGAGGCATTATAAAGTTTAAGGTCATGTTTGTTGCAATTTGAAAATTAAATAAATTTGAAGCCTTTTGTGATATTTCAAAGGATTTGGAGCTTAAATAAGATTTAGTACCTTTTAGCGACTTCTTGCAAAAATTGTTAAACTTGTTAACAGCAGCAAAGAGTCTACAATAGTTAAGGCCAAGTTTACAACGTTTTTAAAACGAATAAATTGTAAGAATTTGAAATATCTTTAAAGGATTTAGAGCTTAATTGAGATTTAGGTGCATTTTGGTAAAATTATAATAAGTGGGCCGACATATTACTCGTATATGGAAAAGTTTTTAAAATTTAAAAAAAATTTTAAGTAATTTTTGGTATATTAATATTTAGTACATTTTCGGTACTTTTTGGGGAAATAGTAAAAAAAACAAAAAATGATTTGTATGTTCAGATGCAACTTTTAAGTGTTTTTTGGTGTTTCTTAAGTATTTTAGAGTATTTAGTAACTTTTGGTACTTTTAGAATTAGTACTTTTTGGTGCTTTTTGAGAAAATGGTAGAAAACAAATAAATTCTGTATTAAGAATAATTTCTTTATTAAGATGCAAGTTTTGCTAGCTTTTTTAGGAACTTAGTACCTTTTGGTTCTTTTTAGATTTTTTTGGTACTTTTTGAACACTATTCAAAATCAATTAATTTAAATGTTCTTATTCAAGTTCAATATTCTTTTTAAATATTTGTAGAAAAAAGCTTACAACTGGACAACATACTCAACGGAGTGAAATTTGTTTTTCATTTATTTATTTTAAATAGCCCCTGAAGATGGTCAATAAAGTTGACCGAAATATTGGGAATAAAATAAAATAGAATTTTTAAAACAAAATATGTTTATATTTTTCAATTAAAAATTCGTTTACCTTATGACCTTATGCCGAACAAAATTTACAAACAACAAAACAAAAGGTCAACAATTTACAACTTTATACATTTGTGGAGATTTAATACTTTTTGGAATTTTTTTAGAAATGTTCAAAAACAAATAATTTAAATATTCTTATACACATTTTCTATTCTTGGTTAAATTTGTGAAGATTTAGTACTTTTTAGATTTAGTACCTTTTTGGGTAATTTTTTAAAAATTTTCGAAAATAAATAATTTCTTAGTTGCATTTAGTACGTGTTGGTACTTTTGTCAAAATAAAAAAAAAATAATTTTTAATGTTTTATTTGAGTTTTCTATGCTTTTTCAATGGTAATGGGCAATTATTTATTTTATATTTTGGTACTTTCAAGTACTTCTTTTAGTACCTTTTATGGTACTTATTTAAAAACGTTCAAATAAGTTATATTTCAATATTAAGTACTTTTTCATACTTTGATTTCTTTAAGTGCGTGAAGATAAATTTGAAATTTAACTCCCTAGACACAAAACATTTATGTTAATAGAGTCATGTTAACTAATTAACAGAGACAATGTAAGTTTCTAATATTTGAACACTAAAACAGTCCGAATAAGTACAAAAATAAGTAAAAATATTACATTAAAACATTTTTTTTATAAAGATTCTTCGAAAAAATAACTTTTGAAATTTGAAAAAGGACTTTGCTCCTTTTCTCACAATTCTTTAAGAGTGAGCGAAATTAACAGTTAAAAAAAACAAACTGTTAAGGCATTTATCTACACCATACCAGGGAGCGATTCAATACTTTTTTTGTTTAAATTATAAAGAGAAAGAACAAAACGTCCGTATAGGGCCCTTTTATTGCCTGTACTGCCTATTCATTCTTATTTTCTTATGAATTTGTTTAGCTTGGCACAGAAGCCATGAAGGAACGTGCTACGGTTTGTTACATTGGCTGCCTGTAACAGCAGCCTGCTTTTAAAACTCTTATTGTAAGGTAATTTTTCAATACGACTTGAGGTCAGTTTAGTTTTTTTTTTCTTCCATTTCTTTATCTTGCTCAATTACTATACAAAAGAGTTTAACTGCAACAAAATTGTGTACGAGTATATGCAAGTTTGTACAAAAATAATGAAAAAAAAAAAAACAAATCTTGTATGCCATGATTAACAATGATGATTTCTTGAGCCGACGTAACTTCCATTATTAGTTTGTTATAAGGTTGCTTCGTTATTGTATTGTAAAACTGTGGCGCTTCTTTTTAAAACTTTTGTTGTATGTTTGAGTAATATTACGAGTATTTTAGGAGCGGGGTAAATAAAAAATTAAGCCTTCATTTTCTGGCTTTTTTGTGGTTTAGTGGATTGTGTGTCTTTCTTTTTTTTCTACAAAATAAATAAAGTTTTTTTTTTGTGTTGAAACTTAAATCGGCTTTAATTTTGCGGCTTCTACTTTACTACTAAGCATTATTTGGAGTACACTAATGCGACAGGGAATTTAATTATAAATATCAAATAGTAGTGTACGAAAAGTTTGATATTTGTTTTGTGAAATGGTATAAATAGAAATGGAGCTTGGTAGTAGTAGATAGTAGGAGATTTTTGTTATATTGAAATTAAAGGTTTTAGTTGGTAGATACTACAAATGAATGTTGTTTTTTTAATAGACGAGTCATAAATTCATGTTCGCAACTTTATTGGAACATGATTTTTTTTAGCTTAAAATTGTTTATTTCAAAAAAATAAAAAATAAAATTTGTTTACTTTAATTTGTTGAAATATTAATATACATATCCCCTTATTCATAAAAACTTACAACAGGTTTATAAAGCAAATTTTGTATGTAAATAAACCTGTTGTAAGTTACTTGAGTTTGAAAATTTCGAAATTTTTCAAACAAAAATTCAAAATACCAAAAAGTATTGTAAACTAATTTTCAGTTGTTTTGAAATGTTTAATTTTTATCGACCTTTTTCTATATTGATTTTGTTAAATTTCTAAATTGGGCTTTCAAGGTCAGGTATTTTTTATTATAAAATAAATAAAAGACTAGTTTATTTCATTTTCTCCAATCCTACGTTTCGTCGGTATTTTTCCGACCTCCTCAGGGATTAATTTTATTCAATCTGGCAACCATATAAATATATAAAGGAAAATAACAATATTAATAACAAACAATTATAAATTTAACAATAAAATAATTACACTTACATATAGTCTTTTCGTCAATTTTACATTACTTTTAAATATATTACACCTTTTTTGTACAACATTTAACATACGATACAAACACAGAGTCAATTAATAAAAAATGAATGCAAAAATTAAAATAAAATATCACAGTAATTATCCTATCGCTAATATCACAGTTGAAGTTAAACTAAATTAAATTATTGCTATTATGTAGTTAGAGTTAGCGCCGTCTATATCTTCCTTCTTATTCATCACTTGATCTGCTTTTAGCTGGATTCTTAAACTTTCCAATGTATACCTTTTCCCAACTTTCTTTTCTACTTCTAGGATCCTCACATTTTTAAGGTCGGCCGTATGTTTTTTATCAAAACAATGTTGAGAGAGACCTGTTGTTAGTTTTTGCTTTTTAATGTCAGCTTCATGTTCGTCTATTCTCGTACCTAAACTTCTCTTTGTTGTGCCTATGTAAATTTTTCCACACTTTTCTTGTTAGTTTCCAATACATTTTATCTCATATACTACGTTGCTTTTATCCCTTGTTTCTATTTTTGTTTTTGTTTGCGTGAACAGTGAATTCGTTGATTCAGTTGATTTTCGTTTAGAAAACAATAAAATTTTGAATTTTTTTTCAATATCCTTAAAATTCAATGTTCAAATTTGTGAAATCTCAAGAGAATTTCAAAAATTTTTATTATTTGACTTCATTTGAATACAATATGTACATACATAAAATTTTAAAAATTTTTTGCAATTTCGAAAATTTCAAAATTTTTCAAACACAAATTCGAAATTCTAAAAAGTTGCTCTATATAATGCTTATTTTATTTTTGTTGCAAATTTATAAAAATTTTGTATTTTTTGCTTAGAAAATCCTTTTATTTGAATGTTTGAATTTGTGAAATCTTAAGGAAATTTTAAAATTTCGTATTCTTTGCCTTCATTTTGCTAAAATAAATGAAAATTTAATTTTTTTTTTGTAATTTCATCAAAATTTTAAATTTAAATTCGAATATTAAAAATTCAATTTTTTTTAAATTAAACAAAAAATACAATTTTTTATTAAAAATAAACAATAAAACTTATTTCAAATCTCTTAGGATTTAACAATTTCAAACATTCAAATAAATGAGTTTTAAAAGAAATTTCAAAATGTTTATAATTTCTTTAAAAACAACAAAGGAGAATTAATTCCTTTGATTTTTTTAAATAAATGAGTTTAAGAAATTTTTCTTTAAAAAAAAATCATTTAATTGTATGTTTGAAATTGTTAAATCCTAAGAAGTTTCGTCATTTTAAGAGATTATAAATTAGAAAATTTTTCTTAAGAACATTTCAAAATTTTGAAGATTTTTTTTTCAAATTTTAAATTTCAATTTTGTTAATCTTAAAAAAATTTAAAAAAATTTTGTATTTGGTTTGATTTAATATAAATTGTTGCAAAATTTAGATTTTTTTCTAATTTCGAAAAAAAAATTAATTTCGAAAATTCGAACTTAAATTCGAAATTCCGAAAAGTAGTTTTAAATAATTATTTTCTGATTTTTATTAAGAAAACTTCTTGTTTTTGAATGTTCGAGTATCTAAAATATTCGAAAGTTTCATTCCTTTGTTTCTCTCTCTCTCTCGCTCTCTCTTCTGCTTACATTTGCCTGTTCATCTTAATATTTATATTTTAATCTAATAGGTTGTTTTTTCCAGTTTTTTTAAGTAATTAATTATCAACAAAAATTAAGTTTAAATGAATTTGCTGTTAGATATCCAGGTATGTACATACTAAAAAGGTAGTAGGTACTTGTAGTGTAGTCGACGTTGTAGTAGTTGATTTCATATAATGAATTGGATTTTAACATTGGCATGGTAGTGTTGTGTAGTGAAGTGAGCCAGTCAAGAGCAGGATATGACCACTAATGTATTGTGTTGAAATAAATAAGAACTAAAGTATATTTAATTTGTTTTTTTTTTTTTTTGAACTTTTTTTTGCATTTGCCATGCAAAATCTAAGGACTTGAGAAACAAATGAAAAAAATAAGAAAAATGGTTGCTTATTTTGGTATTTCAATCATTGCTGAACAAGCGAACAGCAAAGGAAATGAATTTTAAATAAGAGATTAATTGAATTAAAGGGCCAATTACTTCAAGGCAACTTACAGTCTGGCAAAAATGTTGAGTAATTAAACAAAAACTGAAAGAAAATTAATCATGAAAAGTAGCAAACAACATTATAAAGTTGTTGAATTATAAACTATACAGGACTTTTAAATATATATTTAAACCATGTATTTGCAAACTTATTCCTTAATTTTTCCTCAAACATTTCAAAATTCAAACTAAAGTGTGAAAAACAAACTTTTTACATAATTTTAATTATTCTGCCCCAAAACAACTTCATCCTTGTGCCAGTGACAAATCAACAACAGCTAAAAGTTTATGTTCATTAAACCAAAAAAAAACAACAAATTATTATTAAAAAAAATAATACTATACAATAATTTCAAATTAATTTTGCGGTTAACCTCATGCCAACTTTCAACTCATTTACATTTCAACACAGCCAGCCCAAGCCTTTTGTTGAACATCTATTTTTTGTTATAATTATTGAGATTTTGTCTCATAAATTAACAAGCAACAACAATAAATTTTAAATACAAATATTTCAACACAGATTTTAACCGTTTTCCACAAAAAGCTTTACACACTCTCACTAGGGAAAACTTTGTGCGAAGCATGAAAAGCTTTGGTTTTGACATTTCAAATTAGGTCAGCTGTATTGTTATTAAACAAAAAAAATTAATAAATAAACAATTTTCATTTTTGTGGCAGGGTAGAAAGTGAATTTTTAATTACAATTATAAAAAGTGAGTGCATGTAATTTAGCATAAATTCTCAGAAGATTTAATGGGATTTGTTTTGTAACAAATGAAGGAAATATTAATAAATAAAGTTCAAATGTGTTATAAAGCTAAAGTTAATATAAAGTTAAATTATTACAAATGAAATTATCAACTTATTGCTGTTAAGTTGATAAACAAAATTTTTATGAAAACATGAAATTCCTAATGAAAGTTTGTTTAAATCCTTTTATTTCAGTGTTTGAATTTGTTAAATCTTAAAAACCTTTTAAAATTTTGTAATTTACAGCATATTTTGCTAAAAATGTTTGCTTAAAATTTTTCTTAATTTTAAATATTCGTATTTATTTTCGAAATTTCGAACATATGTACATAGTTTCAAAACAATAAAAAGTATCGCACACTAATTCTCTATTGTTTCATAGTAAGAAAACATTAACATTTTAAAATTTTATTTTCTTTGATTTAGGTTTATTATGCCTAAAAAACGAAAATTTACAACTTTTTTTAATTTCGAAAATTCGAACATAATTTCGAAATTCCAAAAAGTGTTAAAAAATATTTCTCTAATTATTGTTATTAAGAAAACATAAGAATTTTAAAACTTCTCTTTCAAAATCCTTTTATTTGAATGTTCAAATTAGTTAAATCTTAACAAAATTCCAAAATTTTATATTATTTTTCTTATTTTTAGGTCAATTTTGTTCGATATTCCAAAAAGTATCGCAAACTGATTCTCTATTAATTGTTATTAAAAATAACATAAAAATTTTGAAATTTCTCTTTCAAAATCCATTTATTTGAATGTTCGAATTTGTTAAATCTAAAGAAAATACCAATATTTTATATTTTTTTAAGCCTAAACAAACGAAAATTAATTTATTTTTTTAATTCGAAAATTTGAACATACATAATTTCAAAATTTCAAAAAGTATCGCAAACTACATAATTGACTGTTATTTAGAAAACATATACATATGTATGTATACTTATGTATATTTTGAAAATTTTTTAAATCCTTCTATTTGAATGTTAAATCTTAAGAAAATTTCGAAATTTTATATTATTTAGGTTTATTATGCATGAATAAATGAAAATATAAAATTTCTACTTAATTTCGAAAATTCGAATTTAATTTCGAAAATTCGAACTTAATTTTGAAATTTTAAAAATGCTGGGAAAATAATTCTCTATTGATTGGTATAAGGAAAACATAAAAATTTTGAGATTACTCTTTCAAAATCCTTATATTTAAATGTTTGAAAATTCAAACTCAATTTTGAAATTTCAGAAACTACAATTTGAAAAGAAAAAAATTAAAAAAATCTCAACATTTTAAGGTTTTACATACAAATTCCTCTTTATTTGAATGTTGAAAGATGTGACATTTGAAAATTTTTAAATATTCAAGTTCATTTTGTGTAATTAAATATAAATTATTGACTTATTTAAAAAATTCAAAATTACACTAATTAAATTTTCACTAATTCTAGTGATGTACTAAAAATTTAAATAGGAAATGTAACCAAAGATTTTGTTTTAACTTAGTTCAAACCTCTTTTGTTAATTGTATTACGCAGTTCATTTGTCTAATTTAACAGATTATTTTTAAATGTATGTATGTGTATGTATATTTTTAGAACATATTAACAAAACAAGATATTAGTTTGAAAAGCAGTACAAACAAAAAAAAGATTTAAACGAATTACTTTCAAACTTGGGGAGGTTTTGTTTAATAACAATTTTCCATCTTTCTTAACTTGCTGGTAATTAATCATCATTATTATTATTTTTTTATTTTTTTGTGCGAAAGATTTATGTAGTTTGTAGTTCTAAAGGGTTTTTCAGTTTTTTTCTATTTAGAGTGTTAGAGAGCTGAGAAACATCCCTCTATTTTGGGTAAACAAATTTAACAAAGAAATAAATACATTATTATAATGTTTGAAGTACTTTCAAAATGATTTTCCTCTTTGTGTAAATGGCTGTTTGTAAATGACATTAACAGACATTAAGTGATATTTAACCATATAGCTGAGTATTTGCTTAAATCATGATGATGATGATGATGGTGACTTAAGTTTGTCTGATGTGGTCTGGTCTAGCCTGCTCTACTGGCCAAGTTGTCTATGTACAATATAATTTTGCCTGTATCTTGGCCGTAAAAAGAAATTTCGTTTGCTTTGATAATATTTCATCAATCATTTGTTCAGTATAAAACAGACACCAATTGTAACCCTACTAAAGAAACCTTGAATGATGAACATCAATCAAGTTTAGTTAGCAAATATAACTTAAATATTTTTGCTTACAATAAGATGTTTGGGTAATCTTATACTTGGCCTATACTCGTATATTGTAGAGTTTAACTTAAACATATCATAACTTATAACCCAGATATTTAAACTTATTACTGAATGCCGCTGCTGCTGTCACTTTTACTACTGCTTTAACTTATCAATTATTTGTGACTGCAAAAAAGAAAAGCTGTCAAGTTTTCTTACCCCAACATTCTGTGGTCATACATAAAGTCCGTCCATCTTGTAGAAAAAGTGAGAGAGAGAGAGACGAAAATGCTCTATAAATCTTACCTTGTCGTTTTGTATTTAGATTGTTTAGCTTTTTCTATTAAATTGTTACTATCAAATACATTTATTATTATACCCTACACCACCATAGTGGGGAAATTGGTATATGTATGTATATGTTTAGCTTCTTTCCCTTTTCATATCCTCCTTTTTCACTTTCTTCATCTCTTTATTACAGTATGTAAAGTTTAAGGCTATATTTTTTTGGTTTCTAGTTTTCTATTTAATATATATATTTATTGTATATTTACATATGTATATGTAAGTAAAAATCTCAAGTTTTAGTATGAGTTATGACTTAAGCTGACATTTCATTAGTAGGCATTATTTAGGTTTACTTTAATAGTTTTTTACTACCAAATATTATTAGCCCTCAACCTACAGCCATCATTAGTAAATGTCAAAAACAATTCTCTGCTCTTTTCCACTCGCAGCTTATAGAAATTATAAGCAAACGAATTTTGTCAAATAATAATATCGACGTCTTCGTGCGAAATTATCGTACAAATATATGGGAATTTTTTTTTTTTTTTTTTTTTGAAATTGAGTGTTTGATGCAATCTTGTTCTACATTCAAAGAGACGTCACCTGACAAAATATTGTAGGCGAATTCCACTTTGTTGCTCCAAAAATTGTTTGAATACTTTATAGTATGTTACACTCCATTTTTTCTTCTGAGCGATTTTGTCGTATCTGGCAATGAAGAATATTTTGCTAATTTCGGTGCGTTTTTTTTTTTAATTTTTCCGAAAATGTAATAAAGTCTTTATTTTTACTAATTTTTCATTATCATGAAATCTGTACGATGAAAAAGGACCCCATTATGTGTATTTTCAATACGAATGTATGATAAATGAATACATACTATATATTATTTTATTATTTAATATTATTTGTATATATTTGTATATATAAAAATACTAAAATACAAAAAATGTCTTTAATTTTGGCAACTGAAAAATTATTTGAGTGTACAATTATTTGCGGTTAGAGTCCCAGTGTAGCCCTAACAAATATTATTGAAAAATTCAAATAATTTTAAAAATGTACCAAATATGTACGGAAATTAGCCCTTTTTATCAATTAGTACTTTAGTTCGGAATAGCATATTGTGTGTTAAATTTTGAGTGGTTAAATGCTTATTTTATCTTTATTAGCTCGTTTATTTAAAAAAAAGAGGCTTTTACTACTACATATTACTTTTACTATTAATCGTTGATAAAAAGTTTTATATAGAATTTAAGAAATTTAAAAAAATGCAAAATTAATTCAATAAACATTTAAAAAAAAAAACAAAAGATAAATTCTAAACTTGGTGCGTTTTTTATCATAGTGCGTTTTTCCCCCATTTTGGTGTATGTTGTAATTTCAAAGTTGACAACGCTGTAAATCGTTTGCTCACGCTAAAAAATGAAACCTTCGACTTGTAAATTCAAAGAAAAAAAGGTTTCCTGTAAATTATCTTTATTCAAATAAATCATATTTAGAATAATTTATCTAGCTTATAAAATACTTTATGATTTATGACATGCGTCCTAATGTCACCTCCCAACTAAAATACTCAAAAATCTCAATATAACGAATACATAGTTCGATTTACAGGGATTTGCCTGTATTTTTTTTTTTACTTCTGAATCTCTAAGAACATATTTTTGTTTATTATCAGAATTACAAAGGTGGCCATATAATTAGCAACAATGCTTTGATATAATAAGATCACTGTGTAGCTTCTTTAAAGACCTACACTGTAAATTATACAATGAGTTGATGCGCAACACGTTGAGTTCTAATGGCGTTTTCTTTTCTGGCAAAAATGTTACACGTTTTTCCCATTTCGCATCTTTTTTAATTTTTTTGTGTTCTTTTCTGAAAAAATGTCAACACTGCTAAAGTGTAGTGTATTCTTTTCTATAAATGTCACACTATAAATTTAAAAAATGGTGCACCTTTCACACTCTGTATTTTAAGAGGGGGAGAATCGCACGATAAAACAACTGACCAGTGATGCCAACTTTTGCGACTCAAAACGCGTAAACATTTTGAAAAAAGGGCTAAATGAAAAAAAATCCATATAAAACCACATCCAATTTTCTTTTTTTTTCGCGTTTTGAGTGACTAAAATCCGGCTAAATCTAGCCCGAAAAGGGCTAAGTTGGCATTGATGCAGCTGACATTTGTTTTGTTTATGAATGTGTATTTGTGTTAAGAAACAAAAAAAATATACAAAATGGAAAATATTTTTTATGTGCTAAAAAATTTTGGATGACTTGTTGGATTCATCTTCATCATCAGATGATGATAAAATATTTTATATGATTATGGAAAGAAATCCACAACCGTGAGTGAAAGGCTTGGTAAAGAACGTAATTAATGAATACTCTGAAGTTGATGTATGTCAAATTTCATAGGACAATATCTCCTACTTCTTATATATGTAATGTATGTTTATATACATATATAATTTTTATATTTGAGAAGAATTTTCGTATTAGTCGGGAAAGTGCCATAGGTCATTTTGATAAATATTCATTGTGTTATTTCAAGTGATCTTACCAGGGAGCTATCTGCTTCTTCTTTTTTAGCAAAAAAAACAAAAACAGCTGTACATGAAAAAAAATGTTACACTGTTGTAATTTTATGTTCTATTCTGACCATTAAAAATGCGACATCTTTAAAATGTGGGGTAAACATTATAAAAATGTACATAATAAAGGTGTAACATTTTATTTCAGAAAAGAAAACACCATAAGTTAAATTAAAAAAATATTATTTCGAAAATTGTTTTTTATTTGCTGGCCACGTAAAATTAGTCGTATTTTTTCTTCAACTTTTAAACTTTTCTAAATCTAATGGCCTCTTTCACGATGTCGAAAGATAACGTTCGCTTAGATAAGACTTAAGACACAAACTTTTTATCGTATCTATTTTTTACTCAATCAAGTTTGTTTTTTCCACAATCAAGTTTGTGTCTTAAGTCTTATCTAAGCGAACGTTATCTTTCGACATCGTGAAACAGGGGGTAAGTGACAAAGTGAGTATAATTTGTTGAACAATAGATTAACTTGTAATAATTTTGATAGGGTTTAATTTCGAAAATGGGCAAAAACAAATCATGTACTCCAGAAATGAGAAGGTTAATTGTGTACTGTTACCAAAATGAAAAACTTTCAATATCGGCTATTGCACAAAAGTTTTTTGTTAAAAAAAAATGGTACTGGGTGCAATTCACTTGTACAAAAATACAAAGGAGTTTGCAACCTCAGCTAGGAATCCTAGGAGCAATTTAGCAAAAGATAAAATTATTTCGCGCGAAATAAAGGCTGAAATTGCACAGCAAATAAGCACAGAAATATCCACACGGACAAAAAGAAGACGCTTAAATTAGTCAGGACTTCGTGGGTGCATTGCATTTCAAAAATGACCAAAAATATTATTTTAAGAATATATTAAAGAAATAGAAATAGCATTAACTTCTAAACTTTTTGAAATTCTGATTAACTAAACTTTAAGCTTTCGTTTTTGGTTTTAGCCTCAAAATCATTAAATTTGAAATAATAATTCAAAGGCCTCATTTGTTCGATAATTCAAACAACAACTTCTCTTCGTGATAATTATCTTATAGATACATACATATTTAAAAATCTTATGGATATCAGTTCCAAAATGTTTATGAAATTTAATAAATTTAATTCTTTGGCTTGCACTATTACATTAATGGTAACTTAAATCATATACATAATAATCTATTTTATCTGGAATACCATTTTCTGATGCAGCAATATTTTGAAATTTTAGTAAATAACTCGTATTAATACCACGGTACCAACTCAGTATAAAATGTATCATGTTTGCCAACACTGCTTCAAACACACTCAAGTTTGATAAACGTCTTTTTAATCCCCAGAGAAACAGTGAGAAAGAGACAGAGAGAAAGAGTTTTGTTTAAAGAAATTTTCTTCATGATTTCGTAATAATTGTTAACAAAATTTACATAATTTTTGTTTTATTACGTTTTGGGAAATCTTATCTCAAGAATTGTGTTGTGTTGTTGTTTGTAACTTACTTGTATTCGAAAGTGTTATTGTTATTAAAATTAATACCTGTTTCTTTATTTTCGTTTTATTTTCTTTTTTGTCGAAACATTAAAAATGTATTTTACAAAATCTCAAATTACTCTGGGGAAATCACTAATCACTAGGTGTTGTATGTATTAATATTAAAATACTGTGTAGAGTACAGATGTTTGCATATGGGCGTTTATCACAAATAATCATGTAATAATTTATGTAAATTATAAATTAATTTATAATATTAAATAAACATTTTAACTGGTAACATGTATGACAACAAAAATTTCTATGATAAATAAAGTTGGCCAGCGTCAAATAGTTAAACACAAAAATGATTATCAAACAAACATAAACATAAATTTAAAATAAATTGACAGGCAACACAATAAAATGCACATGTTACAAAAAAATATTAACAACAATAACAAAATAACGAATGTATTTAATCATAATAAATAATTTTAAATGAAATGTAAACATAAATATGATTGTTTAAATTACAAAAAATTAATACCTTTCTTTCTCCACAAAAATTAAAAAAAAAACAAATAGGAAATTTTCATAATTATTAAAATTTAATAAATGTAAGTATTTGATAATTCATATATTTTATGAATTTAGCCAGAAATTAAATAAATACGAATTATAAAAATTAACAAAAAAAAAATAAAAAAAAATGCATTCTTATATTGCTCATGGAGATTGAACAAATTCCAACAATCAAATAACTGGATTTTGAAAGAAAAACTTCAAAGTACAATTGGAAATAATTTTTCCAACATTTTTGAAATTGCAAAATTAAGTTCGAATTTTCGAAGTTAAGAAAACAAATGTAAATTTTCATTTAGTTCCACTAAATTGACACAAATAATACAAAATGTTGAACATTTTTAAAGATCTAACAAACATTGAAATATGTACCAGGATTTTAAAACTTAAAATTCAAAATTTTTGTGTTTTCTCTATACAAACCAACTGAGCATTAGTTTGCAATACTTTTTAGAATTTCGAAATTATGTTCGAACTTTCGAAATTAAATTCGAATTTTCAAAGTTCTGAAAAATAGCTCAGATTTAGAATTCTTTCAACAAACTGAACTCAAAAAATTTAAATCTTGAAATTTTCTAAAGATTAAACAAATTCGAAAATTAAAATAAAATAATTTTGAGAACAAAACTTCAAAATTTTTATGTTTTTTTTTTATTAAAACTCAACAGAGAGTTAGTTTGCAATACTTTTTGGAATTTCGAAAATAAATTTGAATTTTCTAAATTAAATTCGAATTTTCAAAGTTATGAAAAAAGTCGGATTTTGAATTCTTACAACAAACTTAACGCATAAAATATAAAATTTGAAATTTTCTAAAACTTTAACAAATTTGAAAATTTAAATAACAGGATTTTGAAAATAATACTTAAAATTGTTTATGTTTTTTTTTTCTTAAAAAATCAACAGCTAATTTGTTTGCAATACTTTTTGAAATTTTGAAATTATGTTCGAATTTTCGAAGTTATGAAAAAATATTTTTTTATATAAAATATTAAATTCTTTCAACGAACTAAACTCATAAAATACAAAATTTTTAAATTTTCTAATGATTTAACAAATTCGAAAATTTAAATAATAGGATTTTGCAAATAAAACTTTAAAATATTTATGTTTTCTTGATAAAAATCTACACAAATTAAGTTCGAACGGAAAGTTATGAAAAAATTACAGATTTTGAATTCTTTCAACAAACTTAATTCACAATAAAACAAAATTTCCTTACGATTTAGCAATCTTGAACATTCAAATATCAGAATTTCGAAAATATCTAACACTTCTAACTATTCATGTTTTCTTAATAAAACCCTTCTTACATACTACATACATACGTTGATTGATTTAAAACATTTTTTTTTTAAATTTGTTTAATAATTATTTTTTAAATATAAAGTGCTAAAATAAGAAAAATTCTTCAGCATTTTAATAAAAATATTTGACTCGTTAACATTTTTATTTTGCGGTTTTCTACTGTCACTTATTTGTAAATAAATAAGCTGTGTTTCTAACATTTGTAATATTTTTTTAGGTTGCTGCAAAATTAAAATAATAATATATAAATGTTATTATTTTGGTATAACAAACAGCGACCACATACTATTAATTAATATAACTCATATAAATATGTAGGTGATTTTTTGTAACAAAAAAAAAAGACAATGAGTGAAACAAATATGTAAATGTTATAAAACATAATTTAATTGTCATAACTTTGAGGTTAAAAAATGTGTTGGGAAAAAATATTACTTTAATAAATTTAACAATACTAAAAAAAATCATAAAATTCTATAAATTTAAGCTTTTTTGAAAAATAAACTCATTTTACTTGCTTTATATACAATTAGTTAAATTCTTAATTTTTTGCTAAAAAACTGAAAATTTTTTGTTAAAAAACAAGTTTTCAAGTAGTTTGCTATTTTTATACATATCTATTTCATTTACTGCTAGAAATTAATATTTTCTGTAAATATTCTCCCCAACTTTAGCATTATTTCGCACATCATTTGTTTTAGCTTTGTTAAATACTTAATAATTGTATTTCTTTTACTGCAAAGACACTAATGAATTTTCAATTACTTATGCAAAATCCACTTAAGTAACGAAAAATATTGTATGTATGTATGTTAGAATAAATGAGAAACTTTGACAAGGAAGAGCTAAACAAAATATAAATATAAAATAAGTGGGTTTATAATTTACTAATACTCAGACACAAACACACTCATACATTTATATGTACTTTCAAAGAGGTAGTGGTTCAAATAAATGTCATGTTTATTAAACTTATAAGCAACTCAGACAACCAATACACAAGAACACAAAATCCTTACAAATTCATTCAAACAACACTTACACATATGCCAGCATATACATATACTAGAAAAACTAAGGACACAAAAAAAAACTGAAACTTACAAAATAAATAGAAAATTAATTTCCAACAATTTCCTTTTCGAAGATTTTAACAAACTAGATACGAAAAACTATGTTTGTATGTACTACAAATAAATAAGAGCTGACTGGTACTCATAGCAAAATCAATTATATTGAATAAAAGTATGTATATAAAAAAAACTTTAGAAATGAAAACTTATTTAGCTACACACATACTTACATCTAATATTTATGTATTTGTAAGAGATTGTTTGATTGTGTGTGTTTAAATGTGGGGCAATAGAAAGTCATAAAAGTCGCTTAACTTAATACCAAAGTAATAGAATTGATAATATCCTTGCACACCCAATATAAACTTCAACAGCCATCAAATACACTTACATACACACACACACACACATACATAATATTATGAAAAATTCTCGTAATTTATTTGAAGGTTTCTTTTAACTTGTTTTTTATTTTTATCTCATTTTATTTTTTGGAAAATTTATTTATTTATTTATTTATTTCGGACAATAGTCAATTTGATTGTGTGTTTATTGTTAACTTATAAATTGTATATGTATGTATATAAAAAAATACACACACTCTTCTAGCAAGGAGCATTTGAAAAAGCAAACCAAGAATCTATTTTCTACACTAACTCCTTACAATATATTTTCTTTTAGTATTTCTCTTTAAATTGACTGATTATTAATATATATTTTTGTCAAGAATTTCGTTTAATAAAAAAAGCATGCTGAAAAAACGAATTTGTGAAGCCTTAAAATACGCAACACAAATATTTCAACAAAATTTAATGAATTTTCAAAGATAATTTAAACTATATTTATGTTTTCGTAAATAAAATCACCAGAGCATGTTTTCATGCGACTTTGCACAAATTCGAACTTAAGTTCGAATATTCGAAATTAAGCAAAAACTTAAGGAATTTCATTAAAAAAAACTGAAAAATGTTTATATATTCTTAATTAAAATGTATGGAGAATGATTTTTTGGTATCTACTTTTTAGAAATTCGAACTTAAGTTCGAATTTTCTATATTAAGCTTAAATTTAAGAATTACTACGAAAAACCTGAAAGTTTGTTTAATTTCTTTATGAAATGAATAGAGCATTAACAATTTGTAGTTTTTAGAAGTTCGAACTTAAGTTCGAATTTTCGAAATTTTGAAAAATATACAAATTTACAAGAAAAACTTGAAAAATTTTCCATTTTCTTAATAGAAATCAATGGAGAATGATTTTCTGTTTTTTTAGGATTTCGAACTTAAGTTCGAAATTTTAAAATCCAGAAAAAAAAACTTAAAAATGGAAGTTTTAATTTAATTAATTTGCGCATCAATAACAAAAGTATTGAAAGTAAAACTTTAAACTCTTAATATTTTCTTTATAATTTACAAAATTTAACACTAATTGCAATTTTACAGTTATTTCCAAAAAAAATCTCAAAATGTTTAAATTTTCTTAATAACATATCGCACCCTAAATACAAAAGGGTTACAACTCAAGATATATTTCAGAGTAATTTTTTATATTCTTAAATTCGAACTCTTATTTCGAATGAATTTAAAAATGTTATCTTAATAAAACTGAACGATTCTGGCATTGATTTTTAATATCGAACTTAAATAACCAACACATTTTGTTATTTCTTTTCAAGACTCAGCAAATTAGATTTTGAATTTACATTATTTAATGTAGCTCATTTTTTAACGAAAATCTATAAAAACCCAGCTCCTTATCAATACCATATAAATATTTACTCTTATAAAAACAACCAACAAAATATTGTCTATTTTTCAAGTATTTTTTTTTTTGCTATGAAATTTACAAATAAAAATATTTGCTGTTGAAAGCAGCAGCATCATTATCAGCAGCACAAATATAGCAAAGAAAGAAAAAATTAAATAAAAAGAATGATGGTCCTTTAAGATGGCTGGTTTTAGAGAGAGTGTGCTGTGTGTCTTTTTAGCTGGTTGATGGTATATTTCTAGATGTTGTTATTGTCAGCAGCATGCTCATCATCATCAGCAGCAGCATCCTTGTGTAAATTTATATAAATGTTATGGTGGGCGTATAGTCCCACCATATGCTTTTGCTAAAGCTTAGCAAACTCACACACACAATAAGAATTTAATAAATATGAGAAAATAAATTTCTTAAAAATACCAAAATTATGTGCTTTATACCAATGCAATATATGTATGTATATATTTCACACAGACAAACTTATGTATAGACATATGTACATTCATATAAATATGTATGTATGTAATACATACAAACACATTTATTTTAGAAAAGTTGTATTGATAGCTTTATATAACTTCCTTATTTATGATAAAGAATTTGTTGTCTTTTTTTCCTTTTAGTATTTGCAAAGCGATAAGAAGTTTATGAGCAAGAGGAGTAGTAGTAGGGGCAGCAGGGAGTTTGGCTTGATGTTTTGTAAGGCCAACAAATATTTATTGATTATTTTCCAACAATTTAAAGATTTTCTAAGGAATTACAAATTAAAATAAACGTTTTTTTATTGTTATTTAGGAAACAAAAACGCTTTAACATTAAAGAGAGAAAATTTTAAACATTTTGTTTTTATCAACCAAAAATTATATATTTTCCGAGTTTTTATTAATTGATGTACATAAATGTAGCCTACTTTCAAGGGCATTTGAAAGAATTTGAAATGAATAAGGTTTTAAATAGAAATTGACAAATAATACAAATTGTCAGTTATATAGTTTATGGCTAAAAATAATGTGCAATTAAATTAAATTAAATTTTAAAATTAAATTTTGCTCTGTTTTAAACTATATTTCTTTTTTTTAAAGTACTTTTTTAAAACTACTTTAAAAACGGACCAACGGACTTACAAAGTGAAAAGCAACAAAAATTTAAATTTTAAAAAAAGTACTTATCAAAATTTAGTACCACAATTTTAATTTTAGGATAAAAATGTTGCTAAATTAACAATTTTAGTTTAAAATATGTGAAATTTTTAAGTTTTAAATAAAATGCTAAAAATTTGACATAATTTTTTGTTGAAAAATTTACTATTCAAAAATTACTTTCCCTAAAGTACTTTAGAAGTATCAAACCAAACTTTATTTTATGAAGAAATTTATAATTTAAAATAAATTAAGAACTTAGAACTAAAATGTATAAAAATTTTTTTTAAAAAAGTACCAAAATTTTGTACCAAAATTTTTTTAATTTAAAAATTGCCCTAAAATTAATTAGTAGTTAGTATTTTGAAAATTCTGTAAATTTATATAAAAATTAAAAAAATTTCTTAATTTTAAAAAAGTAATTTTTTGAAAAATGCGGAAACAAGTACCTCATAAAAAGTACCAAAATATTTGTTATGCTCAAAATTGTAATTTTTAGCTAAACATTTTGTTTAACTAAAATCTATAAAAAATTAAAAAAATTGGAACTAAATTTCGTAAATTGTTATTTGGTGGTAGCGTTTAGTATTTAGTTATATTTAGTGAAAATTTCTTGCATAATTCAGTTTTTAAATAAACATTATAATTACTTAATATCTGTAAAAAGTATTTCAAAAAGTTACAAAAAATGGTACTAAAATTTTCAAATTGATAGAAAAAGTACCAAAATTTTAAAAATTAAAAATTTTATGAAAATTACTTTAGTTATTTTATGTTATTAATTTTTATATTAAAAAAACTATTTTTTTATAAAAGTACCAAAACTAAATTTATTATAGCAAACAGAAAAAGTACAAATTTGTTCATATGTAAAAAAAATTCTGTTAAATTACCTTATTAATTATTTTAGTTAAATTAAATTTCCTTAAATTTTATTTATTTTCATCGTTGTATTTAAATATTTAATTTAAGCCCTTAAAATAGACTTAAAATGTGCTCATTACAAAAAAAAAAGTTTCATATTTCTTTTTTGCTTTGTTTTATTTCCTGGTAATAACCATTATTTATTACCAATTCTATATGTATATATTTTGCATTTGTTTTTAGCTGCTGCTATTTCCTTTTGCTAAATTCCATTTTTTTCTTTATTTAAGTTTTGGTAATAAAACGGAATTAACTATAGTGTCTCTATTAATATACTGGTTACGTGTAACGACCCTTTTAATGTGCTTTACAGTTTATAAAATACATTTATATATACAATTTTTTCTGTTACAGCCTGTTCCATACAAAAAACAAATGAGAAATTTTATTTTAAAAATAGCTTTAGTTTAAGCCTTTTTTTGTAGTTTTTTTTTTATATATAATAACCTAGTCTAGCTAAACGTATAACTTTGTGTTAACAACTGTTTTTTGTAGCATATTTTGTTGCGTTTCATTTAACATTTTTATGGTCATTAAGGTAAAAGTTGTTAGGTGCTTGGTTTTTTCATAATTTTATACCTAGACTTAGTTTAATTGCTTTTTTTGTACTAAGCAAGAAAAAATTGGTGGTTAAACAAACTGTTTATTACTTCTGTTTTTTTTGAAAATTTATAGAAATTTTATGTTAATATAGTTAAAGTAATTTAAAGTTTTCAAACAAATAAGGAAATATATAAGATTTCTTGACATATGAGTTTTGTCTTTTTAGGGGGAAGGTTTTTTAAACCGCCCTAAAAGTATGCTTCACAAAATATGTACAAATATGTGCTTTATTTTTTTATTTTACTTGAAACTTTTTTATTACAATTTTCTTTAGGGACTAAGGTCCGTCAAAAATATTATGCTTTAACTGCACAGAAACTACGAAAAAAACAACACTTAAAATGTTCCAAAAGCAACGAAGAACAAATTGTTTGAAAGAAAATGAACAAAAAAAGTTTAAACAGTTTTCATACTTTACGAGTCTCCAAAGAGTAGTAAAAAACAAAAACAAAAAAAAATGAAGAAAACTAACATAACCATATTGAAGACCTCTAAATTGTTCAACACAAATACCTACAATTGCTTTAGTAACGGCTAAAAATTTCTTTATTTTATATTAAAATAAACATATAAAAAGCAACATTATGTTGTTGTACCAGGCAACGTGATTATTTCAAAAATATGCTAAAATCTTTTGGTTAGTTTTACACAAAATGAAAAAAATATATATATGTACGAGTATATATTCTCAAAGATTTCATTAAACCTTGACCAGAACAATGTATGCACATTAGGTGGCCCCAAAATAAAGTTTGCGGATGTTCCCGACTAATATGAAAATTTGATTCATTTTAAGACTACGTTTCTCAATTTTTTGTCCTGGGAAAAACCATTTAGGTTAAATTGCATGATGTTTATAATCAAGAAATTTCAATAATTTATTTAAGTAAATTATATGAAAAAAATAAAAAAACACTAAAATTTTGTCTGAAATTTTCAAAATTTTTAAATTAAAAAAAAAATAGTTTTTTTATTTTTGATAAACCATTGAATGCGCCTCTCAAAGACCTTTCATATGATGCCAAATTTACATATAGTTCCTGTGGAAGAAATGTGAACAAAATCTAAAATCCGCTAAAAAAGACATTTTTATCCTTTGATTTAGCTCACCAAATATTGACCCCAGGACAAAAAAATTGAGAAACGTAGTCTTAAAATTAATCAAATTTTCATATTAGTCGGAAACATCGATACCTTATTGTTTTTCTCCATACAAATGGGGCCACCCTAATGTACATATGTACTATAGTATTTGGTTTAGAAGAATTTCAAGTACAAGAGGTTTTAACAAAAAATACAGAAAACTTTATTATTATTGACTTACAAATATAACAACCCCAAAAGAATTTCTACAGCAATTTTACTCACCACGGTCATGAAGGCTAAAAAAAACAAGAAAAGAAAAAATATTAAATTAAGAAACATTAAATTACAATTTAAATAAATAAATTTTAAGAAATTCTGCAAAATCATATTCTTTTTTTAACATTTCCATTATGCTTAACCGTCGTTTGTTTTAAATTGCCTACTTTTAGGCCTTATTTTTTATTTAACCAATATTTCTTATCTTAACTCTTTTTTTTAACAATTCCTTTCAAATTTTTTTAATTTATCTTAACTAAAACCTGTTTATATTCTTAATTTGAAGCAGTTTCTTATCTTAAACTAAATAAATTCCAAATATTTGAAACAAAAACCTACAAAAAAAACACCTCAAAACTTAACTTAAATAAAAACCATATATTTGGCGAAAATTTAATGTACTCATACCACCTCTAGACAAATAAACCTTATTTATGATATTTACTTAACTATTTAGTATTCACCACATATATTTTTTCACAGCCTTACTAACAACAACCAAGCAGAGCTAAGTTTAAATACCTTTTCGCTCTATAACCAAAGAAATTAAAAAAACAACACAGCACAACAATAAAGTTAAACATTACAAGCAGCAGCATCGCAGCATTTGCCAGCAAATATTTTACTCTATATAGATACATATGTATGTACGAGTACATATATTTGTTAAGAGAAACAGAGAGTATGAACAAAAACCTAGCACGTGACTTAAATACAAATTATGACCACGACTCTAAAAATGACTGACTTCAATAGTAGAAGAGCGAAAAAAAGATTGTATATGAACATATATTTAACCACAAATCAAAAATCTAATAAAACACCAAAAACACAGTTGTGATAAAGTTTTCATTTATATAACAAAACAAAAAAAAAAAAAAAAAACAACAGAAAAGAAATTGTGATTTTGCATGCAGGTGCGTGGTTAAGTAAAAACGTGTAAGTGTGGTTTCTATAATGGTTGACAGGTTTGTTTAAGGTTAATAAATTTTAGCAACTATAAGTTAAGATTTCGAAAATTTATGCAACGAATATTTGCAACTACATATGAAAAGGAGGTTATTTAAAGGTTTGAAAGGAACAAAAACTGGGGAAAACATTAACAAGAGTTAAATATTCGAGAAATCCCTATTTTAATGAAAGAATTGCTGCAAAATAAAAAAACTAATAAAAGAGTACCTTAAAAAAGGTACCACAATTTGTTAGCGAGTTTCGAAAAATTTCAAATCTTTCTTCAAGTTTAGTAAAACTTACAAAAGTAGCAAATTTTTTGTAAGAAACAATAAACACCAAATTTTTAAAAAAAAATAACTTCTGCCTAAAAAATTTTAAAAATTGCTCTATCTAAGGTTATTTTACAAATAGTGAAAAATAAGTACATACTTAAAAAAAAAGTACCTAAGTGCTTGTTAAACATGGAAAAATCATAAGTTTTTAATAGAAATCACATCCGCGCACAAAAATAAAAAAAATTACCAAAGAAAGGGACAGTTTAACAAGTATGTAGTACAAAAAGTACCACAAAAATCTTTAAATACCACAAAAACAAAAATATTTATTAAAAATTTGTCCTAAAAAAATAACGCACAAAAGTTTCTTGTGGAAAAAGTACCAAAAAGGTACCTAACCAAATGTGCCCTTAAATAAAATAAAAATATATTATTTTTATTAATTTACTTAAATTTATTTTCATTCTTCAAGAAAGTCTTAAATCTAGTTTTAAAAGCCATTTAACTTAAGCTTTTAGAAATCATAAAATTTAACAAAAATAACTCATTACCAGCTTTCTTGAAGCTTTACAAACTCTTTTCTCATTGCAACTTTAAGCCTTAAAATATGCTATATATGTATATAATAAACATAGAAATTAAATGACCTAAAAGTAAGCTTTATAATGGTCAAATGTTTGTGTTTTATTTTCGACTGTAAATCCTTTTAATCTCAGAAAAGCAATAAAGAACAAGTCTCAAAATAAACAAACAAACTAACAAAGTAGCAGACTGCACAAAAAGCATATAAATAAATTTTAAATCATTGTAAAGTAGGCTACAAATAAATTAACCTTTTTTTTTTGTAAAAAATACAACAACTAAAAAGGATATCTCATATATTATAAAAGAAAATCCTCTTTATAAGACAATACTAATACCAAATAAATAACTAGAAAGTTGTAAATAAAACAAAAGAAAGAAAAATACAAATAAAATAAAATAAAATACAAATGTTTGTAAAATAGTAACCTAATAGTAAACTTGGCCTTCTTTATTTTAGCTTACAGATGTTTGTATGTATTAGCACAACTCCCTATAAATATGCTACACAACATACAGCATGCTTAATTGTCTAATACAAGTGAAAGCTTAAAAACAAAAGCATACAACTTAATACATTTTCCCTTTTTGAGACAACAACTTCCTCAACTTCTGCTCTTTTGTATTGCCAGTTTTTTAATGTGCTTTCAACTCTGTATCTTCATTTGCCCTGACTCTGCTTTATGTTGAGCCATTACCTTACTTAGGGAGTTTTTTTTTTTTTGCAGCAAAACAATAAATTTACAAATACACCAGCAATTTTTTCAGTTATTACTGGTTAGTGTGTGTATATGTGTCACTGTAAAATGAGACAAGATAGCATACAAAGTATGCTATAAAAAAAATAATACAAATAGCAAAAAAACACAAATTAAACGAACAACAAGGAAAAATGTCAAGTACCTTTTTAAAAAATTTCTTTATTATTAGTCGTACGTCTACATACTAGTTAGGATTTTCTACAGTTTTAAATATACCCTACCTCCCTACCTCACATATGCTATACCTTCTTTACTCGTTTATTTGTAAGTGTGGGTACATAAATGTTTTGTTATAGTCTGTGTTAGTTCGTCGTTAGTTAGTTAGTTAGTATTGGTGTATTGTTAACATGTTACATAAAGAAGGTTAAGTATACTTGACACTTTGTGTTTAAAATTAAAATTTATGACAAAAGGTTACGTTAAAATAAGCTCTTTTACTCGATAATAAGATGAAAATAATAATAATAATAAAAAATACATAATATGAATAGATAAAGAAACTAAAACAAACTAGAACAAGAGGTGTTGCAAAATAGTAACAATAATAATAAAAATAATAATATTAGTGCTAAAGTGTCAACACAACAAAGAAGCCATAAATTAAATAAGAAATTGTATCTTATAAAGAGAAACCAATAATGCAACAAAAACTTGCAAATGTTAAGAAAAAGTAAAATTGTTATTAAATGCAAAAAATTCTAGAATATAAAATGAAACAAATATTCTGAAATATGAAAAAATATGTAAAAATTTTATTAAAAATGTAAAAATACTAGTTTTTTTTGAAAATAAGAGAAGTACTTTTTAAAAGTACTACACAAAAAGTACCAATTTGTACTACCAAGATATTTTTAATAATTTCCCTTAATATTGCTTAGTAGTTTTCATAAATACAATATTAATTGAAATATAAGAAAAGTACTTTCTGAAAAGTTCCTCTCAAAAAGTACCAAATTTTTAGTAACTATGTACTTAAATTTTAATAACTACTTTAGCAAACGTTTTACTTTTAAAAAAAAACTTTACAGAAAGTACCTCGCAAAAGTACCAAACTTTTAGTAATTTTGTAATGAATATTATTTTATACCCAAATAACTAGTAAAAATATTAATTCAAGGGAAAGGAAAGAAAAGTACCCTTTTCAAATTTGTAAACAAAAAGCAGCAAATTCTTAGTACCTAAAATTTTGCAGCTATTTTCCTTATTATTAATAAACAAGAAGCAAAACAATGAATTTTAGAGAAAAAATAAAGAATTACCTTATAGAAAGTGCCATGCAAAAAGTAACAAATTTTTGATACCAAAATTTTAAAACAATTTTTTAAAAAAATTTACAGACATGTACCAACATTTGTGGTAACAAAATTTTAGTAACTATTTAAATAAATATTCATAAATTAATAGTAAAATTAGAAATATTAGGGGAAAAAAGTGCTATGAAAATGCCAAAATTGTTGGTACTTAAATTTTGTAACCAAGTTTACCTTATTATTTTAAATAAATAGTAGAACAATGAAATAGTAAAATTATGGTAGTAAGAAAGTTCCCAAAAAAGTACAGAATTTTTGCCACTTAAATTTTTGAACCAAATAGTCTGAAACAAATAGTAAAAATATGTATTTTATTAAAATATAAAAAAGTACTTCTGTGAAGGTACCTAAAAACAGTACCAAATTTTTGGTATTAAAATTTTCGAACCAATTTACCAATTTATTCTTAAATAAATAGCAAAAATATGAATTTTATAAAAAAAAAAAAATACAAAAAGTACCTCTGAGAAAGTATCCAAAAAATACTAAAATTTTGAAATAGCAAAAATATGAATTTTATGAAAAAACAAAAAAGTACATACATACCTCTGTGAAGGTACCTTAAAATGGAAAAAAATTTGGTACTTAAATTTTCGAACCAATTTACCATTATTATTAAATAAAGAGTATATGAATTTTATAAAAAAATATAAAAGTACCTCTGAGAAAGAACCTCAAAAAAGGTACCAAATTTTTGGTACTTAAAAAACAAAAAAAGACAAATAGTAAAAATATGAATTTTATAAAAAAATAAAAAAGTATGTTATGTACCTTAAAAATTAAAGAAATTTTGGTACTTAAATTTTCGAACCAATATAATTATTATTCTTAAATAAAGAGTAATAATATGAATTTTATTAAAAAAAAATACAAATGTACCTCTGAGAAAGAACCTCAAAAAGTACCAAATTTTTGGTACTTACAATTTTCCGTATATGTATTCAAATATACAAACAAAATAAAATTTGTATGAAAGAAAAATAAAAAAAAAGTACTTTTCAGTTTCAGCAAAAAACATGTTTTTTCATTTTAAAGCCTAATAACAACAACAGCAATGTAATTTATTACTAACAAAACAAAGAAAAAATAACAACAAAACCAAGAACTTTAAATACATATTGCAAAAAAAATATAGAGAAAAGCTGTCAATTTGACAGCTCGTACATACGCAGCAATATAAAATGTACAAACAAACGTTCACATTACAAAGTAAAACAAACAACAGCAAACATACACTTAGCAAGATTTAAAACTAGTGGAGGAGAAGGCAGGAAAAAAAGTAAAGCATACTTTTTATAACAAGCATTTGCTGTCAATTTCAAGTAGTATGTCAATATTTGGCGACCAATACATCAACAATACACTGGCAAATTTCAAACAGTAACCAATAGCAAAAATCAATCAACAGAAACTTATGCACACATATACATACTTGTTTTCAAACATGCAAGTGTAAATATATACATGTGTATGTGCATGTGTGTATATGTGTCTATATACATTTGTCTAAAAGTATGTAAGTTGCAGATTTAATTTACAATAATGAAAAGCCAATATTTAGTGCTACTGAAAATCAAACATTCTACAACTACAACCAAAAGCAATAACAAATATTAATACAAAAAGTGAGAGAGAGTGAGTGACCAGGCAAAACAACAACAAAAATCATAAAATTTTATGTTCAATCTTTGAACAAAAATTATTGATATAAAGCAAATTTTTTTTTTTAAAAATTTTGTAAAATAAAAAGCCAGGGCAGACCAGTCAGTAGAGATGCATTTGTTGGTAGCATAAAATGTTTGTAGGTTGACTGATTTTACTGATTGCAACAATATTGTTCCTACAATTTTACAGTTATTTTGTGTGTGTGTGTAAATGAGTATGCGTGAGTGTTTACCAATATTACTGTTTTACAAAGCATACTTTTAGGTTTGAAATTTGTTTTCACTATAGGGAGTTGGGAAAAACTACAAATATTTAAAAATTATAAGGTAAATGCCTGAAAATTATGATTTTTGCACAACAACAACAAGTCAGCTGTCAGTCTGGTAATGAAGTACATATTCAAAGACTGTTGAATAGAAATATGTGATAGATTTTTAATAACTAAATAACTTTGAAACTATAAAAGATAGATGTATAAAATTTGGTACAAATATAGAAGAAAAGTAAAACTTTCAGATAAATTGTTGTAAGAATGAAATTTTTTAATAACTATAAAAATATATGTCTTGGCAAAATTATTTTTGTTTTCCTATATTTTGTTGAAATTTTTTTCGAAAATTCTTTTATGATTTACTTAGACTATTAACTATTATTACATATTCTTAAAGCTAGTGGAATTAACTTTCTATAGATATATATTATATGTCTAACATAGTTGTTTTTATGTATTTTTAAAAAGTATTTTTTTAATATTTTAGGTTTTTGGATACTTTTTCACAAAAACCTTCTACGATTTGTTTAATATTGAAAATATTTTAAGATTTTCTTAAATTGCACATAATTAGCTTTCCTTTGCTATATAATATAACTAATTATAATATCTTTAAGCAGTATATTTAATTGTTTTCTTAAGGTACGGTCACATTTTGCAAATATTTGCCGAAAAAGACGTAACCACTAAATAAAATATTTTTGAACTCGTTCATTTATTAAAAAAAACACTTTGTTTATTTAGAACCAGAGACAAAAAATATTTAGTCTTAATTATTTGATGTTGTTTGATCTTGCAAATGTCTTGTAATAACGTCCAACAAATTTGTGCTTAAACGTGGTTACGCTTTTTGTGTAAATATTTGACATGTTTTTTGTTTGTTTTAACAAAAGTTATATAATATTAAAGTGCATACAATTTCCTTTCAATGATATACAACAAGTCTAACTTTTACTAAGATCAAATTTCTTATATGTATAATTGTAAACAACAATTTCTTGGTTTTTTTGCATTTTTTGTTTGCTTGTTAAAAGTCGTCTATGAATTTTTAAATTTGTAAAGTATTTTTGCATATCCTTTAAGACAACAGAATTTCCTATTCAATGATATACAATATAACTTTTCATTGATATACAAATACTCTAATAATTATGTTTAAAATTGTATTAAAACCTAAAAACAACATTTTTAATTCTAAATGTTTTTTAAGTTTTTTAAAAAAGTCTTCCATGATTTCATAAATATTTTAAAAAAGTTTACATTTTCTTGAATTACATATAATTTTCTTTTAATTATTCCAATATGCATACTTTCTTAATGTGTTTACAAAACTCTTTTACGATTTCTAAAATCTTAAAAATATTTTTACATGCACTTAAAACTGACACCATTACCTTTCCATTGATATATAACATAATCATCGTTATGCTTAAGTTTGCCCAATTAATTTGTTCTTAAATATCCTCTTTATATAAACCTTACCTACCATACCTTTCACATTTCACTGCACCTAACTGTATGCTTTGAACAATTTCCAAAACAGATCCTAATTCTACTTAACAACATTTTCAGTTTTACTTTGTTTTAATTACTCTAGCTGTTTTCGTTAAATCCTTAAACCCAATGAAAATGTAATTTCTAACAGCACTTTTCTTCTTACTAACTAAACTAATTTAACGCTTTATTTATTTTGTTAATTTGATACGGCTGCACTGGCTGTTATAGTATAGTGTGCAGTTTAGAAAAACTTTAAACAATTTTAAAAATTCTCTTTTTGGCAACTAAACGAAAACTAGGTCATGTTATAAACCTCATACTCATGCTTACACACACCACACTTAAGCCTGGCTGATTGTATGAAATTAAACAAATTAGTATTAATTTTAAATTGCTTAATACATAGAGAGCAAGAGAAGGCGGTAATTTGCAAAAAAAAAATCATCTGCTTACAAATGAAATTATGGTATACGGCAAATGTGCTTACAAAAAAAAAACAGCTTAAAAAAACATCAAAATAAACTTTCTTTAAAAACAAGTGAAGGGAAAATGCATTTCTTGGGGAGAGAAAACGAAGAAAATAAAATTAATTGTATACTTTTTGGCAGCTGTTAGTTAAAGTTATAAATTTGCAAGACAGCAAAAAAATAGGAAAATTTAGGTTAATATTAGA
Organism: Bellardia pandia; assembly: GCA_916048285.2. Classification (NCBI taxonomy): domain Eukaryota; kingdom Metazoa; phylum Arthropoda; class Insecta; order Diptera; family Calliphoridae; genus Bellardia; species Bellardia pandia. The sequence goes on along the minus strand of OU696531.1, from coordinate 98,458,862 downwards.
AATGTAATAACTTTAGTCTATATTTAAAAAACAAATATAAAAACAAAAACTAAAGCATATGTTTAAAAATTATTTAAAGGCTTTACAATTAGTTTGCATATTTAAAAGCAAAAACAGATTTACAAATAATTTTTTTTTTATAAAAACTAAAGCATACTTTAAGGGGCTTTTGTAATTGTTTTTAAATTAAAGCTTAAACTTAATATTTATATCAGTTTATTTATACTTTTTTATTTATACTTTGCAGTTATAAGTAAGAAAAACAAACAAAAAAATTTTAAAATGTTTTGTGCCAAACTATAATTTTGCTAAAAAATAAGTGGTATTAAAACGTGTAATAAATTATTATAACTAACATTTTTGAAATAAATTTTAAGCTTAAACCATTTCAAGGATTATTTTTTGTTTCTGAAACTAAATTTCGGGCATAGAATTAACTTCTTATTATATTTATATAAAATTTCTAAAATTTAATATTTACTTTATTTAATTTTGAATTGCTACTTTTCCCTTTTAGATATTTATAATTTATCTATGCATAATAAAACTCTTAAACATTAACACTCATTATTTATCTTTTTAAAGTGTTAATTTTTTATATTAATTTTACATATCTTTAGGCTTTATTATGTAGATTAAATATTAAAATTTCTATTAAAAACTTAATTGTATATGAAATTGCTTAAAGTCTATTTTAGCGATTTGTTGTAGTTGTTTTTGTTTGTTTTGTTTAGAAAAAAATATGTGAAAGTTAAGCAAAGAAATTATTTGAAACAATTAATTAGCTATACAATTAAGTTAAGATGTGAAGGCATGGTGAAAGCATACTTTAAGGTATTATTTCAAAGAAATTTGAAAATATTGTTTTTAAAGAAACAGCACACAAGTAAATATTTGAGAAAACAGAAAGAACCTTAACTAAAACGTGAAAGATAACGTTAACTTAAACCTGAATTGGAACCTAAACTATAATCTGAACTAGAACCTAAATTAAACCTAAACATGAACCTGAACTAGATCCTAAACTAGAACCCAAACTAGTTGAACGTAATCTGATCGATAATGAAAACTGGAATATTAATACAATGTGAACTGAAACCTGAATTTTATCCCAAACTAGAACCTAAACAAGAACCTGAACTAAACTTGAACTAGAATTTGGACTAGAATCTGAACTAAAACCTGAACTGAACCTGTCCTAGAACCTAAACTAGAATCTGAACTAGAAGCAGAACTAGTTTCTAAACTAGATCCTGAACTAGAACTTGCACTAGAGTCTGTACTATAACGTGAATTATAATCTGAATTACAACCTGTACTAGAACCTGAAATGAAACTTAAGCTAAAACATGAACTATAATCGAAACTAGAACCTGAAGTACAACCTGAAATAAAACATAAACTAGATCCTGGACCTGAACCTTAACTTAAACCTGAATTTAAATCTGAGCTAGAACCTGAAATATTAATCACATATGTATTACCCACTTAAAGGCTTTTGTATAAAATTTATATATGTTTGCATTGTTTCATTCATTCATATTTTTTGCTGGTAATTTTTCAATCAAAATTTATTGTTGCATAAAACTTTAATACGATTTTTTAATTCAATATCTAATCCGCTTTATTGCATTAAAATACAAAAAATCCTAATTAGACAATTTAAATAAATCCAAAAACACCAACAACTAATTTGAGTCACAATCTTGTTTCGTATTCGTATTAGCATTTTTCTAATTTTAAAAATTGCCTTACAGCTTAACCGCATGTAATAATCTTTTTCTCCTTTTTAAACTCCACAACCACACAGAGTGACTAGCTGGCATAGCATCTTTTAGCGTATATAGTCAAGTCTGATTCGTTTTGCTGTGCACTGAAAATTCTATATAGTATATGTATATTTTTTTTTTGTTTTAACATAAATTTCCCTCTAACCATAAAAATGCTAAAATCACTAATCCTTGCCAAAGGCATTTTTACTCTAATGCTATTTGCCTCGCTCTTTCTCTCTCTCTCTCTCACTCACTCTCTGTCTCTGAATATATTATTGTTTGAGCTTTTTAAGGCTGTTTTGTGAGTGTTGGGTGTTAGTTTGCTGTTGTTATTTTGTTTTTGGTGTAAATTTCTGTAGTGTCATATTTTCTTCTGCGGATTAAATACTATTTTCCAGTATGTTGACTATAGTTAGTTGGGCTTTTGATTGTTTCCTAGAAAATTATAAATTTCTTCCTTAAAGTATGCTTTAATTTTGTTTGTATGTATTTAAATGTTGCCTTAACTTAGCTTTTTTATTATTTTGATTTTGGTTAATTTAATTGTGTTTTTTCTTTGTAGCGTATTATTAGTTTTGTTTGTTATATTTCTGTTTGGCTTTAATAAATTTTATAGGCTGTGTTATTTAATGGTTTGTTTATAAGATTAAACCAAATGCTGGCAAATGAAATACTTGCGCCATTTACAGTTAAAAGCACAAAAAAGTACTTAAGTTTTTATGATGATATTTTCCTGTTTTTATATATTTGTCACTGTATTCAGAAGATTTTGTGCAAATGCTGACAAAACAATGAAATTCTGTTTTTTGTTTTGTTTTGGTCATTTCGTTAGGAAATGAAAAATACATACAACTGTTATAGAGATGATAAGCTACTTATCTTAGAAATATAGAAATTTGTTCGTTTTTTTTTTTTTGTTTGTTAGGGGGGGGGGGGAATGAAAAAAAGGACAGTGACATTGTAGGAAAAATAAACTGGATAAAATAAATGAGCAAAAAGGACCAACAAAAATTTAAAGAGCGAGTTTTTGGGTAAACAAAAACTTAAATTTTCAGTTCAAATCAAATTGGGACATGGTAGAAACTAATATCTTACATGTGTTAGTTAAAACTTGTATAGAAGTTTTCAAATAATAATTATTAGCCATGTTGCACAATTTAATTCCGTTCGGAAGTGGAATTAATTCTGTATTTTGCTTCTATAGAAAAAGTAAAACGAACATTTTTTTCAAAATGGAACCTATGTAGAAATGCTTAAAATTATACTTCCACAATAAAGCAAATTAAAAGCGGTTTTATAGCGAATAAATATTTCGTTTTGTTTTTTTTATTACGAAAAAAAACGGAATTATAAGTTCACTTCCGAACGAAATTTAATTCTGTGACATGGCTGTATACGAGTATATTGTACTCGTAATATCTAATCTTGGTTATTTCATTACATTTCAGTTCATATTATTTTAGTTTATTTGTTCTGGTATTTATTTTTTGCAGTTAAAAACTTTATGCAGTCGTATGCATGTATGCATTTATTTAGAAATATAAAAATGTATTTATGTTTGTGTGTAAAAGTAATTGCATTTGTATTAACTTGTTAAGCTAACGAATTATTTACTTACTTTCGTAAGTTTTGCTAACCATAAAATTTTGCAAAATACACTTTAACTGCTCTCTATAGCTCTCTTCTGTCCACTCCTTCCTAAAAAAAAACCCCTAAAACCTGTTAGAAATTAAGTAAAGTTGTTATAAAATAAAAAATAATTTAAATATTCTACAAATATGAAGCATACAGGAAAATAAATAAATATTTAAAGAATTCACAATTAGTTTGCATATTTAAAAACCAAAAACAAACTTACAAATAAATTGTTATATTAAATAAAATATTAATTTGAACATTATTAAAGCCATAGAGTTAGAAAGGAATTAAATAAAAGCTTTCCAACACAATTAATAAAAAGTTAAGAATATTAACAATATTTTTAAGATATAGAATAACTTGCTACATTATTTAAAATATATAATTTTGAGTTAAAAAATAATTTTGGAAAAAAGCTTTTTCGCAAAACAGCTTTTGCATGAAAAAAAGTATTAAAAAATTATATTTTGTTTAAGAAGAAATTTTTGGAGAAGAAGATTTTTGAAAAATAAAGCTTTTTAATGTGTTTTTATAACCCAAAAAGCTTTTGATGAAAAGCAGTTTTTTTTTTGGTGCAAAATATCACAGACTTGCAACATTATTAAAAAATATATAATTTTGAGTTAAAGAAAAATAAATTTTTGAAAAAAGCTTTTTCGAAAAAAAATTTTTGTGTGAATAATATATTAGCAAATGATTTTTTGTTTAAGAAGTTCATATACATATGTTAAAAGAAAACAAAATTTGGGGGAAAAAGATTTTTGAAAAATAAAACTTTTTTATGAAAATATGTGTTTTATAACCCAAAAAGTTTTTGGGTGAAAAACAGTTTGTTGGTGCAAAATATCACAAATTTGCTACATTATTATAAAAAATATATAATTTTGAGTTAAAATAAAAATAGTTTTTGGAAAAAAGCTTTTTCGCAAAAAAGTTTTTATATGAAAAAAATATTAGCAAATGATTTTTTGTTGAAAGAAAATAAAATTTTGGGGGAAAAAGTTTTTTGAAAAATAAAGCTTTTTAATGAAAATATGTGTTTTTATAACCCAAAAAGCTTTTGGGTGAAACAAAAGTTTTTTGGTGCAAAATATTATGTCTTTATGAAAAATATCTATATTTTGGTTGAAATATTTTTTTTTTTGTAAAATAAAGCTTTTTCCCCGAAAAAAAAGCAATGTATATCTTGAAAATTTTGAAAAAATTTTGTAAATCATCGTATTAGTTACAAACCAATTTTTGAAGATGTTTTATAGAAAAGCTTTTTCAATAAATAAAGCTTTTTGAGAAAAAAGATTTATTTTAAGCAAAATTTTATAATTTTTCAACTACACAAAATTTTTCATAAAATAATTAAATAATTATTCGAAATCAAAGTTTATATAAAAAGCTCCTTTTTTAAACTTTATTGGGAAAATAAAACGTTTTTCACAAAAAATAGTGTTGTTGCGTTAAAAAAGAACAGAGCAGAAAATTATTTAACAAAACAGTTTAGAAAAAATGTAATTTCACTAAAATCAAATTAAAGCTTTTTGTTAAAAAAAAAATAAATGTTTGCGATATTTTATGAAAAAGCTTCTTTTGTGAAAAAAAAAACTTTAAGATACTTTATTTCATTTCTGATGAACACTTCGTTAAATGAAACTTACTAAGAGATATTTATTACAGAAAACAGTAGCAAAATTCTCAATATCATTTAAATCTAAATTTTTTTTCACCATTTTAAAAAAACCCTGTATGAGCAAAATGTTCAACTTTGACCCCCTCTAACTCCGGCAGTTCCTGACTGATGGAGCTGAAAATTTGTGTCTGGCCTACTATCCAATAGTACTAACCTTGGTGCAAATATCATCCATGTCGGAAGACATCGATTTTAAAAGTTGGGTCACTTGACACGAAATTGCCCATATATCAATCAAACATACACAAAAATTATTCCACAAAATTTTGTGAATTTCGGTCCATATAAACCCTCTTCCGAAAATCACTTCATACTCATAATAATGGTACCGATCCAAAATTTTACATGGATCATTTACATACATGCCAAAATCAAACTGCTGTGTTTTGAGAATATCGGACCATATTTGACTATATCCCTCATATAAGGTCCACTTCCGAAATTCATTTTAATACTAATATGTATCTTAAATAATACGTTATTACGTTGAAATTCGACGTGAGATGCATAAAATTCACTGTTCCAATATTTAAGAAGTTCGGCCCATGATTTTTCATAGCTGCCATATAAGGACCATTTCCGAAAAACATTTCCAATATTGAACCAACTTTTATATGGATCAGAAATTTTAATCCAGAAATCAGATTAATATCGGTTATACGGCAATTATGCTACTGGATTTTGTAACTGTCAATCAATAATAGCTCCTGAATTAAATGCACTTCCGAGCATAACACTTTTATGTTAAAGTTTAAAGGAAATAAAAAAAAAATTATCTTTAACTTTATTTATTACTTTTTCTTATTTTAAAATTAAAGCTAAACTTAAAACTAAACTTATCTAAACTGATTGACACTCACAAGTAGACTCCCACATTGTCTACTTTTCCACCGTTGTTTTATATTAATTCTTATGTTTATCTTGCATATTTGGTCAGTTGCCTTGATATTTTAAAACAATCAAAGAATTGGCGTGTGCCGGAAATGCAACTAAGTAGGTTTAAAACAATTTTAAAAATGCAAGTTTAATAAATTTATTATTTGTGAAACAATTCCGAAGAATTGTTTTGAATAAATATTGCAAATCAATAAATTTATTATTTTTAAAATAATTCCAAAGAATTATTTTGTGTAAATATGTGAAATAATTCTAAAGAATTGTGTTAAATTTATTGACACGTGCCGGAAGTGTAGTAGGTTCATATTATGTTAATTTTATATTACATAAAGGGGTTTTGATATAACACATAACAACCAACCATACGACTCTTGTAAATAAGGCTATTGATATGAAATTCAACTAAAATAAGCTTAAAATACATAGAAATTACTTTAGTGGATACTGGATTTAGAAGCTATCAGCCCGTAAATGGTCCACTTCTATTATGCCACTCATAAATATCTTGCAAATAATGTTATTGAGATCAAATTCAACTAAAAGAAACCTCACTTTATAATCTTACTCTTTTTTATACTCTGTTTCTTAACTTGTTGTGTATAAGGAAAGAAAAATGTTCTTTTAATTTTATAAATTGTCAAATTACACTCAAGAGTCTTATGAAAATCAGACAAACTCTGTAAATTATGATGAGAATTGATAATTACATCAATTATAAATGATCAAAATTAGATAAAATTTGGAAACATTTAAAATAAATTATGTTGGTCGTTAAATTATCATTCAAACAATATATAAAATAATAGCACTAAGACTGACTAGGAAACACAGAATTAGAATATTCTAGTTCTAAAACCAGTGCAGTTTTTGTATTTCTTATAGCGTTTAGGTGGAGGGTATTTAAGATTCGGCACAGCCGAATATTGCACTCTAACTTGTTTTTACTAATTATTATTTTTTTTTTAAATTTTAGGCTTCCTTCTCGAAGGAGTTACGCCCTCGGCACCACCAGATGTACCACCTAGAAATCCCACAATGAGCCGCATGAATAATGGTCGTTTAGTGGCTGCCAATCCAAATGATTTGGGTGTCGATTTTGAGCCCTCTTGTTTGGTGCGTACACCATCGGGCAACGTATACATTCCCAGCGGTAATTTAAGTGAGTAACCAAAAACAATTCCTCTTAAAGATATTTTTAATAAAACCACACAAAAAGGAAACTTTTAACAATGTGCCAAAAATTAAGCCATAGTTGGCAACATGTTCATAATTCTGTTGAAAATTTCGATTTTTCGTTTTTTTTTCTCTTTGAGGGTAGCAGCAATTCTAGCTTAAATAAATAAACGTTTAGTTATTTTGAATATTTGCCATTTAACTATAAATGTAAACTATGGTATAGTTCATGTTTTTCATATTATTTCTAAACAATTTAGGTGATTTAGTTGTGTATGCTTTTGTGTGTTTTTTTTTATATTTTATTTGCATTTGATATTTTTGCCTAAAAGTATGCTTTTGTCATGCAAACGCCATTTAGTGATGGTTCATGCATCCTAAACTAAAAACTAAATCTATTTATAACATAAATGTATTTAGTTTTTAGTTTGGTTGATGTAGTTTTCTATTGCAACGTAAATAATTTAAATAACAACTATTGATGTTTGCAGCATACTTTTAGCCGAAATGTTTTATTTTTTAAATTAAGAACAGCTTCACAAAAGGGGAAATATCCAAAGAATATATAAAAAAATTTACTTATTTTTTTAAATTTAATTACTACATAAATCGGAGCAACAAAAGTAAAGCCTACTTTCAGGCTAACATTTTATTTACTTTTTTTTTTTTCTTTATTTTAAGCAAATTTTCAGTTTTTTAAACAATTATTGAAATAATTTACAAATTTTCACTTGCTTTAAATCCCCATACTCTACCACTTCCGCTTTTGTGCAGTAATTTACACAATTTCTATAAGTATTTTTTTTTTTTTGTATTTTATAACAATTTTTTTTTGTAACAGCAATGTTATGCAAATTTATGCGCATATATTTTAGCTTAAAGAGTTTTTAAGCAAATGGAAAAAATATATTTTTTATAAATAAAATTTAAACCTTTTTTATACACACTTTGTCCTCTTTTAAAAAGCACACAAATATACATTTTTTTACAAATTATTGAACAAAATAACAAAAAGAAAAATATTGTCCCATACAAAAACAAATTGCTATAAAAATTTGGCTTAATTTATGTTAGTATTTGTTTTATTTCCTTCAAAATATTTATGCATTTAATAAAATTTATAATAAAGTTAAAAAAACAAACAAACGAAAAAAAATAAAATATAGTTTTACACAGAAATAAATATTCCCTTATATATATGACTTCATTGAGGGAAATGTTTTTCATATACACAAAAATAAAATCAAAAAATTATTTGTATGTTCATTTGATTCGTTGAAATCTGAAAACGAAAATATCAATTAAATAAAAGAAAAATTGCAATCTAAAAAAAAACTGTCAAAAAATTTTACTACCAAAATTTTGTTAAACCCTAATTGAAAATTCTTTTGCTTTTCCCTAAATTTTGTTAAAATTTTTATTGAATTATACATTAATCCTATTAAAACTGCTAAACATCATTTATATTCCCCTTTTTTAACTATAAACCCCTTTTTTCTTTTCCTAAACCTAAATGTATGCTTTAGTTTGTGCTAACTTAATATTTAAAACTTTCTAGCTGTTGTTAAGCTTTTAAACCCCTTAAATTTTAAATAAATTTTCTCACATTGTTATTAAATTGTAGTAGTAGTTTCTTAGCTAAAATATGTTAAAATCCCCCCTTTAACAAAAAATATTTCAAACATTTCCATTTTCTTTTAAAAAAAGCGAGATGCTTGTTTATTATAGTTAAGAACAAAATAAAAATAACCTTCATATCTCTCGTTTATTTAATGAAATTTTTGTTTAGTTCATTATATTGTGTTACTTCATTAACCAGTTTTGTGTTATTTTGCTCTTCCTCTGTGCTTCAATGAACCCAATGACATTTTTTCTTAAGGCCTTTAATGTAGAACTAATGTTCTGTTTCTGTTGTTTTTGTTGTTGTTGTCTTTTAATAAACTTCCTTAAGTTATGCTATAAGAAATTATTTTAAGCTCAAGAAGAACAAACTGTGAAAAAGAACTTAAGTTTTGCTCAACCATTTGTTGAAAAGGTAAAATAATACTGAAATGCTTTTGATGAAAGTTAAATTTGAAACATTTCAAAGAAATTTGCTAACATTCTTAAAATATAAAACACAGTTTTCGGTAATTTAGTAAAATATTAACATTATATTAAAAATATATAATAAACTCAACTTTTTTCCTTAAAATGTATGTTGCTAAACATATTTACTTAAAAAATATAATATTTTTAGATATTATAAACTGGCAACATGTTTCTTAACCTTTCAATTTCAAAATTCAAACACAAAATTTATTTAAATGTTTTACTTGTTTTAAATGATTCATAAAGCTAGTTTCCATGATATAGTTCTTTACAGCAAGATGTAGCTGAACTCTTTTCCCACGTAAAATTTAAGTATACATCAAATTTTTTTTATATTTTGACATGAAATATATTGCTAGACTATTTTAGAACATTATTTTATCATTAGCAGCATGTTGCTAAACATTAGATCAGTATGAGAAATTGATTTCATAGATTTTTATTAAGGCGACATGTTGCCAAGCATTTAGAAAAATTTATTTATCTGAAATTTTATATAACTGTTTAAACATATGTAATATTTCTTTTCAGTAACATGTTGCTGATCCCTTTTTTTATGAAAAAAATAAAATAAATTAAAAATTTTGGGGTTTCTTAACAGCAATGTAAAGCCAAGCTATTTTGAAATAATTTTTTCCATTAGCAACATGTTGCTAAATATATAGATCACTATAGATTTTTAATTTAGTCAACATGTTGCTAAACATTGCAATTTCAACATTAAATAGATGGCAATCAATTAACATTGAATATATGTTTGATATAATGAGTTTTAGTTAAATTTGTCTTGTGAGCAACATGTTGCAGAACTGTTATTTACCTGAAATTTAAACATTACCTAATTATTATACTATTTTTTTTTGTTATTTGCAACATGTTCCTAAACATTTCAGCCATAATAAAAAGCTTGTTTTGAATATTTTCCGTTTTTTTTTGTACCAGCTAAACATATTATCTAAAATATATTGAGATTTTTTAGTTTTAATATACATTATTGTAGCAACATGATGCTAAACATATTCTTGTTTGTATTGATAGAATATTTAAAATGGGTTTTAAAGGAAATTTTTTTCTTAGCAACATGTTGCCAAAAATGTTTTTTATATAAAAACCTGAATTTTTATTAAAATTTTTTTTTTGATTTGTTGCCAACATGTTCCGAAATATTGATTTTTTTTAATTTTCTTCAGTTCTTAATTTTTTGGTAAAATTTAAATACATTACTATGAAATTAAATAGAAATAATATAAAAAACAAAGACCGCTAAACAATGTTACCTTGTTTGGCTTTATTTTGCTGGTGTTTTTTTTTTTTTAATAATTCTGCATATATAATTAAAATTACACTGCATATGTTAAGGCGTTTTATATGCATACATCATGTTTAATAATACACATGCATACATGTGTCTACTTTAGATGAATGTATAAAATGCAAACATACTTACTGGCTTTTGTGCATTACTGCTTTCATTTTTCATTCTTTACATTTTTTGTTTCCAACATACATATGTATATGAATTTCTTGCTTTCAGTCAGTTTTTTTGTACTTCTTTCTTTTTTGCATAATACTTTATATGTGTGTAATGTTCATAATGAAAATGTTAATTAAAATAATGTATTACTGCAGCTAGACTTATACGATAACCAACTTACATACATGCAGCCAGCATACCTATACATTTAAATATGTGAATGTGTATGCAAAACTACCCTAACAAACCAAAAAGTTGACTAAGTCCTGTACATGTAATGTTATTATGCATAGGAGTGTATGTATATGTGTATTATATGAGTGAATGCCAGCTTAACTGTATGTGTCATTTATGCTTTGACGCCATTTTTATATTTACCGTAAGTCTAGTTTGTATAACAAACACATACAAAATTATTTGTATTAACAACAACAAAAAACATAGAAACGGAAACATTTTCTTCATTACTTTTTTTTCCAACAAGATTTTTATTACAAATGCAAAATGCCGTTGCTGTTGTTGTTTTAATTTTCCTTTACCGCTCCCTATATGAGTATAGGTAAATATGAGTTTATCGTCATCATTGTCGATGTTTGTGTATTTATTATTACAGTAGTAAATATAATGAAAATCAACAAACATTAAAGTAGTAGAGAAAGAGAGAGAGAGAGAGCAAAAAGAAAGCCCAGAAATAAAGATGAAAATGAGTATGATTAAGTTGATGACTTCCGTTTTTTATAAAGGCTTAAGGGTTACATTCATTCATTCATTCATTCATTCACTTCTATATACATTAACTTTTTTCATTTTCGTTTTTTTGTAAACCGTTTTACTTTCCATGTAGCACAATGTAGAGTTATAAAATACTATACATAGCCTTACATACAATGCTAGCAAACTCTTTTTTTATACACATTTATCTACATACTCTCCAACAAACAAAAATATACTCGTATAATAAATTAAAGATGCATTTCCTTGTTAACAGCAAAATGCCGTGGAGAAAATAACTCAACTCAATATAAAGAAATTTATTAAATGTATGTATATGGTATGATTTTTCATAATTATGAACTTGAAATAAAAAAAAAATATATATATATACATATATAGATGCAATTATAATTAATATTAAGACATGAGCATTTTGTAAAGGATGAAATTTTAATTATGTCTTTTTCTGTTAGGCTTTACAAACAAACAAAACCTTACAGCCTACCATGGCAAACAAATATGATCATCATTAAAATCTTAAAGTATAAAGCAATTCTTACAATGAATAGAGTTTTTTAAGCAAATTTCTACAAAAAGTTAGGGAACAAAGCAAAAAAAAAGTAATTAAAATCATTGCACTTAAAAACAAACTTAAACAATGTAATGTATCATAAAAGCCCTACAAAGTATGTTGTAGAATTCTAACAGCTAAAAATTTTTACATAATCAAATTTGGAATATTAATAAAACAATAACAAACACATAATTCCCTCAAACAACTTGAAATGCTTACAGTTTCCCTTAAATATAAAACATAATAAAGATTTTGCCTACAAATGACCTTAATAAATAAATTCCTGCTAAAGGTATGCTTAGAAACTTCCAAATTAATTTTAACTTTGAAACACAAACTATTTTTAAATTATTTGGCTACCCAAACAACTCAAATGAAACTGACTTACTTTAAACATAAAACCAAATAAAGAGTTTGCCTCTAAATTACCTAAAATAAATAAACAACTGCTAAAAGTATACTATACATTATTTCCTACTTTTTAATCTGCCTAGAAAGCTCTCTTTTCACTAAAACTTAAAACATTTTAAAATTTATTGGCTTTAGGCCTGGATTTTTCTGTAAACTAAATACATTACGAAATTTAAAAGACTACTAAAAATAAACTCTACTTGCAGCTAAAAATAATATTAATATTATTACAAAAGTCTTATTTCAAGTTTACGGGTTTTAAAGTTAAATTGTAATAATAAAACTAAAGCCTAATTAAACAGATTAACACTAACAACAATAAAAGAAAATCTATAAATAAATAATATTAACTGTATGAGAAAAATCTATTTCATTACAAGGAATACAAACTTTCATAAAAGTGAATAAGTATATACGAGTATGTTTATTTATCTTTGTATTTAATAATATTTAAAAGTCTTATATTAAACGAAAAAACCAAATTGTAGTTGACTAGTTCTTCAGCTAACCTTCATAAAGATATTAATAATACATACATAATATATATGTTTATTTATCTTTGCCTACTTTTAAGCCTACACTTCATATTGTATCACTGGTGATACACAATTTTATTATTGGAATATTATTATTTATTATTATGTTATACATTTCCCTACTGCATAGTGTATCACTGGTGATAAATATGAAAATTGCATAATATCTACTAAATTATTGTTTTAATTTTTTTTAATATTTTTCCTGTAATCAGACGGTAATTTCCCCTTAAAAAACGTTTTTTTTTCGATCAAATATTAAAAGACATGCAGTGTAGGGTTAAGGTAATATTGAAAAATCTATTATTTAAGGAAGTTAAAGCAAATATTTTATGCAAAATAATATTTGTTGCCTAATTTTAGACAAACTTTTTAAAACTCCCTTTGTTTGCAGTACATGTTTACTCTTAAAACACATATCTTTAATAACTTTTAAAAACTTTTTATTAATAATATTTTTATAGCCTACATAATGATCCGTTTATATAATTTCTATATATTCTGTCCTACTTGTAGCTAAATTTTATGAAATGTTACTGCTTTTTGCACAAACTTGAAAAACCTAAATATTTTGCAATCAAAACTAAAATTGCTGCTGCCTGCTTTAAGGCTAACTTGGAAAATATCAAGCATACTTGATATACCATTTTTAATTTGTCTTCAAAATAAGTAACTTGATTATTAAAAGATATTATTTTAAGAATCGGGTCCAGCCAATTTGCCTATTGTTAAATATCTTAACAAATTAAATTTGTTTTTAATATCCTAAAAAGTAGGCCACACAAAATTTATTTTTTTTAAATCAAATCCTAATTCTTATAAATATTTTTATAAAAAAAAACTTATGAAATTATGCACATCAGAATTAATTTTTTTTAACCAAAAAATCATAGTCTACTTTTAGGTTTAGGAAAAATTGAATACATACTTTTTATAATTTTTAAACAAAATTCTTGTATTGCATTTATAAAACTTGCCTAAAAGTAGGCAATAAAAATTTAATTCTCAAAACTAAATCTTAAGTCTTTATCAATATTTTAAAAGAAAATTCAAATAAAATTAGGAGTATTACAATTTACTTGCATTTTCCATTAAAAATAATTGTAGCCTATTTTTTGCAGATTTAATAAATGTACATTTTTGGCAGAACATACAAAATTTATAAAAATTTCTTAAAAAAGGCAACAAAAAATTAAATTTTAAAAACCAAATCTCAACTCCTCCCTATATATTATATGAAATTCCTTTAAAGCATAATGAATAATATTTGTATAGAAAAAAATGTGGCCTACTTTTAGACATTTTCTTATTAGAAGTATTTTTACTAGGTACTGTGTTTAATTATTTATTTTTTAATTGTTAGGACAATTATTTAAACTAATTTATTTAACCTTAAGTTTTTTAAGTATAAGTATATATTATTAAAAATTCTATATATACTCGTACATTGTTTTGTCACTGCTTGTGCAAAGATAATTACCTATTTGAAATTGTTGTGCCTTTACTCAATTATTTAAAACTATTTTCCGTATATGAACAAACACAACAAAAGGACATTCTATGGAGTACATTGCATTATTTCACTAATAAATAAAATCACTCTCTTATGTAAAAACGTTTACCACTTCCACACAGCTGCTACAATTTAAGCTGAAATTGTGCTGGAAAATTGAATGTAATTAAAATTTTAAATTTTGACCACAAAAAATAAAACCTAACACGAACACGAAAACAAAAGTATTTTAATATATTGTTAAAAATTTGAACAAATTACATAGAGAATACTCTCTATGTGATTTGTTAAATTTAATACATAACTAGACCACATAACACCAACTAATTATATTTTTCCCATTTCGTTGTTGTTTTTTATTTAAATTTTTTTTTGTACACAACCAAATGTATGCTTTGAATTTTTTCCCGGGAAATTAAAAGGAAACCCCTCAAAAAAACCGTTAAATACTTTGGAATTATGTTAATGATAATAGAAATATGGTAAATGAATAACAATTGTAATAATAATAATTATAGTCAAAAATTATAATAAATATTAAGCCTTTAGTGGTGCAGTGAATAATTTAGTTATAAAAATTACTTCATTAGGAAATTTTCAGTAATACATATTTTAATGTTTAATATGTTTAACAAAAATTTCCATTTTAATTGTTTAAATACACTTAAAGGCTGCTATAGTTATGTTTCTAACTAATTACAACTATTTCAGTTTTATACATATGTAACTTGTATATATACAAACATATACATATATAGACTACTTTTAGGCTGGTAATTGAAAAACATTGTACTTGACAGCTGTTTGGTTTTCTTTTTTTCATTTTGTTAAAACAAGGACAAAACTCTTTTTATATGTATTAACAAAAAATGAAACGACAATGACAAAACAGAAAAAAAAAAATCCACACACAAAAACCTAATCGCCTAAAGATAGGCAGTAACTTATAACTACACACCTACATATGTAACAGCGTTTTTCTATTACTTACATATTTAAGAAATTGTGACATTAATTGTCAGTTAACATAGAATATTAATTAAATGTCATTAAAGGTTTGCTTTTGAACTAAAGACAACTAATGTAATTTATCATTGAAATAACACAAATATGTACATATTTTTAATTTTACAAAATCTTCTTGATTTATTGAATAAAAGTTTATAAATTTAACCCACTTTTTGTGCTAAGAATAGAGAAGCATAAACTTGTTTAAGCATTATTAGTTGGCCTAGTTTTTACAGCATACTTTTGGACAGCAAATTTTTATAAGTTTATCTTGTCTTATGTTAATTAGGCTGCAGTTTTAGTTTACCTCTAATTAAAGTCTAGTTTATGACTATATTTTAAGCTCTTTGTTGAGAATTTATACGATCGTATGTATAAATACGTACTAGATAGAGTGTGCTTTCTACTGCTGCTACTTAGTTACACTTACTCTAGTGTCCTTATACATGGCTTAAAATAATGTATGTATGTGAGAATATGTGTTTGTGTACTTAAGACAATGTGTACATGATAATCTTATGAAATTTAATGAGCTATATTGATTCAAAAGCAGATATTTAATGTCAGGCATAAAGAATTATAAATTAAGGTAAATTGAGAACAGAAAACATATACTGTAAGCTATAGCTTTAGCACAATGACATTAACTAACAAAGTTATTTAACAAAATTGTATACATATATAAAATATTTTAAAAACTTTTTCCAGTAAATAATAGTTATTTATTAATAAAATAAATTTAGCCTACTTTTAGGTGACTTAAAAAAATTTAATTTCCGCAGAAAATATTAAAATATACCTTCTAAAGATAAGTTGTATTAAATTTGTCATGATTGTCTTATATTAAAACACAATTTGTATTGCCTAATTTTAGGAAAATTCGCCAAAATTTTAAATACAATGAAATTTACAAAGAATTTTCTCACCAAAAAAAATTAAAAATGTTAAAATCTGATTTTTTTTAATTTAAATTTTGCATGTTTTTAGGCGCAGAACTAAAATAATCGATTTAATTTCCAAGGCCTGATATTTGGGAAATTTTTAAAGTTGATTAATTTGAGGAAAATGTAAAATAATTATTTCTCACAAATATTTTGAAAAATTTTAGCTGCCAACTTTTAGGTAAAAGCTTGATATTTTGAAAATTTCATATTTTAAACATTTAGTATTTGTTGCCTACTTTAAGGAAAGCCTTTTTAAATGTAAGATTTTAATATAAAATTAAATTAAAATTGTTTCAATAATGAATTATTGTTTATATTGTTATAATTGCTTGATATTACCTTTTTCAAAATAAAATGTTGACTACTTTTAGGCAGCTCACAGAAAAATTCCTGAAAAATTAAAAAAAAAATATTTTAAATAAGATCTTATACATAAATTATCTTCATTTTTATAAAATGTTGTTTATTCTATTGATATATTGCCACATTTCTTTAACTTAATATTATACTACATATTTTCTTAACAAATTTAGTAATAATAAACTTTGCAAATTATTAAAATTGTTAAAAAAAAGAGAGAAAGAAATATATAAAAATTGTATTAAAAAGCCTTGTAATATGCTTTACTTTTGTTATTTTATTTTATTAAACTATTATTTATTTACATTTTTCATCATAAAACAATTAAATATACAATTTTCTTTAAAAAAGCTTTTGTTTTATTTTAAGTCATTTAGTTTATTTAAAAATTTTCTTTAAATTTAATTTTCTTTATTGAGATCATGTACCATTTCTCTCATTTTGTGTTTTGGAGCAGCGCTTTAAAGTATTGTTATGTTATTTTTCTCTGTGTTGTTTTTTTATGAAATTTAATTTCTATTATTTTTTAACAAACACAATGTTTGTAAGTTTAAATTGTTCTATTCCCATTTGGAGCGTCCTTTTTTTTTCAACAACTGCATATACAATTTTTGTATTTTTTTGTTAAATGTTGCTAAACTATATTTCAAACTTTTATCTAAATATTTGCTTTTGAAACAAAGCAGCCAATTGTAATATTAACACACATTTTACCATATTTGCATATGTGTTGTGGTAGTAGAGTACACAACAAAATAACACAAATACATACACATACACACACATAGACAAACATCTAAAATATCTCTTCCCTCAGGAGTTTGTGTAAAACAATAAAGAACAAAAATAGAGAAAACAGCTACAAAAAAAAAATAACAAAACAATGTGAAACACAAAATCTAAAAAAATATAAATGTGAATTTTTCTGAAAGGGTAAAAAAATGACAATGGAAATTGTTATATTGGGAAAATATACAACAAAATATTAAAACAATCATAACAAAAAAGTAAAGTCTACTTTAAGGTCATTTAATGGAAGAGCCAGTCAGGTTTTCCAAAATGTAAAAAAACAAGCTGACTTTGTAACATAAAATTTGTGTATGTAATAAAACAAAAATAAAGCTTTATTACTAAACATTGTTTAAAGTTTATTTGAAATTTGTTATTTTTCAAATTCTAGTTGATTTCTTAACAATTAAAACATTCTCTTAAGAATTCAATAAATAATTTATAATTTCTTAGTATATAAAAATATTAAAGACTGCTTTTAAGCTATAAAATTTTCGTTTTTTTAATGTTTAACTTTTTCAGCATCGTTTAACCATAAAATCTTAATGTTTATATTGTTTTTATTTTAAAGCATACTTTTGGTTGCTGTTTTTGTAATATTTTTTTTTATTATTTTAAAACAACCTAATTTCTTTGTCCCAGTAATTAATAATTCCCGATTTTCTTTTTGAATAAACAAAAAAAAAACGGTTGCTTTTAAAAATTTTATATTTTTCTGAAAAACTTGCGAAAATTTCACAGAATTTTTAAAATAAAAAAATATTATTAAGTCCAATATTTTCTTTTAGTTATTACTTATCCTTTTATGCACAATATTGAGCATATTATGCGCATAATTTATAAAGTGTGACACATATGTTGGTTACTATTCATTAATATGTAAAATAAAGCAGCAAAAAGTACAGAAAAGAAAATGTAAAGAAAATATTTGGAAATTTTTGTCTCTTTTGATTTGGTAATTTCAAGTATTTTTGGGTAAAAACAAATAAATTTTAAAGCATTTTTCTATAGAGAACATGAACATAAAGACCATAGTATAGTTGTTTACTGTCTGAGCAAGTTTTTTCTAAAAAGCTTTGCCACATTCAAGATAAGTTTTCTATAGAAAACTTTGTTGTATTCAATATAAGTTTTCTATAGAAAATATTGTCGCATTCGTGATAAGTTTTTCTATAGAATTGTGTCGCATTCACAATAAGTTTGTATAAAAAACTTTGTTATATCAAAGATAAGTTTCTATAGAAAACTTTGTCATATTAATGATAATTTTTTTATAGAAAACTTGTCTTGACTATTTTCTCGTCTGTTTTCTATAGAAAACATTATCACGTTTTCTATATTTTTTATTATTATCTATTGAAAACGTGACAATGTTTGACACCTTTTATAGTCAAGAAAACATGACAGACATGGTCAGACAATAAGCAAGCTTTATTTTCCGGTTTCTCTACGAGTATAAAAACATGTCTTGACTGTGACAAAGTTTTCTATAGAGAAACCGGAAAAGAAAGCTTGCTCATTGTCTGACCATGTTCTCTATAGAAACTGGTCATGTAATTTTTTTACACACATTTTATTTTAAAGACCATTAACGTCTCTCATAAAAAATTTTTAAATTATTACTTAATAATTATTTATCATTTCTAGAGCAAAGTTTTCTTAACATACATAAAGCAAACTAATAAATAGTAGTTCTGTTTCTAAGAATCCTTCATAATTTTCTATTAAGTTATTAAAATGTTTCTTAACTAAATGTATTTATTTACCCCTTAAAGTATGCTGTAGCTTTATTTGTCTACAACACATGTCTTATATACACTCCTATGCACATTTCTATTTTTTTTTGTCTTTTGAAGATGCAAATGCATTAGTTAACTTTCTTGAAGAGCTTTATACTCAACCCTTTTCAGAATATAGCATATATTTTGAGTGAGTATTCCCAAAACCATTTAACTAATTGAAATGAATTCTATGTTCTGTGGAATTAGAAAAAAAGAAAGCAAAAAACACTTTTCACTTTAAGTTTGCAGGCAAACATTTTTGAAAATGGAAATATTTTCGTAGTAGATAGTAGAAATATTTGTTTAAGAAAAGAAAAATTAAATAGTAGAAAAATATGTGAAAGTACACTTTAAGAATTTGTAGGCTGAGTAGCAGGGAAATAAATGCTTTTTTTAAATAAAAGCCTATGTGAAGGCGGTATTGCAGAATGCATTTGAAACTAAGTTTACTTACTAAATTTAGAAGTGCACACTAAGTTGCTGTTTAGTTTTAGGTTTTTAAAATGATTGGATTTCTTAAGAACCTAAAACAATTTTAAAATTTATAATTCATAAAAATTGTACAGCCTACTTTAAGGGAAGAAGTTTTTAGCCGAAATTTTTAAAGAATCTTGCTGGCTAGGTTTGTGATATTAAAAAAACCAATCAAATTGTATTTAAAAATTTACCAAAAAGTGTTGCATATTTTGCAGAAATAACATTTTATTATAAATTATTTTTATTTTATTAAAAACACGTGAAGACAAAGATTTCTTAAAATGTTTGTCAACAAATAAATATGTAATGATTTTTGTTAGAAACTGAAACCTAATTTTAGGAGTTTTGAGCAAAAACTTTAATTTGCATACTTTTGTTTAACAAATACTACAGTTTTAATAATGAAGCCTCTTTATGAGTTTCTGATTGAAACTTTGAAAAAACGATCGCCTATTTTTAGGAGCATCTACTTACATAAACATTTTTGTGATCATTTCTATAGTTGCATAGTTTTGGGGTATATCTATTTATGAAATTTATAAACCTTGAACAAAAGTATTGCATACTTTTAGTATCAATATAAAATTCTTTAAATTACATAAAAATGAAGCATAAATTTAGAGGTAACTTGTTTTAAGTAAGGAGAAACATTTGTATTCAAAATTTTAAAGCTTTTAAAGATTTTAAAATGTCATTTCATAAAAAGTGAAGCATAATTGTAGGAATTTCTTAAAATATGCTGCCTACTTTTAGGTTAAAGTTGTAAAAACTTATTTGAAAAAAAAGCATTTAACTACATTAAAAGTGGGGGATATTTTAAAACAGTAAAATACTAAATTAAAGTTTGTTTAGTTTATATACATTTTATATTGATTTTTTAGTTATTATTATGCCATATACCTTAACATGGCTTGAATAACTTAAAAGTTTATTGCTCCTAATTATATAATAACTGATATTTAGTGTAAATATAATAGTTTTTGTATAGCTGTTTTTATTTTTGCTTCAACACCAGCAAAAATATTGTTTTGTGAACGAAAATAAACTATATGTTGTAAGTCTTGCTCTAATAGTCCTTTTGAGAGGAGTTGAGCATTAGTTATTATTTACATATGTTCTAGAGACACAAAACAATAAACTATTGACCTCATTTTTGTTTGTAGTATAGAGGAGGAAATATGCAATAAGATTGAGAATAAAATACAATAAATTAGAATTTTTTTGCCAACTTTTATTACACATATAAAGACCTAAAAGTATGCTTTACAGAGAGAGAGGAGTAGAATATAAAAAATAATAACAATAATTTATAAAAAAAATGTCAATAGCATATGGATTTATTACAAAACAAAAAGAAATCTGTAAAGATAAAAATATACATATAATAAATTAAAAAAGGAGAAGAAAAAAACCAAACAGTCATTTATTAAAACATTTTTTGCTTGAATATTTATATATTTGAAAGCTTGATTTAAATATTTAACCATTTGTCATTTGTTTAGACAACTCTTAGCAGAAGAAAAAAATATATAAATCCCTTAAGCAATTTATATTATCCAAGGCCCTAAAGTAATAAACACTTTTAGCTGTTTCCAAGATAAAAATGAACTCAATGAGAACTGTCAAAATGTTTAACATAATCATTAACATGCAATAGAGATAACAAAGTACAACATTTTTAACAATATTTTCTATTAAATTAAAGAATTTTGTTTAAATTTCATTCATGTTTAATTTTAAAATTTATTATGAAATATTTACTTTAACTTTAGCTAAAAAGTTAAGGTTTTATTGTGGAATATTTTGTTGGTTTTCCCCTTAAAGGATTTGGTTATTAAATATTATCTATATGTAGTCTAAAGTATGCTTTACATATGTCATCTACACTTATGTTTTATGCTGTTACGTTATGCCAAAATAGTTTGTTTTATACTCTTTCTGGTTATAAAGCTTGTGTCTAATGCAGCATATCTTAAAGATAAACTTTCTTTTGCACGTTTAAAACATCAACATACATATATAGTATAGCATAACATTAGGCTAAAGCAAAACAATATTTTGTAACAGCTTTAACAGCAACAAAAACAAAAAGACAATGTTTTCTATACAACCACATCCACATGCAAACAATACCAAAGACACGTTTTCTTGCTTGCTCTTCAATGAAACGTGCCAACAACAATCTCGGTAACCATAACATCTTCCCTTGTGCTCTCGCACTCTCTCTCTCTCTGTCTGTCTGTCTGTCTCCCTGCATACTCCATTAGTAAAAGTATACATATGTACACGTTATGTCTAATGTTGCCTACTTTTAGGCATTGACAAGTTGCTGTGTTATTTCTAGCTACACATACAAACGTTCATTTATACAGAAAAAAAAGTTATATGCCTTTTTTATGACTGTCATGGTGATTTATATTTTGTTGTATCATTTTTTTAAGCAAGTCTCAAAGATTTTTGTCTACTCGCTTTTTTTGCTCTTCACTTTTATTGATAAATAGATTTGTTGCAAAAAAAAAAACTGTTACAACTCCCATACAGTTTTTTTAGCAGTAAAAAAATGTTGAAAAAAACCCTAGATGTATGTATTATTTATAGTCATAGTAAATGATATGCTTATAGATATGTAAACCGTGGCATACTTTTTAGGTTATTTCAGTTTCCTAAAATATACAAGCTTAAATTATATTTGATTACTATTGTAAATGATTGTAATTGGAAACTTTTACAAAGCAACTGATTGTTCACTAAAACCAGTTAAATAATAAAATATATTTTAGTTTGTTAATAAAAACATTTAAACAAATGTGTATATATAATCATTAAAATAACTATGTATTTCTATAGAATATATTTAATATGATGCTGTAACCAAAAGATTCAAAGGATTTTCAAATACATTTTGGAAAAAAAATATATTATAATCTTTTTTTAAAAATAACAAATATAGATAATAATGAACAATGCAGCATTTAAGTATGTTTCAATTAAAGTTGAAAAACTAATGAACTATGAAAATTCTCTAGAAATAAACAAATTAAAGCAAACTTTTTGGATATTTATTTACGCTAAATTTTTTATATAAAATTAAATTTAACATTTTTATATCCTGCTTTGTATAGTACTTTTAAAAAACAAGCCATTTTAGAAAAAGATAACATAATTATTTTTATAACATAATTATATAAAATATAATTCTTTAAAATTTAACATATGTACATTAAACTGAAATAAACAAATTAAAGCATACTTTTTGGCATAATCTAAATTCTGTAAAATCTTCTATTTAGAAAACTATTATAAACATTTACGTTAACAGCTTTTTATAGCTTACTTTAAAATTGTTTTTTTAAGATTCAAAAAATAAAGCATACTTTTAGGAAATATTTAAATTTAAAAATATTTGGTCGCTATCAGACATACTTTAATTTTGTTTACCAGCTGTACTACTTTACAGGTGTTGTAATATAATAAAAAAGTTAAGCACACTTTTAGGGGTAAATTTGATTTAAACAACCTTTGGTGATTTATTGCCTATTTTTGGAAAAATCTAAATTTTGAAAATATTTTCGATTTAGAAAGTTCTTTTATAGCCTAATTTAAGAATGTTTTATTAAAGCATACATTTAAAAATGTCTTATATTTATATTTCCTTCATTAAATTACAAATGTAAAGCTGACTTTTAGGGGTAAAATTGTATTTAATCCAAAATGTATCTACTTAGTGCTAAAATCGAATTTGTTTTATTACAAATGTATAGCTTACTTTCAGGGGTAAAATTGTATTTGAGCCAAAATGTATGTACTTAGTGCTAAAATCGAATTTTTTATTACTAAAAAATTATTGAAAGCTTATTTACTTTTGGGTAAAAATTTGAATACAAACAAGTTTGCTTTTTTTAAATTTTTTAAATCATCTTAAAATTATATTTTAAGAATGTTTTATAAAAATTAAAAACTAAAGCCTATTTAACAAATAAAAATTAAAGCATACTTGCAGAGTTATTTTTTAAGTAAATAAAGACGTTGTCAAATACAAAAATACAAAAATTATTAAAATTTGTTACTACAGCTCTCTAAAAGAAAAATAATAAATTAGTAGTGTTTCTTTAAAGTTACATATATATCTTAAATATTATTTCATTTCCTACATTTAGTTACAAACCTATTTTTAGGTCCAACCAATTTTATTAATTACTGCTATGGTTGTTAATTTTATCAGTTATTTCATAACGCAGTAACTTTTAAATTACTATATGTTACAGTTATAGAAAAAAAACACATGAATCAATTTAAAACCTGACATGAAATCAAATATAGGTGTGTATATTTGTATATATGTATGTACATATGTATATAAATATAAACCTGCGTGCATAGTTGTTAATATACAAATCATCTATACAAACAAGAACATACAAATACATACACTCCTGTGTTACATACAATCACAATCAAATGTAATTTCCAATTACTGCACGCACAGACAATTTATTTTCTTGACGTTAAACAACCATCTTGGCAATTTAAACACAAACACACGCAGTTACACAAACACATATAACAGTGCAACCAAAACCTTTACACACACACACATATACATACTTACATATACATACTTATAAACAGTATATCTGAACAAGTTAAAGTATGATTCCCAGGTGCATAGCAAATCAAAAAATCATGCCAACAGGAACCGAAATAAAAATTTATACGCAAAATACCAAAAAAAAAACAACAACAAAAACACTACAATACATAGAGAATTTGAGGGCAAACGTAAAACGAACTCCAGCAACAAAAGCAACAATGAAGAGAAGTAAACAAAAAAAAATTATTAAAGCAAGTTTATGTTGTTGTTACAACAAATACTCATTCGTACACATACAGCCAACAACAATACACCCATGCAATCACAATCAGTTAAATGTTTTGTTGTAGTCCCCAAGGATAATGAAAGAGAAAAAATACTAAAAATTTGGTACTTGTTTTGTACTGCTGTGTGGCTGACTGTGTTGATGAGAACAGGGTTTTGCTGTGTGTGTGTTTCTTTTCTTGATTTCTCCAAATTGGGTTTTATTGTTGTTGAGCCAGTGCACAAACAAATGAAACGAAGAATGAGCTAAAGAGTACATAAGTGAGTGCAATTTACCACTAACTCTTTCCATTTTTTTTAAGTTTTCCCAGTTTTCCTTATTTTTTGTTTGGTATTTTTTTATGATTTCAACTTAACCACGATTCAAAAACTTGAATATTTTTTTTTTCAAATTTTGTATAATATCGATTTCTATTGGCATTTGTATGAGATGTTAACCTCCCATACCTCCCTCTTTGTATCACAGTGATAAGATAAGTGTTAATAAGTTAAGCAAGAGTTTACTTTTATTTCATCTTCCTCACATCTTCTACAGCTCTTCAACTCATCTGCTTTCCATTTTTTGTTTTTGTTTTCTGTGCCACAGATTACAATGTCTTTGTTTACTTTCATTGGCGTTGTTGCTGCTGCTGTTGATGATTTTGCTGGTTGTGATGTTGATGATGAACAAATAAAAAGTAGAAAAAACCGGCGAAAAAAAACTTTCATCAATTTCGTAAAAGAATCAAGAGGGTGTATGTTTCAAATGGGAGTAGGGGTTTCAAATTTACGTTAAATAAGAGTCGTGGGGATTAAATATAAAGGGTTAATTTGGTTTATATAAATACTTCAAGATATTAAATAAATTGTTAAGGAATTTTATGTTCTATAAGGAATTATAAAACCGCTTGAGAGGGAGGGTACGAGTATCAGCAATTGAATTGTAAGACAATTTTTTTACGGGTTTAATGGTTTTAATAGAAATTATAGTTCCCTGAAGAGCTCAGTTACTAAGAGAAAGAAACATGTTTAAAGAAATTTAACAAAAATCAATAAAAAGTTTATGATTTTAAGACAAAATAATAATGGTCCTTAGAACATTTTATGGAAATGAAAAATATATAAAAATATACAACATAAATCCAAAATTTCTTTTAAAAACATCATATAAAATACAAATCTACTTAACTGGAAAATTTTTTCTTACCAGGGAAATTTTATAAAATTGTATAGTTATTAAAAATATAAAAGAAACTCCACAATTGCCAATAGAATTTTTAAAAAATTATAAAAACAAAGATTTCTTTCAAAAGGGAAACTTTTTTAACCTGGGAAATTTAACAAAATACTTTGAAAATTAAGCAAATACAAAAATTAAAAACCTTAAATAAAAATTCCCCTTAAAGGGAAATTTAACAAAATAATAAAAAATTAAAATTATAAGAAAAATACAATAATTTTCGAATTTTGTAAAAAATAAAAATACAAGGAAATTTTTCTTTTTTTAAAGAAATTTTTCTAACAAGCGAAATATTAGAAAATTTTATAGACATGAAGTGTAGGAAAAATATGCCATAAAATTTAATCACTGTTTTTACAATTTCGTACAAAATTAAAGTTTCTATTAAAGGGATTTTTAGAACGCAATTTTTAAATTTGGCGCCATTCATAGTGTCATTTTTCGACATTGGAACAATTGTTATTGTTTGCTAGTAGAAGGTCCGAGGTTAGTAAAAATGGAGCGCTACACGAATGAACAACGCATTCTCATTGTGAAATTGTTTCACCAAAATATTGAAAGTTTTGCGGCTATAGTTCGCAAATTGTGATCAATTTGGGCACAATAATGCTCCAAAAGAGTCAGCCGACGACGACTCAAGCCTTAAAAGAGGAAGTTGGACGCTGCATTAATGAAATACCGCAGCATTTATGCAAAAAGGTCATTGAAAATTTCATTAAAAGATCGCGTGTGTGCCAGCAAAGCCGCGGCGGCCATCTGCACGATATCTTGTTCCATACATAACCTCATTCTGTCTACTTTACGATATAATAAAGTTTCACGATTTTTTTATATATCTGTGTTTAATTTAAAATTTAAAAATTGCATCTAGTTGGGACACCCTTTACAAAAGTAGGAAAATTTTTCAAAATTTTATAAAATAAACTTTTCATTTAACGGAATTTAGTAACATATAAATGAAAAAATGCAGAACAAAATAAATTTGCAATTAAAATCAATAAAAATTGGTATCTTATCCCTACTAGGGAATTTTTTTTAGATGACGAAATTTTATATTTTTACAGAAATCAAGATTATATAAAATATACTATACAAGTCAGACAAAAATTTTATAAATGTCCTAAAAAATACAAATTTCCTTCCCTTAAAGGCAAAGGGAAATCTAAAATTTTTTTACGGAAATCAAGAATGCAGAAAATATACAATAAAAATCATTTTAAATTTGTTTAAAAATCTTGAAAACTAAAAATATTTTATTTAGGGAAATTTTTGTTTGCTGGGGAAATTTTAATCGTATTTACAGAAATGGATCATATGGACAATATGCCAAAGAAATCAGTCAAAAATTTTATTAAGATCTTGAAAAATATAAATTTCCCTTGAAGGGAAATTTTTGTTTGCTGAGCAAATTTTTTATTTATAAAAAGAAATCAAGAATAAAAGAAACATTTATTAAAATGCATTCAAAATTTTGATAAAAATTTTGAAAGCTGAAAATATCTCTTCTAGGGAAATTTTTGTTTCCTAGGAAAATTTAATTTCTTTTACAGAAATGAAGAATACAAGAAATATAAAATAAAAATAAATCGAAATATTTACAAACATTTTTAAACATAAATTTTTTTATCCTGGCAAGTTTTAATTTTCTTTATAGAAATCAAAAATATGGTATATACACACATACATATATATGTACATATAAAACTTTTTTACTGAGGAAATGTTTAAATTTTCAAAGACCTTAAACCTGAAATTTAAGCATTAAAACTATTTATATGTAATTGATTTCTTTTAACTATTTACTTTGTTTATTTTATTACCTTTATATAATTTCTTTTTTGAGAGTTTTTATTTTAAAATCTTTTAAAACATTTCTAACATATACAAAATTTCATTTATATTTTCAATTGCTTAAACTTAATTTAACACCCCTTAAAATAGGCTTTTACTTTTTTTGCAAACATAAGCACCACAATATTCTAAAGCCTTAAGTTATACAATATTTTTTGCATACTACAATTTTACTTCATTTTTTTGCATTTTATTATTTTAATTTTCTAAACAAATAATTTAATTTCAGATATGTATATACGAGTAATATGTATGTATATTTTTATACCCGTCACCCTCATGAGAAGAGTATACATAAGTTTGTCATTCCGTTTGTAATTTCCACAATATAATTTTCCGACCCTATAAAGTATGTATATATATTCTGGATCCTGGATAGCGGAGTCTATTAAGCCATATCCATTTGTCTGTTGAAATCAATTTTCTGAAGTCCCCAGATATCTTCGGGATCCAAATCTTCAATAATTCTGTCAGACATGCTTTCGAGAAGTTTGCTATTTAAAATCAGCAAAATCGGTTTAGGCCAACCAGAGTTATGGACCAATATGTGAGACAACCTCCATAAAAATTTGATATTTTTTGTCCATTTTATTGCAATATTTTGAAATATATTGCAGATAATACCATGAAATTTTGTATACGTTGTTTGTATGATAAAAGAAGAAAGTGTGCGGAAAATAGTAAGTATCGGTCTATGATTTCTCATAGCCCCCATACAAAAATCTTCCCGAAATATTGCTCAATTATACATAAATGCCTATAAAATTGGAATATCAAGACAAAATTCAGCAAAAATAAGTTTTATGCAAAAATAAATCGCAAAAAGAAATTTTTTTTAGTTCGGTCCATGCTTGACAATAGACTCCATATAAAGTCCACTTCCAAAATTCACTTAAATACGTATAAAACAAAATTTGACATAAATACTCTTTATAGGCAAATAAATTGTTGTACTTAATTTTATACCGGTACCGACTCAAAACTTTGCACAGATCATTTACATATATACAAAAATCATCCCACAAAATTTTGTGAATTTCGGTCTATTTTAACCCGTATGCCCCATATAAAACCCTCTTCCGAAAATCACTTTAATACTCATAAATCTCTTATAAATAAGGGTACCAATCCAAAATTTTACACTGATCATTTACATGCATGCCTAAATCAAACTGTTGGATTTTGAGAATATCGGTCCATATTTGACTATATCCTCCACATAAGGTTCACTCTCGAAATCCACGTTAATACTAATATATATCTTAAATATACCGTTATTATGTTGAAATTCGACGTGAAATATCATCATATGCTTGAAAATAATTGTGCCAAAATTTAAGAAGATCGGCCCATAATTTATCATAGCTGCCATATAAGAACCATTTCCAAAAACCAAATAAACCGACAAAAATATCTAATAAATATCGATATCGCACCAACTTTTATATGGATCAGAAATTTTAATCCAGAAATCATAGTAGTATCGGTTATACGGCAATTAAGCTACTGGATTTTGTAGCTGTCAGTCAATAATAGCTCCTGAATTAAGTCCACTTCCGAGCATAACAACCAACCATACAACTCTTGTAAATAACGTTATTGAGATAAAATTCAACCAATATAATCCTAAAATACATAAAAATCATATTAGTGGATACTGGATTTAGAAGCTATCAGTCCATAATTGGTCCATTTCTTCTATGCCACCCATAAATCGTTTGTAAATAATGTTATTGAGATCAAATTCAAACAAAAACGCCTCAACTTATATCTTATCCTTTTTTTATACTCTGTTTCTTTACTTGTTGTGAATATTGAAAAATGTTGTTTTAATTTTATAAATTGTTAAATTACAATCAAGATTATTATGAAAATCAAACAAACTCTGTAAATTTACTGTAATTCGGTAATTACATCAATTATAAATGGTCGAAATTAGATAAAATTTCAAAATATTCAAAAAAAATATGTTGTTCGTAAAATTGTCTTTCAAACAATATATCAAATACTAATAAAATATGCACTAAGACTGAATAGAAAACACAGAATAAGAATATTCTAGTCCTATAACCAGTGTAGTTTTTCTATTTCTTAGTACGTTTAGGTGGAGGGTATTTAAGATTCGGCACAGCCGAATATAGCACTCTAACTTGTTTTAATATTGTTTCTAAAAAAAAAATTACAAAAAACTGGAAATAAATAAATTATTTAGCTTAAAATTATGACCATAAAACATTTAGCCACCCACAAAATATGTGTTGGTAAAAACCCAACTAAAGGCTTAAAATGTTGCCTTAACACAAATACACATATGAAAGACAATTGAGTGTTTGTGGAAATATTGTTATGTATAAATTATTTCATTTATGCCATATTTTAGTTTAGACAAAAACAAATATAAGAAAAATATAGATTTTGTGTCTAATAAATTTTAATAAAATTTGTTGTTTATTTTTCTAAAGACCAAAAATTTATTTTTCTTATATAAATGTTGTTGTTACTGAAAGTAAAGGCCAGCAGAAGTTTTGGTCTTAGAGAAATTTGAAATTGTTGGTATGTTGTATACATACATACATATGTATTTAGATAAGCTTAGTATTGGGGCTTCAGGGTCAAAGTTGGCAAGCATATATATATGAAAAGTTGCTTAAATTATAATGAATAAAAATATTTAATTGCAATGTAACATTTTAAGAGAATTCATTTTGTTGTACTTTCAAAAATATTCTTTTAGCAGGCCAATCATTTTTATTTTGCTTTACAATAATTACTACATTGTTTCCTTTATTTATTAGTTTTCATTATAAATTGTTTGCTTTTAAGTAAAAAGCTAGTTAATATAACAAAAAAAAACTACTTCAATCTCCAGATAAATCATTAGTAAGAAAAATACAAATGTAAAAATACCCAAAAATGTCTAGAGACTTTTAAACAAATCGTAAAGCAAGAAAACTAAAAACTAAACATGAAATATTTTTAATTAAGATTTTTGTGAAATAAATTACTTACTTTTTTTGAAGATTTACACTTACAATTACTAGCAAAAAAATAAACAATTTCCAAAATATAAAAAAAAAGTTTAGAGTAAGAGTAATTTCCACCCTCTACTTAAACTCTAACAGAAATATTTTTAGCCTTAAACTATATAAATATATAAAACTTCAATAAAAACTAATAAATTGTGTTTAAAGTATGCTTTACTTTAAACATTGTACATAAATATTGTTATTAAGTGTTAGAAAATGTTTGTTAAAATTTATGCAGCCAACCTATACTTGTGGGCTTTTCAATAAATATGTGTATGTAACACTAAAGAGAATTTTAGCAAATTGTTTTATTTGGAAATAATTTTCGTTTTTTCCAAAAGGAAATCTTGAGATATTTACTAAAAGAATATTTTTATGTAAAACCTTAAAATATGCTTAACAATGTTCAACACGGCAAAATAATTTAGAAATGTTTAAAATTTTTGAAAATAAATGTATTTAAAAAGCAAACGCAATTTACCACTACAACTAAAACGTTTTGCAACAAACATTACCAGCAACAATAGCAATTTTTACAATGGTTTTCTTTAAAAATAGGATATTTTTGAGGTATTCTTCTATTCATAATTCAAAATTTCCTTACTTTTGCTGCAAATTTAATGATTTTTAATAGCAATCTATTTAGGACTTTGATAATTAATATAAGTAAATTTCATGAAGTTCTATTGGGTATTTTAAATATTAACATGATTTACACACACTGAAAATTATTCAAAACTAGCTAAAACTACTATATATTATATGAGCATTTAATTCACTTAACTAAACATATTGTATTAATTTAAAAAAAAAATATTGGGTTTTTTATAAAAATTTCTTAGTTTTAATACAAAATTCAAGACTTTCGGTGAAGTCATCTATTTTCCATTACCAATCAATTTTTGTAATTATCAAATCCAATTTAACTATGACCTTGATAATTAATATAAACAAATTTCATTCAGTTTGATTAGGTATTTTTAACATAAGCCTGATTTACACACACTGTCTAATATATAGACATAAACTAAATTAACTTTTAAAACTCTAGATTTAATAAACTTTCTTTAATATTAAACAAATTATTAGATTTTTTTAATTATGTAGTTTCAGTCGTTTCAGGATTTATTGCTGTTGGGGAGGAACCCCAACGTAGACTTCAAAAGAGAAAGAAAAATGTGTATTTTATTTGCATTGACATCTCTCCTCTCATTTGTTGTTTATCATTCACTCTATGTCTGCTTTAAATGTCATTATTTCATTTTTGTTATTTGATGCTGTTGTTGCTGTTGTTTTTCGCGTTTTCTCAGACGCTTAGACCTCAAACATTCCTTGCCAAAATGTTTGTCTTTCTCCTCTATTTTATTATTGTTGTACATTCAAATATTTTTATTTAATAGTGTAATTTTATTAATAAACATTTTAAGGCTAAGAAGGTCCTGTGTACAGAGCAGTGCTGAGCAGAGTGGGCAGGGTAAAATGGTGTAAATAATTAAATTTTTGTGTATATTTGCTGCAATTATACTTTTAGGCGTTAAAGCGTGACAAAAAGTATGATAATTTTAGGTTTTCTATGGTCGGGGTAGATGAAGTAATTAAAGAAGTTAGAAGAGTATTTACAGGCAGCAAGAATTTATTTATAGTAATGAAGAAATGTTGAGTTTTATTTGTGGGAAGTAACTAAAGGGAAACTATTGATACATTTTTTAAGGTTTTTCTGGGAAAAATAAAGAAATTTGTTAAAGAGACTTTAAGGATTTTCCAAAGATTTTTTTTCTTAAATCTGTCACAAATAAATTTTCACTTCTGAATTGTTTTTAATTTTTACTTGCTTTTGTTCTTCACTATGTTTTCTTATTTTTTTTACAAACTTAACATGATGTCACTTTAGTAAGAACTATAAATATTTAAATATTTTCAATATAAATTAATTATTTAATAAACAAATTTTGCTATAAATTTTATAGTGCAAATAATTTGGGTTTTTTCTGGGATTTAGTACTACTTGAAAATTGTTGAAATTAAACTAACATTTTACAATAAAATTAACACATTATATGCAAAATATTTACAGGCACACATATGAAATATAAATTGTGTAAAACTGAGCAGACTACATATAAAGAAACCAAAAATCCCAGCAAGTAATTTTTCAAACATATCCTATTTAACTAATTACAAAGTAACTACAAAGGCGTAGTTAAGTAAGGCAGAAAATCCCAGCCTCTGAAACAGAAATACTGACAGTTTCTTAATATTTGATTTAACAGAAAGTAAGCAGTTTGGATGCAAACAAGTTAGCTGTTACAGCTTACATTTAAAAGCAACTAGACTTAAAAGTAAGCAGCTAAGATTTGTCAAGCTGTCACATCATCAATACAATTCACTGGGTAGTATTCACTTATATGCAACAAAAGCTTTAACAAATATTTTCATATACATAAACATGTTTATATGCAAATGTATACATACATACATATATACACATTTGTATGTACACATATACGAGTATATATATACATATATATGTAAATATATATAAATACACGTAAATGATATTTACTTGCGTGTGTATACAATACAATATAAAAAGTCAAATACAGAAAATTGACAATACAAATATATTAAATAATTCTTTGGCAAAAAAAACTTACACACATAAACAACGTATATATATATGTAAAGTATTTTATATATACAAACACATAAGTGTAAATAGATTTGTATACATACATATATATGTATGTATACAATATATAATAACAAACAAACTGTATGCAATTTTCATCAAAAATTCATCATCATCAACAATAATATTTGACAGGAAAATACTACAAATACAATCAATACCTAGCTACAAAGGCAAACATACATACATACATATATAAACATTAACAAATTAACATTACAGAGAAGGTATTCCACAAGGCCTTTTATAAAACTGTAAGATCTGCTGGCATAACTACAAACTCATGAATTTTAGTTACAACAACAAACAAAACCTACTGCCACAAATTAAACTTAAAAACAGCCATTTTTAAAAATAGTTTTCTCACTTTTTCGTGGTAGTCTTTTGTATTAGTTCATAACTTTCATGCTACTGCAACAACTTTTCCAATTTTTAATAACAAACTACTTAGGACAAACATTAAACTCAAATTTATTTTTTTTTTTACTAATTTCAAATCAATCAAATATTTTTTAATACAAAATTAAGACTTTTCCGAAAAAATCTTCTATATTCCTTCCTAACTTTTGTTTTATTGAATAAATTTTATTAATTTTCTTTAAACAACTGCTTAGGAGTTTGATAAATATTATAACGAAATCTCAATTTGTTTGTTTGGATATTATAAACTTTAGCATGATTTACACACACTCACAATTCCACAAAAGTAGTTAAAACAACTAAAGATTCATTCTAACTTATTCACCCCTATCGTGAATAAAAATTCCACATGAAATTTGTTCCCTTTTCACACTTTTCCTATTAAAATTCAATGTTAAAAAAATAAAAGGGAACAAATTTCATGTGGAATTTTTATTCACGATAGGGGTGATTATTTATCATAGGGAAGGCCTTATTCAAAACAAAATCTCTAGGTATTACAAACTCAGTGCTTATAGATCACAATGTCGTAGTTACTGCAGAAAAGCTTTCAGAGAACAGCTTTTAAAGAGTTTGTAAAAATAAGATAAAATAGATCAAATAAATTACAGCGCTTTTTATAAGTCATCCTTTACATTAAAGGCCTTTCTCTAAATTCCCTTTACTGTATATTATTATACACATACTACATATTCTGAAATAGATAAACATTTATTGTCATCATTTTCAAGCATGCATTTGCCAGACTTTAACTAAAAAAGTCAATATGTATTTTGTTATTGTTTTGCATACAAACAAAAAGGGACTAGTAGCCAAATTGTTATTTGTGTCAGATTGGCAACTTAAATTGTATATAAGTAATTATGTTTGTCAGTGCTTTAAGAAAAAAACAGTAAGCAAAACTAATGATTTTACACTTTTTCTTAACAATCGACCAGACACAATAAATAACAATTACTAACATAAGAATGATTTTCTTCTATAATTGGCAACGCGAATTTTTCAAAATGAAATATTTAGAAAAATAAGAAAATAATTGGCAAATCGAATATTTAACTACATTTAAATTTATCTGTTGGCAGGGGTAAGCCCCCTGGCCCACGATGTCGAACGATAACGTTCGCTTAGATAAGACTTAAGACACAAACTTGATTGTGGAATAAACAAACTTGATTGAGTAAAAAATAGATACGATAAAAAGTTTGTGTCTTAAGTCTTATCTAAGCGAACGTTATCGTTTGACATCGTGGGCCAGGGGGTTAAACAAAAAAAATTAATAAAATTTTACATTAAATATAGAGTTGTTTTCTAACAAAAGTAAACTTGAAATAAAGTTTAAAATTTAGAAAAATAACAAAGTTTTCCAATAGTTGGCAACTTGGATATTTAATTACATTTTTTTATCTGGTTGGCAATGCTTAAACAAAAATTATAACACAAATGTATAAAAAATGAAAACAAATAAAATAAATAAATAAAAAAAACTTAATAAAGTAAAAAAGTGGTGTTCAGTTTTTCATAACAGCAAGTTGGCAACTCGGCTAACAGAAAGTTCGCTATGCGAATTTCTGAATACAAATGTATGCAAAAATTAATAAAAAATTTTTACAATAATTGGCCACCCGTATTAAAATTTTTCCTTTTAACATCAAAATGCTCTGCCTATTTAACTAAATTTCCCATTTGCCCTTAGATTTCATGCAAATACAAACTGCAATTTTAACAAAAATAACATAATTTCACTACATATTTAAACAATTTGTTTATATTACCTTATATTAAATTCTATATAATTTCGTAATACATATTTACATAATTCTCTATGCAAAACAGCATTTAACAATTCTATGCCAAAAAGTACATACATACATACATTTAGTACATGATATTTTCTTTCTACTTACTCCATACACACACTTTTCTTGTTGTAGTAAAAATGTAGATAATTTAATTCTAATTATGACAAATATGCTGCTGCCAACAACTAACTACTCACTAGTGACTATCTAACTGACTAAATGACTGACTGACGCTACGGTATGTAGCAAATGAATTTTGAATTTAACAAAATAATCACATTGCACACGTTTGCATTTTAATGTTGTAATTTTCTTCCAAAATGTCTCAAAGAACGTGAGCATTTCATAGATTTTATAATTTATGACAATTGAAATAAAATTTTACTTTACTTACATAAGGAAAAATTCTTAGATTTTAACTTTACAATATAAGAAAATTCCTGGTTAATGTTTGTCTAAGATTTATGGTTCAAGGAACAATTATAAATTTTGTAAAATTTTACAACAGTTAAAGGTAGAGGGAGGCAGGCAGTAACAAATTGTAATTATGTAGCAGAATGTTCGATAACAGAAATAAAAAGTTTTCTTGAGATAAAAATTGGATATTTAAACAAGCAAATGTTTGTTTTAAGGCTTTAAATTTTTAGATTAAAATATTTGTTAAATGTTCTTTTATTAGTTGCCTTAAAAAGAATTTTCTTTAAATGAGTTGATGCATTTGGAAAATATTAATTTATTTTAGAACAATTTGTTTACTTAATATTATGGAAAGAAAAAAACGTGGGCTTTTGCAACAAAAACCTTTTGTTTATATACATATTTCTTTTTTGTCTGGTCAAAACAAAGTCTATACAAAGCTTTTATTGTTCAATGGCTATTTTGTTGTTGTAGTTATTTTTAGTAATATCCATTTGATAAACAAAACAAAAGGTCGTCCTGGTTCTGTTTATAAAAAGGGAGAAAATAGTCCTTTTATCCCTGTTTTATATATGTTTGTATATCGATTTTTTTCTTTTTGTTTGTTTCATTAAAAACTTAACTTGGTTAAACTTTTTCGAAAGCATTACAATTTAAATGTTTAAAATAAATAATGTCAATGCTATTGCCAACAATTAACAAAAATAAAAACAACAATATTTACCAAAACAGAAGCAGTAAATCTAGGATGCAAACAAATATTTGAGATCCTTACAAAAATAAACAATAAATATTTACAAATGAAAACACCTTAAGAAAACTTTTAAAATAATTTCCTAAAAACAAACAGAAATACTGTCATGCTAAACATAAAATAAAATTTTATTAACTTTAAATCAGAAAATTAAAAAAAGGCTTAAAGAAGACTTTTAAATTGAAATTAGGCGACTATCTTTAAAAAAACAGTAGGGGACTACTGTCTTGTTACAAACAGCCGCTATTAAAAAACGTCATCAAAACAATAATACTGCTACACTCACACACAATTGCACTCTAAAATTTAGAAAAATTGAAATGGTACTGACCGTCAACAAAAAGAGTACTTTTTTCAACATTTTGGTACTTTATAGGAAACATATTTGTATTAAAAAATAAAATTAAAAATCCATTTAAAAATAATTCAAAAATAAAATTAATTGAGTTTAATAAAAAAAACTATTATAACAACAAACTAAAAATTGCTTCATTTTTATGTAAAAATATATACCTATTTCAAAAATTTTTATTTGTTGTGGGTTAAGATAATAAACATATGAGCATGCCTGCGTTTTGTTAGTGTTAATATCATATCATTGATAGATCGTTCACCAATATGTTTGAAGTTTTCAAACTCATTTGATACACAAAAAATCTCAAACAAGAAATGAGAATTACAAAAATGTACGAAACATAAGAAATTTTAAAAATTTATCAAAATAGTTCCACAAACAACTTTAATTCTTTATGCATCTGTTTACTTTTGTAGATTAACTTATCCTAGATCAAATAAATAACATGAATAACGAATTTGTGCATTTCTTATGTTCTTGTTTTGAAGCCAATGTTGTCAATGATAACGCTGGATTTCTAAACAGGGAACAAAGCAAAACAAACAAAGAATACTAAATATGATGTGGGGGTACTGTGGTATTTTTGTTGTTAAAAAGTACTGAAAATAGTACAATAGTATAGAAATTTCCATCACTGGTCTAAATGCAAAACGAAAACAACAACAAGCAAGCTACTCTACATCAGTGTTGCCATTTTAGCACTTTCAGTACTAGATTTAGCATTTTGTTTCTCGAAAATTTTTTAAAAATTATGCTAAATGCTTTTTAGCATAATTTGCTTGATAAAAAAAATTTTTCTCGAAAAATTTTTTACTATTTTACTCCAAAAAATACTTTTGGAGAAATAAAAATTAACTTTTATTAATATTTCAACGAAATTTCTTTCGGTGTGGTAAGTAAATGAACACGGAAATTTTTGAATTAATATATGAAATGTAATCTATTAAAACAAGTCAACAATTGTTATGAACAAAATTAGAAAACACTATAATTTATATTTGTAACATTTTAAATAAAATTTGTATTTTTACATTGAAAAAATTTAGCACTTATTTTTTCTTCTGTAGAACATTTTAGAACTTAGTTTTTCAAGTTTTACCATATTTTAAATTTATTTTCTGGCAACACTGCTCTACATTAGGGAAAATCTCTCTCAATTTTATTGATAGTGTCTTATTGACTGAAAATGATGATGAACAAGAAATCGATATTTTGTTCAGTAACGACCAATTTTAAATCTATATGTACTATTTAATACTACATATTTAATATACGTATGTACCTTATTTATAAATATGTATCTCATGGTAGTAATTTTTTTCTAATAAATTATTTTATAACAATGTGTTTGTTGTTTTGATTTTAAAAAGAAACATTTTATTATATAGCTCTTTTCGCAATTTATCGAAAATTTTGAAAGGATGTGGCTTTAAACGGATTTTTGTTTCAATTTAGCCATTTTTAGCTCTTTTTTTTAAAAATTTTTACGCGTTTTGAGTCTCAAAAGTTAGCATAACTGGTACTTGGAGAAATCATAACAAATACTCTGAAAAGCAAAGCAGATGTGACATTTTTAATAATAATTTAACATTTTCAAGTTTAAACTATTTTATCATAGTATTATTATATTTCTAACATTTATTTATATTAAAACTCCCCCGTGAATCCTTATTGAACAATGTTATTTAACAAAACTAAGCGGTTTTTTTCTAAACAACTCGGAGTTTTATTTAATTATATTAAAACAAGTTACCAACAGGCTTTGTTTGCGAGTTTCTAAGGGATTTTAATTTATTATCTGGTCTATAAATTTCTTCTTTTTTTTGCCAACAAACAATAATGGATTAAATATATGTATGTATAGCTATATTCTAAACAACTAAACTGACTATTCTTTATAAACAATGCATGGCTTAACAATACAAAAGCCATTTGTTGGTATTAATAAAAATGAAAAAAAAACAAATTTTAAAACTTCACTAAAGTTTTAGAGAAAAAATTTTAATTTAAATAAAACCAAAAAGGCTTTGGAAATGGAAAATTTAAACAATTAGCAAATTTTATAATTTTCTTTAGAAATTTTTCAATAAACCTGAAATTAATTTGCAATTCAAGTAGTTTACTTTTCAACTATAATTAAGGAAACTTGTTCACTTTTCCTTTTTAGCTTAATAATAATAAAATGTACAGGAAAATAAAATTATTACAAATATGCAAATATTTGTATTTAAACA
Source organism: Bellardia pandia (assembly GCA_916048285.2). Lineage (NCBI taxonomy): Eukaryota > Metazoa > Arthropoda > Insecta > Diptera > Calliphoridae > Bellardia > Bellardia pandia. The sequence continues at coordinate 98,419,389 of OU696531.1, read as the reverse complement.
TGACCTGCTATTTAAAGGTACATACTTTTTTTCTTTTTGCAGTATAAGTATTATTTATTTCTGCCATTAATAGCATTTTTACGCTTATGTAGTGTATTTATATAAAACATTGCGTGTTTGGTTTAAATGTCTACATTTTTAGCCTATTTTAGTAATAATTTAACTATAATTAAAGTCAACTAAACTACATTTTACAGCTTTTAATAACTCCTTTTTGCAATGTCCTCCCCATAACGAATTGTTAGCATTTGCCAACAATTAAGTCAAGGAAAATAGTTTCTGTTAAACAAAAATAACTAAAGGAAACTTAAAACCAAAAAAAAAAAAAATACATGCAAAGGTCACAACAACAGTTTTAGAAAAATTGTGCAAACAAAAATTTAAAAAAACAACAAAATAATAATAAAATTATAAAACCTATAAAACAACACCCCCTCGTACTTTTGTATGAACATACATACCTACTAAATGTCATTAATAAAGGTGACGCTTAAATCATTATATTAAATCTAAGCAATTTTTTCACAATTTTATGTCGATTGTACGATTTTTTTTGCGCTAAACGTAAGCAAATACAAATTGTCATGCAATCGAAAAATCTTTGCTGACAAAAATAAATCGGCTTGTTATTTGAATATACTAAATAAATCTTTAAATGCACGCAATATATTAATGATTTATAAAGAAAAAAACAAGTAAAGTACAGTAAATATAACCAAAAAAAAACCCTAAAAGTGTAAATAAGATTTGTAAGGATTTTAAGTTTAACAAAAAAGTATTAAACAGTCACTAAAATGTGCTAATTACCTGGTTACTGTTTTAGTAAAATGACACTAAGCTAAGACACTGTAACCTCCATTTTGTTTCCCCTTATTTTTTTCTAACATTAACAGCCACAAATAATCTGTAATTACCTTAGCAATCATTTATTAAAAAAATCCGTTTTAATTAAAATCAAACGTCAACACGTCTAAATACTAGCAAATGTTTAAAAACCTCTCTAATTACTTGGGAAAAGGAAAAAAAAATACATAAAAACCGTTAACAGAAAATGTTGAAAAAGGACAAAAAACAAGAACAACAACTGTGACATGAAAAAAGATTTATAACTCAAGGAGAAAGAAAAAAACAATTAAAAAATAATAAAAAAAATGCATAAAATAAAGGTAATAGGCGAATTTTTAAAATACTACTTAGTAATATAGGAACAAGAAAAATTAATATAAAATCTAATATTTAATATATGTACGTAAATATGTATGTACCAATGTTTTCTATACTGTAATATAGCAAGCCGAATTATACGCCATTTTAAGTTAAACCTAAACAAGAAACAAACAATAACAAACCAACACAAACACTTGTCCTGTATTGTATATGTAGGTACCCTGCAGGAGATCGAACTAGTATCAAACTAGTATTGTACTAGTACAAAAATCACCAGTACTAGTTCCCAACTGTAACCTTTCCTATACCATCTTAATGCTCAAATTAACATTGAGTGTGTTAGGAAAATTACTAGTACCAATGGTACTAGATGGACACTAGGCGGATACTAGTACTATTAGTACTAGATGAGTACTAGTATAATTGATTCTAGGTGGATACTACTACAATTAGTCCTACATTAAGAACTAGTACTATTGGTACTAGATGAGAACTAGTACAATTCATTCTAAATTGATGCTAGTGCCATTTCTCCTAGTCGGATACTAGTACAATTAGTTCTGCATTAAGGACTGGTTTACATACAAAACAAATCCCTAAAATTATTGGTTTTATTAAACCCAATGAAATTTGTTAAGTCTTTGTCTTCACAAGCAATTTTTGGTTCATCAATTCTTAGTTTATAAAAGGAAATGGACAATCCTTTTTCGTTTTGATTTTCATGCATTTCAATCTGAAGTTTGAAAAAAGGAAAGAATTATAATAAAACAAGTAAGAAAGTATAGTCGATCAAGCCCGACCATATAATACCCTACACCCAGTATATGTATAAAACAGTTTTTCAGAAATGTGCGATATATGGGAGATATGACCTATTATGGATCGATCATCCCAAAATTTAGTGTCATAATTTCTGGGAATATTGTGTATGTTAAACTTTATCTCGATATAAATACTTTTTAAAGATTTATGAAGGTTAAAGTTGATTACGGGGAGGGTCTTATTTGGGAGTTTCGGCTAATTACGGACCGACCATTATAAAATTAGGTGTCATAATTTCTGTATATTATTTGTGTCGACCGATCACAATAAAATTGTACCGTATTGTTTGTGTACATATAAGACATATTTGTGTTCAATATTATTTGAATACCTACATTTTTAAAGTGGTCCTTATATGATCATAGCTCAATTATGGACCAATGTGCACACAATTTGTAAATGTGATTTGGTTTCAGTTACCACTAATTTGTGGTGAAATTTGTGTGGATACTTGCATAATTCAAACATTTATGATCGTTAAACCCCTATTTCGGGAGGACATTTGTATGGGGACCAGATGAAATAATAAAACGATTTCCACCAGTTTCAATCCCATCCGTCCTTGGACCGAAAAAATATCATGTACCAAATTTTATTGAAATATCTTTAAAATTGCGACCAGTACTCTGCGCACAAGCATTACATGAACAGCCAGCCAGCAAGCCAGACGGACGGACGTCGTTAAATCAACTCAGGAAGTGATTCTAAGTCGATCGGTATACTTTAAGGTGGGTGTTGGACTAATATTTATTAGCGTTACAAACATCAGCACAAATCCAATATACACTCCCCACTATGGTGGTGTAGGGTATAACAAGTTAAATTTATTCAAAATCATTCAAAAAATTAACAAACCTCATGATAAACTTAAAAGTTTTAGTTTTTTATTATACCTGCGTAAATGTTTCAAAAACTACAAATAACCCTTAATTTGCAATTAATGAACGTTTATTAGATTTTTTCTTGTTTTTTTTTATTTAAAGAGTTTTTACAAAATCCTTCAATAGTTTAAGCCTATGCCCTAGCAACCACTTGTGAAACATATTTTTTTGCTTTAATTAGTAATGTTAAGTGTTTAATTAAATATTATTAATAGAATTTGTTTTAAGGAAATTAAAACTATTAAAGTGATTAATTATTATTGCCATTAAAAAAAACAATAACAATAAAAAAAAACTGTATAAACATAAAAACAATAATTAATTAAATTTAAAAGAAATATGATTATCATAAATATAAACCAACAATAATTGTCAAACGCATTAAATATTAATGAAAGCACACAATAAAAAAATAATAATAAAAAAAATGCAAACTAATATAATTAAAAGTAATAAAATTAAATTAAAAAATGCATTAAATAAATTGGTATTAAAAAAATAAACGACTTAATGCTTAATTAGGCAGAAAAGTTATCTTCAACCGGCAAATTTTCTAAGATTTTTTTATAAATTTTTTTTTTAAGAAATTCCAGAATTGCGTTAACGTTATTTTTACATAAATGTAAATATATTATAAATAATTAAATGCTTATAATTTAGCAGGTAACATAATTGCATTTATTATGACAATTACCAGCATATTTTATTTTTTTGTTTAGCCTTTTTTTAATGTAATTAAATTTAACGCATATTGACAGCAATTAAAATACATGTGTAAAATTATATTTAAGCAACTATAAAACATAAACAAAAATATGTCATATGTATGTGCTAGCCATAACACATAATGGTGAAAGTTAATTATTTATGCAAAACAATACAAGCAAGCACAAATAATAATAAAAATAATTAAAAAATTAAAATAAATTATTAATTAAATAATTCACAATTCTCGGGAAATTTGAAAATAAATACAAAAATTTAATTTAAAGCGACTAAAGTTTAATGTTAAAATTAATATATTCTGTGAAAAATAATTAAAAATAAGCCTAAATAAATAATTATAAATTTAGAAAGGTCACTAAATTGTTGCTATTTATTTATGTAATATTAATTAATTTAGCTATTAAACATTTCATTTAGTTTCATTTTGTATTTTCTTTTTTGTCTTTGAAAGCCAAACACCTTTTTGTGAAAAATTGTTGTAAAATTAATTTCCGTTGATATTATTTGAAAATTGTTATCGTATAAACAACAGTATGCCAGTCAGCTGGCCATCATCATATACATATGTATGTAAACAAAAAATATATTAAACGGAAAACTGTGGAAAAACTAAATTAAATAAATAAATAAATTAGAGATAAAGGGAAATTTAATTTCCGTTTTAGACTGTGTACATATGTATATATTTTGTCAAAAAACACACGCACTTCTACACTTATAAATAAAATTAATTAATTTTGTTAGTGATTTTTGTGTTATAGCTAAATAATATCCCTTTTAAACGCAAACTTTATAAAGCCTATAAATTTATAGCCTTATCTATATTATTTATCTTTAATTTATTAGAAATATTTTTTTATTATAACCAAATTCTTAAGGCAAGAACAAATAATAAGTAACTTTAAAAATAATATGAGTTAGATTTTAAGAAAAGAAAGTAGAAATATTAATTAGTTGCACTTTATTCAATTAATAAATCTGAATTAAATTTTTGTTTTTAAATTCCATTAACTAGTTATTAAATTAATTAATCTAAGCTTTAAGTTAATAAATTTACTTTCAACCATTTTGAAATTATGTTAAATTGTTCAAAATTGCTGTTATTTGTACTATGTGCATTTAAAATTGTTTGTTTATGCAATGAGCAATCAGCTCTGGTTTTAAGTCATTCAGCTGTCATATCAAACATCTCTAAATTTTCTTTTAGCCTGACCCAATTAAATAGTTGCCAGATCTTAAAAAATGAGTTGAAAGCATTTAAAAACTTGGAAAATATTAAAATTTAGTTCAAAATACACATAAATCTATATGTTATAATAACAATTTCGTTTTGAAACCTATTTAAATTATGTACAAATATTGATATTTCAGTTCCTTTTAACTCACGCCTTAAAAAAAACCTTGAAAATTATTAAAACAAGAGTGGGTAAAAATTAACTCTGGCTTTAAATGATTATATTAAAGTATTGCCATATTAAACATCTTTTCATTGAAACTGGTTTTTTGTTGTGGCAATACTGTGTTAAATTCATACAGCATTATTGACAGGCCAGATCTTAAAAAGTGTAAAATATCAATTATCACTTAATATTTATCAATTTCTTATAAAAAAAAAACGTAGAAAATAACAATATTTCGTTAAAATTATTACAAAATCATTACATCTAAAACAAATAAATGAAATTTTTATAATTTTACATGTCACTAGAAATTATTAAAAAATATGACCAAAAATTATTATTTTTTTTTTTTAGTTATTTAATGCATTTTAAGGAATTTTGAATAAAAATCTATTGATTTGCCAAACTGTAAAATAGTTTCTAGTGTATGCTCAATATTTTTATAAATTTAATATTAATTTATTCGTTTTTAACAAATTTTCTTTTTTTTTTCTTTTTGCCTCCTTAATTTATTTAAACTTGACAATTTCCCTTAAATTCATTGTTTTAAAACGAAATCAAAATCTATATTAAAAAAAAAATCATGTCAATTTATTTTATAACATGTTTTTTTTTTGCTCTTCTCTACTTAAATTTATTTTTAAACTGATATTTATTGAAGCTTATTTTTATTATCAGTAATTTATTATATGCGTGTGTTTAAACAAAACTGTCACTTTATAAACATTAAAAAAACTGCACACTACTGTTTTTATAATTAAAATAAAAAAGGAATATCATTTATAAAAAGTTTATATATGTATGTATATATGCAAACGTATAATTAGTGAAAACCAGACATGTTTTTTCTGTAAATATATATATTTATATTCATTTCCTTACATTAATATTACAAACTTGACAGTAATATACATATAACTATAATGATTTGTTAAATTAACAATAAAATATGTATGAAAAAACGAGTGGCCAGATTAATTTGCTAGAAAACTTAATGCCAGATATTAAAACAAATTTCAACATTCAAGCAATATAATTTTTTTTTTTAATTCTTAATTTTTACACAAAACGTTTCTTAAGCATATTTAGCAATGTAATTTTTTTTTAATAATTATGTTTACTTAAAAAGTTGTTAAAAAAAACTCTTGTACTTTGAAACTTTAATTCCTAAATATCCCACAATTTACCGTTACAGTAAATAATTTACATGTGGCAACTCCTTTTTGTTGTTTATCACCATTATAATCATTTGCATGTAAGTGTGAGTGCGAGTGATACAGTAAATGAGGTAAAACACAAAAATAACGGTACAATAGCAACAACAATAACAATTTTGAACTGACAACATACAACTACTGTCAATTGTTTAACAAGCAACAAACTGGATATACATATGTATATTTGCATTAATGTGTAAAAATATGTATTTGTTTGTAATTTTTATTTTTTTGTTAAGCTTTTTTTCTGTGAAAAAGTCAATTTCTGTTGGGTTTTTTAACGCTTTTGTCAAGGATATATATCAAATTAACGCCATGGCTACAAATGACAAACAGCCAAGCAGAGACAAAACGACATATAGACAGTTATCATATTATAAACTACCAATATACCTATAGTAAACTATATAGTACGACAGCCATCTGTCACATTAAAATGTTAAATGTATGAAATGTGAAAAGAAGAAAAGCTTAATTTCAAAGAATATTATTATTATGCAATGCGGGTTACAATCTAGGATAATCAGTGTGTGTGGGTTGTTGTTTTCCTATAGGCCTTATTAAAACCAACCAACCAAAAAAAAGTAGTTGCTACTCGCACAATTATTGTCTCATAAAAAGTAATTTATATTAAAATCAAACCGCTTATAATTTTATTATAAAGATAATCATTTGCTCAAACCTTTCATGTCATCCTTCCTTTTTGTTTATCATATTGTATGTGAAAACATTAAATCCTACGTTTTTATTTTTTTCTGTTTTTTCATATAATAAAAAATTTATGAAAAAACAAATAATTTTATATTGAGTTTCATGTGTACATTAAAATGAGTGCACAAAAAAATAAATTTTCACTATATTCAACTTAATCAATCGGGCATAAAGTTTAATTACATTTATTAAAAACAAAACACATACATACACACAAATTAAGAGAATGGGAGAGATAAATATGAATACAATGATTTAAAAACAAAAGGAAAAGGTGTGAATAAAATTTTTAAAATTCAAATAAATGGGGGTAATTGAAATTATAAGAAAACAAAGGACTACGAGTATAAATAAAAACAGAGTTCAAAGTAAAGGCTTATTTTTGCTTAAAAACAGAAAACCTATCGGTATTGTTATGTGGCAAGTCTCTGGTAAAAACAAAACACATCTGGTGCTTAAACAGAGTTGAAGAGTTGTATATTGCTTTAAATTTAAAAATAGTGACAAATTATAAAAGGCAGCAATATGACTTAAATATTACAAACCCTTACTTGATTTTATATTTTTAAACCCCATTTAAAATCAAATTTTAATTAATTTGCTAAAACTTTATAACAAATAATATTAGTTAATTACTATCGACTTTCTTTTTTTCCAATTACCAAACCACAATTTGAATCATACATATTTATATATAAGCCATCATTAATTAGCGTGTCTAATCATAATTATTAAATATAAAACATATGCATGTTAAAAAAAATAAATATTAATTCCATTAATTTATAACTGCTAGTATAATTGATAACAACTAGTGATACAATTGTATAAATTAAATTAATCCTACTTAGAACATATAAAGCGTAAAAGGCAAGATGTTTAATTGGCATCATAGTTTTCATAGTTAAATAGTTTGAAACTAATAATTTCAATTAATAAAAGAAAACCGGAAAAATATTATTAATTTTGTTAAACAATTTTATTTTAAAAAATACAAAAAATGCAACTCTGTTATAAATTTGCTTGAAATTAAAAACCGTCAGGCCCGTTTCAGATTAGGCAACTTTATTTGCGCAAGTCTGGTGTTTGTGGGTGTGAGAGAAAAGGTCGGTTTGAAGGGGAAGAAATTGCCGAGACTTGAGTACAGGCTTGTTTTTAATTGGCAATTCTGTTGCTGCTGTCATTCTTGTCTGGGGATATTTATTTGTTTTTGACATTGTCTTTTATTTCTTCTTCGGTGTGTTGTCTAATTTTGTGTTAAGAAAAGTTTATATTTGTGAATAAATTTTTTTTTAAATTAAAAAATTATGAGAAAATGGAAGCAAAATGAAACGGAACGACTAATGAATTTAGTTGAATGTATATTTAATGTTCGTTTATTTTTATTTAGACCGCAATAAAAGGTGGAATCATTTAATGAAATTTTAAACGTAATAAAAAAGACAGACAGCACTATAACCGTAGAAGAAATAAAACGCAAATGGAAGAATTTACGGACGCAATATATGCAAGAAGTGCGCTCCGTTAACCAATCCAAAAAAGTGGTTCTGGAGTAGCAGATGTTTATCGGTCAAAGTTATGGTGTTTCCAGCAACTTAGTTTCTTGGAAACCCACACAACTTCCATTGTATACACCAAATTTCAAATCACTTTCACAATTACAATGAATACAGAAATGAAAGAAAATGTCAACAAATTAAGAAACTTGCTCAACCAAGTTGCAGAATGTGAACACAAAAGCAAGTTCAAAATAAAATAATTAAAAATGAAAATTATACTTGCGCAATTAAAGTTGCCTAATCTGAAAAAACAACTCTCTTTTAGTTAAAAGAGCTGCCAGACAATATTTTAATAATTCTTCTTCTTACACATCTTCTACATATAAAGAATTATAGAATTAAACTTTTTAAAACAATATTTACGTTAACTATTACAATTTTAAATAATTTTTACTTTAAATTACAAAAACTTATGAAAGATTTTGGGAATTAGTTTCTTTTTAATATTTTCATCTCTTATTTTCTTGTAAATAACTTTTAATTAAACAAATTAGTTACAAATTGACATTTCCATTTTATATCTGCTTTTCATAAAATGTTGCCAGATTAACAAAAAAAAATTTTTTCGTTTGGCTATTTTTCACATTTTCAACTTATTTTTCCAAATAATTACATGTTTAATTTGGATGCCACATAGACAACAGCAAAACTTCATACGTTTTAAAAACAAAGTTTTCATATGACAATAAAATAAACCAGTTGAAAATCATGTGAAAAAAAAACAAAATAAATATTAGAGAAACTCCTAAAGTTTTTTTTTTTCTTGTTGTTGCCACAAAATTGAAAAAAGTTTTTTTTTAGTTCATCGTAAAAAGTTCAAAAAAAGGAGAACAGAAAAAAAGAAACGTTTATTTTGAGTTAAATACATTACTATGTAGTGTTTAGGGAAACGTGGTCGATGATGATGATGTTATTTTGTATGTGAAAACAAGTTAAAACTTTTGTGCTGCATTTTGGCTAAGGATAGAAAATGTTGACGTGCCAATTTTTAAAAATTAAATGTTACCACATGGGAGAGTTTTTGTGTAGTTTGGCAAATTCTTTTATTTTTTGCAATTTTATTATTTTAAAATTGAGATAAAACTTCATACGTGCAAAATTTTAACAAAACAAATTTTTGACATTTATTGCAATTAAAAGCAGCAGCCAAGAGAGAGAGAGAGAGGGGGCAGAGAAACAAATAAATATCAGTAAAAACAAAAAGAAATTAGTTGTTAAAGTTAAAATTGACAATTATTTGAAAGGTTTTTATTAGAAATTTCCAGATATTTTTGTTTTAACAAATATATAGTATAATTTGAAAAGTTTGACATAAATTGCCAAAAGAAAAATGTTTTTTTTTTTTTTGTAGAAATTTATAATAAAAATTGAGGGTTTATAAACATCAGCAATTACATGAAAAAAGTTTTTTATTTGTTTTTTTTTTCTGTAAAATTCATTGAACGTATGATAATTTTTTATATAGCTTTTCCATTAATCTTTTTAATATGTTTGTAATTAAAAATTCATATCAGAAGGTGTGTAACGAAGTGGTAGACAATGGTTTATGCTGTACATATATGAAATGATACAATGAATGTTAAAACAAGAAAAGCTTTAAATATTTATCAATTTATCAAGTATTTATAAAATCTTAAAAAATTAAACCTTTCAAAAAACAATAACTTTAAAATTGTTCAAAAATATTGATTAAATAATTGTTTCCATAATTGTTCCATGGTGTAACAAATCGGCAATAAATACAACACAATACACAAACAACAGACATTTTGTTTGTGTAAAATAATGTACTACTGTCAAAAACACTTGAAAAAGTACATATTACTTTTGACATAAGAAAATTGTAAACAAAGTCAGTTAGCTGTGCCACTGCACTCACCTTGTATAGTTACACCATGGTTAATGCCTTAATAATTTAGGTCTGTTTTGTAAAATTCTCTAGCCATCTTTTCTAACTCTGGCATCATCATTTCATTTATGTTTCTTCTTGACACAGTGTGGACATTGTCATCATATCTCAATGTTTTTGAAAATTGTTTAGTTTTCTTTTACATTTTTACAGCTAGACCCTGTTTATTTTATTTGTTACTTATATAAAACATTTGTATTGTAATGTAAATATGTAAATGGCATCACTATTTTATTATTTAATGAACTGTACATTATTATTTTTATGTTATTTATTAATAAAATATAGCCTGCGTTTATGCAATACAATACAGTGCTGGTTTTTGCTGTATTATATACTACAAAATATTTATTTTTATGGTTATAAACAACAAGAACAACAATAATAATAATAAAAGTACATAGATACAAATATTTTTATGTACATACATACACACATATATAACCAAAAACCAATAATTATAATGCTTATACACTTTAAACTTTTAATTTATTTAATGGAAATTATCGAAATTAATTGAAATTGATGTTTATTTTTTAATAAATGCACATAAATTTATGAGTTGCTGTTTTACAAACGCTTAAAATGATAAAATATATGCATTTACCCAAAAGAAGAAAAAATAAAACACTGCGCCAACCAAACAGCCAAACAAATAAACTTATTTATGTATATAAATTAAAAATTATTTTAAATGTTTAACAAAACTGTAGTAAATAATAAATTTATTAATATGGTTTAATAATGAAATTAAATAACTATTAATCTACAGCCGTAAAAACAATAATCTCTATAAATTTCTGGCAATTTAAAATTCGATTAAAGGCTTTAAACTAGCAATCTGGTTACTCTCTGGTTAAACGCTAAAGGCTAACAATCCTGTTTACATAGCTAAATAAACGTAACGAAGCATGAGAAAAAAAGGTAAATAAACCTAAAAAAGCAACGTTCAGAATGGGGAAAAAATTTAAATTGTATAAAAAAACCAAGAGTTTTTAACGCAAATTAAAGCTATTTTTGAAATTAACAACAAGCAACAACGTTTTTAAATATTTTCTTATTTTTAAATGAAAATCTTTAAACAATAATAATAATTATTATTATGCTTCTTTAAAATTAATGCATTAATAAAACTGAAATAAAATCCAGGTATTCACACACATAATTTTAAAACATTAATAACTTAAGTAATGCAAAACAACCTATACTGAAGGTTGTTTAAAGGAAATATAAAAAAAATAAGGGAATCTAAAGAATTATAAAATAAAACACAGCTGTGTTTAATGGATTTTGTGGTTTTACACGCACATTATTATAAAAGAAATTATTTAAGCATGGCAAAAAAAATAACCAAAAATAAAAATAAAAAGGTTTATATGTAAGTATGTTATACTTATGACATTTAAATGTCATATAAAAAATTACAACGGTAACATATTTCCTTAGACAATCAGGGATTTATAATTTGGATGTATGTGTATCTGTTTGTGTGTGTTCTAAACGGAAATGTTTAAAATTGGCAACATATTGTGGTTATGTTTATAATAACATTTTTTTAATAAATATTAATGTGGAAAATTTGAATGTTATTTTGAAAAATTATTGCAAGTATGAAACACAAAAAAATTTTCTAAAATATTTAAACAATAAGAAAGAAGAATAATTGAGGTAAATGCAGATTTTTATAGGCTGTTTTTAAAAAGTAGATGTTATAAACTTTGTTTAATGTTACCTTTAAATCATGGAAATAAAAAATAAGGAAATTTACCAAGTTTTTCAATTTTTATTTGTATGCATTGAATTTTAAAACCCAAATGATTTAAATTTTTAATAAATACATACTTCCCTTTCTTTAGTAAAATATGTAATAAACTATCAAAATATAATAAAATACTTTTTTTTATAAAAACTTCATTTCAAGTCATACTTAGGCTACTTAACAAAGCCGCCATTAATAAGAAATGCCAGACAATGCAGCCTCTGAATTGGATAGAATCTTCTCATTAATGGCGGCTATGTCAAGCAGTTTAAGTGTTGCCAATACATTGTAATTAGTACTAAATGATAAATTTTATTTATAATAATGAATTAAAACCAGTACAAATTTTACATTTACCAGATTGTTTTTGAATTAAACTTAAAAATTATAAGCTTTACTTAAATTTTTTAAGTTATTTTCCCTAAAAATCTTTAAAGTATAATAAAAAAAGTAATTATAGATTAATTTTTGAAATATAATTGAAATTTATTGAAATTCTGCTTAATTTTATTTAATATTAATAGTCTTTACAAAATATTTGCTTAAGCAAAATTTAACCTTGTTTTTGGCTAAAATATAAAGGGATGTACATATATTTCTTATAAGCCACCCTCTTATTATTTGTAATGCCTAGGGCCAGGGTAATAAAACTTTGTTCCCCATAGTTTTTTTTTCTTCTGTGTTTAGTTACTTTTAAGAAATATGTGATTTTAAGTTTTAGCTAAGCTTAACAAACAGGATGCGTACATTTAAAAACTTATTAAATTGCTATAATTTATAAGGTTTTATCTTTTACCTTATTTCGTTTAGCAGGGTGGGGACAAGGAATGGGGGATTTTGTGTCTTTGCAAAGCAGGAGCATTCAAACTCTAACTCTTAAAAACCAGGCAAGATGAAAACGTAAAAGCAAACAGAAACTACAAAAACATTTTATTTTATTTTCGTTTTACGTTTTACTTTATTTTTGGCAAAAAGCGGAAACTCGTTAGTCTAAGCAGTAGAGTAGAAAAGTACAAAATCCTATAAAGTTTAAGGAAAAACCAAAAATACTCAAACTTACTCTTTAGAAACATAACAAAAATTTCCATTTGTTATAATGCTAACACCCAACAATTGCAGAGCTGTTTTCTCTCTCTCACTCTCACTCTCTTAATGCCTTACTTTATGTGTTGCTAGTAACGGAAATAGAAGTGCTAAGACAGCAGGCAATTAATTTGTATGTTAAAAAACAACAAATAAAAAAACTGTTTTAAACTTTTTTGTTGATTGAACCGAAAATTAAACCTTGTTGTTAAGTTTTATTGGGAGACAAAGACTAGGAAAAGAAAAATACATACATATATATATATAAAAAGGCCAAAGCAGAAAAATAGATTTTACCTTTTCTAAACCTGAACTTTAAATCACTTGATTTATGATAATGTTTAATGACTATTCATCAATCTTAAAATAAAATTAGTGTAAATAAAAAATATAAAACAGAGATAAGATTGGGTGGGTTGTATAAAATAACAAGATAAAATATAAATAAATAAAAAGATTTAACAAATTTAAGGTAATTTGTTAAAGGTTTATTAAAACCATAGAGATTTTCTAAACTAAGGAGATTTTTGTTATAAAAACTAAGAAAAGTTTGCAATTTTATGGAAAACTGTAAAGTTTTCTAAACTAAAGAGATATTTGTTAGAAAATTTGGAAATTTAAACAGAAAATTTAACAAACTTTTGTAAAAAAAAAGTTTGTGCTTTAGTTTTTAATTTTCCATTTCTAGCTTTCAAAAAAAAAGTATTTGCTAAATTAACGTTAGTTTTATTTTTTTCTTAAGTTTAAGTCCATCGAAATGTTATTTAATAGCAATTAAGTACATTTATCAAACTAAATTGCAACGGCTGCCACATTACCACAGACACATACTAAAAATAAATTTCTATTTTTATATTTTTTTTTGATGCTGTTAACACAAGATAAAGTTTGTTTTTGCTGAATTTTTTTTTTTTCAATTTACAAATGTATAAGTTATTCCTAAATAAATAAAAGCGAAAAGAAAAAAGTAAAGAGATATTTAATGCTATTTTGTGGGTAAATCTTATAGAAACCAATAGCAAATATTAAGTTAACTACAGATTAAACGGTAGTTAGTAAATGGGTAGGAAAAAGGAGGTGGCACATTCCTCTGCAAATGCTTAAGTAACACGTTCAGACTTTAATTAAGGAGTTTAACTTCATTTTTTGCATCAATTTCAGAAACTATTTCTAGAAAAGTTTTTTTTTTCTGTTCTGTTCAGTTCATTTAGGAATTAATCGCATTTATCGGGGTATTAAAAAGTTTAGACCATCAATTAAATGTTTTACCATTTATTTTACACACAAGCAGCTAGCTGATACCGAGTATTTAATATTGTTTAAATTTATTTTTTTTTCATCATAATATGGTTAGTTTGTTTTTATTTACCCATTTATATTGTGCTTTACATTAATGGTTTTTCTTACTTTTAGTATTAAAAAACATTTGTTACTAATTATCGTGGCAATAACAATTGTGTAAGTAAATTGTTGTAAGGGGAATTTCTACAAAAGTTCTTATTGTTAACATTTTAAGGAAATAAATTGCTGACAGTATGTAAGCGAAGTAGGAGAAAATACAAAATCAATATTAAGTGAAAATTAATTAATATTAATTGATTGGGTAATTTTTATGTTTTATTACATTTCAGGTTTCGTTTGGCTGAAATCGATGAAAAGGTGTTTAAAGTTGTAATCATAAATTTAAAGATTGGAAACAAAAAGGATAGCCTTTAAATTAAATAACATTAATTAAATTTCTCACTTTTAAAAAAAAATTTATTGCGGTGCGTTTTTCAGCTCTGAGATAAAATTGTTTTTGTTTAGAAATTAACATAAATTAAGAAATCTACTTCTTATTTTTATTTAAATTAAATTTTTCAGCTAAAAATCTTTATTTACAAAAAAAAAAACTTAAGAAGTTTGCGTTGCGTTCTTTCACACTTCAAAATATTTTGTATGCACTTAAAATTATCTGCAATTAATGGCATTATGTTTTTATTTTGAAAAGAGTTTAAATAACTTAATTAAATTCTTCATTTTTTTAACATTTAATTTTTGAACTTAAAAATGTTTTTCAGACACTAAATTTGTTGCGGTGGGTTTTGCCTTACTAAAAAATTTGCTTTTACTTTAAAATGTATATGTATAACTAATGTAATCTAATTCTAATTGTTATTTAAATTTAATTCCTTGCTTTCGAAATAAAATTACTTATCTTACTAACAAAAATATAAAGATTGCGTTGCGTATTTCCGCATTTTGGAAATCAATTATTTTACTTAAAATGTTTAATTTGTATTGACATTTAATTTTTCGCTTAAAAATGTGATTCCAGACACTCACTTCGCTGGCATTTGCGTTTTTCCGCAGTGCGGTAAAATTGTAATGGTCCTTAATTTAAATAACATTTTATTTGCCACCTTTAAAATGTTGTCTCAAACAGTTAGTTTACTTGTGGTGCATTTTTCCGTAATAGGAAATATATTTTCGATTTAGAAATAAATGTAAGCAAAGTTATTTTAGACTTACAGTTAATAAAATAAAATTTCGACAGCTAAAAACCTGCTTCCGTAAGTTTTTCAAAATTTTTAATTTGCGACGAATTTTTCCGCATCGCGGAAAACAAGGAAGTTATTGTTTTTTACATTTAAAATTTATTTTTAGTGCCAACATTCACTAGAGTTTTATTTTACATAACCAAAATTTAATGGCAGAGCGTTTTTCTGCACAATGTTAAAACGTAAATTAAATGAAAACGAAACAGAAACGTTTTAAAGTAAAAAATATTTGTCATGTTTTCCATTTCATTAAAAAATTTACAAAGAAATATTATTTGAAGTAGCAGCTTCGTAGTATTCTTTAACATAGTATGCACTTTTCACTTTTAAAATTTCCTTGAAAATCATATTCCAATGAATCTCCCGCTGGTTTAAAACACACAGGGAAAGTATAGCAACAAATAAATTCATTAAAGGTGGCTTGTTTAAAGAAATAATAATTTCGCTGAAAAAAATTTATCGATAATTGTAAGTTATATAAAAATAATAAGGAATAAATATAAAAATAATATAATTTAATTCAACACGTTTATAAAACAAAATTTTCCGATTTCTTTTGTATAAGAATTTATTTAACCTTTTCCTTTACTTTATTAATATTTTTATAACAATATGTTGAAGATTTTCTTAAATACCTTTCGTGTATGAACAACAGATAAGTAATTAAAAATATATTTTCCTTTATTTTTTTCTCTTGCATTTTCTTCATATTAATTCCTACTTATCAAACTGTGCTCAGGCTGTAGTATTGGGTATTTGGAGTTTTACTTCAGCGGGGGAATAGAAATAGTGATAGAGTACTGTCTGTTAATGTAATCTGCTTTAGTAATTACAGCACACTTGACTGGGAGTACGACTCCAAACAAATGTATGCCTTCTTTTACACTCACAAATATTTTACATAATCGTCTGCTTATTCCCTGTTCCTTATAGTTAAGAAATTACAGTTAAAGCAGCTAAAATTTGTAATGAAATTGTTTTGGGGAGGGGAATATTGCAAAAAGTTATGAGTACAATTTTTAAACCTATTAAAATAAGTGCTAAAAATTGTTGTATTTACTGAATTATTAATTTAAAATAAAATACTTGCTAGATTTGAATAAATTCTAATAATATTTTAACAGTTTTTTTTAAAGCATTCGTTAAAATTGCTTATTTAATTACATATTTTCTGTTTAATGTTGCTGAATTAAAGCAAGTTTGTTGCCATACCAGCTGAAAACGTAGTATGGCAACTATCTGTTGTTTATACATGGCGGCGTTAAGCAGAGTTGCATTTTTTTAAATGGCGTTTAGGTAACTAACAAACGGATGTATGGTTTAAAGCGGAAATAAGTTGGAAATGTTAGCTATTTTGGCAAACAAAAGGAATTTCTTTAGATTTTTATTAATTATAATAAATGCAAATAAAAAATTTAGAATTCTAATTTAATAACAAATTTCATAAAAGCCTTTTAGAAATAAATTTGAAATTGCTTTTTTTCCAAAATTTCTACTTTCTAAATGACAAATCATTTTTTGTTACCAACAAAGTCTTCAAAGTGATGTTTTATTTGTTGATTTTAAAAGTTCTGCAAAAATCTTTTTTTTAGTTTAATTTACTTTTCTTTGCGCTATTTTGCAAATTATAATTTGATTAGTTTACATGTACATTTTTAGATAGCTTTTGAAATAAATCATGTATCTACTTTTATGTATCAAAAAAAAAGTAAATGAATTGAAACATAAAAATAAAAACGAGAATTATATTATATGTCTGGCTGGTAATGTGATTATAAACGTTATCGATATGCAGCTACCATAAAACAGGCAGCCAGTTTAACACACAGACAATCCCTGTTTTTCCTTATAAAACAACAAAAAAAAAAACGCAAAAAATAACCCAAAAAAAGTATACTTATAGAAAGAATAGAATATTTGAAAATTGAGATGAGTTGAAATGAATACAAATAAATATTTAGCAGAACGAGAAAAAGAAACTTACGCACCCTTAAATACAGAAAACTACAGACACAACAACAATGTACCCGTAGAGAATGACTTTACATCGAAAGCTGGCGGACTGAGTGACTGGCTGGCTGGCTCTTGTTATTTGCCACTGCCACTTACACGTCACTTAATCGAATTATCATCAAACATGGCGTCAAACAAATGATAGTCAAGTTTTGAAAAAAAAAAATAACAGTAAATGTAAAAGTGTATGTGTGTTTTTGATGCAGGAGTTACCACCATACAGAGTTTAGCTTTATACATTCGGCTTTGGTCAGTGTGATTTGTTTTTTGTATTATTTTTTTGTTAGATTTTCATTTAAGGGGATTCATTTTTGTTTTATTTTATTTCCTTTTTTCTTTTATTTACGAAAAAAAAATGCAAAAAAACCCTCAAATTTGTGATAATTTAGGAAAATGTTAAAGCCAATGCCACTGTCAATGTTTGAGGTTATGTTCATTGACAGTTCTGTTATCCCTACAGCAAAGTTAAATCCTTTGTATAACAAGTAATCTGAATAAGTATTTGTTGTGAAAATAGAAAAAAAATAACCTAAAAATAAATGTTGCGTGTTTACAGGGAATTTCTTTTTATTTTTGTTATCCTTTACCAACCTAACAAGGGATCGGATATAAACTTACGTGTTAGGAATTAGGTGTGATTTTAATGGGTTTCCTTTACAGTTCTTTTTTTGTTCTTTATATCGTATAACCTTTTTTCTGTATAAAACTCTATTAAAGATTTAATTGATTTTAGTTTAACTTATCCTGTTTTCAAAGTATACGTTTTTAGTATTTAAATTTATTTCTTTTACTAACTATGTTTTCTATTTTCTTTCTTTTAGATATGAACAAGGGTTCACCTATTGATTATAAAAGTGGCTCGGCTTGTTCGACACCCACCAAGGATACTTTGAAAGGTTACGAACGTTCAGCTAATAATTGCTTGGGTCCTGTGCTTCCGCCCCGCAGTGTTATGAGCGGCATACCCTCTCATCATTATTCGGCACCCATGAATTTTCGCAAAGATTTGGCGGCCCGCTGTTCGGCCAAATGTGTGGCCATAGTAGCGGTCTCCGTTTTCATAGCCATGTGTGTTTTGTTAATATTTTTAACAGGTAACTTATAACAAAAGAAAATTAACTTAAATTTGTACAATATTTACACAAATTATTTTCAAACATTTTCTAGGTTTTGGCGTGCTGCACTGGTCTCCCTCTGCCCCCTGTACAGTTCTAGTCGGCAATGAGGCTTCTGAAGTGACCGCTGCCAAAAGCACTAATACGGATCTCTCGAAACTGCACAATTCCTCGTTACGCTCAAAAACCGGACAATCTACCATGGTAACAACGGCCACCTCATCGCTATCCTCTTCGCAGGCGGCCGCCTCTTCATCTGCCTTTCAATCTACCTCAGCCTCTTCGGTGGCTGTGGGTTCAGCAGCAGCCACTTCATCATCATCCTCCTCCTCCTCTGTGTCGTTGTCATCTTCAACTTCACTGTCATCACCATTGGCAAATACCAATAATGGAGGTAATTATTCACAAGTTTTAATTATTTTTAAATGAGTTTTACACAAAACAACAAAGCAAAAACAAGACGAGTAAAGAAAAAACAAAAACAAAACTTAAAATAAGACAATTTCCTTCCTACAACTAGAATATTTTTTCCTTGTAAAAAAGAAAGAAGACAACAAAAATCATGACGTTACTGCGAGCACAATAATAAGGTTTTTTTTTTATAAAAACTAAATTGCAAACAGTTTTTTTCTGTTTCTGTTTTTGTATTTTGGTTTTTTTTTTTTTCTTAGAATAAAAATCTTATTTTGCCCCCCTCCTCATCACATTTTTTTAATCCTCGTAAAAAACTGCTGACAAGTTCAAAAGGAATTTTAAAAAGATATAAAAAATAAAATGTTGAAAATAAAACTGTCATTTTATTTTAAATTTGTACAACTAAAAAAATTAAACAATTGAATTTACGTAGCAAAGTTTAAAAGAAAGAAAAAAGAAAATGATTAAGGATTTTGTGACAGTTTTAATAGATAATTAGTTTTTTGTGTTAAATTAAAATAAATTCTTTAAATAATTAATTATATTTGTCAAGAAAATAATAAAAATGATTATAGAATTATTTCTAAATATCCAGCTAGTTAACTCTATTGTTATGAAAACCAGCTGGCAGCTCTGCGAAACATGTTAGGAGCAGAGAGGATTGCATTAGCTGACAGGGTTGTATTAAAGAGTAGCAGTAGGGTTGTATTAGTAGAGTTGTAAGGGAATTGGTGAATAAAAAGGGGACTAATAATGAGCTGGTATTTTAATGTTATTTTTTACATTTTTATGAATTAAACCACAATGTAAATGATGAAACAGAACACGACCGCAACTTCAAGCAAAAACGACTCTCTGAGAAAACAGGCCAATAAATAAAACGACGGCTGCAACTTCACGAACTGTCATTTAATGTTTTTATATTTCTTCTCTGTACCAACCTGTAATGCCGACGGCTTTTCCAATTTTTGTCCACAAATCTTGTTTTAAATAAAAAATTTTGTACAATGGCGACTGCAAATTATATATGCAATCATGCTTTTGTACTTAATTTTTCTATAATATCACTTATTTTCTTTTAAATAACCAAAATCTCATTTTTAAATTCACTTTTAAACGTTTCTTTGATTTTCTTTTGTTTTTATTTTTCTTGCGCCAAAGCTGCAAAAACAAAATGTATAAAATTTAATAAAAGTTGTTGAGAGCATTTGTGTTTTAAAGTTAGAGCATAAGAAAAAACGCTGTCAAAATAAAATAGATTCTATTTTCACGACCGCATAATTTTATGTATGGAAAAAAACTTTCAGCCCAGTTCTGTTTCATCATTAAAGCGATTTTGAAGCAAAAATTTAGCCAAAAATTTAACTATTTTCATTAACAGAATTAAAACATTTAAAATTAAAAGTTTAAGTGCAAATATTTAAATTGCTTCAAATATTTCAATGTATTTATTATTGTATTATAAAATTCTCTAGAATTTCGTTAAATTTCTTACATTTGCCTATGATTCATTTATAATTAAATCAATTTTCCTTGGAAATGACAACTTTATATTCTTACATTTACGTTTTTACAACTCATTTGCCTAAATAATCAAATTATAAACACATTTTTTATGCATAATTAAAGCGTGAAACCTTAAACTTTTTTAATGCCAGCATAATATTCCTACAACTCTACCAACCACACCCTCAAATTTTTACACAATAAAACCAAAATACAAAAATAAACTACCCTGAAAGACAATACTACCGTTAACTTAAGGAATTTTTAAAGAATATTTAAGAAATATTTATCGTTACCTTAATATAAGAAGGCCCCAACTCATCAAAAACACTTTTTACAGGAGAAGGAAAAAACTTAATAAGAGCTGAAATAATATAGCTACACAAACGTTGTCAAAAAACTTCTATATTTAAATTAAACGAGGAATTCAGATTGAAATACATATGTATATATTTGTAATTTTTATGGATGTTATATGAGTTAGGGCTTTTTGTATTCGTATTTTATGAAAGAAATAGTGAGATAGGGCTTTTTGAAAAGAATAATTTAACTCAAAATTGTATTTAAATTCATGGTTTTAAAACAAATTAAAAAAGGCAAAATACATTAAATTGTAAAAATTAGATAATTGTAGATAGTATTTAGATTTGATATGGTAAATTATCATAAAAGTAATGACAGTCTTTGGGCAGAAACTGCTTAAGATCTTGTAAGTGATCGCACTTCTTTTTCGATATTCACCTTTCACTCGCTTCACTTTATTGCTTTTGTACTTCCATTCCGATTGATTTGGATTAATTCTCCTAGTACGGATACTATCATTACCGACATTCATATTTTCAGTTTTTATACTTTCACAACACACGCGTACACCTTATATGCACAATTATAACGCACAAATGAAAATAAACGGCTCTTGCTCTATCAGTTATACACAATGTAAAACAACAACAATTCTAGAAATGCAATGCCTACTTTGTACGTTTCTGCAGAAATGTATGATTGTGTGTATGAGTTAGGGCTTTTTTTCTTCAGAAAAATTGTGTGTATGAGTTAGGGCTTTTTGTGTTCTGCTTATAACGTCTTTATTTTTTATCTAATTTGCTTGAAATTTTAATAGAATGTGTATTAGCAACCATTCTACAAGAATCAATCAAAAAACGAATTTCCAAAAATAATGAGTTGGGGCCTTCTTATATTAAGGTAACGTTATAGAATATAATGATAAAGAAGCTACATAAGAACAATGATTTGACTTTTAAATGTAAAACTATATTGTTTAAATATAGAACTGTTAAACTGGATGGAAAATAATTTAAATAACAGGGATGTGTTCAATCAAAGGTTCTACAAAATGCAACAACAAGAACCCTTTAAATTTGTACCCCGAAAACAACAACAACAACAGAAATATAAATTATTTCCACGTTATCGCAGAAGTTTATCAGCTCAAAGTTTTGAGCACTTAATTACAAAACAAACTAAAGCAGAAAATCTTCAAGATAATAATGATAGTAATGGTGATGAACAGGATTTGACAAATGCAGAGACATTTCAAACTAATATAGACAATATAATGAAGACAACACCAGAAGCTATAGCAGCAGCTCAAGATTCTAATTATGAAATCCTTACTGATGAAGAAGTTTTAAAGGTAAATAATTCACAGGTTGCTAAGGACGACTTAGCTGATGATGCTGCTGACGATGAAACATTAATGCTAAAAAGTAATTATGACAACCAGCAATATTTGAAAGAACAACAGCAACAGCAACAATATCCCTCAGCTACAACTACTCCATCAAGTTTTCCCACCACCATCTTAACAAGTGCTGAGTTTTTACCGGTTTCATTATATCAAACATCTCCAGCTTACGAGTTTTCAAAGGCAACAATAATGTCTTCTTATGATGATAAAACTTTGAAAATCAATAACCTATTAAATCTCAATCAAAGTAATAAACATAATATTAACAAAGAAAATAATAATAATAATAATAACAATAACAACAAACTAAAGGCAAAACAAGGCAACAAAACTGATGAGGAGCTAAAGCAAAAGCAGCAGGATATAGAAAATGTCAACGCAGACTTTTTCTACCTGCAGCAACCGGCTTCAACTGCTGCTAACTTAATAAACTTAAGCACAGTACAGGTGGATACCGAAGAATTAACGGATGTAGAAGCCACCACAAAAATGTATACCATATTCGAAAATTACAACTATGATGAAGAGGAAAGCATTATAGAGGATTTAAATTTAGACTTAAACAAACAGTTAGCAGAAATAAACCCAAAAAATCTTATTAATAAGTCTTTAAAATCTCTAGCTAAAGATAACTTTAACGTTAACCTTAACGATGACATGTCTAATGGTTTACAACAGTCTGACGATAACAATCAAAGATATAATAACGAAATTAACACGCAGAAAAAGCTGAATGCCAACACAAAGAACTTAAAAAATGAGGAAACTGAAGAGACCAGCAGCAGTAACAATAAATCTACTGAAAATGAGGCCAACAACGATAATAATGATGATGATAAAGATGATGACAGCAATAATTTTCAAATCAATCGTTTTCAACAGGAAAGCATTGGCACAGTGACAGTTAATAGCCAACATTTAAGTGACAACTATGATGACAGTTATTTAAGTCAACAAACTGCTTTAGCGAGCGAAAGAGATTCGCCTGAATCTTTAGAAAATCTCATGTTAAATGATGGTTTATTGCCCTTAAATTCACATCAAGGATTTGAGCACATAAATTATGCTCAACATTTAGACGATATTGATATAGTTAAGCTAGAGCAAACACACTCTAATGAAGAGGAACTTTATAAAACCATAAATACTGTGAAAACAACTGCCAATAAAGCGAAATCTAAGAAAACTAAATTTCAATTGAATACCACACACTATGATAAACAACAAAATGAGGTACTAGTGTCAAATGAGCAACATGGAAATGAACCACAAATAATGTACGAAAAACCCATAACATCTGCCCCTATATTGGCACATTTTGAAACCCCTGAACACAAATTCCTCTCAAACAAAGACAATATGCAGGAGAAAAGAATTATAGTTAATCTAACCATAGCCTCAAATGATGGCTCGGGTAATATGTATAGCTTACATGTCAATATACCAGCCTTTGATCAGTCCGGACAAGTGCAAAATATGCAACAAGTTTTGACCCATGAAAAACAAAACGTCAAAGAAGAACAAACAGAAAAGAACACAGAGATACCCAACATTACACAGCCAGAAAAACTTAAAGTTAGTCCTTATTGCATACCTGAACCACCACCACCCATACCAGAGTGTCCTTGTGCCTGCGGTTTATATTCTACACCAACATCCAGTTCTTCTTTAAACCCTGACCTAGACAATGACTGGTTTCAGATTTCTTCTTCTACAACATCAACCGAAACTACTAAAACTACCACTGCTACTGTAACACCTTCTACACACTACACAACTTCTACACCCGCCATTTTATCTAATGAAAATCATAACGGTGCTATGGATAATACTAACGATAATGTTAACGATATCTCTAATATCGATAACAAAGTTAGTGTTGATATTGGTTTTGATACTACTACTGCTACCACCTCTAATATGCTTGATTTTGTTACTGATGATAATTTTGTAACTACTCTGAATGTTAATAGTTCTAATGAAAATGGTGAAAAGTTTGCATGTCCTGATGTTATGCCCATACTTATACTTGAAGGTGATTTGTATTAAATTATGTGCTACTTAACAAACTAACTTTTAAAAAACTTACTAATTACAAACAAATTAACCAGGAAATAAATTACTAAACAAACATACATAAATAAATAATAAATAAATATAATTTAAGTTATTAAACATTTGTATTTTTAATTTGATAAATAATTAAAAAGATCACCCAATTTAATCTTTGTTATCTTATAATTATGTTTTTTTTACATTTATATATTTTTCATAAAAATATCATTTATTATGCTCATTTTTTTTACTTAACAATTCAAACATTAATCACTATTGCTTTCAAATTATTAGTATTGGCTATACAACATCAAAATTATTCATCAAACTTTTCAAAATTTCATATTTTTATCATGAAAGTTCATTAAATAAAATTATCACATAATTTATTAAATAAAATTAAATCGACAACTATAGAAATACCCACAACAATTTTAACTGTAAAAAAATAACGAAATATAATCCATGAACTCAAAAGGTTTTATAAGTTTTTTAATCAAAACTGTTAAAAAAAACTGTTTATTGTCTAAACAAATAGTTTTCCTACATTTTCATTAATTATTTTTGACAATATGTATCTAGTATTATTTATAGAAATTTAAATATTTACTCAAAAAAGAGTAACCACTTGTTCTAGCACAGATTTGTTTGAAGTTGTTTACTGTTACAAAAGTTTTGCAAGATCAAACATTATTAAATAAAATAAAACTAAGCATATGTTGTGGCCTATACTAAATAAGCAAAGTTTTTTAAATAAATATACGACTTTAAATATATTTATTTCATTTATGGCGGAATTCGCGGTCATTAGTTAGCCATTTGTAAACTAAAATACTAACTATTGTTTAACTATTACTTGTTATTCTTATGGCAAACTAAGCATTGCGAATAAAGAATCATTAGTTAAGCCCTTGTCATTAGCTAACTAAAGACTGTGAATTCGGCCATTAGTGGTTCATCTTTTTCGACAAATATTTGCGAAGTGTGACCGTACCTTAATGGCATGTTTCTAGATAACAAGTGACTCAAATTTTTCGCCCAAATGAGTACAAAAATTAGTTTTGGGGTTTTATAACCAGTGTTGCCGTACTTGGTAGATTCCAACCAAATTGGGTAGTTTTGAAATATTTTGGTAGGTTGGTAGAATTGGTCGTGAATTTGGTAGTTTTTTTCAATTTTAGTTTTATTTTAATACATTTTTTAATTTTCAATTTTAACTTTGTTTTTTGTCAAGTCTAAACGAGTTTAATTTGAAAAAAAAATCTTAAATAAAAATCGTTATATCTACGGCAATCAGTTTTGAAATATGTATGACTTAAACCCATCAGCTTTTATATCAATTATATGCTGAGCATATCTTGCTATGTTCACTAGCGCTTGCTTTTGACAACTTTGTTAGGTGTCAACATTTATAGCGCGTAAGTTCTTTTATTCATTGAATAGTTGAATGGCACAATGGACAGGTTTGTTGAAGTTCTTTTGAACAATAATAATAATAATAATATTTATATTTATTTATAATAAAAGGTTCGTTATAAAAAAATCGAAGACAACTGAAACAAGTAATTCAAACAATAACTCTGTGGGACCATTTTTTCTCTTAAAAAAATTTTTTTTAAGAGAACATTTTGAGAATGATGAAATAGTTGCAATTAAAACTAATATAGTGCAGTTTTAGATTGCATTTTTAAATCAACTTAAAAAAAGATTTGACTTTGATAGATCTGACTTGCAATTTTTGAAATTAATAACACCACCTGAAACTTTATCTAAAAATGACAAATCAATTCTGCCTTTGTTATCAAAGTTCGAGCAGTTGGTAGATTGTGATAGCGATAAAATTGTATCTCAGTGGAATTTACTAAGAGTTAGTGATCACAACTTGAATGATGAAATGGAGATTGATGCTTTTTGGGAAAAAGTTGGCAAAATTAAAAATGGTCTCAATGAAAATATGTTTAGCGATCTAGTTAAATTTGTTTTCAATTTATTGTCTTTACCGCATGGTTCAGCAGCTGCGGAAAGAAAATTTCGACACTAGCATTAGTAAAAACAAAACTCCGAAACAGACTGGAATTATGTTCCTTAAATAATATTATGATCTGAAAGGAAATGGTAAATAAGACTGATTCGCAGTATATATAGTCAACAAAAAGAGACTTTAAAAACTAAAAGTTTTTCTAAATATATATGTATATACATACTTAAGATTTTTTTTACTTCCATTATTACAAATGAATTGTTATTTATTTTTATAAACATTCATATTCATTAACATAGTTATGTACAAGGTGGCGCAAAAGTAATCCTCCTATCTGTACCTTGTATAAACTTTTTGTTATGTTTTTTTTTTAATAAATATATTTTCTCATATAATGCTGTAGCTTAATTGGTTAGCGGATTTGATCATTAAGCATGAGTTGGTATTTGTAGCCCGGGTTCGATTCCCAGCCGCTGCCACTCAAACAAAATCAGTTTCTGAGAATTATTAGTTTTCTTTCTATCCATTATAACTAATATTTATCACAGCGCCCTCCTTCGGTGGTATAGCATTCAAACGCCACCGAAGTAAAATAAATAAATAAAGGCTACAAAATCAAGCTTTAACATTAATGCGCCTACACACCACCAGAGGCGCTGCAATTCTGCACTAAAAACAAACATAATGCGCAATTACAGAGTTGTGATATAAAAAAGCTTTCTTCTTTCACCACCTTTACTTCTTCAACTATCCCCTTTCCAAAGAAAGTAACGCAATTATATATAGGCATATTAATTGCCTGAGTGTTACTTCTCTTTTTAAAAAAAAAAAAAAAAATTGCCATTGCTTTCAAATAATTTCTTTTTGGTAGGTTGACACGCGATTTGGTAGTTTTTGAAATTAAATTTGGTAGGAAAAAAAATTTGTCAGTGGCAAAGCTGTTTATAACACATGTGTCAATTTCTCTTGAGTCAAAACGTAAGACTATTTTTTTATGGTTTCTACATTGCAATTTCAATTTTCACTACTGTCAAAAACAGACGAGTAGAAATAAGTGCTTGTGTGCATCACAAAACAATATATAATATATGTGAAAAAATTTTCCACTTTTTGTTTGGTTTCGATAGTTTTTGAGACGCTCTTTCACGTGGTGAAACCTAGAAAGTCCTAACTTGCTTAGAAGTGTACTAAAAATGTAGAGAAAGAAGAGCACAAATGAAAGAAAAACCGAATTTTATTGAAAATCCAGCTGTGTCTCGCAATTTCTTTTTTGAGTCATAAGCCACCATTTCATAGGCCGGGTCACATATTATTTCGTATATTTCAACGGCATAAACGGTTATCCACACTTTCACTTTCAATGTTTATTGCGATAGATGGAAACATTTTTCATTCAATTTATTACAAAATTAAAAAATGCATACTAATTTCAATTCACATAAATTATTTTTGAATTGTAAATAAAACACAGCTGTTTCTAAGGTTGCCCCTAAAAAATTAAAATATTTAATATTAATATGGAAAAAAATATGAAATTACATGCTTTGGCAATAATGTCATTTGAGAGTACAATAATATCAACGTAACAAAACGTAATTCAGTCGAGTGTATTATAGAAACTCTTTTGTTTACGTACTCGCCCGTGTACCACTCGTTCGCGTGAGAATACACTTGTTATATAGATTCTAGAAACATGCCATTAAATTTGACAAAAAACAAGTAAAAAAGTATAGTCGGTCAAGCCCGACTATATAATACCCTACACCTAGTATATGTGTAAAATTTTTTTCAGAAATGAGCGCTATATGGGAGATATAACTTATTATGGACCGATTATCCAAAAATTTAGTTCAATGATTTCTGTGAATATAACCCCATGGCCCACGATGTCGAACGATAACGTTCGCTTAGATAAGACTTAAGACACAAACTTTTTATCGTATCTATTTTTTACTCAATCAAGTTTGTTTATTCCACAATCAAGTTTGTGTCTTAAGTGTTATTTGAGCGAACGTTATCGTTCGACATCGTGGGCCAAGGGGTAAATATTATGTATGTTATACCATTATAAAATTAGGTGTCATCATTTCTTTTTATATAAAACTTATTTGTGTTGAATTTTATTAGGATACCAACATTTTTAAGAAATTTATGGTCGTAAAAGTTATTTTCGGAAGTGACCCTTATATGGGAGCTACGACTAATTATGGGCCGATCATAAAATTGTACCATATTATTCGTAAATATATGGAATTTATTTGCGTTCAATATTATTTAGATACCAAAATTTTTGAGAGAGTTATGCTCTTTAAAGTGATTTTCGGGAGTGGGCCTTATATGGGAGCTATGATAAATTATGGACCGATCTGCTCAAAATTTGTAGATGTGATTTAACTTTACTTGTTACTCATTTGTGGTGAAATTTGTTTGCATACTTGCATAATTAAAAGATTTATGATCTTTAAACCCTAATTTCGGGAGGACATTTGTATGAGGGCCAGGTGAAAAATCAGAAAGTGATTCTATGTTAGATTTAACTGCCTATTTGTTTTATATTCTGATACAGACATCGGCTTCATTATTATTTATGTTTAAATAATACATAATAAGATGAACAATTTTATAAACTTACCCTAAAACAACAAAATTGAAGATTCAGTTTACTGCTATCAACTCGAATGCAGTTACACTGACTTTTTATTAATCAACTTTATTTTTATTTTGCATTGAATTGCTTTTTGGCTTCTTTACAAACACAATTTACAACTGAAACAACAATAACCTTCACAGACTCTCTTGCAAATCCACAAACAAGAGAAATGTAGACAACAACAACACACACACTCACTGATTTATTTTAACAACGCAACTACTTGGCCAACAACATTCTCATAAACTTTTATCACATTTTACTCTTTATTTTCTAAGATTCTTTTGAAATAATTTTTTTTATTAATTACATGCTATAAACTATTAAATTAATATTTATTTAATTTTTAAGCACTTAAAACAATTGCTTATTACTTATTTTTAAATAAACACACATAAATCACGAATTAAACTTAACACGCCCGAATTTTCTACTCAACTAAAAAATAGCGGGACATGAATTGTCAACAGCGTTGTCAACTTTGAAAAAAAGAAAAAAGCGCATCATTTACAAAAAAACGCACCAAGTTAAGAATTTCGTTTTTGTTTCAAATATTTATTGAATTAATTTGAAATTTTTTAATATCATAAATTCTATAAAAAACTTTTTATAACGATTATTAGTAAAAGTAATAATAGTAAAAAGCCTTTTTTTATTAAATAAGCTAATAAAGATAAAATAATATGATATGATATTCGGAACTAAAGTACTAATTGGTAAAAACGCTAATTTCAGTACATATTTGGTACTTTTTTTATATATTTTTGTTTTCTAGTTGATTTTTTCCAATAAAATTTGTTAAGATTCCACTGGTACTCTAACTCTGGTTGTTCGCCTACAGTTCAGTACAAACCATCAGGTTATACAAGAATTTTTATTTACATGTTTGAAATGTTAATTTGGTATTCAAACACAGATTTTTGAAGAATTTGATTTCATTTATCATACATTCGTATTTAAAATACAATTTTTCATCGTATAGATTTCATGAGTTATGAATTAATAAAAATTAGTAAAAATAAAGTTTTCATTACATTTTCGAAAAAATTAAAAAACACTCAAACAGGTGTATTTTATTGTAGAAAGATTTTTTCTCACACTGAAACAAAAAGTTGTGTTGAATTTGCTTTGGTGCCACCAAAAATTAAAAAGCGCACCAAAATTTTAAAAAAGCGCACCGCGCAGTAAAGAATTTTTCGAACCAAAAATGTAAAATCACCAAGTTGACAACGCTGATTGTCAAGTGATGATGCTTCTGTAGAGAAATGCACTAAAGCTATGTGTCCACGATGGTCAGATATTACAACGTTGTCATATCTACCATTGTGCTATCAATGTACTGACATTGAAAAAATTTTAGCAAAAGGTAAATTGTCAGTTTACACGACTGTAAGAAAACTAACAATTTCATTTGCACACAATTGTCACACAATGAATTTATCTGGCAACCGAAATTGTCAGTTTAAACGGTTGTCAGATTGTTGTGTGGCATTGTCAAATTCGTTTTGCAGCTCTGTGTGTGTGTTTAAAAATTTTATTAATGCACACTTTAATTTAATTCTTTAATTTTCTTCCACTTTTTTCAAAAATTTTATTAATGTACACTTTAATTCAATTCTTTAATTTTCTTCCACTTTTTTTCAAAAATTTTATCAATACACATTTGTTTGTTTATTATTTATGTATATACAGAGTTGCATTTAGAAATAATTTTATGCCAATGCTGCCATTGGCAGATGTATAAACTTTGCACATATGACAATGAAAACTGTTTGTCAATTGTCTTAAAACAATGACAATGACAAAATTGTGTGATTATACGATTGTTAGATGTCTGAAAATATTTTTGTCTTCCAATGTACTGAAAATGCTTTTTCTTACAACGTTGGAAGACAAAAGTTTTAAGTTTACACGGTTGTTAGACATTTTCTGCACATTTTTCGGACAACGTTGTAATATCTGACGATCGTGGACACATAGCTTAAGTCTCCAAAAAGTGCAATTTGATAAGATAAAGAAATGCATAGTAAAAAGCATTTTAAGTAAAATTAATTAGTTGAAATGGTGATTGATTAAAATTGAATATTAGTATTTACTTTTGGTTTTTGTTAACATTTAATATCTTCGGAGAATTTTTAAAACTTTTGGGAATTTTGGGAAAGATTTTGAATCGTTTTAAATGGAATAAAATCGTGTAAAAATGTAAAATTTGTTTATTTTCAAACCGTGTTAAATCAAAACCGTGTAAAAAAAGACCGTGTAAAAACAGAATTACGTGTATTACTATTTCTTCAAAATTACGAATGCAGTAACTAGCTGATACGATTCGTATCATAATATTTGATACGATAGTTTACACGCTATCGAATGCCGTGATTTGGCCCAAGATGTTTGCAGTGTCCAAAAATATTAGTCAAACAGCCACCTTCATAATCTCTTTCTACATCGATTTAATGATATCTGTGCGTTCATCTGGTTGATTGGCTGGTTGCCTATGTAAACCTTGTGCGCAAAGTGCAGGTCACAATTTTGAAGATATTTCACACTAAATTAATTCACTTAAGTGTTGGTACCAGGTTTTAAAAATTTCGTAAATTATGTGAACAATACCTTAAGCTGGAGGTCCACTACTCGCATTTTAGCGTCAACGCGTTTTTAGCTTTGTAAATATTTTAAGCGTCAAGTATTTCAAGTATAAACTGTATAAAAATCTAGCTTTTAAAACATTTTTAAAATATTTTTTATAAACTCAAAAGTTTTTTTAGTTTTTCTTACTTAAACGAGTAAAAAATGTCTGTAGTTATTTGTTTACTGCCGTATTCATAAAAAATAAAGTAGGTTTGAAGTGTGCTTTTAGACAAAATTTTTTTAAAGTACATTTGAAGTCTACTTTAATTTTTTATGAATTAGACCGTTATTGTATAAATAAATAGTTTTTGTATATTTTCATTATAATTTTCAACAATTTCTTGCAATAATTAATAAAATATGAGGAGCTAACCTCACAAATTGTCTTCATACAGCCATGTAACAGAATTTAATTCCGTTCGGATGTGGAATTAATTCCGTATTTCGCTTATATAGAAATAATAAAACGAACAATTTTTTTCGGAATGAAATCTAAAAATGCCTAAAATTACAATTCCACATAGCAAATTAAGAGTGGTTTCATTCCGAAAAAAAAAAAATTTCGTTTTGCTTTTTCTATAGAAGCAAAATAAGGCATTCGCCTATGTTCTATATTCCACTACAGAAAACGAGGTGAAACTTTTAACTACGATGAACGAAACTAAAAGTTATATTTTACTTTTAAAATCATTTTCACAAAATTTAGAACACAAAATTAATGAAAATATCACTTCCACTTCATTTTACAAATGTAGAACCCAGGTGATAAATTCCAATTCCGAACGGATTTGAATTCTGTGACATGGCTGATAATCTCAAATATGAATTTCTTAAAAACTTGTTGATATAAAGTTCAAATTATTAGCTTTTAATTATTAAAAACCATTATTAGTTTAAAGGAAATTTAATAAGTTTATTAAAAAATTCTGTTAATAAACCTCAAAAAATTTGTTTGAAACTTGCACAATTATTTGACATAAGACTTTTCATTTTATATTTTCAATAATTTATATTATCGACTTTACTTATTTTAATTAAAATGGAAAATTTCTAATTTAAAAACAAAAACTTTTATGTTTGATGTTGAATTTTCCAAAACGAAATAATGTTTTCTATACTTTTTTTATAAAAGGAATAGTTAGTTTGGGTTTGAACCAACATTAGAAGTATTTTCTTTAACTCTTAATAAACACAAAATATTTAAACTGTAGTAAGCACTAAACTCAGTTGTTAGTATTGAAATTTTTTACTCAAAAACGTTTCAATGCTTTTGCTACACAAACTTTTGGTTAAATTCAATCATGAAAATTATTTCTTTTTTTTTAACTTTTAAACGAGATTTATCAAAAAAAGAATTAACTTCAATTTAAGGTTTTATTTTAATGAAAGTAAAAGTTTTTCTTAATCCCACTCAAAATTTAAGTGTTTTCCTTGTTTTTACTTTATTTACCTTGAAAAACATAGCAAATAGCATAATTTAAATAATTAAAAATCAAATTACACATATAATATTATTTAGTTCTAACGTGATTAAATTTGTCCCAAACATTTCAGCTCTAATTAAATGTAAATACATACTTAATGTTACATTAACAAACCCTCACAATAACACCAATATGTAAAGTTAACAAACAATATTAATAAACTTACCATATATCAATAATAAACAACATATAACAAAACAACATTACTCCTCCAAATCTCTCTCTCAAATGTATGTACAAAAACTAGAAACCAACTGTCTACTCATTAAAACTTACAATAAAACTTGTCTAACTCCATATTTTTCTAAAAAAAAACCAAACGAAAACAAAACTAACCCATTATTTGCCATTTTTGTGTTTTTTCTTTCTTTGCGTGCGTGTAATGTGTATGCTTAATTGTGGAATTTAAAAACAATTAGGTGCTCGAACATTCCCGGCTCGTAGTTTTCCACCAGATGGCACAACTTTTGGTCAAATAACCTTAAGTCAGAAGTTGACCAAAGAAATACAACCCTACAGTTATTGGAATATGCAATTCTATCAATCGGAACCGGCTTATGTGAAATTTGATTATACCATACCCAGAGGAGCTTCAATAGGTGTCTATGGCAGACGTAATGCCTTGCCCACACATACACAATATCATTTTAAAGAAGTTTTAAGTGGCTTTAGTGCCAGCACAAGATCTACCCGAGCGGCCCATGTAAGTATTTTTAAATGTTTGTCTTTATATTAAAGGTTTTAGAGGTATTTTTTTAAACTAAATTTAATACTAAACCCCTGCTTTATTAACCTAATAAATGTGTGTTTTTGTCTTTTTTATGTATTTTCATGCTTTTCTCCATAAACAAAATACTTCACCATAAAAAATCAACACAACTTACTTTAAAACCCCAAAAAAACCTAAACATTTTTCATTTCATTTCGAAACACTATCACATACATTTCCATACTACCTTAAACCTAAAAAACGGACTGTGTAATCCATGTGTTTGTTGTACACTTGACAATACACAACAGCAATCGATAACACGTGAAGTTACCCGTTATATGGAACCGGGCCATTGGTTTGTTTCGCTTTACAACGATGATGGTGATGTACAGGAAATAACCTTTTATGCCACCATAGCCGAAGATATGACACAAAATTGTCCCAACGGTTGTTCGGGCAACGGCCAGTGTTTGCTGGGCCATTGCCAGTGCAATCCTGGATTCGGTGGTGACGATTGTAGCGAAAGTGTTTGTCCGGTGTTGTGTTCACAGCATGGTGAATATATAAATGGTGAATGTATATGTAATCCGGGCTGGAAGGGTAAAGAGTGTTCGTTGCGTCATGATGAGTGTGAGGTGGCCGATTGTAATGGCCATGGACATTGTGTCAGTGGAAAATGTCAGTGTATGCGTGGTTATAAGGGGAAATTCTGTGAAGAAGGTAAATTTAGGCGAAAAAAAAAACAAAAATTTTCAAATATTTTTATTTCTTAGAGAAATTTTTTCGATATAGTATATTGTTTATGTTATCGGTTATATTATCAACAGTTGCTCTAGGTCGCAAGAAAAGTTTTAAAGCTTTAAGTTTTAAAAATATGTTTGGACAGAGCGGAACTGCTAGAAAATATCTTTAAGTTTTATTTACAAATTTGTTGAAATGTTTATTTTTGTTTTGTATTATTTTTTAGTTTTATTTAAATTATTTTTTAAATAAAATGTTGTTTTTATTATATTTTTAAAATTAATTAAATTGTCTCTTCTTTAGTTGATTGTCCCCATCCCACCTGTTCCGGACATGGTTTCTGTGCCGAAGGTACTTGCATTTGCAAAAAAGGCTGGAAGGGTCCCGATTGTGCCACCATGGATCAAGATGCCTTACAATGTCTGCCCGACTGTTCGGGTCATGGCACTTTCGATTTGGACTCACAAACCTGCAGCTGCGAATCGAAATGGAGTGGCGATGATTGTTCCAAGGAATTGTGTGACTTGGATTGTGGCCAGCATGGTCGCTGTGTGGGTGATGCCTGCACCTGTGACGATGGCTGGGGCGGTGAATACTGTAATACAAAACTGTGTGATTCGCGTTGCAATGAGCATGGCCAGTGTAAGAATGGCACCTGTTTGTGTGTGACCGGCTGGAATGGCAAACACTGTACCATCGAGGGATGTCCGAATTCATGTTCGGGTCACGGCCAGTGTCGTGTTAGCGGCGAGGGCCAATGGGAGTGCCGTTGTTATGAGGGCTGGGATGGTAACGATTGTGGCATTGCCTTGGAGTTGAATTGTGGCGATAGCAAGGATAATGACAAGGGTTAGTTAAATGAAATATTCAACCCTTTAAAGCAGTTTTTTCCTAATTACTTTAAATCTCTTTAATATTTAGATGGTTTGGTGGACTGTGAAGATCCTGAATGTTGTGCCAGTCATGTGTGTAAAACTTCTCAGCTTTGTGTTTCAGCTCCCAAGCCCATTGATGTGCTATTGCGCAAACAACCACCGGCTATTACAGCCTCATTCTTTGAGCGTATGAAATTCTTGATTGACGAAAGTAGTTTGCAAAATTATGCCAAATTAGAAACATTTAATGAAAGGTAAGTTGTTTGATAGATGGCTTTTAAGTTTATAATTATAATTTCTATATTATTTAATATAAAAAGGAATTGGGTCAAATCTAAAGATGTTAAAATTATGTTTAACAAAAAAAAATTAAGTAAAATATTAAAACTTGAAAAGATCAAGATAAAAACTAAGCATTGAACTGTTTTAAATATTCATAAATTTTATTAAAATTTGTTCTCAATTTTTTTTAAAGTTTTAATATTTTAACCAAGATCATTTATAAAAAAGAAACAAAAGCTTTCCCTCCATTAAAGCTCTTTGTATGTGTAAAACAAAATAACTAGTTTGCAGTTTTAATTTATGTTTAATATATTTTATTTTTATTATATTTTAAGTTTTGTGACCTTGTCTATAAAAATCCTTATCCTCCCCCTCAAAAATATATCCCTAACCTTTAATTGTATATTGTATATATTAACAAATATATTAATAAAAAATCTAGAAAATGTCCTTTGTTTTTTAACAAAAAAAAAAAAACAAACAAGTATTAGGCAACTTTGATTTAGGATTCATTAATTTTGTTATAATTATCATGGGAATTTGTTTATTTATAATTTATTTTATTTTAACATTTTGGGCTTTCTGTTTTAATAAAGAAAAAAACTAAAATACAAACAAAACAAAAAAAGAAAACATTTTGCTAATGGTACAAATTTTTTTCTTTGCTCTTTTTTTCTCTTTCTAAACATTCGCGCGTGCTCTCTTAACAACTACCACTACTACTACTATCATCACTATTAATCGATTAACTAACTTCTCTAATATGTTGTTTACAAACATAAATCATTTGTATTTATTATAAAACATAAATAATTAACTTTTGAAACTCAAAAAACAAAAAAAAATCGATAATTTTGATAAACGTTAAAAAATCTAAACTAACCTCAAAAAAAACTAACAGCATTTTTTGGAATTATTTCAATGCAAGGTAAGAATGGACTTCTTGGAAACAAAAACTAATATAAAACGCTGGTTGTTTGGTCTTTATTACTTTTTTATTTCATCTCCAATTTCATTTAATAATTAACCTTTAGTTGAATATAAATTTTATTAGTTTTTTAAACATTTATTTTCACTTCATTTTCATTTTTTTATTAAACAAGCTAATTTTTCCTTTTATAAACTCTCATTTCATTAGTTTTGTTGAATTAACTTAAGTTTTTTTTCTAAAGTTTAAAAACAATGAATTTAAAGGCCAGTTTTTTTGTACTCAAAACTGTTTTAATAGGTTAAAATCTATAATAAATAATAATGCTTTAAAGCCATACATAAAAAAATATATATTGGGTTATCTATCTATCTCTTGTCTAAATATGTTTCATATTTTTGTGTAAAAAAAATACCTTAAATGTTCGTTTTGAAAACAAAATAAATATGTTTTATTATTTTCTTGTTAATTGTATGTAATATGTGTGTTTGTGAAAATTTTGTTATATTTAGTTATTAATTATTTAATTAATTTAAGTTTTTTATTTAGTTATTTAAAGCTTTTTAGTGATTTAGTAAACCGACCTGTGTTTTCCTTAGATTGTAATCTTGTAACTTCTAAAGAAACTAATGGTAATTGTTTTCTTTCCCTCTAGCCGTTCTGCTGTTATACGAGGCCGTGTAGTCACCTCTTTGGGCATGGGTTTGGTGGGGGTACGTGTCTCCACTACCACCTTATTGGAGGGTTTTACCTTGACTCGTGATGATGGCTGGTTTGATTTAATGGTTAATGGTGGTGGTGCTGTTACTTTGCAATTTGGCCGTTCACCCTTCCGGCCTCAGTCGAGAATTGTCCAGGTACCCTGGAATGAAGTGATCATTATTGATACGGTAGTTATGTCCATGTCGGAGGAGAAAAGCATAGCCTCTACTACGCACACCTGCTTTTCGCACGATTATGATCTTATGAAGCCGGTGGTGTTGGCTTCTTGGAAGCATGGTTTCCAAGGTGCCTGTCCTGATCGCAGTGCCATCTTAGCCGAGTCTCAAGTGATCCAGGAGTCTTTACAAATACCTGGCACCGGTCTTAACCTGGTCTATCACTCTTCCCGTGCTGCTGGCTACTTGTCCACCATTAAGCTGCAATTGACTCCTGAATCCATACCTGCCACTTTGCATTTGATACATTTACGCATTACCATAGAAGGCATATTGTTTGAGCGCATCTTTGAAGCAGATCCTGGCATTAAATTTACATATGCCTGGAATAGGCTAAACATCTATCGCCAAAGAGTGTATGGCGTTACCACGGCAGTGGTGAAAGTAGGCTATCAATACACCGACTGCAAGGATATCATATGGGATATACAAACCACCAAACTATCGGGTCATGATATGTCTATTTCGGAGGTGGGTGGCTGGAATTTGGATATTCATCATCGTTACAACTTTCATGAGGGCATATTGCAAAAGGGTGATGGTTCCAATATATATTTGAAGAATAAGCCCCGTGTCATTTTAACCACCATGGGTGATGGTCATCAGCGTCCCTTGGAGTGCATGGATTGTGAGGGCATGTCTTTGAAACAGCGTCTTTTGGCTCCTGTGGCTTTAGCCGCATCTCCCGATGGCAGTTTATATGTGGGTGATTTCAACTATATACGTCGCATTATGACTGATGGCGCCGTGCGCACCGTGGTTAAACTTAATGCTACTCGAGTCAGCTATCGCTATCATATGGCCTTGAGTCCTTTGGATGGCACTCTGTATATCTCGGATCCGGAATCTCATCAAATTATTAGAGTACGTGACACCAATGATTTCTCACAGCCTGAAAAGAACTGGGAGCCTATTGTGGGTTCGGGAGAACGTTGTCTGCCCGGTGATGAGGCTCATTGTGGTGATGGTGCTTTAGCTAAAGATGCCAAACTAGCTTATCCTAAGGGCATAGCCATTTCCAGCGATAACATACTATACTTTGCAGACGGCACCAATATACGCATGGTGGATAGAGATGGTATTGTTAGCACCTTGATAGGTAATCATATGCATAAGTCTCACTGGAAACCTATACCTTGTGAGGGTACCTTAAAGTTAGAAGAAATGCATTTACGTTGGCCCACTGAATTGGCTGTAAGTCCTTTGGACAATACCTTACACATCATAGATGATCATATGATTTTGCGCATGACTCCCGATAGCAGAGTAAGAGTTATTTCGGGACGTCCTTTACACTGTGCCACCTCTTCCTCGGTATATGATTCTGATTTGGCTACTCATGCTACTCTGGTTATGCCCCAGTCCATAGCTTTTGGTCCTTTGGGTGAACTTTATGTGGCCGAAAGTGATTCGCAACGCATAAATCGTGTACGTGTTATTGGCACTAATGGCCGTATTTCTGCCTTTGCCGGAGTCGAATCCAAATGTAATTGCCTGGAAAGAGGCTGTGATTGTTTTGAGGCTGACCACTATCTGGCTACCAGTGCTAAATTCAATACCATAGCTGCCCTGGCTGTAACTCCAGATGGTCATGTTCATATTGCCGATCAAGCCAACTATCGCATACGTTCGGTTATGTCTAGTATTCCAGAAGCCAGCATGTCACGAGAATATGAAATTTATGCACCTGATATGCAGGAGATCTATATCTTCAACCGCTTTGGCCAACATGTTATGACCAAGAACATCCTAACGGGAGAAACAACCTATGTGTTTACCTACAATGTTAATACTTCTAATGGTAAATTAAGCACTGTCACCGATGCTGCTGGTAATAAGGTATTCCTTTTGAGAGATTATACTTCACAAGTCAACTCTATAGAAAACACCAAGGGCCAGAAATGCCGCCTTAGAATGACCCGCATGAAAATGTTGCATGAACTGAATACTCCTGATAATTACAATGTCACTTTTGAGTACCATGGTCCCACTGGATTGTTAAAAACCAAACTTGATTCTACTGGACGTTCTTATGTCTACAACTATGATGAATTTGGCCGTTTGACTTCGGCTGTAACACCCACTGGCCGTGTTATTGATTTGACTTTTGATTTGAGCATCAAGGGAGCCCAGGTTAAGGTGTCGGAGAACGCCCAGAAAGAGATATCCATGTTAATACAGGGTTCCTCGGTGGTAGTGCGTAATGGTGAAGCTGAATCCAAGACCATGGTTGAGATGGATGGTTCTACTACTAGTTTGACACCTTGGGGTCATTTGCTGCAAATGGAGGTGGTTCCCTATCCTGTATTGGCTGAAATATCGCCCATTATTGGTGAATCCTATCCAGTGCCTGCCAAACAGCGTACAGAAATTGCTGGAGATTTGGCTAATCGTTTTGAATGGCGCTACTTTGTTAGAAGACTGCAACAGGGCAAACAGAATAAGGGTCCCAGGTCGGTGACACAAGTAGGACGCAAATTACGTGTCAATGGCGATAATGTTTTGACTTTGGAATATGACCGCGATACCCAATCCATAGTGGTTACGGTAGATGATAAACAGGAATTATTAAATGTAACCTATGATCGTACCTCACGTCCTGTAAGCTTCCGTCCACAGTCGGGCGATTATGCTGATGTTGACTTGGAGTATGATCGTTTCGGTCGTTTGGTAACTTGGAAATGGGGTAATTTACAAGAGGCCTATACCTTTGATCGTAATGGCCGTTTGAATGAAATTAAATATGGTGATGGCTCGTCCATGGTTTATGCCTTCAAGGATAATTACGGTTCGCTGCCTTTAAAAGTTACCACACCTCGTAGATCTGACTACCTTTTGCAATATGATGATGCTGGAGCTCTACAAAGTCTAACCACACCTAGAGGACACATACATTCGTTTTCCTTGCAAACTTCCCTGGGCTTCTTTAAATACCAATACTTCTCACCTATCAACCGTCATCCCTTCGAGATTTTGTACAATGATGAAGGCCAGATATTGGCTAAAATACATCCCCATCAATCCGGCAAAGTAGCCTTTGTGCATGACAATTCAGGACGTTTAGAAACTATATTAGCCGGTTTATCTAGCACCCATTACACCTATCAAGAAACTACTAGCTTAGTGAAATCGGTGGAAGTACAAGAGCCTGGCTTTGAATTGAGAAGAGAGTTTAAGTATCATGCTGGTATCTTGAAAGATGAGAAAGTTCGTTTTGGTAGTAAGAACTCTTTAGCTTCTGCCCACTACAAGTATGCCTATGATGGTAATGCCCGTTTAACTGGTGTTGAGATGTCCATAGATGATAAGGAAATGCCCACTACACGCTATAAATTTAGCCAGAACTTGGGCCAATTGGAGGTGGTGCAGGACTTGAAAATTACCCGCAATGCTTTCAATCGCACTGTGATACAAGATTCTTCCAAACAATTCTTCACCATCATAGATTATGATCAACATGGCCGTGTTAAGAGTGTCTTGATGAACATTAAGAGTTTTGATGTTTTCCGTTTGGAATTGGACTATGATTTACGTAATCGCATCAAGTCTCAGAAGACCACCTTTGGTCGCTCCACTGCCTTTGATAAAATCAACTACAATGCAGATGGTCATGTTATTGAGGTTTTGGGCACCAACAACTGGAAGTATCTGTATGATGAAAATGGCAATACTGTTGGTGTAGTGGATCAAGGTGAAAAGATTAATTTGGGATATGATATTGGTGATCGTGTCAGCCAGGTGGGTGATATAGAGTTTAATAATTATGATGCCCGTGGTTTTGTGGTGAGACGAGGTGAACAGAAGTATCGTTATAACAATCGTGGTCAGTTGATACATGCCTTTGAGCGAGAGCGTTTCCAGATTTGGTATTACTACGACGATCGCAGCCGCTTGGTAGCCTGGCATGACAGCAAGGGCAATGTTACCCAATACTACTATGGCAACCCCAAATCACCCATGCTTTTGACCCATATGCACTATCCCAAGAGTGGCAAAACTTTGAGATTCTACTATGATGATCGTGACATGTTAATGGCGGTGGAAACAGCAGAACAAAGATTCTATGTGGCCACCGATCAAAATGGCTCTCCTTTGGCATACTTCGATATGAACGGTGCCATACTAAAGGAAATGAAAAGAACACCTTTCGGCCGCATAATCAAAGATACCAATCCAGAATTCTTTATACCCATTGACTTCCATGGTGGTCTTTTGGATCCTCATAGCAAACTAGTGTATACAGAAGGACGCTTGTATGATCCCACGGTGGGTCAATGGATGACTCCTTTGTGGGAGACTTTGGCTACTGAAATGTCTCATCCCACAGATGTGTTCATTTACCGTTATCACAACAATGATCCCGTCAATCCCAGCAAACAACAAAACTACATGATTGAGCTAGAAGCCTGGTTACAATTGTTCGGTTATGATTTGAGTAACATGCAAAGCTCCAAATACACCAAGGCCTTGCAATACAATCCTCAGGCCTCAATTAAATCACAAACTTTGGCACCCGATTTTGGTGTCATCTCCGGATTGGAATGCATTGTGGATAAAACAAATGAGAAATTCAGTGATTTTGATTTTGTACCCAAACCCTTACTGAAAATGGAACCTAAAATGCGCAATCTTTTGCCCAGAGTAAGCTATCGCAGAGCGGTATTTGGTGAAGGTGTTTTACTCTCACGCATAGGTGGCCGTGCCCTGGTTAGTGTGGTGGATGGCTCCAATAGTGTGGTGCAGGATGTGGTGTCCTCTGTGTTCAACAACTCCTACTTCTTGGATCTACACTTTAGCATACACGATCAAGATGTATTCTACTTTGTCAAGGATAATGTTTTAAAATTGAGAGACGATAATGAAGAACTGAGAAGACTGGGTGGCATGTTTAATATATCAACACATGAAATCACCGATCATGGTGGTTCAGCAGCCAAAGAATTAAGACTACATGGTCCCGATTCAGTGGTGATCATTAAATATGGTGTAGATCCTGAACAAGAAAGACATCGCATTTTGAAACATGCTCACAAAAGAGCAGTCGAAAGAGCCTGGGAGTTGGAGAAACAATTAGTTGCAGCCGGTTTTCAGGGTCGGGGAGACTGGACGGAAGAGGAGAAAGAAGAGCTAGTATCACATGGTGATGTAGATGGCTGGATTGGTGTGGATATACATAGTATATACAAATATCCACAACTGGCTGATGATCCCGGCAATGTGGCCTTCCAAAGAGATGCTAAACGTAAACGCAGAAAGATAGGCAACCAGCATCGTACGGGCAAAAGCCGTAGACAACAGAAACTCAAAGATATGTCAGCGTGAAATCCAGCTTTACAGGATTCAGAAGACTACGACAACGATAAACTACAACAAAAACAGCAACACCAATATGAACTTTACGAATTATGGCAAGAAGCCGTAGACATAGACGATGAAGATGAAGCTGACGCCGACGATGACACTAACGAAGACGAAAGTAATAACGATAAAAAAGACTTGGTAAGCAACTCAACCGAAGATGACTTGTATTATTAAATAAGAAAACCATACATAAACATATAATGAACATAAATAAGTCCCAAAAACTCAAACATGAAATTTAACAACTACTTAAGCAAGAAATTTGAAAATTCCATTTTTTAAAGTTATAACACACACACAATGAGTTAAACTTCTCTTAAATGAAGTTTAAAGCAGTAACATACTGTTAGCTTTACCTCAGCTGGGTAAACTCTAATATACAGTGTCTAGCATCTTTTCACAAAATTTCATTTTTTCATAGATCTTTTTACAATTTTAAGCAAATTTTATGGCAATTTGTTTTTATTTAATGTTTATTAAAGAAATTGTGTTTATAACTTTAAATTTAAACTATATTCTTTAAATATAGCAGGTAATTGTAAAAAAAACAAATAATAAAGAAAATAAATCATTAAGATTTATATAGTTTTGTATAAAAAAAGAATCCCAAAAAATATAACTCGAATTAAAAGAATCTCAAGTCTTTATGATGTAAAAATAAACAAATTATAAATGTTTTTTATGTAAACGAATATAAAACAAACAAAAAAAGTAAAATCAATGTGAGAACTTATTAAAAACACAAAACGAGATTAAGAAATTAGCTAAAAACCTAATAATTGTAATAAAATAAACAATAATTATTAATATTATAATTATAAATAAACAAACAACCATAGTTATAGTAAAATAGTAATTTGATTTGAAAAAAAAAAACATAAAGCAAACAAGTATTATGAAAAATTAGATTTTGCCATATACATATAATAAAATTTTTTTCTTTTAATTTCTTATCATTTGTCTTGTAATTACAATTGTAATTATAATAATTGTTTTATAAGA
Source organism: Bellardia pandia (assembly GCA_916048285.2). Taxonomy (NCBI): domain Eukaryota; kingdom Metazoa; phylum Arthropoda; class Insecta; order Diptera; family Calliphoridae; genus Bellardia; species Bellardia pandia. Next base: position 98,375,222 of record OU696531.1, on the reverse strand, counting down.
GAGCTTTAAATATATACAAAAGTAAAAAACAGTTTTTTTATTACTAAACAGTTTTGTTTTTATTCACAACAGCTTTATTTAAAGAGAAAATACTTTACGTTTTTAAAGAAATACTCAAATAATAAATGTTTTTATAAGATTATTATTTTATTTGTTTTTATTATAATAAAGCATTGACTTTTTTATTCCTAACTAGTTTCTTAAACTCCCTTTTTTTGTTTTGTTTTATTATATCAAATGAAAATCAAGCAAATTTTTACAAATTGTGATATACTTCTATAAATTAATGTCCCTTATAAACATAATAAAACAAACAAAAACATGCACACTCAATACATAACAAAACAAACATGCTTATTTATTATTATTAAGTTTTTTAAAATTTTCATTATGTTTTTATATATATTATGTAAAAAAAACACAATTTTGGGCCGTATTGGTGGGGTTAATTAAAAAATTACACTTATTTTCATAATAAATGTCTGAGCATTTAACAACACTTTGCTTCTAATAATGTGTTGGTATTTATTGTGAATGCAAAATAATAGCATATAAAATGGTTATTAAGTTAAAACGTTAAAGTTTTTTAAACGTTTTGTGCAAAAATTTTGTATTTATTAGACTTCCTTGGCTGCCCTAATTCTTTCATTTATTTCTACTTCTATTTCTAAATCTACTTTGATGGGATTTTCAGCCTTTTTAATGATTCAGTGTATTCACGCTAGCTTGCAACTACGCTTTCAAAAAAATCTGTCTAATTTAGCAAGAGATATTTTAAAACACATCATAGCATAAGCACTGAATCTTTAAAAAAAAATGTTTTAAATGGCAAATGTTTCCAAATGCAATCGTCATTAAATGTAAATGCACTTTTCTTTGCAAATTTTTAAACAAAAAACTACTAAAATAAGGCAACATCTTAACACCTAATTGTCCTTCTCCATTCGCATTTTTGTGTAAACTAAACTATTCTAAATATTATTATTAAAACCCGATAATTAAGCTTAAAATATGACATGAAAATGAAATGACAATGAAAATATGGCAACATCTTAACAAACCATTGTGATTTTTTGTTTATTTTTCTCTTTTTTATAATGAGGGTAAGAACGATGTAAACCGAACTATTCTAAACAATCTTATTAAAATCCGAAAGTAAGCTTTCAATCGCCATAAACAATCGCGTTTTAACGTCCATACACCCGATTAATTGTGTTTTAATATAATTGTGACAGTATTGCCAGACAAAACATCATTTAAAACCACCAATTATTGGCAATTTTGCAACGATAAACTGTAAGAATTATGACATGCAATATTATTTTTAAAAAATTTGTTTTATTAACATAAATAATTTAGATTTTTTATATATTTATCTATACATAAAAATAAACTATTATTTTTTTTAAACGCCATATTCATTTAATTATATGATTTTTTTTATATTTTAATTTTTATTTTAATATAAATATTTCCCCTAAAAATATTTTATTTTTTAAACTAAAGAAACTGCTTATTAAAAATTTTGAGAAATTAAATAAAATATTCTCGTGCGTTTCTCTATATATATAAATAAATATAATTATAAATTATTGTTTACTAATATTTAGTGTTGACAACTTAAACTTAAACATACAAAAAATTAAATAATTAAGGACGACCCTGTATTATAAACACTGTTAGAAATGTAAGTCTTAGTTTAAAGAATACAAATACAAAACAAATTGGCTTTTAAAAGCATTTCAAAAAAAAAAGAAGATTAAATCACTCAAAAAACCTAAAATAGCCAATGAAAAGAAAACATGGTGGTTTAGCAATTTTATTAAATAAAATTATTTAATTTTTAAGGCATATATAACAAGAAACAAAAAATTAAATAATAATTTAAGCATAAAACCTTATAAACAAAAACAAAATCCCTCTACTTTAAAAATTAGTTTTAGTTAATAATAAAATAAAGAAAACTATAACTAAAGTTGTGTAAAATTTAACAAAATAAAGAAAAACTTTTGAATTAGGCAAAAGTTTTTAAAATCCCCCCAAAAAACCTAACCCCCAACAAACCCTTAAGCTTAGTATGTGTACATTATTACGAGTAAAAAAATATGTGTAAAAATGCAATACTTCTTTAAAATCTAAAACTAAACAAAAAATAATTTTAAATTTATAAAAACCAAACAATTTGCAAATATTATAAAAAAAAACAAATCACACCTAAAATACACAAAAAAGAATTAAAACAAAAATGACTGATACAAGGAATATAAAAATTATTAAAGAGAAAAACAAATTGGAAACAAATGAAAAAACTCACTTAAAAATTAAATTAAACAAAAAAACACAGAAAACCTATCAATAATTTGCATTTATTAATCATTTCCCCTATATAATTTGCATTTAATTTTAAAATTGAATTTAAGTAAAACTAAATAAATCATAATATTTGCAAAAACCACAAAAATAAAATAATAAGTCTAATAAAAAGAAAATAAATAAACTTACACTCAATTGCATAAACATACTCATCCATAACTAGCTGTCGCTCTCTCTATCTCTCTCTCTCTCAAACTCATCTCTTACACTTCCCAACTCCCCGATCCAAAAACAAAACCTTAACAAAAACAAAGCAACATTAAACAGTCATTAGCAAGACAAAACAGAAGGTAAACAAGGAAATAGACCTTGAACAAACACCAAACCCTTCTCACTCTTTATATATACAAACATACATATATATAAAAATTACACTTAAAGAAAAATCCTCATATAAATACAATACACACACACACATATTTCCATACATACATACAAGATGAAATACATAAAATATAATTAAATAAATGATATAAATTAAAATTAATAATAATAATAATAAATAATAATAATAAAAGAACAAAACAAAATAAGAAAAAAATTTTACATACATAATGAAAAACGTAAAATGATAAAATGTAATAAAAATACTTTGTCATAAGCATTATATATCAATTATATATGATGGTAAAAATTAAAAAATAAAACAAAAAAAAAAATACAAAAACGAAATAAAATTATTTAAAAAAAACAATAAAAAATAGTGTTTTTATTTATAATTTAATGATTTGAATGATATCGCCTCTTAGGTATACTAAAAGGTAAGTAATTCTTAAATAATATAGATAATAAAGTTCTTAAAACAGAGTCTTTAGAACGGCTTTAGAGTGAAGAAATTGCTAAAAAGAGAATAAGCATACCTCTATAATGGGTACCAAATAATCATCGCACTCATGCAGCTTTAATATACAATTATTTCCACAATCAAATCCACCATATGTTGTATGTAATGGCTTTTGATAATTATAAGAAAAGAGATTTGATTTTACATGCCAAACGTCACCGGAATGATGTGCTAATGTATGATTTCTTCGTCGTCATCGGTATCACCACTGATAAACTCTTTGGCTAAATACAGAGCGGTGACTATAGTTCTTTTCACCAAATACATTTGAAATATCACTTTATTGGTTAACTGTCTGGTTAGGGTTTTTTTTTTATAGTTAATATAACCAAACATTAAGATGTGACTAAATCCTCTCAAATCTCTCTTTGTTGATTTCTTATATAAATTTATATAGTACACTATATTTGTAAAAAAAATTAAATTTGATATGACCACCACGAAATTACGGTTTGATGATTCGATAAAATCCTTACTAGAACTGGCCAGAAGCAGAAAAATGCTGAGGGATGCTTCTAACATTTTAGAAATGGATTCCATCACTTGAGGAGTACATTTTTTGATGAGGTTTTGATAAGGATGTTATAAATTTAATTTACACATTCATCCCTATTCTGAGTTTCGATTACGTCTCCGCATTCAGTTACGCTACGATCGAAAATTGGTATTCCAAACAAAAACTGAATCGAAAGAACAAGAAGACAACAATGTTTACAAAACCAATTTGTTACTATGAAATGTGGAATAGAAGCAAAGAAATGAGCAAGTTTGTTACTATTTTAATAAACAAAAGTCACAACAAACAATAAAAATAGGAAAATAAAAAAATTTCTGCGATTAATAAGGAGAAATAATAAAAATAAAATAATACAAAAGATTTGTTAATTAATAATAATAAAAAGATAGTCATTTTTGTTTGCAAAATATTTAAGTTCTAAGAATCCTGTCAAGCCGGAGGTGGTATTTTTAATTTGTGTATTTGAAGGAAATATGGAATCCATAGCAGTGGCTTCATTGGTGGAAGAGGAGAACAACGTGACTCAGAACACAGAGGTATAGCTTGAAAAGAAAATATCTGAACTTCCTCCTTGGATCGTTTATGGTAGCCGCAAGCAATATCCTGTTTTGTTGACATTAAACTTGCCAGCTTTTCGTATTGCTCTGATTTCGTTGTTTTTGACCTGGAAAAATAAATGACAGTAATTCAAATCTCCTTCATTCTACCATTACATATTTGTTTAACCATGTTCTTTGTTGCTGCATATCACCTCTTGATTGGCCGTACAACAAAAATTTATATAAATCACTTTTTAAACATTTTATACTTACATTTTTATTTATTTATTTATTTATTCATTTATTTATAATATTAAGCCTTCTCGGCCAAAATAAAAATATATTACATAGTAATAAAAAACTACCTGAAATTTTAATTAAATTAAACACTTTTTAAGTTTATAAAAAGAGCAATCGAAAAAATTCCGTTGCTAAAATATAAGCGTAGAAAAACGTAACTACAATCGTAATTCAGAATACCTACAATCGAAAGAAACGTAGCGGAATCGAAACTCTGAATACCAAATTTGCCAAACGGAGAAAATTTCGATTCGAATCGAGTCAGAATAGGGGTGATTAATAAAAAATGTTCGACTCTGTAAAGAGGCTTGCTGTCCATGAGAAAAACAAGCTTCTCCAATTGTTTTTTTTTTTCTACTGACGACCTTAGACCTGCAGGATATTAACAAAAGTAATTTAAAAGTAGTATTCGGTTGACCAAAATAAAAAAAAGAAATATGTACTTAAATTTTAAATAAATTTTGCACAGTTTTATACAGCGTTGACAGCAAATTTGTGTTCGATAAAAAATTAATTGAACAACGAAATTTTCGACAGTGATGCCAAATCATAATACGAATTTTACATTCGAAATTCGATTTTCGATAGCCAGCGAATATTGATTGTCGAATGCAGCTCATAATAGGGGCCCTAGTCTTCGTGTATGTTTGTCGAATTTACAGTGTCCAGTAATCACCGACACTAAAATACTTAGATAAAAGCGTAATAACAAATATGCCTGACAACATATCGTTCGTCATACCGGAATTTGTCTGTGTTTTTTATTATCCATGTGTGTGATAATAATTGGCATTTCTATCTTCTTTGTGTATTTATTCTTGGTTACAAATACTTTGGAGGCGTATGATTATTATTTATTTATTTTTCTTCATATATAAAGTATACGCTACCTTGTATACACTAAAGGTCTGCGCAAAACCACTTGGTTGTTTGTCAACAGTGAAGACTATGCTGCAGTGTATATGATAGTAATGTAAAAATCTGATTATTGTACACTGCACCATATAAAAAATCTAAGCGAGAGCACACAATAACAATACAACAACAAAAATAAAGTGTGTTTGTTTTGTGTTTGGCCGATCAATAGCACGACCTGCCATTTATTCGTGCATGTGTTTATTCGTCAAGCAATGAAATCTAAGCGAGAGCACACAATAACAATACAACAAAAAAAATAAAGTGTGTTTGTTTTGTGTTTGGCCCATCAATGTGTAACAAAAAGACTGAATTATAATTTTAGTTTTAATGTATTATTTTTTGTTTTGTTTTTTAGTTTAAGTTATTGAATTGTTTCTTAATAAAATTTTTATTTAAAAATTGTATTACGCCTTTGATTTTTAAACATTTGGTTTTCTGTCTACACTAAAGACTATGCTGTAGTGTATATGATAGTAATGTAAAAATCTGATTATTGTACACTGCACCATATAAAAAATCTAAGCGAGCGCACACAATAACAATACAACAAAAATTTTTTTGTATACATGTCATAACTGTGTTCAACTTGTTACTCATCAGCTATGTTCTCTCGTTGTTTATTATTGTTGTTGGCACACATTGTGTGTGTCATGCAAAACAAGAAGTAAGTGCATTGAAGTATTTGCTAAAAAATAAAATGTCTTAAGTGGCATTCAAGACAACATTTGCAACCCTTTAGTATACAGTGAATATAATACGGCCCAATCATGAGTAAAAAATCCGAGGGAGTTTTTTTCCTTTTTATTTTTTTAACATTGAATTTGAATAGGAAAAATTGGAAAAGCGAAAAAACTCGCGAGGAATTTTTGTTCATGATCAGTCTCGTCTCATCGAACTGTTCGGACGTGTTAATTTTAGTGCGGCTGAATTTTCGGTGAAAAAATCGTAATAGGTGAAAAATTGTAATAGGTTGAAATTAAACAAAAAAGTGAAAAAAAATAACTCGTAATAGGTTAAAATATATAAAAAAAAAAAAAAAAAAACATTAAAAATCGTATAAAAACTGTATGAGTGTTCCTCTCAGATGTAATTCTGAGAAAGAGCTTAGCTCGTCGAGAAAAACTAAATGGCTCTCTGAGGAAGAATCCATAAAAAAATCTCTGGAGAATTTTCTCACTACAAGAGCCGTAGAACGGCGTCGTTCCTGTTCTCCCAATATAGTGATTTCAACAGATGAGAAAACATCATCTTCATCAAATAGTGCAGTGAAACCCAAAAAACAAGTAGGTATGGATAAGTACATCACCGTTCTCAAGCGACAGAGGAGCCCGAAATCTGCTCAAGTGTCATCAAGCGCAAAAGCTTCTAAGACTGTGAGTAATGATCAAAATAGGTTTGCTCTCCTCCAGACGGATGAGCCAGAACTTCCTAAGAAGACGTTTAAGCCCCCACCAATTTATCTGAGAGAGCCCACTTCCAGTAAATTGGTACAAGGAATTGTTTCGGTAATAGGTGCAAATATGTTTAGCGTAACATCAATTAAACATGGAAATATCAGCGAAACCAAAATACAAGTGAAAAAGGAGGATGATTTTCGTAAATTGTCCAACCAGTTGGAGAGGGAAAGTAGGGATTTCTATACCTACCAGCTGAAAAGCGCAAAAGGACTCCAAGTCGTTCTAAAGGGTATAGACCCAGATGTTGATCCTGCCGAGATAAAGACTAGCTTAATGGAAAAAGGCTTCAAAATTAAGAGCATAACGAATATTAGAAACCGTGAAAAGACTCCACAGCCTATGTTCAGGGTGGAATTGGAACCTGGAGATGTCGTATTAAAGAAAAACGAGTCCCATCCCATCTACAATCTGATGTACCTTCTGCATCGTAGAATCACCGTGGAAGAACCACATAAGCGTCAGGGACCCGTCCAGTGTCTCAACTGTCAAGAATTTGGTCACACCAAGGCGTATTGTAAATTGCCGACAGTTTGTGTTGCGTGTGGGGAGCTACATGCAACTGCTCAATGTGATAAGTCGAAAACTGATTCAAAAATCAAAAAATGCAGTAACTGCGGAGGTAATCATACCGCAAATTATAGAGGTTGTCCAATTTACACTCATTTGAAAGGCATAAGCACCAACAAGACGTCAGTATTACCTGATCATCGTCAACAGCCTATTTTGGCATCGAGCGACAATTTCCCGCAATTGTTACGGTCCACTAGTCATGTAAACGCGCCTAGTTCTAGACAAGTTTCTTACGCTAACGTGGTTAAATCTAATATGCCAGGTTTGGAGCAGGCACCTAAATCACAATATTACGAGCCTAATATTAACACTCTAGAGACTACATTGCAGACACTTGTCCAAACCATGAACAGTTTTACGACCACTATGACATCCATGATGCAGGAAATGCTGAAAATGCAATCCACTATCTTACAAGCCATTTTAAAGAAATGATTTGTTTAAAAATTTGTTTTTGGAATGCGAACGGCCTCCGCCAACATAAAAACGAACTGGAACACTTCCTGATGGATAAGCAGATTGATGTCATGATGATTGCTGAAACTCACTTGACGGCGACAGCGTACTTCAAAATTAATGGCTACGTGTTATATGATACTAAAGATCCCCGCGGAAGAGCATGTGGAGGTTCGGCAATTCTTATAAAGAACAGAATAAAACATTATTTAATGAACAACATATGTGAGGATTACCTACAAGCAACAAACATTTGTATTGAATTCTGTCAATACAATTTTGTTTTATCATCAATTTATTCGCCGCCTCGATTTTCAATAAAAGAACACCAATACTACAGCTTCTTCAATTCCCTTGGAGCTAGATTTTTAGTTGCTGGTGACTTTAACGCCAAACACACTTTTTGGGGTTCACGTCTGGTGACCCCGAAGGGTCGTGAACTCTTCAACACCATTGCCAAAATGGGATTAGATGTACTCTCAAGCGGGCATCCCACCTACTGGCCGACGGACCGAAGGAAGATTCCCGATGTTATTGACTTCGGAGTAGTAAAAAATATCCCTGTAGAATCGATACAAGTGGAGCCTTCATTAGACTTGTCTTCAGATCACTCTCCTTCTATTATTTCAATGCGTTTCCTTCAAGGGAATGGCTCTCCATTTCGGGACATATCTAAAACCAGAGTAAGTTGGAAAAAGTATAAAAAGTATTTAAGTTCCCACTGCACGGAAAATGTAGTGTTGAGAACTACCGAGGATATTGATGGGTCGATTGGCAAGTTTACTGAGGACATACGAAGAGCTGTACATCACGCCTCCACATACGACGTTGAGTGCAGAAGTGGGACAAATAGAACTTATTTCGCTGAACTCGATCATCTCCTGTCAGAAAAAAGAAGAGTTAGAAGAGAGTGGCAAATCCACAGGTCTCCTGAACTGAAAGCTAGGCTACGGGTATGCAGAGATATACTAAGAAATTTCTTAGAAACCCAAAGAATGGCTTCACTTAAATCTTACTTGGAGGGTCTTGATAGTACCCCACAATCTGACTATTCGTTATGGAAGGCGGCACGAGGTTTAAAAAGACCAGTTAGAGGAAAACCTCCTCTGCGAAATCCGACTGGTGACTGGGCTAGAAATGATTCCGAGAAGGGGACTTTATTTGTTAATCATTTGAGAAAAGTGTTTACTATAAACAACTCAAATAATGCATCTGATTTGCCTCCACTCGTTATTAGACCTCCTGTACCTCTAAGACTTAGCTTTAATGATGTTCAAAGCGCTATTGGTACTCTGAATCTTAAAAAAGCTCCAGGTATGGATAAAATCAGCAACAAAATGCTTGTGGAGTTACCTCGTGTAGCTAAAAGAATTATCCTATTTATTTTTAATGCTATTTTACGCCTAGAATACTATCCTGCAGATTGGAAGGTATCTATGATTACCATGATTCCTAAGCCAGGGAAGGACCCCACTAAAGTAGAGTCATATAGGCCAATTAGTCTACTGCCGACAATTTCAAAACTGTTTGAAAAATATTGGCTAAGTTGATCCCAATTCTGAACGACACTCAATGTATCCCAAATCACCAATTCGGGTTCAGAGCTAAACACAGTACCATCGAACAAACACACAGATTGGTAAATGTGATAAGACAGTCGTTTGAAGAGAAAAAATACTGCTCCGCCCTTTTCATTGATGTGTCGCAAGCGTTCGACAAAGTCTGGCATGAAGGTTTAATGCATAAAATTAAATTAACTCTGCCTGCTAACACCCACAAACTTATGAAAAGTTATTTATATGGTCGCAAATTTACAATCAAAGAAGGCGATTTTTTAAGCCCCGCTCAGCCAATTGAAGCAGGAGTACCCCAGGGTAGCATACTGGGTCCAACTTTATATTTGATTTATGCATCCGATATGCCGTTAGACCCCATAATACATACTTCAACTTTTGCAGACGATACAGCATTTATTAGCGTTCATAAGGACCATCAAATAGCATCACAGAACTTGCAGAAATATGTTTATAAACTAGAGAATTGGCTTGAGCTTTGGAAAATCAGGGTTAACGAACAGAAATGTATTCATATAACTTTCACATTGCGAAAAGATACATACTCGTTCATCAGAATAAATAATCAAATTATCCCGCAACACAATGAAGTCAAATACCTCGGAATCCACCTCGATCGTCGTTTAACTTGGAAGTCTCATATCGACGCAAAACTTACCCAGATGAGATTAAAAGCAGTGCAAATTAATTGGCTAATCGGCAGAAATTCTACATTAAAGTTGGATTGCAAACTTTTGTTGTACAATGCAATTCTAAAGCCAATCTAGTGTTATGGAATTCAATTATGGGGTACTGCCTCAGCATCCAACATTGAAAAAATTCAAAGGGGTCAAAATAAGATTCTACGTACAATTACTGCAGCTCCATGGTATGTTAAAAATTCTCGAATCCACAAAGATCTAGGCATTCCTTTGGTGAAAGTCGAATTTACAAAACACGCCTCAAAATATGTCAGCAAACTTGAACACCATCCAAACCCACTTGCACGAGACATCCTTAACTTTACTGGCCATGTTCGGTTGAGAAGGAGGGATACCCTTGCTTTAACTCAAGCGCAAAACAGATGACTGGATCAGTGGATATAAATTTTTTGTAGTATCATAATATTTTGTCTAGCACTGGCTGGACTTATTATTTTCTTTTAGTATTAAGATTCGAAAACTTATTGTCATTTCATTTCTGAAGATTCAATAAATAAATTAAATGTATAAAAAAAAAAAAAAAAAATGATTGGGTTGATGGACTATCTCATCGTACACATGTTTAATATTTTCAAGTATTAATGTGATTTAAAAAATAAGGTTTAACCGTTCACTATCAAAATAAAATTATTTACGTATATATCATGGTGTAACTATACAAGGTGAGTGCAGTAGCACAGCTGACTGACTTTGTTTACAATTTACTTATGTCAAAAGTAATACTTTTTCAAGTGTTTTTGACAGTAGTACATTATTTCACACAATCACAATACCTGTTGTTTCCGTATTGTTGTTGTTGTATTTATTGCCGATTTGCACTCACCTTGTATAATTACACCATATGTTATATGAATTATTGATTTTTTGAAAACAAATAAAAAAGTCGTTGCCACTAAAGACAACGTATGGGAACATGAAATTTGTTCCCTTTTCACATTTTCCTATTATAATTCAATGTTAAAAAAATAAAATGAAACAAATTTCATGTGGAATTTTTATTCGCGATAGAGGTGATTATTAAAAATTTCCTAAAGAGGGATATTGGCTGTTTATTTTTGTTCTTTGTTCCTTAATTTTACGTTGCTATAACATTTCGAATATAAACAAATAATACAACCTTGCACCATAACAATTCTGTTTGATCGATAAATTCCTAAACAAAATACATATATTATAATTTAAAATAAAAAGTTCATTCTTAACAAAATTTCAAGTGAATAATTGCTTTCGGCTTACAAAATCTTTCAATATACAAAATTACACACAAAGTTACACAAAACTAAGTTCGAAGGATCATGGCCAAAAAGGGAGGAGTGCAGCAGCTGCAGGCTGACATACAAACTGATGAAGATTTTGAAAAGTTTTTAGAACGTCCAGGATTGTTGGGTAAATGGAACTGTAAACAAAAGTCACCTGATTTATTTCATTTATTCAAATAATTTTATTATAACAGTATTAGATGTGTACTCAGATTGGTGTGGCCCCTGTTTGGGTATGGTGGGTAGTTTAAAAAAGATTAAATTAGAAGTGGGCGGTGATAATTTGCAATTGGCCATAGTAAGTATGCATATATAGAAAACAGAAAATAAATTCTGGAAAAAGAATATGTACTTTAGTTTACCTGTTTAGTGCAAAGCGGATCATATAACCACTTTAAAGAGGTTTCGCCGTAAAAGTGAACCCACCTGGCTATTTGTAACGGTAATTTGCTGATTGATTTACAAAGTTCTTTTTTAATATTTGAATATCTTTAGGAGGGCAAGGCCATTAACTTAATGTTCGGCACCGATGTGCCGCGTCTAATGAAGCTTATAACTCTAGAGTTAATCAGACTCAAAGAGGGTATCAAAACTCGTCCTATTTATGAAATCAGCGAATATCAACCAGAAGAAGTGGCCCGACGTAAAGTTAAAGAAGATGCCGAGGCCCAGGCTTTACGCATAGAAACCGCAGATCGTGACCAGAAACGTTTGGCTTATCTGACTTACGTTACCGACACCATTATGGAAAACCTTAACGATATTGGTGTTACCATATTCGGTCCACAAGTTAATCGTGATATGTTTAAGAAAATAAATGAACCAGCCGATGCTTTGAAGATACAATGTAAAGATCGTAAAATTGTACATGTTTCGAAAACTGATTTTGATATTATACACGTAAAATGTCCCAATCCACTGGACGACGATGTTTTGGATCAATTAAATGGCAAGGAATTGTTATTATGTTTTTGGAAATTGCCAGTGGAGGGAGAGGAAGTGCCAATATTGTTAAAACAATATGCTTACGAATTGACAAAAACCACAACCCAGTCAGCAGATGAATTTAATGAAGAGGAACGTGTAACGCCAGCCATTATAGCGCCCTTGGATGTTAAGGTGGAGTATGAAGTTGAAGGTAGGGAACATAATATTCAAATTAGACTGTAATATTGTATAATAAGCTCGTTTAACAACAGACGATGAAGTGTGTATTGAGGAAGAACCTCCCGAACCTGAACTGGCCACTAAAGACCCCGAAGTAATTTTAAACGAGGCTGTGGATGAGGAGGAGGCCGAGGAAGATGAAATCGATTTAGAAGGCACCAATGAACCGTCTCCCTCAGAAATGCCTGTCCTTGATCTTGATTTGGGTCTAGAGGATGATAACAAACCCGAAGGAGAAGACGAAAAACCTCCAGAAATTACAGCCCCCGAGGAGTCTCTTAAAAAACGTACTTGCACTAAAACCATTACTATACCACCCATTTGGGTACCCAGCAATCATCGTACCCATGCTGCTCTCATCTATGTGTACTTTCACAATCAAACTTCTGCATTTTTGCCGCCTGATCCAATGCCAGAGCCACCACATGTTATCATGGCTTTTGATGCATATAAAAAGAGAGATTTAATAACACACGCTGAGTCACATAAAGATGATGTCCCTTTATATGGTTTCTTTACCAGTGAAGATCCGGATGAAGCGAAGTTTATAGCAAATTCGCCAGGGAAATATAAACCAGTGACAACGTGAGTTTAGAGCATTGAACTAGAACCTGAATGAGAAAGAGAACCTGAGCTAGAACGTAAACTAGAACCTGAAATAGGACATCAACTAGAAAATGAACTAGAACTAAAACCAGAAGTTAAACCTCAACTAGAGCCTGAACTAGAAACTGACATTAGAACCTCAACTAGAACCTGAAATAGAACCTGAACTATAACCTCAGCAAGAACCTTAATTAGAACCTGAACTAGAACCTGACTTAGAACCTCAACTAGAACCTGAAATAGAACCTGAACTATAACCTCAGCAAGAACCTTAATTAGAACCTGAACTAGAACCTGACTTAGAACCTCAAATAGAACCTGAACAAGAACTTGTGCTAGAGCCTGACTAAAACTTGAACTAGAACCTAGACTAGAACCTGAACTAGGACCATAAATAGAATCTAAACTAGAACTAAAATTATAAATTTTTTCCGCATAATTTCGTCCATTTGTTATTTTCAGCAATGACAAACTTATCTTAAAAGTAAATAAAGCCTCCTCTAACACTGTACTTTCTTTGGTAACCTATGGCCCAAGCTATGTCAGTCCCAATGCAGTGGTGGGTCGTGAAGAGGCCAAAAAATTCTTCCCCGAAACTTACAAGACAGCCGACCAAGAGGCAGCCGAAGAAGCGGCCAAAAAACTTGAAGAGCCCAACAAAAAGCGCAAGTCTAAGAAATCACGTGCAAGTAAAACAGCTACAGACGCAGAAGCCCCTACCACACCCACAAGCGGTGAAGAGGAGAGCAGTGATAGCATAACAGCTTTGGCAGAAGGTGACACTGAGGCAGGAGAAATTAACCCGGTTGAAGTTGTAGAAGATGAAACAAAGACCGAAGCTGTAGGAAACGAAAATGCTACAGTACCAAATTAATAGTTTTACTAAAAATACATTTATGCTTTAATATTTATATATATTTCATATAGTTTTTAATAAATTTATTATATAATATTAATATCAATGCACAAGATATTGTTTGTTTTTTTTTTTTTAGAAAAATTTCTTATAAAATACTTAAACCTTTTAGAAATATAATTATCATAAAACTAATAAATAAAGATTAATGTAAATAATTAATTAAAGTTACATAACTTGTAAGTTTTATACAATAATAAATTCTTATATTTAAAATTAAATTTCAGCAAAACTGAAATAACCATAACAGTTTTCACAAGTTTATGAGTTAAAAATAATAAAATGGGAAAAAATTTTAAAACAAAATTAAGGAAATATGGAATTTTCTTCAAATTTTCATATTTCTACATAAATTTGTAGTCAACTTACGGATTTCATATAATATGACATAGACTACGTGTGGGCATGATTAAGATTTAACAAAATATTAAGTATAAGTATTGGTGTAGAAAAGCCTGGGTAACACGTTTCAGGTTTGCTCCTTTTTGGGAATTTTTATGATGTTTCCCTGCCTTAGGACTTTATTTCAAATGTTAACATTTTGTTAGTTAGAAAAGCTCTCTTACTACATCATTAACACTTACTACATTAAAAAGCTTTACAAATTGCCCTTATTAAAATACACTAGACGTAGGAAACCATTTTCATAACCCAGGGCTATTAAGTTTTTAGCATTTAGATTTAAATTACAGCGTAAAGTGTTAATGCGCATTAGGGGTATAATATTTGAAGGCGGACATCTATTCTCACTGAAGTAGGACCCCTTGTACTCCTCCTTAAGCTAGACATTTTGCAAAGAAAAAAAAATATGTTAGTTAGGAAAATAAGAATGCTTTGTTATATTTACCTTTAGAAGCGGTTCAAATATTAAACCGTACTTTTCCTTATAGTCTGTATCTTGCATTGACCACTCCGTGGGTAGATTTGTGTTAGCAGTTTTATCATCACCCTTTGGCAAAGTGGCCAAAGGTTTACCATTCAACTGTTTGACATCCATGGCATACAGCATACGACTTTCACCTAATTTTTTACTCAGCGAGCATTCATAGTGCAATTCTTTGGTATCAAGAAATACTATATCACCATTATTCAATGCGGAGACGCACATATTTGCCACCGGGGTATAGTGGACTTGGGTAACGCCACAAACCATAAGATCCAGTTTATTTTGTGAAAAAATTATGTTGGTGGGATTAACAGCCACGACACAGCGACCATCTGTGAAAATAATTAAATATTTAGAAATTATACAATTTCAATATTTACATACCGCTTTATTACATCCTCTAATAAAACACTCTCTACTTACTATTAGGAATCGTATCACAGTAACTGTATAATAAAGTTTCCCACAGCGGACACCAATCCATGGACAGCAATATATTCTTATTAGCCTCCTCCTTCATGATGAGTGGTTGCATAAAACTTTTTATGTCATAGATAACAAATTTGCGATAGGCACTGGACGCAGCCAACCATCTCGGACCACTGGTGTCATAATGTAGCGCAAAACCTTAAAAAAAAAGACAAAAAACAATTAAATAACTTTACCAACATAAACATTCTAATAAATAAAACTTACATTTTACACGCTTTTCTCCTACATAAAAATAATTGAGAGGAGCATAATTAACTAACCCCTCCGCCACAAAACGATTAAGATTCTCTTGAGGATCGCTGTTTATGTCCCAGATACCCATAAAACCATTGGAAAAACTAGCAAAAATGTGCTGATGGCCAAAAAACTTTAAGCAGAAGCATAAACACAAAAAAGAAAATTATTAATTATTTGTTTAAAAACACATTTAAAATCATAAATGTTACTATCCACCTCTGACCAACATATTTGCAAACATTGTGTCCTTAAAAGTACATGCTGTTGTGTTTGATATTGATTCAATATATCCAAATTTAACAGAAAACTGGGATTTACTTCAATCAAGTTAATATCATTATCATTATTATTATTGCTCTGTGGTTCTGTAGTTGTTTTGACCTCTACATTAAGCGGTAAACTATAGACCTTTATGCTTGAGTTAACCGTGGCTACAGCCACTAAACCCAAACGGTTAGAGTTTTCATCATAGCCGCCACTGGGTAAAAAGCTTACATGATGTACCGGACCATCTGGCACAAGGAAGCCGTAATGTATAGCTAACTGGGGATTTTGATTGTTTTGTATGACTTTAATTATTAAAATAATACAGTGATGTTGAGAAGGCTGGCTAAATTTAATAAATTTAAACATTTCCTGACGATAGACTACCGCCAGATATTGTTCGTTTACATGGGCGGGTAATGGAAGCCAACAGCATAGTTTTACCGGAGCCCCCAAGAAAAAATAAGTGTTCACTAAAACAAAATCAATTAATAAATACTTTCCCATCTAATAAAGAGTTCTTTAACATACTTTTATGATGAATACTTTCATATCTTTTTAATTCAGACCATTCAATATTATCTTTTGGCTGGCCTATAGTTTTCGTTAAGCCTATTTTAGTTTTCAAATTAAATTTCATGGAATTTGTTTGGTTTGGTAAATATTTGCTAAAGTCTTGTTGATTTGTCACTGAATACTGTGCAGTAAATTCGGCATAGAGAGGTTCACTAGAATAGTTTAGTTTTAAGCTGAAAGTGTAAATAAAAACCCAAATAAAATGATGTTTAATTTTAATAAAATTTTCTAATATACTTACAAGCATTTCCATTTTTTTAACACTTCCATATTGAGATCACTGGAGCTACCATGAAACACTAAAACGCAAATTAAATTACATAAAAAATTAACTCCAAATAAAACAAAATATACACCTGTACAATATATTACCTTCTTTACGAGTTGCTTGATTAGTGGCTTGATTAACATTTCTGCTATAGAGTTTTTTATTTTGTTTTTTGCTGCCTTTCCTTCCATTATCATAAACATCATCCAAATATTCGTCCTCCTCGCTGTTTATATCATCTAGTTCATCTTCATCAACACCCTCAGATAGATCGTTATCATCCGAAGATTGTTCATCATCGGTTTTTAAATTACAATCCGGATCTTCAGACTTCTTGCGCGCTCGTCCGCCTTTGTGATTTTTAATCACATGTTCTATGGCTTCTTTTTCGGTGGCAAATGCTCGGTTTCTACAGAACTTACATAAATAGCCCGATTTTATATATTTACAATTCTTTAAATGTTCGCTTAATTCCTTTAAATCTTTGCTGCTAAATTTACAAAGTTTTTTAGGGCATGAGGCATTGCCCAGCTTTTTAATATCTTCCGACCATTTGGGATCTTCTTTCATTGGTGGCACATATCTAATTCGCGATTTAAGATCAATATCACTTTCCTCTGAATTCGCATTGTCAGCCACTTTATCCAATTCAGCTCCCAAAACTTTTAGTTTATTTTCGGCTTTTATGGTGGAGTTACGCTTTAAACGGCCTGTGTTGCCAAAAACTTCTTCCTTTTTCTGCAAATTTTCTTCTACTTTATGTTCAGCTGATTGCTTTTTAAGAGCCAACTTGACATGGCAAGAGCGCATGTGTATTGGTAATGTAGATGGAGCATAATCTCTTTTACAATACTCACATATTACACGAGCCAAATGTGCACCACAAATCTCAATGTGCATTAATATACCCAAGCCAGAGCGATATTCTTTTTTACACATGCGACAAGTTAGTCCTTTAGAGCCCGTACTTTTCATAAAATTAAGAATGCAACTTAAAACCACGGAACGGTTTTCAACGTTCTAAAAGAAATTGACAAGATTGAAGAGAATAAAGGTAAGAAAAGTTATAAACGTTTATATTTAAATTTGTTAAGCTCTAGTTCTGTTGTCTGATCCAGTTCTCTAGTTCAATACACTAGTTCTGTCGTGTAGTTCAGTTGTTGTTGTAACGGCTAGACATAAACCACTGGACGAAGTATAGTATGATTCGCTGGATGAACATGAGGACACATGCTGGGCATAAGTTTTGGACGGCACGGTCTATGCGAGACTAATAGGCATTATGTCTGTTGCTCCATCCCGACCTCAGTTGTGCCAGAACTACTCTTGTTTTCCGCGGCAGTTGTTTTTCGGTTTCTGCAATGGGCGTTGGGCGACATCCAATTATCCTGCGACCGCGGTATTGATGGCGTCCCTGTGAATGTCGTTCAAAGTTGCTACATACGAGTTTTAATCTAACGGATCCTGTTCGTACCTTCGTATGTTTTCCTCGAATATTTAAAGGTCCTGCCTGACATACCTTGGGGAAGACTCTAGGTATGTGATGTTAAAGCTTGGATGACTCCTCCGATAACATTCCAAAAGAAACTATTTCGTCAACATAATATTATGTTCGATTACAGGTAGAATCATCGTTTCCTCATATAGGTGATGTTCTGAGGTTATCTACATGCAACCTGTAATGGTACGCAAGGCAGCATTTTGGAAACTTTGTATGTTTCTCTTCGCCACACTGGAGCAGTGTAATTCACCAAGGATCGATTGGTCGGTCTTGTAGGTAGCCAACAAGGTTTCTTTGTCTATATCCCAAGTGCCTACAGGTTAAGTTAAGTTCGATATTTCAGTCCTGTAGCACAGTTCTCCAGTTCAAATCTCTAGTGCAGTTTGTAGTTCTGTTCTCTGGTTCAGTCCAGTCTAGTTTAGTTTAGTACTCTAGGTTAGTTCGCTAGTTCAGATCTCAATTTCAAAACCAATTAGTAATAATTTTTTTAACTTACCAATTTCTCTTGCCCTATTTTCCAGCCTACGCCATAATGTTCCGCTAAATGTGAATTCCATTTTGAAGTTCGACCCATACAAAAGCCACATTGTATTGACCCGTTTCCTGGCTTAGTTTCGGTAACTACTTCATCAGTCTCAAGTTGTTCTCTTTTTGTTATTAACAACAGACGAGAATTGAAATTTGATTCTGTACTGTCGTATTTACGTTTTCTGCCAACCGTGGGACTTGGAGTTTCATTCTTAAGCATTGCCAAACGTGGAGTTGCAATTGGGTTTAAACTATCTATTATACTTTCATTTTTACTTGTTTTCTTTAACGCAGTACATGTGGAATCACTATGAGAATCCTCAATTTTAAGTTTTCTTTTTGGCTGAATTTTCGAGGATCGTCGTTGGGTGGCTGGTAAGGAACCCTCGTCATCAGATGAATCCGTACTTAATGATCTTTTTTGGGATGTAACTAAATTAGATATTGCACTATCATTTAAATGTTTCTCTAACGTGGGAGTCTTGGGTGATAGTTTAGACTTTACTATAGGGTTTCCTCTTTTCTTCTTAATTGTTTTATTTTCAGATGTTTTCGTGTCAGGACTTGATTTTTCTGCTTTACATCCTGTAACTATAGGAGAGTGTTCGCTCTCCTTTGGAGAATTATGTGCAGTAATGTCAAGTTTAGTATTTTTCGTTTCCAAGTCTTGTTCATTAGTTGACTTTTTCTTATTATTTTCTGTAGAATTTGCACGTTTCTCTTTATTCTTCGAATTTTCGGACTTATGAAGCTTTGCAGGAATATCCAACATTTTTGAAATATCATCATCTGTCAGGTTTTTAGATTTTAAACGGGTTGACCGTTTGCTTTTATCACCATCAGTTTCAGTATTATGGGATTTTAGGCTTTTATCTAAACTTTTATCCACATCTTTTTCTGTTTTATGTTTAGATTTTAAACGTTTCGATTTTGTTACATCATGGGTATCTGAGTCATTACCAGCATTTCTAGATGTTACAGCTTTGACTACCTCTAGCTTGTTGACTTGTTGCTTCGATTCTGTTTTATCAGGACAATCGGAGTCAGTATTATAGGTTTTCAGACTTTTATCTAAGTCTTTGTTTCGACTTTTAGATTTAAGACGTTTCGATACTCTTCCTTCCAGACCAGAATCAGTGTCGTTACCAAATTGTTTAGTTTTTTCTAAGCATTTGTCTACATCGTTAACTATTTCGGAATTTTCTGCCTTTTGTTTAGTTCTTTCTTGTCTCGATTCTGTTCTATCATTGCCTTTAGCAGAGTTCTCGGAATGTTTTTCTATATCTTCATTTGTTGCCTTAACGTTGGTATTTAAATGGCTTGTTCCTTTGGTTTCATGCAAATCAGAATCAGTACCAGAACTTTCGTATTTCTTTTTACTTTTTGGTTTTCCCTTATGATAATCGGAGTCGGTAGCAAAATTTTCATTTACAGAATCCTTACATTTCTGAGCCACTTCTTCTTCCTTTGATTTTGTACTTGTTGGAAAGTTTTCTTGCAAATTTCTTATCCTAAGTCGAGGTTTTTGACCTTTCAAAGGCTTCTCCTCATAACTTTCGGAATCGGTACCAGAATTTTTTGATATTGTACGTAAATGTCGAGGTTTTATAAAACTGTGTTCTATTGATTTCTCTAACGATTCATCTAATTTTATTTTCTTACTATCTAATAGTTCCTTATTACTATCGATCACATTTTTAATGCCACGTTTGGTTTTTTTTGTAGTTGGAATTTGTTCAGTTGTACTCTCCTCTTCGTCATCAGCTGGTGAAGTATCATCAGTAATATCAGTCTCTTCATTTCGGCTGTTGGACAAATCCCAACGTTTTTTAAAAGGTTTCATGCCGCTACTTCCACTACGTTTTAATGGTGATGTTGCGGGTATTTCGTCATCATGCCGTATTCGCTGCATTAGCTGATCTTGCTCCAACGTTGGCGCTATAGCCTTACCAGTAGTCAACCAGTTTTTCAAAGTGCCACCTTTTGTTTTACCCAACTTATCGTTGTCATCATTGTGTTTGTTAATATGTTGGTTAGCTTTAAATGTCGACTCTGCATTTTCTTCAAAGCCCAAAAATTCATTGCCTTCCTCATAATCTTTCAAACAACAATCATCATAATCACCATTTTCATCATCAGAGTCCGAATCTGTGTAAGATTTTTGCGACTTTTTTATATCTTCTAAAGTTTTACGCAATTTCTTGCGTTGTTTGTTGGGTATTAATTTGTTTGAATCTTGTGTACTATCGTGACAGGAATCTTCCGTGTCCAAATGTTTTAAATGCTTGAGATTTAAGGGACTAAGCACATTAGTTGAGGTAGCAGACTTTAAGGCATCAAATCTAATTGTAACATTAGTTTCCAAAGTCTGAGAATAATAACGAGTTCTTTTGGTTAAAGGTGAGGAATGTTTGGACAATTCCATGTCTGAAGGCTTGGAATACAGACGTGTTCTTCGGTTGGTGTGGTCATTTACGGATGTGGGTGTGTTATGTATGGGAAGTTCCTTTTCGTTTTGTTTTGATTTTGAAAGCTTGAATTTAACCTCTGCATTTACGGGTAAAAACTCCAAATCATCATCGCTTATAAGCGGCCTGGTGGAATGTCTTTTTCTTGTAGTGGCGGGTTTTAAAGCTGGTGTTTCTTGTAGAGTTGCTGCTGTCCCTAAACTTACTCTGCTGGATCTTGTGTTTGCTGTAATTTTAGGTATTTGATTTCCATCACTCAAATTGGGTAAACTTTGTTTTGTTTCCTGTTCTGCTGCTGACTGCAGTTCTTCTACATCTTTCGTAGTATTCTGTTTAGTTTTTTCTTCATGCTGTTCTTTGTCTTCCTCGTCTTTCGTATTGCTTTTATTTAGTTGTTTTAATAACGTTGTAATGCCTTTAACTTCAACAGTTTTTTCATTGGTTTCTGGTGTTTTCTTTTTAAAAGGAATCACAGGTGATGTTTCTGACGATTTTGGGGGGGAATGTTTTACTATATCTATGAGAGAAACTTTAGCATTTCTCATGCTTTTTAATATAGCTTTAGATACTGGATCTAAATTGTCTGTTTTGGTAACTTTTGTAGACTCAAGTTGTGGAGTTATGTTTCCATAGGAAATATTATCAATATTGTCTTGTATGACATTTATTTTGGACAAGTTCTGTGGACTTAGTGGTAAGAGATCTTCATCAACAGGTATTGCACTAAAATATGAGTGCTCTTGTGATACAGTTAAATCCTTGGTATTTGAAATTATTGCTTCTACTGGTGTAGTTTTAGGAGAATCGTTTGTCACTTCAGTTTGCTGAAGTTCTTGATATGTTTTTGGAGATGTTTTAGTTGGGCTTTGTTGTGGACCATTTGAGGCCTCTGGTTTCAAGTAAGTTTCTTTCGTTGTATGTTCTTGTTCATCTCGTATCTCCATTTCAATTTCAAAATCCAGTTTTCTGGCAATATCTTGAGGAGATTGTAGTTTTGGAGGCGTTGAAAATTCCGAGATTTTACTGGGTTGTGGTAACTTTTCTGGTGTTTTATCTATGTGATTTTGATCGCTAGATATTTTAGTGTTGAATTCTTGGTGTTTCTGAGGCGTTACTACCGGTAAATCTATGATTTGTTCGCTTTGTTGGTGTAATGTATCTTTTTCTGGTGATTTACTAGGTCTCTTTGGACTATAACATGTTTTTATACATGCCTTTGGTATCTCATTGTTATCAACAATTAAAGACGTAGGGCTTTTGAGATCGTTACTCATCTTAGAAGACATTACTGGAGTATTATCTTTAGTTATAGCCAGACTGTTGTCTATAGTTTTATCTAAATTATCATCTATAACTTCTTTTCTGGTATTAGCCTCTGTTGGTTTTGCTTTAATCTCTTTGTTGTCAGGTTCCTCTGTTCTTTCATTGGAATTATCCACTTTATTTGTTCCCAGGTCTTTAATTTGTTCTTCGGTTTGGTTGACTATTTTATTATCGTCTTGATTTGTTTTCTCAAATTCAGCTTTTTGACGTCTTCCACTTTTACCAGGTGACTCAGTTGGACTTGCGCCAGTTTTTAATGCTTCTCTTGGTATGTTGTCGTTCCCCTCTCTACATGGTTGCTTTATAATTTTTTTGGATGCATTTTCTGTATTAGTTGTTTCATTAAGGGTTTGTTTATTGCTTTCATTTTTCTTTTCCCCAGTTACTGATTTATTTGCACCTGGTACTCCCGATTTATTACGTTGCACTAAATTGATTTTACCCTTCTTAAATCGAGAAATACGTTTAGAGATTACCGTGGTGGCTGAAGAAGTTTCAGTTGCTTTGGCTGACTCAGACTCTTTAGATGATTTGTCTATGCTAGTTATGTTTGTTTGCATGTCAGCTTCTAAAATGTTGGTTGTTACAGACTCATTGGTTGTTTGGTTCTTAGTATTATCACGATTTTGTTCTTCGTTAGGATTATCTGCTTTTAATATTGATTTTAAATTTCCGTCCTTTTCTGGGGTCTTAATAAGATCTTTAGTTGAAGAAGGCTCTGGAGTATTTGTAGGATTTGGTAATTCAGAGGACTTTGGGTCTTTAATTTGGCTTTCTTCAGTAATATTCTCACTAAGAGATTTGCAAGCAACTGGATTCTCCTTGGGTTGCTCTAAAGCTTTAACAGTTTCCAAAGTAGTTGAAGAATCTTTAGCAGTGTTTGCAGTATCAAATTCTTTGTTGTTATTTGCAGGAGCCTCACTAGTTCTTAAGCTATTGTTATCCAAACATTTCCTCGGACTTTTATTGTTATTAGTAGTTGGACATTTTGTAACTTCTTTAGCAATTGTCGCTTCATTTCCCATATTAACCTGAGAAATTATTAGTTTTATTTTATCGGGATCACTTGCTACTATAACATTGGTTAAATCTATATTTTTGGGCTCCTTGAGCGGCTCTAAAACATATTTCTGTTTATTATGGTCTGATTTGTCAACGTTTTCTATAGGCATCTCTAAATCCATGTCACACATGCCCAAATTACTAAACATTTTAACCTTTTGCAATGTGCCATACTTATTGGGACTCTCGTTAGTTATTATAGTCTCCGGGCCTTTGGAACTTTCAATAACAATAGTGCTCATTTGCTCCGGATTTAAACTGTTGTCGTGTTTCGGCGTGTAAGGTTTAAAAGCTGAGGTGGAAGTTATAAGGCGTGGCGGATAGGATTGTATGCGCAAAGGTGAAAGATTCATTGCACAAGAAGCATTTAAGTTAAGCTCTTCGGGTGATAATTCTAGGCTGGTTTCTTCTGTGATGGGATTGGTATTGTTGAGTGCGGTAATAAAGTCTACGGCAGAAAAACAATCCTCAATTTCTTCTGGCTCATCGATAATTTCCACAGCGGATTTGCGATAATCTGACATTTGTGTATCCATGAAAGTATAATCGGCATTTGTAGCTTCTAGTGAGTTTGTGTGTGATCTATCACTTATATCAAGAGTTGTTGGTTCTTCTTTAACCATTATAATGACGCCTTCAGCAGATTTTTCAGCATTAGCTTCACGATTTTCAGTTAAAGCCTTGTTTAGGTCCTTGAATGTGTTGTTTGTGTTGGCAATAAAATGTTTTGGGTTGGCTTTAAAATCTGTTTGAGTCTCATTTAATTGATAGTTATGATCTTGTTTATTGGGATCCATATACGCAGGCTTATTGTGTATTATATTATTAGTTTTAGGGCTGGCAACAACTGGAAATTCTTTGTTATTATGCGGCAAAACGTACGCTGTATGTTTTGCCGTTAGGGGTGAAATTATCTTTCTACTGTTAGCCTTAGTGTTAAGAATTCGTATATCGTTTGATTTATTTTCTTGATTGGGGGTCACTTTATTTGCAGCAGTTCTTTCCTTTATTTTCTTAGCTAAATCTGCCAATTGTTCGGGCGGTAATTTCAGTTTTTGAGCATTTATTATAATTTTCTTATTTTGTTTGTTAGAAATGACCAGCTTCTCACAAGTTGTCTTGTTGTTTTGATTTACTGTTTTCTTAGTTTCTTCCACTGGATGTATTTGTTCCATGCTTGGCGGCGATGGTGTATTAGCTGCTGAATATTCATCTGCATTTTCCTGTTTTATTACCACTTCCGGTATGGGTTTATGGGGATTAACAAAACGTGGTGTATTTGTTGTAGACAAACGTAGTTCGGTTAAATCTATCATTTCATCTTGTGACAAAACCTTGTTCTCCAAAACTATTAAGCAATTTGCAGTTGAAGAGGCAGCAGCAGCCACGACCTCTTCACTGAAAGTTTCTAAAGTTGAATTATTATTAACAAGTGATGTAGCTGGATTTGTATAAAGAGTCTCATAATTTGTGTGCATAAAGTCAGTTGGATTACAAACTTTGTGTTGACCATGTGCTTGAGCTTGCAGATCATAGTAGACTGCATTGACCAGGGGATAGGGCTTTTTAAAGGAGTCTATAGTAGGCAAAGGGGTTTCTTTGGGTACATTGACCGTGGGAAAGGGTATTTTAAGTGGCGAAACATCAGGAAAGTCAATTTTTGGTTTATAACTATAGCCTGTAATAGTGTATTGCTGTTGTTGATTATGCCCAGATTTTATGGCTGTTTTAGGTAATTCGTAGTAGGCAGTATTTGAGGTCTTAGGATAACTTATTTTCTGTTGCTTTAGATATTCAGTTTGATAATTTTGTGAGACATTCATAGTTGGATACACCTTTAGAGGCATTGCATCAGAAAAGTTTTGTTTTGGTTCAGAGTGTTGGGAATACCTGAAATTTGTTGCAGTGTTTGTTTGCTGCTGTCCATAGACTGATTTCATTAAGGCTTTTGGTATCTGATTGAGATCTGGTGACATATTCGTAAGCTGTTGACTGTGACCAGCTTTGTCTGAGACTTTTGGCATGTGGTAGGCGTCCGCAGATACATTAGCAGCTGTATACTGTTGCTCTGTTAAGGATAGATTCTGTTCAGTGTGTTGGAAATATCTAAAGTTTTGTGGTGAATAAGACTCTAGACTATTAGCGTGTGGTTGTATATTGCCTGTCTTTATTACTGCTTTTGGTATCTTGTTGTTATTATCTTTATTTTGTTGTTGAAAATCTTGTGACACATTAGAAGCTGCCTGAAAGTCTTGTTTTTGTTCATTGTTGTGCTCGAAAAGCCTGAAATTTTGTGTCATATTAGACTCTAGATTGTTAGAGTTCTGTTGTTGATTACCCGCCTTTATGGCTGCTTTAGGTATTTCATAATCTTTAGTTTTTTGTTGTTGCAAACATTCAGTTTGAAAATCTGTTGAAACATTAGCATTAACACTATATTGTTGAATGTGCTGTGCAGTTAAGGGCGTACTAGCCGTATTGGCTGTCTTTATTACAGCTTTTGGTATCTCATTGAAATCATTGTTTAAGCACTTACTGTAAGGTCTTATTGGCAACTTTGGTGCAACTCTGGAATCCCCTTCAGTTTGGAAATCTAGCTTGCGAGCAATATCCTGCGGAGATTTTTTGGGAGTCTTTATTTTAACGGGCTTTATGGGTGGCGTTGTAATTTCAGTTTCCTTTAAATTACAGTAAAGTTGTGGTGGTCTGGGAGGTGTCTCTTTAGCACTTTTTAATTCTTTTGTTGGCAATTTTATTTGATTTCTAAATTGTAACGATCTAGATAAAGAAGGGCTGCTGCTGTTGGTTGAGGGTGAGCTAGTTGGTGTACTGCTCAATATGGGACTGCCAGTTAATAATGAGGGTGGCTTTAAATGTTGGTAAGATCCAACATTATCACAATTAACCGTTTGTTTCTTTTGTAGTAACTTTTTGTTTAACAAATGTTTAACACGTACTAAACGTTGTTGGGAATTCAAACCAGCCATATCTGGTTTTTCCAGTTCGGTTGTTGATTCCGGTGCCGTAATGGTTATTTTTGGTGGTATTATAGTTTTAGTTGTTGAAAGAGTTTTAGCTGTTTAAAGAACAATTAGATAAAAATAAATAAAATTTATTTTAAAAAATTTTTTTTTACTCACCAGGTATCGAACCTGGGTTATCAAAAAATCTTTAATTGTAAAACATCAACCCTTTAACGCTCTCAGCTAAATTACTCCAGTTTAATTAAGTACTAAATGTAGCATAACTGGTAACAATTTTTATATTTAAACAAATATCAAAATTCAACACGCATAATTTTTATTTTTAACTACACAAACTAAATTCCGTTGTTTTATTTTCATTTCATTCATTATTATATTCCATTCTATTATATTTGTTCATATATTTATTTTGACCTACCTACCCATCTCTCATATCTCAATCCCTCTGAAAAATCATTACCAACTACTGTGCTGACGCTGTCAAGTTTCGAACCCAGAGATTTTTTTTAATAAATTCTAGTGTTTTCGAACCAACCGCTTAACCGTTTGCTCTAAAATGCCTTTTTAAATTTTATGCCTAATGTTTCATTTCAACTTGGCCATTCATTTAATTATTTACACAATTCTGTTTTCCAGTTGTTTTAATTTACGTGTCGAATTCAATTTTAAAAATAATATTTATCAGTTACACAATATTTATACTCAACACTACCTAGTGGTTAGGGTATATTGTTAGTAACCCAGCAAAATATTAGTCCAAAACCTTAAAGTATACCGATTCAACTGTGTCCGTACGTCCGTCCGACAGCCTGGCTGGCTGGCCATGTAATCAGAGTACAAGTCGTAATTTTTAAGATATTTCCATTAAATTAGATGTATGATATTTTTTCGGGCGCAGTACGCTTGGGATTGAAATCGGTTGTCCGTTATTTCACCTAGCCCCCATACAAATATTCTCCCTAAATATGGGGTTATCGTTCATAAATGTTTATGCCGTATCCAAACAAATTTCACCGCAAATAAGTATTACATGAAGCTTTATCATATCTACAAATTTTTGATCCATAATTGAACATAGCTCCCATATAAGAACCACTTCAAAAATTACTTTAACATGTATAAATCTTTTAAAAATGTTTATATCCAAATACATATACACCCCTATCGTGAATAAAAATTCCACATGAAATTTGTTCCCTTTTCACATTTTTCCTATTAAAATTTAATGTTAAAAAATTAAATGGGAACAAATTTCATGTGGAATTTTTATTTACGATAGGGGTGATATAAAAATATTTATATATGTATGTACCTACATAGAGGTATGCACAGAAGTCATGCCACTAAATTTTTTGATGATCTGTCCTTAATAAACGATAGATCCCATATAGCCGATTTTGCAAAGATTTTGCAAAATTGTTTCGTTCCACAACAACTGTAAATTCTATTTTTGCAAATCAATTTTTCGCTTTACAAATTCATATTACATATCATAAATAGTGAAGCTTTCAAAATGTTATGACGTGAATTTTTGTTCGACGATAGTGAAGACGCGGTTATAAGAAGAAATTATAGAGACCAAATTAATTACAAAACATTAATTTTAAACAATGTTTTTCGGTTAAATCAAATCCAAGTTGATTTATTATACCCTTCACCTTCATGAGAACGGTATATATAATTTTGTCATTCCGTTTGTAATTTCCACAATATAATATTCCGACCCTATAAAGTATATATATTCTGGATCCTTGTAGATAGCGGAGTATATTAAGCCATGTCCGTCTGTCTGTCTGACTGTTAAAATCAATTTTCTGAAGTCCCCAGATATCTACCGGATCCAAATCTTCAATAATTCTGTCAGACATGCGTTCGAGAAGTTTGCTATTTAAAATCAGTAAAATCCGTCCATAAAGAACGGAGATATGAGCAGAAATCCGAGACAACCTTCAACAAATGTCTTCAAGAAAACTATCAAACAAAGTGTATTAATATAATATATACATATATGTATGTATATAATATAATTATGCATGCACAACAAAGGTGAAGGGTATATAAGATTCGGCATAGCCGAATTAAATTCAGAGATTACAAGCCCAAAGGCCTACTTAATCTAGATATCTTATGACGAAAGAAAAAATTCCAAAATATACATCTAAAGAGAAAAATTAAAGCACAGTACACTCATAGTCACGCTTTGTCGTCTAGAAATCAACTACCACTATGCTTGCATTGGCTGGGAAATGATTGCCACTACCATGGAGCTGCAGCCATGCAAGATGTTGCAAAATCACGTTTTATTTTAGGATGAGTGGATTTCCTTGTGTGTGGCTGCGTGGATGGCACAATCATTTAAATGCGTGTACACTACAAGAGGAAGGATATGTGGAACGGCATGGAAACCAACCAATGAATGTGATGATAATATGGGGACCAGACTACACATTTTACTGTGTAAATGCAAGTTGGTATAGCAGCGTTCATGACTGAAGGGTGTTACGGAATTCGGCAGTAAGGCAAAGATTTGACAATGTATGGAGACCATTTCCGTATGATGTTGTTTTGTGTGATAGTGGTTACGGTGTGAAAAAATGGCTGATACCACCAGTACGCCGAAATCCTTATGATCCTACGTCTTTTAATTGTTCAATTTCACAAAAAAAAAACACGGCGCAAAATTTTAATAATTTTGGTATGTAAACTTTAATATGCTTTAAATATTTATTATAATGTTATAAATAAATACTTTATATTTTTAAAAACTATTAAATAAAATATATTTTTTCTAATTTTAACAAGTTGTATTTAGAAATTCAAAGAAAAAAGTGATGACAGAAAAGCAAAGATGACTAAATGCTTTGTAGAACACTTTGCAAACTCTGCAGATGAGCGCAACGTCTTAACAAAGAAAGCAGTATCTGCAAAAATTTTCTCAGTGCAAAATGATATTTCGAAAGAATGTTGTGGATCAAAAACATTTGTATATTTACAAACTAATGCAATTTAATAAGTGCGAAGTGAAAAGTTGATAAATTGTTTGTAAATGCTAACAATGGAGTTTGAACAAGAATAAAACATTAAAAAGAATTGTTCACACCATTGTTGTGAATTGTTTTTGGTTTTAATCAGCCATCGACAAACTCAATTATGTTGCGATTGCATTATACCTATGTATGTATATACATTTATAAGTTATATCGTATTATTGTGTCCAATATATTACGAAAAATATGAGATCCAGAACGCGATAAAGTCTGCAATAAATTAAGAAAATAACAAAACTGCTTATGATTTAAAAACAATAAACAAATGTTGAAATCCCAGACGAGGTGGTTGGTATTTTTATAAACATATTTGTCTTTAATAAATTTGTAATTTTGAATAGGTAACTGATTATATTAATAAAGGAAAATACTTGTATATACATATTGTCCTACAGCAACTATAAAAGCAATTTAATACTGATTTATCTGGTTCCTGCCGTAAAGTAATATATTGATTTTATAATAAGTACAATATACATACATACATACATACATACATACGAATATAGGTATAAAATTGTTGATATATTTTGACAAACGATTGATGACTCACAAAGAAATGTGGCTATATAAATGTTTCCAAAATAAACTTAAAACTAAAAAAAAAAATATAAAAGCCATAAATTAAATTAACTGAATTATCCTCCGACTGGGGATCGAACCAAGGTTCATGTAACAAAAGATTAGCACACTAACCTTCGAGCTATTGAAACATACGCGAATGTTGCTATTAATATCGAAAACAACAAACATTTTACACAAAAATATTAACAAAAATTTACAACGATACAATAACAATTAAATTAAATGTAAATAAATATTGAAAACAAAAAAACACAAACTAATTTACCTGGAGATGATGTTGTTTGAACATTTGTAGGTTTTGTGAAAGATGCACTAGATACATTTGTAGCTGCCGGAGATGATCCTGTAGAAGTTGGCGATGTCGAAACATTTGTTAAACGATTTGATGATCTACTAGATGCAGCTTGTTGAGACTTTTGTTTGCTCAAGGCCTCTGCTATTTTACGATCTAAGCCGGCCTGTTGTAATTTTTTTGGATCTATAGGTGTTATTTTGCGTATTATACGCTTGTTAGGGACATTTGTAGGTGGAGTCAGATAGTTGTTATTACTGACAGGACTAGTAGCCAATTTTTGCTTTTTATCAGGATCTATAGCTGTTACTTTGTGGACTAATAAAGGCTTAGTAGATAAAGATGTTGTTGGTGTCACATATTTATTAGTTGTGGCAGGACCGTGTTCTACTAAGGGATTTGAGCCAGAATCAGTAGACGCAACAGTGCTAGTAGATGACGGTGATGTGGAGGACTGTGATTCAACACTGTGTACCTGGCTTGATTCTACATCAGAAGCAGAATTAGCTACAGTAGGATTCATATTGAATTCCATTTTTTTTAATAACACTTGTTTAGCAAAAATATTTTTTTATGAATTGCAACAAATCATATTTTTTACATCATTTCCATGGAATTTCACTTCACATTTTTTCTATATCTTTTTTCACACTGCAGACACAAACGACGTCATTAAGACGCGTGCTTTTTTATCGACTATAATTTCTCTTCTCTTTTACAATTTCATATGAAATTTGTTAAAATTTTATGAATTTTAAAGAAAATTTCAAGTTTACACACTTTTTATGGTAAAATAGATTTGTTTTCTTTGCAAAATTTTGCAATTTTTTATTTAGAAGCACACCTCGTTTTAATTTCTTTTCATAGATTTTGTCAAAAAAATTATTTTTAACCACATTTTGACAACTATTGCGAAATATAGAGCTGCCTAACTTTTAAGATGCCACTATACGATTTAGGCGATTTTTTTTAAGTAAAGGAATTAATTTGTATATTTAATTTTATTGATTATTTGATAATAGATATAAAATAATTATTATTTTTAGTTGAACTGTTAATTTTACAATTTTTGATAATTTTAGTTGGGCTCGAGTTCATTAAATTTCATTTTCATTAAATTATTATTTTTACTGAAGATAGGAATTGTCTTTACAACATTAAATCTTATTAAATATTATTGATAATTTTTCTTGGCTGAGCAAATTTCGAACCACCAGTACCACTGGTTAAAGATTGATGTTTGACTGTTGACTAGCAGGCACCGCAGTGGTGCAAAGGTTAGAACTCAAAGAATTCTGATGAAAGAATGTGATGATTCTTGAAACATGTAAATTCAATCCATCGAACCCAGCTCAGCCAAGAAAAATTATCAATAAATTTTAATAAGATTTCATGTTGTAAAAACAATTCCTACCTTCAGTAAAAATAATAATTTAATGAACTCGAGCCCAACTAAAATTATAAAAAATTGTAGATATAAAATATCAAAAAAAAAAAAAAAAAAAAAAAAAAAAAAAATACAAAATTTATATCGTTTTAAAAGAAGCAAGAGGGGTAGAAAAATTTGCACGACTTTCGTTTGTCATGCAATTTTTTGACATTTCCTTTTACCATCGTTTGTGTTTTACTTATTTTGTTTTATTCTTATTCTGACTTTGAAGTGTGCGTTATAAAAATTAATGCACAAGAAAATTTTCAATTACTTCTTCTGTATTAAAATCTTCCATTTTTTATATTTTTAAAAATGTTTGTATATTGTATTTATGTATATGTGTGTATTTATTTTATATACATACATATGTACATGTATTTTTTGTATATGTATTATATTTATATTTTAAAATGTTGTTTTCTTTGTTGCGAATGAAAAAAGAGAAATGTGTAATTAAACGTCAAAAAATTTCATATGTTGCACGTAAATTGCATCGTTTAAGTGCAAAACATTTTACGTAGCAATTTTAAAAGAGAATGGAAAAAATTGCATCGTCTAAAGGGCCTCTATTTTTACAGACTTGGTAAAAAGGTCGTTTGCATTTGTTTATTAACCATGTGGCAACATTATGTTACTTAACGAAAACGTTTATTTGTTATGTTCAAGTGAATAACAGCAAGACAGAAGAAGCGATAGATGTATTTTGCGGATTTGCTTCTGAATTTATAGCATTTTTAGGTGAAATCTAGCAATATTTAATGAAATAATTAAAATTTTGCTAATAATTTGTATATTCAGTGTAGCAGGGTATAAAGTCTAACAATGGATTTTCAAAATCGAGCCGGTGGTAAAACCGGTAGCGGTGGTGTTGCCTCCTGGTCGGAAACCAACCGAGACCGTAAGGAACGCTTGAGGCAACTTGCTTTGGAAACCATTGACCTCAATAAGGATCCATATTTTATGAAAAATCATTTGGGTTCTTACGAGTGTAAACTATGTCTAACGCTGCACAACAATGAGGGCTCGTATTTGGCACACACGCAAGGTAAAAAACATCAGGAAAACCTGGCCAGACGTGCCGCCAAAGAGGCCAAGGAAGCACCCTCTATGATGGCACCCGAAAAACCCCGCGTAGAACCTAAGAAATTCGTTAAAATTGGACGTCCCGGTTATAGAGTGACAAAACAACGTGATTCCATCAATGGACAACAGTCGCTTCTATTTCAAATCGATTATCCCGAAATAACAGAGGGCGTCATACCCCGCCATCGCTTCATGTCGGCCTATGAACAGAAAATCGAACCACCAGATCGTAAATGGCAATATCTGCTATTTGCTGCCGAACCCTATGAAACCATTAGCTTTAAGGTTCCCTCTAGGGAGGTGGAGAAAACCGAAGGCAAATTCTGGACCCATTGGAATCGAGACACAAAACAATTCTTTTTACAATTTTCTTTTAAATTGGAACCCAAAATTCTACCTCCACCACCACCCAATCTACATCGTGCTCTGGGACCTCCAGGCGGTTTTCCTATGCCGGGACCACCGCGTCATATATTTAATGGTGTGCCACCACCACCACCAATGGGCGTGCTGCCAGTTCCACCGCCACCCATGTGAGAAGCAATTTCCATTTTCCAAAGTCAACTACAAACAGAAAATGGAAGTAGTGTTTAGTTTTTTTTTAAACATATTTTAAAAATGTATGTACAGAATTCCGATAAATAAAAATTTTAAGAAAATTTGTATATGACAAAAATATATTCGTTTTGATTAAATATTTAATTTAGGATTCGCTTTAAAGAATTTCTTTAATATATGTATAGAAAATTAACTAAATGAAAATTTTTCCTCTTGCGAGTACTATTGTAAAAACTTTTTATAAAAAATTTCTTATTCGAAGATTTACTTCTAGTTAAATATAAAAGAATTTGAAATTTATTTTTGTATACCTCTGTTATATTCCACATTAGCCTTCCGTTGGAAAGCATAAATGTAAAATCATAGAGAGATATACAAAGAGACACTAGCAAAATGTAATGCATTTTCTGGCCTGCTAAAGCCTTCGTCAGCATTCTTTGTGTCTATTGGTGTTAATTTTCAAACCTGCGAAACAACGCAAATCGAATCACTTTTTTCCATATATTTGTATGGATTTTTCGTTAATTCGTTCCAGAAGAAAATTTTTAGAAAAGTTGAAAATTTTTACTATAAATAAATGTATACATCGGTATATTTTTTAAAACTTATTGCAACAAAAAGATAACGAAAATAAAAAAATAAATTAGTGCCGATTCATACATGTACAAAATCAACATAAACATATATTTGTGTTTGACCAAAACAAGTAAAAAGGGAAATCCTCTTTCTATGCACAAAATGTAATAGAAAACGACGCAAAACGAAACATTAACGACGCAAATCGAATCAACGCAAATCGGGTCGACGCATATCGGGGTATATAAATATGAAAAAGTTCGACATAATATTCTCTAAAAATTATAAACTTTAATTTTAACCCAAGTAACTTTTTTTAATACAAGTAACACAAACTTGTAAATCTTTGTAATCTATAAGTTAAAACTTCAGTAAACTATATATTTTTGATTGTTTTTAATCAAACTTCTTGGTTAACTTTGGAATGTATTAATATAAACTTCAGATTTAATTATTTTTTAAAAAGAAAACAAACCATTAATTTAAATATTCTTTTATATTTCTTCTATAATTTTATAGTCATTTTTTCTTTTAAAGATTATTGTAGGTATTTTTCTTTTTCATTTATAAAT
Source organism: Bellardia pandia (assembly GCA_916048285.2). NCBI lineage: Eukaryota > Metazoa > Arthropoda > Insecta > Diptera > Calliphoridae > Bellardia > Bellardia pandia. Next base: position 98,340,291 of record OU696531.1, on the reverse strand, counting down.
TAAAAAAATATTTGTTTTATCTGTTTCTTAATTAAATTAAAACTTACAATGAATTAATAATATAATATAATTATTACATAAAAAAGCTTAAGCTAAAGCTCTTGGTGAAATATCAATTTTAAAACGAAACTATTCACAATGTTTATATATTTTATTATTAGAGGCAATGCAATTTATAAACTTAATTATTTATTAAAACATGTGTGTAGTGTAAGTGTATATAAATAGAGAAAGTAAATGTTTTATTTAGATAAAAGTCAACAAAGAAAAAAATATTTATGAATGTATGTATGTATATTTTAAACATAATATAAAAAGAAGCTTTAAAGTCCTAAAAGAGCAATCTATGATTGCTCTTTCTATATATTTAGTCTTAATATACAAATAAAACAGAAAACTAAAAGTAAACTTTTTACAAAATAAATTATTGAAACAAAAATTAATTATACATTTTTGAGCAAGCTTTGAGAAAGTTTTTTTTGAAATGCATGGGTTGGCAAGGCGGTCTCCAACTTAAACTTTATCTCGTTTTTTATAATTACGTTTCGATGCACATCTATTGATAATATCCGAGACATGGGACTTATGTTCGAAAATTTTCATTATTTGATTTTGGGCATCACTAACGCCATCCACAATAATTTTACTACGTTGCATGTTGCCCTGTAATAAAAGAGGTAATTTTTTTTATTAAATTTTAAAAGTATAAAAAAATAAGAACAGAATCTAAATTTACCTTTAATAAATCACTAATACGTTCGGTTTCAGTTGTTATGCCAGTCGATTCCATTTGTTTTAGCATCGATGATAGTTTTTCATAACCCAACGATTCATTTTCACACTGAAATAAAGAAATAGCATAAATCATATTTAGCAATGAAAGTTGTCTTTCGAATATAAAATCATAATTTTATAAAATTGATTGACATAATATTATTTCTCATTGGCTACACTCTCGTTGTTTTGAGTATCAACACCATTGACAGTCATGACATTAATCGTCATGATGTTACTTATTTGGATCATTCATTGTTTAAAAAATTTAACAGATTACAATTTTGTAAAAATATTCGGCCTGTCCGTGGAAAAGGCGATTCCAAAGTGACGGACATTCGAGGAATACAATACACACCAAATGGTGAAATTAATTTCAAACTTGTAGTCGCACTAGAGTGGTCGGATTTACACCAAATAAATAAATAAATAAATAAATAAAAATAGTCGTCGCCATTTACCTTACTTTTTAATCCTTTAAAAAGTTAAATTAATATTACTTTTTTATAACAGCAATGAAATAAGACTGAATTATTTTTGTTTTCATTATGTACAAGCATATACAAAAATCGAAATTGAAATTACAATAATAATGTTATTCATATTTTTGAATAAATAATCAAAACCAACTTTAACTTTTTACATATTATTAGCTTTTTAAATAACATCAATAAAAAATCAACAAAAGTACACACAAAAGTAAGAAATATAAGTAGTTTTAAGAAAAAGATCTAAGTCCAAAAAAGCTTTTATCTCGGCAAATACTTATTTTTTCATTTTGCTTTTACGCAAATAAAAAACAAAGAAAAATACAAAAACAAATTGCATTTACAGATTTCAAAAATGTTTATTCAAAAAAAAGTTTGATTGTTTTTTGTCTCTCCTGTAATATTGTAAAATATGGACTTAGAGCCTTTACATGTTAAGCCAGCGATATGCATTAGGTTTAATAAACTTTTACTGAAATTTTAAAGAAAAAAAAAAAAAAAACAAGTTACTTTTCCAATAAATTTTTAGCTAATAACAAACAACAAATTAATTTTTTTTCAACAATTGTAATTGGAACAATTGCTCTAGAATGTCTTAAATCCCACCAACTACTTACAATTATATTAATTGCAAGTTTTTTTTTTTTTGCAGTTAAGAACTTTTTAAAACAACATAATTATTTACTTACCAAATCCTCCATTTGTGACTTTAAATGATATAGTTTCCAGCCGTTTATTTTGCACAAAACATTGGATTGATTCGCCAAATCCATTATGGTGGGTCGTCTTTCTTCACGTGGCTTGATATCCGAATAATTTTGAAAATGATTAATGGGCGCTTTCCAGGATTGTTTGTAGGTCTGTAAGCGATTAAATAAATTATTAATAAAGTATTATAAAGTTTATTTTGGTGCATTTACTTATTACGTATACTTACATTCATAAGGGTACAATTTTTGGGACGTTTAAGTATAAACTGAACCGGTTTGGTGTTTTCCTTTCCGTTGACAACTGTAAAAAAATGGGAAAATAAAAAAATATTATGTAATGCAAGTTTTTGTAAAGTTCTTGTATATTTTTGTAAAAATTATCTTACCTTCATGTCCAGTAGCAGCATTAACGTTAACTGCATTTGTACCATTTGCCATGACATTGGGCTCTTGAGTTAAGGTAGAGGTAGGAGGATTCGTTACAGCACTATTACTGGCTCGAGGTGGTGGTAAACTTAAAGATTTTTGACTTTGTGTAGACAATTGACTATCATTGCTAAATAAAAATAATGATAAAATCAAAAATGAAACCGCAAATTATAAAATAATTAAAAAAAAAAAAAAAACAAAATGTAAAACTTACGTTGACCGTCTCGACTTTTTACGCAAAGGACAATCCAACGAACCCCCATTAAGACGCTGTTGTATGGTTATGGGAGGCTGTGTTGCGTTACCATGATGCTGATGTTGCTGCTGATGCATATTATGATGTTCCAGGGCTGTTAAATTGCGTGAGGTAACGGGTGTGCCGGGCATAATATGCTGTTGTTGAACCACAGAATGATGATTGGAGTAAAGCTTTAATAAATACATACAATTTATGACAAAATAACACATAAGCAAACAAATGAATCAAGGGCCAGACAGACAGGCAGTTATTGTTAAGACATAGGGTTAATTAATATTAATAATATTAGACTTACCTCATTAATGGGATTGAAATGAGAATCGACATTAGTGGCCACACCACTGGGCAAACGATTGATAATCATGTTATTATCTTGTATTTGTTGCTCTACCCCAGGTGACGAATTGGCCGATACTGTGGTACTGCCATCCGATGAAGCCGGTGATTCTGCTCTCGAATTGCGGTTTGTTATAAGATTTGGTGTGTTGGCCTTGTTGTTTAGGTTTGATGAGGAGGCTGAAGAGTACAAGTTATTAGAGCGTTCCTTTTTAGCCAAGGCTTCTACGGTCAAGGTGGATGTAGAATTCAAAGCATTAGAGGTCACCGAGGTTAAACCATACGAACTGCCCACTGATGAAGAGGCGGTAGAAGAGTTAGCTAGCATATTTGCTGTACCCATTGATAACAGAGTGGGTTGCAGATTTTTAGCCGCTTTAATGGGTGTTCCTTCGACATCACGTTTGCGCAAGAAATTCGAAACCACTGTCGAACTTCCGCCAGCATTAGGACCAGATGTTACCTTTATGGATGTTTGTAAAGGTATGACCATTTGATGGGTATTTAGAGAATTGACGTTTGCATTCGATTGTTGTTGTGCCACCGAGGCTGGTATGATAATTTGTGAGGTTTCTCCTACACCACCAACGTTCAGTGTGGGACCTGAGCTTTGCTGCATTAGCTGGGGCGTTGCCTGGGATACTGCTATGGCATCAGCCGCTGCTGTAGACAAATTTGCCGTACTAAGTTGACTAAATCTGACAGGCACTGTCTGTATTTGTGTACCCGCACTGGATACAGGTATTTGCAGTTGGCCAATTGTACGGCCTCCTGTAGATGGTACTACAGTAAAAGTGGCTGTGTTAGATTGTCCACCAGAGTGTGTAGCAAATGGCAACGAAGAGATCGAGAGATTAGCAGCCGTACTGGCTATTTGATTTTGTGTCATAGTACTGCTGGTCACGGTGGTGGTGGTTAGGGATAAGACACCTGTGGACACTTGCACCGAACTAGCTGGCACTGACTCATAGTAAATAGTACTTCCGGGCTGCAAAAATGAACCGGTAGCCACATTGCCGGTGGAAGTTAAAACGTTGGTGGCTCCCGTATTTGAAACATTGACGCCCGTTTGAGAAGTATTGATGCCACTGCTGATACTACTAGTACTGCTATTGCTGTGCGGCCTTTGGGGTGCTGTAGCATGATGTATAAATACATTTGTGGGTCCCGCACTGCCCGGATTATTGTTTGTATTTGAATTATTGATATTGTCCAGGTGCGAGGATGATGATGAAGTTAATTGGGCCTGTGACATCACTTTGCCCACGGTTATGGCATTAGCATTCTTTAGGTGTGTCATAGTACCAGTTATAATATTACTACCCACACCAGCTCCCCTTGTGCTTATGGCCAAGGGCACTACAGTTGCGCCGCCCGCTGCTGTAACCCCAGCATTTGAAGTAACTATATTTTGTGTGGTCAATATCTGGCCAGCCTGCGAAACATTTACCAATTGTGTGGTTGCATTTGTAGATAAATTGGTAGCTGTTATGCTGGCTGTTGATATGGAAGGTGAATTGCTGCCGGTACTTGTGTTAATACCTGCTAGATTTTGCTGACTCAATGATGAGGGTCCTCCGCCCGTAGAAGAGGATAATTTTCCTATACCCAATTGGGTGATGGTTAAAGAAGGTTGTACTTTGGCTGCCATTGTTACGGGGGGACGTATGCCTGTGTTAATTAAAACAAAGCAAACAAAAAATAATTTTGGATTTTTAATAAACACTTGTTAGTTTTATTGTAATTATAAATTTTTTAATAAATTTCAGTAATTTCTTAACTGTTCCTTGATTTGTTATGTGCTTTTTCTTACGCAAATATTTGAAAATCTTATAAAATCTTTGCATTTGTTTTTTGTAGGTACATATATTTTTTGTTGTGTATCTCCAATAGTTTTTAAACGACTGAACCTTATATTCATTTTACACAGTATGTTTTTTTTTGCACATATACCTAATAATTTGTTCTTGTAGTTATTGTCGTTGTCATCGTTGTTGTTTTATACGGTTTCAATTTCTGGTATGAATCATTATATTCTTGTATTTATTCCATGCAATTTCAATATGTTTGTATGTAGTAAACGTATCATTATTACTTAGTATGTAGTATTTATTTATTTAGTTGTACATCAATTGTTTTAAATTTTTTTTTTCCAGCTGATAAAGTCTGGCTTTAGTCTATTTTACTATTACTTTAGTATACTGCTGCCATATGGAATCAGTGTAATAGCGTGTAGGATTTTGTATTTAATTGTTGCCTTATATACTATTTATAAAAATAGGTACGTTACAATAAAAGATTGTGTAGGGAATTGAATGTCTTCTAAGGAAATGAAAACAAAGGTATTATTTAAAAATAAACAAAACAATTTTATACTTTTATAAATAAAAAACATATTTAAATAACAACTTTTATAAGTTGTAAATTGTTACTGTAAAAGTTGTACACATCGTGTGATACATATGAAACTTTGCATGTGGAAAATACACGATTAGAAAATAGATCCTGTGACAAACATAAACAAAACAGATGGTTTCTTTTGAAGCAAAATTGTTTGAAAAAATATATTGTAAAGAAAAATTAAAAAATGGATAATGAACATGGAAAAGTAAGTATTTTTAGATTTTTAATAAATTAAATTATGTTTATTATATTTATCGCAGTTAGATTGGCCAAAAGAAGCAATTCATGATATTTATACACGTTAAATAGACAGCTTTTGTTTACATTAATAGGTTATGTTATACGGAAAAACATAAGCAGGTGTAATAGCAAAAATTATGAATCGTACGTAAAATGGAAATTTTGACATACATACGGAATTACATATGGGTAAGAAAAGTGACAGTACATATGTAAAATACATCCCGTCTGATAGCACCTTTAAAGTTAAACATTTTTAAAACTCTACAATTAAAACTTCAATAATTTAATAAAGCATAAAAGAATTCAATGTTTTAAGGCTTGATTAATCCATTCTAAAGTAATTGAATAAATCATTGTAACTGATGAGACTTTTACATTTGACCTAAAGCATCGAAATACGCCTTGTTTGTACCTCCTGTTCTCTAAATCAAGGGATTTAAAAAAAATAGTAGTTGACAAATTGATTAAGGAATATAAAAAACTAGCGATTTAAAAAAACGGTTAAATTACAAATTGGTGTTTTGTAAATCGCACGTTTGTATACATTGAAACTGGTGTGTTTATACGAACATGAAAGAAATAAATAAATTCAAGTAGTTTTTATTCGACCTTTTTATGTGTAATAAATAAAAATGCTTTTATTTCAAGCTCGAGGCCAGTATTGAAAATAAATTTTATTTTATTTTATTAAGAGCATCGAAATATCGGCAAATAAAATAAAATAAAATTTATTTTCAATACAGAAATAAATAATGTTTATTCTTTTTACAGAATACCAAAATATGTGAATTCGTTTTTAAAACGAAAACGATATTCGATCATATTAAAACGTTTTATAAACGCTTTTACGTTGTAAACCGTAAATGTTAAGTTTAAATTCCATCCACAGTCAATATGGAATATGCAACCATTTGTTCTTGTTAGAATTCATTAAAATGCTAATTGACAAATTGATTAAGGAATATCAAAAACTAGCGATTTAAAAAAACGGTTAAATTATAAATTGGTGTTTTGTAAATCGCACGTTTGTATAAATTGAAACTGGTGTGTTTATACTAACATGAAAGAAATAAATAATGTTTATTCTTTTTACAGAATACCAAAATATGTGAATTCGTTTTTAAAACGAAAACGATATTCGATCATATTAAAACGTTTTATAAACGCCATTTACTCTTGTTAGAATTCATTAAAATGCTAATTAGGTTATACAAACTGTTACTACTGTTGTAATTTTAAAGAACAAAAAGCAAAGAAAGGAACCAGGGAAAGAAAGAGAGAGAGAGAGAATAAACACAACAAATAAAAGAAAGTAAACGTATTTATATTTGCTAGTATGCTAGATTGATTTTAAAAATATAGCAGATAATATAAGGAATTTACTTCAGTTTCCTTAAATCTATATGGCGCCATTTCTGTGTTGGCACAATTCCTTCCCTCTTAAGTACGATATATTATTCATTTTTTTTTTTTTTTTTTAAACAAACACAAACTGCGAAGCTTTTGGCTTGTCTGCAGAAAACACCCAGTCTTTGGCGGGAATCGAACCCGCAACCCTCTGACTGATAGTCTGGCACACTATCGCATAGTCTATCGGATCACATTTGGCAAATATTTGTCCAAAAAGACGTAACCACTAAATAACATATGTATATTTGAACTCGTTTATTAAAAAAAAAAAACTTATTTAGGCCAAAGCACAGCACATGTTTAGTTTTAATTTATTTGATCTTGCAAAACTCTTGTAGGAGTAGTAAAGAACGTCAAACAAGTTTGTGCTAAAACAAGTGGTTACGCTTTTTTGAGTAAATATGTGACCGTACCCTTAGATTCATAAAGCTAAGTTTGATTTCAGTTTGTATTTAAAAAAGGTTGTGGTACAGAGGAAGCGGTATTTAATATTATATTTTTAATAGATCAAGGACCAAAAGGAGTTGCTGGATTGTTCCTTGATTTTAAAAAAGCATTTAATTTGGTGGATTATAAAATTATGTTACAAAAATTTGAATATTGTAATGTTGTGGGTAAAGAGTTAAAGTTATTTAAAGCCATGTACTTTAAAAATCGTAAACAATATGTTCAAGTCAATAGTTCTAAGAGCGAATTTTTGGATGTTAAGTGTGGTGTTCCTCAAGGATTTGTTTGGAAACATTACTTTTTCTAATACATATGTATATTAAGGGTGTCCCAACTAGAACGAAATTTTTAAATTTTAAATAAAACACAGATAAGATTTTTTTTTATTTGAACTGTTAATTTTAAATCTTTGATATTTCTTTATTTAGGCTCGAGTTCATTAAATTTAATTTACATTAAATTATTTTTACTGAAGGTAGGAATTGTTACATGAAAATTATTATTAAAATTTATTGATAATTTTTCTTGGATTAGGATTCGAACCTGGGTTGGCTACCCTACAGTCAAACATCAATCCTTTAACCAGTATTACTGGTGGTTCGAAATATGCTGTAATTATCATTTTTTTTTCATTTATTTTACACAGATATTTAAAATAAATCGTGAAACTTTATTATATCGTAAAGTAGACAGAATGAGGTTATGTATGGAAGAAGATATCATGCAGATGGCCGCCGCGGCTTTGCGGTCACACACGCGATCTTTTAATGAAATATTCAATGACGTTTTTGCATAAATGCTGTGGTATTTCATTAATGCAGCGTCCAATTTCCTCTGTTAAGGCTTGAGTCGTCGTCGGCTTATTCGCGTAAACCATCGACTTCAAAAAACCCCAATGAAAAAATCTAAAGGTGTTAAATCGCACGATCTAGGCCGCCAATTCTGGTCTCCAAAACGCGAAATAACACGACCGGGAAATGACTGATGCATTTTCTCTGGCTGTATGACATTTGGCGCCGTCTTGTTGAAACCACATGCCCTCCACATTCATTTCTTCGATTCTAGGCAAGAAAAAACTGGTTATCATTTCACGATACCGAACACCATTGACACCACTGCGTTCTAGTTGGGACACCCTTTATAAACGATTTAAAAAACTTAAGTCTTACAGGTCGCTTATAATATATGTTACCGAAGATGTGTGTCTTTTTGTCCATATAAAGACAAATTAGTACTAAAAACTTATATAGAAAGAGATGTACTATCTATGATTTTTTAATTTGCAGGACTGAATATATTAACTTTGAATACCGATAAAACTAAACTAGTTTGTTTTAGACCATATGCTCATGCAAACAATAAATACTTCAGTATTTTAGTTGATGGAAGGCAGATATATGCAGCACATTCAGTAAAATACTTGAGGATAACTTTACAGAGAGAGAGAGAAGAAAAAAAATAGCTTCGGCTGTCGGAATAAATATGAATAAATTTTTGAAACTTATTTATTAGTATACCATTCGATTATATTTATATTTAAATTATATGGCAGTAGGTAATATATGGATACAAAAATACGAACGTCACACTCTTCAATTCTGACTCGTCAAGGCAAGTATTTTTGGATGAGAAGGGAAAAGAAATAGAAGGGACACAAACTTGACGGTACTAGTCAATTTTCTTATTTTTTTCTTTCATGCACGTTGATTTGCATTAAAAAGTACGAAAATTAAATTGACGTGTACATATAAATAAAATGGCGAGTTCAAAAGAGAATTGAGCATTAAAATCTTAAAACATGTTACCAATAACATATTCAACCATATCTCTTTATTTTGATAAGTGTAAACCAGTCTTGTCAATCCATTCTTTGTATTGCTATAAAGCAATATTTCACATATATAAATCTTTAAATAATATCGGATATCATACAAAACCAGTTTCTACATAACAACAATATTTAAGAATACTGAGAAGCAGATTAGAAAAAGTAAAGAAGGTATCAAATAATTTTAAAAATTATAAATCGAATATCACAATTTAAAACGGTGTTTAAACAATATTTATGTAATAATTTAGAATCGCTTCTAATGTAAAATGTAACTTGTATACCTTTACACATAAACACTATACTAATTAAGAGCTATATCTTAATACCACTAATCTCAAACATTACATGTTATAAAACCTCACTAGTTTATAAAAATAGATAAATAATATACATCTATAACAAAGCTTCTTTAATCATATTTCTATATTCTTTGAATAAGATCATTATTACTTGATTTGTTTTGCCTTTTATTTTGTATGATTTGTTTTTTAGTCAAAACTCAACAAAAGAACAGAACAGCTGTCTCTATAATTATATCTCTCTCTAAACTTACCAATTTTATTAGTTCCTGATGTATTTACAATAATTGGCTGCAGCATAACATTTGCCGCCAAACGTCCCGTAGTGCCAATTATCTGTTGAGCCGTACCACCCGGTTGTTGTTGCAATTGTATTATACGTGCCGCTGACAGATTTGTCGATGGCAAAACATTCGCCGTTGATGTTACTCCGGTGACGGTAGTGCTGCGTGGTGAATTTGAGGCATTATTGCCGACATTCGTATTTGAAACACCAGTGCTTAAGGTGGATGTTAAATTAGGTGCCCTTATACTGATACTGGTCGTATTTAATTTGGCGGCTGAAAATGATTTACCAAATTGTATTGGTCTTATTTGACGGGGAGCTCCGGCTGTACCGGCGTTACCGCCCGTTAAGGGGGTGGCAACGGCAAAACGCGGACCGGTAGTGGCCACTGTAGATTGATTGAATTGTTGCTGCTGTTGTTGGTTTAAGGGTTGAGAGGTGCCCACATTGGAGGAATAGACTAGGGTAGCCTGATGACGGGGAGGTAGAACAGTAGCAACATAGGTTTGCTGCTGCTGTTGCGTGCCGGCAGAAGAAACCGTTTGTATTGTGGCTGTAATTAGAACAGAAAGATTATTATGTATTAAATAAATGGTTTTACATATATTTTTTAGTGCTTACATTGTCCTTGATTTTGTTGCGCAATATTTGTGTGTTGTTGACCAGCAATACCGCTCGTTTGTAGAGCTGAGGCTGTACTCGTAACCACTGTACCACTGACAGAAGCTACGGAACCACTTGCAGAAACCGGAGAACCACTTATGCCTTGAGTGGTTATAATACGTTGTCTGGATTGATGTGGTATAGCACGTATTAATTGCACTTGACCGGTAGGATTTGCGGCCATCCAAGTGGTGCTGGTAGCAGGCGATATGACTGTAGTGGCCGGTGACGAAGTATTGCGACTAACAGCTGTACCTCGTACAAAGTTTCCAGAAGCTGTTATGCCAGTAACCGTAGCGCCCGCACCACCAGCCGAAACTGATGCTGACGTGGTACGTATGGGTGTAACTAAACGTTGTCCAGCTGGCACTCCTAAACCTACCCCGGTCATTTGTGTGGCCGTCACACTGGCCCGTGGTAAATACGTAGCTTGTGTTGCTGTTCTTGTTACAGTTATTGAAGTATTTGACACCGATCTGGCCGGTGCTGAGGGAAATGGAGTGATTTGTGTGCGACCTGGACCAACATTTTCTAATTGCTTTATCATTGAGGGTGTCATTATATTGCCCATAACAACTCTGACTTGCGTCGACTGGCCCCCAGCACCTATGGCTCGTATGGATGTGGCACCCGTAGTATTTGTTTGCGATGTATTCAAAGCTATGGGCGTACCACTTAGCGAAGTGGCCACGGCTCCACTGTTGCCCACCTTAATGGCACCCACCGCAGACAAACCACCACTTGTTACAATTGTACCGGTAGCACCTGCACCACTACCAATCGACGCTTGTGTTAAGCCTGTTAATGTTAGTGCACCATTGTTTGCAGCATCAAGAGTCGTGGTTTTAACATGCGTTATTTTGGCTGCAACTGGATTTAAAGAAAATAAATTTGTTAAGTTTGTGGTATTTTTCAATTGTATGGGAGCATGGACATGTGCTATTTGTGGATTATTAATATTGGGTGTTGTTGCACAAGTAGTAGAAGTAGAAGAAGGTGTCGGTGTTGGAGTTGATGTTGTTGGTGAAGGCAATGGTGAATGTGATTGTTGTTGTAAAGATACTGGATGTGGATGGGGTATTAATTGGGTTTTTATAATTTTTAAGGGTTCTGTGTAAAAAAAAAAAAATAAAAAAATAAATAAAGTAAAAAAACAAAAAAAAAACGAATAAAAAATTATATTGATACAAAAAAAGTAATTGGGTTTTAAATTGAGTTAGGACCAGAGGAAAATATAATAAAAGCTTATAAATAAAAAATAAACCAAAAAACAATTTTGAAATTTTTGTATGGAAATCACTGTTTTCCAATAATATTCGAGTATTTTTCATACAAACATTTGAAAATTATTTTAAGTCGTGTTTCTAAATCAGGATTTCTGTTTTTTTTTATAAAGTTAGAGTGTATTTCATACAAAAAGAAATTAAATTCGCATCTCCTAAAAAAATGTTTAAAACTTGTGGATTCTCTAAATCGTATGAGCGAAGAAGTATTAACAATTGATGGAGGTTCAACTAAATATGAATATTATGCGACACATAAAGATAGATTGGTAGGAAGTTATTAAGAAAATATATATTTTTATCAATAAAATAAAATTTCTTGCTGTAGAAATGGTTTTGGTTGTGACTTTCCTTGCTGTAGTGATTTAATTTGTATACCCACCACCAAAAAGATGGGGTTATATTAAGTATGTCCATTTGTAACACATCGAAACGTTGATTGTAGAACCAAATAGTGTACATATATAATCTGGGTCCTTATATGATTCTAAGACAATTTACTTATCTTCATCCGTCTGCTAAAGACAAGTTGAAATTCAACAAAAATAATTCACATGCCCATATGTAAATAGTCAGCTATAGACAGAGAAATAGCGCACTTTACTGTTTTAGTAGTGTAAAGAGGATTGAATTTTTGGTGTTTCAGGACTAATCAGATAAATTTTAGTTTATCTGTAAACAGCACTCTTCCAGAATTTGATATCCTTGTTCCGATGTAGTTTTGCAAAAGACAGTCATGCATTTACATATATTATTTTTTGACAGAAGTGGTGTTTTCTACTTAGCTGATTTTCATTGAGGCGTCTTCGTATAAGTCTAATGGAAACATTTAAACCAAACTCCTCATTTATTTCAATCATCTTTCTTCTCGATGACTTGAAAGGATCTAGCTTTTGTTCAAAATCCCCATATAAAGTCCACTTCCGAAATTTTATACAGATCAGTTCTATGGAAGTGATACCTTATTTTATTATTATTCAAATTAGTGAAAGTCAGTCCATAATTAGCCATAAATATTATTGCAATATTTATAAAAATTTAAAACAATAATTATTTGAGAAGTATCGTTCGTATTATTTGTTCTGACACTGTTTATTAAGTGACAATTTTTTGGAAAAAAAATTAAAATTTGTTTCCAATATTTAATAATTTTTGATAAAAAAGAAATATTAAAAAAAAAACAAATCGAATTTATAGTCGGTCAAGCCCGACCATGTAATACTCTACACCCAGCATATGTATTTTTAAGAAATGAGCGCTATGTCAGAGATATACTTATTATGGACCAATCATTCAAAAATTTAGTATCATGATTTCTGTGAATATAAATATTATCTGCTGTATTCATAAAAAATGAAGTGTGCTTTTAGGCAAAATTTTCATACAAAATTTTCTTAAAGTACATTTGAAGTCTACTTTAATTTTTTGTGAATAAGGGCATATACATATGTGTTAAAATTTATCTTGATATAAATGATGGATGCATATTTCTGAATATGTCAGTACTTTTTTGGGATGTTCTTTTAGGCACTTTGTTGATATTCGCAAATTATTTTTTTTATAAGGTTATTCGTTCTGGCTTACCTTATAATCTCTGTTCTGAGTTTTCATTTTCTCACTCTACACGAAATCCTCAGATTACCATTCCTAGGATCAAGTGCAGTATTTTTGAGCGTTCTTTTATTGTAAAAGTTGCCAGAATCTGGAATTTTTTGCCTTTGGATCTTCGTATATTTTCTTATTCTAACAATGCCTTTCGCTTAAAACTTTTAATGTATTTTTCGAGTATTAATTAAATCTTGCTATATTTTTCAACAATCGCTTTATAACTTTTTTATGGGGTTACTATTTTTTACTATTCTTTTTTTTTTCTTTTCTCTTACTACTATGGGACATATATTTTAATATTATTTTTTGGCTGGGGGGCCTCTATTTTGTATGTATTTATATATTTACTTAATTTAAATTATATGTATGTTTTATTCAGGAATTAACTTTGTAATATATTTAATGTATGGCATAATTTAAGGCTTTTTATATTACTTTGAAATAAATAAAATAAAATAAATACTTTTAAAATATTTATGGAGGTTAAAGTGAATTACGGAGAGGGTCTTATATGGGAGTTTCGACTAATTATGGACCGACCATTATAAAATTAGGTGTCATCATTTCTGTATACATAAATACATATGTACATGTATATATGAAACTTATTTGTGTTGAATTTTATTTGGATACCAACATTTTTAAGAAATTTATGGTCGTTAAAGTGATCTTCAGAAGTCGCCCTTATATGCGAGCTACGACTAATTATGGACCGATCATCATAAAATTGTACCAAATACAAATAATGTATATACATATATGAAATATATTTGTATTAATTATTATTTGGATAGCGAAATATTTAAATGTGTTACGGTCTTTAAAGTGATTTTTGGAAGTGGGCCTTATATGGGAGCTATGACTAATTGTGGACCGATCATCATAAAATTGCGTCGTATTATTTGTATATACATATGTATGTATATGAAATGTACATACATATTTGCGTTCCTCACTATAGTGGTGTAGGGTAAAAAATATTTTTGGATTTTTTGAATCTTAAAAAAATAACAAAAAAATATTTTTAATATTTTTGAAGTTTTAAAAACAAATTTAACAACTTTTATTAAAAATAAAAAATAATAAAATAAATTTTGAAAAAAGTTTGCTGTTTACACGAGTTTGAAGCATTTTAAAGAGCAATTTTGAAGAAATCACAAAGTACGTACGTAGTATATATACTTTGTGGTGTAAATCTAGCTTAAGTGACAAGCCGCTGTCGCACAAAATATAAACAAACTATCAATGTGCGCTTAAGCTAAAATTGTTTTTGCTATAAATTCTTAACGGTACATTGTATGACAATGCAATTTAAAGAGATGATGCGAGTGAAGCCAATGAACAAATGAATATATAGAAAAAAAAAAACGTTTTTTGAAAATTGTGTCGCTCAAGTTTTTTTCGCGGTTAAGGCACGATATTGAAGAAATATTTTAGATATTTATTCAGAAACACGACCGGAACACAATTTAAAAAATAAATAAATAATCGCGATGCGATAATCGTACAATTTGTATGCTTATCGCATCTCAATAGAGAGTAACCTCCCTGAAATTGAAATTTTATTTTAACGTTTTCTTTGAAACTAAATTCTTTTTTAATATTTTTAAAATATTTAAACAATCAATCGAATCAAACTAAAGATCGGTTATAATACAGATTAAAATTTATGAAATAGGTAAACAATTGTTTTTAAAAATTCACACAGAAAAAAAAACCATAAGCTACAGCTCGCATTCATTAATTACCAATATTGAAATTTCTCTATTAATTGACATTATATTTCCTTATAAAGCCAAATTAAATTAACTATTTTATTTATACTTTGTTTATTTCAAATCTTTACAAATTTTACCAAAATGCTCAAAATAACCCTTTTTCCCATCAGATTTGGCAAGTTCTCTTTATTTGCATTATAAATCCCCTATTTAATAAGCTTTTATAAAACAGGTAACACCGTCACGAATGCAATAATAATAGCAATACGAAATAAAAATATGATAGATACAGAAAATAATGATCAAAGAAAACCAACGAACAAAAGACAGCAAAAAAAATAAAACAAACACACAAAAAAATCTTAATAAATTTGCAGAGAAAATGCCAAATAAATAATGCAATTATTTAAATATTAACTTATGTATATTATACATATGTATGTACAAATTTACAAAAAGAAAAATATAAAATTAATAAAACTTACCTCCTGTAGGTGTTGTTGCATTTGAACCTCCTCCGGGTCCTGCACCACTGCCACCTCCTGGTCCTGGAGCACCACCACCCCCCGTACCATTGCTCCCATCCGTTGTACTCATTTTATTGAGAAACGCAGTATATTTATTGATAAAAATTCTATTTTAAAATAAATTCAAAAATTTATTTAAGCTTTAATAAAAATTTTGTTTAGGAAAAGTACAGCTTGGCGGCTTTCAGTTTAACAAATTGGTTTTTTCCCATACACACACATATATATACAGATTGTCAGGCACACACTCACTCACTTTTTTTTTAATTGACACATTTTTTATGAAATTTTTCATTTTATTTTTATTCACTCACCTTACTTTTGTTTATAACGTTATCTTAAAATAATTTTGGATCTTTATTTTAATATAAATTATTTTATTAATTATCTTTTACACTTCCCTTGA
This sequence comes from Bellardia pandia, assembly GCA_916048285.2. Taxonomy (NCBI): domain Eukaryota; kingdom Metazoa; phylum Arthropoda; class Insecta; order Diptera; family Calliphoridae; genus Bellardia; species Bellardia pandia. The sequence continues at coordinate 98,324,171 of OU696531.1, read as the reverse complement.
ATATTTTAATTTTAACTAGTATATGATACTTTTTTTCAAGAGTGAACTGCGAAAATACATCCGCACAGTATGAAGATTTTTAAAGAAATAAAAGAATAAGAGACACAAAGCAGAAATAAATTTGCGTAATTATTTTAACAGAGTTGTATTTTAACGATGCCACTGTGAAGAAATTTTGTTAGTGGGGTTTTTTTGGGGCAAAAGCGTAATGGCACATGTTTAACAAAAAATATTTTTAATCTTTTATTTTGCTTATAAAAAATACATTTTTATATAATACTAGCTAAACCCGGTGTGCTTTGCTACCCCCCCCCCCCCTCGTCATAAAATAAAATAAAACGTATTTATATATTTACAAACATTTATTTATTTAATTTTAATGTATTTATTGCAATGCTTTAGGCGAGACCATGCCCCTTTGTCCACTTACATAGTCAAGAATTTATTATTTCGTAAGAATATCCTATTGTAAAAATTTAATGACGATCGGTCCAGTAGTTAAAACTATATTACGATTTTTAATTTTCCCAAAAAGGGGCGTGGTCCCACCCACTTTTCTCCTGGTACGTATTCCTAATTATGCCAATTCCATATGTACCACATATCATTGACGTAGGTCAAAAAATGCACAAAATATGGCGATTTAAATATTTGGGTTATATGGGCGATGCCACCCCCGTGTGTACAATCAAAACTTCATATAGCCTATTATTCCTTCCAGAGTCACAGTAACATGCTGTGAAAATTTCATCAAAATCGGCTCAGCCGTTTTGGAGTCCATACGTTACATACATACATACATACATACATACATTGAATTTTATATATATAGAAATACCACATCTAAAATAGATCCAATCTTAGTAACAACATTGATAAATCTACAAATTTTATATAAAATTTAATAATACGATTGAAAATGTTAATAAAAGTGTCGAAATCTGAATGAGTGGTTGATTTTCATTTACAATTGTCAAACTTTAGGGTTCTTGTTGAAAAACCCTGCTTAATATTATTCAAAACATAAATACAAAATACAAAATCGAAATGCCGAAATGTTGTCACTAAATTAAAAATTAAAAGTTGAAATAGAAAACTTGATCGCGAACGTATGTAACGTATGTATGTAATTTATTTGTTTACATATTATTTCAACGCTTTCATATTAAATTATATGTATGTTTTATTCAGGAATTAACTTTGTAATATATTTAATGTATGGCCTAATTTAAGGCTTTTTATATTACTTTGAAATAAATAAATAAATAAATATGTATTTACTAGTGTGGCATCATATTACTTTTTTTTCAAAGTGGCAGCTCTTCAATCAGCTGGTCGGATATTACGCATTGATGTGTTTGGTCCATAGATTATGAAGTTTGGTCATTTACCAAACGAAATAATAATTCCCATATTCTTTTTTTTTAAAGTTCGTTATACATATATCAACGGCCACAGCAACCACCCAACACACACAAACAAAATTTAAAAATAAATGTGGTGAAAATATCGTGGTGAGTAAAAAATAATGGTGAGTATAAAAAATCGTGGTGAGTAAAAAATTCGTGGTGAGTATAAATCGTGATGAGTATAAAAAAATCGTGGTGAGTATAAAAATTCGTGGTGAGTTTTTAGAAATTCACCAAAAATTCCGTTATTCCAAATTTTTCAAGGTCATTAATTTATCATCCTAAAAGTAGGCAATGTGCTTTTTTTAAAGAAAGTTTCTACAGCATAACTTAAGCATTCCAAAAAAATATTTAAGTCAACCTGTAGCCAAAAAATCAAACAAGGTGATCCAAGTATGCTTGTTTAATGCTCCGTTTAATATTGTTTTTTTTACATTCTGTGCAAGGCATATTGATTACAAGGTAGTGTTGAAGACACAGCTGATTTTTTTTTTTGGTAGTTTTCTTATGTCAAACGTTGTTTATATTTACACTCAAAAAATTCTCTATGTAAAATTAACTGAAATTGTAATATAAAATAAATTGATATTCAGTTAAAAACCGGTATACTTATTATTCATTTAATTTTAACGAAAAGTTCATTTAATTTTAAATGTCAAAAATTCAACTCCGAATTCCGTAAAATCAAAAGAATTTTCAGTTATTTTATGTATTTTAACTTCCAAACTGCAATTTTCTTCAATTGTTAAAAATAATACACAATTTTAGAAAAATCTCATTGTTATAATCTTACATATCTTATATTAAAATTCAAATTGACTGTTTAGAATTATAACATAGAATAGGGAATTATTATTATTATGTGAATTTTAATATAGGAACTCTTTGTTTTTGTAACTACACACAACAATTTTTTGGTAGTTAAAACATATATAAAATAACTGAAAATTCTTTTGTTTTTACGGAATTCACAGTAGAATTTTTGATAGTGAAAATATCATAAACAAAGAAAAAATCTTTTATTTTCACGGAAGTCCTGACTTGTTCTTTTGATAGTTAAGTCAGCTATTTTGACATTTAAAATTAAATGAACTTTTTGTTAAAATGAAATGAAAAATAAGTATATTGGTTTTAAGTAAATTTTCAGTTATTTTAAATTATAGTTTCATTTAAATTTACATACAAAATACATTAACGTAAACAACTGTCAATATCAAATGCAACTGAAAATCCGTATTAATGCACTTAGTTTTTAGAATGAATGTTAGATTCAATTAAAAATAAATTTTCTTATTATTTTAAATGTTTATTTAGTTAAAAACAACTGCACGGAATACTTCCTGAATAAACTACATTCCGTTACTGTAATAATATTGTGAGTGTACCAATTTATAATTGTCAAAATGTTTATAAGTGTCAAAATTTGTTTATTATTATTGTTTTCGTTTTTTATTTCCATCACATAACTGAATCAGTGATGGAAAATGGGTTTTTGTTTTTCGTACCAACTATATAAATAAAATGTACTTTTTAGACCTCCATGGTACCATTTTTAATATTTGTTAAATAATCATAAAACTTTACCACAAATTTACTTTATCGAAAATTCGATATATCTTATTGCAGCATTATTGCGTTAATTGTAGCGATTATTTAAAAAGATTCTTATTTATGAAGTATCGAGTCATTTGCGAAAAGTTAACCTTGGTAAATATATATATTTCCAACTAACTAGAATTATTATTGTAAGAATAAAAGAAATAGAAGAGTTAACTTCTAACGGTTTTGAAATCCTGATTAACTACATTTTAAGCTTTAGTTTTTGAATTTAGCCTCAAAATCATTTAATGTAAATGAATATGTCAAAGACTCATATTGTTCGATAATTCAACCAAAAATTTATTGTAATAATCATCTTATAGATGCATATTTAAAGATCAAAGTGATATCAGTTCCAAAATGTTTATGCAATTTAATATAGGAAAAACAATCAAAACCTCAAGCAAAAACAAATAACCATGTTGTTTTTGTATTGTTGTACTGTTAACACTACCTTGTAATCAATATGCCTTGCATTCTGTGATTTACATTTACATATATATGTTCTCTGTTAAGACACTTTTGGTTTATTTAGTTTTAAGTGTTGTCAATTATTAAGTCTTTTTTTAACAGATATACGCTCTGTAGGATATTATCAATGCCGGGAGCAAGCATTATTTACTTTTGCAAAACACGTACCTCTAAACATTTACTTTGTTAATACCTTTTTACTCTGAAAATTTTACCTAAAATCAGGGTGCGTCTTATCGTCCGGCAAATATGATATTTATTAAGTTATTAAAACCTACAGTTTTCTTTTTAAATTAAATCTTATTACATTAACTTATAACATATAATTCAACCTTGGAAAAAAAACGCTAAAGCGCTGTAAAAAAACCCCAGATTTCACGCTAACCGCTAAAAAGCATTTTCCCGCAATTGGCATTGCAAAAACGTCAGATTTGACGGGAAAAACGTCAAATTGGCAACAATGAAGATAACATAATATACATAATATATTTGCTAAAAAACTTTCGAATTATTCTATGGGTTCAGTTATTTCTCAGCTAACAAAACAAGCTGTTGTCGTAAACATGTCTTCACCTCAAGCCCGGTTCGTACAAAATGCTATTAAGGACAATAAAGTTGTAATATTTTCAAAATCCTATTGTCCCTATTGCACAATGGCCAAGGAAGTAAGTAAATTTGCTTTAAGTTATTTGTGTATATTATATTAGAATATATTTTTATTTCTGTAGCAATTCCAAAAAATATGCGTCAACTTTCATGTCATCGAGCTGGACAAACGCAATGATGGCGATGAAATCCAGTCGGTTTTGGAAGAAATTACTGGTGGTAGAACGGTACGTTTTTAAAATTTGAATTAAAGCTAAAAATCAATAGTTAGTATTTTATTATTTGTGTTAAAAAACATGTGTGGGTTTTTCCTAAAATTTCAACAATAAAAGTATGTATTTATTGTACGTGTTGTGTTTTTGGCCAAGTTTTTTGAATTGAAAAAGTTTTATTGAAAAATGATTCATTATTGTTTAATTTGCTACTAGAGTGCAATTTAAGAACAATTGCAAAAAATATTGTTGAATGTTAAAACATTTTTGTTTCAAGGTTGGTAGTAGATAAAACGTTTATAGATTAATTATAACGTTATTTGGAATTATTGTAATAATAGATTCTCTTCTGCAAACCGCATCCGAGAAAGGAATTACTATATTTTGGGTGTTCTCTAACAGGATTTTACCTGATGTTTGACATTTTTATTTATCGCCAATGTTGCTTTTTGAAAATTTGTTGCTGTTATTATCATTTCACAACAATTTTTGACTTTTTAACTTTATTAATATGATTGCCTATAGTATATTAAACACTTTCGTATGCTTTGATGCTACAAATTGACGACTGCGATTATCAATGTAGATTTTGTTTAACGTATGATACCGTTTAAAAAATCGTGTATTTTTTTTTTGGTTTTTATAACAAAATATATTGAATAAAAAATAGTCTTCTTTAAAATGTATTTGTGTTTTCTCTTCCATAATGAACTTTTAATGATTAAATATATGACATAATTTTTATACAGAAATGTCCATTAATAATTCTTTTTATTTTTTCAGGTACCTCGTTGCTTTATAGATGGAAAATTTGTTGGTGGTGGCACTGATGTGAAAAAAATGTACGAACAAGGAACTTTACAAAAGTACTTCAGCTAAATAAAATAATAATCCTACTAAAATGTTTGTAACAATAAAAATACTTGCTTGTTAAATAAACTTTTTTTAATGTGTTTTCAATTATTGCTTTAAGTTTACATGCTTATTTTTCGGTTTAAATAAATTATTTTAGGTAGGTATACTTATTTTAAAAATAAATTTTATCTTAAAATTGCAATTTTTATTGAAGAGAACAAGAAATGGATTAATAGAATAGAGAAGTAAATAAGATTAATTTACGGCTAATAAGAAATTCTAAGTTTTTAGTGATCTGTACGGAATAATACAATTTAAATATTTATGGAATATCTGAAAGCACTTTCTCATTGTTGAATTATTTGACGAAATAAGTGTAAGCACATAAAATGTATTATGTGGTAAAGATCTTAGAAATCGGTTGGTTGTACTCAACATTGAAAATTTAATTAAAAATCTACTATATCCCTTTGTTATATTAACTGAATCCACGTAAGGTTTTCGTTTTAAAATGAATTCAAAATTGTGTGATTGGCAAAACATCAATTTGTCGACTATTTGTTTTCGGAAATCGGTAATTTTCGTGAAATCACTCTATTTTCAGAAGTGGGTATAATTTCTGTGTTATAATATAACAAACTTCGACAGGGCCATATTGGAATAACAAGAAAGTTATGATAATAATTGCAGTGGGTGGTATTATTGATTCCGCGCGAAAAGAAAACTAAGCGGAGAGAGATATGTAAAATGTAATTATTCATTCCTGTGGCATGCCGCAATATTGTCTATGTAGAGATGATACCACAAAAAGGAAAAATACCGCAGCAACGGCATGAATAACTTCAAATTATGCTTCCGCACAAAAAATGAAAAATTCGACCCAATGAATTCAATATCGCTTGTAAATCGGATTAAAATATTAGAAAATAACCCGTTGGATTTTCTGGAAAAATATTTTTTTCAATCGATTTCCAACAGCAATTATGCTAAGAAGAGTGCTATATTCAAATGATCCGAATGATTTTAACAATTTTATAAAAAACTTCTAAAGCCAAACCTAAAGAAAGCTAATCCATACCACAAAACGTCTATGGTAAAATCAAACGAATTTATTTATTAATTGCTTAACAGAATAACTAAAATAAGCTCTTAAAAAATAGCATGAGTAAACATTCAAATGTATTTTTAGAATAAAAAAAAGAAAAACTTACATACCTACATATTAAAATAAATTGTTTAAAAGACTAATCTATGCAAGGCCAGGACACGATTCTCTTCATCTACTCCTTCTTTTTCATTACTATATGATAAATTGTATAACACAAACTTAAAAATACAGGAAATACCTTCTATATGTATGTATAAATAAGTTTATTTCTTATGTTGTGTAGCTTTATAGTAGAGAATTAATTAATAATCCAAAGCCCATTCGTTTTCGCCTATAAAAGCATCAACAACTTCTTTCATAGTGAAATTCGGTATAAGCTGGTCTTGGGTCAATTTGACCCTGGTCACCGGATCAAAGTGTCCGACACGCTGTAAATGTTCTTCAATATCTTTACGTTCGTAGGTGATGCCAGAGGGTGTTATCACTGGATCGGTTAAGATTTCAAAACTTATCTTGCCGCACAGGTAATCGGGCACATCACGTTTTCTTCGACGCTCATCGACTTTGGCGAATATGTTGTTGAGCTCCTTGACATGATCATCACATTCCTGTTCGATTTCTTGTTGCTTCTCCTTAAGCTGTTCCTCGTTCGTTGTTTCATCTAGTTTTAATTTGGCCAAACGATTCTCCATGTCCTCTTTGATAAGTCTATTGAGATAGGATTGCAATTCGATTTCCTGGCAAATACGCTTCTCCTCCATGACATTCCAACGTTTTTTACGTGCCAAACGCAATTGTGATGTTATGTCATCGCCAAAGTTTTGTTTCTGTTCCTTGGACAAATCAAATGCTCTTTGCAGATGCTTGATGGCCTCATCGTACAGGTCCATCTCCATTAGACACTGACCCAAAAAGAAATGGGCCTTCAGCAAGTTTGCATCAATGTCGAGAGCACGACGACAATCTTGACACGACAATTCCCAGCGTTTTAGTTTCAAATGACACAAAGCCCGATTGGTGAAATAAGTAGCATTACTGGGATTCTTGATTATGGCCTTTGTATAGCAATTGATGGCGTCGTCATATTTTCGTGCTGAAAATAAACAATTGCCCTGTTCCTTCAGCTGTAGGTCTGTTAAATTGCTGGTTGAGTAAATATGCTTGCTGCTCATAGTGTTTGATGTTGGATTTTCAACAATATATTTCACTTGTAATCCAATTAGTATTAGATAAAATATATAAACTTTTCTTTGGACACTATTAATCGTTATGTAGTGCACTCATGATACAATTGATTGCAATATTTAATAATTTTTTTTGGAATATCTCAGGAAATAAATTAAAATTATGAATTTTTATTTGACGATTACTTCTGTTAAATTGTATTAAATTTTTTATATTCTTGTTCTCTCGTTTACGTTTTTCTCTTCTTTTGACTTTCTAAAGTTTTTCATTAATAAAATGTTAAAATTAACAAAACTGTAAACATTGAATTGCCAACCCTTGCCAAAAAAAAAAATGGGGAAATGTTAGTTATTGGGAGTAAAATCAAAAATTTACTTCCAAACTGAGGCCGTTAAAAATGTGTGGGAATATTTTTCAAATCTTTATAAATGCTGAAATTGGCAATAGTTAAATATTTTAAATGAAACTTATTGAGAAATCTGTTTTACACGTTTTATTTTCAATCAATAATAAAGTGTTTAGAATAGAACTACAATTGATTTTTTTAAAAAACATTGCTGCTATATTAATTGTTTTTTCTGCGATTTTAGATAATTTAGGCTAGGTATCTTGAAATTTTAAGTAAACTTGCTTGATCCTCATACAACTGTTCCGTAAAACAAATCCTAGTTTTCGCCTTTAACCACTCAAAATTTAACTCACAATATGATATTCGAAACTAAAGTACTATTTGGTAAAAAATCTAATTTCAATACATATTTGGTACTTTTTTTTTTATATATTTTTGTTTTCTAGTTAAAGTACTTCCAGTTGATTTTTTCCCAATAAAATTTGTCAGGATTACACTGGTACTCTAACCCTGGTTGTTCGTCTACAGTTGAGTAGACCAAACCATCAGGTTATTCAAGAATTTTTATTTACATGTTTAAAATGTTAATTTAATTTTCAAACAAAGATTTTTGAAAAATTTAATTTCATTTATATTTGTATTTAAAATACTTTTTTTCATCGTATAGATTTCATGAGTTATGAATTACTAAAGAACTGCAATTAAAAATTAGTAAAAAAAAAGTTCATAACATTTTCCAAAAAATTACAAAACGCACCGAAATAGACGAAAAAAATTTTTCAGTGTTGAATGAAATGGTAATCAAACAGGTGTATTTTATTGTAGAAGTATTTTTTCTCACACTGAAACAAAAAGTTGTGCTGAATTTGCTTTGGTGCCACCAAAAATTAAAAAGCGAACCAAAAATTAAAAAAGCACCAAAAATGGTGCGAAACGTACCAAGTTGACAACGCTGATGAAAGTGCAGTGAGCAAATGCAAGCAAAACATGAGTAAAAAAAAACAAGTGAGAAAAAATTAGCCAATAGAAACACAGAATGTGTTATACTATGTTTCCACCATGGTGCAAATATACAAGGTGAGTGCAAATCGACAACAAATACAACACAAAACAGAAACAACAGGCATTTTGTTTGTGTAAAATAATGTACTACTGTCAAAAATACTTGAAAAAGTATTACTTTTGACAGAAGTAAATTGTAAACAAAGTCAGTCAGCTGGGCTCCTACACTCACCTTGTATACTTGCACCATGGTTTCCACGGTGCATGCTTCGCTCTCTATTCATGCTTCACACCCTAATACTATGTTTCCACAGCACATGTTTCGCTCTCTATTCATGCTTCACACCCCAATCATGTGCGAAACAACTTGCTTCACCATACAAAATTTCAAGAGCGAATCAAGTAGATTCATATTGAATCTACTTGCGAAGCACGAAAAATTGCACTCTTCTCTAATTTTTATCGCAAGTTTATCTGCACTAGCTGTAAAAATTTAATATTATTGTAAACACAGCAAATTATTTTCTTGTTGCTGGAAGTAAAGAAAGTAAATACGTACGAATGAGTTTTGTTTTTCAAATAAGCTAATTTCCACTCACTTTTGTTTGTCCATTAAAAAAAAATTATATTCCACAAATTGTAAATTCTGTTTTTTTTTATTTTGTTTGTTTATTAAAGACAACTGTCAAATCGAAACAAGTTGTTTTGTCATGTAAACAGCATGATCCATAAACATGATTCAGAAGACGAAGCAGGTGATTCAAGTCGTCGTGGAAACATAGTATTATTGTAAACAAAGCAAATTATTTTCTTGTTGCTGGAAGTAAAGAAAGTAAATACGTACGAATGTATGTTTTTTTCAAATAAGCTAATTTCCACTCACTTTTTTTTGTCCATTAAAAAAAATTATTTTACACAAATTGTAAATTCTGTTTTTTTTATTCTGTTTGTTTATTAAAAACAACTGTCAAATCGAATCAAGTTTATTAGTCATGTAATCAGCATTATACAGAAGGCGAAGCAGGTGATTCAAGTCGTCGTGGAAACATAGTATTACGTCACAGGGCCCAAATGCGCAGAACATTTTAAAATTTTACGCGCGTTGGCGTAATCTTTATTTTACCATTCTTGATTTTCCATACATCTACTCTCTCGTTCTCTTTACTTCTTATTGTTTACTCATGCGTATCAGTGTTGCCAGAAAATTAATTTCAATATATGCTAAAACTTGAAAAACTAAGTGCTAAAATGTTCTACAGAAGAAAAAATAAGTACTAAATTTTTTCAATGTAACAATACAATTTTTATTTTAAATGTTATAAATATAAACTATAGTTATTTCTAATTTTTTCATAACAATTGTTAACTTGTTTTTATAGATTACATTTCATATATTAATTCAAAAATGTCCGTGTTTTTTAACTTACCACACCGAAAGAAATTTAGTTGAAATATTAATAAAGTTATTTTTTTATTTCTCCAAAAGTATATTTTTTGGAGTAAAATAGAAAAGCAAAAAAAGCATTTAGCATAATTTTTAAAAATTTCAATGCATTTTCAAGAAACAAAATGGTAAATCTAGCACTAAAATTGCTAAAATGGCAACACTGATGCGTATGTTAGATCGATTAATGTAATCGCACGTGCCATTTTAATATAAACAAGTTTATTTAAAAAACAATAGATAATTTTATAGCTTATGTAATTAATTTAATTAAAATCTGCATTCTTTTCCAAAATACTTTGATAACTCTGTATAAGAAACTTATCATACTGATCGATGTGCTTGCTCGGAACAGTGAAATTTGTTTGCAAATGTAGTGAAATATATCGAGAAGCGGAATGAGTAAACACAATTTTGGTTAATTCATTTATATCCTCCATAAATTGGCGATTACAATGCCAGTACTTTAAAATATCCATACTGATTGGTTCCCTTTGTGTTGGTGCAAAATTCGAAAGCTTATGCTGGATGGATACATTAGATTTGACCGGCATAGTATCATTAATATGTTGGGTCAGCAAGGCGTACTCATCATCATCGTTTGAATTGTCAGGGTCAGGTAAACTCTTGGGTAAAATATCATTGTTACTATAAACGGTCGGCAGAAAGTTATTAAATTTGTCCCATATATCGCACAGAAATAACTATTTTAAAATGAAATTGTTTAAATAAATATTTAAGTAATAATGTTATAGTGTTCGCTTTTAAATTAATAAAGAATATTTTTAGGCTGAAAATTATAATATTACAACCAAATACAGTGCACTAGGGAAAACGTCAACTAATTAAAACCACGGGTGTTGACGTTTAACAAATTAAAAAAAAATCTGTTATTTTTTTCTTTCCAACACTTGGAAGAGAGCCTTTTCTCTATTTATTTCATAAAATTTTAGAGTAGGTAATGTAAAAAAGGGTTGACGTTTTGGGATGTTGACGTAAACGAGCGTTGACGTTTTCCCGAGTGCACTGTAATTGTATTCTTTTTTGTCAGCTGCTGTCAAACGCTAATTAAATTAGCAACATTGAGCATGTGTGAACACTTTAATTAACCAATAATTGACTCAATTAAAAATACATGTCTGAACACCATATTATGTTATAAAAAACATACCTTGCCCTTGCTTTTTTGTGTATCATTTAATAAACGTGAGCCCAAAAAGTTAAATCTTGCATCCAAGTATAAAGCTGCTAAAAATTCATTAGACTCCAACAGTTTGTTTTTGCTTTCACACAAGTCTTCATATAGTTCTGCAGCATAGGCATTACTGTGTTTCGTTTCCTCGCCTTTTAAACCTAACTCACAGCACAGCCAATCACGATAAAAGTCTCCGGCCACATATTGTTTTCCATCCAGCTTTTCCATAAAATTCCACAATATTCGCAAGGCTTTAAAGCAACATTTAGCTTCTTGTAGTTGCTGGTCAGTTTTTGAACAATTTTCCAAAAACTGTGCAAACTCTTTAAAACTTGTTTGCATGTCCTTATTTGTATTATCCTGATATTCGGCCAGTGCTTGCCATGTTTTAATATCTTCGGTGTATTTTTGCACAAACGATTTTAATATTGTTTGTAGATCGTATATAGGATTATTTTTTAAATCAGTATTGTATTTACACAAGTTTTTACAAATTTTGTAAGTTTCCTCATCTTCTTGTAGGTCAGCCATGATTGTTTTCATATAAACTTGTTGCTCATCAATGTTAAATTTGCTCAAACATTCAGAAATAGGTAAGATTTTGGTTGTTTCGTTTATGGGTAAAAATCCTGTAAAAGATATTATAACACCTTTGATACTTAACATGAATTTGGCTGTGAATTAATGGGAAGTTATATGGCAGTATAGAGATTATACAATACTTTGTAGGTTCGAAAATTAATGTTGCTTCATATCGTACCTTAAGTACTTTTTGCTGCACCCAGTAATTGTATGATAATGAAATTGTCTTAAATCAATTCTATTATCTAATTTTGTATTCAAAATATGAAATCATAAAGTTATGTATCGTTAGCTTAAGTATCAAATTTGTACGGGGTTCTATGTATCCATATTGTTGCTTGTTAATTTATATTCCTACTACTTTGACCTACTTTGAAGAAAATATCTTTATTTTTTTAATTCTCAAGTGTGTTGGCGGAGTATATCAACTCACAAACTGTCAAGTTGTCCTACAGAGAAGTAAATAGTTCAAAAATTAAATAATTAAAAATCAAAGACTATAGATTGATTTTGGGTCTTATCTATGGATTTTGGCATCTGACTTAAAAACATCAAAGTTACCAGATTTCAGTAGAGAGAAGATGTCATATCTGTCAAAGAATCCATATTTGCTTCTTAAGTTAATAAATTTAGAACAGTTAAAGATGACGTGATCTGAAGTTTCATTAACATTACACATTGAAAAGAGTCAATTACACCAATTTTGTTCAAAAATTTTTTTCCAAAAGTGTGGCCAGTCATAAGTCTATTAATTAAGCAATTTCACATCAGCATGCTCCGTATTATGTCTCCCATAAAATCAAGGTTTCCTAGTAATATTAGGATAAAGGCTAGGAAAAAATTTGTCTATCTCCTGTCACGTATAATACGTATTGCTTCATCACTAGTAATCTCTACAGAAAATTTAGTTCCATCAATAACTGCATTCTTAGCAGAAAAGTCAGCTCCTTTATTAATACGAATAGCAACATCGCTAGGCGTCCATAGATGATAGGGCATATAAAACATATACTTAATTTGAAAGATTATTAGTTTTATTGATAAAGGTGAATGTTCTGTTGTAGTTCTCGAATATTAAATTTTAGTTCTTACAAAACTTTTAAAAAAGTTATAGCGACTTTAATAAAATAAAAATAATAAAATAGGAAACAAGAAAAGTTTAAGTTCCAATGGACAAACCGATAGATAATTAAAGGATGTTTAAAATCAAATGACTACTTACCAATTAATTTATTGCATATTGTTTGTTCCTCAAGAAATCTTACATTAATAACCATATACAAATTATTTTCACGTTTTAACACATATAATTCCAAGCACACAATTTTATTGTTGAAGGTTTTCTTTAAATTGTCTACAATAATATTATTTGCTTTCAGCATTATGCCTTGTATTACACTAGCATTGATAACACAATCGAATACTTGCTCATAGGGAGCCAATAACGGTTTAAAATATTTCTCATCATCAAAGAGTTTTAAAGGTAAATCACGTTCAATTACCAAGCCTAAACATAATTGCAGAAATGTCTGTTTGTTTAATGTTATATCAATGCTTGTGGACTTTTTCTGTAAATTCGGTTTGGCTATTGAAGTAGTTTCAGCTTTCTCTAAACTTTCCTTTAAACTATGTTTACTAACAGGTGACTGATAATTGCTTGTACACTCCTTTTTAATAGTATGTGATACCGTATCATTCTTATAAAGAGCTAAATAATTCTGTGGCTTTTCTGCCTCCTCCTCACTTATGTATTCTTTTTTTATAAAACAGTTTTCTGATTCATCCGCATAGTCCGTTGAATTAATTTTTGATCTTTTGGAACAATGCGGCTGTTCATCATCACTTAAGAATTCGTTCCTTACCGAGCAAGATTCCTCTTCAAGAAATTCATTTTCATGGGATTCATTAATTTCCCGATATTTACGTTTTCGCTGAACTGCATGCTCCGAATCTCTTGCCAATATAACTTTATGTATATTACAATAATGTCTCTTAATAGTGGGTAAATGTTTTTCCAACACTTCATTACAATTAATAAATATACACTGGTAAGTGGATGATTCTATATCATATGCTAGTAAATCATCAACTATTACATTATCGCAAATATCATCAAATTCTTCGAAAGGCATGCGTAAGCCATGCAGTATAATAAAGTTGTGAATTCTCTTGTAATGCCTCTTAATATTACCCACTATGCAGCCACTCATAGTTCTTTTACAATGTTTTATTAAACATTGGGAGCTATTTTTATCTTTATCATGTTGCACATAATTGGCAAAAATAAATTTGCCCCAACCCTTTTTTCCCAAATCGAGTAGTTGCCTATTTTGAGGTTCGTTTAGTTTTTTAGAGCATTGTGGCTGTTCATCATCACTTAAGAATTCATGGTTAGTCGAGTAAAATTCGTCATCGGGAAATTCACTTTCATTGGTTTGATGATATATTTCGCCATAGATACTTTCTCTATGAAATCCTGAAGCGGTAATTTTGTCCGTATCTTTAGCTATGATTACTTTATGGATATCATGATAATGTTTGTATATAGTGGGCAAGTGTTTTGGCAAAATCTGATTACAATTAATAAATAAACACTGATAAGAAGACGTGTCTATATCGTATGGTACTAAATCATCAACTATTGTATCACTTTGCTGGCCTGTTGCATTTGATATTTCTTCGATATCTTTGTACGGTAAGCGATTGCCATGCAATATTATAAATTTGTGTATTGTCAGATAGTGCCTTTTGATATTGCCCACAAAACAGCCACTCATAGATCTTTTGCATTGCTTTATTAAGCATTTTGAAATATTTTTATCCTTTTGATAGTCTACATAATTATCTATTATTAATTTTCCATGTTTTATTTTTTCCGCACTCGATTGCTCCTCACTCAGCCGTTTATCATCATCACTTAGGAATTCATTACCAACAGAGCCCGACTCATCATCAGGAAATTCATTTTCATACGATTGTTGCATATCGCGATATCTACGCTTCTTTTGTGCGACATAATCGTTATATCTTACTATGATAATTTTATGGACTTCAAGATAATGTCTTTTGATAGTGGACAAGTTTTCCTCTAAAATATAATTACAATTAATAAATAAACAATGGTGAGAGGAGGTTTTATCATATGTTACTAAATCATTAATCTGATCTCCAGTTACATCGGACATTTCTTCAATTTCTTCGAACGGTATGCGAGTGCCATGGAGTATGACAAAATTATGTATTGTCAGGTAATGTCTTTTGATATTACCCACAAAACAGCCACTCATAGATCTCCTGCAGTGTTTGATCATACATTTTGATATCTTTTTATTCTTGTCATAATCTACATACTTAGCTAAATGAAATTTTCCAAAACCTTTTTTCCCCAAAGGGATTTGTATGTTACTAATTGTCTCAATTAGTTCTTTGGAGCCGTGCGGCTGTTGTTCATCATCGCTTAACAATTCATGTTTAATAGAACTTGTTGCTGTTTGATTTATATATTCGTGCAGTTTATTTTTCACATATTCCTGATCGTTTTCGAAGGGCTGTTGTATATAACGATATAAACGTTTTCTATAATAGCGATTTGGTATATTATCCGAAGCTCTTGCTATGACTACTTTATGCACTTCATTGTAATGTCTTTCGATAAAGGATAAATCTTTTTCCAAAATCTGATTGCAAGTTACAAATAAACAGTGGTTAGTGGAAGTTTCTGCGTCAAATACCACTAACTCATCAACGGTAATAGAGGGCGCATTTGGTATTTGTTCCTTACATTCGGGGAGAGAGTTATGTGGTTCATTGCATTTATTTGTTGTAGTAGGTTCTATTTTGAAATTATGTACCAGGCTGTAATGGCGCATAATGTTATTTGGTTTTCTACCGGCTAAAGCAGTATTACATCCAGGCACTTTACAGCGTGATTTATCCATTAAAGGATCATAATCGAAATATTTTTTCAAGTTAACAGTTATACACGGCTGTTGACCCGTTACAACGGTTATTTTTTCCGATGGCTTATTGTTATGCACAATGACAAGTTTGTGTACTTTATGGTAATGTCTTTTGATATTACCAGTTCTGCGTCCACTCATAGCTCTTTCACAATTCCTTATCAAACATTTTGACATATTTGTATTCTTGCAATATTCCACATAATCTGCCACCAGAAATGTTCTATAGCCTTTATCTTCCAAACTCTCATCATTATTCGAATCATTTTCACCTTTTCGATTACAGTCAAGATATTCAATAGTATATTGGTGCAGTGGGTCAACATCCCCTTCACTGTCGCTATTGTAATTGTTGATATTGTGAATGTCTATCATTTCCACATTATTTTCATTTTCTTCTTTCATATTTTTATTGTAATGATAATGCAGTTTCGTGTTTTATTTTGTATTGTATTTTTTCTGAATGCTGTGTGACTCTTAAGAACCAAGCTTTAGTGAATATTTACTACTTTATCAAATGAATATGATGAATATTTCTAAATTATGTTCATGATTTTCGTTTTCAAAGATTATTTTCTTGTTTGCTATAATGCAATTGCTTTTTTTTCAGTAATTATGTTAAAACATTTTTGTATGTATTTGTGAACTAGTTAGTGTTCGCACACGAAAGAACAAAGAAGAACTGAACTACCTGAACTACTTAATTATATATTTTGTAATTTCTTTTAGTCGTGTCTTCTTTGGTGTAGAGATTTTATGACAGGGTTGTCAAAATGTGCTCTCGAATGACAATAAACTAGTTCCTAGGTAGGAGAAATACAACAATGTTAGCATTATTTACATCTGGTAAGCGTTATAAGGAAAAGGAAATACGAATGTATGTTTACATATTGATTGCAACTTGCAAGTTTTTTGTGCATCTGTTTCGTCATTTTCTTTAAGAAATCATTATAATTTGTTTTAACTTATTCGTATAACATTTCTTTAGAAATATTTAATTGATTTGTGTGTAATTGAAATAAAAATATTATCTTAACAAATAATTTGGATACTTACATATGTATGTATGTATTTAATCATATATGATTTATAAATCTTTCATAAATTGTAAATGTTATTCTTATTCATAATAACACCTTATATTTTGAAGGAAAACTTGTCCACTTGACATCCATAGAATCTATATGATGCAAATAAAATGTGCACATATTTTGCAACATGCTAAAATCCTATTAAAATGAATTTCCACATGATGTGTCTGATTCTTTGAATTTTTAAGCGATGATCATAAAAGGTTGAATAAGATAATTACATAGATTAACAAAAATTTTTAATTATATCAAAATGTATCATAAAACAATGTTGCGGGCACGATAAACTGTTCACCGAACTCGCCTATAAATTGGGCCATTGTTTCGTCTGCTGTGTGGCATGTCTTGTAGAAAAAAAATTTCTTTGTTGAGGTAGGTATTACCATACGATATATTGATCTTCTCTTATGTGTGTTTATTTATTAATTCTAATCAGATTAGAAAGATTAATGACGAAATATACATATAACAATGTATTTCTACAACAGCCAGTAGAATGTTGGCAATGATAAACAATCACAATGCTCTTGAAAACTAAATGAGTCTTGTAATATAGTGTTAATAAGTTTTTTGCACGTTTTCAAGCCGTTCAGCGAAAGCGAAAATATCGGAACAAAAACTGTTTTTTATAGAAAATGTTGATTCTGAAATACATATGTATCTTAAATGCTTTTATAAATTTTCGCAGTATTTCTTATTTATAATATTTACTTTACGTGTTAAATTTATTTAATATTTTCAAATATTTGCTGTAAATTCTTATCTAAAACATCTTGATTATATTTAATAAGAAATATATCAAATTTATCTGTGTCTCCTCGTATAACAATGAAAGTTGTTTGCAAATATTTTAAAATATATTGAGAAGCTGAATGGGTAAATACTATTTTGGTTAATTCATTTATATCTTCCAAAAACTGGCCATTACAATGCCAGTATTTTAAAATATCCACACTAAATGGTTCCCTTTTTGTGGGCACACAATTAGTTAGCTTATCTTCGATGCAAACACTGGAGTTTATGGGCATAGTATCGTTAATATGTTGGGTCAGCAGAGCATATTCATCATCGTTAGAATCCTCGTTGATTAAAGGATCCACGCTATTATTTGAAGACTTCAGGTAGTTATTAAACTTTTCCCATAAGCCGCTTAGAAATAACTGAAAACAGAAATATTATTTATAAATAATTTTTTTGTTTTATTATTAATAATTTTTACCTTGCCCTTTGATTTATGCTCATCACTTAACAAACGTGAGCCCAAAAAGTTAAATCTTGCATCCAAGTATAAAGCTGCTAAAAATTCGTTAGATTGCAATAAACTATTTTTACTTTTAATTAATTCCTCATATAATTCCCTAGCATAGGTGTTATTGTTTTTCGTTAGTTCTCCTTTCAATTCTAATTCAAAGCACAAACAATCACGATAAAAGTCTCCGGCCAAATAGTGTGCTCCTCGCAATTTTTCCATAAAATTCCAGTATATTTTTAGGATTTTGAAAAAACATTTCGCTTCCTTTAGCTGGGGTTTTGAATCGATAAGAGTTTCTGATAAATTATCCAAATGCTTTTTAAATTCTGGTAAATTTTTTAACTTGTCCTCTTGGTAATTGGCCAGTGCTTGCCAAGTTGTAATATCTTGGTAGTGTTTTTGCACAAATGTTCTTAATATTGTTTGAATATTGTATATAGGATGATGTTTTACATCTGGATTATATTTACATAGGTTGACACAAATTTTATAAATTTCCTCTTCATCTTGTTGTTCTGCCAGGATTGTTTTCATATAAATTTGTTGCTCGTCAATGTTAAACTTGCTCAAATATTCAGCAATGGGTAACGTTTTAGTTGTTTGATTTATTAGAAAAGATCCTGTTGATAATATAAGTTTATTATTACTTTTTTAGCTGAGAGAAATATAATAAATTAGTACTTACCAATTACTTTATTGCATACCGTTTCCTGCCCTAGAAATCGTACGTTTAAAATCAAATAATACTGATTTTCATAGTTTATTACAAGTAATTCCAGACACATAATCTTATTGGTAAACGTTTCCTTTAAATTGTCCACTATAATATTATTTGCTGTAGTTAGCAGATCCTCAATTACACTAGCATTGATAACACAATCAAATACCTGTTCATAGGGCGTCAATAAGGGCTTAAAATATTTGTCATCATCAAATAGTTTTAGAGATACATCACTTTCAATCACTAAACCCAGACATAGTTTAAAAAATTTTTCTTTTGTTAAAGTTATTTCTATGTGAGTTTTTGATTCCTCTAACGTTTCCTTTAAACTATTATTACCACGCTTGCTTATGTTTTCCTTTTCTTTCATATAATCAATTAAATTCTTATTTGGTCTTTTGGAGCAATGTGCCTGTTCGTCATCACTTATTAGTTCATTTTTAAAAAAACAAGATGACTCTGCTTTGTACATAAATTCCCGGTCTTCTGTGTTAAATTCACTTTCATAGGCGCATTGCCTATCGCGATGTTTACGTTTTCTATAGAAACGTTGTGGTATATTACACGAATCTCTGGCTATGATTACCTTATGAATTTCATGGTAATGTCTTTTAATAGTTGGCAAGTGCTTTTCCAATATATGAGGACAATTAATAAATAAGCACTGAAAAGTTGAAGATTTTATATCATAGGCCACTAAATCATCAACCGCTATAAGGGAGGTATTTAATAAAGGTCCATTGTTGATTAAGGAAAATTGTGATTTATCGAAAAGTTTCGCGCCATTCGATTCTATATCATAATTGTGCACCAGGCCATAGTGACGTTTAATGCTAAATGGCTTCTTGCCAACTAGATAAGCCTTGCAGCCGGGCACTTTACATAAAGATTTATTTATCAATGGATCATAATCAATATACTGATCAAAGTTAACTGGTGCCTGTTCTGTGGCATCGGACATTTCTTCATCTTCTTCCTCAACTCTACTATCATCGAATGTATCATTATTGTAATATTCCAACAATTCCTTATTCATGGTACAAATCGTTTCCTGGTTATCATGCACAATAACAAAATTATGCACTTTGTGATAATGTCTTTTTATATTGCCAGTTCTACGTCCACTCATGGGCCGTTCGCAGTTTTTTATCAAACACTTTGACATATTTGTTTCTTTATTATATTCCACATAATCGGCCACCAGAAATGTTCTATAACCTTTATCCTCCAATGTATCTATTTGGTCATCATTTGTTTTTTGTTTCCCCTTTGGATTATCATTGAGATATTTAATACTATAAAGAACAGGTGGGCTATCTTCCCCCATGACATGTTTATGGTTATTGTGAATTTGTATTGTTTGCTCTGTATTATCAATTTCTTCTTTATTCACACAATGGGCAATGCGATAATGCCGTTTAATGGCAATTTTCTTTTTTCCTATGAAAACTGTGTGGCATTCGGGAACCAAGCATTGACCAATATTTGTTTCTTCATCGTGTAATATAAATTTATCGAAATCAATTTCATTATCTTTTTGGCTCATTGCAAAGCAACACTATATTGTATTAAACACAAACACATTTATTTGTTTGTGAACTAGCAATAGCTCGGTCGGTCAGACTAACACAAACACATATATGAAATGAACTAATTTAACTTTTTAGTTTCTTTTAGCTTGCTCTTCTTTTTAATTACTGTGTTAGTGTGATTTAGTGGCAGGGTTGTCAAAACGTGTTCCCGAATCATAAGAAAGCAGTTCGTGGTCAAAAACTTTAAAAGAAACTGGGAAAGAAGCTATAAATACATCTGGCAATGCTGATTGTCGACTGGCAGGGAATTGAAAATAAAAAAAAAAATAAATTTATACTACATATATTATTTGAATTCTAATAATTTTATGACCAGACCTCTCAGCTCCGCCCCTGGATGGATATTAAAAAACGTTAAAATTTGTGAAAGGTTGCAGGGTTTGTGGAGCCTTTGAAAAGTAAATATAATCTATTGGTATGTATGTATGTATAAGTATTTGCTATGGATGAAAAACTTAGGACTTGATAATTTAGTAAAATGATTTTATTTTATGGGTTGAATTATTCATTCAGTTCCGATTGCGGAATGAAATTTTTTGTGCACAAGCATAATTTTAAAATATTTATTCCGTTGCTGCGTTATTTTTCCTTTTTGCGGTATAACCTCTACATATACAGTATTGCGGCATGCCGCAGGAATGTAAAATTATATTTTACATATCGATCGATATTTCTTTCCGCTTAGTTTTCCTTTCCGTGCGGAATCAATAATACCACCCTATATTTTTTATCTACATATTTATTTACAAATTTATTATGATTAAAATTACAATAAATTAAAAGCTAAAAGCACTAGCAACAATGGCTATCCTCTTATTAATTTCTAAATGGGAATATGTTTATATGTATGCAGGCATATGCATACACAGTGGTGGCCATATAAATAGAAACGACTTTTCAGCATATACTAGATTTTTACATGTATTTTAAAAATTTAGTTTAACATATTAAAACTAATAACTAAAAATAGTAAAGTAACAAATTATTATTAAATTTAAAATAAAAAAAAATCACAGCATCAATACTATTTTAAGGTTTATTAGTCACATAATTAGAAACTATAAAAATATATGCAAAAACCTTAGTTAGGTCTAACAAAACGGACTTATCCTTTAATATTTAGTTGGATTACCCTTGTTTTTGACAACTTTCGCCAGTCTTTTTGGTAAACTCTTAATTAAACGCTGGGATGTTTGCAGATAGTATATGTTTTTCAAGCTTTGTTGCATCAACTGAAACAATTCATCATTATTTCATGGATTTTTGTCATTTAGGTCTCTTTTTACAATTGCTCATAAGTTTTCAATTGGCTTAAGAACATGACTTTGGGGTGGCCAGTAAATAACATTAATATTTTGATCCAAAAGCCAACACTTCAATAACCGTGAATTGTGCTTTGGGTCATTATCATGCTAGAAAATATATTGGAAGGGCATATAAGCAATATGATTCTATTACATTTTTCAAAATGTTTTGAAATTGATGCTGATTATTCCCTGAACTCGTGCTTCACTGTTTTAACAGTGTACCTGGGGTCTAAGGCTTTATTTGGAGGACGTCAAACATACGATTTTTCATCAGATTGGAAAAAGGTTAACTTAGATTTGTCTATCCAGAGAACTCTATTCCAGTAACGTGGATCTTTTTTAAGCATTTCTGTTCCAAAGCGCAACCGCTTCATGATATTTTTTGAGACATGAGGTTTTTTTGTGCAATGCACCCACAAAGTCCTGACTCATTTAAGTGTCTTCTTATTGTACGTGTGGATATTTCTTTCTGTGCTTATTTGCTGTCCAATTTCGCGCGAGGATAAAAATGGTTTTTTTTTACTGGCTTTACAAATACATAACTCTATCTTCTGGCAAAATGGTTTTTCGTCACCTAGGTTTCCTAGCTGGGGTTGCAAACTCCTTTGTAGTTTTGTATAAGTGAATTGCACCAAATACCATTTTTTTATCAAGAAAACTTTTCTACAATATCCGACATTGAAAGTTTTTCATTTTCGTAACACTGCACAATTACCCGTCTCATTTATGGAGTACATGACTTGTTTTTGCCCATTTTCGAAACTAATCCGTATCAAAATTATTACAAGTTAATTTATTGTTTAACAAATTACTGTGAGACCCAAGGTGACGAACTTTGAAGGGCCTACCAATACCTACCACTATTCAGCTCCAACTGTACGAAATTTCGTTGCTAAGTTTGTCTCTGAACACCTTGCAGCTTTTGCTGATTACAACCTCACTGCCTCCTTGCCTAGGACGTTGAGAAACCTTTGCATGCTGAACGTGTCACTGTGGTTCGGCAGGTAATGCTGTTAGGGTGAATGAATTACGCCATCGGGAAATGTTAACAACTAAATTTTGGCCTATTATTGATAATGTGGATATCAGTGACATGTCGTTTCAATAAGACGTTGACACATTTCCAAACTCCTATCGAAACAATATACATACATATTTATTACAAACCAAATTTCAATAAACTATGTACTGCGATTTAGCACTACTAGATTACTTTTCAATGTTAAAAAATAAAAAGGGAAAAACTCCCTCGGAATGAGTAACCCCCATGATTACGAAAACTCATTCGTTATCGATTTTCATCACATGCCTGATAGAGAAAGTGATTTGCTATTCTAGACAACATTGTAAAAAACTATATAATATACCTATATTTTAAAAAATCATCAAATGTGCAACCAAGAAAACTACGAACGAAGTTTGAAATATGTTCACGACGCCTTACATTGTATATGAAACGAACAACTGAATTAACCAAACGATTAATCCTACGCAATTGAATAGAATAGGTCCCAGAAAAATTCTAATCCATATAAAATCTGTGACATCAACAATGAATACGCCAATTTATACCTTATATGCACAGTCTCATCAATGAAGTCATCGCTTGATAACCCCATCCAACTCTGTCAGTGCCGTTTATAAACAAATAAAACTCATCTTTTCTCATTTCTTCAAAAATTTATTAAATATTTGTTGTTGTATTTTCTTCTTCTTTGAAATATGTATATCTAGAGTTGTACAGACATGTTTTTTAAGTTTTTTTTTCTTTAAATAATAAAAAAAAGTTATTTGGTGTACAAACAAAAAATATCTTAATAAAATTGATTAAAATAATCTAAATTTACATTTAACAAGCAAAATAACTAGTAAGAAAAATATACAATATTTATTATGTTAAATATAAAAATTTTACAAAGTAATTTTTGAAAAAATATAAGGAAAATTTAGAAAACAAATGAAATTTTTTTTTATGAATTATAATGATGCAAGTAAGGGTTTCAAAAATTTTCCAAATAAAAAAAATTAATAATGTTGAAAATTTTTTTTAGTAGTATATAAATAAAAAACAATAATGATGTTATGCTGTTTTATAAAAAAGTGCTTTTAAGTGCAGAAAAATTCATTAAACAGAACTTTGTTTAAAAAATACATATATACATATAAACAAATATATAGTTATACATATTTTTGTAATTTAAAATATAAAAGAATAGAAAATTAAGCATATATGTATACTTTAAAATATATACACACTAGCGTTAATAATACTTTTATAGTTTAAATAGAAAAATAAGTGATTCGAGAAAGAAAAGCTTAATGAATTTTGATGAAAAATTAAAACACTTAAATATAATTATAAGCACAAATACAAAAATAAAGGGAGTTTGTGTTTTTTGTTGTCTAGGATATTATTAAGATTTTTAAAAAACAAATTTAGGTAATTTTAGAGATGTTTTGGTTTTAGACAAAAATTTCTAATAAAAATAGATTTATAAAAAAAATAATAAATTTTTGTTGGCTTAATTATCGTTTAATGGTTGCTGTTGTTGTTGTCTGTACCACCACCAAATGTTACCTATTACCACGATGGGATTACTATTCTTAAGCGCTGCTTTCTGTAGTGGTATTTTTAACTTCCTGGCCAACATTCTACTCATTAAATGTAGTCATTAATGTTATATTATTTTATAACATGTTTGTTGTTTTATGGATATGTGGAATGTTTTTGGAATAATGGAGAGGTGTAAAGATGTAAAATTTTGAAAATAAATAAAAAGGGGAAAATTTAATTAATTAAATAAAAAAACAATAAAAGAAATTAAAAAAAAATTAAACAAACAATAATATGGTAATTTGGCAACGGGATATTGAAAACAACACAAATTAAATTATAACAAGAAAAATTAAAACATAATTCATATTTGTTAACACAGCTTTAAGTAAAAGGCTGTTTTCATAAACGCAGTATGCAATGCAACATTTCATTGCATAGAGTTCATAATAACATTTAGAAATATAAAACAGCCAAAGGTTTCTCTTCATTGATGCCACAAGTTTTTGCGCATAATTTGCTGCATAAATTCACGCTCCCAAACTTGATTTTAAATTGTGAAAGCAATATCCATATACATAATTGCAGGTAACACATTTAGCAAATATTTGTTAAAAACAAAGCGTAACCACTATTTTATTACAAATTTGTTTGAAATTTACCCTTTAAATCTTGAAATATCGTTAGTGTTCACACGTTACAAGTCTAATTGTTAAGATTACTTTTTTGTTTGGAAAACAATGGCCCAATAGAGCCAATAGAGAGGTGAGTTCGGTGAAGTTTAGTTAGTTTATGCGATTTAAAGAATTTAGCCTTTTTTTGTGGGGCTATGTAAGACTCATATATATAGGGAGAAGAACGCAACGGATTTATTTGTGAGATACCGGCTGATATGTTGGAGAGTATGCCAAATTTGGACCCAGCGTATGAACCATTTGAGGCGTAATGAAATCATCTTTAAACATTGAATTATATAGATCATTCTATCGACTCAAATAAATACATTTCTTAATTTCTTCTTAAATTGATGTGTTTTTTTTAAACCAAATCCGAAATCTAAAAAAATAATTGCTTAAGTGCTTGCTTAGTCTAACTCGATTCTTTTCCCTTGTATCTCTCTCTCTCTCTCACCTAAAAAGGAAGAATCTTTTGAATAGTGCCCCTATTGCCGTTCTCAACTCAACTAAGTTTGGTCGTCTGTCAGTCAACCCGACTTTAACTCTACATTAACTCTACTACATATAAGTTGTGAATGGCAATACCGATTTATGAAAGACGACCAAATTATTAAAAAAAGTTGTGAACCGTAATAGGGGCATAAGACTTGCAGTGTGGAAACACTTCATTATGAAAAGCGCCACCAAAATTGAACTGTTTTTTTTTTTAGAAAAAATAAAAAAAATTGCGCTGTTAGTAGAAAGTATTTTAAGCCACACTACCGCCATTTTCACAGTAAGCAATAAAATTTAATGAAAATTACACATCGTTCGTTGGTGGTTTGTGGCAAGGAAAACAAAAACAAATAGAAGTAGTGTTGCAATATTTTCTATTACATTTGTAGTATGTAGGTTTTTGTTAAGTATGTACATATTAGAATTTTGATAAAAAGTAAAACCTTAATCTATATTTTTCGTTTTCCCGCTGAATTAAATTAATTACAAATTGTAAAAATGTGCCGTAATATATTAGTAATGATTAAAAACTATTTGTTTGGTTTTCAAAATGAATTTTATTATTTAATGATGTTATTTGATTTTTTTTTATTTTTGCAGTCATTTTACAATAAATGTTTTTAAATTTTTTTTTTGTCTTTGTTTAATAATGGTTAATTATTGTTATTATTACTAGAGTAGTAGTAGATATTAAGATTGTTGTTGTTTGATAAATGTTAATAATTCAATAATTAGTGAAGTAAAAACATCGTATGAGTCTCGTGTTTTAAAAAACAATTACATGATAGATGGTATGGTCTTCTTTTAATGTTTTTGTTAGAAAAAATATAAAGTATAAATAGGTATATGTTAAACGAAAAAAAAAATACGACAAGACTGCTCTGTTTTAAGTATTGTTATTGGTTGGTTGTTTTTCTTTGCGTTTTAGTACAATTATTATTTTTAGGTGTTATTTTTGTTTGCTGTTTTAGTTTACCTGTTGATTATTTTGTCCTCCAGCATTGTTAGGTTTTCTGTTGCTGTTACTGTTGTTGGTATTACGACGTGGACGATTGTTACGTGGAGGACCGCCACCTTGTTGTCCATTACCTGGCAAAGTATTAAGGAGTTCATATTAAACAAATTGTGTATGTAAAGTTCTTAAAATTAATTGGTAAATTTAACTACTTGCAATATGTCCCTAAATAGAGAAATTATATTTAATGGAAAACAGGCGATGATAAATAACTTATAAATAAAAAACCTAGTTAGGTTTTAGATTTTTACATACGACGAGTTTTAACAATTGTTTTGAGTATACCTTACAAATGCGATTCAGACTAGAGTTACAAAGCAAGCACAATTTGGTTTGAAATGATTTTAGAATTAAAAAAATAAAAAAATTAATTGAACAGTTTACTCTTAAAGAAAAAAACTATGAAATCTGCATATAGCAAAATAACAGTTTTAAATCGAATTATGGAATAATCCCCCAAAAAAAATATAGACGTTTTGTTTATTTTCATGCATAATGACATATGTATCTAAATATTTATTAACTTTCATACATAAATTTCTGTCTTTCTTATTAAAATATTTGTTTTTTTTCTTAAGCTAGCTTTTCAATTGGAGACAATTATTTAGAGGGTATTTTAATCAAATACTAGTTTCATAAAAAAAAAAATAACTTTGTAAAGAACCGGCGCCCACTTAAACAGGAAGTAAAATTAAAATTACATTTTGTAAGATGAAAAATGTTTACGTTTTTAAAAAATATGTAAATACAAATAGATTATCTTAAGGAAACACAAATATATACATAAAAAAATTACGGAAAATCTACCTCCTTAAAAAAACTGTCCAATTGAATAATCTATAAACTTAAACTTATATTTTAATTAGGCTTGTCATAAAATCAAATATTTTTTTAATATTCATTAGAAAACTTACCGTCATTACGTGGTGGTCCACCACGGGGACCGCGACGGAAGAAACGTCTTGGTGGACCACCGCGACGCATTGGTTGGCCACCTTGACCATCGCCGCCCCTTTGATTAGAGTCAGCGTTCTGATCGTGGTCACCATCGCCGCACATACCTCCATCAACTGGACGTCTGGGCGGGTTGCGGGGATAGTAGCTTCTAAAACGATGACCGCGATTTCCTCTGACACCGCCGCCACCACCACGCCTGAAGTTGCGCTGCTGTCTTTGCGGTTGGTGTTCTAGATCGCCATCGTGACCTTGATCACCACCTTGCTGAGCTTGTCCCTGACCCTCTTGTAGCTGTTGTTGGTTACCGCCACCACCGCCTCCTTGCTTGCGACGGTTTCTTCTCATCCATGGAAGATTGCGACGTCTATCGGCAGCAAATTGACTGCCGCGAACTGGCTCGCCCGACGGACCAGTAACATTGGCAGCCTCATTGCCTTTTTCGCCAATGACAACATCGAATTCTACCACTTCTCCGTCACCTACAGACCGTACTGCCTTTTTGGGATTATTTTTGACAATAGCACTCTGGTGGACGAACACATCTTCTTTAGTGTCGTCGCGGTTAATAAAACCATAACCACTCTTGACGTTAAACCATTTAACGGTACCGGTTACTTTGGTAGCTGCAATAAAACAAAAAAAAAAAACAATTATAACCTCAAAAATTACCATTTGTTTACAAACATCAAGTTTCATTCCCCCCTTGCTTGTGTTTTCAAAAATAATTACTAATGACAAAAAAAAAAAAAATCATATATAGGCAACTCTGGTTAGTTTATATAGCAAGTACAAAAATAAATGTAATTCAAAACACATGTGGAAAAGTGAACAGAACGGAACTGTGAAATCTAAAATTATATATAAAAAATACAAAATATACAATGCAATAAAAAGAAAAATAATATGTAAAAAAAAAAAGTGGGTTGAGTAAATTTTCATGAATCACACAGACGCACGCACACCAACATAATTAATTATACAAGGGATGGCAAGGAAACAAAAGGAGGGGGTTAAAGATTAGTAAAAATAAACTATGCGAGGGAAACATTCTTGCATTTTATGTATTGTGTTGTTGAATCTTTTTTAGGTCGAGACCGGTGTGCGAGTTCTAAAATTATTTTTCGTCGTTCTTTACCATGGCTGTTCTTGCATAAAAAAATAAGCAAAAACAGCCCAAAAATGTACATACATATGTAGTAGCACCGGTGATGACCGTACTTTTTTTTACAAAATGGCGGCCAATAAAAGTATTTTAAGCACACAATTTTCACGAGAAAAAAGCTCACATTTTTAACATATACATCATTGGATTATTTTTGCATGTGGTCTTTTTTAAAACACGTTAATTTAATTAGTTGCCATTTTTTTCCTAAGTTGTAACATACCAATAATTTCTTTAGCAGGCGGTGGCTGCTTTTGTTGAGTAGCATCACCTTGTGGGGAGTCTTGGGGTTGTTGTTGTTGCTGCTCTTGGAGCTTGGAGTCTTCCATTTTTAACTTTCTTGTTGGTTTTACTTCAAATTATTTTATTAAAAAAAAAGCTGACAAAAATCGTCTGCAAACTTTTTTTTGCTTCCTTTTTTTCACTTTTGAAGTCAAAAATTTTCTTTCTCTCAAAAGTCCTTTTTCCGATTTTTTTTGTTAGCTTCTTTAATAGTTTTTTTTCTGTTTGGATGGTATTATTTTTAATTTGGGGACTCTTTCAATTACTCCGTTCTTAAAGTTCGAGTGATGGATGGTAAAAAAATCACTCCCAAATCCTTTTTGTCCGCTGTGCAATGATGTTTCTTTTCCAGATCTTACTCGAATGGCATGAAAATCATGGTTTTCTAGAGATGGCAAAATTGTTTAACCATGTTGTTTGTGGATTTCTACGTGCGAGTGCAGTACGACAGTATAATTTTTTTTTGTCATTTCTTTTTGGCAAAAAAAATGTCTTCTTCCGCTTTGCATAAAGTTGCCAGAGCAGTAAATAAATACAGTATGTCAATAATGACTTTACACCTAAATAAAAATTTAAAATTTTAACTTTTTAGTAAAAAAACATAACATTTTATTTCGACAGATGTAATTTATATGCTTTATTATGAATATATATAGTATAAACAGTGGTATGATAGAAAGAAAAGTTTGAATTATATTAAATTAAACAAAAAGATAAAGCAAAAACAAAAAAAAATTCAATTTTGTAAGTGTCAATTAACTCTTTTCACAACGTGGTGAATTATTGCTTATACAAAATAAAATACTAAAAGCTAATAAAATAAAAAAACTTAATATTTCGTATGACCACCCTTGGCGTCTGCTACACACTGTAGTCGTTTTTTCATTGAATGAATTAATTTTGGCAAGTCATAATTACTGGGAATCTTCTGCCATTCTTCCAAAATTGCAGTTTTCAGTTCATTTTTATTTTTTGGTCTTCTTTTAGCGACTTGCTTCTTTAAATGGACCCACAAATTTTCAATAGGATTAAGGTCCGGACTTTGGGCTGGGGTATCAATGACTTTTCCACAATTATAGAGCAGCCACATCCGAACCATATTCGATTTATGCTTAGGTTCATAAAGTAAAAATGCATCTTCACAATCACAAATAAATTTAATTTTATTTGCAATTTTTATGTTATTGAAATTAATCTAATTTGTTTCGTTGTATTATTAAGTTCCATATTTCGTTGTATTATTAAGTTCCATATTAAAATCGACTTAAATTTCAAACACATGTGCCAAACATATAACAAAAAAAGGCCAAGAGTTTCTATTACATGCAGCATAGTTGAAATAGGATTAATTGATTTTCAACTGAGTTATAATAAGCTATTAAAAATGTTAATAGTGCCTATTAAAAATTCAATAGATGGATAGGACTTAACTATAACATTAATAAGTCCCAATTTGCGTGAAGCAATTCTGTAAGCTTAGGTAATTACCTTTTAGACATCAGCGTGAAGAGAAGATAATACTATGTTTCCACGGTACATGCTTCGCTCTCTATTCATGCTTCACACCCCAATCAAGGCATATTGAATACAAGGTAGTGTTGAAGACACAGCTGATTTTTTTTTTTTGGTAGTTTTCTTATGTCAAACGTCGTTTATGTTTACAAGTTTCTAATTGTCAAAATTTGTTTATTTATTGTGTTTGTTGTAATCTTAACACTACCTGTTATCAATATGCCTTGACCCCAATCATGTGCAAAACAACTTTCTTCACCATACAAAATTTTAAGAGCGAATTAAGTAGATTCAAATTGAATCAACCTGCGAAGCCCGAAATATTGCACTCTTCTCTAATTTTTATCGCAAGTTTATCTGCACTAGCAGTAAAAATTTAATATTATTGTAAACAAAGCAAATTATTTTCTTGTTGCTGGAAGTAAAGAAAGTAAATACGTACGAATGTATGTTTTTTTTTCAAATAAGCTAACTAATTTCCACTCACTTTTGTTTGTCCATTAAAAAAAATTATTTTCCACATATTGTAAATTCTGTTTTTTTTATTCCGTTTGTTTATTAAAGACAACTGTCAAATCGAATCAAGTTTATTAGTCATGTAAACAGCATGATTCATAAACATGATTCAGAGAGCGAAGCAGGTGATTCAAGTCGTCGTGGAAACAGTATAAGAAATTTCAAGGAAATAATTGTATCATTATTTTCTACAAAAATTGTTTCGTGTAAATTGGGAGCAAGGCGATTTATTGTATACTTATAAACCCTCTCAAATAAACCCACTCAAATAAAAATACGAGTGATTTAAGAAAATTTTTTTGCTGTATAAAAATAAAAGAAATTTTAAGAAAATAATTTGCATCAATTATTTTTTTCTTTTAAATTGGTACTTAGTGTACAATTTATCAAAGGATTGCTTTTTAAATACAAGACAACAACATTTTTTATTCTGTCAAATTTGGCACATCTTTAATAGAAAACAGTAGAATAATAATTATCGACATAAATAAAGATGCCACTACTTAAAAAAATGCTCACAAATATTAAAAAAAAAAAAATTAAAAATAAAATGAACCTAAAACATAATTTTCTAATTTTGTTTATAAATGCTAACAAATATTAAAAACAAACTTTAAAAATAAATAGAACGAAACTAAAATACAATTTTTTAATTTTGTTTAAAAATATATTTTATAGTCAGCAGAAATTTAAAAAAATCAAGTGGCTACACTAGCAATTACGCATAAAAAATAAATTACGTTGATAAAAAGTCAATAAAAACTATTTTTCGGAAGTGATTACACAGTAAAAACAATAACAGAAAGAAAGAAAAACTAACTGATGAAATTAAAAAATATTTTACGTGTCTAAAAATTAAATAAAATATTATATACATATGTATGTATAGATTTGAGCATTCAGTAAAAATATTGTCAATTGTGAAACTATTAAAGTGTTTATTTTTTGTGTTGAAATTGAGAAAAAACAAATATCAAAAAAATTTGGGAGTAAAATATAGAAAATGATATAAAATGTGTAAATTTTAAAGATTTTGACCATAAAGCTAAAGGTATGTACATGTTGAATTGTTAAGAATTATCAGAAAATATTGTAAGATTTTCCGTATTTTATTTGTAAAAATACGACTTAATATTCTATAGTTGTGACGTCACATCGTATGATTTAAATAACGTGCTGTGATTGGTTATTTGCATTGTTACCGCTCTTTTCACTGCTCTACATCCCTGGTTTATCAATAATTACAGCTGTTTATGTTATTATTTTTTGTTTTGCCTGTGTAGTAAAGCGTGTGTATAAAAAAATAAAATAATTGGGATTATAATATATTTATATTGATAAAAGCTGTTAACTTAATTGAGATTATATAAAAATGTTTGCTTAACAATTTCCTTGATTAATAATAATATGTAATTCCTATTTGTTTTTGTCTCAAGTACAAAAAGAAGAAAAAGTAATAGTGATGCCCAAATAGGGATTAAAATTTAGCTTGTTTTATAAAAGTTTTAAATATTCGCTATAATATTGTATTTTATATATGTATGTTTAACTTTGATTTAGGTATGTACCTATAATGTATTTTAAAATTTTGAAGGTTTATATATATATATATATGTATATACATATATATATATGTAGGTATATAGTATACTATATACATATATATATGTGATAAAAATTTAGTTGGCACTACTGAAAGAGATTAAAGGAATATGAGAGCGCAACGGTTTCATCGTTGTTGACTAAAATTGTGTTATTGTTTATTATGTATTGTAATTTGATTTATTTACATTTTATATGTTTTGCTAATAGTTACTATTGTTTTGTTGTTGATATGTATTTTAGGAAATTGATAAGAAGTATACAATCATCATTAATTTGTTAACAACGCAATAATTATTCAAATATTTTTGTATAATGGATATGGATCCATCATTAGATATGGATCTCATGTCCAGTGGCATGGTGGAGTCATTGGATCTGTTTAAAGATGAGGATGCCTTAACTATTATTAAGGAAATGATATCACCAGGTGAGAAATCTTGAAATTACTTTGAAAAAAATAATTATTTATGTTGTAAATAAACAGCGATAAGAGTGCTAAATTCGGCTATGCCGAATCTTATATACTATTCACCTTTGTTGTGGATGCATAATTATATTATATACTTACATACATATATGTATATATTATATTGTTACGTTTTTACCTTTTAAAAACGGTGGTTTATTTCCTAAACCGGATTCTTTTTAATTGCAAAATAAAAGCGTCAAGTAGTTTGAGGGAAATATGTATAACGAGTCTTTAATCATTTAAATTAAAAAAAATGGTATAATGAACACAATGTCTTTTTACACACTTATATTACGGTTTAAGAACACACTTAAAGTTTTCGAACACTTTCTACACACTTATATTACGGTTTAAGAACACACTTAAAGTTTTCGAACACTGTTTGATCAACGCCATCTGTTGATGAACAATATTAATACACTAAGTTTTTTTGATGAAATTTTCAGAGGTTGTCTCGGAATTTTGCTCATATCTCCGTTATTTATGGAGGGATTTTGCTGATTTTAAATAGCAAACTTCTTGAAAGCATGTTTGACAGAATTAATGAAGATTTGGGTCCCGAAGATATCTGTAGATTAATTGCCGTATAACCGATACTAATATGATTTCTGTATTAAAATTTCTGATAAAAGTTGGTTCGATTTCGATATTTATTAGACATTTTTGTGGGTTTATTTGTTTTTCGGAAATGGTTCTTATATGGCAGCTATGTCAAATCTTCTTAAATTTTGGAACATAACCGTATATTTAAAATATAAATTAGTATTAACGTGAATTTCGGTAGTGGACCTTATGTGGAGGATATAGTCAAATATGGACCGATATTCTCAAAATCCAACAGTTTGATTTAGGCATGCATGTAAATGATGCGTGTAAAATTTTGGATTGGTACCCTTATTTATAAGAGATTTATGAGTATTAAAGTGGTTTTCGGAATAGGACTTTATATGGGGCATCCGGTTAAAAATAGACCGAAATTCACAAAATTTTGTGGGATTATTTTTGTATATACATATGTAAATTATCTGTGCAAAGTTTTGAGTCCGTACCGATATATATACAATATATATAGGGATAAATGTCTTTTTCAGATGTGGTCCTTGTACGAGAGCTATGCCAATTCTAGGC
The DNA here is from genome assembly GCA_916048285.2 of Bellardia pandia. Taxonomy (NCBI): domain Eukaryota; kingdom Metazoa; phylum Arthropoda; class Insecta; order Diptera; family Calliphoridae; genus Bellardia; species Bellardia pandia. The sequence continues at coordinate 98,289,860 of OU696531.1, read as the reverse complement.
CGACCAACATACAATTTAGTACAACAATTTATTTTCCTATAAAGATTATTTATGTAAAATTTTAGCTGTTTACCATTATTTATATCTGTTTTATACGTATTTAAGTGAATTTTGGAAGAAGACTTTATATGGGGTCTATTGTCAAACATGGACCGAACAAAAAAAAATTTCGTGTTGCGATTTCTTTTTGCATAAAACTTATTTTTGCTGAATTTTGTCTTGATATTTCAATTTTATAGGCATTATCGGGAAGATTTTTGTATGGGGGCTATGAGAAATCATGGACCGATACTTACTATTTTCCGCACACTTTCTTCTTTTATCATACAAACAACGTATACAAAATTTCATGGTATTATCTGCAATATATTTCAAAATATTGCAATAAAATGGACAAAAAATATAAAATTTGTATGGAGGTTGTCTCACATATTGGTTCATAACTCTGGTTAGCTTAAACCGATTTTGCTGATTTTAAATAGCAAACTTCTCGAAAGCATGTCTGACAGAATTATTGAAGATTTGGATCCCGAAGATATCTGGGTATATTTTATTTCAACTGACAGACAGACGGACATGGCTTAATCGACTCCGCTATTTATAAGGATCCAGAATATATATACTTTATAGGGTCGGAAAATTATATTGTGGAAATTACAAACGGAATGACAAACTTCTATATACCCTTCTCATGAAGGTGAAGGGTATAAATAAATACATATACAGTATTAGATAAAATTAAATAGTTTTGATTTTTTGTACATTTTTTTGTAGATTTAAAAATACATATTTATGACCGGTAATAATATTTAGAAGAATGTAAATATTTTGTGAGATTTATAAATCTTTATATTTAAATTATATGTATTTTTGTACAAATTGTACAATTTTATATTAACTTTATTTGTATGTATGATATATACCTACAACTTTTTGCTTTCAGATATGTTGAAAAACTTTTTAGATGACATTGACCAACTACCGGATGATCTTCTTAACACATTGGATTGTCCCATGGATGGCAGTCAGGGAGCCGTAAAGTCCGAAAATGTAGCCCCTGAATTGTGTATTAAACAAGAATCCCTAACACCCATGCATTTGTCACCTCAACGATCAGACCTGCAATCACCATCATATAAACCTTTAATAGCCTCCGACCCTTTGATGGCGTCAAATTTTAGCCCCATTCCACCCATGTCAAGTCCCTCATCATCGGCCACTATTATACCAACTGCAGCGCCATTGCAACAAACGCCTCTAACAAATGCTATGGTATTAAACAGACAACATTTAACGCAAACACAGCAGCAGCAACAGCATTCAAACAATACGTTACAACCAGTTGACACTAGCATACTGAATGGAACGGGTAATATTATATTGCAAAGCAACAATACAGCAGTTGGGCCTCTACAATTAAGTCATTTGGATATAAATAGTCAGACAATAGCATTAACTCAGGTCACCAGTGCGGCTATGGCAACAATTCCTTCAATTTTATATGCCACCACAGCTAACGCTACGGGCAATAGTAGTAACTTCATACTACAAACAGCAGCTCCACAAAATAACAGCAATTTATTAAACAATGTCTCATCACCCGAGAAAAAAGTACAAACTTCCTCTAATCCCATAAATGTTGCAGCAGCAACAACAACCCAATACAAAAAGATACAATCAATGCCACAAGTTTTGACGGTACAAAGTGTTGGGCAAGTGGCAGCAACTAATAGCAACCCAGACAAACAGCAGCAGCAACATATTTTATCAACACAAGCCACTTTCAAGGTATAAGATAACACATTTCTGTTATTAATTAATAAATGTTTCTTTTAAATCTTCTAGTATACCACCCAAAAAAATTCGCCCCATCATCAGCAACAGAAAACATCAGCAACATCACAAAACCTACAACAACAACCCCAGGTCATTATACAGGCAAATCCAGCTGTCATGTACACTACTGCTAATGGTGCAGCTATTTTAACATCCCACATACCCGTTGTTTTGGAACAAGTCAACGCCTCAAATACAGCAGCAGGTGGCATGTCACCTAACACCGTCACTACTACCCCACTACCAGCTGCATCTTGCTCTTCTATAAACTCTATTTCACCCATGTCATCGCCTAACCACAGCAGCCTGGATAATTCTAAAATTAGCATCTCTCGTGGCCCACCTAAAGTCAAGGAAGTCAAACGCTCCGCCCATAATGCGATTGAACGTCGTTATCGCACCTCCATCAATGACAAGATTATCGAACTAAAGAACCTTGTGGTGGGCGATTCGGCAAAATTAAATAAATCCGCTGTTCTACGTAAATCGGTGGACAAAATCCGCGATTTACAGAGACAAAACTGTGAATTGAAAATGGAAGTGCAACGTTTGCAAAGTGAACTAATGTCGCGTGATGGTTCTAAGGTACAAGATCTATTACATTCAACGGCACGTGGCAAGAAACGTAAGCCATCTTCCCATGAGGACATAATTATGTATGGCAAAGAACAATCTCTAATGACACCACCACGTAGTGATGTTTCAGATCCTTCACTATCACCTGCGCACTCAGATATTTCACTACCACCTTCACCCTATGACGGTTCCAGCTCGTCGTCCAGCATTAAAGATGGTGATTTGGATATATTGCCCAAGTCCATGCAAGGCATGGCGGCTCATTCACGTTTAGCCTTGTGCATGTTTATGTTTGCCATCATAGCTATAAATCCGTTTAAACATTTTCTTGGCGGCTACGATGCGGGCAGCAATTATCTGTACGATGACGAAGACTTGGTGGGTCAACGTAAAATATTGTCAATTGATGAGAATAGTAAGTTGTGTTCGGTAATTTTGTGTTGTAATTTTGTTTAATTATTTGTTATATTTAATTCTTGTAATGTAGCGGCCAGTGGTTATAGTTGGGAGTCTTCTACTTCTTCTATTATGTTATGGAGCATGAATATATTAGTTATGCTGATGTGTATGATCAAAGTTTTGGTGTATGGTGATCCTTTGTTGGGCTCGGAGACGTCAGCATCTGATACGTATTGGAAACATAAGAAAATGGCTGAACATTATTTTGCAACTGTAAGTACAATTTGCAAATAAGTAGAAGTGGAATGAAAAAACCCAATTTTCTAGCTTTATTATTCTTATTACACATTTTTAGGGTAATTCTCGAAATGCCTACAACGAGTATCTGCGTTGTCTACAAATTTTTGGCATTTCCTTGCCCTCTACACGTTTAGAATCCCTTTCGGTGACCACTTGGCAATTTATACGTTTATTCTTTCATCGCATTTGGCTGGGCCGTATGCTGTCACGCAAAGCTGGTGGTTTGTTTTGCGGTGAAGAGCAGCGCAAAGAAGCTTTAGCTTCTGCCCGTGAATTGGCTTTAATTTTCAATCGCTTAAATCAGTTACACTTGACTTCGAAAATAAACGATTCCCATGGTTTGGTTATGTCACTTTACGCTATTAATATGACCGAAGTAGCCGCATCTCTATTGACACCCCACGAATTGGCCAGTATCTTTATCACTTCAGCTTTGAGAGTTAAACGCAGTTATCCACGATATTTAAAATTCTTTGGTCGCTATTTCATTAGTCGGGCGAAAAATGAGAACAGCAAAATTCACGAACAAGCCAAAGACACTCACTGGCTATTCACATCCTACGGCTATCGTTATTTCATTACGCACAATTTTGATTTTGTGGAAAATGAAAAGGAAAATCCCAACACTACTACGCTATTTGCAACACTCAGCAATCCAGCCGATCCCATGTCATATGTGGTCAAACACTATCGTGAACATTTACTAACAAAGGCCATACAGTGCCTGTTGGGTTCGGGCAGCCATAAGTCCCATGGTAATAAACATAAGACGACAGATTCTAATACAACAGCAGCACCACCCGGCACTATGGTCAGTAATGTTTTAAAATATACCTCCCTCTTGCGTGATACATTGTCAGAGGATAATAACGATATAAATATTGAATGGTGGACAAGTGTTTTGGAAATAGCTGTACACTGGCTACTGGGAGAGGATACATTGGCAGAAAATCTTTTGGAAACTGTGAAAATATTGCCCAAACAATTGGCAGCAAGTGGAGATAATTTGCCAAAAGCTTTGCATAGTATTTTGAAGGCAAAAACTATTTTGATAAGGTAAGTAGGAAGTTTGCCTAGAAAATTATATTTAGAATAAACAATTGTTTTCTTTTATAGCTTCAATGGCAATGTTTTGGAAGGCCGTGACAAACAAACTCTAATGAATATATGTGATGAATCCAGTGCTTATTTACAAGAATGTCTGACTGTTAATAAAATAACAAATACCAAGGGCATTAAATTGGTAAGTTTTCGAAAAATGTTTAATTTATCATAAAAAAATCATTGATATTAAACAAAGGTGCATTGTAGTCGCATTGTCTGTGTATTATATTTCAAATTCAGACAATACTTCTGCAGTGCAAGCTTTGTTAATATTAAAAGCAACCTGTATACTAAATAATAATAATAAAAAAGTACTAACAAAAATATTTAAAATAACTACATTATATGTACATATTATGTACGTAAATGTTTATAAAAAACAACTAATTTTAATTTGGAAATTAAAGCTTTTCCAATTGCTGACGTGTGATTGGATTTTGGAGGCACGTACACAAATTTGGGAATCGGAATATATATACATGGATGATGATGGTTATTATCTGGTGCCCGGTGATATTTTGGAAAAATTCCAAAAAGATTTAAATTCTCTAAGAAGCATAGTTGAAGATATACCAGTAAGTTTCATTAAAACTAAGTACTTGGCAAATAAACGTTAATTTGCATTTAATTAAAAATTTGTAGAGTGGCCAGTCACGTATTTATTTATATGAGGCGGTATGTCGTTTAATGGCTGGCGCCTCTCCTGGCCCTACACAACAGCTATTGGATCGTAGTTTGCACTTTAAACATGCTAAATCCTCAATTATATGTGGCGGCAAAGATAAGAATCATAATTTCGAGGGTGGTGAACGTGAACGAGCTGCTGCCATGTATGTGGCTTGTAAATATTTACCCTCTGCTTTGTTATGTTCGCCAGGCGAACGTGCTGGCATGTTAGCAGAAGCGGCTAAAACATTAGAACGTGTTGGCGATAAGCGAAAACTCAAAGAATGTTATCAGTTAATGAAATCGCTGGGCAGTGGTTCCACTGTTACTAATTAAATACTTTTTCTATTTTTAATACTACTTCATACTTTATAAATTGATTTATAAATTTAATTTGAAATTATTTAATAATAATTGGTGTTTAAGTCATTTTTTCAATTTAGCTTTGTGAATAACTTAATTTAACCGATTGTGAATTAATGAACACAAAGGTAACTGCGCGGTTTGGTAGGTTAAGCCAAAAATAAATTGATAATTTTAAAACAATGTAAAATTGTACAGAAGATAAATTGTTTTCAAAATTTTGGTTTTTATTCTTAAAATATATAAAAGTGTTTAGTTAAACTATTGTTTTTATTTGCTATAAATTTTATTGCAAAGCTGCCGCTGTTCTATGTTTTTTGCTTATATATTTTAAATTTATTTTATTTTCAAAAACATATTCACCCCAATCGTGAATAAAAATTCCCCATGAAATTTGTTCCCTTTTCACATTTTTCCTATTAAAATTCAATGTTAAAAAAAAAAGGGAAAACATTTCATGTGGATTTTATTCACGATAGGGGTGATTCAAAATCTATACTTGTTATTTATATTCAGGGGTGTCATAGAAACCAATATTGTCAGAATTGGATTTAAAACCGACAAGAAAAAATGCTTTGGTGTCATAGGGCACTGCTACACGTTCAATAAATATCGTGATACTAGAAACATCTGGATATTTATTGAACGTGTAGCAGTGTCCTATGACATTAAAGCATTTTTTCATGTCGGTTTTAAAACCAATTCTGACAATATTGGTTTCTATGGCACCCCTGATTAAATAATTCATTAGTTTGTAATTAAAAATACACACGCAAATATACATACATACATATATAAGAAAGTGCAATGTAATGAATTTTAAGATTTTATTCCGGGAGTAAGGTAAATTGAAATTAGGAATAAAACAAAGAAAAAATAGTACTGTCGAACTAGGTAAATTAAAATTTAATAACTTTTGAAATAATTAAACTTTTGTGGCGACAACGGAAGCCAATAAGTGAATTCGCCCTGCCAGATGTATGGTAAATAGCACTTTGGATGGCGTAAACCTTACCCTGCTTGTTATCAGCATATATAGCCATGCTGATAATACATGACGCCAAATACTCCATAAAACAAGATGGGCTTTTTGGCAGCTTTAAAAATCCAATTAATTAACTTTGAAATTAATGAAATTTTGTTCAAAATAACAACAAATAACTTATGCTATTGCATTTTGAGATAATCCCAATTAACCCCTTTTGTTTATTTTTCTTCAATTAAATTATATTTTATTTGAAAATTCTATTAAAACTTTCCAAAGTTGCCCAAACTGTAAAATGCAGCACTGCAAATTTTGAGGTTACGTTAATTTGCACTGAATAAATGTCATTTTGTCGGCATAATTTTTTTTACCCTTATTTCGCTTCTATTATTTTTTGTCCAAATTTCGTGCTCTAATTTTGTAACACTTTTAAAACAATAATATAAATAAAATGGCAATTTCCTTTAACTGTCACGATTTTCTAGGCTTCCAAGTAAGTTTTAAAACCCAATAATCAATAAAAACCCGCCTAATTAATAAATTTGGGTGTTTGTGTCAGGATGCCCTCAAGAAGATGCGAGATATTGATGATAAAATTATATATGCACTGAACACATCACTGCCTACAGAATCATTCAAAGGACAGGTGGATAGCGGGAAGACCTGCAAGGATTTATATGCTAAATTACAAACCGGTCACCAGCAACGTGAGGAAGCCATACGCAGTTGTATAACGTTATCGGCTGAATCTCTAAAAAGTCTAAGAGAAAACCGTGAGGCTCAGCCGGATGATTTTGATGTGGACAAGAAATTTAAATCGGAGCAAAGAAAGGTAAAACTAGTTTGTAAATTGTTTTCTGGACTAATTTTATTTAACAATAATTTCATTTTAGCTGCGTGTTTTGCAATCGGAATTGAATGTGGAGGACATTGTTAAAGAACGTTCCTACAAGGCTTTCAATGAACGTTGCCGGTTATATTTTAGAGCTGGTGCCACAGCCTTATGAGCCTTTTTGGCAGAGATTAATGGTTTTGTTTTCGAAACCCAGCTACTTCGTTTTACTCGGTTCAAACTTCAATAGTAGTAATTTTTTCCTGGTTTTGTGCTAAGCACAATTTTGAACTTAATAATTTTTTGCATTTTAATTTGCTTATGTAATTTTTAAAAGCAATTCAATACAGTTGTTCATTTTGTTTTATTATAAACATAAGTTAAAAATATGTTATTGTTAATATTATAAATTTTCACCATAAATAAATATGTATGTAGTGCGATTTTTTATTGAGAAGAAGAACAGACATGTTTCTCATTGTGTTGTCATATACATACGTATGTACAATGTACATATATTGCGTTAAGCTATGTATAGACGGTCGTCAGATATTACAACGTTGTCCAAAAAATGTTCAGAAAATGTCTAACACCGTGTGAACTTGAATTTTTTGTCTTTCAACGTTGCAAGAAAAAGCATTTTCAATACATTGCAATACAGTCATATTTAAACAAACAAAGAATTTCTGATACAGCCTACGAAATCGGAAGTTTTTAATTATATTATTAAGAAAAAGTTTTTAATTTGACAACCGAAAAAACAATAAATTATTTTTATTTTACGTTTTCTGAAACTTACAATTAATAGGGCCAATTAAACTATGGTACTACATAGTGCCTTGATCAAATAATATATTATTTATTCATTTAAAGGCAAATTATAGTTTAAATGCATTTCCTTAATAGTTTTACCCTGTATATTGGCCAATTTACCTATAACTATTTGAGCCGCATCTTTAACATCATTAAATTCATGCAATAAATTCATTATTTCTTGCTTGCGTTCTTCCGGGCCAGTAGGTACATTGATCTCCTTCAATTTTTGTTGAAATTCTTTGTAAATATTACTTAACTGGATCATAGAATAAGATAAATCGGCAGATTCCAAGGACATACTATAAAAACAATAAATTGTAAATAAATCGAATTTTTATAAGACAAACTTAAAGTTCGTTGTAACACAATTATTCTTTGTTTAAAATACCTGGAAAGAATTTCTCAGATAGCCCTTGCTTATTTTATTAAAAAAATACTACGCGATGTTATAACTGTGTTCGAAAAACACGTAATTCCTTGTTACTTCTTTACACTACGCTGTTGTTTTATCAGTTTTCCACTTTGCAACACTGAGGCAAAAAATAAAAAAAAAACTTTTTCATTTAACAAAAATTTTATTAACAATTTCTGCACAAAATTTATTTAAATTAGGTAAATTTTTTCTACATTAATTAATTACTTGTTAAGTACTGTAATTGAAATTTTATAAACAATTAATATTAAATGAGAAGAATATACAATACCAAATTTGTAGAAAAACGTGTGTTTTATAAGTGAATGTGAGCAGAAAAAAGTATTTTCTTTAGATGAGTTTGAAAAGAAATGTAAAGGGGGGAAGAGTATGAACTTTTAAGTAAATTTAAATTTAATAGTGTGGTAAGTCAATAAGTTGGTGCTGGCTGCGTAAAAACATACGCTGCTGCGGCGCATGTTTTAAATATCTGTTCTCATACCTTCATGTAATTTGCCATAAGATGTTTTTATATGATTGAATCCAAAGTATGCCTAAATATTTCAATTGAAAAACTCGATTCAGGGAATTTTTTTTAAACTATCTAGCGCTTTGAAACTATAGCCATCACCGAATTAAAACAATCGTAGTTGGTCATATATGTACGTCATATAACACAATTCTTCAAAACTCTTTTATTGTACATATTTATTTAATCGGCCCGCCTGCCTCTTTGCTTGTCAGCTATCGAAAAGAAACGTTGTTAAGAAAAGCGAATGAAAAGTAAAAGTTGTCGTAATTGATTTAGAAACAAAAGCATTTATGCAGGAATTGTATGAAACACACACATAAGGAAACTTTATGCAAAAAAAAACAAATATTTATAAAGTAGTTTATGGTGGTAACCACACCCTGTGTTTATGAGTAAAATTTGTAAACTTTTCAAATTAATTGTCTTTGTTGCTCTTAGAAAATGTCCACTACACATAGGCACCGCTATAAAAATGCTGGACTGGACTCTTCCGAAATGCGTAGACGGCGCGAGGAGGAGGGCATACAGATACGCAAACAGAAAAGGGAGCAACAGCTTACAAAGCGACGCAATGTTGTTTTGGAAAATCCTAATAGCGCCATGTTAAATAGCATGGATAATGATATACTGCAGGTAAGGTGAAATCTTGCTTTATATATAGATAGCATTTGTCAACCGAATTTTATTTAATTTAGGAATCTGAAATGCATCAAGTCCCTGCTGATATTTTACAATCAGCCGAAGGTTTAGACTTGTCAATAAATTCCGAACAACAACAACAGTACCAACATATACCTCAAACTGTGCTTAATCATCAGCAGCAACAACAACAGCAGCAACAAACGAATACAGTGATCAAAAAAGAAATGATTGATGCTTTATACAGTGAAATCGAAAGTGTCCAGTTGGAAGCCACACAAAAGTTCCGAAAATTATTATCTAGGGATCCAAATCCACCAATCGAAGAAGTCATACAGAAGGGTATAGTTCCAAGATTTGTGCAATTTTTGAAGAACAACAATAATGCTTCTCTGCAGGTAAGAAACATAAAATACTTTACAACATTTGATGGTTCTTTCATCACTTTTAATAGCATCATATTTAAGCATATCATGTTTGTTTTAATAGTAGGAAATAAGGATTATTTTGAAACTAGGGTTATTGATATAATCATTACGAATATTTTAAAACAATAGGTTAAACCATGATTATTTCAAAACAGTAGGTTAAATCACTATTATTTTAAAACAAAAGCTTAAATCACGATTATTATAAAACAATTTCGACGATAATTTCAAAACCCTGGCTTAAACCACGATTATTTCAGAAGTTGGACATAGAATAGGAATAGAACTGTGATATTTTAACGACGATTATTTCAAAATTGGAGCTTTTATAAGCTCAGAATTAAGGCCCAACTATAATATGCATAAGCGAGCTTAAGCAAATTGCAAAAGTTAACGAAAAGACTGTCAAATGCATAACCAGTTCAGAGTTAACTTTTAGGTGGCTACAATGACTTTGAAACTTTTTGTCCACAGTTGCTCATTTATGTTTAAAAAAAATGTTTTTATTTTAACAAAAACCCATTAAATGACTATATTTTATAAATATTATTATATTATTTTATAATTAAAAGAAAACTTCGTACCAGAAACGCATAATTTTTCCTTTTTTTTAATTTATCGGCAAAAGTACTAAAATGTACAGCTGTGGCAGCACTACATTGTAAATAATAATAAACGTTTACATATGTTTTGTTAATTTTCGTATTGTGGTTGCAAAAATGGAGAAAAAATTTAAAAATTTAAATAATATAAAAATATTAAAGTTAGCGCTTGATGGCCTGCGCACATTAAAAGAAATATGTGAACTACACTGTAAAAGAAGAAGACGCTCTTGTTCTGTCAGAGAAATAAACCGCGACAGAAAGACATTTTTGTTAAAATAAAAATGGCCTCTTTTATTGTAAAGGCACTTATTTGTTTCCGCATTTTCTATTAAATTTAAAATAAATATATTTTCTTCCATTTTGTTCAAAACACAAACAAACAACAACAAACAGCTGATTCCGTACAGAATGTGCGATCAGTTTCGCTTTTTGCTTAAGCAAATGACAGTTGAAAAACTTAACGAAAAGTTTCGTTAAGTACATTATAGTTTGCCACATACAATTTATATGTGTTCGCACGTTTGCTTAAGCTAGCATATGCATATTATAGTTGGGCCTTTATTTTAAAACTTTAAAGGGATTACTAGGAATTATTTAAATAACCCTAGTTTTAAAGGGATTATTTTAATAACCCTAGTTTTAAAATAATCCTGAGCTTATAAAAGCTCCAATTTTGAAATAATCGTCGTTAAAATGTCACAGTTCTATTCCTATTCTATGTCCAACTTCTGAAATAATCGTGGTTAAAGCCAGGGTTTTGAAATAATCGTCGAAATTGTTTTATAATAATCGTGATTTAAGCTTTTGTTTTAAAATAATAGTGATTTACCCTATTGTTTTGAAATAATCGTGGTTTCAACCATCGTGGTTCATTTCAACCTCCCAGTTCTTAAATAATCGTGGTTTATGTTATCATGGTACTTTTCAACCTCCCAGTTTAGACATATACTCAGTGTTTATTTTCCTCAATTTTGTTGGCAACTTTACATCTCAAATCCCAAATTTCTTAAAAATTTTAGTTCGAAGCCGCTTGGACTTTAACAAATATCGCTTCGGGCACGTCGCAACAAACAAAAATTGTTATTGAAGCTGGTTCAGTGTCCATTTTTATAGAATTATTGTCCAGTCCTCACGACGATGTACAGGAACAAGCTGTTTGGGCTTTAGGCAATATAGCCGGCGATTCACCAGCCTGTCGTGATCATTTACTAAATTCTGGCATAATGCAACCTTTACTGCAGTAAGTCCTCTTTAAAATATATAAAACATATTTAAGAAACATTTCTTTAATAAACAAATTTATGCCTAGTGTTTTAAGTACCACCGAACGTTTAACAATGATACGTAATGCCGTTTGGACCTTGTCCAATCTGTGTCGTGGTAAAAACCCTCCAGCTGATTTCACAAAAATTGTGCATGGTCTACCCATATTGGCTCGTCTATTAAATCATTCAGATACCGACATTTTAAGTGATACATGTTGGGCCATAAGTTATCTATCCGATGGTCCCAATGACAAAATACAGGCTGTTATAGATGCTGGCGTTTGTAGGCGTTTAGTAGAATTATTAATGTAAGTTTTGTTTTAAGCTAAACGAAATAATTTGTTAAATGTGTTTTTGTTTTTGTTGTTTAGGCATCCTCAACACAATGTGGTGACAGCTGCTTTACGTGCTGTGGGCAATATTGTGACCGGTGATGATGTCCAAACACAAGTTATTTTGAATTGTAATGCTTTGCCCTGCATTAGCCATTTGCTTAGTTCACCTGTGGATACGATTAAGAAGGAAGCTTGCTGGACGATCTCGAATATTGCAGCTGGCAATCGTCAACAAATCCAAGCCGTCATTGATGCTAACATCTTTCCTACTCTCATTAATATTATGCAAACGGCTGATTTTAAAACGAAACGAGAAGCCGCCTGGGCCATAACAAATGCCACAAGTAGTGGTACGGCTGAACAAATACGATATTTGGTAAGTAGAGAACCAAATATGATTTTAGCGGGATTAGGCATGATTGAGTCTAAAAACCAAGAGTTTATATTCGGCTGTGCCGAATCTTATATACCCCCACCAAATCACCTATTATGGGGTGAACGTCATAAAATATTGTACCATAATTTCTATTTATTTTTGGTTTATTTAAGTTTTTTATTGTATTTTATGCATATTCCAGTTATAATCAAGAATTTGTATGTGTTAAAACACAATAAATTAGTTTCCAAAAAGCCCTGACTGAAATTAATTTGGCTTTTTGAAACGTCAAAATTGTCACCACTGTATACTTTGTGATTATTCTCGAAAGTGAAGCTTCTATGGGAGCTATGGTCAATTATGGACCAAATTTCACAAAAACCAATAGTATAATTTTTACATACTTATACTGATCTATGAAATTTCGGTTCGATATGGATATTTATGTAGGTTAATGAGTTTTCGGGAGTAGTCCTAATCAGGGAACTATGACCTATTACAGCCGATCATCATAAAATTCTGTACGACGATTTATATGTATATGTAAACTATTTGTGTTGAATTTCAACGTAATAGTGATTTCTATAAGAGATTTATGCGCATTTAAGTGATTTTTTGAAGTGAACTTTATATGGGATCATCATAAAGTTTTGTACTACAATTTAAATGTGTATTCGGATTATGTTTGTTTAATTTCAACTTGTTAGTAATTTTTATAAAATATTTGTGTGATTTAATATCGTTTTGAGATTTCACTTTGCATAAATTTTTTTGCAGAATTTTATATGCCATAAAGCCATATTCTGGAAAGACATTCGTATGTGGCTATGATAAATCGTGGACCGGTTCCTATCATTTTTAATACTTCTATAATAAAAATAAAGTGTGTAAAATTTCATGATATTATCTGCATTATATTTCAAGAAAATAGAAAAAAAATATATGAAAAATATCTTGTAGGTTGTCTGATCCCTGAAACATTTTTGCCAATTTTCAATACCAAACATTTTGGTAGATCAAATAATTTTTGGTACATATTTCATTGTTCTATGTCTTTTTTTGAAGCCCTATCGTGCCTTCAACAGACGGGCGGACATGATAAGATCGTCTTATGGCCGAATTCTCAGTCATTAGTTAACCATTGGTAAACTAATATACTAACTGTTCTTTAACTAATACTTGTTATTCTTATGGCAAACTAAGCATTGCGAATAAAGAATCATTAGTTAAGCCTTTGTCATTAGCTAACTAAAGACTGTGAATTCGGCCATTAGAGTCACATAAGGTCACAGAATATACAAGTATCCCTCAATTTACGCGGTACGTTGGGACCGAATAAAAACCGCGTAAATAAAGAGTATTTATCAATACAAAATTTAAATTTGGGACCGAAAATCCGTATTAAAAAAATGCTTTTTAGTATAATATAATTTGAATTAAATTTATTTTATTTGTACTTTTCAGTAGATATAACAAAATATTATTTGTAAAAATAATATTTAAATAAAAATTTAAAATATTGTTATAAATGATGGTGAAATGCGCGCAATTTGAGGGTTGCCACTATTTTTAAATCGCGTTATACTAAAAACGCGTTATACAGAAAAACGATCACTATTATTAAATCGCGTTATATCGAAACCGCTCAAATAAAGTATAGACTTTTTGGTTATACCACCATTATATCGATGAGTTACAAACGGAATGACAAACTTAATATACCCTCATTTTTTGGTGGTGGTTTGAATTTGTATACGTATACGTTTTTGTGGACAAAATTATGCGTTTTTTAAAAATGGTATCGTGGTTGGCAAAAACGGTAAAGTGTATTTCGAAAGCTTTTGCTTTCGAATCGAAATACACAACCCTCCAGAACTCCAGAACTAGAACAGAACTTTAGAATTATAAACATTGCATAAATTTAATAAATGTTGTTTTTTAAATTTCTTTTATTGTATTTTATTTTTTCATTTTAAGGTTCACGTTGGTTGCATACCCCCCATGTGTGATTTCTTAACCGTGGTCGATTCTGATATTGTACAGGTGGCATTAAATGCTTTAGAGAATATACTTAAAGCTGGTGAAAAATTCACAGCAAGACCAAATCCCTATGCCATGGCCATTGAGGAATGTTCTGGTAAGAGTGAAATTGTTTTTTTTTTTGTTTTTGTCTGAGACTCACTTGTTTTTAAAAATATTTCTAGGATTGGATAAAATAGAATATTTGCAATCACATGAAAATCGTGATATATATCATAAATCATTTTATATAATCGAACAGTACTTTGGTAATGAGGAAGAGGATGTAAGAGTGGCACCCTCAGTGGAGGGTAATCAATATGCGTTCAATACGGATTTAGGTGCTCCACAAGGTGGTTTTAATTTCTAGCCTCTTCAACTGATCAAATAAAACCAACATAAACAGAAAACGGATATACAGTAATAATTATGCTGATGATGATGACAACCTTAGTTAGTAAAGCTATAATGGCTACATACTACAAAAATAAAAGTAAATTCTCACAAGTATTTGAAATTATACAACCAACTAACTACTCGTATTACAACCAAAATATGAAATCTTTAAAGTGTAAATCACATTTATTTTGTTTTGCTAAAAAAATATAGAAAACCAATAAGAAGAAACTAGTAACTAACTAATAGCAAGAAGATATTAAATATATAGATTGAAAAAACATCAGCTGTAGTCGTAATAATGAATGCATTAAGAAAATAACGAGGATTAACTAAACATCCAATAAAAAACTAACTTCCAATAGTCAAAAATTGTTAGTAATTTGTTACTAATACTATACATACTAATAATTTTATTTAACCTTAAAGATTTCTTTTCTTTGATTGCATTTTTTTTTTTTGAATTTTCTTTATAGGCCTTATTTTTATAATTTTCTCGTGTAACCTTTTTAAGTTAGGCTTTTTTTGTTGGCTCATAATTATTATATTACCACTATTTCCTATATTTTTTATTTATATACAACATATTTCCAATTCCCAATGCTTTACTATGTAATTTGTACATATTTTTTAATTATATTTATGTTATTTATTATAATTATTATAATAATTAACAAAAAGAAAAAAACTTATTTAAAAAAAAAGTTTGTAACAAAAAAATGTGTTGAAAATAATTTATAGTTTAACATAAAAAATCTGTGTTATTTTTTATTATTTTGTTTATAATTATTTTCCTTTTATAAATTTCATATTTCTGTTTAGATTTTGCTTAAATTTAATTAAATTGCATGGAAAAATTCATAAATAAAGAATTAAACTAAAAAAAATGAATTTAAAATAAGGTCGTTTTAGATTTTTATTTTTAAACTTAACATTGATTAAACTGTCGTTTCAGGTTCCTTTTTAACCTGCTGGGATTTGGGGGATTTAATAATATTTTTTCTTAATTCATATAATATTAAGGTTAAGGCAGAGGCAACGTTTAAGCTGTCTATACCTTGAGCTAAAGGTATGTTAATGCATTTACCTCTGTCGCCTACAGTTTCCATAAATCTGAAAGGAAGGTAAATAATATACATTTTATATTAGCAAAAAAGGTCCTTTAAAGGAATTACAGAAAAAAGGAATTTTTAAAAATAATCAAAAAAAAAA
Organism: Bellardia pandia; assembly: GCA_916048285.2. Lineage (NCBI taxonomy): Eukaryota > Metazoa > Arthropoda > Insecta > Diptera > Calliphoridae > Bellardia > Bellardia pandia. The sequence continues at coordinate 98,273,764 of OU696531.1, read as the reverse complement.
AAACCTACCTGTAGGCTTCCTCACTAACACCATGACTCTCTCCCCCAATTATGACTACATTGTGGGATCCCATTTTTTCCACTTCCGAATACTCCACAATCGATGTGGATTTATTGTGCAATTTTTTTAAATTATTTTCGGCCACAAAAATACTATAATTATCCTCCACTTCTGGTGGTATCATTAGCGGAAGCTCCTGCCAATCAACATCATCTCGAATGGGCAAACGAAAATGGCCACCACAGCCACCGCGCAAAGCCTTTGATTCCCAGGGATCACAACAGCCTCGTGTTAGAACTACTTGAAGGCAGGGTAAAGCGGCACAGGTGCGTATAATGCTGCCTAAGTTATTGGGTTCCCTTATATTATCACATACTACCGTAATCGGTAGAGTAGAGCCAGCTGATATTTTGTTGACCACACTATGTAAAGTAGGCCTTTCAAAAATTGCCATTATGCCAGGCGGTGTGGTTAAAGTGGACCAAGTTTTCAAATCATGATGTGGCACTTTATAGACTTTTGTATTAAATTGCTCTTGTGCTTTGGAAACATGTTCCTTAATGTTCGCCAATTGCTCTTTTTGACTAAATATAACGCTGTTAAGCTTGAGGCCACAGTCTAAGGCTTCCAAAATTAAACGTCTGCCCTCTATAATGATTTGCCTATCCTTGTCTCTCCTCTTTTTGGAGCGCACTGTGATTAGCAATGTACTGAGGCGGGGATCATTATGGCTTAATTTTAGAAATTCCACACCCAATTCGGCATCATTGATAATTTTCGATTCGTTTTCTCGTTCTAAGCGAGATTTTTTAAAACTGGGAAATTGTTGTGGTCTGGTAATAATATTGCTGTTGTTGAACTTTTTGTGGGACTTTTGTTGTGGTTTCTTTAATACATCCTCCTTTTTGGTGGGTTCATATTTAACCGATGAATTGTCGAAAAGACTGGCCTCTATTTTGAGAGCGGCTTCTTCTTCTTCCGAATTTCTGTTTGCTTTTAAATCCTTGTGAGTAGTAAGATATCTAGTGCTAGAGGACAGTATAGATCTACTATACGCTTTATTTAAGGTGTTTAATAAGTTGGAAAACATTTTTATTAAATAACTAATAGACTAGACACAAGGTAGTTTTTCTTTAATTATATTCTGCTAAGAAATTATAACCTTAAAAAACATAATGTTATAGTTATCAACGAGTGTAGGAAATATGTCATAAAGTGTAATAAACAGCTGTAGCTGTTATTTTTCTTTTCACATAGACAGTGGTGTTCTATTAGCGTTTTTTTGGTAGTTTTATGTGCAGTAAAAAAAGTAATTTTATTAATTTTTAATGAATTTTTAGCTGTAAGAAACAGAAATATGTATGATAATTTTAGTTTTTTTTTACAAAATATAAATTTAAAATAGTTTAACTTATTATTTATTAGTGATTGCCAGCTAGCTGTCATAGACACCTAACCTAACCCCGGTTTACATGATGATTTTTACGACGTCGTTTTTTAGACGTTGCTTTTGGTTTTTGCGAGCGGTGTAATAAAGCAAGCGGGGTAGAAAAAAAGACACGATTTCTGTTTTCATGTTGTTTTTGCATATTTCTCTTTACACTCATTTCTGTTTTTGTTGTTCCGTTTTATTCTTGTTCTTATTTTGAATTGAAAGGTTCGTTTAGGAATTCAACATGTAAAAATAAAATAAATAAATAAGGTGAATATTTTTGTAAACAAGAAAAATAATTATTTTGTTTGGATTTCTGTAATTATTTATTTATATGTGTGATGTTTTTAGTGCGTACATTGTGTCCATAATTTAACATTATTTGTTAAAAGACAAAGAACATTTTTTAATACGAACAATAAACTAAATAAGATTCAACAAGAAAATCAACCCTGACTACAACAAAAATTAAAATTTAAAAAAAACGACGTCTAAAAAACAATGCCGTATAAATATTTTCGTAGCATCTTCAAAAGAGAATTAATAAAAAACGACGTCGTAAAAATCATAATGTAATCCGTGCCCTAGCTGTCATACAGTGTTATAAACAGCTGTTGCTTCTTTTTTTATTTGATATATACAGTGATGGTACTTAAGCGTTTTTTGTTAAACCAATCATATCTAGTCATATGCAAAGAAAAGGAAGTAATATTAATTTAAATTGAATTTTTAATTGCAATAAGAACAAATTTTACTTTATTAATAGCTGGGGATCTAGAAATAACAACTCTACAGCATTTTTGAAAAACAATAAAAAATATAATTTCCATATTCTTAACATAGTTTAATATGTAATGTTCTATTAAGTAAGTATATTTTTAGCAATACAATGTTATTGCAATTTTATGTATTAATTTTAACAAATATTCGAGAATATATAAATAAGTATAACGTTTAATCACTAAAATTTGCCTTTCAAAATAAATTTAGCGTTTTTTTGGAAAAAAGTTAACAATACTAAGCTAGAGCGGGTTTTTTATTATTTGTTGTATAATTTTCATACGATTAACACATAATATAACAAAGTAAGTTATTAGTTTAAAAACTTTGATTTTAATAATTAATTAGTATATACCTTATAAAAGACAACTTTCTACTTATTTTTTTGTATTTACTTTAAATTAAAGATGTTCAAACAAGTTGTAAACTGCAGCCGTTTGTTGGCCAGACGTGGTATGAGCCAATCATCCACACAGGGACAGGTGAATAGCTATACTCCTAACAATTTGGAGAAAAGATTTTTGGTATGGACTGGCAAGTACAAGTCTATAACAGAAGTGCCTAATTTCGTTAGGTAAGTGCCAGATTCAAAAGTTAAAAAAATCTATTAAAATTAAACATCATACATATAGTACATTACATTAATTTTAATGCAGAATGAGGAAATTTGTGCGTATTAAATAATTCAAATCAATCAGTTGATTATATTCGGACTTCCAGTTGAATGTTTTTTTTGTTTTTTTTTTTGCAATTTATTTTTGTTTGTTTAAATTCGCGTGTAATATACACACGTATCTTCCGCCGCAGCTTATGTCTGCTTTCGTACATTATTTATAAGATCAGACAGAGAAGAGGAAAAAATTAGCATTAATATGCGCTAATCATTTCAATGAAATATGACTTTGTTGTTATCTTTGTTTAGTTTAAATTGGGCGGTGTTTATTTATTATAAATGGAGAAGTTTTCCTTAATTTATTCAAAATAAAAAACATTAAAAATATTACTAGTATTACTACTGGAAATGGTGTATAAAAAATAATCTTTAACAATTGTTAATTTTTTTTATTTGTTTGTACTTGTTCAAATCAACAACTGCCGGCAAAACGTTTCTAATTGAAATTTTATCTCAATTAAACACCTAAAATATACCGTTTTAATCTCAACTGTAATTGTTTTTAAAAAAGGAAAACTTTTTAATTTCTTTATTCCATTCATATCCCCTTAATTTTGAGCAAATAAACTCCATTAAACTGGAAATGTTTGCCTAAATAAGTAACTAAACCAAAAAGAAAATAAATATAATTAATAACAATTAAATTTATATTGCACACTTCAGCACTTGATTTACAGCTCCCCTAGCATAAAAAACAAACCATATGTAGCTGCCTGTTGATCACATCAATCTCAAAATTAAACTACATACCTATAACAAAAAATTACTATAGGTATCTCCTTGAGTGTAGCAAATATGTACATATCTATAAAAAAATATTTATTTTAAAAGTTGTTTGTGGTTTAACTTCAGACGAAGACAGATTTTTTGGTTGTAGAGTTAATTGAAATTAAAATTAAAGTAAATGTACATAAACTTATGATTAGGAATATAGCAGTTGTAGTTAAAGTTTTAAAAAAATTAGCTCTATTTTGGAATATAAATTATAAAAATCTAGATTGGATTTTGTTTTAGCGAAACTACTTTTTGTTAAATTTATGTAAATTTAAGAAATTTTTTTTTTGTGCTAAAATTAAATTTTTTATAAATTCGCGATTTTTATTGAATGATCGTCGTCGTTTTTATGGAACTATGGGTTGTGTTTATTTATCAATTACCCATTTTGTGAAATTATGAAATTTGTTTGTGAAACCGACTATTTTTTTTTTGTTGCTCTTTGCAAAACCGATGATCTTTTTTTTGGTTGCTCTTTGCAAAACCGATGATCTTTTTGTTACTATTTGTGGAATTAGAGTTTTTCTTTAATACAGTTAGTATAATACTTATATAATAAAAATCTGATTTTTATGCTGAAACCGAGCATATTAATGATTTTTAGTTAAAAATTCCTACGACTGCCGGTTCTACGCGGCTTTATGGCGAGAGTTCACTTCCCAAAGGGCAAATAACTTAACAACCACTTTTTTTATAACAACAACAACAATTTTTAGATTGTTTTCGTCAAAATACAGCCTTCATGAGAGTACATCGGTTCTACCGGTCAAGGAACACAACGTCATGTTGAGCAATAGTTTTTTTAGGACGTCACCGTAGGAGTCATATAAACGGTATAGCACATATGAAGGCTCATCTAGGCATGTCATACACAACCTAACAATAAATACGAGGTGAGAATAAAGAGATGCCGAGATCCATTTGATCACAGCTCGTATATGACAATTGTGAATGATCGCAGCTCATGTATGTAAATTTTAAACAATGTTGATTACGACGGCATTCATATCGGAATATCATGATAACTTGTGAATGTCGTACTTGGAGGTTGCCCAACAGCGAGAGTAGACGCTATACTATGTGCAGAATATGCTGGTGTATGACAGGATACCGCAGGAATGTCTAACATGAAGGTTACCCACTGGCAGGAGCAGAAACCGAGGTATGTGCAGATTTCACCAACGGCGAGTGGTTATAACGCAATTGGTACTGCATTTGGTACTGCATAGACCGTGCTATCCCAACTTAGCCCAGTATGTGGTCTGTATTTTAATGGCATTTTAAGTATTCATGTATGAGTAAATTATATATGTATACATAATAATATTTTAAAATAATGAATTCAATGATAATAGATAAATACATGAAAAATAATATGTATCTGCAAATACTAGCGGTTTATTTATAGTGTCTTTGTAACTTAAAATAATGGTCAGATTTTAGTATAGTTTGACAAGTAAATAAGCGATCCTTAGGCTTGACAGATTATACCTTAGACCTTTTGTTTGCTCTACAACATAACCAACATAAGATTTCATCACTTTACTCAGGGCAATCAATGACTCACATCTGCAATTAATTTCATCCTTAACTTTTCATTTATATCCACAAATAACTATGACCCTATGCTTTACACTTTTCATTATTGTGTTTCTCCCACATTTTTGTTTGTTTGTTTGTTATAGTGCCGAAGTTATGGAACGCTCCCGCAACAAAATGCGCATTCGTATTGCCAATTTAATGGTGGGTCTTACTATTATCGGTTGTGCTATTATGATTTACAGTGGCAAGATGGCTGCCAAACGTGGCGAAAGTGTAACTAAACAGAATATCGAATGGCATAAGAGATATAACGAAATTAATGCCACTAAGGAAACTAAGGAATAAGTGAAACGTTCTATATTTTTATAGTAGTCCAAAAAAAAAAAAAAAAAAACTCCCGCATTTTTATTCTCGATTTTTATTTATATAGTTATATACTGTATTTAAAATGTTTGATAGGTATATATTCTGGAGATATTTGTTAAACTTGTAAAACAAGTGAAGTTAGAAACTTTTCTAAACGAAATAAATTTAAATGTGCTTATTTATATTACATACTTTAATTTTTAAACAAATGGGAGTTGATTTTTCGTATGTTTGCTTTTTAATATACATATAAGAATTTGCGTGTTGAAAACACTGTTAAATATGCTGAATTGAGTGATCCAAGTATTTTCGATCTTATCCTGTTATAATAATACTTATTTTTTATGGTATTTTTGATTTTTATAATGTAATCTTTAATAAATGTTAATATTATTTGTGCATAGCTTCTTGGTATCTTATATTTAATGTTTATATGTTTTGTTTTGGCGTCATTCATTCAAACCTACACCTACCTTCACATACATACATATTCTAGTTAAAAGTCTTAAATATACGACTCAGAGATGATAAATGCAGTACAATTTTACTTTTTTCAGTACAATTCGCATTTCGAAATTACGCTAGTACTCCAATACAAAATTTGCCATTCATACTCATTTAACCATAGACCAAACCCTTTGGAGATTGGGGAAATGAGACAAAATATGAATGATACGCTGAACCGAGATCTTGAAACAATCTCGGAATGGGGTTGTGCAAATAGAGTCGATTTTAACGCACGTAAGACTCATTGTTGTTTATTAACGCACAAACGCACAACAGATGATGTTGCTTCATCTGTTTTTATGGGCGGTGTAAATATTAAGGAATCAGACGCTCTTGACGTTCTAGGCATGAGAATCCAGTGTGATTTTCACATTTTTCAAGTGTCGAAAGAAGCGCTCAAGTGCCTTGGTTTTTTAAAACGGTGTAGAAAATACTTCACTCCATCTGATCTTCTTACTATTTACAACACCTATATTCGTCCGAAAATGGAATACAACTCTCATGTATGGGACGGTGCTTCGAAGTCTATTTTGGAGTTACTCGACCGCGTACAGGAGAGGGTGAAGATGCTTGTCGGTGACAGTAGGGTATCCAACTCTATTGATTCATTGGAGCATCGTCGCAATGTGGGTTGTGTTTCACTGTTCTATCGATACTATAATGGAATGTGTTCTGATGAAATTAGGGAACTTGTTCCTGAAACACGCAGTTTTTTACGTAATACACGTTCTTCAGTCTGGGCTCATCCTTTTGTGGTCGACTGGACAGTGGATCGCACAATACACTACAGGCAAAATTCGTTCTTTAGCCGTACTGTCCGTATGTGGAACAAACTGCCAGCAGAAGTATTCCCTGCTTATAAAAATAGTATTCCTAACTATATTGATCAGTTTATAAAAGAAATTACCACTTCTGGAATAGTTCCAACAGAACGGACGAATTCACCTGAAATGCATATAATTTTTAAATATTCGCATACACGGTGGCTATCACCGTATATTAGAACAATGGGAGCCACTCGAGTACTATTTTACATTAAATTAGATTTTAAGCAGTTTAAGATATTTTGGTGGAAAATATCATAGTTTGAACTAATTTGGTACTAAATCCTTTAGTTAGTATTATAAGCAAATTTAGCCCTTAGTTCCAAATGAATTTCCTTCAAATTAACTTTGTGTCATTTAGAATAATAACGGTTAGGTTATACAGGTAGTTTGTCGTTGACGTCATTTGTAAGACCTGAAAAGGAAGTAGACCACAGTAAACCGAAGAAATATATAAATAATTTAATGCTCTTTAAGGGATGGTGTAGGACAGAATAAGGATAAGCTAGCTGATTAAAGGAGAAGAAGCGGTCACAGTTGGTAGACTGATCTGAGCTATTCAACCGATATAATCAAATCAAGAAAAGATCATTAAATAACACTTGCATAGAAAATTAATTATGCTTCCATCCTCCTCATTCTGACAGCTTATACAGTAGTAAGCATCAGGATCCATAATAATTAACACTAGTTTCTTAATCTGCATGCGTTGTGTTGTAATCGCAGAAGATATGTCGTTTACATCAACTCCAAGCAATGGAACGCAAATGTGTGGTTGTTAAGAAAATGCTGGAAAATGATCATTATCAGTTTCATGTAGCAGATTTGTTCAAGATTAACTAGAGTACACTACACTGTGAACTCGGCTCATCACCACATTGTACGTCCTAAGAACAAACATCAGTCTTTTAACCAACTGCTTAGGGGACGAAGTCCCGGTCTTCTAACTGATCCCGCGGTGCTAGATAAGACTCTAGTCAGTTTCGAGCTTCGTGCAGCTCATGGCACCGGTTTCGACATTTTCTAACCCTTCGACAAGATGGGGGAATATCATCTTGCCAACATGCCAAGGACACAAACGCTACAGTGCAATGATTACAAATTTGTTTTCGCCCAAAACGGAAGAGCTGCATTAGTCTGACATGTGATTTCAACAAGCCGGTGCCACACAGCATACGATTATTTCGTGCGATTTAATGCCTTTAGATTATTTTTCGTGGGACTATGTTAAGGCTCATATCTATAATGATAAGCTCGCAACGGTTGACTAACCGAAAGCTAATATTAAAGAATTTATTAGTGAGATACCGGCCGATATATTGGAGAGAGTATGCCATAATTGGACCTAGCGTATGAACCAATTGGGGCGGCTCCAGGGGAGATAGTTTTTTTAAGTACTTTTAGTTTTTTCCTATGAATGAAAGTTAACAACTTTATTATAAAAATATTCATTTTAAACACGTGCATTTCAATTTTTATGTTACCATTTTATTAATCATATCATTTTTAATTGATATCACCAAACACTTTTTAAAATATCAAAATTATGTCATAGTTAAAAAATTGCTGATAACTTTCTTGATTTTCTGCCTGTTCTTTTATTTATCTGTTACAGTGCTGAGGTTATGGAACGTTGTCGCAACAAAGTGCGTATTCGTTTAGCCAACATTATGATGATTCTAACTGTGGTGGGTTGCGGTGTTATGGTTTACAGTGGCAAAGAAGCCGCCAAACGTGGTGAATCTGTAACTAAACAAAATATCGAATGGCATAAGAGATATAATGAACTTAATGCCAATAAGGATAAAAATGAATGACAAAACCTTTTAAATTTTAATTGTTATTTTTTCCTTGATTATTTATTTATCAATACTAGGTTACATGGGTAGCCGTTTTCTGAAACAGCTCACTTGGGTCCATTATATTGGTCCCATTGTGATCAATACTAACAACCACTTAGTTTAATATAGTACATATGTATATATATACATATTTATATATATATACATATATATACATATATACATATTATAAAAACTTGAATAAAAAGAAGTTTAACAATTTTAAGTGCGAAATAAAGCTAAATGTCGTATGTTAAATTTTTTGTTGTATTATAGTTTTAAAATGAGTTTTATTGCTGCATGCTTTGGAATTATGAAAGTATGGTTTAATATTTTTACTCATTTAATAATAGGGTTTAAAAATGCGTTTTATTGCTGCATGCTTTGGAATTATGAAAGTATGGTTTAATATTTTTACTCATTTAATAATAGGGTTTAAAAATGCTACATTCAAAATCTTGTAGTTCGGTTTTCAGAGCGATATGATCGTTGGAGTTTTTGTGAGAAATATAAGTTATCTCAGATTTGATTAATTTTAGTAGTTATAGGGCTTATAGTTTTGGAAATTTGGACCTATTATTACACACAATATTTGGTTTTAAAAATCTTCAGTCCATAATCTTGTAGCTGATTTGTTTGTAGTGGCTGTAGTTTATAGTGAGAGATATAATAAGAGAGAGAGATAATAATTGATTGTTTTTGCGAGAAATATAAGTGATCGCGGATTTAAATACTTTTTGCAAATGTTAAGCTTGGGGTTTTGGAAATATGGATAAAAGATCCACCACGATTTCATATTAGATTTTAATAATCATATAGTGTAGTGGCTTTAGATTTAATGATAGAGATATGATGGGTCGCTGTTATCTGCCATTGTCCCATTTTTAGGACGTATTTTAAAAAGTGCTTATTTATAAACTGCATCGTATATTCTGAAAACTTTTGCTAAAATAACAAGAAAATATGGCATGCTCTTTGGTAATGTCCTTAAAATTCTTATTTAAATAAAAGTAGTAAAAAAAATCTCGAACAAATGACTACTTTGTCAATAATGACAACTTTATTAGTTTTAGCAAATATTAATTACGGCGGGTAATGGGTTAAAATATAAGTGATCAAAGCTTATAATCTATTTTGTACATGAACAAACGTATAATTTGGAAATGTGGATCTATTGGGGGAATTGGTGTTAAATATAAGTGATCACAGATTATACTTCTTTTTCAATGTAGATCACTATCGAGTTTTTGATGGGAAATAGAAGAGATCACAGATTATCCTTCATTTTCAATTTATCCCACTATTATAAGCTCTAGTGGCACTTTTATATTGGGTGTATAACTTAAAAATGCGGGATTCATAAGAAATGGCGCATCTTTTGAACGGGAGAGCTACTTAAGCAGCAATTTCAAAATGTTTGCTAGTAGCGGGATTCACCGAAAAGCAGGGAAGTTGAGTACCATATGAATTGAAGCCGAGAAATCTTAAAAGACGTTTTATCATGTTGCTGAAACGATATAAAAGGAAATAATTTTTACACCAAAACAATACTTGCGTTGAAAAATTATGCCATTACGATAACCCGAAGCATATGTGAATATATGTATATGAAGCTCGGTCAGCCAAACGAATCGACACAAAAGCCAAATATCCATGGCTCTAACTTAATGTTCTTTAATTGATGAACGACCAAAAGGGTTTAATATAGTATGAGCTGCTGAAATCTGGCCAGACCCTCACAGGGAACCTGCACCGTATGCAATTTATTAGTTTGAAGCGATCATTGACCGAAAAAACGCCTAGAATATGTGGCCAGACAAGAGAGTGTATTGCTCCATCTTGACAATCTTCAGCCACATGTTGCTGTCGAAAACTATTTAGAAAGAAACTATTAGGAAGTTTTGCCTCAACCGCCTTATACTTTACATCTTGCCCCGTCCTACTACTCTATGTTTCGATCGCTGCAGAACGCTCTCTCTCTGGGATAACCTTTACTTTAGAACAGGATATCCAAAATTGGCTTGATTTGTTCTTGGCGTCAAAAGATTTGAAGTTCTTTTGCCGCTGAATCAATATATTGCCAGAAAGATGCAAAAAAGTCATGGCTAACTAGGGCCAATACCTTGAATAATTTTATGTTGTGCAAATGTTTGAAAATAAAAGCTAAAAATCAAAAAAAAAGTATAAAAGGGAAATATAGCCTATTTTATAATTCCATAAACATCGATCTTTCATCCATAAAAACATCGATCTTTATGTGCATATTCGAGTAACATGAACGTTTTGACATTTTACTCGTGTACATATCAGTAGTAGAAGTCTTACAATGAATTTAATTTTTTTAGAAAATCGCCGTAGATTCGCTAAACTCATGAACAACCCGTTGGTGTTTCTGAAAAAATAATGTTTTTTTATTTGTCTAGAATACGTCAACAAGAAACATTGGCGCATTTGGACTTCTGAAAATCCAAGAGCAATTGTTGAGAACCCTTTCAATGCTGAACGTGTCACTATATGGTGCGCTTAGGGATCTGGATATGAGGTAACGGTGAATGGATTACGATAACGATATGTGTTAACAACTAAATTTTTGATTTATATATATATGCTGGAGATAAGTAATTTCAACAGGTATCATATGTCATAAAGCCAGCGAAACAATTAATTTATACCAAACCAAATTTTTCGATCGCATAATTTCACGAAATTTAGTGAATTTTGTTTTAACACCTGCGTTATTTTATTTGGGGACAGGTTAAGGCCGGATGGATGAAAGTCTTTACGGAGTTAATTGAATTGATTACAGTTTTAAAACTTAAAATACGTGACGTGATTAAAAAAATTTACCCACCATTTTGACAAAATGTGATTGAAAATTTTGATAAAAGAATCGGCATCGAAATATACAATACAATACAAATTTTAAAGTTTTTCATATAATTTCTTTGTTTTATTATATTCTGAAAAGCAAAGTTCTAGTTGAAAACGCCGTTATGCCTGCACCAATGTTTTCTGCCTTTTATTAGACGAAGATTCAGACTGTTGATTCAGTAAAGTTTTGACCGGTTTTAGCTAACAGTCATTATTCAAAAGCTGCAATGACTTGGTATCGCTGAAATTAGGACGTAGTAATGGAAATATATATGAAAAATAACTGTCCCCAGATTTGGCCAAATCTAGAATATTGGGATTTTGCTAAAGGAAAGTTAAAGCGCTATAATACTGTAGTTTTTGACAATAAAAAATGTTAGCGATTTGTAATAAGTTGTTTGGCAACAGTTAATGCGAGATCCATTAAAACAAAAACACGGAAATTTAAAGTAAATTGTATAAGCTTTCTTTTGAGAAAAATTAAAAAAAAAAATTTTAAAAATTAAAAAAAAAAATATTTTTGAAATGATTAAAGAAATAGCTATCCAAAGTACTTTGGACAATTTTTGCTAGGACCAATAGGTGAAAAGTTACACTCATTTTAAAAAAACCCTGTATGACCAAAATTGACAAAAATGTCCAACTTTGACCCCCTCTAACTCCGGGACTTCTGGACTGATACATCTGAAAATTTGTGTCTGGCCTACTATCCAATAGTACTAACCTTGGTGCAAATTTCATCCAAATCGATTTTTAACATTGGGTCATTTGACGTAAAATTCACCATATATAAAAAGAATCCGAAAAATTACAACATAATTGTTGCCAAATGCATCCAGTTATAGCAAAAATATGAAAGATCGTAAACACAGTGTGTTGACTAATGCAGACAGACAATTAATTGTAAGACAGAAAACTGGCGTTATTACAAGCTTAGCCACCATCCGGCGTGTTATCTTACAAGCAGACCATATAAAGACCAAAAATAAAGAAAAACGCTACCAGTTAATTCTGCTCAGTGAGTGACATCATATTGCTTTCTCAGATAAGAAAAAATTTAATTTGGAAGGCCCCATTGGTTTTCGATATTATTTTCACGATTTAAAATATGAATCTCATTATATGGATCGATTACACAGTCGTGTTGGTGGTGTCATGGTTTGGGGAGCAATATCTTATTATGGTACCTGTGAGCTTCATGTTTAAAAACCTATATGATTGCAACGGCTTACATTGAGGTACAAAAACGGCATTTTCACATCTTAATAATATATTTGGACCTCTCCTTTGGACATATCAACAATATAACGCCCCCATCCATACTGCTCGAGTGGTAAAGTCCTACATATAGAGCCAAAATATAGAGGTGTTACAATGGCCCCAATATTCACCTGACCTAATCATTTGGGGATGGTTACCTCGAAAAGTGTATGTGTCTGGACAGCATTCAAACTAGCCTGGAGCTCCATTCAACTAGATTACATAGTGGAGCTAAATACATATATAAATAGCTTCCAAACAGGATCTTTGAAGTGTTGATTAAAAAAGAAGGCACAACTCACTACTAAGGACCCGATTATCGTTCACAACAATTAAATGTTGTGTTATCTCGACTGCAACACAACATGCATTTTTCATACAAATAAGCCGATAAGTGTTGTGAATCCTAATCGCAGTTTACAATATACAACATCAAAATACTTAGTGTTGTGAACGGTAATCGTGGCCTAAAATAATTAAATTTAATTTAAAATATTTAAAATTGAAAATAAATTAAATAAACTGAAATAATTTTATACAACAAAAATGTCCATAATCGCATTTTACAGATATAATATTAAATTTAATTCACAATTAAAGGTACTATATTTAATAAAAAAAAACTTGGCTCTAGCAACGGTCTTAAAAAATATATGTATGTATTGACTTTTAAATTAAATTATTATAGGTGTGCTATTTAAGTGGCGTGGATTGTATAATTAAGTTTTTCTTTTAATAATATATGGTGTTGACTTTATTTTGGCGATCACAGTACTTTACACTATTATCATTTTATGATATATAATTGTTGTTAAAGTGTTAATATTAACTTCGGTAAGCTAGCTTTATGACGCTTTTAAAATCACTCATACAGCTAGATAACCAAAGAGAACATAACACCCAGTATTCCAGCAGCAGCTACTCCATATTTGAAGCAATTTTTTTTTAAACTTTTGTTGCTGTATATTTATTTGGTTTAGATTTGGCACTATTTAACACTTTTTTGTATTGTTATAACACAAATACACACACTTAATACACACATAACAAATGTTTAATATACATAGTTCTATCTTAAAAAAATAAGTAAAATAAAATAAATGTGTTAATTGTATTTAATTAATATTTAAAAAACGTAAAATCATTGACCAAAATGCACTTACAAAACATCAAATAAATAAATAAAATCTAAAATATAAAAAATACACAAATTAATAAAATATTCATACAACGTTTAGCTGAAAAATAAATAAACACACAAAAGATATATAATTTTTAAGTAAAAAGAAAAATGAATTTAAAACTAAACCAATTTATCACAAAAATGGTTAAATATCACGTTAAACGTTTGAAAACTACTAAAATAATTTAAATAAAAGAAAATTCGTGTGATGAATGCGTAATTAATTATAAAACGGACTCAAATACCCAAGAGCTTGGTGTGGGTTTAGGCCCACTATTCAATTTACGCCAACGCATCATAATGTTGATGAGTGCGTCATTTTGGGGTTTTTATGATTTGAAAGTTTGTTTGTTCTACTCAGAAAGAAACATGTATTTTAATGTAAATGGTTATTTAAATTAATAACAAATAGAGGATACAAGTTTGTCTGTCGGTGAGTTAGTTTTAATCAGAATGACCATTAAAATTCGTTGAAATTTATTGGCATTTAAAAATAAATAATTAAGTCTTGCTGTATTTCAAAATCTCTAATTAATTAAGTTGTGTTCAAAGTAAGTGCATACTTCGAAAAATCTAAAAACGTTTGTGGCATGTAATTAATTACATAATTACCCAAGAAAGTAATGTCACTTGCTTTTTGTTCTTAATAATTTCTCCTCAATAATTCAGTGTCGATAGTCTTGTTATTATGCTAAATAATTTGCTGAAACAAGTGTTTCTAAAAGTAAATTAGTTTTGCTTTCCAATATATTTTCTGCAATAGCAATTGGACTGACTCTAAGCCGTGAATTTATTCTTATGGTGTTGATTATGTCTTTTAAAATTCGCTCCAAAAATCCAATTAATCAAATTATCAATTATCAATTAAGTTCGGAGCAGCTGTGATTTGACGCTGTAAGACTTGTTCTTATGAGCAGCAATTAATTTTTGTTTTCAATAAATTGGGTTCTGAGACGAGTAGCAGCTATTCACTTTTGCTTTCAATAAATTTTAGCCGACTGGAAACTATTTTACTCCGGTGACTACTTTGTTGCTGGGTAGCTGTGATTTGTGGAATGAAAATATTTTCATAGAAAGTATTTCCAATTTTTGTTCTCAATACATGTTTGATAATGCCAATTGTAATCTGTCCTTTTATGGTAATTTTGATTCTGATAGCTCAGATTTGCCGCCGTTAAACTATTTCTTGTGGAATGTTATACGTTCCAAGAAAAAGATTTCCAAAAGGATCATTGCATTAAGGGAGTTTTATAAATTTTATATTCATTACTTAATCAGCGACAAATTGAGGTGATAATTTCTGGTTAAACATTCAAGACCATTCATAGACTTTGTTGCAAGTATAACAATGCGTTATTCCGATGAGTTTGTAAACACTTAATGGCAATTTGCCTCCTTGAAGCAGTTATTTCATGCTGTTATTTTGTAACTCGTTTCGAAAAGAAAATCGTTCGAATTTGTATACTTTTTACATTGTATTTCGAGAACGTTTGCTTTCGAATCGAAATACACAATAACCCCCAGATATTATGAGAACAGATTGCTGAAGTTATTAACAAAATACAGACCAAAACTAACCAATTGAATTGTCAGGATGGCTGTGTACCAGTGTTGGCAAACATGATACCTGATCACCGACGACCTTTTTGAAGAGTGCACCAATCATTAAACAGGCCAAAATTAAATTGTTGACTGAAAAGAATTTAGAATATTTTGTCAGTAAGAAAGTATACATTTAGTTAATTTTTAAGAAATCCTAAAGAACAAAGCTTAACGAGGATAATAGGTTCATAGTTTTCTATACAGTGGTTTAGAAACGATTTATTTTGGAAATAAATCGGCACTTTTTTTTTGATACATTTTAGACACAGTTGGTAGCATGGTACTACTACGAGCCATTTGGTACAATTTCAAATTACTGTTGCATTTGGTATTCCAGAAAAAGTATATAGATAAATATATGATTTAAGTTATTTTGCACATTTGTATAGTAGTGCATGTAGAAGAGATGATTTTATTCAATTACATGAACACTTTGGAACTGATATCCATATCATCTTTAAATAATGCATCTTTAAAATGGTTATCATGACAATAAATTGCTGGTTGAATTATCGAAAAATGGAAACCTCTGAAATATTAATTCACATTAAATGAATTTGAGGCTGAATTCAGAAACTAAAGCTTAATATTTCGTTAATCGGAATTTTAAAAATATTAGAAGTTAAAAAAGTTAATTTTTTTAATATATTCTTGAAATAAAAAAATTAGTAATTTTGAAATTCTAATCGAAGCATGTAAGAATAAATATCCCGATACTTTATAAATAAGATTGTTATAGGTAATCATGATAATAAACGAAAATAATCTTCTTGGCGATTCAGAAGTAACCTAACTATACTGTACAAAGTATAGTATAATACAGGCAAATCTCGAATAAAGAGCTTGAGCCCTATTTCTTTGCCTCTAATTGATCCTTGTTTCAAATGCATTAATATAAAATTGTTACTCTATCATTTGATAACTTTCTTCCTGGAATACTAGTTGTATATCGTGAGCAAACGTTTTATCTGGCAGCATTTTCCAATAGAGTTAGATTGTGATTCTTTGAAGAAATCTTACACCGTATTCCTATTTTATCATCAAATCAATACCAGAGCTTCATTTTCATGTCGACAATTTTTTGAGACATTCTTGTTATACAAAAATGTCAGTGTTAAAAATTTGGTAGTTCGAGTATAAAATTGTTTAAACATTCGTTATACATATAAGGTAATGTTAAAAATTTTTCCGTAAGTGACTATATTGAATTTTTTGTTAAAGTGAGTTTCTGGTTAAGTTTTATTATTATTTATCAAATATTAAACATGGTACCGTGGAGTTCTAAAAAGTACTTTTTATTTATATAGTTGGTATATACAAAATCCAAAAGGCCATTTTCCATCACTGCTGTGTACTATTAAACAAGATGCACCAGCTATACTTGTATTGAGAAACAAATGCAATAACATGTTCAATTAATAAACAAAACTTGTATATTGTGTTCCCTTCATTTGCACATTTAAGTATAATATATAAAAATAATTAGCAATGAAATTAATTGTGGCTCCAAATAATATAAGAATGCATAATTTAAGAAAATAATTTAAGTTATGAGTCATAAAATAGTTGTGTACCTAAAAAACAAATCAAAGTCAATTAATGCTTTTTCTCTATAAATAGTTAATTTTCTAATTAAACTAATAATATTTAACATTATTCAATATATAATATATATGTATATTGTATATATACAAACAAATTATCAAGCCATAATCTAAAGTGTTCTAAAAAGTTTTGTATATTTTTTTTTTTTACTAAAAAACCCGGTAGTGGGAAAGTGAAGAGTGGAGCAAGTAACAATATTGTCTAGTAAGTGTGTAGGCTGGCGTTTTTCTGTTCTTAATTAAAAACAAATATTACAATTTTTAAAATTTATGTACAGGTATTAACAGTGTTACTTATTTTGGTTCTCATGTCTGCAGCTATTGTTTCATAATTTTCTTAGACATTTTCTTTGTTAGTCTTGGTCTTTGTTGTTTTACATCATTTTCATATGGCAAACAAAAATGGTTAGTTTGGGGTTTTCATTGTTATAGTTGTTACGAATTCTTTTAAAAAAATTGTTTCGGTTGGTCAAGTGACTGTAACTGGAACGTTTAAGGCGCGGTATTACCAACATTAACCAATACTATACTACTATTACGGCTATAAGCAAAACAGCCGACTTAACAATCATTATCATAATAGTGATTTAGTGAATGGCCATAAACAACAATAACAAATAACAACAATAATAATAATAAGAATAAGACAAGTAACAACAACAACAAATAGTCTTGCATTTTTATGAAATATATTTCTTCTTCCCTCAGTGTTTTTGATTTTGTTTTCGGTTTTTTTAAACAAATAAATTAAAAATATGTAGCTGAAGCAACTAACTCGGAAAAACGCAATCGTTAGTTTTCTTAAAAATTTCCCACAATTAGCTAAACTACATACCAAAGAAAACGAAACGAAAATGAAGAAGTTGGTTGGTTGGCTGTAACTTTGTATCTTTCTCACTGCTTCACTTACTTTCAATTGGGGTGTTTAGAAAACAGCAACAAAATACAACTACAACTACTCGTAATAACAATAAAAAACAGTCTTAAAATTTTGCTAGAGGTCATTCAAATTATACACTTGTTAATTTTCTATATCTGTTGTTGTCTGCTTTATTTTCCCAAAAAAAAAAGAATTGTTTAATTAAAGAAGTCAGTTGTTATGAAAAATGTGATTTAAGAGTTTATGACTCGTTTAAATCATAAATTTTTTTGGGGAAGTTGTTGTGCTTGGTTTCATTGTTATAATTTCCGTGAAAAACTAATGTGAGAATAATGTCAAGTTTTTGTTAAAATTGTGTATGTTTTTTAAACTAAACACACTTACAATTTCCTAAATTTAAAGTTCCAGTTTTTGTCTGCTGGATTATTTGGCAATATTGTGTTGAAATTGAAGTATAATTATTAATTTTGTTATAACTTTCAGTTGATTTAAGTAAATACTAAAAATAGTATATTTTCGTATGACCTTAAACCTATATCTGCAGCTTGATTTCGTTAACAACTTCAAAGTAATTATTTCTGTGCTACTTTTTAAGCTTGTAATATCTTAAAGTTTGAGCTTTAAAGGTTCCGGTTTGAGTTTGCCAAATTAATGAGGCATAGCGAAGGAAATTTCAGAGTGGTGCGGACCTGGTCTAATCTTCATACTTTTAAATTATGCGCTTTGAACAGACAATTTTCGTATGGTCTTAAATACCGATAATTAGACTTATTTCTCTACCAACTTCAATACAATTATTTACTTTTTCTTAGAATGGTGACTTCAGATTTGAGTTCCAAAAAAATTATTTGCGTGTTATAGAGGGAGGAACTTCGTATGGCTTCGGGGCACTATTTGCTACTTTCAAAGTAAGCGATTTAAACAGCACTTTATGGCTTGATTTTATAAACCGGTTCGATGTCTAGTGAATAGTTAAATTTATAAAAGAAATTCATAGTTAAAGCCTCATAGGCGATTAACAGTTTCCTACGATTTGTGTAGTGGGGACCAAAATTGGATTTGTTTTTATTAGTGCAAAGAAAAGGGTTTATATTTCATTAAACCCAAAAACAACATAATCTTGAAAATTTGGAATTTATTAAAAATTTCTTATTAAAGATTTTTAAATGTGTTGTAATCCAAATATAGTTTAAAAACGATGTTATCTAAGAGTTGTTTCATCTCTCTGTAAATGTCCAGTTCCTAAGATGTGAATACATAAATTGCTGACCGGTCTATCTGAGGTATTGCGAATCATACCGTTGGAATGCACTTGGGTAGATTTCAGCATCTAGTCTTGATATAATTTATCAATCTCATTGACTGGTATAATGATTTTACTTGATTCCTAGCTTACAGCGAGATAACATAAACCAAACAATAACAGTACGTTCCAAACAAATGATATAATTTCAAGTACATAATCATTACTATATTGTAGGACCATATCATAGTAATGACTTTAAACTGTTGAAATTTTATAATGAAAACAAAAATGTTTTTAAAATTCTCTGACACATTATTAATAAAATTTTAGAAATTTCGCGCCAAAGATCTATCAAATATTTCCGGGAATTAGCGGGCGAAAACACTGGATTATATGGCTTAACAAAAAGATAATTAATTTTTGTTTTCAATAATGTTTCAAAACTTTATGCATAAAAAACTAGCTCCGATATTTTTCATTTACCGATCATTTATTGACTTACAACTCTGCGATTTGGACGATATTCAATTGTGTTTTGAGAAAGCATTTTATATGTTAACTCTTTTATTTACTAAAGGCAAGTCAAATTACTTAATAGAATAGAAACATTTTTAAGATTTCGTTGAGATTTATGATAAATTTAAGTCAACGTGTAGAGATATGGACGGTTTATGCTGATTCAGTTTTGAAGTTATTCATTGTTCTTAGATATATATTATTTTATATATTATAAAAGTTAAATAAATATATGGTTATTTTAATAAGAAAACAAACAAATGTTTAATAATATGTTTCACTAATTTAGAAATTGATTCAGAAAAACTACTGAAAAACAATTTTCAAAACAAACACTCAAACGAATGATTCATACTTCTCAAATTTGTAATCAAATGTTCAAGTTTTTATATGAAAAACAGTCAGTGTCTTCTTAAACCAGAGTCTTAAAAAGTGAAATATGTAAATATATTTTAATAAAAATTTAGGTTTCTATAATCTAATTTAAGTTGTTTTTAATTACTGGAAATGTAAAATATATTTGTGAATTTAAATAAGAAAACAAACAATTTGTTTGATAAAATGTTTTACCATTTAAGGGCCTGTTTCAGAAACAACACCAGAAAAACGATTTTGAAAATGTTGTTTGAAAAACAGTTAAAAATTATTTCAAAACTAATTAAATATCGTACAAATATTTGAAATTTAGGTTCACGGTTGTATTTCTGAAGCACACATTTAATTTGCAACTTTCTGTGCTTTAAAAACATCTTTAATTTAGCTACTTTACTCGATATTTTTTTTTAAATTTCTCATTAAAATTCTTAGAAAATGGAAAAAATTACTAAAAATATATGACAAATGTTATTTTTTATTAAATTTTAAGCTTTAAAATAGCAGCTTTCTATTTAAAGAATACAAATTTCTATAATCTTATGAATGCAAAATTATTTTAAGTCGATTTTGTAGGAACTGAAACGATTCAAAAAAATGTTCAAACATAACCTCAAATTTTAATTTAAAAAGCAATATACCTACTGAGAATAATTTTATAAATTTAGCTAATTTTTAACAAGAAATTAATAAAT
Organism: Bellardia pandia; assembly: GCA_916048285.2. Lineage (NCBI taxonomy): Eukaryota > Metazoa > Arthropoda > Insecta > Diptera > Calliphoridae > Bellardia > Bellardia pandia. The sequence continues at coordinate 98,252,796 of OU696531.1, read as the reverse complement.
TTTTAAACAAATTAAAAGCTAAGATACAATTTAAGAGGAATTACAATATATTTTTTTCTATATTTTAAAATTTTTATATTTATGTTTTTCATAAACAAAAAATATTTCTATTTTCAATTTATTTTAAGAAATAACATTAAATTTAAATAAAGTTTTAACAGATTACAACTAAACACGTTTTTCTCTTAAAAGCCACTCTGACAAACGTTACATTTTTGCACAGATTTAGAAAAAATCAAATAAAATCAACACTTAGTTAGACACAGTTAGATATAGTAATTGTATATGAGAATGATAGAGACGGGGAATATATATGTACATATATAAAAAACGCGCGTACGCAAATCTCGTCATCATTTAGCCGGATGTAGACAAGTCAAAGTAATGTTAAGACAAAAATCTCCTCTCTATTTTTTTTACATAAACTGTAAATATGTATATTTTTTGTTCAGAGTAAACGTCAAACTTTAAATGAATATAAAATTAGTTGAGTTAAATAAAATTTATATCTATCATACATGTGAATAAAGAAAGGAAAGAAAGAAAGAATTTCGCAATTTTTATATATAAATTGCAATAAGGCTATTCACGAGCTAAAGTAATTTCGCTAAACAAATTTGAAAAATATTAAAGGAGAAAAATTTGATTTTATTATAAATCAATTTTTTTTGGCTGTGGCTTGTGAAGTTTAGAAGAATTTGGGAATTTACCAACATTTTAAAGAATTATTAGTTTCAAGTCAAAGTCATGTATTTTTAAGATTTTGGTCTTAAAAGCTGTTTCTTTTTTGTTTGCAGAGTATTTGAAAATTTACCAACTTAATAAAGTTTTTTTGTTCAATTCTCGGAAAATTATGTTTTTTTTAGTCTTTAAAACTACTTGTTTCTATAAGCGAGTTTTTTTATAATTTATAACTCATGAAGCCCCCGTTTATGTTATCATTATACAAATGTTAATATTGTTTAATAAATGATATTATAAATTTTTAAAATTTTACTACTTAAACTTGTTAAACAAACCATTTTCGTTTTAAAGAAAACTGTAATTGTTTTTTTAAATTTTTGAATTTCAAAAATCCGTTAAAACAACTTATTTGAACGCCAGACCCGATATTAATTTTTGCTACGCACTCACTCACTACTCACACTTATTTAAATTAAAACACTTTGTTTAAAACAAACAAAAAAACAACAGTTTTTTTTTCTTCTAGCCAGCCAACAAGTTAAGAAAAATTTTCGTTTGACTGTTTTGCAGCTTTGCAGCTCCTTTAGTGTAGCCCAACGTTTTTGAACTAATTTCAAAAAATGTTGACCACAACGTCTCGTTTCCAGTTACCACCAAATAAACGAAACGTATGAACGTATAATGACTTCTTCAAAATATTTTTTATTTCTTTTTTTTTTTTTTGAATATTTTGTTTTTGGATTTTTGTTTGTATGTGTTTGTTAAAGCGTTTATATACATATATATATATACATGTATTTGTTACCAAAAAAATTGCATTTGTATTAGTGTTTTCTTTTTGTTAAAATTAAAAAAAAATTCAGATTTTTTTGAAATTTCGTAGAGAGTGTGCTGTGTGTTACCGGTACTAAGGACCGTGAGCTCTATTCACTTAAATGTCCGTTTGTAAACTGATCGTATGTCTAAAACGTGTTGACTTAGCTGACGCTGCTGCCAATACTGTTGCTGTTGGTTAATTCGTATGCCGCAAAGTGGAAATCTGTTTAAATTTACCTGATTTTCGGGTTTTACGTGCATACGTTTTCAACAACCCTCAATTTTTTACATGTGTATGGCTTGTTGTTGATGTAGTGGTCTGAAATTGAAATTCTCTTCTTAAAGATTTCATTATGGTTGTTGATGTTGTTGTTGCTGTTGTATTGTTTAGTTCACTGACTTGGCTTAAACAAAAGAGAGACAGCGAGTAAATGCCCGAGAGCAACAACAAGCGATCTTATGGTTTTATGTAAAAGTATATATGTAAGCCAGGTTTTTTTTTCAATACTACCATAGTATTAGTAATAGTGAGTTAAGCCGCTAAACCAACCAACTAACTAACTAACAGTCAGTCAGTCTGTCAGCCAGTCATTAAGGTGGCCTAGCCAACAATCCGATCAATCAATTCTTACCTTGCTAGGCTTATTTAATTGTCTATAGTCAGGTAATATCGTATAATACTCATACATATTTAATGATCAATACTACACACATTTCTATGTATTATATATATATATATATATATATATATATGTACATACATATATAAAATATAATATATAAATATATAAAAATGTATATATATATATGTATATAACTACAAATATATATATAGATGTTGTTGTAAGCCACAAACAAAAAAATCTGTCTGTATGTCTACTTGTTCCTTATTTTTCTTGTTTTGTTTTATCTTATTTATTCTATTTTTGTTTTTGGTTTCTTTGAATTCGACAAATTTTCAGTTAAAAGTTGTTCAATCTTTAAAAAAAATATATTGTTTCACCACAATGGGGGAGTTTTGAGTGAGAAGCCAAGGCATTTTGAATTTAACAATATGTGTATTTGCAACAATTCACATATACAAGCCGGTATTATACAAGGTGCTTAAGAACAACTGCTGAATATTCAATTGCGGGGAAGCATCATAAAAGTAAGAATTTTAAAATGATTTAATTAACACGACCGGAAAACTATTTTTATTAATTTTTTTTATAAAAAAGCCTAAAATTAAATACCAAAATTTAGGTTTCTATAATGAAATTTAAGTTGTTAATTATTTGTTATTTTTGTTCGGCTACAGGTCGTTGAATAAATAAAAACTTTTGATTTTTATTTAAATATTTTTATTATTGTTCCCAATATTTCAATTAGCGTCGCTAATCATCTTCGTCTAAATAAATACATAGAACAATTTTTTTATTATTATTAAACAAAAAACGAACATAATATATTGACGATAATTACATTTAAAAATAATAAATAAAAATGTTTCCTTTTACACTTATTGTCCCTCTGATTGGATTAAGTTGTTTGTAATTACTGGAAGGGTAAAATATATTTGTGAATTCAAATAATAAAAAAAAAATAATTGTTTAATAAAATGTTTAACCTTTAAGGGCCTGACTCATAAATACGACCGGAAAATAGATTTTAAAAATGTTGTTTGAAATACAGCTAAAAATTATTTCAAAACTATTTCTGCCTTAAAAAATAAAAGTTAAGAAATCACTTTTTTTTACTTTTTCGATAAAAGTCATAACAGTTACGGTCCCTGGTTATTTTTCTTAAATTTTAAGCTTTAAAATATCAGCTTTGTATTTAAAGAATACAAATTTCTATAATCTTATGAATGCAAAATTATTTTGAGTCGATTTTGTAGGAACTGAAACGATTAAAAAAATGTTCAAACATAACCTCAAATTTTAATTTAAAAAGCAATATGCTAAGAGTCGTTTTATAAATTTAGCTAATATTTAACAAGAAATTAATATATTTTCAAACAAATGGAAAACTAAAAGGTGGGCTCACAAATATTTTGTTCGGACAAAGTTTTTTTTCATATAAAGGTTGCCGCCTCTCTTTTTAGGAGAGAGAAATTATACATATATTTATATATATAAACGATAAACCCCTATTTCGGGAGGTCATTTGTATGGGGTCTAGTTGATATAATTAACAAGTTTATATACCAAGTTTAATCGAAATATCTTCCAAATTGAGACCTGTACTCTGCGCACAAGCTTTACATGGACAGCTAGCCAGCCAGCCATATGGACTCAGTCGATCGGTATACTTTAAGGTGGGTGTTGGACTAATATTTATGTGCATTACAAACATCAGTACAAATCCACTATAGTGGTGTAGAGTATTTCAAAAGTACTAATGCAATGCCTCCAATGATTAAAATTAATAATCAAAGATATATAAAAAGATGAAACAAACTGCTTCCATTTTAGTCTTATGCGATCTGATTCTAATAAAAAAGTTGTGTATATTTGGTTTAAGCTGCCAATTTCTATATAAAGGGTGATTTTTTTTTTTAGCAACTTTCCTTTTGTGTTCGTGTTACATTTTACTTTTAAACATGTTCAGTTTGGTCTATAATTTAACTATGAATCGACTTACAAACGAACAACACCTAAGGATTCTTGATTCCAAATCGAATAAGAAATTGAAAATCGGGCAATTGTCAACAAAATTACAGGCTTATAAGTGCGCAAAGGTACAAAAACCGGGTTTTTAACCGTAAAACCGGATTTTGGAATTGTCCGGCATATTTCACTATTGGAATCCTGTTTTACTCGACAAACCCTACAAGAAAAATAATATCGGGTCTCAGGTTTTTTGGACTGTCGCACCGTGTCAACTACTTTTAGTGATATTTAAGTAATGACGTTTATAAGCGGTTGCGGTTAGTACTTGCCTCCAATGATCTCACCGTATTAAAATAATGAGATAAAATGCTGTTGTGCGAATAGACAACAGCAAGACTTTGATTATATGTATAGTATACAAATGTTCAGCTTGACAATTGCTCTTGATAAAAAACAACCTTCAAAATTAATGCAATACCCTGTATAAATTAGAAATCTTTAAACCAGTTCATTTTTAAAAACGTATAAAACGTGTTTCAATAACAATGATGGTAACTTTTTACCAAACGTACAAAAGCTTTAAAAAGTATATACAAAATCGGCAAACGTATGACGTTTAAAACGATCTGGAACACGATTGTAATTTAAATGTTTGTCGAAAAAATTTATTTGAAAAAAAAAAAAAAATTTAATTACTAATAACAACATTTAATGAAAAATAAATAAATATTAAGCATTAAGGAATAAACAAACAAAAAAAAATCACCATAAAAGTTTATATTGTGCGTTATTTTTTGCGAAATGTTTTTGAATTTGATTTTATTTTGTTTTCTTTTTTTTTTTTTGTTGAAAACGGATTTCTTGTTTTGTATTCTGTACAGGCAGTGGTGAGTGAGTGATATTTCATTACTTACATACAAATAATTTTATTCACACACATAGAATACATGAATATGTAGAAATGTATAGTATACAATTAAATATGTACATGTTTTAAAAATACCATCATCATACGTATAGAAATGAATTTGATGTACGTTTTTTGTCTGAACTTTGTTGTACATATAGTAAGCAGAGATACCATGTATAAAATTTTTTGTGTTCAAAACGAAATTAAATATAGTATATTCAGAAATCGGTTAAGTTCCTGACATACAGCTATAATCCATAATCGTAGATGTTCTCAGGAATCGCTATTTATACTCTACACCGCCATAGTGGGCAGATTTGTGCTAATGTTTGTAACGCCCAAAAATATTAGTCCAACACCCACCTTAAAGTATATCCATTAACTTAAGGTACGTTAACATTTGGCAAATATTTACTCAAAAAAGTGTAGCCACTTGTTTTAGCACAAATTTGTTTGTTGTTGTTTACTCTTACAAGAGTTTTGCAAGATCAAACAGCATCAAATAAATAAAACTAAATATTTGTTGTGATTTGGCCTAAATAAGAAAATAGTTTTTTAAATAAATAAATTATTTCAAAAATATGTTATTTAGTGGTTATGTATTTTTCGGCAAATATTTGCCAAGTGTGACCGTACCCTTAGAATCACTTTTTAAGTCGATTAAACGATGCGCAGCGGCTTAAAAACGTTTTATTTTGAAAATAATTGGGGTTTTCGGGAGCTATTACAGATATCGTAACGAAATTTCATATGGTTGGAGCTAAGGTGTTTTCGAGTTGATTTTTTGGCGTCGTAGCCAATGTGTGGCCCCTCAAAGTTCGTCACCTTAGGTCTCACAGTTTTTAAAAAAATCGCCAAAAATTTTAAATATAAATACTCATTGAGAAGATCTACATTTGTATGCTATCTTACCTTGTATGTTATCTCTTTTAGAGATAATTTTTTATTTGTGATAAAATTCGTAATAAAATTATACAAATTTTAAAATTTTTACAAGCAGTTACATATATCTTCCCTATAAAAAGTTACACGCATGCAAAGTTGAAATATGTAAAAAGGTCCATATATTTAACGTTTTATCCCGAAAAAGTGGCTATATTTTTTCTTTTATAGAATAACTAACTGAATAACTATATAAAAACTTTAATAATATGTGCTGTTGACTTTATTTTAAATAATCATGCTTGTTTGTTCTATTTATCTCTTAAAGTAACTTTTGTGATTCTGGAAGGTTAGGCATTGAGCGTAGAAATTAGGGATATAAAGTAAAATAGGAGAGATGTAATTATTTTACATTTATTTTGCTTACATTTAGAAGAAAAATATCAAATGGCAACACTTTACACACGTAAATTTGTGATTATAACACATACATATGTATGTATAGAATTGTATATACAAATGTTTGTTTGAACATATATGTACACTAAAGTAAAAGTCTGTACATCAACAACAACAACAACAGTAACAATAGCAACAACATTTGTAAGAACAGCAAGTATATGAGAATCTGAGACAACAGCAACAACAACAAAAACTTACTTACGTCTGTCTAAAAAAAGAAGACAAAAAAAATACAAAAAAATCTCAGAGCCAAGGTAGGCTGATGACTTGTTGTTTGTATAGTTGAGGAGATAGAGTTTAGGTTGACTTGTTAAACAGAATATTGTGCTCTTATATTTATGTACGTATGTATGTTTTTATTAGAGTGTGAGTATTTGTAAATTTTTCTGTTGTTTGTTCTTTAAAGGCTGGGGTTGCGTACACAACACAGCAACAGCACTATTGCTATCAACGTACAATAAACACCAGCAGCAGCAATGGCAAAACAACAGGTAAAACTTCTTGAATTAAATTGAAAGGGTAGGCGGGAGTGTATGCGTGTTGGTGAAGTGAGTGCTTTTTTTGTTTCTTCTTTTATTTTCTTTAGATTCTTTTCTTATTATTTTGCTTTATATTACAAATTTTTTTCTTTCTTCTGCTTTTCAAAGCAATTGAACTGAAACTTAACAAAATGACAATGTGGTTCAAATACCTACTGTCATAAGATGTGCGTTTGCTTAATTGTATAAATATACGAGACAAGTATATGAACAAAAAATCTGTTAAATAGACATACAAACGTTTATACAAATAATCAAAGTCTTGACTATATGATGGTTAGACAGTTGAACTATATGTCCGTCTAAAACTCTGTCTTTTGGAGTTGTCAGTTTTTTTGTTTTTATTTTTCAGTTGTTAACGTTTATTATTGAGGGGTTGAAGATGATGATGCCATAACTGGTACAACAAAAGATGCTAAGGAAATGTACGAGCAATACATAACAAAAAACAAAAAGCAAACATCTCAAATCGCCAAGATATGGTTTGTTTTAACACTTAGATTTTTTTTATATACCATACCAAATACTATTAACAGTGGTTGCAAATAGAATAAAGTTAAGATAAGTTTTTTAATAATACAAATTCTTATTTGCTAGCCTCGCAGAATAGTTAATTAAGAAATCAATAACGGGGATTTAAAGAAAACAGGATCCATGATAAAGGTAAAAACTGAGGAATAGAAAGGAACACAATTAAGTTAAAAATAGAGCAATAGAAAGATTGAAAATTAATTAAAAAATTGCGGAAATTAAAAGAGCCACGATTGAGGTAAGCATCAAGGAAAAAAGATTAAAGATTAAGTTGAAAATTGAATAATAAAAAGTCACGTTTAAGTTAAAAACTGAGGAATAGAAAGTGCCACGATTAAGTTAAAAATTTAATAACAATAATATCAACGTTTAAGTTAAAAACTGCGGAATAGAAAGGACTACAATTAAGATAAAAACGGAGGAATAGAAGGGTTGAAGATTAAGTTACAAATTGGAGTAGAAAGATTGACGATTAAGTTTAAAACTGGGAAATTGAAAGAGTTAAAAAATGAGGAATAGAAAGATTGACGATTAAGTTAAAAACTAAGGAATAGAAAAAGCCACGATTAAGTTAAAACTTGAGGAATAGAAAGAGCCATGTTTAAGTAAACTACAGACGAATATAGTCACAATTAATTTAAAAATTCAGGAAGAGAAAAAGCCACGTTTAAGGTAAAAACTGAAGAATAGAAAGAGCCACGTTTAAGTAAAATACAGAGGAATATATAGAGCTACGATTAAGCTAAAACTTGAGGAATATAAAGAGCCATAGTTAAGTTAAAAATTCAGGAATAGAATTATCCACGTTTAAGGTAAAAACTGAAAAATAGAAAGAGCGACGATTAAGTTAAAATTTGAGGAATAGAAATACTCACAATTGAGTTAAAAATGAGGAATAGAAGGATTAAGGATCCACGTAAAAGGTTTATATTAGTGGTTAGTTTAATTTGTTTTGGCGCATTTTTTTTTATTTTAAGCCACTGTGTCATGCCGCTTGATTGCTTTTGGCTGGCCGGTTAAATAAAGTCAATTGAATTAACTTATTTTTTTTTTTGTCTTTTATTTATGTGTATAGCAATAAGTACAAACATAATTTTAAAATATAAAATTATAGTAACGTCTTTTTTATACAATACACTCACCGACCATACCCGTTTGAGCTCGTACATCAAACAATTAATGCTTTGGGGGGCTTTAAATACAATTTTTTTAATATGATTTTTTCATGCTTTTGAAAAGTCATGATTATAATTAAACGTTGATGATTTCAACGAAAAACTATTAATAATCATAATAAAATAAATGTGTTTTGCTGTTAATGAAGTGACCCCCACCTTAAAATTAAAGAATCTTAGAAAGTATTTTTACTTATTTTTATTTCTACTACTTTTAAATCAATCAGTTTTTTTTTTACTGTTCGGTCGTTGTTGTGGCTGGTATTTACATAAAATACAAAATCACACGTAAAATTGGAATTTCCCATTATTTTAAATTCATATACAACCATCATCAACAAAACACTACTATACTGCACGGCACAGCACAGCACCACAATTCCCCTTTGAAAAGTCTCGTTAAATAAAATTTAAATTCAATAAAACAGTAAAAAATTACTTTTCAAAATAATTAAAAGACTATCAAAGCCTAATAGCTAATACCCTACCTAAACTATTTTTAATAGGGTATGGTGAATATTTTATTATAGGGTAACGAACTTGGCTTATATAAACAAATACATATGTATACGTAGGTTTTTATATAATTAAATATAAGAGAAATGTACATATATGTACATATGAAAAAATTCAAATAGTTCTTAATCAATTGAATTTAAAACGAAAATTAACAATTTTCTCAATGTCTATTGGTTTTTTTATGTAGATACTATACTGACAGTTTTTATACCAATAATATTTTAACAAGCAGTGTATCGTAACAAAAATTAATAACCAGACATTGGAAAAAATTGTGCTAAGTATTTAAATAAAATATGTAAAAAGTTTCAATAGAGAGATTTTTATTTTTTGGAGATTTTTTAGTATGATTGATACATCTCTAAAAAATGCGCTCATTGATTGAAATTAAACTCTTTTGTGTATTTTTCTGACTTTATAACTTATTTTATGATTAAAGAAACTGTAAATGACGTTTCAAAATTTTATTCAAACTAGATTCCATACATTTCCGCACAAGTTTAAGATATTGACATTATTAAATATTTCGACACCCTATAACCCACTTGGTATAAAACTAAAATATTTAAAATTTAAATTTTCTAATAGCTTAAGTCCTCCTCTACAATTTTCATTTAGACCTCTTTTCAATCGCTTCTGTAGTTTAAGAGTTATGTGCATTATTACCATTTACTAAGTGATTGCCTAAGTAACGAACTTGTAATGGTGGATAGAATAAAAAAATAAAAAGCTTAAGAAACAAATTTAACAGCCATTGAAAATGTCGAGAAAAGATTTAAGCAACAAACTTGTAATGGTGCATAGAATAGCAAAATAAAAGACTTAAGAAACAAACTTAACAACCATTGAGAATGACGAGGAAAAATTTAAGCAACAAACTTGTAATGTCGGTTATAAGAGAAAAAGACTTAAGCTACAAACTTTTATATTTGGCCATATTGATTTAAAAGACTTAAGAATCAAACCTTTAAAAATCTCACGAAAAGATTTAAGCAACAAACTTGATATGGATATGAAGTAGCAAAAGACTAACTTTTGTATTCCGCCTTATTGGAATGCTACTCTTCTGTGGTCAGAAGAGTAGCATTCTCCTCTTCAACTTTGATTTCGGATATTTATTTAATATAATGTTGCAGCGAAACTAGAGCAATCTTAAATATAATTATATAAAAATGGACAAATTTGGTAAAAAGGTACTGGTTTGGCAGTTGTGGCCTTTTATCGCCGCTTCAACTATAACATCTGATATATTTGTAAAAGAATGCCAGCAGAAACATTTGCTGCCTCTTATTAGAAGTTACCAACATTTTGTTTTGTACCTATTTAGATTACTTTCAGTATTCAAAGAATTAATGGATTGATAACAAAGAAATAAATGTATCACACTATGATGATATTGATACTGTGATGCGATCTTTTTTTTAAGTTAAGCATACTGTAGTGTGATCTTTTCTATATAGTTAAGCAGACTGTGATGTGATCTTTTATGTATAGAAAAGTTGAGTAGGCTCTGATGTGATATTTTCTATATGTATCTATAGAAAAGTTGAACAGACTAATGTGATGTGTAAGGTAGACTGTAATGATCCTTTCTATATAGAAAATTAAGCAGACTGTGATGTCATCTTTTTTGTATAGAAAATTTTAGCAGACCTGTGATGATCTTGAGCAGACCAGTTATGATATTTTCTATACATAAAAAAGTTGAGCAGACCTGTTATGATTTTTTCTATGTATGTATATAGTAAAATTGAGCATGATCGTTTCTGTATAGAAAATTTCAGCAGACCTACGATTATTTATAGAATAACTTCAACTGAAGTTAAATTCATTTCAAAAGGATGTGCTTTTCTTAACATGATGTCATTTTAAATTCTTCTTAACATTTCTGTAATTCCCCCACTATTGACACAAACACAACAATGTAAATTTCTTAGATGTTGATCAATCAATATACATATACAAGTATGATGTAGGGTAAATAAAAAATGATTATATCTGTATTTCTTGGAACATTTTATTTGCTCGGTGTTCAGTATTTTTATTTTTTTTCTTAACTTAGCTTTAGATGATTCACCCTCTCTCTATTTGATTATAAATATTTATTTATACAACACAATATAGTTTTTTTTTTTGTGTAATTATTGTTGTGTTATAGTAATTGTTGTTTGTGTTGTTGTTGTTATTGTTTTTACACAAATATATTATTTTCTCAATGCTCAGTTAACATCTTTCACTGTGTTTAAGCAGAGAGAATGTATGTGAATGTGAATTATTTGTATGTGACACAATTGCTTTTTGTATAATTCCATACTTGTCAGTTAGTCTAACTTATTTTTGTACATATCTCTGTGTGACTCGACTATCTGCTTGTCTGTCCATGTGTCAGTTCGTCTGTCTGGTCATTTGTTGTTATTTCGTTCATATGTTGTTTGCGTTAATATTGCGTTGTGTTCTTACCATAAAAAGCTTTAAGTAAAACATGTTTGTCAGAATATCTAGAATATATGTATATATAGAAATTTATGCCCGTTAATAAGTAAAAATATGCGCAGGCGGTTCTTTCTTTCTTTCGTTATTTTCTTAACCTTAGTTGTTTTGCTGGTACCGATAAAAATGACGCGTATGCAATATTGTTTTTACATACCTACATATATTTTAGTTTTGTGAGATTCTGTTTTGTTATTCTTGCCCATATTCTTATAAAAATGTATAAATTGTAGATTTATGGTATATTTTTGTATAACCTCTTTTCTTTTTTTATGGTTTTTTATTATTTTGTATAATTTTTGCCAAAACTGCATACAAAAATAAAATTTAAGTGTATTAAACTGGCTTTATCAAGCCTTAACTGGATAACATACAAACAAACACAAATGAAATGTTCATGCTTTTAAGTGCCAACTTAAGAAAGTTGAATTTTTGTTTGGAGTGAATGTTTTATATTGCATGGGGTATATAGATCAATTCAGTTTTATTGATAAAGTTTACATAAATTGTATTCGCAGCCAATAAAATACTTTCAAAAAAGTATGTTGAGAAATAAAATTTGCAAGATAAACTATGCAAATGCTTTTAAATTTGTTAAAAAAAAGAACCCCATTAAAGACAAAATATCGTAAAACTATTGTAATCATATTAGGTTGTACCACCTTTAATCAAAATACTACCTTTAATCAGAATAGAGCTCGAAATAAGCTATATATGAGTATATATATACATCCTTTGTCAATTATAATATTTGGCTTTCTTTTTGGAACATACATGAAGTTTAAGCAAAAATATGCAACTTCCATGTTTACCCTTGGTGTATTTTAATTACGATTTAATTATACGAATTCTTTCTAACTAAAATTTTTCAGCCACAACAGGATTATCCGGAATTTTGAATTGTTGTTGGTTTCTGGCATAAGATAGTAGTAAAAAACTCCCAGAATTCCGGAGAATGAGAAAAGTGCTAGAAATTAGAAACCCCAAAATATTTTTTTGAAATAATTTTGAATATTATTTGAAATTATTATTAAAAAATCCATTTATTCGGTCGTACAAGTTATGAATAAAATTTAATTGTGAACTCTTATTCTTTCATTTTTAATTTCTGAGAATTATTTACTTTTGGAACCGATGGGTATCTCGCCCACACATCAGCCATTTCGTTTTCCCACACTAACATATCAATTTGACATGATGTTGTTTTAGTAGATCCAGATTTTAAAAGAATGTAAACATTAACACAGGCGACATTTTTGAAATAATTTGTTCGATACTCTCTAGTTATTTTGAAATATCTGAAAATCATTGACGCTTAGAAGCGAGGCGTATATCTTCCAATATTCAATCGATGAGACTTAAATGGTGTATGAAGAGTGCCTGAAATATAAGTTCCTGAATTTTCCTCGCGCCTTTCCCAAAAATTCTGGGACTGTTGGTGCATGAGACTTAAAGGGTGAAAGAAGGGTGTCTGAAAGGAGTTTCTCAATTTTCATCGCAGCTTGTTCCGGTGAATTTACCAATCATTTAGTGGCACTATTGGTAGTCGTGGATTTACGCCTAGGCCCGTGAGGCCTGGCCACGGCATAATTTAAAGGGCGCCAAAATTTAAAGGTAAAATAATATAAGGCAATTCAATTTCGAAAATTTATTTGGCTAAGTTTTGTTTTAAATTACAGCTTCTAGAAACAGCTATTCTAGTCATTGTTTGGAATGTAATTTTAGACCGTTTTAATGCTGCTATTAAGAAACTACAGGGATCACACGCTGATTTATCATCTGTTATCCAAATTTACGGTTCTCTAGCCTCATTTCTTTAGGATAGGAGAAATAAACAATTTGAAGAATTTGAAGAAAAAGCCAAAGCGCTATCTGGAGTTCAGGATTATTATCATTATGATACTCGTCGCAGAAAAACCAGAAAACTTCAGTCAGATGAATCACGGGTCAATTTTATGGACAAGAAAATTTTCGTACAAATATTTACTATCCCATTTTGGATACTCTGAGTTTACAGTTATCCGAATTTAAAAACGCATATGAAAAGTTTTTTTTATAAACTTTAGCTTTTTTTGATAATTTATATAAAATAGATACAACTGAGGTTAAAAGTCAGGCAAATAAACTCGCCAAAAAGTATCCTGGTGATCTAGAAGAGACATTAGCAAATTAATGCATTCATTTACATTATCAACTCGAAGAATTAATGGCAAATACTGAAGATGTGCGTTCTGCACAAATTTTTTGTTTGAAAATTATAAACAAAATTTTATGCATGTATAAAAAATTTAAATATCTATGAAAATTAAGACTGATGTGACATACATATGTATATAAGTACATGTGAATTGAAAAACGTATGTGTATCTAAATTCATGACTATTTATTTTAACCTTTGAGCGAACTAGGTAGAAGTTAAGTGACTCTACAAACATTGAATACCTATAGAGATGATATCTGGTTTGTTTATGCTACAAGAGTAGACTGTCTCTCGGTAGCTGGTATTTGATAGTCTGTTGACTTATAACTTTCAAAGAGACATACTGGGCATACTATTCACCAGAGCAACTTCCCAAAAAAACTTCATTAAAATTTTAATATTTGCTGCATACATCCTGCTCATACCAGAGCCATACAATGTTCTTTTAGAATTGCCTACCAAGCATTTTCGATTTCCTTCACCAATTCCCAATTAGATTGAGATCAGGAGATTGCACTGGACATTTCAACACTTCAATCTTATTCTGCTCCAAGCAGCTCTTTAGAGTGCGTGAGGTATGTTTCGGGTCTTTGTCTTGCTTAAATTGGCAGCTAGAAGTAATATTGTGCTATACTTTCATAAGCATACTGATCCATTTGCGCATCTATGTAATGTATAGGACCAACACCATGCCCAGCAAATGCTGACCACACCATCACATTCTCACCACCGTGCCTTATTGTCACAAACTATACAGAGGTGACAATTTTGACGTTTCAAGAGTGCTGCAATCAGCTGATAAGGCAGTTCTCTTAAAAAGAGAAAGAAAGTATTTTGTCTTACTACCACAAAATGTGAAAAAGCAAAACACTATATTCAACACGAAATTTGAGGACAAAGCAAAATAAACAAAACAATTTTGTGGCAAAGCAAAATCCCTGCAAGCATTTAATGAAAAAATTGATCATATTCGAACCATTTATTTATTTTTGAATAAATGAAAAAATAAAACAAACTAATTATATTTCTAATTCTATGTAGGAAACACTGTCACTATACGTCCTTTCAACCATTGATTGCTAGGAATGTCTTTATCAACAATTAACACAATCTCATCAATCTAAAAAATTATTCATAAATAACTTCAAAACAGTCATATTTTAAACATATGTATTATCCATTTTTAATTGCTGAATGTTTTGTTATTGTATTTTCAATAAATTACTTTTTAAGGATAAGCACGAATTATTTTCGTCAAAAAGACTCGACTTTTGATAAAACAATCTTTCAAATGCTAGTAGGGATATGTGGCAAAATAAATAAAACAATTTGAATTTGAAATTTTAAATTTTGTTCATATGTTTGTGATTTTAATAAAAGTTAATAAATTGTATTTGAATAACTTTGTATTTTAAGAATTTTATTGCGCCAGAAAAATAGTAACATAAAGAAAACAAAAAGGCAGTTCTTAAAGAAAGAGACATATATAAAACTTTATTGTCTTCTGTTTCGTGACACCTCTGTTTATCTGTACTTATTGTATTAGAAGTATACTTTGGACAACGCCATGCGTAGCTTTTTCTATCAGATCCGAACCTACAATATTTGAAAATTATAGGTTTTTCTAAATGATCATGTGCAAATAAAATCCGGCACTGAAAGTTCTTTTTGAAACATCCATCCAGTCAGTATAACATTGTTATATGTTGCATAGATAACCGAATACTTTGTACTTTGCAATCTCGTCTATGCTGCTCTCTCTAGAGTTCATTTGGAGAATAACCTTACGCTGTTACTCTATGCACCACTTTTAGTCATGTCTATAGACAATTAATAAATTGTGTTTTATGTTTCATAAAATATTTTCAGAACTTATAATTTCTTAGAAATCTACCGCGAAAACTAATATAATATATAAAATTTACTTTCACGTTCTAAATTATGGTCAAGCTCAAATTGCATATTAATTGCAATTAGCAACAAATAAAATAAAATATTAAGAAAGAATGCAATAACAAATAACAGGACATAGTGATCACACTGACCATAGGGTACACAAATGGACAAAAATTAATTTAATTAATTAATTAAATATAATCATATAAAAGAAAAATACTTTTGAAAGCAGCATATATGAAGTGTGTTAACCTCATGTCCACCACTGTAAGTTCCAATTTACACGAAGCAATTCTTTAAGCTAAGCTGATTACGTTTTAGACATCTGGGTGAGAGGAATATAAGATGGGTACACACTTGACTGTACTAGCCATTCGTGTTACCCTCTTATTTGCATACGAGCGATTGATTTGATTTACGCAATAAAATAGTGCTGTTAAACACTTCGTATAAACTGGGACTAATTGATAAATTTTGTGAAATTATTTGTTGGGAGATAAGCTAGTTCCTGTGCGCATTTCAATGGTTGCTTAGGATATAATATCTGGAAACCTTTTACTATTATGCCCCACTGCAATGAAAAAAATTGTAAATTCTTCAAAAATATTTCAAATCTTTTAGTCTTAAGCTGTTTTTTTTAAATATTGTTGTCAAGTATTATAATTAAAATTTTCGAAAAGTTTAAATCCTCCAATCAGTTCATTAGTTTGAAAGATATGTACAGCTGCGTGCAACAGTAGTATTCAATATTTAAATCGTTATCAAAAGTAATATTTATTAAACAAAACGCTAAAATTTAACAGTTTTATTTTTTTCTTTGTGGTATTTTTTATAATTTGTGAATAAATTAATGGTGCACTAAATTATGGACCATCATAAATTTATTAACATTTTCAAATTCTGGTAATTTTTTTTAATTATGATTACAAAGTATTTTTTAGTTCTTAATATTTGCTTAATATGGGTAAAAGGAAATTCTGTGATGTCAGTACTCGAAAGAAAATTGTACAAATGCATCAGGATGGAAACACTTATTAGAAAATCGCAACAACTTTAAATATTTCAAAAATAATGGTTTTTCAAGCGGTGAAATATTTCGGAAAACATTCGACTACAGAAAAGGTGGCCGGTAAAAAAAGAAGCCGTATTACGACAATTCGTGAAGATGCACTGGTTGTGTGCGAGTGGAAAAAAATCCGCATAAATCAGCAAATTAGATTAGGATTTCAGTCTTTAGCCAAAATAAGGTAAAGCCACCTGTAGACACAGTAAAACGTCGATTGCGAGAAATTGGACTATTTGGAAAAGTTTCACGAAAGAAGCCATTATTGTCTGAACATAAACGCAAGAACAGACTCGAATTCGCAAAGAAGTACCTTCATTGGACGGATGTATAGGGTGTTTTTTTGAGAGGTATAGAACTTCGAATTGAAATAAAACACAAGAAAATCGTTTTAATGACCATCAATTTGGCTTTACTGGAAGGATAATTTTATGCCATTAATGTTTAAATATGATTTCAGGCATGTGGCCGCCGCGGCTGGTTCGAATAAAGCCAATTCTACAGGTCCAATTTTCAACCACTTTTTCGAGCATATGGGGCCGTATGTCGGCAATAACGCCACGAATGTTGGCTTCCAATTCCCCTAACGTTTCTGGTTTGTTGGCGTAGACGAGCGACTTCACATATCCCCAAAGAAAGTAATCCAATGGTGTCAAATCACACGATCTTGGTGGCCAATTGACAGGTCCATTCCGCGAAATTATGCGCTCATCGAATGTTTCCTTCAATAAATCGATTGTGGCGTGCGCTGTGTGGCATGTAGCGCCGTCTTGTTGGAACCACAACTCATCCACATTCATGCCATCCAATTCGGGAACAAAATAGTCGGTTATCATGGCTCTATACCGGTCTCCATTAATTCGGGTCCTCTTCAACACTTTGCTCTACAGCGGCAATTGTTTCTTCGGTGCGCACTGTTCGACGTCTCTGCGGATGCGTATTATCTCATAGAGTAAACGTAGTGCGAAAACGATCGATGGTTAACCGAATTAATTGCTCTGATGGACGATTATGTCGACCATAAAATGGACGGAGCTTGCGGTAAACTTCGCGAACTTAACCGTTATTTTCGAAATAAATTTGCACGATTTGCAAGCGTTGTTCTTTTGTCAACGTGTTCATGATGAAATGGCAAACCAAACTGAACATAAATGACATTAGAGTTGCCAGATTTGACCACAAAATGCCAGTTTTATCTCTTTTCGAAAAACAAACCTGTAAAAAACACCCTATAGAATGGAAAAGAGTATTATTTTCGAACGAAATAAAAATTAGTGGGGGCTCTCCTAATGGAAAAAATATGTTCGTCGGCAAAAGCTGAAAGAACTTGATCCAAAGTAAAAACGTGCCCCTTTGAAGCATGGAGTAGGTTCTATAATTCTTTAGGGTGCGTGGTGTTGGGCCCCTGCACAAAATTGGAGATAAATTGCAGTATGCAAGAATTCTAAAGGTACGGTCACACTTGCAAATATTTGCCGAAAAAGACGTAACCACTATATAAAAATTATTTAAACTCGTTTATTCTTTTAAAAAAAACTTCGTTTATTTAGGAAAGACACAACAAATATTTAGTTTTATTTTATTTGATTTCGTTTGATCTTGCAAAACTGTTGTAAGAGTAAACAACTTCAAACAAATTTGTGGTAAAACAAGTGGTTACGCTTTTTTGAGTAAATATTTGCCAAAGAAAGCTTGGGAAGCCATTCCAAGTAGCGTGTGTAAAAATTTGGTGATCTCAATGCCTCGCAGATGTCAAACTATTATCGTTAACAATGGCTTTGCAATAAAATATTGATTCATTTTTAAATAAATACTTTTTTTTTGTAAAATTTGTGGTATGTCCTTAAATTATATGCAGGAATTTTATTTGAAAATATGACTCACAGATGCATAAATAATAACTAATTTCACGCAATATGTAAATAGGATTTACTAAATTACGACAAATTTTAAGAATATCATAACACATATCGTATTATTTGCTTCAAGCTCACATGTGTCCTTAATTAGTTGCACGTAGCTGTATGTATGTATAGGAGTATTCAATAAAAACTTTGTTTTCCAACAGGGTTATATCAAAATAACATGAAAGCTTTGATATTTTACATGTTGAAAATGCGTTTACGGTGAATGGTTCACACTATCGGGAGAACTTAATATTAGAATTATTATTGATGTATATCATATCATGAAAGCTCTCAAATGATTAGTTAATTAAAAATTTAAATGAAAAAATTATACCTTTTAGATTAGAATTTTCGACTAAAGCTAACAGAAAAGACCTTTTTTAAAAATATTGCAAACTGTATATAAAATAAAGTTTTCACAAAATAACTCGTTTTAACTTTCTTGCAAAGCAACATAAAAATAAACCAAACAGACTAAGCTGCTTAGCTTAGTTATCCTTGCGACTTTTTATTTATTTTTTTTTTTTTTATTTAGATACAAAAAAACTCAATTGACCAAAAAGTCGTTATAAATTTATTTCGAAACTGCAGTTTGTCAGTTTGTCTATATGAAATCTGCAGTAAGTGTTAGTAAATGCATATATGTATGTATATATATACAGCATCAGTTGTAGTAAAAGTTGTTGGCAGCATCTAGCTAGCAAATATATATATTTTTTGCAGCAGTAGCTACCCGTCGCTTTGAGTTGAGTTAAGAGAGTATAAGGCAAGTTTAAAAATTGTTTCAATTTATTTATTTCTTTGGCATGTTTTTTTTTTTGTTTATTTCGGCTGGTATTTTAAACATGTTTGTAGCTCCCTAAATAAAAACCGGCCGGTCTTACTTTAAGAATAGTATACTACACTACTCCGCAACCCAATCATATAAAACTCGTTGCTATGCCGAAAGTGACTGGTGGCTGGTTTTTATTGAATGCAATAATTTCTTTTTTTTCGATTTTTATATACCACGTCAGTTATAATACTTCTTTTGGTTGTTGTTTTATTTTCATCTTATACTCTTTTTTTTTTTTGACTGTTTTGTCTTTTATTGTTTGTTGTAGTTGCTGTTGTTGTTGTTATTGGCAAAAGGTGAAGCTGTTTGTCTTTTCTTGACTGCTGCCGCTGCTGTTCTTAAGTTGAAGTTTATTTTTTCCCTCAATATGGCTTTTACTAAACAAAAATTGGAAGAAAAAAAATAGCAGCTACACACATACCAAACGAAATAGCAATCTTAAGACAAACATCAAGCCAGGCCATAATAAAAAGCAGTCAACATCATCAAGCCCATGGTGCACAGTGATTTGGTGTGGAAATGATTCATAGACAAAACTAAATCGAGACTTTTGAAATAGACATATTTCAGTGTTTATAAAGACTAAGATTAGCCTCACGCGTATATCCTCAGTTTAGTTCAATCATACAGCTAAGGACAGAGAAATAGCGCACTTTTCTTGTTTAATAGTGTAACGGGGATTGAATTCTTGTTTTTTTTCTCGACATACAAACGTTTTTCCGTCAGAACTAATCTGATAAATTTTGGTTTCATCTGTGAAAAGCACTCCTTGATCTGGTGTTGTTTTACAAAATACAATCGTGCCCTTATATTCTGTTTTTGTTAAATTACTCAAGAATTTACCATCGAAATTAGCATCAACTATTTTTGTTTAAAATCTGTGTGCATTTTTATTATCCAAGCAAAAAAACTTAATTTGTAACAAAATATGGCAAAATAAAGAAAGTGCAAAAGTTAACAGGACATTTACAATTTTGCGAAAAACAGAGTGGAGCAAAATGATATCATAGAAATCCATTTCATTTTTCAATATATACATAATATGTTTGGCACTTCAAAGAACATTACTGCGCTATCTCTCTGTGTATAGCTGTAGAACTAAATTTAGCTTTAACCGTGCGACTTTTTAAAGACTTAATTTTGCTTCAATCTTAAGTCATTCCAAAGTCCTAGTTTAATTTCAATCCTAGACCCTGGGTTTTTTTAAAGTCTTATTTTAGCTTGAATCATAGCTATTTTTAAGTCTTAGTTTAGATTCAATTGTGGGACGTTTTTAAGTTTAGTTTATTGAGAAATTCACTCCATTCCACTGTCTCATCTCCACCGACTGGCATTGTGTACCAGCAGCAGCAGCAAGCATCCAGCCAGCAACAAAACAACCAATTTAAAAACTGAGCTCAATTTGTGAGTTTGTTCATTTTATACGATGATTTTTTTCTTTCTTTCTTTTTTGTTTATAAAATTTTGTGTTTGGTATGTTTTTTAGTTGTTGTTCTCTTGGCCCAGCATCTCTTTTGCGTAAAATTTCATGATGAAAATAAAAAGGGGGTACAGTTTCGTTGTAACTGAAAAAGTTAAAGTTAATTTAAAGTTTAAATACTATTTTTTTTTGAGGGCACATCGTACACATGCATATAGGGAATGTTTTAGTGTTCTGAAGTTGTTAAATAAAATAAACGTTTATTGTTTGAACGTGCTACTTTTTTACATTCCTTAGTTATACATTTTGACCTTAACACTATTCTAAGATTTGTGGTGATGTTTCCTGGCTTTTCTCTACATTTCTATATATTTCATTTAAAAGCAAGTGTTAATTTGTACATTAAATGTTAAGACCTTGTCCTATATCTGTTGCTCTTTTATATTTTATTAGTTGGCTAAAAATATGTTGTTTATTTAGACTTAAATTTAGCTAAAAAATATTTAGTTCTCACTTTCTTCATTTCACACATTTTGTTACAACAAAACGTTGTTATTAG
Organism: Bellardia pandia; assembly: GCA_916048285.2. Lineage (NCBI taxonomy): Eukaryota > Metazoa > Arthropoda > Insecta > Diptera > Calliphoridae > Bellardia > Bellardia pandia. The sequence continues at coordinate 98,231,314 of OU696531.1, read as the reverse complement.
CTATTAAAAGGTTATTGTTTTAATTTTATTGTTATTATTTAAACAGTTTATAATATTTTCTTGTACATTTTAAAGAATTTCTTATAATTTTATTTTAAAAACTAACTAAAACCCTAATTTTAAAATTTTCTGAGAATATCTCTTATTTATTTGTGGCCTACAAAACTGCTTTAAATTTCTATCAATCGTTCATCTTTTTTTTGAAAATTTCACCATCAAATTTAACATAAATGACAGATGTTGTGGTAAAAACCAGTTTACAATATATTTTTTTTACAAAAAACTTGGCAAAACCTAACAAATTATTAGCATACCTATCAACCATATCTTACATTCCGTAATGAAGTTAAAAAAAATTAAACAAATCACCTAATTTGAACACAAGTTTGCATTTAAATTGTTTAATTTTCTTCATTCATTTGTGTCCCATTCCATTTAATACCCGTTATATGCTGTATGTTTCTTAAGTCTTTTATACTTTTCTCTCTTAAGTCTGAACATGAATCATTAAGTGACACTGCTGAAATATCTATAAATTAATAAACTTATATACATGTATATGTACATATTTACATACATGTATGCTAATTACAATATTTTCTATGACTCAAGCTTCCTTCTTTTGAAAATAAATTTAAAAAAAATAACATTTCTTTATAAAATCTAAGATTTCATTGATTTATCATATGCCGGATATATTATTTATTAATTTGAGTTTTTAGTATGTTAATGAAATTTTAATTGGTATTTTTTTTTTTGTTTTAACAAAAGATCCGTTAACAATAAAATATAATTAAAATAAAAGGAAAATTCTCATTATGGTTAAGAAAATATGATTTAAGCTAAACTAAGACTACAAACTAAGACAATCAAAAACCTAAGATTGAAGCTAAATTAAAAAAATATAAAGACCCATGATTAAAGAAAATCTAAGACTTTAAAAAGATCAACAATTGAAGCTAATCTAAGACTTTAAAAAGAAGTTGAATTACGGCAATATAAAGCTCCGCGATTGAAGATAAACTAAGACAATATAAAGGCCCACAATTGAAGCTAAATTATTAGATTTATTATTAAATCAAAGTTAAACAAAATAAACCATCGCGATTGAAGCTAAACTAAGACAAGATGAAAATCCACGATTGAAACTAAACTAAAACGATATAAAGACCCATGATTGAAGTTAAACGAAGACTAAAAGATCCACTATTGAAGCTAAACTAATACGTTTTAAAGACAAGATGAAAATCCACGATTGAAACTAAACTAAAACGATATAAAGACCCATGATTGAAGTTAAACGAAGACTAAAAGATCCACTATTGAAGCTAAACTAATACGTTTTAAAGACCTTCAATGATCGAAGCTAAACTAAGGCTACAGAAAGACGCCGAATGGAGCTAAACTAAAACTATATGAAGATCCACCATTGAATCTAACGTAATGCAATCTAAAGATCAGCGATTAAAGTTAAACTAAGAAAATCTAAAGAACCATGATTGAAGCTAAACTAAGACAATATAAAGATTAATGATTGAAGTTAAATTAAGACAATCTGGAGAACCATGATTAAAGCCTAGACAATCTAAAGACTGAAGCTCAACTAAGGCAATCTAAAGATCCAGGATTGAAGCCAGTTTAATACAATCTAAAAATCAACGACTGAAGCTCAACTAATAGATTTTAAAGTTCCAGGATTTAACTCAACTAAGACAATCTAAAGATTAACGATTGAAGCTACACTTAGACAATCTAAATATCCAGTATTGAAGCTAAAAAGACAATCTAAAGATGCACGATTGAAGCTAAACTAAGACAATCTAAATATCCACGATTAAAGCTGAACGAAGACAATCTGAAGATCCACCATTGAAGCTAAACTTAAAAAATATAAACTCTCATGATTGAAGCTAAATTTAGACGATATCAAGACTTATGATTGAAGTTAAACTAAGACTAATAGACCCACTATTGAAGCTAAAGTAAGACTATAGAAAGACCCACGATTGCAGCTAGACTAAGACTTAATATGTTAATACGTATAAAACGTTATAAAATCCTACAATTAAACTTTAAACAATTCTATAGAAAGAATTATGATTTGAACCTACTAAAGGTGTTTTCAACAAGAGCTTTGTTTTCCAAACAGAGGCATATTAGAATAACCTGAAAGTTTTGACATTTAGCTTGTTGTCATATCAGTAGTTTGCTTAAGAATCTCATTACAATTACACAAAATGCGGCTATTAATTAGCAGCCTCAATTATGCGATTTAACTCTACTGTATTATTTTTTGTTGAGCTTTGTTATCTATACTTCTGCCAACCGAATCGATTACAGTCTTAAAACTCATAATTTTGATAAAATGTGATTGAAAATTTTAATAAATGAATCGACATATGCAAGCTAGTGTTGCCCAGTTCGATTATAATTATGATTGCAGATTCATGAACTGCCTTTACAAATTGCATCCAACTCTTGACTTAACAATAGGTTTAATAATGGGAGTTGCTGGTTTATTATAATCAGTATTATGTTTTGATTATTTACATATTTAGTAGGATTGTAGAACGCAAATTTGTGCGTACCTACAGATTACTTTCTTCGAAAAGTTTTTAAATAACTGTGATATTCGCAGTATTAGCATTAATCATCTCCCTTATGGAGAATCGGACATGTTTACGTGGAATGCAGAAATCATCATTATTACTTATTTTATAAAGTCATTACCATCTGTTATGATATTATTTTTCGCAATGAAGGTTCGTATATGATTGTGTGATTTGGTGGTGGAAGGTTATTGGTTATTATTTAATGCAGAATATCATTTCTGTCTGTTGACATCATCAAAGCAACATCATCTCTCTCAACTATCCCAAGGACCGAACAAAACCACCTGTGAATAAAGGCACTGGGAATAATAACACACATCATCAATAAATTAACCAAATGAAAAGATAACTTATCACTAAGGTATCTAAATTATTTGATTTGAATATGAATAAAACGAATACACTTAATTCTGTTTTCACACGGTAATTGGTTCCAGAAAAGTCCGTATAAAAAAACTTGTAAAAAAGACATTTGTTTGCAATTTCTTTCAATACTTTCTTTTAAATGGCAAATATATAGAATATATACAATTTCCAAACTGGTTCACATTTTTTTTCTACTAAATATCAAATATTTCTTTTTAAAATTAAAACTTATTGCAGTAAATTTATAAATTTGTGTAAGAAACTTTCACATTGATTGAAAAACATTATTTAACTTTTGTTTATATTAAAAATTGTTAATATAATTTCAATAATTTCAAATTCAAAAATGTCATCATAAAAAATAAAGTTTACTTATTAAATAATAATAATAAAACATGTCTTATATATCGTATTATAAATAAAATTGAAACGGAATGGTGTTAAGTTGTTACTATTTTTAATTACAAAATTATGAAAAATTCTTAAAAGAAACGATAAATTAACACAAACATATTTATTCTTTTTATACGATTGATTATTCTACATAAATTTAATCAAATTATTCGTTATTCGAAAATGGTAATTTTTGAAATTCTTCGAATAATTATTCGTAACTTATTGCTCGATTATTCCATCGATCATTATTCGAATGGTGATGAGTAGTATATACCTTCCACTCTACTTCATTATGACAACACCCGAAGAATAATTGATCGTCGAATCATATTTTGTCTCCGAGGACCACCTTACCTGAGCACAACTATAAAGTTCATGTTTGATCATTATATTTCACATTCGAGATCTCCCGGTTCCCTGACTGTGGGTAAAAATCCACTTGTATTCAATTTAATCTAATTTAATTTGCCACGCCTTTTATTTCCGGAGATCTCAGTCTACTACCCTCAGTCTACTCAGATCTACTGCAGTGATCTTTGTCTCACTCAGTGCAATATAAAAGGGACCGACCACCCTTTTTTCCCAACAGTAAAAATGTTAAAAGAGTTTCCTTCAATAGATTGATCAGTTAAACTGTTCGCAATCGAAACTGGAAAATCCATTTCGAGTAAAAAGTCTCAAAGTTCCCAGTGGTAAAAAGAGGCCTCCCAAAAGGCCTTACAAAAGGCCAACAAAAACTTTCATAAAAGACTAAAATTTCTTTTTTATTAATTTTTATTACTCGTATAACAAAGTGAGCAAAATAATGTTTGTTGTTGTAGTGACGATATATAGGATTAATTGCAAAATCATTCGTGTTTGCTATTTACATCATGATTTGTTGACATTCTTTTGAAACGCAACTTTGAATGTGTATAAAAAGACTTCTAGAACACCTGCTGAGAGAAGGCATATGGAATGGAATGAGTATTGAATCTGAGTAATCGAATCTTCTATAAGGCCTACAAATGGAAGCACTTGCAATTTTTCTCGCTGGGTTCCCGTATATAATTTAGTATGGTTGCCAGTTTATAGTTTATATAATCATGGTCCCGTTTACATCAATTTGATGGCAAAGTTAATATTAAGTTAGCTATAGGTATATCTATGCAATCAGTTCATTGTGGAAAACATAGTCCGTCATAGTGTTGCTCGCACCTGCAGTGAATAATGCAGAGGTCTTCGATATTTCCGTAAAATATTTTTTAAAGGTGGATTTCGTAATACTCGTCCACCAAACGAACCTTGTCAAAAATACATTTGATATACTGGGGTGCAATATCTAAGTTTAGTTCGTTCAAGTAGTTCCTAATTAGTTTCATGAAGTTGGTTTTTTCCAAACTGATTCACTTCGACAAATGAATGGAACAAAGGTCTTCGATATTTTTATGAAGTAATTTTAAATAGTTGAATCAAGCAATGTTATCGAACATTTTTGGTATTCTTGGATTCCTGTAGTTCGTGAAGTTGATTTATCCAAGCTTAACAAATGGCTTCCGAAGCTATCACGCGCGATCTTCAATTAAGCATATTTGGAATTTAAATATTTTCTCAAAAACACTACGATTTTCTTATATTTCCCAGTGATCCCTCTTATGTTACTGTTGTGTATGCATGATATAGGGTTTGTTCCTTAATCGGAAGAATTAATCGGAAATTTAAACTATCTTGTTTATTCGAGCATGAATAAACTTTTATTCTCAAAACGGTGAAGATACTATAAATAACCTGAAACTCATTCAAAAGTCTAAAGTCCTTGAAAATTGAGAATTTTTCTCGCTTTCCTAACTCGTTAGCTTTTATATTTGTTCAAATATCCTACAATATTTTAATACTATTAACAAGCAGTTGATATTTCAGCAAATACCCGAAAATTACTAGGAATGTTATCAGTTGTTAAACTTGTGGAACAAGTCTTACAACAATTTAACAATATCTGTGTAGTGTACAAAATTAAAAAAATTCTAACAATCATTGCAGTGTAGACCAAATTAATTTGATACCCTGAGAAAAATTATAATCTATGAAATGTTGTTTTAACCAAAAAATATCATTAGTCCAAATACAAAAGATTTAAGTAACAAACGTTTTTTTTCTTAGTACTCTTTGAACCGAACGAATCCATTATATAAATGGTAAACAACAACAAAAATGTACGTATAGGTATATATAAAAAAGAAAACAATAAAAAATTGATTAAAAAATAAAACAGAAAACCCTTGATTTCTTTCATTAAACTCAATGTTTGTAATAAATTACAAGAAATGTTATTCATTTAAACGAAATGAATAGTAATAACAAAGCGTGTGTATAGTTAAATCTATATATTTATATGCATGTGGTAGACCCTTAAAGATTTTTGTTTAATTACATTATTGACCAAGAGATGCTGAACATAAAATAATGCTGTAGTGCAACGCAGCAGAATACTTACAATATACAGCAATAAATACATATTTATGTATATACACCGGTTATGTTTTACGCTCAAGCATATAAAATATATTTGTACAGTGTTTCTATATACTACAAATAAGTACGTAGTTTATACATATATATCTATACATATATATTTAAACATGTATGATCTTCGTATCTTGTCTTCTTGTGTACATAAACCTTTTCACTTCTTCGTTGAGAATTAACAAAAAACATCGAACAAAAAGAATATATTATTCTTGTTATTTTATGAAACAAAAAGGTATTTTCTTTGTAGCATCATAAACAAAGTAAGGAAAGAAAGATACATTATACTCAAGATTCAGAACAGCATTGAAAGGAATGCATTGATTGGAATCAGATTTAATAGAAAATCTTAATGCAAGACAATTTAAGCATTAAACCAATAGGTTTTTAAAGTCTTCAATCCTGGATCTTTTAATTGTCTTAGTTCGGCTTCAATCTTGGATCATTAGATTATTTTAGTTTAGCTTCTGGATCTTTAGATTGTCTTAGTTGAGCTTCAATCGTGGGGGTTTATATTGTCTTAGTTTAACTTCTATTGTTGATCTTTAGATTGTCTTAGGTTAGCTTCAAACCTTAAGCCTTTAAGTAGAGTTTTAATCAGAGATCGGCAATGAATCGTTTTTTACGATTCACAACTACTCATAACATTTTAAGTATAAGTGGTTTTACATCATTGAAATTTAACTCCTCTGAGTTACTCTAACTCACAACAACGTTGACTTATAAATGCGGGTGGATATAAGTATGAGTACAACGCCGACATCGAGCTCATACCATTCCCAAATGTTTGATTCATAAACCGCGGTATTCAGATTTACATTTTAAGAAAAATACTCACATTCACATAAAGTTTTCAACTCAGTTAAGTCATTAAAAAAATTTCAGCTTATTCTGTTAGGTATTTATACAAAATAAGTAAAAAAGAAATATAAAAACATACAAGTAAGTTTATAGGAAAAGATATTGGGGAAAATATAACATTTATTATTTTATATAATTTTTATAAGCGGACTGTAAAAATGAACGACACTCGCATGAATGTATGCGAGTCATACTTATTTTTTTTATCGTCTACGTACATTGAGTTAAGGAGAGTCTAAATAAACAACATCATACATGAGATTAAGTATGAATATAATGAGTAGTTCAAACTTTAAAGATGAGTAGTGGTTTGATGATATTGAGACAAGTATGAGTACGTATAAGTATAACAAATTATAAGTCATGATTCGAGTATACTCACTTTTTCAGTACACATAACTGATCTCTGGTTTTAATCATGGATCTTTAGATTGTCTAAGTTCAGCTTCAATCGTGAGTATCTATTTTGTCTTAGTTTAACTTCAATCCTGGATCTTTTTTGTCTTAGTTTAGCATCAATCCTGGATCTTTAGATTGTCTTCAATGTGTTTATAGTCTTAGTTTATCTTCAATCGAAGGTCAATAAGTCTTTATATTAGACTTAGCTTAACTTTAGTCATGGATTTTAAATAGTCATAATTTAACTTAAGTTTCAGGTCTTTAAATTACATAAGTATAGAATTAAATCTTTTAAATATCTAACTCTACAACAACTCACATTGTTGTTATTTTATGTTTAGAATGTGTAGCCTCCACTACAATAGCTGATGTTTTAAATGATGCTGCTGCTGCCGTGGTTGCTGGCTGTAAACGAGTATTTCTATATTTGTTGCCTTTAAGTTGCAATAGTCGTTAATCGTTTCCAATGACCCTTGGCTTTAAACATATAAAAGGACTGCAGCATACAACAACAACAAAAAATTAAACGAAGAAGCAAAAAAAAAAAAAACGAAATGCCTTAAGAGCATTTCAGAAAGGCATGTGGCCAAGACGCCTACCTGTAGATTTGTATTTGGTTCTCGTATGTGCGCAGAGGATCTGTATTTAGGTACAAGTACGTTTGTAAGCATTTAAGGTGTCTGGTATATAAGACAATGATGATCATGATGTTGGTGATTTTAGTAAAAGGCAACAGGTAACTTAAGATCAACAGCAAATGTTAACATGTTTAAGTAAAGAATCGTTTCACTTCTTTTTTTTTTTTATTTTGTTGTTGTTGTTGTCTTACGTTTTAAGCAATTTAACATTGGTGCAACCGGCTATACAAGCATAGCAGCAAGAGCATGTAGTTTAAAGATAGTACAAAAAAAGAATAAGAAGAAATAACAACAAGAGTTTTAATGGCTTGTTTGTCTGATTCTTTTACAATTAACTCTGTCTACAAGGGGGTGATCGTTTTTTTTTTTTTTTGTATTTATTCGATTCTTTTGGTTCTTAATAAATTTAAAGGGAAATATGAGATAAGGTAGAAGAATAATTGTTAAGAAAAACAATATCATAGCCTTCAAATCAATTTCTTCTATCGTTTATATATTTGTTTGCGCTGTGGGAATAAATAGTAAAAATCGGTTAAATTTTAAAATTGAAGAAAGACCTGTACTTTTTGTAAGAAACATGTAAGGCCTACATCGCAGGGGTTTTCATTAGTAATCATACTATCACTACTAACAATACATCACCACTAGATAATGGTTTTTTCAAATTATGTACACGATCTTAACAATGTTGTGCTTACTGAAAGTGACAACACTGAACTCACAGACCCTTCAGAAGTTAAATCACTAATTTTCTTATTAAAAAATAATAAAGCCCCTGGACTAGACGGCATTAATAGTATTATTCTAAAACATATGACTCAGTATTTCTTCGAAACACTAAGCAAACTATTTAACTACTGTTTAAAAAATGGTCACTTTCCCTTGGATTTCAAAAAGGCTAAAATTATACCCATTTTCAAAACCGGGAAAGATCCCAAATTGCCTTTCAGCTACAGACCAATAAGTATATTAAGTTTATTAAATATATTTAGTATTCGAAAAAATTATCCACAAAAGAATCGTTGATTTCGCTGAACAGAATGATATTATTAATAAAAGACAGTTTGGTTTTCGAAAGGAGCACTCAACTGTTCATCAAATAAATAGAATCGTAAAAATCATTGAAATGAATAAATTGAAAAAGCTTTCGACACAGTATGGCACAACGGATTGTTGTATAAGCTTAACTCCTACAGTTGTCCAATATATTTACAAAAAATAATCCAAAGCTTTTTAACGGATCGCTCGTTTGTAGTCTACGTAGATAGCAAGTTGTCAAGTGAAAAAGTAATACTCGCGGGTCTACCGCAAGGGTCGGTTTTATCTCCAACAATTTATGCATTATATACAGCAGATATAACTCTACGAAGAAATCAAGAAGCTGCATTTTACGCAGATGATAGCGCTTTTATTTGTAGTGGTAAAGTTTCAAATGGCATAGTTAAAAGAATGCAAGAGAGCTTAAATTCAAGCCAAAAATATTTTAATAAATGGTAAATTAAAGTAAACGATAACAAAACTCAAGCCATTATATTCCCTTTTAATAAGTCTCCAAAACGTATCCCTTCTCAAACTATGTTTTGTCGTGATAATATTATTCCGGTAAAATCGGAAATAAAGTATTTAGGTATTATCTTAGATAAGAAATTAAGATTCAAGCAACATGTTGATGACATTTGTCAAAAAGTCATAAAATGTGGGCGCGCACTGTACCCTATACTTAGCAGGAGATCCAAACTAACCTTGCTAAACAAAACACTGCTCTATAAGATGTGTATTCGTCCAATTATGACTTACGGCAGTCAAGTCTGATTTAATAAGACGGCCAAAACACATACATAGAAGCTTCAAATTATTAAAAATAAGAATTTAAAAATAATACATGTTCTTCCCCATAGGTATCCGACTAATTTACTTCATAGAAACTTTGGACATAAGATGATAAACTCATTTATTCGTAAATTGATGCTGTCATTTATTGTAAAACGCAGATTGTCTAACTTTGAGACAATTAGAAATTTACAAGTCGCTCACTATGATTCATTCGTAAAAATTAATTAATTTAGAGATGACCTAATTAATTTCTATTTAACTTCCATAGAGATCATAAAGGTTTTTGTGATAAAACAATTTTTTAGAGTTAAATTTAAGTTCCACTTTTCCGTTAAATTTGTAAGTTAAATTTAAACTTTGTTTGATGAAAAAGAAAATATGCTAACTGACAGTTAAAGTCAAAGTTACACAATAACTAAAATTGATGAAAATGGGCGTTAATGAGTATTCTAAACATGCTTAATACTCATAAAACAATTAAAACTACATACATATACAAAATCATAATTTCTTTACTATTTTTTAAAAAATATATTCTGCAGATAAGCCAAAGGGTTTTTGGAATTAGAATTAAGAAATCTGTAAATCAATATTAAATTAATAATAAAGAATTAAAATTAAAAAAAAGATATAATATATAAAGACCTACGATTAAATCAGAATTAATGGAATTTTAAGTCGCTTTTATCCCAAATTAAACATAACATACCTTTAATATATTTGAATGTTTATTAAGAAAAAATATATAGCCGTATGTACTAAAACTCGAAAAATAATTACAAAAAAACAATATAATTAAAACAATTGGACTTCCTCGATTGAATACCATTTGAAGGCGTTTTGCTCCTTAAATGTCTTTTTCCTCTCCAATAAATTGTACAGTAAGGCTGCAAGCTTTTGTAGTTCAAATCTTATATTTATATGGCTTACGAACAGCTCATGCCATTTGAACAAAATTTCCATGAGCTTGACATCTCTGGATAGAGCTAACTTTTGGAAATGTGAATTTAAAAAGACACCAAACCAACGTAAAAGCTGCAACTCATAATCACTGCTGCTGGGATTTAGAGAAGGACGTTCTTCGTGCACCGATAACTGAGGCGTTACCAGCATATTGTACAAATGTTGTAATATCAATAAAATCTTTTTGTAGTCTATATCTTCTCTTATATGTACAGTAATGGCATCAGCATCAAAGGAACATGCTAATAGAATATTTAAAACATCTAGCACAGCGTTGGGAGTTGCATTTTTTGGATATTTTTCCGCTAACAAATCTAAATTTGGATAAGGTTCTTCTAGGCCAATGTTTTCCAATTTGAAATCAACATCCATGTGTTCCTTACCAGCAACATTTGTTAGTTGTTTAGCAGAGGTATCATTTTCTTCTAAGTTATCAACTGATTTCAAATTTTGTAATAAGTAGAATAAAGTTTTCGAGAGAATTTTTTCCGATATATTATTATAACGTCTTAGACAAACACCAATATCTGCTAGTAGGTTGGCCTTAATTAGCACTGTCAATAGTTTTTCGGTAATTTCATGTTCACTAGCTCCCGCCTTTTCCAGTTGTTTGGCTATAAGTTGTATTTCCGGACAAACAAAACCATTATCATTATAGTTGGACATTAATGAAATATGTACATCTTCCAATGGCTGTTCAACCTGCAGCACATCAACATGTAAATTCAACTGCTTTAGTGCATACAATTCTTTGTCAAACTCTGTTGTATTTTTAAAAGCCACATAGTTACCATCAGCTTTAACCAAAGTATTCTTATCAGTGTTCTTGTCTTTTGTGTTTACGGTAAATGGTTCATAGTCATTACTGTATTGCAAACAATCCTCCAAGAAGGATTCTTCATTAATATGAATATCTTCTACTATTGTCTGATAATCATGACCAACTTGTGTACCCACCAATTCAGATAACACCTCCTTCAACACTCTGTACTTAACTACGGATAGATTTTGTCCCATTGCCAAAAGGATGTGATCGTCAATGGACCAGAGTTGTGAAAAGTTAAAGAATACTTTAAAGAATTGTTTGGTTTTTATTACTTTGTATTGAGTATTGTAGAGCAGGAGTGAGGCACCCTCTTGACCATGATTGGCGCCATAAATTGCTACAAAATGTTTGGATATACCCAAAATGGATAGGGGAGTATCAACTTTTAGTTGAGTGAGCATGGAAACAAAATTACCAGGAGAACGGCTGGGTTCACTGTCATCGGCAAGACTGAGAAGGAAAATACGTTTATCGGACCCTAGGATGCAAAATCAAAATAAAAAAGAAAATATATAAAAATCAAGGATTTCAAGCGAATTTACTAGAAATAATATGGAATAAAATTAAATGTGAATGGTTAATAAAGAATAAAGAGATGTAGACCAATTGATATAGAATCCAATGAAGTTTGAAATGGTTCATATAAAATTTCGTATAGAAATGAATATGTGAATCGGTTCATATAGAACTGAATGAAATGGGAAGCGGTTCATAAAATAAATTAAATACGAACCGGGTTAGCTGAGAACCGGTTAAAATAAAATCGAATAAAATATTAATCGGATCAATAAAATGTGAATCAATTCATAAAACTTAAGCATTTTATATAGAAAACACTAAAATGTGAACCTTTCCATATAAAATGTGAACTGGTTTGTATGAAATCAAATGCAATTTCAACCTTTTTATACCTATAATATCAAATAATATTTGCATCCGTTCATATGGAGTCGATTAAAATTTTAATCTTTTCATATAGAATCGATTGAATTTAAATCAATTAGATAGAACTTAATTAAAAATTATTTAGTTCATGTAAAATTTAATGAAAAAATCACTTACATATTGTTAATAAAACTGGCATTCCATCGCCTTCAATCACAGCCGCACCAGCAACATAAACATCTAAAATACCTCTTTTTAAATTATAACGTTCCGACTGGTTCTCTTCTGCCTGTAAATCAAAACGTACCAAATGATAGTCGCCAGTTTTGGTATTACGCTCAAAGTAGGTTAGAATTCTATTTCCATTGGATAATTTTTGTATATTAGCATCAGAGAATATTAAATTTGAAAATAATTCCAATTGTTGGGAACTATTAACGCCACCATCAGCTTTTCGTGATTCAATGGCAGCACTTAATGATTCACAAGAGCCATCGTTAAACAAAACAAAGGTTTCATTTTCATCCGCTACCAGATCTGCTATACATTTTTGGAACTAAAAAAATTAAAGGTAACGATTAAAATGAAATAATTTATCATAATGCTAATGCTTACCTTTAGCTTCTTGCATTTATTAACATCTTTGGTATTGTCATCCCAGCATCTAATAGATTTGTTGGCGAAAACACCCACATATTTTTCACTATTCCTATCATACACCACTTTAGAAGATAGTTTTTCCAGCACAGACCAACTTTTTACTTGTTTTTGTGTAGAAATCTTTAAGAAATAAAACAAATTGTTAAATATTTTTTTGGAATTTTTAAAAGTACACACGTCTTTACCTTGATGATTATTACGATGTTTTTGCCCAAAGTTGTTATAATATTGCCTTGTTCCTTATCTGGTGATATGCCCAGAAAGTCCTTGGGTTCCGGTATGGGACACAAATTATAATATGTTATAAATTTTGTCATGTTTAGAAAAAAATTATAAATATTTTTTGTGAAAATAATTATGAATAAAAAGTAAACTGCACGTGTTTGAAGTTTGTTTACAATTTTCTATAGGGTTGCATTTTGCAAACATATGTTTTAATAGGGCGTTATTACACTAGAAACAAAATACACTTAGAAAAATGCTATATCAAATTCTTATTAATAAAGTAATATGGTTCAATTTTGTATTATACATTTAAGAAGAGAATTAAATAAAACAAAGTTAATGTATGTTTTTATTTAATAAATTCATTTTAATATCTGCTAACTATTCTTTTTTAGTTTATAACACATCACTACTAAGAACTTTAGACAGTGTTGATAACTTTTCTATTAAATACACTCTAAATATATGATAAATAAATAATTAGAAAACACAAAGTTACCACTACTGGCTTTAGCTGACGTTTATTGCAATTGTTTTCATTTCTTATATTTTGGTCATATTCCTTGAGGCGCATTTGATAATAGACTCCACAAATTTTGGCCAAAAAAATGGGAGGCAAAACAAAGCAGACTCAACGTACTAAAAATAATGCTAAGGTACGTTTGATATATTAGATATTATCTAAGTAACACTCTAATCTTAAACACCTTTTCAGCCTTCGAGCAGTGCACGTAGTGCGGAATTGCTGGGTTCAGCACCTACATTTGTGGGCTTTTCTGCACATTCCGATTTCGGTATTATACCATTTGCTCCCGGTTTTACAACAATTGAACAGATGCCTGATACTTTCGATGCCAGCATAAGTCCACAATATCAGTTGACCATAAAGAAACTTTCTAAAAAAGATCCCATGACTAAGAAAAAAGCATTACAAGAATTTATCGATTTAATTAATAACTCTGAAATAGATGAATTGAAAATGATTTTACCTTTGTGGCCCAATTTATATCAAAATTTGAGCACTGATCCGGAACACAATGTACGCGAACTAACGCAGACAGTACTGCAGCTATTGGTTTCGAAATGTAAAAAGGCTGTAGCACCATATTTGAAGCAGTTAGTGCCTGTTTGGTTGGCAAGTCAATATGATAATTATGCACCGGCAGCTAGTATCGCCAGTACTTCCTTCAGTCAAACTTTTGCCAACAACGCCAATCGTACTCGTGAGGTTTGTCTGCACTGTCAAAGCGAGATTTTGGAATATGCCATGCGTAACTTGACCTTTCACACGGCTTCCACGCTGTCAACGGGAAAGAGTGTAACACCCGAGGAAGCCGAACAGAAATATCAACGTGTGGTTGTGAGCAGTTTGAAGGAACTTTCCTTTTTAGTTGGACACACACTAGAGGCCGAGGATCAAACACAAATACAGGAGGGTCTAAAGAAGTTGTTGGAGCATCAAAAATTTTGGAGTTTTGCTAAAAATAAGCCCAATGCCATCAAGTATGTATGATTATTTAATAAAAAAAAAACTCCAATGAAATGTTATTAGGTTCATATGGAATCAAATGGAATGTGAAGCGGTTCATAAAGAATCGAATGACGTGAGAACCGATTCATGCTTGGTTCATAAACTATCGAATGACTTTAGAACCGATTCATAGTTATTCGAATGAAATGCCAACCGGTTTATGTAGAATCTAATATTTTCGAGTCAATTTTTAATCGGCTCAAATTAAATCGATTGAAAAGTGAATCTATTCAAATAGAGTATAATTTCATGATTTTTTTGTTATTTCCAGAGCTGCTTGGTTTGAATTGATGTACCATTTATTACAAAGTCCCAAACAACAAGAAATTTTTGTTACACAAAAATCTCAGATGATAACAATAGCTTTTCAAAATATCGATGAATCGGATCCCCTGGTGGCACCTCACGTATGGGGCTGTATACTATTAATACAAACAAATTACAAGGATTGGTAAGTCTGCTTTAAATAAACAAAAAATATTTTATAGATTTCTTAGTAAATTTCCAATTTCATATTTCCAGGCATCAAACAATTGATTTTCATAAAACTGTCTGGCCCAAATTTACTTATTTACTACGTAAGGCGTTCAATCGTAATGCTCAAGCCATCTGTCCCAACATTCTGCCATTTTTCTCCCAATTATCACACGTAACAAGCGATATCTGTAAATATCACGATTTAGTAAAGCAATTTTTTGACAATCTTAGAGATATTATAATTCTGGAAAATTCTACACTCAACATACCGAAACAGGACAATAAAATGATAATAAAAACATACTTTGAATGTATGCGCTATTTAATACAGAAAATCTATACCAAAAAGGAAAACACACAAGAGGAGGAGAAAGCAATGGTATTGAAAATGTTAGATGAAAATATAGTGGAACCGATAAAATTGTGCTTGACAAGTGCTGAGGGTTTAACAACAAAATATTTCTTCCAACACACTTCCACTTTAGTGGCCTTCTTTGACAAACAAGCTGCCATTTCTACAATGTATCAACAGATATTGGATAGATTTTGGTTTTTGTTATTCACTTTTATACCAGAGGAGCTAAAGAAACCAGATGTTAGTGAATTGTATTTAGAGCGTGTTATAAAACTCATAAACGATTTGTATGTAGCGAATCCTAGTTTAGAAGAAAACAAAGTTAAATTCGTAGAAGATGCCGACAATGAAAACATAGAGAAACCGGAACGTCCCGCCACTTCCAAAGAACTACATACCACAGCAGCTTTTATACAAAAAGAATTGAAACATTTGGTTGTACAATTGTTGCGTATTTGTTTCCATAAAACTATAGCTTTGAAAACTTCCAAGTATATTAAACATGTACGATTGTTGTGTAACATGTTTAACGACCGCGATTTTTTCGCTAAAGTAAGTGAAGATGGCAAACTGGAAACCACTCTAAGGACATTGGTAGATTTGCTGAAGTCTTCGTTTTTAGATAATGAAGCCTGTGAAACTGTGGTCGATGTAGTATTTGAAATTCTACACATTTTGGAAAAACAGCAACGATTTGAATTCATCGAAAGTGAATTGATGAAGGTAAGTGAAATTTGAAGAAATACATATAGTAGTGGTTTGTATAGAATCATAAAGAGTTGAATGAAGTAAGAAGTGCTTCATGTAGATTCGATTAAAACTAAACCAGTTCATTTAGATCAGGAGTGTCCATAAGTTGCTTATGTAAGAGCAAACACCAATACATTTAAATAAAAACTTATTTTTATTCAGTATTTTTTGTTGTAAAAGCCAATACATACAAAGAAAAACAATCTACATTGACGATCGCAGTCACCAATGTTTACCAGTAAAGCATACGACAGTGTTGTTGCTTTGCGCTTACGTGTATAGTGTGAAATACGACAAAAAAAAAAAGCCAAATAAGGCAAAGTTGTTTGTGTATTTCGTATTGCTAGTGCTGTATATGAGTATACAAAACACACAGCCTAAGAGTTTTTACAAAAACAAAAGAGCAAATAGTATAGGGTTTGGGCACAACTGATTTAGATCCTAATGAAATTTGAAGCAGCTCATAAAGAATCGTATGAAATTTGAGGATCTTTTAAAATCAAAAAAAAAAAAATTCGAACCGGTTCATATAGATTCGATCGATTAAAAGTAAAGCGGTTCAGTTAGAATTAGGTGAATTTTGTTTTCTTTGATTACACTCTGCCGTTTATTTCTAACTATTGTTTTTGTTACCTACAAAATTTAATTGGAATGTTATTACAACTGTATTACTAAATTTATTTTTTTATTTTTATCTGTCAGATGGCTCAGTTTTGAATTTAACTAACATTTATTTTTTGCAAAATATTTGTAAATTGTGCTGTTCTTCATTTGGGAATGATTGTAGTGGCTTATAACTTGAATGTTTCTTTATTGGTTGTTTATTTATATACATATATGTAAAGATTAAAGTCATTGTATAGTTTTCTGTTGAGCATTTTTTTAAGCTTGGTATAACTGAGATAGCTTGTTACTTACGCCTTATGTGTTTTATTTGGTAGATAGTTTGCATTAATATGTTGTATGTAGCTTTATTACTAAGGTAAAATGATTTTCTTTTATGGGCGACTTCCTCAAGGTCTGTGGTAATTACTCAGATTATCAGGCATGTTCTGAAATCACGGTGATTTTAAGTCACGAACGATTTTGAAATCACGGTGATTTTAAGTCACGAACGATTTTGAAATCACGGGAGGAATGTTTTGGTGTTTTGAAAGTCACGAGATTTTTAATTTTTAGTAGTGATTTTGATTGTTCTAAATCACAAGCTAACAGATGATTTTCTTTATGTTGACTACTAAAATGTAAAAGTAAATCACGAAAAATGTAAACAAATCTAAAAAATGGTTCGCAAAAAATACAACGTCGTACTAAATTTGTAGATTTTAAGTTTTTTCTGTGTAAAATAGTATTATTTCAAAAACAAATAAAGAACAAATGGGCTGTTTTCATAAACGCAGTATGCAATGCAACATTTCATTGCATAAAGTTCATAATAGCATTTAGAATATAATTTAAAAACTTTTATCACATAAAATATAAAGATATTGGACTATTAAAGAGAATCTTAAAACGAAAATTTTTAAATTATATTTCTAAATGCTATTATGAACTCTATGCAATGAAATGTTGCATTTTTTTTCTAGATATAAATTAGGTTGGCGGAGAATTAATCCCTCAAATTGTCGGGTTATCCCACGATCGATTCAAGTGAGTCTTAAGTCGACCTATACCTTCATATAGGAAGCTGGAACGCTTGAATCTTTTATTAAAACAAAAAATTTTGCATGTGACTAATGCACAACTTCGAAAACCCGTAATGCGGTACAGTTAGACGACGCCAAGCATTAACCAATGCAAAAGTGAGACGCAACTCCAGAGCTGAATTACGACAGGAAATGTTGCATTACATACTGCGTTTATGAAAACAGCCATGATTTTAAGTGTATGTGATAATTTTATTACAAGAGTTCAAGGAAAAATGCTTAAAAAAATCTGTGATTTGAAATCATTAAATGACCGGTTTTAAATCACGAGATTTCAATAACTTTTGTACACACAATACCTTTGATTTCATTGGATTGTTAACTGACAACCTTTGAGTGTAATTTTCACAGATGTTTTTCTGTTTGAATTCTCAACGGTGTTTAACAATTTTGGTTAGAGCATGTGATATTGTTTTAAAATCATTAAAGTTATGATAATACTTCCACTAAGATGTGTTAGTATATGGCGTTGTGTCTGTATTTACTGTTTGTAATGTTGATAGCAGGTTATTGACATTGGGTTTGGAGCTGTCATTGCAGCAGACATTTATTTACTGTTATTGCAAAGGCATGAAACATTTTTATTGTATCTATTAGGCTTTAGTCAATACAACTGCCAATATTAAATTTTATCATTGCTATTTACTATCCTTGACTAATTTTGAATGAACATATCTTAGTATGGTCTAGGTTTCTTCTTAACGGGAAATGTACCCTTTTCTTAGTTTTCTTTTAATTTCTTTAACTTGTCTTATTGCCCGTTAGAGTATTTAACAATTAATAGAAATTAATCAAATATGAAACGACTCAATTCTAAAATTGTACAAATATAATTAAAAAATCGTTAGAAGAGAATTTATATTAATGGATACATTTAGAATCGAACCAATTTAAAACAGTCTAAATCTAAAGTATTTCGAGGCATATACAAATCAAATAAATTTCAAAACCAACCAATTAAAATTGAAGAATCTCCCTATTCTTTCATAGATAATTGACTAATTTTTCTTACAAACCTTTCAGATTCCACACCATGTAACTCAAACTTTTGTACTGCAGCGTCTACTCTCACATCCCCTGTGCATAGAACCCGAAGTGCGCAGCATATTGTCACAAAACGAAACCAGCGAAATCATAAGTAAAATTGCCCACGATGTTGTCTCGAACAATTCCAAGGAACTGTTTAATCTTTTGCACAAGTGTTTCTTTCAAACCGATAGCGGTGAGATTTTAATATCATCCAAAACCGTAGACTCAATACTCAACATACTATCGGAACCGTTGGTGGTGGCGCAGCAAGATAATGAAACTAGTAATACAGATGTAGATGCCTGTGGCAGTTTTATAGCACAAATAATGCCAGTCGTGTGTTCAAATGAAAACTCAACGCGTGCTGTACAACATAAAGTATTTCTAAGGCTGTTTAAGTTTAGTATAGAAAAATCCGTGAGTGATTATATTTCGGAGGATACATTGTGGGAAATAACAACCTGCTGGCAGGATGCTTTATCAAGTGAAGATATTGTAATTAATAAAGAGTTGTTGCAAAAATGTTCGCAAATCGTACAGCAACAGGCTAACAATGAAAACATAACAGTCACTGCCATAGATTCTATGGCAGAAGCAATGGCAAAGTTTGTTACTTGCTCTACCGAGAATACAGACGATGAAAATGAACGTTCTTTAAAAATAGACCAATTTTTAAAGAGTTTATTGAAAAATAATGCAAACGACATACAAGAACTCTTCAATGTTTGTGTATTTATAGAGTCGTTAAAAGGAGCCGCCACTCCCTCCAGTGATTTTACACAAAACATAAAAAATATCTGCGATTTGAAATTAGTTTTGCAGAAGTCTTTACTTAATTTCTCTACCCTATGTAAGCTGGTCTGCAAATCTAATAAGGCACATACTTTATTAGAAAACACTGAGGTCAATGAAGATGAAATCACTGATGACTATTGTGATCCTAATGAGAATTTATTGAAAATTTGGTCAGAGTTTTTGCAAACCCAGCTGTTGCAATACATTAACATAGCGGCGTGTGCTGATGCCTTAGTTACTCATACTGATAAATTGGATAAGCCACTAGAAGCTTTATGCTTGGAACTCTCCGAAAAGGTACAATTGCTATTGCGTCAATCCGGAGAATTAAGTGTTACCCTCAAAGAAAGACTGCTAGAGGAATCAGCCAAAGAAGAAAACATCATTTATTGTCGTTCTCTGCCCTATCTAGTGAATATTGAACAATATGCTCAATTTGAAGAAAGCGGCATGCTACTTTTGTCCGAAGATTTACAAGAATACTTTGTGGCCCAAAAAGCTTTCAGGGCCTATATTAATACTCTACAATATTTACTGCCCAAATTAGAAGCCAAAACCATTAGCAACGAATGCCCCATAATGCGTTGTGAACCGCCAGATATGTGGATAAAGGCGGCTGTTTTTCATTGCTTAATTGAGAACAATTTTTCTTCAGCATATAATGAAAAATCTGATCATAATATTGTTACCTCCACAGTGCAGTTTATAACACAACATGCTGATAAATTGCATACACAAAAGGAGTTATTGTTATATCAAACGTGGGCTAAGTTTTTTTTTTTTTTTTTAATTTTAATGAAAGTATTTCCTATTATTAAGGAATGTTTTAAAATGTTTAATTATATTTTTTAGAGAGATACCTAAACAAGACATTCTGAATGTTTTAAATGCTGTGGAATATATGAATCTATTGACAGAAGTTTTGCTTAAAGTACCTCATCAATTGTCTATTAAAAATTGGGATGTTATACGTATTGGTTTGGGCCATTGGATATTAAGTTTGACCAAGTCATTGGATTATGCATTAGAACATCAAGATGAAAAGGTAAGTAAGAGTAATAATTAAACGTTTTTTTTTTCCTTAAATACATTTTCAAAAAGATTGATATAGTTTAGCTTTTAGCGTGGATCTTTAAGATTCCGTAATTTTGCTTGAATTGTTGATTCTTAGATTTTCTTGGTTCTTTAGAGTGTCTTAGTTTAGCATCAATCCTGTTTCTTTAGCTTCAATTGTGGATTTTTGGATTGTTTCAGTTTTCAGTCCTTGATCTTCATACTGACTTAGTTTAGCCTTAATCCTGGAACTTTAAGCTGGAGGTCCACACCAAGCGTCTACGCGTTTCACGCGTTCTAAGCAACTGTCAAAAAAGTAGAATCAATGTAGTTGTATGAGTTAAGTTACACACTCAAAAGCGTAGGACGCGCTGACGCTTGAAACGCGAAAAGTTCGTTTACTTACGCCAAAACGCGAGTTGTGGACCTCCAGCTTTAGATTGGCGTAGTTTTTTTTTTAAGAGAAGTAACACTCCGGCAATTAATATGTTTATATATAATTGCGTTAATTTCTTTGGAAATGGTATAGATTGAAGAAGTAAAGGTAGTGAAATTAGAAGAAAGCTTTATATCACAACTCTGCAATTGCGCATTATGTTTGTTTTTAGTGCAGCAATGCAGCGCCTTGCATAAAGTAGGCGCATTATTTTTAAAGCTTTTTATAGCCTTTAATTATTTTACTTCGGTGGCATTTGAATGCTATACCACCGAAGGAGGGCGCCGTGATAAATATTAGTTATGATGGATAGAAAGAAAATCATGGTGTAAGTATACAAGGTGAGTGCAGGAGGACTGACTTTGTTTACAATTTACTTATGTCAAAAGTAATACTTTTTCAAGTATTTTTGACAGTAGTACATTATTTTACACAAACAAAATGCCTGTTGTTTCTGTTTTGTGTTGTATTTGTTGTCGATTTGCACTCACCTTGTATAGTTGCACCATGAAGAAAACTAATAATTATCAGAAACTGATGTTTTTTGAGTGGCAGCGGCTGGGAATCGAACGCGAGTTACAAATACCAATTCATGCTTAATGATTAAATGCGCTTACCAATTATGCTACAGCACCCTCAAAAAGGTTTAGCAAATTGTGGATCTTTAGATTGTCTTAGTTTAACTTCAATCGTGGATTCTTACATTATTTTATTTTAGCACTGATCGTTGATCATTAGATTGTCTTAGTTTAGCTTCAATCGGATCTTTAAATTTAATTGTGGATCTTTGGAATGTTTAGTTTAGATTCAGTCCTTAATCTTCAGATTGTCTTAGTTTAGCTTTAATTTTGGATCTTTAAATTCTCTTAGTTTAGCTTCGATCGTGGATCTTTAGATTGTCTTAGTTTATCTTAATTCGTGGATTTTTAGATTGTCTTAGTTTAATTTCAATCATGGTTCTTTATATTATCTTAGTTTAGTGGCAATGGTGGATCTTTAGATTGCCTTAGTTTAGCTTCAATCTTGGAACTTTAGTCATGGTTTAATCATGGTTCTTTATCTTGTCAAATTCTACCTTATTTTTTTTGTTTATTAATCTTCTTTCTAGACTTTATACTTTACCCTACACGTCTTCAAACTATTTGCCGCTTTAACCTCATTCTTTGCTGAAGAAAAACAAAAGAGTTCCACTGAGCTAATCAAAAATGTCTACGATGAATGGATACAAGTGTTTTCACGCGATGTATATCTAACATTATTCAAATCATTTTATCGTATTTGTCAATATCAAGGTAAGACCTCAAATTTTGTGAGAATTAAAATCAAAATCATTTACCTCTCGTACCATATTTTAAGATATTTCTTCCAACTTTTCTGACTGCTGGGAAATATTTTTAAATGAGCTCACCACAACTATGGATAATATGGATTATGGCATTGTATATGCGGTAAAATTATATACATATAAACGAATTTCTTATCAAATTAATAACGAATAATTAATTTTTCTTTCCACAAAGTTTTGTAAAAACTCTAACCAAATTACTCTGGATCATGTGTGTAATTTCCTGTTGAAAAACCTGTCCAGTCCGGTACATTCATTGCGTACTTTAAGTATCTTTGTGATGCGCCAATTAACGCCCCACTTTGTGGCCGATGATATTGAGGTATATGACAAGAAATCGGAGCATATTGATAAAGATGAGCATAAGATTGTCAAATGGCATTTCCTGAATCGTTTCGAAGACTATATGGGTCGTTATGAAATGCCAATACAGAAATATATTAAAGAATTTAGGTAAATTAAAGATTATTGTTAAAATTTGTAGAGTTTTTATTGATGGAAATTATGTCTTATTAGTTTTAAACTAACCGAGATAGCAGAAATGGAAAGCATTGACAGACATGAAGCTTTTAGCTATTTAATGTTATGGGATTGTATTATATATGCTTGTGCCAAATCACCAGTAGCTTTACGATCTGTATACACCTCCTGGTTGCATGAAAATAAATATGAAGAGGTAAGTAAATTTCCTAATACCACCCTAGGCGAATTTAAAATTTAGTAACGTATGGTATTCACGTTTAAGCCACCTTTTTTAAACATTCAAACAAATGACGGTAAGACAAAAGCAATAGGTTTTATTATTGTTCAGCTCGTAAAAAAACAGTCCTGCTAACATTTGATCATAATTGTGAAAAGTTCTTACAAAATTAAACTTAAAATTTCCCTTATTTTTTTCAGAATTTACTGCAATTTTTATTCCGCTCAATGCCAGCTGAAATTTTGAAAAATCACAGTACCAAACAATTAAACAACGACATTTTCAAAGGTCTCTCTTGGACACAAATACAAGGTAATTTCAAAATCTTTCAATTTAATTTTTTACATTTCAGTCGTCTCGTTATTGTATTGTGCCTTGTAACTAGTGGTCTAATGACAAGGACGATTGATAGATCAAGTCCTCCGAGCCTGTTGGTGATATATAATCGGCTACCGGTAAAAATGAGGATAATTCTTGTGTTTGTCTTTCAGGTTGTGGTAGCGGCATTTTTGGGTATTGTTGAGGAGGTTCGGCTACATGTATGTTCAAGTTGGAAATGAATTTATTAATCCAGACGGCCAAATTGAAAGATAGAATTTTTTGATATTCCCTTAAATTGCTGGTTATGTTGAATTCATTATCTGAAAATTAATTTATAAAATCTTAGTTTAGTTTCAATCGTGGATCTTTATAAAGTCTGAGTGTAGTTTCAATCGTGTGTCTTTATAAAGTCTTAGTTTAGCCTTTTATCATGAGTCTTTAGAAAGCCTTAGTTTGGCTTCAATCGTTGGTGTTTCTAATGCCTTTTTTTAGGTCCAATCGTGGGTCTTTCTAACTTCTTAGTTCAGCATCCATCGTTGGTCTTTCAATAGGTCCTTATACATCCTTAGCTTAGCTTCTACCATGGGTCTTCATAATGGGTTAGTTCAGCATCTATCGTGGGTGCTCAAATGGGTCCTTATATTGTCTTGGTTTAGATTCAACCGTGGGTATAATATATTAGTTTAGCATCCATCATGAGAAATCCAATCGATCCTTTATTTTCTTAGTTGCTCTTCCATCGTGGGTCCTCAAATCATATATCTTATACTCGTTAGTTTGGCTTAAATCAAGTGTCTTTATAAAGTCTTAGTTTAGACTCCAATCGTGGGTCTTTGTAAAGACTTTGTTTAGCTTTAGTTTCTCTTACCTGCAAACTCTCTTAATGTCTCCAATATCACCGTTACCAAAGGCGAACTTTCATCGATTATAAATTGATCATTCAATAAAAACTCCCTCATTTCCTCAAATAGAATACAAACAATCTTTTTAATTTGCTGTCTCTGCTTACGCACAATTTTACGCTTTAATATTCGACAATGTAGTCTCTCCTTCCTCTTTGCCACCCTCTTCAAACGCTTCTCCTCCTTCAGCCAATTTAAAGCCCTTTGTATGCTGGTATACTCCACATTTGCTGATTTTTCCAAATGTTTATTCAACGATCTTTTGTGACGTCTCGATATGATGTGATTAAAATTATTTAAAGTATCTGTTACTTGTTTTATATCAGGCTTGGCCAAATGATTAATACGAGCCGTGCAATTGGCTATAATGGTCTTCTTTAGGAAATAACGTGGCATTTTACGGGGCGCTGCAAAATTTGTCTTGGGCGTGGCCAAATACACGATATGCTCTGCCTTTGTTAAAACATCACGATCGATAATTATATTGTCCGTGTGTTTGCACACATATTGAGGATTGTAGCGTGGACAAACACACAAATATCTGTATAAATAGCGAGGTGGCTGCTTCCTAGGCTTTTCAAAAAACGGACGAATATCTTTACATTTAACGGGGCGTTCGTTTAGTAATATTTGACGGGCATTTAGTTCTTCTAAAACGGTTCTTGCTTTCTGAGCGGGTTTTAGGGTAATTTCTATTTCACTGGGAATTTCTTCAAAATTAATGGTCATTCTCTTTTAAGATTATAAAGGATTTATTAACACACAAATTATTCAGAAAAAAATTTATTTTTAAAATGTACGAATCTGACGTGTTTAGTTTTTCAATTTTTTTTTTTTAATTTTGTTTTTTAGATCCAAACTTATCTTTGGAGAAGTATGTCTGCCACTTGTATACCGATGTGTTGAGTAAATTGCCGGCTGTTGTTCGCAAATGGTGGAATACCAGTCCTTCGAGACAAAAGACCTTTGTCGATACTTTAACCACCAACTTCGTTTCACCCATTATATGCCAGGAGGAACTGATGGCCATTGCTAGTAAAAAGGATAAACATGAAAATATGCAGGTAAGAAAAAAATGAAGTAAATTTTATAGAAATGTTCTTTAATTTTAATCTTAGGTCTTTATATAGTCTACAAAGTCTATAAAGGGAGGATATATATTTGTAATTCTTCTTTTTAGGTTACTGTACACATATCGACCCGTGAAGTTTTAGCGGTATATTCCATTGATGAGGCTCGCATGGAATTGGTTATAACATTGCCTTCCAATTATCCCTTAGGTTCAGTTAAAGTGGATTGTAATAAACAAATTGGTGGACGCTCTTCGTCACGTAACGTGGCCATGCAATTAACCATTTTCCTAACACATCAGGTAATAAATAAAAACTAGTTTTATATTAGTAATCTTATGTCATATAACTACATATATTAAAACAATATTTGTTTAATTTCTTTATAGAATGGCACCATATTTGATGGTCTGGCTTTGTGGAAAAACAATTTGGATAAGAAATTCGAAGGCGTTGAAGAATGTTATGTTTGTTATACGGTTATACATCAAGACACCTGTCAATTACCCAAATTAACCTGTAAAACTTGTAAAAAGAAATTCCATGGTCCATGTTTGGTAAGTATTTTGAATTTATTTTAAATTTTGTATATTTATATTAAATTGTATGTGTTTTTTTTTCAGTATAAATGGTTTACCACCAGCTCAAAATCCACTTGTCCTATTTGCCGTAATGTTTTCTAAATTTGTTTATTTTTTCAAATATGTATGTATGTACGTAAAAAGTGTGCAAGATACAGCATGAAGCAATATTATTCATTGATGGATATATGTTTGAGTCGAATATCGTACATATTCAATGGAAAGGTTTAAATTATTATACATATTTATATGTATAGGTATATATATTATAAATGTAATTTTAAAATTATGCATACAAATAAACAATGATTAACAATAAAATAACACTCAGATTACAAAGATTTGGTTTTTTATTTAAGAAAATTATGAAGTTTGAAATGTTTAAAATATCAATAAAAGCTTCGGTAGTATGTATTTTACCCCCTGGCCCACGATGTCAAACGATAACGTTCGCTTAGATAAGACTTAAGACACATACTTTTTATTGTATCTATTTTTTACTCAATCAAGTTTGTTTATTCCACAATCAAGTTTGTGTCTTAAATCTTATCTAAGCGAAAGTTATCGTTCGACATCGAGGGCCAGGGGGTTAGTGTTTTATACCCGCAATTAGTTTTAAAACTAGGCATTTTATTTAGTTGGAGTTGGCAACATTTCCTGCAACAGTCAACGGTGCCGAATAGTGTTGCCGTAGTAGAAAAACAGTTTTAACCGGCAAAATTCCTAAAAATTCAAATTTTTTAAATAAACATACATTTAAGGTCTTTATATGGGCTTAGTTTATTATTTAAATAACATTCATACTCACTTTAATAATCAATAGGTATCTCTTCTTTTTTAAATAAGTACAACATAATTTTTGTTTCTTGTTAGAGTTATTAATCTTTTCAATACTGTAAAGCGTTTTTAATATTATATAATTAAATGTTTTAATTTATTTTCTCTTCTTTTCATTAATAAACAGCAATAATATGAATATTTATTAAATACTTCTTTTATATATGTATTTTCCTTTTCGATTGTTTAAGTATAAATTCCTTACTATATAAAAGTTTATTTAGGTAAATAAAGTTTAATTAATTTTATGTTTTATATTAAAAAATATACTATATAGTATGTACCTACATATGTATGAATGTGTTTAAAATATAATTACACACAATGAAAAACAAATTACATAGATTACTTTTTTAACAAAAACAAAATGGCGTTGTTTATGAAACATGTTTGAAATTTAATGACTAATTGATGCGAATATTTGTATAAAAGAAGCAAAATTAGTATAATAAAACATTGGAATGGTCGTAAATAAAACTTTAGCATAAAATATTTAGCCCTAAAGTTTGCGGAATTAAGTTTTTATATTTTAGTTTAAAACAAAACTTTACCTGTTTAATTAGTGTTTAATTAACCTTTTTTAATATTTTTTTTAATTGTTTTACAAAATACATTTACAAGTTTTTTTCACAAATGTATTTTTAAAGCAGCCATATTTTCTTTAATTAAATTAATATCATTATTAATTATAATTATAGAACGTAATGTAAAATAATCTGTATAATATTTTTATAAACCATAATTCGAAAAATTATCTATTCGTTTATTATTGCTCATAATTTGTTTGGAAAATTAATAGATTAAACAAAATTTGTCTTTTAAGAATTTAATTTTGTATAGGTACCTATAAATGATAATCAAGAAATATTTTGCTTGACCAATAAACGCAGTAAAATATCCACTTTACTGAATTTTATGTGTTTTAAGTGTTAATCCAATCGTATAAGAATTCAACATTTTGATAACTTTTATTCTGGTTAAACATCAATTTTTTTAAATACCTAGGTACAAATTTAACTTTAGAATAAAATTTTCACTATTATTCAAGTTCAAGTGATCAAACGTCGAAAGAAATATAGTCAATATAAAACTATCAGTTGAATTATAATTTTTAAAACCATTTTTTTTTTGTTTCATTTAAACTAAAAAATTGATTATTAATGATTATGCTGCTGTCTAAAATAAAAGTTCTATTGGTGTTTTATCCAGTTATCTGGCCACCCTATTGTTTACACCAAAAAAGAATCAATTTCATTGGCTGAGAATAACGAGTGCTTGTGTGTGTGATTTTCATCAATTGTTATTTTTGTTTCTTTACTTGTGCTAGCGAGTTGATTGGTTGTTTGTTATTGTTCATGTAATTGGTGGATTTGTTTGCATATTCTTTTCTTTTTTTAAGGCTAACACCAGGCATAGATAATAATATGTATGTACCTATGTATCTTTATTTGTAAAACATGTTACAAGATATCAAATATTTATTTTTTTTTGCTGACAGTGCACTAAAATTATACATTTGAAATATTTTCTTTCAATAATAAACTTACAAAGTTTATTTCAAATAAAATTTTAAGTAAATAGGTAGGTACCTACCCATGGTGAAATTAAATACCAGGTGACCGCATTGCTACAACAATTACAACAAGGCAAGAACAACAGGCATTTTTCTATATGAAAAACTTTCGTCACTGTCAAAAAGTTTTTTTTTTATATAACTTTTTGGCATTTTCAAATTCACCATGAATAATCAGCTGGCGCTACGCTATCACCTAGTATTTAAATTCACCTTGTACCTACCTAAGTAGTTAAGGTTTAAAATAATTTTTGTGATAAAAATAAATGTATGTCAACATTTACTCTCATCATTGTTGTTTGTCATTTTTAAAAATTACAAAGATAATTATGAACATAAACAAATTTGTGTCCGTTATTCTACCAACAATTTGCTCTTGTAAGCATAAAACGATGTTAAGACATGGCCTTAGATTCGCTAACGACAGAAGAATTCAAATAATATTGTAAATACGAAATACAAATAGGTAGGTATAAATAAAATAAAGCAAGTCGCAGTTGCCTTCCTGCTATTTACTCTATTGCTTTATTGACTCTTTTATGTAACTCACACAATAAACGTAATCCTTTTTTAACTGAAATTATCACGAAAAATGTGTTTAACAAGTCGCAATATATTTTTAAAGTCAAATGACAATATAACAGAATTTTCCATCGCTTAGTTATGCTTACAACAGGGATGGAAAAATTGATATGATCGTACTTTTATTTATATAATAGGAACCTATTTACAAGAAAAATATAAATATTCCTAGGTATAGACTAAGAACAATTTTCAAATACACATAGCTAAAGTATTTTTTATAGAAAATATTGTGTACTACCTATAACATATAAAAAATCTTGTATAACAGTATTTTCAATAGAACATCTTGAGTATAACAGTATTTTCTATCGAAATACGGAGTAACCCCCCTGATGAGAGAATGTGGTGGTTCTCGAAACATGTAAATTCAACAACCCAGGTTCAATCCCCAAATCAGCCGAAAAATTATCAATAAATTTTAATAATAATTTCCATGTAACAATTCCTACCTTCAGTAAAAATAATTTAATGTAAATTAAATTTAATGAACTCAAGCCTAACTAAAGAAATATCAAAAATATTTAATTTTCTAATTAAAAAAAAACTAATTTTATTACTTTCCTTTTGGAAATTTTTTTTGCAACACAGCTTTGAAAACGGTTTCACAAAACTACTATAAAGATTTTAATACCTTTATTATTATCAAGCTTTGTTTAATCACTAAATTTAACCAAATAGATTATGTAACAATGCTAATTTAAAAAACAATTAAAGTACAAAATATATGCATGTATGTATATGTAAATAGTATTAAATAATTTATAATTATCTTTAGTATCTGTTTTTTTTTAAACTTTTCAATTAAGTTTCCATTTTTATAAATTAAAATATATATTTTATATAGGTATACAACAAAAATATATATTTAATAAAAAAAATATGTAATGATATTGCACTTAAGCAAACAAGAAAAAAGAATATACACATAAAGAAAAGAATATATTTTTATACAACAAAATAACACCTAAACTAATTTAAAAAAAAATAAAAATAATAAACATAGCAAAAAATCCTAAATTCGACTATTATAATTTATTTTATATAACATATTATAATGATACTAAAATATAATTAACAAACATAAATAAAATTATATAATAAACATAATAAATTAAACATAAACATTAAAAAAATCTTTCCACTTTTTCAACACTTTCCTCAAGTTTCTATAGATAACTCCTCTTTTCATTAGCTAATTTTCCGTTATCATTTCCAAATTTCTTTAATCAAACATATTACTGGTTTTTCTAAGTGTTACAAATTATATTAGAATTAGGTTTATAATAAAAAAATTAACATACCTATAAATTATATAATAATCACAATTTTAATTATACGCTCTGCGTGTTTAGTTGGCTTAAATTTCATGCTTAATTTTTTGCCACTCCGTGCAGTTTCATTTTCATTGCCATTCTTTTGTTCTGCTGTTGTTTTATATAAATCTTATGATATTGTGCACATTTTCTTCAGGTCATTTTCCGTTTCATCGTTTTCTATAACTCCTAAACCAGCATTTGGTGGGGCTTTACCTTCAAAATTTGGCAAATATGGTTCATAGTCTAAGCCTTTACGTTCGTAGAAGAGTAAGTATGCAGAGCTAGGATCTATGTTGGGTTGGCTGGATATTTCACGACATGAACTGTCATTGTAACAATACCACGAACCATTGGGATTAGCGGCATAGGAAACATAATGGCCACCATTTAACATGCCCGAGTGTGACTGAAAGATGGATAAATTAAAAAATATGTTTGTTTTTTTTTTCATATAAACTAAGATAGATAAAGATTAACGATTAAAGCTTAAGGCTTAAAGAACAATGATTGAGCTTAACTAATACTAAATAAAGACCTACGATAACAGCAAAACTAATGGCCGAATTCACAGTCTTTAGTTAGCTAATGACAAAGGCTTAACTAATGATTCTTTATTCGCAATGCTTAGTTTGCCATAAGAATAACAAGTATTAGTTAAAGAACAGTTAGTATATTAGTTTACCAATGGTTAACTAATGACTGAGAATTCGGCCATAAGACTACGATTAAAACTTAACTAAGACTAGACAATGATATACAATTAAAGCTTAATTAAGACTAGATAAAGACCTACGATTGAAGCTTAACGAAGATTAAAGCAAAGCTAAGACTAGATAAAGATAAAGCAAAACTAAAAAAGGACCTACAATTGATGGTAATCTAAGACTAAATGAAGACCAATGATTAAAGATAACTATTATAACAATGATCTACAATTAAAGCTAAACTAAGACTAGTTAAAGACCAACAATTAAAGCTAGACTAAGACTTATTAAGGACCTAAGATTAAAACTTATCTAAAACTAGATAAAGACTCACGATTAAGCTAAACTAAGAATAATTAAAGACGTACGTCTATATAAAAACCTATAATTAAAGTTTAACTAAGGCTAGTTAAAGCTAAACTATCTGTATTTATAGACCTGTGATTAATGCTAACCTAATACTACACCTTCGATTGAATCTCAACAAAAATTTCCTTCACACTTACCACAACAGCATACAATTTATATTTGGGATCAAACTTATCTTCACCGTTTTTCAACTTATGCTGATGGAAATCTTCAAATTCACCATCGATTATGGGCGTCTTAGTTAAACTAGTCGATATTAAACGTTTTCTTCGCGTCATTGTGCGATCGCCTTCATTCTGGCGCAGAGTATTACCCATTATTGAGGCATTATCTAACATTTTATCCGTACTTTCGTCTTCCTCCAAATCATTGGTTGGTTGTGGAAAATTATCATTGTTGGCATTGCTAGAGCAGTTATTTTGGTTGGTTGTTGAGGAAGCTGTTGCTGTTTTGGTCTCTACAATATTACTGCAATTATCTAAAATTTGAGTGTGATTTGAGTGTAAATTCAGCATATTATTAACTTGATCATCTAAAGACAATTGGGCCTCTTTGGTTAGACCGTTAAGAGGTTTGTTGCTAGGGGTATTGTTGGTGGTATTTGGATTTGTGGTGTTGGTGTTAGTATTGTTGATACTATTGCCATTATTTGGCGAGTGCTTAGTGTATGTTTGAGTTTCTGAGGCTTTATTGCTTAAAGTGGTAGTGGTAGTATCATCTTTATCACTAATTTCTGTCAGCATTTTAGAAATATCATTCATTTCGAGTAGTTCTTTGTGTCGTAATATGGTTTCTTGAGGCACTGCTGCCAAATAGGGTGTGGGATCGAAGTTGTCAAAGGGAAAATGCACCACCTTTTGTGATTTAACCCACTTGTTGTTGACACAATTGAAACGTTTCAAATGGATAATCTAAAGAGAAAAAATATTTGACAATAAAGTTAAACGTATTAAAAAGACCAACTTACCAATATAGGCGGCAATTTCCAGATTTGTAATTTCTTAGTGGCTGGCTTTTTACCTTTACAATGGCTGCAGTGATACCACTGCTCTAATTTTTCTTCCGAGGTAAATGCTTTCAGGCAATGATTCAAATCAACCGGTTCAATTTGTTCTTTACGACATATGGTCACCGTATCATGATCTACCCAAAGCTAGAAGAAAATTACAAATATGTATAATCATTATTTTTTTTGCGAAAATCTTTGAAATCATTTTCATCTAACCCTTTCCAAAGTACTTTGATAACGCAAGTGCAATGCTGTAGGATCCCAATCAATGGCTATGGTAAAATGTTCAACACCACCACCACCATTTCTTGTTATTCCTTGAGTCGCGGATTGTTGCGATTGCAATGAATCTCTATCGGATGAGTTGTTTGCAATAGTTTTTTTATTTTCTAAATTAGGCAAAGAACCTGTTGTATATTTTGGCATCATTTTAGGTGTTGAGGCATTACCTTTAAATGTTTTTTTTTTATAATTAAACATTAGAAAGTTAGATTTGATACAAAAAAAAAAAAATAACAGGAAAACTTACTTGTATTTAAGCTGCTGGTAAATAAATTACCTTGTAAAACATAATCATTATTACAGGGTATTTCACAGCCACGACAAAAACTTGACCAGGGACATAAAGCACATGTTAGGCCATCGTTTCTTACGGCACGCAAGGAAAATGGAAAATCATAGCCCAAGCTGTCGTCGCTGGAAAATTAAAAGAAATTTCTAAATTATTAAAATCTAACAGCTTAAAGGAAATATCCAAAAGACTTAATTCTATTATAAAAACTAAATTATGACCATTTTATATTCAATACTGGGTTTATATTGTCTGGGTTTAACCTCAATAGTGGGTTTTCTAAAGTCTAAGTTTAGCTCCAATCTTGGATCTTTAAAAAGTCTTAGTTTAGCTTCAATCGGTCCTTTATTGTATTAGTTTAGCATGCATCGTGGGTCTTTATATTGTCTTAGTTTAGCTTCAATATTAGGTCTCTCTAATATCTTAGTTTAGCATCCATCGTGGGTCCTCCAATCGGTCCTTATACTGTCTTAGTTTAGCTTCAATCGTGGGTCTTTATATTGTCTTAGATTAACTTCCATATTGCGTCCTTCAATCGGTCCTTATATTGTCTTAGTTTAGTTTCAATCGTGGGTCTTGCTAATGTCTTAGTTTAGCTTCAATCGTGGGTTTTTATATTGTCTTAGATTAACTTCCATAGTGCGTCCTTCAATCGGTCCTTATATTGTCTTAGTTTATCTTCAATCATGGGTCTTCCTTAGCTTCCATCGTGGGTCCTCCAATCAGTCTTTATATTATCTTTTGTTTAGCTTCAATCATAGTGTGTTCTTTAATCGGTCCTTATATTGTCTTAGTTTAGCTTCAATCGTGAGTCTTTCTAATGTCTTAGTTTAGCTTCCATCGTGAGTACTCCAATAGGTCCTTATATTGTCTTAGTTAAGCTTCAATCGTGGATCTTTAAATTTTCTTTGTTTGGCTTCAATCGTTGGTCTTTATATTGTTGCTTAGCATCCATCTTGTGGGTTAAAACTGTATTAGTTTAGCTTCAATCTTGGGGGTTTATATTGTCTTAATTCAACTTCTATCGCTATAACTTATATTCTCTTATTTACAAGTGTTTTATTTGATTAACTACGCTTAACTACTTACCAGTCTGCCGCATGATTAGCTTGATCCGTTGCCGCCGGAAGTGGACTCAGCAGACGGCTAACTTGCAACCAAACTGCACAATATAAATCCTTATTTGTACCACCCTCCAAATTGGGAATTATCAAAGGCACACCAAATATGCTGGGTCGCGTTTTATGATGCGACAGAAAATAACTATCCTGACGCGTGATCTTACGATGTACGGCCATCAAATATTTACCAACTTTATAATGCTGCGAAGGAACTCTTGAAAATATACCATTACCTAAAGCAACGGCTGCATCACTAACATTACAACCACCTGCAGCTGCACCACCCGCAACAGGCGTCATTGCTGCCACAGCTCCTAATGAATCATTTAGATCTTGTTGCATGAAATTTTGACGATTAATTTCCGCCTCCATTAAACGCTGCGCATTATTCTCGTCGGCCGAGGCATTTAGTCGACAGGGGCAATCGCTCATGCGACGCAGACCATCACACATTGAAGCGGGCTCTGAGGAATTAGCGGTATTTAGATTTGTTAAAGGATCACAAGTAGAACTTTCCATGGAATTTTCACCGGAATGTGTAGCAGTAACAGATGAAGAGGAACAAGTATTTGCCTCAGTGGCATGTAATAGCTTAGAGGTGGATATATGCTTTTGTAAAGTGCCACCATTGACAAAAGTATTTTCAGGACTACGACTTAAATGGGGTGTTTGCTAAACAGCAAATAAGTATATATATGTATATAAAAATTAAGTTTAATTACAAGGGTTACATAGAAAACAAACGTAAAAACAAATGTTATTTAGTTAGCAAGTGTGCTTTGGTTATATGAATAAAGGCGGAAATTTATTAATTAAAACAAAATCAATAGATATTATTTGTAATTTAAGCCAAGTTAAGTGCGTTAAGCATTAAAGTGATAAAACAAGTATAAAGGGCTAAACACCACAAGCACATTTGCTAGTACCACAACCTAAAATAGTACATATGTATGTATGTATATAATCATTAAAGGCGTAAGAAAATAGAACCAAAGAAATAGAAAGTTAACTAAAAAGGCAAAAAAAAAAATACATAATTTTCTACAAAAAAAATAAACAGGAATATTGCTAATAACAAATTAATTTAAAAAATATGGTGCTTTATTAAAACTATTAAACAATTATATCCACAACAAAGGAACTGTACAATTAAACTATAACTATATTGGTTGCTAACAATTAAACTGGAAATTTAAATAAGAAAAAGATAAGAATAATCAAAAATCAAAGAAATGTACAATTTTATTTTAAATCAAGTCAATGATGAATAAACCGAGAAGTTTCAGACTCAAGATAAAAAAACTAAACTAAGACTGTATAAACCCTTCTATTAAAACTAAGACAAGTCTTAAAAAGACCTACGATTAGTTAAAGCTAAATTAAGACTATAAAAATACCCACGATTGAAAAGCTAGGATAAGATTGAAGCTAAGATAAGACTTAAAAAAAGCCCTACGATTAAATTAAACTAAAACTATAAAAAGACCCATTATTGAAGCTAAGATAAGGCTCTATAAATACCCACAATTGAAGCTAAATTAAGACGTTATAAATACCCACGATTGAAGCTAAGATAAGGCTATATAAATACCCTTGATTAAATCTAAACTAAGAATATATAAAGATCCACAATTGAAGCTAAATTAAGACGTTATAAAGACCCAAGTGTGAAGCTAAACTGAGACTATATAAAGATTAAAACTAAACTAAGACTACTAAGTATCCACGATAAAAGCTATACTAAGACTATATAAACACTCATAATTGAAGCTAAATTAAGACGTTATAAAGACCCAAGAGTGAAGATAAACTGAGACTGTATAAAGACCTAAGATTAAAGCTAAACTTAGCCTAAATATACGCCAACAATTGAAGCTTAGCTTAGGCTATGTCAAGACAATTTACGCTAAACTTATTCTACAATTGAAGGTAATCTTAGCATAGCGCTACAACTGAAGACTATTTAAAAGCTGTAATGAAGGCCTACAGCAAGGAGCTAAACTTAGCCTACAATTACAGCTAATCTTAGTGACCTACAACTAAAGCCGAACTTAGCATATACCTATATAAAGTCCTGTAAATGAATCTAAGCTAAGGCTTTATTAAAGCCTACATAATGGCCTACAATTGAAACTAAACTTATGGCGTTTTCTTTTCTGGCAAAAATGTTACATATATGTTACACTTTTTACCCATTTCCCATACAAAAAAGAAAAAAAGTGTAACATTTTTGCCAGAAAAGAAAACGCTATTAGTCTCTAATTGAAGCTAATCTTAAACTATGTACAGACGGCTGTCAGATCATGCAATGTCGTGGGATCGGGCAATGTGCAATGTACTGACATTGAAAAATTGTTATCAAAAGGTAAATTGTCAGTTCAGACGACTGTAATAAAATTATCTGCCAACAGAAATTGTCAGTTTACAAGGTTGAAGCTTAAATAAGACTTAAAAAGGCCTACGATTAAAGTATGTAAACTAAGATTGTTGTATGGAAAAAATTGTCAAATTCGTTGTCAGACATTGGCAGGATTGTGTGTGTATGTGTTTAAAAATGTTAAATATTGTCATGGAACAAAAAAGAGCAATTGAAACAATTTTAGCTGTATATGTATGTACTAGAAAGCAGCAGGGATGAAGACAAAACAAAAAACCACCGTCATGGAACAAAAAAGAGCAATTGAAACAATTTTAGCTGTATATGTATGTACTAGAAAGCAGCAGGGATGAAGACAAAATAAAAAACCACCGCAAAGTTTGGGTGAAAGAACTATAGAATATATTTATTTATTTATTTATTCATTTCGTAATATTAAGCCTAGATGGCCAGAATGTCAATATTACATAGTGTAAATTCCATAATGATTATAAAATAAAATCATCTTAAACAATTAATAATAATTCAATATAAATTGAAATAAGAATATTAATTATGCATATTTAAAAAGTTTTTATTCAACGCAATCAGCATCCCATAAATTTCGCCGTGCATCAACTTCCTCGAAAAGTTTGATAATACTTTTATGTGACCACACGAATTCTACCTCTTTGCGATAGACTTTTGTATTGGTCTTGCTTTTTTGCCACCTTTAGAGCTTGCGGCACTCTATGAAGCAGGATTCATTAATTGAAATGTCGCTATCCATTTATTAATTTCTTCATAAAATGCATAAAATTTGCACATCTGACAATGAAAAGTGTTTGACGATTATCAATCTTAGAATGGCAAAAAATGTGTTCACATGATTTTTAGATGTCTGACAATATTTTTGCTTTACAATATACTGAAAATGCTTTTTCTGACAACGTCGAAACACAAAAATTGTACATAACTTTACATTCATAAACTTATATGCTTGAAACAAAACACAGACTATAGAAAGACATACGATTGAAGCTAAAAGAGAGTGATTACCGCATATGTGTATTTACACTGAAGAACAAAAAACAATCTGCAGATATTTCTGTAATTGTACACCATTGATTTTTAAATTAAAAAATATTTAAAAAAAAAATTCAAAACTAAAACAAAAAATTCTATTTAAGTTTACAACCAAAACCACTACAAATTAATTTGGAAAAAGAAAAAGGTATTGCTATATAAAGCAAATTTTGTATTTAATATGTACGATATGTGGTTAAAACAAAGAGACACATTCTTTACCAAAAAAATTTATCCATACTTCCATATTTAAAAAGGTAGTTGTTGTTTTGTTTAGCTTATTAAACAAAATTTTTGGCTAATATTAACAGAATTGTGTTCTTTTTAAAGGTTTTTTTTTCGTTTTTGGCAAAGTTTCACACAATGACAGACAGCAAAGCCTATA
This sequence comes from Bellardia pandia, assembly GCA_916048285.2. Lineage (NCBI taxonomy): Eukaryota > Metazoa > Arthropoda > Insecta > Diptera > Calliphoridae > Bellardia > Bellardia pandia. The sequence goes on along the minus strand of OU696531.1, from coordinate 98,193,182 downwards.
CAATAAATATATTGCTTTTGAACAAAACACAATGTAGACGTGTGTAAAGAATAAATATTAATGATGCAATAAATAAGGAATGGATTTTATTGTTAAAACATAATTAATACTTTAAAGTAAATAATATGTATTAGAATAGGAGGTGTGTCATAACAATGTCGGCCCGTATTAGGACTGGAACACCCAGTTTTTAATTTAAATATAATTTAATTTAAATACAATTTAATTTAAATATAATTTAATTTAAATATAATTTAATTTAAATATAATTTAATTTAAATATAATTTAATTTAAATATAATTTAATTTAAATATAATTTAATTTAAATATAATTTAATTTAAATATAATTTAATTTAAATATATACCGAACAGGTACTGTCTATGAAAAACTGTCGAATGCAGATACATTGCCATATGAAAAAGCAGACACTTTTTTACAGAAAACTGTCCAATACAGACACTTTTTTATAGGAAACTGTCCAATGCAGACACTTTTGTATAGAAAACTGTCCAATGCAGACATTTATCTATAGAAAACTGTCCAATGCAGACTCTTTTCTAGAGAAAATTGTCCAATGCAGACACTTTTCTATAGAAAATGCACTTTTTAGAGTTTAGATTTGGAATTTAATGGCGTTTTCTTTTCTGGCAAAAATGTTACACGCTTTTCCCATTTCGCACCTTTTTTAATTTTTTTTGTTCTTTTCTAAAAAAATGTCAACACTGCTAAAGTGTAGTGTGTTCTTTGATATAAATGTCACACTTAAAAAATGTTGCACCTTTCACACTCTGTATTTTTAGAGGAGGAGATGCACACGATAAAACAGCTGACATTTGTTTTGTTTATGAATGTGTATTTGTGTTAAGAAACAAAAAAAAATGTACAAAATGGAAAATATTACTACTTTATGTGTTGAAAAAATTTTGGATGACTTGTTAGATTCATCTTCATCATCTGATGATGATGAAATATTTGATATGATTATGGAAAGAAATCCACAACCGCGAGTGAAAGGCTTTGTAGAGAACGTAATTAATGAATACTCTGAAGTTGATGTATGTCAAATTTCATAGGACAATATCTCCTACTTCTTATATACATATGTAATGTATGTATGTTTATATATGTATATAATTTGTATAGTTTAAGAAGAATTTGCGTATTAGTCGGGAAGGTGCCATTGGTCTTTTTGAGAGATATTCATTGTCTTATTTCAAGCGATCTTACCAGGGAGCTATCTCCTTCTTCTTTTTTAACAAAAAAAAAAACAAAAACAGCTGTACATGAAAAAATTTACACTGTTGTGATTTTATATTCTATTCTGACCATTAAAAATGCGACATCTTTAAAATGTGGGGTAAACATTATAAAAATGTACATAATAAAGGTGTAACATTTTATTTCAGAAAAGAAAACACCATAAGTCTTGTCAGTCATCAAGGCTACTTTATCCATGAACGCCCCCACCCTCAATGTTGCCTTGAGAAATATTTTGTTTAATTCTTCAAATGGTTAATTTCTAGGTTATTAGCCATATAATTGTTTGTGTTGTTTAGCATTATGGAATTCTGGAATAGTGTAGCCAGTGCTGATATTCAGCCGGTTCGGACCGGTTCGCTCGAACCGGTTGTTAAAATTTTAAAAATTTTGCGAACCGGTTGTTGCATATTCACCCTTCTCGTGAATAAAAATTCCATATGAAATTTGTTGGGGTGATTATGTTTTTTGTTTTAACGGTTTTATATAATGTGTATTTATCAAGGCGATTAGTCTCGGCAACAAACACAATATTGTTCAGTTGTTCATTGTCCAAACGTACAAACAAATGAATTTTATTTTGGTCATACATTGGATTCTTGGATGATGATGTTTTCGATAGCGCTTTCTTTAATCTTTTGAGAAAAAAATAAAGCAATTTTTTTTGACTTTTATTTTGCAAAATCAAAACTATTTTTTTATTAAACAAAAGTTTATATCATTTCCTTCAAGAGGCTTGTGGTCTGTTACTCGGATGCGACTTTAAAATTTTCGCTATTTTTATAAAAATTTGGCAAAAATATAATTTTTTTAAGCGAACCGGTTGTTAATTGTTTCGATTATCACCACTGAGTGTAGCGTTTATTAAAGTGTGAAAGGCTGTACTTTCAAAGCGCCCCTGCAGGTATAAATCTTTTGAGATGTGAATGGCTTGTTAATTGTTATTACTAGTTTCACAATTTTTCTTACAATTTTCGCCAAATTTTAACATTTTCAGAATCTACAACATTATTGCATCATTAACATTTAAAACAAGAAAATTTGCAAATTTTCTTTTATTTACACATGTAAGAGAAAATATATATATATAATAAAAGAGTAGAGAAGTTAATTTCATATTCTTAGACAATATTAAATACATAATTGTGTTGTTGCCTTAAAAGAGTAGCCATACCTTGAAGCATAATAAATTCTGGGGCATGCACATAGTGTTTCCAAAGCACCGCCTTACCTTCGTTGATACATGTACATCATCGTCTTCGGTTTCATCGTCATCTTCATCGGCCAGTGTCATATTACAACGGACATTTTCGAAATTATTATGACGCAGCTTAGACGAGGTTATTGTTGTAGCATTAGTTAACGAGGTGTGTGGTTGTGTTGGCAGTGGTGGTGTCTCATCAAAAGAATGTTGTTGCTGATGCTCAGCATAAATTTGTTGCACTGTTTGGCCTTCATTATTAATATTATTTATGGAATTTATTTGATTGTTAGATGAAGCATTATTGGTAGTTGTATTGTTTAATAAAGTCAAGGAAGAATATGAATCATAAGCGGTTAACATGGCTAGAAAGAGGTTTAAAATAAATAAATTTTCTTCCAAGTTTTTTGCATAACGCTTACCTGAGCTTCTTTGTATATCTTTTAAACCTTTTTCGATATTTATGCCCAAAGTAGAACTAGATCTAGAGCGATCGGCACATTCTTCGGGTAATTGATAAACATATAATTCTTTGGCCGAAGAAGGTTTAATTTTATCTTCATCCGGAAATGAGTGTCTTATTTGAGAATTCCAAACCTCACAGATCAGCATAAAGTTGGGATTTAAATAACACAAGGAGGCCAGTTTACGTTTCAAATCAAAATATTTTGATTCCGAATTTAAGCGCAAACCGTATTTGGTGGGCACCGAACCATCCAATAAAATAACTAAGAAAATAGATTATAAAATAATGTATATATTTGAAAAAAAAAAAAAACCAAAACCTCAAACTTACCCAAAATCTCAAAGTAAATGAAATTTTCTACTGGCAAAGGCAAACTCAATAAACTGAATGGATCAAAACGTACTGATTCCCGACCACAACACATACAACTAACTTTCGACTTCAACTGGCCATAAAATAAATCAATTATGATGGACTGATTGCGTGCATGATGTTGCAGCCAAGCTTCTGCCGCCACTATCTTATCTGGACGACCATTAGAGTCTTTTAGTTCACTGTAGGGTTTTTCCATAACACGGTTAAGATCTTCATGCAAAGCATCTAAAAGCCATTCCAATAACTCCTGTGAATCATGCTGGCCGCCTCCAGCAAACTGGGGAGCATGTTTGGTAACACAAAAACGCAACTTTAAGGGAGCCACTGATCTGGTCGTAGCACTCCACACTTCTTTTAACAGCTCACCATATCTGGTGGCTAAATGTCCTCTAGTACCCAACTTATTGGTGGTATTTACCTCAAACAAGTGCTTATTTTGCCGAAAATACTGGGCCAGAGGTTGTGTATTGAATAGAACCTGAAGAGCGGCATTCATAAAGCAGGTATTACCTAAATTATGTAAACCAGTGGCGCCAGGAGCTTGTACGGACATAATGGATGAACGTGTCAACCGGCGATCGTTTACAGCAGAGCCTCCTGTTTGTGTTAAAGTCAGAGAACCCAATTCCTCGGGCCAAGTCTGATCTTTATTTCTAATTTCCAATAAAATTTGATCATTATTCTTGATCATTAGTTCCTTAAGCGTAACATTATCTTCTTCCAATAAAATGGCACTATTATCCAAAGAGCCGACTGGTATATGCCACAAACGTATATCTTCAATGCGCAAACGTAATTGTTCACACAGAAAATTGCCAATTTGTTGTACGGTAGCTAAACGACTGAAAGCAGCGGTGTAAGCCCAATAACGTTTTGGTGGCTGCAACACATTGGAAGCTGTAATGGCAGCAAATCCACCACCTGAAGCTAAAACACCATAACCACCTTACAAAAAAAAAAAAAAACTTAAAGAAACCCTAAAAATCTCAAGTTTAAAAAATAACTTACCCGATACAGCCCCCCAATTATTGGCGGTTTGTGCTTGAGGCACACTTTGATGCAGCAAAATACGCAGATTTAAAGGATACAATTCTAGTTCCACATCTGCGGTATTTGGCGGTTGTATGACTTGGCGTGGCAAAGGTAAATTGTCACCATACCAACGATTTAAAGCCTTCCACAGGGATTTGGGTACCAATTCAAAATCATGGTTTTGTACTAAAGGTGTATCACGCTTCAAATGACCCCCCTCACCCGTCAAAGTGCGTATATTCTTAAAAGGATTTGATGTTACCAGACTGTTATTGTCTATGGCACAGGGACGACAACCCAAATTACGTCCCGTAGATATACCACTACTGGCCGAACCTTTAACAGAAAAGTATAGGTGATAAATTAATATAATGTGCAATCAAGAACTTAGAAATCCTTACCCATACTACAATTATCGCTTGTTATACAGACTTCCACTCCTACGGAATCCAAAGAATTGGTATTAAAACTTTCATCACATACCAAGGCCTCGTCTATGCCACAATTATAATTTGATTGGCGTTGTTGTGCGCCAGTATGTCTACAATATTCACATGTTGTAGAGATATTGTTGACATACTGCAACCAGGTGATCCACCAATCACGTGATATTAAATACCAAAATTGTCCTACACGATATTTGCGTTTTTCCTCGCGATCTAGCCAGCCTCGTACTGAAATAAATAAAAGGTAAATGTTTTGGCTAAAAAAACATTGTAACATAACAGTTTTCAACATAAAACATTTTCTATAGAAAACTTTTCAATGCAGACTGTTTTTTATAGAAAACTATTCAAGGCAGACTATTTTCTATAGAAAACTATCCAATGCAGACTATTTTCTATAGAAAACTATTCAATATAGACTGTTTGTTTTTTGTATAAAAAACTGTCCAGTGCAGACTATAGAAAACTATCCAATGCAGACTGTTTTCTATAGAAAACTGACAATGATGGTTTCTATAGGAAATTGTTCGCAGTTTTCTATAGAAAACAACTGTTTATTTGCTACAGATACAGTATTATATTTGTTTCACTCACCTATATCATATTCCATATGACGACATTGAGGCCATAAACCAAACACTATGTGACATACTTCAAATATCAAATCTAAAAATGGCTGTAGTAATTTTAAGCTACTCTTAACATTCCACATCATAAAATCTTCTGCTCTCAAATTGACATTTAAATTTTCTATTATTAGAGAATCCTAAAAAAATAAATTAAACATCTTAGTAATCATAAATATTTCAAAAAAGTTTTTTATAAGAATCTTTACCATTTTTTGGTTTTGACCAACTTTTAAAGTGGTAAAATTAACAATATCTTTTAAAGCTTCTTGTTTCGTTATATCTTTGTACATATTAGCATTGCGATTTTCTTTGGCCACAAATAATAAAACATTTATCATTTGTAAAGTTTCGAAATGATTTAAAATACCATCACGATCCACATCGAAGATTTTGAAACAAACTGCAATATATTTAAAAACAAAAAGAAAATTAAAGGTTTGAAATTTGATAAAATTAAAAAGCTGTTACATCTTGTTCTCTCTACACCAGGTCCGCGACAGGCAGCACTGACGCCACAACACAGCTCCTTAAAATCAATATGACCATCACGATTTTCATCAAAAGCATTGAACAGGCCTTGTAAAGCATTTTTGGGTATGGGAGGACTTAATAAAGGACCCAGTAATTGCAAATCCAATTGACCATTGGGTGAGGTGTTCTTTAAACGCCAAAACTCTTTCTCCAAATCACCAATATCCTGAAAATTGCGTATAGAATACAAAAATAAACATTTTCTTTAACATTTATTAAACAAACCTTTTCTTCCAAATGTGTTACACCCGCTAAACTTTGATAGAATGTGGGTGTTTCTAATTCCGAAGTCAAACTGATGCAATTATCCGATAATAACCATTTCGAGAGTACGGTAGAGGTGCGATTTTTTAAAATCCAACCCTGAAATTGCTCATAATTTATGCGATCTGTTTGAGAAAACAAAGAAACACTTTCGTAGGGATGTAAATTAATGGACTTGGTAAAATCGGACTTTAATATATAAGTGCCATTATCATTGCAATATAGATTCCAAAGAAATCTGTGGAAGAGAAAAAAGAAAAATCAGTTAAAATGAAATGTTATTTTATAAAGTAAAAATTACTTGGTTTTCTCATCTTCGGTACCGCGTGTTATTAAAACAAGACCACATAACAGATCTTTAAATGAAATACCCTTATTGGTACCACCACAAGCGGTATACAGTAAATCTGTAACATTTGCTGGCACGCCCTCGCACAAAACATCTTGCTGGAATGCATTACGACTTAGATAGAAGCGACCAACTCCTGCTGATTTCTTAAAAGCTTCTTTAAGACGCCTTAATTCGGATTCGGAAACTGTTGGAATAAAAAATTTTGTTTATTTCAATAAAATTTTTTATGAATTATATGTATATCAAATTCTTATCAATGATTTATATTTGTAAAGTGTTAAATTTAATTATTGTTTTATTTCTAAATCTGTGTTCTTTTTTTACAAATTAATATTATTTAACATTATTTGCTCAAACGCTTCAAGTGGATGTATATTGTTGCTAGTGTTAGTTGCTAGCAATATAATGCAGATATAAAAATTTGTTTGCTTTGCAACTGTAAAGTTTATTAGAGCAAATCATATTGATGACGAAAATTGGTCTAGAAGATTAAACATGACAAATTTCAATTTGAATTCCTCTTAAATTATTAATACATAGGTAAATTGTTTTATTTTGCACAGCAGTTAATAAATATTGTATTCTTAATAAGTAAATGTAGAAAAAAATTGTGCATATGTATATCTTTACAAGTTTCAACTGTTTTTGAACTTAAGTTTAAATATCAAACTTTGTCAAGACCAAGATATTCTGAAACTACAGTGGTGTACATAAGGTTAGCACACTTCATGTTTTGAAACGTATTTTTTTTATATGATTATAATTATTAGCTGTAATTTTTGTCCAGTGGTGTACCCTATGGTGTGATCAGTATGTCCTGTTATTTTTTATTGTATTATTTCCTAATACTTTCTTTTATTTAATAAGCAATTTGAGCTGGACAATAATTTAGAACAGGAAAGTAAATTTATATATTTTTTTTAGTCTTTCAAGGTTACAAAAAGTCCTGAAAATATTTTATGAAACAAAAGATCAAGGGTCATAAAATACTACTTAGACATGGCTAAAAAAGTGGAAGACAGAGGAACAGCGTAAGTAATTAATTAATAATTTACTCAAGGATCTTCCTGCATTACATTAGCTACAACGCATTAGGCCATATTGGAACCTATGGGACATATAAAAATGTTGCACAAGTTCCAAGACGTAGTAAAACTACACATAAATTAAACTATTTAGAAGTGTGTGTTCGTTAATTAATGTTTTTTAATTATATTAAAAAAAGCCTCAGTGGCAGACTCATTTAAGGGCTCCACAGCAATTCAAATTGATCTTTCAACAAAATTCGGTTTTGACATATCATCTAGCACTATAAGAAGATGATTCAATGAAAAAACTTGAATGCATTGTTCAGTATAAGCCACAAGTTTTAAAAAAGAACTTACAATGCCGGATTTAATTTGCTCATAAGCATTTAGAAAAACCAGTATTTTTCTAGATGAATATCCTAAAAAGTTCTCATATCCTAAAAACTAATTAATCCTAGACATTTCTTTTGTGACGTCACAAAAAAGGCAACAAATTCTCCCATTGAAAGCGGTAAATACAGGCATGTGATGGAAATTGAAAACGAATGAGTTTTAGAAGTCAATTTTTTCGTAATATTTCTGTATTGAAAAACTTTTATCACATAAAATATAAAGATATTGGGCTACTAAAGAGAATCTTAAAACAAAAATTTTAAAAATTTCCAAAACTGATTCGTTTTCAATTTCCATCACATACCTGATAAAGAAAACATACAGAAAATCCCTTAAAAATAAACAATAACAAAACCAATTCAAGGAAATAAAAACCGCTACACTACAATACAACAATAATAACAATCATTTCCCGATATTTACATTCGTTAACAAAAACTCTATTTTTAATAACTTTTTATAAGGTAATCTATGAAATGATTAAATAAAAAAATAAAAAACATAAATAGAATGAAAACACACATTTAGAAAAACGAAAACGATCAAAAAAGAAAACAACAATCGATAAAAAGAAAGAACTCTTTTTAAGGCAAAATAACCTATTTCATTAACCCTCTTGCTTTCCCCTCTCTTTTCGGTAAAAAAAAACAACAAAAAATAAAAAAATCTCCCACCCAACTTTGTAGCAAAAAAAATTGCTTTAATTATTTTAATACATACCTACATAATAAAGAAAAAATTGCTTTATTATACATATGTATGTACATATTTACATATGCAGATGTAATTTGAGGAATTATAGAACTGGAATTCTTTCAACTTACCACGTTTGACTGCATCCTCGTAATTAATGCAGGACTGTTTGGATTCTTTAGCACCCATAATGATTGTTAAACCAAACGTTGGGTGTATAAAGTGGGGTGTCTGTCTGCCTGCACTAGCAAATTGCAATGGAATTCCTAAAGCGACGACACCACCACACTGACTTCTTTTCTACACTCTATTCACTCACAGTCAGTCACACACACACCCGTTTACAACATTCAGTATTCAGAAACTGCTTTATTAGCAGTTTACAAAAAGGTGTTACAATACTACGTCTGTTTTTTTTCCTTAATATTTTCTTTCTTTTACCAAATATTACTATAATTACTTTGCTTTTGTAGTTTTTAACGTTTTCATAATCATTTTATTCTTAATCAATCATATAAATTTTGAATTTCTCTCTATTTTCATAAACTTTTCGTAGCTTATTTTCACAAGTTCATTGTAATTTATTTATTATAATCGAGGAAAATTCTGAAAATTCTTTTGTAAAATCTTATGACTTTTTCCACTGCACAAAAAGAAATAGAATAACAATTGATCAATGATGCCAGTGTAATGTAATAATTGATTTATAACCCTAAAGTTGCCAGACAGGTTTTTCGAAAAGCAATGATTGTACTTGAGATATATAATGCAAAAGATAATACACATATACCTATGGATGTATATTTTTATATTATTTAAATCTTATCAATTTCTTATCTTTAGTTATATGTAGTTATATAAAACATTAATAAAGTATTATTTTTTATTTATCGAAAAATATACGTGTGTTTATCGATTACATACACGGAAAAAATTGTTGACGTAAAATTTATTTATTTATTTATAGACATAATAATTATGAATACAAAAAAAAGCTTGGTACTAACAACAAAGGTCTTTGACCCAATATTCAGTTTTAACTAGATCGAGTTGTAAATATTGCAATGTTTTAATAGCATGTTTACGGCTTTAATATATTTATGGTTTTTAAAAGATCCAATAGGCATATTTTTTTAAATAAATACATTTCGGCTTGTTTTATAAAACTACAATTTATAAGTAGGTGTATATAAATTAATTTAAATTTATTATTTACTTGTAATATTGTTATTTTGGGTTATAAGGCTTGATATTATATAAATGAATAAATAAATAAATAAATAAAATGTCATTTTATTCCACTAATACTATGTTTCCACTGTACATGCTTCGCTCTCTATTCATGCTTCACACCCCAATCATGTGCGAAACAACTTGCTTCACCATACAAAATTTTAAGAGCGAATTAAGTATATTCATATTGAATCTACTTGCGAAGCCCGAAAAATTGCACTCTTCTCTAATTTTTATCGCAAGTTTATCTGCACTAGCTGTAAAAATTTAATATTATTGTAAACAAAGCATATTATTTCTTGTTGCTGGAAGTAAAGAAAGTAAATACGTACGAATGTATGTTTTTTTTTCAAATAAGCTAACTAATTTCCACTCACTTTTGTTTGTCCATTAAAAAAAATTATTTTCCACAAATTGTAAATTCTGTTTTTTTTTTTATTCTGTTTGTTTATTAAAGACAACTGTCAAATCGAATCAAGTATATTAGTCATGTAAACACCATGATTCATAAACATGATTCAGAAGGCGAAGCAGGTGATTCAAGTCGCCGTGGAAACTTAATATAAGCCAACTTCACGCAGCAAATGCGAAAAAAAAACTTGAACGTGGCCAAAACTATAAAATATAAATGTGGCAACGTCAGTAAATAACCACCATACAAAAATACAATCGTCAAATGCACATCACTCGGTTATCGAAATATATGTATGTTGGTGACAGAGCTACCAGATTTAAAGTTTATGAAAATAATGTAAGGGGTTTTTTTTTTAATTGAAAATTTTTCTTTTAAAAAAGTAAATTTGAGAAATAAAATTAGCCGTCATACAATTTTTAAATTGAATTTTCATTACTTTCACGTATTATCTTAGTATGTAATTAAGATGAACACTTTTCTTTATAGTTTTTACATATTTTGGCCTTTTTATTATTTAAAAATACGAACAAATATTTTGCTGTTGCAATTCATTCAGTCCGTAGCAAAAAAAATTTTCTTCCGACTAAAGTGGCGAGTAACTAGTACGAGTAACTCGTTTAATGTGAGGGAGAAAAAACCACGCGTTTTTTCGCAACAGAGTTGCATTTATTGAAAAATAAACACCAGAGGGAAAACGTGAATGAAGTACTTTCGATATGGCAATTTTAATAGTTGGTTGTAGTCAAGGCATATTGATACAGGTAGTGTTAAGATTACAACAAACACAATAAATAAACAAATTTTGCCAATTAGAAACTTGTAAACATAAACGACGTTTGACATAAGAAAACTACCAAAAAAAAAAAAATCCGCTGTGTCTTCAACACTACCTTGTATTCAATATGCCTTGGTTGTAGTGCTGAGGTTATGTTGATAGTGCTGCCAAGTTTTGTAGGTTAACAATGATGCCATATGTTTGTCGTGTTTTTTACGAATTTTTTTGTCAATAGATCAATCAAAAATTCCCATATTCTTTTTTCTAAAAAAGTTCGCATAAATAGAACATCCGGTGTTGTTTTTAAAACACGACACCACACGCCGCACTGAGGACGTGTGCGGAGCGGACCGGCGACGGATGACCGACCGACACACGCTCTAGAGACGACAGGAGACAGAGAGGTTGTGGAAAAAAGAGCGCTGACTGACTGACGAAATGGAGAGAAGGAGACGGACGGATGGTTGACCGACGGAAAAATTTTTTTTCTGTCATGTGGTGAAAAAATCGTGGTGAGTAAAAAATCGTGGTGAGTATAAAAAATCGTGGTGAGTTTTTAGAAATTCACCACAAATTCCGTTATTCCAAATTTTTCAAGGTCATTGAAAATTTGTCATCCTAAAAGCAGGCAATGGATTTGCGGTTTACAGTTTTACGGGTGGTTGCTGAATTAGCTAACAAATAAGAAATTCACCACAAATACCGTTTTTCGAAAATTTTCATATTAGAAGAAAAATGTGTTTTTTTTACAGAGTGGTTGTTGGTGCAATGCTAAAGAAAAAAAGTGGCAAAACAAAAAAAAAACAAAATGAAAGAATAAATAAAGAAAAAATAAGAAAAAATCTTTCAAATGAAAGAAAAAAAATCGTCACATCAACTTTGCTATTTTTTTAAACATAAAAAAACGTCAAAATGACGATAAATAAGTCAAACCTGGCAGCTATGTGCGTCTTCGAGTTATAGAGTTGTCTTATGAAAGAAATAAAGAAAAAAAAATTCTTTTTTTTAAAGTTCGCTATAAACGAACCCGGTTTTCTTCTAAGAATTTCAACGGCCACAGCAACCAACCAACAAACACACAAACAACGACGACGACCGACGCACAGTGGCGTCATTTGAGTTTTTTCGTTGCAAAAATCATATCTTTTAAACCGAATAAGAATTAACAGTTTAAACAACATATGATAGATAACTTTCAGCCTATGAAATGAGCGTTTGGAAAGGGTGCCATGCTTTGTAGTGGCCTACTTATGGGTTGTTATCAAAGTTAAAATTAGTTGTTCCGAAACCTCTTGTTGTTATTTGGTGAGTATGGATGCCACCTCGACTAGCTCATCTATGGCGTGGGAACTCAACCCGCATCAACTCATCCCGGTTACGACACAACAAAAAAAATTATAATACAACTATTTTAAATATGATCTTGAACTACAAAACTTTAACGATATTATATTTTTCTATTAAACATCCTAATTGTGATGTTTTACCCTGTCGTCGCTGCCCACCCAACCATGGTCATTACGTCCTTCAATGACCCCTAAAAGATACTATATCAACCACTCACCATTCCATATTTCTACTTTTCCATATACGGCCCACTGTACCTGTAACTTTTAAAAATAATTAGTACACATATTGGAACAAATTTCCTTTCACATATATATTTATTACAAATGAAACATTAATATTAAATATACGTACATAAGTCTAATATCACTAATCTTTAACTAACATTATTAACAAAATAAAAAAATATCTATTAAGTTCACGGTTTGTTTGAATAAGAAGACCTTTTCTTCTTGAGATAAATAACCAAGTAATATTTCTATTAATATTTTGAATTAACGAGCAGATTTATATTATTATTTTTAACGAAGGGTTTGTTAATATTATTTTCTTTCAAATTATTTAACAATTTCTTTAAATCTTTTCTTTCTTTTTTTTTGGACACAACCAAAAATTACAATAAATAGGTTTTTTTCTCTTTTTTAAACTACATTATGCACTAAAAATCTCTCTATATTGAGCGACAATTCCTGCTCGACATCAACTTATCCACAAACAACAACATCCTTTTCCACTGCCTATCCCTAAAGAAGCTCCTACAGGATAAAATCTGGAGGATAATATATCTATATTTTTGTACTCTATATTTAAAAAAATTAGTCTTTTTGATCCCTATTTGTAAACTAAACACTAAAAACACAAATAAAAAATATCTTATTTTATCATAATAACTAAAACCCTACATTACGTTTTAGATGTGACCATGGTGAAATTAAATACCAGGTGACAGCATTGCTACAACAATTACAACAAGGCAAGAACAACAGGCATTTTTCTATATGAAAAACTTTCGTCACTGTCAAAAAGTTTTTTTTTTATATAACTTTTTGACATTTTCAAATTCACCATGAACAATCAGCTGGCGCTACGCTGTCACCTAGTATTTAAATTCACCTTGGATGTGACGATTTTTTTCTTTCAAAGTGACGAATTTACTACATATGTGTGTGTACTTACTTACTTTCTTTCTTTCATCATTTTTGTAAATATTTTTGCCACTTTTTTCTTTACACAATCAAAATATATGACACTTTGGATCACAAATTTCTTCTAATATGAAAATTTTCGTAAAACGGTATTTGTGGTGAATTTCTTATTTGTTAGCTAATTCAGCAACCACCCGTAAAACTGTAAACCGCAAATCCATTGCCTGCTTTTAGGATGACAAATTTTCAATGACCTTGAAAAATTTGGAATAACGGAATTTGTGGTGAATTTCTAAAAACTCACCACGATTTTTTATACTCACCACGATTTTTTATACTCACCACGATTTTTTATACTCACCACGATTTTTTATACTCACCACGATTTTTTATACTCACCACGATTTTTTATACTCACCACATGACGACAGAAAAAAATTTTTTTCCGTCGGTCAACCCCCCCCCCCACCCATCCGTCCGACCGTCACCTCCTCGTCATTTCGTCGTCAGTCAGTAGTAGTCCCAACTCTGTCGTCTCTAGAGCGTGTGTCGGTGTCGCCGGTCCGCTCCGCACACGTCCTCAGTGCGGCGTCGTCCTTTTTGCATGTGTGCGTGTGTCGTGTTTTGAAAAACAACACCCCGGATGTCTATTTATGCGAACTTTTTTAGAAAAAAGAATATGGGAATTTTTGATTCATTTTTAGACAAAAAAATTCGTAAAAAAACACACCAAATGCCAAAAAATATTTGAGTCAACCTGTAGCCAAAAAATCAAACAAGGTGATCCAAGTAATATTATGCTTGTTACCAGTGTTGTCAATTCCGAATAGCATATATTTTTATATTAAGCCTGTTCAAAATTTTAAGTGGAATGCTGTCAATATGTACATGTTAAAAAAAAATCACATGCAATTTTTATGAAAAGATGTTGCAGAATTAGTATACTCTGTTCATTTTGTGAAAAACATATGAAATGTATCTAGCAATATTATTTTTTCACAGCGAAATAATTAAAGTGGCAATTGTTCCCGTGGAATTTTCAATAACAATTGACTGTCTGTCATCTAAAAGTTCTTCTGTCGCAACAATATCTATTACTTGCGGCCAGTAATATTTGTTTATTCATTTTTATTTAACGATTTCGATTCAACACAGATTTTTAAATATTTTTAATTTTTATTTATTTTCGATTCAAATTCACAAAAAAGCAAAACATAATATGTGTTTTGTTTACAAAAGTACATTAGCTACAGGTTAAATTTTCCGTATGAAATATTAATGTTGCTCAACATTTTCCCAAATTTGAACAGAGTACTTTTTTAAAAAGTTAACCTGCAAGTACTTGCATGCGAGTGCTGTGTACGTATTATATACGTAAACTTATTCGAAAAACTCGACTAGCTCTGCAAGTGAAAAAATTTGAGTGCATTAGTAAAAAATGTGAGTGTATTGAGTTTTTCGAACTGTACTTGCATGTGTAACCCCGGGTAAAAAATAAATTCTGGTACAAAAAACAAATTTGTTTAGTTTATTTTTGTTAAGTTTTTTATTTTTTATAAAAACACTGAATGAACTGTTGAAGACTGTTATTAATATTATATTTTTTATGTGAAATTTTTCAATAAACTTTTATTAAATAAGAAAATCTATAGCTGGAGTTGCGGCGTTGTGGCGTCAACGCGTTTTAAGCTTTCTAAACGTTTTAAGCGCAAATTTGGTGCGATTTTTTTCAAATGTTGGTGGGTTTTGAAATTTCAAAGTTGACAACGCTGGTATTTTATTTTATACGACAATCGTAGCAAAAGTAGAGAAGAAAGAAGAAAAAACTTTAAAATTAAATTTGATTTTTTAGCTACAAAAGAAGTATAAAAAAATACAATTTTGATACAGAAAAAATTAAAAAAAAAATAGTATCCAAAGATATTTATATTGAGATAAAACAAATTAAAACGCGAACAAATAATAATGGCCAAGACGTACGATTATTTATTTAAATTATTGCTAATTGGTGATTCTGGCGTAGGAAAAACCTGCATATTATTTCGTTTTTCGGAGGATGCTTTCAATACAACATTTATATCGACAATAGGTAAGTTTTTTTGTCTACTGGGCTGGAGCATGAAATATGATAACGTCTACAATTATTAACAGAAAAAACACGTAAAAATAAGAAATGATATTGAGGAAAGTGATTTTTTTATTGTTGTAAAAAAAGTGAGGAGAAAGGAGGGGTCGGTCGGTCGCCGTCTTTGGATTTTGTTAATGTGTGGTGGCTGTGGCAAAGTCAAAGTACGTTTAATAAAATACATACCTACAATAGATAAAAAATCTACGTACAACGTCAAGGGATAATACCAGCATTTTATGCGTTTGTCGTGTTTTCTTCTGCTTAATGTTGTGCTTCTAAAAATATACATTTTTCCGTTGGATTTAGGACACCTTGCATTTACAAACAGATTTTTATTTGGGTTGCTATTTCCCTTGTTAATTGTAGTACAACGTATTGTGTTCCAAACAAAGGTATTTTTAAGTTATATTAATATTGTTGTAAAGTATACACATGCATGTATACATTGTGCTGCTATAAGGAAAAAGGTTTATGTTTTGGGGTGTTGGTGTGTTCAAATATGTAGTTTTATATTTTTGTTGACGTTGTCTTGATAATTATAATCACTACAACAGCTACTAACAGTCATCAATTTTATTTGTAGCCTGGTTTTTTCTGTTACTCTAAATGTTTTTTTTTTTAATATATGTATGATATTAATTCCCTTTTTTATTATAAAAAAAAGAAGTTCATAACATTTTTTTCTTATATTTTCTTTATTTATAATTTCCTCTTTATTTTTGCTCTCTTCTTTGCCTCTTCTAAATAAATTTGTACAAACACATTGAAAATGACTCACATTTTTCATCTCCCCAACCTCAACTCTCTTCTATGAGTCCCCTTAAAAGTTGTTACAATTAAAAAGTAAGAACAGAAAATCTGAAATTCCTTTATTTAAATGAAATAGACTAAATTCTAAAGAAAACTGGCGCTTTTTTTTATTAATTTGTGTAGTATTTATTTGTTTTCTTAAAGATTTTACATAAAAGACTGTCATTGTATTATATTTTTGTTTTTTTTTACTTTTTGACTAATTGATCAAGTTGTTGTATGTTTATAATTGCTGTAATGTCTATATACATATGTACATATATGTGAGTGTGTTGTGTGATATTTTGAAGATTTCCTTTATTTTTTTGTTACTTTGTTTTTATCTTTTTCTTTGTGTTTTAACTTTTCTTATTCATATTTTATTGTGTGTGAGTTCGTGTGTATGTTTATGAAGGGATCATACACTGTAAGAAATGTTTTGTTGTTTTGATGGCAATGTTTACAAAAATTTGTTGGTGTTTTTTTGGCATTTAACCAAAACAGATTCACATTTCTATACTTTTTTTTTATTTAATAGCTATTTAAACAAATTAAAAGATCTCGTGAATTCGTAATAAGTATTTACAATACGTATAAGATAAAATATATGGTAACGTGTTTGCAAATGACTTAAATAAGAAATATTCATATTCAAATTTCCTATAAATATTTATGTAGGATTTTCATATGTAAATGCTTTTTTCTTTTGTTTACAGGCATAGACTTTAAAATTAGAACGATCGAATTGGATGGCAAAAAAATTAAGCTACAAATATGGTAAGATCTTAAAAACCAATAAACTCTTAAGGAACAATAAATAAAAAATAAATAAAATTTTAGGGATACTGCTGGCCAGGAGCGTTTTAGAACTATAACCACCGCATACTATAGAGGCGCCATGGGTATTATGTTGGTCTATGATATAACTCAAGAGAAATCATTTGAGAATATCAAAAATTGGATACGTAACATTGAGGAGAATGCATCGGCCGATGTTGAGAAAATGTTATTGGGCAACAAATGTGAACTAAATGAAAAAAGACAGGTATGAGTATACAACCACATTTACTTTAAAATGTTTGTAACAATTTAATTTAAATCATTTTGCCGCCTATGTATAACCAAACCTATTGATGAGATTTAATATCCTTTTTATATTATACTCACAAACACGTACAAGTATTCAGTTAATTAGTGACGTGTTAGTAGAAAGGTCAATCGAAAGGATATGATGTTACATTATGATGTAATAATTTTAATTTATTTATAACTGTGTGTATTTTTTTTTTGTGGTTAGGAGGTAATTTATTTTGCAAAAAAAAAATAGTACCTAATGACATTTTTATTTAATTGTAAATATGTAATTTAAATAAAGGAGTGGTTTTTAAGTAAATAATACAACCACGTACCACAACCAGTGGGAGGTCATACTTCAAAACATATTTAAAAATAAACAAATTTTAAACAATTCTAAAGATTTAAAACTTTGGACTCCGTTATAAATAAAAGACAGAATCTTAATCTGTGATTAATGTGCAAATTATACATACATATTACTCGTATTTATAAGCCAGAGCATCAATTACGGAGAATTAAAAGTGCAATCCGGATCAAAACTAATAAAAAAGCTATAATTTTTTCAGTTTGGCGAACAATTTAGAAATACAAACCCAAATCTTAGCACAACATATTTCGCTATAATTTTGAATTGGAAAACGTTTGTTGTTTTGATTACGACGAGCTGGAGAAATACATGTTTTAGTTCCTACAGCTGTTACAGTTAGCAGATAAACTAAAAATGCGTTAATAAAAAAAAAAAAAAATAAATAAAAAAAACCTGAACTGAAACTGAAGAAGAACCTGAACAAACCCTGAACTAGAACTTAAACTGGAATTAGAAAAAACATTAAATTTGAATTGAAATATTAGATTTATTTAATATAGAATCTTTTTGTATTAAGGATTATTGTAATATCTAGTGTTTCATAACTGCTTAGTATGTTATGTAAGCATGTAAGAAAAACATTAACAAAATGCATATAAAAATTAAAGATTAAATCAATTTTTATGTAAAATGAACAGTTATTATATAAATATTCAAAAAAAAAAACGGCTTTCTATGTATTGAAAATAAAGAATTGAATTGGAATTGAATTGAATAATTATAATGTTTTTAAAAAGTTATTTCATTCTAAAAATACAAGGATTAAACTTTAACATTAGGATTTATGACCCGAAACCACTCCTGAGTATATAGATTATATAAATTTATTAATTTTGTTGCTGAAATGTAGTACATAATTTGAAACCATCATGCCTCCACAAGTGTCGTTGAATTATTTCTAGTTCCAGATAATGTTAAAACGTGCTTAGCGAATAGGAGCAACACATCCTACAAAATTAGTGACAGACTATTTATATCATCTAGATTTCATGCGCAGATCTTTGCAATTATTATTGAAATCATTGATTGCACCAGTAATAGATTTATTTCCATCAAAAATTATATTCGTATTTTTTTTATTATAAAGATTGTAGCTTCCAGAACTACTGTTTTTTAAAATTTTAAAAAACATCGTTAGGAAAAAAGAAAAATCGATGCCAAATGAAAAAAAGTTAGTTTTTGTTTTTATTGAATTATTAGTGATTGATAGTCTATGGTCAATGTTTTCAGTCCTTTCTCGCAAAAATGGAGCTTGGTAACGCCATCGTAGCTGACTTCCCACGATACCCTTACACAGGATGATGGCCTCTTTAAACTCTCGGGATGATTTGGGATGCTTCTCTGGATGACCGAGCATACAAACGATTGTTCTGTTTATTGAATGATATTTCTACATTGAAGATTTTATTGTCAGTAAACAGAATTTGTCCGTGAGTGTTCTTCGTGTGACGCTTGAATGCACTAATTCCCAAATCTTCTTTGATAATACGTTACATGAATTTTTGCTGTTTTTGCACTGGTTTTCGGTCTATTGGTCTCTGCACGGCTTTGATCACTTTCATAGTTCAAACAGTGCGCGGACAGCCGGATTTTTGACGGTCTCGTACTGCATGAGTATCCTCAAACAACTTCACAGCATGGTCAAAAAATTGAGTGTGATTCCAAGCGGTCGCAACATCCGAAAGATATCGACTTTTTCATGTTAAAATTTAGTAGGCAAAGCTCAAAAATTCGATTTTCCATGATTGTAAGCCCAGTGTTGCATTCGTAATCAATGTGTTCAGTTGTGCACCAGTTTTTATGACTAGGTATTATTTAAAAACTTATACTAAATAGGCCAACAATAATTAATATTTGTCTTTTTCTCTGAGATATGTTGCACATGGAATTTTGTGTATTATCATTTTAATGACAATATTAAAAAAAAAGATTTAATATGTATAACACATTAATATTCTATAAAAAGTTTTAACAAAACAAGTTTATATAACTTTATATAAAATGAGAAATAAGGTGCATTTATAAATTATAACTGCACTTGAAGTATGAAGTGAACTTTAAACAACCAGTTTGAAGGAAAAAAATTATTCTCATATTTATACTCCCAAACCTTGTTGTAGTTTACTTATGATATGATATTCTATATATATATATTACTTTCTTAATATTGTTACAGGTTTCCCGAGAACGTGGCGAACAATTGGCTGTTGAATATGGCATTAAATTTATGGAAACCTCCGCTAAGGCCAGCATTAATGTTGAAGAAGCTTTCCTTACCCTAGCTAGTGATATAAAAGCAAAAATGGAAAAGCGAATGGTAAATAAATTAAAAACTATTTTAACATTAAAGGAATTTTATTAAAACCTAACACATTATTTTTCTAGGAGGCAAATAATCCCCCCAAAGGTGGTCATCAATTGAAATCAAATGATCATAGAAAAGCGGAAAGTTGGTTGTCAAGGTGCAGTCTGCTTTGACGAGGTAAATACAACGATGAATGTAGTTTTCTAACATCTTGTTAAGCTTAACAAGAACTTAAACTTTTTTATTGTAATAATAATATTAAACAAAAAAATAATAATGATAAAATATAAAATTTATAAAAAAAAACAATAACAAAAAAAGCGGAAAAGAAATTAATCATAATTAATTAAATATACATAGATGTTTAAATAAAAAAACTTATCGCAGTTTACCACAAAAGGATAAAACCAGAAAAAAGCGTAAGCAAACAAACAAAAAAAAAAAAACACGAATTAAAACGACTATTTAAAAAAAACGTAAAATGAAAATATTCATTTAATATAAAATACAGACAGTCAATAAAGAAAACAAAAAAAAAAAAAAACTGCATGATTTGAATACAACAAAAGCTAAACGCAATTAAATACAAAATATAAAAAATATATTTAGGCGAAATAAATTAAAAAAAAAAACAGAAAAAACAATTGTATACAAGGAAAGCAACATTTAAAGAAGGCAGACAGACGTCTTAATATAAGTGAAAATATCAGCATATTTTAAATAATCACGTACTAACAAGGAATTTCACTTCATGGTTAATTATAAATCAAAAAAGCTTTCTTTTACATACTTTGCTTAATATTCCAATATTTTGTCTTAAACGTTAACAGTCTAATTCAGAAAAACTTATCAAGAGTTTATAACAGGCTTATAAAGCAAATATCCATACAAAATTTGCTTTATAAGACTGTTATAAACCTTTGGCAAGTTTTATGAATAAGGGGAGGATAATACTGTTAAGTGCTGTTTGAAACGTTTCAGATTTAGCTGTAAAGGTTTTTGTTCAATTCTCTTTTCAACCTGCCATTTCGTTCACACGCGTTTCTACTTTATAAGACGGAGAAAACAAAAGGAAATAAATAAATTGACTAGTACCGTCAAAATACTTGCCTTGAAGAGTCAGAATTGAAACGTGTGAAATTGACTAAGTCAAAATGGTTTAAAACCCGCCAGCAGAAGTTTACATTTTTATTATAGTTTTTATAATTACTTTTCTATTTTGGAAGAGAATTATTGGTTTTTATTCATTTGCAGTTCTAGTTAAGTTATAGTTTTGTTCTAGTTTAGATTCTATTTCAAAGTCTAGTTCAGGTTCCAGTACAAATTTTAATTCAGGTTCTAGTTCTGCTTTAGTTCAGTTCTAGTTCCGGTTCTAATTCAGGTTCTAGTTCTGCTTTAGTTTAGTTCTTGTTCCGGTTCTAGTTCAGGTTCTAGTTCAAGATCTAATTCAGGTTCTAATTCAGCTTTAGTTCAGTTCTAGCCTAATTCTAGTTCCGGTTCTAATAAGGGCGTAAAGTAGTACTGGAATAAAATTCTTTCAAACTCTATAATATATTTCTAGGAATCAAGTACGAAATACCAGTCATTAGTTTGAACATATCAAAGTGAAGAGGGGGCAGAAAAAAGTAGAAATTGTCTTTTTTATAATGAGATCCTCAAATAGGATTTGGTAGTAGAATTATAGAGTAACATTTTCATTTCTAAAAATATCACTCCCAGAGTCGTAATGTTGAATTGCACATTCTAACATTTTATTTGCAACATTTAGGGAGACCAAGTGCAACATTTACAAAATGCTACATTGTAACATAGCAACATTTTGTTTAGAAATGTCAGTACTAACTTTTGTCAATACCATAAATCTTAAAAGTTTAGAAAATTTAAAAGAACTATAACTTAAACTTTTTAAACAAAAACGTCCATCATGACCAAGAGAACTTGTGGCATGTGTAAATGTCTTAAAGATCTCAAAATTGTTTTAAATAAATATATGTACATTTTAAAATTAAAATGTTTACAGTATTGTATACCTTGTTAGTACATAGTTTTTTTATAAACATTTTTAAAAGTTCGTTGAAATGTGTTTTTTGTTTGAATTTGTGTAAAAGTAAATTGTTTATCTAGTTTTTGTTAAATTTTTTATACTAAACATATTATGTGCGTATAAACAAAATTTTAAACATTATAAAGCTAGATTTACATGATTGAAATTTTCTTCAAAATTGCTCATCAAAATGCTTCAAACTCGTGTAAACAGCAAAATTTCATAAAATTTTAAGAATTTTTGCTATTTACACGAGTTTGAAGCATTTGAAGAGCAATTTTGAAGAAAATTTCAATCGTGTAAATCTAGCTAGTTTAGTTTTTATAGCAATAAAAATCGAAAAAATAGAATTCTCAAAAAAAAAAAAAACAAGAAAAATTTCAAAATTTGCCATTTTATTTAAAAAAAGCTTTCTTTGTTAAACTAAATTTAATAATTGATTACGCACAAGATTTTCGTAACAGAGCAGCGTTGTCAACTTTTAAATTTCAAAACGCACCAAAATGGAGAAAAAAGCGCACCAAGTTAAGAATTTCGTTTTTGTTTCAAATATGTATTTATTGAATTAATTTGAAATTTTTTAATATCATAAATTCTATAAAAAACTTTTTATCAACGATTATTAGTAAAAGTAATAATAGTAAAAGCCTTTTTTTTAATAAATGAGGTAATAAAGATAAAATAAGCATTTAACCACTCAAAATTTAACTCACAATATGATATTCGGAACTAAAGTACTAATTGGTAAAAAAAGCTAATTTCAGTACATATTTGGTACTTTTTTTATATATTTTTGTTTTCTAGTTGATTTTTTCCAATAAAATTTGTTAGGATTCCACTGGTACTCTAATCCTGGTTGTTCGTCTACAGTTCTGTAGACCAAACCATCAGGTTATACAAGAATTTTTATTTACATGCATGTTTGAAATGTTAATTTGATTTTCAAACAAAGATTTTTGAAGAATTTGATTTCATTTATCATACATTCGTATTTAAAATACATTTTTAATCGTATAGATTTCATGAGTTATGAATTATTAAAAATTAGTACAAATAAAGATTTCATCACATTCTTGAAAAAATTAAAAAATACTCAAACAGGTGTATTTTATTGTAGAAATATTTTTTCTCACACTGAAACAAAAACTTGTGTTGAATTTGCTTTGTTGCCACCAAAAATTAAAAAGCGCACCAAAATTTTAAAAAAAGCGCACCGAGCACCATCTAAAGAATTTTTCTCACCAAGTTGACAACGCTGTAACATAGTTAAAATTCTAAATAAATTTGTTTATCCTTTCAATTTAAAGCATCCCAACTTCCTCCCTGTCTCACATTCTCTCTCTCCCTCTTGTTTTTATTTAATATAAGCACTTTATTTTATTTTTAACTTGTGTTCTTTATCTCTCTCTCTATTTTTAATAGTTTTATTTTATTTATATATAAATCACATTCTAATTCTAATCGGGGTTGTGTAGTTACATATTTATCACATTGTATATTATATTTTTTTTTGTCCTAAACTTTTTAATGTGCTTAATATTTTTATTTCCTTTTATTTTCTTACCAGTTTGTTGTATATTTTGTTTCTTCTTTTTTTTTTTGAAATATTTTAAATCTCATCTTATAAAAATCAGCAACAATAATAAAAAAATACAAGTAATACTAATGAAATAAATATCATTAAAAAATATTTAATTTAATCATAAATATTCACACTTGAATAAAGACAAAAGTATGTAAAAACAACCACATCATTCTTTTGTGTGAGTGAATGAATGTCTAAAGTTATAAGAAAGAAACTTGCAACAAAAACATAAGAAATTAAACAAAAATTAATGAAATACCGTAAATAAAACATCTACAATTTGATATTAATTATTTAGTAGGTATTTATAATTGTAATAATTATACTTATACAATTTTATAAAAATATCCAAAAACGAACAAAATATAAACTGTGTTTTATTTCTAATTTACTCATTACATAGCATCCATTTTCATCAATTTTAGCCTATTTTCTTTATCACTAAAACCAGTTAAAATGTATCCTACAAATTTAACAGAAAATTTGTAGTTAAATTTAACTGAAACAAATTTAATTTAATAATAAAATTTAATCTAACAGAATAAATTCTAAGATTAAATTTAATACAGAACACTAGTTTCGATGGCCATCATCTCTGGGTGGAAAAGAACAGTTATATACAAGTTAATTAAAAGATAAATGAGTGTGTGTTATAAACAATATTTACAGTAAAATAATTAAACATTAATCTTATAATTTAATTAGTTTTACCTATCCTTTAGAAAGTCCAGTACTTCCAAAAATTCTTTTCTTCACTCGGTAAGTATTGGGCATAGTGATAGCATGTGTTTGATGGTAATATTGTCCTTACAATGAATACAGACTGGTGCTTGAGATGGATTTTTCATTCTTGTGAAAAAGCGGTGTGACCTAATCTTAGGCGGGAGAATATTCTTATTTTTTCCTTTCGAGCATTTGTTGTATTTAAAAAAAATTTCAATTGAGTAGAATTTTCTAATTATATTTCAGAAACTTCCTATCCAGTTTCAGAAATTTCTATTTATATTTCAGAAATTTCCATTTGTATTTCAGAAAATTTAATCTGCATTTCTAGTAGAAATTTCTAAAATATAAATGGAAATTTCTGAAATATAATTGTAATATTTTGAAATACAATTAGAAACTTCTGAAATATAATTGGAAATTTCTGAAATATAATTAGAAACTTCACAAATACAATTGTATATGGTGTAGTAATTTGTGTTACGTTCCCGTGTTCTTCAGATTCGACTCGGAATATTTATGATTTGAAAATATTAAAAATAATAATTGTATTCAACAGCCAGTAGCCAGTGTATATATACACCCTAATTAGACAGTTTACAGTTATCAGGGACACCAGTATAGATAAATGCTACCTAGTCGTGGAAAGTAATGTGCCATTGGCAGAAATAGTTTGGCTCATTCCGGCGCGTGAAAATTCTTTCTGTCGTGTCAATATACTGATAATTTACTACGCCATGCTATCAACGATATAACTTACAATAGTTAGACCGGCTGAGCAGTCAAAAGCAGTCTTGCCAAAAAGAAAGTTACTAAAAAATCACATTTAAGACGAAATCAATTTATGATTGCCTACAACATCATCGTCAAGATTTTTTTAACTAATCAAATAAACAAAAGCCTGAACTAGCTGTTTTTTCCACCATATAGATGAAATCAATTTGCGGTTGATCTTGGTTGACATCACTATTCATTTAAAATGGTGAGTTTTTGAGCTAATTATAAAAAACATATGTACATACATAATGATAGTATTTTTATAAAAGAATTATTTATTTTTTATAGTTATTTTCTTTTCAAAATATATTACAATAAGTTTTATAAATTAAAAGTTATAACAGTTACATAGTTAATGTACAGGTGTATTCATTATACAACACTGATGATAAATTTACTAGCTTATTTATGATATAATAAAAGCGACATACAAGTATAAAACGTAAACGACAAATGAAAACCCCTACTATATTCATAAGAAATATTGATTAAGGTTTATTTTAGTTATGTTTTAATTACAAAGTAATAAAGTTTTTTTTTTAATAAATGAAATGAACATTTTGTTAAGCTACACATAGTAAGTTTAAGGCCTTTTACAGAAGACAAAAGTATGCTTAACAAGCAGACAGTCATTAAAATTAAAAAAAAGTTCAAAAAATACTTAAAGTAATGGTAATGTGTTTTATAAAAGGAAGTTTATATAGGTATATATAAATATTATTGTTTTGTTTTTTTTCTAATATATAAAATTGTTTTTTAAAAAAACATTGCACTTAAAAGATAAAATATTGTGTTTTTAGTTTATAACATTTGAAATTAATATGTATTTAATGTATGTATGTAGTTTTTAACTATTGCTGCTTTGTTAGAGATTGATAATATTCTGATAGGATTTTCCAGGCTTTAGGTTCCATAAAACCATCGGGAGGATTTGAGCCAGTCTTAGCTAATGTGCGCATTTTTGTGCCGGAGATAAATTCAAATTCATCCTTACGTTTGGGCTCGAAAAATGCCATGCGAGAAACGCTTTTGTCATAAGCAGCCACACGGAAGGGTAAAATCTTTAAAGGGGGGAAGAAATATGAGATTATCTAAAAAGTAATAAGAGTTTATATATTCGGCTTTGCCGAATCTTATATACCCACTACCAATAAACCAGTAGTGTGATTTATTCATACTTGGAACTAAATTATGGATCCCTCACATGGGACCTATCGCCTAAATATTGTGCCGTAATATCTATATTTCTATTCTTTTATTTGGTTGAATTTCATCTCAATAACGATATTTACAAGAATTTTATGGGTATTCCAGTTAGAGCTAGTTTCTGGGATAAAGATGATCTATATTTTTCGCTTAAACCTAGATTAAACTAAAAATTGTGTTTCTCAGTTATTATATATTTGATATATAACCTAGGTTTAACTGAGCATCATTGGTGAGTTAAACCTAGATATAAAATGTCAAAATACAAACAGCTGAAAAATAAATGTCCCTATTGCGGTTCACAACTTTTTTAATAATTTGGTCGTCTTTCATAAATCGGTATTGCCATTCACAACTTATATGTAGTAGAGTTAATGTAGAGTTAAAGTCGGGTTGACTGACAGACGACCAAACTTAGTTGAGTTGAGAACGGCAATAGGGGCAAAAATAAACAATTCAACAATTGAAAAGAAATTTACGACATTTTAACAAAAATTAAAAAAAATGGATTATTCTAGTGATGATGAGGATTTAAACACATATAATAACGACGCCGAATTCTTTCAAAGATTTCGCTTAACAAAACAATCCGCATATAATGTTTTAGAACTAATTGGACCACACATTAAATCAATTTTTTTAATTTCAAAGTTAAAGTTTTCAAATACTCTTATTGACGCGGTTGCTTTTTTGCGAAAATTTAAGATATTCCCATATTTATATAAAAAAATTAGGAGGAATGCCATATGTATTTTGACTGAACAGTACGGCAATGCTAACAAAATTGACAGGAGGTAATCCACTACTGAGAAACACAATCAGTAGTTAAATCCCGGCAAAATATATCTGAGGTTTAATATAACAGTGTGTTAAGCTGAGTTTAACTGACAAGTAAAAAACTAGCTCTTAGAATAGCCATTGAGGACGGTGTTTCATTATGAATTGTTTTTAATCTCTAACTTAAATTGGTGCACACAACAAATTGATATTGTGCTGGATGCAGCGCCATACTTGGAATGAATGGTGTAACTATTTAGCTAACAGCTGAACTGAAGACGCGTGTTCTTTCATCGAAATTATTCTTCGGCATCTCGAGAGAAGATTGCAGCGAAATAGAAGATTGGAGCAAAATGTTTCTTCGAAAATTGAGTATAAAAGACATAGTATTGGTTTAGAGATGAATTGGAATTCGCCGTTGAAAGGGAAGCTATATCCGAGTAAAGCGTTTAAGGCAATGTTGAATCACACATATATAATACGCTGTGAGATATTTTTTTTTCTTGGATTAGCACTCTGGGGACGACAACTACTCATGCAATGCATTGTGTTGAAACTAGGAAAATAGGTTATGGAAGGGAGGATAGAGGAAATAGTGTTGGTGAACATTTGACTTGAAATGTTTTGCATAGAAATTCTACATATGGACAGTACGGCTAAAGCACAAATTTTCCCTGTAATGTGTTGTGCGGTCCACTGTCCATTTGACCATGAACGCATGAGCCCTGACTCAAGAACGTATATTACGCAAAAAATAAAGTTTCGGGAACAAGTTCCCTAATTTCATTAGACCACATTCCATTATAGTATCGATAGAAGAGTTAAACACAACCCACATTGCGGCGATGCTGCAGTGAATTAATAGAATCGTATAATTCACTGTCACCGATAAGCACCTTCACCCTCTTGACTTTGTTTTAAGGTTCTTTCCTTAGGAAAGCCATAATATAATCTGGGCTTGTAGTTGTGAAAATGAGTGGGCTGTAGAAAAGATGAACAAAATATCAAAGAGCTTGAACGTGGAAGATCACTTTAGATCACTGCAACAAAAGATCAAATTTTAACGTTAAGAAATTTTTTTCATGAAAAAGGGGAAAAAACTAGAAAGAAAAACGACGGAGACATCGTGAAGCACTTTATCTGCTATTAGGTGTCGGGGGTGCTTTAACATATTCCAATTGCATTCGCAATTAACTTCTTTATTCATTAAACATTTCTATCTCTTTATCAAATTCACTCTTAATTTTTTTTTAATTTAATAAATACGGAATGACAGACTTTATATGTCCCCATCCTTTTGGTGGTGGGTATAAAACATTTGAAAACTTTAACAGAAATTAAGTCTTACCTCCATGCTATCTATGCCTTGGGCCATTTTAAGTACTTTAGCACCATGGGTGGCCTCATACAAATTACCATCTGGATACATTTCCTTATCGGGATGTGGCATACCAGCAGGATCTCTGCCCACAATATAGAAATTGGCCCCAGCATTCATGCGAGCCTTAGCATGCCATTGCACCTCTGTGGGACCGGCATACATCATGGGTGAGGGAAAGATGGCCAGAACGGTATCGTATCTGTTTAAAACTCCAGAGTCGAGTACGGCCTGATGTTGAGCCATACGTACGGGCAAAGGCACATCATCATCCTTGGTCCAACCACCAAGAGGATGTAAAAGCAGTACGGGTTTCTTGAAACCACGTTCCAACAGCTGACGTTTGGTGTCCTGCATGAGTAAAGCATGACCATTATGGATGGGATTACGCAGCTGATGAAAGAATACAGAGATTTTTATTGGAAATTAAAAGGTTTTAAACAAGCTTATAACTCACTTGGAAAGCAAAAATGGCATCAGCTTTCAATTCTGTAAACTTTTGTCTCAATTCATTGGGTGTCAGTCTATATTGATCCAAACCATCATTCCATTGTATGCGTTCGATAACCTCCAAATCACCACCCACCAAATAATCACCAGATTCCAAAACCATCTACAAAGTATTAAAAAGATTCCCATAAATAAATAATTCAAATTTCACTTCCTTCAAAAAAATTACCTTAATATAAGGCTGATTTGGATGTGTAGTGCCAAATTGTCTGGCCAAACGTTCCTCTTTGCGGTGATAGAAGAACTCTGGCTTCCTTAAAATCGCGATAGGTTTCTCATTAAATGTCAAACATATAGCCGAAGAACCATCCAACTTTTCTTTATTTTCTGTTGTTACTGACAACACAATGGGCACCGATTGATTTTCTCTAAAAGCACCATCTTCACTTAAAATCGAATTGAAATGCAATGTCTGTAGATATTCATCTTCACGCATAAAACCTTTAAGAGGATAAGCCCAGCCTTCGGATAATACTTGTACCCACTGTAATTCCACCTGTGTAATGGGTATTGGGGGTAAAGATTTAACCTCATTTAATATGGCCTCTTTTAGCGCGGCTGGCACAAATAGTTCGGGCAACTTTTCTACATCTCTCAAAGATTTGGGCAAAACACCTTCTTGTTCCAAAAGTTGTATGACCTTTTTGGTGGACTCTTTGATGGTGAAACCATCTGTGTTTACAACCAATTCTGGATTTTCGGGTTTCTCATATTCCTGTGTAATGCCGGTGAAACCCTTAATGGTACCCTCTCTAGCCTTCTTGTACAAACCCTTAACATCACGCGATTCACACACCGCCAGGGGAGTATCAACGAACACCTCAAAGAATTTCAAGCCAGCATCTTTGTGTATCTTACGGGCCATATCACGATCATCACTGAAAGGCGAAACAAAACTGCATATCGAAACAACACCACTGTCAGCGAACAGTTTCGCTACTTCTCCCACGCGTCTGATGTTCTCTTCACGATCGGCGGGTGTAAAACCTAAATTCTTGTTGAGGCCGGTTCTGATGTTGTCACCATCTAGACCATAGGCTGGTATACCACGCGACACTAAGTACGCTTCCAATTCAAAGGCTATGGAGGTTTTGCCAGCCCCACTGAAACCGGTTAGCCATACGGTGCAGCCACGGAAACCACGGCATATACCAAGATTTCTACCTCTAGCCTCACGGGTTACATGATGTTTTTGCTCGGTTACATTAGTGGCAACTTGCAGGCACTGCAATGAGAAGAATTTGTATAAATTTAGTTGAGTTAGATTTAGTTAAAACAGTAACTTAAACTCGTAACTTTATAAACCGGGCTTAAACGAGATTTTTCTTCAATAGCAATTGGAAGTCATATGAATGCATATTTATGAAAGATCTTTAAACTGCCAGTTTCATTTAATAGCAATTAAAAGCCATATTAATCCATATTTATGAAAGAGCCTTAAACTTCCACTAATTAATAATAGCATCGTTTAATTTTTAAACATAACTTTAAAGTAATATAAACTAGGTTCCACGAGCAGTTTCTTTTTTAAAACTGAGTTTATGTTATTAACTGGATTTTAAACAATACTTCTTTAAGTTTCTTTTTTAAACTGGGGGGTTATTATGTATTTCTATTCGAATCGAAAAGGCTTTCGAAAAGAATTTCCGAATCGAAAGGAAAATCGTATTATGTAGTACGTTCGAAAAGCTAGCAGAGTTGTATTTGCAATTTTAAGGGAAATTTTAATGGTGTTTTCTTTTCTGAAATAAAATGTTACACCGTTATTATGTACATTTTTATAATGTTTACCCCACATTTTAAAGATGTCGCATTTTTAATGGTGAGAATAGAACATACAATTACAACAGTGTAACACTTTTTTTCATGTACAGCTGTTTTTGTTTTTTGTTAAAAAAGAAGAAGCAGATAGCTCCCTGGTAAGATCGCTTGAAATAAGACAATGAATATTTACCAAAAAGACCAATGACACCTTCCCGACTAATACGCAAATTCTTCTTAAACTATAAAAATTATATATATATAGACATACATTACATATATAAGAAGTAGGAGATATTGTCCTATGAAATTTGTCATACATCAACTTCAGAGTATTCATTAATTACGTTCTCTACAAAGCCTTTCACTTTTCCATAATCATATAAAATATTTTATTATCATCAGATGATGAAGATGAATTCAACAGGTCATCCAAAATTTTTTTACCACATAAAAAAGTAGTAATATTTTCCATTTTGTATATTTTTTTTTTGTTTCTTAACACAAATACACATTCATAAACAAAACAAATGTCAGTTGCAGCGATGCCAACTTAGCTCTCTTCGGGCTAGATTTAGCCGGATTCTCTAAAAATACAGAGTGTGAAAGGTGCACCATTTTTTTAATTTATAGTGTGACATTTATAGAAAAGAACACACTACACTTTAGCAGTGTTGACATTTTTTCAGAAAAGAACACAAAAAGATGCGAAATGGGAAAAACGTGTAACATTTTTGCCAGAAAAGAAAACGCCATAAGAAATGCCAGTTTTTTATATGTTAAAACTTGGCAGCACTTTGCATTGTTTTATACAAACGTCAAATTTCTTTAAAATAAAAGTTCAAATTGCAAATTAAAAGATTTAAATAACTAAAATGGATAGTGTTTTGTTGTGGGAAAGTGATGAAGATGATTTGTTCCAGAGAGAGTTCAAAGAAAGTTTATAAATCTCAGTGAAAATTCGTGAGTAATATATTTTTATAAATGATTAGTACATATGCTTGAATTAACGCAAAAATATTTCTTAGATTTTGTACAATATACAAAGTGACAGTTTGGAAACTGAAGAGGATGAATCTTTATCTTTACCTAACAGCAATGCAGAAAGTAATTTAGAGACAAATTTACTAAATATAGCAAAAAGTATTCGAAATGAAATAAAAAATGAAGGGTATAATAATATGATAAGAAACTGAATAAAATAATTAAATCACAACTTAAATCAAATATGAATGTAAATAAAACTATTTTTTTGAAACGTGAATAAAAACTTTAATTCATTGGAGCTACTTAATATTTATATTTGTACATTTGTATTACATACATATACATATTAAAACATAAAAAGAAAAATAATTCATAACAGTATATTAAAAAATAAACAAACAAACATAACACAAAATAAAAGTATTGTAAAAAAAATTAAAAGGCAAGAAGGGAAAACTCAATATTTACATTAATTAAATTTTATTTTTCTCTAATTCAAACGTTCCTCCCGTGCATTTTTTCCATTTCATTTTTCTTGAAAAATTCAAACTTCTCATTTTTTAATCTGTACATGCGTTCCATTGTATCACTGCTCCGTTTTAAATATTTATTGGTCGTTGAAATATTTTTATTTATTTTGTCTAATTCTGTTAATATTTTTTTTTTGGTTTTCATCACAGTTTTTTAAAAGCTCTATAGAATTTTCATGATATTTAGTTTGATTGTTTACTTGTTTTTCTAATAATGCTTATTGGTTAAACTACCACGGGTATATCGATGTGGAGTATATGGTGTATTTATGGTTGTCTCACTATTGTTTAATTCAAAGTTATTGCAAGGTATTGTAATTTGTTGCGGCGAGACTTTACCTTTATGTGTTGCTTATAATCCGCCCATACCTTGGAATTCATGTGAAAAAAGGTTATATTGTAAGTTAAAGTATTCATATTTATTTTATTTTGTATATATGTATGTGCACTTTTCTACCTCATGTGAAGGTGGACCTGCACCATTCAAATCTTGCGATAGTATCTGCCATAACTCCCTGCATTTGCTTTTGGCATTAGAAACATTGAGGTGTCCTTTCGCCAAATCTGCATGCAATGTCATGAATTCCACTATTATTTCATATTGCCTTGGCTTCGTATACAAACTTTTTTTAGACGTTTCCCTTTAAATAATTTTAAAATTAAAACATTTAATAAACTTTTTTATTAATTAAATATTAAAGGTATATACTTACATTTTTTGTTTTTTTTTTTAATTTCTTTTATTTATGTAAAAAAATAAATATAAAATTTCCGTAATTAAAATAGCATTCGAAATATCTGTATACGTTAATAACACATATGCCATTTGCTTTCGTAATACATAATTGCAATTTCGAAAGGGATTTTTTTGGTTTCCGAATGGGATTAAAAAATTTCCTTAATTTACGAACGTTCGGAAATAAATTTCCGAAAATCGCAATACGTAATCCGATTTTTACGAATTCGTTGATTTTCCGATTCGAATAGAAATACATAATAACCCCCCTGGACTTGTTAAAAACTGATTTTTTTTTATTAACTGGATTTTAAACAATCTTACTTTTGTGAAGTTACAGTTAATTAAACAATAGATCACTAGAATATTTCGAAAAATATTTAAACTTTTATACCTGGAAATGATTTTGTCCTCAATTAACATAAGCTAGGCTTAACGGGCACCTTAGTTAAACTTTAATAAAATATAACTAGGCTTTAAGTCAGTGGTGTTCTGGAGCTGACAACTTAGGGTTCTGTCTTATTTTTCTGACAATGTAACCGAGATATTATGCTTTGCGCTGTTAAATCGCTAAGGCAAACCATTTCAGCAATTTTTTGGCGCGAGTGGCCATTTTTTAAATAGTTAATAATCAACTCTCTCTGTTCTATGGTAGTACGTCGTTCACACTAAAAATTCATTGCAACCATAACTAAAAAATATACGCTTGAAAATTTACCGTTACTCGAGGAGTGATGCCAATGTAGCAGATTTTTTTAAAAATAAGCTGTGACGGTGAATTTGCACTATATTTAGTTTTGTATTATCTATAAGCCACATATTTTTCGGACTTTTGTTTTATACTTAAAAAATGATGCTTTGATATAATAAGATCGCTGTGTAGCTTCTTTAAAAACCTACACTGTAAATTGTCTTTACCGTTATTCAATGACACGTTGAGTTCTAAGTTAAAATAAAAAAATATTAAAATATTATTTTCACATTTGTTTTTTTGCTGGCCACGTACTAATCCTGCCTTTACACATGCAAGTACTTGCATGCAAGTGTCGTGTACGTATTATATACGAAAACTTATTCGAAAAACTCGACCAGCTCCGCAAGTGAAAAATGTAAGTGTATTAGTAAAAAAGTGTGAATGTATTGACTTTTTCGAACTTGCACTTGCATGTGTAAATGCTGGGTAATTAGAAACGCGTACTATTTTCTTTAACTTTTAAACTTTTTTAAATATTAGCGACAAAGTGAGTATATGTAATTTGTTATAAACAATACATATATTAATTTGTAATAATTTTGATACAGTTTAATTTCGAAAATGGGCAAAAACAAGTCATGTACTCCAGAAATGAGTCGGTTAATTGTGCAGTGTTACCAAAATGAAAAACTTTCAATGTCACCTAATACACAAATATTTTCTTGTTAAAAAAATGGTATTTGGTGTAATTCACTTGTACAAAAATACAAAGCAGTTTGCAACACCAGCTAGGAAACCTAGGACATGAAAGACCACTAGCAGAAGATAGGAGTTATTTGTAGAGCCAGTAAAAAAATCAATTTTTATCTTCGCGCGAATAAAGGCTGAAATTAGACAGCAAATAAGCGCATAAATACACACACGGACAATAAGATAACACTTAAATAAGTCAGGACTTCGTGGCTGCATTGCACAAAAAAAACCTCATATCTCAAAAAAATATGAAGCGGTTGCGGTTTGCGAGAGAAATGCTCAGAAAAGATCCACGTTACTGGAATAGAGTTCTCTGCAGCGACGAATCTAAGTTTAACTCGTTTCAAGCTGATGGAAAATCGTATGTCACATGCCCTCCAAATAAAGCCTTTGACCCCAGGTACACTGTTAAAACAGTGAAACACGGTGGCGGCTCTATTATGGTCGGGGGTGCCTATTATTGGAGTGGTGTGAGTTCAATTGCACGAGTAAAGGGAATAATGGATCAGCATGAATATAAAAACATTTTGGAAAATATAATGGAACCGTATGGCTTTGAGAATATGTCCAATACATTTTCCAGCATGATAATGGCCCATAGCACACTTCACGGTTAGTGAAGTGTTGGCTTTTGGATCAAAATATTTATGTTCTTGAGTGGCCACCAAATTGAAAACTTATCGGCAATTGTAAAAAGAGACCTAAAGAACAAAAATCCAGGAAAATATGATGAATTGCTTCAGTTGGTACAACAAAGTTGGAAAAACATATCTTTGCAAACATGCTAGCGTTTAATTAAGTGTTTAACAAAAAGACTGGCGAATGTTGTCAAAAACAAGTCCGTTTTGTTAAACCTCACTAAGGTTTTTTGCATATATTTTTTTAGTTTCTATTTTATATTGCGGTTTTTGGTGTTTAAGTTAATTTTCCTTAAAATAGTATTGATGCTGTGGATTTTTTTATTTTAAACTTAATAATAATTTGTTACTTTACTACCTATTTCTTGTTATTAGTTTTAATATGTTGAACTAAATTTTTTATAAATATGAAAAATATATATATGCTGACAAGTCGTTTCTAATTATATGGCCACCACTGTATGTTTATTCTTAATAAGTTTTTTAAGTGACTTGCTTAAATGTATGCTAATTTACACAAAACATAGTTGTTTTTTTTTTTTCGTTTTTCTGATTAGAAAAATCTTTCTTTATTGACATCAACCTAACAAGTAAGCATTTTTACATATGTATTAGCCCCGAGACGTTTAGCTTTTAACAATCTTTTTAATATTTGAAAGTATTTGTGTGAGCAGTTGAATGACCTTTAATTATGTTTAAAATGGAATTTATTTAAGAAATTCGATAAAAAAGGAAATAAAATAATTTATTTGATAAATGTATTTATCTGTGTAAACATATTTATATTACGAAAGATGTAGAAACCAATATTATTAATTGTTTATTAAAACCTATTTGTTTGAGTATTAAAATGATAGGTTTTTTATTATGAGTTATTCTCAAATAATTAGTTATTACAGCTTATAGTTTAATTGTAAAGGGTGTTTTTTTCAGAGGTATAGACTTCGAATTGAAATAAAACACAAGAAAATCGTTTTAATGACCATCAATTTGGCTTTATTGGAAGGATAATTTTATGCCATTAATGTTTAAATATGATTTCAGGCATGTGGCCGCCGCGGCTGGCTCGAATAAAGCCAATTCTACAGGTCCAATTTTCAACCACTTTTTCGAGCATATGGGGCCGTATGTCGGCAATAACGCCACGAATGTTGGCTTCCAATTCCCCTAACGTTTCTGGTTTGTTGGCGTAGACGAGCGACTTCACATATCCCCAAAGAAAATAATCCAATGGTGTCAAATCACACGATCTTGGTGGCCAATTGACAGGTCCATTCCGCGAAATTATGCGCTCATCGTATGTTTCCTTCAATAAATCGATTGTGGCGTGCGCTGTGTGGCATGTAGCGCCGTCTTGTTGGAACCACAACTCATCCACATTCATGCCATCCAATTTGGGAACAAAATAGTCGGTTATCATGGCTCTATACCGGTCTCCATTAACGGTAACTGCCTCTTCAACACTTTGCTCTACAGCGGCAATTGTTTCTTCGGTGCGCACTGTTCGACGTCTCTGCGGATGCGTATTATCACATAGAGTAAACATAGTGCGAAAACGATCCATGGTTAACCGAATTAATTGCTCTGATGGACGATTATGTCGACCATAAAATGGACGGAGCTTGCGGTAAACTTCGCGAACTGAACCGTTATTTTCGAAATAAATTTGCACGATTTGCAAGCGTTGTTCTTTTGTCAACCTGTTCATGATGAAATGGCAAACCAAACTGAACATAAATGACATTAGAGTTCCCAGATTTGACCACAAAATGCCAGTTTTATCTCTTTTCGAAAAACAAACCTGTAAAAAAAACACCCTATATAAATACATGTAAACATATGTACATTCATATAATGCAATTTTTTTTTTTTAATATTTGTGTTATTTCGTAATACCTAAAACGTAATGTGGTTATTATTAACTAAAATAATAATAACTTTGTTTAGAAATAATTTTCAATGCCATTTGAAAATATTGTAAAATTAAAAATCTTTCTATTTTATTAGTTCGGCTTGAGGTCCCTTTTATTAAAAATATAATAACTCTTGTTCGTTTTTAATTTTTATTATATTTTATTTATTTCCAATATTTCGACCAACTTTGTTGATCATCTTCAGGGAAGAAATATAATTTAGTGTTTAATACAGTGTTGTCCGATGTTAATATCTTAAGTTTACTTCACTGACACTGTCTTTCTAATAAAATAGAAAGATTTTTAACAATATAAAAGGTCTACATAGCACATAAAAAACAATAATATTGTAAAATCTTATCATCAAAGGTATTCACGATTGTATTTTATGCAAAAATGCAAAATAACCAAGTTGCACTTTATTAAATCAGAACAACTTTTTTAAGGAATTTTTGCCAACAAGGTCTTCGAATCAATCTTAAAACTTGCAAGTAAATTTCTCTGTAAGTTTATATTATGTACTTATAATAGATCCCATTCTGAGAAACAATATTGTAAAGCATATGTGCTTGTAGAGAATAAATTATAGATTTGTAATTGATTACCTCAATGTATAACTACTTGTATTGTATGAAATGACTCTTTAATGAATTAAAAAATCGAGTATTTCTTTAATGAATATATGTAAATCTCTTTCAAATTCTTCTCAAAACTTGTTCCACAAGTTATAATTTTAGGCAAATAACAAATAAAGAACGCTTACGTAGATAAAGTTTCAATTTAAAAAATCATTGAATAAAGAATTCAATTAAAATTGTTCCGAAAAAACAAATATAGATCAAAAATTATTGGTTTGCAAAGCCAAACCTGGGACATATTCCACGAATAATTTATTAACTTTTCACTTCGCACTTATCAAATTGCATTTTTTGCAAAGAGATAATTGTTTCTGAACCACAATATTGTTTGCAAATCTCATTTTGCATTAAGAAATTTTTTGCTCTCTGTGACTTTGCGCTCTTTGTTAAGTATTTGTGATCTCCTGGAAACTCCTAAATTTGCTGTAATATCAATTTGTGTCGTGTTTTTTTTAACACTATTTTACAACCTAAAATTAACCCTAACCGCAAACAAAAACCATAGATTTAGTGTAAAAAACCCTAAAGCTGGAGGTCCACACCAAGCGTCTACGCATTTCACGCGTAGAATCAATGTAGTTGTATTGTTATCGCCACCATCAAAATCCCCACAAATTTGATGACCATCTGGCAACCTACCAAATTTAATATTTTGTAAAGGAATTTTTGTAATTGTCACTAGGACATCTCAATTAATTTTT
This sequence comes from Bellardia pandia, assembly GCA_916048285.2. Lineage (NCBI taxonomy): Eukaryota > Metazoa > Arthropoda > Insecta > Diptera > Calliphoridae > Bellardia > Bellardia pandia. The sequence continues at coordinate 98,154,580 of OU696531.1, read as the reverse complement.
TTTAACGAAAGTTGTTAATTGTCAGGAAGCGTTCCTAAGCCTTCGCCATTTTTGAAACAAAAGTCCATCTTAAAAGTTTGGCTTAAACGCGGTGCCTTGGATATACATATATAGAAATATATTTAAAATAATTTGGGTATTCCGGTATTATACCACATTTATAAAAATTTCTGAGATGAATAAAAGATTTGACACAACCCTCTACTTGAGGGATAAAAACACGTTGCCAAACTTAAATATTAAAAAATACTGGTGGCTAGACCGATATTGTAGCTAAAAAATTTTCTTTTACCCCTTAACTTTTCTGATTTTACTTACTCTAAATACTAAAATGGGGTTTTCAATTGCTTTTCCTACATTAAATTTTGCAAATTCAATGTACATATGTATTTTTAATACTTGTAAGTTAAATTATCAATATTCCTAAAAAGAACTTAGATTTTTTAGATTGTAAATATACTAGAGTGCTCGAACACGGGACAGTGTATACTATGTTATAATAAATACTATTTGTTTACTTATGGTACTACATTATAAATAAACGTCATACCAAAAAGTTCGTATAAAATTTTAAAATATTTTTTTTATATAAAATTTTTAACTGTTTTATATGTTTAGGAATTTTAATATTCAAATACACATTGCTGAAGTAAATCAAGTCTTTTATTAAGCTAGTGTGTTTTTTATTCAAAATCCTGTGGAAATTGCTAGCTCGGCCTACTTGCCTTCTCAACATGTATGTTTTAACTTACATACGCTTGAAATGCGAAAAGTTCGTTTACTTTCTACTTTTGAACGCGTCGCAAGCGGCTGACATTGACAAATGCAAAGCAAATTTATTTTAAAGGTGATGTCACTAAAAAAAATTACAATTGAAAAAACATTTTTTATATGAAATTGACAAACAAACCGATAATAACAACTTCATATAAAAACAAAATTACCTGGGCTTACGGCATCACCTCCGAAAGTACATACATACATATACATATGTATATAACACAAAAATGATTGACGCGAAAAATCTTCGCATGTAACTTGAAACACTTGACGCTTAAAACGTTTAGAAAGCTTAAAACGCGTTGACGCCAAAACGCGAGTTGTGGACCTCCAGCTTAACTTGGCAATGCTGGCAAAGCATTTAATCATCTTTGCATTTCCGTTTTATCAGTTTTCTCTTTGCCGCAAAATCAAAATTAATAAAAAAAAAATTGCAGTGTTATATTGTATTAAAGAAAAAAATGATAGATATTTTATTTGCTGGTAAAATTTTGTTTATAAAATTATTGTAAATATTTATAACGTATTAATGTTTACATTTCATTTAATTTAGACACGGGAATCTTTTTTTAAAAATGCCAAAACTATTTTAAATTCTGCGCCGTGTTTTTTGTGTCAAGGATTGAAAGCCTCTTCAGAATTTCGGCGCAATGATAAACAGCAAATCGAATAAAACCTTAAATAGACCCGCCATTTTGCCAATCGCATAATTTCACGAAAATCTGCTTTTAAACTCAAAATCTGTGACGTGATTAGCGAAATGAAACTGCCATTTTGTCAAAATGTGATTGAAAACCGTTATAAAAGAATCCACATCTGTATGTGTGGTGAAGGTGAACATCTGTCCAATATTATTTTTCATTTTCAATAAAATACATAAATATTTCAATGATTTTCCTATAAATTTGTTTTGGAAACCAAAGTTCTCATTAAAAAAAACCTTTAAAACTTTCATGTTAATCTTTTTGGAAAAGAAAGTTATTGTGTAAAACCCAAATACAATTATAAAGTATTCAGACACCTTTTTTAAAACATTTATGCGGCCGGATGTTATGAGAACTATGCTTTAAAAGTTTTTAACCATTATAGTACAGTTTGGTCTAAACATTTTGTTAATTATAAGTTTAATTTAAACACAATATATATACCGGGGTTAATGGCTCTGTAAGAGCTACATTTCTGTTCTTAATCATTTTTTACTACCACGTCAAATTCTAGTCATGAATTTTAAAAACCCTGTTCGTACCCACAATAATGCTAAATATATATTTTTTTAAAGTCATGACTATAATTTGACGTGGTAGTAAAAAATGATTAAGGACAAAAATGTATCCCTTACAGAGGCATGAACACCGGTATACAAAATGTTATGATCGGACTAAAAATAGCAACACAGTGAACAAAATACTAAAAGGGTGGTATTTGTAGGCGTGGCAAAAAATGGAAAAATTATTTCTGGAATTGTTTTTATATTCACCCCTATCGTGAATAAAAATTCCACATGAAATATTTTTTATCATTGAATTTTAATAGGAAAAATGTGAAAAGGGAACAAATTTCATGTGGAATTTTTATTCACGATAGGGATGATTATCTTTAATCCTAGTGGGTGAGCGATCTCCACTCCACTCTATAATATATGTAATTTCCTCCAAAAAAAGTTTTAAGTTATTGCAACTAGTATTAGAATTAAAAAAAATGTTATTATAACTTTTAAATGATTTTATTATTTAAATTAAACACTTACCCTCCTTTTAACATGTGGATAAAAGCCGATGGGAGGATTTGGCATTTTATTTATTTATTTACAGTTTTACACTAATTAGAAAAGATTACTATAAATTCTAACACTTTTGTTTTAATTTTTTTTTATTTTTTTATTCTTTCAGTGTTAAGATCACAAGGTTTATTTATTATTGTTGTTGATAAGAAACACAAATTGTATTTGTTTATATATTTTTTGAAACACTAAGTAAATACTAGTTTATTGATATGAACCAACTTAATCAGTCTAGAGTCGATAACTAACTAAAATTATTGAAAATCTTTTGCAGAATTATGAGTTTGAAATTTCAAAAAACTGAAGAATGAGAACAAAAAACAAAGAACAATAAAAAATTTAATATAAGAAGCTGAAGAAAATAGTTAATATTAATAGTGCTGTTATTTGCTGTTACGGTTAAAAGTTATAGAATTTAAGAACAATTGTTAGGTGATGGATTAACATTGACATACATTTTTATACCCTACAAAACCATAGTGTGGAGGGTATATTGGATTTGTGCTGATGTTTGTAACGCCCAAAAATATTGGTCCAACACCCACCTTAAAGTATACCGATCGACTCAGAACCACTTTCTGAGTCGATTTAACGATGTCCGTCCGTCCGTCTGGCTGGCTGGCCTTCCATGTAAAGCTTGTGCGCAGAGTACAGGTCGCAATTTTGAAGATATTTCGATAAAAGTTGGTACATAATATTTTTTCGACCCAAGGATGGATGGGATTGAAACTGGTGGAAATCGGTTCATTATTTCACCTTGCCCCCATACAAATGTCCTCCCGAAATTGGGGTTTACCGATTATAAATGTTTGAATTATGTAAGTATCCACACAAATATCATCAAAAATTTGTGGTAAATGAAGCCAAATCACATCTATAAATTTTGTGCAGATTGATCCATAATTACTCGTAGCTCCCATATAAAGCCCACTTCCGAAAATCACTTTAAAGACCGTAACTCTCTCAAAAATGTTGGTATCCAAATAATATTGAACACAAATATATTTCATATACAAATAATACGGTACAATTTTATTAGGATCGGTCCAAAATTAGGCGAAACTCCCATATAAGATCCTCTCCGTAATTCACTTTAAGCTCCATAAGTCTTTTAAAAGTATTTATCGAGATAAAGTTTAACACATATACCCCCTTATTCAAAAACGATTATTAAATTTAACAAACGTTTATTATGACAGATTTGCATATAAAATTTGCCTTAATAAACGTTTGTTAAATATAATAATCGTTTTTGAATAAGGAGGATAATATTTATATTCACAGACATCATAACACTAAATTTTTGGATGATCGGTCTACAATAGGTTATATATGCCATATAACTTTATTTTTTTAATGAAGTGTATGATTTAAGGTGTTTTCAATGGTCCGCAGATAAAAAAATAGTTACAAGTTATGAATTTTCATCAAAATTGAATGCTATCGAACAACGTGTTATTGAGCAGTTGCTTGGCAACAAACGAGCTGCCAATTATAAAAATATTGATGATTTCGGAATATTAATGTCGCTAAACATCCATTTCCTTCACAATCATTTAGATATTTTCTCTGATTATTTAGGAGCTTGTAGCGATGAGCATGGCGAAAGGTTCCATCAGGACATTGCGGCTATTGAAAAGCGCTTTAAAGAACAAGACATTACGCATATGCTTGGCGAATACTGTTGGTCTATTTGTCGCGATACTGACACAAATGCTTACAAACGCAAAAATAAAAGGCCTAAGTTTCTTTAAAAGCATTGAAATTTTTAATGTAACAATTTTTAATTTTAATATAACAAAATTAATAAAAAAAATTTGGGGTTTTTAACGAACTGAAACCGTTACAAAAAACCCGATAACCATTAAAAAAAAAAAAAATCAGGAAAATCTGAGATTTGATAAAAATCTTTTTTTTTAACAAATTTGACGTGATACAGACATTTTCACGAGTCTGCCTAAAAAAAATTCAGCTCGATTGGATCACGGAAAGGGTTAAAAATCGATCCAGTCTTTCACACAGGCGGACAGACGGACGCTACTTTATATATAAAAAAAATTCTGACGTGTACATGAAAATCAATCATGAAAATCAATCATGAATACACTATTCAAAGACCCAATAGTGTCTAAATAAGTTCATTTTCAATAGAATAGTATCTCCACAAGACACTTTTCTATATAATAATGCCTAAACAGGCATGTGAATCGAATGGTTAATATCGCACCATCTTGCTTTGGATATTATCTTCAAAGATAAATAAACAAAGCTGTGAAACTTGTGAGTTTCTAAAAATACTTGTTGTATCATAGACAAATAACATTATTTTATAAACTGCACCTGTTATACAACTATTATCTTGCGTAATTTGTGTTTAAATTATAAAAAAGTATTTTAATAGTAAACAATTTACTCAAAAGCTTTAAATTATTAAAAATAAGTTTTATTATATTAGAAAAAATTTTCAATTAGGCTTGAGTTCATTTTTAATTAATAACTCGAAGAAGACCACTGTGAAAACTATATTTTGCTAGACAAATGGCACACTGAAATTAATTAAAAATGAACTCAAGCCTAATTAAATACTTTCTCTAATATAATAAAATATAAAAAAGTTCGACATAATATTCTCTAAAAATTAAAAATAAATAATTATGAATTGGAATATTATTCAATGACAGTTTTATAACGTTTAAAAGCAGTTAAAATATTTAAACAATTTCCGTTATTAAAAAACTATTTTCTAAAACTCTTTTAACTTTTATAAATATTAACCCAAATATTTATGGAAATATTTGAAAATTATTAAAAGTTTTTTATGTTTGGAACCTTAATGGTGTAACATAAATATTCACCTCTATCGTGAATAAAAATTCCACGTGAAATTTGTTCCCTTTTTACGTTTTTCCTATTAAAATACAATCACCCCTATCGTGAATAAAAATTCCACATTAAATTTGTTCCCTTTTATTTGTTTAACATTGAATTTATATAGGAAAAATGTGAAAAGGGAACAAATTTCATGTGGAAATTTTATTCACGATAGGGGTGAATGTTAAAAAAATAATAAGGAACAAATTTCATGTGGAATTTTTATTCACGATAGGGGTGATTTATTAAAATTTCTTCTCTTGTAACAATCTGCCATTAAACTAAAAATGCTTAAAAACAAGTTTACAAAATTAAAAATATGTAGTTCACTAGAAAATTTTAATATTTTTCCTAGACTTAAGATAAACTAATATTTCTCGATTATTGTGTTTCTATTAGCGCACTAAAACTTACGGTTTCCATACACTGTGCATGATTTTGCATACATTTTCCATTACTATTATTATTATTATTGTTATTATTAGAGAAATTTGTATTTAAAAGATGAGAACGTTTTGTAAACATTTTTATTTAATTACTTTTTTATTTTAAATTGCTTTAAATACTAACACTTTACACTTTTAACTATTTAAATAAATATTCCAAGAAAATACAAAAAACACTCAACATTTAACAATAACAAAAGAAAGAAATATAAATAAAACTTTCACAAAACAACTATTTAATCAAGAGGCCAACAAACGTATGAAAATTTAAATCAATTTCTTGTTTTTTAAATCGAAAAATAAAGATTTTTAACTGCAACTTAAACACTTCCACAGAGAGCGAGAGCAGAAACGCTATGCAAGAAAGATAGGTAGAAAGAAGATTGCTGTTATGAGTACCAACAACAACTGCTCAATATTAAAAAAATATTAGGTATTACAAAGTTGCGACGTCATAGTGTGCTATTTATCATTCATTGCAAACTTAAATTGCGATTTTAGATGGAAAATATTGAGCGTCAGGTCGTCGTTAGTAAATATAGTGTATAGGTACTTCCGTTTATAAGATATACTGTTTGTCTTAACCCTTTAAAGTTTAAGCAGTGGTGGTATCGTAATTGGTACAGAAGAAACTTTTCACGTTTCTATGGAAAGTCTCTCAATATTGTCTCAACAAGACACTTTCCTATCGAAGAATGTGTCCACAAGACACTTTTTTATCGAAGACTGTCTCTACAAGACACTTTTCTATCGAAGGATGTCTCCACAAGATACTTTTCTATCGAACAGTGTCCCAAGAGAATTTTCTATCGAAGAATATCAAGACATTTTTCTATCGAAGACTGTCTCCACAAGACACTTTTTTATCGAAGAGTGTCTCCACAAGACCTTTTTCCATCGAAGACTGTCTCCACAAGACACTTTTCTATCGAAAAATGTCTCCACAAGTCACCTTTCTATAGAAGAGTGTCACCACAAAACACTTTTCTATCGAAAAATGCCTCCATAAGATACTTTTCTTTTGAAGACTGTCTCCACATTAAAAATCTCATCATTTTATTATCATAAACAGTTGCTCATTTTAAAACCCAACTGACAGAGGCTGTTAATGGGTTAATTCAAGAGTATAATAGTGCTTAGTTGAAAAAGATGTCAGAGTTAAATTATTGTTTATTTTTGTTGATAGAGAAATGTTATTTATAAAGTAATTTAGCAAAAAAAAAAAAAAACTTACAAAGATATGTATCATTAAAAATATTTGTATCATTTCTTAAAAACTCACACGTATTTAGTAGTGCGAACACTTGTTTAAAGTAGTTTAAAGATAACTGATAAAACAATATTACAATTGAACTCATGTTTTTTTCAATAATTATGTATGTATAGTAAACAAAAATGTATTACAAATATGACTAGTTACTATTAAACAAATATTGTATTAACTCAGTTACTCCAAAAGACAAGGAATATCTGTGTGTTTTTCTAAAAGCTAGAATCTGTTTTAATCTAGAGCTAACGTATTATATTTTACAATATACTCGTATGTATATTAACTTTTACGCCCCCTCGAAAATAGGCGTGCCCGCCAACAAATTGTTTTTTGCTGGCATCTCCTCTAAAAGCCCTATTTGATTTTTTTTTTTTTAGCAAAATCACTAAAACCGAATACTCTGTTAAATTACACTCAAGATTACTATGAACATCAGACAAACTCTGTAAATTATGGTAAGAATTGATAATTAAAACAATTATAAATGGTCGAAATTAGATAAAATTTCAAAATATTTAACATAAATTATGTTGGTCATAAAATTGTCTTTCAAACAATATATCAAATACTAATAAAATTTGCACTAAGACTGAATAGAAAGCACAGAATAAGGATATTCTAGTCCTATAACCAGTGAGTGTAGTTTTTGTATTTCTTATTACGTTTATGCGGAGGGTATTTAAGATTCGGCACAGCTGAATATAGCACTCTTACTTGTTTTTCTAGTTTTTTTGTTAATAAAATTTACATATATACATACATATGTATGTACAATAAACAAATTGTCAACAATAAGCTTATTATACTTGTTATAGTTTTTTGCTAAATCATGGAAAATAAAGTTTAATTATTATGTACATACATATGTATATGATTAGCAAGCTATATTTATTTTTTATTTTTTTATCTTATTTTATTGAGCGCATGTGTACGAGTATGTTTAAAATAAGAGATGTATATGTGACAAAATGTGTGTAACATACATAAGTTTTAAAACATAATCTAAAACAAGGTATCTTATAATAAAGGACTTAAGTTGAAATAAAATCAAATCTAAATAATAATAACCCAACAAAAACTTCACTAACAAATTAAGTGAAAAAGTAATAGGAAATTGTCGACCAGACTACATACATACCCTGCCAGCAATTGGAAGTTTCTTGCATCGTCCATCGTCAAAGGCGTTACGTCTTACTCACTTCCAGACGTTAATTGGAAGATAACAATAACAATTTACATTGCAGTCGTCTTTTAATCATTCAGACGACGTTTGGAAGATTGTTTGTTGTTTACAACACCAGCCGAAAATGAATGGTTTTGTTTTGTTATTGTTGTAGTTTTTAAATATTTGTTATCCCATAGTCAATATGAGTGTATTATCTGTAAAGGCAAAACAAATCAAAAGCAAAAGAGAGGCGGCTTCTTGAAGTTAAGCAGAAGTGACTTCTTGAAGTTACTTCTGGGGGGTACAACTTCTCAATACGGAAGACGCTTCTACGATCAGAAAATGGTATCGCAGAAGATGAGTTTCAACTTCTTAGCGTCACTTCTGAGTCACTTCCGCAATAGAAAATGTTTTTTTTACTATTACATTGGTATCACAACCACCAGTAAACAAGTTGTTCGGATTTTTTTATCTGCAGAAAACACCCAGAGTCTTTGGCAGGAATCGAACCCGCAACCCTCTGACTGATAGTCCGGCAAACTATCGCCTAATCTATCGGGGCACCCATTAAAAAGTACTTATTTTTGTTTGAGTAATCCGTTATAATTTTGCAACTTCCAAACAAAAAATTAATAACTTATTTTTATACTTAAAAGTTTTATAAAAATATTGTTACGTAATTGTATTTCAATTTAAATTTAACGGTCGGTATCAACATACAGCAGGTTTATCAACATACAACATCTTTATCAACAGATGGCGTGTTTATCGACATACAACTTGTTTAGCATTTGTAGAAATTTTAATTTGTAAACACCCTGTTATAAATATAGCTGAGCAATATGGCAACATTGAGTTTTAACGATTTTGGCTGAATATTCTAGACACGAACATTCTAGACTTGCAGTCATGAACATTCTAGTGTCTTAGTTTCGAACCTTCCAGAAATTATGATTGCTGTATAAATAGACTAACAGGGCCAATCGTTGAGTAAACATCAAGTGTCGAAAACTTTAATTTAAGTGTGTTCTTCAACCGTAATATTCGTATAAGTGTGTAAAAGACAGAGTGTTCATTTATAATTGTTTTTGTGTAGATTTAAATTAATAAAGGACTCATTATATTTTCTTCAAACTATTTGAAATACACCACTGTTTTTAAAAGGTAAAAACGTAATGCTTTTATGAAATTACCAACAATTTGGACAATTTGACAACAAAACTGACATAGTGAAAACCAAGCATAACAATATGCAGTTGTAGGTTGATTACAACAACATGTTATATAATAAACAAGTAAGAGTTTATATTCGGCTGTGCCGAATCTTATATACCCTACATTAAATGGGGCGAACGTCATAAAATATTGTACCGTATTTTCTATTTATTTTAGGTTTATTTTGGTTGAATTTCATCTCAATAACGATATTTACAAAAATTTTATGCATATTTCAGTTATAGTCAAGAATTTATATTTGTCTTTTTCTTTCAGAACTGTCTTTTTTATATTTTTGAAGCGTGCAACAAAAAGCGATTTACTTTAACACACAATAAATTAGGTACCAAAAAGCTCTGGGAAACTGATTTTGGCTTTTTGTAACGTAACCTCTGTATATTCTGTAGTTATTCTCGGAAGTGCAGCTTGAATGGGGCACATAATTGTAACTGATCTGTGTAAATTTTGGTACGATATGGATGTTTATGTAGGTTAATGAGTCTTCGGGAGTAGTCCTCATAAGGGTGCTATGACCTATATGGGTAGTTCCATGAAAATGTCAACCACGACCTAAAAAAAATAAGAGTACTTGAAAAATGTTTCTAATATGATTTAATAAGAGAAAAATTTTAGATTTTTCATTATATGGAAGCATTTACAGGTTATTGGAATTTTAAAACTCAAAAATTGAAGAGAAAATTTGAATGTCTCTTCGACTCAGTTTTTGCAAATAAAATAAATTATTTGATCTTTGCTATTAACTAAATTAATAGATTTGAAACATTACAATTGCTTCTTAAAAATAAATTTGCAATAACAAATAACTATAATAATGAGAATAACGAGAAGTTAGAGTTCGAATAACGGTATTTTTTGATTTGCTTTTGATGGTATTCTAATGTCACGTACGTTATGCAAAAACATTGTTTAACTATGTCATTTGTATATGGGCAGTCGCAGGTAAAGAAGATTACAATTCTAAAATAAGAATTCTTCCAATTAAAGATATTAACTAAAATTTCCTTTTCAACCGAAATAAAAAAAGTTATTACATTTTAAAGTTAATCGCATACGTTATTGTAAGTACTATAATTTTAATTAAATGCATCAAAATCAATGTTAAATGCAAATTTTCTATTTAGATTATTTTAAATAGTCGTAAAACCATGAAACGGTGGCGGGATGAGTTAAAAAACGACGAAGCAAAACTAAAAAAGCACCAAAAAAGGGGCTGAATTAATATTAAGAAACATTTTATGAATTTGATATTATTTTTATTATCACACCGTTTTTTGAATTAGAAAACACTTTTATTTTCTTTCTCCAAATTTTTGTCTAAAATTATCTACAAAGTACATTTCATTATTTATTACGAGAAATATTGTCACGTACGTTATTATGTTTTTCTTTTATATAAAACTAACCAGAGATGATTTCTCTTTAAATATTAAAGGATTGTAAAGGTACATATTTAGCTTATTTTAGGAATTTTTAAATAAACGAAAAACTCACATGATTCGCACTTTCGCATGTACGTAAATATGCCTTAAAACCACTTCCGTTTTTGTCACGTACGTTATCACCTTATTTTGATCGGATATTTTCAACACCAAAGTTTTGAGGTTGTCCATTTTTTTCTCTCAAACATAGAAGCTCTTGATTGCAACATAACTGTAATATTTTTTTCATTAACTTCTATTTTTGTGAGATTTATATTACTCAATATGCGTACGAATGTCACGTACGGCTGTATGAAAATACCCATAAGTTAATTATTTGTGTTGAATTTAAATTTAATAGTTATTTGTATAAGAGCTTTATGCGCATTTAAGTGATTTTCGGAAGTGGACTTTATATGGGGGCTATGGTCAAATATGGACCAATTATCATGAAATTTCCTACGACAATTAAAATGTATATTTGGACTATTTTTGTTTAATTTTAACTTGATAAAGATTTGCATTAAGTATGCAGTGGACTTTGTATGAGGCTATGTCAAAATATATACCGATGCAAACAAAATATCGTTATAGACATTTATATACCATAAAGCCATATTCCGGGAAGACATTTGCATGGTGGCTATGAGAAATCGTGGACCGATTCCTATCATTTTCAACAGGACTTGTCCTATAATAATAATAAAGTGTGCAAAATTTATGATATTCTATATTGTATTTGAAGAAAATAGCAAAAAAAAAATATTTGAAAAAATATTTGGTCCGATTTTGCTCATTTTCAATACCAAACATTTCGGTGGATCAAAAAATAGTTGGTAAAAAATTTGACTGTTCTATGTATTTTTTCTAAGCTCTATCGTGCCTTCAACAGATGGATAGATCGTCTTAAAATGACAAACTTAATATACCCTCCATCTTTTCAGTGGTGGGTATAATAAACACACATAAAAATTTCTAAGAAAACTTACTGCAAAATAATAAATAATAATAATTTATAATCTTATTGTTCTTTAAATCTATTTATTTGAAGTAAATTTTTTGGAATTTATAATTAGGAGCTTTATAAGATGCCTATAAAGTAATTCTCTAATATATACGAGTTTTTAGTAATATAAAAACTGACGATTAAAGCTACGAAATAATGAATTATTAAAGTCTTTAAAATTAAGAATGTAAGTGAAGTTTTTGCTGGGTTGTGTTAAATTATATGAACATTTTTTAAAATTATATGGTTTATAGAGGACAAACACGTGAATAATACTTTTGAACATAACTTGATTAAACTTTCTTGCAGAGTAGTTTACAAGTTGAAGGGGAACTTTAGGAAACTAAACAGGCCGATAAACAAAACAGGTAATATTTAACGCAACTTTTTAATTTCAACAATATTTCTTAACCTACATACACCCCTTTTTACACCATTCATTAATAATGAATTTTAAACTAAAAAGAAAAAGTTGGTTTTAATTTATTTGTTTACTATTAAAAAGATTTTGAATCAAACACGTTTATTTTCACTGCCTTTATGAACAGAAAAGTGTTGGTCGATTGGTTTGCAATTAAAACATTTGCTTGCTCTTGGTTTATAACTACAAGTTAAGTTGAATGACCACACTATGACGACAATGATGCGGCGTCGATTTGTTTATTTTAAGATTTATGGCGAAAAAATTTGTTAAATGATAAAAACATAATAGAATTAATGTTAATTAGCCTAAATAATGAAGTGGGAAAAATTGTATTGATTTACTCATGCATATTTCTGTATGTTTCATCCATATAAACAAATAATTGTTTATTCTCTTGAATTTTTAGAAATTTTGACCCAATTTCTACAAAAAACCAGAATGTATATAAGAATTAGCTATAAAGAGTATAAGAAAATGTTTAGTACAATTGTGGTTACTTAGTTTGTTTGGTTAAAATAAGTTAAGCAATTTGTTTAGTTACACAAAATGTAGATCAATGTGTCTAATATTGGCTTCAGTCGTAGGTCTTTACATAAACAAATATCAGCTTAATCTATGGGTCTTTATATAGTCTTCGTTTAGCTTCAATCGTGGTCTTTATATAGTCTTCGTTTAGCTTCAATCAACTGTCTTAGTTTAGCTTCAATCGTGTGGTTTACATATATCGTGAATAAAAATTCCACATGAAATTTGTTCCCTTTTCACATTTTTCCTATTAAAATTCAATGTTAAGAAAATAAAAGGTAACAAATTTCATGTGGAATTTTTATTCACGATAGCGGTGTATGTATATATAAACCACACGATTGAAGCTAAACTAGGACTTTATAAAGACAGTTGATTGAAGCTAAACTAAGACTATATAAAGATAGTCTTAGTTTAGCTTCAATCGTGGGTGATTATACAGTTTTAGTTTCAATCCTGGGTCTTTATACAGTCTAAGTTTGACTTCAATCGTGGTTCTTTATACAGCTTTTGTTTATCTTCAATAGTGGGTCTTAATTTAGCTTCAATCATGGGTTTTTTTAAAGTCTTAGTTTAGCATAAATTGTCGGTCTTTTTAAAATCTTGGTTTAGCTTCAATTGTAGGTCTTTTTTAAGTCTTGGCTTAAATCAAGATCGTTACACTGGCTCTGATTTTAACAATTTTTAATAGATGATATCCTATTAATTTCTATACATAAAAATGCAAAATTTTCTACCCGCTCTCTTATGATTTACGAGTTATTCACCTTTAAAGTTTTGATATATAACAGTAAATATTAACTATACCAGATAATATATCTAGTCAAAAGGCACTTTCGAATGATATATAATTTGACGTAATCCATCAACCCATTGTGAGCCTACAACTGAATTTATGTTTTTTCATATTGAGTTTTTTTTTACAAAAGTGATATCTCAAAAATTAACCCATTTAATGATAATTGATGTTATACAGTTCAACCTTGGTATAACGAATCTTAAGGGGATTAGGTTAGATTAGAAAAAAAAAGTTATATCGAATAATTTGTTACAATGAGGTTCGTTATATCGTTATAACGAGGTAATAACAAATTACAATTAGATTGCAACAACAACTGCTGCAACAAGCGTACAAGCTCTTGGCAACAATAAATTTTTCTTTGAATAATTCAGCCGTTAGTCTAATGCATGCTGCTATCGACTACGAATGTAGGTTTGCTGGAGACGTTGTCGTTGCAAACACAATAATTTTTTGTGTATCTGTTTCATATAATTTGGATTAATTGATGGAATTCGTTATGCAAAGGTTGTAAGTTGACAAAATTCGTTAAATAGAGGTAAATAATTCTTTCTACCTATTTCGTTAGTCTGCAGTGAATGCAGTATTCGTAATAGAGAGGTTTATATTGTATTAAATCTCATAGAGCGTTGTAGGGGATTTCAAAAAATCGTTAAATCGAGGAATTCGTTATATTGAGGGCGTTATATAGAGGTTTGACTGTATAGAATTTTATACAATTCATTTGACATATTTAATTTCAACTTTTCATTTGATATATTCCATTTAGTCCTACGTCTTAAAATGTCGCTGATATTTGAGTTTAAAAATGAGTAATTTAAAAAAATACATACTTTTTTAAACAATTTACCCTTATTCTAAAGTGAAGGTGGTGTTTCATGTTTTAGTCACATTTTTTAAATTACTTCCAAAATTTTATCTCTAGCGCAGTTGTAAATTCTAAGCAAAATAATTTATTTTTTTCGAATGGGCGGAGTACCAAAGTTTATGACATTTCACCATAAAAATATACAGCAAATTTGTACTATGCGAAGCCGTTGTTCTGTATACCATAGAGGAGAAAATCCATCCGTCCGGCCGTAGGCTGACAATACAAAAAATCTTTACTATGCGAAGCCGGTATTATGTATAAAATATCTGTACTCAGAATTATAGTAAATTGTTTTAAAAACTATGTATTTTTTTAAATTAATCATTTTTAACCTCACATAACTGCGACATTTTAAGACCTAGGTCTAGAACTGTTAAAATCCAAGCCAGTGTCAAGATCTTGATGAGTTCCTAAGTCTTAGTTTAGCTTCAATCGTGGGTTTTTAAAGTCTTAGTTTAGCTTTAATCCTGATTCTTTATGTAGTCTTATTTGAGTTTCAATCCTGGCTCTTTATGCAGTCTTAGTTTAGATTAAATCCTGGTTCTTTACACAGTTTTAGGTTAGTTCCAATTATTTCTGTTTCAAATAAAAAAACCATATTCTAATTGCATTTTTTATATGAATTTCTATGGCAGCTATAGTGATCCTCATAAATTCATCGTTTTAAATTCATCCCTTTAGACGGTATGTATTTTGCAGTGTGCTTGCAATATCATACACGTTGTGTAAAAGCAAAATAAAAATGCTTCTGCAAATGTCAGCCTGCATTTACAGTGTAAAATTTTCAATTAGAACATGTTCTATTTTCATCTGACAAAGCACCTGCACCAGCTGTTTTGTAAGTCAATTGTTTATAGCGCCAAGAACATAGTGTTTGTGTTTCAGCAAATTTATAAAGGGTGTCCAACTAGAACGCAATTTTTAAATTTGGCGCCATTCGAAGTGTCATTATTTGACAATTGTTATTGTTTGCTAGTAGAAGGTACAAGGTTAGTAAAAATGGAGCGCTACACGAATGAACAACGCATTCTCATTGTGAAAATGTCGCAGCTGTACGTGATGATGTCGCTCAAACTCCATCCACCTCAATTCGACACCGAGCTCAGCAAATTGGTGTCCCCAAATCCACTATGCAGTGAATTTTGACGAAAGACTTGCATCTTCATGCATACAAAGTTTAATTGACTCAGGAACTGCAGCCAGCTGACCATGGACAGCGAAGGGAGTTCGTTAATTGGGTATTGGAGAGACAACATGAAAATGCTGATTTTGCCGATAAAATCATCTTCAATGACGAGGCCCATTTCCATCTTGATGGCTTCGTCAATAGGCAGAATTGCCGCATTTGGGATACTCAAGTAAAATGCAAATAGAAGCAATGGTTAATTTAATGAAAAAAAATCAAGACATTGCTTGTAGTTTTAGTCAACGCAATCCAGCTGAAATAAAAAAATTCTGGGAAGATTTAGTAATTTTTGCTATTCTTTCTTCATCTCCATTCATGCTTATGGATATCCATTTACTGCACAACAAATTTTCTAGCTTGTTCAAAACCTCATTCAGCACTTTGCAAAACGTTGATTGGGCAATGTTGATATTGAAATCCTTACCGACACAATGCGGGTAGCTGCCTTCTGCGAAAAACCTCAAACAAGCAGAAAGTTTATCTTTTGCAGAAAGTGATCCTTGACGACCGCTTCCAAAACTTGCAGACTCCAGCTCAGACAAAACATATTTAAACGCTGCCTTATTTTACATTTTTTTGAAAGCTGTCAAATAATTAAATTAATTTAAAGTTAAATTATAAATAATAGTTTTCCTGATATTTTTTATTTTTGAACTTACTCTCTATCGTTCATTTGAAACACATCTACAGATTTATAGCGTAAAACTCTTCTTTCTAACCGCATGTCCAAGTAATCATCGTCACTACTATCATCAAAAAAGGCAATTGTATCCATATTTTAATTTTATATTAACTGCCTTTTAAAATTTCACATATAATTTACTAAAAACACTTTTTTTTACTTTTCAATTTATAATCTTGTCTTGAAATATCTTTTTTTCATCAGCTGACACAAAATCAACCAGAGAACGGATTGATTGGTTAATTTTAGATTTTGAATATATGTAATCACAAAAAATGAACCTCATGTTGACAACATAAATCAATTCCGTAAAGCAATAATTGTCATTATTCACAAAACGGAGTGTAACATTGCATGTCTTGTACAAATGTAAACGTATACTCCCAAAAGCAATGAATACTTAACGATTGGTACGAATGGTTAACGATTGGTATGAATGGCTTCAATGCTGATTGTATAAGTTGTACATACTAACAAAAAATATCAAACTTTACTAGTTTACTGTCAACAAATCGCACATAAAGCAACAACCAAAAAATATTTATTTTCTCATTAGGTTTTGTATTGTTTTTGCTCTTTCTTTATGTTTTCATTCACTGAAAGCAACGAATACTGGACGAATGGTGTAAATGTTTTTAATTTTTTCATGTGGCATAACATTATTTCGTTGCTTGATGTATAACAGCATAACAAAAAGGGAATGTAAAAAAGCAAACAGTAACAAGAAATGAGTAAACAAACAGCAATGCACATTTTTATTATTGTCGAGTAAAAGCAATGCAAAAGCAATGAATTTGCGAATGGTAAGCAAATGTGAATGGTCTCTTTCTGTTCTCTGAAATCAACTCGTAATTAATTAAAACAGAGATGTTAAATTTGCTTCGCGGAAAATGTATACCGCAGGAATGAATAATTGCAATTTGCATACCGATCGATATTTTTTCCGCACAATTTTCCTTTCCGTGCGGAATCAATAATACCACCCAATATTTATATTCATAGATATCATGACACTAAATTTTTGGATGATCGGTCCACAATAGGTTATATATCCCTACGGTGACCATTTTTGGGAAAGGAAAATACAGGACATATACAAAATTATGTTAAAACTTAAAAGAAAAACAGAAAAAATAATCATATAATATATTTATTATTATAAAATTAAGTAACAACAAAAACAAATCTTCTTGATTAGAATAAATAGTTAAATAGAAAGTTTTTATAATATTATAATTTAAAAAAATAAATTTGGTTTAAAAACAGTCTTCTTGACTAAGGCTAACAAAAAAATAGAAAAAAACTACATAAATGATAAATTTAGTTATGAAGTTCGATATTTTTCCACAGAATGGATTTTTTTTAAAACATCTGGATTGTTAATTAAAAATCCTTTAAATTTTGAGCAATTCATTTTAAAATTGCATTTTGTAATTAATAGTGATCTTAAAGTATTTATTTTTAATTGCGATTTTTCGGTGGTCCAAATATTATTCATTATTGAAAACACTCTCTCGGTAGCAGCATTTGAAGCTGGTAGACATAGACAAAATTTAACAAATATCAATATATTTTTATATGCAATCACATTTGCCTTAAAGTGATTAAAAATTTCAATCCATCTTTCATCTACTGATATATTTTTTACCCTCCAGTCTTCTATTTTTTCATTATTTGCTCACTTCATCAAATAAATCTTCATTATTTATTTTTAAATCATTTCTTAATTCATTTAGATAGGATAAAGTTTTTTCAATCTTGTCCCAAGATAACATATTTCGTAACAATATCCAGTCTAAAATTTCTACATCTCTAAAAGCTTTATCCCACTGATTTAGGTAATCAATGCATGTTTGGTAAAAATTTGTTATATGTTCTTTAGTTATTGTTTCATCAAAATCATTACTTTTCTGTAATTCGAGAGTAATATTTTTGACGGTAAGGGGTAAAAACAGTTCCTTTTTCCGTTCGACCAATTTAAATTTTAAATCTTTTAAAATAATTGAAGCCTCAGACATTGAAATATTTCGTGATTCTACTTTAAGAATAGCTTTATGAAATGTTGAAGCTTGGCTATATGCAAAAGATAACCCTAATTCAGCACAAGGATTCATAAAAAAATTTCGTAATATTGTCGGACATTTTGGTTGAGACATAAAATATAATTTTAAAGCTTCAAATAGTTTTATGATTCTTTCCAAAGCAGTCATTAAAGTTAACCATCGAGTTTTGCTATGTCCTAGTAACTTTTTATATTCTATTTCAATATCTTCACATATTTCTTTGAAATTTTCAATTCTAACTGTATAAATATAAAAAAAGAATAAATTTTGACAATAATAACTTCAATATCAATAGGTAAGCATTCTGCTGCAGTTTGTATGTTTGTTCAAAATATGTGCAGCGCAATTTACACCTATCAGTTTTTGGCCAATGAAGTTTTGCATTTTGTGAAAGATATTATTCTGACCTTTTCTGGCTGCACCACCAAAATTACAATTTGTGCTGTCTCCACAAAACGCTATCATTTTACTAATTATTTAATTTTTTCAAGAGTCTCTTGCACATATTTTGAAATAATATCTGAAGTTTCTCCAATAATGTCTTTAACATCCAAAATCTTAATCTGAATTCCTTTATTCGGCAGAAAGTATCGAATTAATATTGGACAAATTTTAACATTTTTGTGATTCGAACAATCTAAATATATTGTGATACATTGAACGTTGGACAAATCTGCTTTGATTGTATTTAATGACATTGGTGTAAAAATATTTTTAACAATGGATTCACATTTTGTCCTAGCACAAGAATATTTTTCATTGAAACACGATTTGATCAGTTTTGATGTGCAATCGTTAGACCTGAATGAAAAATTGTGCTGAACACTGTGAAATGTCCAAGTACCTTCTACAATAGCCAGGTCCTTTTCTTTATTATTGAATGTATTACTTCTTAAAAAATTCGTTAAAACTTTACTTGATGATTTGGCTAAATGTGCTCTTTTATGCTTTTGTGTTTGCAGTACGTCCACTATTTGCTATAGAAAAATGTGCCAAACATTTTTCACATCTCACCTCTTGTTGTTGCTACTTGTTGTTTTAATAAATGGAAACTCGCTTTTTAAGTCATCATTGAAATTACATTTTATTTTTGTTGGAGCCATATCTCTAATAAAATTAATGCTATTTTAACTTTTGGATTTTTATGATAATTTTGTATTAATGTTCGTGCAATGTATATGCTAAAAAGAGGACATTTGCATATCAAATCTCAAGGGACAGCATGTTAAAAAACAGGACTGTCCTGTAAAATACAGGACGGATGGTCACCGTATATATCCCACATAACGCCCATTTCTAAAAAAACTGTTTTATACATGTATACTGGGTGTAGGGTATTATATGGTCGGGCTTGACCGACTATATAGTACATTCTTTCTTGTTTGTTCTTGGACCAGCACTCAGGGGACGACCCCTACTTATTATGCAATGCATTGTGTTGGAACTAGGAAAATAGGTTATGTGTGGGAGGATAGAGGGAGTAGTTTTTCACCATAAAGATTAAAAATAATTTGTATAAAAGTATGTACATATATTTAAGTATAATTAAGAGATAACAAAGTAAATCCATACATACATAGGTACCACTTATGTATGTATATGTGTTAATTATAAAAAAATAATTATGTACATATGTATATGGTACCTAGTAGTACAACAAATTATATGTATGCAAGTATATGTACCTATAAGAGATGTATGAAGTTTTTAAATATTACAATCAATAGAAACTTAGAAACTGTAAACATACCGGCAAAATGAACCGTTATTTAATGACGTTAGCGAATGTAAATAATGGCTGCAAGATAATAAAAACCACATAGGAAAAATACACATAATAAAAGGAAATGCAAAGAAATTGATAAATACAAAATTAGGTCAACAGCTGTTCAGAAGAGAAAACTATTTTTATTGAATAAAATAATATGTACTTTGTTAATAGGTGTTTCAGCTACATTTCATATTTAATTATATTTTACTTTGGAACTTTTTTATTTTCATATGTACATACATATTTTTTGTACACATTTAAACACTTACCGTTTTTTGTCTTTTTTTACTGGTTTCTGGTGCATCACACATTTTTCTTAGCTGATTTTTAGTTGTTTAGTTCACACTTCACTTTTATGTTAATTACGGCACGATAAACGTTAAGAAAAGAAACACCATTCGCATTAGCTAGTAACTCAACCAAGTGCTTCATTAATACTAATTGCAAGTTATTTTTTTAATTTAGTTATACTTTATGTACGTGTTGTGTTTTGAGAGTACAAAGAAAATCTGAGTTAAAAAAACTATCTGATATTCTTTAAATTTCCTTACTACACTACTGCCATTTTGCAACTTATTGCCATACCATGAATTCGTTGCAATTTTCAAAGATTTATTATTTTTATTTATACAATTTCTCATTGATAAACTAAGATTTGAAACTATTTTTATCTAAATTCTAATTAAATCCCTGTAAAAATTCTCATATTTTTTGATTTTTCCTTTCACATTAGTATAAGTAGTGTTGGAAAGTGTTTGTTTATTTCATATAAAGTGGTACATAGCAGGCCGCATTCATATATGTTTGGAATAGACGGACTGCGAAACTTATCATCTACATATAAGCAGCGCTGTTTTAAAATATTGCATCTGTATCAGTGATGGAAAATTCAGTACTTTTGTACTATTTTCAGTACATTTTCACAACAACAATACCACATTACCCCCACATCATATTTAGCACTCTTTGTTTGTTTTGCTTTGTTCCCTGTTTAGAAATCCAGCGTTACTATTTTTATAATCATTGACAACATTGGCTTCAAAACAAGAACATAATGAATGCACAAATTCGTTATTCATGTTATTTATTTGATCTGGGATGCGCTAATCTACAAAAGTAAACAGATGGATAAAGAATTAAAGTTGTTTGTGGTACTATTTTGATAATTTTTTTAAATTTCTTATGTTTCGTACATTTTTGTAATTCTCATTTCTTGTTTTAGATTTTTTGTGTATCATATGAGTTTCAAAACTTCAAACATATTGGTGAACGATCTATTAATGATATGGCATTAACACTAACACAATGCAGGCATGCTCATATGTTTATTATCTTAACCCACAACAAATAAAAATGTTTGAAACATATATTTTTACATAAAAAGGAATTAATTTTAGTTGGTTCTTATAATAGTTTTTTTTTATTAAACTCAATGTATTTTATTTTTGAATTATTGTTAAATGGATTTTTAATTTTATTTTTGAATAAAAACATATGTTTCCTAAAAAGTACCAAAATGTTGAAAAAAGTAGTCTCTTTGTTGACGGTCAGTACCATTTCAATTTTTCATTTTTCCATCACTGATCTGTATTAAAAACATATGTTTGAGAATATCTCTGTAGCAACGGCCATTCGCACATCTAAATAGTCTGGCAACACCATAAATAATTATTCTCAAACAATTGTTTTGCATTTTTTCAGTGGTCGCTCTCTTTTTTTGATAATTTTGTGAAAAAGTTTTTAATTTGTGTAAAATAATTAGAAAATAAAGCCCTAATAAAGGTTTAAAGACAAGCAAAAATGCTTTCCTTGCTACAGGAAAAGCGACCATTAAAACGAGCACGTTTGGGTCCACCTGACGTCTATCCACAGGATGCCAAACAACGGGAAGATGAATTAACACCATCCAATGTCAAACATGGATTTGCCACAATGCCACCGTTAGCCGATGAATTCGGCACAGCCCACACCTCCAATGTTAATGCCAGCAAAGTTGCATCATTTTTCAATGCCATATTGGCAAAAAAGGAAGAGTTGATGACCTTGCAGGATACTGTGCGTAAAAAACAACAAATCAATTGCAAAGACAATTTTTGGCCGGTCTCGCCTCGTACAAAGGGGGCACTAG
Source organism: Bellardia pandia (assembly GCA_916048285.2). Lineage (NCBI taxonomy): Eukaryota > Metazoa > Arthropoda > Insecta > Diptera > Calliphoridae > Bellardia > Bellardia pandia. The sequence continues at coordinate 98,132,159 of OU696531.1, read as the reverse complement.
ATGCCTGGTTTAAGGATTTAGCCGGCAATAAACCTTTGTTGAGTTTGGCCAAACGGGTACCGTCGTTTAATAAAAAAGAAGAGATTTTAATAACCCTGTGCGATCATCAAGTTAATATGCAACGGGCAACTTGGTTCATCAAACTGAGTGCAGCCTATATGGTGAGTGTGTCAGAGTCGAAAAACAAAAAGAGAAATTCTTTCGATCCGGTGCCGGAATGGACAAGTAATTTAATAAAATTTATGAAAGATTTGCTGCCCAAATTACAGGAATATTATCATTTAAGTGAAAAAGGTGAGTAGAAATTGAATTTCTTTGTTTTATTACGAACAAAGACCTAGTAGGTACCTACGTATTTAACAAATTGTGTTTAAACAAAAAAATTACCTACATTTTAGCTACTGCAGCTGAAAAGGCTTTACTAAGTGGTTATGGAGCACCTACTACACAAAACAATAACCAACAACAAAATACCTCTACTACGCACCCTACAAATTCTATAAACACCGTACCACAGTCTTTGGCCAGTCCCGTGCCCATGCTAAGTCCAGCCAATAGTCAATCATCTTGCGGCGGTGGCCTAAGCTCTTTAACTGGCAACACGACCCCCGGTGCAGGAACATCGAACAGTCAAAGTGGCTTGCCGGGAGCAAATAATATGCCCGGTTCTGGTTCTTCAATATCAGGCATAGGCAGTAACTTTGAAGACAGTCGCAATGCTCTTAAATATTGGAATTATTGCACCCAGTTAAGTAAATACATGCACGAAGAATCTCTATTGGATAGACAGGAGTTCCTCAACTGGATACTAGAACTATTGGACAAAATGCGTACACAGGTCACGTTCGATGAGTCACTGAAGAAATTAATTTTAACCTTCGCACTGCAGTATATGCATGATTTCGTGCAATCGGAAAGACTTTGTCGCAAAATGGCTTATATAGTAGCTAAAAAATTAGCTATTCTATTAAATAATGTTATAGACCAGCAGCCCAATCAAAAGCAACTACTGCCAGCTGGTGTTACACACATGGATGTCGATGAGGAGCTGTATAAGAAAAAGCCCGCTTTGGATCCCTATGAAAGCGCCATTAATGAATACCTTAACTGTCCCCATCACCGTGACATTATATTGTATTTAAGCACTATACTACAAATAATTACCATTGAATGTCCCACGGCCATGGTTTGGTGTGGCATTGGTGAGAATCGAATACCGGCCGCTTTGTGTGGCAGTCCTTTGGATCATTTGCCAATAGCACCCTCAGCCTTACCAATGCCTACCAAGTGCACGCTAACCAATGCCGAAGTGCGTAGACAGCTTAGATCCACCGAAGCCGATATAGTTTTACGCTCAGAACATGCTGAGAATCGTTGGTTTGCGGAGAAATGGCAAAATGCTAATAAGAATTCCTATACGCATGTTTTAACAATACTGGATCATTTGGATACGCATTGTTTTGATTTAATGGATCAGAGCAACTCGATAGATTCCCTGTATGGCAGTATCTTTCAGCCGTTTGTTAGTGTTAGGCGTGAGGTGGGTGCAAATGGTGAGACGAAAGAGATACATCAAGAATACGAAGCGAATAGTGTAGATGGCACAAAGGTGAAGATATTGTGCGAGTGGGCGGTATCGAGTCAGAGGTAAGTTGTTAACAAACCAGCAGTGGGCATACGTAACGTGGTTTTCAACAAGAACTCTGTTTTTTTCAACACAAATAACATCTTATGAAAATCATGCATAATCAACGTAAAGGAGAAATGACAACAAAAACATACATTGTTTTTTTTATTTTTGTTAATATTATTCCATCTGTTTATAACATAGTTCACAGATGTTTCACATGTAAAGCTTCTTTGAAAACCGGATTGATATTTCGATAGTACTATATATTATTTCTTTTTGAATATTGTTCGAGTTACAGTTTAACAATTTTTTCTAGAACTCCAGTTTTCGTGAAAAACTAAACTCCAATTATATATCTGCAAATAATCTTAAATTAGACTAACGTAAAAATTAAAGCCCAAGTTCTAACTAAATGTTTTACTATTATTGATTTAAACAAAAAAAAACTGAATTTCCTTGCTTGAATAGTTAAGCGTTTTAGGGTGCTGCATTTTAAAAGCAATAATTATACGATTTTAATGAAATTTTAAAGTGTTTAATTTAAAATGTATTAAAAAGCTAAGCCCAACATAATTTTTCATTACAAATTTTTTGCTTTAAAATGTAAACGTTTTAGGGTGCCTTATTTTCAAGATAATATTTTTTTTTGACATTATTTATTTATTTTATTTATTTATTTATTGAATTTTTTCATTTCCTGTACAACAAGACTAAGTCTTATATTTATAGTACAGGAACGCATTACGTTATAAACAATTTTATTATGAGCATAAACAAATTAGATACAGAAAAACCTATATTGATAACATCTTACGTGAAAAAGTTATATAAAAAAAAAAAAAAAAAAAAAAAAAAAAAAAAAAAAAAAAAAAAAAAAAAAAAAAAAAAATTTAAACTCTTAATGAAACTCTTAGCTAGAATATTTTTCAAAGTGTTACATTATAATGCCGTACTAATTTAAGCATTATCTATTGCCTCCTTTTTCCAGATGGGGTGAACATCGTGCCATTGTGGTGGCCATACTCTTGGATAAACGTCAAATAGAGGTTACCACACCCTCAGCCGAAGATAACAGCAATGGCTTGGGCAATAGCAACAATCCCAATGACGATAAAGATTCCATAGCATCGGGAGCCGGACTAATAGGCGGTTTACCTGTATTTCAATCGGTTCTTATGAATTTTCTTGATCGCGATGCTCCTGTACTCGATGAAAATGGCAGCTTAGCCAATCGTACTCAATTCACAAATCTAGTACATCTTTTTAGTGCTCTTATAAGACACGATGTATTCTCACATAATGCCTATATGCATACGCTGATATCCAGAGGTGATCTGTTGGAGGGAGCAACCAACAACTCAACAACAAACGCCACAAATGTGACCAATAGCTTGAATAACAACAGCGGGAAGAGCAATAATATGGCTGTGGTGGGTAATAGTGTTACGGGACCTGTGTCAAATAAACCCGTTTCCCCCGCTATTAACCATGGTTTTGATGATGAGTTTGGTGCCGGTTTAGATTTCAAGCACAATGAACACGATGACTCGAATGTTGACGATGATTTAGAGAAACTATTGCAGAATATCAATGAAAAGGGTCAAGCCGAGCCGCCCGACAGCCCCAAAATCCCCGATCACAACAATAGTACGGGTTGCAATGAAACAAATTCCTCCATATCACGACATTACATATACACCAAACATTTTCCCATACCGCAAGATGATCCCTCCATGATATATAGCAGTGAATCAAATCAGCGTTATATATTGCTGTTTGGCGTCGGCAAGGAACGTGACGAAAAAAAGCACGCTGTGAAAAAGATGTCCAAGGAGATTTGTAAATTATTTAGTAAAAAATTTAGTATTGATGTGGCCGAGGGTGGCAAAGTGAAAAAACACTCACGCAATGAGTTTAATTTCGAAAGCACCACAAGTAAATGTCAAAATATGGCTTATTTTGATCAGCATGTGGTCACTTCACAATGTGCCGCTACCGTATTGGAGCAATTGAATGGTTTTGCTGTGGGCAACAATAACTATTTGCCCGTGCAGGAGCATGTAGCTTTTCTGTTTGATTTAATGGAAATGGCCTTGAATATACACAGCCTCTTAGAATTGTGTGATCAAATATTAAAAGAGTTGCCCGAAGTGGAAAACCAATTGCTGGTAAAAAAGTCCAATATGGTTAGAAGTTATACCACCTCTTTGGGTCTCTATATAGTGGGTATATTGAGAAGATATCAAAGCTGTCTGCTGCTGTCGCCTGAACAAACAGTGTCGGTGTTTGAGGGTTTGTGTCGCATCATAAAACATGTCAACAATCCTACCGAGTGCAGTTCAGCAGAACGTTGTATACTGGCTTATTTAAGTGATCTGTATGAATCATATTTGATATTACGTTCCAAAGACCAGGAGCCAGAATTCTTTCCACAAATGTCGCATATTAAAAAGTTCAAAGACATCTTCAATCAACCCGAACAGCTGGGCATGGTGCCGCAATCATATAATCCACAATTTATGCAGGAATTCTTGGCCTCTCCTAAACGAGGAGGAAAAATTGATACTCTGTGGTTAAGACAGCTCCATGAATCTCCGGCCAATATCTATAGTTTTGTATCGAATGTCATATTTGCGGTGTGTCATGAAACGGACAATGATCGTTTGAATGATATTGCTATAGCTTGTGCGGAATTGACGGCGGGTTGTAATTCCTTGTCGGAAGAGTGGATTGCCGCCCTGCAGAGTATTTGCCATGCTATGAAAAAGACACGTTATCCACATCTGTGTCAAATCGATATACAAAATAGTAAAATACACAATTCCTTGGCGGTTTTCATATGCATATTGGTGGCGCGACATTGTTTCTCTTTGGCCGACTTTGTACTGAAAATTGCCCTGCCCACTTTGGCCAATGCATATCCAGTTGGTGGTGAAATAACCACAGATGCGGAATCGGGTAAGTAAAATTCTTTTATTTTATTTGTATTTGAGCGTCAATATAAAGTAAACACTTAATATTGTTTAAAAACATTTTTTTATTATAAACTAGCTGACCCGGTACGCGTTGCTGGCCCTAAGCAAACATTAGTGTTGTATTACCACACGATTTAAATTTAGCTTTTAAAGAAATGTACGGCCTTTAAATAAAATTATGGATAATCTATCATAAAGATTTGTTACAGAATAACTTACATATGGTCTAGGTATGGGCTCAATCAAAAAAGAAACGCATTTATTTAAGGCAAATTGCAGTTCATCTGCGGTCATTAATAACGGGCAAAGTTTGACGAAAATCACCAACAAAAAGAATAAGAGCGCCTCCCATCGGTTTGTAGTATCCTCAAAAATCACGTAGAGTCCGATCAAGCGCTTCGAGCAATTTGTTTGAATGTACCGTTATTTTTTTATCAGCGTTTGAAAAAAACTCACAAATGTGCACAAAATGTAGGTATCTTAAATGCAAGGGTACATAAAGTTTTTTATCATCGGTTGATGATATAATATTATTTTTAACTTATTGTATAATGTTGCACCTTAGTAAGCGCGGAATATCTTCTGTTATCGAATGATGTAAATATTTTGTAAATAAACCGAAAATTTTGTAAATAAAATGAAAATTGGATTTGCCACGCCCCAGCGCCCGCAGACTGAAAAACCATGCCAACATTAATTTTTTTATTTTTACTTCGCCTTCAGTAAGATGTGGATACAATGTGTATGAAGTAAATCTGTAAAAACCCATGCAGAAGCAATTAATCAATTAAAAAAAGTGGGCGTTAGAGTAGGTGTGGTCGTACCAATGGTGGTAATTTGACCTTACCACTGAGATAGCACAACCCAGGCGATTCTCCGGTGAACTTTAATGCACTGCAATGGTTGCACACAATCTCCATTGGGCCAATTTGAACGGAAGGATGCGAGCTGTAGTCAAAAGTGCAATCGTAATGAAACGCTACTCGATTCAAATCAACACTTAAAGCACTTCTTCTTACGCGTTGATTTAGATTTTCACGTTGTTGAATTGCTTGATTTAATCCATGATTTCTCATTGCTAATCGAGCCGTTTCATTTGTCGCCTGTCTTTCTTCTTGTGTTTGCGTTACGCGAAGTCGGGCCATACTAACATGGCGCTGATCTCGTGCGATTTCTTGTTCATCCGTATTTAATCGATTGGTAATATTCTGATTTGTAATTGCATTACGGGTTCGGTGCGAAACATCAGATCTTCTGGGTCGCGGCATTATGAATAACACTGAGAAATTAATGTCACAAAAGCAGTTAATGTCACAAAATCATTTAGGGAACTAACCTTTTGAAATCACTTTTAAAAAAGGTTGAAAATTTTTAAATACTACAAAAATAAATCAGGTGTCAAAAGTTTATGCACACAACGCCATCTACTGGCAATAGCAGAACCAGAATTTGTTTTTGTAAAAAAAAAATCAACAAAAAAAGTTTTCAATCAAATTAGGTGGAAAAACAATTGTCGTAAAAATTGTGATATACAAAAGAACGACATTTGATTTTTGGATTTTAGAAGATAATAATTAAAAGTAATGGGTGATACAATTTGAAGTAAGTCTTTTAAAACCCTTGTAGAATCGATTACACAATTTTAAAGCAGGCGTGGTCGAATTCGGCTGTACACTGCGGGCGTTGCTACGGCATAAATTTAAAAAAAAGTAGGCGGTCAAAAAAGATCGCTAGAGATGGGACGTGAAAGGAGGCGTGGAGTATGAATCTTAATTTTTGATCTCGCCTAGAGTAAAGTGAATATGTTAAAATCAGAGTAGAATCAATTATACACTTTAAAAATAAGGCGTTAAAGTAGGCGTGGTCGCAAAAAAGAAGTATTCTATAAATTTCAGGCAAATCGATCCAGCGGTCTGGCTTACCTGGCAAGCGTCTTACATGTGATGGGGCGTAAAAGTCGGCGTGGCACATACAATTTTTATTTCTACCTCGCCTACAGTAAGATGTATATACAATTTGAAGTAAATCTGTAAAAACCCATTTAGAATTAAATAAAAAAAAAGTAGGCGTTAGAGTGGGCGTGGTCGTACCAACTTACAAACCTTCCCGGGCTCATGCACAACAACTTTGCCGAAGATCATCACATGATCATGTACGATTCTATAAAGTACATACACACACTCACACATAAAAACATTAATTTAAAAAAAAGTAGGTGTGGTCAATTTCTGAAAATTTTCCGGGTATTCTTCTTCTCTGGCCTGATACCGGCCTGAATTCGTGCGAATCGTTGCAATCGGTCCTGGCGTTCTTTAGTTATAAAGCTAGTAACTAACGTCACTCTCTTTTATATATATAGATTGGTATGTAATTAAGCTTTTCTTTTAATAATATGTGGTGTTGACTTTGTTTTGACGCTTACAGTATATATTAACTTTGAAATTAATTTTATATTGCTTTCTGAAAACTTTCTTCACAACAAATTATAGTATTTTACCATTAGTTTATTGTTTAATAAAATCTTATTATTTTATTTTATTATTTGTGTGAAATTCATTAAGATAATTTTAATTACCATCAAAACTAATTTATTATTTTCTTTAGGCGCCCGCTTAACTTGTCATTTGGTATTGAAACTATTCAAAACCATTGAAATACCCCAGCCGGGTATGTATTCTGTAAGTACCTCTCCCAATCCGCTGAATGCTGTCAGCGGTTCTTCCAACATTAAACTCAGTTGTGATCGTCATTTGCTAATAGCAGCCCATAAAAATATACAACTGGAAGCGGTATTGGCAGTGTTAAAGGCCATTTTAATAGTGGTAGATACAACAGCTTTAAAGACACCCACCGCAATGGGCAATACTTCGACGGGTGCCTTTGGCAGCGGTGGCAAACGCGGCAGTGGCTTCAATACACCTGTTCATCCGGGCAGCACGCCCAAGAGTAATGATCGACCTGTAGATATAAGCCAAATTTTGGGTACCAGCGACTTAACAAGCTTAACGGGAGACCACGATCACGACATGTCACAGTCTTTATCGACCACCCCTTTAAATCCTTCGGTTACGGGCTCGGGTGAGCAAATTTCACTTTTGGAGTTTGCCCAACATGTTCTCAAGCAGATATGTGCTCAGGAACATGTCCTGGAAAGATGTCTAAAGAATGCCGATAAATTGTGTGACATGATCATAGACGATATGTTAACGCCCAAACAGTCACAGTCTATATTGCATATGATTTGTTATTCAGAAGCTGAATATAGTATCATATCGGAAATGGATCAGAAATCTATGATTGTTAGAATTTTAGAGAATCTAGGCCAGTGGACTTTAAGGATATCGTGGTTGGATTTGCAGCTAATGCACAAGCAAAGCATGAACAATGGCACCGAACTGATCGCCTGGTTAGATACAGTTGCCCGGGCAGCCATAGATGTGTTTTTAATGGAGGAGGTTTTAATGCCGCATGGAGGCAAGGCGGAGCATCGTCCTAAACCCTCCACTTGGCTGGTGGCGCCTTTGGTTTCGAAATTGACACCTGCTGTGCAGGGTCGTATTTTGAGAGTGGCCGGTCAGGTGTTGGAGAGCATGAATTATTTCTCAAAATGCTCCAAGGCTGACAACAATAGTTCGTGCAGCGGTGATGAACGGGAAAAGAGTAATAGTTGTGGCAGTGCCAGCAGTAGTTACAGTAATGGTTCCAATTGCGGTACAAGCAATAAAAAGATGCCTTTAAATTATCAACCGTTTTTGGGTTTGATATTAACCTGTCTCAAGGGCCAGGATGAGTATAAGGAAAATTTATTGGTGTCATTGTACTCGCAATTATCGCAGTGTTTGCAGTCGTATGCGGAGGTAAAAAAAGAACACGATAATACAATGTGGAAGGTTTATAATGTCCTTATTTTCTATTTAAGTTTGATACCATGGGTGGAGTGGATGATCCTTTGGGGCGTGAGGAAATGTTAGATGCTTTGCAATTGCGTTTTTCCTTGGTGGGTGGCATGTTTGATTCCATACAAAAGAATGGCACTTCTATAACCGATTGGGCCATACTTTTGGCTCAGTTGGTGTGTCAAGGAGTGGTGGATTTAAGCACAAACCGGTGAGTTTAATGAATGTGCAAAATCAAATTATTGTTAATTACTTCTAAATTTTTATTTCATTCTCCTTTGATTCTTTTAAACAGCGAACTTTTCACCACTGTGGTGGATATGTTAACAACACTGGTACATTCCACTTTATTATCGGATGGTCAATCGGAACGCGATGAAAAATTCTATTCAAATCTCATGAAGAAACTAAAAAAAGAAATTGGTGAAAAGAATAATGCCTCTATTAAAGTCATAAGGCAGTTGCTGCCTCTCTACAAACATCAAACTGAGGTAAGATTGTTTTTAAATTAATTAGAAATAAAATATTTTAATTTATTCTTGTCACATAAAGGTTATTTCCTGTGAACCTGCTGGCGTCGATCAAAAAGGCAATAAAATAAATGATATGGACAAAAAACAATTACGTATTTCGGACAAACAACGCATTTCTGTTTGGGATATTTTAGAAGGCCACAAAAATCCTGCCCCTTTGTCTTGGGTGTGGTTTGGTGCCGTTAAACTAGAGCGTAAACCTTTGACCTACGAAGAGGCTCATCGCAATCTAAAGTATCATACACATAGTTTAATTAAACCCAGCAGTTATTATTACGAACCCTTACCTTTACCGCCAGAAGATATAGAACCTGTACCAGAAAAAATCGTGGTATTGAATTATATATTTTTTAAGTTTTTTTGTTTAACTAGTTTTTTTAATTTGTATTATTTGTTTTTTTAATTTTGGTTTGTTCTTTTATTAACTTATTGTCGTCCATAAAAGACACCCACACCTTTCTTGCAGAAGGATGAAATGAAGGCAGACACGCCCTCATCGGTGGATCAATCTCCCAGTGCGGTGGTTACTGGCCGGGGTCGCGGTAAAGGCACTACACGCAAACGTAAACCTAAGAATCCTAAAACGCCGCCGGTTAATACTCAACAACAGCCGCCCCTAGCTGGACAACAAACTCAACAGGGCAGCCAACAAACGGCTAATCAACAACAACAGCCCCAACAGCAGCAACAACTGGGACAACAGGGTCAGCAGCAGGTGCCGCAGCAACAGCAACAGATTAATCCGCAACAGCAAATGGTACAAATGCAAATGAATATGCAAATGGGTTCAAATGTAAAGGAAATAAATTAAAACAGTATTTGTAATTATTTATTTAAAAATCTATTAACATTTCCAGGTCAACATGCAACAATTTAATCCCAATCAAATGATTCAACAGAATCCAAATTCCATGATGCAACAGCAACAAATGCAAGGTGTACCGGGTAACATGCAGCAGCAGATGAATGTTGGAAATCCTCAGCAAAATCAACAGATGAATTTCATGGGTCCGGGCGGAGCGCAAGGTATACAACAGACCGGCATGAATCCACAGCAGCAACAGTGGCAGGGACAAAATCAATTCCATCCCATACAGCAGCAACAACAACAGCAGCAGCAATTCTATCAGCAACAGCCGGGCATGCAAAGTAAGTTGTAGCTGTCTTCTCTAAAATTAAATAAAAAATTCTTAAGTTTGTTTTGAAAATCCCAGATTTATCGGTAACTCTGAAAAGTTTTTTTTTAATGAAAATGCGCGTGTTATCGATAGCACTGAAAAATTTTCACTGTAATATCATTCTTCACGAAAATTTAATAATTTGTTTAAAATAAAAAATTTTCTGTGAAAATTCCAGACTTTAAAAAGTTTTCTATGAAAATCCCAATAAAATTTAATAATTTTCTTAGTTATTACTTACCTGCTTATATTTATTGCCTTCAACTAAATTTTCCATTCCAGTGAATCGTTTCGAACGTCCTCAGATTAACAACTCCAAACAAGCCCTGCACAATATGTTGCGCCAACGACAGCCCACATTCAATCAAAACAATCCCTCGTTTAATCCTATGCAACAGCAGCAACAACGTCAAGCCCAAGGTATGCAGCCGCAACAGCAACCGGGGGCCATTAACCCGGTACAGCAACAACAACAATTGCAACAGCAGCAATTCGGTCGTACCGGCATGAGAGCTATGGCACCCAATCAGATGTCCGGCGTGGCACCCAATCAAATGGCTCCCAATATGAATGCCGTGGGCATGGCAGCACAAGGCATGAGTGCACAAAATCCCATGCTGCAACAACAAATGTCGACGCAGGGCATGAATCCGCAGGCAAATGCTCAAATGGGCATGAATCAAAGTTCAAACATGATGGGAGCCGGTAATGCCAGCAATCCGAATGCCATGATGACGGGACAAAGTAATACAGGTATGGTAAATGCTGGTGCCATGATGCAACAGAATGTGGGTGTAGCGGGTGTAGGCAATGCAGCCGTTAATCAGGGAATGGTTAATACGACGGGGCCAGGCCAATTCCAAAATTTCAATCAATACCAACAGGGTATGAGTCAAACGGGTGGCCCGAATCAGCAGGCCAATCTTATGGGCGGCTTTAACCAAATGAATCAACGTAACAATCCTGCGGAATTTATGGCTCAGCAGCAGAGAGGACCGGCCGGTCCCATGGCTGGCAATAGAGGCCAGTATATGAATCAGGCACCCAATGTTACCATGAACAATATGATGGGCCAGGGTGCAGTTCCGCCTTATCAACGGCAACAGTCAACGGGTGGCAAACCCGGTGTACAACAGCAACAATTCCAACAACAGCAGCAACAACAACAGCGCATGCAGCATCAAATGATGCAAATGCAAGGTATAAACTGAAATATCACAAATCATAAATAAACCTTTGAAACTGCTCGTTTTAAGCCAACATTTTTCCATAATATTTCTCGTAGGCATGGGACCACAGAATACCGCTGCCGGTGGTATGGGTCAAACTCAGAATCAGGCCCAGCAACAAAATCCCAATCTAGTGGCCCAATTGCAACGTCAAATGCCCAATCAACCCAATATGATGGGTCAACAGTACCAACATCATACACCGCCTTATTAGGCCTCATTTAAACCGCCCCCTTCCCTTCGCATTAACTTAATTATTTTTTTCATTGGAAACACAACAAAGAAAAACAAATACAAAAAACTGTAATTTAAGTTCACTTATTTAGTTTTTTAGGTTTCAACAAATTTATATAAAAACTTTTTTTTGAGAAAATATTTATACATACATAGTATTATATAAAAATGTATTTGGATTAATTTAAATAAAAATTAGTTGATAAACATATAGAATATTAGGTAGATATTTATGAAAACAAAAACGAAAATAATAGTAATAGAAAGATAAGATTTTTTTATGTTATACCAATTAAAAGAATCAATAACATAGAAGGTTTGTATTTGAAAATTAAACTGCATGTACAATCTTCATCGTGTGGGCAGTAGCAGAAAACTACTTCAAATTCTTAACTGCAAATATCTTTGGCGGGATACTGTTGTAAGCGTGTGTTAAAACAACAACAACGCCACATATATTTCGGCTAAAGACTCCAGCCATACCTGCAAAAAGTAGAATTTTTTTTTTTTTTTGACAAGGAAGAACTTTCGACAACATCAGACCACATTGACAATATAACAGAAAGAACAACAACAGTATCATACAGGTACAGAACCCGAAATTATAATTGTGCGCCACTTACATCAACCACAAAGTGAAATCCAGAAATAAAGTCCTGAAAGCTCTCGATGGCACGTCATGGGGATGGATAAGGAGACGATTGTAGCAACATATAAGGTAATTGATCGCTCTCTTTTCAATTATGCTGCCCCAGCATAGACTCTTTTCTCAGTGACACTCAATCAAGAGTATTGCAGACAGCCAAAATCATGCACTCCGTATCGCTACTGGCTGTGTCAAGATGACTAACTTGCATCATCTACATGAGACCAGAATTCTGTCTGTTAGACAACATAATTTGTTGTTAACTAGACAGTTCCTGATGGCATGTCATCTGCTGAGTCACTCCAACTATCAAATTATGATGGAAGATCCCCCTAGATACATCCGGTTGGACTTCAGACGTTACTCTAGTGACATCCAGGACAGGCAATTACCCAGACAAACTCGATCAATTTTAGCACAATTAAGTGCAGAACTCTCAACAGTTACCATGAACGAATTGTTTCCCTGCATGTCTTCAAAGCCCTCATGAAACTATACATCTATTTCATTGCCCCAATTGGTTCACCAACTTGCGCACAATTGACATATGGTTAAAACCGATTGAATTTGCAAGATTAATGAAACTAAAAATACATAATTAAAATTTACTTGAATATCTTCTCAGGGAAGAACTTCCGACAACAAGTTACAAGAACAATGTCATAGACTCAACGACTCTCATCCAAGAACAGCCTATATCCATTGTCTATCTTATAAGTTGTAGCAGAAACTTCCATATTCAACTCCTCTTATTTATAATATCCACCGACAAATGTTTGTTTTAAGGCCTCAAGTCAAGCCCATGGAAGAACAGACTAGTTGTAACAAGAATAACAATAACATAGTCTTACAAGGAGTCTCATTCAAAAATTGCCCATCGTCATAATCCTTCGTATAGAGGTAAGCCAAAACTTCCATATTCAGCTCCTGAGTGTTTTAATATCTACCTGAAAATTTTTGTTTTATGATATGTATCCCTAAATATCCAATTAATTCTTGTTTCGAAACACATTAGTTATCAAAGTAATCATAAATGTAAGGTTAACTCCCTGGCCCACGATGTCGAACGATAACGTTCGCTTATATAAGACTTAAGACACAAACTTGAATGAGTAAAAAAATAGATACGATAAAAAGTTTGTGTCTTAAGTCTTATCTAAGCGAACGTTATCGTTCGACATCGTGGGCCAGGGGGTAAGTAAAAAACACAAATTCCGAAAAACAGAGATTGCGTAAAGTTTACAAGTCGTAGTGACAATAACATGATTTATGATACCCATCGTAAAAAGAATGTTTTCTGATATCCATCAACATATAATGTATGTATGTAGGTCCAGCCACCAGTATTTGCGATTATAATGTTAAGTGAAAATACAAATTCCGAAAAACAGATTGCGTACAATTAACAAAGGCGGAGTGACACGGCTCTGATTTATGCTACCCATCGTAAAAAGTTTGTTTTATGATATCCATCAACATCCACTGTAGATTAAAAATCTATCGAAATATTCACGAATGTAACATTAAGGGAAACAGATTGCGTACAATTTACAAAGGCGGTGGAGATATCCTCAAACAAAAATGTGTTTATGTTTCGAAACCCAGCACCAGCTAATTAATTCACAAAATTTTAAGGTTAAGTGAAAATAATTAACAAAGTCGTTACATAAAGATCAAAATTGTTTGGCTTCGAAAAAGGTCTTAACTAAAATGTCAAAAATTTTAGAGAATAGCAATCTTTCTACAACATCTCAATTTACTATTTAGTATGAGATCAACATTTCTCTATTGGTTTTAAGATTTTAATTAGCTGGATTCTGTTCTTATAAGATAAAACAAGGATCAAGTATCCTTAGACATTTTTCTGCGTAAATTTTCCTAAACTGCGTTTATATGAACTTCCAATCTTCCTAGCAACTGCTTTGGTTTAATTTATTTTGAGTTGTTACGTTTTTATACTACATGAGCTATGTGTGCTTTAACCACAAATTCGATTAATATTCAGGTATGTGATGAAAATCGGTCGATTGAAAAAGTAAATCGTTTTTAGAAATCAACAAGAGTGTGATAGATTTCTTTTTTTTTTAATATAAAATATAATTCGACTCCAAATACAGTTTAGGTCTCCAGGTTGGACAGGCCTAAGAACCTATATTTCCAGGGTATCACTCCAGGGATGAGAGAATTAGAGAGTTGATTGATGAGAAACTTAAAGAGTTGATTGATGATAAAAATTAATAGTTGATGATAAAATGAATTGTTGATTGATGATAAAAATTAATAGTTGTTTGAAGATAATAATAAATTGTTGATTGATATTAATTAAAAGTTGATTGATTAATGATAAATGAATTGTTGATTGATGATAAAAATTAATAGTTGTTTGAAGATAATAATAAATTGTTGATTGATTAAGAAAATGTCACATAATTTGACAAAAATAAAAATAATTGTAGAAAAATTGTTCATTGATAAAAATTGTTGATTGATAAAATCCTCATTAAAAAAGACTTTCAAAGTGTTATCCCCGCCTCCTTTATGATAGATTTCGATCGATTTCATATAAAGTTTAAATTATCACTATTAAAAAGTCAACAGTCAAATTTTTTCAAGGAAAAGTAAATAAACATAAATTTACATTTTTAAAAATAAAGTTGTAATGGCTTTTATTACAGCACTTTCTTTAATTATCTTTGAGAAGAACACTCAAAATGTTGAAAGTATAAGACGAAAATGCTTGAGGGACAAATCTGATCCTTTAAATTTGCCAGAAGAAGTGTAAGTATCTAATTTATAATTTTACATGTGTACATAATTTATTTTGAGTTGTTACGTTTTTTAAACGACTTTTTTTGCATATACAAATTTAATTATTTTTTAGATTCGTTGAACATTTTCGATTAAACAGAGAGGGCTTTATTATAATTTTGAATTCCTCTAACAATTAAATTAGCTGCATTCTTAAGATTTTAGGCAGAGGGCAGTTTCCAAAGATCTGTAAACGACGTTAATGTTGCTATGCATAGAACAACAGTTTCCAAAAGCTTATAAAATCAATAAATAATTATGAACTAATTTATCATTAAACTAAAAAATACTTACATTTAGATGATTTCTTTACATATTTCGTTGATGCAAAAAAAGTCGTTTTAAAAATGGTTTTAAACCGTCATTATCGATATGTGTCAAATGTCAAAAACGAAATGGGACAAAGTGAAAAATTAAATCGGCACAACAAATTGACAAAAGAAAACGCATCACATCTGTTTTAACGGTTTTTGACGCCGAAATCGATTTTCATCACATATTACTTAAACCAAAATAATTTTTTAATGTTTATTTCCAGTAATTTGTTTGCATAAGTGTCCCTGACATTATTTTACTGGTTTTACTAGTTATGTTTTGTTTATCAGAATTTATCACCAGACAGTGGTGGGTAATTCAGCAAACATATATTGTTGAAAATGTGTAAAATAATAAAAAACAGTACCCATTTTTTAGTTATAAAATGAAAATGTAATAAAAATATTTAATATTAAATAATTATAAATTTAAATGTACAGGATTTTTTATAGAATTTAACAAAATCTAAATTGAAAAATTTTCATATGTACGTCGACAACTTTTACTTTCATTTTGTTGCTAGCATGTAAAGAATTATCGTACATAAATATCAATGCATGTATGTATGTATCATAAGCAAATGTCTAGAATAAGATAAACTTGAAGAAAACACCTCTCACTGCGCCGAATGTTTTTACCCCGTCTACAGATTCCTTTAGACATCTGCATGCTCAATAAAAATATTTATAAAAAAACAGCAGCAGTAATAATATATTAAAAAACAAGTAAGAGTGCTATATTCGGCTGTGCCGAATCTTAAATACCCTTCACCTAAGCGTAATAAGAAATACAGAAACTACACTAGACTAGAATATCCTAATTTTGTGTTTTCTATTCAGTCTTAGTGTAAATTTTATTAGTATTTGATATATTGTTTGAAAGACAATTTTACGACCAACATAATTTATGTTAAATATTTTGAAATGTTGTCTAATTTTTACCATTTTAATTGATTTAATTACCAATTCTTACCATAATTTACAGAGTTTGTCTGATGTTCATAATAATCTTCAGTGTAATTTAACAAACAGAGTATAAAAAAAGGGGTACAATTCGGTTTTAGTGATTTTGCTCAAAAAAAAAAAAAAAAAACAAAATGAAATAGGGCTTTTAGAGGAGATACCAGGAAAAAAAAATTTGTTGGCGGTCACGCCTATTTTCGAGGGGGTGCTTGATAATTTGTAATACACTAAATAAAAGGTATTAAAAATACCTTTCCAACGATATATATCATGATTATAAAATGTGGACCGAATATGGGTTAAATCCGAAAAGAATATTTTTTGACCCGAATTTATTTGTTTTTTGGAAATGGTTCTTATATGGCAGCTATGACAAATTATGGGCCGATCTTCTTAAATTTTGGAACAGTTATTTTCATGCATATCAGGATATTTCACGTCGAATTTCAACATAATAACGCTATATATACATATATATTAGTATTAACGTGGATTTCGAGAGTGGACCTTATGTGGGGGATATAGTCAAATATGGACCGATATTCTCAAAATCCAGCAGTTAGATTTAGGCATGTATGTAAATGATCCGTGTAAAATTTTGGATTGGTAGCCTTATTTATAAGAGATTTATGAGTATTAAAGTGATTTTCGGAAGAGGGCTTTATATGGGGCATACGGTTAAAACTAGACCGAAATTCACAAAATTTTGTGGGATGATTTTTGTATATATTAAAAAGATCTGTGCAAAGTTTTGAGTCGGTACCGATATTTATACAATATATATAGGGAAAAATCTCTTTTTCAGATGTGGTCCTTGTATGGGAGCTATGACCAGTTCTGGGCCGACCACCATAAAATTTAGTACAGCAATTTATTTGCCTATAAAGAGTATTTATGTCAAATTTTAGCCGTTTAACATTATTTATATCTGTTTTATATGTATTTAAGTGAATTTTGTAAGTGGACTTTATATGGGGTCTATGGTCAAACATGGACCGAATTAAAAAAAATTTCGTTTTGAGATTTCTTTTTGTATAAAACTTATTTTTGCTGAATTTTGTCTTGATATTCCAATTTTATAGGCATTTATTTATCATTAAGCCATATTTCGGGAAGATTTTTGTATGGGGGCTATGACCAATTCTGGGCCGACCACCATAAAATTTAGTACAATAATTTATCTGCCTATAAAGAGTATTTATGTCAAATTTTAGCCGTTTAACATTATTTATATCTGTTTTATACGTATTTAAGTGAATTTTGGAAGTGGACTTTATATGGGGTCTATGATCAACCATGGACCGAATTAAAAAAAATTTCGTTTTGAGATTTCTTTTTGCATAAAACTTATTTTTGCTGAATTTTGTCTTGATATTCCAATTTTATAGGCATTTATTTATCATTAAGCCATATTTCGGGAATATATATATTTGTATGGGGGCTATGAGAAATCATGGACCGATTCTTACTATTTTCCGCACACTTTCTTCTTTTATAGTACAAACAACGTATACAAAATTTCATGGTATTATCTGCAATAGTTTTCAAAATATTGCAATAAAATGGATGAAAAATATCAAATTTTTATGGAGGTGGTCTCACATATTGGTTCATAACTCTGGTTAACCTAAACCGATTTTGCTGATTTTAAATAGCAAACTTCTCGAAAGCACTTCTGACAGAATTATTGAAGGTTTGGATCCCGAGTATATCTGGGGACTTCAAAAAACTGATTTCAACAGACAGACAGACAGACGGACATGGCTTAATCGTCTTCGCTATCTATAAGGATCCAAAATATATATACTTTATAGGGTCGGAAAATTTTTTTGTGGAAATTACACACGGAATGACAAACTTATATATACCCTTCTCACGATGGTGAAGGGTATAATAAACGTAAAGTAAAAAAGAATAACAGAAAATACTGTCAAATCAAGTAGTGGTGGGTTTTTTTCATCGGTGCAAATGTTTTATTTTTTTTCATATTGTATTCTCATTGTTGTTGCTTTTGATGAATATTAGAGCGCGCGCGTCGTGTTAATATAAAAAAGCGGTGTGTCATATACAATATATATATGTATGTATGTACATATGTTAGTATAAACGAGGTTAGCACTAAAATTCATTTTAAGGGAAAGAATTTTATTTTAAACAATACGATTTAAAATAATACAAATGAAGTAAAATTAAGACTATACAAAGACCTACGAATGAAGTAAAAGTAACACCTGAATCAAACGTAAGACTGTATAAATCTACGATTGAATCAGAAGTAGAACTACATACCTATGTAAAGACCTTCAATTGAATCAAAAGTTAGACTGTATACATATAAAGACTTTTGCAAAAGTAAGAGTATATAAATACCTACGATTGAATCAAAAGTAAGACTGTATAAACGTACTATTGAATCACAATTTAGACTATATACAGTCTCATAATCTCAAGCTCAATTTCTCAATTCGTACGAACTGTCAATTTTTAATGAATATTAAATATACATCATGTACATCAATTAAGGTTTTGTTAAATTGTATAAAAATTTTGTAAATTTACATTTAATTATTAATACCTATAATATTTTAATTTCATTTTATAACTAAAAAATTCTGTTTTTTTTTTAATTTAACCCTTTTTTATTATAAAGTATTTCATCTAAAACAAAACGTCCCACTAGTATAGACTAAATTCTTGTAGGATAAATTCTTTTTAAAGTGAATAGAAAAGTGAAATGACGAATCGGTCGAAGTAACCAAAATCTCAAAGCCATAATAACATTTGTATCCAAGAAATCAGGCCGATCAGTTATCATTTGAGACAAAAAACAAGGATTTTTATAAGAGCAAAATTAATTTTAGTTTTTTTAGATTTTCTTAAATAAAGGGTGATTTTTAGCACTTTCTTTTTGGCTAGACTGTTTTTGTAGTTCAGCTGTTTTCGTGTAACATGTTTCAGTTAAGCGTGTTCAGTTTCGTCTGTAATTTAACATTAAATCGACTTACACATGATTATTGAATTTTATTTATTTATTCAAAATTCATGTTTGTAAGAAAGTGCATCATATAATAGAAAAAGAAGAAGAAAACACGCTCACGTAGAGAAAAATATCGCAGCTGTATCCGCCAGTGTTATTGATGACCGTGAATTATCAACTCAGCGCCTCTACTACCTACTACTCTACCTCTACTACGTGGAAAATTTTGCGGAAGGCTAACTTTTCGTGAATGTCCGCTTTAAAAGTTGGATAAAGATCCACTTTTTTTATTGGAAAATTGTGTTCAGCAACGAAGCTCATTTCTGGTTGAATGGATAAGTAAACAAACAAAATTGTCGTATTTGGTGTGAAGAGCAGCCAGAAACTATTAAAATTGTGAACTCAATAGTTTATTTAAAATTTATTAAATAATTATGAATGTTGTAATACAGTATCGAATATCAAGTTTATAAAAAAAATTTAGGAAAAATTTTTAATTTCATTAACAAAAGAAATTTCAAAACATACTACAAAAAATAAGTTACAAGTATTATTTTAAAAAATTGAGCAAGTGAAAAAACAATGAATATATTTTCAACACTCCTCCTCAATTGCGAATGTCTTCATATTGACTTTGTATCTTAAATTTTCCAGTTTTGTTTTAGATAAAGGTTTTGTTAACATATCAGCAATCATTTCTTCTGAAGGACAGTACTTGCATTCTATGATTTTCTTATCAACATAATCTTTAACGAAGTGGAATTTAATGTCGATATGTTTTGATCTGTTGCTAAGTTTTTCTTCCTTAATAAGATTTAGACAGCTTCTATTATCTTCAAAAATAACTGTAGGATTTGTTTGTTTACAATTAAAATCATTTAAAATATTTCTTATCCATATAGCTTCCTTAGCGGCTTCTGACAATGCAATAAATTCTGCTTCTGTTGTTGATAATGAAACAGTAGTTTGTTTCTTGCAAGCCCAACAAATTGCACTATTATTAATCAGGAAAATGTATCCTGAATTCGATTTTCTGTCGATTCTACATTCTGCCCAGTTGGCATCAGCATATCCAATTAGTAAATTACGATCGGTAGCATTATCACTAGGGTTTAAATATAAATTGATTGTACCTTTTAAATATTTTGCAACACGTTTGAGTTCATTCCAATCTTCTTGGTTTGGATTACACGTCTTTCTTGCAAGGATGGCTACACTAGCACAAATATCTGGACGAGTATTGACTGCAATATATAATAATGATCCCAATAAGCTTTGGTATTCATCATTACGTAATAGAGGTTCGGAATCAGTTTTTCCATAAGACGGTTCAAGTGGGTATTTGCACGGTTTTGCATCTTGTAAACCAAACTTCAATAACATATTTCCAATGTACTGCTTTTGGCGTATTTCAAATTTGTTTTCTTTTGATTTTATTACTTCTAGTCCTAAATAATATGATAATTTACCTAAACTGTTGACTACGAATTTACTGTTGAGTAGTTCAAGAACATATTTAATTAAATTTTTGTTCGTAGATGCTACTACTAAGTCATCAACATATATTAAAATATAAATATCTTCTCCATTGAAGCACCAGAGTCGACCACCCATACACCTTCTTTTCCATTAAGAACAAAACACCAATTATTTTCTTCATTTTCTGTCAATTTAGCTTTCTGATGTTTTTCATTTTTGAATTTATAGCAGTCTTTCCGTATATGACCAATACCGCGACAATAGTGACATACAATGTTTTTATTATTATGCTTTTTAAATTTATTTGCTGTTTTTAATACGGAATCTTCAACAGATTCTCTCTTCTTATGTTTTTCGAATTCCTCAAGCAATTTGTTTTCAACGATGGTCATAGTTAGATCTTTTTCATCTCTTACTTCAAGTGCTGTTATAAGGGTATCGTACAACCTGGGTAAACTACTAAGTAGCGTTGAGATTAGCCAGGATTCAGAAATTTTCTCACCAAGAGATTGTAATTTACAAAACAGTAATTTCATTTGGGTGATATGTTTGTCCATATCCTCTCCCGGCTGCAGTTTTAGTTCACAAATTGTTCTCATTAATTTGACCTTGTTACTAAGAGTTGATTTTTCATGATATGCTTTAAGAACATTCCAAGCATCTCTAGCATATTTACAGTTGGCAATACGAAAAACTTCTGTTTCATCAACAGCCAGCCCAATCAATATAGTTGCTTCATTATCAAGCTCTTTCCATTTTTCTGTGGGGACTTCTGGGATATCATTTTCTATTACTTCCCATACCTTCTCTTTCTTGAGCAATAATTTCATCCGATACTTCCATATTTCATAATTATTACGATCGAGTTTCGTTATTAAAAGTTTTGGATCAGCCATTCCGCACAAAATAATATCCAAGATACAAACAGTAATTAAAAAAAAAACAAATTACACAGTGGGAATTCAGGCAATAAAATTAACCAACTTTATTCTTTTGTGGATCTCACACAATCTTAATTATGATAAAGGCCCATAACCTATTAAAATTGTGAACTCAATAGTTTATTTAAAATTTATTAAATAATTATGAATGTTGTAATACAGTATCGAATATCAAGTTTATAAAAAAAATTTAGGAAAAATTTTTAATTTCATTAACAAAAGAAATTTCAAAACATACTACAAAAAATAAGTTACAAGTATTATTTTAAAAAATTGAGCAAGTGAAAAAACAATGAATATATTTTCAACAGAAACTTTGCAAGAACTGCCAATGCATCCCGAAAAAAGCACTGCTTGGTGTTAAGTAATATCAAGAATGACTTGTTTTATTTAAAATACAATTCAATATAGTAATAAAGTTACAAAGATCACTTATAAACTAGTATGACAGGGTGGATAATTAATCATAGAATAACTATGTAATAACATTGTATATTTACCATGTTTATAATTATACAACATCTTCCTTTTTATAAAAAGTAATAAGATTATAATTATAACTTATAGTTATCCATATAAAACCAAATATACATTATTTACAAAATTTCCTTAATCTTGTTTTAATTATAATTCAAAATTTAAATTCCAATATATATTTTTTATTACTAAAATTTTACAAAATAGTTTTCAATCAAAAGTAATAAGATTATAATTATAACTTATAGTTATTTATATAAGACCAAATATACATTATTTACAAAATTTTCTTAATCTTGTTTTAATTATAATTCAAAACTTAAATTCTAATATATATATATACTATTACTAAAATTTTACAAAATTTTTTTTTTTTCAATCAAAATCAGTATAACAATCAAATCTGGTAGGAGGAACTATTTTCCTACCAGATCTTGTTACATAAGGATTATCATTTAGAACCTGATCAGTGGAACCTACATTTGTATGTGTTGCTACAGAAGTACTGATTATTTCAGAGCTTGTTGAGGGTTCATGTCTTTCTAAAATATGTTGTTCATTTCTTCTGTATAAACCACCTTCATTATCCTTGACGATAAAAGATCTTGGTTCATTACAGTTTTCCACTACCTCTCCTTGAGACCAGAATGAATGATTGTTCTTTTTGAACATAACATCAGCACCGAGTTTTATTGTTTTTCGATTCTTCGCATTTTTGTTATAATGTTCTTCAGATTTTATTGTTCGAGTTTTTAATTGATTTTCGTATTGCTGTTTGTCTACTAATTTAGGTTGAAAGTTTGTAGAAACTGAAGGTAATTTTGTTCTTAGATTTCTTGACATTAATATTTCAGCTGGGCTTGGCATATTGCCCTTTGGTGTTGTCCTATAATGCAAAAGTGCAATATACGGATCAGTCCCACTTTCTTTGCATTTATGCAACATTTGTTTTATAGTTTGTATAGATCTTTCTGCTAAACCGTTCGATCTTGGAAGGTACGGACTAGATGTCCTATGTTCAATACCCCATTCATTACAAAATTGCCTAAATTCTTTCGAGCTATATGGTGGACCATTGTCAGAAATAAAAATGTGTGGTATCCCGTGTCTCGCAAAGATTGATTTTAGTTTAATAATAACATTTGCTGCTGAATATCCATTGTTTAGTATATCAATTTCAATATATTTAGAATAATAATCTACTATTATTATGTATTGCTTTTTGTTATACTCAAAGATATCACTACCTACTTTAAACCATGGTATGCTGTAAATTTCATGTGGCATCATTTCTTGTTTTTCTTTTGAATTACGATATTTTAAACAGATTTCACAATTTGATATTAAATTTAAAATATCATTGTATATATTAGGCCAATAAACGGTTTGACGAGCCAAACTTTGGCATCGTTGAATGCCCATGTGACCTTCATGTAGGCCATTGAGTATTTCACGACGTAAGGGTTTAGGTACTAAAATTTGATTTCCTTTAAGTATCAACCCATCTAATATTGTTAATTCATCCTTTACTTTAAAGTAGGGTAGAACTTCTTTATCTACCAATTTTTGATGCTTCGGCCACCCACTTTGTATATAGCGTTTAATTTTCTGACATACTTGATCAATTTCACCCTGTTCTTTGATATTTTTTACATTAGAAAATGGAATCTCCCAATGCGACTTTAAAAAGTTACAATGAAGTAATACATCATTATCAAACTCAACCAAAGCTTTTTCTTTTAGTGGACTTCTTGATAATGTATCAGCAATAAACATTAATTTACCGGGTTTGTATACCACATTTAAATTATAACATTGAAGACGCAACATAAATCGTTGTAATCGTGCAGGTATCTTATATAATGGTTTTTCAAATAACGTAACTAACGGTTTATGATCAGTTTCAACAAAAACTTGAGTGCCATAAGTGTATTGATGAAACCTGACGCACCCGAAAAGAATGGCAAAAAGTTCTTTTTCGATCTGAGCATAGTTCTCTTGAGACTTTGTTAATGATGCCGAAGCATAGGCAATTGGGTGATTTTCATGTAGAATCGCGGCCCCAACTGCTTGTTTAGACGCATCCACCGTTAATGTTAATAGTTTGTTACGATCGAAGTAGGTTAAGACTGGTGTTTTTGTTATCTCTAACTTTAAATCATTAAACTCTTTGTTATGAGTGTCACTCCAATGCCAGGCTATATTTTTTTTTAAAAGTTCCCTCAAATTCTTGTTCTTTTCTGATAAATTCTCAATAAAACCCCCAAGGTAATTTACCATACCTAAAAACCGTTGTAATTCAGAAATATTGTTTGGAACCTGCATTTCTAGAATAGAGTTTATTTTATCTTTATCAGGTTTAACGCCTTCTTTATTAAATACATGGCCAATGAACTTTATCTCATTTAACAAAAATTTCGACTTCGTTTTGTTAAATTTCAGTCCTACTTTTCTTGCTCTATCAATTAGTTTTTTCAAAATCTCATTATGCTCTTCGACCGATTTAGAATAAATCAAAAAATCATCGATGTATATTATCAAACCATCTATATCTCCAAATAATTTAATCATCTCCGCATGAAAAATTTCCGGTGCCGCGCTTATCCCAAACGGTAACCGTAAAAACCTGTATCGTCCAAAAGGAGTGTTAAAAGTGCATAATCTGGATGAGTTTTCATCAAGTGGTATCATCCAGAATCCACTATTAGCATCTAATGTACTGAAAAAACATGACCCGCTCAACTTCGCCTTGCAATCATCAATATTGGGGAATTGAAAATGGGGACGCAATATTGCCTTGTTTAAATTTCTAGGATCTAAACACAATCTTAATTTTCCATTTGGTTTAGATACTAAAACAATAGAACTGACCCATTGCGTTGGTTCCTCAACAGGTGTAACAACATTTAAGCTAACCATTCTGTCTAGTTCTAATTTCAAATCCTCATACAACGAAAATGGAATTCTTCTAGGTGGGTCTACTACCGGATTAACATTTGGTTTTAATATTAATTTACATTCATTTTCTATTAACCCTAGGCCTTCAAAAATATCTAAATTATTTTCAATAATATTTTCAGTTGAAAGAAGGTTAACAGTTTTTACTAAATTCATAATAACTGCTAAATTAAGACCTATTATATTTTTACATTTTAAATTTACAATAAAAAAACTATCATAATATTTTGTATGATTATATAAAAATTCAATATTTACTTTACCCATTATTGGCAGCCTTTCACCACTAAATGTATTTATGTTGACATTTGTTGATATTATTTGACCAGTAAGACCCAAATTTTCCGCCACTTGGTGTGAAATTATGTTGGCATCAGCACCCGTATCAACCTGGAACTCGATTTGCTTCTTGTTGAATAACACCATGATATTCCAACCATTTTTTGCTGTTGTTTTAAAGTTTTGTTGTTGCTGTTGATCATTAGACAATTTACTAATTAAATTGTTTTGCTGTTGTAGACTTTTTGTATAATTTTGATTATGCATATCATGTTCACCATACGACAATGTACCAATAAATAACTCGTTGACTTCTTCATCACATGTATACTCCAGATTCTTAACGTATTTTGCATTCTGTTGTTGTTGTTGTTGTTTAGTCCGAACATAACCTTTTTTACCACCGACATCTTGCTGTTTTTTATAAAAACAACATTTTTCAAAATGGCCTCTCTTACCACAGTGATGGCAAGTAGCGTATTCGGCTGGACATTTTGTTTTATGAATTTGGCCGCATTTGTTACAGGAATTATTTTGAAAATTTTTCTGATTTGAATATCTTCCAATTTGCAGCCTATTCAAACTAAGTTCATCCAATTGACTGGCATTCTCCCGAGCTGCCTCAATAGTTTTTGCGATTTCTAAAGCTTTGTCCAAAGAAATTGCTCCTTCACTTAAAAGGCGTTCCTTTATATGCTGAAGATTTGATGACAATCCGCAAGTAAAAATATCCTTAACCAAATTTTCCCTTAGGTCACCAAATTCACATGTAAGACTTAAATTTTTAAGTGCTGTTACGTAGTCGTCAATACTTTCACCGCCATTTTGTTTTCTACTAAAGAAAGCATGGCGCTCCATTGCCAAGTTGGCTTTCGGTATGAAATATCCATGGAACAATAGCAAAAGATCATCATATTTTACGTCGTCCACATTTTTGTTGAATGAATTAAAAATGTGAAAACAATCAGGACCCATATGATGAAGAAGTAGGGCCACCTTCCTTCCATTAGACTCTGCTTTTAAATTTGACGCCGTCAAAAAAATCTCAAATTGAGCCAACCAATTACGCCACTCAATCGCCATGTTGGATGCCTTCAAGTTTAATTTATTAAAAGGACCCATTGTCTCTGTTTTCATCGACATTTCTTATTTTATTGTTTTTATATGTTTTATTAATTAAACAATTTTTCTTTTATTCGCTTTTTGTTTTTTTTTTTTTTTTTTTTTTTCATTAATAGCGTGATTCTTTTAAATTTTCATCTGACACCATGTTAAGTAATATCAAGAATGACTTGTTTTATTTAAAATACAATTCAATATAGTAATAAAGTTACAAAGATCACTTATAAACTAGTATGACAGGGTGGATAATTAATCATAGAATAACTATGTAATAACATTGTATATTTACCATGTTTATAATTATACAACACTTGGTGTGGATTATGGGCCGGTGGCATCATTGGACCGTACTTTTTCAAAGACGACGAAGGCAGGAACGTTACTGAGATAATCGAGCGCTACTGTGCAATGATTACAATTTTTGTTTTAACTAAAATAGAAGAGTTGAACTTAGCTGACATGTGGTTTCAAAAAGACGGTGTCACATGCCACACAGCATGCGAAACAATGTCCCAATTGAGAGGCGAGTTCGGCCGGTCAATTGGCCGCCTAATCGTGCGATTTAACGCCTTTAGACTATTTTTGTGGGGCGATTTTAAGGCTCATATCTATCTAGTCCCTAGATTGAAACGGCGTCAACCATTGCCAAAATTGGAGGTAGCATATGAAACATGTGAGACGTAGCCGCGGTCAACATTTACATGAAATCTTCTTTAAGCATTCAATTATATAGATCGTTCTATCAACTCAAATTAAGATTTCATACATTTATCTAAATTTAAAGTGTTTTTTATTTAAATCAAATCAGGAAGCTTTAAATCACTCTCCAATTAATACTGCAATAAAGCTAACAATTTCACACTATAGAATTTTAAAAGCTGTTGCCTGTTGCTGTTAAAAATTTGCAAAATACACTTTTAATACCTTTTAATATGATCCTCGTATGATAAAATAAATTTTCAACATTATTGACCAAAAACTGCTGATTCCAACCTGCACACACACACATAACCAACCAGTCATTCACTCACGAGAATTGGAACATACAACAAAATAAGCTAAAAAAATTATTCAATTCAAACAAAATAGTCTCCAAGGTGAATTTAAATACTAGGTGATAGCGTAGCGCCAGCTGATTATTCATGGTGAATTTGAAAATGCCAAAAAGTTATATAAAAAAAAAACTTTTTGACAGTGACGAAAGTTTTTCATATAGAAAAATGCCTGTTGTTCTTGCCTTGTTGTAATTGTTGTAGCAATGCGGTCACCTGGTATTTAAATTCACCTTGATAGTCTCGATATTCAACTGCAAGAGTTGAATGTAAAACGAAGTGAATGTTGTGAGTGCAGCATAGAAAAATATTTATAAAGAATAAAAATCTATACAAAATACATAGGTATAGGTATTACAAAATAAAAAAGAATTTTTATTTTTTTCAAACAAAAAAAAGTAAGTGCAAGAAATTGTTGAAGGAAAAAATTCATCAAATGTTTTAATTAGCTAAAATTATACATAAAAATAGTAACAGAAATTAATATATGTAAATAAATAAAATTGTCGGGAAAAAGATTTTAAGCTGAAAGAATAATATAAATATACAAAATTTTCTAATAATGGCCTGTAAATTGCGTAATACTAAAAAGGTGTTTAGAAAGCCAGCCATAATAATATAAAAAGTGAAAATTCAACATAAAACTTAAACAAAAATTAAAAATAATTTAAAAGTGAAACAAGTTTTAATTTGAATGTTAAACAAAATTTAAATAATTTAAAAATAAAACACATGATCATGCAAATTATATCGAAATTGCAAAAAAAAAACTTGAAATTTTACTTTTTTATTACAGTGTATATTAAAATAAGTTTGAGAAATTGATTTTCCATAAAATGTTATTACACACATACTTTTAAAACAATAACTGCAATTATACCAAAAGATTTTTTTTACAGTTCTCATTTAGGGTTTATCAGTCATCTCTTTTGTCATCTATGCAAAATTATTTTTGTTTTCCACAAAAAGTAATTTTCAATTTAAAGCTATCATTCATCTTACTCCCTCCGGTTTAAATTGTTGGTGTGTATTTTTTAATATGTTTGCCAAAAAAAAATCACAATTTGTCTGTCTATTGGAACTACACGACGACACACACACACCCTCATATTTAGCGGGTTTTTTATTGAATTGCACAGAAAAATATTTTTTGATACGAACAGTGTAACAAATATCATTTAATACAACGAATAACGGTAAAAAATTTAAAGTGGAAAATGGAATCAATTTTAACATTAACTGCAACTTGTCGAAAAACATTGTGTAAAAACCATAAAGTTTTAAATACATTTTCAAATGATTGCCATCTCAAAAAGGTTCATTAGGAAATAATTCAGAAACATGCATCGGCGTAGCTAGGCCTTTTTCCTGGGGGGCTCTAGCCCTTTACGATAAAAAAAAATGTGCTTTTTGTATTTTTATTAAAAAAAATAAAGAGTCTTAAACATTATAATATTACATATAACAATGTTATTAAATTAAAGTTTAAAACTAAATAAACAAAAAAAATTAAAGCATATTTCAGGTTTTTATCATCACATTGTCAATTAAAAAAATAAATTCAGTCATTTAATTAACATTAAAAAATAAAGTAAAACACTTAAACTAATTTGTATTAATAATAAAAGTAATAAAAAATATAATTAATAAAAATAGTTAGATTCAGTCGAAGATTAGTTTCCTATTTTGTTTACAAAATATATTAAGAATATCTTCTGCCAAAATTTGCAATAAAAGAATAAAAATTCTGGGGGTGGCTAAATTTTTTCTGTTATCTACGCCGATGGAAACATGATCGACAATAAGCTTAAAAATGTCTGTAAAGCATTGTTTTCACAAAATTCGTTTGCATAAATGTTTTAATAATAAAGCGTTTGAAAACTTTTGAACCACAAATTGATACTAATTTGTTAATCCGAATTTTTGTTTAATAAGTGTCCTGATGAATCATTAGCTCCTTTAATTTTTATATGCAAATGCCGATATTTTCCTTACGTTTTATTCAAACATGTGCAAAGTAGATATCCTTGCTACTATCGGCAATTCCGATCACAGTATCATCAATTAATATTTTGCTAGGAACACAACTAGGACGAACCTCGAATTTCGCCCAACACGACACTGTCGTGTAAATTCGTTGTATGAGGCACAATAGCGACAAAAAATACAGCTTATAAATGACGTTTTTGTATAAAGATGTGAAAATCAGAGACTCAAAATAACTCGTTCATAAAAAAGTCAAAATTGTAATTTATATTTTGTTTTTAAAAATAATTCACTCCAAATAACTGTCATAAAATGATTTTTGTTTCCATGGTTGGGTTATAGGTATAGGGTGAATGCACGAGTAGTCGGCAGTTCAACTTTTTTTTCGTTTTCAAATAAGTGTTGTTTTGAGCTCAAAAATTGTATTATATTGTGAATGGGTTATAGTTTTTAAGCAAATTGTGTAGTTTTTAACTCAATTTACTGTTTTATTGTTTGTTTTTATTTCATTTTAGAAAATTACGAATGTTGTAAATATACGATTTATGCCTTTAGTCGGCACCTTTTTTCCTAAGTTCGGCGTTTTATGTCCGTATTGTCGGCATTGGGTTTTTAATAAGGAAATATTAAGATCATTAAGGAATTTAAATATTTTTTGTTAAAAATTATATGTTTTGGTAAATAGTTAAAAAAGTTAAATATACATACAATTTATTTGAAAATAAATTGTATACACTACTATTTATTTTTGTATATATTTTGCAAAATCATACAAAAATATACGAATAGTGTTTCATTTTCAAACTTTGTATATTTAACCTTTTTTATTAATTAAATGAGAATTATTCCTCTTGCGAGGAATAATTATTATTTTTGTATGATTTTGCATTTATGCTTTCCAACGGAAGGCTAATGTAAAATAATAACCGTGTTTCGTTTTTGAGTGGGACTAATCAGAGTTCCCTGTAATAAATCAGCAACGATTTTTTTGACCAATATGGATGCACTCATTTTGTGGAGAAACGGCTCCTACGATTTTTGGCACGGTTCGCTTATTTTGTCCCTTACCCGGCATTTGCACATGCAAGTGCAAGTTCGAAAAAGTCAATACATTCACACTTTTTTACTAATACACTCACATTTTTTCACTTGCAGAGCTAGTCGAGTTTTTCGAATAAGTTTTCGTATCCCAGCTAGCAATTGGAAGATTGTTTTTGATAATATCAGCAAAATGAGCCCAGCATACCATTTTCGGAGCGCTCCGAAAAAGGAGTCAGAAAAGAGTCCAACAAAAGAGCATTTTCGGAGCGCTCCGAAAAAAGGAGTCAGAAAAGAGTCCAACTGAAGAGCATTTTCGGAGCGCACCGAAAAAGGAGTCAGAAAAGAGTCCAACAAAAGAGCATCTTCGGAGCGAAAGAAAAATTTGCTTGTTACTGTCCTGAGTCTCAGTATGACTCAGAAATTCCACTTAATTATGTGTGTACCAAAGCGTTGTTGTCTTGTTATTTATGTTTTGAACAAACAAAAAAACATGGCTGTACCACACAAGCATAATAAAAACAAGATTACACAGAGCTCAAGAAAACCCTCATAAAAGACTCTTTTCTGACATTATCTAAGAGCTCTTTAAGAGCCCAAAAAAACCCTCATAAAAGACTCTTTTCTGACATTATCTAAGAGCTCTTTCTGACGGACCATTTTCGAACGTAATGACGCTCTTTTCTGAAGGTTTTCGGAGCAATTATGATTGTTTTTTGGGCTCATAAAGAGCGTTAACGCTCCGAAAAAGGTGTCAGAAAAGACTCTTTTCGGACTCATATGGCTTGCTGGGAGTATTTTATGACTGCCTTAGATGACCAAAAACTGATTAATCAGTTTGGCGATAAAAAAAGACTAAAAATAGACTTATTTAAATGTTTCGAAAGCGACTAATTTGAAAAACAAAAACAAAATCTGCTGAATGTGCGGAATCATAATTTAATCACACAGGTGCTCATAATATGACTGTTTTTATGCTGTGTTTTTTAACGGGATTTGTTATTTTAAATTTTATAACAGGACATTTGTGATTTGAAAGGCAGTAAGTAGATTTTGTGATTTGTATTATTTCTTAGTTTATCTCGTGCTGTCCTCGCGTGTGCATTAAAATATGTAAGTATAATACAAAAGTGTTAAAAATTAAAAAAGTGAAAAACACGATAAGGTAATGTCAGCCAAAAAAAAAAAATCAAAAGAGTGGCTAAAAACGAAGTTCAAAAATTATTACATTTTAGCAACAAAAATACTTGTTCTTATCAAGAAAGTTATCAAAAAGAACAAGACGTTGACGAAATAGGCAGTGAAAATAGTTTTTCTGAAAATGCAAGCGATGTTTTCATTAGTAGTGAATTTTATTATTTTAAGTTTATTTTTAATTTTATATGTATGTACATATATATGAATCCCCAATCATGTGCGAAACAACTTGCTTCACCATACAAAATTTTGAGAGCAAATCAAGTAGATTCATATTGAATCTATTTGCGAAGCACGAAAAATAGCACTCTTCTGTAATTTTTATCGCAAGTTTATCTGCACTAGCTGTAAAAATTTAATATTATTGTAAACAAAGCAAATTATTTTCTTGTTGCTGGAAGTAAAGAAAGTAAATACGTAGTAAATGTATGTTTTTTTTTTCAAATAAGCTAACTAATTTCCACTCACTTATTTTGTCCATTAAGAAAAATTATTTTTCACAAATTGAAAATTCTGTTTTTTTTATTCTGTTTGCTTATTAAAAACAACTGTCAAATCGAATCAAGTTTATTAGTCATGTAAACAGCAAGATTCATAAACATGTTTCAGACAGCGAATCAGGTGATTCAAATCATCGTGGAAACATAGTATTAAGAAATATAAAGTAAATATGTATATTTCAGAGTTCGCCGAGTATGACGAATTCAGCCGACGCCATTATTGTGCGTATTTTCATATATGTAGGTACACAAATGTGTTTCATTTTTAGCGACTAATATTCCCGACAAAAAATTCGTCGTTCGTCCCAGTTATGTTTCCAGCATTTGTCATTAAAATTTCTTGAATTATTAGCCAATCTTATTCGAGATTGGATCTATAAGGTACACTAACCAACATTAGTTAATCTTTGGAGAAAAAAAAAAGAAAGTATAGTCAATCAAATAATACCCTACAACTAGATCAAATAATAACTACAACTATTATGGACCGATCATCATAAAATTTAATAACATGAGTTCTGATTTGCTGAAGTGTGCCTTGTATGGGAGCTATATTATTGACCGATCCGCAAACAATTTATAAATATGATTTGCTTTTATATAAATCTGACATTAATGACCTATAAGTTATATTTCTGGAGAATATTTGTATGAAGATCTGTTGAAATAATAAACAAGTTTCAATAGGCTTCATTCTATCAGAATAAATTTATGAGTCATTCGATATACATCACAGTCTACTGATAAGTCATTAGCCTCTATTTGACATCATAAAAAACACCTTAAAACATATTGTAAGATCAACAATTTTTGCTAAATAAAGAAACAGTTTGTAATTTTTTTCGTTAGTTGTGTTAAATATGTACATATAAAAGTGTATTGATCATTAAGGAGAGTATTAAAAACGTGGAGAACAATGAAATGTTTGTGTATTTTTTAATGTTTTTATTTTCTGAAAATATTCGAAAAATAATACAAAGAATTTATGCGAAAATCATTAAAATTTTTATTGTATTGGAAAGAGTTAGATTTGGTATTTATAAATAAAAAATTATGTCGAACAGCTATCCACCACAACCAAGAATACAGATGGGGATTCTATTATCACATTTTGACAAAATGTCGTGTCTAATTTATTATCACATCACGGATGAGCTTTAAGGCCTACAAAAAGTAATCCATGGTGTTAATTAACAGCGCATTTTCGTGAAATTTAGCGATCAAGTAATTTGGTTTGCAATAAATTCATTGTTTTGGTGGATGTGTGACAGTGGCAACGACCAGTTGAAATTATAGGCGAAAATTTAATTGTTAACATCTATAGATAGCGTGATCCATGTACCGTATTTCCAGTCGAATTTTCGAAAAAAAAAAAAAAATAGCCCAATCCCACCTCCATACCACATAGCTTACCATACAGTAACACGTTCAGCATCCAAAGGTTTGTCAATAATGTTTTGAGAACTTATTAATGTATCCATATTAAACTGGGCGTCGTTTGAAAAGATTATTTTTCCATAGAAACTAACAAGTTGTTCTTGAATGAATTCAGTGAAGTGAAGGGCTAGCCGGCTTCAATTCATGAATATGTTACACATTGTCAGGCTTCAAAGCCAAATCCTTACGCAAAATTTGCCATGTGGTCGTTGAGAATAGCATCAGTTGTTGAGAACTTTAGGGATAAAAAGACCTATGATTGAAATGAGGAAAAAATTTATGAAGACTTGCCATTGAAGATAAAAGAAAAACCTATAGCTTCCATCATAGGTCTTCCTTATCGTAGGTTTTTCTTTAGCTTCTATCATAGGTCTTCCTTATGATGCGCCGCGATGTAACGCTAGCATACTCGACGCGACAGCTAAATCATTGTATATAAATTAACTAACAACATTTTAGAAATTGTTTCTGTTTGAAAAATGTAATTATAAAATTTTGATCCATATTGTCTAGCTCTAGCATTGTATCTGGCGTGATTTTTGAAAATAAAGCGTGACACGTCAGGAAGATTTCAAAAGTGTGACGTCTGGACTCCCTAGCCTTGACTAACAATAACATGCCACGTAAAATTAAAACGATGTGGCAATGCGGCTGGAAGTCGTTGTGGCTGCAAAATAATGCCTTCTAGAAGGCCTTTTTACAGCATTTTTCCCCGTACGGTAGTAAAATCAATTCTATACATACACATGCTTTGACGTAGAAATATTTGATATGTATTGATTGTAATTCTTGGCATGAGTCTGTGTGTGGGATATTTATCGAGTTACCAACAACAAGAACAACATAACAGTCATTATTGAAATTTCACAATAACAAAAAATAAAAAATAATAAAATTAAATAATAAATAAGTATTACTCGTACATACTTATTTATTATTCTCTCTGCAAGAGTAAGAAGCTTAATATAAAAACGGTCATATAAACCAACAAACAATCAAAAATATTAAATATTAAGACCCCCTATTCATCGTCTTCGTTTTAAGTTATTATTTTTGTTTAATAATTTTCCACAATAATAATTGAAACATTGATTTATTTACACTACATAAATAATTGACCTAAATTGTAGCACATACATATTATGATGGTATCTACAATAGAAATTAATTTAAATTTGTTTGTTAAATTATTTAACTTACTGTAAAAAGTGTCACCTACATGTACATACATATATGTATATGCACATATGTACATACATACATATCGTTGGTCTCATGTAGAAAGGCCCTAACTCGCTATTTTTTCGAAATTAGTTTTTTTTGCGATTCCAATGCTTTTAACGCAAATACACCTCCTCACAAAAATTTATTGCAATAGTGTAAAAAATAACGCTTTTATAAGCAGTTGTACAAAAAAAGTTACATGTTGAATATTACAGTTTCTATTATGTTTTTACCTTCTCCTGTAAAGTTTTAAATGTGCGAGTTAGGGCCTTTCTACATGAGACCATCGATATATAAATAGTCAGATTTATAGTATATAATATATTGCAGATCGAACGACTGCAAACGTTTTTTTAAAAATAACGTTCTGATATGTCTTAAATTAAATACAAATGTCTGACGTGAAACATCTGTTTCGTGAATTGTTTTCTCTTTATACATACATAGGTAGATCTTGAATACATATACAGTTAAACCTCGATTAATCGGGCCTCCATTAACCGGTCACATCTATTAACCGGCTGCAGATTTTTTTGAATTTTTACCTCTATTATCCGTGCATCATACATATGATTTTTTATTAAGCTAATTTTAGTCGAGTTTTCCGTTTTAATTTCATATGTCCGCACATAATTGTATCATGTGCTTTTCGACAATTGCCCAGCTCACCCAGATGTGCACGCAATGATGTCTGAAAACGTGGTAGTAAAATATATTCCTCCGAATTGCACGTCTTTGATTCAGCCCATGGACCAAGGAATGATTAAAAGTTTTAAATGCAATTATCGCAAGTCGATTGTGCAGAAACTCTTATGTGCACACAGCAGACATGAATTCGTAAAATCTTTAAATATAAGAACAGTAATATGGACAGCAGCTGTTTCTTGGGATGCAGTATCCACAAAGGTTTTGCTTAATGTTTGGTCTAATTTACTAGCTTTTGAAAAAGAAATAAGTGACCGTCCAGAAATATAATCAGACATAGAATTACCGGCTGGTTGTTCCATTCATTATTTAACAGAGTGGATGGAGAGCGATACTGATGTCATGCCGTTTGCTATTTTATCTGACATTGGCATGGTCAATTAAGCTCAGAAAGTGATCATAGCTCAAATTCCGAAGATGAAGAGACTGAAATTGAAACTCCAACTTTATTACGGGCAATAGAGGACCTGTAATATTTCGTTAAAGTTCGTAGAAAATTCTCCAGCTATATCGGAAACAGATAAAATTCAGATGCATAGTATTCAAAACCATTTATTTAAAAACAATGAAGCAAACTAATATAAAAGAATATTTTAAATAAATGAATATTTTTATGTTTAAAATAAAAATAAAATTAAAAAATAAAATCTTGTATGTTTTAATACAACCTCTATTAACCGTGTATTTCGATTATCCGTGCTAAGCCCGGTCCCGAGCGAGCCAGATAATCGAGGTTCAACTGTATGTCCATATTTGCCAAATTTTAGATACATTTTATGTACATTTTTGAATTAATTACTAGCCAAAATTGTTGACATCTTCGTCATTATATTTGATTTGTCTCGTATATTACCCAGCTGAAACAAACCCTTAGCAAGGTTTGAGGAAGACACTAATATATAAGGTGATGGGTCAATGTTTTGGGATACAAATAAAAGTTTGTAAAAAATAATGATTTTCATAAACACAGGAACACAGCTACATATTATTTTTAATTAAAGCAATGTCTAATTTATTATTAATTTTTTTTCTACAGATACGAAGTTTTTAATTTATTTTTAAGTCGCAACACGAAATCTCTCTATTAATTAACCAACAAATACAAGCCAGCATCATGTTAAGTCTAGCCCGCACAACTCAAGCCACTATTAAGCCCCAGGTGGCTGCTCTCGTCGGCAAACTCTCTCTAAATCTAAATAATCTCATGACAAAATCTCGTAGTATTAGTTCCGTTGTACCCGATACAAATCTAACAGATTTTCCCACATTCAATGAGCCCATACTCGAATACAAAAAGGGTTCAGCCGAACGTAAAGCTTTGGAAGCAGCCCTCAAGAAAACAGCCGCGACGTGTGAAGAAATACCCATTGTTATTGGTGGCAAAGAAATACGCACCGATCAGGTGAGACATCAGGTGATGCCACACAATCATAAACACAAATTGGCCAAGTTCTATTATGCCGATAGTAATACAGTGAAGAGTGCCATTAAGACCGCTGTCGAAACACAAGCAAAATGGGATCGTACACCGCTCAGTGAACGTTTGAAGATTTGGGAGAAGGCAGCCGATTTAATGGCCGGCAAATATAGACAGGATTTGAATGCCGCCACCATGTTGGGTCAATCAAAAACAGTTATTCAAGCCGAAATCGATGCAGCGGCTGAGTTAATTGATTTTATCAGGTGGGTGGAAATGTTTTAATATTTCTTTGAAGGTTTTAACTAAATTTCTTATAATTTATTATAGATTAAATGCGTTTTTCCTCAAAGAATGTGCTAAATATCAACCCATTAGCGAAAATATCAAAGTAACCAAAAATTCTATGCGTTATCGTGGTATTGATGGTTTTGTGGCAGCCGTTAGTCCCTTTAACTTCACCGCAATTGGCGGTAATTTGGCCTATACACCCGCTTTAATGGTAACTTTAATTTTAATACTGTTATAACGTAAGTAAAACACATACATAATTGCGTTTTCTACAGGGCAATGCTGTTTTGTGGAAACCTTCAGATACTGCAGTATTATCAAATTGGCGTATTTTCAATATTATGCGTGAGGCTGGTGTACCCGATGGTGTGGTTAATTTTGTACCCGCTGATGGCCCGGTATTTGGTGATACCATTACCGCTTCCCCACACTTGGCTGGCATTAACTTCACCGGCTCAGTGCCGTAAGTAAACACATATGTATTTTTGAATAAAATTAAATTTAATATAAAATTCAAACTCCCTTCTTAGCACTTTTAATCGTTTGTGGAAACAAGTTGGCAACAATATCGATAAATATATTAACTTCCCACGTTTAATTGGTGAATGTGGTGGTAAAAATTTTCATTTCGTACATCCTACAGCTGATGCCGATACTGTTATTACCTCTACCATACGTTCAGCATTTGAATTTTGTGGCCAGAAATGTTCAGCCTGCTCTCGCATGTATGTGCCCGAGTCCTTATGGCCTAAGGTAACATTATTATTACCTGTTTTATGCATATTTTAAATATTTGTAATGTTTCAATCAATTATTTGGTTTTAGATTAAGGAAGGTCTCATGGCTGAAGCAGCTAAACTAAAAATCGACGATGTCCAAGACTTCTCAACATTCACATCAGCCGTTATTGATGATAAAGCATTTAAACGTATTACTTCCTACATAGAACATGCCAAAAACAGTCCCAATTTAGAAATTATTGCCGGCGGTACCTATTCGGATGCCAAGGGTTATTTCGTTAATCCCACAATTGTACAAACCACAGATCCTATGGATAAGATAATGGTTGAGGAAATTTTTGGTCCTGTATTAACCATTTACGTTTACAAAGATGCTGATTTAAAGAATGCTATGAATTTGGTGCCCACTTCAACGCAGTTTGCTTTGACAGGCGCTGTATTCGGACAGGATGAGTAAGTAGAAAATAAAATTTATATGATAAAGATTATATATACAGATCTAAGATTGAGAAAAAATGTGATCTACTTTAATAAGACTATATTAGCGAATTAATAAATATGTAGCTGGTCTGTTGCATACACCTTATTAATACGCGTTGCCCTAAACAGAATAATTATTGAACAATATAACAATTGAACATATGAACAATATAAAAATGACAGAATGCAGGAGCTTATTATACAAAAGTTCCGTCGCTTCCCGTTCCTATAAGAGTTGTCCACACAAGACAAATTCGCACTTGACAGGACCGGGGGTGTCGTTATCTTTCTCAATTCAATAATGATTTGATACTACAGAATAATAGTATACATACATACATATATAGTATTTGTATAAAAATTGTTATTAATTTTCTTAACAATTTGTAATAGTAGACTAAAATTTAAGAAATGTTGTGGAGTAAAGCCCTTTGAGATGAGGAGGAATGTAACAACTGAGTGTTAAATTATTTATTAAAAGTTATTAATTACTTTTAGCACAACAATCATTATAATTAACATTTTTTTTATTACCTTTCAAGATCATTTTTGAAACAAGCTTTAGAGGAATTCAAAATGGCAGCTGGTAACTTTTATATTAACGATAAATCAACTGGTTCTGTAGTGGGTCAACAACCTTTCGGCGGTGGTCGTATGTCTGGTAAGTTTATAAACTTTCTGCTTACACATTTATTTATATTTGTTTGATTTTTTATTGTTTCTCCCCTTTTCCACAGGAACCAACGACAAAGCTGGTGGCCCCCATTACATTTTACGTTGGACTTCTCCACAAGCGATTAAGGAAACATTTGTGCCCCTGCGTGATATTAACTATCCCTATATGAAAGAATAAACTATATAAAATATTTAAAAAAAAACAAGCAAACAAACAAGAAAAAATAACTATTAAATTAAATACAAAAGTAATCTCAACAATAATATTATTGTAACGTTTGTTATACATACATATCCCAGCAAGCCATATGAGTCCGAAAAGAGTCTTTTCTGACACCTTTTTCGGAGCGTTAACGCTCTTTATGTGCCCAAAAAACAATCATAATTGCTCCGAAAACCTTCAGAAAAGAGGGTCATTACATTCGAAAATGGTCCGTCAGAAAGAGCTCTTAGATAATGTCAGAAAAGAGTCTTTTATGAGGGTTTTTTTGAGCTCTTAAAGAGCTCTTAGATAATGCCAGAAAAGAGTCTTTTATGAGGTTTTTCTTGGGCTCTGTGTAATCTTGTTTTTATCATTCTTGTGTGGTACAGCTATGTTTTTTTTTGTTCAAAGCACAAATAACAGGAGAACAACGCTTAGGTACACACATAATTAAGTGGAATTTCTGAGTGATACTGCGTGCCGACTCAGGACAGTAACAAGCAAATTTTTCTTTCGCTCCGAAAATGCTCTTTAGTTGGACTCTTTTCTGACTCCTTTTTTCGGAGCGTTCCGAAAATGCTCTTTTGTTGGACTCTTTTCTGACTCCTTTTTCGGAGTGCTCCTAAAATGGTATGCTGGGATGTATGTGTATGTAGAACAGTCCTAAAAACAAATTTCGAATATTAAATTTAACTAAGTAAACAAAAATCTATGTTTTCTTTTTGTTTTTCTAAATGTTAAAGAATAAGAAAATAACACCTCCTAAATAATATCAAAACATAATAAAGATTTCCATAAACAATTAACCAAATTAATAAGCAATTAGTCGAAAACCTAAGATCAAGTATAAATCTATATACATACATATAATAATAATTTTAAAAAATTCCCTTAAAATATTCTAATGACTACTTGCCTATTATGTATTTGTTTATATTCATATGTATAAACACAAATACATATGTATA
This sequence comes from Bellardia pandia, assembly GCA_916048285.2. Taxonomy (NCBI): domain Eukaryota; kingdom Metazoa; phylum Arthropoda; class Insecta; order Diptera; family Calliphoridae; genus Bellardia; species Bellardia pandia. Next base: position 98,091,608 of record OU696531.1, on the reverse strand, counting down.
TAAAATAGTATTTTGTTACAATTAGTAAAAAAAACTCTATGATTAAAATATGTAATTGTTAAATATTTTAAATTTTTTATTAAAATTTTGTAAAACAGTTTTTCTTTACCTTGTAAAATTTATTAATTCCCATATTGCTTACTTTGTTAGTTATTTTTTTTCTTGTGTATATTAAAGATTTTTTTAATTTTATAATTGTTTTCATTTATATTAAATATTATAATTCGTATATATGTATATTTAAAAAATAAAATAAAAGTATAAAGAAAAACTAACACGCGAGACATAAATACATTTGACAATACACTTGATATAAATATGACTTTTTTTAAAATAGCAATTAAATAATAAATATAAAAATAACAATAAAATACCTAAACCAATGATATATGTATTAATTAAGTTAATATTGAATGTTAGTTACAAACAGAAAACATACATATATGTAAATGTATAACATTTGTTTGGTTTAAATTATTTAAATGTTTTTTTCTTTATGTGTTTTACATTGTTCAGCTTTGTAAAAAAATATACATACAAATAAATTGCATTTGCTTTGTCAAAGAATTACAAACAAAACTAGTGTTTTAATATAACGCGATGCCAACATAAGGCTATTCAGAGTCCTTTTTTTAACAAAGACAATAGGTTTTCATATCAAAAGAACACTTTCAATCGCTGCTACAAAAATACGACATTTGAAATTTATTTACAGTAATCTTAAGGTTGTTATAACAGCTTTCGGTTCTTCCGTTTCATACAACTATACCTTCGTTGACAGTCTTTGGCCGAGTGAGACTCGAGTCGTTCCGAAGCGAAGATCGAATTGTCGTGGGAACGACTTTATTCTACATAAAATTGGTGTTTTGTGATTTATAGCAATCTAAATACATATGTGTCTAAAGGTAAAGCAACATTTTTTGAAACAAGAATTTAATAAACATTCAAAATAAGAATAGAGAGTATCAATTTATACTGTCTAAACGGTGGCAAATTTGAGATCAGGAAGTTTAAAACACACTTTTAAAAATTAGGTTTTATGATTTATTTTTTTGGCATTGTAGTCGATGGAATTCAAATTCTGACTGTAAACCACCAAAAAAGCAATCGTTGAGCAGCATTATTGACCATTGGCCAACTAATTACTCCGCTCAAGTGTAATCACTGATGCCGAGTATAGAAATATGCTGCCCTAAATGTAAATTACCTCGGAACACTACCTACACGAAGAAACGAAGGTCCTCCCAAAACAACTTTATAGTAACAAACAGTTTGTCATGCGATGTAATTGGAGTAGTCATTATTTTTTGTAATTATAAACTACTTTAACGGATAATTAATCCATAAAATTGTCAGGTTATCTCACGTTGATTTAATTAGTTAATCTATACCTTCATTAGGAAGCGGCAACGTTAAATCTTATATTAATATAATTTAGATGACACAAGAGTGAGCCGCAAATCTCTCGAAGGCAGCGAAAAAAGGAAGGTCTGATTGCCCTTAGCGATAATGACGAGCGAGGTCAACCTTCACCCAGAACTGAATTACGGCTGGGAGTAGTAATTAGATTCCACATCACACAGCTGGAGTCTCTCCCGATGCATGTTATACATATACATACATGTGAGGAAAACACACATTTATAAATCCAGGATAAGTAGTAAAAATTATTGACCTAGACCCCAATGCAGAACCCCGGAATAAAAAATTACATATCTATAACATATGTACATAGCTTAGTTGTTACAACAACAACTGGCTGTAAAGAAAATTTGTTAATATTGTTACGTTTTTACCTTTTGAAAACAAACGGTGGTTTTTCTTTCCTTTGAATAAACCAGATTCAGTTTACTTACTTGATTAGCCCTGTTAGTCTATTTATACACCAATCATAATTTCTGAATGGTTCGGAGCTAAGATACTAGAATGTTCATATCTAGATGGTTTTGTATAGAATGCTCAGATATGTTTATAACAGAGGTGTGTTTTCTCTATATATTGTTAGTTAATTTAGCAACTACCCCGTAAAACTGTAAAAAAAAGTCCCATTGCCTACTTTTAGGGTGACAAATTTTCAATGACCTTGAAAATTTTCGAATAACGGTATTTGTGGGGAATCTCTAAACTCACAACTGTCTTTGTCGGCTTTGTTGGGGAGGTTGCTGCTTGCTCTACTGGCTTGTGGCTGCTACTGTGTCTTCTTAGAAAATAAAACCTGGTGGTTTCACTTTAAAAACTTAAAAAAAAAGAATACGGGAATTTTTTTATGAACACCAAAGATTAAAAAACTTAATTAATGTTGCCATATTGCTCACTTACAGTATATTTTTACAGTATAATTTTTAAAACAACTCTGCTTTGCAATTGTAATAGATTAATTTTATATTACTGTGAATAAAAAAATAAATAAATATTTAACGGTACTACCAGAGTTCTAGAACTTTGTTTATTTCAATATCAATACATATATTATCAATTATTTATATTTATTTATAATTATTAGATTATATTAGATGCTATAAAATGCATTGCGCTTTTTTTTCTAGATTCTGGCAAAATTTATAAATAAAAAAGCAATCTGTTTTTAAAACGAATGATCAGATTTTTCAACAAAAAGTCTATTGTTCTTAATCGTATAAAATAAAATATGTACCTAATAATAATATGGCAACTACGTTTTGAGGTTAGAATTTTGACTATGGCTGTGGACGGCGTTTCTCCTGCCCTTGCAAGTATATAATTTAAATAAAATTAAAAATAATTATTGAAATTTAACAAATTACATTGTAAAGTATAGCTTAAGATAATTATTTTCAAGATTTCATAAAAGTTTCAAGTATTAATTTGGTGCTTGTTGCGAAAAACAATGATGAAAATTTTTTCATTACTCATCCCATCAGTTCGTCAATAAAATTTTCTCTTAAAGTGTTTTTTTAGCTGCGAAATTGTTTTGTTTGTTCTTGTTTAACATGTGTGTTTGTTTTTTAACAGATTTATTTTTTGGGTTTTTTTATTTGCAGTTCGCTCTAGCGTGGGAATAGAACTGTGGGCTTCGTCGGGGTCTAAGCAACCCTATGAGCACAAGGACCATTTACCACGAGAGGAGACGAAAAATTCTCGATCAATTTCATTCAGCCCAGATGGTCGTTACTTTGCCTATTCGAATGGCCGAGAGGTAATGGTTTTAAGAACAACGGACTGGCAATTACAATGTTCTCTGCCACGTCCGAAGGCTTTTTATTTGAAATTCTCACCGCGTGGCAATTATATATGCACTTGGGAATTGTATGTCATAACCAAGGACATACCCGAGGGTTCGCCCAATATGTTTGTTTATGAAATGTCCAGCGGAAAGGAGGTATTTAGCATTGTGCAGAAGAAACAAAGCGATTGGGAACCTTCATGGTCATCCGACGAAAGCATTTTCGCTATAGTCGTTGGTGGCGAGGCCTTATTCTATGATTTGGCCATAGGTGTTGAAGGTTTCGGCGCAAGTGTAAAGAAAATAGGCGGCAGTAAGGGTGGCATATTGTCGGTGGGTCCCGGCAACAGTCCTCCCTTTATAGCCATTTATACACCGGGTGTCAAGGGGGCACCATCAATGTGTAAGCTATACAAGTATCCAGCATTGGGTCAAAATCAAACGGTGGCATGTAAAAGTTTCTTCAATGCCGATCGTGTGGAATTGATTTGGAATCGCCGAGGCACTGGTCTTTTACTATTGACCAGCACTGAAGTGGACAAAACTGGAGCATCTTATTATGGCAATCAAGCCTTGCACTTTTTAAATACCAAGGGTGATTCATGTTCCGTGCCATTGTGTAAGTTTTGAAAAACAAGAGATTTATACAATGAATATAATATAAATTACTTGCGTTTATTTGTAGCTAAAGAGGGGCCTGTTCACTGTGTAAAGTGGAGTCCTAAGGCTACTGAATTTGTGGTAGTATATGGCTATATGCCTTCCAAGGCGGCTTTATACAATTTAAAATGTGATGTCGTTTTTGATTTCGGCGAGGGACCACGCAATTGTGCCTACTTTAATAATTTTGGAAATAATATCCTTTTAAAAAAACTTGTATTTGATTAGTTTTAAGTTTTTATTACTATCTTTTGTTTGGTTATATTCCTTAACTTTTTAGCACTAGTCGTTTTAGCTGGTTTTGGCAACTTGCCAGGAAATGTGGAAATATGGGATGTATCGAAGAAGGAGAATCTTGCCAATATTAAATGTCCTGATACTACTCATTTCGAATGGAATCCAAATGGTGAATATTTTGTCACCGCTACCACGGCTCCAAGACTACGCATAGGCAATGGGTAAGTCTGTTAAATTTTATTTTTCAATATAGTTCATCTCTTATTTTCTCTTTAGCTAAAAATACTGAAAACAGGGGCCAAATTACCGCATTCGATATCGAGTAAAATTGATCGTAATTTTCTTATTTGAGATTATGACATTCGATATCGAGCAAGAAATTTAGTATATAATACATTTTATCATAATTTCGATATCGAAATCATTTTTTATACGATAGCTCATTCGATGACCAATGAGCATCGTATTTTTTTCTATAGAAAATACTGTTATACACAATTATTATCAACGCCTTCATTTCATTTCTTTATTACAGTTTTAAAGTTTACCATTACTCGGGTGCCTTAATACACGAGACAATTTGGCCCCAAGGCCAAGAACTATTGGCCGTTGAATGGCAACAATTTGCTGAGAACACTTTTAAAGAGCCAATTATAACCAAGATGAAGCATGAAGGTATCAAGTCGAGTCAACCAGAGGCCAGTCAGAAGGTCTATACACCACCTCACTTGCGCTTAATGAGTGAAGGAAAAAATCCAGATACACTTGTACCACAGCCGCAAAGCACTATACCAGGACTACCACCAGGTAATCCAAAACAATTTTGGCAAAGAAAATATGATATAGATAAGCCCCTAAGAAGACCAGGATCATGGAGAAGAGATCAACAGCAATCACAAAATAATGATCCAACAGCCAGTGGCAGTGCAGCAGCATTACAACGATATACGTTTAATAAAGGGCGTAATCGTTATAATCCTTACCAGCAGCCAAGAAGACGTTATTAGTATAAGTTCATTTAATTTAAAATTAAAAATACTTCTTCACACACATTAACAAATAAATTTAAGTTGAATCTAAAGTTAGTGCTTTCTTTATCTTTTTGTACATTTAATTAAAGGTTATTCTTCCTCACAAGCCAATAAGAAACAAGGTGCTCAAAAGTCTCATCAAACAGGTTTCAAACAACAACAACAGAATAATAAAAATAGAAGAAGTGACCAGCACAACGAAAGCAATAATGGTGCTAACAGTAACAACAATAATAGAAACAATAGAGGACGAGGAGGAAATAATAGTAATGGTGGTGCTAACAATGGAGGTCATCAAGGAGCCAATAATTTCAATAAAATTAATAAGATACCTGGTGAAGGAGGAGCAGAGCAGGAGGTAGCAAATGTACAAGGTAATGTGCAAACTAATGAACAGCAGCAATCGCAGCAAAACAACAAACGGAAACAAAACAATCGCCGTCAGCAAAATAATCCACAGCAATTTCAACAGAGAAGACAGCAGCAACAAAATCAACAACAGCAGTCAGCTAATAATCAAAGCGCTGCTAGTGAAAATGAAATGATTGCAGTGGATCAACAACAACAACAACAGCAATCAGCTAATTCCAAGCAACAAAATCCACAACAGCAAACTTCTAAAAAAGCTGTTAATCCTGGAAAGGAGAAGAAAATCCGTAATGTTGCCAAGAAATTGTCGGACATTAAGAAATTGAAAGCCCGCCAAGTTCAGGGTGAAGATTTGGAGTTAAATCAATTAAATAAAATTGAAATGGAGTCGAAATTTCTAGAAGAACTTAAAGCTTTAAAATTATCTCCCTAAAAACTTTAAAGCTTTTCATAACATAAACTCAACATCAAAACATAAACTTCCTGCTTTTTCCAAATAACTTTAAAAAATATATATACATTTTTTGGAAAACTTGAAACGATATATTTATTAATTCATTTATGAAAGGGAAGTTGTGTATTTGTGTAATTTTTTTTAATTTGAAAAGAAACAAACTAAATATTTAAATATTTTTCAATGTATTTAAACCAAACGTAAAGTTAGGTTTTATAATTTAAAAATTAACTTCAAAATTTATGAAAAAATAAATCAAATTACAGTCAACTAAATGAAGTTTTAAACTAAATTTTTCTTTAACCTCTCCTTATATTCTCCAATATTTTTGTGTGTTCTACTGCTAACAGCTAAATGAACTCTTTTTATAAATCTTTAATTAAAAATAAACTATAATTATTGGCTTAAAAATTGTTTATCGTTTGTTTTGTTACTACTTTTATTTTATTCCTGTGTCTCTCAATATCTCTCGTGTGTTCCAACACTCTTAAACTATGTTTTTTTTTAATTAAATTTCAAAAGCAACAAATTCCAAAACTTTATTTTTTATATCAAATTATGTTTTATTAAAAAATATTTATTTTAAATTAACTTTGTTTTTTATTGTATTTTTTTTATTATCAAAAAATCACAACAAAAGTAACGGAAAATATTGTGATTTATCAAACATAAACATACATATTTACAAAAACAAAATAAAACCAACTATTAAAGCAACAATTGCAACAAAAATAAAACGGAAATCACATTTTGGTAAACAAAATATAAGATATTTTATTTTAAATAATTTCTAAACAATGCAGTAAGTAGTGTTTCTTTTTCTTTAACAATTGTTTAAAAGGATTTAGCATTATTCCATGGGATTCTTTCTTTAGCACGTAGCTATTTAATAGCTGTAACTGAACGTTAATTTTCTTTTACAGGGTTTGTTAGTGATGCTTATTTAGTATTTTAATAGAAGATTTGACAATTTTTACAAAAGACATTACGCGGCCTTTATAATGAGGCTTGTTACTTGCCATTGGCTGTGAGATATCGTGTTGCTGTTTCGATTTGGCTTTCACTTTTCCTGTATTGTTTGGAGATTTACTCGGGCACATCTGCCATGAATATTTTTAAACTACGACGATGTTTCAATAGAGTAAATATATTTACGGTCTAAGTTTTCGGGAACATGTTTCCGAATACCAGAAACTAATTTTAGGGTGTAAATTTGACCAATATATAAATATGAGGAAAATCTTATTTTTTATAAGACGGTTAAATATGGAAATCATCCATCATATCTGTTACAAAAACTTATTTTTGTTAGTTCTAGTAGAACGCATGCGCTTATTATACCTAGACACTTCTCAATTGTTACGATTCGATCTTATTGCGTGACTATATCTAGATTATGGTATTCAATGATTCCGTATGGGGATCGCAGATTTTTACACAGTTTGTCAAATTTCAAACTCATTGTCTTTTCAAATTTATAAATGAATATTGAATTGATATTTTTTCTCTATTTCGAGCTGACCATGGTACATTCAAACAAGCAAAATTATTACGAGTGTCATTATTTGTAATAAAAAACTTTATTTTTTAAATTGTGCTTAGTATGTTTTATCATGGGTTAAGAATCATGTTCCTGCAATTATACATGTATATTGGTTTTGTGCAAATATTAAGGACTCTTCATTATTTTTATTTTAATCTTAACTTTTTTTAATTTTCTTCTAATTTAATAATTGTAATATATCTAAATAATTGTATTAATATTATTGAATTGTTAGTACATAGTACTGCTAACATGGGCTTGCGGCATATTTTTGAAATAAATAAAAAAGTAAATTTCACTCAAAAACAATTAAGAAAGTATAGTCGGTCAAGCCCGACCATATAATGGACGCTAAATAGGAGCTATGAACTATTATGGATCTATTATCCAAAAATTTAGCAGCATGAATTCTGTGCATATAAGTTTAATGTGTTAAATTTTATTTCAATATTAAAATATTTATATATGGTAGTGATTTCCGAAGGGGATCTTATATGGGAGTTTCCAATACACTAATACCCCGGTTAGCGTCGCTAATTGGGACCGGAAAAACAAGACGCAAACTGAAACGACGCAAACTGAATCACAGTTTTTCATACATTTGTATTCATTTTCATTTAATTCGTTCCGAGACTCATAATTTTAGTAAAAAAGAATTGATTTTTCAATAGCAAATACCAATTTTTTATTATTATTTGTGTAATAATACTTTTTATTAAAGAAAAAAAAAAAACAACAATTCATGAAAAACACATAAAAACATAAAAATATTAGGATTAAAGCTTGTAGACAATTTTCACATACAAATTTGCATTAGACTTCGGCGGGAAATCCCCTTTTTCTATTTTTACTTTGTACATACAAATATTTATTAACGACGCAAATCGAAGCACTAACGATGCAACTTCGAAGCAATGCGACGCAAACTGAAGCAAAAACGACGCAACATCGAAGTCACGGAAATTTTAAAAAGACGCAAACCGGGGTATTGGTGTAATTATGAACCGACCGCCATAAAATTAGGTGTCATGGTTTCTGTATATATGAAATATATTTGTGTTGAATTTTATTTGGATACCAACATTTTTACTAGAGTTATGCTCATAAGTGATTTTCTAAGGTGGGCCTTATATGGGAGCTATGGTCAATTATAGACCGATCTGCACAAAATTTGTAGATGTGATTAGTGAAGATCACTACAACATATATCTGGCGAAATTTGTTTGGATACATTTATAAATCGAACATTTACGATCGATAGTCATATTTCGGAAGAACATTTGTATGGCGGCTAGGTGCAATAATGGATCGATTTCAATCCCAACCGTCTTTGGGGCGAAAATATTATGTACCATACTTGATCGAAATATCTTTAAAATTTCGATCCGTACTTTGCGTAAAAGGTTTACATGGACAACCAGCCAGACGGACGAAAGCATATCGAATGTTACAAACATCAACACAAATCTAATATACAAATTTTGTATAATGCTTTTTATACAAAATTCGTTGTTTTATTTCGTTAAAAAACAAACAATTTTCTTGTTGAAAACGCCGTTATCAACATTTCAATTTCTTTTGTGGTTATCGTTGCAAATCTACGAGTACATAGCTAGTACTGAAACAAACCAAATATGTACATACTTTTACATTTTTATTATCAAATTAACATTAATAAGAAACTATTATACATATTCGCTTATGTATCCCATTTAGATTGTTTTTTAAGAAATACTTCTTTACCATCATCATGTACGGCCGTATAATAGCCCATACTTTCATATTTCCATCTCATATAGGTTATATAGCCAAAGACTCCAGTGATACAGGCCAATCCAACGCCCATTATAATCTTATTCTGTAAATAAATCATACTTTAGTTTTAAATTTCTTAATAAAAAATCTCATTAAACTTACTGGTCTCGCATACAATTCAAAATTAATCATACGAAATACATTTGTAGTCTTGACCTGTCGTATGCCATCACCTGGTTCAGCTACTCTAGGCGAATTTTGTGCTTTAGAAGCTGCATTCTTATCACTCATTTTATTGGTTTGTTTATGAATTATTATCATATATAATTAATGAAATTTGTAAAATATTTAATGTTATAATTAAAAAAATAAATTTTAGTCTGTGAAATATATATTGTGATTGCTTAGCTAAATATGTTTTGTAATATCAATAGAGTAATGTTGCCATCCAGGTGAATTTATACTAGGTGACAGCATAGCGCCAGCTGTTTATTTTTTGCTCTATTCATGGTGAAATTGAAAAAGGCAAACAGTTGTTTACAAATAGTCAAAGTTTATATAAAAACGTTACAAAATTATTTTGTATTTGAAAAATTGAATTTTTGTTGCCGTTTTATCTGCGTTAAATAGTTTAAAATTCTATTATATTAAATTATATTAAATAGTGTGTTTGTTTTTGAGTTATTTTGCTAAAAATTTTTAAAGAAAATAAAATTTTTCTGTTTTTTATCAATGCTTGTGGTTGTTTTCTTTATTTTATACCAGATGTTTTTGACAGTAACGTATTTTACACAAACAAAATGCCTGTTGTTCTTGCCTTGTTGTAACTGTTGTAGCAATGCTGTCACCTTGTATTTAATTTCACCATGGTTGCCATGTATTTTGTGCCGATACAATTTAACGGTTTTAATAGAAAATCTACAAGAACGCTACATTGGTAATTTGTTAGGTTTAAATTGCCATATTTCTACAAGTTAGGCAAAAAAAAAAAAAAACGCTAAATTGGCTATTTGTGCTACGGAGTATTACGGCCATACTGCACGTAACTGTAAATAGTTAATTAGCCGACAGTAACTTATATTGAAAGAAAAATAATGTTCTTATGTTTCGGCTGACATCTGTTAAGTGTTTTTTAACAGCAATTAAAGTAAAATATACTTTAAAATATGCAAAATATATTAAGTTCAATTCCTTTATAGATTCGTAATAATAAATAATTATATTTTCAGTCAAGAATAGGCAATATAATTGTCATATTTGGGCATCAGCAAATCCAAGAGTCTTTGCATGACGAATGTGCCACTGTATGATGTGCTACGTGGTCTAGTAAACTGGAAAAATTTGACTAGAAATGCGGTTACGCTATCGAGAGATGTGAATAACGATATATTTGATCTATAATCTACTATTGATTATAAGGATATTATTGATTTGTGGTTTTAACAGAACGGTATCACATAGTTCACAGCCATCGAAACAAAGAATTTATTGCAAAACTAATTTTAATATAAAAATTCATCCCTGATTTAATTTATTTTAATTTCTTTCAGAAATCATAAATGTGTATAATCCCATCACATATACATCATACACCCAGAATTCTATTGCTATTACTAGTCTGGCATCACTTTTATTATGATTTTCGCAATGGCTAATCATACCTAAAACATACACCTCTGGCCTTTATAGTTTCTTCTTCGCACACAACCAACACGTGTTTCTTGACGACGCAAGAGGGAAAAGAATTAAATATTAAATTATATTAGTAAAAAACGTGTAAAAAATAATAATTAAAAATGGCAGTGAACGGTCAGTTAGTGTCTGCATTAATATATGAATATTTGCAAAGAAAAGATAAAACTTTGGCTCAAGTTTATCAACATAAAACTAAAGCGGTAAGTTCAACTTATACATACATACGAAATACATTAAGAAAGTTAGAAAAAAACAATCACCCCTATCGTGAATAAAAATTCCACGTGAATTTTGTTGACTTTTATTTTTTTAACATTGAATTTAAATAGGAAAATGTGAAAAGTGAACAAATTTCACGTGGAAGTTTTATTCACGATAGGGGTGAATGTGTTCTGCCGGAGATGTCTCACTAATATGCAACGTGTGTATAGATGTTTGTGTGGGAAGGAGGCCGAACACATGTGTATTATAAAAAGCATGGCTATTTTAATATTTGAGACTCATCTAATTTATTTGTTTTTTATTCATATTTTCTTTTTCTAGGCTATTGTTGCAAAGGGTTCTCCTAAAATTGAAGACCTTTTGGATTACTATGTGCAAAATAGTAAGACAAAAATTCCTCCATTGAAAGCAGCTGCAGATAGCGATAGTGATGACAGTGACGATACTGAGGAGGAAATTACCAAGAAAGCTGCCCCTGCTGTCCTAAGTAATGGTAAACCAGCCGCTAAGAAAGCTGCCACTAACTCTGATGATTCTTCGGATGATAGCAGTGAAGAAGAGAAGCCAGCTGCTAAAGTGAGTGGTGTAGCTAAACCTGCTGTCGCCAAGACCGCACCTGCTAAAAAACAAGAATCTTCTGATGATTCAGATGACGGCAGTGATGAGGAAAAACCTGCTGCTAAGGCTGCACCAGCCAAACCAGCTGCTAAAAAACAAGAATCTTCAGACGATTCTTCTGAAGACAGCAGTGAGGATGAGAAACCTGCTGCTAAACCAGCAGCTAAAGCTACTCCTGCTAAGCCCGCTTCTGTTGCCAAAAAAGCTGAATCATCTGATGATTCTTCCGATGACAGCAGTGATGATGAAAAACCTGCTGCCAAGCCAACAGCCAAACCCACAGCCACACCAGCTAAGGCTACTCCTGCTAAGCCCGCTTCTGTTGCCAAAAAAACTGAATCATCTGATGATTCTTCCGATGACAGCAGTGATGATGAAAAACCTGCTGCCAAGCCAACAGCCAAACCCACAGCCACACCAGCTAAGGCTGCCAAAAAAGCTGAATCATCTGACGATTCTTCAGACGACAGTGAAGATGAGAAACCAGATGCTAAAGTCACACCAGTAAAACCAGCTGCTGCTAAAAAGGCTGCATCTTCCAGCAGCGACGATGACAGTTCCGAAGATGAAAAACCCAAAGCTGCAGTTGTTGCCAAGAAAACCGCACCCGTGGCTGCTAAAAATGACTCCAGCAGTGAAGATTCTTCCAGCGAAGAAGAGGAAAAACCAGCCGTAAAGTGTGTAGTTAACAAAGCTCCAGTAGCTGCTAAAAAGAAGGCTGCTTCTTCTTCGGACGATTCCTCTTCCGATGATGATGAGCCAGCCGCCAAGAAACCAGCCGTAGCTGCTCCCGCTGCCAAGAAAGCAGCTTCATCCTCAGATGAATCCTCATCCGATGAAGAAGAGGTTGCCAAGCCAGCAACTGCTAAAGATACTTCAGCTAAGAAAGCAGCTGAACCCAGTTCTGAGGATTCATCTGAAGATGAGCCACCAGCTAAGAAAGCTAACGTCGCTAAACCTAAAGCCAAGTCTAACAGTTCCAGTGACAGTTCATCGGATGAAGAGGAAAAGTCAGCCAAAAAACCTGTAGCTATTGCTACTCCAGCCAAAAAGGCTGCTGCCAAGTCTGCTGACTGTGATGATAGCTCTAGCGATGAGGAGCCAGAAAGTGCTCCCGTGGTCAAAGCCGGTCAAAAGAGAAAATTTAGCGAAACGAAAGCCGCGAAAACTAAAAACAACTACAGCAACTTTGTTAAATCGGGTGAAGTAAAGGTAAGAAAATATACATATTTATATTAATATTTGTAGTTAAGTTTTTATGTGTTAGGCAAGTCATTCTTCAGTTAATTACATATAATTTTAAAACCCACAAGTTTTGACTTCGTAAATTATACTAAGAATTCTTGATTTCGAAAATTTATAAAATCTATAAGTTTTCACTTGATTTATTATATTAAATTATGTATTTCCAAATTTTAGTTCCAATTTTTGGACATGATTAAAAAGCTAAAAAATATAATCAGGTATGTGATGGAAATCGAAAACGAAAACGAGTGAGTTTTTGAAGTCCATTTTAAAGTATTTTTGTTTTAAGATTCTCTTTAATAGCAAATTATCTTTATATTTTGTGGGATAAAACTGTTTCAATACAGAAATATTACGAAAAAATTAATTTCTAAACCTCACTCGTTTTCGATTTCCATCACATACCTGAATTTATCAAAAAAAAAAAAAAAAGTTAAATGAAATTATCATATTTTTATCTAGAATTTTTAATTTGGCAATACTTTTTTTGAAATTTGTGCAATAAAAAACATCTTAAATTTGAATACAAATTTAATAAGTTTATCAACAATTTTCATTTCAAAAATGAAAAATTTATAGAAATCTGCATGTTTAAGAAAATTTTGAATTTTCGAACATATCAAAAACAAAAAAATTTGGCATTTAAAAAATGAAAAATTTCTAAAAATGCCAGTTCTCTTTTTATGATGTTTTAGAAGTTAAAGGTTGCATATACACTACGTGTTTTTGCTTATGTATTTTTAAGTTTACAACTCACATGTTTTTCTTTATGTCTGTCAAAATTGGTTATTTCACACAAGGGTTTTAATTTTTGGTCACCAACTTGTATGTACAATTACACGTGACATCGCCATGATTCTTTACAACAGCTGATACGCTTAAATATTCAAAATTATTCTTTTTTCACACATCAATTTCAATGTCGTTTCTTTAAAAAATGCGTTAAAGCCGCTACAAAAATTTTTGGTAGCGTCACTAAACTGCCAGCGTCAAAAATATTGATTTAAGGTTTTTCGTTTTTTAATATACAAGATGTGGAGCTTGTATCAAAAATGTTTAAATAATTTATAGCATTGTTATTACATTATCAAAATGTAAATAATTTTATTCTATTTTCTTCGACCTTTTTTATGATTTTTATTAAATAATTTTTAAGCTTGAGGTCACTTTTTGTTTTTTATAAAAGATTTTTTATTTTTATTCAAAATTATAGCGCACTTTAATTTATTTTTTAATATTCTTTATAGGTAGTTTTTCAAAAAATTAAAAAAGTGGTTTGTTTTTTGGTTTTAAATTAACATGTTTATTCAAATTTATTAAATTAATATCACAATTCAGTTTAAAATAATAAAAAAAAAAATTAAGGCTGTGTAATAAAAGAAGTCTCAAATTAATAGTTCATAATTATAGCACACTTAAAAAATTTAATTCATTTTATGAAAAGTTGATCAACATTTGAACTTAGTATGATGAAATACTTCCTTCTTTGGCTTTTAAAATATATTTGATCCGGTTTGGAATTGATTTAACCAATTTGTAGCAGTCATCTATGGTTACTTTAGACCAAATGTTGTTTATAGCGCTGATCAATGCACTTTTAGTTCTTATTCGGTAGTCTTGAAGGTCACGATCAATAATAGACCACAAGTTTTCGATTGGGTTGATATCTGGCGATGTCGGTGGCCAATATAATAGCGAATTACTATTGTTTCTAAACCATGCCATCGAAAATTTCGCCTTATGACACGGGGCATTGTCTTGTTGAAAGTAGGCGCCAAAAATGTTATCAAAATATGATAGAAGTTCTTCTGATATTAAATCAATATAGCCTCTAGCATTTAAACGACCTTCATAAAAGAGTAATAAGCCAGTACCATGGGCTGTAAAACATCCCCATACGCTAACAGAGCCACCACCACCTTGTATTCTTGGCTGGAAGCAAAATGGTTGATCCTTCTGCATTGTTCGTCGAACAAATGATCTATTTTTACGATTTATCAATTCAAAGTGGGATTCGTCACTAAAAATAACCTTATTCCAATCCCTTTCAATCCAATTTGCATACTTCTTACACCAATTTAATCTTTTTTTTGTTTGAACCTTGTTTCGATAAGGACGTCGTTTCTTGGTGTAGCTCTTAAGACCATGGTTAACAAGTCGGCGACGGATTGTGCTGGCACTTATTGACTTCCCAATGGTAGATGACCATTCAGAAGCAAGTTGACGACTACTAGCTGATTTCTTTATACATTTGCACCAATTGCCGATCTTGGACTGGTGTTGTGCATTTGGAACGTCCTTGACCTGGTTTATTTGTAATTGGTTCATTGTCAGAAACTTTTTTTGAACATTATATACACATTTTCGTGAAACACCAAGACTCTTTGAAATTTCTGAATGGGACAACTTTTCAGCAAGAAGTGCCTTTATAGAAATTTTTTGCTCCAAAGTGACGGTTTTTCGAATAGTGCTGGCAAATTCTACTACTTTTCATTACTAATTAATATTCAATACTTTTCATTTGGGTACTCAATACTACTCGATACTTTTAACGGATTTTTTGAAATTGTAACGCATAGTTTTTATCTGCAAATTGAAGTAGTTTCTTCAAAAAATAAAAATAGATCTTCAAGTATTATTGGTTTTGTATGTCTTTTATTATTAAATCAAAAATAAATGTAAAGTTAACTTTTAATTCAACGTTAACAACAACTTAAGAAATAATAGACAGCTTTATTTCGGCGGTTGGTTTAATTTTGTAGCTTACAGATTGTTGTCTTTTTATACAGTGATGTATTTTTATGCACTATTTTACCCACTCAACTTGATTAAAAATACAACTCAGAAAGTATCGAGTAACTACTTTTGAGTATTGAGTATCCAAAAAAAGGGCAAATACTCGATACTCGGTACCCATTACTCAATACTTTGCCAGCACTATTTTCGAAGCATTATTCCAAATGTAAAAATCACGATTACAATGGAATGATATAATGACATCACGCGGTTTTAACACAAACTGTACTATTTTTTAACTATAACTGAAGGAATAGAAGATATTTGAGTCAAATTCCATGAGAAAATATACCGTTACTTCATTTATCAATAAGTTTCAACAGAATGTGCTATAATTTTGACACATCAAATATTGACATTATGTCATCATTCCATTTTCACTCTTTCATCTAAATTTTATTATCCCCATTAGTTTGCTCATTGTATTCGTAGAAGTATAATAAACAAACAATAACAACCAAAGTTTTTGTATGGGTTAATTTTCCGCATAAACTCATTGAAACATTTATTTTAAAAGTGCGCTATAATTTTGAGCAGTACTTTATAATTAACTCGATATTTCGATTTCCTTTGGAAATCTTCTTCAGGAGAAATAATTTTAAATTTTCGATAATAACATTGAACAGTAAATAATTTTAACAGAAATATAGTAACATTTTTTAATAATAACATTTTGGAAAGATAACATTTTTTAAATACATAAATTGTGTTAATTTCTCCTATTATTAATATTTTTGTTCAATAGGTGTCTGTAATTTTGAGCTAAGTTTTTTTTTTAAATTCTTCCAGGTGAAGTTGGTTTACACCAATTAATAACGTAGGAAGATTATTCGCAAAAACTAAAGATAGATTAGAAAAGACAGATTTGTATGTCAAATTTAGTATATAAAATTTCTTGTGGTGGTAATAGTAACGAGCAATGTAACAAAATATATATAGGAACAACAGGGACAAAACTTAAAACTAGATTAGCACGACATAGACATGATCAGAAATATAGAAATTATAATTCAACACAAAAACAGCTTTATCAACCCATTGTAGAGATTTTAACCACTATCCAGATTTTGATAACACATCTATATTGAACACAGAAAATCATACAAAACGAAGATACATGTTAGAAATGTTACATATCAATAATGTACCATCAGAAAGAAGAATAAATTTTAAAAAAGACACAGAAAACTTAGCTCAAAATTACAGACACCTTTGAACAAAAATATAAATATTAATAATAGGAGAAGAGAAATTAACACAATTTATGTATTTAAAAAATGTTATCATTCCAAAATGTTATTATTAAAAATAAAAAATGTTACTATATTTCTGTTAAAATTATTTACTGTTCAATGTTATTATCGAAAATTTAAAATTATTTTTCTGTAAAACATATTTTTCAATTTTGTCAACCCCTTTCATCAAACTTATATCAAAATATTTTCTTTACACATAAAAAATTTGTTATAATATTAAAATAACTCTTGAAGAAGATTTCCAAAGGAAATCGAAATATCGAGTTAATTATATATAAAAATAAAAAATCTTTTATAAAAAACAAAAAGTGACCTCAAGCTTAAAAATTATCAAAATGGGATAAAAAAATATTTAATTTATCACTTATGCAAATTCTTCATACGGCCGGCTAATGATAACGCAGATATTTAACCGTCGACAAATCTTTTCGCCTGGCATATACATTTAAAAACATGTGTTTGAACATAAGAAAATGGAACATGTTCTAATTGAAATTTTGTCTTATGTATTTTACACAAGCAAAGGTTTTGAGGTCACCAACTACATGTTTTTACTCCTTTATATAAAATTTGACCTATACAATATAAAAAACACGTAGTATATATGCACCTTAACTAAAATTTCTAATTTTCGACTATGTCAAAAATTTGCATTTCGAAAATAAAAAAACTTATAAAAAAAAATCTGCCATTTGTCACTGGATTTATTCGATCTTTCGATAAAAACTCAAAAGTTATCACGTGATTTATAAAATTTCGCACAAAAATTTAAGTTGGAAGTTTGCTGATTAAAATATCATAACTATTCACTATACTCCATATTCATTACATTATTTTAACATTAAACTTTTCAAGCAGCAAAATGGTTTTGCCTCTACTCCTGCTAACAAAAATAACAATTTCCAAAATCAGAATCGCAATCAATACACACCAGAATCAAGTGGCAAAAAGCAAAACGAACCCTTTAGAAGAGTGCGTGATGAAGAGGTTCAGATTGATGAAAGAGTTAAAGACATGTCTTTCGAAGCCAAGGTAAGTGCCTCAAATCAACAATATGGAAAACCAAAATAAAATAAAATGTTTGCAAACTTCTTAACTAAATGTAAAATACTTCTCAACTAAATTTATAAAAGAAAAGCATAAAAAAGTAAAAGTTCTTAAAAAAACTT
The DNA here is from genome assembly GCA_916048285.2 of Bellardia pandia. NCBI lineage: Eukaryota > Metazoa > Arthropoda > Insecta > Diptera > Calliphoridae > Bellardia > Bellardia pandia. The sequence goes on along the minus strand of OU696531.1, from coordinate 98,073,356 downwards.
TAAACATAATAAAGAAGAAGGAAGTAAAGGCACAAATTAGCAGCCTTAAATACAGACAACAAACATAATTTTATTAAAAAAAAAATTTGAGGCACTTACGGTCATAATAAACACAATTTTTATTGTTTTAAACATAAAAACTTAATTATAAAGTAATAAGGCTAATTTGTGTTTTTAATTTCCTTCTTTTTTCATGTTTTAAACCAGGAGGCTAATAACAACGAAGAAGGTGGTGCTGTTGCCAATGGTGGCTTTAAGAAATTCGGTGATCGCAAATCGTTTGGAGGTTTTGATAACAAAGGCCGTGGTGGTGGCGGCGATCGCGGTGGTAGAGGACGTGGTGGCGGCGGTGACCGTGGTGGTAAAGGTCGTGGCGGTTTTGGTGGTGGTGATCGCGGCGGCAAAGGCCGTGGTGGCTTTGGCGGTGGTGATCGCGGCGGCAACAAAGGTCAAGGTGGTTTTGGCGGTGGTGATCGCGGCGGCAGCAGAGGTCAAGGTGGTTTTGGCGGTGGTGATCGCGGCGGCAGCAGAGGTCAAGGTGGTTTTGGCGGTGGTGATCGCGGCGGCAGCAGAGGTCAAGGTGGTTTTGGCGGTGGCCGTGGAGGTGGTGATAGTGGTGGTGGTCGTGGTCGCGGTGGTTTCGGTGGCTCAAATAAACCTTTCAACAAATCCTTTGACAGTGGCTCAACGGGGAAAAACAAAAAGATTACCTTCGATGACTAGACTTGCAAATACATAGTATATATGTACATATATTTACAAAAAAAAAAAAAAAAATAGTGTAAATTAATTTTACTTTTCACCTACCTTTTAGTTTGTTGTTTAAGCCTTGCTTTTAAAATTATCCGTAGATTTCTTAAATTTTTATATTGTTTAGTGTGTGTGTTTGCAAACATTTTATGCATTTTCTAAGTTTTTCTTATCTCTAATTGTCAATGCTTTTGTCAATTTTATTAGAAAAACGCTGCCGGTTCCTGGGGTGATAAAGCCAACAGAGATTTGAAATTCACCCGTGGCAAATCATTCAAACATGAAAAAACAAAGAAGAAGCGCGGCAGTTACCGTGGTGGAGCAATTGATATGGGAGTTAATTCCATTAAATTTGAATAATTTTATAATATAGAAAACAAAATAAAACAAAAAGCGGAAATTTAAACTTTACTTCAAACAATGACAAAGGAATGTTAGCTATTTTTCCTCTAACATAATTTTGACAATTTTATAAGAAATTTAGTACAAGCTTTAGGTTCCCCTACTTTATTTTCTTATTTAATTTTTGAAAATTATTTTAAAGGTTTATTATCTCCTACCATTTTCTTTTTATTGAATTTCTATATTTAAACGTATTTCTTTAAGAGATTTATTAAAATACATTAAATTTACTAATGTAATTTTAGTATTCATACATATATACATATTTACAAGTATAAATATACACATACATAGCTTTAGAAAACAAAAATAAAACTATTTTGTAAAAACAAAACAGATTCTCATGTTTTATTTATTTATATTGTTATTAATTTAGAAAATTTTAGTTTAAAAGGTTTTTAATAAAGCAAACATTTTATTGACAGTGTACGTACCTCAAGAAGAATGTGTGTGGGTGCTGGTTTTCAAACATATATTTTTTTTTTTGAATATAAACTAGTTTGGCGGAGAATTAATCCCACAAATTGCCAGGTTATCCCACGTCGGTTAAATAAGTCCCAAGTCGACCTATATTAAAAAATCTATAATATGTGACTAATGCACAACTTCGAAAAGCTGTAACGCGGTACAATTAGACGACGCCAAGCATTAACCAATGCAAGAGTGAGATGCAACTCTCTCGAAGGCGGTGAAAAAAGGACGGCCTTCTTTCTTTCATTATGACATAATAGGCAACGAAATAACAGATGGGCTTGCCAGGAATGATTCGAAACTATCCCTGGATGTAGTAGAAGCAACACTATCCTACTACAACGGGATAGTATTACAAGAAGTCCTACTAGGCACTGACCGGTCTTAGGGAAATAGGATATCAAAAGCCTTATTGCTTCAGGTACAAAATAAAAGTAGTGTTAGAGTGATAGTGGGATTGATCACGGTTCACTGCCTTGTGTCAGAGTAAGGACAAATGGGATACAACACTTCAGGCTTCTGCAAAATACGCGAAGATGAAGAGCCGGCGGTTTATTGTGTATTTTGATTCGAAATACAATATATAAAGCGAGTTTTTTTTACCTTAAAGAGTAATTTATTTTCAAAGATGAATTCAAGCAAATTGAAACGAACTTAATAATATTTTATATGTATAAGGAATTTGGCATTAATTTGACTCAGTGTGTTTAGGGATTTTTCTGCCTTGTTAACATTAGTTTCGGGAAACTTTGTTTAAAATAATTATGTTTGTATAACAAATCTGAACAAATAAATTTTTTATGCAAAAGGGAAATTTATTAAAAAGAAATCTTCGCTTGTTTGTTTAATGCTCGTACTCATATGCATTTGATATTGTTTAAATGTTATTAACATTTGTTAACACTAATAAATTTCAAATTAAATATTTTTCTTTTAATTGTTATCATGTGAAAATATCTACAAAATATTATTATTATTATTAAAAAAAAAACAATTGGTTTACATAGTAACAAGTATTAGCAACATGTTGAAAATCCGGTTGCATTTGACATTATGACGTATAGAAAAACGAAAACGCGCAAGAAAAAAAATCGAAAGAAACACAGGTGAGAAATGCAATAAAACGTTTAATTACCTTTATAAACAGTTTTTTTGCAACTATTATAGGTTAACCCATAATTTTGTTTTCCTGCGCCTCATAATATACCGCAACAACTTCAATATAGCAGAAGTTCCAGAGATCAAGTAATAATGTTTATTAATAATCAATAAATTAAACTCAAGTAATTATATACTAATAAACATATAACAGTCCTAGTTAATTTATAGTTTATCTAGGTTTAAAGTTAATAAACCAAAGTTAAATCTACCAATCAATAACACTGACAAAACTTTGGTCACATAATTGATTGTTTAAAACTCAGTACAAGTTTAACCCTTTCAGGACCATAAGCTTCTGGGGACTTTTTCCTTATCATTTTGATATGAAATAAGCTTGTCAGGATGCAACTAAAGCAAAACCAATAAAAAATGTTGAAAATTTTTTTTTCCTATAATAGTTTTTTTATGGGACACAAGTGTCCCTGTGGTCCTTAAGGGAGCCAAAGAATCTTTTTTATTTTACATAGGTTTTTCAACAAAAGTTACATTTTTAACGTTATAATACGATTTTAATAAAAATTTTAAATGTTTAATTTTGCGATAAATTATGGTTAATTATGATATTCTGCGAAACAATTACGGTTCGTAGTAAAACATAGGTGCACATTGCATTCAATACAATAGTTATTAGTGCGATTTTCTACATTAATTTTTGCGCATTGAACACATCTCTTTCTTATGTTAGCTTTGAGCATAGAGTGCGAAGAACTTGGTCTCTTGCTGACAGTGATTTTTGATGACTGGAATATTGGAAATTCTCTCTGACGCGAAGAATACCCAGCGATTAAATTTTTGGCCACCATTCGTCTAAACTTAAGGGAGTTTTGTGGAGTCCCTTCAACAAGATGTTTTGCTTTACATTCGGTGTAAATAACGTAGGAATTGTTTACGCTTATATCAATTAAGTCAAAAAATAACCGTAGGTAATATTTTATTTTCGATTTACGGTCTAGTTCATAAAATGACTTGCGCTGATCCATTAAATCTACTCCATCCATATTTTTGTTATAATGCATAATAGCTTTCGGGCATTTTACGTTTATTTTCTCAGCACTACCAGCTATGCGACGTCTGACGGTGTCTGTATCCACTGGCGAAAGAAAATTTGTGAGAAGAGTCACAGCTCTGTTGTCCATCCACTTCACAAAGGATATGCCCTCAAAGCTTGATGTGTAAATGTCTCCTCGCTTCATATTCTTATCGAGAGGCACATTTTTTGGAATATTTTTTCGGTTGCTTCTTACTGTTCCACAGGACTTTATTTGACGTTTTTTTAACTCATATTGCAACAAAGGCGAGTTGAAGAAGTTATCAATGTAGACCTCGGAGCCCAAACCTGTGAGTTTTTCTGTCAACTGAAGCACGACTGATTCTCCAAGTCCATATTCAGTTCCATACTCTTTTCTTCCAGTGTACAGATCAAATTCAAAAAGATATCCGGAAGCAGAGTCACATCTTAAATCCCCATTTTATTGGTTTGTTCTTGATATACTGTTTCATAGAATTATGACCTTTGAATTTGATCATGTGCTCATCGACAGCCTGTTTATATGTGTTGTTCATTGCATTTTGAAATGCTTTGTTAAAATGACTTATGACAGGTCTGATCTTAAAAGCCCGATCATTCATGTTTCCTCCTTCATCGTTATTACTGAAGTGCAAATTTTGACGGATATGTTCAAATCTTTTTCTTGTCATTACATTACTTATGAAGGGTACACCCATATCAGGTTCTGTTGACCAATAATCACGTATAGATGGTAAAACGTGATATGTCATTACAAGATTGATACCAAGAAATGCTTTCATTTCGTCGGCAGTAACATTAAAAACTCTTCCATTTTGTTCAGCATATCTACAGGATTCATGAACTATAAGTTCTATTAAAACATCAAAGTTCGTAGTCAGTAAAAAGATCTGAAATTGTGATAGATTACAGTTGGGGTTCCCAACATCGCAGATTTGCACTTTTCCAAACTCATAGTCACTGTTAGGGAATACGTTTGCATTTGTTGAATTTCTCCATCTAAAATTTGGTTCATTTTTTTCTGTGGTTTTTTTTTTTTTTTGTAATTTTCTGGAATAAGAGGCGCTTGTTCCGTTATCTCAACGACTTGTTCTGTTGTCTCAACCGCACTATCATCGATTTCACAAAATTCTGCACCTGCATCAACATCACCTTCAAGAAAAATCAGGTCTTCTTTATCTAGACACAAATCGTCTTCGTCTTCGCTATTTTCCGCAGTAAGAAATTGTAATATTTCTTTTTCATTCAGTTTAAAAAATCTACGACGCTGGCAAGCCATTATTCTAAAAAAAATATTGTTACAACGTGCTATAGAATTTACATTCACCAAACTTACCAAAATGAATCAGCAAATCAAAGAACAAAATTGTTTCTCTCAAATATCACTTTTTTAGCAAATTAGAAAACACGACCACTTCTCACAGCGTAAAGTAAGTAAATAGAATACAAATGCTAAAAATTCTGTTGCCTGATAAAGCTCACAAACTTAATGGGGAAGTCCCCTTTTAATTTTTTTTAATATGACAACTCTCACCACTATTAGCAGTTACATTCAAAGTTATCAAACAAAAAGTTACCATTGACGACCATAGGGACACCCGTGTCCCTTTTCGTTTTTTTTAAATAAAGCTAGTTTTTTTCTTGGAAATATCTTAAAACCGAATTTCAATTCAAAGAATATTGTTAAATTAAACAAAATTTTTTAATTTGAAAGAAAGAGAAAATTTCGTCTATGATTTAGAACAGTTTAAATATCCCGTTTATGGTATGTGCAAAACTTGCTTTTTAGTTCTTAAAAAAACATTTATAAGTTTTTTTTTTCACAGAAATTTGTTATAAATTTTAAAAACCCATCATTTAACTTTGCATGAGGCTAAAAATATCAATGATTTTAGTATTAGTTTACTTTTAACAACTATTTTTCTTTTTGGGACATATATGTCCCCTGGTCGTCAAAGGGTTAATTAAACGTCCTACATTAAACCAAGTTTAAACTAACTTCTCCTAAAATCTCCCTAACCCTATGGGTTAATATTACAAAAACAAATCACTAGGTAGCCGTTTCATAGCGGCTGGCGACTACAATGCTAAGCATACATTCTGGGGCTCACGACTCGTTAGCCCTAAAGGTCGTATCTTGTACGACTCCCTGTCTGAAATGGGACTGAATGTGATTTCAACTGGTCAACCAACTTATTGGCCAACTGACCAGCAAAAAATTCCTGACGTTATCGATTTCGGCGTGACGAAAGGGGTATCCCCGGAACTCATTGAAGTCGAGGCTTCACTGGATCTTTCTTCAGATCACTCACCCACTGTAATCACCATCAGAAGTCCTCAGCAAATCGTAACTGATGCCTTACTTCTTGTCAAACGTCTGAATTGGTTAAAATACAAAAAATACATCAGCACTCACTGCACAGAGAAACTCCCGTTAAAAACTGCTGAAGACATCGATGCCTGTATAAAAAGTCTTAATAAACATGTCGAGAAAGCCGCAGAACATGCTTCTTCCACTTACCGCCCGAATAGGTACAACAGAGTTTTTTCTGCAGATGTTGAGCTACTATTGTCTGAAAAAAGGAGAGTCCGAAGAGAGTGGCAACAACACAGATCGCCCCAACTTAAAACTAGGTTGAGAGAATGTACCAAAAATCTTAGGATCTTGCTAGAAGCGCAAAAAGCAGAGTCTCTCAAACAACATCTGGAAGGTCTAGACGCAACTTCCCAGTCAAATTATTCATTATGGCGTGCAGTCCGAAATCTAAGAAAACCCGTAATCGCAAAACCTCCACTGCGTACTTTGAACGGATCTTGGGCACGAAATAACGAAGAAAAAGGCAACCTTTTCGTAAGTCATTTAAAAAATGTATTCACTCCCAATATGGATACTGACATTAGCCAACTACCGCCTGTTGTTGCCAGACCACCTGTACAAATAAGATTTCAATATCTGGAGGTTGTTGAGGCTATTGATAATTTAAATGTTAAAAAAGCACCTGGGTTTGATAAAATCAGCAATAAAATGATTTTTGAGCTGCCTCGCATTGCAAAAAGATTAATCCTCTTTCTTTTTAATGCCATCTTACGGCTTGAGTACTACCCTCCGGTTTGGAAAATTGCACTAGTAAAGATGATTCCTAAGCCGGGAAAAGATCCTTGCAAAGTTGAGTCGTATAGGCCAATAAGTCTATTACCAACTATGTCCAAATTATTCGAGAAATTGCTTATAACCAAGCTGACTCCGATTTTGAATGAAAACAACCGCATTCCCAATCACCAGTTTGGCTTCAGACGTCAACACAGTACAATAGAACAAACACATAGATTGGTACAAGTCATAAGAAAAACCTTTGAGGAAAAGAGATACTGTTCGGCACTCTTTATTGACGTCTCTCAAGCTTTCGACAAAGTATGGCATGAAGGCCTGATATCTAAATTAAAGCAGAACTTGCCGGTGAATCTTCAACACCTACTATGGAAATACTTAATCGACCGTCAGTTTATGATTAAAGAAGGTGATTATTTAAGCCGTCCTCAACCTATAGGTGCTGGCGTCCCTCAAGGTAGTATCTTAGGACCAATTCTATACTTGCTGTACACAGCAGACATGCCAACAAACAATGAAATTCACACGTCAACATTTGCTGATGATACGGCATTTTTCAGTACTCACAAAGATCCAAAAGATGCCTCGATTCAATTACAGCACCACGTAACGCAAGTGGAGAAATGGGCAAGACAATGGGAAATAAAAATAAATGAACAGAAATGCACCCACGTAACATTTACTCTACGTAGGGAATCATGTCCCCCTATTCGTATTAATGACCATATAGTGCCTCAAAACTCACACGTGAAATATCTTGGTATTCATCTGGACCGTCGCCTCACAGCTGACTCAAATGAAACTGAAAGCAGCCCAAATTCATTGGCTCATCGGCAGAAACTCCGTCCTTCGGCTCGATTGTAAGCTTCTACTCTACAACTCAATCTTAAAGCCAATTTGGTGCTATGGTATCCAGTTATGGGGCACTGCCTCCAACTCCAATATTGAGAAAATTCAACGCCGTCAAAACAAAATTCTACGAATGATAACTACCGCTCCTTGGTATATTAAAAACAACAACATACACAACGATCTTGATGTTCCACTTGTCAAATGGGAAATAACTAAACACGTGGCCCTTTATTTGGGTAAGCTGGAAACTCATCCAAATCCCCTCGCTCGAGACATCTTACAACATCCCGGTCATAGCCGTTTGAGAAGGAGGGACACCACCGCTCTCAGATGAATAAATACAAGTTGCTCATTATATCCTATCGAATTTGAAAACTAGATTTTGTCTAGCATTGGCTGGACTTATCTTAATTAACATTAGTTTTAGGATTTGAATACCTATTGTTAGTTCATTTAAAATGAAGATACAATAAAAAAGAATATGCAAAAAAAAAAAAAAATATTACAAAAACAACTATAATATACGAGTGTATAACTAAATAATTGACAAACGAAATTTAAGTGAAAAAAAAGTTCAAGTTAAAAACTAGTCTAGTGACTTTCGCTAATTGCAAGTGAATGGAAAAATGACAACATCAACAAAAACAACAATAGCAATAGCAACTACAACAAAACATTAATATTATTATGTTTAATGAAATCATAACAAAAACAAACCATTAAAAAAAGACCCGGTAAATGAACATGATCTTCAATGAAAACACCTTAAGTGGAGGGTCATTTTGTGGCATAAGTAAAAACAAATTGTACCTAGGTATATATGTAGTTCAATCTGGTATATTTTTAATGTTTAGATGATTAAATAAAAATAAAGAGAAATAGATATATGTATTATATGTACAGTGGTGGACACAAAGTTAGCACACTCAATATGTTATATGCTGTTTTCGAACGTATTTTTCTTTTATATGTTTAGATTAATTAATTGTAATTTTTGTCCAGTGGTATAACTTATGGTGTGATCAGTTTGTACTGTAATTTTTTATTGTATTATTTTCTAATACTTTCTTCTATTTGTGGCAATTTGAGCTGGGCAATAATTAAAAATGTCAAAGTAAGTTTATATATTAGGTAAGTGTTTAGGAATTAAGTTATGAAAATATTTTATAACACAAAAAAGAATAAAAGTCTAAAGAAACTATTTAGACCTGGCTTAAAAAAGTGGTGTATAGAGGAACAGCATGAGTTCATGCAGCAGATGGATGGAGGGCACCATTGGCGCAATTGCAGGTATTTTAATTTGCTCAAGGAAGATGATCCACAACGCAAAAAATGTTGCACATCATCAAACAATCGGTAAAGAGTACTCTTTAATTAACAGAGCCTCAGTGGCAGACCGATTTAAAAGCACCAGCGCAACTCAGAGACCTTTTACTAAAATACCGTATTGACGCTTTCTCTAGAACTATAAGTAGAAAAAAAATTGCGTATATGCATTGCTCAGCATAAGCCACCATGTTTAAAAAAAAATAAATTAGAGTCCCGGATTTCTTTTGCCGATGAGCATTAAGAAACTCCAATTATTTTTAGGATGATCATGCTCTGGAGCAACATTTTGTAGATTCGGATCTAATGCAAAAAGACAGGTATGATATGCAGGATAAATTATGCATAACCCAAAGTATACTTCGAAGACCATAAACCACGGATAGAATAAGATTGAGGTATTGAAATGGCCAGTACAATCTTCGCATGTCAAGCCAATTGAGAACCTATGGAATGATGTGGACCGATATATAACGGTAGTGAAGTTATGTGCGAATATATAAAACTCCATTTTTCTGGGTAAATAGACAAAAATCGGTGATCACTTTTATTTCCAAAACTTCTTAAATTTTAAGTGAATTTATAAAAGTAAATTTTTCTCAGTAAATAGAAGCCCTAGATCCGAAAGGACAAAAATCTGTTACACTTTTATTTTCCAAAATTCTTCTATTTTTATGATTATATATAAAGTCCATTTCTTACAATAAGAGAGGCCCTATGGTCAAAAGAGACAAAAATCTGTGTAAGAAAACAATTGCAAAATATAGCTATGTTTGTGGTCGAGAGTATGCCCAGAAGATGTGCAGAAGATGGATAGGATAAGTTTTAGGTTTTTTTGCTTCTTTTGTTTTTTCTGTTTTTGTGAAAAAATTTAGTGCTTAATTACTGTCCAATGATTTTTTTTGGGTAGTTGTAGTCTGAAAAGAAAACCACCGAAATGCTATCATTTCTAAGGGAATTGAAATGTATTTACTTAAATTTTTTTTCACCGTATATTTGGGCTCTATCTGGTTGGAAAATAACTTCGTTCTCAGGATATGCGCTGCGGACCTAAATTTCTTTGAATAAGTGTCCATTTTCTGTCAAAACTATTATACTATTTTCTGTTTCTTTGTCAATTTTCTTAATTTTTGTTTTAAATCTATTTAAAGATGCTGATTCTGGTAATAAAAAAAAATTTGCTGAAAAAGATGTAACTACTAAATAACGTATATTTGAACTCGCTTATTTATTTAAAAAACAACAAATATTTAGTTTTATTTATTTGATGCTGTTTTATCTTGCAAAACTCTTGTAAGAGTAAACAACGCCAAACAAATTTGTGCTAAAATAAGTGGTTACGCATTTTGAGTAAATATTTCCCAAATGTGACCATTCCTTAACACAAGATGAAGGAAATTTTTTAATGCTATATGAATCGTTCAATGGATAAAGGGAATGAGTCCAAAAATTTGAAATGCAGAAAAACGACAGAACAGTTGACGTTGACTTAAAAATTAGTTGTTACAACAAAACTCAAAACTAAAATTGCAAAATTAATTTTAGGGCTTCTTTTACAATTTGTAAATATATAATGTTAGTATGTAAGTGTATGTGTTCACAAAACCTGTTAATATGATACAAATACGTTTTTATTGATAAGAGTTTCAGTGGAAAAAGGGAATAAGTCCACCAAAGTTTTTTGTGTTAAAATCGATGCAAATTAATTATGTTTTGACTTTGAGCATTCGTTCGGAAATAAAAAGAAAAAATATTAGTATATTTTGAAAAGAGTACATTTTTTATAATTTTGCAAAAAAAGGCTGCAGATAATTTGTTTTTTAGTTTAGTGCATTCGCACAGTTTTATTTTGAATGAACTTAAAAAAATAACATAAAAAATTTCTTCTTTTTATAAGAAAAAATAACTGAACAAATTTAACAAAATATTATGTCTTCTTCAGGATAATCTTTCTTATGTTTATATTTTCAAATCTAAAATTTTCATCGAAATTATTTTTATATTATAGTACCCATGGTTTCGATCTCTCTAGTTTGATCCACCTCATTTGGAGCCAGTTTACCGGTTTTCCCACGGTATTGGTTTTGCGATTGCAAACGTTATTTTCCAAAGAGTTTGTAGAGAAAAATTCAAAATGGGTCATTTTAACCACTCGAAACTGTTCCTTTCTTTTGCATGTTGCGATTATATTTATCCAATCTTTTGGCAAATAAATGTGCTGAATTGCGAAATCGGCGTCATTTGGTAATACCGCTTACTAAAAATTTCATTTCAATCGACTTAGCTTTTATATCAATACTTTGAACTAATCTGAGTAAACTTAAGACAGTTTTGATATTTCCATTTTGTCCAATACATGAATCAGATCACTAAACAATCCGATCGTGCGTACTTACTTACAACAAAAATTTAAAGAACACAAAAAAGCAAAGTTAACAAGTGATTAATGCAAACGTGGACTTGTTACCTTTTTCCACTGAAAATAAAAATTTTGTGTTTCGTACAAAAAAATGGTTTGTCTTTAAAAGGGTGTTTCCGTTGAAATTTGAAAACAAAATTTTTACCATACATTGTTAGTCATAAAAGGAAGTGTATCCACGCTAAATCTCAAAACCGCCAAAAATGGACTCATTTCCTTTATCTACTGAACGACTCATATGTATAACGGCCAATTTTAAATTGCTGAGAATATTACAGTCCACTTTGATATCATATATTCAAAACGTGCAAAACTGAGTTAATTGAGTTGTTTATGTTTACGGTCAGTACCTTTACAATATTATATTTTTAAAAAAATGATACATGTGCCAAATATTGAAAAATCCTATTCTTGAGTTAAAAAATAATTTTTTGATAGATATCCCACTCGCATTCCATTAAGCGATTACAAAGGCCTTAAAGTAAATTGTATAAGCTTTCTTTTGGAAAAAAGGGCCCAAATTGAAAAAAAATTAAAAAAAAATATTTTTGAAATGATAAAAAGTTGGGTCACTTGACGTGAAATTTATAACTTACTAGCTAAAACCCGGTGTGCTTCGCTACCCGTATTTTTTAAAATTAACTTTGTATGGGAGGTACCACGCCCATTAAAATTTCCAAAAAAAAAGTAGCCTATAGCTCCTTCCAGACATACAGAAATATACTGTGAAAATATAAGCAAATCGGTGATTTTTAAAATTAACTTTGTTTGGGAGGTACCACGCCCACTTAAAATTTCCAAAAAAAAAGTAGCCTATAGCTCCTTCCAGACATACAGAAATATACTGTGAAAATTTCAAGCAAATCGGTTCAGCCGTTTAGCCGTCTATAGACTTCAAACTAATAATAATAAACATAACGACACACATTCACTTTTATATATATAGATTAGGTTGACAAAAATTATATGTAATTTGGCTTTTAATTTCTATATTTATAAATTAAAAAATAATAAAATATTAATGATCGTTCTTTAAAAAGCTTCTTAAAAATATTAAGGCATATAAAGTGTCATCAGATAATCTTGATCTAATTTTGTTACCAATACATATATGATGCTGACGAAAAATTCGTTCACAATCAACGCTTGTGGGCAAAATTATTAACAAATTGTTGTATGCTGATTGCAAAAACAGTCCTCTCTCACCCCCGGCAATAAATATATAATTAAATTTCTTTTTCAATGTTTGATTCCATACCATTACGGACGTTATTAGGTGTTTTGTTTGGACTTCTGCAAATTTCAATTGCATTATTTAATTTTTTTATGATTGAAATATTAGAATCATCATTTGTTTCCTCAATCATTGATAAATCCGAATCAGAAAAATTTGAAGGTGAGCTACAGATCTCATTTCCTTTAAAATGAGCAATTAACGTTTTTAATTCATTTCTAATAACAAACATTTCTACGTTGTTATCAAATACTGATTTCAATTTTGTTTTTTTCAAAAAATTTAAGAGTGTTGAGTATATCGTTCTTCTTTCTTGGATTCTTTTAAGGAGAGCTTTCACCAGTTCATCACTTAATCACTTTTTGATACCTCTTTTAGCATAAATGAAATTGCAGCATCGGCTTTACAGAGATTCATATCACTGCGACAAAGGGCTTCAACTGTTACTTTAATCGGATTTAAAATTATAACTATTTGTTTAAGTAAAGCAAATTCATCATCTGTCATCTGTTGAGTTTTTAAATCAATTAAAGTTTTTATTTTGGAATTTCCAGTTGACACATATCAAATAGTGTGTTCCAGTGGGTTTGGCAATCCACAATTAATTTTAATCGCAAATATATTTATTTATTGAATAGCAACCATTCTGTTCACATTGATTTATGTTAAGTATTTGTGTATGCCAAAAAAGCAAGTAAAAACAATTGTCTAGATCTTTTACACAAATAAAAATTTTCGGGATTTTTCGGGATTAATAAATCCGGATTTTGGGATAAGCATCCCTAGTCTGGATACATCAAAATTGGCCCATTTAGGCTTCTAAAAAACCAAGAGCCTTGGTTGAAAAGTCTTAGCAGGCAGAACGTGTTACTATGTATGTGATCTGGAGGTGAGATTGGGCTAACAAGAATTTTTATTAGAGGAAATCCATTTTAAGATCTTCTTTTAACTTTTATATTAATAAATATAAACATACATACATACATACATACATACATACATATGTATGTATATATTTATACATATGTATATGTTTTTTCAAAAGCATCCAATATCTTTTTTGGTACATATGAACATATATAATAAAATATTAACACTAACGAATTTTATATAAACAATGCTTTAGATGATGTCACTCTCGAATCCTTCTCGCCATACCTATATATGAGGAATATATTTCAGTCTAGAAAACGGTACAGTCATTTTGTAACATGTTAGACCAAGTTCGTCAGAGAAAATTACAGAGCTAATATCTGTCGCCATCTTCTGACTTCTTTCCACGCTTTTATGTCTTTTTACAGCTGAAAAATACAATATACATAATTTGAATGAGTTTTAAAATAACCCTAACTAATTTGTTCGCAACTTATTTTTAAGAATTATTAAATTACTCTTCCCGAATAGATAAAGCCATATTCGGCAAGTTTTCTGTAACAAACAGCACCTTATTTTTAATTGCCATCAAAAGGTGTGCATATAAAGCAGTGGTCCTCAAAAAGAGAGGATTTGGTAATTACATATGCATGGGTGACACTACACAGAAAGAAATAACATGTAATGTTTAAATAAACCTTAATTAAACATTCGTTTGTTATTTTGTATCCATTTGTATGTAATGTATACATTTATGTGATCGCTGCTTCTCAGTGTACTAAAAACAACAACAAAAATGAACTGAAAAAGAGAAAACATGAATGAAATATTTGTATTTTTACGCTCTTGTTGTGAGTTTTGTTTGCGATCGTGTTGTGTACATGTAAATAGCCGAACATCTTCGTATTCTGAACAATACTAGTGAGGACCAGCGTTGCCGTTTTTGGTTATTTCTAACCAAAATTGGTTATTTTTTTTCTCAATGTGTACATGTGTAGATTTTTTCTGTTTTGGTTATTTTTTTTACTGAAAATATTTACAATGTGATTTTAAATTTTGGGATAAAATTTCAACATACAAAAATGGCCTAAACGAAAATTGTTTTAAAGAACTTGTAAATTTCGTACAAAATTTATTGACATTACCCCACAGTTCCGCTGCAGCTGAAAGAACATTTTCTCAGCTTAGTTTGATAAAAACAAAATTTAGGAATAATTTAGATTTTAAGACAATTAGTAATATATTGCAAGCAAAAGAATTGTGCAAAAATCAACAAAATGCCCATTTTGTTTGGTCTGCCAAAGACATATTTTAAAACTCAAGCTGTGACATTTTAAGTAAAAGTGATCTCCATATTTATTGTAATATAATTACATGTTTTTTAGTATTAACTTTCTAGTTCCCTATTTTATTGCCAATGAAAAATTTTTTGTTTTTATTATATACTTTTTATTTTTGTTTAAGACATTAAAAATTAATAATTAAACTTGCAAAACTTAATGTAAAGTCTTGGAATTTTAAATTTTACAAATTGTAGCATTAGCTTATGTTTCTTTGCATTTCTTTTTGCAAAATATGACGCTGTTTTTTAAAAAAATTATTTTTTAGTATTAGGAGTTGTGTTGTAAAATACGTTGTTTTATGTTTTTTTTTTTTTTTGTTACCTTAAAGTACAAATTATAGTTAAAATTACAAAAAATAAATAAATAGTACATGCATTTAAATTTGGTTATTTTTTTTTAAATTTGGTTATTTTTTTCATATATGTTGGTTACAAAAAATTTTTTTTCGTGGCAACACTGGTGAGGACCACTGATATAAAGTAAAGTAAATAATTTTTATATTTAATAGATTGACTAGTTATAATATATTTCTTATAGAAAGAAAACAAAAAACACAAAAGAAAGAGTTTAAAAAGTTGTTTAGTTTTGTGTGTGCGTTTTTTTTACAGGTGCCATGTAATAGTAATAATGATAATGTAATGATAATACTGGCTTTAAATAATGCTGTTTTGTGAAATGGTGAGACAATTTGTTTTTTTTTTTTGGAATAATATACTTTAATTACTTCTTTTTTTCAAGACATTTTTATATGAAAAAAAAACTTTCTCAATTTTATATTTATATACAACTAGTTTCATTTTCATTTGAACCCTATAGATACGCAACAAAAATGACCAGTTGATCATTTGTTATAGACTATTAAAATGTTTTTAATGTAGAGAATGTAGGAGAAATGTGAAATAATAATAAAAATAATAAATTGCAGTGAATTAGATGAATACATATTATAATAATTAGGCATATATTTTCCAAAATCTTGTGTATAACAATATTTTCTATAAATAATCTTGTGTATAACAGTATTTTCTGTAAAAAGTCTTGTGTATAACAGTATTTTCTACAGGAAGTCTTGTGTATAACAGTACTTTTTAAATGACATCTAGAAAGTCTAGTGTATAACAGTATTTTCTAAATAAAATCTTGTGTATAACAGTGTTTTCAATAAAAAATCTTGTGTATAGCAGTATTTTCTAGAGAATATATTGATTAGTGGTATTATTTTTGCAAATCGTTAAAAAATTAAAACAATTTGATTATCATTTCATTATCCATCCCTGTCTGTCATTAATCTCTTGTGTATAACAGTATTTTCTAAATAAAATCTTTTGTATAACAGTATTTTCTGTACAAAATTTTGTGCATAACAGTATTTTCTATAAAAAATCTTGAGTATAGCAGTATTTCCTATAGAAAATCTTGTGTATAACAGTATTTTCTGTAAAAAGTCTTGTGTATAACAGTATTTTATACAGGAAGTCTTGTGTATAACAGTACTTTTTAAATAACATCTAGAAAGTCTAGTGTATAACAGTATTTTCTAAATAAAATCTTGTGTATAACAGTATTTTCCATAAAAAATATTATGTATAGCAGTATTTTCTAGAGAATATCTTGATTAGTGGTATTATTTTTGCAAATCGTTAAAAAATTAAAACAATTTGATTATCATTTCATTATCCATCCCTGTCTGTCATTAATCTCTTGAGATTTAACAATTAATTTGTAATAACCAGACATTACATATTTCTTAAATCGTGTGTTAAATTATTTAACTTAATTGCAATAACGGAACTACTAAAATATCTATATTTCCCAGCTTTCAACAAAAAGCTTATTTTTTATATTGTACAATTGACAATATTAATTGCATTTAACATGGCAAAATTCACTCTTTTTTTTAATTGTACATAGTACGTATGAAATTGAATTTGGTCGCTTTGAAAAAAATTGGAACTTTTACAATTTTCAAAAAAAGTTTCACTTTAAACGTAGTGTGTAGTTTTTGTTTTCTTAACACATATTAAAAAAATTAACTAACAACAACCGACACAATGTTCAATTCCAAATCAACCCATCAATAAATACATTAAAATTGTTGTATTTAGACGTGATATAACAACAATAACGACAACAAAAGAAGAAGCGGCTAAAATATTAAAAAGAAAAAAAAAAATGTTTCTGAAAATGAAATGGAAAGCATTGACGATATCAAACAGACTTATTAAATTTATAATTAACCATAAACATACATACATTACATTACATCTATACTCATAGCCACACGAACTATTAGTATGATTTATTTGAATCAAAACAAAAAGAACTACAATTTGTATACAGAGAGTTGATACTGATTTGAGTGAAATGATATTTGTTCTTTCCTTCAGGGAGAAATTCTTAGACAGCGTTGACAATTTAAATACTAAATTCGTGTATTATATGACTATTTTCATGAATTGTAAGGTTTTTAACTTTAACGGATGGATCCGTAATAGCTAAATTTCGTAATATTCGTGAAAATTTCGCTCAATATTATCCTGTGAGACTATTAAGAATTTGTTCGATACAATTGCAGCATTCCAAGTTCTAAAAGAGCGATTGCTGAGAAGCTTTTGTTGATAGTGTCTCTATAAAAATTCGGCTGGAAATACGATTACGATGAATGGATCAATGATAAGAATATCGTTGACAAGTGGTTTCAGCAGGACGATGCCGCATGTCACATAGCCACAGAAAAAATAAAATTATTGTTAAGAGTAGGTTAACATGCTGCGATTTGTTGCCGCGACTCGGCTGACGTTCACTTTTGGAGTCCCTTCTAAATTCATCGTCTGTTCACATGATTTGTTGCACTATTCTTGCGACATTTAGACATTAAATTGTTCATTTCTCCCAACAATTTGTTTTCTTTTTAATTTACAGTTATTTATTCACAGTGTTGCCAAAAATTTTCTGTAATCCCATAAAATGAAATTTCATCGTGACAACACTGCAGGTACATAAATGAAATAAAAATAATACAAGAGAAAAGAAGAAATGTCGCTATGTTTCACAAAACCTACGACACTAGTTACCCCGTACTCTCCACTACGTATTTCATCTATAAACTCGAGTCGCAGTAGAAAAGTCGCAGAGTGTGAACTCCCTCTAACCGATTTATAGAAATTACCCGAATTATATAAAATATTAAATTACAATTTTGCCAAAATCATGCAACTAAATAAAAATAAGTCAAACTAGATTAATTTTAATTAATTCCTAGAGAAACTCATACCATCTTAAGCCAAACACTTTCTCAAATGTTCAATAAACCCTAATATTACAATGCTAATTTCAAATATTAAAGTTAACAATTGAGTTTATTCACACATATTTTAATGATTTCAATTTCAAACTTAAATAATATGTAAGTAATTTATTAAAAAAATATCTTTAATTCAAAAGGAATAATTTAATTTAAAGATGAAAAGAAAAGTTTAGTTGATACAATTAAAAATAAAACGAATAGCATGTCACATTACATTATATAATACAGTGTACTGTAAAAGCAAATTGCAGTAATCAAAAACTATACTATACTATTTCTATATATACGATACTATTTCTTCTTTTCTAGGGCATCAAAGGTAAACTAATTGTTTACATAAATGCGGGACTTAAAATAAATTAAAGTCTGCAGCTTTTATATAAAAGAATCTTGAGAGTATTTATAAATTTTTAGCGATTTAGTTTATCATTGCATTTATATTTACTATAGTTTACATCACTTTTTCTTAATCTCTACTAAAAAGGATTTTTAAACTATTTTTAACTTAAAACCAAGCATTTTATATCCTGCTGCTTACAATTTACATAATTTACTTGTGTATTTTAACAATAGCTTTATTTTACTTTGAACCCGTTAAACATTTTAATGGGAAAGAAAAATTCCATTCATTCCTACCTATTACACAAAGCGGAAACAAAAAAAATTAAAGTTATTTTGCGCATTAAAAAAAAACGAGCATGTCTGCATCAAGTGATGTAATCTTTTCTAGCAATTGTTTACTAAAAATGTTGTGTTGATTTGTTGTTATTACTCGTAAGTATATTATTTTATTAATTTGAAAAGTAAACAAAATATTCTTAACAATTAACATAAACCGTATGAATAGAGTTTAACTTAAAAAAATAATTTAGCGAAAAGAATGAAATACAAAGTCACAGCTATACATAGTATTTTGCGTGCTAAAGTGTTGACAAAAGTTATTAACGATTTCTGTTTCTTAAAAGAACTACAATTCATAAAATTATGTAGTCAAATGGAAATGTTCGTTTAGAAAATATAGCAGACTTTAAAATATGATTTTGGGTTTGGTAAAACTTCCTTTAACAAGCTGTTACACACCATTTAGTTTAAAAACTAAGCTAAAACTATGTTCATATAAAATTCAGTCATACTATAGGGTGTTTTTTGAGAGGTATAGAACTTCGAATTGAAATAAAACACAAGAAAATCGTTTTAATGACCATCAATTTGGCTTTACTGGAAAGATAATTTTATGCCATTAATGTTTGAATATGATTTCAGGCATGTGGCCGCCGCGGCTGGCTCGAATAAAGCCAGTTCTACAGGTCCAATTTTCAATTACTTTTTGTCGGCAATAACGCCACGAATGTTGGCTTCCAATTCCCCTAACGTTTCTGGTTTGTTGGCGTAGACGAGCGACTTCACATATCCCCAAAGAAAATAATCCAATGGTGTCAAATCACACGATCTTGGTGGCCAATTGACAGGTCCATTCCGCGAAATTATGCGCTCATCGAATGTTTCCTTCAATAAATCGATTGTGGCGTGCGCTGTGTGGCATGTAGCGCCGTCTTGTTGGAACCACAACTCATCCACATTCATGCCATCCAATTCGGGAACAAAATAGTCGGTTATCATGGCTCTATACCGGTCTCCATTAATTCGGGTCCTCTTCAACACTTTGCTCTACAGCGGCAATTGTTTCTTCGGTGCGCACTGTTCGACGTCTCTGCGGATGCGTATTATCTCATAGAGTAAACGTAGTGCGAAAACGATCGATGGTTAACCGAATTAATTGCTCTGATGGACGATTATGTCGACCATAAAATGGACGGAGCTTGCGGTAAACTTCGCGAACTGAACCGTTATTTTCGAAATAAATTTGCACGATTTGCAAGCGTTGTTCTTTTGTCAACCTGTCCATGATGAAATGGCAAACCAAACTGAACATAAATGACATTAGAGTTGCCAGATTTGACCACAAAATGCCAGTTTTATCTCTTTTCGAAAAACAAACCTGTAAAAAAACACCCATTAGAAAAGCTTTTTTATAAAAAATCTGATTTAAGCCTTATTATTCAGTACGAATATGTTTCCACAAGTGCTAAGTCAACAATTGATATGTAATTCAAAATAGAAATAACCTGAACAATTTCTTAAAAAATCCGACATTGTCAGAAACAATACGTGTGGAGGCTAATATTTATATACAGAGCTGGCAATATCTTTTAAAACGTGACGCTTATATTTGGCTTCATAAAATTGACGTGATATAATACTTATTGTACATCAATGGATAGAAAATTGTTTATTCTTCAATATTTTTTAAAATCAAATAAAGAAATCCCTTGAAAACACAATAATAAATAAAAAATTTAATAGTTAGTGCCAAAAATTCAATGTCTTTTAAAAAATCAAGATGTCTATTTGGTTATTAATCTAATTTGTGAAATTTGTGTCTTATAAAATAAAATAAATAAAGAAATATTGCAAACATAAGTAAAAGAAAACTAAAAAGATTTTTTTTGTTAAATCAAATAAATAAATCCCTTGAAAACACAATAAAAAATAAAAAAAAATTTAATAGTTAGTGCCAAAAATTCAATGTCTATTAAAAACTCAAGATGTCTATTTGGTTATTAATCTAATTTGTGAAAAAGTTATATATCAATGTATAGGAAAATATGTTTTCTTTCAATTTATTTTTAAATCAATAATGTAAAAAACAAAAGTCCGAAAAATATGTAGGTAATAGGCTTCCGTCACAGCTTACTTCAACTAAACACTTTTACTAACTGCTAAATTGGCATCACTCCTCGAGTAACGGTAAATTTTCAAGAGTATATTTTGTAGTTATGGTTTCAATGAATTTTTAGCGTGGTTGTTTCAGTTAAGTGGTTAATTAATGAAAATTTTGACAATGAGTCGACGTACTACCATAGAACAGAATTATTATTACACTAGTCAACAGAAATTTTGATCCACTATAAGTGGCACTTATTTTCCATGTAAAATCGGCCGTGAATCCGAATATGAAGACCAAAATTACTAACGTAGAACAGTTTTTGTGATATCGGCAAATTTTTAAAAAAAAAGTTAAAAAAAGTAGTGATTGCACCTAAATTGAATTATCTCCGAACCAAAACGGTTGATTTCAACTTTTTTACCTTGAGTTTTAGTTTAAGTAAAAATTAAGAAATTTAGTTTTTTTGCAAATGCAGTTGCATTTGTTTGTTTTGACAATACATCATTTTTGGATTCAACATGAAGAACGAATGCCAAATGTCGTGGATAGCAAAATTTTTTACAAATTTGTTGACTAGTGTTATTAGCCTTGTTAAAAATGACCACTCGTGCCGAAAAAATCATTAAATGGTTTGCCTGAGTGATATCTTAGTTCGTGCATAATTAAAGATTAAATTAGACTATATAAAGACCTACGAATAATGTTAAACTTGGACTATATAAAGGCCCACGATTGTAGTTAAACTGTTAAACTAAGAGTATGTAAAGACCTATAACTGAAGTTAAACTTAGACTATATATAAATACCTATAACACTGTGGAACAAATTCAGGTTAGCAAAAGTCAGGTCGATTCTGAGAGTGAGGGGTGAAAATAGAGGCTAAATTAGAAGACCCGTATCGCGGCGTTTGTTTATATTAGTTCGAATTTTTTTTTATCGATCTTCTAACTTTGCAGTCAAATGTAATGTAAAAGCCAAATTAATTGTTGCACAGGTTTCCAGCAATAATTTGGCTTTTACAGTTAAGCTAAGATCATATAAAGAACTAGAATTGAAGCTAAATTTAATATAACTATACATACTTTAATATAACATAAACAATATAACATAAACTACCACCACAATTTGCTACTGTGTATTTGTATTTTCAGTTTCTTAAACTTGGCTTAAACGACTACAACAACAACAACAAATTAAATTATGTGTGGCAAGTGAAGATCAAACAAAAGAAAGCAAACGAGCAAACAAGAGAAACAGCTGAAAAGAAATGAAAAAGAAAACGTTAAATAAAGAAATATATAACGAAAAAAGAGTTAAAGCGAAATGTTAAGAAGACAAAAAGCCAAAGAAGTTTTGTTGTAGTATTAACACAACACTATTTTTTATATACATATGTTTTTTAACACAAAGTGCTAAAGGAATGGTAAGTAATATTTGGATGGCCAGTCTAAGGTGAACTGTCGAGTAAAACGGTTTATTTTTTATTAAACAAACACAACTTTTTTGTTGGAACTTTAACTAGAAACATTACGGGAGTTTTTAAATATTTAAAAGAAAGAAATATTATATAAATTAATTTATAAAATAAAATAAATAAAGAAATATTGCAAACATAAGTAAAAGAAAACTAAAAAGATTTTTTTTTGTTAAATACAAAATAAATTTTAAACAAAATTTCTTTGTAAAGAAAAAGTGTATATAGTAGTTTAAATAAATTATTGAATTATATATTTTAGAAAAAAAAAATTAAAAAAAAGAAATTTTTACAAAAAAAATATTTTATTGTTTATAAAATTTTTGAAAAGAAAAAATTTATAATAAATAACTCAAAACACAATGGAATACCGGTGCTCGAGAAGTTTAACAACCAAAGTAAGTGACCTCAATCAAGCGAGAGTTATAAATACAAAAAAAAACATTTTTAAAAATAAAAAAAATATAATAAAGTCAATTAAATAAAGAAGCTGTAAAACTCTATATAATAAAATTCCTTTATTTATTATGGTTGGTCAGCAGAGCTGCCAGTTAGGTGTTTAAACGAGTTTGCATTTGTAACAAAATTTTAAGAAGTTTAAACTATAAACTTGAATGAGTTTTGAATGAGTTTGTTAGTAAATTTTCATACAAAAATTTCTTAAAGTACATTTGAAGTATACTTTAATTTTTATGAATAAGGCCAATAATTTTTAGCAATAAATTAAATTGATAATCTATATATTATATAATAAATTTTGTTTATTAAAGCCCTATACAATTTAGTTATTTTGGTAACATTTTTTGAATTTTGAAAATAACAAAAAGATGTAAAAATCTAAATATCTTAAAAAATGCATCATTTTGTCTAAAGAAAAAGTGAAGATTATATATTATATATCAATGGATATAAAATTGTGTCTTCTTTAAATACTTTACAAATAAAATACATTAGTTTATTGAAATCAACTGCCATCAATGAAAACATGATACATTTCAAAAACTAATATGGCAATATCTTTGTAACCCGGGTAGATACCCTATTTTGAAGGCAAAAATTTGTCTTGATTTAATATTTAAATAGACTGTACATTAATACGAGTATATAAAAAATTGTATCTTCTTTTAATGTTTTTTAAATCAAATAAATAAACCTCTTGAAAACTTTACAATCAATAAAAAATTTCAACTTTTAGGCCGTAAATTTCAAGGTCTTTAAAAATGTTTATGTCATGCTATTTCTTTGAATATCATTATTTAATTTTAGGTAAATTAGACATATTCTTCTTTTAAATTTATACAAATAAAACAGTTAAATCGCTTGCTCATAAAAAAATGTGAAATTTCAACTTGATAATCTCAATATCATAGAAAAATGCTTGAGCTATTTTGAGGTTATTTGATTATAGAAGAGAAGCTTATTAAAACATATTATATATCAATGGATAAGAAATTGCGTGTTCTTTTAAATAGTTATAATTTCAAATCAAAGAAATAAAACCCTTTGAAGACTTTATAAACAATTACAAATTTAATTTAATTGATAATCTCAATAACGTTTGCGCTATTTTGAAGAAGAGAAGCTAAATTTGACATATTATATATCAATGGATTAGATTTTTTACAAATAAAATAATTAAATTCCATGTCAAAAAACTCTGTTACATAACAAATATAAATTTTAAGATTGATAATTTCAAAGTTCTTAAAAAACTCAGGATGTCCTTTTAAAAGTCATTAATTTGACTAGAGAAAAAGCTAAATTAAAAATATTATATATCAATAGATAGCAAATTTTGTCTATTTTAAATTTAGTATTAAAGGAAATAAATCCCTTAAAAACACAAAAAAAAAACAAAAGAAGATTTAGTAAAAAAAACTATATATCCTTAAAAACTTCAGAAGTCTATTTGGAGGTCATTTGACCTGAGAAAAAGATAGAAAATTGTTTATTAGCAATGTGACATGAGAAAAACCAAAAACTGACTTCTTGAACATCAATCGCTAGGGAATTGTTTGTTATTTTATGAATGTTTACTGAAATCATATAAATAAATCTTTTGCGAACACTACAATTGCTAAAAAGCTTTAAGTTCTAGTCAGTAAATCTTTATGTCTTTTAATAAAGAGGGATGATGAAGACGAGTCCATTAATTCGAGATGTTTAACGGCTAAGTGAATAATATTTAATAATATTTTATATATACAAACATAAACTAAGCAATCAAATGTTTATAAAACAATTGTTTTGAACTTCATTGTAAATATATTGGTAAATTTAAACCTCCCATTTACTAAATATTTTGGCAGCATAACGTTTATATATTCATAAAAAAAACAAATCACTGAAAAAAAGAAAGTGTAACTACCAGGCTTCTGTAGTGTGGTCGAATTATATGTGAACAATGCTTTAGTTTTCAATTTTTTTAATTTTATGTTTTTAAAAATTTAAGTTAAACAGTTTAATGTTTATGTTTAAAATATTTTAGATTACCAATTGTGAATCTTTAGTTCCAACAAGAACTTTGTTTTTCTGGCTCGATTATGAGATTTAACAAAACACGATTGATTTTTATGGGGAATTGTTAAAGTGAGAATCTATACATTGACAATCAAATCGATTATAGCCTTAAAAGTTAAAATCAATGACGTGATAAACGGCCAGGCCACATATTGCTAAAATGTGATTGAACACTTTGATAAAATTATCGACATCTGTAGGAGTGGTCGTGTTAAACAAATGTCCGCAGTAATTTTTAATTTATAATTGTCAAACTTTACTTTTTACAAAACAATAAATCTTATTTTGAAAAACAAAGTTCTCGTGGAAACTTTTTTATTATTATAAATTTGAAATTATGTCAATATTTTCAATGTGAATATTCGCAACCCACAGTACACTTTATGCTTAATTGTATAATTGATATGTTGCAAGCTTAACTCCTGCTCTATTAGTGCAGAAAGTTTTTAGCAAATCCTATCAGTATTTTAGAAGTTATAACTATTAATATATATGAATTATTTATAAAATTTTTCATTCTTACCATTCTTACTTCTTCAACAAGTTTACTTAATTGTATGGCAACTCTAATATGTATTTTCATCACCATCGTCTTCTTCTTCCTCATCGTCATTATATTCCTCTCTGTATACAATCTTTCTGTCTGTACATATGTATGTCTTCAATCATGACTGCATGTTTGTCTGTCCTCATACACATGTAAGTATGCATGTGTATATATCTTTTTGCGGTTCTTGGAAATAAGCTTTTTTCCATGTTTTCTCATCGTGCAACTGCTACAGCAAAAACAACAAACAGCATCCCATAAAAATTGTTCAATGTTAAACCCCATACACCACCAAGTTGCAACTTGCCATCATACATAAACTAACACCACTACAAATATAAATACTCTGCATGTTTTTTTTACTTTTCTGTACAGTGGCAAACAAAGTAAAAAAATTTGTATCTCGAAACCAGTATCTTAAATTGTGGCAAGTTCAGGTTCAAATATGTGTTGTTTTGTTGTGTTTTGTCTTTACGTTTTTATTTCTTCTGTTTTTGTTTAATGATCTTTATGATGATCAATTTCTTTGTTGTTTTTGTAGTTAGTTATTTTGTGTGTTTTGTTTCTGTATAATTTTTATGATCGATCATAAAGTTTAGAGTTGTTTTTCCTTTAATTTTAAGACGATTCTGTGTTTTGTGTTTGGGTGAAGCTGTTTAACACAAAACAATTTGTTTAAGAAGTACAAGGGACTATTAAGCTTTTTATTTATTACAATATAAGAAGGCATTACGGGCATTTTTCAAGATTTGCAACAAATTTTTAGACTTTTCTTAAAAATAATTTTAAAATACATGATTTTAAGTAGTACAAGTTTGTCATTCTATAGCTTTAGATGTATGCACACTAGGGGATTAAAATGAAGTTTTTTTTTAAATTTATATTGTCCTTTTTAAGTTTTACTTGCAAAGTACTGCATCAGTTGTGTAGTTTAGTAAATATATAGTTATTTGTAATTGGTTTACAATTGGGCACAGTGTGATGTTGTTTAAAGTTTTGTTCTTAAGTCTTTTGATTTCACTTGGTAGCCATTTTAAAAAAGTTCGAAAAAATGTCACCAAACAGAGATGGAAAATTAAGTTTTTATTCGGAATCAAAATATGTATATAATATGAAAATAGTATTTTTGTGCCCACAGATTACTAAAATTTTAAATTCTTACAAAATACATTTATACACAAGATTTTCTTTGGTAAAAACTGTTATGCACAAGATTTCCTTTGGAAAACACTTTCTTTGGAAAAAATATTATACAAAAGATTTTCCATGGTGAAATTAAATACCAGGTGACCGCATTGCTACAACAATTACAACAAGGCAAGAACAACAGGCATTTTTCTATATGAAAAACTTTCGTCACTGTCAAAAAGTTTTTTTTTTATATAACTTTTTGACATTTTCAAATTCACCATGAATAATCAGCTGGCGCTACGCTATCACCTAGTATTTAAATTCACCTTGAGATTTTCTTTGTAAAAATCTGTTATACACAAGATTTTCTTTGAAACAAAAATGCTATACAAAAGATTTTCTTTGGAAAAAGCTGTCATACCCATGATTTTCTTCCTTTGGAAAAAATTGTTATACTATGTATATACAAGCTTTTCTTTAGAAACAACTGTTATACACAAGCTTTATTGGAAAAAGAGTTATACACAAGATATTCTTTGGGAAAAATGTTATACACAAGAAAAAGAGTTGTACACAAGATTTCATTTGGAAAAAAACTGTTATACACATGATTTTCTTTCTTTAGAAAAAAATGTTATACACATGATTTTTTATAGAAATGCTGTTAATTTCTCTTTAGTTTCGACCAAACACCTGTACAGAAACAGAGCAATTATTTAAAAGACAACACCTTAGAATAGACCTTCAATATTTATTATACAGGCATGTGATGGAAATCGAAAAAGAAAACGAATGAGTTTTAGAATTCAATTTTTTCGTGATACATATTTCTGTATTGAAAAACACATAAAATATAAAGATATTGTGCTACTAAAGAGAATCTTAAAAGAAAAATTTTAAAAATTAGATTAGAAATGCATTAAAATTTACTTGTAAAACTCATTCGTTTTCGTTTTCGATTTCCATCACATGCCTGATAATTTATATTTTTTAAAATTCCACTAATATTTTCATTTAACCTCACCTTTTTGCTACACATTTCATTATACCTCTTTATAATCAATTCTTTAGATCCCAAATAAAAATAACGGCCTGAATTTCAAACAAACGATTATATTTTATTTTTGTTTTAATTTATTGATTACAGTTACAAACTTAAACAAAACGAAATAACAATAAAATTTCAAAAAACACTCACAAAATTTAAAAGAATAATAAAGGCAGACCTAATTCGGCCACTGAGCGGGTGTATAGACGTCAGACATGTGAGTGCAGAAGGCCCAACATGTGAATAAAATAAAAAAACAATGGCTACTAACTAGGATTAAGCCTTTAGGACAGTTAAAGATATAATAAGTAAATTTGAAAATGTGTGGTTTAAATTGATGTGTCAATGGGGTTTAACAAACCTCTCATCAAGTCAAGTTAGTTTAGTTTCAATTGTATGCCTGTTTAGAAAACAATATATGTATATAAAGTCTTAGATTTGCTTTAATCTTTTACCTTTTTGGAGACTTTATTTAGCTTAAATGGAAGCTTTATTTTGAGTCGTAGTTTAGCATTTTCCGTAACTCTTTTTGAAGTCTTAGTTTAGCGCTTATCATAGCTCTATATAGAAATTTATTGTAAAAAGTGATTTTTTAAGAGCTTTCGTATTTGCAATGTATAAAATCTTCATTTTAGTCAATAGAACGATCTATATAATGTTTAAAGATGATTTTATGTAAATGTTAACCGCGGCGACGCCTCAAATGGTTCATACGCTGGGTCCAATTTTGGCATACTCTCTCCGAGTGCCGATGCACTTTCTTTTAACCGAGCATAATTTTAATATCTTAGTTTAGCACAATCGCTGGTCTTTTTAGAGTTCTTAGAATTTCAAACGTCGGACTTTACAGACTCAAATTCTATTTCAGGGTTCAATTCAGGTTCTAATTCAGGTTCTTGTTCATATTCTGTTCAAATTCTATTTCAGGTTACAGTGCAGTTTTAGTTCTTGATTTGCAGTGTGCAGCAATGACGTACAATAGTTACTCACACAATTTTCTGAATTCATAATTTATTCATAAATACAGTGGCTCTCAGCTTATTTCAGTCAACTTGAATTAAAAATTAAAAATAACATACAAAACCAGTCTGTAAAAATATGTGGCTTAAGTAATACAAAACAGAAAAAGTAAATATAGTGAAAATTCTTCCATCACAGCTTACTTCAGGCAAACTCTTTTACGAACTGCTAAATTTGCTAAAATCAACAAGCGAGTTTTCCAGCTGAAAAACTGGAAATTAGGGAGGAATTTTAGTTCTATCAAGACAACGTTCCGAGATAAAAAATATTGTTTTATAATTTAAATGTTTTTTATATATGTAACTCGTTGAAATAGGCTGTGACTACTTTTGTACCTATAGTTTTTAGTATGTAAGTTTTTATAAGTGTAACTTGCAGACTAAAAAAATCCTATTTTTGATTTTGGAAGATATGCTATAAACCTTTATTTAAATTTTCTTAATATCTATCTTTATTACAAAATTATACACACTTTATATTCTTAACAGAAGCTGGTTGAAATAAGCTGTGATCCATTTTAATTAACCAAAAAAATCTTAAAAAATATTTTAAAAATTTTAGCACAACAATATTAATTCATTTATCATTATCATAAGATTAATGAATCATACCAGAAGAAACATTAAAAACTTTATATTTTGATAAAAAAAATCCAGTTTTTTATTAAATTTATTTTGAAATGGTTTTTCTCTTTCTCCCTTTCTCACTTGATAAATTTCTGTTTTAAAAATAAATTTCTTTTTCGTTATATCTTTCTTAATAAATTTACTTTTTTGTTGTTATTTATTTAAGGTTCTGCATATATTTAGCCTACTTTTTATATACAACAAAAAAACAATTTAAGTAAATTTGTTTTCTTTTGATTTACATATTGACTCAGTCATAGAATTTGTCTTTTATTATTATAATTTTTTTTACTCTCATTTTTATGTGAGTGTTTTTGTTTACGGTATTTTGTGACAGGTTATATAGTTAAAGTGACTGACATAAAACGAATTTGAACGTTTCTCTAAAAAATAAATAAAATAAAGATAAAGATAAATATCTTAATTGTTTGGACATGATTTGTTTTGACGAAATGGTACTGAGGATTTTTTCCAACTAACTTTCTATTGTTTTAAAAGAAATTTACCTGACATTTGTTTTGTAATGATAGGAATGTAAATTGTCAAAATGTCTTTCTCTTGAGGAATGTTAAAAAAAGCTCGATTTATTCTACAAAAACAACCAATTAAACTATAAAACGATAAAATATAATGTTTAATTGATTTTTTTACGGCCATTTTTGACGCAATTTCCTACAGATTATTTTTAAAAATGTCTAAATAAGCATGCTGGTTCGTTGCATTTTCAATAAATACGAGATTTCCAACACCCGAAGAGGACATGCAACCCCAAACCATAACACCATCACCTCCGTGCTTAACCGTCTTAACCGTATTTTTAGGATTTAAAGCTTCTCCTTTTTTACGCCACACTTTTAAACGGCCATCAGATCCAAATATGTTATATTTTTAGAGTTTTATTTCAGCTCCAAATACAGCTTTAATCGTAGCTAATTTTAGAGTCTTATTTTAACTACTCTTAGAGTCCAAATTCTTCTTCTATCGTAGCACCTTTTAGACTCATAAATTAGCTTCAGTTGTTCCAAATTTAGTTTCAATCGTAGTCCCTTTTTAAGTTTTAGTTAAGCGCCAAATTCAGCTTCAATCGTGATCTCTGTTAGAGTCTTAGTTTAGGTTCAGTCGTACCTATTTTTTGGAGTCTTTTTTCACCACCAAATTAATCTTCTATCTCAGCAACTTTTAGTGTTTTGGATTAGCTTCAATCGTATCCCCTTTTAGATTCTTAGTTTAGCTTTATTCGTAACTCCGTTTACAGTATTACTTTAGCTCAAAACTCTGCTTCAATCGTTGCAAATTTTAGAGTCTTAGATTGGCTTCAAGTCTTCCAAATTTAGTTTTAATCGTAATCCCTTTCAGAGTCTTAGTTAAGCTCCAAATTCAGCTTCAATCATAGTTTCTGTTAAAGTCTTAGGTTAGCTTCAATCGTAGCTATTTTTTTTTTTTTTGAGTCTTAGTTGAGCTCCAAATTCAGCTTCAATAGTATTCCTTTTATAGTCTTAGTTTAGCTTCAATCGTAGCTTCTTTTAGAGTCTTAGTTGAGCTCCAAATTCAGCTTCAATCGTATTCCCTTTTAAAGTCTTAACTTAGCTCCTTTTATAGTCCAAATTTAGTATCAATTATAGCTCCTTTTAGAGTCTTAGTTAAGCTACAAATTTAACTTTAATCGTAGTTCCTTAGAGTCTTAGCTTTTTTTAAATTCCAAATTTAGTTTCAATTGTATTACAGAAAAGAAAACACCATTAGATTATCCTTAATCGTTGCTCTATATATTCTAAGTTTAGCTTTAATATTAGCTCCTTTTGAAGTCATAGTCTAGCTTAAATTTTTGCTCTACTTCATCTTAGTTTATATTCAATCCTAGCTCTATTTAGTCTTCGTTTAGCTTCAATCATAGGTTATGGTAGAGATTAATTTAGCTTTAATTGTAGCTCTATTTAGACTCTGTTTAGCTTGAATCTTAGCTCTATTTACAGCCTAGGTTAGCTTCAATCATAGGAATTTATAGAGCCGTAATTTATTTTTAATTGTAGCTCTATTCTGTCTCAGTTTAGTTTTACTCCTAGATCTTTTTAGAGTCCTAGTTAAGGGCTCTAGCTCTATTTTGACATAGGTTAGCTTTCATAGATCTTAGTTTAGCTTTAATCCTAAAAGTTTTCAATTAAGTTTTAGTTTAGCTTTAATTACATCCCTTTTTTAAGTCTTAGTTCAGCCTTAATCCTAACTCCGTTTAGAGTCTTAGTTTAGCTTTAATCCTACCTATTCTGAAGTGTTTGTTTAACGTTAATCCTTGTGCCTTTTGAAGTCTTGATTTCTTTCCAATTGTAGCTCTAATTAGAGTCTTAGTTTTTCTCTTTTTGAAGTCTTAGCTTTAATCATATATTTTTATATAGTTTTAGCTTAACTCTAATCGTCGGATTTTTTAAAAACTTAGTTTAAGTTTCATTTGTAGATTTATTTAGAATATTCATTTAGTTTAATTTGTAGATCTATTTGGGGTTTTAATTTAGCTTCATTCACCGATCTATTCTTAATTTAAAACTAAAATTCCCGACTGGTTATATAAGATCGTAAATATTTTGTTAATTATTTTTGTTTAAAAGTTTCAATTGTTTAAATAAATAACTTGTGTTTAACTTTCTTTTTTTCATTCATAAGATGAAAAATCAGAACATTAGCTTCTTTGAGGAATTCGTTAATGTTTTTTTAATTTCCTTCAAAAAAAGAAATTAAATACTTTTGTTTTATCATTTATATTCACACCATAAAATCGGCCAAAAAATTTATAAAAAGAAAAGTAATATCTTTTGAATTCCCACACCTACACACAAATTGGTCATTTTTGAAAATGTAAACAGTAAACGTGATACTAAGGCAATGGCTATGATAGATTTGTTGTTGCCTGTGAGTTTATTGTTTATAATGAGCTCCCAGCAGCTTCCATGCACATGAGTTATGGTTAGTAAGTCATCCATAGGTAGTTTTATGTACAAGTATGCCTATAAACTAACGTTGGAAATTTCTTAATAAATAATAAAAAGAAACGAAATTGATATGTTAGGTATTTGGGGTTTTTTTGTATTGCATATTTCTTTATTCAATTATTTAAGTTTGTGTTTATTGTTTTAAACTTTTGAAACTTTCATGGCTAATGTTTAATTTAAATTTAAACTGATGATGCTTGGCAACAACTAAAGAAATCAGGGATGCATAAAATACACCTTACGAAAAGAAATATAATAAAAAAATATATAAAATTAATTTGGTTTATACGATAACTTTTTAAAAATGAAATAATTTGATTGAAACTGCTGAAATGTTAGTATGTATTAAAATTACATTTTCCATTTCTATATTAAATAGAATTTGTTTGGTATATTTAATGCTAGGTAAATAACTGGGATGAACGACGAATTTTAGGACGCGAATATTCGTTGTGTGTGTATGAAAATACACACAAGAGTGGCGTCGGCTGAATTCGTCATATGCGGCGAACTGTGATATAAAGGGTGTACCAACTAGAACGCAATTTTTGAATTTGGCGCCATTCGAAGTGTCATTGTTTGACATTTGAACAATTGGTATTGTTTGCTAGTAGAAGGTACGAGGTTAGTAAAAATGGAGCGCTACACGAATGAACAACGCATTCTCATTGTGAAATTGTTTTACCAAAATGGTGAACGTTTTGCGGCTACAGTTCGCAAATTTCGATCAATTTGGGGTCACAATAATGCTTCAAAAGAGTCAACTGTAAAGAGATTAATGGATAAATTTGCCGAAACTGGGTATGTTAGTGATGTAAAGACAACAACGCGCCTTCGACCAGGTTGATCGACCGAAAATGTCGCAGCTGTACGTGATGATGTCGCTCAAACTCCATCCACCTCAATTCGACAACGAGCTCAGAAAATTGGTGTCTCCAAATCCACTATGCAACGAATTTTGACGAAAGATGAATGTGGAGGGCATGTGGTTTCAACAAGACGGCGCCACATGTCATACAGCCAGAGAAACAATTCAATTGCTGCATCAGTCATTTCCCGGTCGTGTTATTTCGCGTTTTGGAGACCAGAATTGGCCGCCTAGATCGTGGTATTTAACACCTTTAGATTTTTTTCTTCGGGGTTTTTTGAAGTCGATGGTTTACGCGAATAAGCTGACGACGACTCAAGACTTAAAAGAGAAAATTGGACGCTACATTTATGCAAAAAGGTCATTGCTGGCGTGTGTGCCAGCAAAGCCGCGGCGGCCATCTGCACGATATCTTGTTCCATACATAACCTCATTCTGTTTACTTTACGATATAATAAAGTTTCACGATTTTTTTTAATATCTCTGTTTTATTTAAAATTTAAAAATTGCGTTCTAGTTGGGACACCCTTTATAATTATTGCTATATCATACGGCGGCGAACGACGAACAAATAATACGTGGAGACCATTTTTTGTTTTAGTTTTAAATGTTTTAGTATATAATGTTAATTTTTACTTTAATTATTATTTTATTTTTTACTTTATTTAATTTAAAATAAATATACAAAATAGTTAACTATAAAAATTGTTTTTAACTGTGTTTTTGTTAATTTTTATTTTTTATATATTTTTTTTAAATATGGTCACAGTATCAATCAGCTGTTATACGAAACAAACACTCTTTTTTCGTCGTTATTATGCTTCATACGACAAATTTTCACGATGAATTAGACAATTCGCCGTGTAAATTTGTGCAAATTCGTCGTTCATCCCAGTTGGGTTCCCAGCACGCTTAATACTTTACACGGCTCTTTTCTTTACCTTTTGTGTGGTTAAACACTTTAATCTCAAATTAAACTTCGTTTAAATACTTTTATCTCTAATTAAACTTTGTTTACATATTTTTATCTCAACTTAAACTTAGTTTACAGATGACCACAATTCTCAAAAACTGTTGCTCTTAAGCGGACCCCAATTTCAGTTATGTTTTTTTTTTTTAACAAATCTTCCGGATGAATTTCGTTTTAAAACAAGTGTGTGTTTTTAAAGCAAAGAGCTCAATTTGGGTGCAGGCGTGTTGTATAGAGGTTTAAGAATGTTACCACGTTTTGAACAACGAACAAACATCACTTTAAACCCAGCTAACTGTTTTTTTGTGTTTCTAAAGAAATACTTGTCTTTAGATATATTCGTTTATAAACGTGTTTTGCATGCACAAAAAATATCTCAAAGTTAATCTTTAACCATATTTCCTTATACATATTTACTTCATTTTTTTAAGCTTAAGGTTATCACGACTTCAATTTTCTTTAAGACAATAAATAAACCACTACAACAGCAGCAGTATAACAAAACCAACAACAAAATACAATAATGTTTTGTTGTTATTACTTTGTGCGTGTTTGACCCTTTTGTGTGTGAATAAATTTATTCTCATTGTAATTACAGTAAAATGAAAAGAAATGTCAAATTAAAAAGATTCCTTAAGTAATGTTTACATTAGGAAATGAGGTTAGAAACACAGCTTAGACAGATTTGACAGATTTTATTTATTTTTTTATTTATTTTATTTTCTTCATTTATTTGTAATATTAAGCCTTCTCGGCCGAAATAAAAATATATTACATTGTAATAAAAACTACCTGAAAATTTTAATTTAATTTAATAATAAAACAGTTAATAATAATTAATAATAAAAATAATATTAATAATAAGTAACTATAGGTTCCCCAACCATAAATATAGTATATAGAAAAAAAAAATGACAAATATTTTTTAATTTTATAAGGTCCCATTCAGGAACAACATATATATGTACATATGTATATTAAATAAAAAAACATTAAATAACATTACATTGACTCAGAAAAGTGGCGCAAAAGTTTTAGGCGAAAAACGTTGTTACAATGCGTAAAAAGGCGCAATGGCAAATGTTTTTATTAGTTTTTACTTATTAACTATGAATTATTTCTGCATTAATACAATAAATGCAGCTTAATTTCGATTTAAACGTTTCTCCTCTCGATTTTCTTTTTAATATAAACAATATAAGTCATACGCATGTCTAAATGGGTCATTAACCTTAACGGCTAACTTCTGCTTTGATTGGGTAAAGTTTGTTGTTAACAACATGAGACGACCAAAAACTAAAGGTACGGTCACATTTGACAAATATTTCCTCAAAAAAGCGTAACCACTTGTTTTAGCACAAATTTGTTTGACGTTGTTTGCTCTTACAAGAGTTTTGCAAGATCAAACAGCATCAAATAAATTAAAACTAAATATTTGTTGTGATTTGACCTAAATAAGAAAAGTTTTTTTAAGTAAACAAATGAGTTCAAATAAATGTTATTTAGTGGTTACGTCATTTTCGGCAAATATTTGTCAAATGTGACCGTACCTTAAGAAAATAAATGAAAATGAAATACGCACAACAAATGAAATGAAGAAATATATTTTTTAAAATCCCCTCATCTTCTTGTTAACTGTCTCTTTGTTGCAGTCTTAGCAAGTACTACAATTTACACACACATACATATATTTTTTATAAATGTAGTAGGTATGTATGTACTCGTATATGTAAATCTTGTTGCTACCATGTTTATTTAAATCTTTGTTATATCTTTGAAATCAATATCAGTATCAGGTGTACTACAGCATTTAGAAAAATCTTCAGCCATAAGTGATAAATAGCTTCGTTATTCAGTTATATTTGTTCTACACACATCAAGAGATATATATTAAGGGCAAGATTCGGTAGCCAAAGTTTATTTAATTATATACGCTATTATACAACTTAAGTATTGGGTGAAATTTTCACAGCATTTGTAACATTTGTAAGTTTAAATAGTCTTAGTTTAACTTCTATCTTCTAAAAAAAATAGATGTTAGTTTAGAATACAGGTATGTATTTATATCTTAGTTTAGCTTCACTTGTAGGTTTTTATATAGTATTAATTTATCATTAATTGTAGACCTTTATTTTGTCTTAATTAAGTTGTAATCCTAGGTATTTTAAGATAAAACTAAGACTATACGATTAAAGATAAACTAGGACTACAAGTTTAGCTTAAATCATATGTCTTTATATAGTCTAAATTTAGCTTTAATCGCAGGTCTTTATATAGACCATAGACTATATGTATGTGCAGCTCAAATTGTAGAGCATTTAAGAGCCAAGATTTATCTTTAATCAAAGGTCATTTTAGAGACTTAAATTGGCTTCAATCCATTGACTTTCTCGAGCATTAGATTAGCTTCAACTGTAGACCTTATAAAATTCTTAGATTAGCTTTAATGTATAGGGTCTTTCAAGATTATTTGTTTAGCTTAAATCGAAGGTCGTATGCGAGTCTTCAATTAGCTTCAACCGGAGGTCTGATTTGCTCTAATCGAAGGTCTTCTTAGATTGGGCTCAATCTAAGATTCTTAGATTAGCTTAGTAAGTCTTCCAAGATTATCTGATTAGCTTTAATCTTCTATGAGTCTTAGACTAGCTTCCATCGAAGGTCTTCTTACAGTCTTATATAAACTCTAATAGAAGGTCTTTTAAGAGTCTTAGATTACCTTTAACCGAAGTTCTTATTGAAATCATATGTTAACTACAATCGAAGATGTTTTTAGAGTTTGCCTCTCAATTGGGCCATTATTTTGATTAATGTGTGTTATGTGGCACTGTCTTGTTGAAACCACAAATCGGGCAAGTATAACTCCAATAATGAAATTTTGTTGCGAAATTTAGTCTATTGCGATGCCTAGGATGGTCGTCCAAATCGACCATGAATTTTGATAATAAAATTTAATAATCCGCAAACGTTGTTCGTTGTAAGACGACTCATGGTTAAATTATGGACCAAACTGAACATGTTTAACAGTAATATGTTAGACAAAAATAGATGAGCCGCCAAAAACAGACTTGTAAAAAATCACGCTTTAGTTTTAAGAGTCTTAGAGTAATTTCAAACTTAAGTCTTTTTAGAGTTTTTGGAGTCATAGTTTGACTTCCATCTTAGGTCTTAGTTTAGCTTCAGTCAGTAGGTGTTGTAAGAGTCATGATATAGCTTATGTTAAAAGTCAAGCTTTTTTACAGTCTTAATTCAGCTTCAGTTGTAAGTCTTAGAGTAGCTTCAATCGTAGATATCTTTACAGCCTTAGGCTAGCTTCCATCCTCGGCCTTTTAAAGTTATTAGTTTACATTTAATCAAGGTTTACTTAGAGTCTTGGTTAAGCCTCAGTTTGGGGTCTTCTTAGACTCTTAGTTGTAGTTCAATCATAGGTCTTTTTCAACTTTCCTTATAGGTATTTTTAAATTCCTAATTCAACTTCAGTTCTAAGCTGTTTTAAAGTCCAACTATGATGTTGTAATTTAGCTTCAGCAGTTGCTTTATAGACCGAAATTAAATTAAATGTGTTTGAAATTCGCCTCCAACCCATCACATTTAACCATACCGTCATTAAAACGGTACATACTTTGTTATGTTATTAAAGCAAATGTTCTTTGCAAAGAAAAGCCCATAGAAAACATAAACAAAAACCAACCCCGTTGATTATATAAAAGTTTTGTAATAAGTTTAGCTACGCTAATTTAATTTTACATTTAAACTAATATGTGTCTAATGTTTCAGCATGATGAGATAATGATTTATGATACATATATATGTATGTATATATTTCAAAATATTTATGAATGAAGTGATTATAAGCGAGAAAATATAGTTAGTTGTTTCAAAATATGGGTCAAAACTAATTTTATGCTTTTCGATTTGTGTTAAGAATAAAGTCAAGCTGTTAACTGTTTTGCTTAATTTGAGGCTAGGAAATGTTTTCTCACGAAATATTAAATATACGAAAAAAAATAAAATAAGGAAATTTTAAACAAAAAATGTTTAAAATTTTAAAAGAAATAATGAGAAATTTTAAAAGTTATTATTATTAATTGAAGGTTTTGAAGATTTCAATAATACTTTCCCCAAAAATAAATAAATTTTTGGCTGAAATTTAATTTTATATTTGAAGTATGTAAATGACTATACTGCTAACGCACAGATTGTTTTTGTTGTATTTACCGTTGCGTGGCTGTCAGCCGTAGCTACACTGCGGTGTTGCCATACAAAATATTTTCATTTATAAACAATGTTACTGAAAAATAAGTTATTTATCACTGAATTTTCTTAAAAATTAAATATTTTTATTCAAATCACAAAACAGTTAATAATTCAGCCAACACTTTTGCTTAACTAAACCTAGTTTTTTCCAAAGAGTGATTTTCCAAAATATGCATAAATTTATGACAAAAAATGTACACAAACATTTTAGCACAACCATTCATACAAATTTCATGACTTCTATTCAGTTGTAAGAAAATATTGTAAAAAACACGTTTCATGTACAAACTTTTGCGCCAAAGAAACTTATTTTCAGTAAAACAAACAACATTATTTAAAATGCGAACATTGTATTCACAAGAGAAACATACATTCCAACATACAAAGTAAATTAAACGAAAAACAAAAAAAAAACAAATAATTAAAATTAAAAAGAGTTTTCACTATTTGTTGGCCATGATTTCTTGGAAATCTACCATTATGATATCATTGCAATGATAGACCCAACACAACACCATTTAAGCTGTTCCAAACGAAAGAAAATGAACAAAAAAAAACACTTGTTAGAAAATACCAGCTGTAATAAAATGCTCAATAAAACAGCATGACTTGCTTGATGGGAAATCATATCAATACAACTAATTGAAACGATAAGCTTGTAAAAAAGCAAAAAAAAAAGATTTATCTTCATTGATAATTTTAACTAATTGTTAAACTTGTTTTTTTCACTAAATGTCAGTTTGTATTATAAACTAGAGCTAATAATGATGTAGAAAATGATTATTTATTTGAATGAGTTTTATTTTGGAATTAATCGATTAAGAAGCAATAAATTAATAATAATTTGTTGTAGATTTTCTATTGAAACTGTAACAAATTTTAATAAGAACTACGATTGAAGCTAAACGAAGTCTCTAAATTATCTTGAGATTGAAGCTAAATAATGTAAAGTAATGTAAATAAAAATATGATTGAAGCTTAACTAAGTCGCTAAGTGAACCTACGTTTGAAGTTAACTACGTCTCTAAATAAGCATACGATTAAAGTTAAGTTTCTTAAATGACCTGCTAAACTAAGTCTCTCAATTGACCTACGATTGGAGCTATACTAAGCCTTTAAACTGATATAATATCTATAGAGAAGCTAAACTAAGTATCTAAACAGATCTAAGATTGAATTTAAACTAAATCTATAAATTGTTTTTAGATTGAAACTAAGCTAAGGCTATATAAAGACCTAAAATTAAAGCTAAACTAAGACTGTATAGAGAGTAACCATTGAAGTCTTTTTTTAATAATGTAATAATTTTTTCCGGAATATTAACAACCTACTGATTTTGTCTTATAAAAATTGTACGAAATGATTGCGTTAAAAGCGGCTAAAATCAAATATTTTACGAAAACTGCTGAAATATACTGTGAGCGTCAATAAAATGTAAACACCTAATATTGTTTAAGAAAATGTTTTATTATATATACTACAAGTACAAATTTGAAATAAAATATATTGCAAAATTCATAAGTAACTTAAGCAAAATATAACTCATGTACCAAAACTAAAAAATAAGAAACATAAAAATAATTAATTTTAACGGAAAATTACCAGATTTCTCACGTCAAAATAAAATTAACAGGTATATTAGTTATCTAAAATATTGTATTTTGTTTGTTGTCTTTCACAGCTGACAATCTTCTAGACATAAAATCAAAGAGCTTTTTGATGAAATTACAAGAAATTTTATTCCATTCATACTGTATTACTGTCTTTTGGTTATCCTTGTAAAAAATAGGCTTAGGATCATTGTCGTATTGGAAAATCCAGTTATGCACTAGTTCTAATTACTCTACACTAGGAGCTATATTGTAGATTCTATAAATGTAAGATTATGCCGGCATTAAACCACATACCATTACTACGCCGCCGCCATATTTTACCATCTTGGTAACATATTTATTACTAAAGGCTTCGTTCTTGTTTCGCCATACTTTTGGGAGGTTTTTGACTCCAAATATCTCAAACTTACTTTCACCGGTGAAAATAATATTACGAGTATTCCAAAAACAATGAGGCTGGTTTTATTTTTTTGCAAAATTCAAACGTTTGGTTTGGTTGTCCTTTGATATAAAGGGCTTCTTACGTGACACTCTACCTTATAATATAATATTATTTATATTCATATAATAAAGCTTTTCTTTTTAATAATATGTGGCGTTGACTTTATTTTAACGCTCACTGTATGTTAGCTTTAATTTTCTACTAACAGCTTTTCTCTTGCCTTATTTTATACAATTTTGTTTATATTCGTTATAAAATCTTAATATTTACACGTAACTTTAAAACAGCCGTTAAAAAGAGTAATAAAACAACAAATATTACGTCTGTTAAATAACATTTAAAGACCAGTTCAAAATGTTAGAAAATTTTCTAAACAAAACACACAAAAAAACATAATTTTCTTAAACTGTAATTTCTATTTAATGTTGATTAATTAAAAACCGAAAAACAACAAAATAACATACTAAAAAAATTAGTCATAATTTTAAACAAACATAAAAATGAAAAGAAGTCAGTCAGTCTGTGGCTTTACATACTAACAAAAAAATTTAAATTCCATAAAAGGAAAAAAGCCATTTACAATAAATAATAATGAAGCATGTTGTCATCACTCTCACCCGAATTTCTAGTATACGAGGTTAGTTTGTAAATTTCTTACAATATACACATTTAATTACAAAAAAATTATATTGTATATATGAATACATAGATCTATATTCTACTTTATACAAGCAGTACAGCGTAAATGCAGTTTGTAAACTATGTAAATGTAGCATTTCTAACAAAAGTCATTTATAAGTTGAAGAAGAAGTGTTATATGTGGTAGTACCTTTACTTTTGCTTACATATTTTTAGCTTATAATGCTGCCAGACTTGTATATGCTGCAATATCGCTAATTTATGGCAGCTCCATGTCAACAATAAACAAACATTTCTGATGCAATTCATGTAGAAAATACATTCAGATTAGAAAATATTAAGCTTGCTGAGAAATAGTATGAAAGTGTTAAGAAGAAATTGACAGGTTTTAGTTTAATTTAAAATATAGACCGTTTTAAAATCATATTTTAGATTCAATCAAAGGTCCTTTTAGAATCATAGTTCAACTTCAATATTTTATATACCTGCCTTTTTCGATTGCCATAATTTACGATTTTTACAGACTTTTCAGATTACCCCTCTTAACAATTCAGAGTTAAAAAGTATAGTTACTATTTTGTAAAGCCAAATTTTGAATTATATTAATTGGTTGGCTTGACTTTTACCCCCTGGCCCACGATGTCGAACGATAACGTTCGCTTAGATAAGACTTAAGACACAAACTTGATTGTGGAATAAACAAAATTGATTGAGTAAAAAAAATAGATACGATAAAAAGTTTGTGTCTTAAGTCTTATCTAAGCGAACGTTATCGTTCGACATCGTAGGCCAGGGGGTTAATATGTATAAATAAAACCTGTCATTCATTCATTTAAAAGTTCATTCACTCACGGTTTTTTGTTTGTGTTTGTGTTGCTTACAATGTAAAAACAATTAAATAATAGAATTTCGCTTTCATTTGTTATCCCAGCATTATTAAGGGTCTTTTTTCATAAATTTTCTTTGGGTTTTGTAGCAAGTTATAAAATCATCAACAAAAAAAGAAATTAATTACTACATAATGGTTTCTTCTGACACTCAGGCCCACACACTCTCATTCATTCTCTCTCTCTTTCTGTTACACATCTATATTCTGCACTAAAAAGAAAGTTTGTGTTTTAAGTCTTGTGTTTTGCTTTTGTGTTTATACCCTCCACCATACATATATACATACATATATAAGTTTGTCATTCCGTGTGTAACACTGAGAAATACTCATCTGAGCCTCAACAAAGTATATACATATGCATATTCTTGATCCTTACGAAATTCTAAGTCGATTGAACCATGTCCTTCTGTCTGTTTGTCTGTCTCTGTAAAACACTCTCATGTCCAAAGGACACAACCGAAATCAACAAAGTTTACAAAAACCTGCTTATAGTTCTCCTAAGCAGTTTGGTATTAAAAATCAGCAAAATCGGTATAGTGGAACAAGAGTCATGGATCAAAATGTAAGACAACCTCCATAAAAATTTATATTTTTAAACATTTTTCTTGCTATATTTTTAAATATATTGCAGATAATACAATGAAATTTTGTATACGTTGTTTTTATGATAAAAGAAGAAAGTGTGAGGAAAATAGTAAGAATAGGTCCATGATTTCTCATAACCCCCATACAAAAATCTTCCCGAAATATTGCTTATTTATACATAAATGCCTATAAAATTGGAATATCAATACAAAATTCAGCAGGAATAAGTTTCGTGCAAAAAGAAATTACAAAACGATTTTTTTTTAGTTCGGCCCATGTTTGACCACAGACCCAATATAAAGTCCACTTCCAAAATTCACTTAAATACGTATAAAACTAATATAAATAATGCCAAACGGCTAAAATTTGACGGCAATAATCCTTATAGGTAAATAAATTTTTGTACTAAATTTTATGGTGGTCCATATCCGAAAAAGCCATTTATTTTTATATATATCGTATAAATATCGACTCAACACTTCGCACAGATCATTTACCTTTAATATACTATATATTATACAAAAATCATCCCACAAAATTTTGTGAATTGCGGCCCATTTTTAACCGCATCCCCCATATAAAGACTTCTTCCGAAAATCACTTTAATATTCATTAATCTCTTATAAATAACGGTACCGATCCAAAATTTTATATACGGATCATTTACATACATGCCAAAATCAAACTGCTGG
Source organism: Bellardia pandia (assembly GCA_916048285.2). Taxonomy (NCBI): domain Eukaryota; kingdom Metazoa; phylum Arthropoda; class Insecta; order Diptera; family Calliphoridae; genus Bellardia; species Bellardia pandia. The sequence goes on along the minus strand of OU696531.1, from coordinate 98,030,055 downwards.
ATTTTGAGAATATCGGTATAATTGGCAATATAATTGTTGTAAATAACGTTATTGAGATGAAATTCAATTAAAATAATCTTTAAATACTTAGAAATCACAATAGTGGATACTGGATTTAGAAGCTATCAGTCCATAACTGGTCCAATTCTACTATGCCACCGATAAATCTTTTGTAAATAATATTATTGAGATCAAGTTCAAACAAAAAAAGCCTCACCTTATATCGTATCCTTTTTTATACATACTCTGTTTCTTAACTTGTTGTCAAAATGGAAAAATGTTTTAATTTTATAAATTGTTTAATTACACTCAAGATTATTATAAAAATCAGACAAACTCTGTAAATTACAGTATGAATCGGTAATTACATCAAATATAAATGGTCGAAATTAGATAAAATTTCTAAACATTTGAAATAAATTATGTTGTTTCTAAATTGTATTTTAAACAATATATAAAATACTAATAAAATTTGCAATAAAACTTAATAGAAAACATAGAATAAGGATATACTAGTTCTATAACCAGTATTTCTAATTGCATTTAGGTGGAGGGTATTAAAGATTCGGCACAGCCGAATGTTGTTGTTTGTGTGCAAAATTAATGAATGCAAGCAAACGCGCGTGTTTTTTTTTTTTTTGTTGTCTTAGGAGTTTATTGTAAATTAATTATTTTACTAATTTCTCAAGTTTCTTCTTCAAAAGAAAAGATGTTTTGTACTTAACAATTACTGTTAATTACTGATAATAATAGCAAACATAACTTTTAATTTCTTAAAGAAAATTTAAAATATGATTTATAACTTAATGTTTAAACAAAATTAATTACATATGTTTAAAATACTATAAGTTTTATTAAACCAGTTGGCATAAACATGTGTTATTTTTTCAATTTCATTAAACAAATATTTACCATTGCTTTAAGATACTTATGTGTGCCACAAATTCAAAAAAAAAAGATATATAAATCAGAGAAAGTAAAATCATATCACTTTGCTTTATGCCTTATTTGTCTTATATTATATTATAGTTTTTGCTGTTTTTTTATATTTTCTATTATTATTATCGTGCTGTTGGGAACAATTTTTTACATATACATACATACATAAATACATACATACATACTATTATTTTTAGTTTTTTTTTTTTCAATATAATAAACTTTTTTCACTTTCGCACAACCATATTTAAAGGTATAAGTTAAGAAATTTGAACAGCAACAAATTTGAATAAAGTTTACTTTCTAACCATATATTTTAAGTTAAGTATTTTTTGGGGGATGACACATTTCCAGTGGGTTCACAACAACGAGTCGTTGATGCTTAGAACTCACTTTCATTTGCTTTGAAATTAGCCGCTAGATGTAGCACATCAATTTAGATACTTTTCACAAATAAAATTAACAAAAGGAGACTTTAAAGATAAAATATCAACAAATAATTTAATTGTAAAACACTTGTTTATAAACGTTTTAAGCAGTATTTATTAAATCACAGTGTAATGATTAAGGGAATATAGATGATAATACTTATAAAACTTTTTTCGTCAAGATCTGGGGGGTTACTCTCTATCGCGATGCGAAAGCAAATGCGATGCGATAACCGTACAATTTGTATGCTTATCGCATCGCATTTGCTTTCGCATGGCAATAGAGAGTAACCCCCCTGTTTAATACTTTTAAAATCAAAAGAGAAGCAGTTAAGTAAACAAAAAATCATGGCTGTCAAAAAAAAACCCCCCATGATATAGTTTTCATTTCAAGTTGAAGCAGAAGTATTCTATTTGTTCGTAACTTTACTATTGTTTACATTGTTTAGCCTTTAATGTTGGCAGGCTTGATTTTGCATGTTTGGCAATATAGTAAAACAATGAATGCCAATTCCATATCAATAATAAACAAACATTTACGATGTAATCCTTTTTATTTACACTAAAATTTATAAATATTAAGCTTTTTAACAAAATTTAATCTCATTAAAAGTCATATAATATACATACATACATACTCGTATGTTTGTATTCACTTTAATTATAGCTCCTTATCCTTAGTCTTAGTTTAGCTTCAATCTTTGCTCATTTTAGAGTCTTAGTTCAGCTTCAATTATAGGTCATTATAAAGTCTTACCCCCTGGCCCACGATGTTGAACGATAACGTTCGCTTAGATAAGACTTAAGACACAAACTTGATTTTGGAATAAACAAACTTGATTGAGTAAAAAAAATAGATACGATAAAAAGTTTGTGTCTTAAGTCTTAACTAAGCGAACGTTATCGTTTGATATCGTGGGCCAGGGGGTTAGTTTAGCTTCTATCTTTGCTCATTTTAGAGTGTTAGTTCAGCTTCAATTATAGCTGCTTATAGAGTCTTAGTTTAGCTTCTATCTTTGCTCGTTTTAGAGTCTTAGCTCAGCTTCAATTATAGCTGCTTATAGAGTATTAGTTTAGCTTCTATCTTTGCTAATTTTAGAGTCTTAGTTCAGCTTCAATCGGAGCTCATTTTAGAGTCTAAGTTCAGCTTTAATCCTCCTTTTTTCTTAATTTCTTTTAGAGTCTTAGCTTAACTTCAGTCGTAGCTCCTTAGTCTTAGATAAGCTTAAATTTAATTTTTCAGTGGTGCAGAGGGTGAGAACGTAAAGAATTCTGATGAGAGAAAGTGGTGTTTCTCGAAACATATGTAAATTCAACCAACAACCCAGGTTCGAATCATAAGCCAAGAAAAATTATCAATAAATTTTAATAATAATTTTCATGTAACAATTCCTACCTTCAGTAAAACTAATTTAATGAAAAATTAAATTTAATGAACTCGTGCCGAAATAAAAAGAAATATCAATGATTTAAAATTAACAGTTCAAATAAAAATAATAATTATTTTTGGCAAACTTCATATTTTTTATGAACAAATGTATTAAATTTAAAATTTCTTTCAAAACTAAAAAAAAATCCATTTTTATAAAACTAAATTCAGAGTGTCGCATGCCATTTCCCTAATGACAATTTCTATGACTAATTATTAATAGCTGTGTGTCATAACGTTACAACAAAAAAAATCAACCAACATAGGAATTCATTCATGAAAAATACACCGTAATATATCATTAATTCCAACAACAACACTACACAAACATAAAATATGTCATCTAAGTTCATGGTATGTGACTTCAAAGATCCTCCATCTTTATAAATAGCGTTTGTCATTAGAGTGTTGACAGGTTGAAATGTGTGTGCATATACATATTTACACATATTAAAAGAGCTGCCAGATGATATGGCAATTTTGATGATTTTAAATAAAATAAATCGTTAATAAAAATTTGATTTTAAAACATGTGGATTTAAAGATGTTTTAAGAAATTATCTTCACTTTGCCAACTTTATAAAGTCTGGCAGCTATTTACGCTGCTAATATTTAATTTACACTCGAAAAGAGAAAAGTATTTCGTTTGTTAAAAAACAATTTGTAAAAAATATAAAAATTATAACAACAATATGAAAATTAACTAATTTGCATAAAAGATAAGTTGTGAAAAGATTTTATAATTGAAAAAAAAAAAAAAATAAGAATACAGAAGAAACATATGTAATACTCAAAGAGCAAAAACGATACACATGGTTTTGTATTTTGAAAATTTTTAGATATGCATTAAATGAATTGAAAAATTGCTATAAATATAGCTATTAACAGTTTTGCTATAGAAAATACTCTTATAGAGAAGATTTTCTATAGAAAACACTGTTATACAGAATATTTTCTACTGAAAGCACTGCTATACGGTAGATTTTCTATAGAAAACATTGTTATACAGTAGATTTTCCATAGAAAATACTGTTATACAGTAGATTTTCTATAGAGAATACTGTTATACTGAATATTTTCTATAGAAGATACTGTTATACAGAAGATTTTCTACAGAAAATACTATTATGCTGAAGATTTTTTATAAAAAATACTGTTTACAGAAGATATTTTACAAAAAATACTTTTATATAGAAGATTTTCTATAGAAAACACTGTTATACAGAAGAATTTCTATAGAACATACTAATAAATAAAACATACTTTTATACAGAAGATTTTATTATAGAAAATAATATTACTAAATTCAATATTGTAATTTACAAAATTTATTATAGAATATTGTACATACAAACAAAATCGATCCTACTAACACTGTAGACATAGGGAATCGATAGACATCCCTATGTCTACAGTGTTAAAAAGATATTTTTTTACAAGAGAATGTCTTAATGTCATCGGTAGCTGAGTTGCACGTCTGATGGCTTGTGTGCGTGATCATTCTAATTTTACATGTGTAAAATTGCTTAATAAAACCAAAAGATATGTACATATGTATGTTGATGTGTTTGTCATGTATGATTTATGCAGAGTGTTTAGATGAATGTTAAAAACAAACAAAAAAATACAGTCTTATACACATTTGTACATGAAAATATTTGGTTAAACAATGATTGCGTGTTAGATCACGACATTTTAATGTTATGACAATTTTAATTTTTCTTTCATCTTCGTGAAATCTGTGATTTTTTCACATTTGTTTCATTTTGTCTATGTTGTTATTGTTGTATTTTAGTATGTATGTTTAGTTTCTAATTAAGTCAAAAGTTGTTAGAAAACCAAAACCGTTATAAGTACCATAAGTGTTGTGTAGAATGGAAAAGTTTTTTTTTAGAAAAATAATCATAACAAAAAAAGTTACAAGAACAGCATAAATTTAATTTATTTATACTCTTCATCGACTTACTAACTACATATGTACATATATTTTTCTCTTTGTCTTTTAACAGATTTTAGCATTATTTTGTATTATTATCTTAAATGTCCACATCGCCAGTGCCTCACTATGGAACAGTTATGGCAGTAGCAGCAGTAGTGATAGTAAAACATTAAGTTTGACCAGATGTAGTGGCGGTAGAGGTTTAAAATATTTATCCGGCGATGCCTTAACAGATTCCCCCGATTGTTTGGGTCCCAATAATTCTCCCTATCCAAGGTAATGATTTTATTTAAATATTCTTTAATTTATTTCTTTTAATAAACTATCTATGTTATGTTAATATATGCACATATCTATGTATGTACGTAATTAAGTTTTTTATCTAATTGTCATTAGTGTTTAACAAATTTCCTCTATTTATTGTTCTATTATTATTTTCTTATTTTAATGTTCAATTTCCAAGTGCGGCCGTGGCGCGAACATTTACCAATTGGAACGGAAGTTCACGACGTGGCCGTCAAAGTAAATTGCCATCAACATTAGATCCCGCCATTACAACTAGTGCTCTATTGAGGGCCTACAATGAAGTTAATAATGAAGATATTGATAATCATCGTTTTGGTAAGTGTGCTACTAACAACGTATTTATGTATTTATTTTTTTATATATGTACATATCTGGGTAATTAATTGAGAAATAATAGTAATTATTTGTAATGTTTATAAACACATGTTAAAATTGTGCATTGCGGATGGCAGAGCTTTGAAATAGTGATTTATTCGGAGTAGAGTCAGCAATAAACAAGTGTTTTTTAATAAAAAAGTGCACGAAGCACTTTCTTTATAATAAAATTTAATAATCTGCAAACGTTGTTCGTTTGTAAGTGGAGTCATGGTTAAATTATAGACCAAACTGAACATGTTTAACCAAAACATGCTACACTAAAACAGCTGAGCGGCAAAAACAGTTTTGCCACAAAGAAATTTTCTAACAAATCTCTCTTTATGTTCAATAATATCGAATTGTTGAAGTGTATTACTCTTCTAAGAGAAATAACAACGATTTAAAATCAAGGTCAAGAGGTTTTCAATCCCCGAATTTTATATTTCATAAATTGTCCATAATTTAAGTTTTAAATCCCCTCATTTTTTTCAACGGATATTAAACGATCTGTGATAAATATTAACCGTTTATTTGTTTAATATAATATGAGCGTTACAATTGATTGATATTTAAATGCACATTCTATTATTTATGTTTATGTGGTAAAATTTCTATACCCTATTTTCAAACAATAGAAAAATAGTAATTGATTATTTTTATTCTAGACTGGCTAGATTACTCCATAAACGTTTTGGTATAAAGCAATTTTAAAACGTAAATAAAGAAATAAATAAACTGTTAAAGTAATGGCCGGCAACATAATAACCTACTTTATAAGCGTTAAAACTTACAACAACTAAATACCAATTACACTGTTGCTTTGTTGTTCTCTCTCTATTGTATATTGTTAGTTTTCAATCTCAAATAAATTAATTTCTTTTTATTAACCGTTTAATTTTTTTATAGGACGCTCATTGAAGCAAACACCACAAGTCGACCAGTGCAGGAGTACACCGGCACGTTTGTGCAAGACACGCTATAACACCACAGCACCCATGTATGGTGTAAGTTTGACATCTGGCCAACCCGTTACTATTGTACAAAAGTTCCCCGATCTCTTGCAACAAGTGGTTTTCGAAGTGTGCGAGTAAGTTTTTGTTTTTTTTTTGTTCGGTAAATGTCAACAAATCAATGTTTTACTTAATGTTTATGTTAAATTTATTCTTTCAGATCTTCTGAATGTGATGTGGTGAGAGGCGAATGCACTCAAACTTATGTGCCGTATTTATTTTTGGTTATACCTCTCGGTCCGGTTACCTTAACGGGCCAGGATTATGTTTTGGTAGAAAGCGGTTGTGTTTGCAAACCCAAATATTCGACAGGAGCGACTCAAGAACCTAATATGATACCATAGTTTAATTAAGAGTTACATATGTATGTATGTATGTAGTATAGGCGCGAAACAAATTGTTTTGAAAACAATAACTATTTAATAAAAACATAAAATGCTAAAAAAAAAAAAATTATAATAATCTAACTAAAAAGAAAGAACTACCAAAAGAACTGATCTTTAAATGTATGTATGTAACAAAGGGAAATTATAGCAGATGGAAGCTGAGGAGAAAACAGGCAAATTCTACCAAATTTATTAATACATTCTCAAGAGTAAGAGTAGGATTTAAGTTAAACTTTATTAAACAAAAATAAATTAATTAATTAATTCGCTGGAATTTGCCTGAATTCGCCACTGCTTCTGTCTTGTATTAATAAACCTGTCTATGTAACAAAAGAAAACTTCTAGAAATTGTAATAAGCAACGTACATATGTATTTAGGGACTTTTACCCCACGTTTTGACGAGACCTCGTTTAAGCAAATAAATTAATTCCTTTAAAGTTTACACAAAGCACACAAATTTGTTCAAGTTCTTCTGTATGGAGAAAATGTGTCTATTATTTAGTTCGTTTATTTGACCTTTTTCAATATATAATAATTTCTTTTTTACAAGCAATAAGGTCACTTGAATTTTATATAAAAATATTTAATTTATTTATATATATATTTATTTCCAATATTTCGCTATCACAATGGATACCTCCTTCAGGGATAATACAAAACTTGACCTTATGCTTGTAAAATAGAAATTATTAAAAATGTGTCTATGTTAATTTTCCTAGTTTTCTTTGAAATTTTTAAAAATGCCAATATTTTTGTATGAAAATGACATTTGTTAGTATATAACATTGACAATACATGTCCATACAAGACAAATTCATGGGCAAAAACAAAAATAGTTATTTAAGGGAACAAATTGAAAGAAAGTCCAGACGCAGAGTTAAGCGGGGGTTTCACAGGCAGTTAATGTTAAATGTGTTTAATAGAGAGGGAAACTAAATATGAAACTATCACAACAAAATGTGTTTTTAAAAAATGTTTGTTTTGGAGTTGGCAATATATGTCAGCTGTTAATAATAAAAACGTGAGCGCAATAAAATATTCCTCAAATTAAAAAAAAACAGCAGTTGACAGTTGAAAAAAAAGAAAATTTGCAATTATGCTGAAAAAGTGAAAATCTATTAAGTTTTAGTTAATTTATATTCAACTCAAAAGTTAAAAATAATATTTTTAATAAAAGTAAAATCATAGAAAAATATTTTCTTTTTTATACCTATAATCTTTTAAGAAGAAACAACTTTCAGTAGATACCGGGGAATTAAATATTTGATATAAATTGTTTAAAAACAAATTACTTTGTTTAAATGTCCCTTTCTACAATTTCTAAACTGCCTGTGAATACACCATTAACCCTTATTTTCAGCAAGTCTAGTTCTTTTTAACTTGAAGTTATACTGACAGTGAAAAAAATTTTATATGAAAAATCATTTTAACAGACAATAATATTAGGTTAAAAAATAATTAGACTTGGTGAAAATAAGGCTAAATTTAGTTTAAACAAAAAAGACTATACATTTTTCCAAGTGCACTATATAAATTATTGACTTTTACAAGTTCGTAGTAAATTTTTTGTAATAAAAAAAGCTCGAAAATAAAAGCAATGTAAATTAAATTACATATCTTTGTTAATTTTAAGTATGTATGTATTTAAACAAATTCTGATAAAATGTTTGAATAGACATCTTGAAAATGTTGGTTAATATCAATTATTATAAATTTGTTTTCCTTTTTTTATACATTTTAAGTTTTAATACAAAAAATTTATATCTTTATTGTTCTTTTCTTTTTATTTTTGAAATTTCCAATTACGACATTTTTCAAAACCGGACTCACTAAAAACAAACCAGTGCTGTTGCAATTGAAAAATGTCGTTTGTGGAATAATATTTATTTATTTAATTAATATATTTTACATATTTTTAATAATCTAGTTTTTAAGCCATTTAATTTTAAGTTAATTTTTTAAATTAAATAATAAATGTGTGTTGCATTTATATTACAGAAGATGTTTGTAATACTATATTTAATAAATAAAAAAATAAATAGAAAAAACATTGTTTTTTTACTAATTTTTTAGTAATTTTCTTTTTGACAAGACTATTTTTCGCGGTTCAGGGGGTTATTTGTGTTTCGATTCGAAAGCAACAGTTTTGGAAATACAATGTAAAAAGTATACAAATTCGAAGGATTTTCTTTTCGAATTGAAATAGCCAATAAACATGTTCAGTTTGGTCTATAATTTAACCATGAATCGATTTACAAACGAACAAACCCTGCAGATTATTGAATTGTATTATTAAAATTTATTATCGGTTAAGAAAGTGAAAATTGTGTCCAGCGACAAAGCTCATTTCTCGTTAAATGGATACGTAAACAATCAAAATTCAAGTATTTGGTGTAAAAAGCTGCCAGAAGCATTGCAAGAACTGCCAATGTATCCCAAAAAATGTACTGTTTGATGTGAAGTATGTGTCAAAGCATCATTAGACCGTACTTTTTCAAAGACGACGAAAGCAGAAACGTTACAGTAAATGGCTAGCGCTACCGGGAGATAATTACAAATTATTTTTATCCAAAATGGAAGAGCTGGACTTGGCTGACATGTGATTTTAAGAAGTTAGTACCACATGCCACACAGCACGCAAACAATGGACCAATTGAGAGGCTAGTTTATTGAACAGTTTATTTCAAGTTTGAGGACCGTCAATTGGCATCCTAGATCGTGCGATTTAACGCCTTTATGCTATTTTTTATGGGGCTATGTTAAGGCTCATATCTATAGCGAAAATCCCGCAGCGGCTTAAATAAAAGCTAATATTAAAGAATTTATTAGTGAGATTCCGGCCGATATGTTGAAGAGAATAGGCCAAAATTGGACCCTGCGTATGAACCATTTGAAGCGTAGCCATGGTCAACATTTGCATGAAATCATCTTTAAACATTGAATTATACATATAGATCGTTCTATTGACTCAAATAAAGATTTTATATATTTCTTTACATTTTATGTGTTTTCTAATAAAATCTAAAAGCACTTAAAAAATCACTCTTTAAAACTACAGCATAGGAACTCTTCAAATGTTTGAGACTCATAGATCTTATACATGACAATGACAGTGGAATAATTGGAATAAGTAGGTTTTTGTGACTTTGCTCAAAAAAAAAATGTTCGTATCAAATAGGGCTTTTAGAGGAGATAAATTGTTTTTTGTGGCCACGCCTATTTTCGAGGGTGCGGGTCCTCAAAGTTAAAAATATATAAGCCTATATCTCGTGTACTACTGGATGTATAATAATTTATAGTACATCAAATTAAAGGCATTAAAAATACCTTTCCAACGATATATGTATGTCATGATTGATTAAAAGTAAACTCAAGAATTTTCTCTTACTCGATTGAATGCTTGTAAGCAGAGCTCCGAAATCTTCGCTCGAATTCGAGTAGAGAGTGAAACTCGCTCGAATTCGAGCGCGAGTACTCCTGCGAGTGAAAAAAAAAATCGAGTATACTCTATTTTTCTATGCCACTCGAATAAGAGCGCATATGCTTCGCTCGATTTCGAGTGCGAGTAAAATACACTCGAAATCGAGCAGATTATACTCTTGCCGAGTACTCTTTCAGTCTTTCTCATACAGTGGAAAATAGAAACTGTTCGTTTTTGCCAATTTGTGTGCGCGTGTGTAGTAGCAAGTATAGACTATGGTGGGGAAAGGTGACTGACGAGGGAGGACTGGGAGGTCGAGAAGAGAAAAGCAGCAGAATGTATTGTTAGGGACCGGTGGTTTTTGTGTACAAAAATGCTCGCGAAGAAGATTTCTCGAAGATTACGATTCACTGTCATAACGAAAATATTTTCGTGTTTCATTATTTATGTCTTTATTGTTCATTATAATATAGAAAATATAAGTAAACTTTTAAAAATATAATACAACTTTTATTATAAAACCAACTAATTGCTCCGCACACGCGCACTGTATGAGAAAGACTGAAAAAGTAACAAAAACCACACGCACACACAAGTCAGCAAAGACAAACAGTTTCTATTTTTCCACTCGATTTCACTCTTAAGAGTAAACTCTCACTCTATTTCGAAGATTTTTACTCCCACTCTTAATTTTTAAAAAGGAGTACTCGCGAGTACTCCCACCTAAAACAAACGAGTGGAGAGTAAACTTTTTGTAACACTCGTACTCTTCGAGTACTCTTCTTCGCGAGTGTTTTTCACTCGCGAGTAAAATCGAGTAAATCTGAGCTCTGCTTGTAAGACACTGAATCTTCTTTATTAAATAATAAACTTAAATACTACAATATGCGTACGTAGTACGCGATAACATTACCAGATATTTTATTACCTATTAAAAAAGGGATTTCCGGGATTTCCTATAATTAGCGTAAATTATATGTAAACAATATACCTGATAGTGCTTATCTTTTCAAAAGGGATCCAGTGTTGCCAGAAAATTAATTTCAAAATATGCTAAAACTTGAAAAACTAAGTGCTAAAATGTTATACAGAAGAAAAAATAAGTGCTAAATTTTTCCAATGTAACAATACAATTTTTATTTCAAATGTTACAAATATAAATTATAGTTTTTTCTAATTTTGTTCATAACAATTGTTGACTTTGTTTTAATAGATTACATTTCATATATTAATTCAAAAATTTCCGTGTTCATGTACTTACCACACCGAAAGAAATTTAGTTGAAATATTAATAAAAGTTATTTTTTATTTCTCCAAAAGTATTTTTTTTTTGGAGTAAAAAAGTAAAAATTTGTTTGAGAAAAAAATAGTTTTTTATCAAGCAAATTATGCTAAAAAGCATTTAGCATAATTTTTAAAAATTTCAATGCATTTTCGAGAAACAAAATGCTAAATCTAGCACTGAAAGTGCTAAAATGGCAAAACTGAAGGGATCACTCCAATTGCTTCTCATTATTTCCACAAAATTATTATCTTGTTTCAATAAGGGTTTTTTGTTTCTAAGAAAATCCCATGCACACACAAACACTAGAAAACATGTTTAAACAATTTTAAACAATGATTATAAAAATAGACCCCAATAGTCGGTCTATAATCGAAAAATAATATTTTTTGACACGAATTTTTTTTAATATCTAAAAAAATTAAAAAAAAGTCTATATAAGTGTTATTTTAGTTTATTAATATAAATAGCCAAGACATTAAGCTTTAGTTTAAGGTATGATATGTCTGTCTATGTATGTATTATAATCACAGAATTATAAGATCTAAAAAATTAAAAAAAACACAGTTTTTCAGAATTTTGTATATAGGATAGGATTTTTTTCCTTATGGTATACAGAATACCGGCTTCTCGTAGTATAGATTTCCTGTATTGCCGACCAATGGCCGGGCGGAAAGGTTTTCTCCTCTATGGTATAGAGAACACCGGCTTCGCATAGTACAGATTGTATTATTTATAGTGAAATGTCATAATCTTTCTGTAATATCATCGGATCTATATTATCTACATGTTCATATTATACTTTCAATTAAAGCTTTATTTCTTCACTTTAATTTTGTAATTTATATACCTGCTCATGTAGATACTTTTCCCAGTTTTTTTAGATTTTTTAAAAAAATATCGGATCAAAAAATTATTTTCCGAAATTGACCTATAGGTGGTCCATATAAATAAGCCATATTGTATATCGTTCGTTAAAATACCTATTATTTGATATATATATATCGTCTAATATAAAAATGTAGTTTTCAAGATATAGCTAAATACATATATAACAAACTTTGGAGCCCCGCCCACTCAAAAATAGGCGTGTCCGCTAAAAATTTTTCTTTTATTTATATCAGAAATTAAAACTATTATGATTAAAATTTTGGAAGTAATTTGAAAAAAGGCACTAAAACCGACTTAACCCTCTAGTGTCCAATAGATATATTACGTGTGTAGTTTGCCTTTCTATTTATTTTTTTTTTCTTATTTAATTTGTTTTGGGGAATTTCCAAATTTCTTTTGTTTACATTTGCAACAATCAGTCTAATTTGGAATTTTGTGAAAATCAGTGAAAATAATTATTTGGAAAAATCATAAATAAACAAAAAAATAAATAAAATATAATTCGTGCACATAGATGTAAGTGTTTAGTAATATAAATAAACGTTAGTTTAAAAAGAGTTTGAAAACTTTTAATTTGAGTTACAAGACAGTTGCCTAAAGGCGGTTTTGGGACAAAGTGAGAAAAAAATATTTCGAGTAAGTTTGAAACTCAAGTAGTTTTTTTTTGTTTTTTTTTACAAAATTTTTTATTTTATTATATTTTTTTGAAATTTCAAATAAATTTTATGTTTAACTAGAAAGAAGTAAACTTCGAATAAAAAATTTTATAAAAAATTTTTACAATTAATACTTGCAAGAGGAAAAATTCTCATTCAGTTTTTTTTTTACTAAAAATTAATCACCCCTGTCGTGAATAAAAATTCCACATGAAATTTGTTCCCTTTTATTTTTTTAACATTGAATTTAAATAGGAAAAATGTGAAAAGGGAACAAATTTCATGTGGAATTTTTATTCACGATAGGGGTGATTATGTTTTACGTGTGTGTTTGTAAACTTTAGCATTTAATGTTTTAAGATTTCAATAATACAACAAAATTGGTGCAATAACTGCCAAAAATAAAATCGTACATGATTAGTGGCAAGCAACAACTAATAAAATTTCATAAAAAGATTTATTTTTTCAATAAAACTAAAAAATACAAAAAATAAAATAAATTATACCACTCTGTAGCAGTATTTGAGAGATTGTTAATTAGTTTATTTGTTAAAAAATATAATTTAAAATGAGTACAAGAGCTAAACAAATTGTGTTTTGAATTTGACTCTCAAAGCAAAATTTAAATTGCTGAAAAATTTCGGTTGCTTAAACTATCAAGATTCTAAAGAACATGTTTGGTGTGCAAGAATCTCTGTTTAGTTTGCGGTATAAGTGTCTTCAAACAGTAAAAAAAACCTCAAGAAGATTTAGTGTCTTACGCAGCTCGCATAAATGAATCTTGTGAACAATTCAAATTGTCAGAAATGAATGCAGATCAATTTACATGTTTAGTTTTTGTATGCGGATTACAATCTCATTTAGATATGGAAATTCGAATGAAGTCTTTATCAATTTTGGAAGATGATTCAAGTCAGACTGTCAACAAATTGGTAACAACAGCGCAGAAAATTATGAATTTAAAACATGATGCTGCTATGGTTGAGGATAATACAACATCTGTCAATACAATTAAATTTAAATCAAAATTTAAAACACCCAAACATGATGATAACAACAACATTCCAAAAACTCCATGTTGGAATTGTGGTTCAATGCATTACTCCAAGTATTGTCATTTCATTAATCACAAGTGCAGTCAATGCAATGTTGTTGGTCATAAAGAAGGATACTGCAAGACCACCGGTGAAAATGTTTCATCTCAAAATAAATTCACATATAAGAAGAAAAACAAGAATCACAAGAGCAAATCAGGCTCTCCACAATCAAATGTTGTTCGAATCAACAAAATTTCGCACGCATCAAGGCGTAAATATGTCAACGTTAATATTCAACTATTGCCCTTGAATCAAAATAATCCTGGTTTTGATGTCAAACTTCAAATTGACACCGCATCAGATATCGATAATCGCTATGTAACAAGTGCATCTAACAACAAAATTAAATTTTTAGCCGAGTTTGATTGTCAAGTAAGGCTAAAAGGTGAAGTACAATTATGTAGTTTTTCCGTTGTAGAAACTGATACGCTTTTAATCTTTGGTACAGATTTGTGCGATGTTTTTCGCATATGGGAACAACCACTGAACACCATATGTTGTCAGATCAAGCAAGCTAAAGTCGGCGCTGATGTCTTAAATAAAATAAGGCAAGATTCTGCTGATATATTTCAAGATACTCCAGCAAAATGCACGAAATTAAAAGTTCAGTTACATCTCAAGAAAGATGTCAATCCAATTTTTCGAGCAAAACGACCTGTAGCATACGCTATGCTTCCACTAATAGAAGATGAAATTAATCGTTTACATTCATTGGGAATAATTTCACCTGTCGATTTCTCAGATTGGGCAGCACCCATAGTTGCTGTAAAGAAGTCAAATGGAAAAATTCGGATATGTGGGGATTATTCAACTGGATTGAATGATAGTTTGGAACCTCATAAGTACCCTCTTCACCGCCCAGAAGATCTATATGCAAAAATGGCAAACAGCTGTTTATATACTCATATTGATCTTTCGGATGCATATTTACAAACGGAAGTCACAGCAGATTCAGGTAAATTACTTACCATAAACACCCACAAAGGTCTTTATACGTTCAATCGTTTAGCTCCTGGCGTTAAAAGTGCCCCTGGCGCTTTCCAACAAATCATGGATACAATGCTCATGGGTATAGACAATACTGCAGCGTATATAGACGACATAATAATTGGTGGATCAACTGTTCAAATGCATTTGGAAAATGTTAACAAAGTTCTTCAAAAGCTACGTGAATTTAATTTCCATATCAAGTTTGAAAAATGCAAATTTTTCGCCAAAGAAATCAAATATCTAGGCAACATAATGTCTCAAGATGGTTTACGTCTAGATCCCGACAAGATAAAAACCATTTTAGATTTACCACCACCAAAAGATACATCAGAATTAAGGTCATTTCTTGGATCAATAAATTACTACAGTAAATATATAAACCAAATGAGCAATCTGAGAGCACCACTTGATAACTTGTTGAAAGAAAACGTAAAATTTGAGTGGACAGTGGCATGTCAAAAATCTTTCCAAAAATTCAAAGATCTTTTAAACTCAGATTTGCTGCTAACACATTATAAACCAGAATTACCAATCAAGGTTGCAGCAGATGCATCAGGTAAAGGTATTGGCGCAATCATATGTCACATATATCCAGATAAGTCAGAGAAAGTCATTGCTCATGCCTCACGTACACTTACACCAGCAGAGAAAAACTATTCTCAAATAGAGAAAGAGGGACTTGCATTGATTTTTGCCGTAAAGAAGTTTCATCGTTATATATATGGAAGACAATTCACCTTGTGTACTGATCACAAACCTCGTTTAATGATTTTTGGTAGAAAATCTGGAATTCCAGCATATGCTGCAAATAGACTTCAACGTTGGGCGTTAACACTTATGATGTACGACTTTAAAATTGAATACGTTAACACCAAAGAATTTGGATGCGTTGATGTTTTATCAAGACAAGTCGACACCAACATTAAACCTGATGAAGACATAGTAATTGCATGTGCTATGTTAGAAGAAGATTGTTCAGCAACTCAACGACAATCAATTTTAGTAGAACCTGATCCACCTATTTTTACTGAACAGAATGGAGCAGTTGAAACAGACCGGGATGTAGAAACAGACTTCAATACAAATGCTCAAAATTATCCCGATTCTTCGTTTCATTCGATGTCTGATTCAATAGGAGTTGAAACCATATCATCACCTTCAACTGCACAAACTCCTAGACCTAAAAG
Organism: Bellardia pandia; assembly: GCA_916048285.2. Classification (NCBI taxonomy): domain Eukaryota; kingdom Metazoa; phylum Arthropoda; class Insecta; order Diptera; family Calliphoridae; genus Bellardia; species Bellardia pandia. The sequence continues at coordinate 98,013,736 of OU696531.1, read as the reverse complement.
AAATTGTCAACCACCAGCATGGCTGAAAGATTACAGTACATCTTAAAGAAAGGGAGATATTGTAATATAAACAATTTCAATAATTTTACTTCTTCAATAATTTATATGAGGAACATTTCTTCATTTACTTTTACTTTTAAATATTTTCTTTTTGTATACGGTCTACAATTCCGAGCCATAAAACACGTTACAGACACAATAAAATTTTTGTAAAATTATAAACTTCATATTTGACTACAAACTAATCCAAAAATAATTAAAAAAAATAATTTGGGAACTAGAGGGTTAAGTCGACAATATTTATTTGTTGTTAATTGTATATTTTATATCAAAATCAAATGTACCAATTACATGAAATATTTAAATAAACAAAGGAAAATTCTATATTTTATTAATTTTTTTGACTGCTACTCACCTTCTATTTAATTAATGCACAGTTTTATATTTGATAAGACTTCTTTAAAAATATTGTTTGTTTAAATCACTATTTTCAAAATTTTCTGTTTTTTATTTGCAATTCAACTTATTAATTTAATGAATTTTGAATTACAACAAATAATATATAAAGTCCACCGTAAAAATAACAACTAATAAATAAGTTTCACCTTATTAAATACACCTTTCGCTGGTGTATTTTACCAACACTGAACAAAATTGTTTTTTTGAATTTATTGTTCAATTGTGACAAACTTCGAACTAGACTTTGAATTGTAATGTAAATCTAATTTAAATGAGATTTTGGGAATATGTAGGAGAAAAGTAAATGATAATATTTTAATAAAATTAAAAATTACCTGCGATAATAGTACATATCAAGGTGAATTTAAATACTAGGTGATAGCGTAGCGCCAGCTGATTATTCATGGTGAATTTGAAAATGCCAAAAAGTTATATAAAAAAAAAACTTTTTGACAGTGACGAAAGTTTTTCATATAGAAAAATGCCTGTTGTTCTTGCCTTGTTGTAATTGTTGTAGCAATGCGGTCACCTGGTATTTAATTTCACCATGGTACATATCATATATATAGTTAAAGAAATATTTACGATTCAATTCAAATTCAACTAAAAAAGCTTAATGTAATTTAATATTATAAAATTTATTGTAAGAATATATAAATATTTTAATTTATTATCTAATGGTGGTTTTACACAATATGTATTTTGCAGTGTGCTTGTCAGTTGTACGATACATATGTAATTGTCCATATCTGTCAAAATTGGCAATTTAATTTTTGTTTTCACAATTTGGTTTTTAGTTTCATCTGACATAATCTCTAATACAACACAACAGCTGTCTTTTTTATGATTATTTTACCTGTAAATGCAGGCTGACATTTGCAGAAAAATATTTTACAAAATTTGAAAATTTTACAAACACACTGCAAAATACGTATTGTGTAAAACTACTACATACCACGGACATACAGGGTTGATTTTATTTTTCTAATACAACTCTGTTCGTACAATGCCAAAACTGTTTCACAGATGTCGTCTGTGAAATGTGTGTCTTTTTTGTATGTGCGAATGCAGGGAGAAAACGAATAAGCAATACTGTTTCTTAACGAATTATTCGTCAAGTTTTCTTTTCGGTGCGTCTCCATTTTGCATACAGCCGTATTAATAATTGTGTAAATTTTTACTAAAATTACAATATTTGCAATAAAAATATTGTATAAAACGGCCAATTCATAGAAAACAATGAATTTGTCACCATCTATACATTAATTGTGTAACTTTTAGTGTGGTTTTATACGCAAAACGTTAAAAAACGAAGAAGAAAAAGATTCCATAATTTTTTTATTGCTGATTTTTTTCGTATTACATTTTAATGCTGTTTTCGTAGCTGTCGTCAAGATAAGACAGTTGATTTTTTTTTTGCTGCTGCTGCTCTTGTTTTTTCTTAACGTGTGTGTTTTATTTTTTCGCACCACGCCGTTTTGGAGTTGTACCCGGTTTTTTTCTTTTCTACTGCTGCTCGTCGGTATTGTGGATGAAATAAATACAAAATATAAATATTTTTTTAATAACCGGAAAAAAGAGTGGGAAATTAACAAGAGTGTGACGGAGAAGTGTTGTTGTTATACAAAAAAAGTGTGGCTACAAGTACAACAAATATTTATATTTTATAATTAATGAAAAATGAAATAATTAGAACACAGATATAAAGGGAATGAATGGTGTAGTGCTAGTAGCTGCATAAAAACACATTTTCCCCTAGACACACGAAAAAGTTTTCCAATATTTGTTTTATAATTTGTTTCTTTGAAAATTTAACGTCCGTCGTTCATAAATTAAGGGTGACAAAATGATGTTCACGGTAAGTTGCATTTAATATCTGTTATTTGACATTGTTTTGTGCTGTGTTTATTAATATTATGGTTGTTCTTATATTGAAAATAAAAAAATAAAAATTTTGGTTTAATGGTTTTATAATTGTGGTTTAATATGATGAACATTTTTGAGATTTAAAATTTTCTAAATTCTAAACAGTTTTAAGAAGATTATTCGATCTGCCTGGATTGTCAGCAAAATTTTATTCGATCCTATATCGGACTTTTTCGGAAACCAAATTATTAAAATTTGATCATGTCTGCTTGGTCTGCTTGTGTACATTTATAGACCAATTACTTATTTTTAATATCTTCATTCTCTTATCCACAATTTCATATTATGAATAACGAAATTAATCGTTAAACTTTATAATCTCTTATCAGGGCACCACACAACAGCAGGACACTCGCTTCAGCGACAAAGAAAAGAAACTTATGAAACAAATGAAATTTGGCGATTGTCTCAACAAACGTGTCGATATGTCCAAAGTCAAACTGGACGTGCTGAGGCCTTGGATCAGTAAGAAAATTACTGATATGTTGCACATGGAAGATGATGTAGTGGCCGAGTTTGTGTACAATCAACTGGAGGAGGAAAAGTTTCCTTGTCCGAAGAAAATGCAAATAAATATGACAGGATTTTTAAATGGTCCCAATGCCCGACAATTTATGGGTGAATTATGGGCACTGTTGTTATCGGCCCAAGAAAGCGAGACGGGCATACCGGCTGAGTTTATACAACAGAAGAAAGATGAAATTCTTAAAAGAGAAGAAGAGATCAAACATCGAGATAGAAATGATAGATCAAGATCTAGATCACGCTCTCGTTCCCGGGATAGAGGCGAAAGACGCACTACAGGTAATACAACTAGTGGTGGTACCAAAGAGCGTGATTTAACACAAAAAGAACGTGAACAGCAGTTACCGCCCAGCACCCTAAGCGCCATTGAGCAGGTGCGTTCGCATCTGTCGGCTAAAAATCGTTCGAATTCTGATGAAAATCGTAATACGGATAGGAATGATGAGGATAAAACTACAAATAATGTGGAAAATCAGTCAACAAAGCGCGATAAATCTAGATCGAAATCCCGAGATAATCATGTGGATAAAAATAGATCACCACGTAAACGTTCTAGGGATAGATCAGCTCAAAAGGAACGTGCTTCCCGTGATCGCAGCTCGCCTCAGAGGCGACGTAACGGTTCCAGGGAAAAAGAACGAAGACGCAGCTCAAGATCACCGCGACGTCGTTCTCCGGATCGCAGGCGACGAAGAACACGTTCAAGAGATCGCAGTGCACGCCGACAAAAGTCACGCTCTAAGACGCCGCAAAAACGTAGAGATAGCTCGCGTACGCGCAATCGCAAGTCGCGCTCACGTTCTCCAGAGAAACGCAAACCAAGTCCGCCTGCAACCAAACCGGCTTCACCTAAACGCAATCGTTCCGAATCGCGGGAATCGAATCCGGCTCAAAATGGACATGAGAAAAATAACTCAGCTTCTAAGAATCCTCGCAATCCGTTTGCTGGAAAAAATAAACGCTCCTCTTCCCGCAGCCGCAGTAGGGCCACATCACCGGGCGTCAGAAAACCCAAACCCCGTTCACCGCCTCGTTCTTCTCGTTCACGTTCTCGTTCTCGCACGCATTCGTCGGCACGCTCCAGTCTCAAACGTAATAACAAACGAACACCCTCACGTTCAGCTAGTCTGTCCCTTTCGCCTGAACCACCCCAGGATGATTTCGAATTGAAGCGTAATAAGAACAGTATACAAAACAAACGTCAATATCGCAATAATAGAGACTCTTCGGCAAGTTCTCTAGACAGAGATGGCGGCAGAGGTGGTGGTGGCGCCAGCGGCCGAAGGGGAGATTCCCGTAGCAGAGGCAGAGGTTTTATGCATAATCGTAATCGAAGATCTCCGGCCAGATTTGATGATAGAGGCGGTGGAGGGGGACGTCAACAACGTTCTAGATCTAGAAGAAGATCACGTTCGAGACCACGTTCATTTTCACGTAATCGCTCACGTTCACCCAGAAGGTAAATAATATCTGGCTAAAAACATTTTACGGAAACAAATTTTTGTTTAAAAATCCTTTTTATATCTTTTTTTGTAAATAAATTGAATTATATTAGTGTTGTTTTTATCCGACCTTTCAGTTATAATTTTCAAGAAATAAAATTGTTCGAGCTCGAACAATTTTATTTCTTGAAAATTAAATTGAATTATTTTACATTTTCTTTTACATTTCTTAATGGTCTTCCCTGTAGATTCAATCGACGCCGTTCACCTCTACAATTCCGAGGCAATAATAATCGTAACAATCGTGGACGCATGAATCACTGGAATCGCAGAAGTCAAAGTCGTGATCGTGGTGGCGGCGGTGGCAGAGGAATGATGGCAGGCGGTGGCAATCGTTTTGACAGTCGTCGTAACATGTCACCACAGCGGCGCTTTTCACGAGAAAGAAGATTTTCGCCGGTGCAAAATCAATTTCGTAAATATTCACCCCAATGGCGTGGTTCACCGCCCAGACGTTCCCGTGAGCGCAGACTTAATTCTCGAGAAAGGCGTCCGTCTTCACCTTTGCGAGGATCTTCGCCGGAACGTGGCGGTGGTGGTGCTGCTGGAGGTGTTGGACGTGGTGGTGCTGCTACTGCTCCTGTTGCTGCAGGAACTTTTAACCGTTGGGATCAATCACAAAGAAATGCACCACCCGTTAATAAACCAAAGCAACGTTCGCCCTCGCCCGGCTCCAATTGGGGAGATCAGTCGGATGGTGAGAATATGAAAAAGAGGAGCGTTAGTAATCGTCGTAGCAGTGAGAATAGGAAAACTTCTCCACCACCGTCCAAAGACAAGGGACGTAAAAATCGCAGCCTTAGCCGGTCCCAAGAGCGTTACAAGAAAGTTGCTAATCGTTCGAGGGAAAGTGGTGGTAAGTTAACTGACGGTCCAGCAGAGTAAGTAGTTTGATTCGAAAAACAATGTTTGTGCTTGCAACTTTAAAAGAAAAATATTTCGATTATTGTCCGAATTTGTACAATGTGATTTGATATTGCATAGGAGTTCTCAACAAGAGCTAATCGATGTTGGAATCTCAGCTTTGTTTGAAGAAGTATTATTGAGATTATTTTTTTTTTTTTTTTGAAAGGCCCATATATGCTATTATGTATGGTGTATAACATTGTTTAACTATTCTCTGCGGCGTTATATGGTTTCACGGATCGAAGAGTATCAATTTTCAAATGTTTCTAACCTATAGATTTGGCGCAGTTGCAGCCATTGCCTGGTTTATGCCGATTTTAAATGCATCTCAATGACGGCTTAGACCTAGGACTTCAGACAACTTCTCAATAAAGAGTATAGCTGGGTCGAATGATACGATCCTTTGGCCAATACACGTCACCTTCATGAGAGATAAACATAACCTCAAGTCGTTTATGCTGAATGTCCATTGTGGCATTCCACGTACCATCGTTCTTCTGAAGCGAACTACATGCGTGTTTACATCTATATCATTGAATTCATTCAATCTTTGCTATTGATGGAGATTACCTTACCAAATCCTTTTTATAGCAAGTTCACATCTATATATCGTTCAATTTCGGCGCTCATTGTTGATGGAGGTTGTCTTACCAATATCTTTATGGCCAATTCATGTCATTCTGCTGTAGCGAACTACGTGTTCACATCTATATCGTGCAATTTCGGAACCAAGACATGCGTTGGCTAAAAATCATTATAAAAAGGTATATTTGTTTGGGTGCATTGTCTTCTGATGAAGCTCTTGTGAGTTGGCGTTATGCCACATAGAATTTAACTTGTTATCATAACCTGTAGTCCTTTTAGCTGAAATACGGACCAAAGAAGTCGCCTGTCAAGTATATTCACCAAACAGTAGCTTTTTGTAGCTGTATTTTCTTCTAATAAACTTCCTGTGGGAAGGCGTTTTCCCATATACTAGAATTTAGATTGTTAACATATCCATTCATCCAAATATGATCCCCTTCGCTACAGATGATGGCGTTTGTACTAACGAACACTGGCTTTCATAAAAAATTGGTTTTGTATGGATGCACTGTTCAATCTTGTTTCTTGTCATAGAGATTTGGCAACAGTAATACAAACGAAAAACGCTGAAAAAAGCAACATTGCCGCCCTCGATTCGCACTTACTGGAAAATGTTTTGCTCTTTCGAATAGAATTCTTGTAATTCTATTTGAATGTATGATTTAGTAATGTAAAATTTGTTTACAATTCAAACATTTGTATTTTCGAATCAAATTTTCTACTAACGCACCTCCCTGTTTAACACAAATGTTTATGCATGTTTAATTTTGGTTTCTTTTTACAGGCCGCTCTTCGGTTGAGTACTGTGCCCCTGCTGTAAAAACTATAGATCTATCACGGGATGAACTGGAGGAAGCCGGACGCAAACATTCTAAATCAGAATCCCTAGTACCCCAAGAAACTAAAACCAAGAAGTTGCCAGTTGTACAAACAATCACTGCAGCCACTGGACGGCGTGACCATTATAGTGTTAGTTTATCTAGGACCCCCTCTCCATTCCTTAAGCCACATGAGCGTAAACAAGCTGCTGCTTCGGGTGGCGAAAATCAAGCCTCTGGCAAGGAGAAAAAGTCATTGACTAAAAAACGACAAGACAGTGATTCAAGTTCCTCAGACAGTTCAGATGACAGCGACGACAGTGAAGATGAGGAGGACAGCACGGAGGAAGAGGAACGTGAGAGATTACGACGCGAAAAAGAGAAAGCCAAAGCTAAAGAGGAGTTGAAGAAAACACAGACGGCATTGGTCTACAAAAAGTCTGATAAATTGGAAAAGAATGAAAAGCTGGAAAAGGCTAGCAGCAAGACACAGCGCAAGCCACAGACCTCATCTAGTGACAGTGACTCCGATGACTCTGAAGACGAGAAACAAAGAAGGAAAAAGTCGACGACGAAAACTACAGCTCCTACTAAGACAAATAATAAGGAAAGTAAACTGTCTACGCACAGTGTCGAAGAGGAGCCTCCACGCAAGCGTGACAAACAGTCTATGGAGGTGTCAGATAAACGTAAACATGTCGAAATAAGAGACTCCAACACTACTTCTAGTAACCAGTCATCCTCTGCTAAACGTTCTAAAACTAGTGCTGAAAAACAAGTAACTACCACTTCATCATCTTTATCGTCGGCTGTCAAGAAATCTAGCAGCTCAAAATCAGATCACAAAAAACCAACAGCAAAATCCGAATCAGACTCAGATGAGGCCGGTGCTGCTGTTGCCGCCGCTGCGAACAAATTGGAAATAGAGACAAAATCATCAAAATTGCAGGCCCGCAAACGTACCCATTCAGCCACAAATAATGAACGTAAGAAGACTAAAAACGATTCTTCGGATACGGATGAACATGCCTCCAAAAAGAAACGTAAAAAGTCAAAAAAATCCTCTTCGAAGCGTAATTCGGATGATGAATCCTCTAGCGATTCAGACGATGAATCAAGCAAAAAGAAAAAACACAAGAAACACAAAAAACACAGTAGCAAAAAGAGTAAAAAACACAAGAAACACAAGAAAAAGAACAAAAAGGCTGATAGCTCATCCAGCAGTGATGATGAAAACCCAACAGACACTCATCGCAAAGACGAAAGGTCCTCGGGTAAGGTCTCCAATACGGCATCTATGTTGTTGGGCGGTGTTAATGAGGATCTAGAAAAACAGCTAAGAGAACGGGCTCTTAAATCTATGAAGAAAATGGATTAAACTAAAAAGATTTATAATGAAAACAAACATCTACACTTATTTCCTTATGTTGCGGCGTCTTGTTTATTCTGTTCGTTTTTTTATACATTTTTTTTATATAGAAATCAAACCATTCAACCAACCAATCAATCACCACTAGTTGCAAAAAACTCTGGTTTTAAAGCTGCAGTTTCTTTTATTTAAACACACATCCACCCACTCGCACCACCACTTCCCCTACCCCCTCCCCCCACAACAAACATTTCTACGGTGTTTGTGTTTTTTTTTTTTTCTTTTTTTAAATAGTGTTTAAATGGCTTTTTATATTATTAAGCTGTCGTTGAAACCATTTTATTATTAGCTCTTTTAGAACAGACATGTATTCTTGTTGCATCCTTTCAAGAATATCCACTCGTATTTTTCATTCTACATACTTCTCTAACAAAATATAAATTTTTTTACAAAAAAAAAAAAAAAAAATACAAAAAAAAAAATCATTATATAAAAAAGAAAGATATATAAACAAAACCCTATTAAGATATTTTTGTCCATTCTTTTTTTTTTTTTTTTTTCTTTAGTTTTTAATTTTTAAGTAGTTTCATAACTTAATTAAAACAAAAACAAAATCATCTTTATGTTAAACAAAACAAAAATTAATTATTAAACAAAAAATATAAATTAATACATATAGAATTCAAAATATGTATTTATCTACCCCAAGTTTGATCATCTAAATTTTAAGGAGAGTTTAATTAAAATTTAACAGAACATAAAATAAAATAATAAAACAAATAAATATGTGAGAGTAAAAAAAAAACATTTGAAAAAACATAATTCTAAGAAGAATTAATAAAAATTTAAAAAAAAGGTGTTTGGGGTTTGTTTTCAGTTTATAACAGGTATGTACGATTATGTTAAAAACTTTTTGAACAAAATATAAATTTTAAACCATTAAATCTAAACTGAACTTTTAAAATACTTTTCAGTTATAACAGCAGAAGCTAAGAAGTAAAAAATGCCAGCGTTATAAAGGTCTAAATCCAGCTAGCATGGCTTTACAAACTTTATTGGTTCATCCTTTAGTCAATTGCCTTTACTTACATGATCCGAAAAAGGCGTTACTTATTGTGGGAACATTTTTGCCATGGCGTCAAGGAATAAATGAATATTTCTCAAATATTAGACCTAGTACTCTTCACAAGGAGTTATAAAATTGAGGAATTTATTCCGCCGTAATTGAATGGTATTAGACTGAAGATTGCGGATAGTGCTAAATATTTAGCACAAGACTAATAAGGCCTACAGTAATTAGAAAACTAACTGGGAAATCAATACTAAAGATATTAATTGAATCTTTAATGCCCATTATTTTCTAAATGAGTATTGTTATGGTAGCATGTACTGATGAATTCCACGCATAGAAGTGCTCTGTATAACGTGTGTTAAGGAACTCCACTATTCTGATTACAGGTGGGGTAAGAATTGCGTCATCAAAAGCGCTATTCACCAGGCTGACGGTGGACTTGATGGCAATCCAAATTTCTCTCAGCTCAAATGTGAGGCTAAATGCTAGACACTAATGCTCTCATAAGGATTATGATTACTCTACTATATTAAGCTACTATGAAAACTTTCATAGGAATGTTCACTACTAAGCAGAAATCTCTGCCATAAGCGTGCTGTATATTGGCTAAGGTATTGTCGATTATCTTGGGATAAATGTACATATATTTACTGATAGCAGTTCTATCACGAGTCTTAAAATTATTCTTCAGCAAGAACTGTTTAGACTTGCTCGGGCAAAGTGGTCGAATACGGCTCTATTGGCCCGTATTTGGACCTGGGAAACACCCACAATTTCGCCAAAGAATCAGGGTGTTTTGGAATGCAAACAACCAATGTTGATTGATCAACCAGTTGTTTGCCTAACGCGTAATATAATGATATCAACTTAATGGATCCAAATGAGCTGTTTTTGCCCACGGGACCTAACCTAGACATTATTTTCAATGTCGTATTATTTTAATCATGCAGTTTTTGTAAGAGGCCATGAATATGTATGTATTTATTAAGAGTTTATGGGGCATAATATAAACAGAAGTTTTGGATGCAGTTTTATCAGAACAGGCTGGCTAAACTGGCCCACTAAAATATCTGTTCCAGTTCTGTAAGTCGAGTGATTTCAAAAACAAATAATTGACAAATGAATATTCTGCAAAACGCACGGTTTTGTAGATTGTAACCGGATTGTTTACTCGAAAGTAAACCTCGTAGAAACGATTTACAGAACAGCAAAATTTGTGAATTTTTTTAAAAACCGAAACGCTAACCGCATTCGTTTTACAGAATAGGGGCGATACAAATTGTCATCATTTGTCATTTTTTTTCTAGATGCTTTAATAATTCTCAGCAGTCTGAGAACACGATAAAACTGTATGTTTGATTTAAAAAACTGTTAAAATGAAAGTTTAATATTGCACTACGAAGTAAAACTGTAATCATTTTTAATTCCACACTGATAAAGGTGCTTTCGATTTGGATTTGAATGCTGACAAGTAAATTCATAAAGGCTACTGCTATAAATCATACGACACATACAGTGGCCGACAAAAGTCTACATACGACCCATATTTTTGCAATTTGGGCATTTTGAAACCATAATGAAGAAAAGTAATAATACAGTTTTGTTTCAGATGTATTTTTAATAATATAACACAAAAAAAATCTTATTTTATTAAAAACTTAAACTTTTATTCACAAAAAACTAAAAAAATTGAATGACAAAAGTCTACATACGAGCTGTAAATTAACATAAAAAACTTTGTTTGGGTATTAAAACTTATTACTTTTTATTAAAATTAATATTTCGTTGGACCACCATGGGCATCTATAACTGCTTGTAAGAGTCTGGGCATCGAAGCAACTAAATTGTCGAGTTCTGCGGATGTTATGTTTAGCCATTCTTCTTGAAGCTTCTCTTTAAGCATTGGGGCACTAGTAATAGGAGTTTTGCGAATTTTTCGTTGTAGAATCTCCCACACGTGCTCAATAACATTTAAGTCCGGCCTTTGAGGTGGTGTGAACAACTGTCGTGGGGCATGGTAGAGCAGCTAATCTTTGACAATCTGAGACGTGTGCTTCGGATCGTCATCTTGCTGGAAAATCTAACTCTGACCAAGATTTAAAATATCAACCGAGGGTTTAAAATTTTGTTCCAAAATGGCTTCGTACAGATAGCGATCCATATTACCCTCAATAAACACTAACTTTCCTACTCCAGAAGTAGCGAAAGCACCCCAAACCATCACGCTGCCTCCACCATACTTAACAGTAGCAACTAAGTTCTTCGGCTCCATCGCTGTATTTTTTGTTTCGCCAAACTTTATCTCTCCCATCACTTCCAAATATGTTATATTTAGATTCATGAGTGAACAAAACTCTCTTCCAGAAATCCATATCCTTCTGAATATGGTTTTGTGGAAATTCCAAACGAACTTTGCGATTTTTTTCGCTTATGAGAGGTTTTTGCGAGTAGATCTGCTATGGTAACCATTATTATTTAAAGTTCTTGGATGGACAATTAATTCAGATCATGCAGCGATATCTTCGGCTAATTTTGTGGCATTTACTTTGGGATTTTTGCCCACTTCTTTTAAAATGAAGCTAACGTCTCTACGACTAATTTTCTTTGGGCGACCTCCACGTGGTTTGTTTTCTACTGTACCAGTCTTTTTAAAGTTACTGACTATTGTCTGAACCGTAGACTTACTTAAATTAAAAAGCTTTGATATTTCATCAAAATATTTTTCCTAATTTTTGCACTTTACAACAAAATTACGGACATCAATTGATATTTCTTTTCGAGAAGCCATTATTTCTATTAAAGATTTATTTATCAGCCTAAACTTGAGCTGAATAATATTTTAAGAAACCCCTTAACACAACAAAAAAAGTAAAAAATAAATAACGGCATTTTACCGTTTGAAATCAACAACAAAATCCCATACATGCTGGCAGTATGTAGACTTTTGTCAATGGTGTTTATTTGTTTATTATGAATAATTTTTAAAGTTTACATTACAATAACAATTTTTCTTTGGGCATATCAACAAAAATAGATTACAAACAAAACTGCATCATTATTTTTTTATTCCAAACTAATGTTCTCATAATATGTCCAATATTGTGTTCGTATGTAGACTTTTGTCGGCCACTGTATGCTATGATATTTATGAAATGAGAAAGAGGAAGTATGTTCGATATCTCACCTATTTTTGTTAATATACAGTTCTGGCCACTAAGAGGAAGCATTTATTATTTACTAACCCCAACTGTCACTCTTGGAAGGGAAGTCGATCTGTGTTTTAGTGTCTACTGAAGATGTTGCCATGATGAGAAAGAGGTAGAAATATCTTATTATCTTCTAGGAAGAATTTCAGATATATCTATATTTACTCATTTATTAAAGTATCTGGTTGGCTCAGTAAGGAAACAATGCGTGGCAATTAATAGGACTGTGAGGTATTTGTCTATTTCGAATCGATTTCCACAGATAATTTTTTACTCGTTTTGAAAAGAAACTCGTTAAAATGTATTTTGAAATTTTTTTTTATCAATTTTGAAAATCATGGATTAAGCAAAAATATTTAGATAAAGACAAGCTAACACTTTTAGCTAAAATCAGAAAAACATAAATTTATCAAGGCAACCGAAAAACATTGGCCATTTCAACCCGCCAGGACAATTGGATTTACTCTCCAGAACCATAAGCACAGAGTATACTCTGTTTTAGCCTGTGTACTCTGTGACCATAAGAGCTAAAGATTTTAACTCAGCTTTAGCTGTATCAACCGAGCACTAACTCTATAACAGTGAACTAATAAACAGTTAGTTTATAAAAAAAAAAACGACATTTGGATATTCATGTATACTCTTCGCAATTATACCAGTCACAGTCGATCATGGTGCAACTATACAAGGTGAGTGCAGTAGCCCAGCTGACTGACTTTGTTTACAATTTACTTATGTCAAAAGTAATACTTTTTCAAGTATTTTTGACAGTAGTACATTATTTTACACGAACAAAATGCCTGTTGTTTCTGTTTTGTGTTGTATTTGTTGTCGATTTGCACTCACCTTGTATAGTTGCACCATGCACTCGACCAAAGATTGTCAACTCTGCTGCATCAACCGCATGTTGTTTACCCGGAAGAGAATTCTGGATAACAGTGAAACTAATAAATAACGAATACATATTTATACGAACTTCAAAATGGTGGCCTGTGTTACAAAAAAAATTAGGCATATATTATATTTGTTGCAGTAGACCAGCCACACTCATCTCAAAATACTAAAATTTTATTCCTGAATTTCTTTTTCCTTAATTTTATCCCTTTTTCCAAATGTATTTAAATTTAACGGCTGGTATCATCATCATACAATAACATATTTATTTATCAACATTTGTAGAAACATAGCTGAGAGCAAAAGAGCAGTGTTTGTTTGTTGCGAGTAAGGACAAAACGTCTTTTTATTTGTTTTATTTGTTAACAATTTGTTGCTTTTATGATGACAAATTTTCAATAACCTTAAAAATTTCGAATAACGGCATAAAAACTCGTCGGGAGGATGTTTTTCCCTCGTCCGCCTACCATTTCGTCTCTCCTGTCCTCCCTCTTCATCAAACCACTCGTTGTCGTCGTCCGACGCTGCCTCCTGCTGTGTGGGTTTGGTGGGCTGGGCTTGCATATACATATATATTAGTATGAAAGAAAAAACCGGGTTTGTGGTATTTATGCGGACTTAAAAAAACGAATGCGGAAATTTTTTAATAATTTTTTTTACCCCCTACTAACACTAAATACAACCCTGCAGAAAAATAACTGCACAACCAGGTGTCGCCCTGGCGAAAAAGTGTCAACAAATGGCTGTGAACAATAATTGATACACAACTGTCAAATAAGAGGCCTTTTAGATGGTGCAATTAATTGCATGCAATTTTTTCCATTCTCTTTTAAAATTGCTACGTAATACTATGTTTCCACGAAAAAATACGTACGTATTTACTTTCTTTACTTCTAGCAACAAGAAAATAATTTGCTTTGTTTACAATAATATTAAATTTGTACAGCTAGTGCAGATAAACTTGCGATAAAAATTAGAGAAGAGTGTAATTTTTCGTGCTTCGCAAGTAGATTCAATATGAACCTACTTGATTCGCTCTTAAAATTTTAATTAATTTTTATAACGCACACTTCAAAGTCAGAATAAGAATAAAACAAAATAAGTAAAACACAAACGATGGTAAAAGGAAATGTCAAAAAATTGCATGACAAACGAAGTCGTGCAACTTTTTCTACCCCTCTTGCTTCTCTCACCCGATCGCCAAGAAACATCAGTTGCATGCAATTTATTGCATGCACAATTGCATCGTCTAAAGGGCCTCTAAGTGTCAAATAAAGCGACATCCGGCCATCTTCCTTTCCTTTTTTTCGTATCTTACAAGATGGTAGGTTCTACCGAAATTTATTATTGTGTTAAAATACATTGCCATCCTAAATAAATCAACAGAAATGTCTAAAATTAAGTTAAAAATAAGCAAAGTTATAATGTTTGCTAAAAGAAAATGTAAATATTTCAAAGAAATGTGTCCGAAAACAGAAATAATTAAAGAAATAGAAAAGATTGTTTATGAACTAGTAACCATAAACAAATGATTGTTGAAATTGTTAAAAAAAATTAAGATGGCAGTGTTTTTTTTTACTTAAATAATTTAAATATAATAGTTTAATTATGAAAACTAATAAAATTTATTTAAAAAATATGTGAATTTAGGCGCGAGGTCCTAAGAAACATTTGAAGCGTTTAGCCGCCCCTAAGGCTTGGATGTTGGACAAATTGGGAGGTGTTTTCGCTCCCCGTCCTTCCACCGGCCCACACAAATTGCGAGAATCGTTGCCTTTAATGATTTTCTTAAGAAATCGTTTGAAGTACGCCTTGAACGGTGCTGAAGTAACCAAAATTGTTATGCAGCGTTTGATTAAGGTCGACGGTAAGGTACGCACTGACCCTACCTTCCCAGCTGGTTTCATGGGTAAGTTTTTAGTGGATGTTAGAAGGAGTTGTATTATTAATACCGATTTTGTGCTTTTAGATGTCATCACCATTGAAAAGACCGGTGAATACTTCCGTTTGGTCTATGACGTTAAAGGTCGTTTCACCATTCACCGCATCTCCCAAGAGGAAGCTGCCGTAAGTATATAATGATTGCATTTTTAAGCTTTAATGAGGGGAGAAGTGGTAGCAATAAATTGTAGTTTTGGTTAATGTAGAATTATTTGAATTTTTAGAGTTTAGCTGGTGTGTTAAGAATTGTAAGGAAAATTTAGCAGATTAACAGTCTGGATATTGTTAATACTGAATAGTTTGCAGAAAGTACCAGGAGTAAGAAATAATCTTTATAATTACCCAAAGTTTTGACATCTCAAATCAAGGGTTTCATGTCATTTGCCGTAATTTGTGAATTTTAGCTAAACTTTTAAGAAAATATTTGAAGAGCTTAAGTATTTTTAAAATATTGTTTTCAGGTTTATTTAAAATCATGGGCTTTCCAACACCACATTTATTGATTTTTGATTCATTTAAGTGTGGATACTTTTATTAAAAAGACTAAAAGCAATTTTTGCAACGACGGTCTTTGCTTTATCATTTCCCAGATACTGCAATAACATTTACGTTCAATTACAAATTTCAGTTATTTATTTCAAGAATTTGCAATGATTTTATAGTAAATCCAAGAATATTAAGCCTTATGAGTATCGTAAACGTAAACGAGCAGTTTTGCTAGATTGTTTGTTGAAATCGTCTTGAAATACAAACAAACTTTCATATATTTCGTTTCAAATCGAACGCAAATTGCACAAACATTTTCGGTACTCATAATGAGATGAATTTTCATTCGTAAACCGATAGTAGTAATAATTAAATGTGACTCTATCGAAGACTATGCTAAATGATTATAATAAACCACATTTTCATAGATCAAAAGTCAGCCAAAAGCAATTTTTGTAACGACGGTCTTTGCTTTATCATTTAACCAGATACTGCAATAACATTTACGTTCAATTACAAATTTAAATAGACTGAATGGCACATTTTTACCCTAAACATTTGATAAACATAACAAATAGTTTTTTTTAAGTCCCCCCCCCCCCCCCCCCAAAAAAAAAACTTTGAAAGTAAGCTTTTTAAATTAATGACGACAAACTAATTAATTTATTTTTCTTTTATTTATAGTACAAATTGTGCAAGGTCCGCAAGACACAATTGGGCGCCAAAGGTGTACCTTTCGTTGTTACCCACGACGGTCGCACCATCCGTTACCCCGATCCTTTGGTCAAGGCTAACGATACCATCCAGGTTGATATTGCCACTGGCAAGATCACCGATTATATCAAGTTCGATTCTGGTAAGTTTGACTCATGTTTATGTTTATTATATTACAAATATGTTATCAAAAGTAGATTTTTATAATAAGATCTTTTGAATGCTTACAACGTCGTCTACTCTGGCTTGATCGAAGACCTTGTCTGATGATTAAAATAAACCACATTTGCAAGGATCAAAAGCAAGCCAAAAGCAATTTTTGCAACACGGTCATGGCTTTGTCTCATAAATGATACTGTCATAACATTTTAGTTCAATTACATTTTTAAACACTCCATTAAACTAAATCGTATTACTTCTATAAAACAATTTATTAACTTTGTTTTTTTTTTTAATTATTAAATTTCTAGGTAACTTGTGTATGATCACAGGAGGTAGAAATTTGGGTCGTGTCGGTACCGTTGTCAACCATGAAAGACATCCCGGCTCCTTCGATATTGTGCACGTAAAGGATACTCAAGGTCATGTATTCGCTACCCGTTTGACCAATGTCTTCATCATTGGCAAGGGCAACAAGCCATACATTAGTTTGCCTAAGGGCAAGGGTGTTAAATTGAGCATTGCTGAAGAACGTGACAAGCGTTTGGCCGCCAAAGCTAATTAATTTAATTTAAATATGATAATGTATATTTGTGTTTGTAAATTTAATTTAAATATAGAATAATTTATGTTATATATTATAATGATTAATTAAACTTCTCTATTTAATTCCACGAAAGATTTAAAGGGCAACTAAAAATTAAATTGGGCTATCTTGAATGTGAGTGCATGAAGATAGCAATGGTTGGGAGGGTTTCGAGCACAAAAGGGGTAATGTCATCTATCTCCCTTTATTTACTTCACAAAGTTAATTTGTTTTTGTGTTTTGTTTTACTTTAGTTTTCTCTTTATATTATTTTTTTTTTTTTTGTTGTTCAAGTTATCAATATTGGAGTTATTTAAGCTACCTATATCTTTTAAATTTTGTAACGTGCATTCTATTTCATTTGAAAACAAGTACACCACCCCATTCTCCCTGAGCACAGCCGGTTATAAAGGTAGCTAAAAGTTTTCTAGAAGTAGGATTATGAATCGTCCGTTACATAATAATTAAAAAAATCTCTGTAACGATTCTATCATGAGGTGGTTTGTTAATGGGAACGATGCTACCTATTAATACGGCCGTGCTCGTCGGTGGGGAGGGTGAAGTTTGTTCCCAAATTAAAATAGTAATGTAGTTGAATCTGTTACAAGGACTTTACTTTAGGTAGCTTATAAAATGATCTACAAAGTAGGGAAGAAGAAGAAGCAGTATAAGATGGTTGTGTAGCTTATGCTAGAATTTGCTACACTGTTCCATAGCCCTCCCTCCATGCTGACAAAATTTAGATTTGACTGTCAGATGTGTTTTTTATTTTATTAAAAAAAACTTATAAAACAAACTAATTTTACCCACAAAAAATGATGGAAAAAATATATAAAAACTAAACAAAAACAAAAATTATATTTGGTTTTTTTTATTTCTGAGTTTATTAGGTGAAATTAGTTAAGGAGGATTTTACTTTTATTTGTAGTAATAGTTAATTGCAGTTAATTAAGATCATATTTTATATAAATATGAGTGATAATTTTATTGAGGGATTTTAAAATCACTTGAAAGCATTTTTGCAATTAAATATAAAAATTTAAAGCCAAATGGACTTGAAATTTAGAGTGGTAGATCGCTGGCCGAACTCAGAAAATGATTTCGATAGCCAAATATAGCTGATGTTTTAATTTTTTTTTTTACCTTCGGTAGGCCCGCCATATTAAAAAACCCAAAAAATATCGCAAAATTAAGGTGATGACTATATATCTCTTGAACTAAAAGGGATAACCTACTTGTGTAATATGGTGTTCAAACATGCATTTTTAATTGAGTCAATTATTGGTTAATAAAAAATGTTTACACATGCTCAATATTGCGTTTGACAGCAGCTGACAAAAAAATACATTTATTTGGTTCTAATATTATAATTTTCAGCCTAAAAATATTATTTATTAATTTAAAAGCGAAACAACTGCCATTTTAGTTATTAGTTGTCACAGGGTTGTATTTTTAATTTTAACAATTATTAGAACAATTAACTGATAATGAAGCAACTACCTTAATTGAAATTTTGTATGGATAATTAAAGTCAATTAGGGCGTTAATTAAAAATTTCAATTAAAAATGCATGTCTGAACACTATATAAGAGCATTTATTTTTTGTAGAGTTTTTAAGGACTACATTTATATTTCAGCTCATTCGATCATCGACCCGAGGTGACGAACTTTGAGGGACCACCCATAGGCCCCCCTTACGACTACTATGCCAAAACGTAAATGTAAATCAACTTGAAAGCACCTCAGCTCCAACGATGAGAAATTTTGTTACGATATCTGTAATAGCTCCGAAGATACCAAATTATTTCCAAAATAAAACGTTTCTTAACCACTGCAATATTAAACATTCTACAGCCTATTGCTAGCTAGGAACACAACTGGGACGAACAAGGAATTTTTGGTAGCGAATATTCGTTGTTTAAGGATTTACAGCCCATTTTATAATTCCTTAAAGAATTAATTTTTGTTAAAAAATATATGTAAGTGATTTTTTATTGTATTTTATTTTAACTTTTTCATTAATATTTTAGAAATTGTTCAAGCTAAGGTCTTTTTTATTAAAATAAAATTTTTATTGAATGAGAATTTTTCCTCTTGCGAGTACTAATTGTAAAAATTTTTTATAAAATTTTTTATTCGAAGGTTTACTTCTAGTTGAACATAATAATTTGAAATTTATTTTTGTATACCAACGGAAAGCTATGTAGAACATATAACAGAGGTATACAAAAATAAATTTCAAATTATTATGTTCTTTCTTTACTTCTAGCAACAAGAAAATAATTTGCTTTGTTTACAATAATATTAAATTTGTACAGCTAGTGCAGATAAACTTGCGATAAAAATTAGAGAAGAGTGTAATTTTTCGTGCTTCGCAAGTAGATTCAATATGAACCTACTTGATTCGCTCTTAAAATTTTAATTAATTTTTATAACGCACACTTCAAAGTCAGAATAAGAATAAAACAAAATAAGTAAAACACAAACGATGGTAAAAGGAAATGTCAAAAAATTGCATGACAAACGAAGTCGTGCAACTTTTTCTACCCCTCTTGCTTCTCTCACCCGATCGCCAACAAACATCAGTTGCATGCAATTTATTGCATGCACAATTGCATCGTCTAAAGGGCCTCTAAGTGTCAAATAAAGCGACATCCGGCCATCTTCCTTTCCTTTTTTTCGTATCTTACAAGATGGTAGGTTCTACCGAAATTTATTATTGTGTTAAAATACATTGCCATCCTAAATAAATCAACAGAAATGTCTAAAATTAAGTTAAAAATAAGCAAAGTTATAATGTTTGCTAAAAGAAAATGTAAATATTTCAAAGAAATGTGTCCGAAAACAGAAATAATTAAAGAAATAGAAAAGATTGTTTATGAACTAGTAACCATAAACAAATGATTGTTGAAATTGTTAAAAAAAATAAAGATGGCAGTGTTTTTTTTTACTTAAATAATTTAAATATAATAGTTTAATTATGAAAACTAATAAAATTTATTTAAAAAATATGTGAATTTAGGCGCGAGGTCCTAAGAAACATTTGAAGCGTTTAGCCGCCCCTAAGGCTTGGATGTTGGACAAATTGGGAGGTGTTTTCGCTCCCCGTCCTTCCACCGGCCCACACAAATTGCGAGAATCGTTGCCTTTAATGATTTTCTTAAGAAATCGTTTGAAGTACGCCTTGAACGGTGCTGAAGTAACCAAAATTGTTATGCAGCGTTTGATTAAGGTCGACGGTAAGGTACGCACTGACCCTACCTTCCCAGCTGGTTTCATGGGTAAGTTTTTAATGGATGTTAGAAGGAGTTGTATTATTAATACCGATTTTGTGCTTTTAGATGTCATCACCATTGAAAAGACCGGTGAATACTTCCGTTTGGTCTATGACGTTAAAGGTCGTTTCACCATTCACCGCATCTCCCAAGAGGAAGCTGCCGTAAGTATATAATGATTGCATTTTTAAGCTTTAATGAGGGGAGAAGTGGTAGCAATAAATTGTAGTTTTGGTTAATGTAGAATTATTTGAATTTTTAGAGTTTAGCTCGTGTGTTAAGAATTGTAAGGAAAATTTAGCAGATTAACAGTCTGGATTTTGTTAATACTGAATAGTTGGAAGAAAGTACCAGGAGTAAGAAATAATCTTTACAATTACCCAAAGTTTTGACATCTCAAATCAAGGGTTTCATGTCATTTGCCGTAATTTGTGAATTTTAGCTAAACTTTTTAGAAAATATTTGAAGAGCTTAAGTATTTTTAAAATATTCACCCTTATTGTGTTTGGCGTAGTTGAAAAACGACAGCTGTCGTAGTTGCCGTCGAATTTTAAATCTCATGCTACCGTGTAAAATTTTTGACAAGCAAAATTTTGTAAATGAATAATAATGTAATAGATTACGCTAAACTACATGATTATGAAACAGCCTGTTAAAGAACTGTCAATCAAATGTTTATAAATAACAAAAATAAAATTCAAATATAGTTTTTTGGTGAATAAGAATATATAAAAAAATATTAAAGAATATTTTAAAAATTAAAAAATATTAAATAAATAAAAAAATAAATAAATCCAAATGCGTCTTTATGTTGGACAACCATACGCATGCCTAATAAATTAATTGCTGCTTCTTCCACAGCAGAAAAACTAAATTTTTTGAAAAGTCCGCCACCTGTGACCGAGTTTTTTTTTTTAATTTAAATTTAAAATCGCTCCACACCTTCAACCAACCTTCTCCGGAACGGGATGGTGGACCAAGACAATTTAAATCTTCAGAAATCGCGTTCCACTCTTCTTTAATATTTATGGGCTTTAAACTTTTATTAAAGCCTTTTGCCAAATAAGACTTTTGCTCCATTTTTTCAACTAATTTGGCAAATTGTGCTGCAGTTGTAATTTTTACGCTAAAAGACAGACATACATAACATTAGAACAAAATCAAGTTTTTATTGAAGTTTACTTCTTATGTATTTTTGATTTTCTGTAAAATTAGCAGATTGTTGCTAAAGTTTCAAGTTTAATGTGAAATAAATATTCACTTACAGAAAATACAGAAAGCTACTGCAGGAAAACAAAAGTAAAAAAGTTAAACTTAATTTACTTTTATTTCACTGGAACATGCCTAGTTCAATATATTTTTGCATACTTACATTTTATTTCCTTCCATTTCAATTATTTTTTAATAAATTTTAGTAGCTTTGGCGCAAATTCACAAATCGTAATTAAAGTCGAGAACAAATATTTTAACGACAATTTTTTGCACTTTTGACAGATGAATACGCCAAACACAATAACGTTTTAATGGCGGTTTTTGTAAAAGATTAGAAAATTGTTGTACTCATTGGCGTTTTTCGACAATTACGGTACCATTAAAAAAAAAAAAACGCCTAGTTTTCGCCGAAAAAACGCCAAACACAATAAGGGTGATTGTTTTCAGGTTTATTTAAAATCATGGGCTTTCCAACACCACATTTATTGATTTTTGATTCATTTAAGTGTGGATACTTTTATTAAAAAGACTAAAAGCAATTTTTGCAACGACGGTCTTTGCTTTATCATTTCCCAGATACTGCAATAACATTTACGTTCAATTACAAATTTCAGTTATTTATTTCAAGAATTTGCAATGATTTTATAGTAAATCCAAGAATATTAAGCCTTATGAGTATCGTAAACGTAAACGAGCAGTTTTGTTAGATTGTTTGTTGAAATCGTCTTGAAATACAAACAAACTTTCATATATTTCGTTTCAAATCGAACGCAAATTGCACAAACATTTTCGGTACTCATAATGAGATGAATTTTCATTCGTAAACCGATAGTAGTAATAATTAAATGTGACTCTATCGAAGACTATGCTAAATGATTATAATAAACCACATTTTCATAGATCAAAAGTCAGCCAAAAGCAATTTTTGTAACGACGGTCTTTGCTTTATCATTTAACCAGATACTGCAATAACATTTACGTTCAATTACAAATTTAAATAGACTGAATGGCACATTTTTACCCTAAACATTTGATAAACATAACAAATAGTTTTTTTTAAGTCCCCCCCCCCAAAAAAAAAACTTTGAAAGTAAGCTTTTTAAATTAATGACGACAAACTAATTAATTTATTTTTCTTTTATTTATAGTACAAATTGTGCAAGGTCCGCAAGACACAATTGGGCGCCAAAGGTGTACCTTTCGTTGTTACCCACGACGGTCGCACCATCCGTTACCCCGATCCTTTGGTCAAGGCTAACGATACCATCCAGGTTGATATTGCCACTGGCAAGATCACCGATTATATCAAGTTCGATTCTGGTAAGTTTGACTCATGTTTATGTTTATTATATTACAAATATGTTATCAAAAGTAGATTTTTATAATAAGATCTTTTGAATGCTTACAACGTCGTCTACTCTGGCTTGATCGAAGACCTTGTCTGATGATTAAAATAAACCACATTTGCAAGGATCAAAAGCAAGCCAAAAGCAATTTTTGCAACACGGTCATGGCTTTGTCTCATAAATGATACTGTCATAACATTTTAGTTCAATTACATTTTTAAACACTCCATTAAACTAAATCGTATTACTTCTATAAAACAATTTATTAACTTTGTTTTTTTTTTTAATTATTAAATTTCTAGGTAACTTGTGTATGATCACAGGAGGTAGAAATTTGGGTCGTGTCGGTACCGTTGTCAACCGTGAAAGACATCCCGGCTCCTTCGATATTGTGCACGTAAAGGATACTCAAGGTCATGTATTCGCTACCCGTTTGACCAATGTCTTCATCATTGGCAAGGGCAACAAGCCATACATTAGTTTGCCTAAGGGCAAGGGTGTTAAATTGAGCATTGCTGAAGAACGTGACAAGCGTTTGGCCGCCAAAGCTAATTAATTTAATTTAAATATGATAATGTATATTTGTGTTTGTAAATTTAATTTAAATATAGAATAATTTATGTTATATATTATAATGATTAATTAAACTTCTCTATTTAATTCCACGAAAGATTTAAAGGGCAACTAAAAATTAAATTGGGCTATCTTGAATGTGAGTGCATGAAGATAGCAATGGTTGGGAGGGTTTCGAGCACAAAAGGGGTAATGTCATCTATCTCCCTTTATTTACTTCACAAAGTTAATTTGTTTTTGTGTTTTGTTTTACTTTAGTTTTCTCTTTATATTATTTTTTTTTTTTTTGTTGTTCAAGTTATCAATATTGGAGTTATTTAAGCTACCTATATCTTTTAAATTTTGTAACGTGCATTCTATTTCATTTGAAAACAAGTACACCACCCCATTCTCCCTGAGAGCACAGCCGGTTATAAAGGTAGCTAAAAGTTTTCTAGAAGTAGGATTATGAATCGTCCGTTACATAATAATTAAAAAAATCTCTGTAACGATTCTATCATGAGGTGGTTTGTTAATGGGAACGATGCTACCTATTAATACGGCCGTGCTCGTCGGTGGGGAGGGTGAAGTTTGTTCCCAAATTAAAATAGTAATGTAGTTGAATCTGTTACAAGGACTTTACTTTAGGTAGCTTATAAAATGATCTACAAAGTAGGGAAGAAGAAGAAGCAGTATAAGATGGTTGTGTAGCTTATGCTAGAATTTGCTACACTGTTCCATAGCCCTCCCTCCATGCTGACAAAATTTAGATTTGACTGTCAGATGTGTTTTTTATTTTATTAAAAAAAACTTATAAAACAAACTAATTTTACCCACAAAAAATGATGGAAAAAATATATAAAAACTAAACAAAAACAAAAATTATATTTGGTTTTTTTTATTTCTGAGTTTATTAGGTGAAATTAGTTAAGGAGGATTTTACTTTTATTTGTAGTAATAGTTAATTGCAGTTAATTAAGATCATATTTTATATAAATATGAGTGATAATTTTATTGAGGGATTTTAAAATCACTTGAAAGCATTTTTGCAATTAAATATAAAAATTTAAAGCCAAATGGACTTGAAATTTAGAGTGGTAGATCGCTGGCCGAACTCAGAAAATGATTTCGATAGCCAAATATAGCTGATGTTTTAATTTTTTTTTTTACCTTCGGTAGGCCCGCCATATTAAAAAACCCAAAAAATATCGCAAAATTAAGGTGATGACTATATATCTCTTGAACTAAAAGGGATAACCTACTTGTGTAATATGGTGTTCAAACATGCATTTTTAATTGAGTCAATTATTGGTTAATAAAAAATGTTTACACATGCTCAATATTGCGTTTGACAGCAGCTGACAAAAAAATACATTTATTTGGTTCTAATATTATAATTTTCAGCCTAAAAATATTATTTATTAATTTAAAAGCGAAACAACTGCCATTTTAGTTATTAGTTGTCACAGGGTTGTATTTTTAATTTTAACAATTATTAGAACAATTAACTGATAATGAAGCAACTACCTTAATTGAAATTTTGTATGGATAATTAAAGTCAATTAGGGCGTTAATTAAAAATTTCAATTAAAAATGCATGTCTGAACACTATATAAGAGCATTTATTTTTTGTAGAGTTTTTAAGGACTACATTTATATTTCAGCTCATTCGATCATCGACCCGAGGTGACGAACTTTGAGGGACCACCCATAGGCCCCCCTTACGACTACTATGCCAAAACGTAAATGTAAATCAACTTGAAAGCACCTCAGCTCCAACGATGAGAAATTTTGTTACGATATCTGTAATAGCTCCGAAGATACCAAATTATTTCCAAAATAAAACGTTTCTTAACCACTGCAATATTAAACATTCTACAGCCTATTGCTAGCTAGGAACACAACTGGGACGAACAAGGAATTTTTGGTAGCGAATATTCGTTGTTTAAGGATTTACAGCCCATTTTATAATTCCTTAAAGAATTAATTTTTGTTAAAAAATATATGTAAGTGATTTTTTATTGTATTTTATTTTAACTTTTTCATTAATATTTTAGAAATTGTTCAAGCTAAGGTCTTTTTTATTAAAATAAAATTTTTATTGAATGAGAATTTTTCCTCTTGCGAGTACTAATTGTAAAAATTTTTTATAAAATTTTTTATTCGAAGGTTTACTTCTAGTTGAACATAATAATTTGAAATTTATTTTTGTATACCAACGGAAAGCTATGTAGAACATATAACAGAGGTATACAAAAATAAATTTCAAATTATTATGTTCTTTCTTTACTTCTAGCAACAAGAAAATAATTTGCTTTGTTTACAATAATATTAAATTTGTACAGCTAGTGCAGATAAACTTGCGATAAAAATTAGAGAAGAGTGTAATTTTTCGTGCTTCGCAAGTAGATTCAATATGAACCTACTTGATTCGCTCTTAAAATTTTAATTAATTTTTATAACGCACACTTCAAAGTCAGAATAAGAATAAAACAAAATAAGTAAAACACAAACGATGGTAAAAGGAAATGTCAAAAAATTGCATGACAAACGAAGTCGTGCAACTTTTTCTACCCCTCTTGCTTCTCTCACCCGATCGCCAACAAACATCAGTTGCATGCAATTTATTGCATGCACAATTGCATCGTCTAAAGGGCCTCTAAGTGTCAAATAAAGCGACATCCGGCCATCTTCCTTTCCTTTTTTTCGTATCTTACAAGATGGTAGGTTCTACCGAAATTTATTATTGTGTTAAAATACATTGCCATCCTAAATAAATCAACAGAAATGTCTAAAATTAAGTTAAAAATAAGCAAAGTTATAATGTTTGCTAAAAGAAAATGTAAATATTTCAAAGAAATGTGTCCGAAAACAGAAATAATTAAAGAAATAGAAAAGATTGTTTATGAACTAGTAACCATAAACAAATGATTGTTGAAATTGTTAAAAAAAATTAAGATGGCAGTGTTTTTTTTTACTTAAATAATTTAAATATAATAGTTTAATTATGAAAACTAATAAAATTTATTTAAAAAATATGTGAATTTAGGCGCGAGGTCCTAAGAAACATTTGAAGCGTTTAGCCGCCCCTAAGGCTTGGATGTTGGACAAATTGGGAGGTGTTTTCGCTCCCCGTCCTTCCACCGGCCCACACAAATTGCGAGAATCGTTGCCTTTAATGATTTTCTTAAGAAATCGTTTGAAGTACGCCTTGAACGGTGCTGAAGTAACCAAAATTGTTATGCAGCGTTTGATTAAGGTCGACGGTAAGGTACGCACTGACCCTACCTTCCCAGCTGGTTTCATGGGTAAGTTTTTAATGGATGTTAGAAGGAGTTGTATTATTAATACCGATTTTGTGCTTTTAGATGTCATCACCATTGAAAAGACCGGTGAATACTTCCGTTTGGTCTATGACGTTAAAGGTCGTTTCACCATTCACCGCATCTCCCAAGAGGAAGCTGCCGTAAGTATATAATGATTGCATTTTTAAGCTTTAATGAGGGGAGAAGTGGTAGCAATAAATTGTAGTTTTGGTTAATGTAGAATTATTTGAATTTTTAGAGTTTAGCTCGTGTGTTAAGAATTGTAAGGAAAATTTAGCAGATTAACAGTCTGGATTTTGTTAATACTGAATAGTTGGAAGAAAGTACCAGGAGTAAGAAATAATCTTTACAATTACCCAAAGTTTTGACATCTCAAATCAAGGGTTTCATGTCATTTGCCGTAATTTGTGAATTTTAGCTAAACTTTTTAGAAAATATTTGAAGAGCTTAAGTATTTTTAAAATATTCACCCTTATTGTGTTTGGCGTAGTTGAAAAACGACAGCTGTCGTAGTTGCCGTCGAATTTTAAATCTCATGCTACCGTGTAAAATTTTTGACAAGCAAAATTTTGTAAATGAATAATAATGTAATAGATTACGCTAAACTACATGATTATGAAACAGCCTGTTAAAGAACTGTCAATCAAATGTTTATAAATAACAAAAATAAAATTCAAATATAGTTTTTTGGTGAATAAGAATATATAAAAAAATATTAAAGAATATTTTAAAAATTAAAAAATATTAAATAAATAAAAAAATAAATAAATCCAAATGCGTCTTTATGTTGGACAACCATACGCATGCCTAATAAATTAATTGCTGCTTCTTCCACAGCAGAAAAACTAAATTTTTTGAAAAGTCCGCCACCTGTGACCGAGTTTTTTTTTTAATTTAAATTTAAAATCGCTCCACACCTTCAACCAACCTTCTCCGGAACGGGATGGTGGACCAAGACAATTTAAATCTTCAGAAATCGCGTTCCACTCTTCTTTAATATTTATGGGCTTTAAACTTTTATTAAAGCCTTTTGCCAAATAAGACTTTTGCTCCATTTTTTCAACTAATTTGGCAAATTGTGCTGCAGTTGTAATTTTTACGCTAAAAGACAGACATACATAACATTAGAACAAAATCAAGTTTTTATTGAAGTTTACTTCTTATGTATTTTTGATTTTCTGTAAAATTAGCAGATTGTTGCTAAAGTTTCAAGTTTAATGTGAAATAAATATTCACTTACAGAAAATACAGAAAGCTACTGCAGGAAAACAAAAGTAAAAAAGTTAAACTTAATTTACTTTTATTTCACTGGAACATGCCTAGTTCAATATATTTTTGCATACTTACATTTTATTTCCTTCCATTTCAATTATTTTTTAATAAATTTTAGTAGCTTTGGCGCAAATTCACAAATCGTAATTAAAGTCGAGAACAAATATTTTAACGACAATTTTTTGCACTTTTGACAGATGAATACGCCAAACACAATAACGTTTTAATGGCGGTTTTTGTAAAAGATTAGAAAATTGTTGTACTCATTGGCGTTTTTCGACAATTACGGTACCATTAAAAAAAAAAAAACGCCTAGTTTTCGCCGAAAAAACGCCAAACACAATAAGGGTGATTGTTTTCAGGTTTATTTAAAATCATGGGCTTTCCAACACCACATTTATTGATTTTTGATTCATTTAAGTGTGGATACTTTTATTAAAAAGACTAAAAGCAATTTTTGCAACGACGGTCTTTGCTTTATCATTTCCCAGATACTGCAATAACATTTACGTTCAATTACAAATTTCAGTTATTTATTTCAAGAATTTGCAATGATTTTATAGTAAATCCAAGAATATTAAGCCTTATGAGTATCGTAAACGTAAACGAGCAGTTTTGTTAGATTGTTTGTTGAAATCGTCTTGAAATACAAACAAACTTTCATATATTTCGTTTCAAATCGAACGCAAATTGCACAAACATTTTCGGTACTCATAATGAGATGAATTTTCATTCGTAAACCGATAGTAGTAATAATTAAATGTGACTCTATCGAAGACTATGCTAAATGATTATAATAAACCACATTTTCATAGATCAAAAGTCAGCCAAAAGCAATTTTTGTAACGACGGTCTTTGCTTTATCATTTAACCAGATACTGCAATAACATTTACGTTCAATTACAAATTTAAATAGACTGAATGGCACATTTTTACCCTAAACATTTGATAAACATAACAAATAGTTTTTTTTAAGTCCCCCCCCCCCCCCAAAAAAAAAACTTTGAAAGTAAGCTTTTTAAATTAATGACGACAAACTAATTAATTTATTTTTCTTTTATTTATAGTACAAATTGTGCAAGGTCCGCAAGACACAATTGGGCGCCAAAGGTGTACCTTTCGTTGTTACCCACGACGGTCGCACCATCCGTTACCCCGATCCTTTGGTCAAGGCTAACGATACCATCCAGGTTGATATTGCCACTGGCAAGATCACCGATTATATCAAGTTCGATTCTGGTAAGTTTGACTCATGTTTATGTTTATTATATTACAAATATGTTATCAAAAGTAGATTTTTATAATAAGATCTTTTGAATGCTTACAACGTCGTCTACTCTGGCTTGATCGAAGACCTTGTCTGATGATTAAAATAAACCACATTTGCAAGGATCAAAAGCAAGCCAAAAGCAATTTTTGCAACACGGTCATGGCTTTGTCTCATAAATGATACTGTCATAACATTTTAGTTCAATTACATTTTTAAACACTCCATTAAACTAAATCGTATTACTTCTATAAAACAATTTATTAACTTTGTTTTTTTTTTTAATTATTAAATTTCTAGGTAACTTGTGTATGATCACAGGAGGTAGAAATTTGGGTCGTGTCGGTACCGTTGTCAACCGTGAAAGACATCCCGGCTCCTTCGATATTGTGCACGTAAAGGATACTCAAGGTCATGTATTCGCTACCCGTTTGACCAATGTCTTCATCATTGGCAAGGGCAACAAGCCATACATTAGTTTGCCTAAGGGCAAGGGTGTTAAATTGAGCATTGCTGAAGAACGTGACAAGCGTTTGGCCGCCAAAGCTAATTAATTTAATTTAAATATGATAATGTATATTTGTGTTTGTAAATTTAATTTAAATATAGAATAATTTATGTTATATATTATAATGATTAATTAAACTTCTCTATTTAATTCCACGAAAGATTTAAAGGGCAACTAAAAATTAAATTGGGCTATCTTGAATGTGAGTGCATGAAGATAGCAATGGTTGGGAGGGTTTCGAGCACAAAAGGGGTAATGTCATCTATCTCCCTTTATTTACTTCACAAAGTTAATTTGTTTTTGTGTTTTGTTTTACTTTAGTTTTCTCTTTATATTATTTTTTTTTTTTTTGTTGTTCAAGTTATCAATATTGGAGTTATTTAAGCTACCTATATCTTTTAAATTTTGTAACGTGCATTCTATTTCATTTGAAAACAAGTACACCACCCCATTCTCCCTGAGAGCACAGCCGGTTATAAAGGTAGCTAAAAGTTTTCTAGAAGTAGGATTATGAATCGTCCGTTACATAATAATTAAAAAAATCTCTG
The DNA here is from genome assembly GCA_916048285.2 of Bellardia pandia. Lineage (NCBI taxonomy): Eukaryota > Metazoa > Arthropoda > Insecta > Diptera > Calliphoridae > Bellardia > Bellardia pandia. The sequence goes on along the minus strand of OU696531.1, from coordinate 97,983,282 downwards.
TAACGATTCTATCATGAGGTGGTTTGTTAATGGGAACGATGCTACCTATTAATACGGCCGTGCTCGTCGGTGGGGAGGGTGAAGTTTGTTCCCAAATTAAAATAGTAATGTAGTTGAATCTGTTACAAGGACTTTACTTTAGGTAGCTTATAAAATGATCTACAAAGTAGGGAAGAAGAAGAAGCAGTATAAGATGGTTGTGTAGCTTATGCTAGAATTTGCTACACTGTTCCATAGCCCTCCCTCCATGCTGACAAAATTTAGATTTGACTGTCAGATGTGTTTTTTATTTTATTAAAAAAAACTTATAAAACAAACTAATTTTACCCACAAAAAATGATGGAAAAAATATATAAAAACTAAACAAAAACAAAAATTATATTTGGTTTTTTTTATTTCTGAGTTTATTAGGTGAAATTAGTTAAGGAGGATTTTACTTTTATTTGTAGTAATAGTTAATTGCAGTTAATTAAGATCATATTTTATATAAATATGAGTGATAATTTTATTGAGGGATTTTAAAATCACTTGAAAGCATTTTTGCAATTAAATATAAAAATTTAAACCCAAATGGACTTGAAATTTAGAGTGGTAGATCGCTGGCCGAACTCAGAAAATGATTTCGATAGCCAAATATAGCTGATGTTTTAATTTTTTTTTTTACCTTCGGTAGGCCCGCCATATTAAAAAACCCAAAAAATATCGCAAAATTAAGGTGATGACTATATATCTCTTGAACTAAAAGGGATAACCTACTTGTGTAATATGGTGTTCAAACATGCATTTTTAATTGAGTCAATTATTGGTTAATAAAAAATGTTTACACATGCTCAATATTGCGTTTGACAGCAGCTGACAAAAAAATACATTTATTTGGTTCTAATATTATAATTTTCAGCCTAAAAATATTATTTATTAATTTAAAAGCGAAACAACTGCCATTTTAGTTATTAGTTGTCACAGGGTTGTATTTTTAATTTTAACAATTATTAGAACAATTAACTGATAATGAAGCAACTACCTTAATTGAAATTTTGTATGGATAATTAAAGTCAATTAGGGCGTTAATTAAAAATTTCAATTAAAAATGCATGTCTGAACACTATATAAGAGCATTTATTTTTTGTAGATTTTTTAAGGACTACATTTATATTTCAGCTCATTCGATCATCGACCCGAGGTGACGAACTTTGAGGGACCACCCATAGGCCCCCCTTACGACTACTATGCCAAAACGTAAATGTAAATCAACTTGAAAGCACCTCAGCTCCAACGATGAGAAATTTTGTTACGATATCTGTAATAGCTCCGAAGATACCAAATTATTTCCAAAATAAAACGTTTCTTAACCACTGTAATATTAAACATTCTACAGCCTATTGCTAGCTAGGAACACAACTGGGACGAACAATGAATTTTTGGTAGCGAATATTCGTTGTTTAAGGATTTACAGCCCATTTTATAATTCCTTAAAGAATTAATTTTTGTTAAAAAATATATGTAAGTGATTTTTTATTGTATTTTATTTTAACTTTTTCATTAATATTTTAGAAATTGTTCAAGCTAAGGTCTTTTTTATTAAAATAAAATTTTTATTGAATGAGAATTTTTCCTCTTGCGAGTACTAATTGTAAAAATTTTTTATAAAATTTTTTATTCGAAGGTTTACTTCTAGTTGAACATAATAATTTGAAATTTATTTTTGTATACCAACGGAAAGCTATGTAGAACATATAACAGAGGTATACAAAAATAAATTTCAAATTATTATGTTCAACTAGAAGTAAACCCATGGTGAAATTAAATACCAGGTGACCGCATTGCTACAACAATTACAACAAGGCAAGAACAACAGGCATTTTTCTATATGAAAAACTTTCGTCACTGTCAAAAAGTTTTTTTTTTATATAACTTTTTGGCATTTTCAAATTCACCATGAATAATCAGCTGGCGCTACGCTATCACCTAGTATTTAAATTCACCTTGAGTAAACCTTTGAATAAAAAATTTTATATAAAATTTTTATTTTCAATATTTTTTTTTTAAAATTTGTTTTCTGAAGAAGCTACACAAAGACGTAGCGAAATACTTAACTGCAAGATAAAAGAAAATTACTTCGTTATTATATTTATATACATATACTATTTGTAAATACATATGCATGAACATATGTATGATATGTATTACTGTTTTGTATTATGATTTATTTTGTCAGAGTCTACTTACTTTATGATTTACTGGCAGTACGTTTAGTAAGAGTCTTGACAGAATCTCGACTATTTATTACTTCGGCATGGAAACCAGTTTCCCAATCAGCATAGTACTTGACGGTACGCACATTACCATCTGGCTCCACCAGTGAATATTCGCCGCGCACTACATCACCATCACGCTCCTCACGCTGATGTTTTATATCACCGGTTGTGGGATCATTGACGCCATATTCGAACGCATAGCGGGGATGATCATTTTGTAAAAGAAACAAAACCAAAAAGAAAATCAATTTCAATCATTCAAAAATCGGCCAATACGTCTAGGCAGGCAGATTTTGTAACATTGCTTAAAATGTTAACCGATCTACAGATTTTTCAATATAAGTATGTATTAATTTTTGTTACAACACCTTGTGTATAACAGTATTTTCTGTAGAAAATCTTGTATATAACAGTATTTTCCATAAACAATTTTGTATAAAACTGTATTTTCTATAGAAAATCTTGTGTATAACAATATTTTCCATATAAAATCTTGTGCATAACAGTATTTTCTATAAAAATCTTGTTTAGCACATTATTTTCTATAGAAAATCTCGTGTATAACAGTATTTTATGCAAAAAATCTTGTGTATAACAGAACCAGAACAGCAAAATTTGTGAATTTTTTTAAAAACCGAAACGCTAACCGCATTCGTTTTACAGAATAGGGGCGATACAAATTGTCATCATTTTTCATTTTTTTTCTAGATGCTTTAATAATTCTCAGCAGTCTGAGAACACGATAAAACTGTATGTTTGATTTAAAAAACTGTTAAAATGAAAGTTTAATATTGCACTACGAAGTAAAACTGTAATCATTTTTAATTCCACACTGATAAAGGTGCTTTCGATTTGGATTTGAATGCTGACAAGTAAATTCATAAAGGCTACTGCTATAAATCATACGACACATATGCTATGATATTTATGAAATGAGAAAGAGGAAGTATGCTCGATATCTCACCTATTTTTGTTAATATACAGTTCTGGCCACTAAGAGGAAGCATTTATTATTTACTAACCCCAACTGTCACTCTTGGAAGGGAAGTCGATCTGTGTTTTAGTGTCTACTGAAGATGTTGCCATGATGAGAAAGAGGTAGAAATATCTTATTATCTTCTAGGAAGAATTTCAGATATATCTATATTTACTCATTTATTAAATTATCTGGTTGGCTCAGTAAGGAAACAATGCGTGGCAATTAATAGGACTGTGAGGTATTTGTCTATTTCGAATCGATTTCCACAGATAATTTTTTACTCGTTTTGAAAAGAAACTCGTTAAAATGTATTTTGAAATTTTTTTTATCAATTTTGAAAATCATGGATTAAGCAAAAATATTTAGATAAAGACAAGCTAACACTTTTAGCTAAAATCAGAAAAACATAAATTTATCAAGGCAACCGAAAAACATTGGCCATTTCAACCCGCCAGGACAATTGGATTTACTCTCCAGAACCATAAGCACAGAGTATACTCTGTTTTAGTCTGTGTACTCTGTGACCATAAGAGCTAAAGATTTTAACTCAGCTTTAGCTGTATCAACCGAGCACTAACTCTATAACAGTGAACTAATAAACAGTTAGTTTATAAAAAAAAAAAACGACAGTTAGATATTCATTTATACTCTTCGCAATTATACCAGTCACAGTCGATCATGGTGCAACTATACAAGGTGAGTGCAGTAGCCCAGCTGACTGACTATGTTTTCAAGTATTTTTGACAGTAGTACATTATTTTACACGAACAAAATGCCTGTTGTTTCTGTTTTGTGTTGTATTTGTTGTCGATTTGCACTCACCTTGTATAGTTGAACCATGCACTCGACCAAAGATTGTCAACTCAGCGACAGCTGCATCAACCGCATGTTGTTTACCCGGAAGAGAATTCTGAAACTAATAAATAACGAATACATATTTATACGAACTTCAAAATGGTAGCCTGTGTTACAAAAAAAAATAGGCATATATTATATTTGTTGCAGTAGACCAGCCACACTCATCTCAAAATACTAAAATTTTATTCCTGAATTTCTTTTTCCTTAATTTTATCCCTTTTTCCAAATGTATTTAAATTTAACGGCTGGTACCATCATCATAACGGGTTTTGCAATAGCTACTTGACAACTCTGAATTTAAATTGTGAACGCACTATTTCACTGATCATCTAATTGTTGCTTTCTTTTTTTTCAGTAAACTTAACATTTTCGTTATGATAAAGTACACGAAGGAACAACGTTTGGAAATTATAAAAATGTACTACCGAAATTCGGAGTCGGTGACCGCAACTTTAAGAGCGTTAACTCCAATTTTCGGTCGTAATTCTCGCCCTAGTAGACAAGCAATAACAAGTTTAGTGCAAAAATTTGAGTCTACATATTCATTGTGTGATGCTGTCGTGCCAGTGAGACAACGGCCTGGTCGAAGTTCCGAAAATATCGCTGCCGTTCAGGCGTCCGTAGCAAACGATTCAAATCAGTCGATTCCGCGGCGTTTTCAAGAACTGGGCATCCCCAAGACCACTTTATGGCGAATTTTGCGTAAGGATCTGGGTTTACACCCATACAAGATTAAGCTGACTCAAGAATTGAAGCCGATGGACCATTTGAGTCGACGTACGTTCTCCGATTGGGCTCTGGAGAAGATGCACCAAGATGATGAATTTCATCGCAAAATCATCTTCAGTGACGAAGCTCATTTTTGGCTCAATGGGTTCGTCAATAAGCAAAATATGCGTTATTGGTCTGCTGAAAATCCACATGTGCTTCACGAATCACCACTTCATCCACAAAAAATTACTGTTTGGTGCGCTTTGCATGCCGGCGGCGTCATTGGGCCATATTTTTTCGTCGACAATAACGATCGTCACGTTACTGTGAATGGCGATCGTTATCGCGCAATGATTAGCGATTATTTTTGGCCCGAATTGGAACACATGGACTTGGATGACATGTGGTTTCAACAAGACGGTGCCACAAGCCACACAGCACACGTTACAATCGATTTAAAAAAAGTTGTCAAGTCCTTATTGGAAAACCCTGTACAATAACATATTTATTTATCAACATTTGTAGAAACATAGCTGAGAGCAAAAGAGCAGTGTTTGTTTGTTGCGAGTAAGGACAAAACGTCTTTTTATTTGTTTTATTTGTTAACAATTTGTTCAGCAACCACACCGTAAAACTGTAAAAGATCACATTGCCTGCTTTTATGATGACAAATTTTCAATAACCTTAAAAATTTCGAATAACGGCATAAAAACTCGTCGGAAGGATTTTTTTGCCTCTCGTCCGCCTACCATTTCGTCTCTCCTGTCCTCCCTCTTCATCAAACCACTCGTTGTCGTCGTCCGACGCTGCCTCCTGCTGTGTGGGTTTGGTGGGCTGGGCTTGCATATACATATATATTAGTATGAAAGAAAAAACCGGGTTTGTGGTATTTATGCGGACTTAAAAAAACGAATGCGGAAATTTTTTAATAATTTTTTTTTACCCCCAACTAACACTAAATACAACCCTGCAGAAAAATAACTGCACAACCAGGTGTCGCCCTGGCGAAAAATTGACATGTGTCAACAAATGGCTGTGAACAATAATTGATACACAACTGTCAAATAAAGCGACATCCGGCCATCTTCCTTTCCTTTTTTTCGTATCTTACAAGATGGTAGGTTCTACCGAAATTTATTATTGTGTTAAAATACATTGCCATCCTAAATAAATCAACAGAAATGTCTAAAATTAAGTGAAAAATAAGCAAAGTTCTAATGTTTGCTAAAAGAAAATGTAAATATTTCAAAGAATTGTGTCCGAAAACAGAAATAATTAAAGAAATAGAAAAGATTGTTTATGAACTAGTAACCATAAACAAATGATTGTTGAAATTGTTAAAAAAAATTAAGATGGCAGTGTTTTTTTTACTTAAATAATTTAAATATAATAGTTTAATTATGAAAACTAATGAAATTTATTTAAAAAATATGTGAATTTAGGCGCGAGGTCCTAAGAAACATTTGAAGCGTTTAGCCGCCCCTAAGGCTTGGATGTTGGACAAATTGGGAGGTGTTTTCGCTCCCCGTCCTTCCACCGGCCCACACAAATTGCGAGAATCGTTGCCTTTAATGATTTTTTTGAGAAATCGTTTGAAGTACGCCTTGAACGGTGCTGAAGTAACCAAAATTGTTATGCAGCGTTTGATTAAGGTCGACGGTAAGGTACGCACTGACCCTACCTTCCCAGCTGGTTTCATGGGTAAGCTTTTAATGGATGTTAGAAGGAGTTGTATTATTAATACCGATTTTGTGCTTTTAGATGTCATCACCATTGAAAAGACCGGTGAATACTTCCGTTTGGTCTATGACGTTAAAGGTCGTTTCACCATTCACCGCATCTCCCAAGAGGAAGCTGCCGTAAGTATATAATGATTGCATTTTTAAGCTTTAATGAGGGGAGAAGTGGTAGCAATAAATTGTAGTTTTGGTTAATGTAGAATTATTTGAATTTTTAGAGTTTAGCTGGTGTGTTAAGAATTGTAAGGAAAATTTAGCAGATTAACAGTCTGGATATTGTTAATACTGAATAGTTTGCAGAAAGTACCAGGAGTAAGAAATAATCTTTAAAATTACCCAAAGTTTTGACATCTCAAATCAAGGGTTTCATGTCATTTGCCGTAATTTGTGAATTTTAGCTAAACTTTTTAGAAAATATTTGAAGAGCTTAAGTATTTTTAAAATATTGTTTTCAGGTTTATTTAAAATCATGGGCTTTCCAACACCACATTTATTGATTTTTGATTCATTTAAGTGTGGATACTTTTATTAAAAAGACTAAAAGCAATTTTTGCAACGACGGTCTTTGCTTTATCATTTCCCAGATACTGCAATAACATTTACGTTCAATTACAAATTTCAGTTATTTATTTCAAGAATTTGCAATGATTTTATAGTAAATCCAAGAATATTAAGCCTTATGAGTATCGTAAACGTAAACGAGCAGTTTTGTTAGATTGTTTGTTGAAATCGTCTTGAAATACAAACAAACTTTCATATATTTCGTTTCAAATCGAACGCAAATTGCACAAACATTTTCGGTACTCATAATGAGATGAATTTTCATTCGTAAACCGATAGTAGTAATAATTAAATGTGACTCTATCGAAGACTATGCTAAATGATTATAATAAACCACATTTTCATAGATCAAAAGTCAGCCAAAAGCAATTTTTGTAACGACGGTCTTTGCTTTATCATTTAACCAGATACTGCAATAACATTTACGTTCAATTACAAATTTAAATAGACTGAATGGCACATTTTTACCCTAAACATTTGATAAACATAACAAATAGTTTTTTTTAAGTCCCCCCCCCCCCCCCCCCAAAAAAAAAAAAAAAACTTTGAAAGTAAGCTTTTTAAATTAATGACGACAAAGTAATTAATTTCTTTTTCTTTTATTTATAGTACAAATTGTGCAAGGTCCGCAAGACACAATTGGGCGCCAAAGGTGTACCTTTCGTTGTTACCCACGACGGTCGCACCATCCGTTACCCCGATCCTTTGGTCAAGGCTAACGATACCATCCAGGTTGATATTGCCACTGGCAAGATCACCGATTATATCAAGTTCGATTCTGGTAAGTTTGACTCATGTTTATGTTTATTATATTACAAATATGTTATCAAAAGTAGATTTTTATAATAAGATCTTTTGAATGCTTACAACGTCGTCTACTCTGGCTTGATCGAAGACCTTGTCTGATGATTAAAATAAACCACATTTGCAAGGATCAAAAGCAAGCCAAAAGCAATTTTTGCAACACGGTCATGGCTTTGTCTCATAAATGATACTGTCATAACATTTTAGTTCAATTACATTTTTAAACACTCCATTAAACTAAATCGTATTACTTCTATAAAACAATTTATTAACTTTGTTTTTTTTTTAATTATTAAATTTCTAGGTAACTTGTGTATGATCACAGGAGGTAGAAATTTGGGTCGTGTCGGTACCGTTGTCAACCGTGAAAGACATCCCGGCTCCTTCGATATTGTGCACGTAAAGGATACTCAAGGTCATGTATTCGCTACCCGTTTGACCAATGTCTTCATCATTGGCAAGGGCAACAAGCCATACATTAGTTTGCCTAAGGGCAAGGGTGTTAAATTGAGCATTGCTGAAGAACGTGACAAGCGTTTGGCCGCCAAAGCTAATTAATTAATCAGTTAAAAAATATATAAAAACTAAACAAAAACAAAAATTATATTTGTTTTTTTTTTTATTTCTGAGTTTATTAGGTGAAATTAGTTATCCCTTCTGCATTCCTTGGATATGTGCCCTTCATATGGTCCTTTGGGTCAATATGACCCAACAGGAAAATTTAAACAAAATTTTTTTATTTTATGTAGGAAATTTATTTGTTTTGTTGTTTTATTTGTTTAATATAATAAAAAAAATAAACTAATAAAATAGCCCTTTCTGAGCAATTACTAGGAAAAAAACTTATATATAAAATTAAATTTTAAATTCAGTCTCTTTTTTTTTTTGAAAAAAAAAAAAAAAATTAAAAAATAATAAGAATTTCTTTGACAATTTATACACAATAAGATCATATGCTCTTTGCAAATAAACACAGGAATCACATATATCGGAATACTTATTCGAATTTTTTCCATGTTGACAATAAAAACACCGCTGTCTTTTATTTGGTAAAGTGCTCGATAATAATGTACTTGTACTTTTTTCTCCAGAAAATTGCGAGGCACTTGTAGAATCATTTTGTTCTTGAATATTTTTAACAATATTTCCATGTGGCAAAACCTTTCTTCGCAAAATATGTTCATTTATTAGCTGATCGGAAAGTTCTACTAAATAAAGCCTGCGTCTGAAGTTTTTGTTGAAATTCCAGGCAGGATTCATTTCAGTCCATATGACATAGCCGTTATAAGCTGATACATCAATCATATTTGAAAATAATGCAACAGGCTAACGCTTAGTCCTGCGCTTACATGTGTAATTTGCAACTAGTTGGTCAAGCACATCAACACCAGCTTTCGTTTGATTGTAATGATGTATTATTTCAGGTTTTTTATTTTTATCGTCTCTAACATCGGCTGAATGATAAATGGAACTTAATAGGAGAACATATTTATTTTTTTTTTGGAACATAAGCCGTTATAGTAATATCGTTTGAGAACAAAAACTCAGAGTGCAAGAGAGGTTTCTTTTTCATTTCCAGAATTTTTGGAGGCAAAAAAAGTTTTATTTTTACGGACAGTGCCAACTAATGTAATATTCTTACAAAGGAGTTGAATGGCAAGATTGTATGTGGTAAAAAAATTATTACATGTGATTGTACATTCCTTTGGAAGAGGGTATGATAATGTTAGCACCACTCTTTCACCTATATTATAACAAAAAAAAATATGTAAATATTAGAAATCTAACGCAAAGTACAAAACCTTACCTTGATTTTTTTCTGGCTGTGTATTTCTTGCTCTGCCTGTATACACTTCCATATTCCAGGCATATTTACTTATGGAATCACACAGTGCCCATATTTTAATGCCATATCTGGCGGGCATTGATGGAATATACTGCCTAAAACTGCACCGGCCTCGAAATGAAACTAATTGTTCATCAACAGTAACATTTTCATGTGGATTGTAAAAAACTTTAAGCTGATTACTCCACTTATCCCAAACGTTTCTTGTCGGTGCTAGTTTGTCACGAAGTCTTCTTTTTCTCTATCTTCAGAACTGTCAAATCTCAGGCACTTTGATATGCTCGCAAATCGCTTGAGACTCATGGTTGCTCGAAATATTGGTCTTCCGTTTTTTTCATTCCACAAGCTATTCAAATTTTCTCCATGAGATTTACAAACTCCGGCCATAATTTGCAATCCAAGATAGCGTCAAGTTCAATTATATCAATATTTTTCCAATCATTTCCATATATTTCTACCCCTTTTTTTATTTGTCATTTGAATAACAATATTTTTTATATATGGTGATATAAATAAATCAAACGACGACTTTATATCTGTTGCCATAGATGTGGCACTTTTGGTAGTTCCAGGCTTACTAGATAAAATTTGATTTTTTGGTATCCTACCTGTATGACTTGGTGGTTGTTCCTTCCATACCACACTTTTATCCATAGATAAATATGAAGCTGATGTACCTTGTGCCATTTCTAATTCATCTTCTACCTCCACACTTTCTATACTATTGTTTGGTGATGAATACGATTCGTCTTCTACATCGTTGTCAGGTAAAAATATTTCGTCTTCATCACTATCATCAAAAATGTCATCATCATCTTCGTTCATTATTTTTTGCAATTGAAGATCACTGAAAATCTGTAAAAATTTCACTATGAAACAACATTTACCAGAAGTTTGATTTTACAATACTTACTTTTCTTCTTTGATTTTATTGATAATTTTGTAAAAAAAATTAATGATCGATAATTCTTTATAAAGATAAACTCAATTCAATTGAGTTCAATTAAAAAATAAATAAATAAGTGAAGTTAAACTTGGAATACCGCATTTTGGGTCATATTGACCGAAAGGATACTATATGTGTGTAAATCGTATTTAGGGATGTGGAGGGGGGAGTAAAAGTATTAATTTTATTATTTTGTCTTAAAAGCATAAATTTCATCGCTGTAGAGGATAAAATAAAGTTTCACATTCATACCTTATAATTAAAAGCAAATATTTGTTATTTGAAAAACAAAATTGGGTCAAATTGACCCAAGGAGTGCAGAAGGGTTAAGGAGGATTTTACTTTTATTTGTAGTAATAGTTAATTGCAGTTAATTAAGATCATATTTTATATAAATATGAGTGATAATTTTATTGAGGGATTTTAAAATCACTTGAAAGCATTTTTGCAATTAAATATAAAAATTTAAAGCCAAATGGACTTGAAATTTAGAGTGGTAGATCGCTGGCCGAACTCAGAAAATGATTTCGATAGCCAAATATAGCTGATGTTTTAATTTTTTTTTTACCTTCGGTAGGCCCGCCATATTAAAAAACCCAAAAAATATCGCAAAATTAAAGTGATGACTATATATCTCTTGAACTAAAAGGGATAACCTACTTGTGTAATATGGTGTTCAAACATGCATTTTTAATTGAGTCAATTATTGGTTAATTAAAAATGTTTACACATGCTCAATATTGCGTTTGACAGCAGCTGACAAAAAAATACATTTATTTGGTTCTAATATTATAATTTTCAGCCTAAAAATATTATATATATTACTTTAAAAGCGAAACAACTGCCATTTTAGTTATTAGTTGTCACAGGGTTGTATTTTTAATTTTAACAATTATTAGAACAATTAACTGATAATGAAGCAACTACCTTAATTGAAATTTTGTATGGATAATTAAAGTCAATTGGGGCGTTAATTAAAAATTTCAATTAAAAATGCATGTCTGAACACCATATAAGAGCATTTTTTGTAGATTTTTTCAGGACTACATTTATATTTCAGCTCATTCGATCATAAATTAATTTTTGGCGATTTTTTTTAATCTAAGACCCGAGGTGACGAACTTTGAGGGACCACCCATAGGCCCCCTTACGACTACTATGCCAAAACGTAAATGTAAATCAACTTGAAAGCACCTCAGCTCCAACGATGAGAAATTTTGTTACGATATCTGTAATAGCTCCGAAGATACCAAATTATTTCCAAAATAAAACGTTTCTTAACCACTGTAATATTAAACATTCTACAGCCTATTGCTAGCTAGGAACACAACTGGGACGAACAATGAATTTTTGGTAGCGAATATTCGTTGTTTAAGGATTTACAGCCCATTTTATAATTCCTTAAAGAATTAATTTTTGTTAAAAAATATATGTAAGTGATTTTTTATTGTATTTTATTTTAACTTTTTCATTAATATTTTAGAAATTGTTCAAGCTAAGGTCTTTTTTATTAAAATATTTTTATTTTCAATATTTTTTTTAAAAATTTGTTTCCTGACGAAGCTACACAAAGACGTAGCGAAATATTGAAAATAAAAAATTTTATTTAAAAAAAAAAGAGCTTAAGATTGAACAATTTCTGAAAAAGGAGATTTTAAAATTTTTATAAATGAAGTAAAAAACGTTTAAAGTGTTAAACGTAAACATTTCATTTTCTGTTAAAAATTTTCATTTTTATTATTTATATTATAATTTTAAAATTGTAAATCCCTGAAGAAGTTATCCATTGTGATAACGAAATATTGGATATATAAATATAAAGAACATTTTTGTATAAATACTAAGTGACCTAATTGCTTGAATAAAATAAATTATAGAATGTTAAAGAATTTTTATTAAGAATTAATTCTTTTGAACCTTTGATGAACGCCTTTGTAGCAATGAGAAATCCATATCTCAAATAAGTAGAGATCGGCCCCGCCTTTATGTGTTTTAACCTCTATAACCCCACATATAAGAAAACAACTCCATTTAACATCTAATTTCGTTGTTTTATTCGTTTTTAGTTTAACAATTCTTAACTTAAGAAAATATTTACAAAAATTAAGAAAAAAAGACCATGAAAAAAATTATTAAATTATATACAAATAAAAAAAAATATATAGAGAGAGATGCTAGATAATGTATAACACTTTCATTTATCACATAACAAATTATTATTTCTTTTTTTATCATGATTATTATTAATTATTTAAATACATATGTACGTTAACAAAAAAACTTTACAAATTATGCACTAAATAATCCATATAAACAATTTTTTACAGAAAAAATTTGAAAAGCCCAAATTTGGAAAAAATATGAACAATAAATCCCCCGGGAAAATAGCTACGATTTGTATGGAAAAATGACATAAGTATAAACAGAAGTATGAATGAATATAAATAAAATAAAAAAAAACAAAATGCTCGTGGACTTATAGAAACGGCACAAGACTGTTAAGAGCACATCGAGTTGAAAAAAAATTCCTCTCAGACCTGGAATGTATTAATTTTTAAGTAAATGCAACCGTTTTATATAATATGTATGTAGTTATAAATGATTATGTTAAGTTGTTGCTAAAACATCATGAATGAGGAAATATATAATGAATTGAGATGCTTAGGATGCAACAGCAATATCAAACTGTGTATAGCAGGCAGGTTTTGTTTTTAAAATCCTCCATGGAATTAATGACACTTTTACTATGGGTAAAGAAAAAATAATTGAGAATCTAAAGGTGACTACTTAACTGCAAGATAAAAGAAAATTACTTCGTTATTATATTTATATACATATACTATTTGTAAATACATATGCATGAACATATCGAGCCATTACCGCCAAAATAATGTATCCCACACCATAATCGATTGTTGTTTTTTTATCGAAATCGATAGTTCAACATCATTGAAAATTATTAAAATTAAATGTATTACACAAAACAATATTTACATTATAAATTTTAAAATAATGGCTTTATTCAAACTGATTTTATTTAAAAAAACCCTTCCCCTGTAAAATTTTGAGTTTGTGGGATACATTTTTTCGGCGGTTATGGCTCGATATGTATGATATGTATTACTGTTTTGTATTATGATTTATTTTGTCAGAGTCTACTTACTTTATGATTTACTGGCAGTACGTTTAGTAAGAGTCTTGACAGAATCTCGACTATTTATTACTTCGGCATGGAAACCAGTCTCCCAATCAGCATAGTACTTGACGGTACGCACATTACCATCTGGCTCCACCAGTGAATATTCGCCGCGCACTACATCACCATCACGCTCCTCACGCTGATGTTTTATATCACCGGTTGTGGGATCATTGACGCCATATTCGAACGCATAGCGGGGATGATCATTCTGTAAAAGAAACAAAACCAAAAAGAAAATCAATTTCAATCATTCAAAAATCGGCCAATACGTCTAGGCAGGCAGACTTTGTAACATTGCTTAAAATGTTAACCGATCTACAGATTTTTCAATATAAGTATGTATTAATTTTTGTTACAACACTTTGTGTATAACAGTATTTTCTGTAGAAAATCTTGTGTATAACAGTATTTTCCATAAACAATTTTGTATAAAACTGTATTTTCTATAGAAAATCTTGTGTATAACAGTATTTTCCATATAAAATCTTGTGCATAACAGTATTTTCTATAAAAATCTTGTTTAGCACATTATTTTCTATAGAAAATCTCGTGTATAACAGTATTTTATACAAAAAATCTTGTGTATAACAGTAGTTTCTATAGAAAATCTAGTGTATAACAGTATTTTCCATATAAAATCTTGTGTATAAGAGTATTTTTTATAGAAAATCTTGTGTATAACAGAGTTTTCTGAAGAAATTTCTGTGTATACCAGTACTTTCTATGGAAAATCTTGTTCATAACTGTATTTTATATATAATATCTTGTGTATAACAGTATTTTTTATAGAAAAACTTGTGTATAACAGTACTTCATATAAAAAACTTTGTGTATAACAGTATTTCCTATGGAAAATCTTGTATAAACAGTAGTTTCTAAAGAAAATCTTGTATATAACAATATTTTCTATGGAATATCTTATGTATAACAGTTGTTTCTATAGAAAATCTCCTGTATAGCAGTAGTTTCAATAGAAATTTTTTTTGACAGCAACAGGGTCTGAAACATATTATGTTTATGACAATTGGTTCTTCGTTTCGAAAACAGCAAATTATTGGTAAGGGGAGAATTTTCAAAACAAATGTTTCAGAAACAAAGGCACGATAATTAGATCTTGCTCCGAAACCAGCAAAATTTTATCTATCACGGAGAGAATATTCGACAATAGCTGTTGTTGATATGGGAGCAAATGTTTCTAAAACTAAGACAATTTTGACTATAGCAAGGTCATGAACATATTACAAATCGAGTTCCACTTAGGCAAAGATTATCTAAGAGAGATCTGTGGCAACATTTTAAGTTAAAGCAGGCTTTAATATAGAAGTGACTTTTTTAAAAAAAAAATGGCCTGCATTTGATGAGAGCTAGTTTTCTCTCAATATTTTTTTTTTAATAAAAAAAATTTTAAATTTCTATTTTAAAAGGCTTATTACTGGAAATCTATAAAAGATAATCACGATTTTTAAAAACACCTAGCCGGGGACTTTCAGAAAATATAAAAACAAATTACACGTCAAAGTTGTCCCATTTTAAACCCTCACAGCTCCACCCCTACAGAGGTGCTACTCTCATGTAATATTGTATCTCGATCGGAGCAGTACTTTAGAAATGACTGATATACTATTTCCAAAAAAAAAAAAATCATAACTGCCCCATTGTGTGTACATACATTTTGCATGCAATATATGAAAAAACATTAAAATTTGTGAAAGCGGGCAAGATTGGTGGAGCTTCTGAGTCACTATAATTTTTAACATTTTCCATTTTCAAATACCGAAAATTTAAAATTTTTTATAAAAGTACCCTCTGTTGTTTTATAGTAAAAAAAACTTTCTATATGTTTAAGTAACATTATACAAATGCCTCTTGGAGGATCCTTTTAGACGATCAGTACTTTAATTTAAATTTAGAACTTTTTTCACTTAAATTTTTTTTTTTTTAAATTGACCAAGTCTGGATAGGGCAGGAGAGGGGTATAACCACTGAAATGAGTCAAGTTTTATTTCACACGCTTATGCATGAAGTTTTCTTTCCGAATCATATAAAATTATATATGGTCCTGAAGAAAAATTTGTATCTATATATCTTCTTAAATTTCGACTCATTTGGTTCATTAATAGTTTTTTGGCGATTTTTTTTTAAATCTAAGACCCGAGGTGACGAACTTTGAGCAGCTACCTACTGGCCCTACTTTGACCTACGATGACAAAAAAAATTGTAAATTAACTCCAGCTCCAACCATGTGAAATTTCGTTGCAATATCTGTAATAGCTCCCGAGATACCGATTTATTTCCAAAATAAATCGTTTCTAAACCACTGTATAGAAAACTATGAACCTATTATCCTCGTTAAGCTTTGTCCTTTAGGATTTCTTAAAAATTAACTAAATTTATACTTTCTTACTTACAAAATATTCTAAATGCTTTTCAGTCATCAATTTAATTTTGGCCTGTTTAATGATTGGTGCACTCTTCAAAAAGGTCGTCGGTGATAAAGTTTGTGAGCTGAGGGCTGGTACAGCTGGAGCATAACGATAAAAACCAGCACCCAGGGGTCCTATGCCTCCAACACCATGATCATAGCCAGCCAAAGGACCAAATTGTCCTAAAGAACCATGAGCCAAACTGCCATGAGCCAAACCACCCAGAGCCAAGCCACCATGAGCCAAACCACCATGACCTAGCGAATGTATGGGTGCCGCAGAAATGCCTTTAACCCCATGAATTGATGCCCCAGAGCCGGATAAACCGTGAGTGGCCAGACCTAAAACGCCTTGATAGCCTGTGATAGCTGGTGAGGTACCGCCATGACCTAATGATATAGCACCATAGTAACCTAAAATTAAAATTGAATAAAGAAATTAACATTAATTTTTTGATATTCGATTCATTAGAACAAACCTCCTGCTGTACTATGTTGCCCAGCTACCAAGCCAGCTCCATGTAAATTCGCTATACCCAGGCCTCCACCATGTTTCGCTACGTGTTGATGAGATATGGCACCGCCGCCAGTTGTATAAATGCCACCATGACCACTGCCGCCCGTTAAATGTAAGGCCGGAGCAGCTAAAGGCTTGGATACTAAATGACCTGCCGCCAAAGCTCCTCCCTTTATTAGTGAAGGCTGCGAAACATATTGATGTGCTGTGGAACCATGCAAACCGCCACTTGTTATATATCCTGAACTTAGAGAAGAATATTTGCCAGATCCAGTAGCCAGATGGGCGGAACCATCTACGACTATTGGTGTGGTGAGCGTGGCGGGCTTAGCTAAGGCAATACCTGGTAAAGGTTTTGAAACATATTGATGTGATATGGCTCCTCCATGACCACCGGCCACACCATGAATACTAGAGCTGTGCACGGCAGATGTTTCCAATTTGCCATAACCTCCCACGATTCTAGCTGGCGCTGCTGCTAGATGTACTGCCTGCAAGGGTTGGGAAACTAATTGATGAGAACTGAGACCGCCAGCGGATGAGGTTAATTTAGCACCATAAGCTACTTTAGCTAACGATGGCCCTGCTACCAAAGTTGTGGCCACTGCCGGTTTAGAGATATACTGATGAGAAACAGCACCATGTGAGGAATATTTCGATTCACCATAGCTGCCTAAAACAGGTGCCAATTTCTCTGCCACCGAGTATTGTCCCAATTGTACCGGTTTAGCCAAATATTGTTGGGTAACGGCGCCACTGGAACCATATCTGGCTATGCTGGAGCTGGTAAATAGAGGATTAACATTTGGTGTATGCAATGAGCCGTATGAATGACCAGCTGTTCCGCTGGCATATTGAGAATAACCTGTAGCAGCATAGCCGCCTATAGCAGCGGGTTTAGCAACATATTGATGCGAGATGGCGCCAGAACTATGAGAACTAGACGATATTGTGGCTAATTTGCCTATACCGGAACCGCTGGAGTAATGTGTTGCTGAGGGTGCAGTATAAGTGGCCACTTTGGCCACAGCAGGTCCGCTAGGATAGTGGGTTACAGCAGGGGCAGCATAGCTGGCTACTTTACCTAATGATGCACCACTTATTAAAGTTGTCGCTTGGGGTTTGGAAACATATTGATGAGACACGGCGCCGCCGCCGCTCGATTGATATGTTGTCACCTTAGCTACTGCAGGCTGGGCAGCATAATGCGTAACGGCGGGAGCTGCATAAGTAGCTACTTTAGCTACTAACGGAGCAGCTAAAATAGCAGCAGGTGCTGCTTTCGAAACATATTGATGAGATACGGCACCACCACCACCACTGGTCTCATATTTACCAACAGTAGCAATAGGCTGATAAGCAGCCACCTTTGCCACTACCGGCTGAGCGGCGTATTGGACTGCGGCCGGTGCTGGTTTGGATACAAATTGATGTGATATAGCTCCACCTCTGGATTCGTACTTATTAACACTTAACACAGGCTGGGAAGCTATGTGTGCAACTGCAGGTTGGGAGACATACTGATGGGTTACAGCACCACCTGTGGAAGCATGAGAAGCTGACTGTCCGGAGTAGCTGGCGATCTTGGCTACAGCTGGGGCAGCATAGCCGGTCAATTGTACTGCAGGCTTGGATACATACTGATGTGAAAGAGCACCACCTCCTCCTGAGGAAACATATTTCGTTACAGAAGGCTCAACATAGGTGGCTACTTTAGCTGCAGCAGGTGCTGCACCATAAGATGAAGAGTATTGTAGAGAACTTCCTCCACTATATGTGGCTAGTTTGCTTACGGCAGGAGCCGAAACATATTGGGTTAAAGCAGGCGTTGTTAAAGTAGCAATTTTAGCTACTGCTGGGGCAGCATATCCTGTGATATGTGCCGCGGGCTGGGAAACATACTGATGAGATACTGCTCCACCGGAGGGGGAATAATGTGCTGAACTACCGCCACCGGAATAAGAGGCGACTTTAACGACAGCAGGAGCAGCTTGTACTTTTGCTACAGCTGGAGCTGCATAGGCAATTGATTGTGGTGCCGGCTTAGAGACATATTGATGGGAAACTGCACCACCAGAGCCTGATGTATAATGAGATGAACTGCCACCGCCAGAATAGGAAGCAACTTTCAGCACAGCTGGAGCTTGGTAAGTTGCAACTTTAGCGACAGCTGGTGCCGCTAAGACTGCAGCCTGGAGAGGTTTTGAGACATATTGGTTGGATAGGGCACCGCCACCACCACTAGAACTGAAATGGGAAGAACTTTCTTCTGAATAGCTGGCAACCTTTGCAACAGCTGGTGCAGCATAGCCGGTAATATGAGCTGTGGGTTTTGAAACATATTGATGAGATACAGCTCCTCCGCCACTGGAACCAAAGTGTGCAGAACTTTGCCCGGAATAACCAGCCACCTTAACCACGGCTGGGGCAGAATATGTGGCAACCTTGGCTACAGCCGGTGCCGCATAGCCGTTAATATGAGCTGTTGGTTTGGAAACATATTGATGTGACGTGGCTCCACCTCCACTAGAGCTAAAGTGGGCTGAACTTCCGCCAGAATAACCACCCAATTTAACAACGGCTGGAGCAGCAACAGCTGGTGCTGTGGCATAAGTAGCAACCTTAGCAATAGCTGGTGCAGCATAGCCAGTAATATGAGCTGTGGGCTTAGAAACATATTGATGAGATACAGCTCCTCCTCCTCCGCCACTGGAACTAAAGTGTGCAGAACTTTCTCCGGCATAACCGGCCACCTTAACCGCAGCTGGAGCGTCATATGTGGCAAATTTAGTAATGGCTGGGGCAGAATATGTGGCAACCTTGACTACAGCCGGTGCAGCATAGCCGGTAACATGAGTAGTTGGTCTGGAAACATATTGATGTGATACTGCTCCACCTCCACCTCCACTGGAACTAAAGTGGGCTGAGCTGGCTCCTGAATAGCTGGCTACTTTAACAACAGCTGGGGCGGCATATGTAGCAACTTTAGCTACCGCTGGTTCTTCAACCACAGGGGCCGAATAAGTGGCTACCTTTGCTACAGCTGGTGCAGCATAGCCGGTAATATGAGCTGTTGGTTTTGAAACATATTGATGTGATATAGCACCACCGCTGGAATGAAAGTGCGCAGAACTTTCACCGGAATAAGTGGCAATTTTAGCTACAGCTGGAGCAGCATATGTTGCTACTTTGGCTACTGCGGGTGCAGCATAAGCTACTAGCTGAGGAGCAGGTTTAGAGACATATTGATGGGAAATGCCTGCGCCAGATGCCCCCGTTGAATAATGCGATGAACTACCACCACTATAGCTAGCTACTTTAGTCACTACAGGTGCTGAATAGGTGGCAACTTTGGCTACAGCTGGGGCGGTTATATGGGATGCTGGCTTAGAGACATATTGATGGGATATGGCACCTCCCGAAGAGCTAGTATGTGTGGAACTAGGAGCTGCATAATGATATCCACCAGATGTATGGGAGGCTACCACGGCAGGGGCAGCATAAGAGGCCACCTTGGTCACTGTTGGAGCCACATAAGCAGCAGGTTGTGCCTTGGTTACTACAGGAGCTACATAGCCGGTTATCTGAGCTGCCGGTTTCG
Source organism: Bellardia pandia (assembly GCA_916048285.2). Taxonomy (NCBI): domain Eukaryota; kingdom Metazoa; phylum Arthropoda; class Insecta; order Diptera; family Calliphoridae; genus Bellardia; species Bellardia pandia. Next base: position 97,962,844 of record OU696531.1, on the reverse strand, counting down.
AAACATATTGATGTGATATGCCGCCTTGGCCTAAATGAGCACTCTCCGATGAATAGGTAGCCACCTTAATGGGTGATGAAATGTAATGCGAGACAGCTGGAGCCGCATAAGTGGCCACTTTTGCTGGCGCTGATACATATTGTGTGGTAACAACTGGTGCTGGTTTGGCAACATACTGATGTGATATACCACCCGCAAAAGATTTACTATAGCCTGTTGACTGCAAACTTGGCAAGTAGCCTTTCGTGAGAGCGGGAGCATAGACGGCTGCCGAAGGTGCTACAGCCTTTGAAAATAAGGGTTCGGCAGCAAATGAGGCTAGATTACTGTGAGATGTTAGAGTGGCCAGTTTTGTTAAAGTCGGAGCGCCATATGTCACTTTCGGTGCATAGCTTAGCGAACCAGCAAATGGATTAGCAGCTCCAGTTGAAAATATTGATTCCAGATTTCCAGCTTTAGCATAACCATCCGATGTATAGGTTTCGATTTTGGAGTAGCTGGGTGTTTGTTTGGAAAACGTATAGCCAGGTGAAGTAAATGATTCAATTTTTGTGGTAATAGCCGGAGAGCCAAAGGCTGTTTTGGACAAATCTGCGCTACCTCCCGAATAGTATGTAGCAGATTTTGAAACGCCTGGTGTAGATTGACTATAAGTATAACCGGGACTTTGATATGTTTCTATTTTGGAGTTAACGGGAGGCAAATAGGCATTCGAAACTCTTCTGTTACTGATGGCTGGGGTTACTAAATTTTTAAATTCTATGCCAGATGGTACCACGGCAGCAAATTTCGAGGCTGGTGATTTATCGGCATACGTTATAGAGCCACCTTTGGCATAGGTAACAGCCGGTTCATAACTGGCAGTCTTAACTGGTGCTACATACTTTGTTACCTGCACTGGACCACCGCCATGCGTATAGCCGGATATACCCTCGGATGATTCATACGACGCTTGTGATGAGCCCACTGATGCATATTGTAATTTACCATTTTCCGTGTATGTAGACAAAGAAGGTGAAGTTTTTAGAGCTGATGCACCGGGTGTTATGGAAAATTTCACTTCCGGTGGTGTGTAACCGTAAGCAGCATTCAAGGCGTGTATACAATCTGGTATGGACTTGGGTGTTAAATCTGCCAATACTGTACCCCAAAGGCACAGAAATGCCAAAAATAACTGAAATAATTGGATAAAGATGAGAAAAATTCAAGGTCATATGAAGGGTTACAAATGTGGTGTGGTGAGTTTTTTTTTTAATTAATATAGAGTAGTTTTCACGCTAAATTGTAGTTGAATAATGATATTGTTTATTGCACAAGACATACATATGTGTTTAATTATATTAATATTTCAATCACCCTTATTCTGTTTGGCGTCGTCGACGTCGTAGTCAATTTTCAATCAACGTCACTTTAACACGACATCAATACAAATTTGGTATTCCCTAACAGTCTTGTGTCGACGTCGTCTTATTATCTTTATATACAACACACATATCTAATAATTGAGTCAGCTGATTCGTTTTGTTTATTTTTTGTGTTCAAACAAAACTTTGTGCATTAATAAAAACTTTTTTAAAAAGTATATTATTAAAATAAAATGATTTTTTATACGGATTCCAGCGAAGAAGAAGGGATTTTCTCCTCTATGCTTTACAAAACACCGGCTCCGCACAGTAAAAATTTCTTGTATTTTTATGTTAAAATGTCATAATCTTATATACATCTCAAATTAAACCTTTATTTCTTGACTTTTAAAATTTGTTATTTATTTACTTACTCATATAGATTTTTAAAAAAATTATTATTTCGAAATTGACCTATAAATGGTCTACATAATTAGGTCATGTTATACATCTTTGGAAAGGTCTTTAAAATACCTATAAATGTAGTTTTCAAGATATAGCTAAATATATTACAAACTTTGGAGCCCCGCTCGAAAATAGGCGTGGCCAAGAAAACAAATATTATTTGAATTTAAATTTAAAACTGTATTAGTGATACAATTTTGGAAATGATTTGAAAAATGTCACTAAAACCGTACTTCCACCAAAAATTAAATTAAATTTTTACAATTTAAATTTTTTTGTTCAAATTTTTCTTTGTACACAAAATAATACAACACTACACAACACAACACGATACTAAAAAGGCCGTCGACAAAATGAAAGGCAACATCGACGTCAATTCAAGTTACAGAATACCAAACAATGTCTACAGTCATCGATAAATGGCAATATTGACAACGACAATAAGAATTTAAATGTTTTCTTCAGAATTTAATACAAATGATCCAATGTATTGAAAATAACGACTGATTAATAAGATTAACATTTGAAAATCTAAAGACGTGATTTTTCATCATTCCAGACAAACATCATTCCTTTCAACCCTTTTGTTCAGAATTCTTGATGCTAATTATGTTCTGCATGTATTTAGTTCGGCATTTTGAAATTGAAACTTTATTTCAAACAAAATTTGTTTTCCGTGCTTTAAGTATTCGTTAAAATTTGTGAAAGAGACAAAGACTTGTGGACTTAGGACTTAAAGCTTAATAATTTAGTGAAATTAAATGTTTTTAAAAATTTTTCGTTGATTGAACACATTCGCCGCATTATTGCCGATATACGGCCACAAATGTTGGAAAAAGTCATCGAAAGTTGGACCTCCAGATTAGACTACGTCTGACCCAGTCATATGCCAGAAGTAATATTTAAATTATATTGTCAGAAGATTATCTTTCGAATAAAGTAAATTTAATCTCAATTTAAAGAAAATCACTTTAGTTTTATTCCATTTCAAACTTCTATACATCTAACAAAACACCCTCGATACGTATTTCGAACGTAACCATGATTTTCAAAATAAATTTGCACAAATTAGGAGCGTTGTTCAAGCGTCAGTCTATTCATATTGAAATAACAGACCAAACTAAACATAAATCATTTGACAGCTGACAAAATTGCTGCCAATTAAAAAAGTGTTGCCAAATTAAACTTCTACACACCCTTCATAATTCTTGACATACAACTATTTAGGCCCAACTATAATGTGCATATGCTAGCTTAAGCAAACGTGCGAACACATATAAATTGTATGTGGCAAACTATAATGTACTTAACGAAACTTTTCGTTAAGTTTTTCAACTGTCATTTGCTTAAGCAAAAAGCGAAACTGATCGCATATTCTGTACGGAATCTGCTGTTTGTTTGTGTTTTTAACAAAATGGAGAAAGAAGAAAATATATTTATTTTAAATTTAATAGAAAATGCGGAAAAAAATAAGTGCTTTTACAATAAAAGGGACCGTTTTTATTTTAACAAAAATGTCTTTCTGTCGCTGTTGTTTCTCTGACAGAACAAGAGCGTCTTCTTCTTTTACAGTGTAGTTCACTTATTTCTTTTAATGTGCACAACCCTTCAAGCGCTAACTTTAATATTTTTATATTATTAAAATTTTTAAGTTTTTTCTCCATTTTTGCAAACACAACACGAAAATTAACAAAACATATGTAAACGTTTATTATTATTTACAATGTAGTGCTGCCACAGCTGTACATTTTAGTACTTTTGCCGATAAATTAAAAAAAAGGAAAAATTATGCGTTTCTGGTACGAAGTTTTCTTTTAATTATAAAATAATATAATAATATTTATAAAATATAGTCATTTAATGGCTTTTTGTTAAAATAAAAACATTTTTTTTAAACATAAATGAGCAACTGTGGACAAAAAGTTTCAAAGTCATTGTAGCCACCTGAAAGTTAACTCTGAACTAGTTATGCATTTGGCAGCCTTTTCGTTAACTTTTGCAATTTGCTTAAGGCCCAACTATAATATGCATCAGCAAGCTTAAGCAATTTGCAAAAGTTAACGAAAAGGCTGCCAAATGCATAACTAGTTCAGAGTTAACTTTCAGGTGGCTACAATGACTTTGAAACTTTTTGTCCACAGTTGCTCATTTATGTTAAAAAAAATGTTTTTATTTTAACAAAAAGCCATTAAATGACTATATTTTATAAATATTATTATATTATTTTATAATTAAAAGAAAACTTCGTACCCGAAACGCATAATTTTTCGTTTTTTTTTTAATTTTTCGGCAAAAGTACTAAAATGTACAGCTGTGGCAGCACTAAATTGTAAATAATAATAAACGTTTACATATGTTTTGTTAATTTTCGTATTGTGTTTGCAAAAATGGAGAAAAAACTTAAAAATTTAAATAATATAAAAATATTAAAGTTAGCGCTTGAAGGCCTGTGCACATTAAAATAAATAAGTGAACTACACTGTTAAAGAAGAAGACGCTCTTGCTCTGTCAGAGAAATAAACCGCGACAGAAAGACATTTTTGTTAAAATAAAAAGGGCCTCTTTTATTGTAAAGGCACTTATTTTTTTCCACATTTTCTATTAAATTTAAAATTAATATATTTTCTTCCATTTTGTTCAAAACACAAACAAACAACAACAAACAGCTGATTCCGTACAGAATGTGCGATCAGTTTCGCTTTTTGCTTAAGCAAATGACAGTTGAAAAACTTAACGAAAAGTTTCGTTAAGTACATTATAGTTTGCCACATACAATTTATATGTGTTCGCACGTTTGCTTAAGCTAGCATATGCATATTATAGTTGGGCCTTTAAGCTTGCTTATGCATATTATAGTTCGCCCTTTTGTTTATTGAATGCACTATGATGCTTAAAAAAATAATCTAAAGGCGTGAATAGAATTTCGGTGTTAAATCTTATGGCGTTTTCTTTTCTGACAAAAATGTCACACGTTTTTCCCATTTCGCACCTTTTTTAATTTTTTTGTGTTCTTTTCTGAAAAAATGTCAACACTTCTAAAGTGTAGTGTGTTCTTTTCTATAAATGTCACACTATAAATTTAAAAAATGGTGCACCTTTCACACTTTGTATTTTTAGAGGGGGAGAATCGCACGATAAAACAGCTGACATTTGTTTTGTTTATGAATGTGTATTTGTGTTAAGAAACAAAAAAAAAAATATACAAAATGGAAAATATTACTACTTTTTTATGTGCTGAAAAAATTTTGGATGACTTGTTGGATTCATCTTTATCATCTGATGATGATAAAATATTTTATATGATTATGGAAAGAAATCCACAACCGTGAGTGAAAGGCTTTGTAAAGAACGTAATTAATGAATACTCTGAAGTTGATGTATGTCAATATCTCCTACTTCTTATATATGTAATGTATGTTTATATATATAATTTTTATAGTTTGAGAAGAATTTGCGTATTAGTCGGGAAGGTGCCATGGGTCTTTTTGATAAATATTCATTGTCTTATTTCAAGCGATCTTACCAGGGAGCTATCTGCTTCTTCTTTTTTACCAAAAAAATAACAAAAACAGCTGTACATGAAAATAAAGTGTTACACTGTTGTAAAATTATGTTCTATTCTGACCATTAAAAATGCGACATATTTAAAATGTGGGGTAAACATTATAAAAATGTACATAATAAAGGTGTAACATTTTATTTCAGAAAAGAAAACACCATTAAATAGCAGCTATAAACCGATAGCATTTGAATTTCGTTAAAAGAGTTTTGTTGACATAAAACATATTGTTAAAGTAGACCGTACGATTATTTCTAGCTCTAGAGTTAAACGTAGGGAATAGAATTTAGATGGAAATAATGATGTAGTTTTTCTCTTTATAGAATTAAATTATTATACATATGTATGTATATTTTGTAAATATTTTTTTATTCCAAATTATTAACTGAGCTTCACATGCTTTTTTGTAAATGTAACAGGTTTGCTGCTATCGACAATTTTTTTGGGGAAACACATTTTTAATTGATACAGCTGTGTAAAATTTGACAATCGTGTATGACACGAGTTATTCTGGAGCGAAGTTTGAATAAACTTGGAAAGATTAGAGAATTTTATTATTGTCTTATTAAACATGTCCAAACATGCCTGACTGAGCCTAAGATTGGATTATTTCTGTTGAATTTGATTTAAAGACTTTTATGCTCAATAAAGCGATATTCGGAAGTGAAACGACCGCAAAATATTTTAACTGCTAGTTCTTTTTGTGTAAAAATCTGACATTTATGACCAATAAATTGCTATTTCGCAGGACATTTGTATTAGGACTAACTGAAATAATGGGCCGATTTTGAAAGGTTCATTCTTGTCCTGAAAAAAAAAACGCGTGTAATAAATTTTATCGAAATATCTTTAAATGTACATATGAGTCTTTAAATATACTTTTTGAGCAAAAGGCTTATATGCACAGCCAGCCAGCCAAGCGGACTACGCTAAAACGGATCAGAAAGTCATTAGTCCAAATTTACAAGAAGCAATTGAGGGGAAGATAAGACGAGTTGACACTTAATTGTACTTGCAATTCCTTTTACTCTCTTATCCGTATTACACACATATGTGTATAAAAATACGAGCGATTTAAACAATAAGAATTGAGATTTCTTCGGTGTGTGTGAAATCTCAAGAAAACATTTTCTCAATCTTTATAATTAGAATTACTTCGTTTAAATTGGGACTTTTGATAATAGAAAATGTGTCTAATTTTAAGATATGTTCTGAAATGATTTCTTTACAAGACTATTTTCTATATTTTATATTGAATAGCTTTTAAAATTGTGACGTATATATTTCTTGATGTTTGCAATAGCATTATAACTCCTGTAGCGCCACTTGAAAGTTCTGAAATTTCTAGTTCGATTTTAGACCGTATAAATTATGTAAAATTTAATTTATTTCTTTCAAGATATTTGTTAATGTTTTAATATGAGTACAAGTTATCGCGCTGAATCTAAGTAAATTGTCTGATTGTTGGCTTTTAGGTATTTTGATTTTGAAAACAATTATTTATATTTTTATAGTTGCTTCGATTGACCACGCCTACTTTTTTCTTTTATTGATTTATTAAATAAATTTATTGTTAAGAATTTCACTAAATTAGTCACAATATCATTGGAATATATAATTTTACAATGCTTATGTTGCAACTGATACAAAAAGTTGCTGGTAGCAACAAGGACTTTTGAGTAGAATTATTCTATATAACTATTCAATATTTTAAACCTTTCATTTTATTAGAATTATTTACTTAAGGAAATAACAAGAATCTTATAAAATGTTTAATTTGCTTAATTAAATTTAATAGTTAATGAAATTATAGCTGTTGTAGGTTCTTGTGTATCACTAGTATAAGTGTTGTCAACATGTTGCTAAAAAAACACTTGCAACATTTTTTTTGGAATATTTTGTTTAAGGATATATTAATTGACATTTTATAGTTATAATAATACTGTATAACTGTTAACTATAGTTAAACAATTTAGTCTAAAAATTAAACAATTATACTGTTATGAAGTTGCAATAGTTTATTTTTTAAAATTTTCATTATCCTTGCTTTAAAAAACACAAATTTAGTAACTCTTTTTTATTTTATATTATTTTATACCATAATAAATGTTGATTTTTTTATTTTGAGTAGCTACTTATTGTCCTTTAAGTTTTTTTTTGCCAACAAGGACTCACCTTCATTTCAAAAAGTGTTTGCTTTTCTTTTACAATCTATAGTATAGTTAGTTTTTGTTTATTATTTTAAAATTTTCTTTATTTTGCTAAACAAAATCAAGTAATCACACAAACACTATTAGAAACACACACATACACCAACACTATATATATATAAAAGTCCTGAATTTGAAAAAAATATTAATAATCCAATAAGTTTGACAGGGTTCTGCTATATCCTTTTTGTACAGTAGCGTTATAACCGTTTCGCTAGACTTTATTGTTTTAACACCGTTAGCATGCAGCAAAATTGTTTGCAAATATTTCTAGAGCTCCGGTGATGTAGAGCACCGCGAGATACTGATGGCCAGCAAGGCCCTATAGACGTTTATATACGGTCAAACGGACTCGTAACGCTTACTACTATGTTATGTTCACTTGTAACCAAGCTGATCTAAGTTTTGTGTGTTCGAACACGCATTAAAATTTTCGCAGCTCCAACGAAAAACACACCAAGAAAAACAAAAAATGAGCAGATTTTTATGTTTTAGTTCCAGCTTCAAACTTTTTTTTTTCTTCTAACAAACAACAGCAGCTGACAAATGCTGCTGCGTTTGCAGTTGCTGTTGCAGCAAACACTAACTCAATTTCAGTTTCTAATTCAAATAAATATGAATGTGCCAGTATTTGAAAAAATATTAGAAATGCTGACGACAATATTAGTTTGTATGTTTTCTAAATCTCCTCTTAATATTCTCTCCATTGCAAATGTATATCATTTTTTTTTAAATAAAAAAAAAATAACAACTAAAAAAAATCAGAGCATGTTTTAGAAAAATATTGAAAAAACAAACATCAAAAAACAAAATAGAGATTAAAATTGTAAAAACTACATCAAAAACAAAAAAAAAAAAAAAAAAAACAAAAAACTAGTTGAAAAATCATATAGAATTATAAAGCCTTTCATTGCGAATGTTAGTAAGTAAAATATTTAGGCCTAAAAAAGGTGTCTAATACTCAACTATGAACAGCAACAGCAAGTATCAGCATGTTCGCTGTATATTTTACACACTAATACTGTCAGCAAAACGACAAAATAAAAAAACACATAAAATAGGAGCACTGTGGCTGGGAAATTATAATAAATCGTGGAAAAAGCTTCAATTAAAAAGCTGTTATAAAGAAAGATGATTGAAACTAAAACTAATTTAATATTACATAAAGAGTCATGATTGAAGCTAAACAAAGACTATATAAAGCGAAACTAAGATTGAAATAAGACTATATGAAGAGCCATGATTGAAGCTAGACTAAGACTACATAAGAGGTCATGATTGAAGCTAAACTAAGACTGGAAAATAACCATGATTAAAGCTAAACTAAAACTATATAAAAAGCTATGATTAAAGCCGAACTAAGACTAAAAAATACTATATATAGATCCAGGATTGAAGCTTATTTAGGATTAAAATAAGTCTATATAAAGTGTAAAGATTGAAGCTAAACTAAGACTAATGTAAGACTATATAAATACCCATGATTGAAGCTAATTTAAGATTAAATTAAGTCTCTTTAAAGAGTAACGATTGAAGCTAAACAAAGACTAAAATAAGATTACATAAAGATCCATGATTGAAGCTAATTTAGGATTAAAATAAGTCTATATAAAGAGTAAAGATTGAAGCTAAACTTAGACTAATATAAGACTATATAAATACCCATGATTGAAGCTAATTTAAGATTAAATTAAGTCTCTTTAAAGAGTAACGATTGAAGCTAAACAAAGACTAAAATAAGATTACATAAAGATCCATGATTGAAGCTAATTTAGGATTAAAATAAGTCTATATAAAGAGTAAATATTGAAGCTAAACTAAGACTAAAATAAGATTACATAAAGATCCATGATTGAAGCTAATTTAGGCTTAAAATAAGTCTATATAAAGAGTAAAGATTAAAGCTAAACTAAGACTAATATAAGACTATATAAATACCCATGATTGAAGCTAATTTAAGATTAAATTAAGTCTCTTTAAAGAGTAACGATTGAAGCTAAACAAAGACTAAAATAAGATTACATAAAGATCCATGATTGAAGCTAATTTAGGATTAAAATAAGTCTATATAAAGAGTAAATATTGAAGCTAAACTAAGACTAAAATAAGATTACATAAAGATCCATGATTGAAGCTAATTTAGGCTTAAAATAAGTCTATATAAAGAGTAAAGATTGAAGCTAAGACTAAAATAAGATTACATAAAGATCCATGATTGAAGCTAATTTAAGAATAAAATAAGTCTCTATAAAGAGCCAAGATTGAAGCTTAACTAAGACTATATAAAGATCCTTTATTGAAGCCAATTTAAGATTAAAATAAGTCTGTATAAAGAGCCATGATTGAAGACGAACTAAGACTAAAAAAAGTCTATATAAAGATCCATGATTGAAGTTAATTTAAGAATAAAATAAGTCTATATAAAGAGCCATGATTGAAGACGAACTAAGACTAAAAAAAGTCTATATAAAGATCCATGATTGAAGCTAATTTAAGAATAAAATAAGATCCATGATTGAAGCTAATTTAAGATTACAATAAGTTTCTATAAAGAGTCACGATTGAAGCTAAACTAAGACCTTAAGACCCCTTAATTGAAGCAGAAAATAAAACTAAATGAAGAGCCACGATTGATGCTAAACAAAGACTGTAAAAATAATCATGATTGAAGCTAAAGCTATGATGGCAGCTGATACTACAGAAATATAATAATTTCATTACATTTCGTTTTCTTTATTTCATGGAACACAGTGCTCCACCAGCAGCATCCATAATACCACGACAAACAACGTGAGCTACCAAATCGTGTGTTGTCTGCGATCATAGGCAATCACGAATACTAATGCGTAACAGCTAAATGAAAAACAAAAAAAGAAAAAAAAAAACAGTTTAGTTTTAGTTGGTTATATCGATCGTTATGTTTCTAACGTATGTTTCTATTTTTTTTTGTGGATTTTGGGAGCATTATACAATTTGGCTTAAAGTGCCCCACCTTTGTTGCGTTGCCGTCATCGTCATCAGTCGCCAAAAAATGCAGAAAACGCACACGGTTAATGCAGTTTATATGCATTTTTTTTACTTAACGTTGATTTAGTTATGTGCGTTTTTCAAACAGCAGAGATCACTTTTGCTTTTTTTATTGTGTTTTTCTGTTTTTTTTTTTTTGGTGCGATTTTTTTCAATAAAACAATTTATTTTTCTGCTGTCTTGTCTTTGAATTGTTTAGTTGGCGGTATGTAAATTTGTTTTGTTTGCAGCCAGTTTAGAACACTGAAGGAAAAGTAGTATTTCTTTCAAACAGTTTTGATTAATACATCAGTAAGAGACTAGTATTTATATAACAGTGGTAATATAAAATCATGCTATATAATCTGTAGATTATTATTGTCCTATTTCATTAGAAACAAAGGTCCCCCGGGATACATTTGTAAAACTTACATATTGATACAAATACAGTATACAACATAATTGGCCAGATAAGCTATTATTCCAAAGTAATTATTTGCTTTCTTAAGCTTGGATATATGTATGTATCTTGAAATAACAAATTAGCCCCAGTGTCTTTGTACCCCTTTATAAATCTTATTTTATCTTAGTAATTGCAAATATATTTATTTTATAATTTTTCTCATTGTACTTCATCTATTTTAGCTGTAGGTTGTTTTGAGCACAAGTTCTAAACTGCAGTTACTCTAACTATGCGTGCTAGTTGTTACCAATTTTTCGTTTTTATCAAAAAAAAAATATATATATTAAAAAATAATACTCTAATGTTCCATTTGAGCAGCTTTTTCTGCCTTTTTTAATATTTGTATATATTTCATGTAAATGTATGAGTTAGTAAGGTGCTAATATAGTGTTTGTTATAATAAAAAACATATATCTACACAAAAGACACCCAAAAAATTCTGTACGTACGAAAGGGTTCACGGTATTGACGCAGCCATTGATGCGGAAAAACTGCTTCAGAGTGTTTCTCAATGCTTTAAATCCCTACTTTTTAAGCCTCATTGACCTCGATATTCTACTGCCCTATTATCTCATATACAGGATAATGGAATAACAAATAACAAAGATGTATAAAGCTCTAAGTTGGCAACAATTTTTTAACTGGCGGCCATTTTGTCAGCTGTCAAGTGATTTCTGTTTGAAGTCGCTAGTCTACGCCAATAAGCCTGAAACGATTGACGATCAACATCTTCCAAGAAGTTTTTCACATCTGCTGGAGCGCGTTGGCTAAAACCACAAGCAATGTCTTAATTTTTTTTTTTTCATTAAATCGACCATTCTATTTGCAATTTACTTGTATATACATATATTTTTCCCACTTACTTCTAAAAAATATTTAAAGAAACCAAACAGATTAAAATAAAACAATTTTTATTAAATTTTTTTCGTTATTTGAGCTTAAAGCTATATATAGATGATTGTCAGATCATACAATCTTGTCAGGTCTAGCAATGTACTGACATTGAATAAATTGTTAGCAAAAGGTAAATTGTCAATGCTCTTTCTTACAACGTTGGAAAACAAAAATTTTAAGTTCTCACGGACATTTTCTAAACATTTTTCGTACAACGTTGTAAGATCTGACAACCGTCTGTACAAAGCTTAAGCAAAATGAAGAAAAATATCTAGATTGCGGAATCAATAATATGGCAATACTGTCAGTGTAGAGAAAAAAAGGGGGGACAAATGCTTCCGCACAAATTATGCTTCTTTTCGCAATCGCGGAACGGAATTAATAATTCGACCCAATATATGAATATTTTCCAAAATTTAAAAATACCGCAGTATTTTAAAATTATTTTAAATTTAAAAATGTTTTGTTTATTAATTTTATTTTATTGTTTTAAATTTGTCAGTTTGTTTATGACTTGAGTGTTACCGTTTGGTTAATTTTTTTAACTAAAACTTTAACTTTCATATAACATATGAAAAAAATATGTAAAAATGTCTTAGGTGTTGTACAACATTTTTACAACTATTGTAAATTTACACGACGTACAACTCCTACGACACTACAACATCACTTGTGAATTGAACATATGTATTCTGATATTTTTGAGTGTTAATGCGATTTTTAGTTAGAGGATAACAGCTGAATTTCATTAAAAAATGTTTGTTGACATAAAACTTATTTTTAAAGTAGACTTTATAGGGCAGCTAAAGTCAATTATGGCTGTAGAATTTGGCTTGAGTTTCTATGTAATTTGCTTTGTGGTGTAATTTGTCTTTATATAGAAATTCATACAAATTAACTCCAGTTTCGTTGAAGACTTTATTTAGGCGCATATGACATACATTTTTGAGTGTAAAACTTTACAAAACTAATGTTTTTTTTATAGTTTATTAAACAGACAACAACTGCTTTAAATCGCTTTAAAGTACCCATGGTGTAACTATACAAGGTGAGTGCAGTAGCACAGCTGACTGACTTTGTTTACAATTTACTTATGTCAAAATTAATACTTTTTCAAGTGTTTTTGACAGTAGTTCATTATTTTACACAAACAAAATGCCTGTTGTTTCTGTATTGTGTTGTATTTGTGAACGATTTGCACTCACTTTGCATAGTTACACCATGAAAGTACCTATGTATATAAACTGCTTTAAAATTTTCACAATTTTTTCAATGAAAAACAATTTTTTTTTTATTTTATTTTGCTTAAAATATGTAACAACTAAACAAACGCATATTTATAAGTTTTATTACAAGTTTGAATAAAGTATATTACGTTTTTTAATAATATAAACAAGAAAAACAAAAAATAAATTTTTGATTTGCTTTAATATTTTTTGCTGTAAAAAATTTTCTTACAAACTAACCAAAAAAAATAGCAACAATTTGATTTAGATTTATATCACCTGGTATGAAAAGCCAGCTACAAATAAAAGTGCGTTTAGTTGCTTGTAGTTTTTTAGCCGAAAAAAAAGAGAAAAAAGCCAAATATTCAATTCAATTTGAATTAAATTTTATTATTTGATTTGATTTTTGTATTTTTTTTGTAGGGGTCTTATACAGTTATTGATAGTAGTAGGTCTACTTATGTATGTCTGTTTTTGATACAGTTGATAGTTGTGTTTACTGCTATTGGTTACTTTTAGATTACTGGTATTTATGTGCATGTTTTCGTTTGATTTTACAATCGAATATTGATGCAAATAATATGAAAAAAGCCTGTATTGCATGATTTGATAAAAATAAAATTTAATATTGCAACAATTTTCAATTTGCTTATATCATTTTTTTTTTAGTTTTTAGGTGTTTTTTTTATTTGTTGTGCTGTATAAAAAGCCTTGACAAAATTTTAAACAATACCCTATATATTTGCGTATTGAAAAGGCGTTGTTAATGTTAATGTGGTGTTGCATGTGTCGGCAATTCTTTTTAATGGCTTTTGGAAAAAATATTAAAATTTTTTTGATGTTTTGCCAACGTGCTAATAATGTCTTAATAAATGTTCATGTTTTGTTAGCCATTGTTTCCTTAAAGACAATGAAAAGTAACAGGTACTTTTCATGTATTTTCAGATTTGTATAAACATTTCAGTTAATGTTGGTTGTTGAAAAATGTTATGAAAAGTCTGACATTTGACAGCTTTAAACTGACAGTTTGCAGTGACTATTTCAAAAAAAAAAAAAAAAAAAAACTTTACTTTATACAGCCAATCTAAACATAAAAGTACTTACTGCAAAACCTATATCCTTCTACTTAGATTAAGCATAGTATAATATAATCATATTTTTACTTAATTGAAACAAACCAATAATGCTTATTAGTTCCAATTTACACGAAGCAATTCTTTAAGCTAAGATGAGTACACACTTGATTGTACTAGCAATTAGTTTTACTCTCTGCGATTTGTCGCTGCGACTCTGCTGACGTTCTCTTTTGGTGTCCCTTCTAAATTCATCGTCTGTTCACATGATGAAACATTTATTGCACCATGCTTGCAACATTTTGACATTAAATTGTTAATTTCTCCTATTTCGATGTGTTGCCATATAGGATCTAGTTACATTATGCAGGTATTCATATTTCTGATATTTCACTATAGTGAAATATTTCATAACACCACAAGTATTTATTTATTTAAATTTAAAACAACAATCTGTTGTTTTTTTAATTTGCAGTTATTTATTCGCAGTGTTGCCATAACTACGAATCCCATTAAATAAAATTTCATCATGGCAACACTGCTGATAATACAAAAGAAAAGAAGAAATGTCAAATTTGTCGCTGCGTTTCACAAAAAATGCGACACTACTCACCCCGTACTCTTCACTACGTATTTCATCTGTAAACTCGAATCGCAAGAGAAAAGTCGTAGTTAAAAGTAGCAGCGTTTGAACTCCCTCTTATTTGTATTACATACATACATATGTATGTTTATACAAATAAAAATCTGAGCAATTTAAGCAATAAGAATTGTGCTGTGTGAACACCGAAGAAATTTCAAGGAAAAAATTGTATCAATCTTTTCAATAAAACTAGCTTCGTGTAAATTAGAACTTATTTCAGTCTGCATATTAACAAAATATTCAAGAAAAACCCTGATTCCCCCAACAAGTCTGACAACAAACAGTCGCTATAAAATCCCCACAATAATATTTTAGAATGAATTTTTCTTTTGCAAAGCTTACTAAATACATTTGTAAAGCTTTGTATAGACGGTTGTCAGATCTTACAACATTGTCCAAAAAGTGTTCAGAAAATGTCTAACAACCGTGTGAACTTAAATTTTTGTCTTCTAACGTTGTACGAAAAAGCGGCGTTTTTTTTTTTGTTATTTTGTCTTCATTCTCGCTACTTTCTAGGACATATGCAGATAAAATTGTTTCAATTGCTGTTTTTTGTTCTATGACAATATTTAAACTTTTTAAACACACACATCTTTGCCACACAACTATCTGACAACCGTGTGAACTGACAATTTCAGTTGACAGATAAATTCATTGTGTGCCAATGAAATTGTAAGGTTTTCTTACAGTCGTCTGAACTGACAATTTACCTTTTGCTAACACTTTTTTTTTTGCTAGAACTGACAACATTGTATGATCTGACAACCGTCTATACATAGCTTAAGTATGTACAGCCAAAAAACGAAATATCCCGAGCATAATATAACAATCAACATTTTTCTACAATAAAAGTGAGAGGTGCGTAATTTAAAAATTTTCTTACACATATTCATTACAATTTTCAAATTAAAAAACAAATTTCAAACAATAGTAGTACGCATATATATTTTTCACTGCAAGCTGTATATTTAAAGTATTAAATTTTTAATTTCTTGAATTTGAGTTTAAGTTGCCCATAAAACTTGAATATTTGTAAGTATATATTTTTACAACTAACATTAACAGCCGAACGTAATGGTCACACGCTTATTTCTTTGCAAAATTAAAAAATAAAAAATGAAAATCTTTGCAAATAAACTGGAGTAGTAGTAGCAGCAGTATTCTACTGAAAATTGACTAACTTGGCTAATATTTTGAGGAATTATCTAGTTTTCATACCCCACCAACAGGGCAATAAGGAAATATAATTAGTTTGTTACGGGGTTTGGTAACATTTAAATATTATTAATAGCTTGACATAAGAGTAAAAGTAAAGTTATACAAGATGTACAGGAGTAGAGCTAGAGTAATGTTAGAGTTAAGTTAGAGTAGAGTAGAGTTAGAGTAAAGTTAGAGTAGAGTTAGAGTAGAGTTAGAGTAGAGTTAGAGTAGAGTTAGAGTAGAGTTAGGGTAGAGTTAGAGTAGAGTTAGAGTAGAGTTAGAGTAGAGTTAGAGTAGAGTTAGAGTAGAGTTAGAGTAGAGTTAGAGTAGAGTTAGAGTAGAGTTAGAGTAGAGTTAGAGTAGAGTTAGAGTAGAGTTAGAGTAGAGTTAGAGTAGAGTTAGAGTAGAGTTAGAGTAGAGTTAGAGTAGAGTTAGAGTAGAGTTAGAGTAGAGTTAGACTGCAAGGTTTCCCTCTGGAGAGGATAACGGGAATTAAGACCCCTTAGACACCAGTATATCAAGCCTAAGCTCGGGACTTGATAAGTGGCCATCATAGGCATATGGTGATATGGTCGTCATATATTTTACAACAGTCTCTTGCATATGGATAGTTCTGTTTTTCATATGACAGGAAATCGAAACAAACTAACATCAAAAATTTGCATAAAAATAAAGAAAATCTTTCGGTGCAGGGTTTAGTAATTCCAGTACCGATGATTTTGACGGGTATGTATGCATGCATGTCGTCGAAATTATACTAAATCAATACTTCCCCGGTGATATACTTAGCTGGAGGAGTAGATAATAATCTATTTGAAAGTAGTGTTATAACACCAATGCTGAAGAGGAATGTAGTGAAAGTGAAAAACGTCTGGCTATCCTCAAGTTTCAAAAAGGAAAAGCTTTTCATCGAACTTGATGAAAAGTTAAGCACTGCCAACATCAGATTGCAAACCCAAAAAATATGCGCAATAATAAGGGATAACCTAACATATGCCACAACACTATATTAACAATTGCCAGAGTATAGGGACGAAATATGCCAGAATGCTGGATGACTCTCAATATCATTTGTCTAGTTCATTAATTTATGGTATTTTCAATTCTGTTCTGCCTTTAAAAACTCTGCTACAAGTTAAAGTTTAAAACCACGATTAAAAGCAGCTTATTCAGATTATTGTGGTGTTTATTATTTGTATGTCCTGCCAGTCAAGTGTTTTTTTTTTATTTTTCGCAATTTGATTAAAGTTGTATGTGCTTTTTATACATACAATACGAGCACATAAAGTCAAATAAAACTAAATTATTTATTAAGAATTGAAAATTTTAATCAAAACTAAAAAAAAAAAATAAAACAAAATATAACGAATTGAAGTAAACTATGCATAGAAACTGATATTATTGTTCATAACTAAAACTAATTTTAACCCACTTCTTAAGACAAGTTTTAGTTATAAACTCTTTTAGGTACGAGTGTATACGCACATTTGTATATCTAACTACAATATCCAACACAGCCTATTCATGATTTAATCCAGCACTCGTTAAACTCTGTGATTTTGCGTACTATGAACGTTATATATATGTTTTAGTTTTAGGCCCAGTTGTCACATGCGCGCATGCGTGTGCAACCAATTCAAAATAACGCCACAAAAAAATCAACAAAAATTGTGGTATTAATAAGGCAACAAACACCAACAAGAAAACTACATCTTTTATTACGTAAGTTCTTTTTGGAATATTTAAAGTTTAATAAATACTCGTATTGGCTTAGTATTAAGTGTAATGGTCAAATCTATTTGACCACTATATGTTAGTGTTACCTCACTGTCTCTGCTGCAGTTATAGAAAACAACAGACAGACAGACAGTTAGACAGATTACCCGTTTAGGCCGCCTGCCTGTTTGCCAGCCAGCTAGACTAGGCTAGCAGCAAGCTAAGCCTAAATGTGTGGCATGCAGCAAATAACAAAAATGATGCATAACCGTAAACAACACATTCATGTCCTCTATACGAGTACTAGGACTGTATGCAAAACTTACAACTATTATTTTTGAATTTTTATCAAATTTAGTTTTATGAGTGTATAGTATATGTGTATGTTTAAGTATTTGTTGAAATTATTTTTTAAAAATTGTACTTTATCATTATTTGTGATACTTTATGATCTTTAGTTCATTTAGAGTGTAATAATATTATTTTTTTAACTACAGTAGCGGTTACTTAAAATAGATAAAAGGTCGTTGTGTTCTGCAGGAACATAGCAGCAAACTCACAGAGAGTTTTGGAAATATAGCTTAGTTAATGACTTGGTTTAAGAATAGTCTATTTTAAATTATAAACAGATCACAGATAATACCATAGATGATGGGCCATTGCAGACCATGGGCAATAACATATCATTAATTGTTAAAAATCATGGACTCCTACAGATCATGGATCACAATAGATCACGAAATATTATACATAGATCATGGACCATTATAGATCATAGACCATTACTGATCATGGATCATAGTAGATCATGCACCATTATAGATAATAGATAATTAAAGATCTGGGACCATTATAGATCCTGGACCATTATAGATCATGGATCGCTACAGATAACGGATCACTTTAGATCACGGAACATGTACCATTACAGATCACTATAGATCACGCAACATTATAGATCCTGGACCATTTAAGATCATGGATCACTACAGATGATTTGCCATTGTAGATTATGGATCATTACATATCATGGAACACTATAGATCATATACCATTATAGATCATAGACCACTATATATCATTGAATATTATAGATCATGACCCATAACTGATCACCGACTATTATAGATCAAAACCACTATAGATAATAGGGCACTATAGATCATGGAACATTATAGATTATGAAATATTATAAATCATAAAGCAATACAGATAATGGACCATCATAGATCATGGATTATTATAGATCATGGACCATAATTGATCATAAAATTTTATAGATCGTAGACTATTATAGATCATGGACCATCATAGACCATCTATAATGGAACATTACAGATCATGGACCATTATAGATCATGAATCATTTTAGATCAGGAACTACTATAGATGATTGAACATTATAGATCAAGGACCATAATAAATCATGGAACATTATAGATCATGGACCATTAAAGAGCATTGACTATTGTAGATCATGCACCATTACTGATCATGGATCACTTTAGATCATATACCACTACAGATCATTGACCATTGTAAATGGTGGACCATCATATACCATTATAGATCATGGACTAATGTAGTGGTGGACCATAATGGAACATTATAGATCGTGGGACATAATCGATCATGCAACATTATAGATCATGAACCGCTATAGATGATTGAACATTGTAGATCATGGACCATAAGTAATTATGGAACATTATAGATCATAGACCATTATAGATCAAGGACCATTTTAGTTCATAGACCACTACAGATGATGCACCATTGGTGGAGCATCAGGGAACATTATTAATCATGGAACATTATAGATTATGCCACATTATAGATCATGCATCACTATGGACGATTGAACAATATAGATTATGGACCATAAATGATCATTGTAGATCATAGACTATTACTGATCATGGACCATTCTAGTTCATAGAGCACTACAAATGATGCACCGTTATAGATGGTAGACCATCATGGAACGTTATAGATCATGGACCATTATATATCTTAAACTATTTTAGATCATGCACCATTTTACGTTATGGATCATTCTATTTCCTTTACCATTATAGATCGTGGATACTTTTATGAAATTCAACAATTTTATTTGATCTCTGCTTCGCTACTGTATTCTAATAACCCAATTTGGCAGTAATTTTATTTATTTTATCACTAAATTTCCGTTAAGATTTTGTTGCAACTATTTGTGGCAGCTGTTGGAGGGGGTTATTTAACAAGTATTATTTTAGAAGTTTAATTAATTAGTGGCAACTGTAAATATTAATTACATACATTTATATTCATTAACGTCTCTGTGATACAGCAATGACTTAGAAGAAAAAAAAAAAAACAAACGATTTAGACAAACTTTTAGTGGCAAAAACAATATGTGCTGCTAAAATTTTATGACGATAGTTTAATAAAGTGTAATTTTTAATAAGTCTCATTGATAGCAGACAAATTACAAACAAACAAAAAAACATAGTGAAGTAAACAAAATCAAAATAAAACTAAAGTACATAATTTCATATTTTGTTGTAAGTTTATAATGTTTAGTAGACACGCAACACGCTGATGCACTAAAACACAAACATAAGTACACATGTGCTTTAGTATTTAGTTTTCATTTTTACAGTATTTAGCAATATTTTTTTTATGAATTTAGAAGGTAACGTATGTACATACATATATATGTACATACGTCAGTATTCATAGGTATTTTATCCATAGTGTTATAATGTTGTACACTGCATTAAGTTGTTGAAATTATTGAAAATTTATTTTTAGTATTTGTTTAACAAATGTACATCTAATTCCATATTTTACATATTATAATGTATGTAGTACGAATTGGGAAAAAATAATGCAATAAACAACATGATTTTTCTATGTACTCGTAAACATGTGTAGCTGTTGTAAAAAGGAACATTTTTTGCAACGTTTTTTTTTTATGATTTATTTGTTATTATAGTGCCATACAGTGAACTACATACCGTAGAGCAGTAAAGGTCAGTTTGGTTGGTAGAAAGTTTAAATGTTTCCTGTTGGGTTTGTAGTTAGCACTGTAAAGATTTCGGATATTAAGTTATTTACTCAAAATATATTGAATATCAGTTGTAAAACAATAAAAGCAGAACCTTTAATTGACGTGTCTGATTTAAACTAAAGAATTATTCTTACCTAAAGACAACGATACTTGGGTTTTATTCAACATTGCTTATTAATAATATTTAGAGAAGGACTTGCTAATTAAGCTACATCATTGGAAGAGGAAAAATTAATGAGTTTTCTATAACATTTAGTTCATCTTATACATTTGTGATCTCATTTTCCATCTATTGGATTCGGGATTGCCGTTTTTATCTCATATAAAACTCTTAATTTAGAGCCATTCACCTATAAATGTTCCATGATGTAGGAAGATGTTATGACCATTATCTTTAACCTTTAAAGCTCGATATGTCCTGAACAATAAGTCCTAGGTAGATGAAATTTATGAATTCATGACATGAATTTTTTTTATGCCCGGAAATCTTTAGTTTTTAAAATTGTCTAAATCGGTTCAACATAAAATCATTATGTACTTATAGCCTGTTCGCCGATCTCGAACGTTAACGTTCGCTTAGATAAGACTTAAGACACAAACTTTTTATCGTATCTATTTTTTTACTCAATCAAGTTTGTTTATTCCACAATCAAGTTTATGTCTTAAGTCTTATCTAAGCGAACGTTAACGTTCGAGATCGGCGAACAGGCTATTACTCTTTATTATCCTTTCTTCTAAGAATCTTGGGCAATAACTATAAGTCACTTTAACGCTGTAAGAAATGTTCGAAAAACAATAGCGGTAATTCATCCAAATAAATGATCTGATACATGTCACATATTATCGCTCACTCCTCGTTTAAGTTTAGCAGTTTAGAAGAAAATGCCCCCTTTTAATTATGAATTTATTGTTAACGAAATTCAGCTGTAAATTGACAGACTAATTTCAGTTTGAGGGAGTTTAGACGCTGCGAATTTTACCTGCGACTTTTCTCCTGCGACTTGAGTTTATAGATGCAATACGTAGTGGAGAGTACGGGGTAGCTAGTATCACAGGTTTTGTGAAACGAAGCGACAAATTTGACATTTCTTCTTTTCTTTAAGGTGCTATCAGACGGGATGTATTTTACATCTGTACTGTCAAATTTTCCATCTGTAAAAGTTGTACACATCGTGTGATACATATGAAACTTTGCATGTGTAAAATGCATGTGGAAATACATATGTATTTTTTTCGATTAGAACACGCTCTATTTTCCTATGAAAAACATAAACAAAACAGCTGATTTGTTTGGAAACAAAATTGTTTAAAAGAATATATTGGAAAGAAAAATTAAAGAAATTGGATTTTTCGATTTTTAATAAATTAAAATATGTTTATTATATTTATTGCAGTTATATTGGTCAAAAGAAGCAATTCTTGAAATTTATAAACGTTAAAAAGGCAGCTTTTGTTTACATTTATAGGCTATGTCATACGGAAAAACATAAGCAGGTGTGATAGCAAAAATTATGAATCGTATGTAAAATGGAAATTTTGACATACATACGGAATTACATATGGGTAAGAAAAGTGACAGTACATATGTAAAATACATCCCGTCTGATAGCACCTTTAGTATTATTTTTATTTCATTTACCAGCAGTGTTGCCATAATGACATTTCATTTTATGGAATTACAAACATTTTTTTGGCAACACTGCGTATAAATAACTGTAAATGAAAAAGGGAACAAATTGTTGTTTTAATTTCAAATAAATAAATACTATGTGGTCAAAAAATTTAAGAGAAAATATAATAGTGAAATATCAGGAATATGAATACCTGTATAATGTATCTGTAATGTAACTCGGTCCTAGGAGAAATTAACAATTTAATTACAAAATGTTGCAAGAATGGTGCAACAACTGTTACATCATGTGAACAGAAGATGAATGTGAACCCACTCTTTTTATAGTTTATCTTCTCCGTAAACATAAGATTTCCATTTGCTTAGATTTTGTTATGGGAAAACTTTAAACAATTTCAAATAATTTACAGATTATACAATTATCCCTTGTCTATCAACAGTATTGGGTTGTTTGCGAGTTGAAATTTTAAAGAATAAAACACTCATTGATAAGTTCATTGAGTTTCATAGTAAATTGAACATTAGTTGGTTGCATTTAAGATTTATCTATTTTTGAAAATTGCATGCCTGTCAATCACTTGACTCGATTTAAACATTCATTTAACATTTTGCACTGGATCAAATTTACAAACAAACAACATTGTTAGAATATTGAAAATCTAAATCAAAAAGACAAAAAAGAAAAAAACAAAAACGTTACGTAATTTTGATACAAAAAAAAAAAAAAACTGAAACAATTTAAAACAAATGAAAATGTTGGCATATTTTATAAGACTTGTTTGCAGCTATTTGAGAAAATAAAAAAAATTATTCTAGGTGATATTTGTAGCTAAAATTCGTTTTTATTTTCGTAAAGGGGAAACGCCTCTCAATTAAGTTGGTTGACATGTTAAATTGAACAAACACTTGATTTTTTTGAATAACTTTTTTTTGTGCTCATACTTTTTGTAATATTCATAATTTAACGCAACAGAAAATGTGTAAAAGACTTAAAATAAGGCGTGCATGACAAAAGACAAGGTTTCTTTAGCGTACCAAACAATTTGACTCCAAATGAAATTTGTAATGATTAACAAACTACTGCCACATGTGGGCTTTAATTACAAACGGATGGATGAGAGTACGTGCACAAAAAAAAGGCGAGGAATATTAATTATTAAGTATAGTTTATTTGATATATTTATATGTTTAAAATAAAACAACAGTTAACTTTAACTTTTGAATATAAGAACATAATAGCTAAGTTTGTTATTTTGTTAATTTTTTTGTCAAGCTAATCAATTCAAATTTCAGACTTTTTGGGGTTAAATGTAATTAAAAACATGAATTGTTAACTAAAAATAAAAGCAAAAAAAAAATATTTTTATATAAATATAACAATTTTTTTTGTAAAGATTTTTTCTGTAAATTTAGAGTGGTGGCTGTTTAAAGCATATTTGTCATACGCTTGAATTACGTTCAGCAATTTGAAGGAGAACGACATGCGTGTGGAGTATTTCTACCACGGCTCCACCATTTGCGACACTTCTTTTTTGTATAGCTGCTGCTACTCGTTCCTTGTGTTTTTTAGCTTATTGAACGAGTATTTAATATTAAATAATAAGACTATGACTACTTTTAAATCTAGATAAATTATGTATGAACTAAACAATAATACCGCCATCATATTGTGTATTTTCAACTAATAACTCATTGTGTCTCTTTTGAAAACCGTAAAACTAAAAACCAACTAAAATTAAATAAATTATAAAACATTGCTTTGTGAAAGAAAAACAAAACAAAAAACAAAAGCTAGAACAACTACAAGATCATTTGGCTGGTGGTCTCAAATGTTATAATTGTATAATTTGAGCCAGACGTCTAACAGTGGGTTACTGACAGCTCATCATCAATCAAAATTAACTGTATTTGGTAGCCAAAAAATATGATAAATTAAGACTTTAACTAAAACTATAACAGAGATACGATTGAAGCTGAAATAGACTCATGATTAAAGCTAAAGGAAGTCAATAAACAGACTAAGGATAGAAGCTATTCCAATACCATAAAAGAAACACAATTGATGTTAAAGTAAGATTTGAAAAAAAACACGATTGATGCTAATCGAAGACCATAAAATGTGTCATGCTTAAAGCTAAAATAAGACCTTATAAGAGTCATGCCTGAAACTTATCCAGAACTGTAAAAGAGTTATAATTGAAGCTTATCCAAAATCATCGCTATTGAAGCTAAATTAAGAATATTTTCAGCTCCTAAGGTTCCAAGGATCCACGATTGAATCAAAACTAAGACTATTTGAAGATCCTAACAAGAGACACGAATGCAGCTGAACAAAGATTATTTGAAAATTCTAACAAGAGACATGAATGAATCAGAACCAGGACTAAAAGGAGACACGAATGCACCTGAATAAAGACTATATTAAGATCCTAACAAGAAACACGTATGAACGCCAAATAACACTATTGTAAGATCCTAAAAGGAGCTGAGATTGAAGCTAAATCAAGGCTATTTAAAGGTCCACGATTGAAGCTATACTAAGACTATTTTAAGTTTCTAAAACGAGCCATGAAGCTAAACCAGAACTATTTAAAGAGCTACGATTGAAGGTAATCCAATACTATTTGAGATCCTAAAATGATCTACGATTAAAGCAAAACTAGGACTATTTGAAGATCCTAACAAGATATACGAATGCAGTTGAAGAAAGACTATATAAAACAACGGACACGATTGAAACTCAACCAATACTATTATAAGATTCTAAAAGCAGCTAAGATTGAAGCCAAACCAAGACTATTCTAAGGTCCTAAAATAAGCCAAAATTAAAGCTAAACCAAGACTATTTTAAGATCCCAAAAGAAGCCATGAATGTAGCTGAACCCGGACTGTTTTAAAACTCTAATCCAGATTAAACCAATAATATTTAGAGACTATTGAAGACACGATTGAAGCTAAACCAATATTATTAAAAACTCTTACAAAGATCTGCGAATGACGATGAACCAAGATTACTTTAAGATCCTACAAAGAGACACGAATGATGCTAAACTAACTCTATTTTAAGATCCTAAATGGAGCTGCATATGCAGCTGAACCAAGACTACTTTAAGATCCTGTAAAAACCCGTGAATGATGCTAAACCAACACTGTTTTAAGACTCTAAAAGGATCCTAAAAAGAGCTGCGAAAGATGCAAGACCAAGACTATTTTAAGGTCCTATAAAGAGCCACGTATGATGCTAAACCGAGACTTTTTAAGATCCTAAATGGAGCCACTACTGATGCTAAACCATAATTATTTGAATCTTCTAAAAGGAGCCACGAATGAAGTTGAACCAACATCGTTTCAGGATTATACTAAGAGCCATGTATAATGCTAAACCAAGACTATTTTAAGATCCTAAATGGAGCCACGATTGATGTTAAACCAGGACTATTTAAGTTCAAAAAAGAAGCTATGGTTGAAGTAAAATTAGATTTATTAAAATAGCAACGTTTGAAGTTAAACCTAGACTTAAATAGTCAGATCATAAAAGGAGCCAAGATAAAAGTTACACTAGGACTATTTAAAGAGCTATGGTCAAAGAAGCTACGATGAAGTTACACCAATACTTTTTAAAGCTCCTATAAAGACTTTAAAAAGAGCCACAATTTAGGCTACTAACTATTTAAAATCCTTAAAAGAGCTAAATCAATACTATTTAATGAATCTACAAGGATTACGATAAAGCTAAACTAAGATCCTAAAAAGACTATTTGAAGAGTGCAAAAAACTATTTAAAGACTGTAACAAGTGCCACAATTGAAGCTGAACCAACACTTTTCAAAGATCCTAACACAGGCTATTTAAATACTGTAATCAGAGCCGTGATTGCAGCTAAACCAAGACTATTGAGAGAGCCACGATTGCAGCTAAACTAAGACCATTTAAAAAACAATGATTGAATCTTACTACGAAGATTGTAAAAAGAGCCATGATTGAACTGAACCAAAACAAGATTCTGAAAGGGGTCACGATTCAAACTAATCTAAGACCATAATACTCGTATTATCAACTCACTTTAAGACTGTTACCTTCACTAGTTTGAGTTGCCCTCTAACACCACTGTACTTCATTAATTATTATGTATGGTGCATGCTTGTGCGTGCCTTTAATCCAAAATCTAAACAATTTCATGCAAACGCAAAAAATTGTTTTTTTTGTAACCAATTTTTTCTCTAATTTTTGTGTTAGAAACATTAGTATCTGCAGATTTTTATTTCGTGTTATGTTGTTTCTAATAACTGGGCTCATGTGTACCATTCCCATAATCAAATTGTTACAATTAAACGCAATTTTCATTTCATACTTGCATTTGCTGTTGCTGCTTGTTGCTTAATGCATTTGGTGTGATTGTTGTCATTTGTTTTAAACTCGATGGTTTAATCTGCAGTTGTCGTAGATGTTGTATTTTTTGGGTGTGTTTTATTTTTTCTCATATTTTTCGTCTAAAGGTTCATTCAATTTGTTTATTCTAATTGGCCGCGGTGTTTGTGTTGTTAATGTTTTTTCTATATAGTTTTTTTTTTTTGGTTGGGATTTATTTAATAAATATGTGTCTGCAACAATTATCACTTAAAAGCTTTGGCTATTTGACGAAAAAGGCAAATTTTTAGTTGCCAACTAACCGGACCTAAAATTTGCAATTTAATATAAATGTTTATTTAATTTTTTTTTTGCATTTTAAGATACAGATTTTAATGGCTATCTATATGTATTTGTAATTGTTGTTTTTTTTATGGATTAATTTCATATTTATTTTTGTTGTTTCAATGTAAACCAGACAGACTCACTGTTAGAATTAGAAATGCAGCAGCATTAACTGATGCAGTAGCACTAGCTGCTTATACATATCAGCAGCCTCAGTTAGTTAGTGCTCTGTAATCATAGTTGGTTTGTGTCAATGACTGTAATGTGTATGAGTATACATACTTCCACTTTATTTGAGCTAATTGAATAATTATGACATAAATGGCGTCAAAAAATAAAATAAAAAAATCATTGAGGGACCCTATAGGAAACTGGAGCAATAAGAGAATATTTTCAGATTCTTAAAGAAGCCATGGCCAAAAACCAAACATAAACTCAGAATTTATTAAGATTCTAAACGAAGCATGGTTGAAGGTAAAACTTGACCATTTTAAGATCCTAAAAGAGCCACGACTATTGAATAATCCAAGACTTTTGAAAGATCCCAAGAGGCGCCACGATTGAAGCTAAAACAAGATCCCAGAAGGAGCCATACTTAAAGCAAATCCCAGACTATTTGAAGATCCTAAAAGAGCCACAACTATTAAATAATCCAAGACTGTCGAAAAATCCTAAGAGGAGCCATGATTGAAAATAAAACAAGAGTGTTTTAAAATTTGAAGGTCCTAAAATGAGCTGCAATTGAAAAACATTCAAGATTATTTAAGAACATAAAATGAGACTCGATTCCAACTAAGCCAAGACTATTTGAAGATCCTTAAGGATCCACGATTAAAGATGAACCAAGACTATTTAAGATCCTAAAAGCAGCCACGATTGAACCTAAAATATGAATATTTTAAATCCCAAAAGATGGTACGATTAAAGCAAATCCGAAACTATTTGTAAATCCTAAGTGAGCCACGAATGAAACTAGAAAAAGACTATTCAAATATCCTAAAAAGAGCCACTATTGAAACTAAACTAAAATTATTTGAAAATTCTAAAAGGAGCCTCTTTTGGAAGTAGTATTTAAGAATCCTAAAAGAAGCCACGATTGAAACTAACCAATGATATTTAAAGATCCTAAAAGCACCCATAATTTACGAAAAACTCAGAATTTTTTAAGATCCTAAAATAGCCATGATTGAAGCCAAAAAGAGCAATAAATGAAACTGAAATAAAACTATTTAAAGAGTTGTAAAGCAAACGCGATGGAATGTAAATAAATGCTGCAAAAATAATCAGGATTGAATTGAAATAGTTATGGTTGCAGAAAAATTTCTCAGTTTCAATATTTTCCTCCCAGGCCAGTTGGAACAATCTCACAGTTTAACTATGCTAGTGAATTAATAACAAAATAATCCCTCCCTGTCACAAAAAACTGTACATAAAACATGAATTATATAGTTCAACATTGTCAAAGTATTATTCAGCAATCAGTATTTTTAAAAATTTTTTTTCATTATACATTTGATTTTGTTAGTAAAGCTTTTCAATCTATCTACAACTATGTATGTGAGCTGAGTTTGAAATATTGAGAATGTGTTTTTTTTTAGTTGACTTGGTTGACTTTTAGCGTTGGAGTTGATTATATTGTGACGTGTGGGAGACAAAAAAAAAAATACAAAAAAAAAGTCACTAAATAGATTGAATCACCCCATAAACTTTTGTTATTAATCGCAATATGTACATGTTGAATTTTAAGCTATGAGTTTTTAATGTTTTTTGAATGTTGCACGCAACAAAATTTATAGAAAAGTTGCTTAATAAAACATGAAGCAAACAAAAAAAATTGTTTAAAATTAAACATAAATAAGTGAAAAATTAAGGTGACAATTTGCCAGAATTAATAAAAAATAATAAGACTTGGAAAAAAAATGTTTATAAAATATGTAATATTAATGTTTCTTTCATTTTAAAGCAAAATAAAAAGTAATTTGCTGTTAGAGACTGGTATTACAGAAAAAAATAGATTTAAGGCAAAAACATTATGTTGTTTGTTTGCTTATTTTTTACATGAAATTCGATTTTATTTGTCATGCAAATTTTATTTAATATCATTTATTTTGTTTTTTTTTATTGTATATTTTATCT
The DNA here is from genome assembly GCA_916048285.2 of Bellardia pandia. NCBI lineage: Eukaryota > Metazoa > Arthropoda > Insecta > Diptera > Calliphoridae > Bellardia > Bellardia pandia. The sequence continues at coordinate 97,933,536 of OU696531.1, read as the reverse complement.
ATACAAATTTAACCAAGTCAATGTCATTTTAGTAGCAATTTTATAAATTATATTTAGATAGGTGGCAGAACAATAATAAATAATGTAAGACTGATTTGGAACGCTACTGTCTTTATAATATTCAATTATGGAAATTAAAGTTTCGAAATAACTATTTAAAGAGTACAAAAAGAGCCACAATTGAAGCTCAAGGCAAGAGAAAATTATAAATAGAGCAAGCATTGAAGTTAAACCACGATTAAAGCGAAACCAATATAAGTTAAAGATCCACGACTAAAAAAGCTAAAGCAAGACTGTAAAAGAGCTAAGACTGAAACCAAACCAAGAAATTTTAAAGATCCTAAAAAGAACCATGAAAAAGCCAAGATTGAACCAAGAGAATTAAAAGAGCCTAAGAGGAGCCACGATTGAAGACTTGTTAGAGATTGTAAGAAAGCCACGATTAAAGCTAAACCAAGACAAGTTAAAGAGACACGATTAAAAAAGCTAAAGCAAGACTAGTTAAAAGTTGTAAAAAAAATCAGATTGAAGCTAAACCAAAACAATTTAATGATCCTAAAAAGAGCCACGATTGAAGCTAAACAAAGGCAATTTAAGGATTCTAAAACGAACCACGATTGAAGATAAACCAAGACTATCTAAAGTTCCATAAAAGGGTAACGATTAAAGTTCAACCAATACTATTAAAACACTATAAAAGAGTCGCTAATTAAGCTTAACCACTACTATTTAGAAACTGTAAAAACAGCCAGGATTGAATTTAAACCAGGACAATTTAAATGTTCTAAAAAGAACCACGATTAAAACTAAACCAGAGAGTTTAATGATCCTAAAAAGAGACACAATTGAAGCTAAACCTACTATAAGCCAAGATTGAAGCTAGGCAAAGATAATTTAAGGATCCTAAAAAGAGCAACGTTTAAAGATAAGCCAAGGAAATTAAACCAAGGCTACTTGAAGCCATTTAAAAGTGTCACGATTGTAATTAATTTAATACTATTGTTAAAGGAGCCACTTTTGTAGCTAAATCAAGAATATTCAAAGACTGCGAAAAGAATCACAATTTAAGCTAAAGCCATGACCACTTAGACATTGTAAATTAACTACGATTTAAGCTAAATCAAACCTGTTATATATTGTAATATGATCCATGATTGAAGCTAAACCCAGATAATTTAAAAACTATAGAAAAAGCCTCGATTGAAGTTAAACCAAGCTTTTAAAATATTATTTAATGACAGTAAAAGGAGCCACGATATAAGTTAGACCAAAAATATTTAAAGGCGATAGAAACAGCAATGATTGAAATAAGACCATTCAGAACTTTATTGATTGATGTTAAACAAAGACGTTTAAGAGAATGCAAAACGAGCCTAGATTGAAAAAACACAAAAGCTAAACTAAGACTAGTTAAAGATTGCAAAAACCAAGATAAAGATAAAACAACACCATTTAAAGGAGCTATGATTTAAGCTCAACTAAGAGAATATTTAAAGACTATACAAAGAGCACCGCACAGTGGTTTAGAAACGTTTTATTAATTACAGAATTTTTGAACGATTTTCCTCAATTTTTTTTGATTAAACAATAAAATTTCTCATCTTTTAAATTGAAAAGTGCATAAATCGACTATTGTTTCCATTTCCACAATTAAAAATAAAACGTTTCTAAAACACTGTGCAATGGTTGAAGCTAAACCCAAACTGTGACCTTCCGTATAACACACTCTTACGTCCAAAATACACAAGTAAACCAAACAGAGTTTAGACCAAGACAACCTTTGACTAGAAAGCTGTCAATGTCACTATGTTACTTTAACTAGAAGTGGGCCTTATCGTATTTCAGTGAGATTCAATGTAATTCCAGTATGAAGAGTCAATTCTTTGATTGAGTGGACAAAACAATTGATAAGGACGCCATTCTGAATTTGGATTAGGTCACCGTAAACGTTACAGTGTTACATAACATCATATGAGATGAAGAAATTTTTTTTTTGTTTAGACTTAAATTGTTATGTTCCAAAATTCAAACTCAATTTCGAATTTAAAATTTTGCTTAATTTTACAGAAATTGAACACTTTTTTTGAAAAACTACTTTATTTTTTTTGATGTTTTTATGTTCGAAAATACGAACTTTCAAAATATTGAATTTTGAAATTCCAAAATTTTGCTAAAATTCTTATTTTTTTAATTTTCGTTTATTTATTTAGTTTTTAAACTTAAAATATTATGTTCGAAAATTCAAATAGCAAAATATTTAATTTTGTAATTCCAAAATTTGGCTAATATTTTATTAATTCTTGTTTGTTAAAACTTAAGATGTTATTTTTAATAATTCGAACTTTTATTTCGAATTTAAAATTTTCCTTTAATTTTATAAAATTTTAAGATTTTCTTGGAAAATAAATCTGTTTTAATTTTTTGTTTATGTATGTTCGAAAATTCAAATTTGAAAATATCGAATTTCGAAATTCCAAAATTTGGCTAACTTACTTATTTTTAAAATTTAATTAATTTTTAATAAAATTTAAACTTAAAATTTTATGTTCGAAAATTTCGAATTTAAAATTTTGCTTCATTTTATAGAAATACAGGGGCCAAATTAACGCATTCCTGATCGAATGAGCTATCGTATCGAAAAATGATTTCGATATCGTAATTATGATAAAATGTACTAAATTTCTTGCTCAATATCGTATGCCATAATCTCAAATAAGAAAATTACGATGAATTTTATGCGATATCGAATGCGGTAATTTGGCCCCAGACTTTTAGCTGATTTGGAAATTTTACACATTTTTGTTTATGTTCAAAAAATCGAATCTTAACATTTTCTTTTTGTTTTTAAATTAATGGGATTATTTAAATTTTAAGCTTTTTTGACATGATTTTGTGTAGTATTTTTTTATTTTCAATTAAATTTACAATTTTTTGGATGATTTTATGATTTTTAATCCTGTTTCTTATCAACCAAAAACTTTAATTTAAAAATTATTGACATTAATTTAAAAACGCTTTAAAATTTAACAAACTCATATCTAGCAGTAAGTTGAAGCATATCACACAGCTGCCATAAACTAATTCACATAAATCACTGATGAGGAAAAAATGTAGGGTATGCAAATATTTACAAATTATAAATACGATTTGTATGTAAATTGTTTTTAATTAGTATTGAATCAACATTTGTAACTAAACTCAATATACATACTATACATGTATGTATGAGTGTTTGTAAGATCATGTGCAACAGACTTGGCTGCTGTGGCAGTAGCATACTTTAAGTTGAAGAACAAATTTACAAAAAAATAGTTGATCTTGTTTTGATAAACTTAAAGTTTTTTTATTTGTTGGATTTAGTCAGAGGTGTTTTTAGTTATATAGAAAAAACATATTTTAACGATAAAGTAATTAGATTAGTTTTTAGAATTTAACAAAAACAAATCTAACACCAAACAAACAGCATTCTAAAGGTAACCAAGTTTTGGTTTTTCCAGCACCTTTACTAAAAACTTTGTTTGAAAGATGTTGTTTTTTTTAAATAGAAATAAATACTTTAAATTAAATTTAAATTGAAAAAAAAAATTCTTTAATTTTCACATACAAATATTTATTTACATATTTAACATTCAAAACGTTCTAGTTAAAGCTGTTCATTCATTCATTGATTGAATCATTTTTTTTTTCTTTTGAGAATTTAAATTTCTACAGCATGTGGGGTGTTTGTTCTTTTTCATGTAATACAATTAATACAATTAATTAAATATGTATATTTATGCATGCATATTCTTGCTGATGCATATTTTTCCATTAGTTTTGTCAGATAAGTTGTCTGTAAGGTCATATTTTCCCAGAGTTTACGATTATTATGTGGTGTGGCAGGCAGCATTAGGTTTTTTTATTTGACATTGTAGGCCTCTACCTTTTGCTGTGTGTGACAGTTTCTGCTAGCTCTACAAGGTTGTATGCTGTCACCAGCATCTGCTGGCCTTTGCAGACCTTGTCTCTGCTAGTTTGAATGACAACCATGGCTTTGATATGCCGCGCTAAATTATTCAATTTATTTATTAAATTTTCTTACAAGAAAAAGTATCCATTAAATTGAACCTTGATCACGAATACGGATTTTGTGTGCAATGATAGAATAGCAAAAAAAATTAGTAAATTGTATTTTAACTATTTCCAAAATATGGTTTGAATAAATTTGTTTGGTTGGAATCTTCTCCGTCGATTAACATTTCCCTAATTCAACGACTTCTCTTTATCAATATATGAGACTTACCCCCTGGCTCACGATGTCGAACGATAACGTTCGCTTAGATAAGACTTAAGACATAAACTTTTTATCGTATCTATTTTTTACTCAATCAAGTTTGTTTATTCCACAATCAAGTTTGTGTCTTAAGTCTTATCTAAGCGAACGTTATCGTTCGACATTGTGAGCCAGGGGGTTAATGTTCTAGTCGACAAAGGGCCAACCGATCTTCCTTATGTGTCCAAATTTTGGAAAGTTTTCAGTCGGATGCCTTACAAACTCTAAATAATATATATACTTTCATGGCTACGGTAACAGGTCGTAGTAAGTCGAGGATTACGAGTACTGTGATCTAGGTTAGTTCTGAACGCTTTACTGGCGCAAAAATTATAGAAATATCATCAAATCACTGAAACTGTCTTATATTTATATATTCTAGAAACAAGTTGCTTCTAAAAATACGCAAAACATCGACAGAGAAAACCTGGCTGTGCTGGAGAAAACCCTAAATGGCAAGAGCTGAGAATGTACTGGAGCAAATACTCCTGCTCACATCTGACAAAGCGTTTTTGTGCGGTTTTATGATTTTTAACTTTAACCTAATTATATGTAGTCCCGAAGAAAAATTTTTTCTATAAAAGGAGGTGATGCAATTTGAGGGGCCATCCACTGGCCGCTTTTTCGCCTATGATAACAAAAAGACTTTAAATCAACACAAAAATACCTCAGCTCTAACCGTGTAAAATTTTATTACGATATCTTTAATAGCTCCCGAGTTACCGAATTATTTCTAAAATAAAACTCGGTACTCGGATAATTAGTATAATAAAAAGCAAATCCCTTGAATTATCCATCTAAATCGCTCATCAACAAATACATAGCACCTATACAAAGGTCCAACTTTCCGTCATCCATCACCGACAGATTCATTAGGTCCTGCAAGTAAGATCAAACATCAACCATTACATTGCACATATTCTGATTACCAACATTCCGACACACATCCGTCAGATCATTCAAGAAAGAATCACCAACATTTACACAATATCTTTTCAGTCAGGGCCGAGAGGTGGCAGAAGAATTAATTTCCACATCTAATACATAAATTTAATATATGGGTATTTCAACCTTCTAGTAGACCTCCAACCTTCTTTCGAGTGATGGCAGCGATCACATTAAATAGTCGATTACGCTGAATATTTATCAGTTTTGTAGATCGACAACAATTATTTAGTTCATATGGGCGTTGTCACAGTTAATCTCAAGCGTTCACCTTTTTTCAATAACAGATTTTTTATATTTTCAAATACAACTTAAGAGTGTCTCGCCATATCGTACAGATATGCCCGGCATTCCAGTAAATTATTGGATGTTATTTAGGAAGCCATAAGAGATTTGAAAGTACTAGCAGTTTAGATCCAAATATTTTCTCCTACATTCGTTAAAACTTCATCAAGTTCGTTGATATCACAACCTCACGACACTACCCTGACCCACCTTATCGAAGTCTAAGGTCATTAGTAAGGATTTCAGAGATTGTATCTCGTCAGACCGTTCATCTGTGAACGACACATGATTGTCCAAAGGTCTGCTTGTAAAATATTCAATGCTACTAGGCAGTATAGATCCAAATATTATCTCTCTACATTCGTTAAAACTTCATCAAGTTCGTTGATATCTCAACCTGACAAAACTGCACTGGCCCACCTTAGACTTCGAGTCATTAGCAAGGAGCTCTTAATTGCAGATACCGTTCATATGTGAACGACATATAATTATCAACTATATTATATTTGCCGAATATGACGTAACCACTAAATAACATATATTTGAACTTGTTTATTTATTTAAAATAACTTTTCTTATTTAGGCTAAATCACAACAAATATTTAGTTTTAATTTATTTGATGCTGTTTGATCTTGCAGAACACCTGTAAGAGTAAACAACCAACCCCAAACAAATTTGTGCTAAAGCAAGTGGTTACGCTTTTTTGACTAAATACTTGCCAAATATGACCGTACCTTTAGTTTAGCTTCATATGTAGTTCCATATATTGTCTTAGTTTCACTTTAATAAAATATATTTTGTAAATCATTGATTGTCTTATTTTAGCTTCAATTATGGATCTTTAAGTGATCTTAGTTAAGCTTTAATTTCTTTCTTTTTATGTTCTTAATTTAGCTTCAACTTAAGATACTTACAGCCAGCTTTCAAATGCCATCTAAGAAATATCACACATTGAAGTTTATTACAATATTTCATTATCGATATATAATTTATTTAAAACTCAAATACAAAAATCTTAAAACTAGAAACAGCTCTTAAAACCTAACTTAAGTTCAACACAAATAAATAAATTATTAAAACAAAAACAACAGAAGAATCTTTTAAACTCTATATATTTTCAAAGCCCCCCTCAAAGTCTACGAAACGAACGAAATGGGCTCGCTGAGTTGGTACCATAGTGTCGGGCATACATGGGAGACATGTGCTTCTTGTCGCGTTTAATCATCGATTGTATTAAACTGGCCGAAGCAGCTGATTGTGTTTCCTCCTCGGGAAATATTAGTTCCTCGACTTTGGTGGTTTCATATTTACGCGGCTTCTTGGCTTTGCTGCGTTGAAAGTAATTCGAATAATCATGACGTGGTTTATTGTTAAGATATTTATTGGGCAGAGAAGCGTAATGCTTGAGACCGGGTGTGGTGGGTAAAACAGTTTTCTTATTGTGAAAGGGTATAACATTACTATTGGGATCTGGATGAGAACCCGAAGCGGTATGGCGTTGAGAGTGTAGTGGTTTGGAAGCTATAAAATCGGTATGAAGATTATTGTTATTATTACTAATCTTGTGGCTGTTATGCTTGTGATGATTTTTAATTTCATAATGTTGGGATTGGGCCGTGGGCGCATGATAATCGTCTGATGGTTGATAATAACCCGGACTTAGACCGTAACTTTGATGGCTGCCGTAATCAGTATTTTCATTTACCACAGCCTTCCATTCATTATCTTCATTTTCATAGGTGGAAAATAAACCTGTTGAAGGTTTGAAATCCTTAACAGCGGCATATTTCTGATAGTACTCATCGCGGGCCTCTTTCAGGCGATCTCTCATGCCCGGTTCCAATTCCATGGGCACCTGCCTGATGCGAGCATGAGGCTTAAATTCAATTAAACTGGGTATTTTAGGATGTGAATGTGTTAAATCTTCGATGGGCTTCTTAATGGGCTTAATATCCGAACTTAACACTATATGCTCCTGATCTCTGCTATAATGATTGATTTTCGACTGGGAAGTATCATCACTTTTGCTCTCTGACCCATGGGGAGTATCTGTAACAGGATGCGAATTAGCACCCACTGTCTTGACCACCGCATTAAAGCCGGACTTGGCATCTGCAGTATAGGTTACGGTACGTATTGAACCATCCGGTTCCAGCACACTGTAATGACCCTTTACACCATCACCCTCACGGGATTCCCACTGTGACTTGACATCACCGGTATGTAGATCTTTGACACCATAACTGAATGCATATTCTGGGTGTTCCTAAAATAGAAAAAAAAACAACAAAAGAAACATGAAAAACAAACAATGCAAATAAATTACAATACAAAAAACTAAAAAAAAAAAACAAACTTGTATAAATCAGTCAGTTGTTTAGAATTTGTTGGTGTTGCTGTTTATGTTTGTGATTGTGTGACTAGAGTTCATTTTAACAACCTGTTCACACTGTTTAGCGTTATGTCTGCTTCATTGAACGGTTTAATGTTTGGCTTTTTTGTTGGAAAATTTTGTCAACTTTAATAATTTGCACTTCAATTGTTTAGAAAAGTAGTTTTAAGGTTGTAAATACAAGTTGTGGGTGTTTACACTGAAAGATAAAAATCTCAAATCGGAAGCATTGGAGGTGGAGTATTCCTTCGAATAATTATCATTTAAGCGCATTGAACAATTTCTTACCAATAATTATTTGAATAATTTCAAAATGACCAATTTTCGAATAAGAAATAATTCGATTCAATTTATGAAGAACAATCGAATAAAACGAACAAATGTGTTTATTTAAATTTTGTCGTTTATATTCAAAAATTTTCATAAATTTATAATTAAAAAAAGTCATAATTTAACACTATTTTAATTTCATTTACAAAATAGGACATCTTTTGAAGCAAAATGTTTTTATTATAATAAGAAATATTTAAGTTCGAATTGGGTTAAAATTTAATTTAAGGTTTAATGTTATCTGATTTCAAAAAATTTTTAAAATTAAAATTTATTACATATTAGAGAAAATTTAGATCTTAGTAGATCTTGGACAACAAACTTTGCTGATGACGACCTTGGCAGGGTAGAAAATGTATTCCAATGTGCCAATTGTCTAGAAAATATAATTTTACAATGGTATTCTTTGAATTATTAATTAAAATGAACTCAAGCCGAAATGATAAGAAATTTTCTCTAATAACGCTATAATTTAACACTTTTTTATTTAATTTATTTCTTTGTGGTGTTCTTTTAGAATTTATGAAATAAATTAATCTTGCACTAAATTAAGAACAGTGATAAATTTATGAACATTTTCAAATTCAGATAATTTTTAAATGTTAGATTAAATTAATTATGATTATACAGAGTGTTTTTAAGTATATGAAAAGTTCCTAATACTTATTTAACTTGCTTACTCGAAAGATTGTTGTACAAATGTATCAGGATGAAAACACTTATCGGGAAATCGCAACAGCCTTGAATGTTTAAAAAAAATGGTTTTGAAGAGAGAACTGGAATCTGAACTAGAATTTAAACTAGATCTTTAACTTGAAGCTGAACTAAAATGTCAACTAGAATTTGAACTAGAACCTACTCTAGAACCTCAACTAAAACTGATATCTGAACCAGAACTTCACCTAGAACTTGAACTAGAACCTTAACTTGAACTACAACTTGGACTAGAACCTGAACCAGAACTACAACCGTAATTAGAACCTTAACATGAACTGGATCCTAAAATAGAATCTGAACTGGAACATGAACCTTAACTAGAACTTGAACGGGAACTAAAATATGAACTAAAACTGGAATCTGAACTAGAACCTGCAACAGAACTAGAACCTGTACTAGAACCTGAACTTAAACTGGAATCTAAACTAGATCTTTAACTAGAACCTGCACTAGAACCTTAACTTGAACTAGATCCTGACCTAAAATCTGAACCTGAACTAGAACCTAAACTAGAATATGAACTAGAAGTGGAATGTGAACTAGAACTTCAACTAGAACCTGAATTTGAACTAGATCCTGAAGTAAAACATGAACTGTAACCTGAACTAGAGCCTGATTTTAAAAATGAATATGAACTACAACCTGAATTAGTATCTGAACTAGAACCAGAATTTTAACTAAAATCTGAATTATATCCTGAAATATAACTTGAACTAAAAACTAAACTAGAAACTGAACTAGATCCTCCACCAGATTCTAGACTAGATCCGGAACTAGTATCTGAACTATAACTTAAACGTGAATTAGAATCTGAACTAGAACCAAAATTTGAACTAAAATCTGAATTATATCCTGAAATATAACTTGAGCTAAAAACTAAACAAGAAACTGAACCAGATTCTGGACTAGATCCTGAACTAGTATCTGAACTAGAACTTAAACGTGAATTAGAATCTGAACTAGAACCAGAACTGGGACTAAAACTAAAATCTGAATTATATCCTGAACTATAAATTGAACTAAAATCTGAGCTGGAATCTAAACTAGAACCTTAACTATAACAGAACCAGTACACTCCAGTGTGAACATTAGCATTACGCAATTTTTTTTTTAATTCATTTAATCCCCTCAATTTAGAACAATATTAAATAAGAAAAAAACAAATAGTAACACATAGAAATCTAATTCTTACAGCTTGAAGTTTATCTTGTGAACGACGACGCACTTTGCTCTCTCGCAGCTTGAATTTTGTACCACACCTTGTTGCATTTGCAACACTTATTGTTGCTGTTATTATTTTATGTATCTTAATACCATAAGTAAAACTTTACGAGCTGAAGTTTGGAGAGTCAGTCATATCATACATTTTCATTTTCATTTTGTGAGAGATACTTAGAAACGCAAGTAAAAAAATTGGGCCAAGGCAATCTTCCAAAATGGACATTTTAATTAAATCAATGGGAAAATATTTATTTTTATTTTTTTTTATCAGCTTGTTTTTCTATTTTTGTTTTTTTTTTTTTTTTTTTTTTTTTTGCCTAAGATTTATATTGTTCTGGCTGTTTTAGCATTGTTTTCTATTCAACACATGTCAGAAAATCATGTTATTGGATAAATTTCTATTGACGGAAAATTAGGAGAGGTTGGAGTTTTAAAAAACTAAAACATGATTTATATGATGGTAGATTAAAATGTGACAAGTATTACAATCGGCTTGGTAGGTATGAAATAAATAAATACAGGTATTTTTAAGATTTTCATTAACTGGTGAGAAGAATTATGGTAATAAATTTAATTTGTGAGTAAGTGGTTTTCAAAAGTAAAAGTAAAACAAATATTAAACAATTCAAAAGACATTCATCTTATTTTCGTTATGGATTTAAGCAGCAACTGTTTTGATTTCTGGGAAAAATTTATAACAAAGTGAACTGCCAGTTAGACAAAACAGCAATAGTCTTGGTCTAAAAAGTCATGTGATAGTAATAGTTAAGTAGCAGTTAAAAGCATTGAATATAGGCTTAATAACATTTGTAACTCTACTATTTAGTATTTGTTCTCATTACCCTTTTAAACCATCATTAATCAAACAGTCTTTTGGCTACTTTATGCAAATTAATTTGCCTTATCTCCTATTCCAAATCGTTAATTAATACAATCATATACATAAAAATATGCACCTGATTTACAGTCTGAGAATATTTGCTTAAATACAAATAGTGCTGCAGTTTATGTCTACATAAGTATAATTAATCTCTTTTCGTATGTCTAATTTTTGCAATTCAAATATTTATTAAATTATTTTAATGAACTGCCAACTACAACAGCCCCCACAAATTCGAATGGTTTACAAAAAAAAAAAAAACTAAAAAAAGCCAACCAAACAGCAAACAAATGAAAATATTGTCATATTTAAGTGTGAAATTAATGAAAAAACACAATATTGTAAAAATACTCGAAATAAAAAAAAAAACTAACAAGATTAATAACAAATAGGTCTCTCGATACCATTTAAATTAAACGTGATATGCGTACAAGTATTGCAAAAAAAATAATGGCATGGCATGGCAACTAAAAAAAATAAGTGTCAATTAACAATCACTAAATATGTATGTTTTATTTAAATACTTGTACGAACGAGGGTCACTTAATAAGTTTAACAAGGGCTAAAATAGTTTATTAATTAAAATTTCACCAAACACTGTCATTTCACTAAAATGTATATAAATACATTTTCATCCTACAGAGCGTATGATTAATATTAATTCAATTTGCTCTGCACTTTCTGAATTTATAGAACTTATGGTAAATTACCATCTTGTGAAATTATAGAACTTATGGTAAATTACCATCTTGTGCATTATCTTGTACAGACGAGGGTCACTAAATAAGTTTGAAGTAATGAAAATAAGGACTAATATTGTTTAAAAATTAAAATGACTAAAAAATGTATATAAATACGTACGGTAAATTACCATCTTGTGGAATATGTTGTACGGACGAGGGTCACTTAATAAGATTGTAGTAATGAAAACAAGGGCTAAAATAGCTTATAAATTAAAATTTCACTAAACACTGTAATTTCACTAAAATGTATAAAAATACATTTTTATTCTACAGAGCGTATGATTAATATTTATTTATTAAATTTGCTTTGCACTTTCTGAAATTATAGAACTTATGGTAAATTACCATCTTGTGTATTATCTTGTACATACGAGGGTCACTAAATAAGTTTGTAGTAATGAAAATAAGGATTAATATTGTTTAAAAATTAAAATGACTAAAAAATGTATATAAATACGAACGGTAAATTACCATCTTGTGGAATATCTTGTCCGGATGAGGGTCACTTAATAAGTTTGTAGTAATGAAAACAAGTGCTAAAATAGCTCATAAATTAAAATTTCACTAAACACTGTAATTTCACTAAAATGTATAAAAATACATTTTTATTCTACAGAGCGTATGATTAATATTTATTAAATTTGCTTTGCACTTTCTGAAATTATAGAACGTATGGTAAATTACCATCTTGTGGAATATCTTGTATGTACAAGGGCCATTTAATAAGTTTGTAGTAATGAAAATAAGGACTAATATTGTTTAAAAATTAAAATTACAAAAAAATTTATAAAAATACACTTTTATCCAATAGAGCGCACAGTGGCACCGCCCCATACATTTCTTGGAAAAAAAATAGAAGAAGTGGTCGTACAGCAATAAAATCTTGCAGAAACAATTCTCTCCGCTAAATTAAGAAATTTTGAAAAAATCTTGAAAAACCGCCCACTGCCACACCCACCTCCCATATAACTGCACTTGCCAAAGTTTTTATTTTTGGACCTAGGGACTTGAAATTCGGGACACTTCTTAATTGAGTTCTCCTTATGTAAAAAAATTAAACATATTGGGGATGCCACGCCACGCCTACTTTAGATTTTACGCCCATTGACAGTTGTAGATTTTAGGTGTTTTTCTTTCCTGTCTAGAATCATATGAAAATGTCATATAAGTTAAAAAATTTTAATTTTGATTCAAAAGTTAAACATGTGTTATCTTCATACAAAAGAAGAGAATATCCCCAACAACCCTCCGCAAAAGATATTAGCCTTCTAATCAAGTATGCCAAGTTAAAGTGTGTAACATCTTAGTCATTGAAACAAATTGATATAAAATACAGTTATGAACCCTTTTTAATGAAAAAAAAAATGGTGTTGCCAATATTGAGACGCCAAATGAGATTTATACCTTTCAGCTTGATAAAAATCCAATATAATATACAATGGTTTAATTGAATATGTAACAGGCGAAAAATTGTGTTAGGTTTTATTTGTAATATTATTCAAGCACCATATCTTTAACATTGGGATCTAGTTCTAAGCGTTCGAATGACGCCTTATACTACCTATGTAAGGATCCGAAATTATAAGAAGTCTGTTGAATACATCAGTATTTGTGGAAATTCGATCACACTTTCTCGAAAACAACAAGCAAGGCAAAGCACATAAAGTTTTTTTCCATCAAAAAGTGAAAAGTTGATATTTTTTAGTATAATTTTTGATAAATTATAATAATTAAATAATTTCAATAATTTTTTTTTCTTATAAAAAAGTAAGTGCTATATTTGCACTAAAAAATAAAACAAAAGCCATATCTATAAACTTACACATAAAAAATGTTCTTTATTTGGACAATCATTTTAATCTAATTTCATTGAATACATTTTCGTTGACTTCTGTTAGATTTTTAAACAACAAAATTTCACTTTTCATAAAAAACCTTGTTGAATTTTTCTTATCCAAATTGTAATGTTGAAAAACCCTATTTTTCCGCCGAAATGCCACTGCGGAGCGTATGATTAATATTAATCCAATTTGCTCTGCACTTTCTAAAGTTATGAAACGTATGGGAAATTACCATCTTGTAGAATATCTTGTACGGACGAGGGTCACTAAATAAGTTTGAAGTAATGAAAACAAGGGCTAAAAAAGTTTATCAACTAAAATTTCACCAAACTCTGTCATTTTACTAAAATGTATAAACATAAATTTTTATGTCTTTGATATTTCTTTATTTAGGCTCGAGTTCATTAAATTTAATTTACATTAAATTATTTTTACTAAAGGTAGGAATTGTTACATGAAAATTATTATTAAAACTTTTTTTGATAATTTTTCTTGGCTTAGGATTCGAACCTGGGTTGTTGGTTGAATTTACATATGTTTCGAGAAACACCACTTTCTCTCATCAGAATTCTTTACGTTCTGACCCTCTGCACCACTGCGGCGCCCGCTAGCCCACAGTCAAACATCAATCCTTTAACCAGTATTACTGGTGGTTCGAAATTTGCTGTAATTATCATTTTTCATTTATTTTACATGTTGCCTCCTTTTTTCCTTCAGTTATTTTGTATTCATGCCGAGACTTCGTCTCGAAAACCTGAATACATTTTTTATTATGTTTGTTGTCTACTTTCGTCAAAAAAATTTTTAATAATAATTTTCATGTAACAATTCCTACCTTCAGTAAAAATAATTTAATGTAAATTAAATTTAATGAACTCGAGCCTAAATAAAGAAATATCAAAGATTTAAAATTAACAGTTCAAAATAAAGATAATAATTCTTAATATAAATTTTTATTCTACAGACCGTATGATTAATATTAATTCAATTTGCTCTGCACTTTCTAAAGTTATGGAACATATGGTACATTGCCATTTTGTGGAATACTTGAAGTCCTACAATTTACTTTCTGACCGCCAGTGCGGATTTCGTAGGCGATGCTCTGCAGAATAATTACTATTATAACTTACTTACTCTTATCGGCAAATTGGTGCCGTTCAATTCATCGTTTTGGCGAAAGTAAAGCAGTGGCTGTAAATATTTTTAAGACGTTCGATAGAGTCTGCCATGATGCTCTTTTATCAAAAGTAATTGGTGTCGCTGATAACTTCTCTCAATTTAAATCGAGCTTTCGGGGGATCTGTAGGCATTATAATCTAAATTATAAACTTAAATATAATTTTAACTTACTAATAATTTTGTACAGATCGTTTTCAATTAGAAAATCAAAATTTTTTGTTTCATAAATAATAAATAATATCAACATTCGGGTAATGTGAGTGCAGTGTGAGTGAACTGGAAAAGGAAGTAGAACCTGAACTAGAACCTAACCTAGAAACAGAACCAGAAAATGAAGAACCTAAACTATAACCTGAACTACAACCTGAACTTGAACTTATATTAAAAGTGAGCTATAACTTGCTTCAACTTTTATTTACCTTAATTGCTCCAAATAAACATAAACATTGTTATTTTCATTAAACTATTAGTATTTTACTACTTTTACTTGTTACTCTACTACTACTGATACTACAACTTTTGACACAACCCTCTCTCTTTTGTAACCATTTGATACTTGGAGAATGCTATAATAAAAAAAACTTTTGCAGCGAAAAACCATCAAATCATTTTTATTATTTGTGTATTTATTTATAATTTTTTTTGCTATTTCTACTTAATTGATTGGGCTGCAAATATGGGTGTGTAATCAAAAACAAAAAAAATGTTAATTGCCAACATTAATTTCAAACCTCTGAACAGAATTGCACCGGCATACTCACACACAAACCTACAAATGTACCAATTGAAGACAAAAAGTTGTATCTAGATAAATTCGGACAATTCAATATATTTCAAATTGCTGGCGTATGAATAAATTTATCAAAAAAATAAAATAAAACCTAATGTAATTAATTTTAATTAGTATGTTATTAAACATAATGTGGTTACA
Source organism: Bellardia pandia (assembly GCA_916048285.2). Lineage (NCBI taxonomy): Eukaryota > Metazoa > Arthropoda > Insecta > Diptera > Calliphoridae > Bellardia > Bellardia pandia. The sequence continues at coordinate 97,917,759 of OU696531.1, read as the reverse complement.
TTAATTATTGTATTGATACATATTTTTTTATAAGGCATGTAGATACAGGGTGAGTAGTAATTTAGGAGACACAAATAAAGTAAACAAAAAGAATATGATGACAAAGTATTAAATTCTCTTTATAATTGATTTTAATTGAGTTTTGATGACGTCAAATTGTGAAAAATCTCTTAACCAGTATCACATTACACTTCACACCCTGTTTGTTAGTTGCAAATTGTTTTTTCCAAAATATTATTTAAACAAATCTACATATATGACAATAATTATTATGTCTATGTATTATCGAGTCTATGAAACCATTGGAACAGGAATTTATTACAAACTGAAGTATTTGCAATAAATTAACTTAACATTTGTGCAAACACTCATGCCAAAGCCACAAAATATTGTCTTATTTGAATTAAAAATTTAAGCAGAATTCAATTGAAATTACAAGTACCTACCTTTATACAATTTAATTAAGAAGCGTTAATTTGATACATAATTCTATTTTATAATAAATAATAAAGGTAGACAGAGATTGCTTGTTAGTTCTAGTTCAGTTGTAGTTCTAGTTCAGTTTTAGTTCAATTCTAGTTCAGTTTTAGTTCAGTTCTAGTTCAGTTCTAATTCAGTTCTAGTTCAGTTCTAGTTCAGTTCTAGTTCAGTTCTAGTTCAGTTCTAGTTCAGTTCTAGTTCAGTTCTAGTTCAGTTCTAGTTCAGTTCTAGTTCAGTTCTAATTCAGTTCTAGTTCAGTTCTAGTTCAGTTCTAGTTCAGTTTTAGTTCAGTTCTAGTTCAGTTCTAGTTAAATTCTAGTTCAGTTTTAGTTCAGTTCTAATTCAGTTCTAGTTCAGTTCTAGTTCAGTTCTAGTTCAGTTCTAGTTCAGTTCTAGTTCAGTTCTAGTTCAGTTCTAGTTCAGTTCTAGTTCACTTCTAGTTCAGTTCTAGTTCAGTTCTAGTTCAGTTCTAGTTCAGTTCTAGTTCAGTTCTAGTTCAGTTCTAGTTAAGTTCTAGTTAAGTTCTAGTTCAGTTCTAGTTCAGTTCTAGTTCAGTTCTAGTTCACTTCTAGTTCAGTTCTAGTTCAGCTCTAGCTCAATTCTAGTTCAGTTCTAGTTCAGTTCTAGTTCAATTCTAGTTCAAATCTAGTTCAGTTCTAGTTCAGTTATAGTTCAGTTCTAGTTCTATTCTACTTCCATTTCATTTCAAATCTAGTTCAGATTTTCTTAAGTTCTAACCTTCTATGTCCGTTCGATATTTCTTTGCATTTTATTTGAATCTAAATACCAATTCAGTTGATTTCAACTGTCAATGACCAAATTATAAGAATGCAGTTACTCAGTATTTACAAATTTGTTTCCTATCTTTGGTAATAAAAAAAGCAACTTTAATGATGATACCATTTTTTGGTAAAAATAAATAAAATTTACCCATGACCATTTCCAAAAACAAACAAACTACTGATTTTCTTCCTAATTTGAACACTTCTTGTAACTTCAGTTTGAAATCCTTGATCTTATGACCAAAACATTTCTGCAGACAATTTTTATTATGTTGTTTTGTATTTAATGGTAAAAACCAGAGAAATCACCTGCCTAAGACAGCACAGTAATACATGGCTAGAAGTGGCGTTTAAGCACGTGTATAAAGTAGCAAAACAAATGTTCATTATCCGAGACCAAATAAGTAGAATTTGCCAACTGAAAAAGTCAATTGTATAAACAATTGTTTAGACAGTGTTTTTTCCAAACTTATGAAGCAGTGAGTGAATCGTACGTGCAGTGTTTTAAATTATTTTTAAACACTATTTAAGACAGGTTGGACAAACACCAGCTTAAATAGCATTAGTCAGTGAGGAGTGTGTACTAAAAAATTGTAACGTTTTGAGAATTAAGGAAAATGGAAATATATGATTATTACATGGCCCTTAAAATATGATGAAATTTGAGGGAGTTATTAAGTTGTTTGCATTAATAAACTCATTCATTAGACTTATTAACATTGGCAAATATGATGGGTTTCATTCAATCTGTGTATAAAATTTAATTTACAATTTACCAAATACTTAAAGAAAAACTTTTTTTTTTGTTTTCGGCTTCTTTAGCTTTTGTTTTAAACTCTATTTTTGGCCTACATTTGTCAAAAGTATTCATTTCCAATAGAATATTATTGAGCGTTGCATGTTAGAAATCTACAAACTAGTTATTGGTGTTTTTAAGATTTCACTAAATATAGTCAAGTTAAGGTTACTTATCATTTATGTATGTAGCATGATTGATTTTTTGTCTACTTTTTTTTTATTGAATATCTTACAGAATTAAAGAAATAAGTGCTGCAACTGTTGATTGACAACTGTTGATGTTAATTTGTTGATGTTAATGGTGGTTGCCATTAGGCACTCATAAGAAGAAGGAGTTGTATTATTTACAAATTCAATTTATACAGTTGAGTTTTAGTTCAGTTTCTACTACGAGGGCGGTTCAGAAACTTCTTAGTCTAGCACATAAAGAGAATAATTAGTTTTTCAAAAACATTTTTTATTTTTCAATATAATCCCCTGAAACTTTAATACGCTTAGTCCAACACTTATCTAGCAATTCTGTCCCTTGATTAAAATAGTTTTCCTCAAGGCCTTAAAAATAATGGTTTAAAACTGTTATTGCATCTTCATTTAAGGTCAAATGCTTGCCAGCTAGGATTTTTTTTAGATTTGGAAACAGGTAAAAGGCCTGGTAATCAAGCAGCTCGTACTTTAATTCGTTGATTTTAGTCATTGTCAAAACACTCTTGTGCGCTGGTGCGTTGTCTTGATTTAAAACAATTTTTTTGTGTTTTTCTCAAATTTTTACATTTAATTGATACAAAATGTTGCAATAGTACTCTAAATTTATTGCTTTATCCTGTTACAGATAGTTAATCAATAAAATACCTTTGAAGTCCCAAAAAACCGTTGCCACAAACTTACCAGCCGATTAAATTGTTTTTGCCTTCTTTGGGGCACTTCCTCCAGCTTCAGTCCATTGTTTGGATTGTGCTTTTTTCTCTGGAGTGGTGGATCCATGTCTCTTCCACAGTTATGAAACGACGCTTAAAATCCATTTTATTTTTCTTAAAACAATTCAAACAAACTTGAAAAATTTTCATTCTTAAACGTTTTTGGTCGACTGTTAACATGTGCGGAGAAGTTTTTTCATCTGCAAAATTAAATGGACTCGATCATTTGAGATGCCCATGATATTGGCTATTTCAAGCACTTTTATTCGTCGATCATTTAATACCATATCATGCACTTTGGATACAATTTCTGTTGTTATTGCTGTTTTTGGACGTCCACTAAGTGGTTCATCCTCAATGCTTGTACGACCACGTTTAAATTCAGCAACCCAATTTTTTACTGTTGCATATAAAGAAGCATTTTCTCCTAATACCTTCATCATTATGAATTTCTTGTCTCGAAATGACACCATTTAATGACACCACGAATTTTTTTTCCATTGTAAAAAATCACAGAGGCGTCTCTTTTCATACATGCAGGAGTTGGCAGATAGTAAAGAAATTTAACATGTGTTAATAACACAGATGGAAGTTTCCAAAACACTTAACTTTATTTTTTTTACACCGCGCTTTTTGTTCTAGGCCAAGAAGTTTCTGAACCTCCCTGGTATGTGCAATTTCTTTTGTGCCTAGTGCAAAGTTAATATTAAAAAGAGTAATTAGCAAATATTTGCTTGTTATATTCTAGTTCTGTCGTATTCCACAAAACTTTTCACTATGCACTTATAAAATTTTTCCTCAATTTACAAAACTTTATGTTCCTCAGAACTATACAATTTGTTAAGTGATAATTTGAAATTGATAATTTTTATTTGCAAAGTTTTTGTAATTTTTCTTGTGCAAAGTGCAAAGTTTATATGGAAAAGATTAATTTGTAAAGATTTTTGTTTTATTCTAGTTACCGATTCTATTTCAGGTTATAGTTCCGTTTCCAGGTTAGGGCCCTATTCCACAAAATAACTTATCAATTTTTCACTTTGCAATTATTGAATTTTTTTTTAAATTTACTAAACTTTATGTTCCTCAGAACTATACAATTTGATAAGTGATAAGTTGAAATTGATAATTTTAATTTGCAAAGTTTTTGTACATTTAAATTCTCTTTGCAATTTCTCTTGTGCATAGTGCAAAGTTAATATTAAAAAGAGTAATTATAAATAATTTATATATAATTTATTGTTTTATTCTAGTTCTGTTCTAGATCCGATTCTATTTCAGGTTATATGTAGTTCAAATTCGAGTTCCGTTTTAAGTTATGGCCCAATTCCACAAAACCTTTCACTTTGCACTTATGAAATTATTCCTCAATTTACTAAACTTAGTAGTATACAATTTGTTAAGTGATAAGTTGCAACTGATAATTTTAATTTGCAAAGTTTTTGAAATTTTTATATTCTATTTGCAATTTCTCTTGTACATAGTGCAAAGTTAATATTGAAAAGGGTAATTTACAAAGATTTTTTGTTCTATTTTGGTTCCGTTATTTTCTAGTTCATTTGTTGGCAATTTTTAGCTGGTCACCTTAAATGCTTTTTGAATTTGGGTTTATATTTAGAGTGGAGCCAAATATTTAAAATATTCATTCAATGAATGAATTAAATTGTTTTTCCGATAACAGTAATATATTGCAACACAACCACTTCAAGTTGCGAGAATTTTAATGCAATATGCATATAGTTTATGCAATTTTTTTCTAAAACTAATTACACTAGAATTAAAGTATTTTTTCGCCAATATAGAAACAGAAAATCATATTTGCTAACACAAAATGTCTAAATATTTGTAATTTCTTAATTATGTTTTTATGGCGAAATAAAAAAAAATCAATAAATAATTATTAACGACAGTAATATGAACAAATTGAAATAGAAATAAATATTGACAAGATTATGAAACCAAAATGATATGTAGCTAGAGAAAAATAAATAATAAATTTTAATATGAAATCTGAGAATTCTAAAACAATTTAAATCTTATGCAATCATATTCTATCATATTTTATTTTAAATAAATCAATGTAAGAATTTATGTATTTTTGTGTTACTTGAAAGGTGTAAATGAACTATTTTATGAGTATATTGTGTTAACACAATCATTTGCATTTCTAACATTTTATACAATTTATTTACTTAAATTAACTTTTTATTGTGTTTATTACTACAATACACATATACATATGTATGTATATAAAAATATAATGCCATATTGAGTATAAATTGTACAATAATAAAAAATTTGTTGGTATAGAACAGTGCAAAACTATAAATAAAAAAGTCTTTAGTTTGTGTCAAAAACATGTGAACAGACATAATAGGATCAAGACATTGACATAATGTGGGATTGAATGTAAATACACACAGATATCTATTTCATAGATGGCAGTCAGTCAGTCAGTCAGTCAGTCACTCAGTGTCAGGCTATTAGTTTAGATTTGTGATTTTAACAATTAAATGCAAATTTAGAACATTCAGCCAACCAGCCACATTCACACATTTTTACTTACTGTAAACTACTCTACCAGAGTTCATTACAATTCATTTGTATTGTAAACAAAATGACGTTTAAGTAATGGTTATAACGGTTAACAATAACGGTAATTTTTGTGTGTATGTATTTGTTAATAAAAATGTTTTGAGTAGTGAAAGGTACAATGTAAGGCACGCGAAAAGTTTCATGTAGAGTAGTTTAAGAGTGAGATTGTGTGATGTCCGCTTGTATTAGTGTGTGTAAAACACTCTTAAGTCCAAAATAAACAGTCTAGCTTAACACATTTTTCAAAAGTATCTTTATTATTATCTTAAACAGTTTAGAGTTGTGGCCCAAAATGTGAGACCACCTTAAATGTTGATGTTTTTCAAATATTTTTGCTATTTTATTTAAATATTTTGCAGCTAATGCTTTGAAATCTTGCACACATTCTGAGTTATGAAAGGAACAACAAGAGTAGATGTATTTGCTGTTCTGAACTATGACTTGAACAATATGAGGCACCTGAAATTATTTGGTGTAACAGTTTAAGTGCTACGCCCGGTTGTTTGTTCTTTTGCAAGTCTGTGTAAAATACATTCACATAAAAACTACGCAGCCCCACTTAATATGATTGTCAGTATAACGATTATAATTGTGCTAAGTAGTACGGTATTGAAAAAGGGCAAAATCGTTCGAGTTGAACCTGAGTTATGGAACAAAATATAAAGCATACATTCTAAATTATGAAAATAACAATATGAAGCCCTTGCAAATTATTTGGTTGAGCAGCTTAAGTGCTTGCCCGGTTGTCTGTCCTTCTGTTAGTGTGTGTAAATCACTCTCCTGTAAAAACTAAGCAGCCCCACTTGACACGATTTTCAAAAACATGTTCATTATTGTGTTAAGTAGTTTCGTATTGATAATAGCCAAGATTGGTCGAGTAGAACAAGCCTTATGCAACAAAATGTGAGACAACCCGCAGAAAATTTATTTTTGAACAAATGTTTTGTTTTTTTCCTGAAATATATTGTAGATAAAACCATAAAGTATTTTACATATAATGAACTTGAATATGGACAATATGAGACAAATGAAAAGTATTTGGTGGAGCAGTTTAAGAATGAGATTATAGCATGTCCGGTTGTCTGTCCGTTTATTGGTCTGTGTACATCACTCTCAAGTAAAAACTAAGCAGCCACATTGGACACAATTTTCAAAAACATATTTGTCATTGTGCTAAGTAGTTTTATATTAATAATCAGCAAAATTGTTCGAATAGAACCAGAGTTATGGACAAAAAAGTGAAACAATCTTTAAAGTTAATATTTTGGAATTTTTTTTTGCTTCTTCCTTTAAATATATTGATAATAGAACCTTGAAATTTTACAAATTTTGAAGAAAAGAGGAAGAATCGCTGCACAATTTATCCTAGCCCCATATATGACTTTCTAGTACATAATGATTATAGAGCAGAAAAATCATAACTCATATACAAAGATTTCACAAAATGGAATTTTGTTTCCAATGGCCCATATTTGACCATGGCCTCTTTTAAAACCACGGTCCCACTTGGCAAATATTTACTCAAAAAAAACGTAACCACTTATTTTAGCACAAATTTGTTTGACGTTGTTTACTCTTACAAGAGTTTTGCAAGATCAAAAAGCATCAAAAAAATAAAACTAAATATTTGTTGTGTCTTGTCCTAAAAAAACGAAGAGTTTTTTTTTAAATAAATAAACAAGTTGAAATATATTTTATTTAGTGGTTACGGCCGTACCTAAACTTTATTAGCAAGTTAAAATTCAACACAAATCATCCTGACATATAGAAAAATCGTCGTATTAAACTTTAAGATAAACGCTCCATAATTGCTTAGTTGCTTAAGTAATACCGTTTTAGTTTACCAGTAGCTAGTAACGTGGTTAGTCCAAGTTAAAAACAAAATTATGTAAAATATGCCATCATTTACTCACCAATTTATTAAAGGCCTGTTGAGTTGAGCCGAAAATGGCTTTCGTTGAGTTCCGTAAAGTAGTTTTGTCCTAAAGTGAGAAGCACATAAATAAATTTGTAACTAGCTACACGCTGCATTACAAAGGGACAGTAAGGCATTTAATAAAACATAAAGGAAGGATTTGTAAATATTAAACTTACAGTTAAAGGCCAGCAAAGGACAAATAAATAACACAAGCAAACTAGATACTCTTTTGATTACTAAGGGTTAGGAAAATGGTAATATTTAAACTACATATAATCATTACAAATAAGAGTTACTTAACAGTTACTGATATTTAATTACTAATCAATTTACTTGATTTTACTAATAATAGTTAACTAAATGAGAATTTTCCCTCTTGCGAGTATTAATTAAAGAATTTTTTATAAAAATTTTGAAGAAAACTTCGAATACAAATTTTTATAAAAAATAATAGTTAACTCAAACTATTTAAAATTATTTGTCTAAAGTTCTTAGTACACCCCTGTTAAATTATATAAAATCTAAAATATTTATTTAAATTTTTTCCATATAAAATCTAAAACATGTAAGAATAAAAAAAAGAATTTATATTGACATGTTAGGACACAATTGTTAACAATTTGTTAAAGATTGATAGACAATATTTGAACAAAAATAATAATAATAAAACTATTGGCATGTGTTAGCAATATTTGTGTCATTTAGAAATTTGTAAAAAAAAAGTTCGTTACTCTGGCGTTTTACAGTTTTAAACAATTTCATGTTTAATGGTAAATTAATTAAAATATGTTTCTGTTTAAATTAACTACAAAAATTGTTATTGAAAATATATATGTCTGTCAGTATTTCTCTACTTACAAATTGTGGTGCATATTCCATCATTTCGTCGGCCTCCTCTTCGCCACCTTCATCCTCAGTCACATGTATGGGTTGCAAATTAACCGTTTTGGCATAAATGGCAAATGTTAGTGAAATTATTAGCAGACTATTTAACCACTTACGCGGTATCTGTTGGGAATATATGTAAGTATGTACGAGTATAGTTATGCATTTATGTATGTATGTATATTTTAAATGATTTTTCTCGTAAATTTGTAGGTATTATTATCATTATTATAGATAGATGTGTTGTGTGTGTTGAGAGTATGATTCTGTGTAAATTATACAAAATCTGTTTCATAAATTGTAGCCAGGCAAAAAATTGGTCTGCTTTCAAATTTTACCTTTAGGCTGAGAAATCATATGAATGAAAATGTCTGTGAGAGTGTTTATCTTATTTCTTTTGGTGGTATTTGCAGCTTTCATAAATGTTTCGTTATCGTTTGGTCGGTTAAAAAAAAAAAACTGAATGATTTAAATACCATAAATAGCTACATGAATGTAATGTGTTAGATTAGAGGGAAAAATTGAATACCCTAGGGTAAGCAATTAAATAAAAAGTCATTCTACAGAGAACATATCGCAATTCAAGGAACATTTACTCCTTAGTTCCAATTTAAACGAAGCAATTATTTAGGCTAAGCCAAGCCTAAGACATCAGGTTTAGGGAAAGATAAGACGAGTTGACACTTAATTGTACTTGCAAGTCGTTTTACTCTCTTATTCGTCTTACACACATATGTGTATAAAAATACGAGCGATTTAAGCAATAATAATTGTGCTGTGTGATCACCGAAGAAGTTTCAAGAAATAAATTGTATTAATCTTTTCAATAAAAATTGCTTCGTGTAAATTGGGACTTAGTTTAGCTTTAGTCTCAGGCCTATATGTAGCCTCAGTTTATATTCCATCTTCGGTTTAATCAAGTCTTAGCTTAAATTTAATCTTGGTTTTTACAAAGTGTTAGTTTAGCTTTAATCGCAGGTATTTAATTAGCCTTAGATTATCTTCAATCGTAGGTTTTTCTCAAGTCGTAGTTTAACTTAAATTCCAGGTTTAATCAAGTTTTAGTTTAGTTTTAATCGTAGGGTTTTTATCATCTTAGTCTAACTACAATCGTGGGTCTTTATGAAGTTTTAATTTGAATTCAATCATAGTCTTGGTTTAGCTTAAATCGTAGGTCATTAATTAGTCTTAGATTATCTTCAATCGTAAGGTTTTATAAAGTTTTAATTTAACTTTAATCGTAGGTTTTTTATCAAGTCTTAGTTAAACTTAAATTCTAGATTTAATCAAGTTTTAGTTTAGTTTTAATCGTAGGTTTTTATCATCTTAGTCTAATTGCAATCGTAGGTCTTTATGAAGTAGATCTTAGTTTAATCTTAAATTTAGGTTTTATTAAGTCTTAGTTTAGCTTCAGTTGTAGGTCTGTATCACGTCTCAATTCGGCTTCAATCTTAGTCTTATTTCAGCTTCAATCGTAGGTCTTTTTCACGACCCTAATCGTAGATCTTTATCAAGTCTCAATTTAGCTTTCTTTTAGTCTTATATCAGTTTCAATCTATCTCAGGTTTTTTTCAAGCCTGCAATCTTAGTCTTAGTGTAGTTTCAATCATAGGTCTTTCTGAAGCTTTACTTTAACTTCAATCGTAGATCTTTATCAAGTCTTAGTTAAACTTAAATTCTAGATTTAATCAAGTTTTAGTTTAGTTTTAATCGTAGGTTTTTATCATCTTAGTCTAATTGCAATCGTAGGTCTTTATGAAGTAGATCTTAGTTTAATCTTAAATTTAGGTTTTATTAAGTCTTAGTTTAGCTTCAGTTGTAGGTCTGTATCACGTCTCAATTCGGCTTCAATCTTAGTCTTATTTCAGCTTCAATCGTAGGTCTTTTTCACGACCCTAATCGTAGATCTTTATCAAGTCTCAATTTAGCTTTCTTTTAGTCTTATATCAGTTTCAATCTCAGGTTTTTTTCAAGCCTGCATTCTTAGTCTTAGCGTAGTTTCAATCATAGGTCTTTCTGAAGCTTTACTTTAACTTCAATCGTAGATCTTTATCAAGTCTTAATTCGGCTTCAATCGTAGGTCTTTTTAAAGACTTAATTTGACTTCAATCTCAGTCTTAGTGTACTTTCAATCGTAGATCTTTAGCAAGTCTCAATTTGGCTTTAATCTTCGTCTTAGTTTAGTTTCAATTGTAGGTCTTTCTGAAGTCTTAGTTTAACTTCAATCGTAGATTTTTTCAAAGACTTAATTTGACTTAAATCTTAGTCTTAGTTTAACTTCAATCGTATTTCTTTATAAAATCTCAATTCGGCTTCAATCTTAATCTTATTTCAGCTTCAATCGTATGTCTTTTTCAAAACTTAATTTGGTTAGAGTTTAGATTGAATCTTAGGTCTTATTAATTCTTAGTTCAGCTTCAATCGTAGACCTTTATCAAGTCAATCTTAAAAATATTAGTTTAATAAATCTTAGATTTTATCTAGTCTCAGTTTATGTTCAATTTCTCTATCAAGCTTCAATCTTAGATTTTTTCAAGTCTTAGTTTAGCTTCAACTCTTGAAGCAGTCAGAATTTATAATGTTTATAATTATATGTTATATATTATATATTTATAATTATTAGTATTTACGCAGTCTCAATATATCTTCAATCACAAGTCTTTATATTACTACTGAGGTTTTTGTTTCTCCTCACGGGCTATTTGATCAATAATTCTTTATGTAGTCTCAGATTGGCTTCAATCATAAGACATTTTAGTCTCACTTTAGCTTCAAGCCTAAATCTTTAAATAGTCTCAGTTTAGCTTCAACAATAAATCTTTAAATAGTTCCAGTTTAGATTCAGTTACAAGTATTTAAGTACTCTCAGTTTAGCTCAATCATAAGTCTTTATGCGGTACTAGTATAGCTTCAGTCATAAGTCTTTCAGAATTCTCAGTTTAGCTTCAATCATAAGACTTTGCAGTCTTAATTTAGCTTTAATACTAAGACTTTAAGTAGTCTCAGTTAGCTTCAATCTGGAGCGTATAAGTAGTCTCAGTTTAACTTCAAACATATGTCTTTATGCAGTCCCAGTTTATTTTCAATTATGGATCAGTCAAATTAAGACTTCAATAGAAGGTAACTTTGTCATTGTAAAAGTTTCTCTTTTTTAAGGCTTTCTATTGTCGGCTTCTTTGTCATTGAATCCCAAAATATTTGTTACATACATACTTTGCTGTTGGCTTAGTTAAAATAAGTTAATAAATTAATATACGTTTTTGCCACATTTAAATTTACGTACAACATTAATACTTCCATGTGAAATTTTGTGAATGTACATAGAAACGCATAGAAATAAATATTTAACGCAATGGATACAAATTGAGTATGTAGTAATAACGTACAATTTACAATTTACAAACATCGTTAATGCTGTTAGAGTTGTAATGCAATTAATTTGTTTTCAGATGTTTTCTTGGATAACAGGCTGTAGTTTTGAAAAGCAATAAGAAAACTGCCTAGATTTTTGAAAAATCAAGAAAAACTTAAAACGATTTGCAAATAAAAAATCAAAAAAGAAATCCTGTAAGTTTTTAAAGTTCGAGTTTCTATGCAGCTTAAAAATAATTATTATTTAAAACATAAAACCATATTACTAGTTTTTATAGTTTTTTACAGTTTTTACACAAGTTATTTTGTTTTTAGCTTTAGTTTATAATTGTATTTATGTCAATTAAATCCAGTAGCTTAAATAACTAAGCGGCTGTGTGCACACGGCTGGCTGTATGAATTTTAACTTTACCAGTATGTGGGATATGTTTAAAAATCAATCACTTTCCTGCCTAAATTGGCTGTTTAATAATTACAGTTTGATTATGCACTCACTCCTTGCTGATTGACTATGTGCGAGTATTTCTTTTCATGTAGTGTTTAATTTCTTGCAATTTTTTTCTTTTTGGAAAATTTCAATTAAACACATGTTTTACAAGTTTTTAAATTATAATTTTTAAATATTTTTCCCAGCTATTTGTTAATGTGCAAAAGAAAAAAAATTAAGAAAAATTTTCACTATCTTAACTAATTATTATGGGTTTTCTATGGCTTTATCTATCATTTTCCATAACAGTCATTTTCCAAATAGATATAATTTGTGTTTTGCAGATTATGGTTTTTAAATTTAAACATGCTTTAAATGCAGTTAGCTTTGTTAGCAAATAGTTTTAAGTACGACATTTATATTGGTTAACACATGGTTTAAATAATTAAAATTACACTTAATATATTATTTATGGGATGGGAAAATTATTTTTGAACAAACAAACTGGATTGCAGCTAAATTATGTTATTACATAGACTCAGCTTAGTTTGCCTTTAATCATTAGTCTTCAAATAGTCTTTGTTTGTCTTTAATCATAGCTCTAAATTTAGCCTTAGTTTAGGCTTAAACGTATGTTTCATTTTAGTCTTAGTTTTGTTTTAGTCGTAGTTTATTTTATAGGCCTTGTATAGCTTCAATCTTTGCTCTTTAGGTATTTGGTTATTTTAGCTTCAATCGTAGGTCTTTAAGTCGTCCCAGTTTAATTTCAATTGGAGGTCCTTAATAGTCTTAGTTAAGCTGTAATTACCGTACTGTTTAATAATCGTGGTTTAATTTCAACCGTAGGTCTTTAATTAGTCTCCGTTTAACTTCAATTGTAAGTCTTTAAGTCATTCCGGTTTAACTTCAATTGAAGGTCCTTAATAGTCTCAGTTTAGCTGCAATTGCAGTTCTTTAAATAATCTTAGTTTAGTTTCAACTGTAGGTCTTGAATTAGTCTCCGTTTAACTTCAAGTAGAGGTCTTTAAATCGTTCCAGTGTAGCTTCAATCGGAGGTCCTTAATAGTCTTAGTTAAGCTGTAATTACCGTACTGTTTAATAATCGTAGTTTAATTTCAACCGTAGGTCTTTAATTAGTCTCCGTTTAACTTCAATTGTAAGTCTTTAAGTCATTCCGGTTTAACTTCAATTGAAGGTCCTTAATAGTCTCAGTTTAGCTGTAATTACAGTTCTTTTTAATAATCGCAGTTTAATTTCAACTTTAGGTCTTTAATTAGTCTCCGTTTAACTTCAATTGTAAGTCTTTAAGTCATTCCGGTTTAACTTCAATTGAAGGTCCTTAATAGTCTCAGTTTAGCTGCAATTGCATTTCTTTAAATAAGCTCAGTTTAGGTTAAACCGTAGGTTGTAATTAGTTTCCTTTTAAGTAGTCTCAGTTAAGTTTTAAAAGTAGGTCTTTAAATCGTTTTTTTAATTAATCTCTGTTTAACTTCAATTGGACGTCTTTAAGTGGACTTAGTTTACCTTTAATCGTAGGTCTCTATTAAACTTAGTTTAGCTTCAATCGCAGGTCTCTATCAGGTCTTGGTTTCGCTGCAGCCGTAGGTCTTCAAGTAGTCTCAGTTTAACTTCAGTCGGAAATCTTTAAATAGTCTTTCGTAAGCTTCAAACGTGGTTCTTATTAATTATTAATTTAGCTTCAATCGTGAGTTGTTAAGTAGTCTCAGTTTAGTTTCATTCATAGGTCCTTATCAAGTCTTAGCTTGGCTTCTATTGTAAGTCTGTAAGTAGTCTCAGTTTAACTTCAATCGTAGGTCTTTATCAAGTATTAGTTTGACTTCAATCGTAGTCTTATTTTAGGTTAAATAATGGTCTTTATCAATTATTTGCTTGGTTTCAATATTAGTCTTAAAGTACGGTCACACTTGGCAAATATTTGCCGAAAAAGACCTAATCACTAAATAACATATATTTGAACTCTTATTTAGGCCAAAGCACAACAAATATTTATTTCTATTTTATTTGATGATGTTTGATCTTGCAAAACTCTTGTAAGAATAAACAACGTTAAACAAATTTGTGCTAAAACAAGTGATTACGTCTTTTTAAGTAAGTCTTTGACAAATGTAGGTCTTTACCTAGTCTCAGTTTAGCTTCAATATTAGAATATTTATCAAGTGTTTCTTTGACTTCAATCTTGTTCATATTTTAGGACGAATCTTGAATATATAATAGTAGTTAGCTTTAATTTAAATTCTTTAAAAATCTTGGACTTGCTTCAATTATATAGTCTTGGCTTAGCTTTAATACTAGGTTATTTTACAGTTCCAGTTTAGCTTCTTCAAACTTTTCCTTTTAATTCAATTGTAGCTCTTTCTCTAATCTTAGTTTTACTTCAATTAAGGGTCTTAGTCTTAGTCGTATATTTAGTCTTAGTCTTGTGCTTTATCTAAACTTAGGTTAGCTTTAGTTGCAGCACTTTGTATATACTTACTGCTCTTTACGTATCTAGCTTTTTATAGCTCCAGAAGTAGGTCTTTATTTATCTTCAGTTAAAGTAGTTTGGCTATAATCTTAAGTTTATTAACCTTATATTTAATTTAACTACTGTCATCGTTTGGTCCTAATTTTCTTATAATTCTGTACACATTTTCCACAGTAGTAGAAAATAGTTTTTTTTTTAACGTAATATAATTTATTAACAATTTTTAATTATTAGTAAATTATTGTTTAATACCTAATAATACTAAAAATATTAACAAAAAACCTTTAACAAATTCTTAAGCGTTGATGCCTTAAATTAACAAATAATATTTAATGAAAGGTAATTTGCTGTTATTAATTTTTAACAAAGCAAATTAAAGAATATACATACATAGTTCAATAAATGAAACCATTAAAAACCAATTAAGAGTTTTTAGTATAAATAAAGCAATTAATTGGTTAAGACTATCATAGTTCTTTGGTTTTGAACAAATTAACAAGTATAACACGCAAACCTTCACTTTAGCTACTTATAATGCTAACGCCCTTACAAGTATGTAATTGTGTAAGGCTTTTATACTTTTGACCATTAGTGGCTGGGCAGCTGCTTTATTTGCTTTATCATGATAATAGATAAAGCCACTAGTAACGCGGTAGTTATTAAACATGAAAAAAAACATCATCAGGACTATCTTTTAATAGGAATTTCTTAAAAGTTTTTTTTAAAGAAAATTTCCTTTGAAGCTTGAATCAAATTTGTATTAAAGTTAATTTTTAATGAATTCAGTATCAATTTTTTTTAATGCAATTGTCCAACAAATCGGAATACATTTTCTGTTTGCTGAAACACTTTAAAAGAATTTGATAAAAAGTTTATTTTCATTAAAACAATTCGATGTTTTTTTCGTATCGAATTTTTTCGAACTTTCTTTTTCTAGAGAATTTTCAAGGAATTCGGAATTTTTTTTATATAAAGATTTCTAAAGGAAAGTTAATTTTTATAGAAAACTTTTCAAGAGTTTGTACAAATTTTAAAAATGCTTATGAATTTTGAATTATTAAAATTTTGCAAGAATTTGAAACAGAATGAGTTTCATAGGAAATTTTGTATAGAATTGCGAGTGAAATTATCCTTATAGACATTTTACCAGGTAAATTCGTATTCAGTCCTTAACTAAACTCTTTGTAACAAAAGAATTCTTAGTTTTATAAAAGTCCTTATGTTTTTGACCACCTCAAAGTCCTGTTTCATTGAAATCCTTCTTCAAATAAAACTCTATTAAACAAAATACACTTTCACTTAAGTGAAAGTAATATACAAGACACACACAAATCACTTTCGCTTTCTTTTGAATTTCGCATTCGCATAATATTGCAAATACACACACTCTCTCAATCACCCAATCTAATTTTTTTTTGCCATTATTTAAAGAAATTGCAAACTTACATCTATCGACATTATAAAAATCGTTTTAAAACAATCAGCAAGCAATCTTTTAAAAAACTCGTTTTATTCTCTTTAATATTTAACCCACGATCACTAATAAATTTAACACTTTGAAGACGTTTTTGTTTTTGTAATATAAACACTGAATACTTTTGTAATCTTTTTTTCAATGTTTAACGTTACTACACGAGATGTCAGTGTCAAGGACAAATTTACAATTAAACAAGCATTGAGTTGTTTGCAATGTATTTATACACAATAGCAGTCTGCTATCCAAGACCGCAACAGCAAAGTGGAGACCTGTTAGAAAGATAAAAGCAAATATATATTTTTATATAAAGAAAACAAGTCAGCAACATGCATGCATCTTTTTAAAAGATCTTCATCATTTTTAATGGCAACCGGCATAATACCCGTATTGGAGAGGTAACCAATGTTGTCTTGACTACATGTTGCATGTATAGATCAACTTTGGTTAAAATGAAGATTTTCAGCTTTAAGAAGTTTTTATTGGAATAAATGTGATTTTTGGATGCTGAAGTAGCTGTTTTTTGTAAGTAACGAAAATTGTGGAGTCAAAAAAAAAATGATTCTTAATGACCAAGTTGGATGTGAAACTAAGACGGTTTAAAATGCTTAGTTAAATTTCAGCAAAACTACATATGAATTTATATAACGGGTCCGCCATCTAACGTTTTTTTTTTCAACTAGTGCTTATTTCGTGAATGGTAACACTTAGCTCATGTCTGATTTGACAGATAATTAGTTTTATCTTTCCGCTGAACGAATATGGTTGTGCATACGCTTGAACAACGCTGGGAAATATTGCGACATTACTTTGAAAATCAAGGTAATGTTGCAGAATGTGTGCGAAGATTGCGTACGGAAGAGGAGAAGCACCGTCAGCTCCGTATGTTCGTTATCTTGTGAAACTGGCATTCTCATCGATAAACCAAAGCGTGAAAAGCCAAAAACAGTGCGTACACCCTGTGGCAGAAAGTGTGCGTGAAGCGCCATCAATATCAATTCACTGTCGTTCTCAACAATTGAACATTTCGGAGACATCATTAAGACTATGGCTGTATCTTGAAATAAAAAGGTATTTCAATTCCTGAATTTTTAACGTTTAAAAAGCGCTAAATTGTGATTACCAAACAAGATGACCACTTCATTGATACACGAAATCTTCCAAAGTGTTTTGCATTTATTGTTGTTGTTGGTTGTTGTTATCACAGTTAGTTGCTGTTGTTATCTTTATTTTTTACTATTAAAAAAAAAACATCTTGTTAATTGCTCATTGAACTCCCGTTTATGGCTTAAACTGGTGTAACCGGGTTAGAAATATACAAATGTTGCAGCAACATTTCAAATGTTTCAAACATTAAGTGACTGGCAACATTCTATTTTTAAATACTCGTAACTACAAACTCACTTTTAGCCTACAATTGAACAATTATTGCTTATAGGTATAAAAACTAGATAAAGATGATTTTATTATAAATGCCATATTGTCAGTCATATTTTTCTTGGTAACCAACAGTAAAACATGTTGTCTTGTTATAAATTTTCTTCTTATCAATTTGACAGTTGTTGAGTAGAAGTTGTAGTAGTAATAGTAAATAGTTGTTTATACTTTCGATTAAATATTTATTCTCTTTCTTGGTTTCATTTGGTTTGGCCAATTGCCTAAGTAAGTGGGAAATTCAAGTTTTTTGTGTTTATGGCTTGAATTTCATTGTAACTTAACTAGTTTTACTAAAGTTGCATCGTTTTTATTTATTTTGTTGCATGAGTGAATGCTAGAGTTTTGTGGCATTCGAAAGAAAGTAAAAGTTGTTTGTTGCTGATATTGCTTCAATTTAGCTGTAATATTCAGTTGTAATTCCTCTCTATTTTTGTGTTTGTTTTTTGTTTTTGTTTTAATTAAATATAAATACAAATTTTTGGCGGGAGTTGTTTTATTTTAGCTAATTTTGAAATTTATTTTAAGTGTCATTTGTTTTAAATTGAGTTACATTGTATAAATTTGTGGGTAGCACGAATAATTGCATTTGATTTTGGTGAATAACTTGTCAAACGAAAATGAAAGTTGGATTGATGCAAATGAAATTAAAAAAAAATTTTGAGGTGATTGAATAAATTGGATTAATTATGGGGATTTCTTAATTTAGACTCACCTTGTTTAGAGTTCATATTGTATTGCATTATACTGGTTTTGTAAGCTGGGGGATTATTGTGTATTTCGTTTCGAATCGAAAAGAATTTCGAAAACAATTTTCGATACGAAAACTTAATCCTAGATATTATGTAATACATTCGAGTTACAGAGTTGTATTTATATTTTTACGTTTAAAACCAAGTGGCGCCAAATCTAATCATGTTAAAAACTTGACAGCACTTAAAAAATTCTGCACTTTTTGGTAATATGATTACGTTAAAAACATTAACTAGAACAAAAAACCAACAAACTTATTAATGTATCGTGTTTTTCATAAGTTCGAATTTTTATTATTTCGCAAGTTTAATTATATTTTAATTTATTATTTTAATTGGCGTATGGCTATAATTAATATTGTTCCAAAGATGGAATTTTTTGTTTGTAATAACTGATGATTCATTAGCCTTTTTTGGACAGATTAACTAATTTGGATCCAAATTTAAGAAATGGAGATAACCCATGATCAATTAGTTAATTTACGGTTGTTTATTAATCTATGGCATCTTTATCATTTCAGATAGATGAAACATTACCTGCATTATTGTAGAAAAAAGTTGAATTCTCCAACTGGAATTCAATGTTAGAAAACAAGAAGACAGACAATTTTCTCACTTTATGAGTATGTATTGCATCGAAGGCAAATACCTCCATCATCAACTATCTTCATAAATTTAGGTGAATCCTGTACCCAACATTCTTTACTCACAATTTAAGGTAGATTCACCCATTTGTGGCGGTTGAATGTATCTTGAATTCGATGAAAGAAAGGCAACAGCTTACTTCTTTATACGAAATCATTCGATTTGGTTGAAATATGTAGATTTTAAATAAAACTTCATACTTTTCATTTTCTATTTCTTGTGTATTTGCATACAAATATTCTTCTTTTATTTTTTTGCCTATTTTTTTTTTAATTTTTTTCATAACTTTAATTTCTAGCTAACGTTTACATTAATGATTAGTATTTGGTCGGTTTAAGTCCTGGAACAAGCATTTAACAAAAAACACTCATGCGGGTATTGGGCAGAATTTACAATTGTTTAACATTCACATAACTGCTAGCATGACCATGGCCATAACCATGACCATAATCATAACCATAACCGCCACCATATAAGCCATGTTCCAAACCATTGGCGTAACCATGATGTTTAGCATAGATTTGAGGATGATGAGCATGACCGATCTTCTTGACAACAGCATTGAAGCCATTGTGATCATCAGCTGAGTATTCAACAACACGAGTGGTGCCATCAGATTCTTTGAGGGAGTAGCCGCCTGAAAACCATCATCACAATTAACTATTATTTTTTAAAAAGAGCTCAAAGAACTTACCTTTGACCAGACCGCCATCTCTGTGTTCCCATTGATTCTTAATGTCGCCTGTCTTCAGATCCTTTACACCATAATCAAATTGATATTTGGGATATTTGTGAGGATAATCATGTTTGTCGATATGAGCATAACCATGAACAAGACCCTGGTCCAAGTGGCCACCATAATGGCCAACTACGCCCAAACCACCACCCAAATGACCGCCATCATATTTAATCGAGTGTATGGGTACATCATATTTAATGGCATGTATTGGTTCATCATGTTTGGTTACCACTGTATAACTACTGCCACCACCAAGACCGCCATGGGCATAACCACCCAAAGCCACACTGCAGGCAGCCAATAACACAGCACAAACACTTAAGACACGCATTTTCTCTTACAGTAGGAATTTAACTATAACAATTGAAAATGTTTTCAGAAGAAGAAAGACGTTTAATTTAATTTTTTTTTGATAATTATTGTCGAAGAAAAGCTAAAGTTGATTGAATACTCAAACTAAACTGATATGGTTTGTCAGTAATTTTTTACTATTTATAGTTAAAATTTTGTTAGCAAAGGTTCTTGAAATTACTGCAAAAGAATAGCAACAAAACTGACCATAGCATTCAAAATTTGAAGTTTTACTTATTTGCAGCTGGGCAATTGCGTGTTCTAGTTTTCAGAAGTCATAATTTAATAATTAATTTAAAGCTTTTATAAATTTGTTTAATAATATACTAAAAACTAATTAATTTTACATTAACATTCCCTTCATAACAAACACCGGACAATGAATCATGTTGGTCAGTGCTGTGTTTTTGGTTGATTGAATAGAAATTTTGGAATTTAAACTATGGTAAATGGTTAAAGTCGACTTTAGAGAAGAGCTACCTATGATTAAAGTGAAAATTTAATTATGTAAGGAATGAAACTAAAATTTAGCTAATAATGATCAGGGAAGTTTTATTAGTTCTATTTATTTATTGTATTTTTGTTCAACACAATAGCGCTATAAAGATCTTAGAATGAAGCTAAAATTGAAGCTAAAATTGAAGCTAAAATTGAGTGATCTAAAGAACTTGGAATGGAGCTAAAATTCAACGATATAAAGATCTTGGAATAAAGCTGAAGTTCAACGATATAAAGATCTTGGAATAAAGCTAAAATTTAACGATATAAAGATCTTGGAATGAAGCTAAAACTCAACGATATAAAGATCTTGAAAAAAAGTTTAAATTGAATGATATAAAGATCTTGGAATAAAGCTAAAAATTAAGCGATATAAAGATCTTGGAATAAAACTAAAAATTCAACGATATAAAGATCTTGGAATAAAGCTAAAATTTAACGATATAAAGATCTTGGAATGAAGCTAAAATTGAGTGATATAAAGAACTTGGAATGGAGCTAAAATTCAACGATATAAAGATCTTGGAATGAAGCTAAAATTGAATGATATAAAGATCTTGGAATAAAGCTAAAATTGAACGATATAAAGATCTTGGAATGAAGCTAAAATTGCATGATATAAAGATCTTGGAATAAAGCTAAAACTCAACGATATAAAGATCTTGGAATGAAGCTAAAATTGAATGATATAAAGATCTTGGAATGAAGCTAAAATTGAACGATATAAAGATCTTGGAATGAAGCTAAACAGGAGTGATATAAAGAACTTGGAATGAAGCTAAAATTGCATGATATAAAGATCTTGGAATAAAGCTAAAACTCAACGATATAAAGATCTTGGAATGAAGCTAAAATTGAATGATATAAAGATCTTGGAATAAAGCTAAAATTTAACGATATAAAGATCTTGGAATGAAGCTAAAATTGCATGATATAAAGAACTTGGAATGGAGCTAAAATTCAACGATATAAAGATCTTGGAATGAAGCTAAAATTGAATGATATAAAGATCTTGGAATAAAGCTAAAATTGAACGATATAAAGATCTTGGAATGAAGCTAAAATTGCATGATATAAAGATCTTGGAATAAAGCTAAAACTCAACGATATAAAGATCTTGGAATGAAGCTAAAATTGAATGATATAAAGATCTTGGAATGAAGCTAAAATTGAACGATATAAAGATCTTGGAATGAAGCTAAACAGGAGTGATATAAAGAACTTGGAATGAAGCTAAAATTGCATGATATAAAGATCTTGGAATAAAGCTAAAACTCAACGATATAAAGATCTTGGAATGAAGCTAAAATTGAATGATATAAAGATCTTGGAATAAAGCTAAAATTTAACGATATAA
Source organism: Bellardia pandia (assembly GCA_916048285.2). NCBI lineage: Eukaryota > Metazoa > Arthropoda > Insecta > Diptera > Calliphoridae > Bellardia > Bellardia pandia. Next base: position 97,895,856 of record OU696531.1, on the reverse strand, counting down.
AGATCTTGGAATGAAGCTAAAATTGCATGATATAAAGATCTTGGAATAAAGCTAAAACTCAACGATATAAAGATCTTGGAATGAAGCTAAAATTGAATGATATAAAGATCTTGGAATAAAGCTAAAATTTAACGATATAAAGATCTTGGAATGAAGCTAAAATTGAGTGATATAAAGAACTTGGAATGAAGCTAAAACTCAACGATATAAAGATCTTGGAATGAAGCTAAAATTGAATGATATAAAGATCTTGGAATAAAGCTAAAATTGAACGATATAAAGATCTTGGAATGAAGCTAAAATTGCATGATATAAAGATCTTGAAATAAAGCTAAAATTGAACGATATAAAGATCTTGAAATGAATCTAAAATTGAGTGATATAAAGAACTTGGAATGAAGCTAAAATTGAATGATATAAAGATCTTGGAATGAAGCTAAAATTGAATGATATAAAGATCTTGGAATAAAGCTAAAATTGAACGATATAAAGATCTTGGAATGAAGCTAAAATTGCATGATATAAAGATCTTGGAATAAAACTAATAATTCAACGATATAAAGATCTTGGAATAAAGCTAAAATTCAACGATGTAAAGATCTTGGAATGAAGCTAAAATTGAATGATATAAAGATCTTGGAATAAAGCTAAAATTTAACGATATAAAGATCTTGGAATGAAGCTAAAATTGAGTGATATAAAGAACTTGGAATGGAGCTAAAATTCAACGATATAAAGATCTTGGAATGAAGCTAAAATTGAATGATATAAAGATCTTGGAATAAAGCTAAAATTGAACGATATAAAGATCTTGGAATGAAGCTAAAATTGCATGATATAAAGATCTTGGAATAAAGCTAAAATTGAACGATATAAAGATCTTGAAATGAATCTAAAATTGAGTGATATAAAGAACTTGGAATGAAGCTAAAACTCAACGATATAAAGATCTTGGAATGAAGCTAAGATTGAACGATATAAAGACATTGGAATGAAGCTAAAATTGAACGATATAAAGATATTGGAATGAAGCTAAAATTCAACGATATAAAGATCCTTGAATGAAGCTAAAATTCAACGATATAAAGATCCTTGAATGAAGCTAAAATTCAACGATATAAAGATTTTGTAATAAAACTAAAATTGTACTATATAGAGATCTTGGAATGAAGCTAAAAATTAAATTTACCATTTTAATTAGGCCCTAATTATCCAAAGTTTTCTACATGTTACACATTTATTCCTCAACCTATTAAACCTTTTTTTTTTTATTTATCCACCACAATAATCAATTTAAATCTATAAGTACATTAATGTTTTGGTTTGTTTGTTCTTTTTACTAACTAATTTATTATATATTTTTATAGCTGTTGTTGTTGCTATTGTTTATTGTCTCAAGGTCATTGCAGTTCTACTTAAATAATTTATTACCATTGTTGTTTACAACTCTCCTTTTCATTAGGTTTTGGCCACACACACACAATAAACACTCAAATCCAAAGTAAAAAACTCACCCAAAAAACCACCCATTTGAACACAATAGAGTTCGTTATTGTATTTTGTATTATTTTTCTTTTTTTGCAAATTTACCAAAAACTGTTTTCAACCAGCTCGTATGTTGCCATACGTTTGTGTTGTTTGTGTGTGTGTGTGTTTTTTATGGCGGTTTGGTGTTATTTCATGTTCTTTGTAACCACAGCAGGTGCTATTTGTTGCTGTTAGTATTGTTATTGTTTTTTGCTGCTTAAGCTTTTGTTTTTCAGCTTCATTGGTCTTTCAGTTTTCAACTACATATAATAGGGCGAGCAAAAAAGGGAGGTAGCAGAAAAAAAACGAACAAAAAAATGTTAAATAGTAATAATATGTATTGAAATATCTATCATTCATCACTTTTACATGTTAAGTTAGGAATGCAGGTTGGTTGGTTAAATATTAGGGAGTTTTTAACAAATAATCGTATTATTAAAATTGTTTATTTAGGATTTGTTTCAGGATATTTTATATTGAGCAGTTCCTGTTGCATGCTGTTGTACATATGTAATATGGATACTGTGACACGCAAATCTTTATCAAACGGTTCCCGTTTCACGGTATTCTTTACCAAATGGTTAAATGTTAAATCAATTCTACATATGAACCGTTTACTGTGTCCACCGTCAATCAGTTTTCTTTCCTGTTTCATGCTATTTTATATTAAACGTTTCCTGCTTTAATAAATTCCAGATGCCTGTTTCATGATATTTTATTTTAAACGGTTCTTGTTTTACGTTATTCTTTATAAAACGGTTCATATTTAATGCTATTTTATTGCAAACAGTTCATGTTTTATGCTCTTCTTTATAAAATGGTTCCTATTTAATGCTGTATAATTGCAAACGGTTCCTGTTTTATGCTCTTCTTTATAGAACGGTTCCTATTTAATGCTATTTTATTGCAAACGGTTCCTGTTTTACGCTATTCTTTTTTTATCAAATGGTTTCAATTACGGTTTCTTTATCAAACAGTCCTTGCTTCAATAAGTTCTATACATAAGCCGATTTCTGCTTACACTATTCTTTATTATTCAGTTCCTATTTCATGCTATTCTTTATAAATCGGTTTCTGTTTTATGCTATTTTAAATTAATAATATAACATTTACAGTTTCCTATTTCCTGTTATTCTATAGAAAACGGTTTCCTATCTCATGTTGTTCTTTAGGAATGTAGAAACGATTTCATATTTCATGCTATTCTTAAGGAATATAGGAATGGTTTTCCATTTCATGCTATTCTATAGAAAACGGTTTCATGCTCTTCTATAGGAATATAGAAACCGGTTTCCTATTTCATTCTATTCTATAGGAAACGGTTTCCTATTTCATGCTATTCATTAGGAATATAGGAACGGAATGCAATACTATAGAAACCGGTTTTCTATTTCATGATATTCTACAGGAAACGGTTTCTTAGTTCATGCTATTCCAGGAATATAGGAACGGTTTCCTATTTCATGCTATTCTATAGGAAACGGTTTCCTATTTCATACTATTCATTAGGAATATAGGAACGGAATGCTATGCGCTATAAAACGGTTTCCTAGTTCATGCTATTCTAAAGAAAACGGTTTCTTATTTCATGCTATTCTACGGTTTCCAATTTATACTATTCTATAGGAAACGGTTTCTTGTTTCATGCTATTCTAGGAATATAGGAAGGGTTTCCTAATTCATGCTATTCTATAGGAAACGGTTTCCTATTTTGTGCTATTCTATAGAAAACGGTTTCTTGTTTCATGCTATTCTTTAGGAATATAAATACGGTTTCCAATTTTATGCTATTCTATTGGAAGCGGTTTCTATAGGCACCAGTTTCTGGGATTCCTTTTGTTGCCTAATAACTGAATACCCTACTATTGGTCTAATCACTAAAATACCATATAATTGATCTTAAGCAACCATTTATTTTTTATTAATCTATCTTGTGTAGCTTTTCATTTCATTATACATACGTTTGCCTAAGTATGCACATATAAATGTATGTATGTCTGAAATAATTATCGTTTTTTTTCTAAATACTTGTACATTAAAGTTGATTGTTTATATTTTCATCATAATAAGCTTAAACCGTTTTAGTTTATTGTTTAAAGCGTAACTTTAGTTTATAGGCTTTACATAATTAAATATTGTTATTATTATATGTATATAAAAATATGTATTTGGTTTTAAAGTAACCAACCAGCCAGCCATTCTGTGTCTATGTGTTATTTTAGCCACAATTACCCCATTAAATTGTTGTTAAACATTTTCATTATTATTATTTTCATAATTTTTTGGTCATACTGGCTAGCATACCCGTTCATTCAACGCCATGCAATTATACAATACATGTTGTCTTTATACATACTTACTTAGTGGCCAACTATTAGCCATAAATATATTTGTTTAGTTTTTTGTGTGTTGTCAGTTATTTTATTTAAAGTTAATAGTTTTTTGTTTTGTTGCTGCCTAGTAGTTAATAACTCTATCTCTGTTTAAGCTAGATTATCGCCTTAAAGGCTAATATTTGGCAGCTTTAAATTTGTTACGCTAATAATGGTTATTTCTATTTTTTTTGTGTTTTCATTCAAAAAGAGGTGTTAATTAATGTTCTTTTTTGGGCGTTGCAGACAAGAATCAGCAATTTTATTAAACTACAATTGATTTAGTAGCATTTAGCTTAAAATTCATGGTAATTTGTTGATTTAGTATGTGTGATAAACTTGAGGCAAAATTTTGTGGTTGTCTGTGAAAAAAATAACTATAATTGTATCTATGTAATAGTTGTATTAAATAGATTAAGATAAGAATAATAATAATAATGACTTTTTGCCGGTTCTATGGCAGTGGCCCGTGAGAAACTTTTCCAATTTTATGCTATTCTGTAGGGAATGTCTCCAATTTCATGTTATTCTATAGAAAACCTTTCCAATTTCATGTTATTCTATAGAAAACCTTTCCAATTTCATGCTATTCTGTAGGGAATGTTTCCAATCTCATGTTATTCTATAGAAAACCTTTCCAATTTCATGCTATTTTATAGGAAACGTTTCCAGTTTCATTCTATTTTGTAGAAAATGTCTCCACTTTCATGTTATTCTGTAGGAAACGTTTCCAATTTCATGCTATTCTGTAGGGAATGTCTCCTATTTCATGTTATTCTATAGAAATCTTTTCCAATTTCATGCTATTCTGTAGGGAATGTCTCCTATTTCGTGCTATTTCATAGGAAACGTTTCTAATTCCGTCCTATTCTATAGGAAACGTTTCCAATTCAAAATTATTTTAAAGGAAACGCTCCAATTTCATACTATTCTGTAGGAAAAGTTTCCAATTTCATGCTTTTCTGTAGGGAATGTCTCTAATTTAATGATATTCTATGAAGACGTTTCTAATTTTACGCTGTTCTGTAGTTAACGTTTCCGATTTCATACTATTTTATAGGAAACGTTTCCAGGTTCATCCTATTTTGTAGGCAATGTCTCCAATTTCATGTTATTCTATAGAAAACCTTTCCAATTTCATGCTATTCTATAGGAAACGTGTCCAATTTTATGCTATTCTGTAGGGAATGTTTCCAATTTCATGCTATTTTATAGGAAACGTTTCCAGTTTCATCCTATTTTGTAGAAAATGTCTCCACTTTCATGTTATTCTGTAGGAAACGTTTCCAATTTCATGCTATTCTGTAGAAAATGTCTCCAATTTCATGTTATTCTATAGAAAACTTTTCCAATTTCATGCTATTCTGTAGGGAATGTCTCCAATTTCATGCTATTCTGTAGAAAATGTCTCCAATTTCATGTTATTCTATAGAAAACTTTTCCAATTTCATGCTATTCTGTAGGGAATGTCTCCTATTTCGTGCTATTTCATAGGAAACGTTTCTAATTCCGTCCTATTCTATAGGAAACGTTACCAATTTCATATGATGCTGTGTGAAACGTTTCCAATTCAAAGTTATTTTAAAGGAAACGCTCCAATTTTATACTATTCTGTAGGAAAAGTTTCCAAATGTATGACTTTCTGAATTTTTTGTTTTATACTAATCTATATCAAATGATTTAACTTAATGCTATTCCCTGAAAGCGTTATTCAATGTCAAAAGACTTCTGTTTTTCTATATAAAATGTTTAATAATTTTTTTTTCGTACGATTCTGTAATGGAACCAGTTCCTGTTTCATGATATTCTGTAGCTTAATTGGCACGACACGTGATTTCCTATATGAAGCGCTTCCCGTTCATTCTATAAGAACCAGCTAATATTTCACTCCCCTGCTGCTTGAAATGCTTAAGTTGTGCCAAACATAAAGTTTCCATTTTCTTTTTTTTTTTGAACGTTAGAATCATTTTATCTCAAAGTAATAACATCTCCCTTTTTGTTATAACACGAATCCTTTGCTAAAGCTTTAATATTTTACAATAATGCCTTTGAACTTGGAAATATTTAGAAAGAGTAAAAGCCAGTTGTCAAAACTTCTCCCCAATAGCCTTTATGATTAGCGAGCAGACTCCAGAAAAATTTTAAAATTTATTTAAAATACAGTATAAGAGGTATATACCAACTTAATTGTATATTGGTTTCAAATCATTTTAAATTATGATTAGAAGTCAATTTAAAGTAAACATTTGAATTCCCAAAATTACAACTTTCAATTAAAATTTAAATTTTTTGTTGTTATACCCGCCACCAAAGCTTGTCATTCCGTTTGTAACACAACGAAATATTGGTAAAAGAACCAAAACGTATGTATTCTATATATTCTGGGTCTTTATAAGATTCTAAAACGATCTAATAGGATAGGCACGATCTAAAACGATCTAATAGGATAGACACGATAGAGCATAAAAAAAAGAAATAGAACAATGAAATACTTATTAAATATTCTTCGATCCACCGAAATATTTGGTATTAAAAATGGGCAAAATCATCAGTCTAGTATAGACTTAAGTTGTAGACTACCTCGATATTTTTCAGATATTTTTTGCTATTTTTTTTAAATACATTGCAGAAAAAAGAAAGATTTTAGAAACTTTGCACATTTTATTTTTGTTTTAGAGAGTCAAGTTCTGTTGAAAATGGTAAAAATCGGTCAACAATTTCTCATAACCCCCATACAAATGCCTTCACGGAATATGGCTTTGTGGTACATAAATGTCTATAGAAAAACAGTATCCATAGAAAATTCAGCAAAAATAGGTTTTAAGCAACGAGAAATCTCAGAACCATATTTTGTTTGCATCGGTCCATATTTTGACATAACCTCATACATATTATAAAAATGACATCAATTTGAAATTCAACACAGATAATACAATCGTTAAACCAAATTTCATGATAATCGGTCCATATTTGACTGTTGCCTCCATATAAACTCCACTTCCAAAAATCTCTCAAATGCGCATAAATCTCTTATAAAAATCACAATCCAGTCGAAAGTCAACACAAATCATTCACATACTTATACATACTTGTAAATCGTCATACATAATTTCATGGTGAACGGTTCATAATAGGTCATAGTTTTCTTATGAGGACTATCACCGAAAAACACATTAACCTACTTAAACATCCATATCGAACAAAAATTTTACACATATCAGTTATAAGTATGTAAAATTTATACTTTTGACTTTTGTGAAAATAAGTCCATAATTGGCCATGGTCTACCATACAACCTTCCCTTTCGAGAATAACCACAGTCTAACTGTAACGCGTTACGGTTTTTGGAAGTTGGGCATTAAGTAACGATCACACTTGGAAAATATTTGCCTAAAATGACGTAACCACTAAATAAAATATATTCTAAGTAATTTATTTATTAAAAAAATTTCGTTTGTTTAGGACAAGACAAAACAAATATTTAGTTTTTTTTCTTTGATACTGTTTGATCTTGCAAAACTCTTGTAAGAGTGAAGAACGTCAAACAAATTTGTTCCAAAACAAGTGGTTACGCTTTTTTTTTTAGTAAATATTTGCCAAGTGTGACCGTACCTTTAGTCACATGCTATAATTTGTTTTTATTACATATAAGATTTGAGAAATCCAGCTTCCTATATGAAGGTATAGGTTGACTTGGGACTTACTTAAATCGAACGTGTGATAACCTGGCAATTTGAGAGATTAATTCTCCGCCAACCAATACAATTACTTTGTACTTTAAATGAATTTCTTATAATTTTCAAAATAAATATTAAATAAAACAAAATAAAAAAAACATTATCCCCCTGGCCCACGATGTCGAACGATAACCTTCGCTTCGATAAAACTTAAGACACAAACTTGATTGTGGAATAAACAAACTTGATTGAGTAAAAAATAGATACGATAAAAAGTTTGTGTCTTAAGTCTTATCTAAGCGAACGTTATCGTTCGACATCGTGAGCCAGGGGGTATATTTTTGGATAAAAAAAGTGGAAAAAAATAAGAAATAGAAAATTTTTATGATTTTGCGCTATGAACAACTGAAAATGGTAATTTATCAATATTTTCACGAAAAATTTGCACTTTTACAAGACCAAAACCGCCTGAATGAATGCTTTTGCGATGTACTATTGTTAAGAATTTTTATCATAGTATTGGATCGAAAATTTCAATGATTTGGCTGTTATAGGCTAAAATATCAAAAAAAAAACGTGACAAATTTAAATTTACTACATTTTTGACTTTTTGATCATGAAAATGAAGTTTTTTCTAAGTACTATGTTCAAAGAAAGAAAATAATATAATTGTAATTGTAATATATATTATATATAATATACATATTTGTAGACAATAGCTACAACTTTACTTTTGAAAATAAGTCAAAATTTCAAACAATTTACGAAATATGAGCCCAAGAAAATTTGCAAATTTTCCAAAAAAATAAAGTCTGAGAAAAAATTTCAAGTCAAAATCGTCAAGCTCGATTTTCACCGTAGACGGTATGGTCTAGCGCACTTTTTTGCTCAGTACAATCCCAAGAATCAAAAACGCGATTCGCCCATTAAGATTGTTTCCTTACATACTAATCGTCCCACCCTAACGCACGCGAAGAAAAGTAAAATTACTGCTTAACAAATTAATAATAAAAGCTTTTGTACGGATTTTAAAATATTATATGCTGGAACAAATTCTAGAAGCGTGTGCGAATACGCAGTAGGTTAAAAAAGTATCAGGCTTGTTTTAATAATAGTAGTAAACTGTCTCGGTACCAACAATTTTGATTTCTTAAAAGCATTGTGAGAAATTGTAAAAAGCACTGTAACTACCCGCTTTTCCAAAAAGGGTATTTAATAAAATTTCGGGTATTTGAAAAGCACCAAAAAAATACCCGAGAAGCGTCAAAATGGCAACGCTGATTTTAACAGTTCATAAACAGCTGAGAGACCTGTATACAAATAAGTCCTATTCCACTTCGGTTATTACGAAATAGTTTCCAATAAAACAAAGCAATCCAACAAACCACTTGTGTATTTAATTTTGCTTTAATTGGCATCATTTCAATTATTAAAGTTAAAGTTTTTAGTTAAAGGAAACAAATTTAGCCTAGATTAGTCTTAAATAGGAAATAGTAGTTACTTAAAATGAAAAAAAATATACGTTTAATAAGTCTTTGGAAGTTGACGATAAAACTTGACAAATGCAAAATCTCATAAATTACTGACTACCATAATGTGAATGATCATGAGTGTCATCTTCGACATGGGCATGACCCACAGTCTTGACAACAGCATTAAAGCCATTCTTATGATCGGCGGTGTATTCTACAATGCGAGTGGTGCCATCGGCTTCCTTAAAGCTGTAGCTACCTGTAAGTTGAAAAGTAAATTAAAGTTAGCAAGTCTTTATAGTTATTAAGGGAGTCGTTAATTGCACCTTTAACTTTATCACCATCTCTGGTCTCCCAATGTTTTTTCGAGTCACCAGTTTTCTCATCCTTTACAGCATAATCGTATTCATATTTGGGATGGGCAAAATAATCTTCCTCATGAGCATGACCGTCCTCATAATTCTCATGACCATCATCCTCATGCTCGGATTTATGTTCGAAATGAGCACTATGACCATCATCATCATTATCCGCCTGATGTTCTTCCCAGGATTTGTGCGAAATTTTGTGCTTAACAATGGGCTGTTCATGTTTACTAACCACCGAATAGCTACTGATATGATGGCCGTGATGCTGATGATGTTGCTGATGATGATGGGGCAAAACTCCTGCAGCAGCCAAACCACAAATGGCCAACAACAATATACCAACCGATGATGTTAGGAAATGCATTGTTGTAAGGGTTTTACTAAATAAATAGAGAGAGAGAGAGAGCTGTGTAAAACAATTGAATGTAGTCCAAACACTGATATCAATTGGTGGTTTAACTTGGTTATTTATACTTAACAATATTACTGTAGCTAATTAGTGTTCAGTTTTGGGTTACGCTTTTGGATGATTTTTTTTTGGATTTTTTGGAGTTTTTGTTTGTTGTTTTTTTGGTTGCTTTTGTTTTTGCTGTAACCATTTCATATACATAGTTAATTTCAATTTTTATTTGTCTTGTTGTTGCTCTCTTTTTCGTGTTGGACTTTTGGCATGTTCATTTAGAAATTTACATTCTATTTTTATTTTACTACTGTGGCAAAAAAGCCAGGCTGTTGTAAATTTTTTTCAATACAAAATACAAAATAGTTTTTATATGTTACTTACATGAAATTGCCTGTGTTGAAAGTGAGAAAACAACCACCAACAAATTTGTAACATTAGTTGTTGGGCCAATAAATTGAACTTCAACTTGTGTAATGCAAAAAAGAGGTCATATGCTGTGTTGTAATGGCGGTAGGAAAGTTGTTAGTGATAGTGGTATTAGTTGTTCTAATTTGCTTAGAAGTAGATGTATTCATAACTATAGGGTGTTTTTTTTAGATGCATAGAACTTTAAGTTGACAACACTGGCGGCCATTTTTCTCAGCTATCAAGTGATTTATGTTTAGTTTGCTTTGTTATTTCAACATGAATAGACTGACGCCTAAACCACAAAGTATACAGAGGTGACAATTTTGACGTTTCAAAGCAGCTTTTATCAGCTGATTATGTTGGTAATACTATGTTTCCACGGTACATGCTTCGCTCTCTATTCATGCTTCACACCCCAATCATGTGCGAAACAAATTGCTTTACCATACAAAATTTTAAGAGCGAATCAAGTAGATTCATATTGAATCTACTTGCGAAGCACGAAAAATTGCACTCTTCTCTAATATTTATCGCAAGTTTATCTGCACTAGCTGTAAAAATTTAATATTATTGTAAACAAAGCAAATAATTTGGAAGTAAAGAAAGTAAATACGTACGAATGTATGTTTTTTTTTTCAAATAATCTAACTAATTTCCACTCACTTTTGTTTGTCCATTAAAAAAAATTATTTTCCACAAATTGTAAATTCTGTTTTTTTATTCTGTTTGTTTATTAAAGACAACTGTCAAATCGAATCAAGTTTATTAGTCATGTAAACAGCATGATTCATAAACATGATTCAGACGGCGAAGCAGGTGATTCAAGTCGTCGTGGAAACATAGTATAAGGTGGAAAAGCAAAGCACTATATACAAGCCAAAACAAAATAAACAAAACAAACAATTTGGGTTAGAAGCTATTGCTAATATACAACAAAAATGTAAATAAAAACGTTAAAAATAATAAATCTTAAACAATAAAACACTTATCAACAAAACACTGAAAATATAAACAGCTGCCAGCGGGAAAAATTGCAAGTGCATCTATTTGCAGGCCTTCTAAAAGGTTCGATACTCATTCTCTCAGAAGGCCTTCTAGAAGGCGTTTCATATACATTCAAAATTGCATTTCAAAAGAATGTCAACAAATCGTGCTGTCAATAGGAAACACGAATGGTTTTGCAATTATTACTGTGTATCAACATGACAACAACTGACATTATTTTGCTCACTTTGTTATACATTTGTTATATGTACATTAGGATGGCCCCAAAATAAAATTGCGGATGTTCCCGACTAGTATGAAAATTTGATTCATTTTAAGACTACGTTTCTCAATTTTTTTGTCCTGGGGTCAATATTTGGTAAGCTGGATTAAAGGATAAAAAGGTCCTTTTTAGAGGCTTTTTGATTTTTTTCACATTTCCCCCAAGGGAACTATATGTAATTTTAGTATCATACGAAAGGTCTTTGCGAGGCGCATTCAATGGTTTATCAAAAATTAAAAAATAATTTTTTTCAATTCAAAAATTTTGAAAATTTCAGACAAAATTTTGGTGTTTTTTTTTATTTTTTCATAGAATTTACTTAAATAAATTGTTTAAATTTCTTGATTATAAACAACATGCAATTTAACCCAAAAGGTTTTTCCCGTTTTCCCGTTTTTGAGTGTTACTCAAGCAGTGGTATATAGTTGTTCGTGTATGCAGTAAATATTAATTGAATATTTTTATTAAAAATTTACTTTTTATTTTTGCTGCTTAAAATATAATATTTATTTACAAAAATTTCCAGAAAAGAGTATAACAATCAAAGACAACTAATCAAAAAAATTACAAAGTCTTGCCTTAGAGTAAAAGAAAACTTAATGCTGCCAAACCTTAGCATAACTAGTGGCATGACCATGACCATGACCATGCCCATGATCGTAGACAAGATCATTACCCTGATAACCATAATCACCTTCCCAGCCACCATGATGATGAACAGGCTTAGCATATACCTCAGGATGATGGGCATGACCAATTTTCTTGACCACAGCATTGAAACCATTATGATCATCGGCGGTATATTCCACAATACGGGTAGTGCCATCGGCTTCCTTTAAAGAGTAGCTGCCTAAAGAACCAAAATGAAAAGCATATTTCAAATGATTTGTTTTCTTTGCAAACAATTTATCAAGACTTACCTTTCACATGGTCACCATCTCTTGTTTCCCATTGATTTTTAATATCGCCCGTCTTCAAATCCTTGACACCATAATCAAACTCATATTTGGCATGTTTGCTGTCATAGTCATGTTGATGCCAATCATCCTGCTGGCCATAATGATTAGCAGCCACAACATCGTAGCTTTTATGGGCTACATCATAAGGTAACCATTCCTTGGCCTGCCAGCCATGATGATGAGGTTCAGCTTCATGTTTCGTTATCACTGCATAACTAGTGGCTGGTCCTTTATCGTGGTAATAGGAAGGAGCTGCCCTGGCCAAACCACAGACGATTAAAAATGTTCCAACTGCTAAAAATTTCATTTTATTTTTAAATATTCTTTTTAGACGCGCTTGATTTAGTATTACTGTTAATACTCGTTTGTTTATTAATGTCTGTTGTTTGGCAAAGAACTGTTATAGTTTTTGTTAATTATTTAGGGTATTTATAGCAAAATAAATTTTATTATGAATTTTTTAGTTTTATAGCTAAAAATTAATTAACATTCTTTATTTATATGAAAAATAAGGCAATATTTAATGTACTTTTTTATAATAATAGAATTGTGCTGTTTACCATTACATTCCAAAAACAATTTCATTAATAAGGTTATTACGCTTAAACTGGCTAATGAAATGCGTCGTATATAAATACATACATATGTACATATGTACAAATATACCTCAATAGAATAATTCACATGCAATTTAATGGTTAGAAGTGTTAAATAAATTAGCTTGACTGAATGATTGAAATTATTTTATGGTTCAAAGTAAATTGAAAAGAAACTGTAAAGGAATTTATGGGTTGTATTAAATTTAATTTAAAGGTAATTAATAGCCTGTTCGCCGATCTCGAACGTTAACGTTCGCTTAGATAAGACTTAAGGCACAAACTTTTGATCGTATCTATTTTTTTTACTCAATCAAGTTTGTTTATTCCACAATCAAGTTTATGTCTTAAGTCTTATCTAAGCGAACGTTAACGTTCGAGATCGGCGAACAGGCTATAACTTTTGCCTCAATTAAAAGTATTGGGGAATATTTGGATTATCAAGGAAATAATTTTTTTTTTATTTTTAAACCCATTAAAAGAAACTAAACTGAGACTATATATATGAAATATATATGAATGACAACCTATGATTTAGGCTAAACTTAGTCCATTTAAAGACCTAAACTTAAAAGTTTAGCTTCAGGAATGAATGAATTGAAGCTAAACTGAGACTGTAAATGACCAATGGTTAATGTTAAACTGATATTGATTGACGACCTATAATTTAAGCTAAACTAAGACCATATAGAGTCCTGCCATTAAAACCTTACTAAGACCAATATAAGGAACTACGATAAAGCTAAACTGAGACTGAATGATAACCTAAAATAGGAGATACAGAGACACCAGAAAGAATAACTGGAAACAAACTGTAAAGAAATTTATAAGTTTTATTAAATTTTAACGTTTTGCTTAATTATGCGTATGTACCAGTTTTGGGAAATATTTAGATTATCAAGGAAATATATTTTTTGACTTTTGGGACCCATTAAAAAGAGCCAAACTGAGGCTATACAATATCTAAGATTGAAGCTAAAGTGAGATTGTGGCGAAATTGAGACTGAATGACAACCTATGATTAAAGCAAAACTTAGTCCATATAAATTCTCGAATCCACAAAGATCTAGGCGTGCCATTAGTAAAAGCCGAATTTACAAAATATGCGTCAAAGTATGTCAGCGAACTTGAACACCATCCAAACCCACTTGCAAGAGACATCCTTAACTTTAGTGGCCACAATCGGTTGAGAAGGAGGGATACCCTTGCTTTAACTCAAGCGCAAAACAGATGACTGGATCAGTTGATGTGAAATTTTTTAGTATCATAAAAATTTTTGTCTAGCACTGGCTGGGCTTATAATTTTATTTTTAGTATTAAGATTTGAATACTTATTGTCATTTCATATATGAAGATTCAATAAATAATTAAAAGCAAAAAAAAAAAAAAAAAAAAAAAATATAAAGACCTAATCTATTTAAAGCTAAACTATGAATAAATGATGATCCACGATTGCAGCAAAACTGAAACTTTATGAAGGTTTACGTTTCCAGCTAAAATGGGTCTATAAAATACTATTGATTAAATTTAAATTTAAGGTAAACTAAGACCATTTACAGTCCTGCCAAACAAACTTGACTAAGGTCATTTAAAGATTTATAATATAGATAAACGGGCACTAAATGACGATCAAAGATAGGAGACACAGAGACACCAGGAAGACGTGTTGTTAATAAAGTATTGCAACTCAACTTAGACTTAAACAAAATCTACAACTGATGCCAAACTGAGAGTATATAAAGACTTACGGTTGCACATAAACTGTGCAAACTGAGACTATCAGCCCTGTTACATAATTTAATTCTGTTCGGAAGTGGACTTAATACCATATTTTGCTGCTATAGAAAAATAAAAACAACCAATTTTTTCGCAATAAAACCTAGAAATGCTTAAAATTATAATTCCATAGAGCAAAATAAAAGTGATTTCATACCGAAAAAATTTTTCGTTTTGCTTTTTCTATAGAAGCAAAAAATGAAATTAATTCCACTTCCGAACGGAATTAACTAAACTGTGAAAACTGTAATTATAACTAACTAACGAAAGACATACGTTTAAAACTAAACTGAACGTTTAAAATTAAACTGAACTACATATGAACCACCTACAATTGAAGACAAACTTTAAATTTAAATGAACTATGATTGAAGCTAAACTACGAAAATTGTAACTATAAATAACTAACGAGAGACAAACAGTTAACTGAAGCTTAACTGAACGTTTAAAATTAAACACAACTTTAAACGACCTACGATTGAAGACAAACTGTGAGTTGTGAGAATCACAATTGTTTCTAATCCGAGACTTTAAAAATACCTTTGATTAGAGCTAAAATCGAAAATCATACAATTTCGGCTGATAATGACTGGCGACATAGAGCTAAACAAAGACCATATAAGGAACTCCTATTGAAAATAAGCAGTGATTAAGATTTTATAAAGACTTGTGATTGAAGCTAAACTTAGATTTCGTAAAGTCCTACGATGTAAAAAGAAACGATTGAAGTAAGAGCTATGACTGAAGCTAAACTAATAGCCTGTTCGCCGATCTCGAACGTTAACGTTCGCTTAGATAAGACTTAAGACATAAACTTGATTGTGGAATAAACAAACTTGATTGAGTAAAAAAATAGGTACGATAAAAAGTTTGTGTCTTAAGTCTTATCTAAGCGAACGTTAACGTTCGAGATCGGCGAACAGGCTATAAGACTAAATTCTGCGTTTGAGGATAAACTACAGATCATACAGAGGTGAAAATTTTGGTGTATCAAAAAGCCAAAATCAGTTTTAAAATTAAAAACCAATGTTAGAATGCAAATAATATTCAACATTTATATGTTTCATATATACGAATACATAAATCATTCGGCCCAATTTGATGATGAAAAATTTTGATATCCAAATACAACTCAACACACATAAGTTTCATAAATCATGCCACCTAATTTTAGAAGGGTCGATCCCCTTTTGACCTTCAAATGTTCTATTCCGTTGAAATGCCAATTTGACTAAAATTTAATACCATAGAAAACATTAAATAACACTCCAGGTATAACGGGTACAGTAACATGGTATAGAGTTTCTTAAAGACTATAGTTTGCGAGAAATGATAATTTCCTTCTGATCAAATTTACAAAAATTAAATTCTTTTTTTCTAAAATAACGTAAAAATTGCTAATATTTTGACCAAATTTTTTTGACTAAATTAAATATGTTTACTATTGAATGCCACTACAATTTTAGAAATCAGTGACAACAAAATATTAGATTTTTGGCCGATGAAATTAACCCCCTGGCCCACGATGTCGAACGATAACGTTCGCTTAGATAAGACTTAAGACACAAACTTGATTGTGGAATGAACAAACTTGATTGAGTAAAAAATAGATACGATAAAAAGTTTGTGTCTTAAGTCTTATCTAAGCAAACGTTATCGTTCGACATCGTGGGCCAGGGGGTAAATTCTGAGCCACCGTGCGACGATATTTTCTTACTTGTTTTTTATAGTGGTAGTTTAGCTTAAATCATGGTGGTTTATTTATGTCGCCTTATCTTACTGTCAGTGGTTTATAATGAGATTTTCATAGGTATTTACATGGTTTTAAGTAAAGTAACATTTTACTTTGTTTTCACTAAAAAATGCCTATTGTTTGATAATAGTTTTTATTTAACTGAATTTATTTAGTTTTATTAACATCTACAACTATTTGCCATATTTAAACAAAAGTATTCGATTAACCTTACACACTAGTAAACATACTTAAGCTTAATGTTAAGCTTTTTACACACAACTTTACTAAAACCCCAGCAATATTTATAGTGATTTTATGTGCGCCTAAAAGTAGGCCACTATTAATGCCATATAAATAATGCAATACAATACAATTAAACCATCAAGAACCAGCATAAAGTAGTTAAGAATTGTAATGCACTTAAAAGGAAACTGATTTAATAATTGTTAATTAGTTAAAAAAAAACTTAAATTAAACACTTTTAATATTGACTATAATTAAAAATCAAGAAACTTTGAGAGTTCTAACATTAAAGATTTGTTTAATTTGTAAATAAGTATTAAAGTAAATTAGCTGTAATGCAGTTGTACGATATAATAAAGTTTCACGATTTTTTTTTTTAATATCAGTGTTTTATTTAAAATTTAAAAATTGCGTTCTAGTTGGGACACCCTTATATGTGTTATAGTTGCTGTATTAGTTTGCAGCTTTATTTGCTGAAAATTCCAGCTTTATATTAAACGTATTTTAGTGACTTTGTCTAGTTATTTGTCTGACTAGTTGTGTGTTCAAAAGATTTATTTTTATTTGTCTGCTGCCTTTATGTGTTTGTTGACATATCCATGTAATACACCCTTTAACTGCTTAACCATACCCCTAAATGTATGCCTGATTATTTCTCTATCCTTTAAATTACCAACCGGCCTTAATGTTAAACACATGCCCCTTTTCTTTATAGATTCTTGCATTACTTTGCAAACAAATAGTATTATTACTTTAATCAATTTGAACTTTATTTAATCTTAAGTATATTTATCAATATCACATTAAATATAAAAATAACATACACATACACACACTCGCACTCGCACTCACTGACACTCGAAAAATGTAACAGGGATAATGACATGAATAAAAGCGAAGCAAAAGCAAAAGCAACAAAACAAAAAAGCATTCATTTTTAACCCGATTAAGTGGCAATTTATTTTAATGCCATTAAAATTGTCATGATTTTCCATCATTTTTTCGTGTTGGCTGTTTTTTTTTCACAAGAAATATATTCTTTGATAACATGAACATTTCATCAATATGTCCTTTTTTCTTAGTTAAGTGGTTTGTTGGTTGAGTGGTTGTTGGTTGGTGGGTTGGTTGAGTATTTGCTTGTGCTTTTTCTATCTTGACAAACATTAATTTGTACGGAAATACACAATTACCCAATTTTCTTTGGTCTTTTTTTTTTTGGTTTGGTTGGGTCTGGTTTGCTGCTCACTTTTACGCGCTGTGATAAGTAGGTGACGTGCATTGTTAAAAAGGAATAATAATAAAAATGTATTTATAGTCCGATTAAATGTAAATGCTTAAATTACTTTGCAACAACACAACACAACATAAAAATTAAAAAAAGCACAATTCTTTATTTGTGTAAATTAACCGGGACAATAACGTCAACGACAATAGCAAACAAATAAAAGTGTTGGTATATTATTTTATTTATTGTACTATTTAATGTATTTCGACGTTATAAAAGTACAATAATACTAGCAATAAAACAACGACAAATGCACATACATGCAACATACATCTATTAAAGGAATATGTTGAATAATTAAAATCAATTAAGGGGGAAATCCATGTGGTAAACAATATGTAACCCTTTAAGCAACGCGTAATGTTTAAAAGTTTTTTAACAAGAGAACTTTTCAATTCTAGTTAAAGGCTTTGTTTTAAAGCAATCATGGTACTTTAAATTGTCCTTCTGTTAAAGCAATGGTGGTACTTTGAGAATGTATAATCGTGGTACTTTTTATTGTCACTTGTTTAAAGCAATCGCGGTACTTTTACTAGGTCTAATCGTGGTGCTTTTAAGTGTTTTTTTCCTTCTTGGTTGTTTTAAGAGTAATTCTTTTAAAACAATCTTGTTACTTTTAATACAAACAATCGTGGTTCTTATAAGTGTCATTCTTTTCAAGCAATCGCGGTACTTTTCGTAGAACTAATCGTGGTTCATTTAAAAGTAAAGCACCAATCGTGGTACTTTTACTAGAAACAATCGTCGTTCTTTTAATTGTTTTTCTTTTAAAACAATCGTAGTACTTTTAATAAAGACTTTTAGTTGGACTAATCGAGGTACTTTTAGTTATACCAATCGTTGTTCTTTTAATTGTCTATTTTTTTAAACAATAAATTAATTGTCCTTCTTTTAAAGCAATCGAGGTACTTTTGGTGGGACTACTCGTGGTTCATTTACGTGTTTTCCTTTTAAAGCAATCTTGGTACTTTTAATACAAACAATTGTGGTTATTTTAAGTATCATTTTGTGAAACCAATCGCGGTAATTTTAGTTGGACCAATCGTCGTTGTTTTAAGTGTCCTTCTTTCAAAGCAATTGTTCTGTTTTTATTAGGACTAAAAGAGTCTTTCTTTAAAAGCAATAGTGGTACATTTTGTAGGCAATCGTGGTACTTTTAGTAGTACTAAACATGGTTATTTTAAGTATCCTTCTTTTAAAACAACCGTGGTACGTTTAATACAAATAATCATGGGCTTTTAAGTGTCCTTTCTTTAAAGCAATCCTGGTACTTTTAGCAAGATTAACCGTGATTTTTTAAGTGTCTTCTTTTTAAGCAATCGTAGTATTTTAAGTAGTAATAATCGCGGTCCTTTTCATTGTTACTCTTTTAAAGCAATCGTGGTTCTTTTAAGTGTCCTTTCTTCAAAACAATCGTGGTACTTTTAGCAGTACTAGTCGCGGTTCTTTTAATTATCCTGCTTTCACAGCAATCAATGTACTTTAACCAGTACTAATCATGTTTTTTAAGTGTAATTTTTTTAAAATAATGACGGTACTTTTATCAGTACTAATAGTGTTTTTTTTTTTAAATTTAAAGCAATCGTAGTACTTTAAGTAGTACTAAACGTTGTTCTTTTAAGTGTCCTTCTTTTAAAACAATCATGTCCTTCTTAATTCTCTTTCTAATCTGTATTTAGTCTTAATTTAAATCATTTATATATGTATATACATTTAAATAAATTCCCTTTTTATTATAATTTTTAAAAGGCCACTTAAGAAATATCATCTCAACATGTCGCTAGCCAAGAATACTCAAAAAGGCTCTTATTATACACCTACAAATTGTGACACGTACGAAAATATTGCCTTGACGGAAAAAACGTTTTCGCGCAAATAAGAGAAAAAATGTTTATTTAAAAAATGTAACAACGTTAGTTTTTGCTATTCATATTCTCTAAAGATTATGAATTTTTTTTTACAGATGGTTTGATGGCAACCACCAAGCATCAGCACCAGCAAACAAACATCAGCAGTAGTAGTCGGGTACCATCAAACAAGGTAATGCGTATGGCAGCACCTTACCACACCTCCTTGTGTATTTTCCGCTTTTTTCT
The DNA here is from genome assembly GCA_916048285.2 of Bellardia pandia. NCBI lineage: Eukaryota > Metazoa > Arthropoda > Insecta > Diptera > Calliphoridae > Bellardia > Bellardia pandia. The sequence goes on along the minus strand of OU696531.1, from coordinate 97,875,672 downwards.
CTTGCCAGCACACACGCTCTCTCACCGCACAGCCATCAGCAGTTGTCAAGGTATTGTAAATATTTGTAAGCTACACTAGGGAGTTAAAATTGAAAGGAAGTGATTTGGGTTTGTGCAAGAGTAGGCCAACAGATTCAGTTGCTGTAATATGCAGAAGACTAATTGAGTTGTTGTAATTTTTAATGAAATTTGAGAATTAAATTAAATTTTTTTGTAAACGAAATTTAACAAATTGTGGTATTGAATAATTTAAGCATAAATTGTAGTAATTCCAAATAGCTTATTTCTTATTCGTCTTCAGCTTATTTTATCACTATCACCTATTTCTCTGTACGTATGTATGTATGTCTGTTTATTTTTACTCGTTTTTCCCCCATTTCGTTTCGTTTAGTTTTGCACTCAAGGGTTCTTGTTTTGTACACACTTGCGTTTAGAGATGCATTTAATGCTCCAAATAATTCAATTAAATTAGTTAACTGTGACAAAATATGAAATAAAAACGCAGCCTAACTATTCTATGCTTGGCTTTGCTTTATACATTTAGCTACAAATATTAGTTCGAATTATACAATTATTGTTGAAAAATACTAAATGGATTTGGTAAAAGGGAAAAAACTCGTTGGAAAATTTTATTATTTGTTGGGATATATTTTAAGTGTAAATCAAACACAAGTTAATTGATAGGCACTTGAGAGTGGAAAATGATGATACAAATTTATGGAAAAGCTAAAGTAAGTTTATATATTCAACAATGTTTTAGAGGTTTAATATAAGGTATCATTTAAAAACTTATAAACAAATAGGAAAACTAAGGTACGGTCACACTTGGCAAATATTTACTCAAAAAAGCGTAACCACTTATTTTACAACAAATTTGTTTGATGTTGTTTACTCTTACCAGAGTTTTGCAAGATCAAACAGCATCAAATAAAATCGAATGCTACGCTGAAACGAGATTTTGAAACAATCTTGGAATGGTGTTGTGCGAACAGAGTCGATTTTAACGCACGTAAGACTCAGTGTTGTTTATTAACGCACAACAGATTATGTTGCTTCATCTGTTTTTATGGACGGTGTAAATATTAAGGAATCAGACGCTCTTGACTTTCTTGGCATGAGAATCCAGTGTGATGTCCGCTGGACTAAACACATTTTTCAAGTGTCGAAAGAAGCGCTCAAGAGCCTTGGTTTTCTAAAACGGTGTAGAAAATACTTCACTCCTTCTGATATTCGACTGAAAATGGAATACAACTCTCATGTATGGGCCGGTGCTTCGAAGTCTATTTTGGAGTTACTGGACCGCGTACAGGAGAGGGCGAAGATGCTTATCGGTGACAGTAGTGTATCCAACTCTATTGATTCATTGGAGCATCGTCGCAATGTGGGTTGTGTTTCACTGTTCTATCGATACTATAATGGAATGTGTTCTGCTGAAATTAGGGAACTTGTTCCTGAAACACGCAGTTTTTTACGTAATACACGTTCTTCAGGCAGGGCTCATCCATTTGTGGTCGACTGAACAGTGGATCGCACAACACACTACAGGAAAAATTCGTTCTTTAGCCGTACTGTCCGTATGTGGAACAAACTCCCAGCAGAAGTATTCCCTGCTACTTTCAATATAGGAAAATTCATGTAAAATGTTCACAAACACTACTCCCTCTATCCTCCCTCACATAACCTATTTTCCTAGTTGCAACACAATGCATTACATAAGAAGGGGTCATCCCCTGAGTGCTGGTCCAAGAAAAAAAAAGTATCTTATTTAATGGTTACGTCTTTTTCGTCAAATATTTGCCAAATGTGACCGTTTCTTAAGGCTATTTATATAAACATATTTAGTTCTTTTAAATATGCTTCTTTTAAAGCAATCGTGGTTCATTTAATGATTTTCATTTTAAAAAACTCTTGGTATTTTTCGTGGTTATTCGTCTTTACTTTTAAAAAATCGTGTTATTTTTAATTCAACACAATAGTGGATTTTTGTCCTTTATGGAAGGCAATGTATTTGTAAGATCAATCGTGGTGCTTTTAATTATCATTTTTGCAAAACTATCGTGGTACTTTTATTGGGACCAATCGTGGTTCTTTTAATGCTCTTGTTTATAAAGAAATCATGGTAATTCTATTGGGCACAATCGTGGTTCTTTTAATGCTCTTGTTTATAAAGAAATCATGGTACTTTTATTGGGACCAATCGTGGTTCTTTTAATGCTCTTGTTTATAAAGAAATCATGGTACTTTAGGTGGATCCAATCGTGGTTCTTTTAATGCTCTTGTTTATAAAGAAATCATGGTACTTCTATTGGGACCAATCGTGGTTCTTTTAATGCTCTTGTTTATAAAGAAATCATGGTACTTTAAGTGGATCCAATCGTGGTCCTTTTAATGCTCTTGTTTATCAAGAAATCATGGTACTTTTAGTGTAACCAATCGAGATTATTTTAATGGTCCTTATTGAAAAAAAAAAATAATCGTGGTACTTTAAATTATACTACTTAATTCGTTATATGTATTTTTAATCAATTATCCTCCTTTTATAGCAATCGTGGTTCCTTAAGTTATTCTTCTTTTAAAGTAATCCTGGTTCTTTTATTTGTCCTTCCTCTAAATCAATCATTGTACTATCTGTGGTAATTGAATGGCAATTGAGGTTCTTTTAAAGTAATTGTGGTACTTTTTGTAAAACAATTGTGGTTCTTTTAATTGTCCTGATTTTAAAGCAATGGTGGGACTTTGAATACAAAAAAATTTGATTCTTTTAATTGTCCTTTTATTAAAGCAAACGTGGTGTTTTTATTAGGACCAATCGTTGTTTTTAAATTGTCTTTCTTTTACCGCAATCGTGGTACTTTTAACATAAATAATCGTTGTCCTTTTAATTGTCTTACTTTAAAAGCAATCGTTATCTTTTAATCAATTGTCTTTTAATCATGGTACCGTTATTAACAGTGTTTCTTTAAATTATCCTCCTTTTAGAGCAATCGTGGTACTTTTATTTAGACCAATCGTGATTCTTTTATTTGTCCTTCCTGTAAAGCAATAATGGTACGTTTTGTAGAACAATTATGGTTCTTTTAATTGTATTTCTTTAAATCAATCATGGTACTTTTCATACAAGTGACCATTGTTCTTTTAATCGTTCCTCTTTTAAAGCATTCGTGGTACTTTTAAAACAAACAATATTGGTTCTTTTAATTGTTCCTTTTTAAAGCAATTGTAGTACTTTTTATAGAACAATTTTGTTTCTTTTAATTGATCTACTCTTAAAGCAATCATGGTACTTTTTGTTGAACCATTGTGGTGCTTTTAATTGCCCGTCTTTTTAGAGCAAGTTAAGACCATTCGTGTTTGTTATAATTATTCTTCTATTAAAGCAAACGTGTTACATTTAATACAAAATATTTTGGTACCTTTAGCGGTATTTGTTAATCTTTACATATTCTAAAAGCTTTTCAATATTTATTTTAAACTCCCATTAATTTCAAATATCTGCTATTTTCTAAACAGATTCCCACAAATATTTCAATAGCTCATTAAAAACATAATGTCAACTGCATTGCGACAAAAATTGAAAATCAATGTTTGGTTCATTTGGAGTTGTTATTTTTGTTTTTTTTTTGTTGCTTGTACATTATTCATTCCTATAAATTTCTAGGCTCTTAAAAATACTCCAAAAAAAAAAGCATAAAGTAGCCATATTTATGGGCATTTTAATTTAAAAAGAAGACACTAAAACATTAACCTAAACTTACTACAATTATAAGCGATGTTTGACTCTTATCCAAAAGACATAAAGTAAAACATGTTGTAAAACTAAAATCGAAAATATACCAAAAAAAAAAAAAATTGAAAAAAAACAAAAATAAAAATCCCCAAAAACTGGTAGTAGTAGTACAAGAAGCAAAAAAATATTCATTGAAAATTGCAACAGCAAAAAAAGTACCCGTATAGCAAATGAAGACAGCAAACAAAAAAAAAATAGAAACGAATTTACAAATTACTATGACTGCCTATGGTTAAAAATAACACAGAAAAAAAAACATAAATTTTTTGTGTTATTTGTTACAGAAAAACAAAAAAAAAAAAAAAACGAGAATATTTAGTTGAAAGACAAAAACAAAATATTTCTAAAAATAAAATTTATCGATTCGACGCATTGAAATAGCACTCAGTGGAGCAATTGCAAAGATTTGTTACCACTTGAATGGAGACAAACGCGTACTTGTGTCTGTTTTATTTTATACCCAACAATTCCTTTACATCTACATACAGTTCCATATAGCAATTGTAGAATCCAAACCAGCCAAAAATATACGTTAAAAGTTGTTGCAAATAAAAACAAAACTCTACTACTTGTATTACAATTTTATACACAATTTTTTTGCTGAAATAGTTAAATTTAATGTGACATACGCTTCTGAGTTTCAATACTCAAGTCAGACATACTCATATAATAAAAGCAATGAGAGATGTTTATTAGGCTAACACACATTTTGCTAATAGTAATATTAAATTTGTCCCCTACACATAGAATTAGTTCAGTGTGTTTATCCAAAATCAAACTAGTGTTTTATATATTTACATACGATAACCATTAGAATTCTGTTTTAAAAATCTTTCATTTATTTTAAGCCTGCTCCCTAATATTTATTTATTTTAAACTGCATATTGAATTCATACAGATATATATATATTCTCCTAAAAACACATAAACCTACCACTCTATTTAGGTTGTATGTGTATATTTTAGCACGAGGCCACTCTTGTCATAAACATTATCAAGCGGAAATGCTATAAATGGAAGATTGCCTGTATATCCGGTTGTTGTTTTTTACTTTTTTCTTACTTTTTACACGTTTTTTTTCTAGCTGCTTTACTATTTAATACTCGTAGAAAGGGATTTTTGTTTTCAAATTATTTTAGTTGTATTTCAAATCGTAACAAAATGTTACAAAAATAAGTTAGAGTGCAATATTCGGCTGTGCCGATTCTTAAATACCCTCCACCTAAACGTAATAAGAAATACAAAAACTACACTGGCTTCATTATATATTTTATTATTATGTATATACATATTATATTATTCTGTTTTTTTTAGTTAGTCTTAATGCAAATTTTATTATTATTTTATTGAATGAGAATTTTTCCTCTTGCGAGTACTAATTGTAAAAATTTTTTAAAAAAATTTTTTATTCGAAGGTTTACTTCTAGTTGAACATAATAATTTGAAATTTATACAAAAATAAATTTCAAATTATTATGTTCAACTAGAAGTAAACCTTCGAATAAAAAATTTTTTTAAAAAATTATTATTTTATATATTTTTTGAAAGACAATTTTACGACCAACATAATTTATGTTAAATATTTTGAAATTTTATCTAATTTCGACCATTTATAATTGATGTAATTACCGATTCTTAACCTATGTGTCCACGATGGTCAGATATTTCAACATTGTCATATCTAGCAATGTGCTATCAATTTACTGACATTGAAAAATTTTTAGCAAAAGGTAAAGTGTCAGTTTAGACGACTGTAAGAAAACTAACAATTTCATTTGCACACAATTGTCACACAATGAATTTATCTGTCAACCGAAATTGTCAGTTTACACGGCTGTCAGATTGTTGTGTGCCATTGTCAAAGTCGTTTTGCAGCTCTGTGTGTGTGTTTAAAAATTTTATTAATGCACACTTTAATTTAATTCTTTAATTTTCTTTCACTTTTTTAAACTTGTTTGTTTATTATTTATGTATATAAACCCGTGATGAGACATAATATTATAATATATATTGAAAGATCTTAGGTTAAAGATAAAATTATAAAAAAAGTAAGAAGGTATAGTCGGTCAAGCTCGACCATAAAATACCCAACACCCAGTATATGTGCTATGAACTATTGTGGACTGCGTATACAAAAATTTAGTGGCATGACTTCTGTGCATACAAATATTTATTGTGTCAAATTTTATTTCAATATAAAAAATAAAAAGATTTATACATGTTAAAGTGATTTTCGAAGAAGCTTTTACTAATAAAGGACCGACCGTTCTAAAATTAGGTGGCATTATTTATGCATATACGAGGGCGGTTCGCAAACTTCTTAGCCTAGCACAGAAAGAGAATATTGTATAGATTGTATAGATTATAGTTTTTCAAAAACATATTTATTTTTCAATATAATCTCCTGAAGCTTCAATACACTTAGTCCAACGCTTGGCTAGCGATTCTATCCTTTCATTAAAATAGTATTCCTCAAGGCCTTCAAAATATTGGTTTACAACTGTAATTGCATCTTAATTTAAGGCAAAATCATACTTTTAATAGAAATACTTGTGGTTTATAAAGTTGTATTTCCAATAAAGTAATCGTGGTACTTTTAATGCAAACAATAGTGGTTCTTTTAATTTTACTTTCTTTTAAAGCATTCGTGGTACTTTTAATACAAATAAGCGTGGAATTTATTAGTAGTTAATAGATTCAACGGATTCCGATTTCCTTCATACCGGTACAAACTCAGAAATCTCTAATTATTATCAGTTTTCTATAATAATTATTCCTCAAGGACTACAAGGATCTCTTATTTTTTTATAGTATTTTGGTGTCCTTTTTCATTATGTTCATAGTTGACCATCATCACAATATTGGTTTTAATATGAACTAGTTACTTACTACACATAGCTGCACACGAAAACTCTCACAAACAGTCATACTTGCAACAAATTACAACAACAACCACAAAAGCAATAACAGCAACAACTAGCACTACATATTACAACTACATACAACTATCATCACTTGTAGGCAACACCAAACACTTCACATAATTTTAGCTTAAAGTACCATTATAAAACAACAACAACAACAACAAATATAAAAAAACAAACAACACCAACAATAAAGGGTACATAATTTTTAGGATTTTTGTTGGTCGTTGTCATCCTCGTTGTACTCCTGGTCATTGCAATTGCTGTTGTGTTTGTGAACGTTTGTAACGTAACTTAGCTGGTGTTTATGATGTTGTTGCTATTTTTCTGGTTGCTGTTGATGATGTTGTGTTTTTGGGTTAACAACATTTTATGATTTTACTTCTTTTTCGTTGTTTTATTTGGCAATGTCCTGCTCTTTAAACACCCCCTGCTTACAAATAAGCATCCTTTTTATAGTAGAATACATACTTTCATTTTGTTGTAGCAAAAGTTGTGCAATTGAATCTTCAATTATGTTTTGAGTTTAGTTGTTGTTGTTGTTGTTGCTGTTATATTGTTTTTGTTTAAATCCTAGTGTGGTTATTGAAGCTGTGACCAGTAACCAAAAAATACCATCAACTCCAGCAGCAGTAGCAGTAACAACAAATAATCACATAAAATACTTATTTTGTCTGATGTTTTGTAAAATTGGTACGAAAATAAATTTTGCGGTTAAAATGACTTAAAGTTACAAAATGTTTTTGCACTAAACTAAATGCAACAATTTTAATTAAACACTGGCAAAGTGTTGTGTTTGTATTAATGTATCGAGTGTGATATTGTAAATAAATGTAGAAAACTGGGAATATGGGTTATTACAAAAATAGTAGCAACGTTTTTAGTAAAAGTACCTCGATTGAACCATGATTACTTGCATTAAAATTAACAGAATTCCAATCAACTAAGGAGTGTTAAAAGGAACATGATGGCTTCAGACGAAAGTCTATTAAATGCACTAAAATTACTCTTGTTAAAAGCACTATTAGGACAACTAAATGGGCAATGATTGCCTGTATTAAAAGTACCATAATTGCTTTAAAAGAAACACAGTAAAAGAAACAGGATCATTAGCATTAAAAGTACCACGTTTGATTTATTAGCAGAGCAATTAAAGAACTACGAAGGTTTGTATTTAAAGTATCGCGACAGCTTAAAAAGAAGGGCAATTAAAAGAACCATGACTGCATGTATCAAAAGTACCACGATTGCTTTAAAAGAAGTACAATTAAAAGGATCACAGTTGTTAGTATTATAGGTACCAAGATTGCTTTAAAAGAATGATAATTAAGAGAACCAGGATTGTTTATATTAAAAGTAACACGATTGCTTAAAAAGTAGAACAACTGAAAGAACCACGATTATTAGCATTAAAAGTACCACGTTTGATTTATTAGCAGAGCAATTAAAGAACTACGAAAATTTGTATTTAAAGTACCGCGACATCTTGAAAAGAAGAACCACAATTGCCTGTATTAAAAGTACCACGATTGCTTTAAAATAAGTAGAATTAAAAGAACCACAGTTGATTGTATTACAGGTACCAAGATTGCTTTAAAAGACCGTTAATTAAAAGAACCAGGATTGTTTATATTAAAAGTACCACGATTGCTTAAAAAGTAGAACAACTGAAAGAACCACGATTATTAGTATTAAAATTGCCACTTTTGAGTTAAAGTGATTTTCGAAAGTGGGCCTTATATTATGGACCGATCTGCACAAAATTTGTAAATGTAATTTGGCTTCATTTGCCACTCATTTCTGATAAAATTTGTCTGGATACTTGCATAATTTAAACATTTATGATCGGTAAATCCCAATTTCAGGAGGACATTTGTATGGGGGCCAGGGAAAATAATTAACCGATTTCCATGAGTGTCAATCCCATCCATCCTTGGGTCGAAAAAACATCACTTACCAAATTTTATTCAAATATCTTCAAAATTGCGACCTGTACTCTGCGCACAAGCTTTACATGGACAGCCAGCCAGCCAGAAGGATGGACCGACGGACATCGTTAAATCGACTCAGAAAGTGATTCTGAGTCGATCGGTGTACTTTAAGGTGGGTGTTGGAGCAATATTTCTGCGCGTTACAAACATCAGCACAAACCCAATATACCCTCCCCTCTATAGTGGTGTAGGGTATAATAAATACGATTATTTGTATAAAAAGTACCACGATTGCTTTAATAGAAAGACAATTAAAAGAACCACGATTATTTGTGTTAAAAGTACCAAAATTGCTTTGAAAAATCCCTTAAGGTATGGTCACACTTGGCAAATATTTGCCGAAAAAGACGTAACCACTAAATAAAATATTTTTGAAATGGTTTATTTATTAGAAAAAACTTCTTTTATGTAGGACAAGACTTAACAAGTATTCATTTTATTCATGCTGTTTGATCTTGCCAAAACTCATGTAAGAGTAAACAACATGAAACAAATTTGCCCTAAAACAAGTGGTTACGCTTTTTTGAGTATATATTTGCCATGTGTGACCATACCTTTAGTTTAAAATTGCATTTGATATAAATTATATATAAATTTGTTTATGTTAATAACCGTTCTCGAAGATTTAATGTTAAAATTTAATTATTAAATATCTATCTGCAAACATTAATTATTTATTAATGACTCTTGAAAAAAATCACTTAATTCATGGTATTAGTGAAAATACAAATTATTTGTTTTAAATAAAATCTAGTTGTTTTTTTTTCAATTCCATCATTAGCTGATGAAATCGTACAATTATATTACAATACATCAGTCATACATTTTTTACGTGTCAATAAAATTTATTTCTTATGAAAAATAGCAATAAAATAAACAAAAAAATATGATGACAAAATACGCTAAAAAATAAAGAAATTATTGAAAGGGTAACGAGGGTTGGTAAATAAGTAATTAAATCCAATAATTGTTTAAGAGAAAATATTGGTAGTATTCAATGTTGGTATAAAAGTTAAAGTAAAGAAGCTAATGGATAGATCCTAAATTTGTACTAATTCTTATATACATATTGTAATTTTTAAACACCCCTCGTTTACTCAATAATCTCACGCTATAAATCTGACCTTTCTCTTTCATACCTGTTCAGCTTGACAATTTATATTTTGTTGTTTACAAAACTGTCAATATTTAGTCAATATCTGTCAACGCTTAAATGTAACTTCCGAATTCAGTTTTTTAATCAAAACTTTACATAGGAATTATTCATGCATGTTTAAACAATAAATACATTTATGCTAATTACTTAAATGTTTGTAAATAACTTAATTTAATCAAAATGACTATTTTGCAGCATTAATATGAAAACAAAGTGTTGAACTTTTATTAATAACGGAATATTTAAATGACATTTATTTTTCCATTATTAAAAAAAAACACACATCTGGGGGCTCGTTTTTAATTTATTAATTTATTTTTGCTTCACGGGCGTATTAAAAAAAATGCATGTTTAATTACAATAATTATAATAATTATTATTGGCCATAATAAAAGAAACATGTGCAACAAGTTTTTTTGTTTTGTAAAATATTGCCAATTAAAATCATACGATACTCTCTCTGTTATAATATATCTCTTTGTTTGCAATTAACTCTTAAATATGAACACTCATTACTTAATTAAGAGACTCTTAAAAACGCAAAGTTTGTAATTGTAACAGCAAAAAATTTTTATGGTCTTACTAATACTATGTTTCCACGGTACATGCTTCGCTCTCTATTCATGCTTCACACCCCAATCATGTGCGAAACAACTTGCTTCACCATACAAAAAATTAAGAGCGAATCAAGTAGATTCATATTGAATCTACTTGCGAAGCACGAAAAATTGCACTCTTCTCTAATTTTTATCGCAAGTTTATCTGCACTAGCTGTAAAAATTTAATATTGTTGTAAACAAAGCAAATTATTTTCTTGTTGCTACAAGTAAAGAAAGTAAATACGTACGAATGTATGTTTTTTTTTTCAAATAAGCTAACTAATTTCCACTCACTTTTGTTTGTCCATTAAAAAAAATTGTTTTCCACAAATTGTAAATTCTGTTTCTTATTCTGTTTGTTTATTAAAGACAACTGTCAAATCGAATTAAGTTTATTAGTCATGTAAACAGCATGATTCATAAACATGATTCAGAGGGCGAAGCAGGTGATTCAAGTCGTCGTATAAACATAGTATAAAGATTTAGTCGTTTTTCTCTATATAAAGGCTTTATTAATAAGAACTTTGCTTTTCAAGACAAAATATAGAGACACGCTCAGCATGAAAAGATGATTTTTTAGAAGCCCAAAGATGGTAGTCTTTACTATAAGACGGTAGTCTTTAGTATAAGACGGTAGTCTTTAGTATAAGACGGTAGTCTTTAGTATAAGACGGTAGTCTTTAGTATAAGACGGTAGTCTTTAGTATAAGACGGTAGTCTTTAGTATAAGACGGTAGTCTTTAGTATAAGACGGTAGTCTTTAGTATAAGACGGTAGTCTTTAGTATAAGACGGTAGTCTTTAGTATAAGACGGTAGTCTTTTGTATAAGACGGTAGTCTTTAGTATAAGACGGTAGTCTTTAGTATAAGACGGTAGTCTTTAGTATAAGTCGTTTAGCTTCAATCACAGGTCCTTATAAAGACTCGGTTTTGATGCAATCATAGGGATTTATGATGGCTAATTTAGGTTCAATCTGAGGTGTTTAAAAATACAGGGTCTAGCTTTAATCCCGGATGTTCTTTAAGCACTAGTTTAGCTTCAATTTTAGGACTTTATATGAAAATAATTTACCCGCTGGCCCATGATGTCGAACGATAACGTTCGCTTAGATAAGACTTAAGACACAAACTTTTTATCGTATCTATTTTTTACTCAATCAAGTTTGTTTATTCCACAATCAAGTTTGTGTCTTAAGTCTTATCTAAGCGCACATTATCGTTCGACATCGTGGGTCAGGGTGTTAGCTTTCATGGCAGGTCTTTATAAAGACTTAGATTGGCTTCAGTAGCAGATCTTAAGAAAGGGTTCGTTTTGGTTCAATCTCAAGTCTTTAGAATGTTTTAGTTTATTTTCAAATTTAGGTATTTACAAATACTTTGATTAGCTGCATTCTCAGATGTTAATAGAGTCTGGATTAACTTTAGTCATTGATCATTATAAAGTCTCAGTTTAACTTTAAGGCTGTTTTTTTTTTTTGGCTTCAGTCTTAGTTTAACTTTAATCACAGGTTTTTATAAAAACTTTCTATTTCAATAGATCTAGTTTAGCTTCAGTCTTCGATTAGCATCAATCACAGGTCTTGGTGTAGATCGCTTCTATAAGGTTTAATTTAAAGATCTTTATAAAGTCTTAGGGTACGGCCACACATGGAAAATATTTACTCAAAAAAGCGTAACCACTATTTTTAGAACAAATTTGTGTGAAGATTTTTAATCTTACAAATGGTAAAAATAAAAATAAGCTTCTATTTGTATTGGAGTTTTTCAAATACACATAATTCTTGAAACAATTTTATTTAGTGGTTACAATGGACCACAGGGTCTCCGAGTGGAAGTGCACTTACTACCCTTCCTATCCTACTTATTTTTCGTCAAATATTTGCCATGTGTGACCGTAACTTTAGTTAATATTGAAATCAGGTTTCTTTTAAAAAGGTCTAGCTTTAGTTACAAATTAAAATTTGTTTACTTTTCCATTTATTTCAGTCCCTTGTGAAATTACACATAAAATGCAATTCTCTGTTTAATTAAAGTTTTTTTAGTTTTTTTTTTACTAAATACTCTCTAATAGATAAAACTGGATTCTATAAAAAATACACTAACAAAACAAATTACAGCACATTTACAAACAATTTAAAAACAAATGTTTAGCACGAGTTCTAACTCAATTTAATGCCGACTTTGAAGGGGCAAACACAAATGCATCTAGAACGGTAGAAAATAAAGAAACAATTGAAATTAAAGTGATTAAATATAAAAGTAATAAATCTACAATAAGAAACAAGATTAATAAAGTTACTGAAATAAAAGTAAAATAATGAAATAAAAAAAAGTGAAATTATATAAAAATAGATAAAATTGAAATAAAAAGCAATCAATAAATATACAAAATACATTGAACACATAATGATAACTGAAACTATATTAAATAAAAATTATATAAACGTGTACCAATTAATTAGATCTTTATAAAGATCTAAAGCATAAATAATTTGCATAACAAGCAAAGAAAAACCCATTTATAGACAAAAACATATTATACAGATAATTTAAATTATCTGCAACTGTTTAAAAAGAAACATTATTTTCTCTTTGCCTAAATATTATTAATAAAGTTTATTACAATGTTGTTAAATATTTCGCGTAAAAACTTCTTATTCCTCTTACTTTTAAGTTCCATTGTGATTATTGTCATAATAATATTCTGTACAACAACCAGCATTAAAACGCCCTATGAATGTTTCAACACGGAAGTGGATACGAAAAATTCAACATTGGAATTAGTGCATATTGTAAGTAGTAACGTGAAATGTGCGTTTTGTCACGAATTTCTCAAACAGAAAGCAAACAAAAAAGTGAAAGTTTATTTGTAACGAACTGCTTACAAATGTCATTGATAGTTGAGGGATAATAATAAATATGTAAAATAGTAACTTGGAAAATACAGCAACTATTATAACTAAAGCAATAAACATCAGCAGGATTAACGCTTAACATGTCTTGCCTTTTTATCATACAAATAAAGTGTGCAAAGTTTCATGATATTATCTGCATTACATATATATAGATTCTACTGGACGGCTTTGCCCATTTGCAATACCAAACATTTCGGTGGATCAAAAAATGTTTGGTAAAAATTTCATTGTTCTAAGTATTTTTTCGAAGCTCTATCCTGCTAACAACAGACGGACATGACTAAATCGTTTTAGAGTCCAATAAGGACCCAGCATATACATACTTTTCGGTTCTGCGACCATTATTTCGATGTGTTACAAACAGAACGACAAACGCAAATAGCCCCTATCTTTTTGGTTATGAGAATAAAAACACAGAACCATGATTTTCCAAATAAATTTGCAACATTTGTAAACGTTGTTCAGTATAATACTTTAATTTTAGTAAACTTCTATTAGTTAACGCTGTATATCTTGAATTAAGTTGAACTGTATAAGTAGAAACATTTGTTTAAATACAATTTGAAATATCTTAAACCCCTTTTAAAATTTTTTTCAGTTGGCTTCGTTGCTTCCAATAACTCAAATTTATTTAATTTAGCCTTCTACTAATTCAAACAGATTATTAAAACTTTTGAAGTTTAAGCTTAATTTATATTAAACTTGGTTTTACTAATGTGTAATAATTGCAGTTTAATTAATGTGTATAAGCTGGAAATACAGTTTAAATTTTATTATTTATGTTTAAAAACCAATAACTGTGAGATGAAGTTATTATTTGTTTTAGTTGAAATCATTGAAATTATTAAAATTGTAGTATAAGAATTATTTTCTTTAAACCTAGTTTAGTTAAGCTTTGTTAACAAAAGTTTAGTTAATTTCATGAAGCATTGTAGAATATATTGAAAAATTATAATTTAAGTAATTTTTAAGCAAGAGAAGATCGAATAGAAATAAGTATACAATTCAGGTTTTTTAATTTATGAGGGATAAGCTTGAGTTTTATTAAACATAGTTTTACCAATCCATGCCAAAAAAAGTTTAATTAGCTTAAGCTTTATTATTTTAGATTAAAAAAAACTATAACTGTTAGATTAATTTATTTTTGTTTTAGTTTGAAATCAATAAGTTGTTTAAAATTGTAGTAACATCATTATTTTCTTTAAATCCAGTTTAGTTAAGCTTTGTTAACAAAAGTTTAGTTAATCTTAAGAATAAGGAAATATTAAATAACTATATTTCGAGATGGTTTTTAAGCAAGAGATTTTTATAATGCAATTTGTTTAAACTTTTAAAGTTCAAGCTTTAGTTATATAAAACTTAGTTTTGTTAATCTGTACTAATTGAAGTTTAATTAATTTGAATTACTTCGGACTACGGAATAAGTTTTATTCTTTAAGTTTAAAAACCAATAACTGTGAAATTAAGTTATTAAGTTTTAATTATTAAAACAAATGCAGAAAAATTAATCGTTTGTAAATGATTTCGGTAGTTTAAGTGAAACAAATTGAAAGAAAATTGTGGGATTTGGAAATATTTATATATAAACATAATTATTTTCCTAATTAACCAATTAATGTTATTATTCTTTACAGGTTTTAAGACATGGTCCCAGAACACCAGTAGATACTTATCCCAGAGATCCATATGCTAATGGGGGATTTGAGCCCACCGGCTGGGGACACATAACCAATGTAAGTTTTTATTTATAAACTAATAATAAAGGACAAATGTAAATTTATTTATTTCTTTGCTAAAATAGAAAGGTAAACGGGAGCTGTACGAATTGGGCAAGTTATTAAATAAACGCTATGGAAAATATATGGAGCCCTATTATACACCAGATGTAAGTTATCTGTAAGCTTAAAACTATAAAATATTTTTTATAATTATTTAACTTTCCCAGAGAGTTTATGCCCAAGCTACGGCCTCTCCACGAGCCATGATGACCTTGTCCACGGTATTAGCTAGTATGTTTCCACCCCAAAACACACCCATGGAATGGCATCCCAGCCTAAACTGGCAGCCTATACCCATATTCTCGGAACCCTTGGACCAAGATTCCTTGCTGTTAGTACGCACCCCTTGCCCGCGTTATTTTGAGGCACGTGATGAGGTTTTCGAATTGCCCGAAGTTAAAGCGGAAGTATTGAAATACCAGCCACTATTCAAAAATCTAACAGAAATTACTGGCATGAATATAACAAATGCCGAACATATCAATTCGCTTTACATTACCCTGGAGGCAGAAAGAGATTTTGGTTTGGCCTTACCCGAATGGACTAAGGAATACTTCCCGGAGAAAATGCAATTTCTAGCGGAGCAAAGTTATGTTTACAATGCCTATACCAGAGAAATGCAAAAGATTAAAGGAGGCCCATTTCTAAAGAAAATGTACGATGAGATGTTAAAGAAGAGGGCCCAAAAACTAAAGCCTTTTGATAGAAAAATGTTTATCTATACAGGCCATGATTGGACAGTGGGCAATATATTGTCAGCTTTGAAGGTATGGGACAGGCAAATGCCCAGATTTTCAGTAATGGCCATATTTGAACTGCATAAAAATCCTATAACTCAGGAGTACTATGTGGAGGTTAGAATTAATTTAAAACGTTAAATTCCTTTATGATTCATTTAATATTTTTTTTCTTTAACAAACTTTCAGATCTTCTTGCGTAACGATGAGCAAGGCTGTCTTAAACAATTACAAATACCCCACTGTGATCTCAAGTGTCCGCTGGACAAGTTGCTGCAACTTAGCCAAGATGTTATACCAAATGAACCATATGCTCAGCGCTGTGCTGCCAAAAATAGTAACTACATTGAACCACCACCAAGGTTGATTGATCAGTAACTTAGCAGCTCAACACACCACAACCATTAAAGAATTAGCCTTGTACATAACCAATCAACCAAACAACCAACCTATAATTAGTTATAAGAATCTAGAACAAGTATTTAGCCAGTATTATATGGTTTCAAATTGTTTCAAATTATACAAAACAATCATTTGTAAATTTATAGTTAGTTGTAATTATATTTTATTTTGTTTATAAAAAAATAATTGTTAACAATTCGTTGTTGCTTTAATTTAGCAAATAATTTAATTAAATGGTTTTATTTTATTTTACGCCCAATCTTTTGAACTTGATCTTAGTAACGGTTATTTAAAAGTAATTTTAAGTAATTTAAAGCATAAGATTTGTTTAATAACTTTGAAAATTACATTTTTGATATGGGGGTTTCCATACTTAAGATTTGTTCAGTAAATTAAATAATTACTGTGCCCGAGCAGGATGTTTTTTAGATGTATAGAACTTTAAGTTGAGAACACTTTTTCAACTTGCGGCCATTATTTATGTGATTTATATTTAGTTTGGGTTTTCCACCATTTGTGGCTGTATAACAGCAATAACGCGGCTAATTTTGTCCTTCAAGTGGTTAATAGTTTCGGGTTTATCGACGTCGACCAGATACTTCAAACATAAATTACTTGACAGCTGACAAGATTGCCGCCAGCTAAAAAAAATTTTGCCAACTTAAAGTTCTATACAACTCAATATTTTGGCTTTCAATGTAGATATCTTTATAAAGTCTTGGTTTAGCTTTAATCTTGGTTGTTTAAAAAGGGGTTGTTAACAAGAGTTTTGGAAATTTGAAAGTTTTAAAATTTTACTTGTTGACATATCAGTTACAATGCAATGCACAAATTCGCTTTACATTTGCTGAAAATATTCTTTTAGTTGATTAAGTTATAAATAACATTTTGAAAGAAATAATTTGGTACCAAAAACATTAATAAAAAAACTAATGATGGAAAATTTCAATAATTCAGAAAATCGTCACTTTCAAAGAATAAATCGTCAAATCGTCACTTTGCTTTTTTTTAAACAAAAAATCGTCAATATGATAAATTGTCAAATCTGGCAGCTATGTGCAACAACTGTATTGAAACTTGCTTTTTAAAGCCGAAACACATAAATGATTCATGTCTACACTATTGGTAACAAGATCGTTGTTAAGCCAAACTTAAGCTGGAATTACACGATTGAAATTTTCTTCAAAATTGCTCTTCAAAATGCTTCAAACTCGTGTAAACAGCAAAAATCGTGTAAATCCAGCTTTACTTGTGAAAAGCTTTTGAAGATAACTTAAAGTTTAGTAAAGTCACAGTGGTGTAAGTCTGAGGTGTTTGTTACTATAATGGTATCCATGACGAGTTTGATAGAATAAACTAATAAAGCTGTAGAAATAAATATTTATGAAATATAATTAATTGCATAGCTGAGCTATAATTATTGTTAGCTGACAGTACACCAATACCTCACTTTGCGTGGGAGTTACGTTCCAAAAGAAAACACGAATCAACTTGAAACGACGCAATGTGAATTAAAATTTTCTATAGCAAACCATGTAAAGATCGAGGTTAGGTTCCAGGGTTACGAAAATACTAAGAACGAAACGACGCAAAGCGAGGTATTGGTGTATTCTAATTTAAAATGTTACTTAAATAAACTTTAAACCAATTAATTGCTTTTAAGAAAAACCAGCTTTTGTGCTGTTGGCAGTACGCAAATACATCAGAACAGCTAGCTTTGCAACTGTCGTCATGGACAGGAAATTTTCCAGCCGTATTCAATTAAATATTGAATGCAAAAGTAAAGTTTTAGTTATAAGTTGTTTTAAGCATATTGCAATATTTAATTAGTAATTAAAATTTGATTTGTTGAGAAGTTCTCTCTAGTATTTGTTTATTTGTTGAAATATTTTTATCTTATACCGGTATAAACATTGTTTAAAATTCATAAAAATTCACATTTTTAATTGCTTTCGTATATTTTTGCTTTGCGGTTAATGCACAAATAATTATAAATTTATATAAAAGTCTGTATAATAACATGTGTTAATAAAGATATAATTTAAATAAATTTATTTAAAATTAAATATTTGAACAGTACTCGTATTGTATGTATATACATACATTAGAGAGCACCAAGGTGTAGGATATAAAAACCAGTGTTGTCACCTTTAAAATTCAAAACGCACCAAAATTTATTTTTTATTTAAAATGTTTATTAAATTAATATTTTTGTATTATAAATATAATAATAAAAGAGTCTTCAGTGTAAAAAAAAATAAAACTTAACAAAAATATAAAAATTAAACTAAACAAATTGGTTTACATTCCTTTGTACTAGATACGAGGGCAGTCCGGAAACTTCTTAGCCTAGCACAGAAAGAGAATAGTTAGTTTTTCAAAAACAATTTTATTTTTCAATATAATCTCATGAGACTTCAATACACTTAGTCCAACGCTTATCTAGCACTTCTATTCCTTGATTAAAATAGTATTCCTCAAGGCCTTCAAAATAGTGGTTTACAACTGTAATTGCATCTTTAGTTGAGGCAAAACACTTGCCAGCTAGGATTTTTTTTTGATTTGGTCAAGCAACTCGTACTTTAATTCGTTGATTTTAGCCATTGTTAAAACACTCTTGTGCGCTGGTGTGTTGCCTTGATAAAAAATTATTTTCTTGTGTTGTAAGCCAGGACGTTTTTCTCGAATTTTTATTTTTAAATGATCCAAAATGTTGCAATAGTACTCTGAGTTTATTGTTTTACCCATTTGCAGATAGTCAATAAATTACCTTTGAAGTCCCAAAAAAACGCTGTAATAACCTTACCAGCCGATTGAATTGTTTTTGGCTTCTTTGGGGCACTTCCTCCAGCTTCATTCCATTGTTTGGTTGCTCTTGGATTCAGCAACCCAATTATTTTACTATTGCATATAAAGGATCAGTTTTACCTAACACATTCACCATATCATTATGAATTTCTTGTTTCGATAAACATTTTTATTTTAAATATTTAATGACGCCACGAATTTCTAATTTTTCCATTGTAAAAAAAAAATCGCAGATGCGTATTTTTTGAGCTATATGAAGAAGTTTTCAGATCGTAAAAAAATTTAACATGTATTCATAGCACAGATGGAATATAAAAGTTTCCAAATTACTAAGGCTAAGAAGTTTCCGAATTGCCCTCATATGCAATTAATTTTTATTTTAATTTCATAAATTCTATATAAAAATTTTTAAAAAGAGATCAACGATTAATAGTAAAAGTAATAATAGCAAAAGCATTTTTTTAAATAAATAAGCTAATAAAGATAAAATAAGCATTTAACCATTCAAAATTTAACTCACAATTTGATCGGATCCTTTTTCATCGTATAGATTTCATAATAATGAATTATTAAAAAAAAAATTTGTTTAAAAATTAGTAAAAATAAAGATTTTATCAAATTTGCGGAAAAATTAAAAAACGCAGCGAAATTAAAAAAAAAAACGCACAAAAAAATTAAAAAAAGCACTAAAAATGGTGCGCCACACACCAAGTTGACAACACTGATAATAACCACTAAAACACTAATGGCTAAATTAACACCCCCTTATTCAAAAACGATTATTAAATTTAACAAACGTTTATTAAGCAAATTTTTATATGCAAATATGTCATGTTTGTTAAATTTATTAATCGTTTTTGTATAAGGGGGACAGTGTTTAGTTAGCTAATGGCAAAGGCTTGCTTAACTAATGAATCTTTATTCGCAATGCTTAGTTTGTAATAGCAAGTAATAGTCAAACAATAGTTAGTATTTTAGTTCACCAATGGTTAACTAATGACCGAAAATTCGGCCATAAATAATTGGCGCTCTTTACATTCTTCTGTAGCTTAATTGTTTTAATATGAATTTAAAAATCGCCTGTGGTTTTAATTGTGTTTATAAATATTTTTAATTTAATTAAGTATCAAACAAAAATATCCCACCAAATTATATATCGTGTACATATTTTTTGTTGGTTGTTTTTTTTTTTGGTTATTCTTTAACTTAAATTAAATTTTGTTTTTAAACATTATTAGTGGCAGTTTTTAGTTGTTGTTTTCTAACTTACATTTAGTTTAAATCTAACGTTGCAACTAACAACTATGAAGTCGCTATATACATTGCTAGTAATAATTCTAGTGTGTTTAATAAAAAATTTGTCAGTGAGGGCCGCTAAAACGGTTGTTTTAAAAGAGGCGGTAGAAGCCAAACAGTCAACACTAAAGTTGGCACATGTGGTAAGGTTTAATAGAAATATTATGTTGCTTAACTTACGGTCACACTTGGCAATTATTTGCTCAAACAAAACGTTACCACTTGTTTTAGCACAAATTTGTTTACTCTTATAAAAGTTTTGCAAGATCAAACAGAATGAAATAAAATAAAACTAAAAATTTGTTGAGTCTTGTCTTAAATAAACAAAGTTTTTTTTTTAAATAAATTAACAAGTTCAAATATATTTTATTTAGTGGTTACGTCTTTTTCGGCAAATATTTGCCAAATGAGACCGTACCTTTAAATGAATGTGTAATAAATTTTTGACTTTTCAGCTTTTTCGTCATGGCATTAGAACTCCCGTCAATACTTATTCGAATGATCCCTATATAAATGAAACATTCTTTCCATATGGTTGGGGTCATTTAACAAATGTAAGTTGTATATTGCAAGAAAACATGGAACTTTAAATTAAATTTACTGGTAAGAATAAAAACGATTAACTAATTTCTAGAAGAGTTTGAACCAAAAGATTTTGAAACACAGTTAATGAGAACAGAAACATGCTGACTTTCATAACAATGGCCATGTGAAGGCCTGCAAACTTCTAATGAATTTTCAATATTTTTTTTTTATATAAGAAAGAAACTCAAAATCAGTGGGTTGTCAGTTGTTTAGTAATAAAAGTTTTAGTACAAAATGTATCTGTAAATTACCAGATATTAACAACACGCAGAGTAAAAACATGGTTGTGGTAAACATAATCTAAGAGCAACATATTATGATGAATATAAAAGTCATTATGATCAATTATCAAAGCAATATTTCATCATAATATTTTCTTATTCATCATAATTTGATATTATGACATTATATTATAACCCAATATAATCATAAAATTGTCATACATGATCATATTATAATCTAAGGTAACCATATTATAGTTTAAAGTAATCATATTGTGATCCAAAATAATTATATTATGATCCAAAGCAATTATATTATGATTTAATATAATCATATTGTGATTCAAAGTAATTATATTATGATCCAAAGCATTATATTATAATTTAAAATAATCATATTGTGATCTAAAATAATCATATTATGATCTAAAATAATCATATTACGATCTAAAGTAAAAATATAATGTGATATATAATTATCATATCATGATAAAGGGTCCGCCAAATAACAATTTTTTTTTGAAAATGCTATAAAAGAAACCACTGAATATTTTCTCAAATTTTTTTGAACATAAAACTTACAAACACTTGTTAATATTTTTATTTAAGATTATTTCTTTTACGAATATGTATGTTAGGTTTATTTAATTTTTGCATTTTATAGTAATATTTTAAATGCGAATTCTTTTTTTTTCAATTATTGAAACATTTAAATCCAAACTGATGAACTGAAGCAAAAGTATTCTACAAATGTTAAAAGCAAAATATTATCAAAATTAAAAATATTTTGTTTATATTTTAAACATAATATAGAAACTTATCATTTAATTATTATTTGTAAGTTTAAATAGTTGTAAATAATATAATATGTTTGCATAGTTATCATTCAAAAGTTGTGGTAAACATTTTTTAAAAATAATTATGTTTCAGTGAACCATATTCAATTTTATAATTGCGGTAAACATACAAATGTTTATAGTAACTAAATTTTTTTAAATCAAATTACAATAACAATTATTTGCGTACTACAACAATATATTCTTATCAAAAACACAGTGTAGTTGTTGTAACCAACCCTGCATTAAGCTTCTACTAAAGTCCTGTTGACATTTGACCGAATGTATGGGCCAATCAAGAAGCTTTAAAATCTATTATATGACTGCTGAGACAAGTAAAAATTTGATTTAATCATTTTTGTTTTGTATCATTATTTTTCATTCAATTTTATTTATTTAATTAAAAAAATTATATTATTAAAATTATTTGTTTTTTTATTATTTTTTTTTAGAATGGCAAAAGAGATCTTTATCAAATGGGTAAATGGTTGGGAAGGCGTTATCAGGATTTCTTAGCACCCTACTATAAACCGGATGTAAGCTTAGCAATTACAAAAGCTTTATATATTAAAAATAACTTAAAAAAAGAAGATGTTCATCAGATATTGAAATCTCGTAACTAACTATTGATTTCCAAGATGAGTTAATGATGCCAAATAACATTTGTTTGTTAAAGGAATTGTTGCTCATCTTGGAAAATATTTTTAGGTGCCACTTAAGTTGTATCATACTTATGCATAATTTACCATTACAGCTGGTGTATGCTAGATCTACCGCCTCACCACGCACCCTCATGTCTATGTCTACCGTCTTGGCTGGCATGTTTCCTCCCACTAATACACCCATGCAATGGAATACGAAAATTAATTGGCAGCCTATACCAATATTTTCCGTGCCTTTAGATAAGGATATAGTAAGTATTAAAAGTCTATAAGAACTTAGTTACAACTTTAGAGCCCCGCTGAATCAAATGAAAAACTTTGGCTAGTTGAGTTCCAAAGTTGTTCGGCTTGGTAGGCTAAAGGAAGGCCACATCTCACATTTTTTTATGTCGCCAAATACTTGTACTTGTAAATAACTACGTCATTTGTGGTAAGTGTTAAGCTTTTCAACAATACCAAATACTTATACAAAATGCTTACATTTACTCTTCAGCAACTCCACAAATCATTTTATCTCTTTTTTTTTTGACATTTCTGTCAAATCGCATTTCTTTGGAAATAAAACTTTCATTTCTAAGCCGCTTGTCCGATCGAGATTAAATTTTACTTGAGGGTGGAAAGTAATATTCGTGTTTAAATTTTGATGATGGACCCCACAAAATAGTTGAATTTTCTTTATCAAATCATATTTAAGTTAATCAGGGTCGTCATAGAAGCCAATATTGTCAGAATTGGTTTTAAAACCGACAAGAAAAAATGCTTTGGTGTCATAGGACACTGCTACACGTTCAATAAATATCGTGATACTAGAAATATCTCAATATTTATTGAACGTGTAGCAGAGCCCTATCACACCA
Organism: Bellardia pandia; assembly: GCA_916048285.2. Classification (NCBI taxonomy): domain Eukaryota; kingdom Metazoa; phylum Arthropoda; class Insecta; order Diptera; family Calliphoridae; genus Bellardia; species Bellardia pandia. The sequence continues at coordinate 97,852,118 of OU696531.1, read as the reverse complement.
AAGCATTTTTTCTTGTCGGTTTTAAAACCAATTCTGACAATATTGGTTTCTATGACACCCCTGAATATTAAAATTGTGTTTAAGCATAAATCAACGAATAGGCACGAGTATACAGCGAGGCATACATAAAATATGTATTAACAATCACGAGGTACCCTGGTGTCTTAAAATAATGAGAAGTGCATAGTAAGCAGTAAACAAAGACATTGCTTGTTGGGTGTAATTTTTACAAGGCGTGCATTTCTATGGAGTTTATTTTGCAATAAACTTAGGCAGTTTATATATGTTTTATATACCACTAGATAGGTAATTACTGCTAGTTTCTCAGAATGTAAATAGTTTTTATTAAATATAGAAATGATAGGAATAAATTACGATTTCGTTTAACAACTTTTTTATTGAATTAAACTTTTATTAATTGTTTGCTTCTATTAGTAATAAATTAAACTATGTAGAAATGTTTTAAACATTAGCAGTGCAAACAATTTTTTAACATTTTAATATACATATTTAACTATAGAAACTGTTTCTTGACAAAATTTAAAACCATTTAATATTTCTTGTATGGAAATAATTAATCAAGTAAACAGTTAATAGAATAAAATAGTTTTTAAAACAGATTATGTTTTTACTTAACTTTTACATTAACGCTGTTAACAATTTATCTTTCCTCTAGACTCTGCGCATGCAAACTGAGTGCAAAGCTTACGCGGAAATGAAAAGTAATTTAGAAAACCAAGAAGAACCAGAGGGACTATTTCAACAATTAACAGAATTGACGGGCGATAATATTACCACAGCCAACGATGTGAATTCTATATTTATAACACTATGGGCAGAGGTAGGTTTTATATCTAAACAAAACAGTTTTTTTTTTTGAAATCTTGTTTTAACAGCAACTATATGGCCTCAAATTACCTGAAGGGTTTGAAAATTTCTACCCCGATAAAATGCGTTTTATGGCGGAACAAAGTTATGCCGATTTAGCAGCCACCCCGGATATGCAACGCCTTAAAGCAGGACCATTTCTACAAATGTTGATGCAACAAATGTTGGCTAAAATTAATGGCACTTTGCAGCCGGCCGAGAGGAAAATGTTTTTATATAGTGGCCATGATTGGACTATTACCAATGTTTTGATTGGCTTGAAGGTATGGCAGAGGCAAATGCCTAAATTTGCTGCTCTTATACTGTTTGAATTGCATCAGGATAGGGAAACACAGGACTATTATATGGAGGTAAGAACAAGTTAAAGTAAACTACGATTTTTTTTTTGAAATATTTTTTTTTTATAAATTTTAGCTATATTATTAAAATGGTCCTAAGAGTTCTCTTGAAACCTTAACCTTGCCCGGCTGTAGTTTCCAGTGCCCTGTAGCTAAAGTAATGGAATTATTGCAAGATGTTTTGCCCACGGGAACTTATGATGAAATGTGTGGAAATGAATAAGAATTAATTATAAACGGCTCTAAACATATTATCAGCTATTTTGTGTTTTAAAACAGCGCAATAAATTGACTAATAAAAAATATGTTAAAAAAATTGTTTAAATAAATATTTTGTAGATAATTAAAGCTTTTTTCAATACTAATTAAGTTGAATTTGAGATAATTTGAATTGAACATGTAAATTTATTTACAGAAAAAACATTGAAAAAATCGGTATCTATAAACTGTTAGGATTTTTGTTAGAATATAATGCAGATATCTTGTATGGTTTGCCCAAATAAGTCTCTTATAAGGCCCCCAAAACAGAAGTAACCTGCAGATTGTCACCACTATCTTTATTACTGCCCAAGTACTAGACACAGTATAACTAAAACTCGGTCATATTATTTAAAAATTTGTGTTATTATTACAATTCTGATATCTCTTACACATGTGCTTGCTACTTAGATATATATATATATATATATATTATACATATTTTTGCTGACGAAAAGATCACAAAATATATTTTAATGTCAATAATAAATTCATAAAAGACGTGTGTCACTCAATGACAAATTGTGTGTGTGTTTTAAGTGTTTTATAATGGCAGTAATAAGTCGCTTAAATACATATTAAACATGATCCCCTTGTTTAACACCAATACTTGCCATATAATTATATTACCTTTTATTGTCTGTTGGACAGACAGACATATAGAGGATTTTTGATTTGACAAGTACTTTTTGCATGCTACAATAGCTGTCATAAGTTATTATAAGAAAAGTTAATTAATTATTTTACGTGTTTGATAACAAAATATTAAATATTTATTGTGTGTATTCAGCGAAGAGATACAATTATTATTTGAGGTAATATGCGAGAGAGATCACTATTTAAAGGTGACAGTTTTGAGGGAAAGTATGCCAATGAGAAAATATAAAAGTAATAAACTACAGATATAGATTTTGCTGTATATAAAATAGAGACTAGTTTATGGTCTAGTCAAAACAATAGTTTTCATATAGAAAATAGTGCTGCAAAGTTTTCATAAAAAACGGTCTTCCTTTAACAGTTTTCACATAGAAAATAGTCTTCGTTAGAAAGTTTTTATATAGAAGACATCTAAGGAAGTTTGTTTTTCTGTAGAAAGTTTTCAGACACCCTTCCTCAGAAAGTCTAGGCTAAAGTTAATCTTAATTAAATTCTACTTTAAAGTCTAGTCTATAGTCTAGTCTAAAATAGAGTCTAAAGTCTAGTCTAAAATATAGTCTAAAGTGTAGTCTAAAGTGTAGTCAAAGTTTAGTCTAAAGTCTAGACTAAATTCAAGTTTTAAGTCTAGTCTAAAGTCTAGTCGTTAGCCTAAGGTCTAGTCTAAAATCTAGTCTTAAATTTAGTGTAAAGTCCAGTCTAAAAACTAGTCTAAAGTCTAGTCTAAAATTCAGTCTAAAGACTTGTCTAAAGTATAGAATAAATTCTAGTCTAAATTCTAGTGCAAAGTCTAGTCTAAAATCTTGTCTAAAGTCTAGTCTAAACTCTAGTCTAAAATTTAGTCAAAAGTTTTGTCTAAAGTCTAGACTAAATTCAAGCTAAAGTCTCGTCTAAAAATTAAGTTAAAAGTCTAGTCTAAATTCTAGTTTAAAGTCTAGTCCAAAGTCTAGTCTAAAATCTAGTCTAAAGCTTAGTCTAAATTCTAGTCTAAATTCTAGTGAAAAGGCTAGTCTAAACTCTTGTCGAAAGTCTAGACTAAATTCAAGCTTAAATTCTAGTCTAAAATTTAGACAAAAGTCTAGTCTAAAGTCTAGTCGAAAGTCTAGTGCAATGTCTAGAATGAAGTCTTGTCTAAAGTCTAGTCGAAAGTCTAGTGCAATGTCTAGTATAAAGTCTTGTCTAAAGTCTAGTCGAATATCTAGACTAAATTTATGCTTAAAATCTATTCTAAAGTCTAGTCTAAATTCTAGTCTAAAGTCTAGTCTAAAGTCTAGTCGAATGTCTAGATTAAATTCAAGCTAAAGTCTATTCTAAAGTCTAGACTATAGACTTTTGAGACTATTATAGTCTCAAAATCTGAGATTATAAAAGAGTAAAGATTGAAGCTAATTTAAAACTATTGGGTGCCCCGATAGACTAGGCGATAGTGTGCCGGACTATCAGTCAGAGGGTTGCGGGTTCGATTGCCGCCAAAAACTCAGGGTGTTTTTTGCAGATAAGTCAAAAAGCTTGGCAGTTTGTGTTTGTTAATTATAAAAAAATCAGAAGATCCATGATTGAATCTAAGCTGAGACTATAAAAAGAGCCATGGTTAAAGCCAATGTGACGCTATAAAAAAACCCCAATTCAATGCAATCTGATACCATAAAATGAGCCACGATTGAAGATAATCTGAAGCTGTTAAAAGAAGCAAGATTGAAGAAAACCTGGAACTGTAAAAATAGCTACTATATTATATAATCTGAGAGCCACAATTGCGACTATAGAAATGGCCATGATTAGAATTAATCTGAGAGATGATTGAAGCTAATTCAGATTCAATGTAGCCCTATTTTTAATTTTACAAAATTTAACTAAATAACCTGTTCTTTTATTTACTTTTTTAAACATTTACAAATTCTACCATTGTTCAGTAGCTATACTTCCCCTTAAAACTTACAAATTGTGCGCTCTCTCGTTTACTCACTTAAAATTCATTTGCAAGAGTCTTCAGTGTCTGCTGTTGTATCCAAATACTTTGTAGAGAAAACTTATAAATTATTATCAGATTATAAAGAGAAATAAATGATAACAGCAATAAAAACAACCACAGTGTAGCTAACGATATTGATGAGACCGGTAAAGAAATTAAAATAAATTAAAAAAAAATTTAAGCAAATTAACAAAAATTACAAAAAATACCAAAATAAAAAAATCACAAAAATAAACAAATATAAAAACATGAATTAATTTTGTAAGTGAAGATCTGATGGCACAAAAACAAGTTTAAGCAAAAATATCTCAAAATAAATTTAAATAAATTGTAAAATAATGCTAAAAATTAGAAGTTAGTTTTATGAAAACAACGCAAAATAAAATGTAAACTAATAAAACAAAAAACTATAAATAGTGTTTTTTAAATTTACTCAAATAAAAACAAATTAAATAAAATGTTTAGAAAAATATTGCAAACATTTTAATACGTTTACAATAATTTGAAGGTCTTTGTTTTCGTTTTTTTTTCTGGGTGTTTTGAAAGTATTTTTAACAATATTGTTTAAACAATAACGTGAATAAAGTTTAAACCATTATAAATGGTTTGTAGTTTGTTTTTGTTGTTTGATATTTGTCTTGTCTCTGTTTCACTCAACTCTTTTTATTTACGTCAATTGTTTGAACAGTAAACAATACAGAGAAATTAGTATGTGAGAGAGAGAGAGAGAGATAAAGACAGTGAAAAACAAAGAAAGTTATAATAATAAATTTTAAACAAACGTTTTTTAATATTTGTTTGTTTATTTCATTAATTATTATTATCAGAATAAAATAATTAGAATCAAATACTGATGGTTTAGTAAGATTGGGTGGGAAACGATGGACGTTCTGAAAATCTTTTTAAAATGTGCAAAATATAAAATATAATTTTTTTAATTAAAAGTGATTTGTTAGTGTAAAGTAAGTGAAATTTATAACTAGTTTTAAATTGTGATTTTTCTTATGAGTTTTACCCATTGACCATTGAGGTCGCGGAATAACCTTATGGACCTATCTTGAAATGTGAACAAGATAATTAATCTCACGTATTGACCATCGCTTTGTGCTCACAAGACCAAAAAACCCGCAGAATTACGGACACAAATTTGTTCATATTCTTCTGTGTGGAGTGTTCATGTGTTCATGTTTTTAGTTTTCTTTCTAATGGTTTCAAAAAGATTTTCTTTTTATTTAAATTTAATTTTATTTATAGAAGAATATTTTTTTGTCTTGTTTTTGGTTTCTGTTTCTTATTTTCATTTAATTAGCAAAAGGTAGATTTAGTTGGCTTAAATGAAACAAAGTATCAAGAACGTGACATAAAATTGAGCTCGTTTTTCACTGCATTTATAAAAATGTAAATCTGCGAATTGCAACATTATTTATCTAATATAATGTATCCGTTTTTTTTTAATTTTTTGTATGATATAGCACGTGACAAAAAATCCAGCCTTACTACAGAAGTGTTATTCTTCCAAAAGTGCAATCAGTGAGATTTGAAACACTCTAAATTATACATCCTTACCAGATGCTATCTTATTATTAGTATAATTTATTTGTAATATGTATTTGCAATAATTTTATGATTATAAATTATTTTTAACGAAAAGGTTGCAGATAATTATTAAACACTTTTTATTAAAACGCGCAACAAACAAAGTGCAACAAACTTCCTATCTTTCTTTCATTATGCAAACTTTCGAAATTCATTAGCGCAATGCACAAAGTGATAACGGAGTTGAATTTTTTTGGGAAATAATAATTAAATTTTTTGTTGTAAAAAAATATAATAAGAAATAAGTTTATAAGAATATAGTAACGCAGTTCACAATCTTGTGCAAAATGGTATTGCATAATTGCATTTGAAAAAAGGTTTAGCATATTTTTGCTCTACATTAACAAAATACACAGTTACATATGTCTTTAACGTTTATAAAGCTTTTATAAATGCTAATATCGATATAAAAGTGTCGCGTTCTTGATACCACGTTTAGTTGAAAACGACTAAAATTAGAAAAAAACAAAAAAGAAAAAAACGAAAAAATGGTTCTATAGAGTGGCCCGATTTTATGTCTTATAATTTCACATAAATATAAAATAAACTGGCGAATTTGATGAGCAGACTTACTCAATTACATACAAACATACAGACTCATAAATATCATTTAACGATTTGAATAATCAGTAGTGTGTCTTTTTTAATAGTTATACTAAAAATTCATGAATATTTATAAACATATATATATAAACCCAGCAAAAAGTTTCAATGACTACCAGAATTCATTATTTCGTAGCTTTTTTCGCTACTTTTTGTATTACTAATGATATATTAAAGAACAACTTTATGCATATCTTAAAAAAGGTCAAAATTATAAAACCAAAGAATATACTTCAAATATATAGATACAGAATTTAGTCTACCTTCACACGTTGCAATTTTGACACTTAAAGCAAGTATTTTTGGTTGATAAGGGAGAGAGAATAAAAGGCGTACACACTTGACGTTGCTAGTAAATTTTCTTATTTCTTTTTGTTTTCTTCTTTTATTTTCTGCATCCTTTCAACTCAAAGTTGTTTGCATGAAAAAGTAGAAACTCAAAGATAAAGAGCACGAAAATTTAAGATACGCGTGTGAACGAAATGGCAGGTTCGAAACAGAATTGAACAAAAACTGGTCAGCTAGAACAAAAATGTGTGAAACAATACTAATTATATGATTATAAATCTTTATTAATATCGTTTTGCAATAAGTTTCCTTAATATTTTTATAAAGCTTTTAAATATAAAAATAAGTTATTACCCAGCAAGCCATATGAGTACGAAAAGAGTCTTTTCTGACACCTTTTTCGGAGCGTTAACACTCTTTATGAACCCAAAAAACCATCATAATTGCTCCGAAAACCTTCAGAAAACAGGGCCATTACATTCGAAAATGGTCCGTCAGAATGAGCTCTTATATAATGTCAGAAAAGAGTCTTTTATGAGGGGGTTTTGGGCTCTGTGTAATCTTGTTTTTATTATTCTTGTGTGGTACAGCTATGTTTTTGTTAAAATCACAAATAACAGGAAAACAACGCTTTGGTACACACATAATTAAGTGAAATTTCTGAGTCATTCTGCGTGCCGACTCAGGACAGTAACAAGCTAATTTTTCTTTCGCTCCGAAAATGCTCTTTTGTTGGACTCTTTTCTGACTCCTTTTTTCGGAGCGCTACTAGAATGGTATGCTGGGTAACTTTTTGGTTACTTTTAGAACATTGCGAACAAAAATAAGTACTTTTTCTAGTAGATTTGTAAGTAGTCTGGTAGACAAATTCCTAATACATTTTAACTTAAGTGAAGTTTTTGCTGGGTATATTGTGTATAAATTATAAAATCGTTTCTTTACCTTCTTTTAGCCAACCAAATTAAATAATTTAAAATAAAAACGTTTTTAACAGAACAAGAATTTCTATTCCCAAAACTTAACAAAACAAAGATATTCTAATGACATTTCTCATCTGTTTAACGATCAGTAAACGTAAAACCAAACCACAACAACACCAACACCAACGTCAACCAATCAAATAATATTAATTATATTTTATAAATTATTTAACTTAATTAAGTATATTATTTTTCATTAATATAATTGTTGTTGTTATAAATAAATAATAAAAAAAAAACAAATTATAAACATTTTGTTTATATAAAATACCTCTAATCATAATGTCGCGTTCACATTTCTCTCGAAAACTTTGTCTCGTCATGACGGCCTCATTGGTGGTTATAACATTTTTCGTTGTGGGCTACTTCGGCTCTAGCGCCATCTCATCGCCCTTGCAAGCTTATGGATGGGGGAGTGATCAGTCTACATTGGAATTATTACATGTGGTGAGTTTAAACAAAAAAAAAAAAAAAAAAAAACGATTGTACATAGTAAATACAAAATATAATTTACTGATAATTTGTTAATGTTTGGACTTGGATTGTTATATTTTTTTGTTATAAAATTATTAAATTTCCTTATCAATCATTATGATCTGTTGCTGTCAGCACTCATAAGTCTCGTGCCAATCATGTTTTTAAAAATAATTATTATTGTAAACCAGCTGTTGATTAATGTTCTTTTTTTAAAAGTTATGCAGTTGATTATAATTCCAGTCAGTCTTTATAAGATGTGATATACATATCATATATTTATTTAATCGGTCAATTGTGGCAGAAAGAAATAAATAAAAGTAAACACAAAAATATTGATTTAATTACAAAATAAAATTATTGATTTTTAACAAAAGAAATTATAAAATAATTATTTATGAAAGAAACAACAACTGAGTGCTTTAAATTGTCATTAAACTCAACTTAAAATTTTGTAACTGAAATTATCAAAAAAAAAACAAATTCATACGTGAACTAAACCCCTCCAAATACTTATTCAAATGGAAAACAAATTCATTAAAACACAACACATTTGAAATTAATTTTTTGAACACAAAACTGAGGTTACTTTGTTAAACTTGTTGTCAAGTAAACTGTCAATTTGTCAATATAATTTTTATGACGCAGCGTGTATGTAGCCTAATTACGTTTAAAAATGTGTAACAAAATGTTTGCACTTTCTATCACTACAATAAGCTGAATATTATGTGTTTAAGCTAAAGTTTGTAACGCCTAAATCTAATACTCGAATAACTTCTATAACAATTGATTCCGCATTAATTTCTAAACAGATTTAACAATGTCCCTCCGTTTGTCCGTCTTGTTGTCTGTAAAACCTTGCTTTTACAGTACCGGTCACAATTTCTAAGGCAACTTACTGAAACTTATACTGATGTTTTAAACGCCCTAAACTAATGGTCCAATATTCTCCTTTGAGAGTAAAAATCGGGCCAGAATCAGAATTGTGGTAATTTTTATAAACTTACATACATAGATTGATTTCAAACGCGGCTTCTTTTATAGTCTCAGACTAGCTTGTATTGTGGGTCATTTTGAAGATTCAGTTTAGCTTTAACCGTGCTTCTTTTCAAAGTCGATTGGCTACAATCGTGATTCCGTCTAAAGACTCAAATTAGCTTCAATCGTGGTTCCTTTTAATGACTCCGATTAGCTTCAATCGTGACTCTTTTTATAGTCTCAGTTTGGCTTCCGTCCTGGTTCTTTTTTAAGACTCAAATTAGCTTCCATCATGGGTCCTTTCAAAAACTACTATCAGCTTCAATCGTGACTCTTTAAATGGTTTCAGTTTGGCTTCTGTCCAGGTTCTTTTTAAAGACTCAATTTAGCTTCAATCGTGACTCTTTAAATGGTTTCAGTTTGTCTTTCGTCCTGGTTCTTTTTATAGTCTCCGATTAGCTTCAATCGTTGTTCCTTTTAATGACTCTGGTTAGCTTCAATCGTTACTCTTCTTATAGTCTCAAATTGGCTTTAATCGTGGTTCCTTCTAAAGACTCAAATTAGCTTTAATCGTGGTTCCTTTTAATGACTCCGATTAGCTTCAATTGTGACTCTTTTTATAGTCTTAGTTTGGCTTCCGTCCTGGTTCTTTTTAAAGACTTAGATTTGCTTAAATCGAGATTCCTTTGAAAGACTCAGATTAGCTTCAATCGTAGCTCTTTTTATAGTCTCAGTTTAGATTCAATCGTGGCTCCTTTTAAAGCCTCAAATTGCCTTCAATCATGACTGATTTTATAGTCTTAGTTTGGCTTAAGTCCTGGTTATTTTTAAATACTAAGATTGACTTTAATCGTGGCTCTTTTTATAGTTTTATTTGAGATTGAATCATGATCCTTTATATAGTCTCAGATTGGCTTCAGGCGTAGTCCTTTTAAAGTCTTAGTTAAGCTTCAATTATGATCTCAGATTCGTTTCGATCTATTGCTCTATCGCTTCCTAATTTAATATTATAAAATATAAGTATATTCTAATATAGCCCCAACTACTCTATAGAAATCACTGAAAAATCAGTTACATCTGCGGATTTTGGTTACCTCTGCGGCTTTTGGGGTAAATTTTTCGATAGTAAAAATAGTAAAAAGAAAGAAAAAATCATTTATTTTTACAGAATTTATGGTTATTTTTTTCACAGTAAAAAAAAATAAATAAAGGAAAAATCAATATTTTTTACAGGTTAGATCAGTTAATTTTTTAACATTGAAAATTAAATGAACCTTTAATGTAATTTAAATGTAAAATGAGTTGACCGGTTTTTAAATGAATGTTCATTTATTTTAAATTACATTTTCAGTTCATTTTACCTACAAAATATTTTGAGTGTACTTATCCCTAGGTACAAGTTATAAGAATTCCACTATGTTTTTATTTGCTGTAGGCATTTATAAGGGCTAATGTGATCAAAAATACAACATATTTTCTTATTTTTACTTCATAAAATGTAATAGTGAAATTCACAATCTTGTGCAAATGGTATTGCATCATTGCATTTTTGCTCTACACTAACAAAATACACAGCAAGAGCACAAATATGCTAAACCTTCACAATCTTGTGCAAATGATATTGCGCTATTGTATTTTCAATCTATAAAATGATTACAAAAATTCCATTTGTTAAGTGCATGGGGAAAATTTGAAAAAAAATCCAAAAATTATAAACATTTTAAATAATCTTTTTTTTAAATTAGAGGTTCTGGTAATCCCGAAGAGCAAATGAGAAAAACTAATAAACAATTCAATCAGATTATTGCCATTGCACAGAGTTTAATAGCAAGCTAAAACTGTAGCGACTGTGTGATTAAAGCTAAGCTAAAATTTTAATTTAAAAAAAAAAAAAAAAAAGAAATGGAAATTATATATTAAATGAAATTCGCCATAAATACTGATAATTTCAAAATGCACATAAACTCATTTACCTTTAGAATTACAAGTTTTTACGTTTAAAAAGTATAAAGTCTTGAATGTTGAATTTACCCAACATTTATTTTGAATTATGAGATCAACCACTTTTAACAAAATCTCTATTTCAAGTTTAGCAAGAAAAGCGTTTTTTTTTACTTGTTTGAAGTAAAAAATTTAAATTTTTTTTAATACTGAGAACAACAATAAAATACTGCTGACGAAAGTATTCTGTGTTTAAATTAAAAATAATTAGTTATAAAACATGTTATTATTTTAATTTACAATTTTGAAAGAGCTAATGATTAATGCACCAATTAAATGAAATACATCCGATACAAATTAATGAAAAGTAAATGTTTGTGTTAAGATTAGGTGTTTATAAAAGATTTTGGACTTAAACTCATGTGGATGTTGGAGACCTGTGCCGACCAAATCTAAGAGCGGCGGCTCAAAATTGGCTGCTGAAATTATAAAACTATAAAAACTTAGAAACTAAAATTTCGATAACGTAAGAAAGAAATATATAAATTTATCCCCTGGCCCACGATGTCGAACGATAACGTTCGCTTAGATAAGACTTAAGGCACAAACTTTTTATCGTATCTATTTTTTACTTAATCAAGTTTGTTTATTGCACAATCAAGTATGTGTCTTAAGTCTTATATAAGCGAACGTTATCGTTCGACATCGTGGGCCAGGGGGTTATAGGCGATTCGGTTCCGCTAATTGTGCATCTTTATATAGTCTTAGTTGGGTTTAACTCGTGGCGCTTTTATAGTTACATTCTCATTATATTTCATTCTACTTCAACTTCAATCGTGGCTCCTTATAAAGATTAGATGAAATTGTTGATATTTTTATAGTAATAACTTCTATCGTGATTCTTTTACAGTATTAGCTTTGGTTGTTTTTCCATTTAGAGTCTTAGCTCCAATCGTGCATCTTTTTTAAAGTGTCAGTTTCAATCGTGGCTCCTTTTAGAGTCACAGATTCAAGGATTTTTCGAAGGTCTTAGCTTCAATCTTGGTGGATCTTTTTTATTGTCTTAACATCAATCGTGGATCTTTCAGTATTCTGGCTCTTTTTAAAGCCTCAGCTTTAATCGTGGTTCATTTTACAGTCTTAGCTTCAAACGTGACTCTTTTTAAGGCCTCAGTTTCAATCGTGGCTCTTTTTATAGTTTTAACTTCAATCGTGATTCCTTTCACGGTTCTTAATCGTGACTCTTTTTATGGTTTAACTTCTCAGCGTCAATTCAATCAAATATTTTTAAAGTCGCAAATTCAATTGTGGATCTTTTTAAAGTCTTACTTTCAATCGTGTGTATTTTCAAACTCGCTGTTTCAATCGCGGCTCTTTTTTAAGTCACAGCTTTAATCTTCCTTCAGTTTACATTCTTAGCTATAATCATGGCTTTTTTTAAAGTCGCAGATTAAATTGTGGATCTTTTTATTATCTTCAATCATGGCTCCTTTTAAAATCTTAGCTTCAATCGTGATTATTTATAAAGTCTTTGCTCTTCAATCTGGGTTCCTTTAATAGTTCTTCAATATTGGCCCTTTTTACACTATTATCTTCAGGCTCTTGCAGGCATATCTGTAATCGTGGCTATTTCTATAGTCCTCAATCGTAACTCTTTTGAAAGTATTAACTTCAATCGCGGCTCTTCAAAAGTTTTAATTACAATCGTGTATTTTTTGATAGTATTATCTTCAATCTTGGCTCATTTATCCTGCTTAGCTTCTATCCTGAATCTTTTTATAGTCTTAGCTCCAATTGTGGTTCTTTTTAAAGTCTTGGCTTCAATCATACTTTTATTTGCTAGTGATAGTTTGCTTTAATTATAGCTCTTTACATGTCTCAGTTAAGCTTAAATCGAGGCTTATTTCTTAGCTTAAATAGTCTATCTTTATAAGGTCTTAGTTAATATAGTCAATAGCGCATTACTTGAACTTAGTTTAGTTTTCATCTTGTCTTACTGTAGCATAAATCTGATCTTAGTTTAGCTTTAATTTCACATTACTTTAGCTTTAATCTGGCAATGGTTTATATTTAATGGTGGCTGTTTTTATAGTCCCAGATTAGATTTTATCAGTGACCATGCTCTGTAATTTCCGCGTCCAGAAACTTTTCGATTAAAATGTGTGAAATGAAACGGAAATGCCATAAATTGAAACAAACAGCTGTTTTTCTCACAAAACTGTGTCTGTAACTTTATTATGGCGAGTAATCGCTGTCACATAAGAAAATTACTCGTCATTTTACCGAAAAGGTGCGAAAGGTTTCCGCTTTGAACTGTCAAATATACTCACAAATAAAAACGCGGCTAGATATAATTTTTTAAAATAAAAAATATTCAAATCAATGCAATGTATAATACATATTTTATACATTATATCTTATGTACCACTTTTATAAACTTTCTTTTAGCAAAACAAAGTTTTATTTTTACCACGAAATTATCTTTATTTTAGTGCAAATTATTTTGTAAACAACAAACCTTTAATTCGTACTTCGCCGTTGTAGACAATTTTTCACTTCTAGTACGTTTTGTTCACCGTCAACAATATCTGTGATTAGCGGTTGCAAACACTGAGTTTTCACATTAGCTTTTGATAGTTTTCGACATGAATTACAGAAACGATGGATGGAATATTTTGTTTCACATCTTTTGGACGCGAGAAGTTTTCACTTAAGTTACAGAACATGAATACTTGTCTCATCTCATAATTATAATTTGACTTTAATTTTGCCTTAGTTGTTCTTAAATCTTGCCTTAGTTTAGCTTATTTCTAAAGTATAAATTGTTCTGTATTTGTTTACTTTATCCAACATCTGTTTAGTACCCCTAATACTTTTTGACTCATTTTGTAAATATGTATTCAAGTTTATATCATTCACGTGCTGCACTTGTGCTTGATTATGGCTGGCTGTTGTGTATGAATTGAAGTTATTTTACTCAGTTTTACAAAGTAAAATAATTGGTCTTATGCCAATTTTCGCAAATGAACTTGTATCATAAAAATGTGTGCTGCTGTTTTAATATTTGACTCGATTAAATCATTGACTCTCTAAATGTCATTTAATATGTACTTTTTATTATTTCTTATTACCTACTTTATTTTAAATTTGCAGTTAGTAAATATTTTGTTAAGCAAAGTTAAGAGAAAATTAAAATTATGTATTATAGAGAGCCAGAAATATATATGTATGTATGTATTTAGCAAATGTACACACAGAGAAAAAATATAATTGCACATGTTTACCACAACAATGTCAAAATTTTTATAAGTTTTTCGATAATATTATGGTTACTGAAATTATTTTTATGATTGCGGTAACCATAATATGATTAAGCTACGATTCAGATGATTACTACAATTATATATACGATTGTAGTAACTATATATGTATATATTTGTTGCAATCATGTTTATGATAAATCCATTTATCATAATTTGTTGCTCTTTGATTATGATAGAGAACAAACAATATGGTATAATCTTTCATCATAAAACTGATCACCATAAACATTACATAATTGATATAATCATGTGAATGGTAACTTAACCATATTATGGTTGCAGAAATCATATAAATAATTATAGTAAAATATTATAAAAAAAAAATGTTTAAAAATGTTGAAATAGTTGTGGTAAACATGCACAACTATATTTTTTCTCTGCGTGTAAGAATGTATATTTATATAAAGAGTGACTGAAAATAGTTGTCACGATTTTATAATTAACAAACAATGTGGAAATTTGTAACCTTTAGTGTATAAATGAAATCTTGATTTCAAATTTTTATCAAATCGAATGTGAGTGATTTGTAATAATTTTTATAAATCTAAAGGTATGGTCACACATGGCAAATATTTACTCAAAAAAGCGTAACCACTTGTTTGGCAGCACAAATTTATTTGATATTGTTTACTCTAACAGCACCAAGTAAAATAAGACTAAATATTTGTTGTGTTTTGTCCTAAACAAACGAAGTTTTTTTTTTAATAAATAAGCAAGTTTATTTAGTGTTTACGTCTTCTTTGTTAAATATTTGCCTAGTGTGACCGTAACTTAAGTTGATTTTTAAAGTTTTTGAGTAATTTAGCGTTTAATAAAATTTATTGACTTTTTGTATTAATTAAACTTAGAGAAATATTTCTTTTTGTTAAAACTCATTAACTTAGCGAACATATTGTTTCATATCTTTACAGCCACCCTGTTATCAAAATATCTTTTTTTTACTTGTTCAAATTAACGTTAAAAATTTTATTGCATTTATCACATTTGTTGTGAGTTTTATTTTCTTTTTGCTTATATGTAAAACCTCTTTCTTTTTATATTTCTATACATTAATACCCACCCATCAAATAACTGAAATCTTTAAGAAGCTTCAACATTTACTTTAAGAACTTTATTCAGTCATGACGGGTTTTTGTTCGGTGTCGATATTGAAATTTTTATTATTATTATATTTCGGTACGAGTGTTACTATAACGGCCTTACCTCTTGAGACTTTAAAGGGTGGCACAAAACCTTCAACTACTTTGGAATTATTACATGTGGTGGGTTTAAAGAAATTTTATGGAAACAAAATATTTATTTTATTTAGATTTAAATAAAAAATTAACATTGTTTAAACATTATTATTTAATTTAACAAAAAATTGTAACAGCAATGACACTGATTTTTTGTGTGCTACCTATAAATCTATGTTAATTTTTTTCAAAAGTGTCTAAATTTGTAATTACATACACAGCCTAGACTTTGTCCTTCCCATTTACTATAATAATGCAATATTTGTTTAAACAAAAATTTACAATTTTCCGGGTGGAAGTAATCTTTTTTTGACGTGTAAATTGAGTTAAAACAATTGTATGTAGACAAGTATTAGGTAAAGAAAAAAGTATTGCTAGACAATGATATTAAAGTGTTTTAGCAACTTAAAAGATCCTCATATTACAGTAATAATTTGTATCAAGTTTATGAATCAGAAAGCTAATTTGTGGTAATAAAGCTTCCTTGAAAAATTAATTTCTTTTAACAAAAAAGACTATAATTTTGATAATAAACCTGAATGTTTTATTTTGAATTTACTCCAAACCAACAACTTTTTCATACCCCCAACCTATATGTACTTAGCTGACAGTTGTACATGAGTGTGTTACTAGAGCTTTGTTTATTTAGACTTTATATCAATCACGTGTGCGACAGACAGACATACAGACATCAGCATATTAATTGTGTGTTAAAATGTTTAAAAACTAAAACGCTTCATTAAACAAAATATTAATTTGTTTTTGTTGTTATTGTTGGCGTTGTTTAACAATGGGTTTCACAAAGACAAAAAAGCTAAAATAAGGTCATACTTTTTATACATTGAAAATATTGACATAAACTGAATAATTGTTAAATTAGTTCCAATTTATACGAAGTAATTCTTATTGAAAAGATTGATGCAATTTTTCCTTGAAATTTTTTTGGTGTTTACACAGCACAATTCTTATTGCTTAAATCGCTCGTATTTTTATTTGAAAGTAAGACACACATTTGTTTAAACCCATCTTCAATCATGGTTCAATTTACAGTCCTAGCTTCAATCGTTGCTCTTTTTAAAGCCTCATCTTTAATCGTGACTTTTTGAAAGAAAAATTTTCAATCGTTGTCCAGTTTACAGTCTCAGCTTCAACATCGTAGTTCTTTTTAAAGACTCAATCGTCATTCTTTTTAAAGCATCAGCTTCAATCGTGTTTCAGTTAACAGTCTAAGCTTCAATCATGGCTTTTTTAAAGCCTCAGTTGTAATCGTGTTTCTTTTTATACACCCAGCTTCAATCATGGTTAAATTTACAGTCTAAGTTTCAAACGTTGCTCTTTTTTTAAAGCCTCAGTTGTAATTGTGTTTCTTTTTATACACCCAGCTTCAATCATGGTTTTGCTTAAAGCCTCAGTTTCGATCGTCGTTCTCTTTAAAGCCTCAGCTTCAATCGCGGCTCTATTTATAGTCTTACCTTCAATCATGGTTTTGTTTAAAGCCTCAGCTTCAATCGTGGCTCTTTTTACAGTTTCAGCTTCAATCGTGTTTTTTTAAAGCCTCATCTTCATCGCGGCTCCTTCTAAAGCCTCAGCTTTAATCGCGGCTCTTTCTACAATCTTAGCTTTTTTCATGGTTTCATAGCATGATTTGTAAATAACATGAAATCGCGGGGGATTTTCATAAAATCTCATATATTTTTGAAAATTTTTAAAGTGTTTCTAAAGGTATGGTCATACTTGGCAAATATTTGCGAAAAAGGCGTACACACTAAATGAAATATTTTTGAAATCGTTTATTTATTAAAAAAGAACTTCGTTTATTTAAGACACGACACAACAAATATTTAGGCTAGACTCTGGACATAGTAAATATCTACGAATGTTTAGTCAACATCTCTATTACACTCTTCTAACTCTTTTAATTCTCTTCAACATCTAAACACTCATAGATATTTTTTTCATTCATCAACCTTTACTAACCAACTTTTCGCCAGTCTCTCCACAACCACCTTCTCTTTAACTAGTTCCCGTTTGCCGTAAAAACTTAATTAAATTTATGAATTCATTTGCATTTATAGATTTACGAGTACATACGAATATATGATAACACACTCAAATTAAAATAAAATAAACTATGTAAATGTAAAGTAAATGTGAAAAAATAATCATGTGCGTAGCAAATCTATATAAAATGCAAATTAATTGTGATGTTGCAAAAATATTTTAATTACAAAATGTTATCAAATTTTAAATAAATAATTATTATTTAAATTCAGCCAGCATTTTAATACGAGTATAGAAATACAATTGTTTGTGGATTTTTTTTGCTGATTTTATTTGTTTAAATTAGTAATTGTTTTAATTTATAAACAAATGGGAATACAGTGGAAGGTTTAAGGAAGGGATAGTTTAGTTGTCTGTTGGAGTCACTAAGTATATAAAAAATACTAATTAATAATTTCAGGTTTATATATATGTAGTATTCTGTTTACGAAATAAAATTTTTTGTTACATTAAAATTATTCGCTTACGAGTCAATTATAGATAGATTATTCAGATTTTAGACAGTAATATTCTTTAGAGAATTTCTTGTATGAAATGCATTTTAAAGGTTAGTCCAGTATCTAGTAATAGAGATATCTTAACCTATGATTTTACAATAAATCTTTATTTAAAGTTCGAGATTAATATTGTTAATTTCATTGTGTGTTTACTGTATTCACACTTTGTTTTTGTATGTTTTTTTTTTAATTACAGTCAAATTGTTATGTTATCAGCAAATATGTGAAACAACAACAACCAATAACATCATAAGTTTACATTAAATTGTTCAAAGCATTAAAGTAGAATTTAAAGCACTCTAGCGCTCTCTAAATTTGACAATTTATCAGACACACATTTTCTATAGACAAATCTGTCTAATCTAGGTTAGACATAAATTTTATCTAGAAAATTGTGTCACGTCGGGAGCCACTCATAAATTTTATCTGGAAAATTGTGTCTAGTCTAAGCAAGACATTAATTTTTGCTCGAACATTTTGTCTACTCTGGGCCAGACATACATTTTCTGTAGAAAATTTTGTCTAGTCTGGGCTGGCCATAAATTTTCTATAAAAAATTCTTTCTGGTCTGTTCTTTAGAAAATTGTGTCTCGTCGGGGGCCAGTCATAAATTTTATCTGGACAATTTTGTCTAATCTGGGCCGGACATAAATTTTCTCTAAAAAAATTATTTCTGGTCTAGGTAGACATATATGTTCTTTAGAAAATTGTGTCTAGTCTAAGGTAGACATAAATTTTCTTTAGAAAATTCTTTCTGTTCTGGGTTAGACATACATTTTCTCTAGAAAATTGTGTCTAGTCTGGGCTGGCCATAAATTTTCTATAAAAAATTCTTTCTGGTCTGTTCTTTAGAAAATTGTGTCTCGTCGGGGGCCAGTCATAAATTTTATCTGGACAATTTTGTCTAATCTGGGCCGGACATAAATTTTCTCTAAAAAAATTATTTCTGGTCTAGGTAGACATATATGTTCTTTAGAAAATTGTGTCTAGTCTAAGGTAGACATAAATTTTCTTTAGAAAATTCTTTCTGTTCTGGGTTAGACATACATTTTCTCTAGAAAATTGTGTCTAGTCTGGGCCAGACATAAATTTTCTCTAAAACATTCTGTCTGGTCTGAGTTAGACATAAATGTTCTTTAGAAAATTGTGGCTCGTCGGGGGCCAGTCATAAATTTTATCTGGAAAATTGTGTCTAAACTTTATGTGGAAAATTGTGTCTAGTCTGAGCCAGATATTAATTTTCTTTTGAAAATTATGTCTAGTCTGGGCCAGACATAAATTGTCTCTAATAAATTGGTTAGAAATAAATTTTCTTTAGAGAATTGTGTCTAGTCATAAATTTATCTATAAAATTGTGTCTAGTATCTAGTCTTCTTTAGAAAATTGTGTCTAGTTTGGGGCCAGACATAAATTTTCTCTAAAAAATTATTTCTGGTCTGTTCTTTAGAAAACTGTGTCTCGTCGGGGGCCAGTCATAAATTTTATCTGGAAAATTTTGTCTAATCTGGGCCGGACATAAATTCTCTCTAAAAAAAATTATTTGTGGTCTAGGTAGACATAAATTTTCTCTAGAAAATTATTTCTGTTCTGGGATATGTTGAAAATAAATGCCATCTGGCCACCCTTTTTTCTTTTACAATGTGAATGTTGTTCACTCTTTTGTACTTATCTTTAATTTAACATTTTTATTAAATCTCATTCTCAATAAAACCATTGAATAGTAAAGAAGAAAAATCAATCTTTCTTTTAAATATTATCAGGTTATGGGCCCAGATGCCCTTAAAGTTTAATCAAAAGTAATTAAATAAAAATGAGCGCGCCGATCATGCAAATTGAGAAGTTGGATGACACCAACTACGATAGTTGGTGCATTCAAATGAAAAGTGTGCTCATCCATAGCGGCTTCTGGAAAAATGTGAGTGGGCAAACTGAAAAACCGGCTGATGGCGACATTAAAGTTAAATGGGAGTCTGATGACGAAAAGGCACTCGCATCAATTTGCTTAGGAGTGAAGCCAACACAGTTGGGCTATATACGAGGCTGTACATCGTCCCATGAGGCTTGGAAGAAATTGCAACAAGTGCATATGCCGCGAGGTCCAATGCAAAAGGTTTCATTGTACAAAAGGCTGGTAAATTTGTCAATGTCAGATGAAGGTAATGTACAACAACATTTAAATGAGTTTGCAGAAGTGTCGGAAAAATTAGCCGAAAGTGGTATAATAATCCAGGAGGAGCTACTGGTTATAATGCTATTATCTAGTCTTCCAAAGGAATTTGATAACTTTGTGGTAGCCATGGAGACGCGCGATGATTTGCCTAGTTTAACTTTGCTTAAACAAAAGCTTCTAGAAGAAGGAAAAAGGAGAAAAGAAAAACTGGAAACTGATCAAACATCGTCTGGTATACAACAACAAGCTTTAGTAGCAAAAACGGTAAATTATAAAAAAGATAAAAGGTATAACAGTAAGAAAAAGTTTAGCGGTAAATGTTTTTTGTGTGGAATTCCTGGCCACTATGCAAATAAGTGTGAAAAACGAAATAAAAATTACAACAATATCACACAAGCTATGACAATGTTGGCTTCAGCAGAGTCAGAGACTTTGAGTTCGAACAAATGGTACGTTGACAGCGGAGCGACGTCACATATGTGCAATAACAAATTGCTCTTTATACGTTTTCATGAACACAACGAGGTTATTGCATTAGCCGGTAATAAACATATTTATGCTGTTGGAAAAGGTGATGTGATCATTCGTAATAAAAATGATGAAATTTTACTCCAGAATGTGTTGTACTCTCCTGAGTTGCAGGCAAATTTCATTTCAGTGAATAAAGCTGTTGACTGCGGTTTGAACGTTTGTTTTGACGCAAACTGTGCAATTATGAAAAGAGAAAATGGTAAAGTCGTGCTGACAGCAGAACGAAGAGACAACATGTTTGTTGTAAAAGCATGTTCGACTGCAGAAGTGTGTGCTGCTACTAATGCTGACACGAATGTTCTTTGGCACAATAGATACGGCCATTTAAATTATAAAAGTCTTTATGATTTATCAAACAAAAGCATGGTAAGAGGTATGAATATTAAAACTAATATTGATAAAGCAAAATGCAAGTCTTGTTTGCTAAGTAAAATACATGTGTTGACATTTCCCAAAGAATCTGAAACAAAAGCAAACGAATTGCTGGAAGTTGTTCACGCAGATGTTTGTGGCCCTTTTAAAGTAAAGTCTCTTAGCGGGGCAATATATTTCGTGTGTTTTATTGACGACAAGTCTCGACGCATATTTGTTTACTTTATCAAACGCAAGAGCGAAGTATTTGAAAAATTTAAAATCTATAAAGCACAGGTGGAGAAACAGACTGGCAACAAAATAAAAACTTTAAGAACCGACAACGGTGGTGAATTCGTCAATAGAGAGTTTGATTCATTTTTAACTGCTGAAGGAATTAGCAGGCAGCTAACAGTGCCTTATACGCCGCAGCAAAATGGTGTGGCAGAGAGGGCTAACCGCACTTTAATTGAAATGGCCAGATCCATGATGGTGCATGCAGGTGTAAAACAGTATTTGTGGGCAGAAGCTGTCAATATGGCAGTTTATATTCGAAACCGATGCCCAACAAAGCAATTAAAAGATAAAACGCCGTACGAAATTTGGAGTGGCAGAAAACCTAGTGTCCATCATTTCAAAACATTCGGTTCATACGCTGTAGGTTTGAATAAATCGTCTAATAGTTCAAAATTTGAAGCCAAAGGCACGCAGTATATAATGGTTGGGTATTCTACTACATCGAAGGCTTATAGGCTCTTTGATACGGAAACAGGAAAGGTTGTTGAACAACGTGATGTGATATTCGATGAAAATTTGTATGAAAAAGAGATTTCTAACAACGATGATTCAAATCTTAAAGTTGATGATTACTTAACGTTATGTTTTACAGAAAATGGACAACAATATGATGCAGTAAAAAACGACAATAATGCCACTGGTGATACATGTGAGAGTGCAGCTGATGTTGACAATGATTGCCAACCTTCTGTGCAAAATGAAGAATTAGATGACAGTTTCAATACTGCTGATGATGATTCTGATGATGGTGCCATTGGCAAAGCTGTTGGTCGTGGAAGACCTAAGATTATTCGTAGTGGCAAACCAGGTAGGCCACGAAAATTGTATAATGAAAACCTACAAAAGAATGAATTGTGTGCTGCTATTTGTGAAAATATACCTACAACGCTTGAAGAAGCCATGTTAAGTAAAGAAAAATCTTACTGGGAAAATGCTATGAAGGAAGAATTTTCAGCTTTAAAGAAAAATAAAACATGGTCTGTAACTGATTTACCGATAGGTCATAAAGCTATTCCTTGTAAATGGGTTTATGCATTGAAAAGAAATGGCAATGGAGAAATTGAGCGCTATAAAGCCAGGTTAGTTGCAAAAGGTTGCAATCAGAGATACGGAATTGACTTTAAGGAAACCTTCTCACCTGTAGTCCGTTATTCAACGATTCGATTGGTTTTAGCAATTGCAGTCACACATGAAATGCATCTACATCAAATTGATATAAGCACAGCTTATTTGAATAGCAATCTTCAAGATGAAATATATATGCAGCAACCGGAAAATTTTGTTGAAAAGGGTTCCCCGAACAAGGTTTTACGTTTACATAAAGCAATATATGGTTTAAAACAAAGCGGAAAAGAATGGAATAGTAGGCTTGATGGTGTTCTCCGTAAGATGAATTTTATTCCATGTCAAAATGAACCTTGTTTGTATAAAGCAATTAAAAATGATAATTTAATTTTGATAGCGGTCTATGTAGATGACTTGATTATTGGTTGCCGTGATAAGAAATTAGTCCTTGATGTTAAAAATCAGCTTTCAGGTGAATTTGAAGTTAACGATAAAGGCGTATTAAACCATTTCCTAGGCATGCAAATAGAGCGCGAAGGCGAAACCGGTATTATTAAATTGAGTCAAACACAATACATAAAGGATGTTTTAAAAGACTATGGCATGGAA
The DNA here is from genome assembly GCA_916048285.2 of Bellardia pandia. Taxonomy (NCBI): domain Eukaryota; kingdom Metazoa; phylum Arthropoda; class Insecta; order Diptera; family Calliphoridae; genus Bellardia; species Bellardia pandia. The sequence continues at coordinate 97,829,009 of OU696531.1, read as the reverse complement.
CAATGCAAGCCCGTGGCAGTTCCTTTAGAATCTGGTTACCAGGTAAATTGTGACGCTGAATGTGATAGAGTAAATCCTCAAAATTACCAGTCACTCATTGGCACACTTTTGTACATGGCAATTTCAACTAGGCCGGATATTCTCCATTCCGTGTCGAAAATGGCCCAAAGAAATTCCGACCCACACGTTGAACACATGAACAGACTTAAACATATACTTAGATATATTTCTGGGACTAAAGACTTGAAATTGATTTTTAAGCCTGGAGATGGCACTTTAGAAGGCTTTGTTGATGCAGACTGGGGAGGAAACGCGGTCGATAGAAAATCCTATACTGGCTTCACGTTTTTCTTTGATGGCTGTCCCATATCATGGGAATCTAAAAAGCAAGCTTCAGTGGCCCTCAGCAGTACCGAAGCGGAATACGTAGCAGCATCAGACGCCTCGAAAGAAGCTGTTTATTTGAAGCGTCTTTTGGCAGAACTTAATATTTGTAATGATGGTCCTGTAATATTGAATATAGATAACCAAGGTGCCAAAAAGTTAGCAGAGAACCCAGTCTACCATAAACGGAGTAAGCACATCGACATCAAATATCATCACATTAGGGAATTAGTCCAAAAAACAAGAAGTCGAATTGGTATACTGCCCCACTGAAAAAATGATTGCTGACATTTTGACTAAAAATCTGTCCAATATCAAACATTGTAATTTTGTTAACATGTTGAATTTAAAATGAAAAAAAAAAAATGTTTTTTGTAAAACAGCATCCACATTGAGGAGGAGTGTTGAAAATAAATGCCATCTGGCCACCCTTTTTTCTTTTACAATGTGAATGTTGTTCACTCTTTTGTACTTATCTTTAATTTAACATTTTTATTAAATCTCATTCTCAATAAAACCATTGAATAGTAAAGAAGAAAAATCAATCTTTCTTTTAAATATTATCAGGATAGACATATATGTGCTTGAGAAAATTGTGTCTAGTCTGGGCCAGACATAAATTGTCTCTAATAAATTGTGTTTAGTCTAGGTTAGAAATAAATTTTCTTTAGAGAATTGTGTCTAGTCATAAATTTATCTATAAAATTGGGTCTAGTATCTAGTCTTCTTTAGAAAATTGTGTCTAGTTTGGAGCCACATATATATTTTGTATAAAAAATTGGCCAGATATAAATTTTCTATAGAATATTTGTAGGTGCTGCAAACATATAAAGAAACTGTTATTATCATTCAATTTAAACGGTCTACAAGCAATGTTTATAATATAGTCTCGTGCCAGATTGTGTGCATCATAAATAATGTCCTGATGCTACATTGTAATGTCTGCGAAAAATTATAAATATTTATATGTTGCTTAAAATTGTTTATTTTTTTGTTTGAAGCCGCCAACTTTTTTGCACATAAAATTGTTTAAAATTTTACCACTTTTTGCAAATGCTGCGTTAAACATTTATAAAATATTATTTATGCTGCTTTATTTTTTATTACTATTTAAGCTAAACTTTTTGTTCAAAACATTTTTCTTTTAACAACAAGACAATAACACAGACATTGACTAGACAGGGGTTGTTAAGTACCAAACGTTGGAAAATAATAAATTCAATAATACTTATTTTTATGGCAGGAATGTGGCCTACAAAATAAAAAACAAAAACAAACCAAAAACTAAAAATAGACAGGACAGCAAAAATTTTCTATTTTCAAATTAATTTCCATGTTAAGTGTCTATAGAAAAGGATCAACAAGGATAATTTGTCATTTTGAACAAGTTTATAGGTCGCCTGCTTTAGATAAATGGATTAGGGTTTTTAATTAATCATTAGGGGAATTTTAATAAATAAGGAGTAGACAGTTTTAAATTGACCAGCATTTTTAAATAATATGAAAATTTTACTTTCTTTGCCGTAAATTTTTTTAAAATATTTGTTATCAGTTTTAGTTAATCTTTAGTGAATTTGTTTTAATTTGTTATTTTTTATGGGTATCGTTGTTGCAGCTATTCACACCATATTTCAAAGCTGTTGTTTGTTTAACTTTATACTTTTTGACAAACAAATAATGTACTAAAAGCCTAAAAATAAATGAGGTGTAAGAAAATAAACCAAACTAAAGATTTTAATCAGAAGTTGTCAGAAGAAGTTCAAAACGAAGTATATTTACCCTGTGTTTAATAAAATTAATGATAACTAATTTATATATATGAGTATTCGTCAAAATTTTAACGAAATTTCAATTGTTGTAATGATATTTTATAAGAATTTTTGTATATAAACAAAATAAATTTTAACTCTGACGAATTAACACAATTTGTTGATGGCCACTCATGTAATGTTACCAAGTTACCAAAAACAAAATTTTCGTAAGGTTTTTTTTTATTTTAATTTTTCAAGTTCGTTCTTAAAAAAATTGTATGATTTCATTAAATATTTTTTTAAATTTGAAATTTTCTACTCACGTTGAAATGACTATAGGGCCATACTGAAAATTTCCTATACAATATTCTTCACTCTAGGGCCATAGTGAAAATTTCCTATGCAAAATTCTTCACTCTTGAGAAATAGTGAAAATTTCCTATGGAAAATTCTTCATTATAGAGCCATTGTGAAAATTTCATGTTAAACATTCTTCACTAGAGGCCATAGTGTAAATTTCCTATAGAAAATTCGTCACTATAGGGCCATAGTAAAAATTTCCTATACAATATTCTTCACTCTAGGGCAATAGTGAAAAATTTCAATGGAAAATTCTTCACTTGAGGGACATAGTGAACATTTTCAATAGAAAATTCTTCACTTAAGGGCCATAGTGAAAATTTCCTATAGAAAATTCTTTACATTAGTGAAATATTTTATAGAAATAGAAATAGTGAAAAATTTCAATGGAAAATTCTTCACTTGAGGGACATAGTGAAAATTTCATATAAAACATTTTTCATTAGAGGGCCATAGTGTAAATTTCCAATAGAAAATTCTTCACTAGAGGCCTATAGTGTAAATTTTCTATGGAAAATTCTTTACATTAGTGAAATATTTTATAGAAAATCCTTTACTTAAGGACAATAGTAAAATTTTCTATGGAAAATTCTTAACTCTAGGGACACAGTGAACATTTTCAATAGAAAATTCTTCATTATAGGGCCACAGTGAAAATTTCATATACAACTTTTTTCACTAGAGGGCCATAGTGTAAATTCCCTATGGAAAATTCTTCACTCTAGGGTAATAGTGAAAGATTTCAATCAAAAATTCTTCACTTTAGGGATATAGTGAACATTTTCAATAGAAAATTCTTCACTTAATGGCCATAGTGAAAATTTTTTATAGAATTTTTTTTTTACAATTTTCACTTGCAAATTATTGTATAGAAAATTCTGTTAAATTTCCTATGGAAAATACTTCACTATAAAGCTTTAGTGAAAATTTCCTATGGACAATTCTTCACTATAAAGCCATAAAGAAAAGTTTTATAAGGCCATAGTGAAAGTTTCCAATAGAAAATTCTTCACTCTAGGGCCAACATTCAAAAATAATAGTAAACACTTGTGCCTTGATTGGGACGTAGAACAAAGTTTGTAATTCTGTCTACTTAAAGGTATGAATCAGAGACCTGCAACAAGTATGAACGAGCCGACTTATTCACTAACGTTGAATTTTAAGAACAATACAAAAAAGTATGATTCAATTTTATGCTTATTCACTTTTTATGCACACACAGAAAATTCAGCAACGAGTATAAATCATTTCCAACACTTGGTTCGAACTGCAATGTTTGAAAACAAAAATTCTTGTTTATACACAGTTTGTTTTTTGCATGTCGGCTTTGTTGTGCATGATCTGATTGGAATTGAACTAAAAACACACGAGCCACTTATAAGTAAAAAGCGGCTGGCAGAAAAATATGAAAACATAAAAAATGTGCATTTACTACCTATTTAACATTATTTCGTCGAAAAGAAAACTTATTTGACAAAGCAATGATAAAATTTGTAATATGTACAGTTTGTCAAATATATCTTTGCACAGCAAAAAAAATTAAAGAAAAAATGTAAAATGAGCTGCTTCATACATTTAACGACACAGTCGAACATTCATGTTCGCACAAAACAACAAATGAATAAAACACATGTTCGGCTAACAACACGTTGGCTTTGATGTAAAACGAGCTTCATACATTTAACGACACAGTCAGAATATTCATGTTCGCAAAAAACAACCAGTGAATAAAACTGAATGTTTGAAACGAACGGTTGCGTAAACGAGCGTTTTGTGCATTTGAACAAAAACGATTAAATCATAAAAATCAATGTGCATGATTAAGTATACCCGAAAATTTAGTACTCGTTACAGGTCTCTGGTATGAATATGTTTAATTGCTATTAGTAGAGCACTTACTTGCAATCCTATGTACTACTTGTGGTTAAAAAAAACATTTAATTTTCTCCCGAAAATAAAAATATAAATTTTTTTTTGCTGTCCTTGCAGCGTTGATTAAGCTTGCAACATGCTATTTATGCAAACGAAAAAATAACTGAAATAAAATCTACTTTCAAGTAGCAAAAGTTTATTATTTTATGTAATTTTTTGTAGATGATGTAGTACACACAGAGAGAACAAGTAACATTAGTAATTTCATTTTGTAAATTGCAGGTATTTCGTCATGGACCACGTACACCTGCCGACACCTACCCAAATGATCCACATGTAAATCAAACATTTTACCCATATGGATGGGGACACATAACAAATGTAAGTAAAGTACAGAGTACAGAAAACAACAACAATAACAACAGAGAAAGATGAAGTTTGTTGCAAGTTGTTTTATGTTTTATGTTTTTTTTTATTTCTGTTGTTCTTGTTATGTTGCAAATGCAACATTTAAAATAAATTGTTATGCAAATGCATGCATAAGTGTTTGCAGGAGAGCAACTACATAGAAACATTTTTTGTTAAACAATAAATGGCAACAACATTGCCACTAAAAGTGGCATGGTTGCAGTTGGTTGTTTAAGCCCTGCCGTATGCTATTGTTTGAGTGTGTAACAATTCCCTTGTAGAATTTATACTCATACATTTAAAGTTTTGTTTTTCACTTTGTGGTGAAAAATAAAAACTTTTTTTCTTTGTAATAAAAAAAAATAACTTATTTTTTGGGGGAAATGTTTTTGCTTTTTCCTTTTTCTGTTTATTTTTTTTTTTAAATATTTTTTCATGTTACTGCTGTCTGGTTGGTAACTGCTGCATTGTAATAAATCACTGTTGTTCACTGGTGTTTCTTACTTAAATTTGTGTGGCAACACTGATGATGTCTCCTTGCAACATACAAAAAAAATGTAAATAACAAAACAAACCAACTACAAACAATTTCGTTGATGATGCGTATAATATTAATGTGGTATTGTGTTGTTGCTGTTTGTTGATGCTGCATTTGTTGGCGGTTTTCTTGGTTACACTGCTACTTCCTCAAACTCCCTCTGAAGGCGGGCAAACGGGAATTATTTAACATTGGCACTTGGCTGCGTAAACGTTATAGCAGCTATTTCAATAGCTACTATCAACCAGATGTAAGTATTTTCATTACACTCTCATCTGCGGTAAAGAAGAAAATTTATTAACTTATTAATATGAAATAATTACTTTTATCTCAATAGATGGTGCATGCCCAGGCTACTGGTGTAACACGCACCCACATGTCCTTGCAAACGGTGCTGGCTAGTATGTTTCCTCCCAAAAACACTCCCATGGAATGGAACTCCAAGTATAATTGGCAGCCAATTCCTGTATTTTCACAGCCTTTAAATGAAGACACAGTAGGTTTTTTTCTCAAACAAACTCAACAGCACTAGCTGTGCAGTAAGAAAGTATAATTTATTTTAATTTTGCAGCTTTTATTAGTACGCACCGCTTGTCCGCGTTACTTTGAGGCTTTGCATGAAACCTTAGACTCAGCGGCTGTTAAGGAAGAGATAAAACCATTTGAATATATGTATTCAGAGTTATCAGAATTGACGGGGATGAATTTTTCGGAACCAGAGGATATACAGTCGCTGTATTTAACATTATTGGCAGAGGTGAGTACTAAACTCTCTAACTCTATTTTATAGAATGTTTTGTATGGAATATTTTGCACTTTAGGGCCATAGTGAAATTTTCTATGGAAAGTTCTTCACATAATGGCCATAGTGAACATTTTCAATAGAAAATTCTTTACTCGAGCGCCATAGTGAAAATTTTCTACAAAAAATTCTTCACTCTAGGACCATAGTGTAAATTTTTTATGGAAAATTGTTCACTTCAGCGCCATAGTGAATATATTCTATAATAATTCTTCACTCTAGGGTCATAGTGAACATTTTCTACAAAAAATTCTTCACTCTAGGGCCATAGTGAAAATTTCCAATAAAAAATTCTTAGCTCTAGGGTCATACTGAAAATTTTCTATGGAAAATTTTTCACTCCAGAGCCATAGTGAAATTTTCTATGGAAAATTCTTCAGATAAGGGTCATAGTGCATATATTGATAGAAAATTCTTTACTCCAGGGCCATAGTGAATATTTTCTATAGAAAATTCTTCACACAAGGGCCATAGTGAACATGTTCAATATAAAATTCTTTACTCGAGCGCCATAGTGAAAATTTTCTACAAAAAATTCTTTACTCTAGGACCATATTGTAAATTTTCTATGGAAAATTCTTCACTTCAGCGCCATAGTGAAAATTTTCTATAGAAAATCCTTTTGTTCTATGGAAAATTCTTTATTGTATGGCCGTAGTGAATATTTTCTATAGAAAATTCTTTACTTAAGGGCCATAGGGAAAATTTTGTATGAAAAATTTTTCAGTCCAGAGTCATAGTGAATATTTTCTATGAAAAATTCTTTACTCCAGGACCACAGTGACAATTTTCTATAGAAAATTCTTTACTCGAGGGCCATAGTGAATATTTTCTATAGAAAATTCTTCACTCCAGGGTCATATTTTCTATACTTTAGGGATATGTACCTGTGTATATGTATATATAATAGATATATAGTGGAAGATGTACCTATGTACATATATGTCGCTAGAGCCATAGTGAACATTTTCTATAGAGCCATTGTGAATATGTTTTAATTTTTCTTTTGTTATTTAGCAAGAGTTTGGCCTGCAATTACCTTCCTGGACTAAAGACTACTATCCCGAAAAGATGCAATTTTTGGCTGAACAAAGTTACTTATATAATGTTTGGACTCCGGAAATGCAAAAAATAAAGGCTGGACCTTTTCTCACAAAAATGTTTAACGAAATGAAAGATAAAGCCAATAATAACTTAACGCCTAAGGCAAGAAAATTATTTATCTACGCTGGACATGATTCCACTGTAGTGAACATTATGACAGCTTTAAAAATCTGGCACAGACAATTGCCGCGTTATTCGGCCATGACTATATTTGAGTTGCATAAAAATAAAGAAACTGGCGAACATTATGTGGAGGTGAGTTTTGTTGAAATTATAACTATAAAAGCTACTCAATTTAATGCCTTATTTTATTATAGATCTACTTCAGACACAATCCCAAAGACCAAGCTGTAAAAGTCACCGTTCCCGGCTGTGAGTTCCAGTGCCCCTTGGAGAAACTTATTAAATTAAGTGAAGAGGTATTGGTTGACAATACACAAGATGCAAATCGTTGTGCGGCCAAAAATGAAGCCTTCACTGAACCACCTTTGCGTGGACCTTAAGCTTTTGAATCTCAGCTCTCAGTAACTAGCTTAAGTTTATTTAGTTTGCAAATCGCTTTTAAGTAGTTAAAAGTTGTAAATTGTTTTAGTTTTGGAAATTTTATACATATGTAAATGATTTTTGAAATTTAAGTTTTAAATTAAGTGTAAATATGTAGTAATAAACAAGTGAGGCCTAATATTGAATTATTAAATTTAAAGAAATTGAATTCGCAACTAATGCCGTAACAAAAACTTATTTAAACTGCTGGTTAGTTATTATACTTCTTTCTTTGAAGTATGCTTCATTCATCATTTTTTATTACATTTCAATGCCAAAAATTTCTTATTCTTTTGACACTTTTTCTTTCATTGTTGGTTTTTGACAGCAAACACAAACATAACGTTCAAAAAATCATTCTTTAAAAACTAATAATATGGTTAGTTGTGTGGAAAAATCAAAGAACAATTGAACCAAAAATATGTCTATATATCCTCCCTTAAGACGTGACTATATTTTGCTCATAGTATGTACGAGTAAAGCGCTAAAAAGTCTAAGACTCATCCTTAAGGAATTCTTGTCATTTCTCTAAACTTTGTTTGTTTTTGGCTGGCAAATATGATATGATTGCAATAGTTTGTTCAAATACACACATCAACTCATATTCATACTTATGGTTAAAGAATATAAAAATTACAAAAACTGTTTGTGTTTGCCAAAGCAATTGTTGTTAAATTTTCAACTAACAAGCACATCCGGTAGTTTTGGTATGTAACACATACAGTGAGACAGTCATATAAAAACAAACGGATGTTGTTGTCTATTTTGTGTAAATATGAAAGTGTATTTGTTTTATACATGAGAGATGATATCAAGTGTCAAGTATCGGAATATTAATAAAAAAATATTGTTCAAATATAAAGCAATGATAAAATGAAAAAAAAATAGTGCAAACTTACTAAGCAAAGTATTGGCTATAGAGCCATAGTGAAAATTTTCTATAGATAATTATTGGCTCTAGAGCCACAGTGAAAATTTTTTATAGAAAATTATTGGCTCTAGAGCCATAGTGAAAATTTCTATAGAAAATTGAAAATTTTATATAGAATATTAATGGGTCTAGAGCCATAGTAAACATTTTCTATATAAAATTGTTGGTCTCGACAGCCCGTTTACTTTTGCTGTTTATTGTTTACTTATCAATCTAATCACGTATATGTATTCCTCAGGTATTATTTGTTTTATGTTTACATTTACTTTCTAGAAACCTCCTGATTAGTGGTCACATTAAAGTAAATTTATTTGCTATTTTAAAGTCACACTCTCATTTGTGTGTATATGAATGAATGTGTGTGATATTTCACAAATGAAATTCAATGTTACTTGGTGCTTTATTTGGTGTACATATACTTTTAGGGAGATGTTTTGCTTTTTCTAAATATAATTTAATGTAAACATATATATTCATATGTACATATGTTTAAATATAAATATGTTTGTTTTTGTATATACATATATATATTTTTTTGACTTTCATGCCACAAGTTGACATTTTTCGCATTGCGGTTTACCATAAACCACATATACATTTATAAGCAGTGTTTGGTTATGCGTGCAAGTGAACACAAACAGACTCACATTTACGTTTAACGAATACAAACACATTTACAGGACGGCACAAAAAAAAACTTCTGGTTAAACAAAAACAAAATGTTCTATATACAATACAAAAAATATAATTCCAAGCAATTTTTTATACAATTTTGTTTATTTTTTTTGTTGTTGAATAAAATGAGCCGGAATAAGAAATAAAATATAAACATGATTTCGGGTTTGTTTTTTAATATACGACCCCATAGTGAGTATCAGTTCATGTATCATATATGTATGTGTGTTTTTTTGGTTTATTTGTGAGCATTCATACATATTTTATTGCTCACTTTTTGTGCCATTTTGTTTTTTATGTAATGTAGGTTTACAACCTACTGTGGCACTAGAGCCAATAATTTTCTACAGAAAATTTTACCTATGGCAAACATTTTCTCTAAAAAATTTTCATTATGGCTCTGGATGCAAACAGTTTTTATAGAAAATTTGCACTATGGCTCTGAAGCCAATAAGTTTCTGTAGATAATTTGCACTATGACTCTGTAATCAATAACTTTCCGTAGAAAATTTGCACTATTGCCCTAGAGGCAATAGTTTGCTGTAACAAATTTGCACTATGGCTCTAGAGCCAATAATTTTCTATAGAAAATGTGCACTATGTCTCTGGAGGTAAACATTTTCTATAGAAAATGTGCACTATGGCTCTGAAGCCAATAAGTTTCTGTAGATAATTTGCACTATGACTCTGTAATCAATAACTTTCCGTACAAAATTTGCACTATTGCTCTAGAGCCAGTAATTTTCTATAGAAAATGTGCACTATGGCTCTGAAGCCAATAAGTTTCTGTAGATAATTTGCACTATGACTCTGTAATCAATAACTTTCCGTAGAAAATTTGTACTGTGGCTCTATAGCCAATAATTTGCTATAGCAAATTTGCACTATGGCTATAGAGCCAACAATTTTCTGTAGAAAATTTCTCTATGGCTCTAAATCCAATAGTTTTTACAATAGTGCTCAAGAGACTATAATTTTCTACATAAAATCTAAAATATGGTTCTGGATGCAAATATTTTCTATAGAAAATTTGCACTATGGCTCTAGAGCAAACAATTTTTTATAGAAAATTTACACTATGACTCTGGATGCAAAAATTTTAATAGAAAATTTGGACTACGTCTCTAAAGTCAATAATTTTTTATAAATAATTTGTCTCTATTTTCTCTATATTCTATAGAAATTTTGCACTATGAGTCTCGAGTAAATAATTTTATAGTCTCTAGAGCCATGGCAAATTATATTTTCTATAAAAAATAGTTACTAATAACTATTAAATAAATAATTTTTGAAGAAATTTTGCTGTTTACACGAGTTTGAAGCATTTTGAAGAGCAATTTAATTCTTAATTGCACAAATTTCTATAGAAAACTTTTGCTCAGGCTCCAGAGCTAAAAACAATTAAAAATTTTTTTTTTCTCTTAATTTTACATAGGGCCCCTAAAAGTCGACCTTTGTTCTGTGTTTTTGCTTAATTGCACGTCTTTTACTGCTGCCCGTTTTTTACTAGCATATTTTTTTATACAATTTTAACTTTAAAATTGTTGAACTATTTGGTGTTGTTAACTTTAAACATTTCGCGTGTATGTGATTGCAGTTTTGTAGTCATTTGTTATATGTTGTTGTTGAGAGTGTTTTTATTTTTGCTATTTGCAGGCAAAAATGCCAGCCACTTCATATTCGTGTTTATGATTGTCAGACAAATGTTGCATTTCAGCTAATTTTTTTTTAATTTTAAAAGCTATTGTTCTTGTTGTTGTTTGTGTGCGTATGAGTGTATCTTTATAGTGAATGTACTTGTAGTTGTTAACTGAGTGTTGGGCTGTTTGTCCAACTCATTTCGAAGTGATTTACGGAGTTTTTGTACGATTGTGGTAGTAAATTAAAGCAATTTAGTGGATTGTTGTTTTTTTGTTTTGTAGTTTTTAAATTTTTTTTTATTGGGGTGATTTAACAAAATAAAGTAAATGTTGAACAAATTTTTATTATGAGTAAAGTTTAATTTACTGGAGATTTATTAAAGCGAAGAGGTGGTTGAACTCACCTTGATATTGAGTTTCTCAATATGTGTGTTATGATGAATTTATATAAATTATTTAAGTTTTCTTGTCGTTTTTGATTTAGTAAGTAATAATCGTGTTTTTCATATTAACTCCTTTTAGTTTTTATTTAATTTTTGTAATTTTTTACAAGTTCGTGTGTTATCACACGCAAATATTACTTATCTTTGCAGCAATTTCTTTGGTTTTTAATGAAACTATGTGTACTCGTATATTGCTGCAAAGAAACAAAAACACGAATTTTGTTAACACACAACCACTATAAATCGGTGACAGCAGAGCGACTCTAAAGGGATGCAACATTGAGCGTAATGAATGTTTTTGGAGCAGAAAAAAATGGAGAAAAGTGACTTAATGCTTGTACAAGAATGTCAGGTAACAGTATAATTTACACCCATGAAAAGAAGCTAATAAATAAGAATGAAAATATAAACATAACATACAAATAACCACGATTATATCTAAACTAAGCCTACAAAAAGAGTTATGATTAAAGCTAAACTAAGAATACATAACAAGCCACGATTAAAACTAAACTAAGACTATATAAAGATGCAGGATTAAAGCTTAATTAGGACTACTTAAATTTCTACAAAGCTTTTCTAAAACAAAGTAAAGCTTCAAGTTTATAATGCAATTTTAAATTAAACCTACTTAACTACAGATAACTCAAACTCGTTAAAACCAAGTTTAGTTAGTATAAATTTCAGTTTAGGAAAGAATAAATATATAACAATCAAACAACACAAATATAATGAATTTAATCTTACCCCCTGGCCCACAATGTCGAACGATAACGTTCGCTTAGATAAGACTTAAGACACAAACTTGATTGTAGAATAAACAAACTTGATTGAGTAAAAAATAGATACGATAAAAAGTTTGTGTCTTAAGTCTTATCTAAGCGAACGTTATCGTTCGACATCGTGGGCCAGGGGTTAAGATTAAAACCTAGTTGACTAAGATTATTAAACCTCTTAAATTCAAGTTTAAGTAGAGTATAGTTAAGTTTAGATAAACTTTATATAGCTTATATAGAGATGAGTTTAAATTAACTTGGTAAATTTCAGTAGAAAAATGGAATTTTGGAAAAATGATGGAAAATCCAGTTAACTGTGGATTAATAAAGAGATTAAATTTAATAGGGTTGAGTTAAAATTAGAAAAAGTAGAAAATGCAATGTATTTTGGAAAAATGCTAAAAAATTCAGTCAACTGTTTCTATTAAGTTTAGCTAAAACGAAGTGAAGTGTAAAAAAGTTTAAGCTAATAGCAATCAGAAAACTCAAATAGTGGGCAATTTAAGATTAAATATAGTTAACTGAAGATAATTTACTCTCTTAATCCGAGATTAGCTTTAATAGAGTTGAGTTTAAATAAACTTTGATAAATTATATTCGAATAATGAATTTCATTTTGATAAAATTAAGAAACATGAAGCTAACTGCGGCTTCCTTAAACTCGTTTTTTTAAATTTGGTTAAAAAGGGAAGATCAGATAATCTCAAGTTTATTTGAAAATCATATCTATATTTTTTTTTTTAACTGATTGCATTTTTAACTGATTGCATGTTTAACACAGTTGAATGTAGTTAATGGAAACAATAATTAAGATGAATTATTTAAATAAAATTATAATAAATTACAATCAAAAGTGCAAAACATTTCCAGTCTAACGTAACTTAAACTCTCATAAAATATCAAATAAATTAGAAAATATAAAAAAATTTTGCTAAAATTAGATTATGTAAACTGTGTTAAGTTAAACTTAATAAAATCTATATTATGTTATGGAATCTATAAGCTCCTGTCTGGCAACTGGTGACTTATAATGCATTTTTTTAAATATACAATAAAAATCTCAAAGTAAGCTTTATAATTCTAGTTTTCTATAATAAACTCTCTTCACTCAAATACCTTTTACAGCGCTCTAAAAAAACCCAGTCCCTGTGTATTGAACTATTCAGTTAGATTTTTGGCATTTTGCAAATAATATAAAATTGTAAGTAAACAGTATAAAAGTAGAAAAACAATTAAAAGTTATGTATTTTAAATAGATACTTTAAAATCTAAATAAAATGCAATAAAATTTACAATTGTTGACATGTAATCAATTAAAAATCGAGGAAATTCTAACATTGTCTTAATTTTCGAATGACATTATGTAAATTGCATAAAATTCTAATAAATTTACAATTGTTGACTTGGTGTAAATATTGTTAGATTTGTGTAAACATTATGAAATCAAAGAATTTATTAAAATATCTGGATTTTAAAAAGATCTTTTAAAATCTAAATTAAATTTACAAAACTTACAATTGCGACATGGTGTAAATAATACGAAATTCTGTGTAAACAATATAAAATCCAGGAAATTCCAGCATTATCTCATTTTATAAATATTATTAAAGAATCTACATGAAATTTTAGAAAATAGCCAATTATTGAGATTATGTAAATAATGTAAACTTTGTGTAAATAAAATGAAATCAAAGAAATTATTAAAAGTTCTTTATTTTAAAAAGATACATTAAAGTTTGAATAAAATTTAAAAAAATTTACAATTTTTAACATGGTGTAAATAATGGCAAATTCTGTGTAAACAATATAAGATACAGGATATTTTGAGATTATCTTAATCTTTTAATGTTATGAAATAATCTGATAAAATTTTTTTTCAATTATTTTTTTTAATTAGTGACATTCTGTAAATTATGTAATTTCTTAAGTAAACAATATTAAATTAATCAATTTAATAAAATTTCTTTAGTTTACAGATTTACTATATTATTTACGTCAACTTTATCAAAACTTGCAAATGTTGACATGGAGTAAACAATGTAAAATTTTGTGTAAACAATATAAAATCCAGGAAATTCTAGCATTATCTTACTTTTTAAAAGTTTTGAAATAATCTACATAAAATTTTACAAAATTTTCATTTACTGACAATGTGTAAATTATGTAATTTTTTGTGCAAACAATTAAAAATTAAAGAAATAATAAAAATTTGTGGATATTAAACAGTTACTATTGAAAATACATAAAGTTTACGACAGCCAAAAATAGTTGACATGGTGTAAACAATGTAATTTTTTGTGTAAACAATTAAAAATTAAGAAATAATAACAATTTGTGGATTTTCAACAATTACTATTGAATATACTTAAAGTTTACCAAAGCCAACAATTGCTGACATGGTGTAAAAGATGTAATTTTCTGTGTAAACAAGTAACCAAGTAAAATTGAAAATTTTGTTCACTCTTAGGAATTTTTTAATTGATGACATAGCGTAAATATTGTATAATCTTAAGTAAACAATATAAAAACCAATGCATTTTGAAAGTTTAAAAACATATAAATTTTCAACTTTTAACTAACGCATTTCCTGGAGTGTAACTTAACACAGATGATGATACTTAAATAAACAAAATATGAATTTATGTATGCAAAAAAAAAAAAAAAAAAATAACAACAACATCAACGTAATAATAAGGACAACATGCCACATAAAATATAAAATTCTGTTTAAATATACGTTACGTTAATAATAAAATGAGCCAACTAAAAGAAGTGTTCAACACTGAGCAAAGCAGCAACACTGCAAGAAAAATATATATAGTGAAGGGAATGTCAGATTTTGTTAATTAAAAAATATTACCACAACAATATGGTAAATGTAAAATGTATGTGATTTCTTACTTTCCTGCAAATTTATGAAAAATGTGAAATAAAATAAAACGTATTATTACGCCACTAATATGAGAATTTTATTAAAACTTATAATTTTATATTTAACAAAAATATCTGTATGCTATAATTTGTGATGACTTGGAAAACAAATTCATAATTACAATAGTTTTACTTGTCACACAGTTTATTTTTATTTTTATTTAGTTTTTCAGTTTTGTTGTGCTGATGTTGTTTTTACCACAAAACTCACAACATATGTTGCTATTTTTAACCAATTTGCAACACTTTATAAAGTTTGCTATACATTTGAAAGTTGTTTTCTAGCAATTTGGTCGTGTATTTTGGGAAGTTTAATAACCTCTAGTTTTTGGGGTGTAAGTTTGATTTGAATAGTTGTTGTTGTGTTTTTTCCAACAAATATGTATTTTTATTCAAGTATATTTTATTTGAAATAGTTTATTTGAACTAAAAAGTAAGAATGCTATATACGGCTTCTAAAATACCCTCCAATAAAATTATACAAATTGCAAATTATAAAAAGTAAGTTTTTGTTTATTTTCTCAAATATTATAGAGATTATACAACTCCTACACCTAAGACAAAATCACTGGTAAGCTTTAATAACAATTTTAAAAATTTTTGTTTTTAAAATTTACTCAAGGTTGCTGGATATTCTGGTTCATAACTTTTTGTCAAATCAACCGATTTGGCTAATTTTAACTACCAAGCTTTCTACAACAATTGTTAACAGTATATGTAAATATCTTAAATTTAGGTTAGATAGTTTACACGTGATAGTGTTTTGAACACACACATTTACCCGAGAATAAGTAAAAAAACCAAGAATTATTATACTTTGTGCGATTTTTGATAAATATTTCGGCAAGTTACCGCTATAACTGCATAACTTTATATAGGAAACAAAATTGTTCCATGAATTTGACTTAAAGTTAAGAAAGCAAAATTTATTTAACCATCCTTTCTTTGAACTGTGCAACTAGTTCAATTGTTGATGGTCTTTGAGTTCAGCAAATTAAATAGCTAAATAAACCAGCCTCTTTCACATACATTTCTCTATAGCCCACTACTCCTCTGTGGCAATTACTATTTAAAAACTAAAGAAATACAAAAAAACAGAAAACTTTTTCTATTTTGACCTCTAGCACAGAGTGAGTGAACAAAAGGCCTTTTTACACTTTGAAATTTTAACAAAGACCAACTGCCAGCACCAATTCCAGCAGCAAATAACAACTACAAAAACACCAAACGGAAACAGCAACACCAACATTACATTACAAAAAAAACTTGTCCTTATAGTTTTTCCAAACCCAAAAAGAGCTTTAAAAAACTCATGTAAACGACATCACTTTAATGTTACAAGATCAAGGAGAAAAGGAACAACAACTAAAAAAACAGGGAAACAACCAACACCAACCGAGTAAAATGACAAAAGCAAACACAGAGTTTAACACGCGTTGTAACAGCAAAGTGGTGGGCGCCACTCGCACATGCAAACACTCACAAAAAACTTTTCATTTTGAAAAGGCCTACGTAAAATTTGTACAAAAAAAAAAAACAAAATAGAATAACCCAAGAAAATTACAAATTTTTCTTAACAAATCAGCAAACAATATGTTTTACAAAAGAGTGGTTGCTTGGTATGTGCTTTCCTTTCTAAAGTGTCAAATCTAAAGAAATGGGAAAAATTCGAAAATAAAGAAAGAGAAAACCAAAGTGTTTTGTTATTATTACCGCCAAGGGTTTGCTTGACAATGTCACTACAAATGAGTCTATTGTATAAGAAACATGCTGTGGCTGGCGGTCAGATATGTTAGTGGGGAGTTTTAAATAATGCTTAATATTAAGAGGATTTTTTAATTTTAATTTAATAATAATGTAAAATTATGAATAAGTTGTAGAAGAGATTTAAATTTTCAATAGCAAATATTTGAAAATGTACTTTAATTACACAATGCCAATAATTGAAATTTACATTTAATTTTTTTGTGAAATCCTTAAATTTCCTCGATTTTATATTATTTACATAAAATATTTACCTTGTTTACACCATGTCAACAATTGAAAATTTTTGTAAAATTGAATGTAAATTCTTAATCAACATTCAGAAAGTAAGACAATGTTAAACTTTACTCGATTTTATATAGTTTATATAGAATTTTACATGGTTAACATCATGTCAACAATTGCAAGTTTCGTTAAATATCATTTAGATTTTAAAAATCCATTAAAAACATTGAAAATTTAATAATTTCTTTGATTTTAAATTATTTACATAACCATGTTTATTACTTACACCATGTCAAGAATTAATTATTTTGTAAAATTTATTATCGATTCTTTAGTAACATTCAGAAAGTAAGAAAATGTTAAAACTTATTTGGTATTATATTGATTACACAAAATTTTACATTGTTTACACCATGTCAACAATTTTAACCTTTATTAAATTTCATTTAGATTTTATATATTATATATTTTTAAAAGCATAAACAATTAAAAATTTCTTTAATTTCATATTGTTAACATGAAATTTATCTTCTTTACACCATGTCAAGAATTTAAAGTTTTGTAAAACAGACGATGAAGAGAAATAAACATTAATTTTCCGTGGTCCATCCATATAAATTATTATTTATTTACAAGCCCAGATGATGATACTCAAAGAGCATCGAAATATCGGCAAATAAAATAAAATAACATTTATTTTCAATACCGGCCTCGAGCTGGAAATAAAAGCATTTTTATTTATTACACATAAAAAGGTCGAATAAAAACTACTTGAATTAGTTTTGTAAAATTTTATGGCGATTTTTTACAAACATTCAGAAAGTAAGACAATATTAAAATTTACTTGATTTCCTTGATTGTTTGTACAGAATTCTACTTTGTTTACATCATGTCAACGATTGCAAGTTTCGTTAAAATGTATTTAAATTTTAAAATATCTTTTTATCTTTAGTTAACTAGATTATTTCTTAAATTAATTCTTAAATTAAAATTGTTTGTTTATTATTGTTTTAAAATTTCTTAAACTTCAGTTTGTTTTAGCTAAACTTAACACAAACGAGTTTAACTAGAGTTTTTAACATTTTCTCAAAATGCATTGCATTCTAAAGTTGTAATTTATTCAAGTTTAATAAAACTCAACTCTTTTCAAATATACGTTGCATTCAACAAGTTTAACTTATCTTCAGTTTAATAAGTTTAATCCAAACTTAACTAGATTTCTATGCATTTTCTTGTATAATAGCAGTTAATTAGGTTTAATCTTAAGTTACCCACTATTTGTGTTGTTCGATTGCTATTATCCGAAACGTTTATAAACTTCACTTTGTTAAACTTAATAGAAACGAGTTTAAAAAATCCGCAGTTATTTAGATTTTTCAGCATTTTTCGAAAATGCATTGCATTTTTCTACTGTAATTAACCTAAGTTAGTTTAAACTCAACTGTATTCAAGCTAATCTCGCATTAAACGAGTTTAACTTATCTTTAGTTAACTAGATTAATTCTTAAATTACCCACTATTTGTGTTGTTTGTTTATTATTGTTTTAAAATTTTTTAAACTTCAGTTTGTTTTAACTAAACTTAACAGAAGCGAGTTTAACTAGACTTTTCAACATTTTAAAGTTCAGTAAAACTCAACTCCTTTCAAATATACGTTGCATTCAACAAGTTTAACTTATCTTCAGTTTAATAAGTGTAATCCTAACTTAACTAGATTTCTATGCATTTTCTTAAAATGCATTCATTGTTTAATAGCACTTTCTTAGTTTTATCTAAACTTAACTATCAGCCATGTCACAGAATTAATTCAGTAATTTGCTTCTATAGAAAAAGTACAAGGAAATTTGCTATGTGGAATGGTAATTTTAAGCATTTCTAGGTTTCATTTCGAAAAAAAATGTTTCGTTTTACTTTTTCTATAGAATCAATATACGGAATTATTTCCACTTCCGAACGGAATTAAATTCTGTTACATGGCTGTGTATTCCACTTAAATTTGGATTTAACGAGTTTATGTTATCTTCAGTTAACTAGGTTTAGACTTAAATTACTCTCTATTTATTTTGAAATGTTTAATTTTTATCGACCTTTTGTTAAATTTTTTATTAGAAATTTCTAAATTGGGCTTTCAAGGTCAGGTATTTTTTATTATAAAATAAATAAAAGACTAGTTTATTTCATTTTCTCCAATCCTACGTTTCGTCGGTATTTTTCCGACCTCCTCAGGGATTAATTTTATTCAATCTGGCAACCATATAAATATATAAAGGAAAATAACAATATTAATAACAAACAATCATAAATTTAACAATATTTATGTTGTTTGGTTATTATTTTCCGAAAATTTCTTAAACTTCTGTTGGTTTTAACTAAACTCAACATGAACGAGTTTAAGTAATCCGCAGTTAACAATTTTTTTTTTCAATTTTCTAGAAGAGCATTGGATTGTTGAACTGCAATTTGCTAAACTTAATTATATACCACATCAACTTGGATTTAACAGTTTTACTAAATATCTTAAATTACACTCGATTTATAATTTTGGATTTTTATTTATTATTTACTACAGAGCGAATATATATTTTTTAATCTAAAAAGTGTTTACTCTAAAAATTTTTCCACTGTGACCAGTAAACCTAAACAATTTAGTTTAAAATATTTATTAATAATATGTTACAAGCTTAATTCCTTTTCAATGTATGTATCAAATTTTATATGTAACATAAAATGATTAATGAAAATATCTTACAATAATGGTCAACTTTGACTAACTCTAGATTACTCTATAACTTAGTTTGAAATTTCTGTTAGTAACATTCTGAAAGCTTAATTCCTTCGCTATATGTACAGCTAGTTTTATGGCAATAGGACAAATAGTTTAATAGTTTGCATACAAATTTAAGCTACATATTACATAATAAAACTCTGGAGCGTATGATTATTATTTAATTCATAGAAATTAAAAAAATAACAATCATACGCCACCCATTATTTTTAAGCAGTTTTTTGAGATAAAATTTAATTTCTAGATAAACTACATTTTCTAAGGGAAATATTACATAAGACTAATAACTCTTAAGACTGATACAATTATATTAAGCATAAAAGGTATAAAGTACAATAAATATACATTTTTACCAACAACTGGTATAAATAAACCAAATATTTGCTTTTATATTAACAAATGTTCAAACTTATTGAATTGATTCTGTACAATTTTCTTTAGGAAATTTGTAGTCCTCTAGAACTCTTGTTTATTCTGGCTGTAGAGTTTTATTTAAATGTGTTTTTCTCCTTAAGAACTCTATCGAATATTCTGAATTTTCTTTGGCCATAATGATATCTATTTGCCAGTGGCAATTTATGTATGACTCAACATTGGCTTATTATTTGCAACTTCATACTCACTCATCAACATAATCATTTATATAATCGAACACATTGTTAGCTAGCATATGTATAAAGTAGTTGTTGCCTTATAGAAAACCTCTGTATAGAGGAATGAAAAAAAAAACTATAAAAGACTAACAGGAAATCACTGTCTGGCTAAACAACGAAGACTAAAAGTTGGTAATAAAAAGTATCCTGTTTATATTATTTAATGTGTTTTTTAGGTATGTCCTTGTAGTTGTTTTTGAAATGTGGTATTTTTAACATGTCTATTGGCTGATTTAGATATGTGAGAGAGTGAAATTTTATATTAATACTAATGATAAACTGTTGTTTTAGTTACTTGTTCTAAGTTAAGTTAAGATTATTTAGTTGAAATGCATAAAATTATGTTAATTTTCATTGTATTGTTTATATTTAATAGTAAAAAATTTACTACAAATATGATATAAATTTCAATAATGTTTGTTTTCTATAATTACACAGCCCGACAAAATGAAAACTTTTTTTGGTGCCTTAATCAGTTTGTACATATCTGGTATTGGGCTTCAATGCCCAAGGAAATTGTCTACTTGTTTCACTAAACTATTTGAATATCCCACAGTCTGATCATGTCCCATACCTCGGCATATATATGGATATTGTGTTTTTTTGGAACGTAAAAAGTGAGGCATTGGTGTATTTTTTATGAATATTTGAAAAACAAAAAAAAATTTTTTTAAATAATATTTTTACGCTATATCTCCAAAACTACTGAGGGGAGTAAATATTATGTTAGGGCAGCAGAATGATAATATTGCAGCTAAATTAAATTTTTTTTCTATATGGAAGGTTAAACTGTTCTTCAGTTATTTTTTTTTTTTAAATGTATATCTCCAAAACTAGAGTTGATGCAAAAAACGTGAGTTAGCGGTATTAGATCACTATATAAGATGTATATAAATTGACTAGAAAATTTAGGGCTCCATATTGCGTGTTGGACCATGATGCATCGATTGTGCGGTGTGTTTCGGTTTCAATATTTTTGCTTCCGTTAACCGTTAAGACCGACATGCGTCGATTGTGCTGGTTGTATTTTTTTTATTTGTTTCTCACATTTCTCTTATGTTTGATTTAGCGTTACCTGAATTATTGCGAAATTCTACAGTCGCATGTCAGTTTTGACAAAATGAGCCATGCAAGTAAGTAAGTGTCTTTAATAACAAAAGTATTAATGAAGTGCACATATATTAACCCTTATGTGTGTATCAGGGTACCACCCGGATACCTTTGGTGTTTTCACTCAAAGTTTATTCATTGAAATTGATAATTGTAATTTGCCTAAGATACCAATTTACATTTAACACCCTTGTTAATCCCGGGTACCTGTATGCAGCCATTGCAAGTACGAGTATATTATTTGAAGTAGAGTTGTGCCCGGTCGTTAATTTCAGTGACCGGTCATTTCCATTCATTTATCCAAGACTGATTCGTTCATACAATTCGTTCAATCGTTCACTTTGAACGAATGAATTCAACCCTTATTGAATGTGATTTTCTTCTTGTCTTTTGATAAACAGCAGCTGAACGAAATTGATCCGTACACTATTGAACGAAAACCGTTCAGTTAAATGACCGGTTCATTTTGTTCAATGAAGTGATCCGTGCATTTTAGTCCGTTCGTTTATGAACGACACAGCTCTAATTTGAAGTTGTTAGTAGCTTTTCATGAATAAATAAAAGTCTGTGTAATTTGTAAACAAACACAACTAAATCTTATTTGGAAACAGAAATATAAAAACCACTAATTCAACGAAGTTATGAAAATAAAAGAATTAAAATTTTAGCGCAAATTTATTGAGCAGTTTGTACACATTGGTTGACTAAACGAGTGTTGATTGCAGTTTGGCTTGAAGCAGCCAGTACAAGTTTTATGAGTCTTTCTCTGCTTTCTACGTAGCTGCGAGCACTCGTAACAACTTCCTACTACTGGAATGTGTCCGCTTGTGTCTTCTGTTTGTAAAGGAGATGTTGCAGTTTTAAAGTTTGGTATGTAAACAATTTGTATTGCAGATGATGTCGATGACTGTTGATTTATTTTATTCAATATTTTCCTTACACACACCAATGTTTAGATCTTTAAAACATTTTCAACGACGTTGCATATTAAATTTCATTGTATATAATTGTCATGTGTAGACCTAGGGGACAATAAATTTTTCAGTGTAGAACGAGTGTCAACTATTAAAGGTTGGCAACTCGAAAGAAAGGTAGTTGGTTTTTTTTATGAGAAAAATAGGGGGAGAAAATCTTACCGCCAGCTAGAAAAGAAAATGGAGAGGTGGACAGCTTGGGAAATGGAAGGTGTCGAGAAAGGAGAAAGCGTAAGGAAGAGATACTTTAATGGTGGATCATGAAGAGTTAACAGGCGGCCGGCGAGAGCAGTGTAATAAAAGAAACATTTTTAATAAAAATATACATATTTTAACAACAAAACCGTTTTTTTAAACACAAACATACAAACCTACAACAAATCTTTAATTTTTGAATATCAACATAGAAAATAACAACAAGAAGTCCCATAAATAAAGTAAAGAAACACCAGAGAAAATTTTAAATTAAACGTAAACAGCCTACAAAAGCCGCCACATCAGCCTTCAGTTAACTCCATCGGGGAAGCTCACGGTTGCGTCATCAACATCATCAACCCTTGGTAACAGGTATTCGCCAGACTCGGACCACACATAAAAACTCGGACCTACGTACAAAAAATTTATTATTATACATATACTCATTTTGGAATTAGGAAAAATAGTTTTTTTTACCGTAAGGAAAATATTTCCGTAATTTTAGTACCCAGGAATTTGAGGGAGTACAGCCATCCATAGGTAGTGGGCCCATTCCCTAGGTATTTGTAAGCACGGTCCAATTGAGACAGGAATAAAAGAAAAAAAAAACCATTTTTACCAAAAAAAAAAAAATTAGTATATGCGTATTGAATAAAACAGAAAGTTATACAGGACGAACTCACCTAAACTAAGACTTCGGCGAAGGAGAACTAGCCTCAACAGTTCCAAGCAGCCCAGGTGTGCATCGGCACAAACAAACAAAAAAAAAAAAAAACATAGAAGTTCTCATTGATTTTTAGTTTGAATTCAGAACATTTAATAAGTTACCTTACCTGAATCTTTTTGCGTTAAATTATCTTCAGAAATTTGTGAAAATTGTCATTTTATAATTTTTAATTTTATTTTGTTAAATCCTTTTTATACATTATTTTGAATTTTTCGTGAATCATAAACTAAAGTCCATTTAAAAGTCCTTATCTATTTCATAAAAGTTTAAATTTTCTATTTTGAGTTCTTTATAATTTTTTGCAATTATGTTATAAGTTGTTCAATAAAAACAATGCACCCATATATTTTATAATGACAGATGAAATAATGAAGTCTTTTATATGAAGTGGTAAATTCTACAGGTGGTGGTAAGTAGAGAGAGAGAGAGTGTTTGAAGGGCAGACATGGGACATCCCAAGATATGATCAAGATGTCAAGGTGAGCCTCCAGGCTCGTGTGGGAGGGCTAACCTGGCAAAACACCAGCCAGGGAAAGGTGTGTATATGGGCAACGGTTGTAAACGAGACACATTAACGACATTTCGGGTCCCCACAACAAGATTTTTATACAAAGCTGGTATGATTTTTATTTATGTGTGTTAAGAGGACCAGAGAGTTGGCAAGAACCACCCCCATCCGGCGAGCTTATACCAGCGCAGCCGACAATCTGGCCACTTCAGGCAGTTAGTAGTTCTTTTGCTACCAGCTGATATTCCCAACACAAAATAATTGCAAGTGCACACATAATATAATATAGGATATATATAGCGCGAAAATGATTTTTCTCTACTTAAGTTTCATAAAGGTACCTGGGTAACCTTGCAGCGCTTTAGAAGATGCTATTATTGCCTCAAACTAATGCAAATTGTTTCATGCAATAAAATTGTGTTGTAGTTAAAAATATTATTAAAAATCGCCCGAAATGCATCAATTGTGCGTATCCTTAAAGTCCTTAAAGGATAAAAAAATTATACAACCTAATTATTGATAATATTTTCATATGTTGTAGAGATCACATATTCCAAAATTTATAAAAAAAATATTCCTGGTAGTTTTGCGTCAGCTGTGAAAGAGATATGTATATGAATTTTTCCCAATTTTTTTTGTTAAATTTAATTCAATCTTCTTTCACAGCACTTAATAACTTAGTTACAAAAATTTAATTATTTTTCTGTAATATATTTTTGAATGGTAAAATATAAATTACCTTTAGGGCTAAACATGTGTAATGTGAGCTTTCTTTCATTATTAACATATGGAACTATTTTTACTTGGATTTGAAAAGTTTCAAGCTAATTTTTTAATGCCCATGAAATATAAATTTCCAATTTGTTAAATAATGTGCCAGGAAAATAAATTCTTGGTATACGAGTATACAAATTTTAAATTGTGTACCAAGACTTATTTTTACATTAAATGTATAATAATTTTTTCTGGGGCTTTGCTTATTTATTGATGTTACAATAAGATTGAGGAGAAGCAGCAGTTCTAATGGCAGATTGAATGAATGAATGAATGAATGAATGAATGAATGACTGTATGAAAATTACAAAATAAATGGGCAAATAAGTTGACCATAACAGGTTGACAGGGTCCTTTTTCTATTACTTTCCAAGTTTATTTTTAGTTTAGTTTTTTTCTATACATACATATTTTTCTTTTACTTACTTTATATACTTATATTCTTTTCTTTGCTTGTTGTGGAGATGCTAAAATGCCAATAAAAATAAATAGTATAAAGTAAAATAAAAAATTAGCAAGAGAATGTTTAAGGATATTTCAACAACCAGGAGGTCTTTGTTTGTATGTATTGGCTTACATTTATTTTATTATAAAGAACTAATAGCTGAAAGCGGGGAAAGCCCACATCACTGAAAGCAGTAATAGTAGCAGTGATAATATGTTGTAAGTAGTTACGGTGCAGTAGAGCCAGTGGTTGTATTAAGTTCTTTTTTATAATTTCCTTTTAATATATATACATATGTATATATATAAAATATAAAGGGGTTTTCAACAAGAATTTTGTTTTCCAACAGAAACATATTGAAATATTTTGCAACTTTTACAATAAATTAAATTCCTTATTCAAATGGTGTAAGAGTTGTTGAAAAATATCGTACTTCTAAGACAGCTAATAAAAAATTTGTTTGATAAAAAAGTCAACATTGAGTAACTCTAGTTAACTGTGCAATTTAGTTTTAAAAATCTCTATTAATGATATTCTGTTCGCTTAAATCCTTCCCTATCAAATAGCAATGCCAAACGGGACTGGATTTTCGAATACCGGTATTCGGGATTTTACAAATGTAAATCCCTGGATTTTTCGGGATTTTGGGATTTTTCGAGATTTTGGGATTTTCGGTATTTTTGTTTCTTATTAAAACAAATATTTACAGACATTATAAAGTGTTGTGGAGGGCTTTTACATGCTTCACTTACATTCGTTATTTCTAATAACAGGTGTTTCTATTTCTTTATGAAATTCACTTTTCAATTTTGGATTTTTTTTTCAAAAAAATTTTAAAGTTTTAAGTAAATCATCCTTGATTTTTGGTTTGATCACTTACTATGCAATCAATTTTTTATAACTCTTTAAGTATTATTTTTTTTTAATCCCTAAAAATCCCGGTACTTTTTGAAAACAAATCGGGTTTGGTATCTCTACACTCCATGCAGCGAAAGTCTGCCATTCTATCAGTCAGAGGGTTGCGAGTTCGATTCCCGTCAAAGACTCTGGGTGTTTTCTGTTTGTGTTTGTTATTTATATATATATATAAAAAAAAAAATTTAGAAGTTCTGTAGGTACACCATAGCCCCGACTTGAGTCGTTAATGGTGACCGGAGAAACGCAACGCAAATCGAATCACCTTTTTCTATATATTGATTTATTGGGGAAATATTCAAAGCAAAGCAAAAAAATTTTGTATTTTTGATAAAAAACCAGTATGACTACATTTTTATTTATTTCACTTGCTTCAACAAATGTTTAGAATTATTATAAAGAAATAACAAAACAATCATTTACATATTCATAAAAGGTAGATGCATTAAAAAATGTAATTTTTTTAGCTTATTTATTTAGCTCTCTTTGGATGATAAATTGAAATCAACAACACTTGTACCTATATCCATCTATTTTTTTTTACAAAATTCCCTTCTGCGTTTTCGCTTTATTTTCAGGGCATTCTTTCTCATTTTTTGACAAGTAAGTTCTTGATGGTAACCGTTTTCAAAAACTATCTGTTTCGTCCTTTTTTCAATTACGGCTTTCAGCTTAAGCTTAAACTGTTCTGCAACTATTGAATCTGCATTGGCTTACTCTTCTTTTAATGCCACATTATGTAAATTTTCCCGTGTTTTAAAGCAGTTAAATTAACCGTTGCTGGCTTTGAAATCATCAGAATTTCCGTTACTACTAGGTGCAGTATTTTTCCTAAGGTCGTAGTTAATAGAAAGAGCTTAATTTTTTTTATTAAGTCTCCTTGCTCATGTATCCAATTGAAAGAAGGGACTTCATCTTAATCAAAAAACGATTTCTTGTTATAGTTTCTTGTTTAGCTTGGAGTGTTGTGACAATTTCAGCTAATTGCTTTATTTTATCACTGTCTCTGTTGCAAATTGTTCTTACTCTTGTAGGTGCTCTTCCTATATCTAACAGGCTTTTCTCCCGACTTAAAACGTTTTATTTTATTTTAATTCCAAATTTATTACTTTTATTTTACTTTAACTCATACTCTGTTGCGTATGATTATTATTAAATTCATACAACTTAATAAATAACAATCATACGCCACCCATTATTTGTAAGCATTTTTTTAAGATAAAATTTAAGTTAAATAACATTTTCTAAAGAAAATTTTACATCAAACTTTATTACACTTAAATCTACTTTATACTTTAGTAACTATAAAACGATAAAGTAAACCAAGGTTCTGTCAGCCTGTTACCAGTCTTATACATATAAATAGGAGACCTTGATTCTCTAAGTATTTCTGTTTATTAACTTTTATCTTCTATTGATTTAACCATATTTCTAATTCAAATATCTGATTTTATATAGCTTTTCAATAGCTTATGTGTGGGTTTGCGGGTAAATTAAATTTCAATTTGTATATTAAACCATCATGCTACGCTTTCTCAAACGCTTGAGAAATATCGATAAAAAGAGCAGAACTATATTTTTGTTCTTTAAATGTTTTCTTTGACGATATTGACAAGTTTATGAGTTTGTTTGATAGTACTGTGTTTTCTTTTAAATCCAAATTGATGATTCGGGATACAATGGTTTTCAATTAAAGTCACGTAGTATAACTTGTTCATGAGCATTTTCTCCTATTGTTTCGATATATTCGACAATAGTTGCTTGCCTAACTACCGCTTAAATTTTGCTAGGCCGGCTTACATGTGACAGATATTTTAAGACTTTTAGTGGCTCGCCATAATAATGGATGTTTATTTAGTGATTCAGTTTTTCAATATTCCAAGAGCTCTTTAAGACTTTTTATACAATTTTTCAGTTTAGATTTGAGCTGCAGCGATCTGTGCAATTGCCACTCTCTCAAACTCTTATTTTTTCATTTAAGAGACGTTTCATAGAAATTTTTTTGTTTTATTTTATTTTGAAAGACCAAGTTCTCATTAAAAAACTCTATTACTTAAAGGCTATTTTGATTTATTTGTAATTTGCTTGTACATTGCTTGTTATTTTGATTTATTTGTAAGTATGTAGTTTTATATCATTTCATTAGTTTGTATGCTCTACACCATTCATTTCTTCTAAAGGTTCATAAAACATTTTCGTTTTTTATGTAACACTTAGAACTATGCTAGCCAGACCTTTATTTTGATTATCTTTTGCTTGATTGATTAATACAAATAGCATTTAAATATATTCCTTTTGAACAGCATCATACCCTTAAATGAAATAGGTCAAAGTTAAATGAAATCCTGTACTAGATTTAAACAATCACTTTTAGTTATCCAATTAGATCGCCTAAACTGTTTCGAATATTTAAAAATGTTTACGTAACTAGATGAAGAGACGAGTATTGACAGAGGAAATAAAAAAAAACTGTCTCATTCTTTTCGAGATCCAGGCTAACAAGGCTAAACGCAGTTCGACAGATACTGAATTTAAGATATTTAAATCAGATCCTTCTTTTTCTAGCTCAACTGACTATTCACAATTGTGTATATGGGTAATTTTTGTATTTTTGTATAAGGATTCTTATGATTCTGCACAGCCGATTGTAATTTTCTTACTGCAAATTTTCTTGTATTATTTGGGTATAAATTTTATTTTTATTCTATTGAAGTATCATATTGTCTAGTAAATAAACTAAACATATTAAATAGATTCTGTATATATTATGTTTGTTTATCATCTTGTCCCTCTTTCAATGTAGATTTTCTAGCTAACATAAAGAAAATTTTCTACTTTTGTTTACAAATATTTAATGTTAATAGCTAAGTTTGTAGAGGTAGCTGGGTTAAATAAATAATTTTGCTAAATAAAAAAAACTAAACATTTCTTTAAAATTTAAAAATTTATATATAAAATTTTCACAAAATATTTAAAAGACCCCCCCCAAGTAGAGGTAATCAGAAAGAGGTTTATTAAAACTACACAAATGTTGTGCTTTGAAAATGTTGTAGATATATATTTTCCACAAATGTTAAGCCAACATCTTTATTCTATATA
The DNA here is from genome assembly GCA_916048285.2 of Bellardia pandia. Lineage (NCBI taxonomy): Eukaryota > Metazoa > Arthropoda > Insecta > Diptera > Calliphoridae > Bellardia > Bellardia pandia. Next base: position 97,799,677 of record OU696531.1, on the reverse strand, counting down.
TAACGGGTGATTCAAGTAGATATACTTTTTTCAATAGCCTTTTTTTGACAGATCACATGTGAGTCGTGTCATGATGTCATGTTATTTTTGTTTGGCATTTCATAACAACATTTACAAATGGTTCAACTTTATTACGAAAATTCACGTTTTTTGAGGAATGTGTTTCGCGCACTTCGCTCAAATAATGGTCAATATAATAGGCCTACTGACCGTACTATTTGCAAAACTTTCAACCATTTTGAAAGTCAGCATTCATTATTGCATAATATTCGACCGAATAGACCATGTCCATTACGTTGTGAAGAAAATATAGCGAGCGTAGCTGAGAGTGTACACGAAGACCGTGGAGAGTCGATTTGGCGCTGTTCGCAGCAAATCGGACTGACGTATGGAACGACTTGGCGCATTTTAAGTCGAGCTATTAAATCCAAAGCATACAAAATACAGCTTGTGCAACAACTCAAAACCGCTCGAACTTCCCAAGTAACATTGGTTAGCTCTATGGGCTTTTGAAAAGTTCCAAGAAGATTCGACATTTTCGTTGACAATTTTGTTCAGCGATGAGGCCAGTTTCTGGCTCAGTGAGTATATAAATAAACTAAATTGCCGCACTTGGGACGAAGAGCAACCTGAAGAGATGCAAGAACTGTCACTTCGGTTTGGTGTGGTTTGTGGGCCGGGGGAATCAAGAATCTATATTTCTATAAAAGTGATGCCGGTGCGAATGTAACCGTCAATGACATCCGTTATCGTGTCATCATAATCGACTATTTTACATCTATAATTGAAGCTCGTGATCTCGCAATGTGTGTGGCGTCACTTCCCACACATGGCATCAATCAATGGATTTATTGAGAGAACACTTCGGTGAGTACATAATTTCACGTTTTGGACCGGTCGATTGGCCACCAATATCGTGTGATATCACACGGTTAGACTTTTTCCTGTGGCGATATGTAAAGTCTAAAGTTTACAAACCCGCTTCGATTCAGGCCTTGGAGGAAAATATCACATCGCGTGTCATTAGTTCAAACGAGTCATCGAAAATTGGACTCAATGGATAGACCATCGGCGACGTAGCAACGACCAATAGTTGATAGACATAATCTTCAAAAAATAAAGGCCAAAGAATGTTCTTTCAAATGATAGTTAACAGTCACCAATAAATTTAAATTTTTACAGATTGATCGTGGACAATGAAGATTGCTGATGACGCCCTTGGCTGGGTGGGAAATGTATTCCAATTTGCCAATTGTTCCAGTACTTTACAATAGTATTCTTGAAAATTCGAACTATTAGCCTGAATAAAAAAACTTAGTTCAATTCCTTCTCCAATTAATTAAATTTTTTGTATTTTTTTCTTTAAGAAAAAATAGGGAACCTTGAAATGGATCATTTGTCTTTCACAATATCTAATATCTCTGTAAATTAACAACATCCCTCGCACTATATAAAAGTTTTTTGTTGTCACAGATTTTACCTTAGAAAAGGAAAGAATAACTGAAATTCATTTACAGATTTACATGTTTTCTATAAATATATATTTACTTATTCAAATAGTAATACTAAATACCAGTTGTATGTTGTGTGTATTTAAAAAAATCTGTTATTTCTCTTTGTAAACAACTTAAATAACAAGAAGGTCCTTTTTATACAAATATATGTATGTATGTGTGTATATACTGCTTTATTTTTGTGTAAAAGTAAAATAAAAAAATAAAATAAAATAAAACATTTTTATATAAAAAAGAACTTATATACATATATGCTTTTATGTGCATTTTATTCAATTGATTTTTGTTAAAAGCATTTGAAATTTGTTTGCCAGTATGTGTATTTAAAATGTGCATTTAATAGTCCTTTTGTATGCATGTACTTTTATAGTTTTGAAATGTACCAACAGATGTACAATCATATTCATATACTCGTATATACATATGTATATAGAGAAAACATATGTACCCAATAAGCATTTTGGCTGGAATTCAAGTGCAATTACATTTGAAATCCAGTCACAATTTTCAAGTTCCAGTGTTGAATTACAGTTGAAACACAGTTAAATTCAATAGCGATTCCAGCAAAATAAACCATTGAATAACAGTCGAACAATTACAGTGTAATTCCAGCCTTGAATAACAGTATGATTCAAGTCGAACCGAACCTGTTTACCGTTGAATACAAGCATGAAATTTCAGACTGGAAAAAGAATGGATTTCAAATGTAATTCAAGCTTGGATTCACACTGGAATTCCAACATTGAAATTTACAAACAAATTGTGCTTATTGGGTATGTAGTTATGTTTATATTTGTTTTGGAGTGTTGAATATAAAAGTGGATCTTAACTAAGCTGAGTGTTGTCTAAAAGCTTTAAGGAGTTGTATATAAATGAAATGTGGAGTTTATGTAAAGTTTAATGATCTTTGCAATGTATTTTTAGGCTCTGGCACTTTGTTAACTAGTAACTTGTACTTTAACTTGATTCAAAACAGAGATGATCATTTTATAGTGCAATTGCTTATTTCTGTTTTACCAAGTAACAAAATAATTATGAACTGAATTATGAAACATATTTTTTAAACCGAAACCATTTTTTACGTTTACTGTTTTATAAAAATATTTCGTTTACTTTTTCGTTTTACTGTACCTTAAAATTTGTCTCATTTTCTCACCAATACATAAGCTTTTTAATTTTGATCACCTCTGATTCAAAATGCTAAAATTATGTTACCGAATACCTCCATCGTCGCATTTCCAGTCATATTTTCACGCTTCTGTCACAGATTGTTTTAAAACAATGACATGTTTTTTGAGCCTCTTTGTGTTGTCCCAGAAAAAAGTTTGTAAAATTAATTTCCAACCAACTCTTTAACGCTTGATTTTTATTTAACATCAACCACCAATCATCAATCACCAAACACAACAAGCATCTTAATTAAAAACTACACTTTCTTTTGTAATTCTCTTCGCGGCTGTGTATGTCAACCAGCAAGAAAATATACAAAAAATTACCTACAAGGTGGCGCAAAAGTAATCCTTCTATCAGAAAATGCTATAAATTTTGCGAGGCCCCTAATGTCAGTTCTGTTTTGACATTTGCTGACAGAACTGACATTAAGGGCCTTGCAAAATTTATAGCATTTTCTGATAGGAGGATTACTTTTGCGCCACCTTGTATTTCTATTACTCTTTTTTTTTTTTTAACTAAACAATTTAAAATATAAATTGAAAGTTGTGGGTTTTCATTGTTTTATTCGTGTTACTGCTGCAGAGCCAGTCTTTTGTCATCATTTTGTTGTGCCAAAGAAATGAAAGATAAGATGCCCAGGCAAATACATTGTGCGGGCTGTGTAGCATCCCTTTTTTCATTTTATCTTTCCCTAGCTTTCGAGTCCACCTTTCAACATTAGTGCTATATGTATTATGACATGAAATGTTTGGCTGTATTGTCATAGTTGGTGGTTTGAGGTGTCTGCTAATTGTAACATCATTTAATGACATAATTTGGGGTTAAGTTTTTGTGGTTTACAATTTTAACGATTATTTACAGCGTCAAACACAATGTCACCGTTTGTCTTGGTCTTTTGTTCAACAAGCAGCTCCTATGTATATTTTAGCAGTTTTACTTTTATGCTGGAAATTTTTTTTATTACTTTTTTCAATACAAAGACTACACTATGCTTGTTACAAAAAAACAAACCCTGTAAAATATTTTCAGTTTTTAATAATGTTGTGTCTTATGGCTGCTTATTTTCCATTACTTGGTTAGTGTAAACATATTAGCTTTTACTATATCCCTATGTGTCTGTTTCTGGCCATGTAAAGGTGTATTTTTTCTCTTGCTTCTAAAGCCTTTTAACCTTTTATTTAAATTTTCTTAGCCATATCTTTGTTTTCCTGTCATCTTCTAGCTGTTCTTTGGATTTGTATAAAAAATGACAATTATAAAGATGCTGGTAGTTCTTTGCTGGGTTAAAATGCAAATATAATGGTTGGTTGTTCAAGAAAATGAGGGTATTGTTTTGATAATTCTTTAACCCTTGTAGAGACTTTGGGGTTTAAAAAAAAATTGATATCAAGACACTTTTCTCATATAGAAATGTGCGTGGTTTCAGACACTTTTCTCATGCAGATAAATGCTGTGCCTTGTCCAAGACACTTTTTTTTATATAGAATGCCACTGTGTCTTCTTAAGGACACTTTTCTTATATAAAAAGACATTGTGTCTTGTTCAGAACAGTTGTATTTCATTGAAACACACTGTGCCTTTTCAAAACACTTTTCTTACATAGAAATATACTGTGTCTTGTTCTGGACAGTTTTCTCTTATTGAAAGACACTGTGTCTTGCTAAAGACACTTCTCTTATATAGAAAGGTACTTTACTTGTTCAAAGACACTGGGCCTCATGCATAAAACGTGCGCTTGAGCTCGGACTCGATTTTTTGAGTAAAAGCTGCTTGTTGTATGCATAATAAAATTTTATGTATTTGCTTTTACTCACTGCTCACGTTTGATCTCGCCTTGCTCCGTTTGAAGTAAGTTAGATGAGCTTGTGCTCATTTCCATATGCATAAAAACAACCTTTTGCTTTCTTTTGTGAGCTCTTGCTCAAATTTTGTTGAGCATGCCTTATAGTTGACTCGCGTACACTAAAAAGGAAACATGGCTGAATATTTTGTGCCACAAAGAAATACAAAATGTTATCAAAAGCGTAAGACAAATTTATCAAGTATTCTTAATTATTAATTATTTTTTTTTATAATTAATAATAAAATGTTAAATACATAGGTTTGATGATAGTAGCATCTGCTGGTTGGTTAATGATGTTTTTGCTGAGTCAGAAGAAACATGTGGTGGTGCTCTCAGCAACATTGATAAAATTGGACTATATTTAAGATTTTTTTTGATCCTGGATTCCAAAATTGCATAGGAGTCCATCAATCAACTGTGTGGTGAACTCTTGCGGAAGTTGCAAAACTTATATCTGCCAAAGCAAGCGAGTGGATAAAATTCCCGAAAGATGCAAATGAAATAAAAGATGCTCTAATGAAATGGCTAGCAAATTATTGCTTTCCATTTGCACAAATCAAAGCGATGAGTATATTTGTAAAAAAGGCTTCCACTCTATAAATGTGCAGGCAACTTGTGATGGAAAAGAACTTTTTACAAGCGTTGACATATCCTGGTTAAGTTTGTTTGTTGTGGGATTAGAATTAGCACTAAGTAGTTGTGACAAATCAGTTTCCCAGTTTTTTTTAATCATTTTTTTATTGCCTGTTTTATTCATGTCTATTTTATGTTTTATGCGACATTTCATGTTAACTATTTTTTTATTAAAATTTTTCCCGTTATTTCAATGCCAAAGTTTTGCTTAATTTCTGTTACACATGTTTCTATTGTTTTTTTATTTTTTATTTTTAATGCATGATAGTTGACCCTTTTCTATTAAATATTTATTTTGTTTTATTTTTTCTACTTAAAATTTGGAAATGTCCTCCGTTCTATTTTATTATTATTATTTAATTATACATCTACTTCACTTTCACTTGACGACATGTTTCCACTTCAATAACAATTAGACGTTTGATCTCCCTTTGCTCAAGTAATTTCAGTTGTTTTGAACTCATTTTTATGCATGCGAAATTGAGCAAAAGCTGTTGCTATTTGATCGATCACTTTCACTTGACGACATGTTTCCACTTCAATAACAATTAGACGTTTGATCTCCCTTTGCTCAAGTAATTTCAGTTGTTTTGAACTCATTTTTATGCATGCGAAATTGAGCAAAAGCTGTTGCTATTTGATCGAACTCGACTTACGAGCAATTGCTCACCGGCATCGACTCAGCGCTTTTACTCGTTTTTATGCATGATACCCACTGTGTCATTTTCAAGACACTATTCTCATGTAGATAGATACTGCGTCTTGTTCAAAACACTTTTCTTATATAAAAAATCACTCTGTCTTGTTCAAAACACTTTTTCTATATAGAAAGACACTGTGTCTTGTTCAGGATATTTTTCTCATATAGAAAGACAATGTGTCTTGTTTAAGACACTTTTCTCATATTGAAAGACGATGTGTCTTGTTCAGGACAGTTTTGTCTTATTGAAAGACACTGTGTCTTGTTAAAGACATTTTTCGCAAATAGAAATGTGTCTGTTTCAAGACTTTCGCATAGCATTATGTCTGTGCTTTTTAAGGTTAAAGTTCATTTTACCTTTTACCGTACTTACAGTTTCGTATTCAATTAAAAATTTAATTACAATATTCTGCTAAATGTTGGTTTGCTGTTATAATTTTTTGTAACCAGAATATTCTTCTTAAAGGCTACTAAAACAATTTGAACTCCCTGGCTTTTGATTGTAGCTTTTGTTGGTTTTAATTTGCCACCATTAAAAGCCTGCAAAAATGGTAAAGAGAATACAAGCAAATAAAAAGAGCAAACTAAGTGCATAAAATTTAGTTAAAATAAAATAATAAGACAACAAAATTAAATTAAAAATTTTATTGCTCTAGCCAATTTTGAGTAAATTGTTGAAATAAATTTAATGTTTTTTTATACCTATGCATATAAACTTAACACTTTATGATTCATTTCGTTGTGTATGCCCTCTGCAAATAACATTCAACAACTTTCAATTCATCTTTCTTTTTTGTTTTGTTTAAGTCTCTTATTCATTTTTTAATAGAGATTTATTTTTTAAATCCCCATAAAAATTTCACGGCCTTTTGTATTAATCTTGTCATTGAAACAAGTTGATATTTTTTTTTGTTGTGCGAAGCTGATGCTGCTGCTTTTCCTTTTCGTTTTGTGTGTTGTCGTATGAGTGAGTGTTAAAAGCGCTTTATAATGACAATGACAAGGCTTAAATTTATACGGTAGGCTGTGTTGTGCTCTTATATTTCAGTATTGGCTGTGGGGAGAGTTTAATATTTATAAGGGAAATGGTAAAATGTTCAAATGCAAAGAATCTAAACTAGTTTTACTACAGTCTGAAGAGATTGAATTAACTGTTAGACAAGATTTGGATATAAATCGTTTCATGCTTATTACAAATCGCTAACTTTTAGCGTTGTGAGATTTAACAGTCAACTTAAACTATGGCAATTGCTGGATATTGTTAACGTACATATTTTACTAATATGTCAAAAAGTGTTGCTGTTATTTTTAATATATTCTTAATAGCATTTGCTTACAAAACACCCCCTAACTTAAACATATTCCATGCACATTTATATTATATTATATTTTTTAACAATATTGTTTAAAAAGCGTTTATTTATTCCTTCAGTGAACAAAATCAAAGCGTATGTTTATGTACAATTGATAACCGGAGTATGAGAACGATGCAAAAAGATAGATATAGTCAGTAAAATGAAACAAAGCTAGAGAGAGAGAGAGAGAGCTAGAGTGATAGAGGGAGTTAAAGGCTAAAAGAGATAGGATAGGAGGCAACATACAAGGAAGTGTTCATATTTTCATGTCTTGTATTTCTGTGTGTTTGAGTGTGTGTACGAATTTATATTTATTAAGCATTTGTTGTTGGCATCTTTCAGGAAACAGTAAGCACTCATGCAAGCATTATAAATAATTTCTATTTGTATTTCCGCTTAACGCGTTGATAGCACTTGTATGTGTATGCGAGAGAGTGTGTGTGAAACGTCTGTATGTATAAATATATATGCTCATATAATTTTATAATAACCCAGTAGTTCTAGATAGTTCTAAAGTCCCGAAAACAATTGAAGCTTAATTGAGACTGTAAAAAAGCCACAATTGAAGCTTAATTGAGACTGTATAAAGACCCACAATTGAAGCCTAATTGCTACTGCATAAATATCCACAACTAAGGCTTAATTAAGACTGTATAAAGAACCATAATAATAATAACAATTGAAGCTTAATTGAGACTGTATAAAGACCCACAATTGAAGCCTAATTGCTACTGCATAAATATCCACAACTAAGGCTTAATTAAGACTGTATAAAGAACCATAATAATAATAACAATTGAAGCTTAATTGAGACTGTATAAAGACCCACAAGTGAAGCCTAATTGCTACTGCATAAATATCCACAATTAAGGCTTAATTAAGACTGTATAAAGAACCATAATAATAATAACAATTGAAGCTTAATTGCTACTGTATAAAAAACCCACAATTAAAGTTTAATTGAGACTGTGTAAGTGGTCATGATTAAAGCTAAATTGAGACTGTATAAAGAGCAACAATTAAAACTAAATGGAGACTGTAAAAAATGGCCACGATTGAAGCTAAAGTGAGGCTGTATGAAAGGCTGCGATTAAGGCTTTTGTACAGCCACGATTTTAGCTTAATTGACGCTATATAAAAAGCCACGATTAAAGTTCATCTACGACTGTATACAGAGCCATGATTGAAGTTTAATTAAGATTGCCATAATTGAAGCTTAATTGAGCTTACTTAGAGCCAGCTAAGGAATACATTGACTTCTTATAAAACTGCTGGGTATGTGTGGGTTATAGTATATATATATACTTACTATACAAATACATACTTACTTACATAAGATATCCCGAGTTATATACTTTCTACTCGGCTGTCGGAATTTTCATTGCGCTTACAACAGTATGCTCGTGATTGTGTGCATACAGATATTTCATGGACATTATTCTTATATGAGAACAGGTGGAAAAGGCCTTAATAATAAATAAGAAATTACTTCAATTTGTAGCAGCCCAGCATTTATTTCAGCCAAGTCAAAACGGTATCACTGTACGTAAAATCTAAGTAATATTGGAATACTCCGCAAAGGAAATCTTTTTCAAAACTCAAGACATTAGAGCTTTGTGTTTTTAATTTTTAATTCACCTTTAAGATCCCGCCTCGTTTGCTGGCATTATAATCATATTCATTTTGCCCTCTCCCCTTACCTTTCCTTTCCTTCCGCGCATTGTTATTTTGTCAGTGACATAATCGTTAAATTTATTCAATAGACGACAAGATTGAATATCTCTGTCTGTCTGTTTATTTTGTCATATTTATTTGTACTTTTTTTTTTGCTGTTTTTCCTTTTTCTTTTATTGACATTCAACATGTTTATGCTTGAACAATTGTTGCGAATTTAGTTGCCATTTTGTTTTTATTTGTTTAAATCATATGCTTTTTTTGTTTTATGCTCAAAATTTTCCATTTCAATCCAATACGTTAACAAATATTTTTTTAATAAATAAGAAAAATAAGGAGCATAAATTGTAAGTAAATTATTTTTGTTTTAAAGAATTTTATGACTTTTGAAGGCAGACACAATGTTACAGCTTAAATTTAAATTAATACATGTAAAGTTATTTTGTTGTTACGATTTTATTACAAATTGTATGTAAAAGATTAGATTTTTGAGAACTTTTATGTTTCTAGGCTTTAGCACAACTTAGCGTATGATTAATGTATGTTAGTTTCATAATATGCACATATAACATATGTCAAGTGTTTTTAAATGTAAGATAACTCTTTCTTAGTGGGCAGCTGTGAAAAAATATAAAGTGTTCTATAAAAATGTGATTTCTCATGACACATTTTTTAAGACACATGACTATACGAAAGTGTCTGCTGAAGACAAATTTCTATACGAAATTATATTTCTATATAATTTCTATAAAGGACACATTTCTATAGAAAAATGTCTACTAAAGACAAATTTCTCTAGGAAAGGGATATCTATACGAAAGTGTCTTGAAAATCACATTTATTTAGGAAAGTGTCTTCTAAAGACGCATATTCAATTGTGACTCCTTATACAGTCTAAGTTAAGATTCAGTTGTGGCTCTTTATACAGATTGAGATAAGCATTAATCGTGGCTTCAAACGTGTTGCATCAAACGTGTCTCTTTATACAGTCATAGTTAAGCTTCAATTATGGCTCTTTATACAGCTTGAGATAAGCTTTAATCATGGCTTCAAACATGTCTCTTTTACCAGTCATAGTTAAGCGTTAATAGTGTCTCTTTATACAGTCTAAGTTAAGATTCAGTTGTGGCTCTTTATATAGGTTGAGATAAGCTTTAATTGTTGCATCAAACGTGTCTCTTTATACAGTCATAGTTAAGCTTCAATCAAGGCTCTTTATACAGGTTGAGGTAAGCTTTAATCGTGGCTTCAAACGTGTCTCTTAAGTCTTAGTTAAGCTTTAATCGTGGCTCTTTATGCACTGTCAGTACGGTTTCAATAAAGATACTTTATTTTCTATACGTTATAGTAACACTTAATTTAACTTCTCCTTATGCATGCCATAAAATATAAATTAAACAAATTTCTTTCAACAACTTTACTTTACATTTTAATTAAAACATTTAAGGAAATATTCATGGTACATGGTTTTGGCAATAATTTTAACCTCTCTACATAGCTTTTACATACTAATGTTGTCAATCAAAACCAATTTTTTTGTTAGTGTTTGGAAGCCAGTGAAAGGAGCCAAACAAAAGAAAACAAACCGTAACCCCAAACTCCATAAAAAAGTGCAAACAAAACAGAGATTAAAACCACAAAAACATAATTATTTCATTTGCATTCTAAACATACAAATGTTTGGGAAATTTCTAGTTTTTTTTTCCTGTTTGTTGGGTTTTAGAGGAAGAATGACAAATGTTTATGAAATCATTACAAAACACTCAAACCAAACAAAAACAGCAGCAGTAGCAGCAACAACAAACAACGTTAACATCACGAACATTTTGTAATTGAAATTTCAAGTATGATAAGCTAATATTTGCTGTGTAGCAGTTGTGAATAAGTACCGCTTAAACAGCACAATGACAACATCATAGTAATACGAAAAAAAACAGAGAGCGCAAAAAAAATTACAGCCAAGCCAACAACAGGACACGCGAAAATGAATAGATGTTTACAAGTACACACAGTCACAACAGCTCAGAGACGCTAACCAAACAGTTGAGTGACAATAACAGGAAATGTAAAGATTTTTACAAGAATAATATGGGTTTAAGGTTTCAGGAAATGTAGGAGCAGACAATAAGGGGCTTATATTTAAAAGAGCTTTGGCTGGAGTAAAAGAAAACAAAAAATTTTTAAAAATATTTCTCGAGTTTGTAGAGTTTTAAGTTAAACATCGTGAAAGAATGGTTTAGCGAGCAGAATTTTCTTTTGCTGCAGTGGCAGTTTCCCGACCTTAATTCGATTAAGAATTTCTGGTTAATTGCAAAGAGATAGTTAAGATGATTAACTGCCTACTAGAATGATGCTAGGAATGTGGTTTAGGAGTGAGTCCGGTCAAAACAGAACTAATACTATTCGCCAGAATATATAAAATCATTCTAGAGACAATTAATTATCTTATAATGCCAAATATCTTGAACTAATGGATAATAAACTAAATTAAAGCTTGAATAAATAATTCAGGACCACTGAAGCAGAGACTATTTTTGCAAAAAGTCAATTGGCATATACACAGCGCATACATCCGATTTTATTACCAAGCCAATTGTATTTTATATGGCAGCAGATTGGTGGTTAGCTTTGCAGGAGAAACCCCACCAATATAGGTTTCAACATATTGTACTACTCCGTCTAAAGGCAATGTTTACTATACTTAACTGGTTACCACCAGCCTTAATGGAAAAACATGTACTCGAGAACACACAATAAGACTAACTGCAACTAAATCATCGAAACGTGGAAACTATGATCATGACCTGTTTTCGATTCAGGTTATAAAACAAATATACTGGATTAATTGGCTTATGACAATGGCCTCCATCTTTCGGAGAATATTGAAATAATGGATATAAAATAGCTGCAGAACAGATCCAGTATCAAGGAATATCTCCATATTCAGTAATAGAAAAGCGGCCATTAGATTCTGGAAAGTGTTTAAAATAACAGCGTGTCTTTAAAGGACATAACAACACATTCATTGTTTACCCTCGCCCGAGTACCTGTACATAGGGATAATGAAGGAAACAATACAGCTGACGCACTTTGCGCAAGCCTGTGCCAGTATAAACTATAAGAAATTCATACGTGGTTTCAGCATGTTTAGCATTTATGCAAACTTCACTTAAATGCCAACGAATTACAGGAAAGAAAAAAATCAGTTTTATGATTAATATATTAAGAATTTAGCTAATGGTTCTAATGGCGGTCACTACTGGTCATTCTGCCTTTATGTTTATTAGTTAATGAGAAGTTTGGAAAATAAATTTTTATATTCCCAAATTAAGTTAAAATATCTCTTAATGATGAAGGATGTTGAGAAAAAAGCTTTTTGAAAAGTTATTTGAAAGTAATAAATCACAAACGACAAACACATTAATCGAAGACAAACACACAGACAAATGAAGTGGAAAAGAACTAAATTTAAAAGCAATTTCAATAAATGTTTATTAATCAGTATTAGAGGGTGATATACCGTCTTATACTAAAGACTACCATCTTATACTAAAGACTACCGTCTTACACTAAAGACTTCTGTAGAAGCTGTAATAATAAAAAAGATCGGAAGAACACTCACACACTCATCATCTGGAAAATTCAGACGACTAAAGGTACGGTCACACTTGTGAATACATACTAGGCTGTTCCAAAATTTTTTTTGTCAGAGGCTCAAGCATAATTTGAAAGCGTATAGGGTCCAGTATTTTTGAGTCTTTTTTTTGGATTTTTAGGAAGAGGCTCAGAGGTCCTGCAAATCAAGTTTTTGTTAAAAATCTGGTTTTTCGGCCTTTTTTCAAACCTGACTCATAACTTTGCCAATAACCACGTTCATTTAATTTTTTGACCGAATATTTTTAAAGAAAATTTCCCAAACTTTATTTTCACATACAAAAATTTTAAGTTCCGGCAATATTTTTGTCCATTACGATTTCGCATATTAAGTATTTTTGTAATTTTTTAACAAATTCTATAAAAAACGGTTTATTGCTTTTAAAATGTATATGAAAGGTATAAAGACTAGTGACGCGATTTTGAATAGCGATAAGTTCTAACCAATTAAGAAAAAGAAAAATTTTAGTCCTACAGTTCCTGAGTTTGTACCTTAAAAATGGTGATACTTTTTTCGTTATAATTACCTATTGTATATTTCCTTAAATTTTTATAGTTGGGTCTTTGAGGTGATTTCTGCGAATATCATTTCAATTTATTCCGCCGTTTAATTGGATTTTTGCCAATATCTTCAGGTTTAATATTGAACAGCAAACCACATCACCGCAAATAAAACTTTTCGCCACACTCAAGCAGAGGTGGGAGTCTGTTAACACGTCTAGTTTTTCCGACTAAATAAATCACAAAATTGTTGAAAAGATTATTCCGAAACCAATACGCAAAGACTTAAGCAATTTTATTAAAGGCCAACTTGAAGACACTTAACCAAGAGAGGACTATAAAGAACTACTCCATCTGAGTCTAATCTTTTTGGGTGAGAAATCTATGCCCTACCCAACAGTAAAAGCTCCAGGAGTTATCAATCGAGCTCGTTGAATGATCAAAATTATCTATTCTTTGAAAATATGCATTTTCCGAAACCAGTTGCAATTTTATATAGACAAATCAATAGCTGATGCTTTGCTTGAATTTAGTTCATTTATTTTAAGAATATATATTAAATATTGGTACCACTGCTTCGATGCGCTCCTCTCAATGGTCTAAGCATATTAAAGGAATTGGATAGTTATAAAATTACTAATAAAGCCATTGCAGAAGCCTTGCTTAAAACTTTTCTAGGTCATCAGTGGTACTTAACTCTGAAATGGGCTGCCTTAGCGGTTTTTGGTGAACGTCTCGACACCAAAACTTTGCACTTAATGACAAAAAAAAACTTGCTGATACTCTATGCAGCGATTATGTAATATCAAATGTAACTTTATATATTATATACCAACTTTAACACACCGGTAGCCTTGACGACTAGATAAATAACAGTGTATTTTACACCCAGGATTGTAGCGGGTTAATCGTCAGGTGAACTTTTTTTTTTTTTTTTCTCAAATTGTAAAATAATTTAAAAAACAATCACAGAAAATATGAATCCAGAATTTCTAGAACTAAGAACTTTGAGAAATATCATAAAACAAAATTCCCAAAGATTAACACATTACATTATAAGATTAAGTTCAATCGTAGGCCTTCAATTAATGGTCATCTTACAGTCTTTGTTCAGCTAAATCCTAAAGGCTTTTATGATATGACTTTAGATTAGCTTCAATCATTAATGTAGGGCGTCGGAATTATTCTCTACTGTCTAATGCAGCACTTTGACTTCTTTAACATTACAAATCTTGCGCTTTACTTCAACATTAGCACTTTACATGTTTATTGTGGCAGACACATAACTGAGCAAACAAACAAACAAACAAACAAACAAACAGACATCAACAAAAAAGTAAACAACTGCAGTTGTAATGTTTTAGTTGTTTTATTTGTTTTTTCGTGAACCAAACAAGAAAACACACACAAAATATGAAAAAAGAAGTACGCGTTTTAAGCGTGGCGATAATGTCATGTGCAAACTTAGTTTTCGCAAACAATTTTTGCTTTTTGGCCTTAAACCACAGACAACAGGAGCAAGCGAAAAAGCAGCAGCAAACAAACCAAAAAAAAAACAGCTATAAAACCTCTACCAGCACAGCAGTAGCAGCACTTGCAACAGCAATGTCTGCGCTATCTTTCTGGCTCGAGTGTTTGAGTTGTTCAGTCAAACAAATGTTTTCTTGGTCTGATGTCAATGAAGTTGTAGCTTTTCCTGTTTTTTTTTTATATATATAAATTTAACTGTGTCTGTGTCATGTATATGTGTAAGTAAGTGTTTCTCTATATGTGTGTACTTGTACTTCTCGTTCGAGTGCTGTTTAATGGTGGATGCAAAAAGTGGGTTGGCTTGTTTTTCCGTAACCACTTGAAAGTCATTGTCAACAACAAAGATTACTCATAAGTTCTAGACAACAACATCAGCAACAATAGCAACAACAACACTATGAATACAAAAAAAAAACAAAAAAAAAATAGAAACAAATTGTTGGCTAAAAGTTTTTGTTTGTTATGGAAAAATATTTAAAGTAGAGTGTTTAAATTGAAAATACAAAGGAATTGTTAGTCTTTGAACAAATGTTTATACTTTTAACAGAAGATTTTAATGTTTTTTTTTTTTCTGGATTTGTCAAATTTAACAATGGTTTTAAAAGCAGCTAAGCATATTCATGATGTAATTAGTTGCAAAACTTTAAATGCTTTCAGGGAAATGTGTAGTAAAACTTAGGATTTTTAAAATATGTCCTGGTCTTGAGACTTACTTATATAAACAAGAAATTTTTATTTCAACAACAGATAGTAACGAATAGTGATCGAATTTATGCAGGGAACTTAGTTTATTAGCAAAGTAAGATTATGTAGTTATTATGTCTACAATGTTGTTAATAAGACAACATGAGAAGCTGATCAAAGGCAATTGTTTTATTTTCGCATATGGAAAAATTAGGGCAATTAGCTGTACACGCAGAGAAAAAATATAGCAGTGGATAGTTACCACAACTATTTCAACATTTTTAAATAGTTTTTTAAAATATTATAGTCACTTACAATATTATTTTTTCCACCCGTAACGTTATATGTTAAACACATTATAAATAAACAATTAATTAGGTTTCAACTTCAAGGTTCAACACTTTATTTACTTAAAGTAGTACATCAATATTATATATCGAATTCCCTTTAACCAAACTCAAAATAGTTTAATTAGTAGTAAATGCCAGTTTTTTCCTTGATCCAGTGCAAGTAGCTGGTGACACGGGTGAAGGCCTCGGGATTACCCTTGGTACAGCTCTCATCAAAACCGATAGAAGTCACACCAATTTGGATTAGGTCGGTTTCCACAACTAATGGGCCGCCGGAATCACCATCACAGGTGGAAACACCACCAGTAGTAGCGACACAAATATGGTTGGCAGTTATTTCGATATCGTAGACTTTGACACATTCCTTATTTTTGATGACTTCCAAGTGGGCCCATTGTAAATCGTTACTAAGACTTTTAACAGAGTCAGAAGTAAAACCCCAACCGGAGGTAACAGCCTCAATACCGATATAAGTAGAGTAAGATTTCGAAATGGTGGGCAATTTCACAGATTTAATTTTGTTAGTATAACCGGTGCATGGAATCTTGATCAAGGCAATATCGTTCTTATTACTTCTATTATCCCAGTCATCGTGGTCGATTATATCGTTGAGATCGACATTGTATTTAATTTCAGCCTTGGTCCGTTCGGTGGCACCCAAGAACACAGTCACAGATACAGCACGATAGGTACAGTGGGCAGCAGTCAGAACCCACTCGTTTCCAATCAATGAACCACCACACCATTTTTCTTTCTTATTGAGTAGTAGAAAAGATAGACCAACTTGATAGGGGAATTCACCGTCTGCAGCTTTTTTACCCTTGGTAATACCCAACTTTGAATTATGAATGCCAAAGCCAGAGGCGGTGGATAAAGCCAAAGCGAAAAATATTAAGAGTTTCATATTTTTTGTAGAAACTGATACAAGCAACTGAGGATTGTTGCCATTCCCCAACACATTTATATAGTCTGCAGCTTAAAAAATTACTTAAAACTTATGATTAATAAAAATATGTATAAAAAAATTAAATATAGCTTAATGTTTAATTGTTGATTTAGCTGAAATGGTTAATTTAGCTCTTGAATTTGTTTATTTCCTATATTGTATTTACATTATATTTATTTATATGTTAATAACAAATATAGAAAAATTCTAGTTGAAAGATAATATTTATTAAATTGTTATGGAAGTTGATAAAGAGTAGAATTCCGACCATTGGTAGTATGACCCCTCAGGTTGTACAATATTAAATTGCTTTGGAAATGTTTAAACAATAACATCTACGCATTTAATAAATATTATCTTCCAACGTGTGTCTAAATAGATTTTTTTTTAATTTGTTGTTAACAACAGAAGAAATAAACTAACAATTATAACAAATAATAAACAATTTGTTATTAAACAAGTAAGAGTGCTATATTCGGCTATGCCGAATCTTATATACCCTTCACCTTTGTTGTGGATGCAGAATTATATTATATTGTTACGTTTTTACCTTTTAAAAACGATGGTTTATTTCCTTTAAATAAACCGGATTCTTTTTAATTGCATAATTAAAGCGTCAATATGTTTGAGGAAAATATGTATAACGAGTCTTTATTTAAATGTACACAAACACAATTAAAAAAAAGGGTATAATGAACACACTGGCTTTTTACGCACTTATATTACGGTTGAAGAACACACTCAAAGTTTTCGAACACTTTGTTTGATCAACGCCATCTGTTGATGAACAATATTAATACACTAAGTTTTTTTGATGAAATTTTCAGAGGTTGTCTTGGTATTTTGCTCATATCTCCGTTATTTATGGACGGCTTTTGCTGATTTTTAATAGCAAACTTCTCGAAAGCATGTCTGACAGAATTATTGAAGATTTAGATCCCGAAGATATCTGGGGACTGGGAAAAATTGATTTCAAGAGACAGACAGACGGACATGGCTTAATCGACTCCGCTCTCTATAAGGATCCAGAATATATATACTTTATAGAGTCGGAAAATTATATTGTGGAAATTAGAAACGGAATGACAAACTTATCATGAAGGTGAAGGTTATAAAAATGAATAATTATAATTTAAATACAATATAGGAAATAAACAAATTCAAGTTTTTCAGCTAAACCAACAATTTAAAATTTCGTTTATACATATTTGTTCAATTCCCAACTAATGTTATTGTGTTGTAGAAGTTATTCGTCGCACAGTGGCTCAGAATCGTTTCTCATCGGTTAAAAATTGTGTAACTTTTGAACCGATGAAGATACAGGGTGGCGCAAAAATAATCCTCCTATCAGGAAAATGCTAGAAATTTTGCGATTGGCCCATAATGTCTGTATGTATGGCTTCAAAGAGGAGAATAATAATAACAAGAATAATGAGATTTGCCGCGTCTTTGTTCTCGTTTATAAGCCAAAGTGTATAGTCAGACCGAGTAAGCCATTTTAATTTAACTTTAATATTACTTTATATACATATATTAATTAATACTTTACTTTAAATATATTTAGAGAATAAACAGTGCCTATTGTCAACAAGATTGTTTTTGTGTTTATTTTTGCCGGCCTTTTTATTTAGATAGGGAGATATGACCTATTATGGACCGATCATCCCAAAATTTAGTATCATAATTTCTGTCAATATAAATATTATGTATGTTAAACTTTATCGCGATATAAATGCTTTTAATAATTTTATGGAGGTTAAAGTTGAAGTAATTACGGACCGACCATTATAAAAATAGGTGTCATCATTTCTCGATATTATTTGTGTCGAATTTTATTTGATTAATAATATTTTTAAGAAATTTATGATAGTTAAAGTGATTTTCGGAAGTGGGCCTTATATGGGAGCTACGACTAATTATGGACCGATCTGCACAAAATTTGTAGATATGATTTGGCTTCATTTACCACTCATTTGTGATGAAATTTGTTTGGTTCCTTGCATAATTCAAACATTTATGATCGGTAAACCCCAATTTCGGGAGGACTTTTGTATGGGGGACAGGTGCAGATAAGCCAAAAGCTTCGCAGTTTGTGTTTGTTAATTACAAAAAAAAAAAAAAATTAAAAAAAAATAATGGACCCCTTTCCACCCGTTTTAATCCCACCCGTCCTTGAGCTGAAAAAATTCACACGTACCAAATTTTATCAAAATTTCTTCAAAATTGCGACCTGTACTCTGCGCACAAGCTTTACATGGACAGCCAGCCAGCCAGATGGACGGACGGACGGACATCGTTAAATCAACTCAGAAAGTGATTCTGATTCGATCGGTATACTTTAAGGTGGGTGTTGGACCAATATTTCTGGGCGTTACAAACATATGCACAAATCCAATATACCCTCCCCACTATGGTGGTGTAGGGTATACAAATTTGATTAAAAGGAAATGTTGATTTCAATTAGATTTTATTTAGTTCAATTCAGTAATTTCTTATATTAACTCTTGCTAAAGCTTAAGAGAAAAAGCGCTCTTTTGAAGCAGTAAATGCTTACAGATAAAATATAAAGAAAATATGCTTTTTTACTGCTAACAATGAAGAAGGTTTTAAAGCTAAAAAAAAAAACAAAAATGAAATTATAGCCTGCAGATTTACGTATGACAACGAAAGTCAATTACAAAACAAATATCGCGCTTCTCAGTTACTATGAATTTTTCTTAAGCAAAAACATTCAGATAGAATTATAAAACACTTTAGGAGAGTGCTTTATTTGCATGTTTGGTTAGGTTAAAAGAGGCGCTTATTGTCAGGAGAAAGTAGTCCTCCAAACCGGGAACACCTCATACAAAAATCATGCATCCCATCAGCAGGTTTGAAGCGATTTGAGGTATGAATTCATACATAAAACCTGCTCCTTTTGGAGCACATTTTTTACTGAATAGTTGCAAAACTTTAAATGTAGTGTAGCTTTCCGGGAAATGTGTAGTAAAACTTAGGATTTTTAAAATATGTCCTGGTTTTGAGACTTAGTTATATAAACAAGAAATTTTTATTTCAACAACAGATAGTAACGTGATCGAATTTATGCAGGGAACTTAGTTTATTAGCAAAGTAAGATTATATAGCAGCAAGAGCAGCTGATCAAAGGCAATTATTTTATTTTCGCATATGGAAAAATTAGGGCAATTAGTTTTACACGCAGAGAAAAAATATACCACAACTATTTCAACATTTTTAAATAGTTTTTTTAAAATATTATAGTCACTTACAATATTATTTTTTCCACCCGTAACGTTATATGTTAAACACATTATAAATAAACAATTAATTAGGTTTCAACTTCAAGGTTCAACACTTTATTTACTTAAAGTAGTACATCAATATTATATATCGAATTCCCTTTAACCAAACTTAAAATAGTTTCATTAGTAGTAAATGCCAGTTTTTTCCTTGATCCAGTCCAAGTAGCTGGTGACACGGGTGAAGGCCTCGGGATTACCTTTGGTACAGCTCTCTTCAGCACCGACAGAAGTCACACCAATTTGGATTAGGTCGGTTTCCACAACTAATGGGCCGCCGGAATCACCATCACAGGTGGAAACACCACCAGTAGTAGCGACACAAATATGGTTGGCAGTTATTTCGATATCGTAGACTTTGACACATTCCTTATTTTTGATGACTTCCAAGTGGGCCCATTGTAAATCGTTACTAAGACTTTTAACAGAGTCAGAAGTAAAACCCCAACCGGAGGCAACAGCCTCAATACCGATATAAGTAGAGTAAGATTTCGAAATGGTGGGCAATTTCACAGATTTAATTTTGTTAGTATAACCGGTGCATGGAATCTTGATCAAGGCAATATCGTTCTTATTGCTTCTATTATCCCAGTCATCGTGGTCGATTATATCGTTGAGATCGACATTGTATTTAATTTCAGCCTTGGTCCGTTCGGTGGCACCCAAGAACACAGTCACAGATACAGCACGATAGGTACAGTGGGCAGCAGTCAGAACCCACTCGTTTCCAATCAATGAACCACCACACCATTTTTCTTTCTTATTGAGTAGTAGAAAAGATAGACCAACTTGATAGGGGAATTCACCGTCTGCAGCTTTTTTACCCTTGGTAATACCCAACTTTGAATTATGAATGCCAAAGCCAGAGGCGGTGGATAAAGCCAAAGCGAAAAATATTAAGAGTTTCATATCTTTTGTAGAAACTGATACAAGCAACTGAGGATTGTTGCCATTCCCCAACACATTTATATAGTCTGCAGCTTAAAAAATTACTTAAAACTTATGATTAAAAAAAATATGTATAAAAAAATTAAATATAGCTTAATGTTTAATTGTTGATTTAGCTGAAATGGTTAATTTAGCTCTTGAATTTGTTTATTTCCTATATTGTATTTACATTATATTTATTTATATGTTAATAACAAATATAGAAAAATTCTAGTTGAAAGATAATATTTATTAAATTGTTATGGAAGTTGATAAAGAGTAGAATTCCGACCATTGGTAGTATGACCCCTCAGGTTGTACAATATTAAATTGCTTTGGAAATGTTTAAACAATAACATCTACGCATTTAATAAATATTATCTTCCAACGTGTGTCTAAATAGATTTTTTTTTAATTTGTTGTTAACAACAGAAGAAATAAACTAACAATTATAACAAATAATAAACAATTTGTTATTAAACAAGTAAGAGTGCTATATTCGGCTATGCCGAATCTTATATACCCTTCACCTTTGTTGTGGATGCAGAATTATATTATATTGTTACGTTTTTACCTTTTAAAAACGATGGTTTATTTCCTTTAAATAAACCGGATTCTTTTTAATTGCATAATTAAAGCGTCAATATGTTTGAGGAAAATATGTATAACGAGTCTTTATTTAAATGTACACAAACACAATTAAAAAAAAGGGTATAATGAACACACTGGCTTTTTACGCACTTATATTACGGTTGAAGAACACACTCAAAGTTTTCGAACACTTTGTTTGATCAACGCCATCTGTTGATGAACAATATTAATACACTAAGTTTTTTTGATGAAATTTTCAGAGGTTGTCTTGGTATTTTGCTCATATCTCCGTTATTTATGGACGGCTTTTGCTGATTTTTAATAGCAAACTTCTCGAAAGCATGTCTGACAGAATTATTGAAGATTTAGATCCCGAAGATATCTGGGGACTAGGAAAAATTGATTTCAAGAGACAGCCAGACGGACATGGCTTAATCGACTCCGCTCTCTATAAGGATCCAGAATATATATACTTTATAGGGTCGGAAAATTATATTGTGGAAATTACAAACGGAATGACAAACTTATCATGAAGGTGAAGGTTATAAAAATGAATAATTATAATTTAAATACAATATAGGAAATAAACAAATTCAAGTTTTTCAGCTAAACCAACAATTTAAAATTTCGTTTATACATATTTGTTCAATTCCCAACTAATGTTATTGTGTTGTAGAAGTTATACGTCGCATAGTGGCTCAGAATCCTTTCTCATCGGCTAAAAATTGTGTAACTTTTGAACCGATGAAGATACAGGGTGGCGCAAAAATAATCCTCCTATCAGGAAAATGCTAGAAATTTTGCGATTGGCCCATAATGTCTGTATGTATGGCTTCAATAATGAGATTTGCCGCGTCTTTGTTCTCGTTTATAAGCCAAAGTGTATAGTCCGACCGAGTAAGCCATTTTAATTTAACTTTAATATTACTTTATATACATATATTAATTAATACTTTACTTTAAATATATTTAGAGAATAAACAGTACCTATTGTCAACAAGATTGTTTTTGTGTTTATTTATGCCGGCCTTTTTATTTAAACGAGCAACAGGCAATTTTATATTTATAAATAAAGAATTGAATTGAATTGAAAACAAGTAAGAAAGTATAGTCGGTCAAAGCCGACCATATAATACCCTACACCCAGTATATGCATAAAACAGTTTTTCAGAAATGTGCGCTACATGGGATATATGACCTATTATGGACCGATCATCCCAAAATTTAGTAGCATAATTTCTGTCAATATAAATATTATGTATGTTAAACTTTATCACGATATAAATGCTTTTAATAATTTTATGGAGGTTACAGTTGAAGTAATTACGGACCGACCATTATAAAATTAGGTGTCATCATTTCTCGATATTATTTGTGTCGAATTTTATTTGATTAGCAATATTTTTAAGAAATTTATGATAGTTAAAGTGATTTTCGGAAGTGGGCCTTATATGGGAGCTACGACTAATTATGGACCGATCACAATAAAATTGTATCGTATTGCTTGTATATATAGGAAATATATTTACGTTCAATATTATTTGGATACCAACATTTTTGAGTGAGTTATGCTCTTTAAAGTGATTTTCGAAAGTGGGCCTTATATGGGAGCTACGACTAATTATGGACCGATCTGCACAAAATTTGTAGATATGATTTGGCTTTATTTACCACTCATTTGTGATGAAATTTGTTTGGTTCCTTGCATAATTCAAACATTTATGATCGGTAAACCCTAATTTCGGGAGGACTTTTGTATGGGGGACAGGTGCAGATAAACCAAAAGCTTCGCAGTTTGTGTTTGTTAATTACAAAAAAAAAAAAAAATTAAAAAAAAAATATAATGGACCCCTTTCCACCCGTTTTAATCCCACCCGTCCTTGAGCTGAAAAAATTCACACGTACCAAATTGTATTAAAATTTCTTCAAAATTGCGACCTGTACTCTGCGCACAAGCTTTACATGGACAGCCAAACAGCCAGACGGACGGACGGACATCGTTAAATCAACTCAGAAAGTGATTCTGATTCGATCGGTATACTTTAAGGTGGGTGTTGGACCAATATTTCTGGGCGTTACAAACATATGCACAAATCCAATATACCCTCCCCACTATGGTGGTGTAGGGTATACAAATTTGATTAAAAGGAAATGTTGATTTCAATTAGATTTTATTTAGTTCAATTCAGTAATTTCTTATATTAACTCTTGCTAAAGCTTAAGAGAAAAAGCGCTCTTTTGAAGCAGTAAATGCTTACAGATAAAATATAAAGAAAATATGCTTTTTTACTGCTAACAATGAAGAAGGTTTTAAAGCTAAAAAAAAACAAAAATGAAATTATAGCCTGCAGATTTACGTATGACAACGAAAGTCAATTACAAAACAAATATCGCGCTTCTCAGTTACTATGAATTTTTCTTAAGCAAAAACATTCAGATAGAATTATAAAACACTTTAGGAGAGTGCTTTATTTGCATGTTTGATTAGGTTAAAAGAGGCGCTTATTGTCAGGAGAAAGTAGTCCTCCAAACCGGGAACACCTCATACAAAAATCATGCATCCCATCAGCAGGTTTGAAGCGATTTGAGGTATGAATTCATACATAAAACCTGCTCCTTTTGAAGCACATTTTTTACTGAATAGTTGCAAAACTTTAAATGTAGTGTAGCTTTCCGGGAAATGTGTAGTAAAACTTAGGATTTTTAAAATATGTCCTGGTTTTGAGACTTAGTTATATAAACAAGAAATTTTTATTTCAACAACAGATAGTAACGTGATCGAATTTATGCAGGGAACTTAGTTTATTAGCAAAGTAAGATTATATAGCAGCAAGAGCAGCTGATCAAAGGCAATTATTTTATTTTCGCATATGGAAAAATTAGGGCAATTAGTTTTACACGCAGAGAAAAAATATAGCAGTGGATAGTTACCACAACTATTTCAACATTTTTAAACAGTTTTTTTAAAATATTATAGTCACTTACAATATTATTTTTTCCACCCGTAACGTTATATGTTAAACACATTATAAATAAACAATTAATTAGGTTTCAACTTCAAGGTTCAACACTTTATTTACTTAAAGTAGTACATCAATATTATATATCGAATTCCCTTTAACCAAACTCAAAATAGTTTAATTAGTAGTAAATGCCAGTTTTTTCCTTGATCCAGTGCAAGTAGCTGGTGACGCGGGTGAAGGCCTCGGGATTACCCTTGGTACAGCTCTCATCAAAACCGATAGAAGTCACACCAATTTGGATTAGGTCGGTTTCCACAACTAATGGGCCGCCGGAATCACCATCACAGGGGGAAACACCACCGGCAGTTGAGACGCAAATATGGTTGGCGGTAAAATCGGTACCGTAGAATTTAACACATTCATCATTGGTGATGACTTCCAAGCTGGCCCATAGTAAATCGTTACTAAGAATTTTAACAGAGTCAGAAGTATAACCCCAACCGGAGGTAACAGCCTCAATACCGATATAAGTAGAGTAAGATTTCGAAATGGTGGGCAAATTCACAGATTTAATTTTGTCAGTATAACCGGTGCATGGAATCCTGATCAAGGCAATATCGTCGTTATCACTTTTATCATCCCAGTTAGCGTGAGGGATTATATCTTTGGGTTTGATCTTGTGTTTAATTTCAGCCTTGGTCCGTTCGGTGGCACCCAAGAGCACAATAACGGATACAGCACCATAGGTACAGTGAGCTGCAGTCAGAACCCACTCGTTACCAATCAATGAACCACCACACCATTTTGCTTTGTCAATGACGAGTTCAAAGGTTAGACCAACTTGATAGGGGAATTCACCGACTGTAGCTTTTTTACCCTTGGTAATACCCAACTTTGAATTATGAATGCCAAAGCCAGAGGCGGTGGATAAAGCCAAAGCGAAAAATATTAAGAGTTTCATATCTTCTGTAGAAACTGATACAAGCAACTGAGGATTGTTGCCATTCCCCAACACATTTATATAGTCTGCAGCTTAAAAAATTACTTAAAACTTATGATTAAAAAAAATATGTATAAAAAAATTAAATATAGCTTAATGTTTAATTGTTGATTTAGCTGAAATGGTTAATTTAGCTCTTGAATTTGTTTATTTCCTATATTGTATTTACATTATATTTATTTATATGTTAATAACAAATATGGAAAAATTCTAGTTGGAAGATAATATTTATTAAATTGTTATGGAAGTTGATAAAGAGTAGAATTCCGACCATTGATAGTATGACCCTCAGGTTATACAATAATAAATTGCTTTGGAAATGTTTAAACAATAACATCTGCACATTCAATAAATATTATCTTCCAACATGGGTCTAAATAGAATTTTTTTAAATTTGTTGTTAACAAATTCAGAAAAACAATTTAAATACAATATAAGAAATAAACTAACAAGTATAACAAATAATAACTAAATAAACAATTTGTTATTAAAAATTTTAATACAATATAGGAAATAAACAAATTCAAGAGCTATAGTAACCATTTGCTTCTGTTTTTCAGCTAAACTAAAAATTTAAAATTTTGTTTAAACATATTTGTTCAATTCAGAATTAAATAAAATTGATGTTTAACTTTTTTTTTATTTTTTTTTTAAAGAGAAGTACCACTCAGGCAATTAATATGCCTATATATAATTGCGTTACTATAAAGAAAAGGTTGAATATAATCAAACTTTTATTAATTTAATTATTTTACTTCGGTGGCGTTTCAATGCTATACGACCGAAGGAGGGCGCTGTGATAAATATAAGTTATGATAGAAAACTAGTAATTATCAGAAATTGATGTTGTTTTTGAGTGGCGGCGGCTGGGAATCGAACCCGGCCTACAAATACCAACTCATGCTTAATGATCAAATGCGCTAACCAAATAAGCTACAACAGCCTCTAAATAACATTTTTAATTTGTTTACAATAACATAAACCGACAGCTGTTTGATGCTTTGATTATTTCCAATAAAAAACCGATAACATTGGTTTCTGTGACACCAACAATATTTTTTTGTCGGTTTAATATCCAATTCCAATAAGATCGTTTTCTATGACACCCCTCAATAGTAATCAAAAAATCCAGAAATGTTTATTTCTGTTGCAATTAAACAAGTTTTCCAAATGACAAAAAGCATGCCTTAATAATATTATCTACTCCTGACTTACTTACCAATTGAAAGGCATAAATAATAAACAGATTTCAACAAAAAAATTTAAATCGATAGCATATTTAGAAACACAGATAAATTCTATAGCATACACATGCCCTCACAAATTATATGTACAAGTAGTAGAATACTAATTTCAATTATTCATGTCTAGCACATGTCACATTGCTGTTATCTAAGGTCAGTTAACACGACAGCTTCTACTAAATACACATACATAAAAACAAATACACACACACAGGCACAGACATAGGCACACACACTACAAAACAGAAAAAATAAAACTAACAAAAAGTCAAACCGTAAACACCCTTACCAAACAATATATGCAGAATGGTTTCTGACAAACCATTAAACTTTAAAATTAATGGAACAATTTGTAAAATGGAACCAAAATAACAATAACAAAACTTGGGCTTGAAAGAGAGCATGAAAACAAAAATGAACAACCCCCTAAAAAAAAAAAAAAAACACAAAAGAGTGAAAAACTTTAATCAAGTTTAAAATCTTAAAATAAATGTGAACTTAAATTGCAGGATTTTAATTTATTAAACAAGAAAATTAAAACAAGAGATAAAAAAATACTTGACAAACAAAAAACAAAAAGAAGCTGAAAAAGTTTTTCTTTTTTTTTTTTGAAAAAAAAACTTTTACATTTCTTTGAAATAAATTTAAAAGCGCAGATGCTGTTAGAAAAATAAATTAAACTTTGACATTTAAGCTAAGAGAGCAAAAACAGCTTCGCAACCTGCTGAATGGAAATTTTTTATTAACATAAAGAGTAAAACTAAGGCTCTCTTCCAACACGTGTCGTTTTATAAAAAAAAGCTTTAAACTTTTAACTCTTTTGCTTGGAACCAACCAGCTTTTATCCTTTTACTCTCTTTACTAACATTTCCTTTTACTAAATTGCCTTTGAAGTTCTGAATTTATGGTGTCAGTAGAAAGCTTTTTGCTTTTTGCTTCTTGCTCTATAAATCTCCTTTTTTTTTGTTTGCCTAGTGTGTAAATAGCAGCTGCCATTAAATAAAATTTCCTTTAACCATGTGATTATAAGCCAAAAAGGCGGCATGAAAAGTTTCTCTTGTTTTTTTTTGTAATTTTTTGTTATTGTCGGTTTCGCAAAGTGCAAAGTAGTAAATTTCATTGAGGCATGAGAGTGTAAATATGTAAATTCATTTGAGGTTATAATGAGTTGTAATCACCAAATGATACCGGCCGTTTTCTACAGCTTTCTTACTTTATCTCGTACGTTTTTCATAATGGCAGGCAACAAATAATTATTTCTAGTAGGAAAATTAGTGTTTGTTTAAAGCTTTAAAATAATTTTGTAGCTTATTTTATGAAGATGAAAGTTATGAAATAAAGATTAGAAGTAGTATATTAAATGTGACATTAAATTAATTGCTATTAATTAAGCTGCATAAAATACAAGTTGTATTTGTTTGAAACAGCAAGATATTTTAAGTAAATTCTTGATGAAGTTTAATGAATGATGCTTACTTTGTATAGGTTAAATGTGAGGAAACTTTATTATATAGCGGTTAAAAATATAATGCTTGTTTAATAAATAAACTGATTTATTTATGTACATATATAAAGGGTGCTTTTTTTAGATGTATGTAACTTTAAAATGCAATAAAACTAAGTTGATATTTTAAATTGACATGAAATTTACTTTCTTTGAAAGATAATCTTCTGGTATTATAATATTGTTACGTTTTTACCTTTTAAAAACGGTGGTTTATTTCCTTTAAATAAACCGAATTCTTATTAATAGGCAAATAAAAGCGTCAAGTAGTATTTTATAGAAAATATAACGAGTCTTTATTTAATAAAAAATGAACACTCTGGGCCATCATAACCATAGTCACAAAAAAGTCTACTCTTATAGTTAAAAAGTTGACTTTTGTTAAAAGTACACTTTTCCTTAACTATAAACACGTTAAAGTATACTTTAACCGCTAAAACATACTTTTAATTTAAAACCAGCTGAAGTTGCTTTTAAATAACTTAACATCACTTTAAAATCAACCAGCTGGTTGTGCAAAGAAAAACTGGATGTGTACAAAAATATAATATCATTTCACCATAATAGCCTGCGTAAGCCATATCAGCCCGCATTGTTTTCCATGTGTTATTTTTTTTAAGAATCATGGAAGTGTCGTTGCCTTTTTGTTCGATAATATCCAGTTGCAATCTTATGCACACCCGCAAATATTCTCTTTCTGCAGTAGCCCAATTCGCCTCTCTTTCTCTTTGCTGTTTTTTGTTCCTGTAAAGAGTTATTAAAAACTCAACGCCAAAATAGCCTAATTATGATATTAATCTTACTTTCTCCATTTTTCCACCGCAAACACTTTTCTTAAAATTGTCCGCTTAATTTTATTATTTTGCCGATTTTCGTGTTTTTTTAATGACAGCTGTTTAAAGCTGCCAGTTTGTATGAAAGAATAAGAAATAAAATAAATAAAATAAACATGAGGTGGCACCCAGTTAAAGTCGGTTTAACTTAAAACGACCTTAAATTTTGGCTATAGTTACAAAATAATTAAAAGTAGGTTCTAAGTTTAAAGTTGTTTTTAAAAAGAACCGACTTTAGTGTTTGTCTATGGTTAAAGATTCAGGAACAGTTGAAAGTCACTGGGAGCTAAATCAGGAGAATAAGGTCAAGCAACTTGTACATTATTTCGTTGATTTTAGCCGTTGTTTATACATTCTTGAATTTGTTTAAACATTGTTGAATGTCACCGTTTATTAAGAGATTTATGCGTATTTAAGTGATTTTTGGAATTGCACTTTATATGATGGCTATTATCAAATATTGACAAATCAGCATTAAATTTAGGACGACAATTTAAATGTATATTTGGATTAGAGTTATGCGCATTTAATTAATTTTCGGCAGTGAAATTTGTATGAGAATATTCAAAATATGGACCGATGCAAACAAAATATTGTTTTGAGATTTCTTGCTGCATGAAACTTATTTTTGTAGAATTTTGCATTTTATAAAGCCATATTCTGGGAAGACATTTGTGTGGGGACTACGAGGAATCGTGGACCGATTCTTACCATTTTCCACTGGACTTTTTGTGTCGAATTTAAACTTGTTACTGATGCTTATAAGAGATTTATGCATATTTAAGTAATTTTCGGAACTGGACTCTATATGGGGGCCAATCAATATATAGACCAATGCAAAAAAAAAATATCGTTTTGAGATATCATAAATCCACATTCCGGAAAGACATTTGTATGGAGGGTAATTAGAAATAGTTAACCTAATCTTACCATTTTCAACAGCACTTGACTCTCTATATTAATAATAAAGTGCTCAAAAGAAAATAGCAAAAAATATCTGAAAATATCGAGGTTGTCTAAAACTTTGATCTATAACTCAGATCCTACTGGACCGATTTTGCTCATTTACAAAACATTGCGGTGAATCAATGAATGTTGGGTAACAATTTATTGTTCTATCTGTGTTTTTTTTGAAGCTCTATCGTGCCTTCAACAGACGGACAGACGAACGGACATGTCTACATCATTTTAGAAACTTATAAGTACCCATATATAATGGTTGTACAACCAATATTCCGATATTTTAGAAACGAAATGGCAAACTAAATACACCTGTCATCTTTTTTTTAGGTGAGTATAAAAATAATATAAAAACATTTAAAATCAAATTAAATGCTTATTATAGAGTTTCCATCCCTTTCTGCTGCTGTTTTTACTACTTCTTCAAACAGAGTCCATTTATTTTGGTTTTTTTTTGCTCATATTTTTTTTATATATTTTTTGCGTTTAATGTTATAATTTTTATGTTAAGGGTTCGTTAAACATGTCTACCAACCATGCAAATATTTATTTTTCAATTATTTTATATATTTTATGGGTGTTTGTGTTGGCCTGGCTGTGTGCAGACAAAATATGTATAAAGCAAAATTTCATAGAAAAATATTAGTGAGCGAGTGAGTTTGATTTTGTATATATGTGTGTACATAGATACATACATATGTATTTTGTGAGAACTGAAAATACACAAAAATATGAATTAAACAAACAAATGTTTTTTTTTAGTTATTTTCGTTGCTTTAGCTGCCGTTGTAATCAAATGTTTGTTTATTCATTTACATTTTGAAATATTTGAAACAGATTTTATTTTTTTGTTTCTGTTGTGTTTGTGTAGTAAATTGTTTTAAAGGTTTTTCGTTTAGTTTATTTTTTTATTAATTTTCCATTTATAACAATTTGAGGTCTTAAATTGTTTTTGTTTTAATTTTTATTCAATTTTTAACGAAGCGTTAAAATAAAATACACACGTTTTTGTATTTATTTTGTTTTTGTGTGTTGGATGATTGAGTTTGTACAGTGAAATTTTTGTTTAGTAAAATAGCTCAGTTATTACTGAAATGTTAGACAGAGTTGTGTGTAGGTGAAGGTTTAAAAGATAGAGACAATTTTGATATGTAAATATCTGGAATTTTTAACTATGGTGGCTTTTTAAATAGCCTTAGTTACGCTACAAATTTGGCTCCTTATATGGGTTTAATTGAGCTTTAATCGCAGTTGCTTATTTAAACTAACCCCCTGGCTCACGATGTCGAACGATAACGTTCGCTTAGATAAGACTTAAGACACAAACTTTTTATTGTATCTATTTTTTTTACTCAATCAAGTTTGTTTATTCCAAAATCAAGTTTGTGTTAAATACTACGCCCCTTTAAAGTATTCAATTGATTAATAACAGTTAAAAGGTTTCGTTTGTTAGAGTGTTGTTTGTAGATGTTTTGTAATGTTGCTGTTGTTGTTGTTGTTTTGTTTTTTACAGAATTTTAAATTTATATATTTTTCCTGGCAACAAAAGCATCAATACTGCTAAATGCTGCTTCAACACAGCAACAACAACGAGCAAAGAATTATGGTGTAAATGCCTTTTTATGTATTTGTTGATTTTTTTTTTTTTTGCAAATATATACAAACAGACTCCAAAAACAACTAAGCAAAAGAAAACACAACAAAATTAAATTTATTTTTAACGAGGACATCATGGCGTATGAACAACATCATTAAGTTGCCTAACACACAGTTAACAGCAGAGGGGGGAAATAATACGTTTTTTTTTTTTTTTTTGAAATGTAAATAAATCAAAGTACTTTTTTCTAGTTTGTTTTTTCTGCTTCAGTATCAGTTTTTCATGCTTGTTTTTCGCAAAAGTAATTGAAGTCATTAAAACAGGAATTTTTGTTCTAGCTAAAACTGGCTGTTGCAAATACGTGTGTTTCAGTATTTGTAATACAAAAAATATTTGCAAAATTTCTTTTGCATAGTTTTGCAGGCAAACAGTATTTAGCTGGTAGCAAATTAAAAATTCGTAACACGTCTTCCCAGCGGAAACATTTGTGTTCTGCAGCAATTGATTTTCAATCCTTAATATTGAAATTCTTTGGCAAGAAACAGGTAAAGGGCATTAGGTCAAGCTTAAATGTGTGACACCAAAAATAACTAAAATGGCAACACTGCAAATATCACTTAAACAAAGAACACAAGTCTCTTACTATTTTAGTTTTAGTGTTAAAAAAAAACAGACTTATAAACACGGCTGAGTAAAAGCTTAGAATTTCTATTATAAATTTTTTAATTTTTGTTTTCAAAAGTTTAAAAATTTTGCCATTAAATAACAACATTCACCCATTTTGAGTCTAAACTTTAACTACTTTAAATCCAATAGGTATAAATATCATAACAAATATATTAATTTTCCCTATTGTAAACACCTTGTTTTTTTTCAATATTCATATACTGTTTCTACACTTTCCCCTTTCCTTTACAAACATTTTTTTCTCCTTTGTTGCAAATAAGTTGTAACAAATGTAAATATTTTAACATGTAGCTAAAAATGTATGTATTGTGCTTGTATGTAAATATTCATTACATATTAACATGCTGTTGAATATTTAACCCTATGGGAATTCAAACATGTTGTTTTACGTTTAGCCTGCGGTTAAAGTAATCTGACACTTTGTAAAATAATATATTAACAAAAATGATTAACTGTGTTTAGGCTTAGGTTGGCTAAACAAAACACACTTGAATGCAGGAAATTTTACTAAATATACACAATTCTGTAAACTGCAAAAAAAACCTGAAAGACAAATGAAACTAAGTTATACATTTAAACACCAGAAGTTTAATAAAATAAATGATATTTTCTTAAAATGCAATCCAACTAAGAGTACCATGCCTGAAAAGACAATTTTCCATAAAGAAAACTGTCCATAATGAATTATTTCTAAAGAAACTTGTCTTAGTTCAACTCACTTAAATAGAAGTATGTCTCAGCTAGAATCATTTCTACAGAAATGTGTCTATAGCCAAACTCATGTCTAAAAAAAAACGTGTCTAAAGCCAGACTCATTTCTAAAGAAATGTGTCTGAAGCCAAAATCTTTTTTAAAAAAAAAAATGTGTCTCAAACCAAAATGATTTCTAAAGAAATGTATCTATAGCCAAACTCATGTCTAAAAAAATGTGTCTAAAGCCAGACTCATATCTAAAGAAATGTGTCTAATACCAGACTAATTTCTATACAAATTTCCACAGAAATATGTTTAAAGCCAGACTGATTTCTAAAGAAATTTCCACAGAAATATGTTTAAAGCCAGACTGATTTCTAAAGAATTGTGTCTAATACCAGACTAATTTATATAGAAATTTGTCGCAGAATTTTATTTCTACAGACATTTTTAAATAATTTTATTCTATTTACTTCGACATTTTTGTAAGATTTTTTATTAAATAATTTTTAAGCTTGAGGTAACTTTTTGTTTTTTATAAAAGATTTTTTATTTTTATATACAATTAACTCGATATTTCGATTTAAATATTTCGATTTAAAAATTTGGTATTTTTTAAATATTAAAATAAAATAAATCCTGAAGAAGATTTCCAAAGGAAATCTAAATATCGAGTAATTTATATATAAATATAAAAAATCTTTTATAAAAAACAAAAAGTGACCGCAAGCTTAAAAATTATTTAATAAAAAAAAATACAAAAAATTGTTTAAAGCTAGTCTCATTTCTAAAGAGATGTGTTTTAAGCCAGACTTAGTTCTATAGAAATGTGTCTTAACAGGACATTTTGTTATTAAATGTGTTTGAATAGGACATTTTTCTATAGAAACATGTCTCAACAAAATATTTTTCTACAGATACATGTTTCAGCAAGACATTTTTCTATATAAATATTTCTCAACAAAACATTTTTCTATAGAAACTTTTCTCAACAAGACAGTTTTCTATAGAAACATGTCTCAACAAAATATTTTTCTACAGAAACATTTCTCATTAAGAATTTTTTTTATAGAAACATGTCTCAACAAAATATTTTTCTACAAAAACATGTTTTAAGAAGACATTTTTCTATAGAAAAATTTCTCAACAAGACATTTTTCTATAGAAACATTTCTCAACAAGACATTTTTCTATAGAAACATGTCTCAACATGTTTCAACAAGACATTTTTCTATAGAAATATGCCTTAACAAAACATTTTTCTATAGAAACATTTCTCAACAAGACATTTTTCTATAGAAATATTCTAAATAAGAACACCAAGGCATTTTTCTCAACAAGGCATTTTTCTATAGAAACATGTCTCAACAAAATATTTTTCTACAGAAACACGTTTCAGCAAGACATTTTTTTATATAAATATTTCTTAACAAAACATTTTTCTATAGAAACATGTCTCAACAAAATATTTTTCTACAGAAACATTTCTCATTAAAAATTTTTTTTATAGAAACATGTCTCAACAAAATATTTTTCTACAAAAACATGTTTTAAGAAGACACTTTTCTATAGAAAAATTTCTCAACAAGATATTTTTCTATAAAAACATTTCTCAGCAAGTCATTTTTC
Source organism: Bellardia pandia (assembly GCA_916048285.2). Lineage (NCBI taxonomy): Eukaryota > Metazoa > Arthropoda > Insecta > Diptera > Calliphoridae > Bellardia > Bellardia pandia. Next base: position 97,765,193 of record OU696531.1, on the reverse strand, counting down.
TATAGAAACATGTCTCAACATGTTTCAACAAGACATTTTTCTATAGAAACATGCCTTAACAATACATTTTTCTATAGAAACATTTCTTAACAAGACATTTTTCTATAGAAATATTCTAAATAAGACATTTTTTTAGAAATATTTCTCAACAAGGCATTTTTCTTTAGAAACAAAAATGCATTTTTCTATAGAAACATTTCTCAGCAAGATATTTTTCTACAGAAACCTGTTTCAACAAGACATTTTTCTATAGCAACATTTCTCATCATTGTTAAGGCATGTTTCTATAGAAGAGTTTCCCTTTAGTTTTTGTTGTTAAGAAACATTTTACTCATGTTAATAAATAAAGTTTATTATTTTTTAGAATTATTTACTTTTCTTTCTTTCTACTAGACTACCCTTGCTTGTTCCCTTTCCCACTTCACATTTTGACTTTATTATACCCTTCACCTTCATGAGAAGGGTATATATAGGTTTGTCATTCCGTTTGTAATTTCCACAATATAATTTTCCGACCCTATAAAATATATATATTCTGGATCCTTATAGATAGCGGAGTCTATTAAGCCATGTCCGTCTGTCTGTCTGTTGAAAACAATTTTCCCCAGCCCCCAATTATCTTCAGGATGCAAATCTTCCACAATTCTGTCAGACATGCTTTCGAGAAATTTGCTATTTAAAATCAGCAAAATCCGGCCATAAATAACGGAGATATGAGCAAAAATCCGAGACAACCTCTGAAAATTTCGTCAAAATAACTAAGTGTATTAATATTGTTACGAACAAATTCATCAACAGATGGCGTATTTATCGACATAATTATGCATAATATAATTATGCATCCACAGCAAAGGTGAAGGGTATATAAGATACGGCATAGCCGAATATAGCACTCTTACGTGTTTTAATTAAATATTTTCAATAAAATCTAAATTTATGCACAATTTCCCAACAACTTAATAAGAAAACTTTTATACAGAACATGCCCTAAGCTTAAACAAACAACACCTTAAAAGAACGTCTTATTAAAATTCGTATATTGAAAAATTTATTTAAATATTCATACTGTTAGTTTTTTGTAACATTTACAAAAAACAATTTATTTGTTTGTGTCGCTCTTATTATTAAACCAAAATTTGTTGTTGATGTTTTAAAGTTTTTTTTTGTTTAAATACACAAATACTTTTGATTTTGTTTATTTATACTTATTAGATTTATTTAAATTTGCGTTTTTCTTTCATTTCAATATAATATTTCCTTTTTGTATATTTAATATGTTTGAACTGCTGTCTTGATTGTTAAAGAAATTTTCGGAATTGCTAAATGTCATTGTAGTTTCAATAAAATTTAACGATTTTGTTTGAAAGCTGTTTGAACTTTATGGTACCTGCTGGGAAGAGGGTGGGGTGTATGTGACAAGTTTTGCTAAATATTATTTGCTTCATAAATACAAGTGTTTCTAGTTGGAAATTTGGCACACCTGTGACTATTTTCATGCAAAATATTCTTAATAGAGGTTTCTTTTATAAAAATCCTTTTAACCTGAATAATGACTTTGTGATACAACTTAGTTAATATAAGCTTTAATGTACAAGTGAGAGGTGTTTTTGTAGGAATGTGTCTCAACAAGAGGCTTTTCCATAGAAATGTTTTTCAACCATATAGAAATGTGTCTCTACAAGAAAAAAAATATAAAAAATTATTATTTTTAGTTGAACTGTTAATTTTAAAATTTTTGATAATTTTAGTTGGGCTCGAGTTCATTTAAATTTAATTTTCATTAAATTATTATTTTTACTGAAGGTAGGAATTGTTTTTACAACATGAAATCTTATTTTATTGATAATTTTTCTTCTTGTTTCCTATTTATTTTTATTATACCATCTTTAATGGGTAATTATTAATTATTTTCTTATTTTATTTTACTTTATTTTATTTTATTTTATTTTATTTTATTTTATTTTATTTTATTTTATTTTATTTTATTTTATTTTATTTTATTTTATTTTATTTTATTTTATTTTATTTTTATTTTATTTTATTTTATTTTATTTTATTTTATTTTATTTTATTTTATTTTATTTTATTTTATTTTATTTTATTTTATTTTATTTTATTTTATTTTATTTTATTTTATTTTATTTTATTTTATTTTATTTTATTTTATTTTATTTTATTTTATTTTATTTTATTTTATTTTATTTTATTTTATTTTATTTTATTTTATTTTATTTTATTTTATTTTATTTTATTTTATTTTATTTTATTTTATTTTATTTTATTTTATTTTATTTTATTTTATTTTATTTTATTTTATTTTATTTTATTTTATTTTATTTTATTTTATTTTATTTTATTTTATTTTATTTTATTTTATTTTATTTTATTTTATTTTATTTTATTTTATTTTATTTTATTTTATTTTATTTTATTTTATTTTATTTTATTTTATTTTATTTTATTTTATTTTATTTTATTTTATTTTATTTTATTTTATTTTATTTTATTTTATTTTATTTTATTTTATTTTATTTTATTTTATTTTATTTTATTTTATTTTATTTTATTTTATTTTATTTTATTTTATTTTATTTTATTTTATTTTATTTTATTTTATTTTATTTTATTTTATTTTATTTTATTTTATTTTATTTTATTTTATTTTATTTTATTTTATTTTATTTTATTTTATTTTATTTTATTTTATTTTATTTTATTTTATTTTATTTTATTTTATTTTATTTTATTTTATTTTATTTTATTTTATTTTATTTTATTTTATTTTATTTTATTTTATTTTATTTTATTTTATTTTATTTTATTTTATTTTATTTTATTTTATTTTATTTTATTTTATTTTATTTTATTTTATTTTATTTTATTTTATTAATTATACCACTGGAGGGACGCTTGCGTTTCGCAGTGTTTATTATTTGTTAGTACGGGAGACTTTTGGTGTTCCAAACACACAAAATATTAGTTAATAAGTATATTAATTAATAATAATTATAAAATTATTTGCAATTAAAAAAATACTATATAAATAAATCAAAAAATATAATATAATTACATACTCTCCGATAAGATGACGATGATGAAGCCTGTGGTGTTGATGATCCATATTGATCATTATTATGTTATGGGGTTTGTGCAATCGCTGCTTGGCCGCACCAACATCTTCTTTTGGGCAATTCGGAATGTTACCCTTTTTAGTTTTATTTATTTTCTTCTTACACTTACTGGTACACGTTCTATCAACGAAATTGTTATGTTGTTAGATTAATTTTATTGTCTGTACTTCAATGCTGCTGATAATGTTGCTGTTATTTTCTCCTTTTTTATTCATATTTGCTCTTCTTTTTTTTGGCTTGCAAATATTTATAACGGTATTATTTTTTGTTTAACCTTGATTTGAACTTTAGTTAATAATAATATAATTTTTTTTTGTTATGTTCTTCACATATTTTTTTTAAACTCTCAAGTTTAACTCTCATCGTCTCATATGACAATGTTCTTTATCTAAAATTCCATTAATCGCATTATTTTGATTTCAAATACACCAATAGATTACTTTGCGTCGGGGTTACGTTCCAAAAAAAAAGCACAAACAATTGGTCCAATGTTGCTGAACAGCTTTTTTCCATGTAAAACAAATTTCCTATCGCTAGCATTATCGTTGGATAATGCTTTGCTTTTTATATCATCAAGTAAGCTTTTTGCTTTTGCAAAGGACTACATTTCGATCATCACATCACTTTTTGTGCGGGTCATCGTTATAGCATCTACTGATGTATCAAATTTTGCACAAATAAAAAAAAAAAAATAAGCAAGCAAGCTATAGGGTATTATATGAACGGGCTTGACCTACACCCAGCATATGTATAAAACAAATTTTCAGAAATAGCTGCCATGTTGGAGATATAACTTATTATGGACCAATAATTCAAAAATTTTGTGTCATGATGTTTGTGAATATAAATATTATATGTTTTAAGCTTTATCTCTATATAAAGATGCAAAGCGAGGTATCGGTGTACTTGTTTTCTAATTGAGCATTTCTTATATTATTTGTCTAAATGTTTTCTTTCTTTCAAATTTTAATTTCAAATCAAACCAAACACAAAATTTATTAATAAATACTGCAAACTATGTCTACATTTAGTTGCTTACCTAAATATATTTGTATAAAAATGAATGAATTTAGCAGCTTTAACTTTTTTTTAAAACACAAAAATTAAATAATTTTAAATTGTGTTTTTTTTAATACCTCAGCATTACCAATAAAGAAATTGTAACTGCAGTTTTACATACACTCATAGTACATACATATATATATATACATACATAACTACTCCCAATTGTATATAGCAAGGAGTCTCTTTGTCTACTATAGGCTGAACTTTTTCAAATAAAATTTATAGAAAGGCAAAATATTTCAGCAAACACTCTTGAGTACTCGTTAAATTTTAAGATATAATACTTGTAAAGCTTTATAAGATATTTTTGTTTGTAGTTAACACCCTTTATTTTTAGTTCCTGTTTATATTTCCTAAGAGTTTTTCATAGTTATTTAAGGGTATGTTAAATTGACAGGTTGTTTTGTACATGTAGCATATTAGGGAAATATTTTTTTAAACTTTATAATAACAAAATATATAATTTATCAAAGCTGACAGTTAAATAAAATCTATAACAAATCATGCTGATTATGTTGGCTTTCCAGGGTTATAAAAATTATTATCATTGTATAATAACTACAATGGTATTTTAGTAAAATTACTTCTAATTAATATTACTCATACGCCTAGAATGCCCGAAAAATTTATTTTCAAATTTAAATTTGTGGCAAAAAAATGGTTTTTATAACATAAATTCTACCACTTTATAATGATTTGTAAACTAAAAATGTGACGAACAAAATTCTAAATTTTTAACAAATTATTTTTATTGAAAATATTTCAAAAACTTGAGTTATTTGTAACAGAAAATAATGGCATATATATTGGCTTTTCATTGATATTAAAATTATTACAATCGCTTTCAAACTATAAAAGTTATGGCTATTTTAGTAAAATCACTTCTAATTAATATTACTCATACGCATAGAATTGCTTAAAATTGATTTTACAATGTTTAGCTAAAATTATACCAGACGCAAACTGTATAGCATATATTAACTTTACAATTTATATTTATAAATACAAATAGACTGCCTAAACTTTATAAAGATTTATGCAACAAAGATATTTTGAACAATTAAAAAAAAAAAGCTCAAGCCAAATAAAATTTCTCTACTAATAAATATCAAAAGTTCAACAATTTTTCATTAAGCATTAACAGAAAAACTCTAACAACTAACAGTCCCGATATAAAAGAAAAAAAAACCGTAATTTTGCATTTGAAAAATCGTCAAAAAAAAAATCGAAAAATAAAAACTAAAGCTCTTCAAACTCGTGTAAACAGCAAAAATTTTTAAAAATTTATGTATTTAAAGTTATTAATAATTATTAAATAAAGAAATTTTGAAGTAATTTTGCTGCTTACACGAGTTTAAAGCATTTTTAAGAGCAATTTTGAAGAAAATTTCAATCGTGTAAATCCAGCTTAATAATATTTTGAAATATTGATTTAAATGAAAACATAAAAGTTCAAATTAATTACTTATCAAAATAAATAGATTTTAATTTTTTAAATAAGAAATCACAAAAAATATAATGTTAAACACAACTTGTATCCGCTTTCACACTTTTCAATTCTGACTCGTCAAGACAAGTATTTTTGGATTACAAGGGAAAGGAGAACAAAAGGGGTACAAACTTGACGGTACTAAACGATTTTATTATTGCCTTTTATTTTTTTTCATAAATGTTGATTTTCATTAAAAAGTATGAACATTAAACTGACGTGTTTCAATGAAATGGCAAGTTCAAAAGAGAATTGAACAAAAGCTGGTCAGCTAAAACTGAAGAGTGTGAAACAAGACTAACGGAATTTTATAAATAATTATTTGAATTTAGCATAATTTATTTATTCAGGTTAAATTACAATGTCAAACCAATTTAGTTTATTGAGGTTTAAATAACATTTTCAGTATATAGAATCCAATTCATCCATCATATTCAGGTACTTATTTTTAAAGAATTCCATATTTTTGTTTTATTCACATTTATTTGGCTGAATATTCTTTTGACGATCTGTTAAAATAGGAGAAGTTTTTATAGAATTTCCTCGTTGAAATTCAAAAATTTTTTCCTCTAAAAATTTTAGTTCATGGAATTAAGCATTTAAAATTGCTTTTTATGTTTGCAGATAAATAAGTAATTTTTACTTTATTTAGAATTATTAAACTTAAACTTAACAATTATCAATAATTAAGAAAACACTACTAAAACTTAGTTTTGTTTTTGAAATATGTCATTTTCTTCTTAATATTTATGATATTAAATGAGAAAAATAGTCGCTGTCTCAAAAAAAGAGAGAATTTGGCAACAAAAACATTAATAAAATAAACAAATAATACAAATTTTAATAATTCAGAAAATCGTCACTTTTAATGAAAAAATCGTCAAATTGTCACTTTGCTATTTTTGAAACAAAAAATCGTTAAAATGACAATAAATCGTCAAATCTGGCAGCTATGCTCACAAGGCACGGTGTAAAAGTTGTCATTCCATCTCTGGTATTTCGTAGTTGCAAAAAACTAAATTTAGAGGAGAAATGACAAAAAAATTTTAGTAATAATAATAATTTATAATTTCTTTTTTCAAGCAATTAGGTCACTTTTAATATTTATGTATATAAAAAAGTTCTATATATTTATATATTTTTATATCCAATATTTCGTTATCTCAATGGAATGGAATGTAAATCAAGGGATATTACAATTATAATTTTAAAATTGTAAATTTCGTTTTAACTCATAACATATGATTAATTCCCGAAATCTATTTCTCAATAAAGGGTGAGTAAAATAGATGATTTTTACAAAAATAACTTGGACAACAACCATTGGTGATAAAGCCCTTGGCACGACTGAAAATGCATTTTAATGTGCCAATTGTCTAAAAATATTACTTTACAATTGGTATTCTTTGAATTATTAATTAAAAATTTCTTTAGTAATTTTGAATAATATTTTATGCAATATATGAGAAATTAACAAAATCAAATATATGGAAATATTTAAAAAACGTTAGTTATTTTCTAAAAGAAATAATGCTAGATATGTTAGCTTTTTAACGATACCCAAATTATTATTATAGCTTGATAAATACAACAGTTATGATCATTTAAATACTCTTACTTATAATTAATATTACTCATACGCTCATAAGGTCTAGAAATAAGTTTTTAAGTAAAATTTTTTTTACCCTCCCTTAAAGTAGAGTATAAACACAATTCGTGTTCATATAACCTCTGCATTCCCAATTTATTATTCTAATAAGCATTTTTTTCAATTGTAAAGGCTGCAAATATTGAATTGCCAAAGTAAGAACAAACAGACACACAAACACAGTTTCACACACTTCAACACACAGCTATACATCAAGATAAATTTGCATCACAAAGTATAAGAATAAAATGTGGCTTTGAAATGCTAGAACAATTTTTACAACTTCTCATACAAAAACAAAAAAAAAAAAAAATGGAACAAAACACTCGTAAAGCAGAGAATCTTAAAATTAATATTAGAAAGCTGACACACAAACTCAAACAAAAACCACAAAAGTATAATCTTATAAAAGGGAGTTGTTACGAAAAGATTTGTTATTTAATATGATGTTTTTTTGCAGCTTTGCTTAAACGTTTTTTTTTTGTTTTTTAAAAGAATATTCAATAATTGTTTGGCAGGCGGAATAGCAAGAAAGTCTATTAGAAAAAAAGTTTTGCATTGAGATTTGATTTTAATTTACACTTCAAAGAAATTTTATTTAAATAGAAAAATGTTGCTAGACCCACGAAAGAAGCATACATATATTTAAAGTGTTGATAAGGAAATATTTCCAGTTTTTTTTTTTTGGAAATTAATAGAGTTTATAGAAAGTCTAGCAAACAAAGATGATATAATACCTTGTTTATGGTTTGTTTTTAAACCAAAAAAATCAAGGTGAATTTCAATGAAATTCTTTCTAAATTTAGGAAAATTGTATTATAAATAGATTGAAAGTTATACTTGAATATGTCGAGTGCTACCATGAAGCTTTTTCCAGAATTCTATTTGTTCTCATTTTACTTGATTAGAAACTTTTCTTTTCTTCCTTGTGAAATATTTGTAACATCATTTAAATATACATACATATTTAATTTATTGTGTTTCTTCTCTTGCGAACAAAGTGCAATTAAATCTTTTTAAAAGTTTTGTACTAGAACACCTCACTTTTTTCTTGAATTAACACATATTTGAACACGTTTGAATAGATATTTGTATATAACCAGCAGTTCTGGGTGACTGTCTTGAACAAATGATTTTATCTATTATGTGGTAGCCAGATGACTAGTTATTTGTACATGTATTTGTCCTTATGTGGAATTGAATTGAAATGACATAGACTAAATATTTACTTGCTTTTCATTTAATTTTCCATATGAAACATTAACAATATATAATTATTGTAAATATTATTTTATTCTTATTTGACCTTTATTTTTATAATGACTTTTTTAATTATTTAAGCTTGAGGTCTTTATATTTATAAATTATTATATTTATTAATTTTCGATATTTCGCTAACCTTTGGTTAGCATCTTCAGGAAATTAATTAACAAATTTTATTAAAAATAACAAAACGATAACAAATTTATGAAAAAATATTTTTCTTTTTTGTCATAAATTAAATTCAAAAAACTATTTGTCATAAAAATTTTGTTAACCTAGTAATAATACCTATATATCTTACATACTTATAAATAAATACATTTTTAATTAAACTTTTATTTTTATTTCATGTATTTTCTATAAAACATAATGCTACATATGTTTTCTTTCTTATATTATACAAATTATTACAATAGCGTAACAATTACAATAGTTATGACAATTTTAGTAACATTACTTTTAATTAATATTACTCATACGCATATAACTCCAATAATTACTTTTAACATTGTTAGCTAAAATTATACTGTTACAAAAACTTTAATGAGTTTTAATAGCAAATACTACTAGATACTAGTACATATGTTGGTTTTCCATTGATATACAAATTAACAACTACGAATGTTATGGCAATTTTAGTACCATTTCTAATTAATATTACTCATACATATACATATACAAATTCCAAAAATTTCCAAAAAAAAAAAACGTTTTTGAAGGCATTTTTTTTAACAAAATTTTTTTATACAAAATTAGCAAAAATTATAAAATAATAAATAAAACTTTTACAAAAATTTTAATCATTTTTAATAGCAAATACTACTAGAGATGTTGGCTTTCCACAGATATACACATTATTTCAATCGCCTGTCAACTACGAATGTCGTGGTAATTTTAGTAACATTACTTCTAATTAATAACACTGTGGAACATTTTTGGGATTATTGTCTGGGAGGTGAGAAATTCCAAGTCAGGGTGATGGTACTAGGTCAGTATAGTAAAACCCTCAAAGGGTTTGGCGTTCGTATGTGTCAGTTTTTTTTTTATGACCTTTTAAATTTTTTCCTTATCTTGATGTTTTTTCGCTTAGTTGTAACATTTTGGCAAAAACGTAGTTTAACATAACTCGAGAAGCACTTGTCCGATTTTGATGAAACAAATTTAGAAAAATTAAGAATTTATTTATTTATTTATTTACAATTAAGTGAAGGTATCCCATTTTTGTTTTTATTCAAAAAAGTGTCATTTATCGCCTTTTTTATAAATTTTCCCCAATAACTCCAGACTTCTGGCCATAAACTACTAAAAAAAATTAAGTAAACATTTTTATAATTTTCTATTTTTATTTTATTTATTTATTTTTATTTATTTTAATAAATATTGCCTAGACTTTTTCGATGGTGGTTGTTCGGGACTAGTGGCATCGCATTCATCGCTATCATCAGTTTCTGAACCACACATACCCCCTGACCCACGATGTCGAACGACAACGTTCGGTTAGATAAGACTTAAGACACAAACTTGATTGTAGAATAAACAAACTTGATTGAGTAAAAAATAGATACGATAAAAAGTTTGTGTCTTAATTCTTAATTAATTAAAACCTTGTTTTTACTTAACGAAAAATTGTTGAACTTTTAATATTTATTATGAGAGAAATTTTATTTTATTCGGGTTGGGTTCAATTTATTATTGGAAATATTCAACTATTTTCTGTTATATAAATTTAGATATATAAGCTAGCCAACGATACCGAAATTATTACCATTGCCTGGTACATACAATAGTATGTAATGGCAATTTAAATAAAATTACTTAAAATTAATATTACTCATACGCCTACAATTACTAATAATTTGCTTTGGCGGGTTTGGCTAAAAGCACACAAATTGTATAGCTTAATTTTACTTTAAATTTTATCTTGGAAATAATTATTTTTAGAGTTTGTTTTTTCTTAATGAAATATTGTTCAACTTTTAACATTTATTTTCATTTTATTATTGGAAATCTTTAAAAATTGACTGTTATCAGCAAATAATACTAGACTATGATACCCAAATTATTACCATCGGGTTTGGTAAATCCAACAGTTATGGTAATTAAAATAAACTTATAATTAATGTTACTCATACGTTCATAAGACCAAGAAATGTGTTTTTAAGCAGAGGTTCCTTCCTCAACGTAAAGTATAACCACAACTTTGATTCGTACAATATAAATACAAATTTCAAAATACTAAATATTAGAAATAGTGACTTTTTATTTTTTCTATTTTTTTTTTGACGATTTTTAAAATTCGAAATGACGGATTTTTTCTTTTTTATCAGGATTTTGACGATTTTTTCCTAAATTCATCTGACAGCCCTACACCCAATATTTACTGAAGTACAGTTCAAAATAAATGTTAACAGAGACTTTACTTTAGATTTATTAGAACCGCTAAAGTAAAAATTGACTATATTGTGGCTAAAGTGGCAGCAATTTACTTTTCTTAGCAATAGACAGAGTGAACATATAAACAATAGATAGAGTGATCAAAAGTGATTCATGTCAACTATTCAGTTTAACTGAGTAATTTAAAATTTTTATATTTTTAACTGACTGCTGCAACTGAAGTAAACGTGTGTGAAGGTTCAACTGTACCGTTCTCAGTTCAGTTTTTGTCGAGCGATAGTGCGTATCATATCGCGTAAACAGAACCAAGTGATAGTTGATGTTATTGCAATAGAGAGATTTGAACATTGCCTATGGCAAAATAAATCTAGCGAGTACCATGATCGCGTAAAAAAAGATGCTGTCTACAACAAGCTGGAATTGAGGAAATCAATTGATTCTTCATATAATTATTTTAATAAACTAATGTGCGAAGATAAATTTCGTTGTAATAACCACTTGTTGTACCACTGTTGACTCAGTTTATTTCTTTTTTAATTTCAAAAAGCCAAACAGTCCGTTCGTTCGAATCCATGTTTAAAACTGAAATATTGAACTGTACATCTCAGTTCACAGTTAAGTCTGCCAGTTTCAACTGTGCAATTGACAGTTTAGAATGTGGCCTGCTTTAATTACTCCTAAAACTGCTGGGTATTTCTTTATTTATTCACGTTTTCTTTTTTAAGCCAAAACTTTTATTATTTATTTAACAAACGCACACGCATACTTATTTCATTTTATGCTCAATGAAAACAGCTTCTCTTTACCTTTATGCTCTTACAAATAAATAAATAAATAAATACGTGTACGTGTATAAGTATAAATAGTATGTTTTTAGTTTTATCCTCCTTTTATTTCTTTTTTATTATAAATTTAATTACTGCAGACTAAAATATAAATATTTGTTCTTCTGTTTATTCAAGAGAAATAGAAACGACTACAACAACAAAGGCCTGCTTTTACAACAATAACGTCAACAAAATCACTTTATTTAACAGAGAATTGTATAAAACATTTTACACTGTTTGAATTTTATATTCATTCACAATATATGACAATTTAGTTGGGTCTCGACACTACTACAGCAATGCGATATATTCAGTTTGTTTGTCGATTCGAATGTAATGCAGAAAGATGTCTGAAAATTTTAAAATTTGTTCGTGAATTTAATTACAGCAACATCTTATTGCCAGCCACTTATCTTTCTCTACAAATTTTATACACTTAAAACAGAAAGAATTCTATTATCACATCGTTCTATCGGGCTTTAGTAACATCTAATAATTAACTAGGCTTATTTAAAAATAAATTAAAAAATTCAAAAAAAAATGTTTCTTTTCAATTTGTTATTCTGTATATTTGGGTACACTCTGTATTAGAAGTTTACATGCAGAGGTACTTTAAGCCAACCACTACCAGCTAGTTACTGGCAATTTAATTTCTAAACAAAATACTGTAAAAAGCTACACATCTATACCAGTTTAAAAGAATATTTTGTTGTAAATTTTGTTACTATTTTTATTGCACAGAACTTTACAATTTTATATAGAGATGCAACAAAAAAAAAAAAAGTATGTTTAAAAAAATATCTTTGAAATCCACAAACATATGTACGTTTGCTTGGGTGAGAGTGTAAATGTAAATGGCACACATGAATATAACAACGAGTTTATTACAGTACCCGAACTCGAACATGAACCAATACCAAAAGATATCAGTAGGAAATTGGAAAATAGAAGGAGTAAGTTTGTGCATAATTATGTTGTGTAGATTGACTGTAAAGCAGATTTTACAATCTTAGTTTGGCTTTAATTGTGGCTTTTTATGAACTCTTAATAATAAAAATAATAGTGTCTTTGTTTAGCTTCAGTCTTGATTTTTAACAGACTCTTAGTTTAGTAACAATCATGTCCCATTTTATAGCCTGTAAAGCTTCAATCGTAGCTTTTAATAGAATTTTAGTTTAGCTTCAATCATGTCCCTTTTCACAGTCTAGGTTTAGCTTTTATCAAGGCTTTTTATATAGTCTTAATACACCTAATTCTGTTTTTACGCGAATTTGATTTAACGCATTTCCAAATAAATTTTTCAGTTTGTTTTTATGAGACTAGATTTAACACAATCTAAAAATGTACATACATATGTATTTTTTATCAGAAAAACTTTGTTTGCACTAGATTTGGAGGATTTTAAATTGAAGACATAGATGGCAGCACTAAAAAAAAAACAAACGAAACAGTGGATTTCCCTTGTTTATTTAAAATAAATTTATGTCGTTAAAAATAAGAGTGTAAGTATGCAGTCAAATTTAAGTGTTAAAGGCGAAAAAATATAGTAGGCAAGTACTTTTCAAAATGAATTATTGATTCTATTGTTTTTTGTGTAAATAAAATATGTTTGTGTATTCAGCAACATGAAATTGAATAATTTATCTTCATTTTGCCTGATATTTCATACGTGGAACCAATTCCCTCATTTAATATGGATTCTTTATCTTTTTTATGCGGTTTTTTACGCGAGTTTTCGAGGAAAATATATATTGCGTACAAACAGAACTAGGTGTATTTAAAATTTTTATATTCAATCGTAGCTTCAATCGTAGCTATATAAAGTCTTAATTTACCTAAAATCATTGGTCTTAGCTCAACTTTAGTTGTTACTTTTAAAAAGTCTTAGCTTAGCTTCAATCATGTCTTTAGTCTGGTCTTAGTGCAGCTGAAATCATGGCTTTGATATGGTTTTAGTTATCTTTAACCGTGGCTCCTTGTATTATCTTTTTATATCAGGACTGTAATAGCCTTAACCCTGGCTGTAATATGGTCTTAGATTTGCTTCAATCGCAGCTGTAAAATGGTGGTAGTTTTTTTCTTAGTTTAGCTTCAATCATAGCTGCAATATGTTTTTTGTTTAGCATCAATCATTGCTGTAATATGGTCTTAACTTTGCTTCAATCATGACTGTAATATTGTCTTAATTTTCCTTCAATCATTGCTTTAACATAGTCTTACTTTAGCTTCAATCACGGCTATAATATGGTCTTAGATTTGCTTCAATCATTTCTGTAATATAGTTTAGCCTCTTTAGTTTTTTCTTAGTTTAGCTTCAATCATGGCCGTAATAAGGTCTTTAATTTAGGTTCAATCATTGCTATAATATACTCTTACTTAAGCTTCAGTTATGTTTGTAATATGTTGTTACTTTAGCTTCAATCATGGTCTTAATTTATTTTCAATCATTGCTTTAGTATAGTCTTACTTCAGCTATAATCATGGCTGGAATATGGTCTTATTTTAGTATCAATTATATCTGTAATACTGTCTTAGTTTAATTAAATCAAGGCCGTAATATGGTATTTGTTTAGCTTCTAGGAATCATGGCTGTAATATGGTTTTAGTTGAGCTTCAATCATTTCTGTAATATAGTCTTAGTTTAGCCTCTTTAGTTTTTTCTTAGTTTAGCTTAAATCATGTCCGTAATATGGTTTTAGTTTAGTTTCAATCTTGGTTGTTATAAGGTCTTTAATACAGATTCAATCATTGTTGTAATATGCTTTTATTTGAGCTTCAATCATTGCTATAATATAGTCTTACTTAAGCTTCAGTTCTGTTTGTAATATGTTGTTAATATGTGGTCTTAGTTTATTTTCAATCATTGCTCATTGTATAGTCTCAGTGTAGCTTCAGTCGTGAATTTAAATTGGCTTGCAATTGAAGTTACTATTTCCTAGTGGTCCTAACACTTTTCTTATTTTTTATTCATATAAACCAGTTATACTCATAACTTTTCATATAAGTTTATTTCAAAAACTTCCACATCTCCTCAAACCTATAGTTTAGTTGAAACCAGTCAGGTGTTTTATTGTATTCTTGTTTAATGTTCTGCTTTTATGTGTTTGTTTTTTGTAACATTTAGTTTTTTAGCAGCCGCAAATTGAGAGTTCATGTACCTACACATTTAACAGTATGTGTATCTGAATGATATCAGTATGTACATCATTCATCATAAAAGTCAAAATTGTGTCAACATTTGTTATTGTACTCACAACAGCAACATTAACAAATAAAGGTAAAAATTATACAATATTATAGATGTAAAGGAACAGCAGAAACAGAAATGCTGAAAACATAAAAAGATGGAGTAAGATAATTAAAAAATTCATAGATATGTTTGAGATTTCACAAATAGACATTGTGTGCAGCAGATTTTAAAAAAGAACGCCATCGTATGGTGTGAAAGGTTTTTGTGTGTTTATAATTCGCAGATTTTAATTATGACAAATTATATTGGTAAAAACAACAAACATGAAATACTTCTTTCTACACAACATTGTTGAAAAGGGTTGTTTATAAAGTTTTAATGATTTGTGGTGATTTTTGTACAGAAATTACTGCTTTGGGGAAATTGAGAAAAATGGCATGTTAGTTTTAAAAGAGGCTTTTGGTAATTGCAACTTATGGTTTTGTAAAATTTTCTTAAACAATTTTTGTTAAAGACACTAAATGGAGGGATGTTAGAAACTATAATTAAAACTATATAAAGAGACTGATTAAGGCTGAACTAGGGCTATATTACAAGCTAAATTAAGACATTTTATAGAGCCATGATTGAAGCTAAACTTAGTATAAATCAGGTCTGTATGAAAGCTAAAACAAGATTTAATAAAAAGCCTCAATTGAGGCTAAGTCATGATTATATCAAATGTTACGATAACAGTTAAAGAGCCACGACTGAAGCTTTTAAGAAACTCTAAAAGATGAGACTATACACGAGTAGTCTGTAGACGAAACTATAGACGAGTCATCTGTACATGAGACATCTAAAGACGAGACGTCCATAGACTAGAGACTATACATGAGCAATTTCCTTACAAATATATTTTCACTTTGGGTCCCAAAAACTATCGAAATTACGAGCAAGTACAAATGAAATATTCAAGTAATAATATAATGCTCTTATCTCCATAGTGTAGTGTATAAAAGTAATATAAAATAATTGTAATTTGCATACAATTTTAACCGTAGTAAAGGTAAACAACAATTGTGTGCAATTGCAACATTTTGTTGCAAAATAAAATAAAAGTCTTTAGTTAAGCTTTTGTGCCATCATTCCAACTAACACAACAATACTGGCTGGTTAGTTTAATGTACATTGTAGTGCTTAAACTGAACGATTTCCGGTTGCCGCTCAACACAACCTCAATCTATTAACAAACTAAAAATAAAATCCTTTTTCTTGATTTTTTTTTTGTTGTTGCATTTTGCTATTTTTCGGTTTTCTTTTTGGTTTGTTTGCTCTGAATTTTGCTTATTTAGCATACAATTGTTGAAGAAGAGATGAATAAATGAATTTCCAGCTTCTTTTCATGTTGAGATTTTTAAGCAATAGTTGTGCTTTATAAATTCAGCTATTGTTTTGTTGTTGATTTGTTTGCTTGTCTAGCGGGCTGTTGAGGTAAAATCTTTGCCCAGCACGCTATTTCTATGTGCTGTCTGAGTTGGTTGGTTTGTTGGCCATGTTTTTTTTTTTTTTTTGAAACTACAATGCCATTGCAAAGGAAGATAAAAAAAAAACAAGTAATGTTCTTGCATTTGCTACACAGTAATGGCCTTCTTTGATAGTTGTTTTTATTTTTTGTAGATTTTTTTGTTGCATAAAAATTGTTGAATTGTTGTTGCTGTATTGAAAGCCAGTCGTTAGTTGGTGTTACCTTTCTGCTGAGTTCCCTTTTGGATTTTGTTAAATTGTTGTGTGGTGGTTTGCAAACGATTTCAATTGTTTAGCTGCTGCAACTGACAACAATTTAAGTTAAATTTTGAGCAAATAAGCAAAAAAAAAAAAAAAATATAATAAAATAAAAAATCCTTTAGGATTTGAAAATTATTGCAAGTTGGAACAACTTTATGTTTAATTAAAGCGATAATGTTTAAAAGTTAAGCGAAATTAAATTTTGTAGGAAAATATAATTTCGAATAAATCATTGTCAAGGTTGTGCTTCAATTGTAGGACTTAATGAAGACGAGATTGTGGAAGATCCTGCAGAAGAAACTATCGTCAAAACTGCAGACTGAACTATAAATGAGATTCTAGACGAGACTGTAGACTAGAGTGTAGACGTGATTGTAGACGAGATATTAGACGAGACTGTTTACTACACAGTAGACAAGACTCAATGTCAACGCGACTGTATACATGATTGAAGACGATATTTTAGATGGGACTCTAAACGTAACTGTAGATTAAACTGTGACGAGATTCTAGATGAGACTGTAGACAAGGCTGTAGAAGAGACTGTATACGTGATTGTAGATGAGATTTTAGACGAGACTGTATACTACATAGTATACAAGACTCAATGTCAACGCGACTGTATACAAGATTGAAGACGATATTGTAGATGGGACTCTAAACGAAACTGTAGATGAAACTGTGACTAGATTCTAGATGAGACTGTAGAAAAGGCTGTCGAAGAGACTGTATATGTGATTGTAGACGAGATTTTAGACAATACTGTTTACTACACAGTAGACAAGACTCAATGTAACGCGACTGTATACAAGATTGAAGACGATATTTTAGATGGGACTCTAGACGAAACTGTAGATGAAACTGTGACGAGATTCTAGATGAGACTGTAGACATGACTGTCAGCGAGATAATAGCTGAGACTGAACAATAGATGAGACTGTAGACGAGACTGTAGACTAGAGTGTAGACCAGACGAGATTTTAGACGAAACTGTAGATGAAACTGTGACGAGATTCTAGATGCGACTGTAGATGAGACTGTATATGTGATTGTAGACGTGATTTTAGACGAGACTGTATAGTACACAGTAGACAAGACTCAATGTAAACGCGACTGTATACAAGATTGAAGACGATATTATAGATGGGACTCTAGACGAAACTGTAAATGAAACTCTGACGAGATTCTAGATGAGACTGTATACGTGATTGTAGACGAGATTTTAGACGAAACTATGACTAGATTCTAGATGAGACTCTAGACAAGGCTGTAGAAGAGACTGTATATGTGATTGTAGACGAGATTTTAGACGATACTGTATAGGACACAGTAGACGAGACTCAATGTAAACGCAACTGTATACAAGATTGAAGACGATATTGTAGATAAGACTCTAGACGTAACTGTAGATGAAACTGTGACGAGATTCTAGATGAGACTGTAGACATGACTGTCAACGAGATAATAGCTGAGACTGAACAATAGCTGAGACTATAGACGAGACTGTAGACTAGAGTGTAGACCAGACGAGATTTTAGACGAAACTGTAGATGAAACTGTGACGAGATTCTAGATGAGACTGTAGACATGACTGTCAGCGAGATAATAGCTGAGACTGAACAATAGATGAGACTGTAGAGTAGAGTGTAGACCAGACGAGATTTTAGACGAAACTGTAGATGAAACTGTGACGAGATTCTAGGTGAGACTGTGGACGAAACACTTTCATTATTTCTCAATTAATTAGCTTCAGTTGTAGTTTTGATAGTTGTATAAATTGAACTTCAGTCATATTCTAAGTTTAGTTTCAATTGGAAGTCCTAATGTAATCCAATTTGACTTTCACTCGTAATCACATATATCGAACCAGAAGTCTTTATACAGTTCAACCTTAATATAGCGAATCTTAAGGGGATTAGAAAAACAAACGTTATATCGAATAATTCGTTACAGTGACCTTCGTTATATCGAGGTGAAGTTGCACTTCTATTCATTGTAACGGAGTAATAACAATTTGTGTATGTATGTATATTAATCAATCAGCATGTTATAGCGAACGATTTTCGCTAATAAATCAAAACACATTTGAAGAAAAACACTGTATTTTGTAGTTTTAAAATTCAAAAATAGTATTGTATTTAATTAAAAAATAGTTTGCTGGAGACATTGTCGTTGCAAACACAATAATTTTGTGTGTATCTGTTGCATATAATTTGAATTAATTGATGAAAATCGTTATGCAAAGGTTGTAATTTGACAAGATTCGTTAAATAGATTTAAATAATTCTTTCTATTTCGTTAGTCTGCAGAGAATCAGAATTCGTTATAACGAGGCTATTGACAAATGTATTCGTAATAGAGAGGATTATTTTGTATTAAATTTTATGGAGCGTTGTAGGGGATTTCAAAAAATTCGTTAAATCGTGTAATTCGTTATAGTGAGGGTCGTTATATTGAGGTATAACTGTAATTCATTTCAAATTTAGTTTTGTTGCTTTTTAAATTCTAACACTATTTCATTTGTTCACAACTATGCCTCACATTTTGTGGCCAAAATAAAGTAAACTTTTTTGTGAAATGAAAAAACACAGCAGCAAGTTTTTTTTTACAATTATTGGCCAACATATTGTTGAAGTATTGTGGAGAAATATTAAATCCTTAGATATTTACTGAGCAATATTTTCAGCATCAACTTAACCGCAAAGGCAGTCATAGACATAGTTATTCTCACCGGCCACCTGTACAACAATAACGAAACTACACTTAGAGAAAAAACCTATATAGACCTGATTAATCATTTCACAATTTTTTATTTCGTTTAAGTTTTTCATAATTTCAAAGTTTTTGTTTTAACAATATTATAGTCACTATAATTAGCTATATGATTCAGGCAAACATAATTTGTTAAATTAACATGTCACCTGATTGTAGCAATCATATATAACAATATGTATCATCAAATAAGACTGTCATAAATATATGCATACTGAGTAACTATTATCGTATAATATAATCGTAACATTTATCATAATATTGTTAAAAAAATCTTCTAGAAATGTTGAAATGTTTGTGGTTAATATAGAGAAATATATTTTTTTCCGTGCCTGTCTAAAGCTGTGTATATGAGTGTAAAGAAAAGTTTATTTTGCTTCAGTAAAAACTATATATGTTTATAAAAAAAACCAGCATATTTATGGCGTTTCTTAAGACCATTTGTTTCTTGCAAGGAAAATACAAATTGAGCACCATATAAATTCTGGAAACTTATTTAGATTTTAAGAAATTGAAATTTTAAAATTTTTTTTTTTTTGGCAAATAAATTTTCTAGCAGACAGGGCACATCGAAGCCATTCGTATTTAGTATTTATTCATTATAAATCATATATTAAATGTTACAAAGTCTGTGGGTTTTTAATATTTTTGCGTATGTTTGTTATGGAATTAAATATTACGTATACGTCGAGTAGTTTTAACAAGGTCGCTATTTTGAAAATATTTTGATAAAATTTGGTAAGTGATATTTTTTCGGCCCAAATATGGATGGGCTTGAAACTGGTGTAAATTGGTCTATTCTTTACCTGGCCCCCATACAAAAGTCCTCCCGCAATTGGGGTTTACCGATCATAAATGTTTGAATTATGCAAGGAACCAAACAAATTTCATCACATCGGTCCGTAATTAGTCGTAGCTCCCATATAAGGCCCACTTCCGAAAACTACTTTAAAGAGCATAACTATGTCAAAAATGTTGGTATACAAATAATATTTAACGAAAATATATTTCATGTGTCTAAAAATAATACGGTACAATTTTAATATGATCAGTCCATAATTAGTCAAGTTAAGACCCTCTCCGTAATTCACTATAAGCTCCATAAATCGCTTAAAAGTATGACGTCTATGTCCAGCATCAATCGTAAATGCTTTTAGAGCCACAGTTTAGCTTCATTCATAAGCCATAAGCCATAAGCCAGTTTAGCTTTGCTCGAAGGTATTTTAAGAGTCTTAGTTTGGCTACAATCTAGAGCCTATGGTCAATATCAATCACAGTTCCTTTTAGAACCATAGTTAAAATTCTTCAATATAGAGTACAGTGCAACCTCGCTTAACGCAACTAATAGAAACGAGTCACATTTTTAGGGCGCTTTTTTATTGTGGTGAAAAAAAACAAATTATATATTAATTACAGTTAAACCTCGATTAACCGGGCCTCCATTAACCGGTCACATCTATTAACCGGCATGCAGATTTTTTTTGAATTTTTACCTCTATTATCCGTTCATCATTCATATGGGTTTTTATTATGATAATTTTAATCCCCTTCTTAATTTCGTCTGTCCGCACATAATTGTATAATGTGCTTTTCGAGAACTGCCCAGCTCACCCAGCTGTGAACGCAATGATGTCTGAAAACGTGGTAGTAAAATATATTCCTTCGAATTGCACGTCTTTGATTCAGCCCATGGACCAAGCAGTGATTAGAAGTTTTAAATACAATTATCGCAAGTCGATTGTGCAGAAACTCTTATGTGCAAACAGAAGACATGAATTCGTAAAATCAGTAAATATAAGAACAGAAATATGGACAGCAGCTGTTTCTTGGGATACAGTATCCCAAATACAAATGAACTAAGTGACCGTACAGAAATATAATCAGACATAGAATTACCGGCTGGTTGTTCCATTCATGATTTAACAGAGTGGATGGAGAGCGAAGCTGATGTCATGCCGTTTGCTATTTTATCTGACATTGACATGGTCAATCAAGCTCAGGAAAGTGATCATAGCTCAAATTCCGAAGACGAAGAGACTGAAATTGAAACTCCAACACTATTGCAGGCAATAGAGGACCTGTAATATTTCGTTAAAGCTCGTAGAAAATTCTCCAGCAATATCGGAAACAGATAAAATTCAGATGCATTTATTTAAAAAACAATTAAAACCAATGAAGCAAACTAATATTAAAAAATATTTTAAATAAATGAATATTTGTATGTTTAAAATAAAAATATGTGGTATATATGAATCTTTAAATATACAAATTAAATTCTTAAATAAATAAAATCTTGTATGTTTTAATACAACCTCTGTTAACCGTGTAGTTCGATTATCCGTGCTAAGCCCGGTCCCGATCGAGCCAGATAATCGAGGTTCAAGTGTATTTTTAAAATAAACGCTTTCATTTTATTGAAAAAAAACATAGAAACACTAATATTAAATTAAATAATAAATAAAAAAAAAAGTTGGAAATTTTTGACTTTGTTTTATGATTAGATGATTTTTCTGCACTGCAATTTCACGAATATTTTGCAGAGACATGATTTTCCTCGGCCCATTAAAGACAAATACTAAAGCAAACAACAGCCTGCTGAGATATAATTTTGGGAAGCGCTGGCATAATGTTAATATGGTCGCTTTCATCTTTACTTTAAAATTTTTCGAAATGAATTTGTTCTACAGTTGAATTATTAGAATAGTCGCTTTCATGTATCCAAGCATTAATTTCTTTATTTAAAATCTCATGAAAATAATCCGCCACAGTAGAAAACATCGGTTGTTGATTAAGGAGTTCAGCACATTATCTTCGTCAGTCCACTTGTTTTTTTTTCGAAGTTAATCGAGGAGTTGTATTTATCTTAATTTTTCTAAATTTGTTTCATCAAAATCGGACAAGTGGTTCTCGAGTTATGTTAAACTACGTTTTTGCCAAAATGTTACAACTAAGCGAAAAACATCAAGATAAGGAAAAAATTTAAAAGGTCATAAAAAAAAACTGACACATACGAACGCCAAACCCTTTGAGGGTTTTACTATACTGACCTAGTACCATCACCCTGACTTGGAATTTCTCACCCCCCAGATTGGCTGTTGTACTGTGTTATTAGTTTGACTTCAATCATGTATTTAATATGTTCATGGGTTCAGCTTCAGTCTTTAATCTGCGGTGAACGGAACCGGCTTATAAGCTGGCTGTACTTAAACTGTTATAACAAATTTACATATTTTAATAAAATTCGTATTGTTGTACAGCTGGCCAAAATTATTTATTTGCAATAATTGAAAATTTTCCACAATAATTCTTTAAGTCCTCTTTTCATACAAAATAGCTTTTGTACAGGGTGGCGCAAAAGTAATCCTCCTATCAGGAAAATGCTGTAAATTTTGCGATTGGCCCCTAATATCAGTTCTGCACTATTCCGCGTTCTGGAGCAGTGTAGCGTAACATTGTTTATTAACGTGTATTACGCATGTGTTTTTATGTAGTACAAATGTCAAAACAGAACTGACATTACGGGCCTCGCAAAATTTATACCATTTTCTAATAGGAGGATTACTTTTGCGCCACCCTGTATAGACACTGTCCGTATAACTGTAGATTAAAGAAATTTCCAGCCATTGTATTTATTTTACTTATGTTGCTAGATTTACTACTTTTAAATACATTTATGTTACGACAGTGTTAGTTGGTTCTTCATTTTATTTCTTTTTTTTCTTCTCATTTTTCCATCCTCCAATTTCTAGTTTCTTTCTCGACATCATGGTCTGTTGACCATTTAAGAGTGCATTTCATTTCAACTTTGTATTTTACACTTAATATAACATCAGCATAAAGAAATGGCATTTTAAAAATTAGTAACACAAACTAAGCAGCACGTAAAATTAGACAAGATCTGATGAGAAAAGATTTTAGAATTTTCTTTAAAGAAAACTCAAATTAGAATAATAAATGAAATTATTTTGATAGGTTTTTTTTTGCTAAAAAAAAAAGCAAACGAAAGAAATATTTCAAAAGCAATTGTGTAAATTTGTTAGAGATAGAAATGTTGCTTGAAATGTTCCAGTAATACAAAATGTGGGTTTGGCCATTTTAACAAATAATGCTAAGAGTTTTATAACAAAAAGGCAATTTTATTTTAAATTAGGGACATACTTGTATAATAATTACAGCGACTGTTACTTCTATAATTTCAAATTGAAAAGTCACCACTTGAGAGCGAAAACTCCTATAATCAAGTGGCTTATTTGCATTAAAAGTATTCTTAGCAATTTACTTAATATATGACAGGTCTGTATGTCCACAATTTTCATATTTGATTATAATTTTTTATTTTTGTATTAAAAAGTTTATCAAATCAATTTTAATAATTTAATAAATTTCTTTTTATTTTTGGTAATATTTTAAAGTTTTGATTATACCTGTATTCGCATTATACTCGTACTTTTATTTTTTTTAATATAAAAGTTTATGCTCATTGTAATAGTTGTTAATATTGTTGTCTAACTAGTTAACAAATTTAACTGTTCTCTTGTTTTTAATTTTGTTACAATAGTTGTTATTGGTTTTGTTGTATTTTAAGGACAAACTTTTAGCAAATTCAGTTTTTTTTTATATAGAATTCAACACTGCAGTATTGTAGTAAAGGAGTAGTGAGATATAAGGCAGGAGATCAATTAAATTGTCTGTTTAGAGTATTAGTTATGGTTTAATCGTAAAAGTTAAATCGGTCTGGAATGTTTTAAATTTTAGAGTATTAGTTTAGCTTCAATTGTAGGCAGTTTTAAAGACTTTGTTTAGTTTTAACTGTAGGTCTTGTCAGCATCTGCGTGTAACTTCAATCTTAGTCTGAGTATGGTTTTTATTATAGAACTTTTTAGAGTCTTAGTTTAGCTTTAATCCTATGTCTTTTATGAGCCTTAACTTAACTTTATTCGTAGGACTGTTTACTTCAATCGTAGATTCTTATGTTTTGCTAGAGTCTTAATACTGAATTCTTTTTAAAGTATTCGTTTAGCTTCAATCGTTGGACTTTTTTCTTTTAATTGTAGGTCTTTTATGGCTCTTAGTTCAGTTTAATCGTAGGTTTTCATGTATATTAGTTTAGCTTTAATCGTAACTCTTTTTAGAGTCCTAGTTTAGTTTCAATATTTGGTCTATTCTAAATCTTAGTTTAAATTTAAATGTAAGAATTTTTACTTTATATCTTTTTACTATCTTAGTCAATCAATCTTAAATCTTTTTAGAGTCTTCGTTTAGCTTCAATCCTTAAACTTTTTCCCAACAAACCAAGGCATAATAAAAATGTAACCAAATTCAAGAAATAACTTATAATTAAGAATTTTCTACAACATTTCATAAGCATACTTATGATGGGTTTATTTTATTGTAAATTATGAACACTTTTAAAATAATCCTTCAAAAACGCTTCGCATAACAATGATATTTGCAATAATACTTACTATAGACTAAGTAAGAAAAACAAGATTTACAAATGTGATTATAAAAGACTTATACTCGTAATAGTTTTGTAAGTGTTTTCGGTAAAAAGATCCCGTTATTTTATTTCTTGATTTTCTTATTATTGTTCTTCTTTATTTCAGTCTTTTTCTTTT
Organism: Bellardia pandia; assembly: GCA_916048285.2. Taxonomy (NCBI): domain Eukaryota; kingdom Metazoa; phylum Arthropoda; class Insecta; order Diptera; family Calliphoridae; genus Bellardia; species Bellardia pandia. The sequence continues at coordinate 97,740,029 of OU696531.1, read as the reverse complement.
GTTTGACAAAATCAGTGTATTAAATTGTTTAAGAGTGTTATTTTAATAAATTAGAAAATAAAAATAATATAAAATTTGTGTTAAAAAAGGTAATTAAAATTAAATTCTAAAAATGCCATATAAATTAAAACATAGTGTTTGAAAGGAATCAAAAGAAATTGTTGAATTGCTTTTAAATGTTAAAGAAACCTAAAATAAACGATTCGAGTGAAGTTCCAGCCAGCTCTAGTCATAAGAAGCTATAAGAAGTAATATACTATTTATAGTATTTATACATTTATTAATGCATTCGTTTTTTTTTAATTTTATAAATGCCGCAATTTCTATTCGATTGGGTGAAGACGAGTTTATAAAATGTACAAAATCATTTTTCTAATTTGTCAAAAATAGACAAATATGCAAAACTAAATATAAGGAAAAGTCTAAAATTGTAAATAAATAAAGTTATATGTAAATTGTTTACTAGTTTTGCTATATCTTACTATTTTCATGAATTTCGTTTGTTTGCTTTTTATATTTTTAAGAATATTTTTAATTTTTCATTTTACTTCTATTGTAAGTTTAATACATATAAATATGAAAAACATGAAAAAAATAATTAAAAATAAAAATATATAAAATTTAAAAAGAATTATTTTAATTGAATTTATAAGCTTATAAAAAATGTTACAAAAATAAACTTACTTTAATCATGTTTCAAAAACTATTTTCCAGTAAGCTTATTTCATAATTACGCTTCTAAACTTGTTGTAAGTTTCAACTAGAAATATTATCACAAGGGTTCAATATTCTTGCTAAAATAATGGTTAACAAGCCTTTTACAATAATTATCATAACAGTTTTGCAAACGTAACGCTTATGGTAGTAAGTTTGTTACAAACGATTTTTAAAGCCTTTTGGTTTGTTGGGTTGCTTCAATTGTAGGCTTTTTTACAGTCTTAGTTCAGCTTTATTCGAAGGAATTTTATAAGCCTTGGCTTAGCTTCAATCGTATGTTTTTTATGAGCCTAAGTTCAGTTTTAATCTTATTTCTTATTAAAGCCTTCATCTAGCTTTAATCGTCGCACTTTTTGCTTCAATCGTAAAGGGTGTCCCAACTAGAACGCAATTTTTAAATTTTGCGCCATTCAAAGTGTCATTGTTTGATATTTGAACAAATGGACCGCTACACGAATGAATAACGCATTCTCATTGTGAAATTGTTTTTTTAAAATGGTGAAAGTTTTGCGGCTATAGGTTGGCAAATTGCGATCAATTTGGGATCACACTTTAGATCTTTTTAGATTCTTAGTTTAGCTTCAATTGTTTTTTAGTTGCTGTTTTTTTAGTCTTAAGTCTTAATTTAGCTAGAATTTTAGGTCGTTTTTGAGTCTTACTTTAACTTTAAATATACTTACTAAGCTGAAGTATTGCGGGAGCGGTCCCGGGGTGGTGGTTCCTGTGTAGGATCACTAGATGATAGTGCGCGATCACTATGTCCATTAAAAAAAAGTCTTAGTCTCGTATTTTTTGGTTGGCTTAAATCTAAACGATAATCAAGTCTTGATTTAGCAATTGCAAGTGAAACTTTCTTTAGTTTCCGATAGTTTTATTTATTTTTGTTAGTTTTAATATTCTCACTCCTTCTGCCCATTTATGAATTTAAAACAAAAAATACATAAAAAATCAAGTTTACTTTTTAAAACAAATATATATACATACATACATATATGTATATATCTTTCATATATGTATGAGCATAAACAAATGTGGGTATGTATTTCTCAGTCTCTTGAGGAAAAACTGACAGAAAATAATAACTTTGTGGAGAGAGAGAAAGAGAAAACAGAACGCATAAAATAAATAAATAGTTGCATATTCATATGTTACTTTTTATAAAAAAAAAATGAGGAATATATTTTATTTAATTTTAATATAATAAAAGGAAATGTGAGCGTTAAAAAAGTAAAAAACGGAACAAGATCTATAAATCCACAAATTCTAACTTTAGATTTTTTAGTCAAAAACTTAAATATTTTAGATATCTTAGCAATCCTCCAAATTTAAATACTTAATAAATTGTAGAAATTATCAATTAGTTGTTTTTAAAACTTAGTTAATCAATCAAGAATTGCTGTACTTCATTACAGCACTAAAAATCCTAATGTGCAAGGTGACATTACTTTCTCCTCCCAGTTGTGCACTATGCAATTGTTTTTCCGTCAGTTTTCTGTAGTTAGTACATGTTTTAAAGTTTGAAATTTTTGTTAAACATCGGATGTGTTACCTAAAGCGTTGTCATTGCTCGTTTGTTACGTATAATTACAAAAGTTTACTTTTTTTTTTCTACACACCCCAAGGTAATTTTTACTTATTTTGTTTATGTGTACATGTATGTTCGACACACACACATACATACACTGTCCCTGCAAGCATTTTCAATCGCCTAATGATCGCTCGCGAATCGCCGTTGAGTTGTGTATAATCGCGGCGATTGATCGCGTGTGATCATTAAACTATGGTCGGGAGATTCGCCTAAACGATCGCCTGTGTGCCTGTCGCGATTCGCGAATGATGATTCGCCAGCGATTCGCGAAGGATGATTCGCCAGCGATTCGCGAATAATGATTCGCCCGCGACTCGCGAATAATGATTCGCCAGCGAATCGCGAATAATGATTCGCCAGCGATTCGCGAAGGATGATTCGCCAGCGATTTGCGAATAATGATTCGCCAGCGATTCGCGAAGGATGATTCGCCAGCGATTCGCGAATAATGATTCGCCCGCGACTCGCGAATAATGATTCGCCAGCGAATCGCGAATAATGATTCGCCAGCGATTTGCGAATAATGATTCGCCAGCGATTCGCGAATAATGATTCGCCAGCGATTCGCGAATAATGATTCGCCAGCGATTCGCGAATAATGATTCGGCAGCGATTCGCGAATAATGATTCGCCAGCGATTCGCGAAAGATGATTCGCCAGCGATTCGCGAATAATGATTCGCCAGCGATTCGCGAATAATGATTCGCCAGCGATTTGCGAATAATGATTCGCCAGCGATTCGCGAATAATGATTCGCCAGCGATTCGCGAATAATGATTCGCCAGCGATTCGCGAAGGATGATTCGCCAGCGATTCGCGAATAATGATTCGCCAGCGATTCGCGAATAATGATTCGCCAGCGATTCGCGAATAATGATTCGCCAGCGATTCGCGAAGGATGATTCGCCAGCGATTCGCGAATAATGATTCGCCCGCGACTCGCGAATAATGATTCGCCAGCGAATCGCGAATAATGATTCGCCAGCGATTTGCGAATAATGATTCGCCAGCGATTCGCGAATAATGATTCGCCAGCGATTCGCGAATAATGATTCGCCAGCGATTCGCGAATAATGATTCGCCAGCGATTCGCGAAGGATGATTCGCCAGCGATTCGCGAAGGATGATTCGCCAGCAACATGTCATGCAACAACATCTTTTGGCGTTCTTTTTAAAGTTCTCACGTCTTTATGAACTCTTATGTTGCATTCTCTAAAAATTTGTAACATTTCATTAACAGCAACGTTGCTAATGTTGTGTTTTATTGACCAGCTCGTTCTTAATTTATTCAAATCTGATAAAAGGCTAATATTATTATCTGATATCTCAACATTTTCTACATTTACGTTGCACTCAAAACCACTTTCTGAATTTTCCGCACTTGTCAACACATTTTCTTGAATAATATTCACGTCTGAATCAATAACATTTTCTAAGTCATTAATATTTACCAACCGATCCGCATTTTGGGGAGAATTATTATCCAAAATATTTGAATTTGTGATCAAGTCTGGACTAGTATTTTGAATTTTATTTAAATTAGAAATTTTAGTTATTATTTCTGAGGCTTCTCTCTTGCTTTTTAACCGTAAAGCTTTGTTGGACAACATTTTTATTAATTAAATTACTTTCAAAAACCAAACCCTTCAAAGATCATCGCCTAGGTGTAAGGCGTACGCGATGGTGCGCGATTCACATAGTAAAAGTCATCAAAATTGTTGTCAAAACACTTTATGTTTTTAGAAAAAAAATTTGACTTTATTGTTACGCTCGCGCATTCATCGCTTAGTTGTAAGGCGTAGGCGATAGTTAGCGATTCGTAAGGATCGCGTAATCATAGCCAAAAAAAAACCATCGCCAGAAAATCTCAAAAATGTTTGCAGGGTGTGTTTCTGCAGCTTTACACTTTCGCACATTTGTACTCGAATACACGTACAAGAACAGAACAATTGGTTTATTTCTTTACCTCTTTTTTCTGTGATATTTATACCGACGAAAGGAAAAAATGGGGGGAAAAAATTATCGTATACCATTTCCTTGAGTAGATAAATTATAAAGTAATCATAGATTAGGTTAAAGCTAATATTTTATTTATCGATAAGGTTCTAGTTCTGGTTCTATTTTAAGCTTTAATTCAGATTATAATTCAGGTTGTAGTATAGTAGTTGTGGTTGTTGTTGTTGTTGCAATTCAGATTCTAGTTTAGGTTTAACAGTTCAACTAAAAATAATAATTGTTCTTAATTTATTATTTTGTTAGTTAATATATTTGCACTTTATTATTTGTAAACAATTTATACATTTATAATTAGTCAGCTTAGTTCCTACTATTCTCTGGCGTTCATATTTCAATTCCCGTGAGAAACAGTGTAGTGAAGTACAAGTATGTATTACAATTTTTTCTTAAAAAAAAGCACACACATTTAACATGTATTTTATTTTGATACGTAGTATACAGTGTGGTAACATATACACACTCTGCAATTCACTCTCACTCACACGTTAAAACACACACACACACATATATATAAATGAATGTTTCAGCAGAATTTGTATGTGTAACATAGAGTGTATATACCTGTGTATGTGAGTGTTGAAATTTTACATAAATACTCAAATAAAATGTTTAATTTTGTTATTTTTTTTTTTGTTTTTATTTTATTTAACAAGTAAAAGTTTTTGCATAAAAATAAAAGAGAAACTGAAATCAAATTAAGTTTTTTTTTCTCTCTGTGTATTTTAAACGTACAGTTTTTAATAAAGTTTTGGTATGTTTTTTTTTCTTTTTTGCTTTAATTTATGAAATTGTTAAAGTCTTTAACAAAAGATTTATTTAATTGGTAATTTTAAACTTAAGTAATGTACGAGTAAGTAACTAAATTAAAGTTGTAGTTTAAGCAGTTTGTAGATTATCTACGTTTAAACAAAATTATTGTATGAAAAGTTGTGATCATTAAAACCTAGGTATAATTAATATGTTTAAAATATTTCAAGTTGCTTTAATTTAAACATTGTCTGCTGTAATCAATCTTCATATGCAGCACGGCTGTGCTGCGGTCTCCACATTGTGTTTGATGTATTTGTTGCAAAAATTTACTTAAGCCATCTTTCAATATTTAGCCTTATCGTAGACCAAGTAATATCTAACAATAAGTACATCACACCTTGACAATTTGCTACACATTCTAGCAAAACCTGTGAAGAGAAAAACCCATTAGGTATTTCAAGAACACGACAATACGAATTCCCCTAGCAAACAACCTCTACCAATAACATTTCAAACAAACTTCCACGCATTACAAACAAAAAAAAAAAAAAATTCTATTAAAAGTGAAAAGAAAATCTTTACTGTGTAAAATTATTATCAGTAAATTGACATCAGCAACATTTTCAACATCAAACACATGCCTCAGTATTACAAGCATTCACAAATCTCACTCCTCTAGCCAAACATTATGAACAGGAAAATTCCCTTTTAGAATATTTATCTGAAAAACTAACAACTGTTACAGAAAAGTAAAATAAAGAAAGCTTTAAACAAGAAGCCTGCAGAATGTATAAATGAATGAATGATGGAATGAATGAATGGCATAAAGCAAGCATAAAGCAATAGCTGCTATATAATAAGTTATAATTTAAGCCTCAATGAATTTTCAATCCCACTTATCTCTACAATTTACTACTTTACTACAGCCTGCTACCCTGGCATTTACATCCAAATTCTACATTCCTCAAACAATACTGCCATTCACAATCTTGTGCTATTGATATTGCATCATTGCATTTGCAAAAAAGTTTTAGCATATTTTTGCTCGTGCTGTGTATTTTGTTAGTGTACAGCAAAAATATGCTAAACTTTTTTAACAAATGCAATAATGCAATACCATTTGCACAAGCTTGTGAATGGCGCTAATATATAAGTGTTTTGTGTACTTGACTTTATATTGAAAACTGTTTTTATTATTATTATGTTTTTTTTTTGTTTAAATAACTTTGTCATCAGTTTTTTTTTTTTTTGGTTTTGTAATATTATCAAAAGAACTACTTAGTAGTGTTTATAGTGGCATCGGCAAGAATTGTGTCATTAATATTAAGCCTTATTATTAAGAGCATCGTTATGTGTATGATGTTTTCAGAGGCAGGTTCTCCAATGTGATAATTTTGAATGATATTTAATGTAAAACCATAAATATCTTTAGTCATTGGAAGCCCAATTCAGCCATGAAAAAATGGACGAATGAAGCAATACACCTATGCTTGTTACCAAGTAAGCTAAGCATTCAGAGCTCAACATAATGTTTCATAATTTACAACAATCTGCCACCACTAACGCCTTTACAACAACATGTCTTAACAAACTTTTGTTATCCTACCGCAAGTGACAATAAAATAATTTATAATAATTTTATTACAATTTTCACTATTCACAATTTACAACCAATTTCATGAAGCAATAAGTGTGTTTGTCAATAAAAGGACATAAACTAAAAAAAACTTAGCAACTCAATTCAGTTTTAAACAACAGCATATAAAGTTTAAGTTTTTATGGCAAAAACATGTGTTGCGAAAACATTTTATTGAGCAGAGAATACAAAAAGAAAAGATAACCAAAAGCATAAACAAATAAAGTGGTTAGAAAGGTATTTAAATACAAAATGCAGGACCAAAGGAAGATTTTACTTATAACATTTCTAACACTTATCAAAATGAGAGGGTAGAAGAATGATGTTGAGTGAAATTAACTTATATACATAAAAGAATAAGAGATTTATAGTGGAACAACAATGTTTTTAAAATTTTTTTTAAGGATGCCAGAACATGTGTCAGCTATTGCTTATGATTTGTTGGGCTGTAAATTTAAGGACTTGGTCGTTCTTAAGTTGTTATTTATATTTTATAAAATAATTAAATCTACTTCAACATTTTTTCTGGTGTCCAGTAGCTCGTTTTTGTATTTCTCACATCGAAAAATTTCTCACCTGAAGTGTGAAACAAAAAATTCCATCGTTTCTCGATTTGTGAGAAAAAAGTGTTTCTGTACTTGAATGCGAAAACAGCTGATTCTGTTTTTATTGGAATATATTCCAGTAAGTGTCAAATGCAAGCCAAACGTCAATAAAGAAAACAAATTTCATTCAGTCGCGATGATAACACATGCGGATGGTTATTGTCATTTTTTTTCAGAAATTATTAAGTGTTGTTGTTGCGTTTTGTTGGACGAAGCATAGCAAACATACACGATTCAATTACAATTAAACACGAAAAATAAAAAAACTGCTTAAATGGACTTATTTTTGTTTTTCTCAAAATAACTGTTCTAAAGTTATTTTTTAATACTGATATTTACGGTCCCTGATGTTTTTTCTTTAGGTGTTTATATTTGGCAAAAACTCTTTCTTTCTTTTTTTTTGATTTTAAGCATTTTCCAATATCCCAGCAAGCCATATGAGTCCGAAAAGAGTCTTTTCTGACACCTTTTTCGGAGCATTAAAAACAATGAGCCCAAGAAGCAATCATAATTGCTCCGAAAACCTTCAGAAAAGAGGGTCATTACATTCGAAAATGGTCCGTCAGAAAGAGCTCTTAGATAATGTCAGAAAAGAGTCTTTTATGAGGAGTTTTTTGGGCTCTTAAAGAGCTCTTAGATAATGTCAGATAAGAGTCTTTTATGAGGGTTTTTTGGGCTCTTAAAGAGCTCTTAAATAATGTCAGAAAAGAGTCTTTTATGAGGGTTATTTTGGGCTCTTAAAGAGCTCTTAGATAATTTCAGAAAAGAGTCTTTTATGAGGGTTTTTGTGGGCTCTTAAAGAGCTCTTAGATAATGTCAGAAAAGAGTCTTTTATGAGGTTTTTCTGGGGCTCTGTGTAATCTTGTTTTTATCATTCTTGTGTGGTACAGCTATGTTTTTTTTTTTTTGTTTAAACTAGATTGTGGAATTCAATATTATCATATGACAAATATTATCATATGACAAATGAAATTAAAAACAATGAGCCCAAGAAGCAATCATAATTGCTCCGAAAACCTTCAGAAAAGAGGGGCATTACATTCGAAAATGGTCCGTCAGAAAGAGCTCTTAGATAATGTCAGAAAAGAGTCTTTTATGAGGAGTTTTTTGGGCTCTTAAAGAGCTCTTAGATAATGTCAGATAAGAGTCTTTTATGAGGGTTTTTTGGGCTCTTAAAGAGCTCTTAAATAATGTCAGAAAAGAGTCTTTTATGAGGGTTATTTTGGGCTCTTAAAGAGCTCTTAGATAATTTCAGAAAAGAGTCTTTTATGAGGGTTTTTGTGGGCTCTTAAAGAGCTCTTAGATAATGTCAGAAAAGAGTCTTTTATGAGGTTTTTCTGGGGCTCTGTGTAATCTTGTTTTTATCATTCTTGTGTGGTACAGCTATGTTTTTTTTTTTTGTTTAAACTAGATTGTGGAATTCAATATTATCATATGACAAATGAAATTTTTCATACTCTGTGAGTCGATTTCGATGTTCGGAACTGTAATGTACAAACTTTGTGTTGAGAATTAATTGTCTCTGGTTGCCTACTTCGGGAAGCAGCAATATACAACCACAACACATACAGATATTAAATGTCTTTTGACGTATTTGCTCTTAACTGAGATAGTAGAAAGTAAGGAGCCATTGCAATTACTAGCGATCAGTCGGGTGGGGTGGGATTCTTATCCAATATCTCACTTGCCAATAGAAAAAGATTTGCTACATAAATAATATTATAGACTCCTATATAAAGTGTATGGACCTGAATTGATCATAAAAGAAGAAGCTAATAAATAAACCCGATTATTTAGATCAATAAAACTGAAGAAAAAACTAACAAAATATATCAACCGAAAATAATATTAACTTTTTTGTCCCTCCTTGATGTTGTTTAGGTAGAAACGCGCCTCAAAACCCTCCCTGCCTTTGATCTTAGTGGCGCTTAACGTTGAACTAAGATCCCAAGTTTACCTACTAAATGACCGAATCACATAACACAAACAGTAAGAAATTATAAATGAACTAGTAACGCATTTTAATATTGTAATTCATTTTTTTTTATTTCAACAATATTTAATAATTTACACGAGTTTACAGAAACTCTATTAGGATCAGACAATTTACATACTCGAAGTAATTGTTTAATAATAATAATAATATACCTATGTATGTTCTATTCAACCTTTCTTAAAAAAAACTCATAGACTAACTAGAAAATACTAGACTACGATGGTAATAATTTACCGTTATTTTCCTTATCTCAAATATTCAATAAAACAGTTAAGTAAAAAGCAATAATTTTTTATTCAAATATTTAAAAAAAAAAACAATTCTAACTCAAATTTGAAATAAGGAAATGAATGCTCATGTTTTTGGTTAAATAAATTAATTAGGTTTCTAATACTAATAGCTTAAACGTTAAAGGAAAATGAGCTTTCTTTGGACAGTTAATGGCATATAAAAATTTCTGCACCAAATACTTATTAACAAATCAACATACAGATTGAATAACCACAAAAATGTGTTGCTAAAAAACTAACATTCATCTCGGTTTTTACATGAACTGAATGTTGTTTTGTTAACAGTGATCGACATACATACATACATATAATAATCATTAAAATATGTTTTTTTCTCACTCACCGAAATTCGTAGCGTAGGTATGTAACAGCGTTTGTAGAGGCCTCTGCAACTGCTTGTACTGGAGAATATATGTATGCAGGAATGTATAAAAGCATGAAATTGTAGTATTAAGGGTATTCAATGCAGATGACAACTTTGTTTTATACTTAGGCTAGATAAAAATTAGAATTATTTAAAAATTACATTAACTTATTTAATGAACCTAAAAATAAATTTCATTGTGCACTATTAGGTTTTAAGAGATTTTAATTAGTATGAAGATTTTATTTGAATTTTAGTTTTAAGGTATCAAATTTTAGAAGTTTAAATAAATGTTTGTTTTAATTTAAGATTTTCATATTATTAATACCCATTTTAATGTATTTTGGTTTTTTAATTAATTTTTCTTTTGATGTGATTTGTAGTTTGTTTTAATTTAAGGTTTTTATTTCATTTGGTTTTTCATTATGCACAAAAATTTATTTTTAGGTAAATTTGTTCCTTAATTAACACTATAGTTACTAAAATACCCTGGGATTTCATCGCCTTCTCCGGTATTATAATTCAAATTATATCCCAACTTCATAAGGTGTTTCAGGATATTCAGAATATGTGCCAATCAATATATGTATATTAAATTAAGTTAAATGGAATTAAATAAAATTAAGTGTTTTGCGTGCCAATTTTTTTGTTTTTTACACGTTTGGTATCATCGTAATTCAAATATGGTTTGATCTCACTTCTTGAATCAGTTCCTCTCTCCACTTTAATATTGTTTCTTCACCAAGAATTTTGTGCACAATGATACAAACGCTTGTAACACTTTCTGTTAATGTGAGCGATCGATTAACAGACGTACATATCTATTAATAGATTGTTGGATTAAAAGCAACAGTGGTGGCTCACTATATGAGTCCACCACGACTAAAATTAAATCCTAATGAAAAAAAATATGAACAGCAATATATAAATGTACTAATGCCCAATTAAATTAAATAGATTTTACCTGGCTATGTCCAATCGAGAGCGTGATTCCTAATGATTTTCCCAGTTAAACAATAGTCAGCAAAACAATATCTTACAAAGGAAATCTTTTGAAGAAGTTACAATAGATGAATTTGTAGGATAACCTAAATTGCAATTATTATTAGATTTTTATCTTCCACCCTTTTTTATCTTCAGCTACTATAAAAAGACTGATATTACTTTACCTTGCGAATGATGATAATGATAACTTAAGATTTTCTAACACTTTTTAGAAAATTATTTGTTAAATAATAACACGAGTTAAATTACGACTTAAAATTCGTTTTCAATTGCACCTTTGCGAATCGATGTTGAAGGATTCATAGCAAACCGGAAAAGAAATTGTGTAGAGCAAATGGTTCACTATAACACCTCGGTTACCTGAACTGTCATAGAAAAATATTGCCACTTTATGTTAATTTCAAGATTTTTTAACGAAAATGTTACCAATTTGCCAACTAATACAAACATAATTGTAAGATAAATAAAAAAAACAACTTACAATATGTTTAATTTTGATTGTATTAACATATTTATTTTTGACAATTAATCACTAAACTCAAGTAATTTTATTTAAATTTTCTGTTTAGTGGATCTATTCTAAACATGATCATATGTACTCGATAAATGTAAACGTTTGTTAAATAAAATACTCTTTAGTAAAACACTAGATATGTAAGTAGGTACATAGTTAACTACATTTTAAACAAAGCAACCAAAACAAACATGTATGTATGTTTATAATGATAATGTCTTTTGCTTATGAATATTTGTTTATAAGCTTGTTTTGGATCGCAACATGTATACTGTTTTAACAGTTTAGCTTAGACCGCAACCCATGTTATTTAATTTTTATAAAACATAACATGCTGAAGAATGTTTATAACAATATTGTACATTTATTTATGTGTAGAAACAAACATCAAGAATAATTGTATGACTGAGGTGTTATTAATAAAATCTTGCCTTACAGAACAAATGGGTGAATCCACCCACCTTTAGTTTTAGTTGGTCAAATTCAAACTAAATTTCAAGCAAATATTCTTTGTAGTTAAACATTTTAAAATATGTCCCCACAAATATTTAATTTTCTCCTCCTTCTCATTTGAATGAAAGTTGACAACATTTAATTTAAACAAAAACCACATGCCATATGAGTGTAACAAAAAACACTACCATTATAATAATAAAAAAGAAATTTTAAGGTCAAACAAAAACATTTTAAAACACACTAGCAAAAAGTAACCAGAAGAATAAAGAAGAAATAAATACATATGTATGTATAAAATTGTTTTCCAAACATCATTAAATATTTATGGAAAATCATATTTCTCCAAAGCATGAACAATTCATAAAGTTGTTGAACATCAGAAAGTGCAAAGAAATATTAGTATGGTATGCTAAAATGTCAAAATATTTCATAATATGAAACAAAAAAAAAACAACAAAATAAAAACGTGGCCAAACACAAATTTTATAGAGCAAATATGTTGTCACTTGTTAAATTAATTGGGAAATAAAATTTTCAATTGATGGAATGGCCAGCACAAAGTTCCGACCTTAATCCGATTGAAAGCCTTTGGTCAATCGTTAAAAGACGAATCGGGCAGTACGAAGCGCCAACAAACATCGGCAACGTTTGGGATCGTGCAAATGAGGAATGGAATATAATTGCAAAAGATGTTATCGAAAATTTGGTAGAAACCGTTTTTGTCTTAGTCTTAAATGTACAAAGTATGTATTTAGTGCGATTATTTAAGGTTTTCATGTAACGAGTCCGCCGTTTTACGTTTTTTTTTCAATTAGTGCTTATTTCGTGAATGGTAATACTTAGCTCATGTCTGATTAGACAGATAATTAGTTTTATCCTTCCGCTGGCCGAATATGGTTGGGTATACGCTTGAACAATTCTGGGAAATATTACGACATTACTTTCAAAATCATGGTAATGTTGCAGAATGTGTGCGAAAATTGCGTACGAATTTTGGAAGAAGAGAAGCAACGTCAGCTCAGTATTTTCATTATCTTGTGAAAAAAGTGAAAGAAACTGGCACCCTCATCGATAAACCAACGCGCGAAAAGCCAAAAACAGTCCGTACACCCGAGAATATTGCTGCTGTGGCAGAAAGTGTGCGTGAAGCGCCATCAACATCAATTCACCGTCGTTCTCAACAATTGATCATTTCGAGACGAATTTTGCATAAAGACCTTGTTATGACGCCATATAAATTACAATTGGTTTAGTAGTTGAAGCCAACTGGGCATCCAACAGAAAATGCCGATTTTGCCAAAAAAAAATCATCTTTTCAGATGAAACTCATTTTGATATTGGCGGGTATGTAAACAAGCAAAATTGTCGCATTTGGGGCACAGAAAACCCGCACGCATACATTAAAAAGCCGATGCACCCCAAACGAGTCACTGTATGGTGGGGATTTTGGTCCAGAGGCATTCGACAATGAGTAAGTAGTGGCCGTTACAGTCAATGGCGATCGTTATCGGGCCATGTTGAACGAATTTTTGTTCACGAAAATTGAAGAGGAGGATACTGGTAACACAGCCGAAGCTACACTCGATGTTTTGCGCCTTGTTTTTGAAGATCGCATTATCAGCCGCAGAGCTGATGTCATTTGGCCACCTCCGAGCTGCAATTCAACACCGTTGGACTATTATTTGTGGGGTGCTGTCAAAGATAAGTGTTACGCCGACAAGCCAGAAACAATTGACGCTTTAAAGGACAATATTCGTGAAGCCATTGGTGAAATACAGCTGCACACAATCGATAATGTGCTTAAAAATTAAACCGATCGTGCAGGCTACTGCATGGCCAGCCGAGGCAGCCATTTGAATGAATTTATTTTCCATTATTAACCGGAAGGATTGTACTTTCAACTAAAAAAAGAAATTTGAGAAAATATTCAGTAGTTTTTTTTATAGCATTTTCCAAAAAAAAAAGTTATTTGGCGCACCCTTTAGTACAGATTTAAAATTTTTAAGATCAGCATTTCATTGCGTTCTTCCATAATTTAATTTTCAGCATTCTTGGCTATCTTTTCCATGCTGTGTAGAGCCTGAGAGTATTATAACTCTAGAATGTGTGCGAGATTTTTTTACTAGTTCTTTTGTATTTGCATATTTGATTCACGAAATAGTATGAGTTTTGCGGCAGGGGTCGCCTGTGTAGACCGTGTTCCTCATGAGCCGCTGTTCCATTCAAAATAACTTAAAAATTGAGTAATCACTTCTTTTAAACCTCTCAGTCAGAAACATTCTGAGGAGTGCTACCAACCATTATTGAAATATAAGTAAAATAAAGAAATATTACTAGAGCAACCTACATCTTGCAAAATCGGTCCATAAATGGCTGAGATATTTGCCATAAGACACGATTAATTTTCAATAGAACATTTCATTTTTGTACAAATTCTGGGGGGTTACTCTCTATTGCGATGCAAAAGCAAATTCGATGCGATAAGCGTACAAATTGATACTCTTATGCATCGAATTTGCTTTCGCATCGCAATAGAGAGTAATCCCCCTGTGTTCTTTTGTTTGGCTAGTGCTTAACAAAATTCAGAGCTTTCAAATTAAAATTTAAATAAAAACAATAAAATTTTACGTTTGTTATTTTTCATACATCAATTTTATTTAATAATACAATATAAACACCAGTTTGGACAACGCATAATTTCCAGGCCCTCCTCATGTAATTCACTGAAATCCGGATCAATTTGTAAAAGCTCAAAATTATGGCCACAATTTAACATTTTATGCAGAGACAGCCTTGAGGGCTGCATAAATGTCTCCGGGCATTCAGAACAGGTTAAGATCTTCTCCTGGACATAGGGATGCAGAAACTCTTTAGTATGTTTAATTTCCTGGAGTTGCTGAAAATTTCCCAATATATCATTAAGTATAATAAAACTGCGTGTGCTGAGTTGAGTTGCGGGAGTACTGCTGAAGTGATATGGAACGGCATATAGTTCCCGGGAGTTGGGGCAGGTTTGAAAGCAGTAGAGATTGCAGGGAAAGGGTGGCTTGAAGTGCCCTTTGCTTCCCGTGTTTAGATGTTGTTGAAAAGCTAAAGTTAGCTGTTTTACATCACAAACATTCTCTTTAACAATGTTCAATTTCTCCAGCATTGCCTCCTTAAGTTTGTATTTTAAAGGCAGCTCTAGTTGTTCATTATTTCCATATTGTATTCTTTGAGCCTGCACTAGAATTCTTTTGATTCTAAACACACTGCGTTGCCTAATCGACAACATATACTTATCCCATCTTTCCAATAACATCAAAAATATCATATCCACACTTTCTGATATATCACTGTGATGTTTTATCTCCAATTCACTTGATTCTAGCATAAACATATCATCTCCAATTTCCACATAAAATTTCACCTTTACCATTAGTTTCTTGCAGCCGTCCGTGGCAAAGAGAACTTTCAATAGATCCGGTATGGCTGTTTTGCCAGCATCTAGGATAAATTGTTGTAAATCACTTGCAACCTTGCCATCGCAAAACATAAAGGACTCTATGTTATCACTGACAATGGCAGGCTGATGTTCCATTATGGCTGTCCTCAGCGAGGTATTGAGTTCATCACCAGTTTCACTGAGTTTGATTTTTAGCTGCTGCCAATGTTGGCTGTAGGCATCGTTTTCCTTGCATATAGTGCCGCATTTATTACATTCGGTGACTACGTTATTCGCAAAATGCCAACGATGAAAAAATTGCCTTTGTCCACCTGAAGTGGTAAAAGAGTAACTGGGTGTTGGGTGCGACATATGAGCAGAATTATTGTTATTTGGTTTTTTTTTTTTTTTTTTTCTGTATAAGCTTCGAAAGAAATACGAAGTGTTTCGATTATGTCACGTACACAAATGTTGAAACGTCAGACAGTCCAGAGTAGAGGAGTGTCTAAATAGTGTTGAGTTCTGTTGCAAACTGATGCTGTTTAACTTTCGAGTCTTGCTATTTATAGCAGTCATAACAGGTAAATGAAATGTTGCTGTCGTCTGGGGTGGGTCAGAAGGTACCCAGAGAAGTATGAGTTTGAATTTTCTAGGTACCAGGAAAATGCTTGTTTTTGTTTATTTGAAAATTTTTAAATATGACCATAAACGTTTAAAATGGGAAATTGCAATTTCCAAATTATTTAGCAGGTGTTTTAAAAATTGTTGTAGGGTATTGTGTTAGCAGTTTTGCTACCTGCTACCTGTTGCTGGCTCAAGTACCTGTGTATAATCAGTAATAATGACAATATTTTATTTAAAATAAACCATGTGTACAGTGGCTAAACGAAGCATCATTGTGGTAAAATCGATCGTATAGTTAATCCCTAGTTAAAACATTTAAGTACAGTGTTCAGTAGACCCTAAAGACTGGCAGGGAATTCCCGTCATCACGCATTTAGTTTATTAATAATATACGCAGCAGTGTATAACAAATGGCGGGAATTTCTTAAGGCCCGTAATAAAGTTCTTTGGAGTTTATTTAGCCTCCAGCTTATAATTGCGGGAAACGCCGTCATTAATATTGAGGAAAATAAACAAGCAGTTTTAAAAATCAAACTAATATCATGTTCACACTTGAGTTTTTAAACGCGTTTAAGCGCCTCAAACGTGATTAAGCTCTAATCACTTCAAAATTGAGATGATTAACCATACATTGAAGTGATTTGATAATCACTTCATATTGACATGATTACATTTTAATCATTTCATTAATCACATAGAATCATCTGAACATACCTCAAACTGATTAGGATGTAGCATCGGCCATAGTGAACATACCTTATAGGTGTACTGCCGATAAATAATTTTTGACAGAACGTGAACATTTAAAAAAATTAAAAAAATGGATGTTCACAATTCCATCATTAATTACTTTAAAATAATCTGATGAAAACTTTATTAAAGAATTTTTTTCCATTTTTAATATTTAAAACAAAATTTGTGTGGTGTTTATTTATAACCTGTCTAGAACTGTCAACTTAATCATCTCAAATGTAATGTGAACGGCTTTGATTAACTTAATCAACATTTTGCTTAAACGCGTTTAAAAACTCAAGTGTGAACATGGTATAATATATTTCTTTGTTGGTTACATTTTTAGTACAATACTTGCATCTCTTTTGGTAACTTTTATTTTTACCAAAACTTCTGTGTTGTTTTGGGAAAGATTTTTTTCTGGGAAGCGCTGAATGCTGTAGTGTGTTGAACAAGTCCTCCTTTAGATTTTAGGGGACGTCCATTAGATGATAAAAAGTTTACCAGATTCTTACCTTCAGCTACATGGACAGGTATATTCAAACAGCTTGTTATCAAATCATCTCTAAAGTCTAAAAATGTGGTGTTCGTGTGGAAGATTTTATAAATAAAAAAAAGAGTTCCAGCTGCCCCATATGGGGGCACATTTGAACACAATGACTTAATCCATTAAAAAAAAAAAAAATATATAAATCGAACTAAAAATAAGTTACTTGTAGACTTAAGCTAAAGTTTATTTACATACATAGTATTTAAATTATGTAAAAAGTCAATAATTTAAAAATATATATTTTTATGTGGCTTGAAAGCAAAAAGTGTTCTAAGGTGCCCCCCTCTCCCCCTAGTGGTGGTATTACTCAAGATTTATTATCCGAACTAAACGGATGTTTATGCCAAAATTAAACACGCGACCGTTTCAAAATTTAAACAATAATTTAAATCCTCAACCATTTCCCAGAGAGTTACAAGACAGTCATGCCATTTCATTACAATGTTGTTCACTTTTGATTCAATATAAATACTTGTGATTTACATGTAAATATGCAAAATTAGAATTGACACATTTACCTTATAGCCATTATGCTTATGCCAATCTTTGCTATTTATATATTACGCACACCAACGATTTCATCTTTAACACGAAAAATCTTATCTATTTTTTATAAGTTTCCACATAACTTTTTTTCAGCACAACCATAAATTTTATCAAATTTTATTTTGCTTAAACTAAATCTAACAAACATACATATTTATTTATACCCAGAAATAAATATATAAAGGAGAAAAAAGGTTGTCAGACATTTTATACTCCAGCCTAGAAAAAAAATATTGACAGTTTACTTAATAATATAATGTATCATAAAAAATGCATAGAAGAAAGAAATATAGATAGACAAAATTGGATTACATGCATTACTAAACAAACATCTTTATCATTTGCTTTAGTGTTGAACAATTTGTTTGGTATCCCATAAGCATAATAAGGATGCGATAATAGAAGTTAAGTTAATTGCAGCAGATGTAAATCGGTAAAGAGTTCTGGAAATCAAAATTATAGAAACATTCAACTCATAAGCTCAATATAACAACTAGCTTTAATAAATTGTTATACAAATTAAAGTTGTTTTCTTCAAAATCATAAATTTGTTACAAAGTTGCTTAACATTTTAAAATGTAATTTGCTGGCAAGTAAATCTAATTTACTAATTTTCAATACCAAGTCTCCTAAGATGGTGGCAAATATTATAGCTGAAATTGATTTATATAGGTTTTGTAGTTTAGATTTGAGAGTGATTTAAACATACAGAAATTTGTTAGTGGAGGTTATTAGTTTAGTTTAGATTAGCGCAACAACTCATTCACATTGCCAACTCTACTCTGCTTTATTTTTCCCCACAAAATTCAAATTCCTGCACTAAAATAAGCTTAGTATTTGCAAAAAGAAACTTGTAAAAAGGGGAACAAAACAAAAACAACACAAATTGGCTTTTAAACTCCCACTCCCTACAATTATGTCTTTTTTTTAACAAATCCTTAGGCCTCTAATATATGATTACAACAATATAATAATATAGTTATAGATCCCAAAAAAAAATCCATGTTTAAGAGGCCATAAATAACTAAAATTATGTTTTATTAAGAAAAAAAAAATCAAGAGATTTGCCAAAACAAATAGACAGAGGCTACAAAATAAACACAGAAACACTCTAAAGTTCTATTAAAGAGCAAACAAGTAAATGGCTGTGACGAATCTTAGGTATCCCCTTTACTAGCGAAAAAGAAAAGAAAATTTGCCTATCGCAATGTTAAATTCTTTAAATAGACAATTTTTTACAAACTTAATAAAAACAAAATCAGCTTTATATTGTTCCACTATAATTTTCATCACCCATATCGTGAATAAAAATTCCACATGAAATTTGTTCCCTTCTCACATTTTTCCTATTAAAATTCACGATAGGGGTGCATATGAAAACTAGATTTTAGGCAGCTTAATGAAATTTTAAGACAATTATAATACTATACATACTTGTAATATTTAGTACAAAGCCCGTTATGGCTTAAAACAATTTTAATACGTTTTGAATTACTCTCCATAAATTTTTGACTTAGGGGCAGCTTTGTGTTTGGGGTAGCTCCAGCAAAAAACGTTTTCGATATGAAGCAACAAGTGTACATCACTAACTACTGAAGCAAATCTATCCAATATCAAAATAAATAATAAACCCCTGGCCTACAATGTCGAACGATAACGTTCGCTTCGATAAGACTTAAGACACAAACTTGATTGTGGAATAAACAAACTTGATTGAGTAAAAAATAGATACGACAACAAGTTTGTGTCTTAAGTCTTATCTAAGCAAACGTTATCGTTCGACATCGTGGGCCAGGGGGTTAGAAATAGCCATCTCTAACTTATCAGCTAACTTAGGTACATGTGTTTTAGTATTTTTACAAGTGTTTTTATAATATTTTGATTGCAATAGAGAATAGTTAGTTTTTTCAAAAACATTTTTATTTTTCAATATAATCTCCTGAAACTTCTATACGCTTATAAAAAAATTATTATTATTTAAATTATTTATTATTAGCCACGATTGAAGTTAAACTAACATTGTATAATCCCTATTGATTGATCTACGATTTAACTTAAACTAAGACTAGGAAACGACCTATTATTAAAGCTAAAGTGAAGCTCTTAAAAGCCTGTTATAGGCCTAACATTTAAGCTCATCTAAAGCTCATGTATTGACAGTTGTCAGATCTTACAACGTTGTCCGAAAAATGTTCAGAAAATGTCTAACAACCGTGTGAACTTAAATATTTTGCCTTCTAACCTTGTAAGAAAAAGCATTGACAATTAACCTTTTGCAAACAATTTTTCAATGTCAGTACATTGCTAGCACATTGCTAGATCTGACAACATTGTATAATATAATAATTGTCTATACATAGCTTAAGACTATTTAAACCTAATTGACAACAGATTATACCTATATAAACTAAAACTACATAAATATAACTATGATTGACGTACGATGGAAGTTAATCTAAGATTACATAAAGACTCTAAACAAAAACAATACGAAGACCTATGATTGGCTTATGATTAAAGCTAAACTAAGACTATATATATATAGTCTATATACTTATAAACGTATGTACATACATAAATGTATAAGATTTACAAATCCAGACTTTATAGAATTTTGCATGTAAATATTGAAGTATTAACAAACTGAGTAACAAATTTATACAACTCAACACATGCTGTAGCAGACAGACTAAAGAATATTTATCGAGTGTAAAAATTGTCTTAGAAATTCATGTGAAAAAGTGGCAGTCATAATTATGGTAAATGAGGGTTGTTTCAACTCTACAGCGACATTTTTCTTAGAAGCAAATAACACTAAATAGTCAATATAAATGTGACTGCGAATATTGTTTGCAAATAATCCTTGAAAAGGTCAGAGTTTTTTTTTGTTGTTGCTTAAGGGTAAGAACAAAAAATAAATACAAAACTATGAAAGACATGGCTCATTTATATGGTAAATTGGTTAATCTTGTCATGATTCTGTCACATACAAATACAAACATTTTACACTACGATTCACTTATTTAAAGGCACCAGAAATTCCATATTCAGCAACCTATACCTTTTGCAAAAAGAAAAAAATAGAAAAATTGTACATGTTTGCCTTTTTTTAATTGCTTTTTAGTTAAGAAACCACTATTGGTTTATATCTAAAGATATCTAGCTTCGATTTCTATTTTAAAATTCTGCCATCGGTTAAAAATTGCAAAAGATGAATATGGAATTTATAGTGTCTTTAAATAAGTGAATCGTAGTATAAAATATGTGTATTTGTGTGTCAGTTTAACCAAAATAAAAGAAACAAAAAAAAAATTTATTAGTTTTCACTATAATGGCAACAAATTAAAGGATTTGTAGCATAACTGCTAAAATTATCACATTTCTTTGGGGGCAGGTATTTATTACAGCTTATTATACCTTTGTCATATTCGAAAAATATTGCAAATAATGACAATTTACTTTGAAATTTACGACAAATAATTACAAGTATATATTTTCTTTCATTGTTTTTCTGAGTCAAGACTCATCCATTCAAGGTCGACTGCACAGTGGTTCGCACAACTTATTACAGGGGAAATTGGTTTTTTAGCCGTACTGTTCATATGTGGAATAAACTACCTGCAGAAGTATTCCTGTCACTTAAAAAATTAAAATCAAGTGTCTACAAATACTACTCCCTCTATCCTCGCTCACATAACCTATTTTTCTAGTCCCAACATAATTTAATTGCATAAGTGAGACCCCTGAGTGCTGGTCCAAAAAAAAATAATATTGCTGTAATATACTTTCTTGAAATAATATACAGTCGACCCTCGGTTAACGAACGCCTCGCTTAACGAACATTTCGCACAACGTACACATTTAAAAACAAAAAAAAAAAAAACGTTTTGCTTAACGAACAAAGTTTCGTATAACGACCAACGCAAAATGGGAAATATATACCGAATTGCCCGAAAAACTTCTGTCGATGTTCAGCTTTGGCATCACTTGTGTTCATGCAATTAAAAAGACGTGTTGAGAAATACAAATATATAGTAGATGTTCATTATTTGATTTTGTTAAAAAGGGGAACAACCGAATTGCGCATAAAACTTCTTTATTTCTGTTTAGCTTTAGCATCACTTGTGTTCATACAATTAACAAGACGTTAACCGAGGAGGTTAGAGAAGACCAACAACCGTCTAGTGGTGTTAAAGAAATGCTTAAGGCATGGTAGTCTGTGGCATCATACATTAAAAAGCATCACCCCAATCAGACAGTGGCTAAACGAGCAAAAGATTTATTCAATGATAATGCTGTGTCGCATTTTTAACAAATTTTTAAGCGTCGCCAAAAGCAAACGACTCTAGACAGTTTTTTGTTAAAGAAGAAGAAGGTATCTTACAAAATTATTTTTTTTTCGTAATTTTTTTCCATTGCGGAGTGTCTCATTTCGTCCTATATTCAGTTCATTAAAAATGTTGATAAATATAAGAACTATTTAATGAACTCGAGCCCAAAATAAAAAATTATCAAAAATTTAAAAATTATCAAAAAGTTGATAAATATATGTTTTATTAATTTTTCCGACTTGGAATGCATTATTTTATTTTGCACTGATATACATATACGGAAATAATGGGGTTGTTTAATGAATTGTGTTCGTTAACCGAGGGCCCACTGTATTTTCTTTGGATTTCATTTGTTGATCCGTAGTTTGAAATTTTTGATCTTAAATTAAAACTACACAGAAAATATAAAAGCTGGATTCACCCATTTGTTCCGAACAAAAATTTTGTCCGGAGTTTAAGAGGAACGCGAAAAAATTAAGGAAATGCGGCTTGCTGGGAAACCGATTGGTGAGATTGGCAGTTCAATTAAACGGCATCGAAATTTTCTAAAAGATTCAAAAAAATTATGGCAAAAATAAACTCAGCGGACGGATTTTAACCATATACATCAGTACTAAGCGGTGAATTCGACATTTAGCAGCACATAAAAACATGAGCAAAGTTTTATTATTATTTGTTATTATTAACTTAAACTTTAAACTCTGGCTTAAGTAACAACAAAGCCTCCTCCTTGATGTCTTCTTTTTCAGCAATATAAATGGAACTTGTTAATAGGTATTAATTGGCTTTTTTACTCTTCTTGGATTGTTTTTGTTTAAGTTTCACTTGCTTTTTTAATTCCTTCTCCATTAAAGATTTACCTCCTTATTCATAAACGATTATTAAATTTAACAAACGTTTATTAAGGCAAATTTTATATGGAAATCTGTCTTAATAAACGTTTGTTAAATTTAATAATCGTTTTTGAATAAGGGGGTTATACAATTTATAACCAAAGAGAGCAAATATCAGCAAAATTATAACCATCATTGCAATGAATATCATATAGTCCCATGATGAATGGGCAACAGCTGAGGGTTGGGCATAACGTTTTAAAAAGTCCTGTGCACTACCATCTTGCGGATTATACAAGTTTTCTCTAATGCTAGCACGTTCCTCATCGCTAATGCCATCCATTTGTTCGATGAGTTTCCATACTTCTTCGGTACTGGGTAATTTGAAATTGCCATCAGAATCACGGAAATTCATGGGACCATGTTGACCGGCAGCGGCCAGAAGATCCTCCTCAAATTGTTGTTGATTTATGGGATCATCAGCCATTGTTGGTTATAAGAACTTTATGATTTTGAAAAAGATGAAGTTTTAACAGGCAAACTGAAAACGACTGCGGCAGGGATATAGAAATACCAAGTGGAAAGGGTAAAATCGAAAATTTTTTGGTTATTTCTTTTTTGTTTTGGAATTTGAAAACTTGTAAAATATTAATAAAACAAATGAAAATACAGTTTTTGCAAAAATAATTAACACTGCACAATGTAACCGGAATGTGGAGTCTGTGAAAAGTAAAATCTATCTAAAATATACAAGCAGGGAAAAATAAAATAACTCGCAAAACTATACCTAAGTCAGCGGCTAAAATGAGCGCGTTTTCTGAAAAATTAAAATTCTGCAATGAACAATTTGAAACGGTTATATCCAGCAAAAACAAAAAAAAAAGTTTAATTTGGAGGGTCTTGACGGTCATCGCAGACATTGGCGTGCTACAAGACAGCCCCGTGAAGTGAAATGTGTTTTAAGCGAAATCACGGTGCTGGATCTCTGATGGTGTGGACTGTATTTGCAGCAAAATGCATTTGCCAAGCAAAATAAATGCAAAAATAGCTCTTCTAGAGAATAATTTAATATTCTTTGCTTTGTTCAAAATCTTATTTTAATATAAAAAAAAAAAATATTCTTGCTGCCATTTATTAAAAAATATCCTCAACAGCCAGCTGTTGCTCCTTTAACTTGGCTTTATTCTAAGACATTTCTTGTTATACATTTGTTAACATTAGGAATTCCTTTTTATTACTTAAATTTATTACCTTTGGCGAAGCTCAATCATCTTACAAATATCACAATTTAATTTCTGTTTTAAGAATTCTTGCCATGTCTTTTTATAAAATACTCTTGCAATTTATTGATTCTACCTATGCCTGGTATTTAATCAATAACTATTTATAATAATAGGCAACTATTAAGAAAGAAAAAAAAAAACATGACAATACTATTGTTAAAGCTCATGTAACTATCAGTTATAAACACATAGTTATATACATATATAGGTTTACTTGCAAACATGCTTGTACTTTAAAATAAAGAATTTATACACTGAGCAAAAAAGTAACATATTTACAAATGTCATTGAACAGTGTGCACACCAGTAAGAGAGCTGATACATTTAGGTAAATTAGGGGGAACCTCAAAGAAGTAGAACATGTTTTGCATTAGAATGAAAGATCTCACGCACGTTCTCTTATTTCTGATAAATCTTTTCGGTAGGTTAGAAAACATTGGAATCATGCTAATTAAAAATTGTTGCAAACTACAGCATGATCATGGTGGGAAGGGGACTTAGCGTGTCAACATCTATGTGCGCACAAGTCAACAAATCTAACCTTATTTACGACGTTTCCTATTCTTTCTGTTTCTGTTTATATTTCTTACTTTTCTTTATGTGAAGCATGCAAATTTTTTTTTTAAAAAAACATATCTGGAGCTAAAATTGTGTCCAGAATTAAAAGAACCTACTCCAATTGCCGACGAGATAGAGCCGGAAATTGATGCATGGACATTAGTGTTGCAAAATTAGCTTCAATGAGGCAATATAGTTATTTGCTACAGATATAAACTAAAGTGAATTAATCAAATAAAATCACTGCACCTGCAGATATTGCTGGCAGTATAAGTTTCCATATCGTTCCTTTAGTGTATATATAACATAAATTGAATCTTAGTTTAATTTCTATCGTAGCTCATTTTCAATTGCAAGACTTTTTAAACTTTGAGTTTAACTTTTATTGTTTGTATTTTTTAAAGACATACAGTCTTATGCAAAACAACTTAACACAGGCTGGTAAACCAATCTTAAGCAAAATTCGGTGGCAGTCTAATGTTTATACATATATTGAAATTTTTAATAATAAATCTTTGCAGCCATGGAATTCTATACAATGATTTACTACATTTTACACAGACAATATAAAGTCTATTACTAACAATTATTTCTAGGTAACTATCTTTATACACAAATAAATGGTTGTGTATGTGCTCGTATATGTATGTATACAACTACACATTTATTTTAAATATATATAAATATCTGTAACAATTAAAATTTGTTAGAGCACCTGTTTCTGTATGAATCAGGGATTCTTAAGGGAAATCAGAGGAACCACTTGGGGAAACTAATTTTTAAATGACAAATTATAGAGGAGTAAACTGTCTGCTGAGAGTTTGTTAGTTAGTATTTAGTTATAAGTATCTCAGTCAGTGAAGGAAACTTAGGACATCAGCCGAGGACAACACTGCATTAACCCTTATGCCAGTGTCAAAAACAAAAACACCTTTAACAGAGTGACAGGGTAGCCGTATAATACATACAATATATACAAAAGTTTTATATTATATTACAATAAATATAAATACGAAATACGAAAGGTAAAATTAATGTTTTTTCAATGTCTAACATCAACACTAATCTGGGGATTTTGCTCTGGCTTTATGCTTGATCGACAAATTCATTTACTTGCTACTGCATTCATACATTACTAAGTTCATACATGAATAAATTGGCTTGTCTGTTTTCTGCAGACAAGCCAAAAAAAGCTTCGCAGTTTGTGTTTGTTAATTTGTTAAATAAGATAAAAACTGAATTAATTAAAATTGAATTTTTTTTACATGAATAAATTCTTGTTATATCAGATGAACATATGCTAAATATTTCCGACATAATATCAGAAGTATCCGATGCAGAAAATCTGGGATATATAGAGACTAACGAGAATTCATATGATTCTGACGAGAGTGAAGTATTTGAAGAAGCAACTGAACTCTGTGGAAACGCGTAGGCGTCTTGATCCCTATCTGGAATACCAATCCATTAACAGAAATATGTTACGGCAACGTAGAGATCCAGCTTCTGGCCTTAATATAAAACAAAACTTTATTATCTAAGAAGATGTGCGATATAATTTTGCGTGAAAGTAATAGAAAAGGAAAACAGTGGCTGATGACTATAACAAAAATTTAGATTTAAAATATCCAGACGCTGGCAATCGGTCAGAGAAAAAAAATTTCAGTCATTTAAAAAAAAAAAATAGCTAGATACTTTCTTGGCACTACTGATCTTTAGTGGCAAACACAAATTTACTTCAGAGCACCTAACATATGAATCAAAATTATACATCAATTTCTTGGAATATTATCCATTGCTGGTGGATCAAAAGATGATTTAGTTTCCGAAAATAGAGATGAAAGTGGCCGTCTCAGAGTTGCCGACAGTTGCTCTATTTGCAAAACAAATGGAAAAACTCGGAAAACATGCGCCAGTTGTTGTATTCCGATTTGTAACGAACATTCAATTAACTGTCCTTTGTGTGAAACCTGTTTCTAAGGAACTCAGTAAACTATTTTTTTTTTGATTTTTTATATAGTAAAGTGTATTTTATTTTTAATTTTTTTTCTTTACTCAAGTCTTTTGCTTGAAGAAATAAAAAACGAATTATTATTGTTTTTATTTTTCATTTTTATTCATGTCAAAAATAAGAAAATATTACAGATTGAATAAACTAACATGATTTAAAACTCATTTGCATTAAAATAAATCAATATAATATTATATTTTTAATATTTTCATTAAAGTACGAGAGAGCCCTGTCACTCCGTTAAGGGTTAAAAATATAAATTGACCCATAGCACAGATTTTCAAGAATCTCAACTTAAAATGGTTTCCAATTCTATATTGGCTTTATTTGAATGTTAAAAGGATAAGACTTTGACAATACTCGTATATAATATTTGAGCGGGATTTTGTTACAAAATTGTGGGTTATGCTGCAAACTTCATTGGATATCACTGGCTCACACATACATATATAATGAATATATTGTAATGTAGGCATATTTGTATGTATATCATTTTGCTATATCGTGTGTATTTTCCAATGCGTGCTTATATTTCTGTTGGCTTATGTAGTAATGTATTTTCCTTTATCGTGAGTTTTATATTTCCTCTTTTGTTCGTTAAAAATAAATAACTGAATTCAATTGTTCATGAATTTTATAAAATGTCAATTAAAATGTCAATGTTATTAGAAATTATGGCATATCACTGGATATATAACTTCCATGCAAACATACATGCAAACATACACACATATGTATATTTAAATTATATATAATTAAATTGGTAAATGAAATACATATGTAACAAATAATGTGATTTAAAGGAACACTAAATACAGATTTGGTTATTAAGACACTGTTCTATAGCAAACTAACTAAACAAGACATTATTCTATAAAAAAAGCTGACTAAAGAAAGTATTGTTCTATGGAGAAATAACTAGCGAAGACGCCTTTCGAAAGAAAACTAAGTACAAGAAGACTTAGACAACTGTATACAGCAGAACATTTTCTAGATTGTAAACATACAGACAGTTTCGCATGCAGTTCATATACACAAAAATGTCAACACTTTTACAAGTTTTTAACAATGTTATGATTGCGGTAATATGGTTAAGTTACGATTCAAGTGATTACTACAATCATATATACGATTGTAGTAACTATGTATGTATATATTTGTTGCAATCATGTTTATGAAGAATCCATTTAGCATTATTTGTTGCTTTTAAAAATTAAAAAAAAATTAAAAACAATAATAAATAATAAGGTTTCCACTTGCGAATAAACTATATATATTATATTATTTTTTTCTTCAATAATTTAAAACTTTCGCAAATAAGCACAATGAGTACCTGCCACGAAGGCCCAAACTCACGGTACTCTTAACACCGAGTGAATACAATGCGCCCACCAACGCCCCCCCCTGCACGACAAAATGCCATGCACGAGTTCTAATTCGAAGTTATGCATTTGAATACAATCTTGTCTTTGGTAAAGAGCGGAGCCCATTTTAACTCTTGCGTTCGGTTGCATTGCAACTCCACATCGAGCCATTTGGGTACAAATCACAGCCACCAGGTTACACCCCGAAAGACCTCACCAATAGTCAGAATGAAACCGCAGTTTAATGGGATACTAACTGCCATGGTACCAGAATTAAGTCTTCAGTCAGACATCAGACAAAACTAACTACTTCCAGTTGAACTATAAATAGTTGGGGACTGGTGACCCCGCCACAAACAGCCAACACACAACAACAGAAAGGATAGAAGAAAAAAACTAGACAACATTAAACAGCCGCCCTCACGAACGATACTTTAGGCGCATGTGTGACATCAGCAAAGGACAGCACGAACAACCAGAGACGACAATGAACTACGGTCACCCTCATTGATATACCCAAGGTCATGAACATGACTCGGTATCAACAACGAAGTCAGAGTAGCACACAAAGTCCAGGAACAACAGCAAAGCCCAATCAAGAAACAGCAAACCCAACACTGCAGTCCATCCGAGCCAGCCCGCACTACAGTGCCAAGATTCTTCCCGGCCAGAACCCTCAATGAGAGTCCTGTCTGAGAAATAAAGCAACATATCCATATTCGCACAATAACCAACAGACATCAGCAATGAAAGCAACAATCCACCAACAGCAAGCAGTTGATATGGGGTTCGGAATCCGTTTCTCTGCTATGAACCTGAATACTACCGCATTTTTGGTTATAGGCCCCACAAATCGCACAACGCTTTAAACATTTCATCATTTTTCTGCACAGTTGTAAATAATATTTGTGGCAATATGCCACATTATACATACATACGAGTACAATGTATTTATTTAGATTTTTTTTTTAATGTTTCCTCATGTTTCATTCTCATGTCGCTACCATGGCAGACAGTTCATTGAACATATGAGAATTATAAAATTTTGTTATTTTGCACATGTGTTTTATGCCCGACGGTGTTAAATGGAATAATATTGGAATATTGATGTTGGTAGTACTATTAAACAATAACAAATACAACTATAAATAAACAAATAAATATAGGAGCAACATATTTTAAATTTATATATTTACGACATATGTTACAAAATGTTATAAGAACTAATTTAAGCCTAAAATGGAATTTGCTAAACAAAATTATATAAATCTAGTTGAGTATTAATAAGGAATCTTAAAGAAAAAACAGGAAAAATCGCTATTTTATAAAAGTATCCATTAATTTTGAACTGGTTTTTTGAGGATTTAAATATAGTTAGGCTCTACTACGAGGGCGGTTCGAAAACTTCTTAGGCTAGCACAGAAAGATAATAGTTAGTTTTCCAAAAACATTTTTATTTTTCAATATTAGCTCCTGAAACTTCAATACGCTTAGTACAACGCTTATCTAGCAATTCTATCCCTTCATTAATATAGTATTTCTCAAGGCCTTCAAAACAGTGGTTTACACCTGTAATTGCATCTTCATTTGAAATAAAACGCTTGCCAGCTAGAAATTTTTTAAGATTTGGGAACAGCTAAAAGTCACTGGGAGCTAAATCAGTAGAATAAGGTGGGTGTGTCAAGCAACTCGTACTTTAATTCGTTGATTCTAAACATTGTTAAACCACTCTTGTGCGCTGGTGCGCTGTCTTGATGAAAAATTGTTTTTTTGTGTTGTAAGCCCGGATGTTTTTCTCGAATTTTTACACTTAATTGATCCATAATGTTGCAATAGTATTATGAATTTATTGCTTTAACCTTTTGCAGATAGTCGATAAATAAAATACCTTGAAAGTCTCAACAAACGGTTGCCACAAACTTAGAAGGCTGATGAAGTCAACAAATAATTGACGAAACGTTGGAAAACATGCAAAGAAAAGTTTTTTATTTACATTAAACAATATAGGCCCAATTAGCTGACTTGATAAAATTCAAACATAAAATATGTTTTTGCCTTCTTTGGGACACTTCTTCCAGCTTCAGTCCATTGCGTGGATTGTTCTTTTGTCTCTAGAGAATAGTGGTGGTTCCATGTCTCATCCACAGTTATAAAATGATGCTTAAAATCTATTTTATTTTTCCTAAAACAATTCAAACAAGCTTGAAAAATATTCATTCTTAAGCGCTTTTGGTCGGCTGTTAACATGTGCGGCACCCATCGTGCAGAAAGTATTTTCAGCTGCAGTTCTTCGTGCAAAATTAAATGGACTGGATCATTTGAGATGCCCATGTTATTGGCTATTTCATGCACCTTTATTTGTCGATCATTTAGGTATAGTGAAATAACTCCCAAATGAAATAAATCCCAATGGAAAAATTAAATAAATCCCAAAAATTTTTCCATACAGATTGGGACTTATTTCCTAATGAAGTATAAGTCCCAACAGTTTTTTTTTTGTTGGGAGTTATTTCACTTGGGCGGAATGATTTTCTCTTCCATGGTATACAGAATACCGGCTTTGCATGGCACAAATTTCTTGTATTGCCGTTAATTCAATTTTATTTGGATTTATTTTTACATTTTGAAATAAGTCCCAATTTTTTCAGTTGGGCGTTATTTCATTTTTCATGGGACTTACTTCATTTCGGAGTTATTGCACTGTACCGATCATTTAGTACCATATCATGCACTTTGGTTACAATTTTTGTTGTTGTTGATGTTTTTGAACGTCCACTAAGTGCTTCCTCTTCAATGCTTGTACGACCACATTTAATTTCAGCAACCCAATTTTTGCCTGTTGCATATGAAGGAACACTTTCACCTAACATATTCACCATACCATTATGCATTTCTTGTGCCGATAAATCTTTTTTATTTAAATATTTAATAACGTGACGAATTTCAAATTTTGCCTTTGTAAAAAAATCGGATGCATCTTTTTTGAGAACCTGTTTCTATACGGCAGATCGAAGAGAACTTTAACGTATGTTCATTAGGGTTATAACTTTTTTTGAGTGCAAAATACCACTCTAGTACCATGTGGTGAATATTGTTCTGATAATAAAAAACTGTTTTTTAGGTTGATTTGATGAAAAAAGTTTCCGCACCGAAAGCGATTTCTAAAGTGCTTTAAATTTTTATTTTTTAAGAATTAAGATTTTTCATTATTGTACAAAAATACTAGGAATTATAAGATATAAACTTTAAATTTAATGTGCGTATGGATTAGACTGTGGATATATATCCTGCATCACTTTAATCGCACGCTCGGCGCATATGTTGCTGCGCTGAAAATCTTTAATTTTAGACGGTTTTATAACCCAACACCTTTAGAAGCATTCGTTAGCTTTCGTGAAGTTTTTTAAAGATATACTTCAGATATGCTTCAAAATCATTCTCGTTGAAGCAATGACCACCAAACCAAATTTCAAACCAGGAAGCACAAACAAATAGAACCAACTGTCTAATTTTTCTTTTTATAAGATCCACGCGCATGGTTCTTATATTTAGCTTGTTCCTTCTTAGACATTTTAACATACCTCTGCTCTTTATATTTATATGTCTTGCATAAATCGATAAATCTTCCGATAATAATTTCTTCCTTTGGGATCTTGTTAAACTCACTTAAAGGTATGTATTTCGACTTTTTGTATTTTTTTACATTTTTCAATGCCATCCTTATTTTTTGAAAAATTCTTTGACCAGATTTTTGAGTTTTTTTAAGAACCAACAGAAATAATTAGCGAAATTTCACATTTGTAATAACAAGGACTTAATTTTTCTTTATTTATTTATCTATTTAGATATTTAAGACAAAAGCAAAAGTAATTGTTTTAATGGAAAAAAATAAATATGTAAATAAGAACAAAACTTTAATCCGTTTGGTGCGGAAACTTTTTTCACGATAGAGGAAAAGTGACAACATATTTTTTAATATTTTTTCATGCCCCACACGGCTATGTGGTGGTATTTTTGATATTTGCAAAAATTACAAAAAGTTATAACCCTAATGTTCATATCACAGAAGGAAGTTTCCAAAACACTTAACTTTTTCTGTTTATATCGCGCTTTCTGTTCTAAACTAAAAGGTTTCCGAACCCCCCTTGTATATTAAAATCATTATTTTGAGATAATACTCCTATAAATAAACACTGAAATCAACTATGTTTCTTCCGAGTTCCTCTTGTTGTTTTTTTTTTTGCTTTCCAATTAAAACATTTAATTAGATTTCTTTTTCTTTGGCAAATAGTACAAGTGTCTTTCAAGAATGTGCATAAAATGCCTGGTATTTTTAAAGTACTTATACCATTTAATACACTAACATTCTTAGTTTCCTGGGAATGTTTAACAAATTTCCTAGAAAATTTCTTTATAATCACACACACATGTTACACAATTATCTGCAGCTTATCAGCAACTATTTTGCAAATAAGTTTTTTAACATACTCCCTGCCTCTCTCTCTCTCGCTCGCACTCGAAACATTGTTTGTTAAACAAATTAGCTGTACTCCACGTACCATATCCGGTTGCAATTATTTTGCTCGTATAAAGTTTTATGCACAAATTTTATACAACATAATTTCCGCTTCTGCCAAGTGTTTAAAAAACATTTGTCATCTTTATGTTTATTGCATGTTGTCGCACAGCTCACAAGAATTGCTTGAAACTATAAAAATGTACAGCGCAACAATTTACAGGCAAAAACTACGAGTACTGTGACTATGCCAGTGGTATATGTAATGGAATATAACTATAAAAGATTGCGTGCAATGTTGCATGCAACATATGAACCACATAATTGCGTGGTAAATAAACTTGTCAGTTGTTTTAAAGGAAACTAACAACCGCAAAACGAATTATGTATAAATATGACAAATTTATTACAAGTACTTGTTAAAGAATGGGAGACGGTGAAAAAAAATATGTAAATGTATTAAATAAGAATTATTTAATTTATTTACATGGGCAAATAATAAATAACCCAGCGAAGCTGAAACTAATTCTTTTAAAGGTGAAATTTCACCATTGAGAAACATAATATTGAAAGTTTAAATTAAACTATTGCCAGAGCTGAGATTGAAACAAAAACTGAACTGTTGAAACACCACAGACTGAAACTCACATTGAAGCTAAAACCTTAAACTAAATTCTTGAAAGGCATAAGATTGACTCCTAAACTCAACTACTGCAAGACACATGATTTAAACAAACATTGAACTAGTTTATAAAGACCTAATATTGCCGCTAAAATTGAACTGTACAAACTAAAGCAAAAATATCTAATTCACTTGCCTTGCACATTATTCGCTAGGCTTTAATTTGTAAACAAATTTATAATCCTTAGTGTTTGATGTTTTGTTTAGTGTTTTAATAAAAATCATATTTAACACAATATAAGATAACACACTAACGTGTACATGCCAGCATGTTGTAATTGTTAATAATTAATAAACAAGCTTGAATTTTTAAGGGAATAAATATGGAAATTACATGCATGCAATCGCAACATGTAGGCTCATAAAAGCAAACAAACAGAACAATAAAACCCAGTAAACCTTTTTTAAGGAAACCATTTGGAATTATACGTTACGGCTTCATTTGTCTTTACTTTCTGTTGCTTATCTGTTCCGTGTCCTTGTGTTGTTAAATTTCCGTATAAACATATCAGCTGTTTTAGGTAAACAGACAAAACATACCGCGAAAATAAAGCAAAAAATACAAATCAAATCATCCATCGTTTATTTTTCTTATTTTTTATAACTTTTATACAAAAACTTAATTAAATTCAAAGAAATTGAAAATTTTTGTAATAAACCAAAAATATGAAAAAATGATAATTACAGCAAATTTCGAACCACCAGTGATACTGGTTAAAGGATTGATGTTGGACTGTAGGCTAGCGGGCGCCGCAGTGGTGCAGAGGGTGAGAACGTAAAGAATTCTGATGAGCGAAAGTGGTGTTTCTCGAAACATACTTATGTAAATTCAACCAACAACCCAGGTTCGAATCCTAAGCCAAGAAAAATTATCAATAAATTTTAATAATAATTTGCATGTAACAATTCCTACCTTCAGTAAAAATAATTTAATGAAAAATTAAATTTAATGAACTCGAGCCGAAATAAAAGAAATATCAATGATTTAAAATTAACAGTTCAAAATAATAATAATAATTGTTCAAAAATATTTTTGTTGTGCGAATGCCAGCTGTTTTGTGCTGTCACTTACAATTACTTAACAAATTTTTGTTTGCAACAGGTTCGTCCGGAACGGCACGGAAAGTAACAAAACAACTAACGACTTCTACACACATTTTCTATTTAACAGAATCAAGTCAGCTGATTCGGAATGGAACAGAAAGTAAAGATGTAGATTGAAAAAGAAAAATAGTCTGTGATCACTTGCAACAGTTCCTTGAAAAAATTTTTAAAATTGTACTATTTAGAGATCTACGATTGAAGCTAAAATTTAACGGCTTAGAAATTGGACGATAGAAACCCCTACGATTGAAGCTAAAATTGAACTACTTAGACAACTATGATTGAAGGTGAAATTGAATTTTTTAAAGACTTACAATTGAAGCTAAAATTAAACTACACAGAGTCCAACGATTGAAGCAGAACTTTAAATATAACAAGTAAAAGTTTATATTCGGCTGTGCCAAATCTTATATACCCACAACAAAATCACCTATTATGAGGATTTATAAGAGATTTATGCCCATTTAAGTAATTGTGGGTCTTTATATGGGGCTACGGTTAAATAAGGACCGATCGTTATCATACTGAGATGGACGATTTAAATGTATGTATGGACTATATGTGTTGAATTTGAACTTGATAGTGGTTTTTACAAGGGATTTATTCATATGCAAGTGTTTTTTGGAACTAGACTGGTGACTACGGTCAACTATAGACCGATAATAATGAAATTTGATAAGACAATTTAAATACATATTTTGATTACGCTTGTCGAATTTCAACTTGATAGTCATTTTTACAAAAGATTTATGTTCATTTAAATAATTTTCGGAAGTGGTCCTTGTATGGGGCTATGGTCCAAATTTTGAACGGATGCAAAGAAAATATTGTTTTAAGATTTCACCTTGCATGAAACTTGTTATTGCAGGATTTTTTTTAGATACGGCTTTTCTATAGACATTTATGTTCGATAAAACCATATTCCGGCTATAAGAAATCGTGGACCGATTTCTACCGTTTTCAACAAGACTGTCCTTCTATAACAAAATTAAAGTTTGCAAAATTTCATAATAATATCTGCATTATATTTGAAGAAATCAGCAAAAACTATCGAGGTAGTCTGAAACTCTGATCTATAACTCAGATGTGACTTTGCCCATTTGCAAAACCAAACATTTCGGTGGATCAAAGAATGGTTGGTAAAAATTTCCTTGTTCTATGTGTTTTTTTCAAAGTTCTATTGTGATTTCAATAGACGGACAGACATGTCTACAACGTCTTAGAATCTTATAAGGACCCCGAATATATAGACTTTTTGGCTCTACCACCATTATTTCGATGTGTTACAAGCGGAATGTTAAACGTAATATACCCCCATGTTTTTGGCGGTAGGTTTAAAAATACCTAAGATTGAAACTAAAATTAAAGTATATATGGACCTACAATTGATGCTAAAATTGCACTATTGAGAGACTAAAAATTTAATCTAAAATTAAGCTTTGGATAGACTTAAGAGTGAAGCTAAAATTAAAGTATATATGGACCTATAATTAACTCTAAAATTCAACTATACAAAGACCTACAATTGCAGCTAAAATTGAGCTAAAGCTGAGAGACTTAAATACCTTTTGAAGGCTGAAGGAAGCTAACAATTTGTTTATTGTGTTGTCTCTTTTTTTTTATTTACTTGTATGTACAAGTAAAAATAATTTAATTTTTACAACTTTAGCCGGGTATATTTTGTTATGCTAAATTAAGGTTCTGTTTCATCTTCATGATGTCTTGAAAATGTTACGCGTAATTATGCTCACAATAATTTCGTACTGTCAATTACCCGCACTTCAAAATGAGCTTTGCAATACAACTGTCTCATTCATGTTTTGTTAATATGTAAAATTGACTTTTTGCAGAGCTGAAAATAAAAGCTGTGTATGGAAGCCGGTGCTAAATTTGTCACAGTATTAACTAAATATGGTGTTTTTTCTTAAATGAAGTTAAATGGGACCAACTAAAATTATCACTATACATTAATTTATATTCTATATAAGAAAAGTAATTACTGGCAGAATGATCTCTACTTGTAGTGCATCTTAGTTAAAATAGTTTTATTTACGAAAGTTGTTTTATTGGTCCTCTTAAGCATTATCAGCTTATATGCACAGTGGGAAGCAAAACTGTGCGGATGTTTTGCATTTATGTAGTAAGGTAATGAAAATAATACAAATTTATATGTGACACGGCCTATTAAAAGGTGGCTTATGACTCAAAAAAGAAATTGCAAGGCTGTTAAAGATAAACAATGCATTTCGTCAGTTTCTTAGTAGTTTTTCTTATGCATTAAGAACAGTCATGCCCAAAAGAGGCAAAAGAGCGATGTTTGTTTCAATGCAAAGCACAAACCAGTTTCAGACCGAAAAAAAAATCGTTTGAGTGTTCAGATTTAAAAGCAATGCTGAACGAGTAGCGAGGTTTTTCAAACATATTTCTGTGAAAACGAAGAGAATGATGATGATGATTCTTTCGACGATCAATTACGAGAACGAACTACAAGCATTGTTTCAAGCTGAAAATCAAATGGAAGTGGATGAAAATATTTTTACAGTGGACTTGTCTTGATTCTGGATTTTCAATAAAATTCTGTTTTTATTTCATTTGTGCTCTTCTTTCTCTACATTTTTAGTACACTTCTAAGCAAGTTAGGACTTTCTAGTTTTCACCACGTGAAAGAGAGTTTCAAAAACTATCGAAACCAAAAGAAAGTGGAAAAATTTTTTTTGAGTCATAAGCCACCTTTTCATAGGCCGGATCACATATATATAAACAAGAATGTCTGTTTGTCTGTATGTTTGTGCTTAATAGGAGGCCAAACCCTGGGACCGATCTTCCGGAAATTTTCCCAGAATGTTACTGTGATCCTGGAAGGAATAATAGGCTATATGAGGTTTTGATTGGACAAACGAGAGTGACACCGTCCATATAACCCAAAAGTTTTAATCGCCATATATTTGGGTGGGACCACGCCCCTTTTTGGGAAAATTAAAAGGCGTAATATAGGCTTAACTACTGGCCCAATCGTCATTACATTACATTCTTTCGGAATAACAAATTCTTGTCTATATAAAGTTGTGAGTGGAGAAAGGGGCATGGCACCGCCCATATAACCCAAAAATTTAAGTCGCAATTTTGATCATTTTTTGTCGTAAAAAAAATTTAAATCGCAATATTTTGATAATTTTTTGTCCTACATCGATGATATTTCGTACATATGGTATTGGCATAATTCGGAATACGTAGCAGGAGAAAAGTGGGTGGGACTACGCCTCTTTGTTTGCGATATATTGGAGGCTTTACCTATTGACCAATCTTAAATTTTCACAGCTTGGAGCTTTGACTCAGGACTACTTATTACATGATATTTTTCGATCATGTCCCTACTTTTTTTTTACTACGTTTATTAACGGCTTTACCTCAAGGGGGAGAAGGGGCGGATGCTAAGCACAACGGGTTCAGCTAGTATAGGTATATTATCATACGTTTGTATTTTTTTATTTAATTGAAACTTATTCTAAATTATAAAGCACAAAAACTCTCAAAAAATAAAAAAAAAATGCACTATTCGACACTTTTGCACAGTACAAGACATAAACACTATCATGATATTGCTCTGTAACGATATTTGACCCGTTGGTTTTTTATTTCTCTATTTGTGCATTATTGTTTGACCTGTGAAGTGATTAACTTGATTTTTAAATAAAAAATTTTAAACGTCTCTAACAATAAGAAACTGATATTGAAAATATTGTGATAAATGTGTTGCCAAATAAATTGCTGAAAAATTAAATTTGAGTAAATCCTCAATACATTATATAAAACGCGGCGTAATGTAGTTTGCAATAATAACCCAGGGGATCGATCAAGACTGCTTTCTGATGGTGATGCCCGGCAGATTGAACGTTTGCCACATAATAAGAACATCAATACCACGACAAATGCTGCAAAATGTTTGCTAAGGATGTCAGTTCCAGGACGGTTAGACGTGCATTAAATAGAATTGCTTTAGTAGCCAGTGTGAAAAAGAAAAAGCCAGCACTTTCCGATAGAAATGTAAAACTGGACAGTAAGTGACTAGAAACGGTTTATTTAGAGCAGTGATGTTCAAAAATAAAATGTAGATGTATTTGTGAGAGATTTTGCACAGCAAACATATTGTCAAACGCTTAAAATCAGAAAAAAGTAAATAATTTTTTCCAAATATAAACACCGTATGAAACAATATCAGGGACCGTAAATAACATTTATCAATATCGAAAACCAATTTTAGAATAGTTATTTTGATAAAAAACAAAAATAAGTCTATCTAAAACAGTTTTTTATTTTTCGTCTTCAATTGTAATTGAATCGCGTGTGTTTGCTATGCTTCGATCAACAAGAAGCAACAACAATGCTTAACAAATTTCTGAAAAAAATGACGATAATCCGTCGCATGTGTTCTCATCGCTTGCTCAACGACGACTGAATGAATGTTTTTAAAAGAGCATAACAAATGTGTGTAAATTTTTCAAACAATTGTTGTATGGGCTGAACATCACTGATTTAGAGCTACGAAACGAAAGTCTACAGATACCAGTCTGATGGAAAAGAATACGATTGGCATAGGCCGCATGAGCGCATTACTTACTTTTTTCCTTAATGCAAGACATCCGTGCAGTTTTGCATACCACTGTATGTCATACATACAAACATATTTACATATTTGTTTACATAAATATTCATATATGTAACAGCCAACAAATTTA
This sequence comes from Bellardia pandia, assembly GCA_916048285.2. NCBI lineage: Eukaryota > Metazoa > Arthropoda > Insecta > Diptera > Calliphoridae > Bellardia > Bellardia pandia. Next base: position 97,700,798 of record OU696531.1, on the reverse strand, counting down.
TCTTGTACCTGGATATTTCGGTACTTTCTGTTTCACTTGTATATTGTTGTGAGCAGTGTTACAGCATTTGGTGGTTAAATGGAAAAATTACTTAAATTTTTTTTAGATTTCTACACGAAATGTCACTTAATGTCAACATATTAAAAAGGAATATTACAAACCTGTTCTTCTTATTTTAAATGTATATATATATTTGTATAGGTACATATATACATATGTATGTATAAATGTCTGTTCTAGGTAATCTTTACAATTGTGTTAGTAATTATATAGAAATGTACTTGTATATAAGAATGTCGACCTTTGTGTATAATAACAAGAAAAACATCATTTACAAACAGAAATGATGTTTGTACCTATAATGAGACCTTCTTATTTCCTTTTACTCATTTCTACCCTGTTTAACAGTGTTGTTACTCAGTTGGTTGGTTGTTGTTGCTGTTCATAACAAGGTAAAAATGTTATAACAAAAACAAGTCATTATGTAAATAATTTTATTATACCAGAATTTCTGTTATATGAGATTACATTATACGAAAATCTGCAAAAAAGGCAGTCTAAACTTTTGCGAATAATAACGTGTGCTCTATGGTTTATGAAAAATAATAACATAAATAATGATCTCAATATCCCCACTAGTAAAGAGGAGATCAGAAGAGCTAGCAGTAATTATGTACAGAAACTTCCAACTCTCGCCAATCCTCTTGCAGGAGATTTGCTGTCATCAGCGTTGTCAACTTGGTGAGTTTCGCACTATTTTTGGTGTTTTTTTACATTTTTTGTGCGAAAAATTGTTTAGTTGGTGCGCGGTGTGTTTTTTTAATTTTTCCGAATATGTGATGAAATCTTTATTTTTACTAATTTTTAATGGCAGTTTATTAATAATTTATTATCATAAAATATCTACGATAAAAAAGGACATCATTAAATTTATTTTGAATACGAATGTATGCCAAATGAATACATACTCTCAAATTCGTCACATGAAGGTTATTGCTAAAGGTGAATAAAAATTCTTGTATAACCTGATGTTTTGGTCTACTGAACTGTAAACGAACAACCAGGGCTGGAGTCCCAGTGGAGCCCTAACAAATTTTATTAAAAACAATTCAAATAGAAGTACTTAAAATAGAAAACAAAAATAATTGGAAAAGTACCAAATATATACTGAAATTATTCCTTTTTTACCAATTAGTTTTTTAGTTCCGAATAGCATATTGTGAGTTAAATTTTGAGTGGTTAAATGCTTATTCTATTTTTATTAGCTTGTTTATTAAAAAAAATGCTTTTACTGTTTTACTATTACTCGCTGATCTCTTTTTGAAACGTTTTATATAAATTTATAAAATTATAAAAAACGGAAAATTAATATAATAAACCTTTTCAATAAAAAATATTCTAAACTTGGTGCGTTTTTTCTTAAATGGTGCGTTCTTTTCTTCATTTTGGTGCGTTTTCAAATTTCAAAGTTGACAACGCTGGCTTTCATTTGAACGACATCGTACGTCTTAAGAGAAGAAACAATGCTGATTTAATTAGATAATTTTTTTTTGTATGAACCCTGATAGTTGTGCCTGCATTGGCAGAAGCAATTTTATTATTCTTATCAATTAACTGATCACCAAAAAATATTACCTAATTGCTATAATCATATATATAATTGTGAAAAATAACTTAACCATATTATGGTTGCAGAAATCATATGAATAATTACAGTGGCTATAATATTTTAAAAAACTATTTAAAAATGTTGAAATATTTAGTTGTGGTAAACATGCACAACTATATTTTTGCTCTGTGTAGTTCTGAATAGTGTAATAATATCGATATTAAATCCTGGGAAAGAACCGATGCAAAGCCATTTTCCTCGTGTCGCTTTGATATACTTCTCATCTCACAGCTGACGTTTCTCTTGCCAGCAGTTCATCCAAGCAAGTATTCCATAAAACACAAAGTACCGCTTTTGCACTAATCGCAATAGCCACTCCGATATCAACATGTCAAAAATGGCAGATACATTTACATGTGTGGTAATAGTAGACCACCTTAGTTCATTTACTTTTAATGTAAATTCATCAGATTGTCAGATTATTTAACTACTTGTTTGATCTTCTTTTTATTTATTTCTTATTTATTCCAATATATCGCCACAAAACTATGTAGCATCTTTAGGAAAATAAAATTTATTAAAAAACAATATTGACAAAAAATATTTTTATTGTTATTTTTAAATATTTTATAAATCTTTTTTTTATTATTTTTTAAATTAAGGTAGTGCCCGTTTTTATATTTAAACCATCTGGGTAGTCTGAGTGCATATAGCACTGAAGAATATTTGGACTAAATCAGTAGAAGTATTGTAGTTACTTGTCTTTGGCTTTAATAAAGTACAACTCCCATATTTAAGCCATTAAGCCTTATTCATAGAACTTACAACAGGTTTATAAGAGGTTTATAAAGAAAATTTCCATACAAAATTTGCTTTATAAACATGTTATAAACCTTTTGTGAGACTTTATGAATAAGATGGAAAAAGTATGTCATATATAGTACAAGCTTAATTACAGGTCTGTTTATGTAGATCCATTAATAATCCTAGAAACATCACAGTTGTCACAATTACTAATTGTTGTGGTATAAATACATTTGCAACAGTTTAAGCTTAAGGTACATAAATCAATATAATTTGCATAAATATTATATTTAAAAGCATATTTTGACTAAAACATTTCATTACTAGCCATTACTAGTAAACTTTTCAATGACAGTTGAATATCATTTGAAGAGAAATTAACAATGTCTAACATACACTAAAAGAAAATGTGTAGAAAATAAAATGTTTTGAAAAATCTAATTTGCAACATAAATAATAAGTAAAATCTATAACAAACTAAGAATTTACTAACATTTTCATTACCAGTGTATTAATATATACTAAACATCTCTACCATTTTCCTTCAATATTTTTGTTAAATATTAAACCAAAAAAATAATAAAACAAGTGAGTTAGAGGTAGGCAGGCCTTCAAACATATGTATATATATGTACATTGTACATCTTGTTAAATGACATAACAAGTTTTTATGTTTTATGTATATTATAATGGTCCACAAAAACATTTGTTAATTTTCCCAGGAATTTCTATTTGGCCATTTTATGTTGTTCATATGTAACCTTTAGTTTTCTCGTTATTTGAGTATTTTGTAGTCTTTTTCGTATATGGGGGAAAAAAGCAACCATGTCCTTTATTGTTAACGTAGTAATGGGCTTACTAACTGTTATAGATTGTGTGTTTGTAAAAGTATTTAGTGAATTTTATATAGACACTCCTACATACTTTTGTATAAGTACAAATAAATTAAGTATTGAACAGCATGTTGGGAAATAAACTAATGTTTTTATTTTTACACTTAAATGGAGTTCAAAATATACTTAAATGGATATTTTTGAAATACGAGTAAAAAATTAAAGATGGCCAGAGGGAGAACAGTGGTACAACTTGAGATACATATATTACGGTATGTAGCTTCAATCGTAGGTCTTTTTAGCTTCACTAATAAATTTTAAAATTAATCAATTTTAACTTCAATACTAGGTCTTTATTTCGTCCAATTTTAGCTTTATTTGTTCGTTTAATTTTAGCTTCAATCGCAGGTCTTTATATCGGCCAATTTTGCCTTCAATCACAAGTCTTTATATCATCCAATTTTAACTCTAATCGCACATCTTTATACGATCCGTATTGAACTTTAATCTCAGGTGTTTATATCATCCAGTTTTAGCTTCAATCGCAGGTCTTTATATCATTAAATTTTAGCTTCAATCGCAGGTCTTTGTAGCATCCAAGTTTAACTTCAATTCAGGTCTTTTTATCGTCCAAATTTAACTTCAATTACAGGTCCTGATATCATCCAATTTTAGTTTCAATCGCAGGTCTTTATAGCATCCAAGTTTCGTTTCAATTCAGGTCTTTATATCATTCAATTTTAGCCTTAATCTCAGGTCTTAATATCATCCAGTTTTAGATTCAATCGCAGGTCTTAATATCATCCAGTTTTAGATTCAATCGCAGGTCTTTATATCATCCAGTTTTAGTTTCAATCACAGACCTTTATATTATCCAATTTTAGCTTCAATCGCAGGTTTTTATATCATTAAATTTTAGCTTCAATCGCAGGTCTTTATATCGTCCAATTTTAACTTCAATTGCAGGTCCTGATATCATCCAATTTTAGCTCCAATCGCAGGTCTCTTTACAATCTGATTTAAGCTTCAATCGCAGATATTTATATCGTCCAATTTTAACTTCAATTGCAGGTCCTGATATCATCCAATTTTAGCTTCAATCGCAGGTCTTTGTAGCATCCAAGTTTAACTTCAATTCAGGTCTTTTTATCGTCCAATTTTGGCTTCAGTTACACGTCTCTGTATTGTCTAATTTTAACTTCAATTGCAGGTCCTGATATCATCCGATTTTAGCTGTAATCTCAGGTCTTTATGTCGTTTAATTTTAGCTTTATTTGTTCGTTTAAATTTAGCTTCAATCGCAGGTCTTTATATCATCCAATTTTAGTTTCAATTGTTAGTCTTTAAATTTTAAATTTTGGCTTCAATCGCAGGACTTTATATCGTCCAATTTTGGCTCCAATCGCAGGTCTTTATATCATCCAATTTTAGTTTCAATCGCAGGTTCTTATAAAGCTCAAAAGTTGGCATTTTGTTTAAAATTCAAATATTTGACACGACACTCAAGTATTTATCTTGTTTTATAATACAAAGTATACCCGCTTTCTTGCACAACTCACTACAGTGCAGACGCTAATGAAGAGGGTCTGAGTTGTACTCCAAAACAAAAAATGAAATACTGGTAACCAACATTTTTATGGCACTTACTGTGCAAATAAGTTTTTGGCAGCCGGCTTTTAAATTGTTTTATAATACGCATAATGAAATGACGATGATGTTGTTGATGCTGATGATGAAGTCGTTAGTTGGTATTTCTGATGACAATGATATTACTGTTAATGGCCACTGGCTGAGAGTTTATGACAGCTGCCTCACTATACGCAGCTGAGTTAATTAAATTTATGCAAATCTTTATATACAAAATTATATATTTTCACCATTCAATGTGTGGTGTTCAGGTCTACATTAATCTCTAATAAAACGAAAGCAATATCATTTATGTAAAGCAATAAACTGTTATATTTGTTGAGGTTTTTAAATCATGTAATAATTATTTTTATACTCTGCCTTCATTTGCTCTGCAAATTAAATTATCAAAAACTTAAAAAACAACCAGCTGCTTTAGTGTTTTCTTTTTTAAGTTACTGCAAAGTTTTTTTATTTGAAAAAATATATTTAGTTGATTCGTATTTTATTTGCAGTTTTTATGTTGTTCTTTTGTATTACTTTGTAATTCCATGCATATGTAGTGATGTGTTAAAGTATATATACATATGTAGTGTAGTTAAAAGAACTTCTGTCGACTTTTTGAACAACTCAACAAAAACTTTTCTTCAATATTTTGTTAGTGAAATCAAACAGTAAAAGTTTATGCTGCAGACCAGAGCATTACAAAAAAAAAAATAACACTTTTGTTAAAGGCAGGAAGTATGCCAATGATGAATATAGTAATTTTAGTTCAGGTTTCAGTTCAGGTTCTGATTTAGGTTTTACTTTCTGTTTTAAGTTCTGGTTGAGTTTCTAAATAAGGTTTAGTTCAGATTACAGTTAAGGTTCTACTTCGGAATCTAGTTCAGGCCTTGGTCTATTTTAGGTTCTAGTTCAGGTTATAATTCAGGTTCTAGTTCAGCTTCTAGTTCTGCTTCGAGTTTAGCTTTTACTTCAGGAATAACTTCAGCTTCTAGTTTAAGTTCAGGTTAAATTCAGTTTATAGTTCAGCTTCAAGTTCAGCTTCCAATTCACTTCCTAGTTCAGCTTCTAGTTCTGGTTGAGTTTCTAGTCCAGGTTATAATTCAGATTCTAGTTCAGCCTCTAGTTTGACCTCGAGTTCAGCTTCTACTTTAGGATATAGTTCAGTTCTTGTTCGGCTTCTAGTTCTGCTTCAGATTTAGCTTCTACTTCAGGATCTACTTCAGGTTCTAGTTTAAGTTCAGGTTATAATTCAGGTTTAAATTCAGTTTCTAGTTCAGCTTCAAGTTCAGGTTCCAATTTACTTGCTAGTTCAGCTTTTAGTTCTAGTTGAGTTTCTAGTTCAGGTTATAATTCAGGTTCTAGTTCGGCTTCAAGTTCGACCTCTAGTTCTGTTTCGAGTTTAGCTTCTGCCTCAGGATCTAGTTCAGCTTCTAGTTTTAGTTGAGTTTCTAGTTTAGGTTCTAATTTAGGTTCTAGTTCTGCTTTGAGTTTAGCTTCTACTTCAGAATGTAGTATAGGTTCTCGTTCTCTTTGAGTTTCTTGTTCAGGTTCTAATTCAGTTTTTAGTTCCAGTTCTAGTTCTGCTTCGAGTATAGCTTCGAGTATAGCTTTTTTCTTAAGACCTAGTTCAGGGTCTAGTTTAGGCTCTAGTTTAGGTTCTGCTTCGGATTCTATTTCAGGTTCTAGTTTAGGTTTTAGTTTAGCTTCTACTTCAGTTCAGTTTAGATTCTAGTGCATGTTCTAGTTAAGATTTTAGTTTAACTTCCAGTTTAGATTTTATTTCAGTTTTGAGTTTAGATTCTAATTTAGCCTCTAGTTTTGCTTCGAGTTTAGCTTCTACTTCATAAAGTAGTTCAGATTCTCGTTCTAGTTGAGCTTCTAGTTTAGGTTATACTTCTGGTTCTATTTCAGATTTTAGTTTAGTTTGTACTTCAGGATCTATTTCAGTTTCTAGTGCATGTTCAAGTTTAGGCTTCAGTTTAGCTTCTAAACCTAATAATAATTTAATTTTAAGTTTAAATAAATAATTTAAACTAAATAAAAAGTTTATTTTATTTAAAAACCTAATTAAGGATTAAAATAAACCAATACGTAATTAATAATCTCTATCTCAGTTTTGGTCAGGTTTATTTGATCGTCAAAATTCCGTTTCATTTTTTTATTGACTATGTTTGTTAAATATTTTATAATTTTGCTGTTAGAATACCTTCCCCTAAATGTTCAGCTTTCCATAAATACAATGAAATTGTAAGAGTTCTTTTATATTGTTGTTAAATTTTAAGGAATGCACCCGCACGGATGAATCTGTACATATGTATTCGAGTTTGTATGATGTTTTACAAAGATAACACATATTCACAGAAGAAACTATAAAAAAATAGTTTTTTTTTGTGTAAAACACACACACACACACTTTTGCCAACAGTAAGAACACTTGAATTATTTTCATTTGGTAAAAAAAAAATTACAGTATTTTTTAAGCCCAACTTTCTAATTGCACTGGGCTGATGATCCCTATTGAGTTGATAAAGTGACGCAGGGAAAAAATTGCATTTGTATAACGAACCCAACAGATCATCAGCACGAAACAGTGATGGAAAGTTTGGAAAGTTTTTTTTTTAGCATTTCTGTTAAGATTGTTGAAATCTGTTGGTGTATGTATTTTTTGCTCTTACAATTCTTAACAGACTATTTTATAGTCGTGTATGGTAATCTGATTTTTAATTTTTTTTTTGTCTGTTAATGTTTCCCAGCAACTTATAACTTGACCAAATTTAAGTGGCTGCTTTTGCTCTGCTTCAGCAGGCTTAAACATAAATGTCAGAAATGTCAGTTTATGTGCTAGTTTAAGTTCGTGCGTAAAAAATCTTTAGTTTATGGCTGCTGGCAGTTGTAGAAAAAAAAAATAAAAGTTTTTGCCAGTATTATAGTTTACAGAGACAATGAGGGCTGACTGAAATCTATATTTTTCTAAGGTTCTTTCTTGCGAAAAAAAACAATACGACGCACAGTGGGATTTTTTGTGCAATAAGTCATTTTTTCGACACATAAAATTTAAAAATGTAATGATGCAGTTTTGTAGAAAATTGATTCAGTATGAAGAATCCATAAACAGTATTCCAAAAAAACGTTTATTTGTCTTTGAAATAATGAAGTAAAGTCACATGTAAAGTGTTTGTACGTAAGATAATTTTATTGCTCTGATTTAAATAGTGATTTTCTTCAAATATAGCCTTTTCTGCGTATTTAAAAAACAAAATTATAAAATTCGCTCATATGGTTTAAAAGATATGATAGAATAAAATTTGTTCTATAATGTGCCGTGATTACAAACTTCCTTGGAAAAAAAAAGGTTGCTCGGTCGTGCTCGGTGCTCTCGCTATAATAAAATGAAAGGTAAGACTCCATACTATCATTTAAAAAAAAAAATTTAAATAATTAATAATCTTTTATAAAATCATAAAATTGGTTTCCGATTTCATGAAATTTTTAATTTTAAAAAATTATAAAAATATATTGCATAATTTTAGGCACGTGCGTTATAATGATATTAAGTTACAACAATAACTTATTTAGAATAGATTTAAAACAAAACTATATGATTTAACAACAATAAAAATAAAACAATTTGTGAAAATATCGAAGTGGAAAAGATATTATTAAAATGAGTTTATTTTCTGTGTTATATAGTGAACTGAGTTACGAACTTATTAATTGCAATGCAAGTTTGGAATTAATAACCGATTTCATTACATCAAAAAATGCAAGGCTTCAGGATGAAGAAATCGGTATAGTGAAAAGAGCAATTCAAAAGAGGTTTCTTGGTCATTTCAAAAAACGGTGGCAAGAATCGTATAAACTAAAATCCCATTTTTTAAAAAAAATGAAGATTGGTTAAAAAGTACGTTTAAAGAGTTATATAAATTTATATGTGTAAATGATTTTTCCTATTTTTTTTAGATGTATTTGAAGTATCACTTAATAGCGTGCCTAGTTCTTCAACTAAACTTGAAGTTCAAGAATTTTGCTCAAGATACAGCAAAACTTTTTGTTGAAAAATATAGTTGGTATTATATGCCAGTAACAGTACACAAAATACTAATACACGGAAAGGATATCATGGATGCGGCAATACTTCCTATTGGCATGCTTTCTGAAGAAGCCGAAGAAGCCAGAAATAAAGATTATAGAAATTATAGATTAAGGTTCTCCAGAAAATGTGATAGAGTTGAAACAAATACAGATGTTTTTCATCGACTTCTAGTATCGTCAGATCCTTTTATAAGTAGCATTAAATGTCAACCCCGTAAACAGGTTATGGAACTTGATGATATAGTTACAGAAATGATAGATGATGAATAAAATTCTATATTTAAATGCATGTATTGAAACTTATTAATAAAATAATTAGTTTTGGTAATGAAACAAAAAGCTGTGGGAAAAAATATAATATGGATTATATGGGCGGTGGGTAGAGGGCGTGGCCAATTTTGATGAAACTTTATATTTTTCTTAATTGAGCTAACCAAAGGCTCTGTGCCAAATTTCAAAAACTTTGGGCCAAAAATTAATTTTGGGTTCTATGGGCGGTGGGTAATGGGCGTGGCCAATTTTGATGAAACTTTATTTTTTTCTTAATTAAGCTAACCAAAGGCTCTGTGCCAAATTTCAACATTCTACGAGCACTACTTATATTTTATGCCAAACATTGTATGAACAAATCCCTCTGTGCGACGTTTCAAGTACTAATATTTGGCATAAAACTTATGATCATAGACGACCGTTTAGGATAAGTAATTTTTCTCCCTGTAAGGTGAGTACAGGCTGCTTAAATATCAAAGACTTCAAAGTAAAGTCATGCACAGATTTAATTGCATTCATAACTACCATCATGATGAAACTAAACATGAATCGAGCCCTTGATTTATTCATTACAAATACTATACAGCAGCTAATATACCCACTTAATATACATACTAATTTCTCAAAGTGTAGCTTAAATACAAAACAATTTAAAGTTCTTAATTAAAAACAAAATATTTATATCTATCATCACTACCAGCAATTAAGGCATACAGTTGTAGTAATACGGCAATTCATAGTTTTTCTTTCTTTTCTAATTTCTGCAAGACTCATACAACTGCAAGAGTGGAGTTTTTTGTTCAACTTTTACTCATCGTAAACTGCATCCTGTTGCTGAGTTCAAATGAGTGACAATAAAGAAAATAGGATAAAGTTTAATTTTACATTTTGCCTTCTGTTTGTTGTTTTTTTTTTTTTGTTTCATTTCTGTTATTTTTCAATGCTGTTATGCTTTTTTGCAAAGTGAATCATTTCATAAGCTGCTTTTCGTAGAAAAAGCAAACTTTGTTAACTATTGACAGCATAGGGGTCTGGAAGATATGAGCAATTACCAATTATATTTAATAGAAATAATATTTTTCTTAAAAAGAAATGAACCACAATAGAAGCTGAACCAGAAAATAATTACAACCTGAACTAGAAATAAAATAAATAGTGATTTCTTAAGAGCTTTCCAATTTGATAAAAAAAAAAGCAAACACAAACAATATAGAGAAACGTATGACAACATCCTTATTTGAGTTGATAGAAAGATTTTAATATATAATTTAATGTTCAGAGATGAAATGTTGACCGCGGTTACTTAAATCGTTCTAGGGATGCCAAACGGGATCGGTTTTTTAAATCCCTGGATTCGGTATTTCATAAATCAGAAACGGGATTTTGGGGATTTTTCTTTGATATTAAAACAAATTGGTTTGTAAATAATAACAATTTTTTGCAGAAAATGTTTACTCGTCTTATCTTTCCCTCACCACGATGTCTAAAGGGTAATCCGTAATATAGTAATAAGTAATTTGCAGACACGCAATTAAGAAAAATGTAAATCCACATCAATTTAATAATAAAGAATTAGCTTCAAGTATTGCTTCGTGTTAATTGCGACTAAATACAAACAAAGCGAATAAAAAAGTAACGGTTTTTATACCCTTCACCATCGTGAGAAAGGTATATATAAGTTTGTCATTCCGTGTGTAATTTCCACAAAAAAATTTTCCGACCCTTCTGGATCCTTATAGATAGCGAAGTCGATTAAGCCATGTCCGTCTGTCTGTCTGTCTGTCTGTCTGTTGAAATCAGTTTTTTGAAGTCCCCAGATATACTCGGGATCCAAACCTTCAATAATTCTGTCAGAAGTGCTTTCGAGAAGTTTGCTATTTAAAATCAGCAAAATCGGTTAAGGTTAACCAGAGTTATGAACCAATATGTGAGACCACCTCCATAAAAATTTGATATTTTTCATCCATTTTATTGCAATATTTTGAAAACTATTGCAGATAATACCATGAAATTTTGTATACGTTGTTTGTACTATAAAAGAAGAAAGTGTGCGGAAAATAGTAAGAATCGGTCCATGATTTCTTATAGCCCCCATACAAATATATATATTCCCGAAATATGGCTTAATGATAAATAAATGCCTATAAAATTGGAGTATCAAGACAAAATTCAGCAAAAATAAGTTTTATACAAAAAGAAATCACAAAACGAAATTTTTTTTAATTCGGTCCATGTTTGACCATAGACCCCATATAAAGTCCACTTCCAAAATTCACTTAAATACGTATAAAAGAGATATAAATAATGTTAAACGGCTAAAATTTGACATAAATATTCTTTATAGGCAAATAAATTGCTGTACTAAATTTTATGGTGGTCGGCCCAGAACTGGTCATAGCTCCCATACAAGGACCACATCTGAAAAAGAGATTTTTCCCTATATATATTGTATAAATATACAAAAATCATCCCACAAAATTTTGTGAATTTCGGTCTATTTTTAACCGTATGCCCCATATAAAGCCCTCTTCCGAAAATCACTTTAATACTCATAAATCGCTTATAAATAAGGGTACTAATCCAAAATTTTACACGGATCATTTATATACATGCCTAAATCTAACTGCTGGATTTTGAGAATATCGGTCCATATTTCACTATATCCCCCACATAAGGTCCACTCTCGAAATCCACGTTAATACTAATATATATCGTATATATACCGTTATTATGTTGAAATTCGACGTGAAATATCCTCATATGCATGAAAATAACTGTTCCAAAATTTAAGAAGATCGGCCCATAATTTGTCATACCTGCCATATAGAACCATTTCCAAAAAACAAATAAATTCGGGTCAAAAAATATTCTTTTCGGATTTAACCCATATTCGGTCCATATTTTATAATCATGATATATATCGTTGGAAAGCTATTTTTAATACCTTTTATTTAATGTATTACAAATTATCAGACACCCAGTAGTTCCCGAGATATAGGCCTATGTATTTTCAACTTTAAGGGCCCGCCCCCTCGAAAATAGGCGTGACCGGCAACAAATTTTTTTTTGCTGGTATCTCCTCTAAAAGCCCTATTTGATTTCACTAAAACCGAATTGTACTCCTTTTTTATACTCTGTTTGTTAAATTACACTGAAGATTATTATGAACATCAGACAGACTCTGTAAATTATGGTAAGAATTGGTAATTAAATCATTTAAAAATGGTAAAAATTAGACAACATTTCAAAATATTTAACATAAATTATGTTGGTCGTAAAATTGTCTTTCAAACAAATACTAATAAAATTTGCACTAAGACTGAATAGAAAACACAGAATTAGGATATTCTAGTCTAGTGTAGTTTCTGTATTTTTTATTACGCTTAGGTGAAGGGTATTTAAGATTCGGCACAGCCGAATATAGCACTCTTACTTGTTTAAGTTATGTTTGAGCAGGGTTTTTGTTTTGATTGTGCTTGAAAGGTCAGCTTCGGCTATTTTTCGTCGTATAAACATAAAAATGAGTATGAGAAAAACACTCTTTTTAAAAGAAAAAATACAAATTGTTGATGATCACCGAAAAGGCTTGCGAATTGTGGAATTGTGCAAAAAGTGTGAATTAAAGACATCTACAGTATGTACGATTTTAAAATCAAAATATAATCTTATAAAATATGCGGAAAGAATAAACTAGGAAAGCCATTAAGCAGGGTGAGGAAAAAATAAAGAAACCTATAGCTTAAAGCCAAAGAAATTTGCACAGAAAGCCTTATAATGGAGAGTTCAATGCAAGCTTAAGCAGAACGTTTTGGCACACGGCTTTTAAAATAAAATAAAGAAAAACTTGCATTCAATAAGAAAAGCTTCGAAACATTTTAGAGGAAGTTACAGCAAGTTATCTCAGAAAATAACCTAACATTAGATGCAATTTTTAATGTCGATGAAACAGGTATTTTTTTTTTTTGGCAAATATTGCCTGAAAAACATATATTCATGCGGGGGAGACAATTGCACCAGAAAAACAACCCTTGTGTGCTACAATGCTAGTGGCTCGAAAAAGAAAACTCAAGCCATTGCTGATTGGAAAGTCACAAAAACCACGTTCCTTGGCGAATAAACACTTTGTCTGTTGACTACATCTACTCAAACAATGCATGGCTGAATTGTGCACTATTCAAAAGCTGGTGTTTGGAAAATTTTGTAGACCAGGTACGCCGCTTTTAGCTTTTGTTAAGACAATCTTTTTTTGTGATTTTGTTTATTTATTGTATCTTCGTTAACAACGAACTAACAGTAAGCATTTCAAATCTTATGTCGGACAAAAATTGTTCGACCATTGTTGAATAAATGTATTAAGTACGCATTCTCCCTTCTCTTTTTGGCTCAAATCCGCAGTATCCCTTCTGCTTAGTCGAATATATCCACCATTCAGTAATATGTTGTGGACTACTTCAAGCTTTGTTAAGTATTTTTCTGCATTTTTTTTGGATCTCACTTTTTACCAAAGGCACGTTTAGGTCTTTATGTATATTTAAACTTCTAATCAAATCTTTATTTCATTTTATTTATAATAATTTCTTGCCGAAAATAATTTACCTTTAAATGCTGTTTTACTTTTGGACAATGTGCTGTCGCATCCTTCGGCAGAAGAAATGGTTGAAAAAACACACAGTGTTATAAAATGGCTGCGCTTTATATGCCTACAAATGTTACACCCCTAATTTGACTAATGGATTAGAATGCTTTGCTTTTACTTAAGTTGTATTATAAAAATAGGCTCTTAGCAAGGCTTCTTTCAACACCGGATCAAATGAAAATGAAATTTTTACATACCAATTTTAAGTTTTATGTCCTCTAACAGTGTAATGAATTGTACAATTTTTAGTTTCTTTTATTATACAAAACTCAAAAGATAATTCTAGTTATTTATTTATTTATACATAGAATGGGTATTTGTAATGCATTTTCATAATTTTTAATATGTTTTTTTTTCTTATGAGACGAGACACAAACTAAATATCCAACTCACAACAATTTTGGAATGAGCAAGGTCGTCGTAACCCTCCCACCTTGTTTCATTTAGCGAGATTTTTAATGAAACCCAAAATGATCGTTATCCTCTCATTACCCTAAGGAAAACCTACAATGTTTCAGTTAGCCATAATAAAATTAACTTAAATTTTATTTACTCAAGAATTCATATTAATGTTTTTATTCATCAACTTTAGGCGAAGATCATAAATTCAAAAACTAAAACTAAATATTTTAACAAACTATGGTTATTTCATTTAAAAATAATTAAAATTAAATATTAACAACATTGCAAAAAGGCATTATACGACTATACACCGAATTTTATTTTGAAACTTAATTTTATTTAGTTTTATTTAATTTATTTGACTATGAATTCTAAATTTGGGTTTTTTTTATATAGAAACACACATCTTATTAATGATTATTAAAATTTGTTTAGCTTAAACTAATTTATATTGTTTTTTTTTTTTTTTAGGATGTTCTTGTTTTTAATTTTTAAACATTATTCAATTTTTAAAGATTTTGTTTTTTTTTTATGGTGTGAAAAAAGATAATAATATGAGTTTGGTAGTGATTGTTCTATACAGTGGCTAATTATTCGAGAAATAAATTGTATTAAAATACTAAATATAAATTGAAACACTAAAATAGCAATTACTGAGGCTCAAGCGAATTATTATCCACTGTACAAAACAAAACACAGAACAAGTAATAATAAAAATTGGAGACTTACGTATACACTGCTTGATGAAAGGCCTTCCAGCGATGCGGGTGTAGACGGGAAATATTCCATTATAAATTGAGTTTTTTTTTTTGATGATTTCTTTATTCTTATTTTTTCTATTTTTGCTTTCGTTTTAATTTTTCAAATTCCGTTATTACTTTATTATTTTATCATATTTTTTCACACTTTTTTTTTTTTTTTTGATATTTTTGGTGACTTAAATTCTTTGATTTAGATCACAGTACTCTAATATAAATTTTCATAATTTTTTTCAAACATTGTTTTGTTCTTTCTTTACAAAGATGGAATCTATATTCGCTAATATATATGTATTTTTTTTAGAATTTTTTTTTTTTTTTTAATATAAATATATATTTTTTCACCACTGATTTTTCTCTTTTAAAATTTAAAAAACTTTTCGATTCGAGTCGGGCCACTGTGCAATGTTATTAAAACTTTTACATCTATTCTTTTCAATTTTATTTTAGTTAATTATTCATTCTTTTCTTTTCGTTTACAACTACTTCATATTAATTTATGAACATACCGAATTTTTTCTGACTACCGATCTTCTTTAAAATATTATAATTTATGAATTTATGTTTTTTTTTTCTGCAAAATTTTAAATAATTGACTCTTATTAAATTATTGTTTTTTCTGGTTTTCTGTACCAATTCTACTATGCGAATGAGACAGTTTTACAAAATAATGAAATATACGACATAGAATATTCCAGTTTGAATGACAATTCCTGCGACATTTCCACTCCTAATAAAATAGAGTATATTTTCAGAAAAGAAAGGAGACAAAAGACATATTAAAGATAAGCTTACCTCTTCTAATAATAATACTACAAGTAATATAAAAACGAGAAGATGACACTCCGCTAATGTTTGCAATTCCACTCCCACACAAGTTGTCTGGGAATATTCCCTTTATATTTTTTTTCACTGTTGCAAATATATTTTTCATGAATTTTTGAATATCTACCAGATTAAAAAACAGTCTTCTCTCCAATTATAGCAACCTCTTGGAGACTAATTTGGGGTTACAGTCTTGCCGTGTTATTAAATTTTGATGGAATTATGAATTAGTCTATTCTTTTATATTTTTATTGAAAATATATCTAAAGGCAAGAAAATGAAAAAATTTAAAGAACAAAATGACGATTTATATCGAACTGATAGTAAAAATATTAATTTTAGATATATTCTTACCAAGATTTGAGAATTAGGCGAAAGCCAAATTAGTTATGATCTTAATGCCCCTCAGTGTAACCATATTTTCAACCATAAATTTTATATCTGGCCATTAACATAAAATACGAAATATTTCTGTTACACATAAATGTAATTTTAAATAGTTAAAAGTTTAAAACAATATTATATTAACTGATGATTGCACATTACATATTGTGTATATAAGTACGGCGTATAACGAACTTTTCGGTTAAAGTTACAAGGCCTGACAAAACTACTTACTGTATTTTGAGCAAGAGTCATTAACCATTTAATATTTTCCTCACTAAAGTTTGTTCTTTAGAAAATTATGCTTTTCCTATTTATTTTAGTCTTTTACTGCCAACTTTTGTTTAATCAAATGAACCGCTGTTCTTTTCATATGCCAGCATCGTTTCGTATAGCAACTTATAATGCTAAAACGGAAACCAAAAGTCAACATAATATTGTGCTAATAGCTGTGACTAACACTACGACTAACAGTTCTAGCAGCACAGGCCATTATTAGTCTTGACTTTTCTGTTCTATTTGTTTTTAGCTGCTTCATTTGTGTATTTGTTGTATTGTTTTAGTAAAGTTTACTAAGTTTGTAGTTTATTTCTTTATTGTTTTAGTTGAGCTGTTTTGTTATATTTTTATATTTTTTGTTTTTGCTATTGTTAATATTGTTGTTTTGTTGTGTTTATTTTTATTATTTGTACATATTTGCTTATTTGTTTTGGCGACAAACTAACAAACAAAAATGTTCAAAATTGTTTGCAATATGGAATAATACAGCCCTTGGTGGCAGAGCAGCTGTTGGGGAGTTGGGGGATTGTAGGGGAAGATCAACAACATAATTTTTGTTTGAAAACTAAATAGTCGCCAACATAAGTAAATAGTAGAGAGTTGGTACAACAGTTACAACTTAATAGCAAACAAACAAACAAACAAATAAATAGACACCAGCTGATGATGCTGAGGCGGCTGCTGACAATGATACCTGAAGGTATTTTGTTTAAACAAGTTTCATTTTCAAGCGTTAAGGGAACACTTAGAAGTTAATAATAGGAAATACCAAGAATTATTATTTTTATTTTAACTGTTAATTTTAAATCTTTGATATTTCTTTATTTAGGCTCGAGTTCATTAAATTTAATTTACATTAAATTATTTTTACTGAACCACCGGTAATACTGGTTAAAGTATTGATGTTTGACTGTAGGCTAGCGGGCGCCGCAGTAGTTCAGAGGGTGAGAACGTAAAGGATTCTGATGAGAGAAAGTGGTGTTTCTCGAAACATATGTAAGATCAACCAACAACCCAGGTTCGAATCCCAAGCCAAGAAAAATTATCAATAAATTTTAATAATAATTTGCATGTAACAATTCCTACCTTCAGTAATACTAATTTAATTTAAATTAAATTTAATGAACTCGAGCCTAAATAAAGAAATATCAAAGAATAGGAAATACCTTTAGTTGCTCTACACTCCAGCACAATTTACTACATTTTATTATATTTTAGAAAATATAATCTCTAAATGATTTTAATAATTATTTTCCCATTTAAAATGCAAACACTTTAACTTAACTCTTAATTTGTAAATTGATATTGCTAAATAAGTATTAACAAAAAAAAAAAAAAACAAACAGATATACAATTTATTATAAAACCTATACAGACAACCAACCGAACAGTTAATAAACAATTTGACAATAATTTATTATCCTTGCTTGTAATTAAAATATAAATACATCTGCTTCATAATTTGCACTCTATTTATGTAACTGTACAACTGTACAGTATATATATTAATACCACACACACACAACAATAATAACAACTGCCACAGCAAGGACTTGTGGCAGGAAGACAATGATTAAAAAAAAAAACAGCTTAAAAAACACACAAAACATTAAAAGTTTATATTTCAAGTCGATTTAATATTATTTTACCAACCATTTTATTTAATATACACAAAATCTCTCTCACAGAATACGTACATACGAGGTCTGATCAAAAAATAACCGTTATTTTCGATTTTTTCCAAATGTATTTATTTATCCATCAATAACTATCTTGGCCCCTTCAAAGTATTACCCCTCAGATATAATACACTTATGTCAGTGTTTTATCCAATCCTCGAAACACTTCTGAAATGCGCTTTTTGGCATCGTCAACAGCTCTTGTTTCGCTTTTTCCTTTATCTCCTCAATCGTAGCAAAACGCTTGCCCTTCATCGGTGTCTTCAGTTTTGGGAAGAGGAAAAAGTCAGCCAGTCAAAAACGGTTTTGTTTTTTTTTTTCTAAAAACTCATGCGCAAGCGTCGATGTGTGAGCTGGTGCGTTATCATGGTAGATGGATGTAGATAGGACGCAAAAGGATGGATTATGGAGTCCGAAAATAAAGATGATTTGGAAGCAATGCGGCCAAGGTTGGAAAAGGGAGATTGGAGGTTTACATCTATCCCCCTATTTATATGTGTTCCAAAGTAAGTTTTTTGTTTAAAGTGTGAGTGTGTGATACATGTATTTATTTTGTACGTAACTCAGAAGACTCAGTGCTGAGAACTACTCCCAGAGAAGCAGCCCCAGGAGTTAGTATGGCCGGTTTAGAGAGATGACCGACACTGAGCACGTAACAGAATATGATAGATTTTTACACAATTCTGTGCGTTTCTGACGAATTTCTTCGCACAAACGCCGCATAACTGCAAGGTAGTATTCCTTATATTGACCGTACGACCTTGTGACATGATGCACCACGCCATTGCAGTCGAAGAAAACAGTGAGCCAAACATTCACATTTTACCGAACATGAGGAGCTTTTTACGGTCTTAGCTCTTCTGGACGTTTCCATTGCGATGAGTGGGCTTTGGTTTCAATGTCATAGCCATACAACCAGTTATGACCTTTTTGAGGAAATCTGGATCGTTGTTGATGATGTTTAGCAGCTCCTGAGCGATGTCCATGCGACTTTGTTTTTGCTCAAAATTTAGCAATTTTGGAACAATCTTCGCTGCCGCACGTTTCATGCCTAAAACATCGGTAAAAATTGTTTGGCATGAGCCGAACGATATGCCAACATCATGAGCAACCTGTCTGATAGTGATTCGACGATTATCCCAAAATCACGTCTACAATCTGTCGTATATAGTATCTCGTCAACAGTATCTATAGACTCGTCTATAGTCTCGTCTTTATTCCCATCAACGGTCTCATTTGTAGTATCGTTTATATTCTCTTGTCTATATTAACTCAGCTATAGTCTATAATCTATCTTCTACAATATCCCGACTGTAGTATCTCGTTTATAGTCTGTCGGTTGTAGCAAGAATGATAAAATAAAGATTACGCCATGCGCATGATTTCCCGTTATGTGACGTAGAAGGGCCATTCTAAGGGCTACCAATAATGTTCCATGTGTTAGAATTAAAATTTCTTGCGAAAAATTTATGTTTAATGTGATAGATGGCAACCTTGCAATTGAAATCTCTGAGAGTTCTAAAATAAAATCTGTTTAAAAAAGAAAAAGAAAAAAAAAACAACAAAAAATATAAGCATGAAGAGTGCGGTGAGCAAAAGCAAGCAAAACATGAGTAAAAACACAAGTGAGAAAAAATTAGCCAATAGAAATACAGAATGTGTGACGTCACAGGGCCTAAATGCGCAGAACATTTTAAAATTTTACGCGCGTTGGTGTAATCTTTATTTTATCATTCTTGGGTTATAGTCTCTCGTCCAGTGAGGCCAACTTTTAAGACTAAAAACGAGTAAACATTTTTGAAAAAAGGGCTAAAGAGGGCTAAATTTGAAAAAAATCCGTTTAAAGCCACATCCTGTCAAAATTTTCAAATAAAGTGCGAAAAGGGGCTAAATTCATTATTTCTATATTATTGGATTAAAGGAAGAAAAAGTACAAAAAAACTAAAATGTAGCCATATCGAGCAAAAAGTAATAACTGGCTAAAAGGGCTAAAAGATAATTGTAAAACGCGCTAGATTTACACGTTGTTTAGTTTAGGGCCAATTTTCTTCTTTTTCGCATTTTGAGTGACTAAAATCAGGCGAAATCTAGCCCGAAAAGTTGGCATCGCTGCTCTCGTCTAGAGTCTTTTATTTCTCGTCTATAGTCTCTAGTGTATAATCTCTTGTCTATAGTTTCTCGTCTCGTCGTTTCTCACATTTATAATATCAACTAGTTGCCTCTGTGATCTTTAGTGTAATTTATATTTTCATGGTCTACTATAGGTTGTATTTGCGCCTTTAGTCTCATTTATTGTCTCGTCTACAGTATGGTCTACATTCTCGTCTATAGTCTGATAAATAAACATTTCGTTTAAAATAACAGTTTACTGAGCCATTCCACATGGGTGACACATAAATGATGCTAGAGACTGGCTGTGAATGAGACATTTTTTTTTTAAATTATTTCAATATTAAATTGCTCAATTTTTTTTAATATAAATTTGGTTGACGGAGAATTAATCCCTCAAATTGCCAGGTTTTCCACGAACGTTTCAAGTAAGTCCCAAGTCGACCTATATCTTCATATAGGAAGCTGGAACGCTTAAATCTTGTATTAAAAAAAATTTAGCGAAAAACCGTAACGCAGTACAGTTACACGACGCCAAGCATTAACCAATGCAAGAGTGAGACGCAAATCTCTCGAAGGCAGCGAAAAAAGGACGGCCTGATTGCCCTTAAGCGATAATGACAATGACGCGCAAGTTCTTTCTCCACCCAGAGCTGCATTACGCCTGTAAATTATTAAAAAAATCAACCATTATTTGCAAGTTTTAAATTCCGTGTTGTAAAACAACAACATTTGTTAAAACAGAAATCATTGCCTGCTTCTATAATTTCCGCACACAAATATTTCACATGTCTTAACAAATCTAGGACTTTTCAGACATATTCGGATGTAAATATTTATGTATTTTTACACAGTTTCACGTATTGTTTGCTCCAAAGGGTATTAATGACCAAACTGCCAGCAACTTGGTAAGAACCACATAATTTATTCAAACCAACTGAAAAAAAAAAATATAAAAAAGAAAATACAAGAAAAACAATTATACACCAAGCGTAGTCAATTACTTTGTAAGTGTATTTATTTATGTGCAGACATACAATATACATTTTTAATAATAAGAAACCCAAGCTGTACACACATACGAGTATACGAGGTGTGATCAAAAAATAAATGTTATTTTTAAATTTTATGAGTTGGTACACATGTCTGTTATATATGTTGGTAATATCAGCCATTTTGGATTGTCAGTTTGTTTTTGACAGATAAAAAATTTAGTCGTGTTTTGGTGTGCTCTTCGATTTTTTACTAATCGAAAAAATGGAGCAAAGAAACTGTATTAAGTTTTGTGTAAAAAATTAAATTTAATGGGCATTTGAAATGTTGACAGTGGCTCTTGGTGAGTATATTATGAGCAGAACACAAGTTCAATTGTGGTATAACCGGTTTAAGAAATGCCGAGATCACGTCAATGATGATGCTTGTCCTGGCCGCGAGCACGTCAACAACCGATGAAAACATTGAAGCAGTGAAGAAATTAATTTTGGATAATCGTCGAATCACTATCAGACAGCTTACCGATGATGTTGGCATATCGTTCGGCTCATGCCAAACAATTTTTACGGATATCTTAGGCAGGAAACATGCGGCAGCGAAGTTTGTTCCAAAATTGCTAAATTTTGAGCAAAAACAACGTCGCATAGACATCGCTCAGAAGCTGTTGAACATCGTCAACGACGATCCAAATTTCCTCAACAAGGTCACAACTAGTGGCGAATCATGGATGTACGGCTATGACATTGAAACCAAAGCGCAATCATCCCAATGGAAACGTGCAGAAGAGCCAAGATCTAAAAAAGCACGTCAAGTTCGGTCAAATATAAAGGTTTTGCTGACTGTTTTCTTTGACTGCAACGGCGTGGTGCATCAGGAATTATTGCCACAAGGTCGTACGGTCAATAAAAAATACTAGCTTGATGTTATGCGCCGTTTGCGCGAAACAATTTGTTAGAAACGCACAGAATTGTAGAAAAACCAATCATGGATTTTGACCATGATAACGCACCAGCTCATATATCGCTGCTTGTGCGTGAGTTTTTGGCCAAAAACAAAACCATTATCATGCCTCAACCACTGTATTCCCCGGACTTGGCTCCCGCTGACTTTTTCCTCTTCCCAAAACTGAAGACACCGATGAAGGGAAAGCGTTTTGCTACGATTGAGGAGATAAAAGAAAATTCGAAACAGGAGCTGTTGGCGATGCCAAAAAGCGCGTTTCAGAAGTGTTTCGAGAATTGGATAAAACACTGACATAAGTGTATTATATCTGAGGAGGATTACTTTGAAGGGGACAAGATAGTTATTGATGAATAAATAAATACTTTTTTAAAAAAAATATAAAATAACGGTTATTTTTTGATCAGACCTCGTGTGTACATTTGTGCGTTTTTTAATAATATTTAATTTTTATGCGAGCTTGTAACTGCAATTTACAATTCGCATTTTGTAAATAAACTACATGATTATTTAAATTTAAATATTGTATTCTTATTGTATTTTTGCTCGTCTTTATGTATGTTTAATATAATAATATGAATATATTCATAAAGAAAATGTACAGCACTGTAAAAGTGTAATTTCTTTACAGCATTAAATCATTATATTGTTAGTATTATAATTAATGACGTTAAAGTTTTCATTAATGTAAAGAGTTTTTTCTTTCATATAACATGGTTTTTGCCTGTCTGTTGCCTATGACATATTTCCTGGTTGGTTTTACGGTATTCTTAACATCTCAGGCATAAAATATAATTAAAAATAAAACAAATATAAGTACATGGGAGACGGCTTCCAAAAACAAGACAACCCAGTAATAATACATACACTATACAGGACATACTCGCACACAAAATGTGTCTGTTGCACAAAAGGAGAAAAAAATTAAATAAAACATACGTATACGCTTTTGTATAATTTAAAAAGGAATGTTGTTAATTTATGTTAAACCTTTAAAAGCAGCTTTGTAATTTTTTGTTTGTTTTTTAATTACATACATACATTGGAATTTTGGTGTCTAAACCTGGTAACGCACACCTAAGCGTATGATGATTGTGAAATGTTTGCAAACAATTAAATGTTACTCATACGTACCAATTACACAGTGATACAAAATTGAATGAATTGAATAGAAAAACCTGGGACCCGATATTATTTTTCTTGTGGGGCTTGTCGAGTAAAATAGGTTTCCAATAGTGAAATATGCCGGACACCTCCAAAATCCGGTTTTACGGTTAAAAAACCGGTTTTTGTACCTTTTCGCACTTATATGGCTGTAATTTTGTTGATAATAATCCGATTATCAATTTCTTATTAGATATTATGAGATCCTTCGAATGATATATAATTTATTTAAGAAAACTTGAGAAATTTTGGTGTTACTGTCAAGCAAACACAAATTTTGTAGATTTTTCAAAAAATTTTTAACTTTGGTGACGTTTTAATACATTATTTTATTAAGAAACTATAATAGTATTGAATTTATTACGATTACAATCATAGCTGCCAGATTTGACGATTTATCGTCATTTTGACGATTTTTTGTTTTAAAAATAGCAAATGGACGATATGACGATTTTTTCATTGAAAGAGACGATTTTCTGAATTATTTAAATTGTCTATCATTTGTTTGTTTTATTAATGTGTTTGTTACCAAATTCTCTTCGTTTTTTTGACACAACTTTTTCTCATTTAATATCAGAATTATAAAGAAGAACATGACATATTTCAAAAACAAAACTAAGTAATAGTAGTGTTTTCTTAATTACATATTGATAATTGTTAAGTTTAAATATAATAATTCCAAATAATATTTAAATGCTGAATTCCATGAAAATTTTTAGACGAAAAACTTTCAGAATTTCAACGGGAAAATTCTACAAAAACTTCTCCTATTTTAACAAAACGTCAAAAGAATATTCAGTTACAAATTTGAATAACAAAAATACAGAATACGGAAAATAAAGCTAGATTTACACGATTGAAATTTTCTTCAAAATGCTTAAAACTCGTGCAAAGAGCAAAATTTCTTCAAAATTTATTTATTTAATAGTTATTATTAGTTACTAAATAAATAAATTTAATAGTTATTATTAGTTATTAAATAAATAAATTTTGAAGAAATTTTGCTCTTTACACGAGTTTGAAGCATTTTGAAGAGCAATTTTGAAGAAAATTTCAGTCGTGTAAATCTAGCATAAGTAATAAGTATGTGATGGATGAATTGGATTCTATATTTAAAATCTTATTTAAAACTTAATAAACTAAATTGTTGTGACATTGTAATTTAAGCAGAATTATTAAAATATGCAAACTTTAGATATGTATTTACAAAATACTGCAAGTCTTAGCTGACCAGTTTTTGTTAAATTCTCTTCTGAACTTGCCATTTCATTTACACACGTCAATTCAATTTTCGTACTTTTTAATGCAAATCAACATGCATAAAAAAAACAAAAGGAAATTGAAATAAAATTGGCTAGTACCGTTGTACCCCTTTTGTTCTCTCTTCCCTTTCTTATTTAAAAAGTTAAAATTTATGTATTTTGATACGTATTGTACAAGAGGCCATATAAACTTGAATTATTATGTTTTCGTTTAAATAAAAATTTAAAAATACTATTAGAAATAGTGAGTTTTAATTTTTCCGACTTTTTGACGATTTCTAAAATTTTAAATGACGGTTTTTTTTCTTTTTATCGGGATTTTGACGATTTTTTCCGAAATTCATCTGGCAGCCCTGATTACAATGCATATTTGGGTTTAAAAATAGATAAGTAATTGACTGAGTTATTTAACTTTTCATGAAAATAAACTTTTAAACAATTAACACGGTTTTACAAAATTGAATGAAATTGAAAAACCTGGGACCCGATATTATTTTAAAACAAGATTTCAATAGTGAAATATACCGGACACCTGCAAAATCCGGTTTTACGATTAAAAAACGACAGTGTCTCTAGTTTTTTTTTAATTTTTTCTTTTTTTTTTTGTAACATATCCCTCTTCTTTTTTCTCTCCCTCTCTCTTTATCTCTCTCTCTTGCTCTATACACAGAGCAAATCACAATTCACCATAAAGGATCTCCGAGTGGATGTCTGCTAACTAACTTAACCTAACTGATTGTGATGATTGATCCTGCGTTGAGTAAAGCTGACATATAATTTCAACCTAATTATTATGAACATTATGATAATTATCTAAGTGGCCCTAACTATACTTTCAGCCCATTAATATGACAATTCTTCAAACAAGCAGAAGCAACTCAATCGAATTAAAGGATGTCTTTTCCCTGTAAATGAAAACCGAATTTGGCGCCTCTTTTAACGGGTTAACACAATGTTTACATTATTAAATTATAACATTTCCAGTTACTTTTATTTTAATTTGTATGAGTGTATACGTATGTGTGAGTGAGTGTTTGTGTGAGAGTGTATTTGATTGTGTGTATGCGTTAAAATACTTCAACTTTTATTACTGTCATGTTATTGTGAATAGTTTGTAGTTTTTTTTTTTAACACAGAATGTCCTCATTTATTTCATCATTAAACAAAAGTAAAATGTGTTTTTATTTCATAATGTAAACTTTGTAATTTAACAGACAGATGTTGCTCTTATTTTCTTTTTCATACCTAAATATTTGTTAAAATGTATAACTATATAAAAAAAGTCACACTTGGCAAATATTTGCCGCAAAAGACGTAACCAATAAATAAAATATTTTTGAACTCGTTTATTTTCTTAAAAAAAAAAAACACAAAAAATATTTAGTTTTATTTTATTTGATGCTGCTTGATCTTGCACAACTCTTGTAAGAGTAAACAACGTCAAACAAATTTGTGCTAAAACAGGTGGTTACGCTATTTTGAGTAAATATTTGCCAAGTGTGACTGTACCTTTAGTTTGGGGAAAGTATTGAAACAGTTTATTTGTATTTTAATGACAGCAATTAAACAAGATATGTAATTAATTTAAAAAAAAATAATTATCATTTTAAATAATGTTAGCGCGTTAGAGTCAATATTTTGATAGTTATGAGAGTAGGGTGTAAAACAAGGTAAAAATTTAATTATTTCTTATTTGAAGTTTTTGTAATTTTATTACAATTTCTAAACAATATTGTGCGGAGTACACAAATATATAAATACTAGCTAAAACCCGGTGTGCTTCGCTACACGTATCGTAATATGAAATAAAAAGTTTAGAGTTAAATAAATATAATTATTAAGTTATTAAAATCTATAGTTTTCTTTTTAAATTAATTCTTATTATATTACCTTATTATGATTTACAATATACAAACAAACAAACAAACACACATTCACTTTTATATATAGAAGATAAGGGTTTCATACAAATTGTAACATTTTTTTAATATTGCTGCTAGTGTCCTAAATATTAATATTGATAGCTGATATAGCTTTCCCTATATATAATTTGTCATCATATCTATGGGAGGTACCACGCCCACTATTCATAGTCCGCCAATTCTTGTCCTAAATATTAATATTGACGATAGAATAACCGTACCATATATCTTGATTTTTTTAAATTGTCATCATATGGGAAGTGCCACGCCCCCTGTCGCTACTACTCCCATTTTTCCCGCAAATATTTAAACAAACAATGGAATTGCTTATGCAAACTTTAAGTACTATAGCTGTTATAGTTTCCTAAGTATTTGATTTTTATAATTAACTTTGTATGGAAGGTGCCACGCCCACTTAACATTTCAGAAACAAATTTAGCCTATAGATCCTTCCAGACATACAGAAATATACTGTGAAAATTTCAAGCAAATCGGTTCAGCCGTTTAGCTGTCTATAGATCCCAAACTGACATTAGGGGCCTCGCAAAATTTATAGCATTTTCTGAGAGAAGGATTACTTTTGCGCCACCTTGTACATATAGACACACAATCTCTTTTATATATATAGATTTAAGCTATTGTGCTGTTGTTGTATTTGTTGCTGCTTTCATATATACATATATTTTTTTCACTTCCTTTTGGTTTCCTTTGATTTCAATTTATTTATGGTGCTGTTGACGTGTCTGTATGTGTAAAGAAAAAAGTGTGTGTGTGTAAGTATCTGCCTGTGTACATTTATAAAATACAGCCTCATTATTCTTATAAGGAGCTTAAAATTATGATTATTTCATTATTTTTAATAATATTTACATAATTACAATTTTATTTAATTTTATTTCTTTCTTTCTGTCATTGTATGAAACCCCTTTATTGTGTATAATTATTTGTGTATTATTATCAATGTTAATTCGTTGTATCATTTTAATTGTTGCAATATTAAAGACAATCAATAGCAATCAATCTTAATTTCATTAAATTTGTGTTACTTAGAAACACTAAACATTAAAGAAGATTTTAAATAATGTTAATAATGTTGAAATTATGTTGAAACAGTGCTACAGGAAAAAAACAAACCACAATTGGAACTAAAATTTTACTATATAACGAGCTTTGAATGAAGCTAAAAGTTTACTATATAATAACCTTCTTTAACTATAGAATAACGTTCTTTAACAGATTTACAGGTTCAACAGAAAATAGCTGTTCATAAAGAATATTCATATACGAGTATCAACTGAAACCTTAACAGAGTTTAAAAGGTTTACTAATATTTTTCAAATGTGGCACAAGTGCTTAATCTGCTATTTCTTATAGCGTTCTATAGTTTAAACCTTAAGCGAACAACAGTGCCTGGCCAGGTATTTTTGCCTGGAGTATGTATAACATTTGGAATATATATTGAACACGATTTTTATTTTCATTTCATTCATTCATTTTCCGCAAATATCGAATTTTGTGCCAAAAAAGCATCCTACTCGTATGCGGGAAGATTTGCTTAAGTTCTCTAATTTGAAGAAAAAAACTACGGCTGAAACACACCGATTGCTCAATGAAACTTTTGGTGAATAACACCCGTCGTAATTGCTACATTAAAATTGTTGTCAAACTCAAAACAGTTTGCAAAATAAATTCCAAACGTTAAAAAAATTTAAAAGATCTTGAAAAATGAGAAAAACGTCAACTAATATTGAAAACAAATATGTTGCAAAATAATTATTAATGCTGTAAAATTGCTGAAAAATTAAACTTAAGTCAATCCACGGTAAATAATATAAAAAATGGCGTAATCGAGTGCAAAAATAACCATGACTGCTCTCTGATGGTGATGCCCGACAGATTAAACGTATGCTGCATAATGAGAATATCAAGACCCCTAACAGGATGTCAGTTCCTGAACGGTTAGACGCCCATTAAATACAATTGGTTTAGTAGCCAGTGTGAAAAAGAAATAGCCAGCACTTTCCAATAGAAATTTTAAAAAACACCTTCAATTCTGTAAAACCCACAAAAATTGGACAGTAGATGACTGGAAGCGAGTTATTTGGAGCAACGAAACGAAACTCAACCGATACCAATCTGATCGGACAATTTTGCTTTCCACTGTATAACAACCAAGATCGTAGCTTAAATTTTACTATATAAGAACCTAAACAAACCGAACAATATTATATCCTAAAAATGAATCTAAAATTAACAATGAATTAAGATTTAAATTGAAATAGAAATTTAAAAGGAACCAAGATTGAAGCTTAAAGGAAACTTTATAAGGACTTATAAATAAATCTGAAATTTCACTATATAAGGAACAATATTTGAAGCTAATATTAAACATCACAATGAATGGAGCTTAAATTGGACTATAGAAGGAACCACTATTGAAGCTGAAATTTAACTATACAGTGGCTCACAGTTTATTTCATGCAGTGGATTTTGCTTTGCTTTTCATAAAAAGAAAACTAACAGCAACTTAAAAAAGAAATGGTTGTTATTTAAAAAAAAAAATGTTATAGTCTAACAAACAAACAACATTTAAAAAATTCTTACATTATAATATATTAAAACTGAAAAAACAAAAAACGTTTGAAGTTTTTGATATTTATATCTTGTATACTTAATTGGATCTAAATTATTCTACTGTAAATTAAAACCACATTTATTTTTTGTTGACTTTTTCAGGGGAACAGTTTTATAGCATAGTTCTGTATAACGAGTGACTCAAAATTTTCGCCCAAATGAGTACAAAAATTAGTTTTGGGGTTCTATAACACTAGTGTCAATTCTCTTGAGTAAAAACGTAAGACTATCTTTTTTATGGTTTCTACATTGAAATTTCAATCGTCCTAATGTCAAAAACAGACAAGTAGAAATAAATGCTTGTGTGCATCACAAAACAATATTTTATATATTATTTCGTATATTTCTACAGCATAAACTGTTGTCCACTACCTTAACTTTCAATTTTAATGTTAACTGCAATAAATTGAAACATTTTTCATTCAATTTATTAATTAAATTTATTAAATTAAATTAAAAAAATTCATAGCAATTTCAATTCACATAAATTATTTTTGTATTTTAAATAAAACACAGCTGTTTTTATTTTGGTTTCTAGGTTTGCCCCTAAAAAATTAAAATATTGAATATTAACATGGAAAAAAGTAAAAATATCTAATTAAATAATTTGGCAATAATGCAATATAACAACTCAATATTACCAAGGTAACTAACGTAAGTCAGACGAGTGTATTATAGAAACTCATTTGTTTACGTAATCGCCCGTGTACCAATCGTTCGCCTGAGAATACACTCGTTATACAGAACTATGCTATTAATGTGTGTATATTTTAAATTAAATACAACATATTTTTTATTTTATTATAACGTATGAAATTTTAGCTATCAAACATATAAATGAATTATCCAATTGCCACCATGTAACTTGCGCTTATTTTGTCTGTGAAATGCTTGTTTTTTTGAAGTCACAGTTTATTTTATGCATTCAATATCTACTGCATCGATAGCTTAATGCAGCATTGTTAGTTTTTCGTGTTTCTTTTTTCTACCTCTATCAATATTTTTTTTTTTTTTGTTGAATTGCCAATCCGATTTTGCCACGTCAAGTGTTAATTTAAAATATTTCTTATTTATGAGTCCGCAGACAAAGATAGAATAACGATAATGGATTAAGTCATTTTCCAAATGGCCGCTCCCCGCGAAAAAAAACAGAAATGGTTATCATTAAAGCTTTTACAGTCCATAAATTTATAGAGCACTTTATCCATGATAATCGGATCCATAACAACAAGTAAGTATTTGGTTCCTTTGTGCCACCAAATACAATTTTCAAGGAGCATGTTGAGCGACACATTAAAAGAAAAATAAATCCAAGGCTTTTAGT
Organism: Bellardia pandia; assembly: GCA_916048285.2. Lineage (NCBI taxonomy): Eukaryota > Metazoa > Arthropoda > Insecta > Diptera > Calliphoridae > Bellardia > Bellardia pandia. The sequence continues at coordinate 97,670,227 of OU696531.1, read as the reverse complement.
TTCACAACTAGCCTCCGAAATTGAAGCTGACCTGGACAGACAATGTTCATCGTGGCCTGTATCATAATAATATTAATGAAGAAACATACTAAGCAGGCTAAATTTCGCCAAAGAACATTTTTAGTGTGTGCATTAAGCATAAGTTTAAAATACACAGTTCAGGTGCAATGTCTTTTGTGTGGCGAAAACCAGATATACAATAAAACAAATAAAACCAAAAGTCGAGCATGGTGGTGGCAGTATCATGGTTTGGACCTGAAGAATTTAATTGGTACTAGTAATTTAACAATTGTTGAAACTATCTTGTTCAATGTATGTAAGTACCTTTAGATTCTGAAGAACATCTATTGGCAAGCTTATAAAACCTGGTTAGCAGATCAGATTTTCGATTTTACTAGGATAACGTATCAAAGCACAAATCGGGTATTGTGCTAGTGTTGCTAATATATAATAGCCGACATTATAGCCACCACAGTCGAACATTTATGGTCAATTTTAGAAATAAGCTTAAAAACACAAAATTTCTAATAAAAAAGACTAGTAAAAGCGCTACTAAGGGAGTGGTCGAATATTTCGTCGAGCATTACTCAAAAAACTGTTAACATCTATGCTAAATCACCTTAAACGTGTTGTAGATAATAATGGCTATCACAACAAATATTAAATCGTGTGATTGCCTGTTTTAATTTAAAGTTTTCGAAACCCATATGAGCCTGCATAAAATATTTTGTTTTTTTTTAGTGTTAATGTACATTTTTGCAACTATTGTTTTCTGTTTGTTAGTCCATGACATTTTTTCTCTTAAGTGACACCAATTTCTTGTGTGCACAACCTGTTAGTTTGCTTTTTATGGAGCTTTGAAAACAAAAAAAAAAATACTGCATAAAAAATCTGTGAGCCACTGTAAAAGAAACCAGAATTGCTAATTAAACTGAACTATATAAACCTCTTAATGAAAATAAAATTGAGCTAATTAAGCAATTTTGCAGCCCAGTGTAATATTATTTCGTTAATGAATACTTTGCCTAAATACTTACATATACATTTTTATGCCTTTAAGTCCTCATTTAAATTTACATTTGTTATAAATTTTATAAAATCTTGTTGCTTGCTTTTATCTTTAGCATACACTTGCTCTTACAACATATTCATTGTTTATGTGTACACCTGTACATATCAATATTTAATTTACTTTCCTCAAATTAGAATCATTATTTGTAACCTTCTTTATGCATTTTACACAAAAATTCATTGTAATTGTTGTAGCAATTTAATAACAAGTACATAAATATGAAACCAAGTTCTTAAAATATGTTAACTTGAGTTATTTTGCAATTAATTTATTTACTCTTTCTGCTTCAAAAGTTTTTCAAGGAAGTTGAAGAATGTCTACAAATGAAAAGAAAAAAAGTTAAAAGGATGTGTTAATAAACCTTTCTCAGTATCGTTCTAATCAGAAACACTCATTATTTTAATAAGTTACTTGTGTTAGGTTGAATAAACGTACATATGTTTTGAGACTTACAGTGGATAGCTACTAAAATCTATGTCTCTATACAGTCATTTTATTCTTTCTTTTTTATTATTTAAACAAATTTTTTAATATTTGTCCAAAGATCACCTAAACTGGCACAAATAAATCAAAGTATCAGAAAGTACTAAATCTTGACATATATAGGTACAGCAAAATATAATACTTATAAATGTAGTACTTGAAAACAAACTCCAAAATATACTAAATTACCATAAACATTAAAAAAACAGCAAAGAAAACTCATATAAAAAATAAAATTATTAAACTTATTGGAAATTCTAAAAAAGTACCAAAACGTACTAAATGCAACAAAGAAATTATTTAAGATATTTAAAAAGTACGTTTTAAATATTAAAAAAGAATATAAAACTTGCATAAGAACATTTAAATTATATGCTTCGGAATATTTATAAAAAGTCCCCAAGACGGCACTAAAAGTCCCAAAAAAAAAACACACCTAAATCTCTGCAAATATTAACAAAGAATAGAAAATGCACAAAAGAACATTTAAATTATTTGTTTTTGAAAATTTTTTAAAAAAGTATCAAAAAATTTACTAAATTGAAAAGTTTCAAATGACATTAAATCTCCAGAAATATTAAAAAATAATATAAAACTTGAATAAGAACATTTAAATTTTTTGATTTAGAATATTTTTAAAAAAGACCTAAAAAGTTACTAAATCAAAGTACCACCAGGTACTAAGGTTCTAAAAAAACTTGGAAAACTTATGTTATAATATAGAAATTATTTGTTTTCTAACATTTTCCGTAAAAGTATCAAAAAGATACTAAGTGTTAAAGCATAAAAAGCTACTAAATTCCCAAAAATGCTTATGAAACTAGCACAACTTGCACAAATTATTTGTTTTCTATAGTTTTTGCAAAAAGTTCCAAAAAAGTACTAATTCTAAAAATACTAAAAGTTACTAAAACCCATAAAATACTTAAGATATACGCAAAACAGTTAAAACTTGCATTTTAACATACAAATTATTAGCATTTTTACTATTTTCCCAAAAAGTACCAAAACAGGTACTAATTCTAAAAGTACCAAAACGTACAAAACCCCCTAAAATACTTAAGAAACACGCAAAACACTTAAAACTTGCATTTCAACACACTAATTATTTGTGTTCTTACCATTTTCCCAAAAAGTGCCAAAAAAAGTACTAATTCCAAAAGTACTAAAAGTTATAAAAACTATTAAAATACTTAAGAAACACGCAAAACACTTAAAACTTGCGTTTCAACACACAAATTATTTGCGTTTTTACCATTTTCCCAAAAAGTGCAAAAAAAAGTACTAATTTCAAAAGTACTAAAAGTTATAAAAACTATTAAAATACTTAGGAAACACGCAAAACACTTAAAACTTGCATTTCAACACACAAATTATTTGCGTTTTTACCATTTTCCCAAAAAGTGCAAAAAAAAGTACTAATTTCAAAAGTACTAAAAGTTATAAAAACTATTAAAATACTTAAGAAACACGCAAAACACTTAAAACTTGCATTTCAACACACAAATTATTTGCGTTTTTACCATTTTCCCAAAAAGTACCAAAACAGGTACTAAATCCTAAAGTAGCAAAAATTACTTAAAAAAAATTCTTTTAATTTTAAAAACTTTACCATATAGTTGGCTATTTTTTTTAGCACATATAACTTTTATTGTACTAACATTGAGTACAACAACCTTGCTTAACTAGTCTTGCCCTTACAGTAGTAAAACTTTTCATGAAATATTTTATAGTTGACAGCATGATCTAACCGTTTCTTTAGCACAGCCTTTACTGTACCAACAACAACTGGTTAAAATATGTGTGGCTTGATAAGAACTCTTGCATATATTAACTACATAAATGTGTGAGTACCCTAGTACGTATACATAGTAATGTATTTAATAATTAATATTAATTATACAACATGTAACATTATTTAAGACAAATCTAAGAAACAAGCCAGTCAACAATATGTAGGAAAAAAAACATAATTTTTCTTTTTTTGCTGCTGTTGTTGTTCTGGCATTTGTTAGTATTAATTTTGCTTGTGCAGATTATAATAAACATTTCATAAAGTAAATATAAGTATTTATAAATACACATTTATACAAGACGAGATTTTGAAACAAGAACTTTGTTTTTTTTTCCAATAAAATAAAAAAAAAATTCAAATGTTTATTGTGTGGTAATGTTTAAGGTTAGAAAATAGCAAATGAGAAATCATAACAGACAGATTTTGATTATTTGATCAATAACAAAATTTTCATATAATTGCAAAGTTCTTGCTGAAAAGTGTTTTTGTTTTTGAATATGTATCATACATAAATATTTATGCATAAGTCTAACACTTTAGGCATGTGTTGATAAATAAATATAAACTTACAAATACTTTTATACAAACAAATAAAATACACATGTTTTCTGTAGATTTAACTATATACATAAGTTTGAGGGAAAATATTAATGTTTGTAAAGCCACAATAACACGTAATGGCATTTGTTTAAGTCTTTAGTAGAGTGGAACTTATTTTGGACTTGTCTTAGTCTTAGTCTTAAGATTCAGTTTCAGATTTGAGCACAAAGTTAACTAATCGGGATATAGTGAACTAATTAATGCCTGTTCACTATATCAAGAAATTCACTATATACAGTTTAAGAAAAATAAAAAAATAGTTGTTCATATAATGTAAAAAAATAATGATTTTTTTATTCAGTAATAAAAATATTTGTACTCATTTGACTAATACACACATATGTGTCATGAACGGATACCACACAAATTACATACTATTATGTAACAAAATAATCTTTTAAACTTTTTTTCTGTTTACGAGATATTTTAATTTTCCGAAAAGCTAAGTTACGAAATTTATGCAAAACTAAAATGTCTTCAGAGTTATTTGAATTATGTTCAGACCACTCAATTGCCTTTTCAAAAATTTGAACAGCTTGAGTGGCTGGAATGAGTTTTATATATGCTGACTGCTCAAAATCATCAACAGATACCGAAAGCGCAGTATATTGATATCATACACACTCACATTTGGATTAATAATTTGGAGCATTTCCAAGATAGGGTTTACTACTTCTTGTTCAGGTTGCTGATGCAAAGAAATTTGCAATAAGCTTAGTGGCACATTGTCCTCTTCGTCTGCGCTGTCTTCTGCGTTAATAAAATCAACCAAAAGAGAAATCTAGCATTTGTTAATCACATCTGGCGTTAATTCTTGCCAAGCCATTACAAGAATGAAAACTGCATCTTTGAGAGTTAAATCTTAAAAAAAAAACTCACTAGCATTTTGCTTACTGCGCGTTTGCACGTTGCAGAAGACAAAAATGCATCCATCACTTGAAATAAGTTCCTTCTGGAAGAATGACAAGGCGCGTTATCAAGGAGTAGCATTGCTTTTATTGGTAGGCCTTTTCCTTTTAAATCAAGGAGTAGCATTGCTTTTATTGGTAGGCCTTTTCCTTTTAAATATGCCTTGACCTAAATTTAAAACATAAAAGCTTGGTTTTTTTTTCCTTTTTGAGAAAATTAAACCTCAGACCTCGTTGACAAATGACTTATGAAACCATTCTTTAAATATTGCAGAGGTCATCCAAGCATTTCTTGAACTTTGCTAATTTACAGGAATATCAATTGATTTAAGACATCTAGGTTTCTTAGCGTGTCTAATAATTAGAGGCATTCGTGTATGCCAAAAATGTTATTCTGGCTTTTTGAATTTTTCTTCCTGGAACAGTTTTTTCCCCGCTAGAAACATATGTTTTATCGGGAATTATTTTCCAAAACAGACTATGTTCGCTTTATAGAGGTTTGTGGAGTTCACTATTTAGAGTAACTAATGTAAAAAATAGCCAGTTCATTATATCGGGTAGTTCATATTACAAAGTGTTCACTATACCCCGAGTGCACTGTACAATCATACCTCCCAAATTATATACATACGTATATTTCCAAATTAAACAGGTCAGCGCCTCACAAACTCTAAGGATTTACATACCAGCTAATTTAAGGTAATATCTTTCATTCAATTTTTACATCAGTTCTCTATAAAAAATATACATTTTTTTATTCTTATTAAAATGAATACAAATTTCTGTAAATTGTTATTTTAAACTATCTTAAATAAAATGTTGCCTTTATATATTACTCCAAGTTTAATAGTATCGTACCTATTTGTTTTGAGTTTAACCCCACAGCTCTTTTACAACAACAATTTTATAATTCTATAACTAACACATTTTTGGAGTTCAAGTAAACTATACCAGTACCAAAACTAGCTTGCACTATACAGAAATAATAGAAAATGAATTTTTTAATAATTAAAAGCATCTTGCATCTCATGCATAAACAATGATTATAAATTGAACATTTGAAAAAGAAACCAAAAGTGTAATTAAAATTTTTCTTGCTTATAGTTTTTTCTCGGCCATCATCAAACTATATAAAGTACTTACATTGCTCAACTCGACTGTACTCTCGGCTAAATATGGAAGAAAAAACTTATAAATGAAGTAAAATGTTTTAAGACAAGTGGTACAGTAACATGAGGACTAAAAGGACTGATAAGACTAAGACGATGACCCGTACAAGAAGTGCTTTGATAATCGAATAGAGAAAACACCATTACGTAAAATGGCAGTTCAGAGAAAAGCAAAAAGCTTATTTGATGATATAAAAAGTAAAGAATTATCCAACGATAATGCTAGTGATAGTAATACAAAGAATGTTTAGAACACATTGGACCAATTGTTTGTGAAAGAAAGTTGACGACTTAGTATTTTCGTAACCTATTTGGAACCCATCTTCTATCTTTACATGGTTTGCTATAGAAGATAATAATTCACTTTGCGTCGTGTTTTTTTTTTTTTTTTTTTGAACGTAGCCCCAACGCAAAGTGAGGTATTGGTGTAAAGGCAAATGATTGAAGCTCATTTAATACTGTATAAGACTTACAATTGAAGTTAAATTAAAACTTTATTTCTTTCAGAATTTTAATTATAGAAACTTTGATTTCTGTTTCAGCTAAATCTTAATTAGGAGCTTGAACACATTTAGAAATTGATTTGTTAGCTTTTTAGAAATAATTTGCTTTTCTTCTCTTTTAAAAAGAGGTTCTGCTACCTTTCACTTTTATTTTCCGAATGCCATAGAAGGCTTTTAATAACTTGACAAAAAAATGGCTCCTTTAATATTAATTTCTTTTATTATTTTTAAACCATTAATTATAACCACAATTGATTTTAAATTAAGACTGTCTAAAAACTCATGATTAAAGCTTAACTAAGGCTGTGTCATGACCCACTTTTAAAGCTTAACTACTAATATATAAAGATCCTTAATAAAAGCTGAATCAAGATTGAAGTTAAAATAAAGAAATGAGCAAAATAGCCTTATGGATATTCTTAACGCTTCGAGTGTATGATTTCAATATTTTAAAGAATCAACTTTATTTTTTAAACAGTGATCAATGAGGGTATATATATGATAGTCAATGCGTGTCTTACATTGAGAAATTTTCATGCCAGACCAAATGATCTTGTTTTTGATAAAATTATTTAAGTAATTAAAATATTTAAGTCGATTGAGCTATTGCTTTCAGACTGTTTGTCTATCTACATATGTGAAACATTCTTATGTAAAAAAATATTAAACAAAAAGAAAAAAGAAATTTACGTACAATTTTTCATTATTCTCTTAACCCTCTAATGTCAGTTTCTAAAATAAAAGCCAAAAAGTTTTTAAATATTTTTTTTTTTTTTATATTTCTTTAGTTAGGCTTTGAGTTCATTAAATTAACCCCCTGGCCCACGATGTCGAACGATAACATTCGCTTAGATAAGACTTAAGGCACAAACTTGATTGTGGAATAAACAAACTTGATTAAGTAAAAAATAGATACGATAAATAGTTTGTGCCTTAAGTCTTATCTAAGCGAACGTTATCGTTCGACATCGTGGGCCAGGGGGTTAATTTTCATTAAATTATTTTTACTGAAGGTAGGAATTGTTACATGAAAATTATTATTAAAATTTATTGATAATTTTTCTTGGCTTAGGATTCGAACCTGGGTTGTTGGTTGAATTTGCATATGAATCCTAAGCCAAGAAACATTATCAATAAATTATAATAATAATTTTCATGTAACAATTCCTACCTTCAGTAAAAATAATTTAATGAAAAATTAAATTTAATGAACTCGAGCCGAAATAAAAGAAATATCAATGATTTAAAATTAACAGTTGAAATAAAAATAATAATTATTCTTATTTTTTTGTTTATAAATTTAGGCATCTGATTTCAAAAAAACGTTTTCCAAGTTAGTACAATTTATGGCTTACTAAGCAGGTGAGAAAAGGTTAATGAGTGCCTCAAGACACTCTTTGGCTTTTATTGATTAAAATGTAGTCATTTCTAAGAAGGTATGTTTTGTTGATTTTTAATGCAAATACTTTACATTGGTTGCAAATAAATAAAAAAATAAATTATTTGTGATTATGATAATCCAAAAAAAATAAAAAAAACAATATTTTTTTGTTTGAGCAGCATTAGTGAATTTTGCAAAAAAATGCGTTTGAGACTTTTTGCAATGCTTGCACTATATTTTACAATTTTTCCTATATAGCCAGAAAAGGTAATGATGAATCCGCAATTAGGTGAATAGGTTTGCTGGCAATTTTTAAATCATTCGATTGTGGTGAATTTACTAAAGATGTACTACTCAATCTAACGCTTGATATACAACTAGTCAAGCAGCAAGGGTACCCGAAATTCTGGTAACTCAGGCGGTTTGAAAATACACTTAGGTAGAAAAAAGTGTAGCAAAATATACAGAATTGAGCCTTCAAAAGCTTTCAAAGTCTTTGAAAATATTTTAGTTTGTTTATTAGCAACTGTTAAATTAGCTTTTGGAATAAAAAAGCAAATTACATTTATCAACACTGTCACTTTTGTGATGAGTGCCTTGAGGCATGGTTAAGCATTAGAGAGTTAAGCAGTTTGGTATTGAGAATTATTATTAGTATCAGAATTGTTTGCAGCATGTTTTTCAAATAATCCCTGGCAATTTTGCAAACTTCATTTCTAGAATAAAAAAACAAACTCTGTTGAAGACGGTAAGAATCGGTCTATGATTTTAGTGGTTTTTTTTTTTTTTTTGAGGGAATTTAAGATTCTGCATAGCCGAATATAGCCCTCTAGCTTATTTATATATTTTTGATTAATTGTTTATAAAATAAATCATTTTGATTGCTTGCCCTTATTGCCAGCTTTTACTGTTCTCTCATGCTCTGTGTTTAAATCTTGTATGCTGCAAATTTTCTAAAACAAAAAATAGTATGCAAATAAAAGCGGAAGGATATTATTTGTTAAAAGTTTTTCTTTTATTTTTAATATTTATATTTTATTCTTACATTTGTTATTGTTGTAATATTTACACATCACTCATATTTTCTGTGTTTTATATGCAGTTGCTGTTTTCTATCTCGGTTTTATTTTTTCTTTATTCCGTAATAACAACTTTGTAGTCAAAATATTTGGGCAGACAGTGTTCTGCCAAATGTAAAAATGTGGTCAAATTTCAAATTGCTGTGCTAAGACGAAAATTTTTACCTTTTCTTCTAGTCTAGCAATTCTCACTTTACGAAAGTCATATTAGAGGTCGGCAAGTAAATTGTTGCACTGCAAACATTTCACAAGCTGTTATTTTAACAAACTCTTGTTGAGTTGAATTTGCCTTAGATCAAATCAATTGCTTTACTAAATACAAATTTTTAAGCAAATGGGTATGGATTAGCCCGTTACTTTTGTTTTATTACATTTCTATACCCACTGTACAGCAACTTGCTCCTTATTTGACTTTAAAAACCTTCATTTAACTGAAAATCTTCCATAACCATGAACTTTCTAACAACAAAAATCTGAAAAAAGCAAAGCAAAAACTACAGAAAAGAATTAAAAGAACAAACTTTACTCTAACATGCATGCAAATTGCATGAGTATTCATTCATACTTGTTCGTAGTTGTACAATGTTGCAATCCAAGATCCTGTACAAACATCAGCTAGGAGCAAAGTGTGAGCGGTGTACGAGTGTTCTCCTAGGATTGCAATGATGCAACGAATCATCACTTTTGAGTTGGCAATAAATTATTTATGAAACAGAAAGTTTTCTCGTGGTCATATAACTACAATATTGGTACAAGTGCAATAGAGTGTGAGTATGAGAGAAAACTTTTGTTGTTAATGTTTTAAGTTTTAAAAGACTTAGAGGCATACATTAGGCGTGTAACAGGCAATAAACAAAAGCAAGTAATGGAGACTTTTAGTTCATTGTTTGTGATTTGTAACATTTCGTTCTCAAATAATATTTATTTAATTATTGTAATTGAACACTTAGTTACCTTCTAACATATTGATTGATTTGAAATAGCAAGTTGCAAAACTTTTAACGAAATATCTAAATTTGTGATCCCCCCTAAATGTCGCCTGTGACCCTGTGATGTTTTGTGGCATTGTGTGTTCTTGCCAACACCAAAGTAAATCTAAAGTAAATGTTGTTCATGTTGTGGCAGTAAAATATCCTTTAGCCATGTTACACTTACTTCTTTGGGGTTTCTCTTAAACATAATTTTTTTTTGCTGTTCTTTTATTTTTGGGTTTATGTTTGGTTAAAAACTTAAGAGACCGGATGCTAGTATTAGGATTATCATTCATGCCACCGCATTACCTATTAAAATAATGTTTAAATAACTCGTTACACATTTTTGTTTTGCGGCTACTCTTGCTGCTACTGCTGGTTTTGTACTCAAGCACTTAACACTATGTTTTCATTAGTTAAAGTATCAGGGGATATAAGTCATACTTAGTGCTGCTTGTCATTTGTTCTTGATAGTTTTACAATAGTAAATTTAGAGGTGTTTAAAAAGAAGACACATACAAAGGGAGCTAGAGAGGAGTGTGGTTTGCTATTTGAAAGAAAGTTTACAAGTCTGTGTAGTTCTAAAGCATGTTACTTACCAGTAATTGTTGCATAAATTTATTTGTGCATTCCGGCTTTATACTTCTTATATGTTACAGTAAAAAGGTAAGTGTTGCAACTGTTTGTAATGAAAGATTATTAATGTTTTTGGGGTTAAAAATAAAATATATTTCAAGTACCATTAAGGTTTAATAAAAAAAAACTAAAGAAAGAAAAAAATAAAGATATTTTAAAAATACATTAAGTTGTGCCAATTCCAAAAGAACAAAATCCATCTGAAATCTACTCATTTACACGGATAGCAGTATCATCAATAACACAAGCCAACACGAAAAATGGTGCTTAAAAGTTTTTGTTCAATTTGTCTACATCTTATATAAGGCTCCAATTTCTCTAACTCACTTTAAATTAACCTCCTGGCCCATGATGTCGAACGATAACGTTCGCTTAGATAAGACTTAAGACACAAACTTGATTGTGGAATAAAAAAACTTGATTGAGTAAAAAATAGATACGATAAAAGTTTGTGTCTTAAGTCTTATCTAAGCGAACGTTATCGTTCGACTTCGTGGGCCAGGGGGTAAGTTACACGTTTTTTAGTAACATAACTAAAGAATAGCTTCTTAACTTTTTATGGGGAGATTCAAGTAGTATTATGTCCAGAAGGATACTTCAAAAAGTTTTTTAGAACACGATGACTACGATTAAAGCGTTGAGAAATTTCACGTTTGCTTATTCCCTATGCGCGGAAAGCTAGAATTTTATCTAACCACGCGGTATATTGTACTAGAAATCCATAATTTACTGGACTTATCAAAACATACCGATTTGAGTGACTGAGTCTTATACTTATAGCACAGGAACTTATTACGTTACAAAACAAACTTGATGATATTGAGATAAAGTTAAAGTTAAAAAAATTATAAATTAAAATTAAAAAAAAAGTAAAAATTATAAATAATTACTTACACAAGTTGAATAAAAATTATTTGAAACTATTAGCATTGCTGTTTAGTTGTTGAATTTGTGGAAGATTTTTTCAAAGGCGAGCGGCATGGCATGTACATAAAACTTCCAATCAGATACAAGTAAATTATGTCAAGATATTACAATATTTCAATTTTGTGGCGAATATATATTTAGGTGTTTGAAAGTTGATTATATTATGTAAACAAATAAGAGTGCGAATTTTTGGCAAATTTTCAAAGGATACTCCATAAAGATTATTGGCAACAGAGGAAACATGATCAGACCATCTTAATCCATACACATATCTTATTATGTTATTGAACAAGGCATTCAATTTTCTTATACCAACTGAGTCACAGCTTCCAAATATTTCACACCCATAGATCAGGGAAGGAATCAGTATGATTTAGCAAGTAAGGCCCTTATTCTTAAGGGTGTGAAATATTTTGTGGACCAGAGAGCACGTAACTTTGCATAGGTTTGACCAACCAGTAAATTTACATGATCAGCCCAGATCAAATTACAATTGAAAATGATACCAAGATTATTTGCTTTATTAACAATTTCAAATTTCTTGCCATTTAAAACAATATCCTCAGATATGAAGGGAATTAAGCTTTTGTTACATATTACAATGCATTCAGATTTATGAGGATTCAAACAGAGACCGTTTGCACTAGCCCAAAGGTAAATTCTATTTAAGTCGTCATTTAGGTAGGAAATCCCCAATGCAATATTTTGAACTGAGCTGCTTAAAGTGAACTGCACGTCATCGGCGTATAAGTGGATGTTACATACATAGTGAGTTGTTTTGGTAAATCATTTACATAAAAAGAAAATAAATCCCTGGCACTCCCATAGTCAGGGATAGGCTATCCGACCATACATTGTTTACAAAAACTGATTGTGTGCGTTCTGAGAGATAAGACAGTATAAGACAGTATTCTTCTAGTTCTTTTTATTTTACATTATGTTTTGAATACATAGTGATACCTTACAAGCTGTAATTTTTGACACATAAACATTTTTAAGGCGGCCTTAAAATTGTTGAAGAGTCTTTTCAAGGACTTACAAATTAAGCTGAAATTGAATTATATGAGTAGCAAAGATTGGCATCACCATAGAAACTAAAATTTAATTGTATTAGAAACCAACATTAAAGCTAAAATTGAAGTATATAAGGAACCACAATCGAAACTTAAATATGAATATACTTATGTAATATGCGATTGAAATTAAAATTTCACTATTTGAAGCACCAACATTGAAGCTAAAATTGAACCATATAAGAAATCACTACAATTGAATCTAAAATTTAATTTTATAAAAACCCACAATTGAGGCTAAAATCAGACTAGTGTTTAAAATTTCTGTTTTTACTCACAAACACTAGTTCAACTAGTTCATTGACCTCTACATTTTGCTGGCTTTTCGATATTCATTTTAATCTAATCAACTGATTACGCCAACTCATTTTCAATTATTACCCATTCAGTCTAAAAACCTAAAACAACTTTTAATTATTTTATTTATTTAACATTAAATTAAATCAGCACTTTTCTTACGCCATCAAAAAAAAAAAAAGGATTTTTGCAAAAATAAAAAAAAAAATTCACAAACTTTTATTTACAGCTTTTTATTTTCATTTCTTTTTTTTATTTTTTATAGACAAAATACAAATAAAAGCATTTTTTGCTGCTTCTGGAATATTTACCAGATAATACCCCAGTAGCTGCATTAAACTTGGATAAAAACTCTCTTTTACTCACATACAAATAAAAATATATGTATATAAATGTAAAAAAGTGCAAAATCATCAATGAAAAGTTTCCGCAGTAAATTGCAACGTTTTAATTTTAAACAGCTTTTAATTTTTACGAGCAGGAAAACAAAAACAAAAACAGCAACAAAAATAAAAATAAATACAAAAGTTTACTTTGCTTTTAAAACGGTTGGGGAAAAGTGGCAGAAGAGCAGCTAAATGTTAGGAAAAGAAAATAGAAATAAATTTGAACAGACCAGACTTAAAGCGACTGGAGCTTCAATCATAATTCTTTAAAGTTGTTTTTATTACAAATAAAATACAAATAAGCTTTTCTGGCTTATCTGCAGAAAACACCCAGAGTCTTTGGCGAGAATCGAACCCGCAACCCTCTGACTGATAGTCCGGCACACTATCGCCTAGTCTATAATTACAGCTATTGAGGATAGACCAATATCCACGATTGAAGCTAAGAATCCATAATTGAGGATAGACAAAGATCCACGATTAAGGAGAGACCAAGATCCAGGATTGGACAAAAGATTCAAGATTGAAGCTAAGAAAGTTATTGAGGATAGACAAAGATCCACGATTAAGGAGAGACCAAGATCCAGGATTGGACAAAGGATTCAAGATTGAAGCTAAGAACCACGATTAAAGCTAAAAAACCATGATTAAGGATAGAAAAAGATCCACGATTAAGAATAGACCAAGATCCAGGATGAAACCAAAGATCCAAGATTGAAGCTAAGGATTCAGGATAGACCAAGATCTACGATTGCAGCTAAACATTCATGATTAAGGATATACAAATATCCACGATTAAGGAGAGACCAAGATCCAGGATTGGAAAAAATATTCAAGATTGTAGCTAAAGTTTCACGATTAAGGATAGACGAAGATCTACGATTGAAGTTAAAAATTCATGATTAAGGATAAACCAAGATCCAGGATTGGACAAAAGATCCAAGATTGAAGCTAAGGACACGTTATTGAGGATAGACCAAGATCCACGATTAAAGTTCTAGCCTAATTACTTATCTAGTGCCACTAGATTCAGCCACCATTATCAACAATAAGCCATTCAAACTATGCCTTTTTAGCATTTTCAAAATCAAGGATGAGTATCACGATGATGACGATGTAGAGCATGATGTTTGAGATTGAGTTTATGCAGTAAATAGAAAAATTTCACAAAAAAACACAAACTTACAGGCAACCAACCACCAACAGTAACAACAACTAAATTCTCATACTACTCGACTAACACAAATATTATTATCAGCATCAATGCAACGTTAAGAGAAACTACCAACATTAAGGATAATAACGAATTGAAAAACTTTTTTTTTTGCAGCTTTCCTTAACAGTATGAGTGCGTTTCTCTATGTGTAAGTTTGAGTGCTGAAGAGTTCCCTAGATGGCAATCCCTTTGATTGTTTCTTGCGTACATTTAGTCCTTTATACATATATAGATGATTTTGTATGTAATTGTAAGTACTTAAGCATGAGTCTGTGTAAATGATTGTATGTTTGGATTCCTGCTGCAGAACCAACAAACAATCTAAAGCTCATTCATCACCATAATACGTTTGTTATAGTTCTGTGCTGTTTTAAATTTTGCTTACTTTTTGCCTTCAAGAAATCATGCACTTAGACGTACAACTGCAGCTCGACAAACAAACTACAAATAGTAATGAAACGAAACGAAACCTTCCAAAAGTGGTTTTCATTCAGCACTATCGCATCTTTCAATTTGAAATTTACCGGTTGCAGTGCAAAATTTCAAGAGTTTTGACCATGAAAATGCATTGGAGTTGGAAAGGATGAATGAATTCAGTATTTAAGGTGTAGAAACTAGCACTTGATTGTTTGGTAGAGACTCATTATAGTCGTAAATGTTTGTAAAAGTTGATTTTTTTTTTTTTTGAAAACAGAAACAGAAATTGAGTTTTCTTGATTTCTTTGGATTGTTTGGAATATAAATTGATAAATCACTGGTTGAAATGCTTACAAAACAAAGCAATTTAAAGCTACAGAACTTTGGCCATGAATAAACCAATCCACATACCTCCACTCAATCCTATCTTTCTGTTATAATCTTTAAATCAATTTAGATTTACCCCATTTTTTAAATAAAACTTTTTTTAATATTTAACTAGTGGCTATTCGCTACTGTTTCTATTTTTAGTTAAAACTTATTAATAGACTACAACTTTTTAATGCTCACAATTAAAACGCATGAATAAAAGTTAAAAATTTCCTTAAAACTTTCTTTGTTAACCAACGCCAAACTGCAAACCCACCAACAAAACTCAACAGTCCAACTTACAAATCCCTACATGAAGTTTATTAAGGTTTAACTTGAGTTGTGGTGGCTGGTTTTTACTTTTTTTTCGTCTTCTTATTGTTCTCTTTTTTTGCTTTTACTTTAAAAATTACTTGGAACAGCATAAAGTTTACCTTTTGGCGTAGGTAAGTGAATACCAAAGATTTTTACACAGTTTTTTTTCACAGTTTGTTAACCGTAACTTCACTAACTCCCGCCTTTACTTAATGCCTGTGTGATAGTCACCGTTTACTGTTTTATATTGCGGCTGCAATCATAGTCTCCTATAGCAACCCTTACACTCCCTACCGCCTTGACAATGATGGCTTAATTGCAATTTAACGTAAAGTTTGACTAATTGTCAAGCAAACCACCGCGTTGAGGATGAGATAAATAAATTTGTGTTATGGTAAAAGGAAATGAAGAAGGATGTCATTTAAACAAATTTTATATATTCTAGTAACATTTTATGGTAGCAAAATAGAAGCTAAGCCAAGTCTATAAAAACAACCACAATTGAAGCTAAACGAAGACTGTTTAAAGATTTCACTATTGGATATACACCAAGACTATATAAAGATCCAGGCTTGAAGCTTAATTAAGATTAAATGAAGCTAAACCAAGAATGTTTAAAGCTAAATCTAGGCTGTTCCAAAACAACGACGATAGAAGCTAAACCAAGACCGATTGAAAAATCGCAAATAAAGATAAACCAAGATTATATAAAGAATCATGCTTTAAGATAAACCAGGACTATTTAAATAACCATGATTGAAGCTGATGCAAAATAACACGATTGAAGCTATATTAAGACTGTTTAAAGAACCACGACAGAAGCCCAACCAAGAATGTTTACAGATCCGCGATTAAAACAAATCCAAGAAATGCACAATTAAAGATAAACCAAGACACTTTACAGATCCTAAACTGAGGCAGAACCAAGAAGCTAAAACAAGACTATTTAGAATTTTAAACTGCGATCCACAATTGAAGCTGAGGATAAACGATTGACGATAAACTAAAATCCACGATTGAAGCTAAAAATCAATGATTGAGGATAGACAAAGATCCATGATTAAGGATATACCTAGATCCAGTATTTAATATGAGATCCAAGATTGAAGCTAAATATCCACGAATGATAATAGACCAAAATCCACGATTGAAGCTAAAAATCCATGATTGAGGATAGGCAAAGATCCATAATTAAAGATAGACCTAGAACCAGTATTCAACAAGAGATCCAAGATCAAAGCTTCATGAAAATCCATGCTTGCGGATAGACCAAGATCCACGATTGAAGCTAAATATGCACGATTGAGGAGAAGACCTAACTCTCCACAATAGAAGCTAAATATCCACGATTTAGGATAGACTAAGATTCACGATTGAAAGTAAAGATCCACGAATGAGGATTGAACAAGATTCCCGCTAAAGATCTACAATTAAGGAAGGACCAACATTGAAGCTACTGATTTGCGATTTAGTGTAGACCAAGATTCTTGGATAAAGCTTATTCAAAACCATTTATAAATCCAATATTGAAGCAAATATATGACTATTTAAAGACTCAAATTTGATGCTAATCTAAGGCTATTTACAGATTTATGATTGAGGCTAAACCAAGAACGATATTTGAAGATAATTTAATACTATTTAATAGCTTACGATTGAAGATAACTTAAGAGTGTTTAAAGATCCGCCGTTCAAGACAATCAAAGGCAAGTTATGAAGCTTAAGTTAGCCTAGAAGATTTCCGAGATCCACGATTGAAGCTAAGTCTATTTAAAGACCTACGTTTGAAGCTAAACCAAAATCCCCGACTGAATCTGATCTCAGTAATTCGTGTACATTCCAGCTAACAGAAACTAATTTAAGACTATATAAAAACTTACGATTGAAGCTAAACCAAGATCCAGGATTGAATCTAATTCAAGACTTCGTCAAAAATGTAAACGACCATAAATTTGTAAGTGTATAACCTTCCTGACAATACTCAATTAAATACAGTTTAATTCCGATTCGTCTTCACAATTATGTTTATTCTGTCTTTATAATTTTATTTGGCACTAGTTTATCTTATGACATATTAATTAACCTTTCAGTGTGCCTAATAGTTTTCATAATTTGCTTTTCTATTAAATTTACTGTATCTATAAACGATCCTCTGCAATTTATTTGCCATTATTTTTTAAAACTAATTAATAGCACAAATCACATTCTATTCTCTATTCAATAACAAGTAAATCTTTTATTACAAAGAAATGACGAAATCTCAGCACACGAATTTTTATACACTAACAATGTATCTAAACGAAATTGGTCATTATTATTTTTAATTTTCTTCTTTTACAATTCACCATAAATAGAATAGCATAGACCTTCTCAAATAACCTAAAGAAAATATTCATTGTATTTGTATTTGTTTTTCTTTTTCAATTCACAGTTTATAAGCTTCAGCTATTTTATGGCGGACACGAAGAAAGAAAATAAAAATCAACTACCATTTAGGTTTGCTTGAGTGTAAAATTATGTTTTGTTGACCCCCGTCTTAGTGGCGCAGCCCAGGTTTCAACATCAACATTCATTTTATAAACTACCCATCGTAGAAGCACAAGAAGATGTTTATTGATTTTGAAAAGGCCACTTTAGGAGAAATTAAAAAATAGAAAATAATTTGTGATTTTTATACATTTGTAAATGAAGACTTGGAAAAAAACGTAGATGACGACGACAATGATGATGATGATGAAGAAAACGCTGCAGTAAACTTTTGTTTGGATTCAATCCAAAAGGAACTTTTTTTTTTTAATCCAATAGAATCAACACTCAATCGCACCAGTTTACTTATTGTTACACGTACGAAATATACATTTAAACATTTTTTATCACTTGTACAAATAAAAAAAAAAAAAACTTTTTATAATAAAATTATTGTTTGCTGTTTGTGTGCGAGTATACAAGTATTTGTTTAAGAATATGATGAGTAAATATTTAACAGTTGGTTATATTTGTACTTTTAGTCCTTTTGTTATGTAGATAAAATGTCGAGTGCAATGCAAAAGTGGTAAAGTAAGAAGTGGTGAGAATATCCTGTGAGTGTAACGTTTTTCAAAGACCTGAGTTGAAAACTCATTAGGTTTAAATTAAGGAAAAGGCTTTCAATACATATTCGTTTGAGAGTCTGTAGTGGTTTTATAGAAATTTAAAAAAAGAAAAACATCCAATAGTTTCCTATACGATTCATATTTGCCTAGTTTCGCTACCATTTATCAGTGCACCATTCTCTTGTGTATACATTCTATTCAGTTTTTCCACATTGCATTGTACTTGGCCATACAGTTTTATGTTAAAAGCTTTTTAAGGTAACAATCATTATTATTATTTTTTTTATTTTTAAGTGGAACTTTATCTAGAAAACATAGACAGATATATTGGGCCAAGAAAAGAATTAAAGAAATTATTACTGTTTTGGCCTTTTTATAAATCTGAAAGAAAATAAAAACTAGAACTGAAAAATTCCACTTAATAAATATAGCGCTATAACAAGACTTTGTAAGGACCATATGTAGCACAAATAAATAGTTAATTTCTGTAGTGAAGACAAATTAATCGATATATATAAATATTATAAATACTGATAGCACACTTCACGGCAAGGGTCTTAAAATAATCGGCTCATTTTAAGAACTGTAAGAATATATAAAGTACAACAATTGATATAAAGGTTTATGGCAAAAAAAGATCGTATGTTGATAAAGTTAGCTTCAATCTGGACTCCATAGCTAGTCTTGGATTAGCTTCAAACATGGCTCTTTCAACAGTCTTGGTTTAGCTTTCAACCTGCATCTTGGCCTATCGTCAGTTGTGCATTTGTTTGGCTTGAGCCCTGTATCCTGGTGTAACTTCAGCCATGGCTTTTAATTTAGCTTTAAAAATGAAATTTTAAACAGTTTCGTTTTAGCTTCAATGGCTCAAACACTCTTCTTTTAGCTTCAATCACGGTTCTTTAAATAATCTTGGTATAGCTTCAATCATTGTTCTTCAAATAGTCTTCGTTTAGCTTCAATCATGATTCTTTAAACATTATTCCTTAAGCGTCAATCATTGTTCTTTAAACAGCCTGTATTTAGCTTCAATCATTGTTCTTCATATAGTCTTGGTTTACCTTCAATCATGGTTCTTTAATAATTACGTTCGGGTGTCTCAAACAAATGCATGCTATTAACAGTGCCCTGTAAACTTTAGTAGAGTAGGGTAAACAAAATAAAAATATAAGAAACATAAATATGGCGTCAATGTAAAAATTTAAAAACTTTAAGAAATTTTTTTTAAATTCACACAAATTAAAAGAAAAACACTTTTTACTATAACAACTCTGTAATTCTTTTTAAATACCTTGAATAAATAAACAATGCCTTAAACAATCTAACAACCAAATCTCGGTTCTGCTCCAATTTCAATGTTATACTTGTCTAGATAATTATTGAACAAATCTCTAGTTTTTATTTTCCAAAACAAAAAAAAAAAAAAACAAAACAAGTAGATTTCGAATGTTTGCCTCATAATTTCATTTTAGCTGGCATACTCTAGCAAACTCAAACTCTCTACTGCTTATTTAGGTTTCTCAGCTCATACAAGTCAGTACACAATTTTATTCTATATTTACACGTGTTGGTTTGTCGTATGTCAGAATATAACCAAAGAAAATTCAAGGTATTTTTGTGTGGTAGATGATAATATGACACCATTATTGCGTTTTTGGCCTGCTAAACTAACTAGCACGATAACTAACTGTTGTGTAAGTGTATTTTAGGGGTGTGTTTATTGTTGTGTGACTGTCTATGTGTAGTTGGTAAAATGTAGCAGGAAGTTGAGGGTGAATGGTTGTTTGCTGTAACCGTCAAACCAGCGGTTTAGCTATGTCATCACTATGTCAATCATCAATTAGCAAGATTTTGTTACATTTTCAAAGCCAATTCGTGTAGAATTTTGTATGCACAGCCACATATATATACACACTTACTTACTATCAGATATCATTGATAAGTACTTTAAGCACTCATATTTAAGCCAAATAAATTTCGTTGATCAACCAAAAACAAACACGCACCAACATTCCATTCGACCACCAAATACAAAAAGTGTTGCTAAGCTGGAGAGCTTAATTGAAGTAGTAGAGAAATTTATACTTATAAAAGCCAACAAGAAACTCTAATATAGCTACAATACAGGAAAATATGTCAGTGCATAAAACCAGTAAAGCGAAATGATACAAATCTATTTATTTGTTACAGAAAGAGCCCTACTCTAATTTGCATATGTTTAAAGAAAGCCTTACTCTAATATGCATATATGTAACTCACATCACTTATGAAATAGGTAAACTTGTATGATGACCAGGATCTGAGCAAAACTAAGACTAAATAAAGGATTAGCTTAACCAAGTGTTTAAAGAACCACGAGTGTTTAAGGAGGCACCATTGAATCATGTTTATAGAATCTTAATTAAAGCTAAAGCAAGACTGTTTAAAGAACAATGATTGAGTCTAAATAAAGGCTCTTTAAAGAACCATAAAGCTAAAAATTGGCCATTTAAAGAACCACCATTAAAGCTAAACTGTATAAAGAATTAGATAAATAAAGAACCGTGACCGAAGCTAAAGGAACACTGTTTAAACTGTAACGATTGAAGCTATAGGAAAAATGTTTAAAGAAGCATGATTGAAGCTAAAGGAAGACTGTTTAAACAACCATGAGTGAAGCTAAAGGAAGACTGTTTAAATAACCATGAGTGAAGCTAAACCAAGACCGCTTTAAGAACCATGATTGAAGCTAAAGCAAGACTGTTTAAAGGACCCTGATTAAAGCTAAAGGAAGACTGTTTAAGTGACCCTGATTGAAGCTGAAGGAAGACTGTTTAAAGAACCATGATTAAATCTAAAGGAAGACTGTTCAAAGAACCACGATTAAAGCTAAAGGAAGAAACCAACACGGCTTTCAGAGCCGTGATTGAAGCAAAATAAAGACTTTTTAAAGGACCCTGATTAAAGTGAAAGGAAGACTGTTTAAATAACCATGAGTGAAGCTAAACCAAGCCCGCTTTAAGAACGATGATTGAAGCTAAAGCAAGACTGTTTAAAGGACCCTGATTAAAGCTAAAGGAAGACTGTTTAAGTGACCCTGATTGAAGCTGAAGGAACACTGTTTAAATAACTATGACTGAAGCTAAACCAATACCGCTTTAAGAACCATGATTGAAGATAAAGGAAGACTGTTTAAAGAACCATCATTTAAGCTAAAGGAAGACTGTTTAAATGACCCTGATTGAGGCTGAAGGAAGACTGTTTAAAGAAACATGACTGAAGCTAAACCAAGACCGCTTTAAGAACCATAATTGAAGCTAATGGCAGACTGTTTAAAGAACCACCATTTAAGCTAAAGGAAGACTGTTTAAATGACCCTGATTGAGGCTGAAGGAAGGCTGTTTAAAGAACCATGACTGAAGCTAAAGGAAGACTGTTTAAATAACTATGAGTGAAGCTAAACCAAGACCGCTTTAAGAACCATGATTGAAGATAAAGGAAGACTGTTTAAAGAACCATCATTTAAGCTAAAGGAAGACTGTTTAAATGACCCTGATTGAGGCTGAAGGAAGACTGTTTAAAGAAACATGACTGAAGCTAAACCAAGACCGCTTTAAGAACCATAATTGAAGCTAATGGCAGACTGTTTAAAGAACCACCATTTAAGCTAAAGGAAGACTGTTTAAATGACCCTGATTGAGGCTGAAGGAAGGCTGTTTAAAGAACCATGACTGAAGCTAAAGGAAGACTGTTTAAATAACTATGAGTGAAGCTAAACCAAGACCGCTTTAAGAACCATGATTGAAGATAAAGGAAGACTGTTTAAAGAACCACCATTTAAGCTAAAGGAAGACTGTTTAAATGACCCTGATTGAGGCTGAAGGAAGGCTGTTTAAAGAACCATGTCTGAAGCTCATACAAGACTATCTAAAGAATCACGATTCAAGCTAAAGAAAGAGTGATGGAAGAACCACGATTGAAATTAAAGAAGTACTGTTTAAATACCCACGATTGAAGCTAAAATAAGGCTGTTGCAGGGCTCTTGACTGAAGATCACAATATTCTTTTAAGTATAGCAAACACTTCCTATTTAAACTTCAACCCTTTTGCAACATACTCATCATATGAGTATTAAACAAGTCTAAGAATTTTAAAAATTAACTCAAGATATTTTTATGCTAACACTTCAAGTGTTAATAAAGTTGTTTATGCATATATTCTTTTATTTCTCTTACTGCTTTTACAAATATTTAGCATATTTTAATAAAATTTGCATACACATGAAATTTTTATGCAACAACATTTTTTTTTTTCAAACATAAAAATTATAACTAAAGAAAATAAAACAAGCGAATTATATAGAACTGTATATGGAATGAAAAAAAATCATTAACAATTACAATGACAACAAACAGCTTAATTTTCAACCTCTAGCTGAACCCACTTAAAAGTCTTTTGACATGACTTTTGTGTATGCGTAAACCACCAAAAAAAAAAAATTAAATACATAAATATAAATAAAAACGGTAACAACAACACCAAGCACGCTGACAGCAGCAGCAAAACATTATCATTCAAAGATCAACCAACCACACATGCTGAAGAAAATGCTTAGACGAACTACTCTGCTTTCAAATATATGTTTTTATACATACATATCATGCAAAGTATTCTTTGGAAAAAAAAATTAAAAAAACAAATTAAAAACCCAGTCAAAGGAGTTATATTTGAGCAAATTCGCGCAGTTAATACTCATGTATAAACAACTTTTCAAATGTGTTTGTAAAAGCTTATTTTTATAAGCAATATATGTTTGAATGTATAGTTTCATATGTGTACATAGCAAATGTTTGTTTGTGTGTTAAAACAAACCTTTTGTAAATGCGAGTTTGACACTTGCTTTAAGTATTTAATTTATGTATTAACAAAGGGCGTCTGCCTGAAGGCCTTTAATATACATAAAATAATATATGTATGTACGCTGTAACCCAAACAATTATACTCATATACATATATTTAAACCTATGCTGTTTTGTTATGTCAAATAACTACTACATGTAAAGAAACACTCATAACCTTACAAAACCTAAAAGAAACATAGAAACTGTTGATGTTTAACAGCCATGGAGTAATTGTTATATTAGCAAAGAATAGGACCAACATAACAAATTGTTACTCTGTAAGCATAAACTGTTTAAAGCCCTACAATTGAAGAGGAAGTAGGACTTTTTAAAGAACCATGATTGAAGCTAAACCAAGACTGTTTACGGAATCATGATTAAAGCTAAAACAAAACTGTTTAAACAACCATGATTGAAGCTAAATCAACAATGTTTAAAACCATAATTGAGACCAAGGCGAGACCAAGGCTGCTTAAAGAAGTATAAAGAATGATTAAGAACATGATTGAAGCTGAACCAAAAGTATTAAAAGTCTCAAAATTAAAACATACCCAAGACTGCTTAAAGGTGAGCAATTAAAGCTAATCCAATTGTGTTTGAAGAGCCCCAATCGAGTAAGTAAAGATTCACGGTTGGAGCTAAATTAAGATAGTTTAAAGCCAAATGATTGAATCTTAAGACTGAACATTAGGCGGAATTAAACTGTGTAAAACCTGCGATTAAAGCTAAACTAGAGCTGGTTTAGGAGCCATGAATGCAAGTGAACTGAGACCGTTTAAAAACACGTAATTGGGAAGCAAGCTGAGACTGTTTGAGGTTAAACGATTGAAGCTGAGGGAAACTAAATAAATAAAGCTAAAGGCATTTAAAAGACAGTCTATTCAATTGAATTAAATTAACCCTTTCCGTCTCAAGAAATTTCGAAGTTGATAAATTTGAATGAAATTTTCGGTGCGTTATATTTAGTCTCTAAAAATCCCAGAAATAATTTTAAGAGGCTCAAAATAGCTGCAAAAACAATCCAATCATACATAAACTTCTCGTAATATTTACCTACACGTATGTGTTGGTAGGGACGGAAAGGCTTGAGACAGAGGGAGACCATGCAAGTCAGTTTAAAGATCCTAGGCAAACTAATATAGGTTGATTAATTTAGAGTTTTGTTTTTCATTTATTTTTTTCTTTTCACAGATCACTCTAACATACTGTTATACTGTTATTTTATTTTTATTCAGTATAGTTTCTCGATTTATTATGAACAGACTCACACCGCAACAAAATTAATGTATTATACAGCTGCATTACGAAAGTCAACTTTAGTAATGTGTTTCGTGTTCTTCGCGCTACATATGGTTTGCATCATCGAACTTCCCAGCCCACTACTGCCAATACCATTCGCAAATTTGAGATCCAGTGTATGTTACTGAGAGATATGAGACTTGCAACATTACTCGCATAATTCTCAAGATACCGGTAAAAATACTGGACAAAATTAATCGAAATTTGAATTACAGCGGCCAATATTTGAATGAAATTATTATTAAAAAGTAAATTTTAAAGATTAATCTTTCGGGTAAAATAAAGATTCCAACATCCATTTCTATTTCGAGTGTTACAGTGTATAAAACAATTCTTCAGAAACTGGAGCTATACGGGAGATTTATTTAGAGCCATGACTTTCGTGAATATAAATATGAATGTATGTTAAACTTCATCTCGATATAAATACTTTTAAAAGATTAATGGAGGTTAAAGTAAATTACGGAGAGGTTATTATATGGAAGTTTCGACTAATTATGGACCGACCATTATTAAATTCTACCATATTATTATTTGTAAATATCACTGGCTTAACATGTAAAGGCTCTAAGTCCATATTTTACAATATTACAGGAGAGACAAAAAACAATCAAACTTTTTTTCTTTTGAAATTTTTGAAATCTGTAAATGCAATTTGTTTTTGTATTTTTGTTTGTTTTTTATTTACGTAAAAGTAAAATGAAAAAATAAGTATTTGCCGAGATAAAAGCTTTTTTGGACTCAGAGCCTTTTCTGTTGCTTAGTTTGTATGTTTTCAAGGACTTGGATCTTTTCTTAAAACTTGTCTCTACTTGTATATTTCTTACTTACTACAATACTACTACTTGTACATAATGAAAACAAGTAAAAAAGTAATATTAATTTAAATTTTTAATGGACTTAAAAGTAAGATAACTGGCGACGAATATTTTTATTCGTATGGGTATGGCAAATCGTCATAAAATTTATGGTGTTTCGTACGCAAAGTGGATTTTAGATATTGTAAGTCTTCGAACTTTCTTCTTTTTTGATGAAGTTGGTGTAAATCCGACCACTCCAGTGCGACTACATTTTCATTTATTTTTTGGTGGAGATTTTTCCATTCATCAGGAAATCTAAGTTTGAAATTAATTTCACCATTTGGTGTGTATTGTATTCCTCGAATGTCCGTCACTTTGGAATCGCTTTTTCCACGGCCAGGGCGAATATTTTTACAAAATTGTACATTGTTAAATTTTTTAAAAAAATAATGATTCAAATAAAGGTCTGGTCACACATAGCAAATATTGACTCAAAAAAGCGAAACCACTTGTTTTAGCACAAATTTGTTTGACGTTGCTTACTCTTACAGGAGTTTTGCAAGAGCAGTTCATATTTCAACATTGGAAGAAGTGAGATATTACACAAAGATGTGATAAATTTGACTTAGCGCCTTTACGCATCATTACAAAACAACAACAACAAATGAGATAATTGTATTTTTTTTTTTGTAATCGATGTATTTTTACTTATTGAACGCAACTGCATCAAAATCTCAATTTCTAAAAAAGTGGATTTAGAGCCTTTACATGTTAAGCCAGCGATATACGATGTGGATACCAACATTTTTAAAATAGTTATGCTCTTTAAAGTGTTTTCGGGAGTATGTGAGCTATGATCAATTATGGGCCGATCTTCACAAAATTTGTAGATGTGGTTTGGCTTTATTTACTACTTATTTTTGGTAAAATTTGCTTGGATACTTGTATAATTGAAATATTTATGATCGTTAAACTCCTATTTGGGGAGGACATTTGTATGGGGGCCAGGTGAAATAATGAACCGATTTCTAACAGTTTCAATCTTATTTGTCTTTGGGCCGAAAAAAATCCAATCCAAATCCAATATAGGGTATATTGTGGTGTAGGGTATAATAAAATCTAAATGAATTAATTATCTTATAGTCAGTAGTTCCATCAACATCCCATGATTGAATCAGTAGTTACTTAAAAAACTCTATACATTATAACACATTTCTCCTGTCACCCTTAAGTTGGTCTCGTTAAACTTCATTTGAGAGCAATTCCTTTAATTCGTTGCATGAGTTTCTTTACTTTACTGTTCAAGCACATCAAACTTCTTGGAATGCAGCAAAAGTAAAACAAGTTTTTTTTTTTGTTGGGTGTGCTTTTTTAACCTTTTCCACAGTCTTTCGTTCATTTGTATGTTTATATGTGCATTTTAAAATAAAGAAAAAAAATCAAACTTCTGCTTTAACTTGTGTTTTATGTTCTGCTTACGATTTTTATATCTTCATAGTTTTGTTTTTACTCTAGACTGATTCGTAAGGGTGCGTATGTGTGTCTGTCTAGCAAGCTGTGGGAGAGGAATATACAATATATGGATGTCTCCAACAACATCAAACATGTCAAACATTACAAGCCTTATATTCACTTCTTAAGTCGCCTTTGGCGTTGCTGTCATAAGTTGTAAATGCACACCGTTATACACAAACCGCTTAAAGTATGCAGTGAAAAATAACACAAACACACAGGCTCACACATATGCGACGAACGCACTCCTGGACCAAACCAACCATCTTTCACACACACAGACAGCAGCATAACCAGTTGTGGAGTGAAGATGGAAGTAACAAAGAATTGAAACAAAACCAAATATTTCTTTTGTTCGTCTACTAGAATGGCGTGTTTTCTTTTCCCTGTATGTAGTACTACACGCTCTGCTATTGTTGCTGTTGTTTTTCTTATTGTTATTCCTGAGCGCGCTTCTTGTGCGGTTTTGTTGTTTCACATGCATTAATGTGAAGTGTATGTGCTCGGGTTTCCTGGTTGCTTCTGCAGCTCCTGCTATTTTAGTTGCTTTCAAAGTGTATTTCATTTGGTTTTTTTATATTTTTATTTTTGCTTTTTTGTCTTATTTATGTGCTGCTTTTGTTTTCCTTTAGATACTTATTTGAGGCAGCTAATATATTATCATTTGAAAGCACTTTTTAAAGATGACGGTATATTGATTATAAATTAGCTGAAAGCGTCTGTGTGTGAGTGAATCTCATTTTGATTTATTAATCCCAGTAGGAAATTTATGTTAACGTTTTTTTAATATACAAAATTGTTAAGCGTATATATAAATTTAAAAAAATAAGGCCTGCACAGTTAACTAAAATTGGAGTAAGTTTATTTTAATTGCATACTTTTATTATTATTATTATTATTAATAATAATTCTACTTGCAAAAATACTTCGTTACTTTTTCATTATATTGCTATTTAATTTTAAACTTGTTTAACAAACTGTGCTTAGCCCTTGTTGATATGCTCTGTGGGGAAATTCCTTATAAATTTATATTAATGTTAAAATTTCTTCAAACCCAAAGGTGTTGTTTTTGTTTATATACAAATCATAAATACTCATTTGGGAAGCTTAAAATTATAAATTTATGCTTTAAGATTTTTTAAAAGTTTTGGTTTTTTGTCAGCTGCGAGTGTTATATAAAGTGGGCAGAAATAAACTAGAAAGGGTGAGGGTGTTTTTTATACAGGTATACAGTTGGCAACACTTTTTAATTAGCGTCCATTTTATTAGCTGTCAAGTAATTTATGTTTAGTTTGGCTTATTATTTCAACATGAATAGACTGACGCTTGAGCAACGCTTCTAAATTGTGCAAATTTATTTTCAAAAGCAAGTGTCCCAGCAAAATAATGAAATTGGTACTTTGAAAGGACTACTTACCGCATTAACTGGCGAAGTTGTGGCAAGTCGGAATGAGGTGCGAGAATTGAAAAAACTTAACATACCAGTGGCACATGAAACTCTTGCAAGAAAATTACCTTTCTCATCCCTTGAGGATATTTGTAAATTTGATTTGCAATTACAAGAAAATAGCGACATGATTGAGAAGTTTGTACGATTATACATTTTTTCATGTGTAATATATAGATGTAAACTGTGGTGTCTATTTTCAGAAACGAATCATTAAAAGAGTTGGGGGAGCTGATGCTCCAAGTTTTGCCAGAGCTGCCATTTAACGGGTGCTAACAGACTAATTGGCCAATTCCAATTTTCTTGGAAGGGCACCAAAACAAAACATAGCGTGGAACACATGTATTTCATATCACTACTCAGAGGTATGGATTTTAGACGATTTTATTATATAACATCTTTCAAAACTACTTCTCACAAAATGAAAACTACAAATTCTTGTCGGATTTTTTCTTTGATACTTGTTTTGTTTTTAAATTTGTTAATAGAAGTGTGGCAACAAATATTTGTGGCAGCTGACGATTCTATAATCCACCACATTCTTCAGCAACATTTCGTTCACACAAACGACCGCCTCGAAAAGCGCAAGGACCGTCCCGATTCTGACCGGAGATAAATACTGAACATTTAATTATTATTTAATTTCTAAGTCTTACATTATATTTTATGTTATATTTATTTTATGTTATAATAATGAATTATTATTTAAAAACATTACATTTGAAATTATTAAACAATAAATATTAATAAAATCAATAAATTTCTTGTCTTTCTTATTTTCATCCCATTACAGAGTCGCCCCACCATTCATGAATCGCCTGACCATAGTTTAATGATGACACGCTATTCGCCTAATAATCGCCCGCGAATGGTCAGGCGATTCGCCAAAACGATCGCCTGTGTGCCTGTCGAGATTCGCAAATCGCGATTCGTCAGCGAATCATTATTCGCGAATCGCTGGCGAATCATTATTCGCGAGTCGCTGGCGAATCATTATTCGCGAATCTCTGGCGAATCATTATTCGCGAGTCGCTGGCGAATCATTATTCGCGATTCGCTGGCGAATCATTATTCGCGATTCGCTGGTGAATCATTATTCGCGATTCGCTGGCGAATCATCCCTCGTGAATCGCTGGCGAATCATTATTCGCGAATCGCTGGCGAATCATTATTCGCGAATCGCTGGCGAATCATTATTCTCGAATCGCTGGCGAATCATTATTCGCGAATCGCTGGCGAATCATTATTCGCGAGTCGCTGGCGAATCATTATTCGCGAGTCGCTGGCGAATCATTATTCGCGAATCGCTGGCGAATCATTATTCGCGAATCGCTGGCGAATCATTATTCGCGATTCGCTGGTGAATCATTATTCGCGATTCGCTGGCGAATCATCCCTCGTGAATCGCTGGCGAATCATTATTCGCGAATCGCTGGCGAATCATTATTCGCGAATCGCTGGCGAATCATCCTTCGCGAATTACTGGCGAATCATTATTCGCGAATCTCTGGCGAATCATTATTCGCGAGTCGCTGGCGAATCATCCTTCGCGAATCGCTGGCGAATCATTATTCGCGAATCGCTGGCGAATCATTATTCTCGAATCGCTGGCGAATCATTATTCGCGAATCGTTGGCGAATCATTATTCGCGAATCGCTGGCGAATCATTATTCGCAAACTCTTTCTCATACAATAAAAACTTTAATGATTTTCATATAAACTCTTTGTTTTAGTTTATTTTGTTAAGCAAAGTTTTTTGTTGAATAGATCTTTACATTGTCCAGCACTTTTCCTAGCAGGTCTTAAGATACGCATAAAATCTCTTACCAAAAAATAAATTAAAAAACACAATAGTTTAACTTTATTTCTGCTCAGTAACTTTTTATTTATATTCCAGTTGGAGGTTTATAATTTTAATGAGAACTAAAGAAACACAAACAAAAAAAGAAAATAAACATAAATCATTGATTTTGCTATGGCTTTTGATTTATGGTATTTAAGATCAAAGAGCAACATTTAAAAATGGGAATGAGGAACATGAAATATGTTTTGTTATATAAAAATTATAATTTCATATGTGCTAACAAATAAATTAAAAGAGGGGGCATGAAACACAAATTTTTAATCAATAATAAGAAATTAAAAGATTTTCAACACACGAATATTTGTTTGAAACTAAATTTTTCCCAGTTTTGCAATAAATTTTAAAAATAATTCCCTTTCATGTAACTAAAATTAAGTTATGATACTGGTAGTATTAAATAGTCTTTTATATATTTTTATATACAAAATTTTCCTAAAGATGTGACACAAAGAAGTAGCGAAATATTGAAAATAAAAAATTTTATTTTAATAAAAAAGACCTTAAACTTGAAGAATTAGTGAAATATTAATGAAAAATATGAATGAAAAAGTTACCCCTAGCATATATTTTCGAATACACAAATTAATTTGTTAGTTTAATTTAAAAAAAAATATAATTCTTCATATTTATTTTGTGCAAAAAAATTTAACAGTTTTAAGAAAATGTTAAAAGTAATTTTTCTACAATTTGTGGTGTTAAAATCTTTATTAGCCCACCAAATTCTATTATGCTAATTGATGTAGTTTAATTTTCTGTCATGTATCCTTTTTTTAAATTTAAAAAAAATGTTTGTTACTCAACATACTAAAAGATTAAATAAAGTTTTTTATTATAAATGCAATTTTAAGTTTCTATTTTTGCCAACACATTAGAAAGTTTCGTGAAAATAAAACAAATTTCAACAAAATTTGTGCTTTTTGTTTTTTTTTTATATGGTTATCAAATTAAATTTTTCTAATAATTGTAGTTTAAATTTCCAAAAATTAAATGACTAAAAATGAATCAAAGTATAGTTTATTAATAAGTTTAAATTTAAAAAACTCAATTTAAAGTTTTTATTTTTGAAAAAATTTTAAGCTCTTTTGGGAAAATATAAAAAAGTAAGTATACCACAATTTGCACTTCTAAGTCCTTTACAAATTCATCAAGTTTCATTTACCTAACTGATGTAGTTTAAGTTCGCCCCATATATCCTTTTTTTAATTTTTCATTTTTTTTATTTTAAAAAAGTTTACATTCTTTTCAGTTAAAAAAAACACTTAAAATTATTTTGACAAATGACAAATCAATGTATTTAATTTTATTTTGTTAATGTATAATGTAAATTTAATGTGAAATTTTTAATTTGAGAAAATATTTAAAAAAAATTAGTAAATTTTTAAAACAAATTTTACCACAATTTGTGTATTTTAATAATTTTTATAACCGCCAAGTTTCATTAGCCTAGCTCCTCTAGTTAAACCTTCTGTCACATATCCTTTTTTGTTTATATTATGAAATATCAATAAAAATTAATGATACACTATTTTATTCCACTTTTTTGGCTGAAATATTTTGCTGCTAAATTTAATTTTTGCGAAATATGTTCCTATCACAAATGTAGGGGAATTCCATTTTTGTGGATACAAGCTAATTATCTGATCAGAGCAATTGTAAATAGCACAAATTTAAAGGAATTCTATTTCAGTGCAGACAATCAACTGAATTTGTCATACATTTTTTTTTTTTAATTACTGTTAAGCTTTGAGTGCATATCTTTTTTCCTTTAATAACTATGCTTGTGTAAAATCACATTGTATACATTTGTATGTGATTTAAAATTATAATCCTGAAAAATCCTTGTTTTTCACTAATTTTAATATGTTTTAGAGAAAAGGAATAAATCACTATTTTTCATATGATCAATGTCTTTTTACACGTTTTTTTTTACACGAAGTTTCCTGGAACCAATTA
The DNA here is from genome assembly GCA_916048285.2 of Bellardia pandia. Taxonomy (NCBI): domain Eukaryota; kingdom Metazoa; phylum Arthropoda; class Insecta; order Diptera; family Calliphoridae; genus Bellardia; species Bellardia pandia. The sequence goes on along the minus strand of OU696531.1, from coordinate 97,637,782 downwards.
CCGCGCAAAAACAAATTTAGTTGGGCTTATATCGTGATTGATTATGACCCCTTAAAGAGGAATAAATAAGACTGCAATCCCACCAGCCAAAACCGTATTGATTAAGTAGTTCTTCCACTAAAATATTCTGGTTAACAGAGACAAATGCTCTCCGAAAATCAGGAAATATCAAAGCACTCTCTTTTTCTCTAACCAAACATTTTTCTTAGGGATTTAGTAATATCAAGTAATAGCAGTAGTATTGTAGGCTTTCCTTAAACCGTATTGAAAATCATTTATCATTCTTGAATTATCCAAACAAATAAAAATTTACGAATAACTTCCAGTAAATTGGTGGAATACTTATTGGTCTATAATCTGAAGTGTTTCTTGGATATTTACACATATTTAAATTTATTTATTTATATTTATGGTTTTAATGTGAATTAATTAATTTAAATTTTAATGCTTTTTATTTATTTTATTTAACAACTGTCATCATGTTTAAACATAAACATATTCTAAGCTTTACATTAAATCCTTTTCCCTTATTTACTAAAACAATAAATATTGTATTCTTATCGCAATTTTGTTTTTCTAAAAAACCTTAACCAATAAAACTGAAATTAAAGCTTATCAAGAAAATAAATTATCAACACATTAACTGATAAAAACGAATGTGGTGACATAAATCTGCATGTGGTCTAAGGTAAAAACAGTACAACTCAAATGCATACACAAATACCCATACGCTCTCAAAATCATACACACATGTGTAAAATCAACCTCAAAAATATACAATAACAGACACAACAATACAACCTACACCTATTTACATACTTGCTTGGTTTCATATCATTTTGTCAGCAGGATGATGTTAATTAATGACACACAACAACACAACAGAAACAGCAAAAACAGCAACAACGTTTTAGCTAGAACATTGAAAAAAACCGCAATTTAATATTCTAGTTGAATAATGCGGCCTCCAATGGAGTGACAAGAAAAGCTGTATCAACTCCACAGCATTGAAAATAATAGAAAGCCTAAGAAAAACAATGAGTTTTCTTGCAAATTATATTTAATTAGTGGTCAAGCCTTAAAGAGTATTTTTTTAGTAAAATTTTGGATTTAAAATTAAAAAAATATTTCTTTTAGTTTTAAGTAAAGACAGCAAAGACAGTAATGTATGTAAGTAATACACAGCTAGAAAATGTTTTTGACATTTGCCTTGTTTGCATATCATTACTAAAGGGTGATTTTTTTAGCAACATTAATTTTGGCAAGACTGTTTTTGGCAGCCCTGCTATTTTGGTGTAACATGTTACTGTTAAACATTAATACGAGGGCGGTTAGGAAACTACTTAGCCTAGCACAGAAAAAGAATAGTTAGTTTCTCAAAACGATTTTTATTTTTCAACATATTATCCTGAATTTTAAATACACTCAATCCAACGCTTATCCAGCAATTCTATACCTTGACTAATAGTTCTCTTCAAGACCTACAAAATAATGGTTTACAACTGTAATTGCAACTTCATTTAAAATAAAACGCTTGCCAGCTAGGAATTTTTTTTAGATTTGGGAACAGCTAAAAGTTACTGGTAGAAAAATTAGGAGAATAGGGTGGATGTGTCAAGCAACTCGTACTTTAATTCGTTGCTTTTTAAACATTGTTAAAACACTCTTGTGTGCTGGTACGTTGTCTTGATGAACCATTATTTTGTTGTGTTGTAAGCCAGTACGTTTGTCTCGAATTTTTACATTTATTTGATCCAAAAGGTTGCAATAGTATTATGAATTTATTGCTTTACCCTTTTGCAGATAGTCAATCAATAAAATACTTATAAATTCTTAAAAACCGTTTGCCATAACCTTACCAGACGATTAAATTGTTTTTGAATTCTTTGGGGCACTTCCTCCAGCTTCAGTCTATTGTTTTTTTGTCTCTGGTGTATAGTGGTGGATCCATGTCTCAGGGTTATGAAACGATCAATATGAAAAAAAATCAATTTTATTTTTCTTAAAACAATTCAAACAAGCTTCAAAAATGTTTATTCTTAAACGTTTTTGGTCGACTGTTAACAAATGAGGCAACCATCTTGCAGAAATCTTTTTCGTGCAAAATTAAATGGACTCGATCATTTGAGATGCCCATAATATTGGCTATTTCACGCACTTTTATTTGTCGATCATTTAATACCATATCATTAACTTTTGCTACTGTTGTTGTTGCTGTTTTTTGACGTTTCGTTCAAAAATTTCTGTTATAAGCTTGGTATATTAGTGTTAATAGAATGACTGGTAAGCTACACGTAAAAATATCATTTCCTAAAATTCGTGATATTTTGGATCAACATAAACATTCTGAGACAGCTGTTAACAGCTTGGTTGTTTAATTGGAGTAGTCTGGTAAGCTACAAACGTATCAACACTTCCAAATATGGCAGCCTTGAGCGCAGTGTTGAATAAGATCCGAATGTGTAAATTTCTCAGTGTTCTCTATAATTGGGTCTATCCACATTGACCACAGGGCAAATTGTGATTAGAGATTTAGCTCTGAAGACTTAAAAGTGCAACTTGTACTTCTACTCTACATTCGCAGAATTCGTTACGGTCGTTTCAATACGATTTAAGGAAAGAACAGACCGTTGGTTTTTCTATAAACAGTTTTTCATACGAAGCTTATTTTCATTTATTTGAATACGACAATAGGTAAAAATTGCTGCCTTTTGGCTTCTTAAAATATAAGAACAATTGCTGAGAAGACTTTGCCGTTGAAAATGTCTGTACTTTACAGTGTGATATGCCATCTAGAGGCGAAATTGAGATTTTTTTTTAATTTGGCTGGAAATGTAATAACGTTGAAAAAATCATGCGATCTTTAAACTTTTTAAATAGAATTGCTGATATCGATATCACTGACATGTGGTTACAACAGGCTAGTGCCACTAAAACAATGAATTTATTTTAAACTAAATTTCAGGATCGCCTACTTTTACGAAATTCAGCTATTAATTGGACGAAACGATTATGCGATTTCTAGATCTATTGGTCTATTTCAATAAAATAGACAAACCAAAATTTTCAATAACATTTTGTTAAAATGATCGACATCTGTATAAGAATTAATGGTAGAAAACTGTTCCTTATAATTTTTCAAGTTGTAATTGCCAAACCTTACTACCTCTAAAACAATAAAACTCTGAATGCTTTCATATAAATTCTTTTATTTGAATTTGTTTTCGAAAAAAAATTTTTGTTGAAAATCCCATTATTTTAGTCTCTTTACAAATATTATGGTGACGGATACGTTATATTTATTTTTCAATAATTATTAACAATCATACGTATCTGAACGCAATTGTGCAGCGAAAATTTAACCCATAAGCCAACTCCAGGAATTTCGCTTTTAGTTCTTTTACTAAAATATCTTAGGCGGAGCTCCTTGGCTTTTTATGAATTCCTCAATGAAGGTGTTTTGTATAAAAAAAATTAAAAAAAAAAAAAAACTTAAAAAAATTTTTTTCTAGTGATAGACCGAAACTCAGTTCTATTTTTTTGTCACGTTCGGGATTCTATGTTTATTAACAATAACTTAAAATTATGCCTCAAATATGCAATAAAATTGTAAATTAGAAAAAATTCTGAAGATATCTTTATTTGTTTACTTCAAAGGCATAAGAATGTCGCGTGCTTAACCGCGAAAATATCTATAAGCTAATTTGCTGCCTAATAATAAATAAAAATATAAGTAAGAAAAAATTTTTAAGATTTCTTTATTTGTAACCCTTCAAATTTATACGAATGTCTCGTTTGTGACACTAAAAATCACAGTATGGCGTTATGCCGTCTTATAATAAATAATAATCAAGTATTTTAAGCAAAACCATTAAAATAATAAACATTTTATTGCTAGTAAAACAACTGTGCAGTAGAACATTATAGGAAAGCAGCTGCTGTTTAAAAAAATAGAGATTTGTTTGGAATTCACAAGCAAAGTACACCATACCAATAAAAGCTTATAAAGTAAGTAAAGAAGGTGCAAAGCTAAAAATGGCAGTAAGATGCTTAATAAAAACCAATAGCTCTATATTAAATGTTTTTATATAAATAAGCAAAACATTATAAAAAGTAATAAAGCAAAATAAAAGCGCATGTGTTGTTATATGAATTAACAAACAAAACTCACAACAACTGTCAAAATATTTAAAAGATAAAGTTTAAAATGAAACAGCTGTTTTGTTAGTAGATAAAGCAAAAGAAAAAACAGAAATGTAAGAATAATACATATATAGTAAAAGCAAAAGATAAGAGGAGTAACTAAAGGAATGTGTTACAGCAAAGCACGTGCAGTTTACGTATGTATACAAAAATAGAAAGGAGAAAGCAAAACAAGAACAAGCTTAACAACAGAGAGTAACAAATTGTGTCAAAGCAAAAAGATTCAAAGGAAAATATAAACAAAATAGAAGAGCAGTTAATCTACACACACACAAAACAAGAATTGAGAGAGAAATATATTTGAGTAAACTATATCGAGATGGATAATTAGAGAGAGAGAGAGAGAGTGAATTTAAACTAAACTCTCACTTTTTGTTTAGAACTCCTTGCATAACGTTAAATTTTAAACATTTGTTGTTTGTTGTGTTGTGCGAAATGTAAGAGAACATTAAAGCTGTATTTTACTATTTGGAGTATTAGGAGTATTTCTACTGGAAGCTGATTGTTGGTTTTTATTGTGATATAACAAAATTCCTTACATATAATTCAGCAGAGCGGAGGTTTTGCTGTAAAACAAAAGCTTTTCGTTTTATTATTTTAAAGTGCTGTTAATATGAAGAGAGAGGAGATAGAAAGAGAGAGTATTTGTTTAAAGAGTGTTTCAGTTTCTGTGTGTTGTTGGTTTTTTTTAGTACATTTTGACTTATTCAGCTTTTTTGCCCAGGACTTTTGTGTGATTTTATTTAGTGAAATACCGTTAGTTGGAACAAGGACGCGTAACGTATTACATTGCTGTTCGTACAAAACAAAAAGCAAACGGTAGACAAAACTAAACATAACGGAACATGTTTAACGGATCATATAAGTAACGGGAAATAAAACATGAATTGTTGAAAACAGTTTTTGCATAAAATTTATTAGTTTCTTTTAAATTTTCTGTTATAAAAGCTAAACAAAAGTGCTTGAAATAAAGTAAGCTACACGCATTGATGAGAAAATCTTTGTAATAATTTAAGGAAAATAAAGTTTTTTAAACAAAACCTTAAAACATATTTTTGTGTTGGCTGTAATACTTGTTTTTTTCTTCTATTGTATATTATACTTTTGGCTTTGACAAGTAAAGGGCAAAGTGAGGTTAAAAGTGTTAAGGTACATGTGTTTGTATAAATGTATATGCATGAGTGTCTATATGTGTATAAGTTTGTCTATATGTGTTAGCTGTTTGTGAATTTAAAGAAGTTCGGAAAAATTATTATTCCAAACACAACAACAAATAAAATGAATAAAATAAAATAATAAAATATATATATAAATATATGTATATGTCTGTATATATGTATTAGCACAATTGTGTTTTTGTATGTGTGCTCAGTATGTGGCTGTATATATAATGGCCTTGTTAAGATTTTAGTTTTGTTTTTTTTTTGCATTTTTCTGTTTCACACAGAGTTTTTCTTGGCAAATATATATGAAACAGAAAAATATATAAATAATAAACTGTAAACGAAATCTCAGTGAAGAAAAGTTATAAACAAATAAAAAATTTTGAGTATTTGTAATAAAAATGTGTAAAAATATCTGGTTTCTTTAATACGAGTATAAATAAAAGAGAAAATTAAAAGTGTGCGAGTAATGAAAACCCCAATTTAAGGAATATTTTAACAATCGTAAAGAAATGTTTTTAAGAAATATATCAAACAGTAAAACATCGGATTTTCTCAGAAATGTAGATAAACTTAAAAATATAGAACAATATATTTTCCAACAAATAAGCAGACTTTAATATATTCTCAGCAAATAATGGAAAATGTCATAAAAAATCAAATAACAATCAAATAATTGTAAGAAATCTGCAAGAATTTGAATAAAAAATTTGTAAAAATAGATAAACTTACAAATATAGAACAAAATATTTTTAACCAATTAAGCAGCAAATGATGGAAATTATTACAAAAAAAGTATCAGAATTTTGCGAAAAATCGCCTAAAAAATTAAAAATCTTGAAAAATATCAGGCTCTAAGTTACAAAAAATGTTTAAACAATACGACCCCAACAGAATTTTGAAAAAAAATAAGTTTTTTAACCCTCATCAGTTGAGTATTAACAAAAACCGAGTTTTTCCGTTTAGCTACTAGGACCGTCTACAGACTTTCTTCCTTGTTTTTGTCCTGGAGTTTTCGATGAGTATTTTTTTCGGAATTGGAACTGAAATTCGTAATTTGCATGTATTTCAGCATGCTAAAACAAAAATTTATTTCTGCAATTTGAACGTATTTTCAATTTCAGGTATTTAAGGGTTAATTCATTTAATTCATTTAATTAAGTATAATTTTTAATTTCAGAAAAATAATGTTCAAATGTTTGTAGTAGAAACGATAAAAAATAATTTGAAACCTAAGTGCTTTTAATTTCATAATTGAAATTTGTTTACCAAACGTGTTGCTTAATCAGTTTCTTATTTCGTGTTCTAAACAAAGAAAATTATTAAATTTCTTTATGAAATGTTCTCATTTTGTCATTGTTTTAAAGCTCACAAAGATTTATATGAGTTAAAAAGGTCATAAACATTTTAAAGATTTATAATTTAAACAAGTAACAGTTTATATATACCTACCACCAATATACAAGTATTATGAGTTATTTTATTCTTCGCATCCCTCACATAATAATTGTGCCATAATTTCTATGTTTTTTTTGTGCTTATTTTGGTTGAATTGCATCTAAATAACGTTATATACAAGAATTTGTATGTAACAGTTATTCTCGAAAATGGATCTCGTCATGAGTTTCAAATTAACAGTGTCCTGCAAAAATTTATACAATTAACTTAATATGCCAGCAAAGAGTTTTTTTACATTCTTTATTTTCATGACTTGCAGAATTCATTATTTCGTAGCTTTATTCGCCACTTTTTATATTATTAATTATATATTAAACAATTTAAAAAGGTCATAATTATAAAATCCAAAAAATTTTTCAAATAAATAGATTTAAAGAAGTTAGTGCGCTTTCACACGTTTTAATTCTGACTCTTCAAGGCAAGTAATATTAGGTGAGAAGGGAAAAGGAAATAAAAGGTATGCATTAGGGTGGCCCCAAAATAAAGTTGCGGATGTTCCCGACTAATATGAAAATTTGATTCATTTTAAGACTACGTTTCTCAATTTTTTTGTCCTGGGGTCAATATTTGGTAAGCTGGATCTAAGGATAAAAAGGTCCTTTTTAGAGGTTTTTTGATTTTTTTTCACATTTCTTCCAAAGCAACTATATGTAAATTTGGTGTCATATGAATGGTCTTTGAGAAAGGCGCATTCAATGGGTAATCAAAAATTAAAAAAAAAAATTTAAATTCAAAAATTTGGAAAATTTCCGACAAAATTGTAGTTTTTTTTATTTTTTCATAGAATTTACTTAAATAAATAGTTGAATTTTCTTGATTATAAACATCATGCAATTTAACCCAAATGGGTTTTCCCGTTTTTTTAAATTCTATCTATTTCAATTTTTATTAATATTTTTTTTTAAACCTAAATTCTTCCCTATCCGACAATCTATGTTAACTCAATTCGTTAATGTAATGGGTATTAAAATAATTTTAAAGCTAAAAACCGGGAAAAAGCATTTAGGTTAAATTGCATGATGTTTATAATCAAGAAATTTCAACTATTTATGAAACGTGTGAAACAGCACTTATTATATGATTATAAATCTAAATTAATATAATTTTGCAATAAGTTTCCTTCATACTTATTAAGTTCGTTCATTTATTTCATAACATGTAGTTTTAATCTACATATTTTTATAAAACCTTTAAGTATAAAAATAAGTTATTAGTTTTTTGGTTAAAAGTGCCAAATTATAACAGATTACTTTTGGGAAATCTCGAACAAAAATAAGTACTTTTTCTAGTAGATTTGTAAGTAGTCTGGTAGACAATTTCCTATTACTTTTTTTTTTGGGGTGGTCACAATGAAAAGTAAAGGTATGTAACCATACTTTTGCATGACAAATATTTACTCAAAAAAGCGTAACCATTTGTTTTAGCACAAATTAGTTTGACGTTGTTTACTCTTGCAAGAGTTTTGCAAGATCAAACAGCATCAAAGAAAATAAATCTAAAGACTTGTTATCTCTAGTCCTAAATAAACGTAATTCAAATATATTTTATTTAGTGATTACACCATTTTCGGCAAATATTTGTCAAGTGTGACCGTAATTTAATAAGTGAATTCCTTCTGTCCATCTAAACTACCTGTAGGTTCAACTGTTAGGATTTTATCCTGGGCAACACCAAACAATTTTTGCTGAACCTTTAATAGTTTATATCCATATTTTGCCTCCTCAGTCATTATTGCTCTCGACCTGCCTATTTAATCTGTTATACAGTAACATATCAAGGAACCCGACAAATATAGATCTTCACTTATAAAATAAGTAAAATCTTTAGTATTATTTTCTAACTATTTAGTTAAAACTTCTCTCGATTTATATCGAGTTTCCTCAGAAATCGCACTAGACGAGTTGTTATAGATGGGATCTCATCAGACGAGTGCAAGATTAACTCAGGGGTACCGCAAGGCTCCGTTCTTTCTTCCACTTTATTTCTCATCTTTATAAATGACCTTCTTTGTCAAACTTAAAACCCTATCTATTCTTTTGCAGATGATAGCAACATTTGCCATTCATACACATTTAACCATAGACCGAACCCTTTAGAGATTGGGGAAATGAGACAAAATATGAATGATACGCTGAACCGAGATGCAACAATCTCGGAATAGGGTTGTGCGAACAGAGTCGATTTTAATGCACGTAAGACTCAGTGTTGTTTATTAATGCACGGACATCAGATCATGTTGCTTCATCTGTCAAAAACACTTGACAAACTATTACTTATGGTTTAAGAAAAATTGTAAACTAACTCAGTCAGCTGGACTACTGCACTCAGTTTTTTAATTACACCATGTAATGCGAAATAAAATGTTTCAAATTTAAAATTTTTTTTATAAGAAATTTTTTTTCTAATTGTGAAATATTCAAATTAAAAATTGTATCTTTATTAAGCTTGAGGTCAATATTGCCTTTTGCTATAATTCAAAAAAAAAATTTTAACCTTAACAAATTATTTGCTCTTTTTGTTTCTTTTGTTTCTGATCAATGTTTTTATTTTATATTATTATTGAGGCTTCTGTTTTTCCTCGCGGGTTATTTTTATCAATAATTCATCCTTTTTCTTGTAAAAAATGTAAATACAAAACATTTATGATTTTTAATATATTTGTTTTTACCCAACATTTCGTTTGCTTTTTTCGAACGTCATCAGCTGTACTTTTATTTTCGTTATAATGAATTAAGTTTTACATTTGTATTGCAGTTTTTCCGAATTAAATAATTAATAAATTAAATACTACAGAAACACTAAATAATACGTCAATATTTTTCTAACAGCAATAAAAATTTTTAGCCAGCCATGTCACAGAACTCACACAACGTTATCACATTTAAGTTAAAAACCGAGATTTAAAATTTTTTTGGCAGTAAATAAATAAATAAATCAACGAAATCAATCGGAATCTTGAGAACGCAAAGTAAAAACGAAATTGAAACCATTCCGATCGAATTATGTGACATGCCTGAATATTGCAATAATTGTCAAAATTAAAATTTTTATAATTAAGCTGTACCTTGAGCGCGTTGCTACGCCAATTAAAATAAATTTAAAATAAAGACATTACACAAATATTCAATTCAGTTTGAGTAATTTTATTGATTTTTCTCATTTTGAAAACAAGTAGGCGGTCGAAAGAAGTATTCTTAGTCATGCCGCGGTCTTAGTTATATTCTGTCAAATTTTGAGTAAGACCGGTCCAGCAGTCTGGCCTTCCCGGCAGTCGTTGTCCTGCAACAGATGGGGCATGAACGAGGGCGTGGAGTATGACACTTAATTTTTACCTCACCTAGAGTAACATGTGTATTCGATTTGAAGTAAATATGTTAAAATCCAAGTAGAATCACTTACACATTTAAAAAACGTAAGAGTGGTCGAAAGAAATAAGAAGCTTTGGACAATAACCTTTTTATTTTTACCTCAACAATTTGTATGAAATAAATCTGTAAAACCCCATGCAGAAACAATTAATCAATTAAAAAAAAGTGGGTGTTAGAGTAGGCGTGATCATACCAAGTGAGAAATCTTCCCGGACTCATGCACAATAACTTTGCCGAAGATCAACACATGACCAAATGCATAGTTTACGTTTCTATAAAGGACATACATACAAACATTAATATTTTGTGATGGGGCGTGAACGTGGGCGTGGAACATACAATTTTTATATTTACCTCGCCTTCAGTAAGATGTGGATACACTTTGTATGGAGTAAATCTGTAAAAACTTCTGCAATTAATCAATTAAAAAAGTGGGCGTTAGAGTAGACGTGGTCTTACCAACTCAGAAACCTTCCCGGTCTCAACAACTTTGCCGAAGATTATCACATGATCAGATGCATAGCTTAGGAGTCTATAAAGGACATACATACAAACATACATTTATATATATATATATAGATTACACAAACAAAAATTAGAAACAATTATTTAATTACCTTTTCCGTTTTTTTTTTATTAATACATAAAGTGTCTACATTTTTGAGCAACATTATTTGTATGCGCTTTAAAATTAATTTTAAGATTTCTTTGGTACATTTATAATTTCTAACATTTCTGACATATAATGACGTTTAGTAATTATTTTCTGTTTTCAAACCGGATATGTTTTCAAAGTCAGGACAGTGATTTAAATTTGCACAATGTGATGATAATGCTGTTTTTTTTTGTAAAGCTATATCTCTGTATATTTGAGCTGACACCTTTTTTTAATTTTTAATTAAAATAATTTTTAATAAAAACAATAAAACGAAGAAAGAAACAATTCAAATATCTAAGAAATATTGAAATTTTAAAACTACTGTTTTTCAGGATACAAAATTTTTTTAACATACATACGTATATTATTTACAACAGTGTCTTCTTTAATTTTCCCATATACATATTAATTAGTATACTGAAACTTTTATTATAAATCTATTACTATAATCTAATTACTCCTCTATCGAGTTATTAGATGCCCACCTTAGATTGCTGGCAATAGGTGGTCTATATTTATAACCATTTATTTTGCCATCTAGGCTACTGTGCATTCTGATTTCCTCATTTATCTTTATTAAATCTGTAAAAATAATACATAAAAAACACGTTCTTATCCTCCTCTCATTATAATTTTTATATCTTTTTTTTAAATTTTTTATTTAATTATATCCACTGCTCATAACTCTTATGTGTTATATACATAAAAAAAAAAACATAAAGAAATAATCTTCATACCTACTTTTCTTAGTGGAACAACATATTTTTTTTTTACTGTTTATTTGGCGTCAGACAACTTGACACCTGCATACGTTTCGTTTGTTCGTTCATACTTTGCACTCTCGCTCTCTGAGGCGAGTAAAAGCCACTAGACTGTAAGACACAATTTTATTATATTATTTTGCTTTTTTCGTTTGATTTTTATTCCAGTCAAATAATAATGCTGGTGAATTGTGTTGTAGATACTAGAGGTGCTGTTGCTGTGAAGCAAGTAGAGTAGGAACATTTAGTTTTGCAAAATATGACTATAGGTATATTTAAATTGAATTTAAATTTTGTGAAAAATGGCCAAACAAATTCTATATTTTTAAAGATTAAATTAAACAATTAAATAAAAATTTTTAAACAAATATTTCTCTTCCGCCATTAGATAATATAGTAAAATATTTATTTTACATTGTAATTTAATTACAAATGTAATTTAATTCAATTTAATTTCAAATATAATTATTCACTCTTGTTATTAATGGTGTTTAATGTGGCGTATACTTGTTATTTTAATTAACAATGAGTTTCATATTAAACATACGCCGTGTTTAATAAAAAAAAATACCAGCAATTGATAAAACATATGAGGAGGTGAGAAGCAAACTCGTTCGTTCCATGTTTACAAAATTTTGGTAAAAAGCTAAAATCTTGCTACAATTGGCAAATTGGAATGCATTTTCTACCCGGCCAAGGGCGTCCTTCACCACACACGATGGTGCTTTGGCTCACTATAAACAGGGAAGCAACGAGTTCTGGTACGAAATATGCAACGAGACAGTTTTGACAATGATTGTAAATTGCAACGAACTGCAATTTTAGGATATAAAAAAACATAAGAAAGCATATGAATTGATACAATCAGTATATTTATACTTATAAAGTAGCAAAAGAACTATCAGCATCCATTGTTATCTCATTTTTTTAATTTTTGAAACGAACGCACCAATAAAATTCAACACTGAATGTCTGAATTGATTTATTTGAATGTAACCCTGTCAAAAGGATCACAGCTTGGACCTAAGTGAGCTATACTAGATTTGGCTGCCTGCTGACCTAACCTAACCCTGCAGTTAAACAGTAAAGTTTTGCTTTCAACTAACTGCTTGTCAAAATTCTGAAAAATTGAAAGCTGTGATGTAGGCTGCACGCAAATTTACAGTAATTTTTACCAAAATGTCGTCAAAAAAAAAAAACAACTTGAAGTAATTGCCTCAATGAAACTATTAGAGGGAAATTAATAAAATAATAAAAAAGAGGGCTGTAAAGATATATCGGGTAAAGTTATTGTTAATAATAAGGCTTCAGTATTGCTCTATCAACAGGAACACATCATTATACTTATTACTCTTATTTACAAGCATATTTATTTCGCTTTAATAAGTTCATTTAAATTTGTTGGATTATTATATTATTTATAACGTATAAAAAACATTACACAAAAAAATATGATGCCAGAATGTTTATAGAAAAAAAAAAAACTAAAACTGCAGTCAGTTATTTTCTTGACTGTAAATTGAAACACACAACTGAAGAAAAAAGTTTTAAAAATATGAATGTATTAGTGAAACGGATGCTCACATCTTAAAAATTGAAAGGCCAAAATTGATATTGTAACCAGCTAGTAATAAAATTACTTTCTCAAAAGAGGTTTCTAGCGAGTTAAAATGTTTCCATCTTTCAAAGAGATGTATATACACATTCAGTAGTAAAAATCTAAAATCACTTGAGAAGTAGACTGCATCGCGTGTTAAAAAACAAACATTTACACTGTTTTACAGCCAAAAAATACCAAGAACGTCACATGCCTAGATAAGTTAATTGGGACCTCCTGAACACGAAAAATGCTGTAATTTTTTTTCTAAGTACCGTTTTTTATATAATGGTACTTTTGTGTTTTTCGGTGTATGATCCCACTCAAACCCTTGGAGAGCCCAACCGAAAAATCCGATCAAGATAAAAGACATATCGTTGGAAAGTCATTCGAATGCCTTTTCCGTCGATATGCTGCAAATTTCTATCTGAAAAGATAGAAATTTCGTTTTTTATTGCTACGTTATGGTAAAGATCTGGAATGTTGTATTTTTTTTTACCAAATAGTTTATTTAATTACCAACATTTTAAGCGTAATTTGAAAAAAACCGGAGGAAAACTAAAGTTTTTATTAAGGATTTTGTGGAACGACAATATTTTCATTTTCATTGCTCACACGGCGAAATTCAAAAAATTTAAATTAAAATGACGAGCGACTTGAACTTTTTCGTTTTTGTTTTCGGATGGATCTTCGCGAATGAGGAACCAACTTTCTCAGCAGTTGTTGAATGTTGCCAAAAGAGGATATTCCCTTTTAAATACAAGACATCCTTGTGGTCTTGATTATTTTCTCAGTAGTTTTTTAGTGTTGGCAAGAGATATTGTTGTCTTATACAACATAGCCTTGTAACCTAATTCTGGTGCTGATGGAGCTTTAATTAGCCAGTGCAGTTTAGTAGATTTCAGTGTTATATGTTTCACTTTACATTTAATATACATACAGTACAACAACGAATCCTAAGGGGGTTAAAAAAAAACGTTATAATAATTCGTTACAATGAGCTTCGTTATATCGAGGTGAATTTGCACTTCTATGCGTTATAACGAGATAATAAAAAATTTTGATTATTAATCATCATCTGCTTACCATGTTATAGCGAACGATTTCCGCTAATAAATCAAAACAAATTTGAAGGAAAACCCTGTACACAAACACTTGGTAACAATACATTTTTCTTGGAATATTTCAGCCGTTAGTCTAATGCATGCTGCTATCGAAATCGTTATGATGGAAATCGTTATGAAAAGGTTGCAAGTTGACAAAATTCGTTAAATAGATTTAAATAATTCTTTCTATTTCGTTAGTCTGCAGTGAATAAAAATTCGTTATAACGAGGCTATTGACAAATGTAAATAGTCTTATTTATATTAATAACCGGGTTGTCTCCATACGTATTTTGTTACTGATTTTTTCAATACCAGCTGCTTTGTTAGAGTTTAAATTAACAATAGCCTTTACGATCTCTCGAATATTAAAATGTAGAGATACAGCTGTTCCATAGTGGTATTCAGCTGGTGGCAAGTCAATTGTTTCGTTTGATGTGTTTGAGCTAAACACTTATTTTAAATGTTTAATAAACAGATTTAATTTCTCTTAAACTGTTTTAGGAATGTGTGTGACCACCGCAAAGTTGTCAAAGAACTAACCAGCAAAAATTTCACTTATAAAGTTAAAAGTAGTAGGAAATTGTCTATCAGACTACTTACAAATCTACTAGAAAAAGTACTTATTTTTGTTCGAGATTTTCCCAAAAGTAATCCGTTATAATTTTTTCACTTTTAGCCAAAAAATTAATAACTTATTTTTATACTTAAAAGTTTTATAAAAATATGTAGTTGTAGACTGATTAAAACAAAATCGTATGCAATCAAGAAACAAACTAAAGACTTTTTGCAAAATTATAATAATGATTTATAATTATTAATTAACTTCTTTAAATCTTTTTATTTGAAGAAAACTTTTTGAATTTTTAAATTACGACCTTTTTAAGATATATATAAACTAATTCTTTGATATATTATTAGTAATACAAAAAGTGGCGATTAAAGTTACGAAATAATGAATTCTGGAAGTCTATAGAATTTAGAATTTAAGTAAAGTTTTTGCTGAGTATTTGCGAATATAATAATTTCAAACAAAAATCTTTGATTAAAGATTTGGCTCCAGTACCATTACAAATAGCGTGTGCTGGCACTGCAGCGATTCTTTAGAATTTGTTATGAATGTAATAATTTCCCACAAACTTTATTGGTTACAAATTCATATATCAACGATTTGATTGAATAATGAATGCCTATAGAACAAGTTAAAGAACTATAGTGCAAATAAAAGTATTTCCTGAGAACAATTAAACATTTTATAAAGATTGCTCAAAAAGACATGACATCTAATATTATTACTTTGGAAAATTTTCAAAAATCTAAAACTAAAACGATTTAAACAATGACTCTTAGCACTATAAATTTCTTACTTGATTTCTAAGGTCGCACTAAGCCATTCATAATTTAACTTTGCTTTACAACCAATTTAATTTTATCTTTATTTACTTCAGCCAAAATTCCATTCACAGAACCATAAGTATTTGCTTGATAGCATTAATTTGTGTTACAATCGGTTACGGACTAACGTCATGTTTACGTCATTGTCGAAATTCTAAGAAAACTGAGAAAAAAGAGAAATAAATTAAATCACACCAAAGAGAGAGAAACAAGTAACAAAAAAAAAAATGAAATCAAATTATCTAAAGAAGAAAAGTTATTAAAAAAATAAGAACAAACAACATTTTATCTTGGTTTTTTAAGTAAAACACGAGGTCAACAACATAAATAACTACTACTACTACTACAACTAAAGCTGCTACTATGACAACAGCATCTAAGGAGAAATAAAAAAGCTAGTGAAAGAACAAAAATAAAAAAAGGAAACAATAAAGCAAAGCAAAATAAAAACAATAAAATACTACAGACAACGACGCCGCTTAAAGTTAAAGGAAGTACAGGAAACTGTGTATATTTTGTTGGTGGTGTGGTAAAAATGTTTTAAAAAAGATATTTCATTTGTAATAAGAAACAAAAAACTACGAAATATAGAAGATAGTTTTAAACATTTTAAAGAAGAAAAAAATCCTGCATAATTTAACATAAATTTGTGGAAAATTATTTGCAGGCAAAATGTTTGTAAAAGCACTAACAAAAAAAAGAGCTTTTAAAGCATGCTTTTGCAATTGCTCTCTTAGTGTTTTAAACAATATAAATAAAAGCTAAATTTTATAAAAGTTAAATAACACTAAAGAGTAATACATAAAATAAAAATAAATAAAATACTGAAATTTTATATAATTTAAGATAGCTAAATAAGTTTATGACACATTTTTAATAACAAACAACAAGTTTTATATAACAAACATTTAAAAAGTGAAATTTAAAAGCAAAACAGAAAAAAAAGCTTTTTTTCAGCAGGAAAAAAACACAAATACTAATACAATTGTAAAAAAGTGTTGTAAAAGCAAAGCAAATAACAAAATGAAAAATACTACTAATACTACGAGAAATAATACTACAATTGCTTTTCAATCTAGCAAACACAATAGAAATCTGTTAAGTGTGTCAGTTTTAAAGAAAATCAAATCAAAATAGAAAACTAACAACAATAGCTACAGAAATCTTTAACAAAAAGAAACGAGTACAACGAACTTTACACATACAGCATTTTATTTTTTTTTTATACAACATATTTTTACTTATTACATTGCCATGTTGTATTAAAGTCTTAACAAAACAAAACAAAAAAAAATATTAAAAAATATTTTGTCATATGTTACCCTTAAGACAAAATATTGTTGTTAATGTTGTACATGTCTAAGAACTAAGCTGCAAACAAAACCAACAACAGAACTATCAAATCCTCAATAAGATTTACAAAAAAAAAAGAGAGCTTAAAAACAAACAAGAGCAATACTAAACAACAGCTCTCTCATAAGTATGCTATACAAAAAATTGCCGTTAAATGACATACATTTCTCAAAAAAAAAAAAAACAACAAAAGCAAACATAACATAACAAAATGAAATTAAATAATATCAAACAGCAACAACAATAACAATAACATCATCAGCATAAATGAGAGTAATACACTCTCAACTAAATCAAGCAAACAACAATAACAGAAAACAAAAAAACAGAAAAATAAAAAATATATTATAAACTGTGAGTGTGTGATTTTATAACAGTGTGCTTAAATGTTTGCGGCTGTTATACAACAGCCTACAACAAATCATTATTAACAACTACAACAACATCAGCATCATTCATAGTATCATTAACTCTCTAACAGCAAACAGCAACTGCAACAAAAACAAAAACAACCTTAACATCTACAGAATTTGTTGTTTACAACACAACTTGGTCAGGTATACTTACATATATACATTTGTCTAGTTGGTTTTTGGTGAATTGTAATAATTTTATCAGAAAAAGCTGCACAAAAACAAACAACCACATCTACAATACCTACAAAAACGTAAACAAAATCAAGGTATGTATGTTATATTTAGAAAAACAAAAAAAAAACTATGTAAAAGTATGCATGTAGTTTAAAAGAAATAGAGCATACAATTAGGCTGAGTTTAAAAATTTGCTGGCACATGCTACGAATATTTCATAAAGAACACCTACAAATCATAAAAAGTGTGTTAGAAATTTAAGGTTTTATATTTATTTAGTATTATAAAATAATAAAACAAGTAGAGAAAGTTTTTCATATTGTAAAATATTGGCAATTTTTATGTTTTCAAAGAAGACAATTGTTAAGTAATTTAGACTGTTGTTAAATTAGAATGAATTTTCTACCCTGTCAAGGGCATCATCAGCTATGTTCATTGTTCAAGATCTTCTTGTAAACATCATCTATTAAACTTACCATTATTGGTAAAAAGAATTCGGGAATTAATCATATTTAGTTTACAATATGTTCCAATTATTATGAGTGCTGTTTCACACGTTTCAGTTTAATCTGACCAAATTTTGATGAAATTTGTTTGGATACTTGCATAATTAAAATATTTATGATCGGTAAACCCCAATTTCGGGAGAACATTTGTATGGGGGCCAGGTGAAATAATGGATAGATTTCCACAAGTTTCAATCACATCCAACCTTGGGCCGAAAAAATATCAAGTAGCAAATTTTATTGGAATAACTTTTAATTGGCGACCTGTACTCTGCGTACTCAGCCAGCCAGACCGACGGACACCGTTAAATCGACTCAAAAAGTGATTCTGAGTCGATCGTTACACTTTAAGGTGGCCGTTGCACCAATATTTTTAGTATTTCTAGTTTTATTTATATTTATTTAGTATTTCTATTTTTTTGGTAGTTCTAGTAGAACGCATGCGCTTATTATACCTAGACACTTCTCAATTGTTATGAGTCGATCGTATTGCGTGACTATATCGAGATTATGGAATTCAATGATTCCGTATGAGGATCGCAGATTTTCACACAGTTTGTCAAATTTCAAACTCATTTTCTTGTCAAATTTATAAATAAATATTGAATTAATACTTTTTTTCTCTATTTCGAGCTGTCCATGGTACATTTAAACAGGCAAAATTATTAGGAGTGCCATTATTTGTAATAAAAAAATTTTTAAATTGTGCTTTGTTTGTATGTTTTATCATGGGTTAACAATCATTTTCCTGCAATTATACATTATTTATAGGTTTTGTGCAAATATTAGGGACTCTTCATTATAATTATTTTAATCTTAACTTCTTTTTAATTTCTCTTTTAACTTAAAATTATTATTATATATCTAGATAATTGTATTTATATTATTGAATTGTTAGTAGTACTGCTAATTTTGGCCCCATGGGCTTGCGGCATATTTTTGAAATAAATAAATAAAATAAAATAAAAAAATATTTCTAAGCGTTACACACATCAGTACAAATCCAATATACCCTCCCCACTTTGATGATGTAGGGTATTAAAATTTTGCACAAAATGGGACGAGGTGAATGTAATGCCGAAGTTTGATTTTTAATTGGATACTACTATGTATTTTACAATTAATTATCTCCTTGTGCTTTATTATTTTAAGGTAGAAGATAGTGTAACAGCGGTTTTGAAGATTAAAATATACGTCATTCTGTTAATTATTGTCAATATTGTCGATTGCCAAAATACAAAACTAAATGTCTAGACATTCCAAAGTTTTCTAAACAGCAATCTAAACCTCGAAGCCTTGAAGCTATTGTACTATTGAGAGTTCCATGCGACAATCAATTACACTTTATTAACTAAAGATGAGAGATCATGGTTTCTGTAGGATTATATACTTCAAGGTGTGTGTTGCAAACGAATAAATGTGTTCAAACATTTTCACCAATATTATTATTGTCTAGGAAACAAATTTCAAAATATTTTTTACTTTTATGCAGTTGGCATTTATGACAGTGATACCTAAAGAGTACAGCATTAAATTACTGACTAATATAAACCTAATTTAAATTCGATTACATTATTATAACATATTTTACTAGACGTGTCTAGTGACCCTATTATTTTTACAGGTTTGTTTTTCGAAAAGAGATAAAACTGGCATTTTGTGGTCAAATCTGGCAACTCTAATGTCATTTATGTTCAGTTTGGTTTGGCATATCATCATGAACAGGTTGACAAAAGAACAACGCTTGCAAATCGTGCAAATTTATTTCGAAAATAACGGTTCAGTTCGCGAAGTTTACCGCAAGCTCCGTCCATTTTATGGTCGATATAATCGTCCATCAGAGCAATTAATTCGGTTAACCATGGATCGTTTTCGCACTACGTTTACTCTATGTGATAATACGCATCCGCAGAGACGTCGAACAGTGCGCACCGAAGAAACAATTGCCGTTGTAGAGCAAAGTGTTGAAGAGGACCCGAATTAATGGAGACCGGTATAGAGCCATGATAACCGACTATTTTGTTCCCGAATTGGATGGCAAGAATGTGGATGAGTTGTGGTTCCAACAAGACGGCGCTACATGCCACACAGCGCACGCCACAATCGATTTATTGAACGAAACATTCGATGAGCGCATAATTTCGCGGAAGGGACCTGTCAATTGGCCACCAAGATCGTGTGATTTGACACCATTGGATTATTTTCTTTGGGGATATGTGAAGTCGCTCGTCTATGCCAACAAACCAGAAACGTTAGGGGAATTGGAAGCCAACATTCGTGGCGTTATTGCCGACATACTGCCCCATATGCTCGAAAAAGTGGTTGAAAATTGGACCTGAAGAATTGGCTTTATTCGAGCCAGCCGCGGCGGCCACATGCCTGAAATCATATTTAAACATTAATGGCATAAAATTATCCTTCCAATAAAGCCAAATTGATTGTCATTACAACGATTTTCTTGTTTCAATTCGAAGTTCTATACCTCTCAAAAAAAAAACACCCTATATAAACCAGCTCCACTTTCAAAGATTTCGCAAAAACATACCAAAAAACAAATCCTAATTTTCTTAAATTTCCCTCAAAGTATGTCAATGTAATATAAACAGCATAACAAATATATAGGTATACAAAAAGAGAAAACTAAATAATCATAGTACTACACCTAGTTGTAATAATAATAAAATATTATTATTTAGTGCTCTAGAAACAGCAACGAAAAAACAAGCAAAAAACTAACAAACTACAGTTCATTCAAGTTTACTATTTCATAGCTCATGCATGCAATGCATTTTTGAAATACGTTCTTTAACAAACAAACAAACACACACACACACCTCAATACTAATAAGGGGGTTTCTCGCTCACCCTTTCTTAGCTTAACTGTGTTAGTTGTTGTGTTTTTATATATGGTATGTGCATGTGTGTGTGTGGGTAAATTTTGTTCTCTTTTCGTATTCTTTTAGTTGCAAAAGTAGTTCAAGTTTTTTTTTTGCTGTCTTGATTAATTTGTGGCTTAGTGTTGATTTGTGTGTTGTGCTTGAAATTAATACACAGGCAAGTGTAAGTGTTTGGGTGTGTGTGTGTGTGTGTGTCAACACATACACAATCACATATACTTGTATGTATTTGTTTAATATACAGTCAAAATATTTTATAAGATTTAAAGGAAAATTTTATATTTTGTTAAGTTTTAGATTATGTTAGACGTATACTTAATATTTGTTTAGTATTAAGAGATAAATATTAATCATACGCAATGATGTTCTAATTAATGTTAATATTACATTAGTAAGTAAAAGTCTAGCTGTGGCCCGGTTTGCTATGAAATTTTGTATATAAGTAAAAAGGTAATAAGGCTTTTAAAATATTGTTCGGGTAGGCGTAAATTTTAACCATGAAAGGTGTGTTAGAGTGACAAAAATTACTGTTTCCATTGTACAAGGTGGCGCAAAAGTAATCCTCCTATCAGAAAATGCTATAAATTTTGCGATTGGCCCCTTATGTCAGTTCTGTTTTGACATTTGTGTAGTAAACACATGCGAAATACACGTTAATAAACAATGTTACGTTACAATGCTCCAGAACTTGAATATTGCTGACTGAACTGACATTAGGGACCTCGCAAATTTTATAGCATTTTCTGATAGGAGGATTAATTTTGCGCCACCTTGTATAAATATATTAAAAAAGTCAAGCTTAAAGTTTAGTTATATATAACGTGACCATACATCCCGCTTTTGGCAGGATTCTTCCATTTTCATTCCGCTTTGATTCCACCTAACTTTTTTATTCCACTTTTAAACCCAAAATCCCGCTTTTTGTTAATTTCGCAGCAAATATAAAAACTCAATACTGTGATCGTTGGCCTCTTGTTTAAATATTTAAATTTAATTTGCGTTATTTTCCTAACAGATTTTATTGTTGTTACAGTATTTTACTAGCAATGAATGAAAATCAAAACTGTAATTTTTGTTATTTTTGTCTCATTTTGTGCTCATTGCGAGATTATTCGTGTACTTTTGTTCAGATGGCCATGGTTTTGACTGGCCATTTAGAAATGACAGATTTATTTCCAAAAAATTAAAATTCTGACCATGTATATTTTAAATATTCTTCAAGAATAATTAAATTTTTAAAAATTTTCAGATCCATTTTTTTATTGAAATTGTTCCTAAATAATAGTATTTTGTTAAAATAGATTTCTACAATTTTTTTTTTCTTTTTTAAATGTAATTCTTATTATTTACAATATTACAATAATGCTGCCTAAGAGCCCTTTTGGGCCTTATTGAGGCGAGTGGGTAAAAATATTACATATATTAAATTTACTTTAAATAAAAATAAAAAAGAAGATAAGTTAAGTAAGTTATTTTGAGATCAAAAGTTACTGTTTATAATAAAAGTTCTCTTACATTTTGCAGTAAATAATTTTTAAGAGCCGATTGAGATAATGCAATTCTATTAAGGTTTTTTAAGTATTGTGGCAAGTTGTTAAATTCGAAACTACTCATATATTCAATTCTTTGTTTGGTTGTTTCTAATCTACACCAAGCTACGAATAAGTTTGTGTTATTTCTTGTATTAAGTGAGTGTTGAAAACTTGAATTCTATGATAATCAATGAGATGTATTTTTATTTATTTTTTTTTTATAATTGTATTACAGTTTTTACATTATGAATTCGTTCAAAGTCCTTTTTGTGAAAATCCTGCTTTTTCATTATATTTTCCTAGCGATCCCGCTTTTTCGTACTTAACATTCCGCTTTTTAATAAAAATTTTCTGGTCACGTTAGTTATATATATAACCCTGCTGTTAGATTTGGAACATATTGGTCAACTTTGACTAAGAAATGGTTTAACATATCAACTTAAAACCTTTGCTATTGAAGTATTTTTATATTTTATTACTCCTGCAATGAAATGGAAGTTAGAAAAAAATTACGAATCTTGAATCATTTTGATCCATTTTTTTTTTATTTATTTATAAAAAATCTTAAATATATTTGAATCACAAATATCTAATTGCTGTTTGTTTGCCTGAAAGCTGTCAATATGTTAAAAAAATTTCAATATTCTCAAAAGCCTGCGGTATGTTATGCTGATAATAAATTATAATAAGATTATCCTCGATATAAACAAACAAACAAACATTATTTTAAGCCACAAACTTGGTAAGATGTTGTTAATATTTTTTTTTTAATATTTTTATAAAAAAATTATTTTGTATTATTAAATAAGAACCTAACTAATCTATGTGTATTAACATGTTGAGAAAAACTGCAATAACAAGGCAAAGTATTAGAGCAAATATGACCTTGATACCCAGTTGATATTGGCTTTATTTATATTTGTTATTAAATGCATAAAGTCATGTTTATTTAGCCTGGCAAAATACGAGCAACGGCCTAAATTGAAATGTTTGTTTATATGTTTGTTTGTTTGTATTTTGTAATAGTTTGAACAGGCAGTGCAGTAGTTGTTTGAGTATTGTAAGGTGAATGACAGAATATTTCAGTTGCTGGTGGAAAGGGGCAGTTGGCGGATTGGAAATTTTAGTTATAACAAAACAAAAAATACTGTGTTAGAGCATTAGAAGAAATAAGTTTTCTAGTAAGGTGACAATCAAATAAAAACACTTTGATGTACTTTTGTCCTGGCAGTGAGTGCAATAATTTATTTGTGTTTTTGTTTTGTTACAAAAGAGATTGGGTTTTGTAACAATTTTCTGCTTGAATTCTCAAATATAGTTTTTGCTTTTATACCAAAAGTGGTTTTATTTTTCTTTGGTTTATAAAAGTATGATTAATATTAATACAATATCACTTATACGAGTACGTCTCTTAGTGCCTCTCACAATTCACTTAGGAATCCGGCTTATTTAACAACTAAGCCTTTTTGCTTAATATTATAAAAAAAACTTTGAACAAGTTTTACTGAATTTTTTATTAAAAATTATAAATTTCTTTAATATTTTCATCATCACCAACGCCACGTATGAGTGTTATTAATAATTTCCCACAACTCTAAAAGCAGCACTAAAACAATTTTATCATCATTTATTAAAAACTGAACGTACAGAATTCTGAATGAAGTTCTCGTGCCCTTTGAACTTTTCAGCTGAATTCAGTTAAACCAAATAGAGCTGGAACATTGTTCTTAATATTATAAATATTTATTTTGTTTCATAAACATACATACAGCTAAACTAATAACTTCGTAACAGCAATAAATATAAGTGTAACGAAACGAATTGAAATGAAAACGAAAAATTCACGTATTTCAGTAACTATTCAACCAAAAAATCTAGAATATAAATCATAATGAAAACTTCTTCATATCTGCTGGAGTACAATAAAACAAAAAAACTACAACACCAAAAAGCAATAAAAGGGGCATGAGTAACCCGCAGCAGGCAGCACAGAAGGTAGAGCAAAAACAAATTTATTTTTCATCTTGTTTTTTTTCTGCAGTTCTCATTTTCATGGCAAAAACTTTTACTTTACTGACTGACCACGTAGCAGCACATGTTTGATAAGGATATGCTGCCACTTTTGCTACATTTACTCTCACACTGGGAATTTTAATGTTGCTGCTGCTGCGTTAGCTGCTATTCCTGCTATTCCTATTTTCTTTCCTTCAGTTGGTTGTTTTTCTATGAAAACTAAATCGACATTTAATAAATGCGAAAAGTTTTGTTCACTTCTTAGCAGCCAAATATTGTGTGTATACAGCACAGCACTATGGGGAGTAAGCTTAAATGACAGTTGTTTAAATTTCTAAAATTCTGTTGTATTAATGTTGATGTTATTCATTTTGGGTTTATTTGTATACAGTTTCTCAATATTTTTAGTTCATAATACAACTTAGACCGAAACAATCAATCTGCATTAACTATTTAAGAGTTTTAAATAAATATTTAAATTTATTTAATTCTCAACAAACTTCATATTATATTAAACGCACCCCACTGTGCATCCCCCTGGGAGCTATATATATCGACACCTTTTTGCAAATGTATCGTATGTTACAAAACTAAACTTTACAGGAAAAGGTTTTATTTGATTTCCTGCGGTTTGGGTGGTAATGTCGCAGCCAATTTTTAAGACATACCTTTACTAGACTTCTTTAATTTAAAAAAAAAAAAAATTTTGTAAAATGTGCAGTAGTTTTCGATATATGCAAATTTTTGTCACATACGATACTTTTGGCACTTCAAGTTTTGGCAGCTTGGGCGCAAAATGTGTAACATACAACAAATTGACAAAATTATTACCGATCAAAGTAAATCACAACAAAATTGTATAACGATGAAAATAGCAAAATAAAACCTTTATTTCAATATAGCAGTTATTTAAATTAATTTAGTTACATTTATTCAGTAATAAAATCTTTTTTAGAGCAAAGAAAAGTATAAAACGAAATTTACTTATATTATAAAGTAAATTATTTAAATGAAGTGAATTATTATTATAGTAAACTGAATTCAATCTTCGTTGTCCGTTTCTTGCAAAGTATCTTTAATTTTATTGGAATGGGGAAGATTTAGGTACTCACTATGATATAAAGGGGGAATACTGTTCTTAGCACATAAATTTTTGAGGTCAATATATTTTTTTGTTGATATGCTTAATTGGTTAGGGTATAGTAATTTAAGGTTATGGTTAAAATTAAGATTATTTATATTCTTTTTATTAAAATCTTCAACATAGTTATACTTTAACTCTATTGAAACAGGGTTTTTATTTAAGGTAGCGATACGCAGTTTGCTTATATTTAACTTAATGTTAATGGGAAGTAATGAATCGGCAAACAATTTCCAATTATAAAAATCGTTATGGCTCAGTTTAATGCATTCATAAGCCCATGGATTTGTTCTAGCATTTCTGATAACGGTGGGCCATTCACTAGGTGCCCATATGGTTCGATTTCTTACAAAGGATTCGATTGTGCTATGGACTGAATCTACTGGCATCATAGTGTGACCAGGAAGCAAGTAAGTTATTGTAATTTGGTTCAAACATTTGGAGGAATTTAAAAAATAAGCCAACATCGACAGTACAGCCTTGTTCTTATTTTGACCAGCGCAGCTGTCGCAATAGAGACTCAATTTCATGGTGGTTTTTCTGCTGTCCAAAATTAAGAGGTACTTCAAAAGTGCTGTGCATATTTCGTTGCATCCTCGTTTACCATCCCGCTCACCCCACAAGAAGCAAAAGCCATTTCGTGTCCCACTTTCATACACGCTTAAGTTGTAATAGGCATATTTCCGGGAGTAGAATAGTGTGACATTTTTCGAAAATGGCGTATTTAATACTTTTTGCATGTCGAAACTAGCGCATAAAAATTGTGGGTTAGATTTTGTCTTCGTTTGTTCTTTTAGAAAAATTCCTTTAATTTCGTCTTTAATTTTTAAGTGAATTTTAAGTGCATCTGAATTTAAAACCTTTTCTTTATCTTCCGCATTAAGATTTTTCACATTTTCGCATGTGATGCATTTATCCTTCTTGGGTAAATGAAATCCAATGGAAAAATCATTTTTGAAAATTTTTCTAAAAATATTTAATGACACAATACTGCTTCCTAAGTCCTGCTCTTTGAGATACTGCTCATAACATTTGTATAGATTGGCCACGTTTCGAAACTCCTGGGGTATATATACTTTATTGCATTTGCTACGACAGTAATGCGACGGTACAGCTGGCAGTTTTTCAATGTATTTTTTACTAAATTTTTATGTTCTTCATTTGTTTTATTATGCGCCACTCTCTTTCGCCGCTGTTTAGCTCCACTTTCTTTTAACAATGCATGCCTTACCACCATTTGCGAAATATTTAAAGTTCTTAAAATATATTTTTGACAGACTTTGATAGCTTCACCATTGTGTATTAAATAATATTTGTAGGAACGATCTCGTCTATGTTCACTGTTGGGTTCTTGACAAGGTCTTCTTCTCCGTATGTGGACTGGTTTGATGCAAGAGAGAAGCCACAAATTTCGCCTTGATTCTGGCATTCCCCAGTAGTGTTCATTTATGTGACAACGTTCAATTTCTGTTACCTTTAGGCAATCGTTTTTGCACATATTTTTTAAGCACGGATTAGCAAGTACACTTCTCATATTTTGTGTGCTAATCTTGGTCTTGCGTTTTTTTTTGTGTCCGCGCTTACCAACGCAGCGCTCCTCCTCACAATCATCGCTATCACTGTAGGGAACTAGGCCTTTAACAATCTATATACATATATAAATATAATAAATAACACATTATCACTATAAAATCAACTATTTGTTTAACATATATATATAACATCACATTCACACAATATATTAATTACTAAACACAAATAAATAATAATGATCTTACATTTTTTGGAGACGTTGACATTTTTTTTTTCTTTTTAAACTTTCGTATCCACACTAGTTAAATGTCTTGCTAAAACTAACTCTTTTCACAGAAAATTACAAAAATGAATAATGAATAGAAATAACTGTAAAACAAATAAGAAGAAAGAAGAGATATCGAATGTGAAACGTCATCGATCTCATCCACTTACATTCTTTTTAAATTGGTTGAAATGTCACCACACATAAATTACAATGTTATATGTACGTATGTCACATACGTTATATTTGCAGTCACCAAAATATGTGCTGTCACATACGATAAAATTTAAACTAAGTTTCTGACATACCTATACCGAATACAGTTATAATATTTTACCAGGTGATGAGTTATAGGTGTTACAACAATTTTGCATCAAAAAGTCAATTTCGCAAAAATTGGCGTTTACGATACATTTGCAAAAAGGTGTCGATATATACCAAGACACATAATTCTACTCTAAGGAATTGTATAGAAAATAGAAATATATAAAACTAGCTGAAAAGTAATAAGAAAATGAAAAAGTATAAAGATACTTATAAATACATTTAGCATTAAAATACACACTTACGGTTGGTGTGAAAAAGGGATTATGAACAAAATTATAAAAAAATAAAAATATAAAAGAATTGGAAATCTAAACAAGTTTGACAGATGTAAACTAGACTAAGACTAAGACTAAGACTAAGACTAAGACTAAGACTAAGACTAAGACTAAGACTAAGACTAAGACTAAGACTAAGACTAAGACTAAGACTAAGACTAAGACTAAGACTAAGACTAAGACTAAGACTAAGACTAAGACTAAGACTAAGACTAAGACTAAGACTAAGACTAAGACTAAGACTAAGACTAAGACTAAGACTAAGACTAAGACTAAGACTAAGACTAAGACTAAGACTAAGACTAAGACTAAGACTAAGACTAAGACTAAGACTAAGACTAAGACTAAGACTAAGACTAAGACTAAGACTAAGACTAAGACTAAGACTAAGACTAAGACTAAGACTAAGACTAAGACTAAGACTAAGACTAAGACTAAGACTAAGACTAAGACTAAGACTAAGACTAAGACTAAGACTAAGACTAAGACTAAGACTAAGACCTATGATTGAGGCAGAACTAAGACTACATAAAAAGAGAGACGTAGAATTGAAGCTAAACTTAGATTTCATAAATACCATCAATAAATCTAAACTTTGACCAAGATTGAAGCCAAACTAAGACTTAATAAAGACCTAACAATAATTGAAGCTATACTGAGACTATTTAAAGACTTTTGATTGTAGTCAAACTAACTTTTGATAAAGATAATATCTGAAGCTAAAGTAGGACTGCCAAATATTAATAAAATTAAGATTGAAATCAAACTACGACTTGTTCGGCAACTGAAGTTAACATCTGACAGTTGCCCGTTTCCATCTGTAATATGTGTTTGACAACTTTCAACTCCACTGAGGTACGGTTGACATCTGTAATCTACCCGTAGGTTTGATAGAGACCTATAATTGAAGCTAAACTGAGACTACTTAAAGACCAACGATTGCAGCAATACAAGGACTATAAAATAATATACGACTGAAATCAAACTAAGGCTAACTAAATTGAGCAATTAACTAAACTAAGACTAAGTTAAGTGCTACAATTGAAGGCAAACAAAGACTTTTTGAAGGCAAAGTTGAGCCTATGCAATGACCTAAGATCGAAACTGTACTAAGACTATATAAATGACCTACAAGTTAAGTTAAACTTAGAAACCATATATATCATATCGACAGTTCGATTCCAAACCATGCTATGTCGACTTAGCATGTTTTTAACTTTTTTGCGTTTTTAAATTTAGATTTTTATACTATAAAATTTTTTTATAAAATTTTTTTATTCGAAGGTTTACTTCTAGTTAAACATACAAATTTACTTGAAATTTATTTTTATATACCTCTGTTATAAAAGTTTTTATGTTTAACTAGAAGTAAACCTTCGAATAAAAAATTTTATAAAAAATGTTTACAATTAATACTCGCAAGAGAAATAATTCTCATTCAGATTTTTTCTACTTAAATTCTGTCAAATTTCGGTTGTGATTGGCTAGTCCAATCAATAGCTAGAAACAAAAAAGTTCTACCTCATATGGTTTTTTAGATATCGCCTGTAAACTTTAGGAGCTTTTCCTGCAAAAACTCACTTTTTCGACTTGGCATGTTTTGAAATTGAGCTGTCGATATAAAGCAAAAAAATTCTAAAATTTATGTTAAGTAGCATTTTTCAGAAAGTATTTCAAAAATACTGTCTTTCTTTCGTCGAATTCTTTTCAAATTCCAGAGATGAAGATAGCTAATGATCTCCAGTAAATCTGTGAGTGTTAGTCAACCTATAAAGATGCCTCGTACGCTGCAGAAGGACAGTGGATAATATTAAAAAAAAAACACAAATAAAAAAAAGAAAAAGAAAAAAATAAAAGTGTTAAGTTTTAGCGTTTAACATATTGAATACTACCGCCCTTAATTAGATGCACGCAGCTCTTTATATTCTGTCATACACCTGTCCCTCGATTTACACGATAGATACGTGCCTGAAAAAATCGTATAAATCGAAATAGAAATATTTTTTATGAGAAATCGTGTAAATCGAGAAAAGACCCAAATACGAATAAATCTAAAATTTTATTTAGAAGATTCATTTATTTTAAAGTAAATTAAATTATGTATATAAAAAATAATTAAAATCAATACATACATTGTACATACATATTTACATTGCATTAATAAAACAAAATAAATGGAACTCATAAAAATTACTACATGTCAGTATGTACACTAAAAAAACAATTAGAAATATATTAGATATACATATTTATATAACGTGTCAGTCATCACTTTCAAATAATTCTTCATCACTGACTTCCAGGCGACATATCACTTTCGTCTCTAGATAATATTTCATGCAAGTCTGATTCGATAGTTGATAAATTACAGACAACACCAGTTTGTAGAGATTTGGAAGTATAATTTGTAATTAAAGCTTATGTTGAATTATTGTACAAGTCCTTATATACCTCCCGATATTGGGCTAAGCCCTGTGAAATGTATCGCGGGAATGCAAGGGCTCTTTTAATATTTGGGTCATTTTTTAAAAAATATTTTCCCAATTTTCGGCCTAATTCAAACCCTTCACGAATATTTTTTTTTTTGTCAGTGCTACTGGTTCCGTAACTCCTTCATTGGAATTGTTGTCGTTTGTTTCGACCATCATATTTACTAAATCTTCAACATCTAATTCTTTATTTATCATGAATTCTTAAACATTATCTGGACAAAAGTCATCAAAACCTTCTCCTGCCACTGTATGGGCCAACTAAACTATCTCAGACATTTCATGCTCCAAGGATGGAAAAGGTAGTATTTTTGCTAAAATTATTAAAAATAAAAATATCGTGTAAATTGTGGTAATTTCCACATCCCTCGTTGTAAACGAAAACCAAAAAAAAAAAAAATCATGTAAAAGTGAAATCGTGCAAAAAAAGTATCGTATAAATCGAGGTAATATAAAACAAGGCCAGAAAATTGAATTGATTTTAGCATAATCTTTTGTTCTGGAACTTTTGAGCCACAGCTTGTCTTGCTGCAGTAAATTACTGGTCGATGTTGCCATGATCTTTTATTCTCGACCTTATTTTGCGGCAGATATAAATACTTCACGTGAATCTATAGGAACGACGTTTAACATAGAGTTCATGGCATCGGCATCGATTGTAATACAAACAAAAATATTAATAAATTCTGCGTACTGCGTCGTTCTAAGAATTCATATGTGAATATTGTACATACATTGGCAGCTTCCGGATATTTGTTTTTTTTTTATTTTCAAAATTATTCCTGATTCTAGAAATACACATTAGCATTACTGCAAAAGATCTTAAGGGAGTAATATGCTGCTGTTTTCCCCAGTCTTATTAATAAATACATACAACAATAGTTTCGCTTTAGCCATTTCCAGCTAAATACAAATTAAATTTACTTAAATTTTGTGGCAGTATTTATACTTTTTTTAAGCGCCCCTGGGATATGCTATACATTTTTTTCAACATAAAGATGAAGGCAAAACCAAAAAAAAAATATATTTTTAAAGTAACAAAATAAAAATGCCTTATTTTCGTAAGGAAAACATATTGGGCATTAAGAAATATTAGGGAGGTGATGTTAGTGAGATTTGTATAAAAATAGAGATATTTTGTTTTACATGATTTGTGTGTGCCCTAATGTATGTTTTGGTTTTAATGCCAAAATTAATTTGTTCAATTTTTGTGGCGCCAGTCTTCAACAACTAAAGGAGTTTTTTCTCTCTCTCTCTCTCTTATTCTCTCTCTCTCATACTTTATTTTATTTTCTTTATATATTGTTGCTGTCGCTAAAGGATGTGTTGTTATACTTGTAGCCTTAACTTATTCTAGTTTTTTTTGTGGGTTTATTTTATATGCATATGAATTAAAATCAATATTTAGTGGGAGAGTAACAAAAAATTTTTGTTTAAAACAAACCAGAAATGTATAAATTGTGGCCTTTGAATTATTTATGAGTAACATAATTAATAATCGTTAAAGAAAATTTTGAGTTTTATAAAAAGAAAAACTTTGTGACAGCAAATGTCACAGAAGGGATAGCAAAAGTTTAGGTTTTTTTGCAATTTTTTTTTAGGCAAACACTTTAAACATTAAATTATTTATGGGCAAGTAAAGTTGCCATAAAAGTTTTTGGGAATTCAAATTAAGATCAAAGTTTAAAGTTCAATGGAAAAAATATTTATAGTGCAGCAAATAATTTTCAACTGAATAGATAATAAGAAAAGAGCCTCTTATTTAGCTACATGTTAAACAAAAAAAAAAAAAAACCATTTTGTTTAAAAAATTTGTCCTTAAAAATCTTTCCAAAACAATGACCCTTGTTTACCACATTTCTTTATAAATTTCCTTACCAAAACACTTTGCCATAACTTTCAACACCTTTGTGAAACCATTATTTGCATTTCTTTCCCTAAAACCACCTTTTTCAATTAAGCCACATTGACAGGCCTTTTTAACTTTAAATTACAAATTCTATTCCCTCTACCCTGTCTCATCTTAAATCTCAGCATTCCCAATTCACCAACTTTTCCCCTACCGCAACAGACCTTAGCACCTTAACGAGCAAATATTAAGTATGACATTTCCAATTAGAAATATGCAGCGAAGTGTATAAAAATTGTTTAAACTCTGTGAAAATTAAAAAAAAAATATATAAAAAAAATATCAACAAAGTAAATAAACAAATAAACGAGCAGCATTAATACTAAAAACAATTTCAACAGCAAGAAAAACTGTAGTCTTGTTTGTTTAGCTTTTCTTTCGTGTTCATTTGTAATTATTAATGTTTCTTCAAAATTACTCTCCAACCCCTGTGCTACACAAACACACATCATTTTCAATAATCATCACCTTCAAAAATATGTTTTTACAAATGATAATAATTCCTCTACGAAAAACATCTTGTTCAAGTTGCTTTTGCCTTCATCAACACTCCTGTAATAGGAGGAACGTTAAACAACATAATGATGCTGTATTTTGTAATAACCTGTCATATTTCTAATATAAAGTTTTCTTTTTTTATTTTCACAAAATGTTGTAATTTTTTTTTTTTTGTTTTTTTTTTATGATTTATAGATGCCTTTGTTTTATTATTGTTGTTTATAACAATTTTATTGGATTTTCAAGTATTTTTTTGTTGGCGGTGGGGGGGGGTGTTTGATTGTAGAACAAATGATATCTATATTATCCAGCAGAAATATGTATATTATATATTGTATTAAGAGACAGATTTAAAATTTTATAAAATACTATAAACAACATATTCCTAGATTTGGAGCCTTTTGTTAAAGGATGAGCAGAGGTTGTGTTTGTTTTTAATAAAACGACTATTAAACTTAAAATTCAAGTAAAAATAAAACCACGATTGGCAATAAAATTTGAGTTTAAACAGAATTAGGGCTGATGCTAAAATTTGAACTTAAATAAAAAAGACAATTAAAAATAAAATTTGAGTTTAAATAGAACCACGATTTAAACCAGACTCTTAATTTAAAAAGCAGCATGATTAAAGCTAAAAGTCGATTATAAATAGAACCATGATTGAAGCTAAAATTTTAATTGAAATAGAAGCATGATTGACATTTAAATTAAGGTTTAAATAAAAGCATAATTAAAAATAATAGCCTGTTCAGCGATCTCGAACGATAACGTTCGCTTAGATAAGACTTAAGACACAAACTTTTTATCGTATCAATTTTTTACTCTATCAAGTTTGTTTACTCCACAATCAAGTTTGTGTCTTAAGTCTTATCTAAGCGAACGTTATCGTTCAAGATCGATGAACAGGCTATAAAATTCGAGTTTAAGTTGAACCACGATTAACACTAAAATTTTAGTTTGAATACAGCCATGAGTTTAAATGGAGCCACAATTGAAGCTCTAAACTGAATTTAATGACGCAATAATAGAATTAACCTACATTCTACTTTCTTTATTCTTTCGATTAATTGCTTTCACAATCACAATCACGTACTCGTCTGTATTTCAGTATTGCTTATAGAGTAGACCAACAAGCATGGATCGTCTCTAGAGGATGCCAACAGGCGTGACTCATCTATAGATAAAACCAACAAACGTGGATCGTTTATAGGATAGACCAACAAACGTGGCTCGTCTCTAGCTTAGAAATCTTTGACATTTTTTGAACATTTATTCTGTTTATAAATCGCCTAGAAGTCTGCTTGTTACTGGCTCTTGGGACTCTACATTAATATCTCCTAATAGTCTAGCCTAGTCGTGGCTATAATTACTTCAATTGTTGCTCATTTTATAGTTTTGGATCAGCCTCAATCATGACTGTTTATATAGTCTTACATTAGCCCAAGTAGCAGGGCCGTCTTAACAAATGTGAGCGCCCTGAGCTAAATAAAATTTTTCGCTCTTTTACACAAAGTTTTATTTTTATATTCTAATATTCGATAATATTTATATACATATACATATATACAAAATGACTAGCATACTTTAGCATATGTACTCTGCTCTTGCCAAATTATTAAACAAACAAAAACATTACTAGCAGTATTTGAAAAAAAAAACACTAAGCAAGACGAACAATTATAATTCGGGGAAAAACATTTTAAATATATATGTAAGTACATATCGTCAGCTTTTTATTGGTTTGACTCAAGATGTATTAACCAGGTGACAGCGTAACTACAACAATTATAACAAAACAAGAACAACAGGCATTTTTGTTTGTGTAACATCTTCATTACTGTCAAAAACATTTGGCATAAAATAAAGAAAACCAACATTAATACATACAAACATAGATAAAAACAGACAACAATAGTGAATTAAACTTAATATAAAAAATATTATAAAAATTTTATAATAATAAGAAATATAAATTAAAAAAAACTTTGTATATAAATTTTGACTATTTGTAAACAAGGTTTTGACATTTAGGTAGGGTTTCAAGAAAAAACATGAGTAGAGCAAAAAATAGTCAGCTGGAGTAACGCTGCTACCTGATTAAATATGCCTTGGTTTGACCCACTGACTATTTAAAAAAAAATTGAGTTAAATATAAAGTAAATATTATTTTTTTTAAGTTGATAAAAAAAAGGAAATCAAAAATGTATCGTCTTGGTTATTTGGCACCCTCGAATAATTGGCGCCCCTGGGCTGCAGCCCTATGAGCCCTATGGTTAATGGGGGCCTGCCAAGTAGTGCATTTTTTTCAGTCCTAAATATGCTTCCATTGTGGCTATTTTTATAGTAAGAAATTTGTTTGAAACGTGGCTCTATGTAAACTCTACGCTGGGCTTCCAATATGATCTTATTTAAAGTCTACGATGAACTTTAAACGTGCCTCTTTCCATAGCCTGTGATTAGCTTCACTCGTTGGTTTTTTTATATGATGACATATATGGAAAAGCGATTTACTTTTCAAATCGAACGATTTTCATTACATACCGGAATATGAGTTGCGTTACTAAAATCAATAAAAAAATAACCAATAGTAGTTTATTTTGCCAACGTCTTTTAAAAGAACGGCATTTTCCGGGGAAACGGTAAAAAACTCTAAGAAAAGTCTGAAACAAACTTTGATCAGCAATACATTTTCAATATAAAACAAAAAGAACGGCATTTTCCGGGGAAATGGTGAAAAACTCTAAGAAAGGTCTGAAACAAACATTGATCAGCGATGCATTTTCAATATAAAACAAAAAAAAAAATTACACTTTTTCCAAAAGAAAAAAAAAAGCGCCAAATGGGGTAAAGTAATCACTAGAGAAAAAGCTCTATATTATAATGCATATGCCTCTGCCAGTTTCTTATAACTTGTCAATTAATATTTACTATTTTATTTGGTTTAAACTTAGATCCGCAAAAGTTAGGTTTGATTATTTCAATGGTTTTATTCATTTGCACTAGTTACTCAATTTCAAAGACCTTCTAGTATTTGAGTTGAAAAAAAACCTTTTTAAATCCTCACAACAATTTAATTTAAGTACTCCTTTATTACCAAGTTACTGGCTATAATTTATATAAAGTATTTGTAAAGTATTTATATTTTTTATTTTATATATCAACAACAAACAACTTTAATTTCAATAAATTGAGTCTTGCAATTTTAACAAATATTGACTTAAGCCTAACTCTGTATTTTGCTTATATTTTGTTTTTGCTATCATACATGGTATATATGTATGTATTTATTTAAGTATCTTCCTGGTATAACATGTACCAGATCTCAAAGTAAGACACCAATAATATTACTAAGCACAAACAAAAAAAAAAAAAGAAACTCTGTTTACAAACGATTTCCATGAAAGGATGCAAACACATATAGACTAAGAGAATATGAAGGAATGTGTAACTTTATATGGTTGCTAGCAAATGCCCCTGTATGTATGCTACATTTCTGTTGAAATGGTTCGTGTATATGTACGAGTATATACATTTACTAGGTAGATATATGTATGTATGTACATCTGCTATATTTGTAAGTCAGTTTGCATAAGCATACATATAAGACAAAAAAAGTAAAAAAAAAATAATAATAATAATATGAGTAGAACAAAAAAAGAAATCCATATGCATATAAGTAGAATCATACACTTAAATGCACAAAGAAGTAAAATAATATTAAATGTATACACAGAGTTTAAAGTCAAGAATATACCAGCAGGTGAATAAGGGATTAACAGCAGATATTTAAAAACATTTAATATAATTGACATAGAAAGATTTGAAGCATAAACTTGGTTAAAAATAAAAATAATTTCCAGCATTACTCTACAAGGCTAACAAACCCTTGCTCATTTTCTGATTCTAACTACCTTCTGTTAAACTGTGACTGCGACAACTTCCCCACTTAACCTAATTTTTAAATATGGTCTATAAGTTCCTCTACCACTTCTCCTTACAGCTATTCCTCTTGTTATTATATTTACATTCTTGCTTATTTCGAACAAAGCTACATAAACTAAAATAAAAAACTGTTTAGTTTTTCATACAAAGAACTTTGTTTTTTTTTGCAATAAAA
Source organism: Bellardia pandia (assembly GCA_916048285.2). Taxonomy (NCBI): domain Eukaryota; kingdom Metazoa; phylum Arthropoda; class Insecta; order Diptera; family Calliphoridae; genus Bellardia; species Bellardia pandia. The sequence continues at coordinate 97,600,631 of OU696531.1, read as the reverse complement.
TATCAGAAAAAATTAAAAAAAAAAACTAAATAACTCTTATAACTTTTCTGTTATTTCTTTGTATTTTTGAGAATACAACATTTGAGAAATTATAGCAAATTCAGAACTTATTCTTAATACTTTTTGTACGGGGGGGGTTTTTTTTTTGTTTGTTAAAAAATTCTGCTGCACTTAGAGCACAATTTTTAACAATATTTATTTCATGGCAAAGTATACACGAAATAAATATAGAAACGAAGAAAAAAGAATATTGTTTGTATTTTAAACATTTTGTAGCAAAACATCTTATTTGTATAAAATACAACTGCATAAATAAAATGCAATTCAGCAGAAAATTTAAAGCTCTAAAGAAGAAAATGATTGCATAAATTTAGGAGTTAGAGAAACACGTGCAAAACACTGCAAAAAAACAAGAAACGACTTTATAATAATTACTATAAAAAGAGTCTACCGTCTTATACTCAGACTACCGTCTAATACTCAGAGTACTGACTTATACTGAGACTACCGTCTTATACTCAGACTCCGGTCTTATACTCAGACTAGCGTCTTATACTCAGACTCGGGTCTTATACTCAGACTAGCGTCTTATACTCAGACTACCGTCTTATACTCAGACTACCGTCTTATACTCAGACTAGCGTCTTATACTCAGACTACCGTCTTATACTCAGACTAGCGTCTTATACTCAGACTCGGGTCTTATACTCAGACTACCGTCTTATACTCAGACTACCGTCTTATACTCAGACTACCGTCTTATACTCAGACTACCGTCTTATACTCAGACTACCGTCTTATACTCAGACTACCGTCTTATACTCAGACTACCGTCTTATACTCAGACTACCGTCTTATACTCAGACTAGCGTCTTATACTCAGACTCGGGTCTTATACTCAGACTACCGTCTTATACTCAGACTACCGTCTTATACTCAGACTCGGGTCTTATACTCAGACTACCGTCTTATACTCAGACTACCGTCTTATACTCAGACTACCGTCTTATACTCAGACTACCGTCTTATACTCAGACTACCGTCTTATACTCAGACTAGCGTCTTATACTCAGACTCGGGTCTTATACTCAGACTACCGTCTTATACTCAGACTACCGTCTTATACTCAGACTACCGTCTTATACTCAGACTACCGTCTTATACTCAGACTACCGTCTTATACTCAGACTACCGTATTATACTCAGACTACCGTCTTATACTCAGACAACCGTCTTACACAAATACAAATCGTTCAACTTTATTAGGAAAATTCACGATCTGTGAGGAGTGTGTTTCGAGCACTTTGCTCAACTTATGGTCAACATAATTGGCCTACTGAGCGTACTGTTCGGAACACCATCAGCCAGTTTGAGACCCAGAATTCATTATTGGATATAATTCGACCGAATAGAACGTTCGCAGCAACTCGGAACAATTTGCGTCGAGATCTTAAATTGAAAGCGTACAAAATACAGTTTGTGCAAAAACTTAAGCCGCTCGACCTTCCCAAGCGACATCGCTTTGCTCTATGGGCTCTTGAATAATAATTTCACGTTTTGGGCCGGTCGATTGGCCAACAAGATCGTGTGATATCACACCGTTAGACTTCTTCCTGTGGGGATTTGTAAAGTTTAAAGTTTATGCGCACAAACCCACTTCGATTCAGGCCTTGGAGGAAAACATTACGCGTGTCCTTCGCCAGTTACCAGTCGAAATGCTCAAACGAGACCATCTACGACGTAGCAACGGCCAACATTTGATAGACATAATCTTCAAAAAATAAATGCCAACGAATGTTCCTTCAAATTATAATAAACATTCCACATTAAATTTGAATGGATCACGCTTTATTTATGAATTCATTTTTGTTTTCAATAAATTTCCTCCGCTCTGTCTTTGTAAACTGCAAAATCAAAAACCATGAACATTATTTGACATGTTTGTTGCCTTGTTAAAAAGAAAAAATCTATATTTTTCCACATTAATAAATTAAATAATTTGATGACCATTGCTAACAAAATTAAATAAAAAAAAACTAACGAGCTATTTTTTCTGTATGAAAACATTTCATTATAAAATAAATACGAAACAAAATAAATAATTTATTAGACATTTATAGAGGACATAAAATGAAATATGATGAAATATTTTAAAACATACATAAATAATGGGAAAAAGTTTTGCTGCGGTCAGCAAAAACGTAAAATTTATGACAAAAACTATAGATATTTTTGTAATTTGAAAATTAGTTATTGTGAAAGGGAAATAATCTTTATATTAAGGCTAAGAAGAATTTAAGAAGACTAGAATAGTCAAATTGAAATCAATTACAAGAGTGATTTAAAGATCGCCTTTGTCAAGCCAGTCGGCATATATGTAGGTTTCTTTTGTAAATACATTTCAAAAATTCGGAAAGAAATCCTTGAAATACATTCATGAAAGTATTTGAGACTTGTATTAAGCTACGGCGTTTGCAAGGATAAACGCTTTGAAGGACATTGTTAAATGAATTAAGGAAATGACAAGGAATCGCTTAAAGCTTTTAAAGCTAAGACTAATGACTTTTTATATTACAAAAATTAGAACAAAGACGTGAGGTTCTCGCCACCTATCACGGGATTATAAACCATTGTGCCATCATATCGTCATTCTGTGTTTAAAGCATTCATTCTTTTACAATAAAATTCTTGAGAATTTCAGTCAAAATACCTCCTTTTTATGTTTAAATGTGTGGTGTAACTAACAATTATAGTTGACCCAATTTGTTAGATAGTTTGCCTCTTGTGTTACTGCCACTTTAATTAATTTATTCTTAAATGCAACCTACTTAAATCCATTGCATTGATATATTTAACATATCTAATAGATTACAAGTAATGCATTCCTAATTTGTATAACAAGTAAACTGAAAACCATTTTCTGGCTAAATCACTAACATGTTAATAATCGACAACAATTTTCTGCCTCAAGGTTTGCGAAAAGCTAAATTAACATTTAATTATAACTGTCAACTGGTCAGCAACACAGTTATGTAATGACCTAGAAAGCCAAAACTACAAGCAAATTAAAACATGAACTAAATAGTAAAGTTATTTTTGAAATGTTTTCTCTATATATTAGGATGATACAGTTTAGCGGGAGCAACACCAACATTGATGCCATAAAACAACTCAGACTGCCGACTTGTTAACAGACAAACATCTTATTAACAGACTATCGTCTTATTAACAGATTACCATCTTATTTACAAACTACCGTCTTATTAACAGATTACAGAATTGTTAACAGACTATATTCTAATTAACAGAATATCGTTTTTTTAACAGACTAACGTCTTATTAACAGTCTACTTTTACATTTTCTACTTAGACTTCCGATTCCAACATTTACCTCTTTAATTTAGGTGCCAACCTAATATATATCTACTGCTTGTACATTTATACAAATATTTAAAATGAAGCAAATAAACTAAATAAAATATTTATAGAACTTTTAAAAATAAAACACAGTTTTCAACTCAATTTGTAGATGTTTTATTTGCTTTAAATATATATTTACTTACAGAAGTTATTTGCCAATAAAATATGAATATAAGTCATTCCATGTCAAACGGTACGTATTTTTTACATCTCTAACTTGGATTGTTTCGGCAGTTTGTGTATGCATTCTTCTCTTAAAAATATTTTATACGTGTTTCAAGAAAAAAATATAAATTTTTTTTTTCAAATGTTATGACCAATTGAACTTTGGTGAAATGGCGATTTTTTTCAAAGAGGTGTGTTCATTCAATCGCATGTAACTCCTGAAATACTGGACCAATTTTAATGTGCTGTACCTTGTTTTGAAGGTAATTACAACTTCTTCTAAAATACCAAAGCGGTATGACATATCCCCATAGCATTTTTTTAAGTTTGTATCATTTTCATCCTTTTATTTCGATTTTCAAACTGATTACATCTTTTTTTTTAAATTTTGAGGATGTGTTCTTATAGGTCTTTTTTACAGACTGTGTGGGTTTTGAAGTGGTGAAATAATGCGTTCTATTTTTAATGATTTTTTTTACCTTATACCTTTTGCACGAGCAACAAAAATTTCTGTGAATATAGAAAAAATATATTTTTCGATAGTTTATTAACACAAGATACAAACAACAACAAAAACCAAAGAAAACGTAGTTCAGTAATGTGTAATATTTACAGTAAAAAAGAAAACAAAAAAAAATAGAGTAAAGAAATAAATGTTATGCGTTGTATCGTCTTAATACAGTACTGCTCAGAAGATGATGTTGTCTGAACTTTAATTTTTTATCGGGTTGTGGAATGACTGTGTGGTAGCCAAGAGTTTCAGAAATTATTTTCGCTTTGTCAAAGCGCTCCTTTAGATGTTTCGCCCTATCTTCATATTAATAGTTATTAAAGAACTCCGTATGAATATTCTTGACGTTTTTATTCACCCAATCATAAAATTTGACGGCACTATTAATGGGATTTATGAGGCTGGACAAGCTTGCACGTGCTGCTAATCTTTTGACTGTTCCTCCCAGACCATAGCAGGGCTCTTTGCCATGAGACGTCGCAAAAAAATGCCATTCCGCTGGTATTCCAAAATCATCTACGTGGAACGTCAGGTTTGATGGTGCAGGACTGGCAATGCTCACCAGAGATACATTGGGTATTACTAGATGATTTTTTTTCTCATCGGGGATGAAGTAGAATTTGTAGAGGACTAAATCTGCAAATTTCCATAAAAATCGGAATCATTGCGTTAAATTTTTTCCCAAATTCGTACCGTTTGACATGGAATGACTCATATGTGGTTAAAATGCTGCCATTAGGTTCTTTTTTTGTTCTACCTAAAAGCGTTTGGGGCAGGAAATATACTTTTTTGCAATTACTTAAAATATGTTTAATTTCCTGCTTTAATCTCACAGTTTCATTTTAGAATATAAAAAAAAAACACTTACAAAGAAAATTAAAAGTGGAATAAAATGCAAATGAAAACGATGGTAACTAAAACTTAAACAAAACACAAAGTACATTAATTTTATGCTTTAATAGCAAAACTGAAATGAAACAAGAAAAACATATTAAACAAAGAACTTTTTTTTTGTTTCTATGTAGTATTTGTACTTAAAACGTCATGGCCTTTATAACATCAAATATAAACCGTGTCCTTGAGCAGTTTGTGTTTTTTCTAAATATCTATAGTATAAAGCAGGAGGGCAGGCTGTTGGCTGGTGGTGGTGTTGAAAAACGAGTAAGAGAGAAAAAGAGAGAGTAAACATTAACTAAAACACTAAAACGATATCGTACTCGTAATGTAGAGAGGGCATGTTAAGTGGGATTTTTAACATGAACTTATATTCAATATAAACTTAATAAAATATATTTTTCATTGTGTGTGTGTGTTTTTTTTATGTACTAAATACAATACATAAGCTCCTACATATGTATATACATTTGCACATATGTATGTAAAATGTAATAATAGTTTTATTGTTTGCATATGTAAGCATTTATATATGAGTATTTATGTATAAAATAACACATGTTTAGTGTATGAAAAACAATATAATACTTACATGTCTATAAGTACTTGTTTACAAACATGATATTGACATTATATTAGGAAGGCCTTCAAATTCATAATTTTGAATTGAAATAAATTATTTAATTTACTGTCTTATGAAACTGGCCCTATACTCAGACTACACAATCTTCTACACAAAACTAGCATCTTCTACTAAGTCCTTAAATTTTTTATAAATCGTTTTATATATATTTCTAAAGTTACGGTCATATTTGCCGAAAAAGACGTAAGCACTAAATAAAATATACTTGAACTCATTTATTTAGACACAACATATGTTTAGTCTTATTTTATTTGTTGCTGTTTGATCTTGCAAAACTTTTGTAAAAGCAAACAACGTCAAACAAATTTGTGCTAAAATAGGTAGTTACGCTTTTTTGAGTAAATATTTGCCAAGTGTGACCTTAATACCTTAAGTAATGCACATGAACACAACGAACTTCCTGTGCCACCATACATACAATAGTATAAATACTTAATGTTAGTTTTATTGAAATTTACATTACTTTTTTTCTACTTACAGGTATGTTCAATTAAAATTGTGTATCAGCATATATTTGAAGGTATGTATGTATGTGTGTGAGTATGATGTTCAAAATTAATACTCTTGCCAGCATCCAAGTGTATCAAAATTTAGGATTTTCTACTTAACTTAGTTTCGATCAGGTTCTATGGCCAGCCGTTCTTAGGAAATAGTTCACTTGGGATCATAATGGTGATCCCATTGTGTTACCCAATTGATAGACAACCCGTTGACCATTCAGCATTGGTTGCTTCCATCTCAAACCATACAGATTCCTTGACGAAAGTATAGATGCGTTTTGGATTTAACCTGGATAGTTACCCCAAATATGATAAGTATATTTGGTGCCCAAAGGTATGAATAATTGTCTCTTCTTCCTCCTCCTTATGACAGCTTCTATAATAATCATTATACTGTAGACCAAGTCTTCTGGCGAGTGCTCCAAAAGAACAGTGACCTGTTTGGTAAAGAAACATTAAGCCTTATGAGCTTATGACGAAAACTAAGCAATGAATTAGTCCTTCCCACATTAAATACAGCCCAGATGCAGTGTTGCCAGGACCAGAAGTGAAAAAAAAGGCTAAATGGGCTTTAAAAAAGGCTAGAAAAGGCTAAACAAATTCAAAAAGGGCTAAAAAAAGGCTAGATTATTTCAATTCAAATTTCATTTATTTATTAACAAATACATATAAAAATGAAGGCTAAACTTAAAATATAACTTTTATTTAAGTAACAATAAACTTCACCGTTAATAATGTTTTATAAGTATAAACATTTTTTATAAAAACAAAAATTATTTTAAAAAACCGAAGACAAAAAAATTGAGTAAAATACTAAAAATAATGTAAATGTTTATGAAATCTAATAGCTGCCGGAATTAGCCCTGCATTTGAACTACCCACGACTGTTGGTGATAATTCTTATTCCAACAGCTGTTGGATTTCAGTAACACCTGAATCTTTTTTTTTTAATTGAAATAAGGCTAAATATATTTAGGACAAACTATATATATGTACATTTTTTTAATGTAAAAAATTCAAGTTTTTTGAATGACTTAAAATATATATAGAAAATTATATAATTAGGATGGATAATCTTTACTTTTATTTCAATTATATCAAAAATATTGTCATGATTTAAAAATCAACCACGATCTACTAAAACTATTGAAGATTAATTCATTCAGATGAGGAAATTGCTGGGAACATTTCCTCGGTATCTGAATCACAAATATCATTACAGTATATATCGCGAAAGTCTAAAAGGTTTTAAAAATCTTGAAAGATTTCCTCACCTTTTTTTAAACGAAATTATATGTATCCACAAATGTTTTCTTACCTTTCCATATTTATATCGAATCAAGTCACATATTTAAACACAAAAATACATAAAATAACATTATTTAGCACTTCTTAATCGCCTTTTTGTTTGTTTTTTAAGACGGTGTTTTTTTTTTTTTTTTTGTTTAAAAATGACATTTACAAACAGAGATCAATGTCGGTCGGAACAAAGTCGGCTTACAGATGCCGCTGAAAATTTTAAAAAGACTTACATATATTTACTTAACTATTTTTACTTTGAGTCGCCACCAGAAGCTTTTCGTCAGGCGTAGCCAAAATTTTCAATCGACTTGTTTAACAGCTTGTAAGTAATCAATTTACACTGCACATACTACTTCTGTAGTTATTAAAGAAAATTAAATATGATGCCAGATTATGGTTTTTATATACTAATGAGTCGAACTTGCGAATTTGAGGGCAATAAAATACGTACTGAAATTTTTTTAGTCTTAAAAAGGCTAAAATTAAATTGAAAAAAAGCTAAAAAAAGGCTAGAGGCTAAAAAGAAAAATTTGAGGCTAAATGACGAAAAAAAAGGCTAGATCTAGCCTCAAAAAGGCTAAATGTCAACACTGCCCAGATGGAACTTGCAATGGAACAAGGGGTTTCGTTCGATCAGGTATTTAAATCTTCCAAATGCTAATAGGGATTATATCAATTAGTTTTTAAAGAACTTCAATGCGTATACGTAATTTTTAACTTTAAATATTATTCATTCGCAGTAATATTGCAAACTTAAGAGTTAATGCTTGGTTTTCACTATGTCAGTTTTGTTGTCAAATTGTCCAAATTGTTGGTAATTTCATAACAATTTGGACAATTTGACAACAAAACTGACATAGTGAAAACCAAGCATAAGTAATTTACTGAACTTGAAATAGTAAACTCATATACTACTAGTACTAAAATGTGCAGGCATTTTTCAACTTATGCAATATTCAATTTAGTCCTTTGATTGTGAAAACAAAATATAACCTTGAAAATGTTTATAGTGTACTATGAACATATATCAAGTTATAGACAGGAAAACCTATTTAAAAGCCATATTAAAACTAAACATGCAACTTACACTTTAGAATATTAATAAAAAGGGAAAAGCAGAGACAGCCAAACTCCAAGAAATGTTAATGGTTTAAATTTTTTTACTGTTGCCAAGGGCCTTAAAGCAACACTTCTCTGCTGGAAACTTTCAACTCTAAAACGAACTATAAACCATTACTAGCATATGTTACACACATACTCTTTATATGGGTATTAAAATAATAATGTGTAAAATATGCAGGGAATTAGGATAGCCCCAAAAATTATTAGCAACATGCCAATAAGTTCCCAAAGCAAATATAGGCAATGACTAGGGTTGACAATCCTGAAATTGCGGGATCCCTTAGTAATGACGTTACATTATGAAAAGTATAAAATTCTTTTTACTTTATTACTTCGGCTTGAAACTCTTGTTCGTTTTTAGTTTTTGTTGTCCTTTATTAATTTCCAATATTTCGACCAACTTTGTTGATCATCTTCAGAAAAGAAATATAGTTTAATGTTTAATACAGTGTTGTCCGATGTTAATGTCTTAAGTTTCTTTCACTGAAAATTATTTAATCTTTATGTCAAGAACCAACTATTCGGGTATGTTTTTTTATATTCAATTTAATATATTTTCGCCACCATTGGAGCTATTGACTTGAAACTTTGAATATGCTCCTAAAATATTGTTTTTTAATTATCGAAAAGACCATTTAAAAAATGTTTATATTTTTGGAAATAATTCGCAAGCAGTTTACGGAAGTCGTCCTCTAAATAAACAATCGGCATACCCGGGTAGGCGCAGGACAAGTCAAGTAATTTTTGGTTTTAAAATGCAAAAATAGATTCATAGTTTTGTGTGTGTTTTGTTTTAAGAAATTGCATTATTATTTTCCATTTTATATATCATTAAAAAATTATTTGTTCAATCTTATTTTTGTTGTATATTCTCCAAGACATTTGTCCATTTCATCAACTCCACCTTTGCTTTCGTTGTAATCCAGTATCAATATAGGCTTTTGTTTTACACCTCCGACTTTATTATTATAATGAGATGTAGATAGAAGCACAACCGATCTATTTTTTGTTTGTTTTTTTTTTAAATATATGAAGAATATATAAATCCAAAAACTGAAAATTATACTTCTTTCCTTTTGGATTAGAAAATTCAGCTGGAACAAATGTTCATGATGCCCCAGATAGACAAGTTATAGTCAACATCAAAGAAGAAGCTAAATTGTAAGTTGTAAAAAAATTGCCACATATATATTTCTTTCCACTTTAACGAAAAAGTTTACAACACAAATCTTGAACGACTCGTTCACTCTGATTTGTTCCCTTTCTAAAGAAGGCGCCAACCCTGCATATATTTATCCACTTAGAGTTTAAGATGTAAGAGCATCAGAAACCCACTAGAACTTTATCCCTTATTTCGACGGTTGTGTAGTATATTCCTTATACTGTTTGCACCCAGTTCCCCACGGAAGGACGAAAGCTGCTCGTCAACCGTGATGTTGCCTCCTGCTACATAGTTATTTCCTAGGTGTCTGTTAAACATTAGAAATATGTCAGTTATGACAGTTGCTTTATCACTTTCTTTGCGGTACTGGCGTATATTGCCATTATAAAATTTTATATAACTGCTTGTGGCCCAAAATCGTTGAATACCCATCGACGCACGATATACGAGATTAGAACTAGTTTTTTTTTAATATACACGAGTGCCCCGATAGACTAGGCGATAGAGTGCCGGACTATCAGTCAAATGGTTGTGGGTTTGATTCCCGCTAAACACTGTTTTTTGTGTGTTTTCTGCAGATAAGCCAAAAGCTTCGCAGTTTCTATTTGTTAATTATTTAAAAAAAATATTGCAACTGCATCAGTTTGATAAAAATAAAAACCAGTAGGTCAATATAAGCAAATTCACTTGTAAACTATATATGAATTACCCGGGTATGATGGTTGTATACATAACGACAATTTTGTTTTAAATCAATGAACACATCAACACAGCTGACTGATTTTGTTTACAATTTACGTATGTCAAAATACTTTCTCCAGTGTTTTTGACATTACATTATTTGATGCAAAGAAAATGCCTGTTCTTTTGTATTGTGTTGTATTTGTTATCGATTTGCACTCACCTTGTATAATTACACCATGGAAAACATGTTTCGGAAAACTTAAAAAAAAACTTTATTAAAAAACTTTGGTCGTTGTTGATTTAAATATAAATTTTTGCTCTCTACATACAGTGCCGCCCTAATCTAGTAAGTGTTTGAGTATATATTATATCCACTTATGTGCCTGAGTATAGCGTGCGCTGTTGTTATCTGACCCTGGTGAAGACTGAATAAATAAATGAATACAAAAAAGCAAATAAATATAAAATATAATAATAATAACAATAAAAGCAAGTAGAAAAATATAGTCGGTCAAACCCGACCATATAATACCCTACAGCCAGTATTGGTATAAAACAGTTTTTCAGAAATGGGCGTGATATGGGAAATATGACCTATTATAGACCGATCATCCAAAAATTTAGTGTCATGATGTCTGTGAATATAAGTATAAGTATAGTATGTGTTAAACTTTATCTCGATATAAATACTTTTAAGAGATTTATGGAGCTTAAATTGAATTACGGAGTTGGTCTTATATGGGAGTTTCGACTAATTATGGACCAATCATTATAAAATTAGGTGTAATTATTTCTGTATATAAGAAACTTATTTGTGTCAAAATTGTTTCGTATAGTTTGTATACATATGAAATATATTTCCGTTTAATATTATTTGTATACCAACAATTTTGAGAGAGTGATGCTCTTTAAAGTGATTTTCGGAAGTGGGCCTTATATAGGAGCTACGACTAATTATGGACCGATCTGCACAACATTTATAGGTGTCATTTCGCTTCATTTACCACTCATTTGTGATAAAATTTGTTTGGATACTTGCATAATTAACACATTTATAATCGATAAGCCCCAATTTCGGGAGGACATTCGTATGGGGGCCAGGTGAAATAATGGACCGATTTCCACCAGTTTCAATCCCGTACATCCTTGGGCCGACAAAGTATCACGTACCAAATTCTGTCGAAATATCTTCGAAATTGCGACCTGTAGTCTGCGCACAAGCTTTACATGGACAGCCAGCCAGCCAACCAGACGGACGGACCGACGGACATCGTTAAATCGACTCAGAGAAGATTCTGAGTCGATAGGTATACTTCATGGTATACTTCTGGGCGTTACAAACATCAGCACAAATCCAATATACCCTCCTCACTATGGTGGTGTAGAGTATAATTAATATTACTTCACTCTGAAACAAGTTTTTAATATTTAGTGTAAAACAAGTGCTTAACAACATGTTATTGACAACAGGTTGTTGGTTTTTGTTGCAGCCAGAGCTATTTTTTTGTTGCAAATTATAAACAAATATAATGGGCGGTTAAAGGTTAAACAAAATGTTAGACTTAAATAGATTTTCACATACAAATATGCGGTAATAAATCTAAATTATCAAGAGAAAATAATGATGATTGATTTTGTTTTGAATTTGGATAACAATTAGGCTAATGTAGGGATAATAGTTGTTGATTTTACAACCAAACTGTTTTCAAAATTTTGAAGACTCGAATTGGTTTTCAACCGTTTTCAGCCAACAGATTGATAACTAAAAATAGAATTACAATTTGCTTTCAATCCATTCTTCTAAACTTTATTACCTTTAAGTAATTCATGCTAAAAGTCTGTGATTGAAAAGAAGAGGTAATCATTTAGTATATCCTCTGTAGTTGTTCGGAATTTGGGGACTTATATGAATATTGTTTGGACAATAAATACGCATTGATACGATTTATCACTTTAAGGATGATATAGTTAGAATCTTCAATTAGGAGTGGTGGTGGTCAAGGAGTTTCAAACGAATGGTGCGATAAGTACAAGGTATCGCAACGACACCAATATATGTTTAATTAGTATGTTGCTTTTACGAATGAAATTTAACATATTCAAGAGAATCTCATTTGTTTGCCTCAGTATGTTCTTTATAGTTATTGTAAAAGTTTATAGCAAACACAAAATCTAATTTTAAAAATATTATTTAAAAATTGCAAACACCACAAACAGAATGCCTGAACAAGCATTTTCTCACCATTTGTACTATAGTCTATTTTAACTTGCATCAGTTTCCAATTCTATTTGGAAACTTGTCATCATTCCACCATTTAATGATAATTTTTCGTATTGATTCAGAATTTGTTTGTTTGTTATACAATATTTTTTTATACTCTATGATTTTTGTTTACGAATTACGATTAGTTTGCACATTTAGTAAAGAAAAAGTAAGAAAGTATACTCGAATCTTTTATACACATCACCAAATAGCAGAAGTGTGATCTATGAAGACTTGCAACTAATTATACCCTCCACCACCACAAGTGGTGAATAAATTTATATTACGTTTTTCATTCTGTGTAAAATTTTGTTAATATTTATCTGTGACACAACAAATAAATATATATATTCTTGATCCTAATGAAATTATATGTCGATTGAGCTCCGTGTGTCTATCCGTCTGTGTAAAACACTCTCATCTCCAAAATATACAACTTAACTTAACGAAATTTTCAGAAAAAAAATTTTATTTTGTAGAAAAGTTTGATATTGAAAACCAGTACAACCAGTTTGGTAGAACAAGAGATATGGACCAAAATGTGAGACAACCTGTTATTTTTGTTTTATCCATTTTTTTGCAATTTTTTATACCCACAACCAAAAAGATGGGGGCCGTATTGAGTTTATCATGCCATTTGTAAAAGCTAGAAATAATGGTCTTACAACCAAAAAGTCTATTATTCTGGCTTCTTATAAGATTCTACGACGATTGATCAATGTCCATGCGACTGTCTGTCCGTCTGTTGAAGTCAAACTAGAGCTTCGAAAACAGAGACATTGAACGATGCAATTGTTATGAAACATTCTTTGATACACCAAAAAGTTTGGTATGGAAAATGAGCAAAATCGGTCTAGTAGGATCCAGTTATAGTTATAGATTAAAGTTTCAGACTACCTCAATATTTTTCCGATAATATCATGAAATTTGGCACACTTTCTTTACAAGTCCTGTTGAAAATGGCAGGAATTGTTCCATGATTTATCATAGCAACCAAACAAATGTCTTCCCGGAATATGGCTTTATGTTACATAAATTTTTTATAGAAAAACCGTATCCATAAAAAATTCTGCAAAAATAAGTTGCATGCAAAGTTAAATCTCAAAATAATATTTTGTTTGCAATCAAACGTTTACTTGTCTTATCTTCCCCTCACCGTAATGTCTAAAAAGTAATCAGCTTAGCTTAAATAATGGCTTCGTGTAAATTGGGAGTATATGTTTTTATTGTTCATGTACACTTTTGTGCTCCCCATTGTACGTTTGTACATATATTCTAATAATTGTGGTAACAATAAATCTCAATATATCACTTACAATATAGTTATAAACCCGATGAAGTTTTCTTGTTTCATAATTTAATTCGAGTACTTAACAAAGCTAGAAATTATTATTGAATAGAAACATTAAAGTGATCTTTCAAATAAAAGTTTAAAAAACATAAAGATTAATTTTGATATTTTCTTTTAGTTAGGCTTAAGTTCATTAAATTTAATTTTCATTATATTATTTTTACTGAAGAAGGAATTGTTTTACAACTTGAAAAATTTTTATTTTTGATAATTTTTCTTGACTGGGATTCGAACAATTCCTTCTTCAGTAAAAATAATTTAATGAAAATTAAATTTAATGAACTTAAGCCTAACTAAAAGAAAATATCAAAATTAAAATATAAACAGTTCAACTAAATACTAATTATTCTAAACATAAAGATTCTCAAGAAGTAAGACGGGTTTTAGAATTTCGTCATAAATAAGCCTACAAATGGTTTATTTAAAGAAAAAAATTTTATAAATTTTACAAACAACATTTGTCATATTCAAATAAAACAAACTCTTCTCTTTATTTCCTTATTTTTCTTAACCATACAGCTTTAACACACAATAAAACTCTAATAAAAAAAACAACAGACTTATTTTTGTCTACAACTAGCTCGATTTTATTTTTGCTTAATTAAAAGGCAACACCTTTCTGCATTATTTGCCACAATGTTTCACCTCAACAACTTTATTTACAGCAAAGACAGAAAAAACTACAAAAACAAAATAAAAACAGAGAAACATAAGAGTTTTTAAAATAAATAAAAATAAAATGTAAAACAGCAGAAAAGCACAGAAAACACTAAATTGTCCTTATTGTCCTTAAAAAAGGGCACTTAAACGTTCATTTACTTTTTTTGTTGTTGCTGCCTCTATTTTAATGCACTTTTCTCTTTTTCTCTATTTCGTTTTCTCAACACATTCGTTACCAAAACTAAATGTTGCAGCAGCATATATTCAAGCTTAGTTAGATAAAATGGTAAAAATCCTTTTTTAAAAAAAAACCATAAAAAATTGTCTACAATTCTTTTGGGTTTTTTTTCGGTGTATTGTTAAAGAAATTAATTGTTATGCATGGAATAATTACCGAGTGTTCTCTACATTTTTTTTCTAATGCTGCTTCTGCTTTACAAAACAAGAACAACAACAACAGCAACAATAATGAAAACAGTAACATTAGAGAAAGGAAGCGGAAAAAAAGAAAATAAAATGTTAAAACAAAATACATGTATTCTGATCTGTTGTATAAGGTAATCTAAAAACTAAGTATCAATGGCAAATGTCTAGTGGAAAATATATTGTCTACAATATTTACTAACTATTTACGTAGAAGAGAAAAGAGAATAACACAAAAGCAAGATTAGTATTTTGCTGGTGGTAACCGAAAAGGTTACTTACCGGTGTTAACTGCTGGCTGGGGGGTCGGTTTAAGGTAAATGGCATTTGTTAAAAAAAAATTGTGTTTAAATATGGTCAGAGCATTTTGTGAATTTATGGTATATTTAAACTTTAAAGAGTAAATTTAATATTTTTTTGCTTTTAGTTTTTATTTTTTTTTTATTATAATTTTATTTTTAACTTTTAAACTAAAGTTATTACTTACAATTTACAGAGTTTTAGTTATTACATTAATTTTTAGCTAGAAAATCATACTAGTTTATAGAAGGAGTTTTATAATAAAGAAACGTTTTATTTCAGAGAAAAGTAGTATCTTTATAAAAACCTCTGATTTGATATTAGAGCAAATTAATATGAAAGAATAATGTAATAATCATATGCACTCATGCATTCATGTACAACTATGTTCAAGATTAACGTGCAGCACCTGCCTTCTGGCTTATCTCCATGGTATACTTAAACGCAGAACGAACTCGGCTCGTCAACCGCATTGTATGCCCCTGCAAGAACATAGGAATATGTCTCACAGAGATTCATACTTTGTATGCCTTGCCAGGGGACACAAAATTTGCAATTTCTCGATACATGACTGCAACATCAATATAAAGATCACCTTGCTTAAGAGATTGGGCTATCTAATCCCTTCCGTTCGTAGCTTTGTTTTGTACAGTTAACATGACCTAGGACAACAGAAAGCATAGCATTGATGCAGCATTGTAATGATCATATAAGGCCAAAGACTATGATCTGCTGTGGTTACCATAGGCCGCATCGAACCAAGTCCAAAGGCCGACCATCACAACTACTGTCATGCTTTCCATACCTTCCTGAGCACCGATGTAAGTGTCGCCACTACTCTTCTGATTCGGCAACATCAAATAGGACAAATTGGTTGGCCGAAGTTTGCTTACTCTCGCAAGCTAACATCAGTTATTAAACCAAATGCCATTCTACCCGCAGTGGGTAACAACCACAGCCACTGCGTTGACACCGAAGAGGCCTCAACCAATTATCAGTTAGGGATCAAGCACCCTAATAATTAAACTAGAGATATGTCCCTGGGCAATAACTGATCCCGCAGTACTAGATGAGACTCTAGTCGGCTGCAAGCTTCCTATGATAAAACCAAATTCCATTCTATCCAGTTTCGAACCGTTGCAATTACATGTGACTGGTGACCATATGTCTATCCCGGCAATGAGATGCTGTATAGGTGATTGAACACCGGGAAATGCATTCATGTACAATTGTAAGTCATATATACATACTCATTTAAGTATATACGCAATACATACATGTATGTATGGTGATATAAAGTAGAAAATAAATTGGCCTTCTTTAATAAAGGCCAGAAATTAGTGGGTTACTAGACATGCTACAAGAAACCTTAAAGCGTTTTGTTAAAAAACTTATTTTTTCGATAATTAATTTGATATTATTTTCTTCGTGGAGATTTTTAGTAGAAAAATGCCATGGTAAATTAAGCATAATTTTTAACAGCTTATTTTGACAGACTTAATTTCGCGCAAACTCCCCAAACCGGACAAGCATAGAAAATTATAGATTGAAAGTTTATTTCAGCTAGAATTTTTTGCTATCACGACTTAAAAATGATTTACGCCCGATTAAAGGATATAATATTGTTTTTTTTTTAAATATAAATTTGGTTGGCGGAGATATAATCCCTCAAATTCCAAGTTGCATAACTGTTTGTAGAGTTATTGATATAGACTTTTGACTTTAAATAACCAAAAACAGCTATGCGAGTTAAACGATCTAAAGAGACAATTAAAATAATCGAAACGAGTGAGTACATAACAGGGAAATATCCCACACTTTAATTGAAAGGTAAACAGTATGACATGTGCCACAAATTAATCCACAACACTGTCAACCAATTTCGGTCGGTTATCATATTCAGAACCACTTGAGCATCAGTAACGGGCACCAGCATATTAGAAGAAATACGCTCAATTGATGCCTTCAGACCAAAGTGCATACCAAGGTTAGAAGGCCGGTGTGAGGTTGTCCCCACACCATCACCCAGAGACCAATACGGTCCATTGTGACCAAAACGTTATACATTGTGTATGTAATGGCTTCTTTTCAATTCGTAAATGCTTCAGTACTTTGGATGATTTTGCTTTTGAAAATTTGCCTTCAAACTTTTATTATTTTTAAATTCTTCTTTATTAATAAAAACTTATCATACACTCAAAAATGGTCTAACTATGTTTGCAAATTGCAGCTGAAATTTTAAATATACAGTAGCTTACCGCTTATTTTATGCAGTGCATTTTTGGTTCACAGCTCCATAAAAAGAAAACTAAAAGAAAAACAAAAAAATAATTTAAAAAAAGAAATTAAAAAAAAAATGTTTAAAAATTAAAAAAAAAATATTTTTGGAATGATTGAAAAAATAGCTATCTAAAGTCCTTTGGACAATTTTTGCTAGGACCAATAGGTGAAAAGTTACATTCATTTAAAAAAAAACCCTGTATGACCAAAATGTCCAACTTTGAGCCCCTCTAACTCCGGCACTTCTGGACTGAGAGAGCTGAAAATTTGTTTCTGGCATACAATCCAATAGTACTAACCTTGGTGCAAATTTCATCAAAATCGGAAGTTATCGATTTTTAAAATTTGGTCACATGACGTTAAATTCAACATGTTATTTTTTCACTAGGCAAATGTTGCGTATACTTATTATTTATTTCATAGAAATTATTAAATATCAATCATACGTCATGATGTTTTTCTATAGTGATTTTGAAATATTTTAATTCAGTTTTTGGTTGTGTATATTTTTTTTTTTTTTTTGTAACGGAACTTCAACGGTACGATAACTGTGGAGTGATTTAGACATAAGTTCAATAAACTCAAAATGGAAATAAACCAAACGGCAAAATTTCTTAAATTATTTATACGAAACAATTGTGATTAAGAAAAATGATGCAAAGTTAATTACTACTGACAAGCTACCTACAATCTTATGCTGAATCTATACTGATAAGCATTTTGTGAATATACAAAATAATTTGCAATAAAATAAAAATAGTTTCGAGGTTTAAAAAAGAATACCTTGTATTGCTAAAACAATTTTGTTAAAGTGGTACATAAAATATAATGTATAGAATGTTTAAAATATATAGTAAGGTGCTATTATTCATTGCGATTTGAATATTTTTGATTTCGAAATTATATTTCGCCTCGTTTTTATTTGCAAGTATAACTAATACTATTTTTACACAGTCTTTTTTTACACGATTTTGATTTAAAATTAAACAAATTTTAAATTTTTTCACACTATTTTATTCCATTTAGCACGATTCGAAATCTTTTGGGCTTAAATTTGTTTGGTTAAATTTAATTTTGTGTGAAATATGTTCATTTCACAAATTTAGGGGAGTTCTATTTTTGTGCATACAAGCAAATTTACTGGTCACAACAATTGTAAATAGCACAAATTTAGGTGAATTCCCTTTGAATGCATACAATCAAATGAGTAGATGAAGAAAGGGGGTTTGATATCGATGAAAATGAAAGGGGGTTTGAAATTCGATGAAAATGAAAGGGGGTTTGATATTTGGTAACGATGAAAATGAAAGGGGATTTGATTTTTACGATGAAAACGAAAGGGGATTTGATTTTTACTCAAAATTTACGAAGAAAATGAAAGGGGATTTGATTTTTATACGATGAAAACGAAAGGGGATTTGATTTTTACAAAATTTTCCATTGTTTTAAAAAATTCTTATCGCACACATTTTTTTTCCACGGTGATTCCTCTTTGCTGTTATTTTCCATTGTTTTAAAAAATTCTTATCGCACACATTTTTTTTCCACGGTGATTCCTCTTTGCTGTTATTTTCATGTTTTAAAAAATTCTTATCGCACACATTTTTTTTCCACGGTGATTCCTCATTGCTGTTATTTTTTAAATGTTAAAAAATTATTTATCAAAGAAAATGAGATGAATGGTGGAAGAATAAATCTTAAATCGAGTAAGACATCCGGCACAATTTTTAAAGAAAGACTATTTACACAGTTTCCATTGTGATTTTTGAAAATATTATAGACGGCGATAACACCACATATTGTTTGGTTTTAGGTCTAGAATCGAGTAAGACATCTGGCACAATTTTTAAAGAAAGACTATTTACACATTTTCCATTGTGATTTTTGAAAATAAGATATACTTGTCTGGAATTATAGACGGCGACAACACCACATATTGTTTAGTTTATGAAAAAAAAAAAAAAAAAGAAATGATAAAACATTTCCGGATTTATAGACGTTGACGAATCCTCATATCACAAGATACTTATAATAAACTAATATGTATAAATACTGAGTTTTAAAACAGTAACTATTCAGTAAAAGTCAAACATTCAATTGAAATTCAAAGAAATATGACCTCCACAATGACGAACCGGGATATTTTAGCCGCCTTCAACAAATTGAGGGGCAAACCATACTGCTCCGTAAAGGATATGGATTCTTATTTGGACACTATGCCATCAACATCAAGATTCGCTAAGGGTACGATGGAGGTGAATAAGGAAAGCGGAGCTGGATTTATATGCGAAGTTTGTTACAATGTATTTACTACATTAAGTAAACTGCACAAACATAAGCTCGTGCACCAAAAAAGCATGAAGAAGAGTTGCAACATCTTTTACTGTAAGCATTGTGGAGATGAGTTCACAAATAAAATGGATTTAAAAAATCATAAGGCTATCCATGTCGGGATAACAAGTTTAAATTGTGAAATTTGTGATAGAGGTTTTAAAACTCACAAGGGCTTTGAAAATCACAAAAAAACGCATCAAAATAAAATTAATTGTTCCAGCTGTCAAATTGATGTTGGAAGATTGGATTGGGGGCATCATCTTCGTTCAAGGCACCACAAGGAAAGTTTGGGTGTAGTGAGAGATTTCACTAAAAACATCAAAATAAGATCCAGCGACTTCATGGAACGAATTGAAGTCTACACATACTCAAACCCGAAGTTAGAGAACCTATTTGTGGAAGAATTTTTTGAAGCTGCAGAAGAGGAAGTAATGGAAATATTGGAAGAGTCCTTGGCGAAGCAAATTAATTTTAAATGTAATTTTGAGCTTCAATGCCTTTACATAAAAAAAGCAGAGGATACAGAGAAACTTGAGATTATGTCGCATGTGACTAAAATGGTGGCTGTAAACCGTTCTCATGGCTTACGAGATATTTATTTGGAAAAGGCAGATGACATTAAAACTAAAATGTCAGAGTTCCAAGAACGGGATAGTGGATGGGCTCTACTACAAATATCCAACTTGAACATCAACATCAACAAGCACAATATAGTTCGAGGATCGAGTTACATAAATATGCCATATAAATTGAGCAAATTAAATGCTTGCCTCAATATAAAAAATAATGATATATATTGCTTTAAATGGTGCATAGTAGCAGCATTGAAAAATCCAAGCAACCCCCAAAAAGCTACTATGTGTTCCTCATACAATATTGATAATATTGAGAGAGATGTTATAAAAATTAATGAAATAGAAATTAATTTCTCAAACATCAAATTTCCAATTGATGTAAAAGATATAAATATCTTTGAATCACAAAATCCTTACATTAGTATAAATGTATTTGGATTTGATGTGAAAGGGAACCAAATAATTGGACCATACAGAGTATGCGAGAAATATAGGACAATTCACATCAGCCTACTGCTGTTGGAGAACGAGGATTGTAGTAAGAGGCATTATGTTCTCATTAAAGATTTATCACGGTACGTTAAAATATTTAATACATTTTTTGAATTATTTATTTATATTTAAAATTTTATATTTTCTTCTTTCAGATTTTTGAGATCATCGTTAAGCAATAGCAAAAACAGCATTCACTTTTGCATGACGTGTCTTACTTACTCCAAAGATCCAGAAATGTCAACAAGACATAAAGATGGATGCTCTAAAATGGTTACTACAATGCCGGCGTACGAAGATAAGTATATCGAATTCAAAAATAGAATTAATACTTTAGAAGTGCCATTCGTTGTCTACGCAGACTTCGAATGTCTATTACAAAAAATTAATAGTAGGATTAGCTCTAAGACACTAAATGAACAGAAACACATCCCCTGTTCATTTAGTTATTATATTAAGTGTAGTTATAATGATAGATATTCAAAATCATTCACTTATAGTGGGTTAGATAGCCCCCAAGTATTTGTCAGGGAATTGTTGAAAGACACAAAAGAAATTTTCAAAAATTATTTAAATAAAGTAGTTCCAATGAAAGCACTTACAAATGAAGAAAATGAGGAATTTAGAATTTGTGTAGACTGTAACCTTTGTGGAAAACCGTTGGGTGATGACAGAGTTCGTGACCATTGTCATTTAACTGGTCGCTATCGATCTGCCCTTCACAACCATTGTAACATTAATTTTAAAATTAAAAAATTCATACCAGTGTTTTTCCACAATTTATCATCCTATGACAGTCATTTGTTTATAAAGGAATTAGGTAAAGCTGAGGGTACCATAGAAATAATTCCTATAAATAAGGAAACTTATATTTCCATTACAAAAAATGTATCAATAGAAAATGATAGTTTTCAGTTGAGGTTTGTAGACTCATTTAGGTTTATGGCATCAAGTTTAGACGCTTTATCTTCAAATTTAGCTTCTGATGATTTTAAAATCATTAAGAAATATTTCCCAAATGATGGTGAGTTTGACTTAATAAGAAGAAAGGGAATATTCCCATACTCTTATATTGACTCATTTTCAAAACTTTCTGAAGGAAATCTCCCTGAACGGGAAGAATTTAGAAATTTGTTGACGAATCAAGAGTGCAAAGTCGAAGATTACCAACATGCTAAAAAAGTATGGGAAACATTTAATTGTAAAACACTGTTAGAATATACAGAATTGTATGTTAAAAGTGATACACTTATTTTAGCAGACATTTTTGAAAATTTCAGAAAGATTTGTAAAAGCATTTATGGTTTGGATCCTTGTCATTATTATACAGCACCAGGCTTATCCTGGGATGCTATGTTGAAATCAACAAAAATACGTTTAGAACTTATAACTGATGTTGATATGTATAATATGATCAAAACTGGTATTAGAGGAGGGCTTGTCCAATGTTCATTAAGACATTCTGTGGCCAATAATAAGTATATGCATGACTATGATAGAACAAAACCCTCACAATATCTAATGTACTTGGATGCAAATAACTTGTATGGATGGGCAATGTCGCAATACCTACCATATTCGGATTTTGTTTGGTTAAGTAATGAAGAAATAATTTCACTTAATGTAAATTGTCTTGAAGATGAGTCCAGTGAGGGTTATATCTTGGAAGTTGATTTAGATTATCCTACTGGACTACATGACCTACACAATGATTTACCATTCTGTCCTCAAAATAAAGTAGTTCCTCCCATGAGAAATGAAAAGTTGATAGCAGATTTAACTAATAAAAAAAAATTATGCTATACATTATAGAGTGTTGAAACAATGTATAGCAAATGGTATGATTTTGAAAAAAATCCATAGAGTTATAAAATTTAAACAGGCTCCATGGTTAAAGTCATACATCGACTTAAATACTTTTCATAGGACTAAAGCGACAAATGCATTCGAAAAAGATTTCTTTAAGTTACTAAATAATGCAGTTTATGGCAAGACCATGGAGAATGTAGAAAAAAGAAAGAGTGTTTATATTGTAACACAGTGGGAATCGGACAGAAGAAATCATAAAGAAGCAAGAGCTCATATTGCTCAATTGAATTTTCATAGTCTGTCTAGGTTTGGAGATGATATGTTTGCCGTACAACTTAAACGAGTCAACATTAAATGTAATAAACCAATGTACTTAGGTTTTACTGTATTAGAACTTTCAAAATGGAAAATGTACGAATTTCACTATGGCTATATGAAACCCAAATTTAATAGTAGACTTCATTTAAATTACATGGATACAGATTCATTTATATATACCATTAGAACAGAAGATTTCTATAAGGATATCTCAAATGATGTACTTCAACATTTTGATACTTCAGATTATAGCCCTCAAAATAAATTTAATTTACCAATTGTAAATAAAAAAGTTTTGGGAATGATGAAGGATGAAAACTGTGGAGTAATTATGAGAGAATTTGTAGGTTTAAGGGCGAAAATGTACTCAATTAGGAATGAAGATAATGGAGAAATTAAAAAATCTAAGGGTGTGAAAAAAATGGCATTAGATAGAATAACATTAGTCGATTATAAAAAGTGTTTGTATTCCAAAAATGTGCACAGTGATTCAATGTATACATTTCGAGCGTACTGCCATCAAATATATACTCAAAAAATAGAAAAAGTAGTTTTAAGTCACAATGATAACAAGAGATATATAAAGTTCGATGGTATTCAGACATATGCTTGGGGGCATTATAAATTAAAAGAAAATGATTTTGAATTAGAAGATATTGCAGAATATTTAATAGAGGACACGAATAATGTAGAATCAAACATTACTGAAAATTCAGTAACGAACTGGTATAATGATGGAAATGATCAAATTTTCTTAAATATAAATTCAAGTAATTTAAATGTAAATAATAATTATTTATTTTCTGATGATGACGATGAAATGTTTATGGATTTGAAATATTAGGATAAAATATGTATATTTTAAGAATTAAAAAAATAAAACACATGTGATATTATAACAAATTTATTTATTGTTATATAATTTTAAGTTTAAAG
Source organism: Bellardia pandia (assembly GCA_916048285.2). Lineage (NCBI taxonomy): Eukaryota > Metazoa > Arthropoda > Insecta > Diptera > Calliphoridae > Bellardia > Bellardia pandia. The sequence continues at coordinate 97,576,487 of OU696531.1, read as the reverse complement.
ATAATATTGTTAAATAAATCTACAATTAAAAATATTGAAATTAATATGTTTTATTCATTGTGTTAAACAATTTTTTTGACTGAAGCTGTAAGCGGTGAGTATTCGATTAAACGATCGTGTATGAGTAAACAGTATGCAGATGTATTAGCCGCTACTATTTTATCTGTAGAAAACTCAACTTTTATATCAATTGGGCCTGTTGTTACTGCTTCATTTTGATGACTGACATCAATCACAATTATAGGTGCTTTTTCCTTAAATTCTTCAGCTGAGAGGAGTGGTTGAGCCTCCCTCATATAGAAATTTTGTTGAAACTTAACATACATATCATATAGAATGGCAAAACGTTGATTATCAAATTTAACATTTAAGTCATCATAGGGATATGAGTCTGAATTTAAATGTACTTTAATATTGTTAAGATTTGAATGGGTAAGCTTGTTGTTATGTTTAAAAGCAATTAGTACAAAACGTGGACGTTCTCTGTTTGCAGCTAGTTTTACATTCCAAATATGATTTTGTGATGCTGATAGTTGAGGATGGTAGTGGCAATCCCAACTACGAAATGCTATTGGCAACACATTTCCACTATTAATAATTTTTATTGTGTTCAGTTTAGCATAATCCGAAAGTTTTACATGCGGAATTCTCCAACTAATATTTTGAATTGTAATTTTTGGTTTTTCAGTAGGTTGATTAGAATTTACAATATTATCATCATTTTTGGTACGTAATAATATTAATTCATGTTTACAATTTAACATAATTTTATTATAATCCTCAGCAAATCCTAATAATGATTTAAGCGGGACATAAAAGTTGAAAAATCCTTCACCAACATCGATGTCTTTATCATAAGACCAGCTTGCATTCCCCATCATAATACTTTCGCTGTCATTTAGGGATAGATAATTTTTAATTGTGCTAGAAACACCCAAATGTCGTGTGCGATCTATTTCGACGCCATTAAGCTCATAACGAATCTCCTCAAATAAATTGGGTACAAAGTTATTTTTCAATTTAAAGTTTTTCGATTTTAGACCACTTGTAGCATCTAACACAGTACCTTCAATATACAAAAAGCTTTCACTCGGTAAAACATATAAATCTTGATTTTGTATTGAAATACGAATTTCATCATTATTATTAAATGATTGAATATACGGTGTATATGTATGATAATCTTTTTTTATGATTCTTTCATCCATCATTGGTTTTTCTAAAACATTAATTATGTCAGTCATTATTCTTTAAAATAAAATTCAAGGATTTTAGGAATTGTTTATTTGCTTCGCTCAGTTTTGATGTGTTTAAGGTTGTTCTTGCTGATGCAGTGTTCAACACACTAATGTCTCTCCTCATTCTATCAACAACGTTTTTATTGTATATAATCATTATTGTTTTGGTCGTAAATGAAGACGAAGAGTAATATTTTCACCACGAAAATTTATAAGCTCACTATTTTGATCTACAATAGTGACCGCAATAGAACTGATCTCCTTGGTGTTTAGTGGTAAATAGATTAAGTTTCGTGGAATTTCGTCCATTTTATATCCTGGGGAAACACTTATTCCAAATTCATGAATTGTATGTGCCCTTTCTCCATTTATATAAGATCCAACAGCGATATTACAATCAATACGTATTGTATTCACTTTGAGAATATTTACGGGTAGTTCAGAGAGATTATTGGAACCCCCGTTTAAAGTTTTTTTGTTAAAACCCATTAACTTTCCAATTGTTCTTTTTTTATTGAAATATATTGAATCATGAGAAGTAGTTATTTCAACTCTCATTGTATTGTTGTTGGCTTCTATTTTAATCGATTTTTCACCATTAGTCAAACGCTCATTTTCACTTTCTAAATAATCTGCAATATCTTCTAGCTCATAGGAACCAATAGGAATTTCAATAATGTTATCCCCAATATGAAACAAATTATTATCCTCATCGACATTGGGTATGCTATTATATGTATGAAAATCTATAAGTGAGCATTCATAATCCTCTTCCAATGCTATGGGTGGAAAATAATTTGCAGTTAAAATTGACGAGTTTCCGTTCAAAGTTAATGTAATAGACATATTGAATACTAAAAATGGAATGAATAAAAACATATACAATTTTTTTTTTTTTTTTTAAATATATTTTCTTTATTTATAAACTTAATAGATATAAGAAATTTATTACAATATTTCGTTTTTATTAATCCAAGAGTTGTGATCATTTGTAAATCCCAACCATTTAACAAATGCACGATTATTTTTTATTCTTATAACCTTTTCCACAAGATACGTATTTGGATATCTGGTTGGTAGTAGCTCCTCTTCATAGAATCCACCTTTAATAGGATTTCCCATATAGTCTTCTAAAATATATGTCGTTGGATGTGTAATTTTAATATGTTTGATTTTAAATATTTCTGTTGTCCAATTTGGAGTATACCCTTTTTCAAAACAATGTTTATATTTGCTAATGCGTACATTGTCACCAATATTAAACTTGTTTTTCTTAAATATTTTTATATGGTTATAAACGGTATTTAATAATAATTGCTCATTAGAAGGTTTTACATCAATAGGAGCCATTTTGATAACTCGATGGATTTTTTTGTTATAATCACTAATTAGTTTTTCATACAAATCAACCCAATGATATGAGCCATTGTAACTGAATTCTTTCCACATCATACCTTTCAGAGTTCTGTTAAATCGTTCTACAATTGAGGCTTTCATAATGCTGTAAGTAGAATAGTGATTAATTTTATATTTTGCCATTAGGTTTTTGAATAAGTTGTTGAAAAATTCTTTTCCATCATCTGTTTGCAAATTTTTTGGTATACGGCCTAAATTAAATATGTCATTCATAGCATTTGTAACATCTATAGCCGTTTTAGATTTTAGTGGTCGAATCCAAGCAAATTTTGAAAAGGTATCAATGACTGTTAATAAATATTTAAATCCTTTATTATATGTAGAGTAATTTCCCATTTCAACTAAATCCGCTTGCCATAAATCATCAATACCCTTCATTATTACTCTCCGTCGTTTAAAATTTTTCCTTGCTTGGGAATGAAGCTCATTAACCAACTCTCGTTTTTCATCCATACTTGAATTATATTAATATTAATATTTTATTTTATATTTCTTTTTTATTGGATCTGTACTGCTTGGCGGTTCACTTTTTGTAATTATTGACGTAAAAACAAAATTCTCCAGTCTTTGTACTTTCTCTAACAGTGTTTCGATTTGTTCACTAAAATGTAATTTTAAAGACATTTCTCTATGAGATATCATGTTTTGCATTGAATTATCAATATTATTAAGTTTTCCATCAAGTTTTTTATATTCTTGTTTAATCAATGTTGTTAAATCTTGTTGCAATTGTCTGATTTCTGTTCCCAAGTAATGTTTATTAACAGCGTCTTTTTCTTGTGTAGGAAACGAAACATTTGTGATCCTTTTGTTTTGAACATTAATGTTATTATTTTTATCCAACACAAGTCCAACAACTTGACGAATTTTTCTTTTATTTTTTTCATTTTTTATAAAATTGTTTTGACTCTTTGAGTGATGACCAAATTTATCAACAGACATATTTTGTTATCCTTCCACTATTTATTTATGATTATTGCTTTCTACGCAATAATATTTGCTTCTTGCAATTCCTCTAAAATTGAATTAATTTCATTGCGATGATTATTGTGTCCCGCGCCTTCCGATGCAACCAATAGTCTCAGTCGATCTACTAATTCATTAGGATCGTTCCAGTATATATAGTTGGGTCTTTCATTATTGACTTTCATAATCATTCCGTTTCCTTCATGCGTTTGTGATCTTAATGATCTTTTTGGTGTTATAGAAATTTCATCCTTAAACAATTTTTTTATAATAGTGTTGTACTTTTTGCTCTTAGTGCCCTTAATTTGATTTTTGGAATTAAATTCTCTTTTGTGCGCATTGGTTTTAATCAAAATATTTTTATAAATATCCAACTCATATGGTTCATAATTTGTTGGTTCTTTATGAAACAATAATTGAATCAAGCCTGGTGTAATGGCCCAATTTTGATTTCCAATGTTAATTTTTTCTTCATTTATTTCTATATCACTATTACCAAACTTCCAAACATTATATGAGTTTTTATGTGGACCATATGTTGTATCAAGCAATTTATTTTTCTGCAGTAATGCTAAGTCAATAACATTAGATGAATTATTAGTTGACTTAAATGTCGAATCTACACTGTTTGTATCGTTACTGTTTTCATCATCTTTAAGTTGTATGTCTTTCTTAGGAGTACTCATTTCTACTTTAGACAACATATTATTGAAATCGAAAGAATTGTCTTGAGTGTAAATATTTTCTGCTTTAGGTTTATCATATTGAGTGTTGTTATTTTTCACAAGTTCTTTTAATGGTTCAGTTATTGGCTTAAATGTTTTTGCTAATCTCTCGTCGTTTTCAGTTTCACCAACTTTTAAACTTCGATATTTTTGTTTTAAAACAGACCGAGTCTTTATTAATTCTTTAAGTAGTTGTTGATTCATCTTAATATAGCTCTGGGAGATCAGATCAATACCGTTGCTTGCAAGTTAATAATAGTAATAATGGTAAAACTGTTTTGCAAATTCTTTTTATTCAACTATTATCTGCTTTGGATCAACTTTCAACAGCTCATGACCAGCTTTCAACAGCTCATGAACGGCTTTGAACAGCTCATGAACGGCTTTGAACAGCTCATGAACAGCTTTCAACGGTTCATGAACAGCTTTGAACAGCTCATGAACAGCTTTGAACAGCTCATGAACAGCTTTGAACAGCTCATGAACAGCTTTGAACAGCTCATGAACAGCATTTATAATTGAATAAAGTTATCAAAACATTTTCTATATCTTCCACCATTCATCTCATTATCTTTGCTAATTACTAAAAAGCCAAATTTGTCTTGCCAACATTCACGACACATATCATAAAATTTTTCAAATGCCATATCTGTTCCAACGTGATCATTATAAACATGGCGCATATTTAATTCATCCTGTTTGAACATAATTATCATATTTGCGTTGTCTCGAATCAAATGTTTAGGAATTCTTGTATATGTTTGACATAAGTAAAAAGAATCAACATTTCTGTGGCGACCCATACAAAAATATGATCGTATATTATTTTGTTTCTCGCAAGCAACATCATCGAATATCATTAGCGAATTATTTTTGGCTTCATCAGGCGGTATAACACTCTCATTATCACTAAATGTAAAATATCCCATCCCTGTTATAGGTGCGATGAGTTTTTCCAAGTACTGATATTTTGGTTGATAGAGCGATTTTGAATATAAATATATGTTCTCAAATTTTAAACCATTCGGACTTTCAATGAGACTAAGCATAACATTAGTCTTCCCACAATTAGATGGGCCAACAATTAGAGCCCTAATGCTGTTCGGTAATAAACTACTATGACGTAGTTTTGTGTTTGCATCAGTAGAAAAGTCTATGTTTCTCACGGAAATATTTGGTAACTAATAATTTTTTTTGTTTGTCAAAGTATATATATAAGATGTTACACATTAATATTTTATTCATTTCAAAAAAAGTTATGAGAGGACAAGGTATATTAAATAATTTAATCGACGTTTTACCAATAGAGCTTCATATACCAGGATATACATTTTGTGGACCAGGAACAAAACTAAAAAAACGTTTAGCTAGAGGAGATAAAGGTATTAATCCATTAGATTCTGCTTGTAGAGAACATGATATAGCTTATTCACAAAGTAATGATTCAACCGAACGCAATCAAGCTGACAAAATATTAACTGAAAGAGCTTGGGAAAGAGTTTTAGCAAAAGATAGTAGTATTGGTGAAAAGACAAGTGCATATATAGTGACCAATGCAATGAAGACAAAAACAAAATTTGGTATGGGACTCCAAAACAAAAAACAGCTCTGTAATAAAAAACTGTTTTTGAAAACTATTAAAACTGCTACCAATATGTTGAAGAAGGAGAAACCTCAGGATATACAAGATGCTATTAAAATTGCTCACAAAGTTATTAATAAATCATTTAAAGGAAATAAACATAATGTCATTGTTCCACGGATTATAAAACTTCCCAAAACTGGAGGATTCTTACCACTTATTCCAATTTTAACTGCACTTGGAGCATTAGGCAGTATAACTTCGGGAGCTACATCAATTGCAAAAGCTGTTACCGCTGCTAAAAATGCTAAGAAAAAATTAGATGAATCTACACGTCACAATAAAGCAATGGAATCTATTGCTATGGGAAAAGGACTATATCTTAAACCATACAAGAGAGGTTATGGTATAATTTGTAAAAGTTCAAAAAACTATTAAATATGCTACCCAACAGACCACTTACAGATGCAGATATCATGAATTTTGCTAATAGAAATATTCCTAATTTTAGAGGCGTATTTATGCGAGATATGCTTCCAAAACAATCTAAAAAAGCAGAGTGTGGAATAGTTAATTTGGATTCTTCAACTGGTAGTGGCACTCATTGGGTAGCATATTATAAAAACAATAATGATTTGGAATATTTTGATAGTTTTGGAAATTTACAACCACCGTTGGAAATCATAAAATATTTGGGTAAAAACATCAAATACAATCATAAGCGAAAACAACAATATAATACATTTAATTGTGGACACTTGTGTTTAGAATTTCTATATAAAAAAAATAAAATAAATAAATAAATACAAACAAAACTCTTTTAAAAATGCTTTTTATTTAATTTTCATATATTATAAAAGTATTTTGATAATAAATAATATTTTTTTATTAAGTCTTCAACCATTTTCTTTTGCTTTTCAAAGTTTATTTCATATCGTTCAGGAATCACTTCAGCATATTCTTGTAAGCAACTTATAAATCCACATTTATTATGTAGTATATCATCATTTTTTTCACTTTCATCTATTAACTTTAGAAAATGTTTGATTAATTCCAGATGCTCTAAAAAAATGTATCCATCAAAATCCTTTAAAAATTGTACAATATTTATGCGAGACATCATTTCAAAACAGCTATGCTAATAAGAATAGTAAATTTTAAAATTTGTTCTATCTTTATATATATTTCTATTATTATAATTATTATTATTATTTTATAAAATACTATATTCTAATAGATAATTAATGTTTCGCTTTTTTACTACTTCCCCAACCAAAGTAGGGTTGTGCGTTGGGGATAAACATCTGATCATCGTCATCTGCTTCTATAGAATTTCCATATTCAGCAATCTCTTCTAATTCAATGATATAGTTCCCAGTTATTATATCCGTCTTTTTGCTCAACAGAAATTGCTCCTCAGAGATCCCCTCAATAGCAGCATCTTCCAAAGCGTTATATCTTTTTGGAAGATATAGCATCCACTCCTCTAACTCCGCTATCACAACATTTCCATATTTGTTGTTGTGACGAAACATCCTAAGAACCTTATACGGCTTACCAGTTTCAATATCCTTTACGGAGCAGTATGGTTTGCTCCTCAATTTGTTGAAGGCGGCTAAAATATCCCGCTTCGTCATTGTGGAGGTCATATTTCTTTGAATTTCAATTGAATGTTTGACTTTTACTGAATAGTTACTGTTTTAAAACTCAGTATTTATGCATATTAGTTTATTATAAGTATCTTGTGATATGAGGATTCGTCAACGTCTATAAATCCGGATATGTTTTATCATTTTTTTTTTTTTCATAAACTAAACAATATGTGGTGTTGTCGCCGTCTATAATTCCAGACAAGTATATCTTATTTTCTAAAATCACAATGGAAACTGTGTAAATAGTCTTTCTTTAAAAATTGTGCCGAATGTCTTACTCGATTTAAGATTTATTCTTCCACCATTCATCTCATTTTCTTTGATAAATAATTTTTTAACATTTAAAAAATAACAGCAATGAGGAATCACCGTGGAAAAAAAATGTGTGCGATAAGAATTTTTTAAAACATGAAAATAACAGCAAAGAGGAATCACCGTGGAAAAAAAATGTGTGCGATAAGAATTTTTTAAAACATGAAAATAACAGCAAAGAGGAATCACCGTGGAAAAAAAATGTGTGCGATAAGAATTTTTTAAAACAATGGACAATTTTGTAAAAATCAAATCCCCTTTCATTTTCATCGTATAAAAATCAAATCCCCTTTCATTTTCTTCGTAAATTTTGAGTAAAAATCAAATCCCCTTTCGTTTTCATCGTAAAAATCAAATCCCCTTTCATTTTCATCGTTACCAAATATCAAACCCCCTTTCATTTTCATCGAATTTCAAACCCCCTTTCATTTTCATCGATATCAAACCCCCTTTCTTCATCTACTCAAATGAATTTGTCATACATTTTTTTACATTATTTTTACTTTTTTTACACCAATTACCATGTAAAAACAGAATTAAGTGTATATTTGAATGTTTAAAGCGGGAATATTTTTGACAAACATTTTACAGACACACTTTTTCTGTCAACTGAAGAGTAATTTTCTTTCGTGACAGCGATTACTCGCCAAAAGATATTTACACAGTTTTGTAAGAAAAAAAAACAGCTGTTTCTATTTCATTTTACACATTTTAATCGCAAAGTTTCTCGACACAGGAGTTTCAGAACATGGGCACTGAAGTTTGTTTTATTTGATAATATATTTTGCTGCTCCTGTTCAAATGGAAAAAGTGAAAAACTTGTAGATTTTCGACGACGTTATATGCCACTTTCAAATTACATATACACTCTTTTCTGTTTTTATGCGACTTTTTTTATTTTTATAAGAAATTTTTATACGATTTTAATTTAAATATTTAATTTTTGTTAAAATTGCTAGTTGAATTGTCGACCATGCATTATCATCCAAGTTGACAAAAAAGTCTGATAGTGTAGGGGCTAAACGGTAGCAGACTTGAATTTTATCAGATTTTGCAGTTGAAAGATTAGTCGTCTAGTGTAACCTCAACTTTATACAAACCATTCATTATGTAGTAAAAAACATAAACAAAAAACGCATCCCAGTTTTTTATGATTTTTAATTTTCTTTTAATGGAAATCCCAGTTCATAATTTTTATTTTTTCTCGTATAATGTACGGCGGTTGTTTTTTTTTTTTTGTGAGCTGTTTCCTGGTGTAATTTTAATTTTTATTAGAAAAGCTAAAAAATATCAAAAATTATTTTATTTTTATAAATTTAAATTAAATTGAAATGAAATTTGTTTTCCTAGAAATGTTTAAATTGATTTTATCCGATGGAAAAAAAGATTCACAAACCACGAAATCTTCGCAAAGTTTTATAACAGATTTTGTTGTCAAAGAAGCAAAACCACCAGTCGTTGAAAATAGCACTGGGTCGAATGAGGGAGAATTAGTATCACCCGAATTGTTGACTAGCTACAGCAGTAATGATAGCGATTGTGTACCAGCTCAGAAACGGTCATGTGAATTGTCAACTAGTGAAGATAATGACTAGGTGTAATTATCATTTAATTTCTAAGAAAAGTGTAATAAAAAACTAATTTTTAACTCGTGATTTCAATTTGTTTTAAATGTGCATATAACCCTCCTTTCTTCAAACACCTTTAGGTGGGTAACATTATTCTTTTTGTGCTATTTTTTGGTTATTTATTTGGTTTTACGCAGTTTTCGAGATCTATAGAACCTATACCTATTTATTCAATGTAGATAGTGTCTTATTTTAAGTGTTTTTTTTATGGTTTTGCTCAGGAACGTATCTACCGCATAACAACATAATTGATTGTATGTTATTAAAGCCAAAAATCTTGTTCAAAACAATGGCCATCTGTTACGAATTCCGCCTTTTTAAGTTACGCAAACAATAGTACTAGTACTAGAGCCCCGATTTGCGTCATTAATAGGGACCGGCAAAACTTTTTTCTTTTCTCTATACAAATGTACTGAGTTTTTGTTGATTGGGTCGAAATTTTGCAAGCTAAAAATGTTTTTATTAAAAAACCTCTTATGGTACATTTGAATTATTAACTATAATCATCCTTTTCTATTTACTTGTATTAAAAGCCTTTCTGTTATGAAATATTTATATCCAACTGCTAAAAGCTGCTGCCTTTAATATGTTGCTAATTGAAAGCTAAAATCTAATATAATAATCTGTTGGTTTTCCAGCTAAAAGCCATTGCAACTTCTTTCATTATTATAAAAATTCATGTTTTTTCAGGGAATTTTGTTAAAAAAAATAAAGAAAAAAAAAATATCAAACAAACTGTTTCATGAAATAAAAGTAGTAAAAAGAGAGAAATATATTTTTTTTTTTTTGCTAAATGGTCGGTTGTCCAGTTTGAGTTTCATATGTTGGAAATATTTGTTTGTAGTTTGTGTTGGCCTGGTATTAAATAGCATTTTCTGTGCTGGCGGTTCTGTTCTGTTCTGTTTTTAATGTGTCATCACAAATGTATACAAGTGCATTTAGCCATTCAGTTAGCCATGCATACAACAGCCATTTAGCTTTAGAACCGGCTGTTAGCTTTTTTTTTTTCTTTAGCATATCTTGCTTATTTGTTTGTTTGCTTCTTTGCCTTCCTGCTTGCTGTATATTTCTATATTGCCAGTTTAATAGGCCACATCAAACGTTTTGGGATTATTGTGGTTGTTGTTTGTATTTGTATAGTTTCTTACCCTGTCTCCCGGTTGTCAATGGCTTTTAATACTTATTTGCTCATATATGTATATATTTATTTTTCTTCTTTTTACATTATATTTTACTTGCTTTTTCCTTTTAGCTGGTTTTTGAAATCTTTGTATGTGGCTGGTTTTTGCCTTTTGCTTTTTATTATTAGAGTTTTGTAATTGAATTTCTTTCTGCTGTTTTTGTTTTTCTGTTTCGCACATTTATATTAAACCATAAAGGAGGAGAATTTAATAAGTTTTACAAGGGTGACTGTTAGCTGTTGGTTATTAGTGATTTGAAGTTGTTTTCTTAAAGTTCTCTTAAATTCATGTCATAGAGCTTAATATCGTTCGTAAGTGGAATTCCGTATTTTGCTTCTTCAAAGTCGGGTACCTCAGGTATGTGAGAAATCCGATTTCAAAGATTATACCATATATGAATTATACTAGTCTAGTACTAAAAAACCTTTGTGTTATTTATATATTAATATATAGTTTAGGAAACATTTAAAATTAAAAAAAATTAAAAATGTGATTTTTGCCAATTTTTTGGCATAAAAATTTACTGCTATTATTTTAACATTATTTAAAAAAAAAATTTCAAAAAGACTTATAACGTATTAATATTTTTCGAAAAACTAACTTTTAAGGAACTACTTTAATATCCCAGCAGATAAGGCGACTAGTGCATACATGCATGTAAAGACTAGAACAAAGTTTAGTAGGAGTGCTCCAAAACTACTCCAAATGTATGAAAAAATGGAGAGCGTTTTAACATTGTGATGTCCTAGGATTGGACCATATAACTAGGATTTTTTCCCGGGATTTCCCGGGAATTTCAATTGTTATGATTTCCCGTTTCCCGGGATTTTTTTACGGGATCCCGGGAAATACAAAAACTGGCAACTCGCTCCTTATACTTTCAGAAAACAGCTGTTTATACTTTGACATTTAGTTTTCTATTTTATAAACATTTTTTGATCAGTGATTTTTCATTAAAAGCTTTACATTTAAAATTTGTTTGTTATAAAAAACTTTTTAAAAAGTTTTAAGGTAAACTTTGTTTTATAAACATATTTACATACATATTTAGATTATTTAATAAAATTGTTTTAGATGGAAAATTTAATTGTATGGAAGTTTTTTAAGAAAAAAACTAATGATTCTGCGGTATGCTCTTTGTGCGCAAAAATAATCTTATGCAAAGGCCGCAGCACCAGCGGATTAATGCGTCATTTAAAATCATTGCACAAAACAGCCTGGGAGAAAGATATAGCTGAAAGGGAAAATCAGGAAGAGCTGCCTTCAAAAATAAGAAAAACTCAAGCGACTTTATTTTATTTACAAATTGCCCCATTACTGAAAAAACTCGTTCACTTTCTACCGAGGTTGGACGAATAGTTAAAAGTGCATTAAATAAGTATTGAATATTTTGAGTTCCTTGGCCGCTTCCTTCAAAAAATTGTAACTCCTTTTTTAGAGAATATTTTGCAGTCTTCGTACAGTTAGATTGAGGGCATACATTGGCGTTATTAATAGCTGCATTTAAAACTTCCTCAAATGTTTTATTTTCTACATATTTACAAATAAAAAAGATTTATGTACAACTGTAGCAAAATTAGCAGCTGTGGATGGGTTGTCTATTAGATCAATTACAAGAAGTGAGTACATACGTCAATCGATGGCACGTGATGGAATAAATCTACCAAAAGCAGAATGGGGAGTGCAACAGTTGATAATTAATAAATTTAGTGAAGTGAAGGATGAGATAATAAAGAACATAAATACAAAATTAGATGCAAGCGGTAGATTTTCATTGACCATGGATGAATGGACAAGCCTCAAAAATAGGAGATACCTAAACATATGTTTATTAGGTGATAAACAAGAATTTTTCAACTTGGGTATGGTTTATATACCCGGCAAGAGCGGGGCAACCGAAATAAAAACATTAATGGAAACTCGTTTAAGACACTACAACATAAAATTTGAAAAACACATTATCTTAACGATTACAGATGGCCTTAATGTAATAAAAAGGTTTGTAAAAAGTAGTCCGATTGATGGTATTTTTTGCCTCAACCATGCCATACATTTGGCAGTTATAGGCGTTTTTTATAAAAAAACAAAATTGATTCTGAATCAGAAGCAAGCAGCAACGGTGACGACTTTGAAAATGATTTTCAAGATATAAGAAATGATGTAGTTATAAATAGCGACTACAAAGGGATATTAGATTACACACGCAGTATTGTTAAAATTTTCAAAAAAAGTCCTACAAAAAACGCTATATTTCAAAAATACGTAATTGAGGAACATAAAAAAGAATTGGCTCTTGAATTAGATATTGTAACTCGTTGGAATTCGATAGTGCCAATGATAGACAAGTTTCTGCTGTTAAAAAATTCAATAAAAAAGAGCCTTATTGATTTGCAAATGGGTGAATTCTGGATTGAGGAGAATATAATTACCTTAAACAATATGCTTAAAGTTTTAAAACTGATTAAAGTTGCTGTCGAAAGGTTGAGCAGCCGTGATACGAATATACTAATAGCTGATGCGATTGTTAACACTTTATGTAAAGAAATTCAATCAACTCCATCTATTCTTGGAGAAAAAATGTTTCATGCTCTTCATCTACGTATTGATGAAAGGAGAGATAAAAAATTGTACACTTTGGTGAAATATTTAAAAAACCCAGATTTCTTTAACAACATTCACGAAAATAGTTTGTTTGCCTATGCTTCTAAGTTCACAGTAACTGGATTTGCTGAAAGCCTATTTGGTCGTCTTTTTGGCGAATATAATGATATTGAGGAAACAAACGATAATTTTAAAGAAAGTGCTGCTGTAGAAAATAAAACATTTGAGGAAGTTTTAAATGCAGCTATTAATAACGCCAATGTATGCCCTCAATCTAACTGTACGAAGACTTCAAAATATTCTCTAAAAAAGGAGTTACAATTTTTTGAAGGAAGCGGCCAAAGAACTCAAAATATTCAATACTTATTTAATGCACTTTTAACTATTCGTCCAACCTCGGTAGAAAGTGAACGAGTTTTTTCAGTAATGGGGCAATTTGTAAATAAAATCAGAAATAGGCTTTCCGACGACTCAATAAACGCTTTGAGTGTGTTAGAAAGTTATTTTCTAAGCCGTTAACATTTTTTATAGTTATTTAAAATATATTATATATTTTATGAATTAAATTTTAAATTATTTGATCTCATATTTTGAGTACCTGAATTTGTTTTTTTTTACTATTTTTTTATGAATTAAATTGTTATGTTTATGTTTTTTTTATCTAGTATCTAGAGCACAATAATAATAAGAACCTTTAAAAGCGTAATGTTATAATTCAAGTTCCTCATTCAATTAAAACAAATTTTTGTAGTATTTAAGTGTTTTTTTAGCTTGTTTTTTAATAAAAGTTTTTTCATAAATAAACACAAATTTACGTGTTATTTTTTCTATGGAGCGGGATCCCGGGATCCCGGGAAATTAAAAAAAAATTCCCGCTTTCCCGGGAAGCGAAAAACTGCGGGAAAAAAAACTATACATATAACCCATCGGAGTAGTCCCAAAACTACTCCATGTCTCTACTCTATGGAGTACTAGTTTTAAAACTACTCCATTTCACTACCTAATGAAACACTAAAAATAACTTTACTTTTAAGCTTTTTATTTTTCTTTATTAAAAATAAAATAACAATACAAATAATAAAAAAAACTTAAAACAATCCAATTTATATAATATATTTATACTTTTGAAAATTGGCTGGCCATCTATATTAATGTCACAAAGGATTTCATCATTAATTTCTAACAAATGTGCATCTTTCATTAATTTTTGTCTTTTGCCGAAATATGCATATCGACCTGAATGAACTATTTTTGGTGCTATATCTATTTTTATGACAAGAGTCAGTGGAGATAGAGGCACATCTACATCATTATTTCGAAGTATGTATAAACGGGAGCTCTCTCATATTTTCTCTTGATTACCTACTGCTTAGCTGTCATTGCCCTAATTCAGTAGCTAATTTTCTCAGTCTCAGCAGATTCTATATTGACGTATTTTGCTAAGCCACTTGCACATTCAATTATGTTATTTTCATTTTTTAACATATTTTAACATTTTTCTTTTTCATTTTTCACTAGTCGCCTTTTATGGCGTGCACTATAATTCATTTTTATATATTTACTTGATATTTTTGCAATATTTTTAATATTATTATTTTTTAAACACAAATTTCATAAAATTCACTTTTTAGCTTTAAATAAAGAATTAATAATGGATGCCATCAGGGTTACCAACATATAATTTAATATTATAGATCATACAGTTCTTGGCAATATTGCATGTTAAAATACAACCATTTGTCACAACATGGTCCATACTACAGAACATTGGACCATGTTGTAACTAGTCCATTTAAGTCACAATGGACCACGTAATCTAATATTATCTGCAGGCATATGAAAAAAAAAAATAAAAAAAAACTTTATTACTGTGGGCACCAGAATCATTCAAAATAAAGCTATTTTTTTATGTAAAATTCAACTTTTGGTCAAATGTTCTCAATTTTCTATTCTATTTTCTAATACAATTTTTAGGATTTATCAAAAAAATTTTATAAAAATTGTGGGGTAACTTATAAAAAATTTTAAAGTTTGCACAAAAATGCCCATGTAAATGACAAATTTAATTAAAAATATTTATACATAAAACTTTTAATTCACTTTAAACAGTTTTTGTTGTCTTAAAAAACTTTTGTTTTTACAAAAAAAGTCTTTCATGATTTTCTTCTTTGTGAAAAGTTTTAAATATTATTAAAAAATATTTAGACAACATTTCCTATTCATTGATACATAATTGGGGTATTCACACGGTAGTCATAAAGTCGTATGTCATAAAATAATAATACGAAAAAATATGACTGCTGTGAGCAGCCCTCATAAGTTAGTGTGCTATTTCAAATTTGAGTCAGCTGATAAAAGAAAAAACAATTATAAGCAATTACAAATATTTTTAATTAAAAATGCCAAAAACAAGTAAAAAATCTGAAATAATAGCCGGTTTGTGCGAAAAATACATATTGGACGTTGTAATGGCTGATTCAAGTAAATAAAACAATAATTACAAGTTTACATTTAAGTAAATAAATCTTTTTAAAGGTGATGATGACGATGAAGAACAAATAAATGAAATGTTCTTATCAAACGTCGCTAGTTTGCTCACAAACCGCAGAAGCATCCACCTTGGAGTTCCAAAATCCAATAAGTGGCACCAAAACGTGTTAAAAAAGTTTGACGACAGCCGGTTTAATCAAATGATTAGGGTTCAACCGGAGGAATTTGTGCATATACTGAACTTGATTAAAGACGATAATGTATTTAACACAAGTCCAAAAACAGCACAGCTTCCAATTGATATGCAGTTAAAAATTGTACTTTTTCTGTTAGGATCCTCAGGCGATGGACTTTCAACACGCAAAGTAGCTACCCTCTTTGGAGTGGGTGACGGAGGCACAATTCAAAAGGTTACAAAGCGCGTTTTTAAAGCAGTTTTAAATATGAAAGAAAAATTCTTAAACTGGCCTAATGCAGAAGAAAGACAACAAATTTTGTTCGCAACTAAAGACGAAATGCCTGGTTGCGTAGGGTATATAGACGGCTCTGAAATAAAATTATCTGAAGCACCTGTCAAAGAGCATGAACTATTTTTTTCGCGAAAACGTCAATATGCCGTTAAAGTTCAAGCAGTTTGTGACTACAAATTACGAATAAGACAACTAACAATAGGTTATCCAGGTAGCGTACATGACGCAAAAATTTTTTTAAACTCTCCCCTAGCAAAACACCCTGAACGATTTTTGTCGCCACCGCAATGGATTGCTGGCGATAGCGCTTATCCCCTAAAGTCATTTTTGTTGACGCCTTTTAGAGGAAACAGCATCGAACATTCCAAAGCTGAAAGGGATCTCTACAACAAACACTTTTCTAAATATCGAGTTCGCATTGAGAATTGTTTTGGCATTTTAAAGGAGAAATTTAATAGTTTAAAAGAACTCAAATTTCGAATGAACTCAAATGAGAATAAAATAAAATGTAACAACTGGATCATGGTTTGTTGCATTTTGCATAATGTCTTGATAAAATTTAATGACGAAAATGAAAATAATACCGAAATACTTACACCACAAATAAATTTACCTCCAATAAGTAATACTCGAACCAGTTTGCTTCATTTTATACAAAACCAAAATATTTAATTTATGTATTTCAATTTAATTAACAACTTATAAATAAAAAACAAAAAACAGTAATTCATATAAATAAAAAAATATATATATACAAAACAAAAAAAATTAATATTCACATAGTTTGTACTAAGTAGTTTGTTATATATTAGGTAGAGTTTTGATATTTTTTAGCACACAAGTACATATCTGTGGACTTTTGAGAAAAGAACTTAAGTAACATTTTCATATTTTTCAGGAGAGTGCAAAACCTGTTGAATTGATCGATAATTATTCTATTATTTGCCCTTAAATAATTTCGAGAGCTTTGTATAATTATTTGAGACAAATAATAAAGTTCTTCAAGGATAAATAATAAAATAATTATCGATCAATTCAACAGGTTTTGCACTCTCCTGAAAAATATGAAAATGTTACTTAAGTTGTTTTCTCAAAAGTCCACAGATATATTCTTTAATAAATTTAATTTTACACAAACTGACTTAACAATTTTAAAATCCAATATTTAAATTTGTCAGTGAAAATGTATGTAATTTAGTTTGCCATTAAATACTTTATTAAAATTGAAAATGTAGATTTCAAAAGCAAAAAAAAAAAACTTCTACTCAGGAACTTTACACACACTTTTCTACACTTATTATTTATATTTCAGCTTTAGCTCCTCCATTGCTAACCGCTCTTTCATTTCCAACTCCATTACTTTAATAAGCTCGTTGCTTTTAATTTCCTTTTCACGCAGCTCTATTTCTCTTTCCTTCATTGTAATTTCTTTCTCCTTTAAATTAAATTCTTTTTCGGCTCTTTCTTTTTTAAAACTCAGCATTTCTGACTGCATTTCCAAAATATCACACAAAGCTGTTCGTGAATATATCCCTTTTTTGCTAGTGGAAACTACATTTTCGTTAGGTAAACTGTTTGATGTCAAATTTTCTTCTTTGTATGCATCTGTGCAGTCTATAATTTCGATAGATAGGCTTTCATCAATTACTGCGTTCTCCACTATTCTGGTCCCAAAAATATCATCCAGCTCATAAAAAAATGTGCACATTTTTATTAACGCCGCTAAAATAAAAGTGGAAATGTTAAAAACAGATACATACATACATATATTTTTAGTTTAAGTAATACCTTTCATGGTTTCGCCGTCCATGGTGCCTGCCCCGGTTGATCCCTCCCAACCTTTGGCTTTGTTATAGCTGGTACGCATATTTCTGACTTTAGATCGGACAAGCTTCCAATCTACTTCTACATTTGACTCCGCCGAAAATCGTTTATAATAAACCTGAGCTGTTGGCTTCTACAAATGATAACATTAGTATGATGTTTATTTAATTAAAAAATAATACAAACCTCTAACTCACGATTCGCCATCAAATATTCAATTATGGACTTCTCTTCTTCCAAATTCCATTTCTTTGTGGGGTTGGTGCGCACACGTTTACATTTTGGCTTAAATAATAAAAAAATGTAATTTAAATAAACTTAATAATAAAGTAAATAAAATCTTACCTGACAATCTTCTAAACTATTCATTTTTAAAAAAATATATAAAAAATTTTCTTGCCACAAAATAAATTGTTTAAGTACATAAACATAAACAGCTGTTGTCGGTGACTAAGCCGGCAAATTTTTCTGACGGCGGTTATTTTAAATACGTTTGGTGGCTGCCAGTCAACTAAAGTATACAAACAACATTTTCTTCTTTTTTTAAATGTTTCAATGCGGCAACTTCTAAATATTATCACCGGCTCGATTAAGAGTTTTTCCCTTTCGACTTAGATTTACACTGTTTAGTTATGACAAAACA
Organism: Bellardia pandia; assembly: GCA_916048285.2. Lineage (NCBI taxonomy): Eukaryota > Metazoa > Arthropoda > Insecta > Diptera > Calliphoridae > Bellardia > Bellardia pandia. The sequence continues at coordinate 97,557,759 of OU696531.1, read as the reverse complement.
ATAAACACAGCATAAAAGGTCTTATTATTTTATGACTTTTTTCTTTGAAGCACAACAACAATTTTTTAAAACTATTGTAAAACTTTAGTACTTTATGACAATATGACTTGATAGAACACCGTGTGAATACCCCAAATATGTCTGCCTAATTATTATAATTTGGGAATAGCAAACAACTAATGGTGAATCTGAAGGTGATTGAAATTTTATTTGAACCAGAATTATTTAATTTTTTTCTAAATTTCCCCACTGTAAGCTGTTGAAAAAAGTTTTTGCTGAAAAGAATTTATCGTGGAATATATTTTACATTCATAATTTTTTTAAAGTTAAGCTTATGTTTTACTCAAAATTTCAATTGTTGACATTATGTAAATAATATATTTTTGTAGTAAAATGTAAGAAATCTTCCTAAAATTAAGTAATATGCCAAAAAAAATTTTTTTTTGTTTTTAATTTATTTTTATTATTGAATCTTTCTTTTTGAAATTTAAACAAAATTAAATTCGACAACAAAATTGTAGTTGTATCCATTATGTAAATATGATATATTTAGTGTAAAAATCATAAATTGTAATTAAAAACTGAATATTTTTTAAAGATTTTTAAATTTGAAGAAAAATTGCAATTTCTGATATTATGTACACCATGTAATCTAAGTGTAACTAAAAGAAATCTTTAAAAGTATGACCAAAAATTTAACTGTTCTCAAATGTACCAACATTTTCATTACTGACATTATGTAAATAATGTATTTCTAAAGTAAAAAGCATATAGATTTCTAAATTTAGCCAACATTTTAAATAGTTGACATTGTGTAAACAATGTAAATTTAATGTAAAATATAAGAAATTTTTATGCAATCAAAAATTTTTTAAAGATTAATCAATTATACTAAATATTTTAATTGCTAACATTATGTAAACAATGCAATCTTAGTGGAAATAGAAGAAATCTTTACAAATATGACTAAAATTTAAACAGCTCTTATTTTTACCAAAATTTTTATTACTGTCAGTATGTAAACAATGTCTTTTTAGTGTAAAAGGTATAAAATATTTAAGATATAAAAATTTTTATATAGAATTCTAAATTTAACCAACATTTTCAATTGTTGACATTGTGTAAACAATGTAAACTTAATGTAAAATGTAATAAATATTTATGCAATTAAACATTTTTTAAAATATTAATCAATTATACTAAATATTTTAATTATTGACATTTTGTAAACGATGTAATCTTAGTGTAAATAGAAGAAATCTTTAAAAATATGACTAAAATATAAACAGCTCCTAATTGTACCAAAATTTCCGTTACTGACATTATGTAAACAATGTTTTTTTTTAGTGTAAAATACATAAAAATCTTTAAGAAAGCAAAGATTTTATATAGATTTCTAAATTTGGCCAACATTTTCTATTGTTGACCTTGTGTAAACAATGTAAATTTAATGTAAAATGTAAGAAATCTTAATGAACTGAAACATTATTTTAAAGGAATTTCAATTATAGCCAATATTTAATTTCTTGGCTTTATGTAAACAACCTAATCTAAGTGTAAATTGCAGAAATCTTTAAAAGTATGACTAAAAATTATACAGCTTAATTTTACCAAAATTTGTATTGCTGATATTATGTAAACAATGTATTTTTAGTGTAAAAGGCATAAAATATTTAAGAAATGAATTCTTTTAAATAGATTTCTAAATTTGGTGAATATTTTCCATTGTTGACTTTGTGTAAACCATGTAAAATGTAAGAAACCTTAATAAAATCAAAAATTTTTTGAAAGATTAAATTATTCTACTAAATATTTTAATTATTGACATTATCTAAACAATGTCATCGTAGTGTAAATATAAGAAATCTATTAAAAATTCCAAAAATTTTAAACAATTCTTAATATTACTAAAATTGCAATTGTTGAAAATATGTAAACAATGAGTATTTAGTGTAAAGTGTAAATGTGGAAATGTATGTAAACAATAAGAGATATTAAAAAATTATTGATATTTGTTCAAGTTTTTAACACGAAATTGCGTGAAAACCATATAATTGTGTTTGGATGAGCCCCTGACTACTACTCCACCGATTATTTATTAATACACTAAAGACATTAAATATTTCTTTAGTTTACTTCCTTCTTTTTTGTTATTTTAATTATTTGTTTTCCAGTTAAAAAAACTCATACTTTACATTTATTCCTTTAGCTTCATTTTACTTAAACAAAGACAAACTTTTATTCAATAAATATTTTTCTCGGAAACGCAATTACTATAATTAAATTTAACTTACATCATTTATATTTACAAACAAAAATCCAGCATTAATAACGACAGTAAAATAATTATTACTATTATTGATATTTATATTGATATTTGAAGTAATAATTATAAAATACTCATTTATTTATTGCAACCATTTATAAATTGCCAAAGTCCTTTATGTAAATAACGAGAAAATAAATGTATTTATGGAGATTAAAGTGAGTATTTAGTTATTACGTACATTTAAATAGAGACATACTTAAACAGACGTATTTTTTTATGCAAGGACGTGGCATCATGAACCCATGAAAGCAGGAAAAAAAATCCTATTTATAAATTATTTTCTAGTTTATTTTCCTCGTTTTTGTTGTTGTTGTTGCTTTTTGTCTATGCCTCTATCAAGGATGCTGTGTGACAGTCATTGGATTTTGAATGAATAGAAATAAAAGACAAGAGTACAGTGAACCTTAGCTTGGGCTCACAGAGTGAGAGAAAAGGAAGGAGGCTGCACAAAAACGAAAACGAGAAAACTAAAAAATATATAAATATATGTAATTTTACTGTATTTGTTATTTATGTGGAAAAAAACGCAGTTGTAAAGCATTTATATTCAAACATGTAAATATGTAGATATGGGAATGTTTAGAAAACAGGGGGATTCTCTGCAGGCATCAGTCTGAATATTTAAAATTGTGCTGAAAAGAACACTGAATTTCTTAACATTTTGTTATTGTTTGTTGTAAGATTTCCTAAATTTTATACAAAAAAAAAACAAAACGATGTTTACAATTCCAACAATTGTACATTTTCTGAAAATTCAAAAATCTTTGTAAAAACTTAGTTGTAAAAAATTTATTTTGTAATGATTTCTTATATTTTTTACGAAAATTACATTGTTTACATAATGTCAATAACTTAAATTTTTTTTGTATATTTAAAAATGTATTGAAATGTCAAATTATGTGTAACAGATTTTAATATGTACATATGTAAACGTAAATTTACATATTATACCAAATAAATATCGTTTACATAATAACCTAAATTATTAAATAAAATTTTAAAATATTTGCCACAACTTTGATTTATTAAAGATCATATACACATTACACCCCAATTACATAGATTACCTCCTGAAAACAATAGAAACTTTCACACCAAAATTACTTTGTTGGCTTCGTATTACAACTGAATTTTAAAGGTATTTTGCATTATCTACGTTATCTTTTTTTATTTGTTAGCTTCTAAAGAAAACAAAATTTATAACTCTTTTTGCCACACCCTGCATATTCGTTGATATATAGAAATAAATTTTTATATCTTTTAACGAATGCTGACAAAAAGTTATAACATTTTTATCTACCCATCTGTTTTCCACAATGATGTCGACGCACTTCAGCAAAGTTTTCTCTTATGCAGATGAATGTAAGAGCCTTCAATAAATGTCAGCCGTAATGTATTTAGCTCTCAATATTAAAGATTTAAATGGAACTGAATTGATTTTCAAGTGAAATACATTAAGAAATCTATTTGTTTTAGAATTTTTTAAAGGCAAGAAAATGATTACAGACAAATAAGAACTTTTAACTTAAGAATTTAAATAGTTTTAATTTAGCTTTAATTGTGGCTTCTCATAAAGTCTTAATTTAGATTTACATTTGACACTGTTAAAAAAGTTTTATATGGTCTTACGTTAAGCTAGATTTAGGTATTTGAAGTCTTATCACAATTTTGTAAATTTATTTTGATGTTCTATTTACAAGTTTCAAAAATTTTATCAAAATAATCTTTCAATATATTTCAAAATCTTTTGATACAAATTTGATCAAAATTTTTTGAAGCTAAACTTTTTATATTGAAAATATTGACTTTGATCAGCTGTTTTGCTTCTTTTGTGAAATAATTTATTATTATAAAAAAACAATCAACATTTTTACTATTGGAGGAAGAAGTAGCTAATAATAATGCAAAAAAAAAGAAGAAAAAAGAAAAAAAGGAAAATAGGGTTCGACCTTTTCTTTTGGAAGGTATGTCTCTTTTAGCGAGCGATTTATAAGAAATGATCCTGACTTATACAAAAACTTTGTGCGAATATCACCAGACGATTTTGATTATTTGCTTAATCTCGTCATTCCATCAATAGAAAAGGCTAATACTAATATGCGGGAATCTTTATGCCCCGGAAAACGCCTGGCAATTACTTTGAGATTTTTGGCGACTGGGGACAGTTACCCAAGTCTGATGTTCTTGTTTAAAAGATCAAGATCATCGATATGCAATATTGTGCCTGAAGTCTGCGCTGCATTATATAAAGTATTAAAAGATGAATTTTTAAAGGTAAAACCTAATTTAATAATTAAAAAAACATATCAAAAATAATATCTATTGGTACAGATGCCAGCAACAGAAGAGGAATGGGAGAGTATTTCCCAAAGTATAAATAAAATTCAGTCGGGGCATTAGATGGAAAACACATCAATATTATAGCACCAGCATACACAGAAAAAATTATTGCTAAAAACTGTTGAACAAATGTCTTGTTCAAAAATTTTAAGCAAGTTTTATAAATTTGTTTACTGTTTTTATTAATATTTTTGTTTAATTGTTATTTAAGCAAAAACAATGTTCACAACTATACAACATTATAATATACGCGTTTGTAGGTAGGTTTTTGTATGAATTATTAACTTACTTCAAATATTTTTAGTTTTTTTTTTTGAAGTAAGCAACACTTCTTCCATAAAAAAATATAAACAAAAAAACGGGTACAGTATGAGGTTTCGTATTCGTACAACTTGCACATGTACGGTTACAGATTCATAGCAAGCAATAACATACGAATAAGTGGTTGCTGTACGAATGTATACACAAAACACTGTTACAGATTTATAAAAAAAAAAATATGAGAGAGAGAGCAACAAAACTGACGTTAATAAGGGTGTTTTTATGTTTCCATGCGTAAGTAGCTTGTGTAGTGTTTGTTCTCTCTTTGTGTTTTCTTGGTCTTATTTCTTTGTCGATGTTTGCATATAATCATAATTGTCGCCACAGACGGCAGCAATTTATTAAAACGCATTGCATAGAAAGGTTTTAATATGTGTCGCTGGCATCACTAATTGTGATTTCACATGTAATAACATTTTTTGTTACAAAAATCCAAAATTGTAACTGTAAAAAATGTTTGTGTTGAAAAGTAAAATGTACAAAAGTCTTTAAAGAAGTAAGTTTTATTTCATATTAAATAGTTGAAGTGAATACATTAAAAGTAAAAAAGAGTTGAATAATTAAAAAAAAATTTTGTATTAAAAAAGAAAACTTAAAATAAATATTAAATAAATTGGGTAAAATAACAATAAAAGTAAGAAAAATTAAATTAAAGTGTTTTTTGTGTAAAAACTTGTATGACTCCCCACAAAATCTCTTCACTCATTATTAGCAAAATTATACAGTTTTAATTATAACAACAAAAAAATAATAGCCAGATTTACGAATGATTTTAAACTATACAAAATTGTTATAATTATCAAAGCATCTAATAATACCGATACTCTGTTGCTGCAATAAAATAAATGCTACTTTTCACACAAATTACATGGCCTATGAAATTCAAAATATTGAAAACAAATACACCATTATTGTTTTTTGTGAAATTGTAGAAAAAATAGAATTACATTACCTAAAGGAGCGGTTTATTGCAAACTAAAGGAGGTACACAAGAACATTTACAACTAAAAATGGATAATTTCATTAATATGGACCTTTATTGTCTTTTAAACAAATGGAAATTGGGGCACTTACATCAACGATTTAAAGGCAAGTTGTACAATAATATATTATTTAATTACTATAATTTCTTAATTTAATTTCCTTTTTTATCTTAACAGATCAAGACATAACATTTGATATACTCCACCTATTAAAAATACACCATATCGAAAAACTTTTAGCTGAATTTCCAATTGGTGATATGGTAAAATTTAAACATAACTTGGAGCAGTGGAAAAAGTTAAATTTTCCTGCGGAAAAGGAGATAGAAATACAGCAAAAATACATAGACTTTTCCGTAAAATTTCCAATGGCTAAAAATATAAACGAACGATGGTCCCAATTTGAAGATAGCATTTTAAATGTTTTGAAAACAAAAATCGTCAACACACAAACGTCTAAACATGATATATTAAAACTTAAGTCATAATTGAAATACATTTTTTGTATTGACATCAAAATTATATGTAGAACTAATTTTTTTATATCATTTGTTTTTAAGCATCTTACAATATATAATATAAATATAAGTTTATTGCTACAAATATTGAAAAAAAAAATAAAATTATAACACTGAAAAATTTTTTCATTTTCATGTCAGCTTTTTACAATTTGTTTACTAATTCAATAATATTTTTGTTAAAAATCATAAAACAATTTCAAATAAATCTTTATTAGATTCAATAAAAAATTTGTTTGTTTTTATTCTTACAACCCGGAAAACATTTATTTAATTCTGCGAATTTGTTTGTTCAAATTTAACAAATTATACTAAACAATTTGTTTGTAGATTCAGAAAAAAATTTGTTAGATAATGGCTTTTAAATTTTATAAACTTTTTGTTTGTTTCTGTTAATATGTTTGTTTGAAATTGGAAAGAAGTTTTGAATAACTTTTTTAATTAATAGCATAATAATTTAATTGAAAAAAAAACAATTTTTTTCAATTAAATATATTTGTTCGAATTTACAATTTTGTTGATAGGTCTCGTTTCAAACAAAATTGTATTTGATTCACTGAATTCCTTGTCTGAATTTGAATTTTATTTTTTTGTGTGTATGTATATGTATTGATTAGGTTTTGAATCAAAAGAATGAACATGCTGTCAAATTATTTATTGTTATCAATATTGCCAGATGCGATTTTGATTCTCATTTACACGGCATCAATAAAATCTTCAAAATTTTTGTTCAATAAATTTTGATCAATAAAGTTCGAAGAAATTTTGCTGTTTACACGAGCTTAAAGCATTTTGAAGAGAAATTTAGCTGCAATTGCAACTCTTTATAAAGTTTTAGTTTAGCTGCGATCGAGGCTATTAGTTTACCTTTAAATGTGATTCTATGTATAGTCTTAGCTTAGCTTCATTTGTAGGTCCTTATTAAGTCCTACTTTAGCTTAAATTATGTCTCTTTATAAAGTCTTAGTTTAGTTTAGTGGCTCTTTAAATAGTCTAAATTTAGCTATAATCATGCCTCTTTATGCAGTTTTATTTTAAACCTAGTTTATATTCAATCATATATGTTTATACATTCTTAGATTAAACTTTGTTTAGGTTCTGTCGATGCTCTTTATTCAGTGTTAGTTAGAACTTAGTTTAGCTTCAATTGTGGACCTTCATGCAGTCTTATTTTAAGCATATTTTTGTTTCAATCGTGGCTATTTATATCGTTTTAGTTTAAACTTAGTTAAGCTTTAATCTTGAATATATATAAAGTCTTAGTTTAAACTTAGTTTAGCTTGAATCATGGCTAATTAGACAGTCATAGTTTAAACTTAGTTTAGTTTCAATCGTGTCTGTTTATACAGTCTTAGTTGAAACATAATTTTGCTTTAATCGTTGCTATTTATAAAGTCTTAATTTAATCTGTGTTTAGTTTGAATCGTGGCTATTTATACAGTCTTAGTTTTAATTTGAACTTAGTTTAACTTCAATAGCGAGTCTTAACTCATTAAGGCCGGAGCAGTGATCCAGTTAAGTTAGGATTTGAAACTTTGAAATTACTATAATTTTTGCCTAGACACAAAGGAAATAAAATTTTAAGTAAGTCGGATCGGTGGGAGCCCAGATAACCCACGTTGCGAAAACGCAACGCTGGGCCTTACTGATATAAAAATTTAACACATTTGCAAGTTTTCTATTAAAATGTTTATTCAAGTCTGAAACAGAACTAAAACGAATATGTATATGTAATATATATATGTAATGCATTTTTAATTATGGAAGCTCTTATTTTCTCAATATTTTCGGTTGTCAGCAGACATTGTGGCTTGTTTTTCCTGTTTTCTTAGTAGACAATGTAATTTCCAAACGTTTACTATAGCTGCGTCTAGAGCATTAGTGAAGAGTGGCCAGTACCATTTTTTAGCTCTTATTTGAATACGATAGTTGTTCATAGCGTTGTCAAATAAATCAACTCCACCCATAGTCTTATTATACTCATATATGGCGTTTGGTCATATTTCTCTGCTAACTGATCATTATCTTGAAATATTTTTCTTTCTAACTAAAATAAGATCATACATATGTACATGCATACATAACAGAAATCAGCAGAACTTTTTATGAGTTGTGTGTTTGCTATGTTCTTAAAAAGGTTGTCCAAATTCAATTTGGGCACTTTAATAAAAAATTCAAATTGTTATTGTATGCTAGCAACCCTTATAAATTTCGGTTTCTGTTATTAAATATTGGAATAGCATCTATTACAATTAACTTAATATTTGGAAAATATGTTGCTTCTACTGAAAATTAAGGGAAATTATCGTCGGTTTTAGCAAAACCGAAGGTACTTTTAATTAAAATTTATACCTTAAACTTACTTACCTAAGAACTGTCATACTTTGAAGTATATCTAAAATTAACTTGAAATTCTACTCTTCTTGAATTATAATAAATTGTTTGAAATAAAATCATCATTTTTTATTTGGCGACTAAAACCAAAGGTGAGAATTTAAACCCTATCTCATTATATATCTGTAAATAAAAGAAGAAATTAATCTATTTTCTTTCTTTTATTTTCCCTAAATTGTAATTACTCCATTTGTGAGTAATTATAAGTTATATCTCCTTCATAGATCATCCCCACATCCCTCTGCTCTATAAAATTTACGAGGAGATTTTAATAATAATAAACACATTATTACAAAGGTATTTGCACTTGTTACTAAAAAATATATTCTTTATCATGTAGTTTGACAAATACATTCATTTTTATATTGTAAAAGCCTAGTGTTGCGTTTCCGCATCACACATGTTATTAGTAATTAAAAATCTAGTCAATTACAATAAGCAAGTGTAAGGTATCTCTGCCAAAAGTAACCGATTGGTACATCATATATTACTAAATTGTTTTTAGTTTTTTTATAAAGACTCCCAAACAACACGAAATATTAACAATTTATTTTAAAAAAATTTATAAGAAAAACTTATGTTGCCATAAATCCTGAAATACGTCAATAAGATATAAGACTAAATTTTATTTCCCTGTGTTTTTTTTTAATATAAAGTAATCTGAAGAGATATTAAAATGAACGTTGCGAAAACGCAACGCAGTGCCTTACTGGGTTAAGGTAGTCTGACTTTAATTTTTGTTTAGCCTCAATCCGCACTCTTTTCATTATTTTAGTTTGTTTTAACTTCCAGCGAGACCCCTTTCTATAGTCTTCTTTTAGCTCCACTCCTATATATATAAAGCAATTGAAAATATGTCTTAAATTCTTTTTGTATTACATATTTCCCATAAATTACATTCTTCTTTAAATTTTCTTCAACAAAGTAACGCAACCAGACACACTTGGAATAACTTTTATTTACACAATGGCACATTGTGTCTCTTTTCTATTTCCGTTAGCACTTGATCTTTTAAATGAAAAGGGAAATTTTCTGTAACAAAAATTTCAATTTAACACCAATGCACAATGCATATTTATTCTCTACATGTTCTCAGATTGCTGGCAGTAAAGTTGAAAAAGTGGGGAAAAAAGTTTATAATTTTTTTTTTTTTTTTTTGCAATTTTATACATGCTTGTCCTTAAATACGGGCACACAGACTTGTAACACTTCAAACTTAATGCCGACTCGTAACCATTTTTTTTGCATTTTGGTATATATTGGTGTTGCTGTTACTCATAAGCTTTTGCACCCTAATTTGTTGTTAAGCAAAAGTCTGCTACTACTACTTTACTTATGTGTTTTATTTTTTGCTTTTAGCTGAGTAAAAAATACCCTTATACCTTTTTTGTATGTTTCAGCAGCCATAAAAACTCTTTAACACTGATTGCTGATGAGAAAAGTCGTGGCAGTAGGAACATTTGTACTGGTAGCATTTATATACAAAATACACTTTAGACTTAAAACGTGTCTAATGGACCTCAAAATGTATTACGTCTACAGATATTGTGGCATATGTACAGATGTACATATGTTGTTATAATAAATATACTTACTTACTTCCGAGTATTGCTACAATGTTATAAATGAAATAAGAAATAAATGAAAGCATCATGTAATATTCAATATTCAATATATGGCAGTACTTATGCTGAAAGTTTATTTTCATTTGGATTTTGAATTCAATACAAATTGATTGTTTTTGAGAACATGGTATTTTATAAATAGCACGTCTTAGACATTTCACAGAATTTTGGTAATTTTTCACAATTGTTTCTTTTTAAGGAAATATATTTACAAAGATCCTAATGAAAGGTTAGCTAGGTTAGAGGAAATATTACTGGCTATTGTTATAATGTTAAATTATTTAAATATGAAGAAATATATTGAAATTTATATAAACAAAACCACCTACTCAGTTCTAAAGGCATAAACACATTTTTATGCCTTTGATAAATTTCAAATTTTAACAAAGACTTTTTCAACAGAAACTTCTACAACAATTGGTTTGAAGTGAATGTTTTACTTGTTGATATATCAGTAAAAGAAGCTTTGAAAATCAATTTCGCTTGAAAATTCCTGTTAATTGTTTTCAGATAAATCCCATATTATTTTGTCTATTTATTACGCTGGATATTGAAATTGCGTTTAACTCTGCAAACTTGAATGTAATTCGTCAAACAATGCCAGAATGAAACTTCTCAGGATATCTAATAAAAATGGTTGATAGTTAACTGGAAGATTGAATACTTGAATATGAATATGAGCCGGCTTTCCTCAAGGCTCTACACGCAGCGAAAGAATTTAGTTGTGCATGTTTACCACAACTTTTTTTTAACATTTTTAATTATATTTTAAAAATATTATGGTCACTGTAATTATTTTTATGATTTCTGCAACCATAATATGGTTAAGTTACCATTCACATGATTACAGCCATCATATATACGATTATAGCAATTATGTAATGTTTATGTTGATCAGTTTTATGATAAAAAATTATACCATGTTATGTTGTTCTTTATCATAAACATGATTGCAACAAATATATACATAGCTAATACAAACATATATATGATTATAATAATCATATGAATCGTAACTTAACTATATTATGGTTACCGCAATCATATAAATAATTACAGTGACCATAATATTGTTGAAAAACTTTTAACAATGTTCACATTGTTGTGGTAAACATGTACAACTATATTTCTTTTTTCTGTGTGTATACTGGGTCCCTTTCTATGGAATCTAATGTACGAACGACTATTAAAATTAAATTTACCAGGCGGTTCAAAACTTGTTGGATATGCAGACGATGTAGCCCTAGTTGTGGATCAACCCTCTGCACCATTGATAGAAATAGTAACCAACGACTTTCTAGGAAGAGCTAATATAAAGAACCACTTGCGGCAAACAAGACCGAAGAGTTTCTGGTGACCAAACGAAGATCATTTGTATTGATATCAGATTTTGATGGGTAAAACTTTAAAATACCTAAGTGTAGTTCTAGATAGCAGACTATCTTTTGAGCGATATAGAAAGAAAGCCTTAGGAAAAGCATCATCAAGCTAAAATAATGCCAAACATAAAAGGTCCAGGACAAACTACCAGACGACTTATAGCTACAGTAGCGTACTCATAGTAAGCATAAGAGACCAGAGTACAAAAATGCACTCTTTGCATCATACATTTTTATTATACTTGGTAATACAATTAAAGTAATACAAGAACCAAGTTGCTGAGATGCGCTCATAACTCCCCATGATGATGCAATTGAAGAGATGCTAGAGTTTGTAACCATAAACTTGGTAATAGCTGGCCAACCTAACCCTTGTGTCCAAGCTAATAATATTAATGTTAACAGTAATAAAGTTAGATTATTATATGATAAAGTTATACCAATGGTTAATAATCCAGTTGCAATATTGCATAGCCCAAACATAAATAATGGATTATTTTTGGAGTCCATGATTATTCCATTAACAAATTTTGATACTCCATAAAAAAAAGAAAAGCAGGCAAAAAAATAGCTTAATTTTACATGGTCAGTATCTATAAATAAAGCAGCATATATCCACAGAAAAATAGTAAATATTGAAAGAAGACAAAGTTCACACCTATTACCAAATAGCTCTATGCATATGCTAGCATAATACTATATTGGTATAATATTGTTTGACAAGAAGTTTGCAAACAATTAGTGCAGAAAATTACTTACTTAGTATATTTCTTATAGCAGATACAGTAGCATTAATATCTTCATAGCTTATATCTCTATGTGTTATAGCTCTGATTTTGCCTTTGATGTTAGCCATTCTAATTCCATAATTTGTCATTAGTACTTACTAGAAAAAGTAAACAGAACATGTACACTACGAATAACATCTGCATACCGCACAATATCTACTGCTGCTGTGTCCATTCTTGCTGGCGCGCCATCGATTGACTTATACAATTAAGCGAAAGAAAGCAAATATATGATGAACAGTTGTCTATAACACATAACCATATGAGCGTAAAATAGCGTATAAAAAAAGCTGCAAGAGAAAGCCTACTTCAAACATGGCAAACACTATTAGTTGAATCAACAAAAGGAAGATGGACTCACATTCTTTTTCCCAATGTTAAAACGTGGATAAACCGAAAGCATGGAGAACTTAACTTTTATCTGACCCTGCTTTTTAGGGGACATGGTACCTTTGGTAGCTATTTACAAAGATTTCATATAAAACAAACAGCAATATGCGAAATGTGCAATGAATACGAGTATAACGTTGAGCATACACTCATAAAATGTAACTTCTGGAACAACAGGCGAAACGTATTACAGGACATATTTGAGAATACGACCATGGAGCAATTGGTTAACTCAGTGTTAGTCAAAAAGGAGAACTGGTGCAAATACTCCCATTTCATGCAGGAAATAATGATGGAGAAATCTAAATGTCAACAAATACATGTGCCGAACCCCTAATTTCATGCAAATGTATGTTGGGCGGGGGATTAGGACAAGGATGAGAACTACTAAGCATTTAACGATCTCCACCCCAAAGTAATGCGGGATCGCTCTGGGGTTGATGGGTCCTATATACGACCACTAGATGATGTGCGTTATCGCTACTTCAAAAAAAAAACTCTTAGTCTTAGTCATTTTTGGTATTAGCTGGACTAGGACTCATACTGAAAACTTCTAAATTTTGTTAAACTTAAATTCGCTTTAGTGTTTGTTACTAGTTTAAAAAAAAAGCTTTCATAGTTTCTGCACAATGAAAATTATACAACATTTAACTGCTGTTCTTTTACAAAAAACTTGAGCTGTTAGGCGTTATTTCCTTTTCACTAAAGTCTACAAATTTTTAGCTTTAAATTTAATTTCTATCACAAAATACAAAACAAACAAAACATCTTTACGTTTTGTAACCACTAGTAAAACCATAAGTGAATGTGCTCCAGAATTAAATTTTGTTTTCTACCCTTTACTACTTATCTTGATATTCTTAAACTCACCCTTTTATGATAAGTATTTGTTTCTGGAACGTCTGTGTTTTGCTTTTCTGCTTGTATTTAGCTCGTTATGCTTACTGGTAAGAAGTTAAGAAAGTTTACATTTCACTTCCTTTTTAAGAGTATAAGAGTAACATTACACACAAATTTACCACCGCCTTTAGACTTTCTATTTAGTCACAAAAGCATTTAATATAATAACAACAACTACATTTGCCATAAAATGGAAGTGAAAAAGAAGTTGGAAATTAAAATAAAAATATATAGTTGGGATTGTATGTAAGCGTGTGTAGTTGTAAAGAATTGTTGTAGTGAAGATAAAAAAACAACAGGATCATACATAAAAGGATTTAAACAATCAACACAATTTGTGGGCTTCATGTGTACGAGTATTTACATTTTATTTCTTTTAGGTTTTGTATGCTGTGTATTATTTTCTATTTCATTGTTTTTTTATTTCTTTACATTTATTAAGAAAACAGAACTTTCAGATTGAGGTTAAGCTTTGTTTGGCTGTAGAAAACTTTAAACTAAGGCAGCGAAAGTTGAAAGTTTTGTGGATTACTTAAAGATATTTAATTTTGTTTTAAAGCTAAATTTTTATTCGAGACCTAAAGCAGCTTTTACCCTGCTCCAAACTTTGTTACTACCGCTAAGTGATTTTTTTTTTTGTGATGAGAACAATGTTTAAAAATAACAAATTTTATTTTTTTACACAATTTTATTCCATTTAACACGATTCAAAATCTTTTGGGCTTACATTTTTTTGGTTAAATTTAATTTTTGCGAAATATGTTTATATCACAAATTTGGTGAGAATTTCATTTTTTTGGATAAAAACAAATATTATAAACCTGTATAGTTGTTCTTAAAAATACTTGTGTTTCAATAACTTCAAAGGGTTTTAGAGATAAGGAACCAATCACATATTTTGCATACGATCAATGTCTTTTTTTACATCGTGTTTTTACACAGAGTTTCCTGGAACCAATTACCATGTAAAAACAGAATTAGGTGTACTATGAAAAATCGTTACCATTGATCAAAACCTGAACTAGACCTTGAACAAGAATCTAAACTAGATGCGGAATTAGAACCTGAAATACAATTTGAACAATAACCTGAACTAGAACTAGAACCTAAACTGAAACATTAAACAGACCTTAAACTGGAACCTTAACTAGAAACTAAACCAGAGCATAAATTGGAACCTGCACAGAAACTAGAACAGCAAGTAAAACCTTACATATAAATTGAACTGGAGTCTTATCTACAACCTAAACTGGAGCATGAACTAGAATTTAACTTTGAACAGGAACAGAAACCTGAACAAAAATCTATCTAGAACATAAACTAGATGCTGAATGAGAACCTGGACAAGAACCTAAACTGGAGTATGAACTAGAACTTAACTTTGAACAGGAACAGAAACCTGAACAAGAATCTAACTAGAACATAAACTAAAGGGTGTGCCAACTAGAACGCAATTTTTAAATTTTAAATAAAACACAGATCTTTAAAAAAATCGCCAGGTTATCCCTTGCAAGTTGCATAACTGTTTGTAGAGTTATTGATATAGAGTTTTGACTTTAAATAACCAAAAACAGCTATGCGAGTTAAACGATCTAAGGAGACATTTAAAATAATCGAAACGAGTGAGTACATAACAGGAAAATATCACACACTTTAATTGAAAGGTAAACAAAATGACATGTGCCACAAATTAATCCACAACACTGTCAACCAATTTAGGTAGTAGAAACTCGGTTATCATATTCAGAACCACTTGAGCATCAGTAACGGGCACCAGCATATTAGAAGAAATACGCTCAATTGATGCCTTCAGACCAAAGTGCATACCAAAAAGGTTTACGCTGTGTATGTAATGGCTTCTTTGCAATTCGTAAATGCTTCAGTACTTTGCATGATTTTGCTTTTGAAATTTTGCCTTCAAACTTTTATTATTATTAAATTCGTTATTAATAAAAACTTATCATACTCTCAAAAATGGTCTTACTATGTTTGCAAATTGCAGCTGAAATTTTAAATATATAGTAGCTTACCGCTTATTTTATGCAGTGCATTTTTGGTTCACAGCTCCATAAAAAGAAAACTAAAAGAAAAAAAAAATAATTTAAAAAAAAATAATAAAAAAAAATTTTTTAAAAATTAAAAAAAAATATTTTTGGAATGACTGAATAAATAGCTATCTAAAGTCCTTTGGACAATTTTTGCTAGGACCAATAGGTGAAAAGTTACACTCATTTAAAAAAAACCCTGTATGACCAAAATGTCCAACTTTGACATCCTCTAACTCTTGACTGATACAACTGAAAATTTGTGCCTGGCCTACTATACAATAGTACTAACCTTGGTGCAAATTTCATCCAAATCGGAAGACACCGATTTTAAAAATTGGGTCACATGACGTTAAATTCAACATGTTATTTTTTCACTAGACATATGTTGCGTATACTTATTATTTATTTCATAGAAATTAATAAATATCAATCATACGTCATGATGAATTTCTATAGCGATTTTGAAATAAAAGGTGTCCCAACTAGAACGCAATTTTTAAATTTTAAATAAAACACAGATATTTAAAAAAAAATTGTGAAACTTTATTATATCGTCAAGTAGACATAATGAGGTTATTTATGGAATAAGATATCGTGCAGATGGCCGCCGCGGCTTCGCTGGCACACGCGATTTTTTAATGAAATTTTCAATGACCTTTTTGCATAAATGCTGCGGTATTTCATTAATGCATCGTCCAATTTCCTCTTTTAAGGCTTGAGTCGTCGTCGGCTTATTCGCGTAAATCATCGACTTCAAAAAACCCCAAAGAAAAAAATCTAACGGTGTTAAATCGCACGATCTAGGCGGCCAATTCTGGTCTCCAAAACGCGAAATAACACGACCGGGAAATGACTGATGCATTTTCTCTGGCTGTATGACATGTGGCGCCGTCTTGTTGAAACCACATGCCCTCCACATTCGTTTCTTCAATTCTAGGCACGAAAAAACTGGTTATCATTTCACGATACCGAACACCATTGACTATTTGCGCTGAGGCAGGTCATCATTTTCATAATAAAAAAGGTCCAATGATTCCTCCAGCCCAAAAACCACACCACACAGTGACACGTTTAGGATGCATTTGCTTCTCGTGAATCACTCGAGGATTTTGCTCACCCCAAATGCGACAATTCTGCCTATAGACGAAGCCATCAAGATGGAAATGGGCCGCGTCACTGAAGATGATTTTATCGGCAAAATCAGTATTTTCATGTTGTCTCTCCAATATCCAATTAACGAACTCGCTTCGCTGTCCATGGTCAGCTGGCTTCAGTTCCTGACTCCATTAACCTTTGTATGCATGAAGATGCAAATCTTTCGTCAAAATTCGCTGCATAGTGGATTTGGAGACACCAATTTGCTGAGCTCGGTGTCGAATTGAGGTGGATGGAGTTTGAGCGACATCATCACGTACAGCTGGGGCATTTTCGGTCGATCGACCTGGTCGAAGGCGCGTTGTTGTCTTTACATCACTAATAGACCCAGTTTTGGCAAATTTATCCATTAATCTCTTTACAGTTGACTCTTTTGGAGCATTATTGTGACCCCAAATTGATCGCAATTTGCGAATTGTAGCCGCAAAACTTTCACCATTTTGGTAAAACAATTTCATAATGAGAATACGTTGTTCATTCGTTTAGCGCTCTATTTGCACTAATCTCGTACCTTCTACTAGCACACAATAACAATTGTTCAAATGTCAAACAATGACACTTCGAATGGTGCCAAATTTAAAAATTTCGTTCTAGTTGGGACACCCTTTAGATGCTGAATGAGAACCTGAATTATAATGTGAATGAGAACCTGAACAAGAACCTTAACTGAAACATTAACTAGTACCGAAACTTGAACCAGAACTAGAACCTATCATTGAAAATGAACAGGAGTGTGAATTAGAACTAGCACTAGAACCTGTTCTAGAACAGTAACTAAAATTTTAACGCAAACCTGAACCAGAACTTGAACTATAAGGTGAACTAGAAACTGAACTAGAAGCTGAACTGGAGACTAGAAGTTGTTTTTTAAAAGCTACTAATTCTTTTAAAAAACTTTTCTTAGTCCCAAATTACAAGAAGCAATTCTGTAAGCTAAGCTGCTGATCTTTTAGGCATCGGGCGCGTACACAATAGGTTGTCCCAAAATTTTCATGGGTGCTCAAGCATAATTTAAAAGCTTGTAGGGTAAAGTATGCTTGAGATTTTTCCAAATAGGTTTTCAAATCGCACAAGTCAAATTTTTGCCAAAAATCAGCTTTGTCGACCGTTTTTTAAGTTTTCTTCATAACTTTGTCAAAAACCACAATTTTCTTCACTTTTGAGGAAACAATTTAAACGCTGCAGTTATCTTCGTTTTCCAAAAATTCCAATTTGGTTTGGAGAACTCTGTTTGATTCTTTAGATTTTCGGGAAGGTTAAGCATTTTTCCGAACAAGCTCTTCTTATCGCGCAAGAAGATTACAAAGAAAAATATTTGAAATTTGAACATTTAATATTCATCAAGTACAAACAAATCTTAAAAATGGTATAATTGTGGAACGGTAAAAGAAAATTCTAAATTATTTAGATTTAATAGAACTTTCGAATTGCATCATTAGTTTTTTAATTTCATATAAATTTTCAAAATTATAAAGCGTTATTTACGAAATTTATGGAAAAGTTATGAAAAATGTTAATGTAGATTAACTAAATGAGCAAATGCATTGCCAAAACTTATAGTTTTTGTACACACAAATAAAGCTTGGACATTTTGCTTTAAATAGTTTCCTCAAAAGTGAAGAAAATCAAGGTTTTTAAAGAAAACTCAAAAAACGGCCGGCAAAAACGAATTTTTGCAAAAATTCGACTAGTGCGAGCTTAAAACATTTTCCTAAAATTCTGAAAAAAAAATCTCAAAAATACTTTGCCCTATAAAAAAAATTTTTTTGGGACAAGAATTCGTGTTACTCTGTGATTCATATAACATGTGTGTAAACAAATGTGTGTATACCTTCAAATACAAATACCAGCGACTTCAGCAATAAGAATTTTGCCGAGGAAATTTCAAGAAAAAAAATTGTGTAAAACTTTTCAATAAAAAATTGCTTGGTGTTGGGACTTTCAACAAAGTATTTTTCACTTGAAACCATAATATTTCCCTTACAAGTTATTGCCAAACAGGAAAGAGGAGTAGCTGCAAGAAGAAAGAAAACGTTACAAAGAATGAAAAAAATATCTAATTTTGATATGGTTTTGAACAATACAGCTACGTATACTTTGTATTTGTATTCTGATACATGCATATTTAGTGTTTAGTTTTGTTTTGCTGTTCATTTTATTCTCATGATTTTCAAAGTTAATGGCATCATATCTTTTTATTGCTATTAATGTCATACTATTCTGCAGCAGCAGCCACGACTGATGTAGAGAAAAAAACCTGTATTACATGAAGAGTTTTGTGAACTTTTAATGAGGTTATCAAAGTTTATATGAAACATTTTCTTATTGTGCGAAAAATAAAATAGAAAATATATTTTGTTACAGGTTTTTCTTAGCAATTACTTGACATTATTTTTGCTACGTTATGCTGTATAATCCCATATGTTATTTTGCTAAACAATAAAAACTCTAAATTTAAAAAATAAAACTTTTCTTGATCATTTGTGATTTTGTCTAGACACTTTTGAAGTTGTGCTGTTGTGCGATTTTCAGTTTTAATAACAAAAATAATAAGCAGCAGTAAATAATGATAATTTTTTAAAAAATTTATATTTTTCTTTAGGTTTTGATTGTTAAGTTCCAATTTACACGAAGCAATTGTTGAAGCTAAGCTCATTATCTTTTAGACATGCGGGTGAGGGGAAGATAAGGCTTGTACACACTTGTTTAACCCATTCCCAGCCATTGTACCTGCTTGAGTACAGAAAAAAGGCAATAATCAAATGCGCATCAATTTTAAACGAAAAGAAATTAGGCAAAGTTTATTTTGGTTTTGAATTAAGCATACTGTGTTAAAAAAACACTTGTAAGCAAAGTGTAAAAAAATAGTACCATTACTTTGTTTTTTGTTAAGATTTCGTACTACTGCACCAGTTGTGTGCAAATTTGCAAAGTCAGTATTAGTTTAGCTGCGTAGTATATATATTATTCAAGAAGCTAATTTTTATAGTTTTGTAAAGCTTACAATTAGTGTGTGTATATTTTAGAAACTTTAAATAAAAAACATTTATATTGGACAACGTTAGGTGAGTTGCAAACTCGGTGTACCCAATTGAGTACAATGGCTTATAAGGTATGCATTTTCTTTAGATTTTTACCTACGATCGAATGGAACATCAAACAATCAAAACGTCTGCTTTTTACGGCAAACGTTTTAAAAACTTAAATAGTGTAATACATTTTTTGGAAATGATGAAGATCACCATCAATTTGATATTGCGATTATTCCCCCAGATCCCGATTGTAACACGGATGAAGAGGAAGGTGATATACCACTTGAACAGCTGCGACATTCCATAATACGTTCTAAATCTGACCATTGAAATGTGCAAAACCAATTATTATTTGGTCAATGAACGAAATATGATCTTGGATCTAAATGGAAAATCACCAGTAGAGAGTTTTGAAATACTGTTTGATGAGAAAGTGGTTAATTAAATCGTTGACCAACCCTGCATTTATGCATCGCAAGCTAACGAGCACAATTTTTCGTTCAACGCGGAAGATCTTAAAATATTCTTGGCGATTTTACTCTACAGTGGATATCACTCTATGCCAAGAGAAGATATGTATTGGCAGCTTTGCGAGGACATTCGATCTCCGATTGTTGCCGAAAATATGTCGCGAAATAGATTCAAAGAAATTAAAAGATTTATTCATTTAGCTGATAATAGCAATTTAGACGTAACCGACAAAATGGCTAAAGTAAGACCTCTGTCACAACTACTTTCATCCAATTTTTGTAAGTATGGGTATATGCACGAAAAACTATCGGTTGATGAATCAATGATATTTTGTTAGCCACTCATCCAAACAATTTATAAGAGGTAAGCCAGTAAGATTTGGTTTTAAAAATTGGATGCTGACAAGTAGCTGTGGTTATTTATATCAATTTGATACCTACTGCGGAGCTAAAGGTGTTACTTCAGAAAAATCAAAAATCCCACTTGGAACAAGGGTTGTACTTGATTTTTTAGAAAATGTTCCAAACTCCTCAGATCATATTGTATTTAGCGACAATTTTTTTACTTCATTTGATCTACTCGTTAAGTTAAAAGAAAAAGGATTTCGAGCTATTGGAACTGTGCGTGATACTAGAAGAAAAAAAATGTCCACTAGAGTCTAATGCCCTATTTAAAAAGAAACAAAGAGGGTATTTTTACTACAGCACTGGCTTCTAGAGTTGCAACTAGTGCAGGAAACCACTCTCCTAAAAAGATAAAAAATCCTTTACGTTGCCGAAAATGTCATAGTCGAATCAGATAGATGTGTGAACAATGCGATGTTGCACTTTGTGTTGAAAAAGAATGCTTTAAAAAATTGCATACATTACAAAATTAAGTACCCTCAATACGCCATTGTACCCGTTTGGGTACAGGTCCAAAAACAAAGTTCCTGAATTTTTTTTTTTTTTAATTTTTTTATATTTATCATGTTATTTGATTATACTATAGTTTAAATAAATAAATGAATTAACAAATTTTTACTTGCTAATGGTCTTGATTTTTAATGGGTTAAACAAGCAATTCGTGTTACTCTCTTATTCGTATCACATATATGTATGCAAAGGCGTGCATACTCTCAAATAAAAATACTAGCGATTTAAGCAATAAGAATTGTGCTGTGTGAACAACAAACAAAGTTCAAAGCAAACATTGCACTTTTTCAATAAGAATTTCTTTGTATAAATAGGCACTAACAGTGTGTGGTTTTAAAACAATGTCATTTTATATATACGAGTATTTTTAATTTATTAATTGTAATTGATGATGATCAAGAAATATTAATGTTTAATGGCGGATAGGCTGTTAATTGTATACTAATTTTAATGACTGGCAAAATTTATGTTTACTTGTTAATGAAGTTTATTGGTGTGAGGTGTTTGAAAATATGCCATCAAATTAAGCTGCTTGTAAGCGTATGAGTGCTATTTGTTATTCAATTAATTAGATGCTCCTGGTAACTTGAAAATTAATATCAATCATACGCATAAAGGCTGGAAGACAAGTAAAGTTTAATAAATTGCTAACAAGCAATTGTATTTAGATTTATCTGTTCATTTCACAGCAATAATTTTAGAAATTTTCATGGTTTGCTTAAAATAAAATTTAAAAATTTTATTAACTTTATTAGCTTTATTAACTTTAAGCCCTTTAAAAACTTTGTAAACTAATGTTTCCTTAATAAAATTTTCTTAATTTTCTAATTGCAATTTTTTTTGTTGTTGTTTATTGTTTCTTGCAAAATTATTGATGAATATTTTACATTTAAATTGAATTTAAAAATTCAATTAGTTACAGAAATCTTTTGTCAACAATATAGACGCAAGCCTAAACAATACTTAGCAACAACTATAACAATAATAATACCAAAAGCCAGAAAAAAGGCACAAACAAGCAGTTTAAATAAATTAATTTAAAAAACGAATCACGTTCATAAAAGTTTTGTGTAAACATTTGCCTTTGGAGCAATTCTGCGAGTCGAAAATACTAAAATCAAAAAACTCAAAAATATTGGGTGGCAACTGCTACAACCAAGTGCAATTATTTGTTGTTAACTTTTTGTTTTTTATTTCTTTTTTCTTGGCACATACAACTTTTTTGCCCAACACTCACTCCAATATTCAATCAGGGAAAAATTCCACTCACAATCAGTAAAAACTAGCTGTTTTCATCTGAAAACGTTTGATACTTGGTTACATAACACTCTAGCTGAACATTTACATTTAAATACATTCCGCGTAAAACGGCAGGGCAAAAAAGGCAACAGAAATATATTCAAATATTCCAACATGATTGTATGGCATGACAGACATTTACTCTCCCCTTAGAGTACCTAACTCATACATCTCCAGACATCAAGGCAAATTATTAACCTTGCAAAATACCTTTTCCATGTTGTCTATATGATGTTTCTTGTTAAGCATTTTTTCCTCAACCCCCACAAATTCATTAGAATTTTTCTATTTGTTTCAATTTATAAAATTTTTTTTTATTTATCTAGTTTCGCTTTTCCATCTTTACTTGTACATTTTCCTCCCTGCCGGTGTTTTTTGCTCAGCAAAATCTAATAGAAATTGGTGGGTAGAGACAACTCAAAAAAAACATAATCGAAAGTTGTAAGAGATTCATTTACATTTTTGATTGCTAAACGTTTTTGCAGAGCTACGTGTGAAAGCGGGTTAAATAAAAATAATGATGGTCATTCAAATGTAAAAATCATTAAAGCATAAAATAAACTAACGGTCAATTATGTAACGAACAAAAGTTTGTCTTGGAAATTGTACCATGATTCTGTTTAAATACAAATATCAAAATAATTAAAGACTTTGTATAATAATGTTTTATTTAAACCCACAAGTAAACTATATACTTTTATAACTTTATAACTTTATAACTTTATAACTTTATAACTTTATAACTTTATAACTTTATAACTTTATAACTTTATAACTTTATAACTTTATAACTTTATAACTTTATAACTTTATAACTTTATAACTTTATAACTTTATAACTTTATAACTTTATAACTTTATAACTTTATAACTTTATAACTTTATAACTTTATAACTTTATAACTTTATAACTTTATAACTTTATAACTTTATAACTTTATAACTTTATAACTTTATAACTTTATAACTTTATAACTTTATAACTTTATAACTTTATAACTTTATAACTTTATAACTTTATAACTTTATAACTTTATAACTTTATAACTTTATAACTTTATAACTTTATAACTTTATAACTTTATAACTTTATAACTTTATAACTTTATAACTTTATAACTTTATAACTTTATAACTTTATAACTTTATAACTTTATAACTTTATAACTTTATAACTTTATAACTTTATAACTTTATAACTTTATAACTTTATAACTTTATAACTTTATAACTTTATAACTTTATAACTTTATAACTTTATAACTTTATAACTTTATAACTTTATAACTTTATAACTTTATAACTTTATAACTTTATAACTTTATAACTTTATAACTTTATAACTTTATAACTTTATAACTTTATAACTTTATAACTTTATAACTTTATAACTTTATAACTTTATAACTTTATAACTTTATAACTTTATAACTTTATAACTTTATAACTTTATAACTTTATAACTTTATAACTTTATAACTTTATAACTTTATAACTTTATAACTTTATAACTTTATAACTTTATAACTTTATAACTTTATAACTTTATAACTTTATAACTTTATAACTTTATAACTTTATAACTTTATAACTTTATAACTTTATAACTTTATAACTTTATAACTTTATAACTTTATAACTTTATAACTTTATAACTTTATAACTTTATAACTTTATAACTTTATAACTTTATAACTTTATAACTTTATAACTTTATAACTTTATAACTTTATAACTTTATAACTTTATAACTTTATAACTTTATAACTTTATAACTTTATAACTTTATAACTTTATAACTTTATAACTTTATAACTTTATAACTTTATAACTTTATAACTTTATAACTTTATAACTTTATAACTTTATAACTTTATAACTTTATAACTTTATAACTTTATAACTTTATAACTTTATAACTTTATAACTTTATAACTTTATAACTTTATAACTTTATAACTTTATAACTTTATAACTTTATAACTTTATAACTTTATAACTTTATAACTTTATAACTTTATAACTTTATAACTTTATAACTTTATAACTTTATAACTTTATAACTTTATAACTTTATAACTTTATAACTTTATAACTTTATAACTTTATAACTTTATAACTTTATAACTTTATAACTTTATAACTTTATAACTTTATAACTTTATAACTTTATAACTTTATAACTTTATAACTTTATAACTTTATAACTTTATAACTTTATAACTTTATAACTTTATAACTTTATAACTTTATAACTTTATAACTTTATAACTTTATAACTTTATAACTTTATAACTTTATAACTTTATAACTTTATAACTTTATAACTTTATAACTTTATAACTTTATAACTTTATAACTTTATAACTTTATAACTTTATAACTTTATAACTTTATAACTTTATAACTTTATAACTTTATAACTTTATAACTTTATAACTTTATAACTTTATAACTTTATAACTTTATAACTTTATAACTTTATAACTTTATAACTTTATAACTTTATAACTTTATAACTTTATAACTTTATAACTTTATAACTTTATAACTTTATAACTTTATAACTTTATAACTTTATAACTTTATAACTTTATAACTTTATAACTTTATAACTTTATAACTTTATAACTTTATAACTTTATAACTTTATAACTTTATAACTTTATAACTTTATAACTTTATAACTTTATAACTTTATAACTTTATAACTTTATAACTTTATAACTTTATAACTTTATAACTTTATAACTTTATAACTTTATAACTTTATAACTTTATAACTTTATAACTTTATAACTTTATAACTTTATAACTTTATAACTTTATAACTTTATAACTTTATAACTTTATAACTTTATAACTTTATAACTTTATAACTTTATAACTTTATAACTTTATAACTTTATAACTTTATAACTTTATAACTTTATAACTTTATAACTTTATAACTTTATAACTTTATAACTTTATAACTTTATAACTTTATAACTTTATAACTTTATAACTTTATAACTTTATAACTTTATAACTTTATAACTTTATAACTTTATAACTTTATAACTTTATAACTTTATAACTTTATAACTTTATAACTTTATAACTTTATAACTTTATAACTTTATAACTTTATAACTTTATAACTTTATAACTTTATAACTTTATAACTTTATAACTTTATAACTTTATAACTTTATAACTTTATAACTTTATAACTTTATAACTTTATAACTTTATAACTTTATAACTTTATAACTTTATAACTTTATAACTTTATAACTTTATAACTTTATAACTTTATAACTTTATAACTTTATAACTTTATAACTTTATAACTTTATAACTTTATAACTTTATAACTTTATAACTTTATAACTTTATAACTTTATAACTTTATAACTTTATAACTTTATAACTTTATAACTTTATAACTTTATAACTTTATAACTTTATAACTTTATAACTTTATAACTTTATAACTTTATAACTTTATAACTTTATAACTTTATAACTTTATAACTTTATAACTTTATAACTTTATAACTTTATAACTTTATAACTTTATAACTTTATAACTTTATAACTTTATAACTTTATAACTTTATAACTTTATAACTTTATAACTTTATAACTTTATAACTTTATAACTTTATAACTTTATAACTTTATAACTTTATAACTTTATAACTTTATAACTTTATAACTTTATAACTTTATAACTTTATAACTTTATAACTTTATAACTTTATAACTTTATAACTTTATAACTTTATAACTTTATAACTTTATAACTTTATAACTTTATAACTTTATAACTTTATAACTTTATAACTTTTTAAGTTTTTAAGTTTTTAAGCTTGTATAAATGCCATTAAATAAAATTCATAATTTCTGTTACATTTTTCTATTTAAATATACATTATACATTATTAGCCTTTGGGTCCTACAAGTTGCTTTAACAAAAAAATATAACAACATAAATACCGCTAATGAATGCCAACACTCAATCATAAAACAGCATTTGCTTTTTATATAAAATTTTTTCACAGACTGTTTTTTTCATCAGCTTTTTGAACGACTTTGACTTCAAGGTCTCAACTACTTTAAAGTTTGTTCTGAGTGGGATAAGATTAAACAAGAAGTGGGTGTTTGTGAATTAATTTCTTTTGTTCTGAGTGGGATAAGATTAAACAAGAAGTGGGTGTTTGTGAATTAATTTCTGTGAGTAATTAATACCCTTTTTTGTATTTTTCTAATTATGCTTAAGAGGTTTTAAATTTACTGTTGCAAACATGTTAAAAGAAACAAGTAAGAGTTTCTATTCGGCTGTGTCGCATCTTTTATACCCACCATCAATTCACTACCTGAAACTTATTATTGCAGATTTTTGTATTTTTTATATACCATAAAGCCATAGTCTGGGAAGAGAATATGAGAAATCGTGGACCAATTAATACAATTTTTAACATGACTTGTCCTACTATAAAAAGAAGAGAGTTTGCAAAATTTTATGATAATACCTGGATTATAGTTGATGAAAATGGCAAAAATCTGACAAATATCGAGGTAGTCTGAAACTTTAATCTGTAATCCGGAGCCTACATTTTAGTGGATCAAAGTATATAGACTTTTTGGCTCTACGACCATTTTTTTATGTGCTACAAAAGGAATGACATACGTAGTATATCCCCTTTTTTGGTGGTGGGTATAAAAACACACATACACAAGAAAATAAATTGACAAAGGAATAATTATACAAACACAATCCCACTCACATACATCTATACTCGTACATAAATAGATTTTAAATGGGAGAAAAAGGGAAACTTTTAGCTATCTGTGTTCTTTTCATTCATTTCTGTTTGTATATAAGAGATGATAAATGTTAATGTAATTGCTTGATTTGTTTTTCCGTTTTAGTTTTTTTTAATTTTGTTTTCTTTCTTTGGGCATTTTTATGTTGTCTTCACTAATGATGTTGCTTTTCTTCTTATTTTCTTTAAGCCTTATCCTTATTTCCGTTTTCATAATACCGTTGGTTTGGCTTATTTATTGTTAGAGCTTTGTGAAGAAAGAATGATAGAAAGCAAGCAGAAAAGATAAAAAAATCAGCCGTAAGGAAAAATCCTATTAATTACGTTTAATTTTTCATTACAATTGAAAAAATACTTTTAATCTTAGTTGTTTTTGCTTTTTCTGCTGCTAATACTTTAAATGAACGCACTTTGCCTGAATTCCGTTTAAGAACTAGTTTAATCGCTGGAGGAAAAGAACAGTTTTTTATTGATTCTTTGCTTTACACTCAAAAGAGTTTAGTAGATTTTAAAGTCAAGGAAGTTCATAAAAGTTTTATTGTGGCTATACAATTTATACATAAATCTTTTGTCTTTACAATTAATCATTAGAAAACTTAAATAGATATTTATAAAAGTGTTTATTTGGCCTATACTATAAATAATAAATTACTGCTATAAGTGTTTTGAGATCTGTTAAAACATATGCGGTTTATCTTAAGAACATCATTGTTTCACCAGGGCTAACGATGAATAGAATAAATGATTCAAAAGATAACACAAAGCATCATATAAAATCAGGAGCCAAATGCTAATATAATTAAAGAGAAAGTGAATGTAGAAATGTTGAAAGAAATGAATCTCTTAATTTAATTAATGCTTTTATACAAACAGAAAACATGATATGAAGTTATAAGTTATAAAGTTATAAAGTTATAAAGTTATAAAGTTATAAAGTTATAAAGTTATAAAGTTATAAAGTTATAAAGTTATAAAGTTATAAAGTTATAAAGTTATAAAGTTATAAAGTTATAAAGTTATAAAGTTATAAAGTTATAAAGTTATAAAGTTATAAAGTTATAAAGTTATAAAGTTATAAAGTTATAAAATTATAAAGTTATAAAATTATAAAGTTATAAAGTTATAAAGTTATAAAGTTATAAAGTTATAAAGTTATAAAGTTATAAAGTTATAAAGTTATAAAGTTATAAATTTATAAAGTTATAAAGTTATAAAGTTATAAAGTTATAAAGTTATAAAGTTATAAAGTTATAAAGTTATAAAGTTATAAAGTTATAAAGTTATAAAGTTATAAAGTTATAAAGTTATAAAGTTATAAAGTTATAAAGTTATAAAGTTATAAAGTTATAAAGTTATAAAGTTATAAAGTTATAAAGTTATAAAGTTATAAAGTTATAAAGTTATAAAGTTATAAAGTTATAAAGTTATAAAGTTATAAAGTTATAAAGTTATAAAGTTATAAAGTTATAAAGTTATAAAGTTATAAAGTTATAAAGTTATAAAGTTATAAAGTTATAAAGTTATAAAGTTATAAAGTTATAAAGTTATAAAGTTATAAAGTTATAAAGTTATAAAGTTATAAAGTTATAAAGTTATAAAGTTATAAAGTTATAAAGTTATAAAGTTATAAAGTTATAAAGTTATAAAGTTATAAAGTTATAAAGTTATAAAGTTATAAAGTTATAAAGTTATAAAGTTATAAAGTTATAAAGTTATAAAGTTATAAAGTTATAAAGTTATAAAGTTATAAAGTTATAAAGTTATAAAGTTATAAAGTTATAAAGTTATAAAGTTATAAAGTTATAAAGTTATAAAGTTATAAAGTTATAAAGTTATAAAGTTATAAAGTTATAAAGTTATAAAGTTATAAAGTTATAAAGTTATAAAGTTATAAAGTTATAAAGTTATAAAGTTATAAAGTTATAAAGTTATAAAGTTATAAAGTTATAAAGTTATAAAGTTATAAAGTTATAAAGTTATAAAGTTATAAAGTTATAAAGTTATAAAGTTATAAAGTTATAAAGTTATAAAGTTATAAAGTTATAAAGTTATAAAGTTATAAAGTTATAAAGTTATAAAGTTATAAAGTTATAAAGTTATAAAGTTATAAAGTTATTAAGTTATAAAGTTATAAAGTTATAAAGTTATAAAGTTATAAAGTTATAAAGTTATAAAGTTATAAAGTTATAAAGTTATAAAGTTATAAAGTTATAAAGTTATAAAGTTATAAAGTTATAAAGTTATAAAGTTATAAAGTTATAAAGTTATAAAGTTATAAAGTTATAAAGTTATAAATTTATAAAAAATTCGTATATGCTAGAGAATTGTGGAATATTACAGGAAATCTTAGCTACTTGTTAAGTAAGTGATAATTGAATTTATAACTGTGGAAATTAAATGATAAGAAATTGCAAGGAACTTTCAAACTTTTCATAGAACAAAAAGGATATATTAAACGGTTTTTCTGTGTTATGTTAGTTTTTACTTATTTATGCATTTAAATATGCATCATGCACTTACATGCCATAAAGACTTCAAGTCTAAAAGCATTTGTACTCAAAACAATAAGGGCACACTTTTAAAATATGCTTTTGAATCGTTGCAAATATATGAAATACTTTTTTCAAGCTCTTTTAAAAATACAAAAAAAAAAACAAGCAAAAATAAAATAAGAAATAAATTTAAGTTGAAAACAAAAAAAGAGAACGCGTCATGAAATTCTGCTTGTGAAATGTGGAATTGAGGGAAATAGTTCGAACTATAAAACACGCTACAAGGCAAAATTTTTTATTTATTCTAACAATTTCTGGCAAACTACTAGCGTTTCAAACTATCAGCCCAAAAACCTGTAGGGCTCACCCTGAAACAACTGAAGCAGAAGAAATACAAAGGAACAGCAACTGGAGTATAATCGAATCATTGTACGAGTATTTAAAGTGTTGACGTTGAGCTGAACAGAACAGCAAAAAGAAAAAAATATGGCCAAAGAAACATAGCTATTTTTCTTCATATATTTTCACTTTACCTTTTTATTTTAACAGGGCATAAAGATAAAAGAATTATTGCACATATATAATTTAAATGTGTGAGAAAATATATAAAGAAGCTCTCAAGAAATATATTTTGCAATTCGTGCAAGGTTTTTTTATGGCAATAAAATTGGTATGACAATTCAATGACTTTCAAGTAAGTGCAGTGATAAAGTCGAAAATAAAATTTTTTAAGAATTAATGGTGATTGCAAGGAAAGTATTGCTAGTTGTCTGTTACTTAAAGGGAAACATTGTTGGAGCAGAAATATTGAAGAATACACAAGCTTCAATTTTGTGACTGTCCTTAATAATCTTTCTTAATTTGCAATTTTGGTCCGACGAACAGCCTTTTTTTTGGCACTTCTGAAATCATGTTTAGGAAAATAAAATTACATTAAAACATCTTCTAATCGTTCATGACTAAAAAGCAATAAAAATTTATTCACAATTTTACCAAATTGCAACTTAAGATCCACACTTTCATACCCTTCTTATATAACATTTCTGCACCAATTAAACTCCTTTTATTTGTTAAAGAAAAACTTTTTTCATAATAGCTTTAGTACATAAAAAGAAATAAAAAAAACTCTCTATCTCATTATTAACACCACTAAAAAGTCAAGCATTTGTTCTTTTTTTTTCTTTTTCAAAACAATTTTTTTTAATAAAAGGAGTAGAAATTTCCTTTAAAATAGAGAGGCGAGCAAGAGTAGGGAACGAAGCACAAAAGATAGAAAAACAAGAATTTTATCGTTAATTTTCCAGACTTATGAATCTTTGAACACAATTTAGCACTTTGAACCGACCATTGTATTAATATATGTATGAGTATAAAGCAACAATACAACCCACACAAAATATATTTACAAACACCTATACAGCAATTCATGGACAATAGGATGATCCCTATTTTGAAGGTTCTGGATTATTAATGCTAACAAATTCTAAAATGCTGAAAATTTTAGCAAAATCGAATAACGTTTAAAGGCTGTATATTTTATTAGCAGTATAGAGTATTGGATTCTGATAATAGTTAAGCGAATATATTCAATAAAGTTCTTCAGTAAAGGTTTGGATCGATTTGTGTCCCAATGTTATCTAAGCGTTCCAGCTTCCCATATAAAGGTATAGGAACTTACTTGAATCGATCGTGGCATAACCTGGCAATTTGAGAAACTAATTCTCCATCAACCAAATTTATATTAAAAAAACGCTAATTAAAAAAAATGGGAAATCAACTTGCTTTAATTTGATTTGAATGAAAATAATCTTTAAAATTTAAGTTTTGTACTTCCGAAAAATTAATTCAGTCTCTATAATTTCTTCACTATTGTCGTACAAAAACACACGGCTTAACATTTTGAAAGCTTTGCTAGTTATAATAATATGCATTTCTAAAGCGAAAATTTGCTTTGCAAAATTAAGATTTACAATTTTTGTGGAACGCCACAGCAAAATTATTTGCAAAATCTTTGCAAATTACCCTTCTCAATATTAACTTTGCACTATAAACAAGAGAACGTACATGAAACAGAAATTGTAAAGTGAATATAACAATTTCAAAAACTTAGCAAATTAGTACACTTATAAATTTCAACTTATCACTTATCAAGTTGTATAGTTATAAGGAACTTAAAGTTTTGCAAATTAATGAAATTAATGAATAAGTGCAAAGTGAAAAGTTGTTAAGATGTTTTGTGGAATAGGGCCTAGATCCTTCAAATATGTTTCTGTTATGTGACCAAATTTCATTGATTATTAATGGCTTAATTTAACCCAAAACTACAAATTAAATGAAATCACATTTAAGCACGATTTTGTTAAAATGTTCAGCTTTTATTTTTTAGGATAATTTCAGACCTTGAGAAGCATTGATTTAGCCAAACACTTTAAAGTGAGGACCAACTTAATAAGCCAATTACTCACACAAACACTAGACATTAGTGAAACAGTTATGGTAAAGGACATTAAGGTATACAAACATATACTCGTATGTACATACATACCCAGCATACCATTTTAGGAGCGCTCCGAAAAAGGAGTCAGAAAAGAGTCCAACAAAAGAGCATTTTCGGAGCGCTCCGAAAAAAGGAGTCAGAAAAGAGTCCAACTAAAGAGCATTTTCGGAGCGAAAGAAAAATTTGCTTGTTACTGTCCTGAGTCGGCACGCAGTATGACTCAGAAATTAAACTTAATTATGTGTGTACCAAAGCGTTGTTCTCCTGCTATTTGTGTTTTGAACAAAAAAAAACATAGTTGTACCACACAAGAATGATAAAAACAAGTTTACACAGAGCCCAAGAAAAGCCTCATAAAATACTCTTTTCTGGCATTATCTAAGAGCTCTTTAAGAGCCCAAAAAACCCCTCATAAAAGACTATTTTCTTACATTATCTAATAGCTCTTTCTGACGGACCATTTTCGAATGTAATGACCCTCTTTTCTGAAGGTTTTGGGAGCAATTATGATTGTTTTTTGGGCTCATAGAGAGCGTTAACGCTCCGAAAAAGGTGTCAGAAAAGACTCTTTTCGGACTTATATGGCTTGCTGGGTGGTTTTTATTGTTTGCATTGCTTACATGATTTCTCTCTGTTGTAAATATTCTAAAAGAAAATATGTTTATAAAATATAAAATATATATGAAAAAAGAATAAAATGACAAGATATTGTCAAATGCTCTACCAGAATGACAACAAGAAAAACACCAACCAAACAACATCAACTTCTATATATGTATGTACATATGAAAGCTAGTTTAATGATGGTGGTTATTTAACCTGCAATACACCTTTTCTCTCCCTCTCTCCCTGTATATCACTCACTCTCTCTCTCTATGTCTGTCTCTCTGAATTTTGTTATTTAGATGTTGTTTTTATTTTTATTATTGTTAAGAGACTGCCTAAAGGGATTGTAATAAACATTATTTTCTTCATTTTGTTTTGCTGTTGCTGGTGTTGTTAGTAAATATTTAAAGTTGTAATAGAGTATGTGTGAGTTTAGAGTGGATTTTCTTTAATAAACATCCATATTTACATCCTTACTAAATAAAGCATATGCCAAAAAATATGGAAAACTTGCACAAACACATTTATCACATTCTCCAAGTATAGAGTATTATTTAGTGTTTTTTATATGTATAAGTTTCAGCATTTAATATTTAATAAACTTGATGAATTTTTGCTTTGCTTCAGAAAACTATCGAAAAACAGAAAATTTACTTAATAATTTTGTTTTAATAGGAATTTTGTAGTGAGCTTTGACTTTAAATGTCAGAAATAATAACTAATAAATGAGCTAGTGTTCTGTTTTGAAAAGTGTCTTCTTCAGACTATTTTCTGTCTAGAAAAGTGTCTTCTGGAGACAGTTTTCTGTCTAGAAAAGTGTCTTCTGGAGACAGTTTTCTGTCTATAAAAGTGTCTTCTGGAGACAGTTTTCTGTCCAGAAAAGTGTCTTCTGGAGACAGTTTTCTGTCTAGAAAAGTGTCTTCTGGAAAATTTTATGCACAAGCCAACATTGAATTTTTACATTCTGCTCTGGTTTGACTTTTGCTTCCTTTATATGCACAGTGTACATTTGCATTCATTTTAACGTCTTAGTTATGCTTCAATCCCACGTCTTTCGAGATACTTTGTTAAACTCCGCTTCAAGGTTTTTTTTTTAAGTCTTAGTTGAGCTTAATCGTATATATGTTTATAGTATTAGTAGGGCTGCAATCATAGGTGAATTTAGCTTTAAGTGTGGCTCTTTAAATAGCCTTGAACCATTATCAATCCTGGATGTTTATGCACTTATCGTTAATTTCAATCGTGATCTTTTAAATAGCCTTAAAACAGAATCAATCGCAACGCTCAAAATAGCATTGAATCAGTCTTAATCCTGGCTCTTAGACTTGATTAGCTTCAATCGTGATATTTAAAATAACAAAGTGATTCTGTTTTGTGGTTTTTAAATTGAATTGAATTTTTGTATAGTCTGTGCTCTTTATGTAGTCTTGGTGAGTTTTAATCGTGATCTTGTAAATAGCCTTGAATCCATTCGTATCGTTATTGGTTATATGTTACACTGTTATATCTTATATATATATAACTTTTATTGCTGGTTTATGTTACGGTCATTTTGTTTCTATGACCGTCTATTTGACCCGCACTTTAAGCATTTATATAGCCAAAAAAAAAACGTAATGAAAGTTACAATAATAATTTGAAACATTTAAAATAAATTACGCTTGCTCACTTAAATGTTATAGCACACCAAAAAAAAAAAATAAAACGAAATTATGTTTCTAACGTTATACTAAAAAAGACTTAAAATTGTTATAATATAGGCGGGCATTAAAACAACAACAACAATACATAACCCACAAAAGACCAACACTATAAAAAATATTTAAGTATTTATCATTTTTATTATGGTCTTTGAAAGAAAGATATAAAGACTACACACAACAAAGTCTTTTCTTATGATGATTTTCTGGTATTTTGATTATTCCCTTTCTTTAGTTTAAGATAATCATCCATACATTTCACCTCTTTTTTATTTGCAGGAGGAGAAATAAAAAAGAAAATATTGCTGTTGTATTGTAACAAATATTTATTTTTTTATATTTTCTTCTTTTAGATGTACCTAACGAGCAAATGGATTATGTGCTGTTGCTGGCTTCTCTTTGTACAACTCACAATTACAATTGTGATCGCCTGTAGAGTTTCGGAATATCCTTGCAAAGGAAGCACAAGTATTTGTATACCATTGGATAAATATTGTGATGGCAAGGCGGACTGTGAAGATGGCAGTGATGAGCCCAGACATTGCACGGGTAAGTTTGTTTTTTTTTTTTATAGAATGTAAGCTTAAGAAATATGACATAATAATAAAAACAAGTTAGAGCCGAATTTTAAATACACTAAACTCAACTATAATGAGAAATTATTAGAGAAATTTTATTTGGCTTCAGATCATTTTAATTACCAATTGAAAGAATATCATTGTAAATTGAATGGATTTTTTTTGTTTTGTTGGGTCTCAGATGAATATTTCTCGGTGTTATATTGTGTTCAGATATGAAACTTTATTGAGACAATATTCGATTAATTGAC
The DNA here is from genome assembly GCA_916048285.2 of Bellardia pandia. Lineage (NCBI taxonomy): Eukaryota > Metazoa > Arthropoda > Insecta > Diptera > Calliphoridae > Bellardia > Bellardia pandia. Next base: position 97,521,935 of record OU696531.1, on the reverse strand, counting down.
AATACGCAATTTTCAGCTTACTCAATAATCATTTGACAGCTGGAAAAAATACTCTAAATGGTTGTTGCATGGTGAAATTAAATACCAGGTGACAGCATTGCTACAACAATTACAACAAGGCAAGAACAACAGGCATTTTTCTATATGAAAAACTTTCGTCACTGTCAAAAAGTTTTTTTTTTATATAACTTTTTGACATTTTCAAATTCACCATGAATAATCAGCTGGCGCTACGCTGTCACCTAGTATTTAAATTCACCTTGGGTTGTTGTGTTTCTATGTAAACAAACTTACCTTCACATTGATTTTTTAATGATATCTTTTGTTGACATTTGCCGTTTTATACAATTTTGTTCACTAAACACAGTTGTGAACAGTGTTGCATTCGAAATCTTACTCAATATTATAACAATTTCGTACTTATTGCGCAATAATTAATTGAGATTTTGTATGGAATATTGAGCTCAATAATTGCGTTGCATATCTGAACACAGTATTGTACACGGAATGACAAGCTTACATATACCCTTATTCACCACTTGTAGGGTGTATAATAATAATATAATGAGTAAAAAATAGCGGGTAGGGAGCGAATAAAAGCATCAACAAGCTGATGTTGAGTAAGATGTTGACAAAATATTATCTGAAATTTGTTGTTAGTTTGCCATTGAAGTTGCTTTATATTTTCTATTAAAGTGGCAGAAAATTTCAAGTTGGCGGAAGATTTTTTCTTGCGAGAAATTGGAAATATGCAGCATATTTTTTTTTTCTTATTTTTTTTTTCTTATTTACGGGAAATAGCAATTTTTTGTAAGACAGGGTAAAAAAAAGTTTGTTGTATTATATTGTTAGATGTAAAAGACGTTTAGGAAACCAGAAAATCTGGATAATAACATATTAGTAAGAGATTGTCAGACGTTTTAAGAACTACCATAAACCATTTGCATTACTTAGAGTTAGTTAGGTAATGAATGGCTTAAAATCTAAGATTTAATGGACACATAACAGTCATAAACTAGTTAAGTATTTATTAAAGTATATGTAACCAGTAAAATCTGAGCAATAACATATTACTAACAGATTATCAGACATTTTAAGAACTACTATAAACCATTTGCATTACTTAGAGTTAGTTAGGTAATGAATGGTTTATAATATAATATTTGATAAAAGTTAACAGTCATAAAGCTGTTAAGGATTTAGAAAACTAATTGTATCAGTAGAATGTGGTTAATAGCATGTTAGTAAGAAATTATCAGGCATTTTAAGGAGTAATATAAACCATTTGCATTACTTTGAGTTAGTTAGGTAATGAATGGCTTAAAATCTAATATTTAATGGATACATAACAGTCATAAACTAGTTAAGTATTTATTAAAGTAGATGTAACCAGAGCAATAACATATTAGTAACAGATTATCAGACGTTTTAAGAACTACTATAAACCATTTCCATTACTTAGAGTTAGTTAGGTAATGAATGGTTTATAATATAATATTGAAAAAAAAATAACAGTCATAAGCCTGTTAAGGATTTAGGAAACTAGATGTATCAGTAGGATATGGGTTAGAACAAGTTAGTAACATATTATATTACATTTTATGCACTAATATATACCACCTGCATTACTTAGAAGTAGTTGAGTAATGATTTATAACATACTATTTAATGGGCAGCTAACATTTATAAACTTGTTCCTAAAGTTGTTATAGTTCGACATAATTTTTTCGACGTTTTCTAAGCAACTTTGTTGTATACACTATAAATGTTCAATAACTAAGTGAGTATAAATGACTGATATGTGAAGGGGAAATGGCACATAATTGACTATAAGACAAAAACAGCTTTAAAAATACGCCATCTGCTCCTCGCATTTTTAAAGTATACACCCAGATTTAAGCTGTGTTTATATTACATTGAATACTTGATTAGTAAATTAATTTGTATTAAACTTTCTGTCTGTACACCACAAAAATTGCACTAGAATTAAAGTTCTCTTAGGTGGTATTCATTACCTAACGGCAGGTTAGGTACAGAGAAATAACTCCCAAATGAAATAAGTCCCAATGGAAAAATGAAATAAATCCCAAAAATGTTTCCATACAGATTGCATTGCGACTTATTTCATCATTTTTGTACCAACAGTTTTTTTTTTTTGTTGAGAGTTATTTCATTTGGGCGGAATGATTTTCTCCTCTATGATATACAGAATACCGGCTTCGCATTGCACAAATTTCTTGTATTGCCAGCCTACGGCTGGGCGGGAGAATTTTCTCTTCCGTGGTATATAGAACACCGGATTCGCATAGTAGAGATTCCATGTATTGCCGGCCTGCGGCCGAGCGGAAGAACTTTCTCCTCATTGGTATACAGAACACCGGCTTCGCATTGCACAAATTTCTTGTATTGCCGTTAATTCATTTTTATTGGGATTTATTTTTACATTTGGGACTTATTTCATTTTTGCCTTTGGAAGTTATTTAATTTTTTTCAGTTGCGTGTTATTTCATTTTTCATGGGACTTATTTCATTGGGAGTTATTTCATTGAGACTTATTTCATTTGGGAGTTATTTCACTGTACCGGCAGGTAATGCTTTAGTAAGAATATCTGTTACCGTGCCTTCAGTACCAATATGATTATGAAGTAGTCGTTTCATAATTATTATTTTCAAATGATTTCAATTATTAAAATTCTTATCCATTATTTGGCCATGAAAAATTTTTCTGAGAAATATGTCTGCTTCGATCCGTTTAAAGCATTTCACAGCCAATTTTCATGCCGAATTCTGTACCTTGACTTGAACTTATTGTGTGTTAATTAAAGCAAATTATTTGTGCTAATATTTGTTTAAACAATATTTACGTAATTTGTTTCGCTAAATGCAAACACCAGCTAAATAAACTTTTCTATACAAAAACTTATACAAAAAATAAGATAGAAAGAGCAAAACACCGTCATATTTGAAAAGTTGTTTTTTTTCCTCTTCAGTTTTCACATTTGAACAATTTAATTTTTCAAAATGCTTGTAGACAAAATTGAAGACTGCAAAAGGAATGGAGAGGAAATGAAATTTATGTGTGTACGAGTGCTGCCATTTCTAATTTAAGCCCAAGCTATGTAAATAAAAATTTATATATATTTTGTTTTATATACGAGTATTTGTCAGTCAGTTACACTTGCTGTGTGTTCGTTTGTTTATTTGCCTTGCAACTCATCTTTTTTTTTTTTTTTTTGCACAAGTATTTCATTTTTGTCAGTTGCTGTTGCCTTTAGAAATGACAGCACTAAATTTGATGTTGTTAACTTGGCCGTGTAGCCTTCAATATGGCTGGCATATCTTGTCTTGATTTTTGTTCCTTTTTTGTCTAATTTTTTGTTTCGAAGAGACTTGAATTCCTTGTGCCATGTTAACTTTGATTACACTTGTTTAATTTTTCGTTTCGTTTTACGTTTCATTTTATTTTATTTTTTTTTTTTTTTGTCTTTGTTACTGTTGTGGGAGTGATGAGTGATGAATTTAATTTGCCATGTTTATATTTGCCTGCTGTAACGTCCTTTAAAAAAAAAAAGATACTTATGTCTTTTTTTCGTTACAGTTATAGACAATTCTTACTTTTTATTTAGTTATTTAAATAAATTTGTTTGTTGCTATTTCTATTTCTGTTTTTATATTTTTATTTGTTTTTACTTTTGCTTATATTATTTATTTAAGTAATTTATGCAAATTGTGCTGCTTCATAAAATAAACGCATGTGTAAACATTTAAAAGGGCCGGTTCGTAAAGGCGAATAATTATTTTAAATATTGTCCTTCAGTTTTAAGGAGATGAATCAACAAAAAGGGACAACAATATGAAAATTTTGCGAAATACCATGAAATTAATTTTATACTCTAAAGATTTAAGATTTTTCTAAAATGAAGAATTGTTAATAAGGATATAAAACTTAATAAATTTAACTACACTAAAGCTATGTGCAAGCGGTTGTCAGATTTTACAATATTGTCAGAAAATTATTCAGAAAATATCTAACAACCCTGTGAACTTACAATTTTTGTCTTTCAGCGTTGTCAGAAAAAGCATTTTCAGTACCTTGTAAAACAAAAATATTGTCAGATATTGAACAATCATGTGAGCATATTTTTTGTTACTGTAAAATAATTTTCAAACACTTAGGGCTGTTTTCTCATTAGGCGATTATCTTTTTTCTCAACGAAAAACTGCCGATTAAAGAGAATTGGTTTTCTCAATGTCTCATTTGCTTCTATTCTGTCGCAAAACTAACCAGCCCTCATCTGCCGATTATTTATTTGTTGTGCAGATAAATTCCATCAGCTGACTGCTGTTCATATTTTTTATGTGGCAATACCTTGATTTTTTGTAAAAAAAATTAAATAGATTTTATACAATAATTTGATGGAGGATTAACTCGAAGAACATGAATTCCATGTGAATGTTGAAAGACTTTATCATGCCAGACCTAATTACCTGGCAGACAAGGATATTATTTATTTTTTAAAATATGTATTTGTTTTTTGATTTTATTTTTTGTTAGTTTTTCACATTTTGAAAACAGCTGATATGAAGACAGAGTTCCCAATTTTCACATAAATTTTGAGAGGTATTGCCAAATGAAAATAATGTTTCTGTCGGTATATTGAGATAACCAATTAATATATTATTATCAGGCTAATAAATTTATGTCGACATTTAGTAACAGGCAGTTTGTCGACACATTGAGAAAACGGGCCTTATTATTGTCAAATGTGTAAAGTTTATGCATCTGACAATTTTAACATTATCAGAGAAATTATTTCTACACATACATATTTAAATAAATAAACGAAAGTGTGTATTTAAAATATTTAAGAAAAGTAAAAGAAAATTGAAGAATTAAATTAAAGCAAATAATAAATGGATAGCAACATTTCCATTAATGAATCATGTGTCAAGGAGTGCAGCTATGAATCAATTGAATTGAATTTTTCTATTCAGTCGTCTATTCCGAAACAAAAAGGTAGAATTCGTGTGGTCAGTATTAGCAAACTTTCTGAGAAAGTTACAGCACGTCGAAGTTTAAGGGATACTGGTTGCGTTGAATAAAAACTTGCCAAAGTTAATTTATATTATTTTATACGACGTGTTCTTCCATTCAAACTTTGCGGTGCTTTTCTTTTCTTTCCCTGCAAATAACGCGACTAGTCCATACATGCATGTAAAGACTAGTCCAAAGAGGAGTACTCCAAAACTACTCCAAATATATGAAAAAAAAGGTGGTCCATTTAACATTGCGATGTCCTACGACTGGACCATATAACCAATCGGAGTAGTGCCAAAACTACTCCATGGAGTACTCACGAGGGTTAGTTTTAAACAACAACAACAACTCAATATGCAATCGTGTTAACACGAAACCATGTCGTTTAACTACAAACTCTTGTTTAACTATGACATGGTCCATGACTGCATTACATTGGACCATGTTCTGAGTAGTCCATATCATCTAAAATGGATCACGTAGTCCAATATTATTTGCAGGGTTGTCACCATTTCCGCTACTTTCTAGTGCATACATACAGCTAAAATTTTTTCAATTGCTATTTGTTGTTCCATGACAATATTTAACATTTTTAAACACACACACAATTCTGGCAATTGCCTGACAACAATCTGACAACCGTGTAAACTGATAACTTCTGTTAACATATAAATTTATTGTATGACATTTGTGTGCAAATGAAATTGTAATGTTTACTTACGGTCGTCTGAACTGATAATTTACCTTTTGCTAGCAGTTTTTTAATGTCAGTACATCTAAGACTTTATAAAGAGTCACGATTAAACCTAAACTAAGACTATGTAAAGAGCCACGACTGAATCTAAACAAAGATTAAGATATGCAAACTAAGATAAGATTAAGACTATACAGATACGTACAGTGGGGAACACAAATGAGTATATGCTCGTAATTTGTGCACTTGTTATTACATACAAATAAATCTAATAAATTTAAACAAATAAAGTACATTAATAAATGTTATTTGTCATTTATTGTCACAAAATGCCTATTGTTTGTGTATTGTATTCTGTTGTATTTGTTGCCGATTTGCACTCACTTTTTACGCCATAAAAAGTGCCCGATGTACTTTTTTAAACGGACCATGATTTTGATAACAAAATCAATAATCTGCAAGCGTTCGCTTGTAAATCGATTTATGATTAAATTATAGACTAAACTTAACATGTTTGACATGTTAAACGAAAACAGCTGAGCTGTCAACAAAAGTCTTGCCTAAAAGAAAGTAACCAAAAACCACCCTTTATTTATTTAGCTATCGCTTAAAATTGTTACTTTTTATCATTCTTAGAATATTGTCCTTAATGGCTCTTGACAGTTTCTTTATTATTTATTATCATTTGTAGTATAATTTGATTTGTATTGGATAATTTGCAAAAAGTGTTTACCACAACATGCAATTAAATTATTATCAAACTAATGTTTGTTTTTTTTTTCAATTCATAAACAAAGCAATCACTTACAAATCTAGTGGTAATATTTGATATTTTTGGACAAATAATTCAAATTAAGTACACGCGAGTTTTTTTTTACTAATTGTTTATTTGCCGAAAATTATTATTTTTCATTTTGTAATGTAAATTTTTTTGTTTATCATTAAACCTGATGCAAATAGCAAACAACATTTTTAAATTTTCTTTACTAGATGTATTTGTATGCAATGAAAAGTGCACAAAGCACAAACGTGTATTTATTTATGCTCCCCACTGTTTGCTTGCTGACTATACGGACCTGCTTTGTTTAACAGTTTTAAAGTCTAATTTAAAATTGTACAAAAACCTACGACTAAACTTAATATTGAAGATTGTTTGAGACTTTAGAGAGACCTAGGATTGGAGCATATTTACGTTTCTTTATTTTTTGCTCTCTCCTAGATTTCTTCCTGCTTAAGACCTGTTTAAAGCGTTGGTATTACGCCACATTCACTTAGAGCTCTTTTAATATTTGCTTTATATTAAATGAAATTATAAACATTTCATGTTGGTTTTTTATTACACCAGAAAGTTTGCGGTATGCAAGTTCTCCCACCAGCATGTTTAAGTTTTGTTTTTGTTGATGCCATAGGTAAACAACGGAAATATTCCCTTCAACTTTATTTTCATCACAATTTTTTCCAACCGATAAACAAGCTTTTATTTATATCAATTTTTTTTTATATGACAAAGTCCTTTTTAATAAGTTTGTTTTATTTCTTCTTTTCCAGGAAATTTAATTAAGTAAAAGCACAAAATAATTTAAAATGTAAATGACATTAAAAGAAAAGTAAAATTTTATATTCAGTGTAGTATGATGAGGAAAAGGGAAAGTGTAGGCAGAAGGTGGACAAAAAAATAATGAAATTATTATTAACTTGGTTAACGCATTCTTTTTTTGAAAACTTAACAATATAATGAATAATTAAGAAGCCGACGTAAATTTGAGAAAAGTATTTTAAGTAATATTTACTCGTAATGAAAATGATTTACACAATAAATGTTTAATAATAATAATTTAAGTAAAAATAATAAAATAAATAACTAAAATAACTATTTTCCCAGTTGCCTAACAGTTTGAACCATTCCCCCTTTAGTACTTTCATGAATACCTTAATTTCTGCAGCAAAAATTATAAACTTCTAAAAAGTCCTTATCAATATTTCATATTTTTTTTCTTCAATTCTTTTGACACATTTTCTTACTCTTTTATCTTAATGCTATTCGGGTTTCTTTTTTTTTACCATTACAGTTTGCAACCGCACCTATTATGGTGATATTGGTCGTACGTACTCTATTAAAGTACCGACACCCCAATGGAATAAACTGCCATTTTTATGTCACTTAACATTCACAGCATCTGGGCATGATCAAGGTGACATTGTACAGGTAAGTGTAAAAATGAAGTAAAAACCACACAGAAATCTGATGATTAATGAAATGACACAAACACCATCAACAAAAATACTCATACCAACACAAAGACAGACAGACCTAAATATATATTTTCAAACACACTGGATAGACGACAGGCATGTAGACATAAATGTCTATATATTTATATCTACATATATATAAATTTGGAGTATAATAGATTCATACAGGACAATATGTTTTATGCAGAGGTGGCTGTGAGTGTCTGTCTGTATATCTCCGAAACAAAAATCATGATAAGATTTTAACCCGCAGAAAAAAATATAAACAACTACGACTATTACAACTTCTAATGCCGTTACTAAACACTGTTAGTGACAACTAGCACACAACAAAAGCCACAAATCACAGACTAATGCACCAACAATTGGGAAGTAATCCCATTCAGTATGATTAAGTCATTCAAAAATAATATAACTTTATAACTTTATAACTTTATAACTTTATAACTTTATAACTTTATAACTTTATAACTTTATAACTTTATAACTTTATAACTTTATAACTTTATAACTTTATAACTTTATAACTTTATAACTTTATAACTTTATAACTTTATAACTTTATAACTTTATAACTTTATAACTTTATAACTTTATAACTTTATAACTTTATAACTTTATAACTTTATAACTTTATAACTTTATAACTTTATAACTTTATAACTTTATAACTTTATAACTTTATAACTTTATAACTTTATAACTTTATAACTTTATAACTTTATAACTTTATAACTTTATAACTTTATAACTTTATAACTTTATAACTTTATAACTTTATAACTTTATAACTTTATAACTTTATAACTTTATAACTTTATAACTTTATAACTTTATAACTTTATAACTTTATAACTTTATAACTTTATAACTTTATAACTTTATAACTTTATAACTTTATAACTTTATAACTTTATAACTTTATAACTTTATAACTTTATAACTTTATAACTTTATAACTTTATAACTTTATAACTTTATAACTTTATAACTTTATAACTTTATAACTTTATAACTTTATAACTTTATAACTTTATAACTTTATAACTTTATAACTTTATAACTTTATAACTTTATAACTTTATAACTTTATAACTTTATAACTTTATAACTTTATAACTTTATAACTTTATAACTTTATAACTTTATAACTTTATAACTTTATAACTTTATAACTTTATAACTTTATAACTTTATAACTTTATAACTTTATAACTTTATAACTTTATAACTTTATAACTTTATAACTTTATAACTTTATAACTTTATAACTTTATAACTTTATAACTTTATAACTTTATAACTTTATAACTTTATAACTTTATAACTTTATAACTTTATAACTTTATAACTTTATAACTTTATAACTTTATAACTTTATAACTTTATAACTTTATAACTTTATAACTTTATAACTTTATAACTTTATAACTTTATAACTTTATAACTTTATAACTTTATAACTTTATAACTTTATAACTTTATAACTTTATAACTTTATAACTTTATAACTTTATAACTTTATAACTTTATAACTTTATAACTTTATAACTTTATAACTTTATAACTTTATAACTTTATAACTTTATAACTTTATAACTTTATAACTTTATAACTTTATAACTTTATAACTTTATAACTTTATAACTTTATAACTTTATAACTTTATAACTTTATAACTTTATAACTTTATAACTTTATAACTTTATAACTTTATAACTTTATAACTTTATAACTTTATAACTTTATAACTTTATAACTTTATAACTTTATAACTTTATAACTTTATAACTTTATAACTTTATAACTTTATAACTTTATAACTTTATAACTTTATAACTTTATAACTTTATAACTTTATAACTTTATAACTTTATAACTTTATAACTTTATAACTTTATAACTTTATAACTTTATAACTTTATAACTTTATAACTTTATAACTTTATAACTTTATAACTTTATAACTTTATAACTTTATAACTTTATAACTTTATAACTTTATAACTTTATAACTTTATAACTTTATAACTTTATAACTTTATAACTTTATAACTTTATAACTTTATAACTTTATAACTTTATAACTTTATAACTTTATAACTTTATAACTTTATAACTTTATAACTTTATAACTTTATAACTTTATAACTTTATAACTTTATAACTTTATAACTTTATAACTTTATAACTTTATAACTTTATAACTTTATAACTTTATAACTTTATAACTTTATAACTTTATAACTTTATAACTTTATAACTTTATAACTTTATAACTTTATAACTTTATAACTTTATAACTTTATAACTTTATAACTTTATAACTTTATAACTTTATAACTTTATAACTTTATAACTTTATAACTTTATAACTTTATAACTTTATAACTTTATAACTTTATAACTTTATAACTTTATAACTTTATAACTTTATAACTTTATAACTTTATAACTTTATAACTTTATAACTTTATAACTTTATAACTTTATAACTTTATAACTTTATAACTTTATAACTTTATAACTTTATAACTTTATAACTTTATAACTTTATAACTTTATAACTTTATAACTTTATAACTTTATAACTTTATAACTTTATAACTTTATAACTTTATAACTTTATAACTTTATAACTTTATAACTTTATAACTTTATAACTTTATAACTTTATAACTTTATAACTTTATAACTTTATAACTTTATAACTTTATAACTTTATAACTTTATAACTTTATAACTTTATAACTTTATAACTTTATAACTTTATAACTTTATAACTTTATAACTTTATAACTTTATAACTTTATAACTTTATAACTTTATAACTTTATAACTTTATAACTTTATAACTTTATAACTTTATAACTTTATAACTTTATAACTTTATAACTTTATAACTTTATAACTTTATAACTTTATAACTTTATAACTTTATAACTTTATAACTTTATAACTTTATAACTTTATAACTTTATAACTTTATAACTTTATAACTTTATAACTTTATAACTTTATAACTTTATAACTTTATAACTTTATAACTTTATAACTTTATAACTTTATAACTTTATAACTTTATAACTTTATAACTTTATAACTTTATAACTTTATAACTTTATAACTTTATAACTTTATAACTTTATAACTTTATATCTTTATAACTTTATAACTTTATAACTTTATAACTTTATAACTTTATAACTTTATAACTTTATAACTTTATAACTTTATAACTTTATAACTTTATGACTTTATAACTTTATAACTTTATAACTTTATAACTTTATGACTTTATAACTTTATAACTTTATAATTTCATATTTTACTATTTTGATCTTTCTTTTCTTATATAATTTATTTTTGATATCAATGGCGATCTTTACTTCCGCAACTCAGCAGTCTATTTTCTTTGAACTCTTGATTAAGTAGAAAAACGGACTAGTTATGTTTTAAAATGAGTTGGTTTTTGCAGTCAATCTTTTTTTTTAACTTTTCACACGAATCCGACCAAAAGGTTCACGGAAGAGCTGTTGTTTTTGCCAACTTCTATCTCCGCATGATATTTGACTTTCGTCGACACTTTTAAGCTGCCAGTGGGGGTTGGGGAATATGGAATACGTTTATATATACATACTCATATAATATTCATTTACCTGTATGGTTGTTAAAAGTGAAGTTTGTGTGTTTTGTTTTGTAAGTTAAGGAGTTGTGGCAAGAACTGCTATGGATAAAAAGGAAAATCAACTATAAGTTTTAATATTATTGTGGGGCTGGCATACTTTTAACATCTCGCCGTGGCCTGGCAGCGTATGGTTTGGCATGCTGTTGTTATTTAGTCGTGGCTTAATGCTCACGTCAGTGTCACATTCAAAATATAAAACGATGTTATCATTAATTCAGAGATAAACAGCCGGCAGCAAAATGCACGTATATGTAGGAATAAATAGCGTGATTCGGATATTTGAACAATAGTTTGTAAAGACTTGCAAAAATAAAAGAATGTTGAAATAAAATTTAGTAGCAGGTATTCTTCTACAGATCCTGCTATTTGTTTAAAACCATAAATCTGTTGGTAAGTGGGTAGGAGGTGAGTGGTGGTTAGAAGTAGTGGTAAAACCTTGTTCTGTTGTTTATTTATATACACAGAAGGGGGAATATTTAAATGTAGCTATCTCCAAAATATTCCTTTTAAGTATTATTTTTAGACACTCCCTACTCTACTTTTTTGTATATTATTTTATTGTTTTCAGGTTTTTAATCCTTATTATAATACTTTATAAACAACTAATTAAATGTTTTTCTCTCCACATTGCTGCTTTCCCCTTAAAAAGTTTTAAAACTAGCCTGCTTTTAAGAGTCTTTGTTTTGTTTAGGGACTACTTGTGCTGCCAGAATTTGTAAGGGTTGATAATTTTTTTGGAAAAGATAATTTCAAACTAATAAACTTTGTTGGGATAGTAAAATGTTGTGGGATATTTCAAATAAAATATAACATTAGTATAGAACAAATTAACATATTTAACGTTATAGCTCGTTTATATTTGGTAATTGTTGTAATTTCTATTGGAATCACGCCTTTTTAAATGATTAATAATTTCAGATTTTTCATTATCCTTATTTAAATTTCCGCACAGTTATGAATATTTTAACTCTGCATGTTTACAGTTTGTTGATAAGGGCGATTTAATAAATACTTTGCTATGTCCTGAGTAAAGAAAGACAATTGTTAAAGTTAAAGAATCATTGTGTATTTAAGTTGGAAAATATGACAGTTGAACTTTAAAGTTTAAAGTGTTACTTACAATTTTGTTCATAATAATAGTAATAATGTTCAACACAATACAAACTTCTACTCCTGAGGCTTTCTAAAATGTACATGATCCGGCCACTTTGTGTTACTCCAACTGCTCAAGAGAAAAGTTTTCTTTTTTCATTTGTTTTACATACTTTATAAACAGCTTGTATTTTGAGCCACAGGTATCTTAAATTTTCATAAATACCTTTAGTGTAACAAATTGCAGGACATAAGCTCTTTTAGTTACTCTTCTCTATAACATGTATACATTAAATCGGATTTGTTTTTGGGCAAAAAAATAAAGATTTAATATTAAAAAGCCTTTGTATAACTATGACCACAATACATACACTCCACTCGTCCCCTCTTGAAAATTTGAAAAATTGATTTTTACTTAACTTTCATTTAACAAAAACATACGTTGTAATTTTTTTGTTATGTTATAACTCTTAATATATTATTCAAAAAATATTTTCAATTTACTTTATTCTCTTTTTTTTTTGCAGATAATATTTGATAGTTTTACTGTGGGTCGCTTTGATGAGGGTATGGTTGATACCGATGTTGATGGGTATGAGACAAGTTTAAGTCCCACTGGCGAATTGCCTGGTTGTCCAGAAGGCTTTATGCAGGTAAGTTTTATGTTTGGTTTTAAAGCCATACAGATACAGATACTATATACACATTATATAGGTACTTAAAAGGAAAGATGCATGCAAATGCCTACACAATCACTTTATACAATATTAATAATAAAATGTGGTTGTATACATATGCTCGTATGTATGTAGGTAAATTGTAAATTATATACATATACATATGTACATACTCGTATATGTTGCTGATAATGATGAGTTGAGTAGTAGTTAAATGACATAAAATGTAAATTCTTAAAACCCAAAATCCATGCATATATAATTTTCTGTATTAAGAAATTGAAATGCAATTTAGATTTTGCAAATTTAATTTAGAGTTAAAAATGTATTTTAAATTACTGCTTACTGGGCAATTGGGCAATCAATTCCACATTATTTATACCAATAAGAAAAGCTGCTTATTTAAATAAATACAAGTTTGGCAGAACACATTTTCAGAGAATAAAGAGAAAAGAGAAATGAAAATGAGAAAAATTACGATTAGATAAATGTAAGTAATTATAGAAAAATCAATTGAAGCTAAATTAAAAACACAGGATTTAGTCAAGATTAAGAATATATAAACAGCCACCATAGAAGCTAAATAAAGCACATCTAAAGACCCAAACTGTAGGCTGAATAAGGAAAGATTGAGGCTAATAAAGAGCAACTATTAAAATTAAACTAAAACCATGTAAAGGTAAACTAATGTAACTAAACTAAGGGTACAGTCACATTTAGCAAATATTTACTCAAAAAAGACGTTGTCTACCCTTACAAGAGTTTTGCAAGATCAAACAACATTAAATAAAATAAGACTAAATACTTGTTGTTTCCTGTCCTAAATAAACGAAGTTCTTTTTTTAATAAATAACCGAGTTCAAATATATTTTATTTAGTGGTTACGTCTTTTCGGCAAACATTTACCAAGTGTGATCATACCTTAAGACCATGATTTGAAGCTAATTCAAGACTATATAATGTCTTATGATTGAATCTAAATAGAAAGACTATCCATTGTATCTAAACAAATAATAAAGATGCTGAATTTAAGCTAAACATATAAAGGGTGTCCCAACTAGAACGCAATGGTGTCAATGGTGTTCGGTATCGTGAAATGATAACCAGTTTTTTCTTGCCTAGAATTCAAGAAATGAATGTGGAGGGCATGTGGTTTCAATAAGACGGCGCCACATGTCATACAGCCAGAGAAAATGCATCAGTCATTTTCCGGTCGTGTTATTTCGCGTTTTGGAGACCAGAATTGGCCGCCTAGATCGTGCGATTTAACATCTTTAGATTTTTTTCATTGGGGTTTTTTGAAGTCGATGGTTTACGCGAATAAGCCGACGACAACTCAAGCCTTAAAAGAGGAAATTGGACGCTGCATTAATAAAATACTGCAGCATTTATGCAAAAAGGTCATTGAACATTTCATTAAAAGATCGCGTGTGTGCCAGCAAAGCCGCGGCGGCCATCTGCACGATATCTTGTTCCATACATAACCTCATTCTATCTACTTTACGATATAATACAGCTTCATGATTTTTTTTTAAATATCTGTGTTTTATAAAAAAATTTATTTATTCGAAGGTTTACTTCTAGATAAATATAAAAATGTATTTGAAATATATTTTTGTATACCTCTGTTATATGTTCCACATAGCTTTCCGTTGGAAAACGTAAATGCAAAAACATACAGGAATATACAAAGAGACACTAGCAAAATGTAATGCATTTTCTGGCCTGCTAAAGCCTTCGTCAGCATTCTTTGTGTCTATTGTTGTTCATTTTCAAATTTCTTATATTTAACTTTTCAAATTGACTATATGAGAATTTTTCCTCTTGCGAGTATTATTGTAAAAAATTTAAAAAAATAAATAAATAAATAAAAATAATAAATAAATTTTTTTAAAAAATTTTTCACAATAATACTCGCAAGAGGAAAAATTCTCATAAAGTTTATCTGTGTTTTATTTAAAATTTAACAATTGCGTTCTAGTTGGGACACCCTTTACTATATAAACAACTACTGTCGAAGCTAAACAGTGACTTTGTTAACATCCACGATTGAAATAAGACCATACACCAATACCTCACTTTGCGTCGAGGCCACGTTCCAAAAAAAGGAAAAAGAACACGACGCAGATTTAATCGACGCAAAGTGAATTAAGATTTTCTATAGCAAACCATGTAAAAATCGAAAATGGTCCAATGTTTGCTGAACAGCTATTTTTTCAACGTAAACTAAATTTTCTTTACTTGATGCAAAACTAAGATTGCTAACAGGTCATAAATTGAAGCTAAACCAAAACTTTTTGAAAACTTAAGTTTAAAGAGGAACTAAGACTCTATAAACCCCTTTTTTATATTAAACTTAGAATGGTGCTAAGCTAAGACTAAATATAGCTCTTTACCTATTTCCTTTGCACTGTAAATTCAATGCTCATTTCCCTCTACTATTCAGTGAAATGTACAACCGTAACGCTAACCTTCTATTTCAACAAAAAAGTATTAAAAACCATTTGAAAAATTAAAACAACTACGTACTTAATAACAAATCTATAAACAAAAATATACTAAATGCGCAAAATAATATTTAGTTAACAACACAAAAATAAACAAATGAAAACACACGTTTACCGACAGAAAAAAATATGTATAACCAAAAAGCCATAAATAATTTTTAAAATAAACAATAAGCCATAAAAGTAGCACACACATTTCAGACAACCACTTATAACTGATTTTACACACTTTTGTATGTACATATGTATATACGAGTATATTTATTAGTAAATATACACACACACAGCTTCTATATAAAATCTAGGCTAAGCGAAATGAAAAATATATAAAAAATCTTGGCTATGCGAAGGGTTTATATAAAAAATCTTGGCTATTTTGACTAAGCGAAGAGTTACTATAAAAAGTCTTAGACATGCGAAGAGAAAATCTTGGCTATGCGAGGAGTTTCTGTAGAAAATATTGGCTATGCCAAGAGTTACTGTAGAAAATTTTGACTAAGCGAAGAGTTACTATAAAAAGTCTTAGACATGCGAAGAGAAAATCTTGGCTATGCGAGGAGTTTCTGTAGAAAATATTGGCTATGCCAAGAGTTACTGTAGAAAATTTTGACTAAGTGAAGAGTTACTATAAAAAGTCTTGGCTATGCGAAGAGTTTCTGTACAAAATATTGGATATGTCAAGAGTTTCTGTAGAGAATTTTGACTAAGCGAAGAGTTACTATAAAAAGTCTTTGACATGCGAAGAGAAAATCTTGGCTATGCCAAGAGTTTTGTAGAGAATTTTTGCTAAGCGAGAAGTTACTATAAAAAGTCTTGGTAATGCGAAGAGTCTCTATAGAAAATCTTGGCTATGCGAAGAGTTTGTATAGAAACCTTGGCTATGCAAAGATTTCCTATAAAAAATCTTGGCTGTGCGAAAAATTTTCTATAGAAAATATTGACTATGTAAAGACTTTCCAAAGAAAGTCCAGGCAAAGACTTTCTATACAAAATCAAAGGCTTTCAATGGAAAGTAGAGCACATTTCGGGCAACTATTTATAAACGATTTCACAGACACTTACTCTCCAAATTTTTAGCAACATACACACCGTCTTGCATTTTATTACTTCCATTGAATACATGAAATGTTTTTGATCAAAATAAAAAAAAACGTTCTTTTTATAAGATTTACAGAACATTTCCAAGAACAAGTTAGAGCAAAAAAATAAATAAACAAAAATATATTCTTGTGCTTGTAGTTTTTTTTTTCTGTTAGTAAATCGATAAAAATCCGTTTTTCTATTGTTTGTCTGGTTCAATGAATTGTAGCTGAAATTTGTAAATGAAGTGTTGCAAAATGAAAATCTCCAATAAGAAGAAATACACCAGAAAAAGAAAACAAAAAAATTTTAAGTCCTCATCCTTTTTGCTAAAATTACTTTTGTGCAACAAATAAAATAGTTTCCTGTTTGTGCTGCTGTTTGTTTTTATCCCTTTTCGGTAACAAGTAGCAGTAATTTTAGTTCGATAAGTTTATATTTGTATTGCCAGCAACAATAGTATCCTTTTATTTCAATTATTTAGTCTTGCCATGAGCAGTGGATAAGAAAACAAATATAATGTCTGCAAAACTAAGAAATAATTTTTAAATTTAGTATTGTACTTTATACTATTTAAATAATTCTCTTTTAAAAGCCAAACAATAAGTAAACTCTCTGCGAAACATTCTGATTAAAACGTTTCAAATAGCTTTGAAAATGACATAAATTTGTTCAAACATCTACAGTGCTAACTCTCACTGTAAACTCCTTGTAATAATTCCAAAGAATCTCAATCATTCAACTATAAAGTTTGTGCTCATAATAAGAACCATGCAACAACAAAAATCACAACCACTCCTGATAAATTTGCAGAAACATACAAATTTCCTAATTCCAAAGAACCAACCAAATCAAATGTAATTTTTATCTACGACTTTTAGTATTTACTAACTGAATGCTTTCGACTGGTCATGTTACTCGTACTTGTGAAATGCAAGGAGTGGCAAACAAAAAGTGTTTTGTTAAATTTGCTACAAAGAACAGTAAAGAAGTTGGAATTACAAAAGGTACATTTTGTTATTTTGAAGTCTATGGATTTATAATGTTGAGTAAACGACAGCATTGTGTTTTCAATTTAAAGTACCTTTGCTTATTTTTGTTTTTAGATTTCAAGAAGCTTTATCAAATTATAGATATTTGGCACAAAATAATAGAAAAAATATGCAAAATACGAACATAAATCAATGATCTTTCTCTAAAACGAATAGAGTAAAGATAGAGACAGCAAATAAGAATATACATTGTAACGATGACAGATAATTTATAGGAAACAGAGACAAGACAGTGATAAGATAGAGACAAGACAGATACAATTCAGAGACAACACAAAGATAAGGTAGAGAAAATACAGAGACAAGACAGAGATGAGACAGAGACAAAACAGAGACAAAAAGAGATAAGACAGAGACAAGACAGAGATGAGACAGAGACAAGACAGAGAAAAGGCAGAGACAGAGACAAGCCAGAGACAAGACAGATACAAGGCAGAGACAAGACAGAGAAAAGGCAGAGACAAGACAGAGATTAGACAGAGAGGAGACAGAGACAAGACAGATAAAAAATATGGACAAACTAAAAAATAAAATCTTGGCTATATAAAGATTTTTCAAAGACAAGATAGAGATAAGACAGAGACAAGCCAGAGGTAACACAGGGAAAAGACAAAACAGTGACCAGACAGAACCAATACAGATGCAAGACAGAGACAAGACAAAGACAAGGCAGAGACAGAGAAAGGACAAAGACAAGGCAGACCAAGACAGAGATGAGACAGAGACTATACAGAGGCAAGACAGATACAAAATATGGACAAATTAAAAAATAAAATCTTGGCAATGCAAAGACTTTCTTAAGAGAATCAAAGATATTCTTTAGAAATCGTTTCTTCCTTACGTTAGAGGTTTTTTAAAGAAAATATTGCTTTCCCTAAAATGGCAAGATTTTTCTTTCAGTAAGGGTTTCTATAGAAAAACCAATTGTCTTTCTTAAAGCTTTCAATAGAAAATCTGGCCTTTCTTAAGGTTTTCTATAGCAAAATTTGTCTTTCATAAGGGTTTCTATAGAAAGTCTTGTGTTCAAAAGATTTTTAAGAAAATCTTGATTTCCTTAAGATTTTATGTAGATAGTCTTCTTAAAGGTTTTCTAAAGAAAATCTTACGTTCCTTAAGGTTTTCTATAAAAAATTTGGCTTTCATAAGGGTTTCAATAGAAAATCTCGACACTCTTAATGTTTTCAATAACAAAAATATTTCGTTCGTTTTCTATAGGAAATCTTATGTAAAGAAAAAATTTCTTAAGAAAATATTGGTTAGGCATAGACTTTCTCAAAAAATTATTGGCTATGCTAAGACTTTCTTAAAAAAAATCAGGCCATACTTAGCCATTTCGATGAAAAGCTTCAATATGCAAAGACTTTTCAAAGAAAACTTCTTGCTATGCCAAGAATATCTTTGTCTATTCAACTATTTAGTTTGACTTGTTTTACAATAATCTAGTACCAGGATTTTTTCAAACGATAATCTGTTCTAAAAAAGTGGACTTAAAATGGCTATTTGGCACTTAGAGTCAAAGCCATTTAATCAGCAAAAGGTTTTAGATTTAATGCTCTATTAAAAATAAATCATAATACAAACCTATTCACGATTTAATATGCTTTTTACAAAAAGCACCAACAAGCCCATTTAATATAAATTACTAAATTAGTTATTCACATTTATTCCCGAAAGTATTAAATTTTAAATTAACGTTTTTTTTTTTGTTTAATCCCCATTGAATAAGTTGTCAAAGGTGTTGTTGGCAAATAAAAACTAGAGAAAAAATTCATGCATAAATGCATACATGTGCTCTCGTATTCATGTATAATTTAAAACACATTTTTTATTATTGCCGCAACAATTTTTAATCAAAATCAAATATAAAACTCTAACGCAATAAATCACTACAAGAAAAAAAACCACACACATTTAAACAGATACAAGCAGGCAAACACTAAAACCTTCAATCAATTTGAAAAAAAAAAATATGTATCATTTAAGCCCAGTTTAACTCATATAATCATGTTTGTTGTGTAACGTACCTGATTTTTCCAACAAATTAAAAAAAAAATTGTGCACAAATATTACACACACTAGCAGCAAAAAAAAAACCAGCAAAAGAGAGAATCTCTAAAAAAGCAGGCAAATAAATTCAAAATGAGACGAAAAAAATGTGAATTGAAAATGAAATTTCCCTTAACATTAGTGGAGTACAAAAATATACACACAAGCATATACATACATATATATACATATGAATGCAACGAGAATGGAAGAGGGAAAAAATTATTTCAATATTTCCAATAAACCAATTAATTTTTTTTACCAGTCGCTTTGGTAAAACTTCCTGTGGGTGTTGATGAAAATAAAACCTGAAGAAAAATGGAAAATAAAAAAAGAACTTTGTTATGCTGCTTATTTTTGCATAACATCCATACAAGGGATCTGCACTCATCTCCTTTTGCCTGGGATGCAATATACACACACATTCGTATGCAGAAATACTCAGACGATTGCAAAACATGTTGAAGTATTTTTTTTTTTATTGCACATATTTGTAACTACACTGAACACAATTACTGCGACCGACTTTAGCAGAGTTAAGGGTTGTCATGTTACAAAGAAAATCTTAGCATGGAAAATCTTGGCTATACTTAACATAGCTAATCTTGTATATGATGATAATCTTGATAAAGATGATGATATATCGATTAGTAACATGTTCGCCGATTTCTTTGCTACAACATATTCTAAAACTACATACGATTGTAATTCTTCATTAACCTTTTCATCTTAATCACTCATCAAATATACATTTCTCTTTATTCATTCTGAAACTGTGTTATCAAACTTAAGATCATTAAAACCTTCATTTTATACAGGGCCTGATGGAATACCTAGCCGTCTTCTTAAATATTGTGCTGAAAGTTTGTTCCTTCCGCTTACGTTTATTTTTAACAAATCTATTGAGTTATTTACCAAGCATATGGAAAACATCGTTTATAATTCCTTTGTTCAAAAATGGCAGCAAACTTGAAGTATCAAATTATCGTGGAATTGTTAAGCTGAATACAATTCCCAAGCTGTTAGAGAAAATCTTGACCGACGACCTATTACAGCAGGCATCTTCATTGCTGTCTACATGCCAACATGGCTTCTGTAAACATTGTTCCACAACAACTAATTTACTTGAACTCACCACTCTATAATAAAGAATATACTGATTTTAGTAAAGCATTTGACAAAGTAAACCATAATATATTGCTATATAAATTATCACAAATGGGTTTTACTTTTGGAGCTTTAAAGTGGTTGCTCTCCTACTTATCGAATAGAACACAACAAGTAAAATTCAGAGACGATACTTCTA
Source organism: Bellardia pandia (assembly GCA_916048285.2). Lineage (NCBI taxonomy): Eukaryota > Metazoa > Arthropoda > Insecta > Diptera > Calliphoridae > Bellardia > Bellardia pandia. Next base: position 97,500,502 of record OU696531.1, on the reverse strand, counting down.
AAGTCATTGATGTCACCTCTGGTGTTCCGCAGGGGAGTTATTTGGGTCCAACACTATTTACTTTATTTATAAACGATCTTCCTAATGTTATCTTACATTCCAAACTATTAATGTACGCTGATGATGTAAAAATTCTAAATACTTTGATAAATACTAATAGTCAACGCCTACTTCAATCGGATATTGAAAACTTTTCTCAATGGTGTAAAATAAACTTAATGGATTTAAATAGCAAAAAGTGTAAGCACATACAATTTTTCAGAATTCAAAAATTTCACTCCAACTATTTTATAAATGGAACAACTTTGGAAAAAGTTCATAATATTATAGATCTTGGAATATTGTTAGATCACAAGCTAAACTTTCGTGATCACATCGAGCAAACTATTAATTAAGCGAATGGTGTTCTTGGATTTATGAAACGATGGTCCAAGGAATCACAAAACAACTATATACAACATTGGTTTGTCTTATTCTTGAATATGGGACAATTATTTGGGATCTTTGCATAGTCTTGAATCTGTTTAAAAGCAATTTTTAATATTTTGTTTACGAGGCCTTGGATGGAACTCACTCGTGCTACCATCATGTGAGAGTAGACTCAATCTACCCTAAGAAGTTGTCGAGTAATGTTGAGTATTTCATTTCTGCTTGGGTTAATTCGTGGTGTTGTTAATTCCTAGTTTCTGATTGGTAAAATTAATATTAATGTACCAAATAGACCAACAGGCAACTTTCAATTATTGAGAATAATGTACTACGGAAACGGATCTATGCTAACAATGACCCTTTTCGCCGTTTATGTGAAAACTTCAACAAATGTTACCAGAAAAATGATCTTGTATTTAAATTCTTAAATGTACTGTATTTAAATAATTTGTATCAATTCATCTGTCTGAAAGGATTTATATTAATCTATAGACCTAATAAATAAATAAATAAAAAAAAGCATACATTCTTTAAGGTTTTTTCTATAAATTCTTGCCTTCCTTAAAGGTTTTCTTTAAAAAATCTGGCCCTCCTTCTTTAAAAAACCTTGCGTTCCTTTTTTTTCTAGAAAATCTTGCCGTCCTTAAGGTTTTATATAGAATATCGTATGTTTCTTTATTCCCTTAATAAATTCTATAGAAAATATTTTGTTGCTTAAGGTTTTGTAAAGCAAATCTTGTATTCCTGAATGTTACTAAAATGTTGTTGACGTGAATTTGCGGCAACTCTTGTTCAACCAGTAACACCTACATTCCTGTATTTGTTTTTTATGCCATACATACTATGTATGGATATTACTATATGTATATGTATTTAGGTTAAGTCATTTCAATTTTATTATTGATTTCATTGATAAAAAAAAATGTAAATAAATACAAAATACTGAAATACAAAAATATAAGAATAAAAAAAAAAATAACGCAAAAAAAAAACACTACAACTCTAAATTGATAACAATACGCCAATACAGCCAACATACACAGGAAAAAAAACACATAAAATAACTATAAGCACGAATAAAATATGAATAAATAAAATATTGTTTGGCTTACAGGGAACGAAAGGATGTGTTAGGGAAATTGTAACGCAAATGACTTCTTGCAGTACAGAATTACTTTTAGTAAAAGATAACAATGGGTAAAATGGGCAATATCAATGGTTTTGAAAAACGGAAATAGGCCAGGTTTTAATGAATATGTTATTTCATAGGGGAGTAAGAGATTTGGTATAAAATATTTATTTACGAAAGAGGCAAATATTCAGGCCTTTTAAAAGTTTTCTTATATTAACGGTAACTTTAACCGTTCTTAACTTATAGTACACAACCTAAACCAACTCTTAATTAATATTAATCATACGCTGTGTAGTATTTCAAACAGAATTTAGCTTCTTTAGATATGTTTAAGTGAGTTTTTCTAAATGTTTTTACTTTTTTGTAATTATTTTTAAATATACATATGTATGTATATGTTTGTATCTTACTAGTTCCTTGCTATTAATCAAATATTTTTACTATTATGAAATATTTTCTATAAAAATTTGATTTCTAAACTTAAATTTGTTGTCTCAACTATTGAATTGCTTTCAGTTGCTATTGATCCTATACACAATTTGCTGTCATAAAACTCTTAAATTTAGTTATATATGTTTAGTAATTTCTGCGCTGTCATTTAATTTAAAAGCTTTATTTGACTTAAAAATCTTTCATAAATGTACGTGTCATTTTTTCCTAGCGGTGAATATGGCAATACGACTGCTCTGAATTGTAGATGAGATATGCAATTGTTAACAGTGCAGCGGCAAATAAATAGGAACACAGTTTACTAAAAGCCGCAATGTAAAAAAAAATATTTAAAAATCCAAGAGTTCGAAAATTTTACAAGCATAAAATGTGACTAAAAATAATTGTTATTGCATATTCAACATCTCATTGTAAGGTCAATGACTGTGTAAATGTATTGTGTATGTGATAAAAATTTATAATTTACAATACATATGAGCATAGATCTGGTTAGAATCTATATTGTTTTCTATAAAAAAAAAACAACAACAAATTTGTGAAACCACATAACAACACACTATATTCATCATACGTGGCCAGTAGACTGGCGCAAAAAAAAATCTTACTAAGAAAATCTTGACTAGATTAAAAATTTTGCAAGATTTTCTATATATAGAAAACCTTAAGTAAGGCAAGTTTTTATATAGAAAACCTTAAGGAGCACACGATTTTCTAGAGAAAATCTTCAGGATGACAAGATTTTCTAGAAAACCCGTTCAGCAACTATAGTCTCTACATCAAATTTAACGAATTTTACAATTGCTGACATGGTGTAAACAATATTGAATTGTGTAAATAATGGAAATTTCAGTGGAAACAATATGATTCAACAATTATTCTAATATTCTAATAAAGTAACTAAAGAATCCGCATAAAATTTAACAAATTTTTAATTATTGACATAGTGTAAACAATGTAGATTTTGGTGTAAATAATGTAAAATCAAATAAATTAATTAATTTACTGGATTTTGAAAAGCTACTGTAGTAACTATGTAAAATTAAACACAATTTACAATTATTGACATGATGTAAACAATGTAGATTTTTGTAAACAATGTAAAAATTTAAATAAAATTCTACCAAATTTGTATAAAGTTGTAAATTGTTGACCTTTAGTTTTGTTGTTTGTAAATTTTGTTCGGCATAAGGTCATAAGGTAACAAATTTTTAAATGAAAAATATAAAAATATTTTGTTTTAAAAATTTTTATTTTATTTTATTCCCAATATTTCGGTCAACTTTGTTTTTTTACTTGTTTACAATTTGTAAAAAATATAAGCTTTAATGTAAAGACTATAACATCTTAGAAATATATAAAAATTGTAGATTTTAAACTGATATTTAAACAATTGCAATAAAAATTAAACAAATTTAAATTCTTGACATGGAGTAAACAATGTAAATTTCAGTGTAAACAATATATAATCTTAGAAATTTGTACTATTTCTAGATTTTTAACTATTTTTTTATCAATGTAAATTTCGATGTAAACAATTTTCTAGAGAAACCCTTCAGGAGGGCAAAACTTTCTAAAGAAAACCTTAAGCAACACAAGATTTTCTATAGAATACATTAAGGGAAGAAAGATTTTCTCTAGAAAACCTTAAGGAACACAAGATTTTCTAAAGAAGCCCTTCAGGACGGTAAGATTTTCTATAGAAAACTTTAAGGAACTCGAGATTTAAATGCAAGACTTAAGGGAGGCAAGATATTATAGAGAAAACCTTAAGGAACGCAAGATTTAAATGCAAGACTTGAGGAAGGCAAGATTTTTCAAGGTTTATTCTACACAAGATTTTCTATAGAAAGCCTTAACCTTTAAATGCATACAGTACCATATATGGTACGCCTTATATATTGCATGCAAATTTTGAGCAATTGTACTAAAATTTTATGTAAAAGTATTTAAACTAAATAATATAAAATAACTGTTCACTATTTATTTTAGTTGTCAATAAGCTGCCAAAGTCGATGGATGCGCTTTTTGCTTATAATTTAAAAAGTGATTTTTAATAGTGAAACAAAATACTTGTAATATTAATTTTGTCTATGATGGTAAACATTGGTGAATATATTGGACTTTGTTTTAGTCAAATAAAGTGAATTTTGATCAAGTTTTTAATCGTGGAGTAGTATTTTTCTCCTTCATTCTATATAGTACATAGAATGAAGGTATAATGGTGGATTTCATGGGAAATATAATGACGAATTTATATTTAGATAGTGATTTTACAAAAGGGTAGTGTAGTTACGATTCAGGACTCTGACATCATGCCTTTAAGGGTTAAAGAACACAAGATTTTCTAGAGAAACCCATTACAGGATGGCAAGATTTTCTGGAGAAAACCTTGATGACTATAAAGTTTTGCGTTCTTTAGGTTTTCTCTAGAAAATCTTGCCTCCAGGGTTTCTCGGTAAAAACTTGCCAACATCAAGGTTTTGCTTTTAATTTGTTTTTCTCCATTCAAATTTGTGCTAATCTACTACAACATTCACACGCTTGTATTTATGTTAGTAATTTGTCTGTATGTATATTAGGCCGGGCGAATTTGTATGGAGCCGAAAAAATCGATTAGAGCCGCCCCCTAGGATGATTCTATGGACAATTCTAAGCAACTTTGGTGAAGGAACCATGGGTCTATCTCGATTTTCGAGTCTCCCACTTTTCAAAAAATGATTTTTTTCCCTATAACATCATTTTGATTCGAAATTCGATTTTTTATTCATCGTTATATTATCTTTTTTATGTGTATATGGGGGGTTTTTGGGGTCGAGAAATTCATTTTTGATCTTTATTTTTACCTATGAACACCACCAGAGGGCGTTTCATGCATATTTGTATTATTTTTCGTCTATTTTCCGAGAAAAAATGTTCGGTAAAATTGATATTTATTTTTTTTTTTCAACAGAAATTCAACCTAAAAAATAAGAACATGTGTAAAAAAATTAATTAATTACTGGAAGAAAAGCGGAATAAGTTATTTTTGAAAGTCTTTCTTGTTTTCAAGTCTGGGGGAAAAAAATCATTTTTTGAAAAGTGGGAGACTCGAAAATCGAGATAGACCAATGGTTCCTTCACCAAAGTTGCTTAGAATTGTCCATAGAATCATCCTAGGGGGCGGCTCTAATCGATTTTTTCGGCTCCATACAAATTGGCCCGGCCTAATATATATTTTATTCTATATCAAAACACTTTCAAATTTTTATTGTTTTCAGTTTAGAGAATTGTGTAATGTTAACAATATGATGTTATTTTTTTTTGTTTGTTTGTTTTGTATATTTTAATGTTTGTTGCCTTGTTAGAGTAGCTGTGGGTTATGGAATGATACTATTTCCTTTAACGAAAACGTTATAAAAATATTTTGAATTGAATTGCAGAGTTTTTAGACTAACTCCCTATTTAGTTGTTGTTATAAATTGTGTCTGTTTTTGTGTGTGTTTGTTTCTAGTTATTGTTGTGGGTAGTTGGTTGACGCTGTACTCATACATGCATACATAAATTCGAACATGTTTAGTGTGAATATGTTTGTTACATATCAGTGAAGTGGAAAATATTTACGATGTCATGTTTTCTTTGTCATATTTAAGTTTTATTTTTTTTTAGCTATATCTTCATTTAAATTCTATGCTACTTTTTTATTATGATTATGATTTTGATTATTATTATGTTTTCTAGTCATGTTTCAGCATATGTATTTATTTTTATATGTTTAGTGTATATATAAAAGGATATATGCTTTTGACATGTTTTCTTTATGTATTTTTTTTTATTTTGTTTTGAAAAGAGATTGTTAGTGTTAGCAAATGTCTTGAATATTTATAATAACTTCATATTACAGAAATTATTGAATAGGAAAATATTTATAAAGCGTCATCCATTTCGAGATTCCCTACTTCTTTAAAGAAAAAACACAGAAAATTTAAATTTAATGGGAAATATTTATTATCAAATGAAAGAACATTCTTTGGCATTTATTTTTTTAAAATTATGTCTATCAAATGTTGGCCGTTGCTACGTCACAGATGGTCTATACGTTGAGTCCAATTTTCTATGACTCGTTCGAGCATTTCGACTGGTAACTGGCGAATGACACGCGTGATGTTTTCCTTCAAGGCTTGAATCAAGGCGGGTTTGTCCGCTTAAACTTTAGACTTTACATATCGCCACAGGAAAAAGTCTAACGGTGTGATATCACACGATCTTGTTGGCCAATCGACCGGCCCAAAATGTGAAAGTGTTCTCTCAATAAATCCATTGATTGATGCCATGTGTGAGAAGTTGCGCCGTCTTGCGAGATCACGAGCTTCAATTACAGATGTAAAATAGTTGATTATCATGGCGCGATAATAATCACCATTGACTGTTACGTTCACACCGGCATCACTTTTAAAGAAATATGGAGCGATGATTCCACCGGCCCACAAATCACACCAAACCGAAGAGGCACTTCTTGTTTCTCTTCAGATTGCTCTTCGTGCCAATTACAGCAATTTTGTTTATTTAGATACCCACTCAGCCAGAAATTGGCCGCATCGCTAAACAAAATTTTCAACGAAAACGTCGAATCTTCTTGGAACTGTTCAAGAGCCCATAGAGCGAACCAATGTCACTTGGGAAGTTCGAGCGGTTTTGAGTTGTTGCACAAGCTGTATTTTGTATGCTTTCAATTTAATATCTCGACGTAAAATGCGCCAAGTCGTTCCATACGTCAGTCCGAGTTGCTGCAAACAGCGCCGAATCGACTCTCCATGGTCTTCTTCACAACGTAATGGACGTGGTCTATTCAGTCAAATATTATCAAATAATGAATGATGGGCTTAAAAATGGGTGATGGTGTTGCGAATAGTTCGCTCAGTAGGCCGATTATGTTGACCATGAGTTGAGCAAAGTTCACAAAACACATTCTACACAGAACGTGAATTTTCGTAATACAGTTTAATGATTTGTAAACGTTGTTCAGGCGTAAGTCTTTCCACTATAAAATGCCAAACAATACTAAACAAAAATAACATGACAGCATGACACGACTCACACGTGAACTGTCAAAAAAAAAAGGCTATTGAAAAAAGTATCTTCTCTTGAATCACCTTTTTTATATTATAACAACATATAAACATTAGCGTGTTGTTTGGCTAACTTGTTTTGCAAGCTTTTACAAACAGTTTTTATATGCATACATACATATGTATCAATTACAGTTTGTTTAAAAAAAGATTTTTTTATATTTTTATAATAATTAATATTACTCATATGCTTGAGGGATCTTAAATTGTGGACCCTTTAATTGCTTTTGCTTTAATTTTTCACATTTCATTTGAAAATAGTTAACAAAGTTATATAAAAATATGTTAAAATTTTGCTATTATTTATAATGTATGTGTTAATATTTTAAAAATGTATGTCTGTTTTTACGCTATTGGTTTAATCAATTAATAAAAAATATATCATCATCTATAAATACTTAATTAATATTCATTTGGCAAGCATTGAACATGAAATATATTTCATACACATATTTACTTAATTCATAGTTTTTTTTTTTTTTTGTTATCTATTTTAAAATTAACATTTGCATAAATATGCATTATTTATTTACGCTTTATTATACAAATAATCAAACAGGAATAATAATAATAATTAAAACTGATGACTATATCTATTAATAATTTATATATAAAGTTAGTTGCTTCCACATATTTTTTTTTTTTTTTTTGAAATATTTATTTTACAATTGAATGCTCAACTTTTATAAGAAAATCTGTGGAAAAATGTAGGCATTGAAACAGCTGTGTCAGGCATTTTGGGGTTTAGTCTAGGGTCTAGTATATGGCTTAGTTTATTTTCTAGTTTATGGCAAATTATATGGTCCAGTATTTATTCATGTCTTTGGTCTAGTCTGTGGTCTTTCATTTCCATTAGGCAAGTGTAAATTTTCTATAAAATATCCTTGACCATGAATCAAATAATAAAGATTACGTATGGCGCAGGTCCGTTACATTTTACAAAAACTGTGAGAATAAAATTGTAAGCAACAATTCTTCTTGTGACGTTACAAGTCAAAAATATCTTTATGTTTGCTTAACTACTATATAAATTTTAATGCAAATGTAAAATTTTAAAATGAAGTGTGCCGATTTTAATTGTGGAAATATTAAAAAAATAACATAAATTAACCCCCTGGCCCACGATGTCGAACCATAACGTTCGCTTAGATAAGACTTAAGACACAAACTTGATTGTGGAATAAACAAACTTGATTGAGTAAAAAAATAGATACGATAAAAAGTTTGTGACTTAAGTCTTATCTAAGCGAACGTTATCGTTCGACATCGTGGGCCAGGGGGGGTAAAATTTTTTTCGATTTCCAAAAGAAAATGAATTAAAAGAAACAATGGGCACAATTTTGACTGCCTTGAAGAAAAAAAATTAAATGTGTCTCATTAATTTGTATTGAACACTTTAACCAGGACTTTCATTCACATTTCATACACACCGAGCAAAAATATTTTTGTACATGTTTACCAATTATTATTTTTAAAAATTTGTTTTAACAATATTATGAGCACTGTAATTATTAATATTATTGTAGTAATCATAATATGGTTAATTTACGATTTCGATGATTAATACAATCATATATACGATTGTGGTAACTATGTATGTATTTGTGGCAATCATATTTATGATGAATTTATTTATCAGAACAACATAATATGTTATTAAAACTGATCACCGCAAGCATTATATATTCACTATAATCATATATATAATTGGTATAATCATATGAATCATAACTTAAGCATATTATGGTTGCCGCAATCATATAAATAATTAAAGTGACTACAATATTAAAAAAAAAAAAAAAACATTTAAAAATGTTGAAATAGTGGTGGTATTTTTTCTCTGCGGGTACTAATTAGTTAGAGATTAGTTATACTTAGTTTTCTGCTATAACTCTTACTGCAATGTCATCAACAAGACAATATTATCTTAGTACTTGCAAGAACTATTTATCATCCTTGTTAGGTAGTCTGGTATGTCGAGTCTGCATAACATTTCAAATGTTATTCGCAAATTTGCTGATTTCAACGCGTTCATCACATCAAGCGTTATTCTTACACAATATTTCTTGTTTGCACCTTTAATATTTGTTGTTGTATCGACTGAGTTTTTCTAGTATTTTTTCATCGAGAAGATATATCGGTCTTTGGTCTAGTCATTGGTGTAGCTTTGTTTGGTTTAGTCTTTGAATAAGTTTTTGATCTAGTCAATGTTAATAACTCTGATCTAGTCTACGGCATAGACTTTCGTCTAGCCTTTGTTTTAATCTTAGGTCTAGTGCTTGGTCTAGCGTGCAGTCTTGTCTTTGGTCAAGTATTTAGTCTAGAGTATGGTCTAGTAGTTGGTCAAGTATTTCATGTAGTATATGATATAGTGTTTGGTCTAGTATTTAGTCTATTCTTTGGTCCAGTCATTATTCTAGTTTATTAACTAGTCTATTGTCTAGACTATGGACTATAGACTATCTACAGTGTAGTCTATTATCTATACAATGGTCCTATTAATGCTCTAGTCTGTGGTCTATTCTTGGTTTATTCTATAGTTTAGTCTTCGCTCTAATCTATAACTAGTCTATTAAATAGTCTATAGTAATCTATAGTCTATTAACTAGTTAAGCTATGGTCTAATATTTTCTTTTTTCTTTGGTTTAGTTCATATCTAGTATACAAAATCCTACAAATATCTTTGTCTAATAGTTGTCTACATTTTAATCCTTTATTAAATTTTAGAAATTTTGTAACTGTCTGCTGGTCATCATTTTTCTTTTATTCATAAAATATTACATTAATATTACATGACATTATTATGTTTAATATCCTAAAGCATTGCAATACTATTCAATAACAAATTTATACATTCTACTCTGTAAATTGATATCTTGATTACACAATCTTATTACACAAATGCATACACAGAGATGATAAAAAGAACCACATACATATAAAAAATGTGTCACTCACTGTCATTCGTATATATTAGGGTATACATACATGCAAAAAATGCTCCATAGATTATTCGAACAATTTCTTATGTTTAACTATTTGAAGAGTTTGTAAATGAACATTTTCTCATAATTAAATCGAATAAAACGAATTAATAAGAAACCTTGAAAACATATTTTAATTATTCTATTAAAACTAAAAAAATTTCGTTTTTTTAAATTTTCATACCTGAGACGTATGATTAATATTAATTAAGAGGATGTAGAAAAAAATCCTCAATAACTGTTTTGTGCACAAAATTAAATAAAACATTTCAAGGGATTGGGAAAGAAAATGTATTTATGGTTTTGGTAATAATTTTACAAACAAATTTAAGAATGAATATTAGGAAAATAATCTATTAAATGATGATTATATATATTTTATATATGGTGAATTTCACGTCAAGTGACCCAATTTTAAAAATCGATGTCTTCCGATTTTAATAAAATTTGCACCAAGGCTAGTACTATTGGATAGGATTTTCAGCTCTATCAGTCCGGCACATCGATTTTTTAAAATTGGGTCACTTGACGTGAAATTCACCATATATAAAAAATTTAAAAAAAACTGCCACAACTCATATTTAATGGAAAATTTTAATAATACAGAAAATCGTCACGAAGAAAAAATAGTCAATGCTATTTTTGAAAAAAAAAAATCATCAAAATTACAATAAATCGTCAAATCTGGCAGCTATGCTCACAATAAACTAAACTTTTGAGAGGCCCTGTTTACTTTATCTCTACAGCAGCACCATCTTCTAGTAATTTCGGGCGACATCTAGAAAAAGCAATCAAAAGCTATTCTCTAAGGCTGTTAAAACTTAATATTGTCATACTGCATGTTAATAACAGCGTGTTGTCAACTATTATTAATGCAAATGTTGAGAAATAATTCCGAAATAATGTCAAGACATTGAATTGGAATGATAATGGATCGCTTACTTCATTGAACCAGTAATGGAGTAAGATAATAATGCAATAAGATAAACTAAAGTAAGATATTGAGACTGTCGAAGAAAATTATATTAAGGATGACATTGATAATAATGATTATGTTAACATTTATAGGTACAAAGAAAATTATATTAAAATTGGTATAAGTGATGTCATTTAAGTTGAATTTAGAATTGACTCGATGAAGATAAAAACTTTTCATTTCACTTTATTTGAAACATTTAAATTATTTTAATAATTCCATTAACTTTAAATATATTCTTAACGAATTATTCGAATACGTTACAATGGCTAAGTTTAGACAATGAAACTTATGACGTCTAATTTTGGACATTACCTTTTTGTTTGGAAACAAGCGGGGTAGATCAATAGACAGGATTTCTGTTTTCATTGTTTTGTTTTCATATTTCTCTTTACACTTATTACTGTTTCTATTGTTACATTTTATTGTTATTCTTATTTTAAATTGAAATGTTCTTTTAGAAATGTAATAAAAACTGAAAATCACATAAATAAATTAAAAAAACTTTTTATAAATAAATCTGTTTTATATTAAAGGTGGATTCACCCATTCGTTCTTAACAAAAATTTTGTTCGAACAATTTTTTTATTACGTCTCTCTTTTTGAGAGAGAGAAAATATTTTTTACGAACTTGAATTGGTTCAGTTTTATATTTTTTTCTGGACAAAAATGAATTGAGTTGCCAATAGGTTGCATTTTTTCATACAAATAACAATGCCTTATGTATTTCCATGGCCATCAGCAAAATCAACTTTTTTTTTTTGAATTTATATCTGGGATTTTGAATACACAATACTTTAAAATAATTTAATATTTGTATTTTGACACTTAAATTCCAAAGCAAAATAAATCAATGGCCGCACTTGTAAAACTAATAGATTTTGTTTACATATCGAGGGTACTCTGACGTAACCTCGTAACTCAATTTTTTAAGGTTTAGAGTTTAACCCGGATTCATATTAAGAATATATTTCTACACAACTGTGTAAAATTTTAAATTGAAATCTCCACCCGTTAATTATTAATTCCAAAAAAAAACAGAACCTCGTATCTCAGGCATCTAATTTAAAACACACGTAACTCCTGTCATGTAATATTTTTACAGTGCACAAGTTAGAAAACGCTAAAATGCGAACAAGGCAAGTCAATGCAGTGTACTCACATATACTTTTCTTTAAAAGGGGATTCCAATTCATTCCTTATTTTACATTAGTAAACAAGGAAATAATATCTAGATCTGATAATAATTCTGAATCTCGGCGAAGCTGTAGTCTAAAATATCATTTACTTATAAATAATCAAAGGTTACTAGTATATAAACAAATGCTTTTAAACACAATTGGCATTGGTAACTGACAAGTATTAAATGGGGTCAAGAAAAGTAACCATAGTGGCATTTTAAAAAATTCAAAACTGAAAAATACACGAAAATGCTGTAAAAAAGATAAATTTAAGAAAGAACATGTACAACATTTTTTGACTGATTTACCAAAACTTGCAGAAAGGATAGTGCAAAATTGTATTTGGAAAATATCTATCAGTCAGTTCAAGATGTTTATCGAGCTTTCGTGAAGAACATGAATGATCTAAAAGTTTAAAAAAAATGTGATAGCAAGCTATGGATTTTTATGCAAGGAAATGGAATCAATGACTATTAGTATTTTTACCCCGGAAAGATTTTTCCGAAACATTTTTTTTCTTTTAAAAATAAAAACATTCCTGAAGATGTGTATTCTCGCCATTTGGCAGAAAAAAAATAGAGCCCGAGAAGAGAAACAAAGCGATAAATTAAATGGAAAATTATGAGCTTTTACAGTAGATGTGCAAGCGCTTCAAATGATTTGCCAGCTGGTCCATTATACTTTAAGCAGAAGTTAAAATGTCATCAGTTCATTGTATATAATATTGTCAATGGTGATACCATCAACAAGAAAGATTAAAAAATCTTTATAAAGTGAATTATGTTGATCATACTTTTTTTTTTTGTAATTATTTAGAATTGAAAACTTATAAATCTATTAGAACAGGTATCAAGTCTGGATCTCCGACAGTTACGTGGCTTAAAGTACAGTAAAGATAGTATTATGTATAAATTATCATGACTAAGAAGTACAATGAAGTTCAGGCAAATCCTTTGTACCAAGAAGTTATACCTATTACAGCTCAAAAAATCAAAAAATTAAACTTAAAACAATTTCTTAAGCATAATTAACATATATATCTATAAGAATTTAGTAAAACTTTCAAATTAACAACAAATATTCAAAAGCTTTTTTTTAGATTTTCTAATAAAATGTCTTTTGTCTCTCTTGTAAAGTAGTGTTTTTTAAGATACGAGGTTACGTCAGAGTACCCACGATATGGCAGCTTTGATTTTTTCAGAAAAATCGTTCGAAATGGGTGAATCGTGCTGCAAAAAACTCTCAGTAAAAAAATTTTTCTCCAGAAAAAATTTTTGTCACGAACAAATGGTTGATTCCGCCTTAAGAGTTTTCGGTTTCCTTTTATATATTGTAGTTAAAAATGAAGATGTGTCTTTTAAAAATTTATTAATTAGAAACGTAAATGAACCTCGTTCCACACAATCTTTCCGCCATTCTTTTACTCACTCCATCTTTCTTTTCTTCTGTAAATAACATGATTCTTTACAGCATTTTAAAAACTCCAAGAAAATTTCTTTATCATCGCTGTTATCTAAATTGAAATTTTCAGTTACATCAAAAAGCTGAACCAATTTTATAAATTTTTTAATACGAATAAATAAACTAAAGAAGATTCAATAAGAAAATCAGCCCTGTCATGATAAAAACAATATTGTATGAATGCAAAAAATTTTCGTAGGAACTTGAAAAGAGAATTAATAAAAAGAGACGTTTTGCAAATCTTTTATTCAAACCATTAATTTTATTTGAACAATGGACAAGTGCAATAATTTGGATACCCTAATTTGTATGTATGTATGTATAGGTATATTGTCTGTCTGATTCTCTCATTCGTTAGAAATGTGGCAAAATGGTAAAACTCGTAAATTCAAAACTTCATTTAAATACATGATGTATGAAATATTTATATACTAATAAATCATAATGACAACTTCCGCATTTTCATAAACATAAATGGCACGTATGTACATACACGTCGAGAAAAATTATAGTTGTACATAGTTTTTTCACAATGCTATGTTCATCGAAATTATTTATATAATTGCGTTAACCATAATATGGTTAAGTTACAATTTATATGATTACTATAATCATATGTACAGGATGGCCCAAAATTAACGAAGGGCTTTGAATTCGTTATAACTTTTTATTTAGGAAATAATTATTATTCACCCCTATCGTGAATAAAAATTCCACATGAAATTTGTTCCCTTTGCACATTTGTCCTATTAAAATTCATTGTTAAAAAAATAAAAGGAAACAAATTTCATGTGGAATTTTTGTTCACGATAGGGGTGATTATTTTTTTTTGAATACAGTATATAAATAAATGGGGAATATTTTTAGTTTTGTTATGAAAAATAATATCTCGCAAGTGGTGGCCATTTTCTGCTTCGCAAATTCTTGCTCTTTTTAACACATTTTCCATAACCTTTCGGAAAACTTCTGGTGTTTCATCGTTTATTTCTTCGCGTATATTGCTTTTTAATTGCTGGATGGTTTTAGGCTTATTAATGTAGACTCTTCCTTTCAAATAACCCAAACAAAAATTTTCTAGAGCGGTTAAACCCAGTGAATGCGGAGGCAAATCAAAATCACTTGTACGCGAAATAATTCGTTCACCTAAGATGTCCCGTAAAAGAGCCATTGTGTCCATTGCAGTGTGCGCTGTGGCTCCATATTGTTGCAACCATACTTGCGGATGATTTTATACGGCTGGCATTAAAAAATTTTCCAACATTGTTCGATATCTATTTTCAAAAAAAAAAAAATACGAACCAATTATCCTTTCTGATGAAACACCGCACCAAACCGTACACTTAGGTGGGTGTAATTCTCGCTGTTGAACTACTCTCTCACTTAATAGGAAATGGGTTTCGTCGCTCATAATTAAATTATGAATAAAATTATGATTTTCTTCTGCTTTTTGCCGGAAAAAAACCTGCATAGTCAAGTCGTTGCTGTCAATCTGTCGGTTTCTTGTTTCTTGGACAAGCTGTATCTTGCATGGACACATTCCTATTGTGTGCAAAATTCTCTGCAGCGATGTTCGTGAGAGGCCAAGTTATGTGGAACGTCTCCTGGTTGATAATTCTTCATTTTCTCGAATACTTCTCTCTACCAGTTCAATGTTGTCATTCGTGTGCACAGTTCTTCACCCTGTATTATTATAGTAACCATGTATATATTTGTGGCAATCATATTTATGACGAATGCACTTATCATAATTTCTTGTTCTTTGATTATGATACAGAACAGCATAATATGATATAAAATTGTTCATCATAAAACTGATCACCACAAATATTAATTAATTATAATGTAATTATTATAATCATGTGAATTGTAATTTAACCATATTATGGTTACCGCAATCAGGTAAATAATTACAGGGACCATAATATTTTTTAAAATTTTTTAAAAATGTTAAAACAGTTGTATATTATAAAAAAAATAAGTCAACATACATACATATTATTATTGGCAAATAAAAATATACAAAGGTGAGCTTTAACATGCTCATTCCCTCATATAAATATAATAAATAAAAGAAAAATTTTTAAGAAACGCTTTTCTTTACCTTCATATATTGATCAGTTGTGAACACAAAATAAATATGAATACTATAAAAAAAATCGACTAAAAGTCAAAAAATAAGAATATTTCAAACAACATAAACTTTTAAATACAAGGTGTTACTACCTTTGGTGCAACCTTGTATTTAATTTAGATCTTTAACAAGATTTTAATATAAAAGAAATTATTTCTGACTTAAACATATTTCAACCTATTACACCCTTTCACCCACCACGACTCTTTCACCGAAAATTCAGCCGCACTAAAAATAACACGTCCGAACAGTTCGATGATACGAGACTGAAACCTTTAAATCAATCGTTGTTTTTAAATGCTTTTATTTAGCTTCACTTCGGAAAATCAAATCTTGTAACGGATTTTATCCTGGTGAATGCCTGCAAAGTTTTATCCATTTGCATTGAGTAGAAGGCAGTCAAAAAAGCATTTTACCAAAAAAAATGTTTGCCTCCCCGCTAGAGTTTATCCTGGCTACGTGTATTGTCATCGGGAATATGTATGCCTGCAAAGTTTTATCCATTTACATTGAGTAAAAGGCGGTTAAATAAACGTTACAAAATTTGATTTTCCGAAGTGAAAGTAAAGAAAAGGTTTTAAAAAGAAGTCATAATTAATAATTATTCTTAATCATAATTAATAATTATTCCTTCTTTTTATTTTCTTCCCCAAAACCCCAAAAATTACAATTACTTGAGAGTAATTACAAATACTTGAGAGTAAATGTAATTGTCGTCAACAAAGGATTTCAGTTGTCCTACCTCGCCAGCAATCCAAGAAGACAACGTTTTTATATACTCGTATATACTATATTTTTTCTCTGAGTGTATGTACAGGCAAACAAATTTATAAATAAACAATATAAATTATGTAATACAGACATACATACATATAGTTGCAAGTAAATACAAATATATTTTGAATTGTAAGTTTCTATACATATATATACAAACATTTCAAAAGATTTACACAAACAGCCAGACATACATTTTTGACATTTACAAAACACTAACACCATAACATTAACATAAATAGAAATATGACAGAAATATGTATGTGTGTATCTTAGCAAGGGTCTATTTCGGTTGATGTTTGCTGGTAAAATTGCTCGTATTTCTGTCTTTTCACATACATATGTTCTTTGACTGTTCAGTTTAACATTATAAAATATCATAATGTTCAAACTCTTCAGCTGGTTGCATACACATGTATGTATTCTTGTACGAAATGTTTGCTTTGCACCAAAGCCAGTGTACGAAGGGCTGTGTGAGGAGTATAACTTTAATTGCAAATAATGTTAAACAACATTTTTGTTTCAATTTTTGATATTTTCCACCCAAAGCTATTAAACTTCATTAGTGTTGGTTCTTATATTTATTTTTTAATTGACTCTTAATTTTCCTGCATATAAAAAGCTGTTTTAATTTTTCATTACTTTCATAGCCCTGGCAATGTTCTACAGTATTTACATATGAAATTTTTCGAGTTCTCTACTTTTTTTTTTTTTTTGGTTGTGCCAAGTACTCTCCACACAAGTATGAATGTTTATTATCTGAATAACCATAGATATTCATAAAATAACATGACATTTTGTTCCATATTGTAACTCTGACCTTAATAGCCATTTGCCAGATATATTTGAAAAAGGAATGGTAGTCATTGGCAAAATGTATGAGCAAGCTGAGGCTTAGTTTGTGTTCATACATCAAATAAAAGTCTAGGTTCAAATACAAGGCATTCTTTTCTGTTTTGTCTTTATTTTGTTTTTTTTTTTTTTGCTTTGTGTTTGACTGTGTGTGTAGGTTTCGTTTGAAAACAAATACTTAATGGTTGAGTGTTTTCGAAAAGGACAATTCTTATATAAATTTGCTTAAATTGTAAGTACGTTGCTCTTAAGTATAATTAATTTGTTAAAGCTGAATGCATTGACATGTAATAACAAAAAGCGAGTTAATAAATTTTGTTAATTTAAGTAATGTAAATTCTTCGAATTTGTTTTCTCTTTGGCATTAAAATTTAGAATGATATTATTAAATTTATCCCCAGAAATATAAGGTTATTTTTTTGTGCACCAAAAATAACGATATGTATGAAAATACGTTTCCTTTAAGGGACTTTAAAAAAATACAAATTTGATATATATTTTATTGAGGTCATTTATTTATAAAGCTTTATTTTCATTAATATAATAATTTTACTTGATTGATTTGACGCATTTCAGAGTGATATCCATCTTCTACATATGGACAAATAATAGGATACTGAAGCGCGTCATATGAGCGATGCATTTCAGTGAGCGAGGCCATGCCCCTTTCATCCTATTGTGAAAATATAATGACGATCGGTCCAGCAGTTAAGACTGTATTACGATTTTTAATTTTCCTAAAAAGGGGCGTGGTCCCACCCACTTTTCTCCTGGCACATATTCCTAATTATGACAATACAATATGTGCCAAATATCAAAATGCCCAAAATATGGCGATTTAAATTTTTGGGTTATATAAGCGGTTTGTACAATCAAAACAGAGTCACAGTAACATGCTGTGAAAATTTCATCAAAATCTTCTCAGCCGTTTTGGAGTCCATACGTTAGTGAAAACAATTCAATTTTATATACATATATACATATATATTTATTTGAATATCTTTGAATATATTTGAATTTGTACAACTAATAGTGTTGGTGATTGTGATAGTGATTGTTAATGTAATCAATATTATGCTTAAATTATTTAAGGCATTTCACTTACATTAGATTTATTTAAATAATTACACTTTCAAGTAATCCGATTGACATAAATAAATATAAACTAATGGGTACACACGAACACAAAACTAAATGCATAAATACACATTAGTGAAAATAATTGTACACGAGCAAGTAAATATTTATGTATGTGTTTGTTTTTGTAGGTAATTTAAAATCAATTTTAGAAAATGTTTAATGAACCTTAAATAACTTAGTTATATTAAATAAGCTAAAGCTTGAGAAAATACCTATGTACATTAGGGCGGGCCAAATTTTTTGTCGATTAGAGCCGCCACCTAGGATGATTCTATGGACAATTCTAAGCAACTTTGGTGAAGGAACCATGGGTCTATCTCGATTTTCGAGTCTCCCACTTTTCAAAAAATGATTTTTTTCCCCCAGACTTGAAAGCAAGAAAGGCTTTCAAAAATAACTTATTCCGCTTTTCTTCCACTAAATTAATTTTTTTACACATGTTCTTATTTTTTAGGTTGAATTTCTGTTGAAAAAAAAATAAAATAAATATCAATTTTACCGAACATTTTTTCTCGGAAAATAGACGAAAAATATTACAAATATGCATGAAACGCCCTCTGGTGGTGTTCATAGGTAAAAATAAAGATCAAAAATTAATTTTTCGACCCCAAAAACCCCCCATATACACATAAAAAAGATAATATAACGATGAATAAAAAATCGAATTTCGAATCAAAATGATGTTATAGGGAAAAAAATCATTTTTTGAAAAGTGGGAGACTCGAAAATCGAGATAGACCCATAGTTACTTCACCAAAGTTGCTTAGAATTGTCCATAGAATCATCCTAGGGGGCGGCTCTAATCGATTTTTTCGGCTCCATACAAATTGGCCTGGCCTAATGTAGATACATATGTATCTGTCTAAAATATTTATTTATAGATTTGAAAATGTATAAATATTTTCGAATTAAAAAGGAATGCAGTAAATTATGGTATTAACAATGTTTCTTGTATTAAAATAAACTCACAAGGAAAACATCATGGACACATGACAAGAGCTACACAAATAATTGGGACTTTTGTAAGAAATACACATATTTACTTACACAGAAATTTGTCGGCATAAATTTAGAGCCACGAAACTAAATTTCTTAAACACTTTATAAAATACATTGCTTAAACACAAACTATAACCTTTTAATAACTAAGAATCCTTCTATATCCTTGTATCTTATACTTAATTTAGCTAAACAATTGCTTAAACTGTACTGCATTTACAAACCCCTGTCTTCAGCCACTAAGAAACTTCTCTGAAGGTTTTCACTAACACTTTTTATTGAAATGAAAGACCCTGAAAGTTTTAATGAATTGCTGGCCATGTTTTAAATTCGATTGTTCCAGAATTTACAACAATTGTTGTATATACTTGTAACATGCACTTATTATACAAAATAAAAAAAACAAAATTTTATAAACATTGCAACGACCATGTGATTGAGTGTCTGTCAGAGTATTTAAAGCAACAATTTTAATGCGATTTAAAGTGATTTTTTTGTTTTCATTAATTTTTCACAATATGAAATTATAGTTGATATTTAAAGTAGTCACACATACAATACAAACAATACATACAAAAATAAGAGTAAATTCACTTTGAAAGTAATTGTGTGTGTGTGTGTATAAATATTTGTAAATATTTTAGGAGTATTTAAAAAAAATGCCAAAAAATATCTGAAAAATATTGAGGTTTTCTGAAACTTTGTTCTGTAAATCGTTTTCTACTGCACCGATTTTGGCTATTTTAAATACCAAACATTTCGGTGGAAAAAAGAATGTTTAGCAAAAGTTTCATTGTTCTGTATCTGGCTAGATCGCCTAAAGGTATGGTGTCACACTTGGCAATAAAAATGCACTTCCAATTAGTTGTCAATCAATGTATATGGCTAATAAATTTAATTTATTTTCTCATATCTATCGCAACAATTGTTCACCTTTTAAAGTTAATTGCTGCGGCAGTTGCAAGTGTGTTTGTTGTTTTTTTTTACAATCTACTATTTGGTTTAAATTAAATTGATGTTTAAATTTACCTTTAATTTTTTCGTTTATTATTAATTTCAATGTGTTGTAGTTTTGTTGCTATTATTTGCTGATGCACTACGTGCTTATTTTAACCTCATTTTAGTAAATTTCATTTTCCATATTGTTGTTTTCCATGTTGTTTTTTTTTTATTTCGACAGCAACAACAAAACTTTATATGTAAATATGTAGAAACTGTGGATAGATACATCACAAGATATGTATATGTAGATAAAATATAGTATGTGCAGTTTTATTGATTAGCATTATTTTGGTACAAAAAGAAACAGCTGTAAAATTTAAATAAACTATTTATGTATATTAAAACATACAAACATATATAAAAACAAGTAATAAAGTATAGTCGGTCAAGCCCGACCATATAATACCCTACAGCCAGTATATGTATAAAACAGGTTTTCAGAAATGGGCGTTATATGGAAGATATAACCTATTGTGGACCGATCATCCAATAATTTAGTCTGTGAATATAAGTATTATATGTATGTGTTACACTTTATGTCGATATAAATACTTTTAAACGATTTATGGAGCTTAAAGTGAATTACGGAGATGGTCTTATATGAGAGCTGCGACTAATTATGGACCGACCATTGTAAAATTAGGTGTCATTATTTCTGTATATAAGAAACTAATTTGTGTTAAATTTTATTTGGATACCAACATTTTTAAGAATGTTGTGCTCTTTAAAGTGATTTTCGGAAGTGGGCCTTATATGGGAGTTACGACTAATTATGGACCGATCATCATAAAGTTATAACGTATTATTTTTAGACATATGAAATACATTTTCGTTCAATATTATTTGGATACCAACATTTTTGGGAGAGTTATGCTCTTAAAAGTGATTTTGGGAAGTGGGCCTTATATAGGAGCTACGACTAATTATGGACCGATCTGCACAAAATTCGTAGATATGATTTGGCTTTATTTACCACTCATTTGTGATAAAGTTTGTTTGACTACTTACATAATTCAAATATTTATGATCAGTAAACCCCAATTTTGGGAGGTCATTTGTATGGGGGCCAGACGAAATAATACACCGATATCCACCAGTTTCAAGCCCGTTTATCCCTGGACGGAAAAAATATCACGTACCAAATTTTATGGAAATAGCTTCAAAATTGTGACCTGTACTCTATGCACAAGCTTTACATGGACAGTCAGCCAGCCAGCCAGACGGACGGACATCGTTAACTCGATTCAGAAAGTGATTCTGAGTCGATCGGTATACTTTAAGGTTGGACCAATATTTCTTGGCGTTACAAACATTAGCACAAATCCAATATACCCTCCCCACTACGGTCGTGTAAGGTATAATAAAATCTAATCAATTGACTTTAAACAGTTTTATATTTTATATTTTATATTTTAATTTTTTTTTTTTTTTTTATTTTTTTTTTCAATTAAGCGTTTGATAATACAAATAGAAAATATATGCCATTGGTTTGCAAAAATAGGTCTGCTATACAAATTTTTTTATGTATATTTTTATATTTCTAAATGAAATTAGGTTATTTTTCTATTAGCATAACAATTAGAGGTAAATTACATTCAAATGACAACTTGTAAACTAATTTCATTTTATTATTATTATTGTTATTATGGTAAAAATATTTTAAACTAAATTATTAAAATGATGGTCACAGCATGTTATTATTAAGTGTTATTTAATTTGGGTTATTTTATTGATAAAGGGAAAAGTAGGTTTATTTGAAAAAACCAAATATACAAATCAATTAAGCTAAATGAAAATAAAAAATAAATAATAAAACATTTTAATTTAATAAATTGTTAGTATTAATTAAAGTAGATATTAAATTGTATATTTAATAAAAATACAATAGACTCTAATTGAAGCTGGTGTAAGATTAAAGACTGTAATCAATTATTCAAATTTTGTTATTCAATTTTCCTTTTTCAACTTTCAACTTTCAATTTAGTAGACATCGGCATTTCGTTTTCGCATTTCGAAATTGGCTCTATATAGACTCTGGCTTTAAAACAATCCTACAGCATATAAATCAGTGGTGATTGGGTAGATCATACTGCGCACTATGCAGTGATACATTGAGCATGCCTTTGCATCTTCATCTTCAGAAGCCCAAAAGCGACAGTTTACTTATAGACATATCTATACAAATGATAATTGCTTTGTGTGAAAATATAATTTTGCTCAGGAAAAACTTAGCAAATCTATGGCGAACTGTAAGACCCAATTTTGACGAAGCAATTCTTTAAGGTAGAATTAGCCACACGTCTACGTCCCCATACAGTACCGTACCATATTGTAAGCACGTTTGTGTGCTTATAGATCATTTAAAAACGTGCCGTACGTCAACCAAAACAACAAATCCACTTTATTTTCACTATTGGTATGAATACCTTAAATACATAGTCAGCTGTTCGAAACAGTGATGCTCAGTGTAAAATTTCTTTTCGTACATACTTGCTTGTAAAAGTACTAAAATGGCTTTAATAGGAGTAAAATTGTATGTATGTGCATTTACATACATACATAATCTAGCACTCTCATAGTTATTTATATTATCAATTTAATATATTTTACTACAAGTTAATTCAATTTTCAATATTTATAATAAACATATTCATATATGCTGATGTGTATTATATTAAATCGTGTTGCTCAATTTCCACAAACATTATTATTAAAAATAAAGTACCAAAAGAATGGGCGAATTTACCTCAATACAATTTAACATACAAACAGCCCATCACTGCTGTCCAAATGTCACGTAAGAACGTTAGGAAATTCTATCTTATACAGGTTGAGACGTTCCGTTAACGTGATATTAATATTCGGTAAGCATTTGCATTGATTTCAGATAATAAAACGGAATCAGCTATAGTACAGTACGGGACGTGGAGGTTCGGCTTATTCTCCTGTAAAATTATGAGAATGAGGGTTACGTCTTTGGGCATTTTAGGTGACGATATTTAAATTACATTTCATATTACATTTTAATAAATAAGGTACATAGCTACGTAGATTAAATACATAGTATTAAATAGTATACATTTAAAATTGGTTTTTACTGAACAAAATTTCGATTTCTTGTTCATCATCATTTTCAGTCCATAAGACACTATCAATAAAATATTTTTTAGATTGTTTATATGTTTCAGTCGAATTAATTTTTGAGCACACTTCGTCAGGTATTTTGTAGTTTGAACAACGTACATTATCTCTTTTTATGCTACATTTAACCCCTGGCCCACGATGTCGAACGATAACGTTTGCTTAGATAAGACTTAAGACACAAACTTTTTATCGTATCTATTTTTTACTCAATCAAGTTTGTTTATTCCAAAATCAAGTTTGTGTCTTAAGTCTTATCTAAGCGAACGTTATCGTTCGATATTTTGAGCCAGGGGGTTAATGTGTATTAAAACTATTACACGTATTTAATGACCTTTTGTTTAAAAATTTAATTTTTGAATAAATTCATAAATTCCTCTCAACTTCTGCGTTTGAGTACGGATATGTCAATATGTGTATGGCAAAACTGGACAGTTTAAGGAATGGGTTATTACCAATAGCATTATTTCAATAATTTTAGATTAAAGCCTAGTAATCTGTTCAAAATTTCAAGTGGAATGCTGTAAAATACATGTTAGCAAAAATCACACATGAAATTTTCATGAAAAAATGTTGCAGCAGTAGTACTCTGTTCATTTTGTGAAAAGCATATGAAATGTATCTTGCAACATTATTTTTTCACAGCGAAATAATTAAAGTAGCAATTGTTTCACGTGGAATTTTCAATAACAGTTGACTGTCATCCAAAAGCTCTTCTGTCGCAACAACAATAAATAAAAGAAGAAAAAGTACGAAAAAACTAAAATGTGGCCATATCGAGCAAAATGTAAAAAGGCTAAAAAAAAATCGGGCTAATCGGTTTGATTAAATTAAAGTCCATAAATATTACTAAATTTTACAAAATTTCTTCGATTTTTAATACAAAACAAAGCTATATACAAAACAATACTATTACTAAGTGTAAAAAAATACCTACACTTTTTTAAACTTCTTTCTATGCAATTGTGCTTTGTATTATTTCGAAATGTGTCACGTAAAATATTGCATTAATATTGTTTAAATTAAAACAATTTAAAGCTCAACAAAAATTTATGCAAATGTCAACACGAAAAATAAAAATTGAAAAGTTCAACAAATGACAAACAATAAACATGTATTTCGTTGATTATTTCGTGGCCATTTATAAAAATTGTAATTGTTAGACTATATATAGATAGAAGCCAAAAAAAAAGAAAAACTAAAATAACATTGTCATAAAATATTGTGTAAATTGATGTACAGTGGCTAACAGCTAATTTTAAGTAGAGCATAGTTTTTAAGGCACTGCTTAAAAAAGAAATAAATGTAATTTAAAAGTAAAAATTTTATAGTATAACAATCAATATTATGAAAATCGTAATTTCTATTTACTTTAGCTTTGCTTTAGTTCAATTTCATCTTAATAGCGATAATTATAAGAATTTTATGCATATTCCAGTTATCATCAAGAATCTATATGTAGATATGTAAGAAGGGAAAGGACAGGGACTGAGGACAGAATGGGAATAAACGACTGAAGTGGAATTGACGGTATTGGAATGCTTGTATATACATAAGACTGGTAACAGACTGACACAAGGACATACATTTAATGGACGTTGAGTTGTGTTGTTCCAGTTTCAATTCCTTTATGTTTAATAGGTTAAATAATTCTTCTTGTAAATAACTGTCAACATAGTTGCATTATAACGTGGATTAAAATTCCTAAGTTTTATTTTGAAGGAGATGACAAGAGGAAAGTAGAGAGTAGTCAAATTCTACAATTGGAGGCTCAGTCACGATATTTGATAATTTAGCTGGAGACGGAAAAATTACATATATTTGTCTCTTGTTTTCCAGAATTGCACTTTGTTTATATTTTTGCAGCATGTAACATAAAGCGATTTACTTTAACGAACAATAAATTTAGTAACAACAAGCCCTAGGAAACGGATTTTGGATTTTTGAAACGACAAAATTGTCATCTCTGTTGTTATTCTCGGAAGTGGAGCTTGTACAGAAGCTGGTTTAACTTTCACAAAAGTCAAAAGTATAATTTTTAAAGAATATTATGTCGTTCAGTGTGCCATTTGTTTAGAAAAATATAGTTTTCACAGTGGTATTCTTCAAGTTATTAATTAAAAATGAACTCAAGCCTAATTAAAAATGTTCTCTAATATAATAAATATAATTGATATTTGTAAAATATCGGTTCAATATGGATGTTTATGTAGGCTAATGAGTTTTGGGAAGTAGTCCTAAACTATGACCAATTACAAGTTGAATTTCAACGTAATAATGACTTTTATAAGAGGCTTGTGTGCATTTAAGTGAGTTTTCTAAATAAACTTTATATGGAGGCTACGGTCAAATATAGACCAATCATCATAAAATTGAGAACGACGATTTTTGTATATGTATGAAATATTAGTGTTGAATTCCAACTTGATAGTGGTTTTTATAAGGGATCTATGCCCATTTAAGTGATTTTCAGAAGTGTTCTATGTTTGGGTCATTTTAAGATTTCAATTATCATGAAACTTATTATTGCAGACTTTCTAAAGCCATGTTTCGGAAAGACATTTGTATGGCAGCTATAAGAAATCGTAAACCGATTCCCACCATTCCAATTTTCAACATGGGGCTAATTCTCGCATTCGTATGCGAGTAAATTTTCATTCGAACGTTCGAATTTATTAACATTTGGGAGTCTCTCATCCGATAGCGAATAAAATGTATCGAAATTTCTAATGATGGCATTCGATAACGAATCATCATTCGTACGCAATCTTGCGAGTTTTTACTCGTAAGCAAAGAAGCATTCGAAATAACGTTTTTTTTAGCAAACAAAAGAAAAAAAGAACAAAAAAAGTACAAAAATTGTTACTTACTTTAAAAAAATATCATAATATTAATAATTGTATTACTTTTAGGTCAAAAATATCAAAAATAATTTTACCCATGCATCCTTTGTGAGCCTAAAATGTCTTTTGAATCTAGAAAAACACATACATACATTAATGCATATGTATGTATGTATGTATGTATGTATGTACATATGTACTTATTTATACTTATTCAATGTTTGTCAATTTTAAGGGGTCGGAGGTGTTTCTTATGTCATTAATGTTTTCAATATCGTCAGAATCAGAAGACGATGAGTAAAAAAACATTTTTAATTTAGAATATTTTTTTTTTAAATTTTGCTCAAGTACTTTTTGCAGAACCATATGTTTTTTGTTTACATTTTCTTTTATTTTATTCAGTGTTGTAATACGTACTTATTTAAGTTTTTTACAACACTGAAGCAATGAATCGATTCGATTCATATCGAGTAGCATCATTAGAAAATTTTGCTTTTTCGAAATAAATTTCGATTCGAACACAATTTCGATCACGACTGCCAGAATTAGCCCCCAGGACTTGTTCTTCTATAATAAAAATAAAGTGTGCAAAATTCCATGAAGAAAATAACAAAAAATATCTGAAAAATATCGAGGTAATCTGAAATTTTGATCTGAAACTAGAATCCTTATGAAAAGAGTTTGCCTATTTACACAGTGAAAACGTAATGAAAACGCGGCCTAACAAACATATCGGTGGATCAGAAAATGTTTGGTAAATATTTCATTATTCTATGTTTGCTTTTCAAAGATCTATCGTGTTAACAACAGGCGGACAGATGGACGGGCATGGCAGAATATGTAGACTTTTTGGCTATTCCACCATTATTTCGCTGTGTTACAAAGGGAACAGCAAACGTTATATACCCCCCCATCTTTTTGGTGGTGGGCATAAAACAAGCTGTGAGCCACTGTAAACGTTATGGACATCAATAGATGTTTCAAATAAAGATTTTTATTTAGAAAAAGGGTAACCCAATCAAATTTAATAATAAAGCAAGTAAAAAAAAATAAAGTTGATCGAGCCCGACCATATAATACCCTACATTCAGTATAAGTGTAAAAACAGTTTTTCAGAAATGGGCGCAATTTGGAAGTTATGACCTATTATGGAAGTATTATACAACTATTTTTGCGCACAATATGATAATAGTTCTCTGTAAGATCTTAGTCTATTTTCAATGGTAGTTTTATTTAAGGTCTTAGTTCAGCATCAATAAAGTCTCAAATATTCCTTCGTCGTTTGTCCCAGCTGTGTTCCTAGCATTAAGGTGTTAGACTAATATTTATTTGCGTTACAAGCAACCGCACAAATCCAATATACCCTCCCCACTATGATGGTGTAGGGTATAAAAATATAGAAATTTGCTAAAGCCAATTTATTTAGGGGACCGCCTAATGACAATCTCTTTGTTTGTATTTGTATAGTAAAGTCAACCATAATATGTATGTATATTATTTACATAGTTATACATACGTTTATAGATGTATGTATAATAAATAGTTTATTATTTTTCATTTATTTACAATTGTTTTAGCTTAGAAATATATTGTATAAACGTAAGAGTGTATAAAAATGGCCAGTGTTGTTGTGTGTATATTTGTATGGAAACATTTAGTTATATACAATATATTATTTTCGAAACCATTATTTTAAAAACATTTTGTGTTAATTTTTGCCAAACAAGCCCAACAACAGTGTTATATGAAGTAGAAAAACAACAATTTTTACATAGAAAAACTAAACACAACCAAAAACTTGACTACACAATTGTTATGTTTTTAAATATGTATAGCAGGGAAATAGTTACAAAAACTAATGACAATGACACTAAAAACAAAACAAAAAAAATATTTGCAATAAAATCTAAAGCTTTTTGTTACAAATACAAAAAATTATTGACATCAAAATAATAAAATAACTGTGGCAAGTATAGCAGGACACAAAATTTTGTGTACAGGATATTTTCAGCTTTTATGTATGTGTTCCTGCTTAAATGAGATTTTTAAAATGTTGATGATTTTATTGTTGTTGCTGTTGTTTTGTTTTGTTTGGGTTTTTGTGAATAATTAAGAGAATATTTGAATGGTCATGTTTTGGTTATTTTGATATCCGTTTTTAATAAGTTGTGGTGGCATGTATAGATATATTTATATTAGATGTATCAGGCATAGAAAGCTAATGAATTTTTAAAACAATGTTTACAATTTAGTATTTTTGTTTGGCAGTTTTATGTTTCTTGCATGTTTAGCATTTCCTGTTTAGAGTGCAGGTTATATAAGTTTTGGCAATAGCAGGGGAATGTGCAAGAAAAACAATATTATATAAAACAATCATGAGCTTTGTTCAATATACCTGTCCAAAATATGTTGTAGCAATTGCTATTAGTCATTAATGAGTTGTAGTTTTCTTGCTTTATTTAAGATATTTCTGTAAGAAACTTTAGATTTAAAAAAAAATCAGCGAATATTCACTATTTGTGAAATTGTTGAAATCTACAAATTATTGCCAATTTTAACAAGTAAGAAAGTATGGTCGATCAAGCTCGAACATATAATACCCTACAGCCAGTATATGTGTAAAAACCAGGGACCGTAACTGTTATGACTTTTATCAAAAAAATTAAGAAATAAGAGTTATTTTTGATTTTTATATTTTTAGATAGAAAATAAGAGTTATTTTTTATATTTATTATTTTAAATGAAAAATAAAAGTTATTTTTGATTTTTATATTTTTAAATGAAAAATAAAAGTTATTTTTGCTTTTTATATTTTTATATCAATAATAGAAATCAATTCAAAATTCGTGACATAGGTACGCGGTACGCCACCTGTTGAAGAAAACATATTTGTAATAGATGAAAGCTCCGTTGCAAGCTGTCGATCTGTTTTAGCAGACGGTTTAAGGTCAATGGAGATGAATTATTCGTCTTCGGATGACGATGATACTACTACGACAATAAATGACAGCGTCCGCAAAGCTTATTTTGAAATAGACAATTACAAAGAAAAGTGTTTCGATACTTCTGCTAATTTATTGGAATATTGGGAGAACAAAAAATTTGTGTTTCCATGGCTTCGAAAATTAGCTTTAATTGTTCATTCTGTACCTGCCACTCAAGTCAGTGTAGAAAGGTCATTTTCAGCATTCAGATTAATATTGGGAGATTTGAGATATAATTTATCTGAGGAACATTTAAAATCAATTATGATGGTAAAATTGAACACCTGAAAACGACCTCTTAACACTGACTTGAATGGCAGCCAAAACTTATAAGCTATTTCTATGCATTCATGTTTTTATAGCTGATAATGGATAAGTCACATAATATATTATATTCATATAGAAATTTGAATGAAGCAGCATATTATAATACATACGGCATCAACAAATAAATAAGAGGTTTGAATTGATTCTTATTTGATATAAAAATATAAAAATCAAAAATAACTTTTATTTTTCATTTAAAAATATAAAAATCAAAAATAACTTTTATTTTTCATTTAAAAATATAAAAATCAAAAATAACTTTTATTTTTCATTTAAAAATATAAAAATCAAAAATAACTCTTATGTTTGATGGTTAAAATACAAATCAAAAATTTAAAAATCATGCAATATGTTGGATGCATTTCGCCTAAGAATAATGATGGTGTAATTAAAAGTTTTCTACGATGTTCATTTATGTATGATTTATTTCTTCAAAAATTAAAAACTAACTCTTATTTCCGGTCCCTGGTAAAAACAGTTATACATAAATGGGCTTTAGGAACAATTATGCATCGATCATAAATTTAGTCTTATTACTTTTGTGCATATTAATATTGTTTGTGTTAAATCTCGATATAAACACTTTTTAAAGCTTTCAATGTATTAGTGATTTTCGTAGAGGATCTTATATGAGTACTTTGACTAATTATAAACTGACCGTTGTCACAATTAGGCGTCAAGATATTTGTATATGTGAACCTTATTTGTGTAGTATTTTCTTTTGGATACAAACATTTTAAAGAGATTTAAAGAGTATTTTCTGTTAGAAGCGGTTTACAAAGATGTACATAAATATTATATATAGAAAAGTAACTGAATTGAAAATAGAACTATAATTTATAATTATTATTAGAAAATAATAAATATAATAAAAAATAAATAGGTAAATACAAAAAAAAACAGGAAATATTTGAAACCGCACTTTATTTTGTCCGACAGTGTACATTTGGTGGTCTTTGTCCAAAAATATCTCAGAAGTTTTAATATTTGTTTTTATAATTTTAGTGAATTTTAAATTCAAAGAAGATGTGTTTTTAATAAATATTAAATTTGTTGCATATTTGCAGATTTAAACTGCACCAGCTGTAATAGTAAATGGCTAATGATACAACAGCAGCAGTAGCAGCTTTTTCCCCCCCTTACTTACAGAAATTAATAAATTCCAGAAATTCTCAACTGTTTCAAACTTGATATTGTGCAATGATAAATTATCAGATATCCTTTGGTTGGTTATATCACGATTTAATGAAACAGAAATTACACAGCTTGCGGTAGGAATTTTGGGTCATAAATAGCTGTAAAAAAGCTGACCATAATATGTAGCAATTTAAAAGTTTTTTTAGGAGTACACTCAAACCTCGTTTTATGCGATTGATCCGTTCCAGAGAAAATCACATAAAACAAATTCGCATAAAACATTCGCATAAAACGATACACTACCTCAATACTAAAATTAATGATTCGTCCCTGAATTTTAAAAAAACGCATAAATTCAAAGTAAAGCATTAAAACTCAAACAAAATCGCATAAAAAAAGTCAACAAAAAAGTAATTCATTTATTAAAAAAAAACAAATAAACACCAATTCACTACGTACGTAACAAAAAAAAAATATTTACATTGAAGAAATAAATTATATCTCATAATCAGAATCACTAATATTGGGTGTGCCGAGTTTCTGAATTGGCTCTATATCGCTTTCATCACTAGAGGAAACAAACACATCTATGGGTAGATTACTATTTTTATCACTACAAATGTTCTCACTTTGGCTGCAAGGAACATCAAAGTTTTCAGTCAGTTCTTTCTCCTTAGGTACTTGTTGAAAATAATTTGTCATAAGTTTTAACTCGTTTTGTAACTCTTGATATGCCGAAAATGTGTTGTTAAGCCCATGCTGAATTTTTAGTGCCCGTTCCGTATTGGGATCCACATTAAGAATTTCGCTCTGTAAGTCTTTAACTGTTTTAAGAATTTTATCAATCTTTTTTAAAGTAAGGGGCTCTACAATTTCTTCACAATCACTTTCGCAATTATTATCTTCCATATTATCAGCAGTTAGACTAACAATGTCGTCATTAGATAACGGAACATCTACGAGAAGCTCTTCTGTATCATTATGGTTCAAAGAAT
Source organism: Bellardia pandia (assembly GCA_916048285.2). Taxonomy (NCBI): domain Eukaryota; kingdom Metazoa; phylum Arthropoda; class Insecta; order Diptera; family Calliphoridae; genus Bellardia; species Bellardia pandia. The sequence continues at coordinate 97,468,459 of OU696531.1, read as the reverse complement.
CAAATCCATCGCTTTCAATTTGTCGAGCCAGCATCAAAATTTCTTCAGATAATACAGATATTTCATCAGCAGTATTACTACGAACACAACCTGGCCATACAGCTTTCCAGCACCCATTTAATGTTTTCGGTCGTATACTGGATACTGCAGATGCAACCAAAACTATGCAATGTTAATTCTTCATTTTTAATTTTATTTAAAATAAATTGGTATGTGCTTTTTATATAATATTTCTTAAAAGTGGAGATTATTCCTTGATCTAGTGGTTGAAGAATACTGGTTGTATTTGGTGGCAAAAATTCAATCTTAATGTTTGAATGTTCCAAATATGGGTGTCCAGGAGCATTATTACAAGTAAAATTTGAAATTCAAGATTTTTTTCCTTCATATAGGATTCAACTTCTGGTACAAAACATTTGTAAAACCATTCACTAAATAATGCAGAGGTTACCCAAGCTTTAGTGTTTGCTTTTTAGTGTTTATGTTTTGTGTGTATTTTTTTGTTTTTACTCTGTCTCACTTCAACTTCGTTGCTATAAATCATTTCATTATAAGCGTGCAAAAAAAAAAATCAAAATCGCACAAAAATTCAAAATCGCACAAATTTGAATTCGCATAAAACGAAGTTTTAGTGTATATATCTGCAAACAAACGAGGGCGGTTAGGAAACTTCTTAGGCTAGAACCGATAAATTTATTTTTGATCTGCCAACTTCTTCATGTATAAACAGGTGTTCAAAAAAACATCCTGCGAATTTTTTACAATGAAAAAATTAGAAACTCGTGGTGTCATTAAATATTTAAATAAAAAAGATTTATCGGGACAAGAAATTCATAATGATATGGTAAATCTGTTAGGTGAAAGTGCTCCTTCATATGCAACAGTCAAAAATTGGACTGCTGAATTTAAACGTGGTCGTACAAGCATTGAAGAGGAAGCACTTAGTGGAAGTTCAAAAACAGCAACAACAACAAAAATTGTAACCAAAGTGCATGATATGGTATTAAATGATCGTCGAATAAAAGCGCATGAAATAGTCAATATCAAGGGCATCTCAAATGATCGAGTCCATTTAATTTAGCATGAAGATCTACACATGAAAAAGCTTTCTGCAAGATGAGTGTCTCCTTTGTTAACAGTCGACCAAGAACGCATAAGAATGAAAATTTCTCACGCTTGTTTCGATTATTTTAAGAAAAATAAAGTGAATTTTAAGCGTCGTTTCATAGCTGTTGATAAGACAATCCCAGACAACCATCCCAGCAATGTACTGAAGCTGGAGGAAGTGGCCCAAAGAAGGCAAAAACAATGCAATCGGCTGGTAAGTTTATGGCAATGGTTGTTTTGGGACTTCAAAGGTATTTTATTGATTGACTATCAGCAAAAGGTTAAAGCAATAAATTCAGAGTACTACTGCAACATTTTGGATCACTTTAATATAAAATTTCGAGAAAAACGTTCTGGCTTACAACAAAAATAAAATTATTTTTCTTTTTTTTATAAGGGGAAAGTTTCATTCTTTCAGGCAAATAGTTCAAATTTTTCAAATAGTTTCAAAGAATACTATTGTAAAGTACTAGAACAATTGGAAAACTGGAATGCATTTTCTGCCCACAATCAATCTGTAAACATCATCTATTTGACTCAACGTTTTTTGAGAAATAGAATTCGAGATTTATCATATTTCCTCTTTACATGTTATAAGTTAGACGAAATTTACGTACGTTTACGTAAATTTATTATTATTATTACAAATTTTTGTATTACTACAAATTTGTTGTTACTTTTTTTTTCTTTTTTTGCTGCGTCTACCGTTGTTGTTGTTGTTGTCATTTCTCCATTATGGCAGATTTCTGTTTTTTTGTAACTATGAAAACACCGGAGATGGGATAACAACTTTGTTTAACTAAAATTGTTTACGGGAAAAAACATTTGCGTTAAATTGCATGATGATTATAATCAAGAAATTTCAACTATTTATTCAAGTAAATTCTAAGAAAAAATAAAAATAAACTAAAATTTTGTCTGAAATTTTCAAAATTTTTGAATTTAAAAAAAATTTTTTTTTAATTTTTGATAACCTATTGAATGCGGCTATCAAAGACCTTTCATATCATACCAAATTTACATATAGTTCCTTTGGAAGAAATGTGAAAAAATCAAAAAACCTCTAAAAAGGAAATTTTTATCCTTTGATCCAGCTCAGCAAATATTGACCCCAGGACAAAAAAATTGAGAAACGTAGTCTTAAAATTAATCAAATTTTCATATTAGTCGGGAACATCCGTAATACGTAATGCATTTATGATATGTACTTATAATTATGTACATTCTATATAATGTTGCATCCTTTATAAACATCCTGTTATGGCAGTAAATTGCTGTAATAAAATGAGACGAAAAAATAGCAAAAAAAAAACAATGCAAAGAGAAAACAACCAAACTATGAGAATAAAATGAGTTTATATTTTATATGTACCTCAACTCATCATAAAATATTTAATAATAAATAAACAAATAAAAAAATTACAAAAATAACCTTCCAAAAACTGTAACACACAAACACATGAACAAATTACATATTTTTATTTTAACAAAAACAAAACAAAAAACAAAAATGTTTTAATTTACAATATTATGAGAAAAACGTTGCTTTCCTGATTTCCTGCTCTCATTCACTCTTACTCACTAACTCATTTTATTTGTTTTATCCTTCAACTTAATTTACAGCTGAGCGAATTGGGACGACCATTCACTGGTGGCTCATGGTGTGGGAAAGCCACAGGACCACAGTTATATTTCAGTGAAACATCAACGGTGACAGCATCGGTTAAGGTAAGTACAACACTACAACAAATATACATTTATATACCAGCACCAGTTAAAAGGAGAAGAAAATAATGCAGTAGAAAACCAACACAATACAAAAGTTACGAACAGTGTAGAAAAAAATAAAAACAATGTTGAATGGAAAAGTGCATAAACATACTCATTGACATTTTGTTATGTTTCTTGTTGTTTTATTACTATTACACTCTCTCTCTCCACCCTCCATGCCTTTCTGTTTTTTTTTATTATTACATAAATTTATTTGTTGCAGTTGTTATATAAAGGTTTCGAGTGGCAGTAAATAATCATTTATGTAGACGGGTTTCAGTTTCATCATCCTGTGGTGTTCTATTGATATTTGTTATTGTTGTTTATGGGGAATTTTCTTTAATATATTTATTGTTAATTTCACAATAATATCGTGTTTAAATTGCAATTGCACTTCAAGGGAAAATGTTATTGCAATAGCGGTGTTCAGCGTTCAGTGCAAATGGCATTGTAAAAGTGCAAATGCAAAACATCGTAGCAATCCAACAACAAAATACACACAATTGCATTTGTCAAAACATTGCGTTCATGCGATACTAAAATCGTAAAGTTTTTTCGTTACGTGTATTGCGTTTGCAACTCTGTCATTTAAACAGCTGACAGATGTAAACACCAATAAAAGAAATAAAATTAAAGCAATGTAGCAAACAATTTCACAGAAGAAAATTAAAAGGGAAAAACCAAACAAAAAGTGGACGCCTGAAGAAATCAAAATTTTTTCTTTGGCACTTTTTCGTGGCATTTTTAAAATACGTTTAGAAATTGTTGTTTATGTACACACATGAGCTGTTTTAGTGCATAAATTGCACTGGTATCGCAAAGTACGAAATAAATGGAGTGCTCACAATCAATGTCAAAATATTTGCAATTGCAAACTTTTGCAATACAAAACGCATCCAACATCGAATACCACTAATATTTTTTCCATATATACTTTGCTTTAAGTGTCTTTTTTTTAAAGATTTTTTATTGTTTATAAGATTCCTAATATTACATGTTGTTTTATAAGCAATAGTTGAAAGTTTTTAGAAGTTTTTAATTAATACTAGTTATACAACACACTTATCGCAACTACTGCTTGTGTCACTGAATATTATATAAATTCATTTAATAATGAATGAACCTCAATCATTTGAATTTATTACAACTTTAAGTCAAAGTATTGATATACTATTTAAAACCAACTAAATCTCTTTATCTCTTCTCACCAACACTACTTCCGTCTAACCTACCTTCCATAACACATTTTTCCTGAAACGCACAACAGATCATGTTGCTTCATCTGTTTATTTTTTTTTTTTTTTTTTGGCGGTGCAAATATTATTAACACATTTTAAAGTAACATAAAAAGCGTTTTAGTGTCTTGGTTTTTTAAAGCTGTGTAGAAAATTCTGCACTCCATTCAAATTCTGCACTCCATTACCGGTGGTTCGAAATTTGCTGTAAATTTGCTGTAAATTTCGAACCACCGGTAACATTGGTTAAAGGATTGATGTTTGACTGTAGGCTAGCGGACACCGCAGTGGTGCAGAGGGAGAGAACGTAAAGAATTCTGATGAAAGAAAGTGGTGTTTCTCGAAACATATGTAAATTCAACCAACAACCCAGGTTTGAATCCTAAGCCAACAAAAATTATCAATAAATTTTAATAATAATTTTCATGTAACAATTCCTACCTTCAGTAAAAATAATTTAATGAAAAATTAAATGTAATGAACTCGAGCCGAAATAAAAGAAATATCAAAGATTTAAAATTAACAGTTCAATTATTTAGTTCGTTTATTTGACCTCTTGCAATATTTAATAGTAATTATAATTCAAAACTTGTATTATCCCTGAAGAAGCCATCCATTGTGATAGCGAAATATTGGAAATAAATATATATAAATAAATTAAATATTTTTATATAAAATTCAAGTGACCTTATTGCTTATAAAAAGAAACTATTAAAAATTAACAGTTCAAATAAAAATAATAATTGTTCATTTTTAAACATTTTAAAAGCAAACAACTTATTGTTCATACAGAGTTAAAATATATTTGTACATGTTTAGCACAACAATGTTAACATTTTTACTAGTTTTTTTACAACAATATTATGGTCACTATAATTATTTATATGATTGCGGCAACCATAATATGATTCATATGATTATAGCAATAATATATATGATTATAGTAATTATGTAATGCGTGTGGTGATCAGTTTTATGATAAAAGATTATACCATATTATGTTGTTCTCAAGCATAAACAAAGAGCAACATATTATGATAAATTAATTCATCATAAACACGATTGCCACAAATACATACTCGTATATAGTTAATACAATCGTATATATGTTTGTAGGAATTAACTGAATCGTAACTTAACCATATTATGATTACCGCCATCATATAAATAATTACAGTGACCATAATATTGTTGTAAAAAAACTAGTAAAAATGTTAACATTGTTGTGCTAAACATGTACAAATATATTTTAACTCTGTATGAACAATAAGTTGTTTGCTTTTAAAATATTTACCCAAAATAATAGTAATTTGTATAAGATTTAAAAGATTATTGTCCTGAATAAACTGTACTATTGCAATTAGTTTTACTCACTATGATTGCGACTCTCTTAATATACTATGAAGTATATAGCCTGCCGTCTAGAGATAGACAGCAGCTGCTGGCTGTATTATTATTACTTTTTCAATTATTTGATGGCAAAAAACTTTTAATTTTTTTAAAATACTTTTCTGCAATTTTTCACACTTTTATCTTTTAACTCCGACAATAACAACAAATACAAGTAATGGTAAACAAAAAATAAAACTTTACACAATATTTGATAAATAAACAGAGAAATTTATTAAAATTTCATAAATTGCAGTTTCTTATCTTTCTACAACATTTGTTATTGAAAAATAACAATTTATATGAATGAATTGCATATTCTTTCTTTGGCTTTTATCTAGCTGCTGTTTATTTCTGTATAACTATACATACTATATAACATTTTGTTGTATTTAATATTTATTTTTCATCTGCTCTTACCATTTAAAATATTATAATATTCCTGTGCACAATGAAAACTATTGGTACAAAAAAATTATATTGGTTTTTTTTAGTTTCTTTTAAAAAAGTTTAGTTTTGTAACAAAACGCTAGTGTAAGAAAAAAATATAAAACTCCTATAAAAAACTATTTGCCACAAGTATTAATAATAAAAGAAAGGAAGAACTTTACACAATTTTATGCAACTTAAACAGTTTTCTAAAGCTCTGTATATAACTCCCTTTTGCAACTTCATTTCAATATTTATTGTTTTTTACATCTTTTCGTTACAGGTTTTCCATCCACCCAGAAATATACAAGAAGAAAAACCATTTGAATTTAGTATAAGATATAAATTTATAAGTCAGTCGGATGCTGTTGTCAGGTAAAGTAGCACAAAGCAAAACACAAAGGTTTAGCACAGAAATTCTATCCATACAATAATACAATATTGAATGTATTGAAACAATGTATAGATACACATTCATACTGGCAGTTTAATTATACATATATATCTATATAGACACGCATTCATCGTTTGGTATCATTTTATATACAAACACTCTTCTAAATAATTATGTATGTATTTATGTAGAAATTTAGAAGAGGATTTACCGACCATTATATTCCCAGCAAGGACAACAACAACCTTAACAACAAAAATTTTATACTAAATATTATACAACTGTTGTTTGAGATAATAGACTGGAAGGCAATAGCAACCATAACAAATGGCACTGCTTACACAACCCAGTAAACTGTTTAAGTAAAATATTAGCAAATTATTAAAAAAAAAATTAGCACAAATAATTGGTCATTACTTAAGGAAATTAATGTATAAATGCTCATTCTAAACTAACACCATTCTGCTTTTTACTACTATTTGGTTATTTCATTACTGGGGGGTTACTCTCTATTACTATGCGAAAGCATACTCGATGTGTAAGAGTATCAATTTGTACGCTTATCGCATCGAATTTTCTTCAGCATCGCAATACAGATTAACCGCCCTGGTTGACTTAAAATTCACCATCCACTTTTCTATTTTTTTTTACCATTTTTCTAGCAGTATTGTCATTGAACTTCCTTTTTTGTTGTTATTTTTTGCTGGGTTATTTTTCTTACTTGCTCATACACACTGGCCGGTTGGTAATATATTTCTATTAAGATTTAAATAAACTACTATTTGTAGATGTAAATATAAATTTACTACACACAGAGAAGCATTGCAAATGTTGTGTAAACGATAATCAAAACGTGCAACGACCTATACAGCTACTGGCTGTGTGTGTTTTGCATTTGATAAGATTGATGATAAAATTGTTTTTTTCCTTTGATGGTATATATTTACATAAGTATATGTATGTAGGTGAGATCAATATTTAAGACACAGGCTTGCAAAGGAAGTTGTTTGTTTTTTTAAGTTTGTATTATAATATCTGAAACTTGTGTGAATGAGGAAACAGAGAGAACAATGAGTTCATTGTTGAATGTGGAGATAATAATACGTCTCTTACAAATATAATTGCAACTCATTCCTTGATAATGATATCCGATGGATATCGAAATATTGGAATAAATAATTTAATAAAAAATATATATATTTTTTACAAATAATTGGCCTCGAGCTCGAAAAAACTTTTTTGTAATATTAAACATATTTTCTTAATAAACAAAGAAATTGTAATATATATTGCAGATTTTGTAACACTTAAGGTACGGTCACATTTGACAAATATTTACTCAAAAAAGCGTAACCACTTGTTTTAGCACAAATTTGTTTGACGTTGTTTGCTCTTACAAAAGTTTTGCAAGATCAAACAGCATCAAATTAATAAAAACTAAATATTTGCTGTGCTTTGGCCTAAATAAGAAAAGTTTTTTTAAGTCAACAGATGAGTTCAAATAAATGTTATTTAGTGGTTACGTCATTTTCGGCAAATATTTGCCAAATGTGACCGTACCTTTACAGCTTAAATAATTGAGCAATGAATAATTTATTAAGTCCTGTTTCACACGATTCAGCTGACTAGTTTTTTTAGTTTTCTTTTAAACTTGCCATTTCGTTCACACACGTGCTTTTTACCATCAAGTTTCTACCTTTTTATGCAATATAACATATTGCATGCCAACAACTGTGCGTATCATAAGTCAATAAAAGAAGAAAACAAAAGTAAATACGAAAATAGAAAAGTACTGTCAAGTTTGCGCCCCTTTTATTCTCTTTTGCCTTCTCTTCAAAATTGAAACGTGTGAAAGCGTACTTATGAAATAATACTTTACATGTGTCATTTATTCTTTATAAATGCTTAAAGTTTCAAAGAAATCACTTCAGTAGTTTAGAAGTTAGTGTGAATAATAAATTTGTAGATCACACAGTACGCATGATTAATATGTCTTTGTATGAAATTAAATGAATATCAAGTATACGCCACAGTGTTTTGTTAAACATTTCAGAAATTTCAGTTTTGGCCTATAGAAAAATAAAATATATAAATTTCCTAAATTAAGCTTAAATAAAACATTGTTCATATAAAATCCGGTTGCTATGTTTAAAAATTAAAGCACTGAAAGTTAAAGTTGGCATCTGATTTTGTGCTTCAGTGTCAGTGATGGAAAAATTAAAAATTGAAATGTTACTTACCGTCAGCAAAAAGAGTACTTTTTTCAAAATTTTGGTACTTTTTAGGAAACATATTTTTATTCAAAAATAAAATTTAAAATCCATTTAAAAATACTTCAGAAATAAAATTTATTCAGTTTAATAAAAAAAAAACTATTATAACAACAAACTAAAAATGAATTAATTTTTATGCAAAAATATTTATTTGTTGTGGGTTAAGATAATAAACATATGAGCATGCCTGCATTTTGTTAGTGTTAATGCCATATCATTAATTGATCGTTCACCAATATGTTTGAAATTTTCAAACTCATATGATACACAAAAAATCTCAAACAAGAAATGAGAATTACAAAAATGTACGAAACATAAGAAATTTAAAAAATTTATCAAAATAGTACCACAAACAACTTTAATTCTTTATGCATCTGTTTACTTTTGTAGACTAACTTATCCCAGATCAAATAAATTTGTGCATTTCTTATGTTCTTGTTTTGATGCCAATGTGGTCAATGATTTCGCTGGATTTCTAAACAGGAAATAAAGCAAAACAAACAAAGAGTGCTAAATAGAATGTGGGGGTACTGTGGTATTTTTGTTGTGAAAAAGTACTGAAAATAGTACAATAGTATTGAATTTTCCATCACTGAATCAGTGTAGAAACTTTGACTTATTCATACATTTTGCGGCATGTTAAATTGTCCAACTTTAGAGAATTGCTTTTGAAAGTTTTTCTATATTTCAAATCAATAGCACTAAACAAATATGTAATGGTAAAAGTAATTGTAAAAAATGCTTTAAATTTAAAACATTTTGCAAGTAGATCCCACGGTACGTATGATTAATATGTCTTTGTATGAAATTAAATAAATGTCAAGTATACGCCACAGTGTTTTTTTTAACATTTCAGAAATTTGAGTTTTGGTCTATAGAAAAATAATATATATCAATTTATATCATAGCTTAAATAAAGCATTGTTCATATCAAATCCGGGTTGCTATGTTTAAAAATCAAAGCACTGAAAGTAGTGTTGGCATCTGTTTTTATGCTTTAGTGTAGAAATTTTGACTTATTCTGACTTATTTATTTTAAATTTGAAACAGTTTGCAAGTATTTGTTAATATCTATAACAAATACTTTCAAATGTAATTTGGTGCAGTTATTGTCTATTGTGTTGCTGTGCTTGTTTTTTGTTATTCTTTCTCTATTCCTGTTGTGGTTTTTATTGTTATAAAACAAACTATATATTGTTCAATGCTCTTCTTATGGCAACTTCTATATGCATATACTGTGAGCATCAATATTAAGTAAACACCTAATATTGTTTAAAAACTAATTTAAAACAAGCAATATCATGTATAATACCCTACACCCAGTATAGGTTGAAGAAGAGTTATTCAGCAATGGTCGCTATATGGTAGCTATGACCTATTATTTGACCGATCAACCAAAAATTTTGTGGTTTGACTTCTGTGCATATAAATATTTTTGATGCTAAACTTTATCTCTAAAGAATTTATACAATTATGGCCCATAACAGTATATAATTATTGCGAATGATTTTGCTATAGATATATGAAACTTATGTGTATTAAATTTGTTTTTATGTATGCATTTTATATGAGAAAGCGGCCATTGAAAGTATATTATAAACAGAAACTATTTATTACATCTTATTTAGAAACAGAAACATAAAAATCACATATTTGCATAAGTAATGAAAACAAGATATATAAAATTTTAGCGTTAATTTATCGAGCAGTTTATACATATTGGTGGACTAATCGAGTGTTGATTGCAGTTTGGCTTGAAGCAGCCAGTACCAGCTTGACGAGTCTTTCTGTGCTTCATACATAGCTGTGAGTACTCGTAACAACTTCCTACTATTGGAATGCGTCCGCTTGTGTGTTTTGTTTGTAAAGGAGATGTTGCAGTTTCAAAGTTTGTTAGATAAAAAATTTGTATTACAGATGATGTCGATGACTGTGAATTTATTTTTGTATTTTTAGACCAATGGGCAATATTTACTTGACACCAACCAATGCTTTGAGCTTTTAAGAATTTTCGACGACAATCACCAGACTGATGTTGCCTATTAAATTCCATATATAGGATGCTAGTCTTGATATATTAATAGCATTAAAAAATAGTGACAACGGCCATCGACTTGTTCTCCGTTTGCATGTGTGCCTATCTACTCCTCCTTAAGTATTATTATCTATCTATATATATAAAATAGGATGTATGTATATATGTATGTAACGTATGGACTCCAAAACGGCTGGGCCGATTTTGATGAAATTTTCTGGGATTTCGTTCCCACCTTACTTCTGTCAAATGCAAATAAATATTCAAGCCGTTGTCGACAAGGTATTCCCAAGTCTAACAATCTTCTACAAAATTTCGGATTGGCTCTGGGAATGTGCAATTTTGGCACCAAAAAATTATGATGTCAACAAGCTCAATAAGCAAATTCATTTGAAACTGTCCGGCAAATTAATCAAATACAAATCAATCGACACAGTAATGGATGAAGAACAAGCCGTCAATTATCCCACTGAATTTTTGATTTCATTGGAACCATCCGGAATGCCACCGCATGTGCTAACATTAAAGGTTGGATCAGCGGTAATTCTTATTCGCAACTTAAATGCACCAAAGTGATGCAACAAACCCAGATTAAACATCAAAAACTGCTCACCAAGTTTAATTGTAGCAACAATCATCGGTGGCATATTCAAAGGCGAATACATACTTATTCCACGAATTCCGATGATTTCCAACGATTTACCATTCCAATTCAAGCGGCTCCACTTCCCTGTGCGTCTTGCCTTTGCTATTATCATCAATAAAGCACAAGTCCAATCATTGACTATTGCTGGCTTAATTTTGAAAAATTCATGTTTTTCACACGGCCAGTTGTATGTGGCTTGCTCCCGAGTTGGCACGCCAAAAAAAAAAAACAAAAAACATTGTCTATCCGCTGGCCCTAAGATGAAGTAATAAATAAATATAATTTACAATACGTTTCTTTTTTGATTGAGCCCATATCTTCACCATATGTAGTAAGTTATGCTGTAACAAAACTTTATGATAGGTATTCCATGGATTTTTATTTAAAGGGCGTAAATTTCGTGAAAAGCTTAATTTAAATCGTGTGGTAATACAACACTAATGTTTGCTTAAGGCCAGCAACGCGTACCGGGTCAGCTAGTTTTATTATATTATTATATCTGACAACTACGCTCCAACAATATATTTAGGGCAAAAATGTTTTTTCTCTACTTAGCTTTCCTGTAGATAGCCAGGTACCTTGCAGCGCATTAGAAGGTGTTTTGTTTTTTTTGCCGCACACACAAGAGCTAAATAACTATAGAAAATGCATTATAATTTTCTAATATAATATTTTTTATATTAATATAACTAAGCTTTTGTTTTAATAATGTGTGGTGTTGAATTTATTTTGAAGCTCACAGTATATATCTGTGCATATATCTAATGCTGCAGCTCTTGTTACAAGCAGCTGTATGCTGCATGTGTTGTGATAAAAGCTATACATATGTATAGGTATATCTATAAATATTTAAATGTAAGAGTTTTCCTATAAATACTCTAGTTTACTTCTAGTCCATATTGCTCTATATACATATGACGTTGACAGTTTGTTTAGAAAAATTTTACTTTACTTTACTTCATTTCATTTCACATTGTTGCTGTGTATCTCTGCTGTCTATCAGTCTCATTTTCTAAATATTTATATGTATGTGCCTGCTTGTATTGTTTTAATAGTGAGTGTGTGAATGTTTAGTTTCCGTTTGGTGTTTAGTTATTTTGCTTTAGTAAATGTAAGTTGTCCATTTGACAAACTCACTTTCTCAACTTATTGTGTTGAATTTGTTGTTTTGTTTTGTTTAGTTTTTATGTTATTTTGTTATAAAATATTCTCTGTTTTTCTTTTATTACTATGAAATTTGTTTTTATATAAAAGTCTGGTTTGTTCAGTGTTGTGTTATCTATATGAGTAAGTGTATTATTTTTCAGTGTTTGTCTTTTAAATTAACACATTTTAGTTTATTTTTATTATAAACAAATATATGTATGTATGTATGTGTATGTAAATAGTTTTGTTTATTTTTACTTTTCAGTTTATTTAACAAACTCTGATTATTATCTAAATGCTCTCATTTTTTCATACATATTTTATGTGCTTTGGTTTTGCTTTCTTTAAAATTTGTCAGCTTGTTTATGTATAATATTTTAGAATCATAAATATTATATTTATTTCAACAAAAAAAAAAGCAAATAACAACTGGATTCTTAATTCTGTCATACAAGAGTATTTCAGTTTATTTTATGATTTCTTAAATGTCCTGTTTATTAAAACTCTGTACACTTTGATTCTTTTGTTACTAATTTTTTGCCTGAGTTTTATATTTTTATCTCTATTTAATAAGCTAATTTGTTTGTTTGTTTCTAGTAAATCCTAACTTGGAATTTATATTATTTATTAGAATTTTTTTTTTCAAGTACAATTCTAAATTAGTCAAATAGTAAAATAATTGAAATTTGTCAGTATGAATTTAAGTTGGTGTTAACTTCATTGCATTTATGATATCTAAGAACAGATATAAAGCGTTGTGTGTGCTTGATAACACATAAAACTTTCTTCGCCTAAAATCAGCTTACAAACATATTAAAAAATGTATGTAACAAAAGAGAGGCTTAAATAATTTTGAATTATACATTGATAATAACTTAATACCGTAGACAGACGACAGAGTTAATGCGCATTAAAATCTCACTAATTTCAATTAAGATTTTACCGTGACAGACGACAGTTTCTGCATTTAAAACAGCATTTAAACAGCTGTTTGTTTGTAAACAACTATTTAATTATGAAAAAATTTGTTTGGCATTTGCTGAAAAAACAGTATTTCTTTGAAAAAAAGCTGAAATTACTTTTGCTGAAACTGTTTCATAATGCAAAACATGTTCATGCACTAGCAACCATCAACCTGAACATGTGGGGACCGCAGTGGGACACTCTGAAATAAGAGAAAGGCAATTGTGGAAATCTATTTTTATTATTTAAATTTTACAATTGTCTTCTTCTTATTTTAGAATAGTAAACATTTTAATAACATATTATTGATTTTCGACGATGTTGCCATATTGAAATAGCTAAATGCAGTATAAATTCAGTTTGATTTTGTGTATTTACGTCTAACTTAATGCGCATTAAGATAGGATAATTCACGAGTTAATTTGATTTAAGACTGTTAATGCAAATTAACTGTGTCGTCTGCCTACGCTATAACAATACTTAAGAAAAGTTAAAAGCAAAAAAATAACTAGATTTAATTTACGAAATTCAGGCCGAATGATTTGATTTGAAACTGGTGGAAATCGGTTCATTATTTCACCTGGCCCCCATACAAATGTCCTCCCGAAATTACCGACCATAAATGTTTGAATTATGCAAGGAACCAAACAAATTTAATCACAAATGAGTGGTAAATGAAGCCAAATCACATCTACAAATTTTGTGCAGATCGGTCCATAATTAGTCGTAGCTCCCATATAAGACCCTCTCCGTAATTCAATTTAACCCTGCTGTTAGGTTAAAAAAAACTTACGAATTCGAGGTTAACGGACCATTTTGATATATACCAATTTTTTTTGAAAACAAGGGGCGTAAGTCTATTTTTTATACTTATTTATTTCAATTAAGTATTTGGCAACAAATATTTTCACTAAAAGTTATATTTGTATGCTTAACAAATCGTTTGGGCTATTCATTTTGTTTTGAATGTTTGTTATTATATTTCATACAAATTAAATTTGAACACAAAAGGTGCGTAACTTTTTGCCAGTGTTCATAGATTTTTAGTAAACAAAATTTAATTTTGTTTTTTTTTAGGAGGCGTAGATACTGGCGACCAAAAGATTGGCTACTACTACTAAATTTTTTGTACATCCTGCATAGAAGCGAATAAATAAAAAATTACAATGGACCAAAATGGTCCTTAACATAAAATTTGTAACTGTTTATTTTTCTCCCTCCCAATTTATGTTAGACACTTAATTATTTGAATAAAAACATTGATTTAGAAAAAAACCACGTGAGCTGACGTTTCAAGTCGATATGTTTTACCGTTGAAAAGATAGAAAGGAAAGAAAAATAAAATTGACCAAAATGGTCCAAACCTAACAGCAGGGTTAAGCTCCATAAACCTTTTAAAAGTAATTGTAGATCAAGTTTAAAACATACATATAATACTTATATTCACAGACATCATGATACTAAATTATTGGATGATTGGTACACAACAGTTTTATATATATACTGGGTGTAGGGTATTATATGGTCGGGCTTGACCGACTATACTTTCTTACTTGTTGTTTATTCTATTATAAATGAAGCACCTCGTTTCACATTAAATTGTATATGAGCAGATTCATTTTTCACTCTATTTTAAACGAATGGGTTGATTTTTCACTCTATTCGAAATGAAATACAGTGGGTGGCCAAAATTTTAGTTACGCATGCAAAATTGTTTAGTTTGAAGCCGTCTAACATTTTAAAGTAGTGGAAATTTATCCTTTTATTTGTTCTTTTAGGTAAATTAAGTGTTTCTAATACAATTAAAAATAAATTCATTTGTTTTAAAAATATATATTTGAGGAAAAGAAATATTACAAAATTTTTTGAAAAAAAATCTTACCCCCTGGCCCACGATGTCGAACGATAACGTTCCCATAGATCAGAACTAAGACACAACTTGATTGTGGAATAAATAAACTTGAATGAGTAAAAAATAGAAACGATAAAAAGTTTGTGTCTTCAGTCTTATCTAAGCGAACGTTATCGTTCGACATCGTGGGTCAGGGGGTTAATATTTCGTAGAACCTTTTTTGGCATCAATTACAGCTTGCACCCTTTTGGGCATGCTCTGAATGCATTTTTGAACATTTTCTTTTAGTTCTTTAGTCAATTTAATCAAAATTGCATATTTCACACTTCAGAGCAGAATGACAACTGCACTCTACTGTCACCAATCATTGTTGACGCTGTACAAAATATTTAACAGCATTACCAGAATTAAAATACGAAGACATTTGGTACAAGAAATAAACGTATTAAAAGCGGTTGAATCTTAATTAATAAGAAAAACTATAGTGTAACTAATAATTTGGCCACCCACTGTAGTTTATTTTTAGGTCTCGTTTCATATTAAATTTTAAAAAAACGGTTTCATTGTTCACTCTATTCGAAATGAATGGGTTGTTTTTCAACTTTTTCAAAATAAACGGATTCATTTCACATTTTATTATTAATACATAAGTTCATTTCACATTAAATTCGAAATGAACGGCTTTATTTCAGATTACATTTTATATGAACTTGAAATTTCAAATAAAATATATATAAACATTGATTAAGTATAAAGCCAACCTAATATCCATGTAGGACAACTATTTTTACAGTACAGAAACATTTAGAATGAAAGACTTACACTAATCTAATTCAGTATTATTTCTCTTAAACACACAATAATAATTTCAATAATTTCACTCATAGTTAATACAATTTTAATTAAAGGTTTCCTTATTAAACATTTCTCTCTATTTTGTTTATAACATTTGTAGATACGGTTTACCCGATAAGCCTTTAGAATTGGGTCGCGTCACGCCCGGCACTTACTGTACGCGACAATTCGATGAATGCTATCGCAACAAGTGTCGTTTACAAAGTCCCAATTATCCTGGCATGTATCCGAGAAATGTCACGTGCTATTGGACGATACGACAGAAAGAAGTTCCTACAAGTAAGCATGCCATGATAGCTGTAAGCCAAGAGAATCAACATAAGGCTTTAGTTAAGCGGTAAGTTGAGTGCATTGCAAAATTAAATTACGCTCCAGTAAATAAAAACACCAAAGTAAATATTAGAAGTTCATAATAAAATCATTGAAGATTATAAAACCAAAAAAATAAATTGTTAATGCAAATGTAAGAGTATATTTTCTTAAACAAACATTTTGTTTTAGTTAAAAACTCAAGCTGCATATGTTTCAACTAGATATTTATTAAACGAAACAGTGTTTTCTATTCCAAATACTATTTCCCTTTGATCACTGTCATTTATATATTGAATTTTTTAATGATAGTTTTTATTATTTTATTTTTCCTATTATAATTGTTTATATTGACATTTATGCAACGAGGTAAAAAATTTGTTTTGAAATTTGTTTAATAAAAAAAAAACAGCACTAATTGCCATTTTAACTAACGCAAGTTGCATAGAATTAATACAATACACTGCACTGCACACATGAAATTGCTGATGTTTTTTTTTTTTTATTCTCACACACTTATAAACATTTTTTTTGTCACTCCACATACTCTTGCAAACGTTAAACGTTTTGTGGCATTGAAGAACAGGCAACAAAACAAGCTGTCTATAATGTTAAATGCAATTGAAATTTTTGTATTAACAAACGGGATTTTGCAACGGAGGGGAAGGTAACCGCAAGATCACATGAGGATTCACATAAATTGTTTTACATATTGCAGTCATTTCTAAATGAACTGGTTTTCATTTCTTTTTAATCTTAAGGAACTATTACATTTTTCATTCTACTTGAAAAGTAAATGAAGTACAGTAGACTCGCGGTAATGTGAACTATTAAAAACCGAGCGTGTTTACGTTTTTGAAGCTGTTCATGTTAACGAAACTTTAAACTTCCCAAATAAATTAGACAAGTGCTTAACCCTGCTACTACGTTTAGGGTATTTTGATGATCCATTCGTATTTAACATTGCATAACTTGCAAAAAAAACGTGTTTGTCCGTCAGACCGACACACAATCACTCTAACGACGATATATTGCATTGATCACAAGCCTTAAAAATATTTTCGAAATGTACAAATTTGAATTTTCTCAATAAAAAAAATGTGGGGTCAAAATATGACCCAAACATAACATGTGTATTTTTTTTCTAACATAGTAGCAGGGTTAAATCAAATTCATATATTTTTTATTAATTTGTGTGTTTTGTTTAGAAAAAATTTGCATTAAAATTATTGCAAAAAGTGGGTTATCTTTTTCTAGATTTTCTTTTTTTTTTCAAATTGCTCACATCTGCTTGACTAATGTTTTCATCTTCGCCCCATTACAAAGCTTTATTAACATTTTAAAATGTTCTCTTGTTTCTTGTTGATATGTAGCACAAATTGTTGACTTTGCAACATTGTACTGCTTTGCTAAGCTAGCTACGCTTGATCCTCCTTTAAGTTTTTCTATTACATCCACTTTTGCCTTTAAAGACAAGAATTTTGGTAGCTTTTGTGACATTTTTTACGAAACACTTTGCATTAAATTATGCCAAATCAGCATCGCGCACTACACTAAATGTCATGCCACACAAAAAATGCTGGAATGTTTACATAAGCAATTATTTACGGGGCTGCCCCGTTTTAAAAAATGATTCCGATAGCCAAAAAATGTAGAAAAGAGAACATTTTCTATGTTGAATACATTTTAAATTTATTCACGTTATAGGCCTTTTTTACCTTGTTCACGCTACAGAGTTGTCAGTGTAAAAAAAATTATGTTCATGTTAGCCGGTGTTCACGTAAGGCGGTGTTTTTGTTACCGCGAGTCTACTGTAGTTTGTTTTTCGTTCGATATTTAATGATCGGGTTCATTTTTCATTCTGTTTTAAATAAACAGCTTCATTTCATATACAATTCTAATTGAACGGGTTTATTTTTCATTCTATTCTAAATGACGGATTCATTTAAGATTTAATTATATATGCACAGATTCATTTTTTATTGTATTATAAACAAACTGGTTAAATTCATATTCTATTCCAAATTAACGGGTTCATTTCAAATTTTATTTAAAATAAACCGCTTCATTTCACATTCCATTCTAAATGAACGGGTTCCATTAATTTTCTTTCTATTAACATTCTACTCTAAATAACCGGTATCACAGTTGATTGTTTTCTAAAAGAAACGGGTTCATTTCACATTCTGTTCCAAAAAAACTAGTTCATTTTTCGTTCGATATTTAGTGATCGGTTTCATTTTTCATTCTGTGTTAAATGAACAGCTTCATTTCATATACAATTCTAATTGAACGGGTGTATTTTTCATTCTATTCTAAATAAACGAATTCATTTAATTTTATTTTCTAAATGAACGAGTTCATTTCACATTTTATTCTAAACAACTGGTTTAATTGTTAATTGTCTTATAAAATCATATTATATTCTTAATAAACCGATTCATTTTACATTCTATTCTTAATGAACGGATTCTTTTCACATTCCATTCTAAATGAACGGGTTCCATTAATTTTCTTTCTATTAACATTCTACTCTAAATAACCGGTATCATAGTTGATTGTTTTCTAAAAGAAACGGGTTCATTTCACATTCTGTTCCAAAAAAACTAGTTCATTTTTCGTTCGATATTTAGTGATCGGTTTCATTTTTCATTCTGTTTTAAATGAACAGCTTCATTTCATATACAATTCTAATTGAACGGATGTATTTTTCATTCTATTCTAAATAAACGAATTCATTTAATTTTATTTTCTAAATGAACGAGTTCATTTCACATTTTATTCTAAACAACCGATTTCATGGTTCATTGTCTTCTAAAGAAAACGGGTTTATTTCACATATTATTCTAAATAAACGGTTCATTTTGACAGTATTCCTATTTTTGATGTTCCAAAAGCTTATCTTTAGATCTAAGAATAATAGCAGTTCTTTCCCTTAATACCAACCGTATTTGTATTGTATAAAAAATGCAGGTGTTAAAAAACTTATTCCCCAAATAGAAAAAAAAAAAACATTAAATAAAACACTAAAAGAAACTGCAATTTCAGGTTTTTTCATGCAACATTTTTTCTTTATGCTTGTTTTCATTTTAGTTTTCTTTTGTACCCAGTAAAAAGTACAGAAAAATTAACAATTTCCACACAGATTTGGCTGCATTTACAATAAAATCAATTTGAAATGAAAATTGAAATACAAACACATGCTTGTGCACAATGTTTGTGAATGCTACACTTGTAGCAGTTTATCGAACTATACTCTGGGGGGAGGGGGCACAAAACTCTCTTATATATACAGACATATGCAAGAAATTGATGAATTTGTAAATAAATTTAGTTGTTTTCTTTTTGTATTCACTTTTTTTTCAAGGAAATTTATTTTTATAATTTTTTCTTTCCATGTGGTAAATTTATTTCTTTGCTTGTATTTTGTAAAAGTTTAACAAAGTTTTTCCTTTTCTTTTTGTAAAATCAATTGATTCGATTTTAGTTGGTGTGACATCTAGATTTTGCTGGTGTTTTATTTACTGCTGTGAATTCTGAAATGTGTTTTAAAGTTTTATGTTTCTTTTGGTTTGTTTTCTCATTTAAGGTCAATTGCTAGTTTCAATAAAACCTCGCGCTCAATACGTGCCTGGTCCGATTGTACCGGTGAACGTGATCATTTAATTTTTTACGACGGCAGCTCAACTAATGATCCAGTGCTGGCGAAATACTGTGGTGGTGATTGGCTGCCGAAAGTTGTGTCACGGTAAGTAAAAAATGAAAATCGTTTTTTTTCTGTTTTATTTTTTGGTAATCTGTTACTTTCTTTGTTTAAAAGTAATTTAATTGGGAGTTTAAAATTAAAGGGAAATGTAATAAATTTATACGGTCGAATATTATACAATAATGAATAATTTCATAATGGTAAGACTTGCGCCTGAACAACTTATACAAATCCTTCAAATTTATTACGAAAATTCGTGCACTTCGCTCAACTCATGGTAAACATAATCGGCCTACTGAGGGTATTATTCGCAACATCATCACCAATTTTGAGACCCAACATTCAATATTAAATAATATTCGACCAAATAGACCGCGTCCAGCAAACTGTGAATATGTGGAATCATCGGTCCATTTTGCTTTAAAAATGATACCGGTACGAACGTAACCGTCAATGGCAACCCTTATCGTGCCATGGTAACAGACTCTTTGATGCCTGATATTGAAGCTCGTAATCTCGGCAAGATTTGGTTTCAGCACGCATCAATCAAAGGATTTATTGAGAGAACACTTCGGTGAGCACATAATTTCACATTTTGGGCCGGTCGATTGGCCAACAAGATCGTGTGATATCACATCCAGATCTGCCAGATGAATTTCGGAAAAAATCGTCTAAATCCCGATAAAAAAGAAAAAAATCGTCTTTTCAAATTTTAAAAATCGGAAAAATAAAAAGTCACTTATTCTAATAGTATTTTGAAATTTCTATTTAAACGAAAACATAAAAATTCAAGTTTATATAGTCTCTTGTACTATACACATCAAAATACATAAATTTTAACTTTTTAAATAAGAATTCACAAAAAATATAATGTGAACACAACTTGTGTAATATTTTTATAATATCTTAGTTCGCTTTCACACTTTTCAATTCTGACTCGACGAGGCAATTATTTTTGAATGAGAACGGAATAGAGAACAAATTTGACGGTACCAGTCAATATTCTTATTTCCTTTTCTTTCTTTCATGCATGTTGATTTGCATGAAAAAGTACGAAAATTAAAGTAACGTGTGTGAATGAAATGGCAAGTTTAAAAAAGAATTGAACAAAAACTGATCAGCTAAAACTGAAGAGTGTGAAACAAGACTTATAGTATTTTATAAATACATATCTCGATTTAGCATATTTTATTAATTCAGGTTAAATTACAATGTTAAAACAATTTAGTTTATTAAGTTTTAAATAATATTTTGAGTATATAGAATGCAATTCAACCATCATGTACCGGTACTAATTTTCAAAGAATTCCATCTTTTTGTTATTTAAATTTATTTGGCTGAATATTCTTTCAATGTTTTGTTAAAAACTTACCCGTTGAAATTCAGAAATTGTTTCCTCTAAAACTTTTAGTTTAATGGAATTCAGCATTTTTTTTTTTTTTTTTTTTTTTTTTTTTTATTTTTTTTTGCAGTTAATTATTTATTGAATCTTCATATTTGAAATGACAATAAGTATTCAAATCTTAATACTAAAAAGAAAATAATAAGTCCAGCCAGTGCTAGACAAAAATTTTTATGATACTAAAAAAATTTCACATCAGCTGATCCAGTCATCTATTTTGCGCTTGAGTTAAAGCAAGGGTATCCCTCCTTCTCAACCGATTGTGGCCACTAAAGTTAAGGATGTCTCGTGCAAGTGGGTTTGGATGGTGTTCGAGTTTGCTGACATACTTTGACGCATATTTTGTAAATTCGACTTTTACTAATGGCACGCCTAGATCTTTGTGGATTCGAGAATTTTTAACATACCATGGTGCTGCAGTAATTATACGTAGAATTTTATTTTGACCCCTTTGAATTTTTTCAATGTTTGATGCTGAGGCAGTACCCCATAATTGAATTCCATAACACCAGATTGGCTTTAGAATTGCATTGTACAACAAAAGTTTGCAATCCAATTTCAATGTAGAGTTTCTGCCGATTAACCAATTAAGTTGCACTGCTTTTAATCTCATTTGTGTAAGTTTCGCTTCAATATGAGACTTCCAAGTTAAACGGCGGTCGAGGTGAATGCCGAGGTATTTGACTTCATTATGTTGAGGAATAATTTGATTATTTATTCTGATGGACGAGCAGGTATCTTTTCGCAATGTGAAAGTGATATGAATACATTTTTGTTCATTTACACTGATTTTCCAAAGCTCTAGCCAATTCTCTAGTTTATAAACATAATTCTGCAAATTCTGCGATGCAACTTGGTGGTCCTTATGGACGCTGACAAAGGCTGTATCAAATATAAAGTAGGGCCCAGTATGCTACCCTGTGGCACACCTGATTCAATTGGCTGAGCGGTACTTAAAAAATTGCCTTCTTTGATTTTAAATTTGCGACCGTATAAATAACTTTCCATGAGTTTATGGGTGTTAACAGGCAGAGTTAATTTAATTTTGTGCATTAAACCGTCATGCCAAACTTTGTCGAACGCTTGGGACACATCAATGAAAAGGGCGGAGCAGTATTTTTTATCTTCAAACGACCCTCTTATCACATTTACCAATCTGTGAGTTTGTTCGATGGTACTGTGTTTAGCTCTGAATCCGAATTGATGATTTGGAATACATTCAGTGTCATTCAGAATTGGAGTCAACTTAGTCATTAACAATTTTTCGAACAGTTTAGAAATTGTCGGCAGTAGGCTAATTGGCCTATATGACTCCACTTTGGTGTGGTCCTTCCCTGACTTAGGAATCATAGTGATCATAGACACCTTCCAATCTGCAGGATAGTATTCTAGGCGTAAAATAGCGTTGAAGATAAAGAGGATAATTCTTCTTGCTACACGAGGTAACTCCACAAGCATTTTATTGCTGATTTTATCCATACCTGGAGCCTTTCTAAGGTTCAGAGTACCAATAGCGTTTTGGACATTACGAAAGTTTAGTCTTAGGGGTACAGGAGGCCTTATAACAAGTGGTGGCAAATCAGATTCGTTATTATTTGACTTGTTTATAGTAAACACATTTCTCAAATGGTTAACAAATAATGTCCCTTTCTCGGAATCATTTCTAGCCCAGTCACCAGTCGGATTTCGCAGAGGAGGCTTTCCTCTAACTGGTCTTTTTAAACCTCGTGCCGCCTTCCATAACGAATAGTCAGATTGTGGGGTACTATCAAGACCCTCCAAGTAAGATTTAAGTGAAGCCATTCTTTGGGTTTCTAAGAAATTTCTTAGTATATCTCTGCATACCCGTAGCCTAGCTTTCAGTTCAGGAGACCTGTGGATTTGCCACTCTCTTCTAACTCTTCTTTTTTCTGACAGGAGATGATCGAGTTCAGCGAAATAAGTTCTATTTGTCCCACTTCTGCACTCAACGTCGTATGTGGAGGCGTGATGTACAGCTCTTCGTATGTCCTCAGTAAACTTGCCAATCGACCCATCAATATCCTCGGTAGTTCTCAACACTACATTTTCCGTGCAGTGGGAACTTAAATACTTTTTATACTTTATCCAACTTACTCTGGTTTTAGATATGTCCCGAAATGGAGAGCCATTCCCTTGAAGGAAACGCATTGAAATAATAGAAGGAGAGTGATCTGAAGACAAGTCTAATGAAGGCTCCACTTGTATCGATTCTACAGGGATATTTTTCACTACTCCGAAGTCAATAACATCGGGAATCTTCCGTCGGTCCGTCGGCCAGTAGGTGGGATGCCCGCTTGAGAGTACATCTAATCCCATTTTGGCAATGGTGTTGAAGAGTTCACGACCCTTCGGGGTCACCAGACGTGAACCCCAAAAAGTGTGTTTGGCGTTAAAGTCACCAGCAACTAAAAATCTAGCTCCAAGGGAATTGAAGAAGCTGTAGTATTGGTGTTCTTTTATTGAAAATCGAGGCGGCGAATAAATTGATGATAAAACAAAATTGTATTGACAGAATTCAATACAAATGTTTGTTGCTTGTAGGTAATCCTCACATATGTTGTTCATTAAATAATGTTTTATTCTGTTCTTTATAAGAATTGCCGATCCTCCACATGCTCTTCCGCGGGGATCTTTAGTATCATACAACACGTAGCCATTAATTTTGAAGTACGCTGTCGCCGTCAAGTGAGTTTCAGCAATCATCATGACATCAATCTGCTTATCCATCAGGAAGTGTTCCAGTTCGTTTTTATGTTGGCGGAGGCCGTTCGCATTCCAAAAACAAATTTTTAAACAAATCATTTTTTTAAAATGGCTTGTAAGATAGTGGATTGCATTTTCAGCATTTCCTGCATCATGGATGTCATAGTGGTCGTAAAAGTGTTCATGGTTTGGACAAGTGTCTGCAATGTAGTCTCTAGAGTGTTAATATTAGGCTCGTAATATTGTGATTAAGGTGCCTGCTCCAAACCTGGCATATTAGATTTAACCACGTTAGCGTAAGAAACTTGTCTAGAACTAGGCGCGTTTACATGACTAGTGGACCGTAACAATTGCGGGAAATTGTCACTCGATGCCAAAATAGGCTGTTGATGATGATCAGGTAATACTGACGTCTTGTTGGTACTTATGGCTTTCAAATGCGTGTAAATTGGACAACCTCTATAATTTGCGGTATGATTACCTCCGCAGTTACTGCATTTTTTTATTTTTACGTCAGTTTTGGACTTATTACATAGAGCAGTTGGATGTAGTTCCCCACACGCAACACAAACAGACGGCAATTTACAGTACGCTTTGGTGTGGCCAAATTCTTGACAATTAACACACTGGACGGGTCCAATGCGCTTATGCGGTTCCTCCACGGTAATTCTACGATGCAGAAGATAAATGAGATTGTAGATTGGATGGGACTCGTTTTTCTTTAAGACAACATCTCCAGGTTCCAATTCTACCCTGAACATGGGCTGAGGGATCTTTTCACGGTTTCTGATATTCACTACGCTCTTGATTTTGAACCCTTTGTCCATTAAACCGGTTTTTATCTCCGCGGGATCAACACATGGGTCTATACCCTTTAGAACGACTTGGAGTCCTTTTGCGCTTTTGAGCTGGTAGGTATAGAAGTCCCTAGTCTCCCTCTCCAACTGGTTGGACAATTTTCGAAAATCATCTTCTCTATTCACTTGGATCTTTGTCTCGCAGATATTTCCATGTTTAATTGGGGTTACGCTAAACATGTTTTTTACTGGAAGTCGGCTCTCTCAGATAAATTGGTGGGGGCTTAAACGTCTTCTTAGTAAGTTCTGGCTCATCCGTCTGGAGGAGAGCAAACCTATTTTGATTATTACTCACGGTCTTAGGAGCTTTTGAATTTGATGACACTTGAGCAGACGTCGGGCTCCTCTGTCGCTTGAGAACGGTGATGTACTTATCCATACCTACTTGTTTTTTTGGTTTGACTGCACTATTTGTTGAAGATGATGTTTTTTCATCTGTTTAAATCACTATATTGGGCGAACAGGAACGACGCCGTTCTGCGGCTCTTGTAGTGAGAAAATTCTCCGTAGATTTTTTTATGGATTCTTCCTCAGAGACCCATTTAGTTTTTCTAGACGAGCTAAGCTCTTTCTCAGAATTACATCTGAGAGGAACGCTCATACAATTTTTATGCGATTTTTAGTGTTTTTTTTTAATTACTGATATTACCGTAGATTTTTTTTTAACCTATTACGAGTTATTTTTTCACTTTTTGTGTTATTTCAACCTATTACACTTTTTCACCTATTACGATTTTTTCACCGAAAATTCAGCCGCACTAAAAGTAACACGTCCGAACAGTTCGATGAGACGAGACTGAAAGAATTCAGCATTTTAAATTGCTTTTTATGTTTCTAGATAAAAAAAAAATAAATTTTTACTATTATTTGGATTTATTATACTTAAACTTAACAATTGTCAATAATTAAGAAAACACTACTAAAACTTAGTTTTGTTTTTGAAATATGTCATGTTCTTCTTAATATTTATGATATTAAATGAGAAAAATAGTTGTTGTCGCAAAAAAAGAGAGAATTTGGTAACAAAAACATAAATAACACAAACAAATGATAGAAAATAAAAATATTTGGAGAAAATCGTCACTTTCAATGAAAAAATCGTCAAATCGTCACTTTGCTATTTTTGAAACAATGATCACATCGTGAGACTTTCTCCTGTGGAGTTGTGTAAAGTCTAACAAACCCGCTTCGAGTCAGCTCTTCGAGGCAAACATCACGCGTGTCATTCGCCAGTTGCCAGTTGAAATGCCCAAACCAGTCATCGAAAATTGGTCTCAACGGATAGACCACCTGTGGCGTAGCAAAGGCCAACATTTGATAGACATAATCTTTAAAAAATAAATGCCAAAGAATGTTCTTTCAAATGATAATAAACATTTCCCATCATATTTGAATTTTCTGTGTTTTTTTTTCTTTAAAAAAGAACCTCGAAATGAATCACGCTTTATAAATTAAAAATTAAAGTAAATTTAAATAAAATACAAGTATATATGACTTGAATTAAAGTTTTTAAATATTTATGTTTCTAAAACAACAAACTTAAATGCTTTTGGCTGTCTGCTTGTTAAAAATTTGACTTTTTACTTAAAATACACTTAATTTATCACTGAATTTCTTAAGTTTTTGTTTTTTGGTTTTTTGTTAAAATAAATAACAAGTTTTGCCATAATTCTTACTCTCACTACTTTAACATAAGAAAGCCATACATACATCTTGTCTAGACTTGAAACAAAAAATTAAACAATTTTTCATTAAAGACTTCATTAGTTGCCACCCAAGGAAAGAAACACAGAAAGAAAAACAGCTCAAGAAAAAATATTCTTCATTGAGATAACATTTTAGCCAAAGGCTTTTTATTGCTTTCTATCTATTACGTTCAGAAAAAATTATAATTTTGCTGTTTTTTTTTTTTTTTTTTTTTGTTGTATTTATTAATGTACTTGTTGTTGCTGCTGTTAATATAGTAAAAACATACCATCAGCTTAATTATAAGGCTTTAATGATGTTTTATTTATTTTTCTATTTTTTTTTTTTTTTTTTATTTTCTCACATGGCCTGAACAAAAATCATTCTTTTACACTCGTACACAGAAATAAATTCTACTGAAAGTGCTGCTTAATACGCCAAGTATTCATCAAACCATCAAACAACACAACTAACAGCTATCTCGCAAATCAACTAAATATGAAGCAGCAAAAAAAAAATATGAGATAAATAATGAATGCCCTCAAACATAGATATACACATAGTACATAAGTATGTATGCAGACAAATAAACACATACTCAGCTGCCGACATGAAGAGCAGGGCATTCCCTAAATATAGTAGTTTTATAGAACTAAACATTGAAACCTACTGTGAATTTAAAGCAGTAACAAAATACCTTAAATTTATTCATTTATTAAGTCTTTCTATATAGAAAATAGAATTCTAAGTCATTTTTTTTCTATCAATTTGTTAGTGTAAAACCTTCTCAAATCTAAAGTAGAAAACTGAAACTAATCAACTAAACCCATATTGTTTTATCATAGTGTTAAGCACTTTCTTATTCAAAATTAAGAAAATAGTTTTAGTTTAAGAAAAGTTGTAATTAAAAATGTTAGGCATACAAAAACTAAAGCTATGTATAGACGGTTGTCAGGTCATACAATGTTGTCAGATCTAGCAATGTACTGGCAGTGTAAAATTGTTAGCAAAAGGTAAATTGTCAATGCTTTTTCTTACAATGTTGGAAGACAAAAAATTTTAAGTTCACACGATGGTTCAACATTTTCTGTACATTTGTCGGACAACGTTGTAAGATCTGACAACCGTCTATACAAAGCTTAAGTGTGTTTTTTAAGAAAATCAATAAGGATTGTTTAATAAATTTAAGAAATAATATTGCTATTGTTGGCTATTATAGTTTTCTGTAATTGTCTTTTTTAGGACTTGCAGCTGTTACTTACACTGAAGGGGTGAGTTACTCTGCAATGCCCATTAATGTTGAGACAACTGTTAAGTTAGGTTAGGTAGGAGGGCTGGTGTGAGTCACCTCACACCCTCACCCAGAGACCAATATGGTCCATTGCGATGCCTTAGATTCTCTACCAAATGTCTGAGTAGTTTACATATGTCTGACTGGTCTATATATGTCTGACTGGTCTACAAATGTGTGACTTATCTCCATATGTCTGACTGTTCTACATATGTATGTCTGACTCGTCTACTCAGAGCCTTTGGCGGGAATCGAACCCGCAACCCTTTGACTGATAGTCCGGCACTCTATCGCCTAGTCTATCGGGACACAGCTGAGACAGCTGTTTCTTAAACTTAATAAGCGTGAGTTGCTGATGCAATATCGAGTTTCACTAAATTCTGGGGCCAAAGTACCGCATTCGTGATCAAATAAGCTATCGTATCGAAAAATGATTTCGATAGCGAAATTATGATAAAAAGTACTAAATTTCTTGCCCGATATCGAATGCCATAATCTCAAATAAGAAAATTACGATAAGTTTTACACGATATCGAATGCGGTAATTTGGCCCCTGATTTCTAAATTTAGTTGCACGATAATTAAATATCTGTAGAGAATCATGTTTTATTATTTTTCGTCAACATTTTTTATACACAGCCATGTCACAGAATTTAATTCCGTTCGAAAAAGGAATTAAATAATTCCATATTTTGCTTTTATAGAACAAGATAAAACAAAAAATTTTAGGTTTCATTCAGAAAAAAAATTTTCGTTTTACTTTTTCTTTAAAAGCAAAATATGGAATTAATTCCACTTCCGAACGAAATTAAATTCTGTGACATTATTATTATAATTTTCCTCATAAAATGGTTACCCTAAACCATAACATTTTCATAAAAAAGTAGCTAAATAACTGGCAGCGTACACATACGAGTATACACATGTAACACTATTTATTAGACAGAGGTGTATTAGGGCCAATGAAAATAAAAATGGGAGTAAATGTTTTTTAGACAACGTTTTGAAATTAAACTTAGAAAGCAATAATCATTAAGCAAATATAATTTATATATGAAATAAGTTCATAAAAAAGAATATTTTTAGAATTTCCAATTTACACGAAGCAATTTTATTGAAAAGATTGATACAAGGTTTTCTTTGAAATTCCTTCTGTGTTCACACAGCACAATTTTGTTGCTTAAATTGTTTTTATTTTTATTTGAGACTATAAACACATTTCTATACACATATGTAATATGAATAAAGGTATGGTCACACATGAGTCATTCCATGTCAGACCGAGCACCTTTTTTACAACACCTCATCCGATTTACTTTAAATTTTGCAGACATATTCTTCATTAAAAAATATTTTACACGTATTTCCAGAAAAAAAAAATTTTTTCAACAAGTTATATGCATTTGAAAATCGTCAAAATCATGAAAAATCTTCGGACATGACAACTTTTGAACTAATATTTCGCAAAAACTTGTGGATGGATTTTAAAGACCAATACCTTATTTTAAAGGTATTTGAACCTCCTTTTTAAAAATTATTATTTAAATTTTTTTATAATATTTTTTATTTTTAAAATTTGCTTTTTTTATTTATTTTCTGTTTTCTACCACCTTCGAACAAGTCAAAAAATTTAAAAAAAATACTTTCTTAAAGCTCAATATTAATATTCCCTGTAAATTTCAAAATGGAAGTCGAATGAATTCTATTTTTTTCCATTGTAGTACCATGAAAAATTAGATGTTGCATGTGAACATTATCAAAACACTCGCTGAAAAATTCAAATTTTTCTAGAGCATGCTTTGTTTTCTTTTTTCTATGTGCCGTTACAATTTTTATGTATAAAAAAATCAAAAAAATTAATGTAAAGAAAGATTGAGTTCCTTAAAAAAATTTTTATTTCTCAGATGGAGCAAGTGCTCAATATAAAAACAAAAAAATTTCGTCAACCTTGCATTTCACGAAGATGATTTCGCTGTAAAAGCAGAATGTCTCTTCTTTGCAACTTCGCACGGAATGGGCCCTTGTGATGGGCTTGGAGGAACAATTAAAAGATTAGCAGGACGAGCTAGTGTGACAAATATTGACAATCCAATAAATACCCCGGCTAATTTTTATCAATGGGTTGAACAAACTGTTAAAAACATAAATAATGAATTTTTTAATATAGAAAAATATAATAAGCACAATAAAAAACTTAAATAACGGTTTAGTAAAGCAAAAATGATGTCAGGTACTTTAGGCTATCATGCGTTTATTCCCTACCATGAGAGACAAATTAAAGTTCATACTACATCATTTGCAGCTGAATCTTCTATAAAAAATGTATATAAAAATTAAAACTGCTTATTTATATTTAGTAATGTATAAAAAAATAAAATAAAAACTGTTATTTAAAAGCTGTTTGCTTTAATTATTTTATTTCATTATTCATTATTCGACTTCCATTCTGAAATTTATAGGGAATATTAAGGTTATATTGAGCTTTAAGAAAATATTTTTTTTAGATTTTTTGACTTGTTTGAAGGTGGTGGAAAACAGAAAATAAATAAAAAAAAAACAAATTTTAAAAATAAAAAATATTATAAAAAAAATTAAATAATAATTTTTAAAAAGGAGGTTCAAATACCTTTAAAATAAGGTATTGCTGGTCTTCAAAATCCATCCACAAGTTTTTGCGAAATATTAGTTCAAAAATTGTCATCTCGGAAGATTTTTCATGATTTTGACGATTTGCAAATGCACTTATTGAAAAAAATTTTTTTTTCTGGAAATACGTGTAAAATATTTTTTAATGAAGAATACGTGCTACAATTTTACAAGACTTCGGCGACATCAAAGTCAATTTTTAGCAAAAATCGTTCGGTCTGACATGGAATGACTCACATGCAAATATTTACTCAAAAAAGCGTAATCACTTGTTTTACAACAAATTTGTTTGGCGTTGTTTTCTCTTATAAAAGTTTTACAAGATTAACCCCCTGGCCCATGATGTCGAACGATAACGTTCGCTTAGATAAGACTTAACGAGTCACTGTTTGGTGCGGATTTTGGTCCAGAGGCATAATTGGGCCATTTTTTTCTTCGAAAATGAGCAAGGAGTGGCCGTTACAGACAATGGCGATCGTTATCGGGCCATGTTGAACGAATTTTTGTTCACAAAAATTGAAGAGGAGGATACTGGCAACATTTGGTTTCAACAGGACACTCGATGTTTTGCGCCTTGTTTTTGAAGATCGCATTATCAGCCGCACAGCTAATGTTGCTTGGCCACCACGGAGCTGTGATTTGACACCGTTGGACTATTATTTGTAGGGTGCCATCAAAGATAAGTATTACGCCGGCAAGCCAGACACAATTGACGCTTTAAAGGACAATATTCGTGAAGCCATTGGTGAAATACAGCTGCACACAATCGATAATGTGCTAAAAAATTCAACCGATCATGTAGGCTACTGCATGGCCAGCTGAGACAGCCAATTGAATGAAATTATTTTCCATTATTAACCGGAAGGATTGTACTTTCAAAAAACGAAAGTTATTTGACAGACCCTTTATATATACCTTAAATTCTGTCTCTAATCTAACTTATAAGTTTTGTATATCCTTTAATTACTTTACCATTTGAATGACTTGTTTTCTGACCATATGTCTGTCTAACGGATTAAATTAATTTAGTTATTGTGTGTGTGTGCATTTAATTCAACATTTATTTAAATGTTTTCCTGATTGCTTGTTTGACCATTTGTCTGTCTATAAGTCTATCAGGCGGTCGTGTGCTTTCAACTGTGTTATTGTAGGAATATTGTTTTTAATTTCCTGTTTCTTTGTATTTGACATTCCTTTGTCATGCTAGCATGTCTAAGAAATTGCGTGTTAGTTTTTCCTTTTATTTGTGTGTTTATTGTGCAATTTTATTGCTCTCTTTCATTATTCAATAACTATTTCGAAATGTTATTGTTTTTAGACTTAATACAACATAAAGTATGTATGTACAGGGTAGTTTTATACCCCTCCTTTCCTTTTTTAAGGGTTTATAGCGACCCCAGTAGATGTTATATGCAATTAAATTTTCCACTTCATTTGAAGGGGTTTTGTTTTTGCTGTTTCCTTTACATATTAAAAACACTACTGCTACTTTATTAAAAGTATTTTCATATATGTATTCAGTTTCCTCACACAGTATTTTTTAATACTGTTTTCTTTTATGGGGTGGGTGGGAGTTAGGTTTCACTGGCAATCGTAGCATTTCATATAAATGAATAGTGATGTTGTTACCAAAGACCGTAAAACCTAAAACAGAAATGCAAAGTCACTTGGTTTCAGTTAGGCAAAAGACGAGGCGGTGAAAACAGATTTATTAGAAAATTAGAAATGTGTTGTTGAAATAAGAAAAATAAATGCCAAACAAAATAAACAATCTAAAAACTAAAATTTTGCTATACAATTTAAATTTTATGCTAAAACTCTGTTCAGTTTTATGCTTTTGCATATTTGCAAAGATTTTCATTAATGATTTTTTATTTTTTTTTTTGTTTCTTTAAATCCCTAAATTTGACTTATTGCTTAAATACTTTAAGACAAAAACGTCTGCTGAAATAAATCAAAAACTCATTTACTGACTTCCTTACTTACCCCGAGTATAAATCAAGTATATACTGCTTTTCTGTTTTAAGAAAAACAGCTTAAGACAAACAAAATCGTTTAGTTGTTTGCAATTACAACTGAAATCAGCTCCACCATCATACGTTTTAATGACTGACACCATACACACCGCTGCACACTACTTACTCACAAACATACATACAGTTTTACTTGGAAAGTTTTGCAACAGCAAACGCTTTTCAATTAGCATTTCTAATTTTAATTTTCTTTCTGTTCGCTGTTTTTTATTTTTCTTTTTTGTTTCTTCGTTTTGTTTTTGTGTTTAAATTTAAATGAAAAAAATATACTGGCAGCGGCAAAGTTTAATTATACAGCAGTAAAAGTCTAAAGTTAAACTTAAGAAAATAAAATGTTTATAATTATTCTGGTTTTATTTACGATGATTTTGTATGAAATTTTCCAACGGCGAGGGCGTATTAATTATAGATTGTTATAGAATGTACGGCCTTTATCAGAGGTATTTGGGTTTTTATCGTGACTCGTTTAACAATCTTAATTTAATGTCAATTGTGTCTCGTTTTTGAGACCTAGTTTAGCTTGCATCTAAAGTCTTAATTAAGCTTCAATCGTGGGTCTTTATAAAGTCTTAATTTTGCTTCAATCTTGGCTCCCCATAAAGTCTTAGTTAAGCTTCAATCGTGACTCCTTATAAAGTCTTAGTTTACCTCCAATCTGGGCTCCTTCTACAGTCGCTGTTAAGTTTCAATCGTGACTCCTTATAAAGTCTTAGTTTACCTCCAATCTTGGCTCCTTATAAAGTCTTAGTTTACCTCCAATCTTGGCTCCTTCTATAGTCGCTGTTTACCTGCAATCTTGGCTCCTTATAAAGTCTTAGTTTAGCTTAAATCTTGGCTCCTTATAAAGTCTTAGTTTACCTCCAATCTTGAATCCTTCTATAGTCGCTGTTTACCTGCAATCTTGGCTCCTTATAAAGTCTTAGTTTAGCTTCAATTGTGACTCCTTATTAAGTCGCTGTTTAGCTGGAATATTGGCTTCTTTTAAAGTCTTAGTTTAGCTTAAATCTTGGCTCCTTATAAAGTCTTAGTTTACCTCCAATCTTGAATCCTTCTATAGTCGCTGTTTACCTGCAATCTTGGCTCCTTATAAAGTCTTAGTTTAGCTGCAATCTTGGCTCCTTATAAAGTCTTAGTTTACCTCCAATCTTGGCTCCTTCTATAGTCGCTGTTTACCTGCAATCTTGGCTCCTTATAAAGTCTTAGTTTAGCTTAAATCTTGGCTCCTTATAAAGTCTTAGTTTACCTCCAATCTTGAATCCTTCTATAGTCGCTGTTTACCTGCAATCTTGGCTCCTTATAAAGTCTTAGTTTAGCTTCAATTGTGACTCCTTATTAAGTCGCTGTTTAGCTGGAATATTGGCTTCTTTTAAAGTCTTAGTTTAGCTTAAATCTTGGCTCCTTATAAAGTCTTAGTTTACCTCCAATCTTGAATCCTTCTATAGTCGCTGTTTACCTGCAATCTTGGCTCCTTATAAAGTCTTAATTTTGCTTCAATATTGGCTCCTTCTATAGTCGCTGTTTACCTGCAATCTTGGCTCCTTATAAAGTCTTAGTTTAGCTTAAATCTTGGCTCCTTATAAAGTCTTAGTTTACCTCCAATCTTGAATCCTTCTATAGTCGCTGTTTACCTGCAATCTTGGCTCCTTATAAAGTCTTAATTTTGCTTCAATATTGGCTCCTTCTATAGTCGCTGTTTACCTGCAATCTTGGCTCCTTATAAAGTCTTAATTTTGCTTCAATATTGGCTCCTTCTATAGTCGCTGTTTACCTGCAATCTTGGCTCCTTATAAAGTCTTAGTTTAGCTTCAATCGTGACTCCTTATAAAGTCGCTGTTTACCTGCAATCTTGGCTCTTTATAAAGTCTTAGTTTAGCTTAAATCATGACTCCTTATAAAGTCGCTGTTTAGCTGCAATCTTGGCTCCTTCTATAGTCGCTGTTTACCTGCAATCTTGGCTCCTTATAAAGTCTTAGTTTAGCTTAAATCATGACTCCTTATAAAGTCGCTGTTTAGCTGCAATCTTGGCTCCTTATAAAGTCTTAGTTTAGCTTAAATCTTGGCTCCTTATAAAGTCGCTGTTTACCTGCAATCTTGGCTCTTTATAAAGTCTTAGCTTAGCTTAAATCATGACTCCTTATAAAGTCTTAGTTTACCTCCAATCTTGAATCCTTCTATAGTCGCTGTTTACCTGCAATCTTGGCTCCTTATAAAGCCTTAATTTTGCTTCAATATTGGCTCCTTCTATAGTCGCTGTTTACCTGCAATCTTGGCTCCTTATAAAGTCTTAGTTTAGCTTCAATTGTGACTCCTTATAAAGTCGCTGTTTAGCTGCAATCTTGGCTCCTTTTAAAGTCTTAATTTTGCTTCAATCTTGGCTCCTCATAAAGTCTTAGTTTAGCTTCAATCATAGATCCTGATGAAGTCTAAATTTATCTTTTATGATGACTCTTTATACATCAACTTAATTTCCAATTCAACCACTATTTTCAGAAATCGTTAAACCTACTTGCTGTCTTCCCCCCCACAAATTATTATAGCCAACAATATTGTGTGAGTAAATTTTCCCTGAATTATAAGAATATTTTCTAAATAC
The DNA here is from genome assembly GCA_916048285.2 of Bellardia pandia. NCBI lineage: Eukaryota > Metazoa > Arthropoda > Insecta > Diptera > Calliphoridae > Bellardia > Bellardia pandia. The sequence continues at coordinate 97,433,118 of OU696531.1, read as the reverse complement.
TTTCTTTATTTAATAATTTTGTAGAATATTTCCAAACAGCAGTCAGTAAAACCAACAACATTTTAAGAGAAGCAGAAAGAAAAAATTAACTTTTGACTTTTGTTTTACCATTTACCAAACTCCAACATATACGAGTGACGCCTTAAAAAGACTGAATTTAATTAAACGCAAAATCCAAATTTGTAAAATTCTAAAATTGTATTATTTAAAAGCATTTGTTTACTGGCAAACTGCCTATACTGCGGCACTTATATTATTTATTTATGTGCTGGGCATATAAATAAATAACTGGGGCAGAAAAGTTTTTAAGATGTTCCTGCAAACTGCACTGTGTTTGCTTATTTTACTGTTTAACTTAATTGAGATTAATATTTTAGACCTTTAGTAATTATAAATAACAAAACAAGAAGTAAACTTTTTTCTGCGTTTTGTGTGTATTAAATGCTAAAAAAATAATTGCTCTTATACTCGTAATTATATTTGCCAAATTTTTTGTTAAATATTTAAATCCTATTGGCCAGTTCCATTTTTGTATTTAATTTTTTGTTTCAAACTTTTCTTCTTAGAAATTAAATATAGAATATTCTAAAGAGGTTTAAGTTTGAAGGTTGTATTTTGCAAAAAAAAAAAAAAAAACTACAGCATATTCTTAAGTAGTTTTTAATCAGTATTCGTGGAAAAATAAAGGGCAAAACCAGCTGTTAGGGTTTTCGAAGAGAGTGCATAAATTTAAGCTTTATTACTTAATTAGCATTTTTGGTTAAGTTTATGCATTTTTAAAAGGGAAGCAGCTTTAAATTGTTGGTTTATTATTTGTTTGCAAAATTTTAATTAGTTTGAGAATAAAATTTTTATTTTGAAAATTTAATTTAAATTTAACAATTATAATTACTGTGTTACTAATTAAAATAATCATTTGAGCTGACGTATACTTAAATTTTAATTTTAGCAAATAAATAATAATCATACGCCTTGATATACAATAATTATTGAGACCTAAATAAAGTACTGTTCAGAACAAAAATAACATGCGTTTAAATGTTTCTTTATTTGGTCTCAGTTTAGCTTAAATTTTATATTTTTATACAATTTTATACAAAGTAGTCCTATACTTAATATTTTATTGCGTTAAACAAATAATAATCATACGTCATTACATTCAATAAATAATAATATAAACAGTATTCAAAAGACAGCTAACGTGATTTTGAAATCCTAGTAAGGCTATGTCTTATGTATTTATTTATATATATATGTAGTAGTTTTATTTAAGCTGTTTGAATTATGTACAGAAGACGTATACTTTCTGAAAATAAATAATAATCATACGCCTAAATATTCAATAACGATTGGAACATTAATGCACTGTTGGGTACATACGAGTACATACATAATGAGAAACGACTTTTCATATATTGTACAAATTTAATTTAATATATTAAAATTAATAATTAAAAATAGTAAAGTAACAAATTATTATTAAATTTAAAAAAAAAAAAAATTACAGCATCAATACTATCTAAAGAAAAATTAACTTAAACACCCAACAAACGCAATATCAAATTGGTCATATAATTAAAAACTAAAACAATATATGCAAAAAACCTTAGTGAGGTTTAACAAAACGGACTAATATTTTAATATTTTGTTAGATAATCCTTGTTTTTGACAACAGTCACCAGTCTCTTTGGTAAACTCTTAACTAAGCGCTGGCATGTTTGCAGAGATATATTTTTACAGCTTTGTTGTACCAACTGAAACAATTCATCATTATTTCGCGGATTTTTGTCCTTTAGGTGTATTTTTACAATTGCACTTAAGTTATCAATTGGGTTAAAGTCAGAACTTTGATGTGGCCAGTCAAGAAAATCAATATTTTGATCCAAAAGCCATCATTTCACTAAAATGTGCTTTGGGTCATTATCATGGTGGAAAATGTATTGGACGGGCATATTCTTAAAGCAATGCTGTTCCATGACATTGCGGCTCCTTATAAAGTCTTAGCTTAGCTTCAATCTTGGCTCCTCATGTATTGGACGGGCATATTCTTTAAGCAATACGTTTCCATTACATTTTTCAAAACGTTTTTATATTGATGCTGATCCGCTATTACCTGAACTCGTGCAATTGGAACCACACCAACCCAAGGAAAGGCACCCCAGACCATAATAGACCTGCCACCGTGTTTCACTCTTTTAACAGTTTACCTAGAGGAGGATGTCTAACATACGATATTCCATCTGATTGGAACAAGCTACACTAAGATTCGTCACTCCAGAGAACTCTATTCTAGTAACATGGATCTTTTCTGAGCATCTCTCTTGCCAACCGCAACCGTTTCATGATATTTTTTTTTTTAGACATGAAGTTTTCTTTTCTGCAATGCACCCACAAAGTCCTGACTCATTTAGGCGTATTTTTATTATCCGTGAATATTTCTGCGCTTATTTGGTATCCAATTTCAGCCTTTATTTTGCCCCAAGTTTAAAATGAATTTTCTACAAATAACTCTATCTTCTGCTAAAGTGGTCTTTCGTGTCCTAGGTTTCCTAGCTGGGGTTACAAAACTCTTTTGTATTTTTGTACAAGTGAATTGCAACAAATATCATTTTTATTTTTTTGAGCAAGAAAACATTTGTGCAATAATCGACATTGAAAGTTTTTCATTTTGGTAACACTGCACAATTAACAGACTCATTTCTGGAGTACATGACTTGTTGTTGCCCATTTTCGAAGCAAAATTATTACAAGTTAATCTATTGTTTAACAAATTATATTAACTTTGTCACTAATATATAAAAAAATTAAAAAAAATGTTCGTTTTTAATTACGCGGCCAGCAAAAGAAAACAATTTTGAAAATAATATTTTTATATTTTTTTCTAATTTAACTTCGAACTCAACGTGTTGTGCAACAACTACAATGTTATTTGTTTACTCATTGAATAAGAGTAAAAACAATTTACAGTGTAGGTCTTTAAAGAAGCTATACAGCATCGTTTCTAATTATATGGCCACCACTTTAGATAATGTTATTTTTAAAAACAACTCAGACTATCGATTTTAAATCAGTTTTTAACTTGGACTACAGTCTTTAACTCAGAGTAGCATCTTTAACTCAGATTACCGTCTTTAATTCAGACTAACTACTTCCACACACACTACCGTCTTCTATACAGGCTTTTATACATTAAAGTTCAGTTCCGCATCAATTATTGCTTAATAGTCTTAATAGTCTAAGTTTCGCTTCCATCGTGGCTCTATAAAGTCTTAATGTACCATCAATCGTGACCTTTTTATAGTCTTTGTCTAGCTTCTTTGTTACATAAACTTTCTTCATTTGTGTTGTTATAATCTTATTTTAGTATTAATCACTCTTAATTAAGCATCAATCGCCGCATAGTGGCGCCATTTGAGTTGTTTCCAGTTTAAACAGCATATGATAGATAACTCTGTTCAGCCTATGAAATGAGCATTGGGAAAGGGTGCTACGCTTTGTAGGGGCCTACTTATTAGTTATTAAAGTTAAAATTAGTAGAAAAAACAGGTAATTTTTTTATCATTATACATTTAATAAATACATCAATCAATACAAAGAAAAAATATGGCGATTCGTTAAATATTTTTCGTGATATTACACCTGAAATCGCAACAAATTGACTAAAAATTGTGTGTTTTTTTGAAAACCAAAAGTCGGTCAACTTTGAACGGTTATATCTTCTAAACTAAAAATGTGATATTATTAAGGATGGCATATTTGAAATCGTTGAAAAGTTTTCTATAACATAGGTTTATTCAAAACTTCGTCGGCGCTCATGAAAATTTTGATTTTTGCAACCTCGTTGTGTCTACGGGCGCCACTGTGCGCCGGCTCTTTATGTAATCTGAGTTAATATTTTATAGGCTAACTGCTGCTTTCATTAAGTTTCTTAATAAGGCGTATACTTAATATTTAATTTTAGCTAATAATAATCATACGCCTGAGTATCCCTTAATTCTAAAAACGTCAAGATAGTGCTTAGCACCAAAATAATCAAACCCTCCACTGTGTAAAGAGGTCCCTGGTGGCCTTTTTTATTTTCAAACTGATATTACTTCTGGATGGACCATGGGAAATATACCCCACCCCCACATATGTTCCAAGGACAGTTTATCTAGAACCGCTTAAAAATGTTATCTAGTTCTAGTCGATCCGACCTATTGTTTAGTTTCTACATATTAAAATTTAAAGGTGTTTAGTATAGGAACGTGTGAAATGTGTACTAAAATTCCAAGAAATCATTAATAAATGCACTTGCACTTGGCTTGTTTTATTGCTTGAATACACTACAAACGTGTTCTTTAAATTTTAGTTACATTTTTATGCTTTTGTTAAATAATAATTAAAATTACATAATCAATTAAAAATTATATAAAAATTTCATTTACATTCATTATACATGTATAACTAGTAAATAATAATAATAAAACAAAACAAACGAAATGGCGTTTTCATACAAAATTCCATACAAATAGAAATAACTACCTGTGATATAAGGCCATCGGATAATTCACCTAGCAGATTGTTAAATTCTTCTTTATATAGTCTCAATTTTAACTTAAGCTATGTATAGACGGTCGTCAGATATTACAACGTTGTCAGATCTAGCAATGTGCCAGCAATGTACTGACAACGAAAAATTGTTAGCAAAAAGTAAATTGTCAGTTCAGGCGACTGTAAGAAAACTAACAATTTCATTGGCATACAATTGTCACACAATGAATTTATCTGTCAACCGAAATTGTTTCACTTGTTTGTTTATTTATGAATATACAGAGTTGCATTTAGAAATAATTTCTATGACAATGCTGCCATTGGCAGATGCATAAACGTTTATGACAATTAAAAGTGTTTCACAATTGTCTTAAACCAATGACAAAAATTTGTGTTTACGCTATTGTTAGATGTCTGACAATATTTTTATCTTGCAATGTACTGAAAATGCTTTTAGTTAGAAGGTTGGAAGACAAAAATTTTAAGTTCACACGGTTGTTTCACATTTTCTGAACAATTTTCGGACAACGTTGTAATATCTGACGACAGTCTATACATAGCTTTAGTTACAAAAACTTCTAAAGAAGTCGTATACTTACTGTTAAATTCCAGCAAAGAAACATAATAATCATACGTCTAAATATATGCAGTAAAGTTAATTTGTCTTTATATATTCTCAGTTGAGCTGAAATTTTAGATATCTATAAAGCTTTTGTTGAGGTTTTATAGCTTAAAAAGCTTTACAAATAAAAATCCTCTATTAATTTTATTCCGCCACAGTTTAATATTCTAAATTCTTTTTGCAACAAATTCCGCTTTTAAATTATTGATAAACTGCTAGAGTTCAACCAAATTTGGTCATACTTTTAATTTATTTATTTGGTTTTTTTTCACTTCCAAATTTTACGATATTTCTTTATGCAAATACTGACCATATTTTTGTTTAGCTCTGGCAGACATGAAAAAATGGAAAGAGTAGAGAAAAACTAAACAACAACAAATAACCAAAAGCAATTGTAACAACACAAGTAAATTTAAAAAATATATAAAAAAAAAAAACTAACGAGAAGAAGGATGTTTTCCATTTCCGGTAACAGTCAAAAAATTCTAAACACTAACAACTAAAACACGTACGTAAAAAGAAATAACTAACAAAACAAATACAAATTCAAATGTACACACAGAAATACGTTGTGTTTAAATATAAATGACTAAACACACATACTACACAACACACACACACACATTCCAACATATACATTTAAACGAAAACATTTTTTTCACATACAAGTGTGCATTTGAAATGGCTTGAAAGCCACCAAGTTTAACTATAAAATGCATGACATAGAAAAAAAAACCAACACTAACAACTACAAACAGTGGCTAAAAATGGCTGTAAATATCAGGTCACCTACCTAAAACTAATCCTGAGGCACACACATGTATGAACGAAATATAAATACATAGAAAAGTAGAGAAAAAATAGTCCTGCCAGATATACGATACAATATTGTACAATAAACAAATGCATACACGTCTAAATGTGTGTGAATTAGTAGTGTGTTTGTAGCCTAGTAAATCGTGCAACTTTCGATAGAATCTTCAAATTGTAAACAAACCTTAAACCTTTTAAATTTTTTTTCTGCTTTTTTTTCTTTTTTGAAAAGCAGCCAACAAAAAAAGTTTATATAGATTTTGAATCTTTTATTTTGCATGAGATGTTTAGCTTCCGGATTTTACTAATGCACCTTTAGGTTGCACTCGAAAATATATATAAACGAGGGTGAGATAGCAGTGACTAGGAAAACTCAATCAAAAATGTGATCCTCATACAGATGCAATGCTAACTTAGTGTAAAGAGTCACGATTGAAGCTAAATGAAGGCAATGTAAGGAGCCATGTTTGAAGTTAAATTTAAATCATGCCACGATCGCAGCCGTTTTTATCTCAGGCTTCAGTCTTTAACTCAGACTAATGTCTTATTCCAGACTATCGTCTTTAACTCAAACTACCGCCTTTAATTCAGACTACCGTCTTTAGCTCAGACTATCTCTCAGGCCACCTTCTGTAACTCAGAATACCGTCTTTAATTCAGACTAACATATTTAACCCAGACTACCGCCTTTAGCTCAGACTACCTTCTTAAACGCAGACCACCTTCTTTAAATCACACTACCGTCTTTAACTCAGACCACCTTCTTTAACTCAGAATACCGTCTTTAATTCAGACTATAGTCTTTCACTCAGCTTGTCGGCTTTAACTCAGATTTTCGTCTTTAATTTAGCCTATAGACTTTATCTCAGGCTTCCGTCTCTCTCTCAGATTACCGTCTTTAACTCAGACTATCACCTTTAACTCAGACTAACATATTTAACTCAGACTATGGTCTTTAACTCAGACTTTCGTCTTTCATTCAGCCTATCGACTTTAACTTAGACTATCGTATTTAACTTAGACTACCATATTTAACTCGGATTACCGTTTTTAGCTCAGACTATCATCTTTAACTCAAGCCACCTTCTGTAACTTAGCCTACCGTCTTTAATTCAGACTATAGTCTTTCACTCAGCTTGTCGGCTTTAACTCAGATTTTCGTCTTTCATTCAGTCTATCGACTTTAACTCAGGCTTCCGTCTTTAACTCAGACTAACATATTTAACTCAGACTACCGTCTTTAATTCAGACTAACGACTTCTAATGAGAATAACGTCTTCTACTCAGGCTACCGTCTTTAACTTTATCGTAAAATGTAAAATATTCATAAAAAAATTTTACTTTATTAATTCGGGTTGAGGTCTCTTTTATTAAAAATATAAAACACTCTTGTTCGTTTTAAATTTTTGTTATCTTTTATTAATTTCCAATATATCGATCAACTTTGTTGATCATCTTCAGGGAAGAAATATAATTTAATGTTTAATGTTGTCCGATGTTAATGTCACTGACTGTCAGTGAAAGGAACTTAAGACATCTCTGAAGATGATCAACAAAGTTGGTCGAAATATTGGAAATTGATAAAAGATAACAAAAATTAAAAACGAACAAGAGCTTTTATATTTTCATTAAAGAGCCTTCAAGCCGAATTAATAAAACAAACAAATGTTTAACAATATAAAAGGTCTACATAGCACATAAAAACAAGCATTAATAAAATTTCTCAAAACTTATGGCACGACCCTCTTTAAATACCTGATATTACCGGACTGCTTTTAAAATATAAATAGTGTGTGAAAAATAGTAGACTGCATACTGCTACAACATAGATCCTTTGAAGTAGAAAACGAAATGTACTCTTGTATTTTCGATAAGTTACTTTAAAATGCATCACCTGGATTGCTGGATGCTGCTGTTAATGCAACATGGTGTGTTGCTTACACATTACAGCTTTCAGTTTAATATGAAAAAGCCTTATTAGGTTTACAGACACAGTCTGGGAAAAGACCAAGCTTATTGCTTATTTCAATGTTACATGTACAATTTCGTTAATAAAGACACTATAAAAAAAGCAAACTCTTAGAATTGCTTGATTGCAACAATATTTAAACCGATTAACTATTTTAATTTTTTTATATAAAAAATATAAAAAGAAATTTTAATTTTTATTATAAAATAAAATATACTTTATTAAATGAAAGATATTAATTTATGTCATAAAACATTTCCTTTGCTCTTTCCAGAGGTCATGAAATGCTAGTGGCTTTCCACTCCAGCCCCTTCTCAGCACCTTTGCAGCAAGGCATACCCAACCGAGGATTTGAACTAGACGTCGACATACTCTTCACCGACTCCGATTCATATGATTTTGCACAGGGCTCCAAAAATCTATGCGAATTTCATATAAATGCCACAAATCCCGGTAAGTTAAGACTAACACTTACAAAATTATTTCAAAAATTTTATGAAATCATTAGATAATAAATGAAAATTATGTCTAATTAAATTAAATGTTATTAGCCAAAGTAAATATAGTTAGACTAAGGCTAACAAGATTGTTCATAATTTTAACAAGAGCAGCAAACCACCTCCACGTCAGACAAACAGCAGAAGGAGTAAAATATCCAACAACATATTAAGGCCTTTGGCAAAAAGTAGCAAAAAACACGTTAATTAAATCTTACCAGCATGATTTTCTGGTATAATTTGTTGCTGGCTGCTAGTGTTTCCTGCTACTGTGCATTTTTTTCTCGCTTAGTATTTTCTTGGTTTCTTGTTTAATAAAGTAACTTAATTTCCACTAAAAGTGGCTAAAAAAAAAACTGTTAAAAAACAAAAATACAAAAAATTGTGGCAAACATAAAATAAATTTTGCTATTTTAAATTAATGAAAATATGTCTGCAAATAAGTTTTCAACATTTTACTTTTTACCCCTGTACTAAGGCTGCTGGCGTTTGACTAAATCAGCCGTGTGGAAGTTGCAGTTAATAAAAATTTTATTAATTAAAATTTTGCATTTAAGCTATAGATGATGGCTATTGATGTAGATGTTGCTGACGACTATAAATACAAACAGACCTACAAAAATACAAATATTATTTCCAAAAAAATAATGCAAAACCTATGCATGCATAAATTTATAATCAGGAATGAATAAATTAATAATTAAGTACTGTGAGTAAGAAAACAGCAGGGATACTTTTATATAGGTAGTAGATGAGTATGAAACATTGGCTTTTATAAGGGGTGAATTAAACAAATTTATATGTTACCAGTTTAACTTTAATTGTAAGGCTTAATATAGTCTTGGTTAAGTTTATATGCTTCTAGTTCAACTGCAATTTTAGGTCCTTATATGGTCTTAAATTAACAGCCATCAAAGGACTTTTTATGGTTTGAGTTTAATTTAAATCACAAAGTTTATATAGTCTCACTTTAACTTCAAACAATTTTCTATACATTTTCCAGCAGGATAGGGCACCTGCTCACACAGCTTAATTGACTAAAAAATGGTTCACTGATAATCAAAAAAATATTTTAGAGTGGCCCTCATCCAGTCCAGACCTCAACACGATAGAATCGGTTGGGCTGTAATGAAAAAACGCCTCGGAAGTGATCCACAGGTAGTCATCCCCGATTTAAAGAAAACATCTTAGAAATATGGAATTCCATAGATAACACCGAATGAGTGTCAAAGCTTAATAAATTCCATGAATAAACGATTGAAATCCGCAATTAAAGCAAAAGTTGGATAATTTTTATAATTGGTGTTACATTAATTTAATGGAACTTAATCTCAAAAAATGCAAGCACATGACTTTTTCTAGAAGGCGTGACGCTGTTGGTCACTATTATATCAGTAGTCATAAACTGGAGTCAGTAAGCGTTTTTATGGATCTTGGTGTTTTGTTGGACGGAAAATTAAACTTTGTACAACATATTACGATAGCTGTTAATAAAGCTCGAGGTATCTGGGCTTTCATCAAACGATGGGCAAAAGAATTTAAGGACCCCTTTATCACTAAAAGATTATTCACGTCACTTGTAAGACCGATTTTAGAGTATGGCTCAATTGTATGGGACCCCTACTATAACGTTCACATTAATCTTATCGAATCTGTTCAGAAACAGTTTTTAATTTTTTGTTTAAGAGATGTTTATCGAGGATACTCTGCGCTTCCATCATATTCATCACGACTTGCTTTGATTCGACTACCAACATTAAAAAGCCGAAGAATTATGCTTAACGTTTCATTTCTTGTAAATCTTTTAAATGGTAATGTTTCATCAAATTTTCTATTAAGTAAAATATCATTGAATGTTCCTCAACGCACATTACGATTCAATAACCCACTATATGTTAAAACTTTTCGAACAAACTATGAGATGGCAGATCCGTTTAGAAAATTATGTTGTTGTTTTAATGAAATGTTTAACTTTATAGATTTTTCTTTAAATATTGATGTTATTAAACGCAATATTATATTAAGTTTGAATGTGTAATTTGAGTTATATTAAGAAAATTGTTGATTAATATTTAGTCTGTAAGGATTGTATCCATAGACTTAATTAAATAAATAAAAAAATAAATAATGTTACACAATACCAATTTTAATTAGATAAGCAGTACGTATAAATAATGGTCGATTTTGTATTTTTAAATTTTTAAGTACCTGCACTTTTTATTTTCTTAAAAAAAGGGGTTTCAATGAATTTAAATTTCTGTTATATTTTCAAATAAAGTGTAAATATATCCCAAATTATAAAAAAAGATTTTCTGAATCGGGCCAATATTTACGAAATGATTGGCTGTTGAAATATATGATTTGCAAGAAAATTGTGCCGTACGAATTACAAGTTGTTAGAGTAGTATATTTTTTTAATATAATCTCCTGAAACTTCAAAACACTTAGTTCAACATGCTTATCTAGCAATTCTAGCCCTAGATTAAAATACGTTTCCTCAAGGCCTTCAAAATAATGGTTTACAGCTGTAATTTTATCTTCATTTGAGGTAAAACGCTTGACAGCTAGGAATTTTTTTAGATTTGGGAACAGCTAAAAGTCACTGGGAGCTAAATCAGTAGAATAAGGTGGGTGGTCAAGCAATCCGTACTTTAAGTCGTTGATTTTAGCCATTGTTGAAACACTCTTGTGTGCTGGTGCATTGTTTTGATTAAAAACTATTTTTTGTGTTGTAAGCTCGGACATTTTTACATTAAATTAATCCAAGATGTTGCAATAGTACTCTGAATTTATTGCTTTACCCTTTTGCAAATAACCAATTAATAAAGTCTCAACAAATCGTTGCCAAAACCTTACCAGCCGATTGATTTGTGCCTTCTTCGGTGCACTTCCTCAGTCCATTGCTTGGATGGTCCTTGGATTGTCTCATCAACAATAATGAAACGACGCTTAAACTCCACTTTATTGTTCGTAAAACAATCCAAGTTTGAGAAATTTTCATTCTTATGCGTTTTTGGTCAACTGTTAACAAATGCTGCACACATCTTACAGAAAGCTTTTTCATCTGTTTTCATCAATGTTTGTACGACCACATTTCAATTCAGCAACTCAATTTCTGACTGTTTTATATGAAGGAGCACTTTCACCTAACACATTCACCATATCATCAAGAATGTCTTGTCCCGATAAACCTTTTTTATTTCTAATTTTTCCATTGTAAAAAAAATCGCGGATGCATTTTTTTTGAACACCTGTTTCTAGGAGCTGGCAGATCGAAAAAAAATTTAACGTGTGTTCATAGCACAGATGAAAGTTTCCAAAACACTAAACTTTTTTCTGTTTATACCGCGCTTTCTGTTCTAAGCTAAGACGTTTCCGAACCACCCTCGTAGGTCTTTAAAATGTTCAATTTTAGTCTTTATGTTGTTTAATTTAAGCCTCAATTTCAGGTTTTTGTATTGTTCAGTTTTAGCGTCAATCGTATAATATATTTGAATTTAATTTAACCTCAATATTCTGTTACAATTTCGTCTGCTTCTTCTATTCCAATAACTCTCCAAGCGGACAAGTATCTCTTCATAAGAAACATTTATATCGCATTAACTTGCAAATTTTGATCATCAGCTGTTTAAATCTTGTACTTCAGATGAAGTTGACAAAAGTGTACTTGCCCAAGTTCGAAAGAGTATTCATTGAATCAAGTCAGTTCCGTGTATGCGGGAAGTTTTACTTCATTTGAAAAAAAGTGCAGCTGAAGCGTACCGACTTCTTACCGCAGATTATGGTTAATGCGTACTGTACGAAAGATGATTGGTGTGGTTCAGATGTGGCAATTTTGCCACGGATCACAAATATCGACCAGAGCAATCAAACAAAGTTTTAAAATTATGAATTGTGTAACTTGCTTGCAAAATAATTTCAATCTACTGAATCTGTGATTTCAAAACCTTTGCGAGCTGTAGGATTCTTTCAGGGAAATTGCCTAGAGCCTTAAAAAACGGTTTTACGTGTACGAATTGCTGCTTAAACGCTATAAAAGGAAATAATGTTTGCTCTTAATCATTACTTTGTATGAAAATAGATCCATTGCGATAAACCAAAGCTTAAAAAGCGATGTGAATTACAGTCATCCAGCCAAATAGACGCTAAAGCCAAATATTTGTTGGCACCAAGACGCTCCTATCTATTATGAGCTGTTAAAATCTGACTTCGCCATCATAGTAAACCCGTACCGAGTGCAACTGTTTCATTAGAAGCTTTGCATGGACTGAAAAATTCAATCATGACAACACTCGGCCACATGTTGCAATACCTGTTAAAGACTATTTAGAAAGAAATAGTTGCGAGGTTATGCCTCACATGCCTTATAGTCCATTCGGTGCAACGTCCAAATATTATTTGTTACGATCGATGCAGAGTGCTCTTTCCGCGATAAGCTTCACCTTAAAGCAGTGTATCCAAAATTGGTTTGTTTTTTGTTATTCCGCTGAATTTAGATGAGAACTAAAACTAGTTTGCTTAACTATGATTAATGATGGCTTCTCTATTAATATTATTATAATATTGGTTAGGAACTTTCGGAAAGGGACACTTTTGTAATATTTTAAGTATTTATGTAAGAGCAGTTGTATTCTGGCAAACATTGTATACTATTTGCCAATATTTCAGCCTTTAATTCTGTTAATTTCTTTAAGGTTCAGTAACTTTAACTTTGTTCTCTTCCACACTGCTGGCACCCAGGGAAGTGAATTAAATAAGCAAATAATATATACATAGTTGTAAAGGGTGTCCCAACTAGAACGCAATTTTTAAATTTGACGCCATTCGAAGTGTCATTGTTTGACATTTGAACAATTGTTATTGTTTGCCAGTAGAAGGTACGAGGTTAGTAAAAATGGAGCGCTACACGAATGAACAATGCATTCTCATTATGAAATTGTTTTACCAAAATTGTGAAAGTTTTGCGGCTACAGTTCACAAATTGCGATCAATTTGGGATCACAATAATGCTCCAAAAGAGTCAACTGTAAAGAGATTAATGGATAAATTTGCCAAAACTGGGTCTGTTAGTGATGAACAATGCGTCTTCGACCAGGTGTGTTTTATTTAAAATTTAAAAATTGCGTTCTAGTTGGGACACCCTTTAGTTATACAATGTGTTATTATAATAAAAATATATTTTTCCATGTCTGTCTGTGTATTTAAATAATGCAATCAAATATTTACAAGAATTTTCAAAATTGACAAAATATTTCATACACATAGAAAATCAAACAAAATAAATATAACAGACACATGCAAACATAAACATACATACCAGGGATGCCAAACGAAATGGAATTTCAAAACCCGGGATTGGGGATTTTAAAAATGTAAATCCTGGGATTCGGGGATTTTTCGGGATTTCGGAATGTTTTTTCTTATTCAAATAAATTGGTTTATTTTAATAATAAAACTATTTATTAAAAAACGTAACTTATATAAACTCAAAACAAACATTTTCTGTCCTATAATTAATTAATTTTTAAATTTATTAAAAGCTTTTAAAGTTAATTTTGTATTTTATAAACAAAATTTTTTAAACCATTCATAATTAAAACACATAATAATATGACATTGATAGATAGATAAAATCAATAAAGTATTAACGTTCGAAAACAGTCAGGCTTCTAAAGTAAAGAGAAACTAGATTTAATTTTTATAAAAATATATAACGAAAAACATGGTTCAAAATCAACGCAAGTGGGCAAAATTGTTAGCAAACTATTGTATGCTGATTACATTTCTCACCCTACGAAACATATAACACGGTGCGACAGTCCAGAAAACCTGGCACAGGATATTATTTTTCTTGTAGGGCTTCTTACTAGATTTGGAAAGAAGAAACGGAGATCTTTCGAAGGATGTATAATTTATCTAAGAAACTTTGAGCAAACACAAATTTTGTAGATTTTTTAAAAAAATTTCAACTTTAGTTTTTTTTAACCGTAAATCCGGTTATTTGAGGTGTCTGGCATATTTCACTGTTAAAATCTTGTTTCACTCGACAAGCCCTACAAGAAAAATAATATCCGGTCCCAGGTTTTTCTATTTCATTCAATTTTGTATCACTGTGTAATTATACATATTTCTTATTCAATATTTGATTCCATACACGCAGAAAAAAAATATAGTTGTGCATGTTTACCACAATTATTTCAACATTTTTAAATATTTTTTTTAAATATTATAGTCGCTGTAATTATTTATATGATTTCTGCAACCGCTATATGGTTAAGTTACCATTCACATGATTATAGCAGTCATATATATGATTATAGCAATTATGTAATGTTGTACTCTATCATAAACAAGAAGCAACAAATTATGATAAATGGATTCATCATAAACATGATTGCAACAAATATATACTTAGTTACTACAATCTTATATATATGATTATAGTAATCATCTGAATCGTAATTTAACCATATTATGGTTACTGTAATCATATAAATAATTACAGTGGTCATAATAGTGTTGAAAAAACTTGTAAAAGTTGTTGATATTGTTGTGGTAAACATGTACAACTATATTTTTTCATATTTCAGTTAAATTCATTATTTCACTTGTTTTGCAATCTAAATTTTAATTCATTTCTAATAACATATATTTCTATGTCTTTATGAAATTCATTCTTCAATTTTGTTTTTTTTTTTCAAAAAAATTAAAGATTTTGAGTAAATCATCCTTTATTTCTGGTTTTACCAGTTAATCGCTTAATATGCAATCACATTTTCATATAGTTTTGAGCTTAAATACTAGCGAAACATCGGCAGAGTTTCATATCACTAAGGTAAAGACCTTCACTATAACTCAATCGCATTAAAAATTACAACTATTTGTTTAAGTAAAAGAAAGAGCGCGTTCGAGTTTGGTAATTCAAAATTAATGTTTACTCTTTTACCTTAATTTTTTTAAAATACATTTGTAAAATTTCAATTTTTGTTGGTTACTGACCTTTTGCGATTTATTGATCCCGAAAAATTTCGAGATTTTTTAAAACAAATCTCGGGTTTTTACGGAAACATGATTGGCATTCCTAATACATACATACATACATATGTATGAATTAACATACACAACTAACAAATCAGACTACTTGTACTAGAAAGAGTTTTTCAACAAAAACTTTGTTTCCCAACAGGAGCAGCATAGTGAAATAAAATGAAGGTTTTGACCCTTTAATTGCTGACGTTTGTATAGTAGGTTGCATAGTTTCACTAAATTCACTGTTAATTGGCCGCCTTGATTAAGTATTGCAACACAACAGGACTTAGCTTTGTGGGGTTATATCAAAGGTAGACTCTATACAGAACCAATTAAATAACCTACAGGCTTAAAACTCATATTCTGTGATGTTATTAATGAAATACAACAGCCAATTTCACAAAATGTGCTTAAAAATTTTGATAAGAGCCTCAATATTTGGAAAAAAAAACGCGCCATTTAAAAAAGATGCACCAAGTTATTAATTTTTTTTATTTAAAATGTTTATTGAATTTTCTTTTTTGTAATTTCTAAAATTCTATACAAATATTTTTAATAAGAGATCAACGATTAATAGTAAAATTAATACTAGTAAAAGCCTTTTTTATAAACAAACGAGCCAATAGAGATAACATAAGCATTTAACAACTCAAAATTTACCTCAGAATATGCTATTCGGAACTGCAGTACTAATTGGTAAAAAAGGGCTAATTTCAGTATAAATTTGGTACATTTTTAATTATTTTTGTTTTCTTTTTCAAGTACATACTAAAGACGTGCATTAGTACACAACAAAGTATTGTACAATGTAGTATAATTGGTAAATACCTTGTATATGTTGTGCAAACGAGAAGTTGTAAAGTAAATGTTGTGCTGTTGTCAAACAGATGGTTGTAGATGTTGTGTCGTTCTGGTTTGATCACTCTACTCAGAACATCGCATGTTCGTTCTACTATGTTGTATTGGGAACTACACAACATGCATCCATTTCTCTCTCTCATATACGCAAATACTTATTGTACTTATAGTGTGCTTGATTATTTATTTTTATGTTATGTTAAAATGAATACCTTTGAAAAATTAGTATTTTTTACTATTCACCTTTTCTGGTATAAATACAAAATTTTTCCATCCAAAAAACAAATAAATTTGTCTTTTTATTCTATTTTACTGCAGTCAGACAAAAATAGTATTCCACAAATACTCACTACATCGGTTCGAAACGATATACTACTTTGTATTGTGCAACTTGTATGTTGTATTGTAAGTTGATACAACTCAACTACACACAACCTACGAGAGTAGAGCACAACATCTACAAATACAACATAAATGAAAACAGGCACTCAAACTTACTCAAAAAAGAAATCATGGCCAACTTGTGCGATGTTGTGTACTAAGGCACGTCTTTAGTACATACATACTTCTATTTGAATTTTTTTATAAAAATTTGTTAGGGCTACACTGGAACTCCAACCATGGTTGTTCGTCTACAGTTTAGTAGACCAAACCATCAAGCTAAACAAGAAATTTTATTTCCATGTTTAAAATGTTATTTTTTTTTCGAACAAAGATTTTCACCTTTAACAATAACTTTCATGTGACGAATTTTATAGTATTCATTTATCATACATTCGTATTTAAAATACATTTAATGGTGTCCTTGGTCATCCTGACAATAAATTATTAAAAAATAGTAAAAAGAAAGTTTTCATCACATTTTCGGAAAAATTAAAACACGCACCGAAATTTTAAAAAACAATCGCATCACACACCAACTAAGGAATTTTTCGCAAAAAAAAAATTTCAAAAAGCACCAAAAATGGTGCGAAACGCACCAAGTTGACAACGCTGTTGGTCGTGTTGAATATGTGTTACCTAAAATTGTTTTTTAGTTGAACTGTTAATTTTTCAATTTTTGATAATTTTTAGTTAGGCTTGAGTTCATTAAATTTAATTTTCATTAAATTATTATTTTGACTGAAGGTAAGAGTGGTTTTTACAACATGAAATCTTATTAAAAATGTATTGTTTATTTTTTTTATCTGAGCTGGGCTAAAACTTTAAAAAAATTTCATATAAATTCACTTTTTGTTATGTTGTTTTGAAAAACAAAGTTCTGTTTGG
Source organism: Bellardia pandia (assembly GCA_916048285.2). Taxonomy (NCBI): domain Eukaryota; kingdom Metazoa; phylum Arthropoda; class Insecta; order Diptera; family Calliphoridae; genus Bellardia; species Bellardia pandia. Next base: position 97,415,528 of record OU696531.1, on the reverse strand, counting down.
AAATTAGATGGTATATAGAAAAACAACAACAACAACAACAATTATAAATCTGAAATAGCAAATGAAACAAATCGTAGAAAAAAGAAAACTAGAAGACAGACAGAAAGAAGTTCTATGATTTATTCATTGATTACTCCAATTGGCAGAATTCTTGATGTGTCATGACAAGCATATATGCAGAAAAAAACTTGCACAAATACAAGGCATATGCCCTCAGATCTATAATCTAAAAACCAGCGGGCAAAACTGCTAGGGTTTCACTTTGTGGGCCTTTTAAAGGGCACGTTTATTTATGTCGCTCCTATAACTATGTGTATGATAAATATCTATTAAAGTCTATTAGTTTTACATCATTCCAGGTATTTCGTACCAAAGTCACTTTCTTTTCCAGTTGTCTTCTCCAAGAATGATTGTCAAATTCGTCCTGTGGCTTCCCCACAATGGCAGGTATTTCGTACCAAAGTCACTTTCTTTTCCAGTTGTCTTCTCCAAGAATGATTGTCATCTTCGTCCTGTGGCTTCCCCACAATGGCTGTTGGTGTAAAATCATTTCAGTGTGACCTATCTAATTGTACTTGCGTCCTAACATTTCGGTTAATAATAATGTTAGGTTTGTGTTTGCCCAAACGATGTTGTAGGTTACTATTTTTTCTTAAAAATGTTTCATTATCCTTTTGATAAATTTTGCATATTTGCAAAAGGGTTGATTTGACTTTTAAATTCTGGGCTTAGGAACTCAAATGAACTGTTGGTGGCACCCAGTGTTGACATCATCGAGCACTTTGCCTGTCGCAGTCATGTGTTTTCCAGATGAGTGAGTTTGTGAAAGCATCTTCAAAATCTATCAATATTTTGTATAAAGCAGTTCTCTAATGCACAGAATGCTCTAAGATTCCTCTCAAAGTGTTTACATGGTGAACTAAGCTGGATGTACTTCGTCTAAAGTTTGCTAACTTAAGGTGTAGTTCTCGTTCGAAGTTCTATGTAATGTGAGCTATAATCCTATTCACCCTGCCTAGAAGAATAATTTCCCTCCAGTTATTAAACTCCGACTAAATGCCTTTTTTTTTGGTGTTTTAACAATAATTCCCTCTTTTAAACCATCAAGTAAAATTCATCCATTATAGGAATAATTAATCGCCCAATGACCTTGGTTCTGAGTTTAGCACAACAAGCTCAACTTTGAAGTTTGCTTTTTGATTAAATTTCCGATGGTCTACTTTTGGAAATGTCGAGCTTAATGTTGGCAAGGCTTTTGACACACTATATAAAATTGCTGCTGACTATCCACATGTCTGCAAAATAAGGCCTTTAGTTAGGCCTCTTCACTGCATCTTTTTCCCGCTGAGTGCATAAACCCCATACCTTCATACACTCCAATATTTTATGAGATTGTGTCTTTACAAATTTATGATTTCTTTTCCCCCTTATCTGAACCCTTTTTACCAGATTTTTGCTGCTTTACACTCCTTCAGCCACCACTCTATTTATGCATTTACATACCAGCACCTTTCATTAAAAAAAACAAGAGATTGACTAGTGTGAGAGCAAATTGATTTGCATGTGTCTGTCTCTTTGTCAATATGAGTGCTTGAGATTGAATTTTGCCTTTACTGTATGCAGTAAAGAGGCCTTCTGAAGCCATATTGCTAAATGATTAAATTTTGAACGATCTAGGTAGTCAATTTCTTGCCTACTAGCTACTTTGTACATGATTCATAGAAGATTTACTTAAGTAGGTCTATTTGAATATGTTGCGTTGAAGACTTTAAAGGATACACGCCAATTAATGCCGCATATGATAACTCCATAAGTACTCCTATTAAAAGTTCTGAAAAAGATCGCCTATTTGAAGGCCTGCTGAAATCAACTCTTCTAAGGTATAATTATTTATATCAAAAGTCAGTGTGGAATGAGTATAAAATTTTTTTATTGTGTAACCGTGCCTTTTAGAAGGCCCACAAAATGATGTCCTGGCAATATTAACCATTCGGTTCAGTTATTTGTGGTCTTCTGCTTGTTTTTGTGTAAATATTTGTTTGTATGAATATGCAAATTATTTTATTTATGTATTTGTGTTTATACGTGTGATTGCTTGCTTTTTTTTAGTACGATGCCATCGACTGATTTCCATGTTGATTGCAATTGCATTTCAATGATGTTGTGCTGTAGTTGTTCGCTTACGATGTCGTTGTTATATTCATTATTTTATCTAGTAATGATCATTATTTGTACACTCGTAACAAAACAAAAACGAAAAACAGTTTGGCAGAAAGTCAATTAGTAGTGATGCATATAAATTATTTTGAGAACATGTTCATTTAATCAATGTTTCATACCAGAAGCTGTAAAGGTTTTAGAAGAAGAACTTTTAAATTTCCAAAAAAAAAAAAATTTAACAAAAAATTGTATAAAGTTATAAAGTTATAAAGTTATAAAGTTATAAAGTTATAAAGTTATAAAGTTATAAAGTTATAAAGTTATAAAGTTATAAAGTTATAAAGTTATAAAGTTATAAAGTTATAAAGTTATAAAGTTATAAAGTTATAAAGTTATAAAGTTATAAAGTTATAAAGTTATAAAGTTATAAAGTTATAAAGTTATAAAGTTATAAAGTTATAAAGTTATAAAGTTATAAAGTTATAAAGTTATAAAGTTATAAAGTTATAAAGTTATAAAGTTATAAAGTTATAAAGTTATAAAGTTATAAAGTTATAAAGTTATAAAGTTATAAAGTTATAAAGTTATAAAGTTATAAAGTTATAAAGTTATAAAGTTATAAAGTTATAAAGTTATAAAGTTATAAAGTTATAAAGTTATAAAGTTATAAAGTTATAAAGTTATAAAGTTATAAAGTTATAAAGTTATAAAGTTATAAAGTTATAAAGTTATAAAGTTATAAAGTTATAAAGTTATAAAGTTATAAAGTTATAAAGTTATAAAGTTATAAAGTTATAAAGTTATAAAGTTATAAAGTTATAAAGTTATAAAGTTATAAAGTTATAAAGTTATAAAGTTATAAAGTTATAAAGTTATAAAGTTATAAAGTTATAAAGTTATAAAGTTATAAAGTTATAAAGTTATAAAGTTATAAAGTTATAAAGTTATAAAGTTATAAAGTTATAAAGTTATAAAGTTATAAAGTTATAAAGTTATAAAGTTATAAAGTTATAAAGTTATAAAGTTATAAAGTTATAAAGTTATAAAGTTATAAAGTTATAAAGTTATAAAGTTATAAAGTTATAAAGTTATAAAGTTATAAAGTTATAAAGTTATAAAGTTATAAAGTTATAAAGTTATAAAGTTATAAAGTTATAAAGTTATAAAGTTATAAAGTTATAAAGTTATAAAGTTATAAAGTTATAAAGTTATAAAGTTATAAAGTTATAAAGTTATAAAGTTATAAAGTTATAAAGTTATAAAGTTATAAAGTTATAAAGTTATAAAGTTATAAAGTTATAAAGTTATAAAGTTATAAAGTTATAAAGTTATAAAGTTATAAAGTTATAAAGTTATAAAGTTATAAAGTTATAAAGTTATAAAGTTATAAAGTTATAAAGTTATAAAGTTATAAAGTTATAAAGTTATAAAGTTATAAAGTTATAAAGTTATAAAGTTATAAAGTTATAAAGTTATAAAGTTATAAAGTTATAAAGTTATAAAGTTATAAAGTTATAAAGTTATAAAGTTATAAAGTTATAAAGTTATAAAGTTATAAAGTTATAAAGTTATAAAGTTATAAAGTTATAAAGTTATAAAGTTATAAAGTTATAAAGTTATAAAGTTATAAAGTTATAAAGTTATAAAGTTATAAAGTTATAAAGTTATAAAGTTATAAAGTTATAAAGTTATAAAGTTATAAAGTTATAAAGTTATAAAGTTATAAAGTTATAAAGTTATAAAGTTATAAAGTTATAAAGTTATAAAGTTATAAAGTTATAAAGTTATAAAGTTATAAAGTTATAAAGTTATAAAGTTATAAAGTTATAAAGTTATAAAGTTATAAAGTTATAAAGTTATAAAGTTATAAAGTTATAAAGTTATAAAGTTATAAAGTTATAAAGTTATAAAGTTATAAAGTTATAAAGTTATAAAGTTATAAAGTTATAAAGTTATAAAGTTATAAAGTTATAAAGTTATAAAGTTATAAAGTTATAAAGTTATAAAGTTATAAAGTTATAAAGTTATAAAGTTATAAAGTTATAAAGTTATAAAGTTATAAAGTTATAAAGTTATAAAGTTATAAAGTTATAAAGTTATAAAGTTATAAAGTTATAAAGTTATAAAGTTATAAAGTTATAAAGTTATAAAGTTATAAAGTTATAAAGTTATAAAGTTATAAAGTTATAAAGTTATAAAGTTATAAAGTTATAAAGTTATAAAGTTATAAAGTTATAAAGTTATAAAGTTATAAAGTTATAAAGTTATAAAGTTATAAAGTTATAAAGTTATAAAGTTATAAAGTTATAAAGTTATAAAGTTATAAAGTTATAAAGTTATAAAGTTATAAAGTTATAAAGTTATAAAGTTATAAAGTTATAAAGTTATAAAGTTATAAAGTTATAAAGTTATAAAGTTATAAAGTTATAAAGTTATAAAGTTATAAAGTTATAAAGTTATAAAGTTATAAAGTTATAAAGTTATAAAGTTATAAAGTTATAAAGTTATAAAGTTATAAAGTTATAAAGTTATAAAGTTATAAAGTTATAAAGTTATAAAGTTATAAAGTTATAAAGTTATAAAGTTATAAAGTTATAAAGTTATAAAGTTATAAAGTTATAAAGTTATAAAGTTATAAAGTTATAAAGTTATAAAGTTATAAAGTTATAAAGTTATAAAGTTATAAAGTTATAAAGTTATAAAGTTATAAAGTTATAAAGTTATAAAGTTATAAAGTTATAAAGTTATAAAGTTATAAAGTTATAAAGTTATAAAGTTATAAAGTTATAAAGTTATAAAGTTATAAAGTTATAAAGTTATAAAGTTATAAAGTTATAAAGTTATAAAGTTATAAAGTTATAAAGTTATAAAGTTATAAAGTTATAAAGTTATAAAGTTATAAAGTTATAAAGTTATAAAGTTATAAAGTTATAAAGTTATAAAGTTATAAAGTTATAAAGTTATAAAGTTATAAAGTTATAAAGTTATAAAGTTATAAAGTTATAAAGTTATAAAGTTATAAAGTTATAAAGTTATAAAGTTATAAAGTTATAAAGTTATAAAGTTATAAAGTTATAAAGTTATAAAGTTATAAAGTTATAAAGTTATAAAGTTATAAAGTTATAAAGTTATAAAGTTATAAAGTTATAAAGTTATAAAGTTATAAAGTTATAAAGTTATAAAGTTATAAAGTTATAAAGTTATAAAGTTATAAAGTTATAAAGTTATAAAGTTATAAAGTTATAAAGTTATAAAGTTATAAAGTTATAAAGTTATAAAGTTATAAAGTTATAAAGTTATAAAGTTATAAAGTTATAAAGTTATAAAGTTATAAAGTTATAAAGTTATAAAGTTATAAAGTTATAAAGTTATAAAGTTATAAAGTTATAAAGTTATAAAGTTATAAAGTTATAAAGTTATAAAGTTATAAAGTTATAAAGTTATAAAGTTATAAAGTTATAAAGTTATAAAGTTATAAAGTTATAAAGTTATAAAGTTATAAAGTTATAAAGTTATAAAGTTATAAAGTTATAAAGTTATAAAGTTATAAAGTTATAAAGTTATAAAGTTATAAAGTTATAAAGTTATAAGGTTATAAAGTTAAATAGCTATATCCTAAAGTTTAAAGTGGACTACTAATATCTGGTTTTAAACTATTCAATTTGTTCTTTGTTAATTAAATATTACAACATTTACATTTTTAATTAAATATTTTTCACATGTACTCGTATTTTTAAATTAACATTTTATTTGTTTGTCAACCTCGTATAAATTTGTAAATTCTAAATAATGATCTAAACATAAAACTGGTGATATAATTTATTAATTTCATTTGTAGACACATATAAGTAATAAATTATTGAAATTTATTAAATGAATAAACAAAAGTTTTCTAATAACACCAAATAAATAATGCAAAAAATGTAGATTAGTTTTGAAACCAGAAAAAAGTAAATAAAATAAATATGATTTACAAAATAATTTGCATGTAGTAGGCAGGCATTCATTCACGCAAATATTAAAAATTTTAACTGGTTTTCAGGTAATTTGTTTCACACAAATTGAAGTTGTTGTTACAGATTTTTATATAGAAACTTATTAGAAAAAAAAGCAGTTATGGAAATGGAAATTATAATATGACAACTGGATATGTACCACCTTAATATATAAACGCATTATGCATAATTTAACTTCATTTTGAAATACAATAGACAACATTATAGAATTTCCTTAAATATATTCATACAAATTTCTTTTGTGGTTCTTTCAATACACACAACCAATACCATATTACTTCATTTATGCTGCAAAACTTGTATTAGTCCCTTTTTTTTTGAATAGCATCCCTGCTAATCCTTCTTCCTAGCACTTGTTTTTTTTATGTATTAATTGACCCAACACTATGTCATTGATTTTAATTTCAGCAAATTATTAATATTTGCATTTTACTTAAATCATCAGCAATTTTAATATTTAATGAATGCTTTTTGTAACGTTTATTTATTTTAAAATAATTCTGTGGTTTTCTTTTTGCATCAACAGTAAATAAATTTTGTGCAACATTCTTTTACTCCCTCTCTCTCTGTCATATAGATAAATATACTCGTACATATATACAAATGTATTTCTATATATAGATTGGGATTTATGGGTGAGTGGCAATTGCTTATTTACTTTTTTGCTCCAGTGCTTTCAAAGTAAATATAATTGTGGCTTTAAAGCGTACAAATAATGATACAATCGCTGTGTGCTGCTGTATATAGAAAAACTATTTATTGTGTACTTTACTTTTAATGTATACAATCATGAATAAACAATTTATTTTTATAGATTTATTTAACTTTCTCCTAACAAAAATAAAAAATAAAATAAAGAATTATTCGATAATGTAGATATAGTCAACGTATATGTACCTATTTAATTAACCACCCTGGTTCTGGTGGTGCCCCGATAGACTAGGCGATAGTGTGCCGAACTATCAGTCAGAGGGTTGCGGGTTCGATTCCCGCCAAAGACTCTGGGTGTTTTCTGCAGACAAGCCAAAAAAAAGCTTCGCAATTTGTGTTTGTTTTTAAACAAAAAAAATTCTTCGTATTATTTCCACATTCTAGAGAAGATTTTTAAGAGGACTATAAGACTGTTGGTTATAGTTTGAATTCTTGTTTTGTCAGCATTTTTAACAAAACTCATGTCAAGGTCTCTTCAAACATATTTACAATCATCTATACCACGTTGATATTGAGAGACTTATGAATTGATCCAAAGACTATCAGTTTGGCAGAAGTTTAAATTTACCCAAAAGTATTTTGGCTTCAGGGTATACTTAAAATCTCAACTAAATAGCAAGTATTATTGCTTTAACATTTCATTTTAAATTTGAAAGTAATTTTTGCATCATACTCTTAAGGTACGGTCAGACTTGGGAAATATTATTTATTTAAAAAAAAAACTTTGTTTATTTAGGACAAGACACAACAAATACGAGTTTATAGTTTTATTTTATTTGATACTGTTTGATCTTGCAAAACTCTTATAAGAGTAAACAACATCAAACAAATTCATGCTAAAACAAGTGGTTACGCTTTTTTAAGTAAATATTTGTCAAGTGTGACCTGACCGTACCTTTATATATATTTATTTTGCAATGTTATGAAAACAAGTAATATAAATAAATATTTTGCTTAAAATTGTTGATAGCCGTATGAGGTATTTGTTATTAAAACATATCTAATTTATTTATTTAAATTCACATACTATTACACAAATAAATAAAATCAAGCCATACTCGTACACATACATACATATGTACTTGCAAATGAATTTAAAAGAAATGTTTTTAAACATTTGCATATTTTGACAAACATTTCATTTTTTGTTTTTTTTTTTTTGCTCTTTTCGATTTATTTCTGACATTTGTATGAATTTTCAATGAAATAAATAATAACAGCAGTAATAAAATCAACAAACAAAAACTGCCCTTTAGGAAATAATTGTTTGCAAAAAAAAAAAAAAAAGCTATTTATTTGAACATTATTTAAATAAGGAAATAAGTAATAAGTTTCAGTCAGAGGGTATATTTCTGTGGCAAATTATTTCCTGCTTCCAATGAGAATTATTAGAATTTATTAGATAAAATTGCCAAAGCTATAAGAAAACAAGAGGTTATTAAAATCAGAGAAAGTTTTGTGAGCAAACTAAGAAAGCAAAATGAATTATGTATTCAAAAAGATTTTTGTGTTTTTTCTTAACAAGGATTTCGATAGACTTTACTTTCCACATAGAGGATTTTTAAATAAATAATAGATGAAATACAGTGCCTGACAAAAGTCTACATACGATCCTAATCTCTGGTAATATGGAAAAAAGTAATAATTTATAGAAACAAAAAATTATTTACGACAAATCCAAAAAAAAGGATTGACAAATTTCTACATACGGCCAACATGTCCTGCTTTATGTTCTGCTTCGTACCGTTATTTTTTAGTTTACTTTTCTACAATGTTTTACATTTTAAATCAACTGCATCAATTCTAACTATAGCCACGTGGATAGAAATTTCAACTGATGTGAGAAACTTAGTTGTGAAATATAGAAATGAAAATAAATCGTTCCCGGAAATATTAAAGTTGTTGAATTTAACTCAGCAGCATTTCAAACTATATTCAATAATTTTAAAAACACTGGTTCTGTTGAATATAAACACAGCACAGATGTCTGAGAAACGCTAATACAGCGATGAATCGGAAACAATTAGTAGGGGAGAGGGAGGCACGTTTATACCCGGGGCACCTTTGAACTATGTTGATAAAATCTCAGTTTAACAGTTTTTCCCACCCTTAACCGAGTTTTTCACATGGCAACCTTGTTTCCTAGCAATGTTGACAACTTTTGCTAGTTTTTTCAGTCGTCGAACGAATGTAGTTGGGTGAACAAGTTTTCGCAGTGCCATTGTAAATTTTTTTTTGTAAGAGTGTAAGAAATATTCAGTGATCGTTTTCTTTTGTGAAAGAAATTTATTGCAGTCCAAAATTAATTTCAAACAAAATTAAGTTAAGTTATTTGATATAAATCGAAGCTAAAGTTTATTTACATACATATTAGTTAAATTATGTAAAAAGTCAATAAATCAAAAATATAAATTTATATGTGGCTTGAAAGCAAAAAGTGTTCTAAGGTGCCCCCCTCTCTCCTACCTACACTTAAGCATGGAGTTGAAGGTTTTGAGAGGTTCGCAAGGGAAAGTATAAATGAATGTTCACTTGTCCACCATGTTGGTTCATTATTTATGGCCATGGGTAGCGGGTGTGCTACCCGGAATGCAGCCTATATTTTCTAATTACATTAAAAGTTTTCTTTTTACCTCTTGCAGTAAGATTTTGTTACGACAGATAAAGGTGCTATCAGACGGGATGTATTTTACATATGTACTGTCACTTTTCCTACCCATATGTAATTCCGTATGTATGTCAAAATTTCCATTTTACATACGATTTATAATTTTTGCTATCACACCTGCTTATGTTTTTCCGTATGACATAACCTATAAATGTAAACAAAAGCTGCCTTTTTAACGTTTATAAATTTCAAAAATTGCTTCTTTTGGCCAATCTAACTGCAATAAATATAATAAACATTATTTAATTTATTAAAAATCGAAAAATTCATTTTCTTTAATTTTTCTTTTTAATATATTCTTTCAAACAATTTTGTTTCAAAACAAATCAGCTGTTTTGTTTATGTTTGTCACAGGAAAATAGAGCATGTTCTAATCGAAAAAATTACATATGTATTTCCACATGTATTTTACACATGCAAAGTTGCATATGTATCACACGATGTGTACAACTTTTACAGATGGAAAATTTGACAGTACATATGTAAAATACATCCCGTCTGATAGCACCTTAAGAAGTTTTGGAATAAGTTTTTATGTTAGGCGTAAAGACCGATGCGTTAAACAGGGCATGCCGGTTTCAGCCAAAAGATTTTGAATGGCGCTAGTTGAAAAAGCACCAAATAAAATTAAACACAAATAAGTTTTATATATGTAAACAGAAATCATGACGGGTCCATAATTAGTTTTAGTTCCCATAAATTATTTTAATTTTTTAATAAATAAATTTTAAAAATATAGAATTCTTATTAAGATATTATTCTTCATAGAAATTATTGTTCGTTGTATACTAAATTGACTCTGACTGTATATTTGCTATAGTATTCCCTTACAATTGCGCCTTTTGTTTCAACAGTCATAAACAAATCTTAATTTCCATTTGGGCAACAACTCTATAGACCAAACCAAATACTATAAATACTATTGGTTGAGTGTGTAAACACATACATATACATATATAATATTTGCATAAAAATAATAAAGAAAAAAAAAACACAAAAAATTAATTGAAATTGAAAATATAGTTTATTTTTCATAATGAACACTCACATGCATATACAACAAATATGGCTGGCATTAAACAAACTCACATATGTACTCGTACTTGTAAATTTACAAACAAAATTTATTTTTGTGGTTTTATAAACACACTCACTACACACTGACACACTCTGGCACACATACTCACACATGCATGCATACATATATACTATATATATATAATTATAATAAAACCAACAATAAGTTGTATACAATATGTTTAAGTATGTATGTTTTATTTACATACAAACATATGTACATGAACTTTTAGCTTCTACAGCTGCTGCTGATGCTGTTGCTGTTGTTATTAGAAGTTTGCAATTAAAATTAATTAAAAAGTTTATATTATTTTTACCTAAAACGATTTTACGATAAATTACTGCCAACAAAAAAAAATTACAAAAACTTTAATACACACAAATTATGCATGAATTTGCTGTGGCAAGGGATGTGTCATAAATTTGTGACCGCTTTCGTAGAGAACAGTAGAGAAGTTTTTGATTTTATTTTAAAAATATCTTTGCTGGTATTCAAACGGAGCTTTATAGATTGAATAGATGTAGTTGCATTGAACCATTTCAGCTTAACGTTAAGAATTGTTATCGAGTTTAAAACCTTTTGCAAACATTAATGGGCAAATCATAAGATCATAAACTAAAAACGCAAGAATTTGTTTTTTAATTTATATATATAGATATAAATTTATTCAAAGTATTGGCTATTGTTAGCAGCTATAAACTTTTTCCATCTTTCTGGCAACATATGGATTCCGCGCCAAAAGAACTGCTAATCGTTTTAGAACAAGAACTAATCAAGCGATATTCGTGTCATTGGAATTATGCTCATCTTGGGCTATAGATGGCATAATGTTTTGAAAATTGTTATCATTTTGTGTTCCACGGGCGGATGGAGACACACGGGCGGATAGAGACGGTTAGACCTCCTAATAGATCGCATTTGTTGGTTCATGTGACGATCAGAATGTGCCGACATTCTGTCCGAAAGGTTCCGCCGAGCAGAGACTCGACGGTTTGCATTTTCATTCATTTGTTAATTTGTAGTGCCTTTCGATCGAAGGTCGAAAGGGTTGGCAGCCCCAGGGACCCATAAAGCCTTGTCAGTTTGTTATTCATTGCATTATACCGATAACTACTTTCAATTGTTCGCTACCAGCCAGCATGACTTATCCCCACTTTGCACCACGAGGAGGCTGACATAGGCACATGGACTTAAGCTCTATCATTCCGCTGGAAAGGCCCACAGATGCATATTACTTAAATCCTTTGCAAGTTCTGATTTGAACGGTATTCCAGAGAGAGTGTTCTGCATTATTCGAAATAATTAGTAGTTGAATGGGGCAAGTTTTGGTATATAAGATGGTTGAGAAAAAACTTCCCTAACAACTTATTTTTAAATAGTTTTTGACAATAGTTGGGAACATTTCGCTAAGAGTTGCTATGAGAGATTTTATATCTGGCCGTATATTTTGTGCTGTCTTCAAACTAATCAGTTGCATTCGGTACAGGTTGCCTGTGTTAATCTGCCCATATTTAAGCAGCTCATAATAGATAGATCTCACCAAATACAGAGCATTTTCTTAGCGCTTCACATATAGTCTTTCATAGCTGGTAATGAATCGTTGCAAAAATGATTTCCTTGTATAGCGTTTAAATAGCATTTCACAAAATTGTCGGGTTCAATTCCTTGCCTCATTTATTTATGTATTTAATTATTTATTAAGGCAATGAATTAAATCCTTATAGCGTGTTCAGATATGAACCTTAATTGCGATAATCGCAATTAACGCCATTATTGAGCTCAATATTCCATATAAAATCTCAATTAATTATTGCGCAATAAGTACGAATTTGTTATAATATTGAGTAAGATTTCGAATGCAACACTGTTCACAGCTGTGTTTAGTGAACAAAATTGTATAAAATGGCAAATGTCAATAAAATAAAACAAAAGAAATCATTAAAAAATCAATGTGAAGGTAAGTTTGTTTACATAGAAACACAACAATCATTTAGAGTATTTTTTGTATTGTTTAATTGCGTATGCCTGAACACTTAAAATAATATTGTCAATTAACCGAATATTGACTCAATTAAGTTTCATATCTGAACACAGTATAACAGACTTTTTAACAACTATATGAATAATAAACAATTTATTAACAAATAGTATAAAAGATTAGTTATTTAATAAACTAATTATTTTATGTTTAATTACACATGTTGTAAGAGAAAAATCAATTATTTCATATAAATTGTTAAATTCATAATATAATCTTCTTAATGGGTCAGTTTGGGCATAATTAGTTCTAACATGTTTGACATACAGTGGCTTGAAATGGTATGAAAATCGTTGAGAAACATTAAAGGAACACTATTTACAAGGAACTAGGAGCATACTTCACCTTTAATTATATTGATCATTACATTAAGCATAGTTCTTCTACTATACGAGGTCTGATAAAAAAATAATCGTTTCGTGAGTTACATATGTTCGATTTTCGCTTTTTTTTCTGTTATGTTGGTACACATGTCTGTTATATATGTTGGTAATATCAGCCATTTTGGATTGTCAGATTGTTTTTGACAGATAAAAAGTTTATTCGTGTTTTGGTGTGCTCTTCGATTTTTTACTATTCGAAAAAAATGGATAAAAAAACGATATTAAGTTTTGTGTAAAAAATGAAAGTAAATGCGCAAGGACATTTGAAATATTGACTGTAGCGTTTGGTGAGTCTACTATGAGCAGAACTCAAGTTTAATTGTGGTACAACCGGTTTAAGGAAGGCCGAGAAGATGTCAATGACGATGATCGTCCTGGTCACCCGAGCACGTCAACAACCGATGAAAACATTGAAGCAGTAAAGAAAATTATTTTGAATAATCGTCGAATCACTATCAGAGAGGTTGCTGATGATGTTGGCATATTGTTCGGCTCATGCCAAGCAATTTTTACGAATGTTTTAGGCAAGAAACGTACGGCAGCGAAGATTTTTCCAAAATTGCTAAATTTTGAGCAAAGCTGTTTAACATCGTCATGGTGACGAATCATAGGAGAAGAGCCAAGACCGAAAAAAGCACGTCAAGTTCGGTCAAATGTGAAGGTTTTGCTCACTGTTTTCTTCGACTGCAATGGCGTGGTACATCATGAATTCTTGCCACAAGGTCGTACAGTCAATAAGGAATATTACCTTAAAGTTATGCGCCGTTTGCGCAAAGCAATTCGTCAGAAACGCACAGAATTATGGAAAACCAATCATGGATTTTGCACCATGATAACGCACCAGCTCAAACATCGATGCTTGTTCGTGAGTTTTTTTTTTAATTTTTAATAGTTTGTTAGAAAAGTATTATTATGTTGGTTTTTATATAGAAACTAAACATAACGAAATATTTACAGATAGCTTGTGTTGGCATTTTAGCTTTATAACAACTTGGAAAAGGTACAGTGGTGGCGAAAAAAATTGTACATCTAATTACAATTTTAAATTAAAGTACATTTAATATTTTTTTAAAGTACAACATCAGCAACAACCCTTCCTCTAACAGACTCTAACAACTTATTTAACATTATAACTCCTGACATTAAAACAAAAACCATAAAATAATGTTTTGCCTGGCTTATTTATTCTGGCTTTTTTATTTTCTCATTATTCACTTACGCAAGGACACTAAAGATTTATAATAATTCAATCACAATACTATTCAATTATTAATATTCACTTAAACCGTTACTCCTACAAAAAAAAGAAAATCTTTTATTTGCCAAAAGAGATTTTCCAATTTTATTACTTTTTTTTTTTGGGGGGGGGAGGGCGGTGTTGGAAAGAAAGAAATCCTATAAAAAAAATCATAAATTTTTATGACCTAACATGTATAAACAATCATACACATGCATACACCCATACAATTACATTTAATGATAATCAGTATTATTAAATAAAATGAAAATATACAATAAAAATAAAAACAAGTAAGAAAGTATGGTCGGTCAAGCCCAACCATATAATACCCTACACCCAGTATATGTATAAAACAGTTTTTCAGAAATGAACGTTATATTTTGGAGATATAACCTATTGTGGACCGATCATCTAAAAATTTAGTGTCATGATGTATGTGAATATAATGTCTGGACTTTTAAATTTTATGATTTATGTACTTACTTACATTGACGTTTTTTCGGATTTTTAAGATTTTTTAAAAACATATCGGATCAAAAAATTATTTTTCGACATTAACCTATAAATGGTCCACATAGGTAGGTCATGTTATACTTAATTAATAGATCATCATAAAATATTATAGAGACCCAAAATGTATATACTTTTTGGTTCTACGACTATTATTTCGATGTGTTGCTAAAGCAGTGACAAACTTAATTAATATACTACTCCATCCTTTTGTTGGTGAATATAAAGAAAAAGAATTAAGCTGCTGTCAACGGAAATAAATAAACGAGCATATGCAATTTAACAATAGTCACCAGTGTTACCGGCTGAACTTTTTTGAGGCTAGATTTACTGTTTTTTTTTTAACCTTTTAGCCTAGAAATTTATGTTTTAGCTCCTGGCTTTTTTAGACTTTAGTTAATTTCTAAAGTAGTACTTTTACTTACGAAAATTCAAATTAAAATTGTGTTGATCTTTTTTCATAGGGATTTATTTTTTCCTGACGTTTTGTTAAAGCTCCTGGCAACACTGATAATTACTTTAAAAACAAATATATATACACAACCAATGGAAACAAGCGAAAGGGCTTACATTGTGGGCCTTCTAAAAGATATATTAACACATTTTAAAAGATTCATTACTCACTTAGAAAATGTTATGGCAGGATTTTGCTATTCATTCTAAAATTGTCATTATTTATAAAGCAAACATTAATGATTTTACATTTATTCCAATATGAGTTTCTATATTTTACAACAATACAATTTATCTTTATGTTTTTATAATAAGTGTAAAACCAATTAATAAATAAATCGATGTATGCTAGCACATAGAAGTGTAAAGCTAAGTATAGACGATATGTTGAATCAGCATATTTATGCTGAAAAATTTGTGACAAGTGCTTACATATCGTGTAAACGCAAAATTTTTTCAGCATACGTATGTTTAACAACATTTGCTAACACTTTGTTAACAATGCCAACAAACGTATGTTGGTAATTTTAGCATATCGTGTAAACAGCATATTATAAGTGTTTGACAAATTTCCTGCGTATGTTGACAGATATGTTATTTGTTGAAAAGCGTATGCAAGCTTTTCAGCATATGGCAAATTCATATGCGATCAGAGTTGTATTTTCTAATAAAGCTGATAAGAAAACAACAATGTCGGCTTCGTTGATTTAAATCACAAATTATGATCTAAAGGACGTTTAACATTTGTTTATTGTTTGTATAGTTTATACAATTTATTATATTCACATATAACAACAAAATAATTGAACACAAATATTAATTTAAATGGCGGAAAACTGTGTTTGTTGACATTAGCAAAAACATATGTTTTTGCATCTTTTTTGTGTAATAGTGTGGCACCTATGACATACTTTGTTGCGATTTTTTTTTTGAGTGTGTTTGAAATCGGTCAGATTTTCCACTGAATGAATCGTACGATTGTGTAGGATAGTGTATTACGGCCCAGGCACCGATAGTTTTTTTTATGTAAATACAATTCTTGTTGCATATGTACGTACACACACAAGAACACAAAACGCAATATAATGGCCGGCGGCATAGTTCAAATTAATCGACACAGGGGCCAAATTACCGCATTTGTGATCGAATGAGCGAGCGTATGATTTCGATATCGAAATTATGATAAAATATACTAAATTTCTTGCTCGATATCGTATGCCATAATCTCAAATAAGAAAATTACGATCAATTTTACTCGATATCGAATGCGATAATTTGGCCCCAGGTCTCTAGAAATAAACAATAACCCCCTTATTCAAAAACCATTATTAAATTTAACAAACGTTTATTAAGACAGATTTGCATATAAAAATTTGCTTAAAAACGCAATAGCTCCCACGTGATCATTTATGTTTTTTTTTTATTGATATTTTTATTAATTAATTTTATTTCAAAAATTTCACATAAAATACAGAAGTTGAATAATAATTGAAAAATGTTGTCAAACTGACTAATTTCACAAACAAATGTTTATACGACTCAGCATATGTAGACCACATGAAATTCAACATATCGTATAAACACAAAAATCTTATGCTAACTCTTATGTTGACATTTTATTTGCTGACATATGCTGACATCAAAAAATTTGTTACTTTCAACATATCGTATAAACGTCTAACATATGACATAGGAATTTGCTGCTAATTTTAATCATATGCCTGTCAGCATATATATGCTGATTCAACATATCGTCTAAACTTACCTTAACATATATAAATTTTGTATTTCATAAAATGTTGCAATGTAAAGTGTGCGCGAATTCTTGCATATAAAAATAGATGCCTAAATTAAGCATAAATACTTAAGCTGACTTTATTGAGAATATTATCCCCAATACACTTATTTCTGCAGACCTCAAATTCGGCTTTTATTCTCAGGTGTTTTAATAGAAGTGTACATAGGCACTTAGTACATTTTATGAGCATTACTTGACAGGTCTTCTTACAGAAAATCTAGCTCTGTTAACCCAAGTTTTTTATAGAAAATTTATCTTCATGTTAGAGGCAGAAAATTTTTCTCCTATTGGAAGGAGTTTTCTATAGAAATTGTCTCTACTCTTGGAGACAGTTTTCTATAGAATATTGCTCCTTTTATGGAGACAGTTTTCTATAAAAAATTTCTCTCTTTATGAAGACAGTTTTCTATAAAAAATTGCTCCTATTATGAAGACAGTTTTCTATAGAAAATTTATCTCCTCTTGGAGTCAGTTTTCTATAAAAAATTTCTCTTTTTATGGAGACAGTTTTCTATGGAAAATTTCTCTCTTCATGGAGACAGTTATCTATAAAAAATTGCTCCTATTATGAAGACAGTTTTCTATAGAAAATTTCTCTCCTCTTGGAGTCAGTTTTCTATAGAAAATTTCTCTCCTCTTGGAGAAAGTTTTCTATAGCAAATTTCTCCTTTTATGGAGACAGTTTTCTATAGAAAATTTCTCTGCCTGTTGAAATTTTTCTCTCCTCTTGGAGACAGTTTTCTATAGAAAATGTCTCCTTTTATGGAGACAGTTTTCTATAGAAAATTTCTTTGCCTATTGGAGTCAGTAGATAAGACCTTGACTACAAGGCGACTGTATTGTAGTCTGAAAAATAAGGCCTTTCGAAAAACTTTTCACTTAACAATTTCTCCTGCTTAGTATTGTTTTCGGTGTGTGTGTGCATGTGAGTGTAAGCCTATAAAGAGACAATGTGAATGTCCTTATAAACCTGGAAACGGAAATGACAATTTAATATGTTTATCTGTATGATTATTGGAAGTACCAGTACAAACTCACATACCATCATTATACACTAATGCTTTCCCTCTCTCACTTTTGCCTTTAAGCAAAAACTGAATGAAAAAAATACAGTTTGGTTTATTGAGCGTATAAATGTGAATTTTTTTTACATGTCTCTAAAGAGTTTGTCAACAATAACTTTTGTTATTCATAACAAAATAAAATCAATAATTTATATGAAAATCATTCTAGTTTGTTCCTTTTCTTAAAGACTAAAGTTATGGTCAGACATCACAAATACTTACTCAAAAATGCGTAACCGCTTGTTTCAGCAGAAAATTTTTTTCACGCTGTTTACTCTTTCAAAAGTTTTTAAAGATTAAATAGTATCAAATCAAATAAAAATAAATATTTGTTGTGTGTTGTCCTAAATAAACGAAGGTTTTTTTAGTTAAATAAATAAACGAAATATATTTTATTTAGTGGTTACGTCTTTTTTGGCCAATATTTGCCAAGTTGTTTTCTTTGTCAAAATTTTGAATTACATTTTTGCAAAATGTTATTTATATCACGGCTTTTGAGCTATAGTACAGTCCTATACATTCGATTTTAAATCACCTGGAAGAGGTGGCCAATTATGAGAAAATTTTTACTGGCAATAATTACATTGTTTCTGTGATTGTATGGCATATGGCATCATTTTATTTAAACATCAATCATCAATAATAAACCAAAATTAAGTTTTTAGCAACTCTCGAAACGGTGATCCATTCAGCGTAAGCATATTTCTAGTTTAATTTAGAATATAGAATATACAAATCAAGGCTCTAGACTATATAAAGCACCATACAAAAACTTTCTAACTATTGCCATTTGAAACGGAAATTTTATCAGCCAACTTAATAACGGTCTCAGTACAGTCCTATTCATTCGAATTTAAATCACCTGGATGTGGTGGCCAATTATGAGAAAAATTTTACTGGCAATAATTACATTGTTTCTGTGATTGTATGGCATATGGCATCATTTTATTTAAACATCAATCATCAATAATAAACCAAAATTAAGTTTTTAGCAACTCTCGAAACGGTGATCCATTCAGCGTAAGCATATTTCTAGTTTAATTTAGAATATAGAAATATAGAATATACAAATCACGGCTATAGACTATATAAAGCACCATACAGAGACTTTCTAACTATTGGCATTTGAAACGGAAATTTTATCAGCCAACTTAATAACGGTCTCAGCAGACAAATTATGTTGACCGAAAATATTACGAATTTTACGAAACGTAGCTATTACAGATTTACCATTATTATTCCCACCACCAAAAATATTTATCATTCCGTTTGTAACACATCAAAATAATGGTGGTAGAGCCAAAAAGTCTATATATTCTGGGTCCTTATAAGATTCTAAGACTATCTAGCCATATCCGTCCGTCTGTCCGGCTGCTGAAATCACGATAGAGCTTCGAAATACAGTCAGAGAAAAATGAAATTTTTACCAAACATTCTTTGATCCACCGAAATGTTTTGTGTTGCAAATGGGCAAAATCGGTCGAGTAGATTATGAGTTATAGATCAAAGTTTCAGACTACCTCAATATTTTCCAGATATTTTTTGCTGATTCTTCAAATATAGTACAGATGATATCAAGAAATTTTGCACACTTTATTTTTATTATAGAACGTCAAGTCCTGTTGAAAATGGTAGGAATAGGTCCACGATTTCTCATAGCCCCCATACAAATGTCTTCTCGGAACATGGTAAATAAATGTCTATAGAAAAGTCGTATCTAAACAATATTCCGCAATACTAAGTTGCATGCAAAGTGAAATCTCAAAACAATATTTTGTTTGCATTGGTCCATAATTTTGGCATAGCCCCATACAAAGTCCACTTTCGAAAATCACTTAAATACTTAAATGACTATCCAGTTGAAATTCAACAAGCATAATCAAAATATACATTTAAATCATAGTATCAGATTTTATTATGATCAGTACATATTTGACGGGGACTACGGTAAAGCACATAAATCCTTTACAAAACCCACTATTGAGTTTAAATTCAACATAAATAGTACATACATATATAAAAATGGTCCATCTCAATATGATGATATTTGGTCTATATTTGACCGTAGCCCTCATATAAAGTCCAGTTCCGGCAATCGCTTAAATGGGCACAAATCCCTTATAAAAACCACCAGCAAATTTAAATTCAACACAAATAGTCCATATATATGTATATAAAAATCATCCATCTCAATATAATGATGATGGGTCTATATTTGAACGTAGCCCCCATATAAATCCTACTTCCGAAAATCAATAAAATTCGTATAAATCTCTTATAAAAACCACTAAGAAGTCGAAATTCTGCACAAGCAATCCGTATATACTCGTACATCTAACTCGTCTTACTAGGTTTCATAATAATCGGTCCTAATTTGAGCAATTTGGTGATTTGATGGTGGGTATACAAGATTCGGCACAGCCGAATATAGACTCTTAATTTTTGAGTGAAATTTAATTACATAATTGTACAATTACTACTGATATGTTAATAAGTTGGGAAACAAAGTTCCTGTTGAAAATCTCCCTTATTTAAGATAAATGTGTTTATGCGGCTGTGTTTACACATTGATTGTATGTAATCAAAAATGTTTATGATTTTTATGTGCCAAAATGTTATCGCTAACAAAACAATTTATATGATTTTTTTATTATTATTATTATTTTATATTAGTACATTGCCTTAATATGCTTAATAATAAAATCATCTGTAGTTTTATTTACATGTACTGTGTGAGGGAGTGTGTAGGCATATCTGGCAATGCATTAATAAAATATTATTTTTGCAAGATTTATTGCTATCCTATTATAATGATAAGAAGAAAATTATAATTGAAATATGTAGCCTCAAACAATAAATAAAAAAATAAATCATTGATTATTAGATATAATAAGAAACACACACAATAAAGTAATTAATAAAAACCAAGTGATTGTCTAACATCTAATTATAAAATGAATTATAGAATTATATTTATATTATATCACTAGTGAAGGTGGTATTGTATTAGCGGTTTTATATCAGTGTTGTTTAAATAGTAAGTAAAATATTTAAAAAGCGTCAAAAATTATACAAAAGGGTACCGAAAAAAAGGGGCAGAAAAAGTGGCAAAAACCTCAAAAAAGGATCAAATACTGCACTTAGTGGGACATGGCAAGTTCTGGTCAATAAGACGTGTGAGGCAAAGCTATCCAACCACTTCTCTCTAAATTGTTTTTAACTGGTATTATAGGTATATGTAATATAATATAACGCTTTCATATCTGGCCGTATATTCAGCCCAATCATGAATAAAAAATACGCGGGAGTTTTTTTTTCTTGTTATTTTTTTAACATTGAATTTGAATAGAAAAAATGGGAAAAGGGAAAAAACTCCCGCGGAATTTTTATTCATGATTGGGGGTGATGGTGAAAATTTTTTCCGCCAATGGTCGCTTCAAACAAATTAGTTGCCATCTTATGATGGTATGGCTAAATTTTAGCCGCCATATTAGTTAGGACCCTTTTGATCTCAACAAATAACAAGCATTACCTTGATACCATGGATATTTGGCCTTGCTGTCGATTTGGCTGATTGGCGGGGCATTAAATACGATATCATCTGTTTCATGTTATTATAATAGATTCGTTTTTCATGACAATCAATGAGTCGTTGCAAAACTGATTTTCTTTGTCCCAATTTACACGAAGAAATTCTTATTTTAAAGATTGATACAATTGTTTTTCTTGAAATTTCTTCGGTGTTCACACAGCACAATTCTTATTTCTTAAATCGCTCGTATTTTCATTTAAGAGTATACACATACATTTGTATACACATATGTGATATAAATAACCCAGCATTTTCGGAGCGCTCCACAAAATGAGTCAGAAAAGAGTCCAACTAAAAAGCATTTTCGGAGCGAAAGAAAAATTTGCTTAAAAAATTATTTTTTTTCCATTTTTATATATTTTATTTAAATTTTTTTTTACTGTAGATGCAATTAATTTAATTTTTTCCATTTATAATTCAGTTTATTTGTAAATGAATACCCTTTTTATTTAGGACAAAATAATAAGTGCGATTTTTAAATTTGTTGTATTTAAAATTGCAATGACTCTATTTTGACATGATGTAAGAGCTCTTTCAGAGCCAAAAAAAAATCCTCATAAAAGACTCTTTTCTGACATTATCTAAGAGCTCTTTCTGACGGACCATTTTTGAAGGTTTTCGGAGTAATAATGATTGTTTTTGGGCTGATAAAGAGCATGAACCCTCCAGAAAAGATGTCAGAAAAAACTGTTCATGGACTCATATGGCTTGCTGGAAAGAGAGTAACACGAATTACAATCAAGTGTGTACTTCTTATCTTCCTTTCATCTAGATGTCTTTAAGGTAATCAGCTTAGCTTAAACAATTGCTTCTTAATTTGCTTAATATAGGTTCAATCCAGGCTCCTTAAATAATTTCAGTTATAGCGCCTTATGGATCATTTAACTTTAAATGTAGCGCTTTATATAGTCTTTGTTTAACTTTAATCGTGGCTACTTACAAAATCTTTGTTTGGTTTCAATCGTGGCTGTTTATAAAGTGATTATTAAGTGTCAACCTTGGGTCGTTGGATAGTCTTTATTTAGTGTCAATTAAGGCTCCTTAGACAGTTTTTGTTTAGCTTCAATCGTTGCTCTTCAAATAGCCATATTTTAGCTTCAATCGCGGGTCCTAAAATATTCTAAGTTACGGTCCCTTATATGATCTTAGCTTAGCTATAAACGTAGCGTTTTGTTTAGCTTCAATCGTGGATTTTAAGATGGTCTTAATTTAGGTTAAATTTTGGCTCCTTAATTAGTCTTAGTTTAGCTTCAATGGTGGCTCTTAATATAGTCTAATTTGTGGTCGCTTATAAAGTTTTTGTTTAGCTCCTAACGTGGCTCCTGATATAGTTTGAGTTTATCTTTTATCTTTTTTATAGTCTTACCCCCTGGCCCACGATGTCGAACGATAACGTTCGCAAAGATAAGAATTAAGACACAAACTTGATTGTGGAATAAACAAACTTGATTGAGTAAAAAATAGATACGATAAAAAGTTTGTCTCTTAAGTCTTATCTAAGCGAACGTTATCGTTCGACATCGTGGGCCAGGGGGTTAATTTAATTTATATCACATCTCTTCATATAGGCTATGTAAATGACCACGATTAAAGTTAAACTAAAGCTTTCAACGTTAGCCTTAATTGTGAGTAATTATTAAGTCTTGTTTTAGCTAAAATCGTATGTTTTAATTAAATCTTTGTTTATCCTTAACTGTGCGTGCCTTTGTTTTATTCAATCTTAGCTTTTAAAACTCCAATATATGAAAATCGATACACAATTATTTTTAAAAACTAACAGGAAAATCTAAAAACCTAAAAAAATATTTTGTTTTTGTTAGTTTTATTATTGTTGTGAAGTTGTTATATGAAAAAAGTACACAAGTGGCAAATATATATAAAATATTAAAAGTGATGGTGTCACAAAAAAAAGCAAAAAAAATAAACTATTAAAAAAAATTATTGACATCTTAGAACAAGTAGGAGTACAAGTGTTTAAGTATAAGTATGTGTAAATATGTGTATATGTGAGTGTTTGAGTGTTTAGGTATGTGTTAGCTAAAGGCACCTTTTTCAATATCCTTCCTTCGTTAAATATTGTTTTGCCAAAGTTGTATGTTGCCAGCCAATACAGACATACACACACTCACACATGCTTGCAACAGCAGGTTAAAGTTAGTTAATGTTCATAGGTTTGGTATGAAAGCAAGTTATGTTTGCAGCATTGTTAACAACAACTACTCAAAAAACAAACAAAAAAAACAGAATTAAATTGCTTGAAGTCAACCTATTTCCCTTGAGCTTAAGGATTAGTTATACAATGATTAAAATCTACAAAATTGTTGTACACAGTATTGAAGGAAAAAAATGAGAGAAAAAAAATTAAGAAAAATGTCAAGCAAAAAGATTGTATATTAAAAGGATGTCAGAAACAAAATGTTTTCAACTATTACAACTCAAAAACTAAAGAAAAGGGAAGTCTAGGAAAAGTAGTTAATATTGAAAAGTTACTTTTTCATTTAATATAGGATTTTGTTTATAATTTAACAGGAAGGAAAGCCAAGTTTAAAAGAAGGGATGAAATTATGTAAACAATATAGGAATTTAAAATACAAACAAATGGTGGTAAAAATGTTAGAAAAATTGTTGGCTAGCAGACACCGCAGTGGTGCAGAGGTTAGAACGCTAAGAATTCTGATGAAAGAATGTGGTGATTCTTGAAACATGTCAATTCGACCCAAGTTCGATGCCCAGCTCAGTCAAGAAAAATTATCAATAAATTTTATTAAGATTTCATGTTGTAAAAACAATTACTACCTTCAGTAAAAATAATTTAATGAAAATTAAATTTTATGAACTCGAGCCTGACTAAAGAAATATCACAAATTTAGAAAAATTGTTTTTAAATTTTAAATGAAATAGTTGTCAATGGAAACATATCAAACTAGTCAATGTGCATAATTAGTTTGAAGTAAAAAGGCTTTGCAACAGAAAATTACAAATCTCAATACTTTGTTAAGAAGCTAAGAATTAGTTTCTAAGGAATATATTAGAATTGACAGACTTGTCTATGTTGTTTTATGCCAAGTATCGTATAGCAACACAATTCCAAACATTCGCATACTTCTCTTTTTCTTCAAGAAAATTCTGTTTTTCTTTTTGCTTGAAATTCGTTAGAATATAAGAAAAATAACTGTTTGCACAGAAATAAAATGAAATGTGCCAAAGCAACTACATTTTTAACATCCGTTTCTTGTTTCTATTTGCTAAAAATTGCACCTTTCCCACTTTTTTTATTTTATTTTCGAGTGTTTTTTTTTCTTTTATTCTCTAGTTAAATTTGTTCAATAAGTATTTTTTTTTTTAGTGTAACAAAATTTTTACCCACTTCAATTGCGATTATAACAAAGGCCATTAAATTGAAATAATAAGAGCAATTTAATGAATGAAAATTAAAAAGAAATCATTAAATATTGTTAAAGAAAATGTATGTCTTGACTTGCTAAACGAACATTAGTTTTAATGCAGCAATGCACATTATTGTTTAGTTAAAAGTTTTTACAAAAACATAAAGAAAAAAAACAGAACACGTAGAAAATTAATTCCTCAGAAAACTAAAACTGTATAAATAGCCACGTTTAGAGCAAGC
Organism: Bellardia pandia; assembly: GCA_916048285.2. Classification (NCBI taxonomy): domain Eukaryota; kingdom Metazoa; phylum Arthropoda; class Insecta; order Diptera; family Calliphoridae; genus Bellardia; species Bellardia pandia. Next base: position 97,390,189 of record OU696531.1, on the reverse strand, counting down.
TTACACAAGAGACACACGATTTAATCTTAACAAAGACTAACCCCCTGGCCCACGATGTCGAACGATAACGTTCGCTTAGATAAGACTTAAGACACAAACTATTTATCGTATCTATTTTTTACTCAATCAAGTTTGTTTATTCCACAATCAAGTTTGTGTCTTAAGTTTTATCTAAGCGAACCTTATCGTTCGACATCGTGGGCCAGGGGGTTAATAACTATTCACGATTAAAATTAAACTAAGCCTAGGACAAACAGACACAAATAATGTTATATTAATATTATATTAAGAAACATGTTTGAAACTTCTATGAGATTGTATAAAGACACACCAATCTAAAATCATTCTACATAAGTAGTCACGTTGAAAGCTTTAGTTTAACTTTAATCGTATTCATTTGCATAGCTTAATTAAGTTCATATAAAGAGCCACGATTGAAGCTAAACAAAGATCTTATAAGAGGCCACAACTTAGACTATATTAAGAGCCACAATTGAAGCTAAACTAAGGCTATCTAAGGAGCCAAAATTTAAGCTAACATAAGACTCTCTAAAAAGCCATGATTGAAGCTTAACAAAGACGATATAAAACGCTACATTTAAAGCTAAAATAAAATCATATAAGGGCCCATAACTTAGAATATTTAACGACCCGCGATTGAAAATAAATTATGACTATTTAAAGAGAAACGTATGCAGTTCAATAAACACTATTTAAGGAGCCACAATTGGAGCCAAACTAAGACTTTATAAAGATCTTATAAGGGGCCACAACTAAGACTACATAAGGAGTCATGAAACCAAACAAAGACTTATTAAACAGGCACGATAAAAGCTAAACAAAAACTATCTAACGAGCCTTGATTGACACTAAACAAAGACTATCCAAACACCCATGATTGACACTTAACAAAGACTTTATAAACAGCCACGATTGAAACCAAACCAAGATTTTGTAAGGAGTCACGATTAAGTATTATTAAAGGCTATCTAAGGAACCAGATAAAGGTAGAGATACGATCCTATACGGAGCGCTGATTGCCACTAAACCAACAATATCTAAAGAGTCACAATTAGAGCTAAACTAAGACTACATAAAGAGGCACAAATTAAGTTAAATTTATACTATAGATTTAACATTTTACTTGTTGACTTGTTAAGTAGAAAAATACTTTTTAACCCTACACTGCATGACTTTTTATATTTGATCGAAAAAAAAAATGTTTTTTAAGGGGTAATTACCGTCTGATTACAGGAAAAATAAAAAAAAAATTTAAAACATTAATTTAGTAGATATTATGCAATTTTCATATGTATCACCAGTGGAATAAAAATATTCCAATAATAAAATTGTTTAACACCTGCGATACAATATGAAGTGTAGGGTTAATTTGCATTATCTTTAATTTCGCTTGAAAATAAATTCTCTGAATGAATTAAAAATATGCATTTGTCTAGATATGCCTACCAACTATATTTAGTCTATTATTAATGATATGAATATCAATAGCATGTGGTTTCTTTCAATAGGAAAACAAATTTACAGCAAAGCAAATTTCCCGGTAGAAATATATGGAGCTGTTAATTGGCCACCAAGATCACCAATAAACTATTTTTTTTAGGCTTAAGCCAATTGATTACAGCCGCAATATTACATAAACGTAATTGAAAATTTTGTTAAAAGAAACGTTGTGATCAAGGTGGTTATTTGTTCGATATATTTAATTTTTAATTTTCAATACAATAAAAGTTTGAATGATTTTCAAATAAATTTATTATTTAAGGACAATATTTAAGTTTAGCTAAAGGCGTGGACAAATGTGGCAAATATTTGCCGAAAACCACTAAATAAAATATATTTAAACTTGTTTATTTATTTAAAAAAAACACTTTGTTTATTTAGGACTATACAAAACAAATATTTAATTTTAATTTATTTCAAGCTGTTTGATCTTGCAAAACACTTGTAAGAGTAAATAACATTAAACAAATTTGTGCTAAAACAAGTGGTTACGCTTTTCGTCATGTGTGACCATAACTTTCGACTTAATAAAGAGCCAATATTACTGGTTAACTAAGACGAAAGATTATAACATAACTAAGGTTTTATAAAAATATTTTATTAAAACTAAACCAAGAGGGTTTAAATACCCTTGTAATTGCAAACAAAATAGTTTCATAACAAATCAACAACAATAACTAAAGTCTAAGGCTCATAAATAGTTCTAACAGCCAAAATTTCTCATGCTAATACATGTCTTATGGAGCATACCGAAACAACGCGGTGGCAACGCTTTGCTATTGGAAAATCCGATTTTGACAAGGCGTTTCAGAGTGAAGTTGGTTGGAAAAGAAAACAAAACAAAAAAAAACAAAAATAAAACAACAATGTCCAGCAGTTACAATAAACAGGGTAATTTTATTTAATTGTTTGATAACCCTGTTGTTATCGTTTTGACATAACGTTCACGCTTTTGTTTAGGGATGGGGTATCAGCGTTAACGCTCAGCGTAAAAAAAACGTGCCGCTTAGCGCCGGTATTTAGGGATGGCTCTAAATACTACAAATTGGAGATAGCTAAATAGGCAAGATTGCTGTTGCTAGAAGTTTAGGGCTACTTGATTTACTGAAATCACTACCGCCTCAAATTGAATAGTGCTTAAAGAGGCCTGCTCGTTTGTAAAATATTTAGTGCCCCTCACATAAACACAAATATTTTCTAAAACACTTTCCCCAATTATCCAAATTTTTCTTTACTTATTTCATCACAACCAGAGATGCTCGCTCCTGCTGGAAAATTTTCATTAGTATTAACTAATAAAAATGAAAGGTTGAGTTGCAAAATAATGCAAAAAAAAAATACTTTATACTACAACTCTTAGAACTTAATCTCTGTACTTGTTAACAACTGGGTCAAGGATTCAATTGGTAAAGAGAAAACATATAAAAAAAGCAACAAAATTTTTTTTGGAAAAGATACCAACCCTAGCAGAAATAGGGTGGATAAATATCATTAATTTTTGTAATGTCAAATCTTTACCAAAAACAAGTTAAAACTTAAGTGAACAATTTTGTATACAATACTCCAACAACAGCTACACTTACACTTACCAACAGCTGTGTTTTTTGTCATCATAATAGTGACTGCAACACTTTTATTTTTTCCACAACATATTTCAAATTTGTGCAAATTTGTATGTATACTCGTACATACATACGAAAATGTTGTAAGTTGCTAGATGCTTTTGGGATGCCTGATATAACGTTGAAATTAATTAACAAACGGAAATTGTATACACTTCAATGCATTGCACCATTGATTTATAGTCATTAGTAAATTGCTGTGCAACTTTTCAACAGCCATAGCAATAATAATAACAACAGCAACAACAGTTGTTGCAGCAACAATAACCGTTTATAGTAACAAGAAAAAATTAAGGATATAAATGCTTTCGAGTACCTTTTTGTCATAGGCACTCGATACACAGATAAAATAAGATGATTTTGCAAAGTATTATGAGTATGATGATTTAAATCTCAAGAAAATTAATTAAAAGTCATTTAAAACTTACAAAAGCACAAACAGTAATCGTACTTAAGTACGATATTGATCAATTTATTTGATATAAATTAACGAGGAAATTGCAAGAGGGGTAAATGCTTTTTAGGTTAAGCCAACAGTTGTTGTGTGAAAAACTATAACTTCTCAGCAGCAGTAGGAAATATTATCGTTTAAATATGTCTGCTTGTTAAATGTTTTTTTTTTAACTAGAACCTAAATATGAACCTGGATTAAAACCTAGAACTAGAATCGTGATCGAATGAGCTATCGTATCGCAAAATGGTTTCGATATCGAAATTATGATAAAATGTACTAAATTTCTTGCTCAATATCGAATGCCATAATCTCAAATAAGAAAATTACGATCAATTTTACTCGATATCGAATGCGGTAATTTGGCCCCTGAACTAGATTCAGAACTAGAAACTGAATTAGAATCTAAACTATTACTAAAACTCAACTAAAAACTATACTTTAATTCAACTCGAAGCAAAACCCCAAACTAGAAACTGAATTCTAGGTCTTGAATTAAAACCAAAAGTTGAAACTGAACTATATCCTGGATTAGGAACAGAACTAGAAATTGAACTCAACTCGAAGCAAAAACCTGAACCAGATACTAAAGGGTGATTTTTTAGCTATTATCTTTTTGGCAGCACTGGTTTAAACAGCTGACGTACGTTTCGTGTTTTGTTTCACTATCAAACATCTTCAGTCTATAATTTAACAAACGAACAACGCTTGCAAATTATTGCATTTTATTATCAGAATGCGTGCTCTGTTAAGAAAGTTCATTGTGCTCTTTTTTACCGAAAAATTATGTTCAGCGACGAAGCTCATTTTTGGCTCAATGGGTACCTAAATAAGCAGAATTGTCGATTTTGGAATGAATATCAGCTAGAGGCATTTCAAGAGCTACCAATGCATCCAGAAAAAGTCACAGTTTGGTGCGGTTTATGGACATTGGACCGTAATTCTTCAAAGATGATGCGAATCGTTACGTAACTGTGAATGGTGAGCGCTACCGTGAAATGATATCCAACTTTTTTTTACCCAAAATGCAAGAGCTTGACTTGCATGACATGTGGTTTCAATAAAACGGTGCCACATGCCACACAGCACGCGCAGCAATGGGCTTATTGAGAGGCGAGTTCGGTGAACATTTTATTTCACGTTCGGGAACGGTCAATTAGCCGCCTAGATCGAGCGATTTAATGCCTTTAGACTATTTTTTGTGGGGCTATGTTAAAGCTCATGTCTATACACACAAGCCCGCTTCAACCGACGCATTGGAACACAACATTGAAGCATTTATTCATGAGATACCTGCCGAAAAGTTGGAAAGAGTATGCCAAAATTGGACTAAGCGGATGGACCATTTGAGGCACAGTCAAGGTCAACATTTGCATGAAATAATTTTCAAGCATTAAATTAGAGATTTCATGCATTTTTCTGAATTTTAGGTGTTTTTTTTTTTTGAAAAACTTTCCTATAGCTTTTAAAAATCACCCGTTAGATTAGAAACTGAAACTTAGATCCTAGATCTTAGATCCTGGATTAGGAACTGAACTAGAAACTGAACCTTAATTAATTTGTCAGCAAACACCTGAACCATAAACTGGATTAGAAACTGAACTACACCTAGATCCTAATGTAGAAGAAAAAGTAGAACCTGAACTAGATCCTGGATTAGGAACTGTACTAGAAACTAAACTAGAACCTTAAGTAAATCCTCATCTGAATCGTGAACTAGAAACTGAGAAAAATGTAATTTATTAAAATAATAAATAATCTAGATCGTGAACTAGAACTGAACTAGAACAGATCTAGAACTGAATGAACTAGAATGAATTAGAACTGAACTAAAACTGAACTGAACTAGAACTGAACTAGAACTGAACTAGAACTGAACTAGAACTGAACTAGAACTGAACTAGAACTGAACTAGAACTGAACTAGAACTGAATTAGAACTGAACTAGAACTGAACTGAACTAGAACTGAACTAGAATTGAACTAGAACTGAACTAGAACTAAACTAGAACTGAAGTAGAACTGAACTAGAGCTGAACTAGAACTGAACTAGAATCTGAACTGCAGAATAAACTAGAAACGAAAATGGAAACTGAACTAAAACCACAAAATAAATCTACAGAAACTTCTTTCCCATGATCTAGAAATTTGAAACCTTTTCAATGATTTATTATTACTCTTATTACAACCTTTAACAACATATCGAGCCATAACCGCCAAAATAATGTATCCCACACCATAATCGATTGTTGTTTTTTTATCGAAATCGATAGTTCAACATCATTTAGAATTATTAAAATTAAATGTATTACACAAAACAATATTTACATTATAAATTTTAAAATAATGGCTTTATTCAAACTGATTTTATTTAAAAAAACCTTCCCCTGTAAAATTTTGAGTTTGTGGGATACATTTTTTCGGCAGTTATGGCTCGATATGCTTTTAAAACGTGATCCATTTCGGGGTTCCCTACTTCTTTAAAGAACAAAAAAAAAACACTGAAAATTCAAATTTGATGGGGAATGTTTATTATCATTTGAAACAACATTCTTTGGCATTTATTTTTTGAAGATTATGTCTATCAAATGTTGGCCGTTGCTACGCCACAGGCGGTCTATCCGTTGAGTCCAATTTTCGATGACTCGTTCGAGCATTTCGACTGGTAACTAGCGAATGACACGCGTGATGTTTTCCTCCAATGCCTGAATTGAAGCAGGTTTGTCCGCATAAACTTTAGACTTTACATATCACCACAGGAAAAAGTCTAACAGTGTGATATCACACGATCTTGGTGGCCAATCGACCGGCCCAAAACGTGAAATTTATGATTACCGAAGTTTTCTTTTAATAAATCCATTGCTTGATGTGATGTGTGCGAAGTGGCGCCGTCTTGCTAAAAACAAATGTCGCCGAGATCACGAGCTTCAATTTCAGGCATCAAATAGTCGGTTATCATGGCACGATAACGGTCTTCATTGACGATTACGTTTGCACCGGCATCATTTTTAAAGAAATATGAACCACCGGTGCTGGACGTGGTCTATTCGGTCGAATATTAAGCAATAATGAATGCTGGGTCTCAAAATGGGTGATGGTGTTGCGAATAGTACCCTCAGTAGGCCGATTATGTTGATTATAAGTTGAGCGAAGTGCACGAAACATATTCCTCACAGAACGTGAATTTTCGTAATAAAGTTGAACGATTTGTAAACGTTGTTTAGGCATAAGTCTTTCCATTATGAAATGCCAAACAATACAAAAGACAAATAAAATAACAGCATGACACGACTCTCACGTGATCTGTAAAAAAAAGGCTTTCGAAAGAAGTAGCCCTACTTGAATCACCCGTTAGTAATAACTTATGATCACAGTTAAGTAAATGCATTTTTTTGCTATAAACAAAAAAAAAACTAAACAACCTTATAATATCTTAAATTTTGCTTTAACTTAATAAATACAATTATCTATTGTTAATAAAAGCAACCCTCTAACCTTAACTGAAACAAACTGAACAAAATCCAACAATTCATAAAACCCTAATAAATAAATGAAATTTGTAACTACTCCCAATACAATTATTACCAGCAGATACTTTATTATTTAAAGGAATTACTTACAAATTATAATGTTATTAAGAGTTAAAGAAGAGGGATACTAGAATAAAGTACTCTTCAAATAGGGAAATAATATTGTACGAAGAAAAATAGTTTTTCTATAGCCATTAATTTAGTTAGCAAATCCCTTTTCTTATGCTCTAAAAACACAATTTTGTTGCTACTATTTTCATATATTTAAAAAAAGTATTTCTTATTTGTGTGTAATTTGCATTTTCTGCTACTAAAAGTTTATTCTTTCTATTTTTTTTTTTTTTTTATTTTTTGTCTTGTTGCAGATGATGTTTTATTTTCACGACGCGGAAGGATGGGACGCATTGTTAGTCCGCGTCATACACTTCCTCCCAATACAACATGCACATACCATTTTCATGGTTATCCTGGCGACCTAATTTGGTTATCATTCACCAGCTACAATCTACAGATACTGCAGCAAGCCATACACGATAACAATACATTGGGTCGGGTAAGTAACTCTCTAATAGTTGTAGATATTCATAGTCATGTAAATTATTTACATATATATAGTTAGGTATGTTGCGAGTTATACAAATACATTAAGTGTGCTGCACATACTTATTAAGTACAGAGAAGGGTGAAAATGTACATGTTTTAAAATTGAATTATAGGTACATATATGTAAATGGAAATCACTATAGACTCATGATATTCTCATGTAATTAATCTGCTACGAATACTGTTAAAGCTTGAGCTTATATGCAAAAGCAGCTATCATTAGTAAGTAAATTTTTAAGCGAAATAGCTTTAACTGCTTTAGCATAACATATTAAAGAACTTGCTAGCAAAAATTAATTTTCCAAAAATCTGCTGATAACTGTTTTTGCCTATAAGCCTGCTACATATTTCCTTTAATAATTCTAACACATGGCAGTAAAAAACCACAGAAAAATGAATTACAATTCATATTGCATACAAAACTATAAATATATATACACAATGCGTACTGTTCTCTTTGTGGTTGTGTGGCATGTGTAAATGTGCAACAAAATAAGAAATATGAATATATGTATGAATGTGTTTTTCATAAACATTAACAAGTCATTCCTCTGCAACCATTCATTTATAAACTTCATAGATTTTTTTCCGGCAAAAATGTTCTACTACTAACACTACTCTCATAAATACAAACACAACAAACAGAAACACTTTTATAGACTTCAGCCATTGAATGTCAAGTAAAATGAATTAATGTGTATGTGTGCCACAACTTTGTGCAACAGCATAAATGTGTGCTGTGAATGACTTATATTCTATAACTAAATAATGATTTTTATAAAGAGTTTTTACACAAAAGACAAACTTTTTTTGTCACACAAGTATTGGAAATATAAATAAGTTTACTGCACTCTAGTTTTTTTTTCTAATTATCAATACTTTAGTAGCAGTAATTTCCACTTGACGAGTTTAATAAATTGAACATGTTTTACTTATAAAGGAATTCCTTAAAATTTTGTCTCAAAAAGAAATCTGTTTAAATTTTTCAATTTCTTAAATTTTCTTAAGCAATATGCCGCAAATTCCCACCAACATTTAAAGCTATTGCTGTAAACTATATAAACTGAAAATCGCTAAAAATACAGCTTCATTTGATTTCCTTAAAGAGCAAACAAAATACATAAAGAATTTTCTAGCAGCAGCAACATTTTAACAATTTGGCTCGCTATTGTTATGATGCCACTGCTGTTATTTGTTTCGTTTTTTACCTTCTCGCAGAACAACTTAAATATCCTGTAGGCATAGAAAAAACATTGTTTATTTGTTTAACGGAAAAATAAATATATTTTCGCACATATTTAACTATGTATACATCAGTCATTGTCAACAGTTTGCGGCAAGTTTGTTTCACTGAAAGACAGTGGGCAGAAATGTTTATAAATTTATGTTGCCTAAAATAATGCAATTATTACTTCTATGAAGTTTAAGTGGGGCAGGAGTTGCAAATGGATTGATGAATTCTGTTTAATTTGGATTTCTTTATACTTTTCAATTATGAAGATTATCTGATTATTACGTTATTTGATTCGACAGTGCACAGCAAACAGTTTTACTTACCAAACACTGATACATCTCATGAGATCTGCAGATCTGGCTGGAGAAATAGGCTTAGACTGTGGCCTATCTTCACTGAAACTTGGCTAAAAGGCAACGTATTCTATTCTGAAATTATGTGCAATAAATATCAGATTTACCGATATAATAGAAATAATCGAAATGGCTGTGGTGCAGTTTCATGCCGTTTTGTTTCAGAATCTATTACGACCTGCTTTCCTGAGTTCATGATTGACTCATGATGATTAAACTTAAAAATAAAAAAATTTACCTCACCTGTTCATACATTCCTCCTAATTCCAATGAATTGGTTTATCAACAACACGTTGCTATGAAAGCTATTGCTAAACTCGTCGAACCTGATGATTAACTCCAACAAAATCTCTCAAATAGACACTTTTCTATAGAAAACTGTCCCAAGCAGACAATGTTTTAAAGAAAACTGTCTTTAGAAAACTGTCATAAGCAGACACTTTTCTTTAGAGAACTGTCCCAAGCAGACACTTGTCTTTAGAGAACAGTCCCAAAAAGACACTTTTCTTTAGAGAACTGTCCCAAACAGACACTTTTCTATGGAAAACTGTCCCAAGCAGACAATGTTTTAAAGAAAACTGTCTTTAGAGAACTGTCCCAGCAAACACTATTCTTAAGAGAACTGTCCCAAGAAGACACATTTCCTTGGAAAAGTTTCCCAAGCAGGCATTTTTCCTTTCATCTTTTTCTTTCATCTTTCATGGATGAATGCTCATCAAAACACTGTTCTTATAATCACACTGATCCTCCTTGGAATCTAAAGATTTAAAAAAATAAACTTCAAAAAATCTCGTTTGCTTGTGGATTATAGTTAATGCTCAGTTTGACACACCCCACATATTCAACTATCCAGCCAGCCCTACTTCACTTTATTTCCTATTTTCATTTCCTTAAAATATAAGACAAAAAAAAAATGCTTAAATTGCCTTAGAATAGTGGATACTAAAGGAATTGCCTTAAAATATAAGATGCTAAAGGAACCACGATTGCCTTGGAATATAAGATACAAAAGCAGCCTTGATTGTCTTACAATATGGAATACTAAAGGAGCCCCAAAATGTCTCTGTATTTTAAACCCCAAATATGTGTAATTTGTCCCACTATGCCACATACATATACAAATCATTCGACACAGGGCCAACAGCATAGACCTCATCATATTCTCAACAACATAAAATGATATGTAGAGTCAGGTGGCAGTCGTTATTATTATCGTTAGTATAGTGCCAGCAACCTTTATTAATGGTACTTTTTTGTTTTTTGCAACCCTTATACATTATTTAGCTTTTTTTTATTATTATTATTTACATATATGTATGTACTTACATCGTTATGTTTATGGGTGTATGTGTAAAGTATATGGCTGCATATGATTGTCCTCATTTTCTGTATATTTTTTTTTAATTTTTAGTTGACTTCATCGTCAACATAAACAACATCATGTCCATCATCATTATCAGTATGAATATGATTATCAGCATATTGTCATGGCTGTTATATGTTACTGCTGCTGCTGATAAAGATGATGATGTTAAACATAAAACGCACTTTTTCATATGCTTTTTGGCTTTGCTTTTGCTGGCTGACTAACTGACTGCTTGACTGTCTGAATGTTTGACTAAATGACTAGCTTGCCTTATAGTTTGGATGTTGCAGTACTCGCACTCTTTCATTTATTTACTCACACTTAAATATTTCACATATACTCGTACATATGTTAAAGCAATTCCCAATATGCATTGAAAAATTATTTCTCCAATGTTAGAGAAAAGCTTAATTCTCAAGTTGATTTCTAATGTAATTCTCAACTTAAGTTGAAACATTTTTCTCCTTTTTTATTTTCAACTTGACATCAATTTGAGATTTAATATTTTATCCAATCTTTGAGAAAAATTTTAATTCTCAAGTGGATATCTAACACTTCTCCACTTGAGACCAAACATTTTTTGAACTTGAATACGATTTGAGATAAATTTGAGATTTTTTCTAATTTTTTTGTTCTCGTATGTCAGTAAAATTATATTACATGTCAATTATAATTTTGAATTATTTTTATTTAATAAATAAATTAAATCAAAAGATTGACAACTTCCAAAAAAATGTGCTCAAAGGTATAACGCATTAAGCATATTTCTATAAACAAAAACACAATGCACATTTCCAATATTTTTAGAACACGAAATCACTCAGAAATTACTAAAAAGAGTACTGGAAGAGGTAATATCGGGGGGGGGGGGTGTAAATAAGACGACCTTAAAGCGAAAGCCAATTTTGCCAAACACACCATTTCAGCTAGTGTCGGATTTCAGTCTATTCGAAGGTAAAATTCAAGCATCTGAAAACAAGTTTAACGACCTGGTAAGTTTGACAAAAATATAAACAAAATTCCAAATACTAAAGTTTAATAATTCATCTACTAGGTTTCCAAACTTATGGCGTTAGTATGTGGCAATTCCATAAAATTTTTAAACGGATGAGGTAACTATCAAATATTCCTGGCAAGAAACTAAGATAAAACAACCTGTACGAGCTCTAAGTGTCACAGCGGTATTAAAACGTAATTATGTTTTTATGTTATGATTGAAATTAATATTAACTAAATCTAATTAATCTTTCCAGAAGCTTATAATCAAAAATTTGCTGCTGCATCATCGGACAGCGAGTTCGAAAGAACTCAAATATCATTTTTCCAACACGCCAATAACCGCCTTCATAAGAAGAAAAATTATGCAAATGGAAAAAAGGAAAATATCTCATATTAATTAATGTTTTTTTTATTATTAAAAATAACTGTAATGAATTGTTTGTTATCAATTGTTTTTATGATCTCATTATTTTATGTTTTTTTTTATTTAATAAATAAGTTACAAAACTAAGTAAAAAACATTGTTTATATCATAAAGTTATATAAATAAGCTTTCTTTAATATGGCAATTCCGTACCATACATTTGAAACCAATTGGAGAAACTTCTTTGATATCAAGTTGAGAATCACAAATTTCTCAATTTGATAACTAAGAAAATTACCATATTAAAAGTGAGCCTTTTAAGTTGAGAATACTATAATCGGACTATTGAGGTGCATTTGAGAATTAACGTTGGAGATTTGAGAATGGAATTTGATATCAAATGCATCTCAAGTTGATATCAAACAATAATGTTTATTGGGAAGTTGTAATAATTTTCCGAAACGAACGAGTTTTCTAGTAGTTATTTCATCTTTCATCTTGTATGCAACGTTTAATATTTCATCAGTTTATTTTATATTTCGTTTTTCTGTTTCTTTAAGTTTTTATTTTCCTTTTTCTCCTCATATGTATATATTTCTTGACCTTTTTCCAGTGTTCTCGTTTTAATTTTTTCTGTGTAATTCGTTTGTAGCCACTTTGTATTATTTATACCCTACAAGGGTGTTTAAAGAGGGTCATAATTTAACAAATATAATTGCTGGGAAAAATAACAGAGTTAAAAGGAAACTAAAATTAAAATTGAAAGTTTAAATTTAAAATGTGTAAGAAAAATACTTGGAAATAGATTTGCAAAGAGTAATTTAAAATAATTTTCTAAATTAAAAACAGTCAAAAAAGTATGTAAAATATAAAAAAGTTACTAAAGAAAACATGACTTTTCTTTCATTGCAACTGATACTAATGTTACAATTAGCTGACCCAATTAGTCCATAATTGGAGTGAGTAAAATAAGACACAACAATTCCTGCATTTGGGTTGCTAAAGGAGCCAGGTTTCTTCATTCGTTAGAGCAGCCAAAATCTTCTACAAGCGGACCCGATATCTTCTCTTTTGTCTCCATCTAACTTAATGTCTGTCTCTATCCACCTTTTCTTTTCTCTTCTCCACTTTATTATCTTTACAGGCAACACAAAAGCGCCAGTCATATGAAGTGAGCTGTGCGCTGTACGATCGCATGTTTACCTTAGCCAACCTAACCTACTAGATGAGCCATGATTCTTCTAATTCTTCTCTAATTACAGTGGTTAGAGGAGACACGAATTTTCTTTCATTCGAATTCTTGAATATTGCAAAATAGTTAATTGTCCAGATTCCTTTATTTCTTTTTCATTTTAGTTGCAAAATAAGTCAGAATTTGTTAAGGTTAAAAGCGTAATCACTTGTTTTAGCACAAATTTGTTTGATGTTGTTAACGCTTACAAGAATTTTGCAAGATCAAACAGCATCAAAGAAATTAAAACTAAATATTTGTTGTGTTTTGGCCTCTATAAGAAAAGCTTTTTTTAAATAAATAAACGAGTCCAAATATATGTTATTTTGAGGTTACGTCTTTTTTGGCAAATATTTGTCAAATGCGCGGTCACATTTACTCGTTTAAGCTTTAGATATTAAAGAATCAACAACTGCTTTATAAGCCATAAATATTCTTTTATTTATTTAATTTACTAAATAAAACAAACAGTCTCTTTTTTTTGGATTTACTAAAAAAAAGCCAACAATCATCATTCACGTAACTTGTTAAAGAGACATGATTCTTCTTTCACTTGACTTTCTAATTCTTAACTGATTAATGTGGCTAGAGGTGTCATCATTCTTCTTTCATTTAAACTCCTCAATATTTTAAAATGATTCATGACATAAAAATCTTTTTTCATTTGTCTCGTTAAGGGGCTGAAATTCTTTAATTTTAATTACAAAATCAGTTTGAATTTTTTATTCATTTGAACTCTTAAAGGCACCATTAGATATCAAGGGAACTACGATTGTCCTAGAAGCCACAATATTTCTTTAAGGTTGTTTCACTGGAATTGCTAAAGAAACAAGAAATCGTTATTCATTTGATGGGTTAAGAAGCTGTGATTCTTCTCTTTTTTGAAATAAAAATTCGACACAATTCGTTATTTATTTATGTGCTTAAAGAAGCCATCTATTGTGTATAATATTAGGTACGTAAGGATATACAATATTTTATATTAACCCCTATCGTGAATAAAAATTTCACATGAAATTTGTTCCCTTTTTACATTTTTCCTATTATAATTCAATGTTAAAAAAAATAACAGAGAACAAATAACATGTGGAATTTTTATTCGCGATAGGGTTGATTAAAAAGTAGATACAATGGATTTCAAAAAATTTCACACTAGCGGAGCAGCCATTGTTTTATAATATTTGAAAATTAATAAGACATGATTGGTCCCTATAGTATGAAACAATAAAATAGCTACGATTGACTAGGAAAATGGGACACTAAAAAGAGCGACGATTGCTCTGTAATATAAAACAAAAAATAAGTCAAGATTGATTTTTAAAATGGGATACTTAAGTAGCAACAGTTGATTTAAAAAATAGGACACTAATAGCCTGTTTATAGATCACGAAAGGTAAGCGAACGTTAGATAAGACTTAAGACACAAACTTGATTGTGGAATAAACAAACTTGATTGAGTAAAAAATAGATACGATAAAAAGTTTGTGTCTTAAGTCTTATCTAACGTTCGCTTATCTTTCGTGATCTATAAACAGGCTATAAAGATGTCATAATGGCTTAATGATTAGAACAATAAAGCAACCATAATTGATTTGGAAAATGGGTAATTATTGGTCTGTAATGTGGGACATTAAAGTATTCATGATTGATTTCAAAAAGGGTACACTAAAGCATCAACGATAGCTCTATAATTTGAGTTACAATTATAAACAAAATTTGGTAACAAAAATTTTATAATTTTTTTCTTGATCATAAAAATCTCTTAGAAAGCTTTAGTTAAGAATGACTATTTGCTTGTAATTTGTACATATTCTGCGTATAATCTCTGACTTATTCTATTAAAATTTCTATTCTTCTACTTTATTGCTTGTCCACTAGTAACAAGTTTTCTAGACATCCTGAAAATTCAAAATTTAGTCTACTATTTTTATTTAACCAAAACAAACTGTGAGGCGTTTTTGGCTTAGCTGCAGAAAACACCCAAAATTGTTGGCAGGAATCAAACCCGCAAGTCTGAGACTGATAGTCTATTACACTATCGTCTAGTTTATCGCGGCACTAATTTCCATTTCCATAGTTAAGTTACACTTAAGTGTTGTGAATCTGTTATTAAATTGAACCTTAAATTTTTTATCTATTCATATTCTTGTGGGAATTATGATAATATATATGTATTCATATATGATATCTTAATAAATTTTTAATACAACAATTTTCTGTATATTTTTCATTTTGCACTTTACACTTTGCGCCTTCATTTTGTGTGCTCTTATTGAAGACGTTTCATGAAAGAGATGAAAGGATTTCATTCATGTCAAGTTTTTTTTATTCGTATTCTTGTTTTCCTTTACATTTACACCATTTGCAGAAAGTTAAAGAAAATTATTAGTAATTGTTCATATACACCTTTAATAGTTGCAACTATAGAATAATTGTAAGTTCGATAATAAGTTTTATCACAATCCTAGTAAATTATAAAAAAGTTTTTATCCTTGAATAGTCCAAATTATTCGTATATACTTTTTATTATCTCTCTCCTTAAACTGACTTCTAAATATATTTATTTCTATATCACTTAATTATTATAATTTATAAAACAAAGTTCTTTTCTTTGAAAATGTCAAATTTTGTACCACCAGTACGCCATTTGGAGGAAGTTCTGCTTTACATTTTAAATTAAAAAAAAACTGAAACAGAAGCACACCGAGCTTAAGGTGAATGTGTTTTATCGGTTTCAATGTTTGTGCGGTTCAGAAGTGCTGATTTTGACACGGAAGACAAAAAACATACAACTTTTGAAAAGTAAACAGTAAAAAATATATTTAATCTATAAAATATAATTCGTTGTAATATTTACATAAAATCACGAAAATTGTAAATATGTATATAATAAAAAAAACCTGTAAATAAAGATAATTTTAAAAATGAAACAAACAAAATTTGAAGACCATGAATTGCAGACACTTCTACCCAAGAATGTTGTCAAATTTAGCAAAAACTTACTAATCATTTAGGAACAGCAGCGTTCATCCAAAAGCAGGAAAATTAGCTATAATGTGAATTGACATCCAGAGAACTTGAAAAACGATACAGGGTCAGTTAGAAGCTTGAGGATTCTTGCAATAAGGTGCCTTCGAGGATAACGTAATGGCTGTGGTTTGAACTTATGTAAAAACACAGGAGGAAGATTTTCGAAAAACCAATTTATCTCTAGGTGCTGTTTTCGAATCAACAAAGCCATTGAAAGTAGTAGTGGCAAGTGGACGTGTGCTCAGGAAATGTATTGGATTGGTGGCTGTCGTGGCATGTGTGCTGGGAACTCGTCTTGTACAGGATAACAAAAACGGTTTAATAGTCTCCAGTTAGCTATCGTCCTTGGCAGTGCAATGCTAGACCAGTTTGTAGTTGGAGCGTTTGCTACCTGTCTAATAATTGACCTGGGCTTTTTTAATTAGCTAAGCTATGGATTGCAGGGATAAGATAGCCCAAGCTCTTTAGCAAAGTGTTCGTTGCTGTAATATGTTCCTTGCAAGTGATACATACAATAGTGTGCGTTTGTGAGACATATATTTAGCATGTTCATGAAAGTTATACACGGATACGACCCGAATGTTTACCAGCATCGTGGATTTAATCCCCAAATGCAGGCATTCACGTTAAACGCTTGGATATTCTGTCTTCTGAATATTTAACTTTAATTTTAATTAAAACACTTTCATTGCATTCAAAATTTACTACATGACGTATGATAAACATTAATATTTATTTAGAGCAATTATTGTTTTTTTTTTAGTTGAAATGTTAATTTTTCAATTTTTGATAATTTTTAGTTAGGCTTGAGTTCATTAAATTTAATTTTCATTAAATTATTATTTTTACTGAAGGTAGGAATTGTTTTTACAACATGAAATCTTATTAAAAATTTATTGATAATTTTTCTTGGCTGAGCTGGGGATTGAATTTACATGTTTCAAGAATCACCACATTCTCTCATCAGAATTCTTTTAGTAATAATATTAAGATTTCCTAGTGTTTTACAGATTAATATTAAGCTTAAGCTATAAGACTTAATTTGACATAAATTAAACTAAATTTTCATAATACGGCTTATAAAAATTCTCTATCCAACATGTTGCTAGAAACATGCTTACAGCAGCAATATTAGCAAACTGATTTATCACCACTCACTGTTAAAACCGTTAATTTATGTATTTTGTTTAATAAAAACAGAAGTTTTAATTGCAGTTTTTTTCCAAATTTTAATAACACAAATTCTAAATATTCGCTAGGCAACATGTTGCTAAAAACATGTTTATTGCTAAAACATTAGGAAACTAATTATTCACTATTCATTGTGCAAACTAATTAATTTTGCATTTTGCGGGCAGGTTTTCCAAATTTTATTAACACGGCTTATATACATTCTCCAAGCAACATGTTGCTAAAAATATGTTTGCAGCAGCAATTATAGCCAACTGATTTATTGCCATTCATTGTTAAAACTGTTAATTTTTATATTTTGTTTAATAAGGAAAGAAGTTGTAATTGCAGTTCTTTCCAAATTTTCATAATATCAATTCTAAATATTAGCTAGGCAGCATGTTGCCAAAAATATGTTTAATGCTCTAACATTAGGAAACTAATGTGTCACTATTCATTGTGCAAACTAATTAATTTTGCTTTTTGAGTGCAGTTTTTCCAAATTTTAATAATACGGCTTATACACATTCATGTGGCAACATGTTGCTGGAAACATATTTACAGCAACAATATTAGCAGACTGATTTATCAACATTTATTGTTAAAACTGTTAATTTAAGAGTTTTGTTTTATAAGAAAAGAAGTCGTAATTGCAGTTCTTTCGCAATTTTAATAATACAGCTTCTTGCTAAGCAAAACGTTGCCCAAAATATGTTTATTGCAGCAAGCTGATTTGTCCTAAGACATTATTTTTGAAACCTTTTTAATATTCAAACAGTGTATTAAAAGTTTGCAAATATATTTACACCTTTTTAGCAGGCTCGTAAAGTTTTATTAATAATTCGAAAAATTCGAACTTATGTACATAAATATTTTAAAATTTTGAAAATTGCAAAACTGTACTAATTAAACATTTATAGCAAAAATATTCAATTATTTTTCACAATTTTAAGTCATATTTATATATCTAATCTACATATAAAATAAAGCTTATCATTCAACAGTTTGCGCAACATGCATATTTAATTTCCAATTGGAAATAGTGTAGCTAATAGAAAAATTGTTTTAGAAAATAGGAATTTAATTTTATTGGCTTAAATAATAAGCCTGGCTGGCTGCTGAATTATCTAGTATAAATTGTTTAGTCTACGGTATATTCAATTTGTTAGAGAGCAAATAAACTCCTACATATAAAAATACATAGATATGTATTAAGGATAATGTATCAATTTCATTTATTTTTTTAGAAAATACCCAAAAAAAAACAGAAACTAAATACAACTGGATGGAAAAAGTTAAAAAGAATTTTCTATAATATTAAATTTAAAAAGGTTTTATAGAAAATATATTTAAGTGGACAATTAAAAGTATAAAAGGCAGCAATAAAATGATGATATAGGCTGAGGAATGAAATGCAAGACCTTGATTGTTAATACAAGAGCTGGGAAAATAACTAAGAAATTGTTGAAAAATATTTATTAGTTTTATTTATTATAAAATTTAATAAATAAAATGATAAAATTTTGTTAATTGTTTTGTGCTTTTGACGCTTAAAAAATTTTTAGAAATAAATTTAAGACGTTCTAGAAAAAAGTTTGTTAAATAAAATTTAGGATTCATACATATGTTTTGAATAAAAATTTTGTCGGAAGAAACAATTTTTTTTACTGAGAGTTTTTTGCAGCACGATGCACTCATTTCGAATGATTTTTTTTTTTTTTTTTGCTTGGATCAGCACTCACGAGACGACCCCTACTAATGCAATGCATTGTGTTGGAACTAGGAAAATAGGTTGTGGTAGGGAGGATAGAGGGAGTAGTGTTTGTGAACATTTGATTTGAATTTTCCTATATTGAAAGTGGCAGGGAATACTTCTGCTGCTAGTTTATTCCACATACGGACAGTACGGCTAAAGAACGAATTTTCCCTGTAGTGTGTTATGCGATCCACTGTCCAGTCGACCATGAATGGATGGGCCCTGACTGAATCAATAGAGTAGCAACCTTCCAACACATGGAAAATTCAAATTCATATATTTGCCATAGTTACTGATACTTTTTCGAGCACGGGCAGTGATTGATTGCTTTCCGGTAAGTTTGAATTATTGGCATATAATTCAGCAAAAAGGTTAACTTTGTCAACCGGGTCAGTGAATGGTTGGGCATTCTTTAAAAGAGTAGAAATTGAAGAACTAGTATTATCCTTTATTCTTTTAACGAATGACCAAACACTTTTACTGCCACGGGAAGCTCGGAGGCGTACTTTGGCACACGAACACCGCGCTGTTTTCCGTAGCGAATCACTTTCGGCGTTCTTTTGAAATGAATAATTTACCCCCTGGCCCACGATGTCGAACGATAACGTTCGCTTAGATAAGACTTAAGAAACAAACTTTTTATCGTATCTATTTTTTACTCAATCAAGTTTGTTTATTCCACAATCAAGTTTGTGTCTTAAGTCTTATCTAAGCGAACGTTATCGTTCGACATCGTGGGCCAAACACCACAGATCGAAATGTAACATATTGGCAAATCAGTACACTTTTGTCCAGACCATATATAAAATTTAACCAATTCAAGCTGAAAGTTGTTCATTAAAAATATTTTCTCTCTCTCAAAAACAGAGACGTGAAACTTTATATGAAAAAAATTTTGTGTGATTAAATATATTGTTCTGAACGAATAAACTTTAAAACGTAGATGTCTTTAGAAGACCTTAGCATGCAAGAACTGTATTATACGTTTTATATATACAAATCTTTTTAATTAAAACTGTTACCCTTACTCCTTGCCTCCATTTTTTTCTGTGTTATAAAAATTATATTGTTTATTTTTTCAGCTTTTTTCCTTATGACAGCACTAATTAAACCTACTAGCTATAAATAGATGTATGTGTAAATTGCTTACAAAATCCCATGTTTATTTATATTAAAACCTAAATGTTACATGTTAATAGATGTTAATATTAAATCCCTTAACATCTGACATAGTACCTTTTTTTAAATAAACATAAAATACACACTATATATGCGGGCTTACATACATATTTAGCTATATAATGACAAATAGACTGACACAACTGGGACTTTCTTTGTTACATGTTAAGGAATATGAACGACAACAAAAAACATTGCAAACATATGTAGAAAGAAAAACCAAGCTAATCACTCTTTTATAATAAATGAAACTTAACATGAATGTAATTAGTAACATACTCTTAATATGCTTGTGAATCTTTTGCATATATAAGGGATTTACAGGCATAAACACAGCTGTACTTATAGTGGGAGAAAACATTTTAACCACAATATGTAAAGGACTAAACTAACAAGCAAATTGGTAAAGTACTTTGAAATAAAGGGAATTATTTGTTTACTTTAAGAACCTGTTACCCACTGTGCACTATAATGAGACTTAGGTTAATTTAGATTAGGTTAGGTTAGGTTAGGTGTAGGTATTACTTACAGGATTTTCTTCTCATTCGATGCTATAATGGAACAATAAACAATTGTCATCAATTGTGCTTAGAATCTCCAAATTATACACAGTATTAAGCCTCTCGTATGGCAGAAGTTGGTTGGCGCTGACTATTACTTGTATTGAGAAAGGCCAATAAACCACAAAAATCTCCAAATTATCTTTAATGGATAAGAGCTTAAGATTGGTGACATATTAAGGTCTTTGTGTGCTACTAGTTGTTGGTTGCTTCTGCTCATTATTTGTGTGTAGAAAGGCGCTTAAATAACAATAACCAATTGCGACTATATAGTTGTTCTTAACTACTTTCAGAGTACTCAGAAACTTATACTATTAATAATTATTAATTATTAAGATTGGTGACATATTAAGGTCTTTGTGTGCTACTAGCTGGTTGCTTCTGCTCATTATTTGTCTGTAGAAAGGCGCTTAAATAACAATAACCAATTGCGACTATATAGTTGTTCTTAACTGCTTTTAGAGTACTCAGAAACTTATACTTTTAATAATTATTTTCACATACAAAAACTTTAAGAATATTTAAATGTTTTGTGTGTCGAATTTTCTATCATCATCTTGCCATATATTCTGTATCTTTTATGCTTTGTTACTCTGTTACGAAAATGCTCCGCATAAAGCTACAAATTACTGAAAAACATAATGGTTAATGACTTTGTGTCAAAATCATGCCAGACATACAACAATATATAGAATATGTACCAAAAAAATATAATACGTACCAAATTACTTATATGTATACAGGGTCTTTCAACTAGAACTTTGTTTTTCACAGCAAAATAAAACAAAGAATTTATATTATTGTACTTTAGTAGAAAGAGTAAGGTTTGAAAATTATAAATTGTAAATGAAAAATTGTAACAGACAATTGCCTAACACCGTCCGGTTGTCAGCACTTGTCGTCACCTATATTTATTTAGTTGTTAATATCGCTTGTTAGCGTAACTTATTCACCATAACCACATATTCCAGATGAATTTTAGAGAAAAATATTAGCCTCTAGACCGCATAATGCAGCATACGGAAATACTTTTAACATTTCAGTATTCCCAGCAATTGCTCTTTGATTTTCCAAAATCAAAGAGGAATTCTTTACGTAACCAGACAAATGAAAATGGGCTTCGACTGAAAAAAATTACATTTCCAAATAACCAGCGGTTTGTTCCTTATTGAATTTTTAATATTTTGCTGCCATTTTCGAAGGAAATTAAATTTATTTTAACAATTTGTCAAAGCTTCTACTACTCATGATATGGTCACAAGGACAATGCTAAACTTTCACTTTCATAAAAAAAAACCTCCATTACAAAACAAAGCTCTTGTTGAAAAACCCTTATTTACAAAAATATGTACCAATATTTCAATACAAGTTTGTGTGAATGTGTTTAAATACAGCCTGCATACAATATTTTTATAGGTATATGTATTTAAAGAAACTAGGTTTTTGTTGTATATTTATACTTACAAACATTTACATACTTACATTTTCTGGCAGAAAAAATTGCTAGGTCTTTGCCTTGTAGGCCTTGTAAAAAACACGTTTACACATTCCGAAATAATCGATACTTGTTAGACACTGTCTTCTCCCAGAATATGTTATTAAAAGACTTTGCATATTTTTGTAAAAATTATATTATTTAACCCTTATGTGAGTGACAAAAAAAACACCTTTAACAGAGTGACAGGGTACCCGGGTACCACATACGATATATACGAAAGTTTCATGTTATAGTACAATATATATAAAGATTAATGCTACGAAATGTAAAATATACTTTTTTTCAAACTCTCACATCAACAGTAATCTGGGGATTTCCCTCTGGCTTTGTGCTTGATCGACAAATTCATTTACTTGCTACTGTCATTCATACATAACTAAGTGCATACATGAATAAGATCGGTTAGCGCGAGAAGGTAAAGTGTTATACAATGGCTTCTTGTTCTCAAAAAGCTCGTTTAAACTCAACCGATATAAATGAAATATTAAACGAATGTAGGAGTGATGATGGAGAATTTATATCAGATGAACATATGCTGAATATTTGCGACATAATATCAGAAGCATCCGATGCAGACGAAGATTCATATGATTCTGACGAGAGTGAAGTATTTGAAGAAACAAATGAACTCTGTGGAAAGGATGTTACGAGTTGGCGGCTTGATCCCTATCCAGAATACCAATTGTATTCCACTAACTTTGCTTTTAGCCAGGATGGGATATTGTGTTCGTATGTTCAAAAAAAAAGAGAGTAATTGTTATGTTTTCTGCTATGCATACAAAGCCGGACACGGAAACTACATTAGCTGCTAAACCTACAATTTTCACATATTGCAACCAAACTAAAGGAGGATAATATGGATAAGCTTTTAGGTCAATACACAACAAAAGAAGAACAAGTCTATTTGATCTACTAATAAAACAAATAGAAAAACTCGGAAATCGTGCGCAAGTTGTTGTATTCCGATTTGTAACGAACATTCAATTAACCGTCCTCTGTGTGAAACCTGTTTCCAAGGAACTAAGTAAACTTTTTTTTTTTGCTTTTCTGATTTTTTATATAGTAAAGTGTATCTTATTTCTATTTTTTTTGTACTTTACTCAAGTCTTTTGCTTGAATAAATAAAAAACGAAATACACAAAATAACGAACACTGTCTTTTATTTTTCATTTTCATTCATGTCAAAAATAAGAAAATATTCCAACAGAAATAAACCAACATGATTTTAAACTCATTTTCATTAAAATAAATCAAAATAATACTAATAAAAAATGTTATGTTAAAAATTTCCATTAAGGTACCCTGTCACTCCGGTAAGGGTGAAAAATGTAAATTGACCCACAGCACCCTCTCAAGTTAAGAAACTAAGCTAATGTTTATCCAAATATATCTTAAACACAATAATAAGAGTTCTCAAGAGGTTCCACTCCGTTTAAAAGTTACCCGGGTACCCTGTCACTCACATAAGGGTTAAAAAACTAATAATACAATGGTTTTGCAATAATTCTAAAAGGTGCCTCTATATTTTAAGACAATACAAATAAATTTAATTCTTAAAAACATAAGTCTTCTATTGGGGCCAGTTTTCTATAAAAAATTTGTCTCCCAATTAAAGCCAGTTTAATTTTCTATAGAAAATTTGTCTCTCTATTGAAGTCAGTTAAATTTTGTATAGAAAATTTGTCTCCCTATTGAAACCAATTCAATTTTTTTAAAGAAAAGTTGTCTCCCTATTGAAGGCAGTTTAATTTTCTATAGGAAATTTGTCTCAATATTAAAGTCAGTATAATTTTCTATAGAAAATTTGTCATCCACAGCCAGTTTAATTTTCTATAGAAAATTTGTCTCTCTATTGAAGTCAGTTAAATTTTGTATAGAACATTTGTCTCTATATTGAAGTCAGTTCAACTTTCTATAGAAAATTGTGTCTCTCTATTAAAGTCAGTATAATTTGCTATAGAAAATGTGTCTCCTTATTAAAGTCAGTTTAATTTGTCTCAATTCAATTTACTACATAAAGATATTCTCTCTATTGAAGTCCGTTTAATTTTCTATAGAAAATTGTGCCTCCCTATTAAAGTCAGTGTAATTTTTTATAGAAAATTTGTCTCCTTATTAAAGTCAGTTTAATTTTCTAAAGAAAATTTGTCTCCATATTAAAGCCAGTTTAATTTTCTATAGAAAATTTGTCTCTCTATTGAAGTCAGTTAAATTTTCTATAGAAAATTTGTCGCCCTCTTGAAGTCAGTTCAACTTTCTATAGAAAATTGTGCCTCTCTATTAAAGTCAGTATAATTTGCTCCTTATTAAAGTCAGTTTAATTTTCTAAAGAAAATTTGTCTTAATTCAATTTACTACACAAAGATATTCTCTCTATTGAAGTCAGTTTAATTTTCTATAGAAAATTGTGCCCCCCATTAAAGTCAGTGTAATTTTCTATGGAAAATTTGTCTCCTTATTAAAGTCAGTTTAATTTCTCTAAAGAAAATTTGTCTCCATATTAATGTCAGTTAAATTTTCTATAGAAAATTTGTCTCAATTCAATTTACTAAAAAAAGATATTCGCTCTATTGAAGTCAGTTTAATTTTCTATAGAAAATTGTGCCTCCCTATTAAAGTCAGTTAATTTTCTTTAGAATATTTGTCTCCCTGTTGGACTCAATTTAATTATATATAGAAAATTGTGTCTCCCTGTTGAAGTCAGTTCAATTTTCTATACAAAAATTTATCTCACTATTGGAGTCTATAGCCAAAGCCTTGACTACCAATGAAACGCCCTATTAAATTGAAACGATTGCAACATAAGGCCTCTTGGAAGGCCTCTTTACGGCATATTTTTCCCTCTGACTAAAGATTGCAAATGTGTGTATGTAATTATGTATATGTGTATGTGTGTGTGTGTTTGTGAGCTTGTGTAAATATTTCTTTACTAAAGATGTGTTATAAAATATAAATGAATGTTATAAAGACCTAGTTTACTTAACATTTTAACGCCTTAAAATTAACAATTCAAACAGATACAGCACTTACAACAATAACAATAGCTACAGCAATGACAACAATAGCAACAACTACAACTGTGACTACTAAGTATGTGACTAAAACAAAAAGTGAATGGAAACAAACAAGTTTCTGCACTTTTACGTCAACACTTTAAACAAAAACAAAATAATAATAAAAGAGTAGCGCAAAAGAAAGAGTGTTGGGAGCTGAATAAAAAAAAAACTTAACTGTCGCTAGAGGGCGTCATATCAAAAACAACAACAACAACAAAAAATAAGCTTGAAAACAAACACTTACTACTCACATACTACTACCAGCACGACTACTTACCACTGCAACTACAAAGATGTGACACTGTAAACAGACACACACACACACACGCACACACACATACTCTTTACTTGCTGGCTGTAGTTGTTGTTGCTACTGCTAACTTATACTTGCTCTCATATCCCCACAAATGATTAAGGATATACATATGTGTGTTATATTTTAGATTTAACTAACAATGGCTTTAATATTCTATATATTTTTCTTTCACACTCTACAAAAATACCAGAATTCCTTTTATTTTATGCCGCCATTAAGTGAAAGGAAAAAACTGGAGTTCTAAATAGCAGTAGTCACTATATATGAGTTTCTGCTTAAGATGAGAAAAAGATAAAAAAAAACAACAATAACATCGACAACAACAATAAGAGATTTTAATACTTAACATCAACACTATTAGCAAACAGACACTCAAAGAAAAATCATTATTGTACTAAAACTTCCATTAGAGTGGTTCGAAAAAAAAGTTGTGTCAGTCACCCAATAGGATTAACGATGGTGTAAAAACAATTCCAGAAATACTTCTTTTAATTTTTTTTGCCACGCCTTCAAATACCGCCCTTTTAGTACTTTATTCACAGTGTCGCATTTTTTTTTTTTTTAATTTTTGTAATTTTTTTGACAAAAGTTTTCTTGTTGCTGACACCGACTTTGAAATTTTTAACATTATCATATCAATATCAATGAGATAATTAAAAAAAAAAACAATCTTACTACAATTTTCACAGCATGTTACTATAACTCTGGAAGGAATAATGGGTTATATGAAGTTTTGATTGGACAAACGGGAGTGGCACCGCCCATATAACCAAAAATTTTAATAGTCATATTGGGGGCATTTTTTGACCTACGTCAATGATATTTGGTACACATGGTATTGGCATAATTAGAAATACGTACCAGGAGAAAAGTGGGTGGGACCACGCCCTTTTTAGACAAATTAAAAATAGTAATATAGTATTAACTACTGGACCGATCGTCATTAAATTTTCTCAATAGGATATTCTTACGAACTAATAAATTTTTGACTATATAAAGTTGTAAGTGAACAAAGGAGCGTAGCACCGCCCATATAACCCAAAAATTAAATCGCCATATTTTGGGCATCTTTTTACCTACGTTGATGACATTTGGTACATAGTTCTGAGTAAACAAAGGGGCGTGGCCTCGCCCATATAATCCAAAATTCAAAATCGTCATATCTTGGACATTTTTGGACGAACAGCGCCAGTATTTGCTATATAGTATATTGTATTGGCATGAATAAATATACGAACTAAATAAAAAGTGGGAGGAGCACGCCCCTTTGATTGCGATATATTGGAGGGTCCAACCGATCTAAAATTTTCACAGTGTGCAGCTTTGACTCAGGAATACTTATTACATGATAATATTTTTCGATCATGCAGACTTCTGCACCTTCTTTTTTACAACATTTATTAAAGGCTTTACCTCAAAAGGGGGGTACAGCACACCGGGTTCAGCTAGTAAAATCATAAAAAATAACAATTTCACTTTAGAAATATAAATTGTTTTTTTTTCGTTTTCTAAAGACACAATTTACGGAATTAAAACCAATTTCGATCGCAATTGAGTTCTGTGACCTGGCTGTATATTAGCAAAGTAAACAATATAAAACGAATTAAATACGCCAAAGAATAATAAAATAAATCAAATGACTTTTGAATGAATGACTTTTTTTACGATTTAGAGCAAATCTAATATATATGAAAACGATGGAAGTTGTAGAGCATCGAGAAAATATAATTTATGTCTAACTTTTAAGCAATGTTTGCTGTTTAAGTAAATACATATGCTAAATGTGATATTTTCTTACTAAAAACTCGTTGTTTTTTAAAGTCATTCCTAATCACACGATATGTTTTAAATTAGCATATATTCAATTGTTAGATATTAAACTAGAATACATTGTATGAGCAATAGAAAGTGTTTGTTTTGGCTAAAAATATACACTGCCTGCCACTTGAATAAAGAATCACATTTTTTACTTTAATTAAGTATGTCTCCTAACCGTAATTTCAGAGAAAATAATTTTTTTACACAACCAAACGACTGCAACCACTTACAAAAACATTCTGTAGGTAGCATTTCCAAATTTGAATGATTTCTTTGAAGCTATACCTTGGATGTACCAACCCCACAACGCTCCGATTCATACCGCCAGAGCAGTAAAACAATGGTTTAATTAAAAAGGTGTTCAACCCCCATATTCAAAATGTCTGGGGTTGACTTGCAAGAATTGTTTATAAAGGAGACAAACAATTTGCGACAATAGAATCCTTAAATGATGCAATAATGGAATCATGGATTTCAATTACGCTAAATTACTTAGAGTATTTATACATGTCGATGCCGAATCGTATTTTTAAGGTTGAATCTAAAAATGGTGGCAGTACTCATTACTAATTCCATTGGGGACTATCAAAGGCAACATCCTCAGACATTTTCTTTTCTTACAAAGGCTGAGTATAGATCGCGTAACTTAGACACATGTAGGGTAGAGAAGTTGATGTGGCCATCTTTTAACGAGAAACGTACTATGCAACTGATAACCCGGAATAGAAGGTTGCTAGCAGTATTAACGGGACACTGGACGTTAGGCAAGCACGTAAATCGCCTGGGACTCCCTTTTAACGACCATTTTCGTAGCTGTAAGGATAGGGGAAAATAGGGCGAATGCCCAGCCCTGAGTGTCAGAAGACATAAATTCATGGGAAACTATACATTGAACAACCTTGGTGAGGTAGCCGGGTCAAAACTCAATGACCTACTGAGATATCTCACAGCTATATGTTGGGTCTAGCAAGACACGACTTTTTGTATACATTTTAGTTACATTATAATGTAAACGACATTAAATCTGACGAGTGGTGTGGTCTTATTTAAACGGGGTACCTTCGACTCTACTTAAGTGTTCGCACTTACTGAACTACCACGTAAACCAACCAACCAACCAACTCATTACTAATTGAATGCTAGAAGATAATAACTAGCATTTTTGTAACCTAAAATTTAAAAATAAATTACATTTTGCTTAGTTTTAAAATATGCCTTAATCAAGTGGCACATGAAAAAGTACCATACACATGTATTTATGTAAATAATAAATGCATAATTTTAGTACAACAAGCTAAAGTTAACACCTTGAAATTTGGTTGTGCAAAAAATATTCAATAAATTTAATGTTTTATATCTGGCACTTGATCTTTAAAGTTAATGTTTGATAAATGCTTTAGTCTATTGTTAGCTTTCATGGCTATACATAAAATACATAATTTACAATCAGAGTATTCTCTGATTGGAATTTTCTACACGCACTGTTTTATAGTTGACAAGAATTTTATGTCAGTTTGTTAAAAAAAAAAAAGAAAATATTATATAAGTAGGTAATTTAGGTAAATAAAGGCATTACGTATTTTTATGTAGCACATGTAACTCTATATGTCTCGAAATAATTATTTGATTTACTTTCAAAAGCATTTTCCAAATGGAATCAAAAGATTTCATTTAAATGCTTGCAGGCAGCAGGCAACCATGTAAACCAATCATAAACATACTTACATATTTTACAAATGATATGTAGTCGTACATACATACGTATACATAATGCAATTTACTATTAGCAAATTGTTACAGTAATCATACGTCTAGTGGTACTTTATCTTTAAGGTTTTTCAACTAAACTCAAACTTTTTTTAATATTTTTTTATAGAATCTGTCTTTACTTCAAAGGTCTTACAATAAATATTCAAATCTTATACCTAAAACTTAAAAACTATTTGCTCTCAGTTGAGAGAGCCATGATGGATAAATGGGTCTTAAATTACACTGTAGAAAAATTTCAAACTTTTTCCAAAATTACGGGGTTCCGACGATTGATTGTCGTTAAGGAGACCAAAAAAAAAATATACGTGTGTCGACGTTTTGATAGATCACATCAGAATTTAATTTAAGAAGCGGTTAAAAATTCCCAGCTCTGGCCTGTTCTTGCAGCATATCGGTATAAAAAACTATGTTTTCTTTACGTCTGAGGTGTAGGGTATGTTCAGCATTTTTGTAGATAATGGTATGGCAAATATTTTTCTAGAACATATTAACCCTCTAACTGCCCCCTCATAACGGCATGTTTGGCTTTATTCTAAGAAATTGTAAAAAACACCCCGAAAAAGGGGTAGGGCGGGGATGAAATGTTCTACAAAAATGTTGGCCATAAAATTTTACTATATATGTCAGAACACACCAAACCCCAACACTTAACACAAACACTAAAAACCAATCAAATTCAAGATTGTCCATTAAAGGTTAATTTAGTTATTGATCACATATGTGGGTCACAGTGTTGCCAGAAAATGAATTTCAAAATATGCTAAAACATGAAAAACTAAGTGCTAAAATGTTCTACAGAAGAAAAAATAAGTGCTAAATTTTTTCAATGTAAGAATACAATTTTTATTTCAAATGTTACAAATATAAATTATAGTTTTTTCTAATTTTGTTCATCACAATTGTTGACTTGTTTTAATAGATTACATTTTATATATTAATTCAAAAATTTCTGTGTTCATTTACTTACCACACCGAAAGAAATTTAGTTGAAATATTAATAAAAGTTATTTTTTATTTCTCCAAAAGTATTTTTTGGAGTAAAAAAGTAAAAGTTTGTTCGAGAAAAAAATTATTTTTTAACAAGCAAATTATGCTAAAAAGCATTTAGCATATTTTTTAAAAATTTCACTGCATTTTCAAGAAACAAAATGCTAAATCGAGCACTGAAAGTGCTAAAATGACAACAATGGTGGGTGATCCCATCTCTGGCGGGAAGGTTTGACACTCCAATACTGAATTTGATTGGTTTTTAGTGTTTGTGTTAAATTTTGGGTTTTGGTGTGTTCTGACATATATAGTAAAATTTTATGGCCAACATTTTTGTAGAACATTTCATCCCCGCTCTTCCCCTTTTTCGGGGTCCCAGTCCCATATGGCCTTTTGGCTTCTATCAGGCAACGTCAGGTAAGGCTCAGATTAGACTGTGGAATATTCACATTGTTTACTGAAACATTTGGAAAATTCCCTCTTCTAAGCGGTAACGTAACATGTCTACTTTTCGTTTCATTTACACGTGTTCTGCAAGTTTTTAACCATGTCTCCACATGTCTGACATAACTATCCAGTTTTTAAATCTAAATGTGAGCTAAGGAAGAAAATATAGTTGTGCATGTTTACCACAACTATTTCAACATTTTTAAACAGTTTTTTTAAATATTATGGTCATTGTAATTATATATGTGACTTCTGCAACCATAATATGGTTAAGTTACCATTCACATGATTATAACAATTATGTGATGTTTATGGTGATCAGCTTTATGATGAAAGATTATACCATATTGTGTTGTTCTCTATCATAAACAAAGAGCAACAAATTCTGATAAATGAATTCATCATAAACATGATTGCAACAAATAAATACATAAGTAACTATCATGTGAAACATAACTTAACCATATTATGATTGAGAACTTTTCCTCTTGCCAGTATTAAAGAATTTTTTTCATTAACTAGAATTAAAACTTCGAATAAAATTTTTTTTTAATTAACCATATTATGGTTACCCCAGTCATATAAATAATTACAGTGACCATAACATTGTTGAACAACTTTGTAAAACATTGTAAAAAATTTGACATTGTTGTGGTAAACATGTACAACTATAATTTTCTCTGTGTGTTGAAATGGTTAAATTTTAACTCGTTGCCAAATCAGTGATGTATATCAAGTAAAGTGTTGGTCCGAGAACACTCCCATGTGGAACTCCAGCTCTGATTTCGTAGTCACTTGTCACATAATAACTGTATTTAACCCTAAATAAGACTAGGACTGCCTCCTATAATCTTATATATTATAAATAAACTCTAAATAATTTTAAAATTCTACACATTGTATAAAATATTCAGCTAGAGTATGAATGTAGAAGACTAACACTAAACAGTGGGACGGGTAACAAAATTTAAATGACGAGCTTTGGAAATTAATAAGGTATCCGTTTTAAAATATTTACATAAAAATAAACGTACATATTGTAGTATGTATATGTTGATATAAGAAACTCAATTTATTTGTTTAGTTTCAAGTAATTTTTTTAAACGAAAAATTTCAACTAAATTAGAAGCTGATAATATACTAAACTAATATTTTTACTCTGAGTGTAGACAAATATATTCTTGGCTTAAAAACAATACTAACTCTGGTATGAAAACAACAGCAGCACAACAACAATTTAAAACAACAGCAATTACTAAAGACAAACATTGAATAAAACAACACAACATCAACATCAACAGCAGCAACATGAATTAAAAGAAAAAAAAAACATAAAAGCTTTAAAACTATAAATAAAAAGCTTCTTGTTTTGTTTCGCATCTATGTTGCACAGTGTAACGTATTGAAATTAATATTTCAAAAGAACTCTTTTTTCAAAAAGAAAAACACACATACACACACAAATTAAAAACAGCAACACAAGAGATTCGTAAAGATACCTATACAAGGAAAAGTATCTTGAGAATTTTTTTCTTTACTTGTAGATTGTTAATTTATGACCTGGTTTGCAAGTATGCTGTAATACCATCTACAGAGTGATTACTGGGGGCCAAGAGAGTTAGAAAAACGGGAATTAACACAGTAGAGGTGGGAATTGAGTAAGAAAAGAATTGTTTGGCTTTAAATTATAGATGCTGTAAAATAGTTCAAATGGAATATTACTAATTTGTTAGTTTAAAATAGAATTTTATTAAGTTTATTACAAATCATTTTAAGAACTATTGACCTCACACAAACTAAACTTTAATTTTAGTGGGAAAAGCCACCCTAATAAACTTAAGTAAACACACATACATATGAAAATATATTCTTGTACTCATTTCACCTACTCCAACATGTTTATAAATATCCTTTTGGTTTGTTTGCTTTCTTTACCTTGTAGGCTGATTTACCACCCTGGATAACACGTTTGCGTATGTGGGACAGTTATGGCACATATATGCCAATAAAGCAAACAAGTGTTACAACAGGTCAACCGCCACCACCACCGCCCGTCGCCTCCTCCGCTGATGGTGGCAAACCGACCATATTGGATCAAAGCAGTCATGGCAGCAGCTACTATTACAGTCCCCACAATCCCAAAATGGGCAAGAATTTACGTGTTAACATTGATAATGCCTGGAATCCAGTTGATACGTATATTTACGGCCCCACACAGTCGAGTATATTTAATCAGGAAAATAAATACAGTGGCTACCAGCAATCTGGTGGTGGTGGTGGGTCTGGGTTGGGCTCCTCATCCAAGCATGGCGGTGGCAATGGTTTGAGCTCTGTTAAGGATAGTTTAAATTATATATCGAGCAAGACATCCAAGGATGCCCAGCAGCAGCAGGGTGGCGGCGGCAGTGGTGGTAGTGGCGAAAAAACAGCACTGGCCTTGATGAGCACTAAGGGAAAGCGACGTTTAATGTTGGAAATTTATGATTATGAGACACCTAAATTGTGCGATCATACAGCAATTAGCAGCACTGGCAACACATTGGGTCTTAATCGACTGCGACCATGCAGTCCATTGGAAAGTTATGTTAGCACGGGTAGAGATTTGGTAAGTGGTTTAATGAAAGTAGTTGTGTTTCATATATTTTTTTTTTTATTTTTAACATATGAGACTGTAGGGAAAAACAACATGCTAGTAAATATAAGAATGATAATTATGAAAAATACAGAAAGTGTTGAAATATTACAGTGACCTAGATAATTTAACATATTTTCACTTAGATTATGGGAATTATAAACATGTTTAAACAAAAAAAAAAACAGTTCAAACTTTACTCTATTTTAAAATTGCTGAAACTATCTACAAAAATTAAATAAAAGTTTAAAAATTAAATGCAAATGCACTCGAAACAACCATGAACTTTACAATATCCAAACACTTTTCACTCCCGAAATGTAACAATCAATTACACACAATACCAAACAAAGCTGCCCCGATAGACTAGGCGATAGAGTGCCGGACTATCAGTCAAAGGGTTGCGGGTTCGATTCCCGCCAAAGACTCTGGGTGTTTTCTGCAGATAAGCCAAAAACTTCGCAGTTTGTGTTTGTTAATTATTTAAAAAAAAACGATATTTACACAGACCAGCTGAATTCGTAAGTGTCCATTAGAGGTCCAAATAGTGGCTGCAAAGACTAATTTTTGCTAATATATAAAGCAGCCATTTGAATTACAGAGAATGTTTACAAAACTTTTAACATTGTCTTTTTATACCGCGTTTCTCTTGAGAATATAGCGAAACATTCATATGTAATCCTCCTCTGGATGCTAGAAACTGGGAGTCTTTGAAATAAATATTCTGACGTTCTTCTCCGGGACCCAAATGGAACCATCGAATTGCAAACAGCTGCCAAATATGTCTATCGCTGCATAAGGATTAACTATTATTAACAGGTAGTATAACATTTGGGAGAGAAAATCCTTTTACTTTGAGTTCAGAAAATTTCGGATCTATATGAATAGAGAAAACGAGAATGCAAATTTCAGTTAACCAACCCAGATTCCTTCTACCTAACATAATAATAGCTCTTTACAAAGCCTTAGTTTAGCTTCAATTGTGGCTTCTTATAACATCTTAGTTTAGCTTCAATGCTGGCTGGCTCTTTATAAATTCTTAATTAAGATTCAATCACGTTTCCTTCTAAAGGCTTAGTTTATCTTCAATCGTGAGTCCTTATAAACTCTTACTTTGTATTCAATCGTGGCTTCTTACAAAGTCCTAGTTTAGCTGCAATCCTGGTTCTTTCTTAAGTCCTAGTTTAGCTTCAATCCTGGTTCCTTCTAAAGTCCTAGTTTAGCTTCAATCCTGGCTCTTTATTAATTGTTAGCTTAGATTCAATCCTGGTTCCTTATAAAGTCTTAGTTTAGCTTCAATCGTGATTCCTTGTAAACTTTGTATTCAATCGTGATTCCTTTTAAACTTTGTATTCAATCGTGCCTCCTTCTAAAGTCTTGGTTCAGTTTTAATCCTGGCTTCTTCTTAGTCTTAGTTTAGATTCAATCCTGGTTCCTTATAAACTCTTACTATTTATTCAATCGTGGCTCCTTATAAAGTGTACTTTATATTCAATCGTGACTCCTTATAAATTCTTAGATTAACTTTAAACGTGCCTCCTTATAGAGTCGTAGTATTTCTTTGATCCTAGTTCCTTCTAAAGTCTTCATTTAGCTTAAATCCTGGCTCTGTAATAATTCTTAGTTTAGATTCAACACTGGTTCCTTCTAAAGTCTTAGTTTAACTTCAATCGTAAGTCCTTATAAAATTTTACTTTATATTCAATCCTTAATTTAGCTTCAATCCTCACTCTTTGTAAGTTATTGGTTTTCTTCAATCACGGCTTCCTATAAAGTCTTTGTTTAGCATCAGTTTGGGCTCTTTATAAAGTCTCAGTTTAAATAAAGTCATAGTTTAGCTTGATTAATGGTTCTTTACAAAATCTTAGTTTAGCATCAGTCGTGGCTCCTTCCAAAATTTTAGTTATCTTCATTCATGTCTCTTAACTAATATCTTTGTTTAGCTTTAATCGTGGCTCCTTTTAAGGTCTTGGTTTAGCTTTAATCATGGCTCCCTATAAGGTCTAAGTTTAGCATCAGTCGGGGCACTTTACAAAGCCTGTGTTTAGACTCCTTTTAAAGTCTTAGTTTATGCTCCTTATAAAATCGTATTGGTCTCTGGGTGTGGGGACAACCTCACACCGGTCTTCTAACATAACCTAGCTTCAATCCTGGTTTCTGACAATGTCTTAGTTTAGTTTTAATCCGAAGAACTTATTAAATCCTAGCTTTACTTGATAGCACTTTATAGTTTGGCTTAAATCGTTATGCTTTTTAATACCTTTATCTTAGCTCCAGTCATGGTTCTTTTTTATAGTTTTAGTTTAACTTCAATCTTGCTTAATAAATAATGTTATCCATACCTTTTTCTGTAATTACTAAATTACCGCCCCAACATGAAATTCTTGTTTCTACCAGTTTTTTTATTAAAATTCTTCAATAAAATTGTTAACATTCTTATTTCTGCCCACAATAACACTCTATTGCCAGCACATTATTCATTTTTTTGCACAATTTTGGTTGAGTGAATGTATAAAATGTATTTCTTCTCATTTTAATTTAACTTTAAATGGAAAGTAGTTCCTTCACTCCATTTAAAGAGCAATATTCCCTTGCAATTTCCAGTTCATAAATTTTCTATATATACAGGGTCATATACCTATGCTTCAACAAACCCCTGTATCTACAATTTTGATTTCTTTTTGCAGCAACAGACCGGTTTAAGCCTCACCGCATTAACATCAGACTACAATACAATTTCCACTTAACCATTAGTCATTTCAGATGGTCATCATCATCAGCAGCAGTATTATCGGCATCAGCTACCGAGCGTATAAAAGAAAAAACCTCAAATTGTGTTGTGAACCACAAAAAAGACTATTAAAAATTTTATGACTTAATTTTAATTTTTTCATTTTGGAAAACCAAATAATATTATATTGTAGTACGAGTATGTTTGGTATGGTATTGCCTGGATTATTAGGGTGCTCCGTTTAAATACCCTTTTAAACGAGTAAATAGCGGAAATATTATTTAAAATGTATGTCTTGCATTTAGTCCTTTTTTATTGGCATAATCCAAATGAGTTAAATTTAAATTTTTACCGCTCACCCTTGTCTTTAACTCCTGTTCAAGTATATATTTCAGTGTTCCACCTAGTCTCCTGTACCTCTAATGAAAAATTCACATTAAATGTGTTCACATACATACATATATATATATATTGTGCACTTTGCTTCGCACATTAATGTTTAATAAAAAAAATTTATTTTCACATTTTATTGTGGTTTAATATGGTATAAAAATATTGTGTAAAATTATTATTATGAAATGTTCATAGTTCAGAGTTGACATTTTTGTTGTTGCTGTTACTGTTTCTGCTAAAGTTGAAACAAAATATTTTTTAATAATTTAATTGGAAATATAATTGGAATTTCTATTTTTTTTTATTTTTCATTTTGTTGTTGGGTAAATGCATAAAATTTATAATAGAATTTTTAAATAATGTATGTTATTTATGTATGTATTTCAAGTGTTCTAAAGTTAAATGGGAAACATTGAGGAAAAATTGACACAAATGTTTTATGAGATATGTAAAAAGAGAAATGCATTTAAAATTAAATGGATACACAACATGGATATTAAAAGGTCCTTGGCCTAATAGTGAATATTAATTGTAATACATTAACATAAACTTCTTAACTAAGGCTCTTTTAAGGAGCCATGATAGAATATGAAGTAAAAGTTTTTAAAAAACCACGATTGAAGCTAAACTATGACTTTAGAAGGAGCCATGATTGAAACTAGACTAGGACCCTATAAGAAGCCACGCTTGAAGCTAAACTAGATATTTAGAAGGAGACAGGATTGAAGCTAAACTAGGTCGTTATAAGAAGTCACGATTGGAGCTAAACTAGGTCTTTATAAGGAGCCACAATTTAAGCTAAACGAGGACTTTATAAGGAGCCACGATTCAAGCTAAACTAGGAGTTTATAAGGACCCACGATTTAAGCTAAACTAGGAGTTTATTAGGAGCCACTACTGAAGCTAATCTATGTCTTTATAAGGATACAGAATTGAAGCTAAACTAGGACTTTAGAAGGCGACAGGATTGAAGCTAAACTAGGTCTTTAGAAGATGTTACGATTGGAGCTAAACTAGCACTTTATAAGGAGCCACGATTTAAGCTAAACTAGGACATTATTAGGAGCCACTACTGAAGCTAATCTAGGTCTTTATAAGGAGACAGAATTGAAGCTAAACTAGGTCTTTAGAAGGAGACAGGATTGAAGCTAACCTTCGACATTAGAAGGAGCCACTACTGAAGCTAAACTAGGTCTTTAGAAGGAGACAGGATTGAAGCTAAAGTTCGACATTAGAAGGAGCCACTACTGAAGCTAAACTAGGTCTTTAGAAGGAGACAGAATTGAAGCTAAACGAGGACTTTAGAAGTAGACAGGATTGAAGCTAACCTTCGACATTAGAAGGAGCCACTACTGAAGCTAAACTAGGTCTTTAGAAGGAGACAGGATTGAAGCTAAAGTTCGACATTAGAAGGAGCCACTACTGAAGCTAAACTAGGTCTTTAGAAGGAGACAGAATTGAAGCTAAACGAGGACTTTAGAAGTAGACAGGATTGAAGCTAACCTTCGACGTTAGAAGCAGCCACAAACGAAGCTAAACTAGGACTTTATAAGGAGCCACTACTGAAGCTAAACTAGGTCTTTAGAAGGAGACAGAATTGAAGCTAAACGAGGACTTTAGAAGTAGACAGGATTGAAGCTAACCTTCGACATTAGAAGGAGCCACTACTGAAGCTAAACTAGGTCTTTAGAAGGAGACAGGATTGAAGCTAAAGTTCGACATTAGAAGGAGCCACTACTGAAGCTAAACTAGGTCTTTAGAAGGAGACAGAATTGAAGCTAAACGAGGACTTTAGAAGTAGACAGGATTGAAGCTAACCTTCGACGTTAGAAGCAGCCACAAACGAAGCTAAACTAGGACTTTATAAGGAGCCACGATTGAAGTTAAACTAGGATTTTAAAACGAGTCTTTTAGATGAGCCAGTATTGAAGCTAATACAAGCCTTTATAAAGAGCTGAAATTGATGCTTGACTTAGACTTGTAAATGCGCCACGATTGAAGTTAATCCAAGACTTTGTAGAAAGCCACGAGTTATACTTAAGTTGTGTTTTTTAAGGAGCCACTATTTAAAGCTAATCTAAGATATTATTAGGAGCCACGATTAAAGACTTTATAAAGAGCCAGATTTAAAGCCAACCTAATGCTTTATAAGGCGCTGCAATTGAAGCTAAACTAAAAATTTATAACGAGCCACGATTGAGACTAAACTAAGACTCTTCGAGCCATAACTGAAACTAAATTGCTAATTTATTCAATATATATTTATGATGATTGCTCTATATTTATACTTAATGTTAGTTACCATCAAATTAAACAAATTCTTTTAAAACAAATTATCCAACTTACCTCATTAAATTGCCAAATTTTTAATTTTTCAACACCCACTTCAAAACTTACATTCACTTTCATTTCAAATTACTATAACCTCAATTATGTTTAGCAAACACACACAAAAATCATTAACCAACAGCGAAACAAAAAACCTTTTTGGATTAACAAGAAAATATCAAATTGGTTGCGTCAATTACCACTTGTAAATGCAATTTTCAAAACCAACCGCAAAAAAGAAAGCGAAAACTTAACTTTAGCAACTGAGAATACTGAGGCAAAAACTAATGAAAACCTTGTTGTATAATGTAACATTATAAACCAAGCCATTTGTACTTTAACAAACATTTCAATTTCTTGGCTGTTAATATTGACACACACAAACATAGATAAAACTGCTCTAAAAAAGAGGTAATAACGTGAAAATATGCAAATATTTGCAACAAAAAAAAAAGAAACGAAAAAAAACCAACAGAAAATCCACAACAAGGATCAAATAATAATGCATTTGAAAGCAAAAAAGAAATGGAAATAATTTCAAAAAGCCTGGCAACTTCATCAACACATGGGAACAAAAATAAAAACAAGAATATTTCGTTAAAAATTTACACAGCAAAAGACTTTACATATATTTACCTTTAGAGAAATATAAAGTTGTCCTGCTGAGGATAAAGTCTATAGACAGGTCACAAATAGGCAAACAACCACTAAGACTCGATGTGGCCATGCTCTCCTAAAAACAAATACATATACATGTATATATAGATTCATGCTGTTGGCATTAATACACACACAATTTGTATGCAGCTGCATTGCTTGTGCTCAAAAGAGGCAAAGTGCAATATATATGTATATGTATGTAAAAGAGGTACACAACTCAAGAGTCACACTCAACTTTCTAATTAAATTACACGAAGGAGTTTTACACACACTAATATACGTAGTTTTGTAGAGACTGCTAGCAGTAGCAAACACTGCCACTAGAAGTTCTCGCAGATGATGATGAGAATCTGATAAATGTGACCAACACCAATAGTGAAATTTGTAAATTAAAAGGAGTTTTGTTTTTTAATATTAACAGCATTAATTATTAAAATACAACCCAAAGAAACGTCTGCAATATTTTATAAATTCATAATCCTAAAACTACTAAAATAAATAAAAGATAATTAGAAATTGGTTTATTTAATATACTAGCTTGTTAAGCCCGGCGCACAGTGCTTTGTCCCCATATAGTGAATCGGCAAAATTAGAGAAGTTATCGTCGAAGAATGAAATTTAGTGTGCTGGTTCAAAATATGGCAATTAAGAAAAATTCGAAGTTTCGGAAAAATCGGTGCACGGACATGACTACCTCTCATACATCCTTCAATTTAAAACTTTAATTTTAGCTATAATTGTAAATGGAATAAATCTGTTAAAATATTCGGTGCAAGAACATTTTTCTCAATAACTAAATTTGATCTACATTTGTGAACAAAATGCAAATAATTTAATATTTCCTTTAAAATGCGTCATAAATAAATTTGTTTCTAAATTTGCTCGTCGTTTTTCTTGTATGGGAAAATCGCGCATTCCTTATATTTTTATGACTGGCTTCTAAGGTTTCTTCGGACAAACACCCTAAAATAAAAATAGTTTTGAAAAATGTGTAAAAGGTTTTTTTAATATTTTATTACCTATTAGCAAGTTGAAAACCTTATGAACAG
Organism: Bellardia pandia; assembly: GCA_916048285.2. Lineage (NCBI taxonomy): Eukaryota > Metazoa > Arthropoda > Insecta > Diptera > Calliphoridae > Bellardia > Bellardia pandia. The sequence goes on along the minus strand of OU696531.1, from coordinate 97,349,536 downwards.
TACTTGGCATATAATACCAGCCATACTGAATTAAATAAGAGTTCTTAGTAATATTTAACAGCTCCTTTAACGTTGTAACATTAGCCGGGATTCCGCAAGTTAAAACTCTTAATATTATGCCACAATTATCAATAAGACTTCTAGCAATTCCCGTAATTATGGACCAATCACAATAAAATTGTACCGTATTATTTATATATATGAAATATATTGTTGTGAAATATTATTTGGATACCAAAATTTTTAAGTGAGTTATGCGCTTTAAAGTGATTTTCGGAAGTGGGCCTTATATGGGAGCTACGACTAATTACAGACCGATATTCACTAAATTTTTAGATGTGATTTGGCTTCATTTACCACTCATTTGTTATGAAATTTTTTTGGTTCCTTGCATAACTCAAACATTTATGATTGGTAACACCCAATTTCGGGAGGACATTTGTATGGGGGCCAGGAGAAATAATGGACGGATTGCCGCCAATTTCAATACCATTCGTCCTTGGGCCGAAAAAATATCATATACCAAATTTTATCAAAATATCTTTAAAATTGAGACCTGTACTCTGAGCACAAACTTTACATGGACAGCCAGCCAGCCAGCCAGCCAGCCAGACGGACGGACGGACATCGTTAAATCGACTCAGGAAGTGATTATAATTCGATCGGTATACTTTAAGGGCGTTACAAACATCAACACAAATCCAAAATACCCTCCCCACTATTGTGGTGTAGGGTATAAAAACACACAAACCATGATTTTTAAAATAAATTTGAACAATATGGAAGAGTTGTTCAGGCGCCAGTCTCTTCATATTGGAATGCGAAACCATACTAAACATAAATTACTTGACAGCTGACAAAATGGCCATCAGTTAAAAAAAACACCCTATATATTGTTATCATGCCATCCACACCTTATCAAACGCTTGAGTAATGTTGACAATGAGGGCATAATCAGCCCAATCATGAATAAAAAATCTGCGGGAGTTGTTTCCCTTTTTATTTTTTTAACATTGAATTTGAATTGGAAAAATGAGAAAAGGGAAAAAAACTCCCGCGGAATTTTTATTCATGATTGGGCTGAATATATTTTTTTCAAATATTTTTCTTACGATATTAACAAGTCTAAAGGTTTGCTCGATAGTACTGTGTTTTCTTCTTAATCCAAATTTAGGATTCGGAATAAAATTTTATTCATTTAAAATTGTTGATAACTTGTTCATGAGTATAATAATAATAATTTGCTGGCTCGTCTCTTTTTAAAACGTGATTTTCTTAAGTCGCTCACGTTAAACTTTCTTTTTGCAACCGTTTGTCAGATATTCATATTACGCTTTCAATTTCTTGTATCCAAATTTTTTACAATTTTTCATTTTCACCAAGAAGATAAAATGCAAATAATATTGTTGAAGTAGTAAGCATAAAAAAGACGCCCAGAAAAATCATAGTGTGGGAAAAGGAACTGGGAGGTCATATGAAAGGGTGACGCTATATAAATACCTATACATAGAAATTTAGAGAAGAGCAAATGTTTAAATAAGATTTTCTGTTAAATACACATACTCGTACATACACAGCTTTTGGCATTTATTTAGCTAGAAGTAGCTGTGTATTTTTGTGTATTTTCTACACCAAATAGCCAAAAACCATTAGGAAAAAATCTGTTTTTCTGCAATTTTCTAAGTTAAAATTGGCGTGTTTGTATTGCAACATTTCTTGGCTGCTGTTAATGTCTCTAGTTAGATATTTTGTTCCTTAAGGACACAACACTATTTCCCTAACAAAAAAAAAATACTCTCACACACAGCTTTTTTTCTGGCATATGTACGACTATGCTGCTGTTATTGCCTCCTTAAGTGTCATTTGCTTCATTTTCAAATATATGTTTGCGAAAAGCAGAAAAAACAAATCTTAGTCATTATTGTAATACGGCTATAGGATGTATACACGGTATGTTTCCAATTTACGTGTAGCGTATTCTGTCAGGCGTAACGTTGCTACTGCCGTGTTGTCTTCATTTATTTGGTTTTGTTTTTGTTTTTGCTACGCTTAGTATTTAAAGTTTTGATTTTGGCAAAGTAAATGTCGCATGTTATGTAATTCCCGGTTCTTGTTATATTGCTTTGGGCCTCAAATCAAGTCAAGTGTTTAAATTTGATTTACGTGCTTAAATTAAAGCTTATACAGCTTTAGTACTTTACCAGCATCCCTACATTTACAAAACGAAAAAGAAAAAAAGAAAGAAAACGCAAACGTTATAGCAAAAAACACGCAAACAAATGTTTAAAAAACGTAAATGCTAAAAATCAAGTTGAAAGTAAATACTACAACTTAATAATAAAATTGCATTTTTAACTATTTACACCTTAAGACATCTTCTTAAAGAGGGTGACAAATCACTTGACTGGGCTAAGTTTGCCAAGAAATGTAATGAAATTGTTAGCAAGTAGCATTTGTTGAGCAGGGAGAAACTTGCCAATTTGAAGATTAAATATTGCACTGCATTTCGCTTTATATTAAATGCTGAAAGCAGCTTTTGGCATTAGTATTAGAAAAGTTCTTTGTACTTTTCAGTTTGCAAAGAGTTAGAACTGATATTAATTTTAAACTTGCAACTAAATATAAATAACAGGAACTTTAGCTCATATATCAGACATATGGCAGTATGTAAATAAATTATTTAGCTGGAACTGTTTGAGAAACAATCCTAAACTTAAAAACCATAAAGATTTATATTAGAAATTAATAACAAATTTAAGTATTTGTTAATAAACTCATCACTTGGATTTGTTTAATTAACAATGATGACTTACCAAAGCTTATCTTACTTCATTAAACTATTATGGTGTCATGAGAACAGTCGTATTATTCAGTCTCATGTTAAAAGCACAACTGGGACGAACGACGAATTTTTGGTGGCGAATATTCGTCGCTAGAAACACAACACAATTGTGTATGTGATATAAAAATTTCCGCGAAAAAACAGAAATATCGTATGAAATGGCGCGATTGTAAATTTATCTGGCAAGAATAAGTTGAAAAAGTATTATAGTAATGTGCTTCATACGACAAATTTACACAGCGAATTGTCACTAACTAATTCATTGTGTTAGGCAAAATTCGCCGTTCAACCCAGTTGTGTTCCTGGCATTAGACATTCGAATGAATTATTATAGAGCTTGGCTGATATTAAGTCAGATCTTCAAACATATCAAGTAAAGTTAAGGTAATTTTCTTGGTTTTATAGGAGCTTTAGTTAAACAACCGTTCGTGGTTTTATAGAACCTTTAGTTAAACTATAATTCGTGGTTTTCTAGAACCTTTAGATCTCTAAAACCTTTAGTTAAACTATCATCTGTATCGTGTTGGCGTTCTTTTCTGTTATCTCCTTAAACAATCTCCTTTTCGTGGTTTTCTAGAACCTTTAGTTAATGTATTATTCGTGTTTTTATAGAACCTTTATGTAAACTACAATTCGTGGTTTTCTAAAACTTTTAGTTAAGCTACCGTTCGTGGTTTTATAAAACCTTTAGTTAAGCTACCGTTCGTGGTTTTCTAGAACCTTTAGATCTCTAAAACCTTTAGTTAAGCTACCGTTCGTGGTTTTCTAGAACCTTTAGATCTCTAAAACCTTTAGTTAAACTACCATCTGTATCGTGTTGGCGTTCTTTTCTGTTATCTCCTTAAACAATCTCCTTTAATATGAAAAACAAGTTAGAAAATAAAGTCGGTCAAGCCCAACCATATAATACTCTACACCCAGTATATGTATAAAACAGTTTTTCAGAAATGTGCGCTATATGGGAGATATAAGCTATTGTGGACCGCTCATCCATTTCTGTGAATATAAATATTATGTATGTTAAACTTTATCTACTTTTAAAGTTGATTACGGGGAGGGTCTTATATGGGAGTTTCGACTAATTACGAACCGAACATTATAAAATTAGGTGTCATCATTTCTGTAAAATGTAGAATTTAATTTGATTACCAATATTCTTAAGAAATTTATGATCGTTAAAATGATTTTCGGAAGTGGGCTTTAGACGGGAGCTACGACTAATTATGGACCGATCTGCACAAAATTTGTAGATGTGATTTGTCTTCATTTAACACTGATTTGTGATTAAATTTCTTTGGTTTCTTGCATAATTTAAACATTGATGATCAGTAAACCCCAATTTCGGAAGGATATTTAAATGGGGGCCAGGTGAAATAATGCACCAATTTCCACCAATTGCAATCCCATTTGTCCTTGGGCCGAAAAAATATCACGTACCAAATTTTATTTAAATATATTCAAAATTGCGACCTGTACTCTGCGCACAAGCTTTACATAGACAGCCAGCCAGACGGACGGATGTACGGACATCGTTAAATCGACTCTGAGTGATTCTGAGTCGATCGGTATACTTTAAGGTGGGTGTTGGACCAATATTTCTGGGCGTTACAAGCTTCAGCACAAATCCAATAAACCCTACCCACTATGGTGGTGTAGGGTATAACAAGCAAGTCAAAGTGTCACACCTTGGAAATGAATAAGATTGGGTAACACTTTCATATAAGTTAACTGATGCGAATGGTGTCTACTTTCCAAACATATAAATCTCCGAAAACGTAAGGTTGTAGAATCCACATGGAGCTCACTTAACAAATAGACTTCATAAAGAGTTCCTGAATGCCTTTCATGTGAAATAGGAAATCAGAGAGAGATTTTAACAAATACGAAAATACTTCTTTATATTTTAGTTTATCCTGCTGATTATTTGATATTTACTGATATTTTTTAAATAATTGTTTTATTTTATGTTATTCTTCTACTTTCAGAAACTGGAATTTCATACTCACACCGGCACCGCTCTCTTTCCAGCCCAGTTTGCTCTCAACTATGAATTTGTTGATACCGAACAGGGTGGTGAGTCATGGCCGGGACGTAGGGGAGAAGAACCCGTACCACAACTATGCTCAAGAGTATTTCGCAAACGTAAAGGCAATATACAAGTGCCACGTAATGTTTTCCTCTATGGTAGAGGAGGAGCTAAAAATCTCACCTGCCTGTACCGCTTTGAAGCGGGTCCCTCGGAAAGAGTAAGACTGGTTTTGCATAATGTATCTTTTGGTGATGGCACCACCTGTACCACCGACAATGATTTACACACGGGCAGACCGAAATGCAATCAATTGGATCCGGATGGTAGAATTACTGAATTAAAACTATTCGATGTACCCTTTCGGGATGTTAAAATACAAATGGGTTGCTTTTGTGACAACTCCAGTGCTTTGTACAGCAATGCTCCCCTGACATTTGTCTCCAATTCAAGAATAATGGAATTGACTTTTACGGTTACCAGATTAAATATCTCCGAAGATTTTGCCGATGTTAATTTCTTTGCTTCGTATGAGTTTAAGCGGGTATCAGAGTGTCGTAAGCGTTTGAAACTGAAAGGAGCTGGCGGTGAAGATGAGATTAAGTATCCCATGAAATCTCAGGATTCCAGTTGTGAGGGTTTATCTTGGTATATAGAGGCTCAAACATTGGAGAAATCTTTGTTTGTGCAAACTTGGGGCTCATATTTACCAGTGGATCCTACATCGGAAGATGCCATGAGATGTCATACGAAAAATCGTTTAATGATTTATTCGGGAAGGCCTTTAAAGCCTATGAGAGTGGTGTGTCCAGCTCAGAGTGGTCCCAGGCCAACATCACTGCATATATTCTCAGAGGATTGGACTAATGGCCAGCCGTTGTTTACTAATAAGTAAGTACAAATGAAATTAAAACAAATTTGTAATACTTTTCGTGTATATTATCAAATGCCTAAAACTATGCTTTTAAATCCTTCAAATTGCAGCCTAAGCTAACACTTTTAAAACAACTTAAATATAAACCTTAAATTAGGCTAAAAAATCAATAAAAATTGCTCTCAGGAGATATATAAAAACTCAAACGAAAATAAGTAAAGCAAACATGGAAAAGCTATAACGTATGAAATTTATTATATGTATGTACTTTGAATGTAACGCTTAAGCCAAAATACGCCCAAACTGGTCAAATACTAAACACTGCCTTTTGCAGTAGACTCCTTTTTTTACAAATTATGTACTTTTTTTGGCACAGTGTGTCTACGTTAACATTATTAATGCATGAATAAATGAAATTTACAAAAGTCGAAAAGTGTATTTGGTGCGTAATTGAACTGAACAACAACCAACCAAACACAAACTCCAACTATGTAGACTCTGCAGTTTGATAGCAGCCACTATCAACTGCCGAGCATCCCTGCAGGCCTTTTAATACATTTACACACTAAGAGTATGTGGATGTATGACCATTCAGTCGTTGTTTTTTTTTTTAATGTTTTTCGAAAATTTACTGCTACCAATGGCTTTTGGGTTTAGACGTTTAACCCTAAAGGTAGACACTCATTAAAATCGATAGTATCTTTTATTGTAGGTGTTATAAACATAAAACACCTACAGAATGTTAAAGTTTGTTACAAGCAGAGCAAAAAATATTTACGACAATACATACATACATACATGTACATGTTTAAGTGGGGTTTAAGCGGGTGGATTGACACTCTTGTAGTTTTTTTTTTTTTTTTGCAATAGTGCTAAACAAAAGTTTTTAGACACTTTGTAGTTGATTTTAATTTAGCAGACAATGGAAGTTTAATTAAAAATGAAAATTGTTGTTGTTTAATTGCGCTTAATGCATAAACAAATTTTTGAATGAAAATAATGTGTTAATTTATAATGGCTGATGTTAGAGATTGTTTTAAGATAACAATTTTTTTTGGAGACTGACATATACAAATTGCTATATTATGAATCATAAAATCATTCACAAAATGGTATGGCTTTAAATATTATAATAGGAAGGCAACTGATATTTGTTAAAGTATGGAAATGAAGCAGTACTGCACAGTAGACAACAGATGTAGATCATGGAGGAAATAAACGGTCCTCAATACCGCATACTGATTACATAGAAAACCACTATTACATCGAGATAATACAACAGGAAGGACAATTTATTTACGATGTAGCCAGTGCCAAAAAGCAAAGGTCCGTAAGAAAACGTCATAAAGGTAAAAAAATTGCTTCAACAAATCTGCTTTACATCCTGGCAAATGTCTTGAAAATTACCATTCCTGATAAACTTGATCACTTTTTTTTAATAATATTAATATTAAATTTGATATTAAATTTTAATGGTCTTTTAATTAGTTTGTATCCTGGAGAAATAAATTTTGTGTCATAACTTGTATTTCATTAAGTCTTGATTTCATTTGTGTGACTTTTTTTTTTTTTTTGCCTAAAACTAAAATATCTTCGACAACGTTCCATTTAAGTCTTGACGGTATTTCCTGCTCTGTTACATCCGGTAAATTTTGAATAACCAAGTAGAACATGACGGTAAAAGCCGTCAATCCTGGGCCTTTATATGCTTTAGTCCCACGATTGTTTAATATTTAACACAACATTTATAAGGACCTAGTAGAATACACAAAATCTGTTTTTTAGCATATACAAAATTTAAAATTTCTCCTTTTGAAAATTCTTGCAACTAGCCGTTTATTTCTTGCCCTGACTGTAAAAACAATATTATACCACATGAAAATGCCATAAACTTTGTTTTACGATTATTTCGTGTGAATTCTGATGTTCAACTTTCTTTTTTTTTTTTTTGTTCTGCTCATTTTGTTGCTTGTGTTTCTTTTTGTTCATTTGGTCTCATGCTCTAAACTTACTACAAGTAATTTTTTAAAGCACAAAAACATCATGTTAGTCCGAAAACATTGTACCGGACTACAAGAGACTCGTTGGTGTTTTGTAATTGTTTTTTTCTTTGTTTTGCATTTGTTGGCTATAAAACATACATGAAAGTCTTTAAAATCTTCTACATGTACACGAAGTTAGCACACAACATTCATGCATTTAAAGAACCAGCCATTCATTCATTTATTCATTCATGCTCGTACAGTGAATGCATTGGTGTGAATGAGTATGTGCTTGGATGTTAAGTCGATAATTTACTGAACATATACAAACATCATCAACAGCAACTTTCGCATGTTGTTTGTATGTATTTAATGTTATTGTGTGTTTGTGTATGTTTGTACATAGATTCAATACAATTACTTATGTAAACATTCATATACATCCATGTATACGCTCTTTATAAACTGTTTGGTATGTTAAAAGCATGAGAGAAATCCGAAAAATCTTTTGGATGTCCAGGATGTAAAAAGCAATGGAATAAAACATCTACGGCAACTAAAACAGTGAGCTGAAGAAGATTCCGATGGGGCTCAACTTCCCTTGCAATAGTTGGTTTTTATAAGCTGCAATCGCGTTTCTTGATAAACATCAATCGTGTGTCTTTATAGGCTTTCATAGCGGGTTTATATAAGCTCCATTCGTATTTATAAACTTCAATTATGCATCTTTATAAACTTCAATCATGGATCTTTATAAACTTCAATAATGGATTTTTATAAGCTTTAATCGTGGATCTTTATAAACTTCAATCATGGCTCTATACAAATTTCAATCGTGGATCTTTATAAACTTCAACCATGGATCTTTATAAACTTCAATCGTGGATCTTTATAAACTTCAATCATGGCTCTTATTAAACTTTAATTATGGATCTTTATAAACTTCAATCGTGGATCTTTATAAACTTCAATAATAGATTTTTATAAACTTTAATCGTGGATCTTTATAAACTTCAATCATGGCCCTTTATAAACTTCAATCATGGCTCTTATTAAACTTTAATTATGGATCTTTATAAACTTCAATAGTGGATCTATTTAAATTTCAATCATGGATCTTTATAAACTTCAATCATGGATCTTTATAAACTTTAATCATGGATCTTTATAAAATTCAATCGTGGATCTATTTAAATTTCAATCATGGATCTTTATAAACTTAAATCATGGAAATTTATAAACTTTAATCGTGGATCTATTTAAATTTCAATCATGGATATATTTAAATTTCAATCATGGATCTTTATAAACTTGAATTGTGGATCTTTATAAACTTCAATCATGGATCTTTATAAACTTCAATCACGGATCTTTATAAACTTCAATCGTGGATCTTTATAAACTTCAATCGTGGATCTATTTAAACTTCAATCGTGGATCTTTATAAACTTCAATCATGGATCTTTATAAACTTCAATTGTGGGTCTTTATAAACTTCAATCATGGTTCTTTATAAACTTCAATCGTGGATCTATTTAAAATTCAATCGTGGATCTTTATAAACTTCAATCGCGGATCTTTATAAACCTCAATCATAGATCTTTTTAAACTTCAATCATGGATCTTTATAAACTTCAATCATGGATTTTTATAAGCTTTAATCGTGGATCTTTATAAACATCAATCGTGGATCTTTATAAACTTCAATTATGGATCTTTATAAACTTCAATCGTGGATCTTTATAAACTTCAATCATGGATCTTTATAAACTTCAATTGTGGGTCTTTATAAACTTCAATCATGGTTATTTATAAACTTCAATCGTGGATCTATTTAAACTTCAATCGTGGATCTTTATAAACTTCAATCGCGGATCTTTATAGACCTCAATCATGGATCTTTTTAAACTTCAATCATGGATCTTTATAAACTTCAATCATGGATTTTTATAAACTTTAATCGTGGATCTTTATAAACATCAATCGTGGATCTTTATAAACTTCAATTATGGATCTTTATAAACTTCAATCGTGAATCTTTATAAACTTCGATCATGGATCTTTATAAACTTCAATCGTGGATCTTTATAAACTTTAATCATGGCTCTTTATAAATTTCAATTATGGATCTTTATAAACTTCAATCGTGGATCTATTTAAACTTCAATCGTGGATCTTTATAAACTTCAATCATGGATCTTTATAAACTTCAATTGTGGGTCATTATAAACTTCAATCATGGTTCTTTATAAACTTCAATCGTGGATCTATTTAAACTTCAATCATGGATCTTTATAAACTTCAATCGCGGATCTTTATAAACCTCAATCATGGATCTTTTTAAACTTCAATCATGGATCTTTTTAAACTTCAATCATGGATCTTTTTAAACTTCAATCATGGATCTTTATAAACTTCAATCATGGATCTTTATAAACATCAATCATGAATCTTTATAAATTTCAATCGTGGATCTTTATAAACTTTAATCGTGGAAACCTTTAATCGTTAGGAAACCTTTATCGTTATCGTACATCCCTATAAGCTTCAGTCTTGGGTTTTTATTTATTACCTTTAATCGCGGGTCATTAAAAGTTTCAATCCTAATCCTAAATAACTTCAATTGTATATATTATTAAACTTTTAGGCCTATACTGGTATCAATCTTAGTTTCTTTCAGGAAGTAAGAATTTTAGTAAAATGTATAGGAAACATATCAGAAATACAAATTCGAAGAAGAATCCAAATTTCCATTAATTTCCTATTGGACACAGTTGGCAGAATTGTAATAATTTTCTGTTGCCAAAATCAAATGACGGTCTCAAGGAACAAAGCACACCGCCCATTTTGAAATATATTACAGATAGTTTTAAATACTTCAAAAGAATTTAAATTCCATTAATTTCCTATTGGGACAGTTCCTAGAATTGAAAACATTTCCTGCTTCTAAGGGCACTGCTACACGTTCAATAAATATCGTGATACAATACTGATGGATCGCGATCCATATCGCAGAATGGCCTAAAATATGAAATCCAGATCGCGGATCGTGGATCTCGTGATAAATATAGAACGTGTAACATTTTCATTATATTAAACCATGATATGTCAGTAAAAAGTAATAAATAAAAGATATAAAATAACATAAAATACGCAGTGGAAAATATTAAACAAAGAAAAGTAAAACAATTGACAAAAGCAAGCAAAATAGCTAAACAGGCTTTAGTTTGGTTTTCTCGCGACACTGATAAACGACCCGCACAGCACAAAAATAACATAAATACTGACGCGATAAATATTGAACATGTAGCATACGCTCGTGATCTGTCAATACTTTAAAATGGTTCGCGATCCAAATATCACGATATTTATTGAACGTGTAGCAGTGCCCTAAAATCAAATAAAGGTCTCAAGGAATAAAGAACACTGCGCATTTTGAAATATATTCGAGACAGTTTTATATATTTCGAAGAAACCTGCCTTAGAGTACATATATTCTAATAATATGAATTTCCTTAAAGTACTTCTAAGCCGGTCCTCGTACTAAAACTAGCAGATTCATATTTTGCACACTCATTTACTTACTTACACACACACAGATCTAGTTTCCTCTTTGACTTTAACCAATTTCTTTTACTTTGTCGGGTATTTGTAGATCTTGTTTATTTGACCACCTCCTCCCCAACCCCTTTTTTCCAGTATTAGTACCAGTACACCGCTCAGCTTGTTTTTTTTTTTTTTTTTTGTTTCTCTGGCCATTTTTGGTAGAAGTGTTTATGTCAGCAATTGGAAAAATATATACGACGTGCATGGTACATTTTCAATGTTTGTAAAATTTCAGTATTTTCTTTTTTCTGCCTTTCGATTCATAGTTGTTTCCTTTTTTCATCTCTGTGTTTTTAGGTCGTTAATATTTGTTTATAATTCTCTGACAATAGTATGTATGTAACTATGAATTAGAACCGGTGCCTGGGTGAGTGTATGTGTGTGTGTATATGTGTGATTGTATTTGATAGTATGTACTTTATTGTATGCGTATGTCCTAAAAGCATTTATTGTAATTTTCGTTCATATCTGTATATTTACATTCACTAAACAACAACGACATACCCGGTACAGTCCAATGTTGTTTTAATGTTCTCTGGCCAGAGGCGTAATATTGTTTCGTTTGGGAAATGGGTAATGCATTGAATTGGGTAATTCAATAACTGAAATTGGCAAAGGAAGAGTCTCAAGTGTTTAATAGAAACTATTAGCACTTAAATATTAAATTCGTTTGACAGATTAGTACTGAAATGTAAATAAGTTGATAAAAAAAACATTAATTTGGCAAAGTAAGAAGCTGAAATGTTTAGCAATAATGTTGTTAGATTAAGATATGACTAAACAGTTAATATTTTCTATATCAACCTCAATTACAAGTCTTTCTAAGCTTCAATCGCAGATTTTTTTGTATTCTTTAATCGTAGGTTTTTCTAACACTAAATGTTTATATCAGGCTTTAAAAGTTGATCGGTATATGATTTACTCATGGGTCTTTAAAAGCTTACATTGCAGGTTTGTTTTCAAAATTTGAGCTTAGATCTTTATAAGCTTTAATCCTTGGTCTTTATAAGATTCAATTTTAAAACTTTATCAGCTTCAATACTTTGGGTTTACAAGCTTCAATCATTGTTCTATATGAGCTGTAGTCATTAGTTTTTTAAGGTTCAATCCAAGGGATCTCTATGCTTCAATCATAATTCATTGTAAGCTTCAACCGTATGTCTTTTTCAACTTCAATTGTTGATGTTTATAAGCTTTAATCTTGGGTGGTTATAGCACTCAATCGTGGATCTTTTTAAAATTCAATCATTGGTGTTTATGACACTCAATAGGTTTCAATCTGAGGTGTTTATGGCACTCAATCGTGGATCTTTAGAACCTTCAATATGGATGTTTATGGCACTCAATCCTGAATCTTTATAAGTTTTAATCTTGGGCACTCAATCGTGGATCTTTTTAAGATTCACTCATCGGTGTTTATGACACTCAATCGTGGATCTTTATAAGCTTCAATATGGATGTTTATGATACTCAATCCTAGATCTTTATAAGCATTAATCTGGGGCGTTTATGGAAGTCAATCGTGAATCCTTATAGGTTTCAATCTGGGTTGTTTATGGCAATCAATCGTGGATCTTTAGAAGCTTCAATATGGATGTTTATGACACTCAATCCTGAATCTTTATAAGTTTTAATCTTGGGCACTCAATCGTGGATCTTTTTAAGATTCACTCATCGGTGTTTATGACACTCAATCGTGGATCTTTATAAGCTTCAATATGGATGTTTATGATACTCAATCCTAGATCTTTATAAGCTTTAATCTGGGGCGTTTATGACAGTCAATCGTGAATCCTTATAGGTTTCAATCTGGGTTGTTTATGGCACTCAATCGTGGATCTTTAGAAGCTTCAATATGGATGTTTATGACACTCAATCCTGAATCTTTATAAGTTTTAATCTTGGGCTCTCAATCGTGGATCTTTTTAAGATTCACTCATCGGTGTTTATGACACTCAATCGTGGATCTTTATAAGCTTCAATATGGATGTTTGTGATACTCAATCCTAGATATTTATAAGCTTTAATCTGGGGCGTTTATGGAAGTCAATCGTGAATCCTTATAGGCTTCAAACTGGGATGTTTATGGCACTCAATCGTGGATCTTTAGAAGCGCCAATATGGATGTTTATGACACTCAATCCTGGATTTTTACAAGCTTTAATCTGGGGCGTTTATGGAAGTCAATCGTGAATCCTTATAGGCTTCAAACTGGGATGTTTATGGCACTCAATCGTGGATCATTAGAAGCGCCAATATGGATGTTTATAACACTCAGTCCTGGATTTTTACAAGCTTTAATCTGATGTGTTTATGACAGTCAATCGTGAATCCTTATAAGCTTAGGCTTGCATTTAATTAAAGAAAAGCGCTATTAATTGCAAATCTGTCGGAGAAAGCCGACACTTATTATAAATTCATTTAAGTAGATCACAAAAACCAAAGGGGTTCCAACCTTCTTTAATAGCTGAGCTTTAAAACTTAAAACCATATATATTTACATTGAGAGAGAAGACTAATAAAAGACTAGATATAAAGAAGGCTGTTGGAAGTGTTAGATCTGAAAACTAAAATAAACACGTTTTCGGGCATAGACGGCGGAATGCAGTTTTGATCATAACTGCTGCCGGAAATTATGATTCCATAGTAAGTTTGACAGCTTAGACAATTTCAACTTGTCGCTGGTTTCATCTGAGTGTTCTCGCTATTTCAATGAAAGATCTTCAAAGTAAGACATTTGATCTTCAAACTATGTCCACACATTGTTGCTGCCATGAAGGTCAATAAATATTTTGTGATTTTCTTTAACATGTTACTAAACATAAAGTATTGAAAACGAACGAGCTTTATCTGTCTGCTAGCGGAAAATGAAACCAATATGAAAATGTTAGCATCGAGATTACCTTCAATACTAACCAATTTAACTAAGAATTTTCAAATTTAAAACTCTTGACATTTCTTTAATTCTAATCAAGCACGTTCGTCAAGCAAAGCTAACAAAAACTCAAATGACTTTTCAATATTTTTCAAAGTATCTATGGTTATTTTCCAATTATATAAATTGGTTCGATGAGTGTTGATCATTGGGTAATACGACACTAAATCTTAACGCAAGAAGACACCAATTCATAATCAAGTTTCTTATTTGCTTGCACTAAAAAAATCTGGCGACAATGAACGGCCTAAAAATATTAATTTTATTTGAAATGTCTAAAGTATTTAATTATAAAGGCGATTTTAGAATTCATCATTTCAGCATAATAAATCCTCCACCATTTGCTTGTTATCAGAAATATTTCCCCTCTCATTACACCATTACTTTTGACGGAAATAGCCCTTGTTGCCGATGCCTCTGTAAAACAAATTTATTGCTCTTTGTTTTTCTTCCTTGACTTGTTTAACAATTTAAATCTTACATAACCATAAACATGCATGATCCGGCACGTTTTAAAATCTTTAATACATTTTAAAATAAAATTTTGATTTTTAATTTTGCAACTAGAAGCAATAAATGGGAAAAAAAAACTTCAACAAACCTAAATAATAAACCTAAAAAGGACACAACACCAGTCCACCCAACTGTTAACCAAAAGGAAGTGTATTAAAATTGTGTAAGCAATGGCATTTGTACATAATGAACTTTACAAACAAACCTCATACTCCAAGACTGACGTACCTTATGGAAAAAAAACTTTAAATTTAAATATTTATGAAAATTGTAATTATTACTAAAATAACCAAAAATTAAAAAAAAAACTCATACAAAAATTGAATCTAAATCATAAAAAGCCCCAGCTTATTTAAAAACCATTTCACTTATAAACATCTCTTCTCTTTTCCAGGCCGGTCAGCTTAGTTTTGGAACCCATTTTGAAGGAACCCGGTGACATTGCATTTACCTGGCTGGAAATACATCGCACTAAAAACGCTTTACTGCAACAATTTGATTTACAAACAAATGCCAGTACGACGGGAACTGGTGGCACAGGATCGTCTGCTGGTGGTACTGGTGGCAGTGGCATAACCACCACAGGTACCAGTGGCAACGACACATTAAGTGATTTTGGATTCTATCCAAAAGAGTCAGACTGTGAATATAAATGTCCTGAAATTGATGCATGCATAGCAGCCATATTGTGGTGTGATGGTGAGTAGTAGTTTATATTAGAACATTTTATATTTTGTGCAAAATTTTAAGTGTGCGAGTAGCAGAAAAAAGTTAGTTATTTGTGCTGTTCCAATTTGCTAGAGTAATGCTAGAAGTGTATTGTTTATATGATATTTTGGAAATGATTAAACCTTTAAGCACCAGTGTAGAGAAGAGACTACTCTATGCTAGTGTAGAGTACAGACTAATGTACGCCAGCGTAAAGTAGAGATTACTCTACGCTAGTGTACAACTGTAACCCAATGTGGCGTAAAAACTAGAGTTTACGCCAGTGTAGAGTAGAGACTATTCTACGTTAGTGTAGAGTAGAGACTAATTTTCTTTTTTTTTATTTTTATTAAATTAGATACATATCAAAATATTAAAAATATATTATGCTGATCGTAAAATTGTCTATCAAACAATAAATAAAATAATAATAAATTTTGCACTAAGACTGAATATAAAAAAAGATAAGGATATTCTAGTCCAATAACCAGTGTATGTTTTGTATTTCTTACTACGTTTAGGTGGAGGGCATTAAAGATTCGGCACAGCAGCATATTGCACTCTAACTTGTTTTATATAAAAATTATTTATTTCTTTATAGCTACGTCAAAAAAGTAGAGACTACTCTACGCCAGTGTTAAGTAAAAACTCTACTCTATGCCAGTATAAAGTAGAGACTATTTTACGCCAATGCAGCATAGAGACTGCTCTACGTCAGTGTAAAGTAGAGACTACTCTACACCAGCGGAGAATATAAACTACTCTACGCAGGTGTAGAGTAGAGACTAATTTATGCCAATGTAGCGTAGAGACTATTCTACGTACGTGTAAAGTAGAGACTACTCTACACCAGTGTAGAGTAGAGACTAATTTATGCCAGTGTAGAGTAAAGTGTAAAGTAGAGACTACGCAACTACAGGTTTAGTGTATTTTACGCTTTTCTAATGTTTAGTTTACTCAACTTATGTCCTTTGTCTTCCTAATGGCTTAACCGCAAAGCACTGCATATATTACAATGTAAACCTGATGTAAGTTGAAGTTGATTTGTTTTATATTCCTCATGCTTTGCCATACTTTTTTTCTGCTGTTATTTTCCAAATGGTACATGAAAAAAATTATTGTATGTTTTTCTACTCAGCAACTCCTGGTCGTAAACGTAATATTTGTTCTCGTGGCGGCTGCTGATACTATTGCTCACGTTATTGTTTGTGTTATTTTAGCTGGGAATTTAGGTTAAATCAACTTGTATTCACAATGAAGCATTGTACGTGCTTCTTAGCTAGAAAATTTACGAGGCGTTTAATAATTTATACATCTTAGATTTTGCCAGCTTGTACTGTTGTACTTTTTTCGGGTTTTGTTTCACCTTTGTGGAGGTTGTTTTGGGGGGGATATTTTATTACTTTAGACATTAAACGTGTAGATTTTGGTGGAATATTGAGTTTGAATTGTATTGTAAAACGAAACGTTTTTTCCTCTGTATTACTTTTTGTTTAAACAAAAAGAAATTATGGGGTTTCCAATTCAGAAGGCAAAGTAAAGCTTTTGTTTTTTATTTATTTCTGGAGTTTGTTTATGATATTTTTTGTTTAAATATTTAGAGAATTTTAGTTACATATTATATTGTTTATTTGTGTTTTTGTTTTATTTATTTATATTAATAAGAACAGTATGTGACCCAATTTTAATATTCTTGTATAATTTGGGGTTTTGTATGTGTTTGGCTGTGCATAGATTTCAAAAGTTAATACAACAAATACTGGTTTTAAGAGTCTGTATGCGAGTTATAAAACATTTGTTTTTCGAAAATAAATCACAAGTTGCTAGCATTTCTCTCACTCCCAAAAAGAAATCTTAGATGTTATTCTACGGCAGTGTAAAGTATACTACTTTACGCCAGTATAGACCAGAGAGACGACTATATGTCAGTGTACAAAATAGAGATTACTCTACGAGTAAAGAATGTGCCAAATATTGAAAAATCCTATTATTGAGTTAAAAAATATTTTTTTTGATAGATATCCCATTAAGCGATTATAAAGGCCTTAAAGTAAATTGTATAAGCTTTCTTTTGAGAAAAAAGGGTCCAAATTTGAAAAAAAAAATTAAAAAAAAAAATTTTTAAATTAAAAAAAAAATAATTTTGAAATGATTGAAGAAATAGCTATTTAAAGTCCTTTGGACAATTTTTGCTAGGACCAATAGGTGAAAAGTTACACTCATTTTAAGAAAACCCTGTATGACCAAAATGTCCAAATTTGACCCCCTCTAACTCCGGCACTTCTTGACTGATATAGCTGAAAATTTGAAAAAAAAAATTAAAAAAAAAATTTTTTTAATTAAAAAAAAATATTTTTGAAATGATTGAAGAAATAGCTATTTAAAGTCCTTTGGACAATTTTTGCTAGGACCAATAGGTGAAAAGTTACACTCATATTAAAAAAACGCTGTATGACCAAAATAGACCAAAATGTCCAACTTTGACCCCCTCTAACTTCGGCACTTCTTGACTGATATAGCTGAAAGTTTGTGTCTGGCCTACTATCCCATAGTACTAATCTTGATGCAAATTTCATCCAAATCGGAAGACATCGATTATTAAAATTGGGTCATTTGACGTGAAATTCAACATTTAAATAATTCATCAGTGTTTCACTCATACCACTTATTTTGCTGTGGTACCCTTATTTAAAGTAATAAAATACTTCGTTTTCATTTCTCTTTATCTTATTACTCCTTCCTTGAACATTTTTACTACCACTCTCAGGAAGTTTTTAGTTTTTTAACGATTTTCCTTAACAAAACCACCTAAACGCTTAAACAACAAGATGTATCCATAAAAGTTTGTTTTTACACTAAAGATACCGGACATAAAACTAATACGATCCATATCAAAACACAACTAAATAGTTTAGAAAAAAACTAGCAACTTAAAAACTGTTATAAAAACAGCAATATACTTTTGAGAGGTATATCTTTTTATATATTTTTCTTACGTCACAATAATAAAAAAGAAAAAAACTAACATACAGACATCTAAGGATCTGTTTAAATAAAGCAAAACAAACATGTTCAGTTCTTTCATTTGTTCGTGCACTCATTTAGTCATACCCAACTTAAATCGTTTAAGTGCAATGCATCATTTATTTGTTTACCATAATATTTTTCTAACAGTCTTTTGTTTTGTCATTGTGTCCTTGTTGCAGCAGTTTCCCAGAAATACAATTTGCGACGTGGTTTAAATAAAAAAAAAAAAAAAACAACAACTATTGTAGAATATGTTAAACAATATTTTTTTTCAGTTTTATTTTATTTTTTTTAAACATAGAAAGCAATATTGAATAACAGCAAAAACAAATATTCTAGCTTTGGTTAGAGATGTTTAGAACACAAAGAATTATCGAATAAATAACTCCTGTTAACTGATATTCGCATAACGTTAGTACAATCTAGCAACAAACGCAACAATGTTAATGTAGCTTAATTGATTAGCTTTAAAAATAATGCGCCTACTCACCACCAGAGGCGCTGCAATTCTGCACTAAAAACAAACATAATGCGCAATTGCAGCGTTGTGATATAAAAAACTTTCTTTTAAGCTAAATTCCTCTTGTAATGACGTTCCAAGTTTCAAAGGAATATGAGCATGCGAAAGAATAATTTTCCTCAGGTTAAATAATTAATTAGGTTACTACTTGTATACCCATCCACCACCACAATGAATGAGTGTAATTACGTTTGTCATTCCATGTAAAACTTATATTCATCTGACACCCAACAAAATATAAATATTCTTGATCCTTATGAAATTCTAAGTCGATTGAGCTATTTCCGTTTGTCTATCCGTCAGTATAAAACACTCACCCAACTTTACTTAATGAAATTTCCAGAAAAATATCTTTTATTTTATAGGACAGTTTGGTATTAAAAATCAGCCAAATTGGTAAAGTAGAAGCAGAGTTAAGGAAAAAATGTGAGGCAACCTCCATAAAAATTAGTTATAAATTATATATTTACACTGTCGTACAAAATATATTTCCTGTTTTCTTTTTATTAAAACAGATAAAATTAAAATGTTTGCCTTCATCGTTTGTTAACAATCTGTAGCATAATCTAGCACGCGACATATTTTTCAGAAGAATTGTAATAAAAGCTTTGTATTTATGAGCATATGAAAAATATAGTACAAATTCACCTTAAAGTAACCATAACTTAACATGTCGAAACGCTTCAAAGTATTTAACTATTAAAACTCCTACAACACTAGCAAAACAATATAATAAAGATATAAAGAGTGATCCAAAATTGTTTTTACCATCTTGTTGAAGCAAATGGAGGACCTGAGCTATTATTTAGCTATATTGATCATCAGTAAATTACACCATCTACTTTACCAGGCTCTTTATCAAAGAATAATTTTTGAATACTCGTATATACAGCTGTCAAACTCGTATTTTTGAAATTGGTAATTGCTTACTGCAAAAAAGTCATATTCAAAATATACGTGAATTTTCCCACACCCTTTATATGCAGCGTGCTTGTTAGAAAAAAACCCTATAGCCAAATAGGATATCACAACACAACAAAAGTGATAAAGTTTAGCATATAACACTTTAGAGTACATTTAGGAAGTTGTTCTTCATCCCAGCACATGCATATGCAGGCAGAATGAGGAAAAAAAATGGATGAATGAGTGCTATAAAGAAACTTGGGGTAACATTATTACTTTAGACAGATATAGATGAATATTACAAAATGTTTGGTGGTAAATGCAACTGCAATTACAGAAGAGTATAGAAAAATAGCAAACAAATTTCATAAAACGAGTATATAACTTAAAATCAAAATCCAACAAACAAACTGTTAGGAGCCAGCTTAAAAATGTAAAGAACAAAAAAATGTTGACAATCCGGCTTTAATCTAAGCTTAGTTGATTGTGCTCTTCGAAATCGGGCACAAAACTAGCAATTACTTTACTCTAAGCTGCTTAAAGACCAGCAAACTATCAATTACTTGACATTCACTGAACTAGCTGTTAGATAACTTTTGGATATCCATCATAGACAGACTAAATATGGCATTAATACAGCAAATAAACTCATAAAATAGCTCCCTAAAAATTCCCCTAACTGAAACATTTTGTTTGCACTGCAATTGTCTTGTGTAAGCAGATTTGTATGTGTAGCAATTTAAATGACTTGACTAGGTTGAAATGAAATGTAAAGGAGTACAAACATAGTAGGTACATTGAGATATATTTGCAAAGCCGGCAAATTTTTTTCTAAAACACCAGCTGAGACCAGCATCACTTTATATTCTAATACTTTTGATAAAATGATAGGTGAAGACCATTGCTCTAGAATATAGGTAGAACCACGTTTCCTATAGAAAATTATTCTAGAATATAGCCATGTTTGTATAGATACTTACTCTGAAATATATCCATGTTTTCTATAAAAAATTGTTCTATAATTGATTTACATTTTCTAGAGAAAATTACTCTAGAATGAAGTTACGTATCCTATACAAAATTGATTAGAAATAAAGCAACGTTTTTTATAAAAAATTTCTCTAGAATAAACCTTCGTTTCGTATAGAAAATTGATCTTAAATAGGGCCACGTTTCCTATAAAAAATTACTCTAGAATAGAGACACGTTTGATATAAGAAATAAAGACTCGTTTCGTATACAAAATTGCTCTTAAATAAGGCCACGTTTCCTATAGAAGATTACTACAGAATAGAACCACGTTTTCTTTAGAAAATTGTTCTATAATAGAGCCAACTTTTGTATAGAAAATCCTATACACAATTGATTAGAAATAGAGCCACGTCTCCTACAGAAAAATGCTCAAGAATAGAGCTACGATTTCTATAGAAAATTAATCCAAAATAGAGCCACGCTTTTTATATATAAAATTGCTCTAGAATAAAGACCCGTTTCGTATAGAAATCTGGTCTTACATAAGGCCACTTTTTCTATAAAAAATATTTCCAGAATAGATATTATAGAAAATTGCTTTATAATATAGAACCATGTTTCCTACAAAAAATTGCTTTACAATAGAGCCATGTTTCTTATAGAAATATGCTGTAGAATAGAGAAACTATTCCTAAAGAAAATTTCTCTAGAATATGGACACGTTTCTTATAGAAAATTACTCTAGAATAAAGCCACATTTCTTACAGAGAAATGCTAAGGCATAGAGTTACGTTTTGTATAGAAAACTAGCGCACCCGGCGAACTTCGCCTCGCCCAATTTTAAGCCTTCAGACAAACTTTAGAGTAATACAACACGAATATTTAAATTTTCAATGAGATTTATTTGATTTATTGTTTCAATGTTTTTCGATTTGTTTTCCGGCGCAAAAACAAATAACGGTTTCCCAACACGCGAACATTCAACCGTGCGAAAAACAGGGAAATTCGAGATTAATCCCACAGACTTTTAGTGATTGGCCTTGCGATTTATTGATTGTCATCACAAATGCCAATCGAACGGGGAACTGAATCCGCTTGAATTGGAATGGAAGGTCAGTTGGAATAATGGGAATTCGTGGGATAAGGGCTTCCACTCCTTTGAATTTGCCCTTGATGATTGTCGCCTGAATCACATTGTTCATTAGCTTTTTGACGGACAACCGCGTACCGTTGCACAATTTTGGAGGATTGAGATTCCGCAACATGATTATGATCGATCCCACCTTCTGCTGTAAATTATGCGGCGGAGTTCCTGGTACATCAAGCGAGTTCAAAAATTCCGTCGGCTAGTTGGTCGCTTAATTTTCAGCAGATTTGTACGTATGCAGTTGTCTTTGATTTGACTTTGAATAATTAAGTTTAAGCTATCGACGTCCTTATTCCTCGTCCTTATAAGGAATAATTTCACACAAAATTTCATACAAAAACTCGATTTCCGACTTTTCCGGAGGGATTTTCCAAAATTTTCTTCCGTGGAAACTTTCTCCTCGAAATTACGAACAACTGACAAAAAATTTTACAGAAATCGGCCCAGCCGTTCTCAGAATAGAACCAAAATTGATTACAGTATTTATCGCTTATATGCATTTCAAATTTTGCACGACTTTTCGTGCTTATAAGCGAGAAATGCATGTATAAAAATCGGTTATATTAATTACGAATAGAAAATTACTCATGTTGGGATGCATATAAACGTTAAATGCAAATAACCGACGTGCATATAAGCGATAAATACTGTAGAAATAGAACCACATTTTCTACAGAAAATTGCTGTAGAATAGATAAACTTTTTCTATAGAAAAGAACCTATCCTTATTCTGTAAATAAGAACTACTTTTCTTATAGTAAATTCGCTCTAGAATAGATAGATACCAGGTAATTTCTCATGTAGTGTTCTATTAAAAATCCAATTTCTTAACCTCCACTAAACCCTTTTACTCCTTTAAATCACTGGCCAACAACGAACTGTAAATATTAGCGGTATTCACACCGAGCTTGTTAGTTTGTTAGTCGGTAGTTTGTTAATTTGTTAAAGTTACCAACTGTGAACGACCCCCTTTTTAAAACTTTGTTAGTCTGGTAACTTTCGTAGTAAAACAGCTGATTTATTGTTTTGACACAATTTATTATTCTGGAAAAAATAAAACATGCCACGAGAAAGTGTAAAAAAAACAATTGTAAACCATTTAATTACTCATGCTTTGACACAAATAACGTTTGCTGACGGTAAGTAGACAAGATTTATCGAAGTTTAATAGTTTAATTACAAATGATTTAATAATGCAGAAATTTTCCATTTTTTCATTTATTTAACATACTTACTCTCAATGTACACAAATATTTTTTTAGAAATGTATCACAAATGATTTTTTAAATATATTTATTTAGAAACTGCAACAGCTGATTGTGAGTTACCAACTAACAACTATTTTATCAGGGGTGCCGTGTCGTTAATTTGTTAAATGTTTATCCGTTAGCGCGTTAAATATACAAAAACAAAATACGTGTAAAAAAGTAACGATTAACGACTAACAAACTAACAAGCTCGGTGTGAATACCGCTATTGTTTGTGTGTTACTGAACTTGTTAAAGTTTAATGTAGATTTTTATACTTGAAAAAAATTTCATTTCTTAAGGATTTGTTGTTTATGATTTGTTATCTTCTACAATGAATTTAGCGTTTTGTTTTAGTTTGTTGTTTTAAATGGATTACATGAAAGGTTAGTTGTTTTCGTTTGTTTCTTTTTCTTTTTCAATTTACACGAAGCAATTCTTGCATCAACCTTGCAATAAAAATTGCTCTGTTACTATTGACCACATGCGACTAAATTTCTAAACCCAACTGTCGCTTAGCAATTTATTGCAAACAGCTTGCAACTACAACATATTGCTTACACTGTACGACTTAGTGGGAATCATAGTCTAGCAAGATGATGACGATGATGATAATGTTGATGACGAGTTGAGATGAGAACGTTGTGATATGTTTGCTGTTTGTAGCAAGTAATTGTTGTGCCCTTAATTCTTATGCGGCAAACCGCTTTATATAGTTACTAATACTTTGTTATTTTTGTACTTGTTGTTTTGCATTCATTTGTTTCTATCAAAGTTGTTAGAATTTTTAATTTTTTCATTTTGGCTTTATAGGATTTGCAAAAAACGAAAAAAACAGCTTCTTTTTCATGAATAAATTTCCGGTTGTTGAGGATTACACTAATTTTTTTCTATCGTTTGCTTTTGGCAGGGAAAGCAGTGTAGTTAGTTGTTCATAAATAATTAAGAGAGTTTTATTAAGTAAAAACTAAATAGAAAATATAAAAATCACACAAAAGTAGTTTTTGTTTCTTTTAATAAACAAAGTAATAGGATTTTAGATAAAGATTTTTGCTACAACTTTTTATGAAAATAAAAAAACTTTTTGCCAAACAAGTTATTTTGGGTTTAGTTGGAGAGTCAGAAGTTAAGCCGTCCCAAGTTTAAAATAAAAAAAACTTTTCTACAGCTGCTGAATAATATGACATTTACATCAAATTTGTTATTACTTTTAGGCAGGCAGTAAGAAACAAATGTTTTAAAAAAAAGTTAAATATGTAAGTTGTGCGCAAAATCGTTTTGTTGTCATAAATATTAAACAAAAATTTTAATGAATTTTCTAAATAATATTTGCAATTTTAAAAAACTAGCAAAAAAAAGTACTATTTCCATAAATCTTTAAATATTTATTAAAAAAAATACTATTTTTTAGATAATTGTGTTCTTTGACTTTATTTTTGCTAATAATTGTTGTAAATTCATAAATTTCAGAAAAGTAGTAAAAAAGTACTTTTTATAAATAATCAAAAATTGGTTTTTGAATCAGGTTTTTAAAGCAGATTGCTATAAAAATGGAGAAATTTATTTGTTGCACTGTTTAAAAAAGTAGTAAAAAAGTACTTTTTTCAGAAAAATAAAAAAAAAACTGCTGAAATTTTGTATTCATAAACATGAACTAAAATTTTAACGAATTTTCAAAAAAAAACTAGCAAAATTTAACAGTTTTAAAAAAGTACTTTTTAATAAAACTTTAAAAATTATTCAAAATAAAACTTTTTCAAATAATTCTAAAAAATACCTTCGGGTAATGTGGACTATGCGTCTAAACACCGGCTTGCTGTATGTTTTTCTAATAAAAACAACCATCAAATTAGATTTGTTCTTAATAACTATGAAAATTTTTGAATTACAAAAGAATTGTCAAAAAAGTACTTTTTTAAAAAAATAAAAATTAGGTTTTTTAATCAGATTCTTAAAGTAGGCAGTTAAAAAAAGTGATTAATTTCATTTTATTTACTTAAAAAACTACTTTAAAAAAAATATACAAACAAATGAAAAAAATCACCGAAATTTTGCAATGTAAAAAAAAAGTAGTAAAAAAAGTACTTTTTAATAAATGATTAAAATTGATTGATATTATAAAGAGAATATTAAAGATTTTACAACAAATTGTATAATTTTATAAAAGGTAGTAAAAAAGTACTTTTTTGCAAAAGTTTCAAATCAAAAAAAAATAACAAAAATATCAGAAATTTTAAAGAAATAAGCGAATTAAACTTAAATTATAAACAATTTTTATAAAACCCACCAAAAATTTTAATTTTGTTAAAAAGTTCTAAAAAAGTACTTTTTACAAAAAAAAATTAAATACATTTGATTGAGTTCAGTTAGTTTTTTCAAAAACAGTAGCAAAAGTACTTTTTCGTAAATGTAGAAAAAACTGTAATATGGAAAACAGATAAATAAATAATATTAATTTTATGTTAAAAGAACACTAAAATGATGTAGTTTTGAAATATTTAAAAAAATTCTACAATTTTGAAAAAAGTAGTAGAAAAGTACTTTTTGAAAAGTTTTAAATTTGAAAAATAATAGGAAAAAAATATGATGTTTTATATTATAAAGAAATTAGAAAACTAAACACTAACGATTTTTCAACAAATTCTAGCATTTTGCAAAACGTAGTAGAAAAGTACTTTTTTCAAAAGTTTTAAATTAGAAAAATGGTAGAAAAAATATGATGTTTTATATTATAAAGAAATTAGAAACCTAAATCTTAACGATTTTCAACAAAGTCTAACATTTTGCAAAACGTAGTAGAAAAGTACTATTTTGATCAAGTTTTAAATTTGATTATTCAAAAAGTACCAGAAACTGAAAATTACGAAATTCAGTTACGTTTTTTTTTTAATAAAGAAGTCTACAATTTGTAATTATTTTCCATAATTTATTTTTATTTCAGGCCATCACAACTGTCCCTCTGGCTTCGATGAATCGGAAGAAGAGTGCGGCACTGCCCGCAAGCTACTCGAACTGCCTGGCGGTGTATTTGCTGCGCTGGGCTGCATAGCGGCCGCCATCACTGCCTGCCTGATATTCTGCATATTCGGCCTACTCAGAAAACGCAAGAAAACCGTTTTACAAAAATCCATTATCAATGGTGGTGGTACACTGAAAAAAGATTTCAAAAAAGAGTCCCTGTACATCGATCCGTCTTCCTGACACGGGCTGCAGCCGGTCGAGTACATACATGTCGACCGAGAGACCACAGTGTGATATGTTGTCGAAAAAGAGTGCGGTCTGGATGAGGGACGAAGAATTGTTTTATTAATTTTAGGATATTTGATGTGTTGTTCTCTGGGAGACTAAATAAAATATAAACAAAGGAAAAACTTAAACTGCAAGTAAATTGTATACTATTAACACAAAAAAAATAACAAAACATAAATAAAATAAAATTTAATTAAAGTGAAACCAACAAACTTAAAATGATAAACAAAAAGATTTTTCTAAATGCTTGAGGAAAACCCCAAAAAAACAAAATTCTATTATAGCGTAATATACATACGAGTAACATATAAATTAAGCAGTAACTTTTAATTAAAATTACTGAAACAAAAAAAAAACAAATTTACTTTAACAAGAATGGCGGGTTTTTTGTGAGTGTGTTATTAAAAATTGATTTCGTTTTATTTCTGGTTTAGTTTAAGGAAAAACAAAATCAATACAATCACTGCCTTATAACCGAAATAAATTTTATAGAATTTATGTTCAATTTTAACTAAGTAACAAAACTATAAATACACTTTAATTTTATTCAGATAGTTTAAAACTAGTTATGAGAACAAATACCCTTTAATTAACTGAGTAATTAAGGGTCAGTTTTTAAGTAACTGTTTAAACATTTCTTGGTTTATAGATAATAGAAAAGTGTCTTCGTTAGACATATTTCTAAAGAAAAGTCTGTTCTTTAGACAAATTTCTTTAAACATTTCTGTAAAGAAAAGTGGCTTCTTTAAATCCATTACTACACACACAGACTTAAGTTTGTTTAACTAAGGTTTAACTAAACTTTAACAAAAATAATAGATAAGAATCTTCTTTAGACATATTTCTAAAACAAAGCGTCTCCTTTAGACTCGTTTCTAAAGAAAATATCTTCTTTAGACACATTTCTTTACATACTCCTGTAAAGAAAAGTGTCTTCTTTAACCAAATTACTACAGAGACAGACTTAAGTTTGTTTAACTAAGGTTTAACTACGCTTTAACAAAAATAATAGATAAGTGTCTTCTTTAGGCATTTTTTTTTAAAGAAAATCGTCTTCTTTAGATTCGTTTCTATAGGAAAATGTCTTCTTCAAACACAATTCTATAGAAAAGTCTGTTCTTTAGACACATTTTTTAAACACCTTTCTAAGGAAAAGTGTTTTCTTTAAACACATTACTACAGACACAAACTTAAGAGAGTTTAACTAAAGTTTAACTACACTTTAACACAATCGTTTAGAAAATGATTTAAGGAGTTTAAACTAGCTTTAAACCAAAAACAATTTAAACAATAACTGACTTGTGTTTTTTAACTAAGTTTAAACTAACTACTGCACCAAAACCTTTCATATTTAAAACTGTCTTTGTTTAACAAAAAACTGGCTCTTAATTACATTGCAATTTAATATTCATTTAATTTTATTGCAACTTTTTATTGAAAACAAACTATTTTTTTTAAATATATTAACTTACGAACAAATATTTTCACTAATTTAATTATAATTTAAGTATGAGAAGAAAAAAAATGTTTAAAAAATACGCGAAAAAAGATTAACTACTGTGTAAATTAGGTACCTTTATGAAATAATAAATGAAATTATAACGTAATTGAATGTCAAAATATTAGGAGAAGTTGGGTAAAAAATAAACAAAACAAACAATTAAATTAGTAATAAATTAATTTAGAACATAAAGAAAACTTTAAATATAAATTTACAAAAACAAACAAACAAAAAAAAAAGAAATACTTTATAAATAGCGGCACGAAATTAGTTAAAAAGCACTTATGAAAACAAAAATTAAGTAGTTTAATTTTAAAGAAACATAAATTAATATAAGATAACAAATCTCGAAAGCGTTGTGATGTCGTTTAAAGATTCACTTTACATAAAATAAACTACTCCAACTCTAAACACATTTTAAGTTTTAAACTAATTGTTATAAACCATGTTGCTTCTAAACAGTTTATAATCGGAGCTTATCTTGCAAAATAAATTTTAAAATACTATTGACTGTTCAAGCATAATTAGTCTTCAGTAATTCATAATTTCCTATAAACTACAAATTCATAATTTTATTTAAAATAATAATTCTGTGAACTCTTATGGCCGAATTCACAGTCTTTAGTTAGCTAATGACAAAGGCTTAACTAATGATTCTTTATTCGCAATGCTTAGTTTGCCATAAGAATAACAAGTATTAGTTAAAGAACCGTTAGTATATTAGTTTACCAATGGTTAACTAATGACTGAGAATTCGGCCATTAATGTCACCTAATTAAACCTTAGTTAATTCAAAATTTTCAACGCGTTGATTAATCTTGAACTAAATATCTTTAAGCAACATTGTTTATAACAGTTTCACAAAATAATCGTACGCCAAAAGATAGCGAGAAATTATCTGATTCTGATAATCGAAGAGTTTAAGAGTAATGAAAATCAACTTTTCACTATTCTCACTCCTTAATCAAACTTATACAATTCTCCAAACCAGTAATTTGCACTCTTGAGGGAAGATGTCTCACCGAGTCCTCCTCTCCACCATCATAAAAATTTCTATTGATGACATTATAATAAACATACCAAACAAGCTCTTTCCCAGTCCCTATTCCACAAACCAACTTATCAACTTTTCACTTTGCAAAACTTTATGTTCCTTAGAATCATGCAATTTGATAAGTGTTAGTTTTGAAACTGATGAAGTGTAATTTGCAAAGTTTTTGGAATTCTTACATTTTCTTAGCAATTTCTGTTTCGTGTACATACGTTCTCTAGTGCATAGTGCAAAGTCAATATTGAAAAGGGTAATTTGCAAAGTGTTTGCAAATAATTTTGCTGATTCGTTCCACAAGAACTGTAAATTCTATTTTTACAAAGCAAATTTTGTTAAGTTTATCGAAAATTTGCAAAGTGTTAAGACATGAGTTTTTGGTCGACGATAAGACTGAATTAATTTTTCGGTATTAAAAACTTTAATTTTAAAGAGTTCTTTCGTTTTCAACAAATCCAAGTTGATCCTGATTGTCCTGTTGATTTGATAACATTAGAGCATTTTGCACGTCAATATTTCAACTAGGAAATTGCTAGATCCAACCAAAAGTCAAAATAAAATCCAATTTCGTCCCTTTCCGTGTCCCCTTCCTACTTCAGAAACTATATGAAAGTTCCTTCAAATGACGGCGCACCTAGTGGGTAAAGCTAAATCGATTACGCTGAATCCACTTGTGCTAAAAAATATTCGCGTAACCCCACAACTTTTGAGTTTATTGGATTAAATAAAAAAAGAATCGAAATTCGGCAACAAAATTATCTTTAAGTACAAATGTTAATAGATCTGAACAATCATGCTAGAAGTAACAGCTTATATTATTATATTCTATTTCTCAGGCTACACTGTCTAGTCAATTAAAACTGTTTGATAGACATTCAATGGAGATTTCCATAAACATCAGAATATATAATAGCAATACTTGCTACTCAGCCTTTAGGCCGAGTTTTGTACTAAAAGAGCTGCTTTAATCCATTGGTGTGAAGGAAAATGTGGCACCATGCTGTGTATAATTAAATAGATCTTTCACTATTGATTTATCCAGCGAATATCTCAAGATATAATTTTGATAAACATCAAAACATCCTGAAATATTAAAAACTTAACTTAGTTTAGGCTGAGTTTTGTACCGAAAGAACTTCTGCAATCTATATATGTAAACAGAAATGTTGCAATATGCTTTGAATAATTAAAAAGTTCTTTCACTACCAATCAATTTATTGAATAGCTTGAAATATAAAACCATGTTTAAAAGCCGCTGTAACAATTTTATTTTGTTTCCAGCGATTTTATTATTGACATCTACTTTATGTGACTAGCGATTAGGTTGTTGCAGAGTAATGCAAACATGAACTGCGGAGCTCACTTGCGTAAGTTGTCATTAGTAAAGTAACTGGTAATAGTGTTCAAAGAATACCTGTACATGAAGCCTTTATATAAGTAGCAATAAAGCTAGTGCAAAATGCACAATTGCTGGCTTTAAAATTGAAGACATTTAAAAATCTTTACCTCATATCCTTTGTCTTTTGGTGAACTTTAAATACAAATATTCACTTCATTCACAAACTAAATTCCGAAATACCCAAAATAAAACTATAATTTTGTAAATTTTTATTAAATAAAATCGAAAAAACAATTGAGATAAAAACCTTAAAACATATTAAAAACAATGTACGATATAAACATGAAGGGCGGCGCTCTTTACATCTAAACATAATAATTAAGTCTCTATTAACTAGTGTGTAATGCAAAAATAAAATAAAATTTTAAATTAAATTAAATACAGCACTTGTCACATAAAAGATAAAAACCAAAAAATTAAATTTAAAACAAATAAACTAAATAAATAAGCAAATAAACACATAAATAAATAAACACCACCATGTCATATAAATACACACAGTCTAAAACACATAAAAATACACACACATACACACATAAAAAAAACCTAAAATAATTTTAAATTATTTTAACAATTAGTTGTAATAAAATAGAAATTTATAATAAATTTTAAGAAGAAACCAAAAAAGCCAACAAATAAACATGTGTTAAGTATTTAATAAACAGCAAATACATGCACAAACCTACATGTATTTACATATATGTTTAAAGTTATATAATTAAACTTTGTTTTATTGTTTTCAATTAAACTAAAATTCTATTTAATTTACAAAATTAATTATTCAACCAATTACCTAAAATAATTATAAATATTTTAAAATTGTTTTGTGTTCATACCACTGTCTATGTAAACTGCCTAAAGGTATGCTTTAAATAAATCATTAATATAACAGATTAATGTAAAGCAAGAAGACTTTAAAGAAAAGGTGACCAGCTGGTTTTTTTTAATTATGAAAAACACGCAATGTTTGATTATTGTAAATTTTAACGGAATTAATTCTTGAAATTTCTAAATTACCAGCAAGGCCACCATAATATTAATTCAATTTCCTAAACCTAAACAAAATGCCAAAACTAGTAACTAACTAATAACTTAAACACACAAAAATATATGGTTGCATAATTAAAACAACAATCATTATTAAAAATATATAAATAAATAAAAACTAATTTAATTAAATTAAAAACAAATTAGGCAATTATAAATATAAACCAAAACAGAAAAAAAGAAAACAGAATATAAAATACAATTTTATAGAAAACAAATGGAATTTAAATGAAACCAATTTTAAACAAACCCTGCCCCTCCTCTCCTCCCCTATAAGAAATTAATATGAAAATAAAATAAATTAAACTAAAAACATGAAAAATAATTAATAATGAAAAAACCCCCTTAACATCAGTCATTAGCAACAGTTAAAAAAAATATAAAATTAAAAAAAATTATAATAAAATGGCATCACTAAAAAAAATATGAAAATAATAATTAAAATTAAACAAATGTATGATATAAAATAATTGTAAGTTATTAAATAAAACAACACTGTAAATTGTAGTATTTATTGAAAAACAAAAGAAATTATTGAAACAATTTTTTATTTATTTAGATACGCGCACATTATTATAGATATATTTATGGTAGGGATTATTATTAACAAAAAAAAAACAAAACAATAAATTGTTAAGATTTTAAGTTTGTTAAAAAAAATGTAATTATTTTTTTGAAACTAAGATCTATTTAAATTATTTAAACTTTATTTTAAAAATAATACACACTTTTCATTTTGACTGAAAATGCTCCAAGAATAACTTGTTCAACAAGTATCTCAAAAATCTAGAAAAATATTAGCAGCGCCACTGTTGAGCCATGCCTTGACGAGACATAATCTTTTGCTCACCAGAACAAAACGATGTTTCATATCCTTCAGTATGGAGAAAACGTGTCAATGTCATGTTCTTGGTGTTCGCAGACTTATGAACACAAATTTATTCGTGTTCTTCTATGAGGGGAAAACGAAAGCTATTTATGTTCATGTTTATTATATGGCGACTTTATGTCTACAAATTACATATGATAGCAGACATAAAAATGTTATAACACAGTTGTGCGCTCATGATTGTCCTCATGAGAAAAAAGTTCTTCGCTTAAAAATATTATTTAAAACAGTTTCTTTGTAATATTTTTCTATAAAAAAGAAACAAACACACAACTTTTTTTCTATTTTCGGACGATAGAGACATGTGCCAACTGTTTAAATTTGAAATTAGTATCTAAAAACAATTTGTTTAAATAAATGTTAAATACCATTTTTGACATTATTTCGTATTTATTTTAAATTTGCAAAATAGTGTTTACTGTATTTGACATCAATCTTATGGTTTATGAAAGTGAAAAAAGAACAAATTATTTTTTAATAATTTTTGCTTTTTGTTAATTTATTTAATAAACACATCTCTTTCAGTTGTGTACATATTTAACTATAAACTTTCTGTCTTTGTTTTTTTAATTTTTTGCTAAATAATTTGTTTAACAACATAGTTTTGTTAAAATTTCAATAAAAAAAAACGACATGATTTTTTAGTAATATGTATGTATTATTTTACACTCTTGTATTATATTAATTAGTATGTATTTATTATTATAAAATAAAAACGCACTGAATCAAATAGATGAAAAACCAACAAATTATTATTAAAAAAATTAAAAAAAAAATAAATAACAAAAAAATTGTATTAAATTGAAATGATGAAAAAAACCGAAAAAAATAACTAAAAAAAATAACTGAACAAAAGAAAACAAAAAACAAATTAAATAATAAATAAAATTTAAATAAATAAATGTGTGTTTAATTTGGATTAAACAAGGCAGGACGTGGACTACAAAATGTTTAAAGTTAATTTGAAATGAGCACAATTGCATACAGGTATGAAATAGAGGAATGTGTTAGTTAAGCAGCGGCGAATTAAATATGTATGTGTTATATACATATATATATACAGTGTGTTGCATTATTATAATTACACATGATGTTTGCTATTTGTTGGACAGTTACAAAAAGTTTTCTAAAATGTGTAACATTTGCTTAACCCATTAGAGGTCAAATGAAAACTAGATTTAAGATTGTGATTTCAGAATTTTTTTTTAATAGAAACGAGCATAAAGAAGCACAAAATTAAAGAAAAACAAGTAAGAGTGCTATATTCGGCTATGCCGAATTACTGCAGTGCAAAAAATAAGCTGTGAGCCACTGTATATTCGAATTCATAAAACAACTTGTTTTGGTAACTCTTTTCAAATCAAAATATAAATAAAAATATTTAAGCATTCAATTGTTTGCGGTAAGTCATTTATGAAAAATAAAATTTTTAATTTAACAATTTAAAATATTTTTGTTTGTTGTTTTGTGTTAGATTTAAAAATAGCCTCATGGAGTTGTTAACCGTGTATCGCATAACAGTGATAATCATTCTGTTTATCTTAATTTTTATTCTACTGACGTGGAAAATTCTGTTATCGTAAACCGCAAAGTTTTAAAGGATCAAGGTAAGTTTTAATTAAATAAAACATGTCCATTATGAAATACAGCATCAAAGGAATCTACAATAAGTTAAATTTTAATATTATTCAAGTACCAGTATCACAAAGTACCTGTATCAAACATGAAGAGCTCTTTTTAAAAATGTTGTTAAATTTAACCAGCCAAGATTTGATAAGGTTTTGGTATTGCTATTAAACTCACTCTGTAATGCCTACTACATACAGCCGGCCTTACTTAGAAGTAGTTTGATAATGACTGGTTTTTGGTCGTACATTTATTTTTTAATAAAATGTCTGCAGAACGAATTTTAACAATTTATTTTCTATTAATCACCCATCGCTAAAATCTCTGTAGCGAAAAATCTATTAAAAAAAATATGTCTATGTACAAACATCACAATTACATGTATTGGAATTTTTTTTTTAGAAATGTCGAATAGAGTTTTTTGCGACACCAAGTTATAATATTCATCAAACATACTAATTTAACGATACAAAAACTCCATATAATTTGTTGATGTATAATTGGTTGTAATATGAGAACCTTTGCCTTGGCTTTCGTTTTTTTTTTTTTGAGCAACATTTTTTATACTACAATATTGAAATTAAAGCAGATCCATATTAGGGTGCAGTTGGAAATGTAATGATAGGAATTTCTTTAGACTTAAATGAAACTTCTTGTTCAAGTCTCTTTTGAACTTGCCATTTCATTCACATACGTCAATTCAATTTTCGTAATTTTTAAATGCAAATCAACACGCATGAATGCAAAAAAACAAAACAAATAAGAAATTGTCTAGTACCGTCAAATTTGTGTCCCTTTTATTCTCTTTTCCCTTCTCATCCAAAAATAC
Organism: Bellardia pandia; assembly: GCA_916048285.2. Lineage (NCBI taxonomy): Eukaryota > Metazoa > Arthropoda > Insecta > Diptera > Calliphoridae > Bellardia > Bellardia pandia. The sequence continues at coordinate 97,314,646 of OU696531.1, read as the reverse complement.
TTGCCTTGATAAGTCAGAATTGAAGAGTGCAAAAGCGACCTAAATAAAAATAACCCCTATCGCGAATAAAAATTCCACGTGAAATTTATTCACTTTTATTTTTTTAACATTGGATTGGAACTGGTGGAAAACGGTCCATTATTTCAGCTGGCCTCCATATAAATTTCCTCCCAAAATAGGAGTTTAACGATCATAAATGTTTGAATTATAAAAGTATCCAAACAAATTCCATCACAAATGAGTAAATAATGAATGAATAATTAGTCGTAGTTCCCATATAAAGCCCACTTTCGAAAATCACTTTAACGACCATAAGTCTCTTTAAAATGTTGTTATCCAAAACAAATTTAACAATTTCATATGTACAGTAATGATGACACCTAATTTTATAATGGTCGGTCCATAATTAGTCAAAACTCCCATATAAGACCCTTTCTGTAATTCAATTTAACCTCCGTAAATCTTTGAAAAGTATTTATATCGGGATAAAGTTTAACATACATAATATTTATATTCACAAAAGTCATGCCCATTTCTGAAAAACTATTTATTTATATACTGGGTGTAGGGTGTTATATGGTCTCGCTTGACCGACTATACTTTCTTACTTGTTTTATGTAAAAGTTAAACAGTTTCACATACATGTAGGTTAAACTTAATTAATGCCAAAATCGTTTTGTAAATGGAGAATTAAAAGTAAAAAAAATTTAAAACTATTTTTATAAACTTACATTAGCAGCTTTCCTAAAATCTCTGCAGATGCAACTGGCAACAAGTCACTAATATTAAACCACTACACACACAACATTATACATAATTTATACACACATTTTAACTACCGTACCGTACACACGAACAAACATTAACCACCATTTTTTTTTTTTTTAACAACCACTTGCTATTTTTCTATACATACATTTTCTGCATTTTATTACTTTGATTTCTCGCTTATTTTCAAACTTCAACGCTTGCAAATTGCACACAATGAATAACAACACTTTATATATTAATGATTTAATATTAGATCTTTAATTAACACTTTAAGATATTTTTAATAAATATTCTAAATCTTCACTGGGAAAACACGTGTTGACGGAACGATTTAATAAAGCGAACTAAATTAGAAAAGGAATAGGAGGAAGAAAGCTTAGAAATATAAAAGCTTAAAACTGAACGATACGTTAAGTCTAAATGGATTTAAGGCTAAAAGTGATATGTAAGAACAGAGCTTACATTTGAAAAGCAAAGACTACAACCATTCTTTAAAAAAGCACACTGCCTACTTTTAGGATGACAAATTTTCAATGACCTTGTATAGTTTGGAATAACGGAATTTGTGGTGAATTTCTAAAAACTCACGACGATTTTTTATACTCACCACGATTTTTTACTCCCCACGATATTTTTACTCACCACGAATATTTTCACCACACTTTTAAATTCACCTATCTTTTTTTTAACACTCCCCCACACATCTTTTTATGATCTAGTGTTTTATTTCCTACCTTAACTAGTTTTATCAAAAAATGTCAGTCTACGCATTCTTTTCAGCAAATGTAGAGTATTTTTTTGTCAAGTAAATTTAAACAAAACCAAAGTTAGAAATCGGTTGGAAAAAGATTCTCTGGAAGCAATTTTTATATATACCAGAGATCATTTAAATAAAAATATACAATATTTTGACCTAAAACATGTAACTGATTTAATAAAATTTTAATTGCAATATTTTTGTATGTGTATTTTTTCCAAGTTCTTACGAATGAATATCTCTTTTTATATACATACAATTTTTTACAAATTTTGTACTTTAATAAAAAAATGTGAGTGACTATACTTTTTAGTTAAAGATAATTGATCTCTTTAATAATATAAGAATTTATTTTATATAAAAACTATTTGTTTGTTATGTTTTTAGTTGTTAAATAAAAAAAAATATTTTTTTTTTATTTTCTATTTGGCGATTTTTTGACGATTTCTTAAAAATGACGATTTTGACGATTTTCCGTTCGAAATTTGACGAAACACCTACTTTATCTGGCAAATATGTGTAAACAATGGTGACAAATAGGTGCCGTGGCTTAGTTGGTTAAAGCGCCTGTCTAGTAAACAGGAGATCGTTTTCTTTTAGTTTTTTGTTAAATTTTCAATTTTTTAAGTTTTCCCTTATTTCTTCCTTTCTCTTTTACTTTAAAAACAACTCCTTTATAAGTCAAATTCATACAAAATATTAACGATATAGTCCATGAAATTATTGCGGATTACTTCGAATAAAATTTTTTAAAATTGTTTCAAACTCGCAAGAGGAAAAATTCTCATTTAGGATTGCATTTAGGTAATATTTACATAGCAATTTAAGCTACAAACCAGTAAAAAAAAATCAAATGGTAAAATACAACCGTGTATTTATTTTGACATTTTTATTTTTAACGATATTTGTTTATAACGTATACAATACATATGCATACATACTATACATATGTATATAAATGAAATATGTAAATTAGTTTTCTTTTTTATAATCACATAAATTGTTTATATCCGATCTTGTTTATATGTCATATCGTGGCATATAAAAAAATTAACACATTAGCGATAAAGTCACAACATTGCGTGCAACTAAGCGAAAAGTACTGTAACTAATTTAGTACATTTTGAAAAACTTATATAAAAACATTACTTTTTCTCAAAGATACAATATTGAGTAATTGATGCCTTGAAAAAATTATGTATTCCATATTTTTTTCAAAAAGTAGTATTTCTAGACTATTTTGAAATTGAAAAATATTTATATTTTTTAAATCACTGAACAATTAATCTATGAACAATTTTATATAGTATGTAACTTAAAACTTTTTGTTAAATAGTAGTACTAATTTAGTACTTTTTGAGAAATTTATATAAAAATTAGCTTTACTTAAATATTGCTAAATGTTATAGCATGCAAAAAATAATTTTTGTAAAAAGTACTACTATTTTAAAATTGTAAAATAAATATATTTTTGAAATCAGTATTTCATATTTGAAGATTGCATGCACAGTTTTACATAATTTCTACTTTTTGTAAATAGTAGTGACAAATTTAGTAGCTTTTTGCAAAATAACAAAATAACAGTGCCACCCTAATCTTAGAATTTATTAAATATTGTGTATACATACGTTATTAATTCTATCTAGATGTGTGTGTGTGCAAGTGTTTGTATACAAGTACGATACGACTATAAAAAAAACATGATTTGTATTACATTTTGCAGTTTTTTCAGTTTTTTTTAATATTTTTTTTAATTTGTTGGCAAGTTAATAATTTGTAATTATTGTTGCAAACAGATTCGCACACAAACTCGTACACACATTTTTTTTTTTTTTTTTGTTAACTAAATACAACAATTTTTATTACTATTATTTCGTTTTAATATTGACAGTGCATAAATTTAATGATTTTTACATGTGATTTTACAAACGTAAACAATGCAGTTTATTTCAATTTACAGTAAAAAAATCGTTTTTTTTCGTTTATTTTTTTGGCCAATTTTTGTTGACTATTGTAAATTTCTGTGACAATAGTAAAAAAATGCACATACTCGTAAATGATTGCTAGTATGTTTTTTGGTTTTAATTTAAGCTAATAATGCTAAAAAAAAGTTAAATAAGAAAAATTTAAATACAGTAGGTATTTGAAAAAAGGAACAAAATTGTTAGAACTGTAGATATTAATTTGGAATAATGCAAAGATCAGTCTGTTTTTCTTGATATAATTTTTAAAAAGTGTGTTCAAAACAATACATCGTTGGAATAAGTGTCGACGTCATTTTAAATTAAAATCGAAGTAAATTTAAATTTGCAAAATATTTATAAAGAAATACCCTATTAATTTATATAAATATGTATTTACATACAAACGAAATTTAAATCATTAAATATCCTAATGTAAAATATATTAATAAAACGTAGACAGGGGAGCAGATTTTGTTACAATAACATTTTGTTTTCAACTAACTAAAATGGTAATATTAACATTTAAAAGTTTTATTGTATATTTCGTCGGCAGCGAAAACGAATCTATATTTAATATGGTTATTAGGCATAAATTAGAAATTTTAACAGCCATATTGAATTGTATATTTAAAATTTATTACTGGTCAGTAGTTAGTGCCATTCAAATCTTTATATGTTTTAATAATGAAGGAAATTTCTCTCTTTTTAGCCATAAACAATTACAAATATAGAACCTGCTTTATTGAATTCTGAAAATCTAATTCAATTTTCCTAGTTAGTGACTACGAATCCATATATAAATAAAAAAAATGATATACTATACATATGTAATTTAATTTTAAGAATTTATTATTTCATAAACATTGATGCCAATGTATTTTATTTGTGTCTGCTTTTTGGACTCATATTTTATAAAACGAGACAAGATCTCTCCTTGATTATTTACAATCGGCCGTATTTAATCAGTACTTAATTTTAGACAATTTGTACAGTGATTAGTTCCCATATAGCGAATAGACAAACATAGAACAAGTAATTTTTTATTTCTTAAATTTGTCATACAAATACTGCAAAAAATAGTTTATGGTTTTTATTAAAATAATGAATTTAAACATAATATAAACGTTTAAGAAAAAATATGTTTTTTACAAATCCTAAAAATCCTATTTTTAAAACGCCGTTATTAGAATCCGGGTTTTTCAAAATTCTTAAATTCAGATTTTTAATGAAAATCTTTGGTTATTTGGCCATTTTGACTTATAGTTTATAAAAGCTTTTTATTAAGGAAAATTCACATAATAGGCAAATAAAATATTTAAAAACACTCACCTATAATTAGTTGTTAAAAGTTGTAAAAAGATGCTGCATATTCTCCTTTACACACAGAATTTATTCTAAAAACACTACTTTTTCCATTGATTTTATTATTTTATATACACATCAGTGATGGAAAATTCAATACTATTGTACTATTTTCATTACTTTTGCACAACAAAAATACCACAGTACCCCCACATCATATTTAGTACTCTTTGTTTGTTTTGCTTTGTTCACTGTTTAGAAATCCAGCAGAAGATGCATAAAGAATTCAAGTTGTTTTTGGTACTATTTTGATAAATTTTTTAAATTTCTTATGTTTCGTACATTTTTGTAGGTAATTCTCATTTCTTGATTGAGATTTTTTGTGTATCATATGAGTTTGAAAACTTCAAACATATTGGTGAAAGAAATATTAATGATATGGCATATGAAATGCAGGCATGCTCATATGTTGATTATCTTAACCCACAACAAATAAAATATTTTAAAACATATATTTTTACATTAAAATGAATTAATTTTTAGTTTGTTGTTATAATAGTTTTCTTTTATTAATTTTATTTTTGAGTTAATTTTAAATCGATTTTTAATTTTATTTTTGAATAAAAATATATGTTTCCTAAAAAGTACCAAAATGTTAAGAAAAGTACTGTTTTTGTTGACAGTCAGTACCATTTCAATTTTTAATTTTTCCATCACTGATACACATTCATAAATACAACACATTTACATATGTATGTATGTATGCATTTCTACTCTTATTTATATTTGATTTCCTTTTATTTATTCCTAAAAACTTTACTTTTTTAATATCCACAACCACAACAACAACAACATGCTATTGAACAACTTATTATATTCTCACATTTGGAGTACTCTCACTCTCTCCCATACTCCTTACTTTATTTGTGAGACAAACACTCAACCGAACACTAAGAAAACACCCACCACCCAACAAATAATTGTATTAAATATTTGAGCAACTTCTAACACTTTTTTCATTTATTTATTTATCACTTTTCACAAATATTTTTATATAAAACTATTCAGCAACATTTTATTTATAAATTAATGCAAAAATATTTTATTAAACGCGTTTAATAAAGGGGCTACGTTAATTTTAATACGACAATTAATCACTAAACAACCGGTCACTTTAGAAATTTCTGGAAAACTAAAGAAGAATTGTCAGTATTTTGTTGTTGTTGTTATTGTTGCTGTTACTAGTAGGAGACCATAAGTTTAGCATGTTGTTGTTATTATGTAAGGCGTTATTCTTGTTCTAAAATTTAGAATCTAAATAAAAAGTGTAAGTGTTTGAAGAGTTAGCCGCTATTAAATGTAAAGAAAACCATCAGAGATGGGCTCATCAGTAAAGTGTACTTAAATATACTAGGCTTGCATATAAAAAGAGGCACTGATACATTAAGGGTTTACTGCAAACCAATGATGGAAAATGGGTTTTGTTTTTCGTACCACCTATATAAATAAAATGTACTTTTTAGACCTCCATGGTACCATTTTTATTGTTAAATAATCATAAAACTTCACCACAAATTTACTTTATCGAAAATTCGATATATCTTATAGCACCATTATTGCGTTAATTGTAGCGATTATCTAACAATATTCTTATTTATGAAGTATCGAGTCATTTGCGAATAGTTAATAACCTTGGTAAATATATATATATATTTCCAAAATAACTAGAATTATTATTGTAAGAATAAAAGAAATAGAAGAGTTAATTTCTAACGATTTTGAAATCCTGATTAACTACATTTTAAACTTTAGTTTTTGAATTCAGCCTCAAAATCATTTATTGTAAATTAATATGTCTAAGACTCAAATTGTTTGATAATTCAACCAAAAATTTATTGTCGTAATAATCATTATAGATGCATATTTAAAGATCAAATTGATATCAGTTCCAAAATGTTCATGAAATTTAATAAAATCTCTTGCTTTCACTATTACACAAATAGTAACTTATATGATATACAGCCATGTCACAGAATTTAATTCCGTTCGGAAGTGGAATTAATTCCATTTTTTGCTTCTATAGAAAAAGCCAAACGAAAAATTTGTTCGAAATGAAACCAATTGTTCGTTTTACTTTTTCTTTAGAAGCAAAATACGGAAATAATTCCACTTCCGAACGGAATTAAATTCTGTGACATGGCTGATATTTATCTGTTTTATCTGAAATACCAAATTTTTATGCAACAGTATTTTGAAATTGTATCATATGACTCGTGGTAGTACCACGGTACCAACTGTGTTTAAAATGGATCAAAAAAAGTACAATTGTACCATGTTTGCCATCAGTGCTGCAAATATTGTATTTTAAGTGTTACATGCGGATATTAAAGTCGAAATAATTTTTAAAATATTATTTTATACAATAGTCCATATTATATATTGTACATGTATTTTAAATGAGACTTAAAATTTAGAATATGCAAAAAAAAAATGAAAAATTTAATTTAAAAAATAAAGTATAAAATAAATCGAGTGCATATTTATTATGTGACCCTTATATTGAACATTTTCAATGCTTTTAAGGTACAGTGGCGGTCACAAGGTTAACACACTTGCTATATGTTGCCAACTAAAGCAAATATTTTCTCTTGTTCGTTATTTTTTAAACCTTTTATTTTTCAAATGTGTTACATGTCACTATAATATCACGGCACTACACTTTTTGTTTCATTTATTTGTTACATTTCTCCAGTCTCCAGTAATTTAACACTAAATAAAAATGTCATTCTCATAAGATAAACAAAACAAAAAATTACATCTAATTTTTTTGGGGCGCCACAAAAATGCATGTATGTATGTATGTATATACCTACATATATTGAATTATTATTATTTGTATTAAGATGATTTGTATTATTATTATTGTATTATTACTATGTAATATTGTTATTCTGTCCATTTAGGCTTAATATTACGAAGTAAATGAAATAAATACTCGTAAGAGCCATACATCACTCTTTTGGAATTGCATACCATTTGTAGATTTCATTCCACATCGGTAAAATGCTGCATGTTTGGAGGATGCTATGCGTATATTTTTGCATCAGATCCAAACCTACAAAATTCGGATTCATCGCTCCATAGGATATTTTTCCAGAACATAATTGATTTTTCTAGATGGTTATGGGCTAAAGAAATCCGGGACTGTAAGATCTTTTTTGAAATGTCTGGCTTATGCTGAACAATGTATTCACGCATGTTTTTTTTATTAATTATTATTTGTATAGTTCTTTTGTTGAGAGATGTCTTTGAATTGTAATGGAGTTCTTAAATGGGACCCGCCACTGAGTTTTTATAAATTAAAAATTCTCTTTAATGGTTGTTTTTCTATGTCTTGGAGTCTGTGTAACATTTGTATTTCCCATAGGCTACAATATAGTCTTGTGCTTTATAGACCATCTTTCTTGAGCAAATTCAAATACTGGCATTCTAGCAATGCTGCTCACTCTAGAGTTCAACGGGTGAATAACCTTAGGCTGTTTCTCTGTGCTCCACTTTGTTTTAGCTAAGTCTAAATAATGTTTTTGACTTTAAATCTTTTGTTTCATAAAATATTTTTAGAACTTATTAACTCTTCAAAAACACGATTTTTTACTGGGATGACTGTTAAGTGCTTAACGGTGGTCTGTTGACTGTAACATTATCAATGTCTGTTTTTGTTTGTGCTAGTTAAATACGAATTTATCTTTGCATTCAGTTAAGTTTTTCATATACATATACAAATTTATTTTTATTTTGATTTTTTAATTATTGATCATACATTTTTATCTCTTGCTCAAATGTAGCTGTATTTAAGGAACTAAGTTTTAGTTTTTTTTAAGTTTATGTTATAAAGATAAATTATCACCCCTATCGTGAATAAAAATTCCACATGAAATTTGTTCCCTTTTCACATTTTTCCTATTAAAATGCAATGTTAAGAAATAAAAGGGAATAAATTTCATGTGAAATTTTTATTCACGATAGGGGCGATTTTATGAAGGTACCTTCATGTATGTATACGCGCATCTCTGATTTTAAAGCAATGTTTTTGTTGTATTCACATATAATAGTGGGTATCAGCCTCTTTAAACTACTCAATTATTTATGTATTATATTTATTATAACACGTTCCTATTTCCTATAACAACAACATGTTAATACACTACTTCCATACACAGACAGCTTCACACTAGTAACAGCCAGCGTTACCGTTGGCAAATTTGAGAAAGTCGCACAAAAAGGGGATTTATTAAAAAAAAGGGGCACCACTTTTAAAAAGATGGAAAATAAACAAAACAAAAATAAAAATCGTATTTTTTTCATTTAAATGTTGTATATGATGTATGTTTACATATGGTACAAAAGGTACACAAAAAGTGGCAAGGCATCTGTAAAAGGGTCAAATTGCCACTTTAGTCGCATCAACGGTAACGCTGGTAACAGCAACCGCTACAACAACAATTACTGTCGATTCCTTTAGTTATTTGCATTCTTCTTTAGTGTTCTAGAAATTTGTAAAGTGGTCTGTTGTTTAGTGATTAATTGTCGTATTAAAATTAACATAGCGCCTTAACTAAACGCGTTTAATAAAATATTTCTGCATTAATTTATAAATAAAATGTTGCTTAATAGTTTTATATAAAAATATTTGTGAAAAACATTAAATAATTAAAAGAAAAAAGTGTTAGAAGTTGGTCAAAAAATAATGCAATTTTTTGTCAGGCGTTTGGTATTTTGTTAGTGTTCGGTTGAGTGTTTGTCTCACTAACAAAGAAAAGAGTGCAAAGAGCATAAGTAATATAAATGGATGAGTTTTGTCCAATAGCATGTTTTTGTTGTTATTGTTATTAAAGAAGTAAAGTGTTTAGCATGGTGTAACTATACAAGGTGAGTGCAAATCAGCAACAAATACAACACAATATAGAAACAACTGGCATTTTGTTTATGTAAAATAATATACTGCTGTCAAAAACACTTGAAAAAAATATTATCTTTGACATATGTAAGTAAATTGTAAACAAAGTCAGTCAGCTGGGCTACTGCACCCACCTTGTTTAAATGGTGTAAATTTTACACCATGCTGTATAGGTTAAATGCTAATAAAAGAAAATAAAAAGAATAATCACCATGGTGAAATTAAATACTAGGTGACAGCATTGCTACAACAATTACAACAAGGCAAGAACAACAGGCATTTTTGTTTGTGTAAAAACTTTCGTTACTGTCAAAAACATCTGGCATAAAATAAAGAAAACAAACAATAAACCTTGACTATTTGTAAACAACTTTTTGACATTTTCAATTTCACCATGAATAATCAGCTGGCGCTATGCTGTCACCTAGTATAAATTCACCTTGATAATCACTCCTTAAACACTTCCTCTTTTTCATGGTTACTCTTTTTATTCTTACAACCTTATTTGTTCAAATACCAACAACAACATACAGTTTAATATGATGGTCTCCTACTAGCAACAGCAACAATTCTTTTAATAATTTGCATTCATCTTTAGTTTTCTAGAAATGTGTAAAGTGGTTTGTTGTTTGGTGATTAATTGTCATATTAAAATTAATGTAGCGCCTTAATTATTTGCGTATAGTAAAATAGTTTTGCATTAAATTATAAATAAATTTATATAAAAATATCGATGAAAAAGTTTCCCAAAAAATTATTTTGGTGCGTTTGTTTTTATTAACCTATCGCCTTTATTAATCGACATTATTAAAATATTTTTGCATTAAAATACAAATAATAGTTTGTTTAATAGTTTAATGTAAAAATTTCTATAAAAAGTGTTAAATAATTAAAAGAAAAATGCATTAAAAAGTTGGCCAAAAAATGTAAATTAATGCCGGCCGGCCGGTCATTGTTTTACTTTTGTTTGTTCGTTTGTTTAGAAAAAAAGAACAAGAGTGAGAGTGCAAGTGGGAGAATATAAAGCACAGCATTAATATGTTGTTGTTGTTATAGTTATTGCAAAAACGATAATTTCATGTTAAATAGTGTACCGTGGTTAAATGCTAATAAAAAAGTAAATAAAATTATTTAATGAAGATAAAATTTTTAATGCAAAATGAATAAATTTAGCAGCATCACTTTAACTACTACATACCAACTAAAGGCAAGTGATTTCTATCTGAAAACTATAATAATATTTATTAGGATTAGCTTAATGACAGATAATGAAAATACATAAGTATGTAGGTATGTAGGTGGTTTTTAAAACACTTTCTACTTTTAGAAAAACTATTCCCAGCTGAATTTGTTTTTTACTTTAACAGAAATGTTAAAGAAAAGTCTTGGCAACAAGTAGCAGAAATTTTTAGCAAAAGTGGTGTATGTACATACATTTATATGAAAGTGTTTGTTAGTTTTTTAGTTTTAGAAGTTTTTGCTGTTTGCAAATTTTCAATAAAATAAAACATAAAATAAACAAATACACGGCTGTAATTTTTGGTACTTTTTTATTTAAAGTACTCGCAAAAACATAAAATACTTCACAAATATGCAACAAGGGTTAAATGCATCTTAAGTTCATGCAAGTACATTATGGCCACCTAAAAGTCTTCTTAATTTACTTATGCATTTGGCAGACTTTTCGTTCATTTTTGACAGTTGCCTTAAGCTAGCTTATGCATATTATGGTTGGGCCTTAAATCTTTATTTAAATTTAATTAACTGAATAGAACATTTTTACCTCTTAAAGAATATTGTTTGGATAAAGAACTCAAACTAAACGGCAAACAATAAAACACACTTGAATAAACAAAATGTTGAACCTAATGACTATTTTTAAACAAAAATAAAAACTTTTACATTAGGGTGGGGCGGTTTGTGTGGAGATAGAAAAGAAGTTGATGATGTTTACATGTAAACATTGAAATGACATTGAAATAAAAAAACTCTTTAATATTATTTCAAGTAAAATTTGCTCTAATAATAAATATCAAAAGTTCAACCCTTTTTCATTTAGAAAATATAGAAAACTATAAAAATTAATTATTTCAAAACTTCATCAACGTGTATTTGGGCTACCCTAATAATTATATTTTATATTTAAACTACAAACATGCCTTACATAATACTGAAATCTCTTAACTAAGACATTTGCTATTAACTGAAAAATCAACATTATTCTTTTTTAATCAACCGGTTGTCTAATAATTAATGATTTTAAACACACATTTTGACATCAGCACATACCAAGAACAAAAACAACCAACAGACAAATGACCGACCGGTCAAGTTCTTTACCTACACATTAATTTAAACGAATACCTTTTTTTTATTCCGCCAATTCTTAACAAAACCTAAAGAATTTTAAATTAACAACAAGAAATCCTCATTAAAAGGTCTTTGAACTCTTAGAAATATGGCTGAATTGAAGCTTGTTTATAGGAAATTTATTAACTTAGTTCTTATATTTTTTAAAAAATTTTCTTAAAAACTTTGATTCTAAACAACAACAAAAAGTACACCTTAATGGTTTAAGCAACCATTTTGATTTGTTGTTATTGTGTATGATATTTATTGAAAATTTATGTTTATAGAATATACATACGTATGTACTATATACATATGTATTTGCAAAAATTCTTGTCGCAAATTTAAAATGAAAAGAAAGTGTAGTAGATAGAGTAATTATATACATACATACATACATACATATATACCTATATGTACTTATGTATATATTTATATAACATTTAGCAAAACGCGGTTTTATACCCAATATCAAAAGGATGTAATACATCGAAATAATGGTCGTAGAACCAAAAAGTCTATATATTCTAAGACGATTTAGCTACGTACGTCCGCCTGTTGTTGGCACGATAGAGCTTCGAAAAAGAGACATAGACAATAAAGTGTTTGGTATTGCAAATGGGCAAAATCTGTCCAATGGGATCTGAGTTATAGATTTAAGTTTCAGGCTACCTCGATATTTTTCAGTTATTTTTTATGTTTTCTTCAAACATACTGCAGATAATATTATGACATTCTGCACACTTTATTTTTATTATATAACGTCAATTCCTGTTGAAAATGCGCATAAATCTCTTATAAATTTGGTGGTGGTTATATAAGATTCGACACAGCCGAATATAAACTCTTGATAATTATTCATAATTTTATTAAAGATTCACAATTTGTGCAAGAAATATTTGATAGTTGTTATTATCTTACTTAAGAAAAAAAAAAGACTTCAGCTTTTAAAACAAGTAAGAAAGTATAGTCGGATCAGCCCGACCTTATAACACCCTACAGCGTATATGCGAGTAAAAACTGTGTTTCAGAAATAGCAGCGGCCATAGTGGTGTGCCTTCTGTGCATTTAAAAATTATTTGCTTTAAATTTCACCTCTATATCGACACTTGTAAACAGAGACCGAAAATAACAGGTCCAATTTTAGTGGTTAATTGGCACCATTTACCATTTAAAATTTGTTTTTTATTTTATATTACTGAGAGAGTGATTTATAAGAGAACATTTTAAATTAGCGATTGAGAAAAAGAGAAAACAAAATAACGCAAAGATTATAACAATTTGATGGAAATCAGTGGCGCCTGAATATAAAAATTATAAATAATTGTATGTAAAGTTTCGCAAAAAATCTAAAAATGTATAAAAGAAAAACTCTTTAGGAACAAGTTAATACTCTTCACCTAAACGTAATAAGAAATACAGAAACTACACTGCTTAGGAGAACTGCAAACGGTTGTTTGTAAACTTTGTTGATTGCGGTTGTGTCTTTTGGACGTGAGAGTGTTTTACACAGACAGACAGACAGACGGACATGGCTCAATCGACATCGTAAGGACCAAGAATATATATACTTTGTTGGGTCTCAGATGAGTATTTCTCAGTGTTATACACGGAATAACAAACTTATACATACCTTCATTCAACACTTATTTTGATGGAGGGTATAAAAGGAAGTTTTTTTTGGCAAACAAATTCTAAAAATTAAAAAGGGGTAAAATTTAATTAATTTCTTAATAACAATTTTTATTTTCACAATATCAATTTCGATTTCTCAATTTGAATTTACTGTTTTTCAATATCAATTTGATTTTCTAAATTACAATTTTCTTAATATAAATTTGGATTTCCAAATTTCAATTTGTTATTTCTTAATAGAAATTTGGGAACTCTCAATTTCAACTTGAAAAGGTGTAGTTTACTCCAGCTCCTAGTTCTGGTTGAAATTCAAGTTCTAGTTCAGTTACCAGTTTAATTTCCAGTTCAGGTTCTAGTTCAGATGCAATGAAGATTCTAGTTCAGGTTCAAGTTTAGTTTCTAGCTCAGTTTCTAGTTCTTGTTAAGGTTCTATAGGTAGTTCTATTTTAAAACAACCAAATTTAATTATTATTTTATTGTACAGATTCAGACTGACCCCTTTCTTCAATAATTTGTTTGTAATTAAATAAATAGAAAATCAGATATTCAAAATTTGTTGAAAACATACATATTTCAATATTTGCACACATGTTTATATTATGTATTTTAAAACAACAACTATTATTTACACGCTTAATGTAAACAATTCACAACTCTTTAGTGTAAAACTCTACATTTAAGTAAACAGCTCCAACTACATATATTGTTGATTTTCTAGTTGAAAAGAGAATTATTACATGAGAAACAAACAAACCGTCAAAAGTAGAAAAAACAATACACAACAAAATCACAGCTACAAAAAAAAAACCCGATCAGTCAACACTGGCTTAAAACAGACAACAAATAAAACCAACTAAAATAAAATAAGCAAAGAAAAAACACAAACACTTGTTGGTAAGACAACCCAACAACAACAACAATAGAGAAGCAACCACTTTGGTTAAAGAAAATTTTGTATTGGTATGACAGACCAAAGAAATGTTGGCTTGAAGACAACATCCCACTGTTCGATCGTTTTGTATGTACGATTTGTCTTTTGACCAAAAGTAGTGCAGTGTAAGATTTTTAAATTCAGTTCAAACGCGAACGTTTCAAGATCAAGACGTGTTTAGCTCTCTCACCTTTTTGCAAACGAAATTTGACAACCTAGAAAAATCGTTTAGAAATTTCTTACAAAAGACTCTAAACAAAGTAAAATAATAAAAGACAACGTGCTGTAGCTAAGAAGAGACTTAAAGCCGGTCTTATCAGTTTTTTTTTAGGTTTTCTACTGCTACTACTTGTTGTTGTTGTGGCTCTTAACAGAAGTAACAAAAAACATCAACAACAACAATAATACGAAAAGTATTAAGAAATTGATGTTGATCAAGAATAATAAAAGAAAAGTGGTCTGTAGTGAGTGAGTGAAGTGACACAATTGTTTGGTTTGTGTGTGAGAAAACAACAATAAAAAATTACAAAAAAAAAAAAAATTTGAAGAAAAAAAGATAAAATAATTAGGTTACATATATTTCAAAAAAATTTCTTATTTAAAAACAAATTTGGGAAAGAATCTAAAAAAGCCAATAATTAATAAGATTTGTGTGTGTAAATGAGCTTAAGTGCTGAGAAATCATACAAAATGAAGATGCGCGACGTGGAGTCAGTCTTTAAATATAGGCGTTTTCCCTATCCCAAAAGGTGAGTTTTGAAAAACAAAAACATTTGAATAAAATTGAAATAAAAAAGTCTTAGATTTGATAACAACTTGCTTGTTTAAGTTTTGTTTTAACAATGTTAAGCAGATGTTAAAATAAAATTTAATAAAATTTAAATAAAAATTCTAAAGGTATGGTCACACTTGGAAAATATTAACTCAAAAAAGCGTAACCAATTGTTTTAGCACACATTTGTTTGGCTTTGACAAGAGTTTTTTAATATCAAACAGCATAAAATATAAATATTTGTTGTATATTGTTGTAAATAAACAAAGTTTTTTTTTTTAACAAATAAACGAGTTGAAAAATATTTTATTTTGTGGTTACGTCTTTTTCGGCAAATATTTTCCAAGTGTGACCGTACCTTAAGATTTGTTAACAGCTTTCTTGTTTTAACTTTGTTTTAACAATGTTAAACAGATGAGAAAATAAAATTGAAAAAAATTTAAATAAAAATTCTAAAGGTCACACATGGCAAATATTTACTCAAAGAAGCGTAAACACTTGTTTGACTTGGGTTACTCTTACAAGAGTTTTGCAAGTTCAAACAGCATCAAATAATATAAGAATAAATATTTGTTGTGCTTTGGCCTAAATAAGAAAAGTTTTTTTTTAATAAATAAACGAGTTCAAAAATATTTTACTTTGTTGTTACGTCTTTTTCGATAAATATTTGCCAAGTGTGACCGTAAGATTTGTTAACAGCTTGTTAAGCAGATGATATTAATTCGCTGGCCTTATAACACATTAAATAATCAAAGGATCGGTTTTATCAAGGACTGATGTCACTCAGGTCTCTACACAAATCTGAGCATAAGTTACAATATAATCGATAAATAGATAATAAGAATAAACTTTTATTAAAGAATTTAAGAAAAACCTATCAAGAATTCCCTTACTTAAGAATTTTATCCTGGCTGTCCTTCTGTTTAAACATGCAAATTAAACTTATTTTTTCAAATTAAATGAATAATAAATTAATGTTTAAATCGAAAGACTAAACTGTTATTGATGGCTGAAATCGAAAAGGAAATATGGTTTATCTTAATTCCAAAACTATCCCTTTTTAACTTTTTTTTGAAAATTTTCAAAATTTTAATTTTAATTTTTTAAAAATTTTGTTAAACAAATTTTCCAATATTAAAATAATTTCTTGTTATATTATTAACAACTAAGATATCAAAACGGAAAAAAGATTTACATTCAAAACTTTTTAAATTTAAAAATGACTGAGTTTTTTTCCAATCGGTTTTTGTTAAAACTTTTCAAAGTTGATGGCAACAATTTTTCAAAATTTTGTTAAAAAAATATTGAAATTTTTAAATCATACAAGTATGTGATGGAAATCGTACGGTTTTTAAATAAACTCGAAAATAACAAACGAACATTTTTGTGTAAGATGTGATCAAAATCGAACGGTTTTATTATCAATTTTTGTTTATTTTCAAATTGTTTGAAGTATAAATAACAACTTTTATTAAAAATTAAAGTTGTTTTTAATAGAAAAAAATTTATCAAGGGCTTTTTCAATAATAAGTATTCCGAATCACAACAAAAAAGATTTAGGGATGCTTCACAGCCATTGAATATGCAGAAAACTAGGTTCAAAGAATGTTTTCATATAAACGAGGTCGCTTTTACTTGGCTTCTACAAATCTTTCAAAGGTGAACCAAGCTTATTTAACTTCTGAGCGAAAGTTTGCCAAAGCCTTTCTACTTCCACTCTATCACCTTTCCAATTTTGCTTTGCCAGTTGTGGGCGTTTTTCTATAAAATTTACCATGAACTCTTCCTGTATTTGTATGCTTTCCACTCAAATTTTTATTTTTTTTTATTTATTTTCCAAATATTTGAAATTTGAGCTTAAATTTCGTTTTTTTTTACGTGCACAATTATCTTCTCCGTTTTCCATCACATTCTTTTGATAGAAACAAATGGAACATGAAATCGAATTCCTCTTTAAAAAGAAATCGAATTAAAACAGAGTGTTGCCATTTTAGTTTTCAGTTCACTTTTGAAACGAACTCTATTTCCATCACATGCCTGATACTTTCTGGTATACTGAACAAGATTCTAGGGAATTAAAATCAAAAGAATTTTATTAACTAACTATTCTACAGCAACTTTTCAAAATTGCAAGTTTAATATTTTTTTTAAATTTAAATTTCAAGATTTTACTCCTTTATATTAAAGACAAGCTCAGGAATATAAAAATATAGAGGAATTAAATCAACAGCTTTACAGTTTGTTTGTTTGTTTTATGGTTAAATTCACAGTCTTTAATTAGCTAATGGCAAAGGCTTATCTAATGATTCTTTATTCGCAATGCTTAGTTTGCCATTAGTTAAACCCCCAAACGTCGTTGGTTAACTATTAGTCAAATAACAGCTGTTGCTATGAAAATAAAGTTTACAATTGTTTTCGGCGACAAATTGTAAATATGTCTGTCTTACGAATTTGAATAATGGCTAAATTCACAGTCTTAATAGTAATAGTTAAACATTAGTTAGTATTTTAGTTTACCAATGGTTAACTAATGACCGAGAATTCGGCCATTAATTACACAATATAAATAATAAACAATTTTTAATATTTGTTTAAACAAATATTTCAATTTCAAAGATGTTACTTCCTAATATTATAGAAAACAATTAAGACAATGAAACACTTTTAAAATTTTGCAGTAACTGTAATTTAAATTTTAAGAGTTTTTGCAAAAACTTCTTTAAAAATTTATAAAGATTTTGTTTACGAAATTTTAAAATTCCTTTATATTATTGACAATATTGTTAATGTTAATAAAAATAAAAACAAGTAAGAAAGTATAGTCGGTCAAGACCGACCATATAATACCCAGAGCTGTAATTTGTTTAAAACAGTTTTTCAGAAATGGCCACTATATGGGAGCTATGACCTGTTATGAACAAATCATTCAAAAATTTTGTGCCATGACTTTCGTGAATATAAATATTATGTATGTTATATTTTATCTCAATATAAATACTTTTAAAAAATTTGTGGAGGTTAACGTGAATTACGAAGAGGGTCGTATATGAAATTTCTTTTCAATTTAATTTTAATACCAACATATTTAAAAGTTTTATGCTCTTAAAGTGATTTTCGGAAGTGGGTCTACGATCAATTACAAACCTATCTTCAAAAAATTTGTAGATGTAATTTGGCTTTGTTTGCTACTTATTTGTGTTGAAATTTTTTTAAATACTCACATAATTCAAACATTTATAATCGTTAAACTCCTATTTCGGGAGGACCGATTTCCACCAGATTCAATCATATCCGTCCTTGGGGCAAAATTGAGTCAATCAGCATATTTTAAGGTGGGTGTTGTACCATTATTTACGGGACTTATAAACATCAGCACCCCTCCCCTCTATTGTGGTGTAGAATATAATAAATAAGAACTGTATTTGTAACATATAAAATTTAGCTTTTGCTGATATTTAAATTACCTGATATTTGGTAGGACTTTTCAAACTTGCGTTTTGAAATATGCCAAAAAAATTTTAAATATTTTTTTCAAATTTAAAGATTAGTAATCTTAATATTATTGGCAACATCTGAAAATATAAAAATAAAGACGATTTGTAGTTGGAGGTTTTTTAAATTAAACAGTATTTAAGATTTGAATTTAGTTGATTTCCAACACACTTTTAAAAATTTCAAATTTAAACTTTTTGACAATTTGTTAAACTAATTTTTAAATTGAAAGATTTTACTTAATGGTACTATTGACAACATCTCACAGAAAACAAAATAAAGAATAATTAGAAATTTAGCTGTTTTAATTTAGTTCAAGCTGTAATTTGAATTAGTAATTTTTTGTGGGAAATTTTTCAAATTTATAATTTAGAATTTTTCAAAATTTTGTTAAACAAATTTCCAAAATTAAAAATTTTTCACTATATTGTGTACAAGTTGCAAAAGTATGAATATAAAAAAGGTTTAAATTAATAGCTTTATAAGTTTAGCATTATTAGTGATTTTATAAAAAAAAACTTTCTCAAACACTTATCAAAATTTCAAGTTAAAATATTTTAATATTTTTTTAAACAAATTTTGTGAATTCAAAGATTTTACTTTATGCAATTAGTTCTAAGATTTTAATGAATAAAAATGAAGAATCATAAGTTTAATAACTTTTCAAATTTAGCTCAGGTTGTAATTTGTATTAATAGGTTAGTGGTAGAAATTTTCAAAATTGCCATTTCAAATTGTTCAAAATTTTGTTAAGCAAACAATTAAATTTATAAATTATATTTCCTGATATTATTCACAACATCCGAGTAAATTTAAATCAAAACGATTTGTATAAATAGATAAACAAAATTAATAGTAGCTTTGATTTGAATCTTTTTTTATTAACAAAAACAAAGTGCGAAGCTTTTTGGCTTGTCTGAAGAAAACACCCAGAGTCTTTGGCGGGAATCTTTCACACACTATCACCTAGTCTATCGGGGCACCCAATTCAAATGTTTTCGTGAGCACTTTTCAAAATTTCAAGTTAAAATTTTTTAATATTTTGTTAAACAAATTTGGAAAATTTCTTAAAGAAATATATCACTGGCTTAGCAAAAATTGTCTTGTGACTTAGCTTAACATGTTGTGTGGTTTTCCACACATAAGTACTTACTATGTATTTTGTTGTAAGAACAGTATATTTTGTACACAAATGCGTTTTTTGATGAAATAAAATAAAAATGTGTGGAAAACAACACATTAGGTTGCTTAATGTAAGTTTTTTTTGAGATTAAGATGAAAGCTAAATTATTTGAGCTCCCATAAAAACCCTGTGGATAACTCTAGTTTTTCTCCAGACATAACAAAATTTGTTATTACTGTATTGACAACTTTTAAAGCCTCGCTAGCTACCGCTAAGAACTACAGCCATTTAAACCTATAACTTGTCTTTTAATATTGCCTCTATAGAAATCATAATAAATAGTTTTTTTTTATTACAAATCCCCTTCACTTTGATTTTTTCTGAAAAATATACATAAATGCATATAAAAATAAATAAAAAAAAATACATTAGCAGCAATATTATTTTAATAATTCATTACTGTTCATTGCTCGTCATTCATACGTTTACAGCAAAATCTTTAGAGTATGATGGATAAAAGCTACATGCAAAAATTATTGCCAACCTTTTACACTGATTTTCAAAACAAAAGCAGCAACAAAGCACGACTATAAAAGAGATAGGAAGACAATTTACATTTTGAAGAGGCCAGGCAAAGTAGACAAACCGTTTGTTGTACTTTAACACGACCCGACAGTTGATAAATCAAGTGTTTTTTTACATCTATCTTTCACCACCTTTTTTTGTTGTTTTTTGTTATGGTGAAACAATATTTGCTTAATAGCGAAATTTTTAGTTGTAATGTTCAATAAATGGAAATTAGTTTTTAGGTTTTCTTAGCAATAGTGCGATATAAAAAGTAAATGTTTTGTCTTCAAGAAATGGTTAGTAAAACGGAAAATAATTAAGTCCCATAGTCCTAATTTACATGAAGCAATTCTTTAAGTTAAGCTGATTGCCTTTTAGGCAACGGGTTGAGGAGCAGATAAGACGAGTACAAACTTGATTGTACTAGCAATTGGTGTTACTCTCTTATTTGTATACGCATACATATGTAGTGTATACTCTCAAATAAAAATACTAGCGATTTAAGCAATAAAAATTTTGCTTCACACAGCACCGATGAAATTTCAAGGACAAAATTGTATCAATATTTTCAATAAAAATTGCTTTGTGTAAATTCTGACATACGAGTATGTAGCTAATAACATTTGTTAACGTTCTTTAAGAATATAAATTTCAAAAACAAACTAGATTTTTGTCTCTGTAAGGAAGCATTAAGACTTTTTAACTGGTAGAGATAAGAAAACTATTTTAAATCAAGTGCTGGGGCCAAATTACCGCATTCGTGATCGAATAAGCTATCGTATCGAAAAATGATTTCGATATCGAAATTATGATAAAATGTACTAAAATTCTTGCTCGATATCGAATGCCATAATCTCAAATAAGAAAAATACGATCAATTTTACTCGATATCGAATGCGGTAATTTGGTCCCTGGTTTAGCGACTCTAACTATGATTTGTTATGTGCTCTGAACATATTATGTTTTCAAAACTTTCACTTGCTGGTTCCTTAAACTTAAACTTCATATCAGCCTTGTGTGGAAAACCACACAAAAAGAATTCCTTTATATATGTTAATAAAATGATCTTGAATTTTTTTGCCGCCTCAATTTAGCCTGGCAAACGCTTTAATTTATTCAAAAATATTTGCTCTTAACGAAATATTTTAAAACTGACTTTGTGTGGCTTTCAACACATATGTAATTTCCATGAATTCTGTTTAAATATGTTTTATTGGCTTAAATATATTTTTTCTTAACGAGATATTTCAAAACTGACTTTTTTACTAGTTGTGTGGTTTTCCACACATATGTAATTTATTAGTATTTTGTGTTTTTTGTTATTAAATGTGTTTTATAGATTTAAAAAAACTTTTGATAATGTGATATTTAAAAAATTAATTTGACATTTTGTGTGATTTTCCACACATATATAATTTTTATGTATTTTTCTAAAGGAACAGTATTTTTTTCTTAAAATAGTTTTTATTAATTTCAGTATATTTTTGAAAAATTGACTTTGAAATATTATGTGATTTTCCACACATATGTTATTTCTAAATTTTTTACTTTAGGAACAGTATTTTTTCTATCGTTAAATTGTTTTATTGATTAAGAATTATATTTTTATTGATAAAACTTTAAAATTTGCTTAAGAATGTTGTGTGATTTTCCACACATGTGTAATTCAGTATCTTTTGTAATCAATTGTATTTTACTGATTCCAAAATAATTTTTAGAAAGAGATGCATATATAAAAATTGAGTTTGAAATGTTGTGTGGTTTGCCACACATAAGAAATTTCTAAGTATTTTGCATTAGAAACAATATTTTTTGTCAGCGACTATTTATTAATTCCCAAATATTTTTTACAAAAAGATGGTTAAAAAGCAACTTTATTGCTAGTTGTGTGAGTTTTCACACAAAATAAATTATTTTAAGAATTTTCTTTTGACGTTAAATGTGTTTAATTGCTTCAAAAATAATTGTTTTTTGCTGATATAGCTGAAAAATGTTCTGTAAAATATTGTGTGGTTTTCCACACATATAAAATTTCTAAGTATTATGCTTTAAGAACAGTAGTTTTTGTTATCAAATGTGTTTCACTAAGTCTAAAATTTTTTTTAAAAAGAGATATTTACAAAGAGATTTGCTTAACCTGTTGTGTGGTTTTCCACACATATGAAATTTCAATGGATTTTGTACTAAGAATAGTATTTATTGACATCAAATATGTTTTATTGATTGCAAAATATTAAAAAAAGAAATATTTTAAAAATGACTTTGTTTAGCCTGTTGTGTGGTTTTCAACACATATGAAATTTCAATGGATTTTGTACTAAGAATAGTATTTATTGACAGCAAATATGTTTTATTGATTGCAAAATATTTTTAAAAAAGAAATTTTATTAAAATTTTTAAAAAAAATTTTTAAAAATGACTTTGTTTAGCCTGTTGTGTGGTTTTCCACACATATGTAATATCTATAGATTATGCACTATTTAGATCAAATGTGTTTTAGTGACTCACAAATATGTTTAAGAAAGTTATTTCTTCAAAGTGTTTTTGTTCACCTGTTGTGTGGTTTTCCACACATATGAAATTTACATGTATTTAGCATTGGGAACAGTATTCTTTGTTGCCACATATATTTTTTGTGTCAATTTATGGTAAACATATAAAAATGTGGGGAAAACAATACATTAGGAGAAACAAGGTAAGTGTTTTCTAATTGAAACAAAAGTTAAATTACTTCAAATACTTATAAAAGCTTTGCTAATAGCTCTAATTTAAACTTTGGCTAAAAATATACTAGCAATTGAAGTTAAATTAAGGTCCTGCAAATATCTACATATAATTTAAGCTAAACTAAGGCCCTGCAAATATCTATAATTAAAGCTGAACTAAGGCAATAAAAAAAGCTATAAGTCTTTTTTAAAGATCTACAATGAACTACTTAATGAAGTCAGTTGAAAACATTGTAATATTTCATACCGTAGATTGATGGGTAAATACAATTTATAGTTAACAACAGGAAGCATTTAATGGCCAAAATAATAAAGCATATGTAAATAAATTTAATTAAGTAGTAATGATTAGCTGTCTATAAAACCCTGCCTTTCTCTAAACTAATTGCAATCAATCATCATTTATTTGATAAAGCTTGATCAATTCTTTCTTTTACTTTAATTTTATTTATTTATACATAACATTCCCTAATTACACTCATTAAATTTATTTGGGGCCATTTAAGGTTTAGTATTTTAAATTAATTACGGTTTTTTTTTCATTTCTTTTGTACACTTTCTGGTCCAGGAAATAAATTATTTTACTTTAAATGTTTGCTGTAAAGCTAAAGCGTAAAAATTTACAAAATTTGCAAAATTTCCTTTTACTTTTGCTTTTCTTAAAAAAACACGATGTTTGCAACGTGTTTGTTGCAATTTGTTGCAAGAAAAAGTAGGAAATTGTTGCTAGAAAATTAGCTACAATTGAAAACAACACGCCTTAATATAGTTTTCTTGGTTTTTTATTCTGCACTATTTCTTTAAACTCTCAACACTTATTTTTTTAAAAAGCCTTGGAGACCAAACAGAAAAAATTTAAAAAAAAAGCTGGGAAAAAAATTTTAAATAAAACGACGGACTAAATATAGTTTAAACTAAAAAATTGCTGCTGAACTCAATACCAAAAATAGTGGATGTGTTATTGGTTACAGCTGAAAAGCAACCAGAGCAACAAATATGTTGTTTCTCGATATAATAGGCTGGTTGCAGCTAAAACTAATTTAAAACTGGTCAACAACATCTCAGTAAAAAAAAAATAAAGCAAAAAAAAAAAACTAAACGCGGTTGAAAATGAAAATCACCCAGTTTTCATTTTTTAATTGAACATTTTATGCACAAAACTAAAACAACATAAACCGGTATCAATTGTTTTGGTAACAAGACTTTAAAGATACATTTTTTGTTTGTTTCATTACGATTGGCAACTTATGCATTCAACTTCATGCCACCAGTCAGACAGCCAACCGGCCAACCAGCCAGGCCTTTCATGGTTCCATATTGTTTTATTGTTTATTTGCCATACCATGCCCATGTCCATGTGTTAAAGTGGTGGTGGCTGGCTGGCTGGCTGACTATTGGTATGTCTGACTGTTTATCTGCTTGAATGTTTAAATCAGTTGTTTTTTGTGCTTCAAGCTCTTACTTTTTTTGCGCGTATCTTTAATGTAGCTATTCTTAAATTCTTAAAAACTTCAACAATATCCTAAACAAAAAGTTAACAATTTTAATTTGAGCTGCTTTCGTGTTTTATTTAAGTTTAGTTTAGTTTTGTTTTCGTGTGGTTTACACATGACTTTACTGCTTTAGTTTTAAAAAAATCCTAAGCTTGAAATTTCGACTTACTTGGTCAACGCTTTAATCAATCGTTAATTGTATCTGCCAGTGAGTTGTTTAAACAAAAACAAATATATTTACGATGGCCATCGTAAAATATTTATGACTTAATTTGTCAATTAAATTAACAAAGTAATTGTGTTAATTATTTTTAATTTTTTTCGAAGGCGGTAGTTTAACATGATCAAAGCTTACAAAATACAAAGTTTGGACAGCTAAAATTAACAAAGGAATGGGAACAAATGGCAAGGCAAATAAATAACTATGAATTTAGCTTCATTCAGTATCTAAATAGACCTGCTAAACCTTCAAAGGACCTGCAGACCTAAAGCTTAGCCATAATTTTCATAAGACCTGCAACTGATGCTAAACTGCACACAGAGAAAAAATATAACTGTAGATGTTTACCACAACAACAAGTTCTTCAACAATGTTATGGTCGCTGTAATTATTTATATGATTGCGATAACCATAATATGATTAAGTTACGATTTAGATGATTATCACAATCATATATACGTTTGTAGTAATTATGTGTATATATATGTTGCAATCATGTTTATGATGAATCCATTTATCATAATTTGTTGTTCTTTGATTATTATAGAGAACAACATAAAATGATATAATTTTTCATCATAAAACTGTTTACTACAAACATTATATGTTTACTATAATCATATATATGATTGCTGTAATCATGTGATTGGTAATTTAACCATATCATGGTTGCAGAAATCATATAAATAATTGCAGTGACCATAATATTTAAAAAAAATGTTTAAAAATATTAAAATAGTTGTGGTAAACATACACCACTATAGTTTTCTCTGCGTGTAAGACTCAAAAAAACCCATAATGAAGCTTAACTGAAAAATTAAATCAACCTGGTGTTTTAGTTCAATTAAGACTTTAAAAAACTAGAGATTGTAACTAAACTAAGATTCCAAAATGAACTAAGATTGCAATAAAAATAAGTCTTTAAAAAGACAAAAATTGAATATCTTGAACTCCTTAAATCTCTTGGGAATCGGTTTATAGTGGGTGGTGATTTTAACTCCAAAAATACAGTTTGGGGATCTCGATTAACACTATCGAAAGGAAAAAATTTACTAGAGGCAATAAATGAATTCAAATGCAAATTTATAAGTACTGGAGAGCCTACTTACTGGCCTACAAACATTCACAAAAAACCAGATCTCTTAGACTTTTTTATTACCAAGAATATAAGACATGATTATCTAAATATAAAATCATGCTTTGAATTATCTTCTGACCACTCTCCAGTGGTACTTATATACCAAACCGATGTACTTCTATCCAATCAAAATAAATTTATATACAACAAGAAAACCGACTGGGATTGTTTCAGGGAAATCTTAGAGACAAAACTCGAGACAAATATATCGCTAAAAACCGAAGAAGAATTGGATAATTCTATAACTTTTTTCAATGATACGCTTATAAACGCGGTTAGTGATTCTACTCCAACCAGAACACACACAGTAGATAAATTCAGTATCCCACCTCACATCCAAGAGAAAATAAAAGCCAAACGAAGATTAAGAAAAAGATGGCAAACTACAAGGTCAATTCAGGACAAAACCCACCTTAATAGGCTCACAAAAGATCTCAAAAACTTGCTAAAGAAGGACAAAGAAGATAAACTACAAAGATATCTTACTAACCTTGGCTCATCAGCTACAACAAATTACTCGCTCTGGAAAGCAACCAAAAAAATAAATAATGGAATTTTACATCAGCCGCCGATCCAAAAACCTGATCTCACATGGGCCCGCACAAATGAAGAAAAAGCTAATGTTCTTGCAGATCATTTTTCTAAAACCTTTACAAATCCAATGGACGAAAAGGATATAACTCTTCAAAGTTTTCCAAACAGCTCTTCCAACTCTCATATTAGAAGAATTTCAATTAATGAAATTAAAAAAAATTATAAAAACAACAAAAGATAATAAATCTCCTGGTTATGATCAGATCACCGGAAAACTACTAAAAGAATTGCCGAATAAGGCCCTAGTCTATTTAAGAAATTTATTTAATTCAGTTATAGATATTAAATATTTCCCAAAAGTATGGAAAGTCGCTGAGATAATCGCTATTCCTAAACCAAACAAAGATGCCTCAAAAACAACATCTTACAGGCCAATTAGCCTTCTGCCACTGCTGTCAAAGATCTTAGAAAAACTCTTCTATGAACGTATTGAACCAATTCTTCTAGAAAGACAACTCATCCCCAAACACCAATTTGGATTTAGGCGAAAGTTCTCTACTATACAACAAATTCATAGAGTAACAAATAAAATATCGTCTGATATTGACAAAAAAAACTTTTGCGTTGCAACATACCTCGACGTTGCAAAGGCGTTTGATAGCGTATGGCACAAAGGTCTTCTTCATAAACTAAAAAATCAATTGCCAAAAGAATTCTTCTTAATACTACAAAACTACCTACAAAACCGAAGATTCTATGTTAAATATAAAGACGAGTATTCAAAAATACTTTCTATAAAAGCTGGAGTACCTCAAGGTAGTGTCCTCGGACCAATGCTTTACCTCCTGTTTACATCAGAT
The DNA here is from genome assembly GCA_916048285.2 of Bellardia pandia. Lineage (NCBI taxonomy): Eukaryota > Metazoa > Arthropoda > Insecta > Diptera > Calliphoridae > Bellardia > Bellardia pandia. Next base: position 97,287,055 of record OU696531.1, on the reverse strand, counting down.
ATTCCAACTCCTACAACAAATAACAATATGATAGCAACATTTGCTGACGACACTGTTCTACTATCATCACACGCAAACATCAAATGGGCTATGCAAAACTTACAACAACTGCTCAATAATACAATGAATTGGTTCCGTAGTTGGGGAATTCAAGTAAACAGTGATAAAACAATTCAAGTAATCTACACTAATAGAAAGATAACAAACTTTCAACCTATTCAAATAAATACTCTACCAATTCTTATGGATACAAAGGCGAAGTATCTTGGCATTATAATTGACTCAAAACTTAACTGGAAAGATCACATCACTCAAAAGAAAAAAGAAATAAACAACAGGTTTAGACAATTATTTTGGCTGTTAGGGAGAGAATCTAAACTAACAACTCAAAGCAAACTACTTATATACAACACAATTTTAGCGCCAATTTGGAAGTACGGGGTAGAAATATGGGGTACAGCTAGCACAACAAACTTAAAAATTATTCAACGAGTTCAATCTAAAATATTGCGAACTATTGTCAACGCAGAATGGTATATTAGAGATGAGGACATACATCGAGATCTAAACGTCAAAACAATAAAAGAAATTATCCGTATCAGCAGCATTAAACATACAAATCGTTTAACACAACATTCCAACATGGAACTCAGACAGTTGCCGGCAAACGAAATCCTGGCACCTAGAAGACTTAAACGGTATACACCTTCAGATCTAGCTGAGCGATACTAAAAAATTTATATATTACTTATCATTCAATAATTCGATTTAAGTTATCTTAGGTACTGATTTAAGATAATTATCATCCCACCTCTGTAAATTAAATTACTTATTGTCATCTTGTTGACAGGTGTAATAATAAAGGGAAGTTAAAAAAAAAAAAAAAAAAAAAAAAGACCGTGTCTGAAACTAAACTGAGTTTCTAAAAACAACTTCAATTAAATACAATTTAGGACTCTAGAAATACCTATTATCTAAGCTAATCTGGGAATCTGTAAATACCTTTAATTTAAACTAAACAACACTCCAAAGCAATCTATAATTGAAGCTTAACTAAGGCTATAAATGGAAACAAAATTAAAACCAGTTTAAGACTTTAAAAATATTTACTATTGAAGCTTAAATAAGTCTATTATTAAAGCTAAACTAGGACATGTTGAAAACCTACGATTAAAGCAAATAGAAGATTCTAAAAAGATCTTTAATTAAAGCTAATCTATGTTTCTAGAAAGACTTACTGAAAAAGCAACATTGAGACTCTGCAAAGACCTTTAATTAAAGTCAAAGTAAGACTCTAAAACTGGCTTTAATTCAGGCTAAAATAAAACTATTAAAAGCTATAAACTTTAAGCCAAACAAAAACTATGGAAAGACCTACAATTATGGCAAGCTATTTGAAGATTTTAAAAGTTTGGACTCCATAAAATCTCCTGTTCAGTCTTCACCCAAAAGACGTAAATCATCTAGAATAAACAATCAAGATAAACAAGACGACCTTCACACCGACTCCTCAAAATCTGATGCTGCTACTTCTTCTGATCATTGTATTCCTTTAAAAACTTCTGTTTCAACCTCATCACAAAACCCTACTATGGCAGTACGTGATGTTCCACTAAATAATGATCCATTAGAAAATCCTGTTGCCTTTAGTTCTTCCATCGACAATAACCCTGCAACTAATTATGCCGAAGTTTTAATAAATAATGGGAACAATCCTAGTTCTCACAGAGAATTAAGAGTAGTTCCTCCAAAAAAACAAATTTTTATATCACGCTTTGCATTCGACACTTCTGCTGATGATATTGATTTCTATATTAAATCAAAGCTTAAACAAAATGCAAATATTACTGTTCGTAAATTCACTTATGCACAAACGAGGAGCATAACGTCTTTTAAAATAACTGTTCCGTTTAATATCTTTGATCGCGTTGTTGACCCGTCATTCTGGCCAAACCATGTTATAGTCCGAGAATATGAATACAATATAAACCAACGTGGAAATAATATTGTACACCTCCCACCTCGTCAACTAACAAGCCAAAAAAACTAATTAACACTAGAGATATTCAGCTTAGTATTATATATCAAAATGTTCGAGGATTAAAAAGTAAATGCTCTAAACTATATCGAGACAGCTTCGACCTTAATAATCATATTATTTGCTTCACCGAGACCTGGCTTAATAATACTTTTTTAAATACGGAAATTTTTTGCAATCATTTTCAAGTCTTCCGTCGAGATAGAAATACAAATACGACTGGGGGTGGTGTATTAATAGCGATCTCTAATAACTTTTCAGCTGAGGAATTAAAATTTGATATAGCCTGTAACATTGAATTTATCGCTGTGGTCATGAAAATTAGTCACATAAAAGTTTTTATTACCTGTTCGTATATTCCTCCGCAATCAGATTTATTAATTTACCAGCAACACATTGCTTTAATTAAAATGGTTTCTTTAAAGACTAATCGTGATGATCTGATTTTTGTTATTGGTGATTTTAATCTACCTCGAATTAGCTGGCAACTCTCCACTGAGAATTATAATTACATACCCATAAGATCTGATGAAAATGGTGCCGATGTATTTTATAATATTTCAAATCTATGCCTACACCAAATCAACGGAGTCTATAACATTTGTAGTAATTTGCTTGATCTGGTATTTGTAAACGTACCTAATGAATGCACAGTGAATCGTGTTGATCCAGTTACACTGCCCGAAGATCGTTACCACCCCACTATTGAAATAAGCTGTAATATTCAAGGTTTAAATTTCGCTAAAAATGTTACCAAAAAGGAAAAAAAATTCTGCTTTCAACGTACAAATTACGCCGACTTTAACAATCTTTTATATAATACAAATTGGCTTCAATTATTATCTATACCAAATGGTTTGGCGAATTCTGTTGATAAAATGATTAAAATTTTTTATGAAACCATGTACCAATATATGGATAAATGTATTCCAAAAACTACACCACGTTCTCAAACTGGTCCACCCTGGAACTCTAAACAATTATCTTCCTTAAAAAATCTTAAAAATAAATATTATAAAAAATACAAGAAATATGGCCATACATTTGATTACGGAAAATACTCTGTTCTTCGTGCAGAACACAATTTGCTAAATGCTCAACTGTACAAAAACTACTTAGCCAAAATGAAACATAGTTTTAAACATAATCCGAGATCGTTCTTTACGTTTGTTAACTCAAGAAGGAAGAATTGTGGCACCCCCACATTTATGAAATATTTAAGTACAGAGTCACGCAATGAGTCAGAGATTAGCAATTTATTCGCTGAATTTTTTGCCGCTACTTACTCTAACGCCGAGTTCGATGATAATGAACCCTATCCATTTAATGTTCACTCTATTCAAACAATATCAATCCCATTACTTGACACTACACACATAATAAAATGTTTAAAAAACTTCAAATCCTCAATGTCGTGTGGTCCAGATGGCATACCTAGTTGTCTTTTGAGAAATTGTGCACTAGCTATTGCAACACCTTTAGTAATTATATTTAATACTTCATTAAAATATGGCTATTTCCCTAAAATCTGGAAAAAAATCGTTTCTTATTCCTTTATTCAAATCTGCCAATAAGTCAAATATAATAAATTATAGAGGCATAGCTAAATTGAACGCTATTCCAAAGCTATTTGAAAAATGTATTACTGACTCTCTCGTTCATCAAGTATCTCCCTTACTTACACCCTGTCAACACGGTTTTCGTAAAGGATCTTCAGCTATGACTAACATTCTACAATTAACTACTTTGGTTAATGAAGGATTTACTAGTGGTCAACAAACGGATGTCATTTATACTGACTTCAGTAAAGCCTTTGATAAAGTTAATCACAAACTTCTGCTTAAAAAATTGGATCAAATGGGTTTCGATAATACTTATTTAAGCTGGTTAAAGTCATATCTGTTATGCAGAACACAGTCCGTTAAATTTAAATCTGCAAATTCTAGAAATATTTTGGTAAAATCCGGCGTTCCGCAGGGAAGTCACCTGGGCCCAATTTTATTTTTACTTTTCATCAACGATTTGCCTGAGGCAATAAATTATTCTAATATACTGATGTTTGCAGACGATGTTAAAATATTTTTAAGCTTCAAGCATTCACCAGATCACTGTTATCTCCAAAAGGACTTGGATAATTTTTATAAGTGGTGTTACATTAATTTAATGGAACTTAATCTCAAAAAATGCAAGCACATGACTTTTTCGAGAAGGCGTGACGCTGTTGGTCACTATTATATCAGTGGTCATAAACTGGAGTCAGTAAGCGTTATTATGGATCTTGGTGTTTTGTTGGACGGAAAATTAAACTTTGTACAACATATTACGATGACTGTTAATAAAGCTCGAGGTATCTGGGCTTTCATCAAACGATGGGCAAAAGAATTTAAGGACCCCTTTATCACTAAAAGATTATTCACGTCACTTGTAAGACCGATTTTAGAGTATGGCTCAATTGTATGGGACCCCTACTATAACGTTCACATTAATCTTATCGAATCTGTTCAGAAACAGTTTTTAATTTTTTGTTTAAGAGATGTTTATCGAGGATACTCTGCGCTTCCATCATATTCATCACGACTTGCTTTGATTCGACTACCAACATTAAAAAGCCGAAGAATTATGCTTAACGTTTCATTTCTTGTAAATCTTTTAAATGGTAATGTTTCATCAAATTTTCTATTAAGTAAAATATCATTGAATGTTCCTCAACGCACATTACGATTCAATAACCCACTATATGTTAAAACTTTTCGAACAAACTATGAGATGGCAGATCCGTTTAGGAAATTATGTTGTTGTTTTAATGAAATGTTTAACTTTATAGATTTTTCTTTAAATATTGATGTTATTAAACGCAATATTATATTAAGTTTGAATGTGTAATTTGAGTTATATTAAGAAAATTGTTAATTAATATTTAGTCTGTAAGGATTGTATCCATAGACTTAATTAAATAAATAAATAAATAAAGTCAAACTAGGACACTAAAAGGACTTACGTTTGAAACTAAACAGATATTCTAAAAGACCTTCAATTAGAGTTAATCCAGGAATATAATAAGACCTACAATTAAAGGCAAACTTAAATTTGAATAAGACCTACTATTACACACTTAGACTCTAAAAAGACATATTATTGAAGCCAAACTTAGATTATAAAAAGATCTGCGATTGATGCCAAACTTAGACTTCATAAGGACCTACGATTGAAGACATCCTAAATTTTTACAAAAGTCAAACTTAGACTGTAAAAGTAACTACGATTAAAGCCAAACTAAAACTCTAACAAGACCTACAAATAAAGGCCTATCAAAACACCTTTGTTGAAAGCCGCATTAGGACTTTGAAAATATCCACAATTGAAGCTAAAGTAAAACTCTAAAAAGATCTACAATTGAGACCAAACTAAACCCTGAAACTCTAAAAATAACTTTAATTGAAGCTAATAAAAACCTACAATTCCAGCTAAACTCGGACTTTAAAATTACCCAGAATTAAACCTGAAGTTAGACTCTAATTACTCTAAAAGTATCTTTTTTTTAAGCCGAATTAAGTCACTCTAAATGTCTTTCAATTGAAACTAAACCAAGGCTCCAATAAGGCCTTATATTAAATCGTAACTATGACTCGTAAAAGTAGTTACATAACAGCTAATAAATATCACATTATAAGACTACTTCTAAGTAATATAGACGGTAATTGAGAAGTGACTTAATGCACAATTGCCAGACATTGCTAAGAATTCTCTGAATAAGACCTTTGTAAATTTAAGAAAACGTTCCACAGACAACTTTCTTGTCTTACTTTTTCCTGAAAATCTTTTTCCCTTACCTCTTTACCCAGTTAAACATCACTAATGTTGTACATAATATATTTCTATTATTTTTATGTTCAACTTAATGTGTAATAAAATTCACACAATGCACACACTATTTAAGAGCAAAATTCAAATTCAAAGTCACGTTCAACTGATTAAACAATGCGCTGTTAATACTAATAAAAATAATAACAACAACTGCAGCTAGTATATATAGTTTAACAACAACAACACTAACATGTTTAAGAAAACCACTAAAACCTCACAAAACATTAACAATGAAATTTATATCATACCCGTACATCAATCTTTACAAGACACATAGTAATGAACTGTGAAAAAGTTCTTGAGTTTTAAAGAATATTTCGTTAAGCAGAACAGATATTTGCTGTAGTACGGAAAGCTAAGACTTTCGTTTGGAATTTAATTCAATCACTTGAGTAAAAGAGTTTCTTAAACGTCCCTACAAATCTAGATTGATTTATAAAGTTCTTTAACATACCCACAAATGTAGATAATTTCAAGCTTTACGGTCACTTACGATCATGAATCTATGATTGATATATATATGAAGTTTACAGTTCAATCACATAAAATAAAAAAAATTCTTTAACTTCCTTAGTCCCAGGTCACACACTGCCACTTTTGCTGCTTAACTTTTGAGTTTGTGGGTGAGAGGGGAAAAAAGAGTGAGAGAGAGGGGACCACCTTTAACATAACGATTTAAATATTGAATACTACTGTCCTTAATTAGTTGCACGCAGCTGTAAATCTTTGTTTCTTTGTTTATGCAAGTCTTTGGGGATTTATGCAACAACTCTAGGTTTTAAAATATATCATTCCAAGACATCCAAAGCACAAACAGAAAACCTTTTGATAAATTGTCTTTCAAACTCATACAAATATATATTTAAAGCAGATCACCACTACTCAGATTGTTTGTTACAGATCTTGTTTTTTTTTTTTTTTTTTTTTGTTGAACTGTCACTTTATTTTTTCTGATTTTTCACAAAACAATAGAGTTGACATCATAAATTTTTAAAAATCCAACAAAAAAAGCATTTGATTTTACTCCAAATATTTTACATACTTGCTGCTCATTCAATCGCACTGGCAGGCAGGCAGGCGTTCTCATACTTCAAACATCATGTGTTTGAGTCAAAAAGAGTCAGAACAAATTTTTTATGAAATTTTTAACCATGACCAGGTATCAAAACAATTAAACAAGTCAATCACTCGCTATACACAACAAAGTGTATGGAATTTGAGTTTATTTATATTGTTGTTGTTGTTGTTGTTGTTATTGTTGTTGTGTTACAAACATTTTTCCAGCTCACACTTATGCGAGGTTAGCTAGCTAGCTAACTGGCTGCACTGTTTAGAACATAAATCTAGTTTATTTTTCGTTGGCTGTATTCTTTTCTATTCTGTTCATTTCAGTTTAGTTTGATTTCATTTCATTAAATGAATTTGAGATTTTCGGCATGTTCTTTTTTTAAATACTACGTGCTGCTCCAGATTTGTCAGTGTAAAAATGCTTACACTGAAAACCAAAAAAAATATGTAATAAAAAAATAAGTAATAAAGACCAAAAAAATGTGTCTAACTGTGGAAAATTCATTTTATAGATCAACATTCAGGCAATATGTTGAATGGAATAGGATTTTAATGCAGATAGCTACGAGCTAAGGCACGTGAGTTGAAATTCAAACTGGCTAAATAACCAATAAAGGAAAACTGTAATGAATTAATAGAATTAACTACCAACTTAAGGGATTGTTAGTGCGTTGTACTTAATTTATAGAATAGTAATACCTTTTTACTTTATTAATTCGGCTTGAGGTCTCTTTTATTAAAAATATAAAAACTCTTGTTCGTTTTTAATTTTTGTTATCTTTTATTAATTTCCAAGAACAACAAAAAATATAGAGAACCAAATTTGTAACCTAATTTTAATCTAAAACAATTTTATAAACTCCCTAAAAAATTTAAAAATAATTAAGAAAGTATAGTAATACCCTACACCCAGTATAAAGTAGTTGTTCAGAAATGAGCGCTATATGGGAGTTAATACCTATTATGGACCGATCATCCAACAATTTAGTGCCATGATTTCTGTGAATATAAATATTGTGTATGTTAAACTTTATCTCGATATAAATATTTTTAAAAGATTTATTAAAGTGATTTACGTAGAGGGTCTTATATGGGAGTTTCGACTAATTGTATGAACCGACCATTATATTCTGTATATATGTATATATGAAACTTATTTGTATATTAAGTTCAATACAATTAGATGCCAACATTTTTTAAAGAGATTTATGTTCGTTAAAGGGATTTTCTAAAGTAAACCTTATATATGAGCTATGAATAATTGTGGGCCGATCATTATAAAATTGGGCCGTATGATTTTTGTATATGCGCTTTCGGCATATACAAAAAGTTTATGAAATATTGTGAATGTTACTTGGCTGCATTTACCGCTCATTTGTGGTGAAATTCGTTTGGATACTTGCATAAATTAAATATTTATTTTTTTTTTTTTTTTTTTTATACATTTAATTTATTTATTGAATCTTCAGAAATGAAATGACAATAAGTTTTCGAATCTTAATACTAAAAGAAAATAATAAGTCCAGCCAGTGCTAGACAAAATATTATGATACTACAAAAAATTTATATCCACTGATCCAGTCATCTGTTTTGCGCTTGAGTTAAAGCAAGGGTATCCCTCCTTCTCAACCGAACATGGCCAGTAAAGTTAAGGATGTCTCGTGCAAGTGGGTTTGGATGGTGTTCAAGTTTGCTGACATATTTTGAGGCGTGTTTTGTAAATTCGACTTTCACCAAAGGAATGCCTAGATCTTTGTGGATTCGAGAATTTTTAACATACCATGGAGCTGCAGTAATTGTACGTAGAATCTTATTTTGACCCCTTTGAATTTTTTCAATGTTGGATGCTGAGGCAGTACCCCATAATTGAATTCCATAACACCAGATTGGCTTCAGAATTGCATTGTACAACAAAAGTTTGCAATCCAACTTTAATGTAGAATTTCTGCCGATTAGCCAATTAATTTGCACTGCTTTTAATCTCATCTGGGTAAGTTTTGCGTCGATATGAGACTTCCAAGTTAAACGACGATCGAGGTGGATTCCGAGGTATTTGACTTCATTGTGTTGCGGGATAATTTGATTATTTATTCTGATGAACGAGCATGTATCTTTTCGCAATGTGAAAGTTATATGAATACATTTCTGTTCGTTAACCCTGATTTTCCAAAGCTCAAGCCAATTCTCTAGTTTATAAACATATTTCTGCAAGTTCTGTGATGCTATTTGATGGTCCTTATGAACGCTAATAAAGGCTGTATCGTCTGCAAAAGTTGAAGTATGTATTATGGGGTCTAACGGCATATCGGATGCATAAATCAAATATAAAGTTGGACCCAGTATGCTACCCTGGGGTACTCCTGCTTCAATTGGCTGAGCGGGGCTTAAAAAATCGCCTTCTTTGATTGTAAATTTGCGACCATATAAATAACTTTTCATAAGTTTGTGGGTGTTAGCAGGCAGAGTTAATTTAATTTAATTTGTCGAACGCTTGCGACACATCAATGAAAAGGGCGGAGCAGTATTTTTTCTCTTCAAACGACTGTCTTATCACATTTACCAATCTGTGTGTTTGTTCGATGGTACTGTGTTTAGCTCTGAACCCGAATTGGTGATTTGGGATACATTGAGTGTCGTTCAGAATTGGAATCAACTTAGCCAATAACAATTTTTCAAACAGTTTTGAAATTGTCGGCAGTAGACTAATTGGCCTATATGACTCTACTTTAGTGGTAATCATAGATACCTTCCAATCTGCAGGATAGTATTCTAGGCGTAAAATAGCATTAAAAATAAATAGGATAATTCTTTTAGCTACACGAGGTAACTCCACAAGCATTTTGTTGCTGATTTTATCCATACCTGGAGCTTTTTTAAGATTCAGAGTACCAATAGCGCTTTGAACATCATTAAAGCTAAGTCTTAGAGGTACAGGAGGTCTAATAACGAGTGGAGGCAAATCAGATGCATTATTTGAGTTGTTTATAGTAAACACTTTTCTCAAATGATTAACAAATAAAGTCCCCTTCTCGGAATCATTTCTAGCCCAGTCACCAGTCGGATTTCGCAGAGGAGGTTTTCCTCTAACTGGTCTTTTTAAACCTCGTGCCGCCTTCCATAACGAATAGTCAGATTGTGGGGTACTATCAAGGCCCTCCAAGTAAGATTTAAGTGAAGCCATTCTTTGGGTTTCTAAGAAATTTCTTAGTATATCTCTGCATACCCGTAGCCTAGCTTTCTGTTCAGGAGACCTGTGGATTTGCCACTCTCTTCTTACTCTTCTTTTTTCTGACAGGAGATGATCGAGTTCAGCGAAATAAGTTCTATTTGTCCCACTTCTGCACTCAACGTCGTATGTGGAGGCGTGATGTACAGCTCTTCGTATGTCCTCAGTAAACTTGCCAATCGACCCATCAATATCCTCGGTAGTTCTCAACACTACATTTTCCGTGCAGTGGGAACTTAAATACTTTTTATACTTTATCCAACTTACTCTGGTTTTAGATATGTCCCGAAATGGAGAGCCATTCCCTTGAAGGAAACGCATTGAAATAATAGAAGGAGAGTGATCTGAAGACAAGTCTAATGAAGGCTCCACTTGTATCGATTCTACAGGGATATTTTTCACTACTCCGAAGTCAATAACATCGGGAATCTTCCGTCGGTCCGTCGGCCAGTAGGTGGGATGACCGCTTGAGAGTACATCTAATCCCATTTTTGCAATGGTGTTGAAGAGTTCACGACCCTTCGGGGTCACCAGACGTGAACCCCAAAAAGTGTGTTTGGCGTTAAAGTCACCAGCAACTAAAAATCTAGCTCCAAGGGAATTGAAGAAGCTGTAGTATTGGTGTTCTTTTATTGAAAATCGAGGTGGCGAATAAATTGATGATAAAACAAAATTGTATTGACAGAATTCAATGCAAATGTTTGTTGCTTGTAGGTAATCCTCACATATGTTGTTCATTAAATAATGTTTTATTCTGTTCTTTATAAGAATTGCCGAACCTCCACATGCTCTTCCGCGTGGATCTTTAGTATCATATAACACGTAGCCATTAATTTTGAAGTACGCTGTCGCCGTCAAGTGAGTTTCAGAAATCATCATGACATCAATCTGCTTATCCATCAGGAAGTGTTTCAGTTCGTTTTTTATGTTGGCGGAGGCCGTTCGCGTTCCAAAAACAAATTTTTAAACAAATCATTTCTTTAAAATGGCTTGTAAGATAGTGGATTGCATTTTCAGCATTTCCTGCATCATGGATGTCATAGTGGTCGTAAAAGTGTTCATAGTTTGGACAAGAGTCTGCAATGTAGTCTCTAGAGAGTTAATATTAGGTTCGAAATATTGTGATTTAGGTTCCTGCTCCAAACCTGGCATATTAGATTTAACCACGTTTGCGTAAGAAACTTGTCTAGAACTAGGCACGTTTACATGACTAGTGGACCGTAACAATTGAGGGAAATTGTTACTCGATCGTTAAATCCCTATATCGGAAGTATATTTGTATGGGGGCCAGGTGAAATAATGAACCCATATTCAATAGTTTCAATCCTATATGTCCTTGAACAGAAAAATATCATGTACATACTAATTTTTATCGAAATATCTTAAAATTTGGGACCTGCACTCTGCCCACAAGCTTTACATGGACAACCAGCCAGCCAACCAGACGGAGGAACGGACATCGTTAAATCAACCTTGGAAGTGATTCCAGTCGATCGGTATACGAATATTTATGAGTGTTATAAACATCAGCACAAATCCAATATAGCCTCTCCACTATGGTGGTGTAGGGTATAAAAAACCTTATTTTTTATTATACTTCTTTTGTTGCAATTTTTGCTTTTCAACCCAAATTTATTGACCCATTTGGGCCCGTCACATTCCTACCAATATGCAGCTGCCTGCCTTATGAAATTTTAGTACAACTTACCATACTTATATGACTGATGTATGATGGTAATGTTGGCTTAATGGTTTTTGAAGTTTTGAATTTTACGAGTGCAAAAGTACTATATAAATGTATGTACATCTACTACAATCTACTGCTTCAGAAAATATGAACCATTTTTTTTGGCAAGAACAAACCCACGCAATCAAACTCACCACCCGCTCACATATAAACGCATATTAGCCATAAGAAATTATCATTGGAATTGGCAATACCCCTCTTCCTTGCTACATAATAAATGATGGTCACAGTAGGTTTAAAAGTTCATAGTGTTTAGCTAAGTTAAAGGGGTCGTTATGATGTACGAGCATTCATATATATAGTAATTTTTCGTCACATTGTAAACGTTTTGCAGGCGGTTATTTTTTTGGTCAAATGTTTTTGTTGTTACATAGATACTAAGAGCGTTAGTAGAAAAACCTTTATATAGTAAAATAAATATTGCTGTTTGATGATGTTGTTGTTGTTGCTACTGCTGCTTTAGCTAAAAGTTTGTTTTTAGTTAGCAGTGTGTAAGTAACCAACCATCTAGTGGCATTGCCTTTGGTTGTTTGGGTCAGCAAATAATTCGTAAATTTATTCCGCCGCTTTAACAAATCTAAAGTTCTGTTTTTTATTTTTTTTTCTTATATTGGTGTTTGTTGCCTTTTTGGTTTTGAATTTGCTGTATGTACGCTACGCAAAGCATTTTTCATATAAAATCAAATGGATTGGTATCGAAGAAAAAATTGATTAAATTGAAAAATTTTGAATTATTGTAAAACAGAGTGGTTTATTAGTTCTTGATAATATTTTTTTTAGCGATTTGTAATGGATAGGCAGCTCAAGGAAATCGAAATTTTGTGTAACTGTAAATGCAAACCATAACAATTAAATTTTTAGCTGATTTAAGGAAATTTTAGAGAATTTACAAAACTTTTTGGTAATTAAAAGAAACCAACTTTTTCTGCATTTTTTTATAGTTTAAAATGAATCTAAGACAGATTTTAAAATAAAAACGTATATTTTTTTTAGATTTATATTAAAAATTAAAGAAATTTTGGGTATTTTTCTCTAAAATTTTTCGGAATTTGAAAAATTACTAACTTTTCATTTTGTTTACTTCTAAATTAATTGAAGACCTTCATAAGGTTAAAATATTCACCCCTATCGTGAATAAAAATTCCACATGAAATTTGTTCCCTTTTATTTTTTTACATTGAATTTAAATAGGAAAAATGTGAAAAGTGAACAAATTTCACGTGGAATTTTTATTCACGATAGGGGTGAATATTTTAATAAATTTGCTTTCAAGAAAATTTTGAAGATTTTTCAAAAAGTTTTCGGAAATTTAAAAAAAAATTTAATTTTTAAATGAAATTAACACTTTTTAGGCATAGAACTAAATTTTTTAATTGATTTGATTTTAAGGAAATTTTGGGGATTTCTTCAAAACTCTTTGGGAATTTGAAAAATTAGTTATTTTAATTAATAAATTAATTGAAGACTTTTATTAAGGTTCACATTAAATTTTTAATTGATATGATTTTAAGAAAATTTTGCCGATTTTTCCAAAACTTTTTGGGAATTAAAAATATTTGTTATTTTGCAAATTCTTTTACTTTAAATGAGTTTAATATTTTTTTTAGGTATAATTTTTTAATTGATTTGCTTTTAAGGAAATTTTGAGGATTTCTCCAAAACTCTTTGGGAATTTGAAAAGTTAGTTATTTTGCATTTTTTTTACTTCTACATTAATTAAAGACTTTTATTACGGTTAAAATTAAATTTTTAATTGATATGCTTTCAAGGAAATTTTTGGGATTTCTCCAAAACTCTTTGGGAATTAAAAAAATGGTTATTTGCAAATTATTTTAATTTTAGATTAATTTAGGACTTTTATAAGGTTAAAACTAAATTTTTTAATTGATTTGCTTTTAAGGAAATTTTGGGGATTTCTTCAAAACTGTTTGGAAACTTAAAAAATTATTTATTTTGCATTTTTTTTACTTCTCAATTAATTGAAGACTTTTTATTAAGGTTCAAATTAAATTTTTAATTTATATGATTTTAAGGAAATTTTGGCGATTTTTCCAAAACTTTTTGGGAATTAAAAATATTTGTTATTTTGCAAATTCTTTTACTTTTAAATGAATTTTAGATTTTTTTAGGCATAAAACAAAATTTTAATGATGATTTAAAAATTAATTAGAATTGGTGAAATTGAGGCCTAATCTCATATACCCAAGAATTTGTGTATGAAAGTTTCTTTCTTCACTTAAAATACCCCAACTTTTAAACAAAACTTCTAATTAATATAGAAATTTCATCGTGATTAAATTTAAACCTTTTAGTTACGGTTTACCTTGAACCACTACTGCCAACTCATTCTCACTTGGCTTTCGATTGTTGTTGATTTTAGCTGGCTACTAGTATGCACATGTTTGTTTAGTTAAGTTTTTTGTTGCCACTTTTTGTTCAATATTTTGATGTATTGTATGAAATGCTTTACCAGCATTTTCAACATTCTTAAAACTTGTAAATAGTACCCCTGTCCCCTTTTGCTTAAAGTACAAGTACTTTTTTTTGCCTGTTTCTGTAGTACTGTTGCCATTGTTTGGTTACTCTTGTTAAGTGTGTTTAAAAAATGTTTGTTGTTTAAAATTAAAGTATTACAATTATTGTTGTTGTTGTTTTTGTTGTTTCGGTTTAACATTGAGTACATGAATATTGTGCAATTTTTTCGTGTGTTTTTCATTTTCTGATTTAGTATACTTTTCCTGTAGTTGTTTTTTTTTTTTTTGGTTTTCTTTGCATTTATTTTTTCTTTTTTGCTTGTTTTGTGTTTGATACTTAAGAAGAAAAACCTCTAGCTTAATAATTTTCTTTATGCCAATTCATGTTGTTGGGAGCTAGTAAATTAAAATTTCAGCCAAAAACACAAAAACAAAATTCTCTTTGTTGTGCTTTTTTTTCATTTCAAAAGGAAAATAATTTAATATGTATTTTTGTTGTTAAAACAGCGCGGCAAAAAAAGCGAACATAATTTGTAACCAATAAAATTGAAAAGAAGTAAAATGCTGTAATTTGTTTTCGTTTAATGTTTTAAAAATAAAAAAAAAACATTCTTTGTAGAAGATATAAAAGATAATAAAGAATATATAGCAACGAAGGGAAAGATATTGTTACACTGACCCTCGGGTACATTTTAATTTTAAATATGGTCTGGGGGTTAAATCTATTTTTAATTTATAATAAAAAATTTAAGATTTAAAGCACACATGTTTTTGACATACATATTTTGCCAGCAGATATTTGAGATAGCTTTTTTAGACAAAATCCTGACTCAATAAAGTATTTCACTAGTGATCAAGTATTCTATAGAAAACATTATCACACAGTGATCAAATATTCCATAGAAAATATGATCTCACAGTGATCAAATATTTATAGAAAACATGATCACACAGTGATCAAATATTCTATAGAAAACATGCTCACACAGTGATCAAATACTTCCTAGAAAATATGATCTCACAGTGATCAAATATTCTATAGAGAATATGATCTCACAGTGATCAAATATTTATAGAAAACATGATCACATAGTGATCAAATATTCTATAGAAAACATGCTCACACAGTGATCAAATACTTCATAGAAAATATGATCTCACAGTGATCAAATATTCTATAGAGAATATGATTAGACAGTGATCAAATACTCTTTAGAAAACATGATCACACAGTGATCAAATATTCCATCGAAAATATCGAGCCATAACCGCCGAAAAAATGTATCCCACAAACTCAAAATTTTACAGGGGAAGGGTTTTTTTAAATAAAATCAGTTTAAATAAAGCCATTATTTTAAAATTTATAATGTAAATATTGTTTTGTGTAATACATTTAATTTTAATAATTTTAATGATGTTGAACTATCGATTTCGATAAAAAAACAACAATCGATTATGGTGTGGGATACATTATTTTGGCGGTAATGGCTCGATATGATCTCACAGCGATCAAGTATTATATAGAAATCATGATCTTACACTGATAAAATACTCCATAGAAAATATGATCTCACAGTGATCAAATATTCTGTAGAGAATATGATTAGACAGTGACTAAATATTCTATAGAAAACTTGATCGCACAATGATCAACTATTTTAAAGAAAACTCTATCACACACTCGATCTACTATTTTATAGAAAACTCGATCACACAGTGATCCAAGTATTCTAGTTAAAACATGAATGATCACGCAGTATTCTATAGCAATCATGGTCACACAGTGATCTTGTGTTTTCTGAAGAATATTTGATATTTGTGATCAAGTATTCTATAAGAAACATGATCACACAGTGATCAAGTATTCTTAAGAAAACTTAGGCACACAGTGATCTAGTATACCATAGAAAACTTACTTTTTACCACATATGTATATTGTAGCATTTGCAAAAGTTTAATATTTTTTAAACAATGTATAAATAATTAAACTAGTTAATACAACTTAATTTGTGTAGTTTTATAACTCCAACCCTGGCATGTAAACAAATAATTGGCAACTCATATATCGTTGTAGGAGGTCAATTACAACAACAATGTTGTGTTGTAATTATAAACAAATATTAAACAAGCAAAAAAACAAAACTAAACTATTGTAAAATATGTGTTAACTAAACATGCTATAACATGTTACTAAAAATACACAAACAAACTCAATTATTATAAATTATTTAAAAAATTTAAAAAAAAACAAAATCTGCTTAAATAAAATAAATTTGATCATGATACTGCTAACTAAATTTATTATTTATTTTGGTTGTTTTTCTGATTTCATTGTTTAGATTTCAGTTTAAACATTAAATATTTATTTAATGTTTTTTTTTTTTTTGAAAATATTGTATTAAAATTGGCAAGAAAGACTTTCACTTTAATGCATTTATGATTATTAAACTTTTTGTTTGTTTGTTGTTTCAATTTGAAATTTGTTTTCCATAAAAAAATTTAAAAAATTTTGTTTCGTAAATTTGTAACGCCACCTGTCAAGTTTTTTATTTCGCTCTTTTATATATCGTACATACATATTTTATTTACTGCCATATTTAGTTTTAAATTGTTGTAGCTGTTTAAAGATTTTGCCTTATTTAGCTAACTAGATTACTTTAAGTATTATTAAGCATTATTTAGCAGTATTTTAGTATAAATAATACATTTGGTGAAAAGTGAAATGCTTGAAAAATCTATTGGCACCACAGAAACATGGCAACAATAAAAGTGAAAAATATAAGTCATGCCTTTAATAGTCAATTAGCGTCATTATGTTTAAACATTTTTGATATTTAAAAATTTTTAAAATAACATTAACAAAAAACATAAAACAAAAATAAGGCAAAATTTGTTTTAAATTCAATTTTATTAATGAAATTAATCATAAAAAGAAATCTTTATATCTCGTATTGCATAAAGTAAATATATAGTTAATTTAAAGCATATAAAAAAAAAACCTGTAGATTCATTTAGAGAAATTAAATTTTATTAAAACTCCTAAAATATATTTTATTTTATGGCAGGAAAGAAGTGATTACTGTGTAATTAAGCTTTATAGAGAATAGATTATCACTGTGATTAATTTTTTTATAGAATAAAAAACATAAGTTTTTTATAGCATAGTTGATCATTTTGTGATAGAGTTTTCTCTGGAATAGTTGATCACTGTGTGATCGAGTTTTTTATAGAATAGTTGAACACACAGTGATCGAGTTCTCTACAGAATAGTCTCTATTATCTCTATTATCAACTTTTTTATAGAATAGCTGATCACTATGTTATCTACTTTTCTATAGAATAGTTCATCATGTTTTCTATAGAATATGTGATCACTGTCTCTATTATCAACTTTTTTATAGATTAACTGATCACCATGTGATCGAGTTTTCTATAGAATAGTTCATCACTTTGATATTTGTGTGATGGAGTTTTCTATAGAATAGTTGATCACTGTGTGATCATGTTTTCTGTAGAATATTTGATTACTGTGTGATCTATAGAATATTTGATTACTGTGTGATCGAGTTTTCTATAGAATAGTTCATCACTTTGATATTTGTGTGATGGAGTTTTGTATAGAATATTTGATTACTGTGTGATCATGTTTTCTATAGAATATGTGATCACTGTGTGAGCATGTTTTCTGAACAATATTTGATCACTGTGTGATGGAGTTTTCTATAGAATAGTTGTTCACTTAGTGATCGAGTTTTCTATAGAATAGTTGCTCACTAAGTGATCGAGTTTTCTATAAAATAGAAGATCAATTATATACGAGTAGAACAGTTGACCACTGTGTGCTCGCGTTTTCTATAGAATAGAATAGTTTTCCTTAGAATAGTTGATAGATAGTGTGATCATGTTTTCTATAGAATATGTGATCACTGTCTCTATTATCTCTATTATCAACTTTTTATAGATTAACTGATCACATGGTGTCATGTTTTCTAGAGAATATTTGATCACTGTGTGATGGAGTTGTCTATAAAATAGTTGCTCACTAAGTGATCGAGTTTTCTATAAAATAGAAGATCAATTATATACGAGTAGAATAGTTGACCACTGTGTGATCGAGCTTTCCATAGAATAGAATAGTTTTCCTTAGAATAGTTGATAGATAGTGTGATCGAGTTTTTTCTGGATTAGTTAATTACTCTGTGATTAAGTTTTCCATACAGTTTTCTTTAAAATAGTGGGTAAATTTTTTATCAAGCTTTTTGTATTTCTTTTGAAATTCTCTATCAAAATTTTAATTATTTTAAGTTAAATTATGCAGTTTATTGTTTGTCCCTCCCAGAAATTGAAAGTTTCTATCTAATCAAAATATATGTGTGTGAAGTTAAATTCGAATTTGAGTAGCAAAGACAAAAACCATATTTGCTAACATTGATAATGTTACAGTCAACAGACCACTGTTACGCACTTAACAGTCAAATTTACTTGTATTTTGAAAAATGTAGCTTTTAGGATGAAATTCTCTAGACGAATTTGGACAAATATCGAGTTGCACACGTATCCCACTATATAGAAAGGGTAGTCCAAAGGGTCCTAAATGAGACTACATTAGTCGAATTTCTGAAATAATTTTGGAATTTGAATAAATCGAATTTGAAAAAAATGTATTTTTGAAAAAAATTCACTTTTAGGATGAAATTCTCTAGACGAATTTGGACAAATATCGAGTTGCACACGTATCCCACTATATAGAAAGGGTAGTCCAAAGGGTCCTAAATGAGACTACATTAGTCGAATTTCTGAAATAATTTTGGAATTTGAATAAATCGAATTTGAAAAAAATTTATTTTGGAAAAAAATTCACTTTTAGGATGAAATTCTCTAGAAGAATTTGGACAAATATCGAGTTGCACACGTATCCCACTATATAGAAAGGGTAGTCCAAAGGGTCCTAAATGAGACTACATTAGTCGAATTTCTGAAATAATTTTGGAATTTGAATAAATCGAATTTGAAAAAAATGTATTTTTGGAAAAATTAACTTTTAGGATGAAATTCTCTAGAAGAATTTGGACAAATATCGAGTTGCACACGTATCCCACTATATAGAAAGGGTAGTCCAAAGGGTCCTAAATGAGACTACATTAGTCGAATTTCTGAAATAATTTTGGAATTTGAATAAATCGAATTTGAAAAAAATGTATTTTTGGAAAAATTAACTTTTAGGATGAAATTCTCTAGACGAATTTGGACAAATATCGAGTTGCACACGTATCCCACTATATAGAAAGGGTAGTCCAAAGGGTCCTAAATGAGACTACATTAGTCGAATTTCTGAAATAATTTTGGAATTTGAATAAATCGAATTTGAAAAAAATGTATTTTTGGCAAAATTAACTTTTAGGATGAAATTCTCTAGACGAATTTGGACAAATATCGAGTTGCACACGTATCCCACTATATAGAAAGGGTAGTCCAAAGGGTCCTAAATGAGACTACATTAGTCGAATTTCTGAAATAATTTTGGAATTTGAATAAATCGAATTTGAAAAAAATGTATTTTTGGAAAAATTAACTTTTAGGATGAAATTCTCTAGAAGAATTTGGACAAATATCGAGTTGCACACGTATCCCACTATATAGAAAGGGTAGTCCAAAGGGTCCTAAATGAGACTACATTAGTCGAATTTCTGAAATAATTTTGGAATTTGAATAAATCGAATTTGAAAAAAATGTATTTTTGGAAAAATTAACTTTTAGGATGAAATTCTCTAGAAGAATTTGGACAAATATCGAGTTGCACACGTATCCCACTATATAGAAAGGGTAGTCCAAAGGGTCCTAAATGAGACTACATTAGTCGAATTTCTGAAATAATTTTGGAATTTGAATAAATCGAATTTGAAAAAAATGCATTTTTGGAAAAATTAACTTTTAGGATGAAATTCTCTAGACGAATTTGGACAAATATCGAGTTGCACACGTATCCCACTATATAGAAAGGGTAGTCCAAAGGGTCCTAAATGAGACTACATTAGTCGAATTTCTGAAATAATTTTGGAATTTGAATAAATCGAATTTGAAAAAAATGTATTTTTGGCAAAATTAACTTTTAGGATGAAATTCTCTAGACGAATTTGGACAAATATCGAGTTGCACACGTATCCCACTATATACAAAGGGTAGTCCAAAGGGTCCTAAATGAGACTACATTAGTCGAATTTCTGAAATAATTTTGGAATTTGAATAAATCGATTTTGAAAAAAATGTATTTTTGGAAAAATTAACTTTTAGGATGAAATTCTCTAGAAGAATTTGGACAAATATCGAGTTGCACACGTATCCCACTATATAGAAAGGGTAGTCCAAAGGGTCCTAAATGAGACTACATTAGTCGAATTTCTGAAATAATTTTGGAATTTGAATAAATCGAATTTGAAAAAAATGTATTTTTGGAAAAATTAACTTTTAGGATGAAATTCTCTAGAAGAATTTGGACAAATATCGAGTTGCACACGTATCCCACTATATACAAAGGGTAGTCCAAAGGGTCCTAAATGAGACTACATTAGTCGAATTTCTGAAATAATTTTGGAATTTGAATAAATCGAATTTGAAAAAAATGTATTTTTGGAAAAATTAACTTTTAGGATGAAATTCTCTAGAAGAATTTGGACAAATATCGAGTTGCACACGTATCCCACTATATAGAAAGGGTAGTCCAAAGGGTCCTAAATGAGACTACATTAGTCGAATTTCTGAAATAATTTTGGAATTTGAATAAATCGAATTTGAAAAAAATGTATTTTTGGAAAAATTAACTTTTAGGATGAAATTCTCTAGACGAATTTGGACAAATATCGAGTTGCACACGTATCCCACTATATAGAAAGGGTAGTCCAAAGGGTCCTAAATGAGACTACATTAGTCGAATTTCTGAAATAATTTTGGAATTTGAATAAATCGAATTTGAAAAAAATGTATTTTTGGCAAAATTAACTTTTAGGATGAAATTCTCTAGACGAATTTGGACAAATATCGAGTTGCACACGTATCCCACTATATAGAAAGGGTAGTCCAAAGGGTCCTAAATGAGACTACATTAGTCGAATTTCTGAAATAATTTTGGAATTTGAATAAATCGAATTTGAAAAAAATGTATTTTTGGAAAAATTAACTTTTAGGATGAAATTCTCTAGAAGAATTTGGACAAATATCGAGTTGCACACGTATCCCACTATATAGAAAGTGTAGTCCAAAGGGTCCTAAATGAGACTACATTAGTCGAATTTCTGAAATAATTTTGGAATTTGAATAAATCGAATTTGAAAAAAATGTATTTTTGGAAAAATTAACTTTTAGGATGAAATTCTCTAGAAGAATTTGGACAAATATCGAGTTGCACACGTATCCCACTATATAGAAAGGGTAGTCCAAAGGGTCCTAAATGAGACTACATTAGTCGAATTTCTGAAATAATTTTGGAATTTGAATAAATCGAATTTGAAAAAAATGCATTTTTGGAAAAATTAACTTTTAGGATGAAATTCTCTAGACGAATTTGGACAAATATCGAGTTGCACACGTATCCCACTATATAGAAAGGGTAGTCCAAAGGGTCCTAAATGAGACTACATTAGTCGAATTTCTGAAATAATTTTGGAATTTGAATAAATCGAATTTGAAAAAAATGTATTTTTGGCAAAATTAACTTTTAGGATGAAATTCTCTAGACGAATTTGGACAAATATCGAGTTGCACACGTATCCCACTATATACAAAGGGTAGTCCAAAGGGTCCTAAATGAGACTACATTAGTCGAATTTCTGAAATAATTTTGGAATTTGAATAAATCGAATTTGAAAAAAATGTATTTTTGGAAAAATTAACTTTTAGGATGAAATTCTCTAGAAGAATTTGGACAAATATCGAGTTGCACACGTATCCCACTATATACAAAGGGTAGTCCAAAGGGTCCTAAATGAGACTACATTAGTCGAATTTCTGAAATAATTTTGGAATTTGAATAAATCGAATTTGAAAAAAATGTATTTTTGGAAAAATTAACTTTTAGGATGAAATTCTCTAGACGAATTTGGACAAATATCGAGTTGCACACGTATCCCACTATATAGAAAGGGTAGTCCAAAGGGTCCTAAATGAGACTACATTAGTCGAATTTCTGAAATAATTTTGGAATTTGAATAAATCGAATTTGAAAAAAATTTATTTTTGGAAAAATTAACTTTTAGGATGAAATTCTCTAGAAGAATTTGGACAAATATCGAGTTGCACACGTATCCCACTATATAGAAAGGGTAGTCCAAAGGGTCCTAAATGAGACTACATTAGTCGAATTTCTGAAATAATTTTGGAATTTGAATAAATCGAATTTGAAAAAAATGTATTTTTGGAAAAATTAACTTTTAGGATGAAATTCTCTAGACGAATTTGGACAAATATCGAGTTGCACACGTATCCCACTATATAGAAAGGGTAGTCCAAAGGGTCCTAAATGAGACTACATTAGTCGAATTTCTGAAATAATTTTGGAATTTGAATAAATCGAATTTGAAAAAAATTTATTTTTGAAAAGAATTCACTTTTAGGATGAAATTCTCTAGAAGAATTTGGACAAATATCGAGTTGCACACGTATCCCACTATATAGAAAGGGTAGTCCAAAGGGTCCTAAATGAGACTACATTAGTCGAATTTCTGAAATAATTTTGGAATTTGAATAAATCGAATTTGAAAAAAATGTATTTTTGGAAAAATTAACTTTTAGGATGAAATTCTCTAGAAGAATTTGGACAAATATCGAGTTGCACACGTATCCCACTATATAGAAAGGGTAGTCCAAAAGGGTAGTTCAAATTCCAAAATTATTTCAGAAATTCGACTAATGTAGTCTCATTTAGGACCCTTTGGACTACCCTTTCTATATAGTGGGATACGTGTGCAACTCGATATTTGTCCAAATTCTTCTAGAGAATTTCATCCTAAAAGTGAATTTTTTTCAAAAATAAATTTTTTTCAAATTCGATTTATTCAAATTCCAAAATTATTTCAGAAATTCGACTAATGTAGTCTCATTTAGGACCCTTTGGACTACCCTTTCTATATAGTGGGATACGTGTGCAACTCGATATTTGTCCAAATTCTTCTAGAGAATTTCATCCTAAAAGTTAATTTTTCCAAAAATACATTTTTTTCAAAATCGATTTATTCAAATTCCAAAATTATTTCAGAAATTCGACTAATGTAGTCTCATTTAGGACCCTTTGGACTACCCTTTGTATATAGTGGGATACGTGTGCAACTCGATATTTGTCCAAATTCTTCTAGAGAATTTCATCCTAAAAGTTAATTTTTCCAAAAATACATTTTTTTCAAATTCGATTTATTCAAATTCCAAAATTATTTCAGAAATTCGACTAATGTAGTCTCATTTAGGACCCTTTGGACTACCCTTTCTATATAGTGGGATACGTGTGCAACTCGATATTTGTCCAAATTCTTCTAGAGAATTTCATCCTAAAAGTTAATTTTTCCAAAAATACATTTTTTTCAAAATCGATTTATTCAAATTCCAAAATTATTTCAGAAATTCGACTAATGTAGTCTCATTTAGGACCCTTTGGACTACCCTTTGTATATAGTGGGATACGTGTGCAACTCGATATTTGT
Organism: Bellardia pandia; assembly: GCA_916048285.2. NCBI lineage: Eukaryota > Metazoa > Arthropoda > Insecta > Diptera > Calliphoridae > Bellardia > Bellardia pandia. The sequence goes on along the minus strand of OU696531.1, from coordinate 97,262,952 downwards.
CCAAATTCGTCTAGAGAATTTCATCCTAAAAGTTAATTTTGCCAAAAATACATTTTTTTCAAATTCGATTTATTCAAATTCCAAAATTATTTCAGAAATTCGACTAATGTAGTCTCATTTAGGACCCTTTGGACTACCCTTTCTATATAGTGGGATACGTGTGCAACTCGATATTTGTCCAAATTCGTCTAGAGAATTTCATCCTAAAAGTTAATTTTTCCAAAAATGCATTTTTTTCAAATTCGATTTATTCAAATTCCAAAATTATTTCAGAAATTCGACTAATGTAGTCTCATTTAGGACCCTTTGGACTACCCTTTCTATATAGTGGGATACGTGTGCAACTCGATATTTGTCCAAATTCTTCTAGAGAATTTCATCCTAAAAGTTAATTTTTCCAAAAATACATTTTTTTCAAATTCGATTTATTCAAATTCCAAAATTATTTCAGAAATTCGACTAATGTAGTCTCATTTAGGACCCTTTGGACTACCCTTTCTATATAGTGGGATACGTGTGCAACTCGATATTTGTCCAAATTCTTCTAGAGAATTTCATCCTAAAAGTTAATTTTTCCAAAAATACATTTTTTTCAAATTCGATTTATTCAAATTCCAAAATTATTTCAGAAATTCGACTAATGTAGTCTCATTTAGGACCCTTTGGACTACCCTTTCTATATAGTGGGATACGTGTGCAACTCGATATTTGTCCAAATTCGTCTAGAGAATTTCATCCTAAAAGTTAATTTTGCCAAAAATACATTTTTTTCAAATTCGATTTATTCAAATTCCAAAATTATTTCAGAAATTCGACTAATGTAGTCTCATTTAGGACCCTTTGGACTACCCTTTCTATATAGTGGGATACGTGTGCAACTCGATATTTGTCCAAATTCGTCTAGAGAATTTCATCCTAAAAGTTAATTTTTCCAAAAATACATTTTTTTCAAATTCGATTTATTCAAATTCCAAAATTATTTCAGAAATTCGACTAATGTAGTCTCATTTAGGACCCTTTGGACTACCCTTTCTATATAGTGGGATACGTGTGCAACTCGATATTTGTCCAAATTCGTCTAGAGAATTTCATCCTAAAAGTTAATTTTTCCAAAAATACATTTTTTTCAAATTCGATTTATTCAAATTCCAAAATTATTTCAGAAATTCGACTAATGTAGTCTCATTTAGGACCCTTTGGACTACCCTTTCTATATAGTGGGATACGTGTGCAACTCGATATTTGTCCAAATTCTTCTAGAGAATTTCATCCTAAAAGTTAATTTTTCCAAAAATACATTTTTTTCAAATTCGATTTATTCAAATTCCAAAATTATTTCAGAAATTCGACTAATGTAGTCTCATTTAGGACCCTTTGGACTACCCTTTCTATATAGTGGGATACGTGTGCAACTCGATATTTGTCCAAATTCGTCTAGAGAATTTCATCCTAAAAGTTAATTTTTCCAAAAATACATTTTTTTCAAATTCGATTTATTCAAATTCCAAAATTATTTCAGAAATTCGACTAATGTAGTCTCATTTAGGACCCTTTGGACTACCCTTTGTATATAGTGGGATACGTGTGCAACTCGATATTTGTCCAAATTCTTCTAGAGAATTTCATCCTAAAAGTTAATTTTTCCAAAAATAAATTTTTTTCAAATTCGATTTATTCAAATTCCAAAATTATTTCAGAAATTCGACTAATGTAGTCTCATTTAGGACCCTTTGGACTACCCTTTCTATATAGTGGGATACGTGTGCAACTCGATATTTGTCCAAATTCGTCTAGAGAATTTCATCCTAAAAGTTAATTTTTCCAAAAATACATTTTTTTCAAATTCGATTTATTCAAATTCCAAAATTATTTCAGAAATTCGACTAATGTAGTCTCATTTAGGACCCTTTGGACTACCCTTTGTATATAGTGGGATACGTGTGCAACTCGATATTTGTCCAAATTCTTCTAGAGAATTTCATCCTAAAAGTTAATTTTTCCAAAAATACATTTTTTTCAAATTCGATTTATTCAAATTCCAAAATTATTTCAGAAATTCGACTAATGTAGTCTCATTTAGGACCCTTTGGACTACCCTTTCTATATAGTGGGATACGTGTGCAACTCGATATTTTTCCAAATTCGTCTAGAGAATTTCATCCTAAAAGTTAATTTTGCCAAAAATACATTTTTTTCAAATTCGATTTATTCAAATTCCAAAATTATTTCAGAAATTCGACTAATGTAGTCTCATTTAGGACCCTTTGGACTACCCTTTCTATATAGTGGGATACGTGTGCAACTCGATATTTGTCCAAATTCGTCTAGAGAATTTCATCCTAAAAGTTAATTTTTCCAAAAATGCATTTTTTTCAAATTCGATTTATTCAAATTCCAAAATTATTTCAGAAATTCGACTAATGTAGTCTCATTTAGGACCCTTTGGACTACCCTTTCTATATAGTGGGATACGTGTGCAACTCGATATTTGTCCAAATTCTTCTAGAGAATTTCATCCTAAAAGTGAATTTTTTTCAAAAATAAATTTTTTTCAAATTCGATTTATTCAAATTCCAAAATTATTTCAGAAATTCGACTAATGTAGTCTCATTTAGGACCCTTTGGACTACCCTTTCTATATAGTGGGATACGTGTGCAACTCGATATTTGTCCAAATTCGTCTAGAGAATTTCATCCTAAAAGTTAATTTTTCCAAAAATACATTTTTTTCAAATTCGATTTATTCAAATTCCAAAATTATTTCAGAAATTCGACTAATGTAGTCTCATTTAGGACCCTTTGGACTACCCTTTGTATATAGTGGGATACGTGTGCAACTCGATATTTGTCCAAATTCTTCTAGAGAATTTCATCCTAAAAGTTAATTTTTCCAAAAATACATTTTTTTCAAATTCGATTTATTCAAATTCCAAAATTATTTCAGAAATTCGACTAATGTAGTCTCATTTAGGACCCTTTGGACTACCCTTTCTATATAGTGGGATACGTGTGCAACTCGATATTTGTCCAAATTCGTCTAGAGAATTTCATCCTAAAAGTTAATTTTTCCAAAAATACATTTTTTTCAAATTCGATTTATTCAAATTCCAAAATTATTTCAGAAATTCGACTAATGTAGTCTCATTTAGGACCCTTTGGACTACCCTTTGTATATAGTGGGATACGTGTGCAACTCGATATTTGTCCAAATTCTTCTAGAGAATTTCATCCTAAAAGTTAATTTTTCCAAAAATACATTTTTTTCAAATTCGATTTATTCAAATTCCAAAATTATTTCAGAAATTCGACTAATGTAGTCTCATTTAGGACCCTTTGGACTACCCTTTCTATATAGTGGGATACGTGTGCAACTCGATATTTGTCCAAATTCTTCTAGAGAATTTCATCCTAAAAGTTAATTTTTCCAAAAATACATTTTTTTCAAAATCGATTTATTCAAATTCCAAAATTATTTCAGAAATTCGACTAATGTAGTCTCATTTAGGACCCTTTGGACTACCCTTTGTATATAGTGGGATACGTGTGCAACTCGATATTTGTCCAAATTCGTCTAGAGAATTTCATCCTAAAAGTTAATTTTGCCAAAAATACATTTTTTTCAAATTCGATTTATTCAAATTCCAAAATTATTTCAGAAATTCGACTAATGTAGTCTCATTTAGGACCCTTTGGACTACCCTTTCTATATAGTGGGATACGTGTGCAACTCGATATTTGTCCAAATTCGTCTAGAGAATTTCATCCTAAAAGTTAATTTTTCCAAAAATGCATTTTTTTCAAATTCGATTTATTCAAATTCCAAAATTATTTCAGAAATTCGACTAATGTAGTCTCATTTAGGACCCTTTGGACTACCCTTTCTATATAGTGGGATACGTGTGCAACTCGATATTTGTCCAAATTCTTCTAGAGAATTTCATCCTAAAAGTGAATTTTTTTCAAAAATAAATTTTTTTCAAATTCGATTTATTCAAATTCCAAAATTATTTCAGAAATTCGACTAATGTAGTCTCATTTAGGACCCTTTGGACTACCCTTTCTATATAGTGGGATACGTGTGCAACTCGATATTTGTCCAAATTCGTCTAGAGAATTTCATCCTAAAAGTTAATTTTTCCAAAAATACATTTTTTTCAAATTCGATTTATTCAAATTCCAAAATTATTTCAGAAATTCGACTAATGTAGTCTCATTTAGGACCCTTTGGACTACCCTTTGTATATAGTGGGATACGTGTGCAACTCGATATTTGTCCAAATTCTTCTAGAGAATTTCATCCTAAAAGTTAATTTTTCCAAAAATACATTTTTTTCAAATTCGATTTATTCAAATTCCAAAATTATTTCAGAAATTCGACTAATGTAGTCTCATTTAGGACCCTTTGGACTACCCTTTCTATATAGTGGGATACGTGTGCAACTCGATATTTGTCCAAATTCGTCTAGAGAATTTCATCCTAAAAGTTAATTTTTCCAAAAATACATTTTTTTCAAATTCGATTTATTCAAATTCCAAAATTATTTCAGAAATTCGACTAATGTAGTCTCATTTAGGACCCTTTGGACTACCCTTTCTATATAGTGGGATACGTGTGCAACTCGATATTTGTCCAAATTCTTCTAGAGAATTTCATCCTAAAAGTTAATTTTTCCAAAAATACATTTTTTTCAAATTCGATTTATTCAAATTCCAAAATTATTTCAGAAATTCGACTAATGTAGTCTCATTTAGGACCCTTTGGACTACCCTTTCTATATAGTGGGATACGTGTGCAACTCGATATTTGTCCAAATTCTTCTAGAGAATTTCATCCTAAAAGTTAATTTTTCCAAAAATACATTTTTTTCAAAATCGATTTATTCAAATTCCAAAATTCTTTCAGAAATTCGACTAATGTAGTCTCATTTAGGACCCTTTGGACTACCCTTTGTATATAGTGGGATACGTGTGCAACTCGATATTTGTCCAAATTCGTCTAGAGAATTTCATCCTAAAAGTTAATTTTGCCAAAAATACATTTTTTTCAAATTCGATTTATTCAAATTCCAAAATTATTTCAGAAATTCGACTAATGTAGTCTCATTTAGGACCCTTTGGACTACCCTTTCTATATAGTGGGATACGTGTGCAACTCGATATTTGTCCAAATTCGTCTAGAGAATTTCATCCTAAAAGTTAATTTTTCCAAAAATGCATTTTTTTCAAATTCGATTTATTCAAATTCCAAAATTATTTCAGAAATTCGACTAATGTAGTCTCATTTAGGACCCTTTGGACTACCCTTTCTATATAGTGGGATACGTGTGCAACTCGATATTTGTCCAAATTCTTCTAGAGAATTTCATCCTAAAAGTTAATTTTTCCAAAAATACATTTTTTTCAAATTCGATTTATTCAAATTCCAAAATTATTTCAGAAATTCGACTAATGTAGTCTCATTTAGGACCCTTTGGACTACCCTTTCTATATAGTGGGATACGTGTGCAACTCGATATTTGTCCAAATTCTTCTAGAGAATTTCATCCTAAAAGTGAATTTTTTTCAAAAATAAATTTTTTTCAAATTCGATTTATTCAAATTCCAAAATTATTTCAGAAATTCGACTAATGTAGTCTCATTTAGGACCCTTTGGACTACCCTTTCTATATAGTGGGATACGTGTGCAACTCGATATTTGTCCAAATTCGTCTAGAGAATTTCATCCTAAAAGTTAATTTTTCCAAAAATACATTTTTTTCAAATTCGATTTATTCAAATTCCAAAATTTTTCAGAAATTCGACTAATGTAGTCTCATTTAGGACCCTTTGGACTACCCTTTGTATATAGTGGGATACGTGTGCAACTCGATATTTGTCCAAATTCTTCTAGAGAATTTCATCCTAAAAGTTAATTTTTCCAAAAATACATTTTTTTCAAATTCGATTTATTCAAATTCCAAAATTATTTCAGAAATTCGACTAATGTAGTCTCATTTAGGACCCTTTGGACTACCCTTTCTATATAGTGGGATACGTGTGCAACTCGATATTTGTCCAAATTCGTCTAGAGAATTTCATCCTAAAAGTTAATTTTTCCAAAAATACATTTTTTTCAAATTCGATTTATTCAAATTCCAAAATTATTTCAGAAATTCGACTAATGTAGTCTCATTTAGGACCCTTTGGACTACCCTTTGTATATAGTGGGATACGTGTGCAACTCGATATTTGTCCAAATTCTTCTAGAGAATTTCATCCTAAAAGTTAATTTTTCCAAAAATACATTTTTTTCAAATTCGATTTATTCAAATTCCAAAATTATTTCAGAAATTCGACTAATGTAGTCTCATTTAGGACCCTTTGGACTACCCTTTCTATATAGTGGGATACGTGTGCAACTCGATATTTGTCCAAATTCTTCTAGAGAATTTCATCCTAAAAGTTAATTTTTCCAAAAATACATTTTTTTCAAAATCGATTTATTCAAATTCCAAAATTATTTCAGAAATTCGACTAATGTAGTCTCATTTAGGACCCTTTGGACTACCCTTTGTATATAGTGGGATACGTGTGCAACTCGATATTTGTCCAAATTCGTCTAGAGAATTTCATCCTAAAAGTTAATTTTGCCAAAAATACATTTTTTTCAAATTCGATTTATTCAAATTCCAAAATTATTTCAGAAATTCGACTAATGTAGTCTCATTTAGGACCCTTTGGACTACCCTTTCTATATAGTGGGATACGTGTGCCACTCGATATTTGTCCAAATTCGTCTAGAGAATTTCATCCTAAAAGTTAATTTTTCCAAAAATGCATTTTTTTCAAATTCGATTTATTCAAATTCCAAAATTATTTCAGAAATTCGACTAATGTAGTCTCATTTAGGACCCTTTGGACTACCCTTTCTATATAGTGGGATACGTGTGCAACTCGATATTTGTCCAAATTCTTCTAGAGAATTTCATCCTAAAAGTTAATTTTTCCAAAAATACATTTTTTTCAAATTCGATTTATTCAAATTCCAAAATTATTTCAGAAATTCGACTAATGTAGTCTCATTTAGGACCCTTTGGACTACCCTTTCTATATAGTGGGATACGTGTGCAACTCGATATTTGTCCAAATTCTTCTAGAGAATTTCATCCTAAAAGTTAATTTTTCCAAAAATACATTTTTTTCAAATTCGATTTATTCAAATTCCAAAATTATTTCAGAAATTCGACTAATGTAGTCTCATTTAGGACCCTTTGGACTACCCTTTCTGTATAGTGGGATACGTGTGCAACTCGATATTTGTCCAAATTCGTCTAGAGAATTTCATCCTAAAAGTTAATTTTGCCAAAAATACATTTTTTTCAAATTCGATTTATTCAAATTCCAAAATTATTTCAGAAATTCGACTAATGTAGTCTCATTTAGGACCCTTTGGACTACCCTTTCTATATAGTGGGATACGTGTGCAACTCGATATTTGTCCAAATTCGTCTAGAGAATTTCATCCTAAAAGTTAATTTTTCCAAAAATACATTTTTTTCAAATTCGATTTATTCAAATTCCAAAATTATTTCAGAAATTCGACTAATGTAGTCTCATTTAGGACCCTTTGGACTACCCTTTCTATATAGTGGGATACGTGTGCAACTCGATATTTGTCCAAATTCTTCTAGAGAATTTCATCCTAAAAGTTAATTTTTCCAAAAATACATTTTTTTCAAATTCGATTTATTCAAATTCCAAAATTATTTCAGAAATTCGACTAATGTAGTCTCATTTAGGACCCTTTGGACTACCCTTTCTATATAGTGGGATACGTGTGCAACTCGATATTTGTCCAAATTCTTCTAGAGAATTTCATCCTAAAAGTGAATTTTTTTCAAAAATAAATTTTTTTCAAATTCGATTTATTCAAATTCCAAAATTATTTCAGAAATTCGACTAATGTAGTCTCATTTAGGACCCTTTGGACTACCCTTTCTATATAGTGGGATACGTGTGCAACTCGATATTTGTCCAAATTCGTCTAGAGAATTTCATCCTAAAAGTGAATTTTTTTCAAAAATACATTTTTTTCAAATTCGATTTATTCAAATTCCAAAATTATTTCAGAAATTCGACTAATGTAGTCTCATTTAGGACCCTTTGGACTACCCTTTCGATATAGTGGGATACGTGTGCAACTCGATATTTGTCCAAATTCGTCTAGAGAATTTCATCCTAAAAGTGAATTTTTTTCAAAAATACATTTTTTTCAAATTCGATTTATTCAAATTCCAAAATTATTTCAGAAATTCGACTAATGTAGTCTCATTTAGGACCCTTTGGACTACCCTTTCTATATAGTGGGATACGTGTGCAACTCGATATTTGTCCAAATTCGTCTAGAGAATTTCATCCTAAAAGCTACATTTTTCAAAATACAAGTAAATTTGACTGTTAAGTGCGTAACAGTGGTCTGTTGACTGTAACATTATCAATGTTAGCAAATATGGTTTTTGTCTTTGCTACTCAAATTCGAATTTAACTTCACACACATTCAAAATATTAGCACGTAGAAATCTTTATTAAAATTTAAGCAAGTTTTTTCAAAAATTTATTTCATTGTCTCTTTGGGTTACGCTTCAGTGAGGAGACACCCCTGCCATATTTAGGTGTTAACTAGTTGCAAATTAATCTAGACTTTCACCTTAACATAGCATCATCACCATTGTTATACTTACTGGCTTAGATACTGGTAATCTACCGGATGAGTTTTACAAGTTTTTGATAAAGTATTTAAGTTATACTGATATGGCAATGAGAGAAATGTTAGATAAACAAATTACCATTAACATAATATAAATTTCAGCTTAAATAATGTGGGAGTTTAGTTTGCAAAGGCATGACTTGACAAATGTTAATGGTTGCTAAAAGTATAAGGAGTGTTTTATGCTTTCTTATACAAATATAGTTTTTACTTATTTGGTTTAAAAGACATTTGTATGAGCATTTAAGTAATTAACACTTTTAAAGAAATGTTTTAATTAAAACATTAAAAAAGAGCTACAAAGCAAGTGTTTGTTGGATAGTTTTAGGGCAATAAACTTACACGACATGCAAACATTTTGAAGAAAAACATTTGAATTTTTAACAAAATTTTAAAAAATAGTTGACTGTAACTTTCCTTATGAATTTAATAGGTTTTTCTACTTGAAATTTTTAACAAACCTTTTGTTTTTTACTTAATTACTGTTTAATTTTATAACAAAAATAACTAACAAAATAACACAACATTATAGAGTGTAACAAACAATTAAATCAATTAATTTACAACCGTGTTGCCAAGTTTTGGCTGCCGTCTTGCCTCCCACCGTGCAACAACCAGACACATATTTGCTCGTTAATTTCTCCCACTTTCACACCAACTTAAATATAATTTATAACACCAGACAAGTGTAATTTATCATTCAAGCATTATTATGTTTACAACAAATATAATTATTATCAAATGAATTAAAAAAATAACTACAACAACAATACAGTAAGTAATGTATATTAATGTAAAATATATATTATTCCCTAGCAATTTATTAACAACAACACACCTTTTTTTAACAATTTATAAAAATAAATTGTCATTAAAATTGTTTAAACAACAACTACGCAGAAGAAAGACTCATAATCTATTTAAATTTGTTCACACACAGTAACAAAACAAATAAAAAATGCAACAACTGGTAAAAAAAACACACAGCATGAAATGTTAATATTTTTTTACAACATAAATAATTTAATTAAATCACTATTTGTAACATTTTAATAATGAAAATTCATACAACTCAAAAACATACTGACACACTCTCTCAACCACACACAAAAGTGCTGAGACTCAGAGGCAGGGTTGGCAAATAAAATTCATAAGTACTTAATTAACAAAAGCTATAAGGGATCAACTATTTTTTTTTTAAATAGGATCGCAAAGTGATACACTATCCTATAGAAAACTGGATCACAGTGTGATCAGCAATTCTTTAGAAATCACGATCACACCACAATCAAGTATTCTATAGAAAATTTGATCACACCAAGATTAAGTGTTCTATAGAAATCACACCAAGATCAAGTGTTGTATAGAAAACTTAATCACACCAAGATCAGGTGTTCTATAGAAAACTCGATCATAACGAGATCAACTATTGCATAGAGAACTTGATTACACCGAGATCAATTATACAATAGAAAACTTGATCACACCGAGATCAACTATTCTGTAGAAAACTTGATCACACCAAGATCAAGTGTTCTATAGAAAACTTTATCATAGAATGATCAACTGTTCTATAGTAAAGTCGAACACACCTAGATCAAATATTTTCTAGAAAACTTGATCACACCGATATCAACTATTCAGAAGAAAAACTTGATCACAACGAGATCAACTATTCCATAGAAAACTTGATCACACTCAGATCAACTATTTTATAGAAAACTCGATCACACTCAAATCAACTATTCTACAGAAAACTCGATCACAACAAAAATCAACTACTCTATAGAACTACCTGCAAATCTATATTTGCAATAAACTTTCCTACCCTGTTATATCAGCATGTCCGCTATAATACAGTAACAAAATTTATTATATTTTTATTTAAAGATTAATATACTCACACATACTAAACGTTTTTTATGTTTTCTTTTTTGTTTTTGTACAACAACTCATAATATGATTATAATTAATTGAATGTCAATAACAGGAGCTAATGAAATATTAATAAATGCAACAACTAACATTATAACATAAAGAAATAAACACAGGTTTAAAAAAATGCTACTTTTCTGAATGTGAACATATTTAAGCATTAAATTTATTAACGAAAAAGCTGGTATATTAAAAAAAAACACATAAAAATCTTAATATTTAAAATAAATTGTAGCACAATTGAGTATAAAACACAATTATAACTGCGGGCGTTAAACCAGACAATAACCTTACAGTGACAATTTATTAAATCGTGGGTTATTATAATAATAAATGTTGGCAACACTTGCATTTTAAAAAGTACAGCAATTGTCAAGGACTAAGGGAGAACGTTATATTAATAAAAAAAAATATGCTTGTAGTTTCATTAATTAAAAAAATATTAAAAAGTAATTGACCTCATGCTGTTAAATATATTAAATATGAAAATTAATAACAAAATGATACTAGAGAACACAGAAAAAATATACAGTGATAAACTATATAAAAAAAACTTGTTCATTCAATGATCAACTGTTCTATAAAAACTTCATCATACAAAGAAAAACTATTCTACAGAAAACTTTATCATACCATGATTAACTGTTTTAGAGACAACTAAACCATACAATGATCAAATGTTCTACAGAAAACTTTATCATTCAATGATCAACTGTTTTAGAGAAAACTTAATCATACAATGATCAACTGTTCTTTCTGTAGAACAAAAAAAAATCAAAAAATTATCAAATGTTCTATAGAAAACTTAATCATACACTCATCAAATGTTCTATAGAAAATTTGATTATACAATGGTCATCAGTTATCAACTATTCCATAGAAAACTTGATCATACAATAATCACATGTTTCATTGATAACTGGATCATACTGTTCTATTGAAAACAAATATTCTATAGAGAACTTGATCATACAATGATTAACTCTTGTATAGAAAACTATTCACACTGTGAATTTTTTTTATACTCATCTCTAAACTCAATACACAAATAATTTTTATACCCTTCACTTTTTTTCAATATAAATATTACATTATTAGTTGCAGCATAAATTAAATACATATTTATTTATACCAAATAAAATCAAAAACTTATTTACACAAAATGTCAATAAACCCATACGAAAACAGACTACAGAGAAATTTGCTATAAAACAGAATTATCTCTGTATTTACATAAAACTTTAGTATGATTGAATATATAATAAAATAATGATTTAATTACAATCTTCTTTTTTTCTGAATTTTATAAATTCATTACAAATAATTGTCCCTGACTGGGTAATAAACTTGCATACATAAATATACTGCGGCAAATAAGCAAAATCTTAATTAAATTTTCTTAGAATTGAGTTGTTTTCTGTTTTTCACTGTCTATCTCTCTCTCTCTCTCTCTCTCTCTCTCTCTGTCTGTCTGTCTGTCTCTGTTTAATAATAAACAGCAAATAATGATAATAAAGTTTTAGTTCAAGACATTATTCTACATTTGATTTGATTATTCTTAAATAAATAGTTAGTTAAGTTGCTACACCCACAGTTACTTGCCATGTTTCAAATGTTTGCTTTTCTGATGGTCAAAAAAAAAAAATGAAGTTTGTTTTTGTGAGCAAAAATTTTTTTTTGTTGCATTTAAGCAAATATTACATCATTTTGTTGCAATATTAAGAAAAAACTTGAAAACTAAAACAAACATCACATTTTGTCTACATTATTTTACTTTTTTTAAATTGCTAAGTTTTAGAAGAGATGGAAAAAATTTATAACGATTTTTTGTGTTATTTAATGCGAAATGTTTGTTTTTTTTTTTGGGGGGGGGGGGGGGTTTTAGAAGACAAATTATTATCATTTTATGGTTTATGAAACCATAAATCATGTTATTAAATAATCATTTTTATTAAAAGCAATTATTTGTGTATGAAAGTGCTGGAAAAAAAACTGTTTCAAGTTTCAACAGAGAAAACAATGAAAAATGGTGCTAAGTTTAACGGACTATGTTTGTTTAATTGAAGTTTAAACTTGACTTTAATCTTACAAATTATAGCAAACATTTGCTAAAGTCAAGTTTAAACTAGATATCTATGACTGAAACTAAACTAATTGAGATTATACCTATAAATAGACAATTCAAGCTAATGCAGTACATTAAAATTATTTACAATTGATGTTGGACTCTAAAAAGGCCTTCGCAAACAGGGTTTTCAAAGATCCACGATTAAATAAATACACTATAGAAAGCTCTACAATTAAATTGAAGCTTAACTAAGAACTTACCTAGATCCTGGTGTGAAGTTAGATTGAATCTATATAAAGATCCACAATTGAATTGAAGCTCAACTAAGACTTTGAAAAGATCCTCGATAGAAGCTAAAACGATCCTGGAATGAAGTTAGATTGTAGATAAAATAAGACTAAATCTACAATTTAATTAAAGCTAAACCAATACTTTATAGAGGAGATCCAAGATTGAAACTAAACTGAGACTTTATAAAGATCCACGATTGAAGTTAGATTGAAGCTAAACTAAGACTTTTTGAAGATCTACGATTGAAATTCAGTTGAAGCTAAACTAAGACTTTCTAAAGATCCACGATTGAAATTTAGTTGAACCTAAACTAAGACTATAAAGATCCACGATTGAAATATAATTGAAGATAAACTAAGATTTTATAAAGATCCACGATTAAAGTTTGATTGAAACTAAACTAAGACTTTATAAAGATCCACGATTGAAGTTTGATTAAAGCTAAAGTAAGACTATAAAGAAACACAATTGAAGTTTGATTGAAGATAAACTAAGACTTTATAAAGATCCACGATTGCAGTTTGATTGAACCTACAGTGGGTGGCCAAATTATTAGTTACACATGCAAAATTGTTTAGTTTGAAGCCGTATAACATTTTAAAATAGTGGAAATTTATCCTTTTATTTGTTCTTTTAGGTAAATTAAGTGTTTCTAATTCAATTAAAAATAAATTCTTTTCTTTTAAAAATAGATATTTGAGGAAAAGAAATATTACAAAATTTTTTCAAAAAAAAATCTTAATATTTCGTAGAACCTTCTGTGGCATCAATTACAGCTTGCACCCTTTTTGGCATGCTCTGAATGCATTTTTGAACATTTTCTTTTAGTTCTTCAACGTGATGTCAGACTTTAATCAATTTAATCAAAACACTTCAGAGCAGAATGACAGATAATGATCTACAACTGCCCTCTAATGTCACCAATCATTGTTGACACTGCACAAAATATTTAACAGTATTACCAGAATTAAAATACGAAAACATCTGGTACAAAAAATAAATTTATATACGTATTAAAAGCGGTTGAATCTTAATTTATAAGTGTAAATAATAATTTGGCCACCCACTGTAAACTAAACTTTATAAAGATCCAAATTAAGACTCTAAAAGTTTCTACTACTAAAGTTTCCTTCACTTTTCCAATTATGTATTAGCAAACTTTGTTTACCAACATTTAATTATAACTGAAACTTTCCTTAAAGGCCTTTAAATCGAAAAATATAAATTAAATTTAATTTACATTTAACTCATTTTACACAACAACCATTTACCCAGTTGCCAAGTACATATTAACAAATTTATAGCCAATATAAATCATTATGAATATTCCATAAAATCAGGTCTTATTAAGGAATTTTGCGAAAACATTAAGTTTCATATTTAGGTACGTGCACAAAAAAAAAACCTCCTCGAAATATAAAACACGTAAATGGCAACATATTTGTGGCCATATTTTATTGAAATATTGTAAATATTTATGTGTTACAACTGTAAGCCTCTTTGTATGTATAGTATATTGAAACGCTTTAGCCAGTTTTCATATATAAATTTTAACGATTTATAGTTTAGATTTATGATTTTCTAAACATAAACATGCTAAAGGCGTTATACTATAAAATACCTATTTAACGTATCAATGAATTTAAACCACCAAAATGTGTAACAACCAAACAACTGAGTGTATGTTATATACATATAACTAAAACTTTAATGGCGAACGGTTTTTTTTGGCATCATTATAATCAAGTTAGTGGCGTTTGAGTTGCAGCAAAAGGGATATAGCTGAATGTTGGAAAGTCTTAAAAAGCCCAGACAGACAGACAGGCCATTATTAAATTTCTTACAGGTGAAAACAAAAATTGTGTCCAATAACACAGTCCCTAAACAGACACCTAGATGTTGCACACAAATTTAGGGGAAAATACAAAACACATTAATCATTACGCTTTGTTGGTAAGCTAATAAAATAAATTAAAAACTTTTTGCTTTTTAGTTTAACCATAAAGGCTAAACATCGCAAAACTTTGCAAAGTGTTATTACTGGATTAAAATTGTAAAATCAGACAGCTTAGGTTATCATTTAATCAAAACCACATTGTATATGACATAAAGATAATATGAAACATATGTATCAGAGAACGGATTGATTGGTTAATTTTAGATTTTGAATACAATCACAAAAAACGAACCTCATGTTGACAACATAAATCAATTCCGTAAAGCAATACATTTCATTATTCACAAAAGGGAGTGTAACGAAAAATGATGCTTGCATTGCATGTCGAGTAAAAGCAATGCAAAAGCAATGAATTTGCGAATGGTTAGCAAATGTGAATGGTTTCTTTCTGTTCTCTGATATGTATGTTATGCACTTTAGTTGTCTTCTTTTACTTTCATCGTGATTTTTTTTAATGTTTTCTTGCAATTTTCTGTAGTGTGTTTAAATGATTAAAGATTTTTTTCTACATGATTTTCAAAACTACTTTATGCCTAAACAAGAAACTGCTAAAGATTTTCCTATTTGCATGTTTAGAATTAAGAAAAATTTTAAACAACTGCAAAGTCTGTTTGAAGATTAAGACCTAAGCAGAAAAGTAATGCTAATTGAGCGGGTTTTAAGGCATTTAAAACAATTTATGTGGAAACTAAAACACGCAGGACTTCAAAAACTCTATCAATTGAAAATAAACTAAGAGTCTAAATCATCCATCAATTGAAGATAAAATAATCATACAAAAGGACCTAAGATTAAAGCTAAACTAAGACTTTATAAAGATCAACAATGATTGAAGTTTGATTGAAGCTAAACTAAGACTTCATAAAGATCCACGATTGAAGCTAAAGCTATGATCCATGACTGAAACTAAACAAAGACTTCAGAAAGAATCAGGATTGAAGATAATCAAAGGCATTATAAAAATCCGCGATTGAAGTCAATCAATGTCTTTATAAAGATCCTAAAAGGATCCACGACTAAAGTTTGATTGTAGTTAAATTAAGACTTTATTAACACCCGCGATTGAAGATTGATTAAACTAGAACTTTGACAAGATCCATGATTGAAGCTAAACGAGATTTACGATTGAAACTAAACAAAGACTTCAAAAAGTATCAAGCTTAAAAATTAAAATAAGACTTTATTAAGATCCCCGATTGAAGTTTGATTGAGGCTATACTAAAGGTACGGTCACATTTGGCAAATATTTGCCGAAAAAGACGTAATGACTAATACAATAAAAATTGAACTCGTTTACACAACAAATATTTAGTATTCTTTTGTTTGATCTTGCAAAGCTTTTGTAAGAGTAAACAAAGTCAAACAAATTTGTGGTTACGCTTTTTTGAGTAAATATTTGCCAAGTGTGACCGTATCTTAAGACTTAATAAAGATACAATATTAAAGTTTTATTGATTAAGACTTTATAAGATCTTAGTTTGAAGTTAATCAACAAAATAATATTTTTGATCATATAGCAATGAATTCCTAAAGCAGAGTGTCAAGTTAACAACGCACTCCACTATGGTTAGCCAAGTGTGAAATTAATAAATGAAATTATGAAAATTAAACATAGAAACAAAAAAATCATTAACATAGAATTTTTAAAAAAGAAACATATGTATATAAAACAATTTACATGCTATTGAAATATTAAGAAGCCTGATAGAAATTTTATACTTTACAACATCGATATAAGAAATTGTAGAAAACCGCAAAAATGATTTAAACATTTGCAAACAATTTTAGGCAAAAAAGTTAAAAGTTAAAAAGTAACTTTCCTTTCAACACAATATAGGTCTTTGTTTTGATTATAGTTGACCCAATATGTGATTTCCTGTTAAAGTTTGTTGTATGATTTTCAGTTAAAATGAGCCTAGTGGTCAAATTTTCCAACTGGAATTGAATATATAGCGTGATCCATTTCGAGGTTCCCTACTTTTTTAAAGAAAATAACACAGAAAATTAAAATTTAGTGGGGAATGTTTAGTATCATTTGAAATAACATTCTTTGGGTTTTATTTTTTTAAGATTATGTCCATTAAATGTTGGCCGTTGCTACGTCGCAGATGGTATATTCATTGAGTCCAATTTTTTACTCGTTGGAGCATTTCGACTGATAACTGGCGAATTATACGCGTGATGCTTTCCTCCAAAGCCTGAATCGAAGCGGTTTTGTCTACATAAAACTTAGACTTAACATATTCCTACAGGAAAAAGTCTAAACGTTGTGCGAAAAATGTTCAGAAAATATGTAACAACCGTGTGAACTTGAAATTTTTGTCTTCCAACGTTGTAAGAAAAAGCATTTTCAGTACATTGCAAATATTGTCCGACATCTATCAAACAATCGTGTAAACACAAATTTGTCTCATTGTCATTGTTTTATGACAATTGTCAAACACTTTTGTCATATGTATGTGCAAAGTTTATCTGTCAATGGCAGCATTGTCATAGAAATTATTTCTAAATGCAACATCTGCTAATGGCAGCATTGTCATAGAAATTATTCCTAATGCAACTCTATATAAATAAACAAACAAATGTGCATTAATAACATTTTGGAAAAACAATTTCGGTTGACAGATAAATTCATTGTGTGACAATTGTGTGCCAATGAAATTGTTAGTTTTCTTACCGTCGTCTGAACTGACGATTTACCTTTTGCTAACAATTTTTCATTGCTAGATCTGACAATGTTGTAATATCTGACAACCGTCTATACATAGCTTAACGGTGTGATATCACACGATCTTGGTGGCCAATCGACCGGCCCAAAATGTGAAATTATGTGCTCACCGAAGTGTTCTTGCAATAAATTCATTGATTGATATAATGTGTGGGAAGTGGCGCCGTCTTGCTAAAAACAAATGTCGCCGAGATCACGAGCTTCAATGTCAGGCATCAAATAGTCGGTTATCATGTCATGATAACGGTCTTCATTGACGTTTACGTTTGCACCGGCATCATTTTTAAAGAAATATGGACCGATGATACCACCGGTGCTGGACGTGGTCTATTCGGTCGAATATTAAGCAATAATGAATGCTGGGTCTCAAAATGGGTGATGGTGTTGCGAATAGTACCCTCAGTAGGCCGATTATGTTGATTATAAGTTGAGCGAAGTGCACGAAACATATTCCTCACAGAACGTGAATTTTCGTAATAAAGTTGAACGATTTATAAACGTTGTTCAGGCGTAAGTCTTTCCATTATTAAATGCCAAACAATACTAAACCAAAATAACATGATAACATGACATGACTCACACGTGATCTGTCAAAAACGGCTATTGAAAAAAGTATCTGTACTTGAATCACCCGTTATATATGTTTTATTTATCTTGCTTGTTATACAATTATGTTACAATTTTATTAATTTATTTATTTATTTTGTATTTCTTTGCAGGTATGTCTATAATGTTCAACTACATATTAAATTGCCAGCTATTATTTTAAAACGCATGCTGCTTAATAAAAAGACGTAAATATAAAGTGCTTAAATGACAAAGGCAACTGGAAAAAAATACTAAAAATAGCTTTAGTTGTCATTATTTCAAAAACACCTTGTCAATTTTGTTTGCTATAATAACATTTTTTCATGTTTTTCTTGAATTTTTTTCGTTGACAACATATGATGCAGTGTGGCTTTTTTTTGCCTTAACTCAAAAACACTGCAAAGAAAACCAATAAAGCTTAAGAAAAAAAATAATAATAATAATTTGCAAAAGAAACAGGTAAAAACAAACTCATCATAGTCATTATTGTTGGCTGGCTGGCTGGCTGGCTGGCTTCAGTAGAAGAAACTAAACAGGCTGCTACTTGCTAGTGTTAGTTGGTACTGCAGCAACTGAAACACAGAACTGAATAATATAATATTTGCAACATACAGCTTAAAAAACCTTAACAGCAGAAGATTTTACATAGCAAACGCATCCACAGCTCCACACACATATTAGTTATAGCAGTAATATGTTGAGAAGAAAGTTCTGTCTTTCTTTCTTTCTTCTGCAGTGAGCCTGGTAACCCAGTAAACCACCAACATTACCGCAGTTGGTTTGAGAAAGTGGGTCGTTGGCTTCAAAATTCAACATTACGTTCACATGGTTGCAGTCAAGGAGAATTAAGCACAAAACATCAAAAACAAATATATATGTATGTATGTATGTATGTATGTATGTATATATAAAGGAACATTATAGGCAGCGTTGTCAACTTGGTGCGTTTCGCATCATTTTTGGTGCTTTTTTTAAAATTTTGGTGCGAAAAATTCTTTAGTTGGTGCGCGGTGCGCTTTTTTTTTTTTTGGTGGCACCAAAGCAAATTCAACACAACTTTTTTTTCAGTGTGAGAAAAAATCTTTGTACAATAAAATACACCTGTTTGAGTACCATTTCATTCAACACTGCAAAAATTTTTTTTGTGTATTTCGGTGCGAAATCTTTATTTTTACTAATTTTTAATTGCAGTTTTTTAATAATTCATAACTCATGAAATCTATACGATGAAAAAATATATTTTAAATAAATGAAATCAAATTCTTTAAAACTCTTTGTTTGAAAATCAAATTAACATTTTAAACATGCAAATAAAATTTCTTGTATAACCTAATGGTTTGTAGACGAACAACCAGGGTTAGAGTACCAGTGTAATCCTAACAAACATTTATTGGAAAAAATCAAATAGAAGTACTTTAACTAGAAAACAACAATATATATAAAAAAGTACCAAATATATACTGAAATTAGCTTTTTTACCAATTAGTACTTTAGTTCCGAATATCATATTGTGAGTTTAATTTTGAGTGGTGGAATGCTAATTTTATCTTCATTTATTAAAAAAAGGCTTTTACTATTTTACTTTTACTAATAATCGTTGATAAAAAGTTTTTTTTATAGAATTTATGATATTAAAAAATTTCAAATTAATTCACTAAATATTTGAAACAAAAAGGAAATTCTTAACTTGGTGAATTTTATTTTTTTTTTTTTTTTTTTGTAAATTGTGCGCTTTTTTCTCCATTTTGGTGCGTTTTGAAATTTCAAAGTCGACAACGCTGATTATAGGGAGTGAGGAAAAACACCGAAATTGTGTATGTGAAACTTGTAAATACTACTTTGTTTTTGCTTGCCTAGGAGGGAGGAGAAGAGGCAAGGCCTTAATTCTCAAAGTGCTATTTTTTAATTAGTAGATTTAAACAAATAGGCAATTTAATTTGACCATGAAATTTAGCGAAACTTATTCTTTGTTCGTATATCACAATGGACCGTATTGGTCTCTGGGTGATGGTGTGGGGACAACCTCACACCGGACTTCTAACCTATTCTTTGTTCTTTCAAAACTCACAAAGATTATTTTTAAATTCTGCCAACACAAATACAAAAATTATATTTGTAAAATTGTTTTCTAATTAGAATATTCCGCGAATCATTAAGAACAATTATTATTTTTATTTGAACTGTTAATTTTAAATCATTGATATTTCTTTTATTTCGGCTCGAATTCAATTTTCAATTTTAATTATATTCCAATAATTATTATTATGGATGTAAAAAAGGCCCTTCATAAGGGTTCTTTTAACTTCTAATTTCCTCCAGCACAACACATACATCCACACAGCATATTGAGGGGTAAAATAAACCAACATCAGAAAAAAAATTTACTAAAACTTAAAAGAGCATTGAAAAAGTTCTTCATACAAAATAAAAAATAAAAAAAAAACATTGTATTCATGATGGTAGGAAACCATATAAATATAAGAAGAAAAAAACCTGTGGGTTCTGTTGTTTTTAGGAGTTTGAAAAGTATAGATACTAGGGTTATTCACAACGGCCAGCCTAATAACCGAAAAGTCAAGAAAATTTAAGACTGGACCATTCTTCAAGGAGGACTATTCATGCAGACTTTGTTCTACAGCAGTTGTTATATGGGTAACTCATACATAAATATGTTCAATACCATAGTATTTATTTAGTATATTTATTAATAAAAAGAGCTCAGAAAGTTTAAAGGCTCTTCTCCGTGTCAGACAAGGCCAGAGAATTTTAGATATTCTTCAAGTGGGAATCTTTGAAAATCATCCTTAAAATCAAATGTATTGTCAAGACTCTTTTGACGTTGTAATGAAGAGTCGAGCAAAATTAAAAAAAAAAAAATAAATAAACCTGTATTTCTCCTGAAATAAAGGATATAACATACCCATACCTATAGATAGGCGTATTCTTTTGTAAATCTTCTTAAGGAATATACGGATCATAAATAGATTTTTGGCAACTGTTTAACAAAAATGTGGAACCCAAGGTGACGAACTTTAAGGGTCCACCTACTTTCCCTTCTTGTACTTGAAAACACTTTAGCTCTAACCATGTGAATTTTCGCTACGATATCTGTAATAGCTCCCGAGATACCAAATTATTTCCAAAAAAAAAAGCATTTCTATACCACTGTCCGTTAGTCTATTTTTAGAAAATAAAACTATTTCCTGTTTCACACTCTTCAGTTTTAGCTGACCAGTTTTTGTTCAATTCGTTTTTGAACCTGCCATTTCATTTACACATGTCAATTCAATTTTCGTACTTTTTCATGCAAATCAACATGTATGAAAGACAAAAATAAAAGGAAATAAGAAAATTTAGTAGTACGGTCAAATTTGTATCGCTTTTATTTTCTTTTCTCTTCTCATCCAAAAATACTAGCCTTGACGCATCAGAATTGAAGAGTGTGAAAGCGGACTATGTTACACTTCCCAAAAACATTTCAGAATATGTCAAACCATTCAATAAAATTTTTTCCTACAAAAATCCAAATAGTCTTAAAAATTTTGTAACTTTTACTTTCAAATAAATCCTTGATTTTTTAACAAAACTTATAATGACTGAGATTGTTAATTTCACTACACTTTGACATCTCACTAAATGTCAAAAAAGTCTTTCTCTTGATTTCTTATTAAAACTTATACTCAAATTGCTTAATGACTTCTTTGCTTATTTTTCTCTACTAATTGATCAGAGACTGACTGAGAGTGTTAACTTCACTACACTTTGACATCTCACTAAATGTCAAAAAAGTCTCTCCTGTCAAAAAAAAAAAAAGTGTTTTCCCTATTGTAATTATTGTAGAAAATCATCATCAACGCAACAGCAACAGAAAAAAGAGGCATTCAAATAACACTATGTGTAGTGTGTAAAAGCAAATTACTGTTCATGCTTGATCCTTGGGATCCCTTGACATTTTTCACTATTTGAATTTGGAGTTTGGAGTTTTTCTTGCTTTCTAGCATAATCCTGTATAGCTGCTGCTTCTACTACTTCCTGCTGATTTTACCTGTAACGTACATACATACATATGTTTGTTTTTTGTTTCTCTTTTTGCATTTCATTTAGTTAAAGGTGTCAAATGCCTTACATTTACCCGCTTTCTAATACAAGTCTCAAATTAATTAAAATTTGTACGTTGCTTCATTTTTATTTTGCTCTCTTCGTTTGGCATTTTGCTACAATTTTGCTGTTTTTTTTTTTTAATTTTTGTTAAGTTTCCCTTTTAGTTGGTTATTTTCAGGTTTTATATACAGTCGACCCTCGGTTAACGAACATTTCGCACAACGAACGCATTTAAAAAAAATGTTTCGCTTAACGAACAACGTTTCGTATAACGACCAACGCAAAATGGGAAATATGTACCGAATTGCGCGAAAAACTTTCTGGAAGAAACTTTGGCCCAAGCGCTTTGTCATATGCGCATCTGAGGGACTCCACGCAGTGTCCACGGAGCCAGTAACCAACGAAATTATATTTCTGGCTAACCAGATAAGCCTAAAAGTAGATAACAATAATATCGATGGGCTTGTTGCAGAGCACAGTGAGGAGCTGACTACCGAAGAGCTTATGGACTTGCAATGTGCTTTACAGCAAGAAGATGTGGAGGAGAATTTATCAACCGAGGAGGTTACAGAAGAACAACAACCGTTAAGCATTAAAGAAATGCTTAAGGCATGGGAGTCTGTGGCATCATACATTAAAAAGCATCACCCCAATCAGAGAGTGGCTAAACGCGCAACAGATTTATTCAATGATAATGCTGTGTCGCATTTTTAACAAACGACTCTAGACAAATTTTTGATAAAGAAGAACTAGGTATGCGTCCAGGTATCATACAAAATTATTTTTTTTTGTATTTTTTTTTCTTGTTTTTTCCATTGCACATTGTCTCATTTAGTCCTATATTCAGTTTCATAAAAATGTTGATAAATATATGTTATATTACTTTCGATAAATATTGATGTTAAAATATGTTAGTGTGTACTTTTTACGACTTGGAACGCATTATTTTAGTTTGCACTGATATATATGGAAATAATGGTTTTGCTTAACCACCACGCTTCTGGAACGAATTGTGTTCGTTAACCGAGGGCCCACTGTATATTTTTTTCTTTGTCTTCCTGTATTTACATTAATGTTGCGTTATGTTGGTGACATAATGCGTTAGTTTGTAATTTTTTTTTTAATTTACAATTACACGGCTGTAATAGTTTCCTTTTTAGCTTTCTTCATTTTTTTTTTTTTACTTCTTTTTTCTATAATTCCTGGGTGTTTTTTTTTTTTTTTTTTTTTTGTTTAGTAATGTTGCTGATGTTGTAAAATATTTTGTTAGTTTCGTGTGCCAGCAAATAATCTTGATTTGTTGTAATTTTCATTATAATTTTTTTTACTTTTATTTTGTTACTTTTTTTGACAAAATGACAAATTTTCAAATTTAACTTCTTTCCGTTAAGTTTAATTTTCAATTACGTTATTTGTCATAGTGTTGGTGTGTATGCAGTAATTCTTTGTGTGTGTGTGTTCGCCATACGCATCACGTTCGTGTACGTTTTTGCGTAGCTGTGCTTAATCAATAAAACTGCAAAATAAGTAATAGTAGTAGTAGTACAGTATTTATCCTGCTTTATGTACACTTACAACTACGTGGCTAAACCGAGAATAGTTTTAAATTTTCTCTATATTTTCCTTTATTTTACTTATTTTGAAGCACTTTTCCTTAGGTCTTCGTTTAAAGTTCTTGTACTTTTATTTGCTCCTCTGGCATTATACCTGGTTTATGATTTTCTTTATGTCTAGTAGTTTTATCTATGATTCTGGTTCTGTGATTGTAGATATGTGTGTGTATTGTGTTGTCTTCTTGTGTGCGTGCTGGTTTGATTGTGTGCCAGGAATCATTTGTTTCTTAAACATAAAGTAAACACACAATTTGACAGAGTTGCCGTTGGCTAGCTGGGGAAATTCATTAAGTAAAAGTTATTGGCAGTTGCTGCCAACACAGTAGACGATTGTAGTGTTTTAAGGGATATCAGTATTTAAATGTTTAGTTAATTTAGCCTGACGTTTAGTTACAGTGTAGCAGCATACCAGTGGTAGTGTAACTTTCTTGTTTCTAGAATCTAGCCAGCCACATTTGATCTACTTTAACTGTGAAAGTACTTAAATCTTCCTTTGCTAGAGAATGAAGATTTTACGAGTTTCTAATGTAAAGCATCATTTCATCAAACGAATAGTAAACCGTTATAGGACTTTTAAGAGTAATAATTTAGCTTCACTCGCAGGACTTTATTAAGGTTTATTTTAGCTTGTTCTTGCGACCAAGTTTTGCTTTATCGTAAGTGTTTTCGACTCTTGGTTTAAATTCAATCATAGATATTTGTGAACTTACACATTTCTCTAAGCGTATATATTTAGGGTTCTTAGTGACTTGACTTCAATCAGAGTTTTTTTTTTATGCCAAGTTTATCATCAATCCTGGATAATTTAATTTTTTTAATTTTTTTTTTTCGGAATGAAACCACTTTAGATTGCTAAAGTGGAATTGTTATTTTTTATGATTTTACACGAAAAAAACTCATACTACTAATTTATAATGACAATTAAATAATTAATTTTAATATTTCATTGTTTTTTTAGTACTCTCATTTATACTTCTATTAAATTTTAAAAATTTCAAAATTGGTGTCAGCAACAAGAAAACTTTTTTCAAAAAATTACAAAAATTAAAAATATTTGCACAACACTGGAATATGACAGAGGAATTTCTTCTTCGTAGCTTTTCATCTGCGTTTTGATGTTTTTGTTCATTTAAAACAGCAACAATTGAAATTCTGGGCATTTTTAGAAAATTTTATTTAAAATTTCTTTGTTAGCGTTTTTTTTTTTTGTTCACTTTTGTTAAACTTTTTATTACAAAAAAACTAATGTGTTTTGTTTTCAGGTTAAAAGTCGAGATTTAAAATTTGTTTGTAATAAACAAAATCGATCGGAATCTAGAAAACGCAAAGTAAAAACGATCGATTTGCAAATACGGAATTGAAACCATTCCGATCGAATTATGTGACATGCCTGATAAAGTTAAAGCTAAACTAAGACGCTCAATAAACTTGAAATTAAAGTCAAATTAAGATTTTTAATAAACTTACGATTAAAGCCAAACTAAGACTAAATAAACTTAGAATATATTTCAAACCTCATGTGGTTTTTATTTATTTGGTAATGGAAACAATAGGTGACTATGAAAGGAAGCAAAAGAATTAATTTGTCATCAGAGAATTTGAGAACTATTCGAAATATTTGAGATTTAAAAAAAACTAGTGTTAAGTGTATAACAACTCCCTTGGGGTTTGACTAATAAAGGCTCTAGGTAATTCTGGTTCTGATTTCTGAAGCAATGAAATCAATGTGAGATCGTCGTGAGAACCTAAGTAAGGAATATCACAATAAAAGCCAAATTAGCCCTCAATAAGAAGTATTTAAGTCCCCAAATGGTATCAAATTTTAAAGCTGACGATTAAAGAAATACATAGAAAATCATGGTTGAGCTGATAATTAGAACTTTAGTTGTACTAATTACTTAAACATTCACCTGCACAAAATCTACCTTTTGGCAACCTCTAATAAAAACTCTCCAAAAACTCCACAACACAAACACACACTAAACAATTGCTAAGTTTTCTATAACAACAAACACCAAAGCAGCAAGTAGAAGAAAAAAAATATCTAAAACAAACTTTTACAAAACTTATTCAAATACTACGAATGCAACTTCTTGCACAGCAGAGCCAAAGTAGAGAAAGATGTGCATTGCATTTGCCAGCTTTTGCTAACAGAGCAAAACTTTATTTTCACATAATGCAGCTTGTTAGTGTTGTAGAGAATCCAAAAGTAAGTTAAGACTGGGATACTACAGCTAGATTTCTTTCATACTCTTAGTTTTTTTTTTTTTGTTAACAATTTTCTAAAAATTATTTTATTTTTTTTTTCATGTTTTTCATTTGAATGCAACAACAACAACAGTTTTCTTTGGTGAAAGGGGGGAGGGGAGGGTAAACTAGTTAGACTTCTTTCTAATACTTATGTATGTAGCAGTTCTTTATTATCATTATTATTATTTGTTTTTTCTTGCACAATTCTTATTTTCAAACTAAAGGATTTCAAAATCAGCAAATTCATATGAACATGTGAAAGGAAACTTGTTGGTTGCAGAAGCCAACAAAAATAAATTTGAAAAAAAAGAAACAAGAAAAAAGCAAGAAAAACTTTAACAAAATACACGTACGTTTCTTGTGAGGAAACAAATTTGTCACAGTTGGTCTTTAGCTGAAATGGCAAAGAGAAGCAGTGCGAAGCAGGCGAAATTGTAGAAGTAAAATATAGTGTTAAGGGATCAATGAATGAAAGACGGTTGTACGTTTGTGTCTAATGCTGATGATGTAGGTGGCTGTAGATAAATTTAATTTGTGTTTAGTTTTTCTTATTCAATCTCTTTAGATTTAGTGTGTTCATGTGTGCGCTTCCTTACTAGTTGGGAAATGAAAAACTGTTTTAAAGACAAAACTAGCGTAGAGTAAGTAATTGCGGCATTTTCATATCCATTGCCTTGTTTGCCGCATAAAAGTGCGTGCGTGCGTGCGAGCGTGCTTGCTTTGCCAATTCATCACGACATCATGTCATTTATGGTGTTGCAATTAATTTTTCGCATCAAAACTTCTAACCGTACTCGCACATATTTCCACATGTTTCTTTATACAGAAAAAACAAAACGAAATTTTCTTACTTTTTCTGCTTGAGGATTTTTTTGAAAAACTCTTTAGATTTTTCTTTTAATTTGAAATTAAAAATGTTTTCAAAACTTGCAAAAAACTCAACATTATTTCAGGCATTATGCTGCTACTTACATTTGTTTATTCACTAGCTATGACATTAGCATTAGTAGCGGCAAATTTACAAATTATGTTTACGTGTAAATGTATGTTAAGCTGTGTGGCAAAATACTTTAATTTTCTCAAACCTCGTCTCTATAGCAGTAATTGCAAAAATATTTTTTGCATTTTTTTTTAATATTTTTTGTTAATAACAATTTGCTGCTAACGTTACACATTACCTTGATAACGTTTAGTTTTTTTCTTTCTTTCTCTAACGTATGCTACGGTTACAACTTTACATTACAGTAATTCTGTAATTTTGAAGCAAACAATCTTTAACTAGACGAGTGAATACGTTAGGAAGTATTGGAAAGAGAGTGCAAAAAAAGTGAACAAATTACCACAAGCATGGAAAGTACACCCAAGACAAATGCTTAATGGCACCAGCAAAGACAATGCCGTATGGAAAAGAACCGCACAAATAGCTGGCAGTAAATAGGTAAAGACCTACAATTCAAACAAAACTACAACAGCAATTAAACTTATGATTAAAGCTAAGCTAGGGCTCTAAATCAACTTAGATTAAAGCTAAACTAAGACTCTAAATAAACTTGGGATTAAAGTAAAAATTTTTGAATAAAGGTTAACAAATTCGCTAAATAAACTTGGGATTAAAGCTAAAATAAGACCAATTATTATTTTTATTTCAACTGTTAATTTTAAATCATTGATATTTCTTTTATTTCGGCTCGAGTTCCTTAAATTTAATTTTTCATGTAAAATAAATGAAAAATTATAACGAGCCATAACCGCCGAAAAAATGTATCCCACAAACTCAAAATTTTACAGGGGAAGGTTTTTTTTAAATAAAATCAGTTTGAATAAAGCCATTATTTTAAAATTTATAATGTAAATATTGTTTTGTGTAATACATTTAATTTTAATAATTCTAAATGATGTTGAACTATCGATTTCGATAAAAAAAACAACAATCGATTATGGTGTGGGATACATTATTTTGGCGGTTATGGCTCGATAATTACAGCAAATTTCTAACCACCGGTAACACTGGTTAAAGGATTGATGTTTGACTGTAGGCTAGCGAGCACCGCAGTGGTGCAGAGGGAGAGAACGTAAAGAATTCTGATGAGAGAAAGTGGTGTTTCTCGAAACATATGAAATTCATCCAACAACCCAGGTTCGAATCCTAAGCCAAGAAAAATTATCAATAAATTTTAATAATAATTTGCATGTAACAATTCCTACCTTTAGTAAAAATGATTTAATGAAAATTAAATTTAA
Source organism: Bellardia pandia (assembly GCA_916048285.2). Classification (NCBI taxonomy): domain Eukaryota; kingdom Metazoa; phylum Arthropoda; class Insecta; order Diptera; family Calliphoridae; genus Bellardia; species Bellardia pandia. The sequence continues at coordinate 97,234,434 of OU696531.1, read as the reverse complement.
TGAACTCGAGCCGAAATAAAAGAAATATCAATGAGCTAAAATCAGACTCAAAATAAACTTAAGATTAAAGCTAATCTAAGAATATAAATAATCATAAGATTAAAGCTAAACTAAAAGTCCAAATGAACTTAAAATTAAAGCTAAACTAAGGCGCTAAATAAGCTTGGAATTAAAGTCAAAAATTTTGATTAAAGCTTAACAAATTCGCTAAATAAACTTGGGATTAAAGCTAAACTAAGGCTCAAAATAAACATAAGATTAAAGCTAATCTAAGAATATAAATAAACTTAAAGTTAAAGCTAAGCTAAGACGCTAGATAAACTTATGATTAAATTTAAACTACGATTCTAAGTTAACTAAAGCTAATCTAAGACGCTAAATAGGCTTAGGATTATATTTTAACTAGTACTGTATAAAAAAGCACGATTGGAGTTTAATGAAGTCTGTAAAAACAACCACAATTAAAGCTTTATTAAGTCTGTAAAAACATCCACAACTAAAGCTTAACTAAGACTGTAAAAGGAACCATGAATAAAGCACAACTAAGACTGTGAGAAGAACCAGTATTGAAGATTAACTAGGACTGTGAAAAGAACCACGCTTAAAGCTTAACTAAGAACCACGACTAATTCTAAAATAAGATTAAAAAAACCACCACGAATGAAGCTTAATTATGTCTGGAAAAAGAACCATGATTAAACCTTAAATAAGACTACATACAGAGCTACCAATAACTCAAAACTAGAACCATAAAATCTGCAATTGAAACTGAACAGACCCTAAAATCGCTTTCGCCTGCAATTAAGCTATAGCTTATTAACTAATACTTAAACCTGAATTTAACTTAAATTTAAACATCTTTGATTCGTTGTTAAATTTGTTTGGTTTCCTTAAGTTTTTTTTTTTGCTGTTATTTTTCTTCATACATGTATTACGCTAAAACAAACAAGCATGTTTGTTCATGCTCATGTATGTTCATCACAGTACAAAACTTAAACTTTTTAATATCAGATTTTTTTCCACTTTTATTTTTTTACTGCGAAAACTGACAAATGATAAAACATGACATGAAAAACGTTCACATCAGAAGAAACCCAAAATAATTAACATTTTATTGAAAGAACAAATTTAATCTAAGATAAATAAAAAGGGAATATATATATGTATATGTATGTACATAGTTCCAGCCCTATATGATTTATTTAAGCATAAATTATTAGCCTTTTTTATTTAGTTTGCTAGTGTGAACAACACCTGCCACCACTGTTTACTTCTTGTGCGTGGCGGCAGCAAACAAAAATTAATGAAGTTTCTACTTTTGCTTCTTCCACTGCTTCTTTATCATCATCAGTTTGCCTTATTTTTTACAATTCGTTTTTTTTTCATTTGCCCCCACAAAAAAAAAACAACAACTACAACATGTACGGAAAAAAGGAAAGAAAAATTGTTGTATGAAAACTTTTAATGTGTTGCATCTTCCTTCTATTTATACTGTTAGAGCACTTTCATCTTTTGCAATATTAAGTTTACTTGCCTTCTTTTGAGCAGAAGCATGGGGGCCTTAGTGATAGAATGCAACAGCCCATCATCATCATCAACATCAATGTGTTCCACGGATAAAGTTTGAAATGAAAAAGAAAACAAAATAAATGCGTATGAGAACAAATATTATAGAAAAATGTGTATAGATAGATTCTTAATAATTCGGATCCTTGATGTAATTTCAAGGAATTTTTTTTCCATTAAATAAAGGGGTTTGAAAAAAGCGAAAAACTTGAAGATATTTTTTAAGATACTTATGAGTGACTAAAGCTAGAACAAGACTATATGTAGATCCTAGATTTAAGATATTCACTGACTATAAGATAATAAAGAGACGCGTTTGAAGATATAAAGAAATTTATTGAAGACTATAAAAAAATGAAAAGCCAAGATTGAAGGTCACCAAGACTATTTATAAAGTCACGTTTAATGATGATATAAAGCTATTTAAAAAACAAGGATTCAAGATTATTAAAGGTTATTTATAGAGCCGTGATTGAAGCACATTCAAGACTATTTTAAAAGCCAAAATTGGAGCAGAGCCAAGATATAAATAAGTCACGATTGAAGCTAATCCAAGGCAATTTAAAGAGCCAAAATTGATGATGATTCAAGGATATTTGAAGGGTCACAATTGTTGATGATCCAAAACTATATTAAGAGCCACAATTGAAGGAGACCCAATATTATTTCTAAAGCCACGATTGAAGCTAATCCAAGGCCATTTTTAAATTAGTCATTATAGTCACCACTGATGCTGATTCAAGGACATTGAAAAGGTCACAATGAAATACCATTTAAGGAGCTATGGATTTCAAAATCCACTATTGAAGTACATTCACCATCATTTCAAAAGCCAAAATTAAAACAGATCCAAGAATATTTCAAAAACCACAATTAAAACTAATCAAAAGCCATTTAAAGAGTCACAATTGATGATGCTTCAAGACTATTGAAAGAGCCACGATTGAAGCAGATCCAATACTATTTCAAAAGCCACGATTGAAGCAGATCCAATACTATTTCAAAAGCCACAATTGAAGCAGATACAAGATTATTTCAAAAACCACGATTGAAGGAGATCCTATGCTATTTTCAAATGAGTCCTTAGAATCACCATTGATGCTGATTCAAGATCATTTAAAGAGCCACGATTGCTGCTTATTTGGGACTATTTAAAGGACACTTAATCCTTCAATTAAACTCACTGAGACTATATTAAGTGCCGCGAGTAATGTTGATTCAAGGCTATTTAAAGAGCTACAATTAAACTATTAAAAAGCCACGATTTCTGCTGATCTAAGGCCATTTAAAGAGCCCCGATTCAAGCTGATTTAAAAAACCACAATTAAAACTGATTCAAGATTATTTAAAGTTCCGCTATTATTGATGATTCAAGGTTAAATAAAAAGCCAAGACTAAAGGTAAAAAAAGATTAAAGCTAAACTAGGAATCTAAGACTTACAATTAAAGCTAAAATATGACTTAAATCTACCATTGATTGATGCCCTACTAAGACTATGAACACATTTATTATTAAGCATAACTAAGAATTTAAAGAGACCCTTTAGCGTTAACTGACTAACTAATTTGTTTACTCTTACTAGAGTTTTGCAAGATCAAACAGCATCAAATAAAATAAAACTTAATATTTGTTGTGCTTTGACCTAAATAAACAAAGTTTTTTTAAATAAACAAACGAGTTCAAATGTACTTTATTTGGTGGTTACGTCTTTTTCGGCAAATATTTGTCATGTTTAACCTACCTTAAGTTTCAAAATGATTTTACGATTAATGCTTAAATAATACTAAATAGACTTACAATTAAAGCTCAACTAAAACTACAAACAGGCCTACGATAACTGCTAAACTAATCTTCTTGGATTCAGTAAGAATCCAAATAGACCAGTGATTAAAACTCTGTAAGATCCTTAACAAGTCTCAAAACAGACATACGTTTGGAAATCCACTAAAACTCTGAGCAAACCTACGATTAATGCTAAACTTAGCTTCTATAGAGACCAGAGATCGGCAATGAATCGTTTTTTACGATTCACAACTACTCAGAACATTTTAAGTATAAGTGGTTTTAAATCATTGAAATTTAACTACTCTGAGTTACTCAAACTCACAACAACGTTGACTTATAAATGCGGGTGGATATAATTATGACTACAACGCCGACATCGAGCTCATACGATTCCTAATATGTTTGATTCATAAACAACGGTATTTAGATTTACATCTTAAGAAAAATACTCACATACTCATAAAGTATTCAACTCAGTTAAGTCATTGAAAAAAAATTTCAGCATATTCCGTTAGGTATTTATACAAAATAAGTAAAAAAGAAATATAAAAACATACAAGTAAGTTTATAGGAAAACATATTGGGGAAAATATAACATTTATTATTTTATATAATTTTTATAAGCGGACTGTAACAATGAACGACTCTCGCATGAGTGTATGCGAGTCATACTTATTTTTTTATCGTCTACGTACATTGAGTTAAGGAGAGTCAAAATAAACAACATCATACATGAGATTAAGTCTGAATATAATGAGTACTTCAAACTTTAAAGATGAATATTGGATTGATATTGAGACAAGTATGAGTACGTATAAGTATAACAAATTATAAGTCATGATTCAAGTACACTCACTTTTTCAGTACTCATAACTGATCTCTGATAGAGACCTAACATTGAAGCTTAATTAGATACTAAACAGACCTTATGATTAATGATTATCTAAGCTACTAAAGAGAACTAAGATTGAAACTCAGTAAGATTCTAAAGAGACCAAACGATTGATGCACAAAAAAGTCTCCAAACAGATCTACAATTGCAGCTCAACTAAAGCTCTGGGAAAAAACTACGATTACTGCTAACCTAAGCCTCTAAAGACACCTAAGATTGACGCTCAGTAAGATTCTAAATGGAACTAAGAATAATGCTTAAACAATCTTCTAAAGATACCTAATATTGCTGTTCAATGAGATCTACTATTGATGCTAAAATAAGTCTCTAAACAGACGTATTGTAGCTCAACTAAAACTTTGAACAAACCTACGAATAATGCTAAACCAAACGTCCATAGAGACTTCTTAGTGTTCGCTAAGATCCTACACTAAGCTACGATTAAAGCTCACTAAGATAAAAGGTGCCTTTATTGAGCCAAAATAATGTTAAAAATAAGTTTTGTGTTGCTAAAGATATGGACACATTTGGCAAATATTTACTCAAAAAAACGTAACCACTTATTTTAGCACAAATTTCTTTGACGTTGTTTACATTTACAAGAGTTTTGCAAGCTCAAACATCATCAAGTAAATTAAAATTAAATATTTGTTGTGCTTTGGCCTAAAAGAGAAAAGTTTTTTTAAATAAATAAACCTTTTTCCTTTTTTGTTTCACCCTGTTAAAAAGTTTATTGGTTGAAGTTTCTTTCTTTTCCTTGTAAAAAAACTGCAATTTTTTGGTTTGCTCTTAAATGATTTTTAGTGGAAAGTTTTTTCTTCTAAGTTTTTTTTAACTTAATTCAATTTTGGTTTATATTTCAAAGTAATGCTTACATTTTAATGGTAAATATTAGTTTGAGATTAAAGTGTTATAAATAAATATTTTAAAATTAAAAGCAATAGGCAGTGAAAGTTTTAGGAGCTATATATTAATTTCGGCTTTACCTTATTTGTCGCATTCTTGATAATATATCTTAAATCGAAACGATTTATTTTGTATAATATAATATTTGTTTTAAAATAATTGAAATTTTAATATTTTTTGATTTATAAAATCTTAATTTTAATTACAATTGAATTTCATTTTAATACAAATTTTCAAGTTATAGTATTTATTTTTAAAATGTTTTTTTTTTCATTGCAGGTATGTTTAAAAAATATTTTCTAATTCCCCGAAGAAGCAGGTAAATTTTGGTTTATTTTAAAAAAAATTTCATTTTAATACCAAATTTTAGTTAAAATTTTTACTTATAGAGATTTTATGAACCTAACAGTTGTCTCTGTTTAAGCACTGTTAACGTTCATACAATTAGTTAAATTTTGGGTCAATACAAGTTTACTTAAGCTATGCATAGACGGTCTTCAGATATTACAACGTTGTCCGAAAAATATTCAGAAAATGTCTAACAACCGTGAGCACTTAGAATTTTTGTCTTCCAACGTTGTAAGAAAAAGCATTTTCAGTACATTGCAAGACAAAAATATTGTCAGACATCTAACAATCGTGTAAACACAAATTTTTGTCATTGTCATTGTTTTAAGACAATTGTCAAACACTTTTCATTGTAATATGTGCAAAGTTTATGCATTGTAGCATTGTCATAGAAATTATTTCTAAATGCAACATCTGCCAATGGCAGCATTGTCATAGAAATTATTTCTAAATGCAACTCTGTATATTCATAAATAAACAAACAAGTGCGCATTAATCACATTTTGGAAAAACAATTTCGGTTGAAAGATAAATTCATTGTGTGACAATTGTGTGCCAATGAAATTGTTAGTTTGCTTACAGTCGTCTGAACTGACAATTTACCTTTTGCTAACAATTTTTCAATGTCAGTACATTGCTAGCACATTGCTAGATCTGACAATGTTGTAATATCTGACGACCGTCTATACATAGCTTTAAGCTTGTTTTAGACGGTATGTATTTTGCAGTGTACCTGTCAGTTGTACGATACATATGTAAATGTACTTGTCTGTCAAAATTGGCAATTTACAGGCAGTTTATAATTTTTTGCTTTCACACGTCGGTTTTTAGTTTCATGTGACATAATCTACAATAGAAAACAACAGCTGTTTTTGTTGTGATTATTTTCGCGGGAGTTTTATGTTCTTGCGAAGAAAGTTTGAAATATTGGATTCAGAAAATTGCAGCATTATATAAAATATAAAAGTAAAAAAATTAAACAAGAAAAGTTAAAGAGAAATCGACCCATATGGTTTCAAGAGAAGAGATAGTGGACTTGGCTTCGCTTCAATGGTCATGGACGAGCTGCGCTTGGAAGATGCGAAAGCGTTTCAAAATTTTCTTACGAAAAACTACCTTTAAGCTATATTAAAACATTCGTATATCATACATAAAAAACAACAACAACACTAGAGACAAAGTTTCAAGTTTATTTTACCCACATATTTAAATTAGTACAATTAATTTTTTTTTAAAAACTAATATAAATTTACTTATATTATTCCTTACATACTATGTATTTTTCAAGGACTATCAAATAATTCAGGTATCTGCAGCTAAGCCACATCATTTGTACTACATTATGTTAATATATCATTTATACAAGGTTCCATAAAAAGGGTTTAAAAAAGGAAACAATCGTATTTTAGATTAAAACTAATAACTAAAACTAATAACTTATAACTAAATACAAAACACTTACAAACTAATATTAGGAGGGAAATATATTTACAATAGTTATAGATAGAAGATAGAAAATAAAAATTTATTTACAAAAGAGTAGATTTATTGTGCAGTGTTGTACTCTAGATCACTAATATTTAGTGTGTTAATTCGCCTATGATAGAATAGGAAGTCTGCACTTTCAAAGAGAAGACCAGCTTCCCTAAGAGTCAAAAGGTCCACCGGGGAAAGGTATCTTGACAACTGAACAGTGTCCAGATTTCTACTAGAGACAAAGCATAAGTTACAGGGTACCTTGCAAAAATGAGAAGCGCATAGTAAGCTCTCAAAGTTAAAAATAATGTTTATGAGGTGCGTTTTTACAGGTAAAATTTTGTAGCTTAATAATTTATATTATATGACATATTACACACCATTAGAAAGAAAATGACATGCAGTTTTAGCAAATATATGTAAATGCTTTTGAAAGTGAGCAATAATTGTAATACAAAACAGTAAAAGGAATAAGAAATATTTTTTAAAAGAAATTATATTTTTAGCTTTAAAAGTTTTGTGCAATAATTTTTTAAAATATAAACCTGAAATGTTTACAAGTACATACCTTGAAATGTACTACATAGGTGCTTTGTAGTTGTACTGTACTTTCAGGTACATACTTTTCTTTATTGTAGACCTTAAACAAAAACATTATATAATAAATTATTACTTGTGACATAAATTTTCACCATAAAATCCAAAGCAATTAGTGCCTATTTCTCTGGGGTTTTCGTAGCAGTTATTCACATAACTTAACACATAATTAAAACTAGATTAAAAGCTGTAATTTAAGATATTGTGATAACAATTTACACGCACTGTAACTCTTACAGTAGGTCACAAAAACAGATAGCCTGGCTAATAAAAAAAAAACACCAGCAGTGGGACAAAATACTAAAGAAATTTAATATTTAAAACTAATTTTTACTTACATGTCTTTATTTTGTTTTATTTTAAATAAACACACGAAAAGAATTTTTTCCACACATTTCTCTAGCCTCTAAAGAAATTTTAGCTGTTGCGCTCTAGTAACGTTTTCTTTAAAAACAATAAATAAACAAAATCCATATTTACAAGCTGGTTATTGTATACTGTACTCTACATACAAAAAAAAAACTAAGAAACAATTATGGGGGCGTTGTATTTATGTCACCCACTGTACTTTGTCACACACATATACATATGTATTGTTATGTGTAACAGTTCATTACAGTTATTATGATTACAAAGTAATTGTGTAATGCAATTCATATAAATATTTATGTACAAGGTGGTGCAAAAGTAATCCTCCTATCAGAAAATGCTATAAATTTTGCGAGGCCCCTAATGTCAGTTCTGTCAGAAATATTCCGCGTTCTGGAGCAGTGTAGCGTAACATTGTTTATTAACGTGTATTTCGCATGTGTTTACAACACAAATGTCAAAACAGAACTAACATTAGAAGCCTCGCAAAATTTATAGCATTTTCTGATAGGAGGATTACTTTTGCACCACCTTGTACATACAAAAAAAGAAAGGTATTAATTATTATATTACCAACGAATAAAACAATTGTTTTGCTTTTTGTTTAACAACATATTAAATAAATACTTGAACTTGTGAAATAAAATCTTCAACATCATCATTATACACTGCATCATGCATTCATTCAACTATTCATGATTTCGAAACTGTGCACAAACTGCTTGGTTGCTTCATTCATCATATTTTACAGAGACACGTTATGTTAGTCATACCTACTAGCTTCAATTATGCACTTCACTTTACCTTAATCAAGCTGCTACTAAATATTTGTTTAATTTTAACAGCAAAAAGCTAAAGCTACCGAAACAGTTAAACATAAACAATAAATTGAAACGAGCAAATTATTATTTAAAAATTGTTGAAATGAACAAAAGAAAATAACAAATCTTTAGAAACAAAACTAACAAATTTTCAGTTATTGTAAAATTTTATAAAAAAAAAAATTGTATAGCGGTACGCCACAGGCCATGATGTTACAACATTTAAAAAAACATATACTACATATTTAAATTGAGTTACAGTAAATACCCATTTTTTATATACTAAATATTTGTTAATAATTTTATGCACATAAATGGAACACTTATTTTCCATCTGTTATTGTTAGTTTAGCAATTTTTCCTCTAATGCCGTATTTACTTTTAAATAATAATGTATTGCACCATGTTCTCAGAAAAGATTTCTTAAGCTGTGTTCACATTGTGTGTATTTGTCATGTGGAATGTCACTTTTCTATCCACATGTGTTTTCATGTGTATGTCAAAATTTGAGTTTCACATACGGTTTATAATTTACATGTTCAAATGTTGGTATGTTAATTACATTTGACATAACCTATCAAAAAAATCTTAAAACAGCTGATATGGTAAAACTTATTCCGCGGGTTATACAAGCATTCCTTCTCTTGCCACATTTCGATCAACTGTAGAACCGCTTCTTTGCACCAGTCAAACTGGAACAACATAAAAATAACTATAAAAATTGCAATAAAAAAATACATATGTACTTATTTTGTTAACTCCTTTTCAATTTTTCCCTCCATTTTCAATAATAAATTTGTATAAAAATTTTTTTTGTGTTTTTGTTTTACTATTTATAAATTATATTATAAAATTTCAATTAATTTTTGCCTCCACAAAATGTTTGTTATAAAAAACAGCTGATGTCAGATGGTTTGTCACTTGAAAATAGAACTCGTTCTAAAAAAAAAATGTCATGTGTATAGCACACAGAGAAATAACACATGATATTGTTTGAAGGTGTTCAGACTATATGTACAAATTTGACATGCGAAAAAGTGACAGTCCACATGACAAATACACATAATCTGAACACACCTTTACCCAATTTCAAAGATACACAATTGACAAAAGAGAAAATTATTATAATTTTCAATAAAGATATAAGCAGTTAATATCTATAGCTATATCTTGTATAAATCCAGACATTTTTATATTAAAGACTCTACAGTACTACAATGAATTTCAAACAACGTTGATGTAAAGAATCACGATTCACTTTAAACAAAATCTATTAAAACTGATTTAAAATCAAGTACATTTAAAGACTTAAGATTACATTTAAAAAAAAAGTCTATTAAAGAAACCAAATCGCATCTACTAAAAATTTGACAATTACTTTAAGCAACAATGTGGATAGTTATATTCAAAGGACTATAAGTAGTTCTATTAAAAGTACCAAGATCGCTTTAACAGAAATATATTAAAAGTACCACGATTACTTTCAAACAAATTCTAGGACCATTTTCACTTACAATAACAGTACCACGATTGCTTTTAAATACATTCTGTAAAAGGGACCTCATTTCATTCTATTAAAATTACATTGATTTTTTTTAAACAAAGTTTTCATCTATTAAAAGTACCACGATTGCTTTAAAACAAAGTCTTTAAAAACAGACATTTTCTTCTATTTAAAGCACCAAGATTGTTTAAAAAAAGTCCATAAAAAGATGCACATTGCCTACTATTACGAGAATCATGATTGCTTCAAAACAAAGTTATAAAAGTGCAACGATTGATTTAAAACAATATCTATCAAAAAAGCCTTAATTAGTTCTATTAAAAGTACTGCGTTGCTTTTAAAACAAAGTCTTTAAAAAAGGCCACATTTACTTATATTTAAAGTAGACTGATTATTTTAAGCCAAAGTATATACTTCTATTAAAAGTACATTTCTGCTTTAAAACTAATTCTATTAAATAGATCATGCTTGCTTTAAAAACTGTCTGTAAAAAGAACCTCATTTACTTCTATGAAAAGTACCACGATTGATTTAAAATAAAGTCTATGAAAATCACCAAGATTGCTTGAAAATATAGTCTTTGAAAAGTACCAAATTTTCTTGAAAATAAAGTCTATGAAAAGCACCAAGATTGCTTGAAAATATAGTCTTTGAAAAGTACCAAAATTTGTTAAAAATAAAGTCTATGAAAAGCACCAAGATTGCGGGAAAATAAAGTCTTTGAAAAGTACCACTATTGATTTAAAAAAAAGCTTTGCTTTAAAACAAAGTCTATAAAAAGTACCGAAATTGCTTTAAAATAAAGTCTTATAAAAGTGCCAAGATTGCTTGAATATAAAGGCTATTACAGGAACCACGACTGCTTTAAAATAAAGTCTATAAAAAGTACCACGATTGCATTAAAATAAAGTCTTTGAAAAGTACTAAGTTTGCTTGAATATAAAGCTTATAAAAAGTACCACGATTTCTTTAAAATAAAGTCTATGAAAAGTACCAAGATTTCTTTAAAACAAAGTCTATAAAAACTACCTCTATCACTTTAAAATAAAGTTTATGAAAAGTACCAAGATTGCTGGAAATTAAAGTCTTTGAAAGTCTTTAAAACAAAGTCCCTTTATCAATTATCCAGTATCAATTTCCAAAATTTTCCTAATTTTCCTTTTAAAAACTACCAATAATCTGATGTTTTGATCCATACCTTTTACAATATTTTTTTTTAATATTTTGAAGTGTTAAGAAATATTTAAGACAACCAAATACAGTACATTTTTATTGTAACAGTTCCAGTGCTTTTTTTAAACTAACGTAACAGTAGCGTTATGAAGGTTTTTCCATGATTATCATGTTGTTGGCGATCATTAAACATCATCATCACACTTTGCAAATAAACAATAAATGAAAAAAGACAACGAAAAAAAACACGAACGAAAAACATCAACCAACTGAGATGAAAATTATAAATGCTTTGGTGGCAATGGTACAAGATAAGAAAAAATCAACAATAGCATTAGAAAAGTAAAAAAAGGAAAAAACAAAACAAAAATAATAAACGTTATAGTTAGAGAAAAGACAGGCAGGCAGGCAAGTGAAGGCAATTGCAATTTAAACTCAAAGCAAAAAAAAATTAAACTTTTTATTTTTGCAAACAAAAATTGCAAGAAAATCAAAAAGAAGAAGAAAAGACAAAACAACAAAACAGCTAGACAACCAACCAGCCAGCCAGTCAGCCAAAAAGCCATCTAACCAACCTCCATTGCAGTCACAGTCATGGTCGTTGATTAAACGTGTCAATTTAACAATTGTCATATTGGTCGAAAAGTCTTTTCTTCTATTTGTGTTTTTTTCAGTATGATGATGACAATCATAAAGCTTTCAATGTTTTTGCTAATGTTTTATAAAGAAATCTTACTACTGTTCGGTACCACTGTGTAACTAACTGTTGCATTTGCTGTGAAATGACTGCTTTTTTTTTGTATACGAGTTTCAAATGGCCAAATGTGCTAAAAACAAAGAAAGAGCTGAGAAGTAAGAAAGTGTGGAGGGTCAAGACCAATCGTATGTTAACCTACACCAACAAATATTAAGTGAATTATTTGCTTCAGATTTCCCCGTTTGCTTTAATATAAAGTTTATTAAAGGAACTACGATTGCTTTAAAATAAAGTCCATTAAAAGTACCAAGATTGGTTATATTAAAAGAACCAAGATTGAGTTAAAATAAAATCTATGAAAAGTAACTAGATTGCTTTAAAGTAAAGTCTATTAAAGGAACCACGATGGGTTTAAAATAAAGTATATAAAAAGTACCAAGATTGCTCTTAAAAAAAGTCCATTAAAAGTACCACGTTTATCAAGATTGATTTAAAATTGATTTTGAAATAAAGTAAATAAAATAAATTCCATTAAAGGGGCCATGATTGCTTAAAAATAAGGTTCAGAAAAGGAACCACGATTGCTTTAAAATAAAGGCCATTAAAAGTACTTCGATTGCTTTGAAATAAAGTAAATTAAAAGTACCACGATTGGTTATATTAAAAGTACCCCGATTGCTTTAAAATAAAGTGCATTAAAAGTACTTCGAATGATTTGAAATAAAGTAAATTGAAAGTACCACGATTAGTTTTTACTTCGATTAGTTCTATTAAAAGTACCATTAAAAGTTCTATTAAAAATACCACGATTGTTTATATTAAAAGGATCACGATTGCTTTAAAATAAGTAGGTAATTCGATTAGTTCTGTTAAAAGTACGACGATTAATTAAAAATAAAGTTTATGAAAAGTACCACGATTGGTTGTATTAAAAGAACAACTATTGCTTTATAATAAAGTCTCTTTGAAAATACCACGATTACTTGTATTACGATTGCTTTAAAACTAAGCCTGTAAAAGTAACCTAGTTTATTTACATTAAAGGTGACACTGTTGCTTTAGAACAGTCATAGGCAAAGAGATGTCTATTGGGTATGAGTATACCGATCGCTGATTTAAAACAACGTCTTTAGAAGGAGCAACGTTGACTAATATTAAAAGTACCACAATTGTTTTAAAACAAAGTGTATTAAAAGGACTGCTATTAAAAGCGTTACAATTGCTTTAATGCAAAGTTTATATAAGAAACCACGTTTAGAGCTAGTAAAAGTACCACGGAAAATGCTAGAAAAGTTCAACCTTAGTTTTAATAAATTAAGTCTATTAAATGAGAACTTAGATGGGTTTTGGTAAATTTGTCTGAATCTGTTTCACTGTGTTGCTGGTTTATTTGCACAACAAAACGTTAAAGTAATTGTACAACATAGATACTATTGTGAACTAAACAAATTTAGTTTTATTATGGATTTTAACTATTTACAGCAAGAAAACTTGCACAGCAAAAGAGCAGGGAAAAGCTAAAATAAATATTTAGAGTATGCAAACAGCAAAATAAAGGACTTAATAAAAGAAGAACAAAAGTAAAGAGAAGTGGCAATTTTATTATACATTTTCATAAATTTTTTTTTTTTCTAAATAAATTAAAACAATAAATTGCTTTATGTTTAAGTTCGAGTGATGAAAAGAGGATTTAATGAAAAGAAGGGGTAGCAAGGGGGTTTTAATAAAAAAGGAAAAAGTCTTTTATAACTAAGTAAATAAGAAAGAAACATAAATCAAATGCTATATCTATATACAAAGTTTTTGGAGCTTAACGATAGACGATTTAAACTAAACATTTAGTTTAATCAACTTTAACTGTTACATATATGAAAACCTTAGTACATTGAGTTTAACTAAACAGCTGGTTAAATAAACTTTAACTATTCTAACAAAACCTAAATTTTGCATCACCAAATATAACCAACAATTTAGATTAGTTAAATAAAATTTAAGCAAATATTTCTAAAAGAGAGTTCACATGCTGCGACTTTTACACCTGCAACTTTTCTCTTGCGACTCGAAATTATAGATAAAATACGTAGCTAACGCGTACTCCCCACTACGTATTTCATTTCGCAGGAGAAAGGTTGCAGGTAAAAGTCGCAGCGTGTGAACTCTCTCTAACAAATTTAAAACGTTTCAATTTTTAAAATTTTCAACATTTCTTTGAGAATCCATAAAAACTTTAACAACAGATGCTACAAAAATGCACAAATTTCTTTGAAATTTCTTTCTAACTCTATTGCATTATGCAAGTCATTATAGCTATTTCTTAATAAACATCACTTTAATTAGTCTTTATTTAATGGAGTTATAAAATAATTTATTAACTAACTGCTGCATTTTTATGTTTAACAAAATTCCTGAAGTCTATTAAACTTTTTGTTGAAAGCAACTAGAAACAAAATAAAAGAAATTGTTATATTTACATTAAAAAATTGTTTTAACGCTTGTCTTTTGTTTAATTTTAAAATTTAATTTTATTTTCTTCATTGCTATTTTCAAGTTTATAGTCAGTCACACTTTTCTTTTAAGCCACATATTTTTTCCTTTCATACGTCTGTCTGTTGCCGTATGTATGTCTCACTTGAATTGCAACAATGCTTTTTAAAGCAGCCGCCAAAGTTGACTTTAAGGCGGATTTAAGAAACATTGTCGAAAAATTGTTGCACACTTACTTACATATACATACATATGTTTAGTTTTTTTTATTTATAAAAAACAACAACTTATAATGCCACACTTCTTCAACTATACCTACAATTTACTTTGAAGCAACGTTTTAATGTTGTTAACATTTCTGTTAATATTGTTTATTTTTCCTTTTTTTTTGTTTTCCTATAAAAAAAAAAGTTTTAGTCATTTTAACATCATTCCATTGTTTTACATTTATATTTACATATACATATGTACCTAATGTATGTAGAGTAAAACATAAACTCTGTTTAATGTAGCGACTTACGGTTAAAATCTGTTTTGATTTTTTCTTTTCATTTTACTGTTAAATAAACTGTATTTGTTTGTTTGACTTTGTTAGCGTACATTTTTTAGCTGTTCATCATCATCCCATTTATGCAGAAATATGTTAAAGTTTTACTTACCAGCATGCCGACACTACAACATGTCGACTTTAGTTTATACTTAACACGAGTAGTATTTGTAAACTAAGAATAATTGGTGCAGCTTTTGTAATAATTTGTTTTTAACGGATTTTAAAAATGTATTATCTGCTCATATTAAAAGTGCTACAATTGAGTTAGCACAAAGTTTAGGAAAAGGACAACGATTTGTTTTATTAAAAGTACCACAATGAAAAGTATCATCAATTTCTTTAAAACAAAGTCATTTAAAAGGACCACGATTCCTTAAAAAAAAAAGTCGATTAAAAGGACTAGTATTGGTTTTATGAAACGCATCACGATTGCTTTAAAACAAAGTCTATTAAAAGGGTCAGAATTGGTGCTATTGATTTAACACAAATTCTATGAAAAGTACCACGATTGCTTTAAAACAGGAGTGCCCAAAAGTTGCTTATGTAAGAGCAAACATCAATACATTTAAATAAAAACAAATTTTTATTCAGTATTTTTGTTGTAAAAGCCAATACACACAAAGAAACAACACACTCTTTTAAACGGTATCATACCTACGGTCAACAAAAACAAAATCTACATTGACGATCGCAGTCACCAATGTTTACCAGTAGAGCATACGAAAGTGTTGTTGCTTTGCGCTTGCGTGTATAGAGTGAAGTACGACAAAAAAAAAAAACAAATAAGGCAAAGTTGTTTGTGTATTTCGTATTGTTAGTGCTGAGTGCTGTAATGAGTATACAAAACACACAACCTTTGTGTTTTTACAAATACAAAAGAGCACCAAGAGGCTTGGGCACTCCTGCTTTAAAACAATGTCTATAAAAACGACGACGATTGGATTTATGTAAAGTACCATGATTGCTCTCAAACAAAGTCTATATAAAGTACCATGATTGCACTCAAACAAAGTATATGTAAAGTACCACGATTACTTCAAAACAACATCTATAAAAACGACGACGATTGGTTTTATTAAAAGTACCATAATCAAAGAAAGTCTGTTTTAGTTTATCATTTCATCCAGTCTCTACTTAAACGTTTGATTTCTCATTTAATTCATTCTCTGTTGTGTTCCCTGTTCTTGTCTTTAGTCTATTCTCTGACCTACTATTTTTTCTAGTCTCTGTTCTAAGCTTCGATATGGTCTCTGGACTGTTCTTTAATTAAGTTTTCCGTTGAGTTTAGTCTTTAGTGTTGTCTCTAGTCTAGTCTCTGGTTTAGTCTCCGATAAAGTATCTAATCTCTGACTTAGTACCTGTATCTGATCTAGCATATGATATATACTTTTGTCTATTATTTGTTTTAGTCAGTGATCTATTCATAAATTTATTCTCGGATTTAAGCTCTGGTTAGTCTCTGGTCTAATCCCTGACTTAGTTTCTGTCTTTGGTTTGATTCTTTTTTTGATTTACTTCTCTGATGTAGTCTACGATTTAAACTCTTATTTAATGTCTACTCAAGTCTCTGGTTTTGTCTCTATTCCATCCTTGGCTCTAGTCTCTAACCTAGTCTCTAATTTAGACTTTAGACTCTAGTCTTTGACTTTTTATCAGTTCTAGTTTCTGTCTATTATATTTCTAGAATATATCAGGTTTGTAATGTTTCTCTTACTCAACCAAATCTTTCAACTATATTATAAAACTCCGTTAAATATTATTTTCCTGTAATCTCGTATCTTTATTTCTCTTCAATTATTGCAAACTTTAAAGAACATTGTATAAATGAACAGGCATCTTCTGTCTGCATGTAATTTAATAGAAGATGAGCAAATAAATTGTACACGAATTGAGATTTCTATATAAAATAGGAATAAAGAAAATATTCAAATTAGCACAGAACACATACATACATAAATGCAAATAGTTAAACTTAAAACAGAAGTCGAAATTGCAAATCTATTTTAAATAGTAGGGAGGGTATATTTTAGCAAGAAAATAAACTCGTTAGATAAACTGTTTTTGAAAAAACTTAATTGCAATAAAATTCACAAAAATTTAGGATTATTTTCTGACAGAATCTGAAATAATTTTTTAAGAAAAAAAGGAATATTTTGAAAGAGGAGCACAAAATATTTTTTTGAAATATCACTCATAATATTCTATAGCAACCTAATATTTCAATGAAACCTTTAAATTTGCACAGACATACAAGTATACCCCATAACAGCACAACACAGTCACACGAAAATAATTTGTTTCAATTATGATTGACATAGATTTGGCGTAAAATGCAAAATTTAAATCAATCATTCTCATTCATGCTCATACAAAACATGCTACATATAAAACAGCCAAGGCTAACTGAAAAGGCAGCGAGCGAACTTTTCATCTCTCATAACTCGAGTCTGTGTAATTTCGCCATATAACAAATTTATTTTCTTTTTTTCTTTTTGTTGGTGTGTATATGAATTTATACAATTTTTAACTAAACGACTTATAAAAGAACAAATCCTTTTATATAATATATACATACATACAATGTTGTATATTGTAGATACATACACATATAAAAATATAATTTGAAAATCAATTTTAACAAATTTCGTTTACAATACTATTGATATTGATATCCTTTAAAATTGTTTAATGGGTTTTTAGTTTGTAAACCAGTGTGTATAGTGTGTGTTTTCCAATAGATTGCAATAACTGAAAAGTTTTATCAAAATATTTTGTAAAAAGAATTATAAGTTTTTTTGGTAGTTTAGTTTTATAAAAAGTACTAGCTGAACCCGGTGTGCTTCGCATCCCCCTCCTTCTTCCCTCTTGAGCTAAACCCGTTAATAAACGTATTAAAAAAAAAGTAGGCGCAGAAGTGTGCATGGTCGAACAATATTATCATGTAATAAGTATTCCTGAGTCAAAGCTGCACGCAGTGAAAATTTAGGATCGGTTAATAGGTCCAGCCTCCAATATATCGCAAACAAAGGGGCGTGGTCCCACCCACTTTTCTCCTGCTACGTATTCCTAATTATGCCAATATCATATGTACCAAATATCATCGACGTACGAGAAAAAATGATCAAAATATTGTGATTTAAATTTTTGGGTTATATAGGCGGTGCCACGCCCCTTTTTCAACTCACAACTTTATATAGTCAAGAATTAATTATTTCGTAAGAATATCCAGTAGTTAAGACTATATTACGATTTTTAATTTTCCTAAAAAGGGGCGTGGTCCCACCCACTTTCCTCCCGGTACGTATTTCTAATTTTGCCAATATCATATGTACCAAATATCAGCGATGTTCGACAAAAATTATAGAAATATTGCGATTTAGATTTTTGGCTTATATGGGCGGTGCCACTCCCGTTTGTCCAATCAAAACTTCCTATAGCCTATTATTCCTTCCAGGGCCGCAGTAACATGCTGTGAAAATTTCAGGAAGAAGGATCCAAGGGTTTGGCCTCCTATTAAGCACAAACATACAGACAGACTGACAGACATTCATTTTTATATATGTACATACATATAAAGAAAAGATTTCTGTTATTAACAATCAAAGCACGAAATCAGTTTACTTAAAATATTTAAACATTAATTTACAAATGTTTGGAGTTGTAATGTATAAAGAATACGCTACTTAAATGAAAAAGATTTAAAAATAATAATAATATTACAGCTTTTGTTAAGATCGTATTTTCCGTGAACATTTTAAACTTTTCAAAAGAAACGTTGGTTCTTTTTCAAACAGTTTTCTATTAACAATGTAAGTCTTTTTTAAAGAGTGGTTTTTTCTATAGATAGGTTTATAGAGTGATATTTTTACACACCAGGCACACCACAGACTTAAAGTGACCTACACATAGACCAGAAACTACATCTTAGTGTAAACTGTAAACTAGACAATAGTCTGGACTAACTTTTTCTAAGAACGATGCTTTATATAGAAAATTCTACTCTCACTTTTCTAAGAACAATGCTTTATATAGAAAATTTTACTCAAATATTTCATATAGCATATTTGTTGCTTTTTTAGAGAAGGATATTTTCTATAGAAAAATTGGTTCTTTTTCAAACAGGAAGAGTTGTTTCCATAGAAAAATTTTATGTTTTCTTTTAAGAAGGGATATTTTTACACATTAGACACATTACATACTTAAAGAGACGAACGCATAGACCAGAAACTAGATGTTAGTGTAAACTCTAAAAGACAATAGTCTGGACTCACTTTTGCTAAGAACTATAAAAATTTTACTCAAATATTTCATATAGAATATTTGTTGCTTTTTTAGAGAGGGATATTTTCTATAGAAAAATTGGTTCTTTTATATTTTCTATTAATAATATAGGTCTTTTTCTAAGGACGAGTTGTTTCTATAAAAATTTTTATGTTTTCATTTAAGAAGAAATATTTTTACACACCATAGACCTAAACAGTCTAGATTCATTTGTTTAAAGCACGATGCTTTATATATATTATAGAATATTTGTTCCTTTTTTAAAGAGGCATATTTGTTTATAGAAAAATTAAAGAGGAATATTTTCTATACACCTAGAACATTTACTAAGCGACCAACTATATAGTAGCGCAATTCACAATATTGTGTAAATGATCTTCCACCATTACAAGTAAACAGTAGCATGTGCATTTCTATGTATATTTTGTTAGTGTAGAACAAAAATATTGTGCAAATGCAATGATGCAAGACCATTTCCACAAGATTGTGAATTGCGCTAATATTTATATTTCAAATTCATGTTTTCTATAGCATATTTTTCATAGAGGAATATTTTATATACAAAATATTGTTCTTTTCTTCAAAAATGGATATTGAGAGATATTTTATATACAACAAATATTTTCTATACAACAAAGACTACACAAGAGACCATACCAAAGACTACACTAGAGACCATACAAGAACTTAACCGTCTTTTCCTCTTTTTTTTTTTTTTTTTTTTTACTATTTTGACAAGCGATTGATTGTTTGGAAGATTTAGTTTGATTGGAGGATTTAGAGACCTAGCCAAAGAGATTATCAGAGACTGGTTAAGATACCATTACAGATAATACATCAGAGAGCAAACCAGTGACCAGTGTTATTTAGCTCTTTTAAAGAGCAACATTCTTTTTGCAGCGACACTAAACCACATCGTTATTTTCCAGAGCGTTATTTTGCTAATATTTAGCTCTTTTCAAGAGTGATATTTTTTGAAAATCATTGATATTTTTATTTCGGCTCGAGTTCATTAAATTTAATTTTTCATTAAATTATTTTTACTGATTGTAGGAATTGTTACATGAAAATTATTATTAAAATTTATTGATAATTTTTCTTGGCTTAGGATTCGAACCTGGGTTTTTGGTTGAATTTACATATGTTTCGAGAAACACCACTTTCTCTCATCAGAATTCCTTACGTTCTCACCCTCTGCACCACTGCGGTGCCTGCTAGCCAACAGTCAAACATCAATCCTTTAACCAGTATTAGCGGTGGTTCGAAATTTGCTGTAATTATCATTTTTCATTTCCGGTAATACTGGTTAAAGGATTGATGTTTGACTGTTGGCTAGCAGAGGGTGAGAACGTAAACAAATATCAATGATTTAAAATTAACAGTTCAAATAAAAATAAAAATTGTTCTTAACATTTTTTGAAAATGTATTTGGCAGTAAGTTGTTTAGCTCTTTTGAGTAGTTATATACCCTTTGCAGGTTCTGTACTCTCAAGAAGCATTATTTGCTTCACAAAATTTAACTCTTTAGAAGAGCGATATTTAGTTGGGAAAATAAAATCCTTTTCAAGGGCGATATTTTGTAAAGAAGATTTAACTGTTTTCAAAAGTGATATATTTTTAATAATATTATGCTATGTATGTTATTTAGCTCTTTTTTTTTTTTTTTTTTTTTTTTTTTTTTTTTTGCATTTAATTATTTATTGAATCTTCAAAATGAAATGACAATAAGTATTCAAATCTTAATACTAAAAAGAAAATAATAAGCCCAGCCAGTGCTAGACAAAAATTTTTATGATACTAAAAAAATTTCACATCAACTGATCCAGTCATCTATTTTGCGCTTGAGTTAAAGCAAGGGTATCCCTCCTTCTCAACCGATTGTGGCCACTAAAGTTAAGGATGTCTCGTGCAAGGGGGTTTGGATGGTGTTCAAGTTTGCTGACATACTTTGACGCATATTTTGTAAATTCGACTTTTACTAATGGCACGCCTAGATCTTTGTGGATTCGAGAATTTTTAACATACCATGGTGCTGCAGTAATTATACGTAGAATTTTATTTTGACCCCTTTGAATTTTTTCAATGTTGGATGCTGAGGCAGTACCCCATAATTGAATTCCATAGCACCAGATTGGCTTTAGTATTGCATTGTACAACAAAAGTTTGCAATCCAATTTCAATGTAGAGTTTCTGCCGATTAGCCAATTAAGTTGCACTGCTTTTAATCTCATTTGTGTAAGTTTCGCTTCAATATGAGACTTCCAAGTTAAACGGCGGTCGAGGTGAATGCCGAGGTATTTGACTTCATTGTGTTGCGGGATAATTTGATTATTTATTCTGATGAACGAGCAGGTATCTTTTCGCAATGTGAAAGTTATATGAATACATTTCTGTTCGTTAACCCTGATTTTCCAAAGCTCTAGCCAATTCTCTAGTTTATAAACATAATTCTGCAAATTCTGTGATGCAACTTGGTGGTCCTGATGGACGCTGATAAAGGCTGTATCGTCTGCAAAAGTTGACGTATGGATTTTAGGGTCTGACGGCATGTCGGAGGCATATATCAAATATAAAGTAGGACCCAGTATGCTACCCTGTGGCACACCTGATTCAATTGGCTGAGCGGTACTTAAAAAATCACCTTCTTTGATTTTAAATTTGCGACCGTATAAATAACTTTCCATGAGTTTATGGGTGTTAGCAGGCAGAGTTAATTTTATTTTGTGCATTAAACCGTCATGCCAAACTTTGTCGAACGCTTGCGACACATCAATGAAAAGGGCGGAGCAGTATTTTTTGTCTTCAAACGACCCTCTTATCACATTTACCAATCTGTGTGTTTGCTCGATGGTGCTGTGTTTAGCTCTGAAGCCGAATTGATGATTAGGAATACATTCAGTGTCATTCAGAATTGGAGTCAATTTAGTCATTAACAATTTTTCAAACAGTTTTGAAATTGTCGGCAGTAGACTAATTGGCCTATATGACTCCACTTTGGTATGGTCCTTCCCTGGCTTAGGAATCATAGTGATCATAGACACCTTCCAATCTGCAGGATAGTATTCTAGGCGTAAAATAGCGTTGAAGATAAAGAGGATAATTCTTCTTGCTACACGAGGTAACTCCACAAGCATTTTATTGCTGATTTTATCCATACCTGGAGCCTTTCTAAGGTTCAGAGTACCAATAGCGTTTTGGACATCACGAAAGTTTAGTCTTAGAGGTACAGGAGGCCTTATAACAAGTGGTGGCAAATCAGATTCGTTATTATTTGAGTTGTTTATAGTAAACACATTTCTCAAATGGTTAACAAATAAAGTCCCCTTCTCGGAATCATTTCTAGCCCAGTCACCAGTCGGATTTCGCAAAGGAGGTTTTCCTCTTACTGGTCTTTTTAAACCTCTTGCCGCCCTCCATAACGAGTAGTCAGATTGTGGGGTACTATCAAGACCTTCCAAGTAAGATCTAAGTGAGGCCGTTCTTTGGGTTTCTAAGAAATGTCTTAGTATATCTCTGCATTCCCGTAGCCTAGCTTTCAGTTCAGGAGACCTGTGAATTTGCCACTCTCTTCTCATTCTTCTTTTTTCTGATAGGAGATGTTCGAGTTCAGAGAAATAAGTTCTGTTTGTCCTATTTCTACATTCAACGTGATAAGTGGAAGCGTGATGCACAGCTCGTCGAAGGTCCTCGGTAAAGTTGCCAATCGACTCATCAATATCGTCGGTAGTTCTCAACACAACATTTTCCGTGCAATGAGAACTTAAATACTTTTTGTATTTTATCCAACTTACTCGGGTCTTAGTCATGTTCATAAATGGAGAACCACACACTTGAGGAAAATGCATTGAAATGATAGTAGGAGAGTGATCTGAGGACAAGTCCAGTGAAGGATCCACTTGCATCCATTCTACAGGGATATTTTTCATTACCCCAAAGTCAATAACATCGGGAATCTTCCGTCGGTCCGTCGGCCAATAGGTGGGATGTCCACTTGAGAGTACATCTAAGCCCATTTTAGCAATGGTGTTGAAGAGTACGCGACCCTTTGGGGTTACCAGACGTGAACCCCAAAATGTGTGTTTGGCGTTAAAGTCACCAGCAACTAAAAATCTAGCTCCAAGGGATTTAAAGAAGTTATGGTATTGGTGTTCTTTTATTGAAAATCGAGGCGGAGAATAAATCGATGATAAAACAAATTTGTATTGACAGAATTCAATGCAAATGTTTGTTGCTTGGAGGTAATCCTCACTTATGTTATTCATTAGATAATGCTTTATTCTGTTCTTTATAAGAATTGCCGAACCTCCACAAGCTCTACCGCGGGGGTCTTTAGTATCGTAGAACTCGTAGCCATTAATTTTGAAGTACCCTGTCGACGTCAAGTGAGTTTCAGCAATCATCATAACATCAATCTGCTTATCCATCAGGAAGTATTCCAGTTCATTTTTATGTTGGCGGAGGCCGTTCGCGTTCCAGAAACAAATTTTTAAATAAATCATTTCTTTAAAATGGCTTGCAAGATAGTGGATTGCATTTTCAGCATTTCCTGCATCATGGATGTCATGGTGGTCGTGAAAGTGTTCATAGTTTGGACAAGTGTCTGCAATGTTGTCTCTAGATTGTTGATATGCGGCTCAGAATATTGGGGTTTAGGTTCCTGCTCCAGACCTGGCATATTACATTTAACGACGTTTGCGTAAGAAACCTGTCTAGAACTTGGCGCGTTTACATGACTAGTGGACCGTAATACTTGAGGGAAATTGTCACTGGATGCTAAATTTGGCTGTTGAGGGCGATTAGGCAATACTGACGTCTTGTTGGTTCTTATGCCTTTCAAATGAGTGTAAATTGGACAACCTCTATAATTTGCGGTATGATTACCTCCGCAGTTACTGCATTTTTTGATTTTTGAGTCAGTTCTCGACTTATCGCATTGAGCAGTTGCATGTAGCTCCCCACACGCAACACAAACTGTCGGCAATTTACAATACGCCTTCGTGTGACCAAATTCTTGACAGTTGAGACACTGGACGGGTCCCTGACGCTTATGTGGTTCTTCCACGGTGATTCTACGATGCAGAAGGTACATCAGATTGTAGATGGGATGGGACTCATTTTTCTTTAAGACAACATCTCCAGGTTCCAATTCTACCCTGAACATGGGCTGAGGGATCTTTTCACGGTTTCTAATATTCACTACGCTCTTGATTTTGAACCCTTTGTCCATTAAACCGGTTTTTATCTCCGCGGGATCAACACATGGGTCTATACCCTTTAGAACGACTTGGAGTCCTTTTGCGCTTTTGAGCTGGTAGGTATAGAAATCCCTAGTCTCCCTTTCCAGCTGGTTGGACAATTTTCGAAAATCATCTTCCCTATTCACTTGAATCTTTGTCTCGCAGATATTTCCATGTTTCATTGAGGTTACGCTAAACATGTTTTCACCTATTACAGCAACAATTCCTTGTACCAATTTACTGGAAGTCGGCTCTCTCAGATAAATTGGTGGGGGCTTAAACGTCTTCTTCGGAAGTTCTGGCTCATCCGTCTGGAGGAGAGCAAACCTATTTTGATCATTACTCACGGTCTTAGGAGCTTTTGCATTTGATGACACTTGAGCAGACTTCGGGCTCCTCTGTCGCTTGAGAACGGTTATGTACTTATCCATACCTACTTGTTTTTTGGGTTTGACTGCACTATTTGATGAAGATGATGTTTTTACATCTGTTGAAATCACAATATTGGGCGAACAGGAACGACGCCGTACCACGGCTCTTGCAGTGAGAAAATTCTCCAAAGATTTTTTTATGGATTCTTCCTCAGAGATGCATCTAGTTTTTCTAGTCGAGCTAAGCTCTTTCTCAGAATTACATCTGAGAGGAACACTCATACAGTTTTTATGTGATGTTTAATGTTTATTTTTTTTTTTTTATATATTTTAACCTATTACGATTTTTTTTCACTTTTTTGTTTAATTTCAACTTTTTACACTTTTTCACCTATTACGATTTTTTCACCGAAAATTCAGCCGCACTAAAAGTAACACGTCCGAACAGTTCGATGAGACGAGACTGAATGAATGAATGAATAAAGAGCTAAATTCTCTTTGCCACATATAGTTCTTTTAAGCAGGATTTAACTCTTTTCAAGAGCAATATTTTGCTGAAGAATATTGACCCCTTTTTAAGAGTGGTATTTTTTTGGGAAATATATTTAGCAGTATGATGTTTAGCTCTTTTTAAGGTGTTACGTTCTTTGCAGGTTTTGTACTTTTAAGAGCGTTATTTGCTTAGCTAGATTTAACTCTTTTCAAGAGCGATATTTTGCTGATAAGAGTTTTGCTTTTCAAGAGTGATATTTTTTTTAATATATTTGGCAGTAAGTTATTTGGCTCTTTTTTTTTGCAGATTTTGTACTTTTAAGGAGCATTATTTGCTAAGCAAGATTTAACTCTTTGGGAAAATTATTTAGTTGGAAAAATTAAATCCTTTTTCAGGGCGGAAGTTTTTAAGAGTGATATTTTTTTGGGAATATTTCTCTGTATGATATTAATCTGTCTTAAGGAGTTACATTCCCTTTGCCAGATTTAGTTATTTTAATTCACAAGATTTACCTCTTTTTCAACAGCGATAGTTTGTGATCAAATTAAGCTGTTTTTTAAAATAATATTTTCTATTATGAACTAAAGGGTAAAAAAAATAACTTGAATGGTTCTTTTGTTTACTTTCATAAGTAGCGTTTTTTTTTTTGCTTAGCAAGATTTAGCTCTTATTTAAAATCGTTTGTAGGGTATACAAATTTATTGGTTCTTTTTCAACCTTTCCACACATTTTTCGTCTTTCTTCAAAATCAAAAACGAATAATTTTTAATGACGCTTTGTCTATTATTAAAATAAGGCTGGTGTACCAATAATCATGTCTACACATGGCAGAGGGTTTGGGGGAAATATTTTTTTTTTTTTTTTTTTTTGGTGATGGGTGTTCAATAAAAATTGTACTCAGTTTTAAACATTCATGAAAGAGG
Organism: Bellardia pandia; assembly: GCA_916048285.2. Lineage (NCBI taxonomy): Eukaryota > Metazoa > Arthropoda > Insecta > Diptera > Calliphoridae > Bellardia > Bellardia pandia. Next base: position 97,207,960 of record OU696531.1, on the reverse strand, counting down.
GTATGAGTATGTGCTGTAAAAATGAATGTAATTGTATAATAACATTTCATAACCATATCATAGCTTATAGATTTACACAGATACTCATATTTATACAGTTATAAAAAAACCATATACATAGATATGGATACATATACATTTGTAGTATTATATAGCATATTCTTTAGTTATCTGTGAGTATCATCTCCTGCTAGTTGTATAAATATATGTATGCATGTATATTTTAAACTCCATTTTTATACCACATCCTCAGCCATACATCCATCCATCCATCTATGTATCCATTAATCCAAACAACCAACGACTCTTTCATTCATGTAGCCAACCATCCATCTAGCCAGCCATGTTTCCAGCCTTATCAAGTAAAAACCATCAGTTATTTCGCTGTTATATTTCACGTATATTTTAGAACGTGATCTCATAAAATAAACCACTTTTTTGTGCAATTTTTTTTTTTTCTTTTTTACAACATGTTATTTTTTTAGTTTTTGCATTATTTTATTAAACGCGGTTTTTTATTTAGTAAGTTTGGCAAAATTTTTAGGATTTTTTTCTCCCAACTTTTTTTTATTTTTGGGTTTTTTTGATAAAATTTTTATGAGTTTAGGAAACAAGATAATGGTCATTTAGGATTTTTTTTACTAGTAATTGTTTAACAAGCTTTTTATTTTTATTGTTATCCTAATGGCAATTGTTTGTAAACATGGTGAGAATTATAACATTTTAATAGTTCTATTGTGACATTAACAACTTTCATCATTAAATCAATAACAGTCAGGGTGGGTTAATTTTAATTTTTAAAGGAAATAACACTCCTGCTGAGAAAAATTTTTTACAACTGCCACTTTTATTTATAAAACTAAAGAAAACTATTAATTACAGAAAAAACAACTCTTTTACACCCAGCGCTTTTTTTTTTAAAAAAAATAAACAGTTCAGTGAACTTTTTTGGTTTTGTAATTTATTATCTCAGTCTCATTAATATTAATTTATGTTAAATCACTGTTTGACCTAAGGGGTCTAATAATTAAAATTTGAATACAAAAAATGTGAAATCATTCAGCAGTTTTTTAACAATGTTTAGAATATTACAAACAACAAAAAAAGCTACAAAACTTAAACAATCAATATGAATGAAATTGGAAGCATACATTTTTATGTTAATAAGTTCATTCAACTTTTTTTTTTTTAAATCATTATACATCTATTATACAAACAGCCTCTGGCTACTCACTCTAACTAATAACAACCATTTTTTGATTTTTAACTAATGCCTGAAAATTAATCTTAAAGATCTGCTTCAAACACGAACAAAATTTTTCATTTGCTTTAACTTGTAATTCGTGGAGGTTTTATGTTTTGCAAAAATTTTTATTTTTTAATTTCTTGATTAAATCAATTGGCTGGGTCAAATACATACCTGTTAACTGAAATAAAGTTACGCATGTTATTTTTAAACACAAATGACAAGAAACAAAATTGTAGACACCAACTCAACATATACGAGTTGTTGTGTGTTTGTTTAAGTTTCTAGAATCTAGATAAATAATTTTTTTTATAGTACACTTTAACCAGTTTTAGATTTTGTTTATTAAATTTATATTAATAAAAAACAGCTTTAAAGTTCTGGTTTATGTAAATAAGTTTTAAGGTTGAGGTGAAAAATAAAATTCTTAAAACCATGCATTAAAACCTTGACATTGTATAACTAAAATTGCTTGCAAAAATATTTATTTGAATATGTCTTAACTTGATTTGCCAGTTCTTTAAATAAAATTAAAAAAAAAAAGAAATAAATTGAAAATACATTCAAGAAAATTAATGTTTAATCATAATAAGAACTAAATTTTGCAACAACAAAATATCGCTCTTAAAAAAAGTAAAATGAAAATAAGTCTACTCATCTAACCAATAAATACATAATTTATTCCTTAAAATACAGCTCTTAGTAAGAACTATTCTAAAGAAAATATTCTTAGCAAGAGCTAAATACTCTAATAATATAAAGTTCTCAGAAAGAGCAAAATATTCAAATACAAATACAAAAATAAACTTCCTAAGAAAGAGCTAAATCATGCAAATATATTATGGTTTCTCCAAAAAGAAAAAAATATAGATCCTTAAAAAAGAGCTGAATTTTCTAAACAAAATATCAATGCTCAAAAAAAAATAAAAAATTGTTAGCTCTTACTAAATGTGATTATTTGTTAGACTTGGAAGTATTATGGCCGAATTCTCAGTCATTAGTTAGCTAATGACAAAGGCTTAACTAATGATTCTTTATTCGCAATGCTTAGTTTGCCATTAGTTAAACCCCCAAACGTCGTTGGTTAACTATTAGTCAAATAACAGCTGTTGCTATGAAAATAAAGTTTACAATTGTTTTCAACAATTCTAAATACAAATTCTAAATATGTCTAACGAATTTGAAAATGTTGAGTCCGATATTGAGAGTGAAGCTGATATTGACGATATTTGGCACATTGTTGTTGATCGCCGCCAACATATTATAAGAAATAGACCGAATTTCTTTCAACGATACGACTCCAAAGACTTTCGGGACCGATTTCGTCTGAGTAAGGAAGTCGCGTGGCAAGTGTTGGAATGTATACGCCCAAGAATTCAGAGAAAAACAACTTGGTAAAAAGCGAAAACATTGAATATCAAAGGTTTTAATTAATAAATTTTTAGGAATAACGCTGTGTTGCCTGAACAGATGCTTCTGCTGACTCTACGGTACTATGCCACGGGTTGCATGCAAAGAATGAACGGAGATCTTTTTGGTGTCTCACAACCTACAGCATCTAGGGTTATTACATTAGTCTCACATTATATAGCTCTTCTAAGGGATGAATATATAAAATTTCCTAAGAATAGCGATGAGTTAAATAATGTAAAAGCAAAATTTTTAAAACTGGCAAAATTTCCTGTTGTTATTGCAGCTATGGACTGCACTCATATAAAAATACATTCTCCTGGTATGCTTTTATATCAAAATATTGAAACCGTTTTCTTTTAACATGCCGAATGATTTAGGTGGTGACAATGCGGAGTTGTATCGCAACAGGAAAGGGTTTTTCTCAATAAATGTCCAAACATTGTGTGATAGTGAGCTTAAAATTCTAGATATTGTGGCACGCTGGCCAGGCTCCACTCATGATGCCACAATTTTCCGTAACTCACGCATTTGTTACCGTTTGGAGTCTAAGGAATTTGGGAAAAGTCTTGTGGTTGCAGACAGTGGCTACGAAAATTCAAATTTTGTAATAACACCCTTACTAAGAACTAGTACACCATCTGAAAACCTTTTTAACGAATCCCTCATAAGGACAAGAAACTGCGTTGAGCGTTCTTACGGCGTGTGGAAGCGAAGATTTCCTGTGTTATCACTAGGAATTCGCATGAATTTGGAAAAGGTTCAAAGCATTATAGTTGCAACAGGAGTATTACACAATATTTGTTGTCTGAATAGAGAAATGGAAGCACCAATACTTCCACCATACATGGACGAAGCTATAAATGAAGTTTTAAGTGTGCCTCACAATCGAAACAGTAGAGTAGAAACTATCAACACCACAAGAAAAAATCTCATACAGAAGTATTTTGCTTCAATGTAATTAAAATGTTTTAATATATTTAATTAAAAGAACCAAATGATATTTACAAATAAAAATAATTAAAATTAATTCATATATGTACATGTAGGTATGTTATACATACATAAATAAAGTATTATACTACTAATATAGGACTATACATTTTGTTCTACTGTAGAGATCACCTTAGGTTTTACAAACAATGTTTAAACAGCTGTATTTTCTTTTTCCATTTCTTTTTCATGTTTTTCCTGCAACATCTTCATTCGCAATTCGAATTCTTTCTTCTCCAACAACTTTTTCTCTTCCCAATAAGCTAGGCGTGACTTATACTCTTCTTCCATAAGTTCTATTTCTCTCTTTGATTTTTCTTCACACCACTTTGCTTTTACTTCGGCTAGCTTCGACCAAGATGTGACTTTTTTTGGTTTGCTGTATGGATTTATTTGATGATTTAGTTTTTGGTTGATTGGCTTTTTTAACATGCCGGGATTATATTTCTGCCAGCTGCATGACGGTCCTTCCAATTCTTCAATTTCAACGTCTACACAAAAATTGTCTTTTTTTTCGGCGTTCTCGTCGCCTTCAGAATTCAAGGAAATACTATGTAGCGTATTACCTAAAAAATACATATGTACATATTTTTTTAAATAAACTTAATTTAATCCTGTTCAAACTTACCACTTTCATTGATGAAGTCGCAATCGTACACTGCATCCAAGCCTGAGATCTGAGCATCATGCAAAATAGATTTTAGTTTAAGGTCGCTTTGAGACATACATTCCTTCATAGGTGGCCCTCCGCCGGTGGCGTAAGAGCTCCTCTTTTCTTCAGCAGCTCGTTTCTTCATATTTTTTTTTAGATTGTAGTATTTTGTCCGCAACACTTTTGCAGTCCGCTCTGATCCACTTTGCCTATTAAAGGATTCACACAACCGCAGCCATGCATCTTCTTTTTGTTTGCTAGTAACATTGTCTGTTTTTTTATTTTCAATCACGTTTTTGTTTTCCTCCACTAATTTTAATAACAATTTAATATCTTCTTCAGTAAAATTAGCTGTCCGCCCGTTTATTTTATCCATTTTAACTATTTTAGATGACAAATATAAACAACTATTTTATTTCAACTATTTTGGATGACAAATATAAACAGAAAACATATGTTTTAGCAGTGCTGGCAAAAGTAAAATACAATAATTTGGTAGGGATGCCAAAGGTTTTGGTTCTTAAGATCATTAGTTAACTGCTACACTGAGAATACCAAGTAATAGTTAAACAATAGTTAGTATTTTAGTTTACCAATGGTTAACTAATGACCGAGAATTCGGCCATTAAAATGGTTTTGCAAGATAAATCATACATAGAAAATATCGATCCTCTAAAAAAAATGTAATATTTTCCAAAGAAATTTTACGATCCTTCAAAATAGCAAAAATGTTTCCAATACAATATCGATCCCAGAATATCAGCTCTTTACACTAAGTTTTAAAGATTTAGCTCTTTGTCAATTGAACCGCTTTGCCAGATTTAACTCTTTTGAGATTCTAAATTATCTTTGCCAAATTTTGTTCTTTTTAACAGTGTTATTTACTTCGCAAGATTTAGTTCTTTTTAGCAGCAATTGAAAGACTTAAAAGTATGAAATTAAGTTTGTTAGATTTAGCTCTTTGTCAGCTTAACCCCTTTGGCAAATTCTTTTGAGAAACTACAATTTCTTGTTAAAATTTGTTCTTTTAAACCGTGTTATTTACCCGCCAAAAAGAATAGTTTTAAGAAAATGAAGCTAGTTTTGAAAGTGACAGTTTCTTTTAAGAAATATAGGCTAAAAAATAACGTTAATGTTTTTTTTTTTACTGACTACGTATAATATTTTAGAGCTTCGACTATTATTCAAACAAAGCTGGGATTTATTAGAAAATCTTCGAAACCCCAAATAAAGTTAAATATGCCTCAAAACAGTAATAAATCTTCCAAAAAAATATTGCCCTTGAAAAGAGCCAAAACTTCGCAAACACAGTATTGACCTGGTAAAGAGATAAATCTTTTAAACAAACTATCGCTTTTAAAAAGAGCTAAATCTTTAAAATCAAATATGGCTTCACTTTCCAAATAAAATATCCCACCTCAAAAAAAACTAGTTACGCTGCTTGAAAATATCTAATAGCCTGTTCAGCGATCTCGAACGATAACGTTCGCTTAGATAAGACTTAAGACACAAACTTTTTATCGTATCTATTTTTTACTCAATCAAGTTTGTTTATTCCACAATCAAGTTTGTTTATTCCACAATCAAGTTTATGTCTTAAGTCTTATCTAAGCGAACGTTATCGTTCGATATCGCTGAACAGGCTATAAATCTTTTTAACAATATATCGCTTTTATAAAAACTAAATCTTCCAAACTAATTAAACCTCTTAAAATGAGCTATATCTTCAAAGCACCCGAATTCAGAAACACGAACTTAAACAAATTTTTAATAATTTGTCTGTAAAACACACAAACAATATTCTTTTTTTAAGTTATTTTATGTCATCTCGTCTCTTTGTCATTTTATTCTATAAATTTGTTAGCGTAAAACTCATCCTGTACTGTAATTATAAAACTTTTAGTTTTTTTTGTACAGGGTATCAAATAAATAAATAAATCAAATCAAAAAAAAAACAATATTTTAAAACTGAGTTATTTACATAAACATTTTGTTAATAAATTTTCTGTACGTGGTTTCTGTTTCAATCCCTAAATCTGCTTATCGAGTTTGTATTCAAAAGAGTAAAAGAAAATATCCCTCATTATTCTCTAATCTAGTCTCTAGACAAGTCTTCAGTCTACTCTAGTCTTTAGTCTACTTCTAGTCTAATATCTAGTCTAGTCTCATTGTTTCATTTACATATATTTTCGGCCATTATTGTCTCACAGAGGTTGGTGTTTTATGCTGTCCTCGCTTTTTACTCTTCCACCAAAAAGATACAATTTTCTATAGAAAATATAACTCTTACACAATAAAGGCTAGAAGTTTCTATAGAAAATTTAATTCTTTCACAAAAGAGCTAAAAAAATTTCTATAAAAAAATTTTACTCTTACACAAAAAAGCTAAAAGGAGCTAAAATTGTCTGTAGAAAATTTAACTCTTAACAAAAAAATAGCTAAAATTTCCACCTTTCCACAAAAGGAGCTAAAATGTTATATAGAAAATTTCACTCGGCCATAAAGGAGTTAAAATTGTCTAGAAAATTTCACGCTGCCACAAAGGAGCTAAAATTCTCTATAGAAAATTTCACTCTGAAACAAAAAAAGCTAAAATTTCACTCTTTCATAAAAAGAGCTAAAATGTTCTATAGAAAATTTCACTCTGCCATAAAGGAGTTAAAATTGTCTAGAAAATTTCACGCTGTCACAAAGGAGTTAAAATTGTCTGTAGAAAATTTCACGCTGCCACAAAGGAGCTAAAATTGTCTGTAGAAAATTTAACTCTTAACAAAAAAATAGCTAAAATTTCCACCTTTCCACAAAAGGAGCTAAAATGTTATATAGAAAATTTCACTCGGCCATAAAGGAGTTAAAATTGTCTAGAAAATTTCACGCTGCCACAAAGGAGCTAAAATTCTCTATAGAAAATTTCACTCTGAAACAAAAAAAGCTAAAATTTCACTCTTTCATAAAAAGAGCTAAAATGTTCTATAGAAAATTTCACTCTGCCATAAAGGAGTTAAAATTGTCTAGAAAATTTCACGCTGTCACAAAGGAGCTAAAATTGTCTATAGAAAATTTCACGCTGCCACAAAGGAGCTAAAATTGTCTATAGAAAATTTCACTCTGAAACAAAAAAAGCTAAAATTTCACTCTTTCATAAAAAGAGCTAAAATGTTCTATAGAAAATTTCACTCTACCATAAAGGAGTTAAAATTGTCTAGAAAATTTCACGCTGTCACAAAGGAGTTAAAATTGTCTGTAGAAAATTTCACTCTGAAACAAAAAAAGCTAAAATTTCACTCTTTCATAAAAAGAGCTAAAATGTTCTATAGAAAATTTCACTCTGCCATAAAGGAGTTAAAATTGTCTAGAAAATTTCACGCTGTCACAAAGGAGCTAAAATTGTCTATAGAAAATTTCACGCTGCCACAAAGGAGCTAAAATTGTCTATAGAAAATTTCACTCTGAAACAAAAAAAGCTAAAATTTCACTCTTTCATAAAAAGAGCTAAAATGTTCTATAGAAAATTTCACTCTACCATAAAGGAGTTAAAATTGTCTAGAAAATTTCACGCTGTCACAAAGGAGTTAAAATTGTCTGTAGAAAATTTCACGCTGCCACAAAGGAGCTAAAATTGTCTGTAGAAAATTTCACTCTTAAACAAAAAAAAAATAAAAAAAAAAGCTAAAATTTCACTCTTCCGCTAAAAGAGCTAAAATATCTGTAGAAAATTTCCCTCTATCACAAAAGAGCTAAAAATGTCTATAGAAAATTTCACTCTGAAACAAAAAAAGCTAAAATTTCACTCTTTCATAAAAAGAGCTAAAATGTTCTATAGAAAATTTCACTCTACCATAAAGGAGTTAAAATTGTCTAGAAAATTTCACGCTGTCACAAAGGAGCTAAAATTGTCTATAGAAAATTTCACGCTGCCACAAAGGAGCTAAAATTGTCTATAGAAAATTTCACTCTGAAACAAAAAAAGCTAAAATTTCACTCTTTCATAAAAAGAGCTAAAATGTTCTATAGAAAATTTCACTCTACCATAAAGGAGTTAAAATTGTCTAGAAAATTTCACGCTGTCACAAAGGAGCTAAAATTGTCTATAGAAAATTTCACTCTGAAACAAAAAAAGCTAAATTCATAAAAAGAACTCAAAAGTTCTATAGAAAATTTCACTCTTCCAGAAAGAAGCTAAAATTGTCTATAGAAAATTTCACGCTGCCACAAAGGAGCTAAAATTTAACTCTTCCACAAAAGAGCTAAAATGTTCTATAGAAAATTTTCCTCTGTCACAAAAGAGCTAAAATTGTTTAAAGAAAATTTTACCCTCAAAAAAGAAGAACTAAAATTTCACTCTTCCACAACAAAAAGAGTTAAAATTTTATGTAAAAACATTTCACTCTTCCACAAAAGAGCTAAAAGTCTTCTTTGAAAAAAATCGCTCTTGTGTTTCCAATTACTTTTCTGTTATTACATGTAAATTACATAATTCTAGCTTTAAAAATTTAAAACAGATTAACATTTAAATACTGTGAAAGAAACAAACATAACTAATATTAAAAAATTTCACTTTCTTTCACCTTTTTAACTTAACAACTCATTTGTGGCAGATGACAAGCCATCATCTTATGTCACATTTAGATGTGCATCAGTGCCATATATAATTTTTTATATAATTTGTTTCCAAAAACACAAAATATATTAAATTATCCATATAGCAAACTGTGTAGCAAGCATAGCTAACCACACATTTGCCTGGTTAACTCATGTCTGCATGTATAACTGACAACATTAAATCAACAAACTCCCTATTTGTTAGGGGAAGAGGGGGGGGAAGAGTTTTATGCAAAACAATTGGGAAATGTGAGACAATCTAAATAAAATAAAATAAATAAATGTAATAATATTTAAATGTTTATTACAGTTTTCTGTACACTCAATTAACATTGTTAATATTTTGTTGGTCTGTTTTTTGGTTTGTTGCAATAAGGTGAAATTGTTTTTAATTTTAAAAGTTAATATTGTGAAATGAAATTATGAAAACAGATTTTGTTGTTTTTATTTAAACATTAGCGGTTTCTTTAAAGGTTTTAGGGAATATCTTTTTGTATTTCTGTGTTAAAAATATAATTATAGCAAGTTTAATCACAATTTCATTATCATTTTAAAGGATCCTCTACAAATGTAAAACTACAGTTGCTAAAAGTCGCTAGACAGTCACATTTTATTGTGCTATAACTTGCAAGAGATTTCTCTTTCTAAGTTTTAAATTTTTTTAAGAAAATTAACCTCTTTTAGGTATAACAGATATTTAGCTCTTGTTAAATTTTATAGTTGCATTCCTTTCAAAATGTTCTTATTGTTACCAACACATCCTATAATCAACCTTGCCAGCTTTATACTAGCATGCAAGATTTACATTTTGAAACAAAATTATTAAATAAAAGCAGTGTACAACATATGTAAAAATTAAATAAACAATTTGAAAGCTTATACACGTTATAATCATATTCAGCAACAAGAACAGCAACGCTTATACACATAGTTTTGCAATCCGAAAAACTACCAACAACGACCATAACCCTACAGTCACCATCACAATCATCATCATCAGCATTGTTGATGTTGTTCACATAGCAGTTTTCATATGTACATGTAACTCTGCATATGTGCAGCATATGCACCCATTCGGGCAACATTATAAACATTTCGTTATATGGCCAACATGCAAAACCTTTACAAGTTACAATTATTATATGCGTTTTTATTTTTTAGCCATCCAGTTCAGTGTATCTTTCTCTAGCATTGGAACATTGTGGCAGCCAAAGCACGAGAAATTTAATGTGGTATATTTTCAGTAACAAACTGCAAAAAAAAAATGGGAAATGCAGTTAACAGTAAAGAGTGGGATATAGAGTACGAAGTAGTGTGCTGCTACTTGAAATGGATATTGGCACAATTCACATATTGTGTATCATTTGAATTCTACAGCGTTGGAAGAAAAATAATACGAAGGATACTTCTCAATTAATTTTGGTTTTAAAATTTTGTTATTATTCCAATAATAACAAGAGATATGGAACCCTAAGTATTTTTAAAGTTTTCTCTCCAAGGTGCGGGTATTGTAACGGCCACTCCATAACAAGGACTTTGTTTAGCTTAAGCATTTTCATTCTTTATTCTCTATGTTATCGTAACCAGGTGAATACTACCACAATGTCGTCCGCATAGGCAGTCAAATTTAACAAAACTTTAGATAAAGCATCTATTTGAATGATTGCCTTTAATCCATTCTTAATGTTCGTTCGTTGTCGTTCCTTCCCATATTGGAACGTATGATTCTCTAATTTAAATCGAACAATTGATTGGTTTTACCCTAGATCTTGTAGGGCTTATCCTAGCTGCAGACTTTACATTATTAAAGGCTTCTTTTATGTCCAGTAAGGTCACTAGTGTCAAATTACCGAATTCGATTGATGCCCCGATAGACTACGCGATAGTGTGCCGGACTATCACTCAGAGGGTTGCAGGTTCGATTCCCGCCAAAGGTTCTGGGTGTTTTCTGCAGACAAGCCACAAAGCTTCGCAGTTTGTGTTTGGTTTTCTAAAAAAAAAAAAAAATCTCAATATTATCTCAATTTCCCTCTCCAGTAGGCATGTTGATATAAAGATAGTAACCCTTTCACAATAGACAATTATAACGAATAATTATTTTCAAAGTTTTCTAATCAGTCTAGTGTGTGAAGTTTTCCGGTCCATCGATCGGGTATATACGATCATGCAATACGGGCTTTATAACTACTAATTAGCCAAGTCGAGACCAGATCTATATTGTTTTATAAAATAGCTGGTATTATACCATCAGTTCCCGAATACTTGTAGCATTTGAAGCTACGTGTGGACCAGTTTAGTTTAGCCTTGTTGCCAAAAAAAAAACGAAAAGGAACTCCGAATATACGGTTGGGATCGGAAAGTCCAAGGCTATCATTAGTCTCACTACCATCCTATATCTGAATGTAAGCTTGGACGGTTGGTGTTTTCGACAGGATTTTTCGAAATTTCCTCCAAGATTTACACTTTGCGTTCCTAACCAGTTTTTTCTTTTAAATTTATTTAACGCTGATTAGTGTGACGAAACTTATCACTTCGTTGAAAAGAATGTAACAATTACCCTGAAGTTTGCTATGTCCAAAGCCCACTATGGATGCTCTGGTTTTCCTCCTTGTATAGAGAGTGTGCAATTCATTGTTTTTTATCCTATTTGGAAGAAGATTCTCCTTATAAGATTTTATAACAGATACCTATGGTCTGAGCTTCAGAGACTTTCCAGTTACTTATCATATGCTCATGACTTGCACTGGCGAAATTTGTACCCTTTTAAATTCAGCCCAAGATTCTCGTCATTCTCGTCCATGACTCTTGAAGTAGTGCTATTTCCTACCCATTTTCTATTTAGAGTGAGGAAGGCTCACCTCGATCCCGGTTACGTACACGTCTTCTCGATCAGATTCTAACGCATGTAGTTCATGTTTAACTTAACAGTTTTTAGTTCAGATTCTTGTTCAAATTTCAGTTCAGATTCTAGTTCAGATTCTAATTTAATTTGTAGGTTAACTTCTAGTTGAGGTACTAGTTCAGATTCTCATGGATGGTTGAGGTTCCAGTTTACGTCATAATCTAGACAAGTATCTAATTCAGTTCTAGTTCAGTTCCTAGTTCAATTTCACTTTCAAGTTCAGGTTGTTGTTCCGGTTCTAGTTTTGGTTCTAATTAAAAGTTCAGTTCAGATTATAGTTGAAGTTCTAGTTCATATTCTCTTAGATGGTTGCGATTCTAGTTCAGATATTTAGGGGTGTCATAGAAACCAATATTGTCAGAATACTGGAAATATCTCGATATTTATTGAATGTGTAGCAGTGCCCTATAACCCCAAAGCATTTTTTTCTTGTCGGTTTTAAAACCAATTCTAACAATATTAGTTCTATGACACCCCTGATTAGTTCATGTTCTTTTTCATAATCAGGATCCTAAAAAGTGATGAAGGTTCTAGTTCAGCTTCTAGTTCAGGTACTAGCTCAGATTCTCTTGGATGGTTGAAGTTCTAGTTCAGATAATAGATCATGATCTATATCAGTTTCTAGTTCAGTTCTAGTTTAATTTTAATTTAGGATTTAAATCAGTTTCTAGTTCAAGTTATAATTCAGATTTAAGTTTAGGTTCTAAATTAGTCTTAGTTTACTTTCTAGTTCCGGTGCAAGTTCAGTTTCTAGATCACTTTTTAGTTTGGGTTATAGTTCAGTTTTTAGTTCAAGTTCTAGTTTAGATTATAGTTGAGGTTCTAGTTTAAAGTTTTGTTCAGATTATAGTTGAGGTTCTAGTTCGTCTTCAGGTTCTAGTTTAGTTCTAGTTCGGTTTTAATTTCAGGTTCTAGTTCAGTTTTAGTTCAGCTAATATTTGAGGTTCTAATTCAGGTTTTAGTTTTTTTTAGTTTTTTAAGAAAAGAGAAGTAACACTCAGGCAATTAATATGCCTATATTCGTTACTTTCTTTGGTAAGGGGATTGGTTGAAGAAGTAAAAGTGGTGAGGGTAGAAGAAAGCTTCATATCATAAATCTGCAATTGCGCATTATGTTTGTTTTTAGTGCAGCATTGCAGCACCTCTGGTTGTGAGTAGGCGCATTATTTTTAAAGTTTGATTTATAGTCTTTATTTAATTATTTTACTTCGATAGCTTTTAAATGCTACAACACCGAAGAAGAACGCTGTGATAAATATTAGTTATGATAGGATAGAAAACTAATAATTATGAGAAACTGATGCTGTTTGAGTGGCAGCGTCTGGGAATCAAACCCGGGCTACTAATACCAACTCATGCTTAATGATCAAATGCGCTAACCAATTAAGCTACAGCATCCTAGTTTGAAGTTTAGTGCACATTATAGTTGAAGTTCTAGTTCAGCTCTAGTTAAGGTTATTGTTCAGTTTGCAGTTCTGTTTCTAGTTCAGTTTCTACTTTAGTTTCTGGTTCAGTTTCTAGTTCAGGTTCTAGTTTAATTGTAATTCTATTCTCATACAGTTCTTTAATGATCCCTTTAGCATATTTTTCCATTTCACATACAACTTCCTATAAGCCCCTTAAACTCTTTACCAGTGTTTTCATATTAAATGTTTATCAATCTACTTTTAAAGTTACAAATCTGCCAGCTATATTTAACAGATATCTTTGATTACATGTTAACGATCCTCACTCTCTGACATTTACCATTAATTAATATGCTGCTCCATGGCATGGTAGAGGACACTTAAAATTTGTAACAACAACCGTCTTATATAATCTTAAAATTCAACTAAAAATATTAAAAATCCCTCTACACACAAACTCACGATGACAGCAAATGTGCAACTACAACAAAACAAATAAACATATAAATGTATAGATTATGTGTTGCAACAACTATTTAAGTATGAACAAGTACGAGTATGAGTATGTACTATCTTTGTGGCAGCAGCAACAGCAGTGCTATTGATACTGGTGCTCTATATACAGAACGAAATATACTATACAATATAAATATTACAATTATATGTAAGTACATGTATATTTGGGCACGATTTACATACGAGGGACAATTTAAAAGTTTTTTTACAAAATCTAATTAGTGGAATTTTTATAATTGTTGTAATTGTAACCTTATAAGAGAGTGACAGGATAGCATGATTGTAAAATTTTAGGAATTGAATTATTTCTTCATTTCCAATATTCTTAAATCGCAAATCGCAGATGCAAACCAATATGGTTTCAACAAAAGAGATCTGGAGACCAACTATTATTAATTTTGTTTATAATTCTGAAGCTACTTTTGAGACTAACCTTCTTGTTTCCACAAAAATATTTGACTCGTATTCCCTTGTTTTTTTTTCTGTATCACCATTCAAAGGTATAAATATGTGTGTATGTATGTATGTATACATTCCCATTCATACTCTTTTGTACATAATGCCACTGATGATGATTGTAGCACGAGTAGTTGGTTGGCTGGTATTGTTGCATATGCAGCATGCTGATGTTGCTGCCACCACACTATACAGCAACTGCTGCTGTTGTTGTTATTGCTGCTGTTATAGTATGTGTTTCATAACCATATTGTTAGTTACATTATATGACACAGTAATGTTAAGCTTAAATTGTGCTGGGAATTTCTTTTTTCATATTTTGCTAAAACGAATTCAGCGCTAAAAAATTAACAATAATAACAAAAAATTATTTTTATGCCAAATAAAAAGTGCGTGAGAGCACAAGGAATTGCAATGCTAGTAAATATGCAAAATTCACATAAACTCACCGGAAAAAAATGCGCTTAAATAGTGGTTCACGCTCAGTGTAAAGTTGCAGCAACGAAATCTTGTTTTTTGTTGCCACAATTTAAAAATAAACTACAGGTTTCACTGTTTCACTTTTGTGTTTTTTTTTTTTTTTTGTTTGATTTGTAAAAGGTGTTTGGTAATACATACTTTCAATATTTAGTTTTTAAATTTCAATATAACTTGAAAACGTTGTCAAGTATTTAAAGGCTTGAGATAAGCTGGTCAGCCAGGAAAACAACTTCCGGAATTTGTTGTTTTATGTAACAATGTTTATTTTACTTTAAAATTACCTGCAATTAAGATTAAAATGGTTTAAGTTTTAACATAGTATGAGTATTTTAAAGAAAAGCTACATTAAAATATCTTAAGAAATGTATTTGTTTAAAGGAAGCTGTAAAGCTAACAAAAACATGGGATTGTAATATATTTATATAAGATACTACTAGTTCAGGTTGTAGTTTAGGTTCTAGTTAAATTTTTAGTTGAATTCAGTTCAGTTTTAGTTCAGGCTCTAGTTCAGATTTTAGTTCAGGTCTTGTTCAGGTTCTATTTCCGGTTCAAGTCCAGGGTCTACTTAAGTTTCTAGTTCACGTTCTCCTTCAGGTTCTAGTCCAGGGTCTAGTTCAGGTGTTAGTTCCTTTTCTACTTCAGGTTCTAGTCTAAGGTCTAGTTTAGGTTCTAGTTCAGTTCTAGTTCAGGTTCTAGTTAAGGTTCAAGTTGGTTTTCTTGTTCAGGTTCTAGGTCTGGTTCTACTTCAGGTTCAAGTCCAGGGTATAGTTCAGGTTTTAGTTCAGATTCTAGTTAAGGTACAAGTTGGGGCTCGTGTTCAGGTTCTAGTTCAGTTTCTAGTTGAATTCAGTTCAGTTTCTAGTTCAGGTAGTTCAGGTTCTAGATTAGGTTTTAGTTCAGGCTCTAGTTCAGATTTTAGTTCAGGTCTTGTCCAGGTTCTACTTCCGGTTCAAGTCCAGGGTCTACTTAAGGTTCTAGTTCACGTTCTCCTTCAGGTTCTAGTCCAGGGTCTAGTTTAGATTCTAGTCCAAGGTCTAGTTCAGGTTCTAGTTCAGGTGTTAGTTCCTTTTCTACTTCAGGTTCTAGTCTAAGGTCTAGTTTAGGTTCTAGTTTAGGTTCTAGTTCAATTCTAGTTCAGGTTCTAGTTAAGATTCACGTTGGGTATCTTGTTCAGGTTCTAGGTCTGGTTCTACTTCAGGTTCAAGTCCAGGGTATAGTTCAGGTTCTAGTTAAGGTTCAAGTTGGGGCTCGTGTTCAGGTTCTAGTTCATTTTCCAGTTGAATTTAGTTCAGTTTCTAGTTCGGCTTCTACTTCAGGTTCTAGTCCAAGGTGTAGTTCAGGTTTTAGTCCAAGATATGGTTCAGGTTCTACTTCAAGTTATAGTCCAAGGCCTAGTTCAGGGTTTAGTTCAGGTTATAGTTCAGGTCTAGTTCTGGTTCAGGTTCTACTTCAAGTTCTAGTCACACGCCTAGTTCAGGTTCTGGTTCAGGTTCTAGTACAGGTTTTAGTCAGGTTCTCTGCGGGTTCTAGTTCAGGTTCAATCTCAGGTTATAGGTTATAGTTGAAATTCTGCATCAGTTTCTACTTCAGATACTAGTCCACTATTTATATTTATAAATACTAAAAATGGGAGGCGGGATTAATTTTTATTAAAACACTAAGAATTTCTACGTATGAAACTAATTTAAGATTCTAAACACGACTTTAAATTGATCTGCAATTGATGCCAAAGTAGACTTACATACGTTAAAAGCCAATCTAAGACTCCAGAAGGACCTACAATTGAATCTCCCCTTATACTCCAAAAATTCCTATTATTAAAACTAAACTTAGACTCAAAAAAGAACTACGATTGCAGCAAAACAAAAGCTCAAAATTAAACTATGATTCAAGCTAATCTAGACTTAAAGAAGATCAATGATTAAAACTACTCTATGGCGCTAATATGGTCTAAGATCTAAAATCTACGATTAAAGCTAATCTAAGACTCTTACAAGTTCTATAATTGTAGCTAAACGAGACACTGAATAGGCCTGCACTTGAAGCTTATCTCAAGCTCTAAGGAGACAGACAAATGAACAACGTCAAACAAATTTGTGCTGAAACAAGTGGTTACGCTTTTTTGAGTAAATATTTGCCAAATGTGACCGTACCTTAAGATTATAGAAAGGACTGCAATTGAAGCTAAACTCAGCCTCTAAAAAGAATTACAATTGAAGCTAATTTAGGGATGTAAATTGATCCTTATTGAATTAGGATCTTAATTAGAGAACTGAAAAGAATAGAGATTTAAGCTAAATTAAGACTCTAAAAGTGCAATCAATAAAATTATTAAAATATTATTATTATTTACTACTTATGCTTTCCGAATTATTAATTTGTTAATATGATTTTTCATTGCAGGTATGTTTGTGAAATATTTTTTGATTTCTGACACCAATAACAGGATAAGTACTTTATAACACTTTATTATAAAAAAAAATTATATTTGCCTAAATAAAAACAAACTGACACAAATTAATAAAATTCATTTATTTTAGCTGCTGAAAACTTCAACTACTCTAGATCTTCTAATACTTAGTTGTCAGCCTTTATTAAGCCGCTTTGATATTTGACTCTCAGCTAAGCCATTAAATTTGTGCTGCAGCAACCTGTCATATTTAAAGCTTAAAATTAAAGTAAATAATGCTTAAGAATTGTTAGTGAAAATTACAAATTTTCCACAACTAATTCCCCGCTCAAAGTTAGGGAATATGAATATAAAAAAAAACAAGAATCTCTAGACTAAAAAAACGTATACCCAGTACTTAAATGGGATTTACAACAGACTTTGCAGTCACAAGTTTTCTATACCATATTTCTTACTGCTTCGTCTTTTATTATTATTATTTTTTATTTTTATGTAAGAGTTGCTTTTCCCCCCAGCTTTGCACATTTTTTTTCTCTTTCTCTTTTTTTTTCTTTTTTTTTTCTCTTTCTCTTTTTTTTCTTTTTTTTTTTTTTTTTTTTTTTTTTTTTTTAACAATAATTTAGCCAAAGCATTTATTTAAGCGACAAAGTAAATGACAACCATTGGTAGCAAAACGTTCCATAACGCAGAACACAGCCAACAAACAAACGGACACAAAAATGCCAACATTATTTTCTTAACTCCCTCCCGCATACAAGAAAGCGAAAAGAAATGCCCAAAAAAACAAAACGTATAAAAAAGAAATGCCTAAGAAGCGAGAAAAAAATATTCTATTAAAAAATAACTTTATTTTTTGTGTGTGCTTTACCAGGGGAAAAATACAATATAAAAAGTATAAAGATTTAAAAAGTTTATTTATGAGCAAAAATTTATTTTCCTCTCATTTTCACAGCTGGTCAAGCAAATTCTGTTTTGCACCTAAAAACGCAAACCACTTTTTAGGTTGGCTGTTAGTTAAGCTCCACATAGCCAACCCAGTAACCAAACAACCTTGCAACCATCATTGTCATATAACCAGGAACCACATAACAAAACTTATGGACACAAAATGCCCACATAAAGATATAGTTACAAAAGAAATAAAGAATTTTATTAAATATATATGAAAAAGGTTTGTTTCTTTATTTTTCCTGTACAAAGATACATATTTATTTAGTTTTCCCTGGAAAAGAGCAATAGAAAAGAATCGTTTTTATAACTTATAAACAACCAAAAAGAAATTTTATAAAATAAAACAAGAAAATATAGACGGTCAAGCGCGACCATATAATACCCTACACCCAAAATAGTTTTTTAGATGTCATGATGTCTGTGAATTACGAAAGTAAGCCTTATATGGTAGCTACGAGTAATTACGGACCAATCTGCACAAAATTTGTATGTGTGATTTGGCATCATTTACTGCTCATTTGTGGTGAAATTTTTTTGGATACTTGCATAATTAAAACATATATAAAACTCCTATTTCGGGAGGACATTTGTATGGGGGTCAGGTGATGTAATGAACCGATTTGCACCAGTTTTAATCCCATCCGTCCTTGGGGCGATAAAATATCACGTACCAAATGTTATTGAAATATCTTCGAAATTGCGACCTGTACTCTGCGCACAAACTTTACATGAACAGCCAGCCAGGCAGACGGACATACATCGTTAAATCGACTCAGAATCTTTTTAAATTTTTAGTTTAATTTGAATCTCAGCTATTTTGGGAATCTTAGTTTAGCGTTAATCTTATGCCTTTTAATCGTAGATCCTTTCAAAGTCTTCAAATAGCATCAATCGTAGATATTTTAAAGTCGAAGATTAACATCAACCGTAGGTCTTTATATACCTAAAGAGCTTTCGTTTACTATAGTTTCACTTTTCTCTTTGAACAATCTTAAATTAAAATCAACCCTATGGTCTTTATTTAGAGCCTTTGTTTAGTTTCAATCGTAGATCCTTTAATGGCTAAATTCACAGTCTTTAGTTAGCTAATGGCAAACTAATGATTCTTTATTCGCAATACTTATGGCCGAATTCAAAGTCTTTAGTTAGCTAATGACAAAGGCTTAACTAATGATTCTTTATTCGCAATGCTTAGTTTGCCATAAGAATAACAAGTAATAGTTAAAGAATAGTTAGTATTTTAGTTTACCAATGGTTAATTAATGACTGGGAATTCGGCCATTAGTTTGCCATTAGTTAAACCCCCAAACGTCGTTGGTTAACTATTAGTCAAATAACAGCTGTTGCTACAAAAATAAAGTTTACAATTGTTTTTGGCGACAAATTGTAAATATGTCTTACGAATTTGAATAATGGCTAAATTCACAGTCTTAATAGTAATAGTTAAAGAATAGTTAGCATTTTAGTTTACCAATGGTTAACTAATGACCGAGAATTCGGCCATAAGTGACTTAGTTTATCTGTAATCGTAAGTCGTTTCAAAGTCTTCTTTTAGATCCAATCATAGGCCTTTTTAAAGTTTTGGTTTAGCTCCTATCAGAGTTTTAGTTCAGCTCCTATCCTTTATATTTTTAGAGTGTTTTGTCTCATTCGAAGGTTTTTAGATTCTTAGTTTTATTCCAGTCGTTGACCCATTTTAGATTCTTTGTTTTTGAACTCTTAGTTTACCTTTAATCATTGATCTTTTTAGGGTCTAATTATAGCTATTGATATTTTTAGAATCTTAAGATACGGTCACATTTGGCAAACATTTACCCAAAAAAGCGTAACCACTTGTTTTAGCACAAATTTGCTTGACTTTGTTTACTCTTACAAGAGTTTTGCAAGATCAAACATCACCAAATAAATTAAAACTAAATACTTGTTGTGCTTTGGCCTAAATAAGAAAGTTTTTTTCAATAAATAAATAAACGTCTTTTTCGGCAAATATTTGCCAAGTGTGACCGTACCTTTAGTGTAGCTTCAAACTTAAGTTTATTAGAATATTACTTTACTTCTGCAGATAAGCCAAAAGCTTCGCAGTTTGTGTTTGTTAATTATAATTAACAAACAATAATTATTAAAAAAAAGAACTTTCAATCGTAGTTTTTTTCGAGTCTTAGACCAGCTTCAATTATAGGACTTTTTATTGTGTTATTTTAGTTTGAATTTCAATACATTTAAGACTCTGAATATAGCTTCAATCCTATTTCCTTTAAGAGTCTTAGTTTAATGCTAAACATGGGTTTTTTATAGTCGAAGTTTAGGTCCAATCGTAGGCCTTTTTAGAGATTTTCGTTTAGTTCCAATCCTTAAACTTATTAGAGCCCTAGATTAGCTCCAACCCTTGATCTTTTTAAAGTCTTAGTTATGTTACATTCGAAGGTTTTTAGATTATCTTAAGAGTCTTATACCGTAGAGAGACGACAGAGTTAATGTGCATTAAAATCTCACTAATTTGAATTAAGATTTTACCGTGACAGATGACAGTTTCTGCATTTAAAACAGCATTCAGTTTGATTTTGTGCATTTACGTCTAACTTAATGCGCATTAAGATGGGATAATTCACGAGTTAATTTGAATTAAGACTATTAATGCAAATTAACTGTGTCGTCTGTCTACGCTATTAGTTTAGCTCTAAGCTCGGGTCTTTTTAGAGTCCAATTTTAGATCATCGTTGACCTTTTTAGAGTTTTAGTTTTGGTGGAATTGCTTCGCATCTTACAGTGTTAATTTTGCTTTAATAAGTGTTCTTATTAGAGTCTAAGTTTAGCTACAATCGTAAGACTTTTTGGATATATAGTTTGATCTTTTTATAGTCTTGATTTAGCTTTAATAAATTAAAGGTTTATCTAGAGTCTCGCTTTTATCCCAAGTTTTAGTAAAGTGTTTTTATAATCTTAGTTCAACTTCAATTTATATAATTTCAAAGTTAATTTCACAGGTATATTTGGGAGTCATGGTAAGGCTTCCATTGGGGTCTTTAGTAGCTAAGTTATGCTTCATCCGTAGGTCTTTGGACGTCTAAGTTTGGCGTCAATTTAGGAATTTTTGGAATCTTAGTTTAGCTTTGAGTTTAAGTGTATTTAAACTCCTATTTAAGCTTTAAACATAGATACTTTGACTGCCTTAGTTTAGTCTAGAAGGGATGATGAAATTCTTCGAGTCTTAATTAAATACAATTTATAGTCTTAGCTTTGGTCATAGTATGGTTCCTTCGAGAGTCTTAGTTTAGCTTTAATCTTAGGTGTACTTGGACTACACTTTAAGCTTCAATCTTAGGAATTTTTACAATTTTAGTGTAGCCTACATCCGATGATCTTTTTCTAGTCTTAGTTACGACATTATTAATAGTTCAAGGTTTGGTCATATTATGGCTCTTTTTAGAAACTTACTTTAGCTTCAACTGTAGCATTACAGTAATCTTCAATTGCAGGTATTTTCAAACTCTTCTTTCCCATTGAATGTAGTTACATTTCTGCCCAGTTTTATGAGAAAACTTAATGCTTTAAAACAAAGTCATTCTTTCAATGTCTGTGGCCAAAAAAAAACGACCAACTTGCTAATCCTCTTTCTTTGCTACTACTTCTTCATGTACAATGTGGTCGTATAATTCTATATACACACGATCCTTGCTTTTTTATATATACATACATATTCATATATATATATCTATAAAGAAAGAAAAAATTATTCTTATGATAGTTATAATAGTTATGGCTGTTATTGTTGTTATTATGACTATTGTTGTTGTTGTTAGTTCTAACAACTACTTAATCTGTGTGTTTCTTACACGCTGCTTTACTAATGCCATCATTGTCTTTGGCCATACACATTTACTATGTTGTGTCTATTTGTGTTTAGTTTTTAAACCCTACACTCTACCCTCTAAAGAATATAGGGTAGCTTGTTATGCAGTTTGCAACTTTGAGAAATATTCCTCTAAGTATCCTCAATTTTATATACATATATTTATTTATCTGCTTGATCTTTAGTAAATTCTAAGTTAATTAAGCTAAAATTCATCAGTATGTTAGTGTAAAACAGTTTCTCGTTTCAAAAAACTTGAAGAATGTTAATGATTTTCAAACAGAAATATTTAGCAGTGTTTTAGCTAGTTTGGTATTGATAATCAGCAAAATCGTTTAAGTATAAAAATAATTATGAACCTGAATGTGGGCAAACCTCCAAAATAAATGTATTTTCTTAAAATAATGTTCTATATTATTATGTGGGTTGAAATTGCTGTTGTTTGGTATTACACTTATTTGTTATATAAACTAAATATATGTATATTTCAAGGCGAATCTCTACAAATGACTGCCAAGGTGAATTCAGTCAAATTAAAGCGAATTCATTAATCTCTTATATATAAAGAGAGAAAAGAAAGAAGGAGAAGAAGATGTCTGGAGCTTTCTTTTCTCTTCTCCTCTTTCTATCTTTTCAGGCAACACAAAAGGACCAGTCATATGGACCTAAGTGAGCTATGCTCTGTATAGCTGCCTGTATACCTAACCTAACCTATATACTCGTATAGGGAGTTTTTCAAAAATACTACATTATAGCGCTCAGTACAAATTTAAAGTCTTTTTGTAAAAGATTAATAAATTCGCTCCAATTTGATATAATTCAAATTAGTAGTCTAGGCGAATTAGTGTGCCAAATCAAATTCAGTCAAATTAAAGCGACTTCAGTAGTTTTTATATATCGCACCCTAAATACAAAAGGGTCCCAACTGAAAATAATTCAGCTTAATAGTCAAGGCGAATTAATGTGTCAAACCTAATTTTGTCATATTAAGCGAATTGCTTAATTAAGTTTATTTTAAATTTGATCGCAATTAATTGAATGCCAAACTCAATAAATAAACAAATAATTAATTCGCTTAAATATGTGTGAATTCGCTGTAGCAGTCACCTGTGTGTAAATTCGCCTTCTGAGTAACTCTGTGGCTAAGTGAGAGTGGGAAAAGTAGTAAATATTCGTCACAGCCGTTTATATTATATTGTAACTTGTTTTTTTTTTTTTTTTGCTTTGTTGCTCTTCGTTAGTATTTTGTTGTAACTAGCACATTATTATCATTTTGCTGCTGTTATTGTTGTCGTTGTTACTTTTTCTGTTACTTTGTTTACTTTAACCATTATACTTGTTTATAACTCTATTTTTCTTCGTTTCCTTTCTCAGAGCTGGTTTTTTTGTTGTGTGCCTATTCTTTTTTTTTTTCTTTTGGTTTTCTTCTGTTTGTTTCATTTTGTCCTGCTTGTATGGTTTTTGTCTCCTACTCTTGATTTTGTTCCTAAGACATCTTTAGTTTGTAAAGTTTACTTTGTTTTTAATAGAAAACTTTTACAATGTTTTTTTTTTTTTTTTTTTTTTTTTGTAAAGGCAAAAAATTCAAAAATTCTTTGTGTTTATTTTGAAAAGAAAAAGCAAGCAATTGTTAAACGAAAATGTTGAGCAGTTTATTATTTTGTCTAATTAGTTATTGGTGGTTAAGTTTTGTTGTTGTTTTTCAAGGAAGTTGATAATAATTGGTGGTTTGTGAAAGGGGTGGGGGAAGAAATGTAAATGTAAATCCAGAAGCCTTTTGCAGGCAAAACTCGTGACTGCTTGCTATGTGGACTGCAGGCGTGCTACATTTTGGCCTATTACTGATGATCAGTGACATGTAATCTGTTAACATCACAGTGTCGCAAATCGCATAATTTCTTAAAATTCAGCTGTTATTTGGCAGCCCCGATCACGCTATTTAACACCACTGGATTCTTTTCGAAAGCTAGAGTCTATACACAGCCAATCTAAACGAATACAGCCTTAAAATTCTTAATTTAGACGTGATTACAAAGCAGAAATATGATTGAAATTTTTTATTACAAGAATAGACATCTGTATGCTTGTTTGTGGTAGACATCTGTTTAATATAATTTTTCATTAATAACTTATTTGATTTTGAAAGACTAACTTCTTGATGAAAAATCCTTTACAATCCTTTAATACATTACTTACATAAACTAATTAGATTAACGAATTTTACTGTAAATTGCATCAGCTTAATTCACCATAACTAATCAACTTTACCACCTGTTACCTAACAAATAAAAATACAGTAAATGACCTTGCGTCTTATGCTAAAAATAAAACTAATAAGAGTACAACATGTTTTTCATTAAAGAATTCTTTGTAATAAGTACACACACTACAAATATTCTAAAACATTTTATTGAACATTAAGTGTTGCACACATTTCATTTATCTATACGCTTTCCCATAATAAAAGAAAAGAAACAATTGAACAGCCAGTCGCCAGCTAGACAAAACAACAGACATTATATTAAACCTGAAGACCTGCAGCCAGTTATTTGCCATAAATTATTTGTTGCACCTGATGAAACATAAAATTAATCCCAAAGTTTCATATACATGTACATACATAAATGCGATATTTGCACCAGTTTATTGCTATTATTTACTTCTTTTTTTTTATTTTGCAATTATTGTATTTTATGTAAAAATACCAGTGAATGTTTAAATGCATATTTTATTATTTCTATTAAAAAAATTTAAAAAAAATAAAGCAATTTATTATAGACATACATACATACATATGTATGTATATTTTTTCTATTACTAAAGTTTTTCTTTTTTAATTTTTATTGTAGCATCAATATTTTGTAAAAGTTGTTGTTATTTTTTTTTTGTATTTTACGCAACAATGCAGTAAATCAAAATAATATAGTGCATAAAAATAACACAACAAATTTTAGAAAAACTAAAAATTGTGGACTTAAAAAAGCTTAAATAAAATTTAAAAATAAACAAATAAAAAAGTATAAACTGAGCGATTAAGGTAAATAAGAGCAAAATTAAAGCAAATACAGCTTACAAAAAAACAACAATAATAAACAAAATAAATATATTCAAATGTACTGAAAAACAAAAACAACAATAACCAAAAACCATGACTAAATGCATTGTTGCATTTTGTTCAAAAATACCCGAGTAGAAAAATTCATTATACAGTTACACTTACTTGCACTTACTCTATCTCTCTCTCTCTCTTTCTCATCTCACTCACAAAATTAATCAATCACTTTTTCCCCTAAGAATAATAAAAAACAGTAACAAAACATTGATATATGTAAAAAAGAAAACAACAACAAAAGCAGCGTTGTCATCTTGGTGCTTTTTTAAATTTTTGTGCGTAAAAATCCTTAGTTGGTGTGTGTTATTTTTACTAATTTTTTATAATTGCAGTTTTTGAATAAATCATTATCATAAAATCTATACAATGAAAAAGGACCCCATTAAATGTATTTTAAATACGAATGTATGATAAATGAATACATACTATCAATATCGTCACAAAAAGCCTATTGCTCAAAGTGAATAGGGTAAAAATCTTTGTTTGAAAATAAAATTAACGTTTTAAATATGGAAATAAAAATTCTTGTATAGCCTGATGGTTTGGTCTACTGAACTGTAGGTGAATAACCTCGGTTAGAGTCCCAGTGGAGCCGTAACAAATTTTATTGAAAAAATTAAAATGGAAGTACATACTTAAAATAGAAAACAAAAATAATTAAAAAAAGTACCAAATATGTACTTAAATTAGCCCTTTTTTACCAATTAGTACTTCATGATCTCTTTTTTAAAAGTTTTATATAAAATTTATGAAATTAAAAGAATATAAAATTAATTCAATAAACATTTTAAATAAAAAAGAAATATTGGCAAATAAAATAAAATAGAATTTTTAAAACAAAATATGTTTATATTTTCCATTTAAAAATTTGTTTACCTCATGACCTTATGCCGAACAAAATTTACAAACTAAAAAAGAAATTTTAATGAATTCACCCATTCGTTACGAACAAAATCTTGTAAGCACTAGATTAAGATCAACTAATCGATGTTTTACTAAGCTTAAGATTAAATAAATTATGAGTTAAGCCTTAATGTTTAAGGCTTAAGCTAAACCTTTGTATAAGATGCTTTGTTAAACCCTGAGTAAACTTTAAATTCTAAAAATTCAATTCTAAAGTACATTAATTTAAAGTAACCGCAATTAATTTACACAAAAATTAAACGTATAAATTTGAAGAAAGCTTAAACTAACTAAATTTTAGGAATTTGTACAATTGCAATTTCTGAGACATATATAGTTTCTAAATTATTGAAAACGTGATCATTTCAAAATATCTCGAAATACTTACAACATTACTTAACCAGCAGATGATACTGGTTGTGACTAGGACGTACTCAATAACTTACTTTACAATGACTACTACTTACATTCTGCATTACCTAGAAGTAGTTGTATATGTAATAACTTATTCATTATCTGTTGTATATGAGCTTACATTTATTCTAATCAAAAAAAAGTATTACAAACTTAAAGAAATATTTTTAATATAGCTTTTTAAGCAGATTTATATTTTTATTCAGCATAACTCCAACCTTACTTGATTGTGGGTTCAATATTACATTTTCATATTCTTCTTTCTTTTACCATTACAGTTTAATTAAATTATATTTATAAAAATAAAACCAACAACAAATTTATTTTCTTTTTTTTTTTGTTTGTATTTTCCTTACAGATCGGTTGAATTGATTGCCCTGCTGGCCATATCCTGTACATTTTTCCTATTTATGCACACAAATAAACTTAACAGTCGTCTTAAAGAGATGGAAATGAAATTACAGCCATCAGAATTTTCAGCACTTGGTCTGACAGGCAGTAATCATTTGGATTCACCCAGTAAGTTAATGTTCATATACAAATACATACATATATACTTAAAAATGTTGCTAGCTGGCTGGCTGGCTAAATGGCAGTTTGCTGATGATGATTTCCTCTATCC
Source organism: Bellardia pandia (assembly GCA_916048285.2). Lineage (NCBI taxonomy): Eukaryota > Metazoa > Arthropoda > Insecta > Diptera > Calliphoridae > Bellardia > Bellardia pandia. The sequence continues at coordinate 97,181,035 of OU696531.1, read as the reverse complement.
TAGTTCCTCTTACTTTATAATGTTTGCTCGTTCCTTACATCAACATTATAGTGTTTTGTTCTTATGTTAGCACATTGTCCATCAGTTTATATGTTGTGTAGTAGTTGTTGCTTCTGCTTTATTGTGCTATTTTGTACTAAATGTTGTTGCAAAGTGTCGGGTCACATCAGCAGCAGAGAGTATTACAGCATATTTGTTTAAACGCATTTTGAATGCAAAATGAAGACAGCAGAAAAACTGAGTAAAATGCCAACCAACAATGTAGCAGAGTTTTGCTTCCTTTTTTTCATAGTAAATAAAATATTTTAAACATGATGAAAATAAACTAAGAGAAAGAAAGAGAAGAGCGCGTTTTCACTAGCATAGGAAATGTAATAATGGCTTTTAGGTTATTTTAGTTGGAAAACCTAGAAAAATTTTAAATTTTGCTCCCAAATTGCTAATTATAGTAAATTTTTCGTCTCAAGTTGGTATTTATAGCAAATTTTGTTCCTCAAGTTGCTATTTATAGTAAAGTTTTCCTCTCAAGTGTTTAATTTTTAGTTAATTTGCCTTAAATTCTCCAGAAATTACCAATTTTAGTTGAATCTAATTTAACGCCAGTGTGTCCAATTCAACTATAAAATAACTTGAATTTATATGTAAATAGTCAGCAAAGAAAAAAATATAAAATCAGTTGTAGTGTTTTTCCATGTTATTATGATGAAAATAAACTTAATCAGACTTTTTAAAGATAAAGTGCCAGCCAGTAGTCGTTGATTTAATACTACTACTGCTTATCCTACTAGTAGATGCAGTCTTTATGGCTGTGGCAGAAACAGTGGCAAGTATTAAAACAACTACGTCATGTATTCATTCATTTATTCAAACATACACACACAATCAGTTAGTCAGTCAGTTCAGTCCGTATATTAAATAGTGTAAATGAAAACAAAACTACAAAAATTATATTAAAGAATATTTAGTTGATTTTATTAATGAAGTATATTAGTTGGTTAGAGAAACGAGGTCATGGTTGGTTATTATTTACAAAAGCACAAAAAATTATATACAAATAATAAAATAATATTTATTTGAGATTTAAGTGGATTTTTAAACTAGATTTATTGTGCTGAATGTTTTCTAAAAAAAAAACAATTAGATTAATTATATAGTTAGAGCAAAAAGAAGAGCAAACATACATACTTTGGCGAGTACATTAAACAAAAAATAAGGAATGAATAATAAATTGAATATCGAAATGAAGTTAGAGATATTTATGTAAAATAGTTAAACAAATTTGTTAATGTGCTAAAGCACTAAAATTAATTTATTTATATGAAATAAGAAAAACGATTAATATATACAACACAATTAGCTTTTATAGTTAATGTTTACAAAATAAGCTATATATACAGGGTGGGCCAAGTTTGACTGAATGATTTGAACTCTATTGGCCTATTGTAGCCGTTGTGGTGCATCCCTCGGCAATAATTCTTGGGCCAATTGAATTTTATATGGAAACATCTTCAGATCAACTTTTAGAATACGTCGTAGCGATGTTCTGGAGATGTTCAATTGAGTATTAAATTAAAAATGCAAAAGTTATAAGCATTTCAAATCAGTCAGTCCAAGTTGGCCCACCCTGTATAAGGAAAGTTTTCACAAAATTTTATATTTATAGCAAATTTGCCAACTATAGTAAATTTGCAGCTATAGTAAATATGCTATATAGTAAGTTTACCAACTATAGTAAATTTGCCAACTATAGAAAATTTAACAACTGTAGTAAATTTGATAACTACTTAATTTTCTATATGTAGTAAGTTTGCCAACTATAGTAAATTTGCCAACTATAGCAAATTTTTTCCAACTGGAGTAAATTCGCCAACTATGGTTCCTCTACCAACTGTAGTAAATTTACCAACTATAGTAAATTTTCTTTCTATGCTAAGTTTACCAACTATACTATAGTAAGTCTTTCAGCTATAGTTAATTTGCTAACTATAGTAAACTTGCTATATGTTTATGGTATGTTTGCCAACTATAGTAAATTTGTAAACTATAGTACGTTTGCTATATATAGTAAGTTTTCCAACTATAGTAAATTTGCCAACTATAGAAAATTTAACAACTGTAGTAAATTTGATAACTATACTTAATTTGCAAACTATAGTTATTTTGCTATAGTAACTTTGCTATATATAGTAAGTTTGCCAAATATAGTAAATTTGTCAACAATAGTAAATTTTTCAACTATAGTAAATTTGCCACTAGGTATAGTTCATTTTCTAACTATAGTAAATTTGCTATATATAGTATGTCCTACTATAGTAAATTTGTCAATTATAGAAAATTTTCCAACTATAGTAAATTTGCTATCTATAATAAATTTGCTAGCTATATTAAATTTGCCAATATAGTAAATTTTTCAACTATGTATGTCAAATTGGTCAACTATAGTAAATTTACCAAAAAAAAAACCTTGCTTAAAAGACAGTTGTTAAAAGCTTACCCTTTATTGTACAGTTTCTCCCAATTTACTATGTACATATTTAAAATACAGTTTTCCAAAATTAACTATTTTAAGTACAATTTTTCAATATTTGTTTGTTAGTTCTTTAAAGATATTAATTGGATTCCAGTATCTGGCCGCTTTGTAAACTCTCATATAAAATAATTTTTTTCAAACTTTGTTATAACGAATTAATTGCATAAATTTGTTGTATTATTTTCTGCATTTATTGTTTTTTAATTTCGAATTTTAAATAAACACTCATACTCCGGCATAAATGTGATTTTGTTCACAAAAATATTTGTACTATAGTTATGATTGCCAGCACATAACTAAAGACTAATCAAGTAAATCTGCATAAAATATGGGGTGGGATAAAGAGTAAGTTTTAAAAATTAAATTATTAATATGAAATAAATTAAATTCAAAGCTTTTGAATTTTGAAGAAATAATGATTAAATATTTTAAGATGTTCAGCATCTACTTGAGAATAGAAAAACCCCACCTACTTTAAGTGGGCGTAGCTTTATAGCATTTATTTATTATAAATGGTTTTTTAACACTTCATGGAATCTGTAACCATTAATTACATTTTGTTTGGGGAAACTAAAAATTACCATTCATTTCCTCTGAAAGCCCCTTATTTTCTCTACTCCCCATTCATAGTCATAGTCATACAACTCAAAACTTACCTAGAGTTAAGTTGACTATTTGTTGCTATAAATAAAACGAGTTTTTCTTGGTGTTTTACCAACATGAGTAACTCTAACACCGCTATTGTTATGATAATGACACATATTTTTATAACAATACGTCCAATATATTTCTAGACTTACAGTAGGTCTGATTAAGATATAAAAGTTAATAAATATTTTAATATTTACAACAAATTTCTCATTAAGGAGCTTTAATTTGCTGATTTTCTTTCAATTTACCATTTGTATTTACAGCTTTAAAAATTAACTTTGATTTTCAATCTTGCTTAACTTTGCTGTACTGTTTAGAAATTTCATATATTTTTATATAAAAACTTAACTACTTTTCTCTTAATATGCCAAATTTTTTAATAATCGGTTTAATAGTTAAAAAGTTATTGTTAAATATATTTAATTTAACATAAAATTGTAACCCATTGTGTCTTCATTTCCCAAACACACACTCTCTCTTACACCTTTTCTTACCCCCTACAAATATGCAATCAATTGTGTGTGCCCAATTTTACTGTAAATAAATAAAATGGAGATGAATTAGTATTGTTAGTGGTAGAAATTGCTGCTGCGCTGCTACTGCATTAGTGATGTTTATGAAGAAGAGACAAAACAACGGTGTTACTGGATAATGTGTGTGTGTTTATGAGTGTTTGAGTGTAAATATGTATAAATAAGAGTGTATTTATGCATTTGCAATTGCATATCCCACATAAATCACACAGTGCATATTATTTGATTGCAATTTTATTATTTATGATTTGTATTTGTTGTTACTTATTTTTATACCCTTCACCATCGTGAGAAGGGTATATATAAGTTTGTCATTCCGTGTGAAATTTCCACAATATAATTTTCCGACCCTATAAAGTATATATATTCTGGATCCTTATAGATAGCGAAGTCGATTAAGCCATGTCCGTCTGTCTGTCTGTCTGTCTGTCTGTCTGGATGTTGAAATCAGTTTTTTGAAGTCCCAAGATATGTTCGGGATCCAAACCTTCAATAATTCTGTCAGAAGTGCTTTCGAGAAGTTTGCTATTTAAAATCAGCAAAATCGGTTTAGGTCAACCAGAGTTATGAACCAATATTTGAGACCACCTCTATAAAAATTTGATATTTTTTGTCCATTTTATTGCAATATTTTGAAATATATTGCAGATAATACCATGAAATTTTGTATACGTTGTTTGTACTATAAAAGAAGAAAGTGTGCGGAAAATAGTTAGAATCGGTCCATGATTTCTCATAGCTCCCATACAAATATATATATTCCCGAAATATGGCTTAATGATAAATAAATGCCTATAAAATTGGAATATCAAGACAAAATTCAGCAAAAATAAGTTTTATACAAAAAGAAATCACAAACCGAAATTTTTTTTAATTCGGTCCATATTTGACCATAGACCCCATATAAAGTCCACTTACAAAATTCACTTAAATACATATAAAACAGATATAAATAATGTTAAACGGCTAAAATTTGACATAAACACTCTTTATAGGCAAATAAATTATTGTACCAAATTTTATGGTGGTTGGCCCAGAAATGGTCATAGCCCCCATACAAAAATCTTCCCGAAATATTACTCAATTATACATAAATGCCTATAAAATTGGAATATCAAGACAAAATTCAGCAAAACTAAGTTCTGTGCAAAAAGAAATCGCAAAACGAAATTTTTTTTAGTTCGGTCCATTTTTGACCATAGACCCCATATAAAGTCCACTTACAAAATTCACTTAAATACATATAAAACAGATATAAATAATGTTAAACGGCTAAAATTTGACATAAATACTCTTTATAGGCAAATAAATTGCTGTACTAAATTTTATGGTGGTCGGCCCAGAACTGGTCATAGCTCCCATACAAGGACCACATCTGAAAAAGAGATTTTTCCCTATATATATTGTATAAATATCGGTACCGACTCAAAACTTTGCACAGATCATTTTAATATATACAAAAATCATCCCACAAAATTTTGTGAATTTCGGTCTATTTTTAACCGTATGCCCCATATAAAGCCCTCTTCCGAAAATCACTTTAATACTCATAAATTGCTTATAAATAAGGGTACCAATCCAAAATTTTACACGGATCATTTACATACATGCCTAAATCAAACTGCTGGATTTTGAGAATATCGGTCCATATTTGACTATATCCCCCACATAAGACCCACTACCGAAATCCACGTTAATACTAATATATATCTTAAATATACCGTTATTATGATGAAATTCGACGTGAAATATCCTCATATGCATGAAAATAACTGTTCCAAAATATAAGAAGATCGGCCCATAATTTGTCATACCTGCCATATAGAACCATTTCCAAAAAACAAATAAATTCGGGTCAAAAAATATTCTTTTCGGATTTAACCAATATTCGGTCCACATTTTATAATCATGATATATATCGTTGGAAAGGTATTTTTAATACCTTTCATTTAATGTATTACAAATTATCAGACACCCAGTAGTTCCCGAGATATAGGCCTATATATTTTCAACTTTAAGGGCCCGCCCCCTCGAAAATAGGCGTGACCGCCAACAAATTTTTTTTTTGCTGGTATCTCCTCTAAAAGCCCTATTTGATTTTGTTTTTTTTAAGCAAAATCACTAAAACCGAATTGTACCCCTTTTTTATACTCTGTTTGTTAAGTTACACTCAAGATTATTATGAACATCAGACAGACTCTGCAAATTATGGTAAGAATTGGTAATTAAATCAATTAAAAATGGTGAAAATTAGACAAAATTTCAAAATATTTAACATAAATTATGTTGGTCGTAAAATTGTCTTTCAAAAAATATATCAAATACTAATAAAATTTGCACTAAGACTTAATAGAAAACACAGAATTAGGATATGCTAGTCCTATAACCAGTGTAGTTTTTGTATTGCTTAGTACGGTTAGGTGGAGGGTATTTAAGATTCGGCACAGCCGAATATAGCACTCTTACTTGTTTTTCATAATTTTATTTAATTTTTTTTTTGCTGTAGTTGTTACTATTTGTATTTGTTTTAGTATTGTGTGAGTAAATGTATTTAAATTCTGAAGTATTTGTTATGCACTTTTCCTTATTAACAGTTTTAATTGGGCTTGGTATTTTCTTTATGCAATTTTTTTTAATTATTACTTTTGATTTTAAAATTTTATTGTTCCTTGCACTTGATAATAGTAATTGAAATATTATGAATTTATTTTGTATTACATTGATAAGTTTTATTAAATATTTGCTGATAGTTTTGAAAAGTTTGGCAAAAATTAAAATCAAAAATTTGTTTACCTTAGGTAATGTCACATTTGGCAAATATTTACTAAAAAAAAAAGCGTAACCACTTGTTTTAGTTTGACGTTGTTGTTTACTCTTACAAGAGTTTTGCAAGATCAAACAGCTAAACTAAATATTTGTTGTCCTTTGGCCTAAATAAGAAAAGGTTTTGTATATAAATAAACGAGTTCGAGAATATTTTTTTTTTTTAGTGGTTACGTCTTTTTCGGCAAATATTTGCCAAGTGTGATCGTACCTTAAGTTCTACTAAACATGGACACTTTTTATCTCACATTCTGAATAAAACTGATATTTCTATAAACCTTATTTAGAAAGTTTAACGCCTTTTCCATAGTCACCGTGCAATTTTTTAAGATCCCATTTGCCGTTTTTTTTTTCCAAGTCATTAATGATATTAAAACAACTTTTACTTTAGAAATCCTTATATTAACTTGATTTAAATTTACCTTCACCTGTTTATGCAAGAGTTTATTTTCTATGTAATCTACATATATAATTACTCTAAATTCTCCGTTAAATTTTATTACATTTTAAAGCAATTACTATAATTTTCTTTCTATTTTCTTTAACAAATCTTCAGCACTTTTATTTCGTTCAAGTTCAATGTTATTCATAAATCATGTTTTAACCACATTAATCTTGAAATATCTACGTTTTACATCATCGTCATCATCATGCACATTTTCCTCTTCATTAACGTGTAACACACATTTTTTCTGTTTTTTTTTTTTTAAACCTCATATAATCGTGTATGTTTACTTTTTGTATACAAAATTCATACTTCTAAGCCCAACAAAAGCACCTTGTATATAAAAGTGATTTTTTCTACGATACTTTGTAATAAATAAAAAATATTAAACTTAACTGTGTAATAAGTGGTTTCGTTGTTGTTTATCAAGTGTTTTTAAATTTACTTTTTTCACAGATATAAAAAAAATAAAATAATAATGTGCATCTTCACATTTGTTTTTCTTTATTATAATGAACTTACTTGTAATAATAATAAAAAAAATCATAAAATATTCATTAAGTAGGGGCGCGTGTGCAAGTGGTTTTTTACAAGAGTTTCAAATCAAATTGTGTGTGTTGAATTTTTATACGATTTGTTGCTAAACGTAAAAAAGGTGTTAATATTTAGCGGTTTTAAGAGAAAATGTCTTTAAGGTAGATTAAAAGCAAGCTTTTGTAGGTTATTTACTAGTTTAACTTTAATAGCAAACGGTTTAATTTAAACTTTAAACGTAATCATGGTTCTTTTACTACTCCTACTTTTAAAGCAATTGTGGTTCTTTTACTAACCCAAATTTATAAAAGTAGTCCTGCTGTTAAAGCAATGGTGGTTCTTTTACTAGTCCTGATTTTAAAGCAATCGTGGTTCTTTTACTAACCCAACTTTTATAAAAGTAGTAGTTCGTTTACCAAACCAAACTTTTAACCAATCGTGGTTATTTTACTAAAGCAACTTTTTAAGCAATCGAGGTTCTTTTACTACCCCTACTTGTGAAGCAATCGTCTTTCTTCTACTAGTCATACTTTTGAAGCAATAGTGGTTGTCTTACAAGTCCATCTTTTAAAGCAATCCTGGTTATTTTACAAGCCCATCTTTTAAAGCAATCGTGGTTCTTTTACTACACCAACTTTTAAATAAGTAGTGGTTTTTTTTACCAAACCAACCTTTTCAGCAATCGTTTTTATTTTACTAAACCAACTATTTTAACAATCGTGGTTCTTTAAGTACTCCTACTTGTAAAGTAACGTTGTTTTTTCACTAGTCCCATTTTTAAAACAATCGTGTTTCTTTTACAAGTCTAACTTTTACAGCAATCGAGATTCTTTTACTACGCCAACTTTTAAAACAATTAAGGAACTTTTAGTAGCCTAACTTCCAAAGCAATCATGGTTCTTTTACTTCTACTACTTTTAAAGCAATCGTGGTTCTTTTACTAGGCCTACTTTTGAAGCAATTTTGGTTCTTTTACTAGTCCTAACTTTAAAGCAATCGTGGTTCGTTTACAAGTCTATCTTTTAAAGCAATCGTGGTTCTACACAAACTTTTAAAGCAATCAAGGGATTCTTATTAGTCCAACTTTTAAAGCAGTCGTAGTTCTTTTACTAGTCCTGCTTTTAAAGCAATCGTGGGTATTTTACTAGTCCAACTTTTAAAATAACTGTGGTTCTTTTACCTGGGTAATAAAAGAGTCTAACTTTTGGAGCAATTCTGTTTATTTTTCTTCGTGTTTAGAATCAGTGCTGTGTGAATCGCTACAATTCTCCATTTTATTTTAACATTTCTCATTTTGAACTCTGCAAAAAATAACTGTAAAATTTATACAATGTCATGGAATTTATGGTAAAAACAATGTTGGCATATATCAGGGTTAGACAGCACACAGCACATATTTTGATAAGCCAAAAGAAGAAAAAGCTATTTATCAGCCAAAAAATCTATCCTAACCAACTTATAACAATACTTCCAGTTAGCAGAAAGTGTTTTTTTTTTATAAATTTTTGATTTCTATAATATTTATTTAGCAATTTATTAAATCAACAATAAAAGAACAATAAATACATTTAATACCAAAATATTGATTTTTAAATAAACAAGAAAAAAATTACAAACAAAATTTATGTTATTTAAAATTTTTCAAAGGTAATTTAAAATATAAACACTGTAGCTGAAGAATGTGCAGGAAATGAGTTTAAAATTATAAGTTTGAGTTCCCAATTACTTGTTTAAAAATATTGAAAGATTTACTGAATTTAATCTAACGAACCCTGTAACTATGCTTCAATTATGCATTGTTTACCCAGCAACCTACTTACAAAGCTGTTAACTGGCGTATTTAACACTTAAATACCATTTGATAAATTGTAAACATTTGCAGGTAAAAGTGCTAGTGAGTACTATTAAATAATTTAATAATATCAAATTTAAATATTAAATTACTTGGGAAATAGTGTTAAAATATCTCCTGCCTTCACTTGAATTGATTATAAATTTTACACTACATTTTAGCTTACTTTTGTTGTTTCATATTTGTTTTAAGAATTTTTGCAAGTCATTCAAGCATAAAGTTATAAATACCAGGCCATAGACTAAATAAACTAAAGTTTACATGTATTTAAAGAGAAAAATATTGATTTTTTTTAATTTATGGCTAAAATAAGATTATAATAAATTAAAGTTAAGACCAATTTTATGTACCCTACACTTTTACCAGTTACTATAGTTTAAATAATGTAAAGTGGTAATTAAAAACTAAGCCACTTATGCATTTTCTGCTATTGTGGTTTCTTTACTGTTGTAACATTTAAAACAATCATGGTTCTTTTACTTGTCCAACGTTTAAAACCATCATAAAACTTTTAACGGCACCACTTTTAAAGCAACAGTGGTTCCTCTGCTGGACCAACTTTTAAAGCAATCGTGGCTGTATTAATAGTCCAATATTAAGAGCAATCATGGTTCGTTTCTTAACCCAGCTTTTACAGCAATCGTGGTTGTTTTACTAGCCCAACTTTTACACAATTCAAGGCTTATTTACAAAACCAACTTTTAGAGCAATTGTAGGTTATTTTTAGTCCAACTTTTAAAGAAATCTTAGTTCTTTGACTTTCCCAGTTTTTAAAGCAATCTTGTTTCTTTTAGTAGTCCACCTTTTAAAGTAATCGTACAAAGTTCTTTTAATTTAAAGTTCTAATCATTTGATGTTGCTTCCTCAATTTTTGACCCATATCTTTAGCTAACTAAGTAATAAACAAATTTTCCACACACAAAACACTTTTCCTGTTAATTAAACATCAACCATGTTTTTCATTTTTTTCGTCACTCGTTAAACATTATTTTAATGCATTTAACTTCCTTTATTAAACACACTTAACAAAAAAAAGAAACAAGTTCTTTGAACATATAAAAAATATAACCATTACTTTTCATTGTATACAAATTGTAAGAAAAATTAAAGAGGAACTGAATGGAAAAAATAAACAAATTTGATTTTGTTAATAGTCATTCATACACAAATCCAAGTATGTACTTTGAAGTAATAACACAAGTACTGGGGGCAACATGGATTTATAAGAGCCTTCGACTGCCATTATGTTCCACACAATTGAACATTTTCAATGAAAATGTTGGTTGTTTTATTTCCAATTTTTTTCTCTTCTTTTATTTTGTCTTTGTTTTCATCATTATTTAGATTTAGATTTCTTATAAAAGATAAAATTTATAGAGTTTGTTTTGTTCTCAAAAACACTAGGTAGCTGGAAATAAAGAAGCATATAATGCAGCTTCTTACAGAGTTCAGCAGCAATCAACTACCAAAAGCCAATAAGAGAGATGGAGTAAAAAAAGAATCTTAGCTGACAGCCAGCCGTAACTAGCCATAAACTTTTACTAGTCAAAATTTTACAGCAGTGTTTCTTTTAAGAGCACAATTTTTTTTAATACGCCCAAATTGGTGGGCGTGGTTTTTTTACTAGCCCAACTTCTAAAACAATCGTGATGCATTTACTAGCCAAACTTTTAAAGCAATCGTGGTTCATTTACTATCTCAACTTCTAAAGCAATCGTGGTTCTTTTACTAGCACAACTTCAAAAGCAGTAGTGTTATTTTACTAGCTTAACTTTTAAAGCAATCGTGGTTCTTTTACTAGCCCAACCTTAAAAGCAATCGTTGTTCTTTTACTAGCCAAACTTTTAAAGCAATCGTAGTTATTTTATTAATCCAACTTGTAAAGCAGTCGTGGTTCTTTTACTAGCCCAACTTCTAAAGCAATCGTTCTTCATTTACTCGTCCAACCTTAAAAGCAATCGTGGTTCTTTTACTAGTCCTACTTTAAAGCAATTGTGGTTCTTTACTAGTTAAATTTTTACCTTATTCAAAGCTCTTTTACAAGTAAAATTTTTAAAGCAATCAAGGTTCTTTTACTAGTCAAACTTTCATTTAATTCCACTCATACCTATTTGTATTTTAAAACCTTTTAATAATAAAAAAAAAATATAAATAAACTTTCATATTTATGCTATAATAAATAAAAATCCTTTTAAATATATGTTAATTTTATCATGTCTGTTGTCTGTTTGTCCCTTTGTTTGTCTTTCCGCATCAATTAAATTGTAAAGAACTTACAGCACAGCTTTGCCACGTAAATTTGATAGACTTTTCAAAAATTACAATTTTAAAATGTCTCAGCATAAAATTTGCTTTATATTGAAACATAATTTGATTTACAATATCTTCAGTTTTTGATTTCCAAATGGTCAACTTTCATAATAAAAACAATTTCACAAAGTTTAAAACCTGGTGAAATAAAAGTGAAAGGATTTCAGTTAAATGAAAAAAAAATAACAAAAGTTTAAAAAAAACATTAGGGGCACTACTTTTGTAGCAAAAATATGACATACATATATTTTCATATTTTCATATATTTGTTTTTTTATTATATTAAATAAGTTTGTATGTGAAAATAAAGTTTTTAATTTTGCACCACCCTAATATTTATGCTACAATATCTTGTAACACTTAATGATCTCTTTAACAATGAAGAGCAATGAGGAAAATCAATGATGCAACTTGATTATATATTTTTTTGCGTAAATTAAAGGCCGACATGAACCAAACCACTGGCATATGAAAACCTGTTGCGAATAAAAATTAATATAATATATTATAAAACCTAGTTAAAGTAAACTAAACAAAGTTAAGCTTAACTAAACTACAATAAGCCTACCAAAAAAGCTAAACACTTTAAAGACTATTACCAATAAATGTTGGATAAACAGGAAACAGTTTTCTTAAGTTAAATAAGTTATTGCATAAAAGCTGATTTGTCTTAAGTTCGAAAAGCTCATATAAATGATTTAATTAAAAAGTATTGTATCAAATGTATTTATAAAAGTTACTAGCTTTTACATAATTTGCCAGTGATAGTTGATCTTGTTTCTGTTTTCAATTTGGACTATATCATACTTCCAAACAAGGCATAATTAATTATTGATAAGTTTACTCTTTTACTAGTGCAACTTTAAAATTACTATAGGTACTTTAACTAACTTAATTTTTACCTTAATCAAGGCTCTTTTACAAGCCCAACTTTCCAGATATTTCAGGCCCTGTTAGAGCAGTCGTGGTTATTTTATTAGTTAAACTTTTAAATCAATCGTAGTTCTTTAACCAGTTAAATGTTTAGATTATTTAAAGCTCTTTTACAAGTTAAATTAAGTAATAGTGGTTATTTTACTAGTGTGACTTTTAAAGTAATCTTAGTACATTTACCAGCCTCACTTTCAGAGCAATCGTGGTTCTTTTACTTGTCTAAGTACGGTTATTTTACTAGTCCAATTTTTTAAAGAAATCCTGGTTCTTTTACTAAAGCAATCGTGGTTCTTTTACTTGTATAACTTTAAAAGCAATCGTGGTTATTTTATTACACCAACCTTTAAAGCACTTACGGTTCTTTTACTAGCCCAACTTTTAAAGCAATCGTAGTAATGTTTCCAATCCATCTTTTAAAACAAACGTAGTTATTTTTTCAGTCTATCTTTTAAAACAAAAGTGGTTTATTTACTAGCCCAACTTTTAAAGCAATCGTAGTAATTTTTCCAATCCATCTTTTGTTATTTTTCCAGTCTATCTTTTAAAACAAAAGTGGTTTATTTACTAGTACATCTTTTAAAACAAACGTGGTTTATTTACTAGTCCATCTTTTATAGTTCATATTTTATTAATTTCTAACTCTCTCGCTCTCTCTCTCTTTCTGTTTAATTACAGAACAAGAAGATATCAACACTTTACACGGCACCTATCAATACCTCAAAAGTACCGGCCAGGTAAGTTTAACAAATTTTTCCTTAAAACAAATAAATTTCATGGCGCCCATCAAGCATTTAACGCAACATATTCGCAGTATTCGTAAAACGTTTAACGGCCATTAAACGTTAAACCATTAAGCATCTACAATTTCATTTTCAAAAAAAAAAAAAATTACAACAAGAGCATTTCATACGGTACGGTTTCTTTTTCTTTGCTCGCAAATTTTCTCTAACTATTTCTCGCTCTCACACTTTCTTTCTTTCACTCACTATATCGTTCATATAATAATGCTAAATGTATTTATAGTTCTAACGCGTATCAAATGTGAAAATTGGCCATTAAAAAATCAGTGTATTTTTTTTGCAAGCCACTCAATATTTTCAACAGATGCTCGTAAAATGGTAATGTTGCACTGGTAGCCATATTTAATTTATAATGATTTATTATTTACTATTATTACTATTATTTTTATTATTTTCAATAAAACATATTCATGGTGATTGATATGCATATTATTTGCAGACATTTTTAGACATTTAAGTATATTTTTTCAATTTGAATTTTATTGTTTTATCATTACTATTTGAATGTGCATGATTTTGAGTAAACCTCAAGAAAATATCACAAGTTTGATGGAAATTTGTTTTGGTGGGAAAAGATACTTTAACACTTACACTTAAACACATTTAGCACTACACTTATCTACATAATTACATTATCCCTTCATTCCTTTGAAAACTGCGCCTATACTTCCTTATACTTTGTCTGTCTTAAACTCTCGCTATCTTTTAGTTTTTAGTTTAGGTTTTTAATTAGTTTACATTACTCCCATTAAATCCCATTTTGGCCTTAACTAGATGCCTTCCATCAATTAAACCATTTTACATGCAAATACTTTGCTCTACTACTGCAATTCAATCTATATCTCTATCTCTGTTCTGTCTACTGCCTCTATTCTTTAAACTTTTGAGATTTTTTAAATCCTTTGTCTTTATTCTTTAAACTTTTGAGTTTTGTTAACATTGTTATGTTATAAATTCTATATCTTTAATACACTAACCCATATTTTCTCTCCCTGCCTCCTAAATCCATATTCAAAAAGTTTCTATAGAATGAAAACCGCTTAGTTTTCTGCAATAAAAATAAGCGAGATTTTGCTATAAATTCAGAAAATATTCTTAAAGCATTTACTTCAAAAGTCCATGAGTTTCCAACCTTTCCCTTACAAATAAAAACATTATTACACTTACACAATCACATATACTTCATAAAATTTTTTGTAAAAAGGAACTTGAACTTTACAGAACCATTAGCTGTTTCCATGCTGGGTTTCTGGATGTTCCATTAGTTTTTATAGATAAAAATTCACAATATTTTATGTTGACAAATTTTATTTGTAAGTGAGAATAAAGTTTTCTAGTTCAAGTTTTAGTTAGGTTTCAGTTCAGATTTTGGTTCTAGTTTAGGCTCTAGTTTTTTTTTAAGAGAAATAACACTCAGGCAATTAATATGCCTATATGCCTATATATATATATATATTGCATTATTTTCTTTGAAAAGGGATAGTTGAAGAAGTAAAGGTGGTGAACGAAGAAAGCTTTTTATATCACAACTCTGCAATTGCGCATTATGTTTGTTTTTAGTGCAGAATTGCAGCGCCTCTGGTGGTAAGTAGGAGCATTAATGTTAAAGCTTGATTTTATAGCCTTTATTTAATTATTTTACTTCGGTGGCGTTTCAATGCTATACCACCGAAGGAGGGCGCTGTGTTAGTTATGATAGGATAGAAGAAAACTAATAGATAGAAAGAAAACTGATGTTGTTTGAATGGCAGCGTCTGGGAGTCGAACTCGGGCTACAAACACCAATTCATGCTTAATGATCAAATGCGCTAATCAATTAAGCTACAGCACCTTCAAGTTCTAGTTCTTGTTTTAGTTCAAGTTCAAATTCAGGTTTTAGGTTATTTCTAGCTCGGGTTTTAGTTTAGAATTAAGTTAATTTCTAGTTCAGTTTAAGTTCAGGTTCGACTTTGATCTACTTTGTTCTAGTTCAGGTTCGAGTTCATATTATAGTTCAGGTTCTAGTTCAAGTGCTAAGTCAGGTTCTAGTTTTGCTTTATTTCGGGTTCATGTTCAGGCTCTAGTTCAGATTCTAGTTCACGTTCATATTTTTGTTCATGTTCTAGTTCAGATTTAAGTTCGTTCTAGTTCATATTCTAGTTCAATTTCTAGTCCAGGTTTTAGTTTAGATTTTAGTTCATGTTCTAGATTATGTTCTAGTTCAGGTTCAAGTTCAGATTCAGTTCAGATCATGAACTAGAGGTTCTAAATCAAGTTCTTGTTCGAGATCGAGTTTGTTCTAGTTCAGGTTCTTTATCAAGTTCACGTTCTTGTTCAGGTTCTAGTTCTTTTTAGTTCAAGTATTAATTCGTTCTAGTTCAGCTGCTAATTCAGGTTCTAGTTTTGTTCTATTTCGGGTTCCATTTCAGGTTAAAGTTCAAGTTCTTGTTCTAGTTCAGGTTCAAGTTCGTTCTAGGTTATGTTCTAGTTCAGGTTCTAGTTTAGATTTTAGTTCATGTTCTAGATTATGTTCTAGTTCAAGTTCTAGTTCAGGTTCTAGTTTAGATTTTAGTTCATATTAAAGTTCAGGTTCAAGTTCGTTCTAGTTCAGGTTCTTTATCAAGTTCAGGTTCTAGTTCTTTTTAGTTCAAGTATTAGTTCGTTCAGGTTATTTTTCAGGTTATATTTAAAGTTCATCTTCTTGTTCAGGTACTAGTTATTTTTAGTTCAAGTATTAGTTCGTTCTAGTTCAGGTTCATGTTCTGGTTCAAGTTCAAGTATCAGTTCGTTTTAGTTCAGGTTATTGTTCAGGTCATATTTAAAGTTCACGTTCTAGTTCAGATTCTAGTTCAATTCCATATCAGTTCTATTTGCTATACACATTTTTGCCAACATTTCATAAAAAGACTAGTCAAATTGACTCCAATCGCTTTAAATAAATTAAGTGAAACCCCTTAAACCCGCCAAAAAACCGGTAGAAACTTTTTTCATCAGACTTTAAAGTTTCTCTTCAAAAAGCAAACAGCTTTTCTAAAGTATATTTTTATTAAAAAATATACAAAGCTTAAAAGTTTGTTGAAGTTCAAGTTAATTAAAAAGAAAATTGTGAAGAACAGTTGTCTAGTGCTTTTTTTAAAAGCCGCTAACTTAAATGTTGAATTTTAAACTGGAAAGCTCTGCAGGTAAGTTATTTTAAAACAGGCTCTTAGTTTATAAGTTTAATGTGTTCTTTTTAAATATGGTTTTAGCTCGAAGGAAGTTTTTATGTGGCCTTTTTAACGCACCTGGTTATAGCTGTAGTTTGTGTTTTATTAATAATAATTTCCTTATTTGTTTGTGTTTGTATAATGTTTTCAAAAGGGTTTTCTAAAAGGTTTCGTAAATTTTATTTAACCAATACAACATTGTCTGGACTGTGATATTTAAAAAAAAAACATCAATTTAAACCGCAAACTTTTACTCTCTGTCTTTTTTATTATCAACGCTCTTTGCTAAGTAAATTTTTATAATCGAAACATTTCTTTGTTCAGTTGCATGATTTGACACCCGAGAAATTAAATAATACCTCCAAGGCGGACATAGACATAGTATTCTTTAATCGTGTGCCCAAAGTGGGCAGTCAAACCCTTATGATGCTATTGCAGTTGCTGGCAAAGCGTAATGGCTTCAAGACCACACGCGATAAACCCCACAGCACTGAAACCATTATGATGACTCCAAGTTTTGAAATCAGTCTGGTGGAAGATATCATGGAAAAAGGAGAGCCTGCTTCGTATTCCAAACATGTGGCTTATGTCGATTTCAGGGACTTGGATTATCCCCAGCCCATTTATATTAATATGGTGAGAGACCCGGTGGAACGTATTATTTCCTGGTTTTATTACATTCGCAGCCCCTGGTATATAGCCGAACGTAAGCGTATGTTTCCCCAACAATATAATTTGCCTAGTGTGGCATTTTTAAAAAAAGATTTTTCGGAATGCGTCTTAAAAAACGATCGCGAGTGCACGTTTATACAGAATGAATTGCAGGGCTTAGGCGATCATAGAAGACAAGTGTTATTCTTTTGTGGTCAAGATGCGGCAATTTGCATGTGAGTACATATGAAATGTAGTAAGGAAATTTTGAAATGAATGATGTACTCTCCTTTCTTCTTTGCTTTTGTAATTATTAGGCCTTTTAACTCTTTCGCTGCCATGCAAAGAGCCAAACAACATGTTGCAACTAAATATGCAGTGGTGGGTTCTTGGGAGGATACCAATATTACTTTATCAGTTTTAGAGAATTATGTGCCACGTTTCTTTAGCGGTGCTGCTGAGGAATACTATAGTAAATATATGATGTTTGTTTAAAGAGATTTTAGTTTCTATATTGTGTTTTTTTTTTTTGATACTTGCAGAGGCTGAAAATCGTTTGCATAAAATCAATCGTAATTCCTTTAGACCTCCTGTTACACAGGAAGTTCGCAAAATTTTAAGCAAAAATCTTACTAATGAAATTGAATTTTATCAATTTTGCAAACAACATTTGTATAAACAATATTTGGCCATATATTTATTAAATACGCATAATGTGAAAACTTCACAACGTGTAGCATTACATTAAGTTTAATTTGAAATAGAGAAATTTTGTAATTTAGAGAAATATTGCAATATACTGAACACACTTTTTCAAAAATTCTATTAAATGGAGTAAATTTATTTCATGAAGTCAAGCTTTTAGTTCAGATTTTATTTCAGGTTCTAGTTCATGTTCTAGTTATATTCTAGTTCTCTTCTAGTTCTGTTCTAATTCTGTTCTAGCACTGTTCTAGTTCTAGTTCTGTTCTAATTCTGTTCTAGCACTGTTCTAGTTCTGTTCTAGTTCTTTTCTAGTTCTGTTCTAATTCTGTTCAAGTTCTGTTGTTGTTTAGTTCTAGTTCTGTACTGTTCTGTTTTATGTTATTTGTCATGTTCTAGTTCTGTTCTGGTTCTACTTCAGTTTTTTATTGTAGTTCTTGTTCAAGTCCATGTTCAAATTCAGGTTTTAATTCAGGTTCTAGTTCATATTTAGATTCTGTGCTAGTTCTGTTTAAATTCTAGTTCTACTTGACTATTTATGTAACTGCTTTAATTCCTCTTTGATAGCTATTATTATATATAATTAAAACTTGAATGCCCGTGAAAAGTCCCATCGCTACTCTTAACTTTATTTGAGAAAATCTCCTTTAAAATAATGAGAACTAACTTTGTTATCTCTCTAAAAATTTCGGTTATCAGTTTCTTGCTTACGTTTCCAAAATCATCATCATCTTTATTTATCTCATTATTTTGATTTAATGCGTTAACAAGCGGTAGTAATATTGCACGCAAAGCTTATGGTAAAAAGTGCAGAAAAATAAAAAAGAAAATCCAACTCAATGGTGGCAACAACCAATAAAAAGAAACTCAAATTTTCGACAGCGTCTTCCAAGACATAGACGGGGACGTATAGATCGAAATGAAAAAACTAAAATTGAAGGAGATAAAAATCCGCAAAAAATTCTCAAAAAACCTAAAACAAACGAACAAACTAAATCCAAACACAATCACAAACACAAAAGTACAGTTGACAAAAAGTATTCTAAATATTACACTGATTATTATGAAGAAGGTGATAGCTTACAGCTGGATGATGATTATGAAGATGAGTATAAAGAGTATTTAGAGTCAGCAGCCGATGCTTTGAATAACACCAAAAAAGCCCAAGTAGATGTGGTCGTCTTCAATCGTGTGCCCAAAGTTGGCTCACAATCTATGATGCAGTTAATTTTAGAATTGGGCAAAGTTAACGGTTTCATACATTCGCGCAATGTGGGCAAGGCTCACGAAACCATTACGCTGAAGCCACCACTACAAAAGGAATTGATAGAGGAGATTTTGAAGAAACCACGTCCGCATATCTATACCCAACATTTGGCCTATGTGAATTTCACACGCTTCCATATGCCCAAACCCATCTACATTAACTTGGTGCGTGATCCCGTGGAACGTATTATATCTTGGCATTATTACATACGAGCTGAGTGGTACTATCGCGACATGAAATTGAAATTGGGTGATGCGGCCCCGCCCAGGCCTGCGGATGAGTTCATGAATATGGATTTAGATACATGCGTTCAGAAGAAAGACAAATACTGTCAATTCAATCAAATGGAAATCAAAAATCCGGCCGGTGATCATAGACGTCAGACTTTGTTTTTCTGTGGCCAAAATCGGAAATTGTGCATGTAAGAAATAATTTTAATGTTATTTGCTTAAGCGAGGCCTTTTTATTTTTCCAAATTTTCATTTAGGCCTTTCAATTCGGAGGCTGCCATGCAGAAGGCTAAACGTACGGTGGAGGAGGAATATGCTGTAGTGGGCACTTGGGAGGATACAAATATCACTTTGTCGGTTTTAGAGCATTATGTGCCGCGTTTCTTTAGGAATGCCAAAACTGTATATCACTGTAAGAATTTTTTGGTCGTTATTTTTGTCAATTGAAAGCCCAGTAAACAATTTTTCAATGAGTTAGTTTCTATTTGTTAGTTTCTATTTGTTATCAAAACCAAATATAATACTTCAATGGATTTTAAAGAGTTTCAATCTTTGCATCTTTAGATTTTATACAGAAAAAATGTAATAATTTTCTAAGAATCTTTAAAGTTCCAAAACAGGCTTTTCAATCTTGAATTCATTAGGAATTCAAATTTGTTGGGAGTTTAAAATTTATTTGGTATTCTAATGAGTTTGAATCATTGCATCGCTACTATCTTTACAGGGTGGCCCAAAATTAACCAAGGGGTTTGAATTCGTTATAACATTTTATTTAAGAAATAATTATTAAATTTTTTTAATGCAGTATATAAATAGGGAATATTGTTAGTTTCGTTATGAAAAATAATATCTCGCAAATGGTGGCAATTTTCTGCTTCGCAAATTCCTGCTTTTCCAACACATTTTCAATAACCTTTCGCAAAACTTCAGGTGTTATGTTATTTATTTCGTCGCGTATATTGCTTTTTAGTTGCTGGATGGTTCTGGGCTTATTAATGTAGACTTTTGCTTTCAAATAACCCCAAAGAAAACAGTCTAGGGCGGTTAAATCCAGTGTATGCGAAGGCCTTGTACATGAAATAATACGTTCACCAAAGATGTCCCCTAAAAGACCCATTGTGTCCCTTGCAGTGTGCACTGTGGCTCCATGTTGTTGGAACCATACTTGAGGATGGTTTTCCACGGTTGGCCTTAAAACATTGTCCGATATATGACACCATTGACGGAAACGGCGACCCCTTGTTAATTTTCAAAAAAATACGGACCAATTATCCTTTCCGATGAAACACCGCTGCCAACCGTACACTTAGGTGTTTGTAATTCTCGCTGTTGAACTACTCTCGGATTTTCCGTAGCCCATATCCTGCAGTTTTGCTTATTAACGAACCCACATAATTAAAGATAGGCTTCGTCGCTCATAATTAAATTATGAATAAAATTATGATTTTCTTCTGTTTTTTGCCGGAAAAAACTGCATAATCAAGTCGTTGCTGGACAAGCTAAATCTTGTATGGAAAAATTCCTATTGTGTACAAAATTTTCTGCAGCGAATACTCCTTTGTACCAGTTCAATATTGTCATCGTCTTCTGCCAGCACCAGGAAGGTTCCTTACTGTCCCTTGTTGTCGAAAATTTGCAACCAGACGGTTTATTGTTGTACCTGAGGGTCCAACCCGCACATTAAAATAACGACGATATGCACACTAAGTCAAAACAATGGACCGTTGATTTGAAAAATAAAGCCCAACAGTTTGGGAACATTTTTCAATTGAGTACTGCTCCATTTTAAATTCCCCAAGTCTTATTTACAAAATACTGAAAAGAAAAAAAAATTATAATAAAAAAGTTATAAGCAATTCAAACCCCTTCGGTAATTTTGGGCCACCCTGTATAAAACAGATTTATTCTTGTCATAGGACTCTTAAGGTACGGTCACACTTGGCAAAAGACGTAATAAAATATATTTGAACTCGTTTATTTATTTAAAATAACTTTGTTTATTTAAGAAAAGACACAACAAATATTTAGTTTTATTTTATTTGATGCTGTTTGATCTTGCAAAACTCTTGTAAGAGTAAACAACGCTAAACAAATTTGTGCTAAAACAAGTGGTTACGCTTTTTTGAGTAAATATTTGCCAAGTGTGACGGTCAGTACCTTTAGAGATATGAAATTCACCATATGAAATTCACCATAAGACTCAAATACAGTAAAATATTTGACAACGATTGTGACATAACATGTAATAGATCCCACATCGTTATCGTTACACAATGTTACGCAAACTTATTTCAAGTATGTTTAGATTACACTACTGATATATATCGTATGTGGTGGGTATATAAGATTCTGCACAGCTAAATATAAACTCCGACTTGTTAAAACTGTTTTCTTTTTATTATTTCTATTTTAGAATCGAAAGCTTAATTTAAATGTTAAAATTGTGAAAAAACTTGTTTACTGGGTTTATTTTCTTAAAATGTTTCCTAACTTTGACATTTACTCTTATCTCTCTCTCTCTACCGACACCCGTTTCTAGTAAAACGTGATCGTTTGTCCAAGATAAATAAAAACAATTCCACCCGGCCCGTTAGTGATTTCACGAAGGAAATTCTACGCAAAAATCTTACCCGTGAAATAGAGTTCTATGAATTTTGCAAACAACGTTTATATCTGCAATATGCCGCCATTAATGATGGTGAAGGTGTGGATAATGATGAATATATGTTGATACCCGATCATGAATATGATGATGATGAAAACGAAGAATATGATGATAATTAATAAGCAGAATTTCTTTATAAAAATCTTTATTATAACTTGCCAAGAGAAACTGCAGTTTTAAGTTAGGGAATTGTTGTGGATTCCATTGAAATAAAATTGTGTAATAATATGTACATATATAATAATAAAAAATTAAATTGTTTGTAAAAGATTTGAAACAAACTTTTTGTTTATAGATACAGTAGGCGCTTGCACATTAGAAACAATTTGTTTTTAGGGTAATTCGAATTTCCAAATTTATGTAATTTCTAGACTGTTTTTTATATACAAAAAAAATGAATCTGTCCATAAAAACAAATTAAAACTACTGTTTGTTTATATTTTAATTCTGCAACAACGATATCGTTATGGAGCTCGCTAATTCGAACTTTTATTTCCAATTTTAGAGTTTTGAGTGTATTGAAATTAAAGATTCTAATTTCTGAATATTCAAATTACTGCGAGTTCTAATTTTCGAGCGTCATAATAAATGACTCTATAACAAAGAGTGTAATTTAAAATAGCTACTATGAGCAATTGCAATTTGGGCTTATGGTACATAATTAGCAGTTTGAAATTTCAAAACGCACCCTAATGGATCATAAATTCTATATAAAACTTTTTTAAAAGAGATCAACGTTTAATAGTAAAAGTAATAATAGTAAAAACCTTTTTTTAAATAAACGAGCTAATAAAGGTAAAATAAGCATTTAATCACTCACAATTTAACTCACAATATACCATTCGAAACTGAAGTACTAATTGCTAAAAAAAAAAAGTACATATTTGGTACTTGTTATACCCTACACCACCATAGTGGATTTGTGCTGATGTTTATAACGCCCAGAAATATTGGTCCAACACCCACATTAAAGTATACCGATCGGCTGTATGTTGTTTTTTAAATCAAATCGAAAAGCTGTTTAAAATCAATATTTACTTAGGCGTTTAATTCTGCTACACAAAAGCACTGCAAGCTAACAAATACATTTTCACAAAATATTATTTAAGAAAAATTAAAAAAATTCCGAAATTTACGAAACTTTTTGATTACCTATTTATTTAAAAATAAAAAAAATTACCTAAATGTTTCACCAACTGAATGAATACAACAAAAAGTCTAATTTAAGTGTGAGTGTTATTTTTGTGTTACTTAAACTCTTGTCTTCTCAACATCCCCAAATTATTTTATTCTCCCCACAAAATTAGCTCTCGCAACAGAACCCCGAAAAACTTAATAACACCAAATTTGCCAAAAGAAATTTTGCTGCTCTTCAATCGTATACCTAAAGTGGGTGGTGAACAGTTAAACGCACTTATTCAACGTTTCAAGCTAAACGCAGCAGTCCCGTAGAACCGGTAGTCTATCGTTCAAGCGAAATCCAGCAATTGGATTGGGCTCGACCTGGAAAAGTGTTTATCGGTAATAGTCAAGATTCTGTTAATATCTATCAGAGCCCTGTTCAGTTTATGTATTCAAATGTCAGCTAAAAATCAAACTAGATATTGTCTAAATTTTTCTATTCTTTCCTTTAAAAAGATTTCTTAACTCTCTTATGCTTGGCATGAACTCGCTCATTCCAAAACAAAAATTAATAATTTACTCAAATGCCTAATTTGTTAATTTCTTACCACTCCCACCTCCCAAATAGCTCGATATTCAAAATCCCAAATTACTCAATAACACACAATTTGCCACTAATGACTTTTTGATATTCAATCGTGTACCAAAAGTGGGCAGTGAACAGTTGATCGAACTCATACGTCGACTGGCTAAAGTGAATGGTTTCGGTGTAAGTCGTGCTCCCTATTCTGAACCCATATCATATCGCTTAAACGATGCAGAACAAGGGAAATTGGCCGAGAAGTTGCATAATATGGGTTCACCTTATGCCTATTCTATGCACTTTAATTATATCAATTTTCGTTCATACGATTTGCCACAACCAATTTATATTAATATGGTACGCGATCCGGTGGAGCGTGTTGTAAGTTGGTTCTATTATCGTCGTACGCCCTGGAATGCCGTGCAGATGTTTAAGATCAATAAGAAATTTCAAACGGAGAAATTCTATAAGAAAAATTTTGAACAATGTGTTTTGGAAAAGGATCCGGAGTGTGTGTATCAGGAGGGTGGAAATTTTGAACAAATCCAGGCCAGTCATATAAGACAATCATTGTATTTTTGTGGCCATGATGTTGTATGCGAGTAGGTGTTTTGTTTAACTTTAGATATATTTAAATTGAAATTTATTGTTATTTTTCCTCTCATTAGACCCTTTAATTCTTATGGAGCTTTACAGCAAGCCAAAGAGAATGTTGAGCATGATTATGCCGTGGTGGGGTCATGGGAAGATGTTAATGTTACCCTGAAAGTTTTGGAATATTATGTGCCCAAGTATTTTAAGGGTGTTACAAAGTTATACTATGGTAATAGTTTTTTTTTTAATTTTTCTAAATAACTCTAAAACTTTATGTGGTTTTTTAGATGAAACGCATGGCTTGTCTAAGGAAAAGCGCAACGGCAATTCCTGGAAATCTCCGGTCAGTGCGAAAATCAAAAATATGATTAAACAGAATTTTTCCCGGGAATATGAATTTTATACTTTTTGCAAGCAACGACTGTATAAACAATATTTTGCTTTGCTAAATTTGGAATAAATTTAAAATAAAGAAAATTTAAATAAATACTTGAATTAATAAAAAAAAAAATGTCCCCTAAAAAATAATATCTTGTAAAAAGCTTATAAATAAGACGTAAAGCTTTCTAAAAACTTCTAGTTTTTCTAGATACATAGTAAGCTTTTGAAAAACTTTTATACTAGATTTTAAATAAATATGAGAAATTATTTGAAAATGTCTCCAAAAAATAAATTTTAACTGCAACTAAATTTATATTGTATAAAGACTTGTAATTATTTTAAACATAAAATGCATTTAATAACAATATTTCAAATAACAAATATATGAACGTATGCGCTTAAAAGCGTTTGCTTGAATTACCCTTAAAACACTTTCAGTCTCAATAATAGAAATTCAAATTGATTAGTAGGCCTTGCTAATAAAAAAAAAAAAAGCTTTCATTACTCAACAACAGCTTTGTACTCGATTTACTTTTAATTGATTTTTTCACACAACTCTTCTAAAAGCTCTATACGCTGCAGCCTGATGATTTCAATAATACAGCTACAGCTGAAAAAGACTGGGTCTTCTTTAATCGTTTAGAAAAGGTGGGCTCACAAAGTATGATATTGTTGCTGGAAGAACTGGCACAAGTTAATAATTTTGTTGCACTTAAAAATAGTGATAATGATAGACGTGTATGGAGCAATTTAACGGAAGAACTGATATTAGCCACACAATTAGATAAAATCGTAGAGCCAATGTCTTATTCGGAACATACAAATTGGATAGATTTTCCGAAATACGATTTAGCCAAACCGATTTACATAAACCTAGTTAGACATCCCATAGAAAGGGTAATGTCGGCCTATTATTATATACGACAACCAAAAGTACATGACTACTATAGGAAACACTTCAATCGAACTGTGAATGATGAAGAATATTTTAAAATGTCCTTTAACGATTGCGTTAAACAAGCGAAGCGTTCAGAGTGTCAGTTTGATGCTGATACTAAATATTATGGCGACTGGCGTAATGCTGCATTTCGTTTCTGTGGCAATACGAATGTGTGCTTGTATGTTGAAAATTTCTAGAAAATTATTAAATATTAAACATTGTGTTATATTAAATTTATATTATGTATAAACTAATTCTATAGCCAATTCAATTCACCAATGGCCACACAAATTGCCAAACATAATATAGAACAGGATTATGCTGTGGTGGGCTCCTGGGAAGACACCAATATCACCTTAACCGTGTTGGAACATTATATACCGCGATTTTTCCGGGGTGTCACTCAACTGTATTACAGTAGGTGTCTTAGTTATTTCTTTTTTTCTTATTTCCATTTAATTAATAACATTATTATTTTTATTTTTACTTTTGGAATTTATTAAAGGCTCTGGTAAAAAATTCCATAGAAATGCCACGCCTCATAAATCAGAATTGGAACCGGAAGTGGAGGCAAAATTGAAAATACAATTCGGTTTTGAAATCGAACTGTATCATTTTTGTAAACAGCGTCTTTATAAACAATATATAGCGATTAAAAAGGAGGAACTGATGCAGCAGTTTAGTGAAAAGAAAAGTTTCCCTTTTAATATTTTTGATTAAATCTTAATTTAACACTTTGTAAGCTGTTTAGCAGTAAAAGCTTTCAGCTAAACAATTTATTGAAGTAAAAAGCTTAGTTTATTTATTTAAACTAAAGTTAAATTAACTTTATATATTTTATAATTCTTATTAATTGTAATTAATTAATTTAAGTGTTAATTGGGCGGAGAAGTTTAGGTTTATTTTAAAGTTTAAGTAAAGGTCTTATTTCTCAATACTCATATTTTTATAATTGTTATTAAAAACAAACTAAATTTTATAAAAACTTGATATAAAATTTATGAATATACATTAGGATGGCCCCAAAATAAAATGGCGGATGTTCCCGACTAATATAAAAATTTGATTCATTTTAAGACTACGTTTCTCAATTTGTTTGTCCTGGGGTCAATATTTGATGAGCTGGATCAAAGGATAAAAAGGTCCTTTTTAGAGATTTTTTGGTTTTTTTACATTTCTCCCCAGGGAACTATATGTAATTTTAGTATCATATGAAAGGTCTTTGAGAGGCGCATTCAATGGTTTATCAAAAATTAAAAAACAATTTTTTTTTTAATTCAAAAATTTTGAAAATTTCAGACAAAATTTTAGTGTTTTTTTATTTTTTCATAGAATTTACTTAAATAAATAGTTGAAATTACTTGAAATTACAGTTTTTCAGCTTATAAAATTTACGCTATTTTAATTAACGATTTGAGTTAACAGAGATTGTCAGATAGGGAAGAATTGAGGTTAAAAAAAAATTAATAAAAATTGAAATAGATAGAATTTTAAAAAACGGGAAAACCTATTTCGGTTAAATTAAATGTGTTTATAAACAAGACATTTCAACTATTTATTTAAGAAAATTCTATGAAAAAATAAAAAACAAATAAAATTTTGTCTGAAATTTTCAAAATTTTTGAATTTAAAAATTTTTTTTTTAATTTTTGATAACCCATTGAATGCGCCTCTCAAAGACCTTTCATATGATAACAAATTTAGATATAGTTCCTTTAGAAGAAATGTGAAAAAAATCAAAAAACCTCTAAAAAGGACATTTTTATCCTTTGATCCAGCTCACCAAATATTGACCCCAGGACAAAAAAAAATTGAGAAACGTAGTCTTAAAATTAATCAAATTTTCATATTAGTCGGAAACATCGATACCTTATTTTTCTCCATACAAACGGGGCCACCCTAATGTACATACATATGAATATTGCATTAAAAATAAAATTTAAATGCATTAATTTTGCAAAAGACTTACCAAAATTTGTTTTATTTTCAATTGGTTGGGTCAAACAAACATCAATAAGATCAATGAAAGATCT
The DNA here is from genome assembly GCA_916048285.2 of Bellardia pandia. Lineage (NCBI taxonomy): Eukaryota > Metazoa > Arthropoda > Insecta > Diptera > Calliphoridae > Bellardia > Bellardia pandia. Next base: position 97,153,271 of record OU696531.1, on the reverse strand, counting down.
ATTGAAAAGTTTACCATGTTGGTAAAACAAGCTAATGTTTTCAAATTAGTCTACAGATTATCATCAACTTTGGCAAAATCTTTAGAATCTTACTTATTTTTAATTGTTTAATCAACAAATTTCTAAAAACTAACCATGAATTTACTCTACACTCCGGAAAAGTTAAGCCGGAACAGTTAAAATTGTACGTATATGGCTAATAACTGACAGTTCAACTCAACTGTTCAGTTTAACTGAGAAATTTAAAATTTGTATGTTTTTAACCGACAGTTTCAACTAAAGTGAACGTGTGTGGGGGTTCAACTGTACCGTTCTCAGTTGAATTTGTGTCGAGCGAGAGTTCGTATCGTGTCGCGTAAACAGAACCAAGTGACAGTTGATTTTATTGCAATATATAGATCTGAACCTTGCCTATGGAAAGTTAAATCTAGCCAGTACCAAGATCGCACTAAAAAAAGATGCTGCATACAACAAGCTTAAAATTACAAAAAATACACCGAGAGCGGCCAAACCGTCCTGTTCTTTCGAATCCATGTTAAAAACTAAAGTATTGAACTGCACGTGTGTTTACATTTCAGTTCACATTTAAGTCTGTCAGTTATAACTGAACAGTTGAAACTGACAGTTAAAACTGTACGTGAGTGAGACTTTGGGGTATCGTCTGCTGATATTAAGGTTCATATCTATAGGGACAAGCCCACGACGGTTGACGCACTGGAGGCTAATATTAAAGAACTTATTCGTGACATACCATCTGATATGTTGGATATGCCAAAATTGAATCCAGCGTATAAACAATTTGAGGCGTATCCGCTCATTATTAAACATTGAATTATATGAATCGTTCTATCGACTCAAATAAAGAGTTCATACATTTCTCTCAATTTTATGAGTTTGTATGTTAAATCACATACGAAAGTTCTTAAAAAAATCACTCTTTGCTATTTCAAAATTGCATTTTTAAGAAACGTACCTTTTTCTGAAAATAGTAGCTTTTTGCAAATATTACTACTAGCAAATGAATCGAAAAAATTAAATGAAAGGTTAGTTTTAAGTTTCAGAAAAGCTATGTTTAAAAAATTTTGTAAGAAAAATGTGTTAGGAAAGATACACCCATTTTTTAAGGAGTATATTTTGAAAATAGTACTTTTCAGTAGACTTTAATTTCGAAAAGAAATTCATTTTGGAAGAAATTTTATACAAATTCCTTTTAAAGTTAAAGCACATTTTAGGAAAAACAAACTCAGAGCAAGTAGAGTTCTTTTCAAATAAAATTACCTTAGAAAAAGTAGCAGATTTTAAAATAAATTACTTTTTAAATAGAAGTATCTTTTGGAAAAAGTACTTTTCAGTTGAAAATAAATTTTTTAAAGAAGTTCAAAAGCTTGTATTTGAAAGAACTCAGTTTACATAGAGCAAAGAGAGATATATTGGACTAAAAATAACTTTTGAAAAAAAGTTTTTTTACAATTAGAAGAAGCTTTTAAAATAAAGTACTTTTATACTTCCAATCTTTGGGAAAAAATTCCTTTCAATCAATGTAACTACATATTGAAAAAACTTTTACAAAGCGTACTTTTTGAATATGTAAAGTATTTTTTTAATACAACCATCGTCTGGAACCTTTTTGCGGCTCACTCCTCACAATCTCAGTTTATTGATCTAATAAACCGAAAGTATGTAGAATTTCGACTGACTTTAAAGCTAAAATGTATAAGGTAGCAGATTAACATTGTGGGACCTTAAGCTAATTTTTTACAAATTTGCATGGCTTTAGACGATTTTACCTGAGTTCAGTTTTTCCGATGCAACCATTTGACAAATTGAAAGTTGTTGGTGGAACAAAGTCAGTGAATTTGTGAATTATAACAGAAAATAATAAAACATTGAAGTAGTTTAGTACAATTACTCAACTATTGATTTTGCAGTGCGGAAATTTTTTAAAAAATATAAGAAAAATTCAAGCACGGTTTTTGTTGCAATTTATAATTACTTAAGGACTCGCCCTTTTTGGGATAGTTTTTTTTTAATAATCGTTAGTTTTGGCTTTGCAACATACACTTCTTCCGGTATTTCTATTAACCATCTCCTTCCTTGCTTTATCCGCCTTAAAATATTCTCTTTTAAAACAATATGGTTTGTGGTTTCACAACAATTTCATCATGAACAACAGTTTCTTAAAAAAAAAATAAAGAAAAATCTTAACTATGAATGCCATCACCTTTGTTTTTGTCAGCTTTATACCCTCAATGCCGATTTCCTAAATAATACTAAAAAATCTGAAGTGGATATATTATTCTACAATCGTGTACCCAAAACCGGCAGCATGCAATTATTATCGTTAATGCAAAAATTAGGTAAAGTGAACGATTATGAGATAGAAGTAGATCCCAATAATGGCGGCATCAGACCCTCACTGGACGAGCAGGAAGAAGAGAATACCATTGAGAATATTATTAATTTGGACGATGGCATGGCCTTTGTCTCGCACATGAACTATCTAAATTTTACCGATTACGGCCATGAACGTCCCATCTACGTTAATATGGTTAGAGATCCGGTGGAAAGAATTATTAGCTGGTATTATTATATACGTTCACCCTGGATTTTTGTGCCCGGTCGTAGGAAAAACAAAAGAAAAATGCCCAATCCCAAATGGGTTAATACGGAATTCGATCAGTGTATTATGAATAAGGAAAAAGCGTGTACTTTTATAGAGGGCGCCGGCTTGGAAAAGGTGGGTGATCATAGAAGACAAACGCTGTTCTTTTGCGGCAACAATGCTAAGAAATGCATGTAAGTGGAGTTTTTTGAATAAGTTTTAAGTAACTATATGATTGTAATTTAAACTATATGTATTGTAGGCCCTTTAATGCTAAGCTACCTTTACAAATGGCTAAACGTACTGTGGAAAGGGAATATGCAGTGGTGGGTACTTGGGAGGATACCAACATTACCTTAACTGTTTTAGAAAACTATGTGCCCCGTTATTTTAAAGGTGCCACCAAGATGTATTATAGTAAGCTTTATATTTTCAATTCAAAGTTAAATATAATGCTTTAACTATATTTCCTAATTTTTAGATGGTCTTAATAACGATATAAAAAACAGTAATCCCTTTAAGCCCCACATTAAAGAGGAGATCAAGCAAATGGTGCGCCAGAATCTTACACGCGAAATTGAGTTCTATCAATTTTGCCGTCAACGTTTGCATAGACAATATTTGGCTTTGAAAAAGAATGATTTAAAGCAGCTAGCCATTAGTGAGGAGCAAGAGAAAATGACATTTTGGAAAAAGGCTTTAAGGAATTTACATTAAATTTGAAACAAATAAAAAAATCTTTTACAAAATAAACAATTAATTGTTGGTAAAGTAAAAGACGTTATTGAAATTTCATTGATTTTTAAATTAATAAGTGCAATGTTTTAAAAAATTGACAATTTTTTGTTGGCTATTATATAAAGTAACGCTTTAACGCCGTTAGTTTAAGTGACGGCGTGGTAAAGCTTTTATTATATTGACTTTGTAGAGTTGGTAGAAACACAGAGTTGCATTAGGAAAAATACAACAGGATGAAATACAGAGTTGTGTTGAGGAAAATAAAACCGGGTTGTTATAAGGTAATTTTGCTTTTAAATACTGACTGGCCTTTTAGCAAAAAGCTAGAATTATGATAGTATATTATATCAAAAGTGATTAAAATAATAAAAGAAATGAAAATTATATAATCATGATTAAACTAAAAGTGAGCAATATTTTGCCGAAAATCACTGGGGGTCATGAATTCATTTGGGCAATAAGATCATTATAATATGTAAGAGGTCACCAGAACTTTTATCAGTCTGTTAATTATATTTACATATGGTTATGTAAAATGTTTATTAAAAATATCTCATTAATTATAGGTTTGAAAAGATAAAGTGTTTGAAAATCTAAAGAATATTTTCTGAATTTTCAAAATCTGTGCTTTTAATTTGCTTAAGAAGACCTCTGCTATTATATTAGCTGAATTATGCTTTTGGAAATCAACAAGATTTTAAATATTTTTTCAATAGATCTTAGAGCCAAACAAATCTTTTTCTTAACGCTTTTTTCCCATATTTACTTGCGATTTAAAACATAAAAAATTTTAAACTAACATCTACGGATTCTATATATGAACATTTTCAAAGCCTTGCAATAATATACCTCTTGTATTAATATCTATGCATGTAATACGAACTACCCCTCCCCTCACCTTCTACATAGCTTAAAAACTTAAACGCCTATAGACTGAATAATACCCGCAAAGCTGACATAGACGTTATATTTTTCAATCGCTGTGCCAAAGTTGGCAGCGAAGCTCTACTGGAGCTGTTTGGCATATTAGAAACGTTTAATGATGATTTGAATCTAGAACGCGAGGGTTTACATCGAGCCACTAAGCGACTATTCACCATTAAAGAACAACGTGAACTGGCCGAACAAATTACCGAACTTACCGATGGTTCGATATGGATACAACATGTAAATTGGATAGATTTTCAAGAACTCGATTTACCAAAGCCGATTTATATTAATATGGTACGTGATCCAGTGGAAAGGGTTATATCGTGGTATTTTTATGCTCGCGGTGCTTATAAAAATGCTATTGATTATAACAAAAATCCAAGCAAGCCAATAAGACCCGAGTCATGGTATAAAAAAGATTTCAATCATTGTGTGCGCAGCGGTGATCCCGAGTGTCAATATGTACCGTTTAGTGTTAAGGATATTGTGAGCAATTTCAAACGTCAATCGTTATTCTATTGTGGCCATCATGAAGATTGTGTGTAAGTATGGAATCGAAGGGCGAGAAGAGTGGAATATCTAAAAGTTCGTCAACTTGTAGCAGAGCTTTATAGCTGGTATAATCGAAAGCATTAAGAAATTGTGTTGAAGCTTAATTTTAAGCCCTTGAGTAGCTTTTTATCTAGTCTATATTATAATGTTATTGGTCCACTCCTCCAAAATGGGCACTCATCTTTGGCTGGTTTTCGTTATAGTGTAAAAATAGGACTTTAAATGGTCTTAGTTTAGCTTCAATCTCAGGTATTTGTCAGGTCTTATTTTATCTTTAATCATAGTTCCCTGTAAGATCTTAGTTTATTTTCAATTGTAGTTTTATTTAAGATCTTAGTTCAGCATCAATATAGTTTCAAATAACCTTGAATCGCAAATCTTTCAAATAAGCTTCAAATGTAGGTCTTTATATAGTCTTAGCTTTATTGATAGTTCTTTATATAGAAATGATTAAATTAGCTTTAATCATAGAACTAAATGTAATCTCAAATTAGCCGAAATCATAGGTGTTCCATATTCCTTGTTTAGCTTCAATCATAGTTGTTTTTAAGGTATGTATTTAGCTTCAATCGCAGCTCTTGGTAAGGTCTTAGTTAGGCTGCAAAGTAGAACTTTAAGTAGACTTAAAACAGCTTTAATCGTAGAACTTTATAAAGACTTAAATCAGCTTCAATCATAGTTTTTTTTTTTTTTGTAAGATCTAAATTTATCACTTTAGATAAACTTAGGTTAGCTTTAATCGTAGTACTTTGTAAAATTTCAAATCAGCTTCAATCGTAAAATCTTTACATAGTTTTTGTTTAGCTTCAATTTCTACTTTGTAAGATCTTATTTTAGCATCAATATAGTCGAAATCTAAGTTCTTTGTAAAGTCTTAATTTATCTTCAACATAATCTTAAATTAGTATCAGGTGTTGGCCTTTCAATACTCTTAAATTAAAGTTAATTAGAGTCTTAAATTAGCTTTAATCGTCAGACTTTATACAGGCTTAAAATAACTTCAATCATTGATCTTTTTATAGTCTCAAATTCAATCATAGAACTTTATACTGTCCCAAATAAGCTTCAGTCATAAGTCTTTATATAGCTCTCTATAATAATTAAATTCCTTATAATGTGTCAATTTTTCTTAGGTTGCTCTTTAAACGATTTACTACCATTGTGAATAGTAGCTTTAAATAACTTGTATCCAATCACAATAACAAAGGAATTTCTAATACTTGAAAGAAAACCAAAAAAAAAAAAACTTATCAAACATTTTACCCAAACAGACCCTTCAACTCGCCCGCCGCTGTGCAAATGGCTAAAGAGCATGTAGAGCGTGACTATGCGGTAGTGGGCACCTGGGAAGAGACCAATATAACTTTAAGCGTTTTCGAAAAATACATACCAAGATTCTTTAATGGAGCCAAACTTTTATTTGAAAGTAAGTAGAGTAGTTTTTAACGATAGCATTTGTTGGTGAAATATTAATTACATATTCTTGGTTTATAACTTTGTTTTCCAGTGAACATCGATAAAGTTACCAATCGTAATAAGAATAAACGTAAACCGAAAATCGATGATGATGTTAAGGCAATGATACGTAAAAATTTCACACATGAATATGATTTTTACTATTTTTGCAAACAGCGTTTATATAAACAATATTTGGCGATCAGTTTGAAGGAGTTGCAGGCCCATAATTTATTGGATTAAGTGGAGCTTTAGAAAAGAAAATTTGTCTCTATATATTATAAAACTTACAAAATGAATCACATTAAATGAAACAATAATTTTAAAAAGTGTTTTATTGAATTTCTTGTGTTTTCATATTATTGGGTGTTTTGTTAATAAATTTGTCTACAAAAGGATTGCTTATACTTAGAAATGAACTGATTTTAAAATATTTTTAATTACAAAAGTTCTTCTTTATATTAACTAACACTTTCAACTTAATTAACAACTAAATACTTGCAAAACCTTCCAAAAGCTTTCTTAAATGAAACATTCTATAGCCTAAATTTAAACCAATATATTATATTCCCTCTTCCCCAACAAAACAAAAAGCTCTATCGCATGAATCCCTCGCGCTTAAACAACACCAAATATGCCGATGTGGATGTATTGTTCTTCAATCGTGTCGCCAAAGTTGGCAGTGAATCTCTAATGGAACTTTTACAAAATATGCAAGACCTCAACAATATGACAGTGATAATCACCAGTCCCGTACAAATTGCAGTTCGTATCAGAACTCCAAAGCAAGAAAGCAAACAAATCCATTGGATAGCCGATCTACAGTCCGGTTCTGTCTACATAGAACATTGCAATTGGTTAAACTTTACCAAATATCAGTTGAGAAAACCCATTTATATAAATCTAGTACGTGATCCTGTAGAACGTATGATTTCTTGGTATTTCTATATTAGAGGTGCCTATAAGAATGCCATCTACTTTAGTAAGCATCCGAATGAACCTATAAGGTCCGAGTCATGGTTTAAGAAAAATTTCAATCATTGTGTACGCAGTGGTGATCCAGAGTGTCAATTTGTACCTTATACCGTCAAGGATTTTGAGGGTAATTATAAGCGTCAGTCGTTGTTCTTTTGTGGCAATAATGAAGAATGTGTGTAAGTACTCGTACAGGGGTTCTCAATCTCTGGCGAACTTTGTAATATTGAATTATCTTTGCATTAGACCTTTTGATTCGCCCTATGCCATACAAATTGCCAAACGAAATGTGGAACGTGATTATGCTGTTGTGGGTTCCTGGGAGGATACTAATGTCACGTTGACGGTATTTGAGCATTATATACCACGTTTCTTTAAAGGGATCAAAAAAGTGTTTGAAGGTACGCCTTAATTTGAGTCAATATTAATTCTTTCTTAATTTCAATCGTAGTTCTGTTTAGAGTCTGAATTTAGCCACAATCTTAGATCTCTCAACAGTCGGAATGTAGCTTTAATCTTAGAATTTGTTAGTATCTTAATTTCAATTTTAGATGCGTTTAGCAGCTTATTTTAGCTTTGATTTTAGTTATTTTGGAAGTCGCAATTTAGCTTCAATCTTGGATCTTTTTCGAGTCTTAATTTAGTGTCATTTGTTCATATTTTAGAGTCTTAATTTAGCTTCAATCTAACATCTTATTAGAGTCTTAATTTAGCTTCAATCTTGGATCTTTTTGGAGTCATAATTTGGCTTTATTTATTAATATTTTAGAGTTTTTTTAGCTTCAATATCACATATTATTAAAGTCTTAATTTAGCTTCAATCTTGGATCTTTTTGGAGTCATAATTTGGCTTCATTTGTTAATAGTTTAGAGTCTTAATTTAGCTTCAATCTAACATCTTATTAGAGTCTTAATTTAGCTTCAATCTTGGATCTTTTTGGAGTTATAATTTGGCTTCATTTGTCAATAGTTTAGAGTCATAATTTACCTTTAATCGTGGATCTCTTTAGAGTCTTAATTTAGTGTCATTTGTTCATATTTTAGAGTCTTAATTTAGCTTCAATCTAACATCTTATTAGAGTCTTAATTCAGCTTCAATCTTGGATCTTTTTGGAGTCATAATTTACCTTTAATCGTGGATCTTTTTAGAGTCTTAATTTAGTGTCATTTGTTCATATTTTAGAGTCTTAATTTAGCTTCAATCTAACATCTTATTAGTGTCTTAATTCAGCTTCAATCTTGGATCTTTTTGGAGTCATAATTTACCTTTAATCGTGGATCTTTTTAGAGTCTTAATTTAGTGTCATTTGTTCATATTTTAGAGTCTTAATTTAGCTTCAATCTAACATCTTATTAGAGTCTTAATTCAGCTTCAATCTTGGATCTTTTTGGAGTCATAATTTACCTTTAATCGTGGATCTCTTTAGAGTCTTAATTTAGTGTCATTTGTTCATATTTTAGAGTCTTAATTTAGCTTCAATCTAACATCTTATTAGAGTCTTAATTCAGCTTCAATCTTGGATCTTTTTGGAGTCATAATTTACCTTTAATCGTGGATCTTTTTAGAGTCTTAATTTAGTGTCATTTGTTCATATTTTAGAGTCTTAATTTAGCTTCAATCTAACATCTTATTAGAGTCTTAATTCAGCATTAATCTTGGATCTTTTTGGAGTCATAATTTACCTTTAATCGTGGATCTTTTTCGAGTCTTAATTTAGTGTCATTTGTTCATATTTTAGAGTCTTAATTTAGCTTCAATCTAACATCTTATTAGAGTCTTAATTCAGCTTCAATCTTGGATCTTTTTGGAGTCATAATTTACCTTTAATCGTGGATCTTTTTAGAGTCTTAATTTAGTGTCATTTGTTCATATTTTAGAGTCTTAATTTAGCTTCAATCTAACATCTTATTAGAGTCTTACTTCAGCTTCAATCTTGGATCTTTTTGGAGTCATAATTTACCTTTAATCGTGGATCTCTTTAGAGTCTTAATTTAGTGTCATTTGTTCATATTTTAGAGTCTTAATTTAGCTTCAATCTAACATCTTATTAGAGTCTTAATTCAGCTTCAATCTTGGATCTTTTTGGAGTCATAATTTACCTTTAATCGTGGATCTTTTTAGAGTCTTAATTTAGTGTCATTTGTTCATATTTTAGAGTCTTAATTTAGCTTCAATCTAACATCTTATTAGAGTCTTAATTCAGCTTCAATCTTGGATCTTTTTGGAGTCATAATTTACCTTTAATCGTGGATCTTTCTAGAGTCTTAATTTAGTGTCATTTGTTCATATTTTAGAGTCTTAATTTAGCTTCAATCTAACATCTTATTAGAGTCTTAATTCAGCTTCAATCTTGGATCTTTTTGGAGTCATAATTTACCTTTAATCGTGGATCTTTTTAGAGTCTTAATTTAGTGTCATTTGTTCATATTTTAGAGTCTTAATTTAGCTTCAATCTAACATCTTATTAGAGTCTTAATTCAGCTTCAATCTTGGATCTTTTTGGAGTCATAATTTACCTTTAATCGTGGATCTCTTTAGAGTCTTAATTTAGTGTCATTTGTTCATATTTTAGAGTCTTAATTTAGCTTCAATCTAACATCTTATTAGAGTCTTAATTCAGCTTCAATCTTGGATCTTTTTGGAGTCATAATTTACCTTTAATCGTGGATCTTTCTAGAGTCTTAATTTAGTGTCATTTGTTCATATTTTAGAGTCTTAATTTAGCTTCAATCTAACATCTTATTAGAGTCTTAATTCAGCTTCAATCTTGGATCTTTTTGGAGTCATAATTTACCTTTAATCGTGGATCTTTCTAGAGTCTTAATTTAGTGTCATTTGTTCATATTTTAGAGTCTTAATTTAGCTTCAATCTAACATCTTATTAGAGTCTTAATTCAGCTTCAATCTTGGATCTTTTTGGAGTCATAATTTACCTTTAATCGTGGATCTCTTTAGAGTCTTAATTTAGTGTCATTTGTTCATATTTTAGAGTCTTAATTTAGCTTCAATCTAACATCTTATTAGAGTCTTAATTCAGCTTCAATCTTGGATCTTTTTGGAGTCATAATTTACCTTTAATCGTGGATCTTTCTAGAGTCTTAATTTAGTGTCATTTGTTCATATTTTAGAGTCTTAATTTAGCTTCAATCTAACATCTTATTAGAGTCTTAATTCAGCTTCAATCTTGGATCTTTTTGGAGTCATAATTTACCTTTAATCGTGGATCTTTCTAGAGTCTTAATTTAGTGTCATTTGTTCATATTTTAGAGTCTTAATTTAGCTTCAATCTAACATCTTATTAGAGTCTTAATTCAGCTTCAATCTTGGATCTTTTTGGAGTCATAATTTACCTTTAATCGTGGATCTCTTTAGAGTCTTAATTTAGTGTCATTTGTTCATATTTTAGAGTCTTAATTTAGCTTCAATCTAACATTTTATTAGAGTCTTAATTTAGCTTCATTCTTGGATCTTTTTGGAGTCATAATTTGGCTTCATTTGTTAATAGTTTAGAGTCATAATTTATCTTTAATCGTGGATCTTTTTAGAGTCTTAATTTAGTGTCATTTGTTCATATTTTAGAGTCTTAATTTAGCTTCAATCTAACATCTTATTAGAGTCTTAATTTAGCTTCAATCTTGGATCTTTTTGGAGTCATAATTTGGCTTCATTTGTTAATAGTTTAGAGTCATAATTTACCTTTAATCGTGGATCTCTTTAGAGTCTTAATTTAGTTTCAATCTTACATTTCAACTCTTATCTAACTCTTATTTTTCTAGAAAATAATAAGGAAGTACGTAACCGTAATCGCAACAATCGAAAACCGAAAATCGATGACGATGTCAAGGCAATGATTAGGAAAAACTTCACCAACGAATATGATTTTTATTATTTCTGTAAACAAAGATTGTATAAACAATATTTGGCTTTAAATGTTGATAAAAATTATCCACATTATTAACATGATACTCATATACTATTTTTAATAAAGAATTACATGTTTTGATTTAAAAACAAATACTTTTTTTAATTTAACAAATGTTAGCCAACAAACAAAAAACAAACATATCAATCACCAGGAATAAGTAACATATTATCCTTAATTAATATTATTATTATTTTTTTAATTTATTAATAATTCACACTTTTCTTTCAAACTTAGATGCAATCACTTAATGTTCGCGATCTCAATAATACTCGCAAGGCTCAACTGGATTTGGTATTCTTCAATCGTGTACCCAAAGTGGGCAGTCAAACGTTTATGGAACTTTTGAGACGTCTATCGGAACGCAACAATTTTCAATTTCACCGCGATGCCGTGCAGAAAGTTGAAACCATACGTTTGGCCGAAGATCAACAGCAAGAGCTGGCCGAAGTTATTAGTGATTTGCCCGAACCCTCAGTGTTCATTAAGCATGTGTGCTATACGAACTTTACCAAATTCAAATTGCCCACACCCATCTATGTAAATGTGGTACGTGATCCGGTGGAACGGGTTATTAGCTGGTTCTACTATGTAAGAGCTCCCTGGTACTTTGTGGAACGTAAAGCGGCCTTTCCCGATTTACCGCTACCCCATCCGGCTTGGCTGAAGAAGGATTTTGAAACGTGTGTTTTGTCGGGCGACCAAGAGTGCACGTACACGCAGGGTGTTACCGTGGAGGGTATTGGTGATCATCGTCGTCAGAGTTTGTTCTTTTGCGGTCATGCTTATGAATGCACGTGAGTAATAAAGTGGTGATTTTTTGTATGTATGTGATATTAATTGTTAAGAATTTTCATATATTTCTATAGACCTTTTAATACGGTGGGCGCTTTGGAAAGAGCCAAACATGCGGTTGAAAGTCAATACGCTGTAGTAGGAGTTTTAGAGGATCTCAATACCACACTGTCGGTATTTGAGAAGTATATACCGAGATTTTTCCAAGGTGTTCGGGAGATTTATGATAGTAAGTATATAAATGCGATTGGTACTGAAATATTGAAAAAATGTAAGCCAAATAAAAGTCAAACTAGAAATTAAACAGATTTGCGACTGAAACTAAACTAATACCTTTAAAAATAACTACGATTAAAACTGAACAATCGCCTAGGTTCTATATTCCACTACGAAGTGAAACTGAAAGCATTTTCAATTACACATAGACAATTTTACGGCGTTCTAGAAAACGAGTGAAACTTTTATTCTACGATGAACCAAACTGGAAATTATATTTTACTTTTCAAATAATTTTTACTAAAATTACATTTCCACTTTATATTACAAATGTAGAACCCAGGGGGGTTACTCTCTATTGCGATGCGAAAGCAAATGCGATGCGATAAGCATACAAATTGTACGGTTATCGCATCGCAATAGAGAGTAACCCCCCAGGTGTATGTCTCTAAAAATAAGTTTAAATTTTAACTAAATGATGTATGTACGATTTAAAATGACACAAGACTGTAATAAGACTGTAATAAGACCAAACAGTTAAGCTCAAATAAGTCTTTATTAAGACTTATGATTTTAAACGGACTTACAATTGTAGCTGAGCTAGAACTCTAAAATTTAACTAAACTAAAAGCTAAAACGTTTGAAGCTTAAATAAGACTCAAAGAAAAGCTAAGATTGATGTTGACCTAAGACTCTAAGAGGACATACTATTAAAGCTAAACTAAGACTATATAAACACCTACAATTGAAGCTAAACTGAGACTCTCAAGAGAATCGATATGGCTTAGAATTTGAAGCTAAACACTAAACTAAACTTTAAAAGAGATTAAAGGATAACTTGGATGATCTTGAAAACTGGGTTTCTTAAAAGCTCCAAAAATACTTCCAATTATAGTTACAACAAAACTCTAAACGACTTCAAAACAAAACTTCTAATTATAGTTAAAATAAAACTCTAAACAGACCTTTAATTGAACTGAAAACTCAGACTATAAAAACACTTTCGATTAGAGCTAAAAAAGACTTTACATTGAAGCTAAACTAAGACCCTAGTAAGACCTAAGATTGAAGTTTCATTAAGCTAAACTGTGACCAAGAATTTAGCTAGAATTGACACAAAACTAAGACCTTTACGTGGCCTATGATTTAAACTAAATTAAGACTTCAAACCAACAATTACAGCTAATCTAAAATTCTCAAAAGACATTCGATTAGAGGCAAATACTAAAAAGAATTATGATTGAAGCTTAACTAAGAATCTAAAACAAACATAAGATTGAAGTTGAACTTGGACTAAAGGTCTTACAGTTGTTGCTAAAATAAGAATATAAAAAGACGTACGATTTAAGCTGAACTATGATTTTATAGAAGCTTTCCTTTAAAGCTGAATTAAAACTCTAAAAAGAACTACTAAACTAAACTAAACTAAGACTCAAAATTGTCCCTGGATTGAAGCTAAACTATGACTCTAAAAACACTTGAAGTAAGGTATGCTATATTGAAGCTAAAAGTCCTACGATTTCATTTGAATTAAGACTGTAAAAACACCTTTGGCTGAAGCTAAAATAAGACTTAAAAAGTTCAAAACTGCAGCTTAATTATGGCTCTAAAAACACCAAAAAGACTTTAACTTTGAAATATTGCTCGTACAATTTATTTTAATTTTTAATTATATCCTTTTTCTTTGCTCTCTCTCTTTTCCAGCCAGTGCCGAGTACCTGACAAAAATCAACAAAAATAATTTCAAGCCACCCGTTAGTGAAAAAGTCAAAGATATTGTACGACGCAATTTCACCAACGAAATTGAATTCTATCAATTCTGTCGACAGCGTTTACACAAACAATATTTGGCCGCGAATCTGCCCGATAAAACGTTGGCTCATTTACACCCTTAAATTTTTAGTATAGTTCTTAAATAAATAAATAAATAAATAAGATGCAATTTTATTTTAAAAGAACAGCAAAACAAAAACTATTTCAAATAAGATTGTAAATGGAGAAAGACCCTAGAGCTTTTTGTAGAAAGAACTCACGTGGTCCATTGTCCAACCAGTTTAGCTTTTTGTTAGGGCCTTTATGACATTCAGCAGCATTTTGCATGGTGTGCTTAAAGCCACAGTGACTGGCCTTAATTGTAAAATATTGTAATTTAAAATGTTTTTTAAAATAAGTGATATTTTCATCTGTTTTTATACCTAAATTATTTATGAAAACATAATTATTTGAAAATGTAAAATATAAAATGTTAGTTTCTATTTAATAGTATAAAGAAAACAATAACATAAAGCCGACTTTTAGGCTAAGTAATATAGCAGAGGAATACTTTATTTAACGATTAAAACAACCAACAATTTTAAATCCTATAATGAGAAAAGTTAAAAAAGAAGATTGAAGCCAGTCTTATTAAACTAAAAATAGACTTTAGGGCCCGATTACCGTCCACAACACTAAGTACAATTTTGATGTTGTATGTTGTAAACTGCGATTACTATTCACAACACTTAGCGGCTTAATCTATTAATAAAATCAGTCAAGACAACACAACATTTTAGTGTTGTGAACGATAATCGGGGCCTTAGTTTTTTTTTTGTTAAATTCCTTCTCAATGAATATTTTTTTTAATATTTTATTTTGTTTTTATTATTTATTAGTTTTAATTGCATATTTTTAAGCTTTTAATTTTTACTAATTATATTATTACTTGTCTTAATATTGTTGTGTTATTAATTTTGTGTTTATTAGTTAATAGTTGTTTTTTTTTCTCTTCATATAACTATTATAACTTTATATATTTAAAGTATTAAAACAATTAAAAACCATTAAATGTTAGTTATGTTTTGTTTAATATTAAAAATTAATAATAAGAAATATAATAAAAAAATATGTATGTGATTCTCTGAAATTATTTAATAAAAAACATAGTAAAAAATATATAAAAATTCTTTTATATTAAGACTCTTAAAAAGAACTACAAATGCCTAAATTCATTAGTAGTTCTTTCTACAAAAGAACTACGATTGATGTTAAATTAAAGGTATGGTCATACTTGGCAAATATTTGCCTAAAAAGACGTAACCTCTAAATAAAATTTATTTGAACTCGTTTATTTATTAAAATAATAAACTTTGTTTATTTAGGACAGGACACAACAAATATTTAGTTTTATTTTATTTGATGCTGACTCTTGTAAGTGTAAACAACGTCAAACAAATCTGTGCTAAGACAAGTGGTTACGCTTTTATGAGTAAATATTTGCCAAGTGTGACCGTACCGTAATGCACAACTTCGAAAACCCGTAACGTGGTAAAGTTAGACGACGCCAAGCATTAACCAATGCAAATCTCTCGATGACAGCGAAAAAAGGACGACCTGATTGCGATAATGACAATGACGCACGAGTTCTTCCTCCACCCAGAGCTGAATTACAACTGTTAAACATACTTAATAAACCTTTTAGTAAAGTTAATTAAGACTTTAAAAGGTCATATGATTGAAGTTAAACTGAGATTCTACAAGGAGCCTATGATTTAATCTAAACTTACGATTTAAGTTAAAATATGTATGACTGTAGAAATGTCTACAATTAAAGCTAAAAATTACCTGTGATTGATTGATACAATTATCATTTCAATTAATATTTTCTAATGCTAAATAAAATTATACTTTCTTTATTAAAATAGAAAATTTGTTCTTAAAAAGAAAAATCTTTATTTATTAAATATTCATATTTTAATATAATGTATAAAAAGTTAATTGTTAATGTTAATGGGGTTAGTATTCTTCTGTGTTCGAAAACATAACGTTATAGATAAAAAATAAACTAAAAACAACAGTAATACATAAAAATTAAAGTCATTTATACTACGTTTAGTTGTGTTATTACATTGCATAAAGTAATATTTGGTTAAATTATAAAATGGAATGGAAATGATAATATTAAAACGAAAAATTATATTTTAAAATAACAAAAAAAAAATGATTAATTAAACACACATTTGAACATTTAAAATTAAATGAGAATTTAATTTAAATATTCTGACTATGGTAAGTGACATTTGTCTTTAATAAAATACATATAACAAAATTAATAATAAGTTTAAAATTTAAATAATAATGCTGTTTGCTGTTTATTACAGAGGTACTTTTGTTCTTTCATGTTCATGTTATTGCTTTTAGTATTACCACTTACATTTGGTGGTAAATTGATTTTCTTCAATTTATACGTGCTGTACTGTATAATAAACAGTTTGTGTGCTAAAAGTTTAAGAATTTTAATAAATTATTTAGTTAATTTTGTAAATAACAAAGCATTTTTGTTTAACATACCTTTGATCACAATAACAAGCATAAGTTTTTCTAACCTGTGTCGTTTCATCATAAATTACAGGCAGCTTTCTGAAAATTACCAAGAAAAACAAGGTTTAGAGTTTTTAGAGAATTTTATGTTCACACTTTTTTACTTACTTGCTGTCACCATAAAAACTAAATTTTTCTACTTTGGGCATATATTTTCTTACACTTTCTACTTTAATAACTACTGAAATGTTCTATAAAATATAAGAAAACAAAATTTATATAAATTTACTACAGCTTTACTTTTAATATTCACACTTACCTTTTTTGAAAGTTCATCAACTAATTGGAATTTCGTTTCATATTGCAAAAATTTATAGAACTCGCTTTTTGCAATAAATTTCATTATGTTATTATCCGTTAGTTGTAAAAACTCCAATCTATTGTGGGCTGTAATATCCTCCACTAAAATATTATTGATTTTAGGTTTAACTTCCCGGATGGCCAAAGTAAGTATGTGATCACATAATATATATTCCGGCAAAGTATAAGAATTTATGTGAAAATCATAACGTGCCGCAAATAGATTATAGATTTTATCATAATCTTCATAGCGATACTCAATTTGAGTGCCACACTCAGAGACCCTGGCCTTAAGGAAGACATCATCAAAGTCCATATTTGGTTGACTCAAATGTTGCAAATAGCTATGGTCACGTTTTAGATAATCCCATTTATCAACATCTAATTTTGTACGTTTATTGCTGACAATCTGTTTTAATGTCAAACAAAAATATAAATTAGAAACTGATCTGTTAAATTTTAATTTGTTCTTACCTCAAATATAAATTCATACTGTTTGGGTAATTTTGTTTTGTGAATAAATGTATCAATTTTACCCTCTATTAAGGCTTTTATTAATTCAATGCCAAAGTTATTGTCGTTACGTAGTTCGGGAAATAAGTCTTCATTTATTTCCTCAAAGATATAATCAATGCAGGCAAATGCTTCGGTTTCATGTACATAATCGTGTGCTATATGTTCCCAGGCATGAGAAAACGGTCCATGGGCAATATCATGCAAAAGAGCAGCCACCTATTTTTTTTTTTTTTTTTTTTGGGGGGGTGGTAAGGAAATAGTAAATAAACAAGTTAAAGCTTATTTAAATAAAATTTAGATTCAATAGTTAGGGCTTTTTTTAGTCATATTTAGACTTAAATTTGTCTTCAATTGTAGTTATTTTTAAAGTCTTAGTTGAGCTTCAATTATGTATATGTAGTTCATTTTAAAGTCTTAGTTTAAGCTTCAATTATTGATTTTTTTTAGTCTTAGTTTAGCTTCTTTTTCTTTTTAGAGTCTATATTAAGCTTCTCAATTGTAGATTGCTTTAGTCTTAGAGTCTTGATTATTATAAATAGTAGTTGTTTATAAAGTATGTAATACCTTAACTTTATACATATGTATATAATAATATTTCTTAATCTATGATATCATTTTAAAGATTCACTATACTTTATTATTTCTTGAAACAACAACAAAGTGGAGCAAAATGTTAATGGAACACCTAAAGAGCAATGTGCTAGCAATGTACTGACATTGAAAAATTGTAAGCAAAAGGTAAATTGTCAATGCTTTTTCTTACAACGTTGGAAGACAAAAATTTAAAGTTCACACGGTTGTTAGGCATTTTCCGAACATTTTTCGGACAATGTTGTAAAATCTGACAACCGTCTATACAAAGCTTTAGTCTATAATATTATTGCTAAATTACAAAAAATCTATAATCTATATAATCATGTTAGCAACTTACCTGTACAGTTGTGCGATATACCAGGGGTATTTTATTGTTATTATCTCTTAACCATTTGGTATTTTTTTCCAAAGCATCTAACATTAAACTGGCAGCATGATAAGTTCTAAAGCAATAAAAAGAGGGAATTATGTCATAATTTAATAAAACTCTTTCATTGATTATTTTTAAGTAAGATTAACCAATGTCTTTGTTGTTATTATTTTCACTGCAATATTGGGTCTTAGTTACGGAAATAACCGCTAAAAGATTGTCACCTTAATGTCTGCTGTATCAAACGTTAAATTCCTTAAGGTACGGTCACATTTGGCAAATGTTTACTCAAAAAAGCGTAACTCTTGTTTTAGCACAAAGTTGTTTAGCGTTGTTTACTCTTACAAGAGTTTTGCAAGATCAAACAGCATCAAATAAATTAAAACTAAATATTTGTTGTGCTTTGGCCTAAATAAGAAAGGATTTTTTTTAATAAATAAATGAGTTCAGATACCTATATGTATGTTATATACGTATGTTAATGTCACCGTACCTTTACTTAGCAAAGAACTTTCGAACTTTAAACCACAAGAATTTTTAATATGTATTATAATAATAAAACAAATTTTTGTGTGAAATGTATAGTGTATGTTTTAAAAAAAAACTCACCCCAAGCAATGAGCATAACGATTATGTTTATGTTCTATACAATTATTAATTTTCAAACTTCCCAATTGTTTAATAGATTTTAGTCGCTGAAATTGTGGTGTTGCAACAATTGCAGCCACATCGGCTGGTACAGAAAATTTACCATAAATAACATCAATGATTTCCATCTGAAAGAAAGGATAACTTATGTTATAAAATTAAATATAGAAAAAAGTCTTTCTAAATTTTAATAATAATAGCATTAGTTACTACAAATGTACAGTGGTGGACATGAAGTTAGCATACTTGGTATCTTTTGCAAATTAATGCAAATATTTTATGTTGTTCGTTATTTTTTAAAAACTATTAGTTTTCAAACATGTTAAATGTTTTCATAAGATCACGCAACTGCACTTTTTGTTTAATAACTTGTTACATTCCAGTGGTTTTCTTTATTAAATACAATTATCTGCCCAAAAAACCTGGACAGTAATTTAGTACTAAATAAAAATTTTATTCACAAAACCAAAAAAAAATATAAAAAATAAAAAGAAACAAAAATCTTAATTTAAACTCAAAAATTGAATGGGACATCTTTTGCTTGCAGACCAAGCATTGTGGATTTACTTCCACAAATCATTAAAATGTTTGGGTCTGACTGGCATTATATATCGCTTCTCAATTGAGTTCCGGAGATTGAGCTGGGCTTGCATTGGTCAATCTTATTCTGTTTTAAGCATGTGGGTGTTTTAGGTCGTTAACGTACATAAAACGCTAAGTGACATATTGTCCTCAGCGTTTGGAAACATTGAATTTAAAAATATTTTTGATAAGCATATTGATCCTTTTGGGCATCGACCTTTTTCACCACTCTGCTTTTATGGTCTTAGAGGTATATTTTGGGTTATTCTTCATGTTTGGAGGACGCTACACATATCTTTTTTAATCAGATCTGTAGGTATGTATCTACAAAATTTTGAAAGTTCTCTTTGAATTGCAGCCTTTTTCCTATTGTTGTAGAGGAGACGGTCCATACCGAATTTTGTTAAAAAAAATTTAAATTATAGTGGAGCTTTTAAATTGATCTGCCACTCATGGTCTATATATTAATGAGTACTAAGCCTAAGTAGCATTTATGTATACATACATATATGTTCCATACATATGTAATAATGCGTTGTACACCATCATCCTCTAGAGTTTAACATTATACAGTTAATTCCTCTGTGCACCAGTTAAATAGTATTTTTGTCCCTTAATATTTTGTTTCATAAAATATTTTCAGAACTTATTACATAATTCCTAAAAACTAACAGCGAAAACTTATTAAAATATTTAAATTTACTTTCACGTTCTAAATTAAAGTTTAGCTTAAACTGCCTCTAAATTACAACTAACCACAAATAGAAGAAACTATTAACCCTTTCCGTTTTAGTGCGGGAATTCCCGTCATTCAGAAGTCTTTAAATAAACTAATGACGCTAAGTATTTTTCGCCTCAAATTAAACAGGTAGGTAGGTACCTATATTAAAATTATGGAAAAAACTACAACAATGTTTTTTTACATACCTAAAAATACAAAGCTTTTTTTTTGCCCGCTGTCTTATGGTTTACGAGTTATTATTATTCACCTTTTAAGTTTTGATATATAACTGTAAATATGCACTATACCTACTTGATATTATATGTGGTCAATATGGGTACCGTTTGATAGTACTCGGAAAGGTATTTCGGAGAAATAATATGGCATTGTGAACCATTGTGAGCCTAGAACTTAATTTATGTTTTTTTTAATTGTAAGCTTTTTATTGTAAAAAAAAATCTGTTTATGTCTTATTTACGCATTTTTTAGTTTGTTTACAAACAAAACCAGCCAGCTGTTTTTTACAGATTGTTCTTGTTAGTTTTTGTAATTTTTTTTGCTCCAACAACCCTTATACAAAAAATGTTGATAGGTATCCAAACTGAGAAACACCACCCGAATTATTTTTATATTTTTTTTTTTCACTAAAACTTACCTTGCCGATGTTTTCTAATCGTTCTTTTAGCACTTTTTTAAACTTCCAATTAATTATTATACACCAATAATATAAATGAAAAAAAACTTGGGGGAAATTACCAAAATTTTTAGCTAAGATTTGTTGTTGCACGAATATAAATGACACTTCCAATAAAAAGCACTTGCATATTTCCTTATATACCTTGTGGAGACATTTATTTTCTTTTTTGTTTTTTGTTAAATTATTTCTTCAATTAATCACGATATTTTTTATAACCGTTAATAACTTTGTTATCGGAAGATTCTTTTTTATATACAAAATAAAAATCTATTATGTATGCAAAGTTTTTAGACATTCACGGGGAATGATGATCCTAGAGTTGTATTTTTTAGGCTAAATGGAATTGTTGAAATTGCTTTTTTCTAAAAATAGAAAGAACTACAAAAATTCCCATATTCTTTTTTCTAAAAAAGTTCGCATAAATAGAACATCCGGTGTTGTTTTTGAAAACACGACACACACCACCACAACACACCCACGCACACATGCAAAAGGACGACACCGCACTAGGACGTGTGGGGGAGGTCCGGCGACGGACACGCTTCTAGGTGGGTGGGAGGAGGAGGGGACGACTGCTGACTACTGACGAATATGATGAAAAAATAAAGTCGGTCGCACGGACGGACGGATGGGTGGGGACGGCAGAATTTTTTTTCTGTCGTGGTAAAATCGTGGTGAGTATAAAAAATTGTGGTGAGTATAAAAAATTGTGGTGAGTATAAAAAATCGTGGTGAGTATAAAAATCGTGGTGAGTTTTTAGAAATTATGAAAATTTTCGGAAAACGGTATTTGTGGTGAATTTCTTATTTGTTAGCTAATTCAGCAACCACCCCGTAAAACTGTAAACTGCAAATCCATTGCCTGCTTTTAGGATGACAAATTTTCAATGACCTTGAAAAATTTGGAATAACGGAATTTGTGGTGAATTTCTAAAAACTCACCACGATTTTTTATACTCACCACGATTTTTTATACTCACCACGATTTTTTATACTCACCACGATTTTTAGACTCACCACGATTTTTTACCACGACAGAAAAAAAATTCTGCCGGTACCCCCCTTATGGGGGTACCATCCGTCCCCGTCCGTCCGACCGACTTTTTTTCATCATTATTCGTCAGTCAGCAGTCCCTCTTCCCACCCCCTCCTTGTCCTAGAAGCGTGTCCGTCGCACACGTCCTAGTGCGGTGTCGTCCCTATTATTTGCATGTGTGCGTGGGTGTGTTGTGGTGGTGTGTGTCGTGTTTTCAAAAACAATACCGGATGTTCTATTTATGCGAACTTTTTTAGAAAAAAGAATATGGGAATATTGTAGTTCTATTTTTAGAAATAAATAAATGTTGTCAGACTAGCGATTTTTGTGGAATCGAACAAACAAGAAATAAAGCTGCCAGATTTTGACAAATTTACTGTTTTTTTTTATTTTCTTAAATATTATTAAATTAAAGTTCTTTTTGCTATGTGAGGGAGGGGTGCAGAAAAACAATTAAATAAAAGAAACAGTTTTTAGAGTCATCTGTGAATATTGGAAATATGTTTAATGATTAAACATATTTTTATTAAGTTTTATTATGTAAAATTCACACTTTACATATAATTTGGTACGTTATGGAACGTCGTCAGTACAAAAATTTAAAAAAAGCACCAAAAATGGTGTTACGCACCAATTTACAACGCTGAATGAATGTCAATAACTTCTCCACCCAGTTCTAAAAATAATCAAGTTTAACATTTGAACGCTACAACAACAACTAGCTAAATACCATACAAGTATGCGCTGTAAAATCAAAAATAAACATTAGCAAAAAGCCGGTATACTTAAAGAGAGATAATAGACAGAGAGAGAGAGAGAGAGCAAGAATATAAAAAGATAATAACAAAATTTTGCAAAACAAAAACAGTGGCGTTATTGAAAACATGTAAAACTTAGTAAAATATTTAAAAATCATTAGCAAATTATAACAAGTAGGAGATGTAATAGATTTGAATGAAAAAAACTGAAGTGATTCAATAATGAATTAATTTTATCAAAAATCAACTCCCAAAGTAATGAATTCAATATATTGGAAATGCTAAAGAAATTAGACCATGAATCAATTTGTAATGAGTTCTTTAATAGAATGATTAAGAGTTAAAATTTAAATTGAATAACCTTTAACTAAAGAGGTGAAATAACATAGTAAATGAAAAATGTTATGGACTAGTTACACAGATATCGAGTCTATTATTTAAATTTTTAATCACATTTTGATAATATGTTGAGTCTATTTCGTTAATCACGTTTCGGATTTTGAGATAAGACTGTAATCGCAGTCAGCGTTGCCACGACCAAAAAAATTTTGTAACCAAAATGTAAAAAAAAAGTAACCAAAAGCAAAAAAAAGTAACCAAAATTTTTATATATTTAAAATTTTAGTTATACTTCAGCTAAAAAATATATATGTAAAATATAAATTAACCATTGCATTTAGGTTTGTAGTTCAGTCTTTAATTAGGTACAATTGAAAGAAAAAAATAATTCAGCAATAACAATATTAATAAAAACCAAATGTAATTAATTTCATTACATTTGTTACAAAATACTAGTAGATAAAGTTTATGTAGATGAGGCTAAAAATCTGTCTTGAATGTTCTTAGATGATTTATCCATATAGCGAACGACTAGAACTAGTGATTTCTTTGTCTGTTGTTTCGTCTACTATTAACGAAAACTTTGTCGTTTTTAGTTTGGAAATTAAATTTGCTTTAGATTGACTTCCTAAAATTTCTGTTAATTGAGTTGCTTTACCTGCCACATTTAATGTGTTTCGCAATTTGAGAGTCGGGACAGCGCTCCTCTAATAAGCCTGGTAGATAGTCCATTAATAAAAAAAAAAAGGCAAATTGTGGGAAATAAGAAACATTACTAATGTTAGCTCTGTTTGGTGCACTTGCTTATTAAGAGTTTCTTTTTGAGAACTTGCAAATGCTATTTTTATTTTCCACATTTTGCTTATGAACACTTTTTTAGTGTGCTTTCGTAAATAACTAACGGGCTGTTTTTAATATCACTAAACAACAAAATGTTATTTAAAAAAAGTTATTGAAATTGAATGAAAATATACATATTCTCATCATCACTTCCAGAAGATAACTCGACATTATTAGATTTACTTTGAGCAGACTTTTTAAATAAAAAAATAACAAAAATAAAAATTGTGCTTAAAAGCAATATTATTATTTTTTAATTCGAAGTACATACTTATCCATTTTTTACGAAAGAACCCCAATCTCAACTATTTAAAAACACTTTATTATTAAAAAATTTAATAGCACGCTAATTTGTAAAACGCTTTTTTTTGGTTTTCTGGTAAAGAAACATAAATTATGAATGTTTATTAAGGTCCGTTCATGTCTAAAACAAAAGAAAAATTATCTTGTTTCGATGTCAAACATCAATATGAAAATGCATTTAGTAGCATGTTTTTAGATGGTTTTTGTGAAGAACCTTTTACTCGTTCAACCATACAATGATTGTGTTTGTTATGTTTGGAGACAGGCATGTATTTTTTGTAATCCTGTGTTTAGTGTTTTATTTTTAAAAAACTTTCAAATTGTGGTAGTTTAGTTTATCACCAAAATTAGTGGTGTAAATTAAATCAAAGTAAAAACAATGTAAAAAATGGTTACTTTTGTGTTAAAAAAAAGTAACCAAAACGGAAAAAAAGTACACAAGTACACATTGGAAAAAAAAGTAACCAATTTTGGTTAAAAGTAACCAAAACGGCAACGCTGATCGCAGTTCTTTTTAGAGTATTAAATTTAGCTTATTTTATTGATCTTTTTAGAGACTAAATTTAGCTTCAATCGTAGTTCTTTTTAGAATCTCAATTTAGCTTTAGTTATCTTTGCAGTGTCTGAATGTAGTTAAAAGTGTAGTTCTTTTTATGACCTTAATTATTTTAGAAAATAAAAGCAATTTTTAATTTAAAAAAAAGTTAAAATATTCAAATACATGTGTGTATTTACAATTCAAATGCTATAATACTTTGTACACGCCCCTGGCTATCTATTTAATGATGCTCTAATAGACATTTAATGGTATGTCTGTGCCAGTGTGACCATTTTAGAATTTTTGCGGCTAAATTTAGCTTAGTTTATTTTGATTTAGCTGCAAATTTTAGAAAAGTTAGAGATCTGGTCACACTGTATGTCACAGAGAGAGAGAGAGATAAAGAGTAAATGCCGAATCAATATAAAAATAACTTAACAACAACAACGAATTTAGCAAATTTATTCAACCAGTTCTGTGAAAATATGCCAGGATTGTGGGTCTTTCGGTGGGTCGTTTGTATGAAAAACCTACATACATACAACTGTCATTAAGATAGCAGAAAGAAAATTTAAAAAACATTACTACAAAATACTTCACAGCGTATACAACACAGAAAAACTTTAAAACATTTCTGCTGTATGCGTAATAATAATATTAACACAATAATGCCTAAAAGTTTAAAAGTACCAAATTTAAGTAAAACAAAAAAAGCTAATAAAAACATGCAGACAGAAAAAGGACACAGAGGCAGGCAGGCATGGCTGCAGAAAGTACTAGTATTTGTTGTTTAAATCTAAATAATAAATAACATTTTTTGACAGCTAAAAACAGATATAAAGTGAAAGTGTATTAAAAAAAAATGTAAACAAAAAAAAAAAAAGCTAAATTAAAAACACTGTAGATACCTATTAACATTTTGATGCAAAGATGCACAATTGAACACAATTAATTGAACTTATTTCAAACATTATACCTAAAACATTTTGTAATAAGCCATTTTAAATTATTGCAAAGGTAAGTAACAGTCTTTAAATAATGTAAATATAATAATATAAAATTACTTTAGAATTAAAAAGTGCAGCGTTAGGCAAGAACGTATCATGAATATCCTACATAAAATTTTTCCTTTTTGTTTTTAAATTAAATTAGTCAATCACATTTCAGCATAATGGTGGGTACAGTGGGGGAAACAAGGTTAGCACAAATATTTTCTGTTTTCGTATGTGAGGTTTGTTTTCAATAGTTGTTTTGTTTTTCAAATACATACCTATTACTTTGATAAGTATACTGATCCATTTGTGCATCGATCTTATGTATACGACAAACACCAAACGCTGCCCAAATCATCAAATTCAATCACCATGCTTTATGGTCTTAGAAGTACACGTTGTTTAGAGGACATCAAAAGTATCTTTTCCCATCAGATCAGAGGATATTCTACCAAAAAATTACACTGTGCTTGATTTTGACACTTTTTTTACCGACAAACGGAACACCTAGTGCGTAACGCTAAATCGAGTACAATCCAGTGGTTCTAACCGTTTTTAAGATATAGTATTATTTAAAAAAATGAGCAATAAATATTCGCGTAACTTGAAAACTGTTTATTTTATTGAATTAAATTAACAAATCTAAATTCGGCAACAAAATTATCTTTAAATCTTTTTTTTAATCCGAGCAGTGGTTTTGGAAATAAATTTTTCGAATCAATTACAACCTTAAAACTAGAAATACGTGACGTGATGAACGAAATAGTTTAGCCCTTTTGCCAAATTGTGATTAAAAATTTTAAGGCGAATCTGGTCAAATATTTAAGAAATTTTAAATGTTAAGTGTTAAGTATTTGGAATACAGACCAATGTTTCTTTATTCCAAATAGCATACTTGTTTGACTGATTGAATATATCGACTCATCCGAACTAGTCACTTTATTTCTTAGATGCCTAATGAACTATACAGTTCATATAAAACCCCTGTAATTTTGAACTTACACTTTTAAAAGTGAATATGTATATCATATGTATACTCTGCACATGATTCTTTCATGCGTAGCGTACAATTTACGGTAAAACTCTAGAAACAGCTGTAACATTCTAATCGACAACTTTGTTGCTCGCTCTTATTGTATAGTATTTATGTATGAATTTTTTGTTTTTTTCAAATTATTACTATGAGTAAATGTTTAAATACAGCGTTGAAAAAAATATTAAGAACGAAATAATAAGAAATAATAAAAACGGATAACTTCAATTCTTACTGCTGGTTTCTTCCAAAACAAAGGTTTTTCAAGCAATAACCGTTCGAATTTGAAATAATCTTTAAACATTGAATTACATATATACATATAGGTACATTGTTCTATGGACTCAAATAAAGATTTCAAACATTTCTCTAAATTGTATGCGTTTTTTTTATCAAATCCGAAAGCTCTTAAAAAATCAGTCAAAAATAAATTGATATAAATAGTTCTTATTATTTTTACCAACACTGTATATTTAAGTATTGATGAATGATTGTGTGTGGCAACAACAACTATTAAACTGGTCACAAGAGATGAGTTTAATGGTGGATAAATAGCGGCGGTTTGCAGGGTACATGGATTTTTAAATTTTGGCAGACAAAAGGGAAAGATACACACACAGCATAGCAAATATATGTAGTGTTGGTAGTATCCGTAGACTTACCACCACGATACATTCGCTGTGATGGATGGATTGTGCTGCGTGTTGTGTTTAAGAAGACGGACAGTAAGTGACTGAAGACAAAAACAGCTAAAAACAAAAAAGCTGAAAACGTATAGATGGCAGTAGTAGTACGAAAAAAAATAACAATATACATAGCTCTACGACCTTGCAATGCCCTTGAATGACACTGTTGTGTGCGCAGCAAACAGAACAGAACTGAACTGAACAAAAAACACACAACAGTTTGACTTTACTATACGGGATACTACTACAACATTTGTACGGCGGGCGGATACGGCAAGACTACAGCCAAACGGTGGATGACAACATTACAAAATAAAAAACACGCAAAATAATAAAAATAAATAAAATTATTACACAAAAATAATAATAATAAAAATGAAACAAAAACAAACATAAATATAAAAAATACCTGCCTGTTAATTACAAAAATCAAACAAATTGAAAAAAGTAACTAAAAGGAAACGGAAATTAAAAGCATTGGAAATTACATATTTTAAATAAAAAGCAATACATACCTACATATGTACATACATAGGTATATTGTAATAAAATATGTACAAAAATAAGTGTAATTAAAAGAAATAGGTACATATACCTACCTATAAAACGAATTAAACAATAACTTTATAAAAAATAACTACTTAGGTATAAACTTTGTTTAAATAAAAATAAAATTGATTTAAAAAATAACAGCTATTTAGGTATAAAGAATTAAAAAAACAATATTATTATGCAATTTTATTAAACAAAGAAAATTTAAAAAATATTTTGAATTAAAAAAAAAACGAATTGAATTGAAAATTAAATATTTTATAGGTATGTACCAACCATTTAAAAAATAATTTTAAAAATAACTTATACCTAGGTATGTAGGTACATACATACATATGTATGTTAAAAATCCCAATTTTGGTTAAAATATTTAAGAAAATCTACTATATATCCCCAGAAAGAAAGGACAAAGTTAAATAACAAACACACACACTTACCCACAAACATACACTTAACACAATTAATATTTCTCGCCCACTCTCACCCAAAATTTAATTTTTTTCTGATTACACGTGTGTAGTTAATAATAACCGAAAAAAAATTAGCAACAACAACCAAAATAACTAAAGCAAAAGTAGGCAACAAAAAAAAAAAAAAAAAAAAAAAAAAAAAAAGAAAAACAAACACATTTCATACCCTCATTTTTTTTTAATCACCCATAAACACGGAAGGCAACAAAAAGCATAAACGAAACGTCATCAGTGAGATAAACTTAGTAAAACCAAAGAACGAAAGAGACCAATTATAACAATAAATCGTCATCAACCAATAACTACACACAACAACAACAAGTAAAAGGAGTATAACAACTATACAAAAGTAAGTTTACTATTTATAATTTTCTGTTTTTATTTTGATTCCAATATTCTTGTGTTTCAAAAGAAATGTGTGTATGTACACACATGCATAAAGATACGATAAATGGTTACGAACAATCAAGTGTAGGCGAAAATAGAGAATCAAAACAAAATATGCATACATACATACATATATATGTACATACATACATGCATACACATGCATAAGCAAACATTTGCAAACTTAGTATGTATGTATGTATGTATGTATGTATGTATTTGCAAATAAACACAAACAAAACATAAACAAAATTAACTATTACATAATAACAAATGGAAACAAATGCATAAATTATGCTGCTAATAAAAAAAGCGTGTATGATAAATTAAGTCCAGAGCTTTAAAGGAGTTTTATTTTTTTTGCTTAAAAAAAAGAAAACAATTTAGTGTCAATCAAGTGATGCTATTAATTGAATTCTGAAAAAACACAGCTGTTTAAATTGGAATTTGGAATTGAATTAATTCATGTGTTTTTAATTATATTAACGACTGAAATTTAAAAACGAATGATATTCAACTTTAATGAGCAAAACTTGGGTGTTTTACGACATCGACAGGGTTTTCCAACTAGAATTTTGTCTTTCAAAAAGAGCATATTGGAATAACATGAATGTTTTGACACTTTCAGGTATGTGATGCAAAACGAAAACGAGTGAGTCCATTTTAAAGTATTTCTAATCAAATTTTTAAAATTTTTGTTTTAAGATTCTCTTTAATAGCAAATTATCTTTATATTTTGTGGGAAAAACTGTTTCAATACAGAAATATTACGAACAAATTAACTTCTAAAACTCACTCGTTTTCGTTTTCGATTTCCATCACATACCTGTTTGCTTGTTGACATACATACATATGTATGCATGTACATATCAGTAATAAAAGTGTGGACAATTGTTCGATCGAAGATTTACTTTGAAAATGGTGGATCTGTAAAAATACATTTCGTAAAATTCGTAATATTTACGGTCAACGTCATTCTGAGACCATTATTAAGAAGTTGTTTGATAAAATTACCGCATTAAGTTTCTGAAAAGAGCAATTGTTAAAAAAGTCTTTGCAGTCTTTAAGTGTCATTGCATGATGGTCTGCAAGCGTCATTAGGTAATTTTTTCTCGAAATGAATCACGTTATTGAGAGATGTAAGAAACTAAATTTTAGCATATTGTTGATTATCGACCCAATCGGCTATGCCGAATCTTATATACCCTTCACCTTTTTTGTGGATGCATAATTATATTATGCATAATTATGTCGATAAACACGCCATCTGTTGATGAATTTGTACGTAACAATATTAATATACTTTGTGTGATCAACGCCATCTGTTGATGAGTTTGTTCGTAACAATATTAATACACTTTGTGTGACCAACGTCATATGTTGATGAGTTTGTTCGTAACGATATTAATATACCTTGTTTGATCAACACCCTCTGTTGATGAAATTATTCGTAACAATATTAATACACTTAGTTTTTTTGATGAAATTTTCAGAGGTTGTCTCGGATTTTTGCTCATATCTCCGTTATTTATGGACGGATTTTGCTGATTTTAAACAGCAAACTTCTCGAAAGCATGTCTGACAGAATTATTGAAAATTTGGATCCCGAAGATATCTGGGGACTTCAGAAAATTGATTTCAACAGTCAGACAGACAGGCAGACAGACGGACATGGATTAATAGACTCTGCTATCTATAAGGATCCAGAATATATATACTTTATAGGGTCGGAAAATTATATTGTGGAAATTACAAACGGAATGACAAACTTATATGTATATACCTTTCTCATAAAGGTGAAGGGTATAAAAATCCGCGGGAGTTTTTCCCCTTTTTATTTTTTTACATTCAATTTGAATAGGAAAAATGGGAAAAGGAAAAAACCTCCCACGGAATTTTTATTCATGATTGGGCTGTATATGGGAATGCCACAGCCATCATCATTTATTCAAACCAGTCACAAAATTTCTCGAAATTCAGCGGTTAATTTATTATTGGCTATGACAATAGAATCGATTAAAGACACAAATTATAGTTGTCAAACTTTACTCGTTCCAATACAAGAAACATTTGAATGTTTTCATCTATTGTAAAAAAATTCCTGGAAAGCCAGTACCGTTTAAAAAACGTGTGGATGTTGTAATTTCGGGGCCTGAACTAGTAGTAGCCTCAATAAAGCTCAAGTTAAGCAAGGTCTACAACTAGAGATTACGTAAGTTTTACCGTGAGCCTGTTCTATTGCAGAATAAGGAAAACGAAATGAAGTAATTAAGTATGTAATTCCAATGGGTGGAAAGATTTATGTATGTACCAATTTAAATATGAAAGATATCTGTACCTAAAGACATATTTTAATATTCACTGCATATTCTTATTCTTCTTTATCCAGAAAACTTCTACAATAGTTGTTAATGTGTTAATGGGTAACTAATACGTTCCAAACATACAGTGCCCAATAATTGAATTTCTACCCAGAGATGCTTGGTCCTCTTATGTACCAATGAAAAGCTTAGTTCAATAAATTACACTAATTTTTGAAGGGTAACTCATACGCCCAACTATATAGTGCCGAACAATTTAATTTATACGAACAGATTCTTAGTTATTTTCTGGGCCAAAGTATTTTGGAAATATGTATGTATTTATGTACTAATCGTAGACAATACGAGTTTCGTTTATTTAATCATATTTAATACTGCAACCAAGGAGATATTAATGTTTATTTGCGCTTCTAATTCTTCCTTAAGCTTTCAGCGATTTAATTGTTGTCATATTCTGGAACTTAAACTAATTAGACAAGGTAATATTTAAGTTGGCTCAGTGAATAAAAATTTCGACGTCTTAAGTTCATTGCCTGAATCTTCTAGCTGCTAAATCGGTTTCTCCTCTTGAAATAACAGTAACCATAAGGTCAAGTTCGGGTAAAGAATATTCCCGAGCCATTGGCACTTGTCATATTTTAACCGTTATTGTAAATATTTATAATAACAATAATTTGGACATTACTTTGATTTCACCAAGAAAAAGATTTACTAACATTAAGTAAATTGACAATTACTCAAAAAATTCCAACAAGAGTCCATCTATCAACTTAAAGATGAAACTAGACAACATAATATGCACTTCATTAATCTATTAAAACAATCGTTTGTATTGGTCTATAGAAATGTTGAGCTAAATACGAAACTAAAGAGCATTGAATGGTTTTTGATCAACAATAAAAAGCATAATTTGTTCCAATCAGGAATTTAATATGCTTAGCCATTAGATAGACTTAAATAGGTTTAATATTTTATCAACAATCACCTAAAAATGGAACTGTTTGTGTTCATTCAGAGAAATTATGAAAAAAAACATTGTTAAGCTTGTAAATAGATTTGAAAGATCGCGGTAGAAGAATCTTGAATTTAAACATTTCAATAAGCCATTTAAGAAGAGCCAATCCAACACAAATTGTTCTAGCTGGATATGTAGAAGAAATTCGCTTCAGAAATAAAGATCATACGCGATTAAGGATACATATGTATGTACATGTGTATATCGCAAAAGATTTCCATTTTTAAATAAATTGAAATTTTCAAAGGGTTACTTTGAATTCTTAATATGAAGGATGATTAATTATATTATTTTACAAATATGATGTATACAGTGGTGGTCATATAATTAAAACATTCATCAGAACAGAAACTTATTAAATTTATTTTCTATTTATAAAAAGATAACAAAAATGTTTTTTCACTACCTTATTTTAAATCTGGCTGCATTTATTTCAGAGACCTGCAACAAGTATGAACGAGCCGACTTATTCACTAACGTTGAATTTTAAGAACAATACAAAAAAGTATGATTCAATTTTATGCTTATTCACTTTTTATGCACACACAGAAAATTCAGCAATGAGTATAAATCATTTCCAACACTTGGTTCGAACTGCAATGTTTGAAAACAAAAATTCTTGTTTATACACAGTTTGTTTTTTGCATGTCGGCTTTGTTGTGCATGATCTGATTGGAATTGAACTAAAAACACACGAGCCACTTATAAGTAAAAAGCGGCTGGCAGAAAAATATGAAAACATAAAAAATGTGCATTTACTACCTATTTAACATTATTTCGTCGAAAAGAAAACTTATTTGACAAAGCAATGATAAAATTTGTAATATGTACAGTTTGTCAAATATATTTTTGCACAGCAAAAAAAATTAAAGAAAAAATGTAAAATGAGCTGCTTCATACATTTAACGACACAGTCGAACATTCATGTTCGCACAAAACAACAAATGAATAAAACTCATGTTCGGCTAACAACACGTTGGCTTTGATGTAAAACGAGCTTCATACATTTAACGACACAGTCAGAATATTCATGTTCGCAAAAAACAACCAGTGAATAAAACTGAATGTTTGAAACGAACGGTTGCGTAAACGAGCGTTTTGTGCATTTGAACAAAAACGATTAAATCATAAAAATCAATGTGCATGATTAAGTATACCCGAAAATTTAGTACTCGTTGCAGGTCTCTGATTTATTTGAACTCCTCAAAACGGGATCATAAATTTTTGAAAATAAAAAAAAATTAAAGTTAATTGTCATTTACCACTGTTTTATTATTCCTAATAATTTTTTAAGTATGTACATATAAAACTCAGCTGCTTTTATTAGCGCACCTCAGGGGTTAATAATAATACACCACAAATCATGTGAATAGCTAAAGAATATAAAAAAGAAAACATCTCGAAAACAATAATAACAACCCACTGACAGAAAAATTAAAAACATACTCAATTCCAGTTGAATATGTATTAAAGTTAATTTAAAATAACCAAGACAATTGGCTTGTCAAAAAACGCGAAAAAACAGAAAACAAACATAAAATACAATAAAAGACATGAATATCATTGGCATGACATAAATAAAATTAAGTATTTTTTCTGGTAGCATAAACAAATTCAAATATTATACTCAATTAATGTTTGAATAAAAAACTAATAATAAAAATTATTTATGTATATTTTGCATCATTTATTATTATTTTGAATTATTTAACAAACAAACATAAAGTGCCTACAATTGTTATAAACAAGTGAAAATTAAAAAATTAAAAAAAAGTTTAAATTAAGGACAACAGCTAAATGCGTTTTAAATTCAAGTGTAAACAAAGCGAGACAGGATATTGCGTGTTAAAGCAGAATTTGAGAAAGAGAGCAAAAGAGAAAATAGAAAGTAGGGTTAGGAAAATCTATGTACATATGGGCATTTCTCCAATGTCGAATTGCGACATTCGTACGCATTCAAAGTGAAAAAAACATATGTCAAGACATGATTTTATTTTGATAAGAGGCGAAACCTATAGCTCTTGATTAGCACTTTAGTTTGTGCTAAAGTTAATTTTCGCCAATTTTTCGTTTTCAAGATAATTACAAAAAACAAAGACATTCGCACGCGACAAAAACAGAAGTCGCTTTCAAACTAAACAAATCAAACACTGAAATCAGCGAAACTTGAAGGAATATGTTAACGGGACTTATTATAAATATAATGCACTGATGTATCTCAATAATGGTTTTTATTTTATTTAAAAATATTAAGATGTTTATTTTTTATTTAATTTTTTATCACTGTCGCACGTGACATGTCGCATGCGACATTTTGTTCCATTATACTTTTTATGTTTATTATTTTATTTTTTATGTATTAAGAAATGCAAAATATGATTATAAATGATTTTTAATTTATTCAGTATATTTTATTTTCACAGCAGAAATTATAAACTTAACAACATATCTTCAATAAAGAAAAACAAAAATACATACTTATATTCATCTAATGTATGTCCAACAAAAACAGAAACTAACTTAACTGAGAATGGTATTACTAAGATCAAAAAGAGTTTTTTTAATGGAATATGCAGTCCTAGCTGCCTCTTGCTGTTGGCCATCGCAACAAAACGAATGGAACTGGGATATACCTGGAATGCTTTTCACTTCCTTCCATTTTTCGTCCAACTTATATTTCAGAGACAAATTTTCAATTTGAGCAGATGGCATAAAATGCATTTTGATTCCATTTATGTTGTTTGATTTTTTATTATACTTCCGTTTTTCTTGAATTATATCTTCGTTGCCTTCAGCCTGCGCTCTCCACGTTCGTCTAGCATTCTGCATTCTTTCGCTGTTTTTCAATTTATAGTTTTGTAATTTTGTTTCATCATCCTTTAACCTTTCTCTCCATCGTTTGCAGTTGGCTTTATTTTTTTCTCCGCCATTTTTACTCATCTACATTCGAAATTTTTATATTAACATATACAAATAAATATATTTTAGATTTTTTTTTTATTTTATGAATTTTACACTTACGATGTCGCACGCTTCAAACTTTAAATAAGTGAAGAGAATAAAGCGCTGATTATTTTGCAGCAAATTTTTTTTTTTTTTTAATTTGCAATAAAAATATATATTTGTTACTTGCGTTTGATGCGTTTTGTTCAAATACCTTCGACTCACTGATAAAAAATGTCCTTTTTCAATGTCGCACGCTACAACGAAATATACGGTAAAACAAAGAAAAAATTTACCGTAATTGGCAATCGCTTCGTTCCTTTTACATATTTCTCATATTCTTTAAATATAAACTGAGATTTATAAAAGCAAATGTCAATGCATAATGTCTCTCAATAAGATCAGTAATCAAAACAAAACAAGCAATATAAATGTTTAAAACAGAACTTTTGCAATTATTCGACTTTACATGCGAATATTTCAAAATGAGTTATGAATAAATGTTAAATTTTTTTAAATTAGATAATTTTAATAGATTCTCTAAAAAAAATATTTCAAAACAACATACTTTTATAGACCATAAATTTTTTGGCTGTGGTTGACATTTCTGTGGAAATGCCCATATGCATGTATATAAATATGTATATTATACATATGTATATCAAATAGAAATACACAAACCAATGACTAAAAAAATGTTTTAAAAATTACGTTGTTTTTATTTCGTATGGAAATTTCTGGGGTTTTTTTCAAAATTCTGCTAAATTAGGTATTAAATAGTTAGTATGTTGTAAGTAGATACTTTGGCACTTTTAAATTTCTTATTTAAATGAATTTTAATTATTTAAATGAATTAATTATAACAAAATTTAAAGGATACTAAAAGTAATTGTTTAAATTTTTAAAATTTTCTGCAGATTTTTATACGGAACACGAGATTTTTAGTAAACAAAATTATGCTAAACCATAATAATAGCGGATACTTTTGAGAGCCTTCTACAATTTAAATTCATTTAGAAATATTAATAAAATTACCCAGCAGTAGTTTTGAGATCTTGTTCAAACATTACTAATTCACAACCACAAGTATCAAAAATTGAAAAATTCACAACCACTTTAGATTCTTTAATTACCGCCCAAAAACAAGTGATGACACAATCACTGCTGGAAGCAATTATGTTCAACGCTCTTGTGCTTCTAAAATACTTGTACAGGGCTTTCAAGGAACCAGCCTTGTCGAATTTCTACCAACAGACTTTTTGTATATGAACCGTTAGTGTAGACAGAGAACCCGACGCTTAGTAGGAATATAAATAATGATTTTTAAGAGCTTTCGTATTTGATTTAAAAAACACACAACATTTTGAGAAATATATGAAATCTTTATTTTATTTTTTAACGATCTACATACATATATAAAATTCAATGTTAAAACATGATTTCAATTAAATCTTGACCGCGGCGACTCCTCAAATGGCCCATTTTTGACATACTTACTCGAGCATTTTTTGTTTCTCGTTAATTCGGTGTTATGTGGAACATAACCCCACAAAAAAAAATAGTCCAAAGATCGCACGATCTAGGCGCTCAGTTTCCATATTTGTATGACCCCCTTTGATAATCACTTTAACATTTATAAATATTTTAAAACAGTTTATGTAAAGATCAACTTTAACTCATAAAATATTAATATGTATGCACAGAAGTCATGCCAGCCAGATGCTCCATTTCTGAAAAGCTATTTTTACACATATACTGACCGACTATACTTTCTTTCTTGTTTAGTGAGAGAAAGGTCTTCTAGTTAGTTTCACAAACAACTTCTGGTCAGACAACTGTCTTAAACTTAGATAATCGTCTTGTAGCTAGACAACCATCTGGCAAAATAGGTTTGAAAATTAGCAATCATTGAACCCGACAACGTCGAATTTTTAAGAAATTTGGGCACGATTTTCTTTCTATTTTTGATTAACCCTTGCTCAGCATTCATACAGATTCCGAGTGTTTCGCTTTTTTGACAGAATAACAGAAAATGCCTGGTTTTTTAAAAAAGCTTCTTTAGTGTCTTCGAATTTTAGGTAAACAATGCTTTAACTCAAACTAAAGGCAAACTGAATTTGAATTTCTCGCAGTGTTCGGACCCATAATTCTTTTTCTCTACATACATACATACATATATGTATTGATGACTTCCATCATCAATTCATTATTAACTTGTTATTGGTGTAGTCTTTATTATTTGCTGTTGTTGTTATATTTTTGTTGCTTTTTATACCCACCACCAAAAAGTTGGGGGGTATATTATATTTGCATTCCGTTTGTAACACATCGAAATAATGTTCCTAGAGCCAAAAAGTCTATATATTCTGGGTCCTTATAAGATTCTAAGATTCTAGCCATGTCCGTCCGTCTGTTGAAGGCACGATAGAACTTCGACCAAAAGCAAAGAACAATGAAATTTTTACCAAACATTCTTTGGTCTACTGAAATGATTGGTATTGGAATTGGGCAATATCGGTCCAGTATGATCCGAATTATTGATCAAAGTTTCAGACTACCTTTATATTTTTCAGATATTTTTTGCTATTTTTTTAAATGCAGATAATATTATGAAATTTTGCACACTTTATTTTGAGTACGTTGAAAATAGTAGAAATCTTTCTCATAGCCTCCATTCAAACATCTTCCCGGAATATGGCTTTATGGTACATAAATGTCCATAGAAAAGCTGTATTCATACACAATTCTGCAATAATAAGTTTCATGCAAAGTGAAATCTCTGAACGATATTTTGTTTGCATCAGTCCATATTTTGACCATAGCCCCATACAAAGACCACAAATAGTCCATTAATATACATATATACATCGTCATACCAAATTTTATGATGTTCGGTCCATATATGACTGTAGCCTCGATATAAAGTCCACTTCCATAAATCCCTTATGAAACTACTATCAAGTTTAAATTCAACAGAAATAATCTATATATATATCGTCGCTCTTAATTTTATGATTATCGGTCCATATTTAACCACAGCCCCATATAAAGTCCACTTCCGGAAATCACTTAAATGCGCATAAATCTCTTATAAGCATCAGTAGCAAGTTTACGTATATAGAAATATTCACACCCAATTTTATGATGATCGGTTCATATTTAACCGTAGTCCCCATATAAAGTTAATTAAGCTCTTATAAAAATCATTATTACGTTGAAACTCAACACAAATAAACATATAAATTATCCTACAGAATTTCATGATGATTGGCCCGTAATATGTAGGTCACAGTTCCCTTATGAGGACTACTGCCGAAAACTCATTAACCTACATAAACATCCATACCGAACCGAAATTTTACACAGATCAGATATATGTATGTATGTAAGTATGTAAAAACTATGGTATTGAATTTTGTAAACGTTGGTCCATAATTGGTCACAGAGTATACAGAGCTGACATTTTGATGTTTCAAAAAGCCAAAATCAGTTTTCTAGGGCTTTTTGGTAGGCACTTAATTAATTGTGTGTTAAGCTAGATTTAAAGTTAATCGCTTAATGTTACACGTTGCAAAAATATAAACAAAGTGTAAATTCTTGATTATAACTGGTATAGGCAAAAAATTCTTATAAATATCGTTATTGAGATGAAATTCTACCAAAATAAACCGGAAATAAATAGAAATTATGTACTATACAATATTTTATGAAGTTCGCCCCATAATAGGTGATTTGGTAGAGGGTATATAAGATTCGTCACAGCCGATTATAAGCTGTTACTTGTTTTGTTTGTTTTTGGTGTTCTTCAATATTGTTTTTGTGGGGGTGAATATGGAGCTAATAAAACGAACGCGTGTACGATTTATATTTGTATGACATTGGATGCCAAAATAAATGTCATGCAGACAAGAACAATTTCTTCGTCTTCGTTTTCTGCTTCTTCTTATTGTTCTTCGTCTACTTACGGGACAGTGTATAGCCAAAACAAAAACAAACTAAAACAAAATCAAAGAGCAGCAACAACAATAACAAACAAGCAAAGAAAAATATACATAAATAAAAAAATAACAAAATAAAATAACAAACAGACGAACAAATAACACAAAAAAAAATAATAAAATAAAAGTAAAGGAAAATTACCGAAAATTATCTGCAAAGTTTACGTATTTACAGACAAAAACAAACAAAAACGCAAATTGAATAAAAATACATACATTATACATACATACATACATACATACATACATACATACATACATAATTTAATTAAACTTTTTAATTTATTGATTATAAAAAATACTAACATGAGAATTATATTTAATTAAAATGAATACCTATTAACAATTTATGGATTTCTTTATGAAACCTTTTAATGTCAGGTGAAGGAGAAATAGAATTTTAATATTAACTACATATGTAGGTACATATGTATGTAATTGCTCCTAATGCAATAATTCTAAAGTTTTTCGTTAATATTTATAAGTTTATTTTGTCTATTATTTGATATTTTGTTGTGCTTCCTGTTTGTTGGTTTTTGATACAAACCCTGCCAACTGTAAATCGCCATTTTGGTTTATGTTTTTGATTATTGTGAAATTGTTTAGTTTGCATGCAATTTTGCAATATGTAGTAGGTATTAAAAAAGTTTTGCTTGAGGCCAATTAAACTGTATTTTAAGCATTAAGTTTTAATTATAACAACAAATTGAACATTTGTATGACTAACTAAAGCTGATTTATTTGAATTTGATTGATAAGAAAACACAACTCGAAAGTTAATTTGACTTTAAATAAATTTCATTTTCCAATCAAGCAAATCAAATGATTTGAATTGGCATGAATATTTAATTATTTTCTTGTTTTTAACATACATATGTACATACAGTTCTAAACATTTAAATTGTGATTAAATTTAAAGCAAAATTCAAAGATATTTAAAGTGTCAGGGTCGAATAAAAATTTGAAAAAAGGTCTTAAAGATAATCAAATAAGAACAACAAATCAAAGTGCATAATATGTTATTCATTTAATCCATGCTGCATGTTCTCTTAATGCCTAACATTGCTTTAAAGCCTTCAGAATCTGATCGTAGCATTTTTATAAAATGTTTTGGTGTCATAAACGATTTTAATCATAAACCACAACATTTTCACCTGAAACAATTTCGGTGTTGTCATATAAAATAGGTGTACATAATGGTTTTTTAAGAGTAAATACATTGAGCATTGTTATAGCCCAAAGTACTAAGACAAACTCTATAAAAGGCACAGGCAATTAATTGTGAACGTTAAAAACAACAATCTTTGCTACTTTCTAAACCGGATAAGATTTTTTAAGGTATTTCTAGCGATAGCGAAATTTTGTAATTAATCAGAGCATATTTTTAGCAAAATTTTTCTTTTTTTTATACATAAGTACATAAATTTATAACAATTTAATATAGAAAAAACACTGAGATTATACATTAACAACTGTTATCACTAAAGAATGATTATGTGGGGGTCTATCTATGTTCTTTGTTGCTTAAACTTAAGATAAGAAATACAAATTAATACATATGTACATATTTAAAATGCATTAGAGGGTGATGTTTTTAAAGATTGAAAATCTAAAGCAAATAAGAAAGTATAGTTGGTCAAGCCCGACCATATAATACCCTATGCCCAGTATATTCCGTGAAAATAAATATTCAGCCTTATTATGAGTGTCGTTTTCTTTTTACGACAACGACTCTTTCGTAATAGATTAAAGATAAAATTAAATTTGTTTCATTAATCTATTACGAAACAGTCGTTGTTGTAAAAAGAAAACGACATTCATAATAAGGCTGATTATGTATGTTATATGTACTTAATATCGATATAAGGTCTAATTTGAAATTAGGTCAAAGTGAATTACGGAGATGGTCTTATATGGGAGTTTTACATAATTATAGACCGACCATTATAAAATTAGTTGTCATCATTTCTGTATATATGAAACTTATTTGTGTTGAATTTTATTTGGTTAACAACATTTTTAAGAGATTTATGGTCGTTAAAGTGATTTTCAGAAGTGAGCCTTATATGGGAGCTACGACTAATTATGTACCGATAATCATAAAATTCTACCGTATTATTTGCATATATACGAAACATATGTATTTGTGTCCAATATTTTTTGTATACCGACATTTTTAAGAGAGTTTTGCACTTCAAAGTGATTTTTGGAAGTGGCCCTTGTATGGGAGCTATGATCAATTACCTACCGATCTTCACAAAATTTGTAGATGTGATTTGGCTTCATTTACTAATTTGTGGTAAAATTTGTTTGGATACTTGCATAATTCAAATATTTATGATCATTAAACTCCTATTTCGGGAGAACATTTGTATGGGAGCCAGGTGAAATAATGGACCGATTTCCACCAGTTTCCGTCCTTGGGCCGAAAAAATATCACATACCAAATTTGATTCAAATACCTTCAAAATTGCGACCTGTACTTTGCGCACAAGCTTTACATGGACTGCCAGCCAGCCAGCCAGACGAACGGACGGATATCGTCAAATCGATTCAGGAAGTGATTTTGAGTCGATCGATATATTTTAAGGAGGGTGTTGCACCAATAGTTATGGGCGTTACAAACATCAGCACAAATCCAATATAACCTGCCCACTATTGTGATGTAGGGTATAACAATGCTATTTTTGTATATTCCGATTCATACTAATAATAATACATATATGTTTGTAAAGCAAAGAAACACTTTGCAAATAACTTAAATAAAATTTACGAGTATATTTGTCTGAATTAATCTACGTTTTGTGATTGGATTTTATATTAAGCTTATAAATATTACTATTGTGTTTAACATTATTTGTTTGAGGGGATCACACGATGTGACTTTTACCTATAACTTTTCTCCTTCGACTCGAGTTTGTAGATGAAATACGTAGTGGAGAGTACGAAGCGACAAATTTGATATTTCTTCTTATCTCTTGTATTATTTTTATTTAATTTACCAGCAGGGTTGCCACAATTAAATGTCATTTTAGGATTACAGAAATTTTTTGGGAACACTGCGAAATAGTGAAATATCAGGATTATGAATACCTGTATAATTTACTTGTAACGTAACTAAGTCCTATATGGCAACACACCTGCGAATGAGCGAAATTGGAGAAATGAACAATTTAATGTCAAAATGTCGCAAGAATGGTGCAAGAAATGTTTCATAAAATAAATAAATTTGCTAAACGTGTGGTAAGTTCAATTGGTCTTATTATTTGTCAACAACAATAACAAAAAATATAAAGATCGTTTTTTTTCTGTATTGTTTTTAAAAATCTAGTAAGACCTGCTTGAGTTGTTTGAAATGAATGCAAAAAAAATAAAAACGAAACCTAAAAATGTTGTTGTTGTTGTTTTTATTATCTGCTAATTTGTTATTATTATTGTAGGTATTAAATGCTAAAGATACATTACAATTAACTCCTAAGAATACATGTATTTGTGTATAGTGTAAGTGTATCTAAAGATTTTGGGCCGGCCACCACAAAAGTACTGCAACAAAGTTCTCTCTCAGGAAAAACAATACATACATACATATATATGTACGTTGTATTGAAAACCGCAGTTTGATGGCGTCAAGTATCTGCAGCTACCCACACAAATACAATTCAATGATGCATCTGCGAGTATCTATGTATGCCAGCTATCGCAGGCAAACCCTCTGCTTTTACCCTGCAAATAACGCGACTAGTCCATACATGCATGTAAAGACTAGTCCAAAGAGGAGTAGGAGTACTCCAAAACTACTCCAAATATATGAAGAAAAGGTGGTCCATTTAACATTGCGATGTCCTAGGACTGGACCATATAACTACAAACTCTTGTTTAACTATGACATGGTCCATGACTGCATTACATTGGACCATGTTGTGAGTAGTCCATTTCATCTAAAATGGATCACGTAGTCCAATATTATTTGCAGGGTAATTATGGTTTAGAATCTAAACTTTAGATGTCTATTGCTCTTTTCTACCTCTAGTGTGATTAAATGGTACTAAATAAAATGCACTTTTCTGCTAAATGTTACTTTCGTTGCATCTTATTTTCGTTTGTTTTTTTCACGCGACATGCTTTCTGCCTGCCGCTGCTTATCTGTACGCCTGCCCCTACACAACACAATCTGTCAAATTGTTTGTCTAAAGCCAGAAAAAATACAATACTTTTGTCTTTCAATATCATTGTATGTTAAAATCAAAACAAATCAGTGCACATTTAGACACCGGTATAAACAAGATTGTAATTTGTTTTCATTTTTTATTGTCGCATTAAAAATATTTATTTTTGTAATTTTTTTTTTACAAAAAAATTCGAAAGTTTTAAAAACAAATAAGTTTAAAATAGAACAAAAAAAAAAAT
This sequence comes from Bellardia pandia, assembly GCA_916048285.2. NCBI lineage: Eukaryota > Metazoa > Arthropoda > Insecta > Diptera > Calliphoridae > Bellardia > Bellardia pandia. Next base: position 97,109,683 of record OU696531.1, on the reverse strand, counting down.
ATAAAAACATAATTAAATTTAAAAAAATAAACCTAAATTAAATAAAGATTTTATTACAAATTTGTAATAAAGTATATGAACAAAGTTAATTTTTTGCTAAATTACATAATTCTATTAGGTAAATATAGCAAATTATAATTAAAACAGTGAATTTCAATGTTAATTTCTCTTAATGAAAAAATAAAATGTGTGAAATAATTAAATAAAATCTGAAAAAATTTGTGAAAATAATATTTAGACACTCCGATTTTAAAAAAGGGGTATGATATCTAGAAATCATTTGTGATAAAACAATTTAAATTGTGGCAATTTGAAATCTATTAATAAAAAAAATTTCACCATTTTGTTTAATAGAAAAATGTTGTATAAATCTAATTTAAATGTGTTAATTTCTTGTTATGTTATTTGATATAAAGTTTCCATTTGTTGCGAATTAAGAACGGGTAATGGATTTTATATTGTTTAAAAATAATTATATTTCGGTTGTGTTTATTGCTAATATTTTAACAACCGGTTCACTTGTTTGTACATCATACGACTTTAACATATCAGTTTCAAATGAATAGTACTTGCCGGCAAAGAGAAGCAAAAGGAATTAAACAAGAAACTACAAGTTTAAAGGAAGTCTAAATTTGCTCAAATAACAAACGGAAGTTGTGGGGTTTTAAAGGGCTACCAGAAGTTTTAAGATGAAATCTTTTTATTGTTTATTGTATTGTCTTTATTGTTATATTACTTTTGTGTATAATCATTATTTATTTGTAAACATTACACGACTTGTAGGATATCAAATTAAAGTGAATGGCATTTACATGAAGAGGCTGCTAAAGAAAAAACATTACAGACTAGTACTTTAGTTCTGCATTGTAAATTCTTAAATGTTAACCCTTTCAGACCGTGATGCATCAATTGTGCGAGTGAGTTTCGGTTTCAATATTTTTGCTTCTGTTAATCCAATTTGAAATAGACTGAGATGCATCGATATTCCTGATTGTTTTTTATATTTCCTTCTCACATTTGATTTACCGTTACTTGAATTATTTCGAAATTTTTCAGTCACAGTTCAGTTTAAGCAAAGTTAACCGTGGAATTAAGTGTCTTTAATTACAAAAGTATTAATCGTATACAAATAATGACATAGGAGTGTATTTACGAAATAAAAATTATAAATTTTAATATTTCAAACTAATTGAAATCGCTTCATACAATAAAAATGTGTTTTAGTTAAAAATATTAATAAAAATCGACCAAGATGCAACAAGTGTGCGTGTCTTAAAAATCCTTGAAGGCTATAAAAATGATAAAACCTAATCATTGATAATATATTCATATGCTGTAGAGATCACATCTTCCAAAAATTATTAAAAAAACTCCTGTTAGTTTTAAGCCATGTCTGAAAAGGTTAATAGAATGTGTTGTATTTCTAATATTTGCTGAATTCACAAATGAGGTTGCAGTTTGTTTATTTAGTAATTCCACAGGATTTAGCTAAAATTTATTTTACATAAAGTGCTAAGATTAAAGCTAAAATTTAACTACACACATAAAGGCCTAGGATTGAAGCTTAAATTAAATTATCTACAATTGAAGTAAAAATTTAAAGAAATTTTATAGATTTAAACGTCGTCTCTTTTTAATGTCTTAATTTAGCTTTAATCTTAATTGTTTTGAAGGTCTTAATTGAGCTTCAATCAATGTTCTATTCAGAGTCTTAATGTAGATTCAATCATAGTTCCTTTAAGAGACTTTATTTGGCTTAAATCTTAGTTCTTTTTAGAGTCTTCATTTGGTTTTAATTGTTGATCGTTTTAGAGTCTTCATTTAACTTCAATTGTAGTTCTCTTTAGAGTCTTCATTTGTTTAATATTTTTATATTGTTAGCGTCATAATTTTGCTACATTTGAATCTATTAGAGTCTAAATTTAGTTTTATCTGTTGATCTTTTTCGAGTCTTCATTTGTTAAACATTTTCATTTAGCTTCATTTTCTTTTACTTGTAAATTCTATTCACAAACAAAAGTTACTAACAGTAAAGTCTTCTAAGTATTTAGGTATTTTTCAACATAATTCGACACCATAAGTTTGATAATATTAATCTGAGACCCAAGTAAGTATATAAAGTCTTGATCTTTATAAAATTCTAAGATTAAGTTTGGTATTGAAAATTATTGAAATCGGTTTAGTAGGACCAGAGTTATGGATCAAAATGTGAGGCAACCTTAATATTTTAAATATATTGTAGATAGTACCATGAAATTTTGTACACGTTGTTTCTATGATAAAAGGAAAAACTGTGATGAAAATATAAGAAATCGGTCCATGATTACTCATAGCCCTGATACAAATATCTTTCCGAAATATTACTTAATGATACATTGGATACATAGATAAATTGAAATAGTTTGAATTTATAAAAATAATTTAAAATGATGGTGCAATTTACTTTCGACTTCATTTTTTTATTAATAAAGCCGCTTTGAACAGCTTTTACTGTCTATTGGTTTACTTGTTTATATTTATATTAACTTTAATCATGCATGCCATGGTTCAATGGATTTGAAAATATCATTTTATTTATATACTTAATGGTTTTATTACGTATAATTAATTTCACTATTAACAACAACACAAACAACAAAACATAATAATAAACAAGTGGTGATGAATTTGTTTTATTATTTAAAATATTTAAAAGTATTTGACATATCAAGTGATTTTTAAATGAAAAAAAAATTTAAATTTTTGCTGTAACTATTTAGAATGTGGCGTTGAAAAGTTTAATAAAAAATTGTTAGCAATTAATTAAAATTAATCTATAAAAGTAAAACAAAGTGTGATTTTTTTTAATAGATTTTAACGCGTTACTTTCACAACTTTCAGTTCAGGCAAAAATCATTTAAAACAATTAAGGAATTAGACATACAAACATATTTGTTTTTTCACATTAATTATAATGTGGTTTAAATAATTTTTAATTTTCATCAGTTTGTCAGTTTTTAATTTAAATTATATATTTCTATAAGTAACCCCTGTATTCTGTGAGAATCTAAAATACATACATATCGTTGGTCTCATGTAGAAAGGCCCTAACTCGCTATTTTTCGAAATTTGTTTTTTTTTTTGCGATTTCAATGCATTTAACGCAAATACACCTCCTCACAAAAATTTATTGCAATAGTGTAAAAAATGACGCTTTTATAAGCAGTTGTACAAAAAAAGTTACATGTTGAATATTACAGTTTCTATTATGTTTTTACCTTCTCCTGTAAAGTTTCAAATATGCGAGTTAGGGCCTTTTTACATGAGACCATCGATATATGTATGTGAATTTTTTGACATTTTCAAAAATATAATTTATTTATAAAATTGTAAATTGTTGACCTTTAGTTTTGTTGTTTGTAAATTTTGTTCGGCATAAGGTCATAAGATAACAAATTTTTAAATGAAAAATATAAAAATATTTTGTTTTAAAAATTTTTTTATTTTATTTTATTCCCAATATTTCGGTCAACTTTGTTGACCATCTTCAGGGGTTCTATATAAAAATACAAAAATATATTAAACAAATTATTATTAGTTACACAAAGCATTTCAAGCACAAACAAATTATAATTACATTTAAAATAAATAAAAGAAAAACAAATTTCACTCTGTTGAGTTTGTTGTCCAGTCGTAAGCTTTTGTCAACTAGTGTTTTTAATGTTTTGTTTTGGTCTTTTTCTGTTTTTGTGTATCGTGTGTTTGTATGTGTGAGCTGATATGTTCTCTGTATCAATTTTGTAGTTCAATCTCTCATCTGTCTCTAAATTAAGTATGTGTAACATCTCTAGAGTGAACCTCCTCGCATAATTTTTCTCTTCTGCTAATATCTTTACATCATTGAAATTTGGTGTGTGTCCAGCGTTGCCACGACCAGCGTTGCCACGACCAAAAAAATTTTGTAACCAAAATGTAAAAAAAAAGTAACCAAAAGCAAAAAAAAGTAACCAAAATTTTTATATATTTAAAATTTTATTTTATTTCAGCTAAAAAATATATATGTAAAATATAAATTAACCATTGCATTTCAGTTTGTAGTTCAGTCTTATAATTAGGTACAATTGAAAGAAAAAACTAATTCAGCAATAACAATATTAATAAAACCCAAATGTAATTAATTTCATTACATTTGTTACCAAACACTAGTAGATAAAGTTTAAGTAGATGAGGCTAAAAATCTGTCTTGAATGTTCTTAGATGATTTATCCATATAGCGAACGACTAGAACTAGTGATTTCTTTGTGGATACGTCTGTTGTTTCGTCTACTATTAACGAAAACTTTGTCGTTTTTAGTTTGGAAATTAAATTTGCTTTAGATTTGCTTCCTAACATTTCTGTTAATTAAGTTGCTTTACCTGCCACATTTAATGTGTTTCGCAATTTGACAGTCGGGACAGCGCTTCTCTAATAAGCCTGGTAGATGTCCATTAAAAAAAAGGCAAATTGTGGGAAATAAGAAACATTACTAATGTTAGCTCTGTTTGGTGCACTTGCTTATTAAGAGTTTCTTTTTGAGGACTTGCAAATGTTATTTTTATTTTCCACATTTTGCTTATGAACACTTTTTAGTGTGCTTTCGTAAATAACTTACGTGATTTGCAATTTTTTTACACAGGCAGCGCAGAAACAACATCCATCTTTGTTTCTTAGCCACGGAAACTCATCCAACCACAATACACGGAATTTTCTTTTCGGGCTGTTATTAATGTCACTAAACAACAAAATATTATTTAAAAAAGTTATTGAAATTGAATGAAAATATACATATTCTCATCATCACTTCCAGAAGATAACTCGACATTATTAGTTTTACTTTGAGCAGCCTTTTTAAATAAAAATCTAACAAAAATAAAAATTGTGCTTAAAACCAATATTATTATTTTTTAATTCGAAGTACATACTTATCCATTTTTTACGAAAGAAACCCAATCTTAACTATTTAGAAAACACTTTATTAAAAAATAAATAGCACGCTAATTTGCAAAAAGCTTTTTTTTTTTGTTTTCTGGTAAAAACATAATTTATGAATGTTGATTAAGGTTCGTTCATTTCTAAAACAAAAGAAAAATTAACTTGTTCCGATGTCAAATCAATATGAAAATGCATTTTGTAGCATGTTTTTAGATGGTTTTTGTGAAGAACCTTTTACTCGTTCAACAATACAATGATTGTGTTTGTTATGTTTGGAGACAGGCATGTATTTTTTTGTAATCCTGTGTTTAGTGTTTTATTTTTAAAAAACTTTTAAATTGTGGTGTAAATTAAGTCAAAGTAAAAGCAATGTAAAAAATGGTTACTTTTATGTTAAAAAAAAGTAACCAAAACGGAAAAAAAGTACACAAGTACACATTGGAAAAAAAAGTAACCAATTTTGGTTAAAAGTAACCAAAATGGCAACGCTGGCCACGACCAAAAAAATTTTGTAACCAAAATGTAAAAAAAAAGTAACCAAAAGCAAAAAAAAGTAACCAAAATTTTTATATATTTAAAATTTTATTTTATTTATACTTCAGCTAAAAAATATATATGTAAAATATAAATTAACCATTGCATTTCAGTTTCTAGTTTAGTCTTATAATTAGGTACAATTGAAAGAAAAAAATAATTCAGCAATAACAATATTAATAAAAACCAAATGTAATTAATTTTATTAGATTTGTTACAAAACACTAGTAGATAAAGTTTAAGTAGATGAGGCTAAAAATCTGTCTTGAATGTTCTTAGATGATTTATCCATATAGCGAACGACTAGAACTAGTGATTTCTTTGTGGATACGTATGTTGTTTCGTCTACTATTAACGAAAACTTTCCTAACATTTCTGTTAATTGAGTTGCTTTACCTGCCACATTTAATGTGTTTCGCAATGTTGAGAGTCGGGACAGCGCTCCTCTAATAAGCCTGGTAGATAGTCCATTAATAAAAAAAGGCAAATTGTGGGTAATAAGAAACATTACTAATGTTAGCTCTGTTTGGTGCACTTGCTTATTAAGAGTTTCTTTTTGAGAACTTGCAAATGTTGTTTTTATTTTCCACATTTTGCTTATGACACTTTTTTTGTGTGCTTTCGTAATTAACTTACGTGATTTGGAATTTTTTTTCACAGGCAGCGCAGAAACAACATCGATCTTTGTTTCTTAGCCACGGAAACTCATCCAACCACAATACACGGAATTTTCTTTTCGTGCTGTTTTTAATATCACTAAACAACAAAATATTATTTAAAAAAAGTTATTGAAATTGAATGCAAATATGCCTATTCTCATCATCACTTCCAGAAGATAACTCGACATTATTAGTTTTACTTTGAGCAGCCTTTTTAAATAAAAATCTAACAAAAATAAAAATTGTGCTTAAAACCAATATTATTATTTTTTAATTCGAAGTACATACAAACTTATCCATTTTTTACGAAAGAAATCCAATCTTAACTATTTAAAAAACACTTTATTAATTAAAAATTAAATAGCACGCTAATTTGTAAAAAGCTTTTTTTGGTTTTCTGATAAAAAACATAATTTATGAATGTTTATTAAGGTCCGTTCATATCTAAAACAAAAGAATAATTAACTTGCTCCGATGTCAAACATCAATATGAAAATGCATTTAGTAGCATGTTTTTAGATGGTTTTTGTGAAGAACCTTTTACTCGTTCAACAATACAATGATTGTGTTTGTTATGTTTGGAGACAGGCATGTATTTTTTTGTAATCTTGTGTTTAGTGTTTTATTTTTAAAACACTTAAAATGTGGTAGTTTAGTTTATCACCAAAATTAGTGGTAAAAATTAAGTCAAAGTAAAAACAATGTAAAAAATGGTTACTTTTGTGTTAAAAAAAAGTAACCAAAACGGAAAAAAAGTACACAAGTACACATTGGAAAAAAAAGTAACCAATTTTGGTTAAAAGTAACCAAAACGGCAACGCTGTGTGTGTCCAGTAATTGCACAGTGGGCCGCGAGTGCTGTTTTTTGTTCCAGTGGTCTGTAAGTTGCCTTCATGTCAGATTTATGTGATGATAGTCTGGTTTTTAATTTAGTTTTGGTTGTACCTACATATGTCTTCTGACATATGTTGTTGTTGTCGCCATTGCAATTAATTTTGTATACTACGTTAGGTTTTTCTTCAATTTTCAATTTTGATTTCATCTTGCTAAATAATTTGTTCACAGTATTATTACATTTAAAGGCTAACTGGAACTTGTCCTTATTATATATATTGGAATTTTTGATTCTCTCAGAAAATTTCGGTATATAACCGACTGATTTAAATATTTTTGTCTCTGTGTCTGTATTTTTGGTTAAAGGACATTTATTCTTCACACGTTTTATTAAATCGTCAATCGTCTTTTTTGGGAAGTCGTTCATTCTCAGAATATTCTTGATTTTATGTAAATTTTCTTTGTGAAATTGATTGTCACTTATATCTAAAACTCTGTTAATGAAATTGGTTGCCGTATTTATAATTATCCGTTTTGGATGTTTCGAATAGAAATTTATTAATCTACTCGATGATGATGGTTTTTGATACCAATTCAGTTTCAGAAGATTTCCTTGTCTGATTATTATTGAGTCCAAGTACGATAGTTTATTATCACATTCTCTCTCCATGGTAAATTGAATTTGTCGGTTGTATGAGTTTAAGATTTTCAATGTTTCATCAATTTTGTCCTTTTTTATGATTCCAAACAAATCGTCAACATATTTGGTGAGTAATCTTGGTTTTACCTCCATTAACTCCATAGTCTTGTTTAATAGATCTTCCATAACTATGTCGGCAATCACAGGTGATGCCGGAGATCCCATTGGCATTCCTTTTAGTTGTTCATAAAATTTTTCTTCAAATTTGAAATATCTTGTGTCCTTTATACAAAAACTAAGTATTTGAATAAATAAATCTTTAGGTATTGTTGTATATTTCTCTAGTATATGCCACTTTCTTTCAATCGTCCTTAAAGCTAGGTTAACAGGTATGCTAGGAAAAAGCGAGATTACGTCAAAAGATATGAGAATTTCATCATTTTCTATGGTCATATTGTTAATTTTAGATTTGAATTCTTTAGCGTCTTTAACATTATATTGGGAGTCAGTAGTCAAGTTCTTTAGAATATTAATTATATATTTACATAGCCCATACGACGGTGAGTTTATGGACGAACAAATTGGTCGTAAAGGCATTTCAGCTTTATGGATTTTTGGAAGTCCATAAATACGTGGTGAAGTGGCTATTTTATTAATCATTGCGTTTTTCTCAGATTCCGTTATGAGGTGTTGATTAAATAATTTTGTTATTAAGTTATTGTTTTTTGTCTGTAACCCCGAGGTTGGATCTTTCTTTATTCTTCTGTAAGTGCAAAAGTCCTTTAAAATATCTTTCATTTTCAATTCATAGTCACTCTTGTTCATTGCAACCGTTTTATTCCCTTTATCGGCACTAAGTATTAATATGTCATTATTTTCCCTCAAAAAAAAAAAGACCAAAACAAAACATTAAAAACACTAGTTGACAAAAGCTTACGACTGGACAACAAACTCAACAGAGTGAAATTTGTTTTTCTTTTATTTATTTTAAATGTAATTATAATTTGTTTGTGCTTGAAATGCTTTGTGTAACTAATAATAATTTGTTTAATATATTTTTGTATTTTTATATAGAACCCCTGAAGATGGTCAACAAAGTTGACCGAAATATTGGGAATAAAATAAAATAAAAAATTTTTAAAACAAAATATTTTTATATTTTTCATTTAAAAATTTGTTATCTTATGACCTTATGCCGAACAAAATTTACAAACAATATAATTTATTATAATATAATTTATTAAAATTGAAATGATGCTTTTGTTTTTAATTTATTTGTTTGCTATTTTTTGTATTTTTTTTTTATTAAATATGTACATATATTATGTATTGTGATGATATTTTCCATCCACTTTTGTTTTCCTTGGCAACTATTTGCGAAAAAGACGTAACCACTGAACAAAATTTTCTTAAACTCGTTTATTTATTAAAAAAAAACTTCGTTTATTTAGGACAAGAAACAATGAATATTTATTAATATTTTATTTGATGCTGTTTGATCTTACAAAACTTTTGTAACAGTAAACAACGTCAAACAAAAGTGGTTACCCTTTTTTGAGTAAATATTTGCCATGTGTGACCATACTTTAGTTTTATCACATGATTTATGCCCCGTGCTTTCTTTTTTGTTGATTTTTTTATTGTGGAATTTTCGAAACCCCTTTGAAAATAGCACAGACAATTGAAAATACACACCCACTCAAATAAGTATTCTTTAGTTCTGTTCTAAAGCATCAGTTTGCTTTCGTAAAAAAAAATATTAAAAAAAGTATTTTTAAATATATGTATGTATGTATGTTAATAAATTAAATAATAATATAAACAGCAAAATAATCAATTTAATACTAAATTTTAATCACTTGAACTTTTCAATCCTACAGAAATCTGTCACAGATTAATTTAACTAAATGTACATACCATGTTTATGAGTATCAAATTGATAATGGCAAGAATATCAAAGTCTGACACATGTCTAATGCATAATAGACTTTTGCATATGTATGTATATTATACATACATAGTTAGTAGACGATTATGTTTTGAACATATAAATATATGTTACTATATACATACATATAGTAAATATTGTACAATAAGTCGTAAACTATAAAAAGTAATTTATGTATTCGCATTATTTAATTTTGTTTATTTAAAGCACACAGTTTATTTAAATTTGCTGTTATAAAAAAAAATTTTGCGACCTTTTGATGTCATTGTTTTTGGCTGTTAATGCAGCAAATGTATGACTAATAAATATACTCGTATGTACCACATTAAATCAACTTTAGAAATTTAATAAATAAACAGAAAAACTCGCACAATTGGAGATAGTACAAACCCATATATGCACATATTTAGGGAATTCACATGGTGGCTTTGAGTCATAAGTCGTAAAGTCATATTTGAAAAAAAATACATATGTGAGTAGCATTTTCTATTTTCTTAATCATAAGTCATAAAAACGTCAAATCAACGTCAGAGCAAAAAAAAAACATATTACAAAATGCCGACAAGAAGCGAACAAGACAAAATTTTTACGGTTCGCATCCGACATACTAATGGTTGAAACAAGTAAGAATTTAATTGTTTGTTTTTATTTTTTTAATAAAAAAATTTATTTATAGGCGATGAAGAAGAGATTTTTTCTAACCCGCTTTGGCTTTATCTGTAACACACAAAAACTTGCCGCAATAGATTCTTTTACTTCCATTTTATAAATTTGTATAACTTCCCTGCTTTTTTTTAGTATTTACTAATTAAATTAATATTAATGGTTTAGAAGTTTTCAAAATTATTTTAAAACAGAGGAATAAAAAAATACAAAACAAAAAACAGCTGACACTGAACATACTATATAGTACACATGGAAAACAGACGACCTCAGTTTGTATTGTCGTAAAATATTTAAACATGAAAAATAACCACAACATATTTACAACTGTGGTAAAGTTTTAGCACTTATGATAAATACAACACAATAGTACACCATGTGAATTCCCTAATTATTTTATAAATAAATTACTCTTGCTATCTAGGCTACATTTGAAAGTAGAATATGTACGCTGAAGTGATAGTTCTAATCATGGTGAACTTACTTTAATAGGTGGTGTTAAAGAGCCAGCTGTTTTTTTATGTCGTTATGTCAAACTTTTATTGTGACATGACTTTCAAAAACTAATGGCAATTTTTACAAAAACTGAGAAAACCATTGGCCATCATTTGAATGAATACATAGAACTAATCATGATACAAAGAGAATAATTTAAACCTTTTTGGAGTCATATTTTATTGCCTAAATTAATGCTACTGTCAGCCATATCACAGAATTTAATTCCGTTCCGTGGAATTAATTTGGTTTTTTGCTACTGTAGAAGAAGCAAAATAAAAAATTCAAATACATATGTACATAATTATCTGTTCACAATGAAAGAATATCAAATGTATGTATGTTTATTATTATTAGTTTGGGATCTATAGACGGTTAAACGGCTGAACCGATTTGCTTGAAATTTTCACAGTATATTTCTGTATGTCTGAAAGTAGCTATAGGCTACTTTTTTTCTGAAATTTTAAGTGGGCGTGGTACCTCCCATACAAAGTTAATTTTAAAAATCAAATACTTAGGAAACTATAATAGCTATAGTACTCAAATTTTGCATGAGCAATTCCATTGTTTGTTTAAATATTTGCGGAAAAAATGGGAGTAGTAGCGACAGGGGGCGTGGCACCTCCCATATGATGATAATTAAAAAAAAATCAAATATATGGTATACAATAAGATATATGGTACGGTTATTCTGCCATCAATATTAATATTTAGGACAAGAATGACCGGACTATCAATAGTGGGCGTGTCACCTCCCATAGATATGATGATAGGAAAAGCTATATTAGCTATCAATATTAATATTTAGGACACCAATGCGCTGACTAGCAACAATATTAAGTAAATGTAAAAATTTGTATACATTTGAAACCCTTATCTATATATAAAAGTGAATGTGTGTTTGTTTGTTTGTATATTGTAAATCATAATAAGATAATGTAATAAGCTTTAATTTAAAAGGAAAACTGTAGGTTTTAATAACTTAATAAATACCGTATTTGCCGGACGATAAGACGCACCTTTTTACTCTGAAAATTTGACCTAAAATCAGGGTGCGTCTTATTGTCCGGCAAATACGGTATATTTGTTTAACTGTAAACTTTTTATTTAATTACGATACGGGTAGCAAAGCACACCGGGTTTTAGCTAGTAATTTATAAAAAGAAGAAAAGTATGTTTCATTCAACTCTGCAAAAATGGTGTATTGTAGAATTAAATTTTTTTTAGTTTTTTTACACTTTACGATTCTCTTAATTCTATTCTCTTCTATTGTATTATTCCTTAATTTTTTGTTTATAACAATATACTAATGTAAATTGTAAATAAAAACGAATGCGTCAATATATACCAAAATAAACATAGTTTTCTGCAAAATATTAAAAAAATAGTACGTATGTATGTAGATGTGTGTAGAAACATTTTTGGATTTAAAAAAAATTATACACTCACAGGCGATTATGATGTTTTTCTTTTTGCAGATTTTTAAATATTTTAATTGTTAATTCATATATTTTTATTCGGGTAAAGAAGAATTATTCATAGAAATGTTTTATTTGAATGGAGTTAAGTTAAACATACTTATTAGGGTGGGTCAATTTTGTTTTGTAAGTTGGCGTATAGTAAAAACGTAATCTACAATAAATTCTAAGAAAACTTGACTAAGAAAGTATGGGTGTAAAATCAAAACCTAGCTCCCGCCGAGAGACATAATGGAATCTTGAAAATTGGTTTAAAAAAATAATAGGTAATGAGGGCAAAATATTAAAACACCTTTATTTATCAAATTTACCTAAAAATTAAGTTTGTAGTGTTATTGGACAATAAGTAAGAACACAGTTTTTGTAATTAAAGTTTTATTTCGTAATTAAAGTTTTATTTCGTAATTAAAACAACAGAACCCAAGTCTTTTTTAACATCCATTCAGGGTATTTGGGTTCGACTTTTTATAGTCACTGCCATAACACTATCACGATTTTTTGGAATTACTCGTCGTTGGACATCGGTTAGCAACTGCACACACCGCTCGGTTTCCTGAATGTGCGACGGAATTTCTGGATATTGCAGTGGTACATAATCAGATTTAATATACTCCAATAGGTGGTCGTGTAGGATGCTTGCAGTAAATGGAGGCTCAGATAATATCGAGCCATAACCGCCGAAAAAATGTATCCCACAAACTCAAAATTTTACAGGAAAGGTTTTTTTTAAATAAAATCAGTTTGAATAAAGCCATTATTTTAAAATTTATAATGTAAATATTGTTTTGTGTAATACATTTAATTTTAATAATTTTAAATGATGTTGAACTATCGATTTCGATAAAAAAAACAACAATCGACTATGGTGTGGGATACATTATTTTGGCGGTAATGACTCGATATGTTGTCATTATCCAAGTCGACTAAATCCATAGAATCTGTGCAAATAAAATTAATTGGATGCTTTTTATAAGTCCTGAGTTTAGTTGAGTCATACAATTGTTCACGATAAAACAAAATTTTGTTAATGGCTCTTTCACGGACAAGTTTCCTTTCGTCGCACAGCATTGTTAACAAAACGCATTGTTTTGTATCGTTTTGTTTACAATTTCTCGAAGATTTTGTGGTAAAAATTGCGTGGACTTAATAAATTTATAAAAAAGGGCACTGCCTGTACTACTGAATTACATATAAAATTTTACATTAAAATACATCGGTACATAAACTTTTATAATAAAGTTAGCCAATATTTTGAAATTTGTTGAAGGCAAACTAATTGCAACATATAGTCGCAGCTGTCTGCTGGCTTTTGTTAACCAGCGAGAATGAACAATTTGTCCCGGTTTCATGCTAGCTATATCTTCTGGACACGAACCTTCCGATACAGCTTTGGCTATTCGGAAGCGGTATAGAATGTCAGTAGAAAGATATTTTTCATCTTTAGCGTCCAAAGGTGGGTCGGTTCAAAATCAGGTAAAGCCTAGAACGAAATTTTTGTTTTACTTTTAAGGGACTTACATAAAGCGTTGATAAAATAAATGCATGCTTACCGGAAGTTGTTCACAGGTCTGAATTAATTTCGTCAAAGCAAAGAAAACTTCTAAACGTGAAGATCGTTTAATTTGTAAAACAAGTAAAGCTAATCCGTTTATGAGTTCTAGATAAATAAATTGTGAAGTAGCTGAACAACTAACGCAAAAAATATCAAATCGGACTGGTAGACGTCGGCTTCTTGAGGATGCAAGCCAAAAAAAAACCCAAATTTATCAAAAAAGAATTTAAAACGTCGCTTAGAATTCGCAAAAAAACATCTAGAAAAACCGCTGGAATTTTGGAAAAAAATACTTTGGAGTGATTTAATTTATTTGGTTCAGATGGTAAAAAGTATGTCCGACGTCCACCAAATCAAGAACTCAAACCGTAAATAATGTTTTCAATTTCGGTTAACCGATTAACCGAAAAACCGGTTTTTGGGCAAATTTACGGTTTTAAGGAAACCGGGGTTTCCCCCCGGTTAACCGATTTTTTATATCTGTAAAAATCGTAAATTTTTCTTATTTTTTCCGAAAGTTTAGAAGAAAAACTAAACTTGAGGTTAAAATCTATTCAAGACTTGAGTAATAAATGCAAACGTAGTAATCTCAATAACCTTACAGATGACTTCGAATATTTGGAAAAATTTAACAAGAGAACGGAAAAATTAAACATGCTCTTCTTACTATTAATCCGACATCAACTGTCAGTGTAAGAGTCTTCTCGGTATCAACACTAACAAAAACCAAATTGAAAAACAGAATGTCTCCTAAACATTTGGATTGTGTTTTGTTTTTGAAATATTACTTTAAAAAAATTTCATAAAATTCACATTTATTTACCGCCTTATTCATAAAAACTTATAAACTATACAAAATTTGCTTTATAAACTTCTTATAAATATTATTATTTTTTTATAAATATAAAAAAAGTCTATAAATTTCTTTTAGTCACAATTTTTTTTCTTACCACAAAGTACAAATTTTGTGTAACAAATGTTATTTTTGAAGTTATTTTTGTTGTTTTTTAAATTAAAACTAATTGTTTTTTACGTTTAATTTATTTTGTTATTTAATGGGGGGTTAACCGATTAACCGGTTTTTTCGAGTTCGGGTAACCGAAAAACCGGTTTTCAAAAAAGTCGGTTTTTTGAGAACACTAACCGTAAAGCATGGTGGAGGGAATATTATGCTTAGGGCGGCATTTTCTTGGTACGGTGTTGGTCCTATTTGTCGCACAACTGAACGTATGGATCAAAACGTATACAAAAGCATTTTGGCTAATACAATGAAACCATATGCTGATGAAAATATGTCAGACAATTTTGTTTTTATGCAGGATAATGATCCGAAACACACTGCCAGAAGTACAAAGCAGTGGTTTTCGTCTGAAAACATTAATGTTTTAGATTGGCCTGCACAAAGTCCAGATCTGAATCCAATAGAAAATCTTTGGGCAGATTAGAGCTCTAGAAAAAAAACTAATAATGCTAATGAATTGTTTCAAAATGTGGAGGTGATATAAAATAATATTCCCGTTAAAAGATGTCGCGCTCTAGTCGAAAGTCTTCCAATAAGATGCAGTGAGTCATTAAATTTGAAGGATTTCCAACAAAATATTAATTTTTATAATGTTTTTAAATAAATTTAGCTAATTTTGTTTAGATTTATTTTAATATTTTAAAAACAAATAATTTGTCTTGTTTATATGTACAGTAAAAAAGTGAAATATTTTTTGTTTGTTATTTCTTTTGTTATTTTTTTTTTATTGGTTTTATAAATAAATATTATTTCTGTTAAAGAATTGAATATGTGTTGAAATTTTTGCGTAGGATTGAAAAATTATCAAAAATAGTCATGTTAGTATGCAAACAGTCGTTGTCCCTAAATAACTGACCACCACTATATATGTATGTACATATGTACATACATAAATATGTTTATAGAATTTTTGGCAACTTTCAAACGTTTTCTAACATTTTAAATAAATTGTTTCATATAAATCATTCATAAAATAAAATCTAATCATAATTTTTTTAGCTGTCCTCTTAAATGTTATTACATGATTCATGAGCTAAATAAAATATTTTATTAATTTGCAAATTAAGCAAAAACGTATTTAACATTTCTTTAAAATTAAATAAATTTAAGGAGTATTTATAGAAACAAATTTAACAATTTGGCACGTGAAATTCCTTTTGTAATTCTTAAAATATTTACAGACATCTGGTTATTGCAGCAATACGAAAAACAAAAAATTGTAATAAAAAGAGGCAAATAAGATTTCAACATTCATTTAAAACTATTATAAAACAAAAAATGAAGGCAAAAAAGCAAAAACAAAACAATATACATACATACATTTGTACATATAAATAATTTAAATGTTTGTGGTATAAAAAAGAAATTGCCAATTAATTAGTAGCCAATGGCCTTGAACTATAGAGAGAAATTAGGAAAAAAAAATCAAATTAAACAAATATTGGCATTAAAGCGAGGAAGTAGCTAAGTCTAAGATAAACGCTACTACTTGTATAACGTCAGATTTGACAGCTGCTAGAAAGTAAAACTGTTGCCAGTTCAAATCGAATACGGAAGGAAATAGTAGAAAAACACTTAAGGTATGTTTACATACGGCAAATATTTACTCAAAAAAAGCATTAACCACTTGTTATTGCACAAATTTGTTTGACGTTGTTTACTCTTACAAGAGTTTTGCGAGATCAAACAATATCAAATAAAATAAAACTAAATGTTTGCGGCGTTTCAAATATATTTTATTTAGTGGTTACGTCTTGTTTGGCAAATATTTGCCAAATGTGTTCGTATCTTTAGGCTAGAAGTAAATGGGAAAGTTTTGAATTCATTACTTAAATAAATACAAACTTATTTATATTATGTAGTTTAAATGTATTTGCTTACGTTTTTCAAAAGTCGAGTTCCCTCGAAATTTTATTATTTATGTACATACATATATCAATTTATTTATTACATTCTAAGTATGTATTTATATCATTTGAAATTTTTCAATCAACAGTTTTGTTTTCTGTATTCGTATTTTCCTCTTTTTTGCTTTCTAAAATGGCTCGCATCCAAGAAAGCAAAAAAGCGCAAAAATTTATATTAAATGCGCTTAAATGTTGTGTTCTTTTTTAATTGTTTTAATTTTTTTGTATAGGTATATTTTTATATTATTATTTTTTATTACATTTCTTTGGATGGTATGACGTTCATATAATGTATGTATTTTCTGCTTGTCTATATTCTTTTTTTTTTTTGGTGTATTCAAAAACAGATATTTAAAAAACACATAATTTCTCAAAATTTGAAAACAGTGGGTTTGATCAGTTTGAAAAGAAAATTATATAAAGTGGAAAAGGAAGGTCACAAGACCCCAAAGGGATGGACGGGGGTCAATGTTTTAAATGATACCAATTTGCGGTTTTTAAACTAATTAATTCCAAGTAATGTTTCTAAACTTTGTGGCAGTAGTATTTAAGAGTATCCTCTTCTTGAGTAATTCAAAAAAAATCAACATGCTTAAATTACCGTGATGGTAATATCCTTGACAAAATTCATGGCTAATCAGAATTTTTAAAAGCAGTCTCGACTCCGCATTTATTCCCAAATCTGTAAAGGTAAATTACAACAATTTATGTAAGAATCAACATCTTTACTTGAGGTGAATGAGTTGATAAGTCAAGTTATAAATACTGGTACACAACTGAACACACCCATTACGCATGCAACACTGGGCGCATCCATTTCGTTTTGATTGCGATATGACAGGGTTCATTGCGTCGTAAAAAGTGTAAACAATTAATGTTTACAATCATGGAATAAGGCGACATCTAAAATGTATTGTTGTTGTAGTTGGCCTGCTAAAATGCAACATGGAAAAAGGCGATATTTTTAGGACGTTGCGACCGCTTGAAATCACTCGCAATTTTGTGTATAGTGCTGTGAAGTTATTTGAGGATACTGGTGGAGTACGAGACTGTCAAATATCCGGCGTCCGTGCACTGTGAGAACTCTGATATCGATCAAAGCCATGAAGAGACAAATCGACCGAAAACCACTGCGAAAATAGAAAATCTTATCGCGGGAAATGCAAATTTAGCAAAAATCCATGTCTCGCATTATCATTTGAAGATTACAGATAAATTCTGATTATTGACGAAAAAGTCCTCACCATAGATGAATTGTTCCATAAACAGAATGATCGTGCATATGCTCGGTCATCCAGAGAAGCATCCCAACCAGAGATCGGCAATGAATCGTTTTTTTACGATTCACAACTACTCATAATATTTTAAGTATAAGTGGTTTTACATCATTGAAATTTAACTACTCTGAGTTACTCAAACTCACAACAACGTTGACTTATAAATGCGGGTGGATATAAGTATGAGTACAATGCCGACATCGAGCTCATACCATTCCCAATATGTTTGATTCATAAACCGCGGTATTTGGATTTACATTTTAAGAAAAATACTCACATACACATAAAGTATTCAATTCTTTAAAATACTTTTTTAAAATATTAATTCGTTTTCATTTGGCATCGATTTTTCTATGTACCAGTATTTACGACTTGACTAGGTATAGAGGATTACTTGACAAAAGTTATAATTTTCATGAATGTGAATATGTATGTCTTCAACAATATTATTGTCATAAATTATGAAAGTCCTTAGCGGCTTATGGGGTGAATAAGATATCAACAACTGCACAGGGAATGTGCTTAAGTTCAGGGCCATAAATTCAACTTTAGTTTTGGATCGTTCAAGGTAGGCGGTGATAAAGGCACTACGAATGTCCTTGTCGTAAATAGAATCCTGTTGAGAAATACTGAAAAGGGCATAAATGTTGTTATATAAGTTAAAGACATATTGATTCTTATAAAAGATAAATTTCTTCTCAATCTAAGTGCGCGTGAGATACAGACACTGTAGAGAAAATATGCCGTCAGAGAAAAGTCTGCTTGAATTTTAGGTTAGGAGTACCCTCCTTCGGAGTAATATCATTAGGAATCATTACTGATTACCTGATGATTGATATTATCAAGGATATACTCCATAAAAAAATAGAATATTTTTGTCTACTCATGTTGCCACTTTCATTTACGATAAGATTTGTATTTCAGGTTCAATGAGAAATTCTGCTATGCTCTGACTTCTTATAAAAGTGATATTATACGAAAAACCTTAGATCAAGGAATGGTGAACTTTAGAAGATGCTAGAAATGTTTATGACAAGATGTACTCAGTTGCATGTTTCGTCTTGTGGAACCTTGTCGATTTTTGTTACATATTAAAACAAATTGGTTTATTAATAATAAAAACTATTTATTTAAAAAAAATAATTTATGTTAAATATAAATATGTTTGAAAACAAACAAATTCTGTCCTCGTAGCTATAATCATGGTGAAATTAAATACCAGGTGACCGCATTGCTACAACAATTACAACAAGGCAAGAACAACAGGCATTTTTCTATATGAAAAACTTTCGGCACTGTCAAAAAGTTTTTTTTTTATATAACTTTTTGGCATTTTCAAATTCACCATGAA
This sequence comes from Bellardia pandia, assembly GCA_916048285.2. Lineage (NCBI taxonomy): Eukaryota > Metazoa > Arthropoda > Insecta > Diptera > Calliphoridae > Bellardia > Bellardia pandia. The sequence goes on along the minus strand of OU696531.1, from coordinate 97,090,373 downwards.
TAATCAGCTGGCGCTACGCTATCACCTAGTATTTAAATTCACCTTGGCTATAATCATGCTGTATCTATACAAGGTGAGTGCATTAGCACATCTGACTGACTTTGTTTACAATTTACTTATGTCAAAAGTAATATTTTTTCAAAGTGTTTTTGACAGTAGTACATAATTTTACACAAACAAAACACCTTTTGCTTCTGTATTGTATTTGTTGCCGATTTGCACTCACCTTGTATAGTTACACCATGGCTATAATATTTAAATTTAAGTTTATAAACCATTAATAATTTCATTTTAATTTAAAAGCTTTCGACCTTAAAAAAGATTTTTAAAAATAATAAGATATCTAAATATATGAAGCTGACAAAAATTATCGTTGACATCGTTTATGGGCAAAATTGTTATAAAATTGTTGTATGTTGATTGCATTAAAAATTCTTTCCCACCCTCCGAAACAAATAATTATATTTCTTATTCCATATTTGATTCCATATCATAACAGACATGATTATTTGTTTTTATATATTTTAATTACATTATTTCACATTTCTATCTCATTATCAAATTCTTCAAATTTTGTTTTTTTTTTATTAAAAATGTTGAGTAAATTATTCTTCTTTCTTGGTTTCTTTTAGGGAGAGATTTTACCAGATCACTCTTAAATCTCTTTAAGCATAAATACAAGTGTAACATCAGCAGAGATTCATATAACTGTGACAAACGGCTTAATCTGTAACTTTAACCGGATTTAAAATGACAACTATCTGTTAAGGTAAATCAAATTCTTCAGTGTTGAGCTATTAAATCAATTAAAGCTTCTTTTATAGGAATTTCCAATTCCAAAAATCGTAGACACTTCAAATAATACGTTCGAGTTTGGCAATTTGATTTTTTCACCTTTATTTCTGCGACATACTTTTGTAGTTTTCGGGATTTATTAATTAAAATTTAAGATTTTGACCCATCCTTGATTGGATGGTATTGGACTCAGGAATTATTGAAAGAAACAAAACTAATTTCTGGATTTTAAGGATATAAGCTGTCGCAATACCGCAACTGAACTGTTTTGCGATAACGAAAATAATTTCTATCTCAATAATTGCAAGGTATTACTCTGAAATTTGGAAAAACTTTTGAGTTTTTTCTCTGATCAATGTCATACTTCCCCATGATATATTGCTAATAAACTCTTGTGCTAAATCAGCTATTATAAGATTAAAAGGAGCTGATTATTTTGTATGCTCATAGAATTTTGGCAGAACTTATAAGACAAGATGAAACGTAGTAAAGATGAAAACGGTCACTAATTCCCTTAGTTTTATTTCTTTTTATATGATCTTGTTCTTAGATAGCCCAATATATGCACTGTTTCTAAGCTAAAATTTACGCCTTGTTTAGAACTCGACCCGATCTAATATGAGATATGAGAGCATCCGTAGGATTAAAAATTCAAACGAATGCGCAAAAAACGGGTTGTCCTCGCATGAATCTGAGAAAGCCACGACATTTACATTTTGATTTTTTATATCGAATTCAAATAGTCGTCTCACCGGTGATCTGCAATATCAATATCAAAAATTCTCTGGTCCAATTTAATAATGGAAGAGACCAGGACTCGTTTGTCTCTTAGTAAGGTCTCGATCGGACTTGTTCCCGACTTGTTTGGGCGTTGTAGGATTAAAAAATTGATTCCATAATGAACACCGATGAACTCCTTATCATATAAGTTAAGATCACCGGAAAGCAAAATTAATTGAGAGCTGTTGATTCATGCAACATTATCTACATATTTCTTTCAGATTGTAGCTGAAATTTCTAAGGAAGACGAATCACTTTAAAATCCTAAAACATACAAAAGTAGTTTAAATCTCTAAAGAACGCTATTATAAAGTCTGCAAGTCCTGCATTATGAGATTTTTGTCGCTTCTGTTCTTGCTTTGTAAGCGTACTCTCGAGACACGCTTTGTTCTATCATTAATAGTTTTAAACGTGAAGAAAAATATGGATACATCCACAAAACCTCGCTGCGACAAAAATCGCACAATGTAAAAACAAATGAAATTTTAAAAAAGAAACAACAAAAATTGCAGCTAGAAAAATCTTATAATGAAAACGGGAACTAAATTTTTTGCTGTTAATAATGAGCTTCAATAGGAAAATCATTTAGCGAATTTTAATCTTGGACAACCCACTGTACATTCTCTATATACTCAAACAGTATTGTATATACATATGCACATATAATTAAATAATTTATACAGCTATTTACTCTTATTATCAATATACTATATAGAATTTAATTTTAATAAAAACAAAATAAAAATTCGGTCAAATCTTAAGAAATACAATTTTATATAATGTTAATTTTAATAAATTTTTTCTTTCTTAGTACGAATGCAAAATTAAAGAAATATTAATAATTTTCTTCTTTGTCTTATATTTGCAGTTCGGCATAAAATTGAAAAGTCTGACGTAAATGAACGGTCCAGGAGATTTAACAGTAACACATAGTAGTGCCACCCCAGAATCCAAGAACTGCAGTTTAGTCTCTATAATACCCATAGTAGGTATGTCATCATGTAGAGGCCGAGCTGAGGCATTTGCACGCCGTTTATCCTCCAAATTGCGCACGTTAGGCACACAGGTGAGCGGGAATCTGCACAAGAAATTGTAGTTTCAGTAATTTAATATGTATTGTATGTTGATTTTCTTAAAGGCTGACGATGTGGATGCATCACCGGAGGATGAACCCATCATTAATGGCGGTAATACAAATACTTGGGTCACTTCGGGGGGTAATGGCGGCGAACAAACGGTCACAGATCTTCAACCTTTGCGTCACGAATCGGATTCGTTTTTTGACTTCGATTGCGAATTAGAGAGTCCCGGCAGTCCGGTTGATGAATGTGAATATTTAAGACTTATAGAATCTTCTTCTAATACACCTCATAACTCGGCAGCGGAATCGGGATATGCTTGTACCTCCGCTGCCAGTTCACATAGTTCCTCAGATGGCCCCTATTTTGATGTTAATTCCGAAAATGAATCCTGCATGAGTCACTTACCACACCAACATCAACCACAACACCAGCTACAGACGAAAAAGCGCATGTGTAAACCTCACCATCATCAGGCGGCTAAAGATGAAGTCGACTGCAAGCCCAGTCAGACAGCAACTGATCAATGCAATGGCTATCAGAATCATCAAGATTTAACACAAACACTGCCCAGCGAAGGACCCGACATTGAAGTGACCAAAAAGCCTGAAAATGACATTGATCATATGGAAAATGCCAACGAACACAGTGTACAGGAGCAAATCTTGCAAGAGTTGCATAAACAATCACATGATTATACGGAAGAGCAGCAGGATAATAATAAAAAGAATTTGGAAGGTCAAGAAAACAAAGAAACAGAAATACCAGAAACGAATACGACTAAGGAAACTGCAATACATACGGAATTGGCAACGGACGAAGTTCAAACAGGAACTCAACAAGTTGTACACATAACTAATGGTCACTCCGAAAACGTTACAGATGTTTTGAAAGTAGAAGTTATGGAAGAACAAAAAGTAACCGAAATTGAAGAACAAGAACGCACAGTGGAAAATGACGCGCAGGTTAATGAGCCAGCTATTATAAAAGACTCCAAGGAAAATGAATCACTAAAGACAGAAACTGAAAAACCGAAAACTTCTCATTTGCACATGGACACCACCGATGACGAAGACGACTGTCGACCTCAGAGAGTAAGACGTTGCTCTTCTTTGAAAACAGGTAAAACTCCGCCCGGCACTCCTAGCCGCAAAAAGATAGTACGCTTTGCCGATGTCTTGGGTTTGGATTTGGCGGACATTAAAACTTTCCTGGACGAAATACCCACCATACCCAAGTCAGCCTATGAAGACTTAGAGATCTTAGAGTCGGAACCGCCCGTACAATTGGGCCCTAAATCCGATAAATTACTAATGCCCTTATTCCAGCAGCCCGGAGGTCTACCCAACTACTTGGATATTGTACGCGAAAAGTTGGTCTCCTTGGAAAATGCTGCGGTCACCGATAGCATCAACCACACCATAACGGGCAGTGTTAGGGTGCGAAATCTGGATTTCCATAAATCCGTACACATACGTTATTCGTTAGATGGCTGGCGTAGTTTTGCTGATTTGCAGGCAAATTATGTGGAAAATTCATGCGACGGCTTCTCTGACAAATTCACCTTTATTTTATTCGGCAATTCGTTGCACATTGGACAGCGACTGGAATTCGCGGTACGTTTTCAATGTAAGGGCCAGCAATATTGGGACAACAACTACGGTTCCAACTACTGTTTCCAATGTTTGCCCTCTTCCGCACCCTTCCTAAATACCATTTTAACTGTTCTTCCATCACATCACAGCAACCATATGGTGTCTCTATTAAGTCCTACTGTTGGAGAATCCTGGTGTACTTCGTTTTATTGAGCAGCAGCCGTAACAGTAGCAGCAGTGTGAAAGAACAAGCAAAGTAAAACAAAATGCTAAACTAAGAATTAAGCTAAAGTAATTAAAATTCATAGAATCTATATAAATTAATGTAAAACATGTGTTATATGTGTATATATATGTATGTATATACATATATGTAAGTATATAGGTTGACAAGGTTACACCTGCATAGAATAGTAACGAAAGCTAATTTGCAAAAGCAATAGAAAATTTAGCTAAAATTTTGTTAAAGTAGATGATTTGAGGGTTTATGTTAATTAGGAAAAATTTGAAAAGTTTGAGAAATTTTAGAAAAGAAACAATAGTCGTGGGTTTGAGTTGGATATTCAGTGGGTTTTAGGCAATTTAAGCATAGTTTAAACTAAATGTATACATATACATAAATGTACATATATTAAAAAACTATACTTAGAAGATTTGCCAGCTAATTTATTTAAATTAACACAGAAAATGCAAAATAAGAAATTTTGTACAAAGGACCACAAAATTTCTTATTTTGCATTACAAAACTTCAAACGTAGTATGAACTTCCAATTTTGTGGAATCAAACAAGGTTTAAATATTTGTTGATTTTAAAGGCCCAACCATAATGTGCAGAAACTAGCTTAAGCCAACTTAAGCAACTGTGCGAATACAACGTATGTGACAAACCATAATGTACTTAATGAAACTTTTCGTCAAGTTTCATTTGCTTAAGCAAAGTGCCAAACTGAACGCACTTTCCGTACGGAATCATCTGTTTTTTGATTTCATTAAAAAAAAATTAGTATGCAAAATCAAAAAATAGATATTACTCATATCTTATCACTTTTTTATTATTTATTCAACAATTAGCAGTTTTTACTGTTTGCAAATTTTAAATAAAATAAAACATAAAATAAACAAATACAGGGCTGTAATTGTTGGTACTTTTTAATTTAAAGTACTCGCAAAAACATGAAATACTGCGTTACAAATATGCAACACGGATTACATGCATCATGTAAGTACATTATGGCCACCTAAAAGTCTTCTTAAGTTTACTTATGCATTTGACAGACTTTTCGTTCATTTTTGACAGTTGCTTAAGCTAGCTTATGTACATTATGGTTGGGCCTTAAGTTATACATACATATGTACATATATATAAGTTTAGACTATAATTTACCACTAATTAACTGAGACTTAGTTGTTCCTTTATAGCCTCTTGTTGACTATACAAACATCCTATATTAGTCAATGTTTATTTTTTTTTTATTTATTAATAATATTATAAGTTTGAACTATAATTGACACTTAAGCGGAGCTGATTTTCTAATAATTAACTGTAAGAAGTTTTACTTTGTAAAGTCCTCAATCATTGGAGTTATTTCCTAAATTTTCTGGGATTCTTGTAAATAATTTTTTAATTCATATTTAGAAAAGAACAATTGCTAATGAGATTTTCCACTAGAATTTCAGTAAAGAGCACTTAAAAATTAGATTTTTTCAATGAGTTTTTGAAAATAACAAATTATACACAGCATGTTGAGAAAAGAACAATTGATTAAGATCATGGTGTAACTATACAAGGTGAGTGCAAATCGGCAAAAAATAAAACACAATACAGAAGCAACATTTTGTTTGTGTAAAATAATGTACTACTGTCAAAAACACTTTGAAAAAATATTACTTTTGACATAAGTAAATTGTAAACAAAGTCAGTCAGCTGTGCTACTGCACGCACCTTGTATAGTTACACCATGATTAAGATTTTATATTTGCAGTTCAATAAGAGAGAAGAACAATTGAAAATTAAGGACTCAATTCTCGGCTGAAATCATTGAAAAATTAGCAAACAACTATTTATGTGCATATGTATGTAATTCCATTAATCTTTAAAACTGATTTAGTAATTTGTAATGAATTGAGAAAATTCAAACGCTGGGTGGGGAATTAGGTCAAGATTTCTGAAGAGACAAATTTTAAAAAAAAATTTAAGGTTTTCCTACATTTGGTGTAACAAAATCAACTGATTTATTGGCATTTAGATGATTTTGTTTTGCTAGATGAGAAACAAATGCATTGGAAAATAAGTATGTAAGTTACATGAGTAGTTCTGAAAAAAACCTATCACATTTCAATACTATTGACATTTATGTAAATGATTTATGTAGTTTTGTTAGCTTTTAAGCAAACGCATGAGAAAATCAGTAGTTGTCATCATCAAGACGTGAAGTCTATGAATTTTTAGCTGGTAAATGTTTAGGTATAAATATGGGAATATTGAATTTATATACTTATTTCTTAATACTATTATTGGAAATTACCGCTGTCATTATATGTAAAAAGTCCTTAATATAACAAAAACATTTTTGTATTTTTGGAAAAACTCTAAAACTCTATAGAATAATTCTGCTTTTGCATATTACAATTATTATTGCAATACTATACAGATTTACAGGAAAATCTAGTTAATAATAATTGTATTTATTAACAAAAACCTATTACGTATTATTACAAATTTTCATTAAAACACAACCAAATGCTCAAGTCACTTGAAAATTTTCAATAATTCGTAATAGATTTTCTGCAATCTTGCAAGTACATATCGACAGCTTAATTCCAAAACATGCTAAGTCGAAAAAGTGAGTTTTGCAGGAAAAGCTCCTAAAGTTTACAGGCCATATCTAAAAAACCATATGAGGTAGAACTTTGTTGTTTATAACTATCACAACCAAAATTTGACAGAATTTAAGTTCAAAAAATCTATATTCAAAAACGCAAAAAAATTAAAAACATGCTAAGTTGACATAGCATGGTTTGGAATTGAACTGTCGATATGTACTGAAAAAAGTTTATATGGTAAGAAAACCGGAAAAATATTGTATTTTAATAATCGAACTCTTCAATAACAGAAAACTATTAGGAGTTATTAAAATTTTGTTTTAAAAATCATACAAATTGTCAAAAAACACATGTTTCTTTTTTGTTATTGCTTCATTGTAATATTATTAAAATTTTACACAGTCATGTTTTTTTAATTGTTAAAATAGTACTCTTATTGAAAAGTTGTGTTATTATAAAAAAATTTGGCAATTTTTAATATAAAATCAAATATTTATTTAAACCTGCAATCAATTCAGTGATTGCTTCGATGGCTTTAGTTGCTTTTTCCAGCAGCTGCGATTCATTAACAACTGTTAGTTTATAACAGCCTGACTGACAGCCTGTGAATAACAATAGAATAATTGTTTTGTCCCTGGTCACACACTGCCACTGTTGCTGCTCAACTTTTGAGTTTGTTGGTGAGAGGGGAAAGAAAGTGGTATTTGGTGCCACTCTTCTTTCCCCTTTTACCGCCAACAAACTTAAAAGTTGAGCAGCAAAAGTGGCAGTGTGTGACCAGGGACAAAACCCGGGACTTTGGGATTTTCTCTGCTTTTTAAACAAATGTTTCTACATTTCTATAAATTTATATAAATTTTGTTGCAATTTTGAATTTTTGTAGCAGGCTTAATATAGAAACTACAAATATGTTTTATATTGACTTATAGTCAACTGTACTGTATGTAATTCTATTATTCAGGTATGTGATGGAAATCGAAAACGAAATAGAGTGAGTTTTAGAAGTTAATTTTTTCGTAATATTTCTGTATTGAAACAGTTTTATCCCACAAAATATAAAGATAATTTGCTATTAAAGAGAATTTAAAAACAAAAATTTTAAAAATTTGATTAGAAATACTTTAAATGGACTTCAAAAACTCACTCGTTTTCGATTTGCATCACATACCTGATTATATTACTAAATAATTAATCTTTAGCTTTTCAAACTTTTCTCTAATTACTTTCAACTTATTAACTAGAAATTTTATTAGATTTTATTTTCTCGAATTCGGTTAAATTTGTCAACCATTTTATTACGTATCATGTTTAAAGAGATTTCTTTTATTTTGTTTTAAATTAAACCCATTTTTTAAGAGTTGAAAATTATTAAATATTTTATTATTCCTGTGTAATCTTGTGCCTATTTATATGTTTATGGTTATAATTGCAGCCTTTTCTTCGTTGTAAACAAAAAAAAAAAACAAAAAAGAATATATTAAATACTTTTTTAATTGTTTGCTTTATTTATTCAAAAACTATATTTTTTATAAACTATTTATACGCTGTTTTAAACACAAACCCGCCCTATAATAAAAACAATATAAACTACAAAAAAACTCAGGTAAATTTTTTACAATAATAAATATTAGACTGTTGTTATAACTATAAACCTTTCTTAAAAAAAACTAAATTAAAACAAAGGAAAAAAAATGTTCTTTTAAAAGAAAAAACATTAAATTTTTGTAAAATTATAAACAGTAAAATACAAAAACTAATATAGATTTAAAGAATTTATACATTAGAAAATGTTTTGAAAACCATCTGCACAATGGCTTAAGCTAGATTTACACGATTGAAATTTTCTTCAAAATTGCTCTTCAAAATGCTTCAAACTTGTGTAAACAGAAAAATTTCGTCAAAATTTATTTATTTAATAACTATTAATAACTAAATTTAAATACATTTTGAAGAAATTTTGCTGTTTACACGAGTTTGAAGAAATTTGAAGAGCAATTTTGAAGAAAATTTCAATCGTGTAAATCTAGCTTTAGTGAAAATAAAAATATATCATAAATTCTTATGATATATTTAAATGAAGAAGTTTTAACAACTTAATAATTTATTTAAAAGAGAAATTATTAAATTAATGTCGATATATAAAAACAAAATATTAGTATAGGAAATATTGCATTAGTTTTATATTATTATTTCATTATGTATTTCTTATTTTATTGTTTATTTTTGTTGTTTTTCTTTGTATAAATGTTACTTCTTAGTTCAGAAACACAGACAAATGTTCATTAAAAACACTGTTAAATTATTTTAAAACTAAGTAATTTTCATACAAAATATTTCAGAATTGTATTCCGGTCATGTTTCTGTTTCAAAAACTAAATTTGTTGAGAAATATTACCTGCAGTTCCATAATATTGAATGCTAAATTACCAATACATATTAGCACTTATTGTTAACATAACGATTTTACATACATACATACATGTTAAGGGAAAATTATATCTGGACATGGTGAGTCTGTTCTCGAAAAACACAGCTTAAAAGATTAAGTTATAATTTACGGAAAGCTTTAATTAAATTGCATAATTTTTTTTTTAATCAGGGCGGTTATTGTGTATTTCGATTCGAAAGCAAAAGCTTTCGAAATACAATGTAAAAAGTGTACAAATTCGAACGCTTTTCTTTTCGAATCGAAGTACACAATAACCCCTCAGAACAGATAATTATGTAAACATTGAATGAACAGAAAGCAAACATTTGTCTGGAAGACTTGTTTGTGCCTATATTGAGATCCCTAGGGGCAGCTTATAAAGCTAGATAACTTAGAAATCCTGCAATTATTGTTTTCATAGATAATAATAAAATGACGGTGGGTATTGATGGGTCGTCATCACAAAAACTTAGCAGTATGACTTGATTCAGAAAAACGTGTTTCAGAAAAACGTTTTTTTTAATATTGCTACAATTACTACTGTTTTTCCTGGCTGATGCTTAAAAAGCTTTAAGTTTTTATTATAAACTTAAATTAAAAGAACATTTAAACTTGTTTTAAATTTTTTTTTAAATTTCTTTTAAAAACTCACTTTCAAATACTCTCTTCATATTTTCTTTTCTTATAATTTTACAACTCTACAACTCTAACATTTCTTTTGTATTTTTTAGTTTTTTTTTATTTTAAAAAAAGTTATAGCAACTTTATTCTCTCTCATCTTTATATCAGTTTCAAACTGTGTTAAATTGTCCAATGTATTTTGACGCTTTTATTTTAATTTTTAAATATCAACAACAAAAAAAACTAAAATCTAAAAACTATGACTTTGTAATTATTTTTAAATACATATTCTCTGTTGTTAATATTATTATTTTGTTGTGTTTCTTTTTTGAAAAATGTAATAATAATTGTATTTGTTTATTATGTTTTATTATTATTACTATTTTTTGTTTCATTTAATTATTTAAGTACAGTTTTATTTGATTTTTTACACACTATTATTAATTAAGACCAATTATTTACCTATTTTTATTTAAAAAACTTTTTTTAGTAGTTATAGAAACAATAAAAAAATATATATGTATATCAAAAACAAACTCGATTTTATGTTGCTTATTTCTTATTTTATATTTTATATTTGAGTTTTAATTTTGTTTAAAATTTTAAAAACAAAATACTTATTTAATAGCATGGTGTAAACAAGTAAACAACAGGCATTTTGTTTGTGTAAAATAATGTACTACTGTCAAAAAAAAACTTTTAAAAGTATTACTTTTGACATAAGTAAATTGTAAACAAAGTCAGTTAGCTGTGCTACTGCACTCAGTTTGTATAGTTACACTATATTTAATAGCTTTCAAAACTATTTAAAAGGCGTAACTTCATCTTGACAAAAAGATTATCAAGGTTACTGAGCAACTAAGTAATTCAAAACATTAGCCATATGAAAATGACACTTATTTTAAAACTTCTAAATAAACTATCAATTACTACTAAGAAAATAATTTGGAAATTTCATATTTAATACCTAAAATTATAGATTCATCTATATATTTTATATAATAAGTCACAAAGATCTAGTTAAACTACTAATCTCTAATCTAATGGTATAAATATTTTTTGATATATTAAATGATTTAAAACTTTCAGAAGGATTTTAAAAAAGGTGCTTATCAAATGTATGTATGTACATATATATGTATGTAATTTAAGTTAAAGATTTTGTAACAGAGAAAGGGGAATTTTGGTAAAATTTTAATATGCAGTGGCTCACTGCACGCAGAGAAAAAATATAGTTGTGCATGTTTATTACAACTATTTAAACATTTGTAAACATTTTTTTAAAATATTATGGTTTATGATTATATGATTTCTGTAATCATGATATGATTATATCAAATAATTATAGCAATTATGTTGTATTGTGTTTATGGTAATCAGTTTTATTATTAAAGACTATACCATATTATGTTGTTCTCTTTCATAATCAAAGAACAACAAATTATGATACATAAATAAATAAACATCATAAACATGATTGCAACAAATATATACATAGTTACTACAATCGTATGGTTACCGCAATCATATAAACAATTACAGTGACCATAACATTGTTTAAACACTTGTAAAATTGTTGACATTCTTGTGATAAACATACATATATGTATAAAAAAACATTTAAATTAGGAAAAATAATTTTTCATTTCTAAAACTTAGTTTGGGAAGTTATTTTTGCCCATTTCTCCTTCAGCACAGTTGCAAGGTAATTTTTGTTCGAAATCTGGTGCTTGCAGACATTTTGATCTAAAATTGTCCCTAAGCTCTCAACAACATTTAAATATGGGGGGCTATTTTGTAGCTCATTTCGAAAAGAAAATCGTTCGAATTTCTATACTTTTTACATTGTATTTCGAAAACGTTTGCTTTCTAATCGAAATACATAATAACCCTCCAGATGACTGTGTCGGCGGTTGCATCAAGTGGCGACAATTCTAAATTAGTCACGACTGCACATTGCAATTTTTGTTAAGTATCACTGTCCTGTTACAACCGCAATTGCTCGCTTATACCCAGTCTTTCAGCACTCTGCAGTAAATTTGACATTAAAATGTCAAGGTACATATTTATGTCCATCGTACTTTCAATAAGCTGCATGTTTCCTACACCACCTGATAAAATACAAGTCCAAACCATTGACACTGCCACCGCCGTTCTTCATTGTTGGTTTTAAGTTTTTGTTTTGCAGCTCTGTATTAGGCATGCGGCAAATGTAAGTTTGACCATCCGAAACTTAGACTCGTCCGCAAAAAGAATATATTTTCAAAATGTGGTATTTTGCTGTTACTAAAGGTTTTTTTCGGGTTACTCTACCATTGAAATCATGGTTTCGAATAGTACTACTGCACTGCATTGTTTTTTAAGCTCACTTTTAACTTGCGCAGCCAATTTTGCTCCCGGGAACTTGGGTTTCTGAATTATGTTTCTGACTATGTAACGCTCATCATCTTCATTAAAAATTTTATCAAGTACTTTTCTGCCCTTATCTGCGTTCACTGATACATGATGTCGAGACTGATACTGTATTCCCTGGTGTCATATGTACGTGAAAAAATCACTTGAACACAGAGAGCATTTATTAATGGCTCTTTTGGATTTTTAAGGAACCTTTAACAAAGTAAAACCATAATTGTTTAGTTTTGTGTTTGGCGTTTGAGGTATTACTTCGTTCTATAATTTTGTTCAGTATTCGCGTATGAAGATCTTATTTACAACTTTCGATGCATATTTATTCAAGTTCTTTGTTCCATTCGTAAGGACTTGAAAGATCTGCCATTAATCATTGACTTTTAATAGCAGAAAACCCAATGGAGCACGATATCCGTTTGAAATTTTCTTTGTTCCATTCGTAATGACTTGAAAGATTTGCCATTAACCGTCATCGGTTTTTTCTAGCAGCAAAACAGATTAGGAGCGGCCATTACGATATTCGCCTGAAACTTTAACTAAATTTGAAAAACCAGCGAAGCTCGCAATTCGCCGAAAGTGCTTGCAATATAGAATTGGATTAAGAGATTTTGGGTGGATTAAGAGGTTTGAAATTTAAACTTAATTAAGGTCTACTTAATTAAATATTTCTGTTTCAAAAACAATAAGCTGTAAAAATTTCAACTGATTTCGAGGTTTAGGTTCTATTATAATTTATCAATTTACATTTAATTAAATATAAACTAATCTAAAATCTACATACATATATTTAGTCACAATTTTCAAACATTTGTTTCAAATATTAATATTTTGTTGTTAAATTTATAACTTCATAACTAAATTAAACTCACAACTGTTAAACTAGCTCAAAAAGATTTTCATTTTGATAAAATTTTAAATATAAATATTTTTTAACTTTACAGTTTTTTTAACTTAATAAATGTAATACATTTTTAAGCATGTAATTAATAAACTATATTTAAAAATCCTCCAAAATATATACCTGAAAAGTAACTTAAACTACCTCAGTTTAAATTTATTATAGAGTTAAGAAAACTATTTAATTATTAAGTAAATACATCAATAATAAAACAAAAAATCATACTTTAATAAATAATATTAAAAAAACTAAAACGATGACATCATAAAATACATAAACGATTTGCGTAGCAAATTAAATTAATATTAATACGTTTAAAAACAACTTAAAAAGTTAAAAAATTAATAAAAAATAATATTACCTAAATGTAAGGCATATTCCTTAAATAAATGACATTTACTATTTACATTACAAACCGATATAGAGAAAAGTTAAAATTCACCTTTTTTTGGAAAAGGTGAATAAATATTGGCCAAGGTGAAATTAATTGGAATTAACAGGTATGCAGTTGAAAATGTTATAGGAAAGCAACTCTAAAATTATACATACATATTACCAAAAAAAAAATTAATTCTGTTATAAATTTGAATAATTTATTATAAATTTGTTATTTAAAATAAGAAATTTATCACAAAAGTTTAAGGCACTAAAGTGTTTTTACAGTCTCGATCAGTAACTTTTCTTGCTGATCCTTTCACTGTGAATAATTTTACAGTTTGTAGTTATTTGAATCAAATTATAGTAATTTAAATAAAAAAAATTATAAATCTAATAAAGAAAATTGTTAAAAATGTAATATATGAGAGTAAGAAATATTTGGAAAAAATGGAATTGTAGTTTGTTTGTAAGTAGGACGATTAAAATATCGGTTTGTGTATGTAATTTTAATAACTATATATGTTATAAACTGTTTGCATATTTGATAATTGAATATATTAATATAAAAAATATAAACGAAATACAAATTGTTTTTTTATATAATTCGATTTGAAAGGTACGTTAGTTTTGCTGAAAATGGTTAGGAAAAACGCAAACTTTTTTAAACGAGTTGTTGCAGATTTAATTATTAATTGTTAAAGTTTGTATCGTTTTATTTAATCTATACAAAAAAGGTAACTTAAACGATAAAAAATAGTTGCCCAATATTACTTCCTACACAAAGATCTCAACTTGAAAGTGCTTACAAGATTCTAAAAACTGAAAGCATTGGCTCGTTGTCATAAGAAAAAAAACTTTCTTCATTTTTCAAAATTATTTATGTAGAGTCTGGTGGTTTATTTTACGTTTGTAGTTGGTCAATTGGCCGCCTAGGCGATTTAACTGCTTTAGACTATTTTTTGTGGGGCTATGTTAAGGCTCATATCTGTATGGACAATCCCGCAACGGTTGACGCACTAAAAGTCATATCACCAGAAGGCGAAATAGTGAAAAATCGTATGTATGACACTAGTCGTTAAGCATAGGATATTGTCAACAATAAGCGTGAAAGAAAAGTTAACTTTTCCAATATATTTGAATTTCTATTTAGTGTCAATCTTTAAAAAGGATATACTGCGAATATTCCAGACAATGTGCCACTCTAAAAAGTAAATACTACGAAAACCATACATACGGATATATGTATGTCTGCGATCGTCGACATACATATATCCATGATGTTGAGACTAGATTATGTTCATTCGCGGCTTAAATCACCGTGTTCTGACGTCATTCATTATGCGCCAACATTATACGCCACGCAAAATATTCTCACATTATAACATCATACCATCTAGATTTCGTGTAGACCACCAGGGGCCAAATTACCGCATTCGATATCGCGTAAAAAGTATGGTAATTTTCTTATTTGAGATTATGGCATACGATATCGAGCAAGAAATTTAGTACATTTTATCATAATTTCGATATCAAAATCATTTTGCGATACGATAGCTCATTCGATCACGAATGCGGTAATTTGGCCCCTGATTTTTTAGTGCTCCGCTTCCATACTCGGATCTATATCGATTTTGTAGTAAGTTGATATTACTGAAACGAAAGGCGTAAGTTCATATCTTACACGGGATGAAGTCCAGCAGCTGTATTGACAAGTTATCATGATGAGAGCAAGGAGAATGATGTATTGATAAGGCACTGTTTGATGCCTTATGTTAAATCTGAGAACACCTTGGTCAGCTTGTTTCCGCAACTTTTTAGGGATCAATCGGAAAATGGATTTCTATTTATGCTGCCTAAGCCTGAATTACCTATGATTATATGTATAATGAAACATAGCAGATCTAGTGAAATATAAAATCTCTTTCGTTTTAATATTCTCCTGTATGTTCCTGTCTTCAAGAAGCTAAAGGATCCTAATGTGCAAAAAGACATTTTATAGATTTTGGGAAATAAAACAATTTGAAAAGCAACACTTACAATCAAACATATAAAAGCTCTTGTTTTATTATAATAAATTATTGTAAATCGGCATATATATATATTATACATAAACTAAAACAAAATTATTATATTTATTTTAAGACTTAAAACCTAAACACAGTTTAGAAAACTAAACCAAATTATCAAATATTAACAAACATCATCAATAGGTTCTTCATCCTCTAAACTGGGGCCAATTTCCATAAAGCCATCTTCCGGCAGATCCGGTCCACTTTCAACTCTGCAAAGAAATGTAAAAGATTTATTTATTTGAAACCACTTTTCTTAACATGTAAGCAATTTAGAACATTTGCACTAGCTGCAATTAAATTAGATTTATATTAAGGCAATGTCGCAAAGATAGAAAAATAAAAATGTATGAATGAATGAAAAACATCCAACTTACTTCTCAAAATCACATTGCGGTAATAAACCCTCATCCTTTGAATTATTGCTGAAACGAAAGACCAAACATAAACGCAGCACCGCCAAAAGTATCAGCAAAAGACCAGCCACATAACTTAACCAGAGATTGTATGGCCACAGCATTAGAGCGGTGCCAACAGCAATATAGGGAAAGGCAAGACGCCAGCTACCAAAGCATTTACAGCACGACCAACATTGTAAACATTTTGAATAGTTATCACTGGAAATGGAAAATATGAAAAACAAAAGTACACAAAGAAAATAAAAGGAGGATTATGTGAAACACAAATACTTAGGGAATTTTATGGCAAAATGAGGGTTTCAAAAAGAAGTGTTATCAAAATAATTCCATATCTTAGGACTCTGAAAGTGAGTTGAAGAGTCTTTTCATTTCAATTTATTAACACCTCTTTCATAAACACCCCTTAAATAACCCCCAGCACTCATCTTGGTTATGAGTGAATGAATACAACATAACGTTCTCTCTATATAACTACCGAAATAAATGCTTACTTGCCAAATATTAATTGTAGGAAAAGAGTTATGACCCATTTCACTTCAAACAACAATATGATTATTGAAGAAATTCTGTAACAAAAAAAAAAGATGAAGAAAGTAAACATGAAAACATCATAAAAACCAAACGAATTTATTTATTTATTAAGCTAAGATGAAATCTCAATAAATAATCAACTAAAAGAGCATGTTTTTATATATTCAGTTAATAGTACTTACAATATAAATAGACCAGCTTCATAGCCATGTAAATAGACATCTACACCCACACCACAAATTACTGAAATTAAATCAAAAACATGTTTTTCATATTTAGTAAGAATCCAATACCAGGGTATTAATCTTATATTTATTTAAGATTAATTAAGTACATGTTCAAACATATAAACAAATGTATTTGCAATAATTATATTAGCAAAGAAAAAAACTAAGGAATTTAACCCTTAAGCGGAAATTAAGTTCACTGCAGGACGACTAGAGTAGGAACACTCTAATCTAACTAGAAGAGGATCACTCCAGTTCGAATAAAGTAGAATTAATCAAGTCGAAGTAGAGTAGAATCTCTCTAGTTCAGAGGTAGGCAAAGCGTAAAATGAGATTGTATGTGTGAGCGAACTACCCAGCAAACATAAACATAATTATATAAATTATACAAAAAACTTAGATAGGAAACATACACTCACAATGTATTTTCCGTAACATATAAGAAATTAACAACGAGATTGATATACAAACGGAACTTCTAATACTTCAAAAGCTGATTACATGCATGTTACCAAATGCATTATCAATCATAAAATATTTTTCGTGGTTCATTATTAATTTGTAATGTTTGTTGGGAAGTATTTCTGAAAAAAATATAAAAGCATCCGCCGCATGTGCACACATTGATGTCTCAATGACGACTGAATGAAAGAGATTAAGCGTATGTGTGAAGTGCTCTCTGCACTATTGTGCTATAGGATGCCGACCTATGCTCTAGTTCGACTAGAGTAGGATCTTTCGAGTTCGCCTAGATTTAAAGAGTCTTTTCACTAGAGTTGGATCTCTCCAGTCGGACTAGAGTAGGATCTTTTTAGTACGACTAGAGTACGATCTCCCCAGTCCGACTAGAGTTTAATCTCTCTATTTCAACTAGAGTAGGATCTCTTTAGTCCCACTAGAGTTTGATCTCTCTAGTTCGACTAGCATAGCATCTCCCATTCTAATTCAACTGGAGTAGAATTTCTCACTCTAGTTCGACTAGAGTAAAATATCCTCTCAATCTATTTTGTGCTCAGACCACAGTAGATTGAATCTACTCCAAATATAGTCGATTGAAACTATTTGGATTAGATTAGACTGAATCTACTATCGATAATAGTCGATTGAATCTACTCCGACCAGAGTGGTTTAAATCTACTTCAACCAGAGTCGATTAAATCTGCTTCGACCAGATTCGATTGAATTTACTCCGACTAGAGTCGATTGAATCTACTTGGAACAGATTCGACTGAATATACTCCGACCAGAGTCAATTGGAGATCGGATCTACTCTGACTAGATTTTAGTAAATTTGCTCTACTAGTTTAGAATTATCTATTAAAGTAGTTTTACTCTTATCTGACCCGCCCTTAGCATTTAAGGGTTAATATCCAATTTGTGTTTTTGTTTCTATCACTATTCAATTACATTAACTGGATTAATAAACCAGAAACTTTTGCACCCCCAGAAAATAAAATCCACAAACAAAGTAAAGCCAAAACAAAAACTCAAATGAAAAACTACTAAAATATGCACAAAACTTAAAGTGAATCTACGTAAAGCGTAAAACAACTACAAACAAATAACGCTCTAACCCAAACAAACAACATTCGTACCATTAAGGATATGGCAAGAGCTGAAAAACAAAACTAACTTACAAATAATTTTCTTTCTGAAATTCATTTTACGCGTTTCAATACGATTTGATTTTGATTCTGTTGAAACGCAGTCATATTCTCGTGACATGTCAACAAAATTATATGCCAAAAATTTCTTTCCTTTAAGTTTGTTAGGAGAGAAACAAAACAACTCCAACAAAAAAGTTCAATATCCTGATTTGTTTTTATGGCTGAGAGTTGAAAATATTTTTTTTTAAATATTTGTTTGGTTGAAATGTTTAAAATGATTTCTTTTTTCGTATTTGTTTCTGGCGTATGCGTTTTTCTTATTGCTTTAATTGTGCAGTTATTAGTAGAAGACTAAGAATGAAATAAGAAAATATGGAAGTATGTTGGTAAAGAAATGAATTTGTAAAGTAAATTTATACTGGCGCGCGTACTTATAGGATTATTGTTAGACACATGACAAGAAATTTAATGTGGCTTCAGGGAATGGTAGCGTTGCGTATCCTAAATATCAATAAAACTTGCAAATGGTAACACAAAACAAGGAAAACTTCTGGCTGCTTACAACTTGAGCCCCCTAATGTTATATACGAGTACATATGTATATATGTAAGCATACAAATCTTTATTTAAATTAAAGATTGTATGCGCTGAAAAGAATTCTTTAGCAATCACACACATCCTCTAAAGTACAAGCATACATTCTCAGCTGAAACCGTTTACATGACAATAAATTTTCAACAATATCTGGCGCCATTGTTATTGCAAAAACATATTGACATGGTTAAATGCTATTATTATACTATATACATATGTACATGTAACTGTGTATGTGTGATTTTTAGGAATAATTTTCATAGGAATCGGTAATCCTTTATGCCTGCCCTCAGCATTTGATTGGATTTCTATCGAGATCTTTATCAGCCAACACATCGATATACATACTCGTATTTATGGTTGTACAAAGAAGCAAATTTTCAAAAGAGCCACACAAAAAACCAAACCAATTTTCTTGGCGTAATTTATACTTTTTGCAGACACCCAAAATAAGAAAGTTGAATAATAGAAACAAAATGAATATTTTAATATTATATAACAATAAACACTAATGGGGATATCGAAAGAAGTATCGACTCATATTTGTAAATGCGAATTTTATTATTATTGTAAGTAAAAGCCGGTGTGCTTCGCTACAACCATCGTAATGAAATGAAACTGAAGATGTTAATATATGTCCGGTTTAAATGAGCTATATAACATTTCAAGATTCTAACTATTGTATTTTATGATATGATATACGAAATACTTAATATCACGCCTATTTTCCCAAACTCAAGCCTTTATGATTCAGATAAAGGTGTTATTTTTAGGTAATCTTAAAAATTTAAAGATTCTACTATTTTTAAAAAATTTTCCAGATATACGAATTTCAGAACTTATTTTATATCGCACACTTTTCTAAACTGAACTGAACATTTCTGGTTCAAAAATAGTTGTTAATAATGTAGATACTCGCACGAAATTTCAATATTCTACCTATTGTATTTTTGTTATAAACAAATTTTGTAGTTACTGTGTAAGGACGGATTCATGTCCGTTTTACCAAACTCAACAACTACTTAAGGTGGGTTCACCCATTTTTGTTACGAACAAAATATTTGTTAGCACAAAGTTTTTTTTTCATGTGGAGTGTGACACCTCTCTTTTTACAAGAAAGAAAATATTTTTAACAAGTATGTAATAGAAAACTCCCTGTATTTACTTCCTTTTGGACCTTTTTTATCCGACGTGTAAGAATAGTTTTCGAAAATATTTATATTAATTCATAGTAATACATACTACTGGAAAATAAAAAAATAAAAGTAATAAATAAAGTTAAGAATTCCGAAAAATTTTTCGTTTTACTTTTTCTATAAAAGCAAATTACATAATTAATTCCACTTCGGAACGGAATTAAATTCTATGACATGGCTGAATATCACAAAATTTTATTTTTATAATTCGAATAATTTTTGCCTTAGCGTGCTGAAAGCCGCCGCTGAGATTCTGAGTTGAGTTTTAGCACAAATTTTTTTGACGTTATTTACTCTTACAAGAGTTTTGCAAGATTAAACATCATCAAATAAAATAAGACTAAGTATTTGTTGTGTCTTGTCCTAAATAAACGAAATTTTCTTTAATAAGTAAACGAGTTAAAAAATATTTTATTTAGTGGTTACGTCTTTTTCGGCACATATTTGCCAGGTGTGACCGTACCTTTAGAGTCAACCGTAGAGTTTAATCGGCGCAGGTGCCGTTGATGACTTCAATCTTCTATAATAGGCTCCTTGAATAAATTTGTCATTATTACAATGTCAAACTATCTTAAGACAAAAACTTAATTATATCCCTGTCGTTTGAATATTTTAATAGCTGAGTCAACTAGAATGTTTCTAAATTGAGTTAAAATCAAGAGTAATACATATATATATTTTCATACATTTAAATCTGTTTTTACACGGGATTTCCTGTAACCATTTTATGATTTTAACATTTACAACATTTCAGGTTTAACCTTAAGGCAGCTTTTTATTATTTTCTGTCTACTATGATAACTTTGTATTCTGTTTAATTGGAGAGACTATTAAAAGCAAATTAACACTTGCAGACCTGTCTCCAATAATCTGTTATTACACAAATTTCCATTTCTAATAAAGTTTCCGTGACAAGAGAACATAAATTTTAATTCGATCACTAGAGATTTAATAATACACTTCAACAATTTGAATTGTTATTAAGTAATAATATTATACGGAAATTCAATAATTTTTTATAAGCAACTTAAATAATATACCTGAAGGCGGAATTAAATTTCAATTAAATTTGCGAAATATATTTTAAAATTTGTGTTAAATAGTGACATTAAGTATCACTGCATTATAATATAAATAGAAATTATATAAATGTGCATATGTAATTATTTCACAGAGGTTATAACCCTTATACTAAAATTAAGGCGATTAACGTATGTTTTTTTAAAAATAAATATTAACTTTTGATTTAATTACACCAGTTTATTACGCGTTACATACTTTTTTAATACATACTCGTAAGTAAATTAATATGTACCAGGTAGTTAGAGAAACAGAAACAATTTGTGAAATAAACCAAATATTAACAAGTTCGAGTGTAATGACGTTATTTTGTTTGTGTTTAAGTACCTATAATTAAACAATAATTTATATAATGTTAATAATATGACTTAATATTTATTATAATTGCTTTATATGTTCAATTCACAAGTAATGTTGTAGTGTCGTAAGAGTTGTACGTCGTATGAATTCACAATTTTTGTACAAATGTTGCTGGTAATTTCTCTATACATAAATATTTTGTATCACACCTACGACATTTTTACATATATGTGCTTGCTAGAATTCTAGCTCGAGGCTTCGTAGAGCTTAACAGCCAATAACAAAAATAATGCTCTGTTAGAGAGTAATTAGATTTATTTCAGTTTTAAGATTTAAATACTTATTGTTAGGCCTAAGGAAATAAGGCAGATTCAATAAATAATAAAAAGTTATAATAAAAAAAATAGAAAAAAAAAATTGGAAGAACTCGACTTGGCTGACCATTGGTTTCATCAAAACTGTGCCACATGCCCCCCAAGGGGTAATTTTTCCTGGTGTTTATGTCCAATACCTTGACTCTATTACAATCCTTGGGAGATATATGGCGATAACGAAGTCATGAGCTTTTACCGGCTCAAAACTGGTTAGAATTTGATTGTTTTATCCTTTTTTAACATTCAGCTGACTTTTCTAGAACTACGGGATCAGTTAGAAGCCCACACCATACAGATCCTCAGCATGAACACTAATACCAACAACTCAAAGTACAGTAGCAGAACTACCATCCACACCAACAGCAGAGCCAATACAGCAAACAACAAAGTTTATACAGCACCATCCTGATCAACGAATTCTACAATGATCCTAGATTTCTCAAACCAATCGATCACCCTTACAACACATGACGTTGAGCAGAATGAAGGTACAAAGTAGAACGCCACAAGAATACCTACGGAAAAAAATCACTAAATATTGTAATACCAAATATATTTAATAATGTACCCATTAGTATCTTCAACATATCAAATACTTATAGAAGAAAAAAACTACTAAAACAATATTTTATTAATTTGCAATGAAAAGAAAAATGTTATAATATATTAACTATTTTTTTAATATTATATCCTGCAGACAAGCCAAAGGCTTCGCGGGATTAGAATTAAGAAAAATGTAAATCCATATTAATTTAATAATAAAGAATTTAAAATAAAAAAAACTGATATTTGGTTTAGATCCCTTCGGGGTACACGTTGTGGCTGTTAACTTTTCAACTTCTACATATTGATAACCATAGCAGAAAGAATGACCGTTGATTAAAAGGCTGATGTTTGTTTGAGCAGCAAATTTCGGACCACCAATTTGTCTCCAGGTGGTGTTGCTGAAACAACAGAGCCATTAAAAGTACGGGAATTGTGGCTTTCGTTTCAGGTAGCTGACGATCTGCCTTTGGATGAGGTTAGATAGCGGCCTATGGCAACCGTAGTAAATTCTAATCTCTGTCTTTGGCAGTAATGGTCGGTCAATGCTTTTCTAGTAATAGTCTTAGATAATGCTAATTGATAGAGTTGTGCCCGGTCATTCATTTCAGTGACCGGTCATTTTCGTTCATTTATCCAAGACTGATTCGTTCATTCAATTCGTTCAATCGTTCACTTTGAACGAATGAATACAATCCTTATTGAATATGATTTTTTCTTGTCGTTTAATAAAACAGCAGCTGAACGAAATTGATCCGTACACTATTGAACGAAAACCGTTCAGATAAATGACCGACTCATTCCGTTCAATGAAGTGATCCGTTCATTTCAACCCGTTCGTTCATGAACGACACAGCTCTACTAATTGACTAGGCTTTGGATGTCAGGGATTTAATAGCACAGGCTCTTAAGCAAGGTGCTCGTTACATTGATCATTGCAGTCATGTACAAGAAATTGCAAAATGTATAATGCTAATTGACTAGGCTTTGGATATCAGGGATTTAATAGCACAGGCTCTTAAGCAAGGTGCTCGTTACATTGATCATTGCAGTCATGTACAAGAAATTGCAAAATGTATGTTACTGCCAATTTCATACAAGTCTGCTCTTTATAAGAAAAACATTATTATGTTTTTGCTGGACATACAATGCGGTGGTGAGCCGAGTTCACCCGCGTTTAAGTGCACCGTGAGGTTAAGCCGAAAAGGCAGGTATCCACGTTATTCTTAAACACATAATAATGGTGTAATAATGGTCGATTTGAAAGGCATGTTCGGTGAACAGAGTATTTCACGTTTGGGGCCGAATAATTGGCCGCCTAGACTATTTTTGTGGGGCTGTGTTAAGGCTCATAGCAATAGAGACAAGCCCGCAATGGTTGACGCACTGGATGGTAATATTGAAGAATTTATTCGCGAGATACCGGCCTAGACAGTTTTTGGGATCCATTTAAAACAAACTTAAACTTTAGTACTCCTTGGCTATTTCCAATTTTGTTCCGTTCGAACCAGCAGTTTTTTTTTTCAAAAAAATTAAATTCAGCTACACTTTGGCCTGTGGTGCTTAAAATTCACACCTTCAAAGACAATATTCTGAAACTGCAACTGCTCTTCTATTAAAGTTCCAAGATTCAAAGAAATCTGAGTAGTATTTAAGAAATTAAACATGTATTTTACTTTTTCTAGTTGGCATAACAATAGCTCAAAACTTCTACATTTATTAACATATATTTTGCAATAGGCCCCACTGTTTTTGTTAAAGTACGAATTTTACTACATATTACTAACATATTTAATAAACTTTAAAATTCAGAGAATTAATATTTAAACCTATTAATCATATGCATTAATTTATATATATATAAATACAAATGCTTTTTAACTTGAACAATAATCAATTATTATTACATTAGAGAGTAAATAATTCAAGAGTAAGTATTTTTAATCTATTTATAATGATTTAGCAAATTTACATACATTCAAGATATACATACATATGTACGAGTATGTATATATTTATGTATATTTAAATTTCATTTACTTACCAAAAGCGGTTATAACACCAAATATCCTTATAAGAGGCTTTAGACAATCGCAAGGTTCACCAAACTGTCGACGACGCCTTTGAAAATGCGACATAATGCCAAGTTTTCAAGGATATTGTTGTAAATGGTTTTGAAAGCGTTAAAGTATGTGTTTGGATATAACTTTTAAATGCACAAACACATACGCACTCACTTAGACATTTGACCCTTTTGACTGAAAACAGGCCATTAACATTTTAGACTTTTACAAAAATATTTTTATAGTTTTAAGGAAGTAGAATGTATGAGTTTAAAATTCCTTAGGGATTTGTTGAACTGTTATGTTTTTTTTTATATTATATTTATGTTTGTTTTTTAAAAGTTTTATAGTATTTTAGTTAAAGGTAGTCTCCATAGATTTATAATACGATATTGTTAAGGACAATATAAGTATTTATGTTGTTATTGTTGTCAACAAAAAAAGGCGAAATAGATGACACTAGCTAAAAAGAAATGGTAATTATTTTTACTGCAATCGTTTGAGACGAATCTCATCTTTAAATATGAATTAGATATTTTAGTTTTATTTCATAAAGTTTAGAATTTTTGCGCTTCCATTGAAATATGTCAACATATGCTAAAAAGTAGTAGTTCCTTAAGGAGTGCAATTTTATATTCAATTGTAGTTCAATTATGGCTTTAGTGGTAGTTCTTTAAAGAGTGCACTATAGCTTTAATCATAGTTCTTTAGAAAGTTCCGCTTTAGCTTCAATCGTAGTTAAATTTTGCCTTTAATCACAGTTCTTTAAACAGTGCAATCTTAACTTCAATCCTAGTTCTTTAAATAGTAAAAATTTTGTTTCAATCGTAGTTCTTTAAAAAGTGAAATTTTAGCTTAAACCATAGTTCTTTAAAGAGTTCAATTTTAGCTTCAGTTATAGTTCTTTAAAGAGTTAAATTTTAGCTTCATTCGTAGTTTTTAAATAATTCAATTTTAGCTTGTTATAGTTCTTTAAAGAGTTAAATTTTAGCTTCAGTCATAGTTCTTTAAAGAGTTCAATTTTATATCATATCATAGTTGTTTAAATAGTTAAATTTTAGTTTCATTAGTAGTTCTATAAAGTGTTAAATTTTAGCTTTATTTATTAGTCTTTTTAAAATTTAAACTTTAGCTTCAATCGTAGTCCTTCAAAGGGTACAATTTTAGTTTCAGTCGAAGTTCAATTTTAGTTTCAATCGTGGTTCTGAGGTTTCCTCTTTTTACCAAACATGACAACAAAACTGAATATGTATATGTAACTCCTAATTAAATGGTAGTGAGTATAATGCTAGGAACACAACTGGGACGAACGACGAATTTTTGGCAAATGGCGTCGTCTAAATTCATCATACGCGTTGAACTCGGAAATACATTTATTTTTATTATATGCCGGCGAACGATCAATAAACAATACGGGGTGACCATGTTTCGTTTTAGTTTATAATGTTTTAGTAAATAATGTTAATATTTACTTTAATTGTTTTATGTTTTATTTTTTTAAATGTTTAAATGTTTTATTTTTTACTTTATAAAATTTAAATTAAATATACAAAATAAATAGTTAACTATAAAAATTGTTTACCTGTGTTTTTATTAATGTTTATTTTTTATATATATAATTTTTAAATATGTTCTCACTATCTATTACACAGCAAATTGTCACCTAATAGTTCGTTGTGTTGGGCAAAATTCGTCGTTCGTCCCAGTTGTGTTCCTGGCATAACACAGAAAGATATCCTTATGAGACAACAATATTGTTGTTGATGAGTATGATGCTGCTGCTGCTGTTGCTGCCGTTAAGAGTCGTGTATATTCCCAAAGTGTAAATAATCTTGCGGCAACATATATCAAACTCAACAATAACAACTTGTAATCATTGTTAGCAAAGTAAACAACACCATATATTCATCTATATATTTCCAGACAAGAGTTCTTTTACATATTACCCAGCATTGTTATTATAAAGCTGGTAGTTTACAAAGAATATCACTTTGCTATTGATACTAACAATGATGCTATTGCTGTTGTTATTGGTGATATAAGGACAAACAAACCTAGCAAAAAAAAATAAAAACAGAGCAACATGCGTGCATTGCATATAAATCATTATAATTTTACTATTCCTAAAATTATTATTTTATGTTTTCATGTTTTGTATTATTTTTTTCCTTTTTAGTCGAGTCAAGTCTTGCAACAAAATTGTCTTACACTGTGTTGGCAACTTTTCAAAGTTTTTTTTTGGGTTTTTTTTTTGTTTGTTTGTTGTAATGGCCTTATATTCTTGGCCAATGTATTACCAAAAACAAAAACGAAATATCCTTAAAATTCATGTAATATTAAACAATGTTTCTTGTTTTGCTGTTTTCAGTTGTTGTCTTGTTTTGGACAAAATATTTGTAGATAAAATACATAAGTTTTTTTTTTGTGCTGCTGCTTTGGCTTGTTTGCTATTTAAATCGAAAATCCGGGGGATAAAATGTTTAAAATTATATCATAAATCATAATTCACTTTAATATTTTTTTTTTTTTGCTTTCATGTAATCCTTAGAAAAGTCTTCTTTTTGTAGCTTTTCTGGCTTTGCAGTAAATATAAACCTTTTAATCCTTAAAAAATCAAAAAAACTTTTTTCACAAATTTAAACTTTTCTGTTTGTTTTTTGTTTCGCGCATCATGGCGTATACTTAATTAGTAATTTGTGTTATTAATTTTTAAAAGATTTTTTTATTTTTCGTAATTATTTCAATTATTTTATTTTTATAATTTTTTAATTCACTTGTTTCTCAAGATTGTTTTCACATTTGCGTTTATTTGTTTTTATTATTTTTATTCGGATTATTTGGCAAGTGCTGTAAACACGTCCGCATTGGTCTAAAGGCAAAAGTCAAATGTTTTTCTATTTCATACAGTGGCATAGAATTGTTGTTAACAATTGCTGTTGTACGTATAAATAACGTAGCAACATACGTAGACATACATATAGCAGTTGTCGTAATAAAGTCAAGTAAAGTTTTTACGTACTTTTTACATGTTGGAGCTTGTGTGTTCTTGTTTGTTTTCGGTTTGATGCTGCTGCTGCTGCTACTCTGCCTAGCTGTCTTTGATGATGAAGTGACCCCTTCAGGGTTTATCGTTTGAAGACTTCAAATGGAAATAGTATAAGACAACATTGTAAGTATAACTTTTTATGTAATTGCTCTCTGGGTCCATGAAACCAAAATTAATTAATTAAAAGTTCGCAGCGAGCTTGTTTAGATAATTAATAAAGCAGGTAATAATTTATATTCGGCTTTGCCGAATCTTTGTGTCCTGTTTCAACTCTTCAGTTTTAGCTGACCAGTTTTTCTTCAATTCTCTTTTGAACTTGCCATTTCATTCCACACGTTAATTCAAGTTTCATACCTTTTAATGCAAATCAACATGTATAAAAGAGAAACACAAAATGAAATAAGAAAATTGACTAGTACCGTCAAGTTTGTACCCCGTTTTTTTATTCTCTTTTCCCTTCTCATCCAAAAATACTTGCTTTGACGAGTCAGAATTGAAGAGTGTGAAAGCGGTCTTATATATCCACCAGCAATATACCAGTAGTGTGATCTATTCATACTAATTTGTGTTACATTTTGTATTTATAACAACATGTATAGAAAAATTCAACAAGTAAAAATTTAAATTAAATTCAACTGAGCCGAATATTTTATACTCACCACCATACGATTTCGAACCGCCTGCTCTTTGAAAGACTTGTAGGTTACCAAAGGTTTCGTTTCGTTAATTTCCGTTGCTAGAACCGGCTGTCCTATGAAATGCTTGTGTTCTGCGCGTAATTCATTTCCATTGAATGGATACGTAAACAAGCAAAATTGTCATATTTGGTGTGAAGAGCAGCCAGAAACATTGCAAGAACTCCTACTGTATCCCGAAAATTGGACTGTTTGGTGTGGATTATGGGCCGGTGGCATCATTGGACCGTACTTTTTGAAAGACGTCGAAGGCAGGATAGTTACTGTGAATTGTTTGACCAAAATGAAAGAGCTGGACTTGGCTGCTATGTGGTTTCAAAAAGACCGTGTCACATGCCACACATTACGCGAAGCAATGGCCTAATTAAGAGAAGAGTTCGTTGAACAGTTTATTTCTCGTTTGTTTCCGGTCAATTGGCCTCCTAGAACGTGCGATTTAAAGCCTTTAGATTACTTAGATATGAGCCTTAACCTTGTTAATAGGGACAAGCACGAAACGGTTGACATACTGGAAACTAATGTTGAAGTATTTATTTGTGAGATACCGGCCGATGTGATAGAGAGAATACCAAAATTGGACCCAGAATATAAAATATTTGAGGAGTAACCGCGATTAACGTTTACATGAAATCATCTTTAAAGATTGTATTATATAGATCGTTCTATCAACTCAAATAAAGATTTCATACATTTCTGTTAATTTTATGTGTTTTTTTAATCCAATCCGAAAGCTGTTAAAAAAGTCACTCTTTATGTCTGCTATTAAAGGACATTTTCACACAAAAGACCAAAAATGTTTAAAAATTGCAAAAAAAAACTTTTAATATAAAATTTACAACGTTTTTCCCAAACAGAAGAATGTGAAATGATTTGATGTTTTTCCCACACAGAAGAATGTGAAATGATTTGATGTCCGTAGTTCGGCCAGCAAAACGATGGCTTGTTCTAAATTGTGTTTATGAAATACAGCTAATATTGGACCACCCTGTACATATTTGTATTACACACTCACGAAAACATATACAGCGTGTACTCGTGTTGCCTTTATAAGAATGTTACTTTTACCGCCATTTTTGTTCTTCTGTGTAACAGCCAATTTTAGTTTAAGCGCAATTATGTGTTAAGTACGGTTAGTTCGTTATACTTATGCCTGGATAATGTATTATTACTTACTTACATTGCAGCTAGTTACGTTTTTTCTTTTGTGCTTAACAATTTTTTTTTTTTTTGGGTACTTCTTTCAAAGGAAAACATGTTTTTGCTGTGTTTCGCTTTCAAATTATCTGTCATAGGGAATTGCAAAACTTTATACAAATTTTATTTTATCTCTGGTATATATGGTATGTATTGTATTATTCTATTATTAGTTTAAAACTTATGTGTTTTCTTTACACAATAGTATACTAGTATAGTATATATAATATATATGTATATAGTTATTAAATTATCTAAAGTTCAAAGTTTATATTGTTAATAAATATGTAATAAAGCAACAATAAAATAATGCTTTTTTCAATAATTATAGTTTATTTTTTTATTGTATGTATATTATTTTATAATAGACCTTTGACTTTTATATGTATCTAAATGGTTTTTAAACCAGAGCTTTTATTCTTAACAGAAGCATATTGGAATAATATGAAAGTTTTTATATTTTACTTGTTGACCTACTGTCAACGTCAAAATAAAGTAAACACATAATAGTGTTAAAAAATGTTTTATTATATATACTACAAGTACAAATTTAAAACAATATACATATGTTGTTGCATAATTCATAAGTAACTTAAGGAAATTATAACTCATTAACAAAAACTAAAAAAATAAGGAACATTAAAAATTCAATTACCAGTATATTACAATTATATAAAACATAGTCCGTTTGTCTTTATCACAGCTGACAATCTTCTAGACTTACAGAATCAACGAGTTTTTTAGTGAAAGCAGCTGAAATTTTTTTCCTTTTAGATTATCCTTGCCAAGAGATATTTCTTTGCCTAGTTTTTTGTACAGATATTCGCACAATTGTTGGAGGTATGTATGTCCTTTTGGAAAATCCAGTTCTGCGCTAGTTCTAATTTCTTTACACTAGAAACTACATTACCTTTTTATACCCTACATCACCATAGTTGGATTATGTATGTAACGCCCAAAAATATGAGTCCAATACACTAAAGTATACCGATCGACTCAGAATCATTTTCTGAAGTATTGCTGGAAAAAATTCTCTACATTTTTAGTTTAAATTTCTTAAATGTTTCGCTCCAAAAGAACAACCTGCATGTTTTTATGGAAAAAAATTCTCAACATTTTTGGTTTCTACTTAGATCTTACTTGGAAGGTCTTGATAGTACCCCACATTCTGACTACTCGTTATGGAGGGCGGAAAGAGGTTTAAAAAGACCAGTGAGAGGAAAACCTCCTTTGCGAAATCCGACTGGTGACTGGGCTAGAAATGATTCCGAGAAAGGGACATTATTTGTTAACCATTTGAGAAATGTGTTTACTGTAAACAACTCAAATAATAACGAATCTGATTTGCCACCACTTGTTATAAGGCCTCCTGTACCTCTAGGACTAAACCTTCGTGATGTCCAAAACGCTATTGGTACTCTGAACCTTAGAAAGGCTCCAGGTATGGATAAAATCAGCAATAAAATGCTTGTAGAGTTACCTCGTGTAGCAAGAAGAATTATCCTCTTTATCTTCAACGCTATTTTACGCCTAGAATACTATCCTGCAGATTGGAAGGTGTCTATGATCACTATGATTCCTAAGTCAGGGAAGGACCACACCAAAGTGGAGTCATATAGGCCAATTAGTCTACTGCCGACAATTTCAAAACTGTTTGAAAAATTGTTAATGACTAAGTTGACTCCAATTCTGAATGACACTGAATGTATTCCTAATCATCAATTCGGCTTCAGAGCTAAACACAGCACCATCGAACAAACACACAGATTGGTAAATGTGATAAGAGGGTCGTTTGAAGACAAAAAAATACTGTTCCGCCCTTTTCATTGATGTGTCGCAAGCGTTCGACAAAGTTTGGCATGACGGTTTAATGCACAAAATAAAATTAACTCTGCCTGCTAACACCCATAAACTCATGGAAAGTTATTTATACGGTCGCAAATTTAAAATCAAAGAAGGTGATTTTTTAAGTACCGCTCAGCCAATTGAATCAGGTGTGCCACAGGGTAGCATACTGGGTCCTACTTTATATTTGATATATGCCTCCGACATGCCGTCAGACCCCAAAATCCATACGTCAACTTTTGCAGACGATACAGCCTTTATCAGCGTCCATAAGGACCACCAAGTTGCATCACAGAATTTGCAGAATTATGTTTATAAGCTAGAGAATTGGCTAGAGCTTTGGAAAATCAGGGTTAACGAACAAAAATGTATTCATATAACTTTCACATTGCGAAAAGATACCTGCTCGTTCATCAGAATAAATAATCAAATTATCCCGCAACACAATGAAGACAAATACCTCGACATTCACCTCGACCGCCGTTTAACTTGGAAGTCTCATATTGAAGCGAAACTTACACAAATGAGATTAAAAGCAGTGCAACTTAATTGGCTAATCGGCAGAAACTCTACATTGAAATTGGATTGCAAACTTTTGTTGTACAATGCAATACTAAAGCCAATCTGGTGCTATGGAATTCAATTATGGGGTACTGCCTCAGCATCCAACATTGAAAAAATTCAAAGGGGTCAAAATAAAATTCTACGTATAATTACTGCAGCACCATGGTATGTTAAAAATTCTCGAATCCACAAAGATCTAGGCGTGCCATTAGTAAAAGTCGAATTTACAAAATATGCGTCAAAGTATGTCAGCAAACTTGTACACCATCCAAACCCACTTGCACGAGACATCCTTAACTTTAGTGGCCACAATCGGTTGAGAAGCAGGGATACCCTTGCTTTAACTCAAGCGCAAAACAGATGACTGGATCAGTTGATGTGAAATTTTTTAGTATCATAAAAATTTTTGTCTAGCACTGGCTGGGCTTATTATTTTCTTTTTAGTATTAAGATTTGAATACTTATTGTCATTTCATATATGAAGATTCAATAAATAATTAAAAGCAAAAAAAAAAAAAAAAATTTTTGGTTTCAAATTCTTAAATGTTTCGCTCCAAACAGATATTTTAAATTTCTACCTTATTTATACTTTTAATTTTTAGCTATTTGTTTTTTAAACACCAGCCTTTTCATACATACATAAGTAATATTTTTTCATTTGCTGCT
Source organism: Bellardia pandia (assembly GCA_916048285.2). Taxonomy (NCBI): domain Eukaryota; kingdom Metazoa; phylum Arthropoda; class Insecta; order Diptera; family Calliphoridae; genus Bellardia; species Bellardia pandia. The sequence goes on along the minus strand of OU696531.1, from coordinate 97,057,554 downwards.
AAAATAAATAATAAAATAATTTATACTATTTACTTTTTATTCTTTTTTTATTCTAAAAACATAAATGTATTAAAGGCTAAAGATTATAATGACACTGGTGATGATGATGAACAAAAAATATGTAAACTAAAGTCATAGTCGTCGTTAAACCAAACAGCATTAATTTCCTTAATTGTCTGCACAATATTTCCGAGTCCTTTAAGAATATTAAATTAAATAAAAAAATATAGCACACATTCTGGTAATAAAAAATTATGAAAGCGAGTATAATTTAAAAGCTTATTGTCTCAAAAATTTGCATTTGCTAAGAAAAAACAAATTGTTTAAAAAAGCACACACACACGCACACCCACAAACTGAGAGAAAACAACAAAAACATTTTTATTTATAGCATAATATGTATATTTCTATTAAAACAAAAAGAACCAGTTGGAAATTTAAGTGACAAATAAATGGCTTGTGTCAGAGTTTGTTCTGGCTAATGACAACTGCTGTCGTTACAATTTGACATACATATTGTAAATACATACATACACATGTAGAATGGTCCTAACTCGCATATTTGAAACTTTACAGGAGAAGGTAAAAACATAATAGAAACTGTAATATTCAACATGTAACTTTTTTTGTACAACTGCTTATAAAAGCGTTATTTTTTACACTATTGCAATAAATTTTTGTGAGGTGTATTTGCATTAAATGCATTGGAATCGCAAAAAAAACAAATTTCGAAAAAAATAGCGAGTTAGGGCATTTCTACATGAGACCAACGATATGTATGTCAATAAAATATGATAGATTATGATATGGAATAAAAATCGATCGATTTGTATAGATGCAATAATTTTGGATCAGATTTCTAGAACTATGAATTATTCTTTCCTAACCAAGTAAATCTCAGGAGGTAAACAACAAATTTAAAAGAAAATATGAAAAACAAACTTAAGACCAAAGAAGTTTAAAACAATAATATCATATCATTTCCAATAATTTCGTTTTCGTAAACGATTTTCATTACATAAATCATTGTTCACATGAAATCCGGTTGCATAAGTGTCTTAATATGAATGAAGCGATTGAATACTTTTGAACCACAAATTTATTGCCCCTATTACGGTTCACAACTTTTTTAATAATTTGGTCGTCTTTTATAAATCGGTATTGCCATTCACAACTTATATGTAGTAGAGTTAATGTAGAGTTAAAGTCGGGTTGACTGACAGACGACCAAACTTAGTTGAGTTGAGAACGGCAATAGGGGCATATATTTATTGCTATTTAAGAAAAGCTAAAACAAGTCAAAGTTTATATTTGGCTGTGCGGAATCGTATATACCCACCACCTATTAAGGAGCGAACGTTATAAAATATTGTGCCGTAATTTATATTTATTTTAGGTTTATTTATTTGGTTTAAATTTCATCTCAATAACGATATTTACAAAAACTTGTATATTCCAGTTATAACTATATAATCTGTCATTAAAATCGATAATTTCAGAGTTGCCAGGAATTTGTGCATGATTTCTTTTCCATAAAATCACTGTAAAATGAAAAAGTCTTGTCATCAGGTTTTATAAATAAGCCTGAACGAATTTATTGTAAATAAAGCATTGCCAAATTCCAACTGGGCTGTCAAAAATATACTTTATAAATATATGATGGTTAAATTATGCCACAAACAACAACAGCAGCTATGAAAATATACTATATAAATACATATATACATCCATACATACTTTCATATTTGTAAATTATAGTGTCAAGAGCTAAAAACAAGGAACGTCGAAACCAACTCTATTCAACCGCCTGCTACCCCACCTCTAAAGGCTGCCAGCCACGACTAAAAGCATCAGTGCGTTTTCTATTCAGTTTATTTTCTTTTCACTTTTCTTCAAAATATTTTTTTTTCGTTTTACCCACAATTTTGTCCTCGTATCCTTTTATAACAAGTTTAATTTGTCATTAAAATATAAACAAATTTCTAAAAATTTTTGTTTGTGATAAATCTGTAACATTATTTTTAGTTTATTTAATATGTTGGTGTTGTGAAAGCAGCTCCTTATTTGTTTACTTTCCATAATTTTTACGTTTCTTCATGATTTTTTGTATGCTGGCAACCATGGCTACTTCCGGCATTGTTAGTTTGGCATCTTCTTGAAAGTCACAGCGACGCGCCAAATGCAACCAAACACGTTCTGGATTTAATGATAGGGGAGTTTGCAGCCATGTAACATACTCAATTCTTAAAGAACCCGTTAATAACTATGTGCAAAGGGATAAATAATTGAAACTTAATAGCATTATATTGAGTGTTTACATTAAAAGAGGAGAAAATTTAAGTTGGTTTTTGATTTACCTGATCAAAGGGAGTATTATCTATAAAGAACATAGTTTTTAGTAGAGAAGGTTTGGTTTCTTTGATATTTTGACCCTGCACTCCTTGAAATGGACTGGGCTCGTTAGCGCTGGTGCCTAACTGCTCCATTAGCCAGTCTTTGTTGTTTTTCAGGTAGTTGTAACAGACCTGTAATTAAAATATTATTATAAAGAGTTTTTTCTAATAAATTGGGTAAAATAAGTTTGGTTAACATGCTTACAATTTAAAGTTGCTCTTAGTGTTTTTATGAAATAATAAAAATTGATAAACAATTTAAATAATAAAAACTGATAATAAAAATTAATAATAAATTGATAAAAACCTTTTGGCAATAAATTGGTTAATATGCTAATTATTACACTGTTAACTAAAAATATGGCTTTATAATGCCTTTAGCTAGAATTACATTTGTGAGTTTATAAAACCCTAAGTTAAAGAACCTTTTGTGCTCTCATAAAACCTTTAATTAAAGTACCATTTGGGCTTTTTTAGAACCTTTAGTTAGAGTACCATTAGTGGTTTTATAGAACCTTTTGATAAAGTACCATTAGTTGTTTTTTAAAACCTTTAGTTGGAGTACTATTCAAGCTTTTAAATAACCTTTAGTTTGAGTACCATTAGTGGTTTTATATAACCTTTTGTTAGAGTACCATTTTTAGGTTTTTTAGAACCTTTAGTTAAAGTACCATTCGTGATTTTTTTAAAACCTTTAGTTGGAGTACCATTCATGTTTTTAAAGAACCTTTAGTTATATTAAGATTCGTGCTTTTATAGAACCATTAGTTAGATTGCCATTAGTGGTTTTTATACCCACCACCAAAAAAATTGTGGGGTATATTAAGTTTGTCATTCCGTTTGTAACACATCCAAATTTTAGTCGTAAAAACAAAAAGTCTATATATTCTGGGTCCTTCTAGGAGTCCGTTTGTCCGTCTGTTAAAAACACAATAGAGCTTAGAAAAAATGACATAGAGCAATGAAATTTGTATCGAACATTCTTTGATTCAACGAAATGTTTCGTATTGAAAATGGGCAAAATCAGTCTAGTTGGATCCGAGCTATAGGCCAAAATTTTAAACAATCTCGATATTTTACAAATATTTGTTGCTACTTTCTTCAAATATAATGCAGATAATAATGCACACTTTAGTTTTATTATAAAAGAACAAGTCCTGTTGAAAATGGTACGAATTGGTCTACGATTTCTCATAGCCCCCATACAAATGTCTACCCGGAATATGGCTTTATTGTACATAAATGTCTATAGAAAAGCCTCATACAATGCCCACTTCCGAAAATCACTTAAGTGCGAATAAATCTCTTATAAAAATGACTATCAAGTTGAAATTGGTAGCTTTTTGGTATCTATGTATGTAATTTATTGTGCGTGAAAGTAAATCGTTATACGCTGCAAATAATAACAACTAAAATGTGTCTTCCGTCTCGTGACACCTTCGCATATTTTGTGGAATAACTGGAATATACATAAAATTCTTGTAAAAGTTGTTATTGAGATGAAATCTAAGCAAAATAAACTTCAAATAAATAGAAATTTCAGTACAATATTTTATGATAATCGCACCATAATAGTTGAGAGTACTCAAATCCGCAAAAAAAACAAGTATAGTTATCATTACTGACACAAAATGTAACAAAAATAAGTTTCAAGTGTTCATAGATCACACTACTGGTATTTGGTGGTGGGTATATAGGACTCGGCACAGCCGAATATAAACTCTTACATGAAAATTGTTCATAAATTGTTAAATTTCTGTTAAATAACTTTAAAAAAACTTCTGCAATATTTTTCATTCTATAATCCTACCTTTAAAGCCTGTTTACCAATATACGTAGTCAGAACATCACTCGTCAAGACCTCTGCAATGAAATCCGTCATACCAACCTCCAACTCCATGGCATAATTAGCCGGAGGACTATGGCTCATACGATCTGAATCGGCTGTACCAATTTCATCAATTTTGACCGTGCTCACAGCGCTCATGCCACCCGGTCCACGACCCAAAGAACCATAGCTTTCCAAAATGATACTATCCTTAGCCTGCTTCAAAAATAGCTCTATCTGGTCTGTATGTTTGTCATCTTCATCAATGCAGCAAATAGCCTCGGATATGGCATAGCAAATAGAAGCTTTGGCCTCATCCTTTAACGTCTCATATTTTTCGGCAGTTTTAATAAGTTCAGTGTACAGAGCTGCAAACATGACTTGCATTAAGACAGATTCACCTGTTATTACAAAAAAAACTGTTTAATACGTTTCTCTTTAATTATATACTAAAACTAACTTAAAGATCTTGTGGAGACCGGGGTTATATCTTGCAATAGAGATGTAACTTTGTAGAGACCTTCGGGTATACAATCCCACATTTCTGATACACAGGTTAATGCCAAAGACATGGCTTGATACATACTGGCTCCAGCCTCCACAGCATTAACCAACATTTCCACAATACAATCCAAAACAGGATAAACAAAGTGCATAATGGCTTCCAACCAGGGAGGACGTTTTTGATTCCATACCTAAACAAGAACAAAATACATACATAAATAATTAATAATAAAATTTTTTAATTTGTTTTTTTATGGTTTCATTAAATTGTAAATTTTATTTTCACAAACCTGTCTCTTATCCAAGCAGTCACTCCATCCCGGTAAACCCACATCTTCTAAAGATTTTATCAAGCATGATTTAATATCTACTGCCTTGCCCAAAGCCACCACTAAATATGTCAAGGATAAAACAATCTGACAATTAGTTTGACCCACAGGATCTAGAATATATATATTTTTAATCACTAAAAACTAATTTAAATTTCTCAATAATTTTGTTATATACCCAAATCATCAGCTATCAAATCCGCCACATTAAAGCATTCCCCCCTACATAAAAATCCCTCACACTTTTTGGGCTTATTAATATCATCTATAAAAGAATGTTTGGCTACATTCTTAAAATTTTCACAAGAGGGTAAGTGTTTTAGAAGATGTTTTAAGATAATACCGGTCAAGTGGGCATCTCTCATTAGCAAGACCTGTTTTAAAAGTAAATTAAATATTAAGTATCATATATTTATAAATAAAAAAAGATATTTGTAATACTACTATTAATACCTTAACCAAAAACGGCCAATCCGCTTCAGGTAAAGACAACAAAACTTTTAGTTCTAAAGACACCGCTGAGCTGGTATTCAAATCTGCAAATTCTGTTACCCATTGACATGACTGATCTTTGGGAAACAGCCGTGGCAAAGCGAATATAATCCAAGCACTGGATAATCCATGGCGAGAGGAAAACATTTCCATATTTTCCAGGCCTTTGCGAAAAACCTAAAAGAATAGAAATAGTTATTAGATTTTTTTAATCAAATTGAAATTGTCTACTTAGAATTAAAAAATAGAAACTAAAATTGTTATTTTGTATATCATTCGGAATAGAAAATCGAATTTTCTATTTAGAATAAGGAAAGCAACCTTTGAAAATGAGATTTTCATTCAGAAAAGAACAAATTTAAATTCAGTATTTATTGATGGTTATTGGATTTTAACTGCACTTTTCATCATCCTACTTTTGGAGAGAGATCCAGCAGTTGACTTATTTAATTCAAAATGTAATAAATTATTATTAAATAATAAATTTTTTATAATTTCTCTTAATTTCAATTGTTCTTTTTCCTCATTTGTTTGAAATCGAATTTTCAATTGTAAAATTACAAATATAAATTTCAGTTCTTATATGGAAAATTTAAATAGAATTTTTTTACTTAATAGAGAAACTAATTTTCATAATTTTTATATTCAACAGGAAATTTTTTTGGAAGTCTTCCCTGAAACCGAATTAAAATATCTGATTTTCAATAAGTTTTTTTTTTTTGAAATACCGGGATGTTAATCTTTGGCCAAGTGATTGCACCCTATATGTTTTAAAATTAAACTGTTTAAATACAATATTCTCACAGCCCAATATTTATGTAGGTATGTATATTGAGAATATTGAATTTAAACAGTTTAATTTTGAAACATAGGTGCAATATTACTTGGTGGTATTTGAAATTTGAAGCTTATTGAAAATCAGATATTTTAATATTTTAACAAAAATATTTCCAAACCTCCTCTACTAATCAAATGCAGGGCGGTCCAAATTGAAGTTTCGTTAAAATTTGAATATTTAACTAACTTATATTCAAAACTCAACTCATTCTCTAATTATATTTCATAATATAGGTAGAACCGATAACTAATGCTAGGAACACAACTGGGACAAACCTCCGGAAATATTGCTAACTCAATTGACTGAATTGGACCTGTAATTTAACATATTTTTGTGGGGTGCCGTTACAGTCCGATTCTATGAGGATTTAGGATTGGATTTATTTTACTTCTTTTACTATTAAATACTTCTTCATAAACAATAGGAATGTTTATTCTTTCTAATAGTACCATATTCCAAGGTGGCAGAAAAATATTTAAGCGATTTTGTTTCACTACAACTTTAAATTAAAACATTAAAATTTCTTAATTAAATCTAAATGTTTTTTTAGATCTTAAATTTTTTCAATCACTTTTTGAAGAAGTCAAGTAGCCAGAGAGCATTTTGAATGTATCAACCAGATTTCCCAACTACGGCCTATAAGTTCTTAGGCTCTTGTCGGATACTCGAATAGTTTGAGTCTTTTTTATATAGACCAATGGGTTACAAATTTAAAGAAAAACGTCTGCACCAAAATAGTAATTGTATTTTATTAAAAATATAAATTTAAGGCATATACTTGTATTGTTCAATTGCCTGACTTTTTCGATTGCAAAACAAAACTAATAGTTACTACCGTTTGCAACGTCGACTTTCCGAAACAAGTTCTTTAATTCGCCGCGCAGTATTCTTTATAGCAAACATCTCCGTTTGAAAAAGAGTTTAAGATCGCCAGAAAATCTTTCAGATCTTGTGAAGTTTAAGATTGCATTATTACGAATAACAGAACTAACCGGGATTGTCTTTGAAACGTAGGGTCGACTACGGAGATATTACGTCAAAGGGACCTATATCAAAATTGTCTTCCACGCTTTGTATAATTATATGATTAAACTTTAAATCTCCCCATTGATACGCAGGGTCGATTTAAATCGTTTTCAGTCTGGCTTGTAAGACAGCTATCTATCTTTCTATAGATGTCTCTTGGATTAAAAAAAAAATTGAGTTTTAATTATTTTATCATTAAAATGCAACTTCTTGTTAGACCAACCAATATTTAAGTAGAGTATGTATTAAATATGTTTTTAAATTTTACCAAAATTAATTTAATAGGTACATAGGTATAAAAGTACACTTACGAGTATAACACAACAAATATAAATATATATTTTTTAACGTTCTACATAATAATATAAAGTGTAAACAAACAAACCTTTGAGAGTACTCCAAGCGGTGCACCACGCAACAGAAGGCAATAAAAAAGTTCCCTGCACTTTGCATGTATATCACGTATAATGACACTTTGGTTATTTAACTGTAATCCTGTAAATTTGTACAAGTATACATACAAGTATGAGGGAATGCATATGTAACGGGTTTTTCAACAAGATATTTGTTTTCCAACAGGGGCGTGTATTTTAGAATAACAAGAATGTTTTGAAGTTTTATTTGTTGACATATGGATAGTAACTTTGTAAATTGTTACAATAAATTAAATTTTTCTTGAAAATAGCATTAAAATATTAAAAAATTCACTATCAAAATGGGGGATTTCTAAAATTGTCTGGATTCGTCAACAAGTAAAATTAGCGTATACAGAGTCTACACAGAACCAATCGAATCGTTTACAGCCATAAAACTTAACATCTGTGATGTGATTAACCAAGTAGACCCGTCATTTTGCCAAAATGTGATTAAAAATTTTAATAAAAGAATCCACATGCGTTGTCGCAGTGGACATATTACGGTGGATCATTATCATTTTTTATACTAATTGTCAAACTTTAATCTTTCCAATACAATTAACATTTTAATGGCTTTCGTATAAATTCTTTGTTTTATTTTGTTTGTAAAAATAAATTTCTTGTTAAAAAACCTTGTATGTATGTGAAGGTATATAAATTAATGTTAATTAGATGCAATTTAAAAACATTTGAAAAACATCAACATCATTAGTATTTAAGAAGACAGAGAAAATACATTATACGCCTCAGTTGTCCATTAAGTGTTTCGTAGACAACAAAATTTTCAACAACAACAACAAAAAAAAAAAACTAGGGGAACATTAATGTATATACATAATAATATGGTAGTAGGAAAGGATGCCATGGCAGGGTGTAGTGCAGTATAATTTAGGTTGCATTCAAAACAAAAATAAAAAAGCTTAATTAAAACTTACCCACATAAGCCTCACCACTCTCACAAACATGCGGCAATAATTCGGCAATACAAAATAATAAATTGCAAATATCACACAAATGTAGTTGGGCACGAGCTATACTTGTGGTAATTTGTGAATAACGTACAGTCAACACACTCAAGGTTTCATTTAGCATACCGCCAAATATGCGCTGAGCCATTTTGGGAGGCACAGAATTCCATAAATCATCTTTGGTGCCATACATATACAGCCACCACATTTGTATGCAATACGAGCCACGTTCGGACTCGAAAAACGCTTCGGTATCTTCCCAGTGTAAGGCATCTGCATCCTGGACTATGTACAGTAAAAGTAAGCGACAGTGCAAATCTAACAGACGTTCTGCCAGCGCCTCAGATAGCTGGGAGTATTGTTTGAGAGAAATTTTTAAAGCACCTCCCTTTTCATCTCCCTTAGGCGGACAGATTTTGGTAGTTGCCGCCTGTAGATAAACATTTAAGCAGTTGCGTACTAGGGCTGCTGCTCCTATAGTGGCTGTTAGTACCGATAGGTCAGCATGATCCAAAGACTCTTGGGATAACACGTGCAAATGTTCCAATAACAAATCGGCCGATTTTGTCACAAGATTAACAAACTTATCCGGATCGGAACTTTTTACCACAACGGAGGACTTGAAAATATATTAAAAAGTTGTTTATAACCACTAACTACATTTATAAATAAAAAAAGGCCAATAAATTAGGAAACCTAATTTATTTGAACAGACGCCAATAAAATGAATACTAAGATTCTCCCAAATCATTAGTTCTAGTTAAACTTTTTTTCAACAAATATCTACTCACAAAATCTCCCTCACTCAACTCCTGTTCCGTATGCAATAAACCCGAATGTTTCCTATACGAAGCAAAATACTCATCTTCCCACCATAAGATAATTTTAATGGCCGCAAATGAAGCGTAACGGGGAAAATCCAATTTACCGCCCACCACACCGGTACACAAACGTTCTTGTAAGACTCTTTGGTGCGTCTAAAATATATAGAAAAAAATTATTAATAATGATTTTATAACAAATTGTATAAAAAAATATAAACCTGATAATATTGTAAATCCCTTTGCAGTAAAATTGGCACACGGTCCATAAGATTACCCTCTTCCATAACCTCCATTTTGTGATATTTATGTATATTAATTAATTTATATGATGGATTTATTAGTCCTGTAGTGTTTTAAGTTTTTATACTTAAATTATTATGTCAGTTATTTTAACTATTTTAGTTATCGAATTAACAAAATTATTTAGTTGTTATGGTAGCAAAGATATTACGAGTATGTCTATGTATTGTCATAGAAATTGGATTTAATTGCATAAATACTAAAAATAAATCTATATAAAGAACTAAACTAAGATCTAAGATTAATCTTAAACTAAGAATATTTAAAGGCCTAAGATTAAAGTTAAACTATTAAACTATTTTTTATGAATACGGCAGATAATATTAATAAAGCTTAACTAAGACTATGTAAAACTTAAGCTTAAAGTTAAATTAATTAATTTAGAGACCTACGATTAAAGCTAATCTAAAACCATTTAAAGACCTAAGATTAAAGCTAAACTACGAATAATTATAAACTTTCCTTCTATCTGCTAGTAGTACTTATACCCACCAAACAGTACTTACATTTATTCCAATTTTTCCTTAATATCTCAAACAACCCACGTATAACATTAAATCCAAGATTAGTTCTTAAAGAAAATCACACATTTAAAACTCTGATAAGAATGGTTCTTATAATTTTTTATAAAGATAAACAAAGTGCAATATATTAAACAGCTAAATAAATAAACACTAGAAATACCAACACATTTTCAATTCTTATCAACAAACGGGCAGATTTGTATTTCTATAAAAAAAACTCTAACAATAACAATTCGAAAAACGCCGGTTAATTGATAAGAACCCCCCAATTGAATGCTTCGTAAAGTTGGGAATGAATATTCCTAGTACAGAAAAGCGAAAGTCGATTCAGTTGCTAGCGCGTCGTCGTGCTGAGTGGAAGAATTTTGAAAATTTTAGCTAATAGAAACTTTTTATTTGTCTAATCAAATCTTATCAATATAAACTAACAAGTGAGTGAATGGTATATTTTTAAAGCCTGATACGTGAATTACTTTACTTTGTTGTTTAATTTAAATGGCAAATTTAGTTTGGTTTTGCGAACAATAGATACCTACATAAATTTGTAAAAGATTTTATTTAATGCAGTAAATTTTTAAATGATTGTTGTTATAAAATAACAAATGGTATCCAATATCTATTAATTTTGAACTAAAAATTAAAGTGAATTTAAAATTACGGCCTTTAAGAGTATCAATTATATCGATTATTGTTACTAATCCTATTTATTATTTGGTTTATCTCAATCTTATTAAGAAAAATAATTCAAAACCTTGTTGTTTTTTCTTTTTCTATAAACTAATATGTAAATAAAAATTAGAGTAATTTATTTAATTAATTCTGAATCTCAAGCACATTCTCAATTTATTCCTATTTTCACTACTAAAGATATGAAAACAATATTACCCAGATTTATACCTTGTTATCGTTAGAATTGTTATAGTTTTGCGAAAATATTCCATAGAAACAATTTAGAACTTTATAATAAACATGTTTCTTTTTTTAATATTTCTATTATTTTCAAAGTAAGAATAACGCATCTAATCTAATAGTTGAGTTTTTCTTTTTTAAAAGTATGGAGCTGTTATCGGTTTTGTGTATTATCGCTTTCCATAATCATATTCATGTTTATATTATCAGTGTCTATAAACATGTGTTGTGGAAATGGGTGTGTGATTACCATAAATTTTTCAGATCATCCACCAGTTTTGTGATATTGAATGGAATATTGGGTAAACTGTTTGTAACGGGGTTCTGTATTCAATAGGTTGCAACAGCAACAGCTCTGCTGCCATCAAAAGTTTTACACTAGGATTTGAATTTACGGTTGATGCAGCTGGCGCTAAGTTGCGAAATCTTTGGTCGTGTTGGACTCGAGTCGTTCCAGAGCGAATTATCGTGGGAACACTGAACTTGTAATTGATATGGCTGTATAAATAGTCTTACATTAGCTTCAGTCATAGGTCTATAACATTCAAGTTAAGCTACCATCGTATGTCTTTAAATAGTCTTAAGGTATGGTTACACACGACGAATATTTACTCAAAAAAGCGTAAAAACATTTTTAAGCACACATTTGTTTGACGCCATTTGATCTTACCAGTGTTTTGTAAGATCAAACAGCATCAAATAATATAAAACTAAATTTTTTTATTTGACTTTTCTCAACTAAAATAAATTTTTGAAACAAATAAAGAAATTTAAATATATTTTATTTCGTGGTTACATCTTTTCTGTCAGATATTTGTCATGTGTGACCGTACCTTTAGACTAGCATTAATGTATGTACATGTATGTATATGTATGTATGTCTTTTAGTAGCATTAGATTTGTTTTAATCGCAGATCTTTAATTAGTTTTAGTTTAGCTTTAATCGTATGTCTTTTAATAGTCTTTGTTTAGCGTTAATCATAAGTAGATTTTGGTTTTATTTTCTCTTAAAATTCAAAATTCTTGTTGAAAATTCTATTTGTACAACCTAATTTTCTTTGAGCATAGAAAACGTACTAAATAAATTTCCCCATAAGTTCTTAACAATTTTAACTTACTTTCCTCCCACTTTCAGTATGGCTCAACTCTGTCGTGCTGTTGGTATTCTCAAGAATATTCCCTTCCAACAAACTCAAAAAATTGCTTCGTTGCATCTCAGTTCAGTAGTGAGGGCCGGCAGCTATTTAATAGATAGCCCTGAATATTCGTTCTTGAAAGACATTGGTTTGGAGCGTGAAAATCCTGGTGTATTTACCGGTTCCTGGAAAGGCTCAGGCGATGTTATCAATTCCGTTGATCCCGGTACCGGCAAAGCTATTGCATCAGTACGTACGGGAACCGTACAAGAAATGGAGGAATCCATAAAGGTTGGTGTAGAAGCCTACAAAGAATGGTGTCAAGTGCCACCTCCGGTCAGAGGTGAAATCGTGCGCCAAATTGGTGATGAGTTGCGTAAATACAAGGAACCTTTGGGCAAATTGGTAAGTTTGGAAGTAGGCAAAATTTACAGTGAGGGTCAGGGTGAAGTGCAGGAGTTTATTGATATCTGTGATTATGCTGTGGGTTTGTCGCGTATCTATGCTGGTCAAATGATTAATTCGGAAAGAGCTCAGCACACAATTTTGGAGGCCTGGCGTCCCTTGGGTTTGGTGGGTGTTATTTCCGCCTATAACTTCCCCAATGCTGTGTTCGGCTGGAATACAGCCATTGCTTTGGTTAGTATTTTTTCTTTTGTCAAATAATATTTTTAGTAATATATTTTTTAATATTTATTTTCTTTTAAAGACCTGTGGCAACAGCGTTTTGTGGAAAGGAGCCCCCAGTACTGCTTTAGTTTCTGTGGCCACCACCAAAATTGTAGCTGATGTTTTGAAACGCAACAATTTGCCACCCATTACCACTTTGTGTCAAGGCGGCACTGATGTAGGCAAAAAAATGGTTTCTGACAACCGTGTCAAGTTGGTGTCCTTCACCGGCAGTTGCCTAACTGGCCGCGATGTGGGAGTTGAAGTGCAAAAACGTTTTGGCAAGGTCATTTTGGAATTGGGCGGTAACAACGCTTTGGTTATTAATGAAGATGCCAATCTTAAAATGGCCTTAGATGCTGCTTTATTCGGTTGCATTGGTACCTCGGGACAACGTTGCACCACCACCAGACGTATTATTGTGCATGAGAAACTTTACGATACATTTGTTAAGGAACTTACCGGCAAATATCAGCAAGTTCTTTCCCGTATTGGACACCAATTGGAAGCCAACACTTTAGTGGGTCCCGTTCATTCACAACAAAATATTGATGGTTATAAGAACACCATTGAGGAGGCTGTTAAATTGGATGGTAAAGTGGCTTTCGGCGGTAAAGTTATACCACGTGAAGGTTTCTTTGTGGAACCCACCATTATCACTAATTTGGCCCATGATTCTCCCGTAGTACATCGCGAAACTTTCGCCCCCATTGTTTATGTATTAAAGACCAAATCTGTTGAAGAAGCCATTCAATGGAATAACGAAGTTGAACAGGGACTTTCTTCAGCCATTTTCACCGAAAACATGTCCAAGGCCTTCAAATGGATTGGTGCACAAGGTTCGGACTGTGGAATTGTCAACATCAACACCACCACCAACGGTGCTGAGATCGGTGGTGCTTTCGGCGGTGAAAAACACACTGGCGGTGGCCGCGAATCTGGTTCAGATGCTTGGAAACAGTACTGCAAACGAGCCACTATTACCATTAATCACTCGGGAGAACTGGCCTGCGCCCAAGGTGTAGTGTTCAATGTAGAGTAAACAATTGTATAATACTAAGATTGTGGTGGTTTAAGTTTAAAAGATTTTAATTAGCTTTATTTCTATGTTTTGTAAATTTTTAAAATAATTTTTTTTTCTGGAATTACTTATTACTTATCTATATAAAGAAAACAAAAAATTAAATTATAACTAGATTTCTTTATCGGTTACATCGAAGCGCCAAAAATCTACTTCAATATCTACAGATTTGTTTTTATGAAATTTATAGCTGGCGTCAATGTTGTATTTAAGTTCAGCTACAACTTGTCCCTTGACATTCCAATCTTTTGATTTTTTAAGTATATAATCCCTAGAAGAAATAGGAGAATAGTAAAATAAAAAACCTATTAATTGAACTGATCATGCAGTGGTTTACATTTGCCGTGAGTATGATTTTTATTACACTATCTTACCTTGTTGAGGTTTTATGTAATGAATATACAGCCTTAGTAGCTAAATGCGTGCCAGTTTCTATAAATCGCATATCCATGCCAACATTATTTTTAGTACCAAATGGTGGATTTGTTACTACCGTATCAAAACAATTTTCCCATTTGGTGCCGGACAGTTGCAGTACATTTGCCTGTATACAATCAATGGCAGGCAATTCCATTTCAGAAACATTGTAACGAAAAACCTAACGAATAGTACAATATAAATACAAGTTGTTTTACTAAAATAAATATATGCAAATATTTACATCTATTGCTTCTGGATCCAATTCAAAGCCTACCGTTAGCTGGGCTCCCAAGAGAAAAGAGCCTATGCTTAACATGCCACAGCCAGCACCAAGATCTCCCACTAATTTACCTTCTAAGTCCTCAAATTGAGCCTGTAATTACACAACAAAATTAATTAAAATATTTACTACAAATATCTACAAAAATCGTACCTGTATATTATATAAAACACAACTAGCTATGTGTGGCGGGGTAGGATATTGTTCCAATTTGATTTTGGGCTTCTCAAAACCATCTACTCCCGACAAATATTCCTCCAATTTTTTCATTCTCATGCGAGCCATATTGAATATTTACAGTAATTATTGGATTTTTAAAAAGAAAATTTTCTTGATGTAATTTAACCCTATTTAGCGGTATGATTGGCTGGAACTGGATCTAATCTGGGCAAGACAGGTATAAATGAGTTGCCGTAATGCGAATCCTGACTAATAAAATAGCCCAAGGTAGTAGCACTGGTGGGATTAAAGACCGAACGTGGTACCGTAATGGCACTGCTGGTCTGCGGAAAATCCGTTGATTGACCCAACAACTGTGTAGTGGGCATCTATTATATGTAGAGTCTGTTATTGATTTCTCAAATATATAAGCTTTGTAAAATAATCATACCTGGTTAAGAGGTGTAGTGAGACCGGTACTAAGATTAATGTCCGCCACTGAATTAACTCCTTTTTGTAAAAGTTGTCGTTTTAGTTGTAAATCTTCCAGAATTTTACGATTTGTTTCTGTGCATAATTATGAGAATTGTGTTTATCAAGATTTTATTACTGCTAACGTTTTATGTTCTATATATGTTATACCTTGTTGTGCTCCTAGTGTAGGAAAAGCCATCAAATATATGTTCAGCACAAATAAATTAACAAAAATTATAAATAAGAAATTTAGTTAAAAGGCACAGCAAACTTACAAACACGCTAACTTTTTAATAATTACAGTAATGGCAGTTTAGCTGTTTTCTCATCAAATTAAGCGATTTTTAAACAAATTAACGGGGAGAAGCTGTTTTTTAACAATTATATATAATTTCAGCGATTTTTTGTTGCTTTCTTTTTAATCAATGTTGACGCGCGCAATTTATTTATTTTCAAATTATAAATTTCCTAATTTTAATAACTTTTTATACAAAACTATTTTAACATCTCTAAAACCAGTGCTGATATTCAGCCGGTTCGGACCGGTTCCCTCGAACCGGTTGTTAAAATTTTAAAAAATTTCCCTACCGGTTGTTGCATATTCACCCTTATCGTGAATAAAAATTCCACATGAAATTTGTTCCCTTTTATTTTTTAACATTGAATTTTAATAGGAAAAATGTGAAAAGGGAACAAATTTCATGTGAAATTTTTATTCATGATAGGGGTGATTATGCTTTTTGCTTTAACGGTTTTATATAATGTGTATTTATCAAGGTGATATAGTCTCGGCAACAAACACAATATTGTTCAGTTGTTCATTGTCCAAACGTACAAACAAATGATTTTATTTTGGTCATACATTGGATTCTTGGATGATGATGTTTTCGATAGCGTTTTCTTCAATCTTTTGAGAAAAAAATAAAACAATTTTTTTTTTACTTTTATTTTGCAAAATCAAAATTATTTTTTGTTAAAAACATAACTTTGTTTTGATTAAACGAAAGTTTATATCATTTCCTTCAAGAGGCTTGTGATCTGTTACTGGGATGCGACTTTAAAATGTTTGCTATTTTTATCAAAATTTGGCAAAAATATATTTTTTTTAAACGAACCGGTTGTTAATTGTTTCGAATATCACCACTGTCTAAAACTGTCTTTGAAATTGCATAATTTTTGTTTATTGTATATAATTTGTTCTATGGTTTTAACTTTGAACGTGTATAAAGTTTATTATACTTAAAATAACTTTAGTACCTACCTACATTTAAATAAAAAAGTAAACAAAATGAGAATCACGCTAGATTGTTTATAATTAAAATGGTGACAATCGAGCTATTTTCATATAAAATTTAGCGATTTTCAAACTTATTTAGGGGGACCATATGTGGTGGTGCTGAAGAAGTTCACATGTTATTAGTTTTTATATAAATTTTGGTATTCCCTTCTACAAACATCTGCACAAAACCAAAATACCCAATATCTTTGTGTAGGGCCTAAAAATATATCTGAAAGTATTGGGTAAATGCTTTTGTGTTTTGAATATTCAAAAAATCTGTCACTATTGAGTATTCATCCCAACTTTAATATCACTATTTTACTTAACTTTAAACCACCCTGTTCGGACGCTGCATTACCACCAATATGGCTACATCTTTCTTTTCTTCTGTGATACACAAGAAAAAACAGCTGTCTTCAAAACACAAAAAAAGTAAATTTTCACAAAAATCCATGGTGCAAATATACAAGGTGAGTGCAGTAGCCCAACTGACTGACTTTGTATACAATTTACTAATGTCAAAAGTAATACTTTTTCAAGTATTTTTGACAGTAGTACATTATTTTACACAAACAAAATGCCTGTTGTTTCTATTTGTTGTCGATTTGCACTCACCTTGTATAGTTGCACCATGGCGCTAGTTAAAAAAATGAATTTAAAAATGTGGTGAAAATACACAATTAGGATTTAATAGAAAATAGATTAATATAATCTCGTTAAAGTTTTGTAGTTCAAGATCATATTTAAAATAGTTGTATTATAATTTTTTTTGTTGTGTCGTAACCGGGATGAGTTGATGCGGGTTGAGTTCCCACGCCATAGAATGAGCTAGTCGAGGTGGCATCCATACTCACCAAATAACAACTAATTTTAACTTTGATAACCCATAAGTAGGCCACTACAAAAAAGCATGGCACCCTTTCCAAACGCTCAATTTCATAGGCTGAATGAATGAACAGTTTTTAACTGTTCTTATTCGGTTTAAAAGATATGATTTTTGCAACGAAAAAACTCAAATGACGCCACTGTGCGTCGGTCGTCGTCGTTGTTTGTGTGTTTGTTGGTTGGTTGCTGTGGCCGTTGAAATTCTTAGAAGAAAACCGGGTTCGTTTATAGCGAACTTTAAAAAAAAAGAATTTTTTTTCTCTCTCTATACGAAGACGCAAATAATAGCCAGATATCGTCATTTTGACGAAAATGTTTAAAAAAATAGCAAAGTTGATGTGACGATTTTTTTCTTTTTTACTCTTTATATTTATTTTTCTTTCATTTTGTTTTTTTGTAAATTATTTTTGCCACTTTTTTTCTTTAGCATTGCACCAACAACCACTCTGTAAAAAAAACACATTTTTCTTCTAATTTTCGAAAAACGGTATTTGTGGTGAATTTCTTATTTGTTAGCTAATTCAGCAACCACCCGTAAAACTGTAAACCGCAAATCCATTGCCTGCTTTTAGGATGACAAATTTTAATGACCTTGAAAAATTTGGAATAACGGAATTTGTGGTGAATTTCTAAAAACTCACCACGATTTTTTATACTCACCACGATTTTTTATACTCACCACGATTTTTTCACCACATGACAGAAAAAAAAAATTTTCCGTCGGTAACTCCCGTCCGCCTCCGTCAGTCAGTCGCGCTCACTGTCTCTAGAGCGTGTGTCGGTCGGTCATCCGTCGCCGGTCCGCTCCGCACACGTACAAAAAATTCGTAAAAAACACACCAAATGCCAAAAAATATTTGAGTCAACCTGTAGCCAAAAAATCAAACAAGGTAATCCAAGTAATATTATGCTTGTTACCAGTGTTGTCAATTCCGAATAGCTGTTCAAAATTTCAAGTGGAATGCTCAAAATACATGTTAAAAAAAATCACATGAAATTTCATAAAAAGATGTTGCAGATAGTATCTGTTCATTTTGTGAAAAACATATGAAATGTATCTGGCAATAATTTTTTCCCAGCGAAATAATTAAAGTGGCAATTGTTTCACGTGGAATTTTCATAACAGTTGGCTGTCGTCATCACAGACTAACAAATGGCGCGTTTTTTCTCCATGTTGGTGCGTTTTGAAATTTCAAAGTTGACAACGCTGTTGATGAGTGTAAAACAGGTCATACCAGCGATGCCAACTTAGGCCTTTTCGGGCTAAATTTAGCCCGATTTTAGTCACTCAAATTGCGAAAAAGCCCGAAAAAATTAAAATTTGATGTCGCTTTATATGGAGTTTTTCCATTTAGCCCTTTTTTAAAAAATGTTTACGCGTTTTGAGTCTCAAAAGATGGCATCACTGGGTCATACCGTCAATGTGGTGTTAAAAAAATACTCTGTGGTGCAAATTTTCTTTAAACGCAAAAGAATCAACTAAAGTATGTCTGCTGACAAAGAATTTCCCAAAATTAAATATAGCGGCAGCTCACCAAAACTTGATAAATCTCAGTTGGAATTTATGAAATTGATTGAACAACAAAACTTAGAGAGGGTTACAAAATTGCAACGCGTTAAACGTAATAATTTATTAACCGCCGGAGCTTTGATGACCTCTGTGTTGGGCATTTATGCCTATTCCATATTGTCAGTGAAACAAGAGAAATTTTTGGATGACTTTGATGAGCCCAAAAAAGTTTCCAACTAAAAAAGAAATTTTTTATTTTATTAGTTTAAGAGTTGTTAAGATTGTAAACGAATAAATATTGTTGTATAATCTTTTAGATAAAAAATTAAGTAGGGATATTTATAGTATTTATTAAGCGGGTTTAAAAACAAGAAAAAAAATTGAGGTTAGTTTTGTATTTATATTTTTGTAATCGAAATTAATACCTTGAAATGTTTATTTTTTGCTTTATAGAATCATGTCGGAAGCTGCTGTGCGTGTACTGAAGACCGGCATGCGTTTGCCGCCTTTGCCTACTCTAAGGGATCTGGTGAAATTGTATAAATTGCAGGCGTTGAAACAATTATCACAAAACTTCTTAATGGATGAGCGTATAACAGATAAAATTGTTAAAAGTGCTGGATGCATAGACTCCCGGGATACGGTTTTGGAGGTAGGCCCTGGCCCGGGCGGTATTACCCGTTCTATTTTAAGAAGACAACCTCAACGTGTAATTTTAGTAGAGAAAGATGCTAGATTTCTACCAACTTTAGAACTTTTACGTGATTGCACCAAACCCCTAAATTTACAAGTTGATATATTCGTTGATGATATTTTACGTTTTGATATAGAACAACATGTGCCCGACACTTCACACCGTTTACATTTAATAGGTAACTTACCATTTTCAATCTCCACGAGGTTGCTTATCAACTGGTTTGAAGATTTATCCTTAAGACGAAAGGCTTTTCGTCGCAATGACACCTGCATGACTTTAACTTTTCAAAAAGAGGTGGCCGATCGTATATGTGCTCCCTTGGGCCATGAGCAAAGATGTCGTCTCTCTATTATGTCACAAATTTGGACGCAGCCAATACTGAAATTTACCATACCGGGCAAAGCTTTTGTGCCCAAACCAGAAGTCGATGTGGGTGTTGTAAAACTGATACCTCTTAAACAGCCCAAAACTGATTTGCCATTTCCCTTGGTGGAAAAAGTAATGCGACATATTTTCAATATGCGTCAAAAATATTGTCGCCGGGGCTATGGCACCCTCTTTCCACCGGAACAACGTGACGAAATGTGTTACGAGTTATTTAAACAGGCTGATGTAGAAAGCACTCTTAGACCATTTGAATTATCTGTAGATGAGTGTATACGTTTGGCCACAGTTTATAAAGAATGTATTGATAGAAGTCCGGATATAGCTTTATATGATTTTCGTGCTCCTAAAAATCCTGGACAAGTTGTTTTTTAATGTAAATTATTGCAACAATTATTTGTTTTGATTTAAATTTTTTTGTTTAATAAAATATTATTTGTATAAAACGGTGTATAAAATTCGTTCTTAATATTAATTATACTTCAAAAGAGATATGAGACAGAACGCATAAGACTTGTTAATAGAAAGAAATAAAAAGAAAAAAGTTTTTGTTTCAAAGAATTAAAAACCACTTTTTAACTTTATAAAATTAAAACTCTAGCTTTATGCATAATAATTAAATGAGATTCTACGTTTGTAAGATGATACTTTTAATATTTAACTTATAAATGTAAATTGCATCAAATCTCTTACGTAGGAAAACATTAGAATATATTCTGTCTTTTTTCACTTTCTTATCTTAAATTATTGGACGGTTTAGTTTCGTTATAGTCTCTTATACCTATCTAAAATTTGTAAACTTTATAATTGTCTTAACAACTACTTTACGTACTCCAGTTTAATGGGACGACAAAATCTTACAGATTGCGGTGTTCTGTTATTCCAAATTGGCTTTCCCGATAAGGATATTAAACTGAATAACTGATGTATCTAAAAGGAAGACATCGCAGTTTTTTGACGAACTTGGCTCATAAAATGTTTGCTTAAATTGAGCTTGACCAGTGCTACTATCAAACCCGTAGCTTAGTCGGGAATACGTATGCCTGGAAAGTTTCATCCTTTTGCATGGCGTAAAAGGCGATTAAATTTTCCGAAGTGAAAGTAAAGAAAAGGTTTTAATTATAATAAATACAAATCGAGAAATACAAACTTAAAGTTGACCTTGCACTATTGAAATTTAACGCAAGCACTCATGAGAAAATAATAAAAAATAAAAGTATGTATATACAATTTAAAAAATGAAATAAAATGTTAAAAATAAAAAAATTGTGGTTATGACACAGAAAAATATAAAGAATAATAAATAATTTAAAACAGAGCAGACAGAAATAATGACAATTCATATGAAATGAGTTATAAAATAAAAAGTAAATCATGTATGTATAACATTCAAACAAAAGGAGTCAATCATACATTTTATATTTATACATTTTTCACTACCCCCTCGCAAAACGCGCAAAGATATACACATTAAATTTCTTATGTGCACCCTCCACACAGACCCCAATCACTCCTGAAAATTTCATTGAAATCGGGCAAACCGTCTAGGAGGAGTATGCGAACAGGAAGTTTTGCCACTTAATTTTATATATATAGATATATACAAACTATACAGGCATAGTCATATATATTTACACAAATTAAAAATTTTAGTATGCTTAGAAATAAAACAAAATTTTGCTGCTTTATGAATAAATTTGCAACAAGAAAACTTCCGTATTGTAATCTTCAAAATGTATAGATTAAGCTAGTTTAAAAATTTTAACAATAAACTGGACAATTGTTGATTTAAATTACAAAAGAAGTCTGCACCTCATATTTCAAAAGTATTTACACACTTATTTTGTCTGTCAAAAGTATTTACACATTCGTGAAATTAAGTTAAAAACTCAATCTTTAAAAAAAACCTCATTTGTTTTGATAGTTTGCAAATTTCTATTGCACAAAAATAAATATTTATAGAAAAGTCGCTAAAAAATCTTTTAAAATGGTGAAAATAAAGACAATTCCCATCGAAACGCGAGTTGAGATCGCAACGAAGTTTGGAATGGGTTCCTCGGCATCAGACTTGGGAAAAGAGTACGGAATATTTTGGAAAACAGTCTACAATTTAGTAAAGAAAAAAGAAACCTATGGAAGCATACAAAATAGGGTCAGAATTGGTCGGAAATATGTGACAAACAAAATAGAAGATCGTTCTATTCTTAAAATATTCGCAGAAAATCCAGTCGCAAGTCCGGTTAAAGTTGCTGCAGAGGCAGAAAACATCATTGGAAAACCTGTAAGTGAATCCACAATTCGGAGAAGATTAAGGACGTATGATATAAAGACCTATGTCGTGAGAAAAGTAATAGACATATCTGAGAAAAACAAAAAAAAAAAAACGTCTAGAGTTTGCCATGGAGTATATCCATAAGCCAGTGGAGTTCTGGCATAATGCATTATGGACGGATGAGTCCTCTTTTCAATTTGAAGGGTCATTTGGAAAAACTTATATGCACCTTTCCAAAGGATCCAAGCATAAAGCAGTACAACCTCTTAATCGTTTCGGCGGGGGTTCAGTAATGTTTTGGGGATGTGTCTCATACCATGGACTTGGAGATCTAGTACCAATACAAAACACTCTAAACCAGGCATGATATCTAGATATTTTGAATGATCATGTTTTTCCTTCGTCTCAGAGATTATTTCCTGATGAAAATTGAATTTTGCAGCATGATAATGCTCCATGTCACAAAGCATGGTTACCAACAACGTTTTTAAATCGAGTTGGACAAGATGTTCTTCCATGGCCACCCCAGAGTCCAGATCTAAACATAATAGAGAATTTATGGGCATTCATAAAAAGGCAGAGATCTATCCAAATGGGCCGAAAACGAGAGGAAACTATTGATGAAATAATAAATATCTGGAACAGCTTAGAAAAGGAGTTTGTACGCAATTTGATTGCATCTATTCCAGCTAGACTACAATCTGTCATAGATGTTGAAGGAAATTTATCTGGCTACTAATTATTTTTGTTTTTTTTTCGTGTTTTATAATCATTTTTCTATTGTGTAAATACTTTTGAATGTAAATAAATTTGTGTAAATACTTTTGAAATATGAGGTGCAGACTTCTTTTGTAATTTAAATCAACAATTGTCCAGTTTATTGTTAAAATTTTTAAACTAGCTTAATCTATACATTTTGAAGATTACAATACGGAAGTTTTCTTGTTGCAAATTTATTTATAAAGCAGCAAAATTTTGTTTTATTTCTAAGCATACTAAAATTTTTAATTTTTTTAATTTGTGTAAATATATATGACTATGTCTGTAGTAGATATTAATATAATATTTTGTTATTTTAAATAAAAATCACGTAGTTTTGTTGATGTGTTTTAAATTGCATCAAATCTCTTATTGAGGAAAACATTGGAATATATTCTTTCTTTTTTCACTTTCTTATCTTAAATTATTGGACGGTTTAGTTTCGTTATAGTCTCTTATATCTAAAATTTGTAAACTTTGTCTTAATAAAATATACGCTTGTGCGAGCACAAATGTAATATTTGAATGAATAGTTCGCGATCGAGTTTTTAATTCTCAACACTTTGTTTGAAAATATGCAGTTGGCAAATATCTATTTTCTTTTTGGCACGAACTATTCATGTACACACGTATAAATATCGCTATACATACATATATTATTTTCTAATATTAAAATTTAAATAAAATATTGTTTATAACTAATAACACTATACTTAGCATTGCAAATCCTAACACAGCTCTGAACTGTAACAATGTCTCGGCTCCATTGCAGCGATGATCCAAAAAGCAAAAACAAAACTCAACATTACTAAAGTAATCACGCTTTACATCATGTTCCTTAATAGTATGATTAACATAGTTGGCCAAATGTACATCTTTGGCAGAGGGACGGCAACCTTCATATTTATCGGCAGGAATATCAGTTCTAAAACTGAGAGAACTTAAACAGTCACGTATAATAGTTGTTTGGGCTAAAGATAAAAGCAGTATTAAAATATAAACACATTACAATAAGCATTTATTGTTGACAGCATTTCTACTAACCTCCCCGCTTTTCGGTAACTTTTACACAAACATCATTATTTTCGGAACACTTTTCACCCAAAAATCCGATACCACGCCAATTGAAATCTTCACCACAACCCGGTGTAGCCGAGGTACAACGATAACACCATATAGCCAAACCTACAATTTTAAACCATTAATTAAACAATACAATTACATACATACATAGTTTAAATATTTTTAACTTGAATTTAATTGTAAACATATTATATTTATGTCTGTTTTCAACGTACCTTCCTTAAGTGTTATACAAAAAATGATTAATAAAATATAAGTGATTTTCATCATTTTGGTTAAGTTATACATATTTTTTATTCTGTTTAATTTGTAATTTTTTTAAGAAAATATTTGTAATTCTTTTATTTGTAGTCTGTGCTTTTAATAACAATGAAAATAACAATACCAAGGCATATTGATAACAGGTAGTGTTAAGATTACAACAAACACAATAAATAAACAAATTTTGACATTTAGAAACTTGTATACATAAACGACGTTTGACATAAGAAAACTACCAAAAAAAAAAATCAGCTGTGTCTTCAACACTACCTTGTATTCAATATGCCTTGAACAATACAAAGCACTGCACAAACAACCACGCCCTATTTTTACAGTTGATGACCAGCGTTGTCAACTTTGAAATTTCAAAACGCACCAGGCTTAATAGTAAAAATACTCATATATGCTATTCGGAATTGACAACACTGGTCATAATATTACATTGAATCACCTTGTTTGGTTTTTTGGCTACAGGTTGACTCAAATATTTTTTGACATCCTTAAGTTATGCTGTATAAACTTTCGTTAAAAAAATATGGCGAAGTTTCCAACCAAAAACTTAAAACACTACGAACTTGACAAAAGAAGGTAAGAGATATTTAAACGAAAACGACGAGATTTAAAACAAAATAAAATGGTGGAACTTTTAATTGAAGAACTTAGAACACGAACTTGAAAATGGAAAAAATGGAAATGTAAAAAAAAAAGATTTTTGAAAAAAAAGAAAATAAAACAATATGGCAGAAATTGGAAATTGTTGATAAACGCAAATTGCCACATTTTCTCAGGAAATTTTTCATAAATTTTATTTGCTGTTATTCAAAACATTTTCGTCAACGTATTTTATGTGAACAATGCACTATATGTCAAATGGATTTTTTTCTGTGCGAAATTAATAACTATGTATGTACTACAAAAACATAGTATTCAAATCAAAGCCTGTAAGAATTATATAAGTAAGTTTAACCCTATTTAAAAAAATGGAATTTAACCCATGAAGGACCAATAATTAACCCCTTTTCAACAATTAACACAAACATAATACATTGAATTGTTTTTTTTTTCAATTTTTAATAATTTTAGTTGGACTCGAGTTCATTAAATTGAAAATTAATAATTGTTTTTTTTTTATTACATATACATATGTATGTATATAATCTAATTCAGTTTGTAAATTTAAATCAAAAAGGGCTTCTTCATTTTCATCAATTTCTTCGTCTAGGTTGCTAAGCTGAAATTCTTCTATGGATTCGCTGCAACATAATAGCTCAATAACTTCAGGTGGAAGTGAAGAACGTTTACGCTTTTGTAAGCGTCTGGTTAAAAATGTTGTGGAAATGGATCTGAAGTATCGAGAGCCCTATTAAATACATCTAACAGGTTATTGGTGCGGCTGTTTTTGCGGACGTGGTGCAACCTATCGCCTTTATATATTTTGTGTCGCGATTCAGAAGCTTCTTCTACAAGAAAATCTATTGGTAGTGCGCTGTTTACTATTATTTGTTATGAGTGTATGAGCACTTTATATCCTAACTAAAACAGTTCTATTAAATAAAAAAACACATACATTTTTTATATATTATTTTATAAATTTGTTGTTTTTTCAGTTTATTAATATTTTCTTATATCAAAAAAAAATGCTTAAAACTAAAGGTTTATTTTTTATTACAAAATTAATAAAGTATGCTAAAAACGCACACAAAGATCATCAATTCAGGTTTTCGTTTTGTTAAATAAATTAAAAATTAATACAATTTCTTTTTGTTTGCACAAATTAAATATTAAAAATGATTTAAAAAGAAATAACAAACATACATTTAACGCAAGCACTCATGAGAAAATAATAAAAAATAAAAGTATGTATATACAATTTAAAAAATGAAATAAAATGTTAAAAATAAAAAAATTGTGGTTATGACAGAAAAATATAAAGAATAATAAATAATTTAAAACAGAGCAGACAGAAATAATGACAATTCATATGAAATGAGTTATAAAATAAAAAGTAAATCATGTATGTATAACATTCAAACAAAAGGAGTCAATCATACATTTTATATTGAAAATATTTATATATATATATACAAACTATAGTAGATATTAATATAATATTTTGTTATTTTAAATAAAAATCACGTAGTTTTTTTTGTTGATGTGTTTTAAAGGTTAATGTTTTGTGTTTGTTATTAAGTGGGCATGATGAGAGGTTGGTTGGTTGGTTGGTTGGTTGCTTTGTTATTTACGAAACTACACTGAGACTACAAATTCCTTGCCAGTTTTAAAGTCAGTACATTTAAATTGTGGACAACACTTGGGGAAGGTCCAGGCGGGATTGGTGGGCAATTCTTCACAGCCGGGCATTTCAATGGTGGGACAGGTTTCAACATTAATTATTTGCTGTTCCATGTCACATGTTAAGGCAGCACAAATGCCCTTAGGTCTATATTCCTTGTTCGGCAACATGGCACGTTTGGTGAGTTTATCAAAACATTTACCGGGATGTGCTAAAAATAAACAAGAATTGAAAGAAAAGGTTAGTTAAGCGGAAATAAATAAAAGAAAATTAAACAGTAAGTGAAAAATACATAAATTACATTTAATTGGTTTTTCATTTACAAACTATTACACAGAAAATATGGCAAGTTTTTTATGTGTGCTGTTGATTGGTTGTTGTGGTGTAAACAAAATAAGGAAGTTGTATTTTATGTAATAAATTTTGCATATATTTTATGCAGCGTTGAATTTGCTGACTATGAATTAGCAAAAGCACACAAATTTCTGCTTAGCTTACACTTAAAACTTTGTTAGTGAGCAAGCAAAAGCGCAGAGCAAGCCAAACACAACAAAAATAAAACCATTGAATGTAGCTTTACTATGTGATGTTATTTACTGGTGCAATCAGCCACAGCAATTCACTTTAAAAATGTTGCTGCTGTTTAAAACTTACAGTTTTTGATTTTTTCTTTTATGCTTTTGCTGAGCTATAAACTGCGAATGTTTGCTATGCTGAGCAGGTCTTATTTTCGTTGTAGTGCTTGCTTGTGTTACAGTTCTCTTTGTTGTGTCGTATATATGTACATATGTATGCGCTACAACTAAAATAAGACTTGCTTTTGCTGTTGCTGTCAAAAATTTACAGTTTATGGCTCAGCAGTCAATAGTTTAATTTTTGTTTTTTGACTTTGTGCTCTGCTTTTGCTTGTGTATTTTCTCTTAGTTAAAGTTAAGCACATAAAATTAAAAAAGAAAAAAATGTTAAATTTAAAACAGAAATCTGTTAAAAAAAGTTAATTTTTGGAAATCAATGATTACGTTTTATGGGAAATTCTTTTTTAATCAATTTTTATCTTTGAATTTAACAATAATATCACAAATATTGAAGAAACAAGAATATAAAAGATTTAGGACACAAACCTTACAGCGGATTCAAAAAAGACTTAAGACACAAACTTTAAAACGCAAAAATATGGCAGAACCCCAATTAAAGAACTTAAAACACGAACTTGAAAAATAAGAGACTAGAAAAAAGAAATGTAAACAAAAAAAGACTTCAGGCATAATCCTTAAAACAATACAATATGGCTGAATATTACACAAAAACTGAGAACACGAACTTGTAAAGTGAAAAAAAGAAATGAAAACAAAAAAAGTCTCAAGAAACAATATGGCTGAACTTTTCACAAAGAACTTAGAACACGAACTTAAAAAGTGAAGATAAAAAGGAAAAAGTAAACAAAAAAGACTTAAGACATAAATTTTAAAACTAAAAAACATAGTTGGCAAAAGGCAAACATTTAAGAAATTGTTATTATAAAAAATTAAACATATTTTAAAAACATTATAAAAGACACATAAATTGTTTCAAAAAAATATCACATATTATTTATAATGTCTAGACATTATTTTTTTAAAACGCAAAAACATTTAATTAAATGTTCATATAAAATGTAAACAACATTAATTAATAATTAATAAAATATAAATATGTATGTATGTATATTTAAAAAACAAAACACATATACATACATACATATTGTATATTAAAAGAAACTCAAATATTTTAAAAAGAGCATAAAAAATAACACAACCAATTAGCAATTTATTAAAACTAAGTAAACAAAAAAACCCACAAACTTAAAAGTCAAACAAATAAAAAACACAGCTTAAATAATTTTGGAATAAATTAACACTAATATAACAAAAAAAAAAGAAATAACAATTAAAGAAAATAAATTAAGATAAAAATGTTAAAAAAAAAAAAAACTATAGAAACGACCTTCCCAAAAATCCGCATAGCCATTGTAAAGTAATGTTATTATCTTTCTTTTTTTTACTTTTTTTAGTTCATTGTACTAAGCTGTTTTAAACTAGGTATTTTAGATATCAGCCACAAGACTGGCTAAAATTCTTTAAAGCTGTTCAACTTGTTTTAAACTTTGAGTTTAGTTGACGTCAATAATTAAGTATTGTTTTTTAACTTTTTTTTTATTGTTATTTAATAGAACCAGATTCTTCTTGAATATTTTTTTGTGAAACATAAAAATCAGAAAAGTAATAAATTCCATTAAGATTGATTAAAAGTTTAACATTGACGTCAAAAGTGTGGCTATGGAGGGTTTTGTTATGACATGTGAGAGCTGGCTAATGATGTTAGGTTAAATTTTGTTAATATGTACCATAAATTGTTTTTCGGTCTTGTTTTAAAATCAGTTCTTTCTTATACATATTATTCAGTAAACATTTGATTTAATCATTTTATTAGTCTGTGTTGTAAGAAATTCGGCTTTTTATTGAAATTTAAAATGCTGTAAGCACCTTTATTGTGTTTAAATTAACAATTTAATTAATTTGTGTTATTACTATTGTTTGCCCATTAAAGATATTAATATTTCATAAAAAAAATATAAATTAGCTTTTTAATTTCATAAATTAATTACATGTTTTCAATGACTTCATTTGTGTTTTATATACAGGCACGTAAATTTACTGGCTTATCTTTAAAAGTCGTTATAACTTTTTTATTGTTTTGATTTTAAAACATTTGACAATGAGAGGTCATTTGGAACACGTTTATGGGAATTTTTTTCAATAAAAAATTAATTAAATTATACAAAGAAAAAAAGTAAATAATTGTTTGTTAGTTGAAACAATGACAAATGGAATTGTTTGTGATTAAATATTTGGTTTTATTATATAAAAAAACTAAATGAAAAATTATTCAATTTGAGAAATTTTAAGTTTTTATAAAGAATATTTTTAACAAAGGTGTTGAAAGTATATTAACAATAAAGTAAAAACTTTTGTATAAAGTTTAGGAGATTTGTGAGAGTTTTGTTAAAATTTTAATAAATGTTAAATTAAGAATAAATTTTCATACCAAAGTATTAAAACCATTGACAGTTTTTTTAATAAAGTCAAGAAAGTATTGTTTTCATAGGAAAACTTGAATTATTTGGTTTAATCGAGCATAAAATGGAAGAAAATACTTCTGTTTTGGACAAAACTAGTTCCATTACAAAATTCACTCTTGAATTCTCTCACTCTCTCTCTCTTCCGCAACTAGTAAACTAAACAGGAATGTTTAGCTAAAAGTAAACAAATCTAAAAAAGCTCTTTCCATTAACTACTCAACAAATAAACGAGAGACAAAAACAAAACCCTTAGTTTTGCTTTAAAAACTACATAACAAAGAAGAATTCTCATTGACTCTTGTGCTGAATTAAGAAAGCGAGATGTTGCTGTTTTAGAACATGAAAACGCTCGTTTCCTAAAGGGTTTAATTATAAATAATACTCTTAGACATCTGAGTGGGCAAAAGCTGCTTTAGATTATTATTTTTCATTACATTTCTAATTCATTTTCTAAGACTTTAACAAAATGAAGTAGTTTTTATTTAAATTTTGCTGTGATTTTATTGTTTTAAATTGCGTTTAAGAAATCACCATACAAAGAAGCTCGCATATGTTATATGAATTCATTAAATGTTAAAATTTTTTAACCCTCCTACATTTCTCAAGTCACGTAGTATTATTGTTTTGCACAAAGAAAACAAACTGCTCTATAAATAAAACTTGCTAGGCAAAATATATAAAAACTTTAGCAAAATAACTAAAAATAGTTAAGAATTGTAGGCATTTTTCCAAAAAAAGTCAATATAATTACAATTAAATATAAAATTGTATTTAAAAATTAAAACTTTAATAAATGTTTAATAAAATTCAACAAAAGTCATAAATACTCTTCTTTTAACATGCTATATTAACATCATAATGACAGCTGTAGCAAGTGGAAATTTTATTTACAATAAAATTTGGCGAATGAAAACTCATATGGAACCTTTTATTTATTACAAAACCAGTACCAGATTTACAATAACAGGCAGCCAGCCGGCAGCAATAAACTGTCTCCCTGTTAATCAAAACTATTTTTAGTTTTCATTTAAGCTATAAATAACTTTAAATTAATAACAACACTTGATTTCAAAAACCATAAAGCCATGCAAATATGCCACAAACTGCAATAATTATAAAGACCTTACAAAAATATATGCGTCATTGCTGAAAAGTGCACAGAAACCTGTATCTTTAACACTCCCTTGGAATTCAAGTCAATTTAAAATTTAATACTCAAATTAAGTAAACAATGACTAAGCTTGAGAAAAATGTTAAAAAAAAAACAATAAAATTTTCAACATTAATTTAAAGTTATTTAAATTCTTAATGAAATTCAGAAAAAATACTATTGGTCAAGGCTGTTCAAGGCAGCAGCCATAACAGTAAAGCATGTACTCGTACACAACAAGGCTGGTCAGGAATTTTAAAAGAACTTAAATGGTTATATAAATACTTAAAATAAATAACTTTTTAGCAATATACTTGTAAAAAAGGCTTCATAAACAAAATATTTCAAAAGTCAATGACTTTAAAAGAAGAATTTTTATGAAGATAAGACAGAAAATAAAAACAGAAAACAGAAAAAGCTCTAACACAAAGCCACTTGTTAAAAAAAAAAACTTTAATAAAATGTTATTTTTTATTATAAAAAATATTTGTTTAATTTAAAGATCACGTTGAGACTGCCTGAACTTTTAATTTCTAAAGAAATTCAAATTTGTCATTTGTTTAAATGTGTCACTTGACTTGTAACAAGATTTATTTATAAAAAAAGTCAGAATTTCTAGAAATAGTAATGAATAATAAAAAGGCCTCTGTAACTCAATACTACTGATGAGGTTGTAATCAGGTAATAATAATTATTGTCTTAAACTCAATATTTTACAACAGAGTTAAAAATAACTAAAACGTCTAAATTTTTTATACAAATTAAAATATTTTTGTTTAAGTTTTAAGCCCTGCTGGTAAGTTTACAAAAACCTTAAAAAACTTAAATAAGAAAAACAAGAAAAAAGTTTGCAATTTTTTAAGTACACAAATTATTCGAAAAATCGAGGACAAAAGATATATTATTTTTCAAATATCCGTTAAATTGTTACTCGATAATATGTACTAGAAATATATTAAATTTAAATTATTTTTTTTTTAAACAAACACAAACTGCGAAGCTTTTTGGCTTGTCTGCAGAAAACACCCAGAGTCTTTGGCGGGAATCGAACCCGCAATCCTCTGACTGATAGTCCGGCACACTATCGCCTAGTCTATCGGGGCACCCAATTTTTAAGTTAATCAATGAAGCACTTTAAAAGTTAGACACAAATTAAGAACATTAAAAATGTTTTAAAATATTGAAAAAACAAAAGTTTAAAAAAGAAAAAATATGATAAGCTGTTTAAAATTTTGATTATTAAAAGAATTTAAATGAGTTTGCAAGTTTTGCTTTGAAAAACAAGAAAAAAGTTTGTAATTTTTAAAGTTAATTAATAAAACTCCTTAAAAGTTAAACAAAATTAACAACATTTCAAATCTTTCAAAAAATTCACAGGTTTAAAAGAGAATAAATATGAGAAATCAATTTAAAAATTTAAATATTAAAAGAATTTGGAAAGAATTTAAAAGTTTTGGTTTAATATTTGTTGAACGTTCACAAAATATTTGAAAAACAAGAAACAGTTCAACAATAAAACACTTTAAAATTTAGAAAAATGTTAAAAATTTTTAATAAAAAGCAAGAATTTTGTGAAAAAAGTCTTTAAAAAGACTAAGAATATAGAAATTATTTGAACTGAAAATGTTTTAAAATATTGCAAGAAAAAAGAGGGTTTCAACATACTACAATTATAAAAACAGTTTGGAAAGTTGAAGTTAAATATTTGCTGGGAAGTTTTTGGAAAAACCTCAAGTATTTTCAATAAAAAAAGAAACATTTGTTTACGTGTTGTAAACATGAGTTAGATACACTTTCATTTTCAATAATCAGCTAAAATATTAACAAAACAAGTCTTATTTACCTTAAATTGCAATAACCAAAATTAGTTAATTATTTTATACAATCAAGAGAAAAATTCAATTTATTTAAACTTTCCAAATTATGCACTTAAAACCAAAAAAAATCTTATCTAATTGTTTTCACAAAACTTAATTATTTGTTTGTTTCACATTTAACATTTGTATTTGAATGTGTTGCAAACAAAAAATAAAATATATTTTATTAATATGAATAATGAGTGTCGACAATATTTTGCAATTAAATGTTTTGTCAATTAAATATGCATAATTAACATTCATTAATTATAAAAACAAACAAAGAAATTATCAACAAAATATTTAGTATAATGTAATTTAAATAAAATAACAAATTAAAAATAAATAAAAAAAAAATACTAACCAGGATGGAATATGGCACGCTGGGAATAGACGGCTGCTTCCGTGGTGGAGGTATTTAAAATCGTTAATAAAACAATTAAAGCCAAAGAGGCCATAGATAAACAACATAATTTTGTATAAGCCATTTTAAGTTTTATAAAATTTGTTATTGTTATTTTGTTATAACTTGAGTTTGGAAATTCTCTAGAATCTGGTTTTTTAAACACTTTATTTGAATTTCTTTTAAGGTCAAAGCCAAATAGTATTTCACTTTGTTTATATAAAATCTTTTATAGTATTTTAAATAATAACTTTGTTTTTGTATTGGTTTCAATATATATTTTTGCTTTAGAAAAATTTAGTTAAATATTTTTTGTTGATTTGTTTTAATTTGCTTTTAGCAGTATTTAACTGATGTTTACACTTTGCTTTAGTCTTAACAACTGATTGTGTCTCTACTCCAGCACTCATATTTAAACAACTTTGCAAAACTTTGCTACCAGTTCAATTTACTACGCTCTCAATAAATTCTCTGCAAATAAACTGTTTTGTTTTGTGTTTTTTTGCAAAACTTTGTTTTTTGTTTTTATTTGTAGAAACAATAAAGACCGGTTAAAATGTTTGTTTTTGTTTTGTTTTTTGAGTTTTTTATTTCTTATTGTTGAAGTTTTAAATAATTTATTTGACTACTAGTTTCGTATATGTACTTTGTATGGCTTTTTGGCTTGTGTTGGCCTATAAATTTTAAATAGTTTTGTTAATTGTTATTAGTTCTCTGTTATAGACAAAGTTTTTTTTTCACGTTAAAGGTAGAAAAAACCAAGAGCAAACATAAAGTTTAACAAATTAAAAAATTCAATTGTTTATATAGAATATTTTGCAATAAGACACCCTATTACAGCCAGCTTTGATGTTTGTAAAACTTGGCTTTAGTTTAAAATGAGATGTTATGTTTTAGAAATATTGATTGCATATACAATATGAATGAGAAATGTTGAAGTCATTTGTAAAAGATGTTAAAAGAATTGCAAATACGTCAGGGATTGTCGAATCTTCAACATTAAAACTAAAACAAGAGAAAAAAACAAAGTTTCTAAATTGCAGTTTATGGTGTTTATATAGAATAAATTACAATAAGGCACCCTACACCACAGAATGCATTGAACTTCTCAACTACTGCTTTAATTTTTGTAAAACTTGGCTTCATTTTAAAATGAGAAGTTATGTTTTAGAAATATTGACTGTAAATGACAATTGTATGTATGACAATTGTTGGAATCATCTGTAAACGATTTTCATATAATTGGAAATATGTCATGGACTGTCGAATCTTCAACTTTTCGCTTACACTGTAGAATACTACCAGAAAGAATTGGAAAAATGAAGGAATAAACAAGGAAAATTAAAGTTGATTTCACTTAAATTTAGTATAAACTTTCACGAATAACCACTTACGAATAATAAACGTTGTAAAAAATTAATTTTCCGTTTATTTGAAGTTTAATCTTGTTCTGGTTAGAGTACAAAGGTGATGCGATTTGCCAAATCCCGAATATCCGAATTTAAAAAATCCAGTCCCATAGTTTCCACGGATTTCTTATATGAGTGCTATCAATTGTTATGGGGCGGTCGTCATAAAATATTGTACCGTAATTTCTATTTATTTAAAGGTTTTTGTTTAAATTTCAGCTCAATATACCAGTTATTACACAAACTATACGGAGGATAATCACATTTCATATTTATCTCTTTATTTTACAACTGCCCCTAGTTTATACTTTACGATTTACTTTGACGCACAATAAATGAGATACCAAAAAGGCCTAGAAAACTCCTCTGTATACTCTGTGGTTATCCGTGGCCAATTATGAACTAATTTTCACAAAAGTCAATAGTTTAAGTGATTTTCAGCAGTGCAATTTATTTATATGTATATGAAATTTAGAATAACATTTTATATGTATATATGGATTATTTGTGTTGAATTTCAACTTAATACAAATTTTTATAAGAGATTTATTTGCAGAATATGAATCGATGCAAACAAAAGAGTTTTCGTTGCATGAAATGAATTTTTTTCTGAATTTTGTATAGATACTGCTTTTCTATAGACATTTATGTCTATTGAAATGACATATTCAGGCAAGAAATTTCTATGGGGGCTATGAGAAGTTTAAAATACTTAATTAAAATAAAGTGTCCAAAATTTCATGATATTATCTGCATTGAAGAAGAAGACAAAAAATATCTGTAAAATATCGACGTTGTTTGAAACTTTGGTCTATAAATAAAAAATTTCAATACCAAACATTTTGGTGGAACAAAGAATGTTTGGTAAAAATTTTATTGTTTTATGTCTGTTTTTCGAAACTCTATCGTGCCTTCAACAGACGGACAGACAGACGGACATGGCTAGATTGTCTCAGAATCTTATAAGATTCTTACAGACTTTTTGATTCTACGACCTGTATTGCGATGTGTTACCAATGAAATGACAAACTTAATATTCACCCCTTTTTTTCGGTAGTGGGTATAAAAAGAGAAGTTCTCTTAAAAATGTGTTTCCCAATGCAAAATATGTTGGTTGCTAGTTTTATTGTAAATCTTATTGTCTATTGTATTTAATTAATTATTTTTAAAATCGCGT
This sequence comes from Bellardia pandia, assembly GCA_916048285.2. Classification (NCBI taxonomy): domain Eukaryota; kingdom Metazoa; phylum Arthropoda; class Insecta; order Diptera; family Calliphoridae; genus Bellardia; species Bellardia pandia. The sequence continues at coordinate 97,021,448 of OU696531.1, read as the reverse complement.
GATTTTGAAAAAGTGTTTAATAATAATCTGCAAACTTTTCTTAAAAATAAATTATCATCTTAAAATTTATTGCAAATATAAATTAAACTAATTACACAATATCAGCATCTAGAAAGAACGTCTAATACAAATAAGATTGTTTTCAAAGACGAAATTTCAAAGGTGATATTGCTATGTTGCAAAGCAGTTTAGGCAGAATTAAACTTACGGCAATTCAATGTTTTGTTTCATTGTTCATATGGTAGAAAAATGCATAAATGTGTAGATTGTTTAAACAATATGATAAAATTAACAGTACAATATTTTAATACAAAAGCAATGTAATTATTTTTCTTTTAAAGAATTGTTTAATTAATTTATAATCTGAACATAAAACTCTTTAAACTGTAAACTACTAATAAAGAATTATTGGGGTGAAATTTAATTTATACAAGTGGGGGCAAATGTTCTGACAACGTTGTTCAAACAACAAGTTTTCGAGAAACGTATCTATGTGTAGTTTTAAAAGATTTATGGAGGTTAAAGTGAATTACGGAGAGGATTTTATATGGGAGTTTTGACAAATTATGGACCGAATATGAAACTTATTTTTGTTAAATTTTATTCTGATAACAAAATTTTAAAATGATTTATAGTCGTTAAAGTGATTTTCGGAAGTGGGCCTTATATGGGAGCTACGACTAATTATGGTCCGATCTTTACAAAATTTGTAGATGTGATTTCGGTATATTTTAAGCTGTGTGTTGGACCAATATTTATGAGCACAAATCTTATATACCCTCCCCACTATTGTGGTGTAGGGTATAACAAACAGAGTAATTAAAAAAGTGCCATAGTACTCCATATTGAAGGAATATTTTCATTCGTTTTCTATGCGAAAGAAATGTGATTTAGTTTGTGAATGTTGACTTTTTCAAAACGTAAATTGGATTTCCTTATTTTTAACTATTTCTCAGTTGACTTCCAATGATTGACTTTCCTTTGATTTGTTTTTCGTTCGATATCCATATCGAGTGATTGATTTTGACATTTTGATATTTGCGTTCGCATAACATCGCACAAGAAAGTTTGCCTTAACAAACAAATTAATGGCTCGTTATTAATTTCATCACAACAACAAGGTACTTTTTGAATTTTAACTTACAATAGTAAGTAAGGGTGTCTATACCTGCTATAAAAAGGGCTACAATAACTGCCAAATCATGCCATTAAAATATTCCAAGTTAAATAAACTACCTCAAACACCTATAAAAGTATATTGAACTTTATAGAAAAATGTCATTAATAAGTATTTATTTATACTTGGTTACTTTTTTTAAAATGTGCAGGGAATATATTATTCGTTCATTTCATTTGAAATCATTACCAACATTTCAATAGTGTTTTTTTGAGGGTGCCACAAGCGTGGGTTTACTTCATCATTATAAATAATTGTTTTTTACTATTATTGTTTTTTTTTTATAATTTTTTTGCCATTTTTTAACATTTTCATGTTAAGCTCAGATAAACAACAATTCTGTTTATCTGATCTGGAAACCAACAATAATCATGCAATTATTTAACAAAACTAGTTGTGGGTGTGTTAATTAAAGAGCAACCTTGTATATAACAACAATTTTCTTTTATTTTTATTTTATACTAAATAACACTACCTAACACACCTCTTTTTTTAAATAAATTTCTTTTACAATTAATTTTTTTAAACATTTCAAATAGAAACAAATTTGAAAACTTGTGTAATTAAACGTTTCAACTAGCTGTCTGTACAGGTTGTTAAAAATGAAAAAAAAATAATATTAAATTGAATATTTCTTTTAATAAAAAATCAATTAAAAATATATATTTTTTTGCAATTTCCATAAATTTGCCTAACCAAAAACAAAAGATTTAAGACACACACATACACTTGATTTGTTTTTCAAGTTTCTTTAACTAAAATATAAAAAAATCATTTTCATTTTTTTAATAACAGCGGGTATTCTCAATGATTTTAATATTGTATGAAAAAAATATATTGAAAAAGTTCATCAGATTAAAATCATAGTTAAATATATTGACGTCATTACAGTATGAATCTACATACATACATTAAAGTGGCTTGTTTTCTTTGTACTCTCATGTACTCCTTATGTACTGTGGAGGACTGATGATGTAAATAAATTCTTAAGCTTGCGTATGCTAAACAAGTTTTTAATTTAACATCTTTTTTTTTTTGGCATTTTTGCCATATAGGAATCACAACAGGAAGATATAGAATTTCTAAAAGGGTCAGAAAACTGACAGTGGTATGCAGAGCCTTTTTTAAATAATAATAATTAAATAATAACAACCCAATGAAAATAGCACTAAAATCATTTAAAAAACAGGGTAATTAAAAAAAGTGCCATAGTACTCTATATTGAAGGAATACTTTCATTCGTTTTCTATGCGAAAGAAATGTGATTTAGTTTGTGACTTTATAAAAACATAAACGTCTCATACAAAATTGGATTTCTCTATTTTTAACTATTTCCCAGTTGACTTCGAATGCTTGAATTTCGTTTAATTTGTTTGTCGTTCGAGATCAATATCGAGACATCTGCGTTCGCAGAGTTGAAAAGAATTGGAAATTCTTCGATAAATATATTTCTTCGTTTATTATTGGGTGTACATATGGCTTAATTTTTTCAAATTTTAGCTTTTATTTTGAAAAATTTTTTTCATTATCGTTTTTTATATTGATATGTTATAACAATAAGTAAGCAAATTTTAATCTAATAAATATGTATGTCCGGCGTGCGCTCTTCTATTCAGATAACTGCTGCAGTATCTCTTCTCCTTAGTCGGATATAACCAGCATCATCTAGAACGTTTCGAGCCAGCGTCCTTTTTAAATATATTGTTAAATATGCTTGAATCAAATTTTGAACTGATGGTACATTGAGGTCTTTGTGAATATATGAGTTTTTGATACACCAGGTGATAGTTTGCAGAATTTTATTTTGGCGGTTTTGAATTTTCTCTATTTTGGAGGCCGAGACAATGTTGAGGAATTATTTGATCATTTATTTTAATTGGAGGGCACGATTCTCTATGTACGGTAAATGTGCGCATTTTTTTCATTGACCTTTATTTTCCACTAATTTATCCATATTTCCAATTCAAATATATGATCTTGCAAATGTCAAGATACTTCATGGCGAATTTCGTGAAGGCTTAGAAAAGCTGTATCATCGGCAATAATTGATATTTCGGTGTAGTTATTAGTTGGCATGTCTGAAGTATATATCTCAAAAACAATAAAGTCCCCAAAAAATTTTAAAACATTTGTATATAGTATTGGCACTTTTTTTATCTTTCTGGCAACGTATGGATTCCGTACAAAAAGAACTGCTCATCTTATCAGGCCAAGAATGAATGAAGCCAATTTGGGACATTCTTTGTCGATCGAAACAAATAGTAATCGGATGATGCAAGGTTTGAAGCTAATGCCCGCTTCAAGCGACTCAATTGCATTCGCTACAAGTTTCCTGTGATTTTTCTGGCTAAATTTCAGCAGCTCATAATATTTAGGGCCCTTTTAAGTCTTACCAAATACAGCCCATGTGTCACCAAATACAGCTTCATGGATATTTGGTGTTGGTGTCGATTCGGCTGGTTGGCCGGGCTTCACTTGCGATTCCTTACGCTTCGCATTAACGTAATGGATCCATTTTTCATTGAAAGTAATAATTCGATGTACAAACGAATAATATTTATAAGCTAGCATTTCGGACATGCAAAACCGTCTTTTAAATGAATCCTGCTGCATGCAAACGTGGGTAGCTCCTAATGATTTTGCACGCCCTTATCTTCGTAGAAGCTTACAATTCTTGGTCTGCAAACTCATTTAGCTGGCCGTGTCGAAATCACCATTCATTAAGCGCACAAACCATCTCTGACATGATGAAACCGACGGAACATATTAATAAGCTTCTATAAGAAATCGGTGTGCTTCTGCGGTACTTTTTTTTCTAATTAAAGGACAGTAAAGTAAAGCAAAAATTCCCGCATTTAACGCTTTGTGGGCACGAAATTCCACCTTTTTTGAAGCAGAAGCAAACTTTGTTGTTTACACTATAATGTTGAATAACATAGTGAGAACAAATGGCATATATGTATGTATCCTACTAAATGACAGTTATAAGTTGCTAAAGAAAGTCCACGTTAAAAAGATATGCCAACTGTTATGAATCCCGCATTTTTAAAATATACTTCAAATACTTATATACATATATTAACTTCTAGTGAGTAGAATAACTCCTTCTTCGTCGACAGTTTATTGTCTATGGTATTAAAGTTATCAGGATTGTAAATAGTGGTATTTTAGTAGTTCATAAATGTCAAATAACTCAATAAATATGATTTATAGTAAATCTCCTGATTATGCAAATACTCATGCCAATTGACTACTCTTCGCTTTACCAAGGAACAGTAAAGTGTTCATAGAAGTCAGAAAAGTGCCAATTGTTTACATTGTAGGTAACATGGGCACAGTTAAGTGTCAATTTAGCAACATGTAAAAGGATTTTTGAATCGAGCTGAACTTTTAGTTATCTACTATTGATTGTTTTGTAAAATAAGAAAAGTTACTTAAAGGTAACGCACATGAATTTGTCTCGTGTGAACCACTCTGGTCGATATAATATTCTTGTAAGAACAAAATATATTTGTTCAGCTAAAGTCTTTGCTTTACATATCACTTAAAAACCTTTTCAAATACATACATATGTATATTACATATAAAATAACAAACAAAATTATTTAAATACTCGTAAAATTAAATCATAATTAAAAATTAAAGGCTTTCAACAATCACGTGGTAAACTTTTAAAGTATTTTTAAATAAAAAATTAAAAAAAAAAAAAACATACAGCAAATCCCGGTATAACGAATCTCACTTTAACGAATATTCGATATAATGTTTGTTATTGGTTTCTCGACGAAATGAAAGCCATAACTATTATTTCAGTTAATTGAATTGCTTTAAAAAGCCATAGATATACCAAAAGATTTTATTAATATAATAAATAAAGTTATAATAAAAAGGAATACGGTGTAAGAATAACAATTTTAAACCCTGTTCAGCAATCTCGAACGAGTCTTATCTAAGCGAACGTTATCGTTCGAGATCGCTGAACAGGCTATTAATTTTCAATAATGCATCTGAAACAAAGAAAATTAAATCTACTCTACTTGAAAATGCAAATAAAGAGAACTGCAAATTATCTTCATTCAAATAAGTCATTCTCAACAAAGAATCCTTGTTAATAAAATCTACAATTGCCAAACCGTTTAAAACACATTAAAAAATAAATCTATATATAACGAATTTTTCGTTTCCACGCACTGGCTTGATAATATATCGTTCGTTATAATGTGATTTGTCTGTACATTACATTACGTATTTAAAGACCCTGATAACCTAAAGGCATTATCTCTACAAAACCAAAAGCATTAAATATTCAAGTTCAATAAGAAAGCAATAATTACATTAATAAATTAATATTTAAATTAAATAAATACTAATTTGATAACAAAATAATTTAACAAAACGATTTCTACGACTTTATTTTATTTTTTTTTCATTTAATTTTTCTAGTTTTTGTGTTTTGCTAGAAATTTTTTCATAAAATATGCAGAGAAAAATATTCCAGTTTTCTGTTTTATTTAATTATTTATGTCTGAGCAATTTAAATAAAGTTTTTTAGCCATTTAGATTTTTATCATTCTTATTTCAATAAAAACTTCACACATATTATATTATATTAAATTAGTATTATAAAATTAATTTTTATTTTTGAAAATTAAAATTGTTGTTGTTTTTCCAGTTTTCTGTGGCATTTTAATTTTTTAGGTATTTAAATGTGACTATAAATATATTTCTATTTTCATTTGTAAGATTAAATATATTAAAGATTTGTATTTATTTAAAATTAATCTTTAATTCAATTAATTTAATGCATATTATGTAAAACTTGACATTGATATTTAATCCCCAGAGCAGTTTACAAATGGTCGTTGAACTATTTTCAGTTTTGATGGTTGTTTATAATAGTGGGAATACATTTTGTTTGGTTTTAACAAATATACATGAAAGTCTGATTTTTTTTAAATTTGTATGTTTGTTCAAAGATTTTAACCAGGAACATAATTTGCGCATATTGTCCACACGAAACACATTTATGGGCCGACAAGAAATTACTCGTTAAACAAATTGATGGCTTAACAAGACTTAAACAAACCGGCTTGAAAAGCAATCAATTTTAAAATCACATTTTCTAGAATGTTTTTAAAAGTGTAAATTTAAAATTCTATTTAGAATTTAACAAATGTTTATTTGCCCTAAAACTCAACTGAAAACTTTTGATTGGCTTGTTTTTGAAGAATTCTATCATGAATTCTATAATTATTAATAATGTTATAGATATTTGAAAACTAGACACAATTTCCTACACTTTGATACCTAATATGTCTATTTCATATTGATTATTACACTTAATAATGGCTGCAAAGTTTACAACTCACCGAAATTAGCTTTACCTTATTGTTTGGCAATGCTGTTCGGTAATGCAGTAGCCGGCAAAGCAGTAACCAACAATTTTAAATTTCCTGTAAAAGGGAGTTCACACGCTGCGACTTTTACCAGCGTTTTTACCTGCGACTTTTCTCCTGCGACTCGAGTTTATAGGTGAAATACGTAGTGGAGAGTACGGGGTAGCAGGTTTGTGTCGCAGGTTTTATGAAACGTAGCGAAAAATTTGACATTTCTTCTTTTCTCTTGTATTTCATTTTATGGGATTATAGAAAATTTTTGTTTCAATTTGAAATAAATAAATAAATATTATCTGGTTAAAAAATTTTATAGTGAAATATCAGGAATATGAATATCTGTATAATGAACCTGTAATGTAACTAGGTCCTATATGGCAAAACATCTGCGAATGAGCAAAATAGGAGATATGAACAATTTAATGTCAAAATGTCGCAAGAATGGTGCAACAAATATTTCATCATGTGCAGCTTTAAAGGAAGAATGGGTCAAGATTATTAGAGATGTGACTGGACCTCTTGTAAATTCCATGAAAAGGCGATCACAAAAACTATATGTAATTTTAAATTTTGGTGATATAAAAAAATTTTTGATTGTTTCTCTCAGGTACTTTATATATCAAACTTATATATTTCTTATGATAATAAAAAGCGTGCTGTATAATACATTTTGACTGCGACTGTATATTGAAGCGTAGTAAATTGTGTCTTTTCTCAAATTGTATACAATTTTTAATAATTCGAAAATATATGCGAGAATTTTACCAAAATACGCCAAAGATGTCTTTCGTTGAGTTTTTCACACAGAAACATTTTTTAAATAAACTATAAAATATTTATTTAGAAATGTTTTTGAAGGCAATTTTACATTAATGTAGAAATTTTAAATAAAGTCTCACAATACTTTAAAAACTTGTTTCCCAATATTTTAGATGTTTAAAGTGGAGCGAAAAATTCCTTTTTTTTATTAATTTAAACACTTTGAATAACTTTAATTTAAATTGAACACAATATCAAATGTCTAAAACACGTGCTATTTTTGCTATTTTATATCTTTTAGAAATTTCTTTGGCGCCATAGTTATCCTGCACTCTCATTTAATGATCTTGCTGAACTAAAAAACAATATTTATAAAATATTTTTATAATCTCGACTATTATTTTTTTGTGTAAATACTTTTGTGACTTTGATCAAAAACCTCTAAAGAAAAATAACTTACTAAAGAAACGTGTTTTTAGTTAAAACAACCTGCAAACTTTATTCAAAATCTGTTAAAAAAAACACAAATTTTAATGAATTTATTTGTGATTTGAAAAATTCCCAAAAGAAATTTGAATAAAACGGCTGTGCCGAATTTTAAATACTCTTCACCTTAATATAACAAGAAATATAAAAACTACACTGGTTATAAGACTAGAATATAATTATTTTGTTTGTATGTTGTATTTTGTTTTTTACTCAGTCTTAGCGCAAATTTTTTAGTAATTTATATATTGTTTGAAAGACAATTTTAAGAACAACATCCTAGCAAGCCATATGAGTCCGAATAGAGTCTTTTCTGACACCTTTTCCGGAGCGTTCATGCTCTTTAGGAGCCCCTCTTTTAAGAGGGGTTTTCGGGCTCAGAAAGAGCTCTTAATTATGCCAGAAAAGAGTCATTACAATTTTAAATACAAAAAATTAAAAGTTTACATTTTTTTTAAATTGGTTTTACTTAAACAAAAAGGGAATTCTTTTACAAATAAACTAAATTAGAAATGGAAAAAATTAAATAAATTGTATTTAGTTACAGTAAAAAAAAAATAAAATGGAATTTTTTTTTTTGTAATCTTTTATTCTATCATCATCAATTAAAATTGTTTGCTTAATACTTACATTTCATTTAAATAAAATATATAAAAATGGGGAAAAATTAATTTTTTAAGCAAGTTTTTCTTTTGCTCCGAAAATGCTTTTTAGTTGGACTCTTTTCTGACTCCTTTTTCGGAGTGCTCCTAGAATGGTATGCTGGGATATAAGTAAGTTATTGTAAACCGATATTAGTATAATTTCTAGATAAAAATTTTTGATCTATATAAAAGTTGGTTCAATAACGATATTTATTAGACATATTTGTGATTAAATTGTTTTTCGGAAATGGTCCTTATATGGCAGCTACGACAAATTATGGGCCGATCTTTTTAAATTTCGGAACAGAGAATTTTATGCATATGAGGATATCTCACGTCGAATTTCAACGTAATAACGGTATATTAAAGAAACATATTAGTATTAATGTTAATTTCGGAAGTGGACCTTATTTTGGGGGATATAGTCAAATATGAACCGATATTTTCAAAATCTAGCAGTTTGATTTTGGAATGTATGTATGTAAATGATCCGTGTACAATTTTGGATCGGTACCGTTATTTATAAGAGATTTATGAGTATGAAGTGATTTTCGGAAGAGGTTTTATATGGGGAATATGGTCAAATATGAACCAAAATTCACAAAATTTTGTGGAATGATTTTTGTGTATATTTCAATGATATATATAAAGTTTTGAGTCGGTGCCGATATTTATAAGATATACATATATAAAGATTAATGACGTTTTCGGATGTGGTCCTTATATGGGAGCTACGACCAATTATAGGCCGATCACCATTAAAGTAAGTACAACAATTTGTTTACTTATAAGGATTATTTATGTCGAATTTTAACCTGGTAATAATTTTTTACCTGATTTATACGTATTTAAGTGAATTTTAAAAGTAGACATCATATGGGGTCTATGATCAAACATGGACCAAACTAAATACAATTTCGTTTTGCGATTTCTTTTTATATGAAAATTTTTTTTTGCTGAATTTTGTATTGATATTACAATTTTATAGGAATATCTAGCTTATGTATCATTGAGCCATATTTCAGGAAGATATTTTGCTAGGGGCTATGAGAAATCATGGGCTGCTTCCTTATATTTTCATCACAGTTTCTTATTTTTTCATAGAAATAACGTGTACAAAATTTTATGGTAGTATCTAAAATATATTTAAAAAAATTGCAAAAAAATGGATGAAAAATATCAAATGATTATTATTAAAGTTTCACACGGAATGACAAACGTAATATACCACTTGTAAAGGTGGAGGCTCTAAAAACACAAACGTAATTAAAACCTGCAGGTGTAAAGTTATAAATTGACAGCGGGATTTCCCAAGAAAAATAAAAAATAAAATAATATTAATCTGAGAAAGAAATTAAAAAAAATGTTAGACAAATCAAATTTGAAGTTTAAATGATTAAGTGATGAGTTTAATCATAAACGCAGACATTATTAATAAAATTTAAACGAGTAAGAGTTTATATTCGGCTGTGCCGAATTTAATACACACCCCCAATATGCCAGTAGTATGATTTATTGATACTTGAAAGTAATTTGTGTATCAATAACGTAATTTATACGAGTTATTTTATTTTTCGGATCCCTCATATGAAAGCTATCATCTAGTATTATGGAGCAATCGTTCTGATATATTGTGGTATTTATTCGAATTTAAGTGATATAAATAGACTTTTAATTCTACGGAATGCCAAACTTAATATACCCCCATCTTTTTGATGGTAGGTATAAAAAAATATTTAATTAATTTATTCAAACAAAAATATTTTAGTGGGCTTGATAAACAGGTTTTTATCGGCATGAGAAATTTTCAAACCAACTGAGAATAAAACAAAAAAAATCAATAATTAAAAAATAACGCATGAAAGTCATTAAGAATAGAGAATTTAACACGCGTAAACTGCAAATTGGTGGCGAATATGGCTTAAGATTCAAGTTTTTTTTTTACAGAATTCGCTATGGAATATGTCATAGCTTAAATCTAAAAAAAATGTCCAGATAGTTTTGGAAGCAACAATGGATAATATTCATTCCTACGTGTAGGCTTTCACTAAGGCCTGATATGTCCTTCGTTCTTAATCATAGTTTTTAATACCCCGTTATTATTTTATATATCTGGAAAGAAATGGTCAAGCTTAGAAGTACATAAATCCCCTAAATGGCATCTACCCCTAACAGATCTTTCATATTGTGGATAAAGAGGTGACATATCATCAAGAATCTCAGATCATCTCCATCCATGCAGTCGAAGAGAAAAATTCAGTAACCCAATCTAAGATATTGAGTTCTTAACCAAACCATTCAGTCGCACAAACGAATTCCTGAAATATTCGCCATATCATGGAAAAAGAAGAAACCAAATGGCCAGAATCTCAAATGACTCACAACAGCCTACATTGGCGGAGACGATGTTCAAATATCTACTTTGCTTCCTTGAAGATATTGTGAATTAGAGTACAATTAGAACAATTGTCTCAATCATCGGAATGATCGTCATAGTAATCAATCCAATAGAAGTATATTTATTTTGTGGAAAAGGGCACTGGAAAGTAAATGAAAATCCGTGTCTCTCAGTGTGAGTACCGCAAGAAGAATACGTGTGAATGCTAAATATCATAATCGCGAATAGTAGTGAATGACTCGTGGTAGTACCACGGTACCAACTGGGTCTTAAATGTATCAAAAAAAATACCTACAATTGTACCATGTTTTCCAACACTGATATGACTACACATATGTACTACGAATAAGAGAGTAAAACGAATTTTTAGTACAATCCAGTGTGACTCGCCTTATCTTCCCCTCAGCCCGATGTCTAAAAGGTAATTAGCTTAGCATTAAGAATTGCTTCGTGTAAATTGGGACTAAGTCATGCTTATAACTCAAATTAACTAAACTAGTAAATGGGCCTTAGTATCCGCTCTACATACCATTGGTAACAAAAGTTTTGCGGTTTAACTAAATTAAAATTAGGAAGTCAAAATGTGTCAGGCGTAAAACCGCAAATTAACGAAAAAATCATCGAAAACAAAACACTTCAAAACTGCCAAAAGACAATCGTAAACTTTTGGCTATAAAGCCAAAAACAATATACATACATATTTAGTAATTACCTTTGTATTTTATTTTAAATACCATAAAATGTTTGATTCTAATTTCGTTGCTGAATGTTTTAAAAATAAGCCACAAAAACGTCATTAATAGTCTCGGTTAATGCTGCCCATAATAAGTGGACTTTGATACAGGAACTTATGTATGTCAGGTTATTTCATCATGTTAACAAAACATATATTAGTATATTCAAATATTTATATTAACAAATATAAAAATTAGTGTTTAATCTAAAAATATTCCTATGATGAGTAATTTTTGTTGAACTTCTTAATCACTTGAGTTAATTAAAGCGATTATATGACTTTATAAGGAGTTGTGAGCATTTATATTGTATGACAACTGTTTGTCTTTTTAGAGCAACTGTTTGTAGGTGTGTTTTGCCGTATTATTTTCTCAGTTTGCATCAATAATTTCACATGATTTTGTGTTTATTTATCTCAATGTGGTAATAGATTTTTATGTCTGTATAAATGTAGTTATTACATTATTTGAGTTGGAAATTTTTGCAAGATTTATCACGATTCTGCATGACACATTGTGTAAAGAGAACATATTATTTGCACTCTTATACAGAGAAAACGGTTTAATATGGTGCTGAAGGAATTTATGGCCACTTTATTGGCAAACTCAAGATTTAAAGAGGGGAAAAGAGTGAAAACAGCCAAACCCAAATACCGGGATTTAATTTAAATAAACCCAGAATTCCTCAGGATCAATAAATAAACTATTATTTGTTTACAAAGTTATCAAAAAATTAAAATTTTACAAAAGTAAGTCGAAGAAATAAAGGTGAAAGAATTAAAATTAATTTTGGATAGGAATTGGAAATTCCCATAAAAAAGTTTTAATTGATTTAAAAGCTCAACAAATGACAGACGAATCACAAATCTCTGCTGATGTTGCACTTTTATTTATTGCTCATAAATATATCAAAAAGTGATTGCATATTAAGCGATGAACTGGTGAAATCTCTGCTTAAAAGAAACCAAGAAAGAAGTATGATTTACTCTACACTTTTAAATTTTTTGAAAAACAAAAACGAAAATTGAAGAGTGAATTTGATAATAAGATAGAAATGAATGCAATTAAAATATGTTAAAGCACCCCACAACACTTAATAATGTCTGTTATATGTTATAAAATATTGAATATTGAATAAATCCCGAAATACGTGATTTACATTTATAAAATCCCGCATTCCGGGTTTTGAAAATCCAGTACCGTTTGGCAACCCTAGACAAAACAAACAGGGGTGTCATAGAAACCAATATTGTCAGAATTGGTATTAAAACCGGCAAGAAAAAATGCGTTGGTGTCATAGAAACCAATGTTATTGGTTTTATGTTCGAACTAGAATTAGTGTCGGTTTTAGGTGTCACTGAAACCAATGTTATCGGTTTTTTATTGAAAATAAACCAAGCAGCTAACAGCTGTCAGTTTTCATTTTTGCGCGATTTTTTATTTTTTGCAGCTTTTTTAGTTTTTATTTTTTTGCAGCGGGATATTTTTTAGAAATGTAAGTAAATTAATTTAATATTTGCTTTATAAAAAGAAAAATTTTTGCATTGACCTTTTGGAAAAATATCCTGATTTAGCTAAAGGCTACACGAAGCGCGACAAACCAACAGTAAATGCCCTGTGAGAAGAACTGGCTGATTCGCTTAATAGTGCCGGGCTACCACAATTTGACGTGAATGGGTGGAAAAAGGTAAACAAAATTTTTTCCACAGAACAAATTGTATTGTTATATGAAATGTCTATTTATTCGTACAGAAATGGACTGAGTGGAAGAGCGAGGTAAAAAAAACAACTAGCTCAAAATAAGACAGAGTCTAGGGCAACTGGCGGTGGACCGTTTTCAAAGCATCACCTGACAACAACATAAGAGGCCATAGTACGGCTATGTGGCATTCCGCAGTTTGTGGAAGGTGTTTGCGGCGTAGCAGTTGGTCTCAACGAAGATGTAGATGCTGCATGTGAGAAAGAAGTGCCCTGTACATCTTCAAAACGGCCATTATCTCCAATAACAAAAATGCTACAACTGCTGATGTCATTTTATTTTATTTATAAGCACTTATCACCTTTTAATTATTTGATATCAATTATTTTCACAAAAAACACTTTTACTGATATTTTAATGAAACAATACAATATTTTGTCAATTTTCTGCAAAAAAGTGAAATAAAAAATAATAATAATGTAAACAACAGCTGTTTCGATATTGGTTTTATTTACATTCGAAATTAACAAAACCAACTTGGTTTTGTGACACCAAATGACATCAATATTGGTTTTAAAACCGACAATTACCAAAACCAATATTGGTTTCTATCACACCACTGATAATATTTTTGATAAGTTTCTTTGTTCTAAAGCACAAAAATATGTATTATAGCTTTATATACTATAGACCTATATAACCCCTATATAAGAAACTTGATCGGAATTTTGTTTTAACTTGTTCAAACAACAGAAACTTAAAAAACCCCAAAGTCATGATTTTATTAACATCACACCTTTCATCTTTCAAATTAATCTTACAGCAATTTGACTTTCACGAAACTTTTTTTTGCATTACTTAAACACTACGGATATGTGAACTTTATTTGAGTTTATATTAAACAAATATATAAATGTTTAGTTGATTTTGCACATCTTAAATGAATAATAATTAAATTTATTAATTAAGAACTCATAAACAAGCGGAATAACATTCAGCTCATAGTTTAAAATAGACCTTTTATAATGCAAGAAATTATTTATTTTATTTAATTGAAATCATATTTCGTCTACATCACTGTTGTTGATATTGTACAGTGGTTTAAATATATTTTATTATGGAAATATTACGGTAGCTTTTGAATGATAAGAGTTATTTCTATGAACGTTAGCACAGTCAAAGCGACAGTGTTTCTGAGTTGATCTATTTTTATACCCTACACCACCATAGTGATCATGTCAATAGTTGATATCTGTCATATAGCGCAGAATTCTGTAAAACTGTTTTGTACTGAGTTTTGGTTATTATATGGTCGGACTTGACCGACTATACTTTCTAACTTGTTTTACATGGATTTGTATTTGGAATGAGGGCTAAAGTAAACCTTGTCTTCTCCTAGAAACATTTAAAATTTTGTGACTTGAGGTGACTAACTTTGGCATATTGCCCACCAGCCTCCATTTTGACTACCAAGCTATGTAAATACTAATAAAGTCAGCAACACCTTAGCTTTCATTGTATATAATTTCATGAAGATGTCGTTTATCGTTCACACGCTACCACAGTGTGTCTCTCGAAACATTGTTTCTAATAAATTCCCATTCAATTATTTATTCCGTACATTATTAAAGTTCGTGACTTAAGTCTTTTGTATTGGTATTGTTTGTTTATTTTTTTTGTACTTTTTCTTGTCAAAACAAAAAACTTCAACAACGAGCAATAAAGAATTTAATTAAAATGAAAGGTTCTTCTTTCCCACTGACTTTAGTAACCTCCAGGTAGTTATACTCAAACAAATATATCCAAGACTCACATCTTTTAAGCTTATAAAACTGGGAAAACCCCAGCTTAACCCCCTATCAATATAAAAAAACAACAGCAGTTTAAAAAAACCCCTAAACAACAAAATTTGATATTTAGACTTTCACAATTTACATACGAAAAGAAAGACGAAATCTTTAATAAAAGGTTAAACAAGCAAACCATTTTAGCAACGTCATGACTGATTTAAATGGTTTAAAAAACCAAACACAACACACAACTACGTCAAACATTTGATGTTATTAACAAAACCTCTTCAAAAAACTCGAACAATATAAAAAAGTAATATTTATATTTGGTAAATAATTTACGTTTTAATCGTATGGCCAAGACCAAACACACACATTGTTAATGCCATCATTCCAATACCTAACTAGACAAAAATCACAAAAAACAAAAATGTGGCTAATACAATTTTCAAACTTTGCACACTAATTTATTTGCTTTTATGGAAATTCCGTTGATATTCAAGATGTGTGTGAGATGGAGTAAATGTGTCTTCAACTGATGACTAATGATGATTTGCAATAAAATAAAAACATTAAAAAAAAACTAACTTTACCTCGAGTCTAATGTTTAAACTTTAAAGCATGCAAATTTGTTGGAGACAATCGTTGTCGTTTTTTTTTTATTGGCGTACGCCTTACGTTTTCTTTTATGCCTTTATTTGATGTTTTTGGCAAATACTTGAACCATAATAATATTAAACACAATTTAGCTATTGTGTTTAAATTTCTATTGACTTAAAGTCTGTTAAAAATTTCTTGACCAAATATGGTTCGTTTTGTCAAAAAAGTACTTGAAATATTTTTATCAATTTATTTAAATTGTAGCGGTGCTTTTTTTTTTGTTCAATGTGATTTTTTGTGGAGTGTTAAGTTTCTTAATGTACGTTTTTGTTTGTTAAATAATTATTGATATGCTAATTTAGATGTGGAAACAAATTAATGGGTTTAGAATTCCCCGCATTATAGTAAAATTAGCACTTGTTTTTCATGAGTAATAATTAGGACTTAAGGTAAAGGGTGTGGAATTTGTAAGCGTTTTTTTTTAGCAATTTAAATTAAAGTATAAATGAAATTATAGAATTTATTAAATTTGGTTTGTAACAGAGACGGTGTGTTTTAGATGTGTAGAACTTTGAAATTAAATAAAAGAAAGATGATTTCTTTAAATTTACATGAAATTTACTTTATTCGAAAGATAATCTTACGACATTATAATTTAAACATAACTTCTGGCACATGACCGCCACGGCTGGCTCGGGCGTAGTTTAATCTGGTGGTCTAATTTTCAATGACTTTTTCCAACATTTGCCGTATATTGTCCTCCAAGTGGTCAATCGTTTCGGGCTTATCGGCGTAGACTAGCGACTTCACATATCCTCACAGATAATAGTCAAGCGGCGTTAAATCTTGAAGACCAATTCACGTGAAACTATGTGGTTACCAAACATATCCTTCAAGAAATCTATTGTGGCACGAGCTTTGTGACATATTGCGCCTGCACATCATGATTGTTGAATTGATGAACGAAAAAGTCATAATTATGGCTCAGTAACCATGGCGGTTTTCATTGACTGTAACGTTCTGGCCAGCTTCGTTTTTTAAGTGCGAACCAATTATTCCACAAAATTCGCTTTTGAAAATCGGCTTCAATGGCAATTTTCTTTTGAGCAGATTCAACGAAATTTCAAAATAAATTTGCACAATATGGAAGCGTTGTTCAGGCATCAGTCTCTTCATGTTGAAGTGCCAAACCAAACTAAACATAAATCACTTGACAGTGGACAAAATGGCCGTCAGCTAAAAAAGTGTTGCCAAATTAAAGTTCTATACATCTAGAAAAACTCACTGTATTTTGTTTATCTATACATCTTGATAGACCTATATGCTAATCCTTTAAAATTCATTAGAATGTTTTCATAAAGTGTAATTTTTTAAAAGCTTTCAGATTTGATTAAAAAAAACTCATAAAATTTAGAGAAATAATAATCTGTATAATTCAATGTTTAAATATGATTTCATGTAAATCATGTAATTTTTTCCAGGGCGTCAACCTTTGCGGGCTGTCTTAAAAGATATGAGCCTTAACATAGCTCTACAAAAAATAGTATAAATTACGCGATCCAGGCGGCCAATTGACCGCACCCAACCGTGAAGCAAAGTGTTCACCAAACTCGCATCTTAATTGGGCCATTGCTGCTCTTCCATTTTGGGCAAAACAAAAATTTGTACATTTTTCAAGATGTATTGACAGTTCTTGCAATGCTTCTGACTGCTCTTCACACCAAATACGAAAATTTTGCTTGTTTACGTATCCATTCAACCAGATATGAGCTTCGTCGCTGAACACAATTTTCCGATAGAAAATATCACGATGCACTTTCTTAACCGAACATGAATTTTGATAATAAAAATCAATAATTTGCAAGCATTGCAACACGCTGTTTCTTTGATAATCGATTCATGATTAAATTATAGGCAAATTAGCTGTAAATAAATACAAGTCCAAAAATATTAATTTAGGATTTTGTTTTAATCCATAAAATCCTTGGTAAATTCTTATGCAGCAAATGAATGCAAATTTGCGAGATATTGTTTGATTACATGATTTATTTATTTATGATTTATGCATGTTTCACATGCATAGTTTACCAGTTTTTGTTCAATTGTATTTTGGACTTTTCGATTCGTTCATACGCGTATCGCGAATTTTCGTACTCTTTAGCAAATTTTTACTTTTTCATACAAATCAAAATGCAAACAACTAAGACGAAATAAGAAAGAGAAAATAGTAAAAAAAAAACAAAAGGAAATATGAAATATTGACTAGTACCCTACTTGAATCGTGTGAAAGCGGACTTATTTTAGTTTTATAAATTAAAGTTAAAGAGCCTTTATTTATATGAAAGATTTCTATACTATTTTATGACTCAAGCTTTTTTTAATCCTGCAAATCAACAAATGGTTAAAGATCGACTGCGTCATATTTTTTTTCATAAAAAAGTCAAGTTTCTTTTAGTTAATTAATACAAATTTTGGTCACGTATCCCAGTTAAATGTTTAAAAAATCATTAATTTTTTAAACAAACAAAACAAAGCACTGTGGGGCTTAAATATAAAAAAATACAGAGAAAACAGACTAGCGAGAAAATAAATAAAATCATTATAAATATTAAACATTAGACATTTTGATATTAAAGATTGGAAAAGATTTGGGAAATTTGAATAATTCTACAAATGTTTGCTAATACTGTTTATTAAAAGAGGCTCATAATTTTTATTTTCATTAGAATTACTAAAAATCTAAAATCTTTTTACAGCTGAAATACACATCGGGATTTTTACGATTTTTTTTTTGAAAGCGACTGACTGACATTTTGCAAATCTTTTGAAACAAAAATTTACCATTTAAAGTTTTAAGCTACATATACTTGTATTAACATATTTATTTCCATTCAGTGCCAATGTGCAATATTTAATGTGACGTCAAAAATGCTAAAATTTTACAATATCTAAACAAATTGCAAAAATAAACCAAATACATACATAATCATGTTCATTTCTCAAATCTTACGTTTTTTGATACACATAATCACAATGTGATAAAGCGATTGAGTGGGATATTATATGTGTGTCAGATATTTGTGTTGACATTCCAGTTTAATTTGTTTTGCTACTGAATTTAACGGTATTTTTTACTAGAGGTTTAGTATTCGTGTATTAAGGCTAAAATTATTAAATAAAATATGGGGGAAATTAATCAATATTTAGAGTTTTAATTAAATGAATTGGTTTTGTTTTACGGCCAATGTACGTATTTGAATTTATTTTCTGTATTATATTGTATAATCTATAAAATGAATACTTTTTGATGTGTATTAATTATATATTCAAGTTAGATGAATTAGAGTAAAATAAAGTAATTCATTTAATATCAATTAAAATTAACTCTTAACTTTCATTTAAATATAATCATAAATTGTGTTTTGGTTAAATTTTTGACTGATTATTATAAAAACTATTTATATTTCCTCTATTAATTTAATTTATTTTAATTTTGTGACCAGTTGGAATTTAAAATTTGTTAAATAGCATTTGGACAATGAATTTTTGGTTTTAAATTCATCGATTTCATTATTTGAAAGCTATTAAAGTATAACATAGGATCTGTAAAATGAAATATAAAATTGCAGATTGGAATGTTTTGATGTTTGCTTTGCAAAGAAGAATAGGATGTAAGAACTTAGTTTGGAAATACCAAAATACATGTCAGAGATTATAGTGTTGGCTGGTCCCCATTCCACTTTTCACTAGGCTTTAATTAAAATGCATTTTTTGGCCAAAAATATAAGTGTTTCTGTTCCATAATATTCTTTGCAATTCTCATTTTATACTAAGAAAATTTTGCAAAAATTTTGCTCTCTTTGTTAAGACTTTGTAACAGTTGTACTTTTTTTTTTAGAACTATTTGAGAAAAAGTACAATAGCATTGGGGTAATGACTAATTTAGCACTATTGCTGCTACAATTTAGAAATCTGTAAGAATTTGTTAGCAAGAAGTATGTCATAAATAATACTTTTATATTCAGAGCTCAACAACTTTATGTACCTTTTGAAATTAAAACATTATTATTAATTGTTAAGTTTATCTACATATATGTAATTTTAATGTGATTTTTTGTTATGTACGCTTTAAGTTAATATTTAATAAAAAAATATTAAAAAAAAAATAAAAGAATTTAGTACAATTGGGCTGAAAAAGTACACTTTTTCTTGAAATTTAGTACAATTTGTAAAATCTTATTTTGCATTCATGCTTTGTAAAGCAAGTAAGTGTGCAAACTGTTCCACAAAGCATTTAATCATCATAGCATTTCTGTCTTATAGCTTTTTCTCTTTGCATTGCTAAAAACAGCTTGTTTAAATAAGCTGCAAAATAGGAAAAAACCTGCTGTGTTACAAGTTATAAAAGAAAGATTTTTTATTTGCTAGTTGCAAAACAGTAAAGTAATGTAAAAAAAAGAAATGGCCTCCATCCATTCTTAAATATTTGACTTACAGCCGAATTCCGTAACAAGCTTGCATTTACATGTACTGTATAATATGTAGTCTGGCTCGCATATCATCATCACATTCAATGAGTGGTTTCCATGTCAGTCCGTATGTCTCTTGTAATGTAAGCTCAAATATTTTATTAATTGCGCCATTCACGTAGCCACAAACACCAGTTAATTTATTCATCATAAAAAATCTTTTGACTAATTTTTTTCCCTAGTATATTTTCCAAATTACAGTAAAAGTGAAATCAACTTAGATTTGATTTAAACGAAAACACTCTTTAAAATTAAAGTTTTGTAGTCCTGAAAAATTAATTCGGTCTCTTTAATTTTATCTTAAAACAGCGTCTTCACTATTGCAAACAATAACTCAAGTCTTAACATTCGTAAAGCGATTGTATACCTTGCAAATTTTTGACAAACTTATTAAAATTTGCTTTCCAAAAATAGAATTTACAGTTTTTGTAAAACGAAACACTTTTTAATATTACCACAAGAGAACGTACATGGAACAAAAATTGCAAAGAGAATCTAAAAATTTCAAAAACTTATCAAATTACACTTATCAATTTTAACTTATCACTTATCAAATTGTATACCTATAATTCTGAGGAACTTGAAGTTTTGCAAATTTGACGAAAAATTGCATTAGTGCAAAGTTGATAAGTTGTTTTGTAAAATGGAGCCCTGTAACAAGTGGAATAATATTAAATGAAACCTGTGCTACCACGTTTTTTGATACTTTCAACAAAATGCCTGTCCAATTACGATTCATTAGTGTTTTGTATTTTCCTTGCAGAGATTCACTCTCGTTCTAGCTTGCTTTGCCTACACTAGAACTCAGTGTAGACCAAAATCTGGTCTATAGTCTGGACGATAATCTAGATAATAATCTGAACCATAATTTGGACTATAGTCTTGTCTATATATTGGTCAATAAATAACTAGTATTGAAGCTAAAATTGAACTACATAAAGACCTATGATTGAACCTAAAATTGTACGTACATAAAGACCTGCGATTGCAGCTAAGATTTAACTACATAAAGACCTACGATGGGAGTTCAAAATACCGACGAAACGTAGGATTGGAGAAAATGAAATAAACTAGTCTTTTATTTTTTTTTTATTTATTTTAAGCCCAATTTAGAAATTTCTAATAAAAAATTTAACAAAAAAAAAAAAAAGAACTATATAATGACCTACGACTGAATCTTAAATTGAACTACATAAAGACCTACAATGGAAGCTTAAATTGAATCACATAAAGAATTACGATTGAAGCTTAAATTCGTGAACTCTTCAACACCATTGCCAAAATGGGATTAGATGTACTCTCAAGCGGGCATCCCACCTACTGGCCGACGGACCGACGGAAGATTCCCGATGTTATTGACTTCGGAGTAGTAAAAAATATCCCTGTAGAATCGATACAAGTGGAGCCTTCATTAGACTTGTCTTCAGATCACTCTCCTTCTATTATTTCAATGCGTTTCCTTCAAGGGAATGGCTCTCCATTTCGGGACATATCTAAAACCAGAGTAAGTTGGATAAAGTATAAAAAGTATTTAAGTTCCCACTGCACGGAAAATGTAGTGTTGAGAACTACCGAGGATATTGATGGGTCGATTGGCAAGTTTACTGAGGACATACGAAGAGCTGTACATCACGCCTCCACATACGACGTTGAGTGCAGAAGTGGGACAAATAGAACTTATTTCGCTGAACTCGATCATCTCCTGTCAGAAAAAAGAAGAGTTAGAAGAGAGTGGCAAATCCACAGGTCTCCTGAACTGAAAGCTAGGCTACGGGTATGCAGAGATATACTAAGAAATTTCTTAGAAACCCAAAGAATGGCTTCACTTAAATCTGACTATTCGTTATGGAAGGCGGCACGAGGTTTAAAAAGACCAGTTAGAGGAAAACCTCCTCTGCGAAATCCGACTGGTGACTGGGCTAGAAATGATTCCGAGAAGGGGACTTTATTTGTTAATCATTTGAGAAAAGTGTTTACTATAAACAACTCAAATAATGCATCTGATTTGCCTCCACTCGTTATTAGACCTCCTGTACCTCTAAGACTTAGCTTTAATGATGTTCAAAGCGCTATTGGTACTCTGAATCTTAAAAAAGCTCCAGGTATGGATAAAATCAGCAACAAAATGCTTGTGGAGTTACCTCGTGTAGCTAAAAGAATTATCCTATTTATTTTTAATGCTATTTTACGCCTAGAATACTATCCTGCAGATTGGAAGGTATCTATGATTACCATGATTCCTAAGCCAGGGAAGGACCCCACTAAAGTAGAGTCATATAGGCCAATTAGTCTACTGCCGACAATTTCAAAACTGTTTGAAAAATTGTTATTGGCTAAGTTGATTCCAATTCTGAACGACACTCAATGTATCCCAAATCACCAATTCGGGTTCAGAGCTAAACACAGTACCATCGAACAAACACACAGATTGGTAAATGTGATAAGACAGTCGTTTGAAGAGAAAAAATACTGCTCCGCCCTTTTCATTGATGTGTCGCAAGCGTTCGACAAAGTCTGGCATGAAGGTTTAATGCATAAAATTAAATTAACTCTGCCTGCTAACACCCACAAACTTATGAAAAGTTATTTATATGGTCGCAAATTTACAATCAAAGAAGGCGATTTTTTAAGCCCCGCTCAGCCAATTGAAGCAGGAGTACCCCATGGTAGCATACTGGGTCCAACTTTATATTTGATTTATGCATCCGATATGCCGTTAGACCCCATAATACGTACTTCAACTTTTGCAGACGATACAGCCTTTATTAGCGTTCATAAGGACCATCAAATAGCATCACAGAACTTGCAGAAATATGTTTATAAACTAGAGAATTGGCTTGAGCTTTGGAAAATCAGGGTTAACGAACAGAAATGTATTCATATAACTTTCACATTGCGAAAAGATACATGCTCGTTCATCAGAATAAATAATCAAATTATCCCGCAACACAATGAAGTCAAATACCTCGGAATCCACCTCGATCGTCGTTTAACTTGGAAGTCTCATATCGACGCAAAACTTACCCAGATGAGATTAAAAGCAGTGCAAATTAATTGGCTAATCGGCAGAAATTCTACATTAAAGTTGGATTGCAAACTTTTGTTGTACAATGCAATTCTAAAGCCAATCTGGTGTTATGGAATTCAATTATGGGGTACTGCCTCAGCATCCAACATTGAAAAAATTCAAAGGGGTCAAAATAAGATTTTACGTACAATTACTGCAGCTCCATGGTATGTTAAAAATTCTCGAATCCACAAAGATCTAGGCATTCCTTTGGTGAAAGTCGAATTTACAAAACACGCCTCAAAATATGTCAGCAAACTTGAACACCATCCAAACCCACTTGCTCGAGACATCCTTAACTTTACTGGCCATGTTCGGTTGAGAAGGAGGGATACCCTTGCTTTAACTCAAGCAAAACAGATGACTGGATCAGTGGATATAAATTTATTGTAGTATCATAATATTTTGTCTAGCACTGGCTGGACTTATTATTTTCTTTTAGTATTAAGATTCGAAAACTTATTGTCATTTCATTTCTGAAGATTCAATAAATAAATTAAATGTATAAAAAAAAAAGCTTAAATTTAACCTCATAAATACTTACGATTGAAGCTTAAATTGAACTACGTAAAGATTTGGGATTATAGCTTAAATTGAATTTCATAACGACTTATGATTGAAGCTTAAATTGAACTATGTATATAAAGACCAACATTTGAAGCTTAAATTGAACTACGATTTACCTACGACAGAAAAATAATTTGATTCGAATAATTACCGCATTCGATATCGAGTAAAATTTATCGTATTTTCTTATTTGAGATTATGGCATTCGATATCGAGCAAGAAATTTAGTGCATTTTATCATAATTTCGCTATCGAAATCATTTTTCGATACGATAGCTCATTCCATCACGAATGCGGTAATTTGGCCCCTGCATAAAGACCTACGATGGAAGATAAAATTGAATTACAACAATTATCTTCATTCTGTGTGTAGTGTCTCTAGTCTGTATTATAGTTTTGTCTAAACTCTGTGCTATAGTATCAGATTTAGACTATAGCATAAATCTTTAAAATTACATATCCATCTGGTCCAGCAACACCGATTCACAATTGTATAACTAAAAATGCACACTAAGCAGATGTTTACAACAGTTTTTATATCAAATATTCAAATAATTTCAACACTTTATATTTGTTTTAAATTAATTTTATTAACGCATATTTCATTGAAAATATTCCACTCGGTGTAATATTTTTATAACTTAATTGGTAAATCGGCATTTACTTGAGTGAATTATTGTAAATGAATTGCATTTTATATAAACCGAAGCCAAATTCAAAATGGGCAATGCTATGAGTTTAATAGCATTTTTATTGTCACAAGAGAGTTATTTGTATATAGTGGTTGGTGGTGGGTTTATCCCCCAAAAATGGCAAGATGAACAGGTTAAAAATTAAAACAACAACAATTTAATTAATGCATTTTAAAAGATGATATAAAAAATTAAATAATACGACTAACAAACACACCTTTAAACTGTATGTATGTCTGCGTCTAAAAAAGATACAGATTTGGCGCCACAAAGACGCCAAACCAGCACAAATAAAATTTAAATGTTGAAAACAAAAAATTACTACTTTCTCGTTTCGTATTGGCAGAAAATTGAGACAAATTAAAAAATGTTGGGGCCATAAAAATTCTCTGCGTTTTTAAATGACGTAAGTTTCTACTAACGTTCGAGTAGTGCCAATCGCGAGTTGAGATATTATGTGTTATCCATATACGAGGTCTGATTAAAAAAATAACCATTATTTTCAAATTTCGTGAGTTACGTATGTTCGATTTTCGCATTTTTTTCTGTTATGTTGGTACACATGTCTGTTATATATGTAGGTAATACCAGCAATTTTGAACTCTGCGATTTTTTACTATTAAAAAAAATGGATCAAAGAAACTGTATTAAGTTTTATGTAAAACATTAAATTAAATGCGCAAGGACATTTGAAATGTTGACTGTGGCGTTTGCCGAGTCTACTATGAGCAGAACACAAGTTCAATTGTGGCATAACCGGTTTAAGGAAGGCCGAGAAGATGTCAATGACAATGTTCGTCCTGGTCGCATGAGCACGCCAACAACCGATGAAAACATTGAAGTAGTGAAGAAAATGATTTTGGATAATCGTCGAATCACTAACAGAGAGGTTGCTGATAATGTTGGCATATCGTACGGCTCATGCCAAGCAATCTTAGGCATGAAAAGTGCGGCAGCGAAGATTGTTTCAAAATTGCTAAATTTTGAGCAAAAACAACGTCGCATGGACATCGCTCAAGAGCTGTTAAACATCATCAACGACGATCCAGATTTCCTAAAAAGGTCATAACTGGTGACGAATCATGGGTGTATGGCTATGATTGAAACCAGAAACGTCCAGAAAAGCCAATACCGAAAAAAGCACGTCAAGTTCGGTCAACCAGCTCACACATCGATGCTTGTGCGTGAGTTTTTGGCCAAAAACAAAACCGTTATTATGCCTCAACCACCGTATTCATTGGACTTGGCCCTCGCTGACTTTTTCCTCTTTCCAAAACTGAAGACACCGATGAAAGGAAAGCGTTTTGCTACGATTGAGGAGATAGAAGAAAAATCAAAACAGGACCTGTTGGCGATACCAAAAAGCGAGTTTCGAGGATTGGAAAAAACGCTGGCATAAGTGTATTATATTTGAGGGGGATTACTTTGAAGGGACAAGATAGTTATTGATAAAGAAATAAATACGTTTTGAAAAAACTTAAAATAACGGTTCTTTTTTGATCAGACCTCGTATGTACATATGTATGTATATAACTAAAGTATTTAAAGTAATGCTATGATTTTGAAGATTTTGTATGTTTTATATGGTGGGAATTTCCCTATTTATAGTTTAGTCTTGTTTTTTTAATATTTCTTTAAAAATAGTTTTGTTTTTTTTTTCTGTGTTTCGGTTTCTTAATAATATATCACTTTGGTATTTCTATTGTTAATGATTATTTACTTGGATTATTTATTAGTTCATTTTAAATTTATGAATTGTTAATTATATTAATTCTTTTATATTTTTGTATGATTTTAAACAAATACAACACAATAACATTGTTTTTGTGGAGCGCTTTTGGCATTAACGCGATACAAGATTATTGTTATTATGTTGACTTTAAAGCAAATAAATGCTAATAGTTATTATAGAAAAATGCTGTTTGAAACTAGTTAAGGTTTTAAGTCGGCTGAATTAAAACTTGTTTTCACCAAAAGCATTTTGATGGGTAAAACCTGTAGCCATAATTAGGAGACATTCCTTTTTATTTTTAATAATAGTTTTTTTTTTTAATTATGCAATTATAGAACATGCTAACTAAATCAATATAGAATTGTGTGTGGCCTCTATATCGTTATTAAATTTGTGGCCTAGGCAGCATGTTCGTTAGCAAGTAATAACTTAAAATGACTTTAATTCACTATCAAATACCTAACATACACGTTAAAAAATAGAGACATAAGGCAGTTATTATGGAACAGGAGAAGGCATGTTTTCATATTAAGTCTAAGTAAGTCTAAGAAAGGAGTCAATTTTAGCTTCAAATGTAGGTCTTTTTATACAGTGGTGGCCATATAATTAAAGTATAATTTCAATCTCATACAATTTAAAATTTTTAATATTTCTTTTGCAATATTAAAAGTACTTTTCCACAATATTTTTCTGTTTTATGTCTTAAGCTCTTAATTATTCAGTTATTTCTCCATATCTTGAATTTATTTTGTAAAATAATTCGTTATTTAGCGGTAATACGTTTTGCTTTAATTATGTGTCCACCCCACATAATCGAAGCATTTTCAATTTTGTTTCAATATTCAGGCATGTGATGGAAATCGAAATCGAAAACGAATCAGTTTTGGAAATAATTTTTAATGCATTTACAATCTAATTTTTAAAATTTTTGTTTTAAGATTCTGCGATTCTTACTTTGTAGGCGAGAGCGGTCGTACATGCATATTTTAATATGACTCACCGCTCTCGCCAACAAAGCAAGAATCGCAGCGACAAAAATTTCATAATGGAAACCGGCACTAAAAGTTTTTCAATACAGAAATATTACGAAAAAATTGACTTCTAAAACTCATTCGTTTTCGATTTCCATCACATGCCTGATTAGTTTTATACGAGTGCGGTTCGAAAAGTTCTTAGTCTAGCCAGGAAGAGAATAGTTAGTTTTTCAAAAACAAAAATTATTTGTCAATATAATCTCCCGAAACTTCAATACACTTAGTCCAACGTTTATCTAGGATTTTTATTCCTTGATTAAAATAGTTTTTCTCAAGGCCTGCTCATTTGAGATAAAACCCTTGCCACGTAGGAATTTTTTTAGATTTGGGAACAGTTAAAAGTCACTGGTAGATAAATCAGGAGAATAAGGTGGATGGTCTGTTAACAAATGCGGCACCTATCTTGCAGAAAGCTTTTTCATCTTCATGCAAAATTAAATGGAATGGATCATTTGAGATGCCCATAATATTAGCTATTTTATTCGTCGATCTTTTAATAGCATATCATGCACTTTGGCTAAAATTTCTTTTATTGTTGCTGTTTTTTGACATCCACTACGTGGCTCATCCTGAATGCTTCTACGACTACGTTTAAATTCAGCAACCTAATTATTTACTGTAGCATATGAAGGAGCATTTTCACCTAACACATTCACCATATCATTATGAATTTCTTATCCCGACAAACCTTTTTTATTAAAATATTTACGGACACCACGAATTTCTAATTTTTCCATTGTAAAAAAATCGCGGATGCGTCTTTTTTGAACACCTGTTTCTATATGAAGAAGTTTCCAAATCATAATAATAAATTTAACATGTGTTTATAGCAGAGATGGACGTTTCCAAAACACTTAACTTTTTTCTGTTTACCGCCCTCGTAATAACATATTTTCAAAGTGTGGCCAAAAAATATTGTCGCTAAGTATTAGAAAAGTGTTTTAATGTAAAATTATTAAGTTTTACATTGTTAGTTATGAATAAAACACCAACTTGTTCCAAAAAAGAAAAAACTTATTAATAACTAAAAAGACTCTGGTAAAATCGTATTGCAAAATTCTAATTTGCTGGGTTCCTCCACAGGAAAAGTATACAATTTAGGCCCATTATTACAACTTGGCAATAGTTAAAGGTATGATGTTATCGGACAGATAAGAAGTATTTGGTTATTATAAGTTTACTTTAATCTAAAACCGACCGATAAGCTAAAGGGAAGATCATCTTGCCTTTAAATTTTATAGTGAGGTTTATGTATTTGAAGTTGCCATATGTTCTGGAAAAATGTCAACTTCATGAAAAATAAATTAATTTTAATTTTGTTTTGCGAATAAATAATTTGATAAACAAAAATGGAAAGCAGACGTTTGATTTATATTTTTTTCACAAACAAACATTTTCACAAACACAAAAAATTTACTGTTTCTTGTCAGTAATTTGTCAAAAGTAATCGGTTTTTAACTGGTATTGCCATATTTTAGAAAAAAAATTATTTTATTTTACAAGGAAGTTGTAATAACGCAAAATCTTAAAGGTCACTTTATTCCTCACTTTAATTAAAATTACCTTTTACTATTAAGAACATTAGAGGCAAGTTGTAATAATGGCCCTTAAAGTATGAGTATGTATACATATAAATACAGATGGGATATCTACAAATGTTGCAAGAGCTTCCAAACAGCGAAAAACAAAGAAAAGAGTAGATCAAATTGTAAATGTGATCTCTTAAGCTGATCCATTTACAAATTCAGTTTTAAGTGCAGTCATCGCATGGGATTGAAGTTTCATCTAGAACAATAAGACGAAAGCTTAATGAAGTTTCTCTTCGTGGCTGCATCGCACAACGCCAACCTTTTGTTTGGAAAAATAATATAAAATTAAGGCTAGAGTTGGCAAAAGAAAATTAAAAAAAAACCAAAATTTTTTGGAAAAACCTAGTTTGAAGTGATGAAACAAAGTTCTGTCGCGTTTGGCGGTGGTAATGCACTGTTTTGGGGTGCGTTTTCTTGACAAGGGATTAGGCCAACAGTCTGAATTTCTTTAAAAATTAAACAACATTTACACATATAAAAATATATTAGAAAATACGATGATACCATACACTGAAGAAAAATTGCCGCTACTATGGAATTTTATGCACGACAATGATCCCAAACTCACTTCACGACTTGTGCGTTGTTGTTTAGAAGAACAAAACAAAGTTGTTTTAAAATGGCCAGCACAGTTCCCTGATCTCAATTCAATTGAGATCGTGTAAAACAATGATGAAAAGTTAAGAAGGAAAAACAGCAAACATTTAGATGTATTGTGTGAAAACATTGAGGCGGCCTGGAAACCTATACCCATTTCACTTTGCAGGCGTTTAGTCGAAAGTATGCCAAAGCTGAAAAAATATTAAATATAAATATATAATTATTTGACGGAAATTTGAAAATTATTGCGAATAATCACCCCTATCGGCAACATTTTTCCCTCGAAATGTTTTCCCTTTTCACCAAATTGTAATAGTGAATCATATTTCCCATGAACTGTTTTCCCCTTTCTTTAACAATTCACTGGGGAATGATGTTTGTGAAAAATTCAAACAAAATTTCCCTTATCGTGAAAATATTTTTCCCTCGAAATGTTTTTCTTTTTCCCTTCATTTTTGCTGGGGAGTTGAACTCATCATGTTGGTATTTATTTGTTTTTTTCCCCACTTCGAGGGAAATAAAAATTTCATGGGAACAAAAATTCCACTTGTTATTCACGATAAGGGTGAATAAAGCAGTGTAAGCAAATGTTTGTATTACACTGTGGAACAAATTCAGGTTAACAAGAGTTAGGTCGATTCTGAGAGTGAGGGGTGAAAATAGAGGCTAAATTAGAAGACCCGTATCGTTTGTTTATGTTAGTTCGAATCTTTTTTTAATTGACCTTTGAACTTTGTAGTCAAATGGCCATTTTCAGCATATTGTTTATATGGTTTTTTGGCTATAACTCTTCGACTAATTGATATTTTTTAAATCTGTAAAAGCCAAATTATTTTTAGACACCTGTGCAACAATTAAAATTAAATTGGCTTTTTTATATATATACAAAATTGAATAAGTTACTGTTCTGATGAATGTCTCAAGGACCACTACTGTAGTTAAATTTTAGCTTCAATGCAGTTACATTCCATTACAGTCGGCTAACTGAGCCTTTAGTTTTAAAATTATAAAATAATACAACTGGCTGTAGTGTATTTACATACAAATATGTTGTTTATTTACTTTTTGTGATTTATTATAAGTATTATGATGAACAAATTAAATCTAATTTTACTATTATAATTATTCTAAAATTGACTTTGATAAACCGCCAAAGTTTGCTTTCTAAATATTTGTTTTTGATTGTTTATTTCTACAAATCAAAATATAATTAAATATTTTTTGTTGAAATACTGAATTTCAACAAAAATCTAAACGAAATCATTGCTTCTAATCTAAACTAATTAAAAACAAAATTTGCTAAAATATTTAAACAAGTTAAAACAACAACAAATTAACTAAATACCAATCAAAATCAAAACTGTATATTTTTTTCAAAACCACGTTGTTTTCTGAAACATTTTTCCTAATGTGTATATGTACGTATGTATAAGTATATTTTGTTTTCTAACAAATATTGTTATTGAAACAAAAAAATACTTTTTAGTTTATTTATAATTTATGCAAGACAAAAAAAATGTTTTTATATTTTAAGTTCACAATAAAAGAAGACAAGAAAAAGAAGACAAAACTTAACAATAATAGAAAAACCCAAACGCCATAAGTGACGTTTATGTAAATCAATCCCTGACATTATAATCTGAATAAAAGAAACAACATAAATATCAGCAAAATGAAATTAATTAGTTAAACCCACAACAACTCTATAACTGGTTCCAGCTGATTTAGAGGGGAATTGAGAATATTGGTATTTGTGGAACAAGACGTTGTACTTTAAATGTGGAACAGGAATTCTTATTGCGAACATGATTTAAATTAGTTTAATGATTAAACCAATTTCTTGAATTGTGTGACGTACGTTCACATTGTTGAAATATTTGGCTAAATAATATGAATAACATGTTTTAGCAGAAGTTTATTTAACAGACGTGATATTAGTATTCTTCTCTTGAGGGGAAACGAACTTCAATTACACAAACCTGTGATATACAAATTATACATATGCACAGAATACGATTTGCTATAAATCTGTCAAGGCTTCATCTAAGAAACCTCGTGATTGGACATTGATCTCTAGGGGTACATACTCAAAGATTGGAAATCTCTTATTACTTCTTCTGTGGTCTGAACATCTTTTTTGTAACTGTCTGTATTTGGGCACCTGAAAAGTAGAATTCTTGAAAAACAAATAAGATTCACGTCTTTCTTAAAGCAAAATTATGGCTGGAAAATTACTCCGGCCAAGAAACCTAGAACGAATGGTGCGATGAAAACAAAGTATCAGAAAAGCAGCTACGATTAGATCCAAGTGAGCTATGCTCCGGCTTGAACCTAACAAACACTGGCATTTAAAATCAGCCTTTATATGGAATATTCAAAATGCAATTATAGATTTTTATGTAGCATATATATGAACCATAAATTGTAAAGTTTAAAGGTAGCCCCATACACAAAAATTACATTTTAGAAGCAAACTCAAATGTACTTTCAACTGAGTTTGGCAGTTTGTTTTTCTTGCACGACTTGATCGATTTATCGGAGGTTATAAAAAAGTAAAATAGTTTTTCTTGCACGACTTGATCGATTTTTCGGAGGTTATAAGAAAATAAAATTGTGGTGTGGTAAGCTAAGGTCTAAACTGGAAGGTTGAGTGAAAGTTTTGACAACAAACGACCTTGTTGTAGTGTAGCCAACAAAGTTACTTAATGCATAACCATCACTATGATTTAGCATATCTTGGATCGTCTGCTTCAGCTGTAAAGTGAACCAGAAGCAATTCTCTGCTTCGGGTACCAATTGAGTTAAAGATTCTTTTGCTTGATGTTATTACTAAGTTCAAAGAAATTGATATCGTTAGGCTGATCAAAACAAATGATGTTGAAAGAGATCGTTGAAGATAAGATCTGTAAATTATCTAAATCCATGCAAGACTGCGAAAATATTGAACCAGTTTGGTTTTGACTATTTAAAATAATATGTAACTTATGTATATCTACAACAATGTTTAAACATTTGGTTCTTCTTAATGTAAATTTTTGTTGTGGGCTTAATAAATAGTAGTAATATTTTAAGTTTAATAAGTTTTTGTGTTAAGTTATTTTTTTGTTTAAAAACAATTTTGTTTTTTTCGCTTCAGAAATTAACCATTAACATTCTTAGGTAATAATCTTAAACTTGTTTCATTTGACGTTGTTTATTATGTTCCAAAGAAATTTAATTTTTAATTAATTTCTTTGTCTAGTGTTAGGTGTCAAATTATTTTTTTGTCAGAAGATTAATAATTATGCTCATTAGCAATTAGCATTTTTAAAGCAAAGCTGAAACTGAGTATTTCGATACTTTATTTTCACACAAAAGTATCAAAACTATCTACATATATATTTTGAATATTTTTTATGATATCTTACTTACGGATATTTATTTCAATATTTTTTATAATACATTGAATAGTTTATTTAGCAAGACAAAGGATAAAACTAGTAAATGGGATATGTCCAACATTGTATACAAAATTCCTTGTAAAGGAAATGATAATGAAAGATGCAACCAGGTTTACGTAGGTACTACGAAGAACAAATTAAAGACTAGAATTGCAGGACATAGATCTGATCAAAAATATAGGGACATTAATTCAAAAAAGACAGCATTAAGTCATCATTGTCATCAATTTATTCACTATCCAAATTTTGAAGAAGCGTCGGTTTTAAACACTGAAACTAACTACAAACGCAGATATATATTAGAAATGTTACAAATAATTAATACACCAATTACACAGAGAATAAATTTTAAAGCAGACACAGAACATATAGCTAATAATTATAGAAATTTAGTTATTAAGAGATAGAAGTTTAGATATAATAATATAAATATACATATCGTGACCTTGGAACAGGAAGGTTAAATTTGCAAATTAAATTACATAAAAATTAAGATTTTCTTGTTCTTAGGTCACGATATGTATGTTAGAATAAAATAAGTTTAATTAGAAATGTATTTATTTATAAGTATGTAAGATATATAGGTATTATTACTAGGTTAAGAAATTTTTGTGACAAATATTTTTTTGAATTTAATTTATGACAAAAAAGAAAAATATTTTTTCATAAATTTGTTATCGTTTTTGTTATTTTTAATAAAATTTGTTAATTAATTTCCTGACGATGCTAACCAAAGGTTAGCGAAATATCGAAAATAATAAATATAATATTTTATTAATATAAAGACCTCAAGCTTAAATAATTAAAAAAGTTATTTTTTAATATATTTTTTAACTATTTATATATATAACTAAATAAAATAAAAAAATAAAATGTAGGAGTACTTGAGGATAATGGGGTGGACTATCCACTAAATTTGTATGATTTTAATGACTTTTCCTGTATGCCTCAGCCAACGTCAACGGATTCTGTATTTGATCCCATGTCTTTGCCCTATATTGAAGGATTCTCCTTCAGCAATGTTGCTAATCATGAAATATATAGATACCGCTATGACCAAAATAAAATCTCAGGCAATTGGGAACGACGAAATATCTCTTAAATTTTTCAAGTTAATATTTCCAGCAATATCAAGTTAATTTACACATCTCATAAATTTTATTCTAACAACCTCTACAGTACCTGACATCTGGAAGTTTGCTAAAGTTATACCCATTCCCAAAGGGAACGAATACTCGGGGCACCCTTTCTTTCATGTTTGGGTGCACTATCCAGGATTAGTCCAAAATGCATCGGCACCTTTGCTAAGAAGTCTGGATGGTTTGACAGGGAAGCAACCGATGCGGTTTGAAATTGAGAGGTTGCCCACCAATGGGTATCACAATGGGACCAATATAATGGACCCAAGTGAGCTGTTTCAGAAAACGGCCACCCATATAACCTAACCTATACCCATTCCCAAGATTAAATATCCAAGAAAGTATTCTTCCAGTTTTTTTGAAAATCTTGGAAGTTATTTTGAGGCAGCAAATGTTGACTTGAAAAAATTTGGATAAAGGAAATGTGAGTGCTTTGAAATTTCTTGATTTTCGGAGGGCATTTGACTCTGTTAATCATAATATTTTGGTGTGAAAACTACTTAATCAATACGGGTTTGGATCCTGTGGTTGCAGACTTATTTATTCTTATTTATGTGGTCGTATGCAATTTGTGCAAGTAGGGACGTTAAATTCACAATATAAGTACCTTAATAGAGGAATTCCACAAGGATCAATATTGGGACGTTTGTTGTTCTTGTTTCAGAGATTGTCTTCTTTAAATTGTTATACTTGCGCTGATGATATACAACTCTTGGCCACTTTACAAATTTCTGATTTGCTAGGATTTCAGAACTGTATTAATGAGGATCTTGATTATGTAGTGGAATGGTCTAAGGTAAATTCTTTGGAATTAAACCCTTCTAAATGTAGTCATGATTTTTTCAAATAATTTGGATGTTAACTTGAGAATTTTAATCGATTGTGTCACAATGTAAAACATTGGGTGTTATTTTGGAAAAAGATGTTTCATTCACCCCTATCGTGAATAAAAATTCCACATGAAATTTGTTCCCTTTTCACACTTTTCCTATTAAAATTCAATGTCAAAAAAATAAAAGGGAAACAATTTGTTTGACATTACGCGGCCTTTATAATGTGGCTTGTTACTTGCTTGTTACTTGTTTCGACTTGTCTTCCACTTTTCCTGTATTGTTTGGAGATTACCTCGGGCACATCTGCCATAAATATTTTGAAACTACGACGATGTTTCAATAGGGTAATTTGATATATTTACGGTCTAAGTGTTCGGGAACGTGTTTAGGGTGTAAACTTGACCAATATATAAATATGAAGAAAATCTTATTTTTTATAAGACAGTTAAATGGAAATTCATTATATCTGTTATAAAAATTTATTTTTGGTAGTTCTAGTAGAACGCATGCGCTTATTATAACTAGACACTTCTCAATTGTTATGAGTCGATCGTATTGCGTGACTAGATTATGGAATTCAATGATTCTGTATGAGGATCGCAGATTTTCACACAGTTTGTCAAATTTCAAACTCATTTTCTTGTCAAATTTATAAATGAATATTGAATTGATATTTTTTCTCAATTTCGAGCTGACCATGATACATTCAAACAGGCAAAATTGTTAGGAGTGCCATTATTTGTAATAAAAAACTTTATTTTTTAAATTGCGTTTAGTTTGTT
This sequence comes from Bellardia pandia, assembly GCA_916048285.2. Lineage (NCBI taxonomy): Eukaryota > Metazoa > Arthropoda > Insecta > Diptera > Calliphoridae > Bellardia > Bellardia pandia. The sequence goes on along the minus strand of OU696531.1, from coordinate 96,985,764 downwards.
TTATCATGGGTTAACAATCATTTTCCTGCAATTATACATTATTTATTGGTTTTGTGCAAATATTAGGGACGCTCTTCATTATTTTTATTTTAATCTTATTTTTTTTTTTATTTTCTTCTAATTTAATATTTTGGCCCCATGGGCTTGAGGCATATTTTTGAAATAAATAAAAAAATGTTTTTACACCATTTCAAGGGGAGAATTAGAATTATCATCAGCTCACTCACGGACCTTTGGTAAAAACAGAGACCCAAGAAAAATATATAAAAAAAAGCTGGAAGTACACTCAAACACACTAGCGCGACTAAGAAGATGGGATACAGCGGATCTGAGCCAAAGACAAGTAGGAAGAATGCCAACTTAATACATATTAACAACAATGGATAAACAATTTTCGTCCGGCACTGGCTGCACTAAATAATTAAAATTCATTAGATATAAGATTTGAAACACTTATTATTAGTTTGTTTTTAATGAAGATACAATAAATAAATGAAAGTAAAAAAAAATTTAGATGGGAACTATTAAAGTCTAACAAAAAAATATTGTTAAATTTTAAAGAATTATTAGTTTCAAAACTACGTTGTAACGAATCTACTTGCTTACTGGTGAGAATCGCAGCATTTCCAGTTACAGTTTGAACTAGATTTGTAAAAGAAAATGTTCCAATTTGCAAGCTTAATACATTTTTATTCGAGTTATGGGGCATCCTTCCAGTTCTGTATATTTGCTAGTTATCCAGCCAGTTTAAATTCTAGTTAAGTAAGACACATTTGAGACAATGAGACCTTTTTCACTTATTATAAAAATCATTATTTCTTTATCCTTTAACTCTCTGACAGTTTTTCTTTCAAACTGAAAAAATAGCTGTTTAAAAATAAGTCTGAGTTTATCAACAAAAACATCTTCATAAAAATATTTGTTTGTGTGTTAAATTACCAGCCAAAATGAATGTGCAAATTCAATTCATTATCAAGATCAATAAATTAAAAAAAAATCAACTCACTATTCCTTCAAGAATTAATGTGCCCTGTCATCGAATACTTAAACTGATATTTTTTAAATAACGAATAAAAAATAAAACACTTCTCTTGCAAAATCAAAAAGAAATTAACAATTTATATACCTTTATACAAAAATAATAATTATAATAATGGCTGTATAACAATAAACATAATTCTTTTTTCTTTTTAAAGAGTCATTAATGGTTAAACCACAAATAGATTTTATACTTTAAAGATAGATACCTCTTCAAATAATTTTTTTTTCTCACAAAAACTTTTTACGTTTTTTTTGTTAAATTACTCATAAAACATCTTGAATTGCTTAATTGTTTGTTAATGATTTATGTTATTTTTTAGTTCAAATTATGGAAAATTTTAGCGGTCATGCATTTAATTTAAAGAGGTGTCAAAATGTCCCACAGCTATAAGTGGCTGTCTGGTTTAACCCTGCTACTATGTTAGAAAAAAAATACACATGTTATGTTTGGGTCATATTTTGACCCCACATTTTTTTAATGAGAAAATTCAAATTTGTACATTTCGAAAATATTTTTAAGGCTTGTGATCAATGCACTATATCGTCGTTAGAGTGATTGTGTGTCGGTCTGACGGACAAACACGTTTTTTTTGCAAGTTGTGCAATGTTAAATACGAATGGGTCATCAAAAGACCCTAAACGTAGTAGCAGGGTTAAATCATTTAAAATTGTTATTTAGTGTAAGCTTTATAAATAATTTGGCAAAGAATTAATTATATATTTAAAATTGTTGGTAATTTTAGCTGTTACTACTACGTGCACTCCACGCTGCGACTCGGGTTTATAGATGAAATACGTAGTGGAGAGTAAAAGGTAGCTAGTGCCACAGGTTTTGTGAAACGAAGCAACAAATTTGACATTTCTTCTTTTCTGCTGCCACGATGAAATTTCATTTTATGAAATTACAAAAAATGTTTGGCAACACTGCGAATAAATAACTGTAGTTCACAAGAAAACAAATTGTTGTTTTAATTTTTAATAAATAAATACTATGTGGTCAAAAAATTTAATAGTGAAATATCAGGAATATAAATACCTGTATAAAGTACCTGTAACGTAACTAGGTCCTACTATATATGGCAACTCATCTGCGAATGAGCAGAATGGTGCAACAAATGTCTCATCATGTGAACAGACGACGAATTTAGAAGGACACCAAAAAAAGAGAACATGTGACGAACCTTTTTAGAATAAAATTTACTTCGAATTATTAGTTTAATTAGTTTAAAAATAAAGCATAGTTTTAGGCTGTATAAAAAAACACCCAGTTAGAAATAATCAATGAAAAACTTTGCTCTTTAGACCAAAACTGTAAACTGCTTGTCAAATCATTGACTTTATATACCCTACACCACTGTTTACTGTTTATGAAATAAATAACTAAACCCGTTGAGCATTTGTATTATACCAGTAATGATAAATGCAGTACAATTGTACTTTTTTCAGTACAATTCGCATTTCGAAATTACGCTAGTACTCCAATACAAAATTAAGTACAATTTAAAAATTTGTCTAGACTATATTTTCTTATTTGTTTCATTCTTGGTAATATGGCAACCATTTTTAGTCCAACGGTGTTCAAACCAAATTAAAGGGTCTTGTACCAAATTTATTTACAAACGGGTGTATATATCACAATTTGAATTTGGTTTCGCATACTGCTTATAAAAAAAATAGTATTTCTAACTACATTGATCAGTTTATAAAAGAAATTAATTACCACTTCTGCAATAGTTCCAACAGAAGGGACGAATTCACCAAGTTTCAAGAATATTTTGGAACTGAAATGCATATAATTTTTAAATATTCGAAATATTCGAAAATATCACGAAAAGACGTAGTTTCGCTTAAATTAGAACAATGGGAGCCACTCGAGCACTATTTAACATTAAACGATTTTGAAGCAAATTCCCAAAATTCTAGAACAAATTTTATTTTACAAGGTTTTTCTAATCCTATAAAATGATATTTTATTTTTTGGAATATATATTAAAAATAGTGAATGATATAAACATAGAAATGCAATCAGAAGATGCACGAATTCATGTACTTTTAGAGCGTTTGAAAATCCTTTTTAGACACGAAGAAATATATTGCGGAACCGAAATCGACATAGTGATTGATATAGATTGAAACCTTAACTCATTTCAAAGAAATGGCCAAAAAGTTTTATGTAACATTTTGTGAAGAATTAAAGACTAAAATTAATTTTGATAACAAAATGTTATCCTGGTTTAATAAATTTACTCCAGAGAATGTTTTTTCAGAAAATACACCCAGTATTGTACCCTTATTAGTAAAAATGTTCCCAAGGGAAAATAAGCATTTTAATTCTATTAACACACATTTTAGAGCTCTTGCTGACGTAGAACACCTCAAATCTTTTAGAAAAGATAATATTACAACTTTTTGGTCTAAAGTTTCAGAACTAAAAAATGAACTTGGTGAATTTATGTTTCTAGGTATAACTAGAATTGTGAGAGGTATATTGTCAATTACACATTCGTCGGCGAACGTGGATCGATTTTTTTCTTATCAAAATATGAGAGAAATCGACTTCATGTCAATACTGCTTCAAGCCTAATTCAAACAAAAAATTTGCTGAAATCTAGTAAATCATCTTGTTTTGAATTCAAGTTCTCTAAAAACTTGTATAAAAATTTACAAAAAATCTTTCTATTTTAAAAATCTTTCTATTTTATTAGTTCGGCTTGAGGTCCTTTTTTATTAAAAATATAAAAACTCTTGTTCGTTTTTAATTTTTATTATATTTTATTTATTTCCAATATTTCGACCAACTTTGTTGATCATCTTCAGGGAAGAAATATATGCCCCTATTGCGGTTCACAACTTTTTTAATAATTTGGTCGTCTTTCATAAATCGGTATTGCCATTCACAACTTATATGTAGTAGAGTTAAAGTCGGGTTGACTGACAGACGACCAAACTTAGTTGAGTTGAGAACGGCAATAGGGGCAATAATTTAGTGTTTAATACAGTGTTGTCCGATGTTAATATCTTAAGTTTACTTCACTGACAAAAAAGTTAAACTTCGTTTTTTTCTATAGAAGCAAAATACGGAATTAATTCCACTTCCGAACGGAATTAAATTCTGTGACATGGCTGTATATGTATATATTTTATTTGGCTCATTTGGATCATAAATGGATTTTTGGCGATTTTTTTTAATGTGAGACTTGAGTTGACGAACTTTCAGAAGCCAACCACTGGCCCCCTTCTGCTTGCGGTGCCAAAAAACTGTAAATCAATTCAAAACCAATATAGTTCCAACCTTCAGAAATTATGTTACAATATCTGCTCCCCAGATACCAAATTATCTACAAAATAAAACGTTTCTAAAACACTGTATGTCAGAAATAACGAAAATGGGCTTTGCGTAAACAATGATTTTTCCAGAAAAACCAGCGGGTTGTTCTCGCATGAGAACATTGTTGAATAAACCAAAAATTTGGTGCCAGATAAACTGTAAATGTTTCAATCTTTGCAATGCATGTTTGGTTATGCTAACCTAACAGAGGTTTAGTTTCAAATATTACTTTACCAGAGACATTATGCTGAACAAAATACAAAACTAATTTAAGCAATATATAATGTATATATTCATATAAACTTTATTTATAAAAGAAGAAAACCTAAATTAATTTTAAACTAAAAGTGAATTTCAAAATTAGTTAAAGTAAACATTAATATATTTCAAAATAATAAGTTTAAGTAATGTTCTTCGTTAAATGCAGACAAACATATTTGAAAATAACATAAATTTATTGTGTTTAATACAAAAACTTTTTTATTAAATACCAGATTTATTTATTTTTATTATTTGGTACGAAATATACTTATAGAAAATGCACTATTCTTTAAATCAAGAATTACAACCATAAATATACTTTAATGGAAAAGAAATTAAAAAAGGGTTGGAATAAAAATGGTCACAAAAATAAAAAAAAAATTCACTAAACTTAAAAAAACTAAATTAATACAAATACAAATGCTTAAAAGCTAACGATATACTTTTTGTTATTTCTATGTAAATATGTATGTAGTTATATGAAAACAAGTTGAGAATGAGCAAATTAGAAATAGAGATGATGAAGGTAATAATATTTAAGAGGTCCTAAATGATAAAAATATTTGATTTTACTAATGAGGTGTTTTGTTTCAGATTGTACTAAATGTATATAGTTTGTTTGTTTTTTGTTAAAACTAACATCCATGTGAGACAATGTAGAACCCAGCAAATTGTTAATATTTTTTAAGTTTCTCATAGGTTATAAAAAATATAACATTCCAGGGGCCCATACGCACCCAGGTGGGTATGAAACCTTTGTACAAAGCCAAAAATCCCTCATTTCGTACGGACTACATAGAAGAAAATTATGTTTGTTTAAAATAAAGATAATATTATATTGGCTGTAAAACACAATACCTGTATGGCACAATCTAAACTACCCGCATAGATCTTTGTAGATGTTGTAGCAGTTGCTATGCTATTAGCTACCGTCACATGTCGTTGATTCATAAGACGGGTACGTATAACATCAATAGGCGTAGAGGCAATGGCACTGCCTAAACTGGCTATAAAACTAGAGCTAAAAAGAAGAAATATCTAACTTTCAATATTTGCTCTTTAAAACACGTTCGTATCCACTAAACTTACATAAAATGATTGGTCATCTGATCACCATAATACTCCATTAACTGCAGTTTACAGAAATCATAGACTGGCAATTCGACCGAAGCTATTACCACTGCTCTCTGAGCCGTAGGACCCACCCCCCGCCACAATCCCTTAACACCCTCGTATTTGTAAATGTCATGGAAGCAAGACCAAACACTTTTCTGCATTGAACCCTTCCCATGAACCTGCATGCGTACCTTCAATACATCGGTGGGATTTGCTATGGCCGATGATATCGCTCCAGCAGCTGCCGCACACAATACATTACCCCATACTCGTTCTGTCCCCGTGTCCGGATCGATAAGAAGCCCATTTTCACTCACTATACTTTTTAGTGTGTAGTAGGTGCCAAATTTGATGGTGCCATAAGTGGCTTGTCTTAATACTGCCGGCCAAATTCTACACAATTGAAATTGTTGGAAATATGTAGCACCACAAGACAACAAAGAAATGAAAATAAACAAAACAAATAACAAATCAGGTGTTATTGACGTTTTTAAGATGGTGATTAAGTGGCAAAGTATATGACTGTATAATTGCTCAAGTTTATATGGTGTGATAAAGAAATATATGTGGAGATAGTATCTAAATCAAGAGCAGAGCTGTGAAATTTTAAACAAAAGGGGGGATAATTTTCAGATTCAGTTTGTATGAAATTATCACATAATTTTATTTATAAAATTTTTGTGTCTCCAAAAGAAAAATAAGATAAACGTCGATAACGTTAACCTCCGTGATTGTAATAAATTGGGAGCAAGCTTACAGCCGGGAACTCTTTATGCACCTTCTGCATAAACTTTCATCTACTGCATAAACAACTACGATAGAAGTTAAATTGAAACTACCTAAACTATACATTCTATTGAAGTTAAACTGGTACTGCATAAACACCTTTTAATTAAGATCTAATACAAATATTATTGAAACTGGGTCTTTATAAGGCAACCCGATTGAGGATCAACTCACCTAAGACAGACGCTAAACTGGATCTTTCAAAGGAACTACGTTTGAGGTTCAACTCACCTAAGACAAAAGCTAAACTGCGACTACATAAGAAACCACGATTAAAGATCAACAGACCAAACTAGAATTACATAATGAATCAGGAATGCTGAAGAAGAACAGCAGACTTGCGGTTGAAGCTAAGCTCCACGATAGCAGGTAAACGTTATCTACACAAGAAATTATGATTGAGGATCAAAAGTTTCACGGTAGAAGCTAAATTTTTAAAGCATTAGGAACCATAAATGGAGATCAATGTGACGTACACTCACGACTAAGTGTCATAACACCAACGGTTAGTCAGTAGGGTGTATTATTGTCTGGTTCACATGATGAAATCCGACTAAACCCTTTAGCGCTGACTAATCGTTTCCCACAGTCTGTGAGTCTACGTCGCCACTAAATACCTTTTTGTATATAGATGTAAGTTAGTTTATTAAGTAAATAATAATAAAGATTCAGTTTAATAACAAAACTCAAACAATAAGGTTGTTTTAATCACATCAACAGACTTACGATTAAAACTCAACTTAGACGGCATAAAGTGCTATTATTTTTGCATAGGTTCGACTTAAAACTCAACTCCATAAAGTTCAGATGTATACGTCATTACAGTTTAAAAATAACTTCCATATTATTTTTCTTACAGAAGATAACAAAAGATTTTAATATACATATAAAATATTTTAAGTTAATATTTTGGGCCTGAGTCTAGCCAGATCTGGTATAAATTTTCCTTATCAAAATAAATATACATATACATATATATATATATGTATAGAAATATTGTCCGGTATATTTGTTGTTCTAAAAATAATCTTATATTTTGCTATATCTTAAATAACAACAAAATAAATTTAAATTATTAAAATATGTGTGTATGTATTTGTAAAATATTTGTTACACAAAATTATAACAGTCATTCGAAATTCTAAAGTACGTTTACAAAAAATTCATTAGATATGATAATAATTTAGCTTAAAGTGTAACAATAATATAAATTTGCATTCAATTGTAATGAAATTCTTAGCAATTTTACAATAACAATTATAATATTAAATGTAATTACGAACGTTGGGATTAAAAACGTGATGAAATTGCTGTAAACGAGGGTAAGTGATCTAATTGCAGATAACGGGGATAGCTGGAAAAGTTATTGACCTTTACTGGGATAACGTAAGGAACCACGATTAAAGATCAATAAACCTAATACAGAAGCTATACTGAGACAAGGTACGCAACAACGATTAAAGTTTAATAAATCTAAGACAGAAGCTAAACGGGGGCAAAATAAGGAACCACCGTTGCAGATCAATACGAATTTTAACAAAATTTCAACAATATTTGAAATTTGTTTGACAGAACCAATCTAACAACTGCTCTCTACATATTTCAACATAAAAACATTTTATTTTACTAATGGTATGTAAAATATTAGTTTTCACCACTTTTCCAAAATAAAAATATATTTTAAATTAAATGTCCGGTGATTAGAAACATTTAAGTCTAATATAATGAAAAATCTTCAGTAAAACAAATACAAATTATCTAGGTATATTTAATCCATTAATTACCCCACAAAAAAGTGGGGATTTATGTTATCAAAAAACAAGTTTTTGGAAAAAACATAAGGAAACTGCTTGTTAACAAGTATGACACATTATAAATATTTGTCTTTAAAATGTGGTTGCTGGTTAGGCAATTAAATAATAATTTAATTTATATAATTTTTCTATTTAAATACTTTAGGGATTATATTAACCGTTTTTTACTTATATAAATAAAATTGTATTTCTATGACAATATGTAATCAGTTATATTGGTCATTTGCGGTAAGAGCGATAAAATTGAAAATTTGTTTTACAAAAATCTCCAAGCGCTAAAATTGTTCAGACAGTTTTATGTTACACTTCTATTACTTTCTGTATTGTTGTTGTAAAAGTTAAAACTATAGAATTTTCTAATCAAAGGGTTCTGCATCGAGATCCAGGCCAGAGAATTGTTCAAGGGAATTTGTGCTGTGCAGTATTATGCGTATTTGTAACAAAGTTATTTAAAGAAGTTTGAAATCTCTTTAAACATTTAAAATCATTTCACTTAAAACTAAATATATTTTGCAAGTTATTACACTTTGTAACAAATGAGCGGTATAATCTGTGTGGTATAGGATTTTTCATAAAAACGTGAATAAATATAAGACACAGATAATGTGTGCGTCATTTAACAATTGCCTTTTATCTGAGAGTCTGAATCGTGTGTTTTAAAAGTGCTTTTCTTTAAGGTAAAATTTAAAGTCATTAACTTCAGCATATTAAATAAAAAATTGTAAAGAATTGTGGAAAAACGTTGAGGCGGCCTGGAAAGCTATACCTATTTCCCCAATAGTAAATATATTTTGTTATCTTTTTATAAAAAATAAATTGAAGTTACTGTTCTGATGAATGTTTTAATTATATGACCACCACTGTATAGTTGATTAAGGTTTATTGACTCCTTTTAATTTGGATTTTTATCAATAGATTTCTTTACATTTTGATGTAAACAGTTATTATTGCGAAAACTGCGTATTGATTTAGAAAATGCGGTAAATGGTATTTTTTTGTGATTTTTTTTAACACTTTAAAAATGCGACAATTTCCACTAAAATTGAGAATTTTCTCATTTCTCAATAACCATAACCAAATGATAAACTACGTCTAGCTAACATTGTTGGTTAAAGTTAATGTTATTTTTATTTTAACTAAACCAATTTTAACTAACAAGAATAAAACCAAACTTAATTACTCATGGAAACAATTATTAAAATTATTCACTAATTCATCATTCGAACATTTTAACACATTCTAATTCAATTTTACTAGCACAATTCAATCTATGGATACTTTCTAAGCACTCATATAAACAATATATAACAGCCACCTGTTAAGAATCACTGCCACTGTAGGTAAAACAAATAAATTCACAAATCTACTTACCCAGAATATAACGCTCTTAAACCTTCTTCATTGCTAATTTTTATAAATGCATCCGTCATGCCACGATATCGCATTTGTGCAAATGCTTGATCAATTTTTTGACCTTGAATCTGGAGGCGGGTTTTTGTTGTATCAATTGGAAAAGTGCCTTTTTAATGAAATTAGAAAATATAGAAAAAAAAAACACAAAACAAAATTAATATCAACAACTAACAACAATCTTTGTGCACATAGTCATGTAAACAAATTATATAGTTTATAATAATAAAAAGAATACAAAATAGCATGACTTTGGCGTAAATAACTGAAACAAACAAGGGAGATTTGGCACACACATGTACATACATATACAAAGTATGGCTGTTTTCATAAACGCAGTTGCAATGCAACATTTCATTGAGTTCATAATAACATTTAGAATATAATTTAAAAACTTTTATCACATAAAATATAAAGATATTGGACTATTAAAGAGAATCTTAAAACAAAAATTTTTAAATTATATTTCTAAATGCTATTATGAACTCTATGATTTAGTCTGTGCTCTATGAAATGAAATGTTGCATTGCATACTGCGTTTATGAAAACAGCCTATTCTATACTACACATGGGCTGTAGAATTGTACGTCGGCTGTTGCTACATACAAACAATTCCTTTAAAGCCCCCAACGTAGTCGAGTATATTTTTCATTTCATTATTAAAGATGACATGATGATTATTTCTGTTGTTTATTTCTTTTTATTTTATTACAATAATTACAATTATTATTGCGTCATGTATTTTTTCTCTGCTTATGTTAGCATAAACATGTTTGTTTGTATCTTTTTTTTTTTACCAAATTCTGCTGTTATTGATGCCAAGCCACCATAAATAAATGGCCGTATGTCACGTTTATCCAAGTTTTGTTTCATTTCTAGTTGTATTATCTATCAACTTCGATAGTCGTTTTTTATGGTTGGTTTTTTAATTTTATATTTTTAACTAATTTTCTTTTATAATTTTAGCAGGGAAAAATCACTCTAAATTTTATTACGCCAGAATAGATTACAGTTTATTTCTTGCAAATAGGTGTTTTTTTTTTCTGAAAATGGATTCTAACAGCTGGAGCAGACCAGTCAAAGTAGCAGCTGTTGCCTAAAAAGTGTTTGAAATGGGGGGTATGTTCAGTTAAAGTGCATTTGTGTTTTATTTCTTCTGATCGGGCAATGCCTTTCTTTAAAATTTTATAACAAAAATACATAGAGGGCAGCACGTGTTTAAAATGACACAAAAATAAAAAAATCCTTCCAAAAGATTCCCGTATTCTTTTTTTTAAGTTCGCATAAATACTATTGAACCCCGGTTAATAGAAAAAATCATCATCAGCAACCAAGACGACCGACCACCCCACAGCCACGACGACGACGACAGCGACGGACGAAAAAATAAAAAAAGAAAAAGTGGGTGGGAGGAGAAAAAATTCTGCCTTTCTCATTCAGAATTTTTTTTGCTCGTGTGGTGAATTTTAAAAAAGTGGTGAAAAAAATCGTGTTGAGTATAAAAAAATCATGGTGAGTATAAAAATCGTGGTGAGTTATTAGAAATTCACCACAAATATTATTCGAAATTTTTCAAGGTCATTGAAATCTTGGGAGGAGAAAAAATTCTGCCTTTCTCATTCAGAATTTTTTTTTGCTCGTGTGGTGAATTTTAAAAAAGTGGTGAAAAAAATCGTGTTGAGTAAAAAAAAAAATCATGGTGAGTATAAAAATCGTGGTGAGTTATTAGAAATTCACCACAAATATTATTCGAAATTTTTCAAGGTCATTGAAATCTTGTCATCCTAAAAGTAGGCAATAGAGATTTATACCAGAACCATCTAGTGTCCGTTTTGAAGACGGGAGGAAAACTTTAAAAAGTCATCACTCTATACATCTGCCAATTATAGCATCAGGGACAGGAACCGAAACCAAAAAAAAAAAAAAAAAAAACAAGTAAGAGTGCTATATTAGGCTATGCCGAATCTCGGATTTTAACCGGTCCTTAACACATAGTGAAGAAGACAAGCAGTACTTGCTTCATGTTGTTGAGAACTACCGAAAGGAATTCCCATCATATACTTAATCGTCGCTCTTATAATAATTTAATAATATTCTTTTCTTTTTTTTAATGAAATGTTTGAATATAAAAAATTGCAAATTAAGAAAACATTATATGAATTGGATGTTTTTTTTATAATAAATAACTTGTCATCAATGAAAAAACGATTGTTCTATATATTTTGAACTTTGACCTCATTGTGACACGGGTTGGCACACTCTGATCGACTTAAAATTTTACCACATGAATTTTTACATTAAAATGCATATTTAACCAATCCCCAAATGCAAAATTCGAAAAAAAATTTTCCATATAAGTGAGGCGAGGTCTAACGTACCTCGGCGTATGTTAGCAAAAACATTAAAAAATTCTCAACAAAATTAACTCGGATTTCCAAATGCATTACTTTTATAACCAGCAATTTGTGATAAATACAACAACTGAACCAAAAAAGATATTGTTAGATTTTTTAGGATTTTCCAAATTTACACTAGGTCCTACTATCAACTGCAAAAAAGAAGAAATATTTTGACTTGTTTTTTTACAATTTTAGGTTACAAACGAATTCTCTTGAAAATGAGTTGTGTGACACACTGTATGTGCACTTCCTGGCAACATTTAGTTTTTAATGAGTTTGTCTAAATATTCTAGACACGAACATTCTAGACTTGCAGTCATGAACATTCTAGTAATTTAGCTCCGAACAATCCAGAAATTATGATTGGTGTATAAATAGACTAACAGGGACAATTTCGTTTTTAATGAAGATACAATAAATAATAAAAAAAAACGTGCGGAAAGAAAATTGTTCACTGAGTGAACGAATTGATGACTTTTCAATGTGGTAACGAAAAGTAGTGGTTGCAGTATATTGCACTGTTTTAAATAAAACTAATATTCTTTTTTTAATTTTATTTCAATTTTATTTATTTATTTTATGTCTTCTTCTTTCTGTTTTGTATAATTTGTCATTTATTTAAAATTATATGTTATTAGTTACTGATTCATTTTATTTTATTGTTTTATAATTTAATCATACCGTTATTTTAATGCAGTTTTATTTATGGTTTTAAATCATATTTCTGTTTGTGTTTTGTAAATGTCAATTTGTCATATAGTACCATTACAAAGTTTACTCTATTTTTTTCATCTGGGGCCAAATTACCGCATTCGATATCGAGTAAAATTGATCGTAATTTTATTATTTGAGATTATGGCATTCGATATCGAGCAAGAAATTTAGTGCATTTTATCATAATTTCGATATCGAAATCATTTTTCGATACGATAGCTCATTCGATCACGAATGCGGTAATTTGGCCCCTGGTTTTACTTTTTTTATAATTTCGAGTTTTACATTTAACAGCAAATTTAACACAAAGCTAAAGCATCATTTTTTTCATTATTATTATTATAATACTTATTAATTTTTACTTTTATAATATGTTTTTTTCTTTTAATAATCTTTTATTATTAGTATTTATAATAAACAATTATTAAGGATAATTTTTTGGTTTTTAGTTTAATAATTAATAGATACAATTACAAATATATTTGTTTCTTATGTATTTATTTATACGCCAAGTTAAACATTTAAATAATACATACACTGGAAAAATACAATAAAAAATTAATTGAATTGAATAGAATTAAAAAGTTAAAAGAGAGAGAGAGAATATTTAATTTCTTTGTTTACTTTGGTTACATTTACAGAAAGAAATACATACATTATTTGTGTGTGGTTGGGGAGGGGGGTTTAGGTTTTTGATAATTATTTAAATTAAATGCTAATTACTAATATGTTTTCATAACTCTTTTCAATTAACTTCATTCTTTGATATTTTTTGTCTATTTTTGGGTTTTTTACATTATGCCGAAAGTTAGTCTTTGTTTAAATATCTCTAAAAACTTTTTACTGTGTTTATTGTTTTATAGATTTTTAGTGTTGGTTTTTTTCTGAAATTTTTTTTGTTTATTTTTACTACTTTTGTTGGTTTTATTAAGTGCCTTTTTCTTTATTTTCAATTTGGTTTGTTAATTATATTATTTATTTTATGTTTTGTTTGCTTTTGTGTTAATTCCAAATTTTGCTTTATATTTTAGGGTTTTATTTAGTTAGTTATCTCTAATATTGACTATTGTAACTGCTCCATATTCAATATTATTTTAAAAATTATTATATTTTATTGTTTATTTTGGTTAAAATACATTGTTGATTAATTGAATTGAATGTTTTTATGTCAAATTTTCTTGTTAAATTGATTGTAGTTTTTCTTTATCGACTTTTTTAACCCTTGAATTTTAACAACTTACATACATATGTTCAATTTTATTATTATTATTTTTCTTTTATTAAGTTTAAATATTTCCAAAACTTAAGTTCAATTTCTATTATATATTTTTGTTAATTTAACGTAAAACTAAATTATTAGAGACTTAGTTGAAAAAATATATGTAAAAGTTTTTAAAATATATATTTTGTTTAAGTTAAATTTGTTAGTTTTAGTTAAATTCTACTAAATTTCTTTCCACAAATCTAAATTTTTCTCTAATTTATTTTTGTTACCATAAAAATTCTTAAAGTATGTAAATATGCTAGAATTAATTAAGTTTTTTTTTTATAAAAAATCTAACATTTTTGCATACATATGTATGTCTTTTACTTACAACACTCAATAACTACATTTACTAATACTCATATTTATAAAAAAATAAGAAAATATTTTATTATAATTGTTAAGTTTTTAATAATTTGTTTGAAAACTCATTTAACTAACATAAATTTTCATTACGTACATGCCGTTTTTGTTTTTTTTTGTTTTCAAAACTCCATTAAAAGCAAGCCAAAAGGAACTACAAAAAGATAAACAAAAATAATTTATTTAAAAAATGTACATTTTAATATGCTCGTTTTTTCACACAGCTTATTTTATGCAGTCAATTTCTACTTCTATCAAAATTTTCTGCTGAATTAAGAGTCCGATTTTATAACCTCAAGTGTTCAGTTAAAATAGTTCAAATGAGTCCGCGTACAACTATAGAACTACGATAATTGGTTTTAAACATGTCCAAAATGGCCACTCACATTTAGCATTTTGGTTTAACATATTTAATTCAGATGGCATATGTTTGGCGGAAACCAAATACAGAACACAACAAAGAAAACCTACAATGGCAACAATGAAGCATGTGGCAGTGTCATAGTTTCGATGTCAGCTGCTGGTACTGAGCATTTAATATTTATTGAAATAACTATGTAAAAGTTTAAGTACTTTTAGATTCTGAAGGACAACTTATTGGAAAGCGCAAAAAACCTATATAGGTATAAGACCAGATTTTTGATATCACTCGGATAACGATCCGAAGCACAAACCTGGTATTGTGCAGACGTGGCTAATATATAACTGTCCACATTTGATGACACATTTTTAATTTTTTTTTTAAATAACACCAATTTCTTTTTTAAGTTCCTGCTAGTTTCCTTTTTCTTGAGTTTTTAAAAAACAAAAACTGCACTGCACAAAATAACCTGTGAGCCACTGTATTCATGTAATTCATTTTTATAGAATTTTATATTAAGTGTATAAAATCATTAAGAAATAATTCAAAACAATTACAAAAATTTAAAAAAAAATCTCTTTCATTACAGGTTTAATTAACTAGAATTTAATAAAAGTTTAACCAAAGTTTAATAACAATGATAAAAATGACTAGAAACAGGCTCCCAAATGCAATAGCCGCTGGCACTTGGGTTATGGCTTAAGAAAACTTGTTAGCATCTGCAAATTATTAGTCAGACAGTGATAATTTATACTCGCACTACCTATGTTGAGTGATATCTAGTGGATATATACGAGTATATAAAGCTTTTAAAATACAGCCTTAAGAAACATGCTCAACCATTTAAGGTAAATAGGTCAAAAATTCTGATCGATATTTAAAAAAAATCACACCTAGAATGGACAAAATCTTGAAATTTTAATTTTTATCTTAATGACGGTATAGAAATGCCACATTTATTTCCAAAAAATTTCGATTCTGCCCCATTGTGTGTGCATACATGTTGCATGCAATATATGTATGTACATATATGAAAAAACTTTAAAACCTTTGAAAGAGGGCGGGCAAGGTTTAACGAACTTCTGAAAAGTAAATATATGTTTTTTTGTATAAATATATTGTATTGGTGAAAAACTGAGGAGTTGAGGATTGATAATTTAATGAAATTAATTAATGTTATCAATTTTTCTGAGGTCATTTAAAAACTAAAAAAATTAAAATATGCTGATTTTCCTTTAAGAAAAAAATATAAAATTTTAATTGAGGTAAAATTTTAAGATATTATAACAGAATTTAAAACTAATAAAGATCCAAGTGTTCTCAAACAAACGGCATTATAATTTTTGCCATTTTTTATTTTCACATACCAAAATTCCTAAAATGGGGAAAATGTCTTCCAAAATCTGAATTTTTTTATAAAAGTGCCTACTGTGACGTTATTTATCATGATAGTAAAAAAACTTTCTGTGTATTTAAGTAATATAAGAACTATTACAAATATGTAACCTTTTAGAGAATCGGTGCTTTGCGTTTTTAGAATTTTGTACTTAAACCTGTTTTTTTTATTTTTTATATTGGGCAAGTTTAAATAGTGCTGGGGAGGGTTATGTTCTCTTAAATTAATCAAATCTTACTTCACACGCTTTTGCATTAAGTTCACTTTTAGAATCATATAAAAATTATATATAGTCCCGAAGAAAATTTGTTTCTATATTAGAAAAAATATAGGAACTTTTTTGGGAAACACTTAAAAAATATGGACCTTTTTCACAATCCAACTATGGATGCTTCTAAATTTTAATAAGGAAGAGATAACTGCTAGAAATTTTGTTTTAATTTTATTTAGAATTTTTTAATAAATAAGTGGATATTTTAGAAAAATTTTCGACCCGCGAAAACCCAAAGAAGATCGAAAAAATTAAACAAATAAACATATGTATATATCTCTTAAACTGAAAGATATAACAAAACACATGTAAGAGCATTTTTTGTAGATCTGTTTGTATTTAAATTTCAGCTCATTTAGATCATAAATGGAGTTTTGGCGAATAAAAAATGTGGGAAAAATGAGAAGCCACACACTAACAGCTCTTCCGCCTATGACGCCAAATCAACTTAAAAACACCTCAGCTTCAAACTTCAAGTGATGTTGTTTACCAAATTGAATGTGATGGCGATGATAATGAGGAGTGTGGAAAAATCTACATTGGTACAACGAAGAGAAATTTAGGCGTGAGATTAGACGAACATAAAGCTGACATAAAAAGAGGAAAACAATCAACTGCACTTGCACAACACTGTATTGAAAACGGACACAAACCAAACTTTGAAAAAGTGAAAATTTTAGATAAAGAGAAAAGGGAAAATAAGAGATACACGTTGGAGAGCTTGAGAATACAACAAAAATCGACAATTGCAATAAACACAAAAGAAGACAAAGACAATACAAATGCAAACTACACCATTGCAATACTTTAGTACTAATAACAACTGTGAC
Source organism: Bellardia pandia (assembly GCA_916048285.2). Classification (NCBI taxonomy): domain Eukaryota; kingdom Metazoa; phylum Arthropoda; class Insecta; order Diptera; family Calliphoridae; genus Bellardia; species Bellardia pandia. The sequence continues at coordinate 96,968,410 of OU696531.1, read as the reverse complement.
CAAGAAAAAAACCACAAATTTTCTGTGATATATTTATATTTTAATTTACATTAATTTTTTTTTTTAAATATTTTAAGTTTTGTGTTGTGTTGTCCACATATACAAAAAACTACTGTGATATAAATCATAAGTTGATGTAAAGACTGACAAAAAAGATTATTGTAAGTTAATTTGTCAAAAATTAAGCTTGTAATTATTGTTATTATTGACTAAATGTTTCTTTTGTATTTTTACAATGTTACCAGATTTTAATAAAAAACTCAAATCCCTGAAGAAGTTGGAAAGAATACCAACGAAACGTCGGATTTAATTGAAAATGAAATAAATAATCTTTTATTTGCATTAAATTAATGACCTTGAAAGCCTGCATATAGGAAACTATATAAACTATTAATAGCAAACAAAAAAAGGTCGATCAACACTTATACATACTTGTGAAATTTCGTTAAGATATCAGTGATAGCTCCTGAGATACCGAATTATTTCCAAAATAAAACGTCTCTAAGCCACTGTGCACTGCCTATTAAAAGAAGAAAAATAAGTTCAGTTTCGGGAATTTTAAAAGATGTTTAAATTTTTGCATGAAAAAAAGTTTTAAATTATTATTTGAAAACTGTATGATTTTCATAAATAAATAATTTTTTTGCATAAGAAAAATTCTACTGTTTAATTAGTATTGCATAAAAATTGGTATATTTTAACTACAAATCAAGTCAATTTTTATACGCTTTTATTCTTGTTTCTTTATGTTTTGGTTAATTCAATTCTAATATACAATTATTTATGTTAATATAATTAAGCTTTTGTAGTGTTGACTTTATTTTGACTCTCACTGTATGTCAAGTATGTTATACAGTTTCTTTACCAACAAAAATATCCTATTTTAAAAGTAAACGAAAGAATTCATTTAAATATTATTTTTAGCTAAAGTTAATTTTTAATTTAATTTTTTTTTAAATTATAAATTTGAAAAGAAATTTTAAACATTTTAGAATTTTATTGAAAAGTGTCATACAATTAGATCCACATTTAAAAATATTAATTTGTTAAGGGACTCAAATTTCATTTCATAGTTTTAATAATACATTTTTCTTTCTGTGTAAACATTACATAATTTTATATTATTTAGGTTGTGGGTTTTCTTACATTAATTGCTTATTTTTTTCCAGTTTCAAAACTATATTTCATTTTAAATTTCATGTTATTATTGAGTTTGTTTTATATATATTTTACTTATAAACGGCGGGTAGTACTAATTTTCTTTGTTTAATTTAATGTGTAAAAAAGTTGAGAGAGAGAGAGAGAGAAAAAAAACTAATTTTGTTAATTTTGTTTTTAGCTTTAAAGTTGTATGTAGTTAAATTTCGTTATATTTTCAGTTTGCTTTATTTTAGTTTTCTTTTCGACCTATAAAATTTTACCTGTTTTTTTTTTGGTTTAATAAGTTTTCCTTTATTTTATTTTAATTTTTTTAATTTTCATATAAAAAGTATAAGCAATTAGTAAACATTTTTTAGTTGTTGTTATTTGTTAATGTTTTTTTTTATAAAAATTGTATGTTTGTTTTGTTAATAATTTTCATTGACTACTCGTAGATTTTTAATAAAGTAGAAAAAAAATCGAGAAAAAAATTGTTTGGTTGAAGTTTTTGTTTTGTTGGTTTTAATAAATTGTTTTTTTGTATTGTCATTATGTTTTTCTTAATAATTGTTGTTGTTTTTGTTGTTGTTGGTTTCGTTTTGTCTATATTTAATTTTATCCCTTATATAAATGTAATTATTTGTTGTTTTGCCTGTGTAAAAGTCGAGATTGTATGTAATACATACCGTTTCAAAACATTTTGGTTTTTTAGTTGTTCAATTGACTTGCATTGATTGCTTGCTTGTATATTTACTTCATTTCCATTACATTTCTTTCGGTGTATAAATTTCCCATTACAAAATGGTGTAATGTTAGTGATGTGAATGTGTTTTGTATGAGTATGAGTATTATGTATTATGAGTTGAGCTTTATGATGTGAACCGTTTTTTTTTTGTTGTGAAAAATATAAATTGATTAAAAAGTGTGAATTCGGGCATTTTGTAAAAAATATTTTTGCATTCAAGAAGTTTCGTTTGTACTTAAAAAAATCTTAAAATATTCAATGATATAAATGCTTCAATCGAAAATTTGATCTACTGATGCATTTTAAAATTTTATAAAATTTTACATAAAGTTATTTATAGTTGCCTACATTTGTTAAACTTAAACTCCTATTGCTATTTTCAATGGTTTCTATTGAAAAATGCTAGATAAACTAGTGCTCCAGGAAGAAATTTTTCGAAGTAAAGAGTAACAATTTTACATCACGCTTGGAATATTTTTGAGACCTTCAAGTTTGGATGCAAATAATAAAATGCAACAATAACTAAATAAAAATGAAGATTTTTTAAAGTTTTTTTTTTGGGTTTTCTCATGGTGTACCTATACAAGGTGAGTGCAGTACCACAGCTGACTGACTTTGTTTACAATTTACTTATGTCAAAAGTTATACTTTTTCGAGGGCTATTGACAGCAGTAGATAGTAGTAGTTTACACAAACAAAATGCTTGTTGTTTCTGTATTCATTTGATTTTTTTGCACTCACCTTGTATAGTTACACCATGGGTTTTCTATTTTATAGTCACCTTAAAAAATAAACACTTAGAAAAATAACTATGACCATTTAACAAATAAATAACTTTTAGAATACGAGTATATTATTCAAACATTTGTTTTAAAACTCTATGTATTGTAGTGAAAAACGGCGAAAATGAATTGATAGCTAGATGAATTTTCTGAATATAATAAATTAATGCCGGATATTGAAGGCATTATAATTTTTTGTAGCTTCTTTTTTAAAGCGATTTTATGATGTTTTTGAAAAATTTGGTATTGTCAACTATTTACATCCCTTGTTTTTTTAATATTATATTTTGTTATTTCATAAATAATATTTTTGTTAAAGTTTTTTTTATTAATTGTTGTTGTTGTTTTTTAATTATAAAGAAATATTTTTATTTAAAAAAAATTCTATAAGTTTTATGGAGTTTTTGTTTAAGTTTATGGTTTTATTTAAATATTTTAATGGTTTCTTTTTTTAATTATTTGGAGTTTATATAGCTTAAATTGTTTACAGGCCAAAAATAATTAAAAAAAAAAAATGTCTTACAATTTTGTTTTCGTTTATTATATTTTGTTTAGTATTTTTTTTTTGGAGGGGAGGAAGGTTTTTGTTTGTTAAAATTCTTGTTAGGATTTTGTTATTATTTTCGGTTTGTTAAATATGGTAGTTTTTAGTTTTCAATATGGAAGTTTTTAAGGTTTACATTTAGTTTTATTTGTTATTTTTTTTTTAATTTATTTTCAATAGTTGAGCTTCAATACTGTTTTTTTCCTTTTGTTTTTATTTGGAATTATTGTTGGAATTATAAATGTTTTAGGTTTTACTTTACAGAAACTTAAAAATATATTTGAACTTAGATTTTTTTTGTTTTGTTTATAATATTCGTTCTGAGTTGGTTTTACAAATCAAATGCAAATGTTTATTATTTTTATTTATTTCAATTAATGATTTTAAGCTTTAGTTTTTTTAAGGTTTTAATATTTAATATTTTATAAATGCGTTTTTCTCTAAATAATTTTGTTAAGAATTTAAACTAAAATTGAAATTATGTTGGAAAATTTAGATTTTGTTTGATTAAAATAAAAGTGTTTGAAATATATTTAAATGGATTCTTAATCAACACAAAAACTTATGGAATTAAGTTTTGAAAAAAAAAAATTAATAAGTTACAAAAAGAACTAGAACAGAACTAGAACACAACTAGAACAGAACTAGAACAGAACTAGAACAGAACTAGAACAGAACTAGAACACAACTAGAACAGAACTAGAACACAACTAGAACTAGAACGGAACTAGCACAAAACTAGAACAGAACTTTATTTAATTTTTGTTTAAATTTTCAAAGTTTTATAATTTTCTTTAAATTCTTGTGTTAATCATTAAAATAAAATGTAATTTTTAACAAAAAGTTTATAATATTTCAATTCAATATTTATAAATTATTTACAGTATGAATTATTTTGTTTTGTTAAAATTAGAAAATAATTTTATTTATTTAATTTTTGTTTTATACTAGATGTTGTTTTGTAATTGTTTTTTTTTTTTCGTAAGAGATTTGGGTACAGTAAATCTCTTGTTAACACACCCTGCTGGGCGATGTCCACCATGTTATTAAAAAAGTTTTTTTTAACAGTCCTGCAAGAAAATAAAATAAACTTAATTATTACAAATTAACACAATTTATTTGAAACGGCTGCCACTCACTTCATTTAATGCTGTGCAAATTTTGTTTAACAAAAATAATTGTAGTTTGTTTTGCAATTAGTTTTTTTGTTATACATTTATTTTTATCATTTGTCTAAGTGTAGATTAAAAATCTAAATTGAAATTCAGTACAATGCAGGAGTCGTAAGAGAAATAAAAGACGATTCTCAAACAAACCATTCATCTTTTTGGGCTGCACCGACGGCATTGGCCGCATTTTGGGCAGCTGCATTGTTGACGGCGATATTGGTTTGGGATAATCCCAGATTATTAACTGAATTTGTATTTAGATCTTGACCTAATTGACGAAATTTGCCAAGCACAAGATGGGACGGACTTTGGTGGCCATCTTCAAGTAATTGCGTTGCATGCGGTGGTACCCGGTGTATGGTCCCGCAGGGTGATGCCAGTTTCCCGACGTGGGCGGTAATTGTGTGTGTTCTCTCGTCAATGTACCGCCATGCGTATAGTGCAGATGTTTGGACGAGCCATTTGTCTCAGCCAGGTTATGATGTACTGCCACAACAAATATGAAAATAAAATTCAAATGTTTTATAAAATTTATATTAATTGTCCATAAGGTAGGTGTATGGTGTATGGGAGTAGCAAGAAATTTTCTTCACTTACATTGTATGGCCGTATTTTGTTGGTTGTTTGTTTCTTCTTGTCGCCGACACACGCATATTGTTATGCCCACAATGGCCGCACTTAATATCAGCAGGATACTAACCACAATCATGACGAACCATGTCACATCCATGCCAAACACTGTACTGGAGGTCTCACCTGCAAATTTTTTTTATAAAAAACAAAATATTGTATATAATGAAAATTAATTGTTTTTTTTTATAACAATGTTGCATTTGCTAGAGGTGAGAGCGAGTTTTATTAATTGTTTGCTTTAGAAATGTTTAGAGCTTGAAATGATATATTAATATATTAATTAAAGTTCATAATACAATTTCCAAAGGACCTGATGTGCTTATAGATTGGTTTTTAATTAAATTTAAGTTTAAATTTTTATACTTGAAGCATTAATAAGAAAAACAAGTAGATTTTCAAAACTAATTTCCCTTTTGTAAAACAAGCAATTTAAGTTATAACTGTAGCTAAACTAAGACTTTAAGGAGATTTATGAATGAAGCTAAATTGAAATTGTAAGGGGACTAAAATCAATTAATTCTTGATTTTACCAGAATAACGATCCAAAACACTAATGGAGTATTGTGCTAAACGTGGTAAAATATTTGATGATACCGCCACCGCAGTCGCCAGATATTAATGTTATCGAAAAATGAGGGTCGCATCTATGCCAAATCCCTTTAAATCTGTTGTAGAAAATAAATCCTATCACATTAAATATTAAAGCGTGCAATTGCTAGTTTTAATACCAAGTTTTCGAAACCCATACGTGCCTTCATAATATTAGCTGTGACGTGAAAAAACAAGCATTTTTGTTTTTTAGTTTTAATATATTAAAAAGTACATTTTAAATATTTTTTCTTTTAAGTGACACTAATTTCCATTTTAAGTTCCTGTTAGTTTTTTATGGAGGTTTAAATAAATACATTGCATAAAATAAGCTGTGAGCCACTGTATTTTGTTTTAAATTTGTACTTGTAGTATATTTAATAAAACATTTTTTTTAAACAATATTAGGTGTTTACTTTATATTGACGCTCACAGTATACATATGTATATGAATTTTACTTCAAAAGCATTAAACAGCAAAACAAGCTTAACGTCCTTAAAGTAGACACTTCGAATATATTTCAAAAATACTAATAACAAAACACTTACAACATATTGAAAGCACATGATTTGGTTGCAAAATAACTTGTTAGGCTCCTAGTAACATAAACTAAATCATATTTTTCATATATTCAACAATCCTGCTACTCAAAATGACAGCGAAACTATTTAAATATTCCTAAATATATGCAACATATTTTGCCAATAATTTAACTGTTAATTAAATAAAAACCCATACAAATGAAATATAATTATTCAGTTGGTGGAGAAAGAGACAGAGAGAGAGAGAGAGAGGGAGAAATAAAAACAAATAATAAACATCACATCCATAGCTGCCAGATTTGACGATTTTTTGTTTCAAAAAGAGCAAAGTAACGATTTGACGATTTTTTAATTGAAAGTGACGATTTTCTGAATTATTAAAATTTTCTATCATTTGTTTGTTTTATTAATATTTATGTTACCAAATTCTCCCTTTTTCTGAGACAACAACTATTTTTCTCATTTAATATCATAAATATTAAGAAGAATATGATATATTTCAAAAACAAAACTAATTGCCAGTTTTTAACTTTAAAATCAAAGGGTTTTTAAACTTAAGTTCTGTTTCAATACTAAATTCGTTTTTATATATCATATTTGAATACATATAACTTAAATCACTGACTACGTCCATTTAAATACAACTGAAGTTGTTCATGATTTTGACAGTTCTGCAAATTATGAAAATTGCGCATTGAGGTTTTTTTTTATTACTTGATAAAAATATTCAATAAATAAACTCACAACAATTTGTAAACTAAATAGCTGTTAAATGAAGAAGTTGTTTATATTTTTTGACATTTACCTTACTTTTATCATAATTAAATGCAAAACGCCATTTGAGGCTGAAAAAATTAACCTATATTTAAATAAAACTTAAATTTAAGGAAAAACTAATTTCATATTTAAATATTAAGTTAAAAACTGGCCATAAGTAATAGTAGTGTTTTCTTAATTATTGACAATTGTTAAGCTTAAGTATAATAATTCCAAATAATATTGAGTCAGGATAGTAGAAATTACTTATTTATCTGTAAACACAAAAAAGCAATTTGAAATGCTGAAATCCATGTAGTGAAATTTCTAGAGGAAACAGTTTCTGAATTTCAACGGGAAAATTCTACAAAAACTTCTCCTATTTTAACAAAACGTCGAGAGAATATTCAGAGAATTTAAATAAGAAAAATAAGGAGTTCTTTAAAAAATATGTACCTGTATATTATGGATGAATTGGATTATATACTCAAAATGTTATTTAAAACTTAATAAACTTAATTGGTTTGACATTGTAATTTAACATAAACTGTCCTGAACACTCTTCAATTTTAGCTGACCAGTTTTTGTTCAATTCTCTTTAGAATCTGCCATTTCATTTACATACATCAATTAAATTTTTGTACTTTTTAATGCAAATCAACATGAATGAAAAAAAAAAATACAAAAGGAAATAACAAAATTGGCTAGTACTGTCAAGTTTGTACCCGTTTTGTTCTCTTTGCCCTTCCCATCCAAAAATACTTGCCTTGACGAGCCAAAATTGAAAAATGTGAAAGCGGACTAAGATATGTATTATAAAAATATTTTTGTGATTTCTTTTTTAAAAAGTTAAAATTTATTTATTTTGATATGTATTGTACAAGAGACTATATAGACTTGAATTTTTATGATTTCGTTTAAATAAAACTTTCAAAATATTATAAGAAATAGTGACTTTTTATATTTCCGATTTTTTTTTAACGATTTTTAAAATTTTAAATGACGATTTTTTTTTCTTTTTTTATCGGGATTTTGACGATTTTTTCCGAAATTCATCTGGCAGCCTGATAACATCACTTCCAGCAATATACAACAAGTTAATATTCAATTGCATTATAATTTAAACAAAAATGTGCTGATAAACAAAAAATCTCAATACGTGTAATAACAATAATGACAATAATGAATGCAGCAAGTATCAATGTTAATGCCAGTGTATGTTTAAATGCAGAGCACAAACAAATTTATAAGCCATAATAAATTCATGTATACAACATTTAACATCAAACAAAAACAAAAATAATAATATATAAAATGAAACGAAAAACAAGTGAAATCAGAAAAAGTAGCAAACTAAATACAATTACAAAATTATGCAAAATTTAAAAAAAGAAGAAAAATTAAAATTGCTGGTGATGATGCTGATGTTTGCTACTGCTACCAACTGAATGTGTACGCAAAAAATCTATAAAAACAAATGGGGGAAAAGATATGCACTTGTATTATCTCTGCACTTTGTATGTATGTTAATGTAGTTGACTAGTACATGCTGTACAGTCAGTCTATGATAATGATAAAATATGTAACACAGATAATTTAACTCACTCACTCACTCAACAATTTACTATCAGTTGTAGCAGTAATTTTCGGTTTTTTTTTTATTGTATTGTGGTTCAACTTGTACTTACTTTGGCATAAATTATGCACCGATTCATCGGAATTATCGCTACAATGATTAATACCATCACACAGCAAATCGGGATGTATACAAAAACCATTTGAGCCACAGGTGAAATCCTTACATGTATGTTCTAATATGTGGAAACAAAGATAAAGACAAAGAGAGAGGGAGAGAGATAAATACACATAATTTAGTTGCGGTAAGAAAAGTGGAAGCAAAAGAAAAACAGTAATACCTATAATATGTAACTAAATATAAATATTTAGGTATAAATTGGCGTTGAAACAAATATATAATTAAATATTGGAGATTGTTTTTAATGATGTATTATATATTTTGCCTATTTTCTCTTGACTAATACATATATCTTTTCAATAAGAGCACTACAAAAGTTTTTTTTTTAATAAAACAACAACGGTTTTGGATATCAGTGAAATTTTTTATTCCTGTGAAAGTACGTTCGATGCCATTATGTATGGAACTCGATTACTTTTGCATGGCCACCACGGGCACGCTTGCAGAAGTCCAGACGCTGAATCTAATTTTCAACGATTTTCAAGCATAAATCGGCCGATACTGCTGCAATTTCACGTTCGATATTCGTACGAAGTTCATCAACTGGGTTTTTGCTTCGCGTGCTCTTGTTGAAACCACTTGTCAGCCAAGTCCATCTCTTCTATTTTGGGCAAAAAAAATATTGTAATCATCGTACGGTAGTGCTCGCCATTCACAGTAACGTCAATGACGGCCTTCATCTTTTTTTTTTTTTTTTAAAGAGAAGTAACACTCAGGCAATTAACATGCCTATATATACTTGCGTTACTTTCTTTGGAAAGAGGATATTTGAAGAAGTAAAGGTGGTGAAAGAAGAAAGCTTTTTTTTTATATCACAACTCTGCAATTGCGCATTATGTTTATTTTTAGTGCAGAATTGCAGCGCCTCTGGTGGTGAGTAGGCGCATTATTTTTGAAATGCTTTATTTTATAGCCTTTATTTAATTATTTTACTTCGGTGGTGTTTGAATGCTATACCACGGTACAATGATGCCAACGGCCCATAATATACACCAGTGCATTTTGCGGGATTGCAATGCTTCTGGTGCTTGTTTACGTATCCATTTAAGCGAAATGAACTTCGTTGCTGAACACAATTTTCCAATAAAAAGAACTTTACCAGGGCCCATTCTCAAAAAGTTAGACGTTGTGGTAGGTCGTGTGGCTTTAATTCTTGCATTAGCTATTTTAAAAGGTTTTACTTCTGCAAAATTTTCTACGTAGTGGAGTAACAGAGGCTCAATTGCTGCGAACGGCGTCGTATCAATAATTCATGTCATTAACGTAGCGGATACAGCTGAGATATTTTGCCATGTCCGCACTCTACGTTTAATGTCCATTAAGTTAATTTTGATTCCGAATAGCCACCAAACTGATCATAAAATGCTGCAAGTGCACGATGCACTTTCTTAAACGATTATGAATTTTGATAATAAAATTCAATAATCTGCAAGCGTTGTGCGTTTGTAAGTTGATTCATGGTTAATTTATGGACCAAAACATGTTACACGAAAACAGTTGAGCTGCCGAAAACAGTCTGACCAAAAAGAAAGTTACTAAAATATCAGCCTTTATAATCTGAAATCCCAACAAAATATTTTATTGTTTTTTTTTTCATAAATTCTAATGTGGGCTCTAGATCCTTTACACAATAATATTAAAGGATCTAACTCCTATTCTAGAACTCCAAAAATTTTATCGGTTACACTTTTAAGAACAATTGCATGTATAAAATATTTATACCAATTAATTCGTATCATTTCGAATTAAAATAATATTTATATGAATTGAAGCAAATTTTAATTATTTTATGTTAATGCATAATTTGTTTCAAATGAATTGAGAGAAATGATTATTGTATTTAGTTTTAAACTTATGTACAGATGTATATTAACTTTGGCTGCATTGCAGCAGTTCTGGGTGACTGTACCGAACTAGTGATTTTATCTGTCTTTTAGGCTAACTACTGGTTAGATAATTCACTTCCTAAATAGTTATTTTAATAAATAAGTGTGTTCCAGAAAGTTTATTGATGATATGGTAGTCTATGCATTAAAATTTATATATTTGTTACCGGCTATATAACTGGTGATTTCACTAGCTATAGAACTACTTATTTTAACATGTACTATGACACTAGTGGTGTGTAAAGTAACTGGTACTTAAATAAGAATATAATTGAGCTTTTAAAATGATTGCAGGTTGATCTAACTAGAGACAGTAAATTAATAATACAACTAGCTTTTCAATGAGTCAGCTGTTTATACACTACAACAACATAATGGGGAGGGTATATTGGATTTGTGCCGATGTTTATAACGCCCAGAAATATTGGTCCAACACCCACCTTAAAGTATACCGATCGACTCAGAATCACTTTCTGAATCGATTTAACGATGTCCGTCCGTCCGTCCGTCCGTCCGTCTGGCTGGCTGGCTGGCTGGCTGGCTGGCTGTCCATGTAAAGCTTGTGCACTCTGCGCACAGGTCGCAATTTTGAAAATATTTCGATAAAATTTGGTACGTAAAATGTTTTCGGCCCAAGGACAGATGGGATTAAAACTGATGGAAATCCATCCATTATTTCACCTGGCCACCATACAAATGTAATACCGAAATTGGGGTTTACTGATCATAAACCTTTTAATTATGCAAATATCCAAACAAATTTCATCGCAAATGAGTGGTAAAAAAAGCCAAGTCACATCTACGAATTTTGAGAATAACTCTCTCAAAAAAAAGGTCATTGAAAATTTCATTAAAAGATCGCGTGTGTGCTAGTAAAGCTGCGGCGGCCATCTGCACGATATCTTGTTCCATACATAACCTCATTCTGTCTACTTTGCGATATAATAAAGTTTCACAATTGTTTTTTAAATATCTGTGTTTTATTTAAAATTTAAAAATTGCGTTCTAGTTGGGACACCCTTTATAAACAAATAATACGGTACAATTTTGTTATGATCGGTCTTTAATTAGTCAAAACTCCCATATAAGACCCTCTTCGTAATTCACTTTAACCTCCATAAATGTTTTAAACGTATTTATATCGAGATAAAGTTTAGCACATATAATACTTACATTCACAGACATCATGACACTAAATTTTTGGATAATCTGTCCACATATAACGCCCATTTCTGAAAAACTGTTTTATGGGGTATTATATGGTCGGGATTGACCGACTATTCTTTTTTATTAGTTTATAAACTAAATTTAAATGAAAATAAAATTAAACAGACTACAGAGTTGTTAGGTGACAATTAACTCTCCAATAGATGACTGCTTTTGGGTCAAATAACTACTTTCTAAACAAAGATTTTTATAGTTACTATATTCTAGAATACTAACAGACTGTATAGTGACAATTGACCTCACGCTAGATTACCAGGGCTATATAAAGTAACAAATTAACTTCACTTTGCAATACAAAGAGCCCAGACATGCCAAATTTACATACAAAAATGAATAGGTATATTAATTGGAGTCAGTCAAGTAAATAAACATTGGTGTAAATGACTATCTACTTGCAAAACTGCTGAAATTATACTCCTAGTTGAAAATATATATGACTACATACTTTCTTTGCTACAATTCGTAAATACTAAAGTATATACCCGTGTTGATATGTCACTGAACAATGTTATTAGTTTTATTTCTTTTTTTTTACCTTTATTTCGTATTTTGAGTGTAAGAATAAAAAAAAAAAAACATAAAAACTTACTTGGATCTTTAACGGATGTTATAACCAATTTGAAACCGTTCGCATCTGTACCCCAATTGTCTGTTACATATTTAAGTGTAACAAAATTGGTACGTGTCAATATTGAACTCACTGTTTGTTTTGTCTGACGACATGATATATCAATCTGTAAATGAAATATATAGAAAAAGAAAAGAGATCAGAAAGGTGAGAAAACAACAATTTTTATTTTAATATAAAATATGTATGTATGTACGAGTTTGACATTTTTACACATGTGCACAAGAGATAGTTGTAGGTATGAAAGGAATGTAATAAAGGTGTGCAAATGTTGTAAGGTCTTATTGCAAAAAAAAGTATATGTTTTATATGAATATATGTGTAGTAGGGAGGCTTGGTTTGTATGAAGAGAAAATAAGCTGACGAACTTAAATTTAAGTTTAATTTGTTTATAGTTAGTTAAATTTTAGCTTCTATTGTAGGAGTTTATATAGTTAATTTTTAGCTTTTATCGTAGTTGTTTATATAGCTCAATTTAAGCTTCAATCGTAGGTATTTTTATAGTTTAATTTAAGCTTCAATCGTAGTTCTTTATATAGTTCAACCGTGTGTCTTTATATACAGCCCTGTCATAGAATTAAATTCTGTTTGGGAGTGGAATTAATTCCGTTTTTTTGCTTTTATAGAAAAAGCAAAACGAAATGTTTTTTTCAAAATGAAACCCTTTTTAATTTGCTATGTGGAATTGTAATTTTAAGCATTTCTAGGTTTCATTCCGAAAAAATTGTTCGTTTTACTTTTTATTAATACGGAATTAATTCCACTTCCGAACAGAATAAAATTCTGTGACATGGCTGATAGTTAAATTTTAGCTTCTATCGTACAAGTACTTTTAGTGGGAAGGTATATTGGATTTGTGCTTTCTGAATCACTTTCTGAGTCGATTAACTGACTGGCTGGCAATATTTGATATATTTCAATAACATTTAGTATGAGACTTTTGTTCGGCTCAAAGATGTTTGGAATTGAATTTTGTTGAAAACCGTTCATTATATTTGATTTATCCACGTGTACCAACAAATTTCTCTTAGGACCTCCTCCGTAATTCACTTTAATATTAATATTTTTAAGGGTATTTATATCAAGATAACATTTAACACACAAAATACATGCACAAAAGTCATGCGACAAATTTTTTGTATGAACGGTTCATAATACATCAAAGGAGCAATGACAGCGCCTATTTCTGAAGCACTGTTTTTAAACATATACTGGGTGTAGGGTCTTAAATGTTTGGGCTTGACCGACTATACTATCTTACTTGTTATATAGTTAAATTTTAGGGTCTACCCTAATATGCAGCTACATATTTGCAAATGTAGGTTGAAGTTGTGTTTATATTGAAACAAAAAAAAAAAAAAAAAAAATAGTGTGATTTAATATATTTTATTGTAAAATGTATTGTATAACTATTTCAGTTCGTGACAGTTTTTCAATTGAAATGTTTATGAACTGCTTAAAAATTTAATATTAAATATACGTAAGATTAACATACCACATCAACTAGGGATGCTAAACGGGACTGGTTTTTCAAATCTCGAGATTCGTAAACCCGGGATTCCGGTAGTTTTTGGGATTTTTGTTTGATATTAAAACAAATTGGTTTATTAATAAGTCCGCTTTCACACTCTTAAATTCTGACTCGTCAAGGCAAGTATTTTTGGATGAGAAGGGAAAATAAAGTAAAAGGGGTTGTAGCATTATTACATGAATGCATTGTTTTAAGTAACTGAACAAAACAAGTGTCTTCTTACAGTAAACAAAACAAACAGATATACATAAGGTGCATGCCCATTAGCGGCTTGGTGTAAATAGACACTGTAGTAAACGTCTGGGTTGCAATGCCCTTGAAATGAACACACGCATTCAGCTACGACCATATGTATGGGAATACTTTAAGTCAAATCAAATTACCCAAAATATTCCCATACATTAGTTAAGAATTAGTCGTCTAGTATATTCTCATAAGTAGTATATAAGTAGAATGTATTTAGAAATAAGAATGAATTCTGATAATAAAGTCAAAGCGACAACTAGTTGCTATAATAATAAAAACTGACTTTCATTCATCACATGGCGATCCTGCCAAACTTCTTTGGAGTGCTTTAAAAATACAGAGCACCCAAAGAAATCCAAAGTCCTTGGAGTGCTTTAAAAATACAGAGCACCCAAAGAAATTCAAAATTCCTTGGAGTGCTTTAACAAATAGAGCACCCATAAAAAAGGATGGAATAAATAAAAATTTTTTTTGAAAATACTGTCAGTCCAGCCAATAACGGTCTGACAGAGAAGGAAGAAAACACCTGGCCAAAAGGTGCATGGATTCCAAAGAAGGCCCAAAACCCTTAACTCTAGAGGAGTATAGAGCAAGGCAGAAGCAGCCTAAAAAGAAGGACGATACTCCAATACCACAAGTGACAAGACCAAAACGCAGAGGTGGATTACTCTGCAGATGGAAGAGGGAGAGATCCCAGCTACTAAGAGAAGTCAACAGCAAGGAACCACCTACTTGGGAGCGGTCAACAATAATTTGGTTGAGAATCAACCAACTCGATGAACTAATACAAAAAAAAACTACAGTGCACTAGATGCACGTATAGGTCGGTAGGCGTTAACCGCCGTTGACAAATACTAATTTTTTTTTCTTTCTTTCAACAAATTTTTTTTAAACAATGTGTAATTCGAAGACTACCTTTGATCATCCACGAGCAAACGTAGTAAATGAAGTAGAGATAAGAGAAGAAAATATTAATACTTTTAAAATAGAAATATTCTTAGTTATAATAACTTTAATATTAATTATAAATTTCTTTTGTCGCATATATCAAATGCATCATAAAAATTTAAAGAAAAGATATCAAAATAGAAATAATGAATCAAATACAATATAAATAAAAGGAAGAAAGAAGAAAATTTGTATATGGATTGGAAAAGCATTCTTGAAAGATGCAGAAACATTAAAGTAGAAATAGAGAAATCCTATAAATGTCTGAATTTGGACAGACCAATAAAAGACGATACTTTACATAAACATTTGAAAATACTAATTAATAGTTTAGAAGAAATTAGAACCCTTTTTACGAAAGACTTACAAAAAATCATAAGATAGCTGCTGAAGCATTTTACCAAGACACAAAGACAAAGTATTAAGAATAACAGCAAAAAGGAATTTCGATATAAATATATCAAATAATATCCATGAAAGGATACAAATCGAAAAAATTTTTCCAATAATAAATAAAATAGAAGCAACAATGTCTCAAACAGTGGTAGAATTTCTTAACACCGCCTCTAAATTAATTCCTGAATTTGACGGAAAGGCAGAAAATTTACGATCATTTTTAGATGCAATAGCCTTAGTAGACTCAATCAAAGGTTCACATGAAAATACCATAGCAGATATAGTAAACAAATTAGAAAATACAATTAAAGGCGAGTCAGTCGAGGTCTTGACAGCAAAAGTAATGAATATTAGACAAAATAATAAAACTGCTAATACATATTGTAGTGAAATAGAAGCTATTACTAAGTCATTAGAAAATGCGTACATAGCTGATGGAGTAACAAACGAAATCGCAAATAAATATGCAACACAGACAGCAGTAAAAGCAATGACAAAGAACTGTACCAATGATAAAGTAAAACTTATTATGGAAGCCGGACAGTTTAGTAATATGAATGAAGCAATCAGCAAGTTTGTCAACAGTTGTACAGAAGCAACTGGACAACAAAATACAATATTACATTTCCAACAACGACCAAATAATAATTCCTATAGATTTCGTGGACGAAACAACTACTCTCGAAACAATAATAATAGAAACCACAATAACAACAGAAATAAAAATAATACTTACCAACAAAGACGAACTAATTACAATAGAAACCGAAATTACGTACATACGACGGCAGGCAATGAAAGAGATTCGGAAAACTCGAATCTTCCCCTAGGATCAAACCAATAAAAACAAAAATATATAATCTTAATCTTAACTTTTGTTTTTTCATAAATGCTTACATTAATAACACAAATATTCAAATAACATTGTTAGTAGATACTGGAGCAGATATTTCGATAGTTAAATCAAAATATTTTAAATTAGAGGAAATCAATAAAAACAAAATAACAACATTAAGTGGGATAGGAAAAGGTGAAATAAATTCCTTAGGAACTAAATTTTTTGAGCTAAGAGCCCAAAACTTCCAGATACCACACAACTTTCATATAGTAAATGATGAATTTCCGATACCATGCGATGGTATAATTGGTATGGATTTTATGAAAAAATACAACTGCGTTTTAGATTTTAATGAGGATTTTGATTATCTTATCCTTAGACCTTTTAATATAGCACAAGATATAAAAATACCACTTACAAATAATAATAATAACATTGTCTTACCAGCAAGGTCAGAAGTAATACGTAAAATAAATATATGCTCCACAGAAACTGAATTATTGATACCAAATCAAGAACCAATACCAGGCGTATTTATTGCAAATACACTAATAAACACTAAGTTTGCTTATATTCGTTTCCTAAATACTAATAACACTAATACAACACTAAATCCAAACAATATATTAAACGAAAAAATATCAAACTATGATATAATCACAAATAAAACTAATAATAGTAACACCAATAAAAAATCAAAAATATTACAAATATTACAGAAAAATTTTCCAATACCTTTTAACACAACACTAACTAACATATGCTCTGAATACAGCGATATTTTTGGATTAGAAACAGAACCAATTAGCACTAACAATTTTTATGAACAAAAGTTAAGAGTAAAAGATCCAACACCGATATATATAAAGAATTACAAAATACCGCATTCACATAAAGAAGAAATAGACAGACAAGTTAACAAATTAATAACTGACAAAATAGTGGAACCATCTTACTCCGAATACAACAGTCCAATCTTATTAGTACCCAAGAAATCACTCCCAAATACTGAAAATAAAAGATGGAGACTTGTCGTAGATTATAGACAAATAAATAAAAAACTAATTGCAGATAAGTTCCCACTACCTAGGATAGATGACATATTAGACCAACTAGGTAGAGCAAAATACTTTTCTTGTTTAGACTTAATGTCTGGATTTCATCAAATTAGTTTAGAAAACAAATCTAGGGATTTAACATCGTTTTCGACAAACAACGGTTCATATAGATTTACGAGATTACCATACGGTCTAAAAATAGCCCCTAATTCTTTTCAAAGAATGATGACACTAGCTTTTAGTGGATTAAAACCCAACCAAGCCTTCCTGTATATGGATGATTTAGTTGTATTAGGATGTTCAGAGAAACATATGCTTTCAAATCTAAGAGAAGTTTTCGAGTTATGTAGAAAACACAATCTAAAACTACACCCAGAAAAATGTTCTTTTTTCATGAAGGAAGTTACATACCTTGGTCACAAATGTACTGACAAAGGAATACTGCCGGATGACACTAAATATGCAATAATTGAAAACTACCCTAAACCAACAGATGCAGATAGTGCAAAAAGATTTGTCGCCTTTTGCAACTACTATCGAAGATTCATTAAAAATTTTTCAGAATATTCAAGACATTTAACACAACTAACTAAAAAGAATACAAAATTCGAATGGACAGATGATTGCAATTTCGCATTTGAATATCTTAAAAAGGCCTTAATGAAGCCAACATTGCTTCAATACCCCGATTTCAATAAACAATTTTGCATAACAACAGACGCAAGCAAAAAAGCTTGTGGGGCAGTATTAACACAAGAATATGAAGGAAAACATCTACCTATAGCATATGCCTCTAAAGCATTCAGTAAGGGTGAAAGCAATAAAGCTATTATTGAACAAGAATTAACTGCCATCCATTGGGCTATTACACATTTTAGACCATACATATATGGAAAACATTTCTTAGTACGATCTGATCATAAACCATTATCTTATTTATTTTCTATGAAGAATCCAAGTTCCAAACTAATAAGAATGAGACTCGACTTAGAGGAATATGACTTTACTATTGAATATCTTAGGGGAAAAGATAATTACGTTGCGGACGCGTTATCAAGGATAACCATTAACGACTTAAAAGAAATGAATAATTCTATACTAAAAGTCACAACCAGATCTATGACCAATAAACATGCAAATAATGATAATAATACAGTAGTTCAACAGCAGAAAATTGATGAAAATAAAAATAATAAGCCCAGTATATATGAACCTTTAAATAACACTGACGTCAGGAAATACTATAAACTAAAGATTTCCCCTGGAAGATGCTACATCAAACGAGGAAAATCTATAGTAACATATATACAAATAAATGATTTGTTTACTAACGGGAATCTTGACTTAGGACAATTTTTCCCTAGGCTCGAAAAAGTGGCCGGTGAACATAATATTTATAATTTACAAGTGGCACCTAGTGAGAAAATTTTTGAATTTATCTCTTTTAATGATTTTAAAATAACGGGCAATAAGGTATTAAAGAAAATTAAAGTAGCGCTACTAAAACAGGTGACCCAAATCAATAATAAGAATGCCAAGGCAATTCTTGATATACTGCAGAAATATCACGATGATCCAATAGAAGGAGGACATTGTGGAATATATAGAACTACACAAAAGATACGAAGATATTATTATTGGAAAAATATGTCAAAAGATATATCTAATTATGTAAAAGCATGTCACAAATGCCAGATAGCAAAAACAACGAAGCATATAAAATGTCCTATGACCATAACAGAAACACCGGATAAACCATTTGACATAGTATATGTTGATACAGTAGGACCATTTCCGAGATCAATTCAAGGAAATGAGTATGCAATAACGCTAATATGCGACTTAACTAAGTACTTAGTAACAATACCAATACAAGACAAGAGCGCTAAAACAATAGCAAAAGCTATATTTGAGAACTTTATACTTACCTATGGTCCAATGAAGACGTTCATATCAGACATGGGAACAGAGTATAAAAATTCTATCTTATCAGAAATATGTAAATTATTAAAAATTGAAAAACTAATCTCAACCGCCCACCACCATCAAACATTAGGAACGATCGAAAGAAGCCATAGAACTTTTAACGAATACGTACGTTCTTATATTTCAGTAGACAAGACGGACTGGGACATATGGATAAAATATTTTACTTACTGTTTCAATACAACCCCTTCAACAGTGCATAGTTACTGTCCATATGAACTAGTTTTCTCCAAACTTCCAAATTCATTTACACAATTTGATACTATAGATAGAATCTCTCCATTGTATAATATAGATGATTATGCCAAAGAAGCAAAATTTAGAATAGAAGTAGCTCATAAGAGAGCCCAATTATTATTAAATAAAAATAAAATTAATTCAAAAGAGATTTATGATAAGAACACTATAAATTGTAATTTAAAAATAGGTGATTTAGTTTTATTAAGAAATGAATCAGGACATAAAATAGAACCAAACTACAAAGGTCCTTTTCAAATTGTAAATATAGATCTAAGAAATAATATAACCATAGTGGATAAGAAAACAAATAAAGAGCAAATAGTACATAAGAATAGACTTAAAATTTATCACGATAAGTAAAAGAATTGTAAAGGCGCCATTACTAATTCAAATACCCCATTACTAATTCAAATACCCCATTACTAATTCAAATACCCTAATACTAATTCAAATACCCCATTACTAATTCAAATACCCCATTACAAATTCATATACCATTATAAATTCACAATAATATTATATAAATATAAATAGTTTGTAAAAGAATGTCCATACAACAAAAAAAAAATGTTATATGAACATTCTTATTAAGAAAGGAGGTGTAGCATTATTACATGAATGCATTGTTTTAAGTAACTGAACAAAACAAGTGTCTTCTTACAGTAAACAAAACAAACAGATATACATAAGGTGCATGCCCATTAGCGGCTTGGTGTAAATAGACACTGTAGTAAACGTCTGGGTTGCAATGCCCTTGAAATGAACACACGCATTCAGCTACGACCATATGTATGGGAATACTTTAAGTCAAATCAAATTACCCAAAATATTCCCATACATTAGTTAAGAATTAGTCGTCTAGTATATTCTCATAAGTAGTATATAAGTAGAATGTATTTAGAAATAAGAATGAATTCTGATAATAAAGTCAAAGCGACAACTAGTTGCTATAATAATAAAAACTGACTTTCATTCATCACAGGGTACAAACTTGAGGGTACTACACAATTGTCTTATTTCCTTTTGTTTTTCTTTCATGCATGTTGATTTGCATGAAAAACTACGAAAATTGAATTGTTCAGTTAAAATTAAAGAGTGTGAAACAGGACTAATAAAAACTATTTATGTAAAAAAAATGTAGTTATGTAGGTTAAATATAAAAATGTTTGCAAATTAATATTTTCTGTGCTTATGGCTATAATTTTTTATTTATTAAAAGTTTATAAAGCATTATATAAAAATGTTGTATTGATAAAAATAATATATCATTTCGCCTTTAATTTCTGTATTAATTTAAAATCAATATTAATATTCTATCGTTTGATCTTAAAAAAGCTTCCAAAAAATATCAATGCACCTAAATTAAAGTGCATCTTCATTTAATTTTGTTTACTAATGGTACGGTCACACTTGGCAAATATTTGCCTAAAAAGACGTAACCACTAAATAAAATATATTTGGACTTATTTTTTTATATATGAAAAAAAACTTCGTTTGTTTAGGACAGAACACAACAGATAATTAGTTTAATTTTATTTGATGCTGTTTTTGATTTTGCAAAACTCTTGTAAAGAGTAAACAACGTCAAACAAATTTGTGCAAAAACAAGTGGTTACGCTTTTTTGAGTAAATATTTGCCAAGCGTGACCGTACCTTAATTACCGAAAAGGGCAAAATTGTTTGCTGATGCATAAACAATTATATCTCACCCACCGTAACAAATAATTATATTTCTTATTCAATATTTGATTCCATATCATAACAGACATTATTAGATGATTTACGTCTTTCAATTGCATTCACTATTTTATTCGTTTCGCAATCAACATTTCTAATTCAATTTTAATAACAAACATTTCTATCTCCTTATCAAACTAACTCTTCATTTTTCATAAAAATTTAAAAGTGTTGAGTAAATCATCCTTCTCTCTTGGTTAATAATATGTAACACTATGCAACACTCGAAAAGCACTTCTGAAATGACCTAGTGTGCGTTAAACGTGTTGGTGAGCATGTTACGAATCCGGGCTTAAAAGTTTCAATATATCTCCAAATTCCCGAGTTATGGACCAAAGAAATTTTTTGAGGCTGCTATTTTTAAACATTTATAACTTTTTTTATTTATTGACCGTTTTTTGAAATTCAAACGGTTTTGGATTGTCCAAAATTAGTTTTAATTCTTTCACCTTTATTTCTTCAACATATTTTGGTAAAATTTAAATTTTTGTTGATGATTTTATAAATAAATACTTTTTTTTTTTAAAAAACCAAAGATTTAGGATTTATCTAATCAGGATTTGGAGATTGGCATAACTACTATCAACATAAATTTTGTCATTAATTTTTTATAAAAACAGTAAATTGAGAATCTTTTTTAATTTCACCTATTTCCTTAATTTAGCATTCTTTAGTTCCAATTAACACAGGCAATTCTTTAAACTAAGCTGATTACCTTTTAGACATCGGGATGAGGGAAAGAAAAGACAAGTACGAGCGTTTTATGCAATAAAAGTGTGCTGTGTGAACTCTGGAAAAAATTGTCTTAATCTTTTCCATAAAAATTGCTTAGTGTAAATTTTATTTATATAATTATACTTATACTTGATCACAATTATTTCTAATTATTTGTGTAAGACACTCTCTTCCAACTGTGTTAAATTTCTTATGTACATATATACAAAGTTCAATTTCAATCTACTCGTATACCAGCTGTCTTGCTTTTTTTTCCGTACAAATCAGAAATATCTACTCTTTTGTTTGCAGGATTATATGACGATGTTGTCATAAAAAAGGTTATAAAAATTATTATTTTTAAACCGCAAAAAGATGAAATGATAATCGTAAATAGGGCCAAAATGAAAATGTCATAAAAATCTACCAAAAAAAAAACGAGAACAAAGCAAATGACACACATCTACAGTATTTGAAATTATGTGGTCATAAGAAAAGCTACATACAAACAATCATATAAAAATATAAAGAGTTTCTCAACAAGAACAGGGGCATATTGGATTAACCTAGAATAAAATAAAATGAACTGCTGTTAGACTCTACATAGGAATGTGGTTTACTGCACATATGAAACATATGATATTTTTGATATGCTTTTCGAATGTGGATCATGTGGCAGAATTGATTCTAACCCCTGAAGTTGTCTTGATGTTGTATACTGACGGCTCCAAGAAGGTTAATAGAGTTGGTGGAGAAGTTTTCTGCGAGGATTTCGCATAAAAAAGGCAGCTTAGGCATATTTGAATAGCTGCTGATATTTACATATATAGACAATACATATACAGGCGACATTTAGGTTAACGTCAGAATGCCGGATGTCTGTGAATGCGAGACATTCTAAAATAACGCTGATGTGGGTCCCTGGACAATTAAGAGCAACTTTGTAGTTAATGAATTAGTCAGATGGAGATGGAGTACAACGATATCTAAGGAAGTGATTGATTCATTTACTGGCATATCTCATACAAGCTTTATAATGATTTTCCAACAGGAACTATCCCGTATAGCCACTAGTGTTAACGCAAGGTAAATATGGCCTGCATTTGAATTAGGACGGACACATTTACTCATTAGCTTTCTCTAGGTGAGCAAATTAGACAAAATTGTTTCACGTTAGGCTAACCTAATGTTAGTAGAATGGTCCTATGGTTCAATGACTACTATATAATATGCCATAATGATAAAGAGGAGAAGACAGTTTCTCAAATGCTCTGTCAATGTCTGGCCCTGTCAAATACCAATGAGCCGCTTTGGTGCTTCGTGTTTGGCGTGCTTAAAAAAGCAGTCGAAAAGCCATTAAAAACTATCTTAACGCATGGTCACACTAGGCAAATATTTACTCAAAAAAGCATAACCACTTGTTTTAGCACTAATTTGTTTGACGTTGTTTACTCTTGCAAGAGTTTTGCAAAATCAAACAGTTTTTTTAAATAAATAAACGAGTTAAAATATATTTTATTAAGTGGTTACGTCTTTTTCGGCAAATACTTGCCAAGTCTGACCGTACCTTTAGACACATCTATTCATTCATAAAAGAATTGTGTTAATTGAAAAAGTAGTTAGTTGTTAATTTTTCGGGTAACATAATGCAATCAATCTTATGGACCAAATTAAGTTATTTTATGTGAATGGCTGCATATGGAACCCAACCTATGGATCACCTCGTTCCTGTGATTTAACACTACTAGATTCTTGTTTACATCACATCAATTATAGCCTTCAAACTCAAAATCCGTGACTTTTTTAACGAAACAGACCCGTCATTTTGTCAAAATGTAATTGAAAATTTGTATAAAAGATTCGACAACTGTATGCATGGAGGAGGTGGATAACTGTCCATTTTAATTTTTTATTTATAATTGTCAAACCTTACTCATGCCAATACAATACAAATTTTAAGGATTTTCAGACAAAACAAAGTTCTGGTGGAAAATTCTTATATGTGTGTGAGAGCATCCTCTATAAATAGTACAGTTCAAAGTTTATTGGCTTTTGTAAAAAAAGGGAAAATAATAAAAACCAACAACACAAAAATCAAAGAAATGTAATGTTAAATATGTGTGTGTGTGTATACAAGTACAAGTATGTGGGTGAGAGTATAAGTCTGTGTAAAATGCAGCAGTTTTCCTTTATATGTTCTGTGACTGAGTCTAAGGCTGTATGTTTTGTGTTTTTTTTTTCTGTTGGTGTCGTTGTCGTGCTTGTTAATTCAAAACGGAAGTTGTCAACAACATTTACACACACATAGACAAATCTTCACATGCTTGAGTATTTTGTATTGTAGTATTATGTTCACATTAACATCTTGTGTGTGCAAGTGTTTGTAAGGGAATTTATTGTAATGAACAGAAAAATAAAAGAAAAATAGACCATCATAGCAATATCATCAGCTATCATTATATACATGCATATACATCATTTATATGTGTATTAGTCTGTATGTGTCTGTTTACTGTATGTTATTTTCACACAAAAGCCAGTTGAAGTCATAAAAAAGTACGACAAATAATAACAAATAATAACAACAACGAAAACACAAACAGGCCATTGTATGGCAAAAACTACAGTTGGAGAGAAAAGTTTTCATACTTTATATTAGTATTTCAGAGAAAGTATCTCTAGTAAACTGGGGAAAAACTCAAGTTTGCTAATAAAAATTGTAATTCCCGAAAGTATTAAAGAATATTTTAATAGTGTTTTAGGGTTCTTCTTGTAGAACTTTGTTCTTCAAACCAAAATAAGAGAATATACACAAAAATCTTTTTAAAGGTATGTCAATTATAAATGAAAAATTATGTCGGACAGTTGTCCAACCAGATCACGCATACAGGTGTCGTTTCTTTTATCAAAATTTTCAATAACCTTTTCACAAAATGTTGGGTATATTTCGTTAATCACGTCACGGATTTTGAGTTGTAAGACTTTAAACGATTTAACATAGCTCTATACAGCAGTGTTGCCAATTTAGCTCTTTTGTGGCTAAATTTAGCCATTTTCAATCTTTTTTAGCCACAAAAAAATGAATTTAGCTCTTAGCCACTTTTTTAGCCATTTTGATTTTATTTAGCTATTTTTTAGCCATTTTCTCTAGATCAATGGGATGAGCTTAAAATTCATTTTGAAACAGCTTATAATAATGAAAAATGTCATAATGCAAAAATTTTAAGTGAAATGTATAAAGATGACATAATTCTTTTACATCTCATCCTTCTAAGACCAATTTTGCAAGAAGTGCAGACCGTAAATAAAGTTTTCCAAGGCCATGAAAACGACCCGACACGCTTGTTAAAAGAAGTTTCATTACTTATAATTTTTTTGAAAAGAAGAGTTATTGATGACGAAAATATTGATATTTTATACTCCGATTTTAAAGAAAGAATTGTGTACTCAAAAAGCTTAAGTCACGAATTCGAAATGTTTGTTAGAGAACTAAAAACAGGATTTCTTAAAAAGAAAATAGAATGGCAGATACTGAGTGTGTAGGGGTCTACTTATGGGTTATCAAAGTTAAAATTAGTAGAAAAATCAATTTTATGGTAACTAAAAAAAATTATTTTTACATTTTTAGATTGTTTTTATTTTTTTTCTTTAGAGTTTTATGTTTTAAATTATTACCCAACAAATTTAAAAAAAAAAATTTTTTTTTAAATTTATTTTTTCAATTTTCTGTAAAATATTC
Source organism: Bellardia pandia (assembly GCA_916048285.2). Taxonomy (NCBI): domain Eukaryota; kingdom Metazoa; phylum Arthropoda; class Insecta; order Diptera; family Calliphoridae; genus Bellardia; species Bellardia pandia. Next base: position 96,942,580 of record OU696531.1, on the reverse strand, counting down.
ATCCATTACAATAAAATTGATTTTTCTACTAATTTTAACTTTGATAACCCATAAGTAGATCTCTACAAAGCGTAGCACCCTTTCCAAACGCTCATTTTATAGGCTGAACAGTTATCTATCATATGCAGTTTAAACTGTTCAATTATCTTATTCGGTTCAAAAGATGTGATTTTTGCAACGAAAAAACGCAAATGGCATCAATGTGCGCCATACAATTTCTGCAACCATGTCTTTTTAACCTTTTTTACTTCTAGAAGCCAAACGGGCACGTACGGGCAGATAAACCCTTTTGAATTATGTAAAGAAATAATCAAAGAACAGGTTCTGCAAATATGACAAGTTTACAAAAATATACATTTTTTTTATTGTCCGTCAAAGTTGAAAAATAGTGAAAAAACGGATAGTTTTTAAATAGTGATTTACCAGGAGAAACACAAAGCAAACAGGTAATTTTTTTTTTATCATTATACATTTAATAAATACATCAATTAATACAAAGAAAAAATATGGCGATTCGTTACCCATTTTTCGTGATATTACACCTGAAATCGCAACAAATTGACTAAAAATTGTGTTTTTTTGAAAACCGAAAGTCGGTCAACTTTGAACGGTATTATCTTCTAAACTAAAAATGTGATATTATCAAGAGTGGCATATTTGAAATCGTTGAAAAGTTTCCTATAACATGGGTTTATTCAAAACTTCGTCGGCGCTCTTGAAAATTTTGATTTTTGCAACCTCGTTTGCTCTACGGGCGCCACTGTGCGACGACAGCAACTCTGACGTCGGTATTGATTTCTGATTTTAATAGTTATTTATGAACTATTTAAAAGCTTTTATCTTTGTTTTGTTATATAAAATTATTACTATAAGTCACTAAAGTATGAATTATTTTTGGTTTTTGTTTCATTCAACAGACTTTTTGATTTAATAATGTTTAGCCATTTTTTAGCTATTTTTTAGCCATATTTTAGCCATTTTCATACAATGATTTGGCCATTTTTGGTCATGAAGTCTTGGCAACACTGCTATACAGTGATATTCATATAATCAGTAATAGGTGAAAATATAATTGTTAACATCTATTGACGTTATTCATTCACAGTTACCGTAAATGATTCTCAACAATTTCCCAAATGCGGCAATTTTATGAAACATCTTCTTAATACTCAATTAATTCTCACAAAAACGATCTAAATATCACTAAATTTTACAAAATGTAGCTTTTATAAAGCCAACATTTTCATAGTGAATTTTCTAGCAAATTAAAATTCATGATAATATTTGTCAAAGCTTATAAAATGATTTGTCAACAAGTAAATTGACACAAATTTTATGTTATTCTACCCTACAATACAGTAATGAAGACTGTATATTGGATTTGTGTTGAATTTTGTAACGCCCATAAATTTTAGTTCAACAACCACTATAAAGTATACCGAATGACTTAGAATTACTTCCTGGCTCCATTTAACGGTGTCCGTTCATCCTTCCATCCATCTGGCTGGCTGGCTGGCTTTCCATGTAAACCTTGAACGTACTGTATATATTGAAATATTACCCTTGTATAGATATTAAGTGTAAGAATTTATTTAATATGGTAACTTCATGATTAACAAAGTGACGATGCTTTTTATTTGAAGTCATTCGTTAAACAACAATACAGTAAGTAGAGTGTAGGTCGTATTTTTGAAGATATTTCGATCTAATTTGGTACGTAAAAATTTTCCGGCCAAAGAAAATTTGCGATTAAAATTAATTAAAATCAGTTTATTATTTCACCTGGCCCTCATACAAATGTCCTCCCGAAATAAGGGTTTATCGATCAATAATGCTTGGTTTTATGCACGCGTTCAAAGAAATTTCGCCACAAATCAGTTTTACATGAAGTCTTATCACATGTTTGGAACATTTTGTGCAGATCGGTCAATAATTAACTTTCGAACATAAAACATAACTCTCTTAAAAACGTTGGTATGCAAATAAAATTTAACACAAATAAGTTTCATATATACAGAAATGAGGACACATTTTTCGTTAACGATCGGGCCATAATTAGTCAACGCTACCATACAATACCCACTTCTAAAAATCACTAACATGGATAAATCTTTTAAAAGTGTTTATATCAAGATGCAATTTTAAATAAAAATTTTTCCACTAACTTTTTGGATGATCGGTCCATAAAAAGTCATATCTCCCATATAGCGTTTATTTCTGAAACACTGTTTTACTCAAATACTGGGTGTATTTTCTTACTTATTCCAATATGTCCCTGTTTTCCTTTAAAATCTCTTTATTTATGGCTTCAATAAAGTTTTTTTTTACCAAAAAACTGAATATAAATGGTACAACTAAAATAATGCAAATAGACGTATGAGTGATATTTTTTATATATCTTGTAATAATATCACTCATACCTTTATGGTGTTTGGCAATATTTGGCAAAATTTTATAATACTTTAAACTGAAATTATGCGCATTATTAAAATAGAAAACAAAATATATTTTGTAATTACAACTAGCAATAAGTTTTTAAGGTCTTTTCCTAAATATATGGTTTATTGAGTATAATTTTCAAGCCGCAACAGCGTAATTTTTCTAATAATGTCTTTACTAAAAACATTTCACAATAAAATATAAATTCTCGGAATGGAAAAATTATATTCTAAACTATAACCCAATAATGTGGTCCATTGACAGGATCAATAAGATTGATTCCATTGTGTTACTCGAGAGATAAAAAACTGGTTAATCAATCAATGTCTTATTATATCAAACTACTCTGTATCTTTAAAGAATAAAGAGATGTATTTAAGATTCATCCTTAAGAGCTCGCCCTCATATAGATTATTCACAGAGTAAGTGAGAAAGTGTCTACTCCTCATTATGAAGACTTCTACAGTACAGTTCAATAGGACCATTCTGCTTCCATGAGTTGCGAAAGTACAGATGAAAGCCAATAAGTGAGTTTAATATATCTGACTCCAACACGGACTTTATTGGCCTCGCAATAGCACAAGTGGGTACGCAAGCTCAAACATTTGTTGCTAGACAGTAATTTGGTCAATTAACAGCCATACAGTACCACTAAATATCACTTTATCCATGAACTCATATAAATATTATCCTAGCATATCGTGCTCTACCATTCAAAGACATTCGGCATGCTGTGGTTAATCTAGAGCTGTCGAGTAGTCTCATACCATTACAGTAAAGACCGCATTGCTATAAGTAAATATGCATATATCACTACACAAACATTTTTATAGCTGAATTATATATAGTTTAAAATAAAATTTTATCCCATTCTGAATAAATGTCAAAATTCATCACTTACTCTGATACCCTTGTTGCAGTGGTCAGAGTAAACCATTCCGGGGGCATAAATCTATCCAACCTTATAGCTCCCATATAGCGCCAATTTCTGAAAAACAGCTTTTGCATATATACTGGGTGCAGGATATTATATGGTCGGGCTTGATCGACTATACTTTTTTACTTGTTTTTCATTTATTAATTGTCAAAACATACACTTGAAAATATTTTCACTAATAAATATCGCTTTTAAATTCTTACATAAATATTGAAACATTTATGCGGCCGGAATTTACGACGGTGGTTCGGAAACTTCTTAGCCTAGAACAGAAAGCGCCGTATAAAGAGAAAAAAGTTACGTATTTTAGAAACTTCCATCTGTGTTATGAACACATGTTAAATTTCTTTTCGATCTGCAAACTTCTTCATAAAAAACAGGTATTCAAAAAAGACGCATACGCGATTTTTTTTCAATGGAAAAATAAGAAATTCGTAATGTCAATAAATATTTAAATAAAAAAGGTTTATAGGGACAAGAAATTCATAATGATATGGTAAATGTGTTAGGTGAAAATGCTCCTTCATATGCAACAGTAAAAAATTGGATTGCTGAATTTAAGTGTGGTCGTACAAGCACTGAGGATGAACCACGTAGTGGACGTCCAAGAACAGCAACAACAACAGAAATTGCAACCAAAGTACATGATATGGTATTAAAAGATCGTCAAATAAAAGTATGCGTGAAATAGCCAATATCATGGGCATCTCAAATGATCGAGTGCATTTAATTTTGCATGAAGAACTATAGCTGAAAAAGCTTTCTGCAAGATGAATGCCGCATTTATTTGTTAACAGTCGACCAAAAATGCATAAGAATGAAAATTTCTCAAGCTTGTTTGGATCGCTTTAAGAAAAATAAAATGGATTTTAAGCGTCCTTTTCTAACTGTTGATGAGACATGTATCTACCACTATACTCCAGAAAAAAAAAGTATAATCCAAGCAATGGACTGAAGCTGGAGGAAGTGCCCCAAAAAGGCAAAAATAATTCATTCGGCTGGCAAGATTATGGCAGCGGTGTTTTGGGACTCCCAAGGTTTTTTATCGATTGATTATCTATCTGAAAAAGGGTAAAGCAATAAATTCAGAGTCCTATTGCAATATTTTAAATCAATTAAAATATTTTGATCAAGAGATAGAACTGCTAAGTGTATTGAAGTTTCAGGAGATTATATTGAAAAATAAAAATGTTTTTGAAAAGCTAACTATTCTCTTTCTCTGCTAGGCTAAAAGGTTTCCAAACTGCCCTCATATATGCTTTAATTGGTTGGTTTGAATTTTTAACAACTCAGCAATTTTCCATGCGATTTTGTATTTTTGTATAATTTTGGAAATACAATTCTGTATGGCATGTGATTCCATTATAATAAAATATTGAATCTAATATTTGTGTAGCAAAAACTAGGTTAGGTCTGCTTTGATGGTGTCTGCATTCTCCGTCTCAACATCTAAGACAAACATCACATCTTAAAATTTAATTTCTACGGCTGCAAATACAATTCAAAACTTTAGATCTAAGGAGACAAGGTGACACAAATTTTCAATATTGAACATTTACATCAAGTGTTATATTAATCCAATGCAAACTTTTCGAAATTCCTATTAATTGTTCATACTAAGGAAATTAGGAAATTTGTAATTATTCACACCACTGCTGTTGCCAACTATTTGTCTTTAACTGTATTTATATCGGAATAAATATTCCTATGTATATTTATAATAAAAGTCAGTCTTTGTTAGTGTAGCTGTCCCTGTATATTTGTATTTTTATTATTTCAGAAAAAAGAATAAAAGAGGTTATCATCGTTATAACAATGAGATTTGGGCTTTCTTTGGGGGTTTGTTTAGTTAGATATATATACATAAATATCTGTTTGTTTGTATATAATATCATTGCATATACTATACATACACATTTTCTCTTTAGTTTTTTTTTTTTTTTTTTTTTTTGATAAACATTGAACAAAAATATTTAGGTTAAGAAGTCAATGCGCAACAAATACTATAGATACTTGTAAATAAACCATGCTATTGTATTTAGATTCTACTACCATCACCACTACCAACCACTACTACTAATACTACTCTATCACAAATACTAAATACAATCTCATGAACAATACATATACACACACACACACACACACACTTGCAAAGCCACAACAATACATTCTTGTTAAATAATAAATGATTTTCTAAAGAGAGTAAAGGATTTTCTATGCCATATAAATACACCCTCATACTCTTACAACAAAACACCCATTGTTGTTTATAAAAATCTACAATTTGTTGTTGATTTTTTGTTTTGCAACAAATCCTTTAGTGTGTTTTTGTGTGTTTACTAGATTTTATTTAAAATTAATTGTTTTGAAAATATAGTAAATTGAAATTAATTTTTTTTTGTCTTTGGATAAGAAAATTTTAGCAAAGTAAAAAGTAGAAATGTCTACAAAAAAGCAATATTAATAAATCACTTAAATTGATTTAGTAGCTTTAGAGTGCAAAGAGATAATCTTTTAAATGCATTTGTTTGGTGCTGAAAAGTATGCAATAGTTTGTGGGGTTATAATGCACTTAATAAAGATATTTCTAAATTCTTTATTTATGCATAAGTATATGTTTAGTTAAGAGAGCAAATGGGTTGAGTCCAGTTTTTATGAAAATTTAAAATTTGAGATTGTTTAAAAAGCTTTTATAAAAACGATGACGGTATTTTTTTTTGGCTTCTTAAAAGGGTTTTTAGGAATACCACGAAAGTTTTTAACATTTTACTTGCGTTATCAGCTGTAAAAGCTTAGAAAATTGTTAAAATGAATTCAATTTTCTCGAAAATCGCATTAAAATATTAAAAAAATACAAAAACGTGGTGGAGCATTTTAATATCTGCTTGTACACAGGTCAACCAGAAAAATTTCAACATTTAGGCTGCTGAAAATCCAAGAGCAGTGGTTGAAAAGCCTTTGCATGTTGAACGTGTTAATTCATGGACTGTTACGTGTTTAGGAGCCATAATTGGGAAATTTTTTTTAACAAAATTTTTATCGAAAGATGTTAATTACTAAATGTTGAACTATTATTAAAAATATGAATATTACTGATAAGTGTTTTGCACAGCATCGAAACAAAGAATCACGAAATTCAGCTGTTAATTAGTCGTCCCGTTCATATAAATCAACACCACTGGATTACTTTTTATGAGGCTTGGTTGGTTGGTTTACGTGGTTCCCTGCTGCCTGCAAGCATTCAAGTGGAATCTTTAGATTCCGTTTTGAAAACTACCACACCACTCGTTGTACAGATGATAGTACTAGACCTTTTCCAGATGCTAGTATATAATGGGTATCCAGCCATTTGTGTTCAGGTATCCGCTGAAATCGCACCATCTAATACTTGATGGCTCTGCTAGGGTGTTTAGTACATGATTGTTGAAAAATTAGAGTCTAGAGTTTTGAACAGCCGGACATTCACAGAGAAAATGAAATACTGTTTCCTCTTTCTCCCGGTCCTGGCAACTACGGCAGTGATCATTGAAGGGAAGTCCGAGTCTGCTCGCATGCTTACCAATCGTCCAGTAAGCGGTTAGCAACGCTATGATTCTCGAGCTGTCCTTTCGTTTCACATTCAGAAGCTGCAAACGGCGCTTCTTATTGTATGCTGGCCATATATTTCTAGTGGTCCAGATTACGCCACCTAATTAATGCTTTTTGAAAGTAGTGTTTGAAGATTTCACTTTTAATAGTCCCAAGTGGTGTTGCGACTGAAACGCCAGTTGAGACATCTAAAACGTATCCTTTTTTTGGCCAGTTCGTCCGCCCTCTCATTATTGTAGTAGTCCCTATGCGCAGGGTCCCAAACTAGAGTAATGTCCTAGCCTTGACAGCTCTTCTTTGCATTGTCTGACTAGAATAGATGTTGTTGTATGGGATTTGAGTGACATGAGGGCCGCCTGACTGTCAAAAAAATGGCTGTGCTGCCGCGAATATTTTTTCGCATACAATTTTGCATACTTTCCTAATCGCTAGTATCTCAGTCTGAAATACAATAGACTTGTCTGGGAGGAGTATCGAAAGTTTTAAATGGGGCTACGTAAAGATAAAGTCTTACAGAACTAATGGAATCAATTATAGTTTAAAAAGAAAAAAAAAAAAACAGGAAATGATTAAGGAAATAGATCTGCCATATTGTCAAACTAACCACTTCTTTCTAAATAGTTTTTATTAGCTATTGCAATAATAGTTTAACTTATAGATGTTAGTTCAAGTAAAAGACGACAGTCCAAGTAAAATACGATAGTTCAAGTAACAGACGGTAGACCAAGTAAAATATGGTTGTCCAAGTAGAAGACAGTAGTCCAAGTAAAATTAGGTTGTCCAATTCAAAGGCGTTAGGCCAAGTAAAATACGGTACTTCAAGTAAAAGATGTTAGTGTGTGTAAAAGACGATAGTCTGTCAAAACCCCGTTAATCTGTGTAAAAGACTAATAAATTCAACTTGTTACCCCACAAAACATTCAAGTTTATTGACAATTTCAAATACAACTGTGAGAAATACAAAAACGGTATAAAACTTTTAACATGCCATTGACAAAGAAAGTTTAAACCGCATTTAACAAAGTGTTTTTTTTTTTTTTTGTTAAAAAGGAATTTTTTATTTGACGCACTGTGTGACACCTACGGTTATTTCATCAGTATAATATTAATGTATGTAAGAGTGACAGTGGAAGAAAAAACAGTAACAGTAGTAAAATACATTTTATATCAGCAGCAACAATCTAAACTAATCGTCATCTAAATACACATCAGCTTCAGTCTTTAGTTTAAATAGAAAAACTGCAAACAAACATAAAAAAGAAATGCATGACAATTGCAGCAATATGCATGCAAAACGTTATCACCAGCATCATTATCGTCATAGTCATCAAAATATCACCAGAGCCATCAGCAACCTCATCAGTAACGCCATCACAAATATGGCTGCTTGTGGCATTGCTACCATCATCGTCATCATCAGTATCAGCAGCCTTGTAATTGTGCAATCGTAATCATCATCATCATAATCATCATTATCAATATTATTATTATTTGCAACTTCACTGCCAGCATCCACTTACCAAGTATGTATGTATACAGCAAATGGTTAGATGTTAGCTGCGTCTATAGCTGTGGATGTGATGAGATTTTTGGCGCAAATAGAGCAGTAAACTAATGTGTGCTATCCAATGTTTGTGTATGTATCATCGCTAGCTAGCATTTGTTTTTGCCTCCATTTTGTGGGTTTGTTTATTTGTTTGCTGCATGCAAATGATAAGATAGAAAATCCCCCACAGGATATATTCTAACCAGTAATGTCATCCACATACAGACGACAACTATTTTGCATGCATTACAATGGCTACGAGTGTACATTACTCTGTAGCAATGTTTAAGTTTGTATGATACTAAATATTTTCACATTCTCTATTTTATTTTTCTATGTAAATTATTTTTTCTATTTGAATTTCTTTGCCACAAAGTATGTGTACGGTGTGAGGGTGGTTGTGTGAAGGCGGTGGGATAAAGAGGAATTACTTACATCATTAATACACACATAGCACAATGTTGCATGTTGTATGTAGTATGTGGCAGTGGTATATAAAAATGGCAAAAATAAAAATATTTTAAATATCTTTTCAAAAAAGCCACTATGACAGCAGTGAGGGTGAGGAGCACTAGTAGGGGTTTTTTGAGAAAAAAATTTAAGCCTTTTAATAATACTTATATAGCAATGTTTAAGTTTGTGACGGTATAGTGTACCAAAACTACGTCTTTTACGACGACTAACGTCTTTTACAGAGACTTACGTGTTTTACAGAGACAAACATATTTTACACAGACTATCATCTTGTACACAGACTTACGTCTTTTAAAGAGACCAACGTCTTTTACATAAACTATCATCTTTTACAGAGACTTACGACTTTAACATAGACTAGCGTCTTTTACACAGACAAACGTATTTTTCACAGACTAACATCTTTTACGAAGACGAATGTCTTTTACGCAGCCTACCGTCTTTTAAATAGACGAACATATTTTACACAGACTAACGAGTTTTACTAAGCCTAACACAGAGACTTACGTCTTTTACAGAGACTAACGTCTTTTACAAAGACTAATGTCTTTACACAGCCTATCATATTTTATACAGACTAACGTATTTTACGCAGACGTGTTTTACTAAGATTAACGTCTTTTACAGAGACTAACGTCTTTTACAGAGACAAACATATTTTACACAGACTATCATCTTGTACACAAACTAACGAGTTTAACATAGCCTAACGTATTTTACAGAGACTAACGTCTTTTACAAAAAGATTAGCATCTTTTACACAGACTAGTGTCTTTTACACAGCTTAGTACGCAACTAGCGTATTTACATAAAGACTAGCGTCTTTTACTAAGCCTACTGTCATTTACACAGACATCTCAGCTGGAAATCTAAGACTGCTATGCCACAACTAATTAATTTTATTGAAAGTAGCTTTTGACAGCTCATAGACGCTATAATTTCTCGCACAAATGCCGCTATAAAGGAATGTATACAATAAAAATTGTAACTATAGGAACTGCATTTTTTCATATTGTTACTAATGCATCTTTACATATGCAGATCTACAAATGTATGAATGTAGAAATGACATGATGTGTAAGCTGCTGCTGGGTGGCAATATAAATACATATATATCTATACACATTTATTTGGTTGTATAATATGTATACAGATAGACAAAGTTACACTAAAATCCATAACATACATTTGAATATTTATTGTAGGTTCGTTTGTTTATTTGTTGATGAAACTTATTTTCTAAATGTCTGTCTGTCTGTCTGTCTGTCTGTCTGACTGTCGCTCTCTGCTTGTCAGTCTCTTTTTACATTAATGTATGTAAGTATGTATGTGTATAAGGATTTGTGACTGTTATTTACGCGGAAAAATATTATAGATTTAGTACTTTAGCTACTGCCTGTATTACTGCTGGATATAAGCACACTGGAACTATGACTACCAGCCAACCAACAAAACAACCAACCACTAGTATTATTCGTAAAATCATTTTACATTTGTATGCCATCGTTTTTTATTTAAATTATTTTTCATCTTCTTATAGAAATAAATGTTTTTAAAGTTCAATGTTTTTATATCCTCATAGTGGTGGGCTCCCATCACTTCAAAGAGCATAACTCTCTTTAAAACCGTTCGTATTCAAATAATATTTTACAGAAATATGTTCCATTTGCCCATCAGTCCATAATTAGTCATAGTCGCATATAACAACCATAAATCTCTTAAAAAAATTATACAAAGCTCTAATTTAAGGCCCCCTTCGAAAATCACTTTAACATGTATAAATATTTTAAAGATAAAATTTAACACTTAAAATATTTATGCACAGAAGTCATGCCACTAAATATTTGAATGATTGGTCCATAATAGGTCATAACTGCCATAGAGTGCCCTGGGTGTAGGGTGTATTATATGGTCGGGCCTGATCGACTATACTTTTTTGCTTGTTTTTGTGTTGTTTGTAGATTTGTAGTAATGGACAAAATATTGTTTATTTTGCAAAAGTTTACATATGGGTTAGAAAATGTAGAATTGGTAAAAGAAAATAAAAATATTGTCGTTCGTCTGTGCAAAACACGTTAGACTGTGTAAACGACGTATGTCTGTGTGAAAGACGCAAGTCTGTCTAAAACGTAAGTCTTTTACTCAGATTACCGTAAGACGTAAGTCTGTATAACAGACGTAAGACTGTATAGAAAAAGCCTGTATAAAAAAAGGTAGTCTGTGAAAAAGTCGTTAGCTTGTATAAAATCCGGCAGACTGTAGTATGTGTAAAATTCTGTCGTTTGTGTAAAAGACGGTGTTCTGTGTAAAAGACAATATTCTGTGTAAAACACGGTAGTATGTATAAAAGACGTTAGTTCATGTAAAAATGTAAGTCTGTGTTAAAGACTATGTAAAGGACGGTAGTATGAGTAAAAGACGGCTGGCCTACCGTCTTTTACAATATTCTGAGTAAAAGTATGTAGTGCAAGTAAAATACGGTAGTCTATGTTAAAGAAAGTAGTCCAAGTAAAATATGGTGGGCCTAGTATAAGACAGTAGGCCAAGTAAAGCACGGCAGGCCAAGTAAAAGACGGTGGTCTAAGAAAAAGACGATAGTCCAAGTAAAATACGGTGGGCCAAGTTAAACGGTAGGCCAAGTAAAATACGTGGTTTAAGAAAAAGACGGTAGTCCAATTTAAAGACTATATTCCAAGTTAAAGACTATAGTCCAAGTTAAAGACGATAGTCCAAGTTAAAGTAAAAAACGGTGTGCCTAGTAAAAGACGGTAGGCCAAGTAAAAAAAGCTAGTTCAAGTTAAAGACGCTATTGAAAATAAAATACTCATGCTTCCACTATCAGAGTTCTCAGCAATTATGCCCATCATTGTAGACGTAGATATTTACATATGTCTTTATGCTTATTTCCATATTAGTACATGAATGCATGGCATACCATGATATGTAAATATCTCTGTAAACCCACATCCATACAGATACTTAATCAATGTTTTTACTCGTATATGATTGTATGTATGATTGTAGAAATGTGTTTTTCCCATTGTTCTAGTATGCGTTTGTTAAGATTTGTATGTGTGGTGTCTTTTTGTCACAGTTAATGCCAGCAAAGTAATTAATTACACACTCAAATCTTCTTGTCATACTTTCTACTTTCAAGTTCTTTTTATTCTTCAAAATACTATTGTTGTTTTCGAATCTGTATCTGTTTCTGTTGCTGCTACTGCTGCTGATTTGCTACAGTTTCTTAGTTATTTGTTTTTACAATATCTAGTTGTTGATGTTGTTGTTGTTGTTGCTGCTTCTGCAATTGTTGTTATTGTTGGTTGCTACATACATTTTCTTAGTATATACATATATAATGATATTTATATCAAAGTATATTTTCAATTCATCATATAATTAAGTAGTTTATAACAATTATATATAAAGTATTGTTTTGTTTGGCATAGTTTTAATGGGAATTTCTTTTAACAGCAACAAAAATCTAAATCTACTGCCTAAGTTTAGGATTTAGTTAAAAGATTTGAGATTTTATAGCAATACAATTAATTTGAGAATGGTGTTAGAGTTTTGTGTTGAATTTCGAGGCATATGTTGAAGGCTTGTTAAGTAGTTTAAGTAAGTTTAAGAAATACTAAAGGATTAAGCAAATTTAACTTAAATTTTAGTTTCATTTAAATAGGCAGGCTCGAATTGTGTTTACTAGGCTGTTGTTGATGTAAACAAATTTGGATGTAATTATGTATATCTCAATGATTTTGTAGGTAGCTTTAAGATGGTGATCAATGCATTATATCCTGGCACTAAATGGGCATGGCTGTTCAAGACAACCCAAATCCATCTGTTTCTTAGATTAGAGGTATTTTAAAATTAATTAGAAATGAAATTTCCTTGGAATTACATATTGTAATTTGTTTACAGAAATCTTGAAAGGACATTCAAAACTTACAAGACACTTAATTTCAAGCTCGATTTTGTATTTAAAATTCAATTAGAATTAATATAATTTTTTTTACAAAAACCTTTAAGGGACATTCAACAATTGTAAGCTCAATTGAATGAAAAACTCCCACTTTAGATTATAAAAGCTTCTAAAATGTTTTGATTTAACCATTTATAAAGCAAATTTAACTCATATAGCCTAAAATTTTAGTAAAATACACATAAATATTTCACTTTAACTTTAATCATGAATCTGGACCAGTTACCAACAACAAATTGTCAGTTGTAATAAACCAACAGCAGCAGCAGCAGCAGCAATAACAACAAATTGCAGCAACACAATTTTTCTCTGGTTTATTTTAATCTCTTGTCTTTTAACTTTAAGGTATGAATTAGAAGTAAAATCAGAAAAAAAATCAAACAACAGAAACAAAATAATGCCACAACATAACAAAAAAAAAAAAAAAAGGCAAGAACAAAAATATCCTACGAAAATCCTTTATTGTATCTGAGTTATTTTGTTGTAATTCTTGTTTTATATTTTTTTATACACATTTTTTGGAGCACATTTTCAAACAAACTAAAAATGTTGAAAAAAATATATGTACAATTTTACAAACACTAGAGCTTTTGTGTTTTTGTGTTGCCGTTTTAAGATGCTTGGTTGTTGGTATGTTTTTGACAACAAAGCAGGTTGAGGTTTTTGTTTGTTTTATTTTTGCTTACTCTCCCCAAAAACACTAACACTAACAACAATATGGTAAAAACAAAATCTTTAATGTAAAATACAAGAAAATTATTACAAGTACAAGGAGAATTTTTTTGTTTTGGCCGAAAAAAAAAACAAACGAAGCGAATGGAACCAAGCAATTTTTTTGAAATTTAAATACTGTTACCTATAATAGTTACAAAATATAAATTTATGTATGAGCTAACATTTAAACACGCACAAAAATAAGGACATACAGTGGGATTGATTTAAAAATTAATGTTGTTAAATAAAATGTTTGATTTTTAAAGGAATAGCAGCATATTTAATTTGTTTCTAATTGAACAAATTCAGGTTTCATTTGATTTTAGAAAATAGGTTCTAAATTTATTGGATTCTTTTAAATTTTCTTTGTTTTCCAAAGAACTAGTTCACCTTTCATTACATGTTGTATGAACCAATACAAATACCATGCGCTTTTTCTTGAGTCGATTTCAAATACATTTCTTTCTAAATAAACAGAATCAAATATTTTCTATTCTATAAAAATCGGCTCAAATATGATTCTATTGTGTGGCGTCATTACAAGTGTGTCTTTTGGAATATTTGCACCAGTGTTCTATTCGATTTATATGTGTTTGATTTGTTTATGACTTAAAAAAACATTAGTTTGATAATAATTTAATTGCATGTGGTAAACACTTTTTGCAAATTATCCAACACAAATCAAATTATAATACAAATTAAATGAATTATGAAAAAACTGTCAAGAACCATTGAGTGCAATATTATAGCAAAGACAAAAAGTAGCTATTCTATGCGAGTAATAGCTAAACAGCATAAAATAAATCAATCAGTTGTCATACGAGTCCAAAAAGACGTTTTATTGTTACCAAACCAAAAAAACTATTAACGAATGTGGACGCACGTCTTATGATAACACAAATGAAAAACAAGACAAATGTATAACCAAACAATATGCTTCCATAGCGTTAGTTGATACATTTTTGATAAAAAGAAATGTCAAGGCACGGTTAAAGTTTGCCAGAGAGCCCATAAATTGATCAATAGATGACTGAAAATGTGTAATCTTGTCAGACGAAACAAAATTTAATCGTTTTCAAGCCGATTCCGAACAGTGCAGATAATTCAAAGAAACCTTGTTAAGGAAACAAAGCAGCACGATGGCGGGATATGGGGTTGCTTTATATGATCACACCTCGGACCACTGCAAAGCATCGAATCAAAAAATAATAACGAGGAATGATGACTATCTTCCTGTTTTTGTAAATAAGAGCATCTATCATGTAGATATAGTTATTTTTCAGCTTTTTTCATGCAGTGGCTAGCAAAAACGTTGGCACAATACCGAATAACTCCAACCCATTTGGACGAGTTTTCGAAGCGAGTTCAGCGCAAATGGGAGAGTATCAAAATTAATTAATTAAAAAATCGGTGGAGAGTATGCCAACACGTAAAAAAAGTGTTTTAAAAACAACGGTCTTTGGACTAAATATTAAAAATGTTAGACATTTGAAATTAACATTTTGAAAAACAAATATTTTTTTAAATTTCATTGAATTCTATATAAACCGGTTTAACTATAAGAATAAATTCTATATGAACCGATTTGCAGTTCATTTGAACAACATCACAATTTATATGATCTTAAATTGAATTCATATTTAAAGATATTACGCTCCTGTTGGATACTAATTTTAAATTCAGAATTCTAAATTCTTTAATTATTTTTAGAGCTTTTATAAATCTGCACATTTCATTAGATTAAAATAATTCTATGGAATTGGTTCATAAATTCATACAAATGGAGAGGGAAACAAACAACAAATTACCATATTTGGTCGTCAGGAATGGCAATATAATTAAAATAAACTGCTACCAAAAACCTATATCTTCTGGTAGACTCGTTGCAAACATCCCAGAAAAACAATAATAAACACTGCTATAAACTTTATCATAAGAAACATGAAATCTATATAAATTGATTTATCTAGTTTATATATAAATCAATTCTAATATACCAAATTAAATATAACGGCGAGTCCCAAATTACACGAAGCAATTTTTATTGAAAAGATGGATACATTTCTTCGGTGTTAACACAACACAATTTTATTGTTTAAATCGCTCGTATTTTTATTTGACAGTATAAACATGTGTGATACGAAGAAGAGAGTAACACAAATTGTTAGTAAAATCAAGTGTGTACTCGTCTTTCACTACGATGTCTGAAAGGTAAACCGCTTAGCTTAAAGACAGCGTTGTCAACTTTGAAATTTTAAAACGCACCAAAATGGAGAAAAAAGCGCACCAGTTACAAGTTATGTTTCAAATACTTATTGAATTAATTTGAAATTTTTTAATATCATAAATTCTATAAAAAACTTTTTATCAACGTAAAATTATTAAAATTATTATTAGTAAAAGTAATAACAGTAAAAGGCTTTTTTTAATAAATGAGCTAATAAAGATAAAATAAGCATTTAACCACTCAAAATTTAACTCACAATATGATATTCGGAACTAAAGTACTAATTGGTAAAAAAGCCAATTTCAGTACATATTTGGTACTTTTTTTTATATATTTTTGTTTTCTAGTTAAAGAACTTCTATTTGATTTTTTCCAATAAAATTTGTTAGGATTACACTGATACTCTAATTTTGGTTGTTCGTCTACAGTTCAGTAGACCAAACCATCAGGTTATACAATTATTTTTATTTACATGTTTAAAATGTTAATTTGATTTTCAAACAAAGATTTTTGAAGAATTTGATTTCATTTATCATACATTCTTATTTAAAATACATTTTTTCATCGTATAGATTTCATGAGTTGTGAATTATTAAAAAACTGCAATTAAAAATTAGTAAAAATAAAGATTCCATCACATTTTCGAAAAAAATTAAAAAACGCACCGAAATACACAAAAACAATTTTGCAGTGTTGAATGAAATGGTACTCAAATAGGTGTATTTTATTGGAGAAATATTTTTTCTCACACTGAAACAAAAAGCTGTGTTGAATTTGCTTTTGTGCCACCAAAAATTAAAAAGCGCACCAAAATTTAAAAAAAAGAATAAAGAATTTTTCGCACCAAAAATTTAAAAAGCACCAAAAATGGTACGAAACGCACCAAGTTGACAACGCTGCTTAAAGAATTGCTTCGTGTAAATTGGGACTAAAAATGTATTCACCGATTTGTTCCGATCAAATCAATTTGTCTGGAGAAAAAATTTTTACTGAGAATTTTTTACAGCACGATTTACCGATTTTTCTGGGAAATCAAAGCTGCCATATGTAAACAAAATCGATTAGTGGTAATACTGCGGCTATTTATTTATTTTTCCTTGGTTTTTAAGTGTCAAAACAAAAACAAATATTAAATTATTTTAAAATATTGTGTATATTTTTCAAAAACAATTTATAAAATTTTTGATGAACAAATGAAATAAATAATTTAATTTCACAAACACCATAGATAGAAATGTAACCTTTTGCCAACTCCGTTAATTTTTGTCCAAAGAATATATAAAATTAAACCAATTCAGGCAGAGAGTTGTTCGTAAAAAAATATTTCCTCTCTCTCAAAAAGAGAGACGCCAAATTTCATATGAAAAATTTTTGTGCGAACAAATATTTTGTCCAAAATGAATGGGTGAATCCACCTTAATAATACAAAGCGATATATGCAAGGTGTGCTACATATAACAAACACACCAGTAGAGGAGATAATTAACCACAAAATGACATCAACATAAACTATAATATATATTTTTTAAATTATTTTTCCCTGAAAATGACTAACAAAGCTAAGTAAAGTAAAAATTAAAAACAAACAAAATCTCAAGCCGAATTAATAAAATACAAAGATTTTTAATTTCAACAAATCTAAATAAAACAGTTCGAACTTTGTGCAATTATATAAAAACTTTTAATTTTATACAATTACGAACTTGTTTGCATTTTAATTAATTATTTATAAATACCTCCTAAATTCATTTGTTTCAAATACGAACTAATATTTTAATTGTTTCTCTTTCAAATGAATTGTATTTTCTAAGAGAAAGTTTGCATTTAGTTATTTCTAAAAAAAACTAATGAATAGTAAATGTAAGCTAGTTAATTTTTTATTAAATCCAATAAAAATTAAAGAAGTTTTAAAATTTTCATTTAATTTTATACTAATCATTATATACTTAAGGCATTCTATTCGATTCTATAAGAATATTTTATTTGATGCAATTATTTTGAAAAACATAGTTCTTAAGGAAAAGCCCATTCATCTAATCTACTGCTTTTGTCCTATGGTACTTTTCAATAACCAGCATAAATATAAATATATACTTATGTATGTTTGTAAAGCAAAGTCTTTGTGTGTTACAATATATAAGCTCAACATTACCAATGTAAAATTTTATGAAAAAAAACCACAAACCTACAAAAAAAAAAAAAAACATGAACAACAAACATCGGAAAGTTTGGTAGTTAAAGAAGAGCTTTGTTAAAGTGTGGTTTATATGTAGAACAACAAAAGCAAATCACAATAACAATAACAACCTCCAATCTCTACTAACAAAATACAACACACCCTGACAAACAAACATACATGCACGCACAGCTTTATATTTTAAATGGGGACAAATTATTAAATACAAAAACATACACTTGTTGTTTATCAAAGAAGCCGAATAAAAGCGACCGACCAAACGACCGTACGACCTCAATGTTAAGAGCAACTATTATATGAGTATAATGCAAGAGAAAAAGTGAAGAGAAACCATAACCACCTTTAAGTTAACTAAACTAGTAGTTTAAGCTTTGGTTGGGGTTTTTTGCTGTAATTTTTTTTTGAATGTGCTTAAGATTTTTATTTATTTTATTATAAGAGAAGTTGTTTTACCTTAAATATACATAAGTAATAATATTTTACAATTTTTTTTGCTAAAATTGTGTTTTTTTCCAGTAAATTAAGGGATAAACTAATGGACTATATTAAACAATTTCTATTTATTTTGTGAGTTTGGTAAGTTTATTAGAGGATTTAAAGTTTATATACTTTATGTAAAGCAATGTTCAGAATAAAATCAAGCTCATTTTTAGACAACGCTTTTGTTTGAAAATTCAAAATTATGCGGCCGCACTATAAAGGGGGTTTCAACAAATTACTTTGTTTTCCAATAGGGAAATATTGCTATAACATGCAAGTTTTGACAATTTGCTTGTTAGCACATCAGTAGTAGAAGCTTTGGCCATTTTTAAAGTTAATTTGATTTTCCCAATAACTTTGCTGCAGATTTGCTGAAGTCAATCAAAACAACAGTACGTAGGTTTTCCTGGAAAATTATTTTATCATTATATTATTTGTATGGATTGTTAGCAAGCTTAATTGATGCATTTCAGCTAGGTAAAATTCAAAGCTCAGTTATTGAGCAGCCTTTGTCTGCTGAAGGTGTCACTGTGTGGTAGGATATGTGGTCTACAGGCTTATACGGGGCTTCGCTTGGAAATGCGGTAACTGCTTTTAAGTTTTGGCTTATTATTTATGATATGAATATCACAGGCATGTGATTTCAACATGTCACACAGCCAACGAAACAATGAATTTATTGCAAACAAAATTTAAATATCGCATAATTTTATGAAATTCAATTGCACAATTTAACACGCGATTTAACATCACTGAATTATTTTTTTTGTGGCCCTATGTTAAAAATACTGTTTATACAGGGCCAACTCAATATCCGTAACGTGAATAATAAAATAGTGATGCACTTTTGTCAAATTGTAATTGAAAATTTTGTTAAAAAATGGACATCTGTTTGATATTAGTTTAAATTTATTGTATAATTGTTAGCTACTTTTTTACTCTTTAGTTGTTACTAGAATAACAAGTAAACAAACAAAAAAATTCAGCACTGTGGCTTGTTTTGAAAAGATTTATATTAATTTTTTTTCTAGAACAAAATATCTAACATTAAACCTATTTTAAACTTTAACCATTTCCTTAGCTCTCTTTGATATTAAATTATTATAACATGTAAACATATTTGTTTGCTTTATTTCTTATTGTTTATAATATGACTATTTATAAAAGTTGCTAAAACTATACCAAACAACTAAAGCTCTAAGATACAAATACATTTATTTCATCGAATCAATCTCCTCTTGTTTTAAGCAGCAAGTTTTTTAAGTATGTTAACTCTAAATATTTTGCTATATTTTCTTATTTATATTTTAATTTCTTAAGTCCGCTTTCACATTCTTCAATTTTAACTCTTTAAGACAATGATTTTTTGGGTGAGCAGAGAAAAGAGAATAAAAAGGACACAAACTTAATGGTACTAGTCAATTATCTTATTTCCTTTTGTTTTTTCTTTCATGCATGTTGATTTGCATGAAAAAGTACTAAAATTGAATTGATGTATGTGAATGAAATGCCAAGTTCCAAAGAGAATTGAACAAACACTGATCAGCTAAAACTAAAGAGTGTGTGTCCTGTTTATTGCTATGTGTATACAAAAGTTCTTATGAACATAATTAGTATTGGCAATGTTACAAGAATTACATGTGAAACAGTTTGTTTTAGAATAAAACTCCTTACAAATGATGCCACTGAAATAATTTAGTTTTGCGCTGACAATTATATATAAAATAAAATCTCTATTTAAATCATGCCTTTAGATTAAGATCTTAAAATGTTATTGCCTATTTCAATCACAAAATGTATTTGTATAATTTCATAGTTTATTATTATTTTAAATTTTATTTTAAATTTTATTATTTAAAATATTAATGTTATACAAATTGCATTCCCACACAAGACGTATGAGTGATATTATTACAAGCTTTTCTTTGCTAACAAATAATATTGCTGATACTTCTAATTGAATGGGTTTAGTTGTATCATTTATTCAAGAAATAATCTACATATCTCAAACGTTTTATTAAAGCTAAAAATTTGTAAAATTTATATTGAAACAAATTACAATTTCTTTATAATTTCTGGCAAATTTCTTACAACATTTTCAATATTAATGATGGTTTTAACAACATTTTTATACACACAAGAGTAAAGAAATTAAAATGTTTGTATAAGAAACTAAAATATTTTTGAAACTAACATACTTAAAAATTAGTTATGACGGCCCAAGGTGTCAACTTTTTACCCCAGTAAATCACCCAATTAAACTCAGACATATCTCGGTTTTTACTATATACAATTTAAGGAATATATCTTCCATCGTTTACGGGCTTGTGACGTATTTCCCAAATTAAAGGTTTCTAAAGATTTGTGGCATTATAGTCCTTCATAGAGTGCGAATACCTCAAATATTGGGTGTATAATTTAAATATGCAGATGGTAACATAACCGATGTTATATCCTTTGAAAAAGGTTTTTGTCTTTAGCAAGTTTGACATCATTTTTGTGAAGGGTACAAATGTATCATTTATTCCTACTTAGTTTTTGAACATTATAGTGGAAACAACAAAGCATCATATGTGGAAAGTTTTGCTTTAATTCTTTAATTTGAAAAAGTGCCACCTGAACACACAAGCTTATGATAAATTTATACCATCGCACAGTGCACGAAATGGTCTAGCGTCGTTTAATTCAAATTTAAAAATGTTAAATTGCTTTATTTTTCTTTTCCTTTCGATGACTAACATACCAATTAGGTTATCGGTACTCCTGTTTGACAGTAAAATCGATAATTAAAAAACTATGAGCTTCTAAACGTAACATATGATGCAGCATGAGCATAATGTTTTTTCTTTCATTTTTTAATTAGCTTACTGAAATTAGGTATAACAACTAAGTTAATTACTTTTAAAATAAAAGAAGTGTATTTATTTGATACTAGAGATATGTATTAGATAAATTTTATGATATTTGTGACCTGTGTTTATATGATAAATCAAAATGTGTGGTCGAATTTAACCCTTTTATTAATTTTTTTTAATAACTTTTTTTAACTTTCGTGGAGTGTAACTTTAAAACTTCGACAGTATTCGGTCTAGTTTTTTAGTTTTTTGTAAATATTGTACTTTGTGATCGTCAGGTGTCCAGAATCACGTGCCCTTTTGTGCCCGTTTTTATGCAATTTAATTTTTCCGTTCTAAAGCGTAGCCTCTTTTTAACATGGCACGAAGAGTCTGGCCCTTTAAAAAAGTTTTCTGCAGTGGAGTCTCATATATTTACCAATTGATAAGAACAACTATAGAGCGGAACAAAACTTAGAAATTGCCAAAAGGTTAAGACATTTTATCACGAAATTGGTAGAAAAATGGAAAGCGAGTAACAGAACTATTAAAAATTTTGAAACAAAAAACAAAGAATGGCTGGATGGGCCACTCTTATTGGTTGATCCATCAACTAATACTGGACGAAAAATATCATTGATTTTACATGCCTAGTTCCGTGCATAAAAAGTTAATACATGGTGCAGACATAATAGACTGTGTTACACTTCCGATTGGCATGTTATTTTAATTTTTTAAAAAGTTTCCTTAGTTTTAATATACTAATATAATTTTTTAAATATAGCGAAGTTAAAAAATTTATTTTACTGGTGGGTTATTGTAAGTTGCAAAACTCTTTTGTTTCGAAAATTCGTAGCAAAACTTGTTCTTTCCACACTTTAAAACTTTATTTTTCTTTAGATGAGGAGCATTAATTTTGTCAAATTTAATGTTTTAATAAAAAATATCCTAATAATGAAGAATTAGTAGCTTTCACCTTATTTGGCTTATTTACTAAGCTGTAGCAAGTTTTTAGCTTTTTACCAACATTTTTGTAAACATTAAACGAACGAATTTTGCTTCTCACCTCCTCATTTATATTGTTCAAATGTTTCAAAATAAGAGCTAAACATTTGAGAGAATCCCGCATTTTTAAGTTATACTCGTACACCAAATAGAACATAATATTATCTTTTTAATATTTCTTTCAAGGGAAATTTATTAATATAAACTCAGTTTAAGTTTACAAACTGATTTCTATTTTAAGTTTGTTGCTGTTTCATTGTATTTTAGGATGTATGCCATTTTGCATAGACTATTATGCATTAATGCAAACAGAAAATATTACATTATACTTTAGCGCTAACTAGTACAAATTGTTTTCCTTAACATATTACAAAAAAAAAACGGAAAAGAAGAAAAATCACAAGCATAACAAATCAAAAGAAAATTGAACATTTTCTGTTTTCTGCAAGAAACTCAAATGGGGAAAATTGTAAAGAAATTTTGTAAAGAAAAACAAGTAAATAGTTTGTTATGAAATGAATAAGTAACAAAAATACCGTAAAGAACTATATAAAATTATATATAAAGAACTTCAAAAACTGTTGTGTCTTGGAATTAATCTCTCAAATATAGTTGCACACTATAGTTCTCTGCTGCGCTAAAAATAGTTTCTTGACTTGCCTCCATTACCTTTAACAGCTCTAATACACCAATTAGTTATTAGTAGAGTGCACATTTGAAAAATGTTAAGCAGCTATTGCCACAAATATTCAGCTCTGTTGCATAAAAGGTAGCAAAAAAAAAGTCGTAGCATATAAGAGAAACTTTTGGAAACAACAACAAAAAAGAAATATGTATCAAAGTACAACAACAGCAAAAAATACTATTAGAGAATTTACAACTATGGCAACATGCCTTACAAGGCATTAACTCAGCAATGGCATAACAATGACAAGAACTGTTAGAAAATAATATATAAAAATTTTAAATAAACTAAGTAGCAACAGGTAAATATTTCTATCTATTAAAAAAAAATAAGAATAAAATGTATTTGTTGCTTCGAGTTATTATTTCTACTAGAGACTAAATTACATGCAAAAAAAAAACAACATACATATTTACAAATTAGTCTCAAGGCTAACAGCAAATATAAATAGTAACAAGTCAACAAACAGAAAGCCCAGCACAGTGGCTTGTTTTTTTTTTTTTTTTTTTTAAAGATTTATCATATAATTGCAAATTATAGGATAAATTATTTTATTGTGAGCAATAGCAACATAGGCCTTCAGCTCATTTTTAAGAATTATGTATGTATATTTATTTTTTCTGCAGCTAACCTTAAATCTATTTTAATCTTTAACAATTACCTTAGCTCTTTTTTGGTATTTAATCTCAAAGTATATATTTAAACACATTTGCTTGCTTTATATCCCATTGTTAGCTAACCTATAAATATGACTCTAAGAAACAAATATAAATATTTCATAGAATCAAACGCCTCACTGACTTGTTTTAAGCAATAAGCTTTTTAACTATGTAAGCTATAAATAATTTAAGTTTTTTTTTTGTATTTTATTTTCATTTCTTGTTATGTGTATATAAAAGTTATTAGGAACATCATTAATATTGGCAATGTGACAAGAAATATGACAGAAATTATAAACAAATTTGAATAGCAAATATTAATAATTATTTTATCAACAGTATATTAAAGTAAGTAAGTAGGTATATTAAAAATGAAGGTCAAAATATCTTTTATTTATTTCTTATTTCTTTCAATATATCGCTGCAACAATGTGTAGCATCTTCAAAGGAATACAATTTATTAACAAATTTATACACAAATGCTACACATAATTGTAGCGAAATATTGTAAGAAATAACAAATAAAAAAAAGAAATTTTGATCTTAAGCTTGAAGAAAATATAATTTTTAATAGAGATAAAAAGGTCGAGCAATTAGTTTAGCTTTACTAAAGTGTGTGAAATATATTTTGTTATAAATAAAACTCCATACACATGATGCAACTAAAATACTTCATGTTAGACGTAAGAGTAATATTATTTCTTTACGAAGATAAACTTGTAATAATATTACTCTTACGTTATTGTGTATTAGTTATTAGTGTGTTTTTATTAGTAAACTTTGCTTAACCCTACACTTCATATTGTATCACTGGTGATATACAATTTCATTATTGGAATATTATTATTTATTATTATGTTATACATTTCCCTACTGCATAGTGTATCACTGGTGCTGCATATGAAAATTGCATAATATCTACTAAATTAGTGTTTTAATTTTTTTTTAATATTTTTCCAGGAATCAGACGATAACTTGCCCTTAAAAACATTTTTTTTCGATCAAATATAAAAAGTCATGCAGTGTAGGGTTAATACTTAATGTTATAAATAAGCAGCGTTGCCAAATGTGCAGATTTATCTGTTTTTTGCAGTTTTTTGAAGTGCAAAACAGGCTTGCAGATTTTTACTCCAAAAAACAGTTTTTTAAAATCAATGCGGATTTTTCAATTTTATTCGAATAAAACAAAGAAGCGATCAATATTATTATTCCCAATCTATGTGGAATTTTGCGGACCAATGATTTCAAAAAAAAAAATTTCAATTGCAAAAATTGTGTACAAACAAAAGAAATAGAAACTAAATTTAATAAGAATATGTACAACTAATACATACAAAAGTATGTCTAATTAATTTTCTACCCAGTAAAAAATAGGATCATCCAAAGAGTAATCCTGGAGCGCTCCTTTGCGAGTAATGGATTACTCCATAAAACTCCGAACCTCATAGGTTTTTTAACACAGCATGTCCGCAGACACGAGTACTCCTTTTAAGCTCCTTATGGAGAACTCCCTTTGATCTTGAAAATGACGACAGAGGGAGTAATCGTTTTTGTCTACTAAAAGAGCATAGCGGGAGTAATCGTAGACAACAAAACAAAAACAAGTTTTGATAGCTCGCTTATTACTCCAAATGGTTGAACAAGTCATTACTCCTTTATTGCTCGATTATGGATTAATCCATATATTTTTTACTGGGTATGATCTCTTTACATATGTATGTGATAATTTAAATGAAATACTATACGTTATGTTTTTACTGTTAATTTTATATACATATATTTTAAATCAAATATAAAAATTATATTTTGTTTTCTTTTTTTTTTTAATAAATATGAATTAAATATATACAAATATCATTGTATTACATATCGCACACATTCTTCAAAAGTGACTCAATTCAAAATTTTAATTTTTCGGGTTTGTATGCTTAAACAACACACAACACACTTGTTTATCTATAAGAAAAAGATCAAAGCATTTTGTTACAGTTAACAAGTTACAAAAAAACAGTTAGGTCTTTCTTTATATTTTATTTGGTATAAAGTTGCAATTTAATAGTGATTTAGTTTTAGTTGTGTCATATAATACAAATTTTGAATTGAGTCACTTTTGAAGAATGTGTACGATATTCACCCTTATTGTGTTTGGCGTAGTTGAAAAACGACAGCTGTCGTAGTTGCTGTCGAATTTTAAATCTCATGCTACCGTGTAAAATTTTCGACAAGCAAAATTTTGTTTATGAATAATAATGTAATAGATTACGCTAAACTACATGATTATGAAACAGCCTGTTAAAGAACTGTCAGTCAAATGTTTATAAATAACAAAAATAAAATTCAAATATAGTTTTTTGGTGAATAAGAATACATAAAAAAAATATTAAAGAATATTTTAAAAATTAAAAAATATTAAATAAATAAAAAAATAAATAAACCATACGCATGCATAATAAATTAATTGCTGCTTCTTCCACAGCAGAAAAACTAAATTTTTTGAAAAGTCCGCCACCTGTGAACGAGTTTTTTTTTAATTTAAATTTAAAATCGCTCCACACCTTCAACCAACCTTCTCCGGAACGGGATGGTGGACCAAGACAATTTAAATCTTCAGAAATCGCGTTCCACTCTTCTTTAATATTTATGGGCTTTAAACTTTTATTAAAGCCTTTTGCCAAATAAGACTTTTGCTCCATTTTTTCAACTAATTTGGCAAATTGTGCTGCAGTTGTAATTTTTACGCTAAAAGACAGACATACATAACATTAGAACAAAATCAAGTTTTTATTGAAGTTTACTTCTTATGTATTTTTGATTTTCTGTAAAATTAGCAGATTGTTGCTAAAGTTTCAAGTTTAATGTGAAATAAATATTCACTTACAGAAAATACAGAAAGCTACTGCAGGAAAACAAAAGTAAAAAAGTTAAACTTAATTTACTTTTATTTCACTGGAACATGCCTAGTTCAATATATTTTTGCATACTTACATTTTATTTCCTTCCATTTCAATTATTTTTTAATAAATTATAGTAGCTTTGGCGCAAATTCACAAATCGTAATTAAAGTCGAGAACAAATATTTTAACGACAATTTTTTGCACTTTTGACAGATGAATACGCCAAACACAATAACGTTTTAATGGCGGTTTTTGTAAAAGATTAGAAAATTGTTGTACTCATTGACGTTTTTCGACAATTACGGTACCATTAAAAAAACGCCTAGTTTTCGCCGAAAAAACGCCAAACACAATAAGGGTGATTATTTAATTTTGTTTTGAAGGTGCAGATTTTTTTCGAAAAAAACAGGTTTTTTTTGTGAATTGTCAGATTTTGTAAAAAAAAATATGGCAACACTGTAAATAAGTAAATGCGCCAAAAATGAGGCAATAGCACACACACATTGCACAAAAGTAATCTAAACAATTCAGTCTCGCA
Organism: Bellardia pandia; assembly: GCA_916048285.2. Lineage (NCBI taxonomy): Eukaryota > Metazoa > Arthropoda > Insecta > Diptera > Calliphoridae > Bellardia > Bellardia pandia. The sequence continues at coordinate 96,915,378 of OU696531.1, read as the reverse complement.
CGAGCTTTCAAACCAGATGTTTGTATAACGCTTGTTTTTTCTTTACAATGATAAAATTAATGTTAAACGAGAAATTTGAGTGTTTTATATTAGTTAACCGGTGATTGGTGTAAATCCTATAATACGTTTAAATTTTACTGTTATTCGAAATTTTAAATACTTCAAGTAGACGTATAAGTGATATTATTTGTTAACAAAGATAAGCTTGTAATAATGTCACTCATATGTCAATTATTGTGGTTGTACTTATACATTTTGTATAACAACAATTTTGTAAAAGAACTTAAATTTTACAATTATTTAGTTTGTTTATTTGACCTTTTTCAATATTTTATAATTTCTTTTTCGAAGCAATAACGTCACTTGAATCTATATATATAAAAATGGTGTAAAAAATGTATAGTAATTCATCAAATGAGAACGGCTGGGCCGATTTCTATAAAACTTTTTGTCAGTTGTTCGTATTTTCGAGGAGAAGGTTCTTACGGAAGAAAAATTTTGGAAAATCCCTCCGGAAAAGTCGGAAAATTGGAAAATCGAGTTTTTGACTTAATGACTTTCCAACTAAAAAAATAGAAATTTCTTAGTGTAAATCATGAAAAATGCGAAATGCGAAACGCGGAAAATTGGAAAATCTCTTCGCAAAAGTCGGAAAATGGGAAAAATTGGAAAATTGAATTTTTTGTACGAAATTTTGTGTGAAATTATTCCTGTTGTATTATATTATTACTCTAGAGTTTGTCTGAAGGCCTAAAATTGGGGCGAGGCAAAGTTCGCCGGGTCCGCTAGTTTTATATAAACATTTTCTATATATTTCTATATATTTATTTCCAATATAGCGCTATCACAATGGATAGCTTCTTCAGGGATAATACAATGTTTAAATTATAATAAAATAATAATTGAAGTATAAAAATGAAAATTTTTAACAGAAAATAAAAAGTTTACAATTATGATATACAATTATGATATATATTATATACATAAAACTTGTTTGGAATAATAAATGAAAAATTAAATATGTAATATTTTTAGTTTCTAAACTTATTCTTATAAATTAAATGTATGTAATTTTGAGCTACATTGTCTGTATGTGTTTTAAAATTAATTCTCTTTTCTATCGGTACATTAATAATCTGTAACATTTCTAACATAAATCGTCTTTTATAATTTGTTTCTGTATTTAATATAGTAGTATTTTCAAAATCTTGATAATGATCTAAATTGTAACAGTGTGATATTAATGCAGTTTTTTGAGAAGATGTGTGTTTGTGTTTTTGGTCAGATTTATGTCCAGCTAATCTTGTTTTCAATTTGTTTTTAGTTGTACCTACATATATTTTATTACATTTTTCATTATCTTTGCCCTTGCACGGTATTTTATAAACAATATTAGATTTATCTAAATTTACTATTTTATCCTTTATTTTACTATATAATCTATTTAATGTGTTATAAGTTTTATGGGCTATCTTATAATTATTCCTGTCATAAAATTTTGAATTTTTTAGTCGTTCAGAAATTAATGGAATATAAGTTAAAGTTTTTTTGCATCTAAAATTTATAAATATCGCAGCAAAAAACCACAATGTTGTATAAGAATGGAATTTGTCAATAACTTCATGTTCTCAACCACGATGATCATATGACGAATTTTGCGCAAGGATTTCGATTTTATGCCTTACAACTGCAACTAGTGCTTTAATTAAATAGAATATCATGCTTAAATTTGAACTTAAAATAAAATCAAGATTAAATTTTAATTTTAATAAAATTCACTGTTAAATTTGAAATTCAAACAATACAAGGATTTACTTTGAAGTTAAGGGAAAACAAACATTAAATTTGAAGTTTTAACAAAACCGACATTAAATTTAAAGTTTAGTAAAAACCACGATTAAAATTAATGTTTAAATTGAACCACGATTACGTTTATGGTTTAATAAAAACCACGATTAAAATTTATGCTTAAATAGAGGTCATGATTAATTTTATGGTTTAATAAAAACCACGATTAAAATTAATGCTTAAATAGAGCCATGATTATGTTTTTAGTTTGATAAAAACCACGATTAAAATTGATGTTTAAATAGAGGTCATGATTAATTTTATGGTTTAATAAAAACCACGATTAAAATTAATGCTTAAATAGAGCCATGATTATGATTTTAGTTTGATAAAAACCACGATTAAAATCGATGTTTAAATTGAACCATGATTAAGTCTTTAGTTTGATAAAAACCACGATTAAAATTGATGCTTAAATAGCGCCATGATTATGTTTTTAGTTTGATAAAAACCACGATTAAAATTAATGCTTAAATAGAACCACGATTAAGTTTTTAGTTAAATAAAAACCACGGCTTAAATTGATGTTTAAACAGAGCCATGATTAAGTTTTTAGTTTGATAAAAACCACGATTAAAATTATTTTTTAAATAGAGCCACGATTAAGTGTTTAGTTTGATAAAAGCCACGATTAAAATTGATGTTTAAATAGAACCATGATTAACTTTATGGTTTAATAAAATCCAATATAAAATTTGTAATTCAAAGACATACAAAGCTAAATTAAAGCAAATTACACAACAGTTCCCCTGCTATTTTTAGTGCTTTTTAAACACAAGAAAACATTATTTTTCTTTGTATGTTAAGAAATTATTAACTATGAAATTGATATTTTAACTTATGCTGTTAATTTCTAGTTAGCTATATGAATTATTAGCATTTGATTTATAATAAAGCAACATTTCTATTTTTAAGAGTTGTTTTTAAAAATATTCATCTCTAAATCCACCTAATGTTAGCTCTGGCAATGAAAAATTTTTTTGCAAAATTTTCAAATAATGCTATAATTTTCCTCATTATTGTATTTCTATATGCTTGCAAATAAATTTGCATAATATTTCATTATTATAATATGTGTTTGTCTTTGTAATTTGTGTGTGTAATATATAAATATATAAACAGGTGTATATTTTTAAGTTTATGTTTAAGTGGATTTTTGCTTATATATATATATGTATATGTGTCTGTGTATGTTAGTGTGTGTACACAAATCCATTCATAAAACCACATAAGCTACTTTAAATATTTCCATTGTCATCCTAGTTGGTATTGTTTGTTACGTAAACTTTAATACACTAGGGTGGCACTTATTTTACCTACAATTATTCTTTTTCATTAAAAAAAAACTAAATGCAAAAGATTTCAGCAATTCAAGTGATAAACGTAGCCGTACTTGAATTTCTAATGGAAGTGTTACTTTATACATACTTTGTTTAAAAACAATTGTCGTATTTTCAATAGAAGAAAATATGATCTTTTTTACGGACTTTGTTTTAAAGAAATTGCAGTACTTTTAATAGCCATAAATGCGGTCTTTTTTGCAGACTTTGTTTTAAATTAATTTAGGTACTTTTAATAGGAGAAAACGTAATTTTTACATCTCGTTACTTTTAGTAGAATAAAACGTGGTTATTTTTACGGTCTTTTTGTTAAAGCACTCCTGATTATTTGAATAGAAGTAAACCTGGTGCTATTTATGTAATTCGTCTTAAAGCAATCGTGATAATTTTAATAGGAGTAAGCGTAGTACTTTTTACAGACCTAGAATCAAAGAATCAAATCGTTTTTTCTTCTTTTAAAATCAAATACTAAATATATATGCAATATCAGAAGAAATTTAGGACACATTTTATTTGAAGAAGTAAACGTGTTTCGTTTAAGAAATCGTGGTACTTTTAATAGAAATAAACGTGGTGCCTTTTAAATACCTTGTTTTAAAGCAACCATGGTAATTTGTATAGACTTTATTGAAAAGCAATTGCAGTTGTTTTAATAAAAGCAGACGTACTCATTTTAATAGTCTTTGTTTTGAAGCAATCGCGATTGCTTTAATAAAGATAATCGTGGTTCTTTTTATAGACTTTGTTAAAAGTCATCATGGTACTTTTAATAGTAGAAAACGTGGCTCTTTATTTTAAAGTAATTGTGGTTGTTTTAATAAAAGAATATTTCATTTTTTTATAGACTTTGTTTAATGTCATTGTCATAATTTTAATAAAAGAAAACGTGCTCCTTGTTATAGATATTATTTTAAAGTAATCGTGATACTTTGTGCAGACTTTGTTTTTAAGTAATCATGGTTGCTTTAACAGAAGAAAACTTGGCCCCTTTTTACAGACTTTATTTTGAAACAAACGTAGCACTTTCAACAAAATAAAACCTGGTATTTTGTTTTAAAGAAATTGTAGTAAGTTAAATCTAATCCCTTTTACAGAATAGGCTTTAAAGCAATCATGGTACTTTTAGTAAAGGAAGACGTGGTCTTCTTTACAGACTTTGTTTTAGAGCAATTGTGGTACTTTTAATAGAAGAAAACGTGGGCCTTTTTAAAGACTTTGTTTTAAAGAAACCGTCTGTGTTTTATGGAAGTGAACGTTGTATTCTTTTTTTTTAACGAATTTGTTCTAAAGTAATCGTAGTAATTTTAATAGAGTTCAACTTGGCCCCTTTTACAGACTTTGTTTTAAAGCAAACGTGGTACTTTTAGTGAAGGAAAACATGGTCCTCTTTACAGACTTTGTTTTGAAGAAACCGTCTGTGTTTTATGGAAGTGAACGTTGTATTCTTTTTTTTTAACGAATTTGTTCTAAAGTAATCGTAGTAATTTTAATAGAGTTCAACTTGGCCCCTTTTACAGACTTTGTTTTAAAGCAAACGTGGTACTTTTAGTGAAGGAAAACATGGTCCTCTTTACAGACTTTGTTTTGAAGAAACCGTCTGTGTTTTATGGAAGTGAACGTTGTATTCTTTTTTTTTAACGAATTTGTTCTAAAGTAATCGTAGTTATTTTAATAGAGTTCAACTTGGCCCCTTTTACAGACTTTGTTTTAAAGCAATCGTGGTTGTTTTATTAAAAGTAAACATGCATAAAGTCCACATATAGATTTTTTTAAAGTAATTGATATAAACAAACGTTGTTCTTTTTATAGACATTATTTTAAAGCAATCTTGGTAATTTGTACAGACTTTATTTTAAAATAGGAAATTGTATTCCTTTTTATAGACTTGATCTTAAGCAAACGTGGTACTTAAGGACCAACCTAATAAACACACAATCTCTGAGATTCATACTCTCCTACATTTATAAATAAATAAGTATTTCAAACATTTTGCTTTACTTTGTGTTGTATCCGCTGCTGTTGCTGGTTTTGTTGTTAATTTAACATGTTTTGTTTGTTTTGAGATTTATAAATATATGTTTTTTTCTACTAAATATTTAGTTGAATATTTTCTACAAAATATTAACTCTTTGCTCTAAATATGAATGAAATATAAAGATAAATATTTGTTACAGCTATCAATGTCAAAAACACTGTAGTTATTCTATATGCTGGCATAAACATTCTGACATGAATCGCAAACAATTGTACAGGAGTTATTTTTTAATTAAAGTCTAAGCTAGATTTGTTGCTACAAGCCCTTTAACAAATATGAGTTTCTTAACTTAGAATCTTAAGTTTAATATTTTCTACCAATTTTGTAAGGAATTATTTCCTTAGGTAATTTCTGAATTATAGTTCTGCCATCCAACAGTTGATTTTCTTATTATACTTATTTGATAGTGGAATTTACCTGCAGCCAATTTCCAGCATGCCACACGTATTGTATAAAAGTTAATTAAATTTACAATAATTTCACTGTTGTCTTGCTAAAAAATTATCACAGTTTTAGTCTTACATTTATTTTACCCGGCACCCTAATTAACTGTGTTGTGTTGTTTGTTAGCGTATGATTAATATTTTGTGTTTACTTTAAAAACAAGAATATTACACATACGTTTGAACATGTTAGCATTAATGCAAACATTTACTTTTCCCATTTAATTTCGTATCATTTGTTTTCTTTAATTTGCTTAAGAAATTTAACTTAACAAACACTTGTAACTGTGAAATGTGTTTTAATTACTTTCAATGACTGTAAGTGTTAAGTGTTTATTAACTTTGTAAAATGTATTTAAAAAATGTAATTTACTTTTCATTTAACAAAAATGTGTAAATAATGTAGTGTAAATATATTTTTTGAGGGAATTTGTTAGTGGCATTAAAGATAAACTGTAAAGATTTATTTAAAATAAATTCTGTAACAAGGACCACGATTACTTCTATGAAAGCATCCCCAATTGCTTTAAAAAAAATTCTGTAAAAAGGATCACATTTTCTTATATTAAAACAATCATGATTTCTTTAAAATAAATTATGTAAAAATAAATTACGTTTTCATTTATTAACACTCGTGGCTCCTTCTTTACTAGATTTACTACTGCAATTAGCTCCTTTTATATAAGATTTATTTCAGCAATCGTGGCTCCTATTATATCAGATTTACTGCAGAAATTATGGTTCCTTTTATATCAGATATACTGTTGCAATCGTGGCTCCATTTTTACCATATTTACTACTGCAATCGTGGCTTTTTTATATCAGATATGCAGTAGAAATCGTGGCTCCTTAAAACCAATCTTTGTTACCAAATTTTCTGTTGAAATTGTTGCTGTTTGTATAAACGTTTTTGCAGAAATTCTGATTCTTTTTACAAAAAAATTTCTAAGCATAATTAATTATAACGCCATCTCCAGTATTCATTTAAGAGTATAAAATACTCTCAAGTTCATAATAACAGAATCAGATCTACTCAAAATGTTAAATATTTTCCTAGTCAGTTTGGTATTGAAAACCAGCCAAACCGAAGCAATAGAAAAAAAGTTATTTATTGAAATTATGAAAAGAAAACCTCTTAAAAGGTGTAAAACAAAGTAAAATTTAAACACAAAAATCAGACTTCGTTTGCAATTTTCATTCTTAATTGAACATATTAATTAAACGGACATTTTTTACAGATATTTAACATGTTCAACAGATGCAGACAAATAAGAAAACAAAACCAGCTTTGAATACGCCAATTTAAAATAAAAATAAAATTAAATGCAAAAAATAAGTATTTATTCACATAAAACATTAAAAAACAGATATTATTAATAAACTGGTGACTACTGCAAGAGTGTTCGTTTACTAGAAGGAATACGAGCATAATGAAAGTTTTTCTTTCTTCTTAAACAGGCTGTAAGACTCAGCTAGAAGAGAACATATGGAAGCCAAACACCACATAAAGTAATAACCTTGTAAGTTATGTGTGTAAAAAAATACTACAAATACACACAAAAACATTAAAACAGTTGTGTTAATAATTATATGTAGAGGGTGAAACCAAAAGTTGAATTTAGGAACATTTATAATTTTTAGTTAAATTTCTTGGTCGTCCCTACTTTCAGTCACTCACTGTTAATGTTGGCAGCTCAAGTCTATAATAATATTAAAACTCATATTACCAGCATCACAAGTATGAATGTGTGCCTGAGTGTTGCATTGATATTCATGCACGTCTTTACATTTTCCACAACCTCCACTCACATTCATATGAACATGAAGTAGCATGTGTTACTTTTATTAAGTTAAAAAATACCGACAAAAACAACAATAAGAAAAAATATAGAAAGCAACAGAGAAAAAAAGTAATAATAAAACCTCATTTACTTTGGTCTACTCCATCTTTTATGAGAGTCTTTCGCAACGTTTAAGGCATTCAAAACTTTAGTTTTTCTTTTCTTTTCTTTTGTTTTTTTATTTGGTGTTAAGTTTGCTTTAAACTTTGTTTGCATTTCCATTAAATGAGGTATTGTAGCATTTTGGAGAGGAAGTTAAGACTTTTAGGTTTAGACTTTAGACTTTAGGTGATGGGTAACAAGCGTAGGTCTTTCTGGCTTCTTTGGCTTATTTTATATTATATTTCCAAAGCAATCGTGGTTTATTTTATACTAGATTTTCAATAGCAATGATGGCTCTCTTGATATTAAATTTCCAAGAACAATCGTATTATAATTCTAATCAAATTTCTAAGAATAATCGTGCCTACTTTTACATCAAATTTATAAATGTAATCGTGCATCCTTTAATTCAAATTTCCACGCGAAATGGTGGCTTTTTTCCTAGAGCAACCGTGGCTCCTTTTATACAAAAATATCTATTCTTCTTTTATCTTTTTACATAAGATTTTCAAGAACAATGGATGCTGCTTTTATATCATATTTACAAGAGATCGTTTTATATAAATTTTGCTAGAGCAATCGTAACTCTTTTTTTATTAAAAATTAAATTTTTTAATAAAAATATAAAAAAATGTCCTTTCTTTTTTTAACCTTTTATAAAAAATGTCCAATAGTAATCGTGGCTCCTTTAATTCAAATTTCCAAGAGTGGCTTCTTTATATCAAATTTTTAACAGCAATATTAGTTTCTTCCATATAAAGTTTACAAGAGTAATCGTGGCTTTCTTAATTCAAATTTCCAAGAGAAATGTTGGCTTCTTTATCTCAAATTTCCTAGAGCAATATCGTGGTTTCTTTTATATCAAATTTCCAACATCAATCGTGGTTTCTTTCATATTAAATTTTCAAGAACAATTGTAGCTCTTTTTATATAAATTTTCACAGAGCAATCGTGGGTTCTTTCATATAAAATTTCCAACATCAATCGTGGTTTCTTTCATATTAAATTTCGAAGAACAAGCGTAGCTCCTTTTATATAAATTTTCCCAGGGCAATTGGGGTTTCTTTCATATAAAATTTCCAAGAGCAAATGTGGCTCCTTTATATCAAATTTCCAAGAGCAATCATGGCTCCTTTATATCAAATTTCCAACAGCAATCGTGGCTCTTTTTACATCAAATTTCTAACAGAAATCATGGTTGCTTTCATATAAAATTTCCAAAAACAATCGTGGCTCCTTTTATATAAATTTTCCCGGAGCAATCGTGGTTTCTTTCATATAAAATTTCCAAGAGCAATCGCGTATTTTTTTATATCATATTTCCAACAGCAACTGTGGCTCCTTTTATATTAAATTACCAGGAGTGTGTTTTCTTTTGTAGCAGATTTTCAGCAAAATAACATACGAGTATGTAAGAGCCCGTTGTAGGGCACTCAAGTTGGTCACGTTTTGTGTGTGTTCTTACACACATTTTAATAATGTAGTATGTATTTTTATAGCAATCTTCTGTTCAAAGTTTTATGCAAAATTCTGTTATAACTCTACAGAGTTTGGTGTCAGTCACGTGTGAAAATATGTGAGAATTATTTACTCATACGACCTGACTATTAAAAATAAAAATAAAATAAAAGTAATAACACGAATAATGTAACCAAAACGTACTGGAAACTCTTACAACTGCTGCCTAAACTTATCTCTATGTACAGCGTTTATGAATATGTAATTTTGAATGTACTTCTATAGCTTTAGCTAAGTTTGGATAAAGTTTTTGCTATATTGAAAATGATTTTTCAAAACTCTACGCCCCAAACCCAAAAACAGAAATACAAAATAAGCAAATGTGCACACATTTGTATTGAAAATTGCACAAAAATAGAAAAATATGCTTAAGTGTGTGTCAGACATATACATTCAAAGACCTTAAATACTTGAATGTGTTCAATTTTGTGCATGTACATACATAAACATGTAGTTTGTATTGAAAAAAAATAAAGAATGCTGTTTGTTTGCAGTTTGTTACTTACCTTGGGTGTTGCCACAGCATGTGCACCATCGTAAACATACAAATGATCATTACAATCCAATTGCAACATATCGAAGCGTAACATGAATCTTTGTAATATTGAATGCGTTTGAAAGGTGATGATACAGTCAAGATTACGTTCGTTTTGTGACCACAGTACGGCACCATCAATTTTACGATACAGTTGTTGGAGAAAATGATTTTTACATAATGATTGCATGTAATCTGTAAATGAAGAGAATAAAAGAAGTTTGGTTAATATGAGTTTAATAGTTAATACGAGTTTTATAGTTAATAAATAGCAATATATTATAGCTGCAATTAAATCTTTAATTTGGAATATATATATATAAACAAGTTGGTAAGTATAGTCGATCAAGCCCGACCATATAATATCCTACACTTAGGATATGTGTAAAAACAGTTTTTTCAGTAATGAGCGCTATATGGGAGCTATGAGCTGTTATGCATATAATAATATTTTTTGTTTTACATATTAATCGTTATAAACACTTTTAAAATATTAAATACATGGTGATTTGCGAGGGGGGTTTTTATGGAAGCTTTGATTGATTATGGACCTGCCGTTATAAAATTAGGTGTCGTGATTTATGTATATATGAAACATAATTATATTGAATTTTATTTGTATACTAACATTTTTTAAAAACTTATGATGGTTATAGTGATTTTTGTAAGTGGACCTTGTATGAGAACTTATATGAGAGCAAGCAATTCACAATTTCCCATACAGTAATTGCACAGATTGTTGTACAAACACCTTGTTAGAGAGTTCGGGCTATCTAATCTCTTCGATCCGTAGTTTAATAAACGTTCACTAGCCAAGGAGAAAATAAATGATGAAATCAAAAAAGTTCAGCCCTAGCCCGATGCAGCCTCCAATACTTACTGCTCACTAAGGCCATCGACAACTCCCGCCGCAGAGCTTTGTTCATCCCATCACCTCTTCCCAACACTCAGACAATCTATTGTCACTATCTTCATTGATTCGGCAACAGCCATCGACAACTCCCGCCGCAGAGCTTTGTTCATCCCATCACCTCTTCCCAACACTCAGACAATCTATTGTCACTATCTTCATTGATTCGGCAACAGCACTTAGAGATAATTTGATGGTTCAAAATTTGCCACTAGCATAAACATCAGTCTTTTAACCAACTATCTTCTTCCTGCGATTTTAGATTTAAACCACAGCCACCACGTGTACCCCAAAGGTACCTGCAACCAATTATCAGTTAAGGGATGAATCGCCGGGCTTCTAACTGATCCCGTGTTGCTAGTGATATGAAACATATTTAATTTATTTATTTATTCAATATTCTATAATTTCTTTTTTCTTCAAGCAATTAGGTCACTTAATATTTATATAAAAATGTTCTTTATATTTATATATTTATATATCTAATATTTCGTTATCACAATGGAAAACTTCTTCAGGGATTTACAATTTTAAAATTATAATATAATGATTATATTATAAAAAAAGGTCGATTAAAAGATCTAAGTATTTATTCAATATTTATTGTACACACAATTAATTATTTAAAGATAAATATTTTATAATATGACTAATTTTGAATTTAAAAGTTCTTTCATTTACATCCCCCTACGCAAATGTTAAGAGTAAAAAAACACAAATAAGAACAGACACTTTGGGCATAAGGGACAGCAGTCTCAATAAACTAAATAACAAATTTTTGATTTATAAGTTTTAAATTACTATATTCAATTATATTATAGCGTAAAATCACTAAAACATGTGTCCGTGAAGACGTACTAAATTAAAACATAGTTCTCAACTATGGCAGACAGCCTATTTATATTATTTGGAATAGATTAAGTAACAATCTCGTAAATTATATCCAATAAGGGATATAACAAATAATGTAGTTCGAGTTCTATATTTAAGTCTATAACTGTTGATAGCAAATGTTCTAATTTTTCCATATTGTAGTGTGTCGCACTACTATATACAGCTAGTGTATAAACAAAAATATATAAACATAAAGAAAAAACTAATTGTTGTTTGCATTTAATGGTAGATAATAACCTAATGAATACAATTTCCAATATACAGTGGGTGGCCAAATTATTAGTTACACATGCAAAATTGTTTAGTTTGAAGCCGTATAACATTTTAAAATAGTGGAAATTTATCATTTTATTTGTTCTTTTAGGTAAATTAAGTGTTTTTAATTCAATTAAAAATAAATTCTTTTCTTTTAAAAATATATATTTGAGGAAAAGAAATATTACAAAATTTTTTGAAAAAAAATCTTAATATTTCGTAGAACCTTCTTTGGCATCAATTACAGCTTGCACCCTTTTTGGCATGCTCTGAATGCATTTTTGAACATTTTCTTTTAGTTCTTCATCGTGATGCCACACTTTAATCAAGTTAATCAAAATTGCATATTTCACACTTCAGAGCAGAATGACAGATAATGATTTACAACTGCACCAATCATTGTTGACACTGCGCAAAATATTTAACAGTATTACCAGAATTAAAATACGAAAACATCTGGCACAAGCAATAATTTTATATTCGTATTAAAAGCGGTTGCATCTTAATTAATATAGTGTAACAAATAATTTGGCCACCCACTGTAGACTCCAAAATCTGAACTATTATCTAAGTATATGGCAAGACATAATTTGTCTAGGATTATCTTCCAAAGAAAATGTTACATTCAAGTGACTGTTATTTAAAAATATTATAGCTTGAGTTTTCGTAGAATTGAGACTTAAAAAATTAAAATATGACCATTCCATGATACGCTGTAAGCCCTTATTAACACAAACAATCAGCTGTATGTTTCCAGCATAGACGTAACATGTAAAAAATTTAATCTTTGAGAAAATGTCATTAATAATAAATTGTCACCCCAGCCCTGAGTCTTGAGTTATTATCCTAAAAGTTGCTAAGATCGTAAACTCTCTTCCTTGAAACTCTGTAAACTGACTACGATCAGTAAGAATATATTTAATTAATGTCTTTCTATTTCATGTGAAATCTTCAACTATTATCTTAATTTAAAAGAAAATCCTTAAATTCTCTAATAACTCAAATCATCTTTAAGTTTGCCTTCATTTTTTCAAACCCTAACTAGACAAAAATTTGTTACAGGGTCGGGAAGTTTTTCAACTTAAATATTCCAATAGAACTATAATTGTTTTCAGCTTCAGCTAAAGTATTTAAAGTATATATGTACACTTGATTATGTTTTACACGGTAATTGGTTCCAGGAAAACCCTTGTAAAAAAATGTATAAAAAAGACATTAAATATATGCAAAATAGGTGATTAGTTACCTATCTCTAAAATCTAATAAAACTAGTGAAAAACAAGAATTTTTTTTAAGAACTACTACATATTCAGGTTTATAATATTGAATCATATACATATACAATTTTTTTACACAAGTATAGTTATCAAATAAAAAAATGACATGCACTCTAAGCTTTAAGGTAATGTAAAAAAATGTATGACAAGTCCATTTAATTGTATGCACTAAAAAGGAATTTGCACAAATTTGTGCTATTTACAATTTCTCTGACCAGTAAATTTGATTGTATCCACAAAAAGGGATTTCCCCTAAATTTGTGATATGAACATACATACATATTTCGCAAAAATTAAGTTTAGCCATAAACAATTTCAACCCAAAAGATTTTGAATCGTTCTTAATTTGAATAAAATCGTGTAAAAAAATGTGTAAAAACAGAATTAGGTGTATTAAAGTATAGTATATAACAGTCTTTTCTATAGAACAATTGGTGTATAACAGTCTTTACTATAGAAAAGCTGGTGTATAACAGTGTTTTTTTATAGAAAAATTGGTGTATAACAGAGTTTTCTATAGAAAAACTGGTGTAAAACAGTGTTTTCTATAGAAAAGCAGGTGTTTAACAGTGTTGTCTATAGAAAAACTGGTGAATAACTGTGTTTTCTATAGAAAAGCAAGTGTTTAACTGTGTTGTCTATAGGAAAACTGGTATATAACAGTCTTTTCTACAGAAAAGCAGGTGTATGACAGTGTTTTCTAGTTGTGTAAAGCTTGTGTTAAATAATGTTTTCTATAGAAAAACTGATGTTTAACAGTCTTTTTTATTGAAAAACTTTTGTATAAGTCACTACACGTTGGATACTTTTAATCGAGTACACGACCTCCGGAAGTATTTCACAACATTTCACGTGTTCTAACCAAATATTCGGTCCTGTAAATGAAACGACGTGGTTGATTATCAAAATGTGACTGACTTTTATTATTCAATTCTGTTATTACATTAATACTTATTACTAATTGGCGATGCCAGACAATATGAATAATTAGAAGTTTTTGTGATTTACAATTGGGATTTAGCATAATATTTAAGGAGGATGCTAACTTATAACAGAGTTTTCTATAAAAAAAACTGGTGTATAATAGTGATTTATATAGAAAATCTTATGTAAACAGTCTTTTCTATAGAAGAACTGGTGGTAATTTCTATTGAAATGCAGGTGTATTACAGTGTTGCATATAGAAAAACTGGTAAATAACTGTGTTGTCTATAGAAAAGCAGGTTTTTAACTCTGTTTTCTATAGAAAATGTTATGTTTAAAGTCTTTTTTATAGAAGAACTGGTGTATAACAGTGTTGGTGGGCAGTGGAAAGCTGATGTATAACAGTGTTGTCTATAAAAAATATTATGTATAACAGTGTTTCCTGTAGAAAATCGTGTGTATAACAGTGTTTTCTAAAGAAAATCTTGTGTCTAACAGTGTTTTCAATTTTCTATAGATAATTTTGTGTTTCCGATCAAAAATGTTATTTTCCTTCCCTAATTTCCTAAGTTTAACCAAATTGACACACATTAGTCTTTGTTATTATTTCTTCACACAAAAACTACAACCACATAAAGTGAACAAAAAAAAAACAGCATTTAATCTTTAACAAAACTGATTGCTATATGAAGGATTCGAATATCAACAAAACAGGGATAAAGTAGGATAACAGCAACTGTAATCACCCTTATGTCAAAGTTATTTTCTTATTTTCTATCGATTACTTAAGAAAAACTTCTTTCAATCCCCAAAAACAAAACTTTGTTGGAAAAATGCAAAAGTTTTATCTCGAGTCTAGGATTTAAAAAGAATTTTATTTAAAGGTTTTAGTTTTTTGTGCGAATTTTTAGGAGAATACCAAATTTTTTTATTGGTTTAAAAATGCAACATGTAAATTGGGCTTAATACTGGCTGGAGCAAGAAACTAAAAAGCAAACAAGCTAAATTGTTTAAGAAAATCAAGTAAAACTTAAAAATAAAGAAATAAAAATTTTAGTTTTTTTATAACCTCTAGCATTTTCAACCCCATACCCATATAATATAAAATAAGGTAAGTTAAAAACTAATAAAACTATTCTGTTTTTTGGCCATTATGCAGGTACAGCCAACTAACCAAATTATCATTAATAAAATCGAGAAAAAAAACAACTTTAAAGAAATCTTCATTAAAAAGCAACAACATTTTATGCAACATTGTTCATAGATGAATAATTTTGCATTATAATTTTTTCTTCATATTTCCATTATATTCTTTTATCTTTAGTTTCATCGTGTGCTTTTATTTCTTTTCTTTATGACTTCATTTTACTGCTCTTTAAAATCCCGATACAATACATTTATTAACTTCCACGAGTATGAGTTGGAACAAGTATCTAGTAAAAAAAAAAACAACCAAAAGTTTTTCTTTTGAAGAAAACATATAAAACAACTTCAAATTTATTAACATTAAGTAACAAAAGGTAAAGTCCTACAGTTTTACAACAATAGTGTAAATTTAAAGTATACTTTAAGGCGCTGTTGGAAAGCTAATTTAAAAATGGATGTGCAAAGCAAACTAACTAAATTTTAAACATTTTCTATAGAAAATTTAGCGTATAACAGAATTTTCTACAGAAAATCTTGTGTATAACAGTATTTGAAATTTTCTTATAAATTTTTATATGTTTTATAACCAATATTGCTCGTTTTGCAAGTATGCTGCATTTCTCTTAACAAGCAATTGCAAAAAATATGCTTTTGTTTTTGTTCCATTTAAATGAAACATAGTTTAATGAATATTTGACGAAAATAACAATAAAATATTTCTTATGAAATTATTCTTTATAAAAAATACATAAAATTAAGCTTAATGGTTTTTCCTATTATTTGAAAAGGGGGAAAAGTAGAAAAAATACGAATTTAAAACTTTTCAACTCATTAATTATAACCTGTACTACAACGATTGCCTGTCACTAAATGTAATTAAATTTTATTAAAAATTTTCTGCGAGTATTTAAGAAAAACAGAAAAATTCTTCTAAAGTTTTCTTGTTCTGAAAAAAAGCAAAAGTAGCGAAGAAGTAGGAGAACGAACTTGTACCTCTTCTTTGAATTCTATATTTTTTTTATGACATTTGCCTACTTAAACTGTCAATCACTTGTTAAAATAAAGTGGAAAACTTTTTCATATAATTCTCCGTTTTTTTTTCTTCCAACAACTTCTACGTCTCTTTTTGTAATTAAGTGCGAATATAATTTTCTGTTTTGGAAAGTATGATCCACACCCATCCAACACTCTGTAACTTAAAGGTATAATGTGTTTTTTTTTTGTTGGTTTGTTTTCAGTTGTAGCACAATCTAGATAATAATTTTTGTTAGTCCTTCCAAGATGTTCGAAAGTATTATTGTTGCTGTTCGTTAGAGTTTGTTTGTTACAGCTTCTAGTGAAAATTTTGTTAATGTTGCTGGCGTTGAATATAAAATTGTTGAGTGAACAAGTCCAAATACAATGAACATTAATTGCCTAAATGACAGTTGCAATGAGTCTCACGAGTGTTGGACAATTGCCACTACTATTATTCATTTGATTGTCCGGTTTGCCTGTTGATATGCTTGACGAATACATTGGCCGCATTTATTTAATGTGTCACCAGCACAACTTTATAATTTTTATTTAAAATTCTTGTAATTATTTTTATTAATATTTTTAATGTAATGTTGGTAAAAAATCATAATAAATTTGTGAACTATTTGAGTAATCAGATTGGTGTTTTGGGTTTGTCAATAACAGTTTAGCTTAATTCTTTAATTAGTTAATTTCAGGCCATCTTTAAAATAAAGTAAAAAACATAGTCATTGTATTTGTTAAACAAAGAATATTCAATCGGACACAGTTTCTGAAAGGGACGATATTTAACTAAGATTATCACTAGATTATGACTGGGCTACTGAGTAGGCTACTGAGTACACTAATGACTAGAATAAGTGTAAGACTAAGACTAAGACTAAGACTAAGACTAAGACTAAGACTAAGACTAAGACTAAGACTAAGACTAAGACTAAGACTAAGACTAAGACTAAGACTAAGACTAAGACTAAGACTAAGACTAAGACTAAGACTAAGACTAAGACTAAGACTAAGACTAAGACTAAGACTAAGACTAAGACTAAGACTAAGACTAAGACTAAGACTAAGACTAAGACTAAGACTAAGACTAAGACTAAGACTAAGACTAAGACTAAGACTAAGACTAAGACTAAGACTAAGACTAAGACTAAGACTAAGACTAAGACTAAGACTAAGACTAAGACTAAGACTAAGACTAAGACTAAGACTAAGACTAAGACTAAGACTAAGACTAAGACTAAGACTAAGACTAAGACTAAGACTAAGACTAAGACTAAGACTAAGACTAAGACTAAGACTAAGACTAAGACTAAGACTAAGACTAAGACTAAGACTAAGACTAAGACTAAGACTAAGACTAAGACTAAGACTAAGACTAAGACTAAGACTAAGACTAAGACTAAGACTAAGACTAAGACTAAGACTAAGACTAAGACTAAGACTAAGACTAAGACTAAGACTAAGACTAAGACTAAGACTAAGACTAAGACTAAGACTAAGACTAAGACTAAGACTAAGACTAAGACTAAGACTAAGACTAAGACTAAGACTAAGACTAAGACTAAGACTAAGACTAAGACTAAGACTAAGACTAAGACTAAGACTAAGACTTAGACTAAGACTAAGACTAAGACTAAGACTAAGACTAAGACTAAGACTAAGACTAAGACTAAGACTAAGACTAAGACTAAGACTAAGACTAAGACTAAGACTAAGACTAAGACTAAGACTAAGACTAAGACTAAGACTAAGACTAAGACTAAGACTAAGACTAAGACTAAGACTAAGACTAAAACTAAGATTAAGATTAAGACTAAGACTAAGACTGGAACTGGAAAACGCCTGGTAGTTATGATAGACGAAAAGCTAAATTTTAATTAAAAAACACATGAAGTACGCATCCGAAAAGCCAGCATCAGCAGGTAATGTGCTAGGTACGATTATGCCAAATGTCGGGGTCCGAAACAAAGTCGAAGGATCCTTTTATCACGCTTACGATTTCTATTTTACTATATGGTGCATGGTGCAAGTAGAAGCACATTTCGGAAAAACGTTATGTCTGTATTTCGACAGATTTGTCTTAGGGTTTGTTGTGCTTACAGGACTAAATGCCTAGATACAGCTGCTGTAATTGCCGGAATCATCAACTAGTTATAACAGATGACGAACTGTAAGAATATATGTTGTGAAGGAAGTAAAGATAGCTGAACGAAACAAAACCTTGATCATATGGCAAAGGCGATAAAATAAGTTCTAAAAATGCCGATAAACGTCCAGGATCATCCAAAAAAAAAAATGGTTAGTCTCCACCGGTTCTTGGCAGGTCTCTTTAAATGTGGACATGATGAGTCACCGAGTTGTAAAGCATATATAGAGAATGAGGACGCAGTGCATGTTGTATTTAAATGCCCTAGAATAGTAGACTTATAGTTGAGACTGATGTAGGATATGCAATCACTCCGGAAAATATACTGGCTGCCATGTTAAGATCGGAAGGAATTGAAAGTTAATTTTGAACTTTACGAAGTAAACGTGTTACTGCAAATTGAAGAAAGGAGTAGGAAGCAAACAGCAACGAGAACCGAGAGCAAAATAATACTTATAGGCAGTTCCACGGAAAGTGACTAATGGGAAGGCGGTATAGTGAGTAGGTAATTGGAATGTTGAATCTCACATAATTAATACCGATTAATATCTTTGAAGATTCCGAACCACATTATTCCAAAAAAAAAAAAGACTACTGGCTATAAAAATCTTTAATTTTCATTTAAAACTAATTGCAAATTAAATGAAATTCTTGTATTTTTTTTTACCAAAAATCTTTACTATTGTTTTACATTCTCTTGTTATTTTTTTTATTTATTTTTTCGTATACCAAAATTCAATTTGATGTAATTGAATTCTAATGTAATTGTAATTGTAAGTTAACATTAAATCGTACAATTTTCAAATTGAAAAATCATTTACGTTTGAATAGATTTCTTTCATTCATTCATTCCTTTCTTTACCTTTACCAAGCACATATACACAAAATTGTAGTAGAGGAGATGTTGAACATACACATACAAACAAGAAACTAGTCAATATGACCCCACAGTTCGTGGAATTTTTGCTTCAAAATCTCGAATATTTACAACTGGTTAAATTTTAACCCTGTCGAAATGCATCAAATGCTCTAAACATTGGGTAGTGAATCTAATATTTGACTTTAGAATATTTGGATTTTAGCACCTGCTGCATTACCAGTATACAGTAAAGTGTCAACGTAAACCTTTACCATTATATGTACATGCTTTTGCTTTAATTTATTTAAATTAATTTAACGCATAAACAGTTCAATTAAACACCTCTTGAGCAATAACAGGAAACTAGTTAGTTGTAGTAGTGACACTTCTAAAACTGCAGAGTACAGCTGAACAGACTCTTGCATTCTTCTATATACAAACACATCTGTATATGTTTTCTTATACATTTAAGTTTATTAATGTGTGTTGGTATACTAGGATATGAGTAATTGTCTTTGTGTTGTTTCTTATAAGACAATGAGGCTCATTTTGAATCGATTTCCTTTATTTTCCTAGCTATTCTCTTTGTATTCGCTGTGAAGCTACTTCCGTTTCCGCATTTTTTCCCGTTTCATTTCAAAATTCGTTTGTGCTTTCCGTTAGATTCCTAAATGGCAAAAACTGACAGAAACTAAATGCGATTTCTGACCACACACAGACAAACACTATTTCTGAACACTTGTTTGGTGGAGAAATTGAACGTTTGTCCTGTTGCAAAGAAAAAATGTCAATAAGTATTAAATTGGAAAGAACCTTAAAGTCTTAAAAATGACATAAACATTGAAAAGGAGCGGCTAAAAACGCAAACACAACGGTGGATAACAATGGACAAGAATATTACTATAATTTATCATGTTAGAAATTGTGTGTGTATGAACTCAAAGGGTCTTTGCAATGCACAATTACATTAAATTAAATTAAAAATTACATTGGTTCAAGAAACAAAGACACTGTTTTAAAACATATGAACATACGAACAAAATCAAATTATAGTTTGTTGAAAAAAATATTATTAATATTTATCGTTAATATAGAAAATATGTATACATCGACTTTTATATAGAAAGTACTGTTTTACACGAAATGTTCAGATATTGTAATTACCAACAAATACATTTTTTACAAATTGAACATATTAATTAATACAAATTGAACATAAAAATCATTCTGTGGAATGTTTAAATACAGCAATTAATACATTTAAGTTAAATAAATAAATAACCAACAAGTTGTATGATTAATTTTGAATTCATACATTGAAATACATATTAATCGTACGCAGGATTTCTTATTGAATTAACTGCAATTTAAACATCCTTTTAATATTTATTTGGCTTAACAAATAAAAGAGATCTTTATCGCCAAATATGTATCATGAAAGCCCTTACATCACTGCAGTATATACCTGGCAGAAATTCTGTATATTTCGGTATGTATGACATTTTCCTTATCTTCATGATTGTAAAGAAATCAGAAGCCTCCTTTCTGTTAATGACAACAGTTCTTAAATTGCATTTATCTTTGAAGGATAATTTGGTTTTAGTGTACTTTGCCCTTAAATAAATACCCACTAAGCGCATGATTAATATTAAATTCGTACATTGAAATAAATATTAATCATACGCATTATTACTTATACAAATTACCAGCAATCTAAAATTCTTTGAAATATTTATTTGACTTAACAAATAACAGGAAACTTTATCATGAAGACCCAAAAATAAAACTGAATTTATGCCAGCTAAACAATGCAATGATTAACAAGTAAGAGTACTATATTCGGTTGTGCCGAATCTTAAATACCCTTCACCTAAGCGTAATAAGAAATACAGAAACTACACTAGACTAGAATATCCTAATTCTGTGTTTTCTTTTCAGTCTTAGTGCAAATTTTATTAGTATTTGATATATTGACAATTTTACGACCAACATAATTTATGTTAAATATTTTGAAATCTTGTCTAATTTTTACCATTTTTAATTGATTTAATTACCAACTCTTACCATAATTTACAGAGTCTGTCTGATGTTCATAATAATCTTGAGTGTAACTTAACAAACAGAGTATAAAAAAGGGGTACAATTCGGTTTTAGTGATTTTGCCAAAAAAAAAAAAAAAAATGAAATAGGGCTTTTAGAGGAGATACCAGAAAAAAAAAATTGTTGGCGGTCACGCCTATTTTCGAGGGGGCGGGCCCGTAAAGTTGAAAAGATTTAGGACTATATCTCGGGAACTACTGGGTGCTTGATAATTTGTAATACACTAAATAAAAGGTATTAAAAATACCTCTCCAACGATATATATCATGATTATAAAATATGGACCGAATATGGGTTAAATCCGAAAAGAATATTTTTTGCCCCGAATTTATTTGTTTTTTGGAAATGGTTCTTATATGGCAGCTATGACAAATTATGGGCCGATCTTCTTAAATTTTGGAACAGTTGTTTTCATGCATATGGGGATACTTCACGTCGAATTTCAACATAATAACGCTATATATACGATATATATTAGTATTAACGTGGATTTCGAGAGAGGACCTTATATGGACCAATATTCTCAAAATCCAGCAGTTAGATTTAGGCATCTATGTAAATGATCCGTGTAAAATGTTGGATTGGTACCCTTATTTATAAGAGATTTATGAGTATTAAAGTGATTTTCGGAAGAGGGCTTTATATGGGGCATACGGTTAAAAATAGACCGAAATTAACAAAATTTTGTGGAATGATTTTTGTATATATGTAAATGATCTGTACAAAGTTTTGAGTCGGTAACGATATTTATACAATATATATAGGGAAAAATGTTTTTTTCAGATGTGGTCCTTGTATGGCAGCTATGACCAGTTCTGGGCCGACCACCATAAAATTTAGTACAACAATTTATTTGTCTATAAAGAGTATTTATGTCAAATTTTAGCCGTTTAACATTATTTATATCTGTTTTATACGTATTTAAATGCATTTTGGAAATGGACTTTATATGGAGTATATGGTCAAACATGGACCGAACTAAAAAAAAAATTCGTTTCGCGATTTCTTTTTGTATAAGACTTATTTTTGCTGAATTTTGTCTAGATATTCCAATTTTATAGGCATTTATTTATCATTAAGCCATATTTCTGAAATATATATATTTGTATGGGGGCTATAAATCATGGACCGATTCTTACTATTTTCCGCACACTTTCCTCTTTTATCATAAGAACTATGTATACAAAATTTCATGGTATTATCTGCAATATATTTCAAAATATTGCAATAAAATGGACGAAAAATATCAAATTTTTATGGAGGTGGTCTCACATATTGGTTCATAGCTCTGGTTGACCTAAACCGATTTTGCTGATTTTAAATAGCAAACTTTTCGAAAGCACTTCTGACAGAATTATTGAAGGTTTGGATCCCGAGTATATCTGGGGACTTCAAAAAACGAATTTCAACAGACAGACAGACGGACATGGCTTAATCGACTTCGCTATCTATAAGGATCCAGAATATATATACTTTATAGGGTCGGAAAAGTTTTTTGTGGAAATTACACACGGAATGACAAACTTATATATACCCTTCTCACGATGGTGAAGGGTATAACAACAATTTGATAAGTGCGAAATGAAAAGTTGCTAAATTGTCTGTGTAAAAGGGCCCTGTTCTCTATAATAACAGGAAAAAACAAGCAGTCTTTACAGGATTTATTGTAAACGATAGTCAGTCTCATGTATACGACAATGAATTGAAGCATTATATGCTATATAGGGAAAATGTATTGGTTATACGCTGAACAAATAAGTGCATGTAAGTTGAAATTTCTAAATAGATTAAAATAATTCTTAAATATTATGATTGTAAAATGATTCATTAAATGTCCTTTTTTTTTGCCCATAAAAATATGTAATTAGTAATAAAAGTTAGTATGCTTTATCCAACAATGCATTAAAGAAATTTGATTTTTGAATAAGTTGTGCCCAAATGTACGAGTACAAGTGAGTTGAAATTTCTAAAAAATAATAAAAATTTTGGCATTTTCGCTTCTTTTGATATGTTTTTTGATTGAAAAAGACCAGCCAAAGACCAAGAACAAACTATGAATGTTTTAGGCAAACTAAGTTTAGTCTGTATTTTATTCTTTAAAAAATATGTAAATGATTTCTTCTTTATTCCTTCTTATTGTCCTTTACCTTTGCTTTAATAAATTACCAAGATTTAAATTCATTCTCTGGTATTTCTTTTTTTATAATAAACTTGGTTAAATAATTTTTTATAATCATTTATTTTTGGAAAGAGAAAAATTTATGCAAAGATAATTTTTGGTAGGAAAAAAGTATAGGAATACTTTAACAATATGAAATCAATGGATAGAAGTTAATATAAATCAACTGAAACGAGTAATGAACTATTTCTCAGCATTGAATTAGATTATGATGGATTTTGTTTGTCTCCTTAAGTAATGTTGTTGCAACATTTAGATAGTTAGAAATTCAAAGTTGATAGTAAAAACCATTTATTTATACTGGAGTAAGTAATTGGTTGGTGATGATTGGCTTCGTGTAACGTTGTTGTCATATTTGGCTAGTTGGAAACAAGTTGGATATCAAAGGAAAAAAGAAACATCGCAAACTATCGATGCCTGTTGTTGCACTAATGTCAATTGAAACAGCTTAGCCTATTGTCAGCCAGCTGTAAATTATGTAGCACAGTCTACGCCTTCAAAGTGGTTTTTATTTTCATCTATCTTTGGCAACTATAACACACCATACCAGATTTGCTGTCTTCTACGTTCTCTTATTCTCTCGTTATAGTTGAGAGAATATTACCTGTTTTTGTTTTGCTTAGATTTACAGTTTTTCTTTGTTTGTTTGTATCATTTCACATTATTGACAATAATTGCTTTAAACCATCATTGTTTTTTATGGCCTGTTGTTTGAATGTATGCCACAAACTACTACAGCACAAATAATACTGAAAAATGAAACTAAAACCTTTTGGAAGTAATTGTCGTTGTTGTCGTCACAATGATTAAATATCAGCAACATTTAGTACAAAAGCCACCATCACACTCGGTCACTATTTGGTTGTAACAATTAGCAATTGATGTTTCAAAAGAACCTCAAATAAAGCATGAAGCATTAATAGACAGAGAGAGAAATATTATGAAATGGCAAAGTAGGCAAGAATGTATCTAAAACGCATACAAAAAGCTTTGCATTGTTAGAGTAGTATGCAAACAGAGGAAACAAATTTGATTTTGGTGGCAAATAAAGTTTAAAGCAGCCAACCTAAGAAATAGAGGATATATGTAGTGGTATTTTTGGAAACTGTTTAAAGGAATGTTAATTTGCAATTGAAGAACATTAATTTCAAATTAAATTTTATATGACCTTTGGACATAACTTTGAATTGCAATTGTTGCAGAGTTACATTCAAGAATGTGGTTATTAAAGGTTTCACCGGGAAAGAGGGTCTAATTAATTAAACAGCATAGACAAAGAGTTGATCTTTTAGCATGTTATTAGCAATAGATGGTTCTGCAAATATCAAAAGGTAATTTCCTAGTAGATTTTCATAGCCTTGAGTCCACAACGTGTTGGTATTTCAATAGCACCGTGTTTTAAATTTAAAGCTAAAGCATTGCAAAGACCAGAATAATTATAATAATTTTTAAAAATAACTTTTACAACAGCTAATGATGCGTGAGAATATTGTCACTTGTTTAAAGCCTACAGTTTTCCTCACTCCTCAATATTTCTCTAACTAGCATGTTCTTTCCGTCTATAGTAACTCTGCTCCTAGTCTTACTTTTGCTAAAGCTCAAAGCTTTAACTTTTTCTTTATAAAAAAAAACTTTGGAAAATTCTTTTGTTCAAAAATTTTCTTAAGTGGCTTAAGGTGCTGTTAGCTGCCACTACCACTGCTAATGTTTTACTTACATACATTTATTAGAAATTCCTTTAACATTCAACCACTATGCAGCAACCAAGCATTATAAAAGATGAATAATAAAAGTTTTTTGTTTTGTAATATTTTCTGTAATTAGCTTAAAAGAATAAAATGAGAAAATATTGTTGGTTTTTTTTATTTCTTTCTGTTTTAAATTTATTGAAAATACATTTGAACGTTCAAAGCTAAAATTTTCTGTACGTCTTTTTGTTCTCTGTCACTCGCTCTCTCTTTCTCTCTCTCAGTAAGTAAAAAAGGATTTAAAATAGCTTCAATAAAAAAAGCAATAAGAGTAAAAATACCACAGAGTTGGCGCTTTGTTTTAATCTTAAAATTTAAGCTATTTATGAAGTTAAAACCTAAGAATTAATTGAAAAAAATGTTCAACACTTAGCAGAATGTAAGATATTAATATTGTTTAAGAGGCATAAGTGAGGATATATTATCGTATGTTTAGTTATTTTTCAAAGAACAAAGTTCAGATTCTCACTTCAACTTATTGGACCATTGTGAAAGCACTCAAGCAATGTTCCCCACTGTATGCTTTAAATCCTTTAATCCTTGTTATGCTTAATACAAAATAAACATGATAACTGCCAACCCTTACATACAATTATTAGGAAAGAATTATGATATTTTCAAGAATTTAGTTCTGATGCACCCAATTTTAAAAGATTCGGGAAACTGGAGCAAGTTTCAATGTGTTCTATAGTTTTAATGTGTTCAAAATGACGTTCAATACAGGTTAGAATATTTAATTCATACATTAAGTAGTTGATGGCCTAACTGGCTGAAATTGAAAAGCTATGCCCATAAGACAATTAGCAATTGTTTTCTTGGTTGGATAGTTAAAGGTAAATAATTGTGTCAGATAACTGTCAATAAAAAGGAACAGAATTTTCATCTTCTCGAAAATTTATTTATAAAACACACAGTTTTAAAAGATTTTAAAAACTAGAACAAGTTTCAATGTGTTGTCGAATGATAAGACAGCAGTGAAAGGCATTTTGATAGAACAATCTAACGTCTTGAGGATGATGGATTTGAAGTAAGGCTGACATTTCAGATCGACCTGGGAATTTGTGACTATTCTTAAGAAATTGCAAAACGTTGATTTCTTTATCTTGAACCTCAAAACGTAGGACATCTCATTATGAAGGAAATGTAGCTAGTTTTTTTAAAGAAATATTTTTGGATCTTAATCTATGTCATCTACTGGTAATATTGTTCCAAGTTTTCCTTATTATTTTCTTCTGGTACTTAGTGTGAGCAGCAAAGATTCCGGTTATCAGTAATTATCGTCTGAAATAAATCCAAAAAGTCATTTATTTTCTGTTGGATTTAATGAAATTTCAGCACATCAAAACTAATTAGATTTTAGATATATGCAGTAGTCTGGTCACTGTTTCTAGTCTATCATTCAATCATTGCAATATAACTGTGACATATTTTACTTTTAAGTATTATTTTGTAATCTGAAACTGTTTAGGACTCAATGATTCTTCTGCAATCGTATGTCAAATGATTACAGTGGCAAACTGTACATCAATCTCGTTATGAGAAAAGCAGAGTTTAAAAGCTGTTTTCATTCTCAGAAACAAATGATATTCTAAGGATGCAACAGCACTTTGACTTTAATAATAAAGATAAAGTAATCGTCATTATAAGCAAGAAGTAGACAGACTTTTTATCAGTTCATAATGCAGTAATCTAAGAGCATTCATGATATTTAAGGAAAAAATTCCTTTAAAGTCAAATACATCTAATTCTGTTTTTACACGGTCGTTTTTTACACGGTCGTTTTTTACACGGTTTAAAAATAAACAAAGTATTAAAGAAAATTTTGATTTGGCTTGAGTTCATTAATTTAATAATTCAAAGAATAAAATTGTAAAGTAATATTTCTCGACAAATGGCACACTGTAATGCATTTTCTAGCTGCTGATGACGCCCTTGGCTGGCTTAAAAACCAACTATTTAAGCAATTGAAATTGTAAACAATGCTAAGAATCTTGGTACTATGTTCAACAACACTCTAACGTGGTCAGATCATATTAATTTTGGGCGCACATTCTCCATGCCCCGGTCTCTTTGGCACACTCAACACTGTACTCCGTTGAATATTCGTATTATGCTTGCTAAAACGTACCTAACGCCAATACTTCTGTATGGTTGTCAACTCTTTGCCAGCAGTGACTCACGAAGTATAAGAAAACTTAACATAACATTTAATAATATTGTCCGCTATGTGTACGGATTAAAAAGATACGAGTATATGGAATTAGTTTTGATAACTTACTTAAAACACGAGTACTGATTTTCCTTCATAAAATAATATATACGCGACAACCTAACCACCTTTATGAACGACTACTATTTTGCAGATCAAACTGAGGAAAAAGTTAAAGGCAATACTTGTATGTATACCTCTCTGGAACTCACTCCTCCACAGTTCTCAAACCATCAGCAACGTGTTTAAATTTAAAAGATTGTTTTCAAATTAAAAACCAAATCTGTTAAATGTAAAGTGATTGAATGTACAAATGTAATGTTCAGTTATTATTGTTGTATTTCTATGTTATATTGTAATATTTACATTCTCTCAATTTTTGATCTATATGATTTATTTTGTAAAAATTAAATTAAACTAAGGAATTTTTATATAATGTGTTTCACAAATCCTCAGTTCTGTACTGGAATATAAGACTTCTAAGTCTTTTGTATAGAACAACAAATTAATAAATAAATATATAAATAAATGTTTTCTATAGAATAACTGAGATTTCTCAAAATTTAATCAATCTAACATAAATTTGCCATGATAAATATTCATTTTCAACAATATCATAATCATTTGTAAACACCCACAAAATACTGAAGTATCTATCTCACACATCTAAAGATCTTCACAAATATACAGAAATGTATGCATGAACAAATGGAAATGTGTGTAAAGTGTATTTGTACGTTTCTCTGTTAATATAAAATACACGTATTTGATGCATAAAAGAAATATAAATAATTTTAGATTTATTTTAATATTTCATATCCTCCTTACAAACTATTTATATATTGATAATAATAATAAAGTAACACCTACCACCCAAAAAATATTTTTAACAAACAAGTATAGTATAGTTAATACTTGGCTAAGAAAGGCAATAAGAAAGCAGCGTAACAGAGAAAGTAAGAAAGAAAAAATAAACTAAAATAAAATAAGTATAACCATATGACATTTATAATCATAGAAATTACAACACTTCACTTGTCTATAATAAACCAATGAATTTCCTATTTTACCATGATAATCCTTTAATTTCCTGCCTGAATTTCGTTTTAGTTTTCGTTTTCTGCTTTTATACACACATCATACTTAGATATAGAATTGGGCAAACGACACTAGAAGGACACAATTATTATCAAACCATAAATATGTATGTATGTATATACTTATACATACGAGTACATACATATTTTTGTAGATACACAAACATATTTAAGAAAATATAACCTAAAACTAACATAATATACACAGTTAAGCAAACATGTATACATACAACTACTTGCATACACACAGAGAAAAAAATATAGTTGTACATGTTTATCACAACAATGTTAACATTTAAAAAAAATTGTTTTTGATTAAGTTACGATGCACATGATTACTACAATCATATATATGATTATAGTAACTATGTGTATATTTGTGGCAATCATGTTTATGATGAATTCATTGATCATTATTTGTTGCTCTTTGTTTATGTTTGAGAACTAATTACTGTAATATTGGAAATTAATAAAAGATAATAAAAATTAAAAACGAACAAGAGTTTTTATATTTTTAATAAAGGAGACCTCAAACCGAACTAATAAAGTAAACAATAGAAAAGGTCTACAGAGCACATAAAAAACAATCGAAAATATTTTTATAAATTTTTTAACCGAGATTCGTTTGTACTGAAATTCCGATCTCTAAACGCTGGTAAACATTGATGATCTTAAAGTTTATTAATGTTACCCATATTTATTTATAAAAACAGTAGTCTTACATACAAAACTGCTTGATTGGGAAATCTTCCTTTATTAGCACACAATTATAATCTTAAACATTATGGACAAAGACGTGCAAACAATGAAGACTATTCAAATTTGAAATATAAGTTTACTGATTTTTAAAAAAAATCAACGATAAAGGGATGAATGCATGAATGTTTTATTTTTTTTTCTTCTACATAAAGAAATGCCACTTTACACATCAAATATACTTTGATTGTTTGCTATTCCTAAAACAGATTCCCAAAATACTAAATGATCAGCGACCAGGAATGAAAGATCAATAATAAAAAGTTGGAATTTACCTATGTAAGGTCAATAGCTTGAAGTTTGATTTAATGCAGATTTTTCTTTAGAAAAAAAGAATCACATAAAACTATATTTCCCCCCGAAGAGCTCAATATAAACAGTAATTTATTAGGATTGATAAAAGCTCTTAAATATTTATTTGTTGCTTTTTGAGATAATTGCAGAAATTAATATGCATTTAAATATGTATTACAGCATTAACAAAACAAATTAAGGCTGACAATCAATGAAATAAAAAACCGATTAAATAAGACATAAATTTAATTAACCCTTTCTACAACAACAGCGAAAGAACAGCAGCCTTTGCTCGAAAAAGAAATAATATATCAGTAAAAGTTAGCAATAAAATTGTAACAAACACATTTCTAGGGTAAATTCACAGATATCTTTACATTTATATCTGTATATGTATATAAAAATTTAATCACACAGACAGCCCAAGACACAGAAACGCACGCATTTGTTTATTTGCCTGAACAATGTAACATTCTTTAACACATTTTCGTTTGGCAAGCAAATTTATTATTAATATTGTACGATACTGTCTGTATGACTGTCTCTCAGCCTGTCTATTTATTTGTTTGCTTGTGTTGTCATATTATGTGCTTTATGTGTTTTATTGCTGTCTCACTAATGTTTTTCCATATAATACCTCTCTCTACCCCATGCCCTTGTTTTATTTGTCACCATTTTGTATTTTTTTTTTTTTTAATTTTATACATATGTATTTCAACTCATATGAGTGTTTGAGTTTTGTCTTTGTTGGCGAAAAAAATTTGTAATAATAATAAAAGAAAACAAATACAAATTGCAACATTGTAATAGTTTGTCACACATGTGTGTTATTAGTAACACTTCAAAGTCACATAGCTACAGCCCACCTCTCATACTTGTTTTAATAATAATGGTGGTCAGTTTACGCCCTTCTTTTGCTTTTATTGTTTATAGACAAAAAAAAAAAAAATGAACAGAGAATGATTTAAAATTAAGTTTATTTCTTAAGTTAAATTTTAGTTTAATTTTAGCTTCAATCGTAGATCATTATTTTGTTCTGCTTTAGCTTCAATCCTAGGTTTTTTTGGTCCCAGTTTAGCTTGGATTTTAGTTCTTTATTTAGACCCTGTTTAGCCTCAATCGCAGGTCTTTATGTTGTACCAGTTTGGCTTCAATAGTTGTTTTTTATATAGTTTCAATTTAGCTTTAATCGCAGGTCTTTATTTGCCCTAATTTAGTTTCAATAGCAGGTCTTTATGTATTTCCAGTTCAGCCTGAATCGTAGAACTTTTTATAGTCCCAGTTTTGGTTCAATTCTAAGTTTTTATATGGTCCAAATTAAGCTTGAATTGTAGGTCTTTATTGAATCCCAGTTAAGCTTCAATTGTAGATCTTTATGTTGTCCAAGCTTAGCCTCAATTGTAGGTCTTTATATGGTCCTAATTGAGCTTCATTCGTAGGTCTTTATTTAATCCCAGCTAAGCTTCACTTATACGTCTCTATGTAGTTCCAGTTGAGTTTCAATCATAGTTGTTTCTTTAATCCCAGTTCAGCTTCAATCGTAGGTCTTTATGTTGTCCCATTTTATTTTCAATCATAAGTATTTATGAAGTCCCAGTGTGGCTTCGATGGTAGCTATTTTGTATAATTTAAGAAGTTATAAGTAGCAGTGCATATCAAGGTTCAACTGTAAGATTTTCTTGCTAACAGATTTTCTGTAATTATCAACAACATTAATGTCTCATTTTAAGTGTACTTGTTCTGTTTTATTTCAAAATTTACACTTATTTTCAATAACAAGACATACTTTATTCTTGTCTTGTTTATTTTGACTTCAGTTAGAAGTGTCGCACTGACTTTTAAACTGATATCAAACATTAAAAATTTGTCTACATTCACATTAATGCAGCCACTCACTCACTCACTCACTCATTTACAAATAACATGCTAAACATATCGATACTCCAGCAACAAACAGACACACATAAAATGCAATAATTTCAAAAAGTTTTTTTCCGAAGAAAACATGTTTCGTACATATTTTATACATTTAAATGGCAACAATGTCTGGAAATTCTTAAACTCGTAACGAACAAAAATGTTTGTTCGAATTTGTATTTTTTTTTAAATAAAATACATGTGAATGTTTTTGCAACTTGTATGTATTATTGTGACAGTTTAACTCCTGCTTGTATGCTACATTATTTTTTTCTCATTATTTGTCTTGTTTGCATTAGTGTTAAAGTTTTCCCATTTTATTGCAGGACTGTACATGTGTATTCTTCTATTTTGTATACAAGCATAAACGTCGTATAAGTAAAGTAATGTAAAATATCTAAGAGTTCAAGTTTTTGTTATTATTCCAAACCTATTTGCCAACATACGAGTACATTGGACACATAAATTGTGTCTTTTTTAGAAAATACTTGTGCAAGTAGCTGTCAGAAGCTGGAGCAGCAAAGATGAAAAAGATGATTTGTCATGTTTGTATTAGTGGAAAACTGTATTTATTGACAAATAGCATGTTGAGTGGATGTGCTGTGTATTTATTTATTTAGCTAAGAAGACGTAAAGAGTCATGTTGCCTTAAACTATTGGAGGTTTTATATATCCTGTATATTATTTGAAAATAAATAAACATACTTGCTTTAACTATAAATTTATTATTTTGAATGGATTCTGCACAGCTTGCCCTAAACAATTGTTCTGTTAATGGTATTTACCAATTTAAACGAAAAATTCTGAAGTTCAAATAGTTCAATCTATTTTAAGTGTTTTACAAAATTTGATCGTCTTTTAATTTATAATGCACAACGTAAAGGCCAAAAATTGAAGTTAAATTGGGACAAAATACAGAGCTGTGATTGAAGCTAAACTGGGACTAAATAAAGAGCTGCGATTAAAACTTAACCGGGACCTGTAATTATTGCTTACGTAGTACTAAATAACTACCTATAATTAAAGCTAAACTGGGACTAAATAAAGAGCTGCGATGAAGCTAAACTGGAACAAAATAAAGAGCTGCGATGGAAGCTAAACTGGGACTTAATCAAAAGCTGCGATTAAAACTTAACCGGGACCTGTAATTATAGCTTAACTACTACTAAATAACTACCTATAATTAAAGCTAAACTGGGACTAAATAAAGACCTGCAAGTAAAGCTCTACTGCAACAAAATAAAGAGCTGCGATTGAAGCTAAACTGGGACTAAATAAAGAGCTGCGATTGAAGCTAAACTGGAACAAAATAAAGAGCTGCGATTGAAGCTAAACTGGTACTAAATAAATACCTGCAAGTGAAGCTCAACTGGGACTAAATAAATACCAGTAATTATAGCTTTACTAGTACTAAATAAATACCTCCAATTGAGTCTAAACTGAGACTAAATAAAGACCTGTAATTGAAGATAAACTGGGACTAAATAAAGACCTACAATTGATGCTAAACTAGAACTAAATAAAGACCTGCAATTATAGCTTAACTAGGACTAAATAAATACCTGCGATTAAAACTTAACTGGGACTAAATAAAGACCTACAACTGATGCTAACCTTGGACCACATAATGACCAAGGAATGACGCTAATCTTAAACTACATAAAGACCTTGGAGTTTCTTTTTTTCTTTTTTGCAAATCTTGCATAGATACCTGATGAACCAACGGAATATATCAGATTCCTACTAACTAAAGCACCTCCTTTGTCATCCATACACCCTACGGGACTGTCGAACAAGTTATTACATAGCAGGGTCAGAAAGGTTTTGTTAGCCTAAGTCATGTTTTGTCAGAGAAACTTTCTTCTCTCCTCCTCAATATGTAACTTCCCATATGGAAGCTACATACGGTTTTCCAGTTTTCGCTACTACTTAGTAGAATATCAACAATGTTTTTTGTTCTTAGTTGTTGCCCGACTGTTCTTTCCGGCAATTGTCTATCTTTGTTGAACCTTAGGCAATAAACCACTACGTGTTCTGGGTCATCCACTAAACTTGTGCCTTGGGAACATATTGGTGATTCGTCTAGCACAAATCTGTGTAAATAACTTCTGCAACCTGCATGTCCTTATAGTAACTATGTAAGGTGATAATTTACCTCTCTGTGCTTTCTATTATTCCAGATTTTTATGTTTGGTATGAGTCGGAATATCCACCACTTCAAGACTGCCATATGCTGTGGTATAACTCTCTTTCTATGTCTTGAAAATTGTTTTCATTTTGGTCTTTTCTGCTTTTCCGGTCATACAGACGTTAAGCCTCGTCAGGTAAGATATATATGGGAATTATTCCTGCTATAAATATGCTGCATATTATAAGGTAGTATGAAAAGAACAGCATACGCGCAAGGCACATAGCCTATACACTGCTAGAACTTTAGGGAAACTTGACCACATTGGAGTGAAGTTAAACTGATACTACAAAAATACCTTTCCTTAATTGAACATACTATTTTCTATTTCACTTCCTGGTTTCTTTTAATAATATTTTTGTTTTTATTAATTTCCTCTCTCTTATGTTTTAAATTTCCTTAATTTCTTTAACAATTCCAATATTCTCTTTGCACTTATGCTTTTCTATTTAGAAAAAATTATTCTATGGCACATGTCACAGAAGACATGAAATTGAAAAATAAAAATAAATAATTCACTATATAAACAAACAATAGCAAACAAATATGCCTGGCATGACAAGACTCTTAATATAAACTCTCTCACACACAGTGTCACAACTAAAAAATACAAATACTTTTTCATTTGATTGTGAAATTTAGTTGCACTAAACTCAACTCTCAATGACAACAAACGTAATATAATAACGAGGCATATACTCATACTTATCAACATTAGGTAGGACTCCATTATAAAGACCCGTTTCTAAAGAGTAAAGAATGTTTTTGACAGACTAAAGTATGTAAGTGAAACCAGGAGAAATATTTCGAGAAATTAATTGCACTTCCATTTAAGTAAGACACATCAAAAACTATTGTTTTGTTCCACCCTAATATATATACAATGAAAAACGCTAATCAGTTCTACTGTTTGTTTTCCTGCTAAAAATTAAATTTGTATACCTTTGTTTATTTTAATCGAGTTTATATTTACGTCTCTGCATAGAAGAGTGTAGTTTTTTTATTTAATTCTTTAAAAAGAAAGATATAATGTCAAATCTACTGTTAGTTTCGCCATGTTCATACAAATATATAAACATTATGCCATAAACATATTTCGGTACAACTGATCCGTAGGTAAAAGCAAACTTAAACAAGTAAAACTGCTAACGATTTGTTGATGTATGATGTCAACTTGTGTGACAGTTGTACAAGTGTTTTTGAAAGTATAAATATTTCGTTGAGTGTAAAAAAGCCAGAGTGCGAGTATAAAATCATGCAGACCAGGGAACTAGTTGAACATAGATGGAACAATCATTATAGTTAGTCAACTTTAGCTAGCAATTAGTAGATATTTGGTAAATAAATCGCAGAGTTTTAGTTAGTCAAATATAGTTAGCAAACGTGGATCATTAGTTAGCATCTTTAGTTAGTCAATCGTGGATCAAATTTAGGCAGCAATCCTGAATCATCTTAGTATTCTTGGCTCTTTAGTTAGTCACAAGTGGATCAAATTTAGCTAGCAATAATGAATCATTTAGCTAGCAATCCTGGATCTTTAGGTAGTCAATCTTGGATCCTTAATTCGTCATAGCGGATATTTATGCAGGCAATCGTGAATCAAACTTAGCTAGCAATCCTGGATCTTTATTTGATATTGGATCTGTAGTTAGTCAATCGCTAATACAATTTGATCGTGAATCAAATTAAGGTAGTAATCCTGGATTTTTAGTTAGTCTATCCTGGATCTTTACTTAGTCAATCTTGTGTTAAATTTAGCTAGAAATTCTGGATTTTGAGCTTGCCAATCCTGGATTATTAGTTAGTTAATCGCGGATCTTTATTTAATCAATCGTGGATCACATTTGGCTGACAGTCATAGATTTGAGCTTGTCTATCCTGGATCTTTAGTTAGTCAATCCTGGATCTTTAGTTAGTTAATCGCTAATAAAAATCTTAGATCAAATTAAGCTAGCAATCCTGAATCTTGAGCTTGTCAATCCTGGATCTTTAGTAATTCAATCGCGAATCTTTACTTAGTGAATCGTGTGTCAAATTTAGCTAGCAATTCTGGATCTTTAGTTAATCAGTCGTGGATCTTTAGTTAGTCAATATTTTACCTTTATTTGATCTTGGATATGTAGTTAGTCAATCGCTTATAACATTTGATCGTGGATCAAATTTAGCTAGAAATCTTGGATCTTGAGATTGTCCATTTTGGATCTTTAGTTAGTCAATCGCGGATCTTTATTTAATCAATCGTGGATCAAATTTAGTTAGAAATCCTGGATCTTGAGATTGTGATTCTTGGATCTTTAGTTAGTTCATCGCGGATCTTTATTTAATCAATCGTGGATCAAATTTAGCTAGAAATCCTGGAGCTTGAGCTTGTCAATCTTGGATCTTTAGTCAGTCAATCGTAGATCTTTATTTGATTTTGGATCTGTAGTTAGTCAATCGCTGATAAAATTTTATCGTGGATTTAATTTGTCTAGCAATCCTAGACCTTGAGATTGTCAATCCTGGATTATTAGTTAGTTAATCGCGGATCTTTATTTAATCAATCGTGGATCACATTTGGCTGACAATCATAGACCTTGAGCTTGTCAATCCTAAAACTTTAATTAGTCAATCGCGGATCTTTATTTAGTCAATCAGGTACTAAATTTAGCTAGCAATGCTGGTTCTGTATTTAGACAATCGTAGATATTCAGTTAGTCAAATTTTGCTAACATATGAATGAAAAGTTAGAGTATTTAAAAGGTAGAAATTTACCCACTCCTGGGCCAACAGTTCTCTTTGACACATTACCTGTTATACTACAAAAATAAACTAAAATGTTATTTATGAATTTGCTTGTGAAACAGTGTCATAAAATTATTATACATTTGACCTTTCTATGGTGGAAATAAAAAGCTGAAAATGTGTCATTAATCTAGTTCCATTAAGACCTAAAATATTTTTTTACCTAAAAAATATATGAGCACCAAATAACACACTTATATATTCTCATTTCTCTTTAAACAGTGAAAAGAAAAATCTTCAACACAAATTCCTAATAAAAACCTAAAAAAAAAGAAGAAATTTAAATTGGCAATGGCCGACAAATTACTCATACCAATTTTCATACTCTCTAAAAACACTCGTGTTTATCATTCTCCCTAATGAGACTGATAATACCAATGTTGATGGCGATGACGATGATGATAGTAATGTTTGGGAAAATTCTGATGACTGTATTATGTATTTAGTCAACTTTGAAAAAAAAAAAACTGTTTAGGTTATATATTTGCCCTTAGATTTCTCAAAACTGTTATCCCTGTATGCGTATGAAAGCTGATTTCATTTTGTACATCAACTATTCAAGATTTTAACACTTATTCGAATACTTTAGCTGCATCTAGAAGGATGAGATGGCTTAGGTTTTTTTTTTATTTTTTTCTCCCCCTTTATTCCTTATGTTTTAGTATCAGCAGCTTAAATATACGGTATAAAATATGTGTTTTTTTTTGTTTTCTCTATCTATTTTGTTCCAACATAAAAACTACATCAGCTCTAAGTAAACTTTAAGCGAGTTGTTGTTTTTTTTTCAACATTTTCTTTACTGTTTAATGACGTTGGTATGGGGTAAATATGTTTGGTTGTCCAATACGTTGTATGTTAAATTTAACGTTTGACTTTGTCACAGATTATGTTTACTTAGGTGATTTCTCTTTTCATTTTGTTTCGTACTTTCTTTATGTCTAATATAATTTAACATTTATTTTTAGCATTAAGGGCAGCTAGGAAATTTTGTGGAGTTTTTTTTCTAATTAAATTGTACTTTGTTATAAATTTTAATTAGTTACTGTATGACTTAACGACTCTTTTGGTAAAACTTGGAATTATTAATTATTAAGCTCGTCAAACGAGTTAATCCCTTAAAATATCCAAAGACTCTAATTACTTAAAGCCGTATTTATAAAAAATAAAGTAGACTTGAAGTGTGCTTTTAGACAAAATTTTCATACAAAATTGTCTTAAAGTACATTTGAAGTTTACTTTAATTTTTTATAAATACGGGCATTATGGTTTGTATTATTACTTATTTTTTGTATTATTTTGTATTCACATACATATAAATTCGTAAAAATTTCCTACAGCTTTTTGTCAATTTTTTCTTCTTACATTTTAATTTGTACGTGTTTTTCTATTATAAAAAAGTAAAACGTTAAGGAAAAATTACTTTTGCTTTAATATTTTTTTGTTGTTGGTTGTTTCCTTCAACATGGACAAACTAAAGAAGCATCTCAAGTGTAAGTTGATGGAATAGAGCGGAATGAAATGATAAAAACGAGCAAAGAATAGAGTTGTTGAGAAAAAAAAAAAAAAAAAAAGAACCAAGAAATATTGTGAAATTTTTAGTATCTTTTTAATATTATACTAAAGTAAACATAGTTCGACTGTTAGTAAAGAGTATCTATGTAAAGATATGTGTGACTGTGATAAGAAATGTAACAGAGTATGTGTAATTCTATATACTACATACATACATATTTACATACACTTCTGTATAATTTTTTTTTAGGTTTTTTTTCACCCTGCAATCAGTCTTATATAATATTGGTTTAGTTTGGGGTTTAACAGAGTGCTGATGTTGATGATGGTGATGATGATGGTAGTAGTGGTGTTGGTGGTGGTTGCTGATAGCGTTGGTGGCTGTGGGAAATGTATATAGTTTTGTCATCTTAAATATTTTCTTTATTTTCTTCTCATTTAGTTGTTGGCATATTTGAAAAAAAACTGGTGTAGTAGAAATCAGCTTTAAACATGCGAGGGTCACTTTTTCTTTTAAGTTTTTAGTAGTAAGAAACTAATTAGCTTAAATTTAAAGATAATTAAAATTTCTTTATATCAACAATTATTCAAGCATATTTTGTAACTTTTAAATATCTAACTCTAGATTTCTTTAAACCTCTTTTTTTTTTCTTGACGACTTTTCTTTGCTAGCATTATTAGTTAGAAATGTTTGCTTTAAAATTTTTTTGCAATTTTCTTCATTAACCTCGCAAAGAAAAATTCTTATATTTTCATTTTGTTGCTTCTTTTTTTTTGTCTTTGCCATCATGTTCACGTATTTTATGTGTTTTCTTTTCAATGACATGTAGTCGACTTGTGTCAACAATTGGTAATAGTTTGAAGACAAAATTAAGTTGTAGATCTGTACGTATAATGTAAAGACATTAGCAAGGCCCTAAAAAAAGTTGGGAATATTCCTAACTGATATAAAAGTTTCAAAAATTCTTAAAAAATACAACATTTTTATATTAGGACGTTTATCAAAAACGATTTTATATAGAGAAAAAAGAGCCTTAAAAAAGTTAGGCTTTTAAAAATAGTAGTTTTTTAAGTACATACTTTTTTAAAAATACTCAAAAATTATATACAGCAAAAGCAAAAGTTATTAAAACTGTTTAAAATCACAAACTACAAACTTTTCAAAATACTGGTGTGTTAGTACTTTTTTCAAAAATAATACAAAAGTACTTAAAATAAAATGTTTTTACAAAAACAGTTATTAAAACCATTTTTTCTACAAACGACAGCATTTTAAATATAAAAAAGAAACTTATTTAAGTTTGTATTCAAATAGTAGTATATTAGTACTTTTTTAATTTTTTCAAAAAGTACTTGTTGTGTAAATTTAATACAAAAAAATTATTAGCAATGTTTTAAATCACAATTTAGGAACTTTTTAAAATTGTAATATTTTAATAGTTTTCTTAAATGCTCAAAAAATATTTTAATTAATTTTTTTATATAAAAAGTTATTTAAAAATAAAAAAATACTTATTTAAAATTCTTTGGAAAAAGTAGTATATTTGGTACTTTTCTACATTTTTTCAAAAATAATTTTTGCTTCAATTTTATGCAAAATAAAAGTTATTAAAAATGTTTAAAATCACAATTTAGGGACTCTTAAGAATAGTAGTAGATATTTTAGTACTTTTTCAAAAATGTTTCAAAAGTGCTTTAAATTACATTTTTAGACAAAAACAGTTATTAAAAATTGTTTTTATGCAGAGGCAAGTATTTTAAATTGTAAAATAACAAATTTAATTTAATGTTCTTTAGAAAAAGTAGTATTTTTAAATTTTTTTCAAAAAGTACTTTTTGTTTAAATTTTATACAAAAAAAATTATCATTAAAAATGTTTTAAATCACAATTTAAGAACTTTTTAAAATAGTATTACTTTAGTAGTTTAGTACTTTTTTTAAAAAATGCTTAAACTTACTTTTAATTATTCTTTTTTTTTTAAGAAAAAAAAGTTATTGAAAATATTTTTTGTACAAAGAAAAGTATTTAAAACGAAAACAAAACTTATTTAAGCTTCTTTGGAAAAAGTAGTATAGTTGGTACTTTTCAAAAAAATATCAGAAAGTAGTTTTTGTTTTAATTTAATGCAACAAAGTTATTAACATAATCACAATCTAGTGACTCTTAAAAATAGTAGTAGATATTTAAGATCTTTTTTCAAAAATATTTCAAAAGTACTTTAAATTACATTTTTAGACAAAAACTCTTTTATACAGCGATAAGTATTTAAAATTTAAAAAAAAGAAATTTAAGTTAAGATGCTTTGGAAAAAGTAGTATTTTTAGTACTAAAAAAAACGTTATTATTGTTTAAATTTTATAAAAAAAGACTATTAAAAACGTTTAAAATCATAAATTATAGACTTTATAAATAGTAGTTATTTTAGTACTTTTTTAAATTTCACTAAAAGTACTTTTTATTACTTTTTTCTACAAAAATATTAACTGAAAAGGTTTTTTGTGCAGACTGAAATATAATAATAATAAAAAAACTTATTAAGGCTGTTTAAAAACAGCAGTATTTTTAGTACTTTCTTAAAAAT
Source organism: Bellardia pandia (assembly GCA_916048285.2). Lineage (NCBI taxonomy): Eukaryota > Metazoa > Arthropoda > Insecta > Diptera > Calliphoridae > Bellardia > Bellardia pandia. The sequence continues at coordinate 96,874,919 of OU696531.1, read as the reverse complement.
GTTCAAATGTTTCTAAAAAGAAAGAACAGGATTTCTTTTACTCTTGAGCCTTTAGAAAAACCAATAATTTTTTGAAAGGATATTCTCTGGTGAGATTAAACAAACCTTTGTAGGTTTGCATCTGATGAAAAACAGATACGTATGACGTCCCCTAAGCATGCAGCATATTCCAAAGTATACTTCTAAGACCATAAAGCATGATGGTGCGAATGCGAAGGTGTGGTATTGATCCTATAAATAAGATCGATCTACGAATGATTTTCAATACAATAATTGCATACTTTAAGGATAATATGCCACTTAGGTGGAGTTTTATGAACAACTACGATCCAAAACACAGCTCATGCATTGTAAACAGTTGCGTGTAACAAAAAGATATTGATGTGTTGAACTGGATAGCTCAAACTAAATTGAGAAGCTATTGAATGCAACACATAACGGCAGTCAGACCCAAAAATTTAGCCAATTTGTGAAAGGAAATAAATCCAAAATGCCTGGTACAAAATTTCAAAAAGCGTTGTATGACTCTGGTGGAAATAATGGCCAGGACATGTGCAGCTGTTTGCAAAAGGAAAGGATATCATACAAATTTTTGGGATTTAAATAAAAATTTTTTGTTTTCTTTTTTATCTTGTGAAAAAATTTTATTTAGTGCTAAATTTGCGAGCAGTGTTTTTTTTCAGGATAATTGTATTCTGGAGAGAAGACCACCGAAATTAAACAAATTAATATAACGAAAAGTGGTGTGGAGTGGAATGGTGAGATATTAAAAAATAACGATCAACAAAATATATTTGCTTTAATTGACAACAGATACCGAGTGTGCTAATATTGGGTCCACCACTGTATGTGTCCTTTGTGAGAAATGTGAAACCTTAAAAAAAGTAACTTTATATATTTTACTAAAGCCAAAACAAACATTTTTAGAAATGGTGTCATTAACCATTTAGTTGGAAACTTTAACACTTTAGTTTTCTTACATACAAACAGGGGCTTTCCTAATACAAATATGCCTCCGTCATCTACATATATATGTATGTGCATATACATGTCATCTATGTACATATGTATGTAAGTTTGAGTTGTTATTTTTTTGATATTTAACTAACTATACATATGTTTATAGTAATTTATATACCAGGGAATTATGTAGTCTAGCTAGGGCTGGCAAATTAATGAAACGGTATGGGATAATTGTGTACAGCTCTTTCTTGCATATATAATTATTTAAAGATTCGTAATGAAATTTTTAAATTATGTGTAGATATTTTGTATTGTCTATAAAGTTATTTTGGTTTTGATTTTTAAAATATGAAAATGAGTTTCTGGGGAGAAATTATGAGAATATAAGGAAAGTATACAGCAATAGCTGTGGGTATTAAAGCTTTAATGAATTTTCTTTTTTTAAAGACATTTTCTTAATAATTTGATAATTTGATAAATTTTTATAACAGAGCTTAGAAGAATATTGAATGAGATGTTATATTTAATCTATATTGTATGGATTGTATATTATATGGAAAAGTGCTTTTGATTTACATTTTTTTTCATTAAAAGTTTTTAGTTTTTTTTCTTTTAATTTAAAAACGTTCAAATTTGTTTATTACAAATGTTTAATATCCTGCAATGTACAAAGAATAAACAGTGACTGGTGATCACTGAAAGATCATTCCGCATTTGTTCATGGTCACAAAACCTTTGTTTTAATATAACCTAGATAATAGGCCTTATAACAGGCAAACAATAGAACCACATTTGTTTTAGACTAATAGTCTGTGATTTTAAGCATTAGCACACAATATAGCTCAATTATAGTTGGAATGAAGCCAGACAATTTGACATCCCAAACAAATCATTAAAATTTTCGTGCACAGTTTTTTCAGTGTTCAGTTCATGACCTATAAAACCAAAATTTGTTTGTTTTATTCTGGATTTTTGTTATTAAACATCGATTTCCCAAATAATTATAATATTTATTTATAATGATTATAGTTTCAATAACACAAAAATATAATTATTAGTAAAATGTTATAGAGGAACAAAGATAGAAACAACTTTTTTTTCATATTGCCTTTACTTGTAGAAACAATTTTATTTTAACCAAATTACCCTTGAGACATTATTTTATAAATTAAATTTTTTGTTTTTGTTTTCGCACTAACTCTCACACACAAAAAAAAAACAAGCACATTATCATGCTTGAATTTTCGCTAACAAAAAATAACTATAATTTTACTATGGAAAAACTATGAACAAACCAATATATGTATATTGAAAAAAAACAATAATAAAACATATAAAACTACCAACAAATCCCAATAGATTTAACCTCAATATTAAAATAGAATACTTGCTTTGTTGTTATTATATTTATTTGTTTATTTGTAAATAAAAATAAATATGTATATATAAAGAAAACCAAACTAAAAACCTTTAAAATCATTGCAATAATATTTTTAATATGTTCTATATGCAAACGATTGTAAAATATTGTACACATGAAATTCGGCCTGAATTAGCACTATGCCATTGTGTTGGAAATGCAATATATATACAATATGTAATAGAAACAAATTTTCAAAATAGTGTTAACATTTAAATAAGTTCCAATTTACACGAAGCAATTTTTATTAAAAAGATTGATAAAAATTTTTTCTTGATATTTCTTTGGTATTCACACAGCACAATTTGTATTGCTTAAATCGCTCCTATTTTTATTTGAGAGTAATTCTCATAGGTAACATAAATAAGAGAGTAACACGAATTGCTAGTACAATCAAGTGTGTACTCGTTTTATCTTCCTCTCACCCCGATGTCTTAAATGTAATCAGCTTAGCTTAAATAATTGCTTCGTGTAAATTGGAACTTTCCATTATAAGTACCCAATGAGTAATAGAACATAAGCTAACTAGGGACTTACTGTATATAGAATTAAAAAAAATCACGATTGAAGCCTGATTAAAGCTTAAATTGAAAGTAGAGAAAAGCTAAAATTGTTCAACGTAAAGAACCACGATTGATGCCAGATTGAATGTAAAATGGTTCAACATACAGAACAACGATTAAAGCCAAATTGCAGCTAAAATTGTTCAACATAAAGAACTACGATTGAAACCAGATTGGATGTAAAATTCTTTAACATAAAGAACCACGACTGAAGCCAGATTGAAGCTAAAATTGTTCAACATAAAAAACCATGACTAATGTGACATTGAAACCAGATTGAAGGTAAAATTATTCAACACAAATAACCACGACTGCTGTAAGATTGAAGCTGGATTAAAAGTAAAAATGTCCAATATAAAGAACCTCGATGGAAGCTAGATTGAAGCTAAATTTGTTCAGCATAAAGAACTACGATTGAAAGCAAATTGAAATTAAAATTATTTAACATAAAGAAACACGATTGAAGCCAGGTTGGGTGTAAAATGGTTCAACATAAATAACCACGACTGATGTGAGATTGAAGCTAGATTGAAGGTAAAATTGTCCAAAATAAAGAACCACGATTGAAACCAAATTGAAGCTAAAATTATTTAACATAAAGAACCACGATTGAAGTTAGATTGGATGTAAAATTGTTCAACATAAAGAACCACGACTGAAGCCAGATTGAAGGTGAAATTATTCAACATAAAGAAACAAATTAAAGCTGAATTTGTTCCACATAAAGAACCACGATTGAAGCCAGACCGAATGTAAAATTGTTTAACAAAAAAAAAAAAAAAAAAAAAACACGACTGATGCGAGATTGAAGCCAAATTCAATGTAAAATTATTCAACACAAATAACCATGACTGATGTGAGATTGAAGCTAGATTGAAAGTAAAATTGTTCAATATAAAGAACCACGATTGAAGCTGGATTTAAGCAAAAAAAAAAAAAATTGAAAATGGAGTAATACTATTTCTAAACTGTGATTGTTTATCATTTTAAATCATAATAAATAAATAATAAAACAGCAATAATAAAACAACAATTTCTACTGAAGGTAGGAATTGTTACATGAAAATTATTATAAAAATTTATTGATAATTTTTCGGCTGAGTTTGGGATTGAACCTAGGTTGTTGAATTTACATGTTTCGAGAACCACCACATTCTCTCATCAGAATTCTTTGTGTTCTAACCTCTGCACCACTGCGGTGCGCGCTAGCCAACAGTCAAACATCAATACTTTAACCAGTGTTACCGGTGGTTCGAAATTTGCTGTAATTATAATTTTTCACTTTATTTACATGTTGCCTCCTTTTCTTCAGTTTTTTCCGTATTCATGTCAAGACTTCGTTTCGAAAATCAAATCAGCCGAAAAATTATCAATACATTTTAATAATAATTTTCATAACAATTCCTACAGTAAAAATAATTTAATGATAATTAAATTTAATAAACTCAAGCCTAATTAAAGAAATATCAAAAATTAAAAATTAACAACTAAAAATATTAATTGTTCTTTTCAGCAATACCTGATTTTAAAAATATTTTAAATCAAAAATTCAACAACGTTTTTTTTAACTCCTGTAAAATTTATAAAAACAGACTTAGCACATTTAAACACTCATTTAACACAATTTAACATATTTCTTTTTCATACGCTGATGACATTAAACGGGAAGTGGGTTAAATACATTTTTATTTGTTAATATTTTATTTAAATCTATGTTCCTTCTCATAATCTGTAGTTATTATTAAGTTGAGCAAAAAAAAAAAAAAAAAAAAAAAAAACACATTTATATACATTTTCTCAAATATTTATTTCTATATTTAAAAAGGATGTTGGTAAAATTGTAATCATGAATTATGTTCCCCTCAAAAAACTGTTGCTATGTAAGTATTCTACAGCTTAAAACTGAACACAGTGTCTTCCTCACAAAACTACGGAAGTTATTTTAAGTAATTTCCCTTTAGTCGTTTTAAGCCAAAAATATGGGAACGTAGAAAAAAAGTAGAGTAGAAAAAAAGTTTCATGAGATATTTTTTGTTACTGTCTTGTTACATTTTCGGATAAACAAGGCAAAGTTGTTATAGAAGATGTATCATACAAAAAAAAAAAAAACACCAAAAATATCTTAAACAACTTTAGAACAAGTTGAACAGTGTAACAAATTTGTGTATTTGTACGTAAGTAACCAGTAAAAAGGGGGAGGGATAAGAGTTTTATACAATAAAATTCGATTTAAAAAAAATCTTTTCTAAAATGTTTAAGAACAAATTATGTTAAAGTAGATTTTTTTAAAAACACATACATTTTTAAAACTCAGGTCTCTGTTTCAGAGATTTAAAACCATTTCTCAGTAGTTTTGTTTGTAAAATAGTGTGACAAAAATAATTTTTTTAAATATTCAAAAAAAGTTTAATTTGCTTAATCTTACAATTTGCTTATTGAAATGAAAACATAATTTTCCATCTGATCTTTCATTCCATTGTTAGTTAATAAATTATAGAGTTTAGTTTTTTTTTCTAAAAATCATTTGTTTAATGTTTTGTTTGCGTGTTTGATATTTCTTACTGCTTCTTTTAATAAAATGTCTGAACGTGTGTGAAATGGAATTGGAAATTATTTCATTATTTGGTTAAGGTAAATAGAACAAATTGTATCAGATATTAAAACAAGGTTTTTGTTTTGTAAAGTAGTGTATATAATTTTAAGTACATATCGAGCCATAACCGCCGAAAAAATGTATCCCACAAACTCAAAATTTTACAGGGGAAGGTTTTTTTTAAATAAAATCAGTTTGAATAAAGCCATTATTTTAAAATTTATAATGTAAATATTGTTTTGTGTAATACATTTAATTTTAATAATTTTAAATGATGTTGAACTATCGATTTCGATAAAAAAACAACAATCGATTATGGTGTGGGATACATTATTTTGGCGGTTATGGCTCGATATGAGAGACAATTAATGGAAATGTTAACTAAATATCTGCAAAATTGCGGACTGTTCTTAGAGAAAAAGGTGTACATGTACATCGAGTCTGATGGTTGAAAAGACGGAAGGAAGGACGCCATAAATGAATCTAGTTTTATATGGTTTTTCATGTTGTATCAATTTAATAGTGTATCTTAAATATCAGGATTTAATCAAAACCTTAAAATAAAGTAAAAATATTGCCTTTATAGTCTTTTGATATTGAGCCAGTTGGTTAAATAGACGGAAGGACGGACGCCATAAATAAATCTAGGATTTTATTATTTTTTAATTTTGTATATGTTGTGAATTATATATTGTGTTTTTAATATCAAAATAAAATCAAACCTCTAAACTAACACAAAAATATTGGCTTTATACTCCTTTAAAACCAAAACCGTAATTTGACAATTTTTAAATTTTTTATATTGAGCCAATTGGACAAAAAGACGGAGGGATGGAGTCCATAAAAAATATAGGTTTACGTCATTTTTAAATTTTGTATATATTATAAAAAATTTGTTGTATCTATATAATTAGAATATAATCAAACCCTTAAAATAACAAAAAAAATATCGGTTTTCTAGTCTTTTGAAACCAAAACCGTAATTTGACAATTTTTAAATATTTTATATTGAGTTAATTGGACAAAAAGACGGAGGGACGGACTCTATAAACAAATACAGATCTTTATGGTTTTTATATTTGTATTAGAAATCAAAGAAATATTGTATCTTTAATATCATAATATAATCAGACTTTTAAAATAATAGAAAACTATTGGCTTTATAGTCTTTTGAAAACAAAACCGTAATTTTTTGATTTTTTATTTATATTGGACAAAGAGACAGAAGGACGGACTCTATAAAAAAATCTAGATTAACGTAATTTTTAATTTTGTACGTATTATTATATTTTGTCTTTAATATTGTAATTTAATCATACCCTTAAACTAGTTATAAACTATTGGCTTTATAGTTTTTTGAAATCAAAACCTTAATTTTAAAATTTTTGGATTTTTTGTAAACTCTACTCACACAGAGATTCTCAATTGGTCGGAACATTTTAGGTTGTTACATAATTAAACCTTCCTTTGTATGATAATTTAACTAATTGTTAAAAACCTGTAATTATTTTCTTTAGTTTTACACAAGAATTAAATATAAATTTTCACATATTATAAAAAAATGCATTTGCGGTTTGCTTTTAAATTATTAATATCTTTAGATGTTAAGCTTTTTATTTCATTAAACTATTTTGTAATTAATACAAACAAATTTAAGTAATTACTTAATTGTTCAAGCAAAACAAAAAATTCCATAAATAACCTTAATTAGTTATTATATTATTTTAATGGGAATATTTCAAATCAGTAAAATGAAATCAAATTAAATTAAAGCACTTTGTTAACCATAAAATCTAAATGTTTTAAAAGTAATACAGCAAGAAAAGCAATTGTTTATATTTGTAAAACACATGGCGAGTCATTTATTAGGTTTTTAGAAAAGCTAAATGAAGCAGGAATAACTTGGCCGGAGTTATTGTTTTAATGGATTGCATTGACAATTACACAGCAATTCGATTTAACAGCAGTGTATATTTGAAGAATTGCTGGGGACAAGTAAGTAGATTTTTATGTTTTTCTATTAAATCGAACTAGTTTCTTTAATGCTAGCTCATGGCAGCTTTTGTATAATGACAGCGAGTTAAATTGGGCCAAAATTTTTAGAACCAACAATTGGATAAAGATTGTTGTCAAATACAACAATAACTTGCAAAATCATTGATCAGTAGGATTAAGCCAAAGGCAGTGGAATTATATACGCTGTTTTCTATATACATAATACTATCTCTGAACTTATTTTAAACGAATAAAAATTAGAGAATGGCTTAAAAATCCCAAAATAAAGACATGAGCAGAAAAACGGAACAATGTTGTGTTTTGCAAATATTGTAAACATTTTTGTAAAAGTTGTCCCTGATCTAATAATGTAAATTTTTGTAAGTTCTTACGAATGCATAGTTATATAAAGATTATAATCAGCCTTATTATGAGAGTCGTTTTCTTTTTACGACAACGACTCTTTCGTAATATAAATATGTTGTTTGAGAAACGTTTTGTTTTCTATTTTTGGCGATTTCTTGACGATTCCTTAAAATTAGTATGACGATTTGGACGATTTTCCGATCTAAATTTGACGAATTCACACCTATTTCATCTGGCAACTATGCGCATACAATAGTATTCTTTGAAATTATTTGAAAATTCGAACTATTAGCCTGAAAGAATAAAACGTTTCTCTTAAATGTAAATTTGTTTTGTGACATAGGGATCACCAAATTCCTTAGCCCATCGCTTTATAAATGCGAATACACCTTTAGCTTTATTCCCAGATCAAGAAAATTTTTAACAAATTCAAGCCGGTAATCATCCAAAGTATAATTGGCAGGAGTATAATTACTTCTTGAAAAGCGCATAGGTTTATATTGTCTTAAATTTAATTCCATTAAGTTTTGATTAACAGTTTTATCAAAATATTTTCGAAATTGCGACCTAGAATTGATGTTAAATTGACTCAGAATATGATACTGAGTCGATAGGTATACACTTGGGTGTCGGACTAACATTAACGGGCATTACAAACATCAGCACAAATCCAATATACCCAATGCTTTAATGCAGCTATTAAACCACAATTAGTAGTTCAAAAATCTGGTGACATGGTCGTTAAATAAATAATAAATTTTAAAGTAACACATTTTCCAACGGACATTCAAATGTACATACATATGTAGTATGTATATAGATACGAGTACACATATACACACTTTTGTATGTGTGTAAGTAAATGTTCACATTTATTTCATATAAAACTTTTGTAATTAATTTCAAATAAAATAAAGTATGTAGATGACACTATTATACAATTTACATGAACCAAAACGTAACCCGTTTTATTATTCTTATGTTACACCCACTTCTTGCTACTCATTTCACTTTTTGTTTTTATCAAACTCTTCGTCGTTGACTTCTTCCACGAAACATTACAAAAGTTTATATTTTGTTTTTTTGTAATATTTTTTTTTTCTGTAAAAGTGCTGTTTTTGAAGTACAAGTACTTTATGTATGAGTACAAGTACTTGGTTGTAAGTACCGAATACTGAGTTCTGAGTTGGCTTACTGGTTTTGCTGTATTTTATGGGGAATGGTTTAATTTTTAGCAATCAGACACACCGTAAAAAACAAGTTTTTTTTTGAAAAACTTTAATTGACAATTATGTGGGATTTGTGTGGATTGGTGTGTCAAGTGAAAAATGTCCAGCAAGAGTTTAGTTAAAGTAACTATAATACTTTTAATAAATTTTAATTATGAAACAAGTAGATGTGCCAGCTACAATGGTTATCAAAATGATTTACTTTAAGTGCAACTACGAGGGCTAGTCAAGGAGTATTTGCTAAATTATGATAACTTAAAGTTAAGTATTTTGGAAACTTCCATCTCTGCTATGAACACATATGAAATTGAGGCATGTTAAAAGTCGCATCCGCGATTTTTTTTACAATGCAAAAACAAGAAATTCGTGGTGTCATTAAATATTTAAATAAAAAAGGTTTGTCGGGACAAGAAATCATAATGATAAGGTGAATGTGGTAGACGAAACTGTTCCTTCATATGCAGCAGTAAAAAATTGCGTTGCTGAATTTATACGTGGACGTACAAGCACTGAGGATGAACCACGTAGTGTACGTCCAGGAACCGCAACAACAACAGAAATTTTAGCCAAAGTGCATGATATGGTATTAAAGGATCGACGAATAAAATAGCTAATATCATGGGCAACTCAAATGATCGAGTCTATTTAATTTTGCATGAACAACTACTGATGAAAAAACTTTCTGCAAGATGGGTGCCGCTTTTGTTAACAGTCGACCAAAATCGTATAAGAATGAAAATATCTCAAGCTTGTTTGGATCGTTTTTGGAATAAGAAAATTATTTTAAACGTCGTTTCATAATTGTTTATGAGACATGAACCCACCACAGAGACAAAAGAACAACCCAAGCAATGGACTGAAGCTGGAGGAAGTGCCGTAAAGAAGCCAAAACTAATTTAATCGGCAGATAAGGTTTGGCAACGTTTTTTGTGACTTTAAAGTTATTTTATTGATTGACTATCTGCAAAAGTGTAAAACAATAAATTCAGAGTACTATTGCAACATTTTGGATCAATTAAATGTAAAAATTCGAGAAAAACGTTCTGGCTTACAACACAAAAAAGTCATTTTGCATCAATACAACGTACCAGCGTATGAGTTGCTTGACCAACCATTTTATTCTCATGATTTAGCTCCCAGTGACTTTTACCTGTTCTCAATTCTAAAAAAATTCCTGGCAAGCGTTATGCAATTACAATTGTAAACCACTATTTTGAAGGCCTTAGGAAAACTATTTTAATCAAGGTATAGAATTGCTAGATAAGCGTTGGACGAAGTGTATTGAAGTTTCGGTAGATTATATTGAAAAATAAAAATGTTTTTGAAAAACTAAGTAAGTAAACAAGAGGTGAATAGTATGCCTGATCAAAATTTAGAGTTGATTCAAAAAAGGAGCTCTAACACATTATTAAAGTGTAAATATTTTGTGAGTATTGGTATTTGAAATTATTTTAATATCAGTGTGTTTATAGTTATGAAACACTAGTTAATTTCTTTATACATTTTTAAGAAGTGAAATAAACAAGTAATAGTTTATACTAGGCTGTGCTGAATCTTACATAACCACCACCAAATTCTAATAGTGTGATCATTGAATACTTGAAACTGATTTTTGTTACATTTTGTTTCGATAACGTTTAAATACTGTTTATTTTATTTAGTGGATCCCTTACACGAGAGCTATTTTTACTATTATAAAGAAATTGTCATGAATTATTGTATAGTAGTTTCTATAAATTTACAGGTTGATCTTGTAGAATAAACATTGCTGATGACGCCCTTGCATTTCAATGTGCCAATTGTCTAGAAAATAGAACTTTACAATGCTATTCTTTGAATTATTAATAAAAAAAATGAACTCCAGACGAAACAAAAAGAAATTTTCTCTAATAATAAATATTAAAAGTAGTCTTTCAAAATTAAGTTAAATAATATTGGTATTTTTGTTCGTTTAACATACATGCCGATAAACTGTTTTACTTTTTCTTTAACTTACAAAATTGAGCAAATGTTTATGTACTTATAGTTATACAACTTAGTGTATAAAACAGTTTTAACAATTTTCCAAAATTTGTGATTTTTCTCATATGCGATTATCCTAGACGTATGAGTAATAAATATTATCTAAAACAGCGAAAGGCAAAACATGGGCGCCGCGTTTTTCATTTAATCTTCTCTTACGTACGTGTGCACACGCATTGTAGAGAAATAAACAAAGTTTAATGAGCATTCAAACAGACAGGTTGTGTAATTTAAAAATCAGTGTTGCCAGAAAAAAAATTTTTCCCAACTTTTTTAAAAATGTGTGATGAATATGAAATGAATTTTTTATTTTCTTTAAATTATTATTATGAAAAAGTTCTTTCTTTTACTGATAAGAGTAAGCTTTCCTCTGTATGCACTGATGGTGCCAATGTAATGTTGGGTAAAAAAGAAGGTTTTGCTGGACATTTGAGCATTTAATACGCATAAAATGTTGCCCATATGAAATAAATGTTGAAGATGTAATGCAATTTCCTGACTGATTTTCTAATTTTTCGCAAATAATAAAATAGATATTTTTGGAGATTTTAAATTTTTAATTGGGGATAAGTGACGAAAGTTTTCTGGCAATACCGATTTGTGTTGAGAGCGAAGAGAGTATATTACTAATACAATTGCAAAATGTAATAGTATAGGTTGCCTTTCCCTGATCTAAAAACCAACATTAGGTTATTAAATATCACTCATACGCCCTACGAATTCTCCAATATATCACAGCAACCTACCGGTCTTGATCATCACGGAAGAAGTACGCACCAAACCGTAATTGTTTCGGGATGCAATGATGACTCATGGAGTACGTGTGGATTGCTATCTGACCAATAACGCATATTTTGCTTATTGACGAAGAAATTCAGCCAGAAATGAGCCTCATCGCTGAAGATGATTTTTCGATGAAAATCCGAATCATTTTGAAGTTGTTGCTCAGCCCAATTCACGAACATACGACGCTTCAGTTCTTACGTCAATTTGATCTTGTAAGGATGTAGGCCAAGACCTTTTTGCAAAATTCGCCACAGCGACGTCACATAGATGCCCAATGCTTGAGAACGACGTTTGAAAGACACATTTGGGCTTTCTTCAACTGAAGCCTCATCGGCAGCAATATTCTCGATACTACGGGCACTTCTTTGTCTCAGTGGCACGGGAACATTTTGTAGTGTGCCTGTGAATTCAAATTTCTACTAGACGCTCAATTGTTGATGACGACCATAAATTGGACGGAGCGCTCTTAACGTTGAGGCCACTGTCTTTGAATTTCGGTTGTAAATTTTAATAATTTCGACTTGTTAGTGGCTCGTATATTTTTCCATCATGAAATGCCAAACCTTACTGAAGAGAAATGTCAAAAGAGCGGCAAAAGATATGGCATCGTTTGCTGTCCCTATCAGTCTACTTTTCAAACTAAAAACCTTTTTGAATCATATACGAGTACACAAATATATTGTTATTGGTTTCTAAAAATATAATTATTATTCTTTACAATATTAGTTACATACACATGTATGTATGTAAATATGAATTTGTAAGTGTTTATGTTTATTCATTGTTAGCCATAATTTATGGTTATTATAGAAAATTTTTTGTCCAACATAAACACTGTAGAGAATATAAACAAAGTTTTCAATTGGATGTTTAAGCATTGAAAATTTAAGTGATTTATGGGTTATATATACGTGTTTCTTTTTGTTTGCTGTTGTAAATCTACTGTTTAAGTAATAAATTTTAACATCACTATAGGAACAACAAAAAAAAAAAAGCGAAAACTCCATGATGATAATCTCTGGGCCTGTAATAAAAGTAGCACTAAATACATAATAACGAAATACACAATATTATATTAGTGAAAACACAAGCTAAGTACAATTTTAAAGAATATTATGACTTAAAAACAAAACGGTGGAATATGGCAAAATGCTGGGAATGCTTAAATAAAATTTACAATTATTAACAAAATTTTCTTGTTGTTATGCCAAGGTAGACAAAAGTGTTAAGTCATAAGATGCAATACAACTTTGATTTTATTATTTAAAACAACCTACTTATTATAACCACAGCTTTTTAACCCAAAAGTATGACACTAAATAGCAGCACATACAAAACGTCTTTTGTTAAAATATTAAAAACAAATTCAAGGCAAATATATTTTCAAAATCCCCTTTGCTGCCCCTGACAACCCCGGCAATAACAAATACCATTCACATGCAAACTAAAAGGACATTCTTCACCAAAAGAATAACAGAAAAACAAAACTGAAATACACAATACAGTCAAAGCTCGGTATAACGAACGATATATTGTCAGGCCCTTTTGTTATAGTGAAAAATTCGTTATATCGTAGTTTTTTTTTTTTTTTTTTTTATCAAAATGTGTTAAAAATTATTTAAGTTGGTAGAAAAAAATCATTTATAGACGTTTGTTTACAAGTAACTTGAAGACTCAATTGAATAGCTTATTTTGGGAACCCCATTGTATACATTTATCAAAACATTTTATTACTTCAGAATGCTTTATTTTCGTTTCATTATTAGAAAATTGGTCAACAATTTCAATATTTTCCTCATTTTCGTCATCTTCATCCAAAGCATTTTTCAAAACAAAGCTGTTTCATCAGAATTAAATATAACATCATGTGATAAACCTTCTTCTCGAATAACTCTTTGCAACTTAAACGAATCTAACAAATCGTCTCTTGATGACAATTTTTCTCCAGATTCCTTCAAAAGTCGTACACCACATCTTTTCTTAAATCTGGGTAACCAGCCATCACTAGCATGAAAACCACCAGTGCAGAACTGGTTTTGAATTTCCATAGCCTTCAATTTTAATGTTATCCCATTGACCGGAATAAAAATCTTCGTGTAATTAAGAAACCACTGATAGAGCTTTTCCTCCATTAAGGGATATTCTCCCTTTCTGAGGGATCGACGGGTTTTTGATCCATTGTTTGTAGTTTCAAGATTTGAAACGATTTTAATTTTCATTTTCTTTAATGTACATACAATTTTTTAAATCATTTGTTATACAGAGCTTGAAAATTATAAAACATTCGTTATATAAGGTAGTCAATGGAAGAAATTTACTCATTCGTTATATCCCGAATTCGTTAAAGTGAGTATTTGTTATACCGGGCTTTGACTGTATATATATATGAGCATAAAGCATAAAAGCCAATACATAAAATAATACAACTCGTAACAGCACAAACAGTGGCAAGCAGCAGCATCAGCAGCATCCTTTATGCCACCATTATAAAAACTCAAAAAAAAAAAAAAAACTTTAGTAAATTATATACATTTTCCATATATTTATAATGTTCATATAAACCGATTCACTGAGTAGAGTTTGTCTGGGTTTTCTGTTTAATTTTTGTTGGTTGTTATGTTTATGTAGCAAAATGACAAAAAAGAGAGAGCCATTATAGTACGATTTACCATGAAAGTGTACCGAAAAAAAGGAGCAAAAAATACATCTATAATAAAAAAAAATATTAAAAACCCTTCAAAATAAAAGGCAACTGACAAAAATGGTTTTTGTAAAATATTACATACATATATATGCAGATAAATGAGTTACACACAGTCTATAAAACATTTAGGAAAATTTATATTGAATGTAAGTTATTGTTAGAATTTCAAAAATATTGTTTATAAAGTGATTTTTTAAAAACTTTCGAATTTTTTTTAATAAAAAACACATAAAATTAAAATAAATATGTGTGAAAATTTTTATTTTAAGCGATGCAACGATCAATGTAATTCAATGCTAAAATAAAATTGTATGTAAATGGATGCCTCAAATGATTCATACGCTGGGTTCAGTTTTGGCTTTCTCTTTTCAACATGTTGGCCGGTATAAATTCTTCTATATTAGCTTCTAGTACGACAACTATTACCCGGCTTGTACCAATATCTGTGAGCCATAACATGGCACTACAAAATGTAGTTTAAAGGTGTCAAATCGCATGATCTAGGCGGCCAATTGACCGACCGTAAATGTGAAATAAACTTTTAACCGAACTTGTTTCTCAATAAGGCCATTGTTTCGCGTAATGTGTGGTATCCGGCATAGTGTTGTTGAAACCACTGTCAGCCAAGTCCAGCTCTTACATAAAACCATCGCACAGTGAAGTTCCTGCCTTTGTTGTATTTGAAAAAGTACGGTCTAATTGGTACCATAGGCCCATAATCCACACCAAACAGTGCAATATTCGCGATGTATTGACAATTCTTGCAATATTTTTGGCTACTCTTCACACCAACTATGAAAATTTACGTTTGCTTTTTTACGTATCCATTTAACCAAAAAAAGCTGCACGATGCACTTTATTAACCCACCATGAATTTCGACAATAATATTTAATAATCTGCAAGCGTTGTTTGTTTGTAAGTCGAATTATGATTAAATTATAAACTAAATTATAGATTATAAATTATAAAGCTTCCAAAAACAGTCTTGCCGAAATGAAAGTTACTAAAAAATCACTATTTATATTGGTGTTAGGTTGAGAAATAAATTATTTTAAATTTGATAAAATTTTTATGTAATAAATAATCTTAGGAATTCGTTTAGGTATTAAAGAAAATAGGGAATAAAGCGAGAAGAAATTGCATTTGAAGTTTCCAATTAAAATGATATAGTACAAGTTCAATTAAAATACAGGACATGCCAATATTATTGAGAATATTCTAGTCACTCAGAAACTTAATAATGTAATGTTGTTGTTCATTAAATATACAATAAGTTAGATTGGACTTACACTTGAACACTTAGCTCGACTAACAATTTATTAAAAAAATCTTTTAGCATCCATATAAAATGAACAATTTTGTTGGAATAGAGTTAATACTAATACGATAAAGAAAAACATGTAAGAAAGTATAGTCGACTTAGTATATCGTTGGTATCATATAGAAAGGCCCTAACTCGCTATTTTTTCAAAATTAGTTTTTTTTGCGATTCCAATGCATTTAACGCAAATACACCTCCTCACAAAAATTTATTGCAATAGTGTAAAAAATAACGCTTTTATAAGCAGTTGTACAAAAAAAGTTACATGTTGAATATTACAGTTTCTATTATGTTTTTGCCTTCTCCTGTAAAGATTCAAATATGCGAGTTAGGGCCTTTCTACATGAGACCATCGATATGTTTCTCAGAAATGGGCGCTATATAGAAGCTATAACTTATTAAGGTCCGATCATACAAAAATTAAGTAGCATTATTTCTCTGCATATAAATATATTTCAGAGTTCAACGCGTATGACGAATTCAGCCGACGCCATTATTGTATGTATTTTCATATACACAAATGTGTTTTAGTTTTGGCGATAAATATTCTCGACTAAAAATTCGTCGTGTTTCTTGCATATACGCCACCAAAGTAAAATAATTAAATAAAGGCTATAAAATCAAGCTTTAACATTAATGCGCCTACTTACCAACAGAAGCGCTGCAATTCTGCGCAAAAACAAACATAATGCGCAATTGCAGAGTTGTGATATAAAAAAAAAGCTTTCTTCTTTCACCACCTTTACATCTTCAACTATCCTCTTTCCAAAGAAAGTAACGCAAATATATATAGGCATATTAACTGCCTGAATGTTACTTCTCTTTCAAAAAAAAAAAAAAAAAAAAAAAAGAAACACACAGCTGCTTTTTTCCAATTTTATTTTCCGCCTCATTTGGTATTTAGCAAAGCAAAGAGAAAAGTGCTAAGAAAGAAATGCAAAGATGATTAAATGCTGTGCACACTCACTTTTCAGAAGAGAGCAAACACTTTACAAAGAGCGCAAAATCTTAAAAAAGCGATAAAATTCTCTGCAAAAATTTTCTTAGAGTATAATGAGATTTGCAAAGAATATTGTGGAACAGAAACACTTATCTCTTTGCAAAATAATGCAATTTAATAAGTGCGAAATGAAAGGTTTATAAACTATTTGTGGAATAAAGCCCTGGTGAATAGTATGTAGTAAATTAATACAAAAATATGCTATTTTAAGTAGTTTAAGTTATTTTAATTTCAGTGTATTTATAGTTATGAAACACTACATATTTTCTTTATATTAAAAATTATATTTTTCACAAGCTTCAAAATCAAAATTTTTTGTTTATTTATTATATTTTCCAATATTTCGTTACAACAATGTGTCTCAGGGAAATAAATTTATTCACCCCTATCGTGAATAAAAATTTCACATGAAATTTGTTCCCTTTTGTTTTTTTAACATTGAAAAATGTGAAAAGGGAACAAATTTCATGTGGAATTTTTATTCACGGTAGGGGTAATTAATAAATTTTAAAAGAGGTAGAACAATTTGTTTTATACAGTAGTTATTTGTATACTTTTTAGAGGTAAAAAAATGATTTTTTTGTTAAATATATTTGTTTTTTTTTTTACCCGTTTCACATACATGCAGGTTAAACTCTGTTACTTTTTTTTAACTAACAAAATTAAGTAAAGTTTTATGTAAATATTTATAGTTATGCAATACAGCGTATGCAGCATTTTATACAGCATATTATTTAATAATTTAACAAACTTATTTGTATATTTAAGTACCTACTTTATCTCCTAAACACTTTGCAATTAATTACACAAATCTTATTAAATCTGATCTAAATCCTTTATACCTATAATACAAATACTGAATCTTTGCACAATTTTTAAATATTTGGATTTTTACTCACTCACTCATAACTCTCAAACTATATCAACCATAAATCTACTTAATGTTTATTATTTGGTAACATATTTTTCATAAAGCTTTTAAATATTTCATTCTTTTTTTTCGCAAACTGTTTGTAATTCTAAATAACCAATCGCAAGCCGGTGAGAAAAAATAAAAATATATATACAAAATATATAAAAAACAAGTAAGAAAGTATAGACAAGCCCGAGCATATAATACCCTACACCCAGTATATCAATAAAACAGTTTTTCAGATATGGACGCTATATGGGGGATATTACATATTATTGACTGATCATCCAAAAATTTATTACCATGACTTCCGTGAATATAACTTTATAACTTTAACTGTAAACAAGGCTAGAGGTGTCCTTGCTTTTATAAAGTGGTGGGGTAAGGAATTTTGTGATCCTTACATAACTAAACAACTGTATGTATCGCTAGTTAGGCCCATTCTGGAATATGGATCCATCAAATTGAGTCCATACAAAAACAATTTTTGCTTTTTTGTTTAAGAAGTTTTCAATGGAATTACTCTAATTTACCATCTTATACAAGCAGATTGGCTGTAATTAAATTACCCACCTTGAAAAGTATGTTAAATGTATGTTTTATGTTGAATATTGTAAATGGAAATATTAATTGTGAATATCTTTTAAAATATGTAAAATTTAATGTTCCACGTCGTAATTCTCGATACTATAAGCCTTTGCATGTAAAATTTTGTAGTATAAATTAAGCTGATGCAGACCCATTTGTTAGAATATGTAGACAATTTAATGATTTATACCAATTTGTTGATTTTGGTCTCAATTCTAGTATTATTGAATGTAAAATAATTGTCTTCCTCAATTGTTAGCTTTCTTTTCTTTTTATTTTCATAATTCTAATTTAAGTAAAAATTAGTGTTGTAAAAAAATTTCATGCTGTAAAAACAATTCCTACCTTCAGTAAAAATAATAATTTAGTGAAAATTAAATTTAATGAACTTGAGCCTAACAAAAATTATCAAAAAAAAAACTAACAAAAATTAACTAACAGTTCAACTAAAAATAACAAAAATAATAATTGTTCTTAAAAATAGCTAGGGCAAAAGCTTTAATGTTTGCATTTGTACTTAAGTGGTACACATGAAAAATGTCGACGAAAGCGGACACAAAACATAATAAACAAATGTATTCAAGTTTTCAAGAAAAAAAAGCCTTGACAGAAAGAATACGAAAAAAACTGAAGAAAAAGGAAGCAACATGTAAATAAAAATAAAAATTGAAAAATGATAATTACAGCAAATTTCGAAACACCAGTACCACTGGTTAAAGATTGATGTTTGACTGTTGGCTAGCAGGCACCGCAGTGGTGCAGAGGTTAGAACTCAAAGAATTCTGATGAAAGAATGTGGTGATTCTTGAAACATGTAAATTCAATCCAAAATTTAATTAACTTGAGCCTAACAAAAATGATCAAAAATTTAAAAATTAGTTTCTTTTGTTAATAGTCTGTAAGGATTTATATTTAAAGGATAAATAAATAAATAAACAAAATAATATAAGTAATATGTTGTTGAAAAGCATTGTTTAATTGACATCACTAATAAGCATATTATTGGAGATTTATCTCTTATTCTAAACATTGTAATGTCAAAGCAAGTGATGACGTGTCACACTCGTATTGGCAAATGTAATTCAGCTATTTACTTTCTATAATAATCATTACCCTATGTACTCATATACATATGAACTTTTTCAATAGTTCACCCAACGTGTTTAGCTTTTGACAAATACACTTAATTCTTATATAACTCCACTTGTGTTTCATTTTATCATATGTGTGTTAAACTTTATCTCGATATAAATACATTTAAAAGATTTACGGAGGTTAAAGTGAATTACGAAGAGAGTCTTATATGGGAGTTTTGACTAATTATGAACTGACCATTATAAAATTAGGAGTCATCATTTCTGTACATAAGGAACGAAACATATTTGTGTTCAATATAATTTGGATACCAACATTTTTGAGAGAGTTATGCTCCTTATGCTTCGGAAGTGGGCCTTATATGGGAGCTACGACTAATTATGGACCGCTCTGCACAAAATTTATAGATGTGACTTAACTTCATTTATTACTCGTTTGTGGTGAAATTTGTTTGGATACTTTCATAATTCAAACATTTACGATTGTTAAACTCCTATTTCGAGAGGACATTTGTATGGGGGCCAGGTGAAATAATAACCTGATTTCCACCAGTTTCAATCCCATCCGTCCTTGGGCCGAAAAAATATCATTCAAAATTTCGACCTGTACTGTGCGCATACGCTTTACATGGCCAGCCAGCCAGACGGGACGGACGGACATCGTTAAATCGGCTCAGAAAGTGATTCTTAATCGATTAGTATACTTTAAGGTGGGTATTGGACCAATATTTATGGGCGTTACAAACAACAGCACAAATCCAATATACCCTCCCCTCTATTGTGGTGTAGGGTATAACTATTGTGTGTAGTTGAAAAAAAAAACTCCAACGTATCTATATTATATTATGCATATTTATTGGCGACCATATTTAAAATACTTATAAAAAAAGATATATGACTATGACAAAACATGATAGGTATTTGGATACATTGAATTACACTCTGGTTTACATAACCACATATATATACACACATGTATTTAAATCTCATATTTTGACTTACATTGTTAGGTGTTGGGATGCAGGGTATTTGGTGTATGTGCAGAACAGATATAATGTTACAAATTTATTATAATTTTCAAAGTGTTTTTGCACTTTGGCCCAACAGAGCCGGTTTAAAGAACTTTTATGTTTTGTCAGCAGTTTAAATTTACATTTTTGGTATTTAGTTATAGCCTGTTTATAGATCACGAAAGATAAGCGAACGTTAGATAAGACTTAAGACACAAACTTGATTGTGGAATAAACAAACTTGATTGAGTAAAAAATAGATACGATAAAAGGTTTGTGTCTTAAGTCTTATCTAACGTTCGCTTATCTTTCGTGATCTATAAACAAGCTATTAGTCTTAAAAATGGAAATAATAATTAACGTTTTTATTTACAACTTTATCATTATTTTCAGTACACATAGCTACAGTTATTTTGTAAACAACTAGATTCTGTCAACTATCGGGGCTCCCAGTGACTTTTACCTGTTACCAAATCTAAAAAACTTTCTAGCTGGCAAGTGTTTTACATCAACCTTCATTCCATCTGATCTTCTTACTATATTCGGCCGAAAATGGAATACAACTCTAATGTATGGGCCGGTGCTTCGAAGTCTATTTTGGAGTTACTCGACGGCGTACAGGAGAGGGCGAAGATGCTTATCGGGGACAGTAGAGAATCCAACTCTATTGATTCATTGGAGCATTGTCGCAATGTGGGTTGTGTTTCACTGTTCTATCGATACTATAATGGAATGTGTTCTGCTGAAATCAGGTAACTTGTTCCTGAAACACGTAGTGTTTTACGTAATACACGTTCTTCAGTCAGGGTTCATCAGGGAAAATTCGTTCTTTAGCCGTACTGTCCGTATGTGGAACAAACTACCAGCAGAAGTATTCAATATGGGAAAATTCAAGTCAAATGTTCACAAACACTACTCCCTCTATCCTCCCTCCCAAATATTTTCCTAGTTCCAACACAATGCATTGCATAAGAAGGGTCGTCCCCTGAGTGCTGGTCCAAGAAAAAAAAAATGAAGATGCAATTACAGTTGTAAACCACTATTTTGAAGGCCTTGAGGAAAACTATTTTAATCAAAGTATAGAATTGCTAGATAAGCGTTGGATTAAGTGTATTAGAGTTTCAGGATCTTATATTGAAAAATAAAAATATTTTTGAAAAACTAGCTATTCTCTTTCTGTGCTAGGCTAAGAAGTTTTCGAACTGCCCTCGAACTCTCGCTCCGATAAATTAAAATGTTGTTGGTTCGGATCTGATGGAAAACAAAGTAAGCCGTCAAATAAAGCAATGGTTGTCTTTGAAAAATATTAGTGCATTTAATGGCCAGCTTAGATTAGAATCCCAGTGAGAACATTAGGGGAATATAAGAAAACTATAATAGATGTTTGAAGATTTCTTATTATTGTTTATTTGACATTTTTTTATATTAAGATTTTGGTAATTATTACTGTCCTTATTCATAAAAAATTAAAGTAAAACATTTTGTCTAAAAGCACACTTCAAATCTACTTTATTTTTTACGAATATGGCAGTAAAGCTTTTGGTCTTTTTATAAAATATTTAAATTTTTATTTCAATATTTCGCTACTCTTTGAGTAGCTTCTTCAGGATAAAATTTATTTTTTATTTTTTTTTTAATTTTTATCCTGAAGAAGCTACTCAAAGATCAGCGAAATATTGATGTTTGAAGATCTTCATATATCGGAAGATATAAGAATAAGTATGCCTGATCGAATTTTTAATTTGAATTAAAAAAAAAAAAACAAGCCAAAGACATTATTAAATTCGCAATATTTTGTGAATATTGGTATTTTAAGTTATTTTAATTTCACTGTATTTATAGTTATGAAACTATACTACTAATTAATTTCTTTATACATTTTTGAAAGGTAAAATAACAAAAAAATATTTTTGGTTAAATAATATTTATACGTTTAACATACATGTACGTTAGACAGTTTTACTTTTTCTTTCTTCATTACTGTGAGACTTCGTGAGAATAAGACGTGTTTTATTGTGCTTTCTTAAAACTGTTAAAACTGTTTCAATCAAAAAAATATAATTAAAAAAAATTGGTTCGGTTTTATGAATTTAATTAATTGATTGCATTTTTATAAAAAAGAAAAAAAAAAAAACAATCACTAGTTCTGTGTTACAACAGGCTGTGATTTAACAAACAAACAAACAAACAATAACATCAGAAATAATAAACTTTAAAGTGTTTTTTCTTTGATTTTGTTTTCGTAAATAAATCAATAAACAATAACAACAATAACCTTTACATTGTTCTTTCATTTGATCTTGTTTTTCTATATAAATATATTAAAAGACAATAACAATAATCAAAGCAAATTTAAAAACTGTAACCATAAACAATAACAACAACAATAACTGCTGCTCACTTTAAATAATTTCGTGAGAACAATAAAAACAATAACACTCATTTGTATTTGTTCTGATATAAAACTCTTATACATTTTACACCTGAACCTCTTTATTCGTGTGTTTAACATAAAATCATAAAATCAATTATTTATAATATATTAAAGTCGGTTATATAATCTCAACTCTATAATTGTTATCATGTCTTGCTCTAAGCCTAAATGCCGTAATAAATCCGATGAATTGATGGTTTCCTGCTGGCTTTGTGATTCCGTTTATCATGCTAAATGTGTTGATTTGGCTGCTCGAACTGTTGACAATTTGCGTGAAAATAATGGTCTGCGCTGGTGCTGCAAAAAATGTATGGCTCTTGACATTGAATTTTACTCATTCTTTAAAAACACATGTAATCAATTTAATGAAATTCATAATGACTTAAATAACCTTTTTAAGAAATTTACGCAATATAAAGAACTTCTTGAAAAAACACCAAGCTCACCGAAAAGAAAGAAACAAGCTACAACTATAACTAATGCTGTTGAAAGAGTTTCTGATAATCCACTAATTGCATCTTCATCTTCATCTACCAGTTCTTCCTTGTCGTTGGTTCACCCATTAACAACTGAAAAAAGTCCTGCAACTATTTCTATACCCTCATCTGACTTAATAAACAATGTACCATTATCTTTAAATCTTAATTCAACAAGTTCACCTGTTCCCATGAATCTAAATCAACTCGCTCCTGTTTTTAAACCACCAAACCACAAAACTATTCAACAAGTTCTTAATCCGCCAAACAATTCAACAAGTTCATCTGTTTCAACTAACTTAAATCCGCCCACTCCTGTTGCTATACCGTCTAACAATACTCCAATTCTTCAAGTTATTTCTCCAAAAAAAACTATATTTGCTGCTCGATTTGCTTCCTTTACAACTACTGATGACATCAAACATTACATAACTGATAAAATTGGCTCCAATATTGATATGATTGTTTTCAAATTTAAATATTCTGAACCAAGAAATAAAGCATCTTTTAAAATAATCGTCCCTCAAGAGTACTTTGATACAATTGTGAATCTAGATTTTTGGCCGCCAAATGCTCTTATTCGTGAATACGAGTATAAAAATACTTCAACATCTGGCATTGTTCATCTACCGCAATCATCTTCAAAAAACTAACTCAACTATCGATAGATAATCTCATTAATATTATTTACCAAAATGTACGGGGTCTCAATACTAAATTAACTAATCTTTTTGCAAACAGTTTTGATTTTTCATACCACATTATTGTATTTACCGAAACCTGGCTGAATGATAAAAAATGTATTCATAACAATGAAATTCTATGTTCCAAATATCAAATATTTAGATATGATCGTATGCGAAAACTTGGTGGTGGAGTACTTATTGCTGTCCTTGATGTTTTGCTATGTGAGATTATAGAAAATGTTTTAATTGATGACATTGATGATGAAATTGAGTTTATTGCGGTTAAAATTCGTGTTGGTCATAGACAATTATTTGTCACGTGTTCTTATATACCACCTAACTCATCTCTTTTAATATATAATAAACATTTTTCCGCTATTAAATTCGTTCTGAATCAATCAAACACATCCGATATAGTACTTCTACTTGGCGATTTTAATATTCCAAATGTAAAATGGGTTCAATCCTTTGATTGTAATTATTTGCTACCAACAATTATGTCCGATTTTTTAAACTCCCTGCATGGATGCGGATTTTTCCAATTAAACCATATAACAAATGAATCCGGAAATATTCTTGATCTTGCTTTCGTTAATTATCCTCTGGAATTTTGTCTTCGTGATACATTGCCTGTGTCGTATCCCGTTGACCTTCACCATCCTCCTTTTGAAATTGGTTTATCATTGCCGGATAATGAACAATCTATGGCTAGAATACAAAATGTTATACCATTGCAATCTTACTGTTTTACTCGCACTAACTATACTGTACTTAACAGCTTGCTATCTAATGTCAATTGGGATTATGTACTTGCTGATGATAACTTAGATAATAATGTATCAAGCTTTTATAATATTTTGCATAATTTCATTAGTATCACAGTTCCAAAAAGTAAATTCTACAATAATAATGGGCCGCCATGGAATAATCAACACTTACGAAATGCTAAAAATAAGAAAAATAAATGTTTTGCTAAATATTTGAGAACTGGTGCACTGGTTGATTTTCGTAAATATGCTATAGCAAGATCTGAATACAACACTACTAATAAACTTGCATACAATAACTATATTTATCGTATTAAAAACAATATAAGAGTAAACCCCAAATCTTTCTATAAATTCGTAAACTCCAAGCGTCGCTCTTCATGTTATCCAAAGCAATTGAAGTATGGCTCCTTAACTGCTGATGACGATGTTTCAATAAGCAATATATTTGCTGACTTCTTTTCAACAACTTATTCTACCAAGTCCTATTCTAACACAACAAAATATCCTTATACTACGACTCATTCATGTGGGATTTACTTTCCATTTATAAATATTGATACTGTGCTTTCGAACTTAAAGTCGCTGAAGAACTCGTTTAGTCCAGGTCCTGATGGTATTCCAAGCAGTATCCTTAAAAACTGTGCAGCATCACTGTCCGCGCCTCTTACTGCATTATTTAACAAATCTGTTGTAGCGTGTTATTTGCCATCAGTGTGGAAAACATCATATATAATTCCTTTATTCAAGAATGGCAGTAAAAATGATGTATCTAACTACAGAGGTATCGCTAAAATTAATGCAATTCCAAAACTCCTTGAAAAAATTCTTACAGATTGCTTATATCATCAAATTTCTTCCCTTCTATCACCATGTCAACATGGGTTTCGTAAGTCCCGTTCAACTACAACTAATGTTTTGGAACTCACTACTATCGTCAATGAAGGTTTTACAAATAAAATGCAAACTGATGTGATATACACGGATTTTAGTAAGGCGTTTGATAAAATTAACCACAATCTTCTATTACACAAATTATCACTTATGGGCTTTAGTTTCTCAGCTATAAAATGGTTAAACTCTTATCTATCACAAAGAACTCAACAAGTCAAATTTGGGAATGTTATATCAAAAATTATTCAAGTACATTCTGGTGTTCCTCAAGGTAGCCACCTGGGTCCAATTTTGTTCACGCTATTCATCAATGATCTTCCTACTGTTATTTTGCATTCTAATGTACTGATGTATGCCGATGATGTTAAACTTTTTAACTCTTTTAATGATACAAATGGACATAGTTTACTAAGTGCCGACTTTTACAATTTTTCTCAATGGTGCAGATTTAATTTATTGGAGTTAAATATTAAGAAATGCAAACACATGTCATTTTTTAGACACAATCCGATTGAGACTCTTATTATATTGATACTGTTATTTTAAATAAAGTTCAAACCATATGGGATCTTGGCTTACTGTTGGATCATAGACTTGATTTTCGCGATCACATCTCTATAATGGTAAATAAAGCCTATGGGGTACTTGGATTCATGAAGCGCTGGTCTAAGGAATTTTTAGATCCTTATATTACAAAACTTTTATATACTTCTCTTGTTCGACCAATTCTTGAGTATGGATCAATTGTTTGGGATCCTTGTTATTCAATTCATATCAATAGTATTGAATCGGTACAAAAGCAATTTTTAATTTTCTGTCTCCGTGATCTTGGGTGGAATTCTTATGTCTTGCCACCGTATGAAAGTAGACTTGCTTTGATAAAATTGCCAACTCTAAATAGTCGACGATTGATGCTGAGTGCTTTATTTGTTCTGGGCATAATTCGTGGTGATGTTGATTCGGAGTTCCTGCTTAGTCAACTAAACTTCAATGTTCCTGTTAGACCAACCCGCAATTTTGAACTCTTAGCATTAAAATACTACCGTTCTGTATATGCTAATAACGATTCTTTTCGTCGTGCATGTGTTAACTTCAATAAATGCTATCACCTTATGAACATATCTGAGAGTAACGACGTACTGAAGAAAAAAATTACTTTATATCTAAATTGTTGAACTAATTATTTATATATATATATATTACTGTTTTGTCATTTATATGTAGTCAGTAAGGATGTAAAATCTATTGACCTAAATAAATAAATAAATAAATAAAAGTAAGAAAAGTTTTATGTATTTATAGTTATGCAAAGCAGTGTTCACTTAACGTCGGGGTTACGTTACAAAAAAAACACGACGCAAATTGAAACGACGCAAAGTAAATTAAGATTTTCTACAGCAAACCATGTAAAAATTGAAGATAGGTTTTAGGGTTATGAATATATTCAGTCGTCGGCCTGCTTTCTTAAAAAAAACTTGGTCCAATGTTTGATGAATAGCTTTTTTTCCAACGTTAAAGAAATTGCCTTGTAGCAATTGTCTCTATTACTACCACTAGCATAAATTATCGTTGGATAATGCTTTACTTTTTATGTCATCAAATAAGCTTTTTGCTTTTGTCCGAAATACCATTTTGCTTAATGGTATTCTCTGCGCAACTTGATTTTCAATCCAAATAGAAAGCACGGACTCCATTTCGATCATCAAAGCACTTCTTCTACGGTTGTTGTTTTAGCATCTTATGATGTTGCAGAGTAAACAAAAATTACAAAATAAAATAAAGACTCCAACCCAAAACAACGCAACCTCGAAAATCGAACGACGTACAATGACAATTAGTACTAAAAAACGTAAAACGAAACCACGCAATACACCAGGTATTGCTGTATTAAAATTACTTTTAAGCACTTTAAAGCATTAAATATTTTGTACTAGTAAATTTACAATATTTTCCTTTTCTACTTTGCTTGTATGTTGATTACAAAAAATCTCTATCAATTTCATAACTTTTCATTGAAAATTTATGTCCTCATTTCGTAAATCTATAATAACGAGTCACATATAAAAATTGCCAGCAAATCTTTTCAATTAAATTGTATAATTGTAGACCTACAATTTTTAAATTTTACATATATACATACATATTTAAAAATAATAAAAATTGTTAAAACCATTTTTTACACTTGTCAGGTGTATTTTTTTTATGATGGCAATATGCAGCATTACAACTGGCTGCAAGTGCAAGTAAAAACCTAGTTTTATCAACTCATTTTTCATTTATGTATAAAAAGCTGTGTAAGAGAAAAACACTGAAAGGGAAAATATCAAAGAAAAACTACAGCATATTGGTTGTCATAGTAAGCTTACAATGGATTTTTATCTCATACGAGTTTATTCCAAGGTAGTTGGTTTGATTTTATTACATTTCATGTTGTTTTTATATGTACAAGATATTATAGTTTTTGTTTGTATATATTAAATTGTTAAATTTCAGGCCTTAAATGTTTATCATTATCAAAACAATTTGCATTACATATGTTATTAAATTAAAAAAAAATGCCATAAAATATTTAAAGTGTTAAATAAATTCCTAGTTTGATTGAAAGAATTTAAGGTTGAGGCGTTAGGTTTTGTAAATAGAAAATATTTACAATTAAGATGATAAATTTCGAGCTATGTATAGACGGTCGTCAGGTATTACAACGTTGTCCCGAAAATGGTCAGAAAATGTCTAAAAACCGTGTGAACTTAAAATGTTTGTCTTCCAACGTTGTAAGAAAAAAATTTTCAGTACATTGCAAGAAAAAAATATTGTCAGATATTTAACAATCGTGTAAACACAAATGTTTGTCATTGTCAAACACTTTTCATTGTCATATGTGCAAAGTTTATGCATCTGCCAATGGCAGCATTGTCATAGAAAGTATTTCTTTTTATCTTACAACAATTTTACAATGCAAAATATGTGTTCAAATAATTGTAAGAAATCGAAAAAATCGATGTCTTGTCTAAGTTGGCATTGAAAAAGGAACCCATCTATGTGGGTGTAGACGACACAGCTACTGTTAGTGGTATAGAGCAAGGTTATATTGTTTGTCCCTCCGAATAACGTCTATTAGGGCTGTTCACTTTCCTTAAGAAAAATCGCAAGAAGAAGGTTATGGTTTTCTTTTCGTCCTGTATTTCTGTTAAATACCATCATGAATTGCAAGTTACTTCCATACATGTAAGTTAAAAATATAAACTCCAGTTTATATAATATGGATTTGCAATGCATAATATGTTTTGTATTTTTATGATAAACAAAGGCAAACAAAACGTACTACAACTTTCTTCGAATTTTGTAATACAGCCGAAGATATTTTACTGTGTACTGATGTGGCTGCTCGTGGTTTGGACATTCTCCAATTAGATTGGATTGCACAATTCGATCTTCCAGATGATCCTACAGTAAGTTGTCATTTGTTAGCATTTCCCTTTTAGACGATGTCAATTTAAATGTTTTTTCTTAAATTTTAGGAATTTATACATCGTATTGGTCGTACGGCACGTGATACTGGCAGTTCTGGTCATGCCTTGTTATTGTTGCGTCCTGCAGAACTTGGTTTCTGACGTTATTTAAACGCTGCCAACGTACCATTGAATGAATTCGAATTCTCTTGGAATAAAATCGCGGACATTCAACTACAAGTAAATCATTTTGTAATTTGAAATAAATGTTTAGAATTATGTTTATATTAAATTTTTGCCTCAAAGAACTCAAGATATGGTCACACATGACAAATATTCTCAAAAAAAAACGTAACCACTTGTTTTAGCACACATTTGGTTGACGTTGTTTACTCTTTACAAGAGTTTTGCAAGAGTAAATATTTGTTGTTTCTTGTCCTAATTAAACAAAGTTCTTTTTTAATAAAGAAATTAATAAATAAATACTGTATTTAATGGTTACGTAATTTCTTTTCCAAGTGTGACCCGTACCTTTAAACTTTTGATTAAACTATAAAATTTCCTACTATGGGTGTTTTCTGCAGACAAGACAAAAGCTTCGCAGTTTGTGTTTGTTAAAAAAAAGTGTTTTACATTATTAAACATTATCAAATAAAATAGAACTAAATATTTGTTTTGTCTAGTTTTAAATAAATAAACGAATTTAAATATTTTCCCAGTGTGAGCGTATCTTTAGGAATAAATATAGGATAAAATAGATTTATTTTACGATCTCAGCAAGACATCAATAACTGAAGATTGTAACGTCACTAATTATTAAACAACACTTTGGGTTCCAGTAGTGACGTTATAACGTTCTAAATGGATTTAAACAGTTGTTATTGTTACTTGACCATAACCCACCCCATTGGTATCAACATACCACCTTGATTAATTCAAGTCACTTTTAAAAATTAATTCCAATTTAATAAAAATATTTTATTGTGATTTTATGCCATCTATCCGTATATATTTTCACAACTCAACAAATAAAATTTAGCAACACATATTTTCCATTTTCTTCATTAAATTATAACAAGAGATTCATTTATTAAACAAAAATAATCAACATTTATCAATAATCTCAATAATCATTTATTATATTCTTGCCATTATTTATAAGACTTTTGTTTTCAAATATGTTGAAATGCAGCTTTAATTTATTTTTGTATTTGATTTAAATTATTATCCAATATTTATAATTTAAAAATACAAATTTTATTCATGAGTTTTTTTTTATTTTTTTTTCTTTATATTATGATTATATTATGCAAAAATTTTAAATTTTCATCATCACAATCTTATTGACAAAACTTGTTCAATATTATTTTCATATTTAAAAATTATAACAACAATAAAACAAATATTTTTACAAATTTAAATTTAAATAACAAAAGAAAAAAAACAAAAAAATATAATTCAGAACTTACTTATTTCTGCTTCGACATTGAAATGTACATTTCAACTTCTTATTATTTTAATTATTAAAATAAAATTAAAAAAATTTTAATAATTAATTCAATTAAAATTTAAGAATTTAATAGAAATTTAAACTATTTTTTAGATATGTAAATATATATTTTGCAAGGTGATAAAAATACCTTTCAAACAAGCCCAGATTGAGAAATCTACTAGGGTATCTAAATGAGTAAACTCATCACCAAAACTTATAAGTTTTTTACACAGGAATAAAGCTTGGATACTTTTCTTTAAAACTGTTTCCTCAGGAGTGAAGAAACCCGTGGCATTAACCAAGTTATGAGTAAAGTTAAAAAAAAGCCGAAAACTGCGGTTTTTTATGAAAACTTCATTTGCGCGACCTCTAAACCTATTCCGAAACTTCTTAAAAAAAAATCAAAAATACTTTACCCGAAAAGCTTTTAAATTTTGAAAAAGAAAAATCAGAAAGAAAAAATTTTTGGGACACCCTAATATACATATATCTTAAAAAAATCGTAATTATAAAATCCAAAAAATTTACTTTAAATAAATAATGGGCCTATTATTACAACTTGGCAATAGTTAAAGGTATGATGTTATTGGACAGATAAGAAGTATTTGGTTATTATAAGTTTACTTTAATATAAAACCGACCGATAAGCTAAAGGGAAGATCATCTTGCCTTTAAATTTTATAGTGAGGTTTATGTATTTGAAGTTGCCATATGTTCTGGAAAAATGTCAACTTCATGAAAAATAAATTAATTTTAATTTTGTTTTGCCAATAAATAATTTGATAAACAAAAATGAAAAGCAGTCGTTTGATTTATATTTTTTCACAAACAAATATTTTCACAAACACAAACAATTTACTGTTTCTTATCAGTAGTTTGTCAAAAGTAATCGGTTTTTCACTGGTATTGCCATATTTTAGAAAAAAATATTTTGTAATAACGAAAAATTTTAATTAAACTTATCTTTTACTATTAAGAACATTAGAGGCAAGTTGTAATAATGGCCCTTAGATTAGTTAGTTCGCTTACACACGTTTTAATTCTGACTTTTCAAGGCAAGTATTTTTGGGTGAGAAGGGAAAAGAGAATAAAAGGGCTACATACTTGAAGTTAATAGTAAATTTTCTAAATTTTCTAAACAGAATTGAACAAAACTACTGAAGTAGTCTGGTCGACGATTTCCGATAACTTTTTAACTTAATTTGTAAGTAATGGCAGTTGTATTCTGCAATGTTAATCATCACAATGCAACAATTTAACAAAACCAAAAAGTGTAGAGGCGTGATCTTCGAATAACATGTAACAGTTATGAAAAATAAAGTGTTTTAAAAAATAACAAACAACAGCAAATCTTTGCTTCAATTAGAAACATAGCAAGTGCGCTAACCTTATGCCCACAACTGTATTTAAACATGCTACAATTACCTATAATGTTCTAAAAACTTTAACATACCCATATATACTTATTATTACCAGCTATATCTATTTATAGATACCATCTTTGTTTATAGTGTATACTTCCCTGCTCTAACTTTTCTAGGTGTTTCAACTTTGTTTAATGTTTATCTTTATTATTTTTTGCACTTTTCTTCTCCACTTTTCAACGTACAAATTTAATTTATTTGATAAATTAAGAAAGTTATGTTTTTTCCTATCAAAGCAAAAAGTATGTACAAAAAAAAAAAATAAGCAAAAACTTATTAAACGAACACAAAGTTTTGATGTTGTTTGTTTTCACTCAAACATACTTTATAAGTAAATATAAAATGTATAAAGAAATTAATAAATAAACCAACTTAATGACTGATTCTTTAGTTTTTGTAAGATTTTTAAACTTAAAATAGAATTATGTTTGTAGTTTCAGAGGATAACTTTACCTTGGAATATTTTAAATTACAATCAATCTTATTGAATTTAGGCAGACATGTTAACATTTTTCGATATAAGGAACCAGTAGAAGTCATTGCTTGAACCGCAAATTACGCACCAACCAGTGATACGTTGTGGTTGCATTTGCCTTTAGTTAACCATATGAGAGTGCTCTGAAACCCAAATCCTTCGATTTAGATATTTACTAAGCCAGAAATGTGAAAATTTACTAAACCGAGAGTAAATATGTAGTTGTTCAATCACCCTTACTATTTCAACATGATAAAAAGTTTTTATTTTAACAATATTATGTTGACCATAATTTGTATATGTTTGCCGCAAACATAATATGTTAAATATACACATATGCAATTATATATATGAATTTTTGAAGTGTCTGAAATCCAATAATTAATTTAATGGCCGTTTTATAGCAACACAAAAGGGCACACATTCTTTAGTTCTTTTCAACAAAGTCTTAACAAATTCACAAGCAATAATGGACCCCATAATCTAAATTGCAAGGAAACCAAGGTGAACCAGGGTGAGCTGCTGAAATTGTACAACACCGTCACCTCTACCGAAAGCAACTGGTTTGTTTAAAGAGGGCATAGGAAGAAAAACTCCCAGAATATGCGGCCAGACATGTAAAAGTAATCTGCCATCAAGTTAATGTTCAAACACTTTTGCAAACTTTTGCTAGAAACAATTAAGAAATAAGTGATTGAGAACTTCTGCTTCATCAGCCTTATTGGCCGACTACTATTTGTTGTATTCGATAGAGAGCGCACTTGCCGATATCTGTTTCACTGCAGAACAAAGTATTTGAAATTGACTTGTTACGTTTCTGGCCTCAAAAGATGAACCGGTCTTTTGACGCAGAATCCATATGTAGCCAGAAAGATGAGTTCAGATTACAGCAATAAATTTATATTGCACAAATGTTTAAAACTTAAATAATACCGCATTTTTAAATTTTACAACCAATTTTAGAGATTTCTACTATTTGCTATTTGATATATTTTTTTTTATTAAATAATTTTTAAGCTTGAGGTCGCTTAATAATATTAAAGAAATCAAATTAAAACTAAAAAGACAACAGGTGAAGAAGTCCACGATGAGGATTTAGATGTAATTAACATTCTATCTTTACGAGCCCTAACCATGCTATCTACGTTAATTCTAGCGGACAAAAACTAAAGATAGATTAGAAAAGACAGATATGTCAAATTTAGTATATAAAATTTCTTGAGGTGGTAATAGTAACGAGCAATGTAACAACAGGGACAAAACTTAAAACTAGATTAGCAGGACATAGACATGACCAGAAATATAGAAATTATAATTCAACACAAAAAACAGCTTTATTAACCCATTGTAGAGATTTTAACCACTATCCAGATTTTGCTAACACATCTATATAAATAACACATCTATATCATACAAAACGAAGATACATGTTAGAAATGTTACATATCAATAATGTACCATCAGAAAAAAGAATAAATTTTAAAAAAGACACAAAAAATTTAGCTCAAAATTATAGACACCTATTGAACAAAAATATAAATATTAACAATAGGATAAATTAACACAATTTATGTATTTAAAAAATGTTATCATTCTAAAATGTTTTAGGATTTGAATACCTATTGTTAGTTCATTTAAAATGAAGATACAATAAAAAAGTATATGCAAAAAAAAAAAAAAAAATTTAAAATGTTATTATTCAAAATGTTATTATCATGGTTCTCAATCAAGCCTTATCAAGTTTAGGTACAATAATTCAAATCACTGACTGAAAAATCATTTTCAGCCTCTTAAAATAGACCAATAAAATAACAATACCACTCATTGTTTTCTTAACATTTAATTTTTTTTTCATACAAGTTTTATTTGTTTAATCTTTAAAATGAAAGTTTCAAAGATATTCTTAAAATATTTCCTTAAAAAATCTAAGCCGCCCTAATAACCAATATATAAAGTTTTTCTGACTGATTCCAAGTTGAAAAAAACCCACACGCCAACCATGTGCACAAACAACATGTGGGTTTCCATACATGATGATATTCCAATAGATAAAAAAAAAACTGCCACCCACTGAGTTTTTTCGCTGTATTTTCTTTTAGAAACTTAATTTTTCTTTCTACAGCAAGAGAAAAAATAAATTACAACATAATCATCACAAGCCTTTTAAAATTAGTAAAAGGTTTTAACAATATTATGGTCATTATAATTTTGTTTATGATTGTGGTAACCAATATATGTTAAAGTAACAATATACATGATTATAGCAAACATGTATGTGAAAAATTGCAGTGACCATAATATTGTTCAAAAAAAAAAACTTATAAAAATCTTTAAATTATTGCAATGATCATGTAAAGCGTAATTTTAATATATAATGGTTACCGGAAACATATAAATAACTGCAGTGATCATAATATTGCTAAAAAGAACCTGTAATTGTTTAAATTACTTTTGTGTTTATGTACAAATAAATTGTTTCTCTCTGTGTACTTCAATAATAAATTTAATCTTGATTTTTGCCTTGTAGTAGTTTTTGTTTATTAGAAATTTTTATTTTTCACAGAGAAAAAAGCATCAACTCTTTTCTAACAAAACTGTAAACTAAAAACAAAGTATGAGGCAACACAAAAAACGAAATACTTATAATAACTTTAATCAATATTTATTGGTCAATTGTGGAAAAACAGAAAAAATTGTTTCCAAAAAAAAAAAAACTCTAGAAAAACTCAAAGAAAAGAAAAGCTTGTTCCACTTACAGTGTTTGCTCTTTTCAGCTGCCACTTGCTGCGGTGTTTGTGCCAAAATGTTAAAAAGCATTAGAAACATTAAAATCCATTTTATTGAAGTAAAGTTACAATAAAACTTTTTCAAGTTGTTGGCAACATTTGCTACGGCACAAGTTGTAGATGTAGCAGTATGTATGTTGCTAGTAGGAGTAACAAATTTTGTTGTTGTTGTTGTTGTTGTTATTGCTGTTGCAGCTAAAATCGAGCAGTGAGCATAGTTGTTGGAGTCTGTCAATGCTGTGCTAAAAGTAGAGTTTTTCTTTTCTAGAGCAAGAGATGTTGTTGCAGTTTTTGTTTTTGTATGTGTTATTGCTGTAGTTTTGTTTAAATATAATTTGATGCTTTTTAAATGGCAGTTATTATTGTTGTTGTTCGTGTTGAATTTTTTAGTTGTTGTTTGTTGCTGTTGCTGCTCATTGCTTTTCATTCGCTTTTCATAATCGCCATCATTACCAATTGTGCCAGCATAAACATAATCATTATCGCCATCATCATTATCATCAGCATCATCATCATTATCGTTTGCTACTCTTGTCCCTCTCCTCTCATAGTTTTTCTTCATATTTGTGTTACGTTTTTCTAATTTTACTCTTGTTTCTTGCTGTTCGTTTCTACGTTTTTGCTTCATTTCGTTTTTAGTTTTATTATTTTCATTATTATTATTAAATTCAAATGTTTTATCCGGTGGCCCTGGGCCACATGATGTTGGTTGTAACATGTTTCAAGTTTTTCTTCTCTATCTTGTTATTGTTGCTCTGGCTTGTCCTTGTTTCTCTGTGGCTGCTGCTGCAATTGTAGCTTTTTTTGTTGTTGTTTGCTTTCTTTTACTTAATTTTTATCTTTTGATATTTTTGCTTGTTTTTATTAGCGCTTCTCCTTTTTTGTAGGTTTCCATTCATTGTTTAGCAATTAAGCATGTTTTTTTGTATTATTTTGCTGCAATTATAAAGGAAAAAAATGGAGAGAATTTCAGTTTTTATGTTAAATTTAAGTTTATAGAAAATTTGTTTTTTTTTTTAAATATTCGTTTAGCTCAATAAGCAAGATTATTAGATTTTTTATGCCAAACAAAACATGTTTGATTTCAACATTTTTGAGATCGTTTAAAACAGTTTTTTTTTATTTACATACATATCAGTGATGGAAAATTCAATACTATTGTACTATTTTTAGTACTTTTTCACAAAAAAAGGACCACAGTACCCCCACATCATATTTACTACTCTTTGTTTGTTTCGCTTTGTTCCCTGTTTAGAAATCCAGCGTTACTATGTTTATAATCATTGACCACATTGGATTCAAAACCAGAACATAAGTAATGCACAAATTCTTTATTCATGATATTTATTTGATCAAGGATAAGCTAATCTACAAAAGATTCATAAAGAATTAAAGTTGTTTGTGGTACTATTTTGATAGCTTTTTTAAATTTCTTATGTTTCGTACATTTTTGTAATTCTCATTTCTTGTTTGAGATTTTTTGTGTATCATATGAGTTTGAAAACTGTAAACATATTGGTGAACGATCTATTAATGATATGACATTAACACTGACAAAATGCAGGCATGCTCATATGTTTATTATCTTAACCCACAACAAGTAAACATTTTTGAAACATATATTTTTACATAAAAATTAATTAATTTTTAGTTTGTTGTTATAATAGTTTTTTTTATTAAACTGAATTAATTTTATTTTTGAATTATTTTTAAAGGGATTTTTAATTTTATTTTTGAATAAAAATATATGTTTCCTAAAAAGTACCAAAATGTTGAAAAAGTACTCTTTTTGCTGACGGTCAGTACCATTTAAATTTTTAATTTTTCCATCACTGATACATATATAATAGGATTAAAAATTATCAAACTTTTTATATGATTTATGTAACTAAACTTGTGTTTTTCAAAAAAAAAAAAATTTTGTATCAACACTGTACACTTACACTGTCGGACAAAATTAAGGGCGCTATATTTTTTGTTTAAAACATGTTTATTATTTTCTAACAATTATAAACAATAGGTTTTTTTAATTCAGTTAATAGTTTATCTAATATTTATGTACTTTGGACAGTTCGAGTCGAAATATTTAATTCCAGTTCCTTCTTTATAACTTTGGCTGTCGTAAACGAATTTCTTTTTGCTAGAATTGATATATTATGATCGTATGGCTTTGTTGTCTTGAATTTTCTGCCACATACGTTCTTTAGGCATTTGTTTGACTTTCTTATTTTATACAAAGCATCTTCCCATACCTTGTACATACTTAGAACTGTTTCATTCCATTTTCAAGATCTAGTACCAACAAATCTTTTTCCTTTTCGGTTAAAGTCATCATTTCGAAATAGTCTGGATGTAGCCTTATTTTGTATATATTTAAGTAATATTAAAATAAATAAATAAGTACTTTACTATAATTTATTATTTTTTAAAAGCTAACCCCAAATTTTTTAAACAAAAATCAGCACTTTATTATGTCGGTTAGATTTCTTGTGAACTTCAATATATTTGCTTTAGAACTATAAATGTGCGACTTTATGAAATTGCAATTTTTATGTAAATAATTCAGATATTCCAACATTTAACCATACTCTGAATAAATAGTAAATTATACGTGTAGAAGAAAAATATCAAAAAGAAATAAAGAAGGCTACAAAACTGAACTTTATTTTGTCCGACAGTGTATATTCTGATAGCTTATTTTAATATATATATATTCTAACAGCCTTATGCAAAAAAAATTAAAGTAGACTTCAAATGTACTTTAAGCAAATTTTGTATGAAAATTTTGTCTAAAAGCACACTTCAAACCTACTTTATTTTTTTTTGCATACAGCAGTAAGAGATTAGATTTTCCTTATCATTTTGAAAAACACTGCATATTAACAAACTTATTAAACTGGTGTCTAAAACTGTTTCCTCTGTACGTATGATTGTTATTTAATTTTGAAGCAACACTCATACGTCTAGTAAGACTTATAGATTTAAATTAGATTTAATGTTGTCATCAAAAACTGCAATGATTTACAGCCTGAAGCAATAAAAAATTAACGCAGGCTGGTTAACCGATGTTAAGCAAAATTCCTTAAACTGTCATTCGAAAACAACTTTTCGGATGACTTAACACACATCATGTAAAGCGATGACAACATCAAATAATTTATAGCAGCTACTAAGGTAGGCAGCTAATTTAAAGTGACGTTAAAATATTTCATTGTTTTAACAAATAAAGTTTTGTGAATTGTTGTGTGGGTTTTTATATAAAAAATGTAAACATACTTTAAATTTAATGACCAGAATCGGTAAAATTATATATTTTTTAATATAAAAATGAAAACCAATGTAAAAAAATTCACGCTTAAGGTCAACATTTTTCTCATTTATTTCATATTTCTTCCATTATTTAGCTTTCAGGGAAATAAAATGTATAAAAATATTTAAAAATATGAAAAATTAATTCAACTTCCTTTTCCATTTTCTATAAATTAAGTGTCTATAGGTTTGAACAACATTATTTGTATCTGCTTTCAAAATTAATTCTAAGATTTTTTGGAACATTTATAATTTCTAACATTATTTTCTGTTTTCAAAACTATTATGTTCTTAAAGTCAAGATAGTGATACAAATTTGCACAATGCGATGATAATGCTATTTTTTGTGATGATATATCTCTATATTTTTTATCAGTTGTGTGCCCAGTTATTCTAGTTTTTAATTTATTTTTAGTTGTACCTACAAATACTTTACTACATGTTTCATTGTCACTAATTATTTTATAAAATACGTTTGACATTCTAATTTGAAGGCTACATCATCTTTTGATTTGCTGAGTGGTATGCCTACTGTATTATACATTTTTGGAGCCATTTTATATATGTTATTATTAAAAATATTCGAGTTTTCTAAACATTCGGATATTTTTAGAAACATAAGTTAATGATTTTTTTATCATAGGTTTAGAAAATATTTCTGTATTATTCTTTGTATTTTTGAATTGTCTCAATTATTTACAAATGAAATTAATACATAATTTATTATCATTTACACACACAACAGGCTACATACAACTGTCCATGTGAGACAACTGGATACTCTAAATCCAGTCCACAAATTCCTAAGGATTGGCCTTGCGCCTTATTAATGGTAACCGTAAACGCAAGGCGAACAGGAAACTGAAGTCGTTTAAATTCAAATGGCATATCAGATGGAATCATTGGGATGCGTGAATTGATATAATTGATATAGTAGCTTGTACCATTACACAAACGGGGTTGATTGATATTGCGAAGCATAATAATAGTGGCTCCAACTTTCAATTGTGGATTATGCGGAGGCAATCCTGGTAAGTCCAACGAATTCAAAAATTCTGTTGGATAATTTACAACATCTTTTTCATTGGTAACATTATCCACAGACTTGTACAACACCAATTCGCCAGGAATCTTTGATTGTACAGCCATGTTTAATTCAGTAACATCTTTGTTTTTTGCCGCTAAAATTGCTCTGTCACTCAACCATGCATGGCATGTATATTGTTGTGCTATGTTAGTGAAAACCCATTCAATCAATTCATCTTTTGACTGTTTCTGTACCGGCAGCTGTCGATCTAGGAATGACGGGTAATGTTTGCCTAAAATCGCCTGACTATAAAATCAACGCGGAGATCTTTCATTGTTCTTTCCAAAGCTTCAACAGATTTCTTATTCGCCATAGTAAATTCATTCCAAATAATGATACCGCAATGTTTCAGTAATTTTGCCGTTCCAGCTCCTGTCCAAACAACATCTAACAAGATCGATGCAATGCCAGAAGACGTCAATTCCAATACATTTTTATTCTGGGAACGTATCATAGTAAATTGTTTCCAGTGCCTCCTGGTGCATCCAGAAAATAAAATTCATCGGCTTCTCTATTGACAGTATCGTACGTCTTTTTTGCTTCGCAATCAAATTAAATGCTTTTGTTGTGTAAACAAAAGCATTTAATTCGTTGCGATCGTATTGTTGTTTACGTTTTATTCCCAATTGGTTTGACTAAAATTGAATTGTAATGAATTTAAAAACGAATTGTACTTCAGTTTTTCAAATATTTCGAAATGCATGCAGTATTCATATAGCTATAACTCATTAACCAATACACATACAGAGACCATTTACACATAAAAACCTTGGTATTGACGTCACCTTTCGTATAAACTTTGCAGAAACACGCATTCCAGAGAACATCAATTACTGGCACAATGCAACTTATAAATTGTGTATTATTGAAATGATAAGAACTTAAGACTTTTTATTATTTTAAAGAAAATGTTTCGAATCAAATTTCAGCACAAAAAAATATCCATAAAAACTTGAAATTTTACAAGATACTACCCAGCTACTACCATTCTAGGAGCGCTCCGAAAAAGGAATCAGAAAAGAGTCCAACAAAAGAGCATTTTCGGAGCGAAAGAAAAATTTGCTTGTTACTGTCCTGACTCGGCACACAGTATGACTCAGAAATTCCATATAATTATGTGTGTACCAAAGCGTTGTTGTCCTGTTATTTGTGCTTTGAACAAAAAAAAAACATAGCTGTACCACACAAGAATGACAAAAACAAGATTACACAAAGCCCCAAAAAAAACCCTCATCAAAGACTCCTTTCTGACATTATCTAAGAGCTCTTTCTGACGGACCATTTTCGAATGTAATGACCTTTTTTTCT
Organism: Bellardia pandia; assembly: GCA_916048285.2. Taxonomy (NCBI): domain Eukaryota; kingdom Metazoa; phylum Arthropoda; class Insecta; order Diptera; family Calliphoridae; genus Bellardia; species Bellardia pandia. The sequence goes on along the minus strand of OU696531.1, from coordinate 96,833,764 downwards.
GAAGGTTTTCGGAGCAATTATGATTATTTTTTGGGCTCATAAAAAGCGTTAACGCTCCGAAAAAGGTGTCAGAAAAGACTCTTTTCGGACTAATATGGCTTTCTGGGTAGTAGTGATTATTTCTAAAAAAAAAATTTGAAACACGAATTAGTGTAAAATTGGAACGAATTAAGATATTGTAATAAAACTTGATACCGACAAAAATACAAACATATTTTAATCAATGAATTAATATATTTTGCCATTGTCTTTATTAAAATGCAAAAACTCCTAAAACGGGGAAAATATCATCTAAAAATTTAGTTTTTTCATAAAAGCAAATTCTCTGTTTTTATTCAGAAATTGTTCTTAACAATTTCTGTTGTATAACGAATATAGAAATTTTTTGTTAAACCTGCCAATTTTCTCAAAGTTTTTCAAGTTTAATGAGGGCTGAGAGGATTCTGATTACTTAAATTATTTTCATCAACGTTAAGTTGTCTTATAGAAACTTATACAGAATGTATACTAGCCTGAAGAAATTGGCGTTCTGTAAGAGTGAAGAAATGACGAAAAAATTTTTGTCTATTTAACTTATTCCAATGTAACATGTAACATGTAACAGATATCTTAATGAAAATTTTCTCTGTTTTATTTAACATTTTATGGGAAATTTTGCGAATAACCTTAAAAAGTTGCGTAACTCTGTCAAAAGTAAAACAAAAAATTTAACCTAAAATTAAAAAAAAAATCATGTTAAATACAGTGGTAATCTAACATATTTAAGCATATCTTTTTTAATAATTTTCAGGTTTTATTTTTTTGAAATTGTATATTACATGAGTTTATTAGTATTTTTTTTTTTAAATTGTTTAGGCGCTATTTGATTAATTTTGGGTGGCTAAAAACTAGCCCTAAATTCCAACTTACAAACCAAAGTGAATGCAGATCAACACAGTAATACCTCAGCTGTGAGTGTGTAAAATTTCATTAAGATATATATCTCCTGTCTATTACGAAAAAACTAAAAAGTTTTTAAACTTTAAAAAAATTTTAAATATCTCATATGGTTTATTTTCATATAATTATACATGGTTGTAAACATTAATTAACTGCTATTACCATATAAATTATTTACAATTAACAAATAAACAATAATTTCTTATTGTTATTTTTATCTCTATTTGCTGTTGCTGTCACGATTATTCAATTTTGCCACACAAACAATTCAGCACATTTTATGAAGAGATGTTTAAATATTATTTTTGCAAAAATATTTGCATTTTATTACAAATATTATTGAAGTGAATATATAGTGATATGATTTAAATAATTAAATTTTAAAAACAATAAATGAAATAACAAGTAAAATACATAGTAATAATTTTAAATTAAATAATTAAAAAAAAAACCACAACAAATTGTTTTTTTCCTTAAACTGTTACTGATCAATTTCCTTTATTAAGCTGCAAGTGACTCATTAGTCATTTGTAGTTACATATATATTTGTATGTATGGGTATATATGATATACAACTTCCGTTTGCCAAATATTTATATATCCAATTTATACTTTTAAAGATTTTTATTTAGTTACTGCCTCATTTGAACATTAATCTCTAAAAAACTTCCTTTGCCAAACACCCATAATCGTTGTCAACATAATGTCTTTATGCTGGTTTTTTGCAAATATAATGAAAGCATAAGAAAAAAACATAAAACCCCGAAAACCTAAAAACTAAATTTGAAAATCAATTATATTGAAATTTTAGTTTGTCTGTCGTATTTCCTCATTTAACATTTCAGCCACACCAACTTCAATTGACTTCTGGCTGCTATTTATTTGTATGTTTGCCAGTGCAGTTTGTAAAAACAACATCTAGGAAAACAACAACAAAAAAAAAGGAAAATAAAACATATGCAAAAGAAAATTGCTTGGATTTTAATTGATTTTTCATTAGATTTTTGTAGACATCAACAAGTTTATGTTGTTTTGTAGTATTTCAGAAAACTACCTCCAGCCACCAGTCCCCTTTTCATGTGCTTTAATTTATTTCTCCTTTTCTAGTGAGTGCAAAAATACCATAGATTTTCAATTATCATTGGTAAAATCTATTGACTTGTCTGCAAGTCATTTTAAATAGATAAACTAGTGTATGGGAAAATGACATCAAATATCTGTTATATACAGTAGAGTAACAAAATATTGGATTAAAAATTTTGCTATTGAAATTTTAGCCGAAAAGGAAGCGCGATTATTATTGAAATTTTAGTATAAAAGGCACCACGATTGCTTTTGAAATTTTAGTATAAAGGACACCACGTTTGCTATTAAAATTTTAGTATAAAATGAGCAGCAATTTATCTTAAAATTTCAATATAAAAGGAGCCACTATTGCTATTGCAATTTTATTATAAAAGGAGCCACGATTGTTATTAAAATTTTAGTATAAAAAAGCTACGTTTACTACTAAAATTTCAGTATAAAAGAAGCCACGATTGCTAATGAAATTTTAGTATAAAAGGCACTACGATTGCTATTGAAATTTTAGTATAAAATAAGGCGCGATTATTATTGAAATTTTAGTATAAAAGGCACCACGATTGCTTTTGAAATTATAGTATAAAAGGCATCACGTTTGCTATTGAAATTTTAGTATAAAAGGAGCAGCAATTTAACTTAAAATTTCAATATAAAAGGAGCCACTATTGCTAATGCAATTTTATTATAAAAGGAGCCACGATTGTTATTAAAATTTTAGTATAAAAAAGCTACGTTTACTACTAAAATTTCAGTATAAAAGGAGCCACGATTGCTAATGAAATTCTAGTATAAAAGGCACTACGATTGCTATTGAAATTTTAGTATAAAATAAGCCACGATTTTTATTGAAAATTTAGTATAAAAGGAGCCACAATTGTTATTGAATTTTTAAAATTAAAGGAGCTACGATTGCTATTGAAATTTTAGTATAAAAGGAACCACGATTTTTCTTGAAGTTTTAGTATAAAAGGAGTAACGATTGCTATTAAAATTTCAGTGTAAAAGGAGCCACAATTGCTGTTGAAAATTAAGTATAAAAGAAACTATAATTTCCACTGAAAATTTTGTACAAAAAAGCCACGATTGATATTTAAAAGTTAGAAAATAAGGACAATTGATACATCAAATCTGTTATAGAAGAGCAACGATTTCTATTGAAACTTTTGTATAGAAGGTGTCACGATTATTGTTGAAAATAAAGAAAATAAAGTATAAAGGTTAAAATAAGACCACACCACTCGTCAGATTTAATGTCGTTTACATCATAATGTAACTAAAATGTGTACAAAAAGTCATGCTTGCTAGACCCAACCTGTAGCTGTGAGATATCTCAGTAGGTCATTGAGTTTTGACACGGCTACTTCACCAATGTTGTTCAATGTATAGTTTCCCATGAATTTATGTCTCTTGACACTCAGGGCTGGGCATTCGCAGAGAAGGTGGAAAATCGTTTCCTCTTTTTTCCTATCCTTACAATTACGAAAATGGTCGTTAAAAGGGAGTCGCAGGCGATTAGCATGCTTGCCTAACGTCCAGTGTCCCATTAATATTGCCAGCAACCTTGATATATCTTTTCTACTCCGGGTTATCAGTTGAATAGTAGGTTTCTCGTTAAAAGATGGCCACATCAACTTGGCTACCCTACATGTGTCTAAATTACGCCATCTATACTCAGCCTTTGTAAGAAAATATCTAAAGATGATGCCCTTAATAGTCCCCAGTGGAATTGCTACTGAGACCGCATCGGAGATATCTAAGGCAGATCCCAGTATAGAGAGCCACGAATGTTATTAAAACATAAGTATAGAAGCATGCATGATTGCTACAGCAAATTATTTTTAATATCAATTGTTAAATCACTGTGTTACATGTTTATATTTGTAAAGATTATTTTATTCACGAGGACAATGTAAAAGGCAATTGGTGTGACTGATACTAAATGTATACCAACAAACTGTCTATATGTCTCTTTGTTATATGTTTCATTAGTTAACTGCTTTAACTGTTCCCTGTTCTCTAGTTGTTTTATAAAGACTCCTGGTCTTGTAGACACGGCTGGGAAATAGCAAAAAGACTCCTTTATAATGCTTAAGATCGAGTGTGAGCAATAGTGGCTGCTATCAAGCGTATGACCTTATCATGCTCAAATATTTATGTTTACTCTAATTGATCTACTTAATTGAAATACCTACAGGCTCAGACACTTCAATCACTTTTATATTCCCAATGTCCTAAATCAGTATAGGAATTTTTTTGGAAGGAGTTTCTTATTTTGCCTTATTGAACGTTTGGAGCAAAAATTGCGTAATTCAGTTAACCAGTTTTTGGCTTTTATGCTGTTTTAATTTTACACGTAATTCTGTTTTTTTTTTAAATTAAATTTTAAATTTAGCAGGTTGTTTGGCTTCTTTGACTGTCAAACTGAAATTTAATGATGCAGCCTGCTTAAAATTTTGCTATCATCCATGTATAGATGATAGTTGTCAGGAGCAGTATTGATTTTTAATTAACTGCTAGGTTGCGTTTTAAAATTGCCAACATAAGAAACTAAGAAGTTCTAAAATGTGAGATGTTAATGGTTGTTCTCAGGGCTGCTTTATGTAACCTCACAAAAAATAGCTTAAATGTAGGAGATAACATCAGCTGAATGACCTAATCACTATTTCAAACTTTCAAAATAAAAAACAAAGAGTTCTTAAGCATCATTTTCAAAGAATAAAATATGATGCAATGATACCTTTAGCTCAATATACTCATGCAACAGTGACACTTTGTGTATGCTATTATTGTTCGTCAATAACAAGTGCTCAAAGAAACATACACAAATTCAACTGCATGTCTAAATTTCAGATTCGAAAGCGTATTTTAGTGCAAGTATTGTGGCAGCTATTTAAATACGTCAGGAAAATAATAATAAAACAAATATTTTAAAACGATTGCATTAACAAATGCTTTTATTTTTGGCGGGCTAGGTTTTATAATTGTATCTTTCTTCTATCTCTGCGAAATTGTCTATATCTCTTGTTTAAAAAAAAAATGGCAAACGAACATTTTGCCGCCATTACGATTATGTAAAACAAAAATGAAAATAGATAAAAATAAGCAAATAGTTATAGTTACTGGATTTAAATAAACAAAACGTCAAACAAATATCAACTCTAATTTATATAACATAAAAATAACAAATCCCATAAATTCAAATCTAAATTATTAGTTCACAACAGCAAGTGATGATCTATTGAAAAACCTCAGTTTGTTTTAAGTTTTAAAAAATCAACTTTAAAAAATTAAATTTTATACATCTTGACCGCGGCCTTTAATTGCTTAATTGTACTTGTAAACGTCTAATTTGATTTTAAACTACTGCACATGTATTCAGCAAAGTGACAGTTGTATTTTCAGTAGGATTTTTAAAACCACTAATTAGCAACCAAGAAGAAAAACACAACAACTAAGTGTTTAAATAGTAACAAATTAAGGTCAACTAAGCTGGATCATGTAGATAGCAGTGATATATAATAAAAGACAAAAGAACAGTTTTTTTTTTATTTTGTGAAAAAGAGAGGAAACAGCATACAAAGAAATATATTTTATGGATAACTCTATATGTATTTTAAATACTACAAAGTTAAACAGATATCATGTGTTTCATTTAGGTGGAGCAGTGTCTTTTATGCAAAACCTAAATTTGAAACATATTTTCACTGTTTAGGATTTTAGTCATTTAAAAAGAGGCAATGGCAAAAACTATTAAGGTATTGATTAAATTATGTTCTAATTTATATAAGTTCTAAATTTGATTACAATAACTTAATCCATTCAAACTTTATACCAATTCGAATTAAAAACGTTTCTGAAGGAAAAATCTCTACCCCATGATATTTTAAGCATTTATGAAAAGTTTTTGTTTTGAAGATCGATAACATTTTTCTTTAAAATTTTAATCCTTAAGTTCTAAAGTTTTCAATAAAAACAAATACTAGTACTGATTATATCTGTTGCACAGGAATGTCACAAACCTTGACATCTTTTGAAATTTCGTTCATTCGTTGCGTATGATTAATAATTATTAATGATTATTTTTTTTTTGTAAATATTACTCATACGTTGCAATAATTGTTAAAGAAAAGAAATGTATGATTGCGTATGATTAATAATTATTATTAATCTTTTTTGTAAACATTACTCATACGTTGCAAGAATTGTTAAACAAAAGGAATGTATTATAACTTTTTCAACGTTATTTTTTAGCAAACAATTACAAAGTATGTTTAAACCGAAATTACAAACCCTTACCATCCCTCAAGTAGTTTATAAAATCCAACTTTTTCCTGTATTTGTTGCTCTTTCTGTTTGTTTGTTTATTCATTTCATTACTCTCTGTTATTTATATAAATTGTGTGTTGTTTTATTTTTGTTTACATTTTAAAGATATACCTATTTGCCAGGCAGCAGCAATAATATCAGAAGTAAAAGCTTGTAAACCTTTTTATATGCGGTTTATTTATGAAGTGTGACTTTTTTCGAAGCAAGAATTTGTATGCATAATTGTAATTTTATTTACTTAATTAACTTGTAAACAAATTTCATATTTTGCGCATTGGTAAAGTAAATTTGCAGATGAGTAAACAAAAAATTGACTGTCTTGGTTTAATATTGCGTGTGAGTATTGCAGAAATAATTGTATTACGGCCAGGTTAATCCTCATAATTATTCAACATTTGTAAAACTTATGAGGAATTTTAAAATTTTTTTAAAGAATTTGACTAAAAATAGTTTGAAATTTTATTATGACACGTAAATATTAGAGGTTAATTGCAATTAGGATTTGAGATTTCCCGGACTATTTTTTCCTAGGAATGGGTATGAAAAATTTCATTTCCCTGTTAAAAAAAAAACTATTTCGAAAGAAGTGGTTGGGAAATTTTACTGCAGCCGACTTACTAGACTCTGGCGTAAAATTAAATTGTTGAAATTAGTTGAACAAATTTATATTCTTATAGTTTCGTAAAAATGTAACAAAAGTAAACATATACACTTTTTAGTTGTTAAATTTTATATTTTGTGTTTTTGTATAAAGTTTATTTGTAGTTAAATATTTTTTATTGTTTATTTAAATATATTTTTACACTAAAATGCATGTGTGCATTGGGTAGTTAAGATAAGAGACCCATTTCACAGCACACATGCATTTAAAAGAGTTGCTCTTATCACTTAAATATATAATATTGAATGTAAACAACAGTGTAGGAGGTCTTATCTTATTTCTAGTTTAGTCTTAAGATTTGTATTTTAGTTATTATTTTGAAAGCAACAAAACTAATTTCATTATATAATAATACAATTGTTCAAAATTTTAAGTTATTTTAGTTTAACATTTTTTGTTAAAAAAATTAATACGTGCTGGTTTTTCTTTGTAAGTAGTATATTTACAGCAATAAAAACAAAGATTTCAAAAATTTTCATTTTTGCAAAAAAAAAAAAATAATTTGAAATTTCCTGATTTCCCTGATTTTAAATCAACATAATCGATTAAAACCTCTGAGCAAAAACTTCACTTACAAATTAAGTAAAAAAGTAATAGAAATAGAAAATAAAAAGAATATAGACGACATATTTTGTATAATTGAAGATAATAAAATTGATAATTTATTATCAACATTCAACTCATTTGATCAGAATATAAAATTTACTATTGAAAAAGAATTAAATTCTTCAATTTCATATTTAGACATATTAGTTAAAAGAAGGGGAAATAATTTAGTATTTGATTGGTATAAAAAACCAACTTCATCAGGAAGAATTTTAAATTATTTCTCAAAACACCCAAAAAGAATTATTATAAACACTGCTAAAAATCTTATAGATAGAATATTAACAATTAGTGACATTAGATTTCATAAGAAAAATAAAGAAATAATTAGAAATATATTAAGAGATAATAGTTTTCCTAATGAACTCATTTGCGGATTAATAAAACAATTTAATACAAAGAAATCCTATATTAATAATGGAATTTCAGAACCAAAAATTTATAAGTTAATATCATATATACCTGGATTTTCAGAAAGAATAGAACATTTAAACATATATAACAAAACAACATACAAAATGGCACATAAGGTAAATAATAATGTAGGAAGATTATTCACAAAAACTAAAGATATTATAAATAATTTGAAATTTCCTGATTTCCCTGATTTTAAATCAACATAATCGATTAAAACCTCTGAGCAAAAACTTCACTTACAAATTAAGTAAAAAAGTAATAGAAATAGAAAATTATCGAAAATTATCTACTAGAAAAAGTACTTAGTACTTGTTGGCAATGTCCCAAAAGTAATAAGTTATAATTTTACCACTTTTGACCAACAAATTAATAACTTATTTTTATAAAAAAACTTAACAAATACCAAGAAAACTTATTGCAAAATGGCACTAATAATAATATTAATATATCTATATAACCTCTTTAAATCTACTTATTTGAAGTACATTTCTTGAAATAATTCTTAGAGGCCCTTTAGACGATGCAATTTTGCATGCAATTAATGTTTGTTGGCGAACGGGGGAGAGAAGCAAGAGAGGTAGAAAAAGTTGCACGACTTTCGTTTGTCATGCAATTTTTTGACATTTCCTTTCACCATCGTTTGTGTTTTACTTATTTTGTTTTATTCTTATTCTGACTTTGAAGTGTGCGCTATAAAAATTATTGCGCAACAACATTCTCAATTACAAAAATGTGTTGCCCAAATTAAATTGGGATGGATTTGAAAATGATGATAGCCTTACACAAATACAAATTGTTTAACTTTTTTGTATTTCGGTAATAACGGAATTTTTAATATCATGTCTTAAATAGTATGTATATTACGTGTTATCTTTTCCTTAATTTTCTTGCAGAAGTACTTGAAAGCACTATATCTGGCATTTTGTAAATGTAAGGCAACTGTTTACCGACAGATCTACTCGTTGAATCCAATAAAAAAATAATAACAACATTTTTAAAAAAAATTAAAAAGATAAATGAATATGTTCTTGTTTTTGTAAAAATAACATCATGCAATGATTATAAACATCATGCAATTTAATCCAAAAGGTTTTTCCCGTTTGTAATTATTGCTCATACGTTTTGAGTAGCTTTAAAAGTTTCACCAATAATAGTTTTATTATATACGTACATACATATTTTATAATACATATACCTATAGAATAAAATTGAATAATACAAGGAGTATTACCGGATTTTCATTGTCAAGCATTAAAGTTTGTTTGTCATAGACCAATGCCTTCTTTAATATCCTATAATTTCAATCATTGTGATATTTTAAGCCATTTATTAATTACATAAAATCATTGACAAAATTGTATAAAGGAGATTCACTTTCATTATACTTTTAAAGTATTGAAATTTTCACTTCCACAAAGTTTGATATAATATAACTCCCATTTGACCCAAAGTTTAATCTTTAAACTTATAAATATATACATTTACAGGTAAATGATATTTATAGATATAAATATAGAGGCTAACAAAAAAAAATTGAATAAAAACATAAAACAAAAACCTACTTTTTCATACAACTCAAATGCTAGCACTAGCTAGTTGCTGGTATTTTCGGTTAAATTACAGTGATATATTTGCTCTTTTTGCCATTTATATACACCAACTATTATATCACTGAAAGCCAAATTTCAATTAAAATTAACTACAAAACAATAAAATAGAAACCTGCCAACAAATGCGTTTTTATTCTTTACTATTTTTACCGAATTGTAGGTACAACAAAAGCTGAAAATACTACAATCAAAACAACAACAATGTATATACAAGTAATAACACAAAACAGAAACCTAAAAGATCTATATATGAATGAATATAGTAAAGGAATTGTAAATGTAGACACTGTTGTTGATTTAAATAGAGGCAAGTTCGCATTTGAGGGAAATAATATAGTTCAAATACTCCATAAGTATCAATACTTTCAACGATTAGCTCGAAATTTTATTTTAAGTAGCACTGACCTTAAATGGGTTGCCTTACATTATCAGCGGACAATAAATGGTGTAAAGTGCAACATGTCTTTGTCAACAGTCATCCATTAAAATAGTGGGTATTGAAGCTTTTATACTTTCAACAAATCGTGTAGAACTTCTAACTACCAATACTTGAATATTGCTCAATTATGAAAGTAATTTTACAGAACACACATATGAGTCATTCCATGTCAGACCGAACGATTTTTGCTAAAAATTGACTTTGATGTCGCCGAATTCTTGCAAAATTTTAGCACGTATTCTTTATTAAAAAATATTTTACACGTATTTCCAGAAAAAAAAAATAATTTTTTTTTCAACAAGTTATGTGCATTTGAAAATCGTCAAAATCATAAAAAATCTTCCGACATGACAACTTTTGAACTAATATTTTGCAAAAACTTGTGGATGGATTTTAAAGACCAATGCCTTATTTTAAAGATATTTGAACCTCCTTTTTAAAAATTATTATTTAAATTTTTTTTATATTTTTTTTTTTTTAAATCTAAAAAAAATATTTTCATAGAGCTCAATATAACCTTAATATTCTCTGTAAATTTCAGAATGGAAGTCGAATGAATTCTATTTTTTCCGATTTGTTTCCATTGTAGTACCATTGTAGTAAATCGGATGAGGTGTTGTAAAAAAGGTGTTCGGTCTGACATGGAATGACTCATATGCAAGTGTCAACAAACAAGTTCAGTAGCGCAAATCGCAATCAAACCCACTAGTGAAGGATTTCCTACGTAGTACTTCTGACGATAGTTGGTGCTTTTGCAAATTCTGAGAAATAATCGATTTAAATTGAAATGACGATTATGGTTGTGCCTACTTTTGTTATCCTAAACCAAACGTAATGTTACAGTGACCAAACCTTCGGGACAATATAAAATTTGGCTATCAAAAAAGGAGGGGAAAGATTAGTTAGAGATCCAAGCTTTATTATTGTTACACGATATAAACAAAATGATAAAAGTATGGCGGTCATAGTCTGAGTGAAATCGTTTAAGCTAAAATTGTCGCAGGTGATTGTCGAAAACCAAATGCATTTCTGGGCGTATTTCGGGATGAAAGTATCACTTGTACTTACTTATTTGTAAAGGAGTTTGTTGCAGCAGATACTTTTACTGGTGCTTAATATCGCAACATGATAACAGAGTTCTTTCTGCCAGAATTGGGCGATATTGCATTTCGAATGTATCAGTATTTAGTTTGATTTTTGGGCTGGAGTCATAATTGAATCATACTTCTAATAAAATGATACTGGAATAGCAGTGACTGCTATTGATGCTGGATATCGCAATATTATAACCGAGTTATCTCTGCTTAAATTGTATGATATTGATGTATAAGACATATGGCTTTGTTGTGTCCAAGAATTTGGAGGTATTAAATATTTGTTTTCATTAATTACGATTTTATTAAAAAGGGACTCTAAAAGGCAAGTTTTTTCCTAGAAATAAAACCGTATCAATATTTTATAATATTTTTCTCTACTTTACTACACTAAAGCATGGTATTCTGTTCGTCATTTCGTGCGAAATACTATCAAAAGCCCATATAAAAGAAATTTATGCGAAATAAATGCGAAATAATGCTGATGAAGTTGTACACTGTTCTTGTTGTGAAAAGTTACGAAATGTTTCTGGCAGCTTGTTGTATATGGCAACATTTTTTTTCAACTGCGAAATAATGTAAGCGGCACTTATTTCGCACGAAATTGAAAACAACAGCTGTTTCGAGTTTATTTGTTGTGTTTTTAATTTAATAATTCCGCACAAAAATTATTCAAATTGAAAATAGTACTAATAGAACATAAAATAATAAAGACAAAAATAAAATTAGTGAAACTGAGAAGCAGTATCGGCAATACGAAAAAGAAAAAGTATAAAGGTGTTATGACACTTGCTATTTTTTGTATTGGATTTTTTTAGGATTGATTGAATGAAACAACAAATGCGAGAAAGAATAAGAAATACTATAAAATAAAATGTAAACAAAACAAACAATATTGCCTACGTTTTATTCCCACAAAAACCCGTCAAAAAAAGCAAAAAAAAACTAAAAACCGCAAAAAAAAATTAAAACCGCTACTTTCGATCAAAAACTAAAAAAATAGGCAACAGTGCTAACATTTAATCTTGAAATGTCAATTTTAAGTTAAACATTTTTGTATTTTTTTTTAACAGTCTTGGATTATTTATCGATAACACACGTATATTTGTTTACCATTTCAAGATTTTTTATTATATACTCATACTCTTTACACATAGTCAGTTTTCCTATGCAAATATATTTGTACTATTCTCCAATATTAGAAAAATACAAAAAATACCAAGTGTCATAACACCTTAAGGAATAAAATTACAATAAATTACATTGCAACCATAACGCCATAAAAGCAGCATGGATAATAATATAATTTTTATTTCTTTAACACATAAAATAAAAACATATGGTTTTTGTTTATATAAAAGAAACAATGTTGCATACCTAAGGGCAATAAAAACGACAATTTTTTTCTAAATCTCGGCATTGTCACCACTTGCTATTTGTCAACATTTTCAAACGAAATAATTGATGTTGCTCAACAAATTTCGCAAATTTGAACAGAGTACCATGCTTAAGGTAAAGGGTATATTAAAAAAGAAGTAAGAAAGTATAGTCGGTCAAGCCCGGCAATAGAATACCCTACATCTACTATATTTGCAAAAACTGTTTTTCATAAATTTAGTGGCGTGACTTCTGCTATATAAATATTTTTGTTTCAAATTTTATCTCAACATAAAAATACTTTTAAAAGATTTATACATGTTAAAGTGATTTTCGAAGGTGGTCTTATATGAGAGCTTTGGACCAACCGTTCCACAATTAGGTGTCATGGTTTATCTATATGATACTGATTTTCGGAAATGGGTCTTATATGGAAGCTATGACTAATTATGGACCGACCATCTTAAAGTTAGGCCAAATGATTTATGTATAAATGAAATATATTTGTGTTTACTATTATTTGGATACCAACCTTTCTAAAGGAGAGATTTTCGGAAATGGTCCATATATGGAAGCTTTGGTCAATTATGAACTAATCTGCTAAAAATTAGTAGGTGTGATAAAGCTTCCTATAAAACTTTATTTGTGGTGAAATTTGTTTGGATACGTGCATAAATCAAGCACTTCTGACCGATAAACTCCTCTTACGGGAGAAGATTTGCTGAATAATAAACAGATTACAATCTATTACAATAACTGCCGTTCTTGTGCAGAAAAAATATCATGTACCAAATTTTATCGACATACACTGTCGGATTATTTTTGAATATTTATAAATTATAATTTTATTTATAATTCAGTTACTAGTTTATCTAATATTTAGGTACTTCTTTGCATGAACAGCCAGTCAGACAGACGGATGGCGAGACTTTGTTAAAATAAAAAGTATAAAAATCGGGTATAAGAATCGGCAAGGCCGTTGTTGTTTAGCACTCGTTACTTATTTTTAAATATTTGCAAAGTGTTTAGCAATTTTTTTAAAGTTTAATTTATGTTTATAAAAAATTTATTTAAGACAACTTTAAAATAAACTATTAACTATCACCTTGGTTGTATCTTTCTAATTCTTAATGACACCCGAAGTTTACTTTTTATCATACCACAATACCTTTCAATGGAATGACTATGAGAAACATATAGAGCAATTAGTAGAGTTGGGACTCTTTCAACAAAAAACATAGCAAACTCCAGCCCAAAACAATATTTTGTTATTTCGTTTTATAAAGTCCCCTTTTACAGTTGAGAAATTGAAAGACAGACAGACGAAGTTTGTAGGCGATGTATTGAAGAGGAAGAGTGTGCGGTAGACCTCTACTGTACTGGACCAAGGCATATTTATTATAATCAATATGCCTTGGTCCAGTACAGTAGAGGTCTACCGCACACTCTTCCTATCGCCTACAAACTTCGTCTGTCTGTCTTTCAATTTCTCAACTGTAAAAGGGGACAAATATGTTTTGAATTAAAATACACTGACACTTGTTTTAAATTTTTATAATATGTATATAACAACAATAATTTTACAAACATTGATATGATTGTTTTTGATTCATACATACCACTTAAATAGATTCTGAAAATAAAAAGAAAAAAAATTCGTATTAAAAAGATTGTGGGATTTTGAGAAAAAGCAAAATTTTAATTAAATAATCCCTTAGATTAATAAAATTTAATACACTGCATGTATCCGAATGGCCTGCAGTAAAACTTTATACAAAGTTGTTTCAAACATTCAGTTCATAGATGTACATATATATTCTTCCATATACATTCATTTATTCATTCATTTTGAGTTTATACTCCATGTTGGTTGGCAATTTAATATTGGCTTTCAAATAGACCAAAAACAACAACAACAACATCAACAGCAACTACAATAACAATAAAATATAAAATACAACAACACAATAACTAACTACTAAAATAATAAATTTTAAAAGCACGAGTACTTTATACACTATAGAGCACTTTACTTCGTTTTAGTTTTTTTGTTTCATCCATTTTTTCTATTATTTTCTAATTTTCTTTATTCTCATATTTTTTAAATCATTCTTTATTTGCAGGAAAATGGCCAACTACAACTAAATGTGGAGCAAAAAAAAAAGAAAACTAAATTATAAAAAATATCTAAAAATCACTTGATGGCAAGAAACAAAAACTGAAATAAGAAAATAATATAAAAGAGCGCTACAAATATGTACAGTGGCTCACAGATTCATACAAATAAAATCAACATAAATTTAAAATAAAAATTGCTGTCATTTAAAAGAAAATATGTTATAGACTCTAACAAACAAAAATAATTTATTGCAAAAATGTAAATTTAAATATATTAAAACTAAAAAAAATGCTCGTTTTATGACTACAAAGCTTATTTTATGCAGTCACGTCTGCGTATCGAAAACTTGAAATTTAAACTGGCAATTACAAGATTTAATATTTGTTGTGATAGCCGATTTAAGGAAACAGATTTTTGGTAAAACTCAGCAAAAAAATCGACCACTCCATCAGTAGCGCTATTTTTGAATCGTTCTTGGTTATTCCATATGCTGAGTGCTAAGAATGGCCATAAATTTTCGATAACATGAAAGAGGTGTCATCAAATTTGGGCAGTGACCATGTTTGCACAATACACGATTTGTGCTTTGGATCGATATCCTGGTAACATCGAAAATCTAATCTTATACCCAGTCATTTTACTACAAGTTCTCCTTCAAAATCTAAAGGTACTTAAACTGGTGCATGTGTTTATTTCAACCAATATTAAATTCCCAGTACCAACAGCTGACATACTGTTCCCTTTAGGTTTTGTTTGTTGAGTTCTGTAATTGATTTTTGCCAAACATACGATATATCATCTTAACCGAATAAGTTAAACTTATAGTCATCGGCCAAGATGATCAAATTCCAAAATGCTGAATGCCTTGCAAACATGTTATTTGGCGAAATTTATCCTTCACAGAGTGTTTTTCGGGTTTAGAAACGATTTGCTTTTATTTTTCTTAAAATATGTCGCTCATCATGCTCACTGACCCGATATGGATCCGATTTTCATGTATTATTTTGTACTGTGGAAGCCTTAATGTCATTTTTTCTCTTTTATACTGTGAATGGCCATTTTGGAAATGGTTCAAACCCAATTCTTAATATTCTATCGTTGTAGGCGGACTAATTTCAACTAATTTATCTTGACACTTACGTTACAAGATTGGCGTCACAATTCAACAGAAACTATTGATATCAGTAGAAAAATAAGAAAAATGAAAAACCAACAGAGCTGCCTTAAGCAATCGGTACCGTAAAAATTGACTGCATAAAATAACCTGCGACGTGAAAAGACGAGTATTTTGTGTTTTTTTTTAGTTTTAACATATTTGATATTTTTTTATTTCGCCTCGAGTTCATTAAATTTACTTTTCATTGAATTATTTTTACTGAAGGTAGGAATTGTTACATGAAAATTATTATTAAAATTTATTGATAATTTTTCTTGGCTTAGGATTCGAACCTGGGTTGTTGGTTGAATTTACATATGTTTCGGGAAACACTACTTTCTCTCATCAGAATTCTTTGCGTTCTCACCCTCTGCACCACTGCGGTGCCCGCTAGCCAACATTCAAACATCAATCCTATAACCAGTATTTCCGGTGGTTTAAACATATTAAAATGTATATCTACATTTTTGCAATGAATGTTTTTTGTTTGTTAAACTAAATCATTTTTTTTTTCTTTTAAATGACAATATATTCGTTTTTAAATTTCTGTTAGTTTTCCTTTTCTGGAGCTTTAAAAATAAACAAAAAAATGCACTCTATAAAATAAGCTGTCAGCCACTGTACGTATAAATGTTTTTAAAATAGAAAAAATAATAAACTAATCGGCTTAACGAAAGCTTAATTTTGTTTTCTAGTGAAAAAAAAACAATTCCATCTAGAATTTATACGACAAATTTTATTTAATAAAAAACTCTACACCAGTTACTTATATATCTCTACAAGATGAAATACTCTAAGCGTAATATAAAATAAATAGACATAAATAAAAGATTAGAAGAAAATGAAAATCTTTTTGTTTTTATTGCACCATCTTCGTTGGTTAAGTAGAAAAGGAATTGTTGATTTAAAACTAAATAAAAAGTGTTTAATGCTGGGCGGGTTTTAAGCTTTTAGTTTGAAACACACAGCAAACAAAAATTAACAATAATAAATAATTGAAAAAGTGCAAGAAAAGAAATATTTTTATTTAAATTTAAATTAAAATTGATGTAAAATATCCTGTCCATGACTGAACTACCACTTTTGAGCGGTAATAATAGAGTGGCAACTATTTATAACACCTACCATTTCTAATCAATAAAGAATATTTGGAAATATTCCATTGCTCTACCTGTTACCCTCTACCTTCACCCTACAAACGAACAACCAACTTAAAGTTATATACGAGTACGTCTAAAAAACGACACCCTTTGCTTTAAAGAAATATATAAAAAAGTGAAGTAAATAGCGAAAAAGCAAAAGATTATTTATTAAACTAATGAAAAATTGTGAAAATCTACAATAATATTGCAAATGAATTGACTAAATCCATTTCTGTAAGTCTGCTCCGAACAGGTGATCTAATATGTCTACATAGTTGATATCTAGGCTAATAGGGGAACTATTTGATTAAAAACCAAGACGTCGTGGAAGCTGTGAGAAGGCTTCCACGTTATCAGCTACTGGTACAGACAGGCCACTATTTGCTGGTTGTGTTTGCAAGATTTTAATGATAAGAACGAGAAGTTATTGGCTAAACTATTCATATACCTTTGGTAAGCTCTATATGGGGTTAAAGAAAACAATACTTCGTTTTGTAAAATTTGCAGGATCAAATCATGGTTAATATTCGAAATATGGATTCAATATATTCGAGCACAGAGTTTGCTTGTCATCAGACCACATACGAATAGGTAAAAGCCAGTAATAGGAAATGTATACTTGATAATTTTCGTGCATCAAAAATAGTTTTTGGTTATAAACACAATTAAACTGAAATTCTCTTTATAACATAACCTAGTCCATTAAGGAATATTTCATCTCTATAATTTTAATGTGGGTTTTTCACTAAGAATTGCCTAAATTCCAATAATATGTAAATAAGATCGGGACAGAATGAAATAGCAGTCGCAGCTCATTTTATATTTATTAATTTCAATGTGGAAATAAGCCTGAAATGTTATTAATCAAAATCTGTTAAAACCTTTTTTTTATGTGGACGAAAGATTAGAAAGATCTCCACTAAAAGTCTTAAGGCCCCCTTGTACATCAAATGAAACTTTCCAACAGTTATAAACCATTAAAGAGCAGGTATATAGGTAGGTTTTGAGATTCGACAGATCGAAAGACTATAGAGCAAGTTATATCCGATTATAATTGAAAAATTTTTTTTTGGATCGTAAGAAAAACATTTCGTGAAAGAAATTTATTGCAGTCAAAAATTCATTTCCAACAAAATTAAGTTATTTGTTATTTATATTTATGTAAAAAAAAATATTTATTATAAATTTCCATGAAATGGCAAGCCAGTTCAGGTTTGAACAAAGAAAAAGGGGGCACCTTTGAACATTTTAATTTATCAACCGAAGTACCAAACATTGTTGATTCTCTCTTATTTTCTGAAAATGACGAATCCAATGCTGATCATGATGCTTTAAAGGAAAATGTAATGTCAGCTGAAATCGCAAGACCTTTTCCGTCTTAATAATATAAAACTTATTTTTGATCTGATTTTTTTTTTATTTTTTAATTGTTAATGTTTATGTTTTTCTTAGGCCCATTATTACAACTTGCCTTTAATGTTCTTTATAATAAAAGGTAACTTTAATTAAAGTGAGGAATAAAGTGACCTTTAAAATTTTTCGTTATTACAACTTCCTTGTAAAATAAAATAATTTTTTTCTAAAATATGGCAATACCAGTTAAAAACCGATCACTTTTGACAAATTACTGACAAGAAACAGTAAATTTTTTGTGTTTGTGAAAATATTTGTTTGTGAAAAAAATATAAATCAAACGTCTGCTTTCCATTTTTGTTTATCAAATTATTTATTCGCAAAACAGAATTAAAATTAATTTATTTTTCATGAAGTTGTCAATTTTTCAGAACATATGGCAACTTCAAATACATAAACCTCACTATAAAATTAAAGGCAAGATGATCTTCCCTTTAGCTTATCGGTCGGTTTAGATTAAAGTAAACTTATAATAACCAAATACTTCTTATCTGTCCGATAACATCATACCTTTAACTATTGTTAAGTTGTAATAATGGGCCTTAATAATATAAAACTTATTTTTGATCTGATTTTTTTTTTAATTTTTAAATGTTAATGTTTATGTTTTTCTTAATAAATTAATCGAATTTATTATATATACATATAAAAAAATATAACTGTTTATGTTATTTTTGGACATAAGCGCTACAAGAAAAAATTGCCGTTCAAAGCTGCCCCGTATGGGGGGCACATTTGAACACAATGACTTCAGCCATTAAAAAATAAGAAAAAAATATAAATCGAACTAAAAATAAGTTACTTGTAGACTTAAACTAAAGTTTATTTTCATACATATTAGTTAAATTATGTAAAAAGTAAATAATTCAAAAATATAAATTTGTATGTAGCTTGAAAGCAAAAAGTGTTCAAAGGTGCCCCTCTCTCCCCTAATTGTCAATACATATATTTAGATTTAAAAAAAGACTTAAACATATTGAAATAGTTGTGGTAAACATGCAAAACTATATTTTTTTTTTCTGCATGTAGGAATATGCAAGCGTAACCCATTATCAAATAACCAAAACTTAACAAAAGCTACACATTTAATAACCCCTGCCTAAACTCTTTGTTTGGCTCTAAAACAATAAAGGGGCAGACGAGGAAATTTAAACAAAGAAAACTAAATTTAATACTTTTCAAAAACAATTTGCAACAATATTAATTCAATTCAGCCAACAAAAACTCAAAAACACACACGGCAAAAAAAAGTGTTGAAATGTTGTGTGTAGCATTTACCCCTTTTAAACAAAAGTTAAATAATATAAAAAACAACAACTTCTGGGGAGTTTGGGCAAATAAAAAACCAAAAAGAAAAGATCAAATAGCAAAAAAATTAATATAAAATAAAATAAAAGAGTTTTAGTGTAAAAGCTTAAGGATATTATCTTTGGAAAAAGAATAAATATAAAACAGCAAAGGAACAACAACAAATTGAAATTAACAAATAAAATGTTTTAAACTAAAGTGTATACATATACATTGAAACAACAACAATTTTTTTTTTTTTTTTTTTTTTTTTATTACATATATTTATTTATTGAATCTTCAAAATATGAACTAACAATAAGTTTACGAATCTTAATACTAAAAAGAAAAAAAAAAAAAAGTTTATTTGAGGCTAGCCAATGCTAGACAACAAAATTGTGTTTCAACCGTACTATATCTGTAAATTCATCTGTTTTGAGCTCGGATGATATCAACGGTGTCCCTCCTTCTCAACCGAGCATGGCCGCCAAAATTAAGGATGTTACGTGCGAGTGGGTTTGGGTGTGTTTCAAGTTTGTTGATATACTTTATTGCGTACCTGGCGAATTCTGCTTTTACCAAAGGCACGCTTAGATCTTCGTGAATACGGGAGTTTTTAACATACCATGGAGCTGCTGTAATCATACGGAGAATTTTGTTTTGAAGCTTTTGAATTTTTTCAATATTTGATGCCGAGGCGGTACCCCATAGTTGAATTCCATAGCACCAGATTGGTTTTAAAATCGCTTTGTACAACAAGAGTTTGCAATCCAATTTCAAGGTAGAATTTCTGCCGATAAGCCAATTCAGTTGCACTGCTTTTAATTTCATCTGAGTTAGTTTTGCATCAATATGAGCGTTCCACGTTAGCCGACGGTCGAGGTGAATACCAAGGTACTTGACTTCATTGTGGTGCGGAATTACTTGATTGTTGATTTTGATCGGCGAGCATGTTCCCCTGCGTAGTGTGAATGTTACATGAGTACATTTCTGTTCATTTACCTTGATTTTCCAGAGTTTTAGCCATTTCTCTAAATTTTCAATATGTTCCTGCAAATTTCGCGAGGCTAATTGATGATTTTCGTGGACGCTAAGAAATGCTGTATCATCTGCAAACGTTGAAGTGTGGATTCGAGATCCTGTTGGCATGTCAGACGCGTAAATTAAATACAAAGTAGGACCCAATATACTGCCTTGCGGGACACCTGCTTCAATTGGCTGAGGGGGGCTTGTAAAATCACCTTCTCTGATGATAAATTGGCGACCATATAAGTAACTTTCCAGAAGTTTGTGGGTGTTTGTAGGCAAATTTAGCTTTATTTTATGAAGTAAGCCGTCGTGCCACACTTTGTCAAAAGCTTGAGAAACGTCAATGAACAGAGCTGAGCAATATTTTTTGTCTTCAAAGGACTTTCTTATGACATTGACTAATCTGTGAGTTTGTTCAACGGTGTTGTGCTTAGCCTTAAAACCGAATTGATGGTTGGGAATACATCCTACAGCATTTAGTACGGGAGTCAGCTTCATCATCAGCAATTTCTCAAACAATTTAGAAATAGTTGGCAGTAAACTTATTGGCCTATAGGATTCTACTTTGGTGGGATCCTTCCCGGGTTTTGGTATCATTGTAATCGTAGACAACTTCCATTCTGCAGGAAAATGCTCCAGGCGTAAAATAGCGTTGAAAATAAAAAGCGTAATTCTTCTAGCTACTCTAGGTAACTGCATGAGCATTTTGTTACTTATTTTATCAATACCTGGTGCTTTTTTGAGTTTTAGGTTTCGACGTCTCGAAAATTAAATTTTAGAGACACAGGAGATCTGCTAGCAAATGGTGGGAATTCAATTGCCTCACCAGATATGTTTAAAGCAAAAACATTTCTTAAATGGCTAGCAAATAAATTTGCTTTTTCGGTATCGTTTTTAGCCCAGTCACCAGTTGGATTTCGTAAAGGTGGCTTTGCCCTAACTGGTCGTTTTAAACCTCTTGTCGCGCGCCATAAAGAATAATCGGACTGAGGAGTGCCATCCAGATTTTCCAAATAGGTTTTAAGGGAAGCGGTTTGTTGAATTTCAAGCAGGTTTCTAAGTCGAAATGTGATTTCCCGTAGTCTACTTTTTAATTGCGGAGACCTGCGAAGTTGCCACTCTCTTCTTACTCTTCTTTTTTCTGACACCAGTTGTTCTATTTGTAAAGAATAAGTCCTACTGTTTTCATTTCTGGGCACTGTATAACTAGTAGTAGCATGATGCACGGCTTGTTTAAGGTTCCGAGTAAAATTACTTGTTGCCAAATCAATATATTCAGGTGTCCTTAAAGCAATATTTTCGCTACAATGAGTACTTAAATATTTTTTATATTTTAGCCAGTTCACTCGAGTGACTGTTAAAGCTAAGTCATTTAGCGGCGATCCAGTTTCTTGAGGGAAGCATATTGAAATTATTGTGGGTGAGTGATCAGAAGACAAATCAAATGAAGGCTCCACATGCATCCATTCTAGAGGAATGTTTTTTACAACTCCAAAATCAATAACATCTGGAATCTTTCTCTGGTCTGTGGGCCAATATGTGGGATGCCCGCTTGAAATTACATTTAAACTCATACGGGAAATAGTGTCAAACAGCACACGACCTTTGGGAGAAGTTAACCGTGAACCCCAAAAAGTATGTTTAGCGTTGTAGTCGCCAGCTGCGAGAAAGCGAGGGCCAAGCGAATTAAAAAAATTTGAATACTGATTTTCTGTTACCGAAAATCGAGGCGGTGAATAAATCGATGAGATAACAAATTTACTATAGATTTTTTTTATGCAAATGCTTGTAGCTTGAAGATAATCCTCGCATTTGTCGTTAAACAAATAGTGTTTAATTCTGGATTTTATCAGAATTGCCGAGCCTCCGCAAGCTCTTCCTCGGGGGTCTTTAGTATCATATAGAACGTAACCATTTATTTTAAAGTAACTAGTAGACGTCAAGTGAGTTTCAGCAATCAACATTACATCGATCTGCTTTTCCCTAAGGAAGTAATCAAGTTCATTTTTGTGTTGGCGAATGCCGTTTGCGTTCCAAAAACATATTTTTAAACCAATCATTTATTTAGAATTGCTTGTAAAATGGTTGATTGCATTTTCAGCATTTCTTGCATCATGGTGGTCATAGAGGCTGTAAAAGTATTTATCGACTGGACAAGAGTCTGTATAGTTGCCTCAAGGTTGTTAGAATTTGGATCAGATGTTTGAGGTTTGGGTTCTGGATTAAGGTTTACTGTATTCGATTTCAATATATTAGCATAAGAAATATGTCCAGGAGTTTGAACGTTAATATGGTTGGTTGGCTGGATTATTTGGGGAAAATTGTTACTAGAAACAACATGTGACTGCTGAGGTAGTTGAGGAGCAACTGATGATTTTTTAGTCATTGAGTGCTTAAAATATGTATAAACAGGGCAACCTCTATAATTGGCGGTATGGTTTCCACCACAGTTACTACATTTTCTTGCTCCAGAGTCGGTTTTTGGCCTGTTACATTGTGTCATGTCGTGTAGTTCACCACACACGACACAAACTGTGGGTAACTTGCAGTAGGCCTTAGTGTGGCCGAATTCCTGGCAGTTCATGCACTGAACGGGTCCCAATCGTTTATGCGGTTCCTCTACAGTGACTCTACGATGTAAAAGGAATTTAAGATTATAGATTGGGTGTGTTTCATTCTTTTTTAAAACCACATCCCCGGGTTCCAACTCAACCCTAAACATGGGCTGAGGGTTTTTTTCGCGGTTTCTGATGTTCAAAACGTTTTTAACTTTGAAACCTTTATCCAGCAATCCAGTTTTAACTTCTTCAGATTCTACGCAAGGGTCAATACCCTTTATTACAACTTGAAGCCCTTTAGCACTTTTCAGCTGGTATGTATAAAACCCTCTTTTTTCTTTTTCCAACGCATTGACTAATGTTCGGTAGTCGTTCTCATGTTTTACCTGAATTTTCGTTTCATTAATTTTGCCGTGCTTAATTGAGGTAACTACAAAATTTTCTTCGCCAATTATTGAAATAATTTTCTTTACCAAATCATTGGAGGTAGACTCTCGCAAATAAATTGGCGGTGGTTTAGACGATTTTTTTGCTTCTGTTGGCTCATCCGTTTGAAGGATAGCAAACCTGTTTTGATAAGTTGTCTTATCCGTATTGTCATCTTTAGGTATTTTGGACATTGATGAAATCTGAGCAGATTTTGGACTTCTATGACGTTTAATGACGGTGATGTATCTATCCATACCAACTTGCATTTTGGGTTTATTATAGTTAACTAAAACAGGAGATGTTTTGTTATCAGCTGTAACTAAAAAGTTAGGCGAGCAGGAACGAGGACTATTTTTATCTTTTAATGAAAGTAGATTTTCCATAGATTTTTTTAAGGACTCTTCTTCAGAAATCCATAAAGTTTTTCTGGTGGAGCTAAGCTCTTTCTCAGAACTACATCTAATGGGAACACTCATGCAGTCTTATCAATGTATTTTCGGTCTTATTTACAAAAATTAATATACATGTATAAAAAGTTTTCTGACAAATATAATTTTTGAATTGCCTCTACACTTATGCACTTCACTGTCAGTGTTGTTTTACAATCAACAACAAAAACAAAGTGAATGCACTGCCACTGCACTTGTTTAATTGTTTTTGTTCTTATTATTAATATTTTTTGTGAGGGATTTTTTCCCGTTGATTTTCTTTTTCTGAACTGAGTTTTTTGTCACAGTTTGTTTTTTTTTTATTATTATTATATTGTTTTGTTTTTTTTATGCATTTGTTTATCCGCTCTTTCTAAAAACGACCGTACGGTTAAAGAGCTCGATCTAATTGAAGAGCTCGATCTAAAAAACAACAACAATATAGCATAAAACAATAAAATAAAACAACAACAACCACAACAAAAACAACATTATTTAAATATAAAACAAAAAATAAAAATTTCCTTCCTAAAAACACCCACATTTCAACACGTTTTATTTCGGTTGTTATTGCCGCTTTCTGCTCATTTCTTACGCGATTTTCCAAAGGGACGTTTGTATATTTTAAAAGTTTTCTTACTATATTCCAACATTTTTTGTTGTAAAAAAATAGCAAAAATAGCAACAGCAACACCAACACCAACAGCAGCAGACATGACGTTAAAGTGTATCGCATAAATTACTCATTTGGAAAAATAGCAACACTACCGGCAAAAATTGTAGCACGCTTACTTACAACACGTAATATCATATCAGCGACTACTACCAAAAAAAAAAAAAAAAAACAACAACGACAATTCGACTAAAACCTTCAACCCGTCCAGCCAACAGCTAAAAACCTTCACCCCTCGTCCAAACAACAAATATAATATCTCTACAAAATTTGTTTTGTTGTGTGTATTTTTATTTATTTATTTTTTTAGAAATTTCTTTTTTTAAACTGTCTGGTGTAAAAAAGAAACAGCAAAACGAGGGCATTTTATTTACATATAAAATTTCGTAAAAACAATACACTTTTATTTCCACACAAATACCTACACAAAAGGTCGCCGCCATTACACACATACACAACTATATATAGAAATGTGTACAAACTCACACAAATACAAATGTTGTAACTGTAACAGTGGGACAGAATATAGAAAATAACAAGTCTAGCAAGAAAGTATGTGTAATATTCTAAAACATTTTTTTGTTTAATTAAAGATACAGCATAAAATGGTTAAACTTTTTTGTATTAATTTTAATAATATATAAAAATATAGATGTGCAGATAATTTTAAATTTTGCAATTTAAAATTTCAAGAAAAATAAAACACAATTCTCTTTAAAACTCATTGATATCTAAATATACACTGGCTCACAGCTTATAAAGGGTGTCCCAACTAGAACGCAATTTTTAAATTTTAAATAAAACACAGATATTTAAAGAAAAGTCGTGAAACTTTATTATATCGTAAAGTAGACAGAATGAGGTTATGTATGGAACAAGATATCGTGCAGACTTTGCTGGCACACACGCGATCTTTTAATGAAATTTTCAATGACCTTTTTGCATAAATGCTGCGGTATTTCATTAATTGGAGAGACAACATGAAAATGCTGATTTTGCCGATAAAATCATCTTCAGTGTGTTCTTCTATGTTTTATTTAAAATTTAAAAATTGCGTTCTAGTTGAGACACTCTTTAGCTTATGCAGTGCATTTTTTATACCCTACACTACCATAAGTGGTAAATGAGGGTATATATAAGATTGTCATTCCGCGTGTAACATGGAGAAGTACTCATCTGATACCCAACAAAGTATATATATATATAATATATATATATATTATTGCTCATTATAAAATTCTAAGTCGATTGAGTTATGTCCGTCTGTTTACAAAGAATCGTTTATAATTCTCCTAAGCAGTTTGGTATTGAAAATCAACAAAATCGGTTTAGTAGAACCAGACCAAAATGTGAGACAACCTTAATAAAAATTTGATAGTTTTAAACATTTTTCTTGGAAATTTTTAAAATATATTGCAGATATTGCCATGAAATGTACACGTTATTTTTATGATAAAAGAGGAAACTGTCAGGAAAATAGTAAGAATCGGTCCATGATTTCTCATAGCCCCCCTACAAATATCTTCCCGAAATATAGCTTAATGATAAATAAATGCTGGTAAAATTGGAATATTAATACAAAATTCGGCAAAAATAAGTGCAATGTAAAAAGAAATTGCAAAACAAATTTTTTTTTAGTTTGGTCCATGTTTGACCATAGACCCCATATAAAGTCCACATCTAAAACTCACCTAAAAACGTATGAATCTGGTACAGGTTAAAATTCGACACAAATAATTATTATAGATATATAAATCGTTGTACCAAATTTTATTATGGTCGGTCCATATTTGTTCATCCCATATAAGGACCACATTCAAAATAAATCATTTACCTTTATATATCTTATAAATATCGGTATCGACTTAAAATTTTACCCAGATCATTTACATATGCATAAAAATAATACTAAAGAAATTTGTTAATTTCAGTCCATATTTGACCATATTCACCATATGAAGCGCTCTTCCCAAAATCACTTCAACACTCAGAAATCTCGTATAAATAATGATACCCATACAAAATTTTACATGGATCATTTACATATATGCAACAGTCAAATTGCTGAATTTTGAAATTATCGGTCCATATTTGATCATATCCCCCATATAAGGTCCACGTTAATATTTATATGTATCTTAAATGTACTATTATTATATTGAAATTCAACGTGGGATATCTTCATATATACAAAAATGCTGGTCAAAATTAGATAAAATTTCTAAACATTTGAAATGTTGTCCGTAAAATTGTCTTTCAAACAATATATAAAATGTTAAGCTATTAGCATTAAAAAAAACGCAGAATAAGGATATTCTAGTCCTATAACCAGTCTAGGTTTCTGTATTAGATTCGGCACAGCCGAATATTGAACTATAACTGGTTTTGTTTTCAAAGCTCCATAAAAAGAAAACTATCAGGAACTTAAAAAAGGAGTTGGTGTCATTAAAAAAAAAGTTTTAGTGCAACAAACAAGAAACATTTATTGCAAAACTGTTTTAATATATTAAAATGTCTGTCCGTATGTCTGTAAAGCACACTCACGTCCAAAATAAACAACTTAACTTAACGAAATTTAAAAGGGATATTTCTTATTTTGTAGGAAAACTTGGTGTTGAAAATCGGCTATGGGCCAAAATGTGATATTTTTTCTTCATTCTTTTTTACGATTTTTTTGAATATAGTGCAGATAATACCATGAAATTTTGTACAGCTTATTTCTATGACAAAAGGAAGAAACTGTGATGAAAACAATAAGAATCTGTCCATGATTTTTTATAGTCCCCAAACAAAATTATAACAACGCTCGGGCAAATGTAGCAAACTATTTAAATAGAAGTGGTTGGGAAGTTTAGCCGCTCCCCCTCGCAGAACGGGAACTAAATAATATAAAGAATAACTAAATGCCTACTCAACGTACCTAGAGATTATTTAGGCCTCTGTCTGATAATTCGATCATCAGAACACATTATTAACATTGTTTAACATTGAAATGATTCAGATAATATGGGTTGACACGATAACGTCAAAAAAGATAGTATTTTAAATTATAACAAACAAACATGGAGAATGATAGTGAAAGTCCAGAATAGTCACATTGAATTAAATTTTAACCTTAACCACATGGATATTTCAGACAATACAGTAGTTCGGCGTTAGTTCTGTGCAGAGAATAAGTGGTTTCATGTGGATAGCAGTAGAAGTTACTAAATTGTAATATTAAGTATACTGTTAGCATTTTTGGCTCAATAATTACTCTTTAGAGTACACAATGGAACAATATACTCGCCTTAATTTATATCTAGAAAATTTTCTCATAAACCGACCCACAGTAACTTTGTTTTTGCTAAAAATTTTAAACAAAAAAATGTAGGAAATATACAACTACGTAAGCACAAAAACACACATATATTTAGGTAAGTACGTGTGCATGTGAGTTGTGTATTTAGAATATGCCCCTCACCGGGTAATGACTTGTAGTAGACTGTTTTTGTAATTTCAGTTTCTTTCTTTTTTTTTCTTTTGTAGCGCTTCTTTATTTTTTTTCTTGTTTGTTTTATATTCTTTTTTTGAAATTTGTGTTGTGCTGTATTGCTGTTGTTGTAGTTACTAGGACAATATAAAAAACAAAAACAATATAATAAAAATGAGTCAAATACAAAAAAAAACAAAACAAAAAAAAGTAACAACAATAGCAACACAATAAGTAACTGTAACATGAAAGCCTATTTGTAATTACGTTTATAATTTTACACCAATTTATTTACATTATTATTGCCTTTACGCTTTAACATTTGTAAGAGTGTACGTGTACGTATGTGTTGCAAGTATTTGTTTACTTGCGTGTGTGTGTGTGTGTGTGAAGCTAATGTATTTTTTACTTCGGATATGAATAAAAGCTTTCTAATGGCAAAAGCCGTTAGGGCAAACCTATAAGTGTAAGCGTCTTTTGTAGAAATACATGTATAATTTCATAGCTCAGATTTACTCGATTTTACTCGCGAGTGAAAAACACTCGCGAAGAAGAGTACTCGAAGAGTACGAGTGTTACAAAAAGTTTACTCTCCACTCGTTTGTTTTAGGTGGGAGTACTCGCGAGTACTCCTTTTTAAAAATTAAGAGTGGGAGTAAAAATCTTCGAAATGGAGTGAGAGTTTACTCTTAAGAGTGATATCGAGTGGAAAAATAGAAACTGTTTGTATTATATTTTTAAAAGTTTACTTATATTTTCTATATTATAATGAACAATAAAGACATAAATAATGAAACACGAAAATATTTTCGTTATGACAGTGAAGAAAAAAAAAACAATTTGTGAAATTAACAATTGTGGAAAAAAATTAAGTGGAAAATTTTTAATCTCAAATTTAAAACGACACATAACATGCTTTCATAAAACTGTTGCTGGCATTTTAAAATTTGTAATATAAAATATTAAAAAATCACTGCATTTTACACATATACTCTGTTCATTTCCATCCTTATTTTATTACTCGTGTAATAAATAAATTTAATAAACAATAATAAATAATAATCCATTTTTGTAACACTCGTAATCTTCGAGAAATCTTCTTCGCGAGCATTTTTGTAGACAAAAACCACCGGTCCCTAACAATACAATCTGCTGCTTTTCTCTTCTCGACCTCCCAGTCCTCCCTCGTCAGTCACCTTTCCCCACCATAGTCTATACTTGCTACTACACACACACACACGCACACACAAATTGGCAAAAACGAACAGTTTCTATTTTCCACTGTATGAGAAAGACTGAAAGAGTACTCGGCAAGAGTATAATCTGCTCGATTTCGAGTGTATTTTACTCGCACTCGAAATCGAGCGAAGCATATGCGCTCTTATTCGAGTGGCATAGAAAAATAGAGTATACTCGATTTTTTTTTTCACTCGCAGGAGTACTCGCGCTCGAATTCGAGCGAGTTTCACTCTCTACTCGAATTCGAGCGAAGATTTCGGAGCTCTGTATAATTTAAAACATTGTTCACATAAAATCCAACCATCTTTTTAGCTTTAGTACTAGGTTTTTATGTACTCCAAGTTTAGTTTCATTTGTAGGCCTTTATGTAGCACCAATTTAGCTTCAAACGTAGGTCTTTGTGTAATCCCAGTTAAGCTTCAATTGTAGGTATTTATGATGTCCCAGTTTAGCTTCCATCGTACGTCTCTATGCAGCCCCAGTTTGGCCTCAATCATGGGACTTTTTGTAGTCCCAGTTTAGGTTCATTCCTTGTTCTTTATATATTGTAGGTCTTTATAATGTCCCAGTTTAGCTTCAATCGTACGTCTCTATGCAGTCCCTGTTTGGCCTCAATCATGGGACTTTTTGTAGTCCCAGTTTAGGTTTATTCCTAGTTTTTTATATTGTCAAGTAAAGTTTCAATCATTGGTCTTTATTTAATCCCAGTTAAGCTTCAATCGTAGGTCTTTATGATGTCCTTCAATCGCTTCAATCGTACGTCTCTATGTAGTCCCAGTTTGGCCTCAATCATGGGACTTTTTTTAGTCCCAGTTCAGGTTCATTCCTAGTTCTTTATATTGTCAAGTTAAGTTTTAATCGTAGGTCTTTATTTAATCCCAGTTAGGTATTTATGATGTCCCAGTTTAGCTTCAATCGTACGTCTGTATGCAGTCCCAGTTTGGCCTCAATCATGGGACTTTTTGTAGTCTCAGTTCAGGTTCATTCCTAGTTCTTTATATGGTCTCAGTTTAGCTTCAATCTCTATACAGTCCCAGTTTTCCCAGTTTCGCCTCATCCCTAGGACTTTCTGTAGTTTGGGTTATCCCTAGTTTTTTATATGGTCCCAGTTAAGCTTCAATCGTAGGTCTTTTTTTAAACCCAGTTAAGCTTCAACTGTAGGTCTTTATGATGTGCCAGTTTTGCTTAAATCGTAACTCTTTATAAAGTCACATATATATTAACTTTCTTAACCCTCACCCAATTTCCTTGCTACTTGTACAACCCTGTTATTTATTTATATATTTCTTTTTAACGTTTCAATTACTGTACCCATTAAGGTGTTCATTTGTTTTCAGTCATAAATGATAATATTTCATGCTAAATGAAAAAAAGGTTAAAATGATATTTATATACATATCTATTAATAATGGAGTTATGGAAGAATACAGACACCAATGAAAACAAAATAAAACTGAAATAACTGGTAGTAGTACCTTTACACCAGGTTGCAATAATTATTCTTATTTAAATAGATCTTATTAATGTATTTTTTGTTTGCTTTCAAATTATCTATCAATAATCAATATAAATTACGTGCTGTAAATATGTTTACAAAAAAGCATTTATCAAACTCCATTAATGTTTTAGGTAATAAACTTTGGAAATATAATTTATATTTATTTTATAAATCACCTACAATTTATGTGTCTTATGTTAAAGGTAAATGAAGCGTTAGTACGTTTTCAAAAACTCATTATTTGAAATTGTATGGATATGGTAGTTTTATATTGTTTTGAAATATTTGACGAATGAAACAAATATTCAGCCATGTCACACATTTACAATTCCGTTCCGAAGTGGAATTAATTCTGTAATTTGCTTCTATAGAAAAAGTAAACTGAACATTTTCACTCAGAATCAAACCACTTCTAATTTGCTATGTGGAATTGTAATTTTGAGAATTGCTAGGTTTCATTCCGAAAAAAAATTTCGTTTTACTTTTTCTATAGAAGCCAAATACCAAATTAATTCCATATTCGAACGGGATTAAATTCTGTGACATGACTGTTATTTTTGTTCTGACCTGATTTTTGTACAAGCAAAATAAGGTATTTTAATGTGCCAATAACAAATTTAGCTTATTTTCAAAATACAAAAAAAAAAAAAAAAATAGAATATTTGAAGAATTCGAAAATGACACTTCATAATTAAAATAATTCTAGGTGTATAATTTAAATGGAACAAAACAAGCAAAAATTCAAGTAGCAACTTGCCCTACCAAAAATCATATTAAATCAGCAAACAATTTTTTTTACCACACATGAATTTGTCACGTGTAGAGAACTCTTGTCAATGTTGTGCTCGCATAACTGAAATTTTCACACAAAAAGGCCGACATTTTAAACAATTACAATAAAGATATAGTGGCGTTTTCTCCACACAGAAGAACATAAACTAATTTGTGTTCATAATTCAGATGACGGCGGTAAATAAAGTGTGTCAGCTCTGAGAATGTTAGAGAGCAGAAGTCAGTGTGTTCTCGCTTAAAATGTATCATTTATTTTCTTACAACCTAGAAAAGAAATCCGAAAAGAGAACCAATATCAAAAAATAATAATATCGGGCAAACAAAGCCATTTGGTTTGTCTGTAGAAAACACCTGCAAAATTTTCTTAAAGTACATTTGAAGTCTACTTTAATTGTTTATAAATACGGAAGCTAGAGTATTACGAGCGAATCAAATCCGCCACCTTCTGCTTGATAGTCCAGCACACTATCGCCTAGTCTATCGAAGCACATAAAGCAAGAGTTAAAATTCCTTAAGATTTAACCGTACTTTTGACTTCTGATGAAATTTTTGCCACCCAGGAATTTTGTG
Organism: Bellardia pandia; assembly: GCA_916048285.2. NCBI lineage: Eukaryota > Metazoa > Arthropoda > Insecta > Diptera > Calliphoridae > Bellardia > Bellardia pandia. Next base: position 96,801,407 of record OU696531.1, on the reverse strand, counting down.
GACATGACACTACTCTTTGAACCTTATTGCACATCACAACTTATCAACTTTTCACTTTGCGCTAATGCAATTTTTCGTCAATTTGCAAAACCTTATGTTCTTCAGAACTTTACTATTTTTTTAAGTGATAAGTTGACATTGATAAGTGTAATTTGTAAAGTTTTTAAAATTGTTATATTCTCTTTGCAATTTCTGCTCCATGTTCCACGTTCTCTTGTGCATAGTGCAAAGTTAATATTGAGAAGACTGATTAGGAAATCATTATGGTGTTTCATTCCACACAAATTAAAAATTCTATTTTAGCAAACCAAACCAAATTTTGATAAGTTTGTCAAACAATTGCAAGGTAAACGATTGCTTTACAAATTCATATTATTATAACTAACTTTGAAAATATTAAGACATGAGTTTTTGTTGCACGATAGTGAAAACGCGGTTATATAGAGACCGACTTAATTTTCCAGGACTACAAAACAATAATTCAAAAGAGTGCTTTCGTTTAAATTAAATCCAGGTTGATTATGTTTTAAATAAAATTAGAGAAAAATAAAAGCAAAATACACTCTTCAGTCATGCTTTGTCGGCTGAAAATTAACTGCTACTTTCCTTGCATTGGCTCGGAAATGTTTGCCGGTACCATGAAGTTGCAGCTATGCATGGTGTTGCAAAATCAACAGTTTGCAGGACAATCCATAGTTTTGGGATTGGAAGGTGTCTGTAAGGCGAGGGTCTACGGTATTAATTTTTCAAGTACCCAAGTAAATATGTAAATACATGTTAATGTAAAATTGAAATCAAAAGAAGTAAAAGATATCATGGGGGAAGATAGAGATATTATGTTTGCCCCTCTCACTCTCAAACCAACCAAAAGTTCGCTTCTGAATTTTTTATTTAAAATCAAACCTAAAGCTATCAAAACACTGAAACTTTTAATAGGAAATACAAGCGTAAAAACTTTGGCCAACTCTTTGTGTATCAAATACTTCTCTGTCACTTTTAGATTTACCCCCTGGCCCACGATGTCGAACGATAACGTTCGCTTAGATAAGACTTAAGACACAAACTTTTTATCGTATCTATTTTTTACTCAATCAAGTTTGTTTATTCCACAATCAAGTTTGTGTCTTAAGTCTTATCTAAGCGAACGTTACTTTAGCAATGTCTGTATATCTGTTCGTCCGTCTGAATATTTGTGCTCAAAGTACCGATCGATATTTTTAACAAAATTTAATAAATGCGATATTTTGCTTATATACTTGTCATCAATTCAGTCTATACCAGCTACACTTTACTCTTTAAACTAATTATACTGAATTCATTATACTCAACTATTATTACTTACTATATCAAATAATTTCTTCTATAATAATATTTCTCTATATCCCACTCAATAAAAAGCCACCCACAGCATTTAACAATACTCTACAGACTCATAATTACAAAATACTTCAGAGTCAATAACCCTGCCAAGGGTCAATCTACCAACATTGGCCTAAATAGTGTTAAATAAATACAATTTAAAAAAACTGATACTTATATTTACATATATAAAGAATAAATGAACAAAAAAACAAGCAACTGCTAAAAGAAACATATACTTTAATTAAGAAAAACTCAACAAAGAAAATACACTATTTACCACCAAAGATTAACATGAACTCAAGAACAATTGCCATCAGAAAAAAAAGCAACTGGAGTAAATTTATATAAAGTGAGACATACATCACAAGCACTTGTATATGAAGAATATGAAATGTATGAAAGGAAAAAATAAATTAACAAACTAAATCCAACAAAGCAGGACAATGATGATGACGATGACGATGAATACTACGACGACGACAGTCTGGCTAAGTTTAATAGAATGACGCCGAAGACGACATCATATTTAAAAAGGCAGACAAGAGTGAAAGCTTTGTAACTGTTCAAAATAAACGTTATTAAATAACTAGTTTATAGTTTTTCCTACACCATCTCAGGGTTATTAGCAATGATATATAAAAAACAAGTTAGAGTGTTATAGTCGGCTGTGACGAATCTTTAATACCCTCCACCTAAACGTAATAAGAAATACAAAAACTACACTGGCTATAGGACTAGAATATCCTTGTTGTGTGTTTTCTATTTAGTTTTAACTAGTGCAAATTTAATTCGCATTTTATATATTGTTTAAAAGGCAATTTTACCAACAACAAAATTTATGTTAAATATTTTGAAATTTTATATAATTTTGACCATTTATAATTGATGTAATTAACGATTTTTATTATAATTTACAAATTTTGTCTGATATTTGTAATAATCTTTAGTGTAATTTAATAAACAGAGTATATAAAAGGGTAAGATATAAGCTCAGGCTTTTTTATTTGAATTTGATCTCAATAATATTATTTACAAGAGATTTATGGATGGCATAGTAGCAGTGGAACAATTATGGACTGATAGCTTCTAAATCTAATATCCAGTAATGTAATTTGGTAGAATTTCATCTGAATAAGGTGATTTGCAAGATTTGTATGGTTGGTTGGTGTGCTCGGAAGTGGACTTATGGGTAGATTACCGAACCTCAGTGGAGTTGACATTTGCCAAAAACATATTACAGATGGCAACTGACAACTTCATTAGCCAAACTTGGCAACCGAGAATTAATTTGTGGTTGCTTTTATTTTTATTTTAAGTGGTAAATTTTAAGTGTTAGTTTATTTGTTGTTAAACTATTCATATATGGTGAATTTCTCGTCAAGTGACCCAATTTTAAAAATCGATGTCTTCCGATTTGGATGAAAGTTGCACCATGGTTAGTACTATTGAATAGTAAGCCAGAGACAAATTTTCAGCTGTATCAGTCCAGAAGTGCCGGAGTTAGAGGGGGTCAAAGTTGGTCATTTTGGTAAATTTTGGTCATACAGGGTTTTTTTTTTAAATAAGTGTAACTTTTTACCTATTGGTCGTAGCAAAAATTGTCCAAAGGACTGTAGATAGCTATTTCTTCAATCATTTCAAAAATATTTTTTTAAAAATTTTTTTTTAATTTTTTTTTTACAAATATTTTTTTTTAATTTTTTTTCTCAAAAGAAAGGCCTTTATAATCGCTTAATGGGATGCGAGTGGGATATCTATCAAAAAAATTATTTTTTAACTCAAGAATAGGATTTTTCAATATTTGGCACATGTATCATTTTCATTTTCCCCATTTTTTTTATTTTTTTTTTCAAAATGGAGTTTTGTTTTTATTTTTCCGCAAAAAAAACTTTAGAACTTAAAAGCTTTGTGGTGACTTAATGGGATTCAAGTAGGGTATCTATAAAAAAAATTTGCAACTCAAAGAAAAAAGTGTTTCAATTTGTACCATATGCACTATTTTCAGAGTCGTTTTACCGAGGTCTGTCCCTCTTTTTGTTTTTATTTTCATTTCTTTATATTTTCACTTCAAAAGCTGCACGAATGTCGCATTCGCTATCTTAGAAGTACCCATATAACTTATATTAATTTCCATAATATTTTGATTCTGCTCTGTGGTGAGTGCTGTTGCTTGGAATGTTGTTGCTTGGAACGTTAATAGTAACATTTTTTTAATCACCCCTTTTATTGACAATACAGTCATAAGAAATGTAAAAAAAAATCGCCAATATAGTTACACTAATAGTATAGGTAGAAAAACAACAGAATAATAAAAAAATAAACTAAATTTTAACTGCACACAGCTAAAATACTCTTGTAATTGCACAAAAGCAGGAAAAACTCAGCCATGGAGACTCAGCACAGATCACAAGAAGAAACATACAGGGAACAAAAAACGACACATTTTAAATCGAAAGACATTGTTAAAAACCATAATAAGTAAGTGAATCTGGCACAATGGGGTTTTAAATATATTTACTTTACACACAAACACATACACACATACACTGCATGTTGGGCTCTGGCAAAAATCCATATGCAAACATTATTATCAGTATGTATGTATGTATGTATGTATGTATGTATGTATGTATGTATGTATTTCTCTATTCTTTTAGATACTTTCCGTTTTGTTGTATTCCAATTGGTATTAGAATACGGCATGACTTTATGTGGCACAACCAAGTGTTGCTATTTATTTGGTTGAACTGCTAAATCTAGAATTAAACAAAGGAAGGAGGAAGCAAAAAGTAAACAGAATAAATACTGCATCAAACATATGGTTAGAGTATAAGATAATGTTGTGGGTAGGGGTGGGGGTGAAAGACAACGAATTTTATGATGTTCACGACTACAACGAGAGATGAAGGCGTCTTTGGTTTTTGTGATGAAGTCATAAAATATTCGAGTTATGTTATTGCTTAGTATAGTGATTATAATATAAAGTTAGTAAGTAGCACAATTGCATGTTGGGCGCCAGTTGTACTGGCAGCAATTGACCACAAATTTGTAATTTTTATACTTAAAGTTGTAAGTTGCGAAACAAGGTTATATTATTAACACAAATTGAAATTCAAAGTTTCAGAACTTCTATTTTAGTTTAATTTATTCATATTTGACTGTCCTTCAACCATGTTGCCAATGTATCTCGTAGATTAGAGTGTGATCCAAGCCAAAATATGTTTGGTTAATAGGCACCGAATTTAAAATATGAAAAAAATGTTATGATTTTTTGCTAATATTATTAAACAATTTTCGAAATTTTGTTCTCTTTCTATCAATAATAAAATAATGGTGCTTTGGTCGCATGCGTTCGTTTGGTTTTATAACCTATAAATTATTTTAATACCAAATCTAAGAGTTCTGAAGGTAAAAGTTGAATTGAGACGGGTAAGTAAATCCCAATCGACCTGGTAATTTGAGGGATTAATAATCAAAAAATAATAATAAAACAAAAAAAAACTAAAAAAAATACCAAATAAAGTGCGATTAAAGATAAGTTTTTCATTTGAATTCGTTCTTATCACGTTCCTGTAACTAAATAATCATTTGTTATCAGCACTTCCGGATCGTATAAATCCGGTGGCTGAACATTTTAACTAAAATCAAAATTTTAAGCATTTAACTAACAATATTTACTGTATACATTAACTATACCAAACATTTTGTTTTCATGTGTCTCGTTCGCTATCGTTTTTATTATTTAAACATGCCTATATTGTGCTGAAAGAAAGAAAGGCAAAGCATCAGTGCAGTACTTGGGAAAAATTAACAGAGATTCACTACAGTCTACAAGCTGCTGAGCAAAATACGAGAAATAATTGTATAATATAGAAAAATAGAGAAGAAAAATTCTGCTAAAGAAAACAGAAGTTTGTGACGTATAATTACAAACATTGGGAACAGCTGTAAAAAAGCAAAATCTTAATTTCCAGGAATTTAGTTCCAACCCAGCAAAAAATTTTCCAAATTGTAATCGAGTAAGGTAATTAAACATTTTCAAAGAATTGGTTACCAATTGCATTGCCTAATCGATTCTTTTTGCAAGGCATGAGACTAAAGTAAGTTGTTCTTTGGAATCGATTATAATTTTTATTATGTAAGTAATTCCAGTTGCTTTATAAAGAATTAGTTTTATTTTTATTTTAAGAACTAGTTTTTTCATTAAAAATTTAATGTATTCCCTTCAATGTTATAAGAACCACTTCTAAATAAAATATAAGAACTATTTCTTTTTTCCTCAATTAAAACTACTTCCCGCTAAATAAAAATAATTAATTCTTTTAATAATAAAAAAACAAATATATTTATTTAATTCAGTGTATATACATTTACAATACATATGTACATATTTAAGGAAATTAATTTTGGTATTTATTTAATTAATCAATAAATACTAATGATAATGAAAAATATTAGTTTTAATACAAAAAAAAAATGAATTACTTATATACATAAATAAAAATATGCAAGGAATTGAGGGTTAAATTAATTTGAGAAATCACTTTCATGTTCCAGTTTTTTGCGTTTTAAACATTCAAATTTAAAATGTTTATTTTTTACTGCTTTAACGGCTTTACGAAGTTCTGTATAAAATTTAATTTCAGTACCACCCTTGGATGACGATGTCACTGGAAATAAAAATTATTTTATAAATTTTTTATATAATAAAATGTTAATCTAGAAACTACTTACGAAATAAAATATTTATAACTTTCTTAAAGTCTAACAGCCGCTTTTTTCCTTGTATACCCCGAACATTATACTTCAGGATTATTTCCTTGGAAAATATATTTGAAATTGCTTTCTGCAATCCTTTGATACGCAAAACTCGCTTTACTGAAGATACCTTATGTAAATAAATAATAAAATACATAATATGTATATACATAAAAAATTAAATTAATAAATAAATAGGTACTTACAAATTCCCTTATATTATCTGAATTTATCATCTTCTCAAAATTACTGAGTTGAAATAATCTTCTGCAACAAGAAACAGTGGGATGGTATTCCTGGACCCATAACTTAAGCTTTGCTTTTATGCTTAATTTTGTTGCTTTGTCTACCTCACTAGAACTCTTAATAAAATCTTCGCTTTCATTTATTCTATTTGTTGTTTTTTTTACCGGCAAATTGAATAATTTTTTTAATTTTTCTTTTTTAATATTTTTATAAAATTGAGACTTGTCATATTTACTATTATTTTTAAAATATGTATCACTATTTCACAAATTTTTTACAATGAACAACACAAAAACTGTACACTGCTTTCGTCTGCACACATCAAAGAACTATTTGTTTTTGATCGTAACACAAGAAGTACTACACACTCTTCTTGTTTTATGATCAAACACAAAAAGTCCGTTAAAAATATTCTCACATGGTAACATGCATTATTTTGTTAGTGCTAAAGCAAGACATTAAATAACAGAATACAAATTTATTTTTTTTTATTTATTAATAGATTTCAACTTGAATTCTGTTTTGTAAATATGTAACCGAGTATATTAAAACGCTGCTCTTTTCGGATTACCCCAGAGCTTCTCTTTTTGCTTAAAAGAAAGGGAGTGAGAACAAAATTAAGTTAAATGCTGTATTATTTCGACTATGCATTACATAAGCAAGAATTATACATTAAATAAAAAAATACAGTTTTGTTTTCAAATTTAATTATTGATTCTTTTTGTATTAAAATGTAATCGAATTGACCATAACTCAACTTATTTCAAATTGACGTAAGACTAGTCTGCTAGTTAAGAAGTTTTACTTTATATTTTGATATATACAGAATTAATGTAGAAATTAGATAAATATTTTTGCAAAGTAAGTAGTTCCATTTTTATTAAAAATAATTAAGGTAGTAATCCAGAAAATATATATTAAAATTTCTTTAAAAATAATCACGCATGATGTAATATGTTGTTTGGAATGTATTCCGTTTTAAACTAGCTAGAAAGGCGTATGGAATTAATTAGATATTGAACTTATACACACATTCTTTTATTTGACTTTAAAAACTAATTATATAAATGGTTATATCTTTCGTTGTTTATTGCAATGCATTTGGCAATGCAGAAAGATTATTTGGTAACCAAAAATGTAATGCATTGAATGGCAACGAGTTCTAAATGTAATGTTCGATTTTTTGCTGGGAATTTACACGAAGCAGTTTTAATTGAAAAGATTGATACAATTTTTTCCTTGAAACTTCTTCAGTATTCACACAGCACAATTCTTATTGCTAGTATTTTTATTTGAGAGTATACACACATTTGTATACACATGTGTACTACGAATAAGAGAATAAAGCGATTTTCTAGTACAATAAAGTGTGTACTCATCTTATCTTCCCCTCACCCTGATGTCTAAAATGTAATCAGCTTAGCTTAAATAATTGCTTCGTATAAATTGGGATTTAGTTAAATATTTAAAGTTGTTGCATCAATATTAATAATATTATTAATATGTCAAACCAAGAATTAAAAACACTTTTCTTGAAATTAATTGAACAAACGGTTTTAAAAACAACAAAAAATATATGTCACGTTACAAATGTCGCGTGCTAAATTATACTAAAGATTACACAAAACATACTACTGTAAACAATTAAACGACAACTTTCAAAATTATTATTTTTAATTAAAAAACACACTTTAACAGATTCTGTCAAATTTGCTGATCTTTTTCATTTTTCTAGAAGCAGTCGAAAAAGAGTAACATTTTGTTGTACCGTTCGTGAACCCAATATTATGGCTAATATATTGGCAACCATCTAATATATGTTGAATATATGTTGCATTTAACATAATTGAATTTAAAAATTTCTTCGTATGTCGCGTTAGAGACAGCGGAAATGCTCAAATAAATTCTTGTTCTATTTACCCTGTTTGTTGAAAACCAGTGGTAAGTAATATCATCTTTCCATTCATATTAGTGAAATTAGAGAGAGAAACAAAACTTATCGTTTGTCTAAAATTTATCACTTCAAAAGCGAACCATGTCGCTTTCGTGTAATTATCCATATAACAGCTATTCACTTTGCCTGTTGAAAATCAGTGAAAACTTAATAATCTTTAGATTCATATATGGTGTTATGGAACCCAGCTATGTGGAACAGCCACAGCTTTAAATGTAGACAGAATTCAAAGAAGCCAAAACAAGAATGATCACAAATGCCTTGTGTTATAAGAATAGATTTTCGATTTTAGCAGAATAACGATCCAAAGCAAATCGGTTATCGTGCAAACATGGCTAATATATAACTATTTTTAACAAAAACAATTAAAAAGCACTTCTTAATGAGTGGCCGAATATTTCGCCGAGTATTGCCTAATCACTGGTAGCATCGATGTCGAATTGCCTTAAATCTCTTTTAGATAATAAAGGCTATTACACCAAATATTAAATCGTTTAATTGCCAGTTTTAATTTCAAGTTTTCGTAATCCATACATGCCTGCATAAAATAAGCTGTGACTTAAAAAAACAACCACATTTTTTAACATTTTTTCTTTTAAATAACATCAATTTCTTTTTTAATTTCCTGTTAGTTTTATTTTTTTCAAGCTTTCAAAACAAAACAAAATCCTCTGCATAAAATAAGTTGTCAGTCACTGTATGTTTTATTTAAATTAAAAATAATTTTTCAATCTCTTGTTCCCAGCTGAAAACTTCCAATATAAAAGAATTTCAACCAGTCTAAAATTATGAACTTTAGATGTCAAAATTCATTTTAAAATTCATAATTAATCATTTGCGTAAACTTCTTTTCACAGTATAGAAACACAGTTTTGCCTAACAAAAACTTTCACTGAAATATTGAAGAATTCAATTTTATTTTCAACAAACTTTACAAATTAATAACAGCTCACAATAAGACCAAGTCAAGCATAAAAAATATATTTTAAAATTTATTTATATTAAAGCTGCTTAAATCCAACTTTTGCTTAAAAGATTTTAAGTTGCAAAGCAACCACCCTTATTTTTACAGCAATTTCTGCCCTTTCCCTTGTTGTTATAAATCAATTTCAGCAGTTTCTTACAATTTAATATTTGAAAACAAAACTTTTATTATGATAAATTCACTTACATTAAATTTAACGCAATTGAATGCAACATTTACTTGATACGATTTTGAAAACAAAGTTTTCGTTTTTCTTTTTTTTAATATTACATTTAACTTTATTTCATATAATTCAACTTGTTTAAGAACGTTAAACTGAGAATTTAAAATTCTGTTTTGTGTTTCGTGTGTTTTCCAAAAATAAAATTGTTTTAAAAAACAATTGCTGACCATAAATAACCAACTTCAACTAATTTGTCTTTTACTACAACTAACCGGCATTTTAAAACAATACAAACGTTACGAGCACCTAAAACTATATATACAAGCACACACACAGTGAGTGTGAGTAAGTGAGTGAATTAGTAAGTGAGTGGGGTTGGAATACATTTTACAAGTTAGTAGTATAGTCATTTACTACAACTGCAAGTTCACCCAGCCAAACCACTCATACTCCCTACACTGACACACAAACTGCAGCAAAAACAATATCAGATTTGTTTTTGCCAAGATACTTTTACATTTTGTTTTTTACATTTTTCCAATTCAATTCAAATTAAAAACCGAAACCTTAACAAAAACCAAACAGGACATGCGTACTGTAAACAAAACATACACAACCATAAAATGCACAAACAGTTAAAAAGTTTGCAAATAAGAGAGAGAGAGAGAGACTGCTAAACTGTTACTATTACGTTATGTTAACTTAACAAGTTAACAGTGTTGCCATTTTAGCACTTTCAGTGCTAGATTTAGCATTTTGTGTCTCCAAAATGCATTGAAATTTCTAAAAATTATGCTAAATACTTTTTAGCATAATTTGCTTGATAAAAAAATTTTTTTTCTCGAAAACATTTGTACTATTTTACTCCAAAAAAAATACTTTTGGAGAAATAAAAAATAACTTTTATTAATATTTCAACTAAATTTCTTTTGGTGTGGTAACTAAATGAACACGGAAATTTTTGAATTAATATATGAAATGTAATCTATTAAAACAAGTCAACAATTGTTATGAACAAAATTAGAAAAAACTATAATTTATATTTGTAACATTTGAAATAAAAATTGTATTGTTACATTGGAAAAATTTAGCACTTTCTTTTTTCTTCTGTAGAACATTTTAGCACTTAGTTTTTCAAATTTTAGCATATTTTGAAATTCATTTTCTGGCAACACTGGCATAAAGTAAGAAAGAGAACTTAACATATTGCAAAATATTGAAATTTAACAGATAGAGAGTGAGACAGTGAAAATTAAAAGAGAGTAACACTACAGAGCCGTTAAGGATAAAGGAGGAACGAGCAGCAGTAGATGTGGCATATATGTAAGTGTATGTGGTTTTTAGTATCCATCCGTTTTTGTTGTTGTTCTTGTGTTTGTTTGTTGCAACTGTATAATCAAATAATTTCGTTGGGTTTTATAGTTGAGTAGTGGTTGTTGGTTTTCTTTTGAATTTTGTTTTTTTGTCCAACATACGCAACTACAGGATGATGAATGAGTTTTTCGAATGTAACAGTTTTAATTTGTGTGTGTGTGTGTAAGTGTAAGTTTTCTTTGTCGTATATCTTGTCACTCGTTAGTTTTTAGTGCACGTTTGAAACGAGAGTAGAATTTCAGAGTTGTCAAGGTTTTTAATGGTACTTAAATAGCCTTGATTTAATGACACATTTCTGTTGTTTTTTTTTTTCTTTATTTCTATTGTTTATTCTACTCAATATGTTGTAATTAATAGTTTTTTTGAAATAATTAGAAAAACAAAATATATATTAAATTGAAATTTCTTAAGTGACTTTGGTTTTTCAATAATTTTTTTTAACTATTCTTTAAACAACTGACAAACTAACAAATATTCTTCATAGTTTAATGCCCTTATTCATAAAAAATTAAAGTAGACTTCAAATGTACTTTAAGAAAATTTTGTCTAAAAGCACACTTCAAACCTACTTTATTTTTTATGAATACGGCAGTAAATTTTTTAGAATTTATTACACATTTAATGAGCAAAACTTGCTTAGATCTATATTTGAGGAATTCATTTCTTTCCAGGCCTCATTAAATTGTTATTCGTATAAGTGATTATTTGATTTTTTTTCCTTTTAATTTCTTTAAGTAAATTTGTGGGCCGCCCATTAATTCCCCTTTTCAACTTCAAACTCATATGAATAAAACATATACTCAGAAATACTTCAGTTTCGACTCTGAAAAGTTTAATTTCGATAGCTTTAATAATTTACGTGCGTGGTTATTATTTTTAAAACAAAACGTTTCTATGTTTTAAAAATAATTCGGTTCCTAGGTACAGATATCGTAACGAAATTCTACAGGGTTGCAGCTGAGGTGTTTTCTAGTTTATTTACAATTTTTTTTGGCATCGTAGGCAGAAGAGGGGCCAGTGGGTGGCCCTTAAAATTTCGACGATGTGTGCCCACATTTAAAAAAAAATCGCCAAAAATTAATTTATGATCTAAACAAGCTGAAACTTAAAATACAAATAGTCCTAGATCTACAAAAAAATATGCTTACATGTATGTGTTATCTGTTTTAGTTTAAGAGATATTATATAGGCTTATTTTTTAAATTTTGCTCGATCTTTTTTTGGGTTTTTTTAGATATGGCGGGCATAGGGAGGGTCGAAAATATGTTCTTAAAATCAGTTATATTTGTAATAAAATTCTTAATAAAATTACAAAAACTTACAAGCAGTTATATCTTCACTATAAAAAGTTACACGTTGAAACATCTAAAAAGGTCCATATTTTTTTACTTTTTTCCCCCGAGTGACTATATTTTTTCTTTTATAGAAACAAATTTTCTTTGGGACTATATATAATTTTTATACGATCCGGAAACAAAACTTAATGTATAAGCGTGTAAAATAAAACTCGAGTCATTTAGGCGGTTATATCTCAACCCAGCCCTAACCAAACTTGACCAATTTTGAAAAAAAAAAAACGTTTAGGTTAGAGCAAAGCACTGAGAAGTTCCATATTTGTATAGCCATATATGTTATTTAAAAACACAGAAAGGTTTTTTTTCACACACGGTTAATAATGTCACAGTGGGCAATTTTATAAGTAAATTAAAATTTTGGAACACATTTTCCCGATTTTAGGAATTTTGGTATTTAAAAATAAAAAATGCCAAAAAATATAATGGCATTGATTTAAGGGCATTTAAGGTATATTATATTTAAATTTTGTTATCTTTAACCATTAAAATTTTACATTAATTCAAATTTTATATTTTTTTTCAAGGAAAATCGGAATATTATAATTTTTTTTTAGTTTTTAAGTTTAAATGACATCCGAAAAACTAACAAAATTTATAATTTTAACAAACTATCGATCTTCAGGTGCTAAGCTTTTCACCAATATCGAACACCTTTATAAAGGGCTTATATTTACTCTTTAGAAGCTTCATAAACCTTGCCCCCTTTTACAAATTTTAACGTTTTTCATATATTGAATGCGAATTATATGTACTCTAGGTTGTCCCAAAAAAAAAATTTTTTTTGATGTTCATGGGTGCTCAAAAATTCGATTTATGTGACCTTAAAACATTTTCCGAAAAATATGAAAAATATCAAAAATAATTTACCCTATAATCTTTCAAATTGTGCTTCAGCCCCAAAATAATTTTTTTTGGACAACCTAATGTACACACAATGGGGCAGAATGGAAATTTTTTAGAAATCAAGATACAATTTTACATGAAAGCAGCAAAGAAGCATTTGTATTTAAAGTTTGATTTTGGACTCCACAAACCGTCCAGGGAGGGAGCTGTGGGGTCTAAAATAGGGTTTTTTACGTGGTATTTTACTACGTGCGAACACTTAAGTAGAGTCGAAGGGACCCCCTTTAAAAAAACATAGGGCACCTTTGACATAAATTTTTTGTTTAGACGTATGAAATTTCTTTGGTTCTCATCTTAATCTTTAGGTTTTTATATTTTCTGAAAGTGCTCGATTACGTCTATAAAAATAATGTATGTGTGCAATTTAGTTTTTTTGTTGTTTTCAAGTTACATATATGTATTTTAAAATTAAGAATTCAAAATTTTGTCTAAAACAGGTCCGATCTTTGTAAAATACCGGTCAGAATTTTTGACCGATTTCCAAGTTTACCAAAATTTCTCCTCAGACGCAGAATATTTCAAAGCAATATCTGATCTTGGTACTAAAATTCACTACATATTTTGAATTGTGGAAATGGAAAATTAATAATTGTTTCATAAACTTTAGAAGGGAGAATTGGGGGCGGCCCTCCAAAGTTGGAAACTTTTTATTTTGGAAATAATTGTATAGCTTGTGTTACATGATATATTTAAAGGAATTTTCAGAATAGAGCTTTGTAAAATTGCATTAACTCTGCAGTTACACTTGAACGTTGGCTTTCGAATTTTTTACACATAGCGCTTATCAAAATTCTCAAAAATTGAAAGCTGTGACATAGAATGTACGCAAATTTAAAGCAATTTCTTTTCAAAATATCAAGAAAACATCATATTTATTTAACTTTAATTATTGCCTTCTAATTTGGTAGATTATTAAATTATTAAAAAAGGAACAACATAATACAAACGATTATGACGCCAGAATGTTTATAAAGAAAAACCAAAAAATTTGTTTACTAAAATTGCAATCAGCTGTTTTCTTGACTGATATTTAAAACATACAATTGAAATGAGAATTCGCAAGCAAACTCGCAGCAAATTTGAATAGTGTGAATATATTAATGAAAATGGTGTAAGTGTATTAAAATTTTAAAGATAAGAATTGTTCGTGTAACCCCCCAGTTAAATTGTTTTTAAAATAAAATTCCTCTAAGGCATTGTACATCCGGTCGTAAGAAGTTTCTCTATTAGATGAATTTTTATACACCAACAAGTATTTTGTAATAAAAATAATCAGCCCAACCATGAATAAAAAATCCGCGGGAGTTTTTTCCTTTTTTATTTTTTTTAACATTGAATTTGAATAGGAAAACTGAGAAAAGGGAAAAAACTCCCGCGGAATTTTTATCCATGATTTAAGTGAATCCCAACAGAACCTGAGTAGAACGACTTCTTTCTTAACCAAATGTAATTTAGGAAGCCCAGAGAAAGAAACCCTAGGTACGACTTTATATAAAAAAAAGGTTATACTGGATTTGCGCTGATTTTGGTAACGCCAGTATTTGTCTAACATCTAGCTTCAAGTAAATCCAAAAACTCAGAATCAATTCCTGAATGGATTGAACGATGTCCGTGCGTCCGTCTAGCTGGCTGTCTATGTAAACATTGTGCACAAAGTACAGGTCTCAGTTTTGTGGATATTTCGATGAAATTTGGTCCAAGGATGGCTATAAATATTTATTTCATATGATTTTATCGCTTATAAATATCTGATTTATATGGCTATTCACACAAAGTTCGCCACAAATAAGTTGTATAAAAAAGGAAATTATATTATAATAATAATACACAATTCTCAAAATAAAGTTAAAATCCGCTTTAAATTTAGTTCTTGACAATAAAAATGTTTATTAAATTTAAATAAATATACAGTGCTGATGGCTCAAAATGTTGTGCATTAGTTAAGGAGATCTGTCAAAGTACAAAAAATGATTTTTAAAAAAATAAATTAACTCTACTTTTTTATTTTAGATTTTCTTAAATATTAATAAATGAGTAACAATTTGGGGACCAATAAGAAACGCATGTATGCGATTTTTATGTGAACAATGCTTTAAAATATTAAAGCCGAGTTAAAGTTTCTTGATTTAAAAAAAAATATTCAATGAATGAAATCACAAGTTTTACGAAATTTAAAAGAAAAAAATGGTACGTTTTTAGAGACAAAATCGGAAGATCTTGTATTTTTTCAATGTTCTTTGGTGTAATTTATGATATATTTAATTTTATTATTAAATTGATATTAATGCACATTTAAAATATTCAGTATAATGTTTGCACATAATTCAAATGAAATTAATTACGTATATATTTTTCTTATTTTTTTTTTTTTGCAAAAAATACACACCATCAATTCTCTAAAACCAGCACAATTGACAACACTACATGCAAACGTAATGTTCATAGCTGCCAGATTTCACGATTTATCGTCATTTTGAACATTTTTTTTTAAATAGCAAAATGACGATTTGACGATTTTTTGATTGAAAGTGACAATCATTTGTTTGTTTTATCAATGTTTTTGTTACCAAATTCTCTCTTTTTTGAGACAACAACTATTTTTCTCATTTTTCCAAATAATATTGAGTCAGGATAGTAGAAATTACTTATTTATCTGCAAACATAAAAACCATATTTAAATGCTGAATTCCATGAACTAACATTTTTAGAGGAAACAATTTCTGAATTTCAACGGGGAAATTCTACAAAAACTTCTCATATTTTAACAAAACGTCGAAAGAATATTCAGCCAAATAAATTTAAATAACAAAAATACGGAATTCTTTGAAAATAAGTACCTGCATATCGACAGCTCAATTCCAAAACATGCTAAGTCGAAAAAGTAAATTTTGCAGGAAAAGCCCCTAAAGTTTACAGGCGATATCTAAAACACCATATGAGGTAGAACTTTGTTGTTTATAACTACTGATTGGACTAGCCAATCACAACCAAAATTTAACAGAATTTAAGTTGAAAAAATCTAAATTCAAAAACGCAAAAAAATTAAAAACATGCTAAGTCGACATAGCATGGTTTGGAATTGAACTGTCGATATGATGAATGAATTAGGTTCTATTCTCTAAATGTTATTTAAAACTTAATAAACTAAATTGTTTTTACATTGTGAATTAATAAAATATGCTAGACTCAGATATTTATTTATAAAATACTGTAACTTTTGTTTCACACTCTTCAGTTTTAACTGACCAGTTTTTGTTCAGTTCTCTTTTAAACTTGCCATTTCATTGACACACGTCAATTCAATTTTCGTACTTTTTAATGCAAATCAACATGCATGAAAGAAAAAAAACAAAAGGAAATAAGATTATTGACTAGTACCGTTTGTATCCCATTTTCCTTCTCATCCAAAAATACTTGCCTTGACGAGTCAGAATTAAAAAGTGTGAAAGCACAAATTGTATTTTTTGTGATTTCTTATTTAAAAAGTTGAAATTTATGTATTTTAATATGTATTGTACAGGAGACTATATAAACTTGAATTTTTTTCTTTTCGTTTAAATAAAAATTTAAAATGTTGTTTCTTACGACCAGAAGTTGTCTACCTAGGACACTTAATTACAAAGGACGGAGTCAAAATATAAAATAATAGAAAACTACCCGGTACCGAAAAATACGGACGACGTCAGAAGATTCGTTGCATTTTGCAACTATTACAGAAGATTCATACCGAACTTCGCAGAAATAGCAAAAAACTTAAACGTTTTACTAAAGAAATCTGTCAAATTTGAGTGAAAGGACGAACGCCAGAAGGCTTTTAATAAACTCAAAGAAAAATTAATTAATCCACCAATACTACACTATCCAGACTTTAATAAACTCTTCATACTCACAACAGACGCATCAAATTTTGCACTAGACGCAGTATTATCTCAAGGTGAAATAGGACAAGACTTACCAATTTCATACGCTAGCAAATCCTTGCAGAAGCATGACATAAACAAACCTATAATAAAAAAAGAACTGTTGGCAATACACTAGGGTATAAATTTTTTTAAACCATATTTGTATGGAAGAGAGTTCATAGTAGTCACGGGCCGATTTTTTTGATGATTTTAAAATTCAAAATGATTTTGACGATTTTTTCCGAAATTCATCTGGCAGCCCTGGTAATGTTAGAGACAGCGAGAGAGGGAAAAGCGGTCTGAATGAGTAATACACACACAGAGAGAGAGTAACATTTTATTGTCCTGCTGTTAAAACAGTTAACATAAATGTTATAGTATTTACAGCACTGTAGTATTTTAAACAACAGGATGTAAGGTTTTTTTTGGTTGTGCGGTGGGGGGTGGTTAGTTTGCCTTAAAGCAGATGGAGAAGAGATGTTAAATTTATTTTTTCAGTTTCTTTTCTTGCTGAGCAAAATTTCAGAAAACACATAAAAAAAATAGGAATAAGAAATAATAACGCTGGTTATGATTTGTCAAAGTGTATGTTTGTTTAATATAACAACAATAAACTAAAGCATTGTTCACGTGAAATCTGGTCGCATAAATGCTGTAATATGTATGTAAACATAAAATGTGATTGAATATTTCTGATTCTTATGTTTAATTCAAATCTCTACTTTTTTTATTGACAAGAAAATGTTGCACTAGTAAATGAACCACGATTGCTTTAAAAGTTGGAGCATTAGATAATGTAAAAGTTGGACTACTAAATGAACCACGATTGCTTTAAAAGCTGGAGCTATGTATTATGTAAGAGTGGCGATAGTAAATTAACCACGATTGCTTAAAAAAAGTTGGGGTCTTGAATAATGTAAAAGTTGGACTATTAAATGAACCACGATTGCTTTAAAGTTGGAGTCTTGAATAATGTAAACGTTGGACTAGTAAATGAACCATGACTGCTTAAAAAGTTGGAGTTTTAATAATGTAAAAGTTGGACTAGTAAATTAACCACGATTGATTTAAAGCTTGGGCTAATTAAAGAACCACGAATGCTTTAAAACTTGGGCTGGTAAAAAACACCACGATTGATTTAAAAGTTGGGCAAGTAAAAGAACCACGATTGCTTGGGCTAGTAAATGAATCACAATTGCTAAAAAACTTGTGCTTGTAAAAAAAACTACGATTGCTTTAAAACTTATGCTAATTAAAGAACTAACATTTCTTTAAAACTAGCACTAATGAAAGAACCAAGATAGCTTTAAAACTTGGGCTAGTAAAAGAACCACAAGTACAAAAACCAAACTAGTAGACGAGTTTTGATAGAGTGGCTATAGTTATGTATAGAAAACAAATCACTTAAAAAAACTAACATTAAAAAAAAAATGTGTTGCGTGGCCGAATTTCATGTGAGCAATGTCTTATAGCAAGGAGTTGAAGGATATGTATATGAAAAAGTAGAAAATGCAATAAATTGGTAAAGTATAAGTGGATATCATTACATTTGCATTGTATGCAATGAAAATATTAAAAAAAGTAAAATAGAACAATTTGTTAATAGAACATTTTGAAGGAAATAGCTATGATTTATTACAAAAAATTAATTAAATTGCCCTCACTTTTTATAGTTATAAGTTCATTTGGGCACCACAACATTGCGTTTGGTTCATACCACAGCGCCAGTTCTGCTTACCGAAAGTGGCCCACTGGGCACATTATTTTAATATAAATCCAATTAAAGGAAATGTAATTAATATTCTCATGCAGCAGACAGCAGGAATTATACACTAATACACAGTTAAACACTAATTTCCACTTCACTGACTGATAAGAAATATGATTATAAATTTTCTTTTTTTCTCATCATTTTGCTAGCTTTAAATTTCCAGCAATTCCATCAAATTTCTTACACAATTTAAATATAAATATTATTTCATTACACGACGCGTTTGTTTGTTTTATTTAACAATTTAAATTGTTTAACATTTGTTAAGGATTTTAAGGATTCCCAACTAGAAAGTCCGTCAAAACGTTTAATCTATGCACAGATTAGATTTCAAATAAGTTTTCTTACCAACTTATAACGAGTACATATATTAGCTATTCGTTACTTATCGTTTGCGAGTTTCTCATTTTTGGTTGGTTTTGTCTTAACACTAACTCGCTCTCACGTCACGTTAAATATTCTATACGAGACAAAGTGTAAGAATAATGGCCACAGTAACTCTACAACATAGTTATCGATTATTTTTTTCCTTGGCCTTCGTTATTAGGCTGGAAAGAGACAATCATACTGATAAATTGCAAATTTCTAACGGTAACTAGAAAAGCATAAACGTATATGAGCAATTGGTTGTTAAAATTAACAAAAAAAAAAAACACTTTTTTTAAGTTTGACAGCTCCAACAAATTTTTGCCAATGTTTTATTTTTTATTTAAACTAATTCTTAAGTATTGCTTTATATTTTATACAAAATTAAGCGTATATTTTAAGGCTCTGCCGCCTTTTGTTCTTGTGCAAATTACTCATATTTTCTCTTCACATTTTCACTGGTTTACCGCTTTCAATTCATAATTAAATTTATTTGGCGTTTTTTTAAGCATGTCCTTATTCTTCTAGTTAAACCACCACCTCCGTATACTGCTGCTCTCCGTTAACTAATATGTTTTTTGAAATTTTAAGCTCATGGAGCCATTTCATACATAAATTCTATTTTTGCACCCTCATGATAGTAAATAATTCCATTGTTTTTCGTTCTTTATACTTTTTACATTTTACGCATATTTTTTATGACTCCTTTGCTTTATTTTTCTTACGACTGTGTTTTTTTCTATATGTATGTCCTTTTTCTCTGTTTGTTATGCCTTGCTCCTGTCATTTTATTTGTGCTTGTAGTTTGTTACTCCACCTTCTTAAGGCTTAGTTTCAGTGTTATGTGTAATAATTATTATTATATTAAGCGGCAATTCAAACAACCCTTCGTCAATTTTATGCTGAGTACAAACAAACAGATAAAAACACCAAAAAAAAGATTTGTAGTGTTTAATTAAAACTGTCATGTTAAAAACATTTTATTGGGGTTTGTTGCTTTTTCTTATACGTTGTTTTATTTATGTTTTCGAACACGCGTAAGTGAATTTGGTAACCCTTGTCATATTTAACAGAGTTGCTAGTTAACAGATTCTCTGGTTAACAGTGAAATGCAGTAACGGTGTAATGTTAGGATTTTCAAATTGCTTGAATTTGAATTAATAGTTATTTATTTAACAACAAGCTTTCTTATAAACAAAATATTGTACTACTAAAGCTTATTTATAAAAACTTACAACAGGTTTATATAATTTCCATACAAAATTTGCTTTATAAACCTCTTATAAACCTGTGGTAAGTTTTATGAATAAGGGCATAAATCTTCTTATTTAAAAAAAAATCGCATTGAAAAATAATTGTGCTTAATAATCACCTAATAATTCTTGAAATTTGAAGTCTACAAACAAAATAACTAAAACGTTTAATAGAAAGTTTGGTTTAAATGTTATGGTAGAGTGTTTCGAAAAAGAAAGTTGTGTCAGTCACCTGCTATGATTAATAAAGATAATGTAAAAACAATTGCAGAAATAATTATTTTTATTGGTTTACCACGCCTACATATACCTACCGCCCTTTTAGTATTTTGTTCACTGTATCGCTATTTTCAGTCCAATTATAACATTTTGTATACCGCTGTTCATGGCTCTCTAAGGGCTACATTTCTGTCCTTAATCATTTTTTACTACCAAAAAGTTCCGCCAAATAACGCGGTCCTTTTTTCATACAAAACTATTTAGCAAGTCATTACTAGAATTTGACGTGGTAGGAAAAAATGATTAAAAACAGAAATATAGCCCTTACAGAGCCATGAACACCGGTATACAAAATGTTATGTCGGACTAAAAATAGCGACACAGTGAACAAAATACTAAAGGGACAGTATTTGTAGGCGTGGCAAAAAAATAAAAAAAATTATTTCTGGAATTGTTTTTACATTATCTTTAATACTGACACAACTTTTTTTTTTTGTATGGAAGGCGAACCACTCTAATTGTATGGGTCGTAGTATACAAATCCATTTGATACTGTTTTGAAGAGAACCACATCATTTACTAATATACTGTAAGCGTCAAAATAACGTACACACCACATATTATTAAAGCAAAAGTTTAATTATATTTATATAAAAAATTTTATATTAGAAAATTATGTTGTATTTTTAATTAGCTATTTAAGTAGAAAAGTAATATTTAATTAGACAATGTTTTAAGTCTGCAATTAAGAAAAATACCAGCAGTGGCCTTTTAACTACAAAATAAATGGTATATTAAAAAATTATTAAACAAAACCAGTTAAAGCTAAAAAATTATTACTTTTAAAAAATTACTTTAATTATTTTTACGGTTTTATATACAAATTATATTGAAATTTAAAAGCTATTTAAATTTTTAAAAACTACACTTTATTATCTCTTCAATGATATATAGGGTTACCATATTTATTTTGAGAAAAAGAGGATGTCGACCAAAAAAAAGCCGGACATTTACACTTAAAAAGAGGACTCTGTAGCAAAATATTAAAAAAACAATGCCTTAAAATACACAAAACAAGTTTAAAATTCTATTTCCATATAACAACAAAACAAAACTTAAACAAAATATTAAAAAAATTATATTTTATCAGTCTACTACGACATAAAAACATAACAATTAACAAATTTATTTTAAAACTTCACATATATTATATATAAATTTTTAGTAGAAGTTGTCAAATTTCATGTATATTTTTCAGCGCTTTCAATTTGAGCCAATATATTATTAGCGCATTTTTTTTTAAATATTCATAAAACACTTGACAATTCATAGCAAAATTATATTTGACTCTAATAATAGCAGAAATAGTTTCTGTGTTTAATTTGTTTCTTTCTGGTGTCCACTGAATTCAGAACTTATAGAACTAAGAACTTTGAGAAATAGCATAAAACAAAATTCCCAAAGGTTAACACACACATTCAGTGAAAGAGTTGACCATTTTAAAATTTGGAATTTATAAGAAGATTTCGTCTTTCAAAGAAAAGTGCATCTGCTGTTTTTCCCCCTCCAATAAACTAGCACTTCTTTTGGCACCTTTTCCAAACATTTCGGGACAAAACTAAAAAAGTTGTTGAAAACAATTAAATTTGGCAATTAATTGATGTAACTCTAAACGTCAAACACCAATGTTACCACTTTTTTCACCGCATGCAGTCGGTAATTACACGTAGATAAAAAAAACCTTAAAATTACCAAATTCTTTTTACCGGTTAGGTAAGGGAATAAGACATCAGACAAAGGCCAAAAGTCAAAGCCGTTTAAAATTGTGACAGCGCATACTTATATGGCGGTCAAAAAGCATCAAACACAATGTGTTGACACAAGAAAGCATGTCATGACATCGTGTGTATTTAAAAATAATAATACATCAATGCCAACAATACTTTTGATACAATAAAACGAAATTATAGATTAAAGTTTTAAAAGTAGGACAAACCCAGGACACTTGCAAAAAAAGAAGTAGGACTACCCCGGACGCCCTAAAAAAGAGGACGGTGTCCGGGGAAAAGATGACGTATGGCAACCCTAATGATATATAATATGTCTTATAGTATAAATTATTAAGCAACCAAAATTTTACACGTAAAAACAGATATCATTAACATTAGCTAATACATTTATTATTAACTTTGAGAGCTTACTATGCGCTTCTCATTTTTGCATGTTTGTACCGTTTAGCTTTTGCTTTGGTTCATGTGTTGCTGTTATTTTTCGGGTTTGTTGTTGTTGTAACAGCAGTAATTGCTGAGTTGACAGCCAAACTTTGTCACTAATATTGAGATAAGTTTAAAACTTGAAGAAAAAAATGCGCGTTTCTAATTACGTGGCCAGTTTAAAAAAGCTACACAGCGATCTTATTATATCTAATTATATGTCCTAACCTGAAGTTGAATTAGTAAGGTTAAGATTTTCTTAATAGAGGAACTTTCAGGTAGGCTCAGGTACTGTGAATATTCAGTGAGTATCAGAAGTTTTTAGAATCTGCAAAATCTCATATTATAGAGGCCAAATTTCGGCAATAAAAACTCTTTTGGATACAATTTTCAGGTATATTTGTCAATCCTGGACTTCTATTAACTAAGATTTTGTAGTAAATATTTTTTTATTTATTTTTTATTCATAAAAATCATAATAATTCATAACTTTCGGAACTCAATAGTTAAAGCACGGATTATCCGTAATTCTGTTGGCAAACTGAAATCTTTGGGAATATCGACTTTTATATACATATGTATAACCTTCCCTAACGCATTACAATAGATAATTGAGAAATTCTGGTATTGTAACTAAACGGTTCGAACCTTATTTTTTGGGTATCGCAAAAATATACAAATATATAATTTGTGTATATATTAATCATATATACACAATTATATTTCATACTACTTTAAACAATTATCTTTAGTCCTTAGACGCATTGTTGTGTAAGTGAGTCAGACACTTTTATTGTAATATATACATACTTATAAAAATTAATAAAATATGTATTTGAGTTGTACATTTCATAATTCGCCTACAATTCCAATTCCAAACTCAATCTCATACTCGTTTATATCAAACACGTTCGTTCGCGCTACACTGAACAACAATATAATACCGTTAAGTTAATGACATATTTACAACAAAATACAACAACACTTACAATCGGTCAAAGGCATAGAAATGTACTTAATAGGAATGGAAGTACTAAAGTACTTTTGGGTATAAAATATTTATATTTTGGAGTTAAGAAAAAATCAGTTTATTAAATAGTAAATTTTCAAACAAAATGGGTTGTAACCAACGGTGATATTCGAAACAATTAACAACCGGTTCGCTTAAAAAAATTATATTTTTGCCAAATTTTGATAAAAATAGCGAACATTTTAAAGTCGCATTCCAGTAACAGACCACAAGCCTCTTGAAGGAAATGATATAAACTTTTGTTTAATAAAAAAATAGTTTTGATTTTGCAAAATAAAAGTCAAAAAAAATTGCTTTATTTTTTTCTCAAAAGATTGAAGAAAACGCTATCGAAAATATCATCATCCAAGAATTCAATGTATGACCAAAATAAAATCATTTGTTTGTACGTTTGGACAATGAACAACTGAACAATATTGTGTTTGTTGCCGAGACTAATCACCTTGATAAATACACATTATATAAAACCGTTAAAACAAAAAACATAATCACCCCAACAAATTTCATATGGAATTTTTATTCACGAGAAGGGTGAATATGCAACAACCGGTTCGCAAAATTTTTAAAATTTTAACAACCGGTTCGAGCGAACCGGTCCGAACCGGCTGAATATCAGCACTGGTTGTAACCACCGATCAACTATCAGCTTTTTTCGAAGGTCTTTATGCAGTCCCAATTTGACTTCAATCGTAGATTGATTGTAAGTCTCAGTTCTGCATTTGAAAGTCTTAATTTAGCTTCAATTGTAGATATTTTGGCAATCTTAGTTAATCTCCGATCGTAGATCTTTTGAAAGTGCCAGCTCTGCTTTAATTTTAGATATTTGCAAGTCCCAATTTAGTTTCAATTGTTGATCTTTTGGAAGTCCCAGTTCAGCTTCAATCGTTGGTATTTTAAAAGTTCCAGTTCAACTTCCATCGTAGGTATTTGGAAGTTTAGCTTTAATCGTTAATATTTGGTCCCAGTTCAGATTTAGTCGTAGATATGTCGAAGTCCCAATTTAGCTTCAATTGTTTACTTACAATCGTAGATCTTTTGAAAGTACCAGCTCTGCTTTAATATTAGATATTTGCAAGTCCCAATTTAGTTTCAACTGTAGATCTTTTGAAAGTCCCAGTTCAGCTTCAATCGATGGTATTTTAAAGTCCCAGTTCAGGTATTTCGTTGATATTTGGAATCCCAGCTTTAATCGTAGGTATATCGAAGTCCCAATTTAGCTTCAATTGTTGAACTTTAGACAATCTTAGTTTAGTTACAATCGTAGATCTTTTGATCCCAGCTCTGTTTCAATCTATGATATTTGGAAGTCTCAATTTAGCTTCAATTTTACATATAGATCTTTATGCAGTCCCAGTTTATCTTCAATCCTAGATCTTTTGGAAGTCCCAGTTCATCTTCAATAGTCGGTATTTGAAGGTCCCAATTTAGCTTAAATCGTAGATCCTTTAAAAGTCCCAGTTCAGTTTCAATCGCATGTATTTGAAAGTCCCAGTTTAGCTTCAATCATAGATATTTGAAAGTCCCAGTTTAGCTTCAATCATAGAAATTTTAAAGGTTCCAGTTTAACTTAAGTCGTAGATCCTTTAAAAGTCCCAGTTCAGTTTCAATCGCATGTATTTGAAAGTCCCAGTTTAGCTTCAATCATAGATATTTTAAAGGTTCCAGTTCAGCTTCAATCGTAGGTATTTGGAAGTCATAGTTTAGCTTCAATCGTAGATCTTTTGGAAGTTCCACTTCAGCGTCAATCATTGATCTTTATACAGTTTCAGTTTAGCTTCAATCGTAGGTCTTTGCTGTTTTAAAATATTCCCAAAAAAAAGTACCCAAAATGGTGGGTAGCATTATCATCTCCCTAACAAATATAGACAATTTGCTGCTGTTATTATCCACACTGAAAACGATAAAGCAAACAGCCGTAAATATTGTGTGTACGAGTATACAAGAGTGTGTTTGCCGTGAAATGAACCTTCAAAAAGCTTATCAGATGAAAAGCGTACTATAACGGTCAAAAAAATACAACAATCACAAAAAAAAAAACGAAAGAAATTTCAAACTCATACACATTTTTAGCGCTAAAACAGACAAGGTATTGTAAATAATTGTATTGTGTGTGTGTGTGTGTGTGTGTGTGGATGGCAGGCAGTGGGTAAACTAAAGAAATGGTAAATGCTTTCATGTCCGTCCCGGCAAATTGTAAAGAAATTGAGTAGACTGAGTAGTCGTAAACGTACGAGTAAGTATTTATGTTTGTCTGTATGCAGGCTGTCAGGAATAAGGTGGAAATTATTGACAAAACCCACAGCAAGAAACAAGAAACTAAAATGAGTTAGGGTAAAATATGGCCTGGGTCAGACACCTTTACCTCATGCTAACTACGATTTGTACGTCTAAATAATAAAGAAGAAAATCGATTTTAAACTAAAAAAATAATAAGTGTAAGGCTAAATAAAAAACTTGCAATTAAAGAGATTTGAAATGTAGACATAATAGGAATTAATGGCGGGCTGGGGCCTAATTTAAAAACACATTTGGAAAACAATTTTAAAATGTTTGTTTGAAAAATATGTTAAAAATAATTTTAAAATTAAGTTGAAAAAGGTTGTCCGGCCTTATTATGAATTCTAACGATTTGTCATACTCAATTTCAAGGAGTTTTAGTTTGAAGGCTATAATCGCTTCGATCGAATCTGTATGAACTCTAGCGATCTCCAGTGTGGTTTAATCGAATGATCAGTGCGATCAGTTAACATTTAATGTGAATTTAGCATGAAATTCATTGACTCGGCGGCTGTATGACACGTGACATCATAATGTTTTTTCAGAGATATCCATATCATTAATAAAAAGCCAACATTTAATTACTAACATTTTTCGATAGTCTGATCCATTTACCCGCCAAGTTTTCCAAAAAATAAAAAGTAGCATTTAGTTCTTGAATAACTTTAGATTTTTGAATAAATTCAGATACCCTCGTTGATTTTCGAGCGAAATTGAATTCACTGATACAACCGTCAAAGCTTCTTTTGGAAACCCCCTTAGTTTTTTACTACTGACATCTTTAGGATCATAATCTGCTTTATTCATTTTAGCTTTGGATATTCTCATAACATTTCAGTCGTTCTGAAATCCGACTGTAGAGTTCTTTCAGTTTTTTTCATGCTCATTAATTACCCTTGCAAGTTGATACTAATACTTTTACTAATACTAATGATCGTCTAATTTAAGCCTAGCTATAAGTATAAATATGTTTTAAACCTCTTCAGACATTTAGTACCCTTCATTATATCTGCCTAAAAGAATCTATGATATTATCTATGAGACTCACGAATTTTTCTATAGTTCTGCTTAGTTCGTTCCTATTATTTCATATTTTGCAATAATCATTTCCGGCTATAAATTAAAATTACATGCACTGTGATGTACTTACATCTAATACCCTTCATGATGTCAGCCTAAAAGACAATATTATGATTTAGTAGACGAAATTCGCTATTTATTTGCCTATATATCAGTTTAGTTCATAACTTGGATTGCCTAACCAATGAATTACCTGTATATTGATCGGTTCATTGGTTACTTAAACTCATTCTTTTCTTTCATACAATAATCGATTCCGAATATCGAAAATCGAATGAACGATAGGTCAGGTACTAATACAACTTATTAATTGCCTGCTTTAACAAGACTGTGTTTTTTTGGTTCGAAAAACTCTTTCGAGTTAAGAGCAAATATTTGCCGAAAAATCCGTAACCACAAAATACCATATATTTGAACTCGTTTATTTATTTAAAATACTGTTCTTATTTAGGCCAAAGCACAACAAATATTTAACTTTAATTTATTTGCTGCTGTTTGAAACAACGTCAAACAAATTTATGCTAAAACAATTGGTTACGCTTTTTTGAGTAAATATTTGCCAAATGTGACCGCACCTTTACATATGTATATAAATCGTTCTAATAGGATTGTACTAATTCTCAATATTTATTTTTTGAGTGTAACACAAAAGAAACCGTTAAAACACCAGAAGTGAAAATAATGGAAGACCTTAAAAACAAAATTGTTTAACAATACATAATTTTTGAGACAAAATTTAGTCAATGAGTTTGGCAAGTTTTACACGACCATAAATTGAAGTGCTTAACAATTTCTTACACAGTGAAGTAAAGCGTTTGCAAAACAAATGATAAAAATATTTAATAATCTTAAGGTTGTTCTTGTTCGTTCATAATTTCTTGCTTGTTTTCTTCTAAAGCTATTTGGAAATTTTCTGTTAAATAACCTCACTACCTTGGCATTATTTATATTAAGTAATATCGACACTTATTATATTAAAACATAATAAATATTGTACTAACGCCATTACCTAACTATAATTCTTATAATAATTTAAACACAAATTTGTTTACAAAGCAACCAACTTAATCCAAAATAGAAAAACAATAAAAAAAATTAGAAAACATAATTAGTCGCACATAGATCTCCTTAACTTGCTTACAGTTCCTTAAAGCTTTAAATTAAAGACCTGAATGGTCTCGTACCAGTGTTTTGTTTATTAATTGTGTTTTCACTAATACAACCAAACCACTTCCTTTGCCCTGGCACTTATTTCCTGTTTCATTGCTCTCTTTTTGATACAAGAAGCAGAAACATACATACAAACAAACTACATAGATGATTGATTTCTATGTGAATATAAATTGTATAAGGCTGGCCCACATTTTACAATTTTTGGATTTCGTTGCTACCCAATTAAATGTTAAAAAATTTAATTTTATCGAATTTTTCAATAAAACATTATTCCTTTAATAAAAAACAAAATATTTGCATTTGGGCTACTGATACAATAATAAAAAACAAAACATTTGAAAATAAACCACATCAAAATTATAAATTAAAAATCCTGTAATCGATTAATTTTTTCGAATATTTCTCAATATTAACTTAATAATAAATCTTTAATTTTTTTTAGGAAATTTATATTTATGGATTTTGAAAAATTATTCGAATAAAATAATTGCTTAAAGGATTCAGTTATTCGCATAATTTTCATTTATTATGTTGAAAAATAGTGATTTTAAAGAATTAACGTATATATTAAAAAGGACAATGGCAATTTCTTATTTATGAAAAATTATTTGAATAAAATAACTGATTATTCGAAAACTTACCTTTGTTTATGTTAAAATATAGTAATTTTAAAGACTTTGTTTAAAGTAAACACTGTTTCTAATTTATAAAAAATTATTCGAATAAAATATTCGGTTAATCGATTCACTTATTCGAAAACTTATCTTTGTTAATGTTAAGATATAGTAATTTTAAAGACTTTGTTTAAAGAAACACTGTTTCTAATTTATAAAAAATTATTCGAATAAAATATTCGGTTAATCGATTCACTTATTCGAAAACTTATTTTTGTTAATGTTAAGATATAGTAATTTTAAAGACTTTGTTTAAAGTAAACACTGTTTCTAATTTATAAAAAATTATTCGAATAAAATATTCGGTTAATAGTTTAACTTATACGAATTATATTCTATGATAATCTTAAAAAATGTATTTTTAAAAACTTACCGTTACTTTAAAATATATCCATAAAAAATGATTAATCGATTTTAATATCACTTGGATTAATTGATTATTTTATTCGAATAATTTTGAAAAATTACTAAATATTAATTATTTGTAAGCTTGTTTAAAGAACCTGACAATTTATGTTTTTTTTTAATTATTCGAATAAAAGAACCGATTATTCTTCTCATTCTCATCTAATTGATTGGAAATTATTCAAATAAAATAACCGATTAATCGCGTCTCTTATACAAATTAATTTTTTTGGTAATATTTAAAAAAGCGTAATTTTAAAGAATTATCGTTTATTTTAAAATATATGCATAAAAATAATTAATTATTTATTAAATCACTTGGTTTAATCGATTAATTTATTTGAATAATTTTGAAAAATTACTAAATATTATTTATTTATAAGTTTGTTTGAAGAAAATGACATCTTATGATTTTTAAAAAATTAATCGAATAAAAGAATTGAAGAAACTAATTTTAAAGAATTCGTTTAAAGAAAATAACAATTTCTAATTTATGAAAAATTATTCGAATAAAAGCTTTCAAATGGCGAACGATTAAAACTAAACTTTACTTCCAAAAGACCTACGATTGAAGCTAAACCGAGACTTCTAAAAGATCTACGATTGGAGATAAATCGGGACTTCCAAAAGATTTACGATTGAAGATAAACTGGAACTTCAAAAAGACCTACAATTGTTGCTAAATTGGGACTTCCAAAGCACCTACGAAAGAAGCTAAACCAGGACTTCTGAAAAACCTACTAATCAAGCCGTACTGGCACTTCCAAAAGATCTACGATAAATGCCCTTATTCATAAAACTTACTACAGGTTTATAAGAGATTTATAAAGTAAATTTTGTATGGAAATTTACCTTTTATGAAAAAAGTAATTACAACCATTTTTATGAAAGAATTCAAAGTTTGAAATTTAAAACTTAAAACTAATTAATCGCTTATTGTAAAACTTTGAATAATCAATTATTTTATTCGAATAATTTTGTAGAAGGAAAACAACATATTATAAGCAAATTTATTTAAATAAAATAACCGATGGACTTATTCGAATATTTCAAAACTCGAAGAAAATAACCGATTAATCGGTTAATAATAGTCGGCAACACTTAAAATTAACATATTCTTCAAAATCAAATTTTGAACATTTTTTTTTATTTTTTTTTTATATTGATTTATAAACTCGAAACTTTAAATGGAATGAGTGGCCTCCAAAGCACACTGGGTCAGATTCGATTTTTTTTTTTGGAAATAAATCTGGAATTTCATTCAGGGACGGTGTGGTTAATGGTAGCTCATTATAGGGTATCTTTGATATGTAATTTGTTTAAACGCATAAAATTTTTTAATTGAAACCATTGTGCTGAAATTTTCAGCATTTGGTTTCTAGATATCAGAAAACAATTCTAGGACTTTAAAGCACTAGAAGTGTTAAATTAAGGGCCACTCTAATACCCAAACATATTTATTTCGTTTTCATTCATTCGTCTTCTCATTCTCTCTATAACATTTGGTGTCGTTTTTTGTTTGTTTTTGTTATTTCTTCTTTATTATTTAGTTGTTGTGTTCTCTATCATCTTGATTAATTGTTTTTGTATTTATGCTTTAAAAATAAAAAAAATACATACATACATAAATATATGAGTGCAAACAAAACGGAATTACTAAACAGACAGACATAACTATGTACATCTAAACTCACATATCCTTAAGGAAAATATGTTTTGTCTTAATTTATCCTGCTAAACTCATTAGTTTTTCCAACCTCCTCTTCTACAGCTGCTCAGTTTCAGTTGTAGTTTTAGTTCCACTGCCATCTTTTGCGAAGTCTTAAATTTTCTTTAATGCTGTTTGGTGTTCCTTGTAATTTGGAAGGAAACAAAATTTATTTTGTGGTAGTTGAACTTTTTTGTTTCCATTTCTTTTTTTTTTAGTTGAGACTGTCATCTAATTAAATTTGAATGTGTAAAGTTGTTAGTTTTTAGATGTTCATTTGCTCATTTGTTTGTGTTTGGATTTCGCGCTTTACTCAAAACGTTGTAAAGATTTTTTAATAGTAGATTTTTTAATAATAAACTGTGAGCTAAAACTCTTTAGTTTAAGATTTCTTGTGAAAAATATGTATGTTAAGGCATTATTTATATTTGTGATATAAATAAACTCGCAACATGAAATGTTAATAAAGATATGTTAATGCAGGTCCTGCCAAAAGGATTTGTTTAGGTTCGAATGCAGTGTTTGCCAATTATTCAACCTTTGAAATGAGAACAAATAATTTGTAAACGATTCTAGATCGAATTCAGAAAGGTCATTGCAAAGATTTATGATCGTTAAAGTGATTTGGAAAGTTTATAACTAGAGGGAGTACTCTAAGATCCCAGAAAAAAAGATATTATTCCTTCTTAGGAATAGTTCTAGAACTAGTTCTTTCAACAGTGAGTTTGAACTAGTTCTTCCATTGGTGAGTTTTGTTTGAAATTAATACGTTAGAAAGTTGTTTCAAGAAGCAGCTGAAAAAATTTATTTTATAAATAATTTGTAGCATTAACCTAGAAAAAATTAAACAAAATTAAAGAATCTGAAGAGGTTCTGATTACACTTGCTCTAGCTATTTTACAACAAGTTCTGAAAACTTTTCATTGAGAAAATGGCTCTTTCAAATAATCTTCATATCGAGGCTTTTATTTAACACAACAAAGGACATTTACGATTTATTCCGATTAAACCAGAATTTTGTTGAATATATTGTTAAATTTTTAAACCCTTTAAACTATGAAAAGTTTCTAAAAATAATTAAAGAACTGGGGGGTTACTCTCTATTGCGATGCGAAAGAAAAATGAAACGTAATCGAACAATTGGTACCCTTTATTACGTTTTCGTATTTTCTCTTCATCCGTTAAGCGCAAATCTCTTGCAATAACACAAGCAAAAGTAAGCAAAAACGGGAACTGCACAAAATATTTGTTTACAAGTTTTGACATTTAATTTTGTCATTCTTCGCTATTGTTTACTTTGTGGTGAAAGCGTTGCGTGAACGATACAGAGTACCAATTTGTACTCTTATCGCATTTACCTTTCGCATCGAATTTGCTTTCACATTGCAATAGAGAGTAACCCCCCTGATCTGACACTTTATTAGCTTCAGGTGAAACGCGCTATAATTCATTATAATAATGTTTATTCATGATACAATGTCAATATGACATTATTCAAGTGTAAATTCCAGAAATACTAACATGTATTATTACACCTTTTAGTTTTGTTTCAAGTATCGCCTATTTGCATTATGTATGTTAATAGATTACAGTGACTAACAAAAGTATACACGTTAATTTAAAATTTCAACAAATCAATTTTACGTTCAATCATAGGTATTTATATAGTTTTAATCGTATGTCTTTATGTAGTTCAACTTTAACTTCATCATACATCGCTAAAGGTATGGTTACATTTGGCAAATATTTACTCAAAAAAACGTAACCACTTGTTTAAGCACAAATTTGTTTGACGTTGTTTACTCTTTACAAGAGTTTTGCAAGATCAAACAGCATCAAATAAATTAAAACTAAATATTTGTTGTGCTTTGGCCTAAATAAGAGAAATTTTTGTAAATAAATAAACCAGATCATATATATGTTATTTAGTGGTTACGTCTTTTTCGGCAAATATTTGCCAAGTGTGACCGTACCTTAAGTATCTAAATTTCAATCATATTCTTTCTGAATAATGGTTACATTTTAGCTTCAATCACATTCTCTATGAACAATAGTTAAATTTTAGTTTCAATCACAATTTAGGACTTTCCGAAGTCCCAGTTTATATTTAATCGTCGGTAGTTTTAAAGTCCCACTTTAGCTTTAATTGTAGTTATTTTGGAAGTCCCAGTTTAGTTTTAATCGTAAGTCTTTTAAAAATCCCAATTTAGCTTCATTCGTAGATGCTTTGAAAGTACCAATCTAGCATCAAACGCAGGTCTTTATATAGTCCCAGATCAACTTCAATCGTAGGTCATTTGTAAGTCCCATTTAAGCTTCAATTGCAGGCCTTTTGGCAGTCTCAGATTTGATTCATTCGTTGGTGTTTTGGTAGTCCCAGTTTGGATTCAATAGTAGGTTGTTTGGAAGTCCCAGTTTAGCTTTAATCGCAGTTCTTTTGAAAGTCTCAGTTAAGCCTTAGTCGTATGTTTGTTTGAAGTTCCAGTTTAGCTTCAATCAAAGCTATTTTCGATTGTACCAGGTTAGCTATTCTGGAAGTTTCACTGCAGAATAGCTAACCTGCGTAGTTCTTTGGAAGTCTTATAAACTATATAAAAACAATCATAGGTCTTTATATAGTTCAAAATGTTCCTTGAGTTCCTTGTCAAATTTATTTTCCTAGCATTATTATCACACACTGTATATTCCTGCATTTCATATAATAAAATCTATATCTGCACGCGTACCTATATAATGATTACATATTGTTATACAATGTATGCGTATTAGAAAATATAACTATTC
This sequence comes from Bellardia pandia, assembly GCA_916048285.2. Taxonomy (NCBI): domain Eukaryota; kingdom Metazoa; phylum Arthropoda; class Insecta; order Diptera; family Calliphoridae; genus Bellardia; species Bellardia pandia. Next base: position 96,767,452 of record OU696531.1, on the reverse strand, counting down.
ATGTTTGTTTGCAAATGAGTAATAATCACAGGGCTATATACATATATATGGGTTAATACCAAACAATAATCGAAAAACGAAAATAATTCTGAACAGTATGATATTACTATTAAAAATAAATGTTTATGAATATTACAAAGTTTGGTTTAAAATGAAACCCTTAGCAATGGTTTTTTTAGATTTTAAAAATAAATTAAAAAGTTTGTGAATCACTGCAAAATGAAAATTAAAATTTTTAGAGAGGAGTGACAATTTCCTAGAAAATTTGAACAAGCTTGATAGACATATTGGTCTGGGGAATTTGTAATAACTTAAACATTTTCCAACCGTTTTCTTTGAATACTATACCCCGTGTAAGAGTGCATGTTGGAATTTTTCATGCATTTAATTGCATGCAATTGATGTTTGTAGGCGAACGGGGTAGAGAAGCAAGAGGGGTAGAAAAAGTTGCACGACTTTCGTTTTTCAATCAATTTTTTGACATTTCCTTTTGCCATCGTTGTGTTTTACTTATGTTTTATTCTTATTCTGACTTCGAAGTGTGCGTTATGTTTCGGCAGCCATTTCAGTTAGCGCAAGAACATTTTCAATTACTTCTTCTGTATTTAAATCTTCCATTTTTAATATTTTTTAAAATTAATATAAAAAAAGGTCAAATAAATAATAATAAGAAATTTTTTAAAATTGTTGTATATGTTTATATATTATTTTATATACATATGTACATACAAATTGATGTTGGTATAAAAATCAACTAAACCGACACTTTTAACAATTGCCTTTGCTAAATTGATGTCAAACTAATAATTCAGCTCAATAAAAATATGAATTGCTTTAAACTGCAATATTCTACCATTGTCTTTACTAAATTGCAATTTAGCAAAGACAAATTACAATTTAGCAAAGACAAATACACATTAGCAAAGACTCTGTCATCTCCCATACAAATCGATAAAAATTTATCAGCTTAAAATCTTCTAACAATGTCATCTTTATATTCTTCTCGTTCGTTTTGTTAACATGTCCGGTTTATACTCAAAAGCATAGATTAATAACTAGCCAAAAATAAATTGTTAAAAATGTACGCCAACTGTCAAAAATACCCAAAAATAAAAATGTCTAAGGAAGGAAATGTATAAAATAAAAACCAAAAATAACAACAATTTGTTGTGTATGGTATAAAAATGTGCATCAGACTTACGTATCAAATGATGCTGTGGTATATTGTTGTTATTGAAAAAAGACACTATCAAATAGAGATTAAGGCCCAATAAAACAGTGCGTATTTAAGTGTAGTTTTAGTTAATTTTCATAAAAACTTAAGTTGCATTTAAATACAGATTCATTTTTTCAGTCATACTTAATTGCTGTTATGATTTTGTGGTAAAAATATGGTAGCACTTTGAAATGTCAACAAAATTATCGATATATTTCAGAAAACCGCTGATTTTTTTAATAAAATTTGCCAACAATTTTGTGTTTCGGTTTTTGTGTTTACATGTTGTATTGTTTTGTGTGTTTTATTGTTTTGTGTGTTTTATATATTAAATTTGGTGGCATAAATATGGATAAAAGAAGTCCCAACTTTTGACTTCTTGTTGGACGCTGTTAAAAAATACAGCAGCATGATTGAAAAGAAAAAAAAAAACAAAAACAAATGTCAAAACCATATGTACAATGTTTAAAACTTAAGTTGCACTTAAATGAACATCGTTGGCCATTTAAGTAGCATTTAAGTTGTCAGTGAAAAACAAAATTTTGTACTTAAATGCACTTTAAAAATAAATGGCACTTAAATACGCACTGTTTTATTGGGCCTAAGTGAAACAACAGAGCAGCGCTGCAACGATTTTGCAAGCAAATTAGACAATTTTGGAAACAAGAAATTATTGAAAATTGTGTTCAACACTAAACAACGAATTTACTTTATGTAAATTGTTTTTCTCTTCAAGATATTTACACAAGTTTTAAATATCGTTTTGATATTTTGTTTCCATTTATTGTTGTTAGCTAACAAAATTTTAGAATTTTTTTCATTAAAGAACTTAAAAAATCTTCCGATTTATGTTCTGACTTTGTTAAGAACAAATACATAGTTAATTTTGAATTAAATTAAAAGTAAAATATACCAAGAAAATAAATACTAATTTATTATGCTACTAAAATAAAGGTGGAAAATGGCAATTCTGTATCGATTTTATTAATACAAATTTTAATTTAAATTATTTTCAGTTTTCCTTAACTAAAAAATCTAAATTTTCCCAGAACTTTTTACAATTTGTATTTAAATATTTTGAATATTTTTAGGGGTTGTTAAATAAAATTTGTAACATTTAGTTTGTTTTATGAAAAATTGAAAAAAGTTTAAAATTTTATATTCTAATCAAAAGTTGTATGAATAAAATTTACATTATATAACCCTCAGTAATTAAATACTTAAGAAGCGTTTAAATTTTTTTAAGGTTCAATTCATTTTCAATTCAATTTATATTGTATCCAATTTTCCTGCTTTGGATGTCTGCTCTTCGCAAACATTTTGACATTGCTAATTGAGTAGAACCCAATCTATTCTACCAAGCACATGTTCAGTTTCACAACAATCTTCATGGAGTAATGCCTCCAATTCTTCGTTATCAATTATTTTTGGCTGACATGGGTGATCAATGTCTTTCGCGTAAAAATCACCACTTCTAAACCTCAGAAAACCAATTTTAACAGATAGAACACATTCACCATAAGCTTCAGTGAGCATAAGCGGTACTTTTTTCAAAGAATTAAAGCAATACTTTCCGCATATGACGCTTTGTTGGCACAAAATTTTACAGTTTCGAAGCAAAAAGTAACTTTTTTTAAACTATAATATAGTTTTACTGCGAATTTTGAAATAACTTTTATATTAAAGACAACATTTGAAGCAAATGCCATCTACAACATTAAAATTTACTTCAACAAATAGTTTACTGTCAAAATAAAACGAAACGAGTATAAATTTCTATTCTATATAATTATTATTGTAAAAATTACTGAAAGATCTTACCTTTTTAACGGCAGTAGATGAATTTATAGATTTAAAACTTTATTTTCTTATTAACAAAAAAAGATTTGCCACTAATTTTCCAATTTAAATATTTTAATTTCTACCAGTATACTTCTTTATTTTCAATAATCATGGCTCATAAAGTAAAACCAACTTAATACATATATTTTCGCACATTATTCATATAATGTTTTATTATTTATATAACAAAATAAGTGATTGTATACTTTTGAACCATTTTTTATTTTCATTTATAAATATTTATGAACAACTAAAAGAATCAACTGTTTCGAATTTGAATGTTTTCCATACAAATTTATTCTTCTTGGAAAATTGTTGGCTTTAAGGAACTATTTGAACACTTTAATATAAATTGAAATATGATACTTATTTACATATTTATTATATTATATACCACTATTTTATTTTATTATACAAATTATTTATCACATTTTTTATATTTTCTATTACTCTAATTTTTTATATTTTGACCAATCAACACTTGATACATTTTTTTATTTCCACCAATTGACTTTATTTACTTTTCTTAATTTCAACACATTTCCTCTCATCTTCTTTACTCTCTTTATTAACTTGCCATTTCCTCTTCCATACAAAAGCAATAACAACACTCACAAAATACATATTCACAAAAAATGCAACAAAAAGAAGAAGAACAACAAATTGCTGACTTCTTTGGGAAAAATTGAACAGCCATTCGTTTAATAAACGCAAATTTTTTGTGCAAACCGAATTTCCCTTCTAAAACTTTATTTTCACATACATTTTACTTTAATTTGTTAACATTTTACCACTTAAAACAATTAATTTGTTAACGCGTACACCACGAATGTATTATACCGGCCGACGATCCCTTTTTAACTAAATAAATTAGTGATGACAAACTGTAGAGTTAATGTTAATGTAATCGATAAGTATTAATTGTTCTACTGACGTTAGAGAATAAGCAATTTTGAGAAAATAAATGATTTATTTCTTTAAAATAATTTTTGGATAGCAATTGTTGCATTAGAAATGAGATCTTAAAATTGTTAGAAAGTATCTGAAAATGCCATCAAAACGCTGAAAATTAAAAATAGTGCACCGAGAAATTTCTAGTGATATGGAGGATGAAGCCACGCATCTGAAGTGGTAATAAGAAATTACTTAAAACTAATATAAACTACTTACATTATGTTTCGAGACATTTTAATTTTAATAAAATTTTTATTAAAACAGTGCAAAAGTTTTTAAATTTAAAATTAATTTATTTTATGATTTTTAAATTTAAAATCGTTTAATTTTGAACCTGGAAAAGATATTGCTTAGAAAATATCTGAGTATTATTGTGAATTTTGTTGTTTAAGTTTAATTTTGGATTTGGGTCTAATAAACCCTCCAGGATCCAGGGGTCCTAAAAGTAAAATAATAAAAAAATAATAAAATTCATAATAAAATTATGTAATTAATACAATTTTTCACTTCTAATATATTTTTTATAAAATACCTCGCATGTCCCAAAAAAGTTTTAAAAAATCTCAAATATTTAATTTTAGTTAATAAAGGAAAAAAATCTCAAATTGTAAAGGGCTAAAGAGTTTCGGTAACGCCACCTATATAGAATAATTAAGAACACATTGGGCCATATAAAATCGGTTATTATTTTTTTTATTTTATCGACTATGCGATTTGAGAACACTTGCCCTAAAATTTAATTTTAATAACTCAATAACAACATCTCTTAATTTTTTTTTATGTAACATATTTGTTTTAGAGTTAGCTTTCCGAAAAATATAAATACGATATAAGCCTTCTTGGAAATTTTTTAAATAATGTTAAAAAAACAGTAGTAACTTTTTGTGCTAAAAAATAGCTTATAATAAGATAGTTCACATTTATTAACTTTAAATGCGTATATGTATGTACCTCTTGACTCTGTCATAATTTTTAGGCATTTCAATTTTGGTTAGGTTTACGAAAGAGTTATTAATCCACAAAACATATTTTGAAAAGCAAAAACTAGTCTAGGGTGGCTGCAAAAGTTCATATGCGAAGATCTCATAAAATATGGGAGATAATACATATAGCTACCAAGAAGTTTCTTTAGTAATCAGCTAGTAGATTTCATATATAGTATAATCTTTGAAATCGGAATTGGGAAGTATTAAGTGTCACATATGTTTAGGTTTATAAGAAATTAAACTCGATAACACTTCCTTGGACTTGCAGTTTCGAAATTACAAATTTATTTCCTTTTATCCAAAATCCCCTGTGTGTCACTAGAACAATTAATACTTATCAATGACTTATCGATGACATTAACATTAACTCTACAGTTTGTCATCACTAATTTATTTAGTTAAAAAGGGATCGTCGGCCGGTATAATACATTCGTGGTGTACGCGTTAACAAATTCATTGTTTTAAGTGGTAAAATGTTAACAAATTAAAGTAAAATGTATGTGAAAATAAAGTTTTAGAAGGGAAATTCGGTTTGCACAAAAAATTTGCGTTTATTAAACGAATGGCTGTTCAATTTTTCCCAAAGAAGTCAGCAATTTGTTGTTCTTCTTCTTTTTGTTGCATTTTTTGTGAATATGTATTTTGTGAGTGTTGTTATTGCTTTTGTATGGAAGAGGAAATGGCAAGTTAATAAAGAGAGTAAAGAAGATGAGAGGAAATGTGTTGAAATTAAGAAAAGTAAATAAAGTCAATTGGTGGAAATAAAAAAATGTATCAAGTGTTGATTGGTCAAAATATAAAAAATTAGAGTAATAGAAAATATAAAAAATGTGATAAATAATTTGTATAATAAAATAAAATAGTGGTATATAATATAATAAATATGTAAATAAGTATCATATTTCAATTTATATTAAAGTGTTCAAATAGTTCCTTAAAGCCAACAATTTTCCAAGAAGAATAAATTTGTATGGAAAACATTCAAATTCGAAACAGTTGATTCTTTTAGTTGTTCATAAATATTTATAAATGAAAATAAAAAATGGTTCAAAAGTATACAATCACTTATTTTGTTATATAAATAATAAAACATTATATGAATAATGTGCGAAAATATATGTATTAAGTTGGTTTTACTTTATGAGCCATGATTATTGAAAATAAAGAAGTATACTGGTAGAAATTAAAATATTTAAATTGGAAAATTAGTGGCAAATCTTTTTTTGTTAATAAGAAAATAAAGTTTTAAATCTATAAATTCATCTACTGCCGTTAAAAAGGTAAGATCTTTCAGTAATTTTTACAATAATAATTATATAGAATAGAAATTTATACTCGTTTCGTTTTATTTTGACAGTAAACTATTTGTTGAAGTAAATTTTAATGTTGTAGATGGCATTTGCTTCAAATGTTGTCTTTAATATAAAAGTTATTTCAAAATTCGCAGTAAAACTATATTATAGTTTAAAAAAAGTTACTTTTTGCTTCGAAACTGTAAAATTTTGTGCCAACAAAGCGTCATATGCGGAAAGTATTGCTTTAATTCTTTGAAAAAAGTACCGCTTATGCTCACTGAAGCTTATGGTGAATGTGTTCTATCTGTTAAAATTGGTTTTCTGAGGTTTAGAAGTGGTGATTTTTATTTTACGCGAAAGACATTGATCACCCATGTCAGCCAAAAATAATTGATAACGAAGAATTGGAGGCATTACTCCATGAAGATTGTTGTGAAACTGAACATGTGCTTGGTAGAATAGATTGGGTTCTACTCAATTAGCAATGTCAAAATGTTTGCGAAGAGCAGACATCCAAAGCAGGAAAATTGGATACAATATAAATTGAATTGAAAATGAATTGAACCTTAAAAAAATTTAAACGCTTCTTAAGTATTTAATTACTGAGGGTTATATAATGTAAATTTTATTCATACAACTTTTGATTAGAATATAAAATTTTAAATTTTTTTCAATTTTTCATAAAACAAACTAAATGTTACAAATTTTATGAAACAAACACAAAAAATATTCAAAATATTTAAATACAAATTGTAAAAAGTTCTGGGAAAATTTAGATTTTTTAGTTAAGGAAAACTGAAAATAATTTAAATTAAAATTTGTATTATTAAAATCGATACAGAACTGCCATTTTCCACCTTTATTTTAGTAGCATAATAAATTAGTATTTATTTTCTTGGTATATTTTACTTTTAATTTAATTCAAAATTAACTATGTATTTGTTTTCAACAAAGTCAGAACATAAATCGCAAGATTTTTTAAGTTCTTTAATGAAAAAAATTCTAAAATTTTGTTAGCTAACAACAATAAATGCAAACAAAATATCAAAACGATATTTAAAACTTATGTAAATATCTTGAAGAAGAAAATAATTTACATACATAATATTTCTTGTTTCCAAAATTGTCTAATTTGGACGTTCGGCTAATACTACCTTTACTTTTTGATCTTACTGTGAGAGCAAAATTTATCCTTGTGACGTCACAAGTCAAAAATATTTTTATGTATTTTTATTTTTGCTTAACTTCTATATAAATTTTAATGGAAATAAAAGTTTTAAAATGAAGTGTGCCGTTTTTATTTGTGGAAATAATAAAAAATAACATATGTACATAAATTGAATATTTTTCTCAATTTCCAAAAAAAAAAAATTAAGAAAATAATGGGCACAATTTTGCCACCTTGATGAAAAAAATTTAAAAGTGTCTCATAGAGTTTGTATTTAACACTTTAAGGCAGATGATATAAAGGTATATATGAAATAAAACGTGGGTACCTGAAACGTTTTGCGTTTAAGATGTTGTATGCCTACTGACGAAATTAAAAATCTGGAAGCAGTATTCAAATCTTTGAATGGTGAAAATCTTTTGATTTGCAATGAGTATGAGTCAAGTACTATTGATGCGAATATTCAAGCTAAAACACTTTTTTCGATCGTTTTTTTAAATAAGAAAACCAAACCAACTTCTAGCGGATAAAGAGAGAAAACACAAACGAAAACAAACAATAATAATAAATTGATAATACTAAAATCTTTTTTGCTACATTTTAATATGAATTAAATAGTAATTAATTAAATGTTTAATTTTGAATCAAAAAATTTACGAAAAATTCATTTTTATTTAAAAATTGTTAGAAAAATTTATATTTTATATGTTAATTATACGGAAAAAATAACCTGTGACGTCATGCGCAGAGAGAGGAAATTTTGTTTACATTCTTTGCGCAATCTTTATTATTTGATTCCTGCAACTATGTCTGCCATTAAATGTCACTTTCACACAAGAAATAATAAAAAAAAACTAGAAAAACACAAGAACTTCTAGAAATTTCTGTTTGTAATTATGCCATAGTTTTATTCTTGGATGCACAAAACAAATGACGCATTAAGACGTGGTGGAATTTTTTCCGGAAAAATTTTAAACTTCTACACTCCAAAAAAAATCGCTTTAACTATTACCAGCCACCAACTGATCTCACTCGTCCATCCCCCGCCAATATGGCAACTTTTTCACTTAGTCTAACTGTACTGCTATCATAGATAACAGTTAAACTACAAAAAAATCTATTTATAGCTGTAATTAGTTGAAAAAAAGCTTTTTATCTATTAGATTTTGCTTTCTTATCAAAATATTAAAATCATTGTACTGATTCTTATAAAATATTCAGCTGCTATTCTTATCGTAACTTGTATGGCTTCGAATGTACCTGAGTCGGGAAATCAAAACATTAGAATTTTATTTCCGTTGGTATTCGAGCCAACAAGTTCGTAGCCGAATTTTCATTTTATCTATTTTTTGGAAATATTTTTTTTATTGTATCTCAAAAAAAAAAACGTTTTTTTTCTATTAATTTTGTTAACAATTTCAAGGAACGCCAAAAAGCCAGTAGCAGTAGATTGCCAAAGAAACATTTGCAGCAACAAATATTAGTGTAATCTTGTTTATGACAGGTTAATTATTCACTTCTTAAGTGAATGATAAGAAAACGTTAACTAAATGGTAAATGGATGGTTAAAGAGTGTTAAAGAATGATAGTAATTAAATAAATTTATGGTAGTAATAAAATAATAGACTCAGATTGTATAATTAAGGTATAAAAAGCTGACTTTTAACTCTTTAAATAAAATGAAGTTTTTAAAATGTGTCTGCAAAACACTTTAAAATGGAGGTAGAAAGAAGTAGGGTATCAAAATTATTTGGTTTTTCTTTTGTTCGAATAAAACGTATAGTTCGAATAAGAGATTTTAACTTGTTCGTATAATTCGATCACATACTAAAACTTATTCGAAATATTTGAATAATTTAAAATTTTTTAATAAAATAAATCAAGTCGTATGTAATATAATAACGTCTTAAGCCATCTTTAATAATATCTCTTAAATAAATTTTAATAATTATGTTCTTGGTCCATTCCATCATTATCATCAATGTTATCCTTAATATCACTTTCTTCAACTTATTAAATATCTCATTCACCAATTTGCATTTGAAGTTAGGTAACAAGGATGACACTGGCTCAATTAATAACCGGCGTATTTGTCACCAATGTGGTGCATTATGATTCCTTTTCTATTATTTATTGTGTTTTCCTGTATATTCTACTTATTTGAATTCGATGTATTAATGTATTAATGTTTTTGTAAAATTTATCATCTTGTTTTCAAAAGTTTCATACTATATTCGTTATTTGTTTTATCCCATAAGTATTTTGTTTGCAATTACTTTCAATACTTTCATTTAAGCTGTCAATAAGGGGCAAATTAATACATAATTTCGATTTTTCAATACGAGGGCGGTTCGGAAACGTCTTACCCTAGCACGAAAAGATAATAGTTAGTTTTTCAAAAACATTTTTATTTTTCAATATAATCTCCTGAAACTTCAATACACTTAGTCCAATGCTTATCTAGCAATTATATCCCTTGATTAAAATAGTTTTCCTCAAGGTCTTCAAAATAGTGTTTTACAACTGTTATTGCATCTTCATTTGAGGTAAAACGATTTGGCAACAGGTAAAATTCACTGGGAGCTAAAACAGGAGAATAAGTTGGGTGGTCAAGCAACTCGTACTTTAATTCGTTGATTTTAGCCATTGTTAAAACAATCTTGTGCGCTGGTGTATTGTCTTGATGAAAAATTATTTTTTTTGTTGTAAGCCAGGACGTTTTTCTCGAATTTTTACATTGAATTAAAATGTTGCAATATTACTCAGAATTTATTGTTTTATCCTTTTGCAGATAGTCAATCATTAACATACCTTTAAAGTCTCAAAAAAAAACGTTGCCAAAACCTTACCAGCCGATTGAATTTGTTTTGCCTTCTTTGGGGCACTTCCTCCAGCTTCAGTCCATTGCTTGGGTTGTTCTTTTGTCTCTGGAGTATAGTAGTCGATCCATGTCTTATCAACAATTATAAAACAATGTTTAAAATAATTTTCTTATTCCTCAAACGATCCAAACAAGCTTGAGAAATTTTTATTCTAATGCGTTTTTGGTCGAGTGCTTTTTCATCTGTAGTTCTTCATGAAAAATTAAATGGACTCGATCATTTGAAATGACCATGATATTAGCTATTTTATGCATTTTAATCCGTCGATCATTTAATACTTTGGCTACAATTTCTGTTGTTGTTTCGGTTTATGGACGTTCACTACGTGGTTCATCCTCAATGCTTGTACGATCGCGTTTAAATTCAGCAACCCGATTTTTTTACTGTTGCATATGAAAAAACACTTTCACCTAACACATTCACCATATCATTATGAATTCCTTATCCCGATAAAACTTTTTTATTTAAATATTTAATCACACTACGATTTGTTTTGAACACCTGTTTATATATGAAGGAATTGCTAGCTCGAAAATAAATTTAACATGTGCTCACAGCACAGATGGAGATTTCCAAAACACTTATTTTTTTTCTGTTTATACTGCGTTTTCTGTTCTAGGCTATTAAACATGTCTTATTTTGTAACATAAAAAGAAATAGTGCTACATTATAAGAATTTTTAATTATAAAATTATGAACATTTTTAAAATAAAACGATACAATATAATATTTATACATTTCATTCGATTATATTTTCATACGCTGTAGAGATTACAGTTTCCGAAAATTATAAAAAAAATTCCTGGTAGTTTTCCGTCAGGTCTGAAAGGGATATGGAAGCTATAATCAATTATTACCATAAAGTTAGTTATTTATATACATACATATATGTATGTATGTGTGGATTATTTCTGTCGAATTTCAACTTGATAGCGATTTTTATAAGACTTTTATTACCATTTAAGTTATTTTCGGAAGTGAAGTTTATATGGGAGCTTTGGTCAAATATGGATTCAAACAAAATGCCAGTTTGAGATTTATCTTTAAGTGAAACTAAAATTTGCTGAATTTTGTATGGATACTGCTCTTATAAAGATTTTTATGTACCATAAAGCCAAATTCCGAGAAGACATTTATATGGGGGTTATGATAAGTCGTGCACCGATTCTTACCATTGTCAACAGAACTTGTCCTTCTATAATAAAAATGAAGTGGACAAAATATCTCGATATTATCTGCCTTATATTTGAAGCAAATACCAAAAATTATGTGAAATCTGTCGAGGTTTTCTGAAACTTTGGTCTATAACTCGCATCCTATTAAACGGATTTCACTCATTTTCAACAGCAAACATTTCGGAGAAATAAAAAATGTTAGATAAAAATTAGATTTTCCTAAGACTTTTTTCGAAATTCTAACGTGTCTTCAACAGTATAACAAGAAAGAGTGTTATATTCATGACGAATCTTTTATTTCCACCATAGATCTATATTTCGGGAATACATATATATGGAGGCTTTGAGAAATCATGAACCGATTCCTACCATTTTTAACAGGACTTGTTCTTTTATGATTGAAATAATACAAATTTCATGATAATATATGCAACATATTTAAAGAAAACATCAAAACATTTTTGAGAAATATCGAGGTTGTCCCAAATGTTGGTCCTTAACTCTCGTTCTACTGAACCAATTTAGCCCATTTTCAATAATATTTGAAAGAGCCCAATGAACAATTTTTTTCACGATTGGAACAAATCAATTGGCCACCTAGATTGTGAGATTTAACGCCTTTAGAATATTTTTTGTCGGCTCATATCTATGAGGACGAACTGGAAGCTAATACTGAATGTACCGATATGTTGGAGAGAGTAAGGACAAAGCGTATGAAACATTTAAGGTGTAACCGCAGTCAACAATGGCATGAAATCATCTTTATACATTGAATTATATACTATAGTTTTTTCTTTAAACTCAAATATACATTTCCTAGATTTCTCTAAATTTTATATTAAATTATTTAAATACAATCCGAAAGCTTTTAAAAAATCACTTTTTATCGTTACTGAAATAAGAAGCTTTATTCGCAATTATAGAAGTATTTTAAAACTCTGGCAAATAAATAAAACCCCAATTTACAAACGAAGTTCTGCAAAATCTTTTAAAACAGGAGCCAAATTACCGCATTCGTGATCGAATGAGTTATCGTATCGAAAAATGATTTCGATATCGAAATTATGATAAAATGTACTAAATTTCTTGCTCGATATCGAATGCCATAATCTCAAATAAGAAAATTACGATCGATATCGAATGCGGTAATTTGGCCCCAGAACTTTCCATAACTTTAATACATATTATCCAAGCGATATCTAGAAATACTAATTAGTATAGATTACTATTCCATTATTAATTAATGATAAAAAAGATGTTCGAATTTCAAAGCAAAAGCAGACCTCAGATCATTCCACAATCCAACTTTACAGAAGCCTGATTACAGAAGATGCCAATCCTCCAAGTCAATCGTGTATGACTAAATGGCTAAATTATCGGATATGGCTAAAACTTTAACGGCAAAACAATTATAACATTATGCCCACTCGTACTTCTAAAACAGCCTAACTGACATATACTGAAACATATAAAAGTTAAGACTAAACTTATGCATGTATATATGTATGTCAAAAATAAATATGTTCGTGAATCTGAAATTACTCAATATCTTGATTTGCATTAATCACTAGTTTGTAATTAAAATTACACCTACGTAATAATGCCTCATTCTCTGAGGGGTAAGGATTGTAATTTGTTATAAAGTTATCATTTTACCACTTAACGCATTAGTTGTACTAAATATAGAATAAGTCATATATCTTATCTCACATATGTGCTCAAAAGCAATAAAAAGTGCATTTTGCAATTGTAGGAAGGCGGCGACGTGAAGGAAGTAGGTTTAGTTGTTGTTTTCAATTGATAATCAGCATTAAGACCGATTGTTATCGTGTTTGGAATGGTTTCGCTAGCTAATGAGTTGGAGTTCGTGCCATTTGAATTAATACTGAAATATAATACCATAAAAATTTGCTAATTTGAATGGCATAAGCAGTATCTTAGTTTCGAGACCACTCTAATCCAATGCAAATTTTTTTGAGGTATGCAAATTATAGATTTTTAATAAAAATTATTACTTGCTGTTAAGAGTTATGAATTGAGTCATGTTGTTTATTTATGAATTACTGATTTTGAACCTGATCATAAATTGCCCAAATCTTCAATAATGCATTTATCGTCCTGATTAGATCATGTATTTCATTAATTCAAACTTTAATATACAATTTCAATTTATTGTTCGCACTTGAATTTTGCTCGTGTGGACAGCTCTTGTTGATGTTATATTCTTGTTTGTACATCATTGTCATGACATTTGTTCACACAAAAAGACTGCCATTTTAGAAAATTACAAAGAAACATTGAAAATATTGAACAAATGAAACAACATTGCCACGTTTTCCCCACACAGAAGAGTCTGAACAATAGTATGTCCGCAATTCTGCCCAAGAACTCGTGTGCACAGAATGAAGCTGTGCGGTAACAGTTTAATTTCTTATTCTGTTTAAACTAAAATTTAATTTGTATTTCACATAGTTGCAAAAGAAGAGTATTGAAGCTGAAAGTTTTAAGAAGAACAATAAATTCGCCCTCCGAAGAGGTGCTGTGGTATTTCAAAATATGGCACTCTAATTGACAGATGCAAAATGTTTAAAATGCCTGTGAATGATTTGTGGTTTAATTAAAATAAATGATTGTAATACATATACATATTCTTAAAGCCTTTCATTAGTGCTTTAAAACAGTCTAACATATGCAATATATCTCTTATAGTTAGCGAGTTATATGCATTTAAAAATCAAAAAAAACTTTAGTTTGTTCAGTTTTTTACAAGTCACACACATTTTATAAACGATTTTATATAATATTATTGTATTAATTAAACAATAAATACAAAAAACATATTAAATATTTTACGAATCCATAAATATTAGATGTTAAATTAGAAAACTGTGAATTGAAAATTTACCATTTTGCGTAATTTTTGCCCAAAAGACCGCTATTACTCTTTGCTTGCTACAAAAAAGTTTATTGAGAAACTTAATATGCTTTCATATTCGCTTGAAAGATGAATCAATGGAAATGACTAAATTATACTAATAGCGGTATCTCAAGGCCCTTCCAAATTTTATATTATTTTAAAAGATAAATCAACAAGCATAACTTTAAAAGAGAAAACTTTTAAAATATATTAAAAATGGTTTCCCTGTTACTTTCAAATTCATCTTATATTTTTCAACTTTATTCTTTAAATTTATAAATCTTTTCCAGTAACTTGCACTTTTTAATAACAACACTATTGAAAGCTAACTAAATTCATAATGTTAAACATCATTAGTCAAATTTTTACTTTTTTCAAAAACTATTACTTATGTACATACTATATATTAGAACTTTTAATGTAAGCATTTGTATTCAAAACTCGTATTTGTTTAAGCAGATACTGTACGACTTAAAAGGTATTTGTATTTGGAAATTATTATGAAAATAAACAGAGATTTAAAAGTATGTTTACATATTCAGGGGTGTAGTGTTTTCAAAAAACCGACTTTTTTGAAAACCGGGTTTTCGGTTACCCGAACTCGAAAAAACCGGTTAATCGGTTAACCTCCCATTAAATGACAAAATAAATTAAACGTAAAAAACAATTAATTTTAATTTAAAAAACAACAAAAATAACTTCAAAAATAGCATTTGTTACACAAAAGTTGTACTTTGTGGTAAGAAAAAAATAGTGACTAAAAGAAATTTATAAAGACTATATAAAAAGTTTATAAAGCAAATTTTGTATAGTTTATAAGTTTTTATGAATAAGGGGGTAAATAAATGTGAATTTTATGAAATTTTTTCAAAGTAATATTTTAAAAACAAAACAATCCAAATGTTTAGCAGACATTCTGTTTTTTAATTTGGTTTTTGTTAGTGTTGATACCGAGAAGACTCTTTCACTGACAATTGATGTCGGATTAATAGTAAGAAGAGCATGTTTAATTTTTCCGTTCTCTTGTTAAATTTTTCCAAATATTCGAAGTCATCTGTAAGGTTATTGAGATTACCACGTTTGAATTTATTACTCAAGTCTTGAATAGATTTTAACCTCAAGTTTAGTTTTTCTTCTAAACTTGCGGAAAAAATAAGAAAAATTTACGATTTTTACAGATATAAAAAATCGGTTAACCGGGAGCGAAAAGCCGTTTTCCTAAAAACCGTAAATTTGCCCAAAACCCGGTTTTTCGGTTAATCGGTTAACCGAAATTGAAAACACTACAGGGATGTCATAGAAACCAATATTGTCAGAAGTGGTTTTAAAACCGACAAGAAAAAATGCTTTGGTGTCATAGGGCACTGCTACACGTTCAATAAATATCGAGATATTTCTAGTATCACGATATTTATTGAACGTGTAGCGACAAAAATCTTATAATGTAAATCGGGACTAACTGTATTTATAGTTATGCAACACAGTTTATATATATTTTGGTGGAACGTTTGGAATCTAATGTTTAGGATATTAAACTAAACATATTTAAAACTTATTCAAAAGCTGCAATGGATTGGTGTTGAAGAAATCAGGTCAACGTAACTCTAAAATAAATATACATATGAACTGTCTCCCGTAATTCTCTTTAGCTGCGTTGAACACTATTGAGTTATTTTCACAGCAAAGTTAAAACGAGCAGAACGATTTTTCTTGACAATAAAATATGTTATTTTAGCTGTTCACAAATATTGACTAATAAGTATTAATATGTGTTTTAAAATTATTCAATTGTTTTTGTATGCCAATGGATTTTATGTGAACAATGCTTTACTATGTGCCCTAAAATAAACTTACGAGATGAAGTTTATCCAAATAGAAAACAAATTTAAGATCATTCCATTTTTTTTATAATAAATCAAAACAGTTGAGTTATGAAAATTATAATCTCGATTTATTGAAAATGTGTTCAGCTAATTTAAATATACATATATTTTTTTATACAATACTCGTCAAATTGCTTTATATAAACCCTGCTAACTGGTTGAATACATTTATTTTTTTTTTGTATTGAATCAATATTAATACAATTTTGCAATGAACCATGATTAAAGTGAACAATGAATCAGAAAATAAAACTACATACGAGAAAAGTTGAACATAATCAGCCTTATTATGAGTGTCGTTTTCTTTCTACGACAACGACTGTTTCGTAATAGATTAAAGAAACAAATTTAATTTTATCTTTAATCTATTACGAAAGAGTCGTTGTCGTAAAAAGACAACGACACTCATAATATGGCTGAATATTTATGAAATTATTGATTTTTTTTTTTGTTTGTTTCTGATGTAGTTACATTTGTAAATATAAATTAATAAAATAATTGTGCATTGAAAACAACGAAATATATATATATATTTATGTATCTAAAGCTTATAAAATATTTGTAGTTTTTTTTATAAAGAAATGAAAACAATAGTTTTAATTAAATAAATTTTGTTGTAAACAATGTTTAAAATAATAATAATTTGGAATGTAACATCTTATTTAAATATATAATATAGTAGCAGTAATATAATACAAATTTTCATGAAATTTTCATTATTATTATAATTGTTATATTAGTGGGTATTATTTAGTATGTATATTAACAATTCCTTTTAGCATAAATAAATGATTTGTTTTGTGTGTGTTTTTGTTTATTATTAATAATTTGTTATTATGCAGTTCGGTTGTTATTGCTGTTGCAATCCCTGTTCATTGTAAGGTTTGAGTGTTTTAGCTTAAACATTTATTACACCCAGTAGTTCAGTTTTAGCATAGTGTCAGTGCCGCGGCATGTTACCCAAACGGAACCAATCTATTAATTCTTTGCGTAAATCATATTTACTTAAATCAATTTGAAAGCCTCCTAACAATTCGTTTTCTTGCAGGGTATCATGTGACCACACAGTAACATGTAGTATACGATTTTGTATAATTTGTAAAGGCATACGATATTCCAGCTAAATAATAAAGTAAAATTAGTAAGAAAACTTTTACAAATAGTTAAAATATTTTTAGCCTACCGTTTCCATATAACTTGGCACACAGGTCTTGCGCACAACTTTGGTTTTACGTTTGGTGGCCTTTTTGTCATCTGGTTTCAAATAGCATTTAACATAAGTATTGGGCTCTTGGGTACCCTGCAGCAAGGGCAAACCTTTGGCATGATGTATCTAAAGACAATTCAACAATTAACAATTGAATTGAACAATTTCCTGGTATTTTATTTTATACTTACCATTACTGTTAATATATCTCTGCGATATTGCATTGATAACTTCAATTGTCCCACTTCATTTGTATGTTCCCTAGATGTCTGAGATTTTACTTCTGTTACAAAAAAAATGAATTATTTTCTTTTTGTTATAATTTTTATATTAATTGCAAATTTACCTTTTATTTTCGACAAACCTAATTTAGCCTCTTTTTGATCTCTTAGTAATGGATGAAAGAATGTATACACCAAATCGGAATGAGCAATTTCATCGGCTGAATTGAATAGCGATATAAGAAATTCACGTATCTCGGGTAAACGCCTCTCGGCCACAGATTTAACATTGGAACGTCCTACGTGTATACCACTGGGTAAACTAAAATAAGAAAAATTAAAAAAAAAAAATTTAATTATTTGAAATATTTTTTTTTTAATTTATTTCATTTACAAAATTGATTCCATAAAGTATGAATTCTCCAGTGCTAAAGAATAATGCTAGGAACACAACTAGGACGAACGACGTATTTTTATTCGTTGTGTTTCTAGCATAAAGCCTACTCAATTATTCGTTTCATTTTCCAAAATCGGCGTATGCCGATCGCTCCAGCTCGTTTAAATTAAAGGTTTTGGGCAACTCCGAAGGGAAAAAGGAAGAGGTTCTAGTGTATACATATAGGTAGTAGAGACATAATTATAATTATGGAATAAATGTAGTGTCTTCCAAGTGGTATACTACCGATTTTGAAAGTCATAGATCTTGTGGTGGAAAACGATACTTGGGGGTAAAAGATGACTTTCTGTCTGAATAACTAACTAATTTCTGTATAACAATTTCTTCTATAGAAACATTTCGGTATAACAGTTTTTACCATTGAAAAATTTCCGTATAACAGTTTCCTCTATAGAAAAATGTCGGTATAACAGTTTCTTCCGTAGAAATTTTTTGTATAACAGTTTTTTCTATAAAAAAAACTGTCTGTATAATAGTTTTTTCTATAGAAAACTTTCTGTATAACAGTTTATTTATAGAAAATTTTCGGTATAACAGTTTTTTCTATTGAAAGCTGCAATAGTTTTTGCTATACAAAACTTTCTCTATAAAAGTTTTTGCTACAGAAAAATTTCGGAATAACAGTTTTTTCTATTGACAACTTTCTGTATAACAATTTTTTCTATAGAAAACTTTCTGTATAACAGCTTTTACTACTTTCTGCATAACCATTTTTTTCTATTTTTAATTTCAGTATAAAAGATTTTTTCTATGCAAAAATATCTTTATAAAAGTTTTTGCTACAGAAAAATGTCGGTATAACAGTTTTTTTCTATAAACAACTTTCTGTATAACAGTTTTTTCTATAGAAAAATTTCTGTATAACAGTTTTTTCTATAGCAAAATTTCTGTATAATATTTTTTTCCGAAAAGTTTCGATATAATAGTTTTTTCTATATAAAACTTTCTGTATAACAGTTTTTTCTATAGAAAACTTTCAGTGTAACAGTTTTTGCTATACAAAACTTTCTCTATAACAGATTTTTCTACAGAAAATTTCGGTATAACAGTTGTTTCTATTGACAATTTTCTGTATAACAATTTTTTCTATAGAAAACTTTCTGTATAACAGCTTTTACTACTTTCTGCATAACCGTTTTTTCTATTTTTAATTTCAGTATAAAAGATTTTTTCTATGCAAAAATATCTTTATAAAAGTTTTTGGTACAGAAAATTTTCGGTATAACAGTTTTTTTTCTATAGACAACTTTCTGTATAACAGTTTTTTTTATAGAAAATTTTCTGTATAACAGCTTTTACTATAGAAAATTTTCTGTATAACAATTTTATCTATTTTTAATTGCAGTATAACAGTTTCTCCTATAGAAAATTTTCCGTAAAAACGAAAATTTTTCTATAAAAAAAATTTCCGTAAAACTTTTTGTAATTTTTTCTATAAAAAACTTTCTGTAAAAATGTGACTGTATAATAGCTTTTTACATAGACAAATTTCTGTATACATATGTATTAAATTTTTCTAACAAACTTAGTCTCAAAATACTCTAACAAATATTGCAAATAAAATTTAGAAGTTTTATTTACATACAAAAGCCTTTAAATTGTATCACTTATGTTTTTGTCTGCGTTTAACGTCAAGCATCATCATCATAATTATTATCATCGTTAAGTTAATAAACAAGAAATATTAATCATTAAAGAACAATTGTTTAACTGGAAAAAAATACCTGCAAATATAGTACTAAGGTATTAACCAGAACTCTAACTAAACACACTATCCACAATCAGTGTAAAAAGAGAGAGGCATGATTATAAATATTCGTACATATGTATGTACTTATCAAAAGTTAAATAGAAAACGTTAAATACACATGCGTTGATATTAAATACTTAAATGCTTTGTGTTTTTTTTCACTTTTGCTAACTTGGCCATATTAAGAGTGGAAACGTTAAATAAAGAGAAATTTGAAAAAAGCAAAAATATCAAAACTACAAAAAGCTACAAAAAAAATATTGATAACAAACAGAAAAACACCTTTTTATAATGGTTAAAGCAAAAAACACAATAATTGATAACAAACAAATATTAAATATTTTATAGAGAAGTCATAACAAATACTCCCGCCGTGTCGGTAACAACTGAATACGAGTTTTTATTTTGAAATTATTTTGTATATTAATTATAGTAAAAGTTTTACACAGACCAACAAAATCAAAAAAAAAAAAATATAAATAAAATAAATTCAGTTGCAAGCGTTACATACGGAATAATAAAATTATAATTATAAAAGTGTAAAACAAAACTCTCAGAAAAACAAAAAATAAAATATTACAAATACATTAAGACAAATTCCTAAGAAATGGCCAAAATTAATTTAACAAATCAACATAATCAAGGTTTGAAAATAACTTAAAGATAATAATGGTGATAATAATGATGATAATGTTGTTACTGATAATGATAAGAAAACTAATTTCTTTAATGACGACAATTGTGTTTTCGTATGACAAATTTCTAAATGTTTCTTTTTATTTTTTTTTTGTTCCCCCTCCCCCAGAAAATCTGGGTGCAGTGGCCTCTTTGGGTGTATTAATGTGCATGGTAGTCACTATAGTAGGCATAAAGTTATGGTGGTTTAAACATCGTTTAACATTTGAACAGACCAGCACACAAAATGGTGCCACTGGTGGCACAACACCCGCTGTTATAGTGCCGCGTAGAAGTAAACAACTAAAGTATAAAAAGGATAAAAGATATTCGCAACAAGTAAGTGCAAATCAATGGATTTTAAGGTGGCAGATTGAAAGGACAAGGATTGAAAAGTTGATACGATAATGCTTTTTTTATACTATTTCACAAATCAATTGAACTGTAGTAATCTCATGATTCATTTCATACTTTCAAATAATTACCAGTATTTTTTGTAACAGGACAAATTTACACATTTTTATAGTATAACAGTTTCAGTATAAAACTGTGATTTTTATAGAAAATCTTCAGTTTAACTGTGTTTTCTATAGAAAAGTTTCAGTATAACTATGATTTATATAGAAAAGTTTAAGTATAACAGTTTTCTTTTACAAAATTCTTTTCTATGGAAAAGTTTCTGTGTAACAGTTTCTTCTATTGAAAATCGTCAGTATAACTGTGTTTTCTATAGAACATTTTCTGTTTAAAGTGTTTTCTATAGAAAAGTTTTAGAATAACTGTGATTTTTATAGAAAAGTTTCAGTTTAACTGTGTTTTCTATAGAAAAATTTCAGTATAACTGTAATTTATATAGAAAAGTTTAAGTACAACAGTTTTCTACTGTTTAAAGTGTTTTTTTATAGAAATTCCAGTATTAAAGTTTTTTCTATAAAAAAATTCAGTATAACGGTTTTTTCTATAAAAAGTTTCTCTACAACAATTTTCTGCTATGTAAAATAAAAAATCTTCAGTTTAACTGTGTTTTATATAGAAAAGTTTACAACATTCTTCTGTTTAACTGTGTTTTTTATGGAAAAGTTTCTGTGTAACAGTTTCTTCTATTGAAAATCGTCAGTGTTTTCTATAGAAAATTTTCTGTTTAAGGTGTTTTCTATAGAAAAGTTTTAATATAACTGTGATTTCTATTGAAAATTTTCAGTTTAACTGTGTTTTTCTTCTATAGAAAGTTTCTTCTATAGAAAAGTTTCAGTATAAAAGTTTCAGTATAACGGTTTTTTCTATAAAAAGTTTCTCTACAACAATTTTCTGCTATATAAAAATAAAAAATCTTCAGTTTAACTATGTTTTCTATCGAAAAGTTTCAGTATAACTGTGATTTATATAGAAAGGCTTAAGTATAACTGTGATTTATATAGAAAGGCTTAAGTATAACAGTTTTCTTCTATAAAATTTATCTGTTTAAAGTGTTTTCTATAGAAAAGTTTCTGTATAACACTTTCTTCTATAGAAACGTTTCAGTATAAATGTGATCTTTATATAAAAGTTTCTGTATAACAGTTTATTTTATAGAAAAGTTTCTGGATAACAGTTTCTTCTATAGAAAATTTTCAGTATAACTGTGTTTTCTATGGAAAATCGTCAGTATAACAGTATTTTCTAAAGAAAGTCGTCATTACAGTATTACAGTAATTTCTTTGTGTATATAAGAATTTTATAGGACTAAAATAATTATTTTGATTTTTTTTAAAGGCCATGCAAGAGATGCTTTATATGATCTCTAATTTATCGCAATCGCAATATCGAAGATAATAAATAAATAATCTTTTTCGGATACTCGCTTTTTTCGCTGACACATAACTAGTTGACTAAGTGTTTCTTTAGCGATAAAGTCGCGGTATTAGTTGTAAAATTGTATTCAAAATTGTTCATGCCATTTTAAGATGAAATTGTCACTGAGAATGGAAATTGACAACTCTCACACACTCTTCTTTATTAAAAAATTGTCTCCATTTTACATATTTAGAACTGTGAAGTGATATGTCTTTGTGAGACTTGTTCTTTTAAAAAGCCCTCCCCCATATATTTGTAGACTTTTGACAGCAATAAATGAAGAAATGGAATTGAAACTATGTTACTGCAAAGATAAATTGAAACGACAGGTAAACAAAAATTCATGAACATCAGAACATTATTTTCGATCTGTTTAAAAATAAAATTTGGATAACAATGAATCAAGGATACAGGCCTTTTTTATTTAAAATAATAACAAGCTTAAAATATGCAATACATTTCATCATATAATAATTACAAAATTATTTTGAATTTCTTTGAAAATTTGTCTAATTTTTACAAATTTAGATATATAAATTTACTAATATGTTCCTAAGAGACAATTTATTTTAGAAAAGCTCCCCACTATTTGTAGTTTATTGATTAGAGAATTGCACAACATTAGATTTCGACAGAATAAAAATTTTTCCGGGTATAAAATTGGAAGTTCAACATAGATGGATATTTAGAAAAATCAGAAATAGTGTGTGATCACTGTGAAAGTCCAAAATGAATTGAGAGATGTTATTAAATCAAACCGACAAATGTGGGGGAACAAATGGATGAACTACCATCACCAATGTTTTGTATGAGAATTTGTAAATTTTTTCAATTCAATGGAAAAAAAACTTTCAAGAACTGAATGATCAGATTATAACAGGAAATGAAATTAAATAAACTGTTTCATGTTCTCGAAAGTTGATGTAAATGAAAACATCTAAAAACACACAACAGGGAATGAAATTGAATAAACTGTTCCATGTTCTCGAATATTGATGTAAATGAAAACATCTAAAAACACTAGTTTGCCAGGCAATATGACTACTAGCACAATTAATGGTTATATACCGGAGAGTGCTTAAATGATCATTTAATTTTATAGTCCCTAAATTATATTTAGAATCTATTTAGCAACGGAATATTACACTAGATCACCTTAACTGTACAACTTGATTAATCAAAATCACAACCACAGAGATCACTAATCAGACAATATTATGACATAATGGGAAGTAAACTGCGAAGCAGTGGATCCGCCATGCAGTCTAAGTACTGTCACAAATAAAAATTATAAGCAAATAATAGAGTTAAAGCTGGAGTGCAGACTATTTTTGAAAATAAGACAAACACACATTTAAATTTAATTAAAATGAAGACCTAGATTTTTTGTCACCTCTTTTATATTTTCTTAAATAAACAGAATGAATGTACATTCATTTGAATAAAAGAATTTTAATTTATTAAAATACAATATCGCATTTCATTTACTCTAAAACAAATCATATCATATTTCTTCCATTGAATGCAATAAGTAATGGAAAATATTATTTTAATCAGGTGTTTTCCTTGCTACTTTCAAATAGAAATATTTATAATTAAAAGAAACTACATTAATTGAAGAAATCAATTTAGTGTTGATAGAAAATGTATGTACGGGTATATATGTAAATATATATCTATATAGAACAATAATAAAATATGGATAGTAAAAACAAAAGAGTAACAACATTTCTAGATAAGATTTTTTGGTTACGTGGATGACACATACATAACATACCTGGCTGGCGCGCTCTTAGAGACTATGTTTGCATACTCTTACTCTTAGATATGAAAAATAATTGCTCTATTTATTTAAAATAAAAAAAAAAACGATACAAGCTATTACTAAACAAAGAGCAAGATATAGGAAATATGTTACAAATCAAAATAGAGAAAATTTTAAAAGAAATTTTAAGTCATCACATAGGGTGAAGAGGGCACCGATTGCTTACTACACCCGTCGCAAAATGGGGCTCGAGCCCTACGCTTGTTTAATGGATGTAAACAGGTAATTTGGTAGACTGCAAAAAAAAGGAAATATGTCGTGGACCAACTGTTCAGAATTCAGAGATCTGCCTGTTTTGGTATCACAGGTGCACTACGTACTAGTCCTTTAGAGGTTCTGAACACTATTCTGCACCTAACCTAAATATACCTACGCTTAATGGCCATTTCCACAAGCAGTGCGGTGAAATTATCTGCCACTGGTTGCAGGAAATCAAGAATATATGAACATACAAAAATCTTGAATTTTCCTTTCCCTTCCTTACACCAAACATCCGACTACTCAACACCTCTCATAGACTTTGATAAGATGTTCAAAATCACTATTCCATCCAGAAGATAATGGAAAGGGGTCATATTATTGACCGATATGACAAATAAATATACACTGATGGCTCAAAGATGGAGTGTGGCGTCGGTTCCGGCGTTTCCTGCAATAAATTCAGTTTAAAACTCTCAATACGCCTTCCAGACAAATCTAGTGTTTTTTCAGGCTGAAATACTAGCGATTAAGGAAGTTGTAGAATATTAGCGGCAACTCATTTTTGTCAACAGCCAGGCGGCACTCATGTCACTTAAATACAATGCTACAACATCTCTCTAGTCAGACAATGTAAGGAAAAACTGTCCAGGGTATGTTGTCTGACATTACTTTAGTTTGGGTCCCTGCACATAGGCACTACTACGGAATGGACAGACAGACGAAGTGTCCAGAGAAGGATCCACTTTAAATGACTCAACGGCTGTGTCAAGCATTACCGCTTGGGACTACTAAAAGTAAAATCTTTAGGCACTACTCTCAAAAGGCTGAAAATAGGTGGCGCAAACTAAACACATGAATAACCACTAAGAAAATATGGCCAGTTGAGAATGAAAAACACAGTAAGCAGCTCGTGAATATGAAACGAAAGGACATATGGAGAATAATAGCGGTGCTAACTGGTTACTGGATGATTGGTAAACATGCAAGCAGATTCGGATTTCCTTTTAATGCTTAATGCCCAGCTCTTCACAATTCAAAACAACACTCACATACTAAACAATCTGGCAGAGACATTAAATATCAAATCGGATACTTGAATATCCGGGATTTAGTGCTCTGTAATTACTAGCATCTGGATATGATTTTAGTCCTATTGCCAATCTTATTGAATGTTGTGGTCCTTTTCAAAACGAAATCAAAAGATTATTCTTGAATGCTTGCACGTACTGCCAACCAACTAGGAAGCTTTTTTCAAATGTCAAAACATGCTTATTTTTAAACTTGTTACACTTAAAAGTGATTTGCAAGGAGTTTAACAACTTAGAGTAGGACAAGTTAATATTTGAATAGTCTTATAAAATCCGAAAGATCTGCTTCCTTCCTAAGGTCCAACATATATCCCACATTTTACTCTGTAAAAATATTGAAAATTTTCCTGTTTTTATTAATCCCAACAGATCTATGACAGTGTTGAAGTTCATGGCGTTTTCCGACAAAAAAGTGAAGATGAATTCGAAATTCAAACGCCCCAACAATTGCCACGTAAGTCCTCTAACATTTTCAATCAAAACAAACTCAAAATGTTCAATTCCATACTTTCAGCGGTACGCATACGCCAGTTGTCCGAAAGTACATCATCCCTAATATTACCACCACCACGCAACAAACGTAGAGATCAAGTACATTCCACAGCATTTGAAGATTTGGAAATTGCCACACCACCCCTAACAACCGCCTCATCTTCAGATCTCACAGCGATACATGAGAGTAATACAAAAATATCCCTAACATTTGAGGAATTTGAAAAACAATTTAAATTAAAAGAAATAAAAACCGAAGTTGCCGAATCAAGCAGCTCGCATGAAGTAATTGAAGTACCCGTGCCACCGTTACGTTTAAATCGCAGCAGTTCGGCCATGGTGAAACAGGAAAAGACCCAGCGTTACTTGAAATCTTCTCAATCTATAACCATACCAGAGTTCCATAAAAACATAGAAAGACGGCCGACTGGTTTCTCTAGACCCACAGAAGATTTAACCAAAATCGGCGATTACGATGAACCAAAACTATTTGAAACTTTCGGGGAGCGTAGACCTACTGGTTATATCAAGTATGAAGAAGTTGATATTGATTTGCAAGAACAATATGAAAAGGAACTAAACGAAGAGTTAGTTAAGGATGATGATTGTTATTTGGAAAGTACCAAGGAAATGCCTGCTTTAGATGCTTTAAGAAATGAACGTATTGTTTACAACAATAATTTAAACGAAAGTCGCGATGTACAGCAAACAGAAAAGTATAATTTCAATATAAAAACATACAATTTTAATGAATTAGAAGATGTAGAATATAAGGAAGAGGATTTCAGAGATCAAACAACGAATAAAGCGGCTGAAATTAAAGCACTTCACTCGGTAACGTTCAAGGAATTAGATACGGAAAATTATGAAAATCCAGAAGTTAAATTGAATGCAGAAGATCACTCAGTAAATGAGCCCACTGTTCGGACGGATGAAGAGGAATTCGTAACTGAGTTTAAAACCGTGAAGGGAAGAAGACCCACTGAGTTTGTTAGAGCTGGTCAGATGGATGAAGAGGAATTCGTAACTGAGTTTAAAACCGTGAAGGGACGAATATCCACTGAGTTTAGTAAAGACACTCCAAAAGATGCTGAGGAATTTTCAACTGATTTCCGTTCAGTTAAGGAGCGAAGACCTAATGAATTTATTAAAGACAACTCTACAGATGCTAAAAAGGAATTTATTAACGAGTTCCGTTCAGTTAAAGAACGAAGACCTACAGAGTTTAATAAAGACTCTCCTGATGTTGAAGAGGAATTTAATACAGAATTTCGTTCAGCTAAGGAAGAAAGAACGACCGAATTTGTTAATGAACCTATGTTTGATACTTCTAGTTTACCAGAGGATTTCGATAATCAATTTACTAGCTGGCCTCAATTTGAAGAGAAAATCGAAACACCTAAAGTAAATGTAAGAAGGTTTAACAATTCTGATTTTAAGCAGCAACTCAGCTACGAGGAGGATGATGACTTTACTATCAGAAACGGCAAGGAAAAATCTGCTATATCATTTAATATTACTGAAATGTTCAGCGAAACCAATAAAATATTCAACCTAAATCACATACCTACAGGTTATGAAAGGAACTGTCCCGAATCTCCTGAATTAAGTGAAGCAGAAGAATGGCAAGAAACATCCCATAGTAAAAAGAAAACCTACACACAAGTACGTTCTTTAATAACCACAGAAACTTTCAACCATATAAAACAACATGAGGTAACGTTTGATTCTACCACAGTACAAAATTCTGATAGTGAGGATTACACTAATTCGGCAATAAAACAAAGACGTCCAACTGGATTTGTAAGAAAAGATGAATATACAGTGACATTTAATAATGAAACTGAGGATGATAAAAAAGATAACCAAAGAAGATCTACTGGTTATGTAAGACGTAATGTAGAAATAGAGGAAATCCAACCATTAACTGTTACATTTGAAGGCAAAGAATTTCCCACTTGGGCGCAAAGTGAAACGGAAAAATTTAATCTTGAGCAAAGAAGGCCAATAGAATTTGTAAGAACGGCAAATAATGAAGAAGACTGGAATGATATCAGCCTGCAGCAAAATCTGCAAGATTTCTCCAAAAGCCAAGTGAAATTTGATAAATCTATGGATTTTAAAAATGAGCCAGAAAGATGGGATTCTGAAAGAGACTTCCAAAATTCCCCTATTAAACAAAGACGACCTACTGGCTTGAATAGAGACATAAACTTAGAAGATGAAGAATATTCAAAAATTGCTTTGGAAAATAAAAAAATTTCAATTACTCCTACAGTAAGATTCAAGGAAATGGAACAAAGTTTAAATGATTCTGACATTAACAGCGATTCTTTGGTAAAGCAAAGAAGGCCCACCGGCTATGTAAGAAAAGAAGAGTCAGATAATTTGGAGAAACAAGTAAATTTCCAGTTAAAACACGAAGAAAACGAAACAAATTCCAAAAAAAATGAAGCCTTGAAGCAAAGAAGACCTAAAAAAGAAGAAGTTACCAAACAAGTAAATTTCGAAATCAAACAAAACTCAGATGATGAAGAGAAAACTGAATTTGTAAATGAGCAGCTAAGACAAAGAAGACCCACAGGTTTTGTTAGAAAAAAGGAACTTAAGTGTTTAGAAAATCCTGCCCCAATTTACCAACCACCATTTGAAAATAAGCACAACGACTTTGATGATAATTTATGGCGTGAGATGGAAAAGGATGTGGAACAGGATTTCTCTAACAATATTGAAGAGGAATTTGCCAAAATACGTCACAACTATGAACTGAATGAAGGAGATTTCCTAGAAAAATCTCCCCTAAATAGTCCCCAACAACCTTTAGGTTTTGGCAAAAGTATCGATGATGATTGGCTTAATTTCGAAAAATTAAAGCCAACACAAACAAAAGAAACGTTGCAATCACCTCAAGAAATTAAAATTACCTTTAGTGATCCTGAACTGGCAGCCACTACCTCAATACTCAAGGAACACAAACTAGAGGAAGATGTACAAGCTAAGCCGCGCAAAAGTAAAGTAACATTTGATTTTAAGACCGATGAACGTGTTATTCCTTCCAGAAACCACCTAAATGATTTAGAATATGACATTAATTATAATTATTATGATGATGATGTGTATGACAAACCGCCACCGCCTATACCACCGCAACCCATGCAACGCTTGTCGAATATAAATTATAATAATAAAACATCAATGACTCCTATTGTGGCCATACCCACAACAATATCATTATTTGGTACTCAAATATCTCAAGAAGAAAATGGTGAAGACAGCTGGTCAGCCATACGTAAACATCGCAACTTGACTGTAGAATTCGAAAATCTTTCCTCAAACTCTAAATTATCTTCACCACCACCCTGCCTTAATACGCCACCGCCTAAGCCTTCCTATCGCAATCCTATGGCTCAGCTGGCTATACAACGTGCCAAGGAGGTGCGTGCCGATATGGACGGCTTTAGGTCACGTTCTATAAACGATAAAAAACCGGAGGCCTTAAGGAGGCAAAAAGAGAGAGTTTTAAATTTAAATAATGATGATAATTACGATGGTACTGATGCTTAACTAGTTGGAATTTATAAATGTTAAATTATGTTTTAAGATAGTACGAGTACATATTGCAGTTAATATACTTTGCTTTAAATAAACTTTTTATGATAA
This sequence comes from Bellardia pandia, assembly GCA_916048285.2. Classification (NCBI taxonomy): domain Eukaryota; kingdom Metazoa; phylum Arthropoda; class Insecta; order Diptera; family Calliphoridae; genus Bellardia; species Bellardia pandia. Next base: position 96,737,725 of record OU696531.1, on the reverse strand, counting down.
ACTATTTTAAAGACTTGGTTTTATTTAAAGAAAATTATCTAATCGGCGCAAAATTAGAGGCGGAGAAAATGTAAGTTTTTTAAAAATTAAACATTTTGTTTCTTAGAAGAGTTTATCTAGCTAAATTTATCGAAAACTTGGTCTAAGCTGATATTTCTGATGATTCTAAATTAAAACAAGTTAGAGAGCAATATTCAGCTAAGCCGAATCTTAAAAACAGTCCACCTCAATATAATAGGAAATACAGATACTACACTGGTTATAGGACTAGTATATCATTGTTCTGTGTTTTTTGTTCAGTCTTAGTGCAAATTTTATTAGTATTTTATATATTGTTTGAAAGACAATTTTACGAATAACATAATTTATTTCAAATATTTTGACATTTTATCTAATTTTATAATTGATATAATTACCAATTCTTAATCCCAATGTACACGAAACAATTATTTAAGTTAAGCTGATTACCTCTTAGACATCGGAATGAGGGAAAGATAATACGAGTATACACTTAATTGTACTTGCAATTCAGTTTACTCTCTTATTCGTATTACATACATATGTATGTGTATACAAATGTGTGTGTATTCTCAAATAAAAATAAGAGCGATATAAGCAATAAGAATTGTGCTGTGTGAACAACGAAAAAGTTTTAAGGAACAAATTATAGCAATCTTTTCAATAAAATGTAATTAATGTGAAAATTGGGACATGCCATAATTTACAGAGTTTGTCTGCTGATTTTCATAACAGTCTTGCGTGTAATTTAACAATTTATAAAATTTAAAAAACATTTTTCCATATTCGCCACAATTTAAGAAACAGAATATAAAAAAAGGGTAAGATTATAAGGTAAAACTTCTTTTGGTTGAATTTGATCTCAATAAATTTATTTACAAGATATTTATGGGTGGCATAGTATAAGTGGACCAATCATGGACTGATAGCTTCTAAATCAAGTATCCTCTAATGTGATTTCTATTTTATTTTTGGCTTGTTTTGGCTGAATTTGATCTCAATAACTTTATTTACAAGAGTTGTATGACTGGTTGTTATACTCAGAAGCGGACTTAGTTCGGGAGTTATTACCAATTATTAACTGACAGCTAAAAAATCCAGTAGCATAATTTATATGCTATGCCGTATAACCGATATTATTATGAGTTCTGGATTTAAATTTCTGATCTGTATAAAAGTTGGTTTGATATCGATATTTATTAGAAATTTTTTTGGGTTAAATAGTTTTTTTCGAAATCGTCCTTATATGGCAGCTTTGAGAAATCATGGGCCGATCTTCTTAGATTTCGGAATAGATAATTTTATGCATATGAGGATATCTCACGTCGAATTTTAATATAATAATTTAAGATTAACGTGAATTTCGGAAGTAAACCTTACATGAGTGATATAGTTAAATATGGATTGATATTCTCAAAATCCAGCAGTTTGATTTTGGCTTATATATAAATACTTTGTGTAAAATGTTGCATCGGTACCCTTAGTTATAAGAGATTTATGAGTATTGAAGTGGTTTTCGGTAGAGGGCTTTAAATGGGAGATATGGTCAAATATGGACTGAAATTCACAAAATTCTGTTATATGTTTTTTGTGTATAAGACCAATTATGGTCCGACCATTATAAAATTTAGTACAACAATCTTAGTATCTATAAAGATTAGTTGTATCGAATTTTAATCTGGTAACAATATTTATATCAGATGTATACGTTTTTAAGTGAATTTTGAAAGTAGACTATATGTCAAATTTGGATCGAACAAACCAAAATTTCGTTTTGCGATTTCTTTTGAATAAAACTTATTTTTATTGAGTTTTATATTGATATTAAAATTTTATAGGCATTTGTGTATCAATGAAATATATTTCGAGAAGGTATTTGTATGGGGGCTATGAGAAATCATGGACTGATTCTTACTATTTTTCTCACAGTTCCTTGTTTATAGAAATAACGTGTACAAAATTTCATGGTAGTATCTGCACTATAATTTAAAAAAAAAATCTAAAATTTATAAAAAATAAAATATCAAATTCTTATGGAGATTGCCTCACATTTTGGTCCATAACTCAGGTTTTACTATACCGATTTTGCTGATTTTCAATATCAAACTTGCCTACAAAACGAAGAATATTTTTCTGGAAATTTTGCTACGTTAAGTTGTATATTTTTTACATCAGAGTGTTTTAAACAGACAGACGGACAGAGCTCAATCGACTTAAATTTTCAAAAGGATCAAGAACTTTGTTGGGTATCAGATGAATTTTATTAAAATTTCATATGGAATGACAAACGTATGTATATCACCACTTGTGGTGGTGGAAGGTATAACAACTTGGAATCCGAAGACTTAATATAGCATCATTTAATGGTCTTAATATTAAAAAAAAAACAATTGTATTATTTCTTACCTGTGCAATTTAGCCAATGGAAAATGTAAGCACAACTTTTGATGAAATTCGGTGAACTCTTTATAGGAACGAAATAAATGGGTGGGATCTTTTTGACCATGGCGGGTGACAAGTAAAATGTATGTATAAAATTTCTCCATTTCATAGTGTTTCTGACAACGTACCACAGTAACACTTTTTAAGCGGCCATCTTGATGCATTCTACAAATATATTAAAGCATATGTATATTTAACAAGAATTGGTAGCTTATCTTGCAACTTACGTATATTTTCTAGGAACAAACGACAACAGCTCACCGCTGCCCTCATCATTGCTAAAACGCATTTGTGCCAAATTGTGCAAAAAGAAATTGAACTGTGTAAACCAGCTCTTCAAAGAGAACTGTATCATTTTAGCAAATGAGGCAGCTGCTTCCGGATTCGATTGTGATGGTAGTAAAGCTTTGCGTACATAAGTAACAGCATCGGCTGTAACGCCTGGTATACCGGCCGTAGCCATAAGCGCCAACATGTGTAACAATAGATCACCATGTTTGCGTATAATATTAAAGGCACGACAGCACAAATCAACAAAATAATGAAAATCTGTAGAGGGTTTATCACCGCCATTAATCACATACGCCATGTCAGAGGTAAGCACAAACGGCGTGCGATCTCTGTAATGAAAATAAATTAATTATTATTGCGGTTTCGTATTTGAAAGACATGTTAACTAACCTTTTAAAATTACCAAACATTTGAGCGTCACCTAAAAATTTACCAAAATCTATGTGAAATAAATGTCCTGAGGTTTTTAACATAATATTGTCATTATGTCTATCACAAATGCCCAAAATATAAGTTGCCACACTATATCCAGCGCAGGAAACTGAAGATTGGATTAAGATATAGAAACAATTTTGAAATTATAAAAAATACTAAAATAATTTGCAGATCTTTGCCCGATACTCAAAATTTTAATATATTTTGTTATTTGACTGATGAAGTCTGACTATCTTTAAGCCAAAGCTGTCCAGTATTGAAACAAACCATGGGGCAATCAAAATTTATCTAATTCCAAAAACTTACCCGTAAAATTCTTAACAGCTCGTTGATACTCCAATTGACTGGGATTTTGTTTAGCCAACCACTCTGCTATAGGACGATCCTTAAACGAGCCCGTCAAACCATATTCCACCTGGATTTTTCTTAAAGTTTCAGCATCCGAAACTAATTCAATCATACCCTTCTTAAAGCCAGTAGGAACACAATTAAAGGTGACCATTTTCAAATCCAAACCCTCGGCCAGCCACATTTTATTCATGACACGTATAAGCTGTATGGTCAGCATGTCTTGTTGCAAATCATCACCAGACTGAGAAGTAAAATAATATGTTTATTATATTTATATAAAAAATATAAAAAGTTTAAACAATACCTTAAATATGGCTGGTAATATTTCTGCATCGGGACCTACAAAGGAAATTTTCAGGGGCAAAGTATTGGAATTGAAATAACTACAGTTGCGTACATTGACCCCAGCCACTTCCAATTCCGGGCCCAAAGGCAATGAGGTGGGTTTGTCTAATAGTTCTTGATTGACAGTATCCATGCCGGCACACAAAAACTTTTGCCTTAAAGACTCTTTGGCCTCTTTCACTGTTTCAGCAATGTTGGCCAAGTTCTGTAATAAATTATATATAAATTACTTATATTATGTTTAACTGCTTTAACACTTACCCTGCACATTAGATTCTGCAGCAGAAATCTCTTTGACAGCTTTTCACCACAAATGGCCAATAAAGCCCTTAGCATCATCTTATTCCGGCGATAGTAACGAGCCTGAGTTATCAAAGCATCATCCATATCAACAGAGTTACCTGATGAAGAATCTATAGAGTTTTGGGGACCATCACCGGGCAAACTGTGCACTAATAGCCAATACATATGATGAGCTATGCGCGGAGATTCCAAAGATTTGCACAGTAAAAATCTACCCATTGAGGAGGCTTCATAAGTATCGTGTTTTAAAGCTTGTATTAGTTGTGGCAAATAGTCTACCAACTGATCATTGGGTAATTGTGAAATCCATTCTACCGCCTTCTCTCTAACTTTGGCATCGGGATAACGTGGCAATAGCAGTTCTAAAGCCTGCAAAGGTGATAGGGCTGACCACGAATAGAGCAATGAGTGTAAATCCATGAGACTAGCATAATCCCAGCTATGGGCAGCATGTAATACTTTGGGTAAGGCATGAGGAATTTTTTGCAAATACAAACGTTTCTCCCAGAAAACTTCACGTTTATCGATGGCACCGGGATAGCCCTGTTCGGCGGTATCCAATAATTCCTGCTGCAGATTGGTGTCCAAGGAATTGAAGTCGTATCTTTAACAAAACATAAATAAACACTTTTAAATAACTTTCTCTCGGGTTTTATAAAAAGCACATTTCTTACCTTGGTGCTGGTGGTGGATTTTCCAATGACTCGGGAAATTGTATTTTACCACCATAAGGCGGCACTTCTATGCTCAAAACAGGACAAAAATCAGGCTGAGGATGACAGCCTCTAGCTGGTGCCGGACCCAAAAACTTATCGGCCGTCGCCGGCCACATGGACAGTAAATATGAACCACAAATCATTTCACGTTTATAGTCAAACAATTGTATGGCACACCAACCCAATTCGGTGGTAATTTGTCGTCTCTCAACATTTTCTGCATTATTTTGATCATTTTCCGCCACCTGTGTACCATACAAGACGAAAATCAAACGTGCCTCTCTGGGCAAAGTACAAATGGGATTTTTCTCAAATGTTATCCAAGAAGAGAATTTCAAACGAGGAAACAAACCACCGCTGGTATCATTCGAACATTTTGCTACCACAGGATCCGATATAAAGCGCGAACCATAGTTGATTTGTACACCCAAAGAATAACTGTCGTAACGCCACAAAGGTGGCGGGCGATGTAAACAATTTATGCTGACCACAATGGGCTTGGATACAAAAGAAACATGTATAGGTGCTAAAAATATTAAATGATATACAGATTTTTATATGGTTTTATTGCGTAGTAACGATTAATACTAACTTATTGAGTAATCCAGTGTTTTAACCGAAAATCCTACCCTAAATACATTAGAATACAATTCGATTAGTTCTTGTACAGCATCTCTTAATTTACTGCATTTCAATTGAATTTGTTCTAAAATAGAACGCGGCCGTAAACACACTTCAGCATAGTCGCCGCAATCGGTGACAATTTCGGGATTTGTTGAGGAACTAGCATATTTAGGTTGATTATCTTCACAGACTTTTTTCAACTGAGCTACACAGTCGGCTAGTTCCAATGTATCAATGGAACCCAATAAGGCACAAATAGCTTTAACGCCCTGTACAACACCAGAACAGGATAGAACATTACGAGTACTGCTATCGCTGGCAGCTGAATCTAATTTATCAATTTCAGTTTCCAGAGTTTCTAAAATTCAATGCAATTTTTGTATTAAAATTTAATAATATAATGCACTCGTATATTATGCCTTCACTCACCTAATAATATCATCATGCTTTCATAAGTTATAGTGGTGGCCACTTCGTTGGGCAGCACATCCTCTGGACGCATTTCACACTCATTTTTATCATCTCTCTCGGTGCGTGCTATAACTTTCATATTTTCCTCGGTTTTTAAGCACAAACCCAATTGCACATCTTTTTCTAGTTTTAAACTATTGTGTACACATTCCAGTTGGCTGAGTTTAGAAGAATTCAACAGCCATTCCGACATGCCTATAGGCCGTACAGCGTAATCATTGACATGTCCCCTTATTTGACCCTCCAAAGAGTAAAATGCTTGGCTAATAACCATTTCAACAGGAGTATTAACTGAAAAAATAAATTAAATAATACAAATTTCGGATCTATAGAAAAATAGTTTCACAAAACTTACTGTCACAGGTAAATTGTATAGGTGCTCCATAACCCTTAAACTGCCCCTTATTAGGCGCAGCTGATTCACCATCCGGAAACAAGGCATTTAATGCTGGATGTACTAAAATCTTAATACTAGTCTCCATGGGATAATGATAATTGAACTCAGATGCTATAATATGACCCACATTGTGTATTTCATCGTCGTAGGGATAACGTTGTCTCAATTCTTTTACCATATAATAGAAATCGAGTAGTTCTAGGTCTACGGTACGTTGATCTGTAACAATTTCGTAAAGACGTGCAGAGGTTTTTCGTCTATCCAAGGCGTGACTTGTATGTAATGCTGGTACATATTGCTCGTAATCCCGGGCAAAGCTATTAAATGATGATGTGCTGGCTCCATTGCTAATGCCACCACTATTACGGGGTGGCAGCGGTGGCGGTGGTGTTCGGGAACCAGTAGAAGGTGCGGTTAACTCGACTTTTTGGCTAATGTCAGTGATGTGCTCAGGCCGCCAGCTAATGGAGGAAACTGTTGAAGATATGAGAGTTTATACAAAAAAGATAAAATCAGTAATTGTCAAATATGGAAGTACATATTTTAAATAAATTTAAAACAAATATGGTTATTTATGAGTTCTTGACCCAAGTCCACAAAACAACTTATCAAGTTTTTACTTTGCACTTTCTTTCTTTAATAACAGGCAACACAGCAAGTTTTTTTTTTTAATTTTTATTTTGCGTCTAATTTTAACAAGTTGTATTTAGTTGCAAAGATGATTAAATGCTTTATTAAGCACTTTGCACACTCACTTTCCAAGTAAAGACAAATTCTTTACAAAGTCGAAGTAAAGACAGCAAAGTCTCTGCAAAAATTTTCTTAGTGCAAAATGAGATTTGCAAAGAATATTGTGGAACAAATAAGTGCGAAATGAAAAGTTGATAAATTGAGTGTGACCATACCTTTATAATTTTAAAATAATATTTTTGGTATTAAGTTTAGTTAGAATTATATTTCCATTACAAAATTCAAACAAATTTCAACGGATCAATAAAAATTTACCCCCTGGCCCACGATGTCGAACGATAACGTTCGCTTAGATAAGACTTAACACACAAACTTGATTGTGGAATAAACAAACTTGATTGAGTAAAAAATAGATACGATTAAAAGTTTGTGTCTTAAGTCTTATCTAAGCGAACGTTATCGTTCGACATCGTGGGACAGGGGTAAGCGAAATTTTCAAAAGTTCGTTTCGTATCACACACAAAAATACATTAATTTAAGAAACACATTTTCAAATTTTTTTCAAAATTTATTTTTTTTGTGATTTTTTGAGAGAAAAAAAAACTTACCATTCGGACTAACGGCTGATTTATCCAATTTATTGACAGCTTCATAGACAGGATCTGAATACTGGGTACTGCCACCACTATACAAATAATCGAAAGGATCATACTCCGCATAAAAAGAAGTACAATCCGAGGCATTATCGTTGTCTGAAAATATTGATTGAAGCATTTAGAATATATGTATATTCAAGTACGAATATATTAAATAAAAAAAATACGCTGCAAAATATAATTATTGCTGTTTTATTTGTTGTTATTGTTATTGTGCTTTTTTGTTTCTATTTATTTATAATTGTTGTGATTAAAATTAGAAAGAATACACAGGCACACAAACACTCAGTTCAATATTTTTCTTCTAATAGTATTTTAATATGCAACAAATAAGACAAATAGAAATAAAACATTAAATAAATCGCAAAGAAATCTGTTCCAACATGTTGTTTTTTAAAAACGTTTTTACTCGTATGTATTGTATATATAAAATTGTTTATAAAAATAAAACACGACACTATAAAAAAAAACACCAAACAACAGAAAAAAATTTATAATAAATATAAAGAATTATAAGTATATATTTATGTATTTCAATACAGCCATGATGTTGGCTGGTTGGCTACAGTTTGATTTCGTCATTTCGCAATGATCATATGAAAACATTTCTTTTTTAGTCAATTTTAGACTAAAGATCACCCAGCCAGAACACGGCGACAACGACTACGTCAACAGCAACATTAGGGTGGTTTTATTGAATATGGGAAACATTTTTTTTCGAAATTTGTAAGTGCTCACGCTTAGAAATGTTCTATTTAGTGTTAAAATACAATTGTAAAAGTTTTAGCTCAATCGGACTATGCCTTCCCGTGCCGAAAAAGCCCCAAAGTTTTCGAAAATGTACCTATCTAATAAAATTGATAGCTGTTCGGTTATAACTTTTTTTATATCCGCGACTGTATTTCTTCTTTTTACTCTTAGTTTCTAATTTTCCGATTTTTTCCATCGCCGGTAAATACATCGTCAGAAGCCATTTCTTCCACTTCCGATTCAGAAGAGGATGAGATATTTTGTAAATTTTCTATTGCAGTGAGAAAAAGAACACATTTTATAGATTCCAATATTTAATTTTTTTTATTAAACTTGGGCAAATATGGTAGAAACTTAGTTTTTGAGTTTTGAGTTTTGCGGCTTAACAGAGGGGTAATCCAATGTTACGCATATTATAAAAAAATGCCTTGTATGTACTTGATGGTTTGATGGTAGCTTGCTGCCGGTTATTTGTTGAGATGAATGTCCAATTAAATAAATCTGAGTTTTAACACGGATATGAACATTGAACGAAGTACTGCCATTTTGACTTTAATATCTTTCTTGTACAAACTGTTCACTTAACACAAAAACCTTTAAATGAATATTTCTCTTAAAGTAACATTACAAGCGCAACGTCAAAATCAAATTGGGGACTCCCCGATTTTTAAATTCTGCTTGAATATTTTGTGCTTGAATATTTTAAAGTCAATGTAATTACCTTTCATTTGATAGTAAATTTATTGTAATAAATTATGACATTTATAACTAAAGCAGAAACATGGCGCTATTTTGTGAAAAACAGGCATTTTTGAAAACTTTGAGGCTCTTTCGGCACGGGAAGGCATAGTCCGATTGAGCTAAAATTTTCGCAATTGTATTTTAACACTAAATTACATAATTCTAGATGTGAGCACCTTTAAAAATCGAAAATGCATTTTGAAAAACCACCCTAAGCAACATCAACGATAACACTAAACGCCGTTGATCACAACCGAACAGAATGCATAAATATGTATGTAAATGTTCGGATGTGCTACAGCCGCAGCCCACACTTGTTGTTTGTACTAGTTATTTACCCATAAATACAACAATACAGCAAAACATGATTTGAAGTATAGGAATTTAATAATTAATAATTTAGTTTTTTATCAAAAATAAACAATAATTTTGAGAGATAAAATTGTTTTATTTATTATTATTAATTAAAATACATATATGAGATTTTGTGCTAATGAAAAACGAGCCACTGAGTCTGAGCGTAAAAAAAACTAAATATTTAAACTATTAGAAGAAAACTGGAAAAACAAATTTAAAACATTAGCAAGTAATATAAACTCCCGGTTAACCACAGCAGTGGCTAAATAAATAGCACTTTATGAAATATTTAGCCTAAGAAATATCTATTGGAAAAAAAGTTTTCTAAACACTATAAAGACATGTTTGGGTTGAAATAGTCCAATATATTTTAATTTAAATGCGGAAATAAATCAACTCAGGATAATTCTCAGAACTTGTTCCAACTAGTTCTAGAACGACTATAACCAGATTCGTAAATAATAACCTTAAAACTAAAGATAACGCAACTACTTCTACAACCTATTCTGAGCAACAATATTATGATTTTTTAGTAATTCTAAACAATTTTATTTCAAGCAGTTATTTAGAACCAGAGAACGGATTGATTGGTTAATTTTAGATTTTGAATACAATCACAAAAAACGAACCTCATGTTGACAACATAAATCAATTCCGTAAAGCAATACATGCCATTATTCACAAAACGGAGTGTAACGAAAAATGATGCTTGCATTGCATGTCTTGTACAAATGTAAACGTATACTCCCAAAAGCAACGAATATTTAACGATTGGTACGAATGTTTAACGATTGGTATGAATGGTTTCAATGCTGATTGTATAAGTTGTACATACTAACAAAAAATATCAAACTTTACTAGTTTACTGTCAACAAATCGCACATAAAACAGCAACGAAAAAATATTTATTTTCTCATTAGGTTTTGTATTGTTTTTGCTCTTTCTTTATATTTTCATTTACTGAAAGCAACGAATACTGGACGAATGGTGTGAATGTTTTTAGTTTTTTCATGTGGCATTGAATTATTTCGTTGCTTGATGTATAACTGCATAACAAAAAGAGAATGTAAAATAGCAAACAGTAATAAGGAATGAGTAAACAAACAGCAATGCACATTTTTATTATTGTCGAGTAAAAGCAATGCAAAAGCAAGGATTTTGCGAATGGTTAGCAAATGTGAACATTCGTTCTAGACTATTTCCATAGAACACAAAACACTGCAGAAGAAACTTCATGGCTTCGTTATTAACGCTAATGCAACAAACTCTAAATGGATTCAAGAATCATTAGTCAAGAACCATTAACTGTATTTTCTTTATAAAGCAATGACAAAAAAACCAAAATTTTCTTAACTGCTTCACGGAACTAATTCTTAATTTTCGTTTAAAAATCAATGAATTAAAGAACTAGTTCTAGAACCTTTCTTAAAAACGGGTATTAGTTTGTTAACGCTTTTGTAGAACTATTTCCGAGTTTGAGATTTTTTCAGCAGATATCAATGTTTCAAGAACTTGTTTTAGAACTGTTCCAAGAAAGCGGTACGGGCATTTTAACGAATTCAAACAAAAAACCATTCGTTGCAAGGCTAAACTAAAAGCTGTATGAAAAGAGTTGACTTTTAATTAGAGGCTGCAAAAGTTTCTGCAACCCTGTACTACTTAATTCTTGATGAAAGAACTAGTTCTAGAACCTTTCTTAAAAACGGGTGTTAGTTTCTTAACGCTTTCGTACAACTATTTCCGAATTTGAGAATTATCAGCAGAAATTATTCTTTCAAGAACTTATTTTAGAACTGTTCCAAGAAAGCGGTACGGGCATCGTAACGATTTCAAACCAAAAACCATTCATCGCAATTCTAAACTAGAAGGAGTACTGGCTACGTGACTTTTAATTAGAGGCTGCAAACGTTTCTGCAAGCATGTATTACTTAGTTCTTGATAAAAAGAACCAGTTCTAGAGCCGTTCTTAACAAGGGGGTTTAGAAGAACTAGCTCCGAGGCTGACAATTTCAAGCAAAAGTCATTGCTGAACTGATTTCAGAACTGTTCCAAGGAAGCGGTACGGGCATATTAACGATTTCAAACAATACACCATTAGTCGCAATGCTAAATTAGAACGAGTACTGACTATATGAAGAGTTTTCGCAGGCTTTTATAAAAATATCAAAATTTCTAATAACGCAATCTAATTTGCACAAGATCGTAAATTGCGCTAGCGGTTTTTATAAAAATCCTGGGAAATGCAATTTTTAATTCCCGTTTTTTCAAACCCATTAGTCGATGGAGAACAAGACGAGCTCTTCGCGATATTGGTTATATCCCAGGAAAAAAAAATGAAAACCTTCATTGGAGATAAAAAAAAATATTAAGGTACGGTTAAAGTTTGCCAGTGACCACAGAAATTGGACAGTAGATGACTAGAAACGTGTAATCTGGTCAGACGAATCCAAATTTAATCGTTTTCAATACGATAGTTTACACAAACAGCCGAAAGAATTGAAAGACACCATGTTAAGGAAACAATGATGCACGGTAGGAGAAACGTTGTGGGGTTGCTTTACATGGTGGCACCTCGGACCACTAAAAATAATCAAAGGAATAAAGAGGAAATAAGATAATCTGCGTATTTTGCAGACTTATCTTCTTGATTTTGTAGATAAGAGCGTCTATCGTGTGAAACGAAGTTACCTTTCAGCTGGATGGTGACCCAAAGCACACTTTCGATATATGTACATAATTTTCTTTTAATGCAGTGGCCAGCGAAAAGTCCCGACCTCAATCCGATTGAGGATTTGTGGTCAACCGTGATGAGACAATTGGGACAATACAGACTAACTCCAAATCATTTGGACGAGCTTTGACAACGGGTTCAGCGCGAATCAGAGAGTATTTCAAATGGATTGAAAAATTTGTGGAGAGTACGTATAAGAGAAAGAAAAATTGTATAAAAACTGCCTTTGGTCTAAATATTAAAAATACTCGTGTGTGCTTGCCACTACATATATGTATTTAATAGATAATTTCCAACTACTAGAAAAATTGCCTAAACACAGAGAAAATATAGTTGTACATGTTTACCACAAAATTGTCAACATTTTTATAAGTTGTTTAACAATGTTATGGTCACTGTGATTATTTACATGATTGCGGTAACCATTATATGCTTAAGTTACGATTCAGATGATTATTACAATCATATAAACGATTGTAGTAAATATGTATATATTTGTGGCAATCGTGTTTATGATGAATCTATTTAACATAATCTGTTGTTCTTTTATTATGATAGAGAACAACATAATATGGTATAATCTTTAATCATTAATCACTGATCACCATAAACATTACATAATTGCTATAATCTATATATGATTGATATAATCATTTGAATGGTAACATAACCATATTATGGTTGCCCAAATCATATAAATAATGACAGTGATGTATATTTTTTCTGTGTGTGTAAATCGATTTAACGCTCATATTGCAAAATATTTAAATACTAAGAAAAATGTGCTATTTATTTATGCAATGCTGCTTTCAAATATGTATTCACAGCATTTAAAATTAGTAATACCCTACCTAAAGCATTTAACATAATAGATAAAAGATGTGTCACTAACACTAAGTTCAGATTTCTTAAATATTTTTTATACATTTGCTAGAATTTTTATTAAATTAAATATCTAAATCTAATTATTACTTTCTGTTAGTGTTTGCAATAATATAAACATTTGCTAAAAATACTCTTGCATAAATAATCATGCAAATTTAGTCAGAGGTTTTCACATTCTGAAGTTAATAAATCAAGTATCTAAAATTAAAAATTGAAGTTATCAATGAATAATAAAATGTGTAATACGTATACCTTAGTTTATATCTTTTTATTGTTATTTCGAAATATTACAAACAGAAAAAGCGAAAATAACGTAACCACTAATTAAAAGTTGTTTTAATTCTTGTTTTTATTTCGAATTTTTTTTTTACTAAAAGAAAAAATCACAATAGAAATTAAGTTTTATTTTATTTGATGCTATTTGCTTGTACAAAACACTCGTAAGATTTAATATCATCCAACACATTTTTACAAAAATTATTGATTACACTTTTTATTTGCCATGTGTGACCGTACCCTAACTATTGTTAATATGCTTTTCAGTTCTAATAAAAGAGCTTCTTAAATTTATTATAATGAGTACATGCACTTTTATAACACCACACCACTATTCTGTAGAGCATTTGCTAGTCGTTTCCACTATTTATTCCCTTGGCTTATTAGTTGAAAGACAACGTGTGTATTGTTTTTTTTTAATACAATAAAATGTATTTGGTTAATAATTTTTTTTCGCATTGCCTTGCCAATTGTCAAATCTTCATCTAACTGCCACAATGTTTCGTTTTTTTTTTTTGTTTTATTTGTGTGGAAAATATATGAAAATGCTCGTGTTAAGAGATTTACTACATGTTCACAATAATCTCAATATATTTGTTATTTTTATAATTTTTATAATTTTTAAATTTTTTTTATTTATTTTCTCACATACTCGTATGTATTTAATTTTGTTTCTATTATAACACCAGAAGGTTAGTTTTTAAAGTATATTTTAGGGCTTGCTATTTTCAATAAATTGTATCTTTTTCAAAATACATGCATACATACATATGTTTATGTATGTTTAATTAAGTTCTTACCAATATCACAATCGACTATTATTTCAACGTTTGCAGTTAATTTTTTAAATGTCACTGACATGTTTAGCGACATGCTTAAACAAATAAATACTAAAACCATTATTCAGAAATTGCTTATAGCAGCTATAATCTAAAGCGTCATCATTTTAACCACAAGATTTCTAGGGCAGCATCATTTTATACTTAAGCTACACTGCAAGAAAAAGTCTAAGCATACACAATAAAAAGTGAAAAGAATATTTTATTTGAAACCAGTTAAAATAAAAACGAACTACTTTGTTTTTTAAATACATATAAAAGTATAATTAAAAGAGCCTTTTGTATAAAAATATTTATTAGCGACCCTATACTAGTTATAATTCTTTATGTATAGACCTCCGATGTCTCATCAATGTATTATATGCAACTTCAAAGAATTTGGTATTAAAAATCAACAAAATCGGTTGAACTTGACTGACATGTGGGTTCTTTGATGATTTTTAAAATGACGATTTTTTCTTTTTTATCGGGATTTTGGCAAATTTTTCCGAAATTCATTTGGCATCACATGCCACACAGCCAGCGTTATCAACTTGGTGCATTTCGCATCATTTTTGGTGCTTTTTATTTTTTTTTTGTGCGAAAAATCCCTTAGTTGGTACGTGGTGCGTTTTTTTTGATAAATTCGGTGCGTTTTTTATTTTTTCCGAAAATGTGATTAATTTTTAATAATTCATCAGCATGAAATCTATATGACGAAAAAGGAACCCATTAAATGTATTTTAAATACGAATGTGTGATAAATGAATACATACTATCAAATTCGTCACATGAAGGTTATTGGTTAGTTAGGGTCCCAACTTTTATTGCAAAAATTCAAACAGAAGTAATTAAAATAGAAACCAAAAATAATTTAAAAAAAGTACCAATTAGTATCTCAGTTCCGAATAGCATCTCGTCATTTAAATTTTGAGTGGTTAAATGCTTATTTTATCTTTATTAGCTCGTTTATTTAAAAAAAACCTTTTGTTATTATTACTTTTACTAACCGTTGATCTCTTCTTAAAAAGTTTTTATGAATGAATTTATGAAATTAAAAAAATTTTAAATTAATTTAATAAACATTTTTAATAAAAAATAAATTCTTAACTTGGTGCGTTTTTTTAAATGGCGAGTTTTGAAATTTTTAAAGTTGACAACGCTGCACACAGCAAACGTAACAATGTCCCAATTGAGAGCCGAATTAGGTGGACAGTTTATTTCACGTTTGGGGTCAGTCAATTAACCGCTTAGATCGTGAGATTTAAGGCCTTTTTAAGGCTCTAATCTATAGAGACTATCCCGCAACGGTTAACGCACTGGAAGCTAATATTGAAGAACTTATTAATGAGATATCAACGCATATGTTAGAGAGAGTATACTGTATATATGATTAAAAATATTAAACTTTGTTTATACACAAATAAATTTAACATTATAGAACTTTAGCCTAAGCAATAATGCAAAAGTGTTAATATAATAATGCAATTAATTGGGTTAAACACAGCTGAGCTGTTAAGGGGGAAACGAAACAATATGAGCAAAAATGCAGCTGAAGACTAAGGAATAGATATGTATGTGTGTAAAATGTGTGACAATCATAAACAAAATGGGGCTAATGACTGATAAAAATAACAACAAACTAATTGTATTAGCAATATTTTTTTTTTCGAAAACAAAACCACCCCGATTAACAATATTAGTTTGCATTTTTGAGAATTTATAGGGAATAAAACAACAGATTTGAGGTTTTTTTATTAACTTTTGTTTTATTCAAGCACATTTTTATCTGAAATCAAACAGTCTAAATAGGTTTTAAAAAAAGCCAAGCAGAAAGTTTAATGAGATAAAAATTTGCGAATATAAAATAATTTTTATTAAATTTCTTTGTCTTTTTTATAATTTTTAACATGATATTCAATACAAAATCAAAAGAGAAAATGTTTTACAATTTTGTATACTGTATGCTTGCATTAGAATAATAAGTATGTAGTAATAAATTTAATTGTATTTAATATAGTATAACAGTTTGGCTGCATTTTGTTTTTTTAATTTTATTAAAATGAATAGTTTAAAAAATAAATTAATTTAAAAAATTACGATTTAATTTGTTTTGTTTTGAAATTAATTTTTAAGACACACAATAATTAATAAACTATAAAAAAATCGGCAAACAAAATTGTCTTTTATATAAAATAGATTGTATGTAATAAAATGTTTTAATTGTTTTTTAGTTCTAAATTTAGTTTGCTTTTCAACTACACAAAAAAGTAATGCTTTAGTTGTAATATTTTTATCAGACCTTAGCTCAACAGCTGCATCAGAACTCAAAACTTTGTTAACATTTCTATATCAAATTTTAAATTATAACATTCCCAATTCGAAACACAAATAGTGAGACAGAAAGAGAGAGTGAGAGTAAAAAATAAAAAAGCTCTCAAATACTTAGCTTAATTAATTAGAGGTAATGTATGTAATGTTGTTTATTTTTTTAAATTTTTTAAGTTTCGAAGTTCGAATTATATCGAAATGGTTAGGTTTTTATTTTCTCTTTTTTGTTCGTTTCGAAGTTCGAATTATATCAAAATGGTTGGGTTTCGTATTTTCTTTATAAATCTCTTTTGGTTTCGTTTTATGTTTGTATATAATTTTATTTGTTAAGTCTTTTGGTAACTGAAATATAAGAGAAAGTAAAAAAACATAAAAGTATTTAAAAAAAACATAATTATTTAGTTGATAAACGAAATTTGTTAGAAACAAAACAACAGGGTAACAATTATTATATAAAAAAGTTAATAGCAAAAATACATTTAACATGTAGCATGCTACTACTAAAAATACTGTCAGCAACTAATTGAAAAGTGAGATATTGTTACGCATAGAATTAAAGTAATACAAAATGGAAATGATTCAAATCAACTACAACTAAAACTTTCACTATTACGAAAAGTTGTAAATCAATGAAACTACAATCATGCAAATTACTCGTTTATAATCACATAAATTGTACTCGATTCGAAACAAACCTCTATTAAATCAAATTCAAATATTCTTTTCAAAGCGAATTACTCCTTAAAGCCTTTAGTGTCCAAATGCAATTGTTTAGTTACAAAACTCTTTCTCACTAACAATCAGAACTCATAGACAATTTCTTACATTTATGATTTACGAGTATATTTTGTAGGACACTGCAAAGTTCCGGGCAATGAGATGAAATGAATGCAGATGAAATTGCACGACGGAGTTTTGCATTGGCATAGCTACATTCGAATAATGATCGTTTGATTATTCGAACAATTTCTTACTAATAATTATTCGAAGAATTTATAAATGACCATTTTCAAATAACGAATAATTCGATTAATTTTGTACAGAATAATCGAATAAATAAATTTGTTCCCGCCAGAGTCTTTGGCGGGAATCGAACCCGCAACCCTTTGACTGATAGTCCGGCACTCTATCGCCTAGTCTATCGGGGGTAAGAGGTAATATTTGGTCAGTTACCTTAATGAATCACTTGAGTACGCCCGCGTTCACAGGTTTTAATTCTGACTCTTCAAGGTGTCTTGTTTTAGGAAAAGTTGTTTGCATGTTGATTTGCATAAAAATTTAGAAATTTGATGGTAAAGAGCACGAAAATTTAAGAAAGGCGTGTAAACGCAAGTTCAAAAAAGGATTTAAAAAAACTGTTCAGTTGAAACTGAAACGTGTGAAACAATACTAAGTCATATATAGCAACACGTTACAGTATTTACGTATCAATTCTTACTACGATTTAAGACTTCAGTAGTCTTACTGTAATCCAGCAAAAGATAATTTAAGTTATGTTTTAGAAGCGACATCTTAATAACATCAAAATAACTAATTATTTGGCTTTATGGAGTAACTATAAATAACTTCTCTGATCCAAGAAGTTCATTAGTTTTAATAAATTCTTTAAAATGTTATAAGTTTTACTTTTTATTAAATAATATATAGAAAATTGTTTAATTTATTCAATAAATTATTAAAATATTATTGAACAAATCAATATCTTCTTTGCATATGATTTTACTGTTATTAAATTCTAGCCGGAGTAGACGGCCTTTGTCTACGCAGGCTTCTATAATACAAAAATAATAGATTTTTTTTTTTACTTAATAATTGCATCTAAATATCGAAATTTTAGATTATTATAACTGTGGATTATATGTATGTAGAAAAAAGTAGTAGAAAATTAACAATATTCTTCCAACGCCACACTAATATAAAACTCATGAATACCAGAAGTTGACGTACATCAAGTTTGCAAGTTGCGCTAATTTAATAACATCTTTTTCAACACTTTTTTTTCAATACAATAAGAAAATTTTGAACAACAATTGGAAATTTCTGAATTAGTGTAGATTATTTATGGTTTAATAACTAGCTGTCTTTTTAGTTTGTCTCTGTATTTTTCTGTATAATTTGAATCAGAACTATCTTATAGATTAGATCTTATAGAATAGATTGTTCAAGCAATTTTAAACATTAACCCCCTTATTCATAAAAACTTACAACAGATTTATAACAGGTTTGTATGGAAATTTGCTTTATAAACTTCTTATAAACGTGTTGTAAGTTTTATGAATAAGGGCATTAATTTATTGTTTTTTTACAAATAATAGTAGCAATATGTTTTTTCCTTGATAATTACTCTTATATTTGCAATTCAAAAACCGCCTGGAAGATCCTAGTTGTCAACATCAAAATAGGTTTGGGTATTTCTCAATAAATCTGTGTTCACACGTTTCCACTCTTACTGATAAGATTTTAATCATTTTTCTTTGGACTATAGAGGCTTAAAATTATGAATAAGAAAGCTTGCAGAGTTTCTACGGTTCTTATACCCTTGCCTATCTCGCCCAAAAAGAAAGAAGATTTGCAATAAAACTTTCAACGTGTAAACACAGACTAAAAATCTTTTAAGATTATTTAATTTAAGCAAAATGAAGTAATTTTTTATATTTCATTCTTGTTTTGACGTTTAATTTTCATTTCTAATGCTGAATTTTCTTTTTTATGCTAAACATATTGAATATATGTCATCTTACAATATTGTCAGGAAAAATGTTCGAAAAATGTCTAACAACCTTGAAAACTTAAAATGTTTGTCTTCCTACGTTGTCAGAAAAAGCATTGTATGACAAAAATATTGTCAGACATTTAAGAATCGTGTGAACACAAAACGTTGCACATAGTCAGATTATTGTCACACACTTTTTATTGGCAGAAGGGTAATTGGAAGGTGTACTACGTAATGTGTAATTAAAGGTCTGCTGAATTAATAATTCATTAAGGAAAGTGAAAGAAAGGATTTGAAATAAAAGAAGTTTTTAATTA
Source organism: Bellardia pandia (assembly GCA_916048285.2). Classification (NCBI taxonomy): domain Eukaryota; kingdom Metazoa; phylum Arthropoda; class Insecta; order Diptera; family Calliphoridae; genus Bellardia; species Bellardia pandia. The sequence continues at coordinate 96,718,067 of OU696531.1, read as the reverse complement.
ATTTTCTACCCTGCCAAGGCCGTCATCAGTAATTTTCATTGTCCACGATCTATCTGTAAACATAATCTATTTAACTCACTGTTTTTTGAGAAATAGAATTCGAGAATTATCATATTTCCTTTTTACGTGTTGTGAGTTAGAACGAAATTTACTTACTTTTACAATGTGTGTATTCTTCTTTATTATTAATATTACAAAATTTGTATTACTACAAATTTGTTGTTACTTTTCTGCTGCGTCTAGCGTTGGTTGACAATATTAGCGAATTTTAAATTAATTAAAAAAAACACACATGTATTTTTACATGTATATAAGGTTCTGCTTCACGCATATTTTACACTCCAAACTTTCATAAAAGACTAAATTTATAGACGCTCTCTTGTTTCCTTTTTTAACATTTCTTCTATAAGGCCTACAGATGGAAGCACTTGTGATATTTCCCGCTGGGTACTTTCTAGTATATATGCAGCAATATTTGTTCCATGACAACACTGACACACACACAGTTCTGGCAATGTTTGACAGCGAATGTGCCAATTTTTAAAGCCGTTATATAGCTGTAATATATTGTTGGTTAGATTTTAAAGTTCATCAAAGATAACCGATATCATGAACAGCTATCATTTACTTGAAAATGCGTTAGAGGGACTAAATAAATAAAACTTGTATTCCTTTTGTTGTTTGCATTTCAATGACCCTCAATACGAAACTTTATTGTTTTTATTACAAAATGCGTTGTTATTGTTTATTAATTCTTCTCTCGTTAAAAATCGTCATTCATAAACAGAAAAACAATTTATAGATCAATAACAACAGACCTCGTACAAGTCCTGATCAATTTTCCAAAGCAATACCAAATAAAAACCAGGGGGGTTATTTAGAAACACAAGCCTAAGAGCTAGTTTTTTACTTCTCAGTTAAACTCAGCTTAACACACTGTTATATTAAACCTCAAATATATTTTGCCGGGATTTAACTACTGATTGTGTTTCTCAGTAGTGGATTACCTCCTGTCAATTTTGTTAGCATTGCCGTACTGTTCAGTCAAAATACATTTTTTATATAAATATGGCAATATCTTAAATTTTCGCAAAAAAGCAACCGCGTCAATAAGAGTATTTGAAAACTTTAACTTTGAAAAAAATTAAAAAAATGGATTTAATGTGTGGTCCAATTAGTTCTAAAACATTATATGCGGATTGTTTTGTTAAGCGAAATCTTTGAAAGAATACGGCGTCGGTATAACTGCAGAAATGATTTGGACGTGTCCTTATTGTTCGTATCTTTCTAACAATTGACATATTTAAGCTATTATATATGTTTGAATCACTTAAATCCTCATCACCACTAGAATAATCCATTTTTTTTTAATTTTTGTTAAAATGTCGTAAATTTCTTTTCAATTGTTGAATTGTTTATTTTATTTTTCAGCTGTTTGTATTTTGACATTTTATATCTAGGTTTAACTCACCAATAATGCTCAGTTCAACCTAGATTATATATCAAATAAATAATAACTGAGAAACACAATTTTTAGTTTAATCTAGGTTTAAGCGAAAAATGTAGATTATCTTTATCCCAGAAACTAGCTCTAAGTAATGGAAGCCCATCATGTGTAGCCTACATATTAGAGATAGTATTGTCCTTAAAAATTACAAAAATATACGCCTATGTTCTATATTCCACTATGAAGTGAAACTAAATCGTTTTCAATTCCACATGGACAATTTCACGGCGTTCTAGAAAACGAGGTGAAACTTTTAACTAGGATGAACGAAACTTTTTACTTTTCAAATCATTTTCACAAAATTTAGAACACAAAATTAATGAAAATTTCACTTCCACTTCATTTTACAAATGTAGAACCCAGGTGATAAAGGTGATATTTTGTAAAAAAATGAAAAAAAAAAAAAAAATTGGAGAAACGCTCAACTAATTGAATTTATATTTTTGCACACAAAATTATACTCTTAAAAAATGATAAATGAAATATTGATATTTTTATTTACAAAATTACATGATTTTGGAGATGTTACACTAGAAAATATAAACATAACTAAATGAAATCACAATATTAAACAATATTAAACTATTAAATATGAAATATGATACGCAAAATAAAAAGCAATGGAAATTATAAAAAGCATAATGATTTGTTGTTTCTCGAACAAATAATAAAACATTAACAAACACAATAAATGCAAACAAAAAATTATAAAAAACAAGAACTCAAAACTATTATATACACTAGAACAACCAAAAGAATAATTAACAATAAAAGCAAAATAAAATAGAAACAAAAAAGAAACTCCTAAATAAAGTATAAAACAAAAATCAAGCTTACCATCACCATCTTCATTTAGTAAAGGATCGAAAGCTTCTAAAACACTGACACGGGAACTAAAATAAAAATTGATTGAATTTATAAGTTATTTTTTTTTTTTTTTTTGTTAGCTAAAGCAGCACTTACTCATCTTCATGCGATAAATCAATTAAATCCAAGCCTGCGGCTTTGGGTTTACGGGTTGGTGGCGTCTGACGTCTAAAATTGTTTTGTCCATTACTTTGTGTAGATATAGCGGAAGTGTTTGAGGATTTGGAATGTGTATGATTAAAACTAATGCTGCTGGATGATGGTAAATCAGTGGAATTAATTACATGATTGGGTTTGTTATTCATGTTGTGAACGCCAGCTGCCAAAGAGGATGCAGATGATACAAATGATGAGCTCGGCGCTGCCATGTTAGTGGGATAATGGTGGTGATAATGCTGAGTGGGCTGTGCTACCACATTGTATTGGAAACCATAGGGATTTGGATATTGTACTGGGGCAGTGTAAGGCACACCAGCTGCTTGAACCATGACGGGCGGGGTTTGAGGATAGTAAGAGGAGGCCGCCTGTATGGGTGCCATAAAGCCCATAGGACGGGCTGCATATACGGGGGCCGTATATGGGGGTTGTGACATACTGTACAGCTTATGCAATTCATCATTGGTTAATGGTACTTTTTGCTGCTGGGTTGGCGGTGTGAAGGGTACCAATTGCATACCAACAGCACCGGCTGCTGTTGTCACACCATACTGAGCTGGTGGCTGTACAGCAGCGGCGCTGCCCGCAAACATGGCTGCTGCTGGTGTAGCGGTTGCTGGCGCATGATAACCCGGATACATGGGTGCTGCTGCTGTAGGACCCAAAGGCACTAAGGCTGTTTGTGGATTTGTGGCTTGTAGCTTTTGTAAATCCTCAATTAGCTGTTCAAAGGACGAACTCTCCGGTTTCTTTGAGGTTGGACTAGCAAAATTTATCAAATCATTTTCCGCAATTGTTGTGGACGCAGGCGGTGTCTTTGAACGCTCCAAATCCGTTAGCAAAGTAGATGGTGGCACATTATGTGTTATTTCCGAGTGACGTCGTTTTGGCTGCTGGCTGGAGGGCTGGGGCGGTGGCAATACTACACCATATTGAGAGGAACTTGATGTTTCCGCAGAATCTCTGCGAGCAAAGTGTTCACGTCTAATTTGAGCATAGTTGCGATTTTTGGCCTCCTGCTGCACAGACTGTGTATAGGCGATGCCATATTTTTGGCAACGCTTAAAATCCTCCAAGGCTTGCTGTTCTAAACTTAGAGCGGTCGCCTTGGCCAAATCTTCTTGAAATTGTTTTTCATAATCAATTTCGGCTTGATTAGACATAGTTTGTGGGTTTTACACAATATTGGCTCAATGGTGGTAAAGGTAAGATTCTATATGATAAGAGAAAACAAACAAAACAAACAATGTTAATTAATGTTGTGCTAATGAAAAAAACATATTGTTTAACTTATAGTGGCAACCAATTCTTTGTTGGTCTATTTTGCAAATGGCCATTGTAAGGTAGTTTTAATTAAATTTTTATTTCGTTTTCTGGTCTGTTTTTAACTTTATCTACGACCCGGTTTATAGAGACACCTCAATCAACTTTTTTGTTGGTTATTGTGTATTACTATTGTTCTTGTTGTTGCTGTTTGTTGTGATATCGATAATAAAATAATTTTATCTTTGCTTTGTTGAAAGTGATAATGAAAATATTATTATTTGTGTTGTTTTTTTTTTTTTTTTTGTTTATAAATGCATTTTGATTACACAAATGAAATTGTAGACTGAAATAAAAAAAAAATTTATTTAAGTTTATTTTTAACGATTTAGCAGTGAATAGGGAAGGGAGAAAGAAAGTCATTAACGTTCAACGCATGTTCCAGACAAAAGAGCAACTAAAATAATGTTTTAAAAAATCTCAAGCTTGAACAATTATTAAGATAGTATAAAAAAAAAGTTCAAATAAACTATAATAATAAATGTATTAAAATATTTTTTTGAAAATTTGCTTATGAATGGTTTATAACGATTAAGATGTCCTGCGATCTGTGCTTGGGATTATTGTGCTATATGAGTTCTCAGAGAAGCAGTATTTCTTCTCCGGCATATGTATGTTAGCATTTGATTTTGCAATATTTCTGCGTAAACCAAAGCGTCATGAAGAAAATCGAAGCCATATTATTAACGAACCTTAATTTTATGGCCTTCGATGGAATGTTTTGCCATCAAAACCAAACAAATTTATGTTCGTTTTATGCGACCAAAGCTTTTTTCTCTACTTTGCCCGGTGTAGATGTTTCGTAAAACAAACTCACATTCTGTTTACTCAATAATGCTACCTTCCTCGGAGTATATGCATTTATTCAGCTTCCTGAAGCCAATTTCTAATTGTGTAACTAGTTACAGATGCATATAAACCAATTTGAAGATCTTCGTCTGACCAAAGTGGATATATTTTGCTTTTACGTATTAAACAAACGTATGACCAAACCGTGATGTTGTTTTTCGATTCGTCTCTTTTTTTTTTTTTTACCATTCTTTGCTTTAAAACACATTGTTTGGAAACAATTCAACAGTATGCAGTCTCACTCATACTTAAGAGTGATTTTTTATGAGCTTTCAGATTTGAATTAAAAAAATCATAGAATTTAGTGAAATATATGAAATCTGTATTTGAGTCGATAGAACAATTTATATATTTCAATGTTTAAAGATGATTTCATGTAAATGTTGACCGAGGCTACGCCTTCTGGTTCCTGGTTCATACGCTGGGTCCAATTTTATCATACTCTCTCCAAAATATCGGACGGTATATAACAAATAAATTCTTCAATATGTTCTTCCAGTGCGTCAACCGTTGCGGGCATCTCCTTATAGAAACAAGACTTACTACAGCCCCTCAAAAAAATATTCTAAAGCGTCAAATCGCGTGATCTAGACATCCAATTGACCGGCCCAAAAACTAAAATAAACTGTTCACCAAACACGCCTTTCAATTGCGTCATTGTTTAAATTTTTTTCAATTCAAATTCAATTCTCCGTTTCGCCTGCTGTGTGACATGAGGCACCGCCTTGTTGAAGCCACATGCCAGCCAAGTCAAGTTCTTCAATTTTTGGCAAAAAAAAATTGTAATCATCGCACTGTAGCACTCACTATTAAAGTAACGTTCCTAGCTTCATCGTCCTTGAAAAAGTACGGTCCAATTACACCACCGGCCCATAATCCACACCAAACAGTGAATTTTTCGGGATGCATTGACAGTTCTTGCAATGCTTCTGCCTGCTCTTCATACCAAATACGACAATTTTGCATGTTTAGGTAACTATTCAACCAGAAATGAGCTTCGTCGATTCCGACAAAAAAAAGTGGATCTTTAGCCAATTGAATTTTGATAATAAAATTCAATAATTTGCAATCGTTGTTTGTTTGCAAATCGATTTATTAAATTATATACCTACCAAACTGAACATGTTTAGCAATGACATGTCACTCTCACGACAGCCTGGGGGGTTATTGTGAATTTCGATTAGAAAACAAAAGCTTTCGAATTACAATGTAAAAAGTATACAAAATCGAACGATCTTCTTTTCGTTTAGAAATACATAATAACCCCGCTGCGCTGCCCTTGTTCTGCTAGTCATGCCAACAGAAAAGTTGCTAAAAAATTACCTTTAAAACCGATCTATTTTCTTTGTGATAATCTTTTAAAAAAATAATTTTTATTTATATTTATTTATATGTAGGTATAAATTTCAATTGCATTTTGTTAATAAATTAAAAAAAAAAACATTAGCTTTTAATTTATTAACTAAAATTTGTCCTTTGTAATTTAAAACAGCAGGTAGCTATATACTTATATCTATTTAGTAGTACATATTTCTATAAAAATTTTAAAATCACTTATATTTAAGCCTAAGTGCCTCCTTTACCAACCTCTCCTTCATTTCCAACTCCCGAATCTTTAATTCTTCCTGACTATTTATTTCGTGTAGTTTTAATTTTTCTGTGCTGTTCAATTCTTTTTCCTTCAGTACCAATTTCATCACTTTTATTTTGTCTTTTAAGCGCAACTGTGTCACATTAACACCTAATTCATTACATTTCATGCTGAAATCGGAATCCATGTGATAGTGGTTTGAATTATTCAAATCTGGATTAATTTCAATCATTTCAGGCACAAATGATTTGCTAGTATTGGGTAAATTATCGTCATCGGATTTTTCTATTGTATTTTCGCTACCAATTACTATTGAGTCAGCCAAATTGCTAGTAGGCAGTGAATGTAAATTTTCTTCTTTGAGGGTAGGAAGTTGCATTATTTGATGGCCAAAAATTTGCTCTAGTTCATAGTAGTACTTGCACTTTTTTAACATGCTAGCTAAAAATGCATTTAGATATGTATATTAAATATTCAGATTGTGTGTAACTAATAAATAAAATAAAGTACTTTTAGATTCATCATTATCCGCAAAACTGCTGGTCTCACTTTCAAAAGCCCTAGCTCTGCGGTAGATATACCTCATATTTTTCACTTTTGAACGCACCGTTTTCCATTGTATATTGAAATTGTTTTCATAGCAAAATCGCCGATAAAATAACTGGGGATTTGGCTTCTAAAAAATATGTTAAAGAATACATTTACATTTGTAGTTGTAATTGTTATAACAAACCTCCATCTCGCGATTGTTTAACAAAAACTCAAGGAGCGCTTTTTCTTCTGCCACAGTCCATTTCTTAATTTGTTTGTGCCTAACGCGCGATTGTTTTACCTAAAATGTAAGAGAACAAACATTTTACTTTGTAAGAGATAATATTTTTCAAAGAAATTTACCTGTCTTGTATGCATTTTATTTCCTATTTAATACAATTTTATTATTTTTGTTAAAAATGCTTTAGAAATGTTCATTTGTTTTCTTTATGATTATGGATGTTGTTGTAAATCACGGTAGATTAATATTGAAAAATATAACACTTAACAGGTTTAACGAACATATAACGCATCAAAGTGTTATTGTGTTGTTACATTTTAACATTATGTTTAAATGCTTAACATCTGCAAACAGGTTTTGTGTACGAAACAACAACAATTCATTATTGTTTATGTAAATTATGAATAACATTGCAATTTGTTTGGTGTTAAATTGAATAACACAAGTGACATTTTTGATATGGAATCAAACAAACAGCCAATATTTTCAAGTAAGGAACACAACTACTACTTGCACTTTGAGCTGACAAAATGAAGACTAAACTGTTGCGACGGAATACTGGAAATCACTACCATGTTACAATATTTAATGATATTTGTGTAATCCTTGTTAAGAAATATGTATGTACATATATACCAGATGAATAAAGGGTTTTGGTGTATTTTAAAGCATTTTTGGTATAATAAGGCAATTGTAAATTTTGATAAAACTTTGTCGTAAAGAATGCGTGCTTTTTATTTTAGGTGCCACATACAATACTGATACCTGAAGCATTTTACGAAACTGTCTTAATGCCTGTCCATTTCATAGCTCTGTTTTCATCATTCTGTTTTTCACTACGTTTTTTATATTTATGCATTTTTTAGGCCCTGGTTAATTATAGGTTTAAATTAAGACTGTAAGTGTGCCCTAGGTGAGTTCTACAACGTTCGTCTGTCTTGGGCACCAGGTTATTATGATATAATAAGTAATGAAATAGCAGACGCAGAGGTATGGTTCGGAACTATAATCGAATGTGGTAAAAGCAACAGTAAAAAAACCATCACTGTGCTATTAACACAGGATAGTATTCGAGGAAGTCCTACTAAGTACTGACCGGTCATTGGGGAGTAGAACCGACTGTAGGTTATTGAGAGCCTTATGGTCAAAATTTAATAATTCAGGTACCAGGACTTTATTAGGCCTAGATAAAACTAGTTTGTGTGATAGTGGGTTTGATTACGGGTCACAAATAGATGGAATAACAATACTACGGATCTCTGTAGAATATGCGAAGATAAAGAGGAGTTGAAACCCGTGGAGCTATTATCTACCACTGCCAGGGACTTTAATTGTTCAAGATCTTCGCTACAGTTTATTGCCCTTATTCATAAAACTTACAACAGGTTTATAAGAGGTTTATACAACAAAATTTGTATGGAAACCTGAATTAGGGGGTATATGTATACCTACATACATATACATATGTATGTATGTGTGTTTATATGTAATTTGCAATTTATTTGAATTAAAATAAAAAATCAATTTAACTTGTACTACATAGTGCAACATACAGGCATGTGATAGAAATCGAAAACGAAAACAAATGAGTTTTAGAAGTCAATTTTTTCGTAACATTTCTGTATTGAAAAACTTTTATCACATAAAATATAGAGATATTGGGCTACTAAAGAGAATCTTAAAACAAAAATTTTAAAAATTACATTATAAATGCATTCAAATTTTATTTCCAAAACTGATTCGTTTTCGATTTCGATCACATGCCATAGTGTTTCCCAATAAGCACAAATTTTTTGTGAATTCCAATGTTGGAATTCCAGTTTGAATCCAAGCTTGAATTACATTTGAATTCCATCCTCTTTCCAGTCTGTTTGAATTTTGTTAAAAACAACATCAAATTTGTTTTAAGCATATGTTAATAATGGCACAGAGTTGATGCAAATCATTGGCGGTGGTGATTATGATGGTTTTATAATTAAATTTTCAGAGAACAGGTTCGGTTTAACTGGAATCACACTGTTAGTTAAGGCTGGAATTACACTGTAAATGTACTGTTTTGTTCGACTGTAATTCAATGGTTAATTTTGCTGGATTCGCTATTGTATTCAACTCTGTTTCAACTGTAATTCAACACTGGAAATTGAAAATTGTGACTGGATATCAAATGTAATTCCACTTGAATTCCAGCCAAAATGCTTATTGGGTTATTATTTAAAAAAAACTAATTTTAATTAAAAAACAACTTGTATGATAAATAGCACATTCCTCTTTTTTGTTATACATAAATCACTGTTAACATACGTATATCCTAAATAAAATAACACTTTACATATCGATGGTCTCATGTAGAAAGGCCCTAACTCGCATATTTGAAACTTTACAGGAGAAGGTAAAAACATAATAGAAACTGTAATATTCAACATGTAACTTTTTTTGTACAACTGCTTATAAAAGCGTTATTTTTTTACACTATTGCAATAAATTTTTGTGAGGAGGTGTATTTGCGTTATATGCATTGGAATCGCAAAAAAAAAACAAATTTCTAAAAAATAACGAATTAGGGCCTTTCTACATGAGACCAACGATATTAAAGAATTTACATCTTAAAAGATGTACCACAACGTTATTAAGGTATGTTATTTATAACATTTTAACATTATGTATAAATGCTTAACAAACACTTACAGTTAGGCATAATGTTGGAATTTGCTGTTTGTTTTCAATGGTAGTATTGTAATTAGCGGCAATACTTTCGTTTAATTTAAACAGAGAAAACTAATAAAATTATTATAATATATCCAAAAATCTGCTCACTTTTACTACATAGTGTAATGAGAAAATAAATTTTTGTGTTTTATATGTAAATAGTTGATGATTAGAAACAAACAATAACAATCAATTTAAAAATAAATTACAAATAAAAACTAAGATATTTTAATAAATTGCGGTTGACCGCGTAAATTACATTTCACTTTCGATATGTGAAATGAAAAATTTCTTTCTTTATAAAGTAATTTTTTAACAACTTTCAACTGTAAAATTATTTTTTCATTACACTATATAGTAAAAGTGAGCAGATTTTTGGATATATTATAATAATTTTATTAGTTTTCTCTGTTTAAATTAAACGAAAGTATTGCCGCTAATTACAATACTACCATTGAAAACAAACAGCAAATTCCAACATTATGCCTAACTGTAAGTGTTTGTTAAGCATTTATACATAATGTTAAAATGTTATAAATAACATACCTTAATAACGTTGTGGTACATCTTTTAAGATGTAAATTCTTTAATATCGTTGGTCTCATGTAGAAAGGCCCTAATTCGTTATTTTTTAGAAATTTGTTTTTTTTTTGCGATTCCAATGCATATAACGCAAATACACCTCCTCACAAAAATTTATTGCAATAGTGTAAAAAAATAACGCTTTTATAAGCAGTTGTACAAAAAAAGTTACATGTTGAATATTACAGTTTCTATTATGTTTTTACCTTCTCCTGTAAAGTTTCAAATATGCGAGTTAGGGCCTTTCTACATGAGACCATCGATATGTAAAGTGTTATTTTATTTAGGATATACGTATGTTAACAGTGATTTATGTATAACAAAAAAGAGGAATGTGCTATTTATCATACAAGTTGTTTTTTAATTAAAATTAGTTTTTTTTAAATAATAACCCAATAAGCATTTTGGCTGGAATTCAAGTGGAATTACATTTGATATCCAGTCACAATTTTCAATTTCCAGTGTTGAATTACAGTTGAAACAGAGTTGAATACAATAGCGAATCCAGCAAAATTAACCATTGAATTACAGTCGAACAAAACAGTACATTTACAGTGTAATTCCAGCCTTAACTAACAGTGTGATTCCAGTTAAACCGAACCTGTTCTCTGAAAATTTAATTATAAAACCATCATAATCACCACCGCCAATGATTTGCATCAACTCTGTGCCATTATTAACATATGCTTAAAACAAATTTGATGTTGTTTTTAACAAAATTCAAACAGACTGGAAAGAGGATGGAATTCAAATGTAATTCAAGCTTGGATTCAAACTGGAATTCCAACATTGGAATTCACAAAAAATTTGTGCTTATTGGGAAACACTATGGCATGTGATCGAAATCGAAAACGAATCAGTTTTGGAAATAAAATTTGAATGCATTTATAATGTAATTTTTAAAATTTTTGTTTTAAGATTCTCTTTAGTAGCCCAATATCTCTATATTTTATGTGATAAAAGTTTTTCAATACAGAAATGTTACGAAAAAATTGACTTCTAAAACTCATTTGTTTTCGTTTTCGATTTCTATCACATGCCTGTATGTTGCACTATGTAGTACAAGTTAAATTGATTTTTTATTTTAATTCAAATAAATTGCAAATTACATATAAACACACATACATACATATGTATATGTATGTAGGTATACATATACCCCCTAATTCAGGTTTCCATACAAATTTTGTTGTATAAACCTCTTATAAACCTGTTGTAAGTTTTATGAATAAGGGCAATAAACTGTAGCGAAGATCTTGAACAATTAAAGTCCCTGGCAGTGGTAGATAATAGCTCCACGGGTTTCAACTCCTCTTTATCTTCGCATATTCTACAGAGATCCGTAGTATTGTTATTCCATCTATTTGTGACCCGTAATCAAACCCACTATCACACAAACTAGTTTTATCTAGGCCTAATAAAGTCCTGGTACCTGAATTATTAAATTTTGACCATAAGGCTCTCAATAACCTACAGTCGGTTCTACTCCCCAATGACCGGTCAGTACTTAGTAGGACTTCCTCGAATACTATCCTGTGTTAATAGCACAGTGATGGTTTTTTTACTGTTGCTTTTACCACATTCGATTATAGTTCCGAACCATACCTCTGCGTCTGCTATTTCATTACTTATTATATCATAATAACCTGGTGCCCAAGACAGACGAACGTTGTAGAACTCACCTAGGGCACACTTACAGTCTTAATTTAAACCTATAATTAACCAGGGCCTAAAAAATGCATAAATATAAAAAACGTAGTGAAAAACAGAATGATGAAAACAGAGCTATGAAATGGACAGGCATTAAGACAGTTTCGTAAAATGCTTCAGGTATCAGTATTGTATGTGGCACCTAAAATAAAAAGCACGCATTCTTTACGACAAAGTTTTATCAAAATTTACAATTGCCTTATTATACCAAAAATGCTTTAAAATACACCAAAACCCTTTATTCATCTGGTATATATGTACATACATATTTCTTAACAAGGATTACACAAATATCATTAAATATTGTAACATGGTAGTGATTTCCAGTATTCCGTCGCAACAGTTTAGTCTTCATTTTGTCAGCTCAAAGTGCAAGTAGTAGTTGTGTTCCTTACTTGAAAATATTGGCTGTTTGTTTGATTCCATATCAAAAATGTCACTTGTGTTATTCAATTTAACACCAAACAAATTGCAATGTTATTCATAATTTACATAAACAATAATGAATTGTTGTTGTTTCGTACACAAAACCTGTTTGCAGATGTTAAGCATTTAAACATAATGTTAAAATGTAACAACACAATAACACTTTGATGCGTTATATGTTCGTTAAACCTGTTAAGTGTTATATTTTTCAATATTAATCTACCGTGATTTACAACAACATCCATAATCATAAAGAAAACAAATGAACATTTCTAAAGCATTTTTAACAAAAATAATAAAATTGTATTAAATAGGAAATAAAATGCATACAAGACAGGTAAATTTCTTTGAAAAATATTATCTCATACAAAGTAAAATGTTTGTTCTTTTACATTTTAGGTAAAACAATCGCGCGTTAGGCACAAACATATTAAGAAATGGACTGTGGCAGAAGAAAAAGCGCTCCTTGTGTTTTTGTTAAACAATCGCGACATGGAGGTTTGTTATAACAATTACAACTACAAATGTAAATGTATTCTTTAACATATTTTTTAGAAGCCAAATCCCCAGTTATTTTATCGGCGATTTTGCAATGAAAACAATTTCAATATTCAATGGAAAACGGTGCGTTCAAAAGTGAAAAATATGAGGTATATCTACCGCAGAGCTAGGGCTTTTGAAAGTGAGACCAGCAGTTTTGCGGATAATGATGAATCTAAAAGTACTTTATTTTATTTATTAGTTACACACAATCTGAATAATTAATATACATATCTAAATGCATTTTTAGCTAGCATGTTAAAAAAGTGCAAGTACTACTATGAACTAGAGCAAATTTTTGGCCATCAAATAATGCAACTTCCTACCCTCAAAGAAGAAAATTTACTTTCACTGCCTACTAGCAATTTGGCTGACTCAATAGTAATTGGTAGCGAAAATACAATAGAAAAATCCGATGACGATAATTTACCCAATACTAGCAAACCATTTGTGCCTGAAATGATTGAAATTAATCCAGATTTGAATAATTCAAACCACTATCACATGGATTCCGATTTCAGCATGAAATGTAATGAATTAGGTGTTAATGTGACACAGTTGCGCTTAAAAGACAAAATAAAAGTGATGAAATTGGTACTGAAGGAAAGAGAATTGAACAGCACAGAAAAAATAAAACTACACGAAATAAATAGTCGGGAAAAATTAAAGATTTGGGAGTTGGAAATGAAGGAGAGGTTGGTAAAGGAGACACTTAGGCTTAAATATAAGTGATTTTAAAATTTTTCTAGAAATATGTACTACTAAATAGATATAAGTATATAGCTACCTGCTGTTTTAAATTACCAATGACAAATTTTATTTAATAAATTAAAAGCTAATGTTTTTTTTTTTAATTTATTAACAAAATGCAATTGAAATTTATACCTACATATAAATAAATATAAATAAAAATTATTTTTTTAAAAGATTATCACAAAGAAAATAGATCGGTTTTAAAGGAAATTTTTTAGCAACTTTTCTTTTGGCAAGACTAGCAGATCAAGGGCAGCGGGGTTATTATGTATTTCGATTCGAAAAGAAGATCGTTCGATTTTGTATACTTTTTACATTGTAATTCGAAAGCTTTTGTTTTCTAATCGAAATTCACAATAACCCCCCAGGCTGTCGTGAGAGTGACATGTCATTGCTAAACATGTTCAGTTTGGTAGGTATATAATTTAATAAATCGATTTGCAAACAAACAACGATTGCAAATTATTGAATTTTATTATCAAAATTCAATTGGCTAAAGATCCACTTTTTTTGTCGGAATCGACGAAGCTCATTTCTGGTTGAATAGTTACCTAAACATGCAAAATTGTCGTATTTGGTATGAAGAGCAGGCAGAAGCATTGCAAGAACTGTCAATGCATCCCGAAAAATGCACTGTTTGGTGTGGATTATGGGCCGGTGGTGTAATTGGACCGTACTTTTTCAAGGACGATGAAGCTAGGAACGTTACTGTTAATAGTGAGTGTTACAGTGCGATGATTACAAAAATTTTTTTTTGCCAAAAATGGAAGAGCTTGACTTGGCTGGCATGTGGCTTCAACAAGGCGGTGCCTCATGTCACACAACACGCGAAACGGAGAATTGAATTTGAATTGAAAAAAATTTCAACAATGACGCAATTGAAAGGCGAGTTTGGTGAACAGTTTATTTTAATTTTTGGGCCGGTCAATTGGCTGTCTAGAGCACGCGATTTGACGCTTTAGAATATTTTTTTGAGGGGCTGTAGTAAGTCTTGTTTCTATAAGTAGATGCCCGCAACGGTTGACGCACTGGAAGAACATATTGAAGAATTTATTTGTTATATACCGTCCGATATTTTGGAGAGAGTATGATAAAATTGGACCCAGCGTATGAACCAGGAACCAGAAGGCGTAGCCTCGGTCAACATTTACATGAAATCATCTTTAAACATTGAAATATATAAATTGTTCTATCGACTCAAATACAGATTTCATATATTTCACTAAATTCTATGATTTTTTTAATTCAAATCTGAAAGCTCATAAAAAATCACACTTAAGTATGAGTGAGACTGCATACTGTTGAATTGTTTCCAAACAATGTGTTTTAAAGCAAAGAATGGTAAAACAAAAAAAAGAGACAGGAATCGAAAAACAACATCACGGTTTGGTCATACGTTTGTTTAATACGTAAAAGCAAAATAAATCCACTTTGGTCACACGAAGACCATGCCAACCAAGTCCAGCTCTTCCATTTTGGGCAAAAAAAAAATTCTAATTATCAAACTGCAGTGCTCGCTGTTTAAAGTAACGTTCCTGCCATCGTCGTATTTGAAAAAGTACAGTTCAATGATGCCACCGGCACAAAATCCACACCAAACAGTGCATTTTTTGGGATGCATTGGGAATTCTTGCAGAGCTTATGGCTGCTCTTCATACCAAATACGTCAATTTTTAATGTTTACGAATCCATTCAACCACAAATGAGCTTCGCCACTGATCACAAATTCCGATAAAAAAAATGCGCTATGCATTTTTTAACAATTATAAACCAAACAGTAACATGTTACATGAAAACAGATATTTTTAAAGTTATTTTAGAAACTCTCTTTTTGTATGGAGCTTAAATTGTTATTTTTTTTTATTTTTTTATTAGTATTTTATTAATACTTTTGAAAATTACATATCATTTATTATCTTTACATAAATTTAGCTCTGCTATATATTTAAATTTTTAATAAAAGATGATAATTTTTTTCTAAATGTATAGTTATTAGATTCGTTTTTCACATCATTTGGTATCTTGTTGTAAATGCTTAGTCCTTTATAAAATATCGATCTTTGCATTGCGCTAGTGTCTGCATGTTGTATCCTGAAATCTAAAGCATTCCTCAGGTTATATGGTTGATCAATTAATATTAGCTTTTTAAGTTGTTGAAAGTAGCATTTTATTAAACCAAAGTGAACAAAACAGTTGGTTTTGATACTATGACCTTAGTTATTACAACTAGAGGCAATATCAAAACTGCAGCATAGTTTTGTTACATTGCAGATATCTATTTTAAGTTTTAAACAATCAAATAAATTCTAAATTTCTAAAATAACAACAAGTTTAACTCAGAACAACGCAATACAATTTCAACAATAATTTCATTTTCAACTTTGTTACCAAATAATTAATAATTAATGCAAATAACTCCAATTATTAATTAATACCATAGTGGGAAGGGTATATTGGATTTGTGCTGATGTTTGTAACGCCCAAAAATATTAGTCCAACACCTACCTTAAAGTATATCGATCGACTTAAAATCACTTCCTGAGTCTATTT
This sequence comes from Bellardia pandia, assembly GCA_916048285.2. NCBI lineage: Eukaryota > Metazoa > Arthropoda > Insecta > Diptera > Calliphoridae > Bellardia > Bellardia pandia. Next base: position 96,701,735 of record OU696531.1, on the reverse strand, counting down.
AATGATGTCCGTCCGTCTAACTGGCTGTCCATGTAAAGTTTGAGCGTAGAGTACAGATCGCAATTTTAAAGACATTTCAATAAAATTTGGTACATGATATTTTTTCTAGTCTAGTCTATTATTTCACAGCCTATCCTACCGAAATAGGGCTTTAACGGTCATACATATTTGAATTATGAAAGTATCCAAATAAATTTCACCACAAATGAGTGGTAAATGAAGCCAAATCACATCTATAAATTTTGTACAGATTGGTCCATAATTGATCATAGCTCCCATATAAAGTCCACTTCCGAAAATCACTTTAAAGAGTAAAACTCTCTTAAAAATGTTGGTATCCAAACACTATTCAATACAAATATGTTCCATATACATATGTACATATATACAAATATGGTAGAATTACTTTTATGATGACCGGTCCACAATTAGTCGTAGCTGCCATATAAGACCCACTTTCGAAAATCACTTTAACGACCATACATGTCTTAAAAATGTTGGTATCCAAATAAAATTCAACACAAATAAGTTTCATATATACAGAAATAAGGACACATATTGGTCGGTCCATAATTAGTCGAAACTTCTATATAAAACCCTCTCCGTAATTGAGTTTAACCTCCATAATCTTTCAAAAGTATTTGCATCAAGATTAACTTACGTAATACATGTTTATATTCACAGAAATAAAATTTTAAACAAAATTTTCGGATGATCGGTACATAATAGGTCATATCTCCCATAAAGCACCCATTTCTGACATATGTATACTCGGTGTAGGGTATTCTATAGTCGGTCTTGACCGACTACACTTTCTTACTTGTTTTTACTTAACTAATTCTATATCAGAACACTGAAACACATTTTCTAACAATATAAACAATAGCTAATTTTAACAATTTTTGTATATTTTTTGTTCACATTTTCCCATATTGTAGTTTAAGTTTATTTGAACAACCTTGTTGAAAATTTACCCTTAATCCATTTCTTTTGTAATTGTTGTTGTATGTTTTCAATTTGCTTTTGAAATATATTTGCATGTAGTGTTTAGTCATGTTTTGTTTTTCTTAAATTTCTTTTATTTATGCACCAATTTTCTCTAAACAAAATAATTCAATATTGATTTCTATAAATAACAAAAACAATGATTTTATGACCTTTTATATTTAATGTAAACCAAAATTTTTTATTCAATTGCGCTAAATGTGGAGTAAATATTTTATTAGTTATGATGACAAAAATATTTGGAAAATTTTATAGAAAATTAAAAAATCAGCCTAAATATTAGCTGAGAATAAATTTCTTAACACATACGGTTATTATTTATTGGCGAGGCTTTCTTTCAAGTGTAATTTGCCAACATTTGTGCAAATATCTCAAGCAATACGTTTTAAATGGTTTTTCATAAAAAGAAAACAAAATATACCTACTTAAAGAATTTATTTGTAATTTGTTGTTTTAAACTTTTGGTCATATCCAGTTTGTTTGGCTCGTCTTCTTAGAAAACACACTTAAGAGAAGAAACAACTTATGTGCAAAACTTAACGTTTGTATTTTTTTAATATCAACATTTTGACAAATATGGTTACAAACACGAGATGTTATTTAGAGCTCAAAAAACGCACCCACATGCAATGTTTTATGGTTACCTTTCATTTTATTTTTAGTTTTTTTTTTTTTTTTTGCTTAAACTACCATCAGAGGAGTTGTACCATTAAGCGTACAATGACACAAAATTGTTGAAGCACAGACTCTTGTTGAATCTAGTTATTTTGAGACTTATCATATAACATATGTACCTATAAATAACTTGAAAACTTTATGATTTCAAAGATTGCTTCGAAATAGTAAACATTTTTAATAAATAAATGATACATTAATATCGAACGGCAATATATTTTTCTGTTTTGATTTTAAATAGGGTTTTGAAATAAGAATTTAATTTTTCAAAACAAAATAAAACAAAGAATTTATATAAAGATTCATTCGACCACGAATATATGCCAATTCTTTACTGCCAATTACTTCACTGTTTTGTTGTCTGTTAGACATGTGACAACGTCCTGTGAAACCACAATATGCAAAAAAATTAGTTGAAAACGTCTCTCGATAGCATTATCCATTCACTGTAACCACATTACAAAAATAATTTTCGAATTAAATGGACCAAGCCACATATCACACCATAGATGTGTTTTAACTATTGCTGTTGGTTTTTCAGCAGTTTTCTTAACAACAGTCTCGAATGGAGGATTTATGTAACAATAACCAAAGCTGCTACCACTGATATAACAATAAGTAATATGTTAAAACATTCTTGGTATTACAATATGTTACTGTTGGAAAACAAAGTTCTTGTTGACAACCCCGTTATGAATAAACAAAATATTAATTAATTTTTCAAATGTATAAAATAGTAGACTTCTATACAAAAAAAGCAATTTTGTGGGTACGAACCAAGTTTTTAAAAGTCATGACTAGAATTTGACGTGTTATACATACACTGTGTTGCATTACTATAATTACACATGATGTTTGCTATTTATTGTAAAGTTACAAACAGTTTTTTTAAACGTGTAACATTTATTAACCAAAATATGGGAGACCACTTCATTAATTTAATAGAGAAATTGTACATAAATATTTTATCAGTGTTTCATAACTATAACTACATTTTATGATAAACAAACAAGAATACTAGAAAAGCAAAAGTTTTACTGTTATTTACTCTTATTATGCAATTTTTAACAATTCGCTATAAAATGCCTGGATTTTTAACAGGATATACCTATTTCAGTTTATATAAAAATTGGCTTAAGTTTACGAGAAATTTCCCAAACATAAAAACGTTCACCTGTTTTAGTAACAGCAAATAATTAGGATTATTGCTGTAAAAATAAAAGTGGCTGCCCGAAAAAAGCTTTCTGAACGGGACAATAGCAGAATTATAAACTGTACCTGCAATGTGATGTAAATGTGCCCAAATCAAACATAAGTAGACTGCTAAAAAAATGCAGGCTATTACTCGACAAAAGCTGTGGTATGTGCCAAGGCTATTAGTCCGACAAAAAACTGCTAGACTTGAATTCGCTAAAAGAAACTTATAAGCTAACTGGAAACAAGTAAGCCGATAATCTTTGTTAATAGTTGCTCTATTTCTTTGATAGTTAGGGGGAGAGGGCTTTTTGTGAAGATAATATTCTTGATTTGGCATTTATAAGCACTAAAATTAATTTTTCTGAATACACATAATTACTAGATGAGAAATTGGTGACATTTTTAGATAATAATAATGAAAAGCAATTTGTTTTTAAACAAGACAACGCACAAATGGATGGTTGTCTTGAATAGTATGACTGATCAATTAATACATTATTTAATTCTAAATTTATTGTGAATATTAGTATTTTAATTTCAGTGGATTTTGAAGATATAAAATAAAAAAAATATTTGTTTTTTGTTCGTTTCTTTAACTTACAAAATTGAAAGTTTTATGTAGGTATTTATTGTTATGAAACGCAGTGTACTAAACCATTTCAGTTGTTGGTTTTTATTAGAACAGTGCTCTAAATTACTTATTACAAATTTATATTTAATTGATAAACTTAGTTAATACATATAATTAGAAAAAGCAAAACATTAATTAAATGACTTAAGTTTTCGTTCCATGGCACATTCTTTTTTAAAGAAAACGGAAAAGCAATGATTTTTTTCCTTATTTGCATTTATCAGCAGCAACCCACTGAATGTAGTAGTCTCATTAAGCAGAGATAAAATAAACAAGTGTACACTACACATGACACAAAGTAGTCACTCAAACTCGTTAGATTATTGTAATCAACAAGAAAAATAATAACAAGAAAAAAAACTACAACACAATGACAAAAGGCAACAAGCGAAAACTTATGATAAAAATAATGTAAAAAAATCATAAACACAGGCCATGAAAAAGAAACAAAAGGAAACATAAGTATTAAATAAAAAATAATAAAGAAAAACCCACTAAAAAGCCGACGAAACAAAGGCCGGCTAAAGCATAAAGTTCAATAAGTGACACTTAGATAAGAGTAAGAAAAAAGGGGGAGGGTGGGGCGTAAAAGTCGTAACAGTTCGTTGGTTTGTCCAACTAATTGTTAACTGTATTTAATTATAACAACAACAGTATGTGTATTGTATGTATGTACTATATGTACCTACATAGACAATAAAAGAAAATAAAGAAAATTTAAGAACATGGAAAACATTAATGAAGTCTAATGACGTCGCAATGGACCAACAAACACACTTACTAGGTATTATGACAATGAACTGGGCTTTTTTATAAAAGAAATGAACGAAAAGCAAAGATTGCGTCAATTTCTTGATAAAAATCATTAGAAGCTTATAGTACCTATGTAATAAATTTTATCGTTAAGTAGTTTTCATACTGCATTTATTATAAATCATATTAACGTACTTGAGTTGTTTCCAAAACTGTAAATGTCGAAATTAAATCCAATTCTCAGCAACACTTTTCTTTAAATTATTTTATATGTATATTTTTTCGTTTTTTTACTATTATTTCTTCCAAAAAAATTTCACTTAAATCTTTTTTTATTGTAATGATTCTTTGTTATGTTTTACTTGTTATTCCTTCATTTGTTTGTTGTTGTTGCTGAAATACACAAACTTATAAACACACACACATTCATATAAGTACTAGTACGGCTACTGACGTGACTCCACCAATTTTGTAAGACACCCAAAAAAAAAACATTAAATTTTTTTTCTTCAAACTTCTTTTGCACAATTTTTAGCTTTTCTTTTATAATTCACAATATTTTCATTATTTATTATTATAATTTGCAATTTAATTATTTACTTTATTATCGTTTCACTTTTATAGAAATTATATTTATTAGTTGCAACAATTTAAACTAAAATAAAATTCAAATGATTTCCCCGATCAAATTTTTTTGTTGGAATGAAGAAAGAATATCAAAAAGCAAACTGCACAATTAAAATCAGCGTATTGTGACAACAAAAAAATATATCACTCGGTTGTATTTAAAGAGTACTAAATAATGTTGCCATACTGCAAAGAATTTTTAGATTATCGCAAGGAACATTTTGAAGATATTTTATAATACATATATACAAATATAAAGCAAGAATAACGTAACTAAGTAACGCTAGGCTCAGTCTTCTTCAATTCGGTACAGGTCTCTAAAAGGTACAGCTGATCGACTAGTGTATAGTAGTTAGATTATAATGTTTAAATATAATGTAACCGCAACATCTAAATGTAATGAATGTGAATGATGAGCTATGTGATCTGAAGATGTGATTGGGTATTTTTTCGAAAATTTGTTTGGAAATTCGGTTACTGTGTATGGATCATGCTACCGAGAGATGTAAATAACTAATTTTTAACGTATTATTGATGATATGGTTATCACTGACATTTGGGGGTTCCAAATGCATTTATTGCAAAACACATTTCCCGATTGCATAATTTTAAGAAACTCAGTTGTTAATTGTAAATTTTTAAAAAACAAATAAATTTATTTTTTAATTTTTCCAAAGCAAAACACAATTTTCTAACTTATAACATACTAATAAGCGTATATACGTTTTGTAGTGTTATTTGTAATTTTATATATTAAAAGTCATTTATATGTATTACATATTAATAATTTTATTAAATTATAATAGATTACAAACTGAATAGTTTCTTAATACTTGGTATCACACTTTGTATTATTAATAAAAAACTTGGCATCACTAACATCTGTTGTTTATTTTGATTTTTCCGTCACAATAACAACCTGTTTGTTTGTCTGTCAGAAATTTTATAAATAAATATAAAAATTTTAGTCTGTGATAAAAATGGGTTCAATAAATTTTGAAATTAAATTAAAACGAGAAAACAAAATATATTATGAAGGTGTAAGTAACTTCTTAACTATATCCAGGAAAACTAATTTGTTACAAAATTTTTTATTAAAGGAACTTTTAAATGGTTGCGTGCAAATTAGTTGTCCCTCAGAGACCAAACATGACGGCATCACTTTGACTCTGGAAGGTGTGGTAAATCTACAGTTAAGTAACAGCAAATCCGTTGGCTTACTTGATGCTTTCTACAATTCCGTTAAACCCATAACACTGTTCAACTCCGTCTATGAGTTGTCTGCTCCAGGGAAAATCTCCGCTGGTGTTTCAGAATTTCATTTTGAATTTCCTTTGCAATGTAAAAAAGAACCACGCACACTCTATGAAACTTATCATGGTGTTTTCATTAGCATTAATTATCAGCTCAAGTGTGATGTGAAACGTAGTTTTCTGGCCAAATCTTTGCAAAAGACACAACAGTTTTGCATACAATATAAACCGCCAGCAGAGGACAGCATTAAGTTGCCCAGCAAGGAGGTCAATTTCAGTATAAGTCCAGAGAGTTTGCAGAAAAACTCTAAGGAGCGCATAACTATGCCACGGTTTCTTATAACCGGCAAATTGGAACGCACAGAATTTTGTATAACACAACCATTGAGGGGTCAACTGACCATACAACACACTGAGGCCGCCATTAAGTCGATTGAATTGCAATTGGTGCGTGTGGAAACCTGCGGTTGTAATGAAGGTTATTCCAAGGATGCCACAGAAATCCAGACCATACAAATAGCTGACGGTAATATATGTCCAAAATTGGAAATACCCATTTATATGATATTACCAAGGCTATTTACTTGTCCTACATTGATAACGAAGAATTTTAAAATTGGTAAGTTTAAAATTTATTTTCTTACTTTATTGTTAATCTTTAATAATTAACTTTATGTTTCAGAATTTGAATTGAATTTGGTAATTGTTTTCAAAGATGACTATATAATAAGTGAAAATTTCCCAATTGTTTTAAGAAGATTGCTTGCACCACCTGGGCTCAAGGTTTTAAATCGTGGGGCATAAATTTAAAGTATTTTTGTAATTTAAAATATTATTTTTATTTATTAATTTTAAGATATAAATAATTTTATTAACCGAAACCTAAAAATATATATCATCGATGCGCCAATAAGTGGTATATAGATAGTATAGGCGATATTGTTAGCAAAGAATTTCATTGTGATCCGTTCAAAATAAGAATTTGCTTAAGATAAATCGTAGACTTGACTGTATACTGAATTTTTGGTTAAGCCTTAATAATAGTTAAAATTCGTATCCTTTAATCAAGGATATCTTGAAATGTTGATAAAATGTATTACAATGGAAAAGGCTTCGTATTATAAATATAAATGTCGACTGAGTTAAATTACAGTCAATTAAATAGATATTAGCTGGAACACTTTAAAGACAACTCTGTTCATCTTAACCGCACATTTTTATATATGTAATTTGATAAAGTTGTTTGGAACACTAAATAATTTATCTGATGTAATTTGTTGATTGGTATTTAGTAATTCTTTAGAATGTTCAAGCTGTTGCATTTTACTTACATACATACATAAATAATAAATAATCAATAAAAATATTGAACTAATCTACATCCTTGGCAAAACAGATTATGTACATATTTGAATTAGATTTTACTTACGATTTTATATAGGCGGCCTTTGAACGGCATTTTCATATATTTTTATATGCTGTAAAAAATCAAAAATTAATGTCTTTCCAACAACACACTAAACGAAAATTCAATTGTTCTTCAACAGAAGCCAAAAGCTATTTAAAATTATTAAGATTTGTCCTCGATTTTACATACATATGTATGTAAGATTTCCAACTGAAACATGATTTTAACCTCAGTAAAATTAGCTCTCAATCATCAACAATTCATTCGTTCACGTTAATAATTAATAGCCTGTTCGCCGATCTCGAACGTTAACGTTCGCTTAGATAAGACTTAAGACATAAACTTGATTGTGGAATAAACAAACTTGATCGAGTAAAAAAATAGATACGATAAAAAGTTTGTGTCTTAAGTCTTATCTAAGCGAACGTTAACGTTCGAGATCGGCGAACAGGCTATAAGAATACTGCAGCTACCGGCTATTCATTGTTGATCGCGTCTATCGGGGCAATTGTCGTTCACTATTAGGAATCAGTCACTAATCTAGATCCTTGGAATAAATGAATTTGAATAAGATTTTTTTACTTATAAAAATCGCCAATTTCAATCAATATCAGTTTCGCCTTGTCAGCACGCAAATACGCAACACTGTTGTCAGCAACAACTTTTTTAAAATTACGGTCTTAAAATGTACGAGGGCGATCCTTTTTTTTAAAGATAAAAAATTTTCTGCATAAAAAAAATAGAAGAAAACATGGAAAAGCGACGGAAGCCTAAGGAAAAAATAAAGAAAAAAAGCGGGACGGATGAACAAGCGGCCAGAAATTTTTTTTGCTCGTGTGATGGGTGGTAAGTATAAAAAATCGTGGTGAGCATAAAAAATCTTGCTGACCGTGGTGAGTTTTTAAAAATGTACCACAAATAACGTTGTTCGAAAATGTTTAAGGTCATTGAAATTTGGCATTCTAAAAGTAGGCAATGTGTTTCATGGGATGGTTGCTGAATTAGCTAAAGAAAGAAAGAAGAAAAAAGTCCTGTCGTTATTTTTTTTTGTATGTAGTAAAAATAATTTTCAAAAACAAAATGATAAATGTCGATTGAGAAAATTTAAATAATTCAGAATCGTCACTTTCAAAGAAAAAATCGTCAAAATGACGATAAATCTTCAAATCTGCCAGCTTTGGTTATGAATACAACAAGATTTAGTTGTTGTAACAGCAGTAATTGCTGAGTTTATCTCGAGTCATTCCGTAGAACCGGCTGTCGTGGGAAGATTTATAGCCTGTTCGCCGATCTCGAACGTTAACGTTCGCTTAGATAAGACTTAAGACACAAACTTTTTATCGTATCTATTTTTTTACTCGATCAAGTTTGTTTATTCCACAATCAAGTTTATGTCTTAAGTCTTATCTAAGCGAACGTTAACGTTCGAGATCGGCGAACAGGCTATTAGTTAAGATTGCTTAAAAATTGTAGAACTTATTTGGCCCTAGTTACTTTGATTAACTTTATTTATCTTTTTATGTATGTATTGTTAATTAAGTACTATAAATATATTTATAATATTATAAATAATACATTTTTTGAATGTATGTACTCAGAATAATACTGTTACGAAATTGTATTTCAATTTAAATTTAACAGCCGGTACAATACACGGCATGTTTATCGACATACAACTTGTTTAGCTTTTGTAGAAGTTTTAATTTATAAACATTATTCAGAACAGGCTGTTATAAACATAGCTGAGCAATATGACAACATTTAGTTTATATGTCTGAATAATCTAAACACGAACATTCTAGACTTGCAGCTATGAACATTCTAGTATCTTAGCTCCGAACCATGCAGAAATTATGATTGGTGTATAAATCGACTAAACCCCAAACTTTAATTTAAGTGTGTTTGTAAACCGTAATAAAAAACAGAGTGTTCAGTTGTAAATGTTTTTATGTACATTTAAATAAATAAAGAGTCGTTATATATTCTTCAAACTGCTTGACGCTTTTAATTTACAATTAAAAGGAATCCTGTTTATTTAAGGGACCGTTTTTAGGTAAAAACGTAACAATATAAACCTAAGACGAAGCTCTTAACAAATGTAATTTGTAATGTAATTTGTAAAGAAGCGATAAAAAACTTAAAAACTGATATCAAAGTTGAGAAACCGAAAAGATAAAAAGTATAAATGGGAGTCTTCGCTAAGCAATTAACGAACAAACACTTGTTTACATATAATGCGGTAGCATAAATGTTTTAATATTTATGTAACCAAAAAAGTGATTGAATACTTTTAAACCACTAACTGATAGTCATGTATTAATTTTAAACAAAATATATGTAAAAGAAAGAACTAAAATTAATTTTCTATTAAAAAAAATCGAAAATATATTTCGTCTGAAGCAATAACAGCACATTGAATAAAAAGAAAGTGCGGGGGCACCAGGCATATCAAAATGCTTCTGTTGTGTGACTGGATTTTATGCATACAGTGCTCTTTTATCACGTTATTTGAAATCAGATTTTGTGATTTCAGTACCTACCCTGCAAATAACGCGACTAGTCCATACATGCATGTAAAGACTAGTCCAAAGAGGAGTAGGAGTACTCCAAAACTACTCCAAATATATGAAAAAAAGGTGGTCCATTTAACATTGCGATGTCCTAGGACTGGACCATATAACCCATCGGAGTAGTCCCAAAACTACTCTATGGAGTACTCACGAGGGTTAGTTTTAAACAACAACAACAACTCAATATGCAATCGTGTTAACACGAAACCATGTCGTTTAACTACAAACTCTTGTTTAACTATGACATGGTCCATGACTGCATAACATTGGACCATGTTGGGAGTAGTCCATATCATCTAAAATGGATCACGTAGTCCAATATTATTTGCAGGGTAAGCCAATATTTCTAAGTATTTTGTTGTTAATAAGAAGTTAAATTTTTCTTACATTTCTTAAACTTTTTAATTTTACCCTTAAATTTGCTTATTTCAGTATTTTTCATTTATATTTTGTGTATTTATAAACTATTAAATTTTATTTAAACACAACTAAACCCCAAAAAATTATGCAACCATACGTATTTTCTTTATCAGAGAGAAAATATATAAAAAGTCATAATAAACCTTTGACCTTAATTAGCAAACTAACGAACCATTTTCACACACATACATTCATTCATACATATTCACCAAAAAACAACACCTTTCCTTTTTTGTGTCCCTACTATCTACCATTAGTTTTATACACAAATTGACTTTATTTATTTTATCCCTGTAAATAAAACAAAAAATTTAAGCAAATAAAACTTTCCCACCCGAAAAAAAACAAGAGTAAAAGAAAATAAATCATACCAAAACTAGTGAAGAATTTCAAGATGAGATAAATAATATTTATGAAGACGTCTTATTTAAGTTGTCTATTATATTGTGCCTTAAAATTTAACTTACGTTTTGTCCTATTATTATAGATTTCACTGTTAAGCAAATAAATAAAATTTATGCAAAATCATGTTTACTACTAACAAGCAACACCATGACACAACAAGCAACTTCTCCAAAAAAAAAAAAAAACACAGTCACCACATCCATATGACTAAACAAGGTAAAAATTACTCCTCAGATTTTGTATATATGTATATACATACATTTACACCTTAAACAGGTAACATGACTATCACGTCACATTTCAATTTGCACTCCACTTACTGTATACCAAAAATCATTCATCAAAGTATGCACCGCATCTCACTGCCAGTGTAAGGTACATGAAAACATATTTTGTTAAACTAGTTCTAAAAATTTAAGAATTCCAATCACTCCAGGGTGTCTAAGTGGTCGGGGAAGAAAGCAGAAGCAATTCAAAGTATTCTGTTTAGGAAAGTTGAAATAGGGAAAAGAAGGCAAAGAAATAAATTTACGATGCTGTCTCAGATCTAACTTAAAAAGATGGCCCGGAAAGATCCAGCATCAGCCACGGCAAGATAGAGAAGAATTGTGTCAGGTATCGCAAAATTCGAGAATACATCGAGATCGTCTCTGGCGTATCATAATAAGATGGCCTACAGGATGTCTACAACATTCTCGGCAATATTAAAGAATCTTAACAGTAGGCAACGTCAGAGTATCGTAAGATTCAAGAGAATCTACTGTCATGCAAGTATCATCTCTCCCGGGGTAAAGATGAAAAAGATAAATGACGCTCTCACAGTTATATATCAGTATAAGTTGGTAGCGATCACTAGCAGTGCTCAAAGGTATAGTGTTCAAAGGCAGTGGAATGCTACTAAAAATAATCAATGACAAGGATCGAAAAAATGTAGGAAGTCATTAAAAGCTCTAAGTATGGATACAACCAGCTTTCAAACTCTAAAAAGATTAGTAACTAGACTAAAAGTGACTACATCGGTATGTCCTATTCGACAAACGAAATGCCTGTTGAGAGGTAATGAGTGAGGTAACAAGTGACTACATCGGTATGTTCTATTCCACAAACGAAATGACTGCTGAGAGGTAATGACTAAGGTAACAAGTGACTACATCGGTATGTCCTATTCGACAAACGAAATGACTGTTGAGAGGTAATGACTAAGGTAACAAGTGACTACATCGGTATGTCCTATTCGACAAACGAAATGACTGTTGAGAGGTAATGACTTAGATAACAAGTGACATGATATTCCCATGTTAAACTCGTCACTCATTAACATTGCCAGTGGTATGGCCGGTAAGTACTGGTGATTACTGGTAAGTAGTCAAATCACAAATCATTCACAACTTACCCCGACTGCTGGGAAACCACTCTCGCTCTTTACACATGCCAAAAAATAACAGAAAATCTGCATACATATGCTCATCACTAATAATGAATGAAGCCAAGTAAATTTCCGGTTCCGTTAAAATAATGCAAAAAACCTTAAGTGTTGCCACATTTAAATACTTACACACAAAAAAAAAAAAAAAAAAAATAAATAAAAATGCATACACACTAGACTAACTGAGTTGAATGTAGATGACAGTTTATTCTTTTGAATGAAAATGAATTTTAATTCAACTTTTATTTGCTGCCAACACAAACTGCTTGCACTTACACGTATTTGTGTAAATAAATACGCATTATCATTAAATGTTATCAAGTACGAGTATCTGCTTGTCGGGCAGTTGTTCTATTTATTTATTTTCTCTCTCTCTTGTTTTTTTTGGCTGAAATTTCCTTATATGGATGCATGCACAGCTGCGTGCAACTAATTAAGGACAGTAGTATACAAAAACTCATGTATCATTATGTTAAAGGCAATATTTATTAAATAACATGCTGAAATTTAACACTTTTTTTATTGTTTTTTGTGGTGTTTTTATAGTTTGTGAAATAAATTAATCGTGAACTAAATTAAGAAAAGTTCTTAATATAGCGTGTTTTTTTTTAGATGTATAGAACTTTAAGTTGGAAACACTTTTTTTAACTGGCGGCCATTTTTTCAGCTGTCAAGTGATTTATGTTTAGTTTGGTTTGGCATTTCAACATGAATAGACTGACGCCTGAAGAACGCTTCTAAATTGTGCAAATTTATTTTGAAATTCATGGCTCTGTGATTTTTTTAGATTTAGAGAACTTTGAAATGGTATAAAACAAAGACGATTTTTTTAAATTTACATAAAATTCACTTTATTCGAAATTATAATTAAAATATGACTTTTGGCATATGACTGGCTCAGGCCATGGTGTAGCTATACAAGGTGAGTGCAGTAGCCTAGCTGACTGACTTTGTTTACAATTTACTTATGTCAAAAGTAATACATTTTCAAGTATTTTTGACAGTAGTACATTATTTTACACAAACAAACACTTATACCTACAAAATGCCTGTTGTTTCTGTTTTGTGTTGTATTTGTTGTCGATTTCACTCACCTTGTATAGTTGCACCATGGCTCAGACATACTAAAAAAAGAATATTATTTTCTAAAGAAACAGAAAAAAAAACTTGTAAGAAAGTATATTCGGTCAAACCCTACCATATAATACCCTACACCCACTATATGTGTTAAAACAATTTTTCAGAAATGGGCTGTACATAGGAGCTGTGTCTATTATGAACCGATCATTTGAAAATGTAGTGGCATGACTTCTGTGCATATTAATATTCTTTGTGTTAAATTGTATCTCGTTATAAACACTTTTAAAAGATTTGTAGATGTTAAAGTGTTTTTGGGTAGTGGACCTTATATGGGAGCTATGACTAATTATGGACCGACCATCACAAAATTGGACCAAATGAAAAAACAAGCTCACGTTAAATATGATTTCGATACCAACATTTTTAAGAGAGTTATGCTCTTAAAAGAGCCTTATATGAAAGCTATGGTAAATTTTGGACCGATCTGCATAAAATTTCTTGTTTAAGATTCATGCACAACTTATTTGTGAAGAAATTTGTTTATGATCGATAACCCCCTATTTCGGTAGGACATTTGTATGGGGGCTAGGTGAAATATTGGGCCGAATTCAACCCGTTTCAATTCCAAGCGTCCTTGGGCCAAAAAAAATGACAGGTGAAAATTTTTATGGAAATATCTTTAGAATTGCGATCTGTACTCTGGGCACAAAGTTGAAAGAATTTGATCAAAAGTACATTCGCCCCACTTTGAAGCATGCTGCAGGTTCTTTAAGGCTTTGGGCTGCTATTACGTCAAAATTAGGGAAATATGGATAAGTTTCAGTATGCAAGAATTCTAAGCGATACAATGATGCTGATGAGAACATGCCAGTAACATGAATATTTCAACAAGATAACGATCCGAAGCATACGGCTCGAAGCATCACTTCAAGCAATTGTCTTTTAACAATTTGGTTACTGCTTTTGACAAACCTTCATGCAGTCCTGATCTCAAACCGATTGAGAACTTATGGCAAGTTGTAAAAACCAAAGTAAGCTCTGTAAAAAAAGCAATAAGCAAAAATAAGCAAAGAAAGCTTGGAAAGCTATTCCAAATAGTGTATATAAAAAATTGGTGACCTCTATGCCTCGTAGATGTCAAGTTGTTATCAATGACAATGGATTTGCAACAAAATATTGATTGATTTTTAAATAAATTATTGTATTTGTAAAATTTGTGGTATATCCTTAATTATATGCACCACTAATGTCAATCTTATTTGAAAATATGACACACAGATTCAGAAATAATAATTCATTTGACACAATATGCAGTTATTTTCCAGGAGCAAGAGTTAAATTGACTAAACTAAAGCCTCAGTCAGCCGACTGTCACGGAATGTAGTGTAATGTGTAAAAATGTAAGGAAATTCTATTTCTTATAGATTCATACATTACGGTGTTGCGTTACTTTACATCTCCATAACCATTTGCATTACTTTACACATAACAATATCCATCAGCTGTTTCTTACTGTTGCAGTTACATTCCATTACAGTCGGCTAACTGAGGTTTAAGCCAAATTTTAAGAATATCATCAAAACTTTGGTATTATTTGCTTCAAACTCACATATTAGCATCGTGTCCTTAATTAGTTTCGCATAGCTGTAGGTATAAATGTTTGTATATGCCAGCCATTTTAATTAAAAATGTGCTTGCTCATGTAAAGGATTTACTATGAGTACAGTATTACAATACATACGGAATGAAATACACTTTTAATGACCATAATCTTTGGCTTGTAATAAATGTAGTAGTGTGTGTGTGTGTTTCTTTTTTTGTTTTTGCATTTTATTTTTATTTCCTTCTTTTGGTGTCTGATGTCCTACATAGCGAAAGGAAATTGTAGTCATTCAGCTGAGAATGAAATGTTGAATATCTGCGGTTTGCATTTTTAATATTTTTTTTCATTTTCATTTTGTTAAAAAACAAAATTTGGAGTATATGTTTAAATTGAAAAGGAAACTACATATTTAATTAGGATAGTGAAAGAAAACAAAAATGTTTAAATGATAACAGCGTTAAAGACATGATAAACATTTATTATTGCATATGAATGAAATCAACTGTTGGTCTTATTTGTATTTAGGCTACTTGCATATCAGGACAAAATGGAGAAAATTAGTATCATTAATTTTCCATCAAGTTTTTCAAATAAAATAATTCATTCATTATATTGTCTTCATTACACATGAGCTTCTCAAACTCGTGGTTATTTAATTTGTGCTCTTGTAGATCACTTTATATATTTCAGCATTTCAGGTCAAAAAGAAAATAAACACGTTTATATGTTAATGATTATTTTGACTACAGCACACAAGAGGTTATATTGGATTTGTGCTGATGTTTGTAACGCCCAGAAATATTGATCCAACACCCATACCGATCGACTCAGAATCACTTTCTAAGTCGATTTAACGATGTCCGTTCGTCCGTCCATCTGGCTGGCTGGCTGTCCGTGTAAAGCTTGTGCGCAGAGTACAGGTCGCAATTTTGAAGATATTTTGATAAAATTTGGTACGTGATATTTTTTCGGCCCAAGGATGGATGGAATTGAAACTGGTGGAAATCAGTTCATTATTTCACCTGGCCCCCATACAAATGTCCTCCCGAAATTGGGGTTTACTGATCATAAATGTTTGAATTATGCCAGTATCCAAACAAATTTCATCATAAATGAGTAGTAAAAGAAGCCAAATCACATCTACAAATTTTGTGCAGATAGGTCTATAATTACTCGTAGCTCCCATATAAGGCCCAGTTCCAAAAATCACTTTAAAGAGCATAACTCTCTCAAAAAAGTTGGTATCCAAATAATATTGAACGCAAATATATTTCATATGTCTTAAAATAATACGGTAAAATTTTATTATGATCGGCCCATAATTAGTCGTAGCTCCCATATAAGGCCCTCTCCGTAATTAAATTTAAGCTCCATAAATCGTTTAAAAGTATTTATATAGAGATAAAGTTTAACACATATAATACTTATATTCACAGACATCATGACACTCAATTTTTCGATGATCGGGCGTTATATGGGTTATATCTCTGGAAAACTGTTTTATACATATACTGGGTGTAGGGTATTATATGGTCGGGCTTGACCGACTATACTTTCTTACTTGTTTTAAATTGACATGAAATTTACTTTATAATCTTCTGGCATATGACTGGCTCGGATGTAGTCTAAACTGAATGTCCAATTTTCGATGACTTTTTCCCACATTTGTGGCCGTATAGGGTAATAACGCGGCAATTGTTGTCCTACAAGTAGTAAATTGTTTCGGGCTTCAAACATAAATGACTTGACAGCTGAAAAAATGGCCACCAGTAAAAAAAGTGTTGCCTACTTAAAGTTCCATACATTAAAAAAAAAACACTTTATAGAATAGGAAACCCCAAACCAAACTTAAAAAAATATTAATTTTTATTTAGTTATTGTTGCATTTCATTAATTTGCATCATTATCATCACAAAAGTATTTTGTCATTTTTTAAATTCCTCTTAATTTTGTTTAGTTTTTTAGTATTTTTGTTTTATTATACCCTTCACTAGAGCTGTGTCGTTCATGAACGAACGGGTTAAAATGAACGGATCACTTTATTGAATGGAATGAGCCGGTCATTTAACTGAATAGTGTACGGATCAATTTCGTTCAGCTGCTGTTTGTTAAAAGACACATTCAATAAGGTTTGTATTCATTCGTTCAAACTGAATGATTGAACGAATTGAATGAACGAATCAGTCTTGGATAAATGAACGAAAATGACCGGTCACTGAAATGAACGACCGGGCACAACGCTACCCTTCACCTTCATGAGAAGGGTATACATATATAAGTTTGTCATTCCGTTTGTAATTTCCACAATATAATTTTCCGACCCTATAAAGTATATATATATATTCTTGATCTTTATAGATAGTGGAGTCTATTAAGTCATGTCCGTATGTCTGTCTGTCTGGCTGTTGAAATCAATTTTCTGAAGTCCCCAGATATCCTCGGGATCCAAATCTTCAATAATTCTGTCAGACATGCTTTCGAGAAGTTTGCTATTTAAAATCAGCAAAATCCGTCCATAAATAACGGACATATCAGACAACTCCGAGACAACCTCCGAAAATTTCATCAAAAAAACTAAGTGTATTAATATTGTTACGAATAATTTCGTCAACAGATGGCGTGTTTATTAAAAGGTAAAAACGTAACAATATATTATATATACATATGTATGTATGTATATAATATAATTATGCATCCACAACATAGGTGAATGGTATATAAGATTCGGCATAGCCGAATATAGCACTTTTACTTGTTTTTTCATTAAATTGTTTTATTTATTTTGCTAAAAAGCTACTTATTAGTTATTAGTAATAAATTTTATCTTATTTCCTGCAAAGATCATAGCGTTAAATATAGTGAAAGGAAAAGAATTCAACATGTCCAAGAAAAATAATCAGGCATGTGACGGAAATCGAAAACGAAAACGAATAAGTTTTAGAAGTCAATTTTGTCGTAATATTTCTGTATTGAAATACTTTTATCACATAAAATATAAAGATATTGGGCTACTAAAGAGAATCTTAAAACAAAAATTTTAAAAACTAGATTATAAATGCATTAAAATGTATTTTCAAAACTGATTCGTTTTCGATTTCTATCACATGCCTGAATATAAGATTTTCAAGGGTCTCAGGTGCGAGCATTGTTGAGGCAAGTGTTTAGTACTGTACAAAACCTAAATTTTAAACAACTGAAACTGTCTATTTCGGATTACAGTATTCAACGGATAAATACCTCACCAAAAATGTCCAAATTTGTTGGGTATTTATCCGGGGAAGGTATTTAAACGCCCACGTTTATTTACCTCTCAGAGACGAATACGCTTAATTTTATTTAAGGGATAATTATGCGAATATTTCTTGGCATTAAAGTAAATAAAGAAAACACAATTAAAAATTAAACAAAACATTTTATTGAATAGGAATTCATATCAGAAAAAGTAAATAAAAGTTTTTACTTCATAGATAGGGACGTTTTCTTAAGAGCCATTTCGTTAAATCCTTTTTTAAATTTTATTCAATTCACTACACTTGTTCACTTATTTTTAAATTTAATATTTTTACCACCAACACTGAATGAAAACAATTAGGTATGTATGAAGCTAACAGGTGCGTATAAAAAGTTCTGCCAAAGTTGTCAAAAAAGGCACTTTGAGAATTTTTTTTATTTAATTACCCACATTGGGTATTTATAAGAAATTTAAAAAGTTATGTAAAAAAGATATATTGAAGCAAATAAACGAAGATGCATCAAGGAATATATCAGTGTTGGGCATTTTTTTTTGAGGTAATTACCCGAATTGGGTATTTAAGCGAAAGGTATTAAACCGCATAGTTTTGTTTGAAAAAGTATGAAAAATTTATGGGGATTTACAGTGCGAGGTAAAAAAGCGAAAAAGGTAATTAAGCGTCGGGTATTTAGCCGTGGTATACTGTACTATAATGTTATAAATAACAATATTTCTTTGTAGATTATTTTTTCTGCTCTGGAGTTACGATTTGCTTTCGGAATGGGCCTTGCATGAATATTTTTCTATAGGAAATTTAGTGATTAATGCAATTTTGTATAGAAAATCTATAATAAATCTTGTGTATGACACAATTTTCTCTAGAAATTCTTGTGGGTAATACAATTTCCTATAGAAAATCCTGTCTAAAATTATATTTTTCTACAGAAAATACATAGTTTTATTTCTCAGTTGATTTCACTGTGTATATTATACAATTGAAATCATATTTAATTAGTTAGTTGAAGGCTATTGATTAGCTATTACTTAAAACACAGAAATTATAATTCATTTAGCAAATTATAGCAGTAACTTCCACAACCCATTATCCATATTCAGTCATATTTAAAGCTCTACAACTTCCGTTTCTCTGCACAAATGTGCACATTTGCTACATGTGTGTTGGGTAATTACTATCAGCAATGAATTCCGCTTCCTGTTTCAAAACTAAACTTAAATAAATAATAATTTTAGAAAACAAATAACAACAAAATGCGCTTATAAGAACTTAAACTGTTTGTAGCCCAAAGGGCATTTCCTGGAAAGCATAAAGCGAGAATCATCAACTAAAACATATAGTAAAAATCTGCTTGCATGCTAGTCAGGTAGAGGCATCCAGTACTACACAAATATTTATACAACAATATAAAAATAAATATATAGCAGTAGGTGAAACTAACGGATGTTCTAAAGCAACAAGGTGACACACTCAAACTGAACTTTAACGCACACAATAAAATACGAATAACGGGAAAAGGAAATATAAACGTACAGAGGAAACAGTAGTGCAACACAACAAGCAGGTTAAAACATGCTTGAGCTGTTACCATTTGTAGGGGTTATTATTTTTTTTGTGATTACATTTAAAGTGTAGCAGTAAAATATTTGTGCAAAAAAGAAATTTTATTTGTTTTATTTTTTAAAATTTAAAAGCAACAAAATAATAATAATAATAATGGTTAGAAATAACATCTAAGAAGATATAAACTTAATATGCTGCTTAGATGTACAACTTATTGTATTGCAGTTGAGTGCAATAATTAATGGTTTAAGTTACAAGCACGTACGAGGAGTTCCTGCATCAACCAAACATATATACACACAAGCATAGAAAGCTGGAAAAAACAAAAGCATACAAAAAAATGAACTAAAACATGCATGACTTTATTGCTACATACATACATACATATGTAAAAGGTTGCCAGCTAAAGCTTAAATTAAACAACATAATTTTCTATGCTTGAAGCTAAAATTGAATTAGAAAAAGACCTTAGATTGAACTTAAAATTGAACTATATAAAGTAAAGTTTTGCTTTGAAATATCTTGTGTCTGATGAGCAATTTTATGGTTTAAAATTTTGAAATTTCAATTTAAAAATGCTTATAACACAAAAACTATTAATGATGAATATAATGACCTAGCCGGGCCTTTCAAAAAAAATATAAAAATCTTAAGAAATTAATGAAAACCGAAAGAATTACATACGTTTAAAAAAATTTCATAACAAAGGTGCCCTAATTTAGACCCCATAGATGCTTTCCTGGAGGATTTGTGGAATACATCAACAATCTTAAATGCAGCTATGCTACTTTCATGTAAAATTGTATCTTGGTCGAAGCAGCGGTTTAGAAATGGCTGATTTACATATTTCTAATAAATTTGCAATGTATGCAATATATAAAAAAAAGTTAAAATTTTTGAAAGTGGGCAAGGTTTATGAAGCTTCTGAAGAGTAAATATAAGTATTTGGTATTAGCGAAAAGTTTCGGACTTCAAGATTGATAATTTCATAAAATAAATTAACTTTAGAAATTTTTCGGAGCTAATTTGCCTTAAAAACTAAAAAAAATTATAATATTCTGATATGCTCAAGAGAAATTTTAAATTTAAATTAATATAAAATATTCATGTTTAAAGACTTTATATTAAAATTTCTAAATATCCTCAAATCAATGCCATTCTAATTTTTGCCATTATTCATTTTCAAAAACGAAAATTTCTAAAACAAAAAAATGTTTTCCAAAATTAGATTTTTCTTTA
The DNA here is from genome assembly GCA_916048285.2 of Bellardia pandia. Classification (NCBI taxonomy): domain Eukaryota; kingdom Metazoa; phylum Arthropoda; class Insecta; order Diptera; family Calliphoridae; genus Bellardia; species Bellardia pandia. The sequence continues at coordinate 96,680,632 of OU696531.1, read as the reverse complement.
AAAGTGCCCATTGTGACGTTATTTACCGTGTGATAGTAAAAAAACTTTTAGTGTGTTCAAGTAATATGTAGGTTTAATAGGGCGGGTCGATTTAATAATCGCCCATGGCTCAGTGAAAATCGTGTTCTAGGGATCAAAAAAAAAAAATCACCATTTTGGCACTTTATTTTATTATTTTTTTATTTTATTTTTATTATTTTATTTATTTTTTCTCTTTAGAAATGTATTTAGTCAGAACATATGTAAATGAAAAAATTAATTTAACTTACTAACAAAATGGTGATTTTTTTAAATGTTTGTATGGGGAACCCCCCAGGGGAGTTCCAGGGGTGTGCCACTGGCATGGGTGGATCGGCCCTCCAAAGTTAGTGGGGGTCGGTCATACATTTGGACTCGATTGGGGCACTCTAAATGGGTCAAAGTGGGATTTTTCAAAACTTGACCCTACGGGACAAAAGCAAACAGTTGGGGGGTAGTAGAATTCGTTTTAGAGGTATGGTTCCTTCGGCAAAGTTTCTTATTTTGATCCCTAGAATACGATTTTCACTGAGCCATGGGCGATTTTTTTTTGCCTCCCCACAAATCGACCCGGTCTAAGGTCTATACATATAGATTTTTTTACTTAAACCTAAATTTTTTTCTAAATTGATTCAAATTTTATTTCATTAAGTTCATTTTGCTGATGATATAAAAATTATACGTTCAACCTTGGTGTAACGAATCTTAAGGGGATTAGAAAAAAAACGTTATATTGGTGAAGACGTTGTCGTTGCAACAAAATAATAGAGGTAAATAATTCTTTCTATTTCGTTAGTCTGTAGTGAATGAAAATTCGTTGTAACGAGGCTATTGACAAATGTATTCGTAATAAAGAGGTTTATTTTGTATTAAATTTTATGGAGGGTTGTAGGGGATTTCAAAAAATTCGTTAAATCGAGGAATTCGTTACAGTGAGGGTCGTTATATCGAGGTTTGAGTGTATATAGTTCCGAAGAACATTTTTTTCTATTAAAGAAAAATTATAGGAACTTCTTCCGGAATAATAGAAAAAGTATGAACCCTTTTTAAATGTTCCAACTTTGAATGCGTGTAACTAGACTAGCTGAACTCGGTGTGCTTCGTCACCCCCTTTGAGGTAAAGACTTTAATAAACGTTGTAAAAAAGAAGGTCGAAAAATATTATCATGTAATAAGTAGTCTTGAGTCAAAGCTGCACGCTGTGAAAATTTAAGATCGGTTAACAGGTCCAGCCTCCAATATATCGCAATCAATATGGAGTGCTCCTCCCACTTTTTATTTGGTACGTACAGTACTTTTCGCATATAGCGAACTTGAAGGGACTGGGCAAAATGGGTCGTTTTAAACGAAGTTCGCTTTAAATGAAGACTTGAAAAAAAAAAACATTTATATAAGAATATTTTTTAAAACATTAGGATATTTTAATACAAAAAATTAGTTTTTAAAAAAATCAGTCATTTTAGTTTGCTTATTACCAATCATAGACCACATCGACGTTGATTTCAGCCGCCTCTCCAACTATTTTTCCGCTACTGATGTTGTGACGTCTTTTAAATCGAACAATCCAACTTTCGCTGCACTTAAATTTGGAGTAGTTAAGCTTTTCTCCAAATTCTTGTGCTTTCGCCTGTAAAACGCCATTAGTTATAGTCAAATTACTGTCTCTTTTCTGAGTAAACCATTTTAATAGGCAATGGTCGAGTTCTATGAAACAAGGGGTTTTAACCTTTTTTTTATGTTTGAAGAGTTTTGTTCAAAATTAGTTAGGACCAAGTCCTTATTTTTTAAATTGTAGCAATTTTTGATTCTTGCCCAATTCTTGGCATATTTGCTTTTGTTTTACACCTTGTTGTAAGCGTTTTATTATTTCATATTTCTCTTTTAAAGAAAAACATTTTCTTTGTTTTTCATTTGGTACTACGTCCATCTTGTAGCTTTGCAATTTTCAACATTAAACTTAGGGAAATTCCCTGAATCGAGAACATAGGAAAAAAACACAGCGTGTTAGTGGTGCCAGTGCAAAAATATAATTTTTTGTTCATAGCACCACATTTTGGTTCGTTGTTCATTGTAACCGAAAGTTCGCTTTCAACGGGTTCGTAATAAGCGAAAAAAATTGCATGGTTTATTAGAAATAAAACGCGTACTTATAAAATTGGTTAATTTTAGGCGAAAGGTCGTATTAAACGGGTTCGTTATAAACGAAAATTACTGTATTTCTATTCATGCCAATACCATATATAGCAAATACTGCCGCTGTTGATAAAAAAAATGTCCAAGATATGACGATTTTAAAATGTGGGTAATATGGGCGGTGCCACGCGCCTTTGTCCACTTACAACTTTATGTAGTCAAGAATTTTTTATTTCGTAAGTATTACAAGTCTAAATGCCACTTATAGCCTGTTCGCCGATCTCGAACGTTAACGTTCGCTTAGATAAGACTTAAGACATAAACTTGATTGTGGAATAAACAAACTTGATTGAGTAAAAAAATAGATACGATAAAAAGTTTGTGTCTTAAGTCTTATGTAAGCGAACGTTAACGTTCGAGATCGGCGAACAGGCTATAATAGTCTATAATTAGTCTAGAAATCTTATGGCGAAAGAAAACTTTCAAAATATACTAAATATGATAAAAATATTCATATAAAAATACTTTATGTACTAAAAAAATCCCCCACTTTTGCACCAAAATTAAATTTAAATAAATTTTTTTTTATTTCTTATTATATTTTAAATTTCAGCTTATTCGGATAATAAAAAATTTTTTGGCGATCTAAAAAATTTGAGACCCGAGGTAACGAACTTTTAGGAGCCATCCACTGGCCCTTCTTTCGCCTGTGATACCAAAAAAACTATAAATCAATTCAAAAGCCCAACCATGTGAAATAAAGACCTGAGTATAATTGAAGCTAAAATTGAACTACAGGCCTAAAATTTAACGCATAATTGTACAAGTTTAACTTTCTATTGTCTCCCACATTCTATCTGGCATCCCTGCTGTGGTTTCATCATGTGTGGAAGCCATAAAAAATAAAACGCATTTTTAACTCGAATTAGAAATGGCATTAGTTTAGTATACATAGCGTATACAAGCGGGTAAACGTGTTTGTGCATGCATTAGAGTGGTAGTCAGGAAAAAAGCACAAACACAAAAACAACTCTACTTCAACAACTTAAAGTTGTTGTTTTCATTGTTTGTGTTGTTTTGTTCTTGTTGAACACAGTCGTTCCTATTTGCTTTTTGTATAGATTCTGGTGTTCATTGGGTCAATGGGTTACCATTGACTTAAATTGTTATGTACAAGTGGAAAACAAGCCAACAATTGTAGTCTGTTTTTGTGTTTGTTAGTTTTTGTAAAAGACTTCAAGCACGGAACTATAAAATAAAAGAATGCAGCGACAACGACTTGTAGTTAAATTTTTTGTTTAAATGGTTTTTTTACTTGCTTAAATTACACTGTGCTCAATTTTGATACTTCTTTTTTTTACCGACAAATGGGGCATCTAGTGGGTAAAGCTAAATCGAGTAGGATAGGTTAGCTCTAGCTATCGACATATAGCGTTATTTAAAAAATGGAGAAGGTTGCTTAATAAATATATTGCATTAAATAAATAAATCGAAATTATCTTTAACTAGGACTAATTTTTTTTTAATCCCAGCCGTCGTTTTGGAAATAAATTTTTTTTGCAAAAAATTTTTTTAAATTTTAATTATAGCTGCATAACTCGATTATGGAAATTTTTTATGAACTTTTAATTTTTTTTGTGATTTTGTGAAAATAATTTCCAAAACGGGATTGATTTCGTTTGGGGCGATTTTCTTCATATCAGCTGGCAATAATTGCATACTTCTTAAAATATTCCTACTAATTTTAAAATATCCATAATATTTTCTAGTTAAATAAGTTAAATAACGTCTTTATTTAAGAGATTGCCTAAAAGTAGGCTGTAAAAAGTCCGTTGCAACATGATTTTAATTTACTCTCTTAAACATTTTGTTGTGTTCATACCAGTGTTGGCAAACATGTTACAATTGTACTTTTTTTTGATAAATTTTAGTCTCTGTTGGTACCATGGTACTACCACAAGTCATTTGGTACAATTTTAAACTACTGTTGCATTTGGTATTCCACAAGAAATACATAGATAAATAAATGATTTAATATATATACAAGTCTCCGACGTTTCAAAAAATGATTTTTTTCCCCAGACTTGAAAGCAAGAAAGACTTTCAAAAATAACTTACTCCGCTTTTCTTCCACTAAATTAATTTTTTTACACATGTTCTTATTTTTTAGGTTGAATTTCTGTTGATAAAAATAAAATAAATATCAATTTTACCGAACATTTTTTCTCGGAAAATAGACGAAAAATATTACAAATATGCATGAAACGCCCTCTGGTGGTGTTCATAGGTAAAAATAAAGATCAAAAATGATTTTCTCGACCCCAAAAACCCCCCATATACACATAAAAAAGATAATATAACGATGAATAAAAAATCGAATTTCGAATCAAAATGATGTTATAGGGAAAAAAATCATTTTTTGAAAAGTGGGAGACTCGAAAATCGAGATAGACCCATGGTTCCTTCACCAAAGTTGCTTAGAATTGTCCATAGAATCATTCTAGGGGGCGGCTCTAATCGATTTTTTCGGCTCCATACAAATTGGCCCGGCATATATGTATATGATTTAAGTTATTTTGCACATTTGTATAGTAGTGCAAGTGGAAGAGATAATTTTACTCAACACTTTGGAATTGATATATATATGGTGAATTTTACGTCAAATGACCCAATTTTCAAAATCGATGTCTTCCGATTTGGATGAAATTTGCACCAAGGTTAGTACTATTGGATAGTAGGAAAATTATATATGTGCCAAATATTGAAAAATCCTATTCTTGAGTTAAAAAACAATTTTTTTTTGATAGATATCACACTCGCATCCCATTAAGCGATTATAAAGGCCTTAAAGTAAATTGTATAAGCTTTCTTTTGAAAAAAATTGGGCCCTTTTTTCTTAAAAATTTTTTAAAAAAAAAAAAAAAAAAAAAAAATATATTTGAAATGATTGCAGAAATAGCTATCTAAAGTCCTTTGGACAATTTTTGGTAGGACCAATAGGTGAAAAGTTACACTCATTTAAAAAAACACTGTATGACCAAAATTTACCAAAATGTCCAATTTTGACCCTCTCTAAATCCGGCACTACTAAATCTGGCCTACTAACCTTGGTGCAAATTTCATCCAAATCGATTTTTAACATTGGGTCACTGAACGTGAAATTCACCATATATATATATATATATGATCTTTAAATATGCATCTATAATATGGTTATCACGACAATAAATTGTTGGTTGAATTATCGAACAAAGGGAATCTATGAAATATTAATTCACATTAAATGATTTTGAGGCTCAATTCAGAAACTAAAGCTTAATATTTAGTTAATCAGAATTTAAAAAAAAAAACGTTAGAAATTAACCCTTCTAATAAATATATTAATATATTCTTGAAATAAAAAATATTAGTAATTTTGGAAATCTAATCGAAGAATGTACGAATGTATATCCCGATACTTCATAAATAAGAATGCTATAGATAATCATAATAATAAACGAAAATAACATTCCTAATGATTCAGAAGTAGCCTAACTATACATTTAAATAAATACAGGCAAATACCGAATAAAGATAATTTACAGGAAATATTTTATTACGAAACCAGCTCTATTTCTTTGTCTCTAATTTAACTTTGTTTCAAATGCATTAATATACTACATACATATATAATTGTTACTCTATCCTTTGATAACTTTTTTCCTGAAATACTAGTTGTATATCGTGAACAAACGTTTCATTTGGCAGCATTTTCCAATAGAGTTTGTTAAAAATTAGATCGTTCGAGTATAAAATTGTTTAAACATTCGTTATATAAGTTAATGTTAAAAATTTTGTCGAATTTTCGTTAAAGTAAGTTTCTGGTTAGATTTTATTATTATTTATCAAATATTAAAAATGGTACCGTGAATGTTTCAAAAGTACATTTTATTTATATAGTTGGTACAAAATCAAAAAAGCCATTTTCCATCACTGGCGCATACCACTTTTCTAGTTTTGGTTGCCGTTATTGTTTTATTATATAGTTTCTCTCGCTCTCTCTCACACACTCTCGGGATACATATACATAGTGGAGTTGTTGTTTTGTCTTTCAAGTAACGGCATTGTTATTAAGTTGGTACTAAGTAGTCAGTACTCGTACTCGTTTTAAATTTAATTGGCATCTTTGCTGACAGAGTTGTTTTTGCTCTTGTTTTTTTATGTTTAATGTTGTTGTTGTTAATAGTGTATATTTTACAAATATTATTTTTCTGTAATGGTTTTGTTAGCTGTTTTTGTTCATTGTACAATAATGTTGTTGCTAAATTAAGTGCAATTGTATGTTGAAAGGAGGTTTAATTTAAAACTAAAACGGAAGTACTTGCATTACACCTACTTGTATGCCGATGTGGTTATGTACATATGTATATGTATGTACATTGAACGTTTGTATATTTAAGTTTCTTATTGTAAGTAGTAAAATTTTTTTCAAGAAGCACTTGTATGTTTAAAAATCTTCTTGTTATTTTGTTAAAAGGAATGGAAGTGAAAACCAAAAAATACTAAAATTAAATAAACTTCTGAAGGAGTTTAAATGATATGGACTATTAATGTGGCAACGAATAAACGAATACTTTAAATGCAGGAATACATTTTTCTTTTATGTAAATATTAGTTAAATTAATTTTTTTAGTTTCACTTGCACGTTGATTTGAATAAAAACGGGTTTTCAACTAAAGCTTTTAAGTATGAACATTTTGAATAATTTTATTGTAGTGAAAATTATAATTGAAAATTAATATATATATATGGTGAATTTCACGTCAAGTGATCCAATTTTAAAAATCGATGTCTTCCGATTTGGATGAAATTTGCACCAAGTACTATTAGATACTAGGCCAGCTACAAATTTTTAGCTCTATCAGTCCAGAAGTGCCGGAGTTAGAGTGGGTCAAAGTTGGAAATTTTGGTCAATTTTGGTCATACAGGGTTTTTTTTAAAATGAGTGTAACTTTTCATCTATTGGTCCTAGCAAAAATTGTTCAAAGGACTTTAGATAGCTATTTCTTCAGTCATTTCAAAAATATTTTCTTTTAATTTTTAAAAAATTTTTTTTAAATTTTTTTTTAATTTTTTTTTTTTCAATTTGGGCTTATACAATTTACTTTAAGGCCTTTATAATCGCTTAATGGGATGCGAGTGGGAAATCTATCAAAAAAATTATTTTTTAACTCAAGAATAGGATTTTTCAATATTTGGCACACGTATCACTTTCATTTTCTCCATTTTTTTTATTTTTTTTTTTCAAAATGCAGTTTTTTTTTCCTCAAAAGAAACTTTACACCATGACAAAATGGCCGGGTCTATTTCGTTACTCACCTCACAAATTGTAAGTTTTACTATCTTTATTAAAGCTCCACAGCAAATATTTCAGTGGTATTAAATCGCAAGATTAATTTTGTGAAATTATACGTGCAGTAAATTTAGTTAAAGTTTATATCCAATCCTCCTAAATCTAATGGAACCTATAAATTAGTTCTGAGTACAGCAAGCTCATACTGCCTGATATTCCCCAGCATGTTTCAGTGTTCCAAGAAAGTGAGAGAAAGTGTGTATGTATTTCGCAAATAATCTCTAGTAATCTCTATTACTGGGTCCATGAAGACCTGCCCCACTCATGCTCTGGGTGCAATCCTACATATCCCACCCCTACATTTATTGATAATGGAGGAGGCCTATAGGAGTGCATCCAGACTACCGGAGATATCCCGTCTATTGCCGGGAGATCTGGTTGGGCACATGAGCATACTAGGCATCTTTGCGAATGATCCTAGTATTGCAGTATCAGACTATATGTCAAAAACTCTGGTGTTAAATAGAAGGTTTAACGTCCTTATACCTAAAAGGGATGAATGGTTAAATCAGACATGGTGGCAGACTAATGCCGATCAAGTATGGTTTACCGATGGTTCCAAACAGGCTAATGGTGACACTGGGGCTGGCATATATGGGCCCAACTTTCAAAGGGGAATCCCAATGGGTACATTCCCATCTATTTTTCAGGCGGAAATTTATGCCATCCTTATATGCTCTAACGAATGTCTGAGACGCAGAGTTAGGCACAATAGGATTTTTATTATGTCTGATAGCCAAGCTGCTCTCAGATCCTTATCTTCATATGAAATAAGGTCTAGGGTAGTTATGGACTGTTGGACATCATTGAATGAACTCGGCACGCATAATGAACTTACCTTGTGCTGGGTACCAGGTCATGAAGGCCATGCTGGTAATGAACGTGCTGATTGCTTGGCCAATAGAGGTGCTCGACGCCCATTTATAGGCCCGGAACCATTCTTTGGCATTCCACGTGGTTACACTATGGAACGAATTAGTTCTTGGGTAGAATCGGAATTTGCCCGATGTTGGAACAACCTGCCAGGACTTAGACAGTCCAAAAGGTTTATTACTCTGTCTAAACGAAGATCTCAATTATTGCTATCGCTCGGAAAGGGCGAATTGAGATTACTTACTGGATTATTCACAGGACACGGTAGCTTTAGATATCACCAATTTACTCTAGGTAATGTTGCGAATGATCAGTGTAGGTTTTGTGAACTTGAAGCCGAAACCTCTGAACATATTCTTTGCGACTGTCCAATGCTGGCAATACGCAGAGCAAGATGGCTCGGAAGGGCCTTTATGGCCCCAGGGGATGTAATTGATCTCTCATCTAAAAAAATAATTGGCTTTATACATAGCCTAAATTTAACATGATGAAACTTCAAGGCTGCACAAAAGATCTCATAGGTCGTGGTGCATGAAGCCTCACTTAATAATAATAATAAATATAAGAAAACTAAACTTTGTCTTAAATTTCTAAAGGTATGTATGGTCAAACATGGCAAATATTTACTCAAAACTGATGGTTGTTTGAGTGGCAGCGGCTGTAAATTGAACCCAGGCCACGAATACCAACTCATGCTTAATGATCAAACGCTACAGCACCCTCAGAAATTAAAGTTTAATATCAGTCTAAAATTCTCTATTCTCAAAATTCTAAAATTCTCATAGGTTCTAGTAAGTAATGCCTCATTGCACAGCAAACACCTTATAATTGCAAACATATAACGACATAATTGTCTTTGATGTTCTTTACAGTATATTCTACATACAAGATAATTTTTATGCAAAACAATACCTTAGTATTTACCACTATCTCAGCTGTGATGTCACACCCCATTAGCTGACATTCCTTTGATCTTATTCTAATATATCTAGTATAACTACATACAGCCACATCGTTAACGTATACATCCGATTTTTAGTATAAGTAATTAAAAATTTCATAAGAATCCTAGATTCAAAAGTGATGGCTATAGTAAACTTCTTGTTACAAACTTCAATTTGCAAACTCCCTTCGCAAACAGGGTGTTGTTACTATTTTACATCCCTGCAAGTAGAACACTAGAGATCCATTAATACAATAAAAGAATTTAATGCTTAAATTATAGTTAATTTATGGTTCATAAAATTTCAGAAAAACTTTAAAGCCGATAATGTGCCACACTGTAACTCTAACAAATATGTGCTTAAAAATTCAAAAACTATTTGAAAATCATGCATTTATGCTATTAATTCCAAAGGTTTATATTAGTTAAAGTTTCTTTTATACATTGTATATAAAGGGTGATCTTTTTCAATGTATAGAACTTTAAGTTGGCACGACTCTTTTAATTGGCGGCCATTTTGTCAGCTGTCAAATGATTTATGTTTAGTTTGGTTTAGTATTTCAACATGAATAGACTGACGCCTGAACAACGCTTCCAAATTGTGCAAACTTATTTTGAAAATCATGGTTCTGTGTTTTTTTAGATGCATGAAACTTTTTAAATGGAATAAAACAAAGATAATTTTTTTAAATTAACATGAATTTTTTTTGAAAGATAATCTTCTGTCATAATAAAGAAAATATGAGTTCTAATTCGGAGGTTAAATTTTTGATGACTTCTTCCAACATTTCAATAACGCGGCGAATGTTGTTCTTTAAGTGGAGAGCAACTTCAAACATAAATCACTTGACAGCTGCCAAAATGGCCGCCAATTATAAAAGTCTTGCCAACTTAAAGTTCTATACATCTAAAAAAAACACACTAAATAAGTTTTATATAAACTAGTAGGTCACGTTCTTTTCCATGCGTTATTACAGTATTTATTTGCATGTGTTTGTATTAGGTATAGGTAAATAATATAGTTTTTAGATTTTCCTCAGGGAATTTACACATGTGTTTAAAGGTAAACGTGTGCAAATGTGGGCTTTAAATAAAATATTTTAACTAAAGTATATTTTGCACAACTAAATCTACAATCATACATACATACAAACCAATATTATAGGTCCTTCCCAGCGGCAAAAATTGCAAAGCGCTTCATTTGTATGCCTTATAGAAGACCTGTTTCCACACTATAAAAGATTCAATACTCAAACCACTATGTCTTATTTTAAGGTGGTGTTCTAGAAGGTCTTTCATACACCTTCAAAATTGCATTTCACAAGAATGATTTCAATAGCAAACTCAAATGGGTTTGCAATTATTCCTGTATAGCGTCACTACAACAACAAATATTATTTTGCTCACTTTGTTATAGTGGAAGGCCAATGTAAGCGGCATGCGTCCGCGAGCGGCAACAGTATTACCGGTGAATAAAAGTTTAGTTTATTTATAAAAATTTTTCATACAAAACTGGCAATGTTGTGAGAAGCGGCAGCGCGGCAAAGTAGAATTTTGTTTAATTTTATTGACGTTAAAAATTATTTTTTTTTCATTTTTTCAGAGACCGTAACGGTTATAAGTGGCTTATAAAACAACAACTCCATCAAAAACAGTTATTTTTCAACGTAAAAATAAAAGTCAGATAAAACTCTTAAAAAGAGAGTTTTATTTTGCTGTCATAAAACCTGCCTAACATAAAACTCCTCAATAGAGTTTTACTTTTTCCGTCCAAAATAAAACTCCTCAAAAGAGGATAAAACTCCTCAAAAGAGGGGTTTTATTTTTTCCGTCAGAAAATAAAACTCATTTTATCAGGCATGTTCTGCAAATCGAAATCATTGGAAATTGAAATCACACGAAATTATACACATGTATGCAAAAGCGTTTTTAAAGGCAATTATGTTAGCAATTTAAAGCGTCATTTAATCAAAAAGCATAAACAACAATACGACATGGAACTGAATAATGAGGATAATGAATGTAATGTACCATTAAAAAAAGTTGGATTTTCGGTAAAAATGACTCCTGAGGAAATGAAGAACGCCTGTGTTGAGATAGAGACAACAGAAAAATTACCATTTAAGTTTTATTTAAAACGAAGAAGAGTTTTATTTAAGACGCAAAAAATAAAACTATATTGAGGAGTTTTATTTTAGACGAAAAAAAAATAAAACTCCTCAAAAGAGTTTTATTTTATGACTGCAAAATAAAACTCTCTTTTTAAGAGTTTCATTCAATCTTTTATTTTTTCGTTGAAAAATTAACTCTTAACTGTGGAGTTGAGATCGTGTTTTTAATATCACTATAGATTCCGAAAGAGTATATGAAAGTATAGGTCTCCGTTGACTCTAACATGGAGAGTTTTTGAGTTTAAATTTTCAGGATAACTGTTATTTACGGTCCCTGCATTTTTTTAATACTTTTCACACCATATGCACACTAAAAACAACGTTTATTTAAGAATTTATTTATGTAAAAAACAAATCAATTTAATTTTTTGACATTTGCTGCTTTAAATATGCCGCGCACCTGCAACAAATATAAGCAGCAAAAAGAACAGCTGATTGCCGCTTACATAAATTAAGAGAGCGTCTATAAATTTAGTCTTTCATGAAAGTATGTGGTGTAAAGTACACTTGAAGCAGTATTTTTGCATATGATTTTTTCAATTAACTTAAGGTTTTAAATTTTATTGGAAAATTCTTTCTTTTATTTTTCTTAATGAAATTATTAATTTAGCGGACTTTTTATGAGGCATTACTTGGTAAATCTTCCAATTTCCCTTCTCAAGTAGACCGTCTGTCAGACATCGACTCAATAGCGAGTAGGCAAGACCGTGATTGCCAATGACACGCTGTGTAAAACTTAAACGACTTTGCGATGCGTCTGAATGTCCTTGTGTTTGCAAGATAAGGCCTTTTGAAAGGCCTCTTTACAGCATCTTTTTCCCGCTGGATTATTTCACCAGTGTAAATGAGTATGTTTTGTGTTACAGTGCTGCTGATTGGAAATCTAATGGTAGGGGAGAGTGGGGCACCTTTGAACACTTTTTGCTTTCAAGCCACATACTACAAATTTATATTTTTGAATTATTGACTTTTTACATAATAACTGACTTATTATTAGTTCGATTTATATTTTTTGTTATTTTTTTAATGGATAAAGTCATTGTGTTCAAATGTGCCCCCTATACGGCACAGCTTTGAACTAGGCTGGGGCAGCTTTGAACGGCAATTTTTTCCTGTAGCACTTATGTCCAAAAATTAAATAAACAGTTATATTTTATATATATATAATAAATTCGATTTATTTATTAAGAGATTTTATCAACATAGTTCAAAGGTGCCCCCCCTCCCCTAACAACCATTTGTACGAATATGTAGTACGGAGGCACTCATATCTTTTATTCTCTCATCCAAGTTTAAGTACAAAAATAGTCTCTAAAACATCCGATAGTCAGTCTTCTAACTAAGAGACTAAGATTTTTTTGAACACCAGTATCACAACATCATCCACGTAAGGTGTTACTTTTGATCTCTGGTTTCAAAAGTATAATTACGTTGATGGTTAGTATCCAAAGCAAAGATATGGCATTTCATAGGTCACTTTTCCTATTCGATAGTACTTCTGTAGTCATGAATTTATGATTCTTCTATCTAGCAAACCAACTTTCCAATACACCAGGAATTCTTGGTGAACGCCAGTCCCAAGTGCCCCGATAGACTAGGCGCTAGAGTGCCGGACTATCAGTCAAAGGATTGCGGGTTCGATTCCCGTCAAAGACTCTGGGTGTTTTCTGCAGATAAGCCAAAAGCTTCACAGTTTTTGTTTGTTAATTATTAAAAAAAAACTGTATTTCTAAACATTATCTTTTCAACTAGCAGGTCAACCCATTGTGCTTTGCCTAAAACACTGTTTAATTTTGTATATATGTATGTGTACGTGTGTAAAAGTATTTCAAAAACCTTTAATGTGTTTTTTCCTCTTTCCAACTGTAAAATATAATGAATGTATTTGAAGCCATTAGGGCCAACCACTACAGCTTAACGTCAATTAAATGCCAAACGTGTGCGTGTATGTATGTTTGTATGTATGTCTATTTCTAATGGTAAAATTTTTCAAAATAATAGTATGTACTTGTGATTTATATGTGTATAAGTTTGTACTTTCAAAAATAATAAAATTTTAAAATTACAATGAAGAATTTTTTATACCAGCATTATAATAATATATTTTAACTAATAGAAGTATAATTACGTGCTAGAGAATAGGGAAAATACTTATAAAACAATAAAGCTAATGACGGCTGGCTATGACCATAACAATACGAAAAGCGAAAATGTGTGTGAAATTTTCAAGGATTTCGCTTAAATTTAAATGCTTTATGATTGTGTGTAAGGAAGTTTTATATTTTATTATTAACAGGAATGTATTTTTTCCTTGCATTGGATAAAGGACTCTTTTTTGATGTTTTTTATCTTTAAAATTAAAAATGCTTTAACATTGTTAAAACTACTACTAACGATTATACGATTATTATTGTGATAAAATAAGTTTGTCACGTATATAAATAATCACACCAAATATTTGAAGCCAAATATAATTTCTCTAATCAGTAACAGAAAAGTTTTTAGCAAAAATTTTTTTAATCACTGTTAGCAACATCCACTGAGTATAACGTATGAGTAATATTTGTAAAATTTTATATTAAGTATACTCCTTACTTCTTGTAATTTACACACATTACTCATACGCTAACATGGTCAATATAAAACTAATAAATACAACTAAGGAGAATTTTTAATAATATCAAATAATAAAAAAAAAACAATAAAATAATTAATTATACATAGGTGACCACCTTAATTTTGAGCGAAACGGGGACATTATTCGAAAAAAGTACTAAAATCCGGAACATTCAAACTTAAAACCGGGCCATTTTTTATGGGGAAAAAACTTTATTATTCAACTTAACTGTAGAGAATTATAATGTTATAAGTAATTTGAATTTAATTTTCTGTCGCTTTTTGTTTAAAATCGTATTTATCCTGTGATGAAATTTGCTTCAGCAATGTTGGGAATTCGTTCAAAAAATTGTAAAATTCAATGCATTCGTACTTTAAATTATATTTGAGAAATAGCTTATATTTCAAAGTATCTAGCTTGAGTTGCAATTTTTCTTTTGCCCATAATTTTGCGATCAACGAAAATATACGCTCTACACTTGCAGATGATGCTGGCAAACAAAATATAAATTCAATGATTCGCGCGAAGCGAGTGTACGCTACATTCTTACTTTGAAAATGTTTGAAACATTCCACCCAACGTTGCTGTGGTTTAGTAGCACGTGGCTTAGTAGGAGGATTATTTTTATTCCATTCGCTAATTTTGTCTGGGGTAATAAATTTCAATATGTAACCAAACTCGTCAAAAAATTCTACCTTGTTGTCTTCTTTTAATCAATTCTTTTCAACCATAAATTTGATCGATGTTTCTTTTTTGTTGAAGTAAAAACAATTTAAAAAAAATAATAAATGCGACCTTTAAATTTGTTGTATTTAAAATTGCAATGACTTTTTTTTTGCATGATGTAATAGCTATTTCTGAGCCCAAAAAACCGTCATAAAAGACTCTTTTCTGACATTATCTAAAAGCTCTTTCTGACGGACCATTTTCGAATGTAATGACCCCCTTTTCTGAAGGTTTTCGGAGCAATAATAATTGTTTTTTTGGACTCATAAAGAGCACGAACGCTCCGGAAAGACTCTTTTCGGACTTATATGGCTTGGTGGGGATATGCATAGACACATGATTTTAAAATTAATCATTCAAGAGAATTAATTTCCATTAAAATATGATGCGATTGTGCCAAGTTCACATGTTTTTTATTTAATTAAATTCAAAATAAAAATCCGGGCCATCCGGGGGATGTTCCAAAATCGGGCCATGTCCTGGATATTCAGAAACAAAATCCTTTAAACGAAGGTATAATTAAATGGTTTTTAGCAAGAAATTTGTTTTCCAACAGAAGCTTCAACTGTTAGATTTTGTTAATAAATCAAAGTTTTTGATGAAAAACCCTGCATTACTCATACGATAAAATGATCAATATAAAAATACTGCGACATTGCTTCGCTCTATGGGCGTTTGAAAAGTTCCCAGAAAATCCGACGTTTTTGAAGCAAATTTTGTTCAGTGATGAGGCCTATTTCTGGCTCAATGGGTATGTAAATAAACAAAATTTAAGCATTTGGGACGAAGAGCAACCTGAAGAGATAAAAGAACTGCCACTTCATCCAGAAAAAACAACGGTTTGGTGTGGTTTGTGGGCCGGTCCATATTTCTTTAAAAATGATGCCGATCTGATGATGCCGAATGATCTTTAAAAATGGCGACCGTTAACGTGCCATGATAACCGACTATTTGATGCCTGAAATTGAAGCTCGTGATCTCGTCGATTTTTGGTTTCAGCTAGATGGCGCCACTTCTCACACAACAATCAATAGATTTATTGAGAGAACACTTCGGTGTTCCGTTAGACTCTTTCCAGTGGAGATATGTAAAGTCTAAAGTTTATGCGGACAAACCCGCTTCTGTTTAGGCCTTGCAGGAAAATATCACGCGCGTCATTCGCCGGTTACCAGTCGAAATTCTCAAATGAGTAATCGAAAATTGACCTCAACGGATAGACCATCTGCGATGTAGCAACGGCAAACATTTGATAGACATAATCTTCAAAAAATAAATGCCAAAGAATATTCTTTCAAATGATAATTTCTGACATTCCCTGTGAATATTCTGTGTTTTTTTTTCTTTAAAAAAGTAGGGAACCTCGAAATGAATCATGTTTTACTACTCATATTACTCTCTTATTTGTATTATATATGTGTATACAAATTTATGTATTTTCTCAAATAAAAATACGACTGATTTTAGCAATGATATTGTGCTGTATAAAGAAAGAAGAAAATTAAAAAAAATTGCATCAAAATTTTCAACAAAAATTGCCTTGTGTAAATTGGAACTAAGCAGCATTGAGGAAATATAAAATCGCCTTTTAAAACTTCTTGGCTTTAATTGATATGGTAGCCAATTTCTCTGGTTTTTGATGAATTCAGCTGCTCGAAACTGTTTTGAAATTGCTGGTTGCGTAGCTTCCAATGATTTTGTAGGTTCTGGGGCCAAATTACCGCATTCGATATCGAGTAAAATTGATCGTAATTTTCTTATTTGAGTTTATGGCATTCGATATCGAGCAAGAAATTTAGTACATTTTATCATAATTTCGATATTGAAATTATTTTTCGATGCGATAGCTCATTCGATTACGAATGCGGTAATTTGGCCACTGGTTGAGTTTCATAATAATCTTCATGAGAAATGCCTTTAATTCTTAAGATACGGTCACACTTGCCAAATATTTACTCAAACAAGCGTGACCACTTATTTTAGCACAAATTTGTTTTAGGTTGTTTACTCTTACAATAGTTTTGCATGATCAAATAGCGTCAAATAAAATAAAAATAAATATTTGCTGTAAATGAAGTTTTTTTTTTAAATAAATAAACGAATGCTAATATAGTTTATTTAGTGGTTACATCTTTTTCGGCAAATATTTGCCAAGTGTGACCCGTACTTTTAGTCTTTAAACTTTTTTATTTGGCCTGGTCTAACTTTATATACTGCACAAAATTAAAACTTCTGCAAACACAAACCATAAAAACGAAGGAACACAGTCATCATAAGCTTGAATGAGTAATCACTTTTTTTTTAAATTAAAGTAGAGCAAAACCTGCCGCACATGACGCTTTGTTGGCACAAAGAACAATAATTTCGATATATTCAATTCAAGTGATAATAGATGACAGAGATGTACTGCCGTATTTATAAAAAATAAAATAGTGCTTTTAGACAAAATTTTCATACAAAATTTTCTTAAAGTACATTTGAAGTCTAATTTTTTGTGAATAAGGACAGTAAACTTTATAATTAAATGTAAGTTACTTATGACCGAACGATGCACCATCAATACATATATTTGTGCATATTGATCTATATGTTTGACCAGTTAATCCCCAATAAAGACAATATTCCTGCCTTCACAGTTAATCAGTCATCTTTGAAATATTAATTGGTTGTCCGCTTTCACACTCTTCAATCCTGACTCGTCTAGGCAAGTATTTTTGGATGCGAAGGGAAAAGAGAATACAAGGGGTACAAACTTGACGGTACTAATCAATTTTCTTATTTCCTTTTGTTTTGCTCTTTCATGCATGTTGATTTGCATTAAAAAGTACGAATATTGAATTAATGTGTGTGAATAAAATGGTAAGTTCAAAAGAGAATTGAAGAAAAACTAGTCAGCTTAAACTGAAGAGTGTGAAACCAGACTAATGGCTAAATTCACAGTCTTTAGTTAGCTAATGGCAAATGCTTAACTAATGATACTCTATTCGCAATGCTTAGTTTGCCATAATAATACCAAGTAATAGTTAAACAATACTTAGTATTTTAGTTTACCAATGGTTAACTAATGACCGAGAATTCGGCCATAATAGAAACAAATCTCCAAACTTACGTTTTTATTGCCTATCTTGTGTAATAAATCTAATTGTAATTTAAAAACGAACGCCACGAACTTTACAGATTATTAATGTAATACATTTAAATTTTCATTACTTTTCTAATTAAAGTAGAAAAATTTACAAAAAACAAAAAACGTTTGTGCCTATATTTACCAAAGGCATTTGGAGAAATAAATCTGAATTATAAATAAATAAATTTATAGCAAACAAAGTAAAATGGAAAACAAAAAAGCAAATTTACGTGCTTTAAGGAATACATTGCGTTGCTTGAATTTATTATAAAAAAACAACAGAAATAATAACAAAGTTAGTGAAATTTCACAAACAAATTGTTTTATATCACAGCAATAATAAAACAAACACAAATAATTATTACGGTTCATATGACACATTCGTTATTTTTATGTAGGAATGTATTAATTAGCAACCAGCAGTTCTGCATTGACTGTAAAATAAGTCAAACAGTAATTTACATAATGTTTCGGTGCTTGGCGGGCTTCAATTTATAAAGTTTTGCTGCAATTGGTTACTTTATACATCCCAGGTAATGTAAAATGAAGTCAGTTGGTAATTTTTTTTTTTATTTTTTTTATAAAAGAGAAGTAACACTCAGGCAATTAATATGTCTATATATAATTGCGTTACTCTTTGAAATAGGGGATAGTTGAAGAAGTAAAAGTGGTGAAAGAAGAAAGCTTTTTTATATCACAACTCTGCAATTGCGCATTACGTTTGTTTTAGTGCAGAATTGCAGCGCCTCTGGTGGTGAGTAGACGCAATAATGTTAAAGCTTGATTTTATAGCCTTTCAATGCTATACCACCGAAATAGGGAGCGCTGTGATAAATATTATGGATAGATAGAAAACTAATATTTATCAGAAACTGATGTTGTTTGAGTGGCAGCGGCTTACAAATACAAACTCATGCTTAATGATCAAATACGCTAACCAATTAAGCTACAGCACCCTCATTTAGTGTCTGAAAGTCATCTAGAGTTTAGACACTCTATGTTCTGCAAAGAGAAGTGAATTGGTTACTTTATACATCATAGGTAATGTAAAGTAAAGTCGTTCGCCACTTTAGTGTCTCTAAGTAAGCTAAGCTGTAGTCACTGTAAAGTCTATTGCAGTATCAAATAATTCTGTAACTGGCGCAGATACCAATAATGTAAAAATTCACTAGTTGGGTGTACTTAGTTAGAACTGCTGTATATTTAAGCTTCATTACACATTGTATTGTATTTTTGTATTTTCATATGAAATGCAAATTGTGAGGGTTCACGAAATAAACAAATTATATGCGGAAACTCCCCCGAAAACCAAAAAAATCACGATAGAACTTAAACAAAGATTTTAAATTGCTATTTTTTTCTACTCTAGCTCCTTCCTTTTAGTTTATTGTTTTGCGGTAATTTTTAATATGCATGAAATTAAAATAACATTGTTAACAGTGGGACCAATAAAACGCTAAAATGTTAGTTGTAATAACTAGACTATGAAATTGTTTACTATTGAATTAATTAGTGGAAAACTTGAGAGAACAAAAAGAAAAACATTCAGTAAAAAATTGTTGGTTTCAAAAAGGATGTACTGAAAAAGTACAATTCAAATAGTTTACTCTAATAAGTTTCGCTTTAATTAATAAATCTAATATTTATTGCATTTTTTTATTCAATTCGTTACACTGTGCTTAAATACACTGTAACAATTTTTAGCAAATTAAGCCAGATTTATGTACAATATAATAGAGCAGTTGAATTAACAATTTGTAAATGAGAATTTGTTGTTATTCAACACAAACAGAAAAAATTAATAAAGTGTTAGCAGAGGCCGAAAATAAGGAAACCACTTTTTTTTAGAACGTTATTTAATGAAGAAGGAAACTTTCAACGTAACTAAGTACTATTGGAAATATGTTTGAAAATCAAGCAATCGTACTATGATAGAGATCGTACTAAAAGCTATCACATGATCCAGCACCTATTGTGAAAAATTTAACTGAAGGACAGTTAATATAACTTCAGAATATCGCAATTACAATTTGTATTAAACCCATTTTTAAATCTTTCGGTATTAAGCATTTCATAGTATCGTTTTAAATGTAAATACTCATCTAAATAATGTAGTATATATGTTATTAAAATTACATTCAATTATGACATTGTTACGAAATTGTATTTAAATTTAAATTTAACGGCCGGTATCAACATGCAACATGTTTATCAACACACGGCATGTTTATCAACATACAACTTGTTTAGCATCATTTGCTTTAGTAGAAGTTTCTATTAATAAACATTGTTGATAACACCCTGTTATAAACATACATAGCTAATCAATATGGCAACAGTAAATTTTAACGGCTTTGGCTGAACAGTCTAGACATGAACATTCTAGTATCTTAGCTTCGAACCATCCAGAAATTACAATTGGTGTATAAATAGAGTAACAGAGAAATCGTGGACCGATTCCGACCATTTTTAACATGACTTCTCCTTCTATTATAAAAATAAAGTGAGCAAAACTTGATGATACTATCTGCATTATATTTGAAGATAACAGAAAAAAATGTGTTACAAACGGAATGACAAACCCCCCATATTTTTGGTGTTGGGCATAAAAACGTAACAATGTCAATTGGTTAATGTACGAACAATTATTTGAGTCATTTTACATAAGTCATATATTTATGATCGATAAAGCCTTTCGGAGAATTGATAGACCGATTTTAATAGAAAGAATCCAAAGAAAGACATATGTAGCAAATTATATAAAATTTAAAATGTGCGAACTCTACAAGTTTTCAATTAATTTTAAAATATTACGTCCT
This sequence comes from Bellardia pandia, assembly GCA_916048285.2. Classification (NCBI taxonomy): domain Eukaryota; kingdom Metazoa; phylum Arthropoda; class Insecta; order Diptera; family Calliphoridae; genus Bellardia; species Bellardia pandia. The sequence goes on along the minus strand of OU696531.1, from coordinate 96,659,816 downwards.
GTAGCCGAAGAAAAAACGTGTTTCGAAATTGCGACTTGTAGTTTTCTCACAAGATTTCCATGGATAGCCACCTAAACGAACAGACAGGCGGACATCGTTAAGTGAACTAAAAGTACTTCTAAAGCTTTATAAGAAATATTTTTTAAAATAAACTAAATTTTTCAAATGTTTGAGATTTTCTCTTTTAATACAGAAAGCTCTCTGCTGTTTAACTAATACAAATATAAATATCATAGTATGTGTTTGCCCACCACTGCTTTAAACTATCGATAACCAAGATTCACAGTATTATATTGAAGAGGACTGAGATACATGCCCTCCATTAGGTCGTCATATCTGTAGTTACAGTGATCGGAACGCAAAGTTCAAAATCATCTGTGTATTGAAGGAGTATCAATAAAATAGTCATGGAAAAAGGCCAATTTTAAATATTTTTATTTTATTGTTTTTTCACAAATAAGTGATAGTTCCTCTATATTGGATTAATGATCAAGTTATTTATAGTCTCTGTTTACCCTTTCACCATTTTACTGGTAAAACAATTTGCAAAATATTTCATATTTATTTTCTGTTATTTTCGCTACCAGTTCAATGTAGAAAAAGGTCAAATGTTAAGGCCTAATTACCTTCTACAAAAATAAATTTGTATATTTTCTATTTAAAAAAAGCATTTGTTTTCGGTTCTTTATGCCAGAATAAAGATTACTATGGGTAATAATTTGTTGGTTTTTTGCCATTTGAGGGGCACCAACACAAAATTTTGCTACAAATTCTACTGAACACATTTAATTTTTGTTTAAGGTTCTTTTTTTTTTCTTTTTTTTTGCTTTAAATCAAGGTTAAACTTTTGTATTTTTCGTTGTTATGGCTGCTAGGGAAAATTTTACATGTTTGAATTTATATGTATTTTAAAACATTTTGAAATAAATTTACAGACTCTGTACAAATAAAATCATACTAGTGTGCCAAACAGTTTAGTATTCAAATCCTTTTTAATGCTTGACTAATGATTGACCCTTTTTTTGAAGGAGGTTTTCTTTATTGTTGCTATTGTAAAACTAAAAACAATAAAACTATGAACAATATGAGCATTTCATTTGAAGTGTTTATAATTTTAGAGCAGGTGCACCATGAGCGTTAGGAAATTAAGTTTGTTATATAGTTGATGCACCTATTTTAATACAGTCTATTACATATTGTGATATACTGCTAAACTAGTGCTTTATCGTTTACTGCGGCTTGAATCCAGCTTAAGCAAAATATCATCATTTCGTAAATTCTGGTCCATGTCTGGCATTTTAGTTTAAATTTAGTTTCTCCTTAAGTAACTCCTTCTATTTATAAATTTAGTAAAAGTACTTTCACTTAAAGCGAATCACTTTAGTGACCTTTAATGCAATTGAGTTACCAACTCCAACTCAAACTTATATTATTGCCAGCCGCAAATACTGTTTTGTTGGTTTGTAAAATTCAACCACATTTTCTACAATATTTAAATGCAAATCTATGTCGATATTGCGGTTATAATTTTTTTTTTATTTGAAAAGTTGTTCTTTACCAACAGTCGCTGATAATGGATTAAGGGAAAACTCTTCAGAGTGTTATTAAAAAAAAATATGGGACAGATTTTTTTTCTTCTAAATAAAGGATATATTATCAATAGTAGGTTTTGATGTACTTCAATTTTAACTTCAATCATGAGTCTTCATGTAGTTCAATTTTAGCTTCAAGCGTAGGTTTAATTAATTTAAATTTTGACTTCAATCATGAGTCTTCATGTAGCTCAATTTTAGCTTTAATCGTATATTTAATTAAATTCAATTTTAGCTTCAATCATGGGTCTTCATGTAGATCAATTTTAACTTGAATCATACGTCTTTATTTAGTTTAATTTTAGCTTCAATCGTATGTTTAATTAAGTTCAATTTTAACTTTAATCATGGTCTTCATGAAGTTGTATTTTAGCTTCAATCGTATGTTTAATTCAATTCAATTTTAGCTTCAATCATGGGTTTTCATGTAGTTCAATTTAAGCTTCAAGCGTAGGTTTAATTCATTTCAATTTTGACTTCAATCATGAGTCTTCATGTATTTAAATTTTAGCTTCAATCGTATGTTTAGTTAAGTTAAATTTTATCTTCAATCATGGGTTTTCATGTAGTTCAATTTTAGCTTCAAGCGTAGGTTTAATTCATTTCAATTTTGACTTCAATCATGAGTCTTCATGTATTTAAATTTTAGCTTTAATCGTATATTTAATTAAATTCAATTTTAGCTTCAATCATGGGTCTTCACGTAGATCAATTTTAACTTGAATCATCAATTTTAACTTGAATCATATTTAGTTTAATTTTAGCTTCAATCGTATGTTTAATTAAGTTAAATTTTAGCTTCAATCATGGGTCTTCATGTAGATCAATTTTAATTTCAATCATACGTCTTCATGTAGATCAATTTTAGCTTTAATAGTAGGTCTTCATGTAGTTTAAATTTAACTTCAATCATGGGTCTTCATGTACTTAAATTTTAGTTGAAATCTTGGGTCTTCATGTAGTTTAATTTTATCTTCAATCTAAGTTTAAATTAGTTTAATTTTAACTCCAATCATGGCCTGCATTTAGTTCAATTAAAGCTTCAATCGATTCAATTTTAGTACAATTTTAGCATTTTTATACATTTTTATATGTAGTTAAATTATAGCTTCAAACTTAGGTCTTTTTATAGTTCAGGTTTAGCTTTAATCCTAAATCTTTATATACTTAAATTTTAACTTCAATCGTAGCTTTTTTATAGTTCAGTTTTAGTTTCAATCAAAAGTTTTCTTATAGTTTAATTCTTTTCAATTTCTTTATTAGGTCTCTTTATAGTTAATTTTTATCATTAAATGTCTTTCATTTATTAGCTATTTCAAAGAAAATTGGCCTTACACAAATTATGCTGGCTGTTTAACTACACTATTATATTTTGGTAGCCTATAGTAAATTGAAATTGTGTGAAAACTTTTACCATATGCAGCCACACTACCATTACCACCACTAACAGGAAGAACAGCAGCACTTTTTCACAAAAATACAAAAATATACATACATACATTCCTACTACAATTGTTGTTTACAGGTATACATTATATATATATGTATGTAGAATGTATGTATGTAAACAAGTGTGTGTGTATGCATGAGATAATGCTCAATGCAATCTCCAAGTTGTAGAACAAGTATTTTAACACGTGAGCAAGAGAAAGTTTGCATTATTGCAGTTTTGTTAGTGTTGCCATTTTTATTAACACTTAAATACTCAACCCCAATATAAATACAAGCAAACATATTTACGTAAATGTATGTGCAGATGTATAGGTATATATAGGTATTCTATGTGTATAACGGTGGGTAGAATTTATACTATTCTTGTGTGTGATTATTTGTTTATACAAAAATTATTGTTGCTTTTAACAAAGAGTTTTTGTACCACAAAACCTCAAAAACACACACATTTTAAACTTTATTTTTGCACACTTTTTGTTTCTCTTCTTTGTTGTTTTTGCTTTTTTTTTTTTTTGCTATTTTCAAGAGTCATTAAGCATTAAGGTGGCAACACTTTGCAATATGCATAAATGCATATATGCATAACGGAAATTGAAACTATTTTCTCAATGTGTTGTTTGTGTAGGTATGTTTATTTAAGTGTTGCTAAGAGCTGCTAAGTTTTTATAGTCTTTCCTATGCTAATGATGACCCCAAAAAGGCAGTAGAAAGACAAACACACAAACATATAGTATATTGGCAAAACAGTTTAAAGGTTACCTTGAATATTTAGCTCAATTTATGGGAGAATTTTAGGCAAAGTAAGAAAAGTTTTAAATTGTTTAATTATGGGTATGTTAAATTAAATTTTCGGAAATTCGAGTTTAGGTTCTAGTTCATGTTCTAGTTCTGTTCTAGTTATGTTCTGTTCTAGTTGTGTTCTAGTTCTGTTCTAGTTCTGTTCTAGTTCTGTTCTAGTTCTGTTCTAGTTCTGTTCTAGTTCTGTTCTGTTCTGGTTCTGTTCTATTCTAGTTCTGTTCTAGTTCTGTTCTAGTTCTGTTCTAGTTCTGTTCTAGTTCTGTTCTAGTTCTGTTCTAGTTCTGTTCTGTTCTGGTTTTGTTCTAGTTCTGTTCTGTTCTAGTTCTATTCTAGTTATGTTCTAGTTCTGTTCTAGTTCTGTTCTAGTTCTGTTCTAGTTCTGTTCTAGTTCTGTTCTAGATCTGTTCTAGTTCTGTTCTAGTTCTGTTCTAGTTCTGTTCTAGTTCTGTTCTAGTTCTGTTCTAGTTCTGTTATAGGTCTGTTCTAGTTCTGTTCTAGTTCTGTTCTAGTTCTGTTCTAGTTCTGTTCTAGTTCTGTTCTAGTTCTGTTCTGTTCTGGTTTTGTTCTAGTTCTGTTCTGTTCTAGTTCTATTCTAGTTATGTTCTAGTTCTGTTCTAGTTCTGTTCTAGTTCTGTTCTAGTTCTGTTCTAGTTCTGTTCTAGTTCTGTTCTAGTTCTGTTCTAGTTCTGTTCTAGTTCTGTTCTAGTTCTGTTCTAGTTCTGTTCTAGTTCTGTTCTAGTTCTGTTCTAGTTCTGTTCTAGTTCTGTTCTAGTTCTGTTCTAGTTCTGTTCTAGTTCTGTTCTAGTTCTGTTCTAGTTCTGTTCTATTTCTGTTCTAGTTCTGTTCTAGTTCTGTTCTAGTTCTGTTCTAGTTCTGTTCTAGTTCTGTTCTATTTCTGTTCTAGTTCTGTTCTAGTTCTGTTCTAGTTCTGTTCTAGTTCTGTTCTAGTTCTGTTCTAGTTCTGTTCTAGTTCTGTTCTAGTTCTGTTCTAGTTCTTTTTTAGTTCTGTTCTAGTTCTGTTCTAGTTCTGTTCTAGTTCTGTTCTAGTTCTGTTCTAGCTCTGTTCTAGTTCTTTTTTAGTTCTGTTCTAGTTCTGTTCTAGTTCTGTTCTAGTTCTGTTCTAGTTCTGTTCTAGTTCTTTTTTAGTTCTGTTCTAGTTCTGTTCTAGTTCTTTTTTAGTTCTGTTCTAGTTCTGTTCTAGTTCTGTTCTAGTTCTGTTCTAGTTCTGTTCTATTTCTGTTCTAGTTCTGTTCTAGTTCTGTTCTAGTTCTGTTCTAGTTCTGTTCTAGTTCTGTTCTAGTTCTGTTCTAGTTCTGTTCTAGTTCTGTTCTAGTTCTTTTTTAGTTCTGTTCTAGTTCTGTTCTAGTTCTGTTCTAGTTCTGTTCTAGTTCTGTTCTAGCTCTGTTCTAGTTCTGTTCTAGTTCTGTTCTAGTTCTGTTCTAGTTCTGTTTTAGTTCTGTTCTAGTTTTGTTTTGTTCTAGTTCTGTTCTAGTTCTGTTCTAGTTCTGTTCCAGTTCTGTTCTAGTTATGTTCTAGTTCTGTTCTAGTTCTGTTCTAGGTCTGTTCTAGTTCTGTTCTAGTTCTGTTTTAGTTCTGTTCTGTTCTAGTTTTGTTTTGTTCTAGTTCTGTTCTAGTTCTGTTCTAGTTCTGTTCTAGCTCTGTTCTAGTTCTGTTCTAGTTCTGTTCTATTTCTGTTCTAGTTCTGTTCTAGTTCTGTTCTAGTTCTGTTCTAGTTCTGTTCTAGTTCTGTTCTAGTTCTGTTCTAGTTCTGTTCTAGTTCTGTTCCAGTTCTGTTCTATTTCTGTTCTATTTTTGTTCTAGTTCTGTTCTAGTTCTGTTCTAGTTCTGTTCTAGTTCTGTTCTAGTTCTGTTCTAGTTCTGTTCCAGTCCTGTTCTAGTTCTGTTCTAGTTCTGTTCTAGTCCTGTTCTAGTTCTGTTCTAGTTCTGTTCTATTTTTGTTCTAGTTCTGTTCTAGTTCTGTTCTAGTTCTGGTCTAGTTCTGTTCCAGTTCTATTCTAGTTCTGTTCTAGTTCTGTTCTAGTTCAGGTTCTAGTTCTGTTCTGTTCTAGTTATGTTCTAGTTCTGTTCTAGTTCTATTCTAGTTCTGTTCTAGTTCTGTTCTAGTTCTGTTCTAGTTCTGTTCTAGTTCTGTTCTAGTTATGTTCTAGTTCTGTTCTAGTTCTGTTCTAGTTCTGTTCTAGTTCTGTTCTAGTTCTGTTCTAGTTCTGTTCTAGTTCTGTTCTAGTTCTGTTCTAGTTCTGTTCTAGTTCTGTTCTAGTCCTGTTCTAGTTCTGTTCTAGTTCTGTTCTAGTTCTGTTCTAGTTCTGTTCTAGTTCTGTTCTAGTTCTGTTCTAGTTCTGTTCTAGTTCTGTTCTAGTTCTGTTCTAGTTCTGTTCTAGTTCTGTTCTAGTTCTGTTCTAGTTCTGTTCTAGTTCAGTTCTAGTTCTATTATAGTTCTGTTCTAGTTCTGTTCTATTTCTGTTTTAGTTCTGGTTTAGTTATGTTCCAGTACTGTTCCAGTTCTGTTCTAGTTCTGTTCCAGTTCTGTTATAGTTCTGTTCTAGTTCTGCTTCTAGTTGAGTACTAGCTGAGTTCTAGTTCATCAATTTTCATATAGAGATATTGACAAACCTGAAAAATTTCAACACAATCTTCTTAGATTTTTAAAAATAATGTTTCGATTAATATATACATATATGTGGCCAGAAAATAGATTCAACACCTACTTCACAAACTTCTCCATTACCCAAACACCTACTGTAGCAACAAAACTCATTTATTCACTTATTCACCACGTATCACTAAAGTCATCAGTTTAAATTAAGTCACAATATTATTTATTACTTTATGTGTCTACAGTCATATAATAAAGTATAATTTCGTTCGTATCATTGACCGGTTATATGAAAATTTTGGGCCATTAACTTAATTTTTTTTGTGTTTTTCAATTTCATGTGAACATAACATAATACCAGCAAGCTAATATTATTTTTTGGATTTTTCCTTGGACTTTCTCAAAAAATATAATGAATGAATTGTAATTTAATATGCTTTATTATGACTGTTATTATTGTTATTATTTTTCATTATAAATATGAATTTAATATGGGTTGCACATTTCCAGCACATGTGACTTTATATGATATTGCAAACAAACCCTGCGTGTCTGGATTTTTATGTGGGTTAATGTATTGCCAGGGCATGTTTGTAGTTTGATATTGATCACATATTATTGGTTTGCTGTAATTTAAATGATTTAGGTTTGTGTCAATAAACTACATAAAAAACTTATGAAATGTATATAAGAAAAAATTATACTACAACTACGTGTGAATATAGATGTTTGTTAAATAATGTAAAACTTTTGCTCAGTAATTGGTCTAGTGTTTTTCACGATATTTCTCTGCTGCAAATAAAATTGAATTCGAATTAAACCCGTTTGATTAAGGTTCACTTTCCCAAAAACTAACAGAACCTTCCTTTGTTATTGTAATAGTTTTACTAGGGAAAAAACTTCCTCAGTCCTAGGCAAAAATCTTCTGGTTGATTTGTCTGGTTGGGTAGTCAAAACGTTAAATTCAACATATAACCTGTCTAAATTCTTCTGTAGTAGTGAATGATTCAAAGATGTCATGTATTAATACAAAAGCGTACACATTTTGCAATGAAAAGCGAATTAATTAAATTAGTTCACGAAGGTTTACTCCGTATCTTAGAAAGGATCTGCGATGAGTAAGTTAATAATTTGGAGAAAAGGCAGTGGTTTGATAAATTTGCTTTTCTTTTTTTCAGCTCTTCATTGCGAATATTGTAAACATATTCAATACTCTGTACATAAAAACGCTGCCTACTTTTAGGTGTCTGATTTATTTTTTCAAATAATTATAACGGTCACTTAAGACATAAGAAGACTCATGAAATATGTTTTTTTTCATGTTTGTGACGCTGGCACACTTAGATACATATTATATTGTTTACTAACAAATTATAGAAATCCATGTACTAAAACTTTAAGTAAACAGATCCTATATACATATATATGTATTTACATCACTACCACTTTGTTAAGCATGTGTATAAACAAGAATTAATGTGTGAAAACAAATATGTGTATGTGTTGTTGGCGTGTTTGTGTTGGCTTGTAGCTCGTGCAAGATTTGTTAGTTTCAGTATGAAATTTTATGATTTATTTGAAGTTATTCAGCCAACTAAATCCATAAATGTACACGTACATATGTATATATTTATATTTATTATTAGATGTATTTATTGATATTAAATAATTAATATTTATTAACCTGTAGCTCATCTTTGGCACAAAAGACATCAGCATTATAGAATTACAGGCAAACAAACTGTTAATGGTTGTTTTGGCCGACAGTCAATGTGTGTTTAATATTTAAGATACAAGCTAATTAATAAATTCTTATCGCATGAAATGGCTCATTAAATGCGCAAAACAAAGGAAAATTATTTTATAGTGATGTGGGTAAAGAAATATTAGACAGAGTATTGGATAAATAGTCATTAAATTGAAAATTTGAAATAAATTAAAAAAAAAAATCGAATTATGCAAAAAAAAATTTAAAATCAAATTAAATATTTTCTCTTAAATGTTTTATTAAGAAATCAATACGAATTAATTTGTAGGCTTAATTGCTTACTACATCAGACGAATTAAATTTAGTATTTATACAATTAGTCTTTAATTGAAAGAACTACAACAGAACTACAAGAGAACTAGAACAGAACTAGAACAGAACTAGAACAGAACTAGAACAGAACTAGAACAGAACTAGAACAGAACTAGAACAGAACTAGAACAGAACTAGAACAGAACTAGAACAGAACTAGAACAGAACTAGAACAGAACTAGAACAGAACTAGAACAGAACTAGAACAGAACTAGAACAGAACTAGAACAGAACTAGAACAGAACTAGAACAGAACTAGAACAGAACTAGAACAGAACTAGAACAGAACTAGAAGAGAACTAGAACAGAAATAGAACAGAACTAGAACAGAACTAGAACAGAACTAGAACAGAACTAGAACAGAACTAGAACAGAACTAGAACAGAACTAGAACAGAACTAGAACAGAACTAGAACAGAACTAGAACAGAACTAGAACAGAACTAGAACAGAACTAGAACAGAACTAGAACAGAACTAGAACAGAACTAGAACAGAACTAGAACAGAACTAGAACAGAACTAGAGCAGAACTAGAACAGAACTAGAACAGAATTTTGCACTATATGAAGTTATACTATTGAAGCTAATGTTGAACTATACATAAAGCAAGTGCGGGCCTTCATAACACTTCATGCGGAGAGTGCGGCAAGACGTATTGAAGTAGGCGGCATCAGGATAGGATTTATCCGATCGAAGGTACGAGTGTGTGAGGAGATCAAAAAGTGTTATCGTTGTCTCGGGACGGATCACCTGCAGTCAAGTTGCTCCGGTTTGGACAGAAGAAATGTGTGCATTGGATGTGGTGAAAATGGACACAAAATGAAACAGTGCAGACGGCCGAAAGATGCTAAATACAGCCAAACAAATCACACGACGGGTTCTATAAGATGTCCGCTAGTCCGAAAATGATGAAAGTGCTCTAGGCGAATATGCACAGAAGCAGGACTTTAAAAAGATCCTTGATTGAAGCTAAAATTTCACTACATAAAGACTTTCGATTGCAGCTGAAATTTATCTTTATAAGGACCTAAAAGTGAAGCTAAAATCGAACTATATAAAGATTTTATATTGAACCTAAAATGGAATTATATAAGAACCTACGATTGAAACTGAAATTGAACTACATAAAGACTTCCGACTGAAACTGAAATTAGACTTTATAGACCCCTACGATTGATAATAAAGTTGAACTATACTATATGAACAGGATTTTGTTTGGAGCTAAAGTTATAAAGATCTACGATTAAAGCTAAAATTTAGGTACATAAAGACTATCGATTGAAGCTGGAATTGAACTTTACAAAATCTACGATTGAAGCTAAAATTGAACAGCATTAAAACTAATGCTTGAAGCGAAAATTAAGATACTGACAGATATATTATTGAAATCGATTTGAATTAACAAAAAATTAAACATGGATTATTTCAAGGAACTGTTAGTGACTTCTTTAATTTATGAACTACTTCAACAATAAATGAATTTTACACAAATGAAGCCTATAAATGAAGTTAAAAAATGTTTTTAGTTAAGTATGGTTTAATATACAAACACTTTGTCATATAAACAAACTTTTACAAATTTAATCAATGTCTTGAATTTGAATCTTTGGCATGTGTTTAAATTTAAGTTTATACATACATGGTATATTTTTTCCAGCCTTTTTTGTGGACAAACATTTCTCATATACAAATTAGACCTAAAATACCACAAAAATTATATTAACCATACATATATAGATAGATATTGTCCAAAACAGAAATAAAACAGAATTTATTTTAAAATTCAAACTCGGGAAATGTAAACACATACACATGCAAGTGTAAGAGGAAAAAGTGTTTGTGAAACCTCAAATTGTTGGTAAAAATACATGTCAACAAACTTTCTGCTGTTTTGTTACTTAAAAGTTTGGTTTTTTTTTTGGTATTTTTTGAATGAAACTGAGCCACAATATAAAATATACGTATGCACAGTGAGGAGCAAAAATGTAGCAGTGTATGGTATTATTGGACATAAACCTCCATTTTTTATAAATTAAATGTAAACTACAAAATTTTTTTAAATAATTTTTTTTTTGATTGTGTTTTCAGTAAATATAAAATATAATCTTCATTATACATAATTAATAAAACAAAAACGGACGTGTAACTGAAAATCCCCAAAAGTTACACGTTTGCACACACACGCAGAGATAAAATATAGTTGTGCACAACTATTTCACAATTTTTAATAATTTTTTGAATATTATGGTCCCTGTAATTATTTATATGATTTCTGTAACCATAATATGGTTAAGTTTACCATTTACATGGTATAGGCAATCATATATATGATTACAGAAATTACAGAAAGATTATACTATATTATGTTGTTCTCTATTATAATCAAAGAACAACATATTATGATAAATGAATTCATCATTGACATGATTGCCACAAATACATACATATTTATTAAAATCGTATATATGATTGTGGTAATCATATGAATCGTAAATTAACCATGTTATGTTTACCACAATCATATGAATAATTACAGTGACCATAACATTGTAAAAAATGTTGTTAAAAATATTTTTTCTCTGTTTAATAAATTTTTTTTTCATTGTAGTTCACAAATCTCTAGCTTTTTCAAGTTCTTTGATTCGGTTTGGAATAGACTTCCAAAGATCTCTTACTCGAGTCCATTGTTTATTTATGCCATTTGGAGGCTTCGTTACTTGAATAGTTCAGCCTTAATGTAGTTCCAAAAGTTTTCAATCGGATTTATATTCGGTGACTGTGAAGCCAACTTTTTTTTTTTTTTTTTAATACATTTAATTTATTTATTGAATCTTCAGAAATGAAATGACAATAAGTTTTCGAATCTTAATACTAAAAGAAAATAATAAGTCTAGCCAGTGCTAGACAAAATATTATGATACTGCAACAAATTTACATCCACTGATACAGTCATCTGTTTTGCGCTTGAGTTAAACCGAACAATCGAAAATGCTTGACTTTCTAACATAGCCGTGTGTTTCGGGTTATTTTCTTGCTGAAACACGATATTTTCAGGAGATAGACCAGTTTTTTCAATAGCGGTTGGTAAATTTCTTTGTAAAATTGTAAGATGTTGGTCTTTCCTCATAATACCTCTAATCTTAACAAGGGGACCCACGCTGATCTTCGATTTATTACTACTACTTTCCGTGATTTCCGTAGAAGAATATGATGAGCTGCTTTTAATATTATATAAAAATAAACAATAAATTAGAATAATAAAAAATATGGTATTTGGTTATATTTGCCATTATTTCCGGGCATTGTGTATCATGTTACATTTTTGCTCCTCACTGTACATATATTTAAGTTCGTTTAAAATACAATGTTTCATGTTTCATTTTAATAAAAAAAAAGGGTCAAACTGTAAATAACTGTAGAAATGCTGGCCATGCTAACTCTCACACGAGAATAAAAAGGACTAAAAACATGAAATAAAGAATTGTTGGCACAACAGCCCAAAGTAACATTTGTTTATTTAGACATGTGAAAAACATATTGGTTTTTGAATTTAACAAAATATTTTTTCGTTATATATTGGCTGCTCCAACATTTGGATACAATGTCTTTCCTTTCAATTTTCAGGGCTAGTGCAGAAAATACAAGAGCAGACATAAGTGTTGTAGGTATCAAATAAACAAAACTTTGCTATAGAATACCAAAAAAAAAAAAAAGAAAAAAAAGTAAGAAATATATAAATAACTAAAGTAACCACATCATCCATATAATAGAAAAATACGTAAAGTAAATATTTAGCAAAAAAATAAAACTTTTCTTATCATACTATAAAGTGATTGTAATTTAGGCATCTTGTTTTCCTAACTTGCTTTAGCTTGCTTCATATGTATGTATTTTTTGCTCTTTACAGTTTAAGCTTGTAAATCTAGACATTATTAGACATTTAGTTGACTTAAGGCTTTAATAACATAATAAAACTTTGTTCGTTTTGTTGATTAGATTAGTTGGCGAAAGGAACTTTAGGGAAATGAACTGAATGTTCTTAGAAAATGGTTTAGAGAAAAGTATAAGGAATGTGTATTAAGCTTATTAAAGAGTTTATAAATAAATAAGCAGAAGAGGTTTAGCAAAGCAATCTTTGTATTTAGGGTTTAAAAGAATGTAGTTGCAAATAAAGTGATGTTAAGTGATAAAGGGATGGAATTGAATAAATAAATAGAAACTGAGATAAATAGTTAGTTTCAAAATAGATGGCTATAATCAGGTGCCAAATTACCGCATTCGATATCGAGTAAAATTGATCGCAGTTTTCTTATTTGAGATTATGGCATACGATATCGAGCAATAAATTTAGTACATTTTATCATAATTTCGATATCGAAATCATTTTTCGATACGATAGCTCTTTCGATCACGAATGCGGTAATTTGGCCCCAGTATTTATGCCTGGCTGGCTGTCCATGTAAAGCTTGTGCGCAGAGTACAGGCCGCAATTTTAAAGATATTTCGATAAAATTTGGTACATGCTATTTTTTCGGCCCAAGGACGAATGGCATTGAAACTGGTGCATTATTTCACCTGCCCCCATACAAATGTCTTCCAGAAATAGGAGTTTAACGATCATAAATGCTTGAATTATGCCAGTATCCACACAAATTTCACCACAAATGAGTCGTAAATAAAACCAAATCTCATCTTAAAATTTTGTGCAGATCGGAAAAAAAAAATCAATTCGAATTCATTTGAATCAGAGATAAATTGCTCTTATTGTAATGCTCTGTGATAAATAATGCTCGGATAGTCTAAATTTACTCCACAAATTCCTAAGGATTGGCCTTGCGCCTTATTAATGGTAACCACAAATGCAAGGCGAGCAGGAAACTAAAGTCGTTTAAATTCAAATGGCATATCAGACGGAATCATTGGGATTCGTGGAATGAATACATCTTTGCCTTTGCATTTTCCAGTTTAAATAGTAGCTTCAATTACATAAACCATCAACCTTTTAATAGCAAGTCTTGTACCATTACACAAACGGGGTTGGGGATTATGCGGAGGCAATCCTGGTAAGTCCAACGAATTCAAAAATTCTGTTGGATAATATACAACATCTTCTTTATTGGTAACAGTATCCACAGACTTGTACAACACCAATTCGCCAGGAATCTTTGATTGTACAGCCATGTTTAATTCACTAACATCTTTGTTTTTTGCCGCTAAAATTGCGCTGTCACTCAACCATGCATGGCATGTATATTGTTGTGCTATGTTAGTGAAAACATATTCAATCAATTCTTCTTTTGACTGTTTGTGTACCGGCAGCTGTCGATCTAGGAATGACGGGTAATATTTGCCTAAAATCGCCTGTCTATTAAATCAACGCGGATGTCTTTTATTGTTCTTTCCTAAGCTTCAACAGATTTCTTATTCGCCATAGTAAATTCATTCCAAATAATGATACCGCAATGTTTTAATAATTTTGCCGTTCCAGCTGCTGTCTGACCACCATCTAACAAAATGGCTGCAATGCCAGAAGACGCCAATTCCAATGCATTTTTATTTTGAGAACATATCGCTGCCAACAGCAATGAAATAAAGCACGTTTTTCTGGTGCCTTCTGGTGCATCCAGAAAATAAAATTCACCGGCTTCACTATCGACATAATAGTATCGTACGCCTTTTTTGCTTCGCATTCAATGTCGACAGATTTGCGTGAACAAAAGCTTTTAATTCGTTGCGATCGTATTGTTGTTTACGTTGCAGTTCTAACTCAAAAATGTCATGTATTGCACGATTAGGTGATGGCATTCCCAATTGGTTTGACTAAAATTGAATTGTAATGACTTTAAAAGCGAATTGTATTTCAGTTTTTCAAAATATTAACTCAAATATTTTCAAATATTTCGAAATGAATGCAGTGTTCACATGGCTATAACTCATGAACCAATACACATATAGAGACCGTTTATATATAAAAACCTTGGTATTTACGTCACCTTTGCAGAAATAAAATTGGTTCACGCATTTCAGAGAACATCCATTACTAACACAATCAGTGTTGCCAAAACATTATTGGGGAAAAATGCTAGATTTTTCTCAAAAAAATGCTAAAAAGTGCTAAAAATTTTAAAAAAGTGCTGAAAAAAAGGTAAAAAAAGTAAACAAAAATAAATAAAAAAAAATTGGCTTTATAGTAAACTATGAGATCTGTATTTCTTTAAAATTCATTTTCATACTTAAATATGAATAAAGAAATTGAAAATACATCTTTTCTTAAAAAAAAAGTCAAAAATAAATTGTTCTATTCATTTTTAAAAACAAAAATCGAAAGTAAATTCTTCAAAACCAAAAAGTCTTTACATTACTATTTAAAAATGAACTTTTTAAATTCATATTTTATCACATAAGTTTTAAGATCACGAAAATAATTTGATGAATTTAAAAATTCCAGTCATTATCATCATTATTATTATTATCATAACTTCCACTAGATCCAATTAATTTCAGATAATTCGTTGGGACATCATATTGACAACAACACTTTCCGCTTCCTTTTAATCCGTATCTAAAATGTTATTAAATTATATCATAAAATTAAGAAATTAAAATTTAACAATAAAGTCTTACCTAATTGCTAAAACAGAATGTAATGTAATCGGTTGCTTATATTTGTCTTTACGATGTTCATTTGACTGAACACACTTTCAACGTTCGCATTAGACCACGGAAGACTGAGAAGTTTTAAAACAAAATTGGTAATTTCCTCGAATCTCTTGTTACCTCCGGCATCTCTATATGCTTTTACCTCTGCCCAGAAAGATACTGTGTTGTTTTTATTAATCCATTTTATATATTGAATGCTGGAATATTGGTCAATTATTTTTCCAATTTGTTCCTCGCTAATACAAAATAATTTTAAAATTGGTAAAATTTCGCCTTTTCGGGAACTTAAAACGTTTTGGACCGAAAAAAAAATCTATATTTTGTAAAACTTTTATATTGTCTGGTAATTTTAAATAAAGAAGGGGTTAGTTTATGTATTTTTTAATGGATTTTTTTATATATAGTTTAATTTAAAACACGAATTAACTTGATTGTTAAAGATATTTTTGCGGGAAAATAATTAAAAAATTATTAAAATACCAAAAATTTAAAAAATGCTAAAAATGCTAGAAAAATATTTAAAAATGCTGAAAAAAAGTGCTAGGTGCTAGATTACTTTTTTTTGGTGCTAAATGAGTTTAAAAAGTGCTAGATCTAGCACTAAAAGTGCTAAATTGGCAACACTGAACACAATGCAACTTATTTTTATATATCGGGGTTTTCAATAACAGCACTACAAAAGTTTTTTCAAATAAAACAAAAACGGTTTTGGATATCAATGAAATTCTTTATTCCTGTAAAAGTACGTTCGATGCCATTATGTACGGAACGCGATACCTTTTGCATGGCCAATACGGGCACGCTTGCAGAAGTCCAGATGCTGAACCAATTTTCTAAGGTTTTTAAGCATAAATCGGGCCTGCTGCAATTTCACGTTCGATATTCATACGAAGTTCATCAGTCATCAATTTAGAAAATATTACTAATTATACAATATTTGTAAGTTGTGTTATTTTTTATGTATTAAATGTTTGAAAATCTGTGATAAGTTTTCAGTATCTGCTTTGTAGTTAATTCTTTTAGTTGTAGGTATATTAATTATCTGTGTTATCTCTAAAATACATACATATAACGACGTTTGTAGTTATTTTCAGTTTGTATTTCAAAGTTTGTATAATGATTTAATTTAATTTAATACAATGATAACGCAGTTTTTTTTGTAAATTAATAATGTCTATATATCTTTGGTCTGATTTATGTCCAGCAATTCTGATTTTTAGTTTATTTTTCGGTGTAAAATTTCTGTCATAAGGTATTTTATATACGCAACATTTGACATATGCCATTTTTTATTTTGTGTTTTATTTTACTAAATAATTTATCTACTGTATTTTAAGTTCTGTTCTCCTCAATCCTTCTGATGTTTCCAGATTATAAATTATTGATTTGTAAATTTTCGATTCTATTGTGTTTCTTGTATTGTTTTGATTTTTGTCCTTATATTGTCTTATTAATTTATAAATTAACTGAACTGGAAAATTATTGTCTTCTAATATATTCCTTATCTTTTCGTTGTTCTTCTTATGAAATTTATTGTCACTTATAGTTAATATTCTTTCAATTACAGTCTTAACTGTATTAATAATAATATGTTTAGTGGAGAGGGGGCACCTTTGAACACTTTTTGCTTTCAAACCACATAAAAATTTATATTTTTGAATTATTGACTTTTTACATAATTTAACTAATATATATGGAAATAAACTTTAGCTTAAGTCTACAAGTAACTTATTTTTAGTTCGATTTATATATTTTTTTTTTATTTTTTTTTGTGTTCAAATGTGGGGCAGTTTTGAACGGCAATATTTTCTTTTAGCGCTTATGTCCAAAAATAACATAAGCAGTTAAATTTTTTATATATATAATAAATTCGATTTATTTATTAAGAAAACATAAACATTAACAATTAAAAAAAAAAAAATCAGATCAAAAATAATTTTTATCTTATTAAGACGGAAAAGGCCTTGCGATTTCAGGTGACATAACATTTTCCTTTAAAGCATCATTATCAGCATTGGATTCATCATTTTCAGAAAATAAGAGAGAATCAACAATGTTTGGTACTTCGGTTGATAAATTAACATGTTCAAAGGTGCCCCTTTTTCTTTGTTCAAACCTGAACTGGCTTCCCAATGCACGGAAATTTATAATAAATATTTTTTTTTTTACATAAATATCAAATAACTTAACTTAATTTTGTTTGAAATTAATTTTGGACTGCAATAAATTTCTTTCACGATAGAAAACGATCACTGAACACTTCTTACACTTACAAAAAAAGTAAAAAAAATTTACAATGGCACTGCGAAAACTTGTTCACCCAACTACATTCGGTCGACGACTGAAAAAACTAGCAAAAGTTGTTGACGTTGCTAGAAACCAAGGTTGACATGTGAAAAACTAATTTAAGGGTCGGAAAAAATGTTAAACTAAGATTTTATCAACATAGTTCAAAGGTGCCCCAGGTATAAACGTGCCCCTTCCCTACTATGTTTAGAATAATAATTAATTATTCTTCTTGAAGGTGTTGGTTTCTGATACCAATCTATAGGGTGTTTTTTTACAGGTTTGTTTTTCGAAAAGAGATAAAACTGGCATTTTGTGGTCAAATCTGGCAACTCTAATGTCATTTATGTTCAGTTTGGTTTGCCATTTCATCATGAACAGGTTGACAAAAGAACAACGTTTGCAAATCGTGCAAATTTATTTCGAAAATAACGGTTCAGTTCGCGAAGTTTACCGCAAACTCCGTCCATTTTATGGTCGACATAATCGTCCATCAGAGCAATTAATTCGGTTAACCATGGATCGTTTTCGCATTACGTTTACTCTATGTGATAATACGCATCCGCAGAGACGTCGAACAGTGCGCACCGAAGAAACAATTGCTGCTGTAGAGCAAAGTGTTGAAGAGGACCCGAATGAAGTTACCGTTAATGGAGACCGGTATAGAGCCATGATAACCGACTATTTTGTTCCCGAATTGGATGGCACGAATGTGGATGAGTTGTGGTTCCAACAAGACGGCGCTACATGCCACACAGCGCACGCCACAATCGATTTATTGAAGGAAACATTCGATGAGCGCATAATTTCGCGAAATGGACTTGTCAATTGGCCACCAAGATCGTGTGATTTGACACCATTGGATTATTTTCTTTGGGGATATGTGAAGTCGCTCGTCTACGCCAACAACCCAGAAACGTTAGGGGAATTGGAAGCCAACATTCGTTGCGTTATTGCCGACATACGGCCCCATATGCTCGAAAAAGTGGTTGAAAATTGAACCTGTAGAATTGGCTTTATTCGAGCCAGCCGCGGCGGCCACATGCCTGAAATCATATTTAAACATTAATGGCATAAAATTATCCGTCCAATAAAGCCAAATTGATGGTCATTAAAACGATTTTCTTGTGTTTTATTTCAATTCGAAGTTCTATACCTCTCAAAAAATCACCCATATAAATACCCATGACTGAAGCTAAAATTTAACTACATAAAAACGTACGATTGAAGCTAAAATTGAACTACATAAAGAACCAAGATTGAAGCCTACTTTATAAAGACCCACGGTTGATGCTAAAAATTAACTTTATAAAGATCCATGATTGAAGCTAAAATTTAAGAAAAAAAAATGTCCAATGACTGCAGCTAAAGTTTAATCACAAAATGAACCTACGATTAAAGAAAATATAGTTGTGCATGTTTACCACAACTATTTCAACATTTATAAAATAATTATTTATATGATTTCTGCAACCATAATATCGCTAAGTTACCATTTACATGATTATAGCAATCATATATATGATTATAGCAATTATATAAGTTTATGCTGATAAGTTTTATGATGAAAAATTATACCATATTATGTTGTTCTCTATCATAATCAAAGATCAACAAATTATGATAAATAGATTCATCATAAACATGATTGCAACAAATATATGCATTGTTACTACAATCATATGTATGATTGTAGAAATCATCTTAATGGTAGCTTAATAATAATTTGGTTACCAGAATCACAAAAATAATACAGTAATCATAATATTGTTGAAATACATGTACAACTCTATTTTTTCTCTGTGTTGAAAGACTCACGATTGAAGCTAAAGTTGAACAATACAAAAACTTTCGAGTAGGGCCAAAATTTAATAACATAAGGAACACACAATTAAAGCTAAAATTTAACTGTATAAAAATCTATGATTGAAACTAAAATTTAACAATATAAAGGCAAATGATTGAAGCTGAAATTTAATCACAAAAGGAAGATATGATTAAAGCTAATATTTAACGATTGAAGCTAAAATTTAGCATTATGATGACCTACTATTGAAAGTAGGAAAGTTAAAATTGAACTTTATAAAGACCCATGATTAAAGCTAAAATTTAACAGTATAAAGGCCAATGATTGAAGCTAAAATTTAACTACATAAAAAAGTAGCTAAAATTAAAGAACCTATAGTACTACGATTGAAACTAAAATTTAACTACATATAGATCCAAGATTGGCGCTTACATTGCACTTTATAAAGACCCACGGTTGCTGCTAAAAATTAACTTTATAAAGATCCATGATTGAAGCTAAATTTTAAGAAAAAAATGTCCAATGATTGCAGCTAAAATTTAATCAAAAAACGAACCTACGATTGAAGCAAAAATTTTAATAAATACACGCAGAGAAAAAATATAGTTGTGCATGTCTAAAATATTATGGTCCCTGTAATTATTTATATGATTTCTGAAACCATAATATCGCTAAGTTACCATTCACATGATTATAGCAATCATATATATGATTATAGCAATTTATGCTGATCAGTTTTATGATGAAAAATTATACCATATTATGTTGGTCTCTATCATAATCAAAGAGCAACAAATTATGATAAACATGATTGCAACAAATATATACATAGTTACTACAATCGTATATATGATTATAGTAATCATCTAAATGGTAACTTAATAATATTATGGTTACCACAATCATAAAAATAATACCGTAATCATAATATTGTTGAAAAAACATGTACAACTCTATTTTTTCTCTGTGTTGAAAGACTCACGATTGAAGCTAAAGTTGAACAATACAAAAAGCCAAAATTTAATAACATGAGGAACATATAATTAAAGCAAAAATTTAACTTTACAAAGACCCAAATGATTGAAGCTGAAATTTAATCACATAAGGAAGATATGATTGAAGCTAATATTTAACTTTATGCAGACCAACTATTGAAGCTAAAATTGGACTTTTAAAGAACCCGAGATTGAGGCTAAAGTTTAACTACAGAAAGACTTACGATAGAAGCTAAAACTAAACTTTTTCAAGACCCATGATTAAAGCTAAAATTTAACTTTATAAAAATCCAATTCGAAGTTCTATACCTCTGAAAAAAACACCCTATATTACTAAAATTTTTCCTATATATATAATAAACTATATTAAGAAATATTAAATACCATGTTTTAGCTAATTTTAATATACCTGTTTACGTTATTTTAACGCCAAAGATCTGGTAGTTTTTCGTTAATATTGAATTATTTTTTTATGTTCCTTATTTTTCTAGTTTTTCTTAATAACTTACAAATATTTTGCTTAAGTTTCTAACTTGTGTTTTTTTTTATTTAAAAAATAAATTAGTTCCCTTTGGACTATTTTCAAGTTTATGATAAATATTATACAATTTTAATGTTGCACTTTATATACTAAAATTTAGTTTCCTTTTCTACTAAGTTTCTGTGTTCATCAACCATTACATCACAACACATTAAGGTGGCTTTTAATTACCGCCAGCTTGAAGTGTAAATTTTGAACACATACTTCATATTTCATAAAAATCACTTAAGCAATTAATAACACAAACTCATACAGGAAATTCCCCACATCTTTAGCATTTAGCAAACGTAAGATTTGAAATATTGTAATTGCATAATTAAGGATTTCAATATCCTCAAACACAAACACTTACTCACTACCCACTCGGTATGTGCCACAGCAACTCATGCGTATGAGTGATATTTAATTACTTTTTAATTAATGTTACTAATACGTGCCAGAGAACTTAAACATTTAAAGGCTGGCGAAAACTGTTAAACTGTTATATTTAGTTAACAAATTGTAATTGCAAACATATTAAAGAGAGAGTGTAAGTTGAATTTTAATTTAATTAAGATCTTTTTTTTTCAGATATATGATTATTTTTATAAAATTTTTACAAATGACCTCATTTTTTTATCCATATTTACTAATGAAATTTTCCTTATCCCTGATGTTGTCTTATTTTCCTTATTTAGTATCTTTTTAGATTACAAATTCAAAAGTTTTCTGTGAGAATTTTACAAATTTTCTAACTATTGTATATTGTTGTTGCCAAATCTTAAGCAAGCGACACAAACGTACCAGTAACAAAAGAATTTTATTTTCATCAAAATAACAAGAAACTACAACAAAAAAAATTAAATCCTTAAGAAAAACTAAACTATGTTAAGAAAACACCACAAACATTAATGGTTAAGAGTAAAAACTACAAGAAAAAGGAATTTAAATGTAAGACATAGAAAACAAAATTATGGAAAACAGGAATGAAGCAAAGACAAGAATGGAGAAAATGTGATATCATCGTTAAACATGCCAGCGCTATTTATGCAAAGGAAAAAGTCAAAAAAAGAAAAGAAAAAGTAATAATAATAATCTTGTTTAAACCAAACATATACAGTGAGCTGCAATGGTATTTAAAGCAGGAATTTTGTAGAAAAATTTGCTTAAATTTCTAAAGGTTTTTATTTTTATAACCTTTCGTTAATTTAGCTTTTATTTTGAAACAAATGTATTGAAAGTATTGGCCATTATTGGAAACAATGAAGAACAGCTTTTTTGTCTTTGCCCTATGCTGCAAAAATGTAGATACAAGTGTCCGGATAGCTTAATGACAGAAGTATGTGTTTACGACCGGTTTTTGTTTTTGGTCCTTCCCCCGTTTTTTTTATTTTGCTGTTTGCTCTTTCTGATTATCTATATCGTTTTTCTCTTTACTTTTAATTTCTAATGAAATTTTTAATCTATCTCTGCACTGAAGGAAACAACAATGGACCACACATGAGGTCTCCGAGTGGATGTGTGCACGGTATTGCACATAACCCTTCTTCACCTAATCTAACCTAATCTAAACTAACCTTTTTTTATACGAGAAAAAAATCAACGAATGCCGCAGGCCGTCCAGCAATTCCATTTGTGCGAGATCTTAATACTTTACAACAACCTCATTTCACATGTCCCCGATCCCTGCGGAACTATCGCAAAAGGCATAAATTACATCTAGTTAAATATTCTTTTATAAAACACTTCTTGCGTACGCATATCCAACAGAACACTCTCAATGTATTCAAATACATTTTCTCATTTGTCCAATGACATCATCATAATGTTTAGTATGTTATCTACACAAGCATTTCTTACCAATTGTTTTTAAGATTCACTCTCATCAACGCAAATCGTGGACACACAAAGAAACACATGCTCGTGGCCTTATATTTCCCCTACACAGCACAGACAAAACGGAGAAGTATCAAGTCCAAAGCAAAATAGAAACCACTCAGGAATTAGGTGAGGTAGTGATTCAATCGACCATGCACCCTGTCATACCAAACCTCTATATTAGGTACCAATGTATACGTCCATCTACCTTTTGTTGATGTTGACTATCTCATCACTGCAATAACATTACTAATATCACTATTATCTCTGGTTGTGCGTTGTGCAGCAACATGATGACACTAGTCTTTGCCTTCTCCATATTGACGAAAAGGATCCATGTCTTAATCAAGAATTCAACAACTGTAATGTTTGGTCAGCACAACACGTCACCACCTCCTTTAAAATAAGGTTTGGAATTCTGTCAAGTCCAGGAGCTTTTTTTGTCTTTTTTGTCAATATTATATTAAATTGATCTTCATTTGTAAAGTTTTGTGATGCTTTTCTGTTACTGTGCTCTCTACAAAATCTGTAATCTTTATTCCTTTGTTTTTGAACGTACTCTGATATATCTCCAAGTGCTACTTAATGATGTTTAATTCCATTCTCTCCATGATAAAGAATTTTGTGAACTGTTGCAGAGATTTAGATACAGCCAGTTCGATTTCTGATAATGTAATCGCGATGAAGTTTAAAATCTTTTCATGGGTACTCCATGTTAACCTCAATTAACCTAACCTAATCTAATATCCATTGTTAGCTATGACCCTTTCCCATCTTTCTGGTAATATAAGGATTCCGCGCCAAAAGAACTGCTTGAGTCCAACAACGAATCAACACAATTTGTAACCTGCTCTGATACATATCGGTTTGGCTTGTTGACCGGCCTTCAACATGCGATCTCTGATGCTACGGTCTATTCAACGGTATCTTTTATCATCGCAAGTAATGATTCAGTGCAAAACTGATTTCCTTTTATAGCGTTTTGACATGCAAAACTTTATTTCATATGCTAACATATTTCCCTGTTTTTTGGATGAATTCTGTTACTCGAAAATGTTTTAAAATCACTGCTTGAGTGGCTGCCAATGTTTTTACAAGTTATTGTTAAGTTTGACAACGGTCTCCAATACATGGTCTTACAACTTTAAAGGCTGGCCTGAGCAGTCTTTTCTTGCCGTACAAAATCACCACTTCTGAACCACACAAATAATCTCACGCACATTGAAACCGATAGATGATGGCTGTGATAAGCAATCGCTGTGCTGCACTGGCACTTTATCTTTTAAATTAAAAAAGTAAAACCATACTGCTCGCATATATTTAATACCAGGTGAAGTCTGCCAAAGACATGAATTTTAAATTGCCAACGGCTATATTGGTATGTGAAAAAGGTATTTGTTACAACATTTTTGGCAGTCTTATTTATGTTCTCAACTGTCACACTGTATTGACATGTCTTAACAAAAAGTTGTATGAAAAAAAATTAATAACATTATATGCAAAATACATGAACATATATATACATACTCGTATATATATATAAGAAAATGTAAGAAAGAAAAGTTTTGCATATCATTGCAAACAAAAGTGAAAATAAACAAATAAACTTTCACCCACTACGCTACGTACTGAATATAATGCATACAAATATACAGTGAAAGCTAACAGCAATGGAACAAAAATGTATGTGCTTAAGTTAACAAGGACAAATTCATTGAAGTCTGGAATGCCTATATAGAAATTCTTTTAAGAATCCATATCTAGGTTAGGTGATGACCCATATTACCTCACTGGGTCCCGTTGTGATAGCTGGACAGAAAAGGTTATAGAGGGGACAATTCTTCCACAGCTGAACAACTTAGGTCAAAGTGTTTTTAACCAATTCATCCTGATGCAGCTATAAAAGGATCTAGACTTCTGACGTCTGGCAAGTGATTAGGAGCTATTGGTTTGCTAAATCCTGGCATTGGCAAAGGAGGTGCCGTACAGTTTCATGCTTTGCTTTATCATGACAACTTCTACTGAAGTCATTATAAGGTAGATTTAACCTCCTAGCATGAACACTAGTGAGAGAGTAATCTGTGATCACTGCTACTACATTTCGTATTCGAAAACTTGGAATGTTAACCAGTATTATAGTTCTACGAAAATTATAATTAGATCATATGACCCATGTTGTCGCACTGGTCTGTCTAAAGCGTAATTACAAACATTCGATCAGTTTTCTTCTCTAAACTTCAATGAATTCGCAATACAGTTTTCTGGGATATTTTGATGTCCCTCTATCCAGAAGAGTCCTACTGAGTAAATGTGAGACATATGCTTTTTAGTCGAAAAATTATGACGTTTAGACTTTAGAAACAGTTTAACGGACAGCCTGGCTATTAGAATAAATTCAATTTGCAAATTGCGGCCCATCCCAATGTTGAAATCTTAACCTGAACTCAACTGGTTCGGAATAAAAAAAATTAAAAGCCACCCTCACACCCATATTCGATTTCCAATCATCAGTGAAGATTTCAAAAGGGTTCTCCCGAAGAGATTACATGCCTTCATGCATTCCTTCAGTGATCGGCACATTGAAGCTTCAGTCTAAAAAGCGACTAGGTGTGCAATAGTCAATATTGTCCGGGGCATGTCCAAGACAATTAATTATCACTGCATGTTCAAAACTCCTACGGTGCCATGGTATCGCATCTAATGACTGTATTGAGAGCTATGCTTTTAGCCATACGTTCGATTGGGAGCTAGTTTAATATAATAAATAAGGCTTTAGATGGGGTGGTGCGGAGTCCTTTGAACCCTTTCAACAGAACTGTGGTTAGCGGAGTTGTCAAGAGTCACCATACATTTTTATGAAATTAACAATCCATATCTAACTATGACTGTTGCGAAATCTCTTTATAGTATCGGTTATTTGCTTTCAGGATCTTATATTTCCTGCGAACAAGATCTGGCTATTACGTTTCCGTTACCATTCTTGACGTGTGTAACCATCGGCACACCTTAAGTCTTAATATTAACAGTTTTAATGAACAACAATCTTCAATGTCCCAAAAACTTGGGTTTAAATCTCTGGGACAGTCAAAATCAACCAAATTTCTAAGTGTAATATTTATTGCTTCCACAACAATGTCTCTACCTACACAGACATTTTTCTGTTTAGAACTATAACTTTGCCAATAGAGACATTTTTCACTGTTGGCAGAGACATTTTTCTACACTAAATATTACTTTTTCTATCGCATTTATTGCTCTCTGTATAAGTAAAGTATTCTCTTTTCTTCAAGGTTTCTACTGTTTTTGGTTTTTTAGGGTAACATTGTAATGTACGAGTATGTAAGATATGAAAAGAAACATGTAGCATAATAATAACAAAAAGGACTTATCTTAAAAGTCTGTTTGTATTTGTATGTATTCAGTTATGTATATGTGTATGTTTTGTGTTAAGCATTTTGTTATAGCACCATGTAATAACATCTTATAATATGGTTATGATGATTTTCCCCATCTCCTACTTTTATTGTACTATATTTTTTTTTTAGGTTTGATGATGTGCCAAAAAATGTCTATACAATAAACTGTTGTACAAAAGGAAATTCTGTACTGGCAACAACAATAATAAAAGCAAACAAACTAGAAAAGAAAACTTAATAAATTGAAAACTTATATAAAAAAAAAACACTAACAAAAGCCTTAAAGACAGTATTTTTTTGGACACATATCAAATACATTAAAATGAATGCAAAGCATACATAATTTAATTTGTTATTGTGTAATGTTATGAAAAGTGTCCTTTTTATTAGGTATTTTCAAATAGATTATAACAATTTACTAAAGGGTTTTATTTTTAGTTTATTGATGTTGAAATATCAAAATTATATATATATTAACACACAAGTTTATAACAAGAAAATTGACACATATTTAATGCTAGGAACACAACTGAGACAAACGATGAATTTTTGGTCATAATAAAGTTCATTTATATTTCTTACGCCGCACAGTAGCTCAAAATCGTTTTTCATCGGCAAAAAATCTGTAACTTTTGAAGCGATTTAGATATTTTAGTAATTTCTTTTTGTGAAGAGAAAACATTGTGCATTTTTCTCCAATTTTAACTTCATTAAAATCGGTTCAGTAGTTGATGAGAAATTTAAAGTCAAACTTTTGATTTTTTGTAGCATTAAATATGAAAGTGTGCGATTTTTGTTTTTGTAATGAGAACACATTTATTTATTTGGGGACAGCCGCTTGTGCGACTGTCCCTTTGAGTAGTTCTTTATTAATTAATTGTTTATTCTTAAGTATATCTTAATGCTAGTATAAAACATTGTTTTTACACACTATGGGAGTATGCTGAGCAAGCATAATGCATGCTTGTCAGCTATGTGCAGCGTGGACAGAAATACACACAACAAAGAGTGAGTGTTTAGTTACATACAGAAGGTATCTAACTAGTATGCGACTCGTCAAACACATCTGATTTTATCATAAAAAAACACATGCAGATAAAAAACATTTTGTGAACAGGTATCCACTTTATCAATTCTGCAATAGGTTCCATTAGAATCGGCTGTTTAGTGTTCATTTTGTTTATTTATTTTAATAAAAATAAGGACAACAAATCTTTATTTTTTACTTAAATAACATTAAAAGAAAAAAATTATCAGCTATGTCACAGAATTTAATTCCGTTCGGAAGTGGAATTGATGCCGTTTTTTTTTTGCTTTTATAGAAAAGGTAAAGTTAACAATATAAAAAATTTTGTTTTTTTTTATTTTAAAAATAATTCCAATGTTTCAATAAAAAAAATAAATCCCTATTTATCTTAATTATACACAAAAGCGAAATAATCTCAAATAATTGTTTATTACCGGAAAAACCTTTCATCAACAGCTCCGGTCAACAATGTTTGTTTGAGTTATTTTTTCTTGTTTTACTAACATCCTGTAACCAATACACACACACATCAGCGGAAACTTGTATAAAAAAATACAAAATCTTTTTACCACTTTAAAATTATATACAAAGCAAATGCAAGTAGAATACAACTCACACATGCTTTGGAAAAAAATAAAGAGAAAGTTAAATGACTGCACGTTAGCCATGTAATTGTAAGCGCATTAAAATGTTAAATACTTGGGTAGTTTACCTTCCCTTTATAATCAACCCACTGCAACTCACATATACAAATATAAAAACACTATCTCATATATACCTGCACACAAAATTTTAAAATGCAGACGAGTTTTAGCATCACAACGAATAGAACAGTGCAGGATAGAACTCATTGGAATACATTACAAAATACAAAAGTATGTTGCAAACACTCTCCACACCCCTTCACAACATGCAAGTGAATATGTCAGCCAGAGGTGTTTGTGTGTTACATGCATCCGTGCATGTATATGACATCTAACTGCTATAATATGACTGTGTTTGCAAGTTTGTGCAAGTGCTGAAACTATGTTAAGTACTTGTATCTGAACAAGAGCACCAAAAACAACAAAATGCGTTTGAAAACTTGGAAAAAAATTCATGAATAACAGAAAATTAATTGTAAAATGAGTTGAGCAGCATTTCAACAGATGTTGAAAAAAAAAATACTTAATGTTGGATGTATGTAATTAAATAAAACGAAAACAAGAAATCAGAGTATAGTTTAGGGCGCAATAACGTAGGGTTAAAAGCTTAAGATTGAAATGAATAATGCATTTTTGAATTTTTTTTGAAATGATTTGCGTGATCTTTATGGTTACAATGTTTATAGGCACAAAAATGATTCTTTAAAGAGGCAAACAAAAAATGTAACTTTAAAGATCAAATTTTTTACGTATTTTTACGTATAGGCTTTAACTATAGGTCATCATGTAGTTCAATTTTGAATAATGTTGACAAAATCTCAGCTTAACATTTTTCCGAGCCTTAACCGAGTTTTTCACATGACAACCTTGTATTCTAGCAACGTCAACAACTTTTGCTAGTTTTTTCAGTCGTCGACCGAATGTAGTTTTTTTTTGTAAGAGTGTAAGAAGTATTCACTGATCGTTTTCTTTCGTGAAAGAAATTTATTGCAGTCTCAAATTCATTTCAAACAAAATTAAGGTAAGTTATTTGATATTTATGTAAAAAAATATATTTATTATAAAAATCCGTGAAATGGCAAGCCAGGGGCCAAATTACCGCATTCGTGATCGAATGAGCTATCGTATCGAAAAATGATTTCGATATCGAAATTATGATAAAATGTACTTAATTTCTTGCTCGATATCGAATGTCATAATATCAAATAAGAAAATTACGATCAATTTTACTCGATATCGAATGCGATAATTTGGTTTAGGTTTGAACAAGGAAAAAGGGGGCACCTTTGAACATGTTAATTTACCAACCGAAGTACCAAACATTGTTGATTCTCTCTTATTTTCTGTAAATGACGAACCCAATGCTGATCATGATGCTTTAAAGGAAAATGTAATGCCACCTGAAATCGCAAGACCTTTTCCGTCTTAATAATATAAAACTTATTTTTGATCTGAATTTTTTTATTTTTTAATCGTTAATGTTTTTCTTAATAAATAAATCGAATTTATTATATATATAAAAAATATAACTATTTATGTTATTTTTGGACATAAGTGATACACAAAAATATTGCCGTTCAAAGCTGCCCCAGCCTAGTTAACAGCTTCCCCTATGGGGGGCATATTTGAACACAATGACTTCATCCATTAAAAAATATAAATCAAACTAAAAATAAGTAACTTGTAGACTTAATCTAAAGTTTATTTTAATACATATTAGTTAAATTATGTAAAAAGTCAATAATGCATAAATATAAATTTTTATGTGGCTTGAAAGCAAAAAGTGTTCAAAGGTGCCCCCCTCTACCCTACCTATACTTCAGTTTGAGTTTACATTTTTGAAATTTTTGT
Organism: Bellardia pandia; assembly: GCA_916048285.2. Classification (NCBI taxonomy): domain Eukaryota; kingdom Metazoa; phylum Arthropoda; class Insecta; order Diptera; family Calliphoridae; genus Bellardia; species Bellardia pandia. Next base: position 96,630,196 of record OU696531.1, on the reverse strand, counting down.
AGATCATAGGTAGGTAGAAATCGTAGGTGTTTCTCGAGTTAAATTTTAGCTGCAATCGTAGATTCTTCTGTAGTTTAATTTAATCTTCAATCGTAGATGTTTCTCTAGTTAAATTTTAGCTGCAATCTTAGGTCTTAATGTAGGTTAATTTTATCTTTAATCGTACGTTATCTTGAAGTTAAATTTTAAATTCTATCGTAAGTCATCTTGTAGTACAATGTAGTTTAATTTAAACTCTAATACACACAGAGAAAAAATATACCACAAATTTACAACAACTATTTCAATATTTTTATTTTTTTTTATTTTTTAAATAAATTAGGTATAATAAATTAAAAAGAGACTATTTTGGAAAAACTTAAAAATAATAATAATTCACAATTATAATAATAAGCAACCCCATATCTTAACATTTTCTCCTCCATGTTATACTATATTTTTTGTAAATCTTATTTGGAATTCCCTTCTTTTCGGACGATGTACATTTCTTTCCGCATCGTTACCAATCAAATTAAGCTAGAGAGGCAATTTCGCCATTTTTTATTATTTTCTAGGCCGCTCCAGGTTTTATGAGCCAATGCAAAGTTTTTCCTCTTCGACAAATTAGCATTTCTGAGCAAAGGAATCTTTCGAGCTATCGAGCTAGTTAGATTAGCATTGACTTATCGTCGGCGCACCTTCGCAATCACCTTCGAAGTCTTAAAAGGATCTCGTTTAGCTATGGTAACTGTATCAGTAACTGGAGAGTTTTTTTTATTGCCCCTCGCTTTTAAATATTTTTTTCTGGTTTCAGGGCATTTTTTGCAAAATTTTGAGACCGTCCCAATGATGTGGCAATAAATTTGCAAGGTTTTCCTTGCCTACGTAAGTTTTGCACAAGTCTTCTTTCTTCGACACTGCAATGTTGTCCACGACCAATCTAATAATTTTTTATTTTAATTTATTTTTGCGAATATTTCCTAAATTAATTTACAACTTAATTCTCTTATCAAATTATCTTAAAAAATCTTTCATTGACCACGCTGAACCATAACTGCATTAGAAAACTTATCAGCGTTTTTGATTCCACGCTTTTATTTTGATGGGTTTCCCCTTTTTAAGTTTAAAACGGTGTTGTCATATATTATATTGTATTATTTTGCTTAATAGAGAGACATTTTTTAAATTGCTACATATTTGAAAAAAAAAAATAAAAATTCGGTAATTTTTTCTATATGTATATCAGCGACCTGCAACGAGTACTAAATTTTCGAGTATACTTAATCATGCGCATTGATTTTTATGATTTAATCGTTTTTGTTCAAATGCACAAAACACTCGTTTACGCAACCGTTCGTTTCAATCATTCAGTTTTATTCACTTGTTGTTTTTTGCGAACATGAATATTCTGACTGTGTCGTTAAATGTATGAAGCTCATTTTACATCAAAGCCAACGTGTTGTTAGCCGAACAAGTGTTTTATTCAGTAGCAAAAGTAATTTTATACTCGACAGTGTCGACACCGAGAGAAGTGTTATAAAAAGTTTTTTGTGAAATTTAGTGATCTTTAAATTAACTTTGAATTTCTTTAAAATTTCAAATGGAACAGTCTCCAGAATTTATATCCGAAGAAATTGCCAAAGGCAACTATATTTTGTCAGGGAGCCGGAAAGGTCGTAGCGTCGTAATAATAAAGACTGAAATTGTAACTTTTTATATACCTTGGATTTCATTCTTAACATTTGAGGGGGGAAGAAGTTATAACAATATTTTTGAAATATTAAAATTTGTAAGGTTTTTCGAAAAAATACATACATTTAATAAAACTACGTATGTATTTAAAATATAAAAATATATGACGTACTTACATTCATAAATATTACAAATTTTATCATTGCTTTGTCAAATAAGTTTTCTTTTCGACGAAATAAAAAAAATGCTAACATGTTAAATAGGTAGTAAATGCACATTTTTTATGTTTTCATATTTTTCTGCCAGCCGCTTTTTACTTATAATTGGCTCGTGTGTTTTTAGTTCAATTCCAATCAGATCATGCACAACAAAGCCGACATGCAAAAAACAAACTGTGTATAAATTTTTTTTTCAAACATTGCAGTTCGAACCAAGTGTTGAAAATGATTTATACTCGTTGCTGAATTTTCCGTGTGTGCATAAAAAGTGAATAAGCATAAAATTGAATCATACTTGTTTGTATTGTTCTTAAAATTCAACGTTAGTGAATAAGTCGGCTCGTTCATACTTGTTGCAGATCTCTGTTGTATATGATTATAGCAATTATGTAATGTTTATGGTAATCAGTTTTATTATTAAAGATTATACCATATTATGTTGTCCTCTATCATAATAAAAACATGATTGCCACAAATATATACATAGTTACTACAATCATATGTATGATTGTAGTAATCATTTGAATCGTAACTTAACCATATTATGGTTTCCGCAATCATATAAACAACTACGTTGACCATAACATTGTTAAGAAACTTATATAGTTTTTATATTTTCTATGTGTGTAGTTAATTTTTTGCTCCAATGGTAGGTCTTTGTTTTGCTCAACATTATCAGTTCAATTTTATTATCAATAAAACCGAAAATTAATTTAGGTCTTCTGGTAGTTTAATTTTAGCTGCAATCGTCGTAGGTCTTTATGTAGTTAAATTTTACCCTCAGTCGTTGCTTTTCATACAGTTCAATTTTAGCTTTAATTGTACGTCATCTTGAGTTTAATTTTAGCTTTAATCGCGTGTCTTAATGTAGTTCAATTTAAAAAAAATGTCTCTGTATATAGGGCCTTAGTTCTAGATAGAAAATGTTTTTGTAAGCACAGACATTATACTAGGCAGAAAAATACTTTTAATTCCCCTTTTTGCTGGCTTTTCCATTTAAGTAATTTACCAAATTTTAGCTCTAATTTGTTTCCATTTAAAATGTCTTTAGTTATTTTCCGGCCTACATTTAATTGTTGTAATAATAGTTTACTCTCTAAACAGACTAAAAATGTGTCGGCTTGAAACTATGAAACTAAAACAAATTGTTAGCAATCTTGTCATTATGCCAGCAATAAATTTCGTTTATAAAATTTCCACTTGTCACAGCTACAACATTTACAACATGTAATAAAAGTCTACTTCAAAAAAAAAACTCGAAAAATACTGCATGAACAAAAGAAATAAAGCAAGCTCATGTTTACATACGCGCTCTTACTTCCACACCGGAAGCTATTGTCAGACTTCCGTTTTTATATTTGCAGTGTGTTTGTGTTGGGGTTCGTTTAAAAAAACTCAACTGAAATTGTCGATGTAAAAGTAAAAGGAAACTTTAATTTTTTTGAAATATAGACAGAACAAGGAAAGTATTTATTGTAGTAGTTGTTATAATTGTGTTCTGTGTTTTTTTTTGTGTTAAAACTTTTAGTTTGAATGGCATGAAAATGCTCTTGAAGGAAATAATGGTGGCCATAATAATTTGTTATAGTTTTTCTTTATCTTACAAAAGTTATTAAATATTTTAATTAGGAATTTTTGCTAGTTTAAATTGTGTCAATTGTTTAAGTTGTTTTTATGAAATAGTTTTGTTAATTGTGTTTGCCAAGGAAATAAAGATTATGGTCAGCGGAAGTTTTAGGTTTTAATAGAGATGAGCAGTTATCTGTAGAAACAAATAGTTATAGGTTTTTTGTTTCCTTAGAAGCTTTAACAAATTATTACAACTTTTTTAAGCTTATCTTTAGTTTTAACTCTTTGTTTATGTAAATTTAAAAAATTCTTTTCAATTGATTTAAAAAATTTTGCCACCTTTATGTTGCAAACAAACTTTTAATTTATCTTTATTTTGCCACAATAACAATGAACAAAAGTTTATATTAAGACAAAATGTTTATGTTTTTTTTTAGACTGGTATTTTAACAAATTTGTTTATCCTTTTGTGTTGTTTTATTTTACAACAAATGCTACAAAACAATAATAGCAAAGTAGACAAAAAACCAAAGAAAGTAAGAAAAATACGTACAATTGTAAAGAAAAAATATCTAATTTTCCTTTTTTTTTTTCTTTATCACGCTTTATCAAGATTTAGAATGTATTGTTCTGCTTTATCTATGTTTACAAAGGTGGAAAATATAATACATTGCACAGTGGTTACGAAATCTTTCAGTGAATATAAGTGGACTTAATTCAAATGCCATCGAATGAAAAATAAATGAATGACCATAGAAATTATCTTGCTAAACGAAATGGAAGATAATCAAGTTTTGTATTTGTCCCTTTCTTGAGAACTGACTTTTTGTTTTCTTTATGTTACCATTTTTATTTATTTTTCTGGCGCAATTATATTAATTTTCGGTGGTAAATGTACATAAGCAAGTAAGTTTAGCAAAATAAAAAACACCTTAAGCTGGAACAATTATTAAATTAGAATTTAGAAACTTTTATAGAAATCACAAGCATACAAAGAAAATTTAAAATTTCAATTAAAATAATCTAACTCAAATTGTTTGTTTTATTTCTTTTGCTTTGCCCACCAAATTCATGTTGTATATACATGCAGAGAAAAATTATAGTTGTACATGTTTACCACAACAATGTCAACATTTTTAACAGACTTTCTAACAATGTTATGTTCACTGTAATTATTTATATAATTGCGGTAACTATAATATGGTTAACTTACAATTCAAATGATTACTATAATCATATATATATTATTGCAGTAACCATGTATATATTTGTGGCAATCATATTGATGATAAATCCATTTATCATAATATGTTGCTCATTGATTATGATACAGAACAGCATAATATGGTACAATCTAATCACCACAACCATTATATAATTACTATAACCATATTTATTATATAATTATTATAATTATGTGAATCGTTGTTTGGTTGCCGCAAACATATAAATAATTACAGTGACCATAATATATTTCAAACAATTTTAAAAATGTTTAAATAGTTGTGGTATATTTTTTCTCTGGGTTGTAGTGATTTGCTTTTTCACATTACCAACATGCTAATACAAAATATTTTCTTTCTCTTTTTAAGAAAACTGCCTTATCAGCTGATTGTAGCTCTTTTGAAACGTCAGTATGGTCACCTCTGTACACTCTGTGCAAATAAGTCAAAAGCGATCAAAAATATTTAGAAAAGAATAGAAAAATTCGAATATATTTACCGAGCCAAATGGATAAAAGGATTTTTGGGAATAAAAGTGATCACCGGGTTTTGGCCTTTTGGTCATAAGGCAGTTTTTTTTATCGAGAAGAATGGACTTTTATTAATTCACTCAAAAGAGAAGCATTTTTGAAAACAAAAGTGATGAAAGACTTTTGTCCTTTTTGCCCTAGGGCCATTATTTATCAAGAAATATAGACTTTTACATATTCATCAAAATAGAAGAATTTTTGGAAAAAAATGATTACAGGTTTTTGCCCTTTTGGCCCTAGGACCACTATTTACCAAAAAATGGACTTTTACATATTTATTATAATAGAATAATTTTTCAAAATAACAGTGATTACAGATTTTAGTCCTTTTGGCCCCACGGCCTTTTCTTTATAGAGAAAAATTAACTTTTATATATTCACTCAAAATAGAAGATTTTTTCAAAATAAAAGTAATGAAAGACTCTTGTACTTTTGGCACTATATTTACTGAGAAATGTTATTAAATGAACTAAAATTTAACAAATTCAGTTAATGCATGATGACTTTAATCTACAACAAAAATTAGCTCTAGCAAAGTTGATGATAACAACTACATATATAGTGTTCAAAGCTCCGAAAAAAAACATCACCGGCTCAACTATATTCATACCTAGTTTATGGATTCCAACAGATCATTATTTGAATACCTAATCTTCAGTCATTATAAACAACGAGATGTTCAATACCTCGACAATAAGTTGTAAAGGCCATGAAAACGCAAAATATAATATTTATCTTTTTTGGTAAAATATTAAGGGGCCTCATGATATCATTTAAAAGTCTGGCAAACTGTGCATTTTGCAACCCTTGTAAATGAATTCTCTAAAATTACATACAAATTTTTTTCGTACTTCGTAAATGTGCCCAACAATTTTGACTCATAAACGTGCATTGTTCAATTGTGCATTTAACTCAGCAGCTGATTTTTATTTACTTCTGAAAAAAGACATCACAAAGTAAGATGGCGGAGATAAGTTCTGTCTAAAGATATTTCTGATACAGAAATTGCTTACAGGAATGAGGACCATGAAAAACTTTGTAAGTTTTAATCAAATTTAGAATTGTTTGAAACCCATGCCAATTAACTCGTACAATTTGTTTAAATCTACTCTCATCTAAACTAGGCAACACACCGAATAGAAATTTTGTGATTTCGGGACTGAATGATAAGCAAATGGCATTGTATAGCAAAAGAACATAAGTGAAATTTTTTTAAATCGCTTACCATAATTTTTACCAAACAAATTCAAGTGTTAACATACTAGAAACTGTAACTTCTTCAAATAATCTGAATAATTTGATTTTTTGGCTTTTTTTAAAATTTTTTGGATTTTTTAAAAAAAATATTTTTTTTTAAAACAAAAATTTTAACTTTATTTTATTAAATTTATTTTTAAATTGACGTTTCTCACAAGCTTACGCTGTTAGATTGCACAAAACTTAAATAAATTATATAATTTTAGATATGATTGTGACTAAACAGGCAGTTCTGTCTTTGAATCTTTTGAAATATGGATCTAGCGAAGATCATTGAAAATCTGTAGGATAGATCATTTAACAAACTCTGCAGTTTTGCAAAGATTTGGTCATGATAGAGCATTTCATTTTACTATTAAAAACATACACTGTGAACGTCAAAATTAAGTCAACACCACATATTATTAAAAGAAAAGTTTAATGAAGGTCTGTTTTAAATAAAATCTGTATTCTCGATATTTCGCTACTTTGTTGTGTAGCATCTGCATAAAAAATTTATAAATTAATATGTGTTAAACATTTTCAGGGCACATTTCAGTCTGTTCTCAGAGAGTTACAACTTTCCAAGGGAATCGCCATAATGTAAAAACAAGACTAAATTCGATGTTATTACATATCTAAGATAAAGTGCAAAATATAAATTCGATTGAAATTTGTCCAAAGATTAAACTTAGTTTATCTTGAGAGTGCAAAAGACTTTCATTAAATAAACCTTACATCTTTCCCATTGTAGACACTAGAAAGGCTCATCGACGCACTTATAAGGCGAAAGTTGGAGGGATCTTTAAGGTAGTACGGAGTATATTGTGAGATCACTAGAAATGACACAATACACCATGGCATCATTCTTAGATATTGAAGGCTCTATTATAGTACCTCTAAATGTTGAAGCGTACATCAGCAATTGCATAGTGAATATGCAATTGCTGAATATAAGTCAAGAGTTATTACTGCATCCTGGTGTTGCGAACACGATTCCTATTGAACTGGAAAATGAGTGTATTGTTGGTATCAGGTATATTTGTGAAATCTTTAGGCACTAGTTAGTACTGGAAATGTGTCTAGTATACAATGAAAAACGCAGTACGAGCGGTGCTAACTGGTCACTGGACGATTGGTAAACATGCAAGCAGACTCGAATTTTCCTTCAATACTTACTGCCGTAGTTGTCAGGATCGAGAGAAAGAAGACAAAGTATTTCGTAGTCTCTTTTAATGTCTGACTCTTCATAATTCAAGACAAAAATATTCACATACTAAACAATCTGGCAGAGACATCAAGTATCAAATGGTAGGACTTCCTATTAGGTAGGTACAGGCTGGATTTAGTATTCTCTACTTAATGGCAACTGGATATAATTCTAGTCCTAATACCAATCTCATTGAGTGTGAATTTTTGCACGTAGTTTACTACGTAGATTACTACGTAATCTTTTTGAGTATTGCAACATTCACCTATGTAACAAGTTTAAAGTTTAACTACTTATGTAAAAAGTTTTTCAATATCCATTATTAAGGTTTTAAAAAATAAACTTTTTTGTAACGAATATTACAAAATATAGCACATTCTACGTCAATTTGACCTACATATTGCTATCTACACTCATATACAGACAGCAGTAGCAACATGGAACAAAGTAAATACAACTACTGACATCAAAATGTAAAGATTAGCAGGTAGTAAAGATTCCAGATAACATGGACAAACAAGCAAATAACAGCAATACAAACAAAGACAGGATCTTAAACTGATAGCAGGTGTAACTACACAATAACTATACAACTAAAGCTAGATTTACACGATTGAAATTTTCTTCAAAACTATTTATTTAATAACTATTAATAACTATTAAATAAATAAATTTTGAAGAATTTTTGCTGTTTACACGAGTTTGAAGCATTTTGAAGAGCAATTTTGAAGAAAATTTCAATCGTGTAAATCTAGCTTAAGAAACAGTTTACACGTTATGAATTTACATAACAAATATTTGAAGTGTTTGAGTAAGAATTTAAATAAAATTAAAATCAAATTTGGTGTCTAATATGAGACAAATGTTTATCTGTTTTTAAAAAAATTATATATTTGTGTTTTGCAAAATCTTAATGTGTAAAAGGGCTTTTTAAAACGAGGTACTGTGAAGTTTTATATAAAATCTAAACATTTACAATTGCAAGTAAACAAACAAATACTCTGGATTTTATTTTAAGGTATTACAGATACAAGATTTCATTTATTTAGAAAAAAAATATAAATCATTTTTAATTAAATTATAAATTTTTGAAGTTTTTTCGTATGTACTTGTATTTGATAAAACAGCATTAAGAAAAAGAATGCCAGAATTGTGTAAAATATGTAAGCATATAAATTGTGAATATGTAATAAAAATTATTCAAAAGGAAGCAAAAGTATTAAAGTAAATATTTGTGTAATTTATAATAATGATTTATAATAAATCATATGCCACGTGTTGCAGTAACCTGTAACAAGTATGTGAGTATAATACTGTAAAACGAAAAAAAATAACACTCAGCCAGTCAAACGAAAAGTAAAACAGACAGACAGAACATATTTACACTTACAGCTAAATTCAATACATTTCCATGATAGCAACAACAACATGTTACTTCCCATAAGGATATTTATGTGTGTTTTTTTGTCTGGGCTCTCTTTAACGCAACGTAATATTTGTTGTTATTTATTTTTATTAATATTAAAGAAGTGTTTATTAAGTTAGTTCACAAAAATTTGTACTTTTGATACCTGCTTATAGAACTTAAAAACTACCAACTTATTTTTTAAACAACTAGACTTATGCCATCATAATATCTTTATCTAATACTTGTAAAGGGAATTTTATAATATTTTCGTTATTTCTATTGTATATACAATATATAATAGAGAGCTGCAACGAGAAAGTTTTTTCTTCAATGTATAATGTAGTATATATTTCTACTCTTACTCAGAGAATAAGTAGGGAAGTAAGAGAATGTACAAAAAAAAAAAAGAACTTATGCAATATGAACAATAAAAAAGAAGTACCTTAAAAATCATGTTCTCTTCATGGTGGTAAAAAATGCAAATAAAAAATAATAATGATTTAATATCAAAATTAAAAATAGTTTAAGAAATAAAAAAATATATTTTAAACTTACCTAATTTACTTCCATTTCTTATGAAGAGAACGTGAACACTTTAACAAAATATTAAATTTAAATTTTATTTGCCAAACTTCAACATGGTACTTGCAGTACTACGTGAAGTATTGTTGTCGCTTGATACTCGATATGTTCTCTTCATGTATGGTGAGAGTGCGAGCGTAAAATAAACCTGTACTTAACTCGTAACCATAAAGCCGAGTAACAGCATATACATATTCGGTATTTTTGTTGTACTCAAAAATAAGAACATTATTTTTAAATATACTTCGAGTAAGTAAGTTCATGTGTACTTCTTAACAACAAATACATTCATGCAGAGGTTTAATATATAATATATATACAATGGGAAGCAAAACTGTCCAGATGTTTTGCATTAAGAAAGTAAGATAATGAAAATAATACAAACATAGGTATATTATCATATATATGTATTTTTTTTATTTAATTGAAAATGTAATGGTATTTGACCCGTTGGTTTTTCTTGTTTGCTCCGATCTCGTTATCAAACTTTTAATGTTCTATTTCTACAATATTGTTTGACCTGTGAAGTAATTAACTTGATTTTTAAATAAAATGAGAAAAATGCCAACTGGCATTGAAAACAATGTAATAAATTTGTAGCAAAATAATTATAAGTGCCCTAAAATTGCTGCTCATGCCTAAAATTGGTTATTAAGCTTGCAATAATAACCAAGGATTGCTTTCTGATGGTGATACCGGCAGATTAAACATTTGCTACATAATAAAGACATCAAGACCCCGAAAATGCTGAAAAAAGTATTGGTAAGAATGTCAGTTCCTGGACGGTTAGACGCACATTAAATAGGATTGGTTTAGTAGCAAGTGCGAAAAAGAAAAAGCCAGCACTTTCCGATAGAAATGTGAAAAAACGCCTTCATTTCTGTAAAACCCACAAAAATTGGCCAGTAGATGACTGGAAACGGGTTATTTAGAGCGACGAAACGAAAGTCAACCGATACCAGCCTGATGTACGCCATCATAATGACGCGCATGAGTGCATCATTAGCTTACTTCCTTAATGCAAAATATGTAGACAGTTTTGCTTCCCACTGTATGTACAAATATATATACGTATGTATATACATATATATAAATTTAATTTCTCTGCTTAATTTTAGAAGGAATTTAAATTTAAATTTAAGAGTAAGAGTTTTAATTGTTATTGCTACTTGTTTCAGATGTAACACTGAAAAAATATTAATTGTTAATAATACGGTACATGGTTTATTTTTTTTAGCGTACGTAAATTTTAAACAAAATTTCTAATCAAATTATTTTTTATTAAATTACAAATAAGAACACTGCGGCTCACAAGTTTAAGGGTTTCGCCATTTTCTACACTAGGATAGAAACATACAAGACCAAAACACGGCTACACAGTGGGCAAATCGAATTGACTAGTCCGATTGAAATAAAAACTTACATCATACATAGTCAAGAGTTGCAAGATTTTCGGGCTTGCATTTAAGATATTTATAGCAAGATTATTAGTCATTACTGGAGAAAAACGAACACTGGTGTCACAAGCCTGTTTATAAGGTTTTCGATGGAATTTTAAAGGGCTTCAGTAATACATGCATATAGAAGTTGTCATGTAGAATCAGAATTGTAAATGACACTATGTTAGCAAACGTAGTAAAAATCTATTAAAGTTATAGTGTATAACCAGAGCTGCTAGATGAATTTTGGAAAACATTGTCAATATCCCGATAAAGAAGAAGTAAATCGTCATTTTAAATTTAAAAAATCGTCAAAAAAATCGGAAAATTTAAAAGCCAATATTTTTAATAGTAGTTTTGCATTTTTATTTAAATGGTAAACGAAATTCAAATTTCTATAGATATATGTACTTTGTACTATACATATTTATATCAAAATAAGTAAGAAAGTATAGTCGGTCAAGCCCGACCATATAATACCCTACACCCAGTATATGTATATGATCCCAATTAAAAATGGAAGGTTGTGTTCCACAATAAAAAATGCCATCATTATTTCTGCCTTTATTACATACACATTTTGCTTTAGAAGAAAAACATCATTAATTTTTTCTGGCCCTCCACAATTGAGTTAACAGCAATTGAATTGATTTTCCAGAAGAAACTTTGAAAACTGAATTGCACAAAGAGCAGCAAATTGTGTTGCTTTTTATTGTTGCCTAAACTTTAGATTCATCCAAAACCAATCCTCCTTCAATTTGCGCCGTTTTCTTTCAGTCTGAAAAAATAACTTAAAATTTAATTCTGGCAAAGAACCTTTTCATTAATTTACCGCTGTTAGGCTCTGAGATGTACCATCGTCAAATCTGGCAGCTATGTCTATAACTTACCTAGTTCTATCAAAATCTAAATTTGTTTATTTTATGTAATTTTCTTTAATAATAAATATAAAGTTCAACAATTTTTTATTAAGAAAAACAATAGTCTCTAAAAATTAACAAAACACACAAGGTATTTCCGGTGTTTCATTGTTACAATCAAAAATAGAATCTAACATAAAGGAGAATTAACAACAATACAATACATTGCCGATAATTGTAAACCAACGGTAGACGCAGCAATAAAAGTAACAACAAATTTGTAGTAATATAAAATTTTGAATAATAATAATAAGAAAGAATACACACACATTGTAAACGTATGCAAATTTCTCATAATATGTATTAAGAAATATGATTAATTCCCAAAGTCTATTACTCGATAATGGTGAGTTAAATAGATGATGTTAACAAGTAGATCTTGGACAAAAAACATTGCTAATGACGAACTTGGCAGTGTAGAAAATGCATTCTAGAAAATATAACTTTACAATGGTATGCGTTCAATTATTAATTAAAAAGAACTCAAGCCGAAATAATAAGAAATTTTCTCTAATAGCAATTTCTAAATACAAACTTTACTTATTTATCAAAAAAACTTTAAAATGCCAGACAGAATAAATAAGATATTCAGCTAAAATTGGCAAAGGTTATTGTTATTTTAAATTAGCTTATTATTAAATCATACAATTTATATTGTAGCAGCTTTTTAAACACATATTTGTTTATTTCTAATAATAAAAAAACATAATTTGTTAGCTTAATATTCTTTAATTTCCTGTTAGCACACAAACATCCTTGCATAAACTCACAAACTGGCAACTACCAAATAAATTGCCTACTTTTAGGCTCTATGAAAAACGAACAAATTTAAAAGCTTATTTGCTGTTTTAAAAAAAAGCCTTTTATTTGCGCAACATACAAACAGAAAACGTTAAGCGTAAAAATCAATCTCATTACAGGATTTTCTATCTAACGAAAATAAACTTATCAACAACAAATAAATAGTCATTTACTTAGAAAAGTTACTTTACTACTTCAAAGTAAACAAGTCATTTGATAAACATCTTTATCTTGTTTAACCATCATCAGCAATATTGTCATAATCAACATCATCATCTACAGCAATCCCATCAATAGCAGCATAAAAACTATGCCTTCTTACAGTCTGGCAGTAGTTACATTATTTAGAACACAAACAGCCAACCCTTTTTTATTATGCTCGTCACAAAAAAAAAAAATTGAAAAACTAGTCCAACGTCTACTGCATGAAACAATGAACCTTGTAAAAAAAAAGTAAAAATGAAATGAAAAAAAGTTTAAAAAAGTATTACCATGATATGACCTTTAAAGCGTATTAGATATTATGGTAGTAAAGATAAGGGAATACAAAGTCCCAGCTATTTACCAAAGCCTATATATACATATACAAATTTATACTACTACTACTACCTCTACTACTAATACCAGCTGAGTCAAAAACACACGTAGACAAATTTCGAAATAATCCTTAAACAAATACATACGCAATATCTCTAACACTATAACATCTATTGAAGATTTTGTCTTTTCTGTTTTTTTTTCTTTTATTCTTGTAATGTTTTTAAAGATACCAAGTCAGGATAAACGAAGGATTTTATGCCAATCATCACAAATAACTAAGCTTTCAATGTTTGTTTTTTCCATACTTGTATATATGTATATAGTAGACAAAGAGCCAAATTTTTAGCAATTGTTAAATGTGAGAAAGTAATTTTAAAGCCTGGAATAGAATTATAGCAGTCGCTTGTTGCCTATATTATTTGTATAGTCTCAGAAAGCTCAGACTTAGAAAATCACATACCAAGCGAGGGCCTAAGTGAATAGATGTGTTTTATCCAGCTGTCTGTGCTTTTTCTGCATAACATAATGTGGTTCTCGAAATCACCCTGAATGAAACCTGGGGTCAAGTGTCTCCAAGTCACCACTTTTGTCTACTATTTTGGTAACGGTTTGACGACATTGTCAACAGCATTGTCGCAATGCCAAAGACTCTGGATGTTTTCAGTTTTCAAATTTATTTTTATTTAGGTATTTTTTAGTTTTTTTTTAATAAAACTCCAAAAATTAGCAAAAAATGCTTTTTCATTTTCTCTTTCAGAAAAGTACCAAAAGTGTTGACAAAAGTGGTCCCAAAAGAACTACTACTGGTAGATTTCGTAGGACAAGCCTATGCTAACCCCCTGACTCACGATGTCGAACGATAACGTTCGCTTAGATAAGACTTAAGACACAAACTTGATTGTGGAATAAACAAACTTGATTGAGTAAAAAATAGATACGATAAAAAGTTTGTGTCTTAAGTCTTATCTAAGCGAACGTTATCGTTCGACATCGTGGGGCAGGGGGTAAATGTCAAAAGTAGAGAGCATTAGTAAGGGTATAATTCGTCAATAGTATAATTTTACTATTGACATTTCCTGCAGGGCAGTTATCTTCTAGTATCCCTGATAAAGTGTCTATGAAAAAATAATACTATTTCCATCATAAATACACCTCTGCTATTACTGAGGGATTTTATTGGGTATCTTTCACGATACTAAAATAAATTGATATCATATTCAAAGGTTTTCAAAATTTTAGTTGTATTTTTTTGCAAATTGCTTTTAAATATTATTTTATCAAATGCTAGTTTTTCGCTCCCAACTGTAGATATACGTTTAACAAGTAACGGCAAAAGTTTCTTACTAAAAACAAAGACAAAAACAACACACACAATTTAAAAAAAATCCCAATTTTTGTACAAATTCTCTTTACACTTTTTCGATGGCTGACAATTTTTAAAGGTATTTAGATGACTGGAAATTGCCACAATTTGTAGGGGATTATTATTGAGTTGAAAAAGAGTAGCAAGACAAACACGCACTGCTGCAACATACAATTTCTAAAGAAAATAAACGTGTAACCAATTCTATTAAATCCTTTGGAGGAACGAAAAAAATATTGCTTTAAACTAACAGCTAATGTAATGACTCTTTACTAAAACATTAAACAGGGGCAAATGTAGCAACATTTGTCTGCAGTTGACGCTCTTTTTTTTTTTGGTGGGAAGCAGCTAAATAAATATATAAAGCAAAGTAATAAATAGAAATCCTGTGTTCGCTATGAAGCCATAAAATTGTAACAGGATTTGAATGATTGTGTTACTTGTTTTGTCAAATCTTGTGCAGCTAGGAAAATTGTAACAATTTGTAAGTTTATGACTTTTTGGCTTTAACTAGTTTCAACTGTTTCCCTTTTCTCCATGGTTTAAATAGCAAACTCATTTTATTTAATAGACGAAATAAAAAATACCTTGTTCTAGATTTAGATTTGCAGGTGGTATTTTTTGTTACTACAAATTTTGCACGATTTTATTTATTTATATTTGAAACAAAATGTTTTATTTTCTTGTTAATGTTACAAATGTTTTACATTCAGATTTTATGTTTGCGATTTATATTGGAGATTTATTGTTGGCTGTAGGTAATTGATTGTATATACATTTTAAGATATTTTAAAGGCTTTTTAAAACTGTTACTAATAAAAAAACTAAATTTCCATTTCAAAAAAAAAAAAAAAAAAAACTACAATTCCAAACAACTGTTAAATTAGCAACAAATTACTCCTCAGCGCCAGGAACTGGCCGTAACATCATTTCCACAAATTTCAAGGAATACATATAATTATGCCAGTGATACCAGTTGATGCCTCCTCGGCAGGAGCGGGCTCCTTTCAAGTAAGGGCCATTTAAATGACTAGAAAATTAGTTCAGTTATAAACCAAATGAAACATTTTTTTTTTAATTTTTATAATTAATTCTAATTACCTCGAATAACAATTATCAAACCACCAACCACCCTTATAATCCTTGGCACAATTCGATGTTGGATTATTATCGTTATCTTGATCTTTTGTGGAGAACTTTCTGCCCATATGATAGCTCATTGAATCGCCGGCATCACCACTATACTCGCCCAACTCCACAATGGCGTACTTACTGCCCTCATCACCCACCACAAATTTATTATACTTGGCATACCGTGTTTTATGCTCAAAATCTTCCATTATAATTAACAATTCCTGTGCAGCACTCGATGTCATTTCGTGTAAATTCTCCAGACCAATGAAAAATTCTGCTTGTGAATTGCCAAAGCCCTCCTTATACTCATTCCACGTGCGATAAAAATCTTCGGAACCATCTTGTCGTCTTTGTATTACCGTCCAATCGGGATTTTGATTGACAATTTTTATAATTGATTTCTTGATGTAGGCTATATCTTCGGAGAATTGCTTTAGAAACAGTTCCTGTTGGGTTTGTCTGCAAAGAAATTTTAAAAGTTAAGGAGTAAAAAGTACTTAATTTTTGAGTGATTATATTTTGAGTTGGAAACTATTTGGTAATTGGAACTATGAGCAATTAGGGGCCGTTCATTGTAAAATGCAGGACTGAGTTCAAGCAAGCGTAATTGGAAATCAAACAGCAAAATTTTATGTTGTAGCAAAACTTAATATAGTAATATATGAAAATATGAATTAGGTAAAAAGACAAAAGTTTTGAATTTTCTTAAAATATTAAATATTTCTTATTATACTTTATTAGACCTTTTCCATTAATATACCAATAATTGCTAAAGCTTAAGAACTCTTTTAACTAAAATCTTTATTCTTGATATTTCGTTACTTTCGTATTTGAGAAATAAAAAAGTAACAAGAATTGCTAGTACAATCAAGTGTGCACTCGTGTTATCTTCCCCTTACCACGATGTCTAAAAGGTAATCAGTTTAGCTTAAAGAATTGCTTCCTGTAAATTGGGTTTAGTTTTCAAGTTGATCATCATATAATGAGGAGAAATTTCCGTAATAGTTTTTTATCAAGCTTGTTAAAAATGCTTGATATAAAATTGTCACAATTGATGAAACAGTTCTAAAGTTCTGTTTGATCCATTTATAATTTAGTCTATATAATTTTTTTTGCCATAAATTTAATTTATTTTATAAACCTAGACCTAAACCAAAAATGTTTTAATAAGTAGAATTTGACTCAAAACAAATTTTATAATTTAATTTATATCATAATATGATTACATTGTATCATATTATGATTACTTTAAACCATAGTATGATTACTTTTTGTCATATTATTATATTAGTTTAGTTTGGTTCATAATATGATAATGTATGACAATTTTATGATTATATCTTTATATATATAATTCTACTGTACGTGTGTTGTGACTGAACTCCTTCTAACCGACTGAACCGATTTGCATAAATTTTTTTGTATGCGTTTGGGTGGCGCCCCGGTTGGTTCAGATTTACAATTTGGTCCAATTGGACAAAGGGGCGTGTTACCTCCCATACAAACCACAAATTAAAAATCTATTATTTCTAATCCTGATAACGGTATTTGAAGCAAAACACGGAATTATTTCCACTTCCGAATGGAATTAAATTCTGTGATATAGCTGACAATATCAAAATATGATTAATACAAATATATTATGATGACATATTACGATGATAATTGATCATAATATGATATTTCTTGATACTAATATTCATCATAATATGTTTTGACATCAATCATAAATTTTATCATAATATGTTGTTTTTATATTATGTTTACCACAAACATGCTTTGTCTCTGCGTGTATCAATTTACTAAATATTGATATTTTCTTTTGAGAAGGAGGAATTCCTGCAAAACTTTCTTTCTTTGACTTTTAACTACAAATGCTTTGATAGTTTATCATAGATTCAAAAATTCAGGCTTAATGAATCATGCTCAGGACAGGCCAATCTGGCAAAGAAATAGAGTTATGTATTACCCAGAACGATTTTTGAGAAAAATTTCAAAGCGAAAACATCGATGAAAGGAGACGGCAGTTAAAACTCTTGTCCTTTTTAAAACTCCATTACGAATTTACAACAATGATTTCAAAAACTAAAACCAGCACTGGCCTGGCAAGTTACTAAGATGATCTCGATTCTCAGACTGCCTTAATACCCAGCAAAAACTTTACTACATTCTTAATTGTAATGACTTGCAGAATTCATTATTTGGTAGATTTAGTCACCACGATGTGTATTACTAATTATATATTAAAGAATTACATTATATACAAAGTGGCGCAAAAGTAATCTTCCTATCAGAAAATGCTATACATTTTGCGAGGCCCCTAATGTCAGTTCTGTCAGCAATATTCCTCGTTCTGGAGCAGTATAGCGTAACATTGTTTATTAACGTGTATTTTGCATGTGTTTACTACACAAATTTCAAAACAGAACTGACATTAGGGGCCTCGAAAAATTTATAGCATTTTCTGATAGGAGGATTACTTTTGCGCCACCTTGTATAACTTCAAAAGGTCATAATTATAAAATCTAAAAAAATACTTCAAATGAATAGATTTAAAGAAGTTAGTTTGTTTTCACACGTTTCAATTCTGGCTCTTCAAGGCAAGTATTTTTGGGTGAGAAGAGAAAATAAGAAAATAGATGATGGTACTAGTCAGTTTTCTTATTGTTTTATTCTTTTATTTTTTTCGTCTTTTCTACGCGAAGTTGTTTGCATGTTGATTTGCATGAAAAAATAGAAACTGAAAGGTAAAGATACGCGTGTAAACGAAATATTGCAGGTTCAAAAAAGAATTTAGCAAAAACTGGCCAATTAAAACTGACACGTGTGAAAAAGCACTTATTTTATGATTATAAATTAATAAGTTTCCTTAATATTTATTAACTTTGTGTATTTATCTTATAACATTTTGTTGTTATCAATCTACAACTATTAATTTCTATTCAGCTTTTAAGCATAAAAATAAGTTATTAACTTTTTGGTTAAAAGTGGCAAAATTTTAACGGATTACTTTTGGGATATTGCGAACAAAAAAAAAGTACTTTTTGTAAGTAATCTGGTCGACAATTTCCTATTACTTCATAACTTAATTTGTAACTGAAGTTTTTGCTGGGTATATGATCTGTTTTCCAAGCAAACATTTGCAGACAACATAGTTTCGCCAGTGAAATGATAACGAACTTTAATCTAGAGTCGTCAACTATTGATAGCTAAGTGACCAGTATGGTAGTAATCAAGGCTGTCAAGTGGCAAAATGGTAAAGTGTAAATATTTAGTGGATTGTCATGACCATGTCGCGTTAAGATAATATTATCGAAATATATGGGCAATTTCACGTCAAGTGACCCAATTTTTAAAATCGATGTCTTCCGATTTGGATGAAATTTGCACCAAGGTTGGTACTATTGAATAGTATGCCAGACACAAATTTTCAGCTCTATTATTCAATAACTTCCGGAGTTAGAGGGGGGCTCAAAGTTAGACATTTTGGTCATACAGGGGTTTGTTTTAAATGAGTGTAACTTTTCACCTATTGGTCCTAGCAAAAATTGTCCAAAAGACTTTAGATAGCTATTTTATCAATCATTCCAAAAATATTTTTTTTTTTATTTTTAAAAAATTTTTTTTTTAATTTTTTTTTTCAAAATAATTTTTTTTTAAATTTTTTTTCAATTTGGGCCCTATTTTCCCTCAAAAGAAAGCTTATACAATTTTCTTTAATGCCTTTATAATCGCTTAATGAGATGCGAGTGGGATATCTATCAAAAAAATTATTTTTTAATTCAAGAATAGGATTTTTCAATATTTGGCACATGAATAATAATAATTTTCCCCGATTTTTTATTTTTTTTTTCAAAATGGAGTTTTTTTTTCCTTAAAAGAAACTTTAGACCATTTCCTTTAAGAGCTTTGTGGTCACATATGGTAAAATTCAAAAACTTTGTTTTTTGAGTTAAAATATTTTTTTTTATAGATATGCCTCTTGCTACTAAGTGACCAGAAAGCTCTTAAATGAAATGGTCTAAAGTTTCTTTTGAGGATCTCGACTGTATCAGCTTAAAGTGACTGGCGTTTTTAAACACATACATCAGGATATCTGATGGTAATCAGAGTTAAAGATTTTTTACTTAAATCATATATAAAGGTATTAAGGTAGACTCCATTCAGGTCCTCCAAAACTACTGGGTAGATGCAAGCGACCCATATAATTTAACTTTGAATTGATGGTAATTTGAATTTAATGAAATAAACACTCATATTCAAGCATTAATGAAGCACATATTTAAAATTATATTTCAAGGTCATTAACACATGCTTTTTTTATGTTTTATAAAACACCAAACAATTTCTCATACAACATTTTTGTTTAATTTCATTAAGCCACATTGAAAATATTCTTAAAATTAAAGTTAATACCTTTTATTTAAATCACTTATATTTTTCTTTAGTTCAGCATCATCGTAAACCTGCAATAAATTGAATTTTCAATTAAATTATGAAAACTTGAAAGCACATTTTCTTACTTTTATTTGCACGGGCGTGATAGGAACAGGAGGAGAAGCTCTCGCTTTAACAGGAGTAGCAACAGTTGCAAGTTGTATGTCTTGTAGATTAAAGTTAGTTGTTTTAGCTTTAACAGTTACTTCAGTTGCATTAACGGCAGCAATTTCACTTGATATATATTGAGCTGTTGCCAAAATGAATAAAATTATGAGAAAATTCATCGTTATAATGCTGTCAACTGTTGGTTTAAAACTAATTTCAATTTGGAAAATTGTGTGCATTTTGATGCAGTTTTGTTTACTTTTATTTCAAAGGAATACCTTTAAAAATAAAACAGAAAATCAATTATAAGAAAATCAAACAGTAGCATAACGATTAGTGGGTTCCACAGGAAATAAAAAAAAAATAAAATTTATTATCTGCTAATACAGATTTTGTAAAACGTTTTTTTAATATTATTAACCTAACTTTTCAAAGGGTTTTCAAATAGTTTTGAAAGTTGTTTTATATATTATTGTTCGAGTTATTGATATTCTACTGTTCTATATTTATTCAATTTTAGATTTGGCAAAAATTCATGGCTAATGGCAACTACAGCAAATATCACGCCAACTTTTTCATTAAATGCAAAAACAACTACAGCCAAGGAGAATGCCAAATGACATTGAAGTATAATAAAAGAACACTTTTGAAAAATTGCCACAACTTGCACTTCTATGTACAAGTAAGTAGAGCACACTGACATTGTAAAACAAGTACAAGAGCAAGGCCTTTTTTCAAATTCAAGGAAAACATTTTAATTGAACGGCAATACGGCCACTGCAATAATGAAGGTAAATATGAAGGCTAATATGAAAGCTAACTGAATAAAGGATTTACCTTGATTATTATTTCAACAGTCAAAGTCATACAAAAAAGTCATACAATTTTACTAATTTTCAATAGCTAATAATTATACAGCAAATGCCATTAAAATAGCTGGTCACTCTATGTTAAAATGTAACTTAAATCGATATTATCAAATACTATTTGCACATTCTTCCATAACGTACATTTCTTAAGCACATTTTCACAGTATGGTCCCTTAAATAATCCTTTTTCAAATGTGTGCTAAATACCCCTGATAATTGGTAATACCATTACCTTAACAATAAGAGTCCTATTGATTGTCTATTGTAAACTATGTGCAATTTGGTACTCTAATATTGTATTTCGTACTCACTCTATTGAAGTAAGATGCACCTCATACTAGTTTCAAGTTTGTGTCTACATACTCGTATTCATTTCGTTTTAGTTTACTATTGCTGCAAATGTATTTTGTTTTCTTTTTATAGTCCATTGTTTTTCTAAGCCTTTAAATTGCCACAGATCTCTTGCACGTTCCCTAAATGTGAAACATAATGCCAGGTACTTATTCACATACACAGAAATCCTTTGCCTGTAAACAGCAATGGTGGTAAAGGACATTGGCTAAAGGATTCAAAAAAGAAAACAGTGAAAGACAATTGTAATGGATAATTTTTAAAATTCAAAACAATCATGTTAATCTTACGTTTTCTTTTAAAACCAGCTACATCTGAGACTATGCCAGTAAACAATAAAATGTAACAATGGCTGTTAAAATAAAGCATAGTTCACATAAAATCCGTTCTCACAAATTTATTAATATTCATGTAACCTAAAAAGCTATTGAATACTTTTGCACCACAAATATACCCAGCAAAAACTTTACTTACAAATTAAGCCTTCGATAGTTCTCCAACCATCTGACTACATTACTCCATACACGGATTTTGATAGGGTATTCAAGGTCTTAATTTCCTCCAGGAGTGAGTGGAATAGAGGTAATATCGTGCACAAATATGCCACTAGGATATACACAGACGGTTCTAAGGTGAGCTGCGGTGTTGATTCTGGGGTCTTCTGTGACGAACCTGGGGTAGCCATCTCGTATCGTCTTCCGAATGAGTGTAGTGTTTTCCAGGCGGAAATTTTTGCAATCATAGCAGCTTGTTATACACTACATGATCATAATATTCGCGGCAATATAGGTATTTTTGTCGACAGTCAGGCGGCACTCCTCTCACTTAATGCCTACACAATTTCATCTTCACTAGTTAGGCAATGTAGGAATTCTCTGTCAAGGCTAGGTCGTCTATCTGACATTACCTTGGTCTGGGTGCCTGCACAATGAACGGGCAGACGAACTAGCCAGAACGGGATCTTTCTTAGATATCTCCGATGTGGTCTCAGTAGCAATTTCCAGTAGCTACGGAAAATCCGAGAGTAATTAAACAGCGAGAATTACACAGACCTAAATGTACGGTTTTGTCCTTATTTTTTTGAAAATGTACACGGGGTCGCCGTTTTCGTCAATGGTGTCAGATATCGGACAATGCTGGAAAAAAATTTAAGGCCAGCCATGGAAAATCATTCGCAATTATAGTTCCAACAAGATGCGCACACTACTAGGCATACAATGGTTCTGTTACGGCACATCTTTGTTGAACGAATTATTTCGCATACAAGTGATTTGAAAAATAAAGCTCAATAATTTGGGCAAGTTGTTCAATTGAGTACTACTCCATTTTAAATTCCCCAAGTCTTGTTTACAAAATACTGAAAAGATAAGAAAAAAAAGATTATAACAAAAAAGTTAGGCTTAAGACGGTTTTAGTGACTTTTTTCAAATCACTAACAAAATTTTATCACTAATAAAATTTTAAATTCTGATTAAAATAAAATAAAAAAATTGGGGCGGTCACGCCTATTTTCGAGTGGGCGGGGCTCAAAAGTTTGTAATATATTTAGCTGTATCTTGAAAGCTAGATTTTTTATTAGACGATATATATATATCAAATTATAGGTATTTTAAAGACCTTTCCAAGGCTTGGCGAATTTTGTATTTACGTTGATAATAAAAAATATACCTACAAGTCTGATAAAATTGAAACTACTTCAAATAGTGATGCAATATATCTTCGTAAATTGCTTGCAAATACTTATTATGCTACTGAAATTAATGTCATAAACGTGAACCAACCTATTGAGAATCTTCCTAATACTTCGATCTCGTAATACCAATATAGTACATTTAAATTACTATAATACAATTTTGCAAATTTGGCAAATTCAATAAATTTTGGCTATTTCTTAACCTATGTAAATCAATTTGATCTATTTTTTTTTATTCGAAATCCACGTTCTTAGTGAGAATCAATATCGTCTTTATTCTTATTTTCAAAATTATTTTCTAAAATGGATTCCTGCAAAGAAAACACACAGAGCTGGTCGTGCAAGTGGTGAATGTCTTTTTGGATTTAAAAAAGAGCTACAAAAGAAGAAAACATGTTAAGAGCAAAGAATTCTCAAAATCATGATATGTACCCACAACTTAATCATAACTTTATGCCTGTACCATTATTAAATTACTCGACACGTGTCACCTGTCTTCTTATTAAAACTAGAGGTTGATTATTAGAACTGAATGGCAGATCTTTTATTAATACTGCATAAACTTGTTGTATAATATGTAATACTAATGAAGTAGAAAATACATTTCTCTTTTTGGGAGTCTGTCCAATTTATAATGAAATACGTAGAACCTGTTTTAATAAAATAAATCTTTCTGTAAATGATGTTATCAGTATTCTAAATGATTATAATTTTTCTACTTTATATAAATATATTGAACTATGTTTAAAATACCGTAAGCTAATATTAAATGAGTTTTCCTAGTCACATATTTTATATACATATAAAAAATATAAAAATCACATTTTATGCCAATCTGGCTCACAACAAATATGTTTGGTCATATATAGATTAAAAATAATATTTAAGACTGAATTTGTATAAAAAAAACTGAATTTGTATATTAAAATATTATATAATCTATTAATAAATAATAAATAAATAATAAAATAATAAAGACCTTTCCAACGATATGTAACATGACCTATTTATATGAACCAAAATTATTTTTTGATCCGAATTTTTTTTTAAAAATCTAAAAAAATCCGGGAAAAAGGTCTTTATGAGTAGATATATAAATTACAAAATTTTAAACTCAAAAATTTAAGCTTTAATTTAAGGTATAACATTACATGGTCATGTAACATAAATCCGAAGATTATGACATTTCCCCATAAATGCTATGCGAAGCCGGTGTTCTGTATACCATGAAGGAGAAAATCATTCCGCCCTGCCGTATGCTAGCAATACAATAAATTTGTACAATGCGAAGCCGGTATTCTGTATACCATAGAGGAAAAATCCTATCCTGCATATAAAATTAAAAAAAAGTGTTTTTTTTAATTTTTCAGATCTTACAACTCTATGATTATATTACCTACAGACACATATGATACCTTAAATTAAAGCTTAATATCTTGGCTATTTATATTAATAAACTAAAATAACACTTATATAGAAATTTTTTTTTAATTTTTTTTAGATATTAAAAAAAATTTCGGGTCAAAAAATATTCTTTTCGGATTTAACCCATATTCGGTCCATATTTTATAATCATGATAAATATCGTTGGAAAGGTATTTTTAATATCTTTAATTCAATGTATTACAAATTATCAGGCACCCAGTAGTTCTCGAGATATAGGCCTATATATTTTCAAGTTTACGGGCCCGCCCCCTCGAAAGTAGGCGTGTCCGCCAACAAATTTTTTTTTGCTGGCATCACCTCTAAAAGCCCTATTTGATAAAATTTTTTTTTGAGCAAAATCACTAAAACCAACTTGTTCCAAAAGTTATAAGCAATTCAAACCGCTTCAGTAATTTTGGGCCAGCCTGTATAAATTAAAAGACTTGGGACTAATTATTAAAAATACTATCATTACCTAAAGTTTGTGTATGTTGCAAAATGGGGGTTGTTTACGAAAGCTTTTAGTTTTGATTTATAAATTATTCTGTTAAATAATAAATAGAAAATAAATGACAAAAATCATTTTCTAATTTACTTTATTAGTTTTATTTTACTCAGTTGTGCTCCCTAATTATATATTAAACGTAGAATGCTAAAACTATGAATGAAGCAAATTATCTGCAGCTTTGGCCACTGGGCTACTGTCAAAGGAAAAGTAAAACGTGGTGGTGCTTTAGTTTTTGACAATAAAGAAATATTAGCGATTTGGAATAAGTATAAAGCGCAAGTGTATTGAAATATGGTGAAACACGTAATGCCATGTTGTCTTTTTTTTTTTGCTAAATTGACAGTTTTTAAACAACATGTCGTTTTGTAGGAACATTTACTGTGATTGAACTTTTGAACGTTTGCCCGTTTGTGGGAGTTTGTTATGTTTCTTTGGCATTAAATATTCCCCAAACATTAAACACAACATATGGGCAAATGGTACGTTTTAACGACCTTGTTCGTATGGTTTACAAAACCATTGGTAGTAAATAATAAAAAAAACCCTCCACAAAAAACATACAACAATGCCAAAATATGGTTGTATGCATCACATGTTTTGGGGCTAAAATTCCTTTCTGCTAAATAAGCTGAAAAAGAAAATAAATGTCCTTTAAACAGTTTTTGTTTTTTTTTTATACATATATATGTATATTGCAATGCCTTCAAACCTGGCAGGTGCTTATAGCAATTTGAGGGAAAAGTATTTATTTATATGCAAAAATATATATAAGAAAAAAATCGAAACTGTCATACAAGTAAGACGTGTAAACGTTACAATTTTTTATGTGATTTATACAATTTCTGCGTTTCACACTATCTCAGTTTTATATTTGTGTGCTTTATTTAGTTCTTATTGCAGTTACGACTTACAAATATGGCAGACATTTCACGTACAGACAGTGAGGCGAAAGAAAAAAGTAAATGCTAATTGTTGCAATATTCGGAGTAGTTAAAAGGGAGAGCAAAAATTAAAGAAAATAAGTTGGCAGATAAGGAGTAAAGTTTAAAAGCTGGCTTCATGTTTTCCAGATACACATGAGAATTTTATTTAACATAAGCAAAAATATCAAAGCACCCACTGTGCTTTCTACCACACGTACTCATATTCCCCTCTACTCTCACTCTTGCCCAAAATTCTATGACAGTAATTTTTATTGAACAGTTGCTGTAAGACACACAAGTCTGCTATTGTTGTTGTATTTGCTGTCATTTGCTTTGCCTTCCTAGGATTTTTGAACGAAAGAGCATAAAATGAAAAATGACATTCCCCTTGAAACTGTAATCAGTGTTTTATCTGTTACGACAACAAAATGTGCAAACAACAAAAATAAAAACGGAATAACATTTTGAATTACATTTTTTCTTTATTCTCTCACACACTTGAACACACATACCTAGTTGAATTAGTATTAGAGAACAATAGCAAGATAATAGATCTATTTGTGAGAGGTTGAGTCTCAGGGTGGTTTACGAAATTATATTGTTATGGCAAATCGTTTTAGTGTCCCATATATGTATATACATACATATATTTTTATTGTTTTTACTCTTTTATCTAGATAATATCCATAGAAAAGAATTACCCAAATCATAAGTAGAAGAGAGGAGGAGAGTTTGAAATACTAAAGAGGATTTCGGTAATAAAATTTATAAATAACTTTATTGTGGAACTGAGCAGAACTAAACTGTTAATGGTCTCTGGAGAGTTTTTGATAGCTAGTTATTTTAACAGACGAATTTATTGTTGCACACAGAGAAAAAACATGATGGTGGTAAACATAATCTAAATGCAACATATTATGTATGATAAGAGTTATGATTGTAGTCAAAACAATATAAAAATCATGAAATATCATATTAACAACGTAATATTTTTTCAGAATATTTTCTTATTAATTACACAGTGCTATTTGTAAAAATAAAAGTGGATTTAGTGGGTAAAGCTAAATCAATAACGCTGAATTAAAAAAATTCGGAATTCGGAGACAAAATTATCTTTAAACTGGTCTAAAGTCATTTTTGAAATAATTTGTTTTTTGGACTGATTTCTGGTAAACTATCAAGGATACATACTAAACATAAATATAAAAATAAATAAAAAAAATTTATTTCCAAAACACTTGTGAATTGAACAATTAATAATAATAAAACTTTCGACATCAAACTCTAATGGAAATTGAGCTTTCGTATTGATTGCTAGACAATATTTCAGTTACATAATTGAATTGCTTTAAAAATGAAACCCACAGAATACAAATTTAACAAAATGCAATTCGATTTAAGGACATGTTCAATTAGTGGAAACTGTTGTAGGGGTGCAGTGATAAAAAGGTGTTATAGATATTTTGATTTACAGAAGAATGTTTAGGCAACCACCCTGTGCTTTATGAAAGAAGGATGAGCGAAGCAGGATGGTTGCGCTTGTAGCGACATATTTCCTGAGTTCTTTAGTCCTTAGAAAATATGTTTACAAATATAATAATTAATAAAGCGTGATTCATTTCGAGGTTCCCTACTTTTTTTAAAGAAAAAAAAAAAAAAAAAACACAGAAAATTAAAATTTTATGAAAAATGTTTATTATCATTTGAAAGAACATCTATAAAATGTTCTAGCATCTCGAATGGTAACTGGCGAATGACACGCGTAATGTTTTCTTCCAAGGCCTGAATCGAAGCTGGTTTTTTCGCATAAACTTAAGACTTTACATATCCCTACAGTAAAAAGTTTAACGGTGCGATATCACACGATCTTGGTGACCAAGCGAGCGGCCCAAAAGTGTTCTCTCAATAAATCTATTGATTGATGTGATGTGTAAAAAGTTGCGTCATCTTGCTGAAACCAAATGTCAGCGAGATTACGAGCTTCAATTTAAGGCATCAAGAAGTCGGTTATTATGGCAGGATAATGGTCGTCATTGATGTTTACGTTAGCACTGGCATCATTTTTAAAGAAATATGGACCGATGATTCCACGCCTTCACAGTTTGCTGGACATGGTCTATTCGGTTGAATACTATTTAGTAATGAATGCTGGGTCTAAAAATGGGTGATGGTGTTGCAAATAATACCCTCAGTAGGCCAATTATATTGATCATAAGTTGAGTAAAGTGCACGAAACACATTCCTCACAGAACGTGAATTTTCGTAATTAAAATAAACGATTTGTTAATGTTGTTCAGGCGTAAGTTTTTCCATTATAAAATGCCAAACAATACTAAACAAAAATAACATGACAGCATGACACGACTCACACGTGATCTGTCAAAAAAAACGCTATTGAAAAAAGTTCTCTACTTAAATTAGCCATTATTATGATTTTGAGCAAATGTTTCGAACTTTTTTTAAATTCAAGCAATTCAGACAAAACATATTTGCAAAAAGTGTTATAGTGACCGAAATAAGCCTGTCATTCTCATGTCAGGCTTGTAAATAGCAACCAACACTACGACCAGATTATTCAAAATTTTTTGCACACAAGAACAAATCGTAGACTGATTTACAAACCAAAACTTATTCATATACTTCCGGGCCTCGTGCTAACAACTTTTGTCGATATTTTGTTCTAGTTTGAAAGTAATTTTCACACGAAATGACCAAATTTAAAATAATAACTTCTTTAATGGTGGACATTACGTGTGAAAATTACTTTCGAAAGAGTAGCTACAAATAAATATCACGAAAACATGCAATTTCCCATCAAATCCTTTCTTAGAATTTGTGTGCCTGTGTTGTATTGATCTATTTAATGATTTTTAAATTTTTTCTTTTCTTTTCTTTTTTTTTTTTTTTTTTTAAAGAGAAGTAACACTTAGGCAATTAATATGCCTATATATTATTCCGTTACTTTCTTTAGAAAGGGGATATATAGAAGAAGTATAGGCGGTGAAAATAGAAGAAAACTTTATATCACAACTCTGCAATTGCGCATTATGTTTATGTTAGTGCAGCATTGCAGCGCCTCTGGTGTTGAGTAGGCGCATTATCTTTTAAATGCTTTAGTTTATAGCCTTTATTTAATTATTTTACTTCGTTGGCGTTTCAATGATATACCACCGCAGAAGGGCGCTGTGATAAATATTAGTTATGATGGATAGAAAGAAAACTAATAACTATCAGAAACTGATGTTGTTTGAATCAAACCCGGGCTAAAAATACCAACTCATGCTTAATGATAAAATGCTCTCACCAATTAATTTGTTTTGAAATTCCAATTTCATAACCTTCAAAAGATAATTATTTGTAGATAAAATAATTTTCTGTAATTTGTTAACTATTTACATTAATGGCAGGCAGATTACATGATTGTAAAAACAGTTTCTGCACAATAAAATGCCTTACGAAAAAAAAACAACCTTAGCTACCAAGAAAATAAATAAATAATACAGAAAAAGAACTGAAATTAAAGAAAAGAAAACGTATACGTGTTCAATAAAAAATAAACGTTACAAAAGTAGAAATTTTCAGTGAAATTAGGTATAAATTTTTTATTGAAATAAGGCGTGACGATTTGTACATCTTCTACTAAAATATACATTTGTTGTATATCTTTATGCCTTTATATTATGTATGTACATATACGAGTATATACAGTGTGAATATATTTGATTGTATTTTTCTACCTATAATTTTAACGATGACTGAGTTTGGTAAGGAAAAAGATGGTAATACGGAAATGACATTCACAATATCAACTGACAAGGATGTTTCCCTAACGAGTGTTATTGTTATGTAGAAGGATTTTGCTTTTATTTATTTATTTATTTTCAACACAAATGTTATATTTAAGCGGCTTAAATTTGATATTTTTATCATTTTAATTTTTTGCGCGTGCTAAGGATTTTTTGTATATTTCTCGTTATTTTTGCTGTACTATTAAAGTTAGTAATTGGCAAAGGATAACCCCCTTATTCATAAAACTTGTCAAAGATTTATAAGCCTGTTATAAACCCTTGATAAGTTTTTATGAATTAGACTGTATGTGTTTCGTTGAGTTGCATGCAGCAGAAATCAAATTATTGTAAAAATGTCAATTTAATAAGGATTTGTTTTTCTTTTTTAAAGCAAGGTTAATGTAAAATTTATTTGCATGTTTGCAAAAGTAAACTTTTGTATAAATCTTAATTAACTTAAATATCTTAAAAAGCATTTCAATTACATTTTAATAAAATACATGTAATAATAAAAATTTTTTGCATTCGTAAACGTATGTAAATTGCGCTGATAAGATGGAAAAATTTATAATTCCCAAAGTTTATATCTCAATAATGGTGAGTTAAATAGATAATGTTTGCAAGTAGTTCTTGGACAACAAACATTTCTGATGACGGCCTTGGCAGGGTAGAATATGCATTCTAGAAAATATAACTTTACAATAGTGTGCTTTAAATTATTAATTTAAATGAACTCAAGCTGAAATAATAAGAAATTTTCTCTAATTGTAATTTCTAAATACAAAATTTACTTATTCATTAAAAAAATCTTTAAAATGCCAGACAGAATGAATAAGATATTCATCTTAATATTAGAAAAGGTTATTTTTATTTTACTTTACAATTGTATACTTTGAATTATTAAACTAAAAATGAACTCAAGCTGAATAAAATAAAATTTCTCTAATAATACGAGGTCTGATCAAAAAAGCCTATCGGAAAAATGGTGTCGTTCTATACATCGTTTTGGCGAAAGTAAAGTGGTGGCTCTAGATATTTCTAAGGCGTTCGACAGAGTCTGGCATGGTGCTCTCTTATCTAAAGTCATTGCTTTTGGTGCCGATGATAACTTCTCTCGATTTATATCGCGTTTTCTCAGAAATTGCACTATACGAGTTGTTATAGATGGAATCTCATCAGACGAGTTCAAGATTAATTCAGGGGTACCGCAAGGCTCCGTTCTTTCTCTCACTTTATTTCTCTTCTTTATAAATGACCTTCTTTGTCAAACTTCAAACCCTATCTACTCTTTTGCAGATGATAGCAACATTTGCCATTCATACTC
The DNA here is from genome assembly GCA_916048285.2 of Bellardia pandia. Taxonomy (NCBI): domain Eukaryota; kingdom Metazoa; phylum Arthropoda; class Insecta; order Diptera; family Calliphoridae; genus Bellardia; species Bellardia pandia. The sequence continues at coordinate 96,598,926 of OU696531.1, read as the reverse complement.
ATTTAACCATAGACCAAACGCTTTGGAGATTGGGGATATGAGACAAAATATGAATGATACGCTGAAACGAGATCTTGAAACAATCTCGGAATGGGGTTGTGTGTACAGAGTCGATTTTAACGCACGTAAGACTCAGTGTTGTTTATTAACGCACAAATGCACAACAGATCATGTTGCTTTATCTGTTTTTATGGGCGGTGTAAATATTAAGGAATCAGACGCTCTTGATGTTTTAGGCATGATAATCCAGTGTGATATCCGCTGGACCAAACACGTTTTTCAAGTGTCAAAAGAAGCGCTCAAGTGCCTTGTTTCTTTTTAAACGGTGTAGATAATACTTTACTCCATCTGAACTTCTTACTATTTACACCACCTATATTCGACCGATAATGAAATACAACTCTTATGTATGGACCGGTGCTTCGAAGTCTATTTTGGAGTTACTCGACCGCGTACAGGAGAGGGCGAAGATGCTTATCGGTGACAGTAGGGTATCCAACTCTATTGATTTATTGGAGCATCGTTGCAATGTGGGTTGTGTTTCATTATTCTATCGATACTATAATGGAATGTGTTCAGCTGAAGTCAAGGCTCATCCATTTGTCGTCGACTGGACAGTGGTTCGCACAACACACTACAGGGAAAATTCGTTCTTTAGCCGTACTGTCCGTATGTGAAACAAACTACCAGTATTCCCTGCCAATTTCAATATAGGAAAATTCAAGTCAAATGTTCACAAACACTACTCTCTCTATCCTCCCGCACATAACCTATTTTTCTAGTTCCAACACAATACATTGCATAAGTAGGGGTCATCCCCTGAGTGCTGGTCCAAGGAAAAACCGCTATTTTAATTTTCTTCAAAAAGTATTTATTTATTCATCAATAACTATAGACTATATAACTAATAACTAATGTACTATCAGATTGACCTAAGAGCGAGGCATTTTGTAAAGGGAAACAGATCGCCAAATGCATTACTGCTGTGAATGATACCGCTTAAAGAAAAGTCAAACTAATAACTGATTTTAACAAATGTTTAATATACAACGAAGCTGATATTTAGTACTTGTTACATATAGTAGATGACTAAATCAAGGATTTCTCGTCTTATAAAAAATCCTAATTTAAAATAAAAACAATAAGCGTAATGAAAAAATTATAAAAAAAAAACATTATACATACTGTATATAGTATTTCTTATTAAAAAATGATAAAATGCAAAACAAAGTATTTTGGTAAATTTTTAAAATTTTGACCTACACCTCATTAACAAAATTTGCTACATCAATTTTGACATTAAATCGCATATTTTTATCGCTACCCATATTCAAGTTTCCAAAAAAAAAAGTTATTAACGCCAGGTCTAATATACATACGAGTACGAGTTAGTGAATTTAAATATTATATTATTCAAATAAAATATTTGATTACAGCATACAGTACAAATTTGCACAACTTATTCCCATTTGATACAGTTTTTACACACAAACTTTTAAATATTTTATAAAAATCCTGTATGTTTTATATAACAATAGTATTGTTTATTTAAAATTGTTCATATCTATTGTAGCTGTAATATTTGAGGCTGCCTGTGGCAAATGTATAAATACAGATATGCAGATGCAAAAAATTAAATCAGAATTTAAATTTAAATAAATAAATACAGATAAATAAATACATGTATATATGTATATGTAAATATATGTAAGTGAATCAATACAATATACATATACATGCATGTGTAAATATAAGTTAGAATATTCTCACACTTGCATTCAAATATTTACCTTTACACAAACAAACAAATAAATAATATATCTCTTTCACTACCCTCTGCATACAACTTTAAGCAGCTCAACAAAATGTTTTTGTTAATGCAAATAAAATAAGAAATACAAAATTTGTAATTTGTAAATATAACACTTGGCATATCCTTCCATATTTTACTTTACATCATGTGTAAACCTCAAGATTTTACTTTGTAAGTAAAAAAAAAATATAAAAAATCAGGTATTGCAAATTCACACACATTTATTATTGTAGAATTTGCATGATATACATACGTATATATTTGCAGGTAATACGTACGTGAGATTATTTGCATAAGTGGCATAATTGTTAAGTACTATCATACATTTAGCTTTTGGAATTGAAACATTTTACCAATATGAGCTTTTTTTAAATAGGAATAAGTAACCTACATAACGTATAAGCAATATTTTTGAATTACATATAACTTATACGCAAAACAGGTCTTATTAATTAATTTGCCACACTATAGGGGGAGAATATACATATGTATGTATTGCGTTTCAGCAAATGTTTGCAACAGGTACGCCAATCCCGAAATCCCGATTCGGGATTTATAAAATCCCAAAAAATCCGAGATTTTTTTAAAACAAACGAAATTATTTTTTTTGGAATTAATAAATAAAAATTATTAACAAAGTCATAAACAAAAACTAAAATTTTACAAAAGTATGTCAAAAAAATAAATGTGAAAAAATTGAAATAAAATTTTGGATTGTAAAATTTGAACGCACTATTGAGGTGTCTACGGTTTTTGAAATTTTAAAATTCCTATATAAAAAGATTTAACTGATTTAAAAGCTCAACAGATGATGAATTTGTTTTACTTAAACAGCATACGAGTGAATGTTTGACACTCTCATGCCAGTAAAAGTCAAATAAAAAAATAATGCTGCCATGTATATTTTCCAATGAAGAGAAAGTGGATAATATAATATTTATAATTGAAATTTTAGTTTGTTTTATGAGTGATTGTAAACAAATTTCTTTCAAATAATATTAATAAACAAAATGTTTTAATTTTGGAGAATAAATATCATTAAAATCATAATCAGGTATGTGATGGAAAACGATAACGAGTGAGTTTTAGAAGTTAATTGTTTCGTAATATTTCTGTATTAAAACAGTTTTATCCCAGAAAATATAAAGATAATTTACTGAAGAAGGAATTGTTTTACAACTTGAAAAATTTTTATTTTTGATAAAATAATTTAATGAAAATTAAATTTAATGAACTCAAGCCTAACTAAAAGAAATATCAAAATTAAATATTAACAGTTCAACTAAATACTAATTATTCGATAATTTACTATTAAAGAGAATCTTAAAACAAAAATTTTAAAAATTTAATTAGAAATACTTTAAAATGGACTTCAAAAACTCACTCGTTATCGTTATTGTTTTCCATCACATACCTGAATAATTATTATTAATGAAAATTTTTTATGTAATCAACTCGGCTACTCTATTTTTCAATCAAAACAAAAATGGAAGTAAAATTAAATTTAAAAAATTAATTTATATCGTTCCCATACTCTTCTGTGGGATAGGAGTGATAAAGCATATATGAGGAACGATTTGAAAACCAAGGCCTTCGAAGCAATTACAAATCAAATGGAGTTGGTAAACTAATTTTTTTAAAGTTTACGCTTTGACAACATTTTGAAAATTACCTCTCAATGTTCTGTGTAAACAGTAATGCTAATTGCAAATGATTCGAATTTTTCGAATAAGTTTTCGTATATAATACGTACACAGCACTCGCATGCGAGTACAGCATGTGTAATTGAGGGGTAACATAAGTAAATTTTTTGAAATAAACGGTTTTTCTTATAAATAAAACAACTTGTTTTAATGTGATTTCGGGATTTTTTTACATTTACATTTAGTTACATATATGAAATCCCGAATCTCGGAATATGAAAATCCAGTCCCGTTCAGCATCCCTAGTTTGTGATGAGTAATGAAAGTATATCAATCTGCTCAGGAACATTTTCCTGAGTCGACTAAGCAATGTCCCTGTCCATGTAAACTTTATAATCAAACAATAGTTCGCAATTTCAAGGATAATTCAATGAGTACATACTTGATTGTACTAGCAATTTGTAATACAAATGTGTGTACGCTCTCAAATAAAAATTCGAACAATATAACAATTGTGCTGTGTGAAAAGCTAATAAATTCCAAGAAAAAAACTGTATCAATCTTTGCAATAAAAATTGCTTCGTGTAAATTGAGACTAAGTGTGAATAAATGAAAGATATGTAGACTTCAAAATGACAACTAATTTACTACAGACAAAAAACGTGTTCAAAAGTTACGACATGTATTACAAAACACCGTATTTTTAAGTTGTACACCCAATAAAATTCTATGTCAGTAGAAGTGCAGCTTTGTCTAAAGTAAACAAATGACTGAAACGAATGAACATTTTTGCAGCACCACTTTGAGTTTGAGTTTCAGAAGGCCAACAAGTTTTAACTAATTACCAAGCCATCCACTTATATTTTTAGTATGCAAATGTAGGTATGTGTGTCCATATGTAAATGTAAATAAAAGTGCGTAAGTTAAACATGACATACATACTCCTCTTAACTACACACAACAGACTCATACTCGTTATAATAAAAAATAAATATACAAAAAAAAATAAAATCACAAAATAACAAGAATTTCAAAAATTTCGTAAAACTTTTTCTGGTTTAGAAAGACATGAGCAAATGTTGTTTGATTTTGATTTTTAAAAGAAGGATTTCTGGCTCAAACACTCACTCGTATACACAGATTGTGTATGTTTTTTTTTGCATTGCAATAAGGATTTCAAGGGGTATAAGTATGCTTATTTAAGTGTTTGTATTGACATTTACATACCTCTTGGCAATTCTATTAACTTGGCTTTAAACTGTATGGCTGTGCTGTAAATTTGAGTAGAGTAGATTGGAAGGGAGAAGAGTAGTATTAATTTGCATGAGTTTTCTAATAAGGTGTGTGTTTGTATATGTAGCCAGTGGGAAAAAGATGCTGTAAAGAGGCCTTTTGGAAGGCCTTATTTTGCAGTCACAAATTGATTTTGTCTTACTAGATTGAAGCGCTTGGTGAATTCGATAGTTAGATTTGCTTTCAACATTCGACGTAGAGAACATGTTTCCGAGTCTGTGAAATGCTTTCTTGGTTGTTCTTTTAGTGAATTTGTAAAGTTTCGTAATTTGCTAAAGTTTTATAAAATTATGAAAACTGGTAGGTAGACCTTCTGTTATATGCGATGCATTTTTTTTTCTCCCCGCAACAGAAATTCTTACTTTGTTCCCCCTAGGATATTTCAATCCTTTTTCAGTAGGTCTTTTGTTGTTAGGATCACAAGCTATTGGAATAGTCTGCCATTAGAGTTGCGAATTTTTACGCACTCTAATAATGTTTTCAAAGTAAAACTTTTGCAATATTTTTCAGATCCTTTGTGATCTCTTCTATTAATGTGGTTCTTGTCCTAACTATCCCTAACTGGACCGTATTTCATTTGTCTCTTTTTCTTTATTTAATCTTGAGATGCCTATCTACACTTCTTTTTATCACGGCTGGGGAGCCCATTTGATAGTATTGTAACATGAAATTTATTGAATATTTAACCTTGCTTTTATACTTAGGCTTATTGTATTACTATGTAATATTATTTTGGCCTAATTGGCTTTTTATTACTGAATAAATAAATAAATAAATAAATAAATAAATAAATTCTTCATCTTAAAACTGATTACCATAAACATTACATATATGCTATAATCATATATATGATTGCTGGAATCTTGTTCATAATAACTTAACCAGCATTATTCTAGCTAATTTCGATGCTGTTCCTAAGGCTATCTGAACCATCTTTATATGTGGTTCAAAAAATAGTCTAGATATCTAGATCTACGCCTAGGTATTTCAAAGTTTTACTTATAGCAATCTGATATTCATCCATTCTCAATTTTGGGAATTTCAAAGATCCTCGTTTGGTCACCAGCATCGTTTCGGTCTTTAAATTTCGCTCCACTGCTAAGTTCCTTTTCCTTAGCCATATATTACTCTGCGTTAATTTTTTTTTCGGCAAAGGAGTATATTATATGTTATGCGTTAAGGATAACCTAACCAATAGCTGAGCTATAGGTATACCTTATTTTGCCTCTTAACTGAGTACTCCAATAGATTGTATGTTTAGTGTTTTAAATACGAAAGATTAGCAAATGTTGTTATACTTTTGCTTAGATACAGCGCGTTTCCCTAGACAGTCATTTGTCATTTGTTAATATTTCTGTCAATAGAGCAGAGGGTTGATCTACAACTAGAGCTACATCATCTGCATAACCAACAAATTTTGAAATGTCTAGTAAATTCAGTTTTAAGTGTCCATCGTACATTAGAATCCATAGAAAGGGGAACGCTGGCTGACACTTCATATTATTTTACTCCATCTTCTGTTTCATATTCAAGTATTCTGTCTTCCAGGTAACTAGCAATCATTTTTATTACATATCCTGAGAAGTTTTGTTCTCGCATTGTTTGACGAATTACATTCCAGTTTTTAGAGTTAAAAGCGTTTTTAATAGATAGGGTAACAATGGTAAAGAATCGCATGTTTACTATCTTTTCTGTATTCCCCACTGATGACAACTATAGTTAATTTGCTTTTCACAAAACCAAACTTCACACATGTGAACGTGTGAACACCTTCCTTCATTGTGGAATGAATAATTATCTTATAAAATAAGATAGTGGAATGAGTATCGAATCTTTTGTAATGTATAAACAGGTCTTCTATAAGGCCTGCGAATGTAAGCACTTGCAATTTTTCCCGCTGGGTACATACAAATGTATATGAATATTTGGTTCATTTTGTTTGTTTTCTATTGTATGTGTTTGTGTGTTTTTTTCTATCAGTTTCTATTTGTTTTGGTTGATTCACGTTTTTTGCTTGCTTACTCGTTTTTAGATATGTATAGAGCAGTAGTACATTTGTTTGTATTTGTATATCTGCTGACTATATATCTGTGTATATTAGGGCGGACCAAATTTTTTATCGATTAGAGCCGCCCCCTAGGATGATTCTATGGACAATTCTAAGCAACTTTGGTGAAGGAACCATGGGTCTATCTCGATTTTCGAGTCTCCCACTTTTCAAAAAATGAATGACTTGAAAGCAAGAAAGACTTTCAAAAATAACTTATTCCGCTTTTCTTCCACTAAATTAATTTTTTTTACACATGTTCTTATTTTTTAGGTTGAATTTCTGTTGAAAAAAATAAAATAAATATCAATTTTACCGAACATTTTTTCTCGGAAAATAGACGAAAAATATTACAAATATGCATGAAACGCCCTCTGGTGGTGTTCATAGGTAAAAATAAAGATCAAAAATGAATTTCTCGACCCCAAAAACCCCCCATATACACATAAAAAACATAACGATGAATTAAAAATCGAATTTCGAATCAAAATGATGTTATAGGGAAAAAAATAATTTTTTGAAAAGTGGGAGACTCGAAAATCGAGATAGACCCATGGTTCCTTCACCAAAGTTTCTTAGAATTGTCTATAGAATCATCCTAGGGGGCAACTCTAATCGATTTTTTCGGCTCCATACAAATTGGCCCGGCCTAGTTTATATGTATGTATGTTGTTTCATGATTTGTTTAGATTGGCTTTAATAGTAAAAAAACCGATTGAACTTTTAGGAGCTGTTAACATTAGCCACAACAAATTGTATTTCATAAAAACTAAACCAAACTATAAATATACAAAAATGATAAGCAAAGCAATCAGCAGTTACTATTTTGTCTGCTTTGCAACTATGTTTTCGGTTAATGAGTTTAAAGTATTTAGCTGTAATCAATTTTAAGCAAATTAAACTGAACTTGTAGTCTCACATTAAATATATGACAATAGACAACTGCTATATTTTTAGTTTGAGTGAAGAAATGTTTTCATAAAATTCATTGCAAGTGTAAACACTTGCTTTAATATATATATATAGGTATATGTATCTGTATTCTCTCTCTTTATTCGAATATTTGCAATGATATCTTTACCAAACTATACAACAAAAACATTGTTTATTTTCTCAGATGTTTACAATCATCTGTATGATTGAAAATTTTACTGTTATCTCAATTGCTTCTTCAATTGCTTTTGCATGTATTAGGTAAATTGTTTTAAATTTGAGCCATCATTTAAAAATATTTTAAATTTTGTATGTTCACAAGCACACATGTAAGAATAATTGTTTTTATATCCACCACCAAATAGGTGGGGGTATATTAAGTTTGTCATTCCGTTTGTAACACATGAAAATATTGATAGTAGAAACAAAAGACGATCTAGCCATGTCCGTCCGTCTGTTGAAATCACGACCGAGCTTCGAACATTCTTTGATCTACCGCAAATGGGCAAAATTGGTCCAGTAGGATCCGAGTTATAGATCAAAGTCTCAGACAAACTCGATATTCTTCAGATATTTTTTGCTATTTTCTTCAAATATAACGCAGATAATACCTTGAAATTCTGCACACTTTATTTTTATTATAGAACGACAAATCCCATTGAAAATGGTAGGAAGCGGCCTATGATTTCTAATAGCCCCCATAGAAATGTCTTTCCGCAATATGGCTTTATGGTATATAAATGTCTATAGAAAAGCCATATCCATACAAAATTCTGTAATAATAAGTTTCATGCAAAGTGAAATCTCAAAACGATATTTTGTTTGCTTCGGTCCACATTTTTGAACATAGCTTCATATCAGGACAACTTCCGGATATTACTTAAATACGCAGAAATCTTTCATAAAATTCACTAACAAGTCGAAATTTAACGCATATTTGACCATAGCTACACTATATAGCCCACTTCCGGTAAGTACTTAAATACATTTATTCGTATTTATGGTCATGCTACACTATCCTACATAATCGTACGATTCATTCACTGGAAAATCTGACCGATTTATATCACACTCAAAAAAAAAAAATCGCAACAAAGTCTGTCATAGGTGCCACATTATTACACAAAAAAGATGCAAACACATATGCTTTTGCTAATGTAACCAAAACGCAGCTTTCCGCCATTTAAATTAATATTTATGTTCAATTATTGTGTTGTTATATGTGAATATAATAAATTGTATAAACTATACTATACATATGTTAGTCCTGTTTCACATTCTTCAGTTTTAGCTGACAAGTTTTTGTTCAGTTCTCTTTTAAACTTGCCATTTCACGCACACACGTCAATTCAATTTTCATACTTTTCAATGCAAATCAACATGCGGGAAAGAGCAAAACAAAGGGAAATGAGAAAATTGACTAGTTCCGTCATACTAGCCTTGATGAGTCAGAACTTAAAAGTGTGAAAACGGACTTTCTCTATCTTTGCACAACTTCGAAGAACCGTAATAAAGCGTAGGTACAGTTAGGTACGCTAAGCAGTCGCAAATCTCTGTTTCACACTATTCAGTTTTAGCTGACTTAATTTTTTAGCTGTTTAATTTTTTTTTTTGAACTTTCCGTTTTGTTCGCACACGTCAATTAAATTTTGATACTTTTTAATGCAAATTAACATGAATGAAAGAGCAAAACACAAGGAAATAAGAAAATTGACTAGTACCGCCAATTTTGTACTCCCTTTATTTTCTTTTCCCTTCTCACTCAATAATACTTGCCTTGACGAGTCAGAATTGAAGAGTGTGAAAGCAGACTTATTATTTTTATTAACACATTGCTGTTGTTTTGTTGCTTATTAACAAAATTAATGTATGCATCATATTTATGAATATGTGTTTAAGTATATTAAGTTTAGCATTTCATGACTAGAAAACTATTGTCCTCTTAATATAACTCTGAATATAATATAAATATACGAGGTTTAATAAAATAACCGCATTATTTATTTAGCGATTTATAATCAAAAGTTGCACTGTTCCATCACGTTTATTGGACTTTCAATACAGGCTAAAATGCTTTAAAAATTTTTAAACATATTCTGCAATTAATCAGTGTTAAATTTCGAAAAGAAGATATAATAAATACGGGTTGTTGTGTGAGTGAGAATTTTTTATTGTTATAGTCATAAACGAGGCCAAAAATAAGCAATAAAGTGGCCTTTTTAAAGGCCTTATTTGGCAGACAAAAGCATACACTTTTACAACTAACTACAATGCAAAATCATGTCATTAGAAACAAGGCGTGTTATTAAGAGCAAGTTCTAGTCAACTTGCTAGTGGTTAAATGACTGTTAGAAGGCCTATTAAAGAAGGAAAATTGGAAGGTATTCTCTTAAAGGCCTAATGAAACCTGGACAAGCAAGGCCTTATAAAAGGCATACAAAGAGTATTGCAGAACTATTCACGATTGATTTTTAACTGAAGACTACTTAAGGTACGGTCACACTTGGCAAATATTTGCATAAACCTCTAAATAATATATATTTGAACTCGTTTATTTATTAAAAAAAACTTCGTTTATTTAGGACAAGACACAACAAATATTTAGTTTTATTTGATCTTGCAAAACTCTTGTAAGAGTAAACAACGTCCAACAAGTTTGTGCTAAAACAAGTGGTTATGGTTTTTTACAAAATGTGACAGTACCATTAAGCCTTATTTTGTATTGCAATTTTGAATATGACAGAATTGCTTGTTTGAGAAATGTGCGTTTTATAATGCCCTCAAAGTAAAAACCTAGCAATTTTTCCCACCGTGCTTTTCCATAAGCATGAATGTGTGTGACCATAAAATTTTATTATGTTTAATTCTCACGTACTATTGCATGTACTTTTATCAATGGTTGTATGTTTGAGTGAGAGAGTTTTATTTTATTTTATTTCCATTATTCAAACATGGTTTTGTAGTTCATGATATTAATGATAAGTTTAATTACCTCAATTAATGTTATAATCTACAACCAAAGGCGTGCATAAAAAAGCGAAACACGTATGTACATTAACCCATTAAGGCCCGAGCTGTGATCCAGTTAAGCTAGGACTATGAAACTTTCAAATTATTACCATTTTTACATAGACAGAAAGGAAAACAAATTTTAAGTAAATCGGATCGGTGGGAGCCCAGATAACCCACGTTGCGAAAACGCAACGTTGGGCCTTACCGATATAAAAATTTAACACATTTGTAAAGTTTTCTATTAAAATGTTTATTCAAGTCTTAAACAGAACTACGAATAATTTTGTGATCTATTCGATCAGTTCGAATAACTGAAATACCGGATGAGACACTAGTGCAGGGAGCTCTTATTCTCTCAATATTTTCGGTTCTCAATATGCATTCTATAATAAATATTCTAAAATTCAGCTGACACATTGTGGATTGTTTTCCTGTTTTCTTAGTAAAAAATGTAATTTCCAAGCGTTTAGTTCATATAACTGCGTCTAGAGCATTAGTGAAAAGTGGTCAGTACAATTTTTTACCTCTTACTTGAATACGGTAGTTGTTCATAGCGTTGTCAAATAAATAAACTACACCCATAGTCTTATTATATACATATGTATATAGCGTTTGGCATGGGAAGGGCTACCATTTTTTTTTATTTTTACGGTCATATCGCTTGTTTCAATGGTTCTATTGATACGCAATTTGACAAGACAGTGACCACAGAGTTGTCATTCCAACGTACAGCAATTATTTAATTTAGTAAGTCGTAACAGTAGTCGTAAGTTCCACGTTCTTCTTTTTTAAACATTTTAGAAGGAAATAATTTTGCATTACTGGTCCTGTTTTCTCTAACTGTAATTTACTTTAAATTACTTATTTTATATAAAAAAAATTATTTGCATTATAGAATTTACCTGTTGCGAAGTATCATGCATTTTTCAAATTAGACATTAGTTTGTAGGAGGTGAAGAAATTATCAAACGTGATTCTATGTTGATTTGGTTTGTCGACATGTTTCAGCAACTGCATGACAACATTTTCCCCCAAACCAAAACCAGGCTGTTTGGCTGATAGTCCAGCATATGGAATGAATTAATACAAATATCCATCAACCGAGCAAAGGCGCCAGTACTTGTATTCAAATCTAATGAGCTTTCCTTTTATAAACATCTTGCATGAATATCTACCATAATATGCTACCATTTGCTCATCGATTGACAATTAGTGCGAAAAAACTCCAAATTACTAAATTATTACTAAATAATATACGGCCCAATCATGAATAAAAAATCCGCGGGAGTTTTTCCCTTGTTATTTTTTAACATTGAATTTGACTGGGAAAAATGGGAAAAGGGTAAAAACTTCCGCAGAATTTTTATTCATGATGGGCTGATATTTTTTATCATGCTGTATGTATTTGACAAGTACATGCATTTTTATATTGTTAAAGCCTAGTGTTGCGTTTTCGCATCACACATGTTATTAGTAATTAAAAATCTAGTCAATGGAAAAAAAATTTGATTATACAGTAGGTATTACAATATACAAGTCTAAGGTATCTCTGCCAAAAGTAACCGATTGGTACATCATATATTACTACATTTTTTAATTTTTTTCTAAAAACTCCCAAACACGACGAAATATTAACAATTTATTTTAAAAAAAATTATAAGAAAAACTTATGTATGCCACAAATCCTGAAATACGCCAATTAGATATGAGACTAAATTTTATTTTCTTGTGCTTTGTTTAATTATAAAGTAATATGAAGAGGTCTGATAGGTGGTTAAAGTGAACGTTGCGAAAACGCAACGCAGGGCCTTAATGGGTTAAACTACACACCCGTTTAAAACGCTCATTCCCAATAAATAAAAATACATACTCGTATAGATTGCCTTTTATACGTATTTGTGAAAAACTTTATTTTATTCAAACTTCTTTAAAATACTTAATTTTTTGTTGTTTTCAAATTTATTACCCATTTTTATTAAGTTGAAGTATTTTAACAGTTGTTGGGATGTGGAATGTGAAAAGTATTAAATTTCAGAATTTTTTAAGGAGAACTATTTTAGAAGTATTATAATTGTTAAAGGAAAGTTAAAGCGTAATGATGCTGTAGTTCTAAACAATACTAAATTGTCAGTGATTTAAACAGGAGCAACAACAACAAGTTGTTTTAAAAGAGGAAATGAAAGGAATTTATCGTATCTCACCAGGGCTCCATTACACAAAACAACTTTTCAACTTTCCTCTGTGTACTTATGCAATTTTTCGTCAATTTGCTATATATAAAATTCGATAAGTTGTAAGTTGAAATTGATAAGTATAATTTGCAAAGTTTTTGATTTTTTTTTTTGCAAACATTTGCAATTTCTATTCCTTGTACGTTCTTTTGTGCTAAAAGCAATGTTAATATGGAAAACCGTAATTTGCAAAGACTTTGCAAATAATTATGACCTTTCGTTTCGCAAAAACTGCAAATTCTATATTTGCAAAGTAAATTTTGATAAGTTGTTGAAAATGTGCAAAGTAAACGATGGCTTTACAAATACATATTATTATAACTAGTGAAGCTTTCAAAATGTTAAGACATGAGTTTTTGTTCGAGGATAGTGACGATGCGGTTATAAGTAGAGCATTACATAGACTGAATTAATTTGTCAAAACTACAAAATATTAATTTTAAATCAAATCCAAGTTGATTTTATTTAAAAAAATAGAGAAAAATTCGGGATTACAATAAACAGTGCAGTCATGCTTTGTGGGCTGAAAATCAACTGCTACTTTTCGTGCATTGGTTTGGAAATGATTGCCATTGCAATGGAGTTGCAGCTAAGCATGGTGTTGCAAAATTGTTGCAAACAGTTTACAAGACCAACCCTAAAGTTGTCGACTTTAGAATAGACGTTTTAGTTTAAAACAAAATCCGCAGACCCGATCACGTCAGTGGTATTAATGGATGGATTCCCTTGTGTATGTGTGGTGGTAAATTTTCTTAATAAAAAAAAAAACAATTAAATACCTTTATTAACTACAAATAATTTAAATATTCACTGATAAATGGCTTTGGTAAGTACATAACATAAATCATAAAAATATCAAATAAAATTTGTTCCTAAAATGTCACCCTATTCCTCATTAACAACGAAATGAGTTTGAAAACAAATGCTTTAAATCCAAAACGTGAGCTAAAACAAATCACGCCAAACAAATAAAACTGTCACAAAAGAAAAAGTTATTAATGTTTATAGTTGATTATCATAATAGTTTTTATTGTTATTACACTATTACGCATATTACGCATTTACACAAATAAATATTTAATGAGTGGTATATGCGAAAAACGTGTTAGGGTGTGTACAATATAATTATGAATACATTAGGAATTTTATTAACTACGAGTAGTAGACAAAAATTAGAGGTGAAGTAATTATTTTTTGGAATAATGTAATTGTTATGATCTGGCTGGAATATTGTAAGCTAAACAGTATTAATAAATAATGTTATAATTAAATTAAACAGTTTGAGCCTTATATTAAATATAGTGTACGAGGTCTGATCAAAAATTAACTGTTCTTTTGAAATTTCGTGAGTTACGTATGCTCGATTTTCGTATTTTTTTTCTGTTATGTTGGTGCACATGTTTGTTATATATGTATGTTGGTAATATCAGCCATTTTAGTTTGTCAGTTTGTTTTCGACAGATAAAAAAGGTTAGTCGTGTTTTGGTGTGCTCTGCGATTTTTTAGTATTCGAAAAAATTTATCAATGAAACTGTATTAAGTTTTATGTAAAAAATGAAATTAATAGACTGTTCAGCGATTTCGAACGTATTCTACTCGCTCGAATTCGAATAAGATTAGGTTCAACAATGTCGACAGCTATCAATTGAATCCACTGACGTGTGTCAATATTTGCTACTTACGTATTCACAAATCTAAATATTGCCACATAAAATATTTTTGTTATTTTTAGCGATTTTCTTTAAAGTTATCGAAAATACTACTAATTTGCTAGATAGTGAATATAGTCCTGTTGAAATCATCTGTATACAAATGTGAAATACAAAAATAAAAGTTGTTTTGTTATGTTTTAAAATTTAAATGAATAAATAGGTTTGAAAATAACTAAAAATATATATGTTGACTGTCGCCGTATATTTTTTAATTGCTTATAAGGAAGATGACGATGTTGTACGTTTAACTCGTAGATAATTACGAGATAGACGCCCAAGCAACATAGAAGAAAGGAAATATAATAGCAATCACACTAGTGCACGTAATGTTGTTGAAGCGTTGCTTTGGAATTTTAAAAAATAGTTTTCTGTGCATTAATGTCACCCAATTTTTTAACACATGTTCATAACATGTGTATATTTTACAAATGCGAGCAGCCAATAGATGTCTTGGAAAATGCCAAGGAAATAAATGACATCAAAGAGTTGCAAGAGGAGGAAACTGGAGCAGAGGCAATAAGACGTGCCATTGCATTAAATTTGTAGATGTTTTTATTTTTAATTCATTCTAAAAAATAAACTTTTAAACGCTCAATTTCTCCTCTACTGCAAACTTGCTACGTCCAAACACAGGCTTTCCTCTAGCCAACTCAGGATTTTCGACGTTTTTAAACTAAAATTCAACGTTTAAATTATCATATAATTATTAAATTGTACACAGGTACTTACCATTTGTTTTCCAATATATTAATTTCCGTGTATTTTTATTTTTTAATAATTTAGTACTTTAATAATTTGCCGTTCGACAACAAAACAACAAGTGAGTAGTTTTGACACTTGTGTTCGCAAAGTTGACAATACGTTCGAAATAGTTGAACCGCATTTTGTATGAAATTACTTACGTTTTCGTTCGAGTTATCGATCGTCTGAACATTCGAATAGAAATTCATTAGGTAAACCAGTTTTCATCAGTTTTCGATCGCTTAGAATGCGAACAATCCCTTTCTTTCGAGATCGCTGAACAGGATATAAAAGCACGTCAAGTTCGGTCAAATGTGTAGGTTTTGCGTACTGTTTTCTTCTTCAATGGCGTGGTGCATCATGAATTCTTGCCACATGGTTGTACGGTCAATAAGGAATACTATCTTGAAGTTATGTGCCGTTTGCGCGAAGCAATTTGTCAGAAACGCACAGAATTGTGGAAAAACCAATCATGCATTTTGCACCACGATAACGCACCAGCTCACACATCGATGCTTGTGCGTGCGTGACAGATAAAGTTACTCATACCTATAGACACTTATAAATGGAAAAGGAAATTGAATTATTATTATTTTTTTTTCATATTTTTGTTCAAAATCATGATGTAAATGAGTGCAAAGCGGCAGCAAATACAACATAATACAGAAAAACAGGCATTGTGTGTGTGTAAAATAATGTACTACTGTCAAAAACACTTGACAAAATATTACTTTCGACATAAGTAAATTGTAAACAAAGTCAGACAGCTATGCCACTGCACTCAACTTGTATAGTTCAATTTTTTTCATTCTGACACTTATTTTTGAAAAATATTTTTATTGTTGTTTTAAAAACAATTTTTAAGTTTCTTAATAAATTTATTTTCCTGAAGATGCTATACATTGTTGTAGCAAAATGCGGAATAATATAATAAATAAATACTAAATATAAAAATATATAATTTTTGAAACAAACTATATTTGCATCCTGGCACACGATGTCAAACGATAACGTTCGCTTAGATAAGACTTAAGACACAAACTTGATTGTGGAATAACAAAACTGGATTGAGTAAAAAATAGATACGATAAAAAGTTTGTGTCTTAAGTCTTATCTAAGAGAACGTTATCGTTACAACAACTTTGTACGTATGAGTGATATTTAATTACAATTTAATTAAATATCACTTATACGTTCATTGAACAAATACTTTGTATGAACTGTAGGATTGCAAAAATTATTAAATTTTTCTTACGTTTGAATAAGACATTTTAATTTGTTCAACAAATTCGATCAGAAATATAAAATTAATCGAATTAATCGAACAACTTAAAAATTAAAAAAAAATAAATTGGTACTATACATAAAATCTATGCACGAGTGAAACATTATACTTATCAGAGTATACTTTTAAAATACAATGATTCTATACGCTGATGTCTAGACTGAAACAAAAGTGGCATTTTGTGCTGGACAACGACCAAAAACACAATTAAACTGTGTGATGTTGCTTGGAGCAAAATAAGATTGAGGTGTTGAAATAGCCAGGCCAAACTCCGGAACTCTATAAAATTGAGAACCAATGTGGAGCAACATAAATTGGTAGATTTTGTCAGATTTGTGGAATGATATCCAAAATGTTTAGTATGCAATTTCAAGAGAACGCTATATAGCTTTATATATGAATTGTGTAGATGTTATTAAAAACAAAGGATATGCTGTTAAATGTTAGGATTTAAATAATAGTGCTAAACTACTGTCCAGAGTTTTTTTAAGCAGTTGAGTGCTGTGATCTAAGAGTGACATGTAATATGTTTGAAAATAAAATATTTGAAAACATTACGAATAACAGAAAATATTTGCTTTTATTGGCAATAGATTACAAGTGTGCTAACCTCTTGTCTACCCCATCTTCGGCCAATTGCACTATATTGGCTATAGTCAAAGGAGAGTTACAGAAAAAAATGCCAACAATTTGAAATAAGTTGAAATATTAATGAGTAATGCATTTTAGTTGTTTTCGTTTAACTTTCCTGAAAAATTAATAAATGCTTAACAAAAGTATTAATTTTTTGCTACATAAATATTAAAAATTTTATGCGAACGGATTTTATGTGAACAATGCTGTAGTTTAAAAGTATGGAAAGCACTAATTTACTCTTAGTTATTTAAAAATCTTTTAAATTTATATATTTTAATGCAAAAGTAATTTAAAAGAATTCCAAAAAAAAAAGCGATAAAAAATAAAATCCTACCCCGAACAATGTAATTTAATGATGATGCAGTAAAATAAGAGTAAACAACTTGCCACCATATTTTCAGCTTAAATCTGAGTTATCAATAAATGCTGCTGGCAATAACAATATAAATGTTTTCCTGCTCTACTTAAAGTACGGGGGAAAAAAACTCCCACAACATTTTTACATACATTGATTCTTCATAGGGATTTATATACCATTTCTATAAGATTTTTATTTTACATTATTTTTTTTTTTTTAGCTTCCACACTCATGTTCCTTAACTGAATTTTTGTAAAATTTTATTTTATTTCATGGAATTGTGTGTTTTGTTTATTTTTGGTTTAACAACAATTTTGCAATTTTTGTGCACCATTTTGCGGGTGTTTATGGTTGCTTTTAAACGTTGTTGAAAAGAGATTTTTACAACCTTTGCCACTGTCTATGCAGTTTTGCACACTCTGTCAGTTGCAGTTCTTAATGTAGCTGCAGAATTCTGGTTGTTTTTTTATTTTTCCGTCTATTTTTTGTAGTGTTATTCTGTTGCCATTTTATAAGGGGTTGCACATTGGGGAATATTTAAGGTTTTATATGTTACTCATGCTTTTGCTACCGGTGTAATAAATGCAATAGCAACAGCCATTGCTACAACAATGATAGTTATTGCTGTTGCGTTATTCATGTTTCTATCTTTAGTGTTACATTCTTGCTTTTGTGGCAGTTGATTGTTACTGTTACACAGGTGTCGTTGTGAGCAGCATGCATTGAAACTAAAATGTGTAAAAAATATTTGACTACAACAAGAAAACTTTAACGTGTTTTCTTGGTTTCTTTTGATTTTGCAGATTTGTATGAAAGTATTTTTATATTTGAAAAATATATTTCTTTCTTTTTGTTGTTGTAATTTTGTACACTTGTGTGCATTTTATTTTAGTATGAAATATGTTTATTTTTGCTTATGTATTTTTGGTTTTATTTAAATTTGAATAATTTATTTTGAAAGCAATCAACAATTATCTTATATCTGTGTATGTTTTGTGTTTTTAGATTTTGCAAATACTTACATTAGAGGCAAATTATCGAATCATTTTCAAGATGGAAAAGCGGTGTTAAAGTGTTTGAAGGTAAGTATACAAAATAGTGTAATTTATAAATGATAAATTTTCATCCAACCTCCTATCATGCATTTGAAGTGTATCCAAAAATTATTGTAACTACTTTTAAGTTTCGGCTATACAATTAAAAACTGTTCTCCCATCATCCGTATGATACACATACATATAACCAATTTTTAATTAAAAAATACCATTGCCTACTATTAGGAGACATTTTTTATTCATTTTGTTTGCTAAAAAAAATTCCCGAACATCTTTTGTTTTTGATTTATCATGTTTGTTTAGAGCTCAGCAGCTCATGCATGCATGGCACTGAGACCGCCACTATCAAGTGTTTGTCAAATAATGTAAATGTAAATCAATGTGCATCAGTTTAGCAACATTGGAAAATGATTTTTTTTTCGTTATTCAACTTCTCTGGGCAACTGCAAAGAACAACAAAGAATTTTTTACATGGTTTGTTTTACAAGCGGAAAAATTTGTAATCGAAATACTATACAAAACATATAGATAGACAACAGACATGCAAACAATACAAGTTGTTATAACAAGAGGAAATAGAAAAACTACAAGAGCCAACAAAAACAAAATGTTTTTTAAAACGTTAAAGGAAGCTGTACAAAAAAATTTTTCTTTTCAAGTATGTGTGTGTGCGTAATACTCATTCTCTACCTACAATGAAATATTGAAACAACATTACAAGAAAAACATAACAAAAGCTAATACGAGGTCTGATCAAAAAATAACTGTTATTTTGAGTTTCTTCAAAAAGTATTAATTTCTTCATCAATAACTATCTTGTTTCCTTCAAATTAATCCCCCCCCAGCTTAAATATACTTATGCCAGCATTTTTTCCAATCCTCGAAACACTTCTGAAACACGCTTTTTGGTATCGCCAACAGCTCCTGTTTCGATTTTTCTTTTATCTCCTCAATCGTAGCAAAACGCTTTCCTTTCATCGGTGTCTTCAGTTTTGGGAAGAGGAAAAAGTCAGCGGTGACCAAGTCCGGTGAATACGGTGGCTGAGGCATGATAACGGTTTTGTTTTTGGCCAAAAACTCATGCACAAGCATCGACGTGTGAGCTAGTGCGTTATCATGTTGCAAAATCCATGATTCTGTGCGTTGCTGACGAATTGCTTTGTGGAAACCCGCGCATAACTTCAAGGTAATATTCCTTATTGACCGTACGACCTTGTGGCAAGAATTCATGATGCACCACGCCATTGCAGTCGAAGAAAACAGTCAGCAAAACCTTCACATTTGACCGAACATGACGTGCTTTTTTCGGTATTGGCTTCTCTGGACGTTTCCATTGGGATGATTGGGCTTTGGTTTCAATGTCATAGCTATACACCCATGACTCGTCACCAGTTATGATCTTTTTGAGGAAATCTGGATCGTCTTTAAAGATGTTCAATAGCTCCTAAGCGATGTCCATGTGACGTTGTTTTTGCTCAAAATTTAGCAATTTTGCAACAATCTTCACTGCCGCACGTTTCATGCCTGAAACAGCCGTAAAAATTGCTTGGCATGAGCCGAACGATATTCAAACATCATCTGATAGTGATTCGACAAGCTCTCTGATAGTGATTCGACGATTATCCAAAATCATTTTCTTCACTGCTTCAATGTTTTCATCAGTTGTTGACGTGCTCGGGCGACCAGGACGAGCATCGTCATTGACATCTTCTCGGCCTTCCTTAAACCGGTTATACCTCAATTGAACTTGTGTTCTGGTCATAGTAGACTCGTCAAGTGCCACACTCAACATTTCAAATGTCTTTGTGCATTTAGTTTCCTTTTTTACACAAAACTTAATACAGTTTTAATACAGTTTCTTTGAGCCATTTTTTAGAATAGTAAAAAATCGAAGATCACGACTAACCTCTTTATCTGTCAAAAACAAACTGCAATCCAAAATGGCTGACACTAGCAATATAAATATGTATACAACAGACATGTGTACCAACATATCAGAAACAAAAAATGCGAAAATCGAACATTCGTAACTCACGAAATTTGAATATAATGATTATTTTTTGATGAGACCTCGTACATATATATGTATGTATGTAAAAGCAAAAGGAAACAAGAAAAAAGTAATTCTAAACGTCTAAACAAAAATAGACAAATGACAAACAATCCATTGCAAGAAAAAAACCCTTATATAAACAATGGTTATAACGTCAATCTAAACTGAGAAAATAAAACAAAAGAAATGGAATATTTAGCAAAATAAAAACAGGAAAGTTACTGGCAGCAAAATCAAAATCTACCAAGTGAACAACTATCATTGGTAAAATCAGATATTTTTTGTGCATTCTGAATAATAAAATCTTTAAAATATGTACATGTATATGTACATTAGTCAGGTTCAGTAATATTTTCCAAAAAAAAAAAGGAATATTATAATACACCAATTTGCATTGAAATAGAGAAATTGAATTGTGTTTTTTGTTACATATGTAAATATTAAAACATTTATACTAGTTATATATATACAGGCTTATTTCAGTTATATCCTTAATACACACCCTGTACCCTGTTAAACTTACATACAGTGGCTTACAGCTTATTTAAGGCAGTGCATTTTTTTGTTTTCAAAGCTCCATAAAAAGAAAACTAACAGGAACTTAAAACTTAAATTAGTGTCATTTAAAAAAAAATTATAGTTTAAAAAACAAAAATAATTTATGGCAAAAATGTACATTTTAATATATTAAAAATAAATAAAAAAAAGCGTTTTTCACGTCAGAACTTATTATATGCAGACACGTAAGGATTTAAAAAGCTTAAAATAAAACTGTTAATTAAAAGATTTAATATTTGGAGTGATAGCCTTTAACCCTTAATTACCTGAAATTGAAAATACGTTCCAATTGCAGAAATAAATTTTTGTTCGAACATGTATTTCATCTGCAAATTACGAATTTCAGTTCCAATACAGAAACAAATGCTCCTGGAAAGGACAAAAACAAGGAAGACAGTCTGTAGACGGTCTTTGTGGCTAAATGGGAAAAAACCGGTTTTTTTAATACTCAACTGATGACCGTCTATAGACGGTCTTAGGCGTTAAAGGGTTAGTATGTGCAAAAGATTTAAGGCGACCTGGTATAGGAGCGACCAGTTTTTGGATAATGCGAGGCGAATTATTCGACCTCACCATTAATAGCGCTGTTTTTAAATCGTTTTTGTTAGAAATTTTGTATTACCTTCAGTTGATTTCTAAAATTGACCATAAATATTTCATATCATGAAGATGGCGTTATCATCAAATGCAGCCAATTATTAGCCGCTTTTGCACAATAACCGATTCATGCTTTAAATCGTTATCGTGGCAAAATCGAAAATCTGATCTTATACCCAGGTTCTCTGCGGTTTCCAACAAGTTGTTCTTCAGAATCTGAAGATATTTAAACTTGTCCATGTGGTTGTTTCAACAAATGTTAAATTCCCATTGCCAGCAGCTGACATACAGGCCCAAACCATGACACTGCCAGCAATAAGCTTCACTGTTGTCTTTAGGTTTTCTGTGTTAAGTTCTGTATTTGGTTGCCACCAAACAGATTCATCACCGACGATGACCGAATTCCAAAATAAAAATTCCTGGCAAACATATTTTTTGGCGAAACTTAGCCAGCAACTTGATCATTAAAATCTTGTTGTTGCAAGACATGACAAACATTGTTTGACCAGGTCAGCTTTCAATTCGGAGGCCACTTGTGAAACTGATAGCCTTGGATTTATTCTTATGTGTCATAAAATTTGTCGTTCATAATGTTCAAAGAAAATTGTATTTGATGTATTTCTGGCTTTCTTATGAACCGTAATTATCATGGACGAAGCGCTCATTGTTTTTATATGCACCACTAAAAAGATGGGCGGGTATATTCTGTTTGGAACCCATCAAAATATGGTCCTACAGCCAAAAAGTCTATATATATGCTGTGTCTTTAAAATTTTCTAAGACGATCTTGCCATATCCGTCCGTCTGTTGAAATTACGATAAAAATTTGAAAAATAGACATAGAACAATAAAATTCTTATCAAACATTCTTTGATTCACCGAAATGGCAAAATCGGTCAAATATTATTTGAGTTATAGATCAAACTTTCAGACTACCTTGATAATTTTCACATATTTTTTGCTGGTTTCTTCAAATATAATGCAGATAATATCATAAAATTTTAATGCACACTTTAATTTTGTTATAGAAGAACAAGTCCTGTTGAAAATAGTCGGAATCAGTCCCGGATTTCTCATAGCCCCTATACAAATGTCTTCCCGGAATATGGCTTTATGGAACGTAAATGTCTATAGAAAACAAAACAATATACAATTCTGCAATAATAAGTTTCATGCAAACATTGTTAGCATCGGCCCCTAATTTCGACATAGCCCCATACAAAGATCACTTCCGAAAATCACTTAAATGCGCATAAACTAATTTGACTAATTTGAACTATTTTCAATTAAAACTCGACGTTACAAAATCTGCTTCACAACTTAATAAAAATAAAAATATTGATAAAATATAAAAGAAAAGTAAAACGAAAAATTAACAATGCTGCTATCGTTACAGTAGAAATTGACTGCATAAAATAAGCTGTGACGTGAAAAAAATAAAATTTTATTGTTTTTTTTTTCAGTAAATTTTTACTTTTAAATGTTGCATTAAATGGCACGAATTTTTTTTTTTAAAATTTCTGTTAGTAAAATAAGGTGTAAGTCACTGTACATAACTATTTTGTATACAAATGTCGTCGTTTAGTTTTACATTTACAAGTTTTTTTTTTTTTTGTAAAAAAAAACATGCTTGGACATGACATAAAATTCAAAAGAATTTAGTTTTTTTCAAAGATTGTTGTTTACTTTTTAACTGACAGCAGTTTGGTTTTTGAATTTTCTTTTTTATTTCAATGCAGTAAGAGACAATTTTAACTTTTCATAAATCTTGAAATAACACAAATCGAAACTCTTTGTTTTTATAAATATAAAAGAATGATCTTGATTAATTCTTCGGTTTATCGTAATGTAATGATGTTTTCTTTCTAAGTGCTTGAGTAGCATTTTGGTCTTGCAAATCGTGTTTCAAGTTCTTACGGTTTTAGTTCGTATGTAAGCCAATTTCCCTGATTGTAGATAAATCCTGCTGCTCGTAAATTTTTTCAAATTGCTTCTTGAGTAGCTTTCAGTGATTATGTAAGCAGAGTACTGCCTCCAATTCTTGGACTTTGAACTTGTTTGGCTGGCCTGGGTGATCGTGTCAATATCACTACTTCTGAAAACGTTGGACTATATTTACCTTAAGCTTTGCTGAGTAATTGCTGTGCTTCTAATGCATTTTTTTTCTAATTACAAAAGGAAAGCTAAAATAAGTGGCACAAAATTACACATTTTAAACACCCAATATGAAAGCCAATTTGTCAGTTACTAAGTAGGTACGGCAGAGTACACTGCTGTATTGAAATGTATATTTAGTTAAGGTACAGTTACACTTGGCTAATATTTGCCGAAAAACACGTAACCACTAATAAAAAAAAAAAAAAAAACATATTTGAACTCGTTTATTTATTAAAAAAAAACACTATATTTATTTAGGACAGGACACAACAAATATTTAGTTTTATGTTATTTGATGCTGTTTGATCTTGCAAAACACTTGTAAGAGTTAACAACGTTTGTGCTAAAACAAGTGGTTACGTCTTCTTGAGTAAATATTTGCCATGTGTGATCGTACCTTCAGTCTATACATAAAAACTCAAAGATATTAACGAAATACGCCAGCTGCCAGTTGGCCAAAATGTGATTAAACATTTTGATAAAAGAATTGAAATCTACTGGCATGCTTGACCTCTGTCGGATATAATTTTCCAATTATAAATATAAATCCAACTCTTTAAAATTTAATAAAAATTTGCATGATTGAAAAACCATGTTATTTTTGAATATAAAAACTCCATTAAACTTGTAAATAATTTTAATAACTTATGGTAATATTAACATAAGTTTTTGTAAAAAACTTGTCATTTGTATAAAAAAAAACATGAATAAAAGATTTAGCTGCTGAAACTGATATTTTAAGCGAACATCTTCAATTAACCCTCTCCATTTTAACATATCATATTCAAATTTATTTCATGTGCATAACAGGGCCTTGTATCAGCATTTTTTTTGTTTAATTTTTTTTTGTAGCAAAAATTTACATATTTTTAAGAGAAATACTTTTTCCACTGTATTTGTGTTTGTTTTTTCTTTATTGTTATTTTGACAAACAGCTAAAGAATTCCTTTGCACAGATACCTACTACATGCATAAATAAAAGGAATTTTAACGTTAATTCACGTATATATGCCTGGTTTTATGATCCACAGATAAAATGAAATTTTTATGCACAGACACTCACTCTCAAAAAAAAAAAAAAAAAATGTTAGTGTAAATAACTGAAATAACGTTTTCTGTTTACATGCTTTTAGGCGGTTTATAAATGTTTGTGCATGTGTGTCTGTAGGAGGGCAAACGTAGAAAAATCTTTCAACATACATACATATTTCAAAATGAGATTTTAATAAATTTTAAAATAAATTAATTTAAAGAAAAAAATGTTTATTAAAAAATAATTTAATTAATATTGTTCTTTTTTTTTAATTTAAAATTAATTTCAGACTGGCCCACTTACAAAAGACTGTAAGCTTGCATACAATGAATATGAATATGTGGGAGTACACGTGTACAGCAGAAGTTTCCCTGTATATGAGTATTTGTTTTGCAAATTTGATTTCATTAACACATACACAAACGCACATATTTACTCATACTCTTGCCTTTATTTATTTCTACAACATTTTTATACGTTTTACTTTATATATTGTATATAAAAATACATACATATGTATGTGAAAAAAACCAAAAACTCAAACATTACAATGAAATCTTTCAAAGTCGTCGTCAGGTGTAAAGTCTTTTTCATCTCATTACTGCAATGCCATGGTTTATCTCTACTCTAATACAAAATTATATAAGTATTGTATACTTTTAGGGTGAATTTGTTTGCCAAGGGAGTCTTTTTAAAAAATTTAATTTTATATTTTTTAGCATTTCTTTTATTTCGTTTTATTTTTATTATTTCGCCATACTCGCCATACACACAAGTACAATAGCATTTTATTTTGATTGAATTCTATAAAGATTATATGATATTTGCTCACACCTCAAACAAAACAACAGAAAAGAAAGTGTAGTAGGGCTTACCTGACTTTGTGATGGGGAAATAGTAATAATTACTTTTATACTTATACTTAATAAAGTTCAATTTGAGTTTGAATTAGAGGTTTTTATGTAGTTCAAATTTAGCTTTGATCATACTTCTTTATCTATTTGAATGTTAGTATCAAGCGTAGGGCTTGTGTAGTTAAATTTCAGCTTCCATTGAAGGTCTTTATGACCGGTCCATCAAACAGGTCAAAATGTTCAAAATGTGGTTTCCGGTATGTAAAAATACTAATTTGACCCTCTTTTTAATCCCGCTTCCACACAGAAAGGTAATCTTGATCCAATAAATTCCATATTACAAATCCTAATATTTTGTTTTCTTTCTATTTTCGTACGATTTTCTATTGGGGTTTTGTTTGTTAGAAAAAAAAACAAAATACGCTCACATATTTTGTTTACCGGCTCCGAGAATAATTTAATTTTCACACAAGCTTTTCACACAAACATTTGGTCCTTCGAACCGGATTGGATATAATTCTCAGAGATTGCTACTTTGGATTGGCATTCCTTACACACAAGAAGCCATACAAACAATTGCTATAATCACATATATGATTGCTATAATCATATGAAACACAACTTAATCAAATTATGGTTGCCAAAATCATATAAATAGTTACAGTGATCATAACATTTTACAAAAATGTTTGAAAATATTAAAATAGTTGTGGTAAACATGCGCAACTATATTTCTTCTCTGTGTGTATGTTGTCAATCGCATATCTCCACGTAGTTCAATTTTAGCTTCATTCATGTACTTCAATTTCAGTTTTCAATCGTTGGTCTTTATGCAATTCAATTTTAGCTTCAATCAAAGGATCTTATATTTTTCAATTTTTAACTTCAATCATAGGTAGATTGCGGTTGACATACATCTGCACAAACCTAATACACCCTATGCCATTATAATAGTGTAAGATATAATACAACAAGTGCAAAAACAAATTGTTGTAAGTGTTATGAATGTGAGATATAAATACATATTTATCTGTGTTACAATTGAAATGTGTGTATGTGACTGTTGGTATTTGAGAGGGGTTATTTGAATAGTTGTGCGACTTTTAAAATAGTATTGTAAGTAAAGTAAGAAGATTTAAGTAATTGTTGGTATAAATAATAGATTACGAAATGTAAGGAAATTATTTTAGGTCTTGAAATTGAGCGTAAAAAAGTACGAAAAATGGTTTGAATTTATGGCCAATCTCTGTTAGAACTGATTCCCAGGATATATGTAAAATGTATTTCATTGTATTAACCAAGAGGTAATTAGTATAGCTCTTACAAGCGATATACATTGTTGTAATAACGAACTCACAATAAACTCTTTTAAATGTTTGGATATAACTGAGATTAATATTTGACAGTTTTTCTGAACATCGTACTGCCTATCATGCATCCATCATCTTGTATTCGTTGCACTAAATACCCAGTTTCATAACATAATTGTTTAGTAAATCTAGAAATATCACCAGGTAAGCCATAACAGTTTTGTGAGAGAAAAACGTTTGATACATTTAACCCAAACCCCAAATCATTTTGGAACCAATTGGT
Source organism: Bellardia pandia (assembly GCA_916048285.2). NCBI lineage: Eukaryota > Metazoa > Arthropoda > Insecta > Diptera > Calliphoridae > Bellardia > Bellardia pandia. The sequence continues at coordinate 96,571,322 of OU696531.1, read as the reverse complement.
TACTAGTAGTTGGACTGGTCTGGGCTATTTGGGGTGTGAGGCAAACCATACCAACCTCTCCTTTCTAAATATTTTTAGCAGGTTTTGCAACATGTGGCCGAGAGTTGTCCTGATCGAGTTTAACGCTTTCATATCTGACCGCACATTCTGGGTGTTTTCGGCCTATATTTGCTTCAAACGAAACAATTACATTTGGTACAGGTGTTCTGGCCAAAGTTCAGCGGCTCATAATATTGAGGAGCCTTTTGGTGCCATCAAATTCAGAGCATTACCTTAACATCATCAATATTTTCTTGACATAGCTACACATACGCTTTCTTATGCTTCCCGTTGTTTTAAATGGATTAGTTATTTATTGCAAGTAATGAGTTGAGGCAAAAATGATTTAATTTTATAGTGTTTAAGTAGCATTTGGGACATGCAAAATCGCCTTACAAGGTCTATCGGCTTCAATTAATATATGGTATTTAATTTTTCAGTTTTTTATTTGCTCGACAAATTTTTTGAAATTGCTGGATGAGTAGGTCACAATGATTTTGCAAGCTCTTTTTGAGTGTAACAACAATCCTCATAAGGTAATGACCCTTCACTTTGATAAGCAAACGGTGTGCTTCAGCTGTACTTTTCTTTACTTTACACTATAATGTTCAATATCTAAATGAGCATAAATTACAGATAAGTACTTTTCAAAATAACATATAAGCTAGTAAACATAAAAACAGCGTTTAAAAGATACACCATCTATTACGAAAACCCCAAATACAATGAATAGTTGCACTAAAAATTCCATTTAATCTCATATGTAGACAAATTACAACAGTAAAACCTTTTTTCATATTTTGCCTTAACAGATTTTACTTTTCATAAATAAAAATTACAAAGAAAGCTTAAGAAACATAAAGAATTTTATCGTCTTAAGTGCCAAATAAACTAACACTTTTAAAAAGTTCTTTCAAACAGCACCAACAACAGAAACAAACGAATAAATAATATGCATATTATAAAATGGTAAAGAAACAAGCAAAACAACAATAAAAGTGGGTGTTTATGAACACTAAATAGTATAAAAACAGAAATGAGCGCATAAAAATTGCTAACAATACACAAGAGAGCCATTGTGCATACAAAAGAATAATGACACACAAACGCACACACTCCCTTAAACACATTTGCAATAATGTGTTTATACACACATACTTTTATATAAATGTACCGTTGTACTTAAGCATCATTCAAACGTTCTATGAAACGCATAATTATTACTGGTTTTCATATTGTTTTTATGAGTGTGTATAAGAGCGTTTGTGTAACTGGGAGAGTTTGCAAAATGAGCAGGAGCTAAACATAACGACAAAGCAACAAAGTCTTAATTTACACAAAGCAATTATTTAAGCTAAGCTGATTACTTTTTAGATATCGGGGTGAAGGGAAGATAAGACTGATTGTACTAGCAATTAGTGTTACTGTCTTATTTTTATTTGATTTAAGCAATTAGAATTGTGCTGTATGAACAGCGATGAAATTTCAAGAAAAACATTTTTAAGCAATTCTTTAAGCTTAGTTGTTTACCTTCATCTCTGATTACCTTCTAGAAAATCCCGGGATTTTCGGGATTTGTTTTGAAAAAATTCGGTTTTTTTTGGTATTAATAAATTCCGGAAGGTAGTATTTGTGTAAAAGATCCAGAGCAGTATAATTGTTTTTGTCTGTTTGTTTGGCATACACAAATACAAAATATTTTCACTTAACATAAATCAATGTTTTTTTTTAGCATTTTTAATAAGACAAAATAAAAAATAAATCAGGGGTGTCATAGAAAAAGATCTTATTGGAATTGGATTTTAAAACGACAAACAAAGTATTGTTGGTGTCATGAAAACCAATGTTATTGGTTTTGTGTTTAAACTTGAATTTTTATCGGTTTTAGGTGTCACAGAAAACAATGTTATCGGTTTTTTATTGAAAATAATCCAAGCAGCAAACAGCTGTCGGTTTATGTTATTGTATACAAATTAAAAAAGCTAAACAGCCATTTTCATTTAATCCTGTTGATATATTAGAAAAATGTAAGTATGTAAATCGTTAACAGGGAAAAGCATAAAAAACACTCAAAACTCTTTAATTGTGGAATTTATGGAAAAATATCCATAACTTGCGCGGGTATATACAAAGCACGATAAGCCGGCGTGAATGATCTTTGCAAAAAAATTAGCAGAGTCACTTGACAGTACAGATCCACCACAAAAAGATGTGAATGTTTAGAAAAAGGGTAAATACAAGTTGTGTAGCAAACAATACTCTTGAAAAATTGTGTTGTTTTAAACTATGCAGACATGGAATAAATGGCAAAGTTATGTCAAAAGAAAACTCGACCAAAATAAATTAGAGTCCAGAGCAACCGGTGCAGGACGGTTTTCTAAGCATCAAATTAGAGCAGCGAAGAAGCAATTATTCGAATTTGTAGCATTGCGCAATGGGTGAAATGTGCTGATATTGGTTTGAATGAGAGTATCGGCGCTGAGAGGTCACTGTTTCCACTTTTGACAAGAAGCAACCCAAAAAGGTTCAAAACAGAAACCACGGGTGAGCGAATAAAATAAGCTTGCTATTATCACGTAAAATTATTCTTTTTAAGATTTTTGGTAATTATTAAAGCTTAAGGTATTTTTTATAAAACATTTAAATTTTATTTCGCTACTCCTGAAGAAGCTACTCAAAGAGTAGCGAAATATTGAAATAAAATTTACCCCCTGGCCCACGATGTCGAACAATAACGTTCGCTTAGATAAGACTTAAAACACAAACTTGATTGTGGAATAAACAAACTTGATTGAGTAAAAAATAGATACGATAAAAAGTTTGTGTCTTAAGTCTTATCGAAGCGAACGTTATCGTTCGACATCGTAGGCCAGGAGGTTAAATATTTTATAAAAAAACCTTAAGCTTTAATAATTACCAAAAATCTTAATAAAAAAAGGTCAAATACACAATAATAAGAAATTATTCTTTTTACCGACTCTGAACGCTTTTCCTCTAATAATAAAAATGCAAAACAGCAGCGTCTATTTTATTTATTCTCTTATAAATTTCCTTATTTTGTTAGTTTAATTAATAAAACACCAATTTTTAATATTTTATATTAATAAAAACCTAAATTTTAATATTTTCAATAAACACAGTTTGTATTTCATAAACAAAATTAAATTAAAATGTAAATATTTATGCAAGCAGAAACAACAGCTGATTCGAACATCGATTTTATCGCATTCGAAAATAACAAAACCTACTTGGTTTATTGATACCAAATAATACCAATATTGGTTTGCAAAACCGACAATCAGTAAAACCGACTTGGGTTCTATGACATACCTGAATATTTTTTGGACGTTTTAAAATCCAATTCCAATAGGATCGTTTTCTATGACTCCCCTAAATAACATATGTTTTTTAACTATTAATGGTTTGGTGGTTAAATACAAAATTTGCTATGAGGACAGAAAATGTTTGTTTTCAAACATATTTATATTTAATTTCTAAATCCCAAAAAATCTCAAAACCCCGAAAAATCAAGAGATTCTGAAAAATCACGGGATCACGGGATTTCGCTTTTTAAAATCCCGAATCCCGGCATTTGCAAATTTAGTTATGTTTGGCCACTAGTGACCACCGTAGAAATTTCAAGAAAAAAATTGTATCAATCTTTTCAATAAAAATTGCTGCGTGTAAATTGGGACAAAGTACTTGATTTGATATGTACAAGGTGGCGCAAAAGTAATCCTCCTATCAGAAAATGCTATAAATTTTGCGATTGGCCCCTAATGTCAGTTCTGTTTTGACATTTGTGTAGTAAACACATTCGAAATACACGTTAATAAACAATGTTACGCTACACTGCTCCAGAACGCTGAATATTGCAGAACTGACATTAGGGGCCAATCGCAAAATTTATAGCATTTTCCTGATAGCAGGATTACTTTTGCGTCATCTTGTATATTTATGTAGGAGAGTAAACAGCAAACTATAGCATGAAACACAAACACGAATTAGCGTTTGTTTTACGAGGGCAGTGAGAAAAATTATTTAAAATTTATATAAACTAGTTTCACAGCAATCTGAACAATAAAAAATGCCATTTTTATATACAAAATATTTTGATTCTGCAGAGGTAAGCTTAATGTTTCAAAAAAGTCAGAAACAGTCACTCTTTTGAAAAGAAAAATACATTTATAGTCGTTAGTAATAAATAGGTACTTATTATATTCTGTTTCTTTAATTTATTATATTTCTTCTACTGCATGCCACTTTTAAGACTAACCCTCGCTTATTTGCTTGTGCGCTTAAATATGACTGTTGATGGTTACGTATGAGTAATATTATTTCTTTGTTTCTTAATATTTGTACTGAAGCTTATAAAACAATCTTTTAGCTGTCATAGCTACACATAAATCATAACGTTTTAACATCTTTAAGCCTTGGGCTTTCTGCCGGTCCGTAAATTGTTTCATCGACAACAAGACACTCTGGCAAATATTTATACAACTGTTATAAATAATAAAGTATCAATATTTATAAGTCGTTAAATATGAGCAAACAATATAACACATTTTGATTTAATACTTTGCTAAAGTTTTCTCAGACAAAACGGGTATAAATCAAAAATGGAATTTACATTGTTTTATTAACCAGCAATTTTTATGGCTGATTTAAAAAAAAAAACTCAACAAGAAATTGGTGAACTTAATTAAAATTTAACCCATTGTGGCTGTAGAGAACAATTAATTAAAATATATTAAACGTTTTAAAAACTTTAGTTTTCTTCAACTGAATTCAGTATTAAGAAGTAGTAGTAACTTGCAGTTCCATTCTCTTTTATTAAGGCACCTTTTATAAAAACGTTTACAGGTCTAGAACTATTTTGGCTTCCTCAGTGGGGGTTTTAACAAGACATAATGATCATCATCACTTAAACATCATCATGATGTTATAATTGCTGGAGCTTAATCTGCTAAATGAACAAATAATTGTCAGTTATAGATTGCTAACATGGGTTTTTTTTCATAACTTTTTATTATTTATTCTTTGAATCTGTCTTTACTTCATAAGCCTTACAATAAGTATTCAAAACTTATAGGTAAACCTTAACAACTATTTGTTCTTAGTTGAGAGAGCCATAATGGCCATAATTGGCCTTAAATTAGAAGGGTGGTAATTCAGCTTTACGAAGTCTTGTTTCGTTTTGAGTCTTGCAAGCGTGTTCGCATGATTTTGCAGCTTCAAGATATATATCTCTCGAATTTTTCTAAATTCATCTTTAACCGATGGTACTTCTAAATATCTCATCATGGTGCTTCAGTCATGGTTCTAAGAATTTTTGTTTGGGCCCTCTGTATAAGATTAATACTGGCATTGCTTGCTGTTCCCCATAATTGAATTCCGTATGTCCAATTTGGTTTCAAAACAGTCTTATACAGGATGACTTTACAAGCAAGGCTTAATTTTGTTTGCTTGGACCAGCACTCAGGGGATGACCCCTACTTATGCAATGTATTGTGTTGGAACTAGAAAAATAGGTTATGGGAGGGAGGATAGAGGAAGTAGTGTTTGTGAACATTGGATTTGAATTTTCCTAAATTGAAAGTGGCAGGGAATGCTTCTGCTGGTAGTTTATTCAACATGCAGACCGTACGGCCAAAGAACGAATTTTCTCCGTAGTGTGCTGTGCGATCCTCTGTTCAGTCGACCATGAATGGATGGTCCCTGACTTAAGAGCGTGTATTAAGTAAAAAACTACGTGTTTCAGGAACAAGTTCTCTAATTTCAGCAGAACACATTCCATTATAGTATCGATAGAATAGTTTATTAGACAACGGTCGAATAGAGGTGGTATGAATAGTAAGAAGATCCGATGGAGTGAAGTATTTTCTACACCATTTTAAAAAACCAAGACACTTCAACGCTTCTTTTGACACTTGAAAAATGTGTTTGATCCAGCGGAAATCATACTGGATTCTTATGCCTGGAACGTCAAGAGCGTCTGATTCCTTAATATTTACAATATCCATAAAAACAGATGAGGCAACATGATCTGTTGTGCGTTTGTACGTTAATATACAACATTGAGTCTTACGTGCATTAAAAATCGATTCTGTTCGCACAACCCCATTCAGAGATTGTCTTAAGATCTTGGCTTAGCGTGTCATTCACCAATCTCCAAAGGGTTTGGCCAATGGTTAAAAGAGTATGAATGACAAATGTTGCTAGAAGCTGCAAAACAATAGATAGGATTGGAAGTTTGATATAGGAGGTCATTTATAAAGATGAGAAATAAAATAGGGGAAACAACGGAGCCTTGTGCTACCCTTGAATTAATATTGAACTCGTCTGATGAGATTCCATCTATAACAACTCGTATAGTGCAATTTCTGAGGAAACTCGATACATATCGAGAGAAGTTATCACCGACACCAAAAGCAATGAGTTTCGATAAGAAAGCACCATGGCAGGCTTTGTCGAACGCCTTAGAAATATCTAGAGTAACCACTTTACTTTTGCCAAAACGATGTATAGAACGACATGATTTTTCCGTTGGGAAGGCTAGTAAGTCAACCGTTAATTAAGATTGGTCGTTAATTAACCAGTGCAGATTATGGCTTCTGTGTGGCTACATCAGCTAAGGCGTGTTTCTATATGTATACCAAGCTATGCGACATGATCAGACTGTAGAATATTCACATTGTTTAGTGAAACAGGTTGAACATTTTCTCTTCTAAGCGTAAACGTAACATGTCTACTTTTCGTTCCAGTCCTTTAACCTGACACAATTATCCACTACTCTAGATGCCAGACTTAAATCCGCATGTGAACTAAGAATGGCAGTGTCATCTGCAAATGTAGAAATTATTAAATTTTCACTCGCTGTCAGAGTAACTTAGTAACTTAGCTTTTTATGAATTCCTCAATGAAGGTGTTTTATACACAAACATTTAAAAAAACCTTTAAATTTTTTATCTGTAGAAGTTCTAATTACTCTTAACATGTAACCAGGGCCCAGCCAGGCTACTATTATGTAGAAAATGCAGCATATAAAATCAAAACAAAGGAAAAAAGAGAAAGAGATTAAACTAATTTTTATATTTTATGTTTTGTATAAAAATACGCTTTAGAAATTAGTGTTTTATTGTTGTGTTGGCAGTTAACAAGTATTACAATGAGTGCTGAAGTTGACAAAATCTTTGAAACAGTTTCAAAATCTGACTTTAACTATTATGATAGATTGGCGGAGGCAATTGCCAATGATATAGAAAACGAAATTCAAAATGAGCTTGATGGAAATGACGACGATGCTTCTGATATTGGGTACGATTTAGAAGTTGATAATGAAGATAATTGAAGATTTTTAATTTAAGACTCTAGTAATCTTTGAGGCAGTAAGCATTAAATCTTATGTATTAGACAATTATGTTAAACCTTATCAAAAGCCTGTGCGATATCTAAAAAGTTAGCCGAACAATATTGTTTAAGCTCATAACATTTTCTTAACTCTCCAGTTAAACGGTTAATTTGCTCTTTAGAGCAGTATAGGGCATTTTTTTTAATGCTATACACTCGTGTATAGGAACAAAACTCTGTGTGCGCGACGTTGACACACGTATACTATAATCTGTTTCGCTTTCTGATCTCGCTGCTCATTTTTTTGAGTACAATCAAACCAAAATGTTAAATGAAGAATGAGAAAATGATTTTTTTTTATAGAAAACATGGATGGCGATGAACAATGCTTGATTTGTCATCGCAATTGTAAGTCAAAAATATTTAATTATACATTATGTTTGTGTACATACATATATTATTTTATTATTATATAATACTAAAATCCAAAAAATGTCTTTAATTTTGGCAACTGAAAAATTATTTGAGTGTACAATTATTGTCGGTCGTTCTTTTTTTGCTGCTTCCAACAGCAGCACATATGAGTGAGTATGTGTGTGCCCGACACTGCTCTAGAGCCATGTTGTTCACGGAAACCAAATTGGTAAACTGGGATAAAGCTTTGATCATTCAAGAAGTATATAATTTTATTTTGAAATACTTTCTTAAATAGTTTCGACAATTACGATAGTAATCTAATTGGTATATAAAAGGTTGGCATCGTCATCCTAGCTTTGGTATCATTATAATTTGGAAAATTTTCCAATCTGTTGGAAAAACGCCTAGTGGGTTTAAAAATTTGTATTTTTTCTTAATTATAAAGAATTCTTTGTAGCATGTAGCTTTGTTAACATGGGTTAAAAACAAAGTTCATTACCACTGCCAATATTTTTAGAGTTAATGAAATTTTTAATCAAATAAAATACTTAGTTTTTTGTTTGCTTTACTAGCTATAAACACAAATATATTAAAAAGAAAATCATCTAATCAACTTTTTTGTTTAAACTAAGCAAAAAAAACTCAAACAATAACTAAGTTACAGCATTTTGTTAGTTAAATTTTGACAAAGAAAATATTTTCCTTTTGCGAACAAAAGTCTATGTTTACAAAATGTTTGTTTGCTTTTGATTTTTTTCTTATTAATTTACTTTTTGGATTTCTTTGGAAGGGAAAAATTCTCCATTTACCACTTTAACGCTTGAGTTGTAATAGTTCAGAGTTGAAAATATTTTAATTAAATTTGCCAGAATTTTGTATATATATTAAAATGTATAATGTCCAGTGTATGCATAAGTAGGGTGTTCAAAAACAACAAGTTAATGTTCTTTAGCAAAATCAATATTTATTTAGGTTAAGTTTCGAGATTATATGGACGTTAACAAATTTTAAGCTACAGACCGTCTTAAACGTAGAATTATTCTATGGATTGTAGAAACATGTTTTAATAAATATTAGGATGACAGTAAAACGTTAAATGGCACCGCATTTGCTCAGAGTTGCATTTACAAAGGGAAAATATGATTTTTTTTTTTTACAGTTAAAGTGATTTTTGGAAGTGGGTCTTATATGGGAGCTACGACTAATTACAGACCGATCATCATAAAATTCTACTATATTATATGTATATATACGAAACATGTTTGTGTTAAATATTATTTGGATACCAACATTTTTAAAAGAGTTATTCTCTTTAAAGTGATTTTCGGAAGTGGGCCTTATATGGGAGCTAGGACTAATTATGGACTGATATGGACAAAATTTGTAGATGTGATTTATCTTCATTTATAGCTCATTTGTGGTGAAATTTGTTTGGATACTTTCATAATTCCAACATTAATGATCGTTAAACTCCTATTTCGGTAGGACATTTGTATGGAGGCCAAGTGAAATAATAGACCGATTTCCACCAGTTTCAATCCCTTCCATCCTTGGGACGAAAAAATATCACGTACCAAATTTTATTCAAATATCTGCAAAATTGCGACCTGTACTCTGCGCACAAGCTTTAAATGGACAGCCAGCCAGCCAGACGGACGGACGGACATCGTTAAATCGACTCAGGAAGTGATTCTAAGTCGATCGGTATACTTTAATGGGCGTTACAAACATCAGCACAAATCCAATATATCCTACCCACTATTGTGGTGTAGGGTATAAATAGTAAATAATTAAATATTTTATGTTGAATCAAAAAATTTACGAAAAATTAATTTTTCTTGAAAAATTTTTAGAAAAAGTTATATTTTACATGTTAATTATGCGGAAAATATAACCAGTTATGCGTAGATAACAGGTTAGATTCATGGCGAACATATGCTGAACGATCTATCTATCTGTGATATATGAAACCAGACTGTGTGATATTATTGAATACTTGGACGTGACAGATTGGATTTTATAATAATTTCGTATTTCATTCACAGCCACCTCCAGAGAGTGGACTGGATTTATACAAATGGAATTATATTGATTTTAGTTGCCAGCTTGTAGCTTGTGGTCTGTGAGCTATACCGTATAATTTACTAGACAAATGTATTACATATGTATCTTTGTTCATTTTGTGCTTTAAATTTTAACATTCCTTATAAACTGAGCTTGTTTGTTAATTTCCCAACTAGTCTTTTTTTGTTCGTTTTTATATTAACTGGCCATCATTGTCAATCCTTAAGATGTTTTGTTATCAACTCATGATGAAACCTTCTCACACATTATGACATTCACTTCGAGGTTTAAATAAAACTATGTTCATATAAATATATTCATCATCAGTATATATTTTTTCCTTAAAATTTATATGATGGTTTAATATTTATTACATGATATAGTTGATTTTCTTTACGAACAAAAGTTTTAAAAACTTCAATCAATCTTGTGTTCTCTTTTTTAACTCATATTTATGCAAACATAATGTACTTTTTCAGCAGTGTTATACACTCAAAGAAAATTGCGAAAAGTAAACTGGGTAAGAGAATTGTAAGAATAAATGAACAAAAGTGAAACTTTACGGTGATTATGAATCAGTCAGGCAAGTAGTAAAGTTACTCTTACATATAAATATACAGGGTGTCCTAAAATTAACGAAGGGTTTTGAATTCGTTATAACTTTTTATTTAAGAAATAATTATTAAAATTACATTACATTAAATAGGGAATATTTTTAGTTTAATTATGAAAAATAATATCTCGCTATTTTCAGCTTCGCAATTTCGTGCTCTTTCCAACACATTTTCCATAACCTTTCGCAAAACTTCAGGTGTTATGTTGTTTATTTCGTAGCATATATTGCTGTTTAATTGCTGGATGGTTTTCTTAATGTAGACTTTTCCTTCCAAATAACCCCAAAGAAAACAGTTAAAAAACAACTAAAATCACTTGTATGCGAAATAATTCGTTCATCAAAGATGTCCCGTAAAAGAGCCATTGTATCCCTTGCAGTGCGCGCTGTGGCTCCATCTTGTTGGCACTATACTTGCAGATGGCTTTCCATGGCTGGCCTTAAAAAGTTGTCCAACATTGTCTGATATATGACACCATTGACGGAAACGGCGACCCCGTATTTATTTTCAAAAAAAAAAAAAAAATTTAAGAACCAATTATCCTTTCTGATGAAACACCCCACCAAACCTTACACTTAGGTGGGTGTGATTCTCGCTGTTGAATTACTTTTGGATTTTCCGTAGCCCATATCCTGCAGTTTTGCTTATTAATGAAACCACTTAATTCGATGCGCATAATTAAATTCACCCCTATCGTGAATAAAAATTCCACATGAAATTTGTTCCCTTTTCATATTTTTCCTATTAAAATTCAATGTTAAAAAAATAAAAGGGAACAAATTTCGTGTGGAATTTTTATGATATGATTTTTTTCTGATTTTTGCTGGGAAAAAACTGCATAATCAAGTCATTGCTGGCAACCTGTCGGTTTTAATTCTTGGACAAGCTGAATCTTGTATGAAAATATTCCTATTGTGTGCCAAATTCTCTGCAGCGACGCTCGTGAGAGGCCAAGTTGTGTCGAATGTCTCCTGGTTGATGTTTCTCCATCTTTCTGAATACTCCTCTGTACCAGTTCAATATTGTCAGCCGTGTGCCCCGTTCGTCTTCTGCCAGCACCAGGAAGGTTTCTTACTGTCCCTTGTTGTCGAAAATTTGCAACCAGACGGTTTATTGTTGTCTCTGAGGCTCCAATCCGCACATTAAAATAACGACGATATGCACACTGAGTCAATGGATCGTGGATTTGAAAAATTAATCTCAACAATTTGGGCAAGTTGTTCAATTTAGTACTGCTCCATTTTAAATTTCCCAAGTCTTCTTTACAAAATACTGAAAAGAAAAGAAAAAAAGATTATAATAAAAAAAGTTATAAGCAATTCAAACCCCTTTTTGGGCCACCCTGTTGTAATGTATTGTAATGTATACACGTCATGCCATGATGAAGTATGACTCAAACACATAAACACAAGCAAAACACATCTGTGTTTCTTGATTTTTCAATTTCAACTACTCTGTGAATTAAATTTCATATACTGGCTTAATAACTAACATATTTTTTTGAGTGTTTAAGTTCATATAAACATTTACCACTGCCTCAATATCATCAGCAAAGTATTGGCATTTTATGAGTTTCTATGGGAAAAATACATTTTATAAACTTTAGCAAAGTAGCAACTGAACTCAACTATAGCTGAGCTCAATTCGCTGTATATTTATACCCTACACCACAATAGGCAGGAGCGTATATTGGATTTTGGCTGATGTTTGTAACGCCCATAAATATTGGTCCAACATCCACCTTAAAGTATACCAATCGACTAAGAATCTCTTCCTGAGACGATTTAACGATGTCCGTTTGTCTGGCTGGCTGGCTGTCCATGTAAAGCTTGTGCGCAGAGTACAGGTCGCAATTTTGCAGATATTTCCATAAAATTTGGTACGTGATATTTTTTCGGCCCAAGGACGGATGGGATTGAAACTGGTGGAAATCGGTCCATTATTTCACTTGGCCCCCATACAAATGTCCTACCGAAATAGGAGTTTAACGATCATTAATGTTGGAATTATGAAAGTATCCAAACAAATTTCACCACAAATGAGTTATAAATGAAGATAAATCACATCCAGTGCTAATATTCAGCCGGTTCGGACCGGTTCGCTCGAACCGGTTGTTAAAATTTTAAAAATTTTGCGAACCGGTTGTTGCATATTCACCCTTCTCGTGAATAAAAATTCCATATGAAATTTGTTGGGGTGATTATGTTTTTTGTTTTAAAGGTTTTATATAATGTGTATTTATCAAGGTGATTAGTCTCGGCAACAAACACAATATTGTTCAGTTGTTCATTGTCCAAACGTACAAACAAATGATTTTATTTTGGTCATACATTGAATTCTTGGATGATGATGTTTTTGATAGCGGTTTCTTCAATCTTTTGAGAAAAAAATAAAGCAATTTTTTTTGACTTTTATTTTGCAAAATCAAAACTATTTTTTTATTAAACAAAAGTTTATATCATTTCCTTCAAGAGGCTTGTGGTCTGTTACTGGAATGCGACTTTAAAATGTTCGCTATTTTTATCAAAATTTGGCAAAAATATAATTTTTTTAAGCGAACTGGTTGTTAATTGTTTCGAATATCACCACTGATCACATCTACAAATTTTGTCCATATCAGTCCATAATTAGTCAAAACTCCCATATAAGACCCTCTCCGTAATGCACTTTAACCTCCATAAATCTTTTAAAACTATTTACATCGAGATAAATTATAACATACACAATGTTTATATTCACGCAAATTATGGCACTAAATTTTTGGATGATCGGTCCACAATAGCTTATATCTCCCATATAGCACTCATTTCTTAAAAACTGTTTAATTTTTATACTGGGTGTAGGGTATTATATGGTCGGGCTTAACCGACTATACTTTCTTACTTGTTTTTGAAAGAATTTCAAAATCATCATTTAGATTGGTGTTGCTGTTTCTTTTGGCTGGCGCGAATATTAAAAAGTTAAATGAAATTTCGTTCATGGCAAAAAATTCATGTGTGTTTGCAAATAAGTAGGTAAATTTGTATCGATAACAACAGTTCTTATTTTGCCCTTTTTTGCCAGCATTATTTATTTACTTTATTTACCCATTTATTTATGTACACATGTATATTCTTATAAAGTTTTGTTATTTTTTTTTTATTTATACCCCAACATTATTATTTGTAGCTCTTTTTTATAACATTTGCAATATTTTATTTTTATGCAGCAGTTGTGTTTTTTTGACGAATTGGGTAGTAAGGTGTTGGGTGGAGGGGGGGGGGGGGGGGGTGTTGTGTTGCCGTGAAAAATTATGGCTGGAATGGTGCAATGTGTTGATGATGATGATTTTTTATTTTCAAAGTCAAAATAAGTTTTACAGAGAAGGAAAACTGATGATTTATGGCTAAAGTTTATGATGTGTGGAATATATTATTCAGTTTGGTCGTGTACTCTTAAACATTTTTGTACAGAACATTTGCTTAAATACTAAGGCTAACTTTAACATACTATTACTAATATTAGTTGTAAATAAATAAAAAGTTATGTGCAAAAAAGTTTTCGGAAAATTTAATGAATTAAAATAACAATAACAAATAAAATATTAATGATAATAATTAATTAAATTATAAGTTATAAAAATTATACTTTATTAAGTAATTCTATTGACTTCAATACAAACTACTAAAAAAGACTCCCAATTATATGATTTTGATAAAAATATACCTGCTGACGGAAATTCGTGTTAATTGAAGGACTTTATGTAGTTAAAAAGTTAGGCCATAATCGTAGGTCTTTATTTAGTTTAATTTAAGCTTCAATAATAGGGCTTTACTTAATTAAATTTCAGTTATGTAGAACAATTTTAGCTGCAATCGTAGATCTTTATGCAGTTCCATTTTAACTTCAATTGTAGGTCTTTGGAAACACACAGTTAACAAATTATGGTTGTGGTAAATATAATCTAAGAGCAATATCCCAGCATACCATTCTAGGAGCGCTCCGAAAAAGGAGTCAGAAAAAAGTCCAACTAAAGAGCATTTTCGGAGCGCTCACAAAAAGGAGTCAGAAAAGAATCCAACTAAAAAGCATTTTCAGAGCGAAAGAAAAATTTGCTTAAAATTTTAATTTTTTTTCCATTTTTAAATATTTTATTTAAATGAATTCCATTTTATTTTTTTTTACTGTAAACACAATTAATTTAATTTTTTCCATTTTTAATTTAGTTTATTTGTAAATGAATTTCTTTTTTGTGTAAGTAAAATAATTTAAAAAAAATAATAAATGTGAACTTTTAATTTTTTGTATTTAAAATTGCAGTGACTCTTTTGTGACATTATCTAAGAGCTCTTTCAAAGTCCAAAAAAAACCCTCATAAAAGACTCTTTTCTGACATAATCTATGAGCTCTTTCTGAGCCCAAAGAACCCTCATAAAAGAATCTGTTGTGACATTATCTAAGAGCTCCTTCTGACGGACAATTTTCGAATGTAATGACCCTCTTTTCTGAAGGTTTTTGGATCGATAATGATTTTTTTTGCGGCTCATAAAGAGCATGAACGCTCCGGAAAAGGTGCCAGCAGAGACTCTTTTCGGACTCATATGGCTTGCTGGGATGTTATGATGAAAAGATTTATGATTGTTGTCAAAACATATTATGATGAATATAAGTGCCATGAAATATCATATTAGGATCAATTATCATCTTAATATTTCATTATAATAAATATTTCTTGTTAATCATAATTTGATATTATAACATCATATTATAACACAATATAATCATAAAATTGTCATACATGATCATATTATGACCCAAGGTAACCATATTATAGTTTTAAGTAATCATATCATGTTATATAACAATCATAATATGATCTAAATTAATCATATACATAATAATCATATTTTGATCAAAAGTAATCATAATATAATATCTAATAATCATAGTATTTATAAAATTTTTTTTTAGATTTTTATTTTGTGAAATTTAAGATCATTTCTTTTATGTAAACTCTATTTAGGTCTTTTACACTTGTTTATAATTTTAGTACTTTGTAGCAATATTTAGTATATTTTAAATACGAATTGTTTTATTTTATTTTTCAATTAGATTAACATTTAAATCCAATTAAATTATTCGATATCATGCAGACAAACGACTGAACTTAAGCAAAAGCATTCTACAAATGATAAAAACAAAATACTATTAAAATTAAACATATTTTGCTTACATTTTGTACATTATATCAGTATAAATATAAAAACTTATCATTTAATGGTTATTTGCAAGTTTAAATAGTTGTAAAGAATATAATATGTTTGAATAGTTATCAATCAATAGTTGCGGTAAACATTTTTTTATAAATAATTATGTTTTACCCCCTGGCTTATGATGTCAAACGATAACGTTCGCGTAGATAAGACTGAAGACACAAACTTGATTGTGGAATAAACAAACTCGATTGAGTAAAAAAAATAGATACGATAAAAAGTTTGTGTCTTAAGTCTTTCTTAAGCGAACGTTATCGTTCGACATCGTAAGCCAGGGAGGGGGTTAGTGAATTTTATAATTGCAATAAACATAAAAATAATTTTTAAAATTAAATTCAAATAACAATTATTTGTGTACCACAACTATATATTGTTACCAAAAATACAGTGTAGTTGTCGTAACCATGTCCAACCATGTTTTTCTTTTCGTGTATTTAAATTATAACTTTAATCGTAGGTCTTTGCGTAATTAAGTTATAGCTTCACTCAAAGATCTTTATGTGGTTCAATTGTAACTTCAATCAAAGATCTTTATGTGGTTTAATTTTAGTTTCAATCGAAGGTTTTTATGTGGTTCAATTTTAGTTTCAATCGAAGGTCTTTATGTTGTTCAAATTTATCTTCAATTGTCAGCCTTTATGTGGTTAAATCATTGGTCTTTATATATATACCATAGGTCCTTATGTAACTTAATTTTAACTTCTGCTGTAGGTCATTCAAAGAGTTCTATTCGTGGTTTAATAGAAACTTTATTTAAAGTACTGTTCGTATATTTATAGAACCTTTAGTTAGAGTATCATTTGTAATGAATTTTTTCGACATTAACTTCAATTTGATTAAGACTTAATGCTTTCAAAGCAACTAGACACTAATACTATGTATGCATGCTCTATTTAAAATTCCTTCCCATTTGTATAAAAACCCACATATATATGTATAAACATTTAATCTAAGTCCATACATTTCTTTCAGTTGTAAATTTGTCCCTTAAGTGCTTTTAACTTAAATGGTAACATGTGAAGTGTAACAACACTAAACAATTGCCATTTGTCAGTTTATTTCATTAAAGAAGAAATGAAAACAAAAAACTAATTTGTTGCTGCTGCGTCACTTCACTTCACATGTCATGTCATATTTTATGCAAAATATAAATATTTTTTAAAAATTATACAATAAAGTAGTACTACTACTAAAGTTTACAATTATTAAAGGTGAAAAATTATAAAAAAACACACAAATTTCAGACAGAAGTGAGTTTTGTGTTGAATTCTTTTATTCACATTTTAATTTGTTTTTAGAGGGAGGTGATTTTACTTTATAAACATTCAAACAGTCCTACCTCGCCTTATTGGTGTAGCTCCTTTAAATTTCGTTAAATGTATTTAGTTGATTCTTTAAAAAGGCAACATTTCCAGCCTTGAATTGAATTTTAATTTTTAAGTACCTTTTCCATTAGTCCTAATTTGGTATTAAGAATGTTTGTGTGCTTTTAGCAATTCTTATAATTTTTTCTGATTTTTTTTTATAAATAACAACCATTTGTCATTGCGCAATTCTAATGTCAAACGTAACTCGGTACTCACTGTTTCTTTTTTTAAATTAGGGATAATGGAAAACCAAATGAATATTTCCTAAGAACTTTGTAATTATATTTAATTAGCAAAAGGGATGTATATATGACTGCTTCCATTTGCTTGATTTTTTTAAAAGATTATTAAAGTTGAGATTTTCAATTTTATTTATTTTAAACATTAAAAGATAATTATAAATTACAAACTAATGGAATACAATAGGCCATGACAACTTGGTCTTAGGCTCAATATTTTTATATTTACAATTAACATTTTTGCAAGATTAAATTGCTTTTATTTTTTATTTTTTTTATTATTTTTTTTTATTTTTTTTTTTATATTAATTGGTATATATGAAGTTCTTTTAAAAATAATATGATATGGAGGAGGTTGTTTTTGTTAGGGATGCCAAGTAATGATATGGGGTTTGATATATTCTTAAAGATCAGATCGCGTTGCCTCCTAAATTTTGGGCACGTTAGGAGTACGTGCTCAATGGGACTTGAGGGTAAAACATTACATTCGCAAATTTTATTAATGGATAATTTTAATAGATGTCCGTGGGAAAACTTAGAGTGTCCTAAAGATTTTCAATTATTTTAGTTTAGTTTTGATAGTCTTTATGATATGTCTGTACGTGGTTTGATTTGGATCCAATCAGAAGTCTTTATATAGATTAATTTTGAATTGAATCTTAGGTCTTTATGAAGTTCAGTTTTAGCTTCAATCACAGGTCTTCACATGGTTCAACTTTAGCTTCCATCACAGGCCTTTATATAGTTCAATTTTAGATTAAAGCGTAAATCTTTATTAAGCTCAATTGTAGCTTCAATTCGAGGTCGTGATGAAGTTCAATTTTAGCTTCATTTACATAGTTTAGTTTTATCTTTAATCAAAGGTCTTTATGTAATTTCGGTTTCAATCGAAGATCTATATAGTTCAGTTTTGTCTTCAATCTTAGGTCTTTATTTAGCGTCAATCGGAGGTCTTTGCAAAGTTAAATTTTGGATTGCATCATAGGTTTTATGAAGTTTAATTTCAGTTTCAAGTAGAGGTCTTTATGTGGTTCAATTTTAGCTCTAAGCAGCGGTATTTATATAGTCCAATTTTTGCTACAATTACGGTCTTTACATAATACATTTTTGGTCAATCAAAGTTCTTTCTTTTGTTCAATTAAGGATTCGTAGGCTGAAGGCCTACGTCGCTATTGCCCTTAAGTAACATTAGCTTGTAATTTTTAATTATATGCTTAATAAATAAATAAATAAATAAATATAGCTATTTTTATAGTTGAATTTTAGCTGCAATCAGAGAATAAATATAGTTGTATATGTTTACTACAACAATGTCAACATTTTTACAAGTTTTTTTTAACAATGTTATGGTCACTGTTATCATTTACATGATTGCGGTAACCTGTAATGTACAATTGAAACAGATCATGTTCAACACTATATGAGGTTATCTATTTGGAATTAAAATTTTAATGAACGACGGGAGCCATTAATTGCCACTAGCGGTCAGTCGGAGGGTGGATTCTTGTTCATGTTAAAATTTTCTCTCATATAGGAATCATTATACATAAATAATTTATTATAGACTCCCTGACTGAACTTACGAATGGAAAAACTCTTTTATTATCATCCCATGATGTTGTTTGGGATAATCGCCTCTAAACCCTCCCATCCAATGATCTTCTTGGCGGATATGACACTAAGATCCCTACTTAATTCCACACTTACTTTTTCATCTCATCGCGAAAACATTAAAAATAATTTAGAAATTCATAATTCACTTACAAATTTATTCAACAAAATTTATAAAAACCATTATGTAGGTATGTATGTAAAGAAAAAAAAATTTCAACAAATTTTAAATATAAATTGGGTTTAAAATATCAACAGAAAAAAAAACATTATTCTAATATTTAAGCAAACAAAACCAACGATAGTAAATTCAAATTTTAAAGAAAATAATGCCTAGTCATTAAATATATATAATTATACTTATAAAATTTACTAATGAAATAATTTGTTATCTTAAGTTTCTATATTTTTGTGACCATACTGTAGTAACATACAATAATCAAATCAGAGAATGCAATGTGGATCTTGTAATGATCATTTACAATGTTAAATGATCATTGCTTAACATTTTTTTTTTGTTTATTTGTTTATTGTTTTATGATTTTCGATTTTGATGCGTTTTGCTTTTACATATCAATTTATGAACTACTTGTGAGTCAATAAAAAACGTGAGAAACCAAATATTGTATTTTATTACTTGTTCTGTTTTTTTTTTCTTTCTTTGCTACTGACACAGTACTCCCTAGCAAATCAAGGAATATGTAAAAGCAAATCTCAAAGATTTGATTATTGTTTTTTTTTAAATTACAGAAATTCTGATTTTGTTATTAAATTTATTAATAATGAATGCGAAACAAATAGTTTTTATTATTAAGACATTTAAAACAAAGAAAAAGACTCACCAACTTAATTCTGGAAACGCTGAATGATGAGGCCTCGTCAGACTGCTTTTGTTGGGTGTTTCGTTTGTTGTTACAAATATCTTATTTGGTTTGCATGCCATTAATTATATTATATAAAAAAAAGATCTTAATTAATAAATAATTCAACTTAGATAATTTATGTGCAATAAGTTAAATTTCTTTTTACCTTTAAATCTGTTAACTTTTGGTTATTAACTTACTATATAAATATATTTAAATTAGATTTAAGTTCAGGGATTTAAATACACTTATACAACTTGTTAAGAAATAAAAGTAATTTTATTTTTTAAAGTAATTTAAATGGTTTGCACCTTTTGTTCTAGAAAGAATATAGGGCGTAAAAAAAACTTAACCAAGCACAATCTTACGGAAAAGATGAATAATTTTAAGACTCAAATCTAGGTAATTGTCTTATGAAGAACTTAGATATCTTTTGGAGGTTTTGCTAGACGAATTCTGCAGCACTGTTTTGGAAGCTGGTAGGTGTTTT
The DNA here is from genome assembly GCA_916048285.2 of Bellardia pandia. Taxonomy (NCBI): domain Eukaryota; kingdom Metazoa; phylum Arthropoda; class Insecta; order Diptera; family Calliphoridae; genus Bellardia; species Bellardia pandia. The sequence goes on along the minus strand of OU696531.1, from coordinate 96,551,016 downwards.
AGAGCTCTTCTGAGACTTCTTAATATTTGCTTGTTTGTATTTTTTTTTTTATTTCATTTTTTTGGCTGATACACAATAACGAAGAACTTGACTTTAGGTGTTGTCTTGCCGGTAGATTTAGAATAATGATGATCAGCAGTAAACACAATTCTTGTGAGAATGGTTTTTAGGTTTTATTAAATGCACTCAAAAGTGAATACAGTGGTGGCTAACTAAACACCCCCGTGCCTTTTGGATAGAAATTAGCTTGTGTGTTCGAGACTTTTTATAGTATTTTTCCACAATTTAACAACCTGTCTTCCAATAACCTCAAGGATTATGAAGGATCCAGATTATGTCGAACCTTGAGATTTAGCAATAAGCTAATTTCCCCTCTCGTTGTCTATTAGAAAAATTATGATATGTTAATTAATTACCTAGAAATCTTTAAGTTTGTTATATATACCTTTATGAAACTTTAAAATTAAATTTGTTTAAAAATTAAAGTGTGTCCTTTACAAAGGATATTATATATATCTTTACTGATCGATGTGTTCACCTTGAGGTATAAAAATCAAAAGAATGTTAACACCGTTGGTTACGAAAACCATGCTTTACTTTTCGTGAGTATTCGGAATTTTTAATGGCGTTTATAGGCGTTGAGATGCGTTATTATGCATTGCCATATGTCAGAAACAATTTTGCTGTGTTCAATGTGGCTAACTTGATTCTTGAAAGTAAATACAACAATGAGAGGTGAAATACAACACACAAAGCCTTACTGTTAAAATTCAAAACGAAATTTTCAAAAAAAAAAAAAAAACATCGAATTGAAGCAAAATTTTAATTTGAGTGAAAACGAAAAATAATACAAAATATTTATGTGTTACAACATAAAATATGTATATTTAAAATAACAAATTTTTTTAACAATAATCGTCCATTACAAACCATAATATGGATCAGTAATGATTCAGATGATTACTACAATTATATATATATATTTTTTTTTTAAACAACAAACACAAACTGCGAAGCTTTTGGCTTATCTGCAGAAAACACCCTGAGTCTTCGGCAGGAATCGAACACGCAACCCTCTGACTGATAGGCCCATACTCTATCGCCTAGTCTATCGGGGCACTCCCGATAGTAACCACAATGATTGTAGTAATTACGTATATATTTGTTGCAATCATGTTCATGATGAATCCATTTATCATAATTTGTTGTTATTTGATTATGATAGAGAACAATAAAAGTGATTACCGTAAACCTTACATAATTGCTATAATCATATATATGATTGCTACAATCATGTGAATGATAAACTTAATCATATTATGATTGCAGAAATCATATAAATAATTACAGTGACCATAATATTTTAAAAAAATGTTTTCAAAATGTTGAAATAGTTGTGGTAAACATGCACAACTATATTTTTTGTCTACGTGTAGTTCAGTTTTGTTGTCATTCGCATTGAAATAGTTTAATTTAGTCTTCAATCGTAGGTCCTTTTATAGATATATTTAGGTTTCAATCTTAAATAACTTTTCCACTTCAGTTAGTAGCGTGTCCTTAATAATCTGCTTTACCAAACAGCAGACTGCCAGTATTCTCATTAAATCCTGCGTTTCTTTGTTGCACTGCCAACCATATGTAGACTTTTTCAGTTTTACGAAATGGCTGTATCCGTAACCGTGGCACTTTATAAAGTCATGTGTTTTCTTTTAGTCGTTTTTTTTTCGCATTTTGCCAGAGTGTGTTCATTTCCGTAGGCAGGACTCAGTAGTCAAAAGTAATGTGGTCATATAAATATTCGAGTTTCTGTGTTTGTTTTTTTTTCTTATCATTTAGTTTCGTAATTTTGCTGTTCTGTCAGCTGTAGCGGAAATTGTAAAATGTTAATATATTTAATGAGCTGCCTGCTATTTGCCTTCATTATGCATTTGTTTAAAAAAACATAAAATTTTACACGGTTTTATTTCGTTTACTCCCGTTTGTTTTTGCGTTATTTCAGATATTTTGCTGTTGTGGCCTTTCAACATTTATTAAAATAAGAAATATGCAGAAAAAGAAGAAATAAAACAATTTTTATTTTTTTATTCCCTTTTTGTTTTTGTGGCCTTTTTAATGTGGTTGTTTGTTTTGAAAACGTTACCACAAAGATTTATTTTTTTTTTTTTTTGTAATTTTTTTCTGCTGCTGGTTTTTAATTTTGACTGATTGTTTGGGAGTTTGCTGGCTGGTTGAATGGTTTGGTGGTTGGTTGGCTTGTTTGAGGCTTATTTCACCTTTGTTTTCATTCATGCTCTGGTGATTGAGCAAAAAATTATGGTTATAAATTTTCCAGGTTCAGTTTTATACGCTTTCTGTGTTTTTTTTTTGTTTTTTTTTTTTTTTTTTGTAAAATAAATGTAAGACTCATTATGAAAATTAAACTGTACTTTAGTTGTTACTTTTGTCAATTTGTATACGAGTTTTGTTTTATTTGCTGTTTATGAAATCAATAGGCTTGTACAAAACTCTGCCGTTATAAATGGTGTCCCAACTAGAACGCAATTTTTAAATTTGAAATAAAACACAGATATTTATAAAAAAAATCGTGAAACTTTATCATATCGTAAAGTAGACAGAATGAGGTTATGTATGGAACAAGTTATCGTGCACATCGCCGCCGCGGCTTTGTTGGCACACACGCGATCTTTTAATGAAATTTTCAATGACCTTTTGGCAAAAATGCTGCGATATTTCAATAATGCAGCATCCAATTTCTTCTTTTAAGGCTTGAGTTGTCTTTGGCTTATTCGCGTAAATCATGGACTTCAAAAAAACCCGAAAGAAGAAAATCTAAAGTTGTTAAATCGCACGATCTAGGCGGCCAATTCTGATCTCCAAAATGCGAAATAACACGACCGGAAAATGACTGATGCATTTTCTCTGACTGTATGACATGTGGCGCCGTCTTGTTGAAACCACATGCCCTCCACATTCATTTCTTCAATTCTAGGCAAGAAGAAACTGGTTATCATTTCACGATACCGAACACCATTGACACCATTGCGTTCTAGATGAAACATCCTTAATTTGAGCTTCCAATGTAGTTCAATTTTAGCTTCAATCCAAGGTTCAATTCCAGCCTCAATCTCATGTTCCTATATTGTTCAATTTTATCTTCAATCATATGTCTTTATATAGCAAAGTTTCAGCTTTAATCGTAGGTCTTTATATCGTTCAATTTTAGCTTCAATCTTATGTTCCTATATTGTTCAATTATATCTTCAATCACACGTCTTTATTAAGAATCGTAGGTCCTTATGAAGTTCAATCTTATCTTCAATCGTTGGTGCTTATGCAGTTCAATTTTAGCTTCAATTCAAGGTTCAATTTCAGCTGCAATCTCACGTTCCTATATTATTCAATTTTATCTTCAATCATAGGTCTTTATGAAGTTTAATTTTATCTTCAATCGTAGGTCTTTATATCGTTCAATTTTAACTTCAATCGTAGTTCTTTATGTCGTTCAATTTTAGCTTCAATCTTATGTTCCTATATTATTCAATTTTATCTTCAATCATAGGTCTTTATGAAGTTTAATGTTATCTTCAATCGTAGGATTTTGTATGTTTAAATTTAGACTTGAATCGTTACTTTTGTTTCAGAATCTTCAGTTTTAGCTGACCAGTTTTTCTTCAAAACTCTTTTGAACTTGCCATTTCAGTCACACACTTCAATTTAATTGTAGTACTTTTTAATGCATGAAAGAAAAAACTAGTAGCATCAAGTTTTTACCACTTTTATTATCTTTTCCCTTCTCATAGAATAATACTTGCCTTGACTAGTCAGAATTGAAGAGTGTGAAGGCGACCAAATGGTGTTTTCTTTTCTAAAATAAAATGTTACACCTTTATTATGTACATTTTTATAATGTTTACCTCACATTTTAAAGATGTCGCATTTTTAATGGTCAGAATAGAACATAAAATCACAACAGTGTAACACTTTTTTTCATGTACAGCTGTTTTTGTTTTTTTTTTTTTGTTAAAAAAGAAGAAGCAGATGGCGCCCTGGTAAGATCGCTTGAAATAAGACAGAATATGTCTCAAAGAGACCAATGGCACCTTCCCGACTAATACGAAAATTCTTCTTAAACTATAAAAATTATATATACATTACATATGTATATAAGTAGTAGGAGATATTGTCCTATGAAATTTGACATGCATCAATTTCAGAATATTAATTATTACGTTCTCTACAAAGCCTTTCACTCGCTGTTTTGGATTTCTTTCCATAATCATATAAAATATTTCATCATCATCAGATGATGAAGATGAATCCAACAAGTCATCCAAAATTTGTTCAGCACATAAAGTAGTAATATTTTCCATTTTGTACATTTTTTGTTTGTTTCTTAACACAAATACACATTCATAAACAAAACAAATGTTAGCTGTTTTATCGTGCGATTCTCCCCCTCTAAAAATACAGAGTGTGAAAAGGTGTGCACCTTTTTTAAATTTATAGTGTGACATTTATAGAAAAGAACACACTACACTTTAGCAGTGTTGACATTTTTTCAGAAAGGAACACGAAAAAATTAAAAAAGGTGCGAAATGGGAAAAACGTGTAACTTTTTTGCCAGAAAAGAAAACGCCATAAGTCTTTATGTTGTTCAATTTTAGCTTCAATCTATCTTTATATGTTTAAATTTGGGCTCGCAAGTCATTTTAATTTTTGATTATATAATTTTTGTCAAACACAAGCAGTCATCTAAATGTTTGACATAATAATCCTGTATACAACAATGCTTGTTGACCACCCAATACAAACTGGCTTTAAAACAAAAATACTTCTACCGCCAATCAAACAACTGTATATGTTGGCAAAAGACAAACTTCTATGTTAGTGAGATTTAAATTTATTTCGTTCACTTGTTCACGGCATCCTCCCCAAAAAAAAAAAGAAACAAAGCAAATTTAAATTGTTGGTTGAACAAAATATGTTTAAAAGAAAATAAATTTTATATGTTAAATTGCATCTGTTGTTTATTTAAACCATTTTGTTATTCCTCTACTTCTTCTTCAACTTCGTTTAGTTGTTGCATTTTTTAATTTCCTTCTTTTGTTATGAATTTGTTCCACTTGGTTGTGGCTTTTGCCAGTTTTTTCTTCCTTGCTCAAGAACTAAACAACACAACACTGTTACAGTCTTTTGTTATCAGCATCAATTCAGTCTTTGGAGAATGCCTCTGACTGTAAGAGTGGCATGGCATGCAAATGTTGTAAAAATATGTTATAAAAGGAGTTTTTGTGTTGAGGTCTGCATGTGCTTGAATGCTTGTGTTAAAGTATGCATGATAACCTTGTGTGTCAGGCCTTTGGGGGCACAAGAGGTTAGTAGTAGTTGTTTTTGCTACCAGTTACAGTGGAGGTTGAAAAGTAATAGTGATCAATGAGGCAGTAAAAAGTCAGGTTAGGATTTAGCATCACAAACACTTATATTTTGTCTTGAATTGTTGTCCTTTATATAGTTCATTGTTGGTTTCTATTGTATGCCTTTATATATTTCAACTGGGGGTTTCAATTCATTTGTATATGTATGTGCAACAGTTATTTCATTGTTACGGCACCATTTTTATCTTTACTGTATCCACGATTTGCCTCTAAATATCTTGGCCAGTAATAGAGAGAATGTAGTGAAGACGACAACCAACTAAAGTATTAAAGCTGCTAATCCCATTACGACAGCTGGCATAGTAAAGTGTGCACATTGTAACAACAACGCCAACATGCGGCAGCAATATTGATGACAACTTTAAGTTGAGTTTAAATTTAAGTTACACAACAGCAACAAAAAACAAGAACGAACCTTTTCACTTTGTCGTCAACGTCTGCGATGTCTTGTGTTTTACTTCAACTTGTGCAACTTGTACTTGTTACTTGTTTTTTCTACGTTCTTGCAACCGCATGTTGTCGATCTTAATAACATCCGTTTAAGCCGCAAGGCTTGTTCTTGCTGCTGCTGTTCGTGTTAGCATTGTGTTGCATACAAAGAATGTTGTTTATAACAAACAAATTATTGTTGTTGTTGCTACTGCCACAACTCTACTAAATACTTTTATTTCATTTTAGTTTTTATCTTTTGCACATTTTCAGTTTCTTTTGGGCCAAAAATAACAGAAAAATTTGTTTTAAAATTTAAGCCACAACCGCACAGGCGGCAGGATGAACTAAAAACTAAAGAAACTAAAACGAAAGAGTGAGAGAGAGAGGGAGGGAGAAGAGAAAATGTCAGTAATGGCAGCAGCAAAACATTCTCATCATCAGCATCATCCTTATCAGTTGTGGCATTAGCATCAGTTGCAACTGATGAAGAACTTTTTCAAGTTGTTTTTTGTATTTAGTTTGTTTGTAAAGCAACTAAAATAAAATAAAAACCATCACATCATCTCTGAACATTTGTACGATGACTAAAGATAATAAATACACATGCATAAATAAAAAATACTCATGGATTTATTTATTTTTTCCCTTCCATTTCAACCAGTCACCAGCCAGTCATTCATTCATACATTCAACCATCCACTTGGAACCCTTTCAGTAAGTCTGCCTGCTGTCCGTTCTTCTGTTTGTCTGACGGCCTGTATATGTGTCGTTTTTCTTGAGTACTTACTTAATTTCAAAAACTAATGCCGCCAACATATTTTAACTGTTGCTGTTGTAGATGTTGCCTCTATTTCTGCTGTTGCTGTTGCTAATGCTGTTGATGTTCATTGATGTTGACGATAACGATGATGTGGTCGTTTCTTTATATTTTTTTTTTGCTTCATCTGGCTGTATGCGTTTCTTTTTTCCATTCTAACTTTTAACGCTTTCAGTGTTTTGTTTTTCATGTTGCCATGATTACAACCAAAAACCTCATTTGTTTGTTTTGTTTGTTTAATTTACTGTATGTTGTGCGCAGCATGCATTTCTTTCATTATGTGCCAAGAATATATAAGTTTTTTATTTATATATTTCGTGTATAATTTTAACAATATTTATTTGTGACTCTTTAAATCTAAACCTTAAGATTTAATATTGAAATCAAATTTGAGCAGCGTAAAGACCAACAATAAAAGCTGAAATTGAACAACATAAAGACGTTCGATTGAAGTTAAAATTGAACAACATAAAGGCTTTCGTTTGAAGTTAAAATTGAACCACATAAGGATCTACGATTGAAGTTAAAATTAGACAACATAAAGACCTTCGATTGAACCTAAAATTGAACTATCTAACGACCTTCGATTAAAGCTAAAATTGAACAATACAAACACCTTCGATTGAAGTTAAAATTGAACAACATAAAGATCTTCGATTGAATCTAAAATTGAACAACAAAAAGGCTTTCGATTGAAGCTAAAATTAGACAACATAAAGACCTTTGATTGAGCCTAAAATTGAACTATCTAACGACCTTCGATTAAAGCTAAAATTGAACAATACAAACACCTTCGATTGAACAACATAACGACCTTTGATTGAAGCTTAAATTGATCAACATAAAGACCTTCGATTAAAACTAAAATTGAACCATATAAAGACCTTTGATTGAAGTTATAATTGAACAACATAAAGACCTTCAATTGAAGCTAAAAATTGTCAACATAAAGATCTTCGATTGAACCTAAAATTAAGCAACACAAAAACCTTCGACTGAAGCAAAAATTGGACAACAGAAAGACCTTCGATTGAAGCTAAAATTGGACCACATAAAGACCTTCGATTAAAGCTAAAATTGAACAATACAAACACCTTCGTTTGAACAACATAACGACCTTTGATTGAAGCTTAAATTGATCAACATAAAGACCTTCGATTGAAACTAAAATTGAACCATATAACGACCTTTGATTAAAGTTATAATTGAACAACATGAAGACCTTCGTTTGAAGCTAAAATTGAAGAACATACAGACCTTCGATTGAAACTAAAATCGGACCGAATAAAGATTTTTGATTGAACCTAAAATAGAACAACATAAAGACCTTCGAATGAAGCTAAAATTGAACTATCTAACGACCTTCGATTGAAGCTAAAATTGAACAATACAAATACCTTCGATTGAAGGTAAAACGACCTTTGATTGAAGCTTAAATTGGTCAACACAAAAACCTTCGATTAGAGCTAAAATTGAACACCACAAAGATCTTCGATTGAAGCTAAAATTGAACAAAATAAAGACCTTCGATTGAGCCTTCAACTGAATCATAAATATAACTCTATAAAACTATAGTCTTGCAATTAAAATTTAACTACCAAAACCCCTTATGTGTAAAGTTCATACATTCTTATTTCCTTACTGCTTTCTAGGAATATCTAATGATGCAAAGAATGTAATTGTAATGACTTATTAACATCCGCTTAAGTGATGGTAATATTGCTACGTGTGTCTATATTAAATAAAATAGAAATTTACAGCAGCAAGTAACAAATTATTTCTATAGTTCTTTTAGATTTTTCTTCTGCCACTTTTTTGCTATTGAAATAAAAATATATATTCTTTGAAATATACTTACACGTATGCATATGCACAGTGGGGTGTGGCATGAATGGCAATATTTATAGTTTTTCCTAAAGTATTTTTGTGAATACAAGTTTTTCGATGACAAACCATTACAAAAGCCCAAGCCACTACCTTACATACTTACATTCAAAACTTTATTAGTTAGTTTTGTATTCTTTGCCCCACCGTGCCTTAATCTTATCATTGTAATTTAGTACTTATACCATCTCAGTTTAGTCCACAAGTACTTGTATTACATACAAACATGTTGTAATATTGAATTGACACTTGCATCTTGTTGCACCGTCCCTGATACAAGATGACATACGATTACTTAATGTAATTCTCGTTGTAATTTTACAAAACAAGTGCATGGAAATATGTTAAAATGCATATGGACTCGTACATACCTACCTACACATAAAGTATTTCAAAATATTAAAAACTTATTTTTGTTTAATGGAAATAAAGTCATTACGTTAAATGAATGTCTGTGAGAGGAAAATGTTGATGTTTAATATAAATTCCTGTGTGGTTGAAAAGGTATGTAAAGTATTTCTTTTAGATGTAATTGCAATTATAAATTTATACGAGGGTTGCGAAATAAGTTATATAGGACATAGAATCACTGCAAAACCATTAAAAGCAACACAATTTATATAATCAAAGCAAAAAGGATTCATTTAATTGAGTCATTCAATCATTTTTGATGACTAAAAACAGAATTTATCTTTACTTATCTGTTGAAATTATTCATAACAGCAAGTTAACAACTAAAAGCAGATTTTTTAGTAGATTAGTTAGTCTTGATGCTTAGCAAAACTACAATTAGATAATCATATGTAGAAGAAGTACGGTTGAGAATGATATTAACTAGAAAATTAATGCAAGTGGATATTCATGGTAAACATTTAAAAAGGACCCAAATACTTTTTGTATTTCTAGGAATTGTATAGTGTAAAAATTGGAGTTTATGACAAAACACATTAAACTTCAGAGATTGTTAATGTTTTCCTAAAACTTTTTGAAGAAAGTAGTCGGAAGGTAGTTACATACGACCATATTGGAAAAATCTATTTCCTACTATCAGCGAAATCATGCAACAACACTAGAATATTAGAGACTATGACCAAATGTATTAAACGGGTTCTGCACAAAGATTGTGAGCCCAATTCAATTGAATATCGATTCTATTCTTGGTACAACATTTTCAGTGGCAAAAAGTTTAGATTGAAAGTTTGCAAATTGTCAGTCAATATGATTTGCAAACTCTATTGATCACGTGAGAGTGTTAAGTAGAACAAAATTTTTTTAGGAAGATATATCTTTGCTAATCAGGGAGAAGTTAAAAATATATATAATCAGCGTTCAAACCCGCAACCAATGCCGCGTTTAAAAAGTTAGTTTTCATATAATTTCTTTGTTTAATTTATTTTGAAAAAAGGTCTGGTTGAAAAATCTTATGTGGCAAAGTTATAGCTCTAGTTATAAGTTTTCTCTTAAACAAATTATATTTAAACACTTTTTTTTAATAAAAATAAATAAATGTTTTCATAGGTTACTACCTGCTTTCCTACAAATATCTACATCAACTTGATAAGGCTGTAATAAATGACTTAACATCGTTACATCTTTCTTCTCCAAATTGACTTTTAAATCCTTTAATATTTGCTTTTGTACACAAAAAAAACAACAATTTCTCCTTTCAACTTTTAGCCTTTTCCAACGGGGGAAAAACAAAGAAAAAAGAAAATACTTGAAATTTTTCTCACCCATCATGACACTCCCAACAGGTGTATTATGATGGATGAGGCAACGTGGTATGCTGCTTGAGAAATTAAAAAAAAAAAAACAAATGCACATAAAATCAGCAACATCATCATCCTCTTCTTGAGCTAGTGATTCTCATCTAAACAAGTAGTACTTGTGGTAACGAATCACAATTTGGTTTTTTACTTTTTGCTTGTCTTGTTGCTGTGGCAAGTTGTAGTTTTTATTGTTGCGTGTTGTGTGTTTTTCTTTAATTTTTGCATATTGCAGTTTTGTTCAGAGCCAAGTATGACAACTCGTTAAAATGTAAACTCTTTAACCTTTATGCGCCTAGAGGCCATATAGACACTGTGTAAGCATAATTGCATGAGTTTATTTGTATGTTTGTGCATATGAGTTGCAAGTTGCGTGTATGCAATTTAGCAATAACATACAAACAGACATGTACACAATATGACAACTAGCAAACACTAGGTAAGAGTAACACTTTGTTACCAACACCCTAAACAATATTTTATATGTGTATGTGTACATATATGTATATGTATTTGTACATATAGGTACATTTGTATGTGTGTTTATGTATGTTGTATTGTGTATAACACCTTCACTTACAAGCACTCTAGAGGAAGTGTCAATATAGCAAGTAAGACAAAAAATAAATGTGGAATGGTTGGCAAAAAAAGAAAAACAATCAGCCAACACTAGTGCTTGAATACTGCACGACCAAGCAGCATACTACATAACCATTAAGGTGGCACCAATATGGTACATTTTGATTTTTCCTCATTCCCAACCTCTAAAATTGTTGTTTAAATAGGCCTTAGTTAATGTTCTGAAAATAGCTACCCATGACACCTAACCTAACATTTTGTTTTAATATAAAGGAGAAAAATCTTTAAAGTACAGAGTAAGTGCCACCTTAATACACATTTTCATATTACTTGGTTAGTTTATTATTTTTTTGTTTTTTGTTTTTGTTGCGCATTGCTCATGCTAGAAAAACAAACACTTTAAGTCAACTTGACCTTCAACCATGGAGGTCACCAACAATCAATTACAATTTTCCAACTACATACACTTTAACAGACATAGAAGTACAGCAGGCTTAGCTTAAATTACCTAAGAGAACCGACTATTATGGAATCGTTAGTTGGAAGAGTGAATAAGTTAAATTAGTTATGCAAAGTTTATGATTTATTACATTTTAACCAAATAATTAACATAGGCTCCTAGCAAACTAGATCGCAGCTTCATAGGTATTTACGGCATAGTATTAGGGTGATTCTATTCTATATAACTTTCAACATAAATTTTCAAATCACACTATTTGATACTTTGTTTGATGCAAATTTAAAGTAAAATATCTATATTTTATAAGAATATAATTTTTTTAGACACAATCTTAAATATAAATTTGTTGTGCACTTCGAAGCATTAAGATTCATAGATTTGGCGCGAACAGAAAATTCATTCATTTTGCACCCGTCATGGCTTAAAGAGCAAATTTCTTATTATTGGATTATATTTCTCTACGATGTTTGATTTGATAATCATCGTCTGATATCTCATCTTTCACAATAAAAAAGAATAATACAATATAAGTTTAAAAATTAACAGAGTTTTGGGTTTTTCTGGTAATATCTTATGAAAGTTGGCCAATTTCGTTGCACCCGTCATGCACTTTAAAGCTCTCTCGTGGCTATTTGGTCGTTTTATATAAATTCGTATAAATAAATAACAATAGTAAAATTTACCGCTTCTAGAAATAACTGACTTGAAAATGTGTTTCTTTCTATTCGTAAAAGATGTTTAAAGCGTCTAAATGTTGCACCCGTCAGAATAGAATCGCCCAATAGTAATTCTCCATAGTGTCAGAAAATTTCAAACACATGAGATTGTCTCCCGCTTCTCTTTTCATTTGATTCTGTTATTTTTTCGATTTTCTTCTGTAAACTTATATTATTTTCTTTCTCTATATTTCTGTCAGAAAGATTTGTGCAGCATATAGCAACAGTGCTGCCAGTATTTTTTTAGAGCTTATCCCCAATTTTTGATTTGTCATCCCCAAAAATCCGCAAACTGATTTTTTTTTATTAACATTTTTTTTTTTTGCAAAATTTTCATTTTATTTAAAAAATAATAATAAAAATTCATTTTTATCGATATGTACTTATATTAGTATTCAAACTAATTAGATTTGTAATTATAAATCTTGTAAACAAAAAATTACACATAGTTATATAGAAGTATAAAAAATTATTTACCAGAGTTTAGCATTTCAAAAACTTCAGAATCAAAATCTTCTGATTCATCAGCCTCAGAAATTTTGTTGTACATATTGCTTGTATTTTTTTTTAGCATTTCAGCAGATGGATTAAATTTCTCAAAACCAATTTAATTATTATGCGTTTATTCTGAGAAGTGCTTCGAATAATTCATATTGCATTTTGTTACGAATTTTTGTTTTCGTAGTATTCATTATTGAAAAAACGCGTTTGCCCAATCTTCGCGTTCCCAAGAAGCATTATGATTTTTGTTAATAAAATTAGTATTTGCAGCCATTTTAAACGGTAAAAAATACTCTTTTTTTAAATATTTACATATTTCTTTTTTATTAGAAACCATACACTATAAATAATAACACACATTTTTAGACTTGCCAGACGCACATTTTTTAGCTCCAAAATCATTCTTGTTACCATCACTTTTAAAAAAATATCCCCAAAAATCCCTTAAAATTGTGTTGTCATCCCCAACAAATCCCCGGATCCCCAAGATGAAATTTTTATCCCAAATTACGAAAAAAATCCTCAATTTGGGGATAAATCCCCTAAACTGACAACGCTGTATAGCAATTACGAATGTTTAATAGTGTTTATTACTCTCCCAGTGGAATATTTTGGATTACCGTTTATTGGCATTAACATTGCGAGAGTACAAAGTCTAATCAAAAAATAACAAAAACAAGACCGTTATCATGCCTCAACCACCGTATTCACCGGACTTGGCCCCCGCTGACTTTTTCCTCTTCCCAAAACTGAAGACACCGATGAAAGGAAAGCGTTTTGCTACGATTGAGGAGATAAAAGAAAAATCGAAACAGGAGCTGTTGGCGATACCAAAAAGCGCGTTTCAGAAGTGTTTCCAGGCTGGCATTAGTGTATTATATCTGAGGGGGATTACTTTGAAGGGAACAAGATAGTTATTGATGAAGAAATTAATACTTTTTGAAGAAACTCAAAATAACAGTTATTTTTTTTTATCAGACCTCGTATTTTTTAAATCTAAATCAAATATATCTAAACAGGATGTGTATTTAGAGCCTCTACTCCTTTATAACTGTTGGGCTTCCAATGCGAACAAATCTATGATGATTTTACAAAATGAAACCTTAACAAGATTTTCTGCTACAACAGCCAATTTTATATAAATCTCACGAAATTTATGCTAGACCAATAATGTTCTCTTTCATAAATTAGTTGGCAACGTTTTTCTCACTGACAAATAAATAAAAAAAAAAACAACATTGTTATCATAGCAATCTGCTATATTACATTTGGATTTAAACGCAAAGTCTGTCCGCTCTTTAGCTGCAATTCTCCGTTTGCCAGACTATTTTCTACAAGTATTACAGAGTGAAATGAAGATAGGATGGGTTAGGTACACAAAGCGAGCAGAGACCAAGAAAGCGAGAGAGAGATATTCAACTTAGTTCATTTGTAAAGTTAACATTTATTGTGCTGCTGTAACATTGTTGGTGTGCTGTTAGTTAAACTCTTTTAATGGGTCGCTGCAGGTTAATTTTCCCAACAATATGACAGTTGTATAAACAAGCATTAGTTGGAGAGTTACGAAGTTAAGTAAAGGCCGTTTGGCTGTAAAGCAGTCAATTCAACTAAACTAACAAAGAGTTAGACAAAGCAGCGGCTGGCAAGAGCTAAATGCTAAGTATTTAATCCCACAATATCAATAGAATGTGTAAATGTAAGGTGTGTTGCACATTCACTGCCAGTCGTTTTAAATTCATTTTATAATGATTATCACGTGTATGATGATGATGATGGTGATAATGATGATGGCCATGTCTATGGTGGCCTTTTAAGTTTTCATACTTAAGGTCATATTTATATATTATGTGTCGAAATGTATGTTTGTTTTTTTTTTATATATATTTTCTGTCGTTAGGAGTTTGGTTTTGTTTGTGCGTTTGCCAGAGGTCTTCTGGTTAATACCATGTAGTCCAAACATTTAAACAACGAAATTAATTGAAAAAGTTGTAGGATTAAACTTCCTTGCTGGTTTCTCTTTTGCCTTTATCTTGCTTCTTTTTTTTTCAAATGGCTGCTGCATTTAAATGTTTTAACACTCGGGAAATGGGTTGGTAAATAGTTAATGAAATAGAACAATATTTTTAAATGAAGGTATGTAACTTTAAAGTTTGGCAGTTTTTATACAATTTCCAAACATAATTAACAGCTTAATTTCACAAAATTTTAAAAAAAATTTAGTTTTTACTATTTTATAACTTCGAGTGTAACGATATAATGCACTTACTTAGCTTCTTCTGTTTGCGCTTCTTAAGAAGTTGAAAGCCTTCAAAATATATTTTCTTTTTTTTTTCTTGCTGTTTGTGTCCCTTGGAGATTTGTCAAAGTTGGTAAACTTTTAATTGTCTGCGAGTGTCAAGTTTTCGCCTTAAATGCATCGTATATACAAACGTACGAAGACAAATAAGTTAGAAAGTGTTCAATTGCTAGATTCTTTGAAAAGTTAAGTTGAGCTTACAAGCGTACGACAAATTGTTTCACAAGTTTTTTTACGTTTTTATTTTATGAAACTTAATTATAAGGAAAAAATAATAACTAAAAATATACTATTGTTCACATCACAAGTTATGTTGTATATTGCATGATACAACTATCTGATTGTCAACATGGTGTTGAACAAAGTCGTATAATTATGTTATCAAACCTTCAAAATTTAAAAAGAAATATATTTTAAAAACAAATATACAAAACATTAAATATGAATGTTTTTCAAAATTAAAGAATTTTCAAGAATATCAATTATTAAAATTTTTTGTTTATTAATTTTATTTTCTTGTTTTAATTATGTCAATTAGTTTATGATTTGAGTGTTACCGTTTGGTTATTTTTTAAACTTTTGACATTACCGACAACAGTTGTACAACTATTGTAAATTCATACGACATACAACTTCTACGACACTACAACATTAGTTGTGAGTTGCATAAATAATTAAATTACGAATTGCTTTTCTTTTTCAAGAGGTGCTGGCTAGTTTGTATAAAGTAAAGTCTTTGATCAGATTGAACAATATAATATTTGATTTCAAGCGAGATATTTAACAAATAAAGTCAATTGAGATAATATGAGAACTGCTAAAGTATTCAAAGTTATGTCACTCATATTGTAGAATAGTTATGTCACAGCTAGATTACATATGATATGCAATCCAATACATATGATATGCAAACCAGCTGTACTGACCAATGTGACAGTCCCAGTCCTGAATAGTCACTGGAGGTGTTGATTCCACCGTCTCCTTTTGATCGTTACATATACATATATTTATAATAATCCCAACATTTGCAACTATTAAAAAGTGACCTTTGAAAACGAACACCAGAACCTGTAGACGACCTGTATCGAGTATTTGGTCTGATCAGGCTCCTAAAGTTCTTTCTGTGCAAATGACTCACAGCATAAAACCGGAACACCAAACTCGTCTTGCAGACTAGAGCCTGTTTAAGACAGTTTTTGTAACATTATTGTCAGTTATGTCAGTATAAAGCACACAGAATCTCTCCAAGCTCATGTCACATAGAGACACTTAGGCTTTCATATTCATATGTATATATATAGATATTATGTACACCACAAAGCCAGATAGCAAGTTTACTTTCTCATCACCTGTCATATTCCCCAATACTACACTCCCCGGACTATTACCGTTTCAGTTCACTTCCTTTTGTTTAAATAGAATTATACATTTATCAGATTTGGTAAATCTTATTGACTTATAACATCATAATTCACATTTTCCAACTAACATTTTAATTAATATTTTATGTTATAATCTTGAAATGAAATATTTATAAAACATAAACTTTGTTGCGTAGTAATATACAAAACAAAAAACAAAAATATTTGCAAATATTAAAAAACTTTTCAGTTGGTTGTTAACAGAAGAAAAATTATATATTTGAAATGTAATACATCTGTAGATTTAAAGATTTTCTTGGCAAAATTTATTTAGTTACAAATATTTGAATTATGAACAAGTAACAGAAATTGCTTGTCAAAGAAAATTATTAAGACTTGTACATTTAATTTTACGCAACAAAAACCAAAAATGGCTTTTATAAAACCTAAATTATTTAAATTTAAAATGAAGCACACAATGAGTATAAAAGCAAAATGGACTTTTGAACAGAACAACAGATTATTCTATACATTAATTTTAACTTCAAATTGTGGATATTGTTTAATCCTGTCTCTTTCTTCACTTAAATTTTTACCTTAATCGTGGCTCTTTCTTTACTTCAATGTTTACCTTCATCGTGGCTCTTTCTTTACATCAAGTATTACCTTAATCACAGCTTTTTCTTAACTTTAAGTTTTACCTTAATCGTGGCTCTTTTTTTACGCCAAATTTTACCTTTATCAAGAGTCTTTTTTACTTCAGTTTTTACCTTAATCGTGACTCGTTCTTTACTTAAATTTTGAACTTAATCGTGGCTCTTTCTTTACTTCAATTTTTACCTTAATCGTGGCTCTTTCTTTACTTCAATTTTTACCTTAATCGTGGCTCTTTCTCTACTTAAATGCTAACATTAGCGATTTTTATGTCTTTAACTTTTTTCATTTATTTTATGCCACATATTTAAATAAATACCTTGGAAAATACACTGTAGCTGTGTAGTAAATAAATTGTTAACAAAATTTCCCTAAGGTGTCTTTTTAAATTTATTTACTTTTTTCTTTCTATTTAATCCTAGTCAATATATCCACACACACACAATTACCAATTGCAGATACTTTTACATGACCAACTCTAGCGTTGTTATTGGTTTTTTTTTTTTTACATTTTCTATTGTTTGCCAATAGATTAGTATGTTAGATATATGACCGCACCTGGTTTCTTAAGAATTTGTTACTAATTTCACCCAACAAAAAAGAAAATGGAAATAAAGAAAACAACAGAAATTGTTGAGATTTAAAAGTATTGATATAAACTAACAACAGCCACAACTAAACTGTTTGGTTTAAAGTTTGTTAAAAATCTGTTGGCTAAGTGAGCTATTTTCCATTTCATGGGACAAACAATGGTAATAAAAGCTTGTGGAACAGTTAAAGGAAAATTAAGCCTCTAAGCAAGCTTAGCTGTGTTAAAGAGAAACAAAATTTAGTATGGTTAATACATAAAAAGTATTAAATATTATTACCTTGAGCCTTGTTTTGAATTTATTTGTTCTTATTGGTTTTCTTATGAAAGTATTGGATTTTATTCGATCGATTAACTCAACTCACTCACTTATGGCCAGTGTTTAACTTAAAAATCAAAAGATTTTGAAACTTAAGTTCTATTTAAACACCAAATTAATTTTTATAGATCATATTTAATTATCACTTAAATCACTCACTACGTCCATTTAATTAAGTTGTTAATAAAATTGATTTTTCTACTAATTTTAATTTTGATAACCCATAAGTAGGCCCCTACAAAGCGTAGCACCCTTTCCAAACGCTCATTTTATAGGCTGAACAGTTATCTATCATATGCTGTTTAAACTGTTCAATTATCTTATTCGGTTCAAAAGATATGATTTTTGCAACGAAAAAACTCAAATGGCGCCAATGTGCGCCATACAATTTCTGCAACCATGTCTTTTTAACCTTTTTTACCTCTAGAAGCCAAACCGGCACGTACGGGCAGATAAGGCCTTTTAAATTATGTAAAGAGATAATCAAAGAACAGGTTTTGCAAATATGGCAAATATAGAAAATAAAACATTTTTGTTATTTTCCGTCAAAGTTGGAAAATAGTGAAAAAACGGATAGTTTTTAAACAGTGATTTACCAGGAGAAACACGAAGCAAACAGGTAATTTTTTTATCATTATATATTTAATAAATACATTAATCAATATAAAGAAAAAATATGGCGATTCGTTACCTAGATTATTTCCAGCAAATATTCCACTTCAGAAGCAGTAAAATTTGGGCTTCTTTTTTACATTGTCAGTTTGTATTTATATTTTTTTTTATCAATTTGTAAACTAAATAGTAAATCAGCTGTTAAATGAAGAAGTTGTTTATATTATTTCGACATATAATAGTGCTATCATAATTAAATAGCAAACGCAATTTGAGACTAAAAAAATGAAACCATATTTAAATAAAATTTAACCCCCTGGCCCACGATATCGAACGATAACGTTCGCTTAGATAAGACTTAAGACACAAACTTGATTGTGGAATAAACAAACTTGATTGAGTAAAAAAATAAATACGATAAAAGGTTTGTGTCTTAAGTCTTATCTAAGCGAACGTTATCGTTCAACATCGTGGGCCAGGGGGTAAATTTGAGGAAAAATTACCTAATGTCGTATTTAAATATCAAGTTAAAAACTGGCTATTACTCATTGTGACTACCCCGTACTAGTGATTTTACTAACCACTGGTGTCATTTAAAATTTTTAATATGATTTGAAGGTGACACTTTTCATTTCAATAAACATGGTAATTCTTTGTTTTTAATAAAAATAATTTTTTGAAAAACTTAAGTTTAAAAATGTAAATATTCGTACAACCGTATGTTTATCAATTTAATTTTGCTCTCCATTAAAATGTTCTTTTGGTACAAAGGAAAAACTGATACTTAAATTATTTTAATACATTTTGTTTCTTTCATTTATATGTTACCTATCTTTTATCATTATATATTTTCAAATGATCTCAATTTGCCACACACGCACATTCAAAGTCAAAGAAGAGTGTCATTTAAACTTTGAATGTCTTCAAGTGCAAGACTTTATAAATTATTAAAACTCATAAAGTATAATATATAGAATTTTATTAAAACAAAACAAAAAAAAACAGCTTTTATCATGAGCACATAAATACGTATTCATATGTACAATATATTCCTTGAATTATATCCTAGAATGTCGAAAGTATATGAATTACATTTCAGCTTTATCAAACTCATGGTCATGAACAAACAACAACAAAAACACTCACAAAATAAAAAGAAATACTTAGACTTTTTGAACTTGAAGTTTATCTGTAACACTTCATCAATAATGTTTGCAGGGTACACAAGCTTAAAGAGAGCACAGCCATAAAACGTAAAACACAAATGACTTTAAATCACTGGCTTTACTTTATGCTAGTGTGTCATGTTTTTTGGGTTACAGTCTTCTTTTATGATTTGTATCATAAATTGTCTATATTGAGTGGATTTCAAATATGATTAATGAGATTTTGTTTCTTTATATTATAAATATGGTCACTTTTAAAAACCGTATTTTGCCTTATGTTTTATTTTATTGGCTACATGAAGGGCAACAGCAAATTTGTGTAATAAATATCCAAAGCTCATTAATACAAAATTTATGTTTGTACAAATTATGAAATTATTTAGAACAGATGTTTCTGTGATTGTCTACACCACAAATAGATAAACCAGAAAGTAATATTAATAAAATTTTTGGGTGATTATTTAAATAGTGTTGGGAATATTTACCGGGTATTTTAAAAATGAATGCAATTCCTGTGTAAGTTAAAAGTAACAGTTTTTAATCGTGACTGTTATTTAAACAAATTTGAATTTAAACAGAGTCTTAATTTAAACTAGCTTTAATAGTGATTTCTTATTTAAACTAGGTTTAGCATTAATCTTGACTCTGTATTTAAACTAGGTTTAGCTTTAATCTTGACTATTTAATCTAAGTTTAGCTTGAATAGTAATTTCTTATTTAAACTAAGTTTAGCTTTACTTTTGACTCTTAATTTAAACTAAGTTTATCTTGAATAGTGATTTCTTATTTAAACTAAGTTTAGCTTTACTTTTGACTCTTTCTTTCAATATTAACGGAAGTATTAGTTGGTGCGAATTTGAGAGCAATGGTATATTTTTCTGTTACTTCATTTTAAACTGATACTTCATTCAAACTTGCTGAAATATTCTTTATTTGAATTACAGTAGCAAGTTTGTTTTTATAATGTCGGATGCCTGGGTTTTTATGACTTTAATTGCTTCTATAGCATCTGTTATCATCTTAATTTGCGCAGCAAGATGTATCCCAAATATTTCTCGTTTAGTTATTGATGCTTCAAGAAAGCCATAACTTGACGCAATAAAAGTTAAATCAGCTTTGATTGTG
Source organism: Bellardia pandia (assembly GCA_916048285.2). Taxonomy (NCBI): domain Eukaryota; kingdom Metazoa; phylum Arthropoda; class Insecta; order Diptera; family Calliphoridae; genus Bellardia; species Bellardia pandia. The sequence continues at coordinate 96,530,304 of OU696531.1, read as the reverse complement.
CTGTCACGTAGAAGGCTTTGCGATATTTTTTGTCCAGGCTCTAGATCCCCAAAAATCTCTACTCTAGACGGAGCCTTTAAAAATACTTTTTTTACATTTTTAATTAGCCTATCGACGTTAGCATACATGCGTTGTAATTGCTGACATACTCGGTGCACTCCGTGAGCACGACAAGCCAAGTGAGTTATTTTTGGGTAAAATATCTGTATAGCCCGGGCCGCTTTTACGATAGACTAGGCGATAGTGTGCCGGACTATCAGTCAGAGGGTTGCGGGTTCAATTCCCGCCAAAAACTCTGGGTGTTTTCTGCAGACAAGCCAAAAGCTTCGCAGTTTGTGTTTGTTTAAAAAAAAAAAAAAAAAAATGTACAGTGCAGCAGCTGATAAAAACAGAAGAATCGAATCGTTATCAAAGTTGTCACCTAAAAGCTTAAATGAGTCCTCAAAAAGCCGAGCAATAGTAGTGTTATAGTAGTGAGATTTGCTTTGTCCAGCTGTGCAGTATTCAATAAAAAATTTTGTTTTGCGTTCAGTTAATCGGGATCTAAAATTCCAATGATGACATTTTATACAACGGTATATCTGCAACAATAAAAGCGCACCCAATTATATTTGTGCGCCTTATTATTTAATAGATTATACTTAAGTAATGTGTCAGTGTGTATTTAGTCTATTACACTGTACAACACCATTTTTGGAACAGAATAGCGACCCTATAATTCTGAAAGGGTATGTTGAGTAGATCATTTTTGCAGAACAAACTTATGGCCCAGCACGTCTGAGTTTTTTTTTACAGTGGGTCAAAGTTTTCATTTTTTGGTCGAAGGGAGCATTATACTATATGAATAAAATGTTGTAAGTTAATGTCTGAGAGAATTCTTATGGTCAGAGTTGTATGGTGGAATTGTATGAGGATTATTTTTGTGGAAGATCTTAACCCTCTAACTGGTCTCTTTATGGGTCAATTTGACCCTTTTTTCGATAAAATGAAAAAATATCCTTTAAAAAAGGACATTTAAGGATTAAAATATTCTACGAAAATGTTTGGCGGAAAATTTCAGTGGGGGTCGCCAAAGACACCATTGTTGTAAATAAAGCTCTTTACGATTAATTGGCAAAATTACACGCCAACTTCTATAAAAAAATTATAATTTTGTTTTAATAGTGGTTTATGTACATAAGTATGTACATATTTATTTTTTTCAAATTTTCGAGTAAAAGGGAAATGGGAAATAGCACTAGTATGACAATGGATTAAAGATTAACTTAATATGCTTTCCTGCATTTAGCTTGACGTGAATGTTCCGATGGGTCAAGGTTTCTGTACAAGCCCCATACGTATTCAGCAAGCATTACACTTTGGGATTTCCCTTTGAATCTTTCTTCCAATACCTTTATATCTTGATGAAACCTTTCACCGTGTTCATCTGAAACCGCTCCAAGGTTTTCTTAAAAAAAATTGAGATGAGAGTGCAGAAAATGCAGCTTTAGTGACATCTTAACGCCAATATTGTTAAAACCGATTAGCATGCTTTCAATATTTTCTGCATAGTTTTGTGCTTTTGAGTTTCCAAGGAATTCTGATATAACTAGCTGCATAAAGTCAAATGCTGTCTTTTGCATATCCGACAGATGACCATAAAATTCTTCATCGTGTAATAATTTTCTTATATCGGGTCCAACGAGCATTCCTAGAAAAGGTAATTTACATTAAATGAAATAAATTATTTCTTAAAACCGTATTTTACCTTCTTTTAATTTTGCTGCAGATAATCTGGGGAAAATTGTTTGAATGCATTTGAAAGCATTTCCTTGTGTATTTAAGCTTTTAATAAAATTTTTCACCACGCCCAACTTAATATGCAGCGGTGGTAGTATGACCTTATCTTTTGGGACAAGGGATTCATGGATTACATTTAAGTCACCAATAATATTTTCTTTACGTTCTTCGAAATATTTAACATCATATCTTTCTTCTGCTTTGATGGTGCGTAAAATGTCCACAAATAAAACAAAACCAATCTCTTAATTTGCAAACAGAATCCGCCATGCTTATTTAAGCTTTAATTGTTCTTTTTTATATTAATTTTAGTAAAAATCACACCCGATATGTACTGCTTAGTAGCTCAATTATGCTTAATTTTATCACACCCGATTTGAAAGTCACAGCTGATTTGTAAGTCACAGCTGACTAGAAGCGAGAACTCAGTGTTTGGCCCGGCCGAACTTGACGATGTTTTCACCTGCTTTGTATGTGTTGGCGTGTAATTTTGCCAATTAATCGTAAAGAGCTTTATTTACAACAATGGTGTCTTTGGCGACCCCCACTGAAATTTTCCGTTAAACATTTTCGTAGAATATTTTAATCCTTAAATGTCCTTTTTTAAAGGATATTTTTTGATTTTATCGAAAAAAGGGTCAAATTGACTCATAAAGAGACCAGTTAGAGGGTTAAGATCTTCCACAAAAATAATCCTCATACAATTCCACAATACAACTCTGACTATAAGAATTCTCTCAGACATTAACTTACAACATTTTATTCATATAGTATAATGCTCCCTTCGACCAAAAAATGAAAACTTTGACCCACTGTAAAAAAAAACTCAGACGTGCTGGACCATAAGTTTGTTCTACAAAAATGATCTACTCAACATACCCTTTCAGAATTATGGGGTCGCTATTCTGTTCCATTCAAAAACTCTTAATTTGTTGGACAGTGTTATTAAAAAAAAAAAATTGGTAAATTTTGTAAAATATGCCATATAAATGTGGAAAAAATTTAAATATGCCGTAATAAAAAAGGGGTTTTTCTAAAATGAATTAATATCTTGTTAGTTTTGTAAATAACATCCAGAAAAAACATGCTGGTTGCCCTAGTGATGACTCACAGTGAGAATTTTTGATTGCTATGATAGATGAGTTGTTTAAACAAAACTCTGTTTTAATTACACCCTTTATTTTCAATAGATTTTTCTCTATAACATTTATAAAATATTAAATTAATTATTATTGAGGCAAAAAACATTTCAATTGCATGCAGTGGCTCATATTAAATTCTAATTAGAAAACATCTTCCAGTTGCTTGATGCAGCCATAGACATCACTAATTAATAATTTAATACTGTAATACATATAAATACATTATACTCGACATCAATATTATTGCAAGTAAATTAACTTACTTCGTATTAAAGCCCATTGTATATAATATGTTCTATAATTTATATTTAAAATTTTATTATTATATAAAGATTTATTTTATTAATGCCATCTTTCTTAAGACTGCTTTAACAAATCTTTCTGAATCCAAAAACCAATTAATTTACATTTCTTTTGCTTTCAATATGCCTAAAGTGTCACTCAAATTACCACTTAAATTACATGGGTTAAACACACAAAAAAAGTGATTCATTAATTTTATATACTTATATATATTTCACTTTATGACCATGTAAAGCTAATTGTTGTTATAAATTATAACAATATCCATATTTAAATGGACTTAAATTAATTATATTCACTGACATTAATGTCTCCTTAGACTCATATATTTTTGTATTTTATATTTGCCCTGGTTTTCATTCATTTGACAAAATTAACAATGTTTCGCATAAAATTAATAACGACATTAATGTAATCTTGTCTGTTTAAATTAGCCAGACCATATTAATTTGCACAACAGAGATACATTTACAACTGAAAACCAACACACACCCGCATTCTCATATTCAAACAAAAACACAAAAGAATCATACAAAAGAAAAAAAAAAAACAATGAATTATAATCGGTATTAGACTGAACAAATAATAAATTTGATTAATTTTCACACCTACTTTAACACAATTAATTTGTGTTGGCACCACTGTACAGAGAACAAAACAAGCGAGTGCACACGCCTAACTTGTAGTAACATTAAAAGCGATTTATATTATTTATTATAAATATACAAATTTTTTTAGTTATTTAAAAAATAAAATAAACCTGGAAAACGGATATCAACACGAAAGAGGCTGGGTAAATAGCCACGATTAAGATTAAACAAAAACCTAGATTAAGGTTAAATTAAGTCTTTATAAAGAGCCATGAGTAAGATTAAACTCAGACTACGTATAAAGCAATACTTAGTTTAAATAAAGGGCTACTATAAAATTCAAACTAAGATTTTATATAAAGCCACGATTTAGGCTAAACTAGGACTATATATAAACCAAGATTAAGGTAAAACTAAGACTATATAAAAAGCTACAATTAAGGCCAAACTAAGGCTATAAAAAAGGTAGGATTAAGGTTAAACTAAAACTATTTAAAAAGCCACAATTAAGGTTAAACTAAGAGTATACAAAAACCTAGATTAAGGTTAAATTAAGTCTTTATAAAAAGCCATGAGTAAGATTAAACTAAGACTATATAAATAACTACGTGCAAAGCAATACTTAGTTTAAATAAAGGGCTATGATTAAATTCAAACTAAGACTATATATAAACCAAGATTAAGGTTGAATTAAGACTATATAAAAAACCATAATTAAGGTTAAACTAAGACTTTTGAAAAAGCCACAATTAAGTTTAAACTAAGAGTATACAAAAACCTAGATTAAGGTTAAATTAAGTCTTTATAAAAAGCCATGAGTAAGATTAAACTGATACTATATAAATAACCGCGTGCAAAGCAATACTTAGTTTAAATAAAGGGCTACGATTAAATTCAAACTAAGACTATATATAAACCAAGATTAAGGTTGAATTAAAAATATATAAAAACCATAATTAAGGTTAAGCTAAGACTTTTGAAAAAGCCACAATTAAGTTTAAACTAACACAATTTACAATGCCACAATTAAGTTTAAACTAAGACTAAAAAAGGCAGGATTAAGGTTAAACTAAGACTATTGAAAAAGCCACAATTAAGTTTAAACTAAGACTATAAGAAGGTAGAATTAAGGTTAAACTAAGAGTATATCAAGAATCACGAGTAAATCTTATCTCAGTTTAAATAAAGGGCCAGGACTATAGTTAAATTAACCCCCTGGCACACGATGTCGAACGATAACGTTCGCTTAGATAAGACTTAAGACACAAACTTGATTGTGGAATAAACAAACTTGATTGAGTAAAAAATAGATACGATAAAAAGTTTGTGTCTTAAGTCTTATCTAAGCGAACGTTATCGTTCGACATCGTGGGCCAGGGGGTAAGACTGTATAAGAGCCACGAGTTCAAACTTAACCTAGTTTATTTAAAAATATCCATGGATAAAGTTAAATGTTTGGAGCCGGTCAACTGCTCGCCTAGATCGTGAGTTTAACCATTGTAGACAATTTTTTTGAGGGCTATGTTAAAGCTCATATCTATTGGGGCAAGCTCGCACTGGAAACTAAGTTCCAATTTATACGAAGCAATTCTTAAAGCTAAACTGATTACCTTTTAGATATCAGCCTGAGGGCAGTTAAGATGAGTACACACTTGATTGTACTAGCAATTGGTCTTACTTTCTTATTTGTATCACATACAAATGTGTGTATATTTGAATGTGTAAATTTTGCAGTGTAAACACAAAAGAAATTTCAACTAAAAAAATTATGTACATATATCAATCTTTTCAATAAAAATTCGTGTAAATTGGGACTAATATTAAAGAATTTATTTTTGAGATATCGTGCGATATTTTGGAGAGAGTATGCCAAAATTGGAACGAACCATTACACAAACAGTTACATGAAATTATTTTTTAACATTTTTTATGTGGTCTAAAGACTTTTATATTGTTAAATCTTTTTATTTTATTAATTCGTCTTCAGGTCTGGTTTATTAAAAATATAAAAACTCCTGTTTGTTTTAAATTTTGAATGTTTATTTCGACCAAACTTAAAATTCTTTTTTCTGCAAATGTCTAACAAATTTGGTCTAAATATTGGAAATATACATTAAAAATTTAAAACAAACAAAAGTTTTTATATTTTAAAACAACAGACTAATTAATAGGTCTGGTAGATTCTTTTTAAACATTAAATTATATAGATTGTTTTATAGACTCAAATAAAGCTTCCCTAAATTTATCCAAAAGCTCTTAGAAAATCACTGTTTATGTGACATTAATAATTATCATTTTAAACATCCACCTACAATTCAATATCAATTAATTTGCGCAATAAAATTAATTTATATAAATTTTTGTTTGCTCTGAAATTTGCATACATTTCCTAAAGTTTAAATTATATTAACTGTGTATTAAAGTAGACAATACTGGAGACCACAAACCTGAATAATTATTTCACATATAGAACGCATTGACATACATACATTTAATTTTATTTTAAATATGTTTTATTGTTGCTATTTTTTGTAATTGTTTAAATTAAGTTTTTACCCTTTTGTAGGTGAAAATACATACTGTGCGACATTTACTTCATTATTTTTTTTTCATATGAAATTATAATATTGTATCTGTATATCTGTGTTATTTAATCTGAACATTTTATTTTTATTATTGAAAAGAAAAAAAGAAGAAAAAAACATTGTAATTGTTATTTATTTTTGTTTAAAGCTGTTATTTATTACAATAAGTATAAATGTGCATACATATTGTTAGACTCGAAAGAAAATGGACAATCGTAAAGATTTTCAATTTCAAGACTTATTTTCTGGTTTTACAAATACTTCTTTTCAAACATTTGTATCTAATTACAACCTAAGAATACAACAGGACAACAAAATCGCTTATCTCTTTAACAAACAGATACAGCGCTCAATTTTAGTTATACATTTGTTTGGGAAGTTTTAATTTCTTTTCAGCATTAATATTTGCTTTTTCAGCTTTCAGATTCTGTTTAACTTTTAACATTTTTCTCGAGCGTACTGTGACACACTTACCCGTAAAATTTCAAAAACTTATTTATTTTCATGCGACTGTCTGCAAAACGTAATGTTGACATAAATTTGCCATAAAATCGAAGTCAAATTAACTGTCTAAATATTGTATTGTACATTATTTAAATTGATAACACTTGTATTGTTTGTATTCCATACTGTTCGCTTAAAATTTATATTAATTTTCAACTCAATCTTTGTTTATTGCATACTGGTAGTGTGTAATTAATGGGACTTTTGTATATTACCGAAACGTGATCATTTTAAATGTGAAATATTTGTTTAAATTACATTATTTAATTTAAAATAAGTGGGGTATATTGCAATTGCAATTGAAAGAGGGTTGGCCAAGGATATTTTGTAATTGTGAAAGGAAATAAATTAGGGCGATTTGCCACAAATTGAACTTTGAGTAATTAATTGTAAATTGTTCAGTAGAATAAATATACACACCTACATATATAGCTGGTTGTATGAATCCCACATAATCAAACAATGGAGAATTTATACGCTTCTTTGGTCAACTGGGATATTACATTAGAAGGACACTTAATTATTAAAGGCAAAATATGATTAAAAAAGAGAAATTATTAAAGCTTAAATGTGATTAAATTAAGAGCCACGATTTGAGCTTAACTAAGACTCTAGAAAGAATCATGATTGAAGGTTTCCTAAGAATCTATAAAGAGCCATGATTGAAGCTTAAATTAAACTGAATTAAGAGCCATGGTTGAAGCTTAACTAAATCTCTATAAGAACCACAATTAAGAACCACGATTAAAGCTAAACATTTAAGCTTGAAACCACGATTAAGCTTAAATGAGATTAAATTAAAACCCACAATTGAAATTTAATTACGACTCTAGAAAGAACCATGACTAGAGCTTAACAAAGGCCTTACAAAGAAGGTGGGGTATCACAAAGCCATGGTACATAAAACCATACTGGCTTTGTGTCTCAATACAAACGCACATAAAGCCATAATTTTGATATGGCCTTAAGACTCATACCAATCTTAGTAAAATGGGACATAAAACTATAATGTATTTAACGCTATATGGTTTTATGTCCCATTGCTTTGTGACACCCCACCTATAAAGAAACATGATTCAAGCTTAACTAAGACTCCAGAAAGAGCCACAATTGAAGCTTAACTAAGCATAAAAAAGAGATAAGTTTGGAGCATAACTAAGACTTAATAAAGAACCACCATTGAAGCTTAACTAATTCTCTGGAAAGAGACAAAATTAAAGCTTAAATGAGACTGAACTAAAAGCCACGATTGAAGCTTAACTAAGACTTTACAAAGAATCACGATTGAGGCCTAACTAAGACTCTAGAGGGAGCCATAATTTAAGCTTAAATGAGACTGTATAAAGATTGAAGTTAAAAGAGCCATTATTGAAGCTTAAACATTATTATATAAAGATGCACGAGTGAAGCTATGTCTGTTTGTTCGTTCTGGACATTCTTATTTCCAAAATAATCTGTCTTTCCAATAGAACCGTATTTATATAACAAAATGTGAGACAACAAAAATTAATGTTCATAATCATCCAAACTAAGCTGATATATGAATCAAGGCCTACATCTTCTAAATACTCTTCCTCTATAGGTTCATCAGGTCATGCAAAAATTGACAACCCAATCGTACTCCTTATCTGCAACAGAGTGATACAGAAACAGAGTTCCACTGTCTCTTCCTGCACCTTATAATATAGATCTGGCCGCTTCTGAAGCAAAAGAATATTCATTTTGCCTCCTCAGCATGTCCCTAAATTATTAAAGAATATTTGTATATGAACTAGTTTCCCATTCATGTAACCATTACGTGTGCTCACACTCTATTTATATCATGGAAGCTTACTCCTACCATTGCATATTCTAGTTGTACATACATTTGAGGTTGAGATTTGAGCTTTGCCTTTTTCAACAGGTTCCTGAATATATCTACAGAGAACTTTTAAAACCAATAGTTTCCAGGTCCTTTTGCCTTATTAAACCCTACAACTGCTCAGAATCTCAAAAGACAAATATTTTATATTTTATATTTTACCTATCAGTTTCTATGTTCATTATTTTAGTTTTTAGGACACTCTGACCTCGTTTAAATGAAGTACTGTATTGTCAAGCTTTTCTGTACTAAAAACTTTAAATAGTTCTTCATATAAGTGTTAGTAACTAATTACAAATGCCCAAATTGATTTAAGGTTTAAATAAAGGGTGGGCCAACTTGGACTGACTGATTTGAAATGCTTATAACTTTTGCATTTTTAATTTAATACTCAATTGAACATCTCCAGAACATCGCTACGACGTATTCTAAAAGTTGATCTGAAGATGTTTCCATATAAAATTCAATTGGTCCAAGAATTATTGCCGAGGGATGCACCACAACGGCTACAATATGCCAATAGAGTTCAAATCATTCAGTCAAACTTGGCCCACCCTGTATATAGAAAAAATTGTTTAAGGTTTTATATAACAATTTTTAGTTGTGCAATAAATTTTGTAAATAACAATTTGAGTTGGAAATGTGTCAATTTATTTTTATAACCATCACCAAAAAAAACATGGTGGTATACTAAGTTTGTTATTTCGTTTGTAGCACAACGAAATGTTGGACGTAGAACCAAAAAGTCTATATATTCCGGGTCCTTATAAGATTCTAGAACGATCTAGCTGTTCTGAACGAAAGAGACAAATATAAATTCTTGATTACAATTGGAATATGCATAAAATTCTTAATATAAATATCGTTATTGAGAAGAAATTCAAGTAAAATAAACGTAAAATAAATAAAAATTACGGTGATTTGGTGGTGGGTATATATGATTCGACACAGGCGAATATAAACTCTTACTTGTTATGAATTATAAAAATATAGGATATACATAAGTATACGAGTATTTTTTATTATACAATTCATCAATGCATTGATGACAATACTATTAAATTATATAATAAAAATAATGTTGTAAAAATTGCTGTAATAACACATAAACAGTTGTGGTAAGCTAAATAGCAATACAAAATAGATCATTTAGTAAAGGCATATACAATTTTATTTTCTATATGTTATTTAACTGCACATAAGTGTTTTAAAATTTGCGTGTATATCTCATTAAATTAAAATTTATTTAATTGAATTTTATTCAAATTTATATCACGGAACTGTGAGCTATGATATTTATTTATTTATGAATTTGCTTATCGTACACAACAAGATATAAATCTTATAATTACAGTGAAGGAATTATATTTGTTTAAAACATAAATAGATTATCACAATTTAGTATTAAAATAAAATAAAATAAAATAAAATAAAATAAAATAAAATAAAATAAAATAAAATAAAATAAAATAAAATAAAATAAAATAAAATAAAATAAAATAAAATAAAATAAAATAAAATAAAATAAAATAAAATGAAATAAAATAAAATAAAAATGATTTATAAAAATATGAAATTAAATGAAATTAAAAAAAAATTAATATAAAACAAAATTTAATTTAATAAAAACAAATTAATTTAAGTTAAAGTAAAATAAAATAAAACAAAATACAAAAATTTAAATATATGTAAACAGATAGTTAGACACATAGATAACTGGTATTAGCTTATGAAATAATTGACTAATAGATTTTTAAATATGTTCACATTGTTGTTTGTTTGAACGTTATTAGGAAGCAGTTTCCAAAGACGGACATAATGAATAAAAAATTGATATTCAGATATCAGGCTGCGATGTGTAAAAGGAATTATCTTATTCCCTCTGTTAGACCTTGCAAAAGTTATTCGGTTGTACAGATATAGAGGATTCTTCTTATATATTATATTATGTAGCATTTGCAATACTTTCATATCCAAGAGGTTTTTAAGTGGCATACCGTAAAGTTTATTTGAGAACTGGGATATTCTATCGAATTTTCTTAAACCAAAAACGTATCTGATTATATTGTTATATGTTTTCTCTAATACAATTTTACTTCGAGAGTCGCAGCTTGACAATAACTCGCAACCATATAAAAGTCGTGGCATTAAGTATGTTTTGGCGATAAGTATTTTAATTTTTAAGGGCGTAAAGTATTGGGTAGGCCAGAGTCCATGTAATATTAAGTAAATGTTTGATGAAGTTTTATTAATATGGGTATACCAGTCTATATTGTTATTAAAAATAACACCAAGATTCTTTGCTGAAGTTAGGCATTCAATTTTTTCATTATTAAGCATTTAATCAATGTTTATATTATTAATACGAATCGTTTTACGGTGTATCATAATGCATTTGGATTTGTGAGGATTTATTAAAAGTCTATTAGCAGTTGTCCATCTATAAACACTATCCAAGTCCTTATTTAGTTTAAACACGTTATCTCCAATATCTTTTACAGAACTGCCAATGTAAATTTGTACGTCATCAGCATGCAGGTGTAACTAAGAATATGATAAAATCCGAGGAAGATCATTCAGAATAAAAGTGGTCCTAAAATTAATCCTTGTGGAACACCTTTAGTAACAGGGAGAGCAGATGAGTAGCTACCGTTGATGAATACTGATTAGTAACGATTACTTAGATATGACTTTAGAAGATTATTTTAGGTCCCTGATATACCGAACAACTTTTTGAGTTTGAGGAAGAGCAAATAATGATCAATTGTATCGAAAGCTTTGGAGTGATCTAGGAGCACTAACATAGTAACTTTCCCTATATCAATATCATTTCGAATATTTACACTTAGATTTTTTAAAGCTGTTACGCAACTATGCTTAGCTCGAAAGCCAGATTGATGTGTCGTGAGCAAATTAATGAATATTTAATGAAGAAAAACACGGATTTTAGTAATAGAAATTGAATTCTAGTTTTGAATTTTAGATTTTCTTAAATATTAATATGTACATACATGAATTTCTATATGTAGTTCAAAGTATTCAATGACCTTTATTGTTAAATAAATATTAAAACATATGTATATGCAGCCAGATTTTATGTGAAGAATGGCTAACATAATTCCGCTCTAAACAACATATTAATGGTGGTGCTATTTGTCGCAACCCGTCTGTATCAAACGTATTTATAAATACTTCTAAAATATAAACATCAAACATATACATAAATACGTGTTTGTATGTATGTATATGAAAAATATTTTATTTCTAAACCCTAAAGATATGCTTCATATTTTTTTTTATTGATTTCTCCATAGAAAAATCTTTATAAATAAAACAGAACGATAAATAATATAATTAAATTTTATAACAAAACCAGGGCTGCCAGATGAATTTCAAACAAAAAATCGTCAAAATCCCGTCTAAAAAGAAAAAAATCGTCATTTCAAATTTTAAAAATTGTCAAAAAATCTGAAAAATAAAAACTCACTATTTTTAATAGTATTTTGAAATTTCTATTTAAACGAAAACATAAAAATTCAAGTTTATATAGGCCCATAATCATAGTCATAGAAAAAGCATACTTTAAGCAAAAGCATGCTTTTGTTTTAAATTCAGAACTTAAAGTATGCTTTTCCTATGACTATGATTATGGGCCATAGTTTTAGTACAATACATATCAAAATACAGAAAGTTTAACTTTTTAAATAAGAAATCACAAAAAAATATATAATGTTAAACACAACTTGTGTAATATTTTTACAATATCTTAGTCCGCTTTCACAATTTTCAAATCCGATTTGTTAGGGCAAGTATTTTTGGATGAGAAGGGATAAGAGAACAAATCTTTTAAACGTATTTATATCGAGATAAAGTTTAACATACACAATATTTATATTCACAGAAATCATGACACTAAATTTTTGGATGATCGGTTCACAATAGCTTATATCTCCCATATAACGCACATTTCTGAAAAACTGTTTTATACGTGTACTGGGTGTAGGGTATTATATGGTCGGGCTTGACCGACTATACTTTCTTCCTTGTTTTATATACATATGTATGATGTCAGAAATATGTGTAAAATGCAAATTAATCATAAAATTTGTTACACTGCATTTGTGTGTAAGTGTATTAAACTGCTACATAATTGTATGGATAAAATATCATTTTAAGCTTTTTTAAAGCTACACGAAATTTGGTTAATTTAATTTTCAAAATGATACGAAAAGTAAAATATTTAATACATATTACTAAAACAATTTAATTTATAATTGGAACTATGTAGTAATTTTTCAACAACTTGAATATTTTGCAAGCGATCTTTCTATTTTCTTAGAAAGTTAGCGTCTTTTTACTAACAGTAAAAATTGCCAAAGAGTAAGGGACTTGAATTTATTTGTTGAGGCCAGCCTAATGTGCATAAAATCCACGATTGTATTAAAGTTTATTATGACATTTCTGTTTTCGTTATTAATAAACATCCCTGCATTTATGTGTGTTTAAATTTCTGTTACTTTTTTATAGTTTTAAATGTTTTTATAACTTAATAAATTCCAGTTTTTTTGTTGTATAAAAACAGACATAGTATATGTGAATAATACAGATGTGACTTACAGAAAAAGTTAGAGACATTACAAGTATCATTATATAATGATATTTAAGTACCCTACTTTGGCAAATATTTACAGTAGTGGACATATAATTATAAATGATGCTTTGATGTAATAAGATCGCTTTGTAGCTTTTTTAAAGACCTACACTGTAAATTGTTTTCAACGTTATTCAATTAGTAACCAATCAATATTGTTGTTGATGCACGACACGTTTAGTTTTAAGTTAAATTCAAAAATATAAACATATTGGCCCATAATCATAATCATAGAAAAAGCATACTTTAAGTAAAAGTAGACTTTTAACCCACTTGGCGCAACCGTCCTTTTAAAAGCACATAAAAAATACGGGGGAATACCGGGTTTGTACGTGCATTTAAGTGCACATTTTTTTATATTGTCATTGTTTATTCTTTGTTGTGTGTCTTCTGAATCTAATAGCGTCAGTTGATAAAAGAAGTTGGTCGTGTTTGAATTGTATATTGAGTGTTTTCTGAAAGTGTTTTTTTTTTAATTGTGCACAATGGGAACAAACTGGTAATTAAATCATTTACATATATTTAGTTCTTGTTTTTGTTTAAAAAGTAATTAGAGAAACATCTTAGGTAAACAACAAATAAATGGAAACCGAGCTCAATGCTGTATTGTGGCGCCACGGTCCATTTTCCCACTGCGTCCTTTTAAAAGGACAGTGGCAAAATATACTACCTATCTAATTTTCATTACTTAATATTTTATGTGTTATTATGTAGTAAATGAAACCGGAAGGCATTGAAACTTAACGAAATTTTGGAAGATCTTGAGCAATGGAGTGATGATGACGTTTGTTGGGCCATTTACATCGCACCGTCTGATAACGCTAATGCAGTTATAACAGATGAAGACAGTGCCGATGAAGATAATATGTGCCTCAACAATTTGCCAGGCTGTCAGCTACGTGCAGAGGCAGAAATGAGGTACAAATATGTTCCTGAATGCGAGAGCGATGGTGATAGCGATGACAATATTGCATTATGGGATCTAATCAAGCGCAAAAGGATTGCAGAGCCAAGGCCTAGTAATAAAAACAATTCAAGAACGTGGCAGCAAGTGGATATTGTTCCAAGCCTGCCACAATGGGAGGTATTTTCAGAATGCTCTCAAAATCCAGATCCAATGGAAATATTTTTAAAGTTATTTGATGATGGCATACATCCAAAGAGCGCTTCTTGGCGTATCACACCCCAACTTAGAACATAAAGTTTATTATTTCTTTTTTATTTTATTAATTTTAATTATACAAGTTATTTTTTTAATATTGAATTGTTAATTTAGTTTTTTTTTTAATAAAAACAAAGTAGTATATTTAGCTACCGTCCTTTTAAAAGAACACCCGATTCCGGGAAAACTATAGCTTTTTAGAAAAAAATGTATAAAATAAAAAATGTTTAAATACCTATGATGATTTAAGTTTAGAAATAAAAATTTAAGTTTTCAAAAAATAAAAATTCCGGCGCTATCTGGGTTAAACAACAAAAACATATAAATTTTGTTCTGAATTTAAAAAAAAAGCATACTTTAATGCTTTTTCTATGACTATGAATATGGGCCATTATTTTCACAATTGTTTTGGATTTTTGCTGGCCACATAATTAGAAACGCGCATTTTTTTTCTTCAACTTTTAAACTTTTCTAAATATAAGTCACAAAGTGAGTATAATTTGTTAAACAATAAATTAACTTGTAATAATTTTGATACGGTTTTGTTTCGAAAATGGGCTCCAGAAATGAGACGGTTAATTGTGCGGTGTTACCAAAATTAAAAACTTTCAATGTCGGCTATTGCACAAAAGTTTTCTTGCTCAAAAAAATGTTGTTTGGTGCAATTCACCTTTACAAAAATACAAAGGAGTTTGCAACCCCAGCTAGGAAACCTAAGACACGAAGGACCACTTTAGCAGAAGATAGAGTTATTTGTAAAGCCAGTAAAAGAAATGCATTTTTATCTTCGAGCGAAATAAAGGCTGAAATTGGAAATAAGCGCAGAAATATCCACACGGACAATAAGAAGACGCTTAAATGAGTCAGGACTTCGTAGGTGCATTGCACAGAAAAACCTCATGTCTCAAAAAAAAAATAACATGAAGTGGTTGCTTTTTGCAAAAGAAATGCTCAGAAAA
The DNA here is from genome assembly GCA_916048285.2 of Bellardia pandia. Classification (NCBI taxonomy): domain Eukaryota; kingdom Metazoa; phylum Arthropoda; class Insecta; order Diptera; family Calliphoridae; genus Bellardia; species Bellardia pandia. The sequence goes on along the minus strand of OU696531.1, from coordinate 96,514,768 downwards.
GATCCACGTTACTGGAATATAGTTCTATGGAGCGAGCGACGAATCAAAGTTTAACTTGTTCCAATCTGATGGAAAATCGACGTCCTCCAAATAAAGCCCTAGATACTGTTAAAACAGTGAAAAATGGTGGCGGGTCTATTATGGTCTAGGGTTTCTTTTCTTTTCGTGGTGTGGGACCAATTACACGAGTTCAGGGAATAATATATCAGCATCAATATAAAAACATTTTGGAAAATGTTATGGTACCGTATTGCTTTGCCCGTCCAATACATTTTCCAGCATGATAATGACCCAAAGCACACTTCACGCTTAGTGGAATGTTGTTGTTAAAAATAAGGGTTATCTAACAAAATATTAGAGGATAAGTCTGTTTTGTTAAACCTCGCTAGGGGTTTTTGCATACTTTTTTTTAGTTTCTAATTATGTGACCAATTTGAATTGTGTTTTTTGTTAATTCTGTTAATTTTACATAAAAAAGTATTGATGAAGTGATTTTTTTTTATTTTAAACTTAATAATAATTTGTTACTTTACTATTTCTAGTTATTAGTTTTAATATGTTGAGCTAAATTTTTTAAATATATAAACAAATGTATATGCAGAAAAGTCGTTTCTAATTATAAGTCCTATTGCTGTTTATATCATATAAACAGTCAGGATTGAAGCTAAACTAATACTCTTGAAATAGCCAAGATTGATGGTAAACTAAGACTCTAGAAGTCGCCACTATTGAAGCTTAACTCTAAAAAGAGCCACGAGTGCAGCTAAACTGTGATTCTAGAAAGCCCTGAGGATAAACAAACACATTAAAATAGCAACGATTGAGGCTAAAGTCTGACTCTAGAACGAGCCAGGATTGAAGCTTAACTAAGACTCTAGAGAGAGCTACGATTGAAGCTAAAAGGGCCACGAAAGAAGCTCATTGGAAAAAGATAAACTAAAACTCTAGAAAGACCCACGCTTGAAGCTTAACTACGACCCTAGAAAGAACCACGATTGAAGGTAAACCGAGACTCTAGAAAGAGCCACGATTGAAGCTAAACTAAGATTTTAGAAAGAGCCAGGCTTGAAGCTTAACTACGACCCTAGAAAGAACCACGATTGAAGGTAAACCGAGACTCTAGAAAGAGCCACGATTGAAGCTAAACTAAGATTTTAGAAAGAGCCAGGCTTGAAGCTTAACTAAGACCCTAGAAAGAGCCATGATAGAAGCTAAACTAAGACTCTAGAAAGAGCCAGGCTTGAAGCTTAACTAAGACCCTAGAAAGAGCCATGATTGAAGCTAAACCGAAAATCTAGAAAGATCCAAGATTGAAGCTAAACTAAGACTCTAGAAAGAGCCACGATTGAAGCTAAACAAAGACTCTAGAAAGAGTCAGGATTGAAGCTTAACTAAGACCCTAGAAAGAGCGACGATTTAAGCTAAACTAAGACTCTAGAAAGAGCCAGGCTTGAAGCTAAACAAAGACTCTAGAAAGAGCCAGGATTGAAGCTAAACAAAGACTCTAGATAGACTCAAGAAAGAGCTACGATGGAGGCTAAATTTACACATTAGAAAAGTCATGATTGAAGCTAAACAAAGACTCTAGAAAGAGCCACGATTGAAGCTAAACTAAGATTTTAGAATAGGCCAGGATTGAAGCTAAATTAAGACACTAAAAAGAGTCACGATTGAAGCGAAACTTAGACTAAATAAAAATATCGATTGAATAACTGAAGTTTAATTGTGATTGTAGAAATACTAATAATGGAAAAGTGTTTACTGCTGACCTAAGATTGATATGTATAAATGCTTACTGTAGGGGTTGTTTTAAGGAAGCCTGGTACACATTTTTTTTAATATTCATGCGGCAATAATTGTTAAATGTTTTAAAATATACATGACATTTTACCAAAATATGTTACGGGCATTTAAAAATATGTTGTATATATTTTTTAATAACAAAAAAAAAACACCTTTATATAAATTGTTAATGTTTGGGCTACAAATAATGCAATACAATATATACGTATGTGTAGTAAATCAAATAAGTTTGATTTATTAAATGCAAAAAAAAAAGAAGATAAATAACTGAATTTTTTCTTTTGTGATAAAAAAAGCTAAAGTTTGAATAAAAATTGTACTTACAGCAATAGGCAGTATGCTTGTGCAACAGAGTATGACATAAATGTGGACATAAATGGTGGGTTTTTTTGTATTGGTAAAGACCAAATGTAAAATATTAAATAATTTATATGAGAAAACCAAATTAAACAATTGAATAAAAGCTGAAAAAATAGGACAAATATAAACCGTAATATGACAAGCTGCAAATATAAATGGCAATATTAAGGCGGTTACACAAGATTTAACAATATGTTTAATTTTGTAGGAAAAAAAATTATAAATTTTATATAAAGGGTGTCCCAACTAGAACGCAATTTTTAAATTTTAAAGAAAATACAGATATTTAAAAACAGAATCGTGAAACTTTATTACATCGTAAAGTAGATAGAATGAGGTTATGTATAAAGTAAGATATCGTGCAGATGGCTGTGCTGGCACACACGCGATCTTTTAATGAAACTTTCAATGACCTTTTTGCACAAATGCTGCGGTATTTCATTAATGCAGCGTCCAATTTTCTCTTTTAAGGCTTGAGTCGTCGTCGGCTTATTCGCGTAAACCATCGACTTTAAAAAACCCCAAAGAAAATAATCTAAAGGTGTTAAATCGCACGATCTAGGCGACCAATTCTGGTCTCCAAAACGCGTAATAACACGACCGGGAAATGACTGATGCATTTTCTCTGGCTGTATGACATGCGGCGCCGTCTTGTTGAAACCACATGCCCTCCACATTCATTTCTTCAATTCAAGGCAAGAAAAAACTGGTAATTATTTCACGATACCCAACACCATTGACACCATTGCGTTCTAGTTGGGATACCCTTTACTTCTGGGATCATGCAAAAGGCAAAAGGCTTTTAAGTTAAAGTTTAAGTTTGGTTTAAATACATTTACTTAGCAAAATTAAATTATCTTCCCAAATTGCTATTTATACATATTTGCTAAACTTGGAAATTTGGTCTTCTTAAAGAGTTCAATAAACTGCCGAATTTTTAAACATATTCAGTCTTTTTCCTCTTCTAATACATTTTAATGAAAATAAATTAAATACTTTTTCCCTGTTTCATTTTCTGGTGCCATCATTGTTCGCAAAATAAAAAACCCATTTGATGAATTTACGATACATTTTTGCAGTTTTGTACAAAATTTATGATGTTTTATTAAACTGTCCAGTGCAAACTAAATGCTCATAAATATCCTGAGTCATTTTGTGTCAAAACCTCAAACTTCAAACAGAAAATAAATACTCTTACCAAAAACTGTTTCGTATAAATTTTACATGACACATCATAATGCTACCTAATTTGCATAATAATAAGTCTCTTCATCGATTGCAGTTTAAAGCAAAAGGAGTAAAAGAAATTAACATATTTACGTTTCAAACAAACAAACTCAAAATTTAAAGTAGTTTGCAGTATGTATTGAGTATTTGAGTTATCAAGAAAAATCAATATGCACAGCTAGAAAATAAACATTCCACTCCAAATAAACTGATGACCATTTCAAATGGTATTTTTTAAAGCTTCATGATTCGATGATTTGCTGTTTGTTACTTTTATTATATTTCATTTCGTGTTGCATTTATGCAGCAACAAAAAATAAACAAACGTGATAATTACACTGATAATGACCCACACACAACTCATTTGGGTGTTTTTTTTTTTAGTATTTGCTAAACACACACAACAATTTACTTCTTTTGGGGTTTTTGCATCAGCAAATTTTAAAATTTTTTGCTTGATTTTATGTTTTAAAAACAAAACAAACAACAGCAAAAAGTTCTCATATACAAGTTAACTAAACATTGTTTTTAATTAAAAATTCAAATCATATACAAAAGACGTAACTTTACTTTACTTTTATTTTGTTTTTGTTTTCACCCCAAACTTAACTAGAGTTTAGCTTTGCAGTAACATGTCGTATAGCACTAATAAAGCTATGTATAGACGGTTGTCAGATCTAGCAATGTGCTAGCAATATACTGACCTTGAAAAATTGTTAGCAAAAGGTAAATTGTCAATGCTTTTGAAGACAAAAATTTCAAGTTAATTTTGCTGAAAATTTTTCAGATAACGTTGTAAGATCTGACAACCGTCTGCACAAAGCTTAAGACTGTACAAATACTGCAGAGACAAGCAGAGAGTTGGTTTTTAAAGTAAAGGGCGATTATTATTTGGGTAAGAGTGAGATACCCGGAACCATTATTTGGCATTCCACGTGGATACACTATGGAACGAATTAGTTCTTGGGTAGAATCGGAATTTTCCCGATGTTGGAACAACCTGCCAGGCCTTAGACAGCCCAAAAGGTTTATTACTCTGTCTAAACGAAGATCTCAATTATTGCTATTGCTCGGAAAGGGCGAATTGAGATTACTTACTGGATTATTCACAGAACACGGTAGCTTTAGATATCACCAATTTACTTTAGGTAATGTTGCGAATGATCAGTGTTGGTTTTGTGAACTTGAAGCCGAAACCTCTGAACATATTCTTTGCGACTGTCCAATGCTGGCAATACGCAGAACAAGATGGCTCGGAAGGGCCTTTATGGCCCCAGGGGATGTATTTGATCTCTCATCTAACAAAATAATTGGCTTTATACACAGTCTAAATCTAACATGATGAAACTTCAAGGCTGCACAAAAGATCTCATAGGTCGTAGTGCATGAGGCCTCACTTAATAATAATAATAAATAATAATAATAAGAGTGAGATATTTAGTAACCATGTTTGAAGCAAAAGTAAAGACTATATACGGAGATCAGTAAAGAAATTATAGAGATAGATGATTGAAGCTAAATGATAAATGAAGCCAAATAAACACTATATAAAGACCTAAATAAAATCCCGCACTAGCAGCTAAAGCAAGACCATATAAAGAGCCAAGATTAGAGCTGCAATTAAACTATATAACAGTTCAACTAAAAATAATAATTTCTTAAGAATATTTGATAAATATTTCGTTATTTAGGCTCGAGTTCATTATATTTATAGCCTGTTTAGCGATTTCGAACGATAACGTTCGCTTAGATAAGACTTAAGACACAAACTTTTTATCGTATCTATTTTTTAGTCAATCAAGTTTGTTTATTCCACAATCAAGTTTGTGTCTTAAGTCTTATCTAAGCGAACGTTATCGTTCGAGATCGCTGAACAGGCTATTAATTTTCATTAAATTATTTTTACTGAAATTTATTGATAATTTTCTTGACTTGGGATTCGAACCTGGGTTGTTGAATTTACATATGTTTCGAGAAACACCACTTTCTCTCATCAGAATTCTTTACGTTCTGACCCTCTGCACCACTGCGATGCCCGCTAGCCTACAGTCAAACATCAATCTTTTAACCAGTGTAACCAAGCCAAGCAAAATTATTAATAAATTTTAATAATAATTTTCATGTAACAATTTCTACCTTCAGTAAAAATAATTTAATGAAAGTTAAATTTAATGAACTCGAGCCTAAATAAATAAATATCAAAGTTTTAAATCTTAACAGTTCAAATAAAAATAATAATTATTTCTTAAGAATGTTGGTAATCAAATAAAATTCGACACAAATAATATACAGAAATGATGACACCTAATTTTATAATGGTCGGTTCGTAATTAGTCGAAAATCTCATATAAGACCCTCCCCGTAATTAACTTTAACCTTAATAAATCTTTTAAAAGTATTTATATCGAGCTAAAGTTTAACATACACAATATTTATATTCACAGACATCATGACACTAAATTTTTGGATGATCGGTCCATAATAGGTCATAGCTCCTACATAGCGCCCATTTCTGAAAAACTGTTTTATTTATATACTGGGTGTAGGGAATTATATGGTCGGGTTTGAGCGACTAGACTTTCTTACTTGTTTTGTATTGTGTTGGGAAAAGGAGAAGTTAATTATTCTGATTGAAGCAAATAGCAATAGCTTTTGCAAATATATTATGGTTTGGAAATAATTGTTTTGAGTTTTTAAAGTTAGAAAATTTCATTGATTTTAAAGCTAAATAGAAACTAAGAGCTAATTGTTTGATGTTATTAACAGTTTGACAGACCAAATTTGGTAGTTGTTTGGCATACTAAAGTTTCCAATTGATTATAAGTATTCACGATTAAGGCGTCCAATTGATTATAAAAGGATCCACGATTAAGGGCTGAAAAGTACTTTGCTTAAATATTTTGCATACTGTTGATATCGATTTGATAAACAATCGTATACAAAAGTTAGGCTACTAAATTTTCTGATCATCGGTGCATAATAGGTTATAGCTCCCATATAACGCTAAACCAGGTGTAGTGTATTATATATGAACGATTTGGTCAACCATACCTTCTTACTGGATAACTTTTTCTACGAGAACACAACAAGTACATTTTAACAAAACCCAACTCCTTCACTCTCTCTCTCACATTGACATTTAGATTTATTTTACATTACAAAATGCTACAATAACAATGTTTGCTATCAGTACAATACTGCTGTATAACGAAACAGAAAAGATCAGTGTACAACACTATGTTGCAACTATATAATATTTAATGGTTTAATTTATCTTGCAATTGTCAGCACAGGTAGAAATAAAGTGTTAATTTGCACCTACAACTGTTGTATGTCTGCATGCAACAATATGTACAACATAATGCATGTGCAGCATTTTATTGATGTAGTTGCATTTGTTTAACATGTGGAATGTACACAGTGTTGCGAGGTAAGTTGTTATTTTTTGGTCTAATTGATTTTTCATTTGTTTTCTTTCAGGGAAAGAACGAACGTGTAATCAATATCTCAAGGTATATATGCACATAATTATACGTTAAGATGTACGTGAAAAAACGAGTAAAATTCATACACAAATGTCTCAAGTTATGTAGGCCAGTTTTTAAGAACTAATATTTTTTAATTAACATTTTTTAAAATAAATTTCAAAGCTTAAACTGATAATTGTGTAAATGTAATAAAATAAGGGCTAAATAGCAATATAATGCCAAAACTGTTTAAACACCCCATTTTTACATAAGTAAATTTATAATAGCAGCAATTTTTATTAGGAAATAGCGAAAACCGTTTCTGCTCAGTTTTTTTTTGCTGTCATTGTAGTAATTTGAGTAGATCATACAATGTTAATTAATGTTATAAAGATAAAATTAACAACATCAATTTTTCTGTTATTCAATGTTAATAATGTCTATAAATTGTAAATAAAGAAATTTTTCCAATTAATATAAAACCGATAAATATAATTAATTTAAAACTTTTTCATTAAAGGCAAATATATTTTAAGAATTATTGCATTTAAAATTTTTCAATAATTTCTTTCTAATATTTATTTTCGAATTAAACAAAATTTTAAAGAACGCTTAGCTCTTTAAATAAACTATATTCACCCTTAATCATACAAATTTAGCTTCAAATATGAATGTCTATATAAAATCTTTATATTATCATAATTCAGCTTCAATCATGGGTCTTTATTAATTCTTAATTTAGCTTCAAACATGACTTTTTATATAATCTTAATTTAGCTTCAATAATGGGTCTTTACACAATTTTAATTTAGCTTCAATCGTGCATCAAGTTATAATATTAGTTTGGTTCAATCATGAACTCTTTACCCAATCTTAATTTAATTTTAACCTTGGGCTTTTATATAAACATAATTTACCTTCAATCATTGCTCTTTATATAATCTTAATTTAGCTTCAATCATGGCTCTTGATATAATCATAATTTAGCTTTAATCATAGCTTTTTATATAATCTTAATTTAGCTTCAATCATGGCTCTTGATATAATCATAATTTAGCTTTAATCATAGCTTTTTATATAATCTTAATTTAGCTTCAATCATGGATCTTTACACAATCTGAATTTAGTTTAGTTCAATCATGAACTCTTTACCCAATCTTAATTTAGTTTTAACCTTGGGCTTTTATATAATCTTAATTTAGCTGCAATCATGGGCCTTTACACAATCTGAATTTAGCTTCAATCATGGCTCTTGATATAATCATAATTTAGCTTCAATCATGGGTCTTTATATAATCTTAATTTAGCTTCAATCATGGCTCTTTTTATAATCTTAATTTAGCTTTAACCGTAGATCTTTACACAATCTTAATTTAGCTTTAATCATGACTCTACATAATCTTAACTTAGCCTTAATCATGGGCCTTTATATAACCTTAATTTAGCTTCAATCATGGCTCTTTATATAATCCTAATTTAACTTCAATCATGGGTCTTTGCATAATCTTAATTTAGCTTCAGTCATGGGTCTTTGTATAATCTTAATTTAGCTTCAGTCATGGGTCCTTTAATATCCTTAATTCAGTTTCAATTATGGCTCTCTATATAAACTTAATTTAGCTTTACTCGTGGCTCTTTATATAAAAATAATTAAGCTTCAATCATGGCTCTTTATATAATCCTAATTTAACTTCAATCATGGATCATTATTTAATATGAGTTTGGCTCAATCATGAACTCTTTAAACAATCTTAATTTAGTTTCAATCATGGCTCTTTATATAATCCTAATGTAGCTTCAATCATGGGTCCTTTAATAGCCTTAATTTAGCTTCAATTATGGCTCTCTATATAAACTTAATTTAGCTTCAATGATCATTAATCGCCTGCTTTCAAGGCCTCGTAATTTGAGTAATATAGAACTAATTTAACGAGTGAATTGTAACGCTTAGAGTGGCAATTGTGTTCGATCTCTTACATTATTTCTAACAAGTATCTGTTACATTTTAATATGTTCAAATTAAAGTTTAAAAATTAATTATTTAGAGAGCGGCAATTGGTGAAAGGTGTATGTGGTTCTGGTTTTGATTTTAGACAGACCGAAAGTCATACAGACAGATAAAAACAAAACGCCAAAGAAAGAACAAACATGCATACTAATTTGGAAATATTAAATAAATATGTATATGTATACGTATGTATGTACATATAAATGTATTTATATTTATATTTATATTGTAAAAAGCAAACAAATTAGACAACTCATCAATTATTGGCAAGGCGTAACGTAGATATAGAACATTATAACGAAAAGTTGCCTTTTATTTATTGTATTCTGTATTTATTCTTACATTTTCTTGTTTGGAAGATGTCAATGACAACAATGACGATGGTGTCAAAAGGGGCGTTAAAGACAGTTAATCAAATAAAAATGAACTGTTTGTAGAGGGTAAAATTAGACGTTTATCTTTTGCAGATAAATTTACTTGTTTTGTTTACTCAAGAGCAAAATTATATTGACACAACACTCTGCTAAGATTTTTATTTTTCCTTACGAATAATTAATATGAAAGAGCATTAAAATAAATTCATTAGGTTTTATTTAGTTAATGGGAAAATAGGAAAAATATGTAGACAAGCAACAGTTAATGGTAACAGAGGATAAATAAATATGTGTATTATACATTGATGGTGGATTAGGGTTGTGGTGTATAAATTTATTAATATTAAATTGTATTAAGTTTATAATGACTTTAATTTCAAGTGACACAAATTGACATAAAGCAGAGAGTTTATTTTTAGAAAACCAAATTGCAGATCATTAAATATTTATGTATGTAAAAGTTTAGTTTTTGTTTTGAAAATGTTTGTTGTTCCTTTAATATATTATATGAAATATTGACTTTTTAGAAGTCACTAATATATGTACAAAAAATTTATTGACTGGCATAATCTCTCCTCCCGTTAGGGAATTAAAACATTTGAATTGTAATGTCTCAAAATGTTGAGTGCATGTAAATTATGTACGTTTGTAATAACAATTGAAAAGTTATGAAATGGAAATTTATATAAGAACTGGTAGAAATATATACATGCAATAATATTGAAACTGTAAGAATTAAAGAAATAATACCCACTATTAAAGATAAAAAAAAACTATATAAAGACCAGCGATTGTAGCTAAATTTGAAGCACAATAAAAACTATAAAGAAGACTATTTAAAGAACCTCGATTAAAGCACAATAAAGTTTATGTAAAGACCCGCCTCAATTGAGTCTAAACAAAGATTATATAAAGACCCACGATTGAAGGAGAATGAAGACTGGGAGTCAATAAAGACTCTTAAAATACCGACGATTGAAGTTAAATGTAGAATATTTAAACACCCACGATTGACGCTAAATCTTGACTATATAAAGCACTAAAATTTAAGCGCAATAAAGTATATACAAAGACCTTCCACTGAAGTTAAATGAAATCTATAAAACTCCCCACAAATGAAACGCAATAAAGACTTTACAAACTCACACAATTGGAGGTAATAAAACATATATAAAGACTAATGATTGAAGGTCAAAACAGATTTATAAAGACACAGGATTAAAGCTAAATTAAGACCATATAAAGGCACACAATTGATAAATAATAAAAACTATATAAAGACCCATGACAGAAGCTCAATAGAGATTCTATAAAGACCTACAATTGAAGCTAAATCACGATTATGTAAAGACACTCGATTGAGATTCAATAAAGATTAAATAAAGACCCATGATTGAAGGTGCATAAGGAATATATAAATGAAGACTATAGAATAAACCACGATTGAAGCTAAATTAAGCTTATAGAAAGACATTCGATTGAAGCTTAGTGAAGACTATTTAAAGACCGACAACTGAAGCACAATAAAGACTATAGAAATACCCACGATTGAAGCTCGAGTAAGACTATTAAAAGACCTAAGATCAAAACTCAATAAGAACTTTCACAACACCCACGATTGAAAATCAATAAATACTATAAGAAGAGCCACGATTACAACTAAATTAAGATTATAGAAAGACCCTCGATTAAACCTCTATAAAGACTATTAAAAGACCTAGCATTGAAGCTCAATGAAGACTATTAAAATATCCTCGATTTAAGCTAAACAAGCACTGTAAAAGGACAAATATATATAGGGATAAATGTCTTTTTCAGATGTGGTCCTTGTATGGGAGATATGACCAATTCTAGGCCGACCACCATAAAATTTAGTACAACAATTTATTTGCCTATAGAGATTATTTATGTAAAATTTTAGCCGTTTAACATTATTAATATCTATTTTATACGTATTTAAGTGAATTTTGGAACTGTAGTTTATATGGGGTCTATGGCAAACATGGAGCGAACTAAAAAAAAATTTCGTTTTGCGATTTCTTTTTGCATAAAACTTATTTTTACTGAATTTTGTCGTGATATTCCAATTTTATAGGCATTTATGTATAATTGAGCAATATTTCGGGAATATATATATTTGTATGGGAGATATGAGAAATCATGAACCGATTCTTACTATTTTCAGCACACTTTCTTCTCTTATCATAAAAGAAAAGTATACAAAATTTCATATTATCTGCAATATATTTCAAAATATTGCAATAAAATGGACAAAAAGTATTAAATTTTTATGTAGGTTGTCGCACATATTGGTCCATAACTCTGGTTGGCCTAAACCGATTTTGCTGGTTTCCAATACCAAAGTTATTCGGAAAATAGGAAATATTTTCTGGAAATTTGGTTGAGTTAGGTTGTATAGTTTGGACGTGAGAGTGTTTTACACAGACGGACGGACATGGCTAAATCGACTTAGAATTTCATAAGGATCAAGAATATATGTCTTGGGTGTCAGGTGAATATTCACAAAGTTTCAATCGAAATGACAAACGTAATATACTCTCATTCACCACTAACAACCGCTTGCTTTTAATATGCAGCAGCTCTGTTTTCTGCGCAACATTTTAAATGTTAAACAAATGTTCTGTTTTTATTTCTGTTTAAACAAATGTAATTAAATCGACCAAAAAAAAAAAAACAGAACCACTAGTTCTCAGTCATTGAACAATGAATTACTTAATTGAAACTTATCATTACAACTTAATCATGAAATTAATTTTATTGTATAAACCACTTTAATTTGAAACAAATGGAATTTCCAAAAATATATAGAGAAAAACAATATCAATATTTATTTACGCAGCCCGTAAAAGTTTTTTTTTATTATTATTATTTGACCGGTATCGCATGTAATAAATAAAAATTTCATATCATTTACAAAAGACAGCTAAGAGCAGCAGCTTTCTAGATGGTTTAATGACTGCTGCTATGATTTTGTCAAAGCCAAAGTGCACTGATCCATAACTGTCATGTACTTAAACTCTGTGGCTATAAATTATTGTAACTCATGGGGTCTGGGTTATTATTTTTCGTCGTTTTTTTCTGGTTTGTATCATTTAATTGTGCAAGTATTTATTCATTGGTGTGTCAACTTGTTACGCCCCAAAGTGTCAAGTGTGGCAAAGGGTATGATAAAATAATTTGTTATTGTGCCTGAAATGCTAGTATTCACTAACTTTTGCAACACCCTTTACTAACATGTAATTTCCTTGTAGCAGTTGTTGATATATTAAAAAAAAAGAACAACTTGTATTCGGGAATTAAATACCAGCACCAAACTGTGTATGAACAAATCACAAAACCAGGAATATTTTTTAATTAAAATTGACAAGTTTGGACAGATTGTTTTTTTTTTTGTTCTTTTTTTGGTTTGCGTTTGTGTAAGTTGAAGGTTCCTTCGTTCAGTTCAGTAATACTTTGTGACAGGCAACACATTATGAATGATGAAAATGTATGCATAAAAACAAAATTACTTGAAGGAAGATTAAATTTGTTGTTGTCTGTTGTTTTGTTTTTAAAGGATCCTCCACCAAGCTCTTGCCACATGTATCTGCTGTAGAAATCTACTTATGAAATTTCATGCATATTACAAAACAAATTTAAGCTCTTACTGAAAGACGATTTTCATGGTATTTATCAGAAACATAATTTGTTTAGAGAGAACACGGAAGATGATTTTAAAGTACAGTGGAGTAATTGCTAGCAAAATCAGTTATTGCGGAAGCATATTATTTTGTTGTTGGTAAGATAAATAACCTTGTAAATATTTACTATTCCTAAGTTTAGGGAAACACAAAACACAAAACTTGTAAAGCATTGATAGTTGTTTTTCGTTTAAATTAACAAATGCCAGAAGTTGTAAATAGAAAACTCTAAGGTGTTTTGGTATGCAACTTAACTCAAGCACAGTGGGTCAGAAACAAAATACTTTGCAAATATTAACACGAAATTTGACACAGAAGTAGAGGAGAACAATTTGGGTTTAAATTTTGAAGATGGACCCGAGAAATAACTAAGAGAAGGAGGGATTAGTTAAGGTTTTAACTGAATATTTAAACAGTATACAGAACAACAATATGGTAGGTACGAGGGCGGTTCGGAAACTTCTTAGAGAATAGTTAGTTTTTCAAAAACATTATTATTTTTCAATATAATCTCCTGAGACTTCAATACACTTAATACAACGTTTATCTAGCAATTCTATCCCTTGATTAAAATACTTTTCCTCAAGGAACTAAACCTAAAAAAATACAAGCATATGAGATTTTCAAGAATCAATAGTACTGTTTGTAAAATTTTTATTAGGTGGACATCAACTTGAATCAGTTACAGAATTTTTGGATCTTGGTATTCTTTTGGATCCTAAACTAAATTTTAAAAATCATATAAACATGATTGTTAATAAAGCTCGTGGTGTGCTAGCTTTTATAAAACGATGGGCGAAAGAATTTACGGAGCTAACGATCACTAAGCGGTTACACACTTCTTTGGTAAGACCAATTTTGGAATATGGATCTGTCACTTGGGTTCCTGATGCATATTGTGATATAAATATGATTGAATCTGTCCAAAAGCAGTTTCTTCTCTTTTGTCTGGACAACTCAACTTGGAATCCTGATGTTATTCTTCCACCTTATTCTTCAAGACTGTCAATAGTAAAATTACCAACCTTGGAAAGCAGAAGAGTCATGCTTAATGTATCTTTTTTATTTAATTTAATTAATGGTGATATCTACTCTGATTTTTTGCTAAACAATATAAATTTTAATGTTCCACAACGATCAATTCGCTATTTTATACCATTATATCTGCAAGTTTTTCAATCCAATTATGCCAATGCTGATTCATTAAGAAGATTATGTAGAGTTTATAATGAATTTTATTTTCTTATTGATTTTTCTGTTGATGTCAGTATTATAAAACGTAATATTATATTGTACCTTAATACTAATTAATAATTATATTATATTGTAAATTATGGTCTGTAAGGATTTTTATCCGTAGACTTATAAATAAATAAATAAATAAATAAATAAATAAATAAATAAAAAAAGGCCTTCAAAATAGTGGTTTTCAACTGTAATTGCATCTTCATTTGAGGTAAAACGCTTGCCAACTAGGAATTGTTTTCGATTTGGGAACAGGTAAAAGTCACTGGGAGCTAAATCCGGAGAATAAGGTGGGGGGTCAAGCAACTTGTACTTTAAGTCGTTAATTTTATTCATTGTTAAAACACTCTTGTGCGCTGGTGCATTGTCTTGATGAAAAATTATTATTTTGTGCTGTATGCCAGGAGGTTTTTTTCCGAATTTTTACATTGAATGAATCCAAAATGTTGCAATAATACTTTGAATTTATTGTTTTACCCTTTGCTAGATAGTCAATCAATAAAATACCTTTAAAGTCCCAAAAAACCGTTGCCATAACCTTACCAGCCGATTGAATTGTTTTTGCCTTCTTTGGGGCACTTCCTCCTGCTTCCATTACTTGGATTGTACTTTTGTCTCTTGAGTATAGTGGTGGATTCATGTCTCATCAAAAGTTATGAAACGACGCTTAAAATCCATTTTATTTTTTTTTAACAATTCAAACAAGTTTGAGAAATTTTCATTCTTATAGGATTTTGGTCGTCCGTTAACAAATGCGGCACCCATCTTGCAGAAAGCTTTTTCATGTGTAGTTCTTCATGCAAAATTAAATGGACTCGATCATTTGAGATGCCCGTGATATTGCCTATTTCACGCACTTTTATTCGTCGTTCATTTAATACCATATCATGCAGTTTGGCTATAATTTATGTTGTTGTTGCTGTTTTGGACGTCCAGTACGTGATTCATCCTCAAGGTTAAAATTAGCAACCGAATATTTTTCTGTTGCATATGAAGGAGCACCTAACACATTTACCATAGCATTATGAATTTCTTGTCCCGATAAAACTTTTTTATTTAAATTCTTAATGAACGAATTTTTCCATTGTAAACAAATCGACGATGCATCTGTTTCTATATGAAGGAGTTGTCAGATCAAAAAAAAAAAAATTTAACATGTGTTGAAAGCACAGATGAAGATTTCCAAAACACTTAACTTTTTTCTGTTTATACCGCGCTTTCTGTTCTAGACTAAGAAGTTTCCGCACCGCCCTCGTATTTCATGTAAGTTTAGATCCTTATATTACAAAACTTTTATATACTTCTCTTGTTCAACCAATTCTTGAGTATGGATCAATTGTTTGGTATCTGTGTTATTCAATTCATATCAAGAGTATTGAATCGGTACAAAAACAGTTTTTAATTTTCTGTCTCCGTGTTTATGGTTGGAATTCTGATGTCTTGCCACCGTATCAAAGTAGACTTGCTTTGATGAAATTGCCAACTCTAAATAGTCGACGATTACTGCTGAGCACTTTATTTGTGCTGGGCATTATTCGTGGTGATGTTGATTTGGAGTTCCTGTTCAGTCAACTAGACTTTAATGTTCCTGTTAGATCAACTAGTAATTTTGAACTCTTACTGCCGTATTAATAAAAAATAAAGTAGACTTGAAGTGTGCTTTTAGACAAAATTTTCATTCAAAATTTTCTTAAAGTACATTTGAAGTCTATAAATACGGGCATTCGTATTAAAATACTACCGTTCTGTATATGCTAATAATGATTCTTTTCGTTGTGCATGTGTTAACTTTAATAAATGCTATCACCTTGTGGACATATCTGAGAATAATGACGTACTGAAGAGAAGTCTTACTTAATACCTAAATTGTTGAACTAATTATTTATATATTACTGTTTTTGTCATTTATATTTAGTCAGTAAGAATGTAAAAGCTATTGACCTAAATAAATAAATAAATAAATAACTAAATAAATAAAATGTGTATATTTACACACAGTGGGGCAGAAACAAAATGACACTATCCAAACTTTAGAAATTTAAAATTGAAACTACTGGTGAGTCAGGTGATTCACAGCATTAACAAGTGTAGACAGTATAATTACCATAATTAAGCCGGACGTATGGTACAATATTTCGCTGTTATAGTACTAGCTAAGCTCAAGTGAGTGTTAACATTCTAACAATTAACTAAATTATTTTTTATTATCATAAGCAAGTCACTTTAATTATATTTAAAGTCCCTGTGTCATTGTCATTGAGTTTTCGAAAGTTTAATGGCAAAGCTGTTTCATTCAAATTATTGTTCAAATAAGATTAACAAGCTTAAGAAGTACATACAATTTCAATTAAATTTTCAAGAATATTTATTTTAAATGACATTACAATACTAAGACATTTTATCAATACACAAAGCATTAGCACTTCTCAAAAATCAATAGCAATTATGCTACAAATTTAGTCAAACTATAATAAACTTTTATTATTGTCCTATTTGACCTAAATTCCACTCAATTAATAAAACTTCAGTGATCCACCTTTTTAATTAAAATCCATTTAAATTTACAATCTCAACGCACTTAAAAACCACTTTAATATACAAATTTGAACAAAATTTCCAACAATATACAAACACATGCATACAAATATCCAGCTTCTTCCAAAAATGACTTAATTTTGTTGAAACTAGAGCAAACACACACACCCCCTCCCACTAACAACATTTACGACTATTTGCTTTACTCAATTGTAGTTGTAATCCCTAAAAACTTTATTTAACTTTCAACTGTTACACATAAAGTCAGTTAAGAGAACCTGTTTTTCCATTTTCCAGCACATGTAGCTATAAAATATTCAAGCAGTATTTTTGTAAAGAACCAGAACAAATGTACAAATGTAGGACTATTCTCTTGTTTGGCATTACCGACATACTGAAAGATGTGTAACCTCACTTAAATGCAATACTTAAACAATGGTCAAGTGCCTCCATATATACATATTTACATATGCACGTACATCTACTGCATAAATGTCTGTATATGTTGTGGCTATGTAGGCTTAATATCTATTGTAAGTCCTTTTTTTCATCATCTCAACCAACAAAATGCAAATGAAACCTTTTGCCATGCAAAGATACAACAAAAGTTAAGTGTGTACGAAGGCAAACAAGTGTAATAAAAGGAGATGAGACTGAAAATTCATTACACAGTTTATTGAACTAAACTTACCCCCTGGCCCACGATGTCGAACGATAATGTTCGCTTAAATAAGACTTAAGACACAAACTCGATTGTGGAATAAACAAACTTGATTGAGTAAAAAATAGATACGACAAAAAGTTTGTGTCTTAAGTCTTATCTAAGCGAACGTTATCGTTCGACATCGTGGGCCAGGGGGTTAGATTTTAGTTTCATGTTAAACAATTTTAATTAAATTTTAGCTTTAAGCATTAAACACATTCGCCACAGCAGGCTACACAACTAGATACACGATTTTAAATGTCGCTGTCTATAAATGACTTCCTTTAGCCAGCTACTCCCGAAATCAGCTGATCCCTAAATTCTAAATTTTAGTAAAAAATAAATTTGTACTTCGAACTTTTTAAATTACATTAAGGCTGAAAAGAATTTTCTGGATTTTATAGGAGCTATTTCTAAAATACAACAAAAAGTAAATAAAACCATTAAAAATAATAAATTAAAAAAAAAAAAAAAATTAGTTTTTAATGGAAACTAGGTTGGCGGAGAAATAATCCCTCAAATTTCCAGGTTATCGCACGTTTGATTTCAGCAATTCCCAAGGCGATATAGGAAGCTGGAACTCTTAAATTTTGTCTTCAAAAACCTTTAGCACATGACTAATACACAACTTTAAAAAACCGCAACGAGGTACAGTTAGACAATGCCAAGCATTAAACAAAGCAAAAGTGAGACGCATCTCACTCGAAAGCAGCGAAAAAAAGACGGCCTGATTTCCTTTAAGCGATAATAACAATGATGCGCGAGTTCTTCCTCCACCCACAGCTGATATACGACTGACTTGCAAACATAGCTGCCAGATGTGACGATTTATCGTCAATTTGACGATTTTTAATTTCAAAAATACCCAAGTAACGATTTGACGATTTTTTCATTAAAAGAGACGATTTTCTGAATTATTAAAATTTTCTCTCATTTGTTTGTTTTATTAATGTTTTTTTTTTGTACCAAATTCTCCCTTTGTTGGAGACAACAACTATTTTTCTCATTTAATATCATAAATATTAAGCAGAACATGATATATTTCAAAAACAAAACTAAGTAATAGTAGTGTTTTCTTAAATATTGATAATTGTAACCCTGCACCACCATAAGTGGTGAAGATAAGTTAGTTATTCCGTGTGTAACACTGAGAATCCCTATGGAATTCTAAGTCGATAAAGCTATGTCCGTCTGTCTGTCTGTGTAAAACACTCTCACGTCCAAAACAAACAACCAAAATTAACAGAGTTTATAAAAACCCGTTTATAGTTCTCCTAAGCAGTTTGGTATTAAAAATCAGCAAAATCGTTATAGTAAAACCAGAGTTATGGACCAAAATGTGAGAAAACCTCCATAAACATTTGATATTTTTAAACATTTTTTTTTTTAAATTTCTTGAAATATATTGCAGTTATTGAAATGAAATTTTGTATTTTTGTGATAAAGGAAAAAAGCCTGAGGAAAATAGTAAGAATCGCACCATGATTTCTCATGGATGCCTCCTACATCCACTATTAGTTTTAACAGCGACGAAAAAATCAGCTTGGACAACAACCATAATAATCTTTCTCATAAAAACATGTGTATTGTATTTTTGAAATATTTTAATCGGTAGCCTACTGTGGCGAATGTGTTTTATGCTTTAGTCATAGATGTTTATGCAGTTCTTTTTTAGCTTTAATCTCAGGTTTTATGGTTAAATTTTAGCTTCAATGGTTTATGTCGTTGAATTTTAGCTTCAATCTAAGGTCTTAATATGTTTCAAATTTAACTTAAATTTTAGGTCATTATGCAGGCCAATTTAAGCTTCACACGAGTCTTTCTGTAATTCAATTTATCTTCAATCGTTGGTCTTGTAAATAAGGTTTAACTTCAATAATTAATTTCAGCTTCAACTTTAACTTCCATCATAAGTCTTTATCTGATTCAATTTTGGCTTCAATCTTGGGTATTTATGTAGTTAAATTTTAGCTTCAATCGTAACCTTTTCCGTTAGCCCTCGTATAAAGGCTTAAGCATATACAATTCTTCAAAAACACATACAGGCACACAGCTATTTATATGTGTTTGAGTGTTGACGTGTATATGTATGTATTTGTGTGTAAATGCGAATATTTGCATATTTATGTTTTCTGTTTGTTTGACCCAAAAAAACAACAAAAACCAACACAGAAACAAAACTAGGTAAGTGACACAATATTAAAACGTTTTGGCAAACAAAACAAATGTTAAATGTACTATTTGAAAACAAAAAGGCCAAAACTGGACACTGCGTAACAGAAACTATATATAAATATTTCTCTTGTAACAAGGGCACACATTAAAAGGAGATAAAAACTACAAAAATATTTAAATTATTTAAGGCTCACAAGCTATAAGGGATTGTGTGATGAAATGTTGGGATAGTGTAGCTAATATGTTAGCTAATGCAAGAAAATCAAAAATAAATATTCCTCAAACTTTATAAATAATGTTGATACTGACACCTAATATTATAAAGGGTGTCCCAACTAGAACACAATTTTTAAATTTTAAATAAAACACAGATATTTAAAAAAAAAAATCATGAAACTTTATTACATCGTAAAGTAGACAGAATAAGGTTATGTATAGAATAAGATATCGTGCAGATAGTCGCCGCGGCTTTGCTGGCACACGCGCGATCTTCTAATGAAATTTTCAATGATCTTTTTGCATAAATGCTGCGGTATTTCATTAATGCAGCGTCCAATTTCCACTTTTAAGGCTTGAGTCGTCGTCAGCTTATTCGCGTAAACCATTGACTTTAAAAAACCCCAAAGAAAAAATCTAAAGGTGTTAAATCGCACGATCTAGGCGGCCAATTCTGGTCTCCAAAACGCGTAATAACACGACGGGGAAATGACTGATGCAGCAGTTGAATTGTTTCTCTGGCTGTTTGGCATGTGGCGCCGTCTTGTTGAAACCACATGCCCTCCACATTCATTTCTTCAATTCTGGCAAGAAAAAACTGGTTATCATTTCACGATACCGAACACCATTAACACCATTGCGTTCTAGTTGGGACACCCTTTATAAAGATATAATTTTCTCGTGATAAAAATTCCTAAATTAAAAATTTTATAAATCCCTTATTTTTAGGTTATACAGCTAATATTTTGTACTTTTGTTAGCCAGTGTAATTTGCTTTGTATTTTCAATATATACGTATGTACATATATCATTCCATCAGCTTTCCAGAAAACTTCACTGTGCTTTTAACCCTGCTGTTAGGTTAGGGCCATTTGGTCCAAATTTTTTCAGTATTCACTTGTAACTTTGGAATGGTGATATATACTGACTAAATTTTTCTGCTAATGGGGTCTTTTAATAAAACAATGTTATGTGCGAAAATTAACTTTTCTAACTTTATTCAGGACTGAGAAAAATACAAAATGACGAATCTTAGGTTAGAGGACCATTTGGTCCATAGTACATTTTTATAGATTTAAAAAAAAAAATAAGAATTTATTAGTTGGTTTGAATATATTTTTCATTGCAAGATAAGCACAATGTTTTTCGGTTAGTTTTGCAAATAAAGTTGCTGCAAATGGAACATTTTATATCAGACTTCGACTTGCAGCAACTAAAAATTCCACGCTTTCGAGTCCTTGAATGAGAAGTTGGATTATTTGAGGAAGCCTCTGAAACTGTGCATGTTGTACGAATTTCTGTCAATAATTGTGCTGAGAACCCTTGTTGAGGTAATCTAGTCCGTTTCATCATATGAGCCTTAGCTAAAGAAAGTGCTAGTTGTGGCAAAAACTCTGGCCTCTTTCGATTCCGATCAGTTGGAGTCCATGAAACATCGATTTCAAAAAAATAGTATGTACGCATTCAAAGCGGATTTGTCAAGTATGTTTGCAAATACAACGGTTACAATACAATTGTGAAACATTGGAAGGAGTTGTTGCCAATAGTCACACAGTGCACGAATAGGAGCAAATTTATGGCTACTACGACTTTGGCGTCGACTCAAAACATCATCGAAACGGAGAGCACTTGTAATCCTATGAAATGTATATTTAGACATAATCGATCGGAAAATAGGGCGACCAAATTTTTCATCAAATGAACCATGGACATCCTCATTTTTTCCGCTGTCATTGAAAAATTGTATATATTACAGAAATAAGTAAAACATGAATGTACATACCGATAAACTCCTGCAAGAATGAGGACAGCTATATATGCGCTCAGTGCGTCTTTTTCAATATCTGTCCATTTGGCACCAAACTTGATCCTGCCGTGCTTATTAGTATTTTCAATGACAATTCTTTCTATTGGAGGCGGAAAAAGCAACAAAAAAGCAGACAGCATGTCATCAAATCTGAAATCGAGTTGGCCCTGCTTGTGTTGTGATAATATTCTCAGCCCCAGTTCTAATAGACAGAGGTAATGGAGTCGCTCTCATTCCATGTTGTTTTTAGAAATAAAAAGACGATCAACGGAGCTAGTTTTAACTGAGATGGTTTCCGAAATTAAATCAACTGCGCCATTTCGTAACAAAAACACTTCCGGACTATTCAAAGAAACATTCAAACTGAAAGAAGTACTGCACGTATCTGTGCTTCTTCACGACAAAAATCAAAAACGGGATATCCCAAATAATTTTTTACATTACAAAACAACAAGTGAATGTAAATTCATTGAAAAATGTGAAATCCCAAAATTATTTTTTTATTACCCAGTGAATGTAAATTCATGTCAAATATTTAGAGGATGTTTTTGATATGTCAAATACTTACTTTAGAAATTATTGAACGAAAATATTTACAATGAATAAGATAAAATTATTATTTTGCATGAAAATTGCAATATGGACCAAATGGTCCCTTAACCTAAGATTCGTAAGTTTTTTCTAACCTAACAGCAGGGTTAAATCATACGGATACTTATGCTCTACGTATAATTACAATTTATGTACATTTCTGGAATTAATTTCTAACATTAGTACATAACTAATGCTACAATATTCATTGGGGTAATAATTCAAAGAAAGACTTTTAAAATATGTTGGGAGTATTCTAGTTGTTTTACATAGGCATTATTGCAGTAATTAATAATTTATTAGAACATAGAGCATATCCAATTCTTGCATAAAAATTAGACATGTGGCATAAGGAAGTTTGCATAAAAAACAAAGTTCTATAGAGAAAAGGCTGCATGAAAAAAATTAACATAAACTTTTAAGAAAGGTTTTGTGAATAAATGACTGATCAAAATGAAGTAATTTTTTGTTAATGAATAAGCTTTGCTTAGTATGAGAAAATGGAAATATTTTATATTTTCTCATATTTAGTGAGGGCGTATGATTAATATTAATTTAAATTTTTATTTAGATTTTTTTAACAAACTCTTTTGTTAGTGAATTTTGACAACAAAATTTAAGGTGATTTTAAAAGCCAAGACTTTAAGCTAAATACTATATTACATTTAGTTTTGATTTGTCTCATTATTACCGGAAATAAGATATATTATTGAAAATAGCTCAAATCTAGTGGAAGGAAAAGTAAAATAGAAATTAATAAAGTAATATTTAAAATGCAAGCAAGTTATAGTAAACTTCAATTAAACTTCAAGCTTTGTTTAAAACACATTACTTTTGATTTATTAAACGAAATTGTCATTTATTGAATTTTCCTAAAGCATTGACCCTTAATAAAATTTAAAATTTATAATATTTACCCACCAACCGTAATCATCATTAATCAAAATATCAATATATTTGTTTGCAATGCAAAGTTTTGGACCATTTTAAACACATTTCATTCAAACTGCACGATTATGTTGCTGTAGTAAATAAATATTGCAAAAATTTGTTTTTGCACACGTTCGTCTCATCAAATTTGCTGTCATTAGTATCAGTAAATAATATCAACAGCAAAATCATCAGCCACATCATCAGCCACATCATCATTATCAACATTATCAACAAAACAGCAGTAGCAAGAGCAAAAACAGCGCCATTGTAAACCAAACAGCAACTGCAGACAATGGCAACGAACAAAATTGACAGGTTATCAAAATTCAAAATTAAAAAAAAAAAAAAAAAATCCAAAAATTTTTATGGAAATTTGTTTTTAAAGCCAAATTTAAAGAAGTCAATTTAAATACAATAATATTATTAATGGTTGAGAGTGACCATAAAAGGTGCTATATACATATGTATGTTTAATTGTTAAATCACAGATAGTAGAGAAGGCGTTAAAATAAATGATGTGTTAAAAAAACAGCTTTATTAAGTTATTGAAATTGAGGAGTTTAAAACAATATAGAAACAATTTAAAAGTTGAGAATGATCCCAACAGACCAAAAAATAAGTAAAATATAATAGTACTTTAGAAGAAGCTTTTTTTAAAAAAATACTAAAGTTTTTTTAATCATGTTTGAGAAACTATTATCCTTCACAATATGTTTTTAAGCATAGTATATAATAAATAGTATACAATAAATATATATTAAACATGCTTGTCATATTTTGTCATTGTTAATTTTGATTTAAAATTAGAAATTATATTTGTAAAAATGTTTTGTTTATCCGAAAAGTTTTGAATTTTTTTTGGAAAAAGTTACGATGACGTTCATTTATATAAGACTTAAGACACAAACTTGATTGTGGAATAAACAAACTTGATTGAGTAAAAAATAGATACGATAAAAAGTTTGTGTCTTAAGTCTTATCTAAGCGAACGTTATCGTTCGACATCGTGGGCCCGGGGGTAACTTTTTCCTTTTTTAACTATGAATGCCATTAAAGGTTCTTTTTATTTATTTTTTTAAGGAGAAAAACTTGTTTTCGGTAGCCAAAGCTCCGAGTTTTCTTATTTGCAAGCATAACCAAATTCTACAATTGTTGGAATACGCTTATTTTTATTTAGTTTAATAAACTATTATTTGGATAAGCTTTTTCTAAAATTGGGAATAAAAGCTTATTAAATAATTATTTTAGTACTATTATCACGAGGGTTCCTTTTTGATTATTCTACAATAATTTAAAAGTGTTTTTCTATATTTTTTCAAGTTTTTTTAAAGCTTAAGGCTTATGCTCGCAAGCTTTATTATAATATTTTTCTAAAGGGTTTTGGTCTATTGGGATGTATTATTAGACTATGTATATAAATTTATGTATGTATGTATTTTTTTGGTAAATATTTAATTGACAATTATTCAGCCTTGTTGTACTTTGGGAAAATTATGCCCAGATTAAGATATTGCAATATTTTGTCATAACATGACAACAGGTTATCTGCCAATATGTAAATTTATTATCGAAATTTTCTTTTCCTTATAAACGAATAAAATTCAATTCGTTAAAACAATCACAGTTGAGAATCGAAATTTTTTGCAAATAAATCTGGCATTTCTACATTTCTATTTCCGGTACGACACTGATACAACTTGATACCATCGCAGCCAAGGAGTATTGCAGTTAAAGTTTTTAAGACGAACCCCACAAAACTTCCATAAATTTTAGCTTCACTGGATCAGTTGATGTGAAATTTTTTAGTATCATAAAAATTTTTGTCTAGCACTGGCTGGGCTTATTATTTTCTTTTTAGTATTAAGATTTGAATACTCATTGTCATTTCATATATGAAGATTCAATAAATAATTAAAGGCAATAAAAAAAAAATTTAGCTTCAATCGTAAATCTTTATATCGTTCAGTTTTAGCTTCAATCATTGATCTTTCTGTAATTAATTTTAGGTCTTTATGCAGTTCAATTTGAACTTCAATATAAAGTCTTAATATAATTAAATTTTAGATTCAATTGTAGGCCTATATGTAGTTAAATTTTAGCTTCAATCTCAGGTCATAAATCAGTTTAATTTCAGCTCCAATCATAACTTCAACATTCACGTTTTTATAAAGTTAATTTTAGCATCAATCATAAGTCTTTATGTAATTAAATTTTAACTTCAATTGAAGGCTTTTATGCAGTTCAATATTTGCCTCAATCATAGGTCTTTATGTACCAAAATTTTAGCTTCAATTATACTTTCTTATGTACTTAATAAATTTTTATTTAGTCCTGAATATATTATGAAACTTCTACTTATAGTCTGGTATAATAAACTCAACATACTTTAAGTTGTAATGTAGCATCGTCATATATTGGTATTTCCCTACATGCATCTTTGCCTTGGCGTGTTAAACAATATAATAAAAAATAAAGTCTTAAAAACAAGAAATACACAAATTAAATTTTGATTGACACCCAATCGTTTAGAATTTTAACGATTTGTTTTTCTTTTCGTTAACGATTATTTTACAGTTTTACTGATATGATGACAGTTTTAAATTTCTGTGAAATGTTCTGGGTGGTATCAATAAAAATTTTACATACTTAATGTGAGTTTAGGGGTTAAGAAAACAAAAAATCGAATGGGTTATATTCAGGCAAATTTGGTTTTCAAAAATATCAAGGACATTAATGTGTTTTTATACCCTACACCATCATAGTGGAGATTTAAAAATCTATTATAACTTGAACTATTTGCTTTTATTCGTTTTGGTTAACCGTTTTAGTTTAGAAAGTTGTGTTACTATGAATTGATATTTGAGATTTCCCCTTCATATTATTTTGATAAGAATATTCAGCCCACACCACCATAGTAGGCAGATCATATTGGATTTGTGCTGATGTTAAAAACGCCCATCAATATTAGTCCAACAGCCATCTTAAATTATACAGATCGCCTCAGAAGCACTTCCAGAGTCGATTTAATGATGTCCGTCCGTCGGTCTGGCTGGCTGGCTTTTCTTTCTATGTAATTACACGACTAAGTAAACAAAGAATAATATTAGAAATTTTTTTTCTTAAATTGTATTTTTGTTGGTTTTTTTTTCAATAACAAATCAAAATATTGTCTCACACGAAATAAGCTGTGAGTCACTGTATATAACATTATATCAAAGCAAATGAAGGTAATTTGTTATATTCTTGATGACACTATCCAGGGGTCATTTACATAAACTTGTAACACAGTTATAACGATTAACCAACCACCACCAAACAAATAATTAAACAATTGATGTAAAATTATTATTAATGACAAATTAAGTTAATGACCAAAACAAATGTTATTAAGGCTAAATGCTATTAAAATGTTAAAATAATGAAAAACAAATAATAAAGTCATGATAGCAAACGGAACAATTTTAAATATATTCATATTTTTAATGTTACACAAAATAATACAAGGATGGGTAAATATTATACAAACATCATTATTATTGAACAAAATATATAGTTAAATATAATTTTTTTTTTGAGTCTGAGTTCTGTACCTCTGATTTTGATTACTTATGCCAAACTGAAGAAAGAAAAAATATTTTTATCTAATAAAGTTTGCTTTTGTAGATACCAGAACGAAATTTCAACATTTATGGAAAAGGTCTATTTTTTAATGTTAATCATATTTAAAATTAAAACAAGTTATGAATTACATATATATTTTAATTAATTTGTGTTATAAAAGACAGCACAAATGAACATAAAAATACAAAAAAATGATGCAAAAGAAGCTTTAAAAATGAATACTTTTAGTATTTCTAGTGTAATCGTCAGAACTTTGTCGTATGAGCATCCAAATGTTCTCATTATATTGTCCTTGATATCTTTGTTCAAAGTTCATTATATACTGGTGGAAGCCGTTCCCCTTGCTCTTCTGAATATTCACCCAAAGTTATCTTTGAATTTATCCAAGTGCGCATATAGCATGTGCACTTTGAGTGAGTCTTGACCAAGAGCCTTTACGAATTGCTTCATGAGTCCTAATTTTATGTGCAGTGGAGGCATTATTTTTTTGGTTTATTTTTTACATTATCTTGTCCGATTTGAAACTCGCTCCGTTGAGGCCATAAATGCTGCTGGTAGTGAAGTGCAGCGGCTCTACTGTCCCATAAGCAAAGGTAACACGGATATTTAGTGTATCCCCCTTGCATTCCCACCAGAAAACCAACCATTTTGAAATCCCCTATCACGGGCCAGGCAGACTGTTCATATTTTAAAATTTGAAGAACCATTTTACACTTTCGTAATTTTCTTTGAGCATTACAGAATGAGCCAGAGGAAGTGATGAAAATTTATTCCCATTAAGTACAAAAGCAAACTTTATTTATTATTAATGGAGTTCCTGTTTACTTTTCCATTTATATAATCAGAAAATACTCACTAAATAAAAGACTCGAAAAAAATTTTATTTTGTTGATCTGTGTTATTTTTAGGAATATTTATTGCTTTAAATAAAACACTTTTTTGTATTATAGTTTATGTATCATAAAACATTTGTTTATTTACTAAAATATTTAAGATTTTCGTTGCTTAATTTAACTAAAAAACTAAAATAATAATTATTGTTTATTTCAAAATATGTTTACTGTTACAAAACACAAAATGTTTAACAAGTTAACTTAAATTATCAAAAAAATAAGAACTTTTCCTTTAAAGTTTTTATTTCAAAATAAATCGTATGATTTTCGTTTTTGTTAAGTAAAACACTTTAAAACTAAACAAAAAAAAAATAAAAGTTATAAACATTTAAGAGTTAATGTTAAATAAGTTTCGTTATAAATGTTTATTAAAAGTTAGTAATACAGCATTTGTATATTTATATTTCTACATGTACTATATAAAGTATGATATTTAACTTAAGAAAATATTTAAAATTAGGCTTCATTTCATATAACGTTCAATTGTTTAAAAATGTTTTATTTAAACCAACTAAGTACTCACATTAACCTTTTAAGAAAATGAATATCTAGTATATTGAAAAATTTATAATTTTTAAATTTGTTCCTTGAGCACACACAGCGTTTAGCGATGTGCCAGTGTTTATATAATTAGTTTTAAAATGATAAAGATTGTTGAGTGTTAAACTTGACATGCACATTCTCTGGCCTCACTTAATAATATATATCACATAAATAATAGTTAATTATTTTAAGTTAATATGATTTTGTGCTTTTTATTTATTTGTATTTACTTTAAGAATTACACAATTTCTTTTTTATTAGGTTTAAGTTTGAAAATGTAATATTTTTTTGTAATGCATAAAAATATCGTATAACTTTGTATGGTTTGTTTAAGAAAAAATAAATGATTTCCCAAGAAAAATGTTGCAATTATGAAAGTTTTGCATAAGTAACCATGTAGTTTTTAAAGAGTAACTGTATTTTATGTATATAGTTTTAGTATTTATTTGTTGCTATAACCAAAAAAATATTTAAATCATATGTACGTAGTATTCTAAAAGTAAACGGTTACTTTTTTTAAGTAATCGAATTTTTTTAAAAGTAACCATCAAAAAAATAAAAATTTCCCTAAAAAAATGTTTGAAATATAAAAGGTTTGCTAAAGTAACCAATTACTTTATAAACAGTAACCGGTTTGTAGCTATAACCAACAAAATATATAATATAGTTGTTGTATTGTAAAAGTAAACGGTTACTTTTTTAAAGTAATCGAATTTGTTTAAAAGTAACCATAAAAAAAAAAGATTTCCCTAGAAAAATGTTTGAATTATAAAAAGTTTGCTAAAGTAAACAATTAGTTTATAAAGAGTAACCGGTTTGTAGCTATAACCAACAAAATATATAATATAGTTGTAGTATTGTAAAAGTAAACGGTTACTTTTTTAAGGTAATCGAATTTTCTTAAATGTATGCTTCAAAAAACTTTTATACCTAGAAAAATGTTTCAATGCTTAAATAACCATTTAGTTTATATAGAGTAACTGTATTTTCAATAGTTTTACAATTTATTTGTAGCTAGAACCAATAACATATATAAAACGTAATTTGTATATTGTAAGTAACCAGTTACTTTTTTAAAGTAATCGAATTTTCTTAAAAGTAACCATTAAAATCAATGATTTTTTTCACAGCAAAAAAATATCTTTTCATAAGTAAGGATTGATGTTTCGGGTTTCTTTCTTTTCCTTTTTTTAAAAGTAACCGCATTTTCTAAAAGTAACCATCAAAACTAAACGAATTTTACTAAAAGAAAGATTGGTTTTCGGGTGATTGCCAGACTAAATTTGCAAGAGAGTAAGGTTACTATGAAGCCTGCCAAAAATTAGTGTCAAACACAATATCTATATAATGCCTAGCATTGTAATTAAGGGGGTTCCCATAATTCTTATTTTAATGTAAAATACAAACTTTTTGTATGTGTACGTAGTTTTTTTGCATTATCAGTTCTTGTTTGTTGTTGATTCGTACGATTGTGTTTCTTAGCTCTTTCTTAAAAACTACTCTTACCTTTACTTTTTCTTAATAAAATGCTTTAACCTATATACGGGTACAAGGGTACCCTTAGCAGGAGCGTAAGGTATATTTGACTTTCAGTAACTCCAAAGCCAACCCAAAAACACAGGAACGCTTAAAATGATGAAAATTTTTAGAAAATGATGAAATGAAATGCGGAACCTCAACTTTGTATATTTTATTGTTTAAGAGATATTTTACTTTAAAGTTCGTTCGGGTACTGGGGTATCCGTGTCAGGATGCTTAGGGTTAAACAAATGATTCCCGGAAAAACTGCTTAGCCATCTAGCAGTCAAGTGTTTATCTGTCGGGATATGTCTACGATGTCTATCACATTTATCTGTCTCCTAGTCATAGAAAGTCTGTGTCTGTATTCGGATATTGCACTGCTGGAGCAATTCCTAAAAAAAAACCAACGTTTTTTTTGGCAACTCTTCAGTCCAGTACTGAAATTTTAAGTTTCCAAGACCCTTTCATGACCGCAGCAATGGTTCGAAAAATTCCTGTATTAAAGAGCTTGAAGACGATAAAGTTGGATTACAGGGCGTAATCAAATCCATCGCACTTAGATCTTATTAATGTTTTGTGATACCATAAATTACTTTTCAAGCAGTAACAGAACTTTAGAAGCAAGGTGAGCTGAATCAAGAAAAAGCTCCAATGTACGATAGGAGAGAAAGTGCTGTGCAAATGTCACGTAAAAACGTTAGGAAATTCTATAGAATGAGACGTTCCGTCAACGTGATATTTATATGTAATGAGCATTTGCATTGATATTGTTACGGTACAGTACACAACGTGGATATTCGACTAATTCTACCTTAAATATTTAAGGAATTATTTTGACATGCAGTTTACATTTGTTTGTATAGCCGTTTACAAATTATTAAATAAACAGTTTTTTTAATGTAATTTTTAGTTTTGTAATAATGTTATTGGTTATTGATATTAAACAAAAGTAACCGGTTACTTTTATTCAATTAATGAGTTACTTTTTGATGATTTTAAGTAATTGCTTAATAAAAATTTAAAGTAATATTTAAAAATTTAACAAAATCGAAAAATTATTTTAATTTATAAATAAAATTTTTTAATAATTTTGTTAAATTCTCTTGATTTTTTCGTAGGAAATCATTTACTTTTTTGCTAAATATTTCTTTAATTTAAACTATTATTATTAGTATTATTACTGAGGTTTATCTTTAGTTCTTGCCCTATGTTTGTTTGTTAAGCATATTCAACAAAGCAATTAATGAAGCTGGTGGGTTTTTTGTTTTGTTATTTTATCATAAATTTATTTTAAAACTAATAAAAAGAATTTAACTAAATTTTAGGAAAATATTTGCTCAATTCACCAGTGATGTTGTAGTGTCGTAGGAGTTGTATGTTGTGTGAATTTACATTAGTTGTACAAATTTTGTTGGCCATATAAATATTTTGTACAACAGCTAAGACTTTTTATATTAAATAATGTAATGTTGTAAAATTGTACTTAATTTATGAAAAACGATCCATCATTTTTACTAACTTGACTCAATTGTAAAAATGTCTGCATTATATTGTTCATGCCATGCTAAAATTACTGTCTTTTTCTCATTTGTATTATTAATTTTTAACTGTTTTAATAATTTAATTTGGACATTTTCTGGCTTGACAATAGAAATGTACTACTTGGTGAGTGCACACGCACAGCTTACTGACTTTGTTTACAATTTGCTTATGTCAAAAGTAATAATTTGTCAAGTGTTTTTGACAGTAGTACATTATTTTACACCAACAAAATGCCTCTTATTTCTGTATTGTATTGCATTTGTTGCTGATTTACACTCAGCTTGTATAATTTGCTCAATATTGTATTTACAATCAGATAGTTGTATCATACAATGTACAACATACAACATTGCTTGTGAATTGAACAATTGAATACTTTTTTGTAATAATTTTTTTTGTGTGCTATATTTATGTATTTAAATGTAAATTGAATTTGTTTAGTTTTTATGTTTTTCACTTTTCAATGCAAAATTTGTTTATAATTTATATATAAATTTTTGTAAGTATTTTGAGATCCTCAGCTAAGCAAAGACTGGTCTAAATATGTTTGAAAATTTTTAAGCAGGTTCTAGTTTTAGGTCTATACTAAACTTTACACTTTAGCTTACTTAGACTATTATGTTTGTTGTAGTTTTAATCGTTTAGCTGCTGCTGTGACCCTTGTAAAGGGTTTTAAACATAATCATTCATTTTCTTAATGTTAGAAGACATGCGATTGAAATTGTCATCGAAATTGGAAACAGGTCTATAGGATCTTTGCTTGGCTTTGAGGTGTATATTCCAGGCGGCCAGTATGACCACTATGACCGACAGGCAACCGATAATGGTGTAGAGTAGATTGTTGTGTTGGCTGTAGCGCATGAGTTCGACAACTTGGGGATAGACTTGGTAGGTGGCGGGTACTTCCTGCCTATTGCAGGGTTCGGCTGCGCTGCTAGAGCTGGCAGTTGTAGCAAGATTTTCGGTTTTACAGGGTAAGCTAATGGCGGCGGCAGGAGTGGTAGCATCAGCTGACTTTATAAACTCAGCAGGTATTGAACTAGACATTTCGGCTTTAGCAGGTTTAACAGTTGTGCTGGTAGTAGTAGTAGTAATTATAATGCTGGAATTAATAGTGGTTTTTGCAGATGTAGGAATTGCCATTTCATTTATAGGCTTCAGCTCTATATCGGGCTCAATTTGCTCTTCATTATCATTGTACTCCTCATTGTTATCATAATGATGGCTGGCTTCAATCTCATTATCATTATGCTCCTCCATATCAGTATCCTCATCATATTCCTCTTCAGCATTGGGCATGGCAAAGCCCTTAGGCCAACAAACCGGACAACAGCTGTCCTTTAATTGCACCTGACGATTTTTCGGACAATTCAAACCCTTGCAAAAGGTGATCATACAATTGGCCTCACCATTAACACACTCACAATCATAGCAACCATCACGCCAGCTCTGGCCATGTTCATAGAAAGTATTCAAGTTTTTCAAATGACACATGGCTGGTTTCTTCATGCCCTCATCACAACTTTGATGGCATAATCTCTGGCCACCATAACACTTACAACGTTGGCAATTGGTCAGCCAATAGCTGTCGGTATCTTGTACCTCTGTACAGTTGGGCTCCTTTTGACATTCATATTTGCCGCAACAGTAGCCGGGCATATCAACGGATTCAGGCAAAAGTTCCACCACCACTTCACCATCATTATGACAGTCGGGTATGTGACAGAGTTTACAAATGCATTTCTTATTGAGGCAGCATTGTGAGAAGATCTCTTCTGTAATTTCTGTGGCATTATTGGAGTTGTGTTGAAAGTCTTGTTCGTCATCTACTGCTATCAAGGGCTCGGCTATAAGTTCACGAATGCTGCTATCGGCCGGGCAGGATAAATCTGACATAGACGGACATTTGACATTGTCACAAGGATGTGGTATGGCGGAGGAGTCTGGAAAGAGAAGATTTCAAAAGAAATTATTAGTTAGCTGGCAAAAATGAATTAGTTTTATTGAAATATAAGAGACGAATCCAGCAATTTTAGCTTAAATTGTAGGCCCTTATCTTAGTTTAGCTTTAATCTTAGGCCTATTTATGTAGTCTTAGTTTAGCTTTAACCGTAGGTCTTTAAGTAATCTAAGTTTAGCTTTAATCGTAGGTCTTTATGTAGTCTTCATTTCGCTTTAATGTTAGACTTTTACATAGTCTTAGTTTAGCTTTAATCTTAGGCCTTTATTTAGTCTTAGTTTAGCTTTAATCGTAGGTCTTTAAGTAGTCTAAGCTTAGCTTTCATCTTAGGGCTTTATATAGTCTTAGTTTAGGTTTAACCGTAGGTCTTTAACTTCTCTAAGATTATCTTTAATTTTAAGCCTTTATGCAGTCTTAGTTTAGCTTTAATCTTAGGCCTTTATTTAATCTTAGTTTAGCTTAATTTTGAGGTTTTTATGCAATCTTAGTTTAGCTTTAATCGTAGGTCTTTAAATAGTCTTAGTTTAGCTTTAATCTTAGGTCTTTATATAGTCTTTGTTCAGCTTTATTAACCTTTCATTATAGGCTATGTAATCTTAGTCATAGCTTACTTATATGAAATGATACAATTTTTTCCTAACGATTTGAAATGCAAACACGAAATGATAAAATTTTTTTCTAAAGAACTCATATTAAAAGATCAAAATCTTTGCTACTGACACTTATATATTTAATTGTGTTAATTATGATGTAAATACTCCTTGGGAACTTGGCTTTATAGCAGAGCAGTAAAACGTTATTTATGACTTTTCTTCACTTTTAAGAACCACTTTAATTTCCGAAAAACTTGAAGAAATCATAAAAAATCAAAACACTTCCAATCATTTGTAGTTTAACATTAAATGTCATTAACGACATTTATTTGTATTTCGAAAAAAAAACGCCCATTTGAAAATATATTTCAACATACTGTCCCAAAACAATAAAAACTACAAACAAAACACTGAACCACTTAAAAATTACTTAACAAACAAACTCTTGAAATTTTAAAGACAAATTTAATGACGTGCTTTCAAATTAGAAAAATACATAAAACAATGCCAGAGTCATAAAAATCTCATACAAAAATTACCTCTTACATACTGCACTCCCCCAAAAAAAAAAAATTGTCAAACATTTATGCAGCCACTTTAAATGCATTCATTACATTATACAGCCAGCCATCCAGCCAGCCAGTCAGTCAGTTATTCCAGCATTCATTAATAACATTACATTATATTTATACAGTCAGTCGTCACTCAGTCAGTTTCTTAGTTTTTCTTTCGTATGTTGCACAATGACAATTTATTTGGCTAATAGAATTTTCATTACATCAGCTTTTATGAGACAATGCACACCAAACAACCAGCCAAGCAAAACTTCTTTTTCTACACTACACAACACAGTGGAGCACAAATAACACATTTTGGAAATAAAGGTTCGCATTATTTATTACAAATAATTCGCAGGACTTTAAAAATGTTGCTCGACTTTAAGACCACATAGCAGTACTCCTGGGGGTTCTGTACACCTCGCTTCAGCTAGCTAGAAATTACAAAATTATTTCCAAAATATATTTTGATTTTGTTCCACTATGCCCTGCTCCTCTACACTCAATGAAATGTATGCATAATAATGTATTCTGGTTTGTTGTTTTTTACTATAGTTAAAATGTACTTTTGTATTTGGTGTCTTTTTTATTGTTTTGGGTTTTTTCTCTTAACACTTGAATGATTTCAATATTCTTGGGATTTCATTGTACTTTTTTTTCTATATTACTTAAGTGCTGCTTGTACATAGAGTGAAGTATATGATGGCAGTGTAGTTTAGCAGAGTGAAGTAGACTCTTCTACTCCTTTTTCTTCGAGCTGTAGTTATGTGCAGAATGGTTTTGAAGTATGTATGTACAATAATTACGAAGTCAAAAACAACAAAACTGCCGCAAGTTAGAGTCTAAGGGTGGAGCGAGTGCTTCCTTTGCCCAATTAAAGCTAGAATGCTTCAATCATATTTATGTTGTTCAATTTTAGCTCCAATCGAAGGTCTTTATGTTGTTCAATTTTAGCTTCTATCGAAGGTCTTTATGTTGCTAAATTTTAGCTCCAATCGAAGGTCTTTATGTTGTTCAATTTTAGCTTCTATTGAAAGTCTTTATATTGCTAAATTTTAGCTCCAATCGAAGGTCTGTGTGTTGTTCAGTTTTACCTCCAATCGAAGGTCTTTATGTTGTTCAATTTTAGCTTCTATCGAAGGTGTTTATGTTCTTTAATTTTAGCTTTAATCGAAGATCTTTACGTTGTTAGATTTTAGCTCTAATCGAAGGCCTTTATGTTGTTCAATTTTAGCTCCAATCGGAGATCTTTACGTTGTTAGATTTTAGCTCTAATCGAAGGTCTTTACGTTGTTCAATTTTAGCTCTAATCGAAGGTATTTATGTTGTTCAATTTTAGCTCCAATCGGAGATGTTTACGTTGTTCAATTTTAGCTCTAATCGAAGGCCTTTATATTGCTCAATTTTATTTAAAATCGAATTCCTTTATGTTCTTCAATTTTAGCTCCAATCGAAGGTCTTTATGTTGTTTAATTTAAGCTTCTATCGAAGGTGTTTATGACGTTTAATTTTAGCTCCAATCGAAGGTCTTTATGTTGTTCAATTTTAACTTCAATCGAAGAAATTTACGTTGTTCAATTTTAGCTCTAATCGAAGGTATTTATGTTGTTCAATTTTAGCTCCAATCGGAGATGTTTACGTTGTTCAATTTTAGCTCTAATCGAAGGCCTTTATGTTGTTCAAATTGAGTTTCAATCGAAGTTCTTTATGTTGTTCAATTTTAGCTCTAATCGGAGATCTTTACGTTGTTCAATTTTAGCTCCAATCGAAGGAGTTTGTGTTGTTCAATTCTACCTCCAATCGAAGGTCTTTATGTTGCTCAATTTTATCTCCAATTATAGGTCTTTATGTTGTTCAATTTTAGCTCTAATCGAAGGTCTTTCTGTTGTTCAATTTTGGTTTCAATCGAAGGTCTTTATGTTGTTCAATTTTAGCTCCAATCGAAGGTCTTTATATTGCTCAATTTTATTTAAAATCGAATTCCTTTATGTTCTTCAATTTTAGCTCCAATCGAAGGTCTTTATGTTGTTTAATTTAAGCTTCTATCGAAGGTGTTTATGACGTTTAATTTTAGCTCCAATCGAAGGT
This sequence comes from Bellardia pandia, assembly GCA_916048285.2. Classification (NCBI taxonomy): domain Eukaryota; kingdom Metazoa; phylum Arthropoda; class Insecta; order Diptera; family Calliphoridae; genus Bellardia; species Bellardia pandia. The sequence goes on along the minus strand of OU696531.1, from coordinate 96,478,305 downwards.
CTTTATGTTGTTCAAGTTAAGTTTTAATCGAAGGTCTTTATGTTGTTCAATTTTAGTTTCAATCGAGGGACTTTATGTTGTTCAATTTTAGCTCCAATCGAAGGTCTTTATATTGCTCAATTTTATTTAAAATCGAATTCCTTTATGTTCTTCAATTTTAGCTCCAATCGAAGGTCTTTATGTTGTTTAATTTAAGCTTCTATCGAAGGTGTTTATGACGTTTAATTTTAGCTCTAATCGAAGGTCTTTATGTTGTTCAAGTTAAGTTTCAATCGAAGGTCTTTATGTTGTTCAATTTTGGCTCTAATCGAAGGTGTTTATGTTGTTCAATTTTAGCTCTAATCGAAGGGTTTATGTTGTTCAATTTTAACTTCAATCGTAGATCTCTCTGTTCAAATTTCAAATTTAGTTTCAATCGAAGGTCTTTATGTTGCTCAATTTTAGCTCTAATCGAAGGCCTTTATGTTGTTCAAATTGAGTTTCAATCGAAGTTCTTTATGTTGTTCAATTTTAGCTCCAATCGGAGATCTTTACGTTGTTCAATTTTAGCTCCAATCGAAGGAGTTTGTGTTGTTCAATTCTACCTCCAATCGAATTCCTTTATGTTCTTCAATTTTAGCTCCAATCGAAGGTCTTTATGTTGTTTAATTTTAGCTTCTATCGAAGGTGTTTATGACGTCTAATTTTAGCTCCAATCGAAGGTCTTTATGTTGTTTAAGTTAAGTTTCAATCGAAGGTCTTTATGTTGCTCAATTTTAGCTCTAATCGAAGGTCTTTACGTTGTTAAATTTTAGCTCCAATCGAAGGTCTTTATGTTGTTCAATTTTAGCTTCTATCGAAGGTCTTTGTCTTTTTCAATTTAAGCTTTAATCGTAGGGGCTTATATTGTTAAATTTTAACTTCAATCGTAGGTCTCTCTGTTAAAATTTCAAATTTAGTTTCAATCTAAGGGCTCTATGTAGTTCAATTGTAGATTCAACGGTGTGTCTTTATATAGTTAAATTGTAATTTCATTTTGAGTTCTTTATGTAATGTAATTTTAGCTTGAATCTTATGAATTTATATATTTCTACTTTAATCGCAGGCCTTTATTTACTGCTTTAATTAGGGCCTTTATTATTAACAACCTTGCCTTAAAAATTACCCCTTAAAATCTCTAAATAAAAACTACATACATCACTAACTAGTACAAAGAATTTAGAACAGCCAAACATGTAATTTCATCAGCAAGTGTTGCTACAATTTATGCATAATACTTTCAACAAGAACACCAAGAACCATTCCATGGAAAGTTACTTTTCATTGCATATCCACTCTCACTTGTATTTACAATGTACATATTCCTCCATTGCCTTATTCATGGCTACACACAGACTGCAGAGCTCAACCAAGCTTGAACAATAATGCTCATTAGCATTTTATGACGTTCGACTAACATTTCAATGCTAATGACTAACGGACAAAAATGTTCACATTTTCATATATCTGCAGAAACTTTAGTTATGAAAAGTGTTTCTGAATAGTACATATCGGAATTGTTTCATTATTTTGTTTATAAGAGCTGGCACAGAGACATACAGGCGCTATTTTGGTAATTTCATGATGACGATTTCCAATGATAAATAAATACAAGAATGGAATCTCATTATCATGACGCTGACATGTAGAAAACTAAACAGAAATATACACAAGCTAGCCAGAAGTGTTTTGTAAAGCTGAAAGTTTTAAAATTATGCAGAAGAAAACAGTAACCTAAACTTTTTCCAATACTACCCAACCCTGTACTGAAGCCTCTACCCATTCTTCAGTTATGCTGTCACAGCCAGTTCGTCAACCAATTTATCTGAGAAAGTTTGTGCGAAATATAAATTAATACTTGGACATTTTATTGCTATTTGATGTTTATGATGATGATGATGACGATGACGAGAACGCTGGCTGGCTGTCTGAATATCCATTATTACGATAACGATGAAAATGATAGTGGCCAGCAAGATTGTGTTTGATGTTGTGGAAATAAAGGGTGGTTTATGAAGAATGAATGAATTGAACAAACTCTTTCTTCAGAAAAGACGTTTAACTCACAATCCCTATCAACTGATAGAGTTCATAGCAATATAAAAATAATTTATTTTCGAAAGCCAATCAAAAGAGCTGAAGATTTCGAGGGTTACAACTTTAAATATTATGGCTCGTTTATTTCTGTATCTCAATAATGTTGTAACCTTTACTAGAATTTGAATGCAGACTGCTTTTTTTATAAGCTTAATTTAAATTAATTTATTTAAAGCTGTTTCAAACATTTTTAGATAATTTATATAACTGTTCAAATTCGAGACATTGAACCTTAGGACGATTTCACAATAAAATCTAATTTAATAGCTCATTCTAAAATGCCACTTTCTGCTCAATCACCCTGTCTTGGTAGCATTCATTTAATTGTTATGAGGCGCACAGAAATTTATCAAAAGCTTTTTGCTTGATTGAATTGTGAGCACTGAAAATCATTCAAGTACACACAAGTACTTACTACATTGAAGTACAATGTTTTTCTTTTCTTAATATTTCCTAACGTCATTGTTTTTGTATTGTATTTGAGGTACTGCAAGCATTACATCATCATGTGTGCATCATGGAGTGTGTAACAATTTAAAGAAATTTGCAATTTGTTAACAAGACAAGGAGAAAAAAAGCTTTTCTTTTCCTTCCTTATATAGAATTGGCTTGCAGAGACTGCCAGTAACTAGTTCGTTATTAGACCCCATCGTCCCAGTTCAATATCTAAATGTTTTTTTGGGTGTATGACGCTGATCTAGTTCTAACATTTTATATGAAAATTGTTTTTGTAGAGAGAAACTTATTTACGCTTTTAATATACAAGAACTTTAAACTGCCTGCTATTGTAGCAAATATAATACTGGGGCCAAATTACCGCATTCGTGATCGAATGATCTATCGTATCGAAAAATGATTTCGATATCGAAATTATGATTAAATGTACTAAATTTCTTGCTCGATATCGAATGCCATAATCTCAAATAAGAAAATTACGATCAATTTTACACGATATCGAATGCGGTAATTAGACCCCTGGATTCCAGTTAACCTAATAGGCAAGAAATTAGAAGCGAGACAATATGGACATGCTAGTATCATTGGAAGTGTGAAAGTGTACATTGACTATTGCATTACTAGACCCTTCTGAAAAGGAACGGAATCAATGGAGGATATCTTGCCTGAAATTATGACTCTCTAGGAATGGCTTCAACAAAAAAAGGGATCAAGTTGGCGGTAGTGTCTACATCCAAGAATTTGGGATTAGCATGTGTTTTAAAGTTCGAAATGGTTTTAGTATTCTTCAGTTTGAACTAAGTGTTGTCATTATATTCGAGTATATGTACGTATAAGAGAGAGTATATCCCTTACACATGGCCAGCCGAGGCAGCCATTTGAAGGAAATTATTTTCCATTATTAACCGGAAGGATTGTACTTTCAAATAAAAAAAGAAATTTGAGAAAATATTCAGTAGTTTTTTTTATAGCATTTTCACAAAAAAAAAACGTTATTTGGGGAACCCTTTATATATATGATTTTGCTTGCTAAATTTTTAAATTTTGGACCCATTCAACCCATTATAGAAAAAAGTGATTCGATTTGCGTCGCATTTCCCCGGTCCCTATTAATGACGCAAATCGGGGCTTTAGTGTATAAAATTTTCATTAAAAACGAACTAACAATAAGTATTTAGAATTTTATATCTAATAAATTGTTTCACCATTGCTGATTTGGTTTATTAAGTTGGCATTTTGCCATCTTGTCTACGGCTCAGATCCGCTGTATCCCTTCTCCTTAATCGAATATAACCACTCTTATTTAATAGATTGCGGACATACATACATAGTCATAGCTAAAACGACTGTATATTTAATAAGATCTCAAGAACTCTAATTTTTAGGATCTCGCAAGAACACATCTAGTTGAAGTTTTAAAAGCCAATAATTTAATATACTACCGCTATAATTCTGTCCTTTACTGTAACACATTTAAAATTGAAATTTATTTACTTTACTTAAGTAATCTTACTTCCATGTATTTTTGAACAGCTTAAAACCAAATTCTCTGAAAGTCTTTAAATCTATTTTATGTTTCTTTATAAATACGACGAGTATGTATTACTTATGTACAATATACTTTTTAGCAGTGCCAGTTGCTAGCAAGATTTATTTCTACTATGAACTCATTAAAATTTATTGTTATTTTAGCATGAATTTAAACTATAACGAGTTTAATATTATTACCCTACTTAAAAAATTGTTCTGTTTTTCGTTTACTTTTTTTTTTATTTTTGTTCTTATAGCATTTCTAAGCCATAATAACAATTACCAGGAAGAGAACAACAACAACTACAAGAAATGCTTTTATTATTTTTTTTTAAACGTAAAAAAAAGCTTGTACAAATGTTACGTAGGAATATTATACTCGTAAGTAGATGAAGAGGAAACAGAAACAAGAAAACAAAAATTCAATGAAACATTTTGGGCCAAGTCAACACAAGCCAAGACTGCCAACATTTACTCGCTTAAAAAGCGCAACAACAAAAAAAACAACTTGAGTTTATTACAATGGACCATTTTCTAGAACACACCAGGGGAGTTATAAGACCATTTAAATACAATTTCTTCGTTTTCGTTTTTGTTTTTTGTTTTAGCGCTCTTTTTATAGCCGTCTTAATGCTCACAACTGTGTTCTAATTCTTGCGACTGGTACCAGCAGCAACAATGCATGCAAATAGACTAAAGTTACCTAAGACACCGGGTGTAGAGTTAAACTAAGACGAGTGGGTTGCTGGGTAGGAGGGGTGTCTAGATCAATGCCTGCACAGCAAGTGACTAAACTCAACACGATATAACAACATATGATTTGCCTAAAGGTCATACAAAGAAATCTAATCAAATAGCAAAAAAAAAAAACAAAGCATTTAGAAAAAAACTGTGAAATATTTTTAGTTAATTCTTTATTTAAAAGTTCAAAAATATTTACAAAATTTTTTTGAAATGCTTAAGAATTTTAAGCACATTTTCAGTAATCTCTATCTCACTTAATTTAAAGTTATTACAAAAACCCAGTGGGAAATTTGCAATAACTACTCTGTACCATGTCATCAAAATGCTTGACATAATCATAATTGTTCCAAATTTCTGCTGGATAAGATGATACGACAAGTCATTTGGAAATCCCATTTAGAAAATGGCAAGTAGTTACTGCAACTGCTTAGAAATAAGTCGATACTTTAATAACACTAAAACTAGTTACTAGTAATGACTTAAATAATGCATTCATAGTTAGGTCTAACAAAAGCAGGTATAAAAAAATCCTTAATGAGCTTCTGACTAAAAAGTAAGCAGCTGTATTTATAACATATGGTAAAGAAGTCATTATATCACTACTTCTATGTAATGCTGAGTGCATGTACAAGTCATTGAAATGTAAGTTAAGCAGTAATTGCAAGTTATAATCAAGTTTTTGCTGGATTACTTTACTTTATTAACTTAATTTCCAACTGGCTTAATAATTCATAAAAAAAACTCCAACTCAGAATTTACTTTCTATTTGCAACAGCAAAAAAATACTTTGCGGTTTCTTTGTTTTAAGCAAATGTATAAAGTTTTGTTTGCCGTAGTAATTAATTAAATTGTTTTGGGAAATGTACAGCCCAGCATTTATTTTTCTTTTTTTTTTTGTGAATTTACCAAGACAAAGGAATGCTAAAACATAATTACGACCATAATTTTTTATATTTTCTTGGCTTTCTTTAAGAACATATAGAAAAATATTGTTGGTAACAAATGTGTGTTTTTCTAATGTTAACATTTGGTAATGATTGCGGTTTTTCAAATGGCTAACCAAACACTTACGGAAGTAATTTAGAAGTTAAGAGTTTTAAGTGAAATAAAGAATTTTAAAAGAAATTAGACAATAACTACTGCAATAAGTAACCGAGTATAGAAACGGTTTTATAATTAGTATTGAATGTTATCGTTTTTGATTTAAATTTGAAATATTCGGATAATTATGTTGGGAACAGGGACCGAAAATAACAGTTATTTTTAAAATTTAATATCAAAAAGTCAGGTGGATATAATTTGTCTATTAGATATTTGAATACAGCGTATTGATGCTGTTATGCTAAGGAATAATAAACTTAAAAGACTGTAATTTTTTTGACTTTTATCAAAAAGTCACTTTATAATAATTACACAGTACAACAGCCAATCTGGGGGGTGAGAAATTCCAAGTCAGGGTGATGGTTCTAGGTCAGTATAGTAAAACCCTCAAACCCTCAAAGGGTTTTACTATACTGACCTAGTGCCATCACCTTGACTTGGAATTTCTAACCCCCCAGACAATAATCCCAAAACTGTTCCACAGTGTTATCTTTTGAGCGATATTTTTTTGGTCAAAAATAAAAGTTTAAATTTGACTTTTATTTTTTAAGTCAATACGTTAATAAAGTGATATATTTACAAAACTTTAACAGTTCTCCACACATATTTCTTGTGTCTGTTTTATGCCTGCAAGTCCTGTCTATAATGACACTCTTATTCATGCTGACAATCATTATTACAAAACACTCTGTGTGAAGACATTATTTTTGCCTCTAGCAGTTTATTGGCTAAAGCGCGTTATAGTTTGATATGTAGCGATAAGTAATTTCTCTAAAACGCTTTTGGTGTGCTTAATCTCACTCTGTACAGCCAAGACTTTGTAGAATTTGTTGTTTTTTATACTTGTTTTAAGCTAAGTCCAAAAAAACTCTAAGAGATTATTTGTATAGAAATAATAATGGGAAATTGTTAGTAAAATTTTATGTGGGAAATGGGGTTTGGCTGTTGGAAAGACTGACTGACAGCAATGAAAACAATTCAGTGGTAATATTTTTCTGTTAATTCCTTGATTTACGAGTATATGCTAGAAAGTTAAATTGTAGGGCTGTTGTAAAATATATGGCTTTTTATTAGCTTTAATTTATATAAAAATTTTAATTTAGAATTTATGTTTTTTGTTTTTTTTTATATACTGTAATATTTGGACAGTTAAGTAAAAACGATTTGTTTCCACAAAACAATATTTGTAACAAAAAACCTTAATGTGATTTATTATAAAGATGACCACTAAGCTTTAATATGATGGCACATATTTATATTATGATTACCAATAAATAAATAATTCAAACATGAGATTAAATTATGGTCAAATCTGATCATATTATGTTATTTTATAACGTAGAAGCGAAATGTTAATGTGATTTATTATAATGAACCAATGAACTTTAATATGATGGCACTTTATTATATTATGATTACCAATAAACAAATAATTAAAATATGAGATTAAATTATGATTAATTAGTAAAGTTATGGTCATACTCGCATACCAACCATAATATAATTTGACAGCAACTATAAAATCCAATGTAACTCTATTTCATTATGTGCACTACAACCAAGTATTTTCTGTAGATTTAAGGCTGCCTATAAGCCTCATAACTAAAGGGTGTCCCAACTACAACGCAATTTTAAAATTTTAAATAAAACACAGATATTTTTTATAAAATTTTTTATTCGAAGGTTTACTTCTAGTTAAACAAAAAAATTTATTTGAAATTTATTTTTGTATACCTGTTATATGTTCTACATAGCTTTCCGTTGTAAATGTAAAACCATACAGAAATATACGAAGAGACACTAGCAAAATGTAATGCATTTTCTGGCCTGCTAAAGCCTTCGTCAGCATTCTTTTTGTCTAATATTTTTTATTTTCAAATTCTTTATGTTTAATAATTTAATAATTCTCATTCAGTAAAACACAGATATTTAAAAAAAAATCGTGAAACTTAATTATATCGTAAAGTAGACAGAATGTTATTATGTATGGAATAATATATCGTGCAGATGGCCACCGCGGCACACACGCTATCTTTTAATTAAATTTTCAATTACCTTTTTGCATAAATGCTGAGGTATTTCATTAATGCAGCGTCCAATTTCCTCTTTTAAGGCTTGAGTCGTCGTCGGCTTATTCGCGTAAACCATCGACTTAAAAAATCCCCAAAGGCAAAAATCTAAAGGTGTTAAATGGCATGATCTAGGCGGCCAATTCTGGTCTCCAAAACAGGCCGGGGAAATGACTAATTGCAGCAATTGAATTGTTTCTCTGGCTGTTTGGCATGTGGCGCCGTCTTGTTGAAACCACATGCCCACCACATTCATTTCTTCAATTCTGGGCAAGAAAAAACTGGTTATCATTTCACGATACCGAACACCATTGACTGTTTGCGCTATACCTGCCTCACTTTCATAAAAAAAGGTCCAAAGATTTATTCAGCCCAAAAACCACACCATACAGTGACACGTTGAGGATGCATTTGCTTCTCGTGAATCACTCGAGGATTTTTCTCACCCCAAATGAGATAATTCTGCCTATTGACGAAGTCATCAAGATGGAAATGGGCATCGTCACTTAAGATGATTTTATCGGCAAAATCAGCATTTTCATATTGTCTTTCCAATCCGCAATTAATGAACTCCCTTCGCTGCCCATGGTCAGCTGGCTTCAGTTCCTGAGTCAATTGAACTTTGTATGCATGAAGATGCAAATCTTTCGTCAAAATTCGCTAAAGAGTGGATTTGGAGACACCAATTTGCTGAGATCGGTGTCGAATTGAGGTGGATGGAGTTTGAGCGACATCATCACGTATAGCTGCGTTATTTTCGCTCGATCGAACTGGTCGAAGGCGCGTTGTTGTCTTTACATCACTAACAAAGCCAGTTTCGGCAAATTTATCCATTAATCTCTTTACAGTTGACTCCTTTGGAGCATTATTGTGACCCCAAATTTTCACCATTTTGGTAAAACAATTTCACAATGAGAATGCGTTGTTCATTCATGTAGCGCTCCATTTTTACTAACCTCGTACCTTCTACTAGCGAACAATAATAATTGTTCAAATGTCAAAGAATGATACTTCGAATGGCGCCAAATTTAAAAATTGCGTTCTAATTGGTACACCCTTTAGTTAATATTACTTTCAAATCAAAAATTTCAAATAGTTTTTATACTAAAATCAATTGCTAACTAAATTCTTTGCTAGTTAAGTTTAGTAAAGGTGTTTTTTATTTAATTTATTTGAAAAGAACAAAAAAGTTTTTGGAATTAAAACAAAAAAAAAAAAAAAAAACAGTGAACTGCTGCAAAACAAATGAACAGCAATTGCTTTGAAATATCGAAAAATTAAATAATACTTTTCGGTATTCAAATGTGTATAAATATCTTTGCACTTTTAATTGTTTTTATTCAAACATTATTTAAACTAAAGCAAAAGGATACTCTTTTAAGGCTGCTAGAGAGAGAGTTCAACAGAAGAAGTCTTGCTAAATTAAGTTTGTAGCAAGTTTTATTTTTTTTTTAATTTCTTCTTTTATTACTGACATACAGAATAGCTGAAGTTTATTTTAAACATGATAAATGATTTTGAGAAATGGGGTAATAGAACAATGCTGTTTGGTAATAGTATGAAGAAAAAAGTAATTAATTAGAATTTCAACTGATAAGTTATAATAATATAGACCATAAACTGCTGCATTTATTGAATGAAATGCTGGTTGGGGAATGCTAAGTTTGCAACAAAGATATCATACATTTTATAAAGCATAAATTCTACAAAATTGCATAATATATTGTTTTAATTGTAAAGAAAGGTTTTGAAATGTCTCTGGGAAGAATAATTATAATAATAATTATTGCTAAAACTCAAAATTTTTAGTTAATTTGCAATTAACTAAAACTTACCCCCTAGCCCACGAGACTTAAGACGCAAACTTGATTGTGGAACAAACAAACTTGATTGAGTAAAAAATAGATACGATAAAAAGTTTGTGTCTTAAGTCTTATCTAAGCGAACGTTATCGTTCGAACTCGTTGGCCAGAGGGTTAATCAATTTTATAAGCTGCTATTTGTAACAATAATTTACTTTATAATTTTAATAAAATTTTATAATACAAACATAGATTTGCTTTGTTTCTTAAAGCGCAATAAATCCCTTATTTTAATAGCTTTTAAAAACAACTAACATTGACTTTATTAGAAAACTTTTTAACAATATATTTGTCTACCATAATTGTTTGAACCCTCTTCCCTTAAAAATTTCCTTATTTTTATAGTTCTTTTCCCCAAATTTCGTTTTTTCTATGTCTTTTCAATTGAAATTAGTTTGCCCTTAAACCCTTTTGAACTCATATTTACGAATAAAATGAAAATATATATATTTTGTTTTGACAAAATAAAACTTTTTCTTTACCACTTATGCATGACAAAACTTGCTTCAAACTTTCACAACACATACACAAATTGTTCTTTAATAAAAACAAAAATCTTTTAAATGTTTATTTACAGTCAATCTTACAACCCCTATCTGTAGATGGTTGATTGCTTGTTGGTTGGACAACAAGTACTTGTAAATATTGATGTAGGAACCCAATTTTCTTTTGCGAATTCTTTGAACATGCAAGAGGAAACCCACTATGAAATTGTATTTTTAAGCAATTTTAATTAATAAAGTTTTTGTTTTCCTTAATGTTGTTGCTGATAGTTTTCAACAAACAAGAATTTTCAATGTTTAAAATATTTACAAAACAAATTTTTTCGTTTTTATGTTTCTTCATGTAAGATTTCTTGTTTGATATTTCAGCTCGGCAAAATATCCTTCATTTTTATTGTGTTTGCAACTATAGTTTACTTTACTTGCAACTTGTTCTTAAAACTGACACTTTAGAGAGTGTTTTCTTGGTTGAACCAGAAAAAAATTAATATGAAAGTTAAAAAGTGTTGGAAGGAAACAACTTAAGTGCCCTACAGACGAGTTAGCAAAGACTTGACTGATCTTGCAGAAGGCAAAATAAGTCAAGTAAAGTCATGTGTCTAATAACTATATGAAAATGATATAATTTACTTTGAAAAGAACCACGATTCTGGTGAAAAGTTCTAAAAAAAAAACACGATTCTTGTGAAAAAATCTAAATAAAAGGAACCACGATTCTGGTGAAAAGTTCTAAAGAAAAAGAAGGACGATTCTATTAAATTTTTTTAAATAAAAATAACCACGATTCTCGTGAAAAATTGTAAATAAAAGGAACCCGATCCTCGTGAAAATTTCTAAGAAAGAACCACGATTCTTGTGAAAAATTCTAAATAAAAAGAACCACGATTCCGATGAAATGTTCTTACAAAAAAGAACCACGATTCTAGTGAAAAATTCTAAATAAAATGAACCATGATTCTGATGAAAAGTTCTAAAAAAAGAACGACGATTCTATTAAACTTTTTTAAATAAAAATAATCACGATTCTCGTGAAAAATTGTAAATAAAAGGCACCACGATTCTGGTGAAGAGTTCTAAAGAAAAAAAGGACGATTTTATTAAATTTTTTTAAATAAAAATAACCACGATTCTCAAGAAAATTTCTAAATAAAAGGAACCACGAATCTGTTGAAAGTTTCTAAAAAAAAGAACCACGATTCTCGTAAAAATTGTAAATAAAATGAAACACGGTTCTGGTGAAAAGTTCTAAAAAAAGAACGAAGATTCTATTAAAATTTTTTAAATAAAAAGAACCACGATTCTGGTTCAAAATTCTAAATAAAAAGAACCACGATTCTGGTTCAAAATTCTAAATAAAAAGAACCACGATTCTCTAAAAAATTTCTAGAAAAAAACCACGATTCTTGTGAAAAATTCTAAATAAAAAGAACCACGATTCATTGTGTGGAAGATTTCTATTTAAAAAGGACCATGATTCTAATGAAAAATTATAAATAAAAAGTTCCACGATTCGGATGAAAAATTCTGTATAAAAATACCCAAGATTCTGGTAAATTTTCTATTTATTGCCTGTCCGTCTGGATATATCTCCAGAAACAACTTTGTGGATTCCTAAAAAAATCTTGGACATATTTGTAAAGTTCTCTTTTCTTTATCAAATTTATAAAGTTTTATTTTCCTTTTCAACAATTAAATAACAATAGATAATTATTTATGATCGATCATGCTCTCAGTTTCGAAGTAGATCTTTAGATAAACACATACACAAATATAGTTTTCACAATGGTATTCTTTGAGTTATTAATTAAAAAAATGAATTCAAGCCTAATTAAAAAAAATAATTCCTCTAATATATAAATATAAAAAAGTTCGACATAATATTCTCTAAAAATTAACAGACATTCATAAATAAATAAAAATCGCGAAAAAGTAATAATAAATAAGTTTAAGTAAAAAAATATGCTACGATTTACTTGGCTTGTTGTCTAAAATATTTTGTTATGTCATATAATGCAAGTGTGAAGAGCACGACATGACAAGACAATGTTTGTTGTGACAATGTTAGCCATATTCAACAATTAAATTCATGTTTATAATTAATTTGAATTGTTTGGTTACGGTATTGCTGAAAATGTATTTAAATTACTTAAGTAGTTTTCTGTATTACATTGGTGTGTAATGTAATGCAAATGTAAATAGCACGACATGACATGACAATACAATGTGTAATATAAAAACGTTCGCTATGTTAAACAAATCAAAGGAGGTTTAAAATTAGTTTTAATGTTGTGGTTTTAGCATTTATGAAATTATGTTATAATTTGCTTGAGTTTTTTTCGAAATATCCTTGATAGGTTATGTCATGCAAGTGTATAGAACAAGACATAATATGACCATGTTGACATCCTTTACAATTAATATTGTTTTTCCAATACGATTTAAATAGAAATTCTATTTTTTAAAACTTAAGTACAAGTTTTTTCTGAACTTCTTACAAACCCTTAATCAAACCATATTGACCTATCATACTTTTTGCTTTATTGCACTAAAAGAAATTGTAACATGACATGAATGTACCATAATGTAAAGTAAGAAGTAGTAACGTACATAAAGCAGCTTATATTACCACCAGGGAACACTTGAATTCATATTAACAACACTGGACTTTTCAAGGCAAAATTGCTTTTTATTATATAGTTCATAAAAAGGCCAAAGGAATAAAAAAGAAAAAAACTCCCTTAAAAGCGATAAACACATTTAAAATGTTGTAAATAAAAATTACAAACGTTTATTGTTATTTATTTTCTTTGAATGCACTTTATTAAAAATGTGCAATGTTGCTTGAAATTATTTGCAACATGTTGTGTTTCTCTTAAGAAGAAAACACCAAGAAATTGCAATCAAGGTCGTAAGGGGAATTAAATATACGAGTTTATTTATACACATAAAATCTTTAATATAACAGGGGAAATATTTACTTATAAATTGATTAAGAAAACAACAACTGAAATAAAGTTGGAGATAAAGTAAGTTTAATTTAAATTTGTTTATAAAAAATATCTTTAATTTGTTAAGATTTAGAAGAAGTAAATTGATAAAATAAGTATCAGCACAATCATTTGAACATATTCACAAGTTTTCTTTTTCAATATGGTCACTGTAATCATTTTAATGCTAGAGGCAATTATAATATGTTAAAAATACGATTTTCAAGTTTGAATCAGTCATCTGTGCTCTTATATATAAGGTCAGTTTCATTCTATTTACACGAAACAGTGCTCAGCATAAGATTCACAGAGTTCACACTAAGACCTTCTATATGATTCTACTTTTGTGTGATCTTTTCCCAGCTTAGGTATCATGTTAATTAGTGAAACCTTCCATTCTGGTGGATAATATTCAAGGCGTAATATAGCGTTAAAAATAAGAAGATTTAGTTTTATTGCTATACGAGATAGCTCCATAAGCATCTTGTTACTGATTTTGTCAATACCAGGTTCTTTCTTAGAGTTTAAATCAACAATAGCATTTTTGATCTCTCGAATCTCTAAACGTAGCGGTACAGGTGTTACTGAATGGTGTGTGACTGGTGGCAAGGCAAGGGGTTAATACTTTTTTGAAATGATTAACAAATAGATTCCCTTTTTCAGTATCATCGCTTGCCCAACCACCACTTAAATTTCGCAAGGGGGCTTTTTGAAGACAGGTCTTTTAAGACTGCCTGTTGCTAAATGTCGGCATAAGTTTATTAGACTGATAATATGTCCATTAACAATTTTGGTTTTCGCAATATACCGACAGAACCTTATTTTCTTTGGCAATACCTCTCAAAATTGATGTGAAAATTGGGAACTGTATCTCCAAGTGACAATTTGTTGACATAAATCAGCTGTTTTCCAAATGTGGAAAAATAACAAAAAATAAAATAAAAAAAATAAACAAATATTTTAAAAAATAAATAATATCCATGTCTGCCAGGTAGTTAGGTCTGGCTTGATAAACTCTTTCAACAACAACATTCTATTAAAAATTGTTTCTAAAATTTAATTTAATTTTTTTTACAAAAACTCAAGGTATTGCCACATAAAAAATATGAACAGCAGTCAGCTGATTGAATTTATCTGTACAACAAATAAATAATCGTCAGATGAGGGCTGGTTAGTTTTGCGACAGAATAGAAGCAAATGAGACAGTGAGAAAACCAAATTTCTTTAATCGACAGTTTTTCGTTGGAAAAAAAGATAATCGCTTAATGAGAAAACAGCCCTTAGTCGCTCGCCATACTGAGTAATCTGATTGCGGAGTTGCGTCCTGACTTTCTAAATATTTATTTAGTGATTAAATTTTCCCATATTTCAAGAACTGTTTAAATTTTTTATGTTATTTTTTAGCTTAGATTTGAGCTGGGGCGTTCTGTGCAATTGGTTCTCTCTAAGAGTTCTTATTTTTTCATTTAAAGCCATTCGACATGTGCTGTATAAAATCTAGTTAGTCGGAGAGTTTGGGCAAAAGTTAAGCAGCCAGTTTCAGATCATTATTCAAATTGATAAGAGAGTAATCGTTATTTTCTGGTGTTCTTAGTGGTATGTTTTTAGAAAAATGTGTAGAGAGGTATTTTCTATATATGTGTGTATAATCCAATTTATACTTATGCGTGTCTTTAAGTCTTTTTATGCAATCTTTTAAGCAACAATTTTAAGCCAAAATTTTACACTATAAAACTGTTTTTAATTCAAACACAGTGTAAAAATAATTTTAATTTTGCAACATGTCAACATGGCCATGTCATATCATGTCGTGTCGTGCCATTTAAATTTTCTTAGCATAACATACAAAGGTATAAAGTATTAATTAATTTCGTTCTTTAATAAGCTTTCGCTTATTTTAATAGATTGTATGTATTTAAAGGTATGGTCACACATGGAAAATATTTACTCAAAAAAGCGTAACCACTTGTTTTAGCATAAATTTGTTTGAAGTTTTTTACTCTTACAAGAGTTTTGCAAAATCAAAAACAGCATCAAATGAAATTAAACTAAATATCTGTTGTGCTTTGGCCTAAATAAAAAAATTTTTTTAATAAATAAACGTGTTCAAATATATGTTATTTAGTGGTTACGTGTTTTTCGCTAAATATGTCCCCAGTGTGACCGTACCTTTAGTCTATCATATAATAGAAAGAAATTGTAAAATTGAATGATTGTAAGATTTTAATGTTTTATATCTAAAAACAGTGACATGAAATATTATTAAGGAAGACATTTTAATTTTCTTAAATAATCTGACTAAATATAATTTCACTGCTGCTACAGTCTTTAGTCATTTAAATTTCCTTAAGTAGTGCAACTAAAATTCGTTATAAATTCATTAAATTTAATTTCACTGCTTCTTTAGTGTTTATTTCCTTTTATGTATTTAAAATTTGTTTAGTTATTCTTCTACTTTATATCAACAAATAAAAAATAGCAAATGTCTTGCTATCTAGCCCTGACCATAACATATCAATTTCATTAACAATCTCCATAAAACCATACAACTAACCAACCAAAGAGCCAAGCCACACCAGCCAGCTATTCCAGCTGAAATCCACTTTAAACATTGTCATTTTAGATTTTTTAACTCATTTGTTTATATGTCTGATATACAAAAAAAAAAAAAAAACAAAAATAAATATTTGATTATGACATTCAATAGTTTTTTTTTTTGTTTTATTATTTTTTTTTTTTTCATTATAAAGTCAACAGCAGCAAATTGTTTTTTCACACACTTGAGCCTGAAGATCTGTGATTATGTCCAGAAATAATTGCTTGCAAGCGAAAAAAATATGTATATAAAAAATTGTATACAGTAGAGTAACCGGTAATGTGATCTAGAGGTAAAGCAATAGGTTTTTTATTCAATAATGTGCATACATACATATGTACATATTAAATTTTATGCTGGCCAGACATGTAAATTATTTATTTTTTTTTAAATCCAGTTTTTACATTTTGTTATTAAATGTTGATTATGGAAACACTATAGTATTTGCCAAGTGTGTGTGGATAATAAAAGAAAAGAGGTATTGAACAAATAATGATTTAAAAGTGATATTCAAATAATACATAACTGAGATTGCACAAGTAAGTCTTTATATTCGGCTGTGCCGAATCTGATATACCCACCACCAAATCACCTATTACGGGGCCAACTTCATAAATTATTGTACCGTAATTTCTATATATTTTAGGTTTGTTTTAGATGAATTTCATCTCAGTAACAACATTTAAAAGAATATTCCAGTTATAATCTATATGCATATTCCAGTTATAATCTATAATCACCCCTATCGTAAATAAAAATTGCACATGAAATTTGATCCCTTTTCACATTTTTCCTATTAAAATTCTATGTTAAAAAAATAAAAGGGAGTTGTACGGGAGCTAGTCTCAATTATGGACCCACTTTCACAAGAGTCAATAGTATAATTTTTACATGCTTATAACTGCTCTGTGTAAAATTTCGATTCGAAATGGATGTTTATAAAGTTATGTTGGTTAATGAGTTTTCGGGAGTAGTCCACATATGGGAACTATGACCTATTAAGGGCCGATCATCATGAAATTCTGTACGACGCTTTATATGGAAATGTGAATTAGGTTTGTTGAATTTTAACGCATTTAAGTGATTTTTCAAATTGAACTTTATACGAAATATGGACCGATCATCAACAAATTGGGTGCGAATATTTTTATATATGTATGGACTATTTTTGTCGAATTTAAACTTGCTGTTGATGCTTATAAGAGATTTATGCGTATTTAAGTGATTTCCGGAAGTGGACTTTATATGGGGGCTATGGTCAAATATAGACCAATCACCATGAAATTTACTACGATAATTTAGATGTGCTTACGAATTACTTGTGTTAAATTTCGACTTTTTGGAGATTTTTATAAAATATTTTTGCGCATTTAAGTGGTTTTCGACAAAGGTTTTTGTATGGGGCTATGGTGAAAATATATGTAGACCTATGCAAACAAAATATCGTTTTGGGATTTGACTTTGCATGAAACTTATTTAATTATAATTTTGTTTGGATACGGTTTTTCTAAAGACATTTATGTACCATAAAGCCATATTCCGGGAAGACATTTGTATGGGGACTATGAGAAATCGTAGACCGATTCTTACCATTTACAGGACTTGTTGTTCTAAAATATAAATAAAGTTTGCAGAATTTCATGATATTATCTGCAGTATATTTGAAGAAAATAGCAAAAACTATATGAAAAATATCGATGAAACTGCGATCTATAAGTCGGATTTTACTGAAACCATTTAACCCATTTTCAATACCAAATATTTCGGTAGAATGTTTGGTAAGAATTTCATTGTTCTATGATAATTTTTTGAAACTCTATCGCGATTTCAACAGACGGACAGACGGACGGACATGTCTAGATCGTATTAGAATCTTATAAGAACCCAGAATATATAGACTTTTTGGTTCTACGACCATTATTTCGATGTGTTACAAACGAAATAACAAACGTGCTATACCCCCATCGTTTAGGTGATGGGTATAAAAACTGGGTTTAAGTGAATAAGTGGTCGGCAGAGAGACATTTCACAGTCTTTTTTCTCTTCTAATGCAATCAATTTTTTTTTTTAGATTTTTGTTTCTAAATTCATAATTTTTAAGATTTTTGTAGACTGGTAAATTACAGTTAATGTGCTCCCCTGGTGGCTTTAAATGTGGTAAATTACACTCTCTAAACTGAAACTTATTTCATAATTTTTCATCTAAACAAATAAATTAATCAGGGGTGTCATAGAAACCAATATTGTCAGAATTGGTTTTAAACCGATAAGAAAAAATGCTTTGGTGTCATAGGGTACTGCTACACGATACTAAAAATATCTCGATATTTATTGAACGTGTAGCAGTGCCCTATGACACCAAAGCATTTTTTATTGTCAGTTTTAAAGCCAATTCTGACAATATTGGTTTCTATGTCACTCCTGAATATGAAGAATTTAAAAAAAAACTTTATAAACTTGTTTAAATTCTCTTCTCTGCAATTTAAATAAATTTGTTATTTCTGTTTTAAATTTTTTTAATTTTTTCGTTTTTACATTTCCCCATTTGCGGTTTGTCATAAATATATTTTATTTGCCAAGACTCTTGACACATGACCATTGACATTTCAAGGCATACAGAACACAACATATAACAACCATTTCAAGTTTTTCACCAACAAAACAAAACAAAACTAAAATAATATTGTAGATGTCTTTGACATGGACATTTTTGACAATAAATTACTCCTTTTTTTTTTGGTGCTGTGCTGTGCCTCTCAGTTGGCATAGACATTGACAAAATGTTGACTTGACCTCTTGGGAAATTCTTGGGTAATTGAAAAAAATGGGGAGAAATGTTTGTGATTTGTAAGGATCCATCAAAGCTGTTAAAAATTGTACAATTCAATTTAAATTTTTGAAATACTAACAGTCTATCAATATATGTAAAACAATGATGGGCATAAAGACAACAGGTAACATGTACATATTACATGAAAGTGTTGATCATTTAAAATTCTGACATACAAACGTTTTATTTTTGTAAAAACCTGCAGCTACTAACGCTTTCATTGTTTTTGATCAATTGTTTTTCAAATATTATTGTTTCACAAAATTGAATCACTATGTAGATATATACAGTAGCTCACAGCTTCTTTTATGTAGTGTATTTTTTTTGTTTTCATATCGCCATAAAAATAAAACTTTCCTTCAAAAAGAAATTGGTGTCATTATTAAAGTCGAAAAACAAAACTAATTTATTGCAAAAATGTACATTTTAATATATTAAATCTAAAAAACAAAAACTAAATGTTTTTTCGCTTTACAGCTTATGTTATGCAGGTACGTATGTGTTCCGAAATTTAGCCTGCACAGTCTGTTTTGCGGGTTAATAAACGGTTTCTTGTGTGCAACTCGACCATTAAAACACAAACAGTTTTAACGCAACATTGTTTGTTCAGGTCAGCTTCAACTTCGGAGGCCGGTTGTCAAAGCTGATAGCCTTGGATTTGCCCTTATTTTACTTAAAATGTGTATGTTGCTCATATGTTCATTGAAAATTTTATTTGGTACCTTCTGCCTTTATTATGTGCCCTTTTTTAATGGTTAAAGCGCTCAATGATTTTAGATTTTGGAAATGGTTTAATACCATTTCTCGTTGTTCTTTTGTTGCACGCGGACTCATTTGAACTATTTTAAATTGACATTTGACGTTAAGAAATCGAACTCACAATGCAATATAGAGCTGTCGGTAAAATATAAATTGCCTGCATAAAATTAGCTGTGACATGAAAAAATTTGCATTTTTTGCTTTTTTAATTTTAAAATTATTAAATTGTGTATTTTCGCAATAATTTTACAAAATAACGTATAAATCAACACCAAAAGTATACAGTTCTAAGAAAAAATACAAACGAATCGAAAAGTACTTTAAATATTGAATTCAAAGGCAAAATTTTTGTTAACCACTTTTTACATGTTGTAACATACTTTCCACCAATTTTGCACTTAATTAATTTGGAATACTCTTTCATACGCGCAGAACTCTCTGCCAGAGCTCGTCCATATGGTTTGCAGTTAATCGGAATTTTCCCAACTGTCTCTTCATGGTTGACCATAAATTCTCAATCGGATTGAGGTCGGTACATTTTGCTGGCCACTGCAGCAAAAGAAAACCCTGCTTGATAAGCTATACTTTCACGATATGAAAGTGTACTATGGGTCACAATTCAGCTGAAAAGCAATTTTATCTTCATAATATATTATCTACAAAATCAGGAAGATGAGTTTACAAAATACTCAAATATTCCTTCAATTCCTAATTATTACTTCGATGCTTTACAGTGCCTCAAAGTGCCACCATGAAAATTAACCCCATATCGTGACGTTCTCTAAACCAAGCCTCATTGTTTCTTCTACATAGTGACTCTTAATTCTCTGGGCTGGGCTTCGGATTGAAAGCGTTTAAATTTGGCTTCGTCTGTGCAATTTCTGTGGTATCTGGCAAATTTTAACCGTGCCTGAATTATCGACCATGCAGGCGAAGAGCTCGTCTAGCTGTCCATCGATTAATAGGTTTACCTATTGCACCTTTTGGCGTTAAACACTTGTCTCTTTTCACGTGTGTTATTATGAGCCAAGAGTTGTCATTAATTTAATAGCTTTGTCCGACCTTTGATCTAATGTTTAGGAACAATATAACGCCTTTTTTGGACTCATATAAAAACTGACTGACTCGCTAGAAATGCTTTTTTTGTGATTGCTGGAATATTGTCCTAAATGGCTCTTGGCAGTTTCTTTATTATTTATTATAATATCATTTGTGTTGTATAATATGCAAAAAGTGTTTACCACTAATGTTCGTTTTTATTTAAAGTCATAAACAAAGCAAGCTCATACAAATCTAAGGGTAAAGAACAAAATTGTGCAAAATAGTGGACACGGTAGTTTTTGTTTTGTATTAATTGTTTATGTGCCAAAAATTCCTATTTTCCATTTTGTATTGTAAATTATTTTGTTTAGCATTAAAACTAAATTAAATGATAAGATACATTTTTATTTTTTTTATTAGTTTTAGTTTTAAGCAATATAAATTGGACTAAGCACAAACATGTACTCCTTTTTGCTCTTCATTGTTAATATATAACAGAGTGAGTAATTGTAGAAGCAGAACAATGTAATTTTGAAACAGTTTAAAACAACTAAGTTTCAATAATATAAAAAAACAATCATTGTAATCTGTGACTATCGAGCTAAAATTATTTTTATCTCCCATATATAAGTGATATTTACAAAACACTCCTTTATTGTTTAAAACTGTTGAAGAATTCAAATTTAGAAATTCCTAACAAACATTTCAATAAATAACTATCTCTGCTAGCTCTTAGAAATGGTGTAATCATCTTCATTTTATAATTTATTAAACATACCATAAAATACTGTATTAATAATTTATCCATACTTCCTGCCCTCTACATTTAACTAGTACTTATGTGCAAAAAAAAGTAACATTTTATTAAACATAAATTTTCCATTTTGTTGCTTGGTTACTCATTTTCCCAATTTCTTTTATGACAAATGAGTTTTTGAATAATTTTCAAAACAACACAAATATTTCCACCTGCCAATAAATCATGGGCGAATAAGAAAAATAAAGAAAAACTTAAGTATTTGTTTGGCTGCTCATATTTTGGGAATTTTGCAGGTTATTAGGGTGGGTTGGATTTATAAAACATAAAAACTTGCATGTATAATATTTGATTCTTAGTACTGTTGAAAGCAGTGATCGACTTTCAAAGCTAATAGGGTGCCAACAACACGAATATCAACGAAGTTCATTAAAATTAGCAAATAAGACACAAACATCACAAGCAATAGTTAAGCTGCTCTATTCCGGCATATATATCATTTGAATGCCAGCAAGGTTCTCAGAAATCATTAATTAAGAAATAAAATTTGTTTTCAATTGTTTATTGATTGTATCTTCATTAAACAATTAACTAACAATAAGTCTATCAAATCCTATATCAAACAAATTTTTAGTTATTAGTCCAGCAATGCCAACCGAAAATTGTGTGACCATTGTTTATTTTATTTATTAAGTTGATTGAAACAAACATCACCAACAATAATTGAACTGTTCTATTTCGACTTATAAAGCACTTGACTCTTAGACCGCTATCACACTCTTCAATTCTGTCTCGTCAACGCAAGTATTTTTCTAAGAGAAAGAGAAAATTATCTTTTATATTTTTGCCTCTCATTGAAAAATACTTGCCTTGACGAGACAGAATTGAAGAGTGTAAAAGCGGACTTAATAAAATCTAAAGCAGTGATGGGCACTCAAATGTCAACGAAGTTTATACAAATTATTAAATAAGTAACAAATTTCAATATGCTGAAGCAGGGAAATAAAATGTCATACATATTTATACCTTTGCTTCAAATTAACTCAATGCCTGCCACTAAAATTGAACCATACAGCTGCGGTAAAAAAAAATAGCACAGAAGTCAATATTCGACAGATGAATTTTTCTTCGATGTAGTTCCCTAATTATTTCTGTGACACATAATCATTTATTCTATGTAAAAAAGATTTGTGTAACTTTTATTGATTTTTTATTGCAAAGATTTACAATTTCAGGTGTATTATCAAAATGTAGACGGTAACAAAATAACACTATCAGCCATGTCACAGAATTTAATTCCGTTCGGAAGTGGAATTAATTTCATATTTTGCTTCTATAGATAAGTAAAATGATCAGTTTTTCGGAATGAAAACCCATAAATGCTTAAAATTACAATTTCATATAGCAAATTATAAGTGGTTTCATTACGAAATTATATCATTGTTGATTTTATGCAATGTATTGGCCCCACTCCGTAATATGAAAAGCATACCATATTACTAGAATGTTCACGCTTTTCGGTGTTAGCTGTGAATTGTGGATTGTATTCTGCATTTTGGGGGATGTCTAACATATGAACGAGAAACTTTTCCACCAAATAAAATGATTTGACTCTCGTTCTGGATAATGAAAATGTTGTATGATCTGATATCAAATAAATGATCGAAGTGCTATTATTTTTACTGGCACTGTATAACAAGTTATGATTGAAGCAAAAATCTAAATATATTAAGACATACGATTGAAGCTAAAAATTAGCAACATAAAGACCAACGAATGAAGCAAAAATTGAACAGCATAATGATCTGTGATTGAAGCTAAAATTGAACTTCATAAAAATTATCTAAAATTTAAGCTAGAATTGAACTACATAAAGACCGCATAATGACCTAAGATTGAAGCTAATATTGAACTACATACAAACCTTCGATTAAAGCTAAAATTGAATCACATTAAGATCTACGATTGAAGCTAAAATTTAACTACATAAAGACCGTCAATTGAAGCTGAAATAGTAAGACCGACGATGAAACTAACCCCTTGGCCCACGATGTTGAACGATAACGTTCGCTTAGATAAGACTTAAGACACAAACTTGATTGTGGAATAAACAAACTTGATTGAGTAAAAAATAGATACGATAAAAAGTTTGTGTCTTAAGTCTTATCTAAGCGAACGTTATCGTTCGACATCGTGGGCCAGGGGGATAAACTTAACAACATAAAGAATGACAAAAATTTAACAACATAATTCTCCATGATTGGAGATCAAATTTAGCAACATAAATACCTACGATTGAAGCTAAAATTGAATCGAAAATTGAATAAGAACCTGGTAATATAGCTAAAATTGAACTTCATATAGAAGTATGATTGGAGATCAAATTTAACAATACAAAGACCTACGATTGCTACTAGTCTAAAGGTTGCAATTTATATTACCAAGAATTTTTATAAAAAATTTTCAATAATTTCTTTAATTTACAATATTCTAAATATGCTCTACCCTACTACCAATAATCAGCATTATTTTCCATTAAAAATCAAGACTCTTGTGTTTTATATCTTGTTGGAAATTTTTTTTTTTACTTCTTTGTAGCAGCGTTTTTGGTCGTGCAATTTATCATTATTGAAATTGAAGTTTATAATTTTGTTGCTTTAAAAGAAATAAACGAAATGAACAGGCACGAGAAAGAACTATAGTCATAATTCAAAATAGATGTTCATAGATACTTTTTAACAATTTCATTCTGTTGTAAATTATTGTGTTGAGAATAAAGGAAAGAAATACATAAATTCAATTTGAAGTATTAATGATTGTGAAAGAAAATAAATAGGGAAAAGAGGTAATTTTGGTTACTTTAAATTTTGGGTTGCAGCATTTTATGATTTGTATGCTTTGATAGCTTCTAACGAGATAAATATAATCTTGGTTTCTTAATTTTTGTTAAGTATATATACATGTATTAATGAAGTAAAATTATTATTGGTTTCTTTAAACAATTGACAATACTTAATGGTTTGTATGCTTTGATAGCTTCTAACCAGCAGATCATTATTGTTACATATTTTCACCATTAAAATGTCTTACTTTTTTACATATTTATTTATAAAGAAAACTTGTTTTGGTATTTTCAAAATTATTTGGTATTTTTATGATTTGTATGCTTTAGTACCCAGCATACCATTATAGGAGCGCTCCGAAAAAGGTGTCAGAAAAGAGTCCAACAAAAGAACATTTTTGGAACGAAAGCAAAATTTGTTTGTTACTGTCCTGAGTCGGCACTCAGTATGACTCAGAAATTCCACTTAATTATGTGTGTACCAAAGCATTGTTGTCTTGTTATTTGTGCTTTGAACAAAAACAAAACATAGCTGTACCACACAGAATGATAAAAACAAGATTACACAGAGCCCAAAAAAACCTCATAAAAGACTCTTTTCTGACATTTTCTAAGAGCTCTTTCTGACGGACCATTTTCGAATGTAATAACCCTCTTTTCTAAAGGTTTTCGGAGCAATTATGATTGTTTTTTGGGCTCATAAAGAGCACGAACGCTCCGAAAAAGGTGTCAGAAAAGACTCTTTTCGGACTCATACGGCTTGCTGGGTAGCTTCTATTCTTTTTATTATTTTTAAATATTTTGTCTTTAAGAATGTTTTTCATTCTTTCTTTAGTTTTACATAAATAAACTAAAGAGAAGTGTATTTAAGATTCGTGTTAGCATACCAATTTTTTTCATATAAACTTTGTCTACATTTATTAATTAAAACACAATTCTGTAAAGTTTATAATTTTGTTTACTTCTTTGCTGAATTGCAGATTTAGAAAAAACATAAGTTTCATGTGTAACGTAAGCAATTTCACATTTTAATTTTGTCTAAATAACAGAAAATGATATCGTATCATAATCAGTGTTGCCAAAACATTATTGGAAAAAATGCTAGATTTTTCTCAAAAAAATGCTAAAAAGTGCTAAAAATTTAAAAAAAGTGCTAAAAAAAAGTGCTAACAAAAATAAATAAAAAAATTGGCTTTATAGTAAACTATGAGATCTGTATTTCTTTAAAATTCATTTTCATACAAATATGAATAAAGAAATTGAAAATACATCTTTTCTTAAAAAAAAATCTAAAATAAAATGTTCTATGCATTTTTAAAAACAAAAATCGAAAGTAAATTCTTAAAAAACAAAAAGTCTTTACATTACTATTTAAAAATTAACTTTTTAAATTCATATTTTATCACATAAGTTTTAAGATCACGAAAATAATTTGATGAATTTAAAAATTCCAGTCATTATCATCATTATTATTATTATCATAACTTTCACTAGATCCAATTAATTTCAGAAAATTCGTTGGGACATCATATTGGCAACAACACTTTCCTCTTCCTTTTAATCCGTATCTAAAATGTTTTTAAATTATATCATAAAATTAAGAAATTAAAATTTAACAATTACCTAATTGCTAAAACAGAATGTAATGTAATCGGTTTCTTATATTTATCTTTACGATGTTCATTTTACTGAACACACTTTCAACGTCCGCATTAGACCACGGAAGACTGCGAAGTTTTAAAACAAAATTGGCAATTTCCTCGAATCTCTTGTTACCTCCGGCATCTCTATATGCTTTTACCACTGCCCAGAAAGATCCTGTGTTGTTTTTATTAATCCATTTTATATATTGAATGTTGGAATATTGGTCAATTATTTTTCCAATTTGTTCCTCGCTAATACAAAATAATTTTAAAATTGGTAAAATTTCGCCTTTTTGGGAACTTAAAACGTTTTGGACCGAAAAAAAATCTGTATTTTGTAAAACTTTTATATTGTCTGGTAATTTTAAATAAAGAAGGGGTTAGTTTATGTATTTTTTAATGCATATTTATATACATAGTTTAATTTAAAACACAAATTAACTTAATTGTTAAAGATATTTTTGCGGAAAAATAATTAAAAAATTATTAAAATACCACAAATTTAAAAAAATGCTAAAAATGCTAGAAAAATATTTAAAAATGCTAAAAAAAAGTGCTAGGTGCTAGATTACTTTTTTTGGTGCTAAATGAGTTTAAAAAGTGCTAGATCTAGCACTAAAAGTGCTAAATTGGCAACACTGATCATAATAAACAACACAAATTGAATGCCCTACTAACAAGTTCTATTTAAAAATTTTTATTTCGTATGATTAACTTTCCACACTTTTCTGTAAATCTCATGAAAACAAAGTCTTCTGGTTTCGTTTGCTGATTTCATAGGAAATTTAAAACAAAAGTATCACATTGTGTCGCCAAAATAAATGTTTATACATATTAGCTTTATTTCAAATTACGACAATTCCATATAAATGACATAATACTAATTGAAATACAATATAACATAAACAATAACCATAACACGTTATACATAATTGTCAAGTAAAATATTTAAACATATTTGTATAACCATTAAACATTAATGGGAGAGAGCAGTAGAGGAAGGAGAATGGAAAACACGCTACAGTGGGCATGGGATCTAAATATTTTGCAAATAAACCAGCTATTTTTAACCTAATGTCCCGAGTGACTTTAGAGTAAAATTCATTACGCTTGGCAACTAATTAGCCGAGCCGATCATGCTGTTTAACACTACTGCATTGGTTTTTGTGGAACTGAACAGCTATATAAAGACCTACGATTGAAGCAAAAATGCAAAACATAAAGACCAAGACAAAGATAAGGATTTACGATTGAAACAAGAATTGAACAAGTTAAAGACTTACGATTGAAGCTAAAATTTAACTACAAGAAGAACTATCATTGAATCTAAAACTAAAGAAGATTAAGACCTTCGATTCAGTCAAAAATTGAACACCATAACATAAAGACCAAATATTGAAGCTAGAATTGCTCAAGTTAAAGACTTACGATTAAAGCTAAAATTGAACAACATGCAGACCTAATATGAGAACAAAAATTGAACAACATGAAGACCTATGATTAAGGCTGAAATCTAATTTTGAAGCAAAAATTAAACAACATAAAGACATACGATTGAACAACAAATAGAACAACATAAGGAAATACGACTAAAACTCAAATTGAACAACCTTAAACTTACGATTGAGCTACATAGAGACCTATAATTAAAGCTAATTTATTACTTAAAAAACTTCTATACAAATTAATATATAACTTGGTTCTGAACTACATATATTAAACCCCTGGCCCACGATGTCGAACGATAACGTTCGCTTAGATCAGACTTAAGACGCGAACTTTCTATCGTATCTATTTTTTACTCAATCAAGTTTGTTTATTCCACAATCAAGATTGTGTCTTAAGTCTTATCTAAGCGAACGTTATCGTTCGACATCGTAGGCCAGGGGGTAAATCTGCTTACCCAATGTGGCTTGCCATCCCTTCTTTCTTGTGTAGGTTATTAATAAAAAGTTTAAAAAAGAATTAACAATTTTTTTTTAGAATCATACATCCTAAAATATTATATTGCTGACATATAATGAGCTCATATTTCATTTTCAATTCATGCGCAACACTTTTATTCTGTCTTTAGCAAAATTTTAATGTTTTTTTTCTGTTGTTTTCTTATAATTTTTGTACTTTTAAAGAAAGAAAAGAAAACAAATAATGAAACTTAAGCAATAACAATGGCAAATCGTACGAGTAATAGTGTTGTATTCTTAACAATGGCTTTTAAGCTTGAAAAGAATTAAAGAATAGAACGAACAGTATTACAGACTGCAACAAGAACAAAAAAAAATTGATAGACTTTATGTCTAACTTTAAAAAAAAAAAATAACTAATATGTATTAGGTACGTTATGCTTTTCTTTTTATTTCTTTTCTTTTTATTTTTGTGGAAATGCTTTAGTAAAGCATAAAGTGACAAAAAAAGAAAAGTACTTTTTTTTTTTTTTGCTTTGAGCAGAGTTAGTCTGCACTTTTAAGAGTTGTCACAGAAAATGGCACAAACAAATAAATTTTAGTTGCAATGTAGTGTGTGTGTGTGTTTTTTTTTTTTGCTCTTTTTCACTTTAAAGACATTAACAATGGAAAATTCAGCGACAAAAGCAACAGCAAGAGCAATAGCAACCGCAATAACAATAATAACAGCAATAATAGCTGTTGTTGCCATAATGCAGGCATTTAAACAGTGTCGTTTGAAAGACTTTGACTAGGAAGTTTGTTCTCACAACATACATAAGTACATACATATGTATATATATTACGAATTGTTATAAATATGGGAGTCGCTTTTACACTAAACGTCTGTGTGTTGAAATCATGTTCAAGAAGCCCCATTATAACTTCCAGATATGAATGTTATATGCAGTTAACAGGTGTAGTCCTAGTTTGATTGCTATTTAAAATTTGAATATCTGGAACAATGAAGGCTGAGATTTCACTATATAAAGACTTAGTATTTAGACTGAAATTT
Organism: Bellardia pandia; assembly: GCA_916048285.2. Taxonomy (NCBI): domain Eukaryota; kingdom Metazoa; phylum Arthropoda; class Insecta; order Diptera; family Calliphoridae; genus Bellardia; species Bellardia pandia. Next base: position 96,449,512 of record OU696531.1, on the reverse strand, counting down.
AGCTATAGACAGACCTACGATTGAAGCTGAAATTGAACAACATAAAATGAGCAACATAAAGACCTACGATTGAATCTAAAATTTAAGAACACAAGGAAATACGATTGAAGCTGAAACTGAACAATGTTAGGACATACGTTAACACTGAATTTGAACAGCATAAACCCCCATGATTAAAGCTAAAGATGAATAACATGAAGGTGAATCTTATATTTGCAATATTGATTCTTCTATGTATATTAGGGCAGGTCAAAATTAATTTAACTTACTAATAGAAAAGAAAATAAAAAAAATTACTGTTTGAAGTCTTTTTTGCTTTCAAGTCTGGGCAATTTCGCACGGCTCTCTAATGTCGTCGCCATAACAGCCTCTACATTTTAATTTTTTCATTTACATATGTTCTGACTAAATACATTTCTAAAGAGAAAAAATAAATAAAATAATAAAAATAAATAATAAAATAAAGTGCCAAAATGGTGATTTTTTTTAAATGTTTGTATGGGGAACCCCTCAGGGGAGTTCCAGGGGGTTTGCCACTGGCATGGGTGGATCGGCCCTCCAAAGTTAGTGGGGGTCGGTCATACATTTGGACTCGAATGGGACACTCTAAAGTGGGATTTTTCAAAACTTGACCCTACGGGACAAAAGTAAACAGTTGGGGGGTAGTAGAATTCGTTTTAGAGGTATGGTTCCTTCGGCAAAGTTTCTTATTTTGATCCCTAGAATACGATTTTCACTGAGCCATGGGCGATTTTTTTGCCTCCCCACAAATCGACCCGGCCTAATGTATATATACTTCAAATGGCACAAACTGCAGCATCATTATTTTTAAATGCCAATAATTTTGATCGACACTGTCAAAGTACTTTAGTATGAATGTGCGCTTGTTTGTATGTCATATGAATTTAACTAACGATTATTATAAAAACATGCAATGAGTATAGAAAATACATACATTCATATTTTTTTATTTAATGTTTGTCTGTGCATATTTCCACCAAAGTAAAAGGAAGACAAAGACAAACATTTCTAATGCACCCAAGGAAAAATCGTGATCAAAACATGTGCACGATAGAAAAACAAAAACTATAGACTCCATGAGAGGCTACATGAAAGGCAGCTTCAAACTTGGAATTGTCAACCCTTGAACTACATAAGAATCTAAATGTTTACAACAGAGAAGAAATTTCTAAGCAACATGTCAGGCTGCATCTAATTGTTTCTTTTAGTAACTTGATGCAGCTAAACATTCTACAATTTATCACAAATTATCTAGTGCTTAAGGTGTTAAATTCTAGCCACTTTAGCTTAACTAGTAACTTTCTCTGAGTGTAACGCCATAAACACTCTTAGAGCCAACGAAAGAGCAAAGTATTGTAGTAGTTATAAGGATTAGTGTTGTTTTTTGTTGTTGTGGTTTTATATTTTATTTATTATTTCTTTGCTATCGTGCATGCATATGCATGCATATTTTATTATGTAGCTTTTTTGTGTTGTTGTTGTGTGTGTCTATCTGTTTGTGTCTTTAAAAAAAGTCAATTTCATGTTAAAAGTAAGTATATCATTTCATTTCTAACAATACTTAACAAATCATACACAATGTACTCTATTGTACATTCACATTCGTTTACTACGTCAGTCACTTTTACCAATTTTTGTGCTGAGTTAAGTCAGTCATTTCCACTAAAAGCATTCACTTTATATGTATCACTGCATTCAGCTAAAAAAAAAATACTAAGCAAACTTTTAAACATTTACTGGCATAAAGATCTTTATGATGACGGCGGCAAAAGATATGAGTGCATAAATGTTAAGTGAACAGTTGTGGCGCTTGTAATAGGTACATTTAGGTAATAGCGTTACTCAAGTTCAATTCACTTTAACAATGTCTGTCCGGCTAACCATTTGCTTTCAAAATTGAATTATGAATATGTTTGTAAATATATTTATTGAATCATGTAATTGATGTATTTATTTGATCAAGGACGGTACAAAAGTAGACCGATAGGGACAGCAAACGACTCCATATTTTTTGCCCCTCTTTTGACATTTCTCTTCAGTAAGGTTTGCCATTTCATGATGGAAAGATAAACGAGCCAACAACGAGTCGAAATTATTAAAATTTACTACCGAAATTCGGAGTCAGTGGCCTCAACATTAAGAGCGCTATGTCCAATTTATGATCGTCGTAATCGTCTTACCAGATCAACAATTGAGCGTCTAGTGACCAAATTTGAATCCACAGGCACAGTACAATATGTTCCCGTGCCACTGAGACAAAGAAGTGCCCGTAGTGTCGAGAATATTGCTGCCGATGAGACTTCAGTTGAAGAAATCCCAAATGAGTCTCTCAAACGTCGTTCTCAAGCGTTGGACATCTCTATGACGTCGCTGTGGCGAATTTTGCGAAAAGATCTTGGCCTGCATCTTTACAAGATCAAACAGACGCAAGAACTAAAGCCGCTTGACCACCAGAAGCGTCGTATGTTCGTGAATTGGGCTAAGCAACAACTTAAAAGTGATTCGGATTTTCATCAAAAATCAGCTTCAGCGATGAGGCTCATTTCTGGCTGAATGGCTTCGTCAAAGGGCAAAATATGCGTTATTGGTCAGACAGCAATCCACACGTAAAATTACGGTTTGGTGTGGTTTATGGGCCGGCGGCGTCATTGGGCATTGGCAATAATATAATTCTACTATCATTAACAATTTTCTAATAAATTTTTATTTAATTAAAATGTCGTTAATATATTGCTAAAATTCAAAGACTGACTTAAAAATTGTATTGTAACCTGTAAAAGTAATTTAAAATCATCAAAATGACTTTATGTCATTTAATGCGATAAGAAACGACAAATTAGAAAATCCTACTTCAGACATCATTCACCAAAAATTACGCCAATTGTGGTCAACTGGGTTATGTACTGCTGTCTATGCATGACTTTGTATGTGTGGCCCTTTCTAAACATTTTTTAATAGTTACGATTATTGTTTCTATTTGTTGTTACCAATATTGTAGTTATTATTATTATTATTGTGATTTTGTTACATGATGGTATAGTTGTCTTGTGTTTGTTATTGTTATACCCTACACCACCAAAGGTGAGAATGCGTAAATGATTCAGATAGTGAGTGCTCTAGTAATATTTTTTAAGAAGCTCTTTCTGGTAATTAAAATTCTTTTGTGACTTTAATTCAAAATACATACATATATTCTTAATAACTGTGGTAATCTTATTGAAACCATTAAATTAAAATTTGTTAAGAAATATGTATAACAAAACAAAAAATATGTCAAATAAGTCCTTTTTAATGGTAAAAAATTATATATTGTGCAATTATCACGTCATTTAATTTAGCTGAATCTTTAGTTAACAAAAGTTTACTTAAGCTAAATAAAACGAAAACTTAATAAAAAACGAAAAAGCACGAACCAAAACAAAGACTAATGCTAAAGAGCAGCTAGTACAAGTAATAATGAGAAGCGCATAGTAGGCAATGTTTAACATAGAAAAAGTTAGTAGGTAGGTAGTAGGTTTTCAAGAGTAATGAAGTGCTTAATAGTATTTTAAACTATAATAAACTATAAAATAAATATGTGTATGTAAATATGTTATATTATACTCGTACGAGTATATCATTGGAAAGCTAAAGACTCTAAAATTACGGTCACATTTGGCAAATATTTACTCAAAAAAACGTAACCACTTGTTTTAGCACAAATTTGTTTGACGTTGTTTACTCTTACAAGATCAAACGGCATCAAATAAATTAACCACCTGGCCCACGATGTCGAACGATAACGTTCGCTTAAATAAAACTTAAGACACAAACTTGATTGTGGAATAAACAAACTTGATTGAGTAACAAATATATACGATAAAAAGTTTGTGTCTTAAGTCTTATCTAAGCGAACGTTATCGTTCGACATCGTGGGCCAGGGGGTAAAATTAAATATTTGTTGTGCTTTGACCTAAATACGAACAGTTTTTTTTTAATAAATAAACAAGTTCAAATATATGTTATCTAGGGGTTACATCTTTTTCGGCAAATATTTACCAAATATGACCATACCTTAAGGTTTATATTGATGCTCACAACAAACAAGCATTTAAGTGGAATCAATTTAAACGTTTTAACATATCAAACACTAAAGTTTCTGTAGCACTCATTTAACAATCGTTACAGCCGTATATAGAAGTATCTACCCAGCTAGCATTTTTTGAAATTTTTAATCAAATATGAGTCTTCTTTGACTCCCCCGCGCGATTAAAATAATCACATATGCTCTCGCTTTTCAGTCGAAAATTAATGTTTTGTCGGGAGAAAATGATACCCTAGCCGCCATTCTTCTGAAAGAGTCTTTTATGACTCGGTTTTCTGAACTCTTGCGACACATTTTTGTCACTCTCCTAAAAACAGTCATATTATGAACATCTATGTTGTTTAGTCATAATTAGAATTAAGTTTAAATTTTGAATTATTTAGAAAATGAATTAATACCTTTATATTTATTAGTAAATTTTGAATTGCCAAATACTTATCATTGAAATTGTCAATAAGCTTGGAAATTTTATATATCAAATAGTTTTAAGAACCATTTTAGAAAATAAATTATTCTTGTGTAAAATCTAAAAGTCACCGGTTTTGTATATCTTATTCCAAATTAATTTAAATCCAAAGTTCACTTAAAAGTTTGCATAAATATTAATAGTGTTAACAATTTACAAGTTACACTGTGTAAACGGTCCTTAAAAATTATTAAGGATAAACATATGTGATTAAATTATGATTCCGTACATTCAGCAGATTTGTTTTTGTTCTTCAAATTAGTCGCTTTCTAAACATTTAAATGAGTCTTTTTTTAGTCTTTTTTTTTATCGACAAACTGAATAATCTGTTTTTGGTCATCTAAGGCAATCTTAAAAGACTCATTTTGCTGATATTATCAAAAACAATCTTCCAGTTGCTAGCTGGGTGATATGTTTTTGTTTGAAGTATGTATTGTTTATAAATATAAACAAGAACAACAATACAGCAAGAGGCGCTAGTTTTTATAAAATACATAAATACATACATACATATGTATAGTACATCTGTAGGTATTCTTTCTCCCCAGTTTTTTCTTTACACATTTGTTAACACATGTTTGCTGTTATTACGAGTATATTATTTAAAGCTATTGTTGTTGTTTTGTATTGTAAATCTTTGTTGCTTTATTCTAATGACGATAATAATAATAATAATAATGACAATGTTGTTGCCGTTGTTGTTATAATTTTAAATGAAGATTTAGTTGATTGTTTTTATTGTTGTTACTTTGAGTTAGATTTTTTTTTTGTACATAAACCATGCTGCACATAGTATGTACATATATACATATTTACATACGAGTACATATGTACATACCAAGTATGTTAGTGCGTGCATGTCTGTCATTCCATTTATGTAAGTACATATGTTGTTTTTGTGGTTTATAAACATGAATAATAGACAGCGTTGTCAACTTGCTGCGTTTCGCACCATTTTTGGTGCTTTTTTAAATACTTTGTGCGAAAAATTCCTTAGTTGTTGCGCGGTGCCCTTTTTTTGTTAATTTGGGTGCGTTTTTTAATTTATCCGAAAATGTGATAAAATCTTTATTTTTACTACTTACAATTTCTCAATAATTCATTACCATTCAATACTACCTATCAAATTCGTCACATGAAGGTTATTGCTAAAGGCGAATAGGATGAAAATCTTTGTTTGAAAATAAAATTAACATTTTAAACATGCAAATAAAAATGCTTGTATAGTCTGATTGTTTGGCCTACTGAACTGTAGACGAGCAACCGGGGTTAGAGTACCAGTGGAGCCCTTAAAAATTTTATTAAAAAAATTCAAATAGAAGCACTTAAAATAGAAAACAAAAATCATTAAGAAAAGTAGCAATATCTGCTGAAATTAGTATTTCAGTTCTGTATATTATATTGGCAGTTGTTAAATGCTTGTTTTATCTTAATCAGCTCGTTTATTTAAAAAACGGCTCTTACTCTGAACCGTTAATTTTTGTTAAGTTTTATTTTTTTTTTCTTAAAACACTAATCTGTAGCAGACAGTTTTATTGTTATATTTTATTAATACAAAAATACTTTAATAAACATTTTAAATAAAAAAGAAATTCTAAACTTGGTGCTTTTTTTTAAATGACAGGCTTTTGCTGTATTTTGGTGCGTATTGAAATTTCAAAGTTGACAACGCTGATAATAGAGTTCTCTAAAGTGTGCTTGCTCTCTCTCCTATATTCTATTAACACTGTTTATACCCTACACCACAATAGTGGGGAGGGTATATTGGAGTTGTGCCAATGTTTGTAATGCCCATAAATATTGGTCCAACGCCTACCTTAGACTATAGCGATCGACTCAGAATCACTTCGTGAGTCGATTTAACGATGTCCGTCCGTCCGTCTGGCTGGCTGGCTGGCTGTCCATGTAAAGCTTGTGTGCAGAGTACAGGTCGCAATTTTGCAGATATTTCGATAAAATTTTGTACGTGACATTTTTTCGGCCCAAGTATTATTATTCTATTATTCTATTATTATCTATTATTTTACCTGGCCCCCATACAAATGTCTTCCCGAAATGTTTAAATTATGCAAGAATCCAAACACATTTCACCAGCAATGAGAAGTAAATAAAGCCAAATTACATATACAAATTTTGGGAATAACGGTCCATAATTGATCATAGCTCCCATAGAAGCCCCACTTCTAAAAATCACTTAAAATAGCATAACTCTTATAAAAATCGCGGTATCCAATTAATATTGAACACAAATATGTTTCGTATATATACAAATAATATGGCAGAATTTTATGATGATCGGTTTATCATTAATCGTAGCTGCCATATAAGGGCCATGGGTAATATCTCCCATATAGCGGCCATTTTTGAAAACCTGTTTCATACATATGTATACTGGGTGTAGGGTATTATACCGTCGGAATTCAACGTCTATACTTTCTCACTTGTTTCTATTGTTATTGTTGTTGCTGTTGTTATTGTATTGTAGTGTAGTGTAGTTTATTTGTATGCATTTATGTATGACAATCATGTCAAATGCGTTCGTTTAAATTAAATGTTTAACTGTAAAGCAGTGTTATTTAAAAAATATCATTCACTTGCAACACACATACAAATTATAAACAAATTTATGTAAATTATTTATTTATTATTTATGATTTTCCATGTGTATGTATGTGAGTAAAGGTACGGTCACACTTAGAAAATATTTACTCAAATAAGCGTAACCACTTGTTTTAGCACAAATATGTTTGACGTTGTTTATTCTTACAAAAGTTTTAAAACAGCATCAAATATATTAAAACTATTGTTTTGTGTGATTTGGCCTAAATAAGAAATGGTTATTTAAATAAATAAACGAGTTCAAATACACATATGTTATTTAGTGGTTACGGTTTTTCGGCAAATATTTGCCAAGTGTGACCGTTCCTTAAGTAAAACGCTGAAGAGTCTAACAGTTTTAAAATTGTTTTATAATTGTATTCAAAGTGACTTTTTTTTTTGTACATAAAATGCAGTTTTATTTTTATTTATGTATGTAAGTATGTATGTTTGCATGTACGTGAATAATTTGTTTTAAATGAAAATAAAATAAAAATTTTTATAATTTGAAAGTTATTATTTTTATTTGTTGTATTTAACAAAATGACATTTATTATATTGTATCGTGTATTTAAATAATAATTACTTGGAATTTTTGGTTATAAAGATGAGTGATTGCGAACAATATAATAAATACTAGTATTGTTTATTAAATACATAAACTAAAAGCATGAACAGTTTTCAAATAAAATTAAAGATAAATCAAATTTAACAGCTGCTTAGTTGGGCTCTCAAATTAACGTCAATATAGGATGCCTGAAATTATTGGATTGCAAAAGTCTTAAAAGAACGTGCTAATGACAAGTTGTCATGAAACTTCCTCTAATGGAAAACCACCGGGGCTGTTGCCAAATCTGATAAGATCAAGGAAAATCGTGTTTTAAAAGGCACTGGTTGGGTTTTTATGGTAGTTGTAGCAATCGTTATTTTAGACAGAAGCTCTAAGGACCTCTAAGGACAAGCCATCGAATACCTTCCACTCACCCATCCATAGTAAACTTTAATAGACATACATCTCTAGTTTTAGTTTATCATTTTAAATATAAAATATCTCAAGATAACTTGTCATTTTAACACTTTTCCTTTATTCTTACCACCACTTATTTCATTAATTTACATTTACTTTACTTGACTACATTTCTAAGAACTATTTTACAGCATAATATTTCTTCATTTTAAAATCATTTGGCAGTTGACAATTATAGCTGCTTACCCTGCTAAAGAAAACCAAGCTCACTGACAAAACATTTAATGATCTTAAAAGGAAATCGAGTTCATTACAATCATTTATTTAATTTTGACCATTTGGAATTGAATTGAATCAAGCTGAGTGCGAAAAATCATTTTTCACTTTCAAAAAGTTTAACATAATCTACGCTCTTTGCTTCTGTGTAACACACGCACAAACGTAAACAGAAGAGCATAATAAAAGGGATGTTGCACAGTGGGAAATTGTTGAAAAAAAACTGAAATCAAAGGCGTCATACATGTTGCAAATATTTTGCTACGAAAATTCTATTAAGTTTGAAGATACAACTCTTTAGTTTAAGCAGTTCTGGTTCAGATTCTAGTTTAAGTTTTATTTATATTTCTAGTTGAGGTTCTAGTTCAGGTTTTATTTCAAGTTATAGTTCAAGTTTATTTCAAGTTCTAGTTTAGGTTCTATTTAGGTTATAGTTAAAGTTTTAGTTCAGTTTCTTGTTCAGGTTCTGGATCTAGCTTAGGTTAAATTTTAACTTCTAGTTCAGGTTCCAGTTCAAGTTCTAGTTTAGGTTCTAGTTCAGGTTTCAGTTCAAGTTCTAGTTCATTCTCTAGTTCAGGTTCTAGTTAAAGTTTATTTCAAGTTCTAGTTCAGGTTCTGGTTCTAGCTTAGGTTAAATTTTAACTTCTAGCTCAGGTTCTAGTTCAAGTTCTAGTTCAGGTACCAGTTCAAGTTCTAGTTCTGGTTCTAGTTCAGGTTCTAGTTAAAGTTTATTTCAAGTTCTAGTTCAGGTTATAGTTCAAGTTCTAGTTCAGGTTCCAGTTCAGGGTTCCTTTCAAGTTCTGGTTTAGGTTCCACTTCAGGTTATAGTTCAAGTTTTAGTTCAGTTTCTAGTTCAGGTTCTGGTTCTAGCTCAGGTTAAAGTTCAAGTTTTAGTGCGAGTTCTAGTTCAGGTTTTAGTTAAAGCTCTAATTCAAGTTCTAGTTCAGGTTTCATTTCAAGTTTATTTCAAGTTCTAGTTTAGGTTCTACTTAGGTTATAGTTAAAGTTTTAGTTCAGTTTCTTGTTCAGGTTCTGGTTCTAGCTTAGGTTAAATTTTAACTTCTAGTTCAGGTTCCAGTTCAAGTTCTAGTTTAGGTTCTAGTTCAGGTTTCAGTTCAAGTTCTAGTTCATTCTCTAGTTCAGGTTCTAGTTAAAGTTTATTTCAAGTTCTAGTTCAGGTTCTGGTTCTAGCTTAGGTTAAATTTTAACTTCTAGCTCAGGTTCTAGTTCAAGTTCTAGTTCAGGTACCAGTTCAAGTTCTAGTTCAGGTTCTAGTTAAAGTTTATTTCAAGTTCTAGTTCAGGTTATAGTTCAAGTTCTAGTTCAGGTTCCAGTTCAGGGTTCCTTTCAAGTTCTGGTTTAGGTTCCACTTCAGGTTATAGTTCAAGTTTTAGTTCAGTTTCTAGTTCAGGTTCTGGTTCTAGCTTAGGTTAAATTTTAACTTCTAGTTCAGGTTCCAGTTCAAGTTCTAGTTTAGGTTCTAGTTCAGGTTCCAGTTCAAGTTCTAGTTCAAGTTCAGGTTCTAGTTCACGGTTCATTTTAAGTTCTAGTTCAGGTTATAGTTCAAGTTTTAGTTCAGTTTCTAGTTCAGCTTCTGGTCTTAGCTCAGGTTATAGTTTAAGTTCTAGTTCAGGCTCTAGTTCACTTTTAGTTCACTTCTGGTTCAGTTCTAGTTTCAAAAGCAAATCTTTTTTATTAAAACTTGTCCAATGTGTTTTACTAAAATTTCCTTGTCAAAGCTTTAAGTGTAACTAAAATATAAAACATAGTAAATGATTTTGTTGATAGTTGTGGCATAAGAAATAAAAATAAACCCCCATTAAATGAAGTTGAAACTATGTTGTGAGCATCATCAACAGTATTTTCTAATACCAGCTCCTTTAGTCAACTATATACATTAGGGTGACCCCGTTTGTATGGAGAAAAAATAACGTACCGATGTTCCCGACTAATATGAAAATTTGATTCATTATAAGACTACTTTTCGCAATTTTTTTATACTGGGGTCAATATTTGATGAGCTGGATCAAAGGATAAAAAGTCCTTTTTAGAGGTTTTTTGATTTTTTTTCACATTTCTTCCAAAGGAACTATATGTAAATTTGATATCATATGAAAGGTCTTAGAGAGGCGCATTCAATGGGTTATCAAAAATTAAAAAACAATTTTTTTAATTAAAAAATTTTTAAAATTTCAGACAAAATTTTAGTGTTTTTTTTTTTATTTTTTCATAGAATTTAATTAAATAAATAGTTGAAATTTCTTGATTATAAACATCATGCAATTTAAACCAAATGGGGTTTCCCGTTTTTTAAAATTCTACCTATTTAAATTTTATTTTGGGGCCACCCTAATATACATATATAGTCAACATCAGCAGCATAATAGTCATCAGAACTCATGGCATCTACTACAACCAATATAAAGCATTTGTAATTAAAATTGATTACTTTCTAGGGAGAACCACAAAGTCCATTACACTTTTGCCAAAATCTGGATAAAACTTAAAAGGAAAGATGTTCTTTTTTAGTTTGTTTAAAAACAAAATATAAAACTAAAAGCAAATTTAAATTATAACAAATATTTTCAATTTTCCTAAGAATATTTGGTTCTGCAAATTAAAACCCAACAATTTCAATTAAAAAAAACTTGTTTTCCTTATAAACCTTTCAACTAACACCGCCATTATTTATTTTTGTAATAGTAATTGAAATTGAAATTTTTTCCTCTATTTTTTTTTTTAAATTTAATTTCTCTGAAATTTATGAAATCACTACTTGTAAATACTGGCATAAATTGTAATTAATATTCACTTATTTGTCATTAAACTACAATTGAAACAAGGCGGCATTTTTATTTTGAACAATCTGGGTTATTTTTTCCCCATTGCAAATTCTTTTCGTTAATTTTATTGTTATTATTTTGCCAGCAAATAATTGATGACACCATTTGTTGCCATGAAACCAGTGAAAAGTTAATTGAACATGAGTAAAACGTACAAGAAAAAAAAATATTTTTTTATAAAATCAGAGTGTGTACTTGCAAGGCAAATAGTAAGTAGTGGCGATTGAAAGCTGTGATTGCAGTGTTTAACAAGAATTTCAAGTATTTGTTTAAAAATTTATAATAAATACTTAAAGCTGGAGTAACTTGAAAGCTTGTTTAACAATGGGATGTGGAAACAGAAACACAAAAGCGGTAGAAATAAGTTTAAGCAAGCTTAAATTGTTGGGCAAAAATGCTGTAAACAGCTTAAAGTGCATTCTTGTTTAAACTAGAACTGAAGTAGAACTGAACTAGAACTGAACTAGAACTGAACTAGAACTGAACTAGAACTGAACTAGAACTGAACTAGAACTGAACTAGAACTGAACTAGAACTGAACTAGAACTGAACTAGAACTGAACTAGAACTGAACTAGAACTGAACTAGAACTGAACTAGAACTGAACTAGAACTGAACTAGAACTGAACTAGAACTGAACTAGAACTGAACTAGAACTGAACTAGAACTGAACTAGTACTGAACTAGAACTGAACTAGTACTGAATTAGAACCGAACTAGAACTGAACTGAACTGGAACTGAACTACAATTTAACTGGAACTGCACTAGAACCTGAAGTAGAGCCGGAACTAGAACCTGAACTATAACTGAACTGACTCTCAATCTGGATCTTTGGATCGAAGACACTAATCTATACTAATCTGCAACAATAACGAAAAGTTTTAGTTTGCAAGCAGTCAAGTCAACTGCTATGTCGCAAAGTCACTGCGAATATACATCCATGTTTTAGTAACTATTTGCTTCCTTCCCACTGTTAGTTTACAAAAACGAACTAATATGAAAGATATCACATTTCTATTTAATTTTATAATAATTATTTCATTAGACATAAAGTATAGCTAGCTGTCTTACTGCTCTAAAAAGCTTTAGTAAGCTTAAAATATGCCAACTTTAAGCTTGTTATTTTCAAAAGTTTAAATATTTCCCGTTTTATGATTCTTTCCTAAATAAATATGATGCATGATATTTTAAGCGTGCTATCACACACATTAAATCATCTTTGTCAGGCTCATAAAATAAAAAAAAAAAACAAAATTACTTTGCACTAAAATCTGCACACAGCTATGGGAGAAAAACGAACATAAAAATTGTGAAACAAAAAACAAGATGACAGATGGTTAACAGAATATGACATTTGGCTACATTCTTAAAATACCAAACTGACAGACATTCTTGTTCATTTTATTTTTTCAAACCCATATGTATATACATTAGGGACGCCCCCAAAATACTGTTGCGAATGTTCCCGACTAATATGAAAATTTGATTAATTTTAAAACTACCTTTCTCATTTTTTTTGTTCTGGGGTCAATATTTGATGAGCTGGATCAAAGGATAAAAAGATCCTTTTTGGAGGTTTTTTTGATTTGTTTCACATTTCTTCCAAAGGAACTATATGTAAATTTGGTATCATATGAAAGGTCTTTGAGAGGCGCATTCAATGGGTTATCAAAAATTTAAAAAAAAAAATTTTAAATTTAAAAATTTTGAAAATTTAATTTTTATCCTTTGATCCAGGTCACCAAATATTGACCCCAGGACAAAAAAATTGAGAAACGTAGTCTTAAAATGAATCAAATTTTCATATTAGTCGGGAACATCGATACCTTATTTTTTCTTTATACAAACGGGGCCACCCTAATGTACAATATGTATAATTGAAAATTACAAACAGCCACAGCATAAAATTATTACAACTGACTTTGAATAATGACTGACTGAATGACTTTATGTGTTAAATAATAAATGAGCAGGAGTCAAACACATTGCATGCCACACTTTTAAGCGATTTTACTTGAACATGAAAAACTACTCTACAAACTACTATTACAGCTGCTGTTGCTGATGCTGCTACCAGTTAAATTTCAAATAAAAATCAGGCAATTCTTTAGTTTTTTTCCACATTTTCTGTCGCATTTTGCATATAATTATTTTCGTTTTTGACACTACATCAACAATTAATTAATTTAAAATTCACACAGCCACTCACGCATACTCCCAGTCGAACTGTTTTTAATACACAATTGAAGTGTTTTCAATTAAATTTATTTCAGTTTTTTTTAATTTATTTATTTAAATTGATTTAAAATGCGTAAATGTGAGAATATGCAAACAAAAATAAAATAAAGCACATAAATTAATAAACAGTATTTGTAGGCATTAATTTTTAAAATGTATAGAACAGTGTGAGACACAGACGCACAGGCAGACGGACGGCCGGACAAATAGACAGTAGGAAGGACCGACTTTCATATTGCAGTAGCATGTAAAGTTTTCTTACAAAATGTATGTATGTAAATTTTTTCTGCTACTATCATTATTATTTGCTGGTTTTTATTTATTTTTTGCAATTTTTGTCGGACGTTTGTAATTGTAAGCAATATTTTATTCCGCATTCCATAGTGTAATTCATAAAATGTTGAAAGAATTTAAAGTCAAACGTTTAGCACGAATTTTAAATGCTCTATTTTAAGTTTAGAGGGAAAAGAAAACTAGGAATATGCAGTTGGAGTTTTAGGAGTTTTTTAGTTCATAAAAGCTTTTAGTAAACTTTAAAGCATTTACAATTTTTTAGGCTGAACTTTAAGTTTGAAGAAAAATGGCTGCGATTATACATTAGTTTGTCTCTAAACAAACATTTAAAAACGATTTCAGGAAGCTTTCAATTATTATATTAATTACAAAAGATTTGCTAGGACCTACATGCAGTAACCAATAAGTATTTAAGCTTTAGGGCTGTCAAGATCTTTGACTCTTATTAGATACTGTCTTTGGGAGTCCAATTCGTACTAAAGATTTTGACAGTTCCTATACCAATTATAATAAGCGGCTGTTTTAAGGTCAAACATTACACCTCAATGAGTCAAAGAAAATTTAATGACTTCTGGGGCCAAATTACCGCATTCGTGATCGAATGAGCTTTCGTATTGAAAAATGATTTCGATATCGAAATTATGATAAAATGTACTCAATTTCTTGCTCGATATCGTATGCCATAATCGCAAATAAGAAAATTACGATCAATTTTACTCGATATCGAATGCGGTAATTTGGCCCCAGCATTTCAAAAGACCTGGTGAAAGCAAAGAATTTATGTGATTTTTAATATAACAAATTTAAGATTAGGCTAAACAAGAACTGAAATTCCGAACATAAGTTTAACAATCCGTAAGCCAACTTACACCAAAATTTGTTCTACTTATTTGTAACAAACTCGAAGCCAGTTAACGTGAATAGACTAAACTTTTTTCAACCTGGAGCTAAAATAGATTACCGCGAAATATAACTTTTATTTTCTTGGATTACAGTTTATAGTCGAAGAAATTATTTTAAAATTAACCGATTTACACATGCCATTGGATTTCATACATAAACGTGGCCGAATGTGAAATCATGAATTTCGTCGGTTGATATTTAACCCCTTAAGAAGCGCAACTGTTTTCTAAACCGATTGTATGTTCTATGCTCAGACAACTCAAAGTGGTTTGTCAATTGAGAACGGCAGAATTTTTCAAGTCGCATTCTCTCTTTTTGTTTATAGTTTTAGGTCCAGAGTTGAATAATTCTAGTCGAGGCATATCCCCTGCAAAATATCGGGAAAAAAAATAATGGTAAAGTATTTTTAAAGGAATCTTTTATGTGGATGTTACGATATTGAAAGAAATCTATAATACATGAAGTTGAAATAGATAATTTCTCTGGCAGCACAATAAAAAATTTATAGTTTTTGCAGCCTGACACACTTGTAAGACAGCTTAACAAAGTATCAAAAGACAGCAGCAGAATAATTGGTTGAATGAGATTGCTTTGAGGCCATTATTTTTAGTTACTTAAATCAATGATTTTCAAAGGACTTTATTGGTGCTTTAAAATGAGTTTTCTATAATTTTGTGACAGAAACTCTGTTCTTGACTTCCACTGAAAAGTGACTAATCTTCTTTTTAATAGGAGAGTAAAATACAAAAAAAACTGATCCATACTGATCGTAGATAGATTCCATATGATCAATGAAAAATTATTGATCGATATTTTTCAATAATCTTATCAGAAGTCTGGATTGGTTGTTGTTGTTGTAACAGCAGTAATTGCTAAGTTGACAGCCCTTGCCCGAGTGATTTCGGGTTATTCCAGTGCGTAGATCCGGCTGTCGGGGGAATGTCTTGTCGTTGTTGTTGTTGTTTTAACAGCAGTAATTGCTAAGTTGACAGCCTTTGGCCGAGTGATATCGGGTCGTTCCGGTGCGTAGAACCGGGTTGGTTGATTGTTTTGCTTGGTTCGTCATAATAGTTCACATTTGAACTATTTTGAACAGTTACTTTTATTTGCTTTTCATATTTAAAATACTAGCAATTCAGTTTAACTTTCTGACAAAACCCCAGCACTAACACAACACACCCAGCCATTACCCTACATAAAATTTAATAAAGAAAAATTGCGACACACAATACAATTGATATTAATGCTGCATCACGTTAACAAGACAATGATGATTGTGCATTACAATGTCATATTGCTGTAATTATTGAAAAGAGAGAAAAAATTTGATGTAAACTGTAAAACAACAGCAAAAAAACAATTACTTAAATGAATACGTGAAGATCCACAGACAAACAGTGACAGACAGGCAAGTAAATGGGGAGAAATAAAAAAACAATATACCGCTTTAATGATTGATAAAGTTATCAAGATTAATTCAATCAATAAATCAACATACAATAAACACACACACACACAATGTAATACAAACGCCCGACAATGGATCGTTTGCATAAAATTCAACAACGGGCCAGGCGGAGAGCAGTGATATTATAATATAAATATTATAAATTAAAACCAGATATAAATTCAATGAACTTGATATGACGAGGTTTAAATCAGTTGACAATGTCAGTTGAAGCAAACGTAAGCATTAATATTGATTAATATTGATAGAGAGGCAGGAAGGTAAACAGAAAGGATGGGCGATCTTTTCAGACAGAGATAATGAACGCTTGATTAAATAGCGATAATAGCGATAGCAGAAGTTTTAAAAACGATTTTAATAATATATTAACATGTTTTTAAATAATAATTTTAATGACAATAATTAAGGTAATATGGGCTAATCCTGCGTTACGAACGTTACATTCGCACGCAAATTTGTTTATTCAAATTGACACAGCTGGCATTCACATTGGAATATTTTCATGCAATTTTTTGCAAAATGCAGTTCTTTGGGAGTAATTTAAAACTGTTTTAGAAAAAAAGTTATGTTAGGCTAAAGTTCCGTTACGGACGTTACAAGCAATGGAAGTCGACTTTGAGGCTTATGTGCATTTGCACATTTTTTAGCTAATTTTGCATTATAAACAAAAAAAAGTCCAAATACAAAATATTAAGTGGAATATATGACCATATCAATCCAGCTTAGAAAAGAAAGCTAAGTAGTCCCGTTAAACAAAAATCTTAATTTTTGTCTGTTAGTTTTGCTGCAAACGTTTAATATATGAATGCAGCTTAAAAGCAGGAAGCTTGGCATTAAGCTCATACTAATTATTGATTTTCAGGTATTATTTTAGGTTTCAGAAGAATTTTAAATTCATCTCAATTTAAGTTGCAGATTCACAATGGACCGTATTGGTCAATGGGTGATGGTGTGGGGACAACCTCACACCGGCCTTCTAACCTAACCTAACCTTACCTAACCTAACCTAAGTTGCAGATTGGGGGATCGCATGTTATTTAAACACACTTTTTGTTACTTTGAGGTGAAGTTTTTCGGATTCTCGATAACCTAGAGCAATTTTAAGCCCAGATGCAGATTCAGCAGGTGAAACTCCATTATAAACACTTACTTTCACCTCATAATATTAAAATACAATGTTTGGGTATTTTCATGCCGTTACGGACGTTACACACTTTGTCATTTATATTTAAAACAAAAAAGTGTAAGAAAGGTATTTCTTTTTTTTTCGATCAGATTAAAGTGCATCAAAAACTCTGCTTATAAAGCTAGTTTGGAAAACAAAATTATTAAAATACATTCTGTTAAATTTAAAAACCCCTATTTTCCGTTACGAACGTTACACACATTGTATCCATTTTTAGTTCAAATTGTTAATATATTAAATCAAAGAAAATTAAATAAATTAAAGTTTTGCTAAACGCTAAATACTGACACGACTGTTTCGCCCACTTTTTTGACCATGAAAAATACCTATTTTTTACAAGAATAAATGAAATCAAGAGGTATGTTTAGGTTAGCCTCTGCCAAGAACAAACAAACCACCGTAAAACCTTATTGCTTATATATTTTGAAGCTTGAATATGTATAATATTATTCCATTTACAAACATTTGGATTTTGAGCAACTTTAAATTTCTGCCTTAATTTTCTGGTTTAAAAATTTTCGGATTAGCCCATATGTTGTTTATGTAGTTTAACTTTAGCTCCAATCAAAGTTCGTTAAGTCGTTCCATTTTAGCTTCAATCAAAGTTCGTTTAGTCGTTCAATTTTAACTTTAATCGTACGTGTTAATGTTGGTCAACTTTAGCTCCAATCAAAGTTCGTTAAGTCCTTCCATTTTAGCTTCAATCAAAGGACTTTAAGTCGTTTAAGTTTAGCTTCATTCAAAAATCGTTAAATCGTTAAATTTTAGTTTAAATTGTAGGTCTTTTTGTTGTTTAACCTTAGCTTCAATCGTAGGTCCTCATGACACTCAATTTGAGCTTTCATCGAAGTTCTGTAAGTCATCAAATTTAAGCTTTAATCGAAGGTCTTTGTGTAGTTCAATTTTAGCTTTAAGCAAAGTTTGTTAAATGGTTCAATTTTAGCTGCAATTGTACGTCTTAATGGTGTTCAATTTTAGTTTTAATCATAGGTCTTTATGTTGTTAAATTTTAGCTTCACTCGAAAGTCTTTATGTTCGTAAATGGTAGCTTCAATCAGAGGTCCTTATGTCATTCAATTAAAGCTTTAATCGTAGTTTTTTTGTATTTTTAAATTTTGTCTTTAATCGTAAGTCTTTATGTCTTTCAATTTATCTACAATCAAAGTTGTTTATGGCGTTCAATTAGAGGCTTAACCGAAGTTCTGTAAGTCTTTAAATTTAAGCTCTAATCAAAGTTCTTTAAGTCACTCAATTTTAGCTTCAATCGTTGTTTCTTATATCATTCGATTTTAGCTTTAATTAAAGTTGATTTATTTACTTAATGTCACCTTCAATCGTGGGTCCTTATGTCGTGCAATTTAGCTTCAATCGAATTTTTTTAATGTTGTTCCACAGCACTATTGTGGTGTAGGGTATAACACCACAATAGTGGGGAGGGTATATTGGATTTGTGCTGATGTTTGTGACGCCCACAAATATTGGTCCAACACCCACCTTAAAGTATACCTATCGACTCATAATTCTGAGTCGATTTAACAATGTCCGTCTGTCTGTCCAACTGGCTGGCTGTCCATGTAAAGCTTGTGCGCAGAGTACAGGTCGCAATTTTAAAGCTATTGCGATAAAATTTGGTACGTGATATTTTTTCGGCCCTAGGATGGATGGGATTGAAACTGGTGGAAATCGGTGCATTATTTCACCTGGCCCCCATACAAATGTACTCCCAAAATGGGAGTTTACCGATCATAAATCTTTGGATTATGCAACTATGCAAACAAATTTCACTTTCGTGAAGATCCGTCCATAATTAGTCGTAGCTGCCATATAAGGCCCACTTTCGAAAATCACTTAAAAGAGCATACCATAAATGTTGGTATCCAAATAATATTGAATACAAATATGTTTCATTTAAAATTTACCCCCTGGCCCACGATATCGAACGATAAAGTTCGCTTAGATAAGACTTAAGACACAAACTTTTTATCGTATCTATTTTTTTTACTCAATCAAGTTTGTTTATTCCACAATCAAGTTTGTGTCTTAAGTCTTATATAAGCGAACGTTATCGTTCGACATTGTGGGCCAGGGGGTTAAATAGAAAACAAGAAATCTTGTTAGTACCCAACCTAAAAACAAAGAAATTTTATTTTTTGATTGCCTGCACTAAACTTTTTTATCAGAACTTAATTAATATGCTCAATTATAGAAATTTCTTAGCAACAAATTCCCATGACTTGACAAGCATTAAGACATGCGTGTCTTCTATATATTATTTTACAGATAAACCCAAAGTATGTATTTAACTGTCAGTCAGTCAGTCAGTGAGTGAGGTCTCTTCTCCACTGTCGGTCATTATGTTTGTTGTAGTTGTGCCAGTAAATTACCATTAAATTTGATAACTGATGGTGTTGTGTCTTAGTAATTTACCCCAAACCTAGACATATACAACACACTAAATTACTGTGTATGCCTAGATATACAGGAGGCATTCATTGCAGCTACTGTTAGTTAAATCCAGTTTTTTTTTTTTTGCTTAGCTCTGTTTGCTTCATCTTTGACTTTCACAAACTCCTGGGTAACATTAAATGTGATCAAAAGCCAAGTTGTGGCAGCAAAAACAAAAAAAGAAAACTCTAGTAGTTAAATACCACCATTATTAGTTCAAGTACAACTATACACAGCAAAACAATTTAGTAATTGTATGTTATCTTAGTAAAACCTTACTGGCTACACCTATATTTTACCAGTCTAGCTAACTTTTTTTTATTTTTCTAGCTAACTTTAACTCATTGTAATTTAAAACGGCGTTTAGATTAGCCATGAATTAACAGAGAAAGATTTGTTAAGGAACTAAGAAGTTTAAATTAAAACGGCCGTAATAAGAAGCTGCAACATGTTTCTGTTTTATTTATTTCTTTTTTTTTTTAACCAATATTGTAAAAGTCTAAAATTTAGGTAGCTTGCTTACAAAGTATCATCTTACATTTAATTTTCTGGGTTTATAAAAGGTTTCCTTTTTCTATAATAAATTTAATAGTTTGAACGTAAAACACAGGAAATTCAACACCCCTGTTATTAGAGAATGGTGGGACAAGCAACTCAAAGTAAACAAGAATTTTTTTATATTAGAGAAAAGCTTTATAATAATAGATTCTAAAAAACTAGATTTGCTTTCTTAAAACACCCATAATTTCCTGCTAAACTGAAGCCATCGAGAGCTGCCTAAAATAAGATTTACGACATTTACGAACTTGAAGTACGAGAAATACGATATAAACAGACAGAGAAGAGCTTTGCAATTTCAGTCAGATGCTAAAGACTGATTTCGATTATAAAATTGGTAAAAATAAACAGAGTAGGCAAAATTCCCGCTAGCGAAGAAATTTCATTAATTTTTTTCTTATAAAAATTGTTTTCGCGAATTTAAAATTTAAAATCAGGAAAACAATTTTTATATCAATTCTTTGTTTTATTAATTTCTTTCGCTAAAGAAATCACTTCGAACACTAGCAGTACTCTGATAATAATAAAACTAGCCATTAGGGAATCTTAAAAGAGGTTCAAGAAATATAAGAACTCTAAGAATCTAAATGCGTAACCAAGAATTATTGTTAACAGATGTCGTTCTAAAGGATACAAATCTAACAATATCCCCAAAACAATTAGATCTTCGCTCCGAAGCGATTACAGTCCCACTCGTCTAATGATTGTAAAATCAGCGACAACTGCTGCCATAGGAAATATTTATTCGAGAAAATAACAAAGGATTTGCAACAACAGAAGGGAAATCACATAAAAAAAACCCGATGTTAATGAAGATAAGAAATAAATTATTTCTTACTTTCTCTGTTGTTTTCTCTTTGCCCAGCACTACAAAACCAACACAGTACGTATCGGACATGAAGTACGATGGCATCGAAGCCTTTATTAGTACCAGTAACTGGTAAAAGCTAAAAGACATTTAAATCTCTTTGTCAATTGACTTGTTGCTCGTAATCTGCTTGATCTTAAATTATCTTAAAAAGTTTTTACTATCTACTAGATCCCAACTTCCCTTTCTACTTTCGGTTCTATCTTTCAAATCATTATATTTTTATTCGGGATTAGGTTGGGTAAGGTTCCATGAACAGTCATTCTCAGAAACAGATCACTTAAGTCCATTAAGTTGATCCCATTGTGTTACTCTTTTGGTACACGACTAGTCGATCACTCAATACTAAAAGGTGTCCCAACTAGAATGCAATTTTTAAATTTTAAATAAAACACAGATATTAAAAAAAAACATCGTGAAACTTTATTATATCGTAAAGTAGACAGAATGAGGTTATGTATGGAACAAGATATCGTGCAAATGGCCGCCGCGGCTTTGCTGGCACACACGCTATCTTTTAATGAAATTTTCAATGACCTTTTTACATAAATTCATCCTAGGGTGCCCAAGTACACGCTCCCTTATTATACATATCACCAGACATTGACAGAGAAGATGTGTAATTGTCTCTTCCTGCTCCTCATTATGACAAAAACAAAACGTTTATTAAGCAAATTTTTATATGCAAATATGTCATAATAAACGTTTGTTAAATTTAATAATCGTTTTTAAATAAGGGGGCTAGTCTTTAAAAACAATATCGAAACAAAATCTAAAATTCCTTAACATTATTTTCTTTAATCCCACTGTTCTCTCAGCATGCCGTGAATTGCATGAAAATTACACACTGCATGTATAAATTTTATTTAAAATGCATTAGTTAATGTTAAACCGCGTTTAACTTTACGTTTCTTTACCTTTTTTTATATACATTTTTCTGTTTTCTTCAATTCAAGCAAAAGATGTACAAAGAAAATAAACTCTGGACACATCAAGTGAAAAGAAACTTTTCAAAAAAAAAAAAAAAATAAACTTGATAGCAATATAAACAAGGAAAAAAAATGTTCAAACTGAATAACAAACACTGTAATCAAAAACTCGTAATTAAGCGCGATAAAACTGTAATTAAATGAGCTTAAAAAGTAATACTTCTTGTAGATATTTCAGTTTTTTTTTTTTTTTTTGTTTTTCAAGATTTTGTACAACCAATTTTAGTTGTTTTTTCTTGGCTGCTCATACTCGTCTTTGACTGGTTCATGTTGGTCATACAAACCTGTAAAGAAAAAGAAGCAAAAAGAAAAGTTTATAGCAATTGTAATTTAAAAGTTCGTTTTCTTTTATCAAGGTGTTTATTTATTGTTTTTGTTGCTGATTTAGTTTTTTTTTTGTATTTTTGTATTTTTATTTACTGTTTAAAGTTTGATATGAAAATTATGGTACAACATTGAGTGGTATCAAGCGGAGTAGTTAAGTAAAGTAAGTTATATATAGTAATGGTTGGTGAATTGAAATATCTATGTAGAATATTTAAAATAGCTGAATTTTTAAGAAGGATAGAAAGTAAAGAAAAATACTAATACTGACACATACGTATACGTAATACGTAGCTACCCCGTAAACTCCCCTACGTATTTCGTCGTAGCGTGAAGACTCCCTCATAGTTACTGAATATTTAGGTTGAATTTTAGCTTCACTTGTAGGTCTTTATATAGTTAAATTTAAGCATCATTAGTAGGTCCTTTTATGCCCTCCAACGCCACAAGTGATTAATGAGGGTATATAGCGTTAGGGAGTAAAACACAAAAAAGGAAAATCTTAGTGACAAATCAATAAACTTCTTAACAAAACTATGTTTTGTTACATTTCAGTGCATTATAAAGAAGTTTATAAAAAACACTGGCCTTGTACAAAACAAGCCAAGAACAGAATGCTCAAAGAAACTCTCCAGGCGATATAACAGTCCTATTTTAAGAGACGCACAGTGGCGCCAATTGAGTTTTTTCGTTACAAAAATCACATCTTTTGAACCGAATAAGATAATTGAACAGTTTAAACAGCATATGATAGATAATTGTTCAGCCTATGAAATGAGCGTTTGGAAAGGTTGCTACGCTTTGTAGGGGCCAACTTATGGGTTATCAAAGTTAAAATTAGTAGAAAAATCAATTTTATGGTAACTAAAAAAAAATTATTTTTACATTTTTAGATTGTTTTTAGTTTTTTTCTTTAGGGTTTTATGTCTTAAATTATTACCCAATAAATTAAAAAAAAATAAAATTTTTTTTTGAAATTTTTTTTTTCAATTTTCTGTAAAATATTCATCCATTACCATAAAATTGATTTCTCTACTGTGATATTATTAAGAGTGGCATATTTGAAATCGTTGAAAAGTTTCCTATAACATGAGTTTATTCAAAACTTCGTCGGCGCTCATGAAGATTTTGATTTTTGCAACCTCGTTTGCTCTACGGGCGCCACTGTGAGACGTGACAAAAACTCCTAGTTCTTTAAATTATGGTAAGAATTTTTAATTACAGCAATTATAAATGGTCGAAATTAGATGAAATTTCAAAACATTTCAAATAAATTATGTTGTTCGTAAAATTGTCATTGAAACAATATATAAAATACTAATAAAAATTGAGCTAAGACTGAATAAAAAACACCGAATAAGTTTAACCAGTATAGTTTTTGTATTTCTTATAATATTTAGTTGGAGGATATTTAAGATTCGGTACATCCGTTTATAGCACTCTAACTTGTTATAGTTCAATTTAAGCTTCAATCATATGACTTTATGTAAATAAATTTTAGCTTCATTCATTTGGTCCGAGGCTGATAAGAGGCTGATTTCAGACTTATCACTATCTCCTAGGAACCAATCACGTGACTAGCTCTCTGTCAGTTTTATATCTTATAAAATTAAATACTGGCTGTTTAATCTTCATTTGATTTAAAATATTTCGCTACAGTTTGCCATAGCACTACTTCTAGTACCTCAATCTTTAAAATATTTTGTCTAATTAAACATTTTATAGTTTGAAGCTGATATTTATACGCTCTCAATGCCAGTGTATGAATGAATCTATTTAAGCTGATAACGGTTTGCTCAATATTTTATTGTTGTTGGCACCAGCTTAAACAATTTGCTTGCTGTTGGTATTCAGTTTGCTGCATTAATTGTACCAGCTTCTGCTATTAATTCATGTTAACAATTTGTATGTGTTTACGCTCACATACAACCAGACGTAAAATTTTCTTAAGTTTTGTTTGCCGTATTCAGTCGAACGGTCGCTTGGCTCTGCCTACTGATTTATGTGCGTGCTCAAGTCCAAAATGAAAATCTCTGATGACAGGCGGCACACTTCAAAGTGGCCTGAAGAAAAAACACACACACACAAAACGCATACTCATCCCCAGTGCTGCGAAATGTGTAAAAGATTTGTTTGAATTGTTTTAAAGTTTTTTTTTTTTATTAATTATTTTAATTTTTGTTTAACGACTTGTTTTATTGTTTAAAAGTGTGTTGATAAGCGTAATACTAATGTGCACAAAAAATCATATATTATATTTAGTTTATATGAGTTAATTATAAATAATCTTACAAACGAAATTCAATGGTTTTTAATTAAATTTATTTTCGTTTAGTTAAGCACTTTAGGAAGAGACCATAACGTTTTGTCATCATTAAAAATAGATGTTTGCAACATGAAATTATCAAAATTAGCACATAAATTATGAAAATGTCAAACAAAGTATTAAATAATTCCAGAGGGGTTGAGGCAATTTAATCAAGTAGCTGGAATTTTTGTTTTTTTTTTGTCTTTCAATACAAATATTTACAATCAGCAGACAGCTGGTAGTCAAGCGTAACGAATTTGAAAACGGAATTTGTTTATTTTGAGAATTATTTGTAAAAAAAAGAAAAAAACAAAATATGGAATTTTAAAATAGGAAATATTAAAATTGCTAGTAAAAAAAACAAAATTTTAACTACTGAAAACTTTTAATTGAAGATAAAGTTTGACTAAATGAAGACTTTTAATTGAGGCCAAATTTTGAATACATAAAGACATTTGATTGAAGCTAAATTTTGACTATATAAAAGCATTTGATTGAATCAAAGTTTTGCCTATACAAAGACATTTGATTGAAGCTAAATTTTGTCTACATAAAAACATTTGATTGAAGCTAAATTTTGACTAAGTAAAGATTTTTCATTGAAGTTAAATTCTGGCTAAATAAATACTTTTGACTGAATCCAAGTTTTGACTAAATAAACACTTTTGATTGAAGATAAATTTTGACTAAATAAAGACTTTTGATTGAATCCAAGTTTTGCCTATATAAAGACATTTGATTGAAGCTAAATTTTGTCTACATAAAGACATTTGATTAAGTCTAAATTTTGACGACATAAAAGCCTTTGATTGAAGATAAATTTTGACTAAATAAAGACCATTAATTCAAGCTTAATTTCGACTAAATAAAGACTTTTTGACTTTTTGTTGATGCCAAATTTTGACTAAATAAAGACTTTTGATTGAAACCTAGTTTTGCCTATATAAACACTTTTGATTAATCTAAATTTTGATGACATAAAAGCTTTTGATCGAAGCTAAATTTTGACTAAATAAAGACTTTGGATGGAAGATAAATTTTGAGTAAATATAGGCCCTTAATTGAAACTTAATTTCGACTAAATAAAGACTTTTTGTTGATGCCAAATTTTGATTGAAGCTAAATTTTGATTGCATTAAAACTTTGAATTGAAGCTAAAGTTTGACGAAATACGCACTTTTGATTAATGCTAAATTTTGACTAAATAAAAGCTTTTGATTGAAGTTAAATTTTGACTAAATAAAGACTTTTGATTGAAGCTTAAGTTTGATAATATAAAGGCCTACGATTTAAGCTAAAATTGAGCTACAGAAACAGCTACGATAGAAGGTAAAACTGAACTTTATAAAGACCTACGATTGAAACTAAATTTTAACTTTATAAACACGTACGATTGAATAACTTTCTGAGATGAGTTAATGATGTCCTTTCACCAGTATGTCCAACTTTCTCGCTATCGATGTTAACATTACGCTCAATGTATAGGACTCAGTTGTTCGACCCACGGTCTAAGGGTCCGTTCACACTTAGTAAATATTTACACAAGAAAGAGTATCCACTATTTTGAAGCATAAATTAGTTAGATGACGTTAAAATAGACCTCAAAATTTGTCCTTAGCAAAAGAAGTTTCCCAAATAAACAAAAGATTTTATTTAGCGATTACGTCCTTTCCGTAACTTAAGTCCATTGAAATTGTTTTATATCAGTGCATCATATCATTTAAAAATATGTAATAATTAATCAAGACGCCTTCAACATGGTGTCTAATCTTTTAGAAATTGCATTGATATTGTACATATTGAAACATATAATTGACAGCTTTAATGCATTTAAATTATTTGTGCCCCCAGCTTTAAGATTGTATATATGTATGTTTGTATGTGCATACATAAACAGACACTGTTTACAATTTTTCAATATGTAATTATTTAAAAAAAAACATGCTATCTGTCTGATTAATACATCAGCCTGACTGCAGGTCTATGTATTTGCAAACTATTTTTAAAACAAAACAAATGTATATACATTGTGTTTTATTTAATTAATTTTCAAATAGTTTATTTCGTTTACTAAATGTGTCGATCATTTTATCACTTTCATGTTTCATTTTATAATCAATTAAAAATTCAGTTTTACAGCTAAATTTTTTACATGCTGTTTGTGTGTTTAGTTTTAGTTTAAATTTAGATTTCGATTTTGTTGGTATTAAATTTTAGTTTTTATTTTAATATTGTATTAAACACAAATTTGTTTTTTGTTGTTCTTAGGATTAAAACAAATATGTTTAGGTATATTTCATGGCATTCAAATATTGTTGCTTTTTGATTTATTATGTGCCAAATATTAACAATAAGACACAAACAATGTTTTTAGATCAAGGCCTTGTGGAATTCAGGTTTTTTTGTTGATGATTTTTTTTTAGATTTAGGCCTAAATTGCTTTGTATTTAAATTAAAAACTAAATAATGATTGTAAACTTTTTTTTATTTGCTCTCTACTTAATGGTTTTTTTTGTGCATATTTTTGCCAAATCATGTTTAGATTGTTGGCTTTAGACATTTGCGCAGGCGCTGTTTTTTTGAATTTTTTTTGTACTTACTCCAAATGCTTTTGTGCCCTCTTAACAAGCGCCAGTAGGTAGTGAGTGAGTGAGTGAGTATGTACTTCAAATGTTGAATATTTGAAAAAAGAAATATTATTTGAGTGAGTGTGGAGTGGCCAGCTTTGTTTCGAAAAAATACCACTTTTAAAAGTTTATACTTTTTGTTCAATTTGCTCTTCAATTTGCTTTCTTGATTTGGCACATGTTTAATTTTAAATTAATTACAATTAACCGCCTTTTCTTATATGCAACTTGTAACAATGTAAAGTGTTTACCTTAAAGAAACTACACCCACGCATTTTGACAGCGCAAACGTTAATGAATATTGCTGCCAAAAAAATAAAAAATAAACAAATTATTTCAATTTAATTGTAGTTCAATAAAACACCTGACAAGGAAAAATTTCAAAAATTTTATAATTCAACTGCACAAGATTTTAACCCTGCTACTACGTTTCGGGTCTTTTGATGACCCATTCGTATTTAACATTGCATAACTTGCAAAAAAAAAAAACGTGTTTGTCCGTCAGACCAACACACAATCACTCTAACGACGATATATTGCATTGATCACAAGCCTTAAAAATATTTTCGAAATGTACAAATTTTAATTTTCTCAATAAAAAAATGTGGGGTCAAAATATGACCCAAACAGAACATGTGTATTTTTTTTCTAACATAGTAGCAGGGGTTAAAGACAAAAAAAATTATATATTGAAGTACATTTTTATAAACTTTCATTTAGTCCGCTTCAAGTATTTTTGGATGCGAAGGGAAAAGAAAATAAAAGAGGTCTTTCTTTGGTTAAATTTTCGCTTCAGTTGTAGATCTTTATGTAGTTCAATTTCAGCCTCAATTGCAAAGCTTTCTTTAGTTAAATTTTAGCTTTAATTTTAGGTCTCTATGTAGTTCAATTCCAGTTTTTGCCGTAGGTCTTTGAGTCGTAGATCTTTATTTAGTGGAATTTTAGCTTAGCAATTGCAAGAATTTCTTTAGTTAAATTTTAGCCTCAATCACAGGTCTTTATGTGGGTTTAAATGGAGTTCAATTTCAGCTTCCATCGTTGGTCTTAACCCTTAAGCAAACACCACATTGTGTGCACATAAGCGAACCCCAAGGCCTAGCTGGAACTTTTTATAATTTGTATGGCTTTAAATTAAAAATCTTCAATTTCATTATCAATTTCTAACTTGTTTCCAATATCAGAAGCATTGTCTTCACATCCATCAACTTCATTCTGAATTTCGTTTTCTATATCATTGGCAATTGCCTCCGCCAATCTGTCATAATTAGGGTGAAATTTTGAAACTGTTTCAAAGAGTTTGTCTAATTTAGTACTCATTGTAACACTATTAACACTTGTTAACTGACAACACAACAATAAAATAAACTAATTTCTGAAACGATCAAGCACATTGATTGTGTTTTTTTTATCGGTTTAACCTCTTTCTCTTTTGTATTGATTTTATTTGCTGCATTTTCTACATAATAGGGCCTGGCTGGGCCCTGGTGTTACAAACAAGTTGAGAGTAATTAACACTCCTAGAGATAAACAATTTCAAGGTTTTTTTTGTTAATATTTTTGTACAAAACACCTTTATTGAGGAATTCATAAAAAGTAAAGAGTTTCCGCCTAAGTTATCTAAGTAAAAAACTATAAAAATGTTCAAAAATGCCTGGCCAGGCCCTGGTGTTCGCTTAAGGGTTAATGCATACCCAGACTTACTTCAGTCTTATACTATGTTTCCACGACACCTGCTTCGCTCTCTGAATCATGTTTATGAATCATGCTGTTTACATGACCAAAAAACTTGATTCGATTTGACAGTTGCTTTTAATAAACAAACAGAATAAAAAAAAAACAGAATTTACAATTTGTGGAAAATATTTTTTTTAATGGACAAAAAACTGAGTGAAAATTAGTTAGCTTATTTGAAAAAAGCATACATTCGTACGTATTTACTTTGTTTACTTCCAGCAACAAGAAAATAATTTGCTTTGTTTACAAAAATATTAAATTTTTACAGCTAGTGCAGATAAACTTGCGATAAAAATTAGAGAAGAGTGCAATTTTTCGTGCTTCGCAAGTTGATTCAATATGAATCTATTTGATTCGCTCTTAAAATTTTGTATGGTGAAGCAAGTTGTTTCACTAAAGATTGGGGTGTGAAGCATAAATAGAGAGCGAAGCATGTACCGTGGAAACATAGTATTAGGTATTTATATAGATCCAGTTTAGCTTCAAACATACAGTTTGGGCTTCAAACGTTTGTCTTTGTGTTTGGCCCAATTTATTTTCATCTTTGCTCTATTCAGGTTTTATTTACAAACAGTAACAAAACCCGTAACATAATTTAATTTCACCCGAAACTGAGTTCTTTGTTTAATGCTACTCATAATTTAATTATCATATTGCTGTTGATTTTCACCAAAATTACTTTATTTAATTTAACTGTGTAACTTTTCTCCAGCACTTTTCTCACACAACTGTTGGCCTTAAACAAATATTGTCATATTACAATTACTTACTACATATCTGCTGACATTAGTCGAGATTATTAAGTTTGTTTTTCTTATTATATTCAAGTCTTTATTTAACAAATGAATTACAGTTTTTGTATTTTTTTTTTTTATTTTTTTTTTAGTTTCTTCCATGACTGCAACTTATGTAAGTATTTTGAAGATTTTTATGAAAAGAAAAAAAAAATGCCAAGAATATGAGAATGAGACTCTGACAACATTTATTTTTAATTTAACACTTTTATGTTTTTTTTTTTTATTATTCGTTATGGTTTTGTTTGCGGTTTGTGTAACGCAAGTTACTTTTAAATATGATTGTTATTTCACTGACGTTTATTTAAGCTTGAGTGAAATGCTTTAACAAATATTGACTTTAAGCAAATAATATTGAGCTCATGACTTGGAAAGTTTTTCGAGAGAAAATAAACAAGAAATTAATGAAACCCCAAATGGTGTTTTTTTTTTTCTTTAATGTGTAAAGAAATTAAGTTTAATATACATATTTACAAACTGAAAATGTACCGACAAAAAGTGGAAGTTGTTAATTGGGCTGCCATGATTATGAGGGGTTATGACAAAGATAGGGTATGTTTAGAGACAATCGAATAGATTACAGCCTTAGAATTCGAAAACCAAGACATGATTAACAATGTAGAGCCTTTATTTTGCCAAAATGTGATCGAATATTTTAATAAAATAATAATTATCTTTATGCTTGGTCTATGAACTGATTCTGCCATTTATGAAAAAAAAAACTTTCAGATAAGAATCTCTGTGTCTATATGTCTTGTCAAAATATGATTGAAAAATTTGATTAAAGAATTGTTATCTTTATGCTTGGTCTATGAACGACAGTTCTGTGTTAATTTCCTAAGGTTTATACTAGGCTGTTGCACTTAATTTATTTAAATTGAAAAACATTTGCTTTTTTAAACATTCTCATACTAATTCCAAGTACAAAAGAGAAGCAAAGCAAATAAATGCCAAACAAAAAAAAAAAAAACACAAAGAAAAATTTCATTATTTTTATACTCTCAGAGTATTTGTATTTACTCATGCTTACTCACTATAAGTAAAGTAAAGTAAACATTTTTTTTGCTAATATACTGTAGTATTTATCAAGGTTCTTATTTTACAATGTGGGTATTTTAAGAACTAAATGCAAGCAATAGTTATGGTTGTTTAATTTGTCTTTTTTGCATCGTTTTTTTAAATCGTTGTGATCTTTCCCATGAAATAAATGAACTAGAAGATTAATGGATAGATAATGGACATTAAAATAGGATATTAAACAATTAATTTTTGAAGTTATTTTTATTTTTCATTTTTATAATTTTTTTATTTTTAACACGCATATCGTTAGTTGAATTTCCAAAAAAAGTAACTAATATTTAAAAAAAATGCCTAACTTAAGCCAAAAATGCTTAGTACAAAAATGTCTATGAAAAAGTTGCAGTTTTTATTATTTCCAATAAAAGTACAAAGACATTTTAATTAATAAAAATATTGGGATTTAATTCTATAATTCTATTTTAATATGCAACATTACATATTTTGCATTTCAACTAACGTTATGATTTTTGTCTTTAGTCTTTTTCTTCTCCTGTAATATTTTTCCAATTTCATACAAATAAAATAAAGCTTGCAAAATACTCAAGTATTTCAATAAGTAGTTTAAGAACTGCCTCTACAAACACGTGCATATTCGTATTCTTTAACACTTATTGTATTTATTTAGTACAAAGACAATATTTATTATGTTTGTATTTTATAAGAGAAAGAACATTTAACTTTATAAAGGGAAGATCGAATAAAGCAAGTAAACGAAAAAAAAGTAAATGTATTTATGTATTTGTTTTTTGTACTTTTGCAACAGCCTAGTTTATACACTTCCTGCTTTACTACAAATAATTGACTATTTTAAAATTAAAATTAAAGA
This sequence comes from Bellardia pandia, assembly GCA_916048285.2. NCBI lineage: Eukaryota > Metazoa > Arthropoda > Insecta > Diptera > Calliphoridae > Bellardia > Bellardia pandia. The sequence goes on along the minus strand of OU696531.1, from coordinate 96,417,614 downwards.
TTTCATATTAAAATATAAACCTATTTAAAAATAATATATATACTCTACTACCTTTCACTAACCAAAAACCAGCTTATTTCCCAAATAAATCACGATAATTGTAATAAATTAATTTAACTAGCAGTTAAACCGGAAGTGTGAAATTGGTCAAAAATCCATATTAACCCTTAAGCAAACACCAAAATGTGTTCACATAAGCGTACCCCAGGACCTAGCTGTATGTATTTAAACTAAAATTCTGCAATTTCATAATCAACTCGTTCCCAATATCAGAAGCATCGTCTTTATTTCCATCAAGCTCATTCTGAATTTCGTTTTCTATATCATTGGCAATTGCCTCCGCCAATCTATCATAACAGTTAGGGCCAGATTTTGAAACTGTTACAAAGATTTTGTCTACTTCAGCACTCATTGTAACACTATACACTTGTTAACTGCCAACACAACAATAAAACACTAATTTCTAAAACGTACAAGCACTTTGATTCTGTTTTTTTTATACAAAACACAAAATATATAGTTAGAAATTGTTTCAATCTCTTTCACATTTTCTCCTTTGTTTTGGTTTTATTTGCTGCATGCTCTACCTGGCTAGGTCCTGGTGTTACAAACATGTTGAGAGTAATTACCACGCCTACAGATAAAAAATTTAAAATTTGTTTTCTAATTTTTTTAATACAAAACACCTTCATTGAGGAATTTATAAAAAGCTAAGGGGCTCCGCCTAAGCTATCTAAGTAAAAAACTAAAAAAATTTTCAAAAATGCCTGGCCGGGCTCTAATGCTTGCTTAAGGGTTAAAGAAACTGGCGTTTTTGTTTCTCTATTTTACTGTTTTTTTTTTACTTTTAATCACAAGATTCTTTACTCTCTGTTTTAGTTTTTAATTTAATGTTTAACAGTTTTACCTTAATACAATCATGTTGCTGTCATGTTTAATTTATAAATGTTTTATTTAACACCACATTTTTGTTGTTGTTTAACCCTGCTGTTAGGTTAGGGCCATTTGGTCCAATTTTTTTTTGTATTCCCTTGTAACTTTGGAACGGTGATATATACTGACTAAATTTTTCTGCTAATGGGGTATTTTAATAAAACAATGTTATGTGCGAAAATTAACTTTTCTAACTTTATTCAGGACTGAGAAAAATACAAAATGACGAATCTTAGGTTAGAGGACCATTTGGTCCATAGTACATTTTTATACATTTTTTTCAAAAAAATAAGAATTTATTAGTTGGTTTGAATATATTTTTCATTGCAAGATAAACTCAATGTTTTTCGGTTAGTTTTGCTAATAAAGTTGCTGCAAATAGAACATTTTATATCAGAATTCGACTTGCAGCAACTACAAATTCCACGCTTTCGAGTCCTTGAATGAGAAGTTGGATTATTTGAGGAAGCTCCTGAAACTGTGCATGTTGTACGAATTTCTGTCAATAATTGTGCTGAGAACCCTTGTTGAGGTAATCTAGTCCGTTTCATCGTATGAGCCTTAGTTTAGTTGGAGCCCGTAAAACATCGATTGCAGAAAATAGTATGTACCCATTCAAAGCGGATATGTCAAGTATGTTTGCAAATACAACGGTTACAATACAATTGTAAAACATTGGAAGGAGTTGTTGCCAATAGTCCCACAGTGCACGAATAGGAGCAAATTTATCGCTACTAGGACTATGGCGTCGACTCAAAACATCATCGAAACGGAGAGCACTTGTAATCCTATGAAATGCATCTTCAGACATAATCGATTGGAAAATAGGGAGACCAAAATTTTCTTCAAATAAACCGTGGACATCCTCATTTTTTCCGCTGTCATTGATAAATTTGATATATTACAGAAATAAGTAAAACATGAATGTACATACCGATAAACTCCAGCAAGAATGAGCACAGCTATATATGCGCTCAGTGCGTCTTCATCAATATCTGTCCATTTGGCACCAAACTTGATCTTGCCGTGCTTATTAGTATTTTCAATGACAATTATTTCTATTGGAGACGGAAAAACAACAAAAAAGCGGACAGCATGTCATCGCATCTAGACACTGCAAATCGAGTTGATCGACTGAGGTAATGGAGTCGCTCTCCATTCCATGTTGTTTTTAGCAACAAAAAAACCACCAACGGAGCTAGTTTCAACTGAGATGGTTTCCTGTTCACTTTCTGTTTCAGATGAACAGCCCGAAATTAAATCCGTCTCCGAATCGGAAATATCAGATTCACTTTCTTCATTTAGAATTTCACGTATCTCTTCTTCGTTCGACTGCGCCATTTCGTAACAAAAACACTTCCGTACTATTCAAAGAAACTTTCAAACTGAAACAAGTACTGCACGTATCTGTGCTTCTTCATGACAAACATCAAAAACGGGGTATCCCAAAACAATTTTTTACATTAAAAAACAACAAGTGAATGTAAATTCATTGCAAAAATGGGAAATCCCAAAATTATTTTTTCATTACCAAGTGAATGTAAATTCATGTCAAATATTTAGAGGATGTTTTGGATATGACAAATACTTACTTTAGAAATTATTGAACCAAAATAGTTACAATGAATTAGATAAAATCATTATTTTGCATGAAAATTGCATTATGGACCAAATGGTCCCTTAACCTAAGATTCGTAAGTTTTTTCTAACCTAACAGCAGGGTTAATGTACTATTGTTATTAGATTGTTAGCTTTTGTAGGTGTTTATGTTTAGAAAACGAAATTCTATTTTGTGTGTGATTTTTTTTCTCTAGTTTTTTTTTGTTAAGCATTTTTTATGGTGTTTTATGACTTTGTTTGTTTTAATACCTCAGGTTGATTGACATTTTAATTGTTTGTTATGTCAGTGACTGTATAAATTTTGTTGTTGTAGTTAAAACTTTTTGTATTTCAAATTAGCAAATTTTTAGCACTAAATTGGTTAAATTACAAATAAAGTTAAATAAAAATATAAAAAAAAACTTGGCCAGATGTTTAAGAAAAACGCTATTTTAATTAAATTTACCCAGCAAATTAAGATAAAAAGTAATAGGAAATTGTCTACTTTTAATACCCTCCACCACCATAAGTGGTGAATGAGGTTATATATAAATTTGTCATTCCGTGTGCAACACTGAGAAATACTCATATGAGAACCAACAAAGTATATATATTCTTGATCCTTACGAAATTCTAAGTCGATTCAGCCATGCCCGTCTGTCTGTCTGTCTGTCTGTCCATCTGTCTGCCTGTCTGTTTGTCTGTCTATGTAAAAGACTCTCACGTCCACAGGACACAATCGCAATCAACACGGTTTACAAAAGACCGTTTATAGGTCTCCTAATCAGTTTGGTATTGAAAGTCAGCAAAATCGGTGTAGCAGAACAAGAGTTATGGATCAAAATGTAAGACAACCTCCATAAACAATTCATGTTTTTAAAAATTTTTCTTCCAATTTCTTGAAATATATTGCAGACATTGAAATTAAATTTTGTACACGTTTTTTGGTGATAAAAGAAAAAAGAGTGAGGATATCTCATAGCTCCCATACAAAAAACTGCCCGAAATATTGCTCAATTATACGCCCATGTTCTGAAAAACGCAGCGTTTTCAAATCGCATACAGTTTTAAAAACATTTTGCCATTTTTCGAAGCTATGTTCGAACAATAAAAACAGATATTTTGTCATAAAATAACGCAAAGAAATATATAAATTTCAGATTAAAATGCATTACATTACTTTTCGAAAATCAAGTTGATCAGCTGTTTGAACAAATCGCTAGTTCAAAAGTAAACAATTGAAACAGACAATTGACAAACTTAAAGAAAATTTTTAAATTGCATATTTTTAATTAAAATCGTGGAAAAATGTTACAAACTTTAGCTTAAATAAAAAGAAAACATATTAAATTTAAATTGTGCATCATTTCATTTTGTGTTTAAAGTGCAGTTTCAATAAAATAAGCCAGATGGCTTCAGTATACACTAGCGATTTGAAAACGCCAAATTTCTAGCGTTTTCATTTGTCAGAACACCTCGTTGGCGTTTTCAAATCGAAAAGCGTTTTGCGTTTTTCAGAACATGGGCGATACATAAACGCCTATTAAATTGGAATATCAAGACAAAATTCAGCAAAAATAAGTTTTATGCAAAAAGAAATCGCAAAACGAAATTTTTTTTAGTTCGGTCCATGTTTGACCATAGATCCCATATAAAGTCCATTTTCAAAATTCATTTAGATACGTATAAAACAGATATTAATAATGTTAAACGGCTAAAATTTGACATAAATAATCTTTATAGGCAAATAAATTGTTGTACTAAATTGTATGGTGGTCGGCCCATAACTGGTCATAGCTCCCATACAAGGATCACAGCCGAAAAAGCCATTTATCTTTATATATATCATACAAATATCGGTATCGACCCAAACTTTGCACAGCTCATTTACATGTATACAAAAATCATCCCACAAAATTTTGTGAATTTAGATGCATTTTTAATCGTATGCCCAATATAAATTAAAGTGATTTTCGGACTTTGATACTCATAAATCTCTTATAAATTTGCGAACCAATCCAAAATTTTACACGGATCATCTACATACATGCCTAAATCAAACTGCTGGATTTTGAGAATATCGTTTCATATTTGTCTATATACCCCATATAAGGTCCACTTCCGAAATCTAAGTTAATACTAATATATATTTTAAATATACCGTTTCTGTATTTCTTATTATGTTTTGGTGGAGAGTATTAAAGATTCGGCACAACCGAATATAGCACTCTAACTTGTTTTGTTTAAGATGCCCTAACAATAATCGGTTTAATTTTACCACGTTCAATCAAAAAATTATTAACTTATTTTTATACTTAAAAGTTGTATAAAAATTTTACCACAAATTGTTATGGAATAAATAAACAAACTTTAAGAAAACTTTTTTTTTTTTGCTTGGACCAGCACTCAGGGGACGACCCTTACTCATGCATTGTGTTGGAATAGGTTATTATGGGAGGGAGGATAGTGGGAGTAGAGTTTGTGAATGACATTAGGACCCTCGCAAAATGTATAGCATTTTCTGATAGGAGGATTACTTTTGTGCCACCCTGTATGAGCGTTTAAGATATAAATAAAGAAATTATTTAATATATATACTTAGTAATTAAAAAAGTGGCGAATAAAGCTACAAAATAATAGATTCTGGAAGTCTTTAATATTAAGAATGTAAGTGAAGTTTTTGCTGGGTTATTTAAAGAAAACAATATTTTTCCCGTTTAACAGTTTTGGTTTTCAAATCTCAACACAGTTTAATTGTAAAATCAATTGCTATGATTTATTTAAATTTCAACTTTCACTATACAACTTAAAACTTCTTGCCAAACATTACCATATTTTATTAGTGTAACCCCTTATACATTCAAACTGATTTATACCTCCCCCCCCTTCCATTATTGTGTGCTGCAAAACCTGGTTTTTTCACACACCCACTGTATTCGCTAAACAATTGCGGTTTAATTATATCGCCAATTAATAGATACAATATCTAAAAATATTTGCACATGCACGAATTGTAAAATGAAAAACAGCAAAAAGTGGCAAATAATAATAATAATAATAATAGTATTATTGTTAATACTGTTATTTTCCGCAAAACACATCAATTTATTTTAATAACAAATTAATAAACACTAGATGTGTGTGCAAAAGGACACTTGACACTTAACGGACGTTTTAAATTTCTTTACTTTGAATTACTTTCAGCAAAAAGTAACGTAATGAAATGCAATATTTCCAGTTAATTTGGACGCAATAGTTTTGGTTTTATTATTAATTTTGTGAAACTACATCGTGGTTTTGAATTGTTGTTTTACAAAAATTTAAAAACCATCAATATCACTGTGTACTGTTGTATGTAAAACAAATTTGCTTTTAATCATATAGAATTACTTTGTTTCCAATAAAACCCACAGTTGTTGATGGATTTGAACAAGATTTAGCTTGATATATACATATATTTCCCTATATGAATGACTGAAGGAAAATAATGGCAAATTTGTCGTTTTCTCTATTTCTTATATAAATTTTTTAGAAATAAAAAATTGTACAAAAAATTTTTTTCAAATCAAAATTGAGCGATATCTCCGAAAATACTCCTTGAAATCAAAATAATGGAAATGCAGCATAAATACAATGTTGTAACCGAATTTCGGGTTTTTATTTTTACTGGATGGAATGAACAGTTCTTATAAATCGCGTAACTACGTAGTGTTCTTAAAAAATTAATATCTCGAAAACTGGAGTTGATACAAAAAAAAAAAGTGAATTACAGGCATTGAAGTCCAATACTAAAATCATACAAACTGATTAAGAAATCTAAGACACCAAAAAAGTTTTAATTTAATTTTTAGTTTAATAATTTTATTCTATTTTCTTCCAACTTTTTAATGATTTTTATTAAATAATTTTTAAGCTTGAGGTCACTTTTCTGTTTTTTATAAAAGATTTAAGATTAACTCTTAAATTAACTCTTAATTACATAATTAATATAAAAAATTACTTACATATAAAAATAAAAAAAATCTTTTATAAAAAACAAAAAAGTGACCTCAAGCTTAAAAATTATTTAATAAAAATTTTTAGTTTAATTAATAATAAAATTTTCTCTAATAATAAACATCAAAAGTTCAACAATTTCTCATTAAGAAGTACAAAACAGAAATCTCCAAAAATTAAGATTACATTATTTAAAATCTTAAATCCCAGCAGGCCTATATTCAAACCCCACTGTGACACTCTTGAGCTGTTGCTAAATTAATGATGATTAATGTTCCTCTAATATGCTTATGTGAAATATGATCTCAATCGTATCATCTATAAGATGATTGTTGAATTAATACCCTGGGATGATATTAAAAATGCATAATTTTTCTGCACTGTGGGTCAGATAAATGTACCATTTCTATTTAGCTAAATAGTAAAAATGCAAAATTTTTCTGTACTAATTAGCTAAATAGAAATGATACATTTATCTGACCCATCCCAGGGCACTAATCATCTTATAAATGCTAAATATGATCATCACATAGCAATTTCACGATTTCAAATCATTTCTTGGATTTATGAGGAGGATACCCTAAACAACAGAAACAAAAATATGATCTTAAATCAAATTCATGTTGCTCCAAACAGTTGGAAAACTCCATGACATTACCATTTCAAATCAACTGAATACTTGAAAACACTTCTATACAGAACAGAGTTGACAAACCGGGTACATTTTAGACTGAGTTGATACGATGGTACTGCCATGGCCAATTTGAAAATACAACTGCCTCAAAAAATGTATATTCCAGATGAAATATATAAATAGTGTTTATTAGAGTGGTTCGCCTTCCATACAAGATAATGCAAAAACATTTCGAGAAATATTTTTTTTATATTTTTGCCACGCCTACAAATACCGCCCTTTGAGTTATTTATTCACTGTGTCGCTATTGTAAGGGCTACATTTCTGTCCTTAAACATTTTTTACTACCACGTCAAATTCTAGTCATAAGTCGGTTTTAGAAAGCTCAATTTCCATTAGTGATCGACGATTATGTTAAAGATTTGGTCATTCGTTATATCGAATAAAAAATTGCTTAAACTATAATATAACAAATATTAAAAATGGTGCCGTGGAGACTTAAAAAGTATTTTTTATAGTTGATACAAAATCCAAAAAACGCAATTTTCCATCCCTGGTTGATCAGCATGCTTTTTTCAAAACAATTAAAATTTGAAACAACTTCACATGATTTTTTTTAATCTACTTTTACCGAGTTAAATACTTGGATTGTTTTTGCTTTTCTATTTAAAAATGTCCTTTAAAAAATTTCAGAGCCGTCATTCGAGTACCAGGTTTTTTTTTATAATGCAGTATTTAAAACCAGTAGCCATAATCAGGCGTTCGTACGAGTGTTTATAACAAAATGAAAATAATTATACATTTTGTTTGTTTGTAACACTAAAGCAAAAATTTTATATAAAATTTAATTTATGGCTTTTTATAAAAATAATCATAATATTTCCAACAATGTATGCTGATTTGCTAAAAATTTTATGTGGAAATTTAAAATGAAATAAATGAAATTAAGTTATAATTAAATTAGAAATTTTCAAAATATTTATAGCTAAGCAAATGTTTTTATTGTTGTTTGGGGTTGCTAAAAATGACAATTAAAATAAATGAAATGACAGCCAGAGTAATTAAAATGTAAAATGAAATAAATGAGCAGGACATTTTATGTAGAGAGTTGTATAAAGTATTGTAAGCAAAATGTGATTAAATTAAAGAATTTCTTAATAAAGATTATTTTAGAAAGTGGAGCAATGGGAATAATAGTGTTTAGTAAAAGGGGATAAAAAGTTTTACAAGTATTTAAAATTTACGCTCTTTTTATAGTAGATTAGGTTGTAGGTTAAAAAGTTGTTAATCAAACTAATAGTTTTTAAAACATTTAAAAATTGTAAAACCTCATTTATTATTGTTCTTAAGACTTCAAAGTTTTTTAACTTTGTCTCCCTTTTTTAACACTTTCTTAATTGTTTATTTATTTAATTAATTTCATACTCATATGATTCACTAAACCAAAAAGCAAACTTCAAACTTGATTCTGTATTGACTCATGCAACCGGTTTGATTTTTGACATAAAAGCAAATCCCATAAATTTAATAATTAAATAAAAAAAAAAAAAGACACACAAAATTTGTAAAAAAGCGTTAAAAATAATGACGACAAATTTGCATTAAAAAGCCATTTAGACAAACAATATAGACACTAAATCGTGCCGGTTTTTATTTTTAACACAACAAATCTAACACCACAACAATCAATTGATAAGTTAAATATAAATTTTAAACAAAAGATTATTTGTTTTGTTTATATACGTTTTTTTTTTTCAAAACAATTTCAGAAATCACGTTGATTAATTATAAACAAATTTGCGCATGCTTACTCTTACATTGTCAAATGGTGTGATTTTTATGATTATTTTATTATTGGGATTTTATTAGGCAACTAGTTTTTTTTTAGCTTTAACTAAGCGGTTCCATATATGTAAAGGAGCTAAATAGTTAATTTTTTATGAGCTAGCAAATAAAGGGCTTTAAGAAACTCATTAAAAATTCAAATAAAAATGTAAGCCTAAGTTTGAAAGCCAGAAAATATGATAAGAAATAAAGTAAATTATAAATTCAAATGACAAAGTAATTAGTTTTCCCAATGAATACTGTTATAATTAAAATTTTTAACAAATTGAGCTTCGAAGCGTATGAGTAATATTAATTACCAGTTATTTTACTTAATTAGCAATAACTTTTGTATTTATTAATAAATTTACTAATTTTTTAAAAATTTTAATCGAAGTTACCTTCAAGTCAAATATAAAATTTATTTGAAAACAAATTGTTACACTACATTTATTTTTGACTTGAAGGTAACTTCGATTAAAATTTTTAAAAAATTTGTTGATTAATACTCGCAAGAGGAATAATTCTCATTTAATTTTTAATATATTTACATAATTTAAATTGAATTTAATAGTATACATAGTGTGACCACCTACATTTTGAGCGAAACGGGGACATTTTTCGAAAAAAGTACTAAAATCCGAAACATTCAAACTTAAAACCGGGCCACTTTTTATGGGAAAAAAAACTTTATTATTCAAGTTAAATTTAGACAATTATAATGTTAGAAGTAATTTGAATCTAATTTTCTGTCAATTTTTTTTAATATCGTATTAATCCTGTGATGAAATTTGCTTCAGAAATGTTGGGGATTCCTTCAAAAAATTGTAAAATTCTACACATTCGTACTTTAAATTATATTTGAGAAATAGCTTTTTCTTTTGTCCATAATTTTGCGTCCATAATTGTCCATAATTTTACACTTGCAGATGTTGCTGGCAAACAAAATATAAATTCAATGATTCGCGCGAAGCGAGTGTACGGTATATTCTTACTTTGAAAATGTTTGAAACATTCCACACTACATTGATGTGGTTTAGTAGAACGTGGCTTAGTAGGAGGATTATTTTTATTCCATTGGCTAATTTTGTGTGGGGTAATAAATTTCAATAGGTAACCAAACTCATCGAACAATTCTACATTGTTGTCTTTAGGTTTTAACCATTTCTTTTCAACCATAAATTTTATCGTTGCTTCTACATCTTTCCTATTCAGTGCAGCAGCGAGTCCCTTTTTGTTTAAGTAAAAACAATTAAAAAAATAATAATAAATGCGACCTTTAAATTTGTTGTATTTGAAATTGCAATGACTCTTTTTTGACATGATGCAAGAGCTCTTTCAGAGCCCAAAAAACCCCTCATAAAAGACTCTTTTCTGACATTATCTAAGAGCTCTTTCTGACGGACTATTTTCGAATGTAATGACCCTCTTTTCTGGGTTTTCGGAGTAATAATGATTGTTTTTTGGGCTCATAAAGAGCATGAACGCTCCGGAAAGGTATCAGAAAAGACTCTTTTCGGGCTCATATGGCTTGCTGGGGATATGCATAGACACATGATTTTAAAATGAATCATTCAAGAGAATTAATTTCCATTAAAATATGATGGGATTGTGCCACATTTCAATGAAATAGACTGTTTTGTTGTTCAAGTCCACATATTTTTTATTTAATTAAATTCAAAATAAAAATCCGGGCCTTCCGGGGGATGACGCCGGGACATTGGTTCCAAAACCGGGCCATGTCCTGGATTTTCCGGGCCAGTTGGTCGCACTAAGTATACACCAATAGCTATTACTATTACTAATTTAATTTATAAATGTTTATCCTTTAACAGAGATAAACGTTCTTTATATTTCGTCAGCTATAAAATATCAAACGTTGCAATTTTTATGATTGTGCTCATTATTGTGATTTTAATATGAAACAAATTCTATAGCGTTATTTAACCCTTATGTGATTGACAAAAAAAACTCCATGTTTTGTACATTGGGTACCTCCTTCATACAAATCTTATGCAAAACAATCGATTTTGCAACAAAATTTGAAATGTTACAAACGTTTAAATACAATAAAATACCAGTTAGGAGCTTTCAAAAAGTTTCAAGTTCCATAATGAAATGTAAAATTTTAAAAACAAAAACTAAATAGTCTTTAAAAAGAAGTCTTTAAAAGAACATTTCAATTCAAAATTAAAACCGTTAGCTTGAGTTTAAAACCAAGTAAATATAATAAAAAACCTAAATAAAGTTCAATTACAAATGGAAAACTAATAAATTTTTCTAACAACTAATCAAAAATTTACAATTTTCTAAAAATAGTTCACTGAAACGTATGATTAATATTAATTACCACTTACTTTACTTAATTACAAAAACTTTGGTATTTATCAAGAGATTTTCAAAATTTAAATAAATTTAAACATATCATAAACAATATATAAATCAATCAGCTACTATTATCAAAAATATTAATGAAACTTTATTAAATTTCGAGTTGGTTGTTTAACTTTAAAATGCCAGATTTTTTCAAATGTTTAGTTTTTAAGTATGAAATATTTGTACAACGTAAATTTATATAAACTATTGGCTATTGTTGGCCATGACGTTTACCATATATCTGGCAAATATGGATTCTGCCCCAAAGAAGTAATCGTCTTTTAAGTCCAAGAACGAATCAAGCCAATTTCGGATACCCTATTATGAAGTTATCAGAGAGAGAGAAGTCATTTAGAGAGAGAGAAAGAGAGAGTGTTCTGCATCTATCGAAAGAAATAGTATTCGGAAGCTGCAATGTAGAAACTATAAGGCGCGTGAGGCATAACTACCTAACCACTTCATTTTAAATATTTTTTAACAGGCATTATGACGTGACAACACTCATGATGAATTAATAAGCTAAATTAATAATAAGCTCATAATAGATAATACCCTTATGGCTCCATCAAATGCAGATTATTGCCTTAGCACCATTAGCACATTCGGCTAAAGTGTGGATTTGTCTCCTTGGTGATCGGGCTTTGCATGCGTTTTCTTATGCTTTGTGTTTTGGTAATAGATCCATTTTTAATTGCAAGTAATGATAGGGTGAAAATATAATTTTAGTTTTTGCAAAATCATCTCCCAAATTATCTTGGCTTCAATTCATATGGCAAATTTTGCCTCCGATTGGATAAATTCTGCTGTTTAACATTACTTTGCAAACATTATATAATTTCTGCCTGAGTAGCATAAAATGATTTGACAAGCTCTTATAGAGTTTGAAAACAATCTTCATAAAGCAATGTCTGCAATTACACAGTACAACACAAAAAAAAAATTACGGGGTTCCGACGATTGATTGTTGTTAAGGAGACCAAAAAAAATATACGTGTGTCGGTGTTTTGATAGATCACATTAGAATTTCATTTAAGAGGCGGTTAAAAATTCCCAGCTCTGGCCTGTTCTTGCAGCATATCGGTATATAAAACTATGTTTTCTTTACGTCTGAGGTATACCCTACACCTTCAGCATTTTTGTATATAATGGTATGGCAAATATTTGTTTAGAATATATTAACCCTCTAACTCCCCCCTCATAACGGCATTTTTGGCTTTATTCTAAGAAATTGTAAAAAACACCCCGAAAAAGGGGAAGGGCGGGGATGAAATGTTCTACAAAAATGTTGGCCATAAAATTTTACTAGAACACACCAAAACCCAAAACTTAACACAAACACTAAAAACCAATCAGATTCAGTATTATAGTGTCAAACCTTCCCGCCAGAGATGGGATGACCCACATATGTGAACAATAACTAAATTAACTTTTAGTGGACAATCTTGAATTTGTTTGGTTTTTAGTGTTTGTTTGTAATGTTGGAAAAAGTTTAAATTTTTCTACAATGTTATTAGTCTTCAAACGGTTTTGTAGATCTTTGCCATCCGTGTATTTATAATATTTATAAGTTAAACTTAAGCATATTTTCTGCAACAAATTAAATATAAAGAAAACTTACAAATTGCATTAAAGTTTCTAAAAACTTTCAACTTTTTATATATTTTTCCCCTACGACGTATGATTAATATTAATTCTGACTATATTTACAAAATTAACTATGTCATCATGGTTTTTAAACTAATTTTCTTAATTTATATCTCAAATAAAAGCGAAAATTTTACACCATTAAATATGGAGCTACATAGTAAAAGTATTTAGCCGAAATCTTAAATTTTATCAAATATTATATAAATAGTTTTGTTCGACACACTTAAAATTTTTTAATTTGAAGATTTTTTACTAAATTTTTGGAAGAATTTGCATTTGTTATAATTTAAATTTACGTTAATACATTTAATTTAAACAAAAATTTAAAAATTTCAATTGACTTTAAAAAAATTTTAAGTTTTTATATTTTTATTCACGTATGATTAATATTAATTATGACTATATTTACAAAATTAACTATATCTTTTACGTTTTTCAATAAATTTCTTTGACTTGTATCTCTTATTAGAGCTAAAACTATAGACTACGAAACTAGGAGTCATATCGCTGTAGGCTTTAATCAAAATCTTTAATTTTATCAAATATAATAGAATTATTATTTTTGACACAATATTTTTTTAAAGGTTTTTATAAGCTGCTTGTAAGAATTTTAAATTGTTAAAAGTTAAACGTAATGCATTTTTACTGTAACTTATTTAATATAAAAGAAAAAATATAAATTTAATTTAACATTCTAAAAAATTTCAAGTTATTTTAAATATTTTTAGCACATGGCGTATGATTAATATTAATTATGACATTGTCTACAAAATTAACTATAACTTCTTCGTTTTTCAACCCATTTGCTTGACTTGTGTCTCTTATTAGAGCTAAAACTGCAGACTACGAAACTAGGAGTCATATGGCTGTAGTCTTTAATCAAAAACTTAAATTTTATCAAATATAATAAAAATATTATTTTTGACACAATATTTTTTTAAGGTTTTTATAAGCTGCTTGTAAGAATTTAAAATTGTTAAAAGTAAAATTTACTGTAACTAATTTAATATATTAGAAAAAAATCAAGTTTTTTAAACTTTTTACCACACGACGTATGATTAATATTAATTATGACCTTATTTACAAAATTAAGCATAGCTTTAACAATTTTCAATATAATTTCCTAAATTTTAACTTGAATTACTGCTAACACTTTGCGTCATAAAACTAAGAGTCATATAGCTTTACACCATTATTCATAAAAACTTACAACAGGTTTATAAAAGCAAATTTCCATACAAAATTAGCTTTATAAACCTGTTGTAAGTTTTATGAATAAGGGCATTAGTCTTTACTTCTAACCTTTAAATTTATACCTTCATATAGTAGTGAGTCTTAATAATAAACATAAATTATTTTATTCATGTTTCTGTAAAACTTATCACTTGTGAACTTTGCAAACCATATTTTGCTCTTCTGAATTGATATAGCACATTAATCATAAGATTTGTAACTAAAGATGTAAAGCAAAACTTCCTGCATATGAAGATTTTGTCTCACAAAATTCAACATTTTTGAAGAAAAAATAAAAATTTGTTATTTACACTGTAATGTTCAATAACTCAGTGACATTAAATGACAGATATGTAGCCTTCAAAATTTCATATAAATCTTTAAAGATAAAAACTGTGTGATCAAAAGACACATCATGCGTTATAAATACCGCTTTTATTAGCCATAAATGTCTTAACATATTTCATTTATTTTATTTATTACTAAGACATATGTTCATATGTATCGAATTGTTACTTTTCTGCCTTACCCCCTCGTCAAAACTATTCTTTATTATACAGCCAAATTTTTGCTCTAATCAAATATCTATTTTGGCTACTGTTTGATTTTTATAAAATATTAAACAAAAACTAATAAATATATCCACCATAATTATTAACCAAAAATTTATACGCATGTTAACATGAAATTATTGTAAATTATTGAGGTCATTTTGTATAATTTAATATTAAGGAAATAAGGCAAATTTAAATTTATTTATGATAATAAAAGATTTATATGTGTATGTATAGCATCAATTAGCACAAGGAAATATTACTAATAATTCATTGGCAAATGTAGAGTAGAAAAATGTATTCTAAAATTAATAAAAATAGTTTTTTCTTTTGATATACATATTTAATATCTTTGAGATATCTGTTAATTTCTTTCATAAACGTGTAAATATTTGTTAAGTAAATATTACCTTACTGACAAAATATAAAATATTTTCATTGAAAACAAATATACATTTGAGATATCGCTATCATTTAAGATTAATTTCACTGATCGTTATATGATAAATTTCCTATACTCGGAAACATAAACGATTCACATATTAAAATTATTTATCTTTGTCTGACACTGACATTCCTCTATATCTATTTGCTTTAAAAATTTAATTTGTTTTTTTAATTAACAAATATTTAAGGATTTTTTAATGGATTTTATATGTAAGAAATTCATTTATAAGAGTTTGTTTGTTTATTTGTTTTGTATTTCGTCTCTGTTATAACCTTTTCATTAAGATTTTTTCTATAGATTTTTCTATACTAGTTTTCTATATATTTAACTTAACAAATATTTATTTACTCAGCTGAGTGTTGAGACGCATAATTGACAAATGTGTCTAGAGATAGTGGGAAAAAAGTAAATATTTTTGTCATGAAATAAATTGACGTTTTTTTTTACACTGCTGCTATTGTTTAGAGTTTTTGTTGTAGTAATTTACATACAATTGTTATAACATTGACAAAAACCTTCAGCGAGGGAATAAGCAAGTAATGTTATATTGAAATTAAATAAATGTTTGTTTAACTAGTTTGTTAATTGATCAAGTGAAAAAGGTGCTAAGAGGAGAATTTAAATTTCAAACAAAAATACTGAATTTAAAGGCCTTAGTTAAAAATAATTAATGAAATAGCATAAAAATATGTATGTTATTTAGTTACAGTTTTTCAACTATATTCAAAATAATTATTAATAACAAATTTTAACATTTTTATTTTAAAGTTTTTTTTAGTACAAACTTGTAAGTATTTAAACTTGTTATAAGTTTAACACACGCACATTTACTGTAACTAATTTAATACATAAAAAAATTTTAAACTTTCGTTTAACTTTCTAAAAATTTTAAGTTTTTTAATATTTTTACCACATGACGTATGATTAATATTAATTATGACTATAATTACAAAATTAACTATAACTTTTTGGTATTAAAATTAATTTTCTTGATTTATATCTCTAATGAAAGCTAAAGCTTCACACCATTAAACCAAGAGTTACATACTTAAAATATTTAATCACAACATTAAATTTTATTAAATATAAATAAAATATTTTTTTTAACACTCTTAAATTTTTTTAATTTGAAGATTTTTTACTAAATATTTTGAAGAATTCAAACTTACGCATATTTACTGTAACAAATTTAATTTAAACGATAAATTAAAAATTTCCTTTGACTTTATAAAAAATTTTAAGTTTTTTATATTTTTATCACATTAACGTATGATTAATATTAATTATGACTATATTCACAAGATTTACTGCAACTTCTTTGGTTTCTAATTACCAGCGTTGTCAACTTGGTGCGTTTCGCACCATTTTTGGTGCTTTTTAAATTTTTGGTGCGAAAAATTCTTTAGTTGGTGCGCGGTGCGCTTTTTTTTAATTTTGGTGCGCCAAAGCAAATTCAACACAACTTTTTATTTCAGTGTGAAAAAAATCCTTTTACAATAAAATGCACCTATTTGAGTACCATTTCATTTAACACTGCAAAATTGTTTTTGTGTATTTCGGTGCGTTTTTTATTTTTTTTTTTTCGAAAATGTGATGAAATCTTTATTTTACTAATTTTTAATTGCAGTTTTTTAATAATTCATAACTCATGATATCTATACGATGAAAACATGTATTTTAAATACGAATGTATGATAAATGAAATCAAATTCTGCAAAAATCTTTGTTTGAAAATCAAATTAACATTTTAAACATGCAAATAAAAATTCTTGTATAACCTGATGGTTTGGTCTACTGAACTATAGACGAACAAACAAGGTTAGAGTACCAGTGGAATTCTAACAAATTTTATTGGAAAAATAGAAGTACTTTAACTAGAAAACAAAAATATATAAAAAAAAGTACCAAATATGTACTGAATTAGCTTTTTTACCAATTACTTTAGTTCCCAATACATATCATATTATGAGTTAAATTTTGAGTGGTTAAATACTTATTTTATCTTTATTAGCTCATTTATTAAAAAAAGGTTTTTACTATTATTACTTTTACTAATAATCGTTGATAAAAAGTTTTTTTTATAGAATTTATGATATTAAAAAATTTCAAATTAATTCAATAAATATTTGAAACAAAAACGAAATTCTTAACTTGGTGCGTTTTTTTTTTTTTTGTAAATAATGCACTTTTTTCTCCATTTTGGTGCGTTTTGAAATTTCAAAGTTGAGAACGCTGCTAATTACCTTTCTTGATTTATATCTAGTATTAAAGCTAAAACTCCAGCCTATAAAACAGTGGGTCATGGAATTATAATTTTATTATACACATGTATAATAAAGAAATTGTTTTTACAAAATTCAAATTTTTTATTTAAAGTTTTTTTTTCAAACATATAAAAACCTGAACTTGTTATAACATCAATTTGGGCATATTTACTATAACTAATTTAAAATAAAAGAATTTGTAAGTTTTCATTTAACTTCTCAAAAAAAAAGTTTTTCACTACTTTTACCACATGACGTATGATTAATATCAGCAATGACTATTTTTACAAAATTAACTACAACTTCATTGTTTTCACACAAAATTACTTGATTTATATATCTAATTAGAGCTAAAACTCCAAGCTGTATTTAAGGGTATATCAAATATACTAAATAATAAACATATTTTTTTTTACATGTGTTCCCATAAAAACTAAATTAGTTAAGGCCAATCAATAACCTTGGTTTACCTTAGAAATAAAAAAATTAATTTACATACGTAATGCTGCACATCAGAGACCTGCAACAAGTATGAACGAGCCGACTTATTCACTAACGTTGAATTTTAAGAACAATACAAAAAAGTATGATTCAATTTTATGCTTATTCACTTTTTATGCACACACAGAAAATTCAGCAACGAGTATAAATCATTTCCAACACTTGGTTCGAACTGCAATGTTTGAAAACAAAAATTCTTGTTTATACACAGTTTGTTTTTTGCATGTCGGCTTTGTTGTGCATGATCTGATTGGAATTGAACTAAAAACACACGAGCCACTTATAAGTAAAAAGCGGCTGGCAGAAAAATATGAAAACATAAAAAATGTGCATTTACTACCTATTTAACATTATTTCGTCGAAAAGAAAACTTATTTGACAAAGCAATGATAAAATTTGTAATATGTACAGTTTGTCAAATATATCTTTGCACAGCAAAAAAAATTAAAGAAAAAATGTAAAATGAGCTGCTTCATACATTTAACGACACAGTCGAACATTCATGTTCGCACAAAACAACAAATGAATAAAACACATGTTCGGCTAACAACACGTTGGCTTTGATGTAAAACGAGCTTCATACATTTAACGACACAGTCAGAATATTCATGTTCGCAAAAAACAACCAGTGAATAAAACTGAATGTTTGAAACGAACGGTTGCGTAAACGAGCGTTTTGTGCATTTGAACAAAAACGATTAAATCATAAAAATCAATGTGCATGATTAAGTATACCCGAAAATTTAGTACTCGTTGCAGGTCTCTGCTGCACATAGTAGGTGGGAAAAAAATTAAAACTTTAGAACTTCAGCATATATTCAAATCTGCTAGAAAAGACATTGTTCAAGGAATACAACGGGCGAAATCTCTATTTTATAAAAGAAAATTCTCTTCAGCCATTGACAGTAGATCGAAATGGAAAGAAATCCGCAAGATTGGTATAGGACATAAAAATACTTTACCTTGTAATGAGGTCGATGTGAATTACTTAAATGATAAGTTCGTAAATATTAACTCTCAATTGCCGGTATACAACATTTATGATGATTTATGCATCGTTCCTATCGAAAATACTTTTAGTTTTCGTTGTGTAGACCAAAGTGAAGTTTTAGAAAGTTGTTCCGCTATAAAAACAAATGCAGTTGGTTTGAACGAAATAAATCCTGTATTTTTAAAAGCCCTTATCCATAAGCTCTTGTCATTTCATCTATTCAACACAATCCATACAAAATCTTTATTTCCAAAAGCATGAAAAATTTCAAAAATTATTCCAATTCCTAAGCAAAACAACGATTTCCGGCCTATTGCTATTCTACAAATTCTGTCCAAGGTTATGGAAAATCTTATGCTCAGACAAATGAATGATTACCTGAGCCAACATAAACTTTTATCAGATTTTTAATCTGGCTTTGTGAAGGGTAGAAGCTGTATTACAGCACTTTCCGACGTGATAGAAGATTTAAGAAATAAACTAGATAACAACATGGTTTCAATCTTCAATTCTATCTGTGGTGTTTGTGAAATTAAGTTATTCATTTGATTTTTTCATTAAAAATTTTGTAAATTGTTTTTGAAAATATTTTTTCTGACACTTAAGCAAAATAAATGAATGTATAATAGATTTTGTTTACATTTGGCAGCTTTGATTTTCCAGAAAAAAACTCAGTAAAATTTTTTTCTCTGGACAAAATTTTTGTTCGAAACAAATGGGTAAATCCTCTTTAAGAGTAACATACTTACAGCCTATATTCATAATCTGCTATAGTATTGCATAAAATTACAAGCCATTGTGTAATAGTTTTTAATAATAAACATAAATAATTTTATTTATAATTTTCTTTTATAAATATTGTGTATATGTTTACGTTATTTAAAAAATCTTACACACATGATAATTCTTTCATTTATACAAGCAAGTTGAAGTTCATTAGTATAGTAAGCACAAATTTTAATGCCAGCCAACTAGAAATACACAAAAATTAAGAAATTAACACACAAATTTTTAATTTTATATTTGTTTGTTTTTTTTTTTTTATTTTTGAATGTTTTGTTTTTATTATATTATTAATAATTTGTTGCCGTTGACTTTGGATTTATAGAATCACGTATGCTGTCCGTTTTTTTTTTTTTTTTGTGTTAATTTCTGTTTTATTTATAAGATATCAAAACAAAAAATGTTTTAGTAAAAATTCTTGAAACAAATAATCCCACGTCTTTAATGAAATAGAAATTAGTTCACAAATGTTTGTGGAAGATTCAGTAACCCAAGGAAAAAGTTGTAAAAGAAAAAAAAAAAAAAAAACAGAAACGACAGCGAAAATTTATTTATTTATTTATTTATTAAAAAAATTGATTATAATTAAAATTACAATAAATCTAAGGCTAAAAGCACTAGCATCAATGCTAACATTTGCAGCTGGATAAAATTAGGGGTGTACTGAGTTGATTAAGGTGTTTGTTATAACAAACAAAGTTAAACATTTGTTAAAATAAGCAAAGTTTTAGCATGCTATTTATAGGTTATTTGAATAAAATTATGCCTGCAGAAAAGTTTTCTGCCCCTTATTAAACGTCACTATGCTTCAGTAAAGTTTTGGTTGAATTAATAACTCATTATTGCAAAGCTTCAATAAATTGATAATCAAGAAATCATTTCAACGGCTTCTAACATATCAATAATATTGCGCTATTTTTAGAGTAAAGTTAAAATGAAGTGGTGCTAATCAAATAAATTTTTGATTAAATAGTTCGTTATTTGAACAAGAGAAAAAGGTGCTAAGAGGAGAATTTTTCAAAAGAAATACTGAATAGAAAGACTTAGTTATAAAGAATTAAGTAAACAGAATAGAAATTTTTTATTTAGTTAAAACAAATTATTTTTAACAAAATTAAAATTTTTATTTCAAAGATTTTTTAGTATAAACTTGTAAGAATTTAAACTTGTTATAAGTTTAACACACGCATATTTACTGCAACTAATTTAATATAAATGAAAATTATAAACTTTCGTTTAACTTCCCAAAAAATTTCAAGTTTTTTAATATTTTTACCACATGACGTATGATTAATATTATTTATGACTATATTTAGAAAATTAACTATAATTTCTTGGTATTTAAACCAATTTGTTTGATTTATATCTCTAATGAAAGCTAAAACTTCACACTTGTGAAGCAAGAGCAAAAAAATTGTAGTCTTTAACCTCAATTTTATCAAATATAAATATCACTTTATTAATTTAAGACAAAAGCTATTCATTAATATTTTGTCTGTGTCTTATGAAACACATTACATTTCCTGATAAACAAAATAATTCGTTACTTAGTGATTTTGAAAAAGTTAAAATTTTAGTGGCTTAAATTTTCAAGCAAATTTCAAAAAATAAATTGATCACAGATTTTTGAAAACAGATTTGGCAAAAAATACAGACTATTGTGATGAAAATAAAAGTGAATGCGACTATCGCAGAACTATAAACAGACTAAAGACTCTTGGTCAGATTATTATTGAATTTGAGGTAGATTTACCGAAATCAATCATAAGTAGACTGCTAAAAAAAATCCTGGACTATTACTCGACAAAAGATGTTGTCTGTGCCAAGGCTACTACTCCGCCAAACACCTACTAGACCGATAATCTTTGTTAGTATTTGCATTATTTAAAGAAATCTTTATTTATGGTGGTCCAGGTGGTTTCAACAGCCACTTATGGAAATCAATACGATATTTTTCAAAAAAGAAAAACTTTCTATTTTTTGATGACTTGTGCAGCCTTTTGTAAAACAGTATGCTTAACTTGGCGTTTCTAAGCTTCAAAGTTAATTTTTCTGATTACACAAAATTACCAGATGAGATATAATAATAATTTTTAGAAAATAGTAACGGAAAACCATAAGTCCTCAAACAAATGAAAGCATAGTTCATATCTGGCGATATACATAAGAATAAATCGGGTATGCCTGATAGAAAGTCTAAAATTTTTTGTGAATATTGATATTTTAAGTTATTTTAATTTCAGTGTATTTATAGTTATGAAACACTATTTAATTTATTTATACATTTTTAAGAAGTGAAATAAAATATGATTCTTTTTTATTAAATAATTTTTGGTTTTTTGTTCGTTTCACATACATATGTATACTAGGTTAAACTATTTTACGTTTTCTGTAAGGTATCTTACAAGTTGGCAAATATTTACTTTAAAAAGCGTAAGTACTTGTTTTAGCATAAATACCATTTGACGTTGTTTACTCTTAGTCCCGGATCTCACACTGCCACTTTTGCTGCGCAGCTTTTGGGTTTCCGTGCAATATATTGTCTATAACATTCGTAAATTTGAGTCTAATTTTTCGTTATTGGAAGATACGCTACCAAAAATAACACATCCAGTCTCTGTAGACTTTCAAGACTTAGAAGTCGACATTACTGGAGAAATTCTCGAGATACCTATAGCAATGCTGGAAAGTATAATCTAAAATTCCAGCCTCAAATCTACCAACTAGCCAAAATTTTAATGAAATTTTAATGAAATGAAATCATTATTGGAAAATAAATGTAAAATATTGTTCTTTTGGACAATAATAAAGAATCCGATATTCAGTTCTATTTAAAATGTGTTTCTTTATATAACAGGTCAAAAATTAGTTTCTATAGAAAATTTGTTTCCATATAAACATTTATTGATAATTTAAAACCTGTTCAAAGTGCTCTTAATTAAAGCAAAGGGAGAATGTCAGTGTTTTGAATTACCAATTATCTATATTTTAATAATTAATACAGCACCTAAAAGCTAATTACTTAGTTTAAATTTCTATTATGAATTATTCATTTACAGTGGAAAACAAAACTGTCCGGATGTTTTCAATTAAGGAAGTAAGGTAATGAAAACAATACAAATATTTTCACATAAATTGCTTCAAAAAAAAATAATAAAAAATTCACTATTCGGACACTTTTGCACAGTACAACAAATAGACAAATGTAACGGCATTTAACCTGTTGGTTTTTTTTTTTGTTTGTTGCAATCTCGTTATCAAGCTTTTATTGCTTTATCTGTGCATTATTGTTTGACCTGTGAAGTGATTGACTTGATTTTGAAATAAAAAATTAAAAGACTTTAAAAATAAGAAAATCACCAACTGATATTGAAAACAATGTGATAAATTTGTTGCAAAATAATTATTCATGCCGTAAAATTGCTGAAGAATTAAATTTGAGAAAATCCACTGTAAATGATATAAAAAACTTGCAAAAATAACCAATGGGGTCGACCAAGACTGCATCCTGATGGTGATAATAAGGACATCAAGACCCCGAAACATGCTGGAAAAAGTAGTGGTAAGGATATCAGTTCCTGGACGGTTAGACACGCAGTAAATAGAATTGGTTTTAATAGCCAGTGTGAAAAAGAAAAAGCCAGCACTTTCGGGTAGAAATGTGAAAAAAACGCATTCATTTCTGTAAAACCCGCAAAAATTGGACAGTAGATGACTGGAAACGGGTTATTTGAAGCGACGAAATGAAAGTCCACCGATACCAGTCCGATGGAAAAGAATAGTATTGGCCTAGGCATACGGCATCCTTAATACAAAACATCCACTTGTGCTTTCCACTGTATATGGTATATTAAAATATTGAAAATTATTAAAGATGTATTTCAAAACTTTGATTTACATTTTGTATAATTAAAAATATGAAATTAATGTCTAAAAATATAACAAATGGCTATTCATTATTTTGTTAAACTGAAAGATTTTATAAAGTTTCCTAAATTAAGTTAAAGAGAGCGTATGAGTGTTTTTATTTATTACTTTGTTTGTATTTGAATTAATAACTTTAGTAAATTTCAAGTTATTTTAATAATTGCTAAAGCATTTTGAAGCTAAAACCTTAAGCCAAATTCTTGATACGAAGAAGTGAATTATTTATTGTCTTTTCTTGATATATTTTAGTCTTACAAAATCTATTCTTAGACTTTTAGTTATATTTTAAACAAAACGTAAATTTCGTTCTAACTCACAACACGTTAAAAAGAAATGTGATAATTCTCGTATTATATTTCACAAAAACGGCGAGTTAAATAGATGATATTTACAGAGTGATAGTGGACAATGAAGATTGCTGATGATGCCCTTGGCCGGGTAGAAAATGCATTCCAATTTGCCAATAGTTCTTGATTATTCGAACTATTAACCTAAATAAAAACTTTTCTCTTAAAACCTTTTAAATTGCATTGGTTTTCTGTATAGTTATAAATGATTGTGTAAATATATGTTTTTTATAAGTACAAATATAAGGAAAAACTTTTAATTTTGTGGTAAAGGGTGCGTATGAGTGTTTTTAATTGTTACTTAATTTTTATTTTAATTAATAACTTTTGTAAAATTTAAGCCATTTAAATAATTAATATAGCATTTGAAAGCTTAAACCTTAGGCTAAATTCGTATGGTTTAATATTTCAAACTAGGTTGTCTCTGTTTAAGATATTTTAATATCAATTATAATTTATTGAATTAGTAAAGACAAAAAACGAAATTTTCATTGGCAGTTTAATTAGTATTTTTATAGAATTAAAAATTGTGGTATTTTATATGTTTTTTATTTGTACAAATTTATCGTTTATATAAAAGATTTTCAAAGTTAAAGGATGCGTATGAGTGTTTTTAATTGTTACCTAATTTTTATTTTAATTAATAACTTTTGTAAAATTTAAGCTATTAATAACAATTATTATTTTTAGTTGAACTGTTATTTTTTTAATTTTTGATATTTCTTTAGTTAGGCTTGAGTTCATTAAATTTTATTTTCATTAAATTGTTTTTACTGAAGGTAGGAATTGTTACATGAAAATTATTATTATTAAAATTCATTGATAATTTTTCGGCTGAATTGGGGATGGAACCAACTCAATTATTGTTAATTTTCATGTACCAATTCCTACCTTTAGTAAAAATAATTTAATGAAAATTAAATTTAATGAACTCAAGCCTAACTAAAGAAATATCAAAAATTAATTTAAGCTATTTTAATAACGATTACAACATTTTAAAGCTGAAACCTTAGGCTGGAATTGTATTCTAAATTTGTTACTAATCTTTTGTCATTTCTTTGCATAGTTAACTGCCTAATGAAAAAAAAAAACAAATACAGTAGGGTATTTTAGATTCACGTGAGCCGAATAACACATTTTATAGGACATAAGATATTCAGATGTTGCAGTTAATAGAGTATGGCATGATTTTATGGTTATACAAATGTTTATCTTATTCAAAATAGACGCATCACGTCACTAAGCAAACAACACATCAAACCAAGCATCAACAGCATTTAGTACAAGAACAACATAATGAGTGTTTTAAAGCTCATGGTTCTCATTAGTGTTGTGAGCAGTTGAGCGAACATAAAATACTGCAAACAGCAGGCAAACGTGTGTCATGACATACCAGAGTGAGGCAGCCCGCTAGGCCAAACAATAACAAGTTTAATTTAGCTACTGTATTTTTGGTATTTTTTTTAATGGCGTTTTAAAAGAGGAGTCCAGATTATGTGAAAAAGAGCAACAAATAGAGTTTAAGGCCAATTTGCCTTGATTGTCGTCATCATATTATCAACATTTATACATAAAATGACAAAGTAGATATTTGGTATTTACTATCAATTCACCAAATAAAAACATATATTAATAGACTGACATAAAATTAAATCGTTAAATACTTAAGCTAGTTAATTTTTAAGCTTCCGTGAAAAGTGCTTGTTTTTATGGTGTTAAATTTAAATGCTAAAGATTTTTTAAATATTTGTTTGTTTAATTTTTGACTGTCTATATTTTAAAAGAACCAGTTTTTGTAGATTTGTTGTTTTTGATTTAAAAATCATTAAGATATATGTTGCCTTAACAGATCATCAATATATTTTTTTATAATTTTTATTATTAGTTTAAATTTTTAGACATTAAAACTTGTTTTCTTATCTTTCCTATGCAAATATGAACAGCAAAGTTTATTTTAATAAAAATTGTTTATTTATATCATTTAAATAATTTAACGTTTTGTTTAGATTTATTAAAAAAATTTAAACGGTTTTGCTTAAAGCAGCAATAAATGTGTTGGCATAAATCTTTTTGGAAATTAATAAATTAGAAGTGACATGAGGAAAAGTTAACATATAATTAACTAATTAATTATAAGTACAGCTGCGGTAAAAAAAAATAGCACTGAAGTTAGAATTCGACTGTATATATGAATTTGTATTTGATTTAGTTCCCTAGTTATACCCGTGACACATAATTGATATATGTCAAAAAGGTTAGAAAAAAGTAAAACAGTTTAACATACATGTCTGTGAAAAGAACAAAATAGCACATAATATTTAACAAAAGAAAATCAATATATTTGATTTTAAGCTTTTAAAAATGTAAAGAATAATTACTTAGTGTTTCATAACTATAAATACACTGAAATTAAAATAACTTAAAATATCAATATTCACAAACAATTTAAACTTTAATAATTTGTTTTTAGGTCTAATTTTTTATTAATCAACTTAAAGATTCGCTATCCAGCAGCTTATTTTAGGTGATATATGCTTACAAATCTTTAGTTAGTTAATAAATTATAAAATAAATAAAGAAAACAAAACCTATGATCAAAATTGTTAGACTCTAGCTTAAGTCTTAGCTTACAATTGCTGTGTTAGTTATTAAAATAGCTTGAAATTTCTAAAGTTATTAATAAGATTTTAGTAATTATTTAAGCTTAGGGTCGTTTTTTTAAATTTAGATTTTATTTTCAATATTTCGCTAAGTCTTTGTATAGCTTCTTCAGGAAAAAATTTTAGTTTTATATATTTCAAAATAGTTTAATATACAACACCTACCTTCAAAATGAAAACGTTGAAAATCTTTAAAATTCAAAATAAAATTAAAAAACAAAATCTACTAAATTTATAGATAATAAGACAAAATAATAATACAAAACTGTCATCAAAATTAAAGCAATTTTGCCTTAAATATTACTAAAATAGTTGAGCAACATTTTTATACACTAAAATAAATAAAGAAAAGGTAAACTATAAATAACTAATTAAAAATTTTAATTTACCTTAAGGCTTTAGCTTTCATTTGCTGTATTAGTTATTAAAATAGTTTGGAAACTATCAACTATATTAATTAAAATGCAACATAAGAGGTAATTAAAAATACTCATACGCACCCTTTACCTTAAAACATAAAGCTTTAATAATAAATTAAGCAATTAAATTTTAAGCTTTTTATTATATCTATAGAGATTAATATCATAGACTGCCTGTCACTTGAAGAAATCACATCTTTTAATTATAATTAAGTATATCTGCTAAACCACAGCTCAGAAGGAAATAATTCTTTGCACAACAAAATTTCAAGATAGCCAACATAGTTTCTTGAAGAAATAAAAAATAAAAATTTTGTTATACAAAAATTTTGTATTTAAGGAATTCTTTTAATATTCATCAGGAAGCCTATAATATATATACGGTATTTTGTAACTGTAAAAACATAAAAATGAAATGAGTTTGCGGAAGTTACTCACGAACAAAGGAATGGTTTTGACGGAAAGTCAAATCCGCCGGTAGAACCTTCAGGGCCAACAGAAACGCCAGATTCTCAAAACGGTTTTGCTTAATTAAAAAAAATAAAGTCTTGGCATAAATCTTTAAATATGAAAATTAACAAGGAAAGTTCATTATATAATTAAATAATTAAAATTGCAATTTAACTTACTATCTTAGCTTTAAAATGCGTTATTGATTACTGAAATAGCTTGAAATTTACTACATTTATAAATTAAAAAACAAATTAAGTGGTAATTAAAAACACTTCGTACCCTTTACATTAAAGAAATAAAACTTTGAAAATCTTTTTAACAATATTTAAATTAACAATAAAATTTAAAGTTTTTCTTTATATTTCTACAGTTTTATATATTAAACTACAATATATAATTATGCAAAAAACAAATAAAAATCTAAACGATTTTGCTTAAAATAAAAATTTAAATGATGGCATTAAATTTTAAACATTAAAATAAAGAATTATAGAACTAACTAATTATCAATTCAAATTTAGCTTATGTTTTTCGCTTTAAAATGCTGTATGAATTATTAAAAATGCATGAAATTTACCAAAGTTATAAATTAAAATAGAACTTAAGTGAAAATTAAAAACACTCATACGCACCCTTTAACTTAAAAAATAAAACATTGAAAATATTTTAAATTAACAACAAAATCAAAAGCTTTTCTTTATATTTGTTTTATAGGCAGATATTTATAACATATTTTTAAATTAGCTATCATTTATAAGTTAAAATTTTTCATAAAAACGCACTTAACCCTTATGTGTGCACCAAAGTACCTGGGTACCTTTGGCGGTTTTCAGTCAAAGTTTTTTCATTGAAATTGATAACTTGTATATCTGCAACTTTTTAGAACTACAAACTTTTTGTAAACTGTCTGAGAGACCGATTTTCTTTTAACACGCTTCAACATGCTGGATCAAAACAGCACCAAACCCGATGGAACTCGCATCACAATGGAGTTCCGTCTCATCCTTAGGGTCATAGAGCGCCAAGACTGGTGATTCCATTAATCTTCTCTACAACAATTCAAATGCTTATAGTTCGGCCTAGCCAAACACAAACTTCCTGTCCTTTTTAGTCAAGTCGTATAATCGCTTAGCAATCACCGAAAAATCGTTCACAAAGCTTCGAAAATATGAGCATAAGCCCAAAAAACTCTGAACCGATAGTTGCTTATTAGGTACCGGGAAATCTCTAATCGCCTGCAGTCCCTTTTCATTGCCATCAATGTTGTCTCCCAAATACTTAACTGATGTCTGAAAAAACTCGCACCATTCGGGTAAAAACCTCCCTGAGAATCTCAAAATGCTCGTCTATACCCACAGTGCTAATCATTATATCATCTAAATAAATTATAATTTTATCGTCCCTAACCATGTCGGAAAAAATTCTATTAATGAATCTCTGGAAAACAGAAGGCGCATTTTTTAAGCCAAAAGACATTCTTGTAAATTCAAATTGGCCCATCGGTGTCACAAACGATCTATATTTCACAGAATCGGGCTCAACAAACACATGAAAGAATCCATTCTCTAAATCCAGCTTGGTAAAAAATTGTTTCCCTGAAAGCCTATCCAACAAATCCTCAATCAATGGCATAGCATAGCAGTCCCTCACCGTGAAATTGTACAAATTCCTATAATCCACACACATTCGCAAATATCCAGTCTTTTTTCTAACCAAAACTATTAGTGACGTAAACTCTGATTCACTCGCCCTGATGTAATTCGCCCTTTTCCGCGTACGATAACCTCCTGGGGCCCCAAGGTACCCGGCTACCTGTACTCGGACGTGTTTTATATGAGAAAGCGGTCATTGCAAGTATGTTACTTGCAGTTGTTATTAGCTTTGCATGAATAAATAAAAGTCTGTATAAATTATAAACAAAAACAATTTATTACATTTTATTTGGAAACAGAAACATAAAAGTCACAAATTACAATAAGTAATGAAAACAGGCAGTTTGTACTTATTGGTCGACTTTTCGAGTGTTGATTGCACATTAGCTTGGAGCAGCCAGTACAAGCTTTACGAGTCTTTATCTGCTTCATACGTAGCTTCGAGCACTCTTAACAACTTCCTACTACTGGAATGCGTCCGCTAGTGTCTTTTGTTTGTAAAGTAGATGTTGCAGTTTTAAAGTTTGGTATATAAAAAATTTGCATTGCAGATAATGTCGATGTCAATATTTTTCTGAAACAAACCAATGCTAAGGAAATTTTACGAATTTTTGACGACAATCACAAGTCTGATGTTGCGTATTAAATTCCATATATATATTAGAGGATGTTAGTGCTGCTATGTCAATAGCATTAACGGCCATCGACTTGTTCTCCGTTTGCACGTGTGTTCAATTTAATAATTCTTCATGAGTTTTTATATGGGAAAACCAGAGCTATTTTAGTTTCTCACTCACCTGTCGGCGGTTCACCGGTATACAATTGACTATGCAAAGGGTACGAGTTGTGTGCATCTCATACCCAAAATATTTTTGTGCCATACTTTTCGGGTTTCGATGACATGTACTGAGTAAAACGGATACGACTTCGGTATCCATACAGCTGCTCATCAATAATGATACAATCACTAGGCGTTAAGAAGAATTACACAAAATATCTGTTAACTAAGCTCCAACAATGTATTTAGTACAAGAATGTTTTTTCTCTACCTTGCAGCGCATTAGAAGGTGTTTTTTATTTGCCGCACACATAAGGGTTAAATATAGTTTTTGTAAACTTTTTGCTTAAAAAAAGAATTAACCTAGTTAAGTGTCTATACTATAAAATATTATTTAAACAACAACTTTACTTATTTACAGCCTTTATCAACAAAATATACATAATGCCCTGGCATAAACAAATTGAATCAATTTTATACAAAACAAAAACAGAAACTGGGTTAAAGAGTTTAACAATGTTACACACTAGCAGTGAACCAAAATTCCCAATTGCCAATCCGAAATTCTTAAACAAAACAAATAAATTTTATACAATAAAACCATAAGTAAAATAAACCAACAAATATGCCAAAGACATTAAATAGGCCATGGTCAAGAGTTCAACAGCAATCAATACACACAGTCTCAAACAAATAAAACTTAAACAGACACCTACAAGGTGTGTTGCTCAGATGTTTTGCCAAAAGTTTTTTTTAAAGGATTGTAGTTTAAATAAAACAGGTAAGAAACTTAAAAAAAACTATTGATTTTTTAAACAGATCGTTTTATACTTTTACGCACTGACTTTCAAAAGCAACCTGACACTTGATTTGCTGCCAATGTCTGACGTTATACAACTGTTTGAAGTCACGAAAACGTAAAATCCCGGCAAACATGTGCAAAAATTTGCAAAAAACTAAACTTAAAAACAACATGTCTTAAAACAATAATTCAAATAAATGCGGGTGACTGCAAGTCTGAGTAGTAATGTACCAGTTAGTGCAGCAGTTTTCGCGGACAAGTAAAAGCTAGACAGAGTGTGCAGCTTGAAACCAGCCAATCACACTTTACTGTGAATGTGACTGTGACTATGACTGTTGACTGACTTGACGCCTTTATAGTAATTTGAAGAATTTATGGACAAATACCGCCTCAGTTGTATGCTGTTGTAGTTTTTATTATTTTGTCATTGTTGTGGATTTTTTTTTTTTTTTTTGCTTGAAGTTGTTATTGCCCTTGTTTTAGAACCCACACTTGACCATGTATTCAAATGAATTGTCTTGTCTTTGCAGATTTCTATGCGTAGCAATTTAAATGGCTCAAATAAGTTGAAATGAAATGTAAAGGAGTGCAAACATAGTAGGTATATTGAGATCATTATCATTTATATTCAAATTAGTTGTCTTGTCTTTGCAAAATTGTATATGCAGCAATTTGAATGGCTTGACTAGATTAAAATTAAATGTAAAGAAGTAGAAACATAGTAAATATGTATACTGAGATGACTAACCTTTATATTCTAATACTTTTGATCAAATGATAGGAGAATAACACTGCTCTAGAATATAGGTAGAACCAAATTACTCCAGAAGAGAAAATTGGGTTAGAAGCGATCCACGTTTTCTATAGAAAATTAGTTTTGATTAGAGCCACGTTATCTATAGAAAATTGCTATAGAATCGAGCCACCTTTTCTATAGAAAATTGCTATAGAATCGAGCCACGTTTTCTATAGAAAATTGCTTTAGAATCGATTCATGTTTTCTATAGAAAATTGCTTTAGAATCGATTCACGTTTTCTATAGAAAATTGCTTTAGAATCGATTCACGTTTTCTATAGAAAATTGCTCTAGAATATAGCCACGTTTTCTATAGAAAATTGCTTTAAAATCGATTTATGTTTTCTATAGAAAATTGCTTTAGAATCGATTCACGTTTTCTATAGAAAATTGCTTTGGAATCGAGCCACGTTTTCTATAGAAAATTTCTTTAGAATAGAGCCACGTTTTCTATAGAAAATTGCTTTAGAATCGAGCCACGTTTTCTATAGAATATTGCTCTAGAATAGATCCACGTTTTCTATAGAAAATTGCTTTAGAATCGATACACGTTTTCTAAAGAAAATTGCTTTAGAATCGATTCACGTTTTCTATAGAAAATTGCTTTAGAATCGATTCACGTTTTCTAAAGAAAATTACTTTAGAATCGATTCACGTTTTCTAAAGAAAATTGCTTTAGAATCGATTCATGTTTTGTATAGAAAATTGCTTTGGAATCGATTCACGTTTTCTATAGAAAATTGCTTTAGAATCGATTCATGTTTTGTATAGAAAATTGCTTTAGAATCGATTCACGTTTTCTATAGAAAATTGCTTTAAAATCGATTCATGTTTTCTATAGAAAATTGCTTTAGAATCGATTCACGTTTTTTATAGAAAATTGCTTTAGAATCGAGCCACGTTTTCTATAGAAAATTGCTTTAGAATCGATTCATGTTTTGTATAGAAAATTGCTTTAGAATCGAGCCACGTTTTCTATAGAAAATTGCTTTAGAATCGAGCCACGTTTTCTATAGAAAATTCCTCTAGAATATAGCCACGTTTTCTATAGAAAATTGCTTTAGAATAGACCCACATTTTCTACAGAAAATTGCTCTAGAGTAGATCAATGTTTCCTATTGAAAAGAACCTAAACTTGTCTTATAGATAAAATCCACGCTTCTTATATTTAATATCTGTAGAATAAATACCTGGGGGGTTACTTTCTATTGCGATGCGAAAGAAAATTCGATGCGATAAGCGTACAAATTGATACTCTTACGCATCGAATTTGCATTCGCATCGCAATAGAAAGTAACCCCCCAGGTAATTGGTCATATAGTGTTCTATCAAAAATCCAAATCTTAACCTCCACTAAACCCTTTTACTACTTTAAACCACTGGCCAACAACAAACTGTAAATATTGTTTACTTGTTCACCGCTATGATTGATTGTTACTGAACTTGTCAAAGTTTAATATTGATATTCATACTTGAAAAAAAAAAATTGCATTTCTTGAGGTTTTGTAGTTTATGATTTGTTGTCTTGTACAATGAATTTGGCTCTTGGATCAAGAGTCTTGGTTTCAGTTTGTTGTTTTAAATGGTTTACATAAAAGGTTGGTTGTTTTCGTTTATTTCTTTAAATGTTTTTGAGTATTTTTTGAATTATTGGTAGTGGGTTGACATCAATTATACATTTAAATATGTATTTAACGTAAATAAATCATAGCATAACACAAACAGCGCGATTTGAATCATGAGCAAAATTATGAAAGAAAAAAACTAAAAAATATAGTTAATGAAAAAGTTAGCAAATTCTTTGGCCTAGAGAAACTGAAATTTTCGGGAAATTTTTAGAGATATACATCCCTATCGTGAACACAAAATTCCACATGAAATTTGTTCCCTTTCATTTTTTTAACATTAAATTTTAATAGGAAAAATGTGAAAAGGGAACAAATTTCATGTGGAATTTTTATTCACGATAGGGGTGATATCAAATTATTTTATATTCTGTTTTTTCCCTTGTTAAACTCTTGATATTTATTATTAGAGAAAATTTTACTTGGCCTGAGTTCATTAGTATTTTATTATTTTATTCTTGCAATTATTAAATTAATGAACTTAATCTAAAGGTTATCCAATACAAAAATATAGATTTCAGCAGCTCCAAAATGCTATTAACAAAATCTTGTAATTCATATAAAATTTAAAACTGTTCAAGTGCTATAAAGCAACTCAAAATTTGCCAAATGTAATAAATGTACTTGAAACTGACCGGCCAATGCACTTTATGAATTACACACTGTTTTTTAGACATCAATTTTCAAAGCAAAATAATTTGCTTTAATAAATTTCTTGCATGGTTTTCTGTTTTCGGGGAAAATGAAAACAAAACAATTACAGAAATTTTTTAACAAAGAAACAAAAAGCACTTGAAGCCTGAAATGAGTTCAGACGTAAATTCTTGTACAGCAAATGCAAAAACGTACATTTAATAATTCACTTGAAAAGTGACCTAATTAAATGGTATTAATAATTTTCACAAAGCTATTTAAGCAAATCTAAATCTACAGCTAAATTCAAATACAAAAACTACACCTGCCACATCTGGCATTGTTTATATTTGCACACAATTAAAATATTCTGTGTTTTCTTTTTTCTTTTTTTTTTTTTGTTTGTTGGCTTTAATAACAATCATAATAATAATTTGAAAATATATCTAGTCGTAAATTTTCTACATGAATTTGTTGTGGTTGAGATGTACAGCGGTATTTTCTAAAAATAATTTCCAAAATATAGGGTGTTTTTTTTAGATGTATAGAACTTTAAGTGGGCAACACTTTTTTAACTGGCGGCCATTTTATCAGCTGGGATTTATGTTTGAAATCGCTAGTCTATTCAAATTTTCACATCGAAAATTGTACCTCCAGATGAGACTACATCCGAGCCAGCTGTGGCGCTCATATTTAAATTATAAAGCCAGAAGATTATACGCAGAAAAAAAAACATGTTTAAACATGGTTACGACAACTACTCTATGCTTTTGATAACAATATTTTGTTATGGTACACAAATAATTTTTATTTTAATATGATTTTAACAATATTTTAGTTACTATAAACATGTTTATGTTTATCGCAATTCTAAAATTAAATATGGTTCACTGTAACATAATTATTTCAAAAATATGTTTACCACAACTATTAAATGATAACTATGCAAAAATATTATATTATTGACAACTATTTAAACCTAAAAATAATTATTAAATGGTACGTTTTCATACTTGTGCTCAATTGTGTTTAAAATACAAACAAAATATGTTTAATTTCAATAATATTTTGTTTTAACCATTTGCAGAATGCTTTTGCATCAGTTCAGTAGTTTGCCTGCGTGATATCGAATTATTTATTTGTTTATATAATTGAAAAAAACAGAACAATTCGAATTTAAAATATGTATAGTAACAGTCTAATTTATAAAAATTTATCAAGGGTTTATTTATAACAGGCTTATAAAGCAAATTTTGTATGAATATTTTGACAAGTTTTATGAATAAGGGGGTAAATATTACTACAAAATACAAAGCTTACAAAAAAGTGTAAAATACCTAAATAAAGGGTACATAAATACATTAGAGATAATAATTCAATCAATAATTCATAATAATAATAATAATAACAATTCATTAGAAATAATGTTTCAACTGGTACCACTGCATAATTTTGCATTCATATTATGATTCGTATACATATAAAATCATATTATGATAAAGTACGATCAAAATGTGATTATTTTGGAACACAATATGATTGTTGTATATCATAATATGATTACTTTAGAACATAATATGATTACTTTATATCATATTATGATTGCTTTAAACTATAATATGTTTACATTGGGTCAAAATATAATCATGTATGACAATTACATGATTAATGATTAATAAGAAAATATTATGATGAAATATTACGATGGTAATTGTTCATAATATGATATTTCTTGATACTAATATTCATCATAATATGTTTTGACTACAATCATAAATCTTATCATAATATTATTCTATTTTATATAAACATATTTTAGATTATGTTTACCACAACCATGTTTTTTCTTTGCGTGTATCAGAGAACAGAAAGAGACCATTCACATTTGCTAACCATTCGCAAATTCATTGCTTTTGCATTGCTTTTACTCGACAATAATAAAAATGTGCATTGCTGTTTGTTTAATCATTCCTTATTACTGGTTGCTATTTTACATTCCCTTTTTGTTTTGCGGTTATACATCAAGCAACGAAATAATTTAATGCCACATGAAAAAACTAAAAATATTCACACCATTCGTCCAGTATTCGTTGCTTTCAGTGAATGAAAACATAAAGAAAGAGCAAAAACAATACAAAACCTAATGAGAAAATAAATATTTTTTGGTTGTTGCTTTATGTGCGATTTGTTGACAGTAAACTAGTAAAGTTTGATATTTTTTTGTTAGTATGTACAACTTATGCATTCAGCATTGAAACCATTCATACCAATCGTTAACCATTCGTACCAATCGTTAAGTATTCGTTGCTTTTGGGAGTATACGTTTACATTTGTACAAGACATGCAAGCATCATTTTTCGTTACACTCCGTTTTGTAAATAATGACATGTATTGCTTTACGGAATTGATTTATGCTGTCAACATGAGGTTCGTTTTTTGTGATTGTATTCAAAATCTAAAATAACCACTCAATCCGTTCTCTGGCGTGTATATTTCGAATAAAGCAAATTTCATGTTAATTTTAAAAAAATTAATTAAAAAACACAGAAACTTGTGCAGGCGCCAGCTGAAATGCCAAACCAAACTAAACGTAAATCATTTGGCAGCTGACAAAAGACCGCCAGTTAAAAAGTGTTGTCAACTTAAAGTTCTATACGTCTAAAAAACACACCCTATGTATATTAACATCAAAAGATTTACTTGTTCAACAAAAAAGATACTTTATGTTTAATAAAAATATTTGTAATTCTTAATGATT
Organism: Bellardia pandia; assembly: GCA_916048285.2. Lineage (NCBI taxonomy): Eukaryota > Metazoa > Arthropoda > Insecta > Diptera > Calliphoridae > Bellardia > Bellardia pandia. Next base: position 96,380,981 of record OU696531.1, on the reverse strand, counting down.
TAAAAAGAGAGTATGACTATCAGAAAAAGAAAATTAGATAAACTTGGAAACAAAAATTTAGATTTAGTTATTCAAGGAAAAGTGACTAATAGAAACAAGCAATATATTTTTAAGAAATATATTTTTTAATATTCGTTGTTTTACAATAAAAATTTACCAGCCAAATAAGTTTCAGTGAGCAAATGTCACCTAATGTTTAAGTTGAGGTTACACAAATCACACAATTACTTTGCAGCAACTAAATTTACCCAATTGCTTTTCAAGTAACCAAAAGCTTTTCATTAAAACCATTCTAAAGCAATATTTAGCAAACATACGGTCACACTTGGCAAATATTTGCCTAAATAAAATATTTTTGAACTCTTTTATTTATTAAAAAAAACGTAGTTTATTCACGACAAGACACAAAAAATATTTAGTCTTATTTTATTTGATCTTGCAAAACTCTTGTAAGAGTAAACAACGTCAAACAAATTTGTGCCAAAACAAGCTTTTTCACGTCAATATTTTCATGTGTGATCATACCTTTAAAAACAACTTTATTTTCTTGTTTCATGATACAACTTTGTTGCCCCTCAATTTCATATACTTAAAACAACAATATTTTCTTTCCATCAACAATTTCATTAGCTCACTTTTATGTTGTAAAATACCTTTGAAATATTAATTACCTCATAAAATTAATTCCTTAAAGACTACAAAGATTAAGAATAAAATATGTATATGTATATATTTAAAAGATAAATAACAAATAGTGGGTGGAATGACGCTGTCTCTTTATCTCTCATTTCTAAATCAATTCAAATTTTTATGACAATTTTTCTAAATCAGTGTGAAACATATAAATGTCGTGTTATACACAGAAATATATATATACAGATTTTGCTTTTGCGTTTCATTAATTAAAAAAAAGAAAACAAAAATTTAAATAATTTCTTTAGTGTTTTGTGATGTTTGTCTAATGACTAAAAGTAAAATTTCATTGACTTGGGGAAGGTTAAATACTGTGGCATACGTGTGCTTTATGAATATAATTTATTGCAGTGAAAAACAAAAATAAGAATGAGTGGCGTTAAGTGTCTTGAAAAACTTTTGTAATAAATTTGAAATACTAATGCTCAAATACTAAAGGTCACGCCATGCGTATGTCATTAAAAAAAGTAAGTAAGAAAACGTATTTTTTATTATTTGGAAAAGCAGATTTTTTTTGGCCAACAAACTATTACCCGAATGCTTGAAAGAAATTTTGTAGGCCGGCAAAATTTTTTTTATAGAATAACTTTTTTAACAAAATAATCGTTCTAAATCAAATTTTATTTAATTTTATATATTGCCATGAAAATAATACTCTACAATACATTTCCACAATAAATACTCCAAAAATTTTGTAGGACGACAAAAAAATTTCAATAAAAATAACTTTTGTTTATGATATTGATTATAATTCATCTGAAGAATAAATTTTGTTACAAAAATTTGAATTATTTAAAATAAATTTGTCGGTCGACAAAATTTTTTTTTTAAGAAAAAAGAAAATAATTTTAAAAAAATTACAACTTAGTTAAAATTTGCTTTAATATTATTTAAATGACGTTAAAATGTTTATGTTGGCTCTAAAAATATATATAATTTTTGTATAAAAACTTGCAAAATTTTAGAGAAATTTGTCGGTTTTTTGTCGGTCGGTCAAAAATACGTTTTTTTTTTAAATTTTGTCAAATGACATGCGGATGGCAAAGAGTTTTAGTATTTTGGCATTATTATTTTTAAAATAGATATTTTAAAACTGCAATAAACTAAAATTCCAGTTTAGCTTAATTAAATATTTTAGGTTTTCGATATTCTCTTTTAAAATATTTTGCCGGCCGACAAAATTTTTTAATAATTGCGGTTTTTATTATCTATTTGAAAAATACTATTCCATTAAAATACAAATTTTTCTTTAAAGGATTCTAAAATATCTAAGAAATTTGTCGGCCGACAAAAAAGTACTAACAGACGAAATTAGATTTGATTCTGTCATATATGTTCACTACACTCGTTAGTTTGGCTTCAATCATGATCATGTTTTTCCATTAAAGCTTCAATCATAAGTCTTTATATTGTCCAATTGCAGCTCTCATCGTTAGTCTTTAGCTTGTTTAATTTTCTCTTCAATCGTAGGTCTAAATGCTGTTAAATTTTGGCTTCAATCGTTAGTGCTTATGTTGTTCACTTTTAGCTTCAATCGCAGGCCATTATTGTGTTCAATTTTGGCTTCAATCGTTGGTCTTTCTGTTGCTGAATTTTAGCTTCATTCGTAGGACTTTATGTTATTTCTACACTAAGTGTTAAAATATTTTGTCGGCCGACAAATTTTTTTTATTATTCGTGTTATTGTTTATGATTTTTATTACTACTTTCAAAAAATATCATATTTCCTTTAGAAAGTTCAAAAATATTCAAAAAAATTTGTCGGCCGACAAAATTATTTCGAATAGACAAAATTTGATTTCGCAAAATGTTTCAAAACTTAGTTTCAATTTACATTAGTATGTATATTACAAGTTTAGTTTAATTTTTTGCGCTGCTTAGAAATGTTTAACATTGCCGATATTTTAGTTTTAAAATATTTTGTCGGCAGACAAAATTTTTTTGAATACATATTTCATATTTCCATTAAAGCTTGTGTATTTATTTTGTATTAAAACAAATAAAGTTTAATATACAGTTATATTTCTATCAGCAACAAAAACAATAAAATAAAATTTCTTAAAACTTACCTCCTTTAACTACATATTCACCACTTAGGGCCACTAAAGTAATCAGCCATATCATGTTGATGCACCAATTCTGTTGACTCTGTTGTGTTGGCGGCATTATGAAAACTTTTGATGTTTTATTTTTTTTTTTTTTGATTTTGAATTGATAAATTTCACTTAATAAACAAATTAGCTTGCTTAAGTGGTAAATATTATTAATAAATAAACAAATTTAGCAATAAAGAATTTAATAAATTTTTTTTCTTTTATTTTTTATTTATAGAACAAATTTAAGACATAATATTTTTTAAAGGAAATTTATTAATATGACCTTGTTTTTTCTTTATTTCAAATGAAATTCAACAGATTTTTTTAATTTTTTTTTTTATTTAATTTGTGGCAATTAAATGGCTGATAAAATTTGTGTTATTTTTTGCTTTCTAGAGGAAACACATTCACTTATGCGTTGGGTTTTATTTTACTTTTTATTGAAATTTAAATATTAATTTATAATTTTAAATTTATCAATCACGATTTTACACTTTTGCAAATGATTTATGGAAGTTTTGAAGAGGCTGCAAATAAATAAAACAGAGGAGAAAAAACAATTTGATTAATTGTTTGCTTATATGTTAAACATAATTTATATGCAAATTAAGCAATTAATTAATTAATGCAATATGTTAAGGAAAATTATATATAGGGGAAATGCATAAGGCTTTTTTAAGGCGGGTTTAAGGAGGAGGGAAGTAAATTTTGTTATTTAAATAATTGCAAACACATTGTAATAAAATTTTTAAATAAATTGATTAACATTTTGAAATTTAAGATATATTTCCATTCAATTTTAAAATTAGTTTCAATATGTCTACAACGTGGTTTTATTACAAACATTTTTGCATGATTTTCTTTTAATATAAAGAGAAATATGCAGCTGCTTAGAAAAGCAAAATTTAATTTTAGGCTTAAATTGTAGGGCTTTAATTCAAGCTATAATCTTAGTTTTTTATACAATTCTATTTGGTTTTCAATTGTTGGCCTTTCTGTTGTTCAATTTAAGCGTCAATTTTTGGCCTTTATGTTGTTCAGTTTTAGCTTCAGTCTTTGGCCTTTATGTTGTTGAATTTTAGCTTCTATCTTTGGTCTTTCAGTTGTTCAATTTTAGCTTCAATCTTTGACCTTTATGTTGTTCAGTTTTAGCTTCAGTCTTTGGTCTTTCAGTTGTTCAATTTAAGCTTCAATCTTTGGTCTTTATGTTGTTCAATTTCAGCGTCAATCTCTGGCTTTTATGTTGTTCAATTTAAGCTTCCATCTTTGGTCTTTCAGTTGTTCAATTTTAGCTTCAATCTTTGGTCATTATATTGTTGAATTTTAGCTTCAATCTTTGACCTTTATGTTGTTCAGTTTTAGCTTCAGTCTTTGGCCTTTATGTTGTTCAATTTTAGCTTCAAATTTGGCCTTTATGTTGTTCAATTTCAGCGTCAATCTCTGGCTTTTATGTTGTTCAATTTAAGCTTCCATCTTTGGTCTTTCAGTTGTTCAATTTTAGCTTCAATCTTTGGTCATTATATTGTTGAATTTTAGATTCAATCTTTGTCTAATTCTAGCTTCATTTGTGGTTCTATTTTTTTACCAAGTCTAGTTTAAATTTTGGTTTTATATATTGCCCAATTTTAGGTTCCATTGTGATTCAGTATATTGTCGAATTCATCTTTAAGAAATTCAATTTCAGTTTCAATCGTAGGTCTTTATGGCGTCCACTGTTATCTTCAATCGTGTTTCTATATATTTTCCAATTCTAGCTTTAGTTTTGCTTCTGTTGTCTAATTCTAGCACTAATTGTCCAAGTTACATTTTTATACAATATTCTATAAATTAAATTAAAATTTACAGTTGAAAAAGAACTAAATACTTTTTATACAATTTTAGCTTCAATTCTGGTTCTGTATAATGTCCAATTTAAGCTTAACTCGTTGTATTTTAGGAATTCTAATTCTCTCATTTTGGAGTTCAAAGTCAATCAAAGTTTTATCAATTTTATTTTTTACTGTTTATTTGACAAACTATTTAACTATTTTCTTCCACATATTATTTTAAAACAAAATTCAAATATTTAACAAAACATTTCGTTATCACAAAAAAAAAGAAAAAAAGAATTACTATAAATCTTTAATAAATACTATTTTTAGCCATGATACCATTAGTTTGATATTTTGCACGTCAGCAAAAATTTGCTTAGTAATTGAAAAAAACCTTATCTCCCAAAAAAATAAGCGTTTTTTACAAACACTAAAAATTCAAAATGAATTTAAGAATTAAAATAAAATTGAGCTAAATAAACACAACTAAAAACAGATGACTCATATCCAAGAAAGTCACATATTGTTATATAAATAAAACTGCAGTTAAGCTAAATGGCATATAAAAGTAAACTGAACATCATTTATAACAAATAATGCAAATATGGTGCTACTTAAAAGCAACACTTACTGACTCACTTGCCAATAAATTTAGGTAAATTAATTTATTTTAACAAAATATTTTTAAAACTTTTTTGTTTTTGTATTAAATAACTATACCAGCCAGCTATTTATTTAAAACTCTCCATTTAGTTAGAAATTAAAGATAAACAGACACTTTAAATAACTTTTCAAAACGAGTTGTGTTAATTTATGGATTTTTTTCAATTAAGTTTTTCTAGCAACTTTTAAATATCACACTTTAGAGCTTGAAAAATACATATTTAGAATATTTGAAATTATTTATTTATTTATTGGTATGTGAACATGTTTGTTCTAAATGCCATAATAAATTTGTTCTTGGTTTGTAGGTTAAAGCTCTTGCTGTTTTTTTTTTTAAATTAGAATTTGTTTAATGCAAATATTAGTTAAAGTGGCATTCACTTTAAATGCATATAAATTGAAAAAAAAAAACATTTAGAATTGAAAAAGAATTGCTTTTAACTAACATGTTTTCTAACAGTTAATTTGCATAAAGTAATTTAAATGTATTTAGTAATTTAATAATATGCAGTTTTGAAAATCTTAAAAGGTGAAAAGGAAAATATATATTACATGAGTCATCAGACAAATAAAGTCATGATATCATTTATGGAGATAATTTGAAACAAATAAATATTATAAAATATATTGAAAATTATTGTGTTGGCACATACAAATTTTGTCAATCTGAAGGGAAGAGATCAAAAATGTATGTTCAGTGAATCATCCGACAAATGGAGTTAACCGATATTATTTATTATATAAAAACAAGAGAAATTAAAAGTTTTGGGCACACAAATTAACAAAATGCATTAAACCACTACTATAAACAGTTGAAACGACAAATTCATACAAAAATGTCGGCCGACAATTGTTGTATGAAATGTCTAACATATTATAAATTTAATTTAGTTTTAAAATTTTCTTTAGAAAAATAGGCCAGGCTAAATTAATTTTACGTTTAAAATTCTCTTTTCTTTTCACTGTCATTTAAACAGCTTCCTCGAATTGTGCTCTAACTTAACTCCCCTAAACGGTTTGCATTATTCAACACTCTAAATCAAATTAAAACGACACATTAGTCATAATTAATTTGTAAGCATCTAAAACAGGGATACACAAAACAACGGCACAGCTATGGACATTAGGCTGGCCCCGTTTGTTTGTGTGAGTTTAGTTGGTTTAAGAAGACATCTTAAAATTAGGTTTAATATTGTTCAATTTTAGCTTCAATTGTGGTTTTGACCAATATTTGCTTCAATCATGGTTCAATTTTAGCTTCAATTATGATTCTGTATATTTTCCAATTTTAGCTTCAGTCATGGTCCAATTTTAGCTTCAATCGTGGTTCAATGTTAACTTCAATCATGGTTCCGTTATTATCCAATTATAGCTTCAATTGTGGTTTTGACCAATATTTGCTTCAATGATGGTCCAATTTTAGCTTCAATTATGATTCTGCATATTGTCAAATTTTAGCTTCAGTATTGGTCCAATTTTAGCTCCAATCGTAGTTCAATTATAGTTTCAATCGCAGTTCTATATGTTGCCCAATTTTACCTTCAATCGTGGTTCAAATTTCAATCGTGGTTCCGTATATTGTCCAGATTGAGCTTCAATTGTGATTCTGTATATTGTCCAATTTTAGTTCCAATCGTAGTTCAATGTTAACTTCAATCGTGGTGCCGTCTATTGTCCAATTATAGCTTCAATTGCGGTTCCGTCTATTTTTCAATTTTAATTTTAATTATGTTTCTTTATATTATCAAATTTTAGCTTCAATCATGGCCAAATGTTAGTTTCAAACGTGGTTCCATATATTTCCCAATTTTTGCTTGAATTGTAGTTTTATATAGTTTTAAATTTTAGCTTCAATCATGGTTCCGTAACTTGTCTAATTTGAGCTTCAATTGAGGTTCAATGTTTGTTCTGTATATTTTTAAATTTTCAGACGCATTTTAGACGCCTGTTTCTGACCTCTTTACAAATGTTGTTATACAATTTTAATACGCTTTTATTCACATTATTTGAGACTTTATTTGTTTTGGCCATTCACCGTATTGGACGCCAAATTATTACTCTAAGTGAAACCATAAATTGTCACAATATGCTTTTAACACGCAATGACTGGTCAGTAGGGCGGTTCATAAAATTAAAAATTTGCTAAAAAAAAAACTCCAGCAAAAAAGTTTGAAATCATGAGAAATTTACAAAATTTATTAGGAAATTTAAAAATCATATTACTGTTTATGAATTTAAAGTTCAAATTACATATCGCAAAATTACGGTAACAAATTCTACTTCTGTCGTCCATAAATTTTTAAGAGAAAACTCTTAGATATTGATTTATCATACCCTTAAAAACTTAGAGAAAACTTAGAGAACAGTCTTTGAACCAACCTATTGATGGCTGGTCAGCACGACTGATACATGCAGTTGCATACAAAGAAATTTCATGAATAAAAATTAAACAATTTTATAAGAAATAAATATAATCATAACAATTAATTTTAATTTGTTTATAAAAATGGCAAAAACAAATAATAAACATTAAAATGCAAACAGAAAGTTGTTAAAGCACATGAGGTATACAAATATTAAAATCAAATTGGAAATTGTTTCAAGTACTTAAATACGTACTTAACCGGAATTGTTTTATAAAAAGAGATTTCAACTGGTGAACAAGCAACGATTGAAGCTAAAATTAAACTGCATAAACCGCTGCGATTGAAGCTAAAATTGAATAGTATTAAGACCTGCGATTGAAGCTAAAATTGAATTGGAATAAAACCTGCGATTGAAGCTAAAATGGAATTGAATGAAGACCTGCGATTGAAGCTACAATTGAATTGGAATAACACCTGCGATTAAAGCTAAAATTTAACATAATAAAGATCTGCGATTGAAGCTAAAATTGAACTGAATAAAGACCTGCGACTGAAATTAAAATTAAACACCATTAAGACCTGCGATTAAATCTTAAATGGAATTGAATTAAGACCTCCGATTGAAGCTAAAATTGAATTGCAATAAGATCTGCGATTAAAGCTAAAAGTGGACTATATAAAGACCTAAAATTGAACTACATAAAGCCACTTCTACTTCCCCGATCGCCCAACAGTTAACTCTGAATTTAACCCGATTTAAGAAATTCCTCTAGACCACTTTACTCAAGTATGTGCGAAAAAAATTGTTTCAAATTGAAACATTAGTCTCGTCTCATCGAACTGTTCGGACGTGTTACTTTTAGTGCGGCTGAATTTTCGGTGAAAAAATCGTAATAGGTGAAAAAGTGTAAAAAGTTGAAATTAAACAAAAAAGTGAAAAAAAATCGTAATAGGTTAAAATATATAAAAAAAAAAATAAACATTAAACATCACATAAAAACTGTATGAGTGTTCCTCTCAGATGTAATTCTGAGAAAGAGCTTAGCTCGACTAGAAAAACTAGATGCATCTCTGAGGAAGAATCCATAAAAAAATCTTTGGAGAATTTTCTCACTGCAAGAGCCGTGGAACGGCGTCGTTCCTGTTCGCCCAATATTGTGATTTCAACAGATGTAAAAACATCATCTTCATCAAATAGTGCAGTCAAACCCAAAAAACAAGTAGGTATGGATAAGTACATAACCGTTCTCAAGCGACAGAGGAGCCCGAAGTCTGCTCAAGTGTCATCAAATGCAAAAGCTCCTAAGACCGTGAGTAATGATCAAAATAGGTTTGCTCTCCTCCAGACGGATGAGCCAGAACTTCCGAAGAAGACGTTTAAGCCCCCACCAATTTATCTGAGAGAGCCGACTTCCAGTAAATTGGTACAAGGAATTGTTGCTGTAATAGGTGAAAACATGTTTAGCGTAACCTCAATGAAACATGGAAATATCTGCGAGACAAAGATTCAAGTGAATAGGGAAGATGATTTTCGAAAATTGTCCAACCAGCTGGAAAGGGAGACTAGGGATTTCTATACCTACCAGCTCAAAAGCGCAAAAGGACTCCAAGTCGTTCTAAAGGGTATAGACCCATGTGTTGATCCCGCGGAGATAAAAACCGGTTTAATGGACAAAGGGTACAAAATCAAGAGCGTAGTGAATATTAGAAACCGTGAAAAGATCCCTCAGCCCATGTTCAGGGTAGAATTGGAACCTGGAGATGTTGTCTTAAAGAAAAATGAGTCCCATCCCATCTACAATCTGATGTACCTTCTGCATCGTAGAATCACCGTGGAAGAACCACATAAGCGTCAGGGACCCGTCCAGTGTCTCAACTGTCAAGAATTTGGTCACACGAAGGCGTATTGTAAATTGCCGACAGTTTGTGTTGCGTGTGGGGAGCTACATGCAACTGCTCAATGCGATAAGTCGAAAACTGACGTAAAAATAAAAAAATGCAGTAACTGCGGAGGTAATCATACCGCAAATTATAGAGGTTGTCCAATTTACACTCATTTGAAAGGCATAAGAACCAACAAGACGTCAGTATTGCCTAATCGCCCTCAACAGCCAAATTTAGCATCGAGTGACAATTTCCCTCAAGTATTACGGTCCACTAGTCATGTAAACGCGCCAAGTTCTAGACAAGTTTCTTACGCAAACGTCGTTAAATGTAATATGCCAGGTCTGGAGCAGGAACCTAAACCCCAATATTCTGAGCCGCATATCAACAATCTAGAGACAACATTGCAGACACTTGTCCAAACTATGAACACTTTCACGACCACCATGACATCCATGATGCAGGAAATGCTGAAAATGCAATCCACTATCTTGCAAGCCATTTTAAAGAAATGATTTATTTAAAAATTTGTTTCTGGAACGCGAACGGCCTCCGCAAACATAAAAATGAACTGGAATACTTCCTGATGGATAAGCAGATTGATGTTATGATGATTGCTGAAACTCACTTGACGTCGACAGGGTACTTCAAAATTAATGGCTACGAGTTCTACGATACTAAAGACCCCCGCGGTAGAGCTTGTGGAGGTTCGGCAATTCTTATAAAGAACAGAATAAAGCATTATCTAATGAATAACATAAGTGAGGATTACCTCCAAGCAACAAACATTTGCATTGAATTCTGTCAATACAAATTTGTTTTATCAACGATTTATTCTCCGCCTCGATTTTCAATAAAAGAACACCAATACCATAACTTCTTTAAATCCCTTGGAGCTAGATTTTTAGTTGCTGGTGACTTTAACGCCAAACACACATTTTGGGGTTCACGTCTGGTAACCCCAAAGGGTCGCGTACTCTTCAACACCATTGCTAAAATGGGCTTAGATGTACTCTCAAGTGGACATCCCACCTATTGGCCGACGGACCGACGGAAGATTCCCGATGTTATTGACTTTGGGGTAATGAAAAATATCCCTGTAGAATGGATGCAAGTGGATCCTTCACTGGACTTGTCCTCAGATCACTCTCCTACTATCATTTCAATGCATTTCCCTCAAGTGTGTGGTTCTCCATTTATGAACATGACTAAGACCCGAGTAAGTTGGATAAAATACAAAAAGTATTTAAGTTCTCATTGCACGGAAAATGTTGTGTTGAGAACTACCGACGATATTGATGAGTCGATTGGCAACTTTACCGAGGACCTTCGACGAGCTGTGCATCACGCTTCCACTTATCACGTTGAATGTAGAAATAGGACAAACAGAACTTATTTCTCTGAACTCGAACATCTCCTATCAGAAAAAAGAAGAATGAGAAGAGAGTGGCAAATTCACAGGTCTCCTGAACTGAAAGCTAGGCTACGGGAATGCAGAGATATACTAAGACATTTCTTAGAAACCCAAAGAACGGCCTCACTTAGATCTTACTTGGAAGGTCTTGATAGTACCCCACAATCTGACTACTCGTTATGGAGGGCGGCAAGAGGTTTAAAAAGACCAGTAAGAGGAAAACCTCCTTTGCGAAATCCGACTGGTGACTGGGCTAGAAATGATTCCGAGAAGGGGACTTTATTTGTTAACCATTTGAGAAATGTGTTTACTATAAACAACTCAAATAATAACGAATCTGATTTGCCACCACTTGTTATAAGGCCTCCTGTACCTCTAAGACTAAACTTTCGTGATGTCCAAAACGCTATTGGTACTCTGAACCTTAGAAAGGCTCCAGGTATGGATAAAATCAGCAATAAAATGCTTGTGGAGTTACCTCGTGTAGCAAGAAGAATTATCCTCTTTATCTTCAACGCTATTTTACGCCTAGAATACTATCCTGCAGATTGGAAGGTGTCTATGATCACTATGATTCCTAAGCCAGGGAAGGACCATACCAAAGTGGAGTCATATAGGCCAATTAGTCTACTGCCGACAATTTCAAAACTGTTTGAAAAATTGTTAATGACTAAATTGACTCCAATTCTGAATGACACTGAATGTATTCCTAATCATCAATTCGGCTTCAGAGCTAAACACAGCACCATCGAGCAAACACACAGATTGGTAAATGTGATAAGAGGGTCGTTTGAAGACAAAAAATACTGCTCCGCCCTTTTCATTGATGTGTCGCAAGCATTCGACAAAGTTTGGCATGACGGTTTAATGCACAAAATAAAATTAACTCTGCCTGCTAACACCCATAAACTCATGGAAAGTTATTTATACGGTCGCAAATTTAAAATCAAAGAAGGTGATTTTTTAAGTACCGCTCAGCCAATTGAATCAGGTGTGCCACAGGGTAGCATACTGGGTCCTACTTTATATTTGATATATGCCTCCGACATGCCGTCAGACCCTAAAATCCATACGTCAACTTTTGCAGACGATACAGCCTTTATCAGCGTCCATCAGGACCACCAAGTTGCATCACAGAATTTGCAGAATTATGTTTATAAACTAGAGAATTGGCTAGAGCTTTGGAAAATCAGGGTTAACGAACAGAAATGTATTCATATAACTTTCACATTGCGAAAAGATACCTGCTCGTTCATCAGAATAAATAATCAAATTATCCCGCAACACAATGAAGTCAAATACCTCGGCATTCACCTCGACCGCCGTTTAACTTGGAAGTCTCATATTGAAGCGAAACTTACTCAAATGAGATTAAAAGCAGTGCAACTTAATTGGCTAATCGGCAGAAACTCTACATTGAAATTGGATTGCAAACTTTTGTTGTACAATGCAATACTAAAGCCAATCTGGTGCTATGGAATTCAATTATGGGGTACTGCCTCAGCATCCAACATTGAAAAAATTCAAAGGGGTCAAAATAAAATTCTACGTATAATTACTGCAGCACCATGGTATGTTAAAAATTCTCGAATCCACAAAGATCTAGGCGTGCCATTAGTAAAAGTCGAATTTACAAAATATGCGTCAAAGTATGTCAGCAAACTTGAACACCATCCAAACCCCCTTGCACGAGACATCCTTAACTTTAGTGGCCACAATCGGTTGAGAAGGAGGGATACCCTTGCTTTAACTCAAGCGCAAAATAGATGACTGGATCAGTTGATGTGAAATTTTTTTAGTATCATAAAAATTTTTGTCTAGCACTGGCTGGGCTTATTATTTTCTTTTTAGTATTAAGATTTGAATACTTATTGTCATTTCATTTTGAAGATTCAATAAATAATTAAATGCAAAAAAAAAAAAAAAAAAAAAAAAAAAAAATTGAAATGTACAATAAAAAATAATTTAAATTAAATTATGACTGTAATTTCATACTCCAGCCAGCCAGCCAGCAAGTATATATGTACAGACCCACAGACATATATGTTACAGTCCGTCCATACACTAGTCTAATTAAATATGTTAGTGTGTCAGAGAAATTATAACGACAGCCACGACACGATGAATGTACATGAAGAATAAATAAAAATAAAAATAAGGAAATCAACTGGTCTTTTAAAAAGCCATAAATTTTTACAGCGATAAAATATACAAAACAAAACCAACAAAAAAACAAAACAAATTGAGTTCTTGTTAAAAAACAGTTTCTGGTTGGCATTTTTCTTAATTAAAAATATTGATAGTGATTTCCTTAACACAAATTTCATGCACATACATACGTACGACAATAAATATGTACAGAATGTTTAAGAAAAAATCCATCATAAGTATTTTTTTTTTTTACAAATTGTTGCAGTATTAAACATTTATGTCAGTTGTGTTGCCTGTTGTTATATTTGCATTTACGAGTATTCTGTGCTGTTACAAAAACCATGATTCGGCTTACAACCTACAAGCTGTAACGTTCTATTTCGCTTGAATGTATATGTAGTTGGTTGGATGTTGTACGATGTAACCCAGTGCTTAACTTTTTACTATAGATTTTAATATTTTTTAGTTTTAGTTGTTGTAAATGTATTTGAGCTAAAATAAACACGAGTGTATGTTGTCATCATAAATGTAATGACAATTTTTAATTGCTGCTATTTTTTCATTTAATAGCAGCCAATGGCAAACCAAATATAAAAATTACCTACGAAAAATACATGGCCGTAGTTGTCGTATTTATTATGGTGAAAATTGTGTTTCTTTTTTCAGTTTTATGGAACTTTATTTAGGGGAAATGTTTGTGTGTTTATAATATGTTAGACCTGTTTCACACTCATCATATTTGAATCGCCAATTCAAGTATTTTTCAATGAGAAGGAAAGAGAAAATTATCTTTTATATTTTTCCTTCTCATTGAAAAATACTTGACTTGACACTCAGAACTGTTTAATGTGAAACAGGACTTAGAATATGGACATAAATAAATAGGTTAAAGTGTGTTTGGAAGGAAACATTTTCTGAATATTTATATACAGGCATGTGATGGAAATCAAAATCGAAAACGAATCAGTTTTGGAAATACATTTTAATTTTTGTTTTAATATTCTCTTTAGTAGCCCAATATCTTTATATTTTATGTAATAAAAGTGTTTCAATACAGAAATATTACGAAAAAATTGACTTCTAAAACTCATTCGTTTTCGTTTTCGATTTCCATCACATGCCTGATAAGGTTAAGCTAAACACTGTTCAAACCAAAACAGAAATAAAATATTTCAAGGAATTAACAGACTCAAGACAATCATGACATACATATTTTAATTAAAGCTCAGCTAGATATTTTATTAAAATATTTTCTTTATTTATCTTGCGTTAACCACTGTAATCTTAAGTATTAAATCATGGTTCATGACAATAAGGAGCAGCTAGTATTCTTCATTGCTTAGCAAAACCCATTTAGTTACATTGCAAAAGCACAACCTGACAATGTCTTTGAGTTGGAGTTGAAGTTAAAACGTTCAATATAAACTGTTTGAATTTTTACAAAAAATAATATTTCATTATGGAAATTTATCATAAGTTGTTGTTCTTTGATGACGATAGAGAACAACATAATGTGGTATAATCTTTAATCATAAAACTGATCACCATAAACATTACATAATTGCTATAATTAAATATATGATTGCTATAATCATGTAAATGGTAACTTAACCATATAATGGTTACAGAAATCATGTAAATAATTACAGTGATCATAATATTAAAAAAAAAACGTTTAAAAATGTTGAAATAGTTGTGGTAAATATGCACAACTATATTTTTTCTCTGCGCGTAGCATCACAAGATTCTGGATTTATTGAATTTTCTGCAAATATAAAAAAAGTTTTGCTATAGAACTTTTAGAGTTATTAACAATTATTATGATTGCTAATGTGACGCTAATTAATTTTAGACATTCAAGATTAGAGAAAAGTTTAGAATCCAACCGAAATGGAAAAATAACAGATTTAAAGGGGCATGTTTTGACAGCTGCACTACCCTCGAAAAGCAAACCTTAGACGCACGCTTTCTTAACAGTGTGTCTCCATTAGGGGGTCACACTCCGGAAGTCTTCGATAAATAATTTGAAGTCGTAATTCTTGTAAATAAAGATATACTCAAATGGTTGCAAGTTTTGACCCATACAATTCATAAAAATCTGATTATACCCTGCCTTCTGTTCAGCATGGTCATATAAACTGATAAATCATTCGAGCATAAAGAATATGCATTAATTGTCTCAATGATAATAAAGAGGCCTTCAGCAATGTGAAACCATATTCGTTTTTAATGACATTAAACCAGTCTATTGTTACTTTTGTAGGGGGACTTTAGACGTATATAGCCATTATGTCTTCTACAGGCACTGCTTTCCATTTCACAGCAGAATCTTGCCACCAACTTCTTTCTCTTGCTATTATTACATACCTTTATATGAGGGTCAAACGGAAAATTGTTTGGTGCTGACACTTTCATTTTTGGTAACTCATAAAATTTGCTCATATAACCCTTCCTTATTTCTTATTTAAAAGCCACCCTTATTTAAGTTGTTTCCACCACTGTTAACATTTATTTCAAATTTATTTGTATTAAAAAAAAAATAACTTCCAATAATGTTAAAAGCTTACAATTTCCTAATTTACATTTAATTTTTTTTACATACATTACTTTACAAAATGGCTCTTAATACTTTAGAAATTAATGTGTGTAAGCTGAATTAATTTTATAAATTACTGGCACGAGTACGAGTAGAACATCGTATTAACACTAATTATTCCAAACATGCAATTATGTTGCTAAATAATTGGTTTAAAAAGAAACTTGCTACAAGGATTAGAAATAACCAACAGCAGCAGAGGAATTATGTAGTAACAAACAAACATACCAATTAACAACAACAAATTAGGCCAAAAAACATAAAAAGTTAAGCTTGAAAGCAATTTGTTTTACAAATTAAAATTATAAATGGTTTTAAAGTTAAAGGCAAAAAAAATACTAATGAAAACCCTTTTAGTGGAGTTTGTAGGGGAAAAATGGGGAATATTTGCAAAATAAGGTTTCAAGGGAACGCTATTAAATTAATTTATTTTAACAAAGAATTTAAAATATGCACCTGCGCTTGAAGCTAAAATTGAAGCACATAAAGACCTGGGATTGAGGTTAAAGTATAACTACATGAAGACCTACGATTGATGCTGAAATCGAACTTCATAAAGACGTGGGATGGAAGCTAAAATGCAACTAAAGACCTACGATTGAAGCTAATATTGAACTATATAAAGATCTCGATTGAAGTTGAAATTTAACCACTTAAAGACCTGGGATGGAAGCTAAAATGGTCTACATAAAAACACGTATGTGTGAAGCTAAAATTGAACTATGTACATGAACACTTACGCTAGAGGCTGAAATTGAAGTACAGAAAGACCTGGGATTGAAGCTGCAATTAAAGTATATACAGACCCATGATTGAAGCTAAGATGCAACCACTTAAAGACCTGGGATGCAAGCTAAAATTGAACAACATAAAGACCTACAATTGGAGCTAATATTAAACTACATAAAGACGTACGAGTGAAGAGAAAGTTGAACTACATGTAGGCTTACGCTATAAAGGTGCTATCAGACGGGATGTATTTTACATATGTACTGTCACTTTTCTTACCCATATGTAATTCCGTATGTATGTCAAAATTTCCATTTTACATACAATTCATAATTTTTGCTATCACACCTGCTTATGTTTTTCCGTATGACATAACCTATAAATGTAAACAAACTCTGACTTTTTAACGTGTATAAATTTCAATAATTGCTTCTTTTGGCCAATCTAACTGCAATAAATATAATAAACATAATTTTATTTATTAAAAATCAAAAACTTACTTTTCCATGTTCATTACCCTTATCTTTAATTTTTCTTTACAATATATTTTTTTAAACAATTTTGTTTCAAAACAAACCAGCTGTTTTGTTTATGTTTGTCACAGGAAAATAGAGTGTGTTCTAATCGAAAAAATTACATATGTATTTCCACATGTATTTTACACATGCAAAGTTTCATATGTATCCCACGATGTGTACAACTTTTACAGATGGAAAATTTGACAGTACATATGTATGTAAAATACATCACCTTAAGCTGAAATTAAACTACGAGGGAGGTTCGAAAACTTTTTAGCCTAGTACAGAAAGAGAATAGTTAGTTTTTCAAAAACATTTTTATTTTTCAACATAATATCCTGCAACTTCAATACACTACGTCCAACGCTTTTCTAGCTATTCTATCCCTTGATTCAAATAGTTTTCCTCAAGGCCTTCAAAATAGTGGTTTGAGGTAAAACGTTTGCCAGCTAGGAATTTTTTTAAGGTTTGGGAACATGTAAAAGTCACTGGGAGCTAAATTAGGAGATTAAGGTGGCTGGTCAAGCATTTCGTACTTTAAGTCGTTGATTTTTTTTTTTAAACCCTCTTGTGAGCTGATGTGTTGTCTTCATGAAAAATTATTATTTTGTGTTGTAAGCCAGGACGTTTTTCTCGAATTTTTACATTTAATTCAACCAAAATATTGCAACAGTACTCTGAATTTACCTTTAAAGTCCAAAAAAAAACCGTTGCCATCACCTTACCAGCCGATTAAATTGTTTTTGCCTTTTTTTTAATTCTGGAAGCTGTATTCAAATCTTTGAATGGTGAAAATCTTTTTTTTTTAATTTAACAAACACAAGCTTTTTCGCTTGTCTGCAGAAAACACCCAGAGTCTTTGGCGAGAATCGAACCCGCAACTCTCTGACTGATAGTCCGGCACACTATCGCCTAGTCTATTGGGGCACTTCTTCTAGCTTCAGTCCATTGTTTGGATTGTTCTTTTGTCTGTGGAGTATAGTGGTGGATCCATGTCTTATCCACAGTTTTGAAACGACGCTTAAAATCCATTTCATTTTTCTAGAGCAATTTATGTTCTTCTGCGTTTTTGGTCGACTGTTAACAAATGCGGCACCCATCTTGCAGAAAGCTTTTTCAGCTGTAGTTCTTCAAGCAATATTAAATGGACTCGATCATTTGAGATGCCCATTATATTAGCTCTTTAACGCACTTTTATTCGTAGATCATTTAATACTGTTCCTGTTTTTAGACGTCCACCATCATCAATGCTTATACGACCACGTTTAAAGTCAACAATCCTATTTTTTACTGTTGCATATGAAGGAGCACTTTCATCTAGCACATTCACCATATCATTGTGAATTTCTTGTCCCGATAAAGCTTTTTTTATTTAAATATTTTATGACACCACGAATTTCAAACACGTCTTTTTTAAACACCGGTTTCTATATGAAGGAGTTGCCAAATCAAAGAGAATTTCAACTTGTATTCATAGTACAGATGGAAGTTTCTAAAACACCTAAAGTTTTTCCCCCTTATTCAAAAACGATTATTAAATTTAACAAACGTTTTTAAGACAGATTTGCATATAAAAATTTGCTTAATAAACGTTTGTTAAATTTAATAATCGTTTATGAATAAGGGGGTTTATGTTTAAACCGCTGTTTATACTGTTCTAGGCTTAAAAGTTTCCGAACTGCCCTCGTACATAATTATCTGGGACTGAATTTAAAATTTAACAATATAAAGACTTACGATTTTAAGGCTTAAGAAAAATGTGTATTTGCCCAGAGGTTTTTCTTCTAAATAAAACAAATTCTCCATATGCAAAACTCTTAACCCTTTTTACTTAATCAGCGTGAGATTTAGTTTACAATTTTTTTTAGCATTTTTTTCCTATAATCCTATTTTCTTAATAAAATCTTTATAATTCCTAAATTTCTCTTTATTTTCGTTTAAATGTTTTGCTACAATTTTAGGCTAAAATTTATTGTCTTAGGTCAGTTGAGTTCTTAGAAGCTTTAATTTCAATTTATTTATTACTTTGTGCAAGAAATTTTGTTTCATTTTTTTTTGTTTTTGAATACCAAAAACAAATACTATAGGAACTGGTGCTGCTGGCTGTTCTATCAAAGGCATTGGCTTAATAAGAATGTTTAGGTGAAGGCGTGAATATTTGCCAAAAACAGCATGTGTTTTATTAAATGGTAATTTTTTTCATAGCATTTTATTATTTTATATTGAAAATGATCTATAATTTATGGTCGTGTGAAGAAAACAGTCAACAAACTTTTAACTGTATGAAATACTTGTATTTAAAGTTTTTATTTGCTCTTCTGCCAGTTTTTTTTTTTTTTTTGGTTTTTTTCTTGATATTTCAACAGTCAACAGATGTTTTTTTCAGCATTTGCCGAGAAGTTTGCCTTTTGTTTGTTTTTGGAGTCTGTCAGTCTCTTTAACTTGAACAGACTTTGTTTTGTTATTGTAGAGATTGTTTATTGAGTTAAAGTTTAAGAGTTAAAACAACAAATATATTTAGTTTAAAAGTAATTCAGAGAATTTATAGGTATTTTTGTTAAAGAATTTACTTGAATATTTTTCAAAGTTTAAATATTTGTATTTCTAGGAAGACATTGAATAACAAAATAATAAAATTAAATACTAAATAAGAGATTAGAGATTGCACAGATATTAAACAACTTTTATTATAGGGCTTCATAATGCTAAAATAACGTTGATAAATGTCTCAAAATTAACTATATAAAGAAATACTAATGCAGCTTAAATTGAGTTACATAAAGACCAACGACTAATGCTTAAATTTAAAAATATAAAGTTTGAAGGTAAAGTTGAACAAAGCTAAAATTTAACTACATTAATAACTACGATTAAAGCTAAAATTGAACAACATAAAACTCAGCGATTGAAGCTTAAATTCAACAACATAAAGACCTAAGATTGCCACCTAAATATGACAACATAAAGAACTTCAATTTAAGCTTAAATTGAACGCCATGAACCACCAGAATTGATGATAAGATTTAACAAAACGAAACCCTACGATTGAGGCTAGTATTTAACACTATAAAGGCCTACGATTCAAGCTAAAATTTAACAATATAAAGGCCTATGCTTGAATCTCAAATTGAAACAAAAATTAAGCAGGAAAAAGACCAAGAATTGAGTAAAAAAATGGAGCAACCAAAAGACCAAGAATTACATGTAAAATTTATAAACATGACGACTTATTATTGAGTCTAAAATTGAGCAACAAAAATACCTAGAATTGAGTCTAAAATTTAACAACATAAAGGCCAACAATTAAGTCTAAAATTGAGTAGCAAAAAGCCTTAGAAATGAGTCCAAAATTTAACAAAATAAAGACCCACAATTAAGTCTAAAATTGAGCAGCAAAAAGTCTTAGAATTATGTCTCAAATTGAGCAACAAATAGACCTAGAATTGAGTCCAAAATTTAACAACATAAGTGCCCACAATTGAGTCTAAAATTGAGAAACATCAGGAGCTACAATTGAGTCTAAAATTGAGCAACAAAAAGTCTTAGAATTATGTCTCAAATTGAGCAACAAAAATACCTAGAATGGAGTCTAAAATTTAACAACATAAAGGCCAACAATTAAGTCTAAAATTGAGCAGCAAAAAGTCTTAGAATTATGTCCCAAATTGAGCAACAAATAGACCTAGAATTGAGTCAAAAATTTAACAACATAAGTGCCCACAATTGAGTCTAAAATTGAGAAACATGAAGAGCTACAATTGAGTCTAAAATTGTGCAGCAAAAAGTCTTAGAATTATGTCTCAAATTGAGCAACAAATAGACCTAGAATTGAGTCCAAAATTTAAAAGCATAAAGGCCCTAAATTGAGTATAAAATTTATAAACATAAAGGCCTCTTATTAAGCTGAAATTGAGCAGCAAATATACCTAGAATTGATGCTTAAATTGAACGCCAAAACGGACTCCAATTAGAACCTAAATTGAGAAACATGAAGACCTAGTATTGAAGCAGCAAATAGACCTAGACTTGAGTCTAAAATTTAACAATATAAAGGACTAAAATTGAATATAAGATTGGGAAATATGAAGACCTGTTATTGAAGCTAAAATTAAGCAACAAAGAAACCTAGACTTGAATCTAAAATTGAGCAACAAAAAGACTTAAGATATATTTACACGATTGAAATTTTCTTCAAAATTGCTCTTCGAAATGCTTTAAACTCGTGTAAACAGCAACAATTCTTCAAAATTTATTTATTTAGTAACTATTAGTAACTATTAAATTGATAAATTTTGAAGAATTTTTGCTGTTTACACGAGTTTGAAGCATTTTGAAGAGCAATTTTTGAAGAAAATTTCAATCGTGTAAATCTAGCTTTAGCATTAAGTCTAAAATTGAAAAACATGAAGACCTAAAATTGTTGCTAAAATTTAGCTATATAAAAGCCAACAATTGCAGCTTAAATTTAACATAATTAAGACCTGCAACTAATAGCCTGTTCACACTTGCATACATTTAAGAGGAACGCATGGAAGATGTTGAAAATGTGAAACATGCATTCACACTTGCAACATGTAACATCTACCATTAGTTAAGTAGACAAAAACCACGCCGCTTTTAAAAAATAATATGAATTTTTAAAAGGATTTAATAATAGGATTGATTATTCGTTTGAAAGAGCAAACCCAGATATTATTGCGTTGTATAGGGTTATTAATAGGTTGCATACTGGAGGAAGATGATGATGATTTGTAAAATTCAAATTTCATTTTGTTTGTTAATTTTTTTTTTTGAACTATAAAAGTCACTTTTGTTAGTGATGTAACTTAAATTTCATTTTCAATAGCAGTTTTGCCACTAAAAAAAATCGTAAGATATAAATGGGAACAAAATGAGTTAGGAACATCTTGTGAAGATGTTGAAAGATGTTGATTTTCAGCTCTGTACATTTCTTATGGGAAAACTCCAACATCTTCGTAAATTGATGGTAGATGTTAGATGTTGACAAGTGTGAAAATGCTATAAGGCTAAAAATGAACAACATAAAGGATTACAAATAAATCTAAAATTGAAAAGATCTGCCAATGAAGCTAACATTGAGCTTTGCAAATACCTACAATGGTAGTAATAATGAGACTTTGAAGAAACTTACGATTGATGCTAAAATTGAACCATATAAAGGATCTATTATTAATTTACTCTCCATTATTAGGTCCTTTCGTATGCTTAATTAGTCTTATTAGTTAATTGTTTAATGGAAAATAGCTGGTTCTCATTAATCTTAAATGTAGTTGTTTCAATCATAATTGATTACTGCTCATTTAACAATTTCCTTATTAAATTTTTAACAAATATTATAAACTAACTAAAAAATTATATGTTTTAGTTTTATTTATTAATAAAAGTTTGTTTTGTTTTGTTAGTTTGTTAACTTTTGTAATAAATTCTTTTTATGTTTTAATTTTTATTCTTGAACAACCTCATACAACCTTCACATACCACACATAATTATATGCTATAAAACCAGCCAACAAAACAAAAAAAAAACGTTAAATAAAATTGCAAACGAAACAGAAAAAAATTGTATATATTGAAATATTTTTATGGTGTTAAAAAATTTATACAAATAATGTTCTTGCCAAATTTGAGGTATTTGATAATTGGCAAATCAAGCATACAAAAATATTAACAATTTTTATATACATATATATGTATAAATTTATACCTACGAGTTCATACATATATTATGCCGCTAAATATTTAGAATTCTTAATTGAAATTATAAATTTTATTTGTTATTTTAGGTGCAAAGGAAATATTTGCAACCAAAGCGTATGATTAATATTAATTAATGGGATTATTGGAAAATAAATTATAAAATTTTTTTTATTTATAAATTGAAAGACTTTATTATGAAAATTTATATAGACGATGCTAATAATATCTGTTTAAATTTAATTGTCAGAAAACGTGTAAGCAAACAAATGGTTTTTGGGTTTTAAGTGTGAAATTAAAATGAGTTCTCCAGATAATTAAAGTATGAAAATATTGCTATGTTTTTTAACTTACACATTTTATATTTATGTCTTTAATAAGTTTGATTTAACAATGTCTTTTAATGTAACTTTAAAATTATCACCCTCTTTAACAGTTAAAATTGACCCAAATATCTTTATGTTCCTGTATTTCTTTAGTAAATTTTAGTCTTGTAAACCAACTCAACACAAAACTGTCAAAGTGTTTTTGTCAAACTGTTTGGTATCTGACACATATATGTAAGTCATTTCAGTCTGGCAATTAATTTATATTTTCCTCCTGCTTCATACCTGCTCTTAGTTTATTTTTAATTATTGTATCTGTCGTTGTTCTTCTTAGTTATGTCTGCTTTTTTTGATGTTTAACTTTCTTATTTATTTTTTCAATTCTTAAAGCTCTTAATCAAATATTTTTATGGGTATTTAATAGTCTGCTCTGTTTGGTATTTTGAAACTTCTGTCACAGCTGTCACAAATTTTTGTTGCCAAGTTTGTTATGTTTTTGCCGGTTTTTCTTTACCGTTTATTTTTTTTTAATAAATAATATTGCTTGCAATCTCTTTAATTTCAACTAGTTTCGTTTTATTTTGCTTTTTATTTTGTGTGAGGTTTTTGTGGTTTTCTGTTCTGGTTCTTCTGTGTGTTTTTTGTTTGTTTTCAAAGTGTCATGTTCATGCAGTTTTTTTCTTTGTTGTTTTTGCTGGCTTTTATTTTAAAGTTTTAAATAGTATTTATTATCTGTTTTTTTTTATGTGAAAATATATTTATGATAAATTGCAAGACAATCAGTTATCAGGCTCACGACTATAAAATTACATGGGAAGAGAATTGAAATGTTGTGGTTGTTATTTGTTTGCAACAAAAGGTATCAAAATATCCTATGCAAAGTTTTAGTTGTCATATCAACTTAAAGTGTCATTTCAAGTCTCATCAAATTAACTATAAACTTTTTAAAGAAAAATTTAAAAAGATTTGGTAATTGTCCATAGTCTAGATTACCAGGGTATTATTTAGTGGCGGGTAACCTTATGCTAGCTTACCGGTGTTATGTAAAGTAACCAATTGTTTCTTAATTACAGTACTTTAGACTAATCAAGGGATAGAATTGCTGGTTAAGCGTTGGTCTGAGTATATTGAAATTTCAGGAGATTATATTGAAAAATAAAAATGTTTTTAAAAAACTAACTATTCCCTTTCTGTGCTAGACTAAGAAGTTTTTGAACCGCTCTGGAATGTTGCAAAATTAAGTACCTGCTGGTTGTCTTCATTACGTTTGTAGTTTTTCTTAAAAATTGATTTTTAAATTATTTCTTTAAATATTAAACATAAAATAAATGAGAATACACATTTCAAAATTTTCTTTATTAGTTTTATTTTTATGCAATTGCACAAAGTACCAATATGTACTCATTTGTTTATTCTATTTTAATAGAAAGGGTGTCTTTTTCCAATACACTTGCACAATTCACAAGTAATGTTGTAGTGTCGTAGATAGCCAAGCTGCTCTCAGAGCCTTATCTTCATATGAAATAAGGTCTAGGGTAGTTATGGACTGCTGGACATCATTGAATGAACTCGGCACGCATAATTAACTTACCTTGTGCTGGGTACCAGCTCATGAAGGCCATGCTGGTAATGAACGTGCTGATTGCTTGGCCAATAGAGGTGCTCGACGGCCATTCATAGGCCCGGAACCATTCTTTGGCATTCCACGTGGATACACTATGGAACGAATTAGTTCTTGGGTAGAATCGGAATTTTCCCGATTTTGGAACAACCTATCAGGACTTAGACATTCCAAACGGCTTATTACTCTGTCTAAACGAAGATCTCAATTATTGCTATCGCTCGGAAAGGGTGAATTTAGATTACTTACTGGATTATTCACAGGGCACGGTGGCTTTAGGTATCATCAATTTACTTTAAGTAATGTTGCGAATGAACAGTGTAGGTTTTGTGAACTTGAAGCCGAAACCTCTAAACATATTATTTGCGACTGCCCAATGCTGGCAATACGCAGAACAAGATGGCTCAGAAGGGCCTTTATGGCCCCAGGGGATGTATTTGATCTCTCATCTTACAGAATAATTGGCTTTATACACAGTCTAAATCTAACATGATGAAACGTCAAGGCTGCACAAAAGATCTTATAGGTCGTATTGCTTGAGGCCTCACTTAATAATAATAATAATAAGTGTAGTAGAAGTTGTATGTCATCTGAATTTACAATAGTTGTACAAATGTTGTTGGTAATTTCTATAAAAATATTTTGTACAACACCTGCGAAATTTGTTTTGCAAATATTATATGAAAGTTTAAAAGTTGAGCAAACGGTAAAACTCAAATTATAAACCGGTTGACAAATTTAAAACAAGAAAATTAATTTAATAAGCAACAAATTTAAATAATGTAATATAATTGTATTTAATTTATGAAAAACAATCCATCATTTTTACTAACTTGACTCAATTGCTAAAATGTCTGCTTCATAGTTTTAACGCAATGCAGAAATTATTTAGTTTTTCTCACTCTCTCATTAATTTTTAATTTTTTTTTTTATAATTCGATTTTGTCATTTTGAAGGTTTGACAACATAAATATACGAACGTTGCTCAAAATTGTGTTCACAATCAGATAATTGTATGATACAATCTACAACATACAACATTACCTGTGAATTGAACAATTACAAATTTAAATGATTTTCATATAAAATCTTTATTTTAGTATGTAATTTAAAAGACCAGCTCTATAACCAACTAATACTCTTCTAATACTTCACAGCTATTTTTCTTACTTTCCATAACATTTTAAATTTATTAATGTTTTTAAATCAACTATTTAATTATTTTTCCAACAATTCTAATTGAGTGTATTTATTTACTTAATGTGTAATTACTTTAATTTAAATTAAAATTTATTATCTAAAATTGTTTAACTTAAAAAAAAAAAAACAATTTTGTTATTAAGCTCATTTTTTATCTAAATTAAACTAAATAATTTGCTGCTAACTATCAAGAACAGCAACTGGCTCGATCGCAAGTACTTGCATAAGCCCGGCAGGTTTAGAGTAAGCTTTACACAAACTTGCAGTCTATCATCAGTTTTATAATGCTTCAAATAACTTTTTTCAAATAGTATTGTTAATTATTGGCAATTGAAACATTTTTTAAACAATATATGACTTTTATCAGTTGAAAGTTTTCTAAACCAAAATACTGTACAAATTATTAACAGATAATTTTTTATAATAAAATTTACCCTAAGTAGTTGTTCCAACTACTAGCGATTTTACTAGCGAATAGTAGTGCACAGGGTATCTAGTAACACAAAAATATTGAATATTAACTCAAACTGCTTGTTTGTATATATCACTAACAATGCTTTCAAAGGAAAAAACCAATTTAAAAAACCATGATAATTTTATAATGCTACATATAACTTTTTTCCACAAGGATTTTTTAATTATTAGAAATTGATTTTTTTTAAGAAAATAGTATGACTGTTATTAGCTTTAAGTTTTATAAAGTAAAGTAGTGTACAAATTATTAATATACTATTTTTTATAATAGATTTTACCCTAAGTAGATATTGCAATTACTAGCGATTTTACTAGCGAATAGTAGTGCACAGGGTATCTAGTACACAAAAATATTCAATATTCGCTCAAAATGCTTGTTTGTATATTGCACCACCACTAATAATGCTTTATGTTATAGTACAAGTTTATAGTTCTCAGGCCTGCAGGGTACCCTGCAGACGATCACACATTTACACACACATATGCAAGTACAAAAATCTACATTTGTATTTAAGCAATAAAAACACAAGTTTTATCGTATATTTGCAATCAAATTTCAATAAATCGATTAATTAACATTTTATAAATAATTGCTTTAAATGAACCATGAAAATGTGCGTCAACAGTGGGGTGGCGTTTGTTTGTAACAAAAAATAAAGAAACTCAATAAAAATATAAAAAAACAAACAAACAAACAAACAAGCAGAGCATGTATCATTTAAAGAACAAAATATCATACATAAATAAATAAATTTGTTGCATTAAATTGTTTAGAAATAATTTTGTTTCGGCAAACAAACAAATAAGGGGTTAAATGGGACAGTGGGTTGCTCGCTCTTATTATAAATAGAAACACAGAAGCCCAAGTAAAATACCATTTAGTTCAGTACTAAGATCACACATGGAAATAAATAAATAGCACCAACAAGCTTTCAGTCTATATATTGCTTTAGACACTGATCAGTTCAGCAAAGATTTCTGGATTATTAGAAATCAAAAGTGGCAATTTTATATACACAATTGAATTGAACCAAACAAAGACCTAAAATTGAAGTTTTAAACTACAAGACCAATAATTAAAGCTAAAAATAAATTACGTGAAGAGCTAGAATAGAAGCTAAATTTGAACTTTTAAAATACCTGCGATTCAAGCAAAAATTGAACGAAATAAAGACCAACGATTGAAGCAATTCAATGGTTCACATTGAAGAAATTCAAATTTTTAGCTTCAATCGTTGGTCTTGATTGAGGGTTTGTTCTGAAATTTGTTATGCATGCACAGAGGTTTCAATTTATGATGTGAAAAACATCTATATTTAATTTTGAAAGGATATTTGTAATTGTGAAATTGTAAAAAGTGACTTTAAACTCTTCACATGCAGTTTAACATTCAGTTTAGTTGACAACTCAGACAGTGGAAAAATTGGCTTGGTAGAATATTTTCCAGTAAATATTATTCTTTTTACAACCAACAATAAACCATTAACATTAAGCGATTATTTTATGCTCTTATTACTAACAAATGCACAAAAAACAACACTTTAGAAAGAAACCTATTCATATCGATTAAAGCAAATAATCATAAATCAGCCAGAATCTCATGCAGTTACAACTAAGAATTATAGAATTCAAATAAATGGAATTTAAGTAAAATTGTCTACATTTATTCCTTTCAATAACTCAACAATGATCTGACTGAATGTCTGTCTGTCCGTCCGTCTGTCTCTCTTTTGCCTTGAAGTCATATGAAACGCATTAATAACGCCAAGAATATCGTGAGTTATGCAGACATAGACAAAGTCTTCGAAAACAAGCAATAACATTCTAAAATACAGCTGAAATGAAATGGTTGAATAAATGCAGCGCATGCAATATAGCACAATGTTAAGAAGTGAGAGATGAAGATGAGTTTTGTGAGGCTGATGACGGTAGAAGATGATAAAAGGTGGCGGTGGTAGTGCTAATATGTTGCCACTAATATTTCAACATGAATGTTATGCAAAGCGCGCTAGAAGGAAAAAATAAACCAAAAGAACCGAACAAAATTGAAGCTCAAGAAACTGCCAATCAGAATTTCACAAAAAAAAAAAAAAACACAATGAGCTGCAAAAAATATAAGTGTTGAATGATGTTTAAAGTGCAACCATAATACTTAAGCTAAAGTTGAAAATAAATGTCAGTATAATAAAAAGTAGCTATGTATATCTATCAAACTGATTCAAGAACACACTTTTTGTTTATTTCAGTTTTGCTTACAATATAGTAATTGCTGACATCAAAATTCTCGCATAATAACAGCATTCAGAAAATAAACTAAAAATTACGTTCTTTTTTTTTTTTTTGCTCGCAAACAATTTGTATGATTTTTGTTCAGTTTAAAAATAAAGAAACAGCAAATTGTCAGTTTTAAATAATGGCACAATTTAAATTTTTAACTGGAAATCACCAACTGTTAAACAAATGTTTCATACAGTTACCTTAAAGTATTTATTTATCATTTAATCGTAGAAACACCTTAACACTCCTTTAACTAATATAGATAATAGGAGTAAAACGAATTTAATAAATGTTGCATTTTATTTTGATAAAAGTTAAACATTTTAAACATATGCTCTAAATATGAGTAGGAGGGTTGTAAGAAAAGTTACAAAAAAATGTTTTACACATAAAATTTTAATGAACAGTCATGGGTCTGGCCAGACCTTTTTCCAGTTTATTTTGCATTTTAAACGTGTTTGCTAGAGATTTAGAATTTTAAGATACCCTTCTGAAATTTTCTTGGCTTTCTGGTGGTAAAAGAACGGGACACAAAAAGTAAACAGAAAAGCAGTTAGAAGGATATTTTGAAACCTATGTCATATTAGTACCACAGTGGGTCTCACCAGGCCCACATATATTTTGTATGAAAATAATTCTACTTTTGGTATTTTTTTGAATTTTTTTGTAATAATGATCATAGCAAGGTAAAATTAGGCTCTTATGATGCTTGCATAAGTTATAATTCACAAGAATGTAATCTTGGTACTTTTTGCTAATGGTACTTTTTTAATTTAAGATGAAATTAGGCGTAAGTTATAATTCACAAAAGAGTACTCTTGGTACTTTTTGCTAATGGTACTTTTTTATTTTAAGATGAAATTACCCTCTTATAACTCATGCATAAGTTATAATTCACAAAAAAGTAATCTTGGTTTTTTTTTTGCTAATTGTACTTTTTATACCCTTCACCATCGTGAGAAGGGTATATATAAGTTTGTCATTCCGTGTGAAATTTCCACAATATAATTTTCCGACCCTATAAAGTATATATATTCTGGATCCTTATAGATAGCGAAGTCGATTAAGCCATGTCCGTCTGTCTGTCTGTCTGTCTGTCTGTCTGTCTGTCTGTCTGTCTGTCTGTCTGTCTGGATGTTGAAATCAGTTTTGTGAAGTCCCAAGATATGTTCGGGATCCAAACCTTCAATAATTCTGTCAGAAGTGCTTTCGAGAAGTTTGCTATTTAAAATCAGCAAAATCGGTTTAGGTTAACCAGAGTTATGAACCAATATGTGAGACCACCTCCATAAAAATTTGATATTTTTCGTCCATTTTATTGCAATATTTTGAAATATATTGCAGATAATACCATGAAATTTTGTATACGTTGTTTGTACTATAAAAGAAGAAAGTGTGCGGAAAAAAGTAAAAATCGGTCCACGATTTCTCATAGCCCCCATACAAATATATATATTCCCGAAATATGGCTTAATGATAAATAAATGCCTATAAAATTGGAATATCAAGACAAAATTCAGCAAAAATAAGTTTTATACAAAAAGAAATCACAAACCGAAATTTTTTTTTAGTTCGGTCCATATTTGACCATAGACCCCATATAAAGTCCACTTACAAAATTCACTTAAATACGCATAAAACAGATATAAATAATGTTAAACGGCTAAAATTTGACATAAATACTCTTTATAGGCAAATAAATTATTGTACCAAATTTTATGGTGATCGGCCCAGAAATGGTAATAGCCCCCATACAAAAATCTTCCCGAAATATTGCTCAATTATACATAAATGCCTATAAAATTGGAATATCAAGACAAAATTCAGCAAAACTAAGTTTTGTGCAAAAAGAAATCGCAAAACGAAATTTTTTTTAGTTCGGTCCATATTTGACCATAGACCCCATATAAAGTCCACTTCCGAAATTCACTTAAATACGCATAAAACAGACATAAATAATGTTAAACGGCTAAAATTTTACATAAATACTCTTTATAGGCAAATAAATTGTTGTACTAAATTTTATGGTGGTCGGCCCACAACTGGTCATAGCTCCCATACAAGGACCACATCTGAAAAAGACATTTTTCCCTATATATATTGTATACATATCGTTACCGACTCAAAACTTTGTACAGATCATGTACATATATACAAAAATCATTCCACACAATTTTGTTAATTTCGGTCTATTTTTAACCGTATGCCCCATATAAAGCCCTCTTCGGAAAATCCCTTTAATACTCATAAATCGCTTATAAATAAGGGTACCAATCCAAAATTTTACACGGATCATTTACATACATGCCTAAATCTAACTGCTGGATTTTGAGAATATCGGTCCATATTTGACTTTATCACCCACATAAGGTCCACTCTCGAAATCCACGTTAATACTAATATATATCGTATATATAGCGTTATTATGTTGAAATTCTACGTGAAATATCCTCATATGCATGAAAATCACTGTTCCAAAATTTAAGAAGATCGGCCCATAATTTGTCATAGCTGCCATATAAGAACCATTTCCAAAAAACAAATAAATTCGGGTCAAAAAATATTTTTTTCGGATTTAACCCATATTCGGTCCATATTTTATAATCATGATATATATCGTTGGAAAGGTATTTTTAATACCTTTTATTTAATGTATTACAAATTATCAGACACCCAGTAGTTCTCGAGATATAGGCCTATATATTTTCAACTTTAAGGGCCCGCCCCCTCGAAAATAGGCGTGGCCGCCAAAAAAATTTTTTTTGCTGGTATCTCTTCTAAAATCCCTATTTGTTTTTTTTTTTAACAAAATCACTAAAACCGAATTGTACCCCTTTTTTATACTCTGTTTGTTAAATTACACTGAAGATTATTATGAACATCAGACAGACTCTGTAAATTATGGTAAGAATTGGTAATTAAATCAATTAAAAATGGTAAAATTAGACAACATTTGAAAATATTTTACATAAATTATGTTGGTCGTAAAATTGTCTTTCAAACAATATATCAAACACTAATAAAATTTTCACTAAGACTGAATAGAAAACACAGAATTAGGATATTCTAGTCTAGTGTAGTTTCTGTATTTCTTATTACGCTTAGGTGAAGGGTATTTAAGATTCGGCACAGCCGAATATAGCACTCTTACTTGTTTAATTTAAGATGAAATTAGGCTCTTCTGATTTTTACATAAGTTATAATTCACAATATAGTACTCTTTGTACTTTTTGCTAATGGTAGGGGAGAATACGGGGCACCTTTAAACAATGTTGATAAAATCTCAGTTTAACATTTTTTCCGACCCTTAACCGAGTTTTTCACATGACAACCTTGTTTTCTAGCAACGTCAACAAGTTTTCGCAGTGCCATTGTAAATTTTTTTATTTGTTTTTTGTAAGAGTTTAAGAAGTATTCAGTGATCGTTTTCTATTGTGAAAGAAATTTATTGCAGTCCAAAATTCGTTTCAAACAAAATTAAGTTAAGTTATTTGATATTTATGTAAAAAAAAATATTTATTATAAGTTTCCGTGAAATGGCCAGTTCAAGTTTGAACAAAGAAAAAGGGGGCACCTTTGAACATGTTAATTTATCAACCGAGTACCAAACATTTTTCTGAAAATGACGAATCCAATGCTGATCATGATGCTTTAAAGGAAAATGTAATGTCACCTGAAATCGCAAGGCCTTTTACGTCTTCATTATATAAAACTTGTTTTTGATCTGAATTTGTTTAATGAACTCGAGCCTAAATAAAAGAAATATCAAATGAATTATTTTATTGTATTTTTTTATTGTTAATGTTTATGTTTTTCTTAATAAATAAAACGAATTTATTATATATATAAAAAATATAACTGTTTATGTTATTTTTGGACATAAGCGCTAAAAGAAAAAATTGCCGTTCAAAGCTGCCCCGTATGGAGGGCACATTTGAACACAATGACTTCATCCATTAAAAAAATAAAAACAAATATAAATCAAACTAAAAATAAGTTACTTGTAGACTTAAGCTAAAGTTTATTTCCATATATATTAGTTAAATTATGTAAAAAGTTAATAATTCAAAAATATAAATTTTTATGTGGCTTGAAAGCAAAAAGTGTTCAAAGGTGCCTCCATCTCCCCTACTTTTGATTTTTTTTTGTAATAATAAGCCAAGAAGCATGTAATTTTGTTATAAAGCGCAAAAATATTTTTGGTACTTTTTTCTTTAAAAGGTACTTTTTTAATTTTTTTTAAGAAAAAATATAAAAACTTAAAAAAACTTGAATGTAAGTAAATGAGAAAATATTTTATGAGATTTTTTCGTTATTCTAGAAAGTTACTTTTTAAATATTTCATAATAATTAACCAATTGTCATGATATTAGACAAAAAACATTTCTTAAATATAGGGGATTTCTTTTTCATGTCATCATAAAACTCATAAATTTATTATTCTAGCTGTTAACCCAAAATTGTTGCTAACCCCCTACAACAACTTTTTCACAGAAAAGTACATACATATACATTGAAAATTACTTACGCAAAAGCCACCAAAAATATTTGTCAAATAATTATTCCCAAGAAAAAAAAAATAAAATTAAAAAATTTTTAAAATTTCTAAAATAAACAGACACCAAACAACAACAATAACAATAAAACAGATCAATCAATTTATTAAAATAAATAAAAAAAACTAAAAACAAACAACAACAACTTATATGCAAAAAGGTGAACTTTGATCAGTTGGGAACAAAAAAAAAAACCCGCAAAAACTTTGAAATTTTGTTGGGTGGGTTTTTTTGACAAGAAAACAAATTCCTATTTAATTTAAAAATTTACAAGTTTTTTTCTCGTTAAATTTGCACAAGTTATATTTTTTTCAAATATTTCTTTTATAGTTTTTTTCTGTGTTCAGTTTCGGCGAATGTATTTTAGTTTTATTTACACATTAAAAATACAACAAACTTCAAGGTTAAATGCGTAAAAAGTTTTATAAACAAACAAAAAAAAATCAGAAATCATGTACAAAAAAAAAAAAGAAAAAAGAAAAATATAAACTACCTAAAGTAAACACACAAAAAAAAAATAGAATGGAATTGAATTGAAAAAATTGAATATGTAGCCAAAACTCAATAAAACTGTCTGACGTTTAGGGCAAATAAAATTGTTTCTGTTCCTACAAGCCAAACGAACAACACGCCAAAGCAAACAGAATTAACAACCAACGCCAGGCCCAATAAAACTACACCAATTCCATGTAAAACAACTTCAGTGAAGAAATATATAGAAAATTTGATATATTATTTTCTTAACGAAAAAATACCAATTAAAAACTAAACGAAAAAAAAACTTTATTTTAGAAATGGTGTATATAAATCTCATAAAACCAAAAACTAATAAAAATCTTTGATCCAACTACTCGTACATTGCCAAAGATGTAAGAATTTATCAAGCAAAATAATATCATGATTATTGTATTTGTTTTTTCTTCATAAAGGCAATGACCAATAGGTCTTTTGTGATTTTTTCTTTAAAATTCTGAATCTCAAGTAATCTAACAACACGCAAACAAGTGATATTCTTCAACAGAAAACGAGAAAATCACCTTACATTTCATAACATTAAGAAATAAATACAGCCAATATAAGTGAAGCCAACAAGCGATATTGACCAGACAGTATTAATTCACGTTTGGTTAAATGATTTTTAATGAGAAATTCCAATTGTGCATATAACCCATAATACAAGACTGGACATAAGTTTTAGGCAAGTGATGAAAAGTTTGAGGCTTCAGCAAATTATGTAAACACGGGTCGAAGTTTAAAACTTATAAGAACCTGAAGCTTTTAATATTTTTGATATCCACACTCGATAAATTCGAGAGAGGCTTTTATTGAAACACTGAGGGCTAAATATTATACTATACCTTCTATTAACTTCTCATATGTTATTCAATTGCTTTTTTTTCACAAAAATTGTTCACTTAAAGTTGGATTACATAAAGAACTACAACTGAAGTTAAAATTGATCTACATGAATACCTAATATTAAAGCTAAAATTGAACTACGATTAAAGCAAAAATTTCACTATATAACGACCTAATACTGTGTTCAGACATGCACCTTTATTGAGTCAATATTCAGTTAATTGACAATATTATTTTAAGTGTTCAGGCATACGCAATTTTTAGCTTCCTTAATAATCACTTGACAGCTGGAAAACAGGGGCCAAATTACCGCATTCGATATCAAGTAAAATTGATCGTAATTTTCTTATTTGAGATTATGTCATTCGATATAGAGCAAGAAATTTAGTACATTTTATCATAATTTCGATATCGAAATCATTTTTCGATACGATAGCTCATTCGATCACGAATGCGGTAATTTGGCCCCAGTATTGTGAAAATTTGAGTCGAAACGTACAAAAATTCAAATACAAATTAAAACACAATTTTTAATAAAAAAAGTAAAAGCAAGAAATAAATGTATTCTTTTAATAGCCCAAAACAAACATGCTTACCAAAAATACTCTCAATGGTTGTTGTATTTCTATGTAAACAAACTTATCTTCACATTGATTTTTTAACGATTTCTTTTGTTAACATTTGCCATTTTATACAATTTTGCTCACTAAACACAGCTGTGAACAGTGTTGCATTCAAAATCTTACCCAATATTTTAACAATTTCCTACTTACTGAGCAATAATTAATTGAGATTTTATATGGAATATGAGCGAATATTGCGATTATCGTAATAAAGGTGCATGTCTGAACACAGTATAAGATTAAATCTTAAATTGAGCTGCATAAATAACTATAACTCAAGCTAAAATTGCACTACACAAAAACCAACATTTGAAGCTAAAACCAAACTGTATAGAGACTAGGGATGCCAAGCGGGACTGCGTTTTCCAATCCCGGGATTTCAGAAATTTAATTCCGAAGTCCCGGGATTTTTTCGGAATCCGAGATTTTTGGGATTTCTGGATACTTGTTTCATAATAAAACAAATTGGTTTATAAATAATAATGTATGTAATTTTGTATTGTAAAACTATTTTATGTCCGAAAATAAGTGTTTCTTTCTGTTTGGGATTTATGGGCGAGTTCTGTGCAGTCTGTGCTATATATCATACAAGTTATTTATTAATGTATTAAAAAAAGTTTCTGGATTATTAAGGAATGTTTAAATTAACCAATATCCGCATAAGCCAAGAAGATTTAAAAAGTGCAAAATGTCAAAGAACAAAGCTTATTTTAAATCCGTATGTGTAACTTGTATTACAGCCTGCGAATTTTGTTGAAAACATCCAAATATAGATTTAAATTTCTTTCGGCAAAATTTCTGCCAATTTAAACACTAAAAATCTATATATTTAATTAACCATAATCTTAAAAAAAAACTAAATAAAACACGAATAGAAAGAAACTGTAAAATAAAAATATTTTATGGAAATTTACGCAAAAATATTTCCAATGTTATTCCTTTGCTATTTAAATTTTGGTGCAGGTCCCAATTGCTTTTAGGCTTTTGGAAGAATTTTCGTTCGCTTTTTTGTTTTGTTTTTCGTTTTGCATAATAAATAAAATTGTAGCTTTAAATAATAAAAGACTTTTAGCAACACAAAAATTACATTCTAGGAAATATTAATGTATTGTAATAATAATAAAATATTTTTCGTGAGTGTTTTTTTTTGTGGGGGGGGGGTTGGTTAAAGCTTCACTATTAAAGCAAGGCATACATAAAGCGAAAACACAATAATGACCACCAGTTCCGTGATTAGTGTTTAAACAAAATTCTGAATAATAAATTTCACCTTGGGGATTTTTCGTTTCTAGCAAAGTGCAATATTTTGTTTTTTGGGTTTTTGTAAAATGTATTTATGAAATAAAGGAAACATTAAAGAATAATAAAATGTTTAAATTTTAAAGTGAATTCAAATTTTAAAGAATTTGTTTACATAGAATTTTTAATATATTCATAAAAATCTTATTAAAAAGACACTTATTACCATTTAAAATTTTAATTTCCTTGAAATTTAAAATTTTTAACAATATGACCTTTGACCTTTATTTAGTAAATTGTTAACATTGTTGAAATTTCGTTAAGATTTTAAAGCAATTTTACTATGACATAAATTTTCATAATTTAACCCATTACTGAACAAAGTTTTTTGGCCACTTTCCATAAATTACTTTTACCAATTATTAATAAAAATGATCTGATTAATTCGTTTTAAAAACATTTTATTCAAAAAAAGTTTTGTTTATATAGTTTTGGAGTTATGGACCGTCCCTTATAAGGGACACTGCACAGTAGGTACACTAGGCGTATGATAATATATCACATTTGTTGCAAATGAAGTTTGTTTTTTTCCGCAATGTCCACATCGTTTATCAAATTTGAAATATTCAATAAGGTGGTTTCTGTCTCTTTCTGTATCGTCATTTTGTTAGTGCTTAGATGGGGTGCCATACTAAGTAGTTTGGGGTACTATACGTTTCAAGATAGGATGTAGCAAGATTTCGGCGAAAAATAAGAAGAGACGCACATGCCGAATCATTGGGATGTAGCTTCTTCATCAGCAATCATGCATTAACAACTTATGCATCAAGGACATGTGCAAATGTTAAACCTCACTATTGCTTTTGTCTGATTCGTGAGCGAAGAGGACATGTTTCTTTTATCTAGGGGTTCATCATCACTGTCATCCCATTGACTATCTGCACTACTTCACATTTGGTAGATAATAATTTTGAACCGAGATGATTAAGATTCGCCTCAAGCTCATCATCGTTTTCATCGGTATCTTCATCAGTATCGGCTCCATCTAACATATGAATCATCGTATCACAATTGTACCACAGACGCAGTGTCCCTTTTAGGGGACGTTGCATTCAAAGTCACTGTAGGCAGCTGGTATATGATTATCTCATAACTTTTTTACATCAATTGAATCACTGTACTTCTTTATAAATACCAACACAAAAAAATAACAAATATTTACAAAAATATTTAATATATTCCAATTTTTCTTAGCCAGCTCAAGTTTTTTTGTTTTTTCGCCATTTGCTTTTCCATGTTTGGCATAAAACACAGAACACAAATCACAATATTTTAAACAAACGAAATAAAACACGCTTTGTTGGAATGTCAGTTACGGCATAGCCTATTTGATATTTAAAAAATTAATTTTATCAAATTGCTACAGTAGAAAATTTGAGAGTCCCTTATAAGGGACTCTGCGCACTAATGGATTAAGAGGTATATTTCTATGAAATATTGCATTTTTTTGATTTTGACCTTTCACCTCTTAAAAAATTAAAATTGTTGTCAAATTTTACTAAATTTAAAGGAGTCTCTTTAAAATTACAATTTTTTAAACATTTTAAAAATTTAAAGCAGAGTCTATAGCTTAAAGAAATTTAATAAAATAACTTCATTTATTTTTTAATATTTCTTATAAAACGTATGTAAATTTCGTTCTAACGCAGAAACATGTGATGAGAAATTATAAAATGAACTCAAGCCGAAATAATAAGAATTTTTCTTTAATAATGTCTTATAAATATTGAAGTTTTATTAATATAACCTTTGACCTTTTTTTAAATATATTAAAATTTTTTTAAAAATTCTATCGTTTAAAACATAATTTCTATGGAATTTTAAGTATTGCTTTAAAATAATAAAAGTTTTTGAAAAGAATACCTTTGACCTTTTTTGAAAATGTTAAAATATTGTAAATTTTTTATAAAACGTTTATTAGGGCGGGGTCTCTAAGCATCAGTTATAACATCAATCACTTTATCATTCAAGACACATTTTGGTCTCTTATGGTAAAAGTTGATCAGGTAAAGACTCCAGCTGACCCGCTACGATGCACAGTGGCGCCATTTGAGTTTTTTCGTCATATCTTTTGAACCGAATAAGATAATTGAACGAATTAAAAAAAAATAATTTTTTTTAAAATTTATTTTTTTAAATTTCTGTAAAATATTCATCCATTACCATAAAATTAATTTTTCAACTAATTTTAACTTTGTAGGCCCCCACAAAGCGTAGCACCCTTTCCAAACGCTCATTTTATAGGCTGAACAGTTATCTATCATATGCTGTTTAAATTGGTCAATTATCTTATTCGGTTCAAAAGATATGATTTTTGCAACGAAAAAACTCAAATGGCGCCACTGTGAGCCATACAATTTCTGCAACCATGTCTTTTTAACCTTTTTACCTCTAAAAGCCAAACGGGCATGTACGGGCAGATAAAACATTTTGAATTATAAAGAAATAATCAAAAAACAGGTTTTGCAAACATGCCAAATATACAAAAATATACATTTTTTTATATTCCGTCAAAGTTGAAAAATAGTGAAAAAATGGATAGTTTTTAAATAGTGATTTACCAGGAGAAACACAAAGCAAACAGGTAATTTTTTTTATCATTATACATATAATAAATACATCAATCAATACAAAGAAAAAATATGGCGATTCGTTGCCTATTTTTCGTGATATTACACCTGAAATCGCAACAAATTGACTAAAAATTGTGTGTTTTTTTGAAAACCGAAAGTCGGTCAACTTTGAACGCTTATATCTTCTAAACTAAAAATGTGATATTATTAAGAGCGGCATATTGGAAATCGTTGAAAAGTTTCCTATAACATGGGTTTATTCAAAACTTCGTCGGCTCTCATGAAAATTTTTGATTTTTGCAACTTCGTTTGCTCTACGGGCGCCACTGTGCGACGTGTGGTTTTATTAACACCAACTACATGGTATTTTTCGACATTTAATTGGTTGTTTGATGAATTTGAATTTTTTTTATCAATATGGCCCTTGACCTTTATTTGCTAATTAAAATTGTTTTTAAAATTTCTGCTAAACAATGATGATTTGCTTTATTTACTAATAAAATTTCAATGAAATCTTTAGATTCTTAGAGAATGACCTTTGACCTGTTGTCAAACAGAAGTTAAATTTTCACAATTTATTGTAATTCTTTCTTATTTTATAACTCATTTTACCAACTTCTTTGACATACTACAAGTTGTTTTGAGCTAAAAAAACCGCTCATTGTTTGCGCCTGGTGGTTATGAGTGTCAACCACTGCTCTTAAACCAATACTCTTACTGCTCAAGTTTGCATATTTTGTTTCTATAAACTGAGCCCCCCTAATGTTATGTTTAATCAAAGCAATTAATTTCCTGAAAAAAAATACAAACAGGTAGTAAGGTATGGAGTAAATAACACTTATCAGACATATTGTACGTATGAAAATCATATCATGGCTCACCTGTATACACACTCTCAGGCCCTATAAGACAAGTGTCCATTAATGTCTACTTGATATACATTTATAAAATAAATTTGTTTACTTCGTCTTCTGCATATGCAAATTATGAAATTCTCTATGGCAAAGTAGTAATGTATGTATTATTCATGCAGTAAACGATTTTTTATGCAAGCAAACAACATCCATTATAAAGAAGCAGACATCGTTTATTATGTGAATTAAAACAAAAAAAAAAAAAAAAAAGAAATAAATAAATCGTATTCATAACATATATGAGACATTACAAAACAGATATAATTACGTTTATAAACCAACTAGCAGAAAAATTAATTTCAAAGGATATCGAAAAATTTGCATAATAAAAAGTTAAAAAAAAGTTAAGATACAGGGTTCTTAAGAAAAAGTGTGGAAATAGTAAACAAAGCGTGATCTATCTCGAGGTTCCCTACTTTTTAAAGAAAAGAACACAGAATATTAAAATTTTATGGGGAATGTTTATTATCATTTGAAAGAACATTCCTTGGCATTTATTTTTTGAAGATTATGTCTATCAAATATTGGCCGTTCCTACGTCGCATATGGTCTATCCGTCTAGTACAATTTTCGATGACTCGTTCGAGCATTTCGACCGGTAACTGGGGAATGACACGCGTGGTGATTTATT
This sequence comes from Bellardia pandia, assembly GCA_916048285.2. Lineage (NCBI taxonomy): Eukaryota > Metazoa > Arthropoda > Insecta > Diptera > Calliphoridae > Bellardia > Bellardia pandia. The sequence goes on along the minus strand of OU696531.1, from coordinate 96,340,492 downwards.
CCAAGGCTTGAATCGAAGCGGGCTTGTCCCCATAAACTTTAGACTTTGCATATCCCCACAGGAAAAAGTGTAACGGTGTGATCGGCTCAAAATGTGAAATTATGTGCTCACCGAAGTGTTCTCTCAATAAATCCATTGTTTGATGCGATGTGTGGGAAGTGGAGCCGTCCTGCTGAAACCAAATGTTGCCAAATTGTCGATTATCATGGCACGCTAACGGTCGCCATTGACGGTTACGTTCGCACCCGCATCATTTTTAAAGAAATATGGACAATTGATTCGTGGTGTATTCGGTTGAATATTATCCAATAATGAATGCTGGATTTCAAAATGGGTGATGGTGTTGCGAATAATACGCTCAGTAGGCCGATCATGTTGACCATAATTAGAGTGAAGTGCCCGAAACATATTCCTCATAGAACGTTAATTTTCATAATAAAGTTGTTCAGACGTAAGTAAGGACAGTTTTCCTTTGAAAATGAAACAGTCTTGTTTAAAGATGGATTTTTCTTTCAAAAAGAAAAAGACGGCAAAACTCTGGGGCCAAATTACCGCATTTGTGATCGAATGAGCTATCGTATCGAAAAATGATTTCGATAGCGAAATTATGATAAAATGTACTAAATTTCTTGCTCGATATCGAATGCCATAATCTCAATTAAGAAAATTACGATCAATTTTACTCGATTTGGCCCCTGCTGTTTCAAAGCGGTTTTCCAATCGAAAAATTGTCTTGTTCAAACAAGGCTTTCCTTTCAGAGACGATTAACGGACGTTACTTCTGTAGTAACACTGTATTGTTGAAAGACTGTTTTCGTACAATTCTCTTGTTTAGAGACAGTTTTCCTATAGAAACCCTGTCTTTTTTCGTATAGAAAATCTGTCTAGTTTAAACATGGTTTTCGTGTTAAAAAATAGTCTAGTTTAAAGATGATTTTTCTTTAAGAAAACGGACGGGTTTAAATACGGTTTTTATTTTTTTTTTTCCTAATGAAAGCCGTCCTTAAATAAGGCAGTTTTTCTTTTAGAAATTTGTCTGGTTTAAAAGCGGTTATCGTTTTAAAAATTTGGCTGGTGTAAAGGCGGTTATCGTATAAAAAACTGTTTTGTTTAAAGGCGCTTTTTGTATATTATTTAAAGATGGCTTGCTTATGGAAAAATTATCTGGTTTAAAGATACGTTTTCTGCGTCTGTTGGCTTATAGCAAACTGTCTCTAATTTTGTTGTGATTTTTGGTGATTTTTTAGCAACTTTCCTTTTGGAAATATTGTTTTTTGCAGTCATAGAGCTGCGTGCCAGATTTACATTAAATCATGTTTAAACCTTGAATTATATAGATCGACTCAGGTAAAGATTTCATACATTTGTATATTTCTTTAAATTTTTTATTATTCAAACCTGAAAGCTTTTAAAAAATCACTATTTATTTATATTTTGAAAAATAACTTTACCTTTCTGTTAATGTATTTCAAAATATTAACTCAAACTTACAATTTAACAAACTCAAGATTGACAGCCATCTTACAATCACATAATTTAACTCGCAAGCACAAAAAATATATTTCAAACGTATTTAAATTCTCATTTAATTGTATTTTAATTACATACAAAAATAACATGAAATTTATCTGCTCAGTTTTAAATTAGAATTCTTTCAACACCAGCCATGATGCCATGATAATTACCCAACAACGCTGTCATCATCATTATAATCATCAATCAAAGGGCAATTTAACTGAACTGATGCCGATGCCGATGCCGTTGCCCACTGCTGTCGTTGTGCTCAAAATAGTCCAACTAAATGTTTAAAATACAATTTTTCCAATACAATTTATTTTTATAATAAATATTATTATGAATACTAAGACCAGTATGTAAAGAATACACATGATAATATACATACATATAAATATATATATATAAAAAACTATATAAAAGAATTGAAATCATAATTAATGAAGCATAAAAATATGGTAAATGCGGAACCAATGGCGCACATTTCAATTAAATAGCATGTGAGGTTTTAAAAGAAAAACATTTATTTTATTTTATATTTTTAATGGATTCAAAAAAATACACAATTTAATATATTGTATAGCAAAGATACAGTGGTTTGAAACAGAAAAACTGGGGAAAATAAAAATTTAAGCTGAAAAAAATAACAATTTACAATATAAAATACCTGCATTCAAGCATTTGTAGCAATTATCCATAAAATTCCAAATGCTATTTGTTCAATTTCAGTTCGGGCTTACCTGAAAATACAAGAAAAATAAACAATATTTAATTGTAGAATAAATTTAATAATATTTAATAACAACTCCTCAGCTCCAAACATGTGAAATTTCTTTACCATATTTGTAATAGCTTTCTTTCATTTCTCATTATATAATTAATCTCCCCTTGCAAAGTTATCTGGCCATTTTACTGGTTGTTGTATTTCTAACAAATCACAATAATGATCTTAATAATTGCGTGTAATAATCCTAACAATTACATTAGTATAAAGAAAAACAAGTAACAAAGTATAGTCGGTCAAGCCCGACCATATAATACCCTACACCCAGTATATAAATAAAACGGTTTTTCAGAAATGGGCGCTATATGGAAGATATTAGCAATTATGGACCGATCATCCAAAATTTTAATGACATGACTTCCGTGAATATAAATATTGTGTATGTTAAACTTTATCTCGATATAAATAATTTTAAAAGATTTATGGAAGTTAAACTGAATTACGTAGAGGGTCTTATATGGGAATTTTGACTAATTCTGGACCGACCATTATAAAATTAGGTGTCATAATTTCTTTACATATGAAACTTATTTTTATTTGAAAAATAATATTTTTAAGAGATTTATGATCGTTAAAATAATTTTCGGCAGTGGGCTTTATATGGGAGCTACGACTTATTATGGATCCATCATCATAAAATTGACCCAAATTATTTGTATATATACGAGACATATTTGTGTTCAATATTATTTAGATACCGATATTTTTGAGAGAGTTATGCTCTTTAAAGTGATTTTTGGAAGTGGGCCTTATATGGGAGCTACGACTAATTATGGACCGATCTTCACAAAATTTATTGATGTGATTTAGCTTCATTTATTACTCATTTGTGGTGAAATTTTTTTTTGATACTTTCATAATTCAAACACTTATGATCAGTAAACTCCAATTTCGGGAGAACATTTGTATGGAGGCCAGTTGAAATAATGGACCGATTTTCACCAGTTTTAATCCCATCCGTCCTTGGACCGAAGAAATATCACGTAGCGAATTTTATTGAAATATCTTCAAAATTGCGACATGTAACTTGCGCACAAGCTTTACATGGACAGCCAGCCAGCCCGACGGACGGACTGACGGACTTCGTTAAATCGACTCAGGTAGTGATTCTGAGTCGATCGGTATACTTTAAGGTGGGTGTTGGACAAATAATTATGGGCGTTATAAACATCAGCACAAATCCAATGTATAAACATATTTGGAATTTCACCACACACGATGGTAATCTGGCTCACTTTAAACAGCGAACCAACGAGTTTTGCTACAAAATATGCAGCGAGACAGTTTTGACAATGATTGTTAATTGGAACGAAATATTTTTGCCATGAACTGCAATTTAAGGATATAAAAAAATATAAGAAAGGATATGAATTGATACAATAAGTATATTTATCCGTGTAAGGTAGTAAAAGAAGTATCAGCATCCATTGTTATCTCATATTTTAAATTTTTGGTACAAACGAGTTTTTTAACTCACAGGCTCCTATAAATAAATGAAAAAACAATAACGGACCAAACTGGTCCTAAACCCAAGATTCGTAGTTTTTCATTTTTCTAACTTACATTTCATTTTCAGGATTTCAGGAGGAGTAAAATAAAAAAAAATTTTTATTGAAAGAAACAATTACGAATAAATCCAAATTTAATTTACTTTTTCGAGAGTAATAAAATATAAATATATCCCAATACCAAACGTTTTAAGTTGATATGTTGAAGCATTTCTTAGTTAAAACAAATATAAAACAAAATTTTACCCAAATGGTTCTAACCTAACAGCAGCGTTAAATGTTGTCCTAAAAAGCAATTCGCAGTTTTATGTCTAAATCTTCTTGTGTTAGTTTGTGCTGACGATAATAAAGTATAAAATGAACTACTGTGCTCTTAAACATTTTCATAATAATTTTATTATAACACATTCATAAATTGTATACATTTAACAAAAAAAATAAAAATATTTAACAACAAAAGTATTTATAATGAACTATGGTACGATACATATTATATGTACTTTTTTTAAATTCTAGATTATAAATTGATTGATTTATAAACCAGGAATAAAGACAAGTAAGAAAGTATAGTCGGTCAACCCCGACCATATAATACCCCACACCTATTATATGTGTAAAAACAGTTAATATCTATCGATTTTGTTTAAATATAATTATTATAAAAATTCTCACAAACTTATTCATTTAAATTTAGTAAAAAGATTATAGTTATTAACAACAAGTAATAGAGTATAGTGGATTAACCTCGACGTATACCCAGTATATGTTTACAAAGAGATTTTCAAATATGGGCTGTGACCTATTATGAACCGATCATCTATAAAATGTAATGGCATGATTTCTGTGCACATAAATATTATTTGTGTTAAAAAATTTATTGATAATAAAGCTATTTTCGAGAATCCATACTATACAGTCCACTAGTAGTTCCGAAGCAAATGTTTAGGTAAAAAGCACCTTAAATTGGCTGGCCACTTGGAAGAGATTATCAAACTCTCTGAGCCGAAACCAAATCGTTTAGATTACGATACTCGGAACAATTTAGCAAAGAATATGACAAAAAATGAATTTTTACATAAATAAAATGCCTGTTGTTTCTGTTTTGTGTTGTATTTGTTTCCTATTTGCACTCACCATGTATAGTTACACCCAAGGTGAAGTTAAATACAAGGTGACAGCGTAGCGCCAGCTGATTATTCATGGTGAAATTGAAAATGTCAAAAAGTTGTTTACAAATAGTCAAAGTTTTTACACATAGAAAAATGCCTGTTGTTCTTGCCTTGTTGTAATTGTTGTAGCAATGCTGTCACCTAGTATTTAATTTCACCATGGTTACACCGTTGTGTCTGCCTTTACTTCATACGCCTTATAATAAGTATTTAAATCGTATACCTAAACCTTAAAAACTATTTGCAACAATGGACAAATTGGCCCCAAGTTAGTAAGGTGGTAAATCAGCTCTACGAAGACTTATTTCTGTTTGAGTTCTGATAAGTAATCTCGCAAGCGGGTTCGGATGGTTTTGCAACTTCAAGATATATCACTCATCAATTTTTCTGAATTCCTCTTTAACTAATGGTATTTCTAAATCTTTATGGATGTTTTCATTCCTTATGTACCATGGTGATGCCGTCATGGTTCTAAATATGTTCGATTGAGCCTTCTGTGTAACACCAATATTGGTATTAATTGCACTATCAATACTGATAATACTTGCACTATGATTTCGGTATATACGTAACTTATTTGTGTGTAATTTTATTTGGATACTAACATTATAAGGAGATTTAAGCTTGTTAAATTGATTGAGGGAAGAGGGCCTTATATGACAGCTATATCATCACAAAATTGGGGCTAGGTGAAATAATGGCCCGATTTCAGCCAATTTCAATCCCAAGCGTCCTTGTGTCAGATAAATATCATATACCAAATTATATCGAAATATCTTCAAAATTACTATCTTTACTCTAAGCACAAGCTTTACATGGACAGCCAGCCAGCCAGACGGACGGACGGACGTCGTTAAATCGACACAGAAAATTATCGTCGACTCAGAGTCGATCGGTATACTTTAAGGTGTGTGTTGGACTAATACTTTTTGCGTTACAAAAATCAGAAACAATCCAATATACCCTCCCCAATATGGTGGTGTAGTGTATAACAAAATAATCTGTCTTGCGTAAAAACAAACTTGTCTGTACAGTAAAAAACTGTAAGTAAAATAATTATGAATAACAATTAAGAAAACAAGCTATTTCTAATAACTAAATAATTTATCTAAAACTACAAAAAGTCATAAATTTAAGAAATTTATTAAATTGTTATAAAAAACCAGTGATATATTTGTTGGAAAATTACATATATTGTTACTCTTTTCTACAAATTTATGCATGCGATAGAGTTGTTATAAAAGAAGTCAACATATTTGAATATTTTGTATTGGTTTGTTTTAGTTTTGTTTTCTAAACAAATACAAAAAGAAAAAACAGAAATATCAAAATGCTAAATCGAATCAAATCGAACTGAAACAGAAAAAAAAAATCAATTAAATATTCCAAACACAATAATAACACGGTTTTAAGCACCTTGCGTCACTTTCATTTACATATGTACGAGTGCATGTTTTTTTTTTCTTCTTTTTTTTTGTTATTTATTTTCTATGGTTGTTGTTGCTGTAGCCGTCATATGGTCAATAAGCAATAAAAACAACAAGAACAAGTTGATACATTTAAACATGAGGCATGAAACATGGAACATCAAACGTACAGACAGACGACAACAAACAGCAACAACACCACCAACAACAACAACAACCACAACACTAATAAATATTTAACATTCAATCGTACGCATTCAATCAATATGCATAAAACTATTTATGTTGAGGTGGGTTCCAAACTCTCTCACGAACTCAAACCTACACACGCACACACACACACACACATGATGAGGTTAGTATACACAAGCGTAGCTATAGTGATGGTTAAGGCCATAAAGGGAGGTACATTTACAATATTGTGTATTTTATAATTGCCCTTTGGTCGCAGTAGCAACTTGAGCGTAACAAAAAGGGCTAGTGCGCACATGAACAGTGGGCTAAAGTGAATGAAATGTGGTCAGTATTAAATTTTAAACAATTTAAAAATACTTATTTTATATTAGAAATCATTGCTGTCTAAAAATCTGCTGGCATAAACATTTCAATATTTAGGCATCAACAAAGAGATTGAGTATTTTTGTTAATATTTAAGAAAATCTAAAAAAAGCAACTAAAACCAAATCTCAATTTACACGAAGCAATTTTTTAAGCAAATCCGATTACCCTTTAATCATCTGTTAAATGGACCCCTAATCACGCGATTTAACACCACTGGATTATTATTTGTCGGGCTATGTTAAAGATAGAGCACATACATATTACAGCTTTAAAACTTTAAATCAGTGGCATGTTCAATAGTACGGCTCTATAAAATAATATAAAATATGAATAATTATTTTTAAAAAGGAATGACTGGTCATTGTGGATATTTGTCACAATTTACAATTCACAATAGAATACAAATTTGTTTAACTTTAAATGATTCTTTGCTTTATTTAATTTTGAAAATTAGCTGTCTGTCAATTATTCAACCATTAATAGTAAAATGGTTGAAGGTTGTTCTTAAACATTTTACTTTTCTCCCTCTCCTAAGCCACTGTGGTGCGCTGATGTGCGTTTTAAAATATATTTTATTATTGCTGTTGTTTATTTTTGTCATTTTGGCGGTACATTTCAAATGAATTGAAAAAACAAACAAAAAGAAAAAAGAAGTTACTTAAACAACCATTTTTTTTCTTCAGATACATATTGTTATTAATGTTTTTCTGATTTTACTTTTATTGACAGTGAGTGAGTGAGTGCTATTGGCCACAGTTATTTAGTGTTGAATGTTTAAAAATTTGTCACCTGTTGTTGTAAAACAAGTGAGTGCTGTTGCTGTTGTTTTATTTATTATATGTGTTTTTTTTTTTAATTTTTGTTTTAATTTGTTTATTGAGGTCTAAAGTTACGCTCCATTTACAGAAATCAGGCACTGGTAGTAAACCCAGTTATTTATTCATTAAATGTTTTAGTTTTAATTTGTTTATTTTTTTTTTCTATTTTAAATATGTATGTAGTTTTTTGTTTATGGTAAATGAAACAAATTTGATTTGTTGTTGAGTGACATTTGCCAATTAGTTTCGTTGAAACATGTCAGGCCTTTAACAGACATTGTTAATTTGGTTTAACGTTTAATCCACCAGTCTCATAAACAGTCGGCCAACCAGCCAGACACACTTAATGTATAGTGTCGCATGTATGTAAGTTGCTTTCTTAATTCGATTTTATAATTACATTCAACTTTTAGCTCAATTTGGTTTTCTAAAACGAATTTGATTAAGTCATTTGTCAAATTAAAATTTATAGTTTTTTTTATTTATTTATGTTTTTTGTTTGTTTTATTCAGTTTTCATTTAATTTGTTGTTCATGCTTTGGTTTTGTTTTTGTATTAAACGTTTTATGTCAATATCAGCAACAATAGTTGTTTATTGGAAATTGACATCACCGGAAATGAAAGATAGCCAGACTGTTTCTGTGTTGTTGTCCGTTATTGTCTAAATCATAAATAATGACTTGCTTATGCATATATATTTTTTAAAACTTTTGTTATAAAATTTTAAAAGGGATTAAGACAAACAATGGGTGAAACAAAAAAAAAATAAATCAATTATCAACAATAGTGTTGGACAAAAGTATGAAAAAGTGATCTAACGCCCCAGCAATTATTGGTTACTGTTGGTCTTTAAACCTTTTGAGCATTGCTCACATAAAATCTGGCCACAAGCAAGCTGTATTGAAAACCCGGTTTGTGTTCTAAACATAACTATCGTTATTCTAGTCAAAAATCTAATTAGTGCAGCAATGCCATGAAAATACTTCGAAGATTGCAAAAACCTAAAGCTTCCAAAAAGCTTTGGTAGATTTCTGTCGTCTAGCTAAAAGAACATACATATGTAAATATGAAAATATTTATGCTAACGAATTTTATGTGAACCATATTTTATAATATATGTTAAATATTTTTCAAATTTATTTGTTTTGCTAGAATTTAAATCAAATATCATGAACCCACACGAATGTCATAAGAAATCAAAGAAGATGCAGGAAGTTAATATGGTTTTAGTGTAAAGCTAAAATACTTTTCAGTATTATTGAGAAATCGTAACTCATAATTATAATAAATTATATGTAACAAGCTGGTAATATTAGATTATCAATATTTCATGCCATTTTTATACAGCTTGTAACAAAAATACTTAAAGCCTTAAGCTTAGCAAAGCAAACACCAGTGGGCGGCACTTATGGCCACCAGAAGGCGAAAAATGTTCGGCTATTTACGAAATATCCAACAAGAAACAAAATCACAACAATTCACAAATAATCAGATTACAACAGGCAATGAAGGTAATTGCTAATATGTTATTATAAAAAGTTAGAGTGCAATATTCGACTGTGCCGAATCTTTAATACCCTCCACCTAAACATAATGAGAAATAAAAAAACTACCCTGTTTATAGGACCAAAATATCCTTATTCAATGTTTTTTCTATATTTATATATTGCTTGAAAGACAATTTTACGACCAACATAATTTATTTGAAATGTTTTGAAATTTTATCTAATTTTGATCATTTATAATTGATCTTACTATAATTTACAGAGGTTGTCTGATTTTCATAAGACTCTTGAGTGTAATTTAACAATTTATAAAATTAAAAAAACATTTTTCCATATTCACAACGAGTTTAGAAACAGAGTATAAAAAAGGATAAAATATAAGATGATGCTTTTTTGTTTGAATTTGATCTCAATAATATTATTTACAAGAGATTAATGTCCGAACCGGCTGAATATCAGCACTACGTATAACCGATACTAATATGATTTCTGGATTAAAATTACTGATCCATATAAAAGTTGGTACGATATCGATATTTACTAGACATTTTTATAATGGCCAAAAAACTCCACGCTCCAACAGTGGGTTTATTTGTTTTTCGGAAATGGTTCTTATATGACAGCTATGACAAATTATGGGCCGATCTTCTTAAATTTTGGAACAGTGATTTTTATGCATATGAGGATATCTCACGTCGAATTTTAACATAGTAACAACGTAATACTATATTAGTATTAACATGAATTTCGGAAGTGGACCTTATTTGGGTAATATAGTCAAATATGGTCCGATATTTTCAAAATCTAGCAGTTTGATTTTGGTATGTATGTAAATGATCCGTGTAAAATTTTGGATTGGTTCCCATATTTATAAGAGATTTATGAGTATTAAAGTGATTTTCGGAAGAGGGCTTTATATGGGGCATACGTTTAAAAATGCATCTAAATTCACAAAATTTTGTGGGATGATTTTTGTATACATGTAAATGTCTGCGCAACGTTTTGAGTCGGTACCGATATTTATACGATATATATAAAGATAAATGGCTTTTTCGGCTGTGATCCTTATATGGCAGCTATGACCAGTTGTGGACCGACCACCATAAAATTTAGTATAACAATTTATTTGCCTATAAGGATTATTAATGTTAAATTTGAACCGTTTAGCATAATTTATACCAGTTTTATACGTATTTAAGTGAATTTTAGAAGTGGACTTTATATGGGATCTATGGTCAAACATGGACCGAACTAAAAAAAATTTCGCTTTGCTATTTCTTTTTACATGAAAATTATTCCTGCTAAATTTTGTATTGATATTCCAATTTTATAGGCATTTATGTATAATTAAGCAATATTTCGGGAAGATTTTTGTATGGGGTCTTTGAGAAATCATGGATCGATTCTTACTATTTTCCTAACACTTTCTTCTTTTATTATTAAAATAACGTATTCAAAATTTCATGGGAATATCTGTAATATATTTAAAAAAATTTAAAGAAAAATGTGTAAAAATATCAACTTTTTATGGAGGTTGGCTTACATTTTGATCGATAACTCTTATTCTACTATACCGATTTTTCTGATTTTTAATACCAAACTACGTAGGAGAAGTTCAAACAGTTTTTTGTAAACTTTGTTGAATTCGGTTGTGTCCTTTGGACGTGAGAATGTTTTACACAGACAGACAGACGGACATGGCTCAATTAACTTAGAATTTCGTAAGGACCAAAAATATATATACATATATACTTTTTGGGTCTCAGATGAGTATTTCCGAAAAATGTTTCGTTTTACTTTTTCTATAGAAGCAAAATACGGCATTAATTCTACTTCCGAACGGAATTAAATTCTGTGACATGGCTGAAAGTCACTATTTTAACGATTTTAAGTAATGCAAATTATAATAAACACTCATTACTAAGCATAGACATAATTTTTACCAACATATAACCCTTAAACTATTCCCCAATACCCAAGACAGCTTATTAACTAACACTTACATTTCAATAAAAATTTTTCATTTACAACAAAGGTCAGTTATTTATTATAATGTTAAATTTAAACAATTTATATAATACAATTTTATCGTTTATTTTTTTTTTTGTCTTATTCGCACCACGATTTTTTTGTATGTATATGCTTGAATAAATAGGAAAATAATAACAGAAATTTCATGCGAATTTAATCAAGGTTATTTTGTTTGTGCTAAAATTTATAACAGCCACTATTAACACAACAACATTTTATTAATAACATATAATAATACTCATACTATAAATATAATAATAATAATAATAATAATTATAAAAAAATTATCAATTTTCAAAAGAAATAAATTGCTCATAATAAAATACATTACATTCTCATACACTCTCTAAGACTATTAACCCATATCGTACCGATGTTCGATATTTCGAACAGTAAATTTCAAGCGTTTTTAAATATTTTTTCCTCTTTTTAGGAGAGACTTAGAACTTTTTTTTTTAATAATAAGATATTGTAGGAGCTTACAAATAATATAATTAAAGCTCGTACCTACATCACTCCCCCTTTTTAAAAGGGTTAACAAAAAAACATGAATTTTAGCATTATTTTAAAAATTTAAAACTATATGTAAAATAAGAAAAACTAAAAAAAATAAAATGTAACTTAATTGAAAAACAGTTAAACTTTTAATAATGGTAGAATTTTTATTTTTATTTTCACTTGTGTTTGTATGATTTGATTTCAAAAAAAGATAAATCGAACACTGGACACTAAGTTAGAAAAAACAAAATTACTGAATTGTTTCTTCTGACAAACTTTTTTACAAAACTTTTTAAAAGTGAAAAAGCACGTAGGATCAAAACGAGCTCTTACAAAATATGAGCTAGAGGTAATTCTCGATAGCTGAAGTGATGATGAGACAGAAGTTGACAAATATGTATTATACCTCCAGATTAAGTACATGAAAATACAGACGAAGAAGACTTTAATGACGATTTACTTCCCAATGGCGCTGTAAGTAGCTTATAGCTGAAATTATTTCATGGGCATAACAGTAGAGTTTTGTAAATAGTCAGATAATATATTGAGATATATATTGAACTTTTGCGGTGGAAGCCATTAGGAAACCTTCAGGAGAAACCTATGAGCTTAATGAGAATAACAATGTTTGTTGAGAATAACAATGTTTACACTCTCTCTATTCCTCTCTCAACATCAATAAGAGATCGGATTGAAATCCAGAGTGAGGAAAATGAAAAATATAAAAAAATATCAGAATTTTATAACCCAAGGTGGACCAAATAGAGAAATCGCGAAGGCAAATTTGAATATGATTTTCCCCAAAAAATGAACCACGTATGCGAAAAATCGCCGTTAGACTTGTTCAAACTATTTTTTGATGATCAGGTTTTAGATATAATAATAGAGGATTTGTTTCCTCCAAAGTTTTACGCTCCAAAGCAGAATTTTTCTGTACTAGACAACATTATGCTTCAGCAATTACTTGGTATTTTGGTGTTATCAGGATATCACACTGTGCCTGCTGAATACGATTACTGGTCAAACCGCCCCACTTGAGGCGCCTCTGCTGTGAAGTCATATAGGTCAAGAAATAAGTTCTTGGATATTTAAAAAGTTTATTAACTTCAGCAACAACTTTAACTTAGACAAGAACAACAAAATGGCAAAGGTATTGTTCAATTCAAATGAAGTTCTATTTTATTAGTAGATTTAAATATTTATTCAGCCCTATCGTGAATAAAAATTCCACATGAAATTTGTTGCCTTTTATTTTTTAACATTGAATTTTAATAGGAAAAATGTGGAATTTTTATTCACGATAGGGCTGATTATATTTATTTCATACAAGATACGTCCTTTGTATGAGCTAAAAAACAAATAATTTCTACAGTTCGGAATTTGGCAGGCAGATTTGTCGGTTGATGAGCAAATGGTGCCATATTTTGGACGGCACTCTTGCAAAATGTTTGTACGCGGTAAGCCAATTCAAACCAATGTCAACTTTTTTACTTCTTATTACCTCATGTGCCTACTGATTGAAAGAAGATTGTGTGCAACAGGCACTGTGGGAGCAAATAGAATCGGAGCAGGAGCTGACCTGAAAACAGAAAAATCTTTGCAGAGCGGCGATCATGATTTTTCAGTTTGATAGCAAAAACAAAATTTTAACTTGCCGTGGGCTGGTGAGTAAAGAAGTTAAATAAATTGGTTTAAGTTAAAGAAATAAGCTGTTTTTCCTTATTCAAAATAAGTCTATAAGAACAATAAAAGAATTATGCCTAATAGTGCCCATTTTTCTCAAAAACAAGAAATCTGAAAAAAATTTCATTTCAAATTCTTGATTTCTGGTCCGAAATTACCTTACAGTTGCCAAGTTTTATAAATTTATTAACAAAAAATAATCGCTGGGACGATATAGGTTTAAAAAAAATATGTAAGTATTTATATGCGGCTGTGCCGAAGGTTATACACCCTTGAAAGAAATTTGTGTAACATTTTGTATCGCTAATGATGTTTTAACGAGTTATTGTATTTGTTTGGATCCCTTATATGTCATCTATTACATATTATGGGACGATTGTCATGAGATATTTTGCTGTATTTGTATTTGATTTTGTATTTTGATACTGCTTTTTTAAGGCACTAATGTTCCATAGAGCCATATTCCCAAAAGACATTTATATGGGGTCTATGAGAAATCCAGGACTAATTCCTACCATTTTCAACAGAACTTGTCTCTCTATAAAAAAAATAAATTGTGCAACATTTCATGATATTATCTGCATTATATTTGAAGAAAATATCAAAAAATATCTGTTGCTGTCTAAAACTTTGGTCTGTAATTCGGAGCCTACTGCACTGATTTTGCCCATTTTTAATAGCAAATATTTTTAATGAAACAAGGATTGTTTGGAAGAAATTTCAGTGCTCAAAGTATTTTTTTCGAGGCTCTATATCATGCCTTCAACAGATGTACCTAACTAGATCGTCTTAGAATCTTATAAGGACGCAGAAGATATAGAATTTTTTGGCTCTGCGACCATTATTTCTATGTGTTACTAACGGCATGACAAATTTAATATACCTTCACATCTATTTGGTGGTGGGTATAAAAACAAATAAAATTTATCTTCTTTTTACGCAATAAAATGTTAAGAGTAAAGAATTATTGAATTTTAAATAACAAATTTAAAACAGAAATAAACAGCCATGATGACGCAAGTCTTTATTACAGAAAAAAATATATATTGAAGATAAGTAAAGCGCCAATTCTTAAAATAATAAAAAAGAATTATAAATAAGTAAAAAAAAAACTAAGATTTTTTTGTAGAAAATTACTTGAAATTAAGGTTAAGCTTAACAAGGGCGGTTACAACTCAGGGGTGTTGTAGGAAACTCGGCAATCTTCATTGTTTTTCGTAAAAAAAAAACTTATTTATTGTAATAATGATATTTAGTTGGGATTAATTATTGTGATTAGTCAATATGTCGATACCAAACATTTGCTCTCATAATAAATTGATCAGCATCAATAATATTATCATACCTTTAGCTTTTTTTTGCAAACTATAAATGAGGAATTTTTGTGCCAATAGATCATCATATTAGGGAAGTTTTGGTTTACTTATTTAACTTAAAAAAAGTGCCACTGGAGCACAAAGATTGCTCAAAGAAAATTATGATGTATGTATGTGTTTCATTGTTTTAAACGTAATAGAGATGGTTGCCATGGAAGACTAAAGCCAAAACAGTTTGAAGACCACGAACTAGAGACATTACTCCCTGATATTTTTTTGTCAAACTCAACACGATCTCCAAAATCATTGAAAGCTAATCAAGCAGAAATTTTAAAATGTTTACGAGCAAAAAATAGAGCCAAAAGTAGGGAAATTGGGGATACAATATGAATTGCAGATGAGATACCTTGAAGTACAATTTTGCATGTTTGTATTTGCCACGAAAAATGGATACATTACAATAAGCCGAAGTGTAAGATATTGCATGTGAAGCCCGGCCAACTAGCCGAAACGACACCAAAGTAAAATATTCATGGTGATAAGGTAATAATCCTCTTATTTGGTTTACCAAAAAATGTTTTATATATGGGCAAATTCGTGTCAAGTGACCCAATTTTTAAAATCGATGTCTTCCGATTTGAATGAAATTTGCACCAAGGTTAGTACTATTGGATGGTAGGCCAGACACAAATTATCAGAGGGGGTCAAAGTTGGACATTTTGTTCATACAGGGTTTTCTTAAAATAAGTGTAACTTTTCACCTATTGGTCCTAGAAAAAATTGTCCAAAGGACTTTAGATAGCGATTTCTTCAATCATTCCAAAAATAATTTTTTTTAATTATTTTTTTTAATTTGTTCCTTTTTTTCTAAAGAAAGTTTATACAATTTCTTTTAAGGCCTTTATAATCGCTTAATAGTATGCGAGTGGGATATCTATCAAAAAAATTGTTTTTTAACTTAAGAATAGGATTTTTCAATATTTGGTACATGTATCATTTTAATTTTCCCCCATTTTTTTTTATTTTCTTTTTTAAAATGGAGTTTTTTTTTATTTTTACTCAAAAGAAATTTTAGACCATTTCCCTGAAGAGCTTTGTAGTTACTTAGTAGCAGCACTGATAGAGCTGAAAATTTGTGACTGGCCTACTACCCAACCTTGATACAAATTTCATCCAAATCGGAAGACATCGATTTTAAAAGTTGGGTCACTTGACGTGAAATTGCCCATATATGTGAGCTGCTGTTATACTCGCATGGTCATACCATTACAGCGATTATAGAACGATTGCAGTTGAGTCGTTTGAAGTGAGCATTGACCGAAAAAATCCCAGACATAAAAGCGCAACATTCCATCATAAAAACCAACAGCCACATGTTGCAATACCTGTTAAAAACTATTTAGAAACAAGTGTTTGTAAAGTTTTTAAATATATAATTTTCATCATTCAGCGAGCCCGATTAATAGCACCTATATGATTTACAATTGCATAGGGTTTAGATCTATCACCCAAAAACAATTAGGCTCAGACGAAGCAATTCTTTATAGTCTTCTCTTGGTTGCCTGTCTTCAAGCTAGCCTTTAATAAAGGGAGGAATTCACTATAAGCGAAGCTTTACTGCAACTAATTCCGTTTCTGGCAAGACTTGCACAAAGCTTTTGCTTTTTTGAGGAAGTTGGAGTTTCTCTATAAACCAATTTTTTGTTGGTTCAACACCGCAGTTATCCTCGTTTTCCAAAAATTCCGATTTGGTTTTGAGAACTCTGTTTGGATCTTTAGATTTTTTGGAAGCTGTTTATGTCATGCAAGTAGATTGCGCTTATATGCATCGGGTACAAACAAACCTTAAACACGGTATAACTGTGAAAGTTCAAAAATTATTTTCCCTAAATTATTTAGAATTAATAGATTTTTTCATATAAATTTTAAAAGTTATAAAACGTTATTTACGAAATTTATGAAAAATTGTAATGTAGGGTGCCTAAATGAGCAAATTCATTCGAAACAAAAATAAATCTTGGACATTTTTCTTTTAAATTGTTTCCTCAAAAGTAAAGAATATCGTGGTGTTCGACAAAGAGCCGAAACAAAAGAAATATCAAAGATTTAAAATTAACAGTTCAAATAAAAATAATAATTGTTCTGTTATGAAGAAAAATCAAATAAACGGCCGGCAATGCCGATTTGTGGCAAAAATTCGGCTTGTGCGACCTTAAAACCTTTTCGGAAAAATCTGAAAAAATTTCAAATTTGAACTTTTGCTTGAGCATTCATGAAAATAAAAAAAATATAATTTTCTATAGAATAACTTGTAACTAACACTATTTCCTATAAAAAATCTTGCGCAAAACAATATTTTCTATAGAAAATATTCTGTAAAACAATAGTTTTATAGAAGATATTGTATAAAATAGTAGTTTCTATAGCAAATTTTATTTAAAACAGTATTTTATTAATTTTCTAAAGAAAGTCTTCAATGCCAGAAAGATGTAGGTAAAAAAGTCACTAAATTCATGGATAATTTCAAATTAAACTAGCTTTTGAATGACTTCCCTTTAAAAGTTTATTTGTTCAGTACTAAAAAAAAAGAGGCTCGCAGTAAGCGTAAATTAAATTAAAAACTGGGCACATGTTGGTCTTTGGAAGGAAACGAGAAATATCTAGCCATCGGTTATTTATGAAAACCATTCAGTTAAGTAAAACTCTAAATATTTGTTCATAATAATGAATTTAAATTTAAATTTTATTCTTATAAATTCCTTATTAATTTCTTATTTTTCTTGAATTTTATTCACAATAATATTTAATTTAAATATTTACCAATCGTTTCCAACTCATTATCACATTCAGTGCCTTTTTAATTATTTTCAGTCAAAATATGCCTTTTCTAAAAACGAATATTTGACTATGCGTTTTGTTGTTTTTTCACTTGTATGAGTTAATTTTATTTGAAAAGTTTATTGCACTCAAAATTGCAAATAAATTTATGTATATATGTATATCCATTTATTTTTTAAGTATTCACATTATTTTTATTTATTCTCGCCCGGCTTCTTTTGCTGCTGATGTACTGCCAAAAATATACACTATTTGCATTCGCCAAATATACAGTATGTGCTGCTTAAAAAAATATATTATACTTTAAATTGTATATGTATGTAGATGAAAATAATCTACAAAAATTACGTGTTGAAAATTGCAGGCGTAGAATAATTTTTATTAAGCTAAATTAGTGTTAAAAACAAGACTAAATTGCTTAAAGTTTTTTCTAGGAAAATTGTGGAATGTAAACGGATTTATGTGGGAAAAATTTAAAGGAATTTGAATTTGTAATTAAGAGGGAAAGAAGCTGACACATACATACATATTTAATAAGTCCTGTGATTGATTAGATTCTATGAAAAGGAATAATAAATTTAGCACGTTGATGGCCTGTTAGCTGCAAATTAATAGTTAATAAAAAAATAAACACATTCATAAAGTCACTAGTTTTTTTTTTATTAAATAATTTTTAAGCTTGAGTCACTTTTTGTTTTTAATAAAAGATTTTTTATTTTTATATACAAATTACTCGATATTTCGATATCCTTTGGATATCTTCTTCAGGAGTTATTTAATATTATAAAAAATGTTTTATATAATATTAAAATAACTCCTGAAGATCGAGTAATTTATATATAAAAATAAAAAATATTAATAAACAACAAAAAGTGACCTCAAGCTTAAAAATTAGTTAATAAAAAATCATACAAAAAGGTCGAAGAAAATTGAATAAAATTATTTATAAAGTAACTAGAAAAACCCAAATTTGATTAAAATGAATTTATAAATTTTTGAAAGTTTACTTTAGGAAAAAATTCTTTTAATCAGACTATTTTTATAGTAAAACCGTATTTTTATTTTTTTAAACCAGTCTTTAAACAAGACTGTTTTTCTCTAAGAAAATCATCTTTAAGCTGCACTGTTTTTTGCAAAGAAACCAGTTTATAAAGTAGAATTTTTTTCTCTAAGAAACCCGTCTTTTAACAACACAATTTTTCTATAAGAAATTCGTTGTAAAAACAACTGTTTTCATATAGCAAAACTGTATTTAAACACAACAGTATTTCTATAAAAAACCGACTTTAAACAAGACTGTTTTATACAGGAAAACCGTCTTTAAACAAGACAGTCTTTCTGTATAAAACGTCTTTAAAGAAGACAGTTTTTCTGTAGGAAAATCGTCTTTAAACAAGACAATTTTTCTGTAGGAAAATCGTCTTTAAACAAGACAGTTTTGCTCTAAGAAAACGTCTGTGAACAAGATTGTTTTTCTCTTCTATAAAAAAGGCTGTTTTTCTCTAGGAAAACCGTCTTTAAACAAGACTGTTTTTCTCTAAAAAAAAACTTTCTTTATACAAGAGAATTTTGTCCTGAAACCCCGGTTTTAAACAAGACAGTTTTTCTCTAAGAAAACCCTCTGTAAACAAGACTGCTTTTTTATAAGAAAATGGTCTTTAAACAAGACAATTTTTGTCTAAGAAAACCGTACTTAAATAAGAATATTTTACTCTAAGAAAACTATCTATAAACAAAACTGATTTTATCTAAGAAAACCGTCTTTAAACAAGACAGTTTTCTGTAGAAAATCCGTGCTTAAACAACAAGCTTATTTTCTCTAAGAAACCTTGTTTTAAACAAGACAGTTTTCTCTGAGAAATCCGTCTTTAAACAAGACTGGTTCTCTAAGAAAAGCGTCTTTAAATAAGATAGTTTTTCTGTAGGAAAACCGTCTTTAAACAAGACTGTTTTTCTCTAAGAAAACTCTCTTTAAACAAGACAGTTTTCCGTACAAAACCCGTGCTTAAACAACAAGCCTATTTTCTCTAAGAAACCTTGTTTTAAACAAGACAGTTTTCTCTGAGAAACCCGTCTTTAAACAAGACAGTTCTTCTGTAGGAAAACGGTCTTTAAATAAGACTGTTTATTTTTTTGAGAAAGCCGTCTTTATACAAGACTGGTTCTCTAAGAAACCCGTCTTTAAACAAGACAGTTCTTCTGTAGAAAACCGTCTTTAAACAAGACTGTTTTTCTCTAAGAAAACACTTTTTTAATAACACAGTTTTCTGTAGACTGTTTTTTTTTATAGGAAAACGGTGTTTAAACAAGACTTTTTTATCTAAGAAAAATCGTCTTTAAACAAAATTTTTTCTCTAAGAAAACCGTTTTTAAACAAAAATGCTTTTCTGTAAGAAAACCGTCAGTAATCAAGACTATTTCCTTTTAAGAAATCCTTTTTTAAACAAGACAGTTTTTCTATAGTAAAACCGTCTGTAAGGAAAAAAGTTTTCTATAGGATTTTCATGTCTCTAGTTTTTGGTGTTTCAGTCTTTTCTCTTGAAAGCGGTAAACTATAACTTAAATTTAATTTAACATAGCGAGAGCTTAACTGCGGAATCTGCATCCCTGCTGTTTTAAATATAATGCAAAGTGATAAAATTTTCCAGTTTATGACTTCTACAGAAATTGTGGTGGGGTTTGGGTATCTGCTCAGCCAGTAACCAGCCTTAGCTTGTCCGGGATTCAGGAATGTAGGTCTTATACGTGGAAATCAGAAGTATAAAGAAGTGGTTAAGGACTCACTGAAAGTTTAAGGTGCTGATTCGCTATTCATTATGATAATATTTCCTTTATATAACTTATTTATAAATTGTAGCATTGCATTGCTTTTCAACGCAATAACATGTATCTGTTTCATTTGAATACAGTAGAATGTTTTATTGCTGAAAACCCAATTCATTATTTCCGTATTAAATTCATAATACTCGTACACACAAATTTTTGTTTATTGTATGAATAATATTATTTATTATATATTTTGTTAACAATGCTAATTAAAAGACTATTATATTGTAAAATTATTCGTAATAACAAGGTGTCTTTAGAATTTTTAATTAAATAAATAAATTGAAAAACACAAGCAGCAAAAACAAATAAAACAGACTTTTTTGATGTCTGAATACAGGGAACCACGATCTGTAAAATGTGGTTGGTTGTGTTTATTTTTGTATAGAATTAAATGTACAAAAAATAAACATTGACCACAAAGTATTTTTAAACAAAATAATAAAGATGTACTTGTGCGCAGATAATAAATAAATAAAATATTACTAAAACATAAATGTTTTACTAATGTATTGTAGAAATAAATACAAACAAGGGATGTTAAATGTTTAATTGTGTATTAAAAAATAAATAATATTACAAAGTTTATAATTATAATATTAATAGAATATTGAGTAATTAATTTATTAATAGCTGTATTAAACTATAAACTTATTATGATACAATTTACTAGGAATCAAAACGAAAGACAGCACGAAAACTATATTTTAAACCTCATGACAGGCGGTTGTTAATAATTTTTTTTGTTTGAGCAAAATGAGAGGCAGTTTCCTAACTGAAAAGTATAACTTTAAATGATCAGATAACGTGCAGCTTTATCTGTAATAAACTTTAAACCACTTTCTGCTTCTCGTTTTAACAATTTGCTCTCTTCCCAAATAAAAATAGATTCTAATCAAGGACGTTTGTTCAATGACTTCTGCCTCAAAAGTCTCTTATCTCAAATATTTTATTTTTTTTTTCAAATAATTAAATTTAAACTAAAATTTATTAACTACCAGACAAAAACAACCATTAGTACTATGTTTTCAAAAAAGGTATTCAAGCACAAGACACAAAACCCGCAAAAAATTATCTCCACAAAAAAAAAAACACATTAATTTCCCATAAACTTTTGTGCCTGTCAATGATGACATCAGTGGCTAATTTTACACTTGTTGCAGAAATAAAATACTAAAATACAACAACACAAATGAACTAAAAGTCATTAAATTGTTCTCACAAAAACCAAAAAAAAAAAAAAACAGACACACAAAGTCTTTACAGATTGTTTCTAAAGAAACAACAACATTTATGTGTTAATGTTTTCGAAAGATATTTTGCGTTTCGAAATTAAAATTGAAAAATAAAATATTTTTTTTTTGAAATGCAGTAAAACAAGTTGTTTTGCTAAAATGGCATTTAGAGAAACGTCAAAATGTTACAAGCTCCAAGATACTGTACGACAGAGAGAGAGAGAGAGTGTGATAAAGAGGTAGCAGGAGTAGAGAAACGTAAAAAAAACCATTTAAAAAAAGAGGGCGTGTAATTATATGCAATAATTCATTGAAATTCCATAATGAAATCTTTAAAAAGAACAAAACAGAAATCTGTTTTTATGAAAATAATTAATTTGTAAAATAATTTTAAAATAAAATGCTGAAACACAAAAGTAATAAATTGCTTTAACAATTTGCCGGCTATATATAAGACCTACGAGAACTAAAGGCTTGCTTTGTTACTGTTTACTTTATTTCAAATTGAAACTTGGTTTCCTTCTAGAGTCTTACTGCCGTATTTATAAAAAAAAATAAAGTAGGCTTGAAGTGTGCTTTTCAACAAAATTTTCATACAAAATTTTCTTAAAGTACATTTTAAAACTACTTTAACTTTTTATAAATACGGCAGTTAAAATATAGTTTCCTATAGGAAAAAATTTGGTCTTTCAAGGACTTCTATAAAAAACCGAACACAATTTTCTATTAAATAAAACAGGGACAGTTTTCTATGAGCAAACAGATACAGGAAAACAGTCTTTAAACCAGACAGTTTTTCTATAGAAAACTCGGCTTTAATCCAGAAAAATTTTTATAGGAAAACCATATTTTAATAATACAAAACAAACAAAACAATTTTTAAACAAACAAGTTTTTATATAGGAAACTCATCTTTAAACAAGATAGTTTTTTTATACGATAACGGTCTTTAAATCAATTTTCTAAAACGAAAACCGTCCTTAAACAAGACAATTTTCTAAAAGAAAAACTTGAATATTTAAAGGCGGCTTTTCTAAGGAAAAGCCGTCTCTAAAACAGTCAGTTTTCTAAAGAAAATCATCATTAGAAATAGACAAATTTTCTATACGAAAACTGTCCTTAAACAGACAGGGTTTCTATAGAAAAACTGTCTTTAAACAAGACAATTGTAGGAAAATGGTCTTTTAACAAGACAGTTTTTCTATAGAAGTACCGTCTTCAAACAACCGTCCGTTAACCGTCTTTAAAAGCATCACATTGTTTCTACAAGACGCATTTTTAACGATAAAAACACGCATTAAATCAGGACAGTTTTTCTATAGAAACCCCGTCTGATGATTACTGTACGAGTTGTCATAACTAGGAGGAGGAAGAGACCATTACTCATCTTTTTTGCAATATCCGGCCCTATCAATAATGAGGAAGCGTGCACTGGGAGCAGCTTAATTATCATGCTTGAGGAGCTATGGAACTAGTATACATCTACACCTTCGCCAAGGATTCTGGATGGTTTGAAATGGAAACAACCAGTAGTGAGTGATCGACAAGGTGTTTACCAAAAGAGTAATACAATGGGATCGACTTAATGGGTCCAAGTGAGCTGTTTTTGAGAACGCCTAACCATGTAACCTAATCCAAATTGAAACTTGGTTTCCCAAAGAACAACAATTTAAACTTAGTTTTCTAATAAACAAATTTATTGAAACTTGGTTTCTTAAAGAACAATGAATGAAATTTGGTTGCTTAAATATTATCAATTGAAACCCTGATAATGTAATGAACGATTTAAAAACGGTTTTTTAAATAACAACTATTGCAACTTAAACCTAAACTTAATGAATAGCCATTGAGTCTCAAAATATTTGAGAACTCCAATTGAAAAATGTTTTTTGATTCATATAGAATTTTTTGTTTTATTTGCACCAGCAAGGGACGACCCCTACACATGCAATGCATTCTTGGTTCCACAAAGAACTTTGAATTGAATTTGATTTCTTAACAACATGAATCTTGTTTTTTAAGAAGAACTTTGATTGAAACTTTTTTCTTTATAAATGTCCAATAATATTTGGTTTCTTATAAAACTCGGAATGAAACTAGATTTCTTAAAAAAACAACGTTAAAAACTTGGTTTCTTAAGCAAATTTGATATTTAAAGAACTTGGATTTAAACATTGTTTCCTTATTCAATCGTCAATCAAAATAGTGTTTTTTTTTATAGAATTATGTGTGAAACTTTGCAAAAAACAACTGTTAAAACTTGATTTCCAGTATTGACTGGTTCATTGAGAATTCAATAAGAAAATATGTAATAAGAAATTGAAATATTAATTCTATCAAACTTTAAAATCCTTTCCCAATTTCCCACTGGGCTTTAAAATACATCCACCACCACCATATAGTTTAAAATCATGCCAATGATTTATGTTTAAATAAGGTTTCGTATATCACGATTTTAAACATCGTAAACGTTTTTAAAAATATTTTTTATACATTTTGCAATCTCTGTTGGGTTTTTTGTTTATTCTTTTTTTTTCGATTTTAACTCAAAAGCTTTCATTTTCATTTCTTTGAAACTTTAAAATGCATCTTTAAAACCCGAAAAAACGAATGTTGCAACAAAAAAAAAGAAAAACAAGCAAACCAAAATGATTGTATTTTGTATGTTCTTTTTTGTTTGTAAGTGAATTTTGGGTTTTGTTTCATAGTGTTGGGCGGGAACAAGGGGTAAACACTGGCTTCAAACCCTAAGAAACACTTCCATACCATTTTTCAACAACTTGCTGTGTCTGCATAATTTGCCGCTTAATGTGTTTCATGACCAGCGGGCCTTTTATGTGAATCTGTTTGCTAAGGTTTTTAACATTTATTTCTTTTGTACTCGTTTGTCTGTGTTTTCTGAGTTTTGAGTCTTTAAATTTTTAATGAAATTTGCTGCATACAATTTTGTTTATTTTTCAGCTGTCTGCAAACATGATAATGAAGTTGAGTTGAGTTTTGGCTGTTTGATGAGGCTGACGATATAAAAACATCACGATTTGCACAAACAACGTGTGTGTTTTTAAACTTGTACGTCTGAGGATGTTAGTAAATATTTTATTTAGTTTTGGTTTATGTTTTAGTTGCTTTGTTTTATTTTGAGGTAAAAGGGTTTTGTTTTTTATTTTCTTGGGCTTGATAATATGGTTGCTTTTCCTTATGTTGATGTGTTGTTTGTTGGTGATGAAGGTGGTCAATTTATGCCATATTTTAGGGAAACAAACAGCAAAAGATCTTAAAATCAAAGATTATTTCGAGACTAACAAAGACCAATTGAGAGTTGAAAGATTGTATACAGTTGGAGATAAAAGTTTACTGATAGTTACTGGGTTTCTTCAAGAAGTATGATTGAAACTAGGTTTCTTAAGAATGCAAGATATAAACTTGGTTTGTTAAATATGAACGGTTGAAACTTGGTTTATTAAAGAACAATGGTTAAAGTTTGGTTCCTTAAAGATTAGAGATCGAAACTTGTTTCCAGAAATATCAACTATCGAAACTTGATTTCTTAAAGAAGATTAAAATTTGATTCCTTGAAGATCAAAAATAAAAATTTGGTTTCTGCAAGAACAACATTTGAAACTTGGTTTCTTAAATATAAGCGATATAAATTAAAAAAACTAGGTTGCTCATAGATCCATGATAAAAGCTTGGTTCTTTAAACATCAATTATTGAAACTTGGTTTCTTTAGGAAAAATATTAGAAACTTGATTCCTTGAAGAACAACGTTTGAAACTGGGTTTCTTAAAGATAAACGATTTGAACTTAGTTTCTTGAAAACAACTTTTAAAACTATGTTGCTAAATAAATAAATAAATAAATAGAGCAATTATTGAAACTTGGCTTTTTAAACATCAAATATTAAAACTTGGCTTTTTAAGAAACAACCGTAACAACTTTAGAAACTTGGTTTCTGCAAGATCATGCAAGAAAACTTGGTGCCTTGAAGATCAATGTTTCAAACTTGGTTTTTTAAACAACAACGATTGACACATGGTTTTTTAAAAATCAACGATTAAAACTACTTTTACTAAAGAACTAGGGTTTAAAATTAGTTTCTAAAGCAACAAAATTTAAAACTTGTTTCATTGAAGATCGGCAATTGAAACTTGGTTTACAACGACTGAAACTTGGTTTCTTATAGAACAGCAATTGAAACTTGGTTTCTTATAGAACAGCAATTGAAACTTGGTTTCTCATAGAACAGCAATTGAAACTTGGTTTCTCATGGAACATCAATTGAAACTTGGTTTCTCATGGAACAGCAATTGAAACTTGGTTTCTCATAGAACAGCAATTGAAACTTTGTTTCTCATAGAACATCAATTGAAACTTGGTTTCTTATAGAACAGCAATTGAAACTTGGTTTCTTATAGAACAGCAATTGAAACTTGGTTTCTCATAGAACATCAATTGAAACTTGGTTTCTCATGGAACAGCAATTGAAACTTGGTTTCTCATAGAACAGCAATTAAAACTTTGTTTCTCATAGAACATCAATTGAAACTTGGTTTCTTATAGAACAGCAATTGAAACTTGGTTTCTTATAGAACAGCAATTGAAACTTGGTTTCTCATAGAACATCAATTGAAACTTGGTTTCTCATGGAACAGCAATTGAAACTTGGTTTCTCATGGAACAGCAATTGAAACTTGGTTTCTCATAGAACAGCAATTGAAACTTGGTTTCTCATGGAACATCAATTGAAACTTGGTTTCTTATAGAACAGCAATTGAAACTTGGTTTTTCATGGAAAAGCAATTGAAACTTGGTTTCTTATAGAACAGCAATTGAAACTTGGTTTCCCATGGAACAGCAATTGAAACTTGGTTTTTATATACCTATAATAACAATTTAAGCTCAGTTTTTAAGCATAATTGTTTTTTTAAATAAAAATGTTTGAAACTTGTTTTATTGATGAACTCCTTTTTGAACAGGGTTTCTTTAATAACAACGAATTGAATTATTTCTGCCTTTGACTAAACTTTTACAATTTAGTCATTTCATCATATGTTTTATAAACTAAATTGTCATTTTTATAAAACTTTTACATTAAAACTTTTGTGCCATTCACACAATTATCCTGTAAATTAGTCCTTTGTTGAACATGTGTACATTTAAACCATAATTTCAAACACTTACTCCTGCAGCTTATTAAGTTCTTCCTTACATTTCATGTGAAAATCTATAATACTTTAATATTCTACTAATAATTAAGTCTTTACAACTTGTATTAAAATTAATTACTTTTGCCTTCAAAAAAATATTAACATTCAGCCAGCCAACAACCAAACAACCAACCAACCATCCAACTAACTAACAAAGCAACAGAAGCATGAAATATATACAAGGTAAAATCAATACATTTAAATATTTCCTTCATAATTTCTTGTTAGTTTAAGTCCACCCATTAACGCCCCTGCCACCCTCTATTTACATCGTCAAACTCGTATTTCAATTAAACTAATATTTACCCTTTAATATATAACACATACATAAATGTATAGAAAATATTAAAGTAAAGAACACAGGAAAAAAGAAATTCAATTTAACTAAATTCAATTTTCGCCTTGTTGCCAACTTTCATCAGTTTCATCGGCAACAATCAATAACAACAAGAACACATTACTAGTCAGTTGTTAACCATGTTACCTATAAAATGTATAGTGTAGATATAATTTTACCCTGTAATCTATATCAGTATTATTTCTACTACTTGCCATACAAATATTCAAACAAACTCACACTCACTGCCATGTTTGGGAGTTAAAGAACCTAGACTATGAGGTGACGATAGCGATGGTAATGCGGGTACTTTTTATGCGGACAATTTAAAATGGAAATGTACAAAGAACAGTTCAAAAACTTACTTTTCTTCAAGAAACTAAGTATCAAATGTTGTTTTTTAAGAAGCTTAATTTCAATTATTAATCTTTAAGAACACCAACTTTGGTTATTTGAGTAACCAAGTTCCAGATGTGGTGTTCACAATCGTTGTTCCTTAAAAACCAAAGCTTTAGAAGATTTTCTGTAAGAATCCAATTTTTAAAGGTTGTTTTTGTTTTGAAACTGTATTCCAATCGTTGATCTTTAGGCAACCGATTTATAATCATTATCCTTTGAAAAATAAGCTTCTTGTTCGTTGTTTTTTAAAAAAAAATGTTTCAAACTTTGATTTTAATTAAATAGGTTTCAAACCAAGTTTCAGTCGTTGTTCTTTAAGAAAATATGCTTCAGGTTTTTAAGAAATCAAGTTTCGTTTGTTGGTCTTTGAGATACCAATTAGTTTTTTTTAAACTAAGTTTCAATTGTAGTTATTTAGGAGACCAAATTTCAATTGAAGTTCTTATAAATATCAAACTTAACACATTTTAGTCGTTTATATTTAGACAAACCAAGTTTCAGTCGTTGTTTTTTAAGAAACTAAGTTCAAATTGTAGTTCATTAGGAAACTAAGTTTTCATTGTTGCTCTTTACGAAACCATGTTTCAATTTTGTTTCTTAGAGAACCAAGTTCCAATTGTAATTTTTTAGAAAACCAAGTTTCAATTAAAATATTTATAGAAATTAAATTCCACACGTTAATCTTTAAGATACCAAGTATCAATCGTTGTTTTCTAAGAAACTAGGTTAAAATTGTAGTTAATTAAAACAACCAACTTTGCATTGTTGTTCTTAAAGAAAACATGTTTTAATTTTATTTCTTAGAGAACCAAGTTCCAATTATAGTTCTTTAGGAAACCAAGGTTCAATTGAAATTGTTATAGAAATTAACAAACTAAGTTAAAATTGTAGTTAATTAGAAAACCAAGTTTTAATTGTTGTTCTTAAAGAAAACATGTTTTAATTTTGTTTCTTAGAGAACCAAGTTCCAATTATAGTTCTTTAGGAAACCAAGGTTCATTTGAAATTCGTATGATATCTTTACGATACCAAGTTTTAATCATTCATATTTAGTAAAACAGCTTGCAATCGTTGTTTTCTAAGAAACTAAGTTGAAATTATAGGTCATTCAGAAGCCAAGTTTTCACAGTTGTTCTTTAAGAAACCACGTTTCAATTTTGTTTCTCAAGGAACCAAGTTTCAATTGCAGATGCTGCAAGTTTCAGTTTCAAACGTTTTTTTTCAACCAACTTTTAATTGTAGTTACTTAAGGAAATAAAATTCAGTCGTTGCTCTTCCAGAAACCATTCTTAAAATCAATATTCTTTAAGGAACCAAGTTTTAATCTTTTTTTTAAACCAAGTTTAAATTAAGTCCTTTCAGGAAATAAAATTCAGTCGTTACTCTTTAAGAAACCAAGTTTCAATCACTGTTTAAAAAAAATTTCAATTGTATTTCGTAAAGAAACCAAGTTTAAATTATAGTTCTCCAAGAAACCAAGTTTTAATTGTAGCTTTTTAAGCAACCAAGTTTCCATTGTGGCTTCTTAAGAAACCTAGTTTCAAGTGTAGTTATTTAAGAAAACAAGTCTCAATTGCAGTTCTATAAGAAACCAAGTTTCAGTCGTCGTTATTCTTTCAGGAAACAAGTTTCGATCGTTGCTTTATAAGAAACCAAGTTGCAGTAGTTGTTTCTTAAGTAACTTAATTTCATTTCAGTCTTTATAAACCCTATTTTAATATTTGACTTCTTAATGACACCAAACTTCAGTAGCTGCTCAAGAAACCAAGTATTTAGCATTTATCTTTAAGAATCATTCAGTTTAATGTACATTAAATAGCATTTACAGAGCAACAAGTTTTTTTTGTCACACAACAAAACCAAGTTTCAAGTCATTTCAAGTGAAATGTTGTTACTTTTAAGGCCAAAAGGTATCTTTTATCAACTTTATTAGTACAATTTGTTATAATACTTTTGCAACTCTGCTTTGTAGTATATATGTATAATTACATACATGAAGACATATTTTGAGAGTAGCAGTAGAAGAAGTAAACAAAACAAAAAATAAAGGTTGTTGGATAAAAAAAAGTGTTAATTAAGTAAAATCGATAAGTTTTCTTAACAAAAATCTATACAGACGCATACTAATGCATTTATGTTTAGAAAAGCATACGTACAAATTACAGTAGTGTAAAGGTAGCAATTCTTAAACAATTATATAGCAATTCTTGTTAGAACAAAAGGTCTAAAAAACAGTAGATGCAATTTCTTCTTGAACAACCATTTAGAGGATGAAACTGATTGTTTTGAGACTAGAAAACTGGATAATAATAAGAAGGGTAACTGAATTGATTATTAATAGTGCGACCAACTGGCCCGGGAAGTACAGGACAATGCCCGGTTTTGGAACCAATGCCCCGGTGTCCCGGTAACATCCTGCGAATGACCCGGATTTTTATTTTGAATTTAATTAAATAAAGAATATGTGGTCTTGAACAACAAAACAGTCTATTTCATTGAAATTTAGCACAATCGCAGCACAATTTAATGGAAATTAATTCTTTTGAATAATTAATTTTAAAATCATGTGTCTATTCATATCCCCAGCAAGCTCGTAAAGGGCGTTCATGATCTTTATGAGCCCAAAAAACAATTATTATTGCTCCGAAAACCTTCAGAAAAGAGGGTCATTACATTCGAAAATAGTCCGTCAGAAAGAGCTCTTAGATAATGTCAGAAAAGAGTCTTTTATGAGGGGTTTTTTGGGCTCAGAAAGAGCTCTTACATCATGTCACAAAAGAATCATTGCAATTTTAAATACAACAAATTTAAAGGTCGCATTTATTTTTTTTTTTTTTTTTTTAATTGTTTTTATTTAAACAAAAATGATGAGTTTAGTTACCTATTGAAATTTATTACCCCTCACAAAATTAGCGAATGGAATAAAAATAATCCTCCTACTAAGCCACGTTCTACTAAACCACAGCAACGTTGGGTGGAATGTTTCAAACATTTTCAAAGTAAGAATGTAGCGTACACTCGCTTCGCGCGAATCATTGAATTTATATTTTGTTTGCCAGCAACATCTGCAAGTGTATAGCGTATATTTTCATTGATCGCAAAATTATGGACAAAAGAAAAATCGCAACTCAAGCTAGATACTTTGAAATATAAGCTATTTCGCAAATATAATTTAAAGTACGAATGCGTTGAATTTTACAATTTTTTTAACGAATTCCCATTATTGCTGAAGCAAATTTCATCACAGGATAAATACGATTTTAAACAAAAAGCGACAGAAAATTAAATTCAAATTACTTACAACATTATAATTCTGTAAATTTAACTTGAATAATAAAGTTTTTTCCCATAAAAAAGTGCCCGGTTTTAAGTTTGAATGTTCCGGATTTTAGTACTTATTTCGAAAAATGTCCCGGTTTCGCTTAAAATTGAGGTGGTCACACTAATTATGAATATTAATTGTCACAAATTTAAAGCAAGTTTTGCAAGTAGTCAGTGTTACCCATTATTCTGATCAAATTTATATATTTTACTAGCGGACCCGGCGAACTTTTCCTCGCCCCAATTTTAAGCCTTCAGACAAACTTTAGAGTAATAATATAATACAACAGGAATAATTTCACACAAAATTTCGTACAAAAAATTCAATTTTCCAATTTTTCCCATTTTCCGACTTTTGCGAAGAGATTTTCCAATTTTCCGCGTTTCGCATTTCGCATTTTTCATGATTTACACTAAGAAATTTCTATTTTTTTAGTTGGAAAGCCATTAAGTCCAAATTTCATATAAAAACTCGATTTTCCAATTTTCCGGAGGGATTTTCCAAAATTTTCTTCCGTAAGAACCTTCTCCTCGAAAATACGAACAACTGACAAAAAATTTTATAGAAATCGGTCCAGCCGTTCTCATTTGATGAATTACTATACATTTTTTACACCATTTTTATATATATAGATTAGTCATTTACACATTCACATGTGGACATTGAAAAAGGTGTTATTTTATTATACGACTCCATATATTTACAGCCCTGCTAACACACAACACAGTGTATGTACCTTAACATAAAACCTCATATCAAATTCTGTTAAGGTAAAAAAGAGCCTTGTGCTTCAGGTTAAACAAAAAAAAGTGAAAAAACACAGATAAAACTACAATTTTTTCTTCCACATAGTTTCAACACAAATTGAAGGTAGTGTGTACAAACCCAAAGTAAATGAATTGTTGTGTAGTAGTGCTAGTGGCAGTAGTAGTAATAAAATAAAAATAAATTTAACTTAAATACAACAAGTTGCTAAAAAAAACAACACACACGCTTACTCACTACTCTACCATACCAGAAAACAGAAGAAGAGGCAGAAAAAAAATAAACTTAAAAAGAAATCATAAACACATGGCAACATACAATAACAACACAACAACACTTTGTTATCAGCAACTAATTTATCAAGACAACAGTAATAACAACACAAACAACAACAACAAGCTATAGAAAAAGTTACAATTTAACAATAACAAAAGTAAATACATACAATCATAACAACAGTGTGGCAAAATGTTGTTGTAATAAGTTTTAGTTTTTTTTGGGCAAAATTAAAGAAGAGCAAAAGAAAACAATTAAGAGCTTATAGAGTAGGCTGGGCCGAATTTTGTATACTCACCACAAAATCACCTATTTACATATTATGGGATGATCGTCATAAAATATTGTGCCGTAATTTCTATTTATTTTAGGTTTGGTTTGGTCGAATTTCATCTCAGTAACGATAGTTACAAGAATTTTAGGCATATTTCAGTTATAATCAAGAATTTATATATGTCTCTAGGTGTTTTTTTTCAAAGCTCTCCAACAGAAGGACACACATGCTAAATCGTCCAGAATATAAAGACTTTTTAGTTCTATGACTATCATTTCATTGTGTTACAAACGGAATGACAAACTTAACATACCCCACATCTTTTTGCTGATGGGTATAAAAATTGGTGATTTAATTAATTAAATTTATCAGTAATCAGAAAAAGTTGCCAAGAGAAAATTGTTTAAAAATATGATTTCAGAAAGGGAGGGGACAGAATAGGAGTGTTCCATTAAGATATATTTTAAAAGAAGAAATTGTTTTTTTTTTTTAATAATAATAAACCAATTTAACAACAATTTTGTTGGGCTGACAAATGAAATCTGATTTCACATAATTGGCAGCTGTCATAAACTTTAGACAAATTTGTATGTTTCAAATAATTAAAAACTATACAAATTAGAATAAGGTTTTAGCTCAAATTTAAATCCGTGATCGACATAAATTGCAATACAAAGATAACATATAAAGTGCAGCATCTTGTTATGTGACCTGAGAAGGAAGATCTGTTATATATTGCCTGCCATTTGTCAGGACATAGAGATGATACGGGACGGCCCAGTTTTTGTTACTTCTTTTGTCTGCTAACGGCCAATATGCAACGTAAGGATCTCCTATTTTTTTTAACAAACACAAACTGCAAAGTCTTTTTGCTTGTCTGCAGAAAATACCCAGAGTCTTTGGTAGAAACCGGACCCGCAACCCTCAGACACTAAGGGCTGTTTTCTCATTAGGCGATTATTTTTTCCCCCAACCAAAAACTGCCAATTAAAGAAAATTTGTTTTCTCAATGTCTCATTAGCTTCTATTCTGTCGCAAAACTAACCAGCCCTCATCTGACGATTATTTATTTGTTATACAGATAAATTCAATCAGCTGACTGCTGTTCATATTTTTTATGTGGCAATACCTTGAGTTTTTGTAAAAAAAAATTAAAAGGATTTTAGAAAAAATGTTTAATAGAGGAATAAACATTAATTTGATGGAGTATGAACTCGAAGAACAAGAATTCCAAGTGAATGTTGAAAGAGTTTATCATGCCAGACCTAACTACCTGACAGACATGGATATTCACCCGTATCGTGAATAAAAATTCCACGTGAAATTTATTCACTTTTCACATTTTCCTATTTAAAGTCAATGGCCTATAATCATAGTCATAGAAAAAGCATACTTTAAGCAAAAGCATGCTTTTGTTTTAAATTCAGAACAAAATGTATATGTTTTTGTTGTTTAAAAGTCTACTTTTACCTAAAGTATGCTTTTTCTATGACTATGATTATGGGCCAATGTTAAAACAAATTTTGTTCACTTTTATTTTTTTAACATTGACTTTAAATAGGAAAATGTGAAAAGTGAATAAATTTCACGTGGAATTTTTATTCACGATAGGGGTGATTATTTATTTTTTTAAAATATTAGTTTTTTTGATTTTATTTTTTGTTATTTTTTCACATTTGGAAAACAGCTGATTTATATCAACAACTTGTCACTTGAAGACAAAGTTCCCAATTTCCCATAAATTTTGAGAGGTATTGCCAAATGAAAATAATGTTTCTGTCGGTATATTGAGAAAACCAAAATTGTTAACGGACATATTATCAGTCTAATAAATTTATGTCGACATTTAGTAACAAGCAGTTTGTCGACACATTGAGAAAACGGGCCTAAGAATTTGGAAGCTAACGACTTTGTATTTATTTAAGGAGGAGTGACTCTGGTGGATATTAAATTATTCCACTGCGAGCCATGTTTTTCTATCGTTGTACCCAAAGCGTAATAAAAGAATGAATTGGATTGTATAAACGCGTCAACAAGAACCAGATTAGTTAGAAATATTGCCATGAACGTGCTATTACAGGAAATATTTTTACCGAAAGCCCAACCTAGCAGCAGAACTTAATGAATGACATGACGTTCTTTTTTCCGTGAAAAATTTGTCTTCGATGGTTAAAATAGCAGCAAGTGGTTCTGATGCTTTGTCTAAAGGATTCATAATAGTTGCAATGCTTCAATTTTTACTCTTCCACGAGGTGATTTTATTGCTAATGAAGCTATAAAGATTTGAGAATGGACAGCAATAATTAAATATTAATTTAAACAGCATACCATTCTAGGAGCGCTCCGAAAAAGGAGTCAGAAAAGAGTCCAACTAAAAAGCATTTTCGAAGCGAAAGAAAAATTTGCTTAAAAAATTAATTTTTTTTCATTTTTATATATTTTATTTAAATGAATTCCATTTTATTTTTTACTGTAAATACAATTTATTTAATTTTTTTCCATTTCTAATTTAGTTTATTAAATTCCCTTTTTGTTTATGTAAAAACAATTAAAAAAAATGTGAACTTTTAATTTTTTGTATTAAAAATTGCAATGACTCTTTTCCGACACAATGTATGAGCTCTTTCTGAGCCCAAAAAAAAAAATCCTCATAAAAGACTCTTTGTTGACATTATCTAAGATCTCTTTAATAGCCCAAAAAATTCTCATAAAAGACTCTTTGCTGACATTATCTAAAAGCTCTTTCTGATGGATCATTTTCGAATGTAATGACCCTCTTTTCTGAAGGTTTTCGGAGTAATTATGCTTGTTTTTTTGGGCTCATAAAGACCATTAACGCTCCGGAAAGGGTGTCAGCAAAGGCTCTTTTCGGACTCATATAGCTTGCTAGGCTGTTATGTTGATATTTATTAAAATAAATCTTTCGCAAAATTCGTTACTGTACATTTTCAACAGACAAATTTGTGTGTATTATAATTTAACATTTTTTTGGTAATATTTTTAAAAATATATGTAAGTCCCGGTACCAAATATCTCTCTTCTTTCCCATATCACAAAAAAACTCAAAAATTGAGCAGCAAAAGTGGCAGTGTGTGACCCGGGACTAAGTAAAACAAAGCATTTTATAATTTAAATAGAAATTATTGCTCAAAAATGCAGTTAACTTAAATTTATTTAGACAGATGTATGACAAAAAAAAAATGCGAATACGTTGCCAGTGATATCTTTGCTACTTCATCACTAAACACACATGACTTGACATTTCTGTTTACTGACTGTCTGTCTTGTAGATAAAAATATATAAACTTGAGATAGTACTACTGTTAATGTCTAAGTTGCAAAAAAAAAAAAAAATTAAACAAAAATACAGATATTTATGCCAAATATTTTCTCAACGAGATAAACTAAATAGAGGAATTCGCTGATAACAATAGCTAAAGATAGGAAAATATACATACATATGCATAATATAAATACATATGTATGTATGTAGTGTGTAGGTACTATCAGTTTAGATTAAATTTAGACACAAAATAATCTTAGTACCAATTTACACGAAGCTATTTTTATTGAAAATATTGAGACAATTTTTTCCTTGAAATTTCTTTAGTGCTCACACAGCACAATTTATTTTATTTATTGCTTAAATCGGTCGTATTTTTATTTGAGAATTAACACTCATTTGTATATGTAGTAACAAGAATTGCTAGCAGGGCTGTCAGATATGACGATTTTTTAGTGCTTATGGCGACATAAATTACCATTTGGCCATAAATATACGTCTGTAATTAAATGTGCATATGTACATACATACATAGGTATGATATCTAGTAACTATATTTTACGAGTATGCTTGTTATATGTTAATAAACTGACAAAAAGTAAAATAAACTTGACTCTGGCAACTGTTTTGGCAAAGTACGCGGGCGGTTCGGAAATTTCTTAGCCTAGAACAGAAAAAGTTAAGTGTTTTAGAAACTTTGACTTTTACCTGTTCCCAAATCTTAAAAAAAAATGCCTAGCCAACGTTTTACCTAAAATGAAGATGTAATTACAGTTGTAAACCACCATTTTGAAGGCCTTGAGGAAAAGTATTTTAATCAAGGGATACAATTGCTAGATAAGCGTTGAACTAAGTGTTTTGAAGTTTCAGGAGATTATATTGAAAAATAAAAATGTTTTTGAAACACTAACTATTCTCTTTTTGTGCTAGGCTAAGAAGTTTCAGAACCACCCTCGTAGGTGAAAAAAATCTGACAACCTTGTGTCGTCTTATCTACCCCTCACCCGAATGTCTAAAAGGTAATCAGCTAAGTTTAAGGTACGCTCACACTTGGCAAATATTGGCTGAAAAAATGAAATATATTTAAACTCCTTTATTTATTTAAAAAAACTTTGTTTCTTTAGGACAAGACACAACAAATATTTAGTTTTATTTTATTTAATGTTGTTTGATCTTGCCAAACTCCTGTAAGAGTAAACAACATCAAACAAATTTGTGCTGAAACAAGTGGTTACGCTTTTTTGAGTAAATGTTTGTCAAGTGTGACCATACCGTTAAAGAATTGCTTCGTGTAAATTAGGACTTACACAAAAATAGATGGGCAAAATACCTTTTTTTTTTTAAAGGGAAGTAAGAAATTTTTATGAAATTTCTATATATTTAAAATTAACAATAGGTACTGTTAATAATTTATTAGATTTTTGTTTAATTTGATTACTCACCTCTTATTGCTCTAATATTTGAGCTAAACGAAATTCAATTTAAAAAAAAATGTTTCCTTTTAAATTTAACGAAAATACATGGGCTGTAGGTTGTTTTAATAATTGTTGATTTTATTTTTTATTTTTATGTTTAAACAATGATTTTTTTTGCACTTTAACTTTTGTTTAATGGAATTTCTTTTGTTTAATTGTGTTCAACTTTTGTAAAATTATTTTCTTGGCGTTATCTTATCTAGAAATATTTTTTATTATTAAATTTAAACACAAAAAAACAGTTTATATTTGAGTAAGTTTATCATATCATATCAGTTGATATCACTATTAGTTACGTTCTGCTTTATTAATTTTCTTGGATTTTTTTGTTATCAATACATTTCTGAAGGGTTATTAAATTGTTGTAAATTATTTCCTTTCCCAGTACAATAATATGTATGAAATACCTACTATTTGCTGTTTAATGGTTGAGTTGTAGGAATTTTAACTGGAAATAGAAAATAAAAGTAAAAAAAATATTAATAGTTATAAATAGAGTTATTGAGAATATTGTAAATAAGTTTGTACTTGGAGTACATTTTTAGTTTACAACTACACAGATATATAATATTCATATCAGTTAAGCAGTGGGAAGCACGTTTTTAAAATTTATAAAAAAATTTTACTAAAAGTATGGAATGTTATGGAAAGTTCAATAATTGAATATTTTCGAAAATAGAAATGTTTTTATTTTCAATCAAGTTAAATTCAATTTAAATATACACTGGCATTGCATTATTAAAAATATATAAATCTCTCACAATTTTATTAGTTTACGGTCACACTTGGCAAATATTTGAAAAAAGACGTAACCATGAAATTAAATATATTTAAATTCGTTTATTTTTTTAAAAAAAACTTCGTTTATTAAAAAAAACCACAACAAATATTTAGTTTTATTTTATTTGTTTCTGTTTGATCTTGCAAAGCTCTTGCTAAAACTCAAACTAAATTTGTCTTAAAACAATTGGTTATATTTTTTGAGTAAATATTTGCAAACTGTGACCTTACTTTTAGTTAAAGAAAAAGCAAAACAGTTTAACTTACAGTGGCTCACAGCTTAATTTAGGCAAAGCATTTTTTGTTTGTTTGTTCAAAACTCTATAAAAAGAAAACTAACAGGAACTTAAAAAAGAATTGATGTCATTAAAAAAGAAATGTTTAATTCTAAAGAGGGGGTGCACGTACAAACTATTTGTTCGGACAAAGTTTTTTTCATATAAAGTTTGACGTCTCTTTTTTTTTAGAGAGAGAAAATATTTTTTACGAACAACTTTCAGCTTGAATTGGTTTAATTTTATATTTTGTCTGGACAAAAACTGACTTAGCTGCTAAAACAATCGAAAAACATCGATGTTTTCTTTCGATGCTTCGAAATGACGTGTATGTTGGTATATAAACGTGTTTACATATCTAACATTTTAGACCTTCGATTAAAAAAAATGCACTTAAATGATGCAACGGCCGTTGCCAATGCTGTATCAAAGATCAAGGAATTAATGAAAAATACTCTTTTGCAAAATGAAGATATTGAATCTGACTCAGAAAAATCCGAAAAAAGTGAGGATATTTTTTCATTATGGACCAGCCATTATAAACTGGTTCATAGAAATTGGAAAATCAACAAGACTGAAGATATATTGTCTGATGAACTTTTAGTTTAGTTGAGGACTCCTGTTGGAAGACTGAACGCAAATTCATTGGATATTTGGAAAGATTATAAATCACATTTTCCCAAGCTTTACAAGATCGCTCTTAAATACCTTACAATGGTGGGAACATCGATTCCGGTGGGAACATCGGATTCAACAAAGAAGCAAATTGAGTAAGTTTTATTTGTAAACAGTATTGAAAAAAAGTATTGGGAGATGTAAAATAAATTTAAGATTTTTCGAAAATATAATAATAATACATATATAATTAAAAAAAAGAACATCGCTGTATTTTATGAATTATCGATGCAACATCGATGTATGTTTGTGATGCATCGCATCGAAAAAAAAAAATTGATGTTTTTTTACAGTGTCCATCCCTATTCCATGGCCATCAGCAGAAGCAACTTTCTTTTTTCATTCATTTAAAATAATTTAATATTTATTTTTTAACACTTTGGGTGAATCGTGCTGCAAAAAAGTCTCAGTAAAACATTTTTTTCCGGACAAAATATTTGTTCGAAAAAAAATGGGTGAATCCAACTTAACAAACAAATATAATTTATTGCATAAATAAACATTTTACTATATATTAAAACAAAACAAACACGTCACAGCTTATTTTATGCATTAATTATCAAACAGTTTATATAAATATATTAAGTTTGTCATTTCGTTTGTAAACATCGAAATACTGGTCGTAAAATCAAAAAGTCTATATATTCTGGTTGCTTATAAGATTCTAAGACAATCTAGCCATGTCCGACATAGAACAAAGACATTTTTACCAAACATTCTTTGCTTCACCAAAATGTTTGTTATTAAAAATGAGCAGCATCGGTCCGTAGAATCCGGGTTATAGACTACCTCGATATTTTTTGCTATTTTCTTTAAATATAATGCAGATAATATCATGAAATTTTCCAGATTTTATTTTTATTATAGAAGGACAAGTCCCGTTGAAAATGGTAGGAATCGGTCCACGATTCCTAAAATTTGGATTTATGTTTCAGACAGAAAAGCAGCATCCATAAACAATTAAGCAAACATAACTTTCATGCAACGAGAAATCTCAAAACGATATTGTGCTTGTGTCGGCCCGTATTTTGACAATGCCTCATATAAAGTCCACTTCCAAAAATTACTTAACTTTTAACTACTGAAGTGGTGGTAAATTTTACCCTTATATTTTTATGTTTGTAAATTTTTTTTAGTTTTAAGAAAAGTGACTATAAAATGAAATCCTTGTTTTGTTTAACTAGAATTTTGTTCTTTAATGTGATTATTTTATTAATTTAGAAATGTATTTTCTTATTCCAATTGAAAAGAAATAATGAAAAAAAGGAAAATTTTTTTGGCAAAAATTTTTAAAAATTAAAAATTCATTAAATTTCATTTTCATTAAATTATTATTTTTACTGAAGCTAGGAATTGTTTTTATAACATGAAATCTTATTAAAATTTATTGATAATTTTTCTTGGCTGAGCTGGGTTGAATTTACATGTTTCAAGAATCACCACAATCTTTCATCAGAATTCTTTGAGTTCTAAACTCTGCACCACTGCAGTGCCTGCTAGCCAACAGTCAAACATCAATCTTTAACTAGTGCTACTGGTTGTTTTCATCTAACTTATGTCAATCGAAAAAAGGATAAGGTTCTGAAAGAATTTTGTCCGCAGCTGTTGCAAGTTTACTTAGCAAAGTTTGTACTTTTAAAATTTTCTAAAAATTAATATAAAGTTTAATATAACACAATATATATAACTATGTTATCTGTATAAAATCTAAACAAATTTCTTAAATTTAAAGTCATAGCACTAAACACTATATAGAAAGACGTTCTTATATTAGTTTAAGCACATTAGAGAGGGGTCGTTTAACCCTGTGCTCAATGTTTTGCATGGCCAAATTCTTTGCACAAATACATTTATAGCGAAATTTACATTCGACAATGTTTTGCCTAATGGCACACATATTTAATTTGATGGTGTTTGAGGTAAATTATTGGGTCACTGTGCAACATTGAGTTTTATAATTTTAGATTTTGCTGTTTTTTAATGAACAACAATTTCACCTAAATAACTTACATTTTTTCCTTAAACTTCTGGGATGGTTGCAAGTAGTAAAACACAAAAGCTTTCACACAAATAATGCACAAGAGTACGAGAGGCAGAAACACACTTGTCAATTTTGCTTTAATTTATGCAAAGATCAATTAACAAGTTTCAAATTAAACGGTAGATTTTGTTGTTGGTTTAACCCATTAAGGCCCGAGCTGTGATCCAGTTAAGCTAGGACTCTGAAACTTTCAAATTATTATAATTTTTGCCTAGACACAAAGGAAACCAAATTTTAAGTAAATCGGATCGGTGGGATCCCAGATAACCCACGTTGCGAAAACGCAACGTTGGGCCTTACCGATATAAAAATTTAACACATTTGTAAAGTTTTCTATTAAAATGTTTATTCAAGTCTTAAACAGAACTACGAACAATTTTGTGATCTATTCGATCAGTTCGAATAACTGAAATAGCGGATGAGACACTAGTGCAGGGAGCGCTTATTCTCTCAATATTTTCGGTTCTCAACATGCATTCTATAATAAATATTCTAAAATTCAGCTGAGACATTGTGGCTTGTTTTTCATGTTTTCTTAGTAGACAATGTAATTTCCAAGCGTTTACTATAGTTGCGTCTAAAGCATTAGTGAAAATTGGGCAGTACCATTTTTTACTTCTTATTTGAATACTGTAGTTGTTCATAGCGATGTCAAATAAATAAACTCCACCCATAGTCTTATTATACTCACATATAGCGTTTGACATGGGAAGGGCTACCATTTTTTTATTTTTACGGTCATATCGCTTAGCTTGTTTCAATGGTTCTATTGGTACGCAATTCAAATTAGACATTAGTTTGTAGGAGGTGAAGAAATTATCAAACGTGATTGTATGTTGATTTGGTTTGTCGACATGTTTCAGCAACTGCATGACAACATTTTCCCCCAAACCAAAACCAGGATGTTTGGCTGATAGTCCAGTATATGGAAGGAATTGATATAAATATCCATCAACCGAGCAAAGGCACCAGTACTTGTATTCAAATCTAATGGGCTTTCCTTTTATAAACATCTTGCATGAATGTCTACCATAATATGCTACCATTTGCTCATCGATTGGTACGAAAAAACTCCAAATTGCATAAAGTTTTAAATCACTATTTCTTTGCTGTGCTTAAAATCAGTTTACCAACTGATCATTATCTTGAAATATTTTTCTTTGTAACTGAAATAAGATCATACATACATGCATACATAACAGAAATCAGCAGTACTCCTTATGAGGTTGTGTGTTTGCTCTATTCTTACTAAAAAAATATATTCTTTATCATGCTGTATGTATTTGACAAGTACATGCATTTTTATATTGTTAAAGCCCAGTGTTGCGTTTTCGCATCACACTTGTTATTAGTAATTAAAAATCTAGTCAATGGAAAAAAAAGTTGGATTATACAGTAGGTATTACAATATGCAAGTGTAAGGTATCTCTGCCAAAAGTAACTGATTGGTACACCATATATTACTAAATTTTTTTCAGTTTTTTATAAAAACTCCCAAAAAGGACGAAATATTAACAATTTATTTTCAAAAAATTTATAAGAAAAACTTATGTATGCCAAAAATCCTGAAATACGCCAATTAGATATGAGACTAAATTTTATTTCCTTGTGCTTTGTTTAATTATAAAGTAATCTGAAGAGGTCTGAGAGGTGGTTAAAGTGAACGTTGCGAAAACGCAACGCAGGGCCTTAATGGGTTAAGGTGTTTAGATTTGTTGTAAATATTTTTGTTGTTGTTTTTCGGTCAATGTGTAGATAAATGTATAAATAAAAATGAACAAGTTTCACAAACAAAAGCGTAATGAAATATTTATATTAATACAAATTTTTTCCACTGCACGCACTTGTTTATTTTTAAAACAACCACTTCCACATTTTGCTGTATTCTTTTTTTTGGGTTTTGTTTTGAAAAAATTACGCAAAATTGATTTTATTTTAATTTTGTTTTTATTTCACATTTAGCTATTTATATTTTTTATGGTTTGTTGCTACGAAATTTTGTATATTTTTTCATTCAATTAACATAAAACTCTGGCAAGAATTATAACATCAGCCACAAATAACAACAATAATATTAGAAAACAGCAAAGCACACTCTCACAATATTGAATTGAACTGATCTATACAGTTTAGAACCGAAACCGTACCGTATAATGTATTTTTATTTATATTTCTTTTTTTTTGCTGTGTACTTGATTAATTTATTAGTACAGCATTTAATTAGTTGTATGTTTTTAGTAGATTATACAATAATTTAATTTAATTTGTGATAGCTGTATATTTTGTTTTAAAATTTTCGTTTTTTTTCGCACTATTTGTTAAAGCACGTTCGTGTTTAAGAAAAAAATGTATTAAAACACTAATCAAACTAATAATGATCTCAATGTTAAACTTATAAGTAACAAACTGAAAAAACGTCAATATAAAATAATAAAAAAGAAAACCGCTAATTAAAGACGAAACCGAGCGAAAATGAAAAAAAACCGCATTATCGTTCCCTATGGAAAGAAGTTGAAATGAAAACTGACACAAAAGCTGACATGAACAAAAATTTTTAGGTCTAAAATTCACACATTGGCTAAAATACAACAACTAAAAGCAACAGCAAGTACACAAGCCCCAACTACAACAAACACAACAACACTTTCAACAAGATCTGTGTGTAAAAAAAAACCGAACAGAAAAAACCAACCGATTGTGGACGATAATTTAAGCTCCACACACCAATTCAACACCAACAACTCAAATAATGTACATATGCATGTATTGTAAATATGCTCCATAAGCAAAATGAGTTAAATAATAAATACTCTTGAACAAAAAAGCTTTTCTCTAATTCTCACTAACAAAAAAAAAAGAGCTACTTAAAGAGTGCAAGAGAGCCAGTGTGCACAAAAATTGAGAGAAA
This sequence comes from Bellardia pandia, assembly GCA_916048285.2. Taxonomy (NCBI): domain Eukaryota; kingdom Metazoa; phylum Arthropoda; class Insecta; order Diptera; family Calliphoridae; genus Bellardia; species Bellardia pandia. Next base: position 96,296,760 of record OU696531.1, on the reverse strand, counting down.
ATCAATTTAATCAATGAAAACAAACAAGAGTGTGATTAATAAACAACCCAAACAACAACAACCACAATAATAATAAAAACCGGTATTAGGCAATTGCCGGCTTTTAAACAAATATGTACAAAGTATTTCGTAGTAAATAGAAAAAGTAAACACAGATAAAATTCTTTAGTACTAAGTCAAATGTACCAATATATCTAATAAATAAACATATGAGTAATAAACGAGGGCTGTAGCAGAAGTCTTTGCTAAGCAATTAAAGAAGGTAATTTAAAAAAAAATTCCTAGGATTGTACACATCTGTAATAATTTTTTAGTAATTTTAATTTTTAGTAATTTTTAATTGCAGTTTTTAATAATTCATTATAATGAAATCTTTACAATGAAAAAGGACCCCATTAAATGTACAGGGTGGGCCAAAAGAAACCAAGGGGTGTAAAAGTTTAATAACTTTTTCGTTTATTAATTTTTATAATTATAATATAATTGTATATGTAATTAGTTTTTCTTTCAGATTATATAATATACAAAAGGGAAATTTTTTTTTATACTAAGTATGAAAAATGATGTCTCTTAAATGACCACCGTTTTCAGCTTCGCACTCATGGGCTCTTTTTAGAGCATCTATATATATAAAAAGAAGTGTACATTTTGATTGTCACTCCATAACTCGAGAACGGCTCGACCGATTGCCATAAAATTTTTAGGGAAGGTACAGGGAGGAGTGATGATGGTTAGTTGATTTTGAAATCCAAAATCGGTCTAGCCATTCTCCAGTTATGATTTTTTTCCTGAAAAAATTCAACATTTGAAAAAAAAAAGTTTAAATTTCGGTTCGACCTAACGAAAAAAATCTATCCAACCTAATACACAAACTCATACATACACACATTCATTTGATTGACAGCATACAAATGTCAAACAGATGAACCTGTTGAAATGCACATGTTTGCAAATCACTTTCTTTCACTCTTGGATTCTGATACAGCCGGTCATACATTCGCTGCTTTCCAATTGGAATTTTATTACAAGTGATTTTTTTTTTTTTTTTGAGTTTCATAAATATTGGTAAGTATTGAAAATTTAAAAGGTGATTTTAAGTGTGTTCAGTGCAAAAAATGTGTTTGGATTCCAGAAAACATAGTGAAAAGTGATTTTTTCCATAATTTCATCTTATTGCATCATCCATTTAGCGTGTACTCAATATCGAATTCATTCGTAATGTGGACATTGTTGTTACTGCGTACGGTGCTTTTTTTATATCCCATTTCAATAATGGATGATCCAATACGATGAAATTATGGAAAAAAATGGAATATAATTGAATTTTGGAAAACAATATTTCTTCATTCTTTTACAACAAATAAATAAATGAATACGCGAAACCAAATAAATATTTCTTATGATCTTAAGCTAATAAAATTGAATCATCTCAATTAATCATTCAAAAACACCATATTTTTTAAATAATAAACCATGTTTTTTTTACATACTTTCCAAATAAACAAAACAATTTTGTTTTACTTTAATGATTTTTTGAAAAAGTTTAAAGTTTTACAATGCAAGATCCGCTTTAGGATCTTTGAGGAAACCACAATACTGACCCAGTGCGTCTATCATTGGCCATGTCCATCAATAAGGCGCAAGGACAAACGCTTCAAATATGCGGATTAAATTTGGGGGAGCCGTGCTTTTCACATGGACAGCTATACGTGGCCTGCTCAAGAGTTGGAACTCCAAATTGTTTGTTTGTGCTCGCTTCAAATGGGCAAACGAAAAATATTGTATATCCAAATGTTTTGGATTAATATTAATAATTTTTAAATACAATGCATTCATTTCATAAAAAAAATCAAGAATATTTCATTTCTTTTTTTGGTTGGTTGCAACGAAGTGCATCGGGGTCCGCTAGTTTTCCATAAAATATTTCAAAACTTGTGGCTGTAGCGTTCGAATTTCTGACTTGAGTTCAAGGTTTGTCTCTGGCTTGTTTACATACACTCGCTCCTCCAAATCTGGCGATCGCGCTGACCAAATAATTTCCAAATTTCTGGAAATTATTCGCCCTCCAAAAATTTGACTTAAAAGTGCCATTGTTTCTCTGGCTTAAATAATAAAATTCTATTGTTCTGGTTCTTTGTTCAGTTGTGAACCTCTCCATTATAAATTCTCCAAGTGTTGTCTATATAATCTGAAAAAAAAAATAAAAAAAAACAATTAATAAACGAAAAAGTTATTAAACTTTTATACCCCTTGGTTTCTTTTGGCCCACCCTGTATTTTAAATACGAATACATTTGAGTACATACTATCAAATTCGTCACATGAAGGTTATTGCTAAAGGTGAATAGGGTGAAAATCTTTGTTTGAAAATAAAATTAACATTTTAAACATGCAAATAAAAATGCTTGTATAGCCTGATTGTTTGGCCTACTAAACTGTAGACGAACAATCATGGTTAGAGTCCCAGTGGAGCCCTAAAAAATTTTATTGAAAAAATTAAAATAAAAGTACTTAAAATACAAAACAAAAATAATCTAAAAAAGTACCAACTATGAATTGAAATTATCCTTTTTCACCAATTAGTACTTTTACTATTATTACTTTTAATAGTAATCGTTGATCTCTTTTTAAAAAGTTTTATATACAATTTATGAAATTAAAGAAATTCAATAAACATTTTAAATAAAAAAGAAATTCTAAACTTGGTGCGTTTATTTTATTGGAGCGTTTTTTTCTTTATTTTGATGCATTTTGAAATTTTAAAGTTGACAGAGCTTCTAATAACTTTGATTTTGGTAGGTTTGATATGTTTCCTTAAAATTATTTTATTATTTCTGAGAATAATTGAAATATGTATTTATTTCATTGCGAAATACAATTTCCAATAATACAAAAAACAAAACTCAAACATTCCCTTCATCTAAATGAGTATTCAAAAAAACTACAGCGATTGTTACATTTTTACTATCTACTAGGATTTTCTTTAATTAGCTATATTTTTAATAATTAATTAATTAGTTATATTTTTTTAAAACGGGGTCCCTTCGACCCTACTTAAGTGTTCGCACGTAGTGAACTACCACGTAAACCAACCAAGCTATATTTCTACATAATAGGGTGGAAAATTAGAACTAAATAAAAATACATGCGGCATTTGTCGCATACTTTTTTCTTCACTCTAAAATCCGACCAAACTACAGAAGCTTTTTTTTTAATAAATTTGGTAAGAAGTAATAAATAAGTATAAATTTGTGTTTGAAGATTATTAAATCGATTTTTATTACATACAAACATATTAAAACATTTATAAAACCGGATTATATGTGAACAATTGTTTGGTACAAATTAACTTATTATTGCTACTAATTTTAATTCCTTTAAAGACACAATTATGTTTTTTTCCTTATGTGACTCGTCTTACATTTTGTGTTCAAAGACTTTACTCAATCATTTGCGCGTAATGATCGCATCATTGAGTGTTTTTATTTTGTAGTGAGCTTTTACTCAAAGGTATAAAATTGAGCTTTTCAGTTTTATTATTATGAGTACTATATGTTTAGCAAAGCTTTTAATGTAAATAATAAACATTTTTAAGTTAATATCTCTTTTGATAGTAAATGTTCTCCAACATTGACAATGTATTTTAAACTTTTAAGAGGATTTTTTTAAACAATATTTTTTTTTTTAAGGTAAACTTTAAGTTAAATTTAAAAGTTTTTACATATGGATTTATAAATAAAGATTAAATAGCTATCTATTTATAGAGACTGTACAAGGCAACCAATTTTTGTTAGCAAATATTGCACAAAATCTGTCGCTAGCTATAAAATTATAATAAAATATTGACTATAATGTTGCCTCAAAAATGTTTGTATTATCTGTATTTCAAAATTTTAACCAAAAAAGACTTAAAAATCATGTGCTTTAACCCTACGGTCAATAACCAACAAAATATGCGTTAGTCAATAACCAGGTACCCCGGTACCCCTTTGTAGATTTTCGCAATTTTATATAAAAAATTATGGTTTTAAATTCAAATAAATCCATATATTATATACACACAGATGTTGAATATACTTATGTATATAAAAAATTAAATTGAATAAGTGTTTTGTTTTAGGTCGCATAGGTTTAGCGAGAATTCCCCTTACTAACTTATTTAAGAAAAAGTGATTGACGGGAGTTCACCCATTTAGCAAAATGAGTGAAACAGAACATTTTGCGGGACTTGTTTCATTTTTATTAAAATTATTCATAGTATATTGTTCAAGTAAGAATGTCGCGTAAAGTGGAGTTGTTATCACAAAGATAATACAAACATTTATCAGATGAAGACAAAGTTAAATATACATATCTCATCTACTTTCGACGATATTGTGGATGATGAACAGTTGTCTGAAAGAGAAGATGAACAAACATCATTTACGGGAAATGTGGAATTGTCAGACGCTGAAGATGTCCCAGGATGTCACACGAATGTTGATCTGACTAATTCTGATGTTTATGATGGGCCATCACATCTTATCCTCTACACCGAGCACCAATGGGCATTACCAGATTCTGGTCACTATTACGTTTATACGCTTTGACGATGCAAACACCAGAGCTAAAAAATACTTACGGATAAGGCTGCTTCAATCCGTGATATATGAGTAATGCTCAACGCAAATCTTTCAGCGCATTACAAACCCAGCGAGTATCTCACAATCGACGAACAGCTCTTCCCATACCGCGGCAGAACTAATTTCTCACAATATATACCCTCAAAGCCACCAAAATATGGGATTAAAATTTGGTGGATTTGTAACTGGAAAATTAGCAACGGGTCGTGAGATTCGACAAGGAAAAAGAGTTGTTACAGATCTAACAGGTCCTTTCAATGGTAGTGGCTGCCACATCACAATGGATAAGTTTTTACCACCCTTGATTTAGGGAAATATTTGCTATCATTCAAGTTGATAATGGTGAGAACGTTGCGCAAAAATAAGCCTTACATACCTGATATAATGAAGGATAAAAAACAAGCTATTGGATCCTCCATATGCGCAAAGAAAATTAAATTCTATTATTGCATTATTGCGCCACAACGAAAGCATTGGTAGCAATGGAAAACCAGATATTATAACATTTTATAACCAAACAAAAGGTGGTGTAGATATCATGGATCAAAGGCTGGGCCAATATACCTCACAGCGGCAAACAAAACGATGGCCTTTGTCACTCTTTTACAATATAATAGATATCAGTGCATTTTCTGCATATATATTTTAAAAACAATAGCACTATACCATATAGAAATACATAAAGGAAATGTTTTTGCAGGCGCTCAGCGGGGATCCAATAGCTAAATTACTCGCCACTTTTCGTCAAGATCTGCTATTGAATGATATTTTCAATCAAAAATAAAGGAACTGTGGTAAATTTTAATAAAAAACAAATAAAACTTGTTGGGGTACCACGGTATCCGGTCATTGACTCGCGTAGGTGTCGAAAGTAAAAGCCTTTTAAACAAAGATTTATATATTAATTAATTTATTTTTTCTTTTTTTAATGTCTATTAACCCTAATCTTACCAACATGTGTCTGTGAGACACATTTTGATGTTTGATTCAATAAAACAACGAAACTTTGTTACATATTGACACCAAATTTTATGACTTTTATTTTACATCTGTTTAGTATAATTTCACAAAACAAAGTTGATAAATATTAAATTCCTCTATTTTTTATAAGCCAAAATAAAAAAATGAAACATAAACTACCAACATGTGTCTCAGAGACACATACAAAGAATTTAGTAGAATGTGCAAATTTGCCGAAGTTGCCGAAGGACTTATTGTCCCCCAAATACATCAAAGGTCAAGAAATAAATTACAACGTCCTATAGTTCAATGCATGGAAAAAGTTCTTCATGAAGGAAATACACCAAGTACAACCACTTCTACAACAAATAAACGTAAAAGATGCTATATGTGCGATCCAAAAATAAGTCGTATAATAAAGCAATGCTGCCAAATATGTAAAAATAATGTCTGCAATGAGCATGCTAGAATGTATTCAATAAAAAATTACTTAACATAAACTAATTTGTAATTGTCTTATGCTTTTTTTTTTTAATTTGTATGTATGTGTCTTAGAGACACATGTTGGTAGGATTTGTAAGTTTTTATGTTGGTATGATGAGGGTTAAGACCTTAATTGCGACGATTTGAAGTTTCACGGCCATATTTTTATTATTAAAGAATTGCGAGCACTTTTAAGTTGAAAAAGTTACCTGGGTACCCGGTTATTGACCGTAGGGTTAACGCTTTTAGTAACAAAATGCTTTAAATTTTTATTCTTTAACCCCTAAAACTAGCTTTAAATTTATGTTATATTTTAAATATAAAAATATTTTACTATTTGTAATTTATTCAAAACCATAATTATAAAGTATTGATTTATGAATTTCTACATTTATTTAGTAAACACAATAAAACCAAAAATTAAATAATAATTTAATTAATTTTCATAAACTATTTGTAATTATTTGTATGTATGTATATTTCACTAACATTATTACCTTTTTATTTAACCAAAAATAAAAGAGAAATTTTTCGATTAAAAAGTGCTTGTGACGTGTCTAAGACTTATAAGGAATTATTACAGCACGTGTTTTGATTCACAAACTTAATTTACATTTTCTAAATTGTTTTATTTTTTTTTCTTTCTTAAAACAAATACTTACTACTATGAATTGCTGACAAGTAACTAAAGTGTATGAAAGGGAGGAAAATTGTCGATGTAGGTCACTTAACTTTAAGACATAAAAAAGCAAGAAACAATATAAAGGGAAATTGTTTAAAATAAAAATTTAAATTGCTTGAATAGAACTGAGAGAGATTTGAATACCATTTGGTGTTTATGATAATTGAGAGTTTTTAATGTGGCATATTTTAGGGCGGTATTTGCAAAAGCAATTCTAAGGAATGCTTGAGGGCAAAAGTAAGCTAATGTAAATATTTAGGCCAAATGAATATCCGAGAAAAATTTTACAATAAGTTGAAGCCACACGATTATGATGAAGAAATGTTCTAGAATTCTTATTCATTGAAAAAAAGAACGCAATTGAATACTTTTGAACCACAAATATATACTCATTTATTGATACTAATTTAAATGCCAAAAGAAGAAGCTAAAATTCGTGTACTGGTATAAAACTCGTTTCTTAAGATTTAATTGACCGCATTTACAGTTGCACAACATTTCGATCCAACTACACTGCATACTTATTACATATTAACTTTCCTTTGGCTGTGGGCCAATAATGTTAAATTGGCCGAAGCTAGAGACAATTTGATGGCTCTTAGTTTTGCTTTTACTTTTTAATAATAACAGGAAGCTAAATCAAAACATTTCTTCAGACCACAACTGCTAATTGCTTGCAAAACCTTTGCGTTTTTTATACAATTTATTCATATTTTATATATTTGTATAAATGTACTCATTTTAGGGTACTTACTTGGTTTATAAGTTTTTGCGCAAACATTGTCTGAAAGATCCGGACTTTGCTTTATTGAATCTAGTATTTTCTTTCTAAGTTCCTGGTTTCTTTAAAATCATTTCTGCTTTATTTAGATTTATAATTTGTGCTGAAGATTAGCATGTATTCTTTTATTATTTAATTGTCATTACATTCTGGAAGCTTCAGCTTATGTGGGCGATTGTTTACTACTCCATAAAAGAGTCTATTACTCCACAGGAGAGTAGATGAAGGTCAACTACTCCATAGGAGAGTAGATGGTCTACTACTCCATACTATTCCAGATGGTATACTACTACATAGGAGGATAGATGGTCTAATACTCCACAGATGGTATACTACTCCATAGGAGGATATATGGTCTTATACTCCACAGGAGAGTAGATGGTATACTACTCCATAGGAGGATAGATGGTCTACTACTCCATAAGAGGATAGATGCTCTACTACTCCACAGGAGAGTAGATGGTCTACTACTCCACAGGAAAGTAGATGGTCTACTACTCCACAGGAGAGTAGATGGTTTACTACTCCACAGGAGAGTAGATGGTCTACTACTCTATAATATTGTAGATGGTCTACTACTCCATAGGAGAGTAGATGATGGTCAACTACTCCATAGAAGAGTAGATGGTCTACTACTTTATACTATTCCAAATAGTCTAATACTCCATAAGAGGATAGATGGTCTACTACTCCACAGGAGAGTAGATGGTCTACTACTCCACAGGAGAGTAGATGGTCTACTACTCCATAGGAGGATAGATGGTCTACTACTCCATAAGAGGATAGATGCTCTACTACTCCACAGGAGAGTAGATGGTCTACTACTCCACAGGAAAGTAGATGGTCTACTACTCCACAGGAGAGTAGATGGTCTACTACTCCACAGGAGAGTAGATGGTCTACTACTCTATAATATTGTAGATGGTCTACTACTCCATAGGAGAGTAGATGATGGTCAACTACTCCATAGAAGAGTAGATGGTCTACTACTTCATACTATTCCAGATAGTCTAATACTCCATAAGAGGATAGATGGTCTACTACTCCACAGGAGAGTAGATGGTCTACTATTCCACAGGAGAGTAGATGGTCTACTACTCTATAATATTGTAGATGGTCTACTACTCTATAATATTGTAGATGGTCTACTACTCCATAGGAGAGTAGATGATGGTCAACTACTCCATAGAAGAGTAGATGGTCTACTACTTCATACTATTCCAGATAGTCTAATACTCCATAAGAGGATAGATGGTCTACTACTCCACAGGAGAGTAGATGGTCTACTACTCCACAGGAGAGTAGATGGTCTACTACTCCATAGGAGGATAGATGGTCTACTACTCCATAAGAGGATAGATGCTCTACTACTCCACAGGAGAGTAGATGGTCTACTACTCCACAGGAAAGTAGATGGTCTACTACTCCACAGGAGAGTAGATGGTCTACTACTCCACAGGAGAGTAGATGGTCTACTACTCTATAATATTGTAGATGGTCTACTACTCCATAGGAGAGTAGATGATGGTCAACTACTCCATAGAAGAGTAGATGGTCTACTACTTCATACTATTCCAGATAGTCTAATACTCCATAAGAGGATAGATGGTCTACTACTCCACAGGAGAGTAGATGGTCTACTATTCCACAGGAGAGTAGATGGTCTACTACTCTATAATATTGTAGATGGTCTACTACTCTATAATATTGTAGATGGTCTACTACTCCATAGGAGAGTAGATGATGGTCAACTACTCCATAGAAGAGTAGATGGTCTACTACTTCATACTATTCCAGATAGTCTAATACTCCATAAGAGGATAGATGGTCTACTACTCCACAGGAGAAAAGATGGTCGACTACTCCACAGGAAAGTAGATGGTATACTACTCCACAGGAGAGTAGATGGTCTACTACTCTATAATATTGTAGATGGTCTACTACTCCATAGGAGAGTAGATGATGGTCAACTACTCCATAGAAGAGTAGATGGTCTACTACTCCATAAGAGGATAGATGGTCAACTACTCCACAGGAGAGTAGATGATGGTCAACTACTCCATACTATTCCAGATGGTCTACTACTCCATACTATTCCAGATGGTCTACTACTCCATAGGAGGATAGATGGTTAACTACTCCACAGGAGACTAGATGATGGTCAACTACTCCATAGGACAGTAGATGATCTACTTCTCTTTAGGAGAGTAGATGTTCTAAATTAATTAATATAATATCAAACTGGTTTTTGTTTAAGTCACAAACAAAGCAAACACATAAATATATATCCGATGGTAAATTTTGATATTTTTGTACAAATGTTTCAAAAGGTACACTTGTGTCTTAGGTGGTACAGTGTGTCACAGACTGACGCCATATAAATATGAAACCTCCCTTTAATATTAAATATTAGAACTAGAACTGGTCATTAACTACAATAAACCAGTCACATAACTACTTCTATGTTCGTTTCCTTTATATCTGTTATAATAATTGCAACAACTTTATAGACCATATCGGGGCTTCGGTAAACGCTTCAGATCCATATGACAAACTTAAATGAAAAAATAAAAAATTTATAGAGAAAGTGGCTCAAAATATTTTAAAACAACTGTTTTTTATGATTCAAGAAACTGTTTCAATTTCTTTAATACTTTCTTATCACTCATGGGAAAGTGTTTAATGCTATGATTTAATTGCTTTATTTTACTTTAAACAAAACCATTACAAAATCGTTTTAATATTTTATTTTTATTATTTATTATCAATCTGATTGCCAACTTTGTATGTTTTCTTAAGAAATGCATAAATATTATTCATATTTCAGCATTCTTTAGAGCCAGCATTTCCCAGCAAGCATTTTTTAGCTAATGTTTTTGTAGGAAAAAAAAACAATTAAAAAAACATAAAACAATTCAATTATATTCAAAGTGATACTTATTACAAGATCAACACAATCAGCTTTGATTGAAGATTAAATTTAATTTTATCTTTATTCTATTACGAAAGAGTCGTTGTCGTAAAAAGAAAACGACACTAATAAGGTTGAATATAAAATGTACAAAAATGTTAAGTGGTTGCACTCTGCTTTAACTAAAAATTATTAAATAGCTTAAAAGTTGTAATTAAAGAACGGCCTTAAGGCAGGTGAGAGGGGGGAACGTTTATACCCGGGTCACCTTTGAACTATGTTGATAAAATCTCAGTTTAACATTTTTTCCGACCCTTAAATGAGTTTTTCACATGGCAACCTTATTTTCTAGCAACGTCAACAACTTTTGCTAGTTTTTTCAGTCGTCGACCGAATGTAGTTCGGTGAACAAGTTTTCGCAGTGCTATTGTAATTTTTTTTGTAAGAGTGTAAGAAGTAGTCAGTGATCGTTTTCTTTCGTGAAAGAAATTTATTGCAGAGCAAAATTTATTGCAAACAAAATTAAAATAAGTTATTTGATATTTATGTAGAAAAAAAATATTTATTATAAATTTCCGTGAAATGGCAAGCCAGTTCAGGTTTGAGCAAAGAAAAAGGGGGCACCTTTGAACATGTTAATTTATCAACCGAAGTACCAAACATTGTTGATTCTCTCTGATTTTCTAAAAATGAAGAATCCAATGCTGATCATGATGCTTTAAAGGAAAATGTAATGTCACCTAAAATCGCGAGGCCTTTTCCGTCTTTATTATATAAAACTTATTTTTGATCTGAATTTTTTTTATTTTTTAATTGTTAATGTTTATGTTTTTCTTAATAAATAAAACGAATTTATTATATATATAAAAATATAACTGTTTATGTTATTTTTGGACATAAGCGCTACAAGAAAAAATTGCCGTTCAAAGCTGCCTCGTATGGGGGGCACATTGGAACACATTGACTTCAGCCATTAAAAAATAAAAAAAATATAAATCGAACCAAAAATAAGTTACTTGTAGACTTAAGCTAAAGTTTATTTCCATATATATTAGTTAAATTATGTAAAAAGTCAATAATTCAAAAATATAAATTTTTATGTGGCTTGAAAGCAAAATGTGTTCTAAGGTGCCCCCTCTGCCCTACGGTCACACATGGCAAATATTTGACGAAAAAGACATAACCACTAAGTAAAATGGATTTTAGGTTTTTTAGTAATTTCAAAAACTTATTTTATTTAGGACAAGTCATACCAACAAATTTAGTTTTATTTTACTTGATGCTGTTTGATCTTACAAAATACTTGTAAGATCAAATAGCGTCAAATTAAAATATTATTTAAATAATTTTACCCGCATTTGTATTGTGAGTTAATATGGTATTGCGTTAAGTGATAGGCAAAAGCTTTTAATAATTATTGCTGTAATATTTTGTAATGACTTAAACAAGGTATTGTCGGGCTATGTCATGGCTTTGAGCTGTGTCATAAAGAATACTAGCTGATGTTCTTAATTTCAGTTTCAATAACATGTGTTGAAATGTTGTTCATATGGTTTGTTTTCAATATGACTGTGTTTTCAGCAAACAAGAAACTTACTTTCAAAAAAGTTCGTTGGTTTCAAGTCCATTTAAATTTTTTTTGTATAATCAGCTATATGCCTTCTTTTTTCTGACGGCATCTATCTGCTTCTTATAGACAATATATAAATGCATTAAACGACATTTCAGCAAGTTCAATAAAAGTATTAACCCAAATTTTGCATTTTTATGCATTAAAATCTTCAACAACATCAACGTCATCATGAGTTTTCTTTACAATTCAGGAAACCATTATAAAAAATTGAAATACTGCTACATTTATTACTAGAATGTAGGCAATATTTTACCAGCAACAGCAGCACAGCAACCAACAGAGAGATGCAAACTATCATAATACTTTTTGCTACAAAAGTTGCACCAAAAAAAAAAAAAAAAAAAAAAAACAAATCAAAAATAATATTTTGGACATTTCAAAAAAAAAGAAAAAAACAACAATAACAATTTCCCCTACAGCAATCTAACATTACTTGTGCTGTCTTTTCTGTTTTATTATTAATAGGGCCATTATAATTTAAATAAATTTGCCAGCTTTGTCTACTGTGCAGCAGCGGGCGTCGCTGTATGAAGAAATATATTTCCGTCTGCACATGCATTTCAACAAAAGGCTTTAAGAAAATATTTAAATGAGTTTATTTTAACCAGAAATAAGATAAGATAGAATTGAAATAAATTTATGATTACGATTATTATTTTGTTATTATTTTGTTGCTTTTGCAACTTAAGTAAATATTAATATTTTGTTAAAGATTATTAACAATTTGTACAATATATATATTTATATTTACTCTCACCAAACATTGCTAGGCACAATGGTCTCATTAAAGAAAGGGTAATACCCCTGCTGTAACTAATGGTAGAGGAGAGGAGCAGGAGGTTTTCTTTGGCATTGGCGTAATTTATCAGCAAATTACACCTACATATACAAGTAGATTGTGAAATTAAAGTGTAGGAGGATGCATATGGGTAGTGGTGATACAATAGCTACTTGTATGATGATGATAAATACTTTGTTCTCTTATTAGATTTTATTTTTTGAATTTTGTACTAGAAAAGCAAATGGACATTTTGAAAATATGGATTAGTATAAGTAAGTGTAACACCAAACATTGTCACGCTATGCAATATTCTTTATGATAACTTGTTACCTATTTATGTATGAGTAAATATTCAAATATTTGTCATTTGACCCCTTACAATATTAAATAGACTTTGTAATAGATACGTCACATTTTCGGTGAAAATAATAATTTTTTTTCAACGCTATATTACGCCTTCAATATTAAGCACCAGAATGGAAGGTTTCTCTGCTTACCATGATATCAAGGCCGGGAAAAGAAAGTAGAATCATATAGACCCATCAGCCTATTGACAAATATATCGAAGCTATTCGAGAAAATGCTCATGAACAAGTTATACCCGATTTTAGGTGAAAACAATTGTATTCCGAATCATCAATTTGGATTTAGAAGAAAACACAGCACTATCGATCAAACCCATAGACTTGTCAATATCGTAAAAAAAAAACATTTGATGAAAAAAAATATTGTTCCGCTCTTTTTATTGACATTTCTCAAGCGTTTGATAAAGCGTGGCATGATGATCTAATATAGAAGTTGAAACTAAATTTACCCGTAAACACATGGAAGCTATTGGAAAGCTACTTAACTGGTCGAATATTTAAGCTTAAATAATTCGATTTCTTAAGCTCCGCACAACCTATTGAAGCAGGAGTACCTCAAGGAAGCATCCTGGGACCCTTCTTATACTTATGGGCAGAAATGCACACACATAACATTTACATTGCGTAGAGAATCATGCTCTCCTATTTATATCAATAATTAAGCAATAACACAACAATCCAAAGTTAAATACCTCGGTATACACTTCGATCGTCGCCTTACATGGAAATCTCATATAGATGCAAAATTGACTCAAATTAAATTGAAATTGATCCAAATTAATTGGCTCATTGGCAGAAACTCTAACCTAAGTTTAGATTGCAAACTCTTACTTTATAACTCAATCATAAAACCTATTTGGTGTTATGGAATCCAGCTATGGAGAACAGCCTCAGCTTCACAATTTGTATTCATAAATGCATCTTTTTGTTTTCTTATTTATAATTGCAATGAAAATATTTTAAAGAGCATAACAAACTCAAAAATATATATACAAACAATATTATTATGATCGGTCCATAATTAGTCGTAGCTCTCATATAAGGCCCACTTCTGAAAATCTCTTTAACGGTCATAAATTTCTTAAGAATTGGTAATCAAATAAAATTCGACACAAATAATATGACACTAATTTTTTGGATGATCGGTCCATAATAGGTCATATCTCCCATATAGGGCACATTTCTAAAAAAACAGTATTATACATATACCGGGCGTAGGGTATTATATGGTCGGGCTTGATCGACTATACTTTCTTACTTGTTTTTATTATATGTATTTAGGTGGAGGATATTTAAGATTCGGCACAGCCGAATATTGCACTCTAAATTGTTTTGACTTTATTTTGTTTTTAAACACAAAATTTTTATTGAAAACCCCTTTATTTCATTTAATCGTGGTATTGATATTCACTTCTACAAGTACATATTTGTTAATGATAATAGCGCAATTCATAATCTTGTGCAAATGGTATTGCATCATTGCATGTGCAAACAGGTTTAGCATATTTTTGCTCTTGCTGTGTATTTTGTTAGTGTAGAGCAAAAATATGCTAAACCTTTTTGCAAATGCAATGATGCAATAACATTTGCACAAGATTGTGAATAGCGCTAATGTGTGCGTTTGCTATTCACAATGTTCTGGTGGCCTTGTTGGTTTGTTATTATTGTGTTTGTACTGGCTTGACTAAGGATGTGACCCATATGTCCATATTTGAAAGCACACATATGTGTACGCTTGTGTAAGTATGTAGATGAATGTTTTTAACTTTGTGTTTGGTTATGTTTAGTCTGCTGTCCAATGGTTTGGTTTGGTTTGGTTTTATTGTTATTGTTATTTTGTGTGTGTGTTTTTTTTTTGCTCCGCATGTACGACCCTTAATATTGTGTAAAGCTGGACAGACAATCGACATTGACCAATATTGTTATAGCCTTTTAGCTTTTGCTAATGTATGTTGTTGATTTAAATTTTTTTCTGTGTTTTCTGGCTATTAAACCATTTTAAATGGAGTTTTTTTTTTTGCTTAATGTCCTATAACGCATGCATAGTTAAAAGTTTGGTAGCTTTTGTAAATATTTAATTGTAATGGTTTCAATTTCTAGTTATAAGTTCTTCTGGGGTAAACAGTTAATTTCGCTAAATAATAAAAGTTGTTAAAGGGTATTTTATGGTTGGCTTTGTTTGACTTTTTTGTACACACAAATATAGTAAATCAATTTCTGTTTGTGGTAGAAGAAAAAATACACTCTCAATAACATTATGTTAATAAATCTTTGGTGGTCAGAATTTATAGTTACATTTATTGTCACTATATGTTTTATATTTAAACACTTAAAGGGGTAAAACGATACAATAAAGCAGTTGTGTAAAGGTTGATTTAATGTCTGCAAGTAAGAGTGTATTGGCAAGAATATAAATGTTGTATAAATGTTATATTTTAAAATATTGGCCAGCTTGTGTTTGGCGAAATGCTTTTAAAATAGTTTGAATCTACAAAACCAACTACCTTAAAGGACTTTAACATCCTTTAAGTATCGAGTCTTTGGTCACTAAAAAGGCAGTAAATTAGATTGATATTAGTGTCGTATTTTGTTTAAGAATAAGAAGAATTTTAAGATTACTGTTTTAGATGCTGACAAGAAGTTTAGTGGAATTTCTCTTTGCCAGTTGTTGTGTAAGGCAACTCAACATCTGCAGCACCAAAGTTACAAAATTGATTACAAGGAGGTCTTCACTAGTTGGATCTACAGCTATAAAGTACAGCTACAGCTTAGTAGAAACCTAGTCGCAGGAAGAGTGGAAGAAAGGAGTAACAGTGGCAAAAGTATAATTCCTTTCAAAATATTAATAGCGATGTGTGAACCCAACTGCAAATTTTACCAAGTAAGTGAAGAAAAAGTATAGCCTTTCCTAAATGGTGTTCATCTGATGCCAAAACCTCCAAGCTAAATGGTATGCAGATTTTATAATCATAGTATCAGACATATTTAAACCCCAGTAGAAGATTTTATAGAGTAAGAGAAATGCAAGTGTAGCCACTCCTAGACATGGCAAACGTAAACGGCCGTCACTTGAACTCAATTAAAACTACATGAACCAAAGCATAAAAAAGCGAAGGATTAAATAATTTTGTCTAACATAATAATCTGACTTGATCAAACAGCTTGCAGGGTAAATTACGAGATATTAAAGATCATTCAAGACAAATTCGTAAATCTAAACGACAGTCATCTCGAGTCTAAAATCTTGGTTACACAACTCCAAGCTAGATCGTGCAAAGAAGTGTAGAAAAATCACGCGTAAACTTTAATGAAAGACTAAATTTGTAGACGCTCTCTTTATTCACATATATTACTCGTATAACAAAGTGAGCAAAATTAAGTTTATTGTTGTAGTGATTTCAAAGGCATTCATGTTTTCTATTGAAATCATGATTTGTTGACATTCTTTTGAAATGCAATTTTGTATGTGTATAAAACGTCTTCTAGAACACCTACTGAGATAAGGCATATTGGAATGAGTACCGAATCTTTTAGAATGTGTAAACAGGTCTTCTATAAAGCCAGCAAATGCAAGCACTTGCAATTTAACCTGCTGGGAATTCTTCAGCTTCTTATATATACCTACATAAGTATGTATGTATGTATATATGTACATTAGGGTGGCCCTGTTTGTATGGAAAAATAATAAGGTATCGATGTTTGATTTATTTTAGGACTACGTTTCTCAATTTTTTTGTTTTGGGGTCAATATTTGGTGAGCTGTATCAAAGGATAATGAGGTCCTTTTTACAGGTTTTTTGATTTTTTTTCGCGTTTCTTACAAAGGAACTATATGTAAATTTGGTATCATATGAAAGGTCTTTGAGAGGCGCAATCAATGGGTTATCAAAAATTAAAAAAAAAATTTTTTAATTCAAAATTTTTGAAAATTTCAGACAAAATTTAATTTTTTTTATTTTTTCATAGAATTTACTTAAATAAATAGTTGAAATTTCTGGATTATAAACATCATGCAATTTAACCCAAATAGTTTTTTTACGTTTTTTAAAATTCAATCTAGTTTAATTTTTATTAACTTTTTTTTAAAAACCTAAATCTGTCTGACAATCTCTGTTTTAACTCAATTCATTAATGTAATGGGTATTAAAATAACGTAAATTTTATAAGTTAAAAAACGGGAAAACCCATTTGGGCTAAATTGAATGATGTTTATAATCAAGAAATTTCAACTATTTATTTAAGTAAATTTTATGAAAAAATAAAAAAAGACTAAAATTTTGTCTGAAATATTAAAAATTTTTGAATTTAATTTTTTTTTTTAATTTTTGATAACCCATTTAATGCGCGTCACAAAGACCTTGCAGACGATACCAAATTTATATATACATAGTTCCTTTGGAAGAAATGTGAAAAAAATCAAAAAACCTCTAAAAAGGACCTTTCTATCCATTGATCCAGCTCACCAAATATTGACCCCAAAAGAAAAAAAATTGAGAAACGTTCATATTAGTCGGGAACATCCTCAACTTTATTTTGAGGCCACCCTAATATACACGCATAACTGGAATGTTGCTTAGTTTAATTAATTTATCACTACCAGATAGATACAGTGGGAAACAAAACTGCCCGGATGTCTTGCATTAAGGAAGTAAGGTAATGAAAATGTATAAAGCACAAAAACTCACATAAATTGCCCCCCAAAAAAATATATAAAAAAATTAAAAAAACAAAAAAATTCACTATTCGAACACTTTTGCACAGTATAAGAAATACATAAATATTATCAAGATATTGCTCTGGTGAAATGTAACAGTTTTGCTATTTGGCAAATAGAGCATTTATTGCTCTATTTGTGCATTATTGTTTAACCGTAGGATGTTCAACTGGGCTTTTCGAGGCCCATATTAATTTTGAGTACTCGCCAAAATTTTACTTTTGCTTTAAGCGAAGAAATATTTTATGTCAACTACCGCTAATGCCTTCTGAACATAATGAATTCAGTAAAATATTATTACTATTGATTTCATAGAACAACCTTGTTTTCTTGTTTTATTTTGATGTATTAAGTTATGATTTAAATGTTTTTATACCTTGAAAATTTCTACTATGTTAAATAATTTTGTTTTTGATTTAGTTGGCATTGACTTTGTTTATTTCTAAGTTTTCAAAATTGCGGAAAATATTTTTTTTATTGTAAAGATTTTTTTTGGTTGGAGTAGGTAGGTGCCAAAATAATAAAATAAGTTTTCAATATTCTGTTTGTGCTGGTCATAATTTTATTTGCAAATTTAAATAAAATTTATTGGTGTGATATAAAGAAAGCCAAAGGAGAAGTCTTATCTTCAATTTGGATTCGTGGAATCATTTTGTATTTTATTCAATTGGTAAGGTTTTATTTGGAAAGTTGTTAAAATGTTCCATTACTTGACTTTCTTGTAATTTATAGATTGCCATTGGTTTCTTATTTCATTGCCTAAAATTTTTTGTATTGGAGGAAAATTTTATTAGAACAAAATCTTCGGAAGATTGGAAAATATCATCGGCTTTTGAAAAGTTCCTTAAGGTGGCAGTTATTCAATACAGAGGAAGTGCCGTTAATTTTAAATTTTAGTCACCTGAAGGGCGGCCGAGTTTAACACAATAGAAAAGGGGACATATTGTTTTTTTAATTGACTATTATAGAGTGACCATTTAATTAAATCGGATTATAAATACAGAATATATGTAGAATAATCAAATTTTGTTTTAAAACACCAGGGGTGACTAGATGTTGAATAATATTTGTATTAAACTTTTACCGATAATTTTTTTTTTTTAATTTTTTAACTAATTTTTCACAAGTTGTTTAAATTAAATATTTGTTAAGATTTGAAGTTTGCTTATTAATTAATGTTAAATTTTCATAACGTCAATTCTTTTTTTTATGGTCTTATGGTCACATAAATTTTATTATTTTTTTTAACAATATAAACCAATAATTCATAATTCATACACCCTACTTATAGACTATACAACTCACATACATAACATAGTACACACATACAGTCGATAACAAAAGTTAAACTAAAGTGTAACGCAATTAGTCTACTGTGATCTGGCGCCACCTGACTTCGTTGGAATATATGAGTTGTGAATAAATTTTTTTTTACACTTAAATTTATTTTTACGTACACGTAATATGAATATTAACATATAATCATACTCCAAATTAGTCTGAAAAATATATCAGCTTTTCTTCCTACTGTATGTATATATAAGAAAGTTGGAATTATCTTTCTTCGACTCTACCAAGCTCTGAAAGGCAAAGAGCTGTGACTGTAAAATTACTTACTTGAATGCTTACAAAGAGTCTCAAGCAAATACGAGAATTGTAAATAAATTTTTTCAAAAGATGAGAGTAGAAATGCACTCTACGAAGACCTGGAAAAAGGAAATATAGTTCAGAGTGAACTAAAGGCTATAAACATTAACCCTTCCACTACAGATCAGGGACCAACCACGAGGACGTCAAAGAAGTAAAAAAAACATACTTTTAACAAGTTATTGAGAATTATTTGAAATTCATAAATAATTGTATGATTATTCCAAGCAGTATACTTAAAAACTGTGCAGCATCACTGTCCGCGCCTCCTACTGCATTATTTAACAAATCTATTGAATCGTGTTATTTGCCATCAGTGGGGGAAACATCATATATAATTCCTTTTTTCAACAATGGTAGTAAAAATTTAATTGCAAAACTCCTTGAAAGAAATCTTACAGATTACATATATCATCAAATTTCTTCCTTTCGATCACCATGTCAACATGGGTTGCGCAAGTCTCGTTCAACTAATGTTTTATAACTCACCACTATCGTCAATGAAGGTTTTACAAATAAAATGCAAACTGATGTGATATACACGGATTTTAGTGAGAAGTTAAACACAATCTTCTATTACACAAATTATCACTTATGAGCTTTAGTTTCTCAGCTATAAAATGGTTAAACTCTTATCTATCACAAAGAACTCAACAAATCAAATTTGGGAATGTTATATCAAAAATCATTCAAGTACATTTTGGTGTTTCTCAAGGTAGTCACCTGGGTCCAATTTTGTTCACCCTATTTATCAATGATCTTCCTACTGTTATTTTGCATTCTAAAGTACTGATGTATGCCGATGATGTTAAACTTTTTAACTCTTTTAATGATACAAATGGATATAGTTTACTAAGTGCCAACTTTTGCAATTTTTCTCAATGGTGCAGATTTAATTTATTAGAGATATTACAGATACGTGTGATTTTTTAGGCACAATCCGATTGAGACTTCTTATTATATTGATACTGTTATTTTAAATAAAGTTCAAACCATATGGGATCTCGGCATACTGTTGGAGTATATGTTCGGAGTTCCTGTTCAGTCAACTAAAGTTCAAGGTTCCTGTTAAACCAACCCGAAATTTTGAACTCTTAGCATTAAAATACTACCGTTTTGCTAATAATGATTCTTTTCGTCGTGGACATATCTGAGAGTAATGACGTACTGAAGAGAAATATTACTTTATACCTAAATTTTTGAACTAATTATTTATATATATTACAGCTTTTTGTCATTTATATTTAGTCAGTAAGGATGTAAAATCTATTGACCTAATATGAAAAGATACTTAACCCTTATGTGAGTGGCAGGGTACCCGGGTAACTTTTTAAACTTTAATTGCTTTTTTTTTGGTTTCAAGTTTCTTGACGGAGTGGAACCTCTTGAGAACTCTTATTATTGTGTTTAACATATATTTGGATAAACATTAGATTAGTTTCTTAACTTGAGAGGGTGCTGTGGGTCAATTTACATTTTTCACCCTTAACGGAGTGACAGGGTACCCGGGTACCTTAATGGAAATTTTTAATATAACATTTTTTTATTAGTATTATTTTGATTTATTTTAATGAAAATGAGTTTAAAATCATGTTGGTTTATTTCTGTTGGAATATTTTCTTATTTTTGACATGAATGAAAACGAAAAATAAAAGATAGTGTCCGTTATTTTGTGTATTTCGTTTTTTATTTATTCAAGCAAAAGACTTGAGTAAAGTACAAAAAAATTAGAAATAAGATACACTTTACTATATAAAAAATCAGAAAAGCAAAAAAAAAGTCTACTTAGTTCATTGGAAACAGGTTTCACACAGAGGACGGTTAATTGAATGTACGTTACACAAATCGGAATACAACAACTTGCGCACGCTTTCCGAGTTTTTCTATTTGTTTTATTAGTTTTGCAAATAGAGCAGCTGTCGACAACTCTGATACGGCCACTTTCATCTCTATTTTCGGAAATTGAATTATCTTTTTGTCCACCAGGAATGAATGATGTTGCAAGAACTTGATGTATGGCAGATCGGGTTTTGCAATTATTTTTGGGTTGGTCATACGTTGTTCTATATTTGCTTTACACAATTGAAAACTTAAATCTTATCACTGGTATAACTTGCCAAAGCAGCTACATCAATAGCATTAAAAAATAATGCTAGCGGCCATCGACTTGTTCTTCTTTTTGTTGTGTATTGACCTAAAAGCTTATCCATATTATCCTCCTTTAGTTTGGTTGCAATATGTGAAAATTGTAGGTTTAGCAGCTAATGTAGTTTCCGTGTTAGGCTTTGTATGCATAGCAGAAAACATAACAACTGCTTTCTTTTTTTTTGAACATACGAACACAATGTCCCATCCTGGCTAAAAGCAAAGTTAGTGGAATACAATTGGTATTCTGGATAGGGATCAAGCCGCCAACGCGTACCATCCTTTCCACAGAGTTCAGTTGTTTCTTCAAATTCTTCACTCTCGTCAGAATCATATGAATCCTCGTTAGCCTCTATATATCCCATTTTTTCTGCATTGGATGCTTCTGATATTATGTCGCAAATATTCAGCATATGTTCATCTGATATAAATTCTCCATCATCACTCCCACATTCGTTTAATATTTCATTTATATCGGTTGAGTTTAAACGAGCTTTTTGAGAACAAGAAGCCATTGTATAACACTTTATCTTCTCGCGCTTATCGATCTTATTCATGTATGCACTTAGGTATGTATGAATGACAGTAGCAAGTAACTGAATTTGTCGATCAAGCACAAAGCCAGAGGGAAATCCCCAGATTACTGTTGATGTTAGACTTTGAAAAAACGTATATTTTACATTTCGTACCATTAATCTTTATATATATTGTACTATAATATGAAACTTTCGTATATATCGTATGTGGTACCCTGTCACTCTGTTAAAGGTGTTTTTTTTGTCACTCACATAAGGGTTAAATTTGAAATATTAGCGAGTATTTGCTATTATGCTTTCCAAAAAATAAGCAAAAGTCACTTACAACGTTGAAGATAATCCAGTCAAAAGAATATTCTATATTAAAGAAACTTATACACAATTTGCGCTAATGCTGTCTCCTAATACCCTGGCTTAAATTTTCAATTATTTAAGCATTATATTTTTTTGTTGTTACATAACACATTAATAACTCTTTATGCTGTTTTGCGTTTTTTTTTCTTTTTTGTTTGTTGGCTGGTTAAGTGTTAAATAGATATTTGTTTGTTCGTGCAGAGCAAGAGAAGAAAACTAATTAAAATCGTATTTTGTCACTATTCAAAAACCCACTAAAACCCAAAAACTGCTAAAACAACAAGAAAAGAAATATTTAATTACCTTTTAACTCATGCGACACGCAAAACGTACATTAAATTAATGTTTTACCCTTGTAAAAATGACTCTCCAGAGACCTTACTTGCTACATTCCGGCTCCTTTTCTTCCTAGCCTTGCTTGTGTGCTTGTGGTGTTTGCTGTACAAAGGACAAAATCGATGTTTTCAAACATTTTCGCAAGAATAATGTTATTAGAAATAGAAAAAAAACAACAAACTAAACGAATAAGACAAAGATGATAAGAAAGAAAGTGTGAAAGAAAGAAGGTAAGTGAGTAAGGTAAAATTATAAGTAAAATCAAATCCCAAAAGTCAACTTTCTATGGTATAAAACAAAAGCTATTGGATTAAAAGACATTGTTGTTGTTATTGTTGTTGTTGGTGGTGGTATGGTGGCAGTGGCAAATGTGCTTTATTTCTTTCCTTTTGATATTCTTACGCTGATATAGCTGAGTAGTGATATATCAAGGTTTCCATCTTTTGCGGTTTCATGTTGTTCACTGTTTATTTGCAATGGCAAACAGGGCTGTATGATAACAGTATTAAACAATAGTGATTGTGAACTGTTATACCCAACGCAGCCAGACTTTCAAGTGAATAAGTGAATGAAAAGTTAGAGTGACTTTAACATCTTTAAAGTTGCGTGTTAATATTTACCATAACGGATGTGTCTAATCCAGTCAAAGTGTCTGTATGTCTGCCTGCGAATATTTACAACAACCATAAAGATAGATAAACTTTGACTACAATGTATTATATGCAATGGAAGTCTTTAAAAAAAATAGGAAAATGTAAAGACAGAGCGGTATGGAAGGTAACAAGGGCCCAGGGGCCCGATGTGCAGTACACAACTTTTTATGTTGAGTTTCATTGCATTTTCATAAAAGAAACCTTAAAGAAACCAACATACAGCTCTATAATGTTTCCCTAGTAATTAATTCACCTACTCTTTCCGATACTGCTGTACTCCTGGTTGGAAACACCCGTTATCTTTGGAGAAACCGACATACAGCTCTAAAATGTTTCACCAGTAATTAGTTCAGCTATTGTCCCGATACTACTGTACTCCTAGTTGAAAACAGCAGATATCTCATATAGAATTCAAATCACCACAGTGACTTTAAAAACTTTTAAAACTGAATCAAACGATTCCACTTGAATGCTTACAGCTAGCAGGCAACCACGTAAACCAACCACACTGGGGAAACCCAAACAGGTTCTACCTTGACGGAGGAAACTGCTAAGTCCCGTAGCTGTTCCCTTTATATCAGCAGGATGCATTGCAATTACGATGCAACCAATGTAGCGCTTGGTAAAAGACGATAGTCGGAAATTATGTTGTGATGATAATTTAGGAACTATAAGTTGAGCACTGGGGTAGCTATGTTGCTACCACTGTCAGATCTCTACCTAATGCTACGAAGAAGGTTGATACAGCCACTCTACACTTTGCATTTTTCGAGCACACTCTTTTCTAGTCATAGATGAGCCGCAGTTTTTCATGCCTAATGCAGTTTGCAGAGCTACACTTTCCACTGATATTAAACTAGATTTCAGAAACTAGAGATGCAGAAAGTTTAACCTGCGAAATCTGAAAACAGGAGGACCCAAATCCTTTTGTCATCTGTGGATAAGACACCACCACAGTTGTTAAAGTTGCACAAGAGTTGAACTCACAAAAACCACTTGAATATGTTATGCAATTAAACCCATTAAAACCCCATCTTCTTGGTATCTCGTGTGCTTAAGAACTTTGTGGCTTTTCCACTACCCACACTAACAAAAAAATCTTTCAGTATCTTATCACTGGTATGTTATCTCCTTAATTAACAGCACCAACATAACTATCCAATTTTTCAATTTCAAAGGATTCAGTCAAAAAAATCCTCGTTTAAGGTTGATCCTTTTGTTATTGAAATCTCTGCAATCCTAAAAAGTCGTCAGCTGTTTCTTACAAATAAACTAAGGAGATGGATCATAAACTTTTTGAAAGAATATCAGACGTTCCTCGAGTTTAGAGAGATCCATGTTAAGAAACGCTCCTTTTGAAATTTGACTCATCGAAAATTAACAATACCTTCAATCATGTCAGTCATCGTCGAGGATATGTTTTAGTTTTTTTGATCCAAACAATCTGTGAAAATATTCTAATCCTTTCGGATGCCCAAGATAGATAAATTATAGTCAACATCAAAAACGATGCTAAATTGTAACTTGTAAACAAATTGTCACACTTCCACGAAAAAGTTTACAACACAAATCTTGAACGACTCGTTCACTTTGAGTTTTTTCCTTTCTCCAGAACGCTCCACCCTGTATATATTTGTCCTCTCAGAGGAGAAGATGTAAGATCATCACAAATTCATCAGACCTTTATCCCATATTTCGCCATCTATATATATAAAATTAAGTGGCAAAACTTCCTGTTCGCATACTCCTCCTAGACGGTTTGCCCGATTTCAATGAAATTTTCAGGGGTGATTGGGGTATGTGTGGAGGGTGCACATAAGAAATTTAATGTGTATATCTTTGCGCGTTTTGCGAGGGGGTAGCGAAGCACACCGGGTTTAGCTAGTATCCCATATTTCCATTAGCAACGCTATGCTATTGGAAAATCCAAATTTGACAAAGCGTTTCACAGTGAAGTTAGTTGCAAAAGAAAACAAAACAAAAAAAAAAGAGAAATAAAACAACAACGTCCAGCTGTTACAATAAACAGGCTCGATCTTTTTATTTGTTTGATAAACCTGGGGCCAAACTACCGCATTCGATATCGAGTAATATTTATCGTAATTTTCTTATTTGAGATTTTGGCACTCGATATCGAGCAAGAAATTTAGTACATTTTATCATAATTTCGCTATCGAAATCATTTTTCGATACGATAGCTCATTCGGTCACGAATGCGGTAATTTGGCACCTGTTTTTATTGTTTTGACATAACGTTGCCGCTTTTGTTTAGATATGGGGTATCAGCGCTAATGCTCAGCGTAAAAATACGTTCCGTTTTCCGTCGGTATTTAGGTATGGCTGTTAAAACTTGTCTCTACTTAGATTTCTTACTTACTACAATGAAAGTGTACTTTTGCTGCTTTTTTTATTGTTGTTATTTAAACAGCTAATACATAATATGTAAAAATTAATAACTATAATAACTATTAATAACTATTAAATAAATAAATTTTGAAAAATTTTTGCTGTTTACACGAGTTTGAATCATTTTGAAGAGCAATTTTGAAGAAAATTTCAATCGTGTAAATCTAGCTTAACATTATTAGTTTAAATTTTTAATGGACTTAAAAGTAAGATAACTGGCGACGACTATTTTTGTTCGTATGGCAAATCGTCATAAAATTTATGGTGTTTTGTAGGCAAAGTGGATTTTAGATATTGTAAGTAATCGAACTTTCTAGTTTTTATTTTTCTTCTTTCCTGATGAAGTTGGTGTAAATCCGACCACCACCAAGAAATCTAAGTTTGAAATTAATTTCACAATTTGCTGTGTATTGTATTCCTCGAATGTCCGTCACTTTGGAATTGCCTTTTCCACGACCAGGGCAAATATTTTTACAAAATTGTACATTGTTAAATGATCCAAAAAAGTAACATCATGACGATCACTGTCATGACCCGTTAGACTAGGCGATAGTTTGCCGGACTATCAGACAGATGGTAGCGGGTTCGATTCCCGCCAAAGACTCTGGGTGTTTTCTGCAGATAATCCAAAAAGCTTCCCAGTTTGTGTTTGTTAAAAAAAAAAAAAAATGGTGTTGATACTCAAAACAACGAAAGCCAATGAGAAATAATATTATGTCAATTGGTTGGACTCTCAGACTATTCCGCGCGAAACAGTTGAAATGTCAACATTGAAAGAAGTGAGATACTACACAAAAATGTGATAAATTGGACTTAGCGCCTTTACTCAGCACTACAAAACAACAACAACAAATGAGATAAATGTATTTTTTTTTGTAATCGATGTATTTTTACTTATTGAACTGCATCAAAATCTCAATTTCTGAAAAAAGTGGACTTAGAGCCTTTACATGTTAAGCCAGCGAGAATATTTAACAATTTATTTCTGTAAGTGTTGCAATATAATATATTTTTAACATATGTACGTCTTTTGCCTTTGATTGTGATTAGCTGTCGCTTAAAAAAAAAAATTGAACAGGAACTGTGATTGTGAACAATTGCACGTGTAATGTTTTCATGTTTTCCAAAAGATGTCATATACTGTGGCTTATTAAGTATGTAAGTATAAATTCTTTTTAACGGCCATATAATAAAGCCAACTGTCAATGCTGTGAAGATAACTTTGGAAATATCCCCTAAGGGCCCTTTACACATAAGTTTGATTACATCTTAGTACAAACATACTACACTTGTATATTTATATTTACCAAGTGTTTAAATAAAGACAACAGTACAGCTCAGCAGAAAACAAGGTGATTTTATAATACGGAAAACTGAAAGAAAAGAATTCAAAGTACAAACAACAAGCTGAAACAAAAGCCTTAACATAAACACACACGAACATCTTGTTCAGATGCCACATTGGATGGATACTTTTTCGTGATTCTTATTATTGCCATCATACAAAACTTTGATAACGATAATGATGATTACGATGACGATGCCGTTACTGGTTTGCTGTTAATATGGTTGATTTTGATGCTGATGTTTTATGGCTGATAAACAAATGTAAAATATGTACTAAAAAAATGTAAATATCTTTACTCTCACAATGTTCACGAGTTTATTATGCAAATGCTTTTTTACCTTTACTCATTCTTCGATACATTCATCCAGTCATTCATTCGCTCATTCTTAATGCTGCCTTAACTTTTGAGGTTAATTTCAAATTGTTATAGAGTTTTTCAAAGAAGAATTCGCCACAAAGTTTGCTGTAAAAATTTGAAAAATTTTTGTCTTTTATATATTTTTTATTTCGTTGTTTTCTATTTTATGTTATCATTATATCTCATTTAAGACATAACTTTTAGTTTGGAAAATTTATGTTAATTTCTTGTTACTTCAATGACTTTTGCACTCTACAGTGGAGTGCGGGAGTGCAAGAAGAGTTTGCGGTAATGGTACTTAAAATACATATTACCAAAGACAATAGTCTCACTGTAAAATTAACTGCATGCAGATCTTCTATTGAAGCTAGATTTGAGCTATATCCGATTGCTCACCGAATTTTGTGGTGAATGTTTTCCAACTGTTAAAACGCCCTAGAGATGGTTTGTGAAGTGGCGTTTTACAGTCGAAAACTAGTTTTAAGACCACAAATGTCAGGCTTTATTTCAAGAAAATTATTTTCAAACTGAAAATTATTGGCAGTTACTCAGGTAGCAATTTCAAAATGTTTACAAACAGCAGGATTCACTTAAATGCAAGGAAATTGGGAGTAACATATAAATTGAAGACAAGAGACCTTGAAAGACGATTCTGCACTTCCGAAATACTTTTTGGAAGCTTTAAAATTAAATCATTTTTGCATGAAATAAACACGAATCTACAAAAAGCCAGGGCGCTAAGGTAATGCTCTGTATTTAATGGTAACAAAAGAGTCCTACCTATTATGCTGGCATCTGAAATATGCTGCAATTTAGCCAGAATACCACAGGGAACCAGTACCGAATGCAAGCAATACATTTCAAGCTAGCATTGTCGGAAAAAACCAGCCAGACATACAGGCGTAATGTTCCATAATGACATCGCTCGGCCTTATGTTGCAATACCTGTTTAAAAAACTATTTGGAAAGTATATAATTGGCGCAAATTGCAAGTAGATTCGGAACTCCTTTCAACAGCCACTAACGCAGTTGTCTGGACCGTGTGCAGATAGAAACTGTTTTTCATTTTAAATTCTAAGAAACACGCACTACAAATACACGCATAGACATCAGTTATAAGATGTAGTATAAAGTACTCTATACTCACTAGCATCTGCAACTGATCTAGTTTTACCGCTCTAAATGGTGTGGTCTTCTTCAAAACGATATCAAAATATTCTACTTGAGTGATTGAGTGTAGCGAGCAACCATGGTCACCAAACACTTATAAATGATGATGCTGTTATCAAAATTTCGTAGGATTTTTACCTATAAGTTAAGCGTGCAAAGGCTTTTCAACAAGTCCTCTTGAATTTTTAGAATCCTTTGCTTGTTAACTTGTTAAATTGAGCGAATCTACTGCGATTTGTGAATGAAATTGAATGCAGTGTAAAAATCGTCTACTAGGGCGGTTCGGAAACTTCTTAGCCTAGAACAGAAAGCGCGGTATGAACAGCAATGACTTAAGGGTTTTAAAAACTTCCATTTGTGCTGTAGGAACGCATGTTAAATTCCTTTTCAATATCGCACCTCCTTCATATAGAAACAGGTGTTCAAAAAAGACGCAACCGTGAAAAATTAGAAATTCGTGTTGTCTTTAAATATTTAAATAAAAAAGGTTGATCGTAACAAGAAATTCACAATGATATGGTGAATGTGTTAGGTGAAAGTGCTCCTTCATATGAAACAGTAAGAAAATGAGCTGCTGAATTTAAACGTGGTCGTACAAGCATTAAGAATGAACCACGTAGAGGACGTCCAAAAACAGCAACAACAACAGAAATTGTAGCCAAAATGCATAAAATGGTATTAAATGATCGACGAATAAAAGTGCGTGAAATAGCCAATATCACGGGCATCTCAAATGATCGAGTCCATTTAATTTTGCATGAAGAACTACAGATGAAAAAGCTTTCTGCAAGATGGGTGCCGAATTTGTTAACAGTCGACCAAAAACGCATAAGAATAAAAAAATCTCCAGCTTGTTTGGATCGTTTTAATAATAAAATGGATTTTAAGCGTCGTTGCATAAATCTTTATGAGACATAGATCGACCAGAGACAAAATAACAATCCAAGCAATGGACTGAAGCTGGAGGAAGTGTCCCAAAGAAACAATTCAATCGGCTGATAAGGTTATGGCAACGGGTTTTTCAGGACTTCAAAGTTATTTTATTGATTGACTATTTGCAAGTGAGTAAAACAATAAACTCTGGGTAGTATTGCAACATTTTGGTTCAATTAAATGTACAAATTCGAGAACAACGTGCTGGTTTACAACCCAAAATAATAATTTTTCATCAAGACAATGCAACAGCGCACAAGAGTGTTTTAACAATGAATAAAATCAACGAATTAAAGTACGACCACCCACCTTATTCTCCTGATTTAGCTCCCAGTGACTTTTACATGTTCCCAAATCTTAAAAAAATTCCTAGCTGGCAAACGTTTTACCTTAAATGAAGATGCAATTACAGTTGTAAACCACTATTTCGAAGGCCTTGAGGAAAACTATTTTAATCAAGGGATATAACTGCTAGATAAGCATTGGACTAAGTGTATTGAAGTCTCAGGAGATTATACTGAAAAATGAAAATGTTTTTGAAGAACAAACTCTTCTCTTTCTGTGCTTATCTAAGAAGTTTTCGAACCGCCCTTGTACTACTGATATGTCAAAAAGTAAAATGGCAAAACCTTCAACACTCTTCTTGTTGCAAAACCTTTTAACAGACTTACATGACAATCCTTTGGGCTTTAAAGACGTTAATTCTATCTAATGGAATCAATCTTTTCTCAAGATCGGACAGTCTGCAGTGATACGTATGTTATTTACAGGTAACACCAAGTCTTTTCTGGATCATGAGTGACCTTTACAATTAAAAGGCATTGGCTGTAAATATGTAGAGCACTTTAATATCGTATTTGACTATGTATATTGTTTCACTTTTGTACTTAATATATTTAGTAGTTAATCGACGTCATTGTCTAATTTAACTCACTTTGGTCCTCCAGCCGCAAAGTTTTACACACAAACTCACAAAGAAACTGACTTAAAGTATTTGAATTAATACCAACATCTTCAAATTACAACGATATACAGACAATATAAAGCAAAAGCAAACTTTTACATATACAAACAAATGAATAAACATACAGAGACTACCCTGCAGTCACCAGTACCAGTATACCCCAGATAATGCTAATTACTATAGACATTTAACATGTGCGTGTCATTGAAAATCCACTACTGACATAGGTACTATTGACAAGGTAGTTCTTTTGGAACCACATTGTCTACACTTTTGGTACTTTTCTGAAATAGAAAATGAAAATGCATTTTTTGCTAATTTTTTGAGTTTTATTAAAAAACAAATAAAATACTAAAAAATATTTACCCCTTGGTCAACGATGTCGAACGATAACGTTGGCTTAGATAAGACTTAAGACACAAACTTTTTATCGTATCTATTTTTTACTCAATCAAGTTTGTTTATTCCACAATCAAGTGTGTGCCTTAAGTCTTATCTTTCGACATCGTGGGCCAGGGGGTAAGATTTAGTTTATAATTAATAATATAAATAATATTTTTTCTCTTTTTAGGTAAGATTTATTACAAGAAGACTTCTTGTCCATGAGGTAAAACTAATTATTTTAGTAGCAAATGATTTTAAAACTTTTTCATTTAAATTGCTTTTCCCAAAACTCAGATGAGACAAACTTTTGCAATCATGCATAGATTTAGATTTTTTCAAATTAAACTATTATACTTTCTGAGTGTACAATGTTTCAAATAATGAACCATTAATTGCTATTGATTTGCTTAATATTTTTACTTTAGATTTGCTTAGCAAATATTAAATAAAATCTGAAACGTCAATAAAATGAATAATTCTTAGCAAATATTTCATTTATTTATTTGAAATGCAAAATCTACAAAAAAAAAAACAAAACAGCGAAATTGCTAATAATAAATAAATAAACAAACAAACAAATAAATAATTTATAAAACATTAAAATTAAAAATAAATTCGAAAACACCCAGAGTCTTTGGCGGGAATCGAACTCGCAACCTTCTGGGGCTCACAATTGAATAAAAATAATTGTATAATAATAACCATTGTGACAATGCTGTTGACAAAGTCGTCAAACCGTTACCAAAGTGGTGACTTGGAGACACTTTTCCCCAGGTTTTCTTCAGGGTACATATAACAGATTAGTTTCTTTTTTGATTAGGGCATAACTTTTTATTGGAAGAAATTTTATATTGAAAAAAATCGGACAGCTATCCAAGTGTACCAAAGTGACAACACACTAGATTTCTTAAAAAACCTAAAATTAAGTGTGACTGACCTCATGTTAGTTTAGCTGGGATGTTATGTATTAAATAACCAATAGACTTCTCTCTGCAGTATACAGTTCAGAGACTTTTCAAATGAACCATAAATTGAATAAAATGGAGTCAGGGAAGAGTGCTGTCTAAATTTCAATACTGCTAGATTTTTCTACGATATTTTGTGGCATAATCGTGATTTTGAGAGTAGCTATTAAAAACATCCTCATTTAACATCTGTATAATATAGTCCATTGGTATTGCTTTAACATTTTTTAAACGCAAAAATGTACCACCCTTCTGTAATTGTGTCTGTGTCACAGTATGTTACTGTGTCTGTCTGTACCTATTTATGTGGTATTTTGTAAATATTTGTCTTTCTTTGTCAGTGTGTATATCTTAATGCGCATGTGTGTTTATATAAATTGCAAATGTATTTAATGTGTTTTGAGTGGTTATTTAATTAAATTAGAATACTCTATATCTTAAATATACTAAGAAATTAATTTCATATTATGCCAGGAACAGCGTTTTCACACTTGCAGATGTATATTTATGAGAAACGTATGAAACATGTTGAAAATGTGAAACATGCATTCACACCTGCAACATCTAACTTCTACCATCAATTAAGTTGACAAAATAAACAAACACCTCGCCACAGTTATGTAATCATAGGATTGATTATCTGTTTGCAAGAGCAAACCCAGATATTATTGCATTGTATAGAGTTATTAATAGGTTGTGTACTGGAGGAAGAAGATGATGATTTGTTAAATTCAAATTTCATTTTGTTTGTTAGATTTTTTTTGTTGGCTATAAATGTCACTTTTGTTGGTGATGTAACTTAAAGTTCATTTTCATATCAGTTTTGCTAGTGATGCACTAAAAATATCCCAAGATGTAAATGGATGAAAGAGTTTCTGAACAATCTGCCTAAAGGACATCAGCTACCAGAGTGTGTTTCTTCAATCATATTGAGTGGTGTCATCTTTTCAAAACGGATGCATAAGACTTTCGTGTTGATGAGAGCTCGAATTATATTTGCATTAGGGCCGTGCGTAAAAGAATGTTGTCAGTGCTTGTAGAGCAGTTGGCTTATACTTGACGCGAATTGCAGGGTTGTTCTGTCTGATCATTGACATTGGAGCCTTGATTGCTATTTGAGGCGAGATTGCTAGAGATAATTCTGTCGCTTGAGGCATTTGTTTTTTCAGAGTTATCGCTATTTTGAGAACTGTTTTCAGATCACTTTGGCATGTGTAATAGCATGTGATGAGATTTTTTGTAATACATGCATGTATGTGTGCTTTTGCAATTGGCCTTGAGATGCGCTCTTCCTAAGCAATTGTTGCAGAATTTGTTTTGAAACACGTAATCTATTCTCTGTTGTGCGTTAAATGCCGGGAATTTGGGACATGCTCATAGAGTATGCTCTTCATTACATAATGAACACATGGAGTTTAGGGTTTCTTGCGATTTGTACGTTTGTACATTTGAGCCTGAATTCGAAAAACTAAAGCCATCCTCAGCGGTTTTATTACTAGCGAGTATTTTTACTGCCTCGTACCTATCTACTAGGAATGGAGACATTTGGGACCATTTCGTAAGCTCACAAGGAGATGTGAGTGACTGTGAGAAAAAGAGTAGAATCGGGTAATTTCGTCGAGATTTAGTGAATCAAAATAGGGTCACAACTTTCAACTTCTATCCCGAGTGTTCTTAAAATTGCGAGTGAATTGTTGACTGAAGATTGTATTCTTCTTATTGATTCACTATCTTCGTTCGCTGCCGCTGGGATATTAAAAAGAATTTTGATCTGATTATCCTCAAGAACAGGTTTGTTATCGTAGCGGGTTTTTAATGCGTTCCATGCTACATCAAAATTTGCATGAGATAACTGATAAGGCTTAACTATGTCACCTGCTTCTCCTCTCGTTTTGTTTCGACGGTGATATAATATTGAGCAGCAAGCTACTTCGTTTAGTCAACCAAACAACACTCTTATGATTGAAAAAATGGGGAACGACTTTTCCTCTGCAACTTCGAAAACCCGATATCTTTTGAACCTTTTTTATTGAGGATTTCTATTCGATTCTTTGAAATAGAATTTAGAAATATTGAGTTTCATCAATTATGCAGTTGACTGGACCATGCAAAAGAGGAAATAGCTTCAGATCCTTTTCAAACTTAATGACATCTCAGTGATCTTAATGGATATCTAAATGTGACGGTTTCAATCTCAGACTCCTTTTAAAAATCTAGTTTAGGAAAATGCGGAAGAAAAACTCGAGAGTTTTTGAACTGATTTTATTGAGAATTTCTTTCTCAATCTATATAATAGATTTGTATAATATTGACTTTGACTTGCTTTACCAATTTTGCAGATGCCTGGCAGAAGCTTTAATTCGGTCATAGATTTTCAATTCAAAAATCTTATCAAATATTGTAATGTTTTATAGTTTAAAGGTCATATTGCTTCGTCCCGAGCCAGACAAATCTTCTCCAAAAATTTAAAATTTTCAAGTCCAAAGTTCTTAGTTCCCAAGACTATTTCAGATATCCCACTACTATACATCGACCAAGTGCTCCTGATGTAATACTTCTGTATAGTGTATATTGCTATCATTCACCCAGTTTCCAAAATGGTCAAAAATCTTCTCCAGAATTTTTTAAATAAAAAGTCCAAATTACACAGTTTCCAAGATTATTGCAGATATCTAACTACCACACTTCGAACAAGTGCTCCTTACACCACTACTTCTGTATAGTGGTCACAATGGTCACAAATCTTCTCGCATTTAGAACACTTACACCACTCTTTCTATATAATGTAGTATTGGTACCATTCAACCAGTATTCAATTATTGCATTCGCTCAAACAAACAAAGTAGGAATTCAGGATCGTTAAAAGTTAGAGCCGTTGATGTTTGGCAGCAGTCTCTTTAAAACCCTGTCAAATGTTGCAATATTCTTCATAGTTCAAAAGATCATAACAGTCTGCGAGTTTGCGGCAATTACTAAAGTATGAAAGTGCCGTACCGTCCTGAGACCAGTAATTGCACCTTAAAACTTTATTTAATATTAAAGTTTTTTTTTTAATTGTTATCTTATGTTTTCTTCTGGCACAGCATAAACTTTTTTCTCCTTTTAACAGCTAAATACATTACCCAATCTCCAATATTTCCTTTTAGTAAACCATAAATTGCCCCACAACTATTTAATTTAATCAAAATTTTAAAATTTATTTTGATATTGTTATTGAAAGCGAAATATGTTATAAAAAGAAAAGAAACTACTTGCATCAATTTGTTATGTATCAATATGTTTTCATTTCATTTTGCCATCGTTCTATGCATTCATCCGTTTCGTAATACAATTCAATTTACCACCAAAACGTGTTCAATTTTGTGGCAAGTATTCATACTTTAACTGCATGCGTAACAACCACAACAGCTGTACAAATGTTCTTCGTACAACTAAAATCTTTAGCAATATTCAACGTTATTGTATTTGTAGTATATTGAAGGAAGAAAACTTTGTTATAGTAGTAAAGGGTATTTGTTAGAGTATTAAATTCTATTGACGAAAATGAGAAATGCAAAGTTAATGATTAAGCGGGGTTTGGAGAAGGATTGCTGGTTGCAATTTTATGGACTACTGTTTAGTTTTGATCTTGACAAATTTTATTATGTGATTTTTAAGTTTACAAGGTTAGTAAATGTGCTTTAAATACTAAAAGCAGCTTAGTAGGCAGGCAGACGAGCTAACCAGAGCAGGATTAAGGGCCTGTCATTATACCAACAAACATTTAGACACTATCTACAGAAGGCTGATAATAGGTGGCGTTGCTTATTACTTGTAAGTTTACAAGTATAGTAAATATGCTTCAATTTTAAACCCACTGCTTAATGAGCAGTTAGATAAGCTTAGAAGAGGAGGATCCCGTTTAAATGTTGCAGTGTCTGTTGCAATAGTGTCAAAAATCCAGTTAATATCTTCAAAAGAGTTATATAAGTTGATATTTCTTATTACTTGTAAGTTTACAAGGATAGTAAATATGCTTACAATTGTAAACCCACTGCTTAATGAGCAGGCAGATAAACTCAGTAGAGGAGGATCCACTTTAAATGTAGGAGATGCAGTGTCTTTCGCAATACCGTCAAGTCTTCAGTTAATATCTACAGAAGACTTATATAAGTTGATGTTTCGTGTTACTTGTAAGTTTACAAGGATAGTAAATATGCTTACAATTGTAAACCCACTACTTAATGATCAGTCACATAAACTTAGCAGAGGAGGATCCACTTTAAATGTCAAATTTACAGTTACTATTTACAGAAGATTTATATAAGGTGGCGTTTCTTGTTACTTGTAAATTTACAAGGCTAGTAAAGCAGAGAAGGACGCACTTTAAATGTATCAGATGCAGTACCTGTCGCAATACTGTCAAATCTCCATTTGCTATCTAGAGAAGGCTGATAATAGGTGGAGTTTCTTATTACTTGTAAGTTTACAAGTATAGTAAATATGCTTCAATTTTAAACCCACTGCTTAATGAGCAGTTAGATAAGCTTAGAAGAGGAGGATCCCGTTTAAATGTTGCAGTGTCTGCTGCAATAGTGTCAAAAATCCAGTTAATATCTTCAAAAGACTTATATAAGGTGACGTTTCTTGTTACTTGTAAGTTTACAAGGATAGTAAATATGCTTTCAATTGTAAATCCACTACTTAAAGATCAGGCAGACAAACTCAGCAGAGGAGGATCCACTTTAAATGTAGGAGATGCAGTGCCTTTCGCAATACCGTCAAGTCTTCAGTTAATACCTACAGAAGACTTATATAAGTTGATGTTTCTTGTTACTTGTAAGTTTACAAGGATAGTAAATTTGCTTACAATTGTAAACCCACTGCTTAATGATCAGTCAAATAAACTTAACAGAAGAGGATCCACTTTAAATGTCAAATTTACAGTTACTATTTACAGAAGATTTATATAAGGTGGCGTTTCTTGTTACTTGTAAATTTACAAGACTGGTAAAGCAGAGAAGGACGCACTTTAAATGTATCAGATGCAGTACCTGTCGCAATACTGTCAAATCTCCATTTGCTATCTAGAGAAGGCTGATAATAGGTGGCGTTTCTTGTTACTTGTGAGTTTGCAAGGATAGTAAATATGTTTAGTGAACAGCCAGACAGCTTAGTAGAGCAAGATCTCCTTTAAATGTTTCAGATGCAGTGCCTGTCTTACTACTGACAAAACTCCAGTTACTATCTACAGAAGTCTCATAATATAAGCTGGCGTTTCGTGAATGTTCACAAGTTTACAAGTGTAGTAAATATGCCTTAAATATTAAAAATACTCTTCTTTAAATATCGGCAAACTGACTGTTAAGCTGGGTTTTGTTGCATAATATGAAATGCTCCTGTTGTCACACCCTGTATATTTTATTTTACACACAATTTGAAGCAGAAATAAACATGAAAGAGAATTTGTGCATGCGTTTTGAAAGTCTGTTAATACAAGCACTTTATAATATAAACGTGATTGGGAAAATCTATTGTAGCCCATAGTTATGGGGTGTGTTGTGCTATATATTTTAAAATAAGTTTTTGTTGGCATGCAGGATGTGTAATTCATAACAAAAGGATTTGTTTAAGTGGTTCTATAACATCTCCACGGATTAAATAAATGAATGAATGAGAATGAATGGATATAGTAATTTGTTTAGTTTTTTTGTAACATTAACGAATTTAGCAAAATATGTATTTTTAAAACAAAATTCGCATTAAATATCTATAATGGAAAAAAAGTTCTTTTAATGATTAATAATTATTAGCACAAACATTATTTCCTTAACAATTTTAATTCAAAGTGGTTTTGTTTTTACTTTGTCTTATATTGTTTGTGGAATTTTGTATTTTGCTTTTTAAAAACAAATAAAGGGGCCATATGTTCATTCATAAATTATAAACACTTCATTAAACAATTGAATGCGTATTTATGTATTTTGTGTTTTGTTTGTTTTTAATTCGTTTGTAAAAATTATTTTATTCTGCTTAAAACTCATAAATAATGACGTCAAAAATTACTCATTCATGTGTATTGTTTTAAATGAAAACTTTTGAAAAGATTTTTTTTTTGTTTAATGTTTTCGTTTTTTGTGGATTTTATGACGTTCATGTTTTGTTTGTACATTCCATTCAGAAGCTGCTACTTTAGTTAAAAGTATTTTGTATGGTTTATTGTTTAATTTGTAACATTTTATATAAAAAAAAACCTTCATTTACAAATTAAGTTAAAATCTAATAGGAAATTGTCTAGCAGACTATTTAGAAATCTACTACAAAAAGTACTTAGTACTTGTTCGCCAGGTCCCAAAAGTAATCGATTCTAATTTTGCAACGTTTAACCAAAAAGTCAATAACTTATTTTTATACTTAAAAGCTTTATAAAAATTGGCAGTTACAACAATATGTTATTA
Source organism: Bellardia pandia (assembly GCA_916048285.2). Classification (NCBI taxonomy): domain Eukaryota; kingdom Metazoa; phylum Arthropoda; class Insecta; order Diptera; family Calliphoridae; genus Bellardia; species Bellardia pandia. Next base: position 96,258,193 of record OU696531.1, on the reverse strand, counting down.
AAAAATCAACAAACTTAATTAATATTAACAATTATTATTGAAAAATGATATTATTAAAGATCTATAAGCAAGCTTAATAAGTGCGTGTCAGTTTTAGCTGACCAGTTTTTATTCAATTCTTTTTTGAACCTCGCATTTCGTTCAGTTATTAAGTAATTTTTTAGATTTCATAATTATGAACTTTTTAAGATATACGAGGGCGGTTCGGAAACTTCTTAGCCTAGAACTGAAAGCGCGGTATAAATACAAAAAAGTTAAGTGTTTTGAAAACTTCCATCTTCCATATATATAAATATTAATGACGTTTTTGAATGTGGTCTTTATTATTGTAAACAGAGTTTTTATTGAAGTGAAAAATATTTGATTAAAAATATTATTAAAATACAAAAAACTATTTGATCATAATAACAAACATAAGGGTTGTTTAAACAAGTACAATGCTATTTGTATTTCTGTGTGTGAGGGATCAACAGAAATATTAAATAATTTTCCTTTTTTATCTCAAAACTGCAGGGTAAGTAATTTGAGCTTGGAAAATTATAATTATAACCACTCGTAAGAGACTATAATTGTAGGGATGAAATAAGTAAGAGATTATTAATTGGGTGTAATTATGTTGTAATATGGGGAATGTAATTTTGTTACTTTTTTTGCTGTTGTCTAAATGCTGATACGTGTAGGTATGTATGTATGTATGAATGCAATTCTTTATATAATTAAAAGTGTTGAAATTTTCAAGTTAACAATTTAAAATTTGTAATTTTATTAAAATTTAGATAGGGATTTTGATTTTAAATTTATAATTTTATTAAATTTTAGATAGGGATTTTGATTTAGGATAATTGAACCGATCAGTTCTGTTGCTAAGTGCCAAGTGTTACAAAGTTATTACATTTTTTGTATCTTAACTTTTCATTCGGCTTAAAGGAAGCCGAAGAGGGTTTGGAATAATTCCGTAAAGCTTATGGCTAAGTTAGCAGTTTACGCCCTCTATATTTCAATCTTAAAGCTATTTTACAATTTATGTTAATATTTTAGTTTTAAATAAATGGTTATAATTATTTTAAATTCATTTTTCAGTTTTACTTTAAATTTAAATACAGTTTATAATTAATTTTAATTGATATTAACAATTTTAATTTAGATTTAAATACATATTCTACTTTTTTCTACATTTTTTAATTCATGTTTTACAATTTAATTTATTTCATTTTTTTACATTTTATTTTGTGTTTATAATAAATTTGTGTTTTCTTTTGATTAATCAAGTTTAGACACTATTATTAAAAACATGACTTCAACATTTATAAGGTATTTATATTATGAACCGGCCATCATAAAACTTAGTACAACAATTTCTATATCAAAAGAATTGTTTGTGTCGAATTGTAATCTGGTAACAGTATTTATACCAGATTTATGCATATTTAAGTGAATTTTGGTTTATTTATTCTTGTCCATTAAATGTTGATTTAGTTATTGTTCACATATGTGGGTCATCCCATCTCTGGCGGGAAGGTTTGACACTCTAATACTGAATTTGATTGGTTTTTAGTGTTTGTGTTAAGTTTTGGGTTTTGGTGTGTTCTGACATATATAGTAAAATTTTATGGCCAACATTTTTGTAGAACATTTCATCCCCGCCCTTCCCCTTTTTCGGGGTGTTTTTTACAATTTCTTAGAATAAAGCCAAAAATGCCGTTATGAGGGGGGAGTTAGAGGGTTAATATGTTCTAAAAAAATATTTGCCATACCATTATCTACAAAAATGCTGAACATACCCTACATCTCAGACGTAAAGAAAACATAGTTTTATATACCGATATGCTGCAAGAACAGGCCAGAGCTGGGAATTTTTAACCGCTTCTTAAATGAAATTCTGATGTGATTTATCAAAACGCCGACACACGTATATATTTTTTTTTGGTCTTCTTAACAACAATCAATCGTCGGAACCCCGTAATTTTGGAAAAAGTTTGAAATTGTTCTACAGTGTTATTTAACATTGAGCTGTTTTTCGGGAAGTTATTTGTATGGGGGCTATAAAAAATCATGGAACGGTTCTTATCTACTATTTTCATCAAAGTTTCTTCTTCTATCGTATAAATAACGTGTACAAAAATTAATTGCAAAAAAATGGTTTAAAAATATAAAATTTTTAAGGAGCTTGCCTCATATTTTGGTCCACAACTCTGCTTCTACTATAACGATTTTGCTGATTTTCCATACCAAACTGTCTGACAAAATACAAAACAGTTTTTCTGGAAACTTTATGCAGTTTAGTTGTATATTTTAAACGTGAGACTGTTTTACACGGACAGATGGTCATAACTCAAGCGACTTGGAATTTCGTAAGGAGATTTCGGTAGCACATAATAGATAGGAACCTTATGGTCCCACCACATACACAGCTTTATCTTAGCAGAATGAATATATTGATATGCTGTCGATTCGCCTGATTGGCCGGACTTTATGTATGATATCTTACTCTTCTAGTTAGCGAAATGAATTCAGTTTTTATCGCAAGCAATGATTCAGTGTAATGAGTATCTCGGACATGCAAAATTGTCTTTCGGCTTTTATTATCGGGTTACAAATCGGTTCTATTTATAGGGTAACAAATATCATTTCTTTTAAAGAAAATCCAACCATGGATATTTACTTAGCACCATGGATATTTGTCTTTGTTGTCAATTCAGCTGGTTACCAGGCTTCACAATCCAGGTCCAAATCATCACTTTTGAACCAAGCAAACTATCCTACGCACATGTTCATTTAGTTCATTTAAGAATTGGTGCAAAAGTTAGTTCGTTTAAATCAAATAACGTTTACAAAGTGATAATCATTGTATTAGTTTTCTTCCAAAGTCGGTCTACTACAAAACTGAAGTTTTATTTTAAATGTTCCCCACTTTATTTGAATGCATTTTATCTTGTGCTAGTAAATGTTTTTATTGCATTTTTATTTTGTTTTATTTTATTTATATATTTTTATATATTGCCATAAACTGCACGTTTTTATGTCACTGACAAAATGCAATGACATGTAAATGTCACCAAATATTACGACACACCAGACACATGTCACAATTGGTGGCTGTGGCAAAACTGAAATTTAAATTATGTTTTACACACACACACAATATATATTAAAGTCAAAAACAAGTGAAAGATATGAAAAGGCATTAAACAAAATTTAAAAAATAATTTCAAGTGTTAAAAAACTAAAAGTCTGCAGACTTAGAATCTTGGTAGGTCAAGGTTGTTTAAAAAGAACTAAAGAAAATCATGTGAAATACACGAAACAATCATAATTACATATGTGCAGTTTAAATTTAAATATTTCAGTTAAAGTAAATAATTTTGTTTAAACTTTGTCGGCTACTTTAACCCCCTGTCCCACGATGTCGAACGATAACGTTCGCTTAGATAAGACTTAAGACACAAACTTTTTATCGTATCTATTTTTTACTCAATCAAGTTTGTTTATTCCACAATCAAGTTTGTGTCTTAAGTTATCGTTCGACATCGTGGGGCAGGGGGTAAGTTTTTCCCAAATGCAGAAATTCTTAAAAGTGTAATTACTTCACAAGTTAGTGTATTTAACGAACAATTGACTAATAAATTATTTTAATAAATTATCTGTGAATAGCATTAAATGTCAGCTTTTAATTTGATTCAAGAACTAAAGACTTTCCTGTGATAAATAGCTTTGTGCTCAAAATTCAATTGTCAAATTATCTTTTATATAAATATGTAACTAAACATTTGATTTCTAAATCCGCTTTATTTATTTATACATTTTTGTTTCTAACTTCTGTCTATTTTTTTTTTCTTTGTTTAGTGCGTTGTAACAAATGTCACATATTTAACTACTGAAACTTTAGCACAAGTTTGACACTGGCACATTTTTGCTGCCAAATATTTTTTGTTCTCACATACTAAACAAACACCTCCCTACAGCTACAAACAAATATATTTATCTATGTACGTATTTGTACTAAACTTCCGGAAACCATGAAACAAATATGCCGCTTTAGATAACAAACACTAGCAACGAGAATAGTACTACAGTTTTTCTCTTTATTTTTTATGTTTTGTATACAAAAAGTATTACAATACAGATAGTTGCTGGTGTGTATTTATTTTTTTTATAATTTTCTGGCCAAACCAAACAATTGGTCATGTAGATTAGGGTGGCCCCGTTTTTAAGGAGAAAAAAAATAAGGTATCGATGTTACCGACTAATATGAAAATTTTATTCATTTTAAGACTACGTTTCTCAATTTTTTTGTTTTGATGTCAATATTTGGTGAGCTGGATCAAAGGATAATAAGGTCCTTTGTACAGGTTTTTTTTATTTTTTTCACATTTCTTCCAAACGAACTATATGTAAATTTGGTATCATATGAAAGGTCTTTAAGAGACTCATTCAATGGGTTATTAAAAATTAAAAAAAAAAATTTTAAATTCAAAAATTTTGAAAATTTCAGACAAAATTTTCGTTTTTTTTTATTTTTTCATAGAATTTACTTACATAAATAGTTGAAATTTCTTGATTATAAACATCATGCAATTTAACCCAAATGGTTTTTCCCGAGAGGCGCATTCCTTTGGATGAAATGTGAAAAAAAAAATCAAAAAACCTCTAAAAAGGACCTTTTTACCCTTTGTTCCAGCTCACCAAATATTGACCCCAGGACAAAAAAAATTGAGAAACATAGACTTAAAATGAATCAAATTTTCATATTAGTCAGGAACATCCGCAACTTTATTTTGGGGCCACCCTAATGTACATATGTATATAAAAAAAAGTTAATTTTTTTACTCTTAAATATTTTTACCAAAAATCCACACAACTTTACTATACATAGCTGTAAACTATATGGCCAACGGCACTGGCAGCAGTACCAACAGCTTTAGAGTCGAGATAAGTAAATGACATACGGAAGATATTAAGATGGCTAAAGGGCACATTATAGTCCAACTTTTTTTTAATACGACTGTTTGCAAGAAGTGAGAATAAACCTACAACAACTGACAAGTATAAGTATTTTATGTTTATCCTGTATGAAAGTTTTATAGAAGTCATTCTGTAAAAAAAAAACATACACAGAACACAATATTACTAAAGTGTATTTGGTTTCTTTATTTTAGTTGGGTATACAGAGTGATGCAAGCTGAGCGTATTCTGTTTCAATACATTTAAAATACTCGTTAATGTAATATTTGTTTATATATTGAAGTCGGATTAAAATCTTGGCATAATAACAGTGATATTTTTTTAGATTAAAAACTGATGTCTACATTGTTGTCTAGACTAATGTAGAAACCGATGTCTAATAAACTAAAATATAGATTGAAGTCTAGGCTGATGTCTACATTAATATCAGATTTAAGTCTAGACTGCTTTCTACACATAATGTCTAAACTAATTTCTAATAAACTAAAGTCTAGACTGATTTCTAGACTGATGTTTAGATTAGTGTCTAGATTAATGTCTAAACTAATGTCTAAACTAATTTGTTATAGCAGCTGCAGCCTGTTTGGGTGTTTTTCCCTGTCTGGAAGATAATAATCACTAAATTGTCCTGGCATCTCGTTCCGACAGCAGACAAGGTCGTGATTTTTTTTAGAGTTTGTGGACTAATATTTTTTTATTTTTATGACTTGTAGCACTGATGACAGATTCCCAACATTTTAGCAATTTCGCGGGCTGAGTTATTATTATTTGTAATACCCACCACTTGATTTTTTAAAATGTCTAAAATTTCACATTTGCTTTAATAACACTGTCCAACACCATTTTTGGAACAGAATTGCTAGTCAGCTGTGACTTACAAATCAGCTTACAAATCGTAAAGAGCTTTATTTACAACAATGGTGTCTTTGGCGACCCCCACTGAAATTTTCCGCCAAATATTTTTGTAAAATATTTTAATCCTTAAATGTCCTTTTTTAAAGGATATTTTTTGATTTTATCGAAAAAAGGGTCAAATTGACCCATAAAGAGACCAGTTAGAGGGTTAAGATCTTCCACAAAAATAATCCCCATACAATTCCACAATACAACTCTGACCATAAGAATTCTCTCAGACATTAACTTACAACATTTTATTCATATAGTATAATGCTCCCTTCGACAAAAAAATGAAAACTTTGACCCACTGTAAAAAAAAAAACTCAGACGTGCTGGACCATAAGTTTGTTCTACCAAAATGATCTACTCAACATACCCTTTCAGAATTATGGGGTCGCTATTCTGTTCCATTCAAAAACTCTTAATTTGTTAGACAGTGTAATTAATGAATTTTAATTTATTTTCATTTTTGTTTTATTTATTTAACATTTGAAATAAAAACCATTATTATTTTTAAAAATTTGAAAGTTTATTCGGTTTTTAAGTCATAGTAATAAAACATCTCCCATGTGTGCTTGCCACTGTATATATACAAACAAAACAAAAATTGACATAACGAACATGACTGAAAAAAAAAAAAACAGCTGGCTTTTCAACACCACCTTGTAGAGTGATTTCACTATGGTCATACATATGAGTCGGGCCAGACCTTTTTCAATTTGAAATGTTATTTTAATATATTTAACACTTAGTTAAAGACTTGAAATTTGAGGTACCCTTGTATAATTTAGTTTGCTAGAAATATTTAAAAAAGAAATCCTGCAAAGGATATAGAAGGACACTTATTCAAATATTTTACTTCACCCATCGCATCTGTAACACATGGGTCTAGTTGGATATTTTGTATTGTAAATGCTTTTTTTATATTTTACTTTTAATGTTAGATTAATTCAGGAGAAAATCAATAAACATACTAACAAGTAACTCCATCTAGTTAATTTATAATTTATTAATACTGTCGTTACACTTTTCACCACTTCTGCTTTAGGTTTTTGTTGATGATAATGAAATTTGTGATTCCACTTTTTAACATATGAATATTTATTCATAATTTATTTAAAAATTATAATACATATATTATGCACATTTAATTAAAACAATATTCTTGTTTGGAATTAAATATGCATATGAAAAACTAAATGGGTCTGGCTGCACTCATGCGTAATGAATGTGAAAATCAAAACATGTGTAAGACTCAGGGTTAACAACAATAAATCTTTTAGTAATGTTAGTATCCAAATAAAATTAAACACAAATACTATTTACTGAAATCATATACAGGGTGGGGCAAAAGTCACGAAGGGGTTTAAAACAGTCATAACTTTTTGGAAGCGAACTGCATAAATTATTCGTTCTTGGGAATCTCCTGGCTTTAGTTCTTGCACTAACTGCATCTTATATGGGAAAATATGTAAATTTCCCTTTAATATTCTGCGTAAAGACCGCCGAGACATTTGCAGCTCAGCAGAGCGCCTTCGAGTTGATGTTTCAGGATTCTCCTCAACACTCTCCAGAACGCGTTGAATATTTGCTTCACTAATTACAGAATGTGGTCTTCCGCTTCGTGGAAGATCCCTCACTGAGCCTTGTTCCTGAAAACGTGTCACTAAGCGTCGAATCATTGATTCGGATGGTGAATTCCGCACATTAAAATGACAACGATAGGCTCGTTGAGTTTGAATTATTGATCGATGATGTTGAAAATAAAGTTCTATGATTTTGGTTCGCTGGATAACGTTGTAACCTTCCATAATTAATCTCCCAGATTTATTTTACAAGTCCTAAAAAGAAAAATAAAAATAAAATTAGAAAAGTTATGACTGTTTCAAATCCCTTCGCGACTTTTGCCCCACCCTGTACATACAGAAGTCATGCCAATACATGTTTGGACGATCGGTCCATATATCGGATATATATATATACCACTGTGTGTAGGACGTAAAGCTTGATCGGCTATATTTTTTTTATTTATATAATCAACTCAGCTAATATTTTACCGGAAAGATGTTTGTGTAAATAAATTGTTTTTCAAGTTCTACTACAAGTGAGTTAAACCTATTTCAAAACACTTTGTGCTACACCCTGTTTAACATATACATACATATGTATGCCCAGGAATGTACATTAAGTATTTTTCTTATGCTTTTATGAATTATCTTGATAATAATGAATTTATTTTAGGTTTTTTCTTATGTTCTTGGTTTTGTGTCTTCAGCTCCCTGATGAGTTTTACTTTTAAAGACTAGTTGCTTGTGCACAACTATTTCATTAAGCAAACATTTTATTTATATTAAGGATATGTATGTAGTTTTTCTTGAAAATTACAGCACTGATAATGAAGAAGTTAAAGTGGTAAATGCTGGAATCTAAGGAAATTATGGTTAAGATAATCATAAGTATTTTATGAAGAAAGTTGGGTTATAAACTTCATTTATAGTAAATACAAATGAGCAAGTGAGATAGTTTTGGGTAGATTCGTTAATATTTATAAATTATTAAAGACATTTTTAAAAGCAATAATAAGTTTTTAGTGTTTAACAAACTTTATATTTAATAACTTGCCAGGTTTATATATATAACAGCATTTATATGCCAAACTCAACAAAACTTAGTAATTAGTGATTACAATAATTATTAACAAAGTTAAATATATGTGTCATTATAATGTTATTATTATTAATATTTCTACATATTAAAATTAATATAGATGTTTCTTGCCTAAAGTCATCACTTTCTGTCACATGTTGTTTAATTACATGTACTTGGAAAAAAAATATAGAAAACAAAATAAAGTGGTAGTAATTACTAGTTCTGTGTTTTGAAACTTTTCCCATTACTAATGCTAAAATTATAATACAATAAAGCTAGCAGACAGTAATCCCTCTAGTAAATAGGTAAACAAAAGTTTTACACCATTCTGTTTGATTCTTTGTGTCCAAACATGCTAACGAAAAGTCTACTGTATACTTATGTGCTTTGCAATATGTTCGTTTGTTGAAAAAGCAAATTGTTTTTGTTTATATTAGATTAGCTACTTTTTATTAAATAATGTAGTTTTATCTTGCCAGAAACTTTTATGTTTTCGAAAGAAAGAAAAGTCGAAACAGCCAATTCAAATTACTATTATTAATTTTTGTACATATTAAAATAAATATTGATGTTTGTTACTAATCTTACTTCCTTCCTATCACATGTTGTTTAATTACATGTAGGTACATACTTGGAAAAATTATAGAAAACAAAATAAAGTATTAGTAATTATTAATTTGCAAAAGTTTCATATACTAATGATAAAATAATAATACAATAAAGCTATCAGACAGTAGTGCCTCTAATAAACAGCTAATAAAGGCTTTACAACATGCTGACAAAGAGTCTCCCATATACGCAGATTTAACAAAACTTACAACGTGACTGGATGGTTTTTTTACATATCAAATTGTAACTGGATCGTCTACTCCAATTTGAAAATTTTGCAAATTCATTTCTGCCCAAGCTTTTTTTTTTTTGGTATGCATCGAAATGGTCGGTCATAGGTGTTGATTAAATTAAATTTTTAAATATGAGACCAGGAGAAAACTTGTTCAAGTAACATGTGTTGGAAACTTCATGGCTAATAATTCTTTCTTACATTGTTTTGTTGTAATATTTATAGCCTTCTCGTAACATTACTTCAAAATCAAAATTATGATTTTTCCGAAATTTGAGCGGGCTTGCGGCAAATCTTAACCCCAACCTATTGACCTGAAATTTTTTCAGTAAAATTTTTTTCTAAACGTCACCAAACTGGTGGGTGAGAGTGGAAAAATTAAATGAAAACAATTTTCCCATATAGCTAAGGGCCACCCTAGGGTAGATACTAGAATGCAGCAAATGCAAATTACAGCTGAAAGAAGTTTATTTCTTTCATAACATTTTATCTCGCAACAAATGAGCAAACATTCAGCAAATGTTTGACCTTTAATAAAATGTTTGTAACCGCAGAAAAGTAAACTTACAATGATATTTTTTTTTGCTTGGGCCAGCACTCAGGAGACGATTCCTACTCATGCAATGCATTGTATTGGATGTAGGAAAATAGGTTATGGGAGGGAGCATAGAGGGAGTAGTGTTTCTGAACATTTGATTTGAAGTTTCCTATATTGAAATTGGCAGGAAATACTTCTGGTGGTAGTTTATTTCACATAACAGTACGGCTAAAGAACGAATTTTCCCTGTAACGTGTTGTGCGATCCACTGTCCAGTTGACTATGAATAGATGGGCATTGACTGAAGAATGTGTATAACGCAAAAAACTACATGTTTTGGCAACAAGTTCCCTAATTTCAGCAGAACACAGTCAATTATAGGATCGATGGAACAGGGAAATACAACCTACATTGCGACGATGCTCCAAAGAATCAATAGAATTGGACACCCTACTGTCACCGGTAAGCATCTACGCGATCGAGTAACTCGAAAATAGACTTCGAAGTATATATGAGAGTTGATGATATTAAATTAAGAAAATATATGCCAAATATATAATAAATTAAAACTTTTTATCATTATGTCATGCCACCTAAAATTGCCAGTTATCAGGATTTCTTACTTACATAAATACAATAAATAAAAATTAGTTTTGTTACTTTATTAATTAGAGAAGGAACTGAACTAATACTTATTTTTAAGAGAAAAGTTTTTTTTATTCAGGCTAGTAGTTGGAATTTTCAAGAATACTATGTTAAATATATCAGTATATTACAATTAAATAATTTACCTTTGAATTTTATGTTTCAAATTATGTTATACATTTTCTAATTTTTCTTTACTCGTTATCAAGTAGTCATACAATAAACACATTCAATTGTTGTCTTTAATATTTTAATAAACTTTTGTATAAAATATTTTCTTTCTAAATCTGTCTATTCAATTGACTATTGTAAAGTACTGGAACAATTGGCAAATTGGAATGCATTTTCTACCCGGCCAAAGGCGTCATCAGCAATCTTCATTGTCCACGATTAATCTATAAACATCATCTATTACCTCACCTTTTTTTGAGAAATAGAATACGAAAATTATCACATTCCTTTTTTACGTGTTGTGAGTTAAAACGAAATTTAATTTGTTACATCCCAAACTTGTAGTTTTAATTTACTTCATCATAATATTCCAACAATTCACCTCATCTACCTTTAATTTCATATAGTCTGCCTGAAAATCACCCTAATAAATTATAAATTAATTACAAAATAATTAAAGAAATTTTCTAAACACCAGTAAACTCTTGTATTTATCTCAAGAAACATAAAACTTACAAACAAACAACTTTTATAATTTTCGTTTTAAGCCTAACAGCATGCTATGGCTTTTAAAATTATTACAGTGTATAGAAGAGCTTAATATGTATGTGTGCTTTACAAAAAAAAACTATATTTTGCTTCACATCAAAATATTTTACCTTTAAAACCTCTTCCGACTTAAAAGGTTGGTCGTTTTGGTAAAACATTTCATATTTGCACTGCTGTTGAAATTATGTTACGCCCAAATTGTAACCATTATGAAACCACAACTAATGGCTTGTATTTTATCTTATTGCAATTTTTTTTTGTGGTAGTTCTATTGATTACAGTTTACAGTCTTGTAATACTTGTAGAAGCAGGCAGGAGAAATATGTAGTTCAAAGGTGTTTTTGAGTGAGGAGATATGTTAGGAAGGGTTGCCAATTACATCACTTGTATATAGGCAGTTAAATTTTAGCTCTAATCTTAGATTTTTATATAATTAAATTTTAGCTTCAATTATAGATCTTTATAGAGTTAAATTTTAGTATCAATCGTTACGTTGTTCAATTTTTGCTTCAATCCTAGGGGCTTATGTTGTTAAATATTAGCTTCAATCGTAGTTGTTTATGTTGTTCAATTTTTATTTCAGTCTCAGGTCTTTATGTTGTTCAATTTTAGATTCAATTTTAGGTCTTTACGTGGTTCAAGTTGTGCTTCAATCTCAGGTCTTTATGTTGTTGAATTTTTGCTTCAATCTCAGGTCTTTATGTTGTTGAATTTTGGCTTCAACCTCAGGTCTTTATGTTGTTCAATTTTTGCTTCAATCTCAGGTCTTTATATTGTTGAATTTTGGCTTCAATCTCAGGTCTTTATATTGTTGAATTTTTGCTTCAATCTCAGGTCTTTATGTTGTTGAATTTTGGCTTCAACCTCAGGTCTTTATGTTGTTAAATTTTTGCTTCAATCTCAGGTACTTATGTTGTTCAATTTTTGCTTCAATCTCAGGTCTTTATATTGTTGAATTTTGGCTTCAATCTCAGGTCTTTATGTTGTTGAATTTTTGCTTCAATCTCAGGTCTTTATATTGTTGAATTTTGGCTTCAATCTCAGGTCTTTATGTTATTCAGTTTTTGCCTCAATCTCAGGTCTTTATGTTGTTAAATTTTTGCTTCAATATCAGGTACTTATGTTGTTCAATTTTTGCTTCAATCGTAGATCTTTAAAAAGTTCAATTTTAGCTTTAATCTTAGATCTTTAGATTGTTAAATTTTAGGTTCAAGCTTAGATCTTTTTTCTTTAAGCTTTTATATACGGCCTAATCATGAATAAAAATTCTGTGGATGTTTTTTTCCTTTTTATTTTTTTAACATTGAATTTGAATAGGAAAAATGGGAAAAGGGAGAAAACTCCCGCGGAATTTTTATTCATAATTTTAGCTACAATTGTAGATCTTTATATAATTTAAAAAAAAACTAAGAGAAATTTAAAAATTAAAATAATGTCCTTTTTAAGAAAAATATTTAAGTATATATTAATGTATTAAAAATAAAAAAACAAAAGTGCCCATATTTCACATCATCGCAGCTTATTTTATGCGGCCACGTATGGGTTTCGAAAACTTTAAAGTAAGACGATTTGATATTTGGTCTAATAGCATTTATTATCTACAACTGATTTAAGGCAATTTTTGATTAATACTCGACGAAATATTCGATCTCTTCATCACAAATTACAAATTACAAAGTTAAACATTTTGTGTTTCCTTTTGCTAATTTCTGAAATTGACCATAAATTTTCGATAACATTAAGATCTGGCGATTGTATAAAGATGTATATAACTTTAATATGGAGTAAAACAAATTTACTTTAATTGAAAGAAAATCTTCTGGCTCTATAAATTAATTTTCACTTCTGGCATATGACCTCCAATGCTGGTTTGGACGTAGTCTAATCTGGAGGAGGTTTAATTTTCGATGACTTTTTCAAACATTTCTTTTTTAAACATTTATATCGACAATGTTGTCCCCCCAAGTCAAGCGTTAAATCGCACGATCTTGAAGCCCAATTGTTTAGGTATCAGTCTATTTATGTTGAAATGATAAACCAAAATGATCACTTGATAGCTGACAAGAGGTCGCCTGTTGAAAAACGTTTTGTCAGCTTAAAGTTTTATACATCTAAAAAAACACCCTTTACATTAGCCACGTTTGCACAATATCTGATTTTTGCTTTGAAATCGTAAATATCTGATTTTTGCTGGTAAAATCGTAAATTTGATCTTATACCCTGATCTTATAACCAACAAGTTGTCCTTTAGAATCTATAGGTAAATTGGCTTGTCTATGATGCATTCAGCAAATGTTAAATACCTAGTTTGAGCAGCCTAAACCAAGACAATGCCAACATCATGCTTCACTATATAGTGGCTTTAGGATTTCTTTGTTGAGTTCTTTATTTGGTTTCAGTCAAACATACCACATGCCATCTGAACCGAATATGTTAAACTTAGATTTATGGGCGAAGATGACCGTTTTCCAAAATGCAGATTCCTTGCCAATATGTTCCTTGGCGAAATTTAACACGTTCTGTTTTTTATTTTTTGTAAACGGTTTCTTGCATGTAACTCGGCCCTTTAAATCATGTTGGCGCAAGACACGATAAACAGTTTGAACGCAATATTTTTTGCCCAAGTCAATTTCAACTTCGGAGTTTAGCTGTGAAGCCGACAGCCTTGGATTTGCGTGAGCTGATTTTTCTTTAAATGTGTTTCTCCTCAGGCGTATTGAAGATTTTATTTGATGTCTTTCGGCTTTTGGTATGGACTTGATATTTATGCATGAAACGCTAAATAATTCTTGGGACTGTGGAAATTTTAATGTGCTATGGGGCGATTTTGGAAATGGTTTAAATCCAATTCTAGATTTTCTCTCATTGTACGCAGACTCATATGAACTATTAAAAATTGACACTTGACTTGACAAAATAAGGCATTTATTCCATTTTTTTCTTCAAATTTCCCTTGTAAGTTTCTGCTAATTTTTTTTTTTTATAAACCTTTGAAAACAAAAAACGCTGAACATAAAATAAGCTGTGAGCCACTGTTAATCAATTTTGTTTTCTTCCAGTTTTAGATTTGCCCTAAAGTTTTCTCTGCTCTGCACCATTCATATTGTCTTCTTATGAATTACAAAAAACAAAACTTTGAAGTAACAAATTATTTAAAGAAAAATGTTTGTGTTTATGTTCATTTGTTACTCCCATTCCGGAAACCTCTTTATAATGTTTGTCCCTAACAAATAGAGCTGTATGCATTACACTCTTACCACAAAAACTACTTAGTGTTGTTATTCTACTGTCATTAGGAAAGTTGTCTGCCACCACTACACTACAACTCTAAGCCACTTGAAATGCCATCACCTCCGCTACTAGTACTACTACTTTGTTTAGTCAAAGAAAGAATTGTCGTCCCTATAAGAAGATTAATTATGTTGAGGTTTTCTTTTTTTTTTTTTTTTTGATAAATAGGCTCAATGTAACCCACTTAAATTGATACTCGTGCAGCAGTAGCAATAAATAAGTGTGTGTTTTTAACAGAAATATGTATTTATTGTACTGCCCAGTGGTTTTAGAGGTCGCAGTATCCCTTATAGACAGTAAGTTTTATTAATGTTAAATCACTGGAGTGAGTACAATTTAAATATTTTTGAGGAGTATTTTGTAGTGCAAAGTGTAGAGAGTTGTTTACTTTATACTTTCCAGGTAATTTACATTGAAGTCAATTGCCACTTTAGGGGCCGCCGCGGTGGAAAATATTATAAATCCTCGATCATCCATATACAATTCCAATGCATGTCCCTTCGGGGTACGTGGTGGCTGTGATTTAAACCTTAAATCGCAGGAAGAAGATAGTTGGTTAAAAGTCTAATGTTTGTGCTAGTGGCAAATTTCGGACCACCAAATTACCTCTAGGTGCTGTTGCCGAATCAACAGAGCCTTGAAGTTTCAGGAGATTATATTGAAAAATAAAAATGTTGTTAAAAAACTAACTATTCTCTTTCTGTGCTAGGCTAAAAAGTTTCCGAATGCAGAGAAAATATATTCGGCAGTGTCATAGTACCAATATTGTCAAAATTGGTTTTAAAACCGACAAGAAAAAATGCTTTGATGTCATAGGGCACTGCTACACGTTCAATAAATATCGTAATACTAGAAATATCTCGATATTTATTGAATTTGTTTCTTTATTGATTTTTTCTTGTCGGTTTTAAAACCAATTCTGACAATATTGGTTTCTATTGCACCCCTGATTGTTATGGATGTTTACTACAGCTATTTCAATATTTTTAAAATTTTTTTTTATACTATGGTCACTGTAATTATTTGTTTGATTTCGGCAACTATAATATGATTAGGATACAAATCAAATTACTCTAGCAATCATATATATGATTATAGTAAATATGTAATGTTTATGGTAATCAGTTTTATGATTAAAGATTATACCATATTGTGTTGTTCTCAATCATAGTGAACAAAGTAGTTGTGAGTAAGCCAGGACTTATGAGTTCTAAAGAGCACTAAATTATGATAAAATCGTTATCATAAACATGATTGCCACAAACATATATACCTAGTTCTTACAATCGTATATAAGATTGTAGTAAGCGCCTGAATCGTAACTTAACCAAATTATGGTTACCGCTATCATATAAATAATTACAGTGACCATAACATTGTTTAAAAAACTTGCAAAAATATTGAAATTTTTGTGGTAAGCATGTACAACTATATTTTTTCTCTGTGTGTTGCGGCGCAGTTATCCAGCGCTACTGGGTTGTTTATGCTAGAATTTGTGTATTTGAACACTGTATTAGTATCGGGAATAGAAATGTAATAGATATGTTTATGTCTGGCTTGTTTTGGTCTATACACATGCTAACCAGTTTTTTTCTTTTATTTAGACATCTTCTAGGTTACAAATGTTTTGAAATTTTCATTTGTTATTATTTTTTTAATTTGTTTACCTTTCAAGGCAAGACAAGCTTAAGTGTACACATTTTATTTCATGGTAATTTTACCCTGTATATTTGCCAGCCTTTATTTTGTAAACAAATGTTAATAGATTTTGAATATTTCTCTACTTTCCAAAAGACTTTATTATAGATTTGAGCTACATATTTATGAATGCTATGAATTTGTCATAGTTTTTTTTTTCGTTTTTTGATGTGAAAGTTCGCTGCAAAGAATTCAATGATTTGAGACAGTTTTAAGTTCAAAGGAGTTTTATACAGTTAACAAAGGTCAACAAGTAGCTAAGGCCAAGGACTAAAGCTATTTGGAAAAAATACTCTTACCGCCTGGCTCACGATGTCGAACGATAATGTTCGCTTAGATAAGACTTAAGACACAAACTTTTTATCGTATCTATTTTTTACTCAATCAAGTTTATTTATTTCACAATCAAGTTTGTTTTTTAAGTCTTATCTAAGCGAACGTTATCGTTCGACATCGTGGGCCAGGCGGTTAATTCTATTGAAATTGTTCAAAGTCTAAATTGTATTTTTTCATTTCACTGTAAAAATTTTAATTTCTTTAGTACAAATTTTTTTTTCTTTCCTTTTTTCAAATATTAATTTACCTCTCAACTAAATTTATATGCATTACAAATGCAATATTGTAGCACTACATGTGGCATAATTACAAAACTGTCATTTACAGTTGGAAATTTGTGTTCTTTATTATTTAAAACAAAACAAAAATATACAAACATACATATGCACATATGTATTTTTAAATGCAATCTCTGCAAAAGTAATGAATTCTATAAAAGTTATTAAAACGAAAAGTTTAATATTAATATCAGTGTTTTGATGTTATGTGTATGTTATGTGTATGTATGTAATTTAGTTTTTTAATATAACTTCCAAATGTTTTTGATGTGACATTAAACGATTAAATGTAAAAGTTGCAATTGTTTTTAATAGCAGAAATGATGATGATTAAGTTAGTAAAATCATCGTAGATATTTTGTGGTAATAACATCCTTTTATAGTTTACTGCTGATTATTGTGCAATGAGTATAAGATGAAAAGGTAGTAAAATCTTAGTAGATATTAGTCTTAGTACAGTGGTTTCTCGTTTTGTCAGGCTCGTTCGTTATATCGAAAAATTCATTAAATCCGGCAGTTTTTTAAATATGTTTTAGTAAATAATAAATCACGTTTATCTAATTCATAGCAAAAACAAAAAAAAATAATAATTTGTAATATGAACTAATTAAATAATTAGTTCCAATAAAACTAAAAAATGACTTTGTAACATATAAATTTTGATTTTGGTGAGCGAAAAATTTCTTTACATACAAATAAATATTTCTCTTAATAAATTTTTTTCGTAAATCGTCTCTTATAACTCTCTTTTGATTTCATTTATTTTGTTTTAACTTTTTTGCAAAAATTCCTTAAAACGCGTACATGACATTTTCATTCGTTCGTAAAATAAAGTACTGAATGCAAAGAATATGACTGTTCGTTAAATCGCGAATTCTTTAAATTGAGTATACGTTAAACCGGGAAACCACTGTATATGATAATCAAGGTTAAAACTTTCTAAATATAATTTTGATAGCTTTGTACGTAAACCACGAACGTTTTGATAAAATAAGGAAATTGAATCTCTGATATTTCTTTTATTTCGGCTCGAGTTCATTAAATTTAATTTTTCAATAAATTATTTTTACTGAAGGTAGGAATTGTTACATGAAAATTATCATTAAAATTTATTGATAATTTTTCTTGGCTTCGGATTCGAACCTGGATTGTTGGTTGAATTTACATATGTTTCGAGAAACACCACTTTCACTCATTAGAATTCTTTTGCGTTATAATCCTCTGCACCACTGCGGTGCCCGCTAGCCTACAGTCAAACATCCTTTAACCAGTATCACTGGTGGTTCGAAATTTGCTGTAATTAGCATTTTTTTCATTTATTTACATGTTGCCTCATTTTACTTCAGGAACGTAAAAGACGACACCAGTAACATCAACGCTAACTACATAGTTGCCATCAATTCAAAATCTGTGTTATACTTAGAAGTGATATGTTTTGAATTTAAATTTATTTTTATGTTTTATTTTTTATGTTAAATGTTAAATATAAACGTGTTTTTCTTTAAATGTAACAACGGTAAATACTGTAAGTTATATGTTTTTTGGGAAAAAAAGATTTTGTTTAATAAATGTTTTTACATATTATTAAATATACCCCTGATGAAGTCAGCATATACCGACGAAACGTTGGGAAAATTGTAATGCAAATTTTGTTTTAATTACAAAGGAAAACGTTAGGCCTTATTAGCTTACAATCAACACAATTTAAAATATCGCAACAATTGGCCAACATCAAATTTCAACGTTAGGGGGAGAACGCCAACATTTTTCGTTGCTTGTCTTTATAATAAGAAATTAATTTTAGTTTCTTCTTTTAGCTTTTTTTAAATATTAATATTAATTAAGCTTCTAATTCAAAAATATTCAATCGTTTCTTTTTGTTACATAAATATTAAAACATTTATGGGAACAGATTGCATCTTAACAAGTCTTGATTATGTCTCGGTGTTTAGAATCGGTTCTATGCCAGAAATATCAAAATCAAAATCAAAATCTTAAAGTCCCATCTATATGGCTAATGGGTTAATAACGATTATATAATTAAATTAATTTTAATTATTTTATACTGATAGCTTAAGTTGCATTTAGTCATAGATCCAGTACCTATGATTAATGTAGAAATTAATGTATAAATTATTTATTACTCATACTTCATGGTGAACAGAAAACTTTACTTCCATTTCATTTAAGACTATACGTATAAATAACATTTAAGCTAATGTCAAGTAGTATTAAGTATACGTCACATTACACGGTGCGACAACGCAAAACACCTGGGACCCGATATTATTTTTCTTGTAGGGCTTGCCGAATAAAAGACGACTCCAATAGTGAAATATGCCGGACACCTATAAAATCCGGTTTTACGGTTAAAAAACCGGGGTCTGTACCTTTGCGCACTTATAAGCCTGTAATTTTGTTGATAATGACCCGATTTTCAATTTCTTACTAGATTTGGAAAGAAGAAACTGAGATCTTTCGAATGATATATATACTATCTAGGTAAACTTGAGAAATTTGTCTGTTATTGTCGAGCAATTAAACAATTTGCTATAACACAATTTGTTCGACAATAACACCCAAATATCTCAAGTTTTTTCTCGTAACATTACTTCACAATCAGATTTTCTGTACAATTATGATTTCACTTTGCATGGAACTTATTATTGCAGAATTTTGTTTAGATACGGCTTTTCTATAGACATTTATGTACCATAAAACCATATACTGGGAAGATATTTGTATGGGGGCTATGAGAAATCGTAAACCGATTCCTACCATTTACAACAAAACTTGTCCCTCTATTACAAAATTAAGTGTGCAAAATTTCATAATATTATCTGCATTATATTTTAAAGAAAACAGCAAAAAATATTTGAAAAATATTGAGTTAGTCTGAAACTTTAATCTATAAATGCTATACTACGGGATCAATTTTGCTCATTTTTAATAAAAAACATTTCGGTGAAGCAAAGAATGTTTGGTAAAAATTTCATTGTTCTATGTTATTTTTTCAATGCTCTATCGTGATTTCAACAGACGGACGGACAGGGCTAGATTGTCTTGTTGGCCCTACGACCATTTCGATGTATTATAAATTGACTAGTACCATCAAGTTTATATGCCTTTTATTCTCTTTGCCCTTCTCATTCAAAAATACTTGCCTTGACGAGTCAAAATTGAAGAGTGTGAAAGCGAACGTACATGATAAACTGACCAGACGCATGCATTACGAATGTAAAAAACAAAACATGTGTAAGACGGGGGGATAAGACTAATTTAGTATAAGACAATAACCTTAGTATAAGACTTAAGTGTTAGTATAAGACGTTAGTGTTAGTCTAAAACGTTAATCTTAGTGTAAGACGTTGGTCTAAGTAAATTTCGTTAGTCTAAGTTAATCTAAGTGTAAGACGATGTTAGTCTTAGTTTAAGACATTAGTCTTTGTATAAGACTTTTTTTTTTAATACACTCTGTACACTTGTCTACAATTATATTTAAAGCTTCAAAACAAATTGCTGCTAAATACATTTCAATGCTTTTTATACAAAATATCTCGTTTTTATTAAGTACATATTTATTAAAGCACACATTTAATAACCGATTTAAATATCATTGTTATTTGTCTGTGTTTGTTTATTTAATAATTATTTATTAATTCTTTTTGCAGACAGTCCATTTCTACATGAATATTTTCACACAGTGCCCTAAACTGTTTAATGTCTCTTGATAACTCATGCCTTTATAAGTATCTTACTAAATTAAAGGACATCTCTTTTGGAAGTCTAACGGGTGTAAATTCATTTACACAAACAAACACATACACACAGACACATTGTTGGTAGCAAAGTTTTTGAAATTAAGGATTATTTGGTGTATTTGAGAGCATTTGTATTTGTGTTTAGCCTGGTGTGTATGTATGTATGTATCTATGTGTGTTTGCTTTAATTTCAGTGCTAACTACTTTGCTAAATACCATTCATTTTCAACTTGACTACATCGAGAGTTGAGCTAACAGCAACTTTTCTTAGCAGAATATAACTTTGTCCGCTTCCATAACTGAATGTCTGTTGGTTTGTTGTGCTAAGAAACTGGCATGTATTGTTGTCTGTTAAAAATTTATATTGTTGAAGACATTGCCTTCCTAAAAGTGTTTTTCTTTACAAACTTGCTTTCATGTCTAGATGAAAGTTGAGGCTGAAAGTCAGTATTTCTCATTGTAAGAGAAACTTGGAGATGATTCTTAAGAATTATTTACAAGTTTAGAGAGTTATGTTAAATACGAAATTAATTTAAGAAAGTAAAAAACTTTTAAAGAATGTAATTACAAACTTAAATCAAACAAATTTTCTAAGGCTCTGTATGTATATAGCTTCTTTGTATTTTTAAAATTATAGTTCAAGTAATGCGAGTATTAAATTTTAGCTACTTCAATTACTTACTTATTTCTTGCTGTTTGAGAATCTCTGTTTTCTCAATGATGTAAATTTAAATTAAACTTTTTGTTTCCGTTTATAACCTTCTTACAATAACTATTATTAGCACAAGATTTTCTCTAACATTTTGGCATTAAAGTTTGCTATCACCAAACTTAAAGTTTGAACTTAAAACTATACGTTATTAAAAGCAGCAAAACTTTTCTGCTTTATTTCTTAATAGCAAAACTTTTTGGCTATGCCAGCAGCTTTTATTGTTAAATTCTTATTAAAAACTATAAAATTAAAGAAAATTGAAAAGTATTATGTCTCATTTCAATATTAAGTTTCAACCTGTTGCCAAAAATAAATAAATAAATTAATTTCAATAAATTCAATATAGTTTTCTCTGCCATTGCCTTGCCTATATATCTGTCGTGAGGTCAGGGGCTATATACACGAGCTTTCTGCATCTTTATAGAGCAATTTTTTATTGGCATTATAAATCATTTGGTATAAAAAACTTTTGTTGGCAACATTTTGCGGTTGGTAGCATAAGTGTAGGCGTTAAAAGACAAAAATATATGCTGTAGTTTTTTAGTTTTGCCCATTTGCATTCGTTTACCCCCTTAAAGTTTGCATATGAGGTTGTTGTATGATAAATTACATAATTTTTTTTGGCCAGCATAAAACGTGTACAGTGAAATGAAAAATAAAAAATAATGTATGTGCTTTAATATTTGAAGCAAAATGATGTATGACACTGCTAAATATAAAATATAATAAATGACATTATTTTACAAGAATAATGAAGAAAATTTTCAATATACGAGTATCTTACAAAGAGAGCAGAAAAATCAAAGAGTTGATGAAAATCCAGTAGTCATTGTGTGGATGTAGGGACACATAGTAATATTATTATGATAAATTTCTTTAAATTTCATTAGCAGTCGAAATAACCAAAATTGGCATTAGAAAATTATACTAAGGCTAATGTCTTATATTACTAACACTAACGTCTTTTACTAAGACAAATCCATTGAGAGAAAGTTGCTGTAAAGAGGCCTTCCTTCTAGAAGGCCTTCTTTGTTAGTCACAAGGACTTCCAGCCGTATTGCCAAATCGTTTCAATTTTCAATGGCGTGTCATTGTTACTCGAAGCCTTGCCTGCTCGCTACTGGTTGCTAGAAGGCCTACTTGAGAAGGGCAATTGAAAGGTCTACCAACTAATGCCTGATTTAAGGCGTAATTAAATGTCTGTATACAGATTTATAAATTAATTAATTAATTATATAATTAAAATTAATTAATTAATTTATAAATTAAAAAATTCTTGAAGGAAAATAGGGGCACAGAAGGGGGTTTAAATAATAAAAGTATTAATAATTTTTTTAGAAAAAAGAGTTTATGTAGTTTTAGTAGGCGCCTTAAAGTCCAGAACTGCCCTGTCCTCTCTCTTCGATACGCTACACTTGAAAACAGAGTATCTGAAATTAATATGATTTGTAATTGGCCTCAACAGACGAGCAGTTCTTTTAGCGAGTAATCCATATATTTCCAGAAAGTTGGGAAAAGGTCATAGCTAAAAATGACCAACATTTTTATAAAATTTATAATTTACAAATGTTTCAAAATAAAAGCTAAAACTTAAAAAAATACGCATTTTTAATTTGTGTATCCAAAAATAAGAGAAACCCACAAATTTCTGCAGAAATAAGTCATCAATAAATTGTGTGCAGATCGGTCCATAATTAACTATATAAAGCCAACTGACGAAAATCACTTTAAAGAGCATAACTCTCTCATAAAAATATTGGTATTCAAATCATATTCAACATTAGCCTGTTTCATTTGGTCCAATTTTGTGACGATCGGTCCAAACCATGCTATGTCGACTTGGCATGTTTTTAATTTTTTTGCGTTTTTGAATTTAGATTTTTTCAACTTAAATTCTGTCAAATTTGGTTGTGATTGGCTAGTCCAATCAATAGTTATATAGTAAATAACAAAGTTCTACCTCATATGTTTTTTTAGATATCGCCTGTAAACTTTAGGAGCTTTTCCTGCAAAACTCACTTTTTCGACTTATTATGTTTTGTAATTGAGCTGTCGATATAATGCCCATATAAGGTCCACTTCACAAAAACACTTTAACAACCATACATCTTTTAATAATGTTACAGTCTAATTCATAAAAAATTATCAAGGGTTTATGAATAAAGGGGTTAGTATACAAATAAAATTGAATACAAATAAGTTTCATTTTAAAGATCGGTCAATAATTAGACATAGCTCCCATATAAGATCTGCTTTGAAAATGACTTTAACGTCTATAAATCTTTAATAAGTGTTTATATCGATATAAAATTAAACACAAGCGAAAACAAGGGAATTTTTTCCGTATTCATAAAACTTACAACAGTTTTATAAGAGATTTATATAGCAAATTTTTTATGGAAATTTTGTATGTTGTTGGAAATTTTATGAATAAAGGCAAAATACCTTTGCTTTATAAACCTACAGCACCCAAACCTTTTTCCCGGATTGTATACCGAAAGGATTTTCTCCTCCTGGTATACAGAACACCGGCTTCACATAATACAAATTCCCTGTATTGACTGCCTATGGCCGGGCGGAAGGATTTTCTCCTCCATGGTATACAGAACACCGGCTTCGCATAGTAAAGATTCCCTGTAATGACAGTTTTTCTTTTGGGCGTTATGACCTAGACTATAATTTGAAAAAGATATTTCGCCCAAATTCAATGTCGTTTAGCCCAAATCGTTTTGCTTGGGCGTTATGAACTTGGGCGTTTTGATCTAACGCCAAAATTAGAGGATCAAAAAGTGAAAAATTTTATAGTTTGTATTTTTTGTATTTTTTGTTCTAAACTGATAAAAGAAATTTCTACAATCAGAAAAATATTTATTAGGAAAGGTCTTTTTCGGTAGTCAACCTTTAAGGATTATTAAGTACATAAGCATTAAGTGTATTTATATTTAAGGGGATGCAACGTTTAATAGTCTACTAGCATTGATGACCTTAATGTTTTTTGATGTTACCCATATTTATTTATATAAACAGTAGTATTACATACTTGTATATAAAAATACTTAAAAAGGGGAATCGGGTCATCTGATCCTTTAATGATGAAAAGAATTATTAGCACACAATTTTCAATAGCAATTATGCATTATGACCAAAGACGTGAAAATTCAAATTTTAAATGTAAGTTTATTAACGATTAACAAGCTCAAATATCTGTACGTTTAGAAAGGGAAATTTAAGAAAACAAATTTAACAGTCAATATCAACCAGAGATTTAAAATCTGAATGTCAACATTACGTTGTTCAAAAATTTATTTTTCCAAATAATTAACGAATTTGTTTCGAAAAAATGCTGTCCCAGAAAAGAATTTGATTTGTATGAATGTTTTTTTCCCTCCTACAGAATAAACTGCCACTTTACACACATTCTTAAAACACATTGTCAAAATGTCAAATGTTCATCAGCCAGGAATATAAGATCAATAATATCCCGGGCAGCGCCGGGTACAAAAAGTTAGTTTTTATATATATTTCTATGTTAAATTTAATTGAAATTTAAAAAAATGTTTTTAACTAAAATGAATATCAAAGAAAATTGTTTTATCAAGTTGCAGCACACAAAGCCCTTAAGAAATATTTTTAAACCTTAGTTGTTTTATTGCAATTTGACCATAAGGAATATTTGCCGCAGAAAAACCAGAAAACAAAACTTTAACCAAGAACTTTTAAAATTACCTACATTTTTGGTTAAACTACTACAAACATTTGCTATTACCGGTATTTAGTTGTACAAACAGTAAAACTACAAGCAATAAAACTTTGAAAAAACAACACTAAAAATGGCAACAAAAAAAAAAACCATCATCAACGTCAGCATCAGCAATAGTAATATAACACTTAAATTTGAAACAACAATTCTAAAGTAAAGTATGTAATTTAGAAATGTTTGCCACAAGCATGTGGCAATGCCGAAGTATGCTGAGGTGAACTGTGGAAAAACAAGCTAATTGCAAAGAAAGGTTTACTAACATTTCAATTGGAGCAAAAACATATATGCAACACGAAAACTGAATGAGTAAATGAGAGAAATGGAATTATTTACATTTTATACATCCGTAAACAATCCAAACAAATAGTTTTTACTTTTTGTATAAGAAAATCTAGAACTACTATTTGCGTTGCATAAAATACATGAATATTGGCTAAAAAAAAACTAAAACTATTTAAGCTATGTATAGACGGTCGTCAGATATTACAACGTTGTCAGATCTAGCAATATGCTAGCAATGTACTGACATTGAAAAATTGTACAAAAACTAACAATATCATTGGCACACAATTTTCACACAATGAATTTATCTATCAACCGAAATTGTTTTTCCAAAATGTTATTAATTCAATTTATTTATGTATATACTGAGTTTCATTTGGAAATAATTTCCATGACAATGCTGCCATTGGCAGATGCTTAAACTTTGCACATATGTCAATTAAAAGTGTTTGACAATTGTCTAAAAAACAATGACAATGATAAAAGTTTGTGTTTACACGATTGTTAGATGTTTGACAATATTTTTGTTTTGCAATGTACTGAAAATGCTTTTTCTTACAACGTTGGAAGACAAACATTTTAAGTTCACACGATTGTTAGACATTTTTTGAACAATTTCCGGACAACGTTGTAATATCTGACGACAGGCTATTATTTATGATTTTATATATTAATAGTTTATATAATATACGAATTCAGTTTTTTACAAAATTCAGTTTTAAATATTATTTTTAATAATATAACTTTAACAATGGCCAAACATATTTGTTGTAAGCCAGATTGTCATAAAATGTGATTTTTTCTATTTATAATTTATTATTATTTTATTTTTATTTTATTTATTTTATTAATAGACGACCGTCTAACATAGCTTTACAAACAACAAGTAAAAAAGTACAGTCGGTCAACCCAGACCATATAATACCCTACACCCAGTATATGTATAAAATAGATTTTCAGAAATGGATGTTATATGGGAGATATGACCTATTATGGACCGAGTATCCAAAAATTTAGTGTCATGATGTCTGTGAATATAAATATTATATGTGTTAAATTTTATCTCGATATAAATACTTTAAAAGATTTATGGAGGTTAAAGTGATTTACGAAGAGGCTCTTATATAGGAGTTTTGACTAATTATGGACCGATTATTATAAAATTAGGTGTCAGTATTTCTGTATATAAGAAACTTAATTGTGCCGAATTTTATTTGATTACCAACACTTTTAAGAAATTTATGACCATTAAAGAGATTTTTGGAAGTGGGCCTTATATGGGAGCTACGACTAATTATGGTCCGATCTTCACGAAATCTGTAGATTTGGTTTACCTTCGTTTATTACTTATTTTTGGTGAAATTTGTTTGCATACTTGCATAATTCAAAGATTTATGACCGGTAAACCCCAATTTCGGGAGTACATTTGTATGGGGGCCAGGTGAAATAATGAACCGATTTCCACCAGTTGCAATCGCATTCGTCCTTGGGCAGAAAAAATATCACGTATTAAATTTTATCGAACTATCTGCAAAATTGCGACATGTACTCTGCGCACAAGCTTTACATGGACAGCCAGCCAGAAAGACGGACAGACGGACATCGTTAAAACGACTCAGAAAGTAATTCTGAGCCGTTCGGTATACTTTACAGTGGGTGTTGGACCAATATTTCTGGGCGCTACAAACATCAGCACAAATCCAATATACCCTCCCCACTATGGTGGTGTAGGGTATAACAACATGTGTAAGTGAAACTGTAGAGTAAATTTTTAGCTGATTTAATACCTAATGTTAACAACCCAGCACTATGAAGATATTAGTGTAACAAATGAGTTAGGCAAAAGATGGATCAAATTTTAAAGACATTCAATTAATTATAAACTCAATACTAAAGCAATATATATTTAAATTTCTCTCACAACACCCATACAATTCAATTTAAATAACATTCCATCATCATCGTCATCGTCACTAGCTGTAGTTAAATTATCTGTGATTTCTGTATTTATTTTGTTTAAAATTCAATTAATTAATGTTACCAAATTAAATTACATGAACAGAAGTCTTATATACAAATGCCTGTAATATAATGCCTTGTCCTAGCCTCTACTCCAGTTTCCTTCCTTCCTTCCTTCCGTTCAACCATCCATCTATATGTTTATATCCTTCCTTGTCCTTTTCAATTATACACATATATAAAGTTTTTAACATTACTGACACAAAGCTCACAGATTACTTACACTCAGTCTTTTCTCATTGCATCTCTTTTTATTTCCCATTAAATTAATATGTAATTTTACACGTAATTAGTTTTCTGTTTCAAGAATTATGTTTCTTTATTTGTATTTGTTGCCATATTGTTGATTTTTCTTTTTAATTGTCATTATTGTTATAATTTCATTACTTTTATACGCCTGATGTCATATTTAAGCAAAGTAAGTAAAAAAAAAAGCTTCATTACTGTCAAACGTTTTTACAGATATGGCAGACCGAGTTACAATGGTTATTGTGGGGGTGTGTTACTAGAGCTGTATGGGCGGCAATTAAAGAGTGAATGATTTATGTGTATAAAAAAAACATATTTCATTTGCCTGAATCGTAAAAACAATCGGTTAATTATGTTTTTCATACAAACTCTATTAGCACTCCGTACACATTTATTGTACTGTAACTGAACTCCAACTGTATTTGATATTTACTTTAACTCTACTCTACTCTACTCTTTCTTTTTTGATACGCTTGTGGTTTGGAATATTCACGGATGTATTTAGCTCCTACTGAAAAACACGCACAACTCATCTACGTACTTCTAGTGACCTCCTTTCTGTGAATGTGTTTTATTGCGGATCAACTTACCCTCCGAAACGGTTGAAATATAATTTAGAAAATGGTATTATTAAGGAAACTGTGGCCAATTTAAGAATCTTCAGGCTATGGTATCAAAAATGTTTGTGTTAAATATCTGCTAAATGTTATTTCAAATTGTGCACCTTCTTGAAAGTCTTACAAACTGTGAGTTTTTACGCCCTCGTAAATGAATTGTTTGAATTATATTATATGAAAATTTTTTTACACATGCTGCGTAAGTTTGTCCAACAATTTTGGTTCGCTAACTTTCTTTCTTCAATTGTGCATTTAACTCAACAGCTGATTTTTATTTTCTTTTGAAAAAAAGGACAACACAGCGTAAGATGGTGCAGGTAAGTTTTGTGTGATTAAGAAATTGCTTGCAGAAATGAGCTCCATAAAAAACCTTGTAATTTTTAATTAAATTTAGAATCGATACCAGCTGGAAAAGTAAATTATGCATCAATGCGATGAAAAAAACCCAGAGACTGCAAAATCCCTACGATTTGATGGTTACAGTCACTGGCCGGAATGGGGAATGAGGGGCAGATGTAGACTATGCAACACTAGATTTCCAAGCTGTAAATGCAGCAAATACAATATGCACTTGTGCTCCAATCATAAATTGAAATAAATGGCTTTTGAAAAAAAAATCAACTTGTCTTTTAATTTATAATACCATTACCCAATCTTGCATATACGCAACATCCTTGTACCAGGACACCTAGCAGATTGAAATATTTGTCAGTTGATATTGAGGTAAACTCTATCTTATATGTATATCTACTCACACCCATTATAATTGGTTCATGAGATGGTTCCCAGCAAGCCATATGAGTCCGAAAAGAGTCTTTTCTCACACCTTTTT
This sequence comes from Bellardia pandia, assembly GCA_916048285.2. NCBI lineage: Eukaryota > Metazoa > Arthropoda > Insecta > Diptera > Calliphoridae > Bellardia > Bellardia pandia. Next base: position 96,229,106 of record OU696531.1, on the reverse strand, counting down.
GGAGCGTTAACGGTCTTTATGAGCCTAAAAAAAACTATCACAATTGCTCCGAAAACCTTCAGAAAAGAGGGTCATTACATTCGAAAATCCGTCAGAAAGAGCTCTTAGATAAGTCAGAAAAGAGTCTTTTATGAGTTTTTTTTTGGGCTCTGTGTAATCTTGTTTTTATCATTCTTGTGTGGTACAGCTATGTTTTTTTTTGTTCAAAGTACAAATAACAGGACAACAACGCTTTGGTACACACATAATTAAATGGAATTTCTGAGTCATACTGAGTGCCGACTCAGGACAGTAACAAGCAAATTTTTCTTTCGCTCCGAAAATGCTCTTTAGTTGGACTCTTTTCTGACTCCATTTTTCGGAACGCTCCTAGAATGGTATGCTGGGTTAAGTTTATTTTATTTTCTTTTATTTATGTTTGAAATGACGTTTCTCACAAACTGACATAGTTTGCACAATTGCACAAACGGCAATTTTAAGCAATATCAAGCATGAGTAGCCTTACTGTATTTTAATTAAAATTATATAAAGAATGAATGGCCATTAATAAATTAAATTTAAAAGTGTCAATATGATTTGGATTTAGTTGAAGTTGGGAATTAGGCTATTTACATATATTTTAAAGATCTTAACATCTAACCTAAATTGTAGGGTATAGAAATTGATTTAATTATTACCATAATACTAATTAAAAAAGTATATTGGAATGAGCAAAAATATTTGTGTAAAATTGTGTTAATTTGAGCATGTCAAAAGTAAATAAAACAATAAAACCATGAATTAAAGTGAAGGAATGTACTAAGTTCATTGACTTGTTTTGAATATAAAAGTCTGATCTAAAATTAACTAGAATAAATTTACACTACAATAATAAAATTTACACCCTGGCCCACGATGTCGAACGATAACGTTCGCTTAGGTAAGACTTAAGACACAAACTTGTTTGTGGAATAAACAAACTTGATTGAGTAAAAAATAGATACGATAAAAAGTTTGTGTCTTAAGTCTTATCGAAGCGAACGTTATCGTTCGACATCGTGGGCCAGGGGGTTAATTATAACATTAACCTTTGGTCTTTGGCACTTATTTTTTTATATTCTATCCACGTCTCCATTAAACTCTATGACAAATTACTTAAACCACTTGAACTGCTGCTTGCTGTTCCCTGGCAAAAATAATGAATTATACAAAAGATGAAATGGAAAACCGCGAGCACTTAAATAAACTACAAAAAAAAACGTTAAATCAATTTTATGCGCTGCACAAGAAGGAAACACAAAAACAACGTGTCAAAACTCTATTAAAACCAATAAAAGAATGAAGAGAATTCAAAAGCAAAAAAAAATAAATACTTTCCACGTGCTGCAAGCACACGAAAAAAACTAATGTCATTTTCTTACAACACGCGCTGGAATTGCTTAAGCAAAAATTTACTTTTCCTTTCCTATTGGGGGAAACTAAATTCATAGCTTTGTATGCTTGTGCAGTAAGAAGTGCCAGTTAGGCGAATTGCACACTCTAATGCAGTCTCTCGGTAGCTTGAGAAATGTGTATGTATATGTAGATCGACTAAAACTACGTTGAAATCGGATTTAATGCGTGACTGGAAATTTTTAAACAGCAGGTACAGTACTGCAACCAAACTGCTTGCTTTAAATTCCTTGTATTTTGATTTTTACTTATGGGTTTGTTTAAATTTTAATTTTTTCTCTTTTTTGTCTGTTACTTTTAAGGAAAAGGAAATGCTGGGGAAAATGTCAGAATTAGTTGAACGTAATGAAGTGTAGTAAAGTGTAGCTGAATTGTAAATAACGCTAGAAAATTGATAAGTTTGTTTGTTTGACTGTCAGTTTGTGTGTTTGTTTGTTTCTTAAGCTTATACACTTAAAGAAATAATTTTAGTAAATGGCGTAGTGGATAAATTTTTTTTTTTTTTTTTTTTTTTTATACATTTAATTTATTTATTGAATCTTCAGAAATGAAATGACAATAAGTTATCGAATCTTAATACTAAAAGAAAATAATAAGTCCAGCCAGTGCTAGACAAAATATTATGATACTACAAAAAATTTATATCCACTGATCCAGTCATCTGTTTTGCGCTTGAGTTAAAGCAAGGGTATCCCTCCTTCTCAACCGAACATGGCCAGTAAAGTTAAGGATGACTCGTGCAAGTGGGTTTGGATGGTGTTCAAGTTTGCTGACATATTTTGAGGCGTTTTTTGTAAATTCGACTTTCACCAAAGGAATGCCTAGATCTTTATGGATTCGAGAATTTTTAACATACCATGGAGCTGCAGTAATTGTACGTAGAATCTTATTTTGACCCCTTTGAATTTTTTCAATGTTGGATGCTGAGGCAGTACCCCATAATTGAATTCCATAACACCAGATTGGCTTTAGAATTGCATTGTACAACAAAAGTTTGCAATCCAACTTTAATGTAGAATTTCTGCCGATTAGCCAATTAATTTGCACTGCTTTTAATCTCATCTGGGTAAGTTTTGCGTCGATATGAGACTTCCAAGTTAAACGACGATCGAGGTGGATTCCGAGGTATTTGACTTCATTGTGTTGCGAGATAATTTGATTATTTATTCTGATGAACGAGCATGTATATTTTCGCAATGTGAAAGTTATATGAATACATTTCTGTTCGTTAACCCTGATTTTCCAAAGCTCAAGCCAATTCTCTAGTTTATAAACATATTTCTGCAAGTTCTGTGATGCTATTTGATGGTCCTTATGAACGCTAATAAAGGCTGTATCGTCTGCAAAAGTTGAAGTATGTATTATGGGGTCTAACGGCATATCGGATGCATAAATCAAATATAAAGTTGGACCCAGTATGCTACCCTGGGGTACTCCTGCTTCAATTGGCTGAGCGGGGCTTAAAAAATCGCCTTCTTTGATTGTAAATTTGCGACCATATAAATAACTTTTCATAAGTTTGTGGGTGTTAGCAGGCAGAGTTAATTTAATTTTATGCATTAAACCTTCATGCCAGACTTTGTCGAACGCTTGCGACACATCAATGAAAAGGGCGGAGCAGTATTTTTTCTCTTCAAACGACTGTCTTATCACATAGTTGTGGAAAAATGTATAAGAAATATTTAGTTGGATAAAAAGTAATTTAATAGAACACAATTCTTGAATTCTTAAGTGATGTTGTATGTTGTACATTGTATGATTTGGTGTATATCACAGTGTTGAGCAAAGTCGTATGTTTATGTTTTCAAACCTTCAAAATGACAAAAGAAAAATATTTTAAAAGCAAATAAAGAAACTATATTAAATGAATAATTTATAAGTATTGCAGTATCCAGTATTTTCAATATTTATGTACATATCAGAGATCAGTTATGAGTACTGAAAAAGTGAGTATACTTGAATCATGACATATAATTTATCGTACTTATACGTACTCACACTTGTCTCAATATCATCAAACCAATATTCATATATAAAGTTTGAAGTACTCATTATATTCAGATTTAATCTCATGTATGATGTTGTTTATTTTGGCTCTCCTTAACTCAATGTACGTAGACGATAAAAAAAATAAGTATGACTCGCATATTCGTTCATTTTTTACAGCCTGCTTATAAAAATTATATAAAATAATAAATGTTATATTTTCCCCAATATATTTTCCTATAAACTTACTTGTATGTTTTTATATTTCTTTTTTACTTATTTTGTATAAATACCTAACGGAATATGCTGAAATTTTTTTTCCAATGACTTAACTGAGTTGAATACTTTATGAGTATGTGAGTATTTTTCTTAAGATGTAAATCTAAATACCGTTGTTTATGAATCAAACATATTGGGAATCATATGAGCTCGAAGTCGGCGTAGTACTCATACTTATATCCACCCGCATTTATAAGTCAACGTTGTTGTGAGTTTGAGTAACTCAGAGTAGTTAAATTGTAATGATGTAAAACCACTTATACTTAAAATGTTATGAGTAGTTGTGAATCGTAAAAAACGATTCATTGCCGATGTCTGGTACATATGTATGTACGTAACTCGCGTGAAGCCGTATTTTATATACATGTGATTTTTTTAAATTATTTCTTTTAGTTAAAACCCCTTCTTTTCCCTTACTTTTCACAATGAAATTATTAATTTACCAGACCTTTAATTACGAATTGTATGCGGCATTAGTTTGTAGACCTTTAAATTGCCCTTTTCAAGGCATTAGTAAATCTTCTAGTAGGCATTTAACCAGTATCGATTGGGCATGGCCTTGACAAACTTTGACACAACATATAAAATTGAAACAATTTGACAATTTTGCTGGAAATCCCTGTGACTGCCAAAGAAGGCCTTATAGAAGGCCTCTTTAAGGCTTCTTTGTCCAGCTTTGTCTTTATAATTCTTTGTTTTTCTTTATTGTTAGTTTTAAACATCATAACATAAAAATCTATATTTTTTTTTTGAAAATGATTGCCCGCCTCTTTCAATTATATTTAAACTGTTCATGGCGACACCGATTTAATAATATTCCCTGCTTTCTTTGAGTGTAAATTATCATATTTTCGTAATGTCGACACACTCATAAGTAATTGCATAAAATTTCCTTTATGGTGCTGTTGTGCTCAGTAAGTATGCTAAATACTCCAACCAGTTTTATGCCAAATAGTTTGTAATGCAGCAGGTGCATATAATTTGATTAAATTTTATGTGCTAATGTTCATATATTTAGCCAAAATTCAAGCTGAAAATTGGTATTTTAAAAACGCAAAAGAAAGCGAAAAATTACAAATACGAAATTATGTAAATTAAATGCAAATGAAAATGTAATAAAATCAGTTTCATTTTCGAAAATTAGAAAATTTTTATGTCAAAAGCTCATTTAAATTTTATAACACACAGTGATAAATATTGCTGATATGTTTGTATTCAGTTAAAGGAAACTGTACAGTTTGTCTGTCCAAGCAACTAAAATATTGAACAGTTTGATTAAGTAACAATATGTTGCATACGATTGTTTTATTAAAATTTCATTTACACTTTGACAAAATATGTTAAATATAACAGGACTCGTGTATTACAATTAAATAATTTACTTTTAATTTTATGTTTCAGTTTAACTTATAAATTTTCTAATTTCTTTCTTTAAACTTTATGTCAGCCAACACCTACCCGGGTATGTTTTTTATAAACAATTTGATATATTTTTGCCACCATTTAAGCTATCGACTTGAAATTTTGAATATGCTCCTAAAATATTATTTTTAGTTATTGAAAAGACTATTTAAAATAATTTTTATTTGGAAAAAATTCACAAGCAGTTTATGGAAATCATCCCTTAAATATACAACCAGCATACCCGGATAGGCAAAAAACAGGTCAAGCAATTTTTGGATTTAAAATGCAAAAATAGATACAGTTCAACCTTGGTATAACGAATCTTAAGGGGATTAGAAAAAAAAAACGTTATATCGAATAATTCGTTACAATGAGGTTCGTTATATAGAGGAGAATTTGCTTCTATTCGCTATAACGAGGTAATAAAAAATTTTGTATATTAATCATCATCTGCTGACCATGTTATAGCGAATGATTTCCGATAATAAATCAAAACATATTAGAAGGCAAACACTGTACACAAAGACTTGGCAACATTAAATTTTTCTTTAAATATTTCAGCCGTTAGTCTAATAAATGCTGCTATCGACTACGAATGTAGGTTTGCTGGAGACGTTGTCGTTGCATACACACAATAATTTTGTGTGTATGTGTTTCATATAATTTGGATTAATTCATGGAAATCGTTATGCAAAGGTTGTAAGTTGACAAAATTCGTTAAATAGAGGTAAATAATTCTTTCTATTTCGTTAGTCTGCAGTGAATGAAAATTCGTTATAACGAGGCTATTGACAAATGTATTCGTAATAGAGAGTTGTATTTTGTATTTAATCTTATGGAGCGTTGTAGAGGATTTAAAAAAATTCGTTAAATCGAGGAATTCGTTATAATGAGGGTCGTTATATCGAGGTTTATTAAATTTCAATATTATTTTTCATTTTACATTTCATTAAAAAAAATTGCATCTTGTTATAAAATACAGAGATTCATAAATAAATTTTTTTTTTACATAATTTGTGCATTTAGTTTGAGCAGGTATAGCAAATGTTCACGTATGGCACCAGTTTTTTCCATTATTTTTCTTTGTAGATCTTCTTTTAGTACATATGTAGCAATTTTGTTTGTTCTCCTTTTTGTTGTGTATTCTCCAAGACATTTGTCCATGTTGTCAACTAGCAAGTAACTACGAGAAGTAAGTATTGATAACACAAATATCTATGAAAAGGGCGAAAGATGAAGGTGATTTTCTTTTGTCCAACGGTATCGAAGTAAATTCAAAGAAAGACAGCAATGAACAAAGGAAAAGGAATCCCATAAATAATGTTTACTGACAAGTGTTGCAAGATCTCACTAGTTCTTTTCATGAAACCCACTGTCAATTTCAGTTCAAGATTTGGTAAATTCAGTTAATTTAATGATACAGAATCTGTTTAAAGGATCTGGGACTTAACAGTTAGAATGTAGTGGATTTCGCCTTATCAGTAACAGACAATAACATGCAATATATTGCGCCTCATGGTCAGTTTAGAGATTTCATAATCTTCTAGAAAATATCTGATAAAAAAAAAGTTCACCAAATGATAATTTAGAGCCTGAGAGATATACCCCCTTATTCAAAACGATTATTAAATTTAACAAACGTTTATTATGACAGATTTGCATATAAAATTTGCCTTAATAAACGTTTGTTAAATTTAATAATCGTTTTTGAATAAGGAGGCTAATTAATCTATATAAAAAGTTGATGAGCAGTTTTAAACAATTTTCCATTTGTAAATGAATGTTGAGCAGTATGTTCTATATATGATAATAAGTTTGCATAACTAAAGTTACAGTAACACTTGGCAAATATTTGCCGAAAAACACGTAGCCACTAAATAAAATATATTAGAAATAGCTTTGTTTATTTAGGAAAAGGCATTACAAAAAATTAGTTTTATTTTATATCCTTCTGTCTGATCTTGCAAAACTCTTGTAAATTTATCAAACAAATTTGTGCTAAAACAAGTGGTTACGCTTTTATGAGTAAATATTTGCCATGTGTGATCATACCTGAAGAAAACAAGAAAGTCAATTACAAAAATGTTTTCTTTTCAGTCACTACAAAATTCAAGCTAAATCTTAAATTTCTTGTAAAATTTAAATTGGTTTTATTGTTTTAAGTTCTATTCCACTTGGAAGAAAAAAACATTTCTTTCAAAGTTTTATAACTTCCGGGCGCCTCTAAACATTGCGATAAATTACAACAGAAAAATGCCAAAAAGAAATAAAACAACAACTACAATTCTAAGTAAATTTCCTTTTATACTTCCTTTGCTGCTAAAGATTCATCTTAAACTTAATAAACGCCCACATTGGAACAAAATGCTGTTTATTAAATTAGTATTAAACAAAAACGACAAAAGAAAAAGAAAAACAAAAATAGACACAACAATTTAAAAACAAAACAAAAAAAAAAAAAGACAAAAAATAATAAATTTATAGTTGAACAATACAAAGCCAACAACCATTACCAAACCGCCAGCGAAATGCCAAACATTTTTTTTTGGTAATTTGTTGTGGTAGTGTGTCACTAGAAAATAAATAAAGTTAATGTCGTACTTAAAAACCAATAAACAAAGAAATGAGCAAAAACAAAATATGGAGGGCAATGTGCTTTTAAATGTGATGGTGGTCTTTATGTTAAGTCTTCAGTTTTCACCAGGAAACCAGGAACTTAGTTGAGCTGCTGGCATAATAATTTACTTTCTCTAGGCTTAAGTATGTGTCAATTTATTAACTTCTTAAAGGGAATAAATAGCTTGCTACTTTCTATTGGTTTTAAGAGCAATGGAAAAAAGTAGGGGCACTAAGTCAGGCTGCTTCACACATGTCTACTAAATCTACCATCTATCAGCTTTAAATTAAACATAGTTCTTTCTCCATTAGTTTGATAAAAGGGTGTGGTAATATTTAAACAAATTAATTTGAATACTCGTTGTGAAAACCATTCAAATTTACTAATGACTAATAAAACTGTAATTAAGTTATCACTCAAGCTGATCACAGTAAACTTTAGTCTTAAATTTATCAAAAACTCTTTCAAAAACACAGTCAAATTTTCGTTTGTTGCATTAAAATGACCACAAATTTAAAAATAATTTGCCTAAAGTTATTGTTTGCAAGTTTATACACCAAAAAAAAAAAAAAACACCTAAACATTATTTCATGACTTTTATTTACATGTTTTCTCACACAAAAATGAGATGAGGGTGACATATTTAAATACAACAATAAACGGTAGAGAAATTTCCTTTAGACAATTATTCTCTGGCATTTCACTACATAATACTCGTACATCTAAGGATAATAGTTAGCCAAAGGCGTCAACGTCATCATCATTATTATTATGAAAGCAAAACTTTTTTAAGCATTTGCATAAATACAGCAGTAACTTTTCATTTCATCAATGCACAGTGGGTTAGTAACGTTTTATTTTTAAAGAAATATATTGGTATCGTAACGAAATTTTACTTGGTTAGAGCTGAAATGTTTAAGAGTTGATTTACATTTTTTTTGGCGTCATATGCGGACTCACATTTTTAAAAAAAATATCCAAAAATAAAAAAAATATAATCCGAATGAGCTGAAATTTCATATATAAACTTTCCTTGAGAAGATGTACATGGAAATAAAATATTTTGTATCTGATGAGAAATTTCATTGTTTAACTAACCAAATAAATGTTGGAACGGCACACTATATAACATATGTCAGCGGCAAGAGGGGAAAGCGCAGTGACTGTGGTCAGAATCGAAATGGGCGAGTGAAATGGAATAGTCAGAATTGGAGTAGATGTATTAAAGACTGGTAACATACTGACAGAAGAACATTAATTTCATGGACGTTGAGTTGTGTTATTCCATATTGCTCGTATCAGTTTGAATTTCTCATGCTCATACATTTTGTATGGAGCATACCGAAACAATGCGGCGGCAATGCTTTGCTATTGTAAAATCCAATTTTGACAAGGCGTTTCACAGTAAAGTTAGTTGCAAAAGAAAACAAAACAAGAAAGAGAGAAATAAAACAACAATGTCTAGCTGTTACAATAAACAGGATCGTTTTATTTATTTGTTTGATAACCCTGTTTTTATCATTTTGATATAACGTTGACGCTTTTGTTTAGGGATGGGGTATCAGCGTTAATACTCAGTGTAAAAAAAACGTTCATTTACCGTCGGTATTTAGGCATGGCTGTAAGAAACTAAATTGAGTTTTTCATAAAAGTTATAAGTAATTTTAACAGCTGATCTACCGTTTGTATTCAATAAAACGATTAAAAAATAAATTTATTAGAAAAACAAGTTCTAACGAAAACCCCTTAACACCTTCTGCAGCAAGCTAGAAATTTGGCTTGTACATTTTAATACGCATCGAATGCAGATATATACCAAAGTATTACGTCTTTCTAATAGTTTGTGAACTTGAATACATGATATTTTAATAGGCAAGCAATCAACTCAAGTGATTTTTTCATAAAACATGCTGGACACCTGACAACATCTCAGCTTAGTTGTATATTTGTTATTATAATCCCTAAAACCATTAAATAGAACGATTTAAAAACTGATCCCAAATAAATCTATTACAAAAGCATCCTGCAATTGAAAACCCCGAATGCTTAATGACAATGCTCAAAGTTAATTATAAATTTTATGAAAATCAGCTTTAGTTTTTCTCTCTCCCTACAATTTTTAATTAACTTTTCATATAGCTACTTGATTAAAAATGTAGCTAAAAACAAAAATTATAAGCTTTGCTCTATAAATACTTTGTTTTTCACATATGTATGTTTTTTTTTTTTTTGCTTTTCATTTGCTGCAATTACTGTCCCTACGCTCGTAAGCCATTGAGGTCCCTAATCTAATTATATACTATTCCATACTCATACACCAACACATTGATTCAATATTCATGTAAAGCTGTATGTGGAGATTGTACTCAGTAATGGCAGACTGCATGCTGGGTATTTGTTACATATACAAAAAAAAACAAGAAAATAATTGTTTATCTACTGGATACTGGATACTATTTTTTATGTTTTTTGTTCATATTGTTAATAATAATATTTATTTGTGAGTGTTAGTTTGTAACAAAAGGACAATGGAAATTGTGTTGTAGTTGCTGTTGTTGTTAAATGTCCTTAAACATTTTTGTATTCTGATGAAACGTGTTGTGTATGTATGCGGTTTAAGCATTTATTTCTGCCACTACTGTTGCATGACTTTATTTAGTTTTTTTTTTTGTTTTACTCATTTTTATTACTTACTACAACTACTTGCAAACATTTGGTGTCTGAAATGTCCTCGTAAAGTGCTGGTGCGTGTGCTATAATAAATATTTTACAGGAGTTTGTATACAGGGTTTTTTTTTGGTTAGAACTTTGTTTTGCAACAGTTGAAGAATTTAATGTCTCTCGAAAATTCTTTATTAAATTTTGAACTTTCACAACACAAGAACTTCTGAGACTGGTGTTCAGAATTTGGTTAAACAAAACTGCCGAAAATCCAAGAGCAGTTTTTAAGGAGCAATTGCCGGTTGCATATGGTGCAGAATAAAATTGTTTTCTGTAAATAAATCCGGCATCTCAAAATGCCTAAATCGAGCCAGATAAAATGTGATATGAGAAAAGTAAACGGGTATTTGAGTTTAAGTTTTAAAAATGAACCCTACAAATCCTCCAGTGGTATAGAGCTACAATGAAAAAAAAAACGATTATCTCGAAATTTAAAAACTAAACTATTTAGCCCCATTATGGTGGTGTAGGGTATAAACAATTTCTCAACTCTGGCATAAAATATTTTTAAATATCGTGCAGAATTGTTAACGCTTTTCCTCAAATTACTTTTGTTAGTTAAACAATAAATTTTTGCAACATGCTCGTACAAAAAATATATTGAATCAACATTTTCTTTTTTATCCCAAAAAATAAACGATTTTCAAATTAAAAATTAAATTAACCATTCGTCTTACATGTGAGTCTGGACAGATCTTTTGCAATTGAAATCTTATTATAATAGATTAAGCACTTATTTAGAGCCTTGAAATTTCAGGTGCCCTTATGGAAAGTACATGAAAAACGAAGTGGGTCTGGCTAGACTCACGCGTTACGAATGTGAAAATCAAAACATGTGTAAGACGGAGGCTTAAATCATTTTTTGAGGCCAAGAAAACCAATTTCGATTACCCTGTTCTGAAGTGAAGCGTATCCTAGAGAGAGCATTCTGTATGGATCAAAACAAAAAGTGTCAGACTATAAGGCGGGTGAGGAAAAACTTTCCAACCACTTCTTTCAAAATAATTTTTAACAAGTTTTGAAAGATGTGGCTCAAAGTTGTCATGATGATATACTAAGCTAGCTTTAAACTAATCAATTTAATTCAGTAAAGGTTTGCTGTTATGGTTTGGCCATATTTCAACAGCTCATAAGAAATAAGAGACTTTTGGTCTCAGCAAATACCAGTACGAGGCTTTTGGTGTTGCTCCATTTTTCATTGCAAGTAATGATTGGCTGAACAAATTTGTTTTATAGGTCTCTCGGTTTCAATTTATATGACAACCAATTTCCCTGTTTTTGGATAAATCCTGCTGCTCGAAAACGCTTTGAAATTGCAGTTTGAGCAGCTCCATTGTTGAGTTTCACAACAATCTTAATGAAGTAGTGTCGCCAATTCTGGATCTTCAGACCTTTTTTCGGCTGGCCTGGGTAAACGTTCACCACCACTTCTAAATGGCACAAACCATTTATCGCACATTGAAGCCGATGAAACACACTTACCATAAGATTTGGTAAGCAATTGATGTGCTTCAGTTGCTCTTTTTTGTTAAAAAACCACAACATTTTTGAAGTAAAAAAAACCTTTATAATGTTTAATAATATAATGTTCAATGACTAAGTGACCATACATGGCAGATATGTGGTGTCTGGCAAGTCTACTATGAGCAGAAAACAACTTCGTTTGTGGTATAACCGGTTTAAGGAAGTCCAAGAAGACGTCATTAACGATGCTCGTCCTGGTCGGTCGATTGAACCGATGAAAACATTGAAGCAGTGAAGAAAATGATTTTGGATAATCGTCGAATCACTATCAGAGAGGTTGCTGATGATGTTGGCATATCGTTCGGCTGATGTTAAGTAATTTTTACGGATGTTTTAGGCATGAAACGTGTGGCAGTGAAAATTATTCCAAAATTGCTAAATTTTGAGCAAAAACAACGTCGCATGGACATCGCTCAGGAACATCGAAAACGACGACTAGATTTCCCCAAAAACATTATAACTCGTGACGAATCATGGATGTATGGCTATGATATTGAAACCATAACCCAATCTTCCCAATGGAAACGCCCAGAACAGCCAAGACAAAAAAAAGCACGCCAAGTTCGGTGAAATGTGAAGTTGTACTTCCTGTTTTCTTCGACTGCAATGGCGTGGTGCATCATGAATTCTTGCCATAAGGTCGTACGGTCAATAAGGAATACTACCTGGAAGTTATGCGCCGTTTGCGCGAAGCAATTCGTCAGAAACGCACAGAATTGTGGAAAACCAGTCATTGAGTTTGCACCATGATAATGCACCAGCTTACACATCGATACTTGTGCGTGAGTATTTGGCAAAAAACAAAACCGTTATCATGCCTCAACCAACGTATTCACTCGATTTGGCCCCGCTGACGTTTTTCTCTTCTCAAAACTGAAGACAACGATGAACGGAAATTTTGTTAATTTTTATTTAAAATTGCTTTTTGTTCGTTTTTGTTATACCTTTTATTACAAAAATCATGTGTTTTTGGTTTTGGTTTACACAGCGTTACCATAAGTTAAAAACGAGATTTATATTTTTTTTAGGAATTAACTCGGAATCTAGAGAATGCAAAGTAAAAATGATCGATTGACAAATACGGAATTTGAAACCCTTCCGATTGAATTATGTGACATGCCTGATAATTTGCTAAAAACTCAAACTGCTTTTAGAAGATACGTCAGCTATTGTGGAATAAGTCCAGGTTTCCAAACGTGTTAACACTATGCCGTTCCTAATTTAAACTATTTTCTGTGTAAATTTTAACTTTGTTTTTTATGTTCTACAATTTCGAAGCTATTTTGAAAAACCCTGTACACGTACACTTTAATCTATTGTAGTTTTTCCGTGCATATGTATGTGTGGCAGTTGATACGTTTATTTGTATGTGCAAGTATTTCCTATTGTTTGTGCGTGTTACAATTTTTCATACTATCCCCAGTATTTTGAGCCATTATTATGATGGCTTGTTGCTATACATTAAAGCTGTAGTCTTCATACTAGTTTTTGTGTTATTATAGCTGGAATTTTTTCCGTTTGTTTGCTTGTATTTTCTATGGTTTCGTTTGATTATATACATAAGTATTTTATATAAAATTCTTTTTATTTCCAAATACCAAGTGATCACTATTGTGTGGTTTGTGCTAACAAAATTCCCTATTGACACTTTTCGAAGGACACAAAATGTGATGTCATTTCTTGTTGTGTATGAAATACCAACTTTTTGCTGTATAAAATTGTTTGTACATTTTCGGCAGAACCCAGCGAGAAAATATTCTGTGTATTCTAGTGATGGTAAGGTTTTATTATATTTATTTATTGTTTGTTATAGACCAATTCATAAGCTTTAAAAAACATTTGTTGCATGAGTTAGTCAAAAGTTATTAGCAAAAACGTTAAAGAACCTGTTAATTAATATTACTCATACGCCACATAGTTTTACCTAGGAGAGAATTTAATAATTAAACAATTCTTTTAAACTATTGGTACAATTGCAACGTAGATAGTGTTTATCAAAGTTAAACAAAAGGACATAATCTCTTTGAAAATAGTAACTGTAACTTTTCAGTTGAAATAATGATAGATCTAACGGTGGATTAACCCATTCGTTCTTAACAAAAAATTTGTTCAAACAATTTTTTTTATATGGAGTTTGACATCTGTCTTTTTGAGAGAGAGAAACTATTTTTTACGAACTTTAATTGGTTTAATTTTATATTTTTTGTGGACAAAAATGACTTGGGTTGTCAATAGGTTGCATTTTTTCATACAAATAACAATGCCTTATGTATTTCCATGGTCATCAGCAAAAGCAACTTTCTTTTTTCATTTATTTTGAATTTATATCTGTGATTTTGAATACACAATACTTTTAAATAATTTAATATTTGTATTTTGACACTTAAAACCTAAAGCAAAATAAATCAATAGTCACACTTGTAAAACAAATAGATTTTGTTTACATATGGGAGCTTTGATTTTTCAGAAAAATCGTTTGTAAAGGGTGAATCGTGCTGCAAAAAAATCTCAAAAAAAGTTGTTTTCTTAGGAAAAAATGTCTGTTAAGAACAAATGAATCCACCTTATGTGTATTTGAATTAAGTTTCCAAATGTTTTCTCTTTCCACATTTCACTGGGTTTCTCTACTGCCCTTAAGTATGTGGTACAAACTTAACTTAACAATTGTTCCCGTGATCGTTATTGTACCTACATACACAACGTAATAAACATCAGTGTATTTGCAATATACGAATAATATGTGTGTGGATACAAGCTCTTCTTGTTATTTAACACAACGCAACACAAAGTCTTTAACTTAATTTCTGCACTATTATTTATGATGATTTGTTTATATTCTCTTAAGATTATGTAGTTGTGGAAAAAGTAAATTTGATTAGTTTACTGGCCTTAACTAAAATAAAGTTAATGAACAAGTTTTAAGCATTTGCGTAATCAAACATTTATAACTGCTGGGAGTTGTGTTATAAGAGTTGTGTATATTTCTACATAATATAAATATGTACGTCATTTACAATTCAGTTTAATTATAATTTTTGTTTACATTGCTTTTCGTTAATAACTAACAGACATACTTAAGTATGCTAAGGGGAAATATATTGTAAGATTTTATGGCAGCGTATGAATAATTTACAAATCGAATTGAGATGAAATTGGAAAATCATAAAATATATCAAATAATTTAAAACAAACGAGTTAGTTATGGAAATATAACTATTTATGTCATCAAATTTCTTTTTCATTTAATGACAAATATATTTAGATACACAATCAATGATATCAAGCAATTCTTTTACTGTGTAATCAGGCAATTAAATTTTTAGTTTTAAATATATTAAAATATATTTCCCTTAAGATTAAGTCATATCTAACTTTGAATTAATGTGTTTATTTCATAATGAGTCGTCAGAGATTTTGGAAATATGTATCATAAATAACTAATCTTATTTTTTATTTCAAGTGTTACGTAAAAAAATCAGCATTTTATCAGTTTAATGAAGAACTAAAGGCTGACTCAAGTAGATATACTCTTTTCAATAGACTTTTTTTGACAGATCACGTGTGAGTCATGTCATGCTGTCATATTATTTTCGCCTGAACAACGTTTACAAATTGTTCGACTTTATTACGAAAATTATTACGTACTATTCGCAACATCATCACCCATTTTTAGGCCCAGCATTCATAGACCACTTCCAGCATGCTGTGCAGAAAATATAGCGTACGTAGCTGAGAGTGAACACGAAGACCGTGGAGAGTCGATTCGGTGCCGTTCGCAGCAACTCGCACTGACGTATGGAACGACTTGTCACATTTTACGTCGAGATCTTAAGTTGAAAGCGTACAATATACGGATTGTGCAACAATTGAACTGAACTTGACCTTCCCAAGCGACATCACTTCGCTCTATGGGCTCTTGAATAGTTCCAAGAAGATTCGACATTTTCGAGGCAAATTTTGTTCAGCGATGTAAACAAAGAAAATTACCGCATTTGGGATGAAAATCAACCTGAAGAGTTTCAAGAATTGCCACTTTATCACGGTTTGGTGTGGTTTGTGGGCCGGTGGAATCATCGGTCTATTTTTCATTAAAAATAATGCCGGTACCATAAATGGCGACCATTATCGTGTTATGATAACCGACCTTTTGATGCCTGAAATTGAAGCTCGTGATCTCGGTGACATTTGGTTTCAATAGGACGGTGCCACTTCCCACACATCGCATCAATCAAGAGATTTATTGAGAGCACACTTCGGTGAGCACATAACTTCACGTTTTGGGCCGGTCGATGGGCCACCAAGATCGTGTGATATCACACCGTTAGACTTTTTCCAGTAAGGACATGTAAAGTCTTAAGTTTATGCAGACAAACCCGCTTCGATTTAGGCCTTGGAAGAAAATATCATCATGGATCACGCTTTATTAACCTTTACTATGAAATTGAACTTACCCTATGGTCTCAAACTTTGTTTTAGACAGATTATGTTAGACTATGGAGTTATATTTAGTAACATTTTTCAATAGTTTTATTAAACGGGTAATACCGTCTTGTCCTAACCATAATATCAAGTTGGTAGCACAGGACGCGACCGGAAGACCCGTCTTGACGGTTTTTACCGTCTTGTCCGGCCCAGTTATTCTAAATGGACCTGATGTGGCAGAGGGGGATATGCCGTTATTACTTAAAAGCTGTATTAATGCAGACTAAGGAATTTATTTTTACTTAAATTCAAGATGATTAACAAAATTTAAAATAGAGTGTATAGTATATTAAACAATTAAGTGAACTCTCAATAATATAAGACATGCTGACGTATAAGTTATTTGTAATAAGCAGCAAATTAAAAATTCATCATACGTATTGAGCTACCCTAAATACACCAACATCTAAATCTGATAACCGATCACATTATTTTAAACATCTATTGTTTTACAAATATTAATTTTGTGAGCAATAACATTTTGTTATGAATGACTTAAGTGTGCTTTCAAACATATAATCACTTAAACATTATTTAAATAACACTTTATCTTAAGGAAAAACTTAAATGCACATATAAAATACATAAATATACAGACATTAAGCAAATATTTCATAATAAATATTGAATACAAAACAGGCATGCAAGTGCAGGATTGTGTGCAAATGAATTTACGAGTATTTATGTATGTATGTATATGATTTAATCGTAAATGCATTTTACATTCCATGAACAATCTGTCAACTCTGAATATAAATATAAAATATACATATAAATATATATGTATGTATGTATCTACATATATAATTTACTTTGTAAATTATGCAATTTTACAATATTTATGTAGAGATAAATAAGACTGACACACTTAAAGAGCAGATACACTGGGAAAGTTTTGAAGTAATATTAAATTTTAAGGCCGCGTTTTCACTATGTTTTGACTATGTCATTTTTGTTGTCAAATTGTCAAAATTGTTGGCAATTGTATGAAAACGGGTTGTCATATGGCGTCATCTATGTTTGTAATGATGATTGCAAAAAATTACATTTTTTGATGACAACCCGTTTTCATACAATTGCCAACAATTTTGACAATTTGACAACAAAAATGACATAGTGAAAACCAAGCATAAGTACTTTACGCTATTCAATTGTTTTATTCAATACTTTGCCTTTATGCATTCCCTCTTATCTCTAAAAATTGCTGCAATTTTTCCATAAGTATCTTAGCTGAAACTATGTAATCCTTCAACTTTCTTAGCTGTCAGCCCACTATCTTTATATAAGCTGTCATTTAAAGAAACCACATTTTTTTTGCATAATTTTTCTCACTGTACATTTACTGCTATTTATGAATATTAGTTAGGTCCCTGTGTGTCATTAAATGTATTTGAAAGTGTGCTACTCTTGCACAAACTAAATTTCAAATGTCATTGATAGTAACATTGGCAAATATTTCCTCCTCATGCAAATCCATAAATCACAACTTAATACCTACTACCGGTTTTTTCAATTAGGGTCATACCAGTTGCTGGCTTACTGTCTGTATACAAGTGTTAGGTTATAGCAATCACGTGGCAGGTTACTTACAAAACTCTCTAAGTTCTAGAACAGCCTTAATAAAGTGCACATGGATTGTTTTGCTTTTGATTTTAGTAAGTTGTTGCTAAAGATGTGTGTGTTGTTATGTTATCCTAAATTTACTGCACTTAAGCAACATTTCTAAAGGGTATTTATTTTGAATGATCATTTAATATTTATAATTTATTTTTTTTGGTTATGATAACGGGATCATTGGTTGAAGTATAAATTACATAAATTAAATTAATGTACTCTGCGAAAGACCCTGAAACTAACTAGGAACTAGGAAGATAGTTTATGGGGTTGGAGAAACAGACATTCGATTTAAATATTCTTACATTAAAAGTGGCAAAAGAGATTTCAGCTAAAAGTTTTTTTCACATACAGATGGTACAACTAAATAACCAAATTTTCCTGTAGTATGTTATTCCGTCCACTGCATAAGTACCCAGTAAAAACTTTGCTCCAAAAGGAGCAGGTTTTATGTATGAATTCATACCTGAAATCGCTTCAAATCTGCTGATGGGATGCATGATTTTTGTGTGAGGTGTTCCTGGTTTGGAGGACTACTTTCTGCTGACAATAAACGCTTCTTTTAACCTAATCAAACATGCAAATAAAGCACTTTCCTAAAGTGTTTTTTTTTAATTCTATCTGAATGTTTTTGCTTAAGAAAAATTCATAGTAACTGAGAAGCGCGATATTCGATTTGTAATTGACTTTCGTTGTCATACGTGAATCTGTAGGCTATAATTTCATTTTTGTTTTTTCGTTTTAAAAACTTCGTCGTTGTCAGCACTAAAAAAGCATCTTTTTTGTATATTTTATTCTTAAGCATTTACTGCTTCAAAAGAGCGCTTTTATTGAAGCGCTCGATTATTCTCTTTTTCTCTTAAGTGCTTCAAAAAACACGAACTTTTTTTACTGGGTACCTATGATTCAATCTCAAATTGAAGTTATTAAAGACCTAAGATTTAAATTAAAATTGTAAATTTAGGATCATACGATCAAACTTAGTGCCAATTTACACAAAACAATTCTTTAAGCTAAGCTAAGATTATGATTACCTTTCAGACATCGTGGCAAGGGGAAAATAAGACGAGTACACACTTTCGTTTTACTCACTTATTAAGATTACATATGTGCAGACAAATGTGTATATATTCTTAAATAAAGGTACAAGCGTTTTAGGCAATAAAATTGTGCTGTGTAAAAAAATTTCAAGGAAAAAATTTTATTGCATACGAGTATACTAAGAATTGCTTCGTGTAAATTGGCACTTAAGCAGCTAGAATTAATACTCTAATATTATCAGTATCATGTATGCAATGAAGATTTTCCGAAATAGAATTTACATTAGAATTTACGCTTAATTTCTTTCCGCCCCTTTTCTATTTTTTAATGTTTTTTGGGTTTGCTCTGTTTTGCAGTTTCTTCTTCTATATTCTTCAGTGGATATTGCCTTTGGCCCACAAGATTTTCGTATTGAGTTGTATGTTGGTTAGTTTGCAGTATCTACCTCAGGCACGAATACTTCGTACTTCTGGAATGCAGTTTCTTCTGCAGTTTCTTCTTCTGTATTCTTCAGTGGATATTGCCTTTGGTCCACAAGATTTTTCGTATTGAGTTGTATGTTGGTTAGTTTGCAGTATCTACCTCAGGCACGAATACTTCGTACTTCTGGAATAGATTATCCATATCCTCCTTTGAAGGACTATCTTCCACTGATTCACACATGTACCAAACGTATTAATTTATTAAGTTCTACAATGCCAGTGGCAGGATCGACATATTATGTTTTTACAGATTTGATTTTTTATTAAATATTATTTTTGTTGTTAATAATTTTTAAAGTTATCAAAATAGGTACATTAATTTAGCTTCATAAAATAACGTAATTTAGCTCCTGCCCGGGTGGTTAAAAACCGTTACTTACTGTTTCGCACATTTTTTTCACACAGGTAATATTACTCTTAGATGCAATAATTTAATAAAAAATCTACATACAACCAAAACATTTTGTGACTGACGAAAGGGTTTCTATCATATGTACCTATCCAAGATGAGCAAAAACAGAAAAAGGTGAAATTTTCAAAAAATCATAAAAAATGGCGCCTCAACGCGCAACGTTTTTTTTTTTTTTTTGTAATTTAACCCCTTGGCCCACGATGTCGAACGATGACGTTCGCTTAGATAAGACTTAAGACAAAAACTTGATTGTGGAATAAACAAACTTGATTGAGTAAAAAATAGATACGATAAAAAGTTTGTGTCTTAAGTCTTATCTAAGCGAACGTAATCGTTCGACATCGTGGGCCAGAGGGTAAAAGTAGAGATTTCAAATTTTATCGTGATGTTAAATATTTTACTGGATACAACAAAACTCACTTTTAAATATCTTTTAATTTTATTTTTTTTACAAAAAAGTGAACAAAAAATTTGTTTTATTTAATTTCGAACGAATTTGTTTATTATAAAAATTTCTAATAAAATTTTTTTAAAAATTTTTATAAGTAGCTGGTGATATAGTCTTTCACAGAAAAAAAATCAATGTAAAATCTTTATTCGTTTACTCACAAAAAAATATATTGTCAACCTCCCAAAACCGTAAAAACTTTCCTGACTTTAACAGTGTTTCAAAACCACAAATCTCAAGCAAACGACTTGAAAATTCACTATACGTTGCAGAACTTTGTTGTCTGTCGAGCTGCGTACTTAGATTTTGACATTTCTGAAATTTAATTTTTTGCTTAATTTCCGTCTTGAGTGGCAAAAAACCCCTATGTGCGGCTTCTAAATATAAACTAACCATACAAATATCATATCTTCTCCGCAACTTCCTCAATTTATTTTTACGAATTTTTTTTTTCGAATATTTAGATTGAAAGCGAAAGTATTTATAATTTTCATTTGCTACATTTCTATTTAATATAAATTTTTTGGGGGTTTGAAATGTGAAACACCCTTTATAAAATATTTTATACATGGAAACGTAACATATTATGAACATAACTCATTACGTACTTAGTATGTAGATATGTACATCTCATGAGTGCATACATAAATATGTTTGTATGTACACAAAGTATGACAACATTTTAGATGTTGTAAATTTATGTTAAAACATAAACTAAAGATAAATGTAAATATACAACTACACTGTGTTGCATTACTATAATTACACATGATTTTTGTTGTAAAGTTAAAAACAATTTTTTAAAGTGTGCAATATTATTCAACGCATTGACTTGTCAAGTCGAACACATATGTGTGACGCTGCGGTATGTGATACGCCACGTCAAACATAATTGTCCGAAAAGACTATAATTCTCTCTAGCCATGTCACAAAATAGTAGCTGAAAGCAAATAGGATTTCATTCAATGTCTGTAATAATGCTTTCAACACAGCTCAACAATTAATTGGAAAAATTTATTTTTGAAAATAATATTTTAATATATTTTATTAAATGTAGTAAGAATTTTACTTATTCTAGTGGTTTTAATAATGCAAAGACAAACATTATAATACTAAACTTATTTTTGTCGATATCCAAAACAGTCTAAACTATCTAACAATCTAAACAATTCTATTCGCGTTTAGAAAGTTGACATTGTTGGTGCAAAAAATATTCGCTAAGATTACTTCGAAGTGATTGCGCGACATTTTTCCTATAAATATCGCTTGTAGACCAGTACAATGGAATACTACCAAGCTGAACAAAACCCATCCATATTAAAAGTCCCTAGAACTTTTTCATTTCATCGCTAATAGTTAGACTCCATTTCTTCCTTCGACTTTTGCGCTTCAGTCCTTTTGCAGCTTATTTTTGCTATATCTATTTGTTTCAAGTACAATAAGGTTGATTACTTGAACTGCAAAAAAATGAAAAGCGTTAAACGGGGTGCTACTTTGCGACATATCTACCTGTAGGCCTGATTTTATAGAAAAAGTAAATATTTTATGATGACCTTCGTATTCGCACCAGACAACATTTATAATCTCAGTGTCACTTAATACCAGATCTACTTCAGGATCTTAAACTCATTTTTCTCTATTTTCTTCAGTTGCTAAAGTTTCAAGAATTTCTTCTATGTTTCCTACAAGTTGCTCGTCATTCACCTTCATCGCTCCTTAACTTTTCTTGCTTACTGAGCACGCAATAAGAATAAATATTTAGAGCAAACCTAATTCATTGCACCTAGTTTTTGTCGTGCATTTGGACAGTAGCCTAAATTCCAGTGCTGATGTCTTCGCACAGATAACTCAAAAAAAGTGATGTGACCTTCAACATCTTACTTGTTGAACGTGCCTTGCCAATCAATGTGCTAACGTGTGGTTAATGATCTCTTTTTATCCAAACTTTGGGAAACCACTTAAGTAATTTACGATAAAAATTGTTCATTAATATTTTGTTAGTGTTTCAGAACTATAATTACATTTCATGCTAAGTTTCCAATCTAGGATGGTCAAAATCTGCAAAATGGAATAAAAAAAGGTTTAAAAATTTAGATGACCATCGCTTAAATGTTAAGATTACATCTAATTGAATGCAGCCATATCGTGTACATGATTAAAGACGATGAAGTTGAAAATAGTCCTTTAGTCCGCAGAGGGTCATTAGGCTATTAGACATATGTTAATTCTGGTTTAATATACAGATATGAATATTTAACAAAACTTAAATTCTCCTACAACTTTTGAAAAACATATGTAAAAATATCGTAGATGTTGTACAAAATATTTGTATAGAAATTACTTACAACATTTGTACAACTATTGTAAATTCAGATGACTTACAACTGCTACGACACTACAACATCAATTGTGAATTGAGCAACTACTTCTGTTTTTGTTTGTTACTCATTTATGTTAATTAAACTGTTTTACGTTTCTCTTTAACTTACAAAATAGGCTAAAGTTTTGTGTATTTATAGTTATGCAACACAGTGTTTGTAAGAATTTTCAACATAGATATGCAGATGGGCATTACAAAAAAGCCACATATGTGTTAAGTTTAGAAAAATAAATCCCATAACAGCACTTTATAAAGGTTTTTGTTACATGTGCTCATTTTAAATATTTCCGCATCTTTTTTGTTAAATTTTTTCATTACTTGTACAAAAAACCAAATATTTAAAAAGTTTCATAATATAGAGATGTGGTTTAATTTTCTTAGCAAAGCAATTGCTGTGTATAAAATTTCTATTTACTTTACCATAATTAATTTGTGTCTAAATACTTTCTTTCCTCCCTCCACCATCTTTTTCCTTTTAATTTTCTGCTTCAGTTGAATACTTTTGTTTTACAAAGTTTATAAACTGCATAAATTCCAACAAATTGTCTTTCAATAAATTAAAGAATAATATATAGGGTGTCCCAACTAGAACGCAATTTTTAAATGACTGATGCAGCAATTGAATTGTTTCTCTAGCTATATGACATGTGGCGCCGTCTTGTTGAAACCACATGCCCACCACATTCATTTCTTCAATTCTAGCCAAGAAAAAACTGGTTATCATTTCACGATACCGAACACCATTGACTGTTTGCGCTTGACCTGCCTAATTTTCATAAAAAAAAGGTCCAAAGATTTATTCAGCCCAAAAACCACACCACACAGTGACACGTTGAGGATGCATTTGCTTCTCGTGAATCACTCGAGGATTTTTCTTACCCCAAATGCGACAATTCTGCCTATTGACGAAGCCATCAAGATGGAAATGGGCCTCGTCACTGAAGATGATTTTATCGGCAAAATCAGCATTTTCATGTTGTCTCTCCATTATCCAATTAAAGAACTCCCTTCGCTGTCCATGGTCAGCTGGCTTCAGTTCCTGAGTCAATTGAACTTTGTATGCATGAAGATGCAAATTTTTCGTCAAAATTCGCTGCAGAGTGGATTTGGAGACACCAATTTGCTGAGCTCGGTGTCCAATTGAGGTGGATGGAGTTTGAGCGACATCATCACGTACAGCTGCGTATTTTTCGATCGATCGACCTGGTCGAAGGCGCGATGTTGTCTTTACATTACTAACAGACCCAGTTTTGGCAAAGTTATCCATTAATCTCTTTACATTTGACTCTTTTGCAGCATTATTGTGACCCCAAATTGATCGCAAACCTATCACCATTTTGGTAAAACAAATTCACAATGAGAATTCGTTGTTTATTCGTGTACCGCTTTATTTTTACTAACCTCGTACCTTCTACTAGCAAACAATAACAACTGTTCAAATGTCAAACAATGACACTTTGAATGGCGCCAAATTTAAAAATTGCGTTCTAGTTGGGACACTTTTTATAAATATAATTTGAATGGATTTACAATTGTGTTACTTTCATATCTAAGATGAAGTGTTGCAGTGAAAGAATGTGTAATAGAATTTATAGAATTAAAATATACCTTTTGTTTGAATGTTATTTTTGAGTTTTTTTTTTAGCTGTATTAGTTAGAAATACACAGCTGAGCAAGAAGTGTTTAAAGAAAAGAACAAACTTGAACACTAGAAATTAGTTGTGACAAAGATTTAAATAAATTTAATAAACAAAAATTATGAAACAGTTTTAATTAGTATTAATTTTAATTAGGATTTGAAGTTTATATTTAAAAGTGCTGTTAAAATGTTAAATACTTTTAAAAGTTTTTATTTTTACAACCGTTTTAAAAGTTATTATAGTCTATTGGGTACGTAAGGAAATCTAGTACCTAAGGAAGGTATGATAAAAATTGTAGTTATTTTGGTTCTGTCGGAAATGCTTAGGAAAAGTTCACACCATTATCAGATATCACTAGGTGTCTGTTCTGCAATAGAGAATACCTAAAAGTAATATGTTAACCCAATTTAAGTAATCAAAATAGACCAAGCGCTCTTGAAACGTAATTCTCTTCTACCAAGCCAGCTCTAAGACTCCAGATGTCGGAAGTCCTAAAGCCTGATCGTACAGCACTGTGAAATAAAGAAAATATCTTAGAAAAGTTAAGCGTTTTTATATATTAACTAGAAAAAACTTTTAAGCTTTGATTATCAAAAAAGGAGGACAAATTTTATCCTTCGTAATAATTCAAGCTCAGTTTTCACAGACGGCTCAAGGAAATAATGAAATATTTCATCTGATGAACTAGGATTTCTGTCATGTTGTCTAATTATTGTATATCCATGGGCTTCTGTCATGCTGTCTAACGAAGATACGGTTTAAGATGAATATTTACACTATTTACGTTATGACTGCGAGAAATATTAGGGGTGATTTGAACAACTTAATGGGCGCTTTGCGTTTCTGATTCTTGGGATTGTACTGAGCAAAAAAGTCCACTAGACCATACGTCTACGGTGAAAATCGAGCCTCCCGATTTTGACTTGAATTTTTTTCTCAGACTTTTGTCACGTTTTTTTTTTTTTTGGTATTTTGGCCTATAACAGCCAAACCATTGAGATTTTTGATGCAATACTATGACAAAAATCAGAAACGCGAATTGCCCATTAAGATTTTTTTCCTTCCATACTAATCGCCCCTCCCTAGTGTTTATATCTACCTGGACATCATTTTATCCCTATTGCATTTCTTATACATTAAGTTTAAAATTATTTCTCGATTTAACTTTACGCAGTCCTACTCAGTTTTGCACACTTAGTACAGACGGTGATGACAAGAATTGAGTTTTTCACGGAAATAATTGATAAGATCCAAGTACATGTCTAGTTATGCTTTGGAAACCGAAATATTTATAAATTTGATCGGCTTATGGTGTTACTTTACTGGTTTAAAGTTTTATTGCTGTTAATTTATAATTTCTATTTCATGTGGCCAATTTTGTCTATTCCTGCTTAAAATTCTTATCTTTATATTTATTATTTCTTTTCTATTCTCAAACAAAGTCATTCTATTCAATTTCATTAAAATAAACCAAATCATTTATAAGGCTCTAACAATGAGTATGACAATTTTATAGCTTAATGATAAAAACAGACAAATTTGCTATTGTTACTTTAGATTTTATAAAACAAACCTACAATTATATAAGCAAACAAATACAACACAAAGAGCTACTTATAATTAAATGGCCTATATTCGGTAATAGAAACATAATGGTCTAAAAAATGTACTTAAAAGTTTCTAGATTCCGCCAGATATTTTGTGTAGTATTTGTTAAACATATTGCATAACCTATAATGATGTTTTTTTAACATCTATTTTAAACACTATTAGCCTTATGCAAAAAAAATTAAAGCAGACTTCAAATGTACTTTAAGAAAATTTTGTCTAAAAGCACACTTCAAACCTACTTTATTTTTTTTTTGCATACGGCAGTATGTCTTATATATATTAAACTACAACCAACCTAATTTAAGTAATTCAATTTATTTTACAATATTTCACATAGTGCACAACTTCAAGTCGATTCAAGTCCAAACATTTCTCTCTAGCAGCAACTGTAACAACTTTGTGACAAATGCAGCAAAAGGTAAATGTCATGACAATATAAAAATAAAACATATTTTCTTTCATACTTTTATGGCGTTTCATAAAAAAATTAAATAATATTTTTGTGTAAATGCCAGCAGAGAATATCCTGCATGTTGACAGTTTAAGAAAGAACCGTAAGAGGAAAAGAAGTGCACAATAGCAAACAAAGAACTGAAAGAAGTTAAAAAAAAACAAAACATACAGAAATGAAATAAAAACGAGGTGTCAGAAAATTGTGACATTTAATGAAGATAAGGAAATCC
This sequence comes from Bellardia pandia, assembly GCA_916048285.2. Classification (NCBI taxonomy): domain Eukaryota; kingdom Metazoa; phylum Arthropoda; class Insecta; order Diptera; family Calliphoridae; genus Bellardia; species Bellardia pandia. The sequence goes on along the minus strand of OU696531.1, from coordinate 96,202,351 downwards.
TATTTATTATTAAGTCATTTTCTTTTGCTAAAAACAATAGAAATTTTGCAAAGCGTTAAAGGGAAACATAAAGAATTCAAGACAAAAAAAAAGATTTTGTTTAAATATTAATAATTGCAAAGGATTAGGATAACACAAAAGGCAAATTGTACAGCTTCATTGTTTACATTAATTATGTATGTATGTATGTATGTATATTGTTTTTAAAATGGTGCTTAACATATTGAAGAATTGAAAAAAAAAGGAGAAATTCACAGGCACTAAATTATTCTCATTAAAGTATTTTAACAATGAAAGCATCCAAACCAATATTTTAAAAGCCAGTTTTATCATTACATAAATTAATGCTTTGCTAAAGGGAATGAATTTATCAGCAATATATCGTAATAACCAGTGACATGGCTATACGAGGACGGTTCAGAAACTTCTTTGCCTAGCACAGAAAGCGAATAGTTAGTTTTTCAAAAACATTTTTATTTGTCAATATAATCTCTTGAAACTTCAATACACTTAGTCCAATGCTTATCCAGCAATTCTATGCTTGATTAAAATAGTTTTACTCAAGGCCTTCACCACTTCACCACTATGACAACTGTAATTGCATCTTCATTTGCGGTAAAACGCTTGCCAGCTAGGAATTTTTTTTGATTTGGTAACAGGTAAAAGTCACTGGGAGCTAAATCAGGAGAATAATCTGGGTGGTCAAGCAACTCATACCCCACTCTTGTGACTTGGTGCGTTCTCTTCATGAAAAATTATTTTTTTGTGTTGTATGCCAGGATGTTTTTCTCGCATTTTTACATTTAATTGATCCAAAATCTTGCAATACTTTTAATTTATTGTTTTATCCTTTTGCAGATAGTAAATCAATAAAATACCTTTGAAGCAAAAAAAAAAAAAAAAAAAAAAAAACGTTGCCATAACCTTACCAGCCGATTGAATTGATTTTGCCTTCTTTGGGGAACTTCCTCCAGCTTCAGTCCATTGATTGGATTGCTATTTTGTCTCTGGAGTATAGTAGGGGATCCTTGTCGCATCAGCAGTTATGAAGCAACACTTAAAATCCAAAACAAAATCTAAACAAGCTTGAGAAATTTTCATTCTTATGCGTTTTTGGTCGACTGTTAACATCTTGCAGAAGGTTTTTTCATCTGTAGTTCTTCATGCAATATTAAATGGACTCGACCATTTGAGATGCCCATGATATTAGCTCTTTAACGCACCTTTTTCGTCGATCATTTAATACCATATCATGCATTTTGGCTACGAATTCTATTGTTGTTGCTGGTTTTGGACGTCCATTACGTGGTTTATCCTTTGCTTGGTAAATATTTGGTAAAAATGTTATTGTTTTATGTCATTTTTCGAAGCTCTATCGTATCTTTAACAGACGGACAGACTGAGGTACATGGCTAGATCGCCTTAGAATCTGCTAAAGACCCAGAATACGAGGTGTGATAAAAAAATAACCGTTATTTTAAATTTTTTCAAAAAGTATTTATTTATTCAGCAATAACTATCTTGTCCCCTTCAAAGTAATCCCCCTCAGCTGTAATAGACTTATGTCGACATGTTTTCCAATTCTTGAAACACTTTTGAAACAAGCTTTTTGGTATCGCCAAAAGATCCTGTTTCGATTTTTCTTTTATCTCCTCAATCGTAGCAAAATGCTTTCCGTTCATCGGTGTCTTCAGTTTTGTGAAGAGGAAAAAGTCAGCGGGGGCCAATTCCGGTGAATACGGTGGTTGAGGTATGATAATGGTTTTTTTATTGGCCAAAAACTCACGCACAAGCATCGATGTGTGAGCTGGTGCGTTATCATGGTGCAAAAACTATGATTGGTTTTCCACAATACTGTGCGTTTCTGATGAATTGCTTCGCGCAAACGGCGCATAACTTCAAGGTAGTATTCTTTATTGACCGTACGACCTTGTGGCAAGAATTCATGATGCACCACGCCATTGCAGTCGAAGAAAACAGTGAGCAACTCCTTCAAATTTTACCGAACTTGACGTGCTTTTTTAGGTCTTGGCTCTTCTGGACGTTTTTATTGGGATAATTGGGCTTTGGTTTCAATGTCATAGCCATACACCCATGATTCGTCACCAGTTATGACATTTTAGAAGAAATCTGGATCGTCGTTGACGATGTTCAACAGCTCCTGAGCGATGTCCATGCGACGTTGTTTTTGCTCAAAATTTAGCAATTTTGGAACAATCTTCGCTGCCGCACGTTTCATGCCTAAAATAACCGTAAAAATCGCTTGGCATGAGTCGATTGATATGCCAACATCATCAGCAACCTCTCTGATAGTGATTCGACGATTATCCAAAATCATTTTCTTCACTGCTTCAATATTTTCATCGGTTGTTGAGGTCCGCGGGCGACCAGGACGAGTATCGTCATTGACATCTTCTCGACCTTTCTTAAACCGGTTATACCACAATTGAACTTGTGTTCTGTTCATAGTAGACTCGCCAAACGCCACAGTCAACATTTCAAATGTCATTGTGCATTTAATTTCATTTTTTACATAAAACTTAATACAGTTTCTTTGATCCATTTTTTTCGAATAGTAAAAAATCAAAGAGCACACCAAAACACGACTAACCTTTTTATCTGTCAAAATCAAACTAACAATTCAAAATGGCTGATATTACCAACATACATATATAACAGTCATGTGTACCAACATAACAGGAAAAAATGCGAAAATCGAACATTCGTAATTCGAAATTTTAAAATAACGGTTATTTTTTGCTCAGACCTCGTATATATTATTTTAATGTATTAGAAACGGTATGCCAAATGTAATATACTCAACATCTTCTTAGCGGTGGGTATAAAAATTTAAAGCCTAAAATATTTTTATAATCTCAAAATAAATGTTAAAAAATTTCCTGAAACTCAGTTAAACTCATACCCATTCCAGCTGCCAGTATTTGCCCAAAGCCTTCATTATTCAGTATAAAAATAAAACTTGTTTCCATAAATCTTAAAAATAAAACCAGCGACATATGTTTCTTTGTAAAACGTTTGTAATTAAATTAATATTAATCATACGCCACACATGTATGTTAAATAAAACCTAAAATAATAAAAAAGAAAAAAAAAACGATTTGATATACATATGGAAATAATACAGGTTTGTTACACATACTTACATACTTAGATATGTATATTTTAATACACACCACCAAAAAGCCGGCACAGCCGTATTTAAACTCTTACTTGTTTCTAACTAATTTTAGAAACCAGTGCAAGGAAAATATTTTGTTTGGTGTCTGCTACAAAAATTACTTGAAAAATGAAAAGTTGCCAAGAAAAACATTTATTATGGTTTCCATTATGTTGTTCATGCTTCGACGCGTTTATTCATGTTCTGTTGTAATGTTTGTTTGAATTCAATAATTTTGACAGATGTGTGGGATTTGTAGGATATTATGCAAAATAAATGTAATATGTATGTAAATGTTGTAGGCGTTGCAAATGATTTATTAATATTAGCCTTCATTATAGAGAAATATATATTATAGAGTAAATTCTAAATACTGTCTGTCTGGTTATTTGTTATTTTCTGCTTAGTTGGTTTGTTGTTTGGCACTCATTGGAGCAGCGTATTTAACAACTTTTTAAGTAGTAATAATTAAATAATAATAATAAGTTTAATTAATTGTCTGCCTTACAGTTAAATAACTTTTGTTTGTGTTCTTAAAGCAACGTCCTGTTTCTAAAGGCAAAACGAAAACTTTGTCATACATTTTTGACGCACAATTGAAATAATTAATTAAATGATATCATTGTAGCAAAAGAGCAAATATTTTTGCAATTTTTCTTGGTGTATGGATGTGTTTGTACAAATCTGCTGTAGGAGAAAATTTTCAATTTAATATTCACAATATACAATTTGATTAATTTCTACATAATTTTAATATGTTAATGGAAATTCTCGTATTTAGTTCAAAGGCGGTATAATTTGTTTTGAGTAGGTCATTGAAAAATCTAATTAAATTAAAATAAATTTTTAACTATTATTTGGACTCTTTTGAAACTAAGTAAATTTAACCCTAATCTTACCAACATGTGTCTGTGAGACACATTTTGATGTTTGATTCAATAAAACAACGAAACTTTGTTACATATTGACACCAAATTTTATGACTTTTATTTTACATCTGTTTAGTATAATTTCACAAAACAAAGTTGATAAATATTAAATTCCTCTATTTTTTATAAGCCAAAATAAAAAAATGTAACATAAGCTACCAACATGTGTCTCAGAGACATCATGGAAAGCAACACAAGCAAAAAAAAGCTCGAAAACTCTTTTTACGAGAAGTTGCCGAAGGACTTATTGCCCCCCAAATACATCAAAGGTCAAGAAATAAATTACAACGTCCTATAGTTCAATGCATGTAAAAAGTTCTTCAAGAAGGAAATACACCAAGTACAACCACTTCTACAACAAATAAACGTAAAAGATGCTATATGTGCGATCCAAAAATAAGTCGTATAATAAAGCAATGCTGCCAAATATGTAAAAATAATGTCTGCAATGAGCATGCTACAAAAGTTATAAATTGTACAGAATGTATTCAATAAAAAATTACTTAACATAAACTAATTTGTAATTGTCTTATCCTTTTTTTTAATTTGTATGTATGTGTCTTAGAGACACATGTTGGTAGGATTTGTAAGTTTTTATGTCGGTATGATGAGGGTTAAATTAGGATACAATTCGTTTGAATATAACTTTCTTATTTAGTTTTCCGTGATTTTAATATTAAAATGTATCTAATTTATGTTAAAGATGTCCGCCCAGTAAAACACTCATTAAAGTAAAATATGCTATCACAGTCAATACTACATTTTATTAACAGTAAAGCTTAATTATATTAATATAAATAAATATATATGAATTCTTGATATTCCCAAGCTAATGAGTTCCCTGGAAATTAATTTTTCCCTGGAATAAAATCCTTCTATTCTTAAAAATTGGGAGAACACTAAAATGGGATAGGGAATTTTAAATATTCCAAGTCAGCTGTTTTTCTTTTGACTGAAAAATTACAAATAAATTTGAAAAAAAAATTGTTTACAAAAAAGAACACAATATACTTCTTTAAAACTAAAAAAATCTTAAAACTATAAAACAAAACAATTTTCCATTCAATTAAAAATCTTAAAACCACAAAGTAAAAATTATTAATTCATATTTCCTATATCACATCTAACTGTTTATTCATTAAGTTTTCTAATTAAAATAGTCGACGTTTTTTTAATTTTGTTTTCAGCTTCCTTCAATCTTAATTTCTCCATTATTCTATTGTGCCGCTTTTGTCCTTTCAACTTTTTGTTTTCTAAATCGTACAGCCGTATCCTCTGCAAGTCTGTATTAAATTGACATTTTTTAAGTTTTTTACGCCAGTGGCTGTTGTTTTGTTTCCTTCTCACTCTCACCCACAACATCTATCAGCAAAAGTTCGTCCAAAAATTTTGAACATTACTTCTGCCTTCTACAATGCTACGCAAGACAACACACCTTTCACAGATTCTCTCATACCAATTAAATGGTATATGGTATATCAATTGTTGAGAACTTTTGCTTCATATTGGGCCCTTCACGAGTTCGTTGAAAAAATTTAAAGTCTCGGGCTGCCTTTTGCCGGACATTTTTTTACTTGAAAATTATTATGAACTTTTAACCTGTCTGTATATTGTAAAGAACTAATTTTGTTATGCATACCTTCTTCCACTCACTAATGCTTTTCGATGGAATTCCAGCGGAACTAAATTTCTCCTCTATTGAACAATTTTTAATGACGATATTTATTATATTTTTTTTTATACAAAAATTTAAATTCCTAAATTTTGCGTAAAACTTCCCTTGTAATTTGTTGGCGCAATTTTTCCGAAAAGTTGTTATCACATTCTGCCTTTTTTAATATTCATAATACCTACGGAGAAGATATTATAAATATTATAATTATTATAATTATTATGCATCATTTTTATGCAAATATTTTCGGACAAACTAATTATTTCTTTTACATTTGGAAAAAACTGTGTATTTATTTATTTTCTATTCCCAAAGTATTCCACAGGGATCTTGACCTTCGTTTAAAAAATTCAGCACCCTATTTATAAAAAAGCAGTTTGTTTTTTAACAGGAAAATTTTGAATAGCAGAAAATCAGAAATATATTAAATTAAATTTCACTAGAAAAGTGACATAAAATCCTATATGTTCCAAAGGACTGCAAAAATCCAATAGGAAGTGTAGTGAAGCCTTTGCATTCTGAACAAAGAACTATTTCACAATAAACGTCTGAATGATTTACCTATAAATTATATGTTTTATTTTGCTTTGAACAACAAAGTTCGGGTTTAAAGAACCATGCAGAAATAACTACTATTAAAGGTTTCTCACATTATTTCACACCATCTTTTACTTCCATTCTACATTTATAATTCAACAATTAGTGTAGGGTTCTTCACTTCGGTTCAAACGATATCGTACATGAATATACTAAGTTCTACCTCCTTCCCAATCAATTTCAGTAGTAATAAGTTTAATATATGTATATAGAATAATACATGACTGTAGTACGTATGTATATTACTGGTAACAATTATAAAAAATATTTTTATACACACGATTTTCTATGAAAAAAAAACTGTTATACGCCAGATTTTCTATAGAAAATGCTGTTATACACAAGATTTTCTATAGAAAATATTGTTATACACATGATTTCTTATAGAAAATGCCTTTCTACACAAGATTTTCTATAGAAAATACTGTTATACACAAGATACCCCATATAAAATACTGTTATAAAAAAGATTTGCTATAGAAAATATTGTTATAAATATGATTTTCTATAGAAAATTCTGTTGTACACAAGATTTGCTATAGAAAATATTGTTATACACAAGATATTCCATAGTAAATACTGTTATACAGAAGATTTTCTATATAAAATACTGTCATGCACAAGATTTTCTATAAAAAATACTGTTATACAAAACATTGTTTAAATTTTTTATTAAAAATATAACTGCCAATTTATTCAATATATAAATATATAATATATAAATAAATTATTTTTAACAGATTAAGCAAGAATTCTCAACCCATAATTCCTCCTTTATATATGTTTCAAGTTTCAACGAAATCGGACGTATGTATGCTAAATGTTTAGCATAGATGTATGTACGTATGTAATTATAAAACCAAATAAGTATGCTACAATATATATTTGAAATGACGTATGATTATTTTAAAATACAACTTAACTTATTTTATTTATCATACGCCTTCTATTCATTAACTATGTAACATATCCACATGAGTATGCTACACTTTTATTATGCTCGTATACTACTGGGCGTATGAGTGTTGTACATTATATGTGTTAATTATTTATTTTTCATACGCAATTTTACTAATGTATCAAGGCGTTTTTTTTTGTCATTTATTAAATAAAAAATCATGTTTTAAGAAGTAAACGTTTTCTTATGTGCATTTTGATGTTAACTTTATAAAACTGACGTATTATTCCAAATAGAAGACAAAATATTTTTGGTAAACTAAACTAAAAAATTACTTTGTAACGTGTAAATTTTGATTTTGGTGAGCGAAAAATTTCTTTACATACAAATAAATTTTTCTCTTAATCCATTTTTTTCGTACAGCGTCTCTTATAACATTGTACAAATGTAAATGCAATGACTCTCTTTTGATTTCATTTATTTTTTTAACTTTTTTTGAAAAAATTCCTTAAAACGCGTACATGACATTTTCATTTGTTCGTAATATAAGGTACTCAATGGAAAGAATATGACGTTCGTTAAATCGCAAATTCGTTAAACTGGGTATGGGTCGTTCTTAAAAAACATGACCATTCTGAATTTTGTAATTTTTAAAAATTAAGTTGGCCAAATATATTTATAATTGGCCTCATGTGGTTACGGATCTTATCAACAATAGGAATCCATAACCAGCAGTAATTTTTTAAGTTTTTGGAGTTTTTGTTACTGTTTAAGTCACAGAGTGGACCGGTAACAGAGGGGACAAATTAACTCAAAAATACCATATTTTAGCTTTTTATTAGAATTTTGTAGAATTTATTTGTCCACTTAATTAGTGTACACAAAATATTTATAAACAAATTATAAAATAAATAAAAAATCACTTTACTCACCGTTTTTCAACAGTAACAGAGTTGACACTGAATAAGGGTACGCACCCGGCATACAATTAAGTTGCTTACTCAACCACGCACTAAACAAGACTGAACAGTTAAAAACACATTTTGTTGATTTTAGCTAAGTTATGATGGAGAAGCATAAGAGAAATATACGCGTTATAACGTTTAACAAAAATTTTTCAATAAAATGAGTGGACGTAACAGAGGGGACCAAAACCTGGGGACAAGATTTTTCTTCAAAAAAATTATACAAAAAAATTATTTTACATCATTCTTTTCTATATATGGTATTAATATATACAAACTGAATAACAAAAATTGTAAATATTATTTTTTTTCAATTTTATTTTAACTGAAAATAACTATTAAATTTTTATAAATTGGCTCGGGACACAGGTTTTTGCTAAACCTTTGACATTAAAAATATTTTTTAAGTTATTTTCAGATAATTAATTATTTTTTTTTTATAATATAGTTACGTAGAATCGATAATAATTTATAAAAATGCAGATATTTTTCTATTTTCTTTTTGGAGAAACAAAATATAAAATAGTAAAGTCTGGGGACACCAATTGGTCATGTTTTTTAAGAATGACCCGTATACGTTAAACCGGGAAACCACTGTATGTCCCAAAAATTTGCATGCTGTAATTATGAATGAACAGTCACCAGATGTGCAATACCATGACAACTAAAACAGAATTTTTGCCAGACATTAAATAAATATTTATAAACTAAAAGTCGTCGTTTTATACTAACCACCATAAAGATGAGGGGTATATTAAGTTTGTCATTCAGTTTGTAACACATTTAAATATAAGTCGTAAAATCAAAAAGTCTATATATTTTGGTTCCTTATAAAATTCTTAGACGATCCAGCCATTTCCGTTGAAGGCACGATAGAGCTTTACAAAAAAAGACATAGAACAATGAAAATTTTCCCATTCTTTTTTCCTCCTTCTTTGGACAGATGTGTCACAAACGGAATGACAAGCTTAATATACCCACCATCTTCACGATGGTGGTGAATAATAATATATTCAAATATGTATAAATATATTATTTGCAATAAATTATTTTTTTTTGTTAGACAATAACATTTTTTCTATTAAATGACGCCAAAGTTCCGGTAAGTTTTCTTTTTATGAAAAGTTTAGAACAAAAAATGCACATCATAAAATAAACTGTAAGTCACTGTAAATGTAGATTGAATTGATATTTTTTAACAAAATGGTTTAATGCTCAATGTTTTAACAAACAATTTCAATACTCTTAAATAACTAATTTGCATATAAACGAGAGCTTTACAATTTAACAGCAGATCCTTTTACAGTTTTTAAATAATATGTAGAATATTTGTTATATATTTTAAAGTTATTTATTTGCCAATATATTAGTAGAAATCGTATTGCTTACATTTGATGGGATATTCATTATTTCCTTGAATAATCAAATTTCATGTTTATTTTAATAAACAATTTTATACAATATTATGTAAACAATTTTTTAAAATATTTCGTTTCTAAAAAAATATTAATAAAAAACACACAAATATGAAAGTATATAAACATATGTGAATAAATATTATGACATATTCTAAAGCTTTTAATGCTGAAATTAAATTAAAATTTAACCTAAAGCGTTTGCTTAGCATATTTATATGTATAATAATGTAAATAATGTTTCAAAAAAAATAAATAAGCACAGCAGTTATCATAAAATAAATCAAGCATACATAGAGGAGTATTTATGAAAAAACTGTAAACTTTAGCATATTTCTAGGAAAAAGAAGTTAAAATAAATGCTATATAATTTTAAACTGTTAAGATTAAAAAAACAATTGGAGAGACGAGTAGGTGAATATTTTAAGGCAAATTACTAGTAAAGATTTATATAGAGCCCTTAAAGTATACTAGGTTAAATAAAATAATTTGTTTGCAAAAAAAAAAGAAATTAGTGTATAATGTGTGGAAAAACAATAAAAGTATAGAAGCCGGTCATAAATATAATTTATTTAAGTTTGAAAATTTTGCTACGCTACAAAAATTTACAATATACCTGAACAAATCTTTTCTAGCTTTTACAAACATTTGAATTTTCATGCTCCATTTACTTAAACTTTTTCTACAATACAGATAGATAGATAAACACACACATACACAATACTTAAGATAATAGTGTTAACACAATAAAACATGCATGTAAATTAAAAAAAAAGAAAACACACAAAAAATATTTGTACAAGATCCAGTATCACAGCGATTTACTACCGTTTCCATGTTGTCATATTGTCACTGTCAAGGTAAGTGTGTCACTTGCCTTATTATATGCAATGTTTAGCAACAAACTTTGCAGTGAATTTTGTAATAGTGTTCTTTCTTATCACCTGCTAAATAACAACAACGTTGCAGTAAACATTTTTTTTGTGCTTGGCTTTTAAACATGTAAGAACTGCTGTTGTAACTTAGTCTATAGTGTTACACTCCATTAAATTATTTAGTTTGTAATTTAAGTTAGTTTTAAATTATGTTGGATTTGGCTATAGTTGAAGTTTGACAACAAAAGCAAGTGAAATATTTAAAAAATTGTTAAAGTTTATTATTTACATTTATAGTAGTGGAGAATGTTGTGAATTATAGACAAGGATTTTACCTGTTAGGTTTTTTTACTTGGTTAGTGAAATTATAAAAAATTAAACAAAATTAAGCAGCAGGCTGAAGCTTACGTTTTTTTGAGGTAAAGGTTTATATTTAGGATAAACTACAAATAGCGCTGATTCTTACAAATGGAATCATCTTAGAGTTCTACATTCGCCTGTACCGAGTCTTGTATGCCCTCCACCTAAATATAATTACGAAAATTTCACTGTTGTTAGGACTAAAATATCATTATCCAGTGTTTCTTATTCAGTTTAAGCACAAATTTTATTAGTATTTAAACATTCATAAATAATGTAATTACACGCAAAGAAAAAATATAGTTGTGCATGTTTACCATAACTATTTCAACATTTTTAAATTTTTTTTCAAATATTATGATCACTGTAATTATTTATATGATTACGGTAACCATAATATGGTTAAGTTATGATTCACATGATTATATGATTACAGTAATGTTTGTGGTGATTAGTTTTATGATGAAAAATTATACCATATTATATTGTGCTCAATCATAATAAAAGAGCAACATATTATGATAAACGAATTCATATATACGATTGTAGTAACTATATATATGGTGAATTTTAGGTCAAGTGACCCAATTTTAAAAATAGATGTCTTCCTATTTGGATGAAATTTGCACCAATGTAAGTACTATTGGATAGTAGAGTAGGCCAGAAAAAAAAAGAGCCCAAATTGAAAAAAAAATTAAAAAAAAAGAATTTATTATAAAATTTTTTTTCCAAGTTTTATATAAAACTAGAAGTAAACCTTCGATTAAAAAAGTTTATAAAAAATTTTACAATTAGTACTCGCAAGAGGAAAAATTCTCATTCAAAAAAAAATAATTTTAAAAAAAAAATATTTTTGGAAAGATTGAAGAAATAGCTATCTAAAGTCCTTTGGACAATTTTTGCTAGGACCAATATGTGAAAAATTACACTCATTTTAAAAAAACCCTGTATGACCAAAATGGACCAAAATGTCCAACTTTGACCCCCTCTACCTCCGGCACTTCTTGACTGATAGAGCTGAAAATGTGTGTCTGGTCTACTATCCAATAGTACTTACATTGGTGCAAATTTCAATCAAAGCGGAAGACATCGATTTTTAAAATTGGGTCATTTGACGTAAAATTCGCCATATATATAGTTACTACAATCGTATATATGATTGTAGTAATCATCCTAATCGCAACTTTACCATATTATGATTACCGCAATCATATAAATAATAACAGTGACCACATATAATAAAGCTTCAATAATACTTTACGTGATTTATTTAAAACTAAAACCTCTAAATGAATCACCGCATTTATATAAAATTTTTATTTTCTCAAATATTTGTCTTTGTTTGTAGAAAAACTTTATTTTCTTACAACAATCTGGCCTTGACCTTTTATAAAAGTTTAAGTTTATGGAAACATGATACCAGGAGACAACACTGCTGGCAAATTCAATCTTAGCTCTTTTTGTTTTTGTTTCAATCATAGATTTTTTTAAGCCATAACTCAGCTTCAAACTTATCTCTTTCTAGTGTCAAAATTTGTGTCATTATTTGTTAAATTAAAAGTGACATTTATCTAAATAAATACAGTAAGCATACATCTAGTGTTAAAAAACTTAAACTTTCTACTACCAGTCTTTAGCACACATCTACAATCAAGCATACACCTACGATACTTAATCAAAAGAAGCCTTTAAATTCTTTACAACTTTTAGTGAGCTTTTAAAACTTTTACTCGTTTACTTTGTATAAGTTAGAGCACCTTGATATTTGTTTAAATTTCTATGATACAAAATATAAACGAAAAGAAAATATTTGTAGAGTTTTAGTGGAAATATCTAGGATAAATGGAAATTTATCCATCTATATCAGGCATATGTATGTAAATATATGTATGTCATATGTACATAGAGTGAAACTTTTAAGCGAATGAAAACAAAAATTCAAAATCGAACATAAAAGGGGGTTTTTAACAAGATCTTTGTTTCCGTCTCCAAACCATTTAGCTCTTCATACAGTGACACGTTCAGAAGGAGAAGTCATCCCAACAATTGCTGTAGTGTTTTTAGAAGCACAAAATGAGGCAATTTTGTTAGCCAGACAAAAGAAAATTTGGTTTGTCTGAAAACATGATTTTTCAAGAAAATACAGCGGGCTGTAAATGAATTCAGCTTGGTCAGCTTCCATGCATCATTAGTTGGCATGTGGACTTTGGGTATAGAGCCAATTGTTGATAACATTAATGAATAATGACTTCTTCAACAAAGGCACATGGCTGCAATGTTTTCTTAATTCTTCAGACACCCCATCGCCATAAGTTTATCAATCAAATGCATAATAAAGCTCTCAGTAGCATGATTACTTTTTTTCGTTAATTGTTCATTTTTGTCATATTTTTTAGGCCTAACAATAAGTATTAAAGTCTTGAACAAAATTTAACACTAATTGCTCTCTAGCAGGAGCTTTTCTCACAAATGTAACCCATCTTCAAGGGGTGGTAGATTGGCTCTACGAAGCCTTGATATTGTTTGACTCTGCGCAAGTAGTCTAGCATGAATTGGATTTGTAGTTTTATAATTTAGTTTTCACAGACACTTCTGAACTCATCCTTACAGATTTTTATCTGTAAGTCCGTGTGAGTGTTGCCATTTTTTATGTACTTTAATGCAACCATGGACCCGAAAATGTTCGATTGTGACCTCTTTAAAAGTTCAATTTAGATTCCATATGCCCAAATTAGTTTTAAGATCGTTTTTTAGAGGCTGACTTTATTAAGCCTCAACTTTAAATGGTTACCGACTAACCAGATAATACTAGATAGAGGCTTTTAACTTCAAGCTGATCAAAAATATCAGAAATTTTAAGAAAAAGTCAGCCATTTGCAGAATGATTTTTTAAGTGTTTTAATGCGATTTTCGACTCCAGGGCAATTAATATTTTCTCAGACCTCAATTATCACTTCCGACTCTATATATTTATTATAACTTATTATAAATTTAGTCCCACCATACTATCTAAAGCCTACATACTTCAACATTGATTTAACAATGAAAAACTTTAGAAATTAAACATTTCTTCACGCCTTCCCAACAATTTATACAGTTTGTGATAAATATCAACAACTTTTCCAACAAAAAAAAAAACCCCAAACACAAACACACAAATTAACTCTTCTCTTTGTGTGGGTATATGCAAATGCTCAAAAGTAAAACATTCTAGGTGTTTACTTTGTAGGCCTTCTAAAAGGCATGTTTACACATTACACACTGCCTTGTCACAGTGATTATTGTAGGAGGTATTTGTTTCTCCATCTCCAAAATTTCATTATTTTAAAATAAAACATGAATGTGTAAATTTATTTCTTATATGTATGTATGTATAAACACCCCTTTAGGGTTTTATGCGAAATTTATTAAAAATATTAGTAATAAAAAATCTTTTTAGCAGCTTCAGAAGATCTTCAGTAATTATTAATTTTTCTGTCACTTTAATAGGAGTATCTATAAAGTTATGCTATGAAATATTTCATTGCAGATCTCCTTACAATACTTCAAAAGAAGACATTTAACTATCCCTTGTTAAGTACAGTGGCTCACAGCTTTTTTATGCAGCGCATTTTTTGTTTTCAAAGCTCCATCGAAAGAGAAGTAACAGAAATTTAAAAAGAAATTGGTGTCATTTAATAGAAAAAATGTTATAGTCTAACAAACAAAACACATTTATTAGAAAAATCGTGTTTTCACGATACAGCTTATTTTATGCAGGCATATATAGGTTTCGAAAACTTGAAATTAAAACTAGAAATTACACGATTTAATATTTGGTGTGATAGTCTTTTTTATCTACAACAGATTTAAGGCGCTTTGTCTTTGATACGACTAGTTCTTGGATAACACTCGTCGAAATATTCGACCACTTAATCAGTAGAACTTTTTCGTTTTTCTTAGAAATTTTGTATTTCCTTATGCTGATATTTAAACTTAAACATACATTTTTGATAAGGTCTGGTGACCGTGTCGGGAAACGTGTGATGTGGTGACTGTCGTACCATGAACTGTTAACTGCGTTTGCACAATACCCGATTTGGGATCGTAATTCTAGGAAAATTTAAAATATGATCTTATTCCCAGGTTCTCTGCACTTTCCAACAAGTTGTTCTTCAGAATCTAAAGTTATTTAAACTTGTTTATGGCTGTTTCAACAAATGTTAAATTACTACTACCGGCAACTGATATAAAGACACAAACCATGACACTGCCAACAAGTGTTTCAAGTCTTATATCTTAAGCTTTGTACAGACGGTTGTCAGATCATTCAGCGTTGTACGAAAAATGTTCCGAAAATGTCTAAAAACCGTGTGAACTTAAAATTTTTGTCTTCCAACGTTGTAAGAAAAATCATTGACAATTTATATTTTGCTAACAATTTTTCAATGTCAGTACATTGCTAAAACATTTATAGTTCTGACAACATTGTATGATCTGACAACCGTCTATGCATAGCTTAATGAATTTTAATTATTTATCCAGAAAAAGGAGGACGAAAATTATCTGACCATTTTTGATTTCATGTATTAAGTGAGCATTTTTCCATCTTGTCTTCGGCTCAGATCCACTGTATCTCTTCTTCTTAGTTGAATATATCCACTATTATCAATATATTTCGGACTAATGAGTTTGGGTCTACTTCAAGCTTTTTTGAGTATTTTTCTGCATTCTTTTCGATCTCAGTTTTTACCAAAGGAACGTTTGGGTCTAGATATTCGGTTTTTTGTTTTTATATGGTTACGATTTTTTGAGTAAATATTTGTCATGTGTGACCAATTTTTTTTTACTGCATAAAATAATCTGTGAGCCGCTCACTGTATATCTTCTATCAGTCATATTCATAACACTACCAATAACAAGCCGTGGACAAACTTAAATGATTTTACAATACAACATACATTTATGGCATGTTTCTACATAACAAATGTATTCTCACGCGCAGGAGTGGTACACGGGCGAGTACGTAAACAAATGAGTTTCTATAATACACTCGTCTGACTTACGTTAGTTACCTCGGTAATATTGAGTTATTATATTGCATTATTACCAAATTTAATAAGATATTTTGTTTACTTTTTTTCATGTTATTATTCAATATTTTAATATTTTAGGAGCAACCCTAGAAACCAAAATAAAAACAGCTGTGTTTTATTTACAATACAAACATAATTTATGTGAATTGAAATTGCTATGAATTTTTTTAATTGTGTAATAAATTGAATGAAAAATGTTTCCATTTATTGCAATTAACATTGAAATTGAAAGTTAAGGTAGTGGACAACAGTTTATACTGTAGAAATATACGAAATAATATGTAAAATATTGTCTTGTGAAGCACACACGCACTTATTTCAACTTGTCTGTTTTTGACAGTAGGACAATTGAAATTGCAATGTAGAAACGATACAAAAAGATAGTCTTACGTTTGCACTCAAGAGAATTTACAATTGTGTTATAAAACACCAAACCTAATTTTTGTACTCTTTTGAGCGAACAATTTGATTCACTTGTTATCTAGAAACATGTTATTATTGTTTTTTTTTTGCTTGCAAATAAGGCCTCCAAAATGGCCTCTTTACTGCATATTCTTCCCGCTGGTTTAGTAAGCTATGTGTCTGTATTTCAGAAACACATGTTGGCTGTGTGTATGTGCGTGTGTTATTTAAAGTCTCTATTTGAATATTAGTGATGATTTTGGTTGATATTTGCTATTTTTGTGTTATATTGTTTTGTGTTTTTCTAAAACATCAACAGAACAGCACAAAACATCAAAAAACTTTTCTTTCGACAATAACTTTTTGACATTAAACCAGATGTGTTTGGGTTGTGTGTATATATATATACGAGTATGTATGTATGTATGTAGTAACATATGAGAGTTTCCACACACACTTATAACAAAGTCATGTTTATGCATGTTATTAGAGTTTTATATAGAAAGAACAATTTTGTTTTATTTGTGGCATGTGTAAACTTGTGTTTATACATACATAATTACGAGTGTGTTTATAAAGGTTTATGGCAGCTATGAGAAATTATGGACCGTTCGTCTTAAATTTTTGGAACAGTGATTTTTATACATATGAGGATATTTCATGTCGAATTTCAACATTATAAGGGTATATTTAAGATATATTTATATTAACGTTATTTCGGATGTGGACCTTATATGGGCGATATAGTCAAATATGGACCGATATTCTCAAAATCTAACAGTTTGATTTTGGCATGTATGTAAATGATCCGTGTAAAATTTTGGAGCGGTACCATTATTTATAAGAGATTTATGAGTATTAAAGTGATTATCGGAAGAGTAGATACGGTTACAAATGGACCGAAATTTACAAAATTTTGTGGGATGATTTTTGTAGATATATTTGTAAATTATCTGTGCAAAGTTTTGAATCGGTACTGATGTTTATACGATATACGATGTTTTACTTTGTCCGATTATGCGTTGAGCGCAAAAAATTGAGTTAATTTTGTTTTTCTATGTAAATTTACAGTTATCATCGAGAATATTGATATTTTTTTTATATTTGGAAAGATTAGAGTGTAGAGTGCAAATAAAAACAAAAAATAAATAAAAATTATTACGATTTGTTTTAGTTCAGAGAACGTAAATATCATACAAACACTTGCCCGATTATGCGATGGAGCCACTGTATATAATGATAAATGGCTTTTTTGGATGTGGTCCTTGTACGGGAGCTCTGACCAATTATGGGCCGACCACTATGAAATTTAGCACAACAATTTATTTACCTATTAGGATTATTTATGTCAAATATTAACCATTGAACATTATTTACATATATCAGTTATATACGTATTTAAGTGAATTTTTATATGAGGTCTATGGTCAAACATAGACCGAACTAACAAAATATTTCGTTTTACGATTTTGTTTTGCAGGACACACTTATTCTCGAATAAACCATTTATATATATTCTAATGACTATTACATTTCAGCCACTGGTCATGGATTCACACAAAATGTTCGTTATATTTTTATGTCGTACTAAAAAAATCATGCATTTAAATTTAGTAAAATTTTTATAGTTATTAACAAAAACTGAACCCATTTAGTGTCTTTTTAACTTACTAAACAATGTATTATTTTATTTCTCTGCAATAGACCCAAAACAACGACAAATAAGTTTCTAATATTTTGCCAACAAATATACACACCCTCATGCATACATATGTATTTCTAAAATACCCCTGAATCCCAACAAATGCTGATGATATCTATTTGTTAGTTTTGTTTGAATTTTTCTCTAATAATCATTATTGTTGCTGCTGTTGTTTTAGTTAGTCAAGTCTGTTAACAAAACTGTGGTAAAAAGCAGCTACAGCATATACATATATCAAAAATCTATCTATTGTTTTGTCGTTTTGCCAGCCATTAACCAAAAGAGTACAGTGGTTAAAAAACTGCAAATTTAAAAAGAAACACTTAATAGGATATATCTACTTACTCAGTAATCCATGAACTGTAATTAATTATTTAAATTGTGTCTGATTTATAGTTAAATTTTATATAGAACAAAAACTGCAATAAATTTAAAATCACATATCTAAAATCAGTTCTGCAATTCACAAGTGATGTGCAAAAAAATATGCTAAACCTTTTTGCAAACGCAATGATGCAATATCATTTGTACAATATTATGAATTGCACTATTATCTTGATCCTTACAAATCGCATCGGATTTGTTTTTTAAGACCTCATAAACTTAGGTGTTCGCTTAAGGGTTAACGAAAAACTTAAGACTCCAGTGATATTTTGCAATTGAACTTGTGCTTGCAGAAGGCTTCAACTTGTAGCCATTTCCAACTATTACTCAAAAGTTTCCCTTCCATTGGGGCTAAAAATTGCAAAGTTATGGAATTTAATTTTATAATCCTTTAAGCCTCCTTTACACACTGTAAACTAAGTCAGCTAAACAAACAGACAACAGCATGAATTTATTTCGCCTCTTTTTGGCAGTTTTACTGCTGTTATTGAAAGTTTATGACAAATTATTAACAGGTGTTGGTTTATCAAGTTTCTGCCATCATCGTAAAATATTTGTTGGCCCCCCGAAACACCAAACAAACAAAGGCGGAAAACAAAATAAAAATCAAATTGCAGGAAAATAATTTAATTATTATTATACCCAACCATACGTGGTTAACTAGATCGAAGCAGTATGATGATGCTAGTGGCGGTTAACTAAAGAATGAGAGGAAATATTTGTTAAATATGGGATATAAAGTTGGGAAACATCAAGCATTTTTTGTATAAATTTAATGGAGACCCTGATTTAAATGGAAAATCAAAGGTATAGTTTTTTAAACAAATGTTGTGTATTATTACTTTTGCTTAATATGTATTCAAAGTTGTTGGTTTGTTTAAGAATTTACTCGAATATAATTAGAGAAAATTTCTCATTATTTTAGCTTGAGTTTATATTTTTTAATTAATAACTCAAAGAATACTATTGTAAAGTTATATTTTTCTAGACAAATGGCACACTGGAATGGAAATCAGCAATGTTTATTGTGCAAGTCTCTAAAAATTAACATTTACTCGAATATTTATTTAACCACTCTATAATTTTAATAATCTTAAAATCATTTAAGCCTTTAGTAAATATTTAGCAGACAATAAATACCACAGCTAAAAACACACTGCCAATAAATTAAGTATTTTCATGCTAATTTTAAGAACACACAATATATGATATTAATCTAATTACACTCCTATTTTATAGAAATTTTCAAGTAAATACATACTATTATTTTGTATTTAAATAAATACTTATACGTACATGTCTAAAATACATTCCCACAAATTTAGTTTTATTTGCTTACTTATAACAAATAATATGTAAATTCAAAGTCTTATAATAAACTCAATAATTATTAAAATTATTTTCCAAATGTTTACACTACAGCTTGTGGCTATTGTAAATAAATACAATAAATGTATGTATCGTATGCATCTAATATATAACAATATAAAATATGCTAAACATTAACATTATATGCAACAGCCTAAATGTATGCTTTAAATGCTACTACAATACATTTTATTTATAGCCGCAAACAGCAATATTGCCATAACAACTGTTATCAAATATTATCATTATGATTTTATTTCATTTTACAATTATTGATGAAATTACAAGCCATCACATTTAACCAAAGTCATAAGATGATTATATCAACTCTTACTATTACTTTGTTAGTTAATTAAACATAGAAATAGTTTAATACATAGTTACTAACCATAATATGTGTAGCTTATGAGTTGTTAACATATGCTATTTGTGTACATATTGTATAACTATTTTCATAACTTGCTTTTGTATTTATATTTGTAGTTAGTTTTATGTTGCATTTTTTTTGTATAGAAATCATAATTATAGAGTTTTTGTGAAATATATACATTTACTAGTGTTATGTATTATTGCCAGTAGGGCATACAAAATTTGCTTTATAAACCTCTTATAAACCTGTTGTTAGTTTTATGTATAAGGCCTTAAAAAAATAACGATTTATAGGCAGTGCTGATATTCAGCCGGTTCAGACCGGTTCCCTCGAACCGCTTGTTAAAATTTTAAAAATTTGCCGTACCGGTTGTTGCATATTCACCCTTATCGTGAAAAAAATTACACATGAAATTTGTTCCCTTTTATTTTTTAACATTGAATTTTAATAGGAAAAATGTGAAAAGGGAACAAATTTCATGTGAAATTTTTATTCACGACAGGGGTGATTATGTTTTTTTGCTTTAACGGTTTTAGATAATGTGTATTTATCAAGGTGATATAGTCTCGGCAACAAACACAATATTGTTCAGTTGTTCATTGTCCAAACGTACAAACAAATGATTTTATTTTGGTTATACATTGGATTCCTGGATGATGATGTTTTCGATAGCGTTTTGTTCAATCTTTTGAGAAAAAAATTAAACAAATTTCTTTTTTTACTTTTATTTTGCAAAATCAAAACTATTTTTTGTTAAAAACGTAACTTTTTTTGTTAAACGAAAGTTGATATCATTTCCCTCAAGAGGCTTGTGGTCTGTTACTGGGATGCGACTTTAAAATTTTCGCTATTTTTATCAAAATTTTGCAAAAATATAATTTTTTTTAGCGAACCGGTTGTTAATTGTTTCGAATATCACTACTGTTTATAGGTATATTCTTGCAACAATTACTTATTAGATATCAATAATTACCCGTCACTCTTTCAATGAATGTTACTAGTTTATATAAAACTACAATTGTTTTGTTGTGTGAATCACTCTTGTGTTAAAAATTTGCCATACATATGTATGTATATTTCCATACATTACCATTCATGTCAATACATGAATATGAATGAATGACTGAATGAGTGAGTGATTGCATTTGTATATGCAACAATATATTTCACAATTATAATATTTCACATTTAACCACTTCCACTCCCACTTCTGACAATAGTGAAAGCCTGTTAACAGTATGGTAAAATTCATACATAATAATATATATATATAGAGAGAGAGAATTTGTTAGAATTTTTTTTTCTAAAGAATTGTACCTACATGAAATAAATATCCTCGATAACTTTAATTACAAATATACCTAGAAATTGAAGCATAGTTTAGGGAAACTGTTGGAGACTATGAGCAATACGTATGTATAACACAAATGCCAATACAATTTATCATAACAGCATTAATGTAGATTATTTGAAGGGTTGTTTATTTTTGTAATTTAGATGCAAGTCTTGCTAGGCTGTGGAGAACATTTTACAGCAGGGATTTTGTGTTGAAAAATATTTAGGGTTTGTAGACTTATGAGTAATAAATATGATTTTATTTTCATTTAAAATTGCCGTCTTACATAATCCTTATAATTGAATGCTTTAACTGAAGGGTTTATAAATCTCGTTGTTATTCCAACTCCATGCCAGTAAAACTCTAGCGCAATTCACAATCTTGTGCAAATGGTATTGCATTATTGCATTTGCAAATTGGTTTTTGGCTCTTGCTGTGTATTTTTTTGCAAATGCTGTAATGCAATACCATTTGCACAAGATTGTGAATTGCGCTTCTATGTTAGTATTTGCAAATATCTCTTGCAATATTAACCACATAAAGCAACTTAATAATTCCATTACTCCCCAGTATAAGCTTAAGAATGATAAGTATAATGTCTAAATCAGTTTGGCTCGATTTACTTGAAAAGCATTAAAATACAAAAATCAACAGCTAAACAAAAATGTCAGTAATATAAAGAGTTTGTTTGGTTGTATATAAGAGTTATTTTTATGGTTATTCAATTTCATTTCATTACCATTTTAAATATAATAAACCTCACAATGCTGCAATGCTAATGAAGATGATGAACTAACAGTGTGTTTGTTAAACCTCTTTGTTATTTTAGAAAATAATAGCTTTCATTTGTTATCACAAACTTTGACAAGACAAGCTGAACAATAGAAGTGTTGTGGCAGGATGGAACATTTCTAATAAAATAAAAATTATATTAAAATTGTATTCTATAAACAGATGTCAGTATTGCATGTTGCATATTTTCTTAACAATCATTTTATAAAGGGTGTCCCAACTAGAACGCAATTTTTAAATTTTAAATAAAACACAGATATTAAAAAAAAATCGTGAAACTTTATTATATCGTAAAGTAGGCAGAATGGGGTTATGTATGGAACAAGATATCGTGCAGATTTTTTTTTTTTTTTTTTACATTTATTATTTATTGAATCTTCCTTGATAGGAATTTACAATAAGTATTAAATACTTAACCTAAGGATAATAAAATTACTTCTGTCAACACAGGTACAACTATTAGTGCTAAAAATAAAATTGTTTAACCAATTAAATCAGCGGTTTATCTCCTCTTAAGGCGTCTATGACCCTCAAATGAAAGCAAATCTCTTGCAAGAGGATTAGGGTGAGTTGGAAGTTTATGTATGTAATTACTGGTAGTTTTTCTGGTCTCCTCTTTAATTTTTAGGATATTGAGATCCTTATGGATGTTACTATTTTTTATAAATCATGGAGCACACGTTATTATCCGCAAACGATTTGATTGTCTTCTTTGTAGTTTTTCAATGCTTGATGATGAGGCTGTGCCCCAATTTGGATGCCGTATAGCTTTAATATTGCCTTATATATTAGTACCTTTAAGTCTAAATTTAGAGCTGACCTCTGTCCTACTAGCCAATAAAGTTGGGCGGATTTTAAGAGTATTTGAGTGATTTTAGCCGCAATATGATGGGACCATGTTAGGCGGCGGTCCAGGTGAACACCAAGATATTTAACATGATTTTGTTGAGGAATTCTTATATTGTTTATCAAAACATGTGGGCACGTGTCCCTCCTAAGAGTAAAAGAGTAAAAGTGCACGCACTTGGTAGCATAGACCTTTATCTTCCATTTGTTCATCGTGCAGATGGCCGCCGCGGCTTTGCTGGCACACACGCGATCTTTTAATGAAATTTCCAATTACCTTTTTGTATAAATGCTGCGGTAAGGCTTCAGTCTTCGTCGGCTTATTCGCGTAAACCATCAAATTCAAAAAACCCCAAAGAAAAAAAAAAAATCTAAAGGTGTTAAATCACACGATCTAGGCGGTCAATTCTGGTCTCCAAAACGCGAAAAAACTTAGTCGAATTTATAGATAATCTGTCTCATTATGATAATCTGGGCCATTCTAAAAAATTACGTCTAAAAAATTAAGGTTGTTACTAATATTTTAAATGTATTTATGAGCCTTAAATTGATTTAAGGGATTCGTTTTTGTGAAACAGTTTTATATCCTGGAAAGTACTTGGAACATTTACATATTGGTATAAAGGTACTGTTGCAAGGCGCAGTGTAATATTGGATAAAACCATACTAGGTTTTATGTTAAAACTCTACAATACAAATGTTTAACTATGCTTATGCTGCAAACCTTATGGAACGGAGGGACGAGTCGTTTCACGATGTCAAGGGAGGACTCAACTAAATTTTGTATACAGTCTTAATTTCCGCCTCAAAATATTTGATTCGTTGTCGAAATCGTCAAGACTTTTTGACACAACATGGACTCAAGTATATTTATAAGATTTATATTTATGCATAATATTTATTTAGATGATTTTATAAAAATTGAAGTCTAGAGAAAGCCATAGAAAAATAAGAATATTGTTTTTGTAGAGTAATTGAAAAGAAACTATGTTGCCAAAAATCTGCGTCAATCTTCATATTTGAAAGTAAAATAAAATTTGTAGGTGTATTTTTGAGTTATTTTTAGGTCCCGCTCTAAGTGAATATTTGTCTGGTTCCTAATATCATGCAATTTTCTTTCAAACTTACTTTGGTTGTTGGGTAGTTGGGCCACTTCTCACCATTTTCCTTTATATTTATTTTAAAATACTTGTCTGCAAGTCAACTACGAGTATAGTTTCGCCATCCACTATTTTTTATTTATTTTAAAACTATTGTTTAAAATACTTTCCAACACAGTAAAAATAAATATATTTCAAAATAAAATGAAAAACACAAATTACTAGCAAAAAAATATGATTCACTCAATTCATATTTTATTCATGGTTCTCCAAAAATTGAAAGATAAAAAGTATTACAAAACCCCCATATGAACACATTCATGATGGCAAAAAATATAAATTCTAGGAAAACTGTGCAAATGCACATTTCGTTTTAACGTGCAAAAAAAAAAGAACAGAACCACTTAAACTGCAGTTGCAATTGGAACTAACAAATAAAGAATTAAACTAGTCAGGGTGATTTGTGTCGAATTTCATACACCCTGCATTTTGGGCTTATTTTGTAGATCTTTATTATATAGTTTAATTTGAGCTGCAATCGTAGATCTTTATAAAGTTAAATTTGAGCTTTAAAATTAGATCTTTATATAGTTCAATTTGAGCATCCATCATAGAAATTTATATAGTTCAATTTGGGCTTCAATCCTAGATCATTACATAGTTTAATCTGAGCAGGGTGCCCCGATAGACTAGGCGAAAGAGTGCTGGACTATCAGTCAAAGGGTTGCGGGTTCGATTCCCCTCAAAGACTCTGGGTAGACCAGTCAGACATATGGAGATAAGTCACACATTTGTAGACCAGTCAGACATATATAGACCAGTCAGACATTTGGTAGAGAATCTAAGGCATCGCAATGGACCATACTGTTCTCTGGGTGCCTTCCTACCTAACCTAACCTTAATCTGAGCATCAATCTTAGATCTTTATATAGTTCAATTGGAGCATTAATCATAGATCTTTATATAGTTCAATATAGGCTTCGATCCAAGATCGTTATATAGTTCAATTTGGGCTTTAATATTAGATCTTTATATAGTTCAATTTGGGCTTCAATCCTAGATAATTACATAGTTCAATCTGAGCTTCAATTGGAGAAATGTATATAGTTCAATTTTAGATCTTTATAGTTAATTTTAGGCTTCGTTCCGATATCTTTAATCAGTTCAATTTGGGCTTCAATGGGAGAAATTTATATAGTTCAGTTAGAGCTTCAATCTTAATTCATTACATAGTTCAATTTAAGCTTCAATCGTATTTCTTTATAGAATTTAATTTGCACTAATTTTGCAGATCTGTATAAAATTACAAACCGCATGACAAAACAACATTTTTATCATCATTGTTAAGAATATAAAAAATTGAAATTTATTCGTTTTATTTTATAAACCAGAACATAATCGAATGCTTTTAAAAACCAGAAATAAATATCTCCTCTAGATGTATTTGTTGTCCAACCAAGTCAAGTGTTTTAAAGTAAATATACGCAAAATATTACAAGTACCATCAGCTTCATTTAAACATTTCCATATTCTGTTATTTCTAACAAACAATTTAAACGTCAAAAGTAGTACAAGAGGATTAAATACCATTGTAATTGGATACGAAATGTAATACTGCCAGCAAATAAGCAATACTTAAAGACAACTCTGAGGCAGCTAACAATGTAAATCCTTAAAGGTGTTTTTTGTAGATCAATAAAGGCGACCAATTTATAAGCGCCGTCTTAAGTACTTCCAATAAACCTTTCGAATATTGGCCAACTTTTTACTTTTTTGTGCACCCCAATTTAAGCTTTACACACAATGGCCAGAGCTGTGTAATTGGCCTTCTAAAATATTAAATTTTTTTTCACATCGCCCCTTTCTTTATCATTAATTTTATATGGCCCAATATTGCTTAAATACAGTATTTAGCATTTTGACATTGTTGCTTGGCTTGTTTTTTTTTATTTTTTCTAGTGAAAAAAATACAAAACAAAAATCACTCAACCACAAAAACACATACCTAAAATCTGTAATAAAAATTGTTACAAACCAAAGCAAGCAAACACAGTCAGACAGAAATTTCTGAAGGGTGGTTAAAATCAGGCCTTTACTTTAAGGGACTTTCTGGCCACTATACATAATTGCAAAGAAGGTATTGTCCTGCACTAATAAAATAAACACTTATCTTATAATTTACTAATACACAACACTCTAACTGGGTTTACAACCAACAACTTTATTCTGGAATTTCAAAATTGTTAAGGAACCAGCCGATTGTTGGAAATTATAACCTCAAACAAGAGCTCAACTTGATGGTTTCAACCAACTAACTAATTATTAAAAGTAATATAACTATTATTTTTAGCAATAGATGAGAGGTTCTAGAAATACTGTTCCATCTCTGATCACACGTTTGTATATCTAGTTCTATCTATAAGTCAATTTAGTTTTTCTAAGCAAGAGCAGACTAATTATTAAGTTTATTGACTATAATTTCATCATCTACAGTTGTGTTACAAAAGACAGTTAATAATGGTGAAATTGTAAAGGAAAGCATTTTGATGTTTAATGAGGCATTATGACAACTGGGCCATATATAAATCCTCATTTTACGGTTTTCAGAAACTAAGTCCCCGTTTACACAGTCGATAATTTAGAAGAAAAACATTTGGAATTCTCTTGTGTTTTTTCATTCGCTGTCACACTGTCGAACAATGTTGTCAGACACATTTCATTATTATTTGCTTTTTGACTTTTCTCTTATTCGTGCTGTATAATAATTTGTAGTAAATTCCAGCAAAGAAAATGTCAACAACGCATGTTCACAAAATTGATTTCCTCTTCCCCACCCGTAATTTTCTCCCAAGCTAAATGTTTTTCTTTCAAATGTTCGACTGTGACTCAATATGTCTGCCAAATATATCTAGAGAATGTTAAGTTGAAATACTAAAGATTAGGGAAGCAATATTTTGTGAAGGAAAAATTCAGCAGAAAGAAACATTCAAAAATACAGCACTGCCATATTTGTTGACAGCCCGACGACACTCATGTCACTAAAATCCCATAGTATAACATCTATTCTAGTCAAGTCATTGTCTATCTAGGCTGGGTCGTCTAATGTCATTACTGTAGTTTGGGTCCCTGCGCATAGGGACTACTACGGTAATAAGTGAGCGAAAAAACTGGCCAGAGAACGATCCGCTTGAAATGCCTCAACTGCTGTTTCAGTTACAATACAAATTCGGACCATTAAAATTGATATCCTCTAATATTACTTTCCAAAGGCAGGAAATAGGTGCAACAATCTGGACACATGCAGGACCACTAGAAATATATAACGAGCAATGCAGTATGCAGCTCCTGAATATGAAACGTAAGGACATTTCGAGTATTATGGCAATGCTAGCTGGTCACTGGACGATTGCTAGGCATGCAAGCAGACTCGAACTTCCTTTCAATAATCACTGTCGCAGTTAAGAGAACCGTGAATAAGAAGAAACGATATTTTAACTTCTGTGTAAACTCTAGACTCAAACACTCTTGTCAACACTCCTATACTAAACAATCTAGCAGAGACATCAAGTATCAGATGGTGCGATTTCATGAGATACCTGGAGCCAAATTGCCGCATTCATGATCGAATGAGCTATCGTATCGAAAAATGATTTCGACATCGAAATTATGATAAAATGTATTAAATTTCTTGCTCGATATCGTATGCCATAATCTCAAATAAGAAAATTACGATCAATTTTACTCGATATCGAATGCGGTAATTTGGCCCCTGAACTCAACAGGCTGGTAATAGTACTCCTTACATACCACCATCTGTATATGATCTAGTGTTATCAGGGTGCCTGATAGACTAGGCATTAGTATGCCGGACTATCAGTCAAAGCGTTGCGGGTTCGATTTCCGACAATGACTTTGGGAGTTTTCTGCAGATAAGCCAAAAAGCTTCGTAGCTTGTGTTTGTTAATTATATACAAAAAATTTAACTCAATGATTGGTGTGGAATCAATAAATTTCACTTGATTACTTGCATGCAGCAGGCAACTACCTAAACCAATCAACTTGATTCTTAAAGCCAACAACTAAATAAGGCCCTCAAAAAAATCTTACGCTCCTTTAATTTACTCTTTGGTTATCGTAGAAACAGCCAAATAAACTCATTTCTGATTATGGGTATGTTAACGTTTAAAACATTGTGTAGTGTTTTCATTATTTGTATGTTACCACATTTTTAAGCATTCACAAAAACAACATAAAGACAAACAGCTGGAAAAAAAATACGAAAAAAGGAAAGACAGACCCAAAAACTATGAACACATATTCATTCATACATGGTTCTGTGCCCAAATATTGTTTTTACATACACACACAAGTAGCGTCATATGTTGGTTACACACATACATACGAGTATACATATTAACAAAGGAAAATTCTCACAGAATGTTTGCATATGAAGGCAACCATATGTACATTAGGGTGTCCCATTCCAAAAAAAATTTTGGGGATCATTCTTAATTTGAATACTCATAAGGCTAAGAATTTTTGAGATTCTTTTCCGATTTTTCGGAGGTGGTTTAGAGGTCGCGCAAATTGATTTTGTACTAAAAATCTACCTTTTTGGGCTTTTTTTGAATTTTGGTTGAAAATTGGTGAAAAAATAGATATTTCTTCAGCATTTGAGTCAATATTCTTAAAGAAAATTTTCTGATCTTTAATTTTATGTGCATAAATAATAAGTTTCGTCAGGGATTTTCCACATTTTGATACATTATATAACAGTTTTTCGTAAATTTTCAGCAAATATGAAAAAAAATGCTTTATAACTTTTAAAATTTGTATGAAGACTAAAAAAACTAATGATGCAGTTTAAAAGATTATGAAGTTTTAAATAAACTAGCGAAAAAAAAATGAATTTTCTCTCACCGTTCTCGAGTTATACCATTTTAAAGCTTTGTACACATTGTATGAAATGTATAATACTATAAGGTGTGAACTAGGTTTGCATTGCTTTAAAGTTTAAACTTTAAATAATTGGATTTAGAAAATGTTTTTACAAATAAAATAATAGTTACTTACCACTCATACATAACAATTATATTAAAAACAAAGAAAAATAGAATTGTTATAAATCATTTATTATAGTTCTTGCGATGCTGCTCTACCCCCTGCAGTAAACTCTGAAAGTCTGTTTCAGAAGTTGTGATATTAATATAACTATTAGCCAAGGCCACACCACGTTCTGCGACATCATTTACAACTTGCAATTGTTGAACTCTGTGTTTTGCTTCCTGAAATGATTTGTTGTTTTCCCATTTTTCTGGATCCGTTTGTAAAAAATCAGTAGAAATGTTGCAGGCTTCAAAAAAAGTTAGGCTGGCTTTTGTAATAAAACACTGAATTTGTTTATTTTCAATCATGTCTTCTGTTAAATTTCCTCTTTGCTATTATTCTGGCGCTTTTGGAAATAGTGCACTTTTCCACTAAATGCAATTTAAAAAATCTTTGCAGTATTTGCTTTTTTGTCGGCGGTTTGGCAGTATCAAGGTCATCAATCATTTTGCCCACACACCACACATTCCTTTTATTCGACAAAGGCATATCTATTTTAAAAAAATATTACCCAATATTTCTTGGACTACTTTATTATAATTTCAACTTACCGGAGCAATAAAACTTCAGATTTTATATATATAGTGACTGCTAATTACTGCGAGAGGGCTCTAGCATAAAAGCTTTTATATTGTTTTTTTGTTGGTAATTTATTTACATTTTCTAAATCCAATTATTTAAAGTTTAAAGCAATGCAAACCTAGTTCACACCTTATAGTATTATACATTTCATACAATGTGTACAAAGCTTTAAAATGGTATAACTCGAGAACGGTGAGAGAAAATTAATTTTTTTTTTCGCTTATTTATTTAAAACTTCATAATCTTTTAAACTGCATCATTAGTTTTTTTAGTCTTCATACAAATTTTAAAAGTTATAAAGCATTTTTTTCATATTTGCTGAAAATTTACGAAAAACTGTTATATAATGTATCAAAATGTGGAAAATCCCTGACGAAACTTATTATTTATGCACGTAAAATTAAAGATCGGAAAATTTTCTTTAAGAATATTTAATCAATGCCGAAAAATACCGATTTTTTTTAGCAATTTTCAATAATAATTCAATAAAAGTCAAAAACGCTAGATTTTTGGTACAAAATCAGTTCGCGCGACCTCTAAAGCACTTCTGAAAAATCTGATAAAATTCTCAAAAAAACTTTACCTAATGAGTATCCAAATTAGGAAAGATCTTCCGAGAAAATCCAAATTTTTATTTTTTTTGGGACAACCTAATGTACATACGTTTATATGTACAAACATTTGTAGTATATTAACAGGGCTCTAGTTTTAAAACACAAACAATTATTTTTCGTAATAACATTTAAATTTTCAAACATTATGCTTTTACACCAAAGCACAAAGCACAAAGAAATTGCAAATTATCATGGATTTTAACAAATCCGCTATTGAACAGAGTTTTATCATATTGGCTATTGATATTGGCTGTGATATAAAATCAACCATCACAATATTTGATAATATTTCTCAACTCGTTTTTATAAGTATGAACGAATGGTTTTTCCATTTTTAAATCTAATAAAATTGTAAAGATTCACATTCTATTCAGTTGTATGATGACTAGAAATCAGAAGAAATGTGTCACATATTTATACTAACTATTTGAAAGGTTATAACAGAAATAAAATTCCAACATTTTATTTTTACCAAACATGCATAAGAATACAACGAAAGAGAGATACATATGTATGTAAGTATAAATAAATATATACTATGAACCGACATGTGTTATTCTTACGACTTGTCCTTTTGTTCCTTTTGCCTCTTGTTATCCTGTGAAATGTAGGCTAAGGATATTTGAAACCAAATAGGAAACAAAGAAAAAAGCAACAAAAAATAAAGCTTTAAATGAAAATGGAAATGGAAATATTTAACTTATGCCAAAAATGTTATTTATATGATTTGTTACCAATATACTGCTGGCATTCATACAAACTACATTGAATGGTTTATAAATGATGAATGTTGACATTCTTTTAAATTTTTTCGAGTTTTTCCGTTTTTTTTTTTTTTGCTTTGAAAAAAATTTTATAAATACAATGGCAGCCTTCAACAAAAAAAAAATCATAATAAGAAATTGTGTCCTTTAATTTTTGCAGATTTGGCAATCATTTATTGGGTCATTTAAAAATCCAAAATATATTATATTCTACTTTAAGGCAATTTTTCTAAATATTTTGAATTGAAATTCAGCTTAAGACAAAATTATGCTTAATATTCTTATGAATTCATTAGAGGGCATAATTTATGGTTTTTCTGAGAACTATTTAACGCAACAGTTTTATGGTTTCATTGAATTTTCTCACATTTACAATTCATAAATATTTATGATAATATCAACATGTTGTCTAGATTTCTTCTGTGGTTTAATGATTTTCTATTTTATGTGGAAAAAGTTTGGTTACAAAACTTGCTAGTCTTCAATTCTCTACAAAAAACTCTTAATATATTAAATCGTTAATAAGTTTGTTAAAAAGAGACCATTTATATATCTGACCAAAAATCGATATTTTCTATGAAAAACTCAAAATATATTAAATCGTTAATAACTTTGTTAAAAAGTCTTGATCAGTGATCTTCTATATATATAAAAGTGATTATGTGTCTGTATGTATGTATGTAATATTAATAAACATATATTATTTTGGGACCTATAGACGGCTAAACGGCTAAACCGATTTGCTTGAAATTTTCACAGTATATTTCTGTATATCTGGAAGGAGCTATAGGCTACTTTTTTTCTGAAATTTTAAGTAAATTAATTTTAAAAATCAAATACTTAGGAAGCTATAATAGCTATAGTACTTAAATTTTGCATGAGCAATTCCATTGTTTGTTTAAATATTTGCGGAAAAAATGGGAGTAGTAGCGACAGGGGGCGTGGCACCTCTCATATGATGGTAATTAAAAAAAATCAAATATATGGTATACAATAAGACATATGGTACGGTTATTCTACCATCAATATTAATATCACTGTAGAACATTTTTGGGATTATTGTCTGGGGGGTGAGAAATTCCAAGTCAGGGTGATGGCACTAGGTCAGTATAGTAAAACCCTCAAAGGGTTTGGCGTTCGTATGTGTCAGTTTTTTTTATGACCTTTTAAATTTTTTCCTTATCTTGATGTTTTTTCGCTTTTTTTTTATTTTTTTTGATGTTTTTCACATTAGACGGTTGCAGCAGCTTTTACACACTATATTTGGTACCCAATTTTTGTTCACTATAACATTTTGGTTGAAGTACATCTCGTATGTTTGAACAAAATCAGTACTGAAATTTCCCCTTTTTTTATGTGTTGAGACATATTGACCACAGCAGCAGCAAAAGCTATTTATATGTGGATTGCACAGTTCCATATTCTGTTCAGTTTTGTTCACTTTTAAAAAAACTGGAGAAAAATCACTTTTACTGTTCGCGTTCGTCGGCACCTGTTGAATGACAAAAAATATATTTAAATTTTTAGGCAAAAAATACTTTTTTCCCTTCATACATTCCTTTTAACTTCGAAAGTGTTGCACATATAGGAAAACGGTATAGAAACAGATTAGAGAAATTGTAATTCTTAATTTTTCTAAATTTGTTTCATCAAAATCGGACAAGTGGTTCTCAAATTATGTTAAACTACGTTTTTGGCAAAATGTTACAACTAAGCGAAAAAACATCAAGATTTAGAAAAAATTTAAAAGGTCATAAAAAAAACTGACACATACGAACGCCAAACCCTTTGAGGGTTTTACTATACTGACCTAGTACCATCACCCTGACTTGGAATTTCTCACCCCCCAGATTGGCTGTTGTACTTTGTATTTAGGACAAGAATGGGCGGACTATCAATAGTGGGCGTGTCAGCTCCCATAGATATGATGACAAATTATATATAAGGAAAGCTATATCAGCTATCAATATTAATATTTAAGACACCAATGCTGTGACTAGCAACAATATTAAGTAAATGTTAAAATTTGTATACATTTGAAACCCTTATCTATATATAAAAGTGAATGTGTGTTTGATTGTTTGTATATTGTAAATCATAATAAGATAATATTATAAGAATTAATTTAAAAGGAAAACTGTAGATTTTAATAACTCTAAACATTTTATTTCACTACGATACGGGTAGCGAAGCACACCGGGTTTTAGTTAGCTAGTCACTTATATATTAGAACAAAAATCGATATTTTCTCTGAAAACCTCAAAATATATAAAATCGTTAATAACTTTGTCAAAAAGTCTCGATCAGTGATCAATTATACATATATCTGACAAAAACTCGATATTTTCTCAGAAAAACTCAAAATATATAAAATCGTTGATAACTTTGTTATAAAGCGTTTAAAAACTGTTTGCTCTGAGATCACTCAAATATCTGACAAAAATCTTTTCTTTTATGTAGTTCAATTAGATCTTTATGTACTTGAATTTCAGCTTCTCTGGCAGGTTTTTATGTAGTTCAATTTTAACCTCAATCCAAGGACTTTAAGCAGTTCAATAGCAGATATTTATGTACTTCAGTTTTAGGTGTGAGCGTAGGTCTTTTTATAGTTAAATTTTGGGAAGGCACATTTTCGGATTTGTTATGCATCTTTGTTTTCTTCCTGAAAAAGTGTCCTTGTGAACACTAAAATTTGCACAAATTTTTCCCAAAGCCACCCCACCACACTCTTCCATATATTCGTGGCTAACAATCATATAAAACATATAGAATTCTAACCAAATAAAATATACATATACATCATAACGTTTTTTTTTTGTGTTTGCTCTATATTTCAGTTTTATATTAAATTTCTTTTTTATGAGTTTCTTTGTGTAAATTTAGAAAACGTAGCATATGTTTATGGTTTTAACTTCTTTATGACAGCAGTCTACAAATTAATTTATAGCATGCTTATGTTATTAAAATATTATTATGACTTAAAGCATACTTTTTTGGGGTTTTTGTTTAAAAGCATATGCATATGTCAAATGTTAACAAAAACATTGTTTGTAAAATGTACTAAAATAGGAGAATAGTTAATTACAACAGAATGGTGTTTGTATGACTAGAATTAATTGTACATACTAACTATTTGTAATGAAAAACATATTTGAAAATGACTGGGCGTTTTAAAAATTTAATAGTCGTTACAATTTGTAGTCAGAATTTAACTAAATACACTGAATTTATTTAACTGTGACTGTTATTTAAAACACGAGTTTTATGCTATTTTACAATTTCTTTCAGCAAAATATTTTACTATCTTTACCAGCATAATTTAATAAATTTATATAACTCGTAAAATCATTAAACAAATAAGTATTTGTAAACCTGTATATAATTGTTTTAATTTTCTTAATTAAAACATAAAAAATATGGTCTACTATGCGGTTAAATGTCTGTCATATTAATTACAGCATACCATTAGGAGTGGCATTAAATTTAATTTCATTATGGCCAGCAACCATATGAACATACACATACTCGTATATATAGTATAAAGCACGAAACAGCAACAACAATGTCAACAAAATTATAAACATCTAACATTTCATTGAATTTTCTACGTCGTAATATTCAATTTGTTTTCCAACAAATGTAGCATACTTTTAAGCACTTATTGTATTATTTAAAATGCCAAAATAGAAGCACGCAAACAGCTATAAAATTTAACATTGTTATGGCTACAGTGAGTAAATATTATAAATTCAAATGTTTGTTCAAATATTCGCATTATAATGCTTCAGTGGTAATTGAATTTAGCGAAATGCATTCATTTTATTATGGCACAAAAAACTGTGCCAGTTTAGGCGTATGTGTTTCTATGTATACATATTAATTTAGCAAATTATATAACATATTTTTCGGTTTGAAATTTTGTAACATAATGCAATTTATTTCATTCTGTAGAAATCATACAAGGACATACAATTGTATTGCCACCAACTAAAATGGAAAATTTTATACAATGAGAAATGACGAATTTGGATTTGCAATTTATTTTTGAAAACACAAAACGAATGAACAAATCATTTGCTTGGTTGTTTTTGTTTTCGAAATAATTGCCAATTTTTGCATATATTCTATAAAACTCTAAGATAATAAATATTTTTAAAAAATTTAGTAGAGTCTGATCTAATAAGCAACCTAAAGAGTAATGGTTGTTCTAGTATCATATCATAAGAATAGACATAATAATATGGATTTACAAAATTGGCATCAACCGGAAGAAAACAGACAAGCAGGGTTTCAGAGATTTAACCGATGATCATCGAAGACTTTCCGACAGGTTTGACGATTTATCGTCAACATGACGATTTTTGGTTTCAAAAATAGCAAAGTGGCGATTTGACTATTTTTTCTTTGAGAGTTACGATTTTTGAATAATGAAAACATTAGATTTTGTTAGCAAATGCTCTCCTTTTTTAGACAACAACTATGTTTCTCATTTAAGATCATAAATAGTAAGAAGAGCTAGACATATTCCAAGTAAAAATCTAAATAATAGTGAAGTTTTTTTAATTATTGACAATTGTTTTATTTTTATTTTATTTATTTATTAGTCTATGGATATAAATCCTTACAGACTATTAACAAAAGAAACTTATTTTTACTTAAATTAGAAATATGAAAATAAAAAGAAAATTGAGAAAGACAATAATTTTACATTTAATAAAATTAGAATTAAGACCAAAATCAACAAATTGGTATAAATCATTAAATTGTCTACATATTCTAATAAATGGGTCTGCATCAGCATAATTTGTACTACAGAATTACGACGTGAAACATAAAATTTTACAAATTTTAAAAGATATTCACAATTAATATTTCCATTCACAATATTCAACATAAAACATACATTTAACATAATACGAAGACTTTTCAAGGTGGCTAATTTAATTAAAGCCAATCTGCAAACAAAAAAGCAAAAATTGTTTTCGCACGGACTCAATTTGTTCATTATAAATCTCATAATAAGGATCCCATATGATGGATCCATATTCCAGAATGGGCCTAAGTAGCGATACATATATAGTTATATATGGATCACAAAATTTTTTAGCCCACCGCTTTATAAAAGCAAGGACACCTCTAGCCTTGTTTACAGTTAAAGTTATATGAGGTATGAAGTTTAATTTTATGTCAAGTAGGATTCCAAGATCAATTAATGATTCGACAAGATCCAAATGATGATTACCGAGGTAATAGTTGACCGCTAAGAAATTATTTCTATAATAATTCCAAATAATATACTTATTTTATTAGTAAACATGAGAAGTAATTATTATTCCAAACATCCTAGAAGAATAATAATAAACAATGCTATAAACTTTATCACCAGAGTGCTAGGTACGAGTAATACTGAATTAAAGAGAATAATATTAGTAAACGATGTATGCAAGAGATGTTACATACAATTAATACTCCAATAGATAAGAGAATAAACTACAAAACAGACACTGATAATTGCGCTCACATATATAGACATACAGTAAACAAATACAAAAATAATAATAAACAAAAAAGCTAACAGTCAGTGAAATAAACTTCAGATATTAACATCGGACAACACTGTATTAATTATTAAGTAAATTGTTTGTTAATATAATTTTAAGAAAATTGTTACAATTATAATAATCATGTTTTTTAGATCATATGTATTCCTTCCCTGAAGATGATCAACAAAGTTGGTCGAAATATTGGAAATCAATAAAAGACAATAAAAATTAGCTTTAATATTTTTATTAAAAGAGATCCCAAGTCGAATTAATAAAGTAAAAAGATTTTTAAGAATATAAAATGTCTACATAGCACAAAAAAAAAAAAAACAATCACAATACAAACTATCAAAATTTTCTTATACTATATTTCTACTTTACAAATTTATCTATTCAAGTTGTTAATTTGTTTAATAATTTTTAACCACAAACTTCTCAAAGAATACGTGACATATTTAAATAATCAATAAATTATTTGAGCCTTTCAGAAGGTTCATTACTACATCAAGTTAAAAAAAAAACTAGAAATATCTTTTCAGAAAACCCCCTAAATGTATGTAAATTATCTTTTTAACCTAACAATAAATTGATACATGATAAAGCTAAAGACTGCATTAAATATTTATATAACAAACAAAACACATAAAATAAATCCTACTTTCCCGGCATTCTATTAATTATTTAAAACAACATTTAGTTAAACCAGAAAACCCCAAGGGATTTACACATTTAATAAATCAATGCATACTTAAAAACTTTATAAAACGTGGCATACTTTGTGGAGTATACAATTTACAATACCAATACAGTACAATAACACAGAGAGTGTTAAATACAAAAAAAAAACCAAAAATAAATAAAAACACAAACTCATTAAACAATTTACAAATATGTATTAAAAGGATTTTCCGATGTTTATTACGGTTGCGTATATTTTGCTATAATCCTTATAAAAACTAGAGCATATTTTTAGGATTTAAATTAAACTAATGCTGTGTGGCACAGAATTTAAAATTGCAACATATGTTTAGTTTTGCATTGCCATAACAAATCATATCATTTACGTGTGTTAGTATTGCACATGTTTCTATTTTTGTTAGAAAAATTTTATTAAAATAATAAATTTATTTTATTTCATTTTCTAAATTACATTCATATGTTGTTTCTTTTCATTTTTGGAATTGAATTGAAGCTGGCACTGTTATCTGCCTGCTGCAGCTGAAGCTGCTTGCTATCATCGTTTGCGGTGATTGTAAAATTGCTACAAATTTTCCAGTATATTAGTGAAGAAAAACCTCAACACTGTGATAGTGTGATGACTTGTTCAAAATCTCATTATTTTACATGATCTACGTGTTTTATTCGAGTCACATGACGTGCATTTTTGGAGTGTTTGTCTGTACGCTTGTACTACAATACATTGAATAGTAGGGTGCTGCTATTTGTTAAATATTGTTATTTTCATTTTAAACTGAAAACTTCTAATGATTGCTTGATGTTCCAAACTTTATCCGTTTTGGCTCCAATTTGCAGCATTTGGTTTTTAGAAGGCAATTTAAAATCTTGATAGCATCGAAAATTGTAAAATAAGGACCTTCCTATTGCACACACTTGCTCATAGTAGCACACAAACATTTTCATTTTTTTTTTGCAACGTTGTATTGGTTTGAGGTTTGTTGCACACTGGACGTTTATTGAATTTTGGTGCTAAATATCTAAAAATGTTTCTCAACGAATATTTGTTGCTTAAAATCAATTGCCATTTTTTATTTGTCAGCAATCAATAAACCACACTGATAAATTTAAAAACTAAACTAAGAACATTAGGCTTAACACCAAGGATGCAGTATTTGCTGGAGATTTAAGTCCTTTGACCTACAAAAGTTTCAGGGAAGTAGTTGTCTCAAAAAAAAAACATAAACCAGTTTTAACCAAACGTGGTCATCTTTATTCACTAATCACTAATCCAGCCTCTGCAACTCCTGATCATTGCATATCTCTATCCGTTTCTTTAAACGCACCATTGTCTTTAATCTTTAGAAAACCACAACCCACGGTGCTCTCATTGTATTGAATTTAGTAATTTTAAATGGTGTTGGTATTTTCAAATGTATGATGTTATGCTCTATTTTTTCCTTATGCGCTTGTTGAATTTTCTAATATCCTGTAAAAGGAAGTAAGACACACACACACACACAAACACTCATGCATGCATACATTTGTATATGTTTGTGTTAGTAACCAACGTGTACACTCATGCAGTCAGTATATGAAACCCCTTTTTTCCAAATCAACATTATTTACGATACACACCGTATTTACAACATGAAAAAAATATTTGTTTGCTTCACCCTGGTGTTACGCCGCTACTACTAATACTGTGCTATTGCTGGTACTGCAATATATTTAGATAAATCTAACAAACTTACATATGTATGCTATGGTTGCTGTACTTTAAAAGGGTGTGTAAAACGGAGCAGTTAAAGGAAGGCGACAATCAGTCATGTCGCAGAAGTTAATTCTGTTCGTAAGTGGAATTAATTCCGTATTTTGCTTCTATAGAAAAAGTAAAACGAAAAATGTTTTCGAAATGCAAAATATTTTGTTTTCATTACGGTGTACATCAATTGCACATTGATAATAGGAGACGTGGACATCTCTCAACTATTGACTCTTATGCCACCTTCACTTTCTCGAAGTGTATATCTATTTTTAAAACCGTAATGTCCAATCCAGAACATGGAAGGAATTGCATTCAGAAATCTTTGATATGCAAATGCCAGAAACGGCAAAATTCTCCTCAGCCCATCATTTAGTATTTCCACGAATTTCTGTGATTTGAACATCTCTTTATCACAATACATCCTTCACAATGGTTTACTAACCGTGAAAAATAGCAAGGGTTAAATTTTTGATAAATACGCCTTTCAACATACCTTCGACCATTTGTTGTAATACTATTAATCTTTGTTGCGTCGCTCCAAACTACATTCTAACGCTGATTAGCCATTCAATTCCAACGTGATCTGGCAAATTATACTTAACGTTTTCTTTGAACTTTTGATATTTTTATTAAATTATATTTACTGAAGAAGGAATTGTTTAACAACTTGAAAAATTTTTATTTATTGATAATTTTTCTTGGCTAAGGATTCGAACCTGGGTTGTTGGTTGAATTTACATATGTTTCGAGAAACACCACTTTCTCTCATCAGAGTTCTTTACGTTCTGACCCTTGCACCACTACGGTGCCTGCTAGTCAACAGACAACATCAATCCTTTAACCAGTGACTGGTGGTTCGAAGTTTTCTGTAATTATCATTTTTTATTAATTTCTATTTAAGTTGTTGTTTTTCCTTTCCTTCAGTTTTTTCTTTCGTATTCATGTCGAGACTTCGTCTCGAAAACCTGAATACATTTGTTTTTATTATGTTTGTTGTGCACTTTCGTACACATGTAAACATTACGGCTTGTGCCTTAGCTATAGGATAATTAGTAGTATTTTGTTGAACTGTTCGAACCACCAGTCACTGGTTAAAGGATTGATGTTGTCTGTTGACTAGCAGGCACCGCAGTGGTGCAGAGGGTGAGAACGTAAAGAATTCTGATGAGAGAAAGTGGTGTTTCTCGAAACATATGTAAATTCAACCAACAACCCAGGTTCGAATCCTAGTCAGAAAAATTATCAAAAATAAAAATGTTTCAAGTTGTTAAACAATTCCTTCTTCAGTAAAAATAATTTAATGAAAATTAAATTCAATGAACTTAAGCCTAACTAATGGAAAATATCAAAAATTGAAATATTAACAGTTCAACAAAATACTACTAATTGTTTTCTTTGGACTTTATTTAGAAGAGGCTTTTTGTGCGCTGCTCTTCCATGAAGATTATCTTCCAGTAACCCGCGCTAAATTTGTTCCCACATTTAATTTTTCTTGAATTTCGCATTTAACGTCAGTGACAGATCTTTTTAAATCGGCTTTAGGGATCTCCCTATCATGCGGTGTGAACTGTTTTTTTTTTTTTTGTTTGGGTCCGTAAACACAGAATGTTGGATACAGAAGAAAATGAAAATATTACATGTGCCAGATATTGAATAATCCTATTCTTGAATTAAAAAGTATTTTTTGATAGATATCCCACTCGCATCACATTAAGCGATTAGAAAGGCCTTAAAGTAAATTGTATAAAATTGAAAAAAAATTAAAAAAAATAAAAAAATTTAATTTTTTTTAAATTAAAAAAAAAAATATTTTTGGAATGATTGAAGAAATAGCTATCTAAAGTCCTTTGCACAATTTTTGCTAGGAACAGGTGAAAAGTTACA
The DNA here is from genome assembly GCA_916048285.2 of Bellardia pandia. NCBI lineage: Eukaryota > Metazoa > Arthropoda > Insecta > Diptera > Calliphoridae > Bellardia > Bellardia pandia. Next base: position 96,161,151 of record OU696531.1, on the reverse strand, counting down.
CTCATTTTAAGAAAACCCTGTATGACCAAAATGTCTAACTTTGACCCCCTCTAACTCCGGCACTTCTGGAATAATAGAGCTGAAACTACTATCCAATAGTACTAACTTTGGTACAAAATTCATCCAAATCGGAAGACATCGATTTTTAAAATTGGGTCACTTGACGTGAAATTCACCATATGTAGAATTTGACTACTGTAACTTCTCTTTGTCTCTTGCCAAATAAAACTCAGCCAGATTAACTTCACATGATAAAAACTATTTATATATATTAACATATTTACATTAACTTAACCACAATAAACAAAATACAAAATTTAACTCTAAGTACAACGCACAAACGAGATGGAACTTATCTCCATTAAGAATATTGTTCAACTAATCATTATCAGTACTGAAAAGTCTGTCTCACGTTCCATTCTGTCTTTCTGTCCTAAACCAAGCCAATTTCCCCAACTACCATCTCTCTTTCGAAGATCTCCTGTCCCCTTTCCTCCAGTTCATATATGGTGACTAATTTCGATCTGTTTCTAATTTAAAATAAAACAATTGAAATAGTTTTGAATGTCGAAATCTTTCTTATTATCCGAAAGAACAATCTTTGACATTCACTTAAAAAAAATATTAGTCAAATATTGGCCGCCACTACGCTTTAGTTGATTCATTCTGTGGAACCAATTTTCCATTACTCTTTCTAACACTATTACCAGCATTCAGCGAATAACGATTTTTTACTTCACTTAACCTCAATGAAGAAACTAGAGGTGTGATATCACATATTCTAGGCCTCCAGTTTGCAGTTGCGGATTGTGAAATTATTTTCCAATGAACTCAATGCTTATTTCACATATATCCCACAGAACGCTGACTTTACTAATACAGGTGAATAATTTGGGGATGTTGTTGCAATACCTTTTCATGATGAATTATTCAACAATACTGAATTAAAACAGATCAAAAGAACAAATGACAAAGGTTACAAAAAAAGGTTTGGAAATTTGTTTAATATTTCATAAATTAATGAATATTTTCAGCATTTTAAGAGAATCAAATATTTTTTGTCAAAATTTTTGTCTGCATTATAAAGAATTGACTTTTTAGTGGCATATGTTAGCACTGTCTTCCTGATAGTAAGACTTGTAGATTTTCTGTTTTAGTCATTTTAACTTATAATAACTCCCATGAAACTAGCAACATAACACTATTTATTAAATCCCCCTTTATTCTACACGGCCATGTTGAATTTTAACTATATTTTAGAATTGTAAGTATCAGTTACCACTGAATTTATGTGCTCGCTGACGTTGTCAATAAAAATATCAATGCTACAAATAAAATACGCGCGCGAGCTAGCTCCCTCATTCATTTATCCGCTTATCCATCTGTGACTGTCTGTCTGTCTGTCTTGTATGTCTTGTATGTCTTATTTCACAGTGAACTGTATATGAAAGTTTATAAAATACTGCAATGCAGCTGGGGTTTCATGTTACGTTAATGCAAAAAAGTGTTTTTGTAACTATAAATGTATAATATTGTACGTTCCACAACTCTATGTGAATATATTCACATATATGTAGACGTATACGTGTAAGTGCAACTGGCAAGTGTAGATGTATGAACATTAAGAAGGTCCTTAATATTGCCAGGGCTTAAATTCAGCTTCGTAATTTTAAAAGAAAATGCATAACTAATGCCAGATAAACTTTTTAGCAGAGAAAGTCTACTACAAGTGCCACCCTAATGTTTATATGTATTATTTTATTGCCACAATGTGTTTGCCTAAATGAGTATGTATATTGTATCTATGCACCTATGTGCATTTGTATTATTTGTTAGATAAATTTTGTACACAATTATGTATTTTGCTTGCATTCTATAGTTTGTGTTGTTCATTCGTTCGTTCGTTATTATTATTTCCTGTTTTTTTTCATTTTTATTTTGTAATAATCAAATATACGTGAGTTTTTCTAAAAATAAAACTACTAAAACATGATTAGAGGTTCTTTAACGTTGCGGTTGTGTCACACGAAATATGAAAAAAAATAATGTTGCAAATGAAAACAAAAACAGGTGGTTGAACGTTTGATTTTAGCGTTAAGTTTAATAAAATGTTGTTGCTCATCTAACTGAAAAATATGTTCTCAATTTGGGGTAATAATATTTAATGTTTTAAGCATAATTAAGCGTGTAATAATACTTATATTCTGTTATAAACACATACATCAAATATATGGTGACGTATGAGTAATATAAATAAATGGTTTTTAGATTTATAAAAAAATATTTTTTTTAATACTAATTTATTTAAGCTGATGTTGTAAATAATGCTTAAATAATTTACACACATTTGTTATGCTCTTTTAAAAACTTTCATTCAGTCGTTATTGAGCAAGCGGTAAGAACATATGCGGATGGTCAGTGACATTTTTATATCGACATATATATATATATATTGTTAAAAATATTCCGCGTCATATGCAATTAAGTTTGGGATCAGTAAGTTCTAAAAAAATAAAAATATTTTCTTTATAAATTCATTAAATGATAAATAAATTATAAGTTTTTCCATTAAATATTGAATAATATTCTGTATAAATTCCATTAATCGTAATAAAATATTGCGACTTACCTATGCTGTCTTATGCAAATTTGTAAAATATTAGAATATATTGCTAAAAGTATAAAAATAAAGCAGGCGCTGTCACTTTTGTTTGTTGTGCGATTAAGTTTATAATAACCGAATTTAAACGTTTGTTTTCGTTCAACTTTTTAAAATATTTTTTAAACAAAGCGAAATTTTTACTCGGAAAAAAGTGGACCCAAAATTTAAAAAAATCTGAAAATAAATGTAAAAATATTCCAATTATCGATACTTCGTTATGTGAACTGAACCAAATACCTCAAAAAAAAACAGTCATTGGAATATTTAATGCGTTATATGAAAAAGATAAATTAAAAACAGAGAGGTATAAAATTATATCACAAGAATTATTCGATTTATGGACTAAACTAAATATTTCAAAATTGGCTACCAAATCTATAAGAACGAAAGTGGAATTTTTGATTCGTGCATACTAGAAAGTTATCAAAACTTCACTGACATTGGGTGAAAGATGAATCAAGAATTGTAAAAACACAACGCAGCAACATTTGTGCGGAAAGCGCCATCAAATTCGTACAAGATATTTTTCCCCAATGCAAATCAACACGAACTCTTAATCTTAAGTTAATTTCACTTAACAAAGATAGTTTTTAGATTGTGATTTTGATTATAATCATATAATTACATTAAGAAATGCAAATAGTTAAATAATTATAAAAGAAAAAATTTTGAAAAAATAAAAAATTTTGGGAAAATAAAAAATTTTGAAAAAATAAAAAAAAAAATCTTAAAGGGCTTTCAGAAATCGGCTTCGACGCGGAGCGTTTTTGTTCCGAAATGACCTGAGGAAACATTTTTCGGTTTCAGCACAACACCAGCTACAGCGTGTTGATAGATCCTTATTTTGGTATCTATTGTTTGATCCACTAACAAAATGCATTGCTATTGTTATTGCTGAAACTATTGCTGCTGATATTATTAATAGCTTTAGCCTACCATTTGCAATTCAGTAGTAGTTTGAGAATGTTGAGATTATTTAAAAAAATTGTTTTTTTTGTTGTAGGGGTAAGGCTAATATTAATAATTGACCAACATTCCTACTTTTGTTTTATTTAACAAAGTTGGTTTTTTTATACATACAAGTATATTTTCATTGTATAAATGGTAGACTTTTAAACATGTACACTAGTATTTTTAAGTGCTCAAAGCAATTAGTATTTTGCACAAAAGAGAGTTTATATAACACTACTTAGACATACTTATACTCTTTAATACACATTTTTGTGTTTTGTTTATCCTTATGAACTTTTATGGTTGTAGTTTGAAAATATTTCCAGGAATTAATCAAAACAAAAGCTGTTTGGAATTAAAACTCAAAATTTCATATGAAAGTTAATACATGTTTATTTAAATAAACCTGTTACTTTTTTCTTTAAATAAACCTTTAACTAGATAATATAAAGCCAAACTTACTAAATTTAAAATCCTTTTTTTCATGTCTGAAGGATGGTATTGGTATTCCCATCTCTGTGCTATTGGGAGATGATGTTAGCATCAGCAATATAAAGAAACGACAAAATATAGAGCGCTGCTATTATATAAATTTAGCTTTAAGTTAGTTTTCGTTAAATTTTATTTTAACATTAGGTTAGTTTTTTCGAGTCATTTTGTTATTTACCCCCTGGCCCACAATGGCGAACGATAACGTTCGCTTAGATAAGACTTAAGACACACACTTTTTATCGTATCTATTTTTTACTCAATCAAGTTTGTTTATTCCACAATCAAGTTTGTGTCTTAAGTCTTATCTAAGCGAACGTTATCGTTCGACATCGTGGGCCAGGGGGTTACGTTGCTTAGATTTAAAGGAATTCAGTAATTTAATAGTAATTTTTTTGAGTAATTTCTTTTGATTTTGTATCGAGCCTTCATTTTGAATTCTTTAAATAAAATATCACTTTTGTACAACTATACTATTGAAAAAAGTTAAAGGAAAGTGTTTTCTCATTTTCAATAAAAGCTGAATTTGCAGTAACTAAAAACAATACCTTTTTTTATTAAAGCAAACAAAGTTGTTTTGAAACTTGGTTGGAAAATTTGCAGGTTCCACAAAACCATTTAGACACACACTTGGTGAGTTAACACCTTTTGTGGCTATTTATAAAAAAAGTAAAGAAAACGTCTCGAATTTATTTAATATACTTTTCTCCCTTTTCAACACATCAATGCAAACCAATTTACACGAAGCAATTCTATAAGCTTAGCTGATTACCTTTTACACATCGTGGTGAGGGAAAGATAAGTCGAGTACAGACTTGATTGTACTAGCAATTCGTATTACAAATGTATATACATATATATGTGTTTAAGCAATCAGAATTGTGCTGTGTGAACACTGAAGAAATTTCAAGGAAATAATTTTCAATCAATTTTTTCAGTAAAATTTGATTCGTGTAAATTGGGATTATGCAACGTTTGAGCGTTTTTGCCAAACCATCGTAATGCAAAGAATTTTCTTTAAATAAACTTCCACTGGAACACTGTATTACTATTTGAACACAAACAAGCAAGTATTTATATTCGGCTATGACGAATCTTATATACCCACCACCAAAATACCAGTAGTGTTGTGTTATGTTTGTCGGTAACGATAATTATATTGGTTATTTTATTTTTCGGATCCTTTACATGAGTGATATTAACCATTATGGGGCGATCGTCATTAAATATTGTACCCTAACTTTTATTTATTTGAAATTTATTTAGTTTAAGTTCCATCTGATTTGCAAAATGAATGCAAAAATGTATAAGGAGGTGGCACGAGTCGAAATATATTATATATGTATATTTATCTCCTTCTTTCAGAAATGTCCTTTATTTACATTTTGCAGCTTACAAGGATTTACGTTGACACCGAATACATTAGATAAAACAATACTCTAAAAAACTGACTTTGACTTTTTGAGACGTCGAAATTTCTCCTCTGTATGTTCCCTTTTATTTTTTTAGAATTGAATTTTAACAAAAAAAATGTGAAAAGGAAACAATTTTCATGTGGAATTTTTATTCACGATAGGGGTGAATATTTTATAAAAAAAAGAGCCAAAAAATATTTCAATAAAACTTACAAAATTTTAAAGCTACAACACAAAACGATTTTCTATTCACAGTTGTTTTTGAATTGATATCTCCTCTGCAAGGACGTCACCAGGACAAACGTCTATGGGCAGTTGAATTTTTTTTTTATATCAAAAATTTTTTTTTAAATTTTATTTGTAATTTTTCAGTCAACAGAAAAACAGCTGACTTCGAATATTTAAAATTTCCTCTCCCATATTATTGTTCTCCCAATTATTAAGAATAGGAGGATTTTATTCCCGGGAAAAATGAACGAAAAATACATGAAAGGGTATTCATTTCCCTGGGAATATTTAGAATTGATGACTTGTTCTTGGTTCTACGACCAATACTTCGATGTGTTACAAACGGACTGGCGAACTTCATATACCCCCTTTTTTGTGATGGGTATTGTTCAATCTACTATTGAATAATATGAAAATATCGAATTTATTGAATTGTATGTACTAATTATTAAAATATTTAAATTTATTAAATTGATTTTATTAAATATTAAGTTATTTGAAGTCATTGAATTGTTGTATTAATTATTAAATTAAGTAAAATATTGAATTAGAAAAAATTTGGAAATTATTGTATTAGTTGAAATTATTATTAATATTGAAATTAATGAATTTTTGTCTGTTACCCTAACTTAATTAAAAATGTAATAATGAAAGTAACAGATTGTAACTATTTAGAGTAATAACATGTTGATAACGGTTGCAACATGTTAAGGATGATTTGAAAAAGAAAAATTCTCAAAGTAAAAACAAAATAATTTAAACTTCACTTCATCCTTAGCACTCGAACAAGCAAGTTCAATCATCGAACAATTTACAAACCATTAAAAAACATTCAGGTAACACACACACACACACAATTATTTACTCATATGTACATACACTAAATTTATAAATAAAACATTAAACTTACATTATTTAAAATAACTCTACAATTTTAACTCATTTCTTTTCCACATAAACATTCATTGTAATTATTCCATTGAGTAATTACAATCATAATCTTTAGTCTGGTACCCACACCAATCTAAAGATTATTTAGAAAAGGAAACGAATTTCTTATTACATAGAAATTCCAACTTTTTTCAGGTATAGAAACACAATTAAAAACAAAAGTGATTTATGGGGACTTACAGACAAGAGTAAATACCTACAAAAAAACATAATACACTTTACCTAGCATATTGAATACGGCATTTTTTTTAAACAATATTTCTACTCTTGTAGAGGACCATAGTTATTAAGTTTATTACACAAAAAGCCGGTATTCTTGTATAAATGCGAATACAAAAAATTTTAATGCTGCATAAACTAATGTGTGTTTATAAGATATTTCTCTTATTGTTTGTAAGACAAAGCTATTGAAAACATTAAAATTTGCCTTTGCCAAATGCTAGAAATAAAGCCAACCTAAAAATGTAAAATAAGAACCTTAAACTGATATTTATTATGCCAGACAAGGTGTTGATTAAGCCAGATGTATGTGTTTTAGTTTTGTATGTTCTTTTTTTCTGATTTTAGACAACATTTTTCTACTCATATGCAAATACAGCATCAGAGGATATTTGTTAGGCAAGTTTTTGCTTGGCATGGTTTGGATGAAAACATGGGTTTTTGTAGAGAAAGTTCTATTAAAAACTCTCTAAACTTATGAGTTCTATATGAGTCAAAGTTGTGACAAATGTCAAGGACAAAATGCATAAATTATGGTGATAAGCAAATAAAAGTTTATTGCAATTAAAGTTTATTTATGAAGGTTACTATAAATAATTATAAATACTTAGAATTTCTAATATGACTTTATGGTTTAAAAATGTCTTTTTTGGAATTTAGATTGATTAAAAAATTTAGAAGTGTCTGCACAACTTTTTAATTAAAAATGTTAATTTAACTCAAGTTACAACTAGGCTCCTAACTAAACAATAAAAAGGACATAAATACTTACATAAATATTAACTATTCAAATGCTAGAAGCAAATAAATACATTAAACAAAAGACTATTTACAATATACTCGTACATAAATAACACACATAAACTCCAGCAAACAAATCTTCTCAATTTTAAATAGAAAAAAATCCTTGTAAAACATCATGTTCACAGTTTTTATGGTCTTCTAACTTTGTCATTTTTAAAGTCTGTACAACTTTAACACCCTGTGCAGTGTTGACTGTTTTTAATTAAGTCAACAGCGCGTTTTCACGCACTTGACTTTACGTTTGTTAATGTTATACGTTGGCCAAGGAAAACGTGCCAATGGCTACATAAAGTGCAATAGAAAATCATAAACATTACTTTAGAACATGCACATTAGGGTGATCCTTATTTGGAATAAGGTTTTAAAATTAAAAGTTGACAACTTAAGCAAAGACTAAAATCTTATACAATGATACACAGTCATATACTAAGACCAACTGTCTTATACCAACACAAATCGTCTTACACTAAGACTAACGTCTTATACAAAGACCGACGTCTTATACTAGGACTGATGTCTTATACTACGATTGACGTCTTATACTAAGTCTGACATCTTATACTATGACGGATGTCTTATAATAAGACGTTTTATACTAAGACTAATATTTTATACTAAGACTAACGTCTTATGCTAAGACTAACGTCTTATACTAGGACTGATGTCTTATACTACGATTGACGTCTTATACTAAGTCTGACGTCTTATACTACGATTGACGTCTTATACTAAGTCTGACATCTTATACTATGACGGATGTCTTATAATAAGACTAACGTCTTAAACTATGACGTCAGTCTTCAACCTAATGCACATATCGCACCCTGAATACAAAAGTGTCTCAAAATACTAAATTTTTAAAGACAGATAAAAAACTGCATCGTGCATAATCAACAAACTTGAGCGGTCACCGAAGGGACCTTTAAAATGTGTCCGGCCAAGGGAAACTGCAAGAAACCATTTGTAGGACAACTGATCAATTGTCAGCCTACAGCATTAAAAAAGCTTCTTTTCTAATTTAAATTTACATTGGAGTGTCATTTTTTTTTATTATCTCTTCTCTTTTCTTTATAATTTCAGAAGCCTGAGTTTTACTAATGCTAAATCGCTTCGATAAATTTCTCACGCTTAATTTTTCTTTGTTGTACACTTCAATCACTTCTATTTTTTGCTTAAGAGTTAATACAGACCTCTTTTTATCCATTATTATTTGGGGAATGCCTATTACAAGCTGTTGGTAATAGGGTTGTACACCATACGTATGCACCACAAACATTGCAAGAATTAGTATTGTCAACTCTCCGAAGCAGAAATGTAAATTGTAAAAAAACATTAGATTGAAAACATTATGTAAGAGAGATTATACTTAACATACCCACATTTAACTATGTTCTGTGATGTAGTAAATATGATAAACCGTGCCCTGTTGTTAAAGCGAACAAATTAAAAGAGTCTTGGCAAGCTTATTTGTATTTTATGACATGAAAAATTCGGAAAAAAATAAGCTAAATATCTGTACAAGAGAATTCTTTTTATCTAGCGCATGTCCGCGTCCGCTCATGAGAAGCGTCCATTCAAGGGTAAGCGACTCCAATGCTTTTCTAATGGACCGCTGCAGGGACCAGCCAAAAATGTCCATCTACTGGGGGTGTCCGCTTATGGAAAGTGTCCGGTAAGGCAGATTGCACTGTAACTGTATTTTTCCAGTTAAAGGAGATAGTGATGTGAAAGAAATTTTGAATTGTGACCCTTTTGTAATTAGTGTGCGATATGTTTATGAAAACACCATCTACACATAAAGTTCACATATATTTACAATATATATATAAAAAATATTTACTGCTGAACACAATTTTAGTGACACACTAAAGCCAAACAGCAATTACAATTAATGTGATATCAAGAGAGAAAAACAATGTAGTGAAAAACCCAACTTTACTGCAATGAACATTTCACATGCAATGATGAGAACAAAGAACTGAAAGAGACAACAACTGACAAAAAATCTTCTGCCACTGGGTAAGTATTATTTTAAACTTAAATATATCTATCTTGTACATTCAGAGGCAGACTGGCTCCTTTCATTTGAGCTTACATTATATACAAAGACACCGATACCAAAACTTTTGTTTTCTACAGCAGATGTTTTTAAAAAGTATTTGCAACATATATGAAAGATATACAATTTACAACAAAGTAATATATAATTCCTACATATATACAATTTTAAAAACACATTCATACAACACGTATCCTTTAACCTTTGTCCAGCGGAAGAATTTTACAACGTTAAAAGGCGGTATGGGTACAATTGTACCCATATATACTTAACACGATATGTATGGTTTTTCCTATTAATATAATTAAATTATTCTGTTTTCATTTAATAAACAAATGATAGAACAGGCCCGTGGCTAAAAAAAACTTATTTTACGTACACATGTATACATTTTTTGCAATTCCAATCAGATATGTTTGACGTTTGGTCAGTACATACTATGTAAACAAAACTCTTATTTTGTTTGCATTGTTGTTGTTGCACCAATGCTATCACCGTATACATATAAATACACTTGAATAGTACTTTGTTGTGATAACATACATACAGGGGAATCCCCGTAAAGTAAAAACAAGTAGTAGAAAAATTGAATACCAAAAAATCGAACTCGAGACCGCTTCAAGATGATGCTAAGATTTTCCCGATTCGACAACGAAAATACACGTGCAGCGCGAATACAAGAAGATAAAGCTGCACCAATTCGGGATATCTGGACAATGATGAACAAAAACTTAGAAAATGCGTACAAACCATATGAGTGTATCACAGTAGACGAACAATTATTTCCTTTTAGAGGCCATAGCAAATTTACTTAGTATATACCTTCTAAGCCGGCTAAGAATGGCATAAAAATATTCTGGGGTTGTGATTCATCCATTACATGATCAAATTTATACCGGAAAGCCGAAAGACGGTCCAATACAAACAAATATTGGTGAACGAATTGTGGTGGACTTAGCTCAACTGTATAGGGGCTCCGGTAGGAATGTGGTTGCAGATAATTTTTTCACATCCTTACAATTGGGCAAGGTCTTAAGTTCTTAAAACATGAGTTTAATATGCAGCCAACAAAGGAAAGGCCTATCAACTTTTGCTTATAACAGTGATGCCAGGATCTGTTCATACATGCCAAAAAAGAAGAAATCGGTGATACTACTATCAACTATTCACATGACAGGAGAAGTAGAAAACACGGATGCTGCTAAGCCAGAAATTATAAAATATTATAATAAAACAAAAGGTGGAGTAGATGTCATGGACAAAATGTTGGGCGAATACACCGTAAAACGACGAACATTATTTTATAACATGGTTGACGTTGCGGCTTTTGCCTCCTATATATTATATAGAAGCCACCACCCAAACAGTTTACCAAAGATCAACGACGAAAGTTCTTGAAAGATCTTTCAAAACACCTATCAGTCAAAGACCGTAGTGGCAACAAACTTATAACAGGTAAATATTTTATTCGAAGTGCTATAGAAATGGTACTTGGACGACCTATAGTGGCAGCACAAAGTCCAGAAATTGGTTCCAAAGTACCCTTTGGTAGACGGGGAGCATCAACGGTGGTTGGAAGATGTTATGTTTGTCAATGTGAGACACGCAAACAACGTAGACTAGAAAGGCGTGTGCAATCTGCTTGAAACCTATGTGCGATGAACACTCTATTCAAAGTACCACATGTTTTTTATGCAAGGAAACACCATAAAAATATATTGTTATTTCCTAAATAAAAATAACTCTGCTTTATTTTCTTGTTTTTTCCTTACGACTTATATGAAGGTACAATTGTACCCCTTCAGCCTTTTAGGGATATCAAGTCAAGAAAGACTTATTTCGGTATGATATAATCAAAATCTTTTTTTTTAATTTCAAATATGTAATCCGCAATAAAAGTTTAGAGATGTCAGAAAATTTTAAATATCTAGTATTAACAAAAAAAAAGTTATTGCAATTTAAAAACGAAAAAGGTACAATTGTACCTCTTCCGCCGGACAAAGGTTAAGGGCGCAAACTGTAAAATAGTTTAAGTATTCCTCATATTCTGCACAGTAGTAAAATACAATATAAGGAATAATCAAATAATGACATTGTACGTAATAGGGAATTCTTAGAGCCATAGGCCAGTAATATTAAGCAGCAGCATCGTGGTACATTATAATTATACTCTACACTACCATAGTGGGTTTGTATATTGGATTTGTCCAACACCAAAGCCAAAGTATACGGATCGACTCAGAATGCAATCTAACCAAACATTTATGACCGATAAACCTGTATTTCGGGAGTACATTTGTATGAAGGATAGATAAAATAATGAACTGATTTCTAGCGATGTCAATCGCAACCGTCCTTGGGCCAAAAAAATATCAAAATAATGAAATTAACCCAGCAAATGATATATTACATTTCATTGAAATGTAATGAGTTAAAAAGCTTATATAATTACACTTCACTACTTATACATTCGCATTTTAACTCATTATTTTACCACGGTTATGTCATTAGAGGCAAGTACTTACCAAGCTCGCTTACTAATAGGGAGTTAAAAAGTCATTACCACACTCGTTTACAAATAGGATATTAAATAAGTCAGTACAGAATCCACTTATACGAGTATATAGTAACTTAAATACGTTATTAGTACAATTTCGCCAAAGGTACTACTTACATATAAAGACTATAACAATTCATTATTGGATGTTTTTAATTTACGAGTATATAGGTTTTTATTTATAAAGCAAACAGAAATTAAATGAAAAAAAAAACTCAACAAAAACGTGAATAATTCAAATAGAATAACAAAGATTTTACATTCAAAACTAGCATCAATTATTTTATATTCAATACCAACATTAGATATCGTATTGTTAAGAAATAGTTCTGATTTGGTTCTCCCTACATTGTTTATTTAGTATCTAAAACTAATTGATACTAAGAAAAATTATTATATTTATTTGAACTGTTAATTTTAAATCTTTGATATATCTTTTATTTCGTCTCGAGCTCATTAAATTTAATTTTCATTCTATTCGAGACGAAGTCTTGACATGAATAAGAAAAAACTGAAGAAAAGGAGGCAACATGTAAATAAAATGAAACATGATAATTACAGCAAATTTCGAACCACCGGTAATACTGGATTGAGGATTGATGTTTGACTGTGGGCTAGCGGGCGCCGCAGTGGTGCAGATGGTCAGAACGTAAAGAATTCTGATGAGAGAAAGTGGTGTTTCTCGAAACATATGTAAATTCAACCAACAACCCAGGTTCGAATCCTAAGCCAAGAAAAATTATCAATAAATTTTAATAATAATTTTCATGTAACAATTCCTACCTTCAGTAGAAATAATTTAATGAAAATTAAATTTAATGAACTCGAGCCGAAATAAAAGAAATATTAAAGATTTACTAATTGATACAATTCAGTTGTTGCATGAGAAATTTCAAAGTCTATGGACTTCCATCCATAGAAAATTACACGAATAAACCACATCTGAAACATGAATTCGGTGATTTAAAATGTAATAGAGTGGGCATCTGCCATTGTGCTAGAAATAGTCATTTGGCCGGTATCATAGTTTTTTTTTTATTTTCTGTATACATATGTACTTTATAATAAAGTATAATCAAGGTGAGGGGAAGATAAGCAGTTCTTGTTGCTCTCTTATTTGTACTACATGTGTGTATACCAATGTGTGTACATTCGTAAATTAAAATACAAGACTATACTCATATTTGTATGCACATACTAGCTGACCCGACAAACGTTGTTTTGCCTTCAAATTTTATTTTCATTGAAAGTCTGGTTCCGTTACAAAGTCTGTTTTTATCCTTAATAAAAATAAATAAAACGTACCAAAAGTAGCAATTTTTAGCCGTTTTTATCTCCTACAGATTACCCTATATTTTAAACTGGGCCATATGCTATCCGTCTACTAAATTTCATCCAAATCCGTTAAGCGGTTTTAGCGTGATTGCGTCACAAACTAACAAACTCACAAACATAAAAACTTTCACATTTATAATATTATTACTCCCTCACGGTCATATTTTTGAATAAATACATGGCCTTTGTGCCCTTCTAGACTCAGAACTACCTATGTTTTAAATTTGATTATAATTAGGCAGACAGTTTCAGAGAGGAAAAAATTGCCCTTTACCCCCCTCGTGGTCCTATTTTTGAAAAAATATATAACATTTGTGTCCTTCCAAACTCAGATCTATCTATGTTTTAAAATTTATTAAAATTGAGCAGATAGTTTCAGAGAGGCAAAAGTTGCCCCCCTCGTGGTCCTCTTTTTGAATTTTTTTTTATATGAACCATCTCCTGAAAATTTCAAAACTAATAACAAAAAATTTCAGGCAAATCGCTCCAGCCGTTCTCGTACACTTCTTTTTATATATGTATATAAAAATGTACGTATGATTAATATCTTATTTCAAATTTATTGAATAACAATCATACGTATCGGTGAACTGCAGTAATCAAAGCAAATGAACTAGTGTTTTGTGTGACCTATTTTTAGGATGACTTTAATAAAGAAAGACAACTAAACTATGAATAATATTTTATTTAGCTGGTTAATGAAATTATACTCATTCGCTCATACACTTTAACTTTAATAAATTTATTCCTAATTAATATTTGTAATAAATAATCAAAGTCTCATTCGTCTTGAACAACAGAATGAAACTGAATGAACAAAGATAAATAATATGTGAAAAATTGGGCAGTTATAACTTATAAGAGAGCGAAGATATCAAAAACAAAAATGTTTGCTGGCTGAGAAAGAATTTCACAATGAGTAGTAGTTTACTTATAGAGGCATGTATGTATATTGGAAAAAACATGTGAAGACCACAGGTGTGCAGGAGCACTGTAACTTCTGGAAGAGAAAAAAAAATTGTAACATATTATTTGCTAAAGTATTTTAGGGGTCTGTATGTAATACGAATAAGAGAGTAACACAAATGTGTATACAAATGTATGTATTTTCTTAAATAAAAAAAACGTGTGTTTTAAACAATTATATTGTGCTGTGTGAACAATTCTTTTCAATAAAAATTACTTCATGTAAATTTAGACTTAAGAAAATGTACATAACGTTGGTTTTATTGAAATTTTTAAATATAATTTCTAAAAATTTAATTTACAGTAAATTTCAAAAAAAATTATTCAAAGCATTAAAATTCCTGGGGCCAAATTACCACATTCGCGATTGAATGAGCTATCGTATCGAAAAATAATTTCGATATCGAAATTATGATAAAATGTACTAAATTTCTTGCTCGATATCGTATGCCATGATCTCAAATAAGAAAATTACCATCAATTTTACTCAGTATCGTATGCGGTAATTTGGCCCCTGCTATTACAAATTGTCTTTAAAAATTATATCTATAATTGTTTTCTATGATATAAAATAAAATTAAGGAAATACCTATAATGAAGACAAAGTTGTTAGTTTAATTTGCCTTAGATTTGAATTAACAAATTTAAATATTTTACAGTTAAATGAAATAATTTTAATTAATTATTATGAATTAATTGTGAATTTCGTAATGTAGGTCATATACAAGTACTTATTATATTATATGCAAGGCATTACTAAACTACTTATAAGTAATGCAGATGTTATGAAATAGTCATTGAAATGTATGTTGTTTAGTAATTGCAAGTCCCTCTTACAAAAGCTATTTTTTCATTGAGCAAGTTTTAACTTTTTAGTTATGAAAAACATACAAACTGTTGCCTCCCTCCATATCGGCCCATACTAAAGTTTCAGACTGTGGGTTTAATTTCTGATGCTCGTTGGTGACTAGCTTTTTTCCTTGAGCTAACAGCTTATCGTTGTTGATTTTAAAACTTTCCTGAAGTTTTCCGTTGTCGACTTTGAAAGTTTCCAGAACTTCTTGCAATTTAATTTACATTTTTTAAATCATAGCGGCAAACATTGCGCTTAAATCCATGTTGCTTGTAGTTGCACGGGTACAAAACTCCATTTCTTCTTTATACTCAAATTCGTATGTACCGATGTCAATGTCGATGCCACGCCGCTCCAATTCATCTGTCAGCCTTTTTTGTAATTCTGCTTTATTAAGTGTGGTCGGTATTTTACTCAATTATTTTTTGAGTTGCTCCACTTCTAGTTCTTGAAACTCCATAGCTTTTTTATTATTTTGCAAGCCCAGCTCTGGCACAAAGTGTTACGTTTTTAACTCTTAAAAACGTTGAGTTTTTTCCTTTGAATAAACTGGATTCCTTTAAATTGCAAAATAAAAGCGTCAAGTAGTTTAAAGAAAATATAACGAGTCTTCATTTATTTAAATATAACCAAACATAATTTAAAGGAACACTTTATCTTTTACTACACAGTTTACTTAATCACACTTAACTTGCAATTAGAGAACGCTTTGATGTTCACTCAATGATGACTAACAATGAAATCCATTTTGAGTGACCCTGTTTCTTCAGGGCGGCATCTGGAGAAGACAATCGAAAGTTGCTTTCTTTGGCCATTAAAACTTAATGTGGCCTTACTGTTTGTTAATTACAATGTTGATTATCATGTTGTATGTTGATAACAGCCGTTACAAAATGTTAAATTTTAATTATCATATAATTCCGTAACAATATAATGGCAGCGGGTTTCTATAGAATAGCACGAAATGGAAACAGTTTCCATAGAATAGCCTGAAATGAAAACGATTTCCCAGCACTGCTTTCTTTGGAACAGCATTAAATAGAAAACGGTTTTCCATAGAATAGCATGAAATTGAAAGCGATTATTTTCTGAAATCTATAAACCATATGAAGATATTAGCCAAAGTGGATAACTAAATATGTTTTTGTTGGATAACGTTTATAGATTGCCAATTTTATTTAAAGTTTCGGATTTTCCGCCTCTATACATTAACCAATTTACCTTTTACGAGTATATAACGAAGATTATTAGTCTATGGTAGCATTGAAAAATCAAATACCCCACAATAAGTGCCGCCCTAATTAAATTTATAAAGCAAATGTCCATCTTGATGCTTGATGTTGGTAATTTTAATTAATTTATGTGTCAAAATATGTTCTTATAACTTGTTATTAAGCAAAATATAAAAAAATACCTTAAAACCAAAACCATACATATCTTGACCAAAGCAATAAATAAACCAGTTTTTTTATTTTTAACAATAATTGCAAGAAAAATGGAAAATAAATTTAAATAACAATTTTCATGTCATGACTCTGATGATGAAGATGATGCTGATTCTGTGCAATTGTTGAGAAAATATTATGGAACAATGGATTTAATTTTTTTTTAGCAACAAATAAAAGACATTTAAAGAAACTCTTCAGGTATGTAAAAGAAATATAGAAAAATATCATACATAATTGAATAGAAAATGAAAGAAGCAAATAGGAAATAAATATAGTTTTTACTATTGTCCAATATGCAGTAGAGAAATGTTAAAGATGTATTTTATGTGAAATGAAGAAGTAGGTAGAGAAAATATTTTATGAGAAATTTTTATTTCAAAATAAAGTTGTCAGACAATTGCACTAAGAAAGTAAATTTAAAAATTAGAATTGTAAAATTCCAGCTATAATTCAAAATGGTAGAGAAAATAGCAGGAAATGGAAACCAGTTTCTGGAGAATAACATGAAACAGAAACTGGTTTCAATAGAATGGAATGAAAGGTTTATAGTTTATAACATGACATACATAGAAACTAAAATCTGAAGAACGGAATGAAATAGAAACAAGTTTCTATAGATTGTAATAAAATAGAAACAGATTTACATTATAGAATAATAAATAATAAAATAAAATAGAAACAGATTACTATTGAATGAAATAACAAGTAAGAGTGCTATATTCGGCTGTGCCGAATCTTAAATACCCTTCACCTATGCGTAATAAGAAATACAGAAACTACACTAGACTAGAATATCCTAATTCTGTGTTTTCTATGCAGTCTTAGTGCAAATTTTATTAGTATTTGATATATTGTTTGAAAGACAATTTTACGACCAACATAATTTATGTAAAATATTTTCAAATGTTGTCTAATTTTTACCATTTTTAATTGATTTAATTACCAATTCTTACCATAATTTACAGAGTCTGTCTGATGTTCATAATAATCTTCAGTGTAATTTAACAAACAGAGTATAAAAAGGGGTACAATTCGGTTTTAGTGATTTTGTTAAAAAAAAAAAAAACAAATAGGGATTTTAGAAGAGATACCAGCAAAAAAAAATTTTTTTGGCGGCCACGCCTATTTTCGAGGGGGCGGGCCCTTAAAGTTGAAAATATATAGGCCTATATCTCGGGAACTACTGGGTGTCTGATAATTTGTAATACATTAAATAAAAGGTATTAAAAATAGCTTTCCAACGATATATATCATGATTATAAAATATGGACCGAATATGGGTTAAATCCGAAAAGAATATTTTTTGACCCGAATTTATTTGTTTTTTGGAAATGCTTCTATATGGCAGGTATGACAAATTATGGGCCGATCTTCTTAAATTTTGGAACAGTTATTTTCATGCATATGAGGATATTTCACGTAGAATTTCAACATAATAACGGTATATTTAAGATATATATTAGTATTAACGTGGATTTCGAGAGTGGACCTTATGTGGGGGATATAGTCAAATATGGACCGATATTCTCAAAATCCAGCAGTTAGATTTAGGCATGTATGTAAATGATCAGTGTAAAATTTTGGATTGGTACCCTTATTTATAAGCGATTTATGGGTATTAAAGTGATTTTCGGAAGAGGGCTTTATATGGGGCATACGGTTAAAAATAGACCGAAATTCACAAAATTTTGTGGGATGATTTTTGTATATATTAATATGATCTGTGCAAAGTTTTGAGTCGGTACCGATATTTATACAATATATATAGGGAAAAATCTCTTTTTCAGATGTGGTCCTTGTATGGGAGCTATGACCAGTTCTGGGCCGACCACCATAAAATTTAGTACAGCAATTTATTTGCCTATAAAGAGTATTTATGTAAAATTTTAGCCGTTTAACATTATTTATATCTGTTTTATGCGTATTTAAGTGAATTTCGGAAGTGGACTTTATATGGGGTCTATGGTCAAACATGGACCGAATTAAAAAAAAAATTCGTTTTGAGATTTCTTTTTGTATAAAACTTATTTTTGCTGAATTTTGTCTTGATATTCCAATTTTATAGGCATTTATTTATCATTAAGCCATATTTCGGGAATATATATATTTGTATGGGGGCTATAAGAAATCATACACCGATTCTTACTATTTTCCGCACACTTTCTTCTTTTATAGTACAAACAACGTATACAAAATTTCATGGTATTATCTGCAATAGTTTTCAAAATATTGCAATAAAATGGATGAAAAATATGAAATTTTTATGGAGGTGGTCTCACATATAGGTTCATAACTCTGGTTAACCTAAACCGATTTTGCTGATTTTAAATAGCAAACTTCTCGAAAGCACTTCTGACAGAATTATTGAAGGTTTGGATCCCGAGTATATCTGGGGACTTCAAAAAACTGATTTCAACAGACAGACAGACAGACAGACAGACAGACAGACAGACAGACAGACAGACAGACAGACAGACAGACAGACAGACGGACATGGATTAATCGACTTCGCTATCTATAAGGAGCCAGAATATATATACTTTATAGGGTCGGAAAATTTTTTTGTGGAAATTACACACGGAATGACAAACTTATATATACCCTTCTCACGATGGTGAAGGGTATAAAAACAGCTTGCTATAAAATGAAATAAAATAGAAAGTGGTTTCTGTAGAATGAAATGTATAAAACAGGTTTCTGTGTAATAGAATCAAATAGAAACTGGTTGCTATAGAATGAAATGAAATAGAAACAGATTTCTGTAGAATGGAATGAATGAAAAAGATTTCTATATAATGGAATGAAATTGAATCCGGTTTCTATAAAATACAATGAGACAGAAACCGATTTCTACAGAATGAAATGAAATAGAAAAAGGTTTCTGTGTAATAGAATAAAATAGAAACAGGTTGCTATAGAATGAAATGAAACGGAAGCAGTTTTCTGTAGGATGAAATGAAATGAAATAGATACGAGGTGCTATAGAATGAAATGAAATAGAAACAGGTTTCTATAGAATGAAATGCAATGGAAGGA
Organism: Bellardia pandia; assembly: GCA_916048285.2. NCBI lineage: Eukaryota > Metazoa > Arthropoda > Insecta > Diptera > Calliphoridae > Bellardia > Bellardia pandia. The sequence goes on along the minus strand of OU696531.1, from coordinate 96,141,178 downwards.
GTTTTCTGTAGAATGGAAGGAATGAAAAAGATTTCTATATAATGGAATGAAATTGAATCAGGTTTCTATAAAATACAATGAGACAGAAACCGATTTCTATAGAATGTAATGAAATAGAAACAGGTCGCTATAGAATAAAATGAAATATAAACAGGTTTCTGTAGAACGGAATGCAACCTAAAAGTACTCAATATTTGCAAAATATTTTAGTGTATAAGTGTTGACCGACCTTTTTTGTTTGCTATTAATAGTTTATATAGTATCCTATATGCAGGCTTTCAAGGTCATTAATTTAATGTAAATAAAAGATTATTTATTTAATTTTCAATTAAATCCGACGTTTCGTTGGTATTCTTTCCAACTTCTTCAGGGATTTGAGTTTTTTATTAAAACAATAATCTTTGTTGTCAGTCTTTACATCAATTTATGATTTATATCACAGTAGTTTTTTGTATATGTGGACAACACAACACAAAACTTAAAATATTTAAAAAATGAATGTAAATTAAAATATATAGCTAAATATCACAGAAAATTTGTCGTTTTTTCTTGGTCACAGTTGTTATTAGTACTTTTATTTAGTGTAAAATCCTACATAAACACACACATATTTGCATATAATCTTTAAAACATTTCCAATTACTGATTGCACATAATTCTATCTGTCATTGCCAAATTTATGCTAGTTTTTCATTTATTTATTTATTTTTGTGTGGAAAATTGCTTTTCTCTTATTTGCTGATGAGTTAGCAATTCTACACATGTTGCATTTATTGGCTGCCTGCTCCAATTCTTTGTTTCGTAAGAAGATATTATTGTGATTTTGCTTTTTATATTTTAGAAAAACTTATGACTAACGACTGAGAATGTTTATATATAAATAAAATTGTAATTTTTTTGTTCAAGTTTTTCTTACTTATGTAAGCTAACATTAGTTGTGTGTCACATAACACCTGTACTGACATGGGAAAAATGTTCAGCTTTTTTATTTATTTATTATTAATATTAAATTACACTTATGAGAAGATTTGCAGTTTCACTTTATTGCAAAGAAAAAACTTGTTATTTTCAGGTCAGTGAAACCGTATTTAAGCGTTTTTCAATAATTGCTACATATATTGTTAAAGACAAAAATGTTATTAATTTTAGCGGTTTGAAAGATAAAAAGTCTAAAAAAAATATTGTAGTTTTCTGAAGTGCTATGATTAAAACTAAAACTGAACAATAAAAAGTACTACGATTGAAATTAAAATTGAACAATACGAAGACCTACGATAGGATGAAGCTAAAATTTAACCATAGAAGAATTTGCATTTGAAGCTAGAATTGGACAACATAAAGGCCTCGGATTGAAGCAAAACTTTAATATATGTTAATATAAAGCCCTAACATTGAAGCAAATACTGAACAACATAAAAATCTACGATTGAAACTAAAATTTAGCAGCATGAACCCCTATGATATAAATTAGAATTGAACAACATAATAGGCATGAGTTTGAGATAATACCATTTAATTATAAATTATTCAAAGATACTTTTTATTTAATTCATTAAACAATCTGTCAGTTTGAATTCAATTTCAGCACTTGTCTAATCACATTTATCTATACTGTCTCTTGTGATTAGAACTCATACGTACAAGTATTTTCACGCAAGTTTATTTTGTGGCAAACATTTAGAAATATAAACCACTATTTTGTTCCTGTTTCTACATCATTAGACATTTTTAATTCAACTGGTCTTTATTTAACAGCATTGTATGAAAAACAACTCTTTTTACAATTCAATCTCTTTCATTTGCGTAAACCACCTAAACTCGTGCACGTTTACAAAGTATACGCAGGCACACACACACAAACACACAGCCACACACACAAAAACAACAAATACATAAATACCCAAAAAACACATTGCTCTTATACAATTTCATTAATTTTACAAATAAAGCAGTATCGATCTGTCTGTCTATTATTAAATGGAATTTTTGGTTTGACAAATTCGAGCCAATTCAACAGCTTTTTAATACAATCACATACATACACGAGTAGAAATCTAATTTTTCTCTCTCACTCGCACACATGATACAATTTTAATTATACGGTTGGTGTTTTGTCTGTCATAAAACAAGAGGACCGGGGAGTAACTAAACAATGGTGGTGGTATTGTTGGTGCCAAAAGCAGGAAGGGCAGCAAGTGCACAAGTAATTGGTAAAGCAATGTAGAAAGGTGTGCTTATGGGGGTTTTCAATAAACCTTCTTTTATATCAGACTAACACATTCAAGTTTAACTACCAATACAGTCAAGTGATGTTCAATGATATTTGTTTTTTGAACAAATATCTAGGAGTGTTAGTGTAAGATAAACACGAATTTATAACACCTTACGTATGGTGTTAATATAAATTTGTAGAATCTATATTATAGCTGCATTCTTATCATAGTCTGGCCAAACATTTGACGGTCTGTATTATGATTAATTATCAGATTGTTTGTTACAATTTTCGTGTGACAAGTATATTTTTGTAAAGTGTTTGTTTTAGAGGCACCACACTACAATCATACATATATGATTGCTATAATCATGTCAATCATAGCTTAACCATATTATCGTTGCCGCAAGCATATAAATAATAACAGTGACCATAATATATACATTTTTTTTTTAAATGTTTGAATACTTTTGGTAAATATGCACAATTATATTTTTCTCAGCGCGCGCGTAGTTGTCGTAAAAAAATAATATCTCGAAAACTAGAGCTGATACAATAAAAAAGTGAATTATAGGCATTGAAGCCCAATACTACTCGTATATGCATACAAACTTACTAAGAAATCAGAGGCACCAACAATAAGTTTTCATTCTGTCGGGCTGTATAATAGGTAACTGTTGACGTCTTGTATATATGCATGTACCTATGAAAGACTTTATTGGAGATTAGATATCCCTTACAAACAGCGATACCATGTCGTGGAAATTAGCCGCTTTTTTATAGACAATACTTCAGCCTGAAAAATATTACAAACATTTGTAGTCCTAGACGACATCATTCTATCAAAGGTCTTATGTAGTTCAATACTACCTTCAATCGTTTTTACATAGTTCAAAGTTTCCTTCAACTTTAGCGTTAATAGTTGGACTTTATGTAAGTTCAATGTTTGTTTCAATAGTGGGTCTCATATAGTTCAATACTAGGTTCAATGGTAAGTCTTTATGTAGTTAAATTTTAGCTTAAATCAATACCATCTTGAATCGTAGGTCTTGATCTAGTCTAAGGTTTCCTTCAGTCGTTTTTCTTTATGCAGTTTAATGTTTGTTTCATTCGCCGGTCTTTATGTAGCGCAATCGTAGATCTTTATAATAATCTGACCAAGATTGTAGTAACTTTTGCAACTGCTTCGCCAACAAAAGAAATATTTCAGTGTTTAAAAAAACTGGTTGGGTGGCAAAAAATATTTAAACGCATATAACAGTGCACATGAATGAAAATTTGCAATTCAGCAGAGTTACTCTACATGGTTGGCTGTATGAGAGCATGAGAAACAAATTTTCAATGGGATTGTAAGTGCGCTTGTATGTGTGCTGATGAATAAATGAATAGACAAACATGTTTATATGTAGAAGTGGTTACAGTTGCTAAAGGCTGTGCACGAAGTAGATTCCATAATTCTTAAGTACTAATGCCCTCAACTGTCAATTGAAACACTTAGAGATATAACAATTTGGACAATTTCACAAGCAATTATAAAAACAATCTAAAACTCAAAATTATACATTTTAATAATAATTTTCTCATATAAAAACACATAACTTATTAAATTTTGGGAAACTGATGCAAAGAAGAAACTTGAAAACAATAACTTTGTTATTACTTACTGTCAAACTATGAATGGTCTAGCCTAAATTTTATTTAAGAATTTTAATTAGCTTGAAAAAAATTAAAAGGAGAATATTTTTAAGTTTGTTTTTATGACATTGCTACAAAATTATAAACGCCATAAACATTTGCGCATTCCCTTTACTTATGTAATGTTTACGATTGCAGCAGTTGAATCGTTGAACGTTGAATCCAGTTGTATGTACATATGTTTCTATACAATATGTGTGTTGAATGTTGAAATTGATTTGTCGACTGTAGACATAAAACATGAATATTCTAAATAGCAGTAGTAGTGAACTAATTTGTAAATGTTTTGATTAAGAAACAACAAAAATACTACACAGCCATACAGAGCTTATTGGCAACGGAATATTTAAAGGCCAATATTTAAGAGACAATTTTTTATGAAAATACTTTATTTTAAAGAGGATTTTTCAATGTTAAGTTTACAGATTATTATTAATATTTAATACTGTTTGACAAACTCACATTTTTTTTATAATTATATGATAACAGAAATATTATGGTGTGCACGGCTTGTTAAGCATAGCCTATAAATACGTGTTTGTATTTGTTTTATACTGTCAATAATTTTTAACTCTTTTGAGAAAAAACTACCTACTAAAACTTCAAACTTATCTCGTTAGAAATTTGTATTGGTTTGATTTTTTGTTTAACCTTTGTCCAGCGGAAGAATTTTACAACGTTAAAAGGCGGTATGGGTACAATTGTACCCTTATATACTTAACACGATATGTATGGCTTTTCCTATAAATATAATTAAATTATTCTGTTCTTATTTAATAAACAAATGATAGAACAGGCCCGTGGCTAAAAAAAACTTATTTGACGTACACATGTATACATTTTTTGCAATTCCAATCAGATATGTTTGACGTTTGGTCAGTGCATACTATGTAAACAAAACTCTTATTTTGTTTGCATTGTTGTTGTTGCACCAATGCTATCACCGTATACATATAAATACACTTGAATAGTACTTTGTTGTGATAACATACATACAGGGGAATACCCGTAAAGTAAAAAGAAGTAGTAGAAAAATTGAATACCAAAAAATCGAACTCGAGACCGCTGATGCTAAAATTTGTCCGATTCGACAACGAAAATACACGTGCAGCGCGAATACAAGAAGATAAAGCTGCACCAATTCGGGATATATGGAAAATGATGAACAAAAATTTAGAGAATGCGTACAAACCATATAAGTGTATCACAGTAGACGAACAATTATTTCCTTTTAGAGGCCATAGCAAATTTACTCAGTATATACCTTCTAAGCCGGCTAAGTATGGCATAAAAATATTCTGGGGTTGTGATTGATCAAATTCCTACCCATTACATGGTCAAACTTATACCGGAAAGCCGAAAGACGGTCCAAGACAAACAAATATTGGTGAACGAATTGTGCTGGACTTAGTTCAACTGTATAAGGGCTCCGGAAGGAATGTGGTTTAGATAATTTTTTCACATCCTTACAATTGGGCAAGGTCTTAAGTTCTTAAAACATGAGTTTAGTTGGTACAGTAAGAAAAAATAAAAAATGTTTACCCAGCAATATGCAGCCAGCAAAGGAAAGGCCTATCAACTCCACTAACTTTGCTTATAACAGTGATGCCACAATCTGTTCATACGTGCCAAAAAAGAAGAAATCGGTGATACTACTATCAACTATGCACATGACAGGAGAAGTAGAAAACACGGATGCTGCTAAGCCAGAAATTATAAAAAATTATAATAAAACAAAAGGTGGAGTAGATGTCATGGACAAAATGTTGGGCGAATACACCGTAAAACGACGAACATTATTTTATAACATGGTTGACGTTGCGGCTTTTGCCTCCTATATATTATATAGAAGCCACCACCCAAACAGTTTATCAAAAGATCAACGACGAAAGTTCTTGAAAGATCTTTCAAAACACCTATCAGTCAAAGACCGTAGTGGCAACAAACTTATAACAGGTAAATATTTTATTCGAAGTGCTATAGAAATGGTACTTGGACGACCTATAGTGGCAGCACAAAGTCCAGAAATTGGTTCCAAAGTACCCTTTGGTAGACGGGGAGCATCAACGGTGGTTGGAAGATGTTATGTTTGTCAATGTGAGACACACAAATAACGTAGACTAGAAAGGCGTGTGCAATCTGCTTGAAACCTATTAGCGATGAACACTCTATTCAAAGTACCACATGTTTTTTATGCAAGGAAACACCATAAAAATATATTGTTATTTCCTAAATAAAAATAACTCAGCTTTATTTTCTTGTTTTTTCCTTACGACTTATATGAAGGTACAATTGTACCCCTTCAGCCTTTTAGGGATATCAAGTCAAAAAAGACTTATTTCGGTATGATATAATCAAAATCTTTTTTTTTTAATTTCAAATATGTAATCCGTAATAAAAGTTTAGAGATGTCAGAAAATTTTAGATATCTAGTATTAACACAAAAAAAGTTATTGCAATTTAAAAACGAAAAAGGTACAATTGTACCTCTTCCGCCGGACAAAGGTTAATAATAAACAAATGAGAAAGTATAGTCGGTCAAGCGCGACCATAGTAGTAAATGAGACTCTGTGTTCCTTTTTAAATTATTAGATTAATATTTATTTCTTTAAAATATATTGTTATCTTATTGACGTTTAGTTTAACTCTTAGATTAACATTCCGTTTAGGATTCAGTTTAAGATTTATTTTAACACTGACTTATTTCTAATTTTTACATTGTCTTATATACTAAAATTATTTGTACGGTAACAAAAGGGGAAACAATGAAACAAAAACAAACATTGACACACTTCACACATCTGCATGCCAGATTGCTACAGTCGTTGTACTTCAAAGTATCACATGCACTATGATATCATATGTTGCACTTGAACTGTGTGTGTTCTGTTATTAACAAACAATAATACTTGACAATGGTCAGTACTACAAACAATGCAACATGAAACCCTTCAGTATATTTTTGTTTATGGGTATTCATAATTGTTTTTTATTTATTGACATTTGGCAATTTCAACTAAAGTTTGAAATACAATTCGTTGTTTTGCCTTTATACACTATGTACTAATAGTATGCACACTACAATGTATAAAACAGCTTTTCATAAATGGGTGTTATATGGGAGATATGACCTATTACGAACCGATCTTTAAAGTGATTTTCGGAAGTGGGCCTTATATGAGAGCTATTATCAATTACGCACCAATCTGCACCAAATTTGTAAATGTGATTTTTCTTCATTTACCACTCATTTTATGATTGTTAAACCCCTATTTCGGGAGATCTTTTGTATGGGGCTCAGGTGAAATAATTAACCGATTTGCACCAGTTTCAATCACATGCGTCAGGCCGAAAAAAAACAAACAGGTACTAAACTGTATCGAAATATTTTCAAAATTGCGACCTGTACTCTGCACACAAGCTTTACATGGACCTCCAGCCAGACGGACAGCCAGCATTAACTCGACTCAGGAAATGATTCTGAGTCGATTGGTATACTTTAAGGCGGATTTTGGACCAATATTTATGACCGTTGCTAACATCACCACCTACCCAATATAACCTCCCCAGGGTATAACAAGCAAGAAAGTATAGTCGGTCAAGCCTGATTATAAAAAATTTCACTAATTCAAGATTTCCGCATATAATACAGAAACTTCTTTTACAAAATGAAATTTTACAGTTTTATACGTCAAGAAGGTGGGGATTGTGTTGTGGAGTCTGATCGTAGTCCTTTCTTTAGAAATCCATACAAGTAGAATATTATTTAAGCAGAAATTCTTTGCTGATAAAATTCGAACAACATGGCTCATTAATGTGTTTAGAAATGAAGGTCGCTTTTTTAATTTAAATATTTAAAAGTTACCTGGATGGTACCAACCGACCAATCAAAATTATAAACGTAATTCACAATATGTGCGAATGGTATTATATCATTGCATTTGCAAAAGTTTTAGCATATTTTTGTTCTACACTAACAAAATACATAGCAAGAGCACAAAATTTACTAAACCTTTTTGCAAATGCAATTATGCAATAACATTTGCACATGATAACATTTGTTATCATTAATTTTGTCTTTTTACTCAGAACTTGAAACTTGTAGTTTTGATTTACAAATTATTTTGTTTAATATTAATTAAAGGACAAAAAGCTTTTTTAGTTTTTTTTATTAGTTTTATTTTTATGCAATAAAAAGTTCACAATGTTCTACTATATACTCATTTATGCTGCCCACTGTATATCATCAGGAAATATCAGGCTTTGCGTTTTTGGTTTAATATCCACCTTAAATATTTTTTTATTTGCCAGAGAAGCATTAGCGTATTTAAGACCTTCAAATAATGATTAGGCAACCACTTTAAATGCTGCCCTATTTTTCCCTTGTAATTAGGCTATTATGACTTCAAAGGCGGCAATGAAATTTGGAAAAAAAATACATGCCTGTCAAAGAATATATTCTTCAAATTTCTTTTATCTTAAAATCTGTTTGTTTGTTTGTTTATGATTTGATTCAAAATCCACTTATCCTAAAATCAGCCTGTTTGTTTATGACTTGCTCTCATATGATGCCATCATTCAGCAGTGAGTCATGTAGCCCAAATATTTTCTGGCATTGAGTCCGCACATTTCAGGCGATATCATAAAATTTCTTTGACTTTATAGAATCTATAGGCAGAGTTGTACTTCTGTAAGACTAAGTTATTGCTTAAAAATATCCTGAATTTTTGTTATTCTAAGAAATTTAAAACCGTCTTAAACCTAAAAATATACAACGCAATTGTATTTGTTCTATAACTTTATGTCTTCAGCTATATTATTCTAAAAGTATATAATTTGTTAGGTAAATAATATGTTGCTTTTACTTTTTTATAACTATATAAATTAATTTTCTTTTAAGAAACTTTATTTCAAATATTATTTAGCTGTTTGTGGGCGGTGTGTGTATTGTCCTTTGAAATTATTTACCTTTAAGAATTATTGTTTATCATGAAAAGAATTACAAAACATATCTGCAATGCTTGAAATAAAAATAAACATTTTGTTATTTTTATACATTTATATTACTTGGCATACTTTTGGGAATTCATTAAGACTCAAATTTGAAGCATACTTTAAGGTTTCTAAAAAAAGTAAACAATATTTTTTTGTGTGTGTGTGTGTGTTTGTTTTTTTTTTTTTTTTTTTTTTTTTGTTTACATGAATAAAAAACAACTTTGTTTTAAATTTTTGATTACTTTCATACTTGCATTTAAAGTCTTGTTGTGTTGGTCTTTTTTTTGTTCGCTGAGTAATGAGTTGTAATTTCTTTATTTCACAGCATATTTTTCAGCTGCAAAAATCTAATTATTCATATGAATATACAGTTGTTTTTTTTTTGTTGTTGCGTTTTACTTTAGATGTGTGGTGGAAACTGAAATTTTTGGAAATATATTTCATTTTGTTTTTGTATGTTAACAATTTTAATTAGCTAACTCAGCTTGCTGTTCACGTTTAGGATTTTCTTTGCAATTTTTATTTTATTTTTTGTTTATGTTTTGTAATGAATGAATGAATTTTTTATTTTTATTAAATTGTGGAAATAATTTTTTATGTTGATATTATGAATTATTAAAATTTTCAAGAGTTTGTTTCTTTATATTCATTTGCTGTTGGTTTATGCCAGGTATTAGCAGGTGTTTAGCTTAAATGTGTTGCCTTTATATGTTTAAAGGAAAATATGAAATATGCAAGCAGTTTTTAATTATGAAATAATACCAGGACTTGAAATTTAAATTAAGAGTTGTTTAATTTAATTTAATTTTACTGCTTTGGCAGACGTTTGAGAGTTGTTAGGAATTTATTATGGTTTCGTATTTTTTATGTTGTAGATGCGTCATAATTTTATCGTAAAAATATATTTTAGTCTATGGTTTATTGCCATAAAGTTTTTCAAGTCTTCAGTAATATATGGGTTTTGCGTTGAGGTATTTCTATGGCTTGTAACAAGTAATAGTGAGAAAGTAAAGCAGGGGAATTCTATTCATACAAAATACAACCACCAGGGCTTTAATCACCATTAAATATTAAAGAAATATCCACAATTTCCTTTACTCACACCTGCATTCCATTAACTGTACTAATTGCCGCATATTCCTTTCACAAGCAATCCTTAGATTGTTTAAAATTTCATTGGAACCTATCTATTCCTATTTTTTTTTTGTATTAAAGTGTTTATAAATTTCATTATATTCCATCTATTTTTTAAACTTTCTTACTTAAACTCGCATAATTTCCTTACAAATTTATTACTTTTCTTCTACAAATAACATTAAAACTTTCTGCCCAGAAACTAAGTTGTTTTTTTTTGTTTTTTTTTTTTTGTAAATTATAAACAATATGACTTTAAATATTTTATTAAATGGCCCTTCAATACTGCTACAATACATTTGGACAGCTGTCGATAAGTACTGCTTCTTGTTTCTTCACTGGAAAACAAATAAACAACAATTGGTTTAAGTTAGCAGTGGTTCTTAAAGTTGTTAAAGAAGTAAGAACTTACAGCCATATTCATGGATAACACAATCCAATTTTTCACCAACTCGCCCAATCGCATGAAAATTAACACAGCCTAATTTCAAAGCATATATTGACTGATCAGCTACAGCTTTCTTAAGCAATCTTAAGTCCAATCTCAGCTTCATCAAATCTAGTAATTAAGAAAATTTTTTACTTTAAAGGTGACAAACAATAGTTGTTCATATAAGATAACTAAATGTTGTTGCTACACGGAGAAAACTGTTGTGTATTATTTATGAACAAGCTGTTCACAACTATAAAATATTTGGGTACATTTTTGAATATGCAACATTGAGCATAAATTATGTCTAATAATCATAAATTCTTCACAATCTATTAAAATTGTTCATAAGTTATACACAAAAAATATGCACAGTTTGTGAAAATTTTTCATAGCTTAATTATTTGAAAATTAAACACAATTGATCATAATATGTATATGATCATTGTGCATGAACGACTATTATTTTTCATGAGTTATGCCTACCAGAGGTCGGCAATAACATTTTAAGTATAAGTAGTTTTACATCATTGAAATTTAACTACTCTGAGTTACTCAAACTCACAACAACGTTGACTTATAAATGCGGGTGGATATATGTATGAGTACAACGCCGACATCGAGCTCATACCAATCCCAATATGTTTGATTCATAAACCGCGGTATTTAGATTAACATTTTAAGAAAAATACTCACATACTCATAAAATATTCAACTCAGTTAAGTCATTAAAAAAAATTCAGCTTATTCCGTTAGGTATTTATACAAAATAAGTAAAAAAGAAATATAAAAACATACAAAGTAAGTTTATAGGAACAAATATTGGGGAAAATATAACATTTATTATTTTATATAATTTTTATAAGCAGGCTGTAAAAAATGAACGAATATGCGAGTCATACTTATTTTTTATCGCCTACGTACATTGAGTTAAGGAGAGTCTAAATAAACAACATCAGACATGAGATTAAGTATGAATATAACGAGTACTTAAAACTTTAAAGATGAGTAGTGGTTTGATGATATTGAGACAAGTATGAGTACGTATAAGAATAACAAATTATAAGTCATGATTCAAGTATACTCACTTTTTTAGTACTCATAACTGATCTCTGATGCCTACTTGTGCATAGATTTTGAAGTGTGTTATATATAATTTAATATTATTTAGAAATATACAATTGTACAACTTAAGAAAACCAGAGGTAAGTATTGAGTAGTGCAATGCATCGGATTAAAAAAAAAAGCAAAAAATCAGACAGATAGAGAGAAAAAGACTTTCATAGTCAGATATAATTTAGAGAAAGACGTGCCCATGAATTATGCTATGTTCAATAATATAACAGGAGACATATTAAAACGATTTGTATCAGAAAAAAAAGTACAAAACTCGGAAAAATACATATACAACTGTTTGATCCTATTTGATTGTTTACAGGAATGTTATTTTCAAAAGGAAAAGCGGAATGAAAAACTGTACTACAAATACCGTTCGATGTCTAGAGCTTTTAGAAAATACAGTTATTTTAAAAAAAATCTCCGCGTAAAAACAAATAACAAATTCGAATTGGAAAGTCGAGAAGTACGTGCTATTTGGGTATCGGTAATCGATTCAGAAGATACAATTTGGCTAAAAACAAGAAATTCGCCTTGAGAGATGGTGAAATTCAAATGGAACTCCAGTTTTGCTCTTCAGCGTCAGGACATTAATATCCATTCGCTACAATTTATACTTTCTGACTGGCCATTATATACGCATAGTAGCGGATATCGTTTGGTAGAAACTTTAAATTTATATAATATATAAATAAAAAATTTTTATTTTTATATTTAGATCGATATGGACTTTCATAATTTGTACCCGGAAAAGTCAAACTTATTTCTTAACAACTGGAATTAACTGAACGATTACATCATAGCAGTATGCAAAAATATTGTTAAATTTCCAGCTGGTAAAAAAAAAATTATAGTTGATTTTCCAACAAACAAAAATGAAAAAACAATTTAAACTTATGAAATAAAGAACTAATTTAATTATGATTTTTGAATTTTCTTGCAGATTTAAAATTAATTGATATCTCGAAGGTGCTGGCCTGTGGAAAAAATTTTTTCAAATTCTATTAATTACAAAGGAAGAACTTACAAAATTGGGTACTATATTTTTATGAAGGAGTGTGTTTATAGTATTGCCGATATAATTTTATTAGAAGACGGTATATATTAATTACTTAAAAATACCAAATTGAAAATTTTGATTTGCATTATGCTTATATTATTGGGAAAGAACGGAAAATAATATATTGAAACCTAAGCTTTATCCAATATTAAGCACTAGACTACGTTTTATGATAAGAATTTTATAGAAATGTAAAAAAACTTACCCCATGGCCCACGATGTCTAACGATAACGTTCGCTTCGATAAGACTTAAGACACAAACTTTTTATCGTATCTATTTTTTTTACTCAATCGAGTTTGTTTATTCCACAATCAAGTTTGTGTCTTAAGTCTTATCGAAGCGAACGTTATCGTTCGACATCGTGGGCCAGGGGGTTAAATATGTGTATACTAGGGCGGGCCAAATTTTTTGTCGATTAGAGCCGCCCCCTAGGATGATTCTATGGATAATTCTAAGCAACTTTGTCTCCCACTTTTCAAAAAATTAATGACTTGAAAGCAAGAAAGACTTTCAAAAATAACTTATTCCGCTTTTCTTCCACTAAATTAATTTTTTTTTTACACATGTTCTTATTTTCTAGGTTGAATTTCTGTTGAAAAAAATAAAATAAATATCAATTTTACCGAACATTTTTTCTCGGAAAATAGACGAAAAATATTACAAATATGCATGAAACGCCCTCTGGTGGTGTTCATAGGTAAAAATAAAGATCAAAAATGAATTTCTCGACCCCAAAAACCCCCCATATACACATAAAAAAGATAATATAACGATGATGTTATAGGGAAAAAAATCATTTTTTTGAAAAGTGGGAGACTCGAAAATCGAGATAGACCCATGGTTCCTTCACCAAAGTTGCTTAGAATTGTCCATAGAATCATCCTAGGGGGCGGCTCTAATCGATTTTTTCGCCTCCATACAAATTGGCCCGGCCTAGTGTATACATATATGATATTAGTTATTAAGCACTTGTACTTTGAAATAAAGACATTGGAAAATAAAATGAAATTTTGTTTCTTTAATATTAGCAGGCGGTGTAAAAATTGTTCCTATTTGTTCACAATCTATGAAAATATTGTTCATAATCTATGACCAGTTAGTTGTTCATAAAACATGCTCATAGTGCTGAACTTAAGTTATGAACAAGTGTGCATAGATTCTTGGTAATTTTTCGTGAACAATTTGTGCATAAGTTGTGCCCATAGTGCATAATTTCTGCACACAATTCTCTCCGTGTACAATTATGAAATTTACAGTAATGCTTACTAAATCAATCGATAATATCCCACGCACTTCTACACTACTGATCACTGATCAAGTAGACTTTTTGTTATGTTGTACTGCCTGCTGTCTAAACTTGTGGCTCAGTAATACATTATTTTGCAGAGACCAGAATCTAATACCAACAATAATTTCACAATTTAGACTCACTGCTTTTAAAATTCTACGATACTTGTTTTCCTTTCTCTTCAAATCAAATCATCTATAACGAACGAATAGAATATGTAAACGAATTTGTACATGTCTAAGAATGGCATATTTATGCCTCAGAAAATTTCTCTAATGCATATAAAAACATTATTTATTATGGCAACAGCAACAATAAAAATACGCTTGAAAAACTTTAAGCAAACAAGCGAAAACACACAGCAACCAGTAACTAGAAAACGATAGTGGCAGTAAATTTTTTTGCTACTTTTTCTTTTTTATTATATGAAACTGTTATGTAAAATCCTAAGCTTTAAATTATGAAAAAAATACAGTAGCTATTGCTGGCTTAACCTTGTTAATATTATGACAAGAAAAACATTTTCATAAATGATTCCCAGAAGTTAGGCACGAATAACAACAACAAGCTATAAGAAACGCATGTTACGCTCATCATTTTACAACATAATTGACTTGTGCCATGTATTTTACTTGGTTATAGTTTTGTTAGAATTTGTTTAAATACGTATTACAATATAAAATTGCGTGAGGTTGTTTGTGTTCCATTTTTTCTATTTTCTAATTTTATTTAAACTACAAAACACAACGAAAGACATAGCAAGAGAGAGAGACAAGAATATCTAGTAATGTTAAAATGTTAAACTTTTCCAATTAGCGGCAAACAGGCATTAAAATATTGTTACTTGCCCCTAAATGTAGGCAGCAAGCAATATAAACAAATATTAAAAACACATTGCCTTGTACTTTGTAGGCCAACAAACGCCCAAGCACTGAAACTAGCCAGAAAGGAATGAAATGAGTGGCCAATATATATTTAGTAGGAGTGGCTGGATGTTATGATAATAGTGAAAGTTTTTAGTAGAAGTGTAAAAAAAAATTGTTTAGTAGTGTGTGCAGCCAAGTGTAACTTATTAAAAGATGCCATTAACGAATGTGACTGGGAAAAGCAACAGTAAAAGTTGTTGAATTATTTATAAGTTTCTAAAACAACAGTTGTTAGTTGCTACTTGTTGTAAATATGAGGTCAACAAATAATATAAATTAAATTAAAAGCTACAATAAGTTTTGCCAGAAACAATTATGGCAAAATATGTTGATTAAATATTGCAATTAGTTATAAAACTAAGTACGTTCTTCTGAAAATAAGCGTAGTGCTATAAATCAGTGAAAAGTTTGTTAATTACTTGGAATACGAGGAATTAAGATTACAAGTCATTAATATGGTTGTAGATTAGTGGTTATTGATGGAACTATAGTTTTGGTCAGAATAATTAAGAGTGATGCTTAGACTTACAGCGTTAAATTTATCCAATTTATATCTTTCGCTGTTATGTATTTAGTAAGTTTAGTTAAGAGCAAAATCAAATAATGTAGTTTATTTATACGCCATTTCTTTATCCATCCATGTTTTACTTATTATGTATAGAATTGTAAATTATTGTTATTTTTCAATTTTGACCACTTTTATAGGATCCAGAACCTATTTTAGAATTCTATAACAAAATCAATTTAATTGAGCAAAGATTATCCCTATTCTTCAATTTTTAAAATTAAACTACTAAGGCCCATTATTACAACTTGGCAATAGTTAAAAGTATGATGTTATCGGACAGATAAGAAGTATTTGGTTATTACAAGTTTACTTTAATCTAAAACCAACCGATAAGCTAAAGGGAAGATCATCTTGCCTTTAAATTTTATAGTGAGGTATGTGGTTGAAGTTGCCATATGTTCTGGAAAAAATGTCAAATTCATGAAAAATAAATTAATTTTAATTTTGTTTTGCCAATAAATAATTTGATAAACAAAAATGGAAAGCAGACGTTTGATTTATATTTTTTTCACAAACAAATGTTTTCACAAACACACACAATTTACTGTTTCTTGTCAGTAATTTGTCAAAAGTAATCGGTTTTTCACTGGTATTGCCATATTTTAGAAAAAAAATTATTTTATTTTACAAGGAAGTTGTAATAACGAAAAATCTTAAAGGTCACTTTATTCCTCACTTTAATTAAAGTTACCTTTTACTATTAAGAACATTAGAGGCAAGTCGTAATAATGGCCCTAAATGATATAGAGATTATTTTAGCATTCCACATAAAATAAGTAAGAGTTTATATACGGCTATGCTGAAATACACCCATCATCAAATACCAGTTGTGCGATCTATAAATACTTGATAATAATTTTTATAAAATTTTGTAACAGTAACGATAATTATACCGGTATAATAGTATAATTTGTACATACTTATAACTGATCTGTGCAAAATTTCGTTTTGATATGGATGTTTATGTCGGTTAGTGAGCTTTTCGAAAGTAAGAGTCTTATGAGCTATTATCAACCGTTAATGATTTATGATGATTTATGTCGAACTTCAACTGAATAGTGGTGTTTATAAGCGATTTAAGAGTGATTTTCGGAAGTGGACTTTGTATGAAGCTATGTCAAGGTATGCACCGATGCAAATAAAATATAGTTTTGAAATTTCTCGTTGCATGAAACTTTTATTTTTTGTGAATTTTTTATGGATACTACTTTTCTATAGACATTTCTGTATCACAAAGCCATATTCCGGGAAGATATTTGCATGGGGACTATGAAAGTCGTAGACCGATTCTTATCTTTTTTAACACGACTTGCTGTTCTACAATAGAAATGAAATGAGCAAAATTTCATGCTATTATCTGCATTATACTTGAAGAAAACTGCAAAAAAGTATCTGAAAAATATCGAGGTAGTCTAAAAGTTTTATCTATAACACGGATCCTGTTGGAGCAATTATGCCCATTTTCAATACCAAATATTTCAGTGGATCAACGAATGTTTGGTAATAATTGTTCTGCCTTTTTTTCGAAGCTCTGGCGTTTCGCCTTTAACCTTCAACATCCATGAAGAGAAGGACAGATGGACGGACATACCTAGATCATTTTATAACCTTATGATAAATAACCAGAATATATAGACTTTTTGGTTCTACGACTTATACTTCGATGTGTTACAAATGAAATTACAAACTTTTTCTTTTTTGGTGGTGGGTATAAAAATGTCACTGACCATCCGCATGTGTTCTTATCGCTTGCTCAACGACAACTGAATGAAAGTTTTTAAAAGAGCATAACAAATGTGTGTAAATTATTCACACAATTGTTCTATGGGCTAAATACATAATACAACATCAGTTTAAATAAATTAAAATTAAAAAAAAAAAAAAAATATCAACTTTAGATGAATGGTGTTGGTACTCCCATCTTTGGTTTTCTCTTTTTTTGAACTGTTTTGCCTTAACGGTGATGCCAGAGGACATCTAGAGGCGCAAATGTCATCATTTATTATCTTTTAGTTAAAATCCTTCGTCAATTTGTATAAAAAATAAATTGTGTTGTTGTATTTTGGCGAATCGTTGTTTTGCCATATACACAGTCTATTAATAATTTTCGAATCATATAGTCGTTTTAATAACTTACATAGCAAAAATTCCAATAACAAATTTTTGAATTGTATAGTTGAATTTTTAATAATCTTTAAATTGTATTTTTTTGAATTGTTAGCAGCATGGATTTTTTATATTGAGTTTGTGGCTTTATATAAATTATAAAAATAAATTTTGTAAACCAATATATTCGAAAAGAATAAGAAATTAAAAGGAAAGTGATATCGTTCACATATTTATTTGAATTAAAATAAAATAAAACTAATTCTTAGAACGAGACCCCTGAAGAAGTTAGAATAAAACTAACGAAACGTTGGGAAAATAAAATAAAAATAAGAATCGAACAAGTTTTATATTTACGTTTGGAAACAAACATTTGACCAAATTAGCCTGAAGGAAACTCCTTAATAATTATTATAAAACTAATTCTCTTTTTTGTTTGTGGAGCCATTTTGGGTTAGTCACCTCGGTTGTTTTCTCTAGCCAAGTAATAGGAAACTTGATTGAAACCATATCGGTGGTTTTTTAGTTGAACTGTTAAATTTTTAAATTTTTGATAATTTTTAGTTAGGCTTGAGTTCCTTAAATTTAATTTTCATTAAAATATTATTTTCACTGAAGGTAGGAATTGTTTTACAACATGAAATATTATTAAAATTTTATTGATAATTTTTCTTGGCTGAGCTGGGGATCGAACCTGGTTTGAATTTACATGTTTCAAGAATCACCATCATCTTTCATCAGAATTCTTTGAGTTCTAACCTTTGCAGCACTGCAGTGCCTGCTTTTTTTATAAATTTAAAAACCATTTAGTATATATATTACTCATACGTCACCATATATTTAAGTAGTGTGTTTTATTTGCGTGTACTTAATTTATAACAGAATATAAGTATTATTACGCGCTTTATTATGCTTAAAATATTAAATATTATTACCCCAAATTGAGAACATGTTTTAATTGAATAAATATGAACTATAAGTAACAAAGAATTGCATAATAAGAATAAGGCAAAGATAAGGACTATATTAGAAGACAATAATTTATAAATTTATAGGACAATATGAGGACACAAATAGAAACAATACAAGAAACACAATATAACCGAAAATTTACAAATCAATAACTTATTCCCTGAAATAACAGAACAATTGGAGAAATCAAAAATATTCGTTACTGATAAATATAAAATGGCTGACAGGACTAACAATACAATACACAACAACACAACTTACAAATACATATTGTATATTTGGTAATATTTTATACTTGTTACAAACTATTTTAATTTTTAAATGAGAATTATTTCTCTTGCGAGTATTAATAAACAAATTTTCTGTAAAAAATTTTTAATCGAATTTGTTTTTAATGCTCGCAAGAGGAATAATTCTCATTTAATTAATAAAAAAAGTTAAATATACGGAGTTTGAAAATAAAATACTATTAGACACAAAGAATGCTGATGACGGCTTTAGCAGGCCAGAAAATGCATTACATTTTGCTAGTGTCTCTTTGAATATTTTTGTATGATTTTGCATTTATGCTTTCCAACGGAAGGCTATGTAAAACATATAACAGAAGTATACAAAAATAAATGTAGTGTATACATTTTATTTTCAAATAAATTTATTTCTTTTAAAATAAATTGTATATTTAACTTGAAGTGAACTTCGATTAAAAATTTTTTATAGAAATATTTTAATTTTTTTATGTTAAATATTTCAAATACATTTTCATATGACAAATAACTTGAAATTTATAAAAAAAAATTTTCCTGAAGATGCTACACAATGAAGTAGCGAAATATCGAAAAAAATTTGTATTCAATAAAAAAACTCAAGCTTAAACAATTATTTGAATATTAATGAAAAAGGTCAAGTAAACTGTAATAAGAAACTTTATCTCAGCTGACAACTGGTTTACACATAGACTTAGGCGGAATTTGGTTCCATTCATCCTTTTTTACTGCCTTTAAGTTATTTATGAAAGAAATATTTGTTTGCCTAAATTTTTTATCCAGACATTCCCACAGTTGCTCAATTGAAGTCTGGTGACTGTGGAAGATGATCTAAAGTTTTTGGACAATGATTGAGCAACACCTCTATCACAATTTGCAATTATCACTTGTATTGTACTTATCTTAATTTTTAATTGCAGATTCCAAAAATGTAAGATT
Source organism: Bellardia pandia (assembly GCA_916048285.2). Classification (NCBI taxonomy): domain Eukaryota; kingdom Metazoa; phylum Arthropoda; class Insecta; order Diptera; family Calliphoridae; genus Bellardia; species Bellardia pandia. Next base: position 96,121,472 of record OU696531.1, on the reverse strand, counting down.
ACAGACCACAGATGCTGCCACACAACCCCAAACCATTACTGAGCCGCCACCATGTTTTACCATCTTGAGAACATATTTATTGCTAAACGCTTCGTTATTGGTTTGCCTTGTTTATGGGGTATTTTTGACTCCAAATATTGTATACTTACTTTCATCAGTGAAAAGAATATTATTCCAAAAAAATTTTTTTTGCAAAATTAAAACATTTGGTTTGGTTCTCCTTTGATATAAAAGGCTTCTTACTTGGAACTCTACTATTTATGCCATTTTTATGCAAAGATCTTATAGTCACACCAGGGTTAACAGGTTTTCTAGAAGTTTGCATGCAGCTTATTTTACAGCACTAAATGTTGACTTTGCTCTTAATTCTCTTCAGTTTTTATAAGACGCTTGGGTTGTTTTGCACCAGGCAAATTTTCTACGGCATTGTGTTTTGCATACTTGTCTATAATTTGTTTTTATTGCACAGTGATAACTTCCAAAAATTTTACATATTTTATATTATGATTTGCCGAGTTTTAATTGTTGTTTTTTTACCCATTGTAAATTTTTCATTACTTAAAGTCACAACTTAATCTTTTTGAATGATAATTTATAAAACTTGTAATAATTTTAAATGACACTTTGAAACAAAAAAAAAAATTAAAATAATTGCCACTACTTCTGGTATATTAGGGACTTTTGTTTTCACTTTATTTTGACGCCTAAAAATTGGTGTATTTTAGCAATAAATCAATTAACCCTTAAATACCAGAAATTGAAAATACGTTCACATTGCAGAAATAAATTTTTGTTCTAGCATGTATTTCATCTGCAACTTACGAATTTCGGTTCCAATTTCGAAAAAAATACTCCTGGAGATATCCAGGACAAAAACAAGGAAGACAGTCCGTAGACGGTCTTAGTAGCTAAACGCAAAAAACCGTTTTTTTTTTAATACTCAACTGATGACGTTAGGCGTTGAAGGGTTAAATTTGTATCGACTTTTATTTTTGTTTCTTTTTTTCTGAATTCAATTCTTCTTAAATAACTATATATGGTGTTGACTTTATTTTGGCTTTCACAGTATTACTTTTTCAAATAGCTTATTAAAGCATTATGAATATTTACTTCTTTAAAAAAAAAAAACTCTTGCATTTCTTATGGAAATTTTTTAAGAACCACTTCAAACGGCTAACAACCTCAATATTTGCTAATTTGAGCAAAAAATTACACAATATGAATTGTTTTTTTTTTCTTAAAAGAAAACATAAAACTTTTTTAATATATTATAATAATTATCATATTTGCCACAACAAACCAGAAAAGACCAAAATAAACTCAAAATCAAGTGGTATTTTAATAACTCTTGTGTTTGTGAGAAAACTTTTTGGGTTTTTCTTATGAAAATGTTAATAATACTTGTAATAATATGACAGTTTTATGAACAAAGAGGCACAATAGGATTTTCTTTAAATAAAGTTTATGACACAAGTTCTCATACACTTAAAGTATTTTTTTTTTGTTTATAAGAAAGAAAGTATGCGCTAGAAGAGGGCAGGTATTGTTAATGATGAGAGATTTATTTTACTGTGATCTTGAGGGCTGTACTTTCTATATCATGTTATATTTTAATAAGGTTTGAGTTTAGATATAAATAGTGATTTTTTAAGAGCTTTTTAAATTAATGAAAATTTTATTTGAGTTGATAAAACAATCTAATAATTCAATGTTATATTGTGTTTAATTCGACCTTGATAATGTAATAATAAAATAACTTTTTTTTCCTCGGGCCTCGAGCTCAAAAGAAAAAAAAGTTATTTTATTAATAATTCAATGTTTAAAGATGACTTCATGTAAAAAAAAATTTTACACATAGAAAATTTTTATAATATTAAATTAACTCTGAAGAAGATTTCCAAAGGAAATCGAAATATTGAGTGAATTATATAATTCATAATTAATTTAAAATCTTTTATAAAAAACAAAAAAGTGACCTCAAGCTTAAAAATTATTTAATAAAAATCATTAAAAAGGTCGAAGAATATAGAATAAAATTATTTAAAAAAGTTTTTAAAATATTATGGTCACTGCAAGTATTTATATGATTTCTGCAACCATAATATGGTTAAGTTTACCATTAAAATGATTATAGCAGTCATATATATGCTTATAGCAATTTTGTAATGTCTATGGTGATCAGTTTTATAATGAAATATTATACTATATTATGTTGTTCTCTATCATAATCAAAGAACAACAAATTATGATAAATGGATTCATCATAAACATGATTGCAACAAATATATATATAGCTGCTACAATCTGTTATATTATAATAATCATATAAATAATTACAGTGACCATAAAATTGTTAATAAAAACTTGTAAAAATGTTGACATTGTTGTGGTAAACATGTACAACTATATTAACTAAATAACAAACCAAACTGTTAACATTAACATTTTACACGAAACAGTTGAGCTGGAGATATTGTAGGAGAAATGAAACGATTGATTATGTTGGTTGATTAATAATGAATACAATTTTATTTACTTTAACTATTTATACTATTAAATTGCAATGACTTAATTTTATTAATTCTGCGAATAATAAACTAATTAAAAAATTGATTACTTATATTTATTAATTGACCTACTTTATTTTTATAAATTCCAAGAATAAAAATGCAATAAAGTAAAATACATTAAAATAATTAAATGCTTACTTTTGTTTTATTTATGTCTGACACAATTTGTTGAAGTAGGTTGATGACTGTGGTTTTAGTTATTGTTGTTGGGAACGTGTATATTACTGTGGGTGTAGTTGTGATTGGTGACCGTAGGTAACTCTGGCAAGCTTCTAAGAAATCACCCTTTATAACATTTTGTAATGTTGGCTTACTTTTAATAGACATTACCACCATCCAATTGTCCATTCTGTTGCTAAACACTTACTACCGTATTCATAAAAAGTAAAGTAGGTTTGAAGTCTGCTTTTAGACAAAATTTTCATACAAAATTTTATTTAAGTACATTTGAAGTCTACTTTAATTTTTTTATGAATAAAGGCATTAAACGCTCATTTTAAAAATATTACCGCTTGTTTAATAAAATTAAAATATTTGCATTCACCGTCTGGCATTACGTGTAAACCAAGTCATTTTCCCGCTTCTTAAATAAACTATTAAAAAAAGCGTCTTACAGCCGTAGAGAGATTACAAAATTCATTACATTCTAATGTATTGTAATAAATGTATATCTTTTGAAATTGTAGCCATCCTTTTCATAAGTATTAACTTGTTTATATAATCCCCCAATCCTGACACTTTTCCACCAATCATTCTCTTGAACAACTTTGTGTCTTTCACAGTTTCCTTTTTGCATTTTGTACACCAATACCTCGCTTTACATAAAACATATACAATTTACTTTTGGTTTACACTGTTAAGCTTTAAGCAAGATTTGTATACCCTACACCATCATAGTGGGGTGGGTAAAATGGATTTGTTCTAAGAGTTGTAACATCCATAAATATTAGTCCTACAGCCAACTTAAAGTATACTGATGGACTCAGAATCACTGTCTGAGTCGTGTTAACGATGCTTATTCATACATTCGTCTGAATTATTAAACACATTCGCCACAGCAGGCTATCGAGTACAATATGTCAAAAATGAAATACACACGTTTGTTTATGTGACAATGATTATATTGACGATAGCAGACAACCAGACCGATACTTTAACGACCATAAATGTCTTAAAACTTTTGTTGGCCAAATAAAATTCAACACAAATTAGTTTCATATATACAGAAATCATGACAACTAATTTTAAAACGGTCGATCCATAACCAGTCAAAGCTACCATATAAACTTTTTCTGCACATATACTGAGTGTAGGGTATTTTATGGACGGTCTTGTTTTATACTCGAGCTATACCAATCATATGAAACTTATTTCAAATTTCATTTACACGATTTTTGTTTTAGCAATTTTTCCTAGGACTAGATGTCTACACTTTTCATTGTATTTGTTCCACAGTTTGTTGTGTGTGTGTGTGTGTGTGTGTGTGTATGTAATTTTGTTGTTGTTGATGTTTATATTTATTTTATTTTATGAACAAGAACAGGAAGAAAGTTACTTTGAGTGGGTACTAAAGCGTAAAATTTTGTTGGTGTGTTTTACTCACTGTCAGTTTCATCACTTCTCTAGACTGCTGTCAAAATGAAGAAAAAAAAAGTAAAAGTTTTTGCGTTTGATATACAAGTTTGCTTTAAGAGAAAACTAATATTATTTAAATTAAAATTAACATAGAAATTGAAAAGCAAGTTAGCTATATACTATATACAAAAATACATCATAAAATACTTTTATGGCTAAGTATAATAATTAATATTGCGTAGTATACAACTACGCAATTAAGTAGTAAAATTTGTCAATTAATTTTAACATACTACTCGTATATAAAATGAATACAACATAAAAAATAAAACACAAAACTTTAATGAAAATGTTAATGTTAAATCAAGTGGCCAATAAATAAAATTCATTAAGTAAGGTTTTATGTATTTGCTCAATACTGAAGAAGTTTGGTAAAAGTGATGTGCTTTATTAATAAACATTAATAATATTGCAGACTTTTAGCTGTTTTTTAAAATAAAATAGTAATACAAACTATTAAGTATAGGCAGGGTTTAAAGACTTTTGAAAAATTGTTTTAAAATTTTCAATTAAATTTAAAAAAATATTTTCAAAATAAATCAACTTTAACAAGTTGTTTAAACTCATTTTCAATTGTCAAACATTTAGAAGCTTTAGCTATTCTTAATCTTTATTAAAAATTATAAAATCTGTATTTGTTTTAAAGAAAATAGTAAGTTTGTAAAATTTGTAATGGTTGCGTATGATTAATATTAAAATGAACTAATTTTATAAAAACGCCATTTTTACCGCGAATTAATTTATATAGAGCAATATAATGTTGCACAAATATGTTAAGAATAAACCAAGAAATATTACCAAATAATTTGTTAGGCCTATACAAATATATTTTTAAAAACTTATGAATGATTTTCTAAAATTTTTTATTGAAACTTATAAAAAATATTCTCAAAATAAATTTATTTTAACAAGTTTTTCAAACTTATTTCTAAATGTAAATCATTAAAATACTTTAGTTGTATTTGAAATTGGTAAGACATTGTGAAATCTCACTTTGTTTTAAAGAAAATCAGAAATTTTTAGTTAATATTTATTTTGATTTATTTTATAAAAATTAAAATTTTTATCAAAATTAAATTTAGATAGAGCAATGGAATGTTCTATTTATCTACATTTATCTATTTATCAACAGCAAAGTAAAGACAGTACATAAGCTTATTTATAACGAAATATTATCTACAAACTTAGCTGTTGGTATTTTACTAAATACAATTAAACTAAAACCTAAAGATACTTTTTTTATAGTTAATGACTTTTTAAGGCAAGACCCAACGAGCTACAAACTCCTTAAAATTTTAAATGCCCTACAAAACAGCAAAAAACACAAGAAACAAAAAAATGGAAAAAATACCATTATAGTTTTGCATAACAATAAATAACATTAAAAAAACACTATTGTACACCAAAGGTCAGTGCAATACTAAACTAAATGAAAAAAGAATAAATACGAAAAAATATACACAAAACAAGTGAAATAAAGTTCAAATAAAAATATTTTTACAAGACAAAAACAACTAAGGTTTTAAGGCAAACCAAACGAAACCAAACTGAACTGAACTCAACTCTCTGTACTATTGAGTATGAAGCACACAAAAAAATATAGCATATGTTAAGGCTGTGACAGCAAAATTACAACAACGACTAAAGACATCAAACAACGAAAAAACAAAACCAACTAACAAACAAAACCTTGGAAACTCTACACAAGGCAAAGTCTACACCAGAATAAAGCATGCGCTGTAGAGAAATACTGGCAAAAAATAACGGTTGCCACGAAAGGATATTTGTTTGAGCCAAACAGCCAACAAGGAAAATAATATGAAGCATGTCCTAGCACAACAAGAATTCAGTCTATGATTTTGTAACGCAAAGGAAGGTAGACAAAAGCGCATCAAAAATTTATGAAAATCTATATTGAGAAAATTTCAACAAACGACAACAACAACAATATTAAACAAAAATTTTGTTAAAGTTTTTTTAAAGAGCTGTTTGCTTAAAGCTTAATAGAGGAAAATGTAATGTAAAGTCTAATTAAAGGCTTCGTGTTGAGAGTTACTTTTTAAAGTGCAGAAAAAATTTTAAATGGCTAAATGTTTTAAGGGAAATATACATAAGCAAACTTGCTTGCTTTAAAAAAAAAAAGTGTTAAGCAACGATTGATCGATTGATTGATTATGTGAAAATTAAAGTTTTTGTACAACGCCTGCTAGTTAACGCCTAAACTTATGCTTCCTTTTTTCTACACAAATCTCAACAGTAAAAATATGTTTCTTTGGAATAATGTGACGGGCTGTTAATGTTGTTGTAGTTGTTTTGAACATCATTATGTTGTTGCTAAAGTGACGGTGCAAAACGTGTCTTACGTGTGTTTAAATTTGACAAATATTATAAACGAGCGACTAGCTGCCTGTCATTACCTCCTAAAGGTTTTCGAAGCAACAGCAAAAAAAAGGTTAGCAGGAAAATTTGTGTAAAAAAATTCCTAACAATTTGTAAATGTCAATCATCTCTAGACAAGGAAATATAAAAAAAATAAATACGAAATAGCCTACAAGGCTATAACAAACAAACCCAATACCTTTTATAACACAACAAACTAGCAAAGTTTTTTTTTTTTTTTTTGTTATAAATTGAAAATCTAACAAAATTTATAAAAATTTTAACTAACACCTAAAAGTATGCTACAAAAATATATAAACCCTAGTGATATAACATAAAACAAAAACGCAACCAACTAAAATATTAATATATAAAGTTATAAATAACATAAATTATTAATATAAATATTACTTCAAGTCCTAAGTTTCTCACTATAAATAACTTAAAAGTTGTAATAAAATATACTGCCTACTTTTAGGCAAATTGCAAAAAAAGCTAAGGTGTTCATACCCATAACTACAACAATTCGAGAGTTTGTTTAAGTGCGTATGTGTTTGTTGGTGTTTTTCTTTATTTAAAAATAAAAAAACAGTTGTAAAATTTTATTGACGGAAATGTTAAATTGATTTGTTTACATTTTGTTTGTTTATTATTTTGTTCTTTCCAACGCTTTTAAGCTGGCTGTCATAAAAACACCAAGCAGCAAATCAAGGTAAGGCCATAAATTATATATACATACGCATATAATGTATATATGTAAATATATATACTTTTAGGTTTTTATGTTTTTTATGAACTTAATGGTAATTTCTGTTAGCTGCGTGTAAAATATAAATGTGTAATTTGTTAACAAATATAAAAGATGTTATAAAACGAAACTTTAAGAATACCTTAGGGACCATACAGAGCTGCTGAAGATGTAAGTGAGGAAGTTAAAACAAAAAATAAGTGAGAAATCTGTTCGTAATTAAATTGAGGATCTGATGAAGCAAAAGTCATTTTGATTTGCCAAGTGGTTAAACATTTATCAGTGTATTTGGCTAATGTGAACAAAGAAGTATTTTTTAGTGTTCCAAGCTTAAGGTAGTAATGTTTCCTATTTATATAATAATAAATAAGATATTCATAAATTGGGTTTGGAACTAATATGCATTTTCAGCTTCGACTTTGATAAGTCACAAAATTAAAATATGAAAACAACTACTTCCTAAGAAAATTTTTAGAACTTATACTAAAATAACTAGTTCTAGAACGACTGTTATCAGAACCATTTTAGAACACATTTTTGGAGCTAGTGATGTCGCAATACCGTTTGAAACAAAACCTGTTGTGTACATTCACTGACTGTGATTCTAAAAAAAATCTATTTGGTTGTTAAGGAACCAGCTCCTTGGAATTTTACACATGTCTTGCGTATGTTGATGATAATAATACAAAATTTTATTCTGCGGCAATATTTGGAAAACAAATGTTTGGCAAAATCTTTTTCAATTATTTTCCAATTATTGAATTAAAAAATATATTCTGTAAATATTTGTTCTCTAAAGCTAAACTAATAAATTAAACATATCAATAATACACATACATAAACCGTTGCTTTAAACTACAGGAATCTTCGTAAAAAACTTTGGTTTTTAAAACAAATAAATAAAGATTTTATATGAAAATAATTAAAATGATTGCTGGTGGTGGACCAAGCATACAGATGTGAATTCTTTTACCAAAATTTCCAATTATTTTTTGGTAAAATGAAGCTTCAATTTCATTAAACACATCACGGATTTTTAGTTTTTGACGTTATTTAATTCCATGTTAAACTTAGCCCCACAAATTATAGTCCAGTGAAAAGAGTTAGTTTTGACAATTATAAATTTAATAAATCGAAAAAAAACGAATGTCTAACACGACCAAGCTTACAGATGTAGATTGACAATTATAATTTAAAGTTGATATCGGTCTCATGTCCACCATGAACACGAACTCTACAGATGTAGATTATTTTATTAGCATTCTTGTAAAACCGCTGGTTTATTTCATAAGGATTTTAAATTTTGAGTTTGTCTATTGGCTTTATACAGACTCTACTTGTAACACAGTCCCACAGAAAGTAATCCAGTGGTGTTAAATAACATGATCGGGGCAAACAATTTTAAAACTGAAGTTTGTGTAATTATGGAATCGGGAAATTTGTTTTGCAATAAATTCATCTTGGCTGTGTAACATATGTCACGAGTTTTTGAAAAACCAAGACTAAATCACATCTGCTGACCGTATAATTCACCAAACAGTGACATGTTCAGCATGCAAAGGCTTTCAGTCAATTGTTCTTGGATTTGCTTGATGACATATTCAGACAAAAAAAAAATTTGGCTTCGTCTAAAAAAATATTTTTTTTTCTCCAGAAAACTAGAAAAACTAGGTTTGTTCTTCAATAATTTCCACCATCGTACATGAAACTTCTTGAGAACTCCTAGCTTTTGATACTTTATTCATTTTCACTTCTTTGAAAAAAATAAATTCATATAAGCGTAATATGCCGACTTTCTTGCAACAACCTTAACTGTACTATAAGGTACCTGGGTACCTTTATGCGTTTCTATGAAAAAAATGCTCTTGCAATAAATTGTTTTTGTATAATAAATAATGTTGGCAAAAATAATGAAAATTTATTTATATATTCTTTGTTTATAAAACCAAAATTTATTTACATACATATTTGCAAGTATATAACAGAAACATCCCAGTAAAAAATAGGATCATCGAAAGAGTAATCTTGGAGCTCTCCTTTGCGAGTAATGGATTACTCCATAAAACTCCGGACCTCATAGGATTTTTAACACAGCATGTCCGCAGACACGAGTACTCCTTTTAAGCTCCTTATGGAGTACTCCCTTTGATCTTGAAAATGACGACAGAGGGAGTAATCGTTTTTGTCTCCTAAAAGAGCATAAAGGGAGTAAACATTCATATAAAATACAAATTTGGTTATTTTTTACAAAAACAAGAAAATATTCATTTTTTTTTTAATTTTTTCAAAAATGTTATTATTGTTTTTTTTTTGTTGGATTCAACGAGGTCGTAGTTTTTGACGTGTAGGTCTGTCAGTAAACAGTTGCCTTATATTTACGAAATGCCAGCTTGAAAGGTTTTTCATATTCCAGGTATGTTGGATACGTGCCTTTAAGTGCCTTTAAGTCTATCTTCATTTGATAATTCATTGACTTTATTAGGTACTGTTGCCTCTTGTTCACTTAAAGTCTCCTGATTACAATTTGAGAATTTTTCAATTTCTTTTTCAACTAGTCGTCTTAAATGACGCTTAGAAAGTAAATTTTGACACATTTTTAACAATTTGTTACTATACCCGTACCTTTTCGCTTTTTTTAATAACACGTCTTTCACTTTTTAAAACTAAACTGTCTAAAAAGAAAAACAAAACGAAAACATTTAACAATTATGTCAAAGAAAACAAAACCAAATACGAATTCAAACATCTCTCATTGATCCATTTGGAGTATTAAGCGAGGCATAAACAACAAAACAAAAAAGTTTTGATAGCTCGCTTATTACTCGAAATGGATGAACAAGTCATTACTCCTTTATTGCTCGATTATGGATTAATCCATATATTTTTTACTGAGATGTCTGTATACAAATGCATATTGACGTTCATATAGATGTCTTATAAATATGTTTGTATGATTATCAATTTATTTTTATTGACCGAATACAAATTACAATTTGGTGTGGAACAATTGCTACAAGTTTTACGTGTTTTCCTCTGCTTCATACGAAGTTTCGAACAAATCTGGAAACTTCCTGTTACTGCAATACGGCCACTTTTACTCATTGTACATGTAGATGTAGACAAATTATTGGTTGTTACATTCCTTCCTGAGTTTATATAGGGTCTAACAAGATAGTCTGACGCACATTTTCTGTTTATTTTCCAGTGTACAATTGGCCATGCAAGGGGTAGGAGTTGAAATCATCACAAGCCCAAAATATTTGTATACCATACTTGTCAGGTTGGCCCTATGCTCCTTGTAGGAGTTTAAAGGAACAGATATATATATGTATATACTTTTCAGGCTTTGACGGCATATACTGCGTAAAGCGGGTATGTCGACGATATCCCTATAATTGCTAATCTATAGTTATACACTCCCCAGGCTTGTAACTTTTACGTAAATTAGCATTTATTATAACTCAAATAGCTTTAAATGCTGCATCTTTATTGAATTTGGCTCGTGATAAATGAGTTTCATCATTATCGAAACGTATGCATCGTAATAGCAATTGAACCTAGCCAGTGACAGTGCTGTTCGAAACAAAGGCAAATTAATAGGTCTCCACAACTCAGATAAATTCTCTATGTTTGACTTATACACAACAGCATATATAAAAATAGCAAAAAATGCATTTAGTTCATCTACGCCGAAAGGTTTAAATCTATTGTTTTTAGCGATTACGATTTTTCTACCCATTTATGCATTGTTGTTTATAGCAATGTTTTTAATTTTTCTATTTGTTTCTCGCAATATAATGTCACAAATTTCATTTGACATAATGGTTGGTTGGTTTACGTGGTAGTTCACTGACTGGCCCCGTTTTAATCAGACCACACCACTCGTCTGATTTAATGTCGTTTACATCATAATGTAACTAAAATGTGTACAAAAAGTCGTGCTTGTTAGACCCAACCTCTAGCTGTGAGATATCTCAGTAGGTCATTGAGTTTTGACCCGGCTACCTCACAATATTTTATTTTGGTGTCATAATTTATATTTTTTGGGTTGCTACTCTGCGTTGTCTTAAAACATTTTTATTCGGGGTCTGTGTTTGCGAAAAGGGCTCTAGTAGCCAACAAGAACGATCTTTATTTCCTGTTTCTATTTCTATACTCTCGTTGGTTTCATTTGAGGCGTAGGAATCCTCATCTATAATTCCTGTCGATTCAACATCTGAAGCTTCTATTACCATTTCGTTATCTGCTGGGTGTTCCCATCCTCATCATCTGAACAAATAAAATTATCCTCACTGCAATCACTTTCACACAATAATTTATTTATATCTGTAGACCAAAATATTTTATTACGAACTCTTGCACTTGAACTCATTTTATAATGTATTTGAAAACTTTTACAATAAAAATAAATACTTCCTTCAGCCGAATAAACTTCACTGCGTGAAAAAAAAGTAAAATGAAAATAGTGAAGAAATATTTTGTTAACGAATGTACATACATTTGTATTTTTGCTAGTACGGCGAACCACCTATTACATAAAACACGGCCTATAACCAAATCCTAAAAAACCATGGATATTCCCAAATACATATAACAGTATATAAATTTGTTTGCAAAAAAATTTAGTTTTCTATGAGATTTGTATGAAGGTACCCGGGTACCTTGTGGTACAAAATACGTAGTTTTTTTGTCAATCACAATGAAAATAATTTTATTTAATTTCAGAAACAAAATGACGCTATCCAAACTTCACAGACTTAAGATTGGATAATTATTAAGATAATTAACAAACACAAACTGCGAAGCTTTTTGGCTTATCTGCAGAAAACACCCGGAGCCTTTGGCGGGAAGCGAACCAACAACTCTCTGACTGATAGTGCGGCACACTATTGCCTAGTCTATTGAGACAGTTAATAATTACGTTAGAATAATTAAGCCTGGCGTATGATACAATTTAGATTTCTCTTTTCTTGTGCTAGACTCAAGTGTTGTTAAATGTTGACATTCTTGCAATTCACTAAAAAACGCAGCATTAGCTATTTAGTTTTATAGTCTCTATATGTTGCTGAGTTTTAGAAAGTTTTATGGGAAAGCTGTTTCAAACTATAGTTTAAGTAAGATTTGCAAGTTTCAGAAGTGCATATAATTTCCATATTCAATAATTTACTCCTGCCCAGCGTAGCTTCATCTTTGAGCCTCATAAAGCTGGAAAGTGTTACAAAGTAATAGGAGAACAGCTCAAGTTTTACAAAAATTGTTTTTTAAGGCTTTACATATAACGCAATAGCTAACTTTCTGTAGAATTTTTCAGATATCATAGGAATTGCTTTGGTGCCATGAAACACAGATTAATCACATTGAATCTAATGTTTGCAGGAATGTTAGAAAGCCCATTATAAAATTTTATTATAGATTTTAGTTAACATTTAAAATATGTATAGTTTATATTTTAGATTTACTAAATCATAAAAATGTGTGTTTGCTTTAAAGCAAAAGTTTTTCCTCAATAAAGAAAATATTTTCTTATATTTATACCCTACACCATCATAGTGAGCATATGTTTGTAACGCCCAGAAATATTGGTCCAACACCCAACTTAAAGTATACCAATCGACTCGTAATCATTTATTGAGTCGATTTAACGATGTCCGTTCGTCCGTTCGTCTGGCTGGCTGGCTGGCTGTCCATGTAAAGCTTGTGCGTAGAGTACAGGTCGCAATTTTAAAGATATTTCGATAAAATTTGATACGTGATATGTTTTTAGCCCAAGGATGGATGAGTTTGAAACTGGTGGAAATCAGTCCATTATTTCACCTGGCCCCCATACAAATGTCCTACCGAAATTGGGCTTTACCGGTCATAAATTTTTGAATTATGCAAGTATGCAAATAAATTTCACCAAAAATTAGTAATAAATAAAGCTAAATCACATCTACAAAGTTTGTGCAGATCGATCCATAATTAGTCGTAGCTCCCTTATAAGGCCCACTTTCGAAAATCACTTTAATGGTCATAAATTTCTTAATAATGTTGGTAAACAAAAAAAATTCGACACAAATAATATACAGAAATTTTGACACCTAATCTTATAATGGCCGGTCCGTAATTAGTCAAAACTACCACATAAGATCCTCCCCGTAATCAACTTTAACCTTCATAAATCTTTTAAAAGTATTTACATCGAGAAGTATAACATACACAATATTTATATTCACATAAATCATGACACTAAATTTTTAGATAATCGGTCCATAATAGGTCATAGCTCCCATATAGCGCACATTTCTGAAAAACTGTTTTATACATATACTGGGTGTAGGGTAGTATATGGTCGATTATACTTTCTTACTTGTTTATAAATGTATTAGTATGTATTGTATTTTCACTTAAATATACCTTTTGAATAATTCATTAACCTAAAATTGTTTTTCACATTTCCATGTAATTTTAAGAACCATTAGGAGGTGGGCAGGGGAGGTTGGTGTGGAGTTTATAGTATTGTAAAACCTTTTGTCTGTCATATGCAAGTATGACAATAACAAATATTTTCTTTACACTTCTGAGTTTGTTTTCTTATGAGTGTTCTACTTCTTGCTTGTTTACGTCTTATGATAGAAAAGTCACAGGACTATTGTATTTCACATATGTACATTCATATATTAGTGTGTGTGTGTGTTTTATATTTGTTAGAGTTTTATGTGTAAAAATAAATATATTTTATTTTATTCTTTTTAATAGCAAACAAATTTATCTTTTGGGTATTTTTGTATGTTAGATCTTCTGTTTATTTTATTATTTTTTTTTTTGTGCAGGTTTGTTATTCTATTTATATTATGCTATGTATGTGTCTCTTAATAGAAGCCTTTGAGCTATGCTATGTATAAAAAAAAATGTTATATAAAGTAAACTTGAGACCTTTTATTCACATTCACAATAAAAAAATATAAAAATAATAATAACGATACAATAAAGTATAAAAACACTTAAGGTATCATGTAGTCTATAGTCTAGTATTACCCTTCGACAACCCAGCAAAATATTTAGGCAGAAATTTTATTTAAAACAAATCGTTTAATTTAAGATTTAGATAATAAAATTTCTTTAAGCTAAAATAGTGTGATAACATTTTGTTTATATTACAGGTCTTAAAAAAAACATGCAAGATTTAATTTCTATAGATAAAGATTTCTGCAATGTCAAATGCAACATCCGTGTGAATTAACAGTGAAAAAAATTATATGTCAAAACATTTTGTATGTTGACAAAAAACAAAATTTAAGGTGGATTCACCCATTTGTTCTTAACAAAAAATTTGTTCGAACATTTTTTTTATATGAAGTTTGACGTCTCTCGTTTTGAGAGAGAGAAAATATTTTTTACGAACTTTAATTGGTTTAATTTTATATTTTTTTCTGGATAAATATGAATTTAGTAGCATTTTTCCATACAAATAAAAATGCCTTATGGATTTCCATGGCCATCAGCAAGAGCAACTTGCTTTTTTCATTAATTTTGAATTTATATCTGTAATTTTCTATATGAGAATTTTTCCTCTTGCGAATATTATTTTATTGTAAAAAATTTTTAAAAAAAAAAATTTATTTATTCGAAGGTTTACTTCAAAGTTAAACAGAGGTATACAAAAATAAATTTCAAATAAATTTTTGTATTTAACTTTGAAGTAAACCTTCGAATAAATAAATTTTTTTTTATCTGTAATTTTGAATAAACAATACTTTAAAATAAATTACTATTTGTTTTTTAACACTTAAAACCCAAAGCAAAATAAACCAATGGCCGCACTTGTAAATCTAAAAGATTTTGTTTACATATGGCAGCTTTGATTTTTCAGCAAAATCGTTCGAAATGGGTGAATCGTGCTGCAAAAAACTCTCAGTAAAAAAATTTGTCATTGGAAAAATTTGTGGTAAAAAAAAATTGGGTGAATCCACCTTTATAGCTCTTGATTAGCACTATAATTAGTTGTCATTTTCAAACTGATTATAAAAAACTAAGACATTCACATGCGACAAAATTAGAAATCGCTTTCAAAGCAAATAACTCAAACACTTATTTCGGCAAAACCTGGTGGAATATTAATGCGTTTAATTTTAAAATATTGTGCCTTGATATAAATTAATAATGGTATTTATTTTATTCAAACATAGTAAGTAGTTTATTTTTTATTTAAATTTCATAACTTTTGCACGCAGCATTTCGAATGCGACATTTTTTTTCGTCATACTTTTTATGTTTGTTTATTACTTTTTATGCTATTAGACGTGTATAAGATGATTATAAATGATTTTTAAATTATTCCATATATTTATTTGAGCAGCAGCGTCACTAACATAAAACGCTTAGCTATTTATTTGCCTTCAATTAAAATGGTGTCTTTCTTTCATGAAGCTTACTTATTATCAGACTGATAAAAATCAATGATGGATTTAACTAGGCTTTCAACCTGCTTATATTTTTTGAGCAGGTCCTGAAACGCTTTCAATCTTCCGTGCAGGTCGTTTCTAATTCGTTTCTTGAATTTTTTAACCGCTCTCGTCAAGGTTTGTCTATACTCGTATGCTGCGTTTTGGATTTGACGTGCACATGACATTTTATATTCTAACAGTTTTTGGCGCCTCTTTTGGTGACGTGTGCGATTATATTAAAGTTTCTCTTGTATTATATCTTTTTTATCTTCAACCAGTGATCTCCACGTCTATCCAGCATTATTTCCTGGTTTATTAGTCATCTATATGGATTCAAAAGTTGCATATTTTGTATTTACATATAAGAGGGCGGTTCGGAAACTTCTTAGCTTAGAACAGAAAGCGCGGTATAAACAAAAAAAGGTTAAGTGTATTGGAAACTTATATCGGTGCTATGAGCACATGTTAATTTTCTTTTCGATCTTACAATGTGCATGATATAGTATTAAATGATTGACGAATAAAAGTGGGTGAAATAGCTGAAATCATGAGCATCTCAAATGATCCATTCCATTTAATTTTGCATGAAGAACTACAGATGAAAAGGCTTTTTGCAAAATGGGCGCCGCATTTTTTAACAGTCGAACAAAATTGCATAAGAATGAACATTTCTCAAAATCAACGAAGTAAAGTACATGTTGTTTGACCACCCATCTTATTCTTCCAGTGACTTTTAGCTGTTCCTAAGTCTAAAAAAATTCCTAGCTGGCAAGTCAACCACTATTTTGAATGCTTTGAGGAAAACTATTTTAACCAAGGGATAGAATAGCTAGAAAAGCGTTGGACTAAGTGTATTGAAGTTTCAGGTGATTATACTGAAAAATAAAAATGTTTTTGAAAAATTAACTATTCTGTTTCTGTGTGTGCTAGGCTAATAAGTTTCCGAACCGTCTTCGTACAATTAAAGATATTTTTAGAAAAAATTATTTTGAATTAATGTTGCACGCTACAAACTTTGTAAAACAGAGCAAAGCGCTGTTTATTTTCGAGAACAATTTTTTTTTTCAATTTGCAATACAAATTTCTCTTTGTTACTAATATTTGATGCGTCTTGTAAAAATACCTAAGACTCAGTGAAAACAAATGTTGGTGTTTCAATGCTGGTGATTTAGAATAACTTTAGCAGAAACTAATCGTACTTAGTGGATTTAATATAGCATATAAAATTAAACATAATTCGAAATCGGATTGTTCCTTTTATATTTTTTTATATTTTCTATATGGTAAATTTCACGTCAAGTGACCCAATTCGATGTCTTCCGATTTGGATGAAGTGCCGGAGTTAGAGGGAGTCAAAGTTAGACATTTTGGTCAATTTTGGTCATACAGGGTTTTTTTAAATGTGTGTAACTTTTTACCTATTCGTCCTAGCAAAAATTTTCCAAAGGACTTTAAATAGCTATTTCTGTAATAATTTCAAAAATATTTTTTTTTTTAATTTTTTTCAATTTGGGCCCTTTTTTTCTCAAAAAAAAGCGTCTTTATAATCGCCTAATGGGATGCGAGTGGGATATCTATCAAAAAATTATTTTTTAACTCAAGAATAGGATTTTTCCGATATTTAAAAGAGCAAATTCAATGTATAATATCCCTTATTAAGATGATTAATCAAAACAAAAAATCTAATAGAAATATTTAAAACATAACTTTCAAAATGTGTTATGAATAAATGTAAATTTCAGAGAAAAGTATTTATTCAGGCTAATAGTTCAAATAATTAAGAATACTATTGTAAAGTACTGGAACAATTGGCAAATTGGAATGCATTTTCTACCCGGCCAAGGGCGTCTTCAGCAATCTTCATTGTCCACTATCACTCTGTAAATATCATCTATTTAACTCACCGTTTTTTGAGAAATAGAGTGCATTTCAATTTGCCAATTGTTCCAGTACTTTACAATAGTATTCTTAATTATTTGAGCTATTAGTCTGAATAAATACTTTTCTTTTAAAAAATATTAGTTCATTTTCCTTCTCTAATTAAATGTAAATTTCGTTTACATTAGTAAAATTTTATAGATAGATTATCTACAGAATTATGTTCAAACAACAAAATTTTATAGACTTTGAATTTTTTTTGGCTACGTTTGATATTTTTGTGTATATGCCCATATGTATAACAACTGCTGCTGCTTTAATAAATTAATATAATTTAGCTAAAAAGTTCATTGGGTTATTTACTTTAAAGGTCCATATTTGTTTCATTGACACCCTGTTATGTAAGTGTTATGTGTATTATGTGACCTTGATTATATGTATTTAAAAACACAAAACTGAATATTTAAAATTCTCACAAGAAACATAAAATATTAAGTCGCACGATTTGTTTCCAAAAAAAAAAAAAAAAAAATACAAGAAATCTGATATTTTTAAACGAGAATACAAATGATGTACATTATATGATTAATACAAATGTTAAAATCACCTGTACGTATGATTAATATTATTGTTGTGAAAATAGGAAAGGTGAAACTTTTGGTATAATTTTAGGCGTTGAATGAAAAAACTCTCACATTTTTTAGTTAAAGTGATGGTTGTGTCACAAAATTAATAATATAATATATATTTTGATCTAAAAGAAAATCTGCCATGGAGGGAGAAGAAAATAAAAGGGTTACAAACTTGACGATAGTGGTAAATTTTCTTATTATCATTTGCATGATAAAGTTAGAAAATTAAATTGACGTGTGTGAATGAAATGGCAAAATCACAGGAGAAATGATTAATTTAATTTAATCATTTATTAGGTCTACAGATAAATGTAAATCCTTTCAGACAAATGAATTAATACAAATAACTTTTAAAAACAGTACATTTAAGAATTTAAATACAAAATAATCATTACTATCGGTAACATTTGTTGAAGTTTTCACATATACGGCAAAAAGGGTAATTGTTAGCATAAACGGATCTGTAGTACATTATTCTCAATAATTGAAAGTTGCGTGTTGGTCTA
The DNA here is from genome assembly GCA_916048285.2 of Bellardia pandia. Classification (NCBI taxonomy): domain Eukaryota; kingdom Metazoa; phylum Arthropoda; class Insecta; order Diptera; family Calliphoridae; genus Bellardia; species Bellardia pandia. The sequence goes on along the minus strand of OU696531.1, from coordinate 96,102,698 downwards.
TTTGTATATTAAACTTTTACCAAGCAGATACTCTGAATTAACATTACCACGAATTAAACCAAGCAGAAATGAAATACCCAATATTACTCGACGACTTCTTAGGGTAGGTAATTTAATTAGATTGAGTCTACTCTCATATGATGGTAGCACGAGTGATTCCCATCCAAGGCCCCGTAAACAAAATATTAAAAATTGCTTTTGAACAGATTGAAATCTTAATATAAATATTATAGCAAGAATCCCAAATAATTGCTCCATATGAAAATATTTTCCCAATAATAAGCGACTGTTACCAGTAAAGAATCTGTAATATTGAGTTACGATTTACATTTCTGAATATGGCCTTTTCTTATAAAGTTTATCTATTTCAATTTTTGATAATTTTATTTAGGCTCGAGTTCATTAAATTTAAGTTTCATTAAATGAACTCGAGCCCAAATAAAATTATCAAAATTGTAAAATTAACAATTCAACTAAAAATAATAATTGTTTATCTATTTCCCTAGGATCCGCTGTTCGGTATATGCGTTGACCAGCAAATATGATATCTATGTCATTTCTACCATCAATTAGAGCTTTGTAAAGCTGTCTAACACTAGGATTCACTAATATTGAATCAAAGTCTGTGTGTTTTGCATTATAATTATCACAAGCCAAGTACTAGTTATTATAATAAATATGCTATTGTTCAAACGTTAACAATACCCTTAAGTAAACCGATTTAACATACTGTAATTTTGCAAGCTGCAGCGCTTGTGAATCAAAATGTTGTACAAGAGTTAATTCTTTACATCAAAGAGAAACACGTATTTTTATTAGAAAAACTGAATTTAAAAAGTATTCAATTGCTTTTCTTGTTTTGTTACTGAAATATAAAAACATTAATTGCCACCAGATTTTATATGAACATTAGTTTATAAGCAATTTTGTGTAACCCTTTTACAAATAACAAATTTATTCGAATTTTTTTTAATGAAAATTCCGCCTTACATGATGTTGGTGGGTGGAGATTTGTTAAGAAACAACCAACAACTTTAATTATACAAAAATACCACCAATATTTGTGTTAACATGATCCACAAAGACAACGACATGATAAGAACTGGACTGAAGCACACTCATGTTGTAGCTGTTGCAACAACAACCAACAGCCAATGTCAGCAGTGGTGTTGATGTTGATGATGATAAAATAACCATCAGCAGCAATGAACATTTTTTTTAACTTTTTTTTTACAAAAAAAAACTTTATTTTATCATCATTATCATTTACAAAATATCTGCTGCTTGTTTTTTGTTTAAAAAAATATGTGTATTTGAAGGGGAAGAAAAAAGGACCAGCATGTATGTATGTGAATTAAGGAGGATTTAAAACAGAATGTATGCAAATATATGTATGCATACACAAACGTACCCAAATATATGAAATTTAAAATAAACATGACTACACACAGATGTATGCATGTATGTATGTATGTACTATGTATACTAGTGAGGAGCCATTTGGATGTCAACTTAAATATTTGTCATCAAATTGTTTTTTATTACACGTTAGACCAACCACGTGATATATAAACTATTATAACAATTCCGTTTTGCAGTTAATTTTTACGTATTTTCACCATAGTTTTGAAGATAACTTTGTAATAAATTTTAACAACTGACAATTACAACACTCAAAATTTAACATTTAACGATTACTGCAAAATATGTTGAGAGTTGTCGGTCATCATAAAAATTTTTATATCTTCTCTTTGCTATAAATCCTTTGCTTTAAAAAAAAAGTTACGCTTGAAAACAATTACTGCAAATATTTGTATACGTATGTAACTATGAATTATTTTCACTCAAAATCCATTTAGTTTACAAACTAACCTAAAATAAAAATAACAAAATAAATATTATAAAGTAACAACACCAAATGTTGAAAAAAAACTATTAGTTTTCGTTTTAAAATAAAACTTTTATTTAAATATACTCATGCGGACGAATACAAACAGATGCATCATAGTTAATGGTAACACTTGTAGCAAAAGCACCAGAGATGGCCGAGCACTTGTGTGATGGGAAAGGAAACTGAAATTACATATGTTGTGGGCAACTACACCAGGGCTCTCTAGTTCGTAATTCAAAAATGGGCAAACAAATTTATATGTTGGCGTTTTTATGTGGTATTGGGATCTAAACATAACAAGAATCATTTATTATTTTCTAAATTAAAAAAATATATTTTTTTTTTTACTGTCAACATTTCGGTTGGAAGTTCAAAATTAAAGGCTAGTCAAACAATAGCTTACCATAAATATAGCGTAGAACTCATTTAAATAGACATTTGATAAACATGTGATAAAATTTCCACAAAGTTATTTCGATTAAAATTTCGGAATTATTAAGTATTTAGTTTATGGATTTCCAGAAGATACCTAAAGGCCACCATCAATCACAAACCCCTGAAATAGTGATGCTGTCCCCTAGGGCTGCGATAATCACATTTGCCAATAGTTGTTATGCAAGCTATTTCAGTTATACCCTGTTTGTAGTATTTATATTATTCTGGAATAGCTGGCGTATACTTTTTATTTTATTATTAAATATTAAGTATACGCCACCAGTACTTCGCTAATGAGTCAACTACTAAAAGCCCAGCATACGATTCTAGGAGCGCTCCGAAAATGGAGTCAGAAAAGAGTCAAACTAAAGAGCATTCTAGGTGCGCTCCGAAAAAGGAGTCAGAAAAGAGTCAAACTAAAGAGCATTTTCGGAGCGAAAGAAAAATTTGCTTAAAAAATTATTTTTTTTTCCATTTTTATATATTTTATTTAAATGAATTCCATTTTATTTGTTTTTTACTGTAAATACAATTTATTTAATTTTTTCCCATTTCTAATTTAGTTTATTTGTAAATGAATTCCCTTTTTGTTTAAGTAAAAACAACTAAATAAAAATATAATAAATGCGACCTTTAAATTTGTTGTATTGATTTGTTGCAATGACTATTTTTTGACATTATCTAAGAGATCTTTCTGACGGACCATTTTCGAATGTAATGACCGTCTTTTCTGAAGGTTTTCGGAGCAATAACAATTGTTTTTGGGCTCATAAAAAGCATGAACGCTCTGGAAAAGGTGTCAGAAAAGACTCTTTTCAGACTCATATGGCTTGCTGGGAAGAGTCTATTACACAGACACTTTGCAGCTGCCATCTGGTTAAATAATAGGATTTGTTTTCTAGACAGACTGGTTTTGGTTACTTGGCTTTTGGCTGGAGCACATACACTGTGTAGCATAAATCAGTACATGTTTGTGCCTTGTACATGTGCACTCTTTATTGCTTAAAAAGAAAACTTATTTTAGATTTATTGCTAAACAGCCCAATTATGAATAAAAAAGTCCCTTTTGCCATTTTTCTAATCATATTAAATGTTAAAAATAATAAAAAAGGAAGAAACTCCCGCGGATTTTTTATTCATCATTGGACCGTATAATTTACAATACCAAATAGAAAATAAAATTTTCGGAATATAAATAATAAGTACCAAAAAAAAAAACTTAATTTTGCACAAGTGTATATTTTGAAATATTTGCACAAAAATATTAAAGTTTACTGTTGGATTTATAGGTGTTTGCTTTGTTTATGACTTAAAACACAACATTCGTTTAATATTAATTTAATTGCATGTGGTAAACACTTTTTGAAAATTATCCAACACAAATGAATTAACAATACAATTTATAATAAATAATAAAGAAACTTTTAACAGCCATTGGAGACATTATTCCAGCTAAGGCAAAAATAGCATTTCTATGGGAATAACAGCTTAAAGTGGTAAACACTTATTGCAAATTATCCATCACAAATGAATTTGCAATACAATTTATAATAAATAATAAAGAAACTTTTAACAGCCATTGATAAAAAATATCTATTCTATGCGAGTAATAGCTAAACAGCTTAAATTAGGTTCAGTAAGTAGTCACAAGAGTCCAAAGAAGGCGTTCTATTGTTCCTAAAACACAAATCAGAGATCGCAAAGAGCCTATTAATGTATAAGGACGGACCTCTCTTGATAACACAAATGATAAGAGACCAGTGTTTAACACCAAAGAGCAATAGGCAAACCCATTAGACGATGGACAATAAGGCAATCTCATCGCAATATTCATTACATATTAGCAGTAAAAGCATTAAAATCTGCATTGTCGGTTTAAACTGTTAAAGTTTAGTTAAAGTTTGCCAAATAGTTCACAGAAATTACACAGTAAATGACTGAGAAGTGTAATGTGGTAAGACAAATACAAGTTTAATCCCTTTTAAATAAAAAGGTAAACAATAAAATAGGATCTGGAGTTAAAGAATGGACGGAATAATGAAACTATTATAAAAAAAAATTACCTGCGTATTTTGCAAACTTTTCTTCCTGATTTTGTAGATAAAAGCGTTTATCATGTGTACGAGTATGAAGTTACATTTCAGCTGGATTGTGACCCAAAGCATACTTCCAAAACCCTGAAAGAATGACTTACTTAGAGAGTAAAATTTTGTTTTAATGCAGTGACCAGATAAAAGTTCCGACCTCTTCTATACAGAATTTGTGGTTAATCACGAAGAGTATGAGTATAGAATTTTTTAGAATGTATAAACAGGTGCCCCAAAAAAGGCCTACAAATGGAAGCACTTGTAATTTTTCCCGCATAGTGTATTAATCGCATGAAGTATTTGTGTATTTAGGAGAAAATGTTGATGTGTGCGTGTATAGTAATATATGAAGTGCAAAAAAACTGGCATTTAAAATAAAATCCAACTCTGTTAGCCTTGTAATACTTTAGAAGGTTTCATTACTCTTTTTTATGGTTGTATAGTTAGTTTACTTATATATATAAAAAAAACTATATGCATACATATTGGCTAAGAGAGAAAGTGATTTCTTTTTAATTATTTTTAAATAAATTATGTTTTTTTAAAGAAAATTTAAAACTAAAACAGTTTATGAAATGTATATTAAAAAAGATTAATTAGCTAGCTAAACCTGAGAAGAATAACATACTTTTCAATATTACTTATTTTAAGCAAAAACTTTTCATTTGTAATGTTAGTTGCCAACGAACTGACTTTTTCCACCGCCCTTCGCTAAAGTTTGTACGTATACACAAGTATTGCTGCATCATCATCGTCATCGTCATCATCATCTACAAACAATTTTTCCATTAGTTTTGTTTAGGTTTATTTTTTATATTTTCATTTTTTTATACATTCACTTTTAAACTACACACAAGCAACTTTTTTGTTGTTGAAAAATATTTTTTTGTGTGTTGAACTAACAAGAGTTGCAACATTGCAACAAAGCTTAACAAAAAATGTTGCATATGTACAAATATGAAACCATAGATATTGAAAAGTAAATAAAATTTAATACAAAGGGATTTAAAAAAGACAAAGTACAATTTGATTCTGTTACTGAAGTATCAAAAAATAATTATGGCAGAATTAATTTATAATATGGTGAAGACGCATAAAATTTATTAAATGAACTCATAAAACTATTTACAAATAAAAATAATTTTATGCTTAAATTTTATTTTGAAACAAATGCAAGACGTAAAGGGTGGTTAAATTTTAAGGGCCAATGTTGATTTTGCATAAAACATAAATAATTTAGGAAATTATTGTCATATATTTTTACTATGATAATATGTTATGGTTCTATTATTTATGCAACAAAATATTGGGCAAATGGCCACGTTAATCCGATGGTGCAAATTTTCGATGATGCTGAGAAAGCTGACTGTAACATACAACAATATCATTCGTTACATTTTATCTTTAAAAATATTTGATCAATCGTTTATTCAATATGTCATTTTCAAACTATCTTCAATTTAAAAACTAAATCTTACTTCACGAAATAATAATGACAAATGAGCCAATATCTCTTTATGAACGTTTGCAGTTTTCTAGATCATGTAGAGGGAAAACTTTAATTCAATTTTGTCATTGTAACCATGCTTCTGAATCTCAATACTTTATATTAAGCATACGTCTCTGGAATCAACTTCCAAATGATTTGCAAATCACTAGCAACACTATAAGATTTAGAAAATTACTGGGGCAATATTTCTCATAATTTTTTTTTAATGCTTAAATGTAAACCCTTTTTTTTATTTTTTTTAATTTTATATACCTTTACTTTATTATTTAAATTTAAATATAATTTATAAAAACTTTAACTTGTCTGATTCTAATGCTGTAATTTAGAAGATGTTGTGTCTTGTTGTATTAGAAAATCAAATTAATAAATACAAATACAAATTAAGGTTCTATGCCGGCAGCTTTTGAATTGCTGCTGGCTTATCGATGTACACCTTTTCTTTTAAAATAAGCCCATAGAAGGAAGTCCAACGGTGTCAAATCAAATCATCTTGGCGGCCAATTAACATATCCAAAACGATTTTTCCAATTACACGCACAATTTACCAAGAAACCACGAAGTTCACGAAATGATACTGTTTCTTTCCATGGTTCAAACTGAGTTAGTGCGAAATTGAGAAATGTCAAATAAAATGCAGAAAAACACTTGGCGTTTAGGTATGGTTTACATTCAACTACGGCCCTTAAAATTAAACCATCCTTTAGTTGGGAGCAGTTACTGGTTTCAAGTAAACACAATTTCTGACTATTATGATTCTGCCATAATGTGGTAACCGTCTTTTCTGGACACCAAAAGATATTCGGTAGGATATTGTTGGTTATTATAACGTTCATAAAAAGATTCTTTTTTTCTATGACTTTTATAATTTGAAATTTTCAATATTTTGAATTGAGTTGAATTGAAATGAATTGAATTGAATTGAATTGAATTGAATTGAATTGAATTGAATTGAATTGAATGGAATTGAATTGAATTGAACTGAATTGAATTGAATTGAATTGAATTGAATTGAATTGAATTGAATTGAATTGAATTGAATTGAATTGAATTGAATTGAATTGAATTGAATTGAATTGAATTGAATTGAATTGAATTGAATTGAATTGAATTGAATTGAATTGAATTGAATTGAATTGAATTGAATTGAATTGAATTGAATTGAATTGAATTGAATTGAATTGAATTGAATTGAATTGAATTGAATTGAATTGAATTGAATTGAATTGAATTGAATTGAAAAATAATAGGTTCTAAAAAATAAAAAACAACAGAAAATATTTGCTTTCTTTGGTAACAAAGTATGCTGACCTCATGTCCACAGATGAATGGACGTAAGTGAGCTGTGTATTTGGACGGCCGCCTCTTAAATCTAAAACTGTTTTATTTTAGAAAACTACTTTTTGCCAAAAACAAAACTCATAAAAAAATTATTTATAATTACAAGAATATATAAATAGTGCTTATATTAATTAGACTGAATTATTTTCTACAAGCTTCCAAAGAGGTATTATATCCTTTGTATCCACATGGCATCTATAATATGCCAAAAAGTATTTTTTGACATCTCTACTTAGCATGATATTTTCACCATAACTCAGACAACATAGCGCACTATAGAGTATCGCACTTAGATTTCAATAGCCCAAATACTGCAGTTTAGGTTTTGAGGTTTCGTTTAATAACACTGTCCAACACCATTTTTGGAACAGAATAGCGACCCTATAATTCTGAAAGGGTATGTTGAGTAGATCATTTTTGTAGAACAAACTTATGGTCCAGCACGTCTGAGTTTTTTTCTACAGTGGGTCAAAGTTTTCATTTTTTGGTCGAAGGGGAGCATTATACTATATGAATAAAATGTTGTAAGTTAATGTCTGAGAGAATTCTTATGGTCAGAGTTGTATTGTGGAATTGTATGAGGATTATTTTTGTGGAAGATCTTAACCCTCTAACTGGTCTCTTTATGGGCCAATTTGACCCTTTTTTCGATAAAATCAAAAAATATCCTTTAAAAAAGGGCATTTAAGGATTAAAATATTCTACGAAAATGTTTGGCGGAAAATTTCAGTGGGGGTCGCCAAAGACACCATTGTTGTAAATAAAGCTCTTTACGATTAATTGGCAAAATTACACGCCAACACATACAAAGCAGGTGAAAACATCGTCAAGTTCGGCCGGGCCAAATACTGAGTTCTCGCGTCTAGTCAGCTGTGACTTACAAATCAGCTGTGACCTTCAAATCGGGTGTGATAAAATTAAGCATAATTGAGCTACTAAGCAGTACATATCGGGTGTGATTTTTATTAAAATTAATATAAAAAAAGAACAATTAAAGCTTAAATAAGCATGGCGGATTCTGTTTGCAAATTAAGAGATTGGTTTTCTTTTATTTGTGGACATTTTACGCACCATCAAAGCAGAAGAAAGATATTCCCTACAATTGAAGAACCATATTTTCTTTTCTTTCGAATACGATTTTTATGTGAAGCTTGGATACCAAAAACTGTATGTACTACTTGCGAAAGTGGTCTTTTGACCTGGTACAAAGGCGGTACTAAGGCGCTGCCATTTTCTGCGCCTGTTATGTGGATTGAACACGGTGAAAGGTTTCATCAGGATATAAAGGTATTGGAAGAAAGATTCAAAGGGAAATCCCAAAGTGTAATGCTTGCTGAATACGTATGGGGCTTGTACAGAAACCTTGACCCATCGGAACATTCACGTCAAGCTAAATACAGGAAAGCATATTAAGTTTAATCTTTAATCCATTGTCATACTAGTGCTATTTCCCATTTCCCTTTTACTCGAAAATTTGAAAAAAATAAATATGTACATACTTATGTACATAAACCATATTAAAACAAAATTATAATTTTTTTATAGAAGTTGGCGTGTAATTTTGCCAATTAATCGTAACGAGCTTTATTTACAACAATGGTGTCTTTGGCGACCCCCACTGAAATTTTCCGCCAAACATTTTCGTAGAATATTTTAATCCTTAAATGCCCTTTTTTAAAGGATATTTTTTTATTTTATCGAAAAAAGGGTCAAATTGGCCCATAAAGAGACCAGTTAAAGGGTTAAGATCTTCCACAAAAATAATCCTCATACAATTCCACAATACAACTCTGACCATAAGAATTCTCTCAGACATTAACTTACAACATTTTATTCATATAGTATAATGCTCCCTTCGACCAAAAAATGAAAACTTTGACCCACTGTAGAAAAAAACTCAGACGTGCTGGACCATAAGTTTGTTCTACAAAAATGATCTACTCAACATACCCTTTCATAGGGTCGCTATTCTGTTCCATTCAAAAACTCTTAATTTGTTGGACAGTGTAATAAACAATTTAATTCAAAAAGTAAAATTTAACAACTTTCAGGTCCTTCTAATATTGTAATAGTTACTGGAAAATATGAATGTTGAAAAACTGTTTACAATTTTTACTTGTAGAATACATAGAACACTGTGGTCCTGTGTGCCAAAAAAATAATTATATTTCCTTAAATTTTTGTAGATCCTAGATATATAGGGTGTTTTTTGGAGAGGTATAGAACTTCGAATTGAAATAAAACACAAGAAAATCGTTTTAATGACCATCAATTTGGCTTTATTGGAAGGATAATTGTATGCCATTAATGTTTAAATATGATTTCAGGCATGTGGCCGCCGCGGCTGGCTCGAATAAAGCCAAATCTACAGGTCCAATTTTCAACCACTTTTTCGAGCATATGGGGCCGTATGTCGGCAATAACGCCACGAATGTTGGCTTCCAATTCCCCTAACGTTTCTGGTTTGTTGGCGTAGACGAGCGACTTCACATATCCCCAAAGAAAATAATCCAATGGTGTCAAATCACACGATCTTGTTGGCCAATTGACAGGTCCATTCTGCGAAATTATGCGCTCATCGAATGTTTCCTTCAATAAATCGATTGTGGCGTGCGCTGTGTGGCATGTAGCGCCGTCTTGTTGGAACCACAACTTATCCACATTCATGCCATCCAATTCGGGAACAAAATAGTCGGTTATCATGGCTCTATACCGGTCTCCATTAATTCGGGTCTTCTTCAACACTTTGCTCTACAGCGGCAATTGTTTCTTCGGTGCGCACTGTTCGACGTCTCTGCGGATGCGTATTATCACATAGAGTAAACGTAGTGCGAAAACGATCCATGGTTAACCGAATTAATTGCTCTGATGGACGATTATGTCGACCATAAAATGGACGGAGCTTGCGGTAAACTTCGCGAACTGAACCGTTATTTTCGAAATAAATTTGCACGATTTGCAAGCGTTGTTCTTTTGTCAACCTGTTCATGATGAAATGGCAAACCAAACTGAACATAAATGACATTAGAGTTGCCAGATTTGACCACAAAATGCCAGTTTTATCTCTTTTCGAAAAACAAACCTGTAAAAAAAACACCCTATATGTATATAGTAATCATTGTATGATTAAACATATATTTGGGTAGAAAAGTATGATTTACCAACATAATTACTGCTGAAAACTTGGTTTCATTGAAGTGAAGCAAGGAACTCCCTAAAGTATACAATGTCTTAGCTATTTTGTTTAAGCAATCAAGTCTCTGCTTTACCCACAAAATTAATGCTTTGTTAACAAATTATTCGCCAATCAAAACATCTCGCTTTAGTACATTTTACGCAGTTCAAATTATTGTTGTAATCATGTAATCATGGCATTACAAAAACCTCGTATTTTAATCTTGTCACTAACAAGGTCTTTGCTTACATTTTAATTATGTGTCAGTAGCAAGTATTTAGTAAAAAAAAAACGACAAAAATAACAAATTATATATATGACACACAAAGCGCGATAATGTTAGCATGTGTTTTAAAATACACATAAAGACATGAAAATTACAGACACATATGAATATAATTGTAGCCTTTGGTAAATAAACAAAACATGTCGGAAATGAATAAAGCTTATATTTATTTGTAACTATTGCTAGTTAGTTATTTAAATTTGTTTGCTGTATTGGGAACAATTGTATTTTACTATAAACAATGAGAGAAATACAATAAATTCAATAAATTAAGTGAAATTAACTAAGTAAATTATATAGTCTTAACTATTTTTAGAACTTTGAAATATTTTAAAATAATTTTTACCATTGTTGTGAAAATTTAACTAATTAAAGACCTACAATTGAAAGCTAAATTTGAACTACATAAAGATCAACGATTTAAGATACAAGTTAAATAAACCAGACATAAAGGCATAAAGTGCAACGATTGAAAACGAAATTAGTTTTTGTAAAGACCTGCGATTGAAACTAAAATTTTGCTTTGAAAAACACTACAATCAAAGCTAATATTTAATTACATAGAGACAAAAATTAAACTACGAAGCAAGCTAAAAATTAGCTCTGAAAAGACTAATAATTGAAGATGTAATTGAACTACATAAAGACTTATGATTGAAGTTAAAATTTAACTAAATAAAGGCCTACGATTGCAGCTGATATTTAACTAATTAAAGACCAAAAATTTAAGCTAAAATTAACTTAGAACTATCTAAAATTGACACTAAAATTGGTTCACAAAAGACCTATAGTTGGCACTAAAATTTAACTAAATAATGGTCTCCGACAGAAGCTTATATTTAACTTAATAAAGATTAACAATTGAAGCTGAAATTGTTCTACAAAAGACCTACGGTTGAAGGCACTCTTCAATTACATAAAAACTTACGATTGAAACTAAAATGTAACTCTATAAAGACTTATAATTAAAGCTAAAATTAAACTATATAGATCTACGATTGAGCAACATAAGGACATACAATTGAAACTAAAATTTCACTAAATAAAAATCAGAAATAAAATTCAGCTTTGAAAATACGTACGATTGAAGCTAAAAATTAAGACAGGCTTACTACTGAGGAATCAGATTGAAGCTAAAATTAAACTATATCAGTGATGTTCTAAAATAAAAATGAAGATGTATTGGTGAGAGATTTTGTGCGAGCAAACATAATGTTAAAAGGCTTAAAATTAGAAAAACAAGACAGAATTGTTGCCAGTTATAAACAACTTATTAAATAAATGTTATTTAAATTTTAAGAAAAATAAAAACTATCAGAGACTATAAATAACAGTTCTCGATATCAAAAAATAATTTTTGATGTGGGTGCTAACTTTGATAGAAAACTGAACTTTACGATAACTTCTTAGCCTAGCACAGAAAGAGAATAGTTAGTTTTTCGAAAACATTTTTATTTCTCAATATAATCTTTTGAAACTTCAATACACTTAGTCCAATGCTTATCTAGCAATGTTATACCTTGATTAAAATAATTTTCTTCAAGGTCTTAACCACTTCACCACTATGACAACTGTAATTGCATCTTCATTTGAGGTAAAACGCTTGCCAGCTAGGAATTTTTTAAGATTTTGGAACAGGTAAAAGTCACTTTGAGCTAAAATAGCAAAAAATAAGGTGGGTGGTCAAGCAACTCGTACTTTAATTCGTTGATTTTTTTCATTGTTAAAACACTCTTGTGCGCTGCTGTATTGTCTTAATGAAAAATTATTATTTTGTGTTGTAACCCAGGACGTTTTTCTCAAAGTTTTACATTTAACTGAAATGCTGCAATAGTACTCTAAATTTATTGTTTCACCCTTTTGTAGATAGTCAATCAACAAAATACCTTGGCAGTCAAAAAACCGTTGCCATAACCTTACCAGCCGATTGAATTGTTTTTGCCTTCTTTGGGGCACTTCCTCTAGCTTCAGTGCATTGCTTGGATTGTACTCTTGTCTCTGGAGGATAGTGGAGGATTTATGTCTCATCAGCAGTTATGAAATGTCTCTTTTTCTTCAAACGATCTAAACAAGCTTGAGAAATTTTCATTCTTATAAGTTTTTAACAAATGCGGCACCCATCTTGCACAAAGTTGTTTTATCTGTAGTTCTTCATGCAATATTAAATGGACTTGATCATTTGAGATACCCATGATATTGACTATTTCAAGTACTTTCATTCGTTGATCATTTAATACCATATCATGCATTTTGGCTACAAATGTTTCTTTATGAGGGAGTTGTCAGATCGAAAAGAAATTTGACATGTGCCCATAGCACAGATGGAAGTTTTTTCTGTTTATACCGCGCTTTCTGTTTTAGGCTAAGGAGTATCCGAATCGCTCTCGTATTTTAGCTTATTTTTAAACTGATTTAACCATTGGGGTTAAATTGCATGATGTTTATAATTAAGAAATTAAAACAATTTATTTAAGTAAATTCTATGACAAAATAAAAAAACACTAAAATTTTGTCTTAAATTTTCAAAATTTTTAAATTAAAAAAAATTGTTTTTTAATTTTTGATCCACCATTGAATGCGTCTCTCAAGGAACTTTCATATGATGCCAAATCGAGCACACCAAATATTGACCCCAGGACAAAAAAAATGAGAAACGTAGTTTTAAAATTAAAAAATTTTCATATTAGTCGGGAACATCGATACCTTTTTTTCCATACAAACGGGGCCACCCTAATATACATAAAGGGCCATAACCATAGTCACAAAAAAAGTGTACTTTAATAGTTAAAAAGTTGACTTTTGTTAAAAGTACACTCTACTTTAACTATTGACACCTAAAAGTATACTTTAACCACTAAAACATAATTTTAATTTAAAACCATCTGAAGGTCTTTAGGCAAAGAACAAAAAAAGTAAAAACATCTTATACAATCTTATATACACTCCCGCAAATATTCTCTTTCTCTATCTCTATCTCTATCTCTTTGTTTTTTTTTTCTTTTTGTTCCTGTAAAGAGTTATCAAAAAATCAAGGCCAAAATAGCCTAATTATGATATCAATCTTACCTTCTGCATTTTTCCACCGCAAACACTTTTCTTAAATTTCCCGCTTAATTTTATTATTTTGCCGAAGAACCGACTTTAGTGTTTGTCTATGGTTATGGCCCAAAGACTTTCGATTGGAGTTTAAGGCCATACGATTGAAGCCAAGCTTGAAGTAATTGTTAGTAGAAGTTTAAGTTTTAACTTAGACCTGCATTTTCTTAACTTTGTATCCCTTTTTCTTTAACAATTTATATACACTGTTGTTAAAAATAAAAATGAACTTTCACTTATTAATAAACCGCAATTATGCATTTAGTAATAAAACTGCATTTCTACCAGCTCTTAATTTGTTAACTTGTTGCCACAAGCCTTTAAAATTATTCCCGCAATTCAGTTGTTTGCTTGATATAAAATGTTAAGATTTAAAAATAACTCATTAAAATTAAATATATAAAAATATACATACAAACCACTTTAACTTAAATGAGCATTTATGGTTATATAAGCGCCATATTCAAACATCATTGTTAAAGGCTTAAACAGCGAATATGTTTAAAACTGCAACTCTTCAAAAAAAAATTTACTAAGTAAATGTTGATTTAAGTAGTCAACATTTACTTAGTAATTTTTTTGTTCAAAAATTAAAATGCAAGAATGAATGAAAAACCCAGAATTGTAATTTAATGTTGAAATAAGAGTTTATTTTTATGTGATTTACAGATGTCATTAAAAACACATTTGTCAATGTTGTTTATTCCTTTCCACACACACTCACATGTTAACAGCAGGTAAGTAGTGGTGTATAAAATGAGAGTTGTAGATTTTAACATCAGGTTTTTTTTTTTGCAGAAATTTTTATTTACTGGTTTCCTGGTACCGGTTTAAAAAGCATTTTCCAACTGGCACTTAGCACGGTAGGGGAAATCACAAACCTTAAGAGAAAAAATATCACAAAAAAGATTTAAAAAGGTGTTACTGATAACTTCTTTTTTTTCGAAAAATTTGCAAAAATAATAAAGTTGTACGACTTCCTTAAATCCGTAAACATTCATCGCCAACAAAACGTTTACTTGCTAACGCTAATTCCTATACTTTGCAAACATTTGCCACTCATTTCAAAAATCGATTACAACTTGCTCAACTGTAAACCTGCATTATAATACAGGCCTTCTGGGCATTTGTTCAAAAAGGCAACACCGCAATTACATTTGTAGAATTCACTGCAACTGGTTGGTGAAGGAAACTGTATAACCAATGAATCATCCGGCTGTTCGACAGGACACACTATTTCGGCTTGGCCGTATTGCATCAAGGCCAACAACAAACAGTGGCAGTAAGTGGCAGAAACCAAAAAAGTGTTGAATTTCATTTTTATTTATTTGTTTACTTTTTCTGTCTCAACGTGCAAGTAAAACTGGCGTAGTTTAGAAAATGCTGATGGTTGTGCCACATTTTATATTATTTTTATAAAAAAAAAATATTTTTTTCTTTGATTTTTCTATTATTCGTTATCTTGATTGTTTGTTTTAGCTGTTGTTTTTTCCCGTTTTTTTTGTGTTCTCAGTTAATTGAATTTGATAGTTTTATGTTTGTACAATTTGTTAGCACATGTTTTTAAAGGGAGATGTTGATGAAGAGCATGAGCAAAACTTGACAAGTTTCCTTTAAAACGAATTTCCAATCTACTAGTTTTTTTTTAATAACAGGGAAATTACTAAACTATTGTTAAGAAAAATTTAGTTTTAGAGAAGAAGTGTTGTTCAATTAGCGTTATAAATTTTTTAAATAAAATTATAAATTTTAACATAATTAAAGAAAATATCAAGCGTTATGTCAATACAAATATTAAACATGACTTCTGCTTGGACTAACTAATAATACTGAAATTGTCATTTAGTAAAGGCTTTCATAACTGATATTGTTTGTTTTAGTTGTTTGTTTAAATTAAACAATCAATTGCAATTATGCAAAGTAATTGGTTTTGAAAAGAAACTACAAAAATGTAATTAAACTGAGATAAAAATCACACAATGACAGAGATTGGTGTGACATACACGCTTATTATACAGTCAAACCTCGATATAACGACTCTCACTATAACGAATTTTTTGAAATCCCCTACAACGCTCCATAAGATTTAATACAAAATACAACTCTGTATTACGAATACATTTGTCAATAGCCTCGTTATAACGAATTTTCATTTACTGCAGACTAACGAAATAGAAAGAATTATTTACCCCTATTTAACGAATTTTGCCAACTTATAACCTTTGCATAACGATTTCCATCAATTAATCCAAATTATATAAAACAGATACAAACAAAATTATTGTGTTTGCAACGACAATGTCTCCAGCAAACCTATTGTTGCCAACAACAGTGTTTTCCTTCAAATGATTTGTATAACCTCGTTATAACGAATAGAAGTGCAAATTCTCCTCGATATAACGAAGCTCATTGTAACACATTATTCGATATACCGTTGGTTTTCTAATCCCCTTAGGATTCGTTATACCAAGGTTGAACATAACACTAAAATATAATTCCACATGACTAATTGTCAATAGTAAGATTTTGAATGAAAATACAGTCGAATGTGCTCAAAAGAACTTTGAAAATTATGTGTGGTGTTCTTTTTCATATCTGCTTCTGCTCATGGTATATTAAGATTTAATTTATAAAGCCACTTCAAATAGTATCAAATAAATTCAGGAGACATATTTAACATGCTTCAATTTGTTTGAAATTTAAAATGTTTCTTTACTTTATTAAGTTTATGTAACATAGTTTAAACATTACTTTCCATAACGTACAGTGAGGAGCACAAGTGAATACATGTTAGTTGTGTTAACACCAATAGCGGTTCTGATTCTTGATTCTTTTGCAAAACACAATTAAAATTCAATCGTGGTTCTTTTTTGGGTTTGAATTTGTTGCTTTTTCAAGTCCCACTTTAACATCAATCGTGGTTCTTTTTTAAGTGCGAATTTAATACTTTTTTGTGTCTGAATTAGATTATTTTTCGAATAAGAATTTGGTTGCTCTTTCTAGTCCCAATTTAACATCATTCGTGGTTCTTTTTTTAGGGTTTAAATTTGTTGCTCTTTCTAGTCCGAATTTAGCATAAATCGTGATCCCTTTTTAAATTCGATTTTGACTCTTTTTTTAGTATGAATTTGGTTTCTTTTTCTAGTCCCAATTTACCATCATTTGTGGTTCTTTTTTAAGCTCGACTTTGTTTCTTTTTCTAGTCCCAATTTAGCATCCTTTTCTGTCCTTTTTTGGGTAAGAATTTGGTTTCTTTTTGTAGTTTCAATTTAACGTCATTCTTGTCATAGTTCTTTTTTCAGTTCGACTTTGTTTCTTTTTCAAGTCCGAATTTAACATCAATCGTGGCCCTTTTTGGAGTGCGAATTTAATTCTTTTTTGATTTCCAATTAAGCATCAATCTTTGGTTCCTTTTTCTATTCCCAATTTAATATCATTCGTGGTTCTTTTTAAAGTTCGAATTTTATTCTTTTTTGATTCCTAATTAAGCATCAATCTAGGTGAGTTAGAATCATACGTGGTTCTTTTTAAGCTCGACTTTGTTGCTTTTTCTAGTCCCAATTTAGCATCCTTTTCTGTCCTTTTTTGGGTAAGAATTTGGTTTCTTTTTGTAGTTTCAATTTAACGTCATTCTTGTCATAGTTCTTTTTTCAGTTCGACTTTGTTTCTTTTTCTAGTCCCAATTTAACATCAATCGTGGTCCTTTTTGGAGTGCGAATTTAATTTGTTTTTGATTGCCAATTAAGCATCAATCTATAGTTCCTTTTTCTATTCCCAATTCAACGTCATTCCTGGTTCTTTTTTTTGGGTTTAAATTTGTTGCTCTTTCGTGATCCCTTTTTAAATTCGATTTTGACTCTTTTTTTAGTATGAATTTGGTTTCTTTTTCTAGTCCCAATTTACCATCATTCGTGGTTTTTTTTTAAGCTCGACTTTGTTTCTTTTTCTACTCCCAATTTAGCATCCTTTTCTGTCCTTTTTTTGGGTAAGAATTTGTTTCCTTTTTCTAGTTTCAATTTAACGTCATTCTTGTCATAGTTTTTTTTTAAGTTCGACTTTGTTTCTTTTTCAAGTCCCAATTTAACATCAATCGTGGTCCTTTTTGGAGTGCGAATTTAATTCTTTTTTGATTTACAATTAAGCATCAATCTTTGGTTCCTTTTTCTATTCCCAATTTAATATCATTCGTGGTTATTATTAAAGTTCGAATTTTATTCTTTTTTGATTCCTAATTAAGCATCAATCTAGGTGAGTTAGAATCATACGTGGTTCTTTTTAAGCTCTACTTTGTTCCTTTTTCTAGTCCCAATTTAGCATCATTTTCTGTCCTTTTTTGAGTAAGAATTTGGTTTCGTTTTTAGTTCTAATTTAGCATCAATCGTGATCCTTTTTTAATCCGTTTTTGACTCTTTTTTGAGTAAGAATTTGGTTTCTTTTTCTAGTCCCAATTTACCGTCATTCGCTGTTCTTTTTTAAGCTCGAATTTGTTGCTTTTTCTAGGTCCAATTTAACATACTTTTTGTCCTTTTTTGTAAGAATTTCGTTCCTTTTTTAGTCCTAATTTGGCATCAATCATGGTTATTTTTTTTAGTCCTAATTTGATTCTTTTTTGAGTAAGAATTTGGTTCCTTTTTCTAGTTCTTTTTTAAGTACGATTTTTTTTATTTTTCGAGTCCCAATTTAACATCAATCTTGGTTCTTTTTTGAGTTCAATTTTTTTTTTATAATTTCAATTCAACATTATTGCTTTAAAAAATTATGTTGCAATTAAAATTGTTCTAGATACATTCTATGTTTTGTCGTATTTTGGATGCCATGTTTATTGGTAATTTATTGAAAACATCAAAACCTATATTGTATTGAAAAATGGAAAAATTGTTCTGATAAAATTTGTATTTTAAAGGTGAATTAATACAAACAATGTTCTTATTCACCCAAGTATATTTTATTCGTCAAACAAGTACATTTACTTATACTTTCACTCTCTTTATCCATCTATGTATCTATCTCTCTGTCTTTTCACCCAAATCCACTAAATAAAGACCTTGTGTGCCGTAAAGTTATTTGTAGATCCGCTCGTAGTTATTTTTTATATATGTTTATATTGTTTTGTTACTACAACACATTATTTAGTAGATTTCCAAATTGTATGTTAAATATTATAAAATATAAACATGTACAGCAGTTTTTACACCAAGTTTAGTAGCTAACTTTATGATTATTACCTTTTTACACTCAAATGGAAGAACTAAAGAACACAGAAAAAGTTGTAAACTACTTAATGCCAGTAATAAAGCGCAACAAAATGTAACTACAATCCAGTAGTACAAGAACTAACAATAACAATATTTACCTGGGTAGTAAAACATAAATGTATGTATAAACAAAGCACTATAACAAATCACAATCATTAAATATTATTATGTCTAAATATTTTGCAGTAGAATCAGTACGGTTTTGTTCGGTGTAATACAGAGCAAACAAAAAAATGATATGTTTTGCCACAAATACACCGACATTTATACACAAAATTGCAAACACAAGCTCGCTTTCTCTCTCTCTCTCTCTTTGTCTCTATTTTTTTCACTGGTTTTATTTCTATAATTTATACTATTTCAACTCATACTTATAATTGACGGCATTAAAAGACTAGAAATTATCTAGCTAGAGTGTTGTAATCGGCTGTTAAAAATCTTCAATACTCTACACTTAAAACCAGTAAAAAACTAAAGAAAATACGCAAACTATGCGCATAAAGACCTTTGTCAAACAAAATAGACTAAAAATAGTCAACAGAATATCACTTTAACGTAAATCCGATTAACATACAGCAAACCTACGATTGGGGTTAAAATGTAACTTCGAAATGGTCTATGATTGAAGCAAAAATTTGACTTTAAACAGACCTTCATAAAGACCTGCGAATGAAACTAAAATTTAACTATGAAAAGACCTACGACTGAAGTTACAATTTAACTTTGCAATATAAGGACCTGCAATAGAAGCTAATATTTACCTTCATTATGGCATACGATTCAATCTACTATTTATCTTTATAAAGACCAATGATTAAATCTGAAGTTGAACTATAAAGACCTAGAATTGAAACTAATATTTAACTTTGAACAGACCAATGATTGAAGATGAAACTTAACTTTGAAAAGACCAACGACTAAAGGAAAAATTTAATTTTAAAAAGATCTTCATAAAGACCTTCGATTGAAGCTACATTTTAACACTACAAAGACCCATGATTGAAGGAAGAATTTTAATTTAAAAATACCTTCATAAAGACCTTCGATTGAAGTTACATTTTAACACTACAAAGACCCATGATTGAAGGAAGAATTTTAATTTAAAAATACCTTCATAAAGATCTTCGATTGAAGTTACAATTTAACTTTGCAAAGTCCCATGATTGAAGGAAAAATTTTACTTTGAAAAGACCTTCATAAAGTCCTTTGATTGAAGTTACAATTTAACATTGCAAAGACCAATGATTGAAGGAAAAATTTTACTTTGAAAAGACCTTCATAAAGTCCTTTGATTAAAGTTACAATTTAACATTGCAAAGTCCCATGATTGAAGGACAAATTTTACTTTGAAAATACCTTCATAAAGACCTTCGATTAAAGTTACAATTTAACTTTGCAAAGACCAATGATTGAAGGAAAAATTTTACTTTGAAAAGACCTTCATAACGACCTTCGATTGAAGCTACATTTTAACATTGCAAAGACCCATGATTGAAGGAAAAATTTTAATTTGGAAAGACTTTCATAAAGACTTCGGATTGAACTTCGTAAAGACCAATAATTGAAGCTATAATTTAACTTTGAAAGTTCCCTAATAAAGACCATCGAATGAAGCCAAAATTTAACTAAGAAAATACCTGAGTTTGAAGATAAAATCTAAATTGTAAAACTTTTATTATTGAGCCAAAAATTAAACTACATAAAGATCTACGTTTGCAGCACAAAAAAAGGGGAACAGTAAAGATTTTTACAATATTTTTTTTTTATATATCAATCATAAACTATGAATAGATTTAGTGGATTTTACTGAAGGAATATTAAAGAAAGTATTTCGAATAGAACTGTGTCTTAAACATTGAAAATTTTTTAAAATTTCAAAAAATATCTTTCCTATTTTTAGCACTCCGCCTTATTTATTAAACAAATATTCATATAATGTAAATCTCTATGAAATCTTTTTACATTTGCAAATGTTTCATAAAAAGTTTTACACATTTGTGCCAATTTATTATCAACTTTAACCCACTGTAGTGCCATTTTTACAAAAGACTCATACTTTTCAAGTCATTATTATAATTTTTCTCTATAAACATTCTAGTTTTAAAAGAATATAACAAGTTGTGTAAAAGTTACTTACTTTGCCATTTAAGTAGCATGTCTAATTTCGAGGTTATCTCACAGTTTGTTGTGTAACTTGTTTGTTATTAACCAAATATGGCGGATTTTTAATAGCAAAATAACTAACACAACTTTTAATATTTCATTGCAAATTTTAGTAATATATTTTAAATATTTTAAACGTGAGCAAGTTTTACACACACAGATATATGCACTTAATGAATTAAAAGAATTTTTCTATTAATTTTATAAGGCCCACTGCTGCCCCATAAGCTAAAATCTCCTACCTTAAAAGACAATAAATACACTTAAAGTTTGGTTTATATTCTATTGTTGCTCCCAGTTTAACAAGAATACAGCAAATATTTTAAGAGTTTCGAATTCATTATTTTTTGGCATACTACATTGAGCTTGTCCAAGAGTTTGGTTAATAACCTTTTTCTTTTAGAACAGTAATGCAGATTTATAATAACAAACTGCTTACGATAATGATGAATATTTTTATGTGAATCTGATTTACTTCGCTTGTGGATTTTGGATCGATTTTATAAATATTTTTTGATGATTGTTTTTATTAATTGTTCTATATTAATGGAGCAATTGAACAGATTTTTTTGAGAAATAATAGTTGTGATAGATCTGCATCTGTAGAACATTAAAAATGTGTTTTTTAGCTTAAAATTCAGCTATTTATGGAATGAATTCTGTAAGGTTGCGGAAGCATAAACATAATTCTTCAATAGATTTTAACACGACCGCCTTAACTGATGTACTGTAATACAGAATATACAGTTTTTAAACTCACTAATTTATATTGCATAAAATACAAATCGAAGGACGAAGGAAAGAGAAGGGAAGGTTATACAAAAAAAAAACTCAATTACTATTAAAAGAGTTTTCTTTATGTTGCCAGTACTTTGCGAAAGAGTTGAAAATTTGCATTGAAAATACTTGTGTATTTTGTTGCTGCATTATTAAAAACCATAAATATGAAAGCAAATATTACATTGAAATTATCTCAACCTTTATTTAATACAAAATAAAAATTATTTCTACAATTTTGTTTGCTGCACAAAAGAAAACTTGAAAATGGTTGTATCAGTGGTAAATATAGTGTAAAATTACAAACTCTTCAGTAAAATAAGTAGATATTAAGGCTAATTAAACTTTTGCAAACAATTTGTTTTCTACAAAAGTAGAAAATTATTATAAATGAAATTGCCTACAATTTGGAAATACTTGAACAAACCAAAAAAAAAAAAAACAACTTCTGTTTAAACACATTATTGTTACAAGAGCTTTTGGTAATTTGTAGAAACAAAACAAAAAGTGGAGTATTGCAAAAGTTGTTGTTATAAAAGGAAATGGTAAAGTTAAGACTTTAATTGAAAGGCTACAAAATATTGGACATCTGAATTTTACTATTAAATTTATTTAATATGAAATTGTTTAATCGTTTTTATATGCAGCTAACAGCTAAAAGTTAAAACTTAACTTTTTTTTAATGCTATTACCTAACTTGCCATTAAAACACCATAATCCAATTGCTATGTTGAAACCTTTTTTTCTGAAAACAAAAAACTCATTTATGCAGAAAGTACACAAAGTCTAGCAAATGTGAAAATTGCATTTGCGGTTATACACATTAAACATTTAGTTTGTGGCAAATAAAATGCTATAAATTTAATTTCTAATGCAGTCATCGTAAGTTAAAGTTAAATGTTGTTAAATAAATTATTGGATTTAAAGTTTAAATACATACAGACAACAACTAAAAAAAAACTAAAACTCTGAACGCACAATTTTACATAAACATTTACTGGTATCTATGTAAAACTTCGTTTAAGGCTCTAAATATTTTTAAAGCAGCAACACAAATACATTTCAAAAACTTTATTTTGTTTTTGTATTGTAAGTTAAAAAATGTGTGTATTTGTTTTCTGTACATAATCCCCCAGAGCTTACAAATGTCTAAATGTTTTTGTTGTGTTGTAGCAGAAAATTTATAACAAAAACCAATTTTTGCTTGTCTAACATAAAAATATTTATTAATTATTTAAAATTCACCAGACACCGCAAAGAAAAACACAAAAAAAAAATATTTTAAAATTTGTTTCCATACAAAAAGTTAAAAGCGTATGAGTGTCTATGCATGTATGAATGTATTGATATGTATAAAAAAAAAGTTTGTTAGAAATATAGCAATACAAATGTGAATATGTACTTTAAATAAATTTATTTCCATAACATACATTTTTCAACAGGGACGTGTTAAATTTCTCTTTTTTTTATAGCCCTTACTACTTCTGATCACCGCAGTGCCATCAGTGCTTACAACTAAAAACTTTAATGATAATAAGCCTTATTATGAGTGTCGTTTTCTTTTTACGTCAATGGCTGTTTCGTAATAGATTAAAGAAACAAATTTAATTTTATCTTTAATCTATTATGAAAGAGTCGTTGTCGGAAAAAGAAAACGATACTCATAATAAGGCTGAATATTCTAAACGTCAAGCTCCCTCACTTTGTAAATTCCAAGTTTTAAAGAAACAAGTTTAAAGTTTTTTTTTAATATATTATTTTATTATTGAATCTTTTTTTTTTTTGAAATTTACAATATGTATTCAAATCTTAATTCTACTTGTTGTTTATTAGTTGTTACCAATGTAACCACTAACTGTTGTATTCAAATTTTAAAAATGTCTTCTAGTTAGGCTCAAAGTATCGGTTCTTTTTAGTCTCTGGTGACCTTCGAACTGAAGCAGACCCCGAGCGAGGTCGTTAGGGTGGCCATTAGTTTATCGATGTAGCTAATTGAATATTTTTTTAATTTCCTCCTGGATAGTGGGGACGTTGTGATCCCTGTGGATATTATCATTACGTATATACGATGGAGCGCAAACAATTTGTCGTAATATTCTAGATTGTCTTCTTTGAAGCTTTTGGATGTTAGATGCGCATGCAGTACCCCATAATTGGATGCCATATGTCCATATTGGTTTTATGATGAACTTGTATAGGAGAATTTTGTTGTCTAAAGACAAATTTGAGTTTCGACCGAGAAGCTTATGTAGTTGAGCTCCTTTATGTTTCATAGGCATTATTTTCGCTTCAATATGACGATACCAGGTCAAGCGTTTATCTATATGAATTCCCAAGTACTTAAGATGGTTTTCTACCGGAACAGTGGTGTTATTTATTTTTACAGCTGGGCACGTTTGTCTTCTGTGCGTGAAAGTTAAGTGAGCACATTTAGCCGGGTTAACCTTTATTCTCCATTTTTCTAGCCTCTAGTTCGTTGATGTGGGACTGTAGATTTTGCAATGCGACTTTTGGGTCATGGTTAACGCTAATAAATGCTGTGTCGTCTGCAAATGTAGAGGTACGCGTGTTCAGGTTTGTTGGCATATCTGCTGTGTATATTATATATAGAAGCGGTCCTAATCTACTGCCTGTTTAAGGTGAAATTACCCATTTATACCGAACAAAACATTTCTTAGGACAAAGTTTTTTTTCATATGAATATTTTCGCTCTCTTAACAAGAGAGGCGTCAACCAACTTTGTGCGAACAATTATTTTTTTCGGAACAAATGGGTGAATCCACCTTTAATTACAAGTTACAATAAAACAAATTTGTTTGAGGTAATCTGAATGTTTAATTCATAATTTAATTTTTTGCTTTATATAAATATTGCTGATTTTCACTACCAAAATAACTAGACCAATAGCCAACAGTTAACCATATAAATCTGTTTAATTGCAGATGAGTATTTTCGACGTGATCGTGTTTTATACACACACACATGCAGACGTATGCAATGAAAAAATTGGTTTTAAAAAATACACTTATGGCAATTTCCAATATGCCACTTGTCTAAAATTATTACTTTACAAGAGGCAAGGGAGTTTATAAAATATTATGATATAGGTACAAACCAGTATGTATGTATGTAGAAGATAAGAACCCAGCCCAGAAGACGCCGATATTCAGGCCCTATAAAATTCACCAAAATGCTCACATACACATAACATCCTTTAACGGACTTGATACGCCACTGGAATGGTGATTCATTTGCCCACTGTACAGAGCTTGTGTTATGGAGATTACAAAATAAATGATGAATAAATCCAATACAATCTTAATTCGTAAATTGATTGATTAAGATTAAGAAGACTATCTCATCTAGTTACCTAATTACAATGAAGTCATTATAACGATACAATTTTTTTACTTTTCCAGAAGTTATAAAACATGACCCCAGTACTTCTGCACGCCTCTGACCTTAACATGTTATATGCTATATTTTGTTTCATTCAATTCACCTTATAAATGACTTTTGTTAATATTTTGTTAAAATGTTTATTTTATATGATTTATGACTTTCCATATATGCCTTTATGAGTAAAATACTACTCATCATTGTGAAATTTTTTGTGAGCCAGCAAACATTTGTTTCATATCTTCACACTCTTATAACTGCCCAATTGTTCACATTTGTTCATTCAGTTTCATTCTGTTTTGCAAGGCGAATGAGACTTTGGTGAATAAATGTTATTTTTTTTGTAGAAATAATAAAAAGTCATAAATTATCGTATAAAGAAAATATTTTGTATAAATTTAAACACGTTTTAATAGGATTTTTTTGGGGGTGGGGAGGGAATAGTTTGGCAAAGAAATTTGAATCTATAGTGTTATGAAATGAATAAAGTTGTTGTTGTTGAAACAAAAAATATATTCTCCGGAAAACGGATACAATTGAGTTGAGCTTAAAAAAACAAGATTAATTGTGAGTGTTAGAAAAAGGCAAAAAGATTTAATAGTGTTTATTAATAAACATACAGGTGTACGTTTTTTTAGGGACAAAGTTGTTTAGTTTTAATTAATTTATCAAGATTTTTTTAATGCTAAAAAAACCTTCATAAGTTATTCAATAAAATGACACATTCTGTTTATTATGGTGGAGTCAAGGATGTTATATTTAAAATATTCATATTTTGTTTGATATATTTCCGTTATTAACAGTAAAATATTACTTTCGTGTATAATTTGATATTTTAAATTAATTTATAGTATTTTTATCTAAAAGAAAAATGACTGAAAATGATTACTGTTTGATATAAGCATATCAAGTAAAAAAGCTAAAAATATGTGTGTGTTGCTGCAAAGTCGCAAATGTTTCCTATTTAATATCTGATTTCACATTGAGAAAATTTTAAGCCTTTTCTATAGTAAATTATCTGTGTACATTTTTTTTTAATATAAAGTAGTAAACTACTACTCATTGTGAAATTCTTTCTCAGCCAGCAAACATTTTTGTTTTTGATATCTTCGCTCTCTTATAACTGCCCAATTTTTCACATATTATTTATCTTTGTTCATTCAGTTTCATTCTGTTGTTCAAGACGAATGATACTTTGGCTATTTATTACAAATATTAATTAGGAATAAATTTATTAAAGCTAAAGTGTATGAGCGAATGAGTATACACTTAGGTCTTTGTATGCGGTAGATGTGTTCCAAAGTAAACCGCATAAAGAAAATCCGCATAAAAAAAGGCTGATTTTCACACAAAATGGATGATTCGTTCCAAAAAGTTGAAAACCCGCATAACATCAAATTTAGGTGTAAAAATTAGACCAAAATTGCATAAAAAAGTCACAAGATAAAAAAATAACCAAACACAATTCATTTATTTATTATAAAAATTACATAAAAAGGGGGAAATCAGTCAATTTTATTACATTTATCTGCTTAAACAGGTTTATAAAAGTTAAAAAATAAATAAGTACGAACTAAAAACCAAAAAAAAATCATTTATAGAATTTAAAATTTGATACTTAAATGTAATATGTAATGTCTTACCATATTATCGGAATCACTACTTGATAATGCATACAATCTTTATTTAGAATATTTTGATCTGTTTTTTTTAAAAATAATTTGTCATTAATTTTTGAGTTGTATTTTTTTTTTTTAACTGATTGTGTTGTTGGCGATATCCTGACATAAGGTTACAAATTTATCTATTGAGTTTAAAGGCTTTTTCAGTATCTGGTTCGTTTAGAAGGATTTGATTTTGTACCTCATTAGCTGTCTAAAGAATTTTTGCAACCGTTTGAACATTGAGTGGTGCACAATCACTTTCTGGATTTTCATCATTTTCTTTCAAATTTTGAAAATTACTATGCAGTAGTGATGCCAACAAAATAATTCTGAAAACTCAATGACAACAATAATACATACAAAAAAAGTCGATTTTAAAACCGCTTAACTTCAAATCCGCATAAAAATAAACCGCATAAAAACAGATCTAAGTGTAATTTCATTAACAAGCTAAATAAAATATTATTCATACGTTTAGTTGTCCTTATTTATTAAAGTCATCCTAAAAATTGGTCACACAAAACACTAGTTCATTTGCTTTGATTACTACAGTTCACCAATACGTATGATTGTTATTCAATAAATTTGAAATAAGATATTAATCATACGTGCATATTTATATAAAAATGAAATGGTCCATGTATGTAATGACATCACGTAATACGGCTGGAGCGATTTGGCTGTTTTTTTTTTATTCGATTCAAAATTCTCAGGAGATGGTTTGTATAGAAAAAAAAATTCAAAAATTCCAGGTAAAACTCCGATTTTTTTTGTGAGTCCAGTCAACTTTAATTAAAAAAAACCCCTTAAAGTATGCTGTACAAATGTAGATATTTGTGAATGCATCTTATTCTATGAAATACAAATCATTAGTAAATACCGAGCGAAGCCGGGGCGGTCAGCTAGTATTTATATAAAACATTAACAAACCCCATTTATAAATAGAATTACTAAAATAATTTTTTGTAGAATTCTTTTAAATTTCTCTTCCTGATTATAAACCCTTTAATGCCATAATACCACTTCCTTTCATGTTATACTTCAGCTGATTTCAGTTACAAAAAAAACAACACATCACGTCCTACCAACTAACAAATTAACGTGATTAACACTTGCAAACGAGTCGAAAATACATGTATACATACACACAACAAAATAAAGAAAATCTACAGAATTTATGTTGAAAATCCCAAACTCACGTTTAAGCCAAACTACAAGTACCATAACAGCTACTATTCTCTTCAGCTGTTTCAATGCACGCTAGCAAAGTATTATATTTATAGAAAAAATTAAGCAGCTAAAAGAAAACAAAAATAAGAAGAATGAAAACGAAAACAAAAATACCAGCAAAACATGAAATTGTTATGACCACATCTACTATTTAAAGGAACACATTAAAAAAGGAAAGATTCAAAACAAAATATGTACACAAAATAAAATGTATAACAGCGACTCACTCCATGTTCGCTGCTTAACAACATGGCCAATATTAAAGCATTCATTCATGCACATCCTTACTTCCCTTTCCCGTTCTACCATCAATTCATTCATTACTTACATTTGGTTAGATAGTGAAAACAAAAAGGATAAGCTATTTTTTGTCATTACCGGCAATTCTGTGAAAGCAAATCTACAGCTGGGTATAGATAAAATTTAAAAAAAAACGATAACGAAATTGTACCAAAAAAAAAAAAGAACTGACATAACAAAAGGAAATAAGATAAAAGGAAATATGCTGGAAAATGTGTACAGTGGAAATATAATTTAAACATTGAGTTAATTATGTCACGTGCCAGTGAAGTAACATTTTAAACAACTTGGTGGCTTTCTTTATTTTTTACGTTTAATGAATATTTTTCATAATTATCGAGCTTTAAAGCAAGAGTATGATAAAAACTAATTATCGGTCTGAAAATTGGTGGTGAAATCCGTGAAACATGTTGGAGATTAATTTGAATGGCTTTCCTAAAACTGAAAGAATAAACGTTAAGGATGTATGTTTTCAAAGTGAACATTTCATTAATAAATTGTGGTGGTACTTCTTTTTTGTTCTTTTACAAATAAAAACAAACTAACCAGCTTCTCAAATTATTTAGCTTGCAAACATTTTGATAAAATTTGTCTTTACTTTAAGGCATTTTTTAGCATTACTTTTAGTCAAACATTGCAAGAAGCTGCAGGAAAGAAAGATAAATGTATTAAATTCTGAATTCAAAATACTCATTGCTGAGTATATTTAATTTGCCTTTTTAATTAGTTGTAGAAATTTAAAATCTGCTGTTAATGCTCTCAAACCCAATGTAATTATTTTTTTAACATGCAGTTCTAATGTCAGAATCTAAACCAATTCTGCAAATTTATTACAATATAAACCGGCTACATACAATTTCCTTGTGAAATTTTTAACCTCCCTATATAACGTAAATATCTACCCTAACTTGGTTTCAGTAGAATATTTTGATTCCGTTTTGATAATGACCACACCACTTAGTGATATAGGAGAAGAGAGTAGATCTGAGCCAAAGTTCAAGTATGCAATAAAATCACACCACAAAATAACAAAAAATTTAAATTTAGAAAGTACAAAGTGATATTAACATTAACAGAAAAATCAATTAGAAAATAAAAATCATTGTAATGTTTACACGATTTTCTTAGATATAATAATTTGTTTGATTAATTTGAATATAAATTGTAGAAACGAGTTGATCGATGAGGAACCTTAAAGTTTATGTTGCTGAGTAGGAAGTCGAAACAGACTGCACCATTTATTAGTTTAAATAAAAATGAAACGCTAAACAAAGCTCTTCTGCTCTCCAACGTTGGTAATTTTATTAATACAAGCCTTGTAAGGAGGAATAATGACGTTAGGATTGCATGTTGAGTTGCCCAAACAAAAAAGAAGAAATTGTTTTTGCACTGATTCTATAATGTTTTTGAGATGATTCGCATTCGGATCCCAAATAACAGATCCATATTCCAAGATTGGTTGTGGGGTAACTTTGTTTACCATCATATATATATGTGTTTTTGAAATTTAATTTAGGATCCAAAAGTACTCCAAGATCTGAAAATTCCGTAACCAAATCAAGTTGATGTACGGCCAATGTAAAGTTAAATAAAGCGTTATCATTTCTTGAAAAAATGCATATGTTTGCATTTTTTCAGATTCAGTTCCATTAAACTAAGCACGCACCATTGAAATAGTTCATCCAAATCATGTTGCAGCAAATTTTTTTTCAATGTTATTGTAATAGCTACACATCATCAGCGGCATACATTAAGACGTTACAATATGTAATTACTTACGGCAAGTCATTGATGAATAAAGAAAATAAAATTGGATCAATGTGACTGCCTTGGGGCACTCCAAAACTTACAATAGTGTTTTTTAATGTAGTATTATTGAAAACAACATTTTGTTTTCGGTTTGTTGAATATGATTTAATCATATTTATAATTTAATATTTTTTGTCTAAGACTGTGTAGCGTCAGACATTCAGAGAGATAATGAAATATTGCTTCTTCCTTCTCGCGATCCTGGCAACTATGGCAGTAAGATGCTGAAAGGAAACCCCAGTCTGCTTGCTAATGTCCAAATTGAAGATTTTTAATTCAAATCCATGCAAAATATAAGAAGTCCTAGCTAGGCCCTGCGGTTCGCTTATGTGAACACATTTTGGTCTTTGTTTAAGGGTGAATATTGTTTATTTTCGTTTAAGGTTTCTTAATAAAATTGAGTTGCTGTCGAAACTATAAAAGAACAAGTAGTTGATATTTCTCGTTTTGACAAATAGCAAGTAAAGGATTGTTTTAAAAATATAAAAAATACTATTTAAAAACTTTTTTAATTTTTTTTTTTTAATTCTAGCTTTGATCATTTTAACGTTTTTAAAAAAACTTGCTTGCAATGGATTGTGTCCTTCTGATAGTCTACATGAAAAATTCAAGAAATTTTTAATAAGATTTTTGCTTTTGCAATTAGAAACAAGTAAGAAAGTATAGTCGGCCAAGCCTGACCATAAAATACCCTACACCCAGTATATGTATAAAACAGTTTTTCAGAAATGAGCGTTATATGGGAGCTATGACCTATTATGGACCGAGCAACCAAAAATTTAGTGTCATGATGTCTATGAATATTAATATTATATGTGTTAATCTTTATCCCGATACAAACACTTTTAAAAGATTTATGGGAGTTAAATTGAATTACGGTCTTATATGGGAGTTTCGGCTAATAATGGACCAACTATTATAAAATTCGGTGTCATTATTTCTATGTATAAGAAACTTATTTATTTGGGTACCAACATTTTTAAGAAATTTATGATCGTTAAAATGATTTTCGGAAGTGGACCTTTTATGGGAGCTACGACTAAGTATGGATCGATCTGTACAAAATCTGTTCGTGTGATTTGGCTTTATTTACCACTCATTTGTGATGAAATTTGTTCGGATACTTGCATAATTCACACATTTATGATCGGTAAACCACAATTTCGGGAGGACATTTGTATGGAGGCCAAGTGAAATAATGGACCGCCAGTTTCAATCCCATCTATCCTTGGGCCGAAAAATATCACCCACCAAATTTTGTCGAAATATCTTCAAAATTGCGATCTGTACTCTGCGCACAAGCTTTACATGGACAGCAAGCCAGCCAGACGGACGGGCATCGTTTAATTGACTCAGAAAGTGATTCTGAGTCGATCGGGATACTTTAAGGTGTCTTTTGGACCAATATTTTAGGGCGTTACAAACATCAGCACAAATCCAATATACCCTCCCCACTATGGTGGCGTAGGTTATAATAAAGGCTGTTCTTTTAGATGTATAGAACTTTGAAATGGAATCAAAGATGATTTTTTTAAATTGACATGCAATTTACTTTATTCGAAAGATAATCTTCTGGCATTAAAATTGAAATACGACCTGTGGCATATGACCGCCACGGCTGGCTGGTCTAATTTTCGATGACTTTTTTCGATATTTATGGCCATATAACGGCAATAATGTGGGGAATGTTGTCCTCCAAGTGGTCAGTCGTGTCGGGCTTATTGGCGTACACTAACAATTTTACATATCCACACCGGAAATAATCTAGCGCCATTAAATGGCACGAACTTAAAGGCCAATTCACGGTTGCGAAACGGGAAACCATGCACTTACAAAACATTGGCTTCAATAAATTAATTGTGGCATGAGTGTTTTGAGATGCATGAGTTGTTAAAACAACAATTCCTGCAGATCAAGATTGTTCAATTTATGAACGAAAAATTCTGTAATCATGGCTCTATAGCGAGCACCATTCAATGTGACGTGCTGACCAGCTTCAGACCAATTATACCACCAGCCCATAAAGCACACCAAATATTCAGTTGAGAGTTATCATTACTCTTAATATGTAAATTTTGTTTATTGACGTAACTATTCAACCGGAAGTGAGCTCCATCGCTAAACAAAATTTGCTTTTGAAAATTGGGATTTCGTATTTTGAACACAACCATGACTTTCAATATAAATTGGCACAATTTGGAAGCGTTGTTCAGGCATCAGTCTATTCATGTTAAAATGCCAAATCAAACTAAACATAAAACATTTGACAGCTGGCAAAATGGCCGCCAGTTTAAAGTGTTGTCAATTTAAAGTACATAATATACCTCTAAAAAAACATCCTTTATATATTTCTTGAAAATATTTAGTTAATACTATGTAGCCAATAAATCCTTAAATATTTTAAAAATTCTCATCATTTTTATCTAAACAATAAATTTCCATTCAAATTGTTATACAAACAACTTTTCTTAATAACAAATGATAAAGAAGGCAAAGCTAAAACTGAAACACTATCATAAATGTTATACGTTCATTTTGTTTTTAATTCTAGGAACTTTTAATGTCTATCATAATGAAAATCTTTATAAATGTTTTGAAATAAAACTTTCAACCATAAAAAATACACTTATAGAGAGATTTTTTAAACAAACTTCCTACACAAACTTTGTGATTTTTTTATTGTTTTTTTTTTATATATAAATACAATATTTTAATAGTATTTTCTTTTTGCTATTTCTTTATTGCAGCTCTTAGTATAACAAGAGGAAAAACAAAGAAAACCAGCAACTAAAAATCAAGCATTTAAATAAAATCTACAGCAAAATGCATACCGCAATACCAGTACCAAAAGACCACCTGCATCTTGCTGGACATAAATTTTATTTAAGATAAAACTTTAAAAAAAAAAAATACTAAAAGAAATAACATACAGCAGCAGCAAGAACAACAACATAATTTCTTCATACAGTTTGTCGTTCATTTATACATTTCTGCTTTCCTTCATGCTGTGCATAATACAACACAGACAATTGTTATATTTTGTAACATAAAATTCCGAAAAACACAGTGACACTTGCTTATAAAACAAGCAACGAAGGCACGTAGACAGAGACAGAGAAAGAGAGAGAGACAAACAGAGAAAGTGCTGTACATTGTAGCCGAATATAGTAGAAAAGTTTGTAAGCAGAAACAAAATTTTGCTGGGTTTTTATATTTTTAAATACGTTGTAGTTATAAACGTTTGCTACCACCACCATAGAAACAACGAACGGAAACACAATTGGAAAAAATGTGTTCAAAAACACAATTTTGTTTTTTAAATTTACGCACATATTTAATATATTTATGCTGTTATTTACTCATCATGGTAGCAGCTGGTTCCCGGGTGGTCAATGGTTTGAAATGTTACTGTAATCCCAAAGAATGTGATGTTCTACGTGCACTGGATTGTCCGGGCAAGGGTTTAATGCTGTGGGATCCCTGCAAGTAAGTAAAAGAGAATGGTTGCATATAACAAATTAAATGTAAATTTCGTAAAGCAACGAATTCACAAATATAAATAAAATAATAGTTTAAGTAACTTGTGTCCAAAATAATTTTTTTCTCAAATTTGGCAACTAATTTATATTTCCTTCTTTATGTAAGTCAAATTAATAGCTTTTGAAAGAATTAAAAAAAATATATAAAACGAGTGATTTTGGGCTCGGGCTCACAGAAACATTGGAATTAACAAAATAAAACATTGAACATTGCAATTCCAAGATGTATCAATATTGGAACAGCGGGAAGAAATTGAAAAAAAAAGTGCTGAATTCTTTTGTGCCGCATCTTATTTATCACTTTTGTTGGAAGCAAAAGAACAAAATTTAGTAGAAATCTATATATATAAAATACAATGTTTGTATGTTTGTCCTTTATAGACTCTAAAACTATCTAACCGATTTGTCCCAAACTGGTTTCATTTGAAAGGTTATGGTCACAATTAGGTTTACTGCTAAAAATATTTCAAGTGGGCGTGGCCCCTCCCACATAAATTGAATAACATCATATATCTTGACTATTGTAATAGCAAGAGTTTTGAAACCTTGCAGTATCCCATATGTTACTGATTTAAATAATCAGGAAAAAATGGGCGGGATCGGACCAGTGGGAGTGGCATCTCCCATACAAAGTAAGTATTTAATATCATATATCTACAGTACTATAATAGCCATAGTCTTAGAAATTTGTGCACGTTGATTATTTGTTAATGTGAATAGTTGTGGGAAAAATGGGCGGGATCGCACTAGTGGGAGTGGCAGCTCCCATACAAAGTAAATACTAAATATCAAATATATAAAAATTAATGTTTGTATGTATGTCCTTTAGAGACTCCTAAAGTATCCATCTGATCATGTGATGATCTTCGGCAAAGTTGTTATGCGTGAGACCGGGAAGGTTTCTGAGTTGGCATGACCACGCCTACTCTAACGCCCACTTTTTAATTGATAAATTGCTTTGGCTGGGGTTTTTACAGATTTAGTTCAAACAATTTGTATACACATCTTGAAGGCGAGGTAAAAAGAAGAATTTTATGTGCCAAAGCTTCTTATTTCTTTCGACCACTCCTACTTTTTTAAATTGTGTAATTGATTCTACTCGGATTTTAACATGTTTACCTCAAATCGAATACACATGTTACTGTAGGTGAGGTAAAAATTAAGATTCATACTCCACGGGAAGGCAAGACCGCTGGACCGATCTTACTAAAAATTTGATGGAAGAAGTATTCTTAGTATTCAAAATGAGAAAAATCAATAAAATTACTCAAAATGAATTGAATATTTGTGTAATGTCTTTCTTTCAGATTTATTTTAATTGGTAGCGTAGCAACGCGCGCAGGGTACAGCTAGTTTAATATAAAATCAAAAATCTTCTTATACATATTACATTGAGTTTTTCATGAAAAACTTCCATCTCTAATTTAAATCTTTTTCAATTTAGTATTTTTATACCCACCACCAACAAGTCATATAGATATATCGATCCTAGTCTCCGAAAAGTATTTTTATTCCGCACCCTTAAACAATTTCCGGTCAAGAAAATTCAAACTTAACTTTTTAAATTAATTTAAATCTTGTGTAACCAAATCAGCTGTTAGTTTGGCTCTACCTTGTCCATGTGACAGTCAGTTGCCAGTTTGACATAAACAAATTTATGCACTTATATGTATGTATAAAAATGTTCTTTAATATTTTAAAAACAAAATAGTAACTACTGAGAAATATTTCAAACTACGTACAGTGGCTCACAGTCAAAGTGAGCCAAGGTCTGGGGCCAAATTACCGCATTCGATATCGAGTAAAATTCGATGGCATTCGATATCGAGCAAGAAATTTAGTACATTTTATCACAATTTCCATATCGAAATCAATCGGATAAAATTATTAATATATAATGTAAATTAATTTTGTATGACAGAAATTTTACTAGTTTTGTTAATTGTCTATAAAACTTCAAAAACATATCAACTATTCCAGTTGTATTATTTGCTTAGTGTAAAAAAGTAACAAAAATATAAAAGAGTCTGCAAATTTAGCTAACAGTGAAAGTGAGCCACTTTAACTAAAGTCGGTTTAAATACAATAGCGGTATTCACACCGAGCTTGTTAGTTTGTTAGTCGGTAGTTTGTTAATTTGTTAAAGTTACCAACTGTGAACGACCCCCTTTTTAAAACTTTGTTAGTCTGGTAACTTTCGACGTAAAACAGCTGATTTATTGTTTTGACACAATTTATTATTCTGGAAAAAATAAAACATGCAACGAGAAAGTGTAAAAAAAACAATTGTAAACCATTTAATTACTCATTTTTTCTTTTGGTTATCCACTACGAGAACAGTTTATGATTTATTAAAATAAAATAAAAAATCATTTGTTTAACATACTTACTCTCAATGTACACAAATATTTTTTTAGAAATGTATCACAAATGATTTCTTAAGTATATTTATTTAGAAACTGCAACAGCTGATTGTGAGTTACCAACTAACAACTATTTTATCAGGGGTGCCGTGTCGTTAATTTGTTAAATGTTTATCCGTTAGCGCGTTAAATATACAAAAACAAAATGCGTGTAAAAAAGTAACGATTAATGACTAACAAACTAACAAGCTCGGTGTGAATACCGCTAATATTTATATTTTGTTGGTCCATCCATGCATATATGAGCCGTAAATATTCCCCATATGCGACGTAAATAGTTTACTTATGCGGCAAAGAAATCTTATATATGCACATTTTCGTTATACTCGTGAACTATACTCGTGCGTTGCTAAGAGCATCTGCATGTCATATTATGTGTCTAGCTTGAATTGGGCAATAATGAGTCAATGAATTGTTCAGCACTGTTAATCATATAAATAGATTAACATGAAATTATTGTACAATAATATTTCAGTGAACAATTATTTTCTTTATTTTACTTAAATAACCAAAAAAAAAAACCTCATAAATTTTACACCATATTAAAACAATTAAACTATTTTTATATTACTTTTAGATGCTGCCGTATATGCGCCAAAACCCTAGGTGAAACTTGCGGTGGACCAGGTGATTTTTCGGGACAATGTGAGCCACCACTTAAGTGTGTAACAAAACTGCCCATATCAAGTGGTTTAGGTGTTTGCATGGGTAAGTTGAAATTTTTCTTCATTTACGAACCTCTCCCTTCAGTATTAATTTACCTTGATGTTTTTTGGCCACAAAAAAATGTATGGCTAAATGCCAGTGCATGGCTGGTATGATTTCCGGATAATCTTTGGCATTAATGGTGTAATTTCTGACATAATAAAGTTTATGCTGAAATACATAAAGTGTAGCGTAATTTATCTTTTAGATGTTAAAATATTAAATATACCGCTAATACAGGACATTTCCTGGGTAAGTTACTGGTTCTCAATACCTCTGTCATCATCACCTTTATGGCAGCGTTATTTGAATAGGTCAATTCTAAGACTTTACAGCCATCCACTTCATAATTCATGAGATTCATATTGCGATTGTCTTTTCTAATTATATCAAGTACTATTTTCATACTGAATTCGTTAACAGTTTGGTTTAACATAAATTCTATCCATAACTGC
Organism: Bellardia pandia; assembly: GCA_916048285.2. Lineage (NCBI taxonomy): Eukaryota > Metazoa > Arthropoda > Insecta > Diptera > Calliphoridae > Bellardia > Bellardia pandia. The sequence goes on along the minus strand of OU696531.1, from coordinate 96,065,161 downwards.
TGTTTTGTGGGCAAAGAAGTATTGAACATGAGATATAAACCTTCGTTGACAACAACGAATTCAAACTCATCAACAGCAATGAACATTTTATCGTGATGCTGAGTAGAAGAAATGTCATATTTGTAATAAATTATTAAGTAATTTCGATTTTTATAACTTACTTTATTTTTGGCTGCTATTGCATAAATTAAACAACAATTTATAAAAATTATTAAACGCCAATATATTTCATACATTTTATGTGGGTACAAACTTATTTTGTTATTTATAACAACTGAACACGTTTTACTAAGTTTATAACAAAATAATAAATTCTAAACACATATTCTGTTAACTATTAAAATGAAATTAACAAACATTAAATATTTAACTGAGTTTAGCAATTTATTTGTAACTTAATTAGTGAACTACACTCACAGTGGAACAATAATTGTCATGCGTTAAGTAATTTTCTAAATAATAACATAATTTAAAATAGATTAATTAGTACAAAGTTGAACTAATTTCTGTAAACAAATGTTATGATTCGTATATACGCAAAAGAATAACAAGAGTTGCTACAAATGTGTATTTAAAACATTAAATACAAACTATATTGGAGTAAGCATTTAAGACGCAAATTAAGATCTACGACTAGCTCCTTTCCTTATGCCTAACATACAATAAATATACTATACAAGTAAATTGTGAATGTAACTTAACAACAACGAAATGATGGCAAAATGTTAAGCCATTTGAGGTACATTTTTCTCACCCTACTATGACTATGAAACTGTCAAACGCCTTGACAGAATTTGTACCCTATATTTGATTTCTCTCCCTAATATTGACATGGTTACTTATTTAAAGATCATTTTCTTTAGGCTATCCTTCCCTTTTTGATACGGAATTAAAATTGCATTATGTTTTTATTTTTTACAAAAAAAAATTTCAAAAGATATTTATTAATTTAAAGGCAAAACAAAATAAGAAAATCATAATGAAATAAATTCTTTCATAAATGAAAGCAAAAAGGATCAATGAAAAATAATGTAAATAAGAAATAAAAAAACTAGACATACATAGTCATTACTCTCAGAAAGAGTGGAATATTTGGAGTGTGGAAGAATCCACTTTCTTTCAGAATTGTTTCCTTTAAATAAAGTAAATCTTTGCAATGTCAGCCACATGCCTATTTTTTTACAGAATTTAATTCTAACCTGAGACTTTAATAAGACTTTGTATTAGCTAGTTCTTGGTTATAAATTTTCGTTTTATAAATTATAATCACTTTTGAAAAAAAATTAATATTGGCAAAAAAATATCTAATTGTGTACTTATATACACTTTGATTAATGTGATCACTTAGAATTGTAGGTCTTTTTATCACTAGGGTTACTATGCTAATTTCATAATCATTAAGCTGTCAGCATAGAATTTTAGTTTGGTCATACTTGGAATAATTGAGGTAAGGGCTTAGCTCGCCGGCAATGGGAGGGTATTTGTTCATTCTAAAACAGAGGTAGGCAAAGCGTAAAATAACAGCGCTTCTCCACAACGAGACTGGATATGAACGAATCTTAGACTTCATAAAAAGAAGAAATATTAAGTATTACGAAGCTATACAAAATTCCTGTCATCGACTGATACAGGATTGCATACAGACGGCTTAATTGCAGCATTGAAAAAAAATCTATTAAATCGAAAATAGCATGTATAAGTTATTATTTTCTAAATAATTTCACTCTATACATGCATATTTTCCACCTTAATTTAAACATTTCTCTTTTATATGAAGGTTTTACCTAATTTTCCTTCGAAAATGATATAAATAAATATTTTGTACTCAAGATCTGTGATTAGTAATTTAAATCGTTGTAATATCTATAGATAATATCCCGAAAAATTTAATTACATATGTATATATAAAATTTAAATAAAGATGAGTTGAAAAATGAAAAAAAATGAAAAAAAAAAGAAATTATACAAAACAATTTAGATAGGAAAATACACTCACAATATATTTTACGTAACATATAAGAAATTAAAAACGAGATTTATATACAAACGGAACTTCTAATACTTCAAAAGCTGATTACATGCATGTTACCAAATGCATTATCAATTATAAAATCTTTGTCATAGTTCATTATTAATTTGAAATGTTTGTTGGGAAGTATTTCTGGAAAAAAAAAACAAATATAAAAGCATCCGCCGCATGTGCACACATTGCTGTCTCAATGACGACTGAATGAAAGTGTATGTGTCAAGTGCTATCTGCACAATTGTGCTATAGGATGCCGACCTATGTGCTAAAATGTTTGATACTAACAAGAGAAAATAATATTTTTCATTGCAAGATTTAGCTTACTACTTTAACTGAAATGTATTGTTGTTACAAAAATATTAAAAAATTTAATCACTGACGATCTAATCTAACTTATTGTTAGATACAAAGTGAAGGCTGGAGTATCGCTTGTACACCTTGGTAAATCCCTGCCCTCTACACTTAGTGACTTTGTGTCCTGTAATATTTTGTCACTACCTAAAATTAACTCAGTTATGTTACATTACTTGCAAATATCCACCTGATTTGTTGTTATCTAATATTTCGAAAAAATAAAAATCTACTATTACATATTTAAATCTTTACCATTCATTTACTAAAAGAATCTATTATAAATATAGATTATTATAATTTTATATCCGAAGTACAAAATTAAATGCATTTGCGATTAGCAAATATTAAACTCACATTGCATGTTCCTTATGCAAGGAAAACGTTGGTCTAAAAAATAAGCTCAATTTTCTTTACCAGGCTAATGACAACTGGATGTTGCATTTACTTCTAAAACTCGTACGATATATTGGGCGCAATTTATTTGCTTGAAGTTCTTGTAATTAATTTTATTAATAAAATCATTCATATTTTTAAATTAAAACAAGTCAGAGTGTAATATTCGACTGTGCCGATTCTTAAATACCCTCCACCCTGACGACAGTTTTACAGCAACCACAGGTAAATGTTTAGGCTGTCAAAATTTGCCTGTTGTTTTGGTAACTTTTACGTTTGGGCTTATAATGTCACTGTATTATAAAGGGTGTCCCAACTAGAATGCAATGGTGTCCATGGAGTTCGGTATCGTGAAATGATAACCAGTTTTTTCTTGCCTAGAATTGAAGAAATGAATGTGGATGATGGCGCCACATGTCACACAACCAGAGAAAATGCATTAGTCATTTCCCGGTCATGTTGTTTCGCGTTTTGGAGGCCAGAATTTGCCGCCTATATCGTGCGATTTAACAACTTTAGATTTTTTTCTCTGGGGTTTTTTAAAGTCGATGGTTTACGCGAATAAGCCGACGACGACTCAAGCCTTAAAAGAGGATATTGGACGCTGCATTAATGAAATACCGCAGCATTTATGCAAAAAGGTCATGAAAAGAAAATTTCATTAAAAGATCGCGTGTGTGCCAGCAACTCCGCGGCGGCCATATGCACGATATCTTGTTCCATACATAACCTCATTCTGTCTACTTTACGATATAATAAAGTTTCACGATTTTTTTTTAATATCTGTGTTTTATTTAAAATTTAAAAATTGCGGTCTAGTTGGGACACCCTTTATTAATACACTTTGTTTTATAATTTTTTGATGAAATTTTCAGAGGCTGTGTCGGATTTTTGCTCATCTCTACGTTATTTATGGACGAATTTTGATGATTTTTAAATAAAAAGCTTCTCGAAAGCATGTCTGACAGAATTATTGTAGATTTGGATTCCGAAGATATCTGGGGACTTCAGAAAATTGATTTCAACAGACAGACAGACGGACAGACAGGCAGGCGGACATGGCTTCATAGACTCCGCTATCTATAAGGATCCAGAATATATATACTTTATAGGGTCCGAAAATTATATTGTGGAAATTACAAACGGAATGACAAACTTATATATACCCTTCTCATGAAAGTGAAGGGCATAATTATATAATAATTAGTTGCCAGCCGACATGAATTAGTAAGCACTTGCTTCCAATGACCAAAATGAGTTGTAAAGTGTCAGAATTAAGCATTTTTTTAAAAATCTTTACATCAGCTTCTTTTTTCCAATACTTTGGAAACTATGTAAAGAGTTTACTTCATAAATTCAAACATGCTAAGTAATTATTGTTAATCGTTTAATTAGTAATATCCATTATGGCTTTTTCAACTCACAGCAAATAGTTTTTAAGGTTTGAATACTTATTGTAAGGCCTGTGATTGTCGTAGAGACCAGGATTATTCTGTATTGATCTTGTTGGCATCATTTTCTAACTTTCTTTACAGTGCCTGATGAAGGCTTTAGCTTTTTTGCTAGCATTTCAGCTGACCATGAGGAATTTTTTAAGGAATTTGTGCACAAATTTAATTCTATTGCTTAGTACTAGTACGAATATATGTACTTCCTAAATAACGATAGCTATGTTTAGTAAACAAATCACTTGAAAAAAACTGCAGTCTTGGCACCAGCTTCCTCAAAATAGTTTTTTTTTAATGTTAACGAATTTTTTGTGAACAGTGCTTTATTACTCAGAAATCAATAAGTTCATACAAAGACATTTTAAAATTCTTCTTTTTTTTTAACATTTCAAACACTATTAAATTTAATGCTTTCTTACTCTACCTCCCAGCACCAAACTACCTTGGTATTGTTTATCAAAATAAAAATCCGTAAATGTTTGAAAGGCCATAGTGGGTGCAAACTTGGGATAATCATCTTCGTTAACTGTATAATTACGTATATAATATAATTTGTTCTGGAAAAATAGCAACACAATTAATATAAAAATTATGTTCTTTATAAAATCTAAAACAGCATTCAACTTACCGGTTGCAAAGGACAACTCTTGGGTAAATTACCACGGCGACGAATTTCCTTAGTTGTGGTTGCTATTAGGGGCAATGAATAGGCCGACTCCAAACACTTGCAACCATCAATATTTATGTTTAAAAGATTAATGCGTTTGTTGTCCTTCTTCACTATATCAAATTTATATTTAAGCTCCATTTCAGACACAAAGCGATTGAGCATAAATTCGAATGTAATAAATTTATGGCGTAATAATTTATAATTGTAAGTTTTCACAGAGATGGGAGAGATGTTATTAAAACGGTATTCCATAATTTCTATGACATAATCACGCTGTAAAAAAGTGTTTTAATTATTTCTTATTCTTTTTTTTTTTTTGTCGTTATAGTAATTTTATTTCTGCTTACTTTAGCATCAGCATGAAAAGTCGTTGTGCATATTAGCAGCGTTACCATAAGCCACATCATTTCCTTTAGCCAGACAGTTGCTTTGAAACTAAATATTTGTAATAGTTGCTGCTGCTTGTTAGCCATGACAAATACTGTTGGCTGGTTGTTAATTTGTTTTGCCTTTATGCCATTTGTTTTTGCTGCGGTCACTGGTGCTGGTAATTTCGTTTACTATTAACATTCATTAAATGTAGATTAATAACTTTATGCAACTAAACTAAAAACATTGGGTTTAATTAAACTGTTGATAATATACAAAAATTGTTTTGAACATTAGCCAAGACTTTTAGTTAAAATTTAGTTCATATGAAAGCTGTTTACACAACACTATAAAAATGTTACAAGAACTTACCCAGCAGGTAATGTAGAAGTAGTTTTTCACAGCCTTTTTAAACATTTGTTTTTTTTTGTATACATAGGCTCATTAACATCTAACATGGTAGATACATAGGAACTTTTATGAACACATGGAACCTTTTTTTAGTTTTTATAAAAAAATAGTTTGGGGCAACAAAAGAAAATATTATCTATTACTTGACGCTTGGTTTGCGTGAGGCAGTGTTGAGCGCATATTGATTTTTTGCAGGTGATGCATTGCTCTTTTCTTTTTGGAGTCCATGTAACACATATAGCAACCTCCCTTTTGCTTGATTCGTCTCTCTCTGGCTCATCGTTGGCCTTAAAATCATCACCACAGTCGAGTGCAGAGATCGATTCACCTTCAATGTGAAATAAATTTTAGTTTCAGCAAAAAATTGTCAAACGTGTTCATACCTAAAACGCATTCAATTGCTGCCTTGATAAAGAATTTGCTGATTACCAGTCGATTCTGGGCTCGAATTCTAATTTGCGGTATACAGAGATTTGTTCCCAAAAAGTTTATGAATAGTCTGCATCGCGACTCCTTTAAGCTACTGTGAGGATTGTCAGTGGCATATATAATGTACGTTGCAAGAGCTGAAATGTCCAACAAATAGAAAAACATGGCCAGGAGCTCTTTTTGTCGAGTATTCCGTCACCATTTTATCCATTGTGTCCACACCGCCTTTTGTCGCATTGTAATATAAAATAATTTCAGGTTTCTTTTTTATATCAGACACAACCGAATCACGATGCATTGATGAAAGCAACACAACTGCTTTGCCTTTTGCTGGGACGCAACGCGTCATCGTTGCGTTTATCCAAACCCGGATTAGCTGGACAAAACTTCTCTCTATTTTTGAAGGCTTTGAACTCTTCGGGCATGTATCGCTTATTTTTCTTCCGACAATAGACATATTCCATTTCAAGTGTTCTTCTAGCATCGGCAGAGAAGTGAAAAAATTTTCTACCGTAACATTCCGGCCAGAGTTTTCGTTACTTTTGTTAAAGTAGCGATAAGTTAGCCACTTCTATAAACACATTTTTAATATAAAATATAATAAAAAACATTTTCTTGCTCAAGCATAAAAATTCCCATATAATTCTATGAAAATGCTTTGTATCTACCCGGGTAGATACTATGAGCCCGTGCACAAAACAATCTTCATAAAAGCGAAGGTTAAAGGATAACTAACATTATATAAAGCGTTTAGGTTTTTTAAGATTTAAAGACGGTAACTGTTTTTCTTAACAAACAAAAAAAATTGTCTTTTTACATCTTCCCTAAGCAAACATCAATTTAATTTTATAATCCAAACCACTCATCAGCTCTTATTTAAAGATCAAGGCCATTATTTAAGTATGTTTTTTATGTTACCATTATTGTTGTTTGTTACTGCTGTTAACATTATCTCGTCTACAGCTACCCAGCTTTGCTCTCACACACATTTACATAATAATTTTCTGTTTTAAACTCTTTACAAGAATTATGAAAAATGTTCATCAAGCTGAAAATTAAACCCTTTTTCTATGATTGAAGTTTTAAAGAAACAAAAGCTAAGACCAACCGAAACATTTTGCTTTTGTTTTTTACTTGTACTTACTTGGCTGCACTTCTACTTTACTCCCAATTTCCCCAAGCGTTTACGACCATGATAAATTTGTATAAATTTTAAGCAGAAAACTCAAATTTTTGTACTCGTATACAGCTTTTAAATTTGAAACAGAAAGAGAAAAATTTTACAAATGATTTTCGTTATAATGTTGCAGAAACAAAAGCATGGTTTTTTTTTTTTTTGTTTCTTCAATTTTACGACTTTTTATATGTCTCTACTCATCTAAAACTGATTATGTTACACATTTGTAAGGCGATATACATATATACTGAAATGTGGCAAACAAAGGGTAGACAAATAAGGGGTATATTTTTGTTTTGAATATGTATATCGCTGGTAAGACCTGACAATGAAGCTAAAAGTGAAAATATAATTTTATAAAGAACTAAATTGAAAATTAAAAGCTACGATAGAAATTAAAATCGAGAAACTTACTATTAAACTTAAATTAAACTTTGAATGAATGGCTTACCTTTGAAACTAAAATTAACTTCACAAAGACCCATGATTAAAGATAAAATTAAACTACATAAAGACCTCCTATTGACGCTAAAATTGAAATTTTAAAAGACCTTTGCCTAACGCAAAAATTGAACATCATAATGATCTACGATTTAAGCTAAACTTAAACTAAAATTTAACTTTTAAATTACCTGCAATTGAAGCTTCAATTGAACAACATAAAGACCTATGAATGTAGCTAAAATTTAACTACATCACGGCCTACAATTGGGGATAAATTTAAACTTAGAAAAGACCTACGTTTAAAGATAAAAATTGGAATCGAAAGACCTACAAATGATTGAAGTAAAATTAGACTTTACAAAAAAGATACACTTAAAGCTAAAATTTATCTGCAGAAATACCTAAAACGAAAGCTAAAAATTAACTTTGAAAATCCCAACGATTGCATCTAAATTGAACCTTGAAAATATCTATGCTTTAAGCTAAAATTTAATTACACAAAGGCCCACAATTGAAGGCAACATTTAATTACATAAAGCTCTATGATTGCAGCTAAAATTCAATTACAGAAATACCTACGGCTGAAGCTATAATTGAACTTTAGAAAGGCCTGTGATTGTTACTAAACTTTAACCTTAAAAAGACCTGTGACTGAAGCTGAAATTGAGCTAACTAGAGACCCACAATTGAAGCTAAAATTCAGCTATATCTCTTTCAGACCATGATGCATCGACTGTGCGGGTGGAATTTGGTTTCAATATTTTTGCTTTTATTAGTCCAATGTGCAATAGACTGGCATGCATCGCTTGTGCTGATTGTTTTTTATATTTGCTTCTCATATTTCGCTTCTGTTTTATTAACTGCTACTAGAAATATTGCGAAATTCTTCAGTCACATTTCAGTTTTAGCAAAATGAGCCGTGGAAGTAAGTTTACAAATAATAAAGTGCACATACATATGTATGTATAATAATTAAAAAATTATAAATTTTAATATTTTAAACTAATTTGAATCGTTTAATGCAATAAAAATGTCTTTAAGTTAAAAATATTAATGAAAATCGACCGAGATGCATAAATTGCGCGTGACCTGAAAATCCTTGTAGAATACAAAAATGATAAAACCTTATGATTGATTATATTTTCATACGCTGTAGAGATCACATATTCCAAAATTATAAAAATATTCCTGGTAGTTTTACGTCAGGTCTGAAAGTGATATAAAGATCTAAGAAGGAAGTTAATATTTAACTTTGAAAATACACATAATTGAAGCTAAGATTTACCTACAAAAAGACCTACGATTGGTGATAAATTTGAACTTGCAAAGACCTGCTATTGGAGATAATAAATAATTGCAGCTAAACTTAAAGTTTTAAAAGACCTACGGTTAAAGCTAAAAATAAACTGAAATTCTTTGGAAATTGAGGGAATGAGACATAACATGAATAACACACTCAACCAAGATCTTATGACAATCTCAGAATGGGCTTGTGCAAATAGAGTCGATTCTAACGCCCGTAAAACTCAATGTTGTTTATTAACGCACAAACTCACAACATATCATGTTGCTTCATCTGTTTTTATGAGCGCAGTGTAAATATTAAGCAATCAGACGCTCTTGAGGTTCTAGGCATTATAATCCAGTGTGATGTGCGCTTAACCAAACACATTTTTCAAGTGTCAAAAGAAACGTTTAAGTTTGTTTGTTTTATAAAAACGGTGTAGGAAATACTTCACTGCATCTGAGCTCCTTACTATTTATACCATCTATACTCGATAGAAAATAGAATACAACTCTCATGTATGGACCGGTGCTTCAAAGTCTATTTTGGAGTTACTCGACCGCGTACAGAAGCGGGCGAAGATGCTTATCGGTGACAGTAGTATATCCAACTCCATTGATTCACTGGAGCATCTCGAGCAATATGGGTTGTGTTTCACTATGCTATCGATACTATAATTGACTGTGTTCTGCTGAAATTAGGGAAATTGTTCCCGAAACACGTAGTTTTTTGTGTAATATACGTTCTTCAATCAGGGCTCATCCATTTATGATGGACTAAACAATGGATCGTACAACAAATTACAGGGTAAATTCGTTCTTTAGCCGTACTATCCTTATGTGGAATAAACTACATACAGAAGTATTCCCTGTCAATTTCGATATAGGATTCTTCAAATCAAATATTCACAAACACTACTCCCTCTATCCTCCCTCACCTAACCTAGTTTCCTGATTCCAACACAATACATTGCATGAGTAGAGGTCGTCCAAGCAAAAAACAATTAGCTTTGAAGAGGCTTATGATTGAAGCTAAAATTCAACTACCTAAATTCAAATATATACAATTAATCTAAGAAAGGCCATCAACTGAAACTAAAATTAAACTACATAAAGACATATGATTAAAGTTAAAATTGAACTTTAAAAAATGCAATGGTTGTAACTTAAATTGAAAAGGCCTACGAGTAGAACCTATAATTGCAGTTAATATTGGACTAACTGAAGCTAAACCAAAGCAAAGTGAAGCCTTAGGATTGGAACTCAAACTGAACTTTGAAAAGACCTACACCAGGCCTCTGATTGCTGCTAAATTTTAACTTTGAAAAGATTGAAGCTCAAATTAAACTTTGAAAAGTCCTATGACTGAAGCTTAAATTGAACCAATAAATACCTACAATTGATGCTTGAAATTGAACAATGAGAAGTTCTATGATTGAAGCTAAATTAAAGACTTCGGGTACGGTCACACTTGGCAAATATTTGCCGAAAAAGACGTAACCACTAAATAACATATATGTGAATTCGTTTATTTATTTCAAAAAAAACTTCGTTTATTTAGGACAAGACACAACAAATATTTATTTTTATTTTATTTGAAGCTGTTTGATCTAGCAAAACTCTTGTAAGAGTAAACAACATCAAACAAATTTGTGCTAAAATAAGTGGTCACGCTTTTTTTGAATAAATATTTGCCAAGTATGACCGATTGAAGCTAAAATTGCTGAGCATAAGATTCAAACTAAAGACCTTCGATTGATGCTAAAATTGATGAATATAAAGACCTACGATTGTTGCTAATAAACCTCCTTTTGTTTTACCCTTTACTGTAAAGCAACCACAAGCAAATAAAATACCAAAATTATTAAAATAATATCAACGTATTTCTACGCAATAAAAACACAAAACAATTTTGCCAAACAAAAAACACTAAACCCTTTCACATGCCAATTTATTTGTTTATTTATTTTTCTAAATTTTTCTTGTCTCTTTTTTGGTAAGAGTTTTTGCAGCCCTAAAAAACATATTTTTCTTAGTGAGACTATATGTGGTTATGATTACCACAGAAAGCCATAATGAAACCCTGTTTTTCACTAGCTAGAGTTGAGAGGAGGGTATAGCAGATTTGTCAATTTGTTTGCCACACCACAAACTGTTGGTTGGTAGAATTGGTAATAAGAACAGACAGGGAGAGAGATATTAAATTATAAAGCTGAAAAGTAAGTGTAATCTGGTTTTTGAATTGACTCATTAGTTTGATATATTATGTATATAAAGCAGTTAAAATACGAAAGCATATTTTGCTTAAATAAAAGTACTCATACTGTTGCATAGTGGCTTTAACATTCGTGGTCTACTTTTTTTCTAGTCACATTTTTTCTATATTCTATCTATTACACACATCACATTTACAATTTCAGTTCATACAGTTTTTTTGCTCTTTCTATGGCAAATCACACCCTTAAGGATATTTTGCTAAAATTATCATTGGCATATGCATTGCTATTTATACACAGCCCCGTTCTGTATCATAAACATTTACATATATAATACATTTTATAACTTTATAGAAGATTGTCATTCATTTCATATTTTCGTTTTATTTTTTCCATTCTACCCTTCATGTTTATTTGTTATTTGGTCATAACTTTAGGCAGTTTTCATTCTGAGCAAGTGTGTGAGTGTGAGTTTATGCATGTTTTCCCTGTCATTTATAGTAGGCGTTGGTTGAAAATTGGTTTCCTCTCCGTTATGACATCTAAATTTATAATAATTTTTAAAATACATACATACAAACATGTATTTATTTTCTTTGTACTGAAAATTATCATACACACTTTACGTGTGTGTTGGTGTGAAATGAAGATTCAACAAATTTAGAAAGAAAGTTGTGAAAATTTAATCATATTTTTGTGGCAACTTATCTTCATGTCTATAACAAATTGGAAAATAATATATGTATATGTTTTAAATATACATACATATATGTATTTGCATATGCAACAAAAATAGCAATTCCATAAATTTGAAACACAAAATGATGAAATAAAAGTAATTCCTTTTTACCTGAATCCTTGTTTTTATTTCTTTGGATCGTATAAACTAGTGCTTCACGTTTCGATCCACCTACTTATTCCAAACTGCTAAAATAGTGCTATTTTAAGCAACTATAGTAAAATTCTTTAACAGAGCTTTTACTAAAGAGTTCAGATGCACAGTGGGAGAATTTAAAAAAAAACTGCAATAATTACAAGTACATATGAATGTGTACAAATTATACCTAAAACTTGTAGAGAGCATTAACAAACGTTTTGGAACTGAACGTAGTCTTAAGTCAGAATTAGTCTTTACTTTCTGTTCCGTTTCGAATCAGCTGACTTGATTCTGTTAAATAGAAAATCTGTAGAAGTCGTCAGTATTTTGTTACTTTCCGTGCCGTTGCTTACGAACCTGTTGAAAACAAAAATTTGCTAAGTAATTGTAAGTGACAGCACAAAAGAGTTGACATCTGCACAACAAAAAAATTTTTGGTTTATTACAAAAATTTTCAATTTCTTTGAATTTAATTAAATTGTTGTATAAAAGTTATCTATATATATAAAATTGAATGTATGTATGTATGTATGTATGTATGTATGTATGTATGTATGTATGTATGTAACGTATAGACTCCAAAACGGCTGAGCCGATTTTGATGAAATTTTCACAGCATGTTACTGTGACTCTGGAAGGAATAATAAGGTAGTTTTTTTTTATCACGCCCACTTGTACGCCCACTTTTTTAAAATATTGTAATTGGAGACCAAACCTCTGGACCGATATTTTTGGGACTTTGGTATGATTAATAGGGTACTTTTTTTGACCACGCCCATTTTTACGCCCACTTTTTAAAAATTATGTAATTTCTCCCATATAGTTTTTAACAGATTTACTTCAAATTGTATACACATTATATACTCCTGGCGAGGTAAAAATAAAGATTTCTTAAGCCACGCCCCTTTTCACGCCAAATTTTTTAAAGTTTTATACTTTTTGTTCTCTATACAAATTTGTTCATTCCAACGTATTTTTTTGATTTGGTAGTATATTGCTCTTAATACTGTTAACGTTGCCATATAACTATGAACCACACCTACTTGATCGCCCTTTTTTTTTAATTCAGATAATTACTTATACCACTAACAATGTTTGCTATACAAAATACTTTTTTTGTAATATGTATTTACCTAAAGTTTTATATACTTTTTAACTACATACATTTTTTTATTACCAAATCCCCATTTTTCGCCCCATTTCACCTTAAATTATATTGCTTTTAATCTATATATATATAAATGAATGTGTGTCTGTATGTTTGTGCTTAATAGGAGGCCAAACCCTTGGACCAATCTGCCTGATTTTTCTACAGCATGTTACTGTGACTCTGGAAGGAATAATAGGCTATATGAAGTTTTGATTGTACAAACGGGGGTGGCACTGCCCATATGACCCACAAATTTAACCCGCCATATTTTGGGCATTTTTTGACGTACGTCGGTGATATTTGGTACATATGGTATTGGCATAATTAGGAATACGTACCAGGAGAAAAGTGTGTGGGACCACGCCCCTTTTTAGGAAAATTAAACATCGTAATATAGTCTTAACTACTGGACCGATCGTCATTAAATTTTCACAACAGGATATTCTTACGAAATATTAAATTCTTGACTATGTAAGTGGACAAAGGGGCATGGTCTCGCCTGAAGAATTGCAATAAATACATTAAAATTAAATAAATAAATGTTTGTAAATATATAAATACGTTTTATTTTATTTTATGACGAGGGGGGAGGTAGCAAAGCACACCGGGTTTAGCTAGTAAAAATATAAAAATAAACGATGGATGACGAAAAACTCATGACTTTAGTCGACAGTAATGACATATACAACCTTATTCTATTTGACGTCGGCAATAACAATATCAATTTTAGGACAACATTTTTAAAACGGGGTCCCTTCGACTCTACGCACGTAGTGAACTACCACGTAAACCAAGGACAACATCAATTCTTGTCAAAGACAACATCAATTCTATGATCATTTGGTATTGTGTAAGCAATATTGATTAAAAACGACGTTGTGTTGTGTTGACGACGCCAAACAGAATAAGGGTGATTGTAGAATAAATTTCATAAAAACTATAAAATACCTGAAAAGAAGCGAAAACAAACAAACAGAAAAACTTTTTGATTTGTAATTTTTGATTTATTTTCGCGGTATGTGTTGTCTGTTTACCTAAAATAGGCATCTCAGATTCATAAATATCACAATTTTTTGTTTGATAGTTACGGAGTCTTAAGTCTTTTAATTTTATTCTAGATTTAATGCCTAATTGAGTGAAACAAAAACGTTTACGTTTACGATATATCAGCATCCTAAGGAAATAATAGCATTATCCTAAGGAAAAAACTAACTACAAAAATTTAACAACAGAACGACACGGAACAGAACAGCAATAGAAAGTAAAGACTAATAAAGCCTTTATGTTCAAGTGTTTGCATTTAGCTACAGTGCAGTAAAAAATTATAAGTGAATGTAATAAAATTAAAATAAATTGCATATAATTAAAGACCATATTTTTAGTGTAAAATAAAAATAGGAAAAATATTATAATTAAAACATAATAATTATAAGTAAAGAAAAAAATATAATTACTTTTAATTACATTATTTAGTATGTAGGCAAACTTTTGCAGCAATGAATATTTTCTGCAACACACACTAACAAAACGTTAATGCACAATTAATCTCTTAAAATAATGAAATGTAATAAAAATAAATACCAAAACAGCAAGTGTAATTATAGTAATGCAACGTCGTGTGTAATGTCTTACCAGATATTTGCAGATGAAAATTAATTTTTTAACTTTTGTAAACTCCCTTTTCTGGTTTTTTAATAACATGTACAATGTAGTACAAAAGGCATGATTTTAAAATCCTCTCCGACTCAAAAGTTATAATACGTTAACCCTCCGTCTTACACATGTTTTAATTTTCACATTCGTAAAGAATGTTGTCTAGACAGACCCATTTAGTTGTCCATGTAAATGTGAATAATATATACACAAATGTGTATGTATTGTAATTTTAAAATGACCCTGTAGGAAACGTCAATATTAAAAATGTACTGAATCGTTATCGACTTTGTCAACATCCTCTAGTAACATTTTGACTATTGACTTAGTATTGACTAGGTACTTTTCATGGATCCATATGATGACATTAGAACCAGGAATTTGCTAGTACATTTCTATAACTTATGGAACTTTCCTGTAGGCAATATCAATAGTAAATAGGTGGTGTCATACTAGTATTTTGTCAATAGTATTTTTTGTATTTTTTTTTACTATTAGGGCTTTTAAGTCGGTAACGAAGCAAATAAATTAAGTCGTACACTATGTTTAAATGTGAAGTTTATTTAACAAAAAATACAGATAAAAACAAAAATTTAGCACATTTTTCAGGGCAGGCTAAGCTCTAATTCTAAATTACTTAAAACTACTTATGAGATCATTTCACTATTGATTAATTGCAATTAAAAAAATTTTTCTTCAACAAAAGCCAGACTGGTTTCTTCATTTTTATTTTCTTTTGTTGTATTCCATTGATTTTTTCCCGACTGCTTTACTTGAAAAACTTTTTCTTCTGTTTTTGGAATGCAGTTCTTAAAGTTTTTTCTGGCAAATCGTTGTGTGCTGATATTATATCTATTTATTAAAAATTTATATATATTTTAATAAAAATATTTGACAAATTCTATATCGACATTTTTACCTATTAATGTATTGCACACATTGCCGTAATCTCGCAGCCTTTCTTTACCGAAAATTCCGTCGACATTAAAATTCAAAATTATGTCTTGTGCAAATATATAGTGTAAATTTCGCTCTATATTTCCAGCAATCAGAGTTCTAATCTACGAACAAAAAAATAAATAATTTATATTTTGATTTATTTTTAACATACATATGGATCAAGTTCTTCTAATTTTTCCACGGTCTTTACAGGAAATATTTTAATAATATTGTGGACGATTGCATTTTGGGAAATCAATCTATCCAACAAAACTTTGTGTTCGGCTAAAATTTCAATTAAGCTATTTTGCTGCTTTTCTATTGCATCAAGCTGTTTTGAGACTTCTTCCGCATTTTGAATTAGCTAAAAAAAAAAAAAACAGAAATACAAATCAGTAGAAATTACAGTATGTACAAAAAAGCTTTGTAAAACTTACCTTGAGGTGGAAAATATTTTAATTTTTCTTTGGATAAATGGTCATAATCGGTAATTTTTCTGCAATGCAGGTGTGCAAAATTGAGATTATTAAGAAATTGTTATTTAATGCTAGGCAAACAAATTTAAATTCAAAGTATTTTATAGACAACTTTTCTATTTCAGCAGCAACAAAATTTGTTTTAAATATTCCTAACTCGCAGGAATTGACGGGTCCTTCAAAAAAACTTGCCAAGTCTAATAATCTGCGAGCTCATCAATATTATCATTTTCTCCTTCCTCTGTAGCTTCACTAAACACGCTTTCACTTTTTTCATTTAAAACTATTTTATTATTTATAATTCTATTTTTATATAAAATAATTTGTTCTTTAATTTTTTATATTTTTTACTCACGTTTTAACGTTTATATTTTTATATTTATTATTATTATTATTATATTTAATATATAAATATATTATTTTTATATTTCCAAACATAATAATATAATTTTTCAATTGTTAAACAAAATTTTTCAAATGTTAATGAATAAAACGACGCACACGATGTTTTCTTGTTAACCGGCTTTACTATAATAGAAAACATAAATGTCAACAGCAGAGACATTGTATGGTGTACAACTAGTCGTCAATACAGTTGACCAAGTCAAGCGCGAGTCAACACAGTTTAACTATAGACATTTTCTTAAGGAATATTCACATGTTTGTTGACAATGTCGGTAGATATACACCACATCCTTTGTCTCTGTATTTTTTATATTGACACAGATATGAAAGATTGGAGACATATGAACTAGTACTGTTGGCAAAAAGACATATGGAGCCAGTCTGACTGCAGGGGAAATATAATTAAATATTCGTATGCTAAAAGTGGAATCACAAATTTTATTAAGCATAAAGCAGAGGTGGTAAAAAGTGTAACGACAGTTTTTGGAGTTTTAGTTGCAGTTACTTGTCCAGGTTAATTCGGGACCTATACTTTTTTAATAGATATAAATAAATAATAATAGATAACTGGAAAGAAATAATTTAAAACAGCAAGCAAAATATAAAAAACAGCATTTACAAAATATATAAGGGTCAAATGTGATATGTGCAGTAAAATATTCGAATGAGTGCCCTTCTATATCCTCTCCAGAATATCTTTTTTAAATATATCTATAGCACACTAAATTGTAGAATAAATATATTATAATAACATTTCAAATTGTAAAAGGTCTGACCAGACTCATGTGTAAGACGAAGGGTTAATAATTTGATATTTGTTAATTTTTAGGCGTAAAAAGATAGTTCTATAATTTTGGCATTATTTGTGAAATTATCAAAAAGACTTGTAGAATATTATTTTTTTCGCAAAGCTAAATTTAAAGGAAATATTATAAATAAAAAAAACTTTGTTGGAATCGTTGGAAGTTCAAGTTTTAAAGCACATTTTAAGTTTACAGCATATTTGCTCAAATTGTATAGTGGCTAAACAAAAATAATAACCTTTTAGATGATCCAATATGTTCCTGATTATTCGGCAAATGGTTTTAATGGTATTGGTTATAAAAAATTACGAATAAATAAACTATTAGCACATTTCTGCCTTGTTTTCCACAAATATTCTGCTATGAATTTATTAGTCAAAGGTTTTTATTTCCTATCCATTGATATTTAATATGTCTATATTGTATATTCCACCTAACAAATTAATTTGGGAATAGTTAAAAAATGTTAGTGAAATAACTAAACAGGGGATATTTAGTTAGACTTTCGGCATGTACATTTTTATTGCAATCGGCCTTACAGTTTTAAAAATTACAGATTTATTTTCCATTTTTCCGAATTTTTATACTGTGCAACGTTTAATAAGAAGCAGGTACAATATTATTCATGTTTCAGTTTTAGCATAATGTTAGATTTTATATTATTCGTTATATTAAGTTTGTACTGTAAAATTTATATTTAATAGTATTTCCAATATATATTATTCATACTCCTAGTTTCACTATAAATTTAATCCCAAAAGTATGCTACACATTCGCCGGTCTATATTGTTTGCTTTCAATACTACGTATATTTATTTTTGCAATTAGATATTAATCATACGTAAAGTGGTTCTTTTAATAGCAAGTCAAGCACTTAGCATAGCTGCCAGATTCGACGATTTTTTGTTTCAAAAACAGCAAAGTGACGATTTTCTGAATTATTTAAATTGTCTATTATTTGTTAAATTTATATTAATATTTTTGGTACCAAATTCTCTTTTTTTCTGAGACAACAACTATATTTCTCATTTAGTATCATAAATAATAAAAAGAACATGACATATTTCAAAAACAAAACTAAACGATATACTGGTTTCTTAATTACTGTCAATTTTTAAGTTTAAGTATAAGAATTCGAAATAATATTATGAGTAAGAATAGTAGAAATTTGTAAGTGTCAAATTCCATGAACTAAAAATTATAGAGGAAACAATTTCTGAATTTCACCAGAGAAATTCTACAGAAATTAATTTTATTTTAGCATAACGTCTTCAGTCATACAAATTTGAATAAAACAAAAATACGGAATTTTTTGCAAATAAGTTCCTGTATATATTGGATGAATTGGATTCTTTACTCAAAATGTTATTTAAAACTTAATAAACTACATTTGGAAATTTCTTGACATTGTAATTTAACCTGAATTAATAAAATATTTTAAATTCAGATATTTTTTGTTAAATACTGTAAGATATTATAAAAGTATTACACAAGTTGTGTTTAAATGTTACAGTCTTCGTGATTTCTTATTTAAAAACTAAAAAAAACTGACGTATGATGTACGTGACGACGTAAAACTACTAGGAATTTTTTATACTTTTTGGAATATGTACGCTGTACAGCGTATAAAAATATAATCAATTGAAAGTTTTTATCATTTTTATATCCTTTAACTAACACACATTTTTCCCAGCAAGCCATATGAGTTCGAAAAGAGTATTTTCTGACACCTTTTTCTTTATGATCCCGAAAAAACAATCATAATTGCTCCGAAAACCTTCAGAAAAGAGGGTCATTACATTTGAAAATGGTCCGTCAGAAAGAGCTCTAAGATAATGTCAGAAAAGAGTCTTTTATGAGGGTTTTTTGGGCTCTGTGTAATCTTGTTTTATCATTATTGTGTAGTACAGATATGTTTTTTTTTTTGTTCAAAGCACAAATAACAGAACAACAACGCTTTCGTACACATAAAATTAAGTGGAATTTCTGAGTCATACTGCGTGCCGACTCCGAACTGTAACAAGCAAATTTTTCTTTCGCTCCGAAAATTCTCTTTTGTTGGACTCTTTTCTGACTCATTTTTCAGAGCGCTCCTAGAATGGTATGCTGAGTACTTACTTCCACAGATCATTTTGCTAAAACTGAAATGTGAATTCTTTTTCTCCACAAATTGATACTCGTGTATTGATATTTAAGAAAAGCTACAAGACAAAAACAAAATTATTTTCCTATAATAAAAAAGCGTAGTTTTGTATTGCTGAATCTTAATTATAGATGAACTCAACTTCAAACCACCTACGCTAACTGTCAAGATGGACATTTTAATTTTCCGTTAACAATAAAAAATATAGTTGTGCATGTTTACCACAACAATGTTTTCACATTTATACATTTTTTAACAATGTTATGATCACTTTAATTATTCATATGATTGCAGTAATCATAATATGGTTAAGTTAAGATGATAATTACCATCATATATACAACTGTAGTAACTATGTATGTATATGTGGCAATCATGCTTATGATGAATTAATTTATCAGAATATGTTGCTTTTTGATTGTGATTGAGAAGAACATAATATGATATAAACTTTAATTATAAAACTGATCACCACAATCATACCATAATTGCTATAATCATATATATGATTGCTATAATCATTTACATGAGAAACTTAACCATATTATGGTTGTCGCAATCATATACATAATTACAGTGAACATATTTTTAAAAAAAACCTTTAAAATATTGGAATAGTTGTTGTAAACATGCACAACTATATTTTTGCTCTGCCCGTTGAGACAATTAGGGAATGATCGTATATATTTTTCTATAACGTAGATCGAAATTCTTGGAGACTAACAAAACTTTACGGTAGAGTAGTGACTTTTAATAAGACACAGTAAACACTTCCACAAACTTTATTTTATATAAATGTTCAAAGTAATAGTTGGTAATATTCCAGTTCATTAGTATCAGGATTGAAAATTTGATTGCGAATATCATTATCATTACCTTAGTCTTTGCTGGATTGAGAATTCTATTGCGAATAACATAATAAACTTTAATATTTGCTGGCTTGTTTGCACAAGTGCAAAATATTTACATTCCCTATAAACACTAATATCATTTCACATTCATAACACTTATACTAAAAAGACTCATACTCCACCATCAACCACTAAAAAACATAAATAACTTACTTCCAAACAAATGTGAAAATTTTGTTTATTTTAGTTTTATTTTATGCTTTTGTTAGTATTAGCGTAAGAACTGTATTTAACGTACACAAACAAATTAATATTCAACTAAAATAAATACACTTATTTACAGTAAAAACTTTCACATCCATATTAACGAAAACCCAAAGAAGTCACTCCCACTCTTAGTTTTCCTTTCTACACTATTACAATCAGTCTTGGATTTTTACTAATAATACACACACATTTTAGTCTCAGTACCGTATACACACTCATAAAAGCTTATTAAAAATACCAACAACTTTAAGCTAGAGAAATACTATTCTTCTTAGATAACATCAACAAAAACTTCAATAGCAACAATTATATAAAGAATCATTAAATAATAGCGACATAAGTCAGGGTAGTCGAAAAGTATGCTAACGTAATTTTGCTTTAATTTAATACTGTTAAATATATGGTATTACAAAATTTACGCAAGATTTCAATAAAACAGTGAATAATCGTTTACTTTTGCAGAAATTTGTTTATTAAATCATAAGTTACTGAGACAATTTCGATTAGTGTAACGAAAAAGTAAACGCTCATTAAATATATCATGCAGTAACTGAATTGTTCCCCAGGATTTGTAGTATTACACACCGTCTTGATAAATCTACATAACGTGCAGATCAATATCATTCAACTGAGGTAGAAATATTGCGTTATTCTACTGCAATATCGAGCAGCACTAATAGTTGCTGTTTGGTCAGCCTCCTTTTCGCAGTAATATATTATTTATATTATTGTCGAGCAGTAAGACAATTTGCTCAAAGCCTGGTAGCTTAGCATCACAAATGGGTCCTTATATCGTCTTAGCTGAGAGATAATTCATCCATTTAAATGTTTTAACAAGAATTCGTTCTTTTCTTCGAAATTTTGGTTCCTCTGAATATCATAAACTTAAAGAACTACACAATCATTAACTTCTCCATGAAAATTATGGTCATGATGCAGATGATAATGATGACGTGAAATGTCTATTTATCTTAAGTTGTTTTTTTTTATTGTTTTCTACGATTTTTGTTGTTGTTGTTATTGTTAGTGTTGGTCTTACTCTTATACACTACAAAGATAATGTTGATAACAAGTAAACATTATGTAATAAACATTCATACATTTTGTATTTATAGCATTGTATATAAGTTTGTGTACTTAAGCAGTAATTCGTACTAAACAATACTAAACAAGTACTAATGTGTTGAATAGCTCATAGGAAAACGGGCACTCTGTTACAACATTATAAAACATTTACTACAAAACATCATAAACAACATCGACTAGTACAAATATACATACATATATTATAAACAAAAGTCGTATAGTCATATTGGTATACACTATTAAATATACAGACATTCAAACAAACACGCATTTCCTGGGTAACAAGAGCTAAGTTTCGAGTTTATCTTTTTATCTACTTGTACATTATAATAATAAGACAGAATATTGTGTAAGCAAAATGTACATATACATATACATATTTATATGTATGTATTGTAATAACAACTACAGTAATACAGACAATTGTGTGATTATTGGGTAATATTTGATAGTGTAAATGGAAAGTTAATTGTGTATGTAGAAATCAGGCTCCTGATGTAGATAAGACACTTGTAACAAAATAATTTCACTGGAAATGTTTGTTATACTTTTAGATAGTGTGGTATTAGAAATCAGCAAAAAGGAACTATTTAAAATTATGTTATAGACAAAAATGTGACACAAACTCTAATAATTTTTTTAAGAGTTTTTACAATATAATTTTCAATATTGTTTTTTCATTTTAGTTTGTGGCCGCTTGCAATTGACAATTGTGTAATTATTGGGCAATATTTGAAAGTGTAAATGGAAATCTTTAATGGTTTGATTATTTCTGTCTGCCAGTTTGTACCAATCAAGCTGATGTCCCAAATGTCCAAAATAAAATACAAAATGATTATGCGGAATGTTTGTTATGCCCTTAAACAGCAAACCCAGTTCAGTTAAAAATATGTTATGAAGCAAAATGTGTTAAAATTTTTTAAGAATTTTTTTTTAAATAATTTCCAACTTTGTTACGCTTTAAAGTTTTCACTGTTTCCTCATTTCCTTGTCTCAGGGATAAAAGCTTCAACTGTAAAGTTTTATCTAGAGCACAACAAGTGCATAAAAACAACAAATTGTGTTATTTTTAATGAGTGTATGATTCCGTCCGTTTGTCAGTCTAACCATCCTTCTCTATCTACACTACCCAGCAATCTTTGAAAAGTGTTAGCAAATGTGTATTAGAAACAGTGTTAATAGTAACTGTATTAGTGTTAGTTTCCTACACATATGTCAGAAGTTAGTTGTTGTTAGTTGTTTTCTTTATTTTTCTATACAGAAAAAAAAAACCAACATATATAAAAAGTTTTTATGTCTTAAAGCATCTAGTTTTTATTGCTTTTCTCCCTCGAAACTTTGTAGCATTTTATGTAGTTCGTTGACATTTTTCTATCATATGCTTGAAAACTAGAAAAAAACCAGATTTTTTTCCTCAGACATATGAAGCATTTTTTTATGAAACACTTTTTGTTTATCTTTATTTCTTGCTAACATTCTTGTGAAATTTTTTTATTTTGTTATGTTACGCTTTTTTTTTTTTTTTTTTTTGTTCCATAATTATTTTGCCTTGTAATAAAGTCAAACATTTCAAACAAGTTTGTTTGTTTAAGTAACGAAAATAAAAATATAAAGAAAACTACATATGTACGTACATAGGTATGTGCTAAGAAAAGTTGACTTTATGTTTTACTTGTCAAAAGAAAAATAAATGTCAGAAGTAATTTAGTTTTTTGTTTCATCATTTGCAGAAAAAATAATTTTCTTTTTTATGGAAAAGTTGATATGAATGTAGTAGATTAAAAGATACACTTGTCTTAAGCAGGCCTAATTAGTTATTAAAAGTTGTATAAAGTATTGTGAAGAAATTATTATAAAAAAATTATTTTAAATGCCTGCCAACAGAAAAGTTTTCATAACTGATTTATTATTAAAAAATCATACGTCATACGTTAAAGTTTATAGCAGAAATAAAAGAGTATTATCAAACAGAAAATAACGATTAAAAATTACTAACAGTGCGATAGCGAGACACAGTAAGAACTAAATAAAGAAATACGATTGAAGCCAAAAATTTAACTACATAAAGAGCTACGTTTACAGCAAAAATATGATTGGAGGTAAGAGTAAAGAACATACAAATCCAAGACTGAAGCTAAAATAAGACAGATTTGATAAATATAAAGACCTACGAGTGACGCTAAAATCAAACTATATAAAAACATACATTTAAAACTAAAATTCAACCAAATAACGACATAGGATTGTAGACAAAATTGAACAATACAAAACCCCAAGATTGAAGCTAAAATTAATGAACGATACGACATACGACTGAAGCTTTAATTGAACTACATAAATACTTATGATTGAAGCAAATAGTAAAGAACACAATGGCCTATAGTTGCAGATCAAATTAAGCAGAACACAGACCTTCGACTGGCGTTAAAATCGAACTATATAAAAATCTACAACTGAAGTTAAAATTGAACAATATAAAACCCCAAGATTGAAAAAAAAATTTATGAATAATACGATATACGATTGAAACCATGGTGCAAATATACAAGGTGAGTGCAGTAGTCCAGCTAACTGACTTTGTTTACAATTTACTTACATATGTCAAAAGTAATACTTTTTCAAGTGTTTTTGACTGTAGTACATTATTTTACACAAACAAAATGCCTGTTGTGTCTGTTTTGTGTTGTATTTGTTGTCGATTTGCACCATGATTGAAGCTATATTTGAACTACATGAAGGCCTACAACTGCAGCAATTATTAAGGAACACAAAGGCCAATGATTGAAGCTAAAATTAAACAATATACATACCTGCAACTGACGTTAAAATCCAACATATAAACCCAAGATTGAAGCTAAAGTTATAATTGAAGCTATAATTGATATACATGAAGAGTTATGCGTGAAGCAAAGATTAACGAACAAAAAGGCCAATGATTGAAGCTAAAATTAAACAACATACATACCTGCAACTAACGTTAAAATCAAACTATATAAAAACCAGCAACACAAAATTGAACAACACAAAGACCCACGATTGAAGACAAAATTGAACAACACAAAGACCCACGATTGAAGATAAAACTGAACAACATCAAGACATAAGATTGTAACTAAAATTGATGAATAATACGACATAATTGTACTATATAAAGACTTGTGACTGAAGCAAAGATTAAGGAACACAAATGTATATGATTTAAGCTAAAACTAAACACCATAGAGACCTGCGTCTGACGCTAAAATCAAACTATATGAAAGCCTACAATTGAGGCGAAAATTGAACAACATAAAGACTTACGATTGAACACAAAATTGCACAACATAAAAATTCAAGATTGAGGCAAACAATTTCCAAAAATGCGACATACGACTAGAGTTATAAATGCACTATATAACAACTTATGATTGAAGACAAAATCTATGAACATAACCCCTACAATTTAAGCTAAAGCTGATGAATACAAACACTTCAGATTGAAGCTTTATCACATAAAGACTTACGAGTGAAGCCAAATTTTACGAACAAGAAGACCTATGATTGAACCTAAAATTAAACAGCATATAAACCAAAGAATGCAGATAAGATTAAAGTCCTACAATTGAATCTACCCTTTAAAAATAAACACACATTTTATCCCAATTAAAGAAACATTTCCATTCCGGAAACTCCCAAAATAATTCCTAACTTAGCAACTAACACACAACAGTTTTCTAAACTGAAAATTTTTAAGATTTCCTTTCGAAATAAAACTTAACAAAACATCTGTTAACTTCCTGTAATTTTGTTCTTTATTTTTCGTTAATTTTTTTTTAAAGAAAATTAAAAGTAACTATATACACACTGCTAAAAAAAGTCTGTCCCTTAAAAAAGATACAATTTAAACCAGAAATTTTTTTTTTTTTTTTTTAATAGCTACATTTAATTTATTTCTTGGATCTTCAAAACCAGAAAATAACTCTAAGTTTTAAATGCTCAACCTACACAACATGTGCTCTCTAGGCATGATGCAAGCAGTCGGAGGAGAAAAAGGCCAACATATGTGTGTTTTTTGAAAAAGATTTGTTTTCTTTTTGCCAAGTTAGCACTAGCAATGTTTCAGAATTTTTGTTCTTTTTTCCTCTTAATTCGTCTAATGCTCCTTTAGCTTAAACAGAACAAAGTAATACAAAAAAGCAAAAAAATATATTTAATATCTATTGTTGCGAGAGTATACCAAATGTAGAGAAAATAACAAACAAAAAACATCAAATAAACGAAATCAAAAAGCATACTTTAAAATAACCATATGTATGTGTGGCACTTTTTTTAACCTGAAATTAATGAAACCAACTGCCAAAGTTAAATATTAATTTTTACCAACTATTGTGGTTATAATTTAATTTAAATTTTCCAAGTTACTTTAATACAGCAATTTTTATTATTATTTGCAATATTGATTCATTGGTTCCATTATGTTTTACCTAGCTCCCAAAAAGTATGCTATAGAATTTTGTATATCCTTTTATTTGCTGCAGAAATATCTTACATTGTAGGAGTCTAATGTACCTATTGTCTTGAGCTATGGTTTTCTTTTTATTATTTGGCAAAAAAAAATTCTCTTCCTGGCACAACAACAAAAGAATAATAAAATATTTTATTTTTGTTGCTATTGCCATCTGCTTTGTTGTTTTGTCGCAGTTTATGTTGTTACATTGCAATGATACTTATTGTTGCTGCTGCTGCTGCTGCTGTTGTATATTGTAGGGAATAGAACAACAACAATATAAAAGTAGCAACAATGAGAAAAATAGAACTATTAAATAAAACTTTATTTAAAAGTTAATTTCAAGGGTTTTTTGTTCCGTCTCATAAATTTTTAGTTTAAATTTGAATAAGAAATAATCATAAAATATAATAAATCAGGAAACTAATGCTTGAAGTTAAACTGATAAAGCTTAGCCACATAAAGACCTGTAATTGAGGCTAAACTTAGACACTGTGAATACCCAAGATATAGACTACCCGTGGACTGTATAAGCTAAACTTTAACTACATAAAAACCTTCGATTAAAGCTAAAATAAAGCGATATAAATATCTACGATGGAAGCTAAAATTGAGCTGCATAAATACCTATGATCAAAGTTAAAATTTAACTTCATACAGGCCTACGATTCAAGCTTAAACTAAACAACATAAATACGCCTGATTGAAGTTAAAATTTTACTTTAAAAAGACCTTCGAATAAAGTTAAAATTTCAAAATTTGGCTTTGAAAAGACCTACGGTTTAAGCCTATATTTATGAATATACCCAGTAAAAAATAGGATCATCCAAAGAGTAATCCTGGAGCGCTCCTATGCAAGTAATGAATTACTCCATAAAACTCCGAACCTCATAGGATTTTTAACACAGCATGTCCGCAGACACGAGTACTCCTTTTAAGCTCCTTATGGAGTACTCATTTTGATCTTGAAAAGGACGACAGAGGGAGTAATCGTTTTTGTCTCCTAAAAGAGCATAAAGGGAGTAATCATTTCTGTCTCCTAAAAGAGCATAAATACAAATTTGCTTGTTTTAAAAAAAAACAAGAAAGCCTCGAAAAATAGCAACGGCGGAAATAAAATTTGCAATCCCGTTTTCTTGAATTTAAGTGGCATCACCGGAAATGAATTGAGGGAATTGAGGAGATTTTTTAACAGCAACGAAAAATAGCAACGAATCTTACTGAATATAGAAAGTTTTCCGAGCAAAAAATTGTCTGATTTTTATCTTTATCCCAGAAACTAGCTCTAAATAGAAAAACAAAACGAAAATATTTTACAGTTATGTCAAAGAAAAAAAAAAAACCAAAACGAACTGATACATCCCTCATTGATCCATTTGGAGTATTAAGCGAGGCATAGACAACAAAACAAAAAAAGTTTTGATAGCTCGATTATTACTCCAAATGGATGAACAAGTCATTCCTCCTTTATTGCTCGATTATGGATTAATCCATATATTTTTTACTGAGTAAAGACCCCTGATTTAAGGTAAAATTATTGAATAGAAAGTCCTACGTAACTTTGTAACTTTGAACAGATCAACGAATAAATCTAAAATTTAACTTTGAAAAGAACTATGATTTAAGTTAAAATTAACCTTTTAAAATAACTACGAATGAAGCAAAATTTTAACATTGCAAATATCTACGATTGCAGGTAAAATTAAACTGCATAAAGGAATAAGATGGAAGCTATAATTGAACTACTTGAATATTAAACTTTGCAAAAACCTACGATTAAGTCTTAAATTGTACTCTATAACGATATACGATAAAAACTAAAATTAAACTCCTGAAAAACCTACAATTTAAGCTTAAATTTAAATACATAAAGACCTACGGTTTTAGCTAAAGTTAAACTTTATAAGAATCTGCTATTGATGCTAAATTTAACCTACACTTTGTGATACATTTGTTCTGTATTTCAAAATAAAACAAAAAACAGAAGCCTGCAGGAAGACTTTGATTTTCTATATTTGTATGTGTCTAAAGAAAACCGAACCCCTTAAGGTAGGCTTTGATTTTAAATTGCAATTGATGTTGTTTACACAATTAAGCTTTAATTGTTGTATACTACACTTAAGGCAATGGCTGCATTATGTTTTGCATTTAAAAAATAAGCAGAAACAAATGTACATATTAATTTTAAGTTTTTTCTTTCTTATTTAAGAAATAGTAAAGCAAAATATTTATAGTACGAGTATTAGGGCGGGTCGATTTAATAATCGCCCATGGCTCAGTGAAAATCGTATTCTAGGCATCAAAATAAGAAACTTTGCCGAAGGAACCGTACCTCTAAAACGAATTCTACTACCCCCCAACTGTTGACTTTTGTCCCGTAGGGTCAAGTTTTGAAAAATCCCACTTTGACCCATTTAGAGTGCCCCAATCGAGTCCAAATGTATGACCGAGCCCCACTAACTTTGGAGGGCCGATCCACCCATGCCAGTGGCACACCCCCTGGAACTCCACTGAGGGGTTTCCCATACAAACATTTAAAAAATGTTTGAAAAAATTTTGCCTCCCCATAAATCGACCCGGCCTAACGACTATATATGGTTCTATGGTTTTTGTTATAAATGGCTTCCACCCTAGTTTAGTAGTTCTATTAAAAACTTTCTGTTCTGTTAACAATGACTCTTTGTTCAATATATATTCTTTTATTTTTTATTTTTTTTTTTTTTTTCATATAAAATTTAATAGTATTGTACTTGTACTTGTGTGAATTTTTTATGTATTTTATATATAGTATGTACAATAGTTTTTTGAAATATAAAAGTTTTTGTTTGTAAAACGGTTCTTGAAATGTCTGGTTGTAGTTTTTTTTTTATTCATTTCTTCTTTTGTTCTCTTTTAATGTTCAACATTGATTGAGTAACTTTATCATCATCAGCATCATCAACAGCATATACTGTATGGTCCTTTTGATCAAGTTGTTTGATTTGCTATGGTTTTTGTTAAAGAGTTGTCTGTTTATACATGTAATCTTTTTTTGTCGTTTTTAAGTTGTTCTTTGCAAGTCAAACTTGTAAACTTACTGCTGGTTCAGATTTTCTTAGTAATTTATTTGCTTTCGCAACCTTTTCTGTTGTTGTTTTTGCAGTGTTTTAACAGATTTCCCTTATTTTTGTGCAATTTTTGTCATACAAAGGTCATAAAGTTTTTATCTTCATCTCATCTTGACAAATTCATTTTCAAGCAGTTTTGTCTATATAGATGGCTGTTGATTGTTTGATAGATTGCCAGAATTCAGGGTAGTTTTTAAAGAACTTGGTAGAGCATTAGAATTGTTTAAGTGTTCAAAGAAAAGAGAAATACTTTGCAGAGAAAATATATACTAAATTAAAAAGTTTAAACTTTAAATTTCAACATTTGAAACATTTGTGTATTTAAGAAAGTAATAATTTTAATTAAATATTGAACAATTAATTCCATATAAAACCTAGTAGTTCATCAGTTCTTTATACCACTCAATTCAAACTACTTATTGCTCAATAGCATGAAAGATTACTTGCTACTATATTGAAACCTACAGTTTCATTAACTCACACAACTTACCTAATATTACTTTAATATTATTTTCCATTTACTTACTACAAACTTTCACATATTTTCCTTTTCATTTTTTTGCTAATCTTTTAATATGATTTCATTTCATGCTCCTAAGTCTTCATTAAATTACCGATTTATAACAGCAACATAAAAAACCTTTAATATATCAAATCATTAGAAAAAAACTTTATTTTGTTAACATAAACCGCAACAAAATCCACTTGAAAATGTAGTACCATATAAAACTACACAAAATATGTTTTTACGGCAGTAAATTCTAGCAACCATAAAGCAGAGAGCTGTGTTTATTTAACTAAATATTAGACATAGGTACAAAGTATACGTTAACCAATATAAACGTCCTGCTATTTACTAATATACAAAAATCCTTATTTCGGTTTTTCTACAAAAACCTTTCATTAAATAATTTACAATCATTGTACTTATATAAGTAAGTGGGAAAAAAACCTTTTATTTTTATGTTAGCCAAGCAATGTTTTGCGTTTGCTATTTATGTTTAGGTTTTGCTAAAATTCTATAGTCTTTTTGAAGGCGCCCTTAAAATTGTCAATTATTAACATAAATTCCAAGTACACGAAAAGTCCTTTACTTTCTATTTTAGCTTATAAATAAAACTTATTTATTTGGGTAAAGCAGGCTATTTGACTCCCTTCATTTCTGTGGCAAGGCTGTAAAGTGAAGGGTTTACATGAATAAAGCAGCACAGTAATGCCAAGTCTTGAATAGGAACCGTTTTTTTGGTTAAATCAAGCAGTAACAACATAATATAAATTAAATATACAAAAGCATATTTAAGAGCCAATTTTAATACTTGACTTTTAATGGTTGACTAAAGTATGTATATCAAGCAAAGGGTAATAAGTACCAGTTGGGTGGTGAAAAAAGTACAGAAAATTTAAGGATATTTAAACTAGATAAATTGATAAATAACTTTCGAAATTTCTTTTATTCAATTTTGATTTTATTTGTTGGTCTTTATATTGTTAAATTTTTGTTACATTTGTAGGTATTTGTTTTATTGAATTTTAGCTTCAAACATAGGCATTTCTGTATTCTAATTTTGGCTTCAATCGTAGGTCCTCCTGTATTTAATTTTAACTTCAATCATAGATATTTATGTTCATAAATTTTACCTTCAATCAGAAGTGCTTCTGGTATACAATTTTGACTTCAGTCAAGGTTCTTTTGTAGATTAATTGTAACTGAAATTTTATGTCACTCTCTAGTTCGCTTATAGCCTCAACGAAAATTCATATGTTGTTGAATTTTAGCTTCGTTCGCAGATCTTTATGTTCTTTAATTTTACCTTCAAGCAAAGGTTCTTCTCTTGTTCAATTTTGACTTCAGTCGTAGCTCTCCACGTTGCTTAATTTTAGTTTCAAACGCAGATCTTTTGTTCTTCAATTTTACCTTTAATCAGAAGTCCTTACGTTGTTAAATTTTGACTACAGTCATAGGTCTTTTTGCGGATTAAGTGTAGCTTCATTTTTAGATCTTTATATTCTTCAAGTTTATCCCTATTTAATTTTACCTTCATTCTTAGGTCTTTATGTTGTTAATTTTTTGCTTCAATCGTTGGTCTTTATGTTGTTCAATTAAATCTTTATCTGTAGATCTTGGCGTTGTTCAATTTCAGCTTCATTCTTAAAACTTTCTGTTGTTTAATTTGACCTTTATTCTTATGTCTTTACGCTGTTGAATTATAGCTTCATTCTTAGTTCTTTATATTGTTTAATCTTGGATTAAATTTCAGGTCTTTATATTGTTGAATTTTTGCTTCAATCGTATGTATAAACATTGTGAAATTTTTGTTTAATTTGTAGGTCTTTGTAGTGTCTCAAGTTTATCTCTGAATATAGGTCTAAGTGTTGTTAAAATTTAGCTTCAAGTGCAGGTCTTTACGTTATTAAATCTTAGCTTCAATATCAAGTCTTTATGTTGTTCAATTTTAGCTTCAAGCACAGGTCTTTATGTTGTTCAAATTTAGCTTCAATTGCAGGTCTTTATGTTGTTCAATTATAGCTTTGTCTGTAGATCTTGGTGTTGTTCAATTTCAGCTTCATTCTTAAATCTTTTTATTGTTTAATTTGACCTTTATTCTCATGTCTTCGTGCTGTTGAATTATAGCTTCATTCTTAGTTCTTTATATTGTTCAATCTTGGATTAAATTTCAGGTCTTTATATTGTTGAATTTTACCATCAATCGTATGTATAAACATTGTGAAATTTTTGTTTAATTTGTAGATCTTTGTGTTGTCTCAAGTTTATCTCTGAATATAGATCTTCAATCGCAGGTCTTTATGTAACTAAATTTTAGATTAATTCGTAGGTATTTGCACATTTCAAATTTAGCTTCAATTTCAGGTCTTTATATACTTAATTTCTAACTTCGTGCGTGGGTCGTTATGTTGCTCAGTTTTATGTTTATTTGTAATTAGACAAAAATTAAAACAACTAATCTAAAAAGTCTATAAATTTGTCATCTAAAATCTTGCCTTTCCCTAATTAATACAAACCTTCATTCTACTAAAGTTCCCAAATCTGCAAAACATTTCCACTCTGAAACAGAAAATTAAGCACAATTTCAATTTCAAGGGTTTTTAGTTTCTTGTAATCATGGCATAAATAAAATTTTCTGTTTACGTTGCCTTTCTTTTAGCAGTTTCATACAATTCATATAAATTTTCAGCACTTTTGAGCACATATATAAGAATCTCTATTTAATACTTTTTTCTTTATCATCCATTAAAAGATTCCTTTTCATGACTTAAAGAACCTTTTTTTTCTTTTTTTGTCATACATTTTCCATTCTTTGTTTCCTTCTTTAAGGAAGAAAGAACGAAATGAATTTGCTTAGACAACAGGAACAATTGTTGAAAAAAATAATAAACCAAAATGTGTTTTTTATATAAAAAGTATAAACATAGACCTATTATTGCCATCAAAAATATAATAAAAGAACAATTGTACAAAGGAAACACTAGAAAACAAAGGACTGCTTAGGGGTTTTCTTGCATATGTCTGCCTATTTTATATTAAAATGTGAAATGAGAAAATATTAAGTTTTGTTGTTCAAAAATCATGACATTTATTCTCAAGAATCATGGAAATTCTTAATTTTTACAAATATAAAAACTTTTGCAAATTAGATGAATCATGATCTATTCAGCAGCAATTATTAAACTTTTTTTCATTTACTTTCTAGTATTTGGCTTTTCAGAAATATATGTCTGTAAACCCAATTAAAAATTTAATATAATGTTTGTTTTATGTATATTTGGTTTAATATTTTATTTTTTTTTAATTTTATAAATTTATTAAAATCCTTTTTCAATTAAATGACTTTTACATGAACATTTACTAATTTTCTGGCTTTTCCTTAATTACTGGTCTAATTGTTTAATTTCTAGTTAAACAATTACCAACTTCAACAATATAGTTATTTTTTTTTAAATAAAATACAGCTATATACAACTTAGTTTTGTATTAAACATTTATACTTCAATAAACAATTTTAACTTTTCAAAATTATAGTTGTTTGTTAATTTTCTGTTTAATATAAAATATTTTTTAGGGTTTTATAGTCAAATTGTCATTACATACATATAAATAATAAAGCATAGTAAAACAAAATACATTTGTGTGTATGTATGCATATAAAAACAAAAAAATATTTAAACAAAAATATCAACAATCGTTGACAAATGTTGCTGAAATAACAATGCAATAAATAAAATATAAAAAACTGTATTTAATACAACAATATATTTATGTGTTTGCTTTTTATTTGTTGTACAAAAATTAACTCACTTTGTTTGTTATTAAAGAACAACTAGACGTATGATGAATATTTATTGATCATTTGCATAAAAATATTACTCATATGTACAGTAGGCCGAATGGAAAGTTATACAAATATCTGCAACAACTGTGAAGTACTTTTCAATTTAAAAATATCTTAAATTAAACATAAATTTATTTGTCTCAATACTGATGATTATTTATCTCAGTAATTTAGAAACATTTTATTTGGAAATATGTATGTACTTCAAATTCTCAATGAAATCTTACTTTGTTCTTTGGTATTTTTGATGTGACTTTCTTATTTATTGTCAAACAATTGTTTAACGATATCAGTTAAAATTCTCAAAGAATTCTTTCTAATACACTTACATTTTCTATATGACTTTCTAGTCCCTATAAAAAGTTAAATGCATACAAATTCGGGATATGCATAATGATTTTTCCCAAAAAGGGCGTATAACTTAAAAATGAGTTCTACTTAACATGAGGGATTAATATTTTAAATACTACAAAAATAAATAAAGAATCACATTGTAAATAACAACTGCCTCTTTTATGAAAACTTATAAATCTATTTTTCAATCTACAAAAATTCTATGTTTTATTACAATATCTAGAAATATCAGTTTCAGAATTAATGCAAATTAAATAAAAAATATTTATGTTAAAAGACTGTCATAAGTTTATTAAAACCACTTTTTTTAGATAAACCACTTTTAAGTTTTTTATATATTGTTATTCAATGTGTTATGCAAATTCTTTTAAATACATAACGATTACAGACAAATTTATTACAAACTAGCGGACCCGGCGAACTTTGCCTCGCCCCAATTTTAGGCCTTCAGACAAACTTTAGAGTAATAATATAATACAACAGGAATAATTTCACACAAAATTTCGTACAAAAAATTCAATTTTCCAATTTTTCCCATTTTCCGACTTTTGCGAAGAGATTTTCCAATTTTCCGCGTTTCGCATTTCGCATTTTTCATGATTTACACTAAGAAATTTCTATTTTTTTAGTTGGAAAGTCATTAAGTCAAAAACTCGATTTTCCAATTTTCCGACTTTTCCGGAGGGATTTTCCAAAATTTTCTTCCGTAAGTACCTTCTCCTCGAAAATACGAACAACTGACAAAAAGTTTTATAGAAATCGGCCCAGCCGTTCTCATTTGATGAATTACTATACATTTTTTACACCATTTTTATATATATAGATTTTCTGGTAATATTTCAATTATAACTAAAAAAGTTAAATATATTTTTGCTATTGCAAAACAAAAATAAGGAGATTTTCTTTTGAAGAACAAACAAGAATATACAAATATTGAATGTACATTAAAAGGTTTCTCTAAAAATTACTTACTTATCAGTGAACTTTACATAAAACTGCATTCTGAGTATTTGGATTTATTTTTCCTAATTCGATTGTTTCTATTTAATTCTGTTAAGTCAATAAAGTTTTTAATGTCATTACTAAAGCTCTTTTTATATCCTATACCTCCATTGAGGGAAGGATTTGTCGTGATGTGTGTAACGTTAAAAAATGTTAGTCCAACACCCAACTTGAAGTATAACGATCGACTCAGAACCACTTTCTGGAATGATTAAACAATGTCCGTTGGTCCGTTTTTTTTTTTTTTTGCCCAAAGACGATTAAATTGAGTTTTAAATGGTCTACTATTTCACCTAGACCCCATAAAAATGTTCTCCCGAAATAGCTTTTAGCAGTCATAAATGTTTGATTTATGCATGTATCCAAACAAATTTTGCCACCTTGAAATTTAAAATAAGCTTAAAATTTTATATTTAAAAATGCCTAAAGAAAGCCAAAAGACTAAATTACTCAGATTATTTGAAGAAGTTACCGTTTGTGATAAATTTAAATGCACAATTGACAACGGAAGTTCACGAGCCAAAATTGTTGGGCAAATTTACGTAGTATAAGTAAATATTTTTTATGCAATTTTTGACAATAACGATAACATGAAGACGATTATATCGTTTAAAATCTTTCAGTTTTTCATGCAAACTTAAAATTTGTCCATAAAAATTTGTAATTATACGTCATAGTTTTCTCCCACTAAACGCTAATTTTATTAGTCGCATATGCTTATTTTATATTCTATTTTAAATTTTCTAGATTGCTTTAAAAGTTTGAAAGTTATAAAGAAAAAATTTAAATTACTCCTTATTTAATATTAATCATACGCCATCAGTGACAATAATAGAAAATAATTTTATTAATTACCAAAACTTTTAAACTATTGCTCCAACAAAAAAACTTTGCAAGTAAAAGTTTTAGAGTAAGTCCCAAACTTGCTGATAATTTTTATTACAAGCAGCTTGTATATGTTAAAGCTTAACTACTGTTACACAAATTTAACCATGTTGAAATTAAAAAAAAAATTTAATTTGTAGTTTTATTTATTATAGTCTAATTGAAAAATTGTTTATAGGCCTAAACTAAAAAATTACCTATTTTGTGTATAAAGGGTGTCCCAACTAGAACGCAATTTTTAAATTTGGCACCATTCCAAGTGTCATTGTTTGCCATTTGAACAATTGTTATTGTTTGCTAGTAGAAGGTACGAGGTTAGTAAAAAAGGAGCGCTACACGAATGAATCACGCATTCTTATTGTGAAATTGTTTTACCAAAATGGTGAAAGTTTTGCGGCTACAGTTCGCAAATTGCGATCAATTTTGGGTCACAATAATGCTGCAAAAGAGTCAACTGTAAAGTGATTAATGGATAAATTTGCTGAAACTGGGTCTGATAGTGATGTAGAGACAACAACGCGACTTCGACCAGGGCGATCGACCGAAAATGACGCAGCTGTACGTGATGATGTCGCTCAAACTCCATCCACCTCAATTGAACACCGAGCTCAAAAAATTGGTGTCTCCAAATCCACTATGCAGCGAATTTTGACGAAAGATTTGCATCTTCATGCATACAAAGTTCAATTGACTCAGGAACTGAAGCCAGCTAGCCATGGACAGCGAAGGGAGTTCGTTAATTGTGTATTGGAGAGACAACATGAAAATGTTGATTTTGCCGATAAAATCATCTTCAGTGACGTGGCCCATTTTCATCTTGATGGCTTTGCCAATAGGCAGAATTGTCGCATTTGGGGTGAGGAAAATCCTCGAGTGATTCACGAGAAGCAAATGCATCCTCAACGTGTCACTGTGTGGTGTGCTTTTTGGGCTGGAGGAATCATTAGAGCTTTTTTTTATGAAAATTAGGCAGGGCAAGCGAAAACAGTCAATGGTGTTCGGTATTGTGAAATGATAACCAGTTTTTCTTGGCTAGAATTGAAGAAATCAATGTGGAGGGCATATGGTCATACAGCCAGAGAAACAATTCAATTGCTGCATCAGTCATTTAAAAATTGCGTTCTAGTTGGGACAACCTTTATATTAGTTTTTGTTTTCCAAGAAATTAAAAATTTGAGCAAACCCTCCAAATTGCTGATGATGATGAAATCAAATACCAAAAAAATTATCATCTACTAGGTGTTATAAAATCTTCCCATGATTTAGTTCTTAGTGACTTACTTATTATCAATATCATCTATTTAAATTTGTTAAAGCTTAAATAATTTAATTTTTTTACCTTTAAATATTTCATATCTATATAAGTACTTGACGTATTTATCCTCAAGCATATGCTGGTTAATTAACAACTACCCAAAAGCTACTAAAAAAAAGCATAACTTTCAAGAACAATTACATTAAACGTTTTTTTACTGAAATAAAAAATATATATATATAAAAGAGACCTTTTTAAATTTCCATAATAACTACGCTGCTTTAAAAAACAAAATAAATGATTAATTGCATAACTGTTATATGTTTGCCTTTAAGTTACAAACAATGAATGGATGTCTGCAATTCGTTTAATGAAATGTTGGTGCTTTTTGCATGTTTTTTTATAAATAATAATCATTTTGTTTTCCCTCTTTATCCTTTTTTTGATTGAGGTAATTTAATATTAAAGTAAACACTACAATGTGTGTGTAAGTTTAAGTGTGTGTATTAAGGTTGTGCTTAGTTTGTATATTTATATATTTTTTGCCGTCGAACAAACACCAACTTTGAAAACTTTTCACAACCAAAATTTTTAATTTTCACAATTTTTTTTCAAACTAAATTTCAAAAATTTTAATAATTGCACACAATTTCTGTAAATGCTAAAATAAAGTTAAAAAATTATAACTATTATAAGTTAATGTGCAGGCCGATTTGAAATTACAGAAGTTATAGAAATCTCTATTTTTCGCTCACATATTTCTTACCATTGTTGATAATCTGGCTGGACTAATAAATACAATTTTTTAGATATAAAATTTGATATACTTATTGTAAGTTTATTTTTAATGAAGATACAATAATAAACAAAAGTACAAAAAAAAACAAAGAGTTCAAACTATGCGCCACCCTAATGTGTCTACAAGTATTGTGAATTTCTCTTCTTCCAGCTCTGCTATTCTTCTGTTTCTGCTGTTATTCGCTTAACTTATTTAAGCATGAATAAGTTTATTAAGCACTCATACATTTACATTTATGTATGTACGTTCATGTATATGTAAATAAGCTGAGTATGTATGTGAGCTTGCAGCCATTTACATATTATCAATAATTTTTGAATAAAATGTTTCTGTTGTTTCTTTTACTTTGTCTGTCTTATTCTCACAATCGATTACACATTACAAATTTAGTGTAAGAATAGTTCAGTTATGGGAAGGTCTTCAAATAATCTAAAACTTTATAGTTTTTGATCAGTTAACAAAGAAGGATAATTGTTGTA
This sequence comes from Bellardia pandia, assembly GCA_916048285.2. Classification (NCBI taxonomy): domain Eukaryota; kingdom Metazoa; phylum Arthropoda; class Insecta; order Diptera; family Calliphoridae; genus Bellardia; species Bellardia pandia. The sequence continues at coordinate 96,026,574 of OU696531.1, read as the reverse complement.
CATACATCGAAAAAGAATAGCAAAAGAGGAAAATCAAAGATTTCGCAGACAATTGGAGTTAAAATTTTGCTATATAAAAAATTACAATTGAAGCTAAAATAAAACTACATAATGTCTTATGATTGGAGCTAAAATTAAACTTTGAACGACGATTGAAGCCAAAAATTTACCTGACCTGAAAAAACCTACAATTGAACCCAAAATTGAACTTCATAAAGGTCTATAACTCTTAATCATTTTCTAATACTTAGAAATTATTATTTTAAATATTGTTAATAAATCGGTATATACTACATTGTACCCGCTATCATTATACAAAGTTAAAACCCTCTTACTAACTTTTCTTTTTATATTTTTAGCACACAACTACCCCATCTCGGTATTTCATTAAGAACGTATAAAAAGTACTTTATTTACTGACTGTGCATAATCATTTACTAATATACATATGTAAATTAGGGTTATAACTTTTTCTTGAGTGCCAAATACCACTCCAGTACCATGTGGTGACTATTGTTCTGATAATAAAAAATTGTTTTTAGGTTGATTCGGTGCAAAAAGTTTCCGCACCGAAAGCGATTTCTAAAGTGCTTTAAATTTTTATTTTTTTAAAATAAAGATTTTTCATTATTATATGAGAATTATTCCTCTTGCGAGTATTAATAAACAAAAATTAAAAAAATTTAATCGAAGTTGCCTTATTATATATTCATTATTATACAAAAATACTAGGAATTATAAGATATAAACTTTAAGTTTAATGTGCGTATGTTTTTACACTATGGATAATATCCTGCATCACTTTAATCGCAAGCTCGGCGCATATGTTGCTGCGCTGATGATCTTTAATTTTAGAAGATTCTATTACCCAATACCTTAAGAAGCATTCGTTAGCTTTCGTGAAGTTTTTTAAAGATTTATTTAATGCTTCAAAATCATTCTCGTTGAAGCAATGACCACCAAACCAAATTTCAAACCAGGAAGCACAAACAAATAGAACCAATCGTCTAATTTTTCTTTTTATAAGATCCACGCGCATGGTTGTTATATTTAGCTTGGTCCACAAATTATGTAACTCCTTAGACATTTTCACATACCTTTCCTCTTTATATTTATTTGTCTTGCATAAAGCGATAAATCTTTCGATAATAATTTCTTCCTTTGGGATCTTGTTCAACTCACTTAAAGGTATTTAGACTTTTTGTATTTTTCTACATTTTTCAATACCATCCTTAGTTTTTGTAAAATTCTTTGACCAGATTTTTGAGTTTTTTATAACAGATATTTTACTTTCTTTATACTTCATTTTAAGAACCAACAGAAATAATTAGCGAAATTTCACATTTGTAATAACAAGGAATTCACGACCTACAAATCTAGATATTTAAGACAAAAGCAAGAGTAACTGTTTTAAAGGAAAAAAATAAATATGTAAATAAGAACAAAACTATAACCCATTCGTTGCGAAAACTTTTTTCACCATAGAGGAAAAGTGACAGCATATTTTTTTAATATTTTTTCATGCCCCACATGGCTATGCGGTAGTATTTTTGATATTTGCAAAAATTGCAAAAAGTTATAACCCTAATGTACATACATACATATGTAAGTATGTAGGTATTAATATAAGTTAGGCTTTTCTCAGCTCAAATGAACATCCTGCAAAGAAAAAACAGTTAAACACATACATTTATACACGTGCAAAAACTCACCTTAGTTCAGCTAAATTCAAACAATGAAAAGCTTTAATAACAGCAACAACAACCACAACATTATCAATAACGGCAGTAAAAATAACAAGAACAAAAATAATACCCCTAATCCATTTAATTTATTGGAGAGGAATACATGATTACGTATGCAAGCACATGCTTGCTTAAACAAAACAAAAAGAAAATAGTGCAAACAGAGGCAAAGAGAGATGAATTATAAGAAAGTGAGCTTTATTAAATAGACAGGGTATACGAGCTGGAAAACAGAGGGCATTTAAATATTCAATTGTTAGTATAACACACACTGACATGAATATGTCAATAACCCTTAACATACCAAATTGAATTTTGAATATGTTTAGTCAAGTTTTAGCATGATTGCGAATATACATAGTACATATAAAGATTTTCGAAGGATGTTTAAGTTTTGTGTGCCTTTAAGCATATTTTATATATTTTTTTTTCGTTTATTTCTTGAGCGCAAATTTGTGTCAGACAGTACAATAAAACGCAAACAAATTGTTATGGAGAGTTGATAAGCAAAACTGTTAGTATATAATTTTGTTAATATTGGCACAAGACAATCTAACACAAGAACAAAGACCCAGACTTTAGTCTTACACAAATTAAATTATCAATTGTCAATATTGATAGGTTGCAAAAGAAAGAGTCAAATAATCTTTTGTAATGAAATTTTGGAACTTTTTTATTAAATTAAGATTTTATTAAGGTTCTGTTTTACTTATTTACGTCTTGTTAGAAAAATTTACAGAATTTTAAAAAATGTTTTTTTTTTTAATTTCTAAATTCTTAAGGCTGCCAGCTAAAGTCTATCAAAAAAAAAAACAAAGCAAGTTAAACAAAAATAACTTAACACGCTCTTCCCAAACATTCCTGGCATATTGTTGATTATTGTGCTGCTAGCAGAGTCTAGTGCGTATGAGTGTTATTAATTAATTCCTAGCACGTATACATACGTCCGTAAGACTCTTTAAGAGTATTTTCATAAAATGTATGCATGTAGCCGTATTTAAACACAATTTTACTTAGTTCTTAAGCATTTTTTCTTCCTTTTGAAAGAAGTACACATGCCCAGCCTTAAATATGTTATAAAAGCACTTCCTGTTTTGTATTAAAAAAAATATAAACAAAATACGTTATAAAAGCCTACAAGAGCTGGATTTGTTTAGCAAAAGATAAAAAAGTGAATTAATGATTTAGGGAAGCAAAAATATATGAAATAAAAGAAACACTTTTGATTCGTAATAGCAGGAAAACAAATATTTATTATGTAAATTATTTAAAGATTATAATAAAGCAGCAGATGTAATTAATTAGTTTGTTGTAGGCTAAATGGAGTCTTTATCTGCAAACTTATTTATTAAGTTGCGCATCATGAATATCAAAGGCTAAACTTCCATATGGCTGTTGGCCGTTTGTACACACATTTTAATTTGTTTACTTATTATTATGTTTATTTTATTACAAGTGAATTTAATTTGTTGTATTTTCAGATTTACCCTTCTCATCAGCATCTTCAACATATCATTTACATACAAATTGTACAAAATCAGAGACAATACGAATAGAATCGGGTTGCGAAATTACCAATAAACGCTGCCAGTGCTGGCCCACACTGAAAGTGTGTCGCAATCAATTGGATACTGGTGTGGGGACGACGGATATACGATGGCATTTTAAAACATTAGAGGTGAGTCCCCATAATTTTACGAATAATTACGAAATTAGAAAAAACAGAAAAGAGCTTTTAAAAAGTACTCCTGACTTGTGTGTCAAACTATGTTTTAAAATTATATATAATACTTATAACAATCCTTGTTAAAAACTCAATTTTACTTCTTCCAATATTTTATTTTATATCTGAGGAACTTTTGAGAATCAATTTAAGAATCTAATTTGTGTAAAAATTGCTTTAAGCATTTTTTCATATTTTTATGTGTTTTACAAATTTTAAAATTAACGTGCTTAAATATTTTACCATTTACTGTTTTTTCCTTACTACCCTGCTGTTTTACAATTAGATCAACGATTAAGATTGTAAATTGTGAATGAAGAGATCCACGATTAGGAACGAAAACTAAGAATAAAAATATCCACGATCATTTATAATAAGTGAGAATAAATGTATCCACGATTAATTATGAAAACTAAGAATAAAAAGATCCACGATTAATTATGAAATCTAAAAATAAAAGGATCCACGATTAAGTATGAAAACTCAGAAAAAAAAAGATTCACGATTAAAGATGGAAATTAAGAATAAAAAGACCCTCGATTAATAATGCAATCCAACAATAAAAACATCCACGATTAAGTATGAAATCTAAGAATAAAAAGATCCACGATTAAGGATGGAAATTAAGAATAAAAAGACCCTCGATTAATAATGAAATCCAACAATAAAAACATCCACGATTAAGTATGAAAACTCAGAATAAAAATATTCACGATTAAGAATGAAAATTAAGAATAAAAAGATCTACGAATATGAAAGCAAATTAAGAATAAAAAGATCCACGATTAAGGATGAAAACTCAGAAAAAAATAATCCTCGATAATGGCCAAACCTTTGAATAAAGAGGTCCACGATTAAGGATAAAAATTAAGGATAAAAAAATCCACGATTAAGAATGAACACTCAGAATAAAAAGATTCACGATTAACGATGGAAATTAAGAATAAAAAGACCCACGATTAATGATGAAATCCAACAATAAAAACATCCACGATTAAGTATGAAAACTCAGAATAAAAATATTCACGATTACGGATGAAAATTAAAAATAAAAAGATCTACGAATATGAAAGCAAATTAAGAATAAAAAGATTCACGATTAAAGATGGAAATTAAGAATAAAAAGACCCTCGATTAATAATGAAATCCAACAATAAAAACATCCACTATTAAGTATGAAATCTAAGAATAAAAACATCCACGATTAAGTATGAAAACTCAGAATAAAAATATTCACGATTAAGGATGAAAATTAAGGATAAAAAAATCCACGATTAAGAATGAACACTCAGAATAAAAAGATTCACGATTAACGATGGAAATTAAGAATAAAAAGACCCACGATTAATGATGAAATCCAACAATAAAAACATCCACGATTAAGTATGAAAACTCAGAATAAAAATATTCACGATTACGGATGAAAATTAAGAATAAAAAGATCTACGAATATGAAAGCAAATTAAGAATAAAAAGATTCACGATTAAAGATGGAAATTAAGAATAAAAAGACCCTCGATTAATAATGAAATCCAACAATAAAAACATCCACTATTAAGTATGAAATCTAAGAATAAAAAGATCCACGATTAAGGATGGAAATTAAGAATAAAAAGACCCACGATTAATGATGAAATCCAACAATAAAAACATCCACGATTAAGTATTAAAACTCAGAATAAAAATATTCACGATTAAGGATGAAAATTAAGAATAAAAAGATCTACGAATATGAAAGCAAATTAAGAATAAAAAGATTCACGATTAAAGATGGAAATTAAGAATAAAAAGACCCTCGATTAATAATGAAATCCATCAATAAAAACATCCACTATTAAGTATGAAATCTAAGAATAAAAACATCCACGATTAAGTATGAAAACTCAGAATAAAAATATTCACGATTAAGGATGAAAATTAAGGATAAAAAATCCACGATTAAGAATGAACACTCAGAATAAAAAGATTCATGATTAAGGATGGAAATTAAGAATAAAAAGACCCTCGATTGATAATGAAATCCAACAATAAAAACATCCACGATTAAGTATGAAAACTAAGAATTAATAGATTCACGATTAAGGATGGAAATTAAGAATAAAAAGACCCACGATTAATGATGAAATCCAACAATAAAAACATCCACGATTAAGTATGAAAACTCAGAATTAATAGATTCACGATTAAGGATGGAAATTAAGAATAAAAAGACTCACGATTAATGATGAAATCCAACAATAAAAACATCCACGATTAAGTATGAAAACTCAGAATTAATAGATTCACGATTAAGGATGGAAATTAAGAATAAAAAGACCCACGATTAATGATGAAATCCAACAATAAAAACATCCACGATTAAGTATGAAAACTCAGAATTAATAGATTCACGATTAAGGATGGAAATTAAGAATAAAAAGACCCACGATTAATGATGAAATCCAACAATAAAAACATCCACGATTAAGTATGAAAACTCAGAATTAATAGATTCACGATTAAGGATGGAAATTAAGAATAAAAAGACCCACGATTAATAATGAAATCCAACAATAAAAACATCCACGATTAAGTATGAAAACTCAGAATAAAAATATTCACGATTAAGGATGAAAATTAAGAATAAAAAGATCTACGAATATGAAAGCAAATTAAGAATAAAAATATCCACGATTAAGGATGAAAACTCAGAATAAAATAATCCTCGATAATGGCGAAAACTTTGAATAAAGAGGTCCACGATTAAGGATAAAAATTAAGGATAAAAAAATCCACGATTAAGAATGAAAACTCAGAATAAAATGATTCACGATTAAGGATGGAAATTAAGAATAAAGAGGTTTACGATTAAGAATGAAAGCTAAGAATAGTAAAACATCCACGATTTATGATTAAAACAATGACAAAAAATCCATGAGGAGGACTGAAAACTGAGTGTTAAAACTCTACATAAAGAGATTCATGATTAAGCATTAAAAGTCTGTATAAAGAGGTTCACGATTTAATATAAGGTTTCTGTATAAAAGATTCGAAATTGGGGAAGAAAACTCAGTACAAATAAATCCATGATTCAGGATGGAAACTCAGTATAAACAGATATAACATTGAGGATTGAAACTCTAGGACTTAGAATTTGATGATGAAAACTCTGTCTCGATAGATACACGATTGAAGATGAAACTGTGTATAAAAATATCTGCGATAAAAAATCTTTCTAAAGAGTTTCTCAATTTTGTTATAAAACGCTGTGTAAAGAGATCTCTGATTTTAGCTAAGAACTTCACGATTGAGAAGGAAACTTTGTAAAGAAATCTACGATTGAGTATGAAAATTATGTACAAATACATTCACAAATGACGACGAAAACTCTGTCTAAAAATAACTAGGTTGGATGATTAAAACTCTGTATAAGAAGAGAAATGAATGGCTGTTAACGAAAAGTCTGGCAAACAACGATTAAGCTGAATTTTTGTTAAAATCACTAGTTCCAGAAATTCCGCCAAATTAGCAGGGGCTATTCACACAATACCTAACAAACAGACACCAAAAACAATCTCTCTATAGTCATGCAAACAATATAAAATAAAGATTGTGTGCAAAAGTTAAGGACACGACTCTCAAGTGCATGCGTGTAAGTGACTGGCGGAGTGTGTTTGATAAAAATGTATGTGATAGTTATAAGTATAAAGTACATCACTATTGTTAGCATCAGCTTGCTGTGACATCTTACAATGATAGTGCTGCTACTGCTTCCAGCTGCCTTTTTTCACTTAATGCCATCTGACAGCATCACAGAATGTCATGGCGCCAGCATAATTCAATGTACTCGTATATGTGTAATACGTACTGATGTGTGTTTTTATTGCTGTTGCAAGGACCCATAACTGCAACATTTGGTATAGATCTTTGTTAAGCGCTGACATCTACCACAAATTGCAGACATTTGATCAATGTCTTAACTGCTGCTGCTGTTGCCCGCCCCATTGTACTAACATTACTATAGAGATTTTCTTGACAATTTCTATTACTATCGTATAATTTTACTACTGCTTTTGGATTTTTTATGGCTGACTTTTAATTTAACAAAATTTGTATGACAATATAGGCAATCAGTTTTCAAAAAATTTTAACAAATTGCGTGTTTTTTCTTCCTTCATTTTAGGACTGCCAATTAAATTTACAAAATTTAATAAAACTGGAAATGGAATTTGATGAGGACTATACAATCTCACCGAGCACATTTACATATAAAAAATTGAGAAGAAGGAGGAAACGATCATTAAGTAGAAAGACGTAAGTAGTTCCAAACAGAATATAATATTTATAAAAATGTAAATTAAATTGAAAAAATACTTTTATGTTTTAAAGTTGAAGCAGTTTTTTGGTTAGGTATTTTAGAATTAATTATAAAGTTGGACAAGGCATTTTAAGCAAATTTAATTTAATTCGAATATTTACCCCCTGGCCCACGATGTCGAACGATAATGTTCGCTTGGATAAGACTTAAGACACAAACTTTTTATCGTATCTATTTTTTTTACTCAATCAAGTTTGTTTATTCCACAATCAAGTTTGTGTCTTAAGTCTTATCTAAGCGAACGTTATCGTTCGACATCGTTGGCCAGGGGGTTAAACTAGTTTTCAAATACTGAAATTTGTTTTGAAATTTTTAAATCTGTAAAAACACAAGCAGTTATGAAATTTTGTTTAATTGGCAAGTTGAGGATTTGATGAAACATCAGTATGTATAAAGAATTCACGACTGAGAAAGAAAACTATGCATAATGGATCTACGATGGCGACAGAAAACGTTGTATAAAAATATTCACGATTGTGGAAGAAAACGTTGGATCCACGATTGAGGAAGAAAACGTTGTATAAAAATATTCACGATTGTTGAAGAAGATGTTGTATCAAATGATCCACGATTGAGGAAGATAACCCTGTATAAAGAATCCACGATTGAGGAAGATAACTCTGTATAAAGAATCCACGATTGAGGAATAAATCTCTGTATAGAGAATGCACGATTGAGGAACAAATCTCTGTATAGAGAATCCACGATTGAGGAACAAATCTCTGTATAGAGAATCCACGATTAAGGAAGAAACTACTGTATAAAGGATCCATGATTCAGGAAGAAAACTTGTATAAAAAGACCCACGATTGAGGAATAAAAATGTGTATAAAGGATCCACGATTCAAGAGGAAAACTTTGTATAAAAATGATCCACGATTAAGGAAGAAAACTCTGTATAAAAATATTCACGATTGTTGAAGAAAATGTTGTGTCAAATGATCCACGATTGAGGAAGATAACTCTGTATAAAGAATCCACGATTGAGGAAGATAACTCTGTATAAAGAATCCACGATTGAGGAAGATAACTCTGTATAAATAATCCACGATTGAGGAATAAAACTCTGTATAGAGAATCCACGATTGAGGAACAAATCTCTGTATAGAGAATCCACGATTAAGGAAGAAACTACTGTATAAAGGATCCACGATTCAGGAAGAAAACTTGTATAAAAAGACCCACGATTGAGGAATAAAAATGTGTATAAAGGATCCACGATTCAAGAGGAAAACTTTGTATAAAAATGATCCACGATTAAGGAAGGAAACTCTGTATAAAAATATTCACGATTGTTGAAGAAAATGTTGTATCAAATGATCTACGATTCAGGAAGATAACTCTGTATAAAGAATCCACGATTGAGGAAGATAACTCTGTATAAATAATCCACGATTGAGGAATAAAACTCTGTATAGAGAATCCACGATTAAGGAACAAATCTCTGTATAGAGAATCCACGATTAAGGAAGAAACTACTGTATAAAGGATCCATGATTGAGGAAGAAAACTCTGTATAAACGATTCACAATTGAGTAAGAAAACTCTGTATAAGGGATCTACGATTCCACGGTATCCACGATGTATAAAAAGATCTACGATTGAGGAAGTAAACTCTGTCTAAACGATCCATGAATGAGGAAGAAAATTACTTATAAAGAATCCACTATTGAGGAATAAAACTCTGTATAAAGAAGCCACGATTGAGGAATAAAACTCTGTGTAGAGAATCCACGATTAAGGAAGAAACTACTGTATAAAGGGTCCACGGATGAGTAAGAAAACTCTGTGTAAACGATCCATGATTGAGGAAGAAAACTCTGTATAAAGGATCTACGATTCCACGGCATCCACGATGTATAAAAAGATCTACGATGGAGGAAGTAAACTCTGTATAAACGATCCATGAATGAGGAAGAAAATTATTTATAAAGAATCCACTATTGAGGAAGAAAACTCTGTAGAAAAAATCCACGATTACGGAAGAAACTTTGTATAAAAGATCCACGATTTAACATTGTATAAAAGGACCCCTGATTGTTTATAAAAGCTTTGCGTAAAACCAAACCAAAATTATTTGAAATATTTTTCCTTACAAATTGCATGTAATTGTTAAATATTATTTAAATCAAAGTTATGATTACTTTATACACTAAAAATATTTTCAAGTTTATAAATATAACTTTATATTTCTTTTCGAATTTTCAAAAAAAAAATAATTTCCCACAATTTCCTCTTTGAAAAAAAGTTGTTCTCATTTACCATAATCTAAAACAGAAAGTTTGTTTCGGTGTGTATTTCCCACAACTTTTTCCATTTTCATTTGTACTAGGAAATTGTTGTCAATGCTGTTCATAGTACATAGTTGTTGTTATTTTCTCCTGCTCTTAAAGTTATGAACACAACATTGACCACGAAAATGTATTCGTATAACTTTTCAATATTCTTGTTAAGTGAAAACTTTGAAAACAAAACATTTGTTTTTGTTACAACAATTCTACAGAAATTTGTTATGTTTATTCATCAGTTTTGATTTTCTTGGCAGAAAAGTAAAGAAAAACTTATGAGAGAAATAAAGAAAACTTTGTAAAGAATGTTGTTATATACTAAAAACACTTCATAATAAACCAAAGTTGCTGGAAAAACTTATCAATTTGATACAAATCAAATATATTTTGTATTAACACAAACAATCAACAAATCAAATTACACTTTCTACTACTACTGAAATTTTAAACACAACTGTAGTTTCTTAAAAGGAAGTATATATTAGATATACTTTCAAAGAACTATAGAGACATATAACAAATACAAAGTACACATGCTACTGTATGTAGTTATATAAAGTACCAGTTGGCCAAATCCTACTAGACAACATTATCTTAAACTTTTAGGAATTGATGACATAACGAGCGACAATAACTAGACTGTTGTCCCACATCTAACTCTGTCCTTCATATGTATTCGTGGAATATATGTACATTGTCGTGTAAATATCACTGATGATGTCTTGCAGATATGGTTAACTGGGCTATTTATATTACAAACTGTAAAACTATACCACCACTATTACTGCTGCTAGAAACATTTTGAACATAATGCAGTAGACACGTGAGCAGAAACTTTAAATTTGTGTTTGTTATTCCTAATTTACTTTTTTCGTTGTAACTTTTCTCCAAAAAGGAAGTAATATTACAAAAGTAGGCATAATATACAATTTGCAATGCTAACAAAAACTGCAATGTTTATTTTTTTCTTTCAAACACAATTGCAATATTCCGTTTTGGGTAATTTACTGACACATAATAAACTAATTTTATTACAATTCAGCAATTTGATGTTTAAGAAAAAATTTAAATTACTTAAATATTTTAAATTAAATTATTTTGGTTGTAATTAAAAACCATGTTAAAATAGTTGCATATTATTCACTATTTATAAAGTTACTTCCAGTATAATTCAGGGAGAAAAACTAAAGAACGCGACATTTGCAATTCCATACTGTATATGCGCAATTTTAGGCTAAGAACGCATCATACAATTCCTGTTTGTTTCCTGTTGGTCTTAGAGTCACATATCTTGAATAAGTCTTGGCTGTATATGAGCAATTCTACAGTTAACAACGCGACATTTATAAATTTTCTATACGTTGCAAAAATTAAAATTACTCAAAAAAAAAATTTTATAATTATAAAATAATTTAAAATAGTTCACTATTTATGTAGTTATTTCCAGTATAATACAGAACTAAAGAACGCGACATTTGCACGACTGTATATGGGAAATATCAGTCTAAGAACGCATCATACAATTCCTGTTTGTTTCCTATTGGTCTTAGAGTCACATATCATGAATAAGTCTTGGCTGTATTTCAACAATTCTACAGTCAACAACGCGACATTAGTCAATTGTCTATGTGTTGCAAAAATGTAAATTACTCAAAAAAAAATTTTTATAATTATTAAAGATTTTAAAATAGTTCACTATTTATGTAGTTACTTCCCGTATAATTCAGAGAAATAAAGAACGCGACATTTGCAATTCCATACTGTATATGCGCAATTTTAGGCTAAGAACGCATCATACAATTTCTGTTTGTTTTCTGTTGGTCTTAGACTCACATATCTTTAATAATTCTTCAACATTCGTAAATTTTTTCTTATATCATGTTATTCTTAGAGTATATATTTCAAGAATATAATGTGTCATAGATTCAGACGGCACTGCGAATTATGGCCCCAAATGGGAACACGAAAAATTACCCATATTGTGAGGTCACATTTCATTACGAATTTTAGTCATAATATTTTTTTACGAAAAATCACCCTAAAGGTTATGAACAATTATGTCAAGTTTGAAATGAAAGTAAGCCCCAAATGTTGGTGTAATTTTTGGCACTGTGATAAATTAACCCAGGAAAAATGCCCCCAAGAAAACAAGGAAAAGGCTCAAATTTTGAGGTCACATTTCATTATTATATTTAGCCCAAATTTTTTTAATGAAAACTCACCCCAAAGGTTATCCGCAGGTTACAATGAAAGGTGGCCACAAGTGTTGGGACATTTTTCATAACGAAAAATTGCCGCAAATATGTAAATGAAATTTCACCTCACAATTTTATATGTAATTACAGTGAGAAATAAAGAAAATAGTAACTAACAATTTTAAGATTATATATTCAGGTTTTTTGGCATATTTTAAAATACTAATAAATGAAATATAGCCTAAAACAACAAAAACCAAATATCCCAAAGATACTTATTTGTTTTTTACTTTACGTTTTTGGGGTAATTTTTTACTTATCTTAAAATGCAAAATCCACCCAATGACAAAATGCATATCAGTATAACCCAAAATAAATAGGAATAATTCCGCAAAATTTTTCTGGCTCCACAATTTTCAGCGCCGAATGCGACATTCGCAGCATTTGAAGCAGTGATGGAAAATGAGTTTTTGAATTTCGTACCAACTATATAAATAAAATGTACTTTCTAGACCTCCATGGTGTCGTTTTAAAACAACGGCCTGTGTGTGATTTTTATATTACGATCCACCTGTGGAAAGTTTTATCATTTGTAGGGCTAAAAATTAATGGTTCCAGAATCACCTTAAATTACCCCAATCCACTGGGTCTCTGAATGCACTCAACGAGGTCAAATGTTTTATGTAATTCAATTGATTAGCTTGTTTTCGGCTCCTGGTTTCGCTCAAGCTGTACTGGTGACAGTTTAGCCAGCACAAAAAATATTAAAAGAATATTTAAAAATTAAATTTAATTTCTTGTAAAAACATTAAAAAAAATTTTTTTATTTTTCATACAAACAATTTACAAACAATAAAATCTATTTTTGCATAAGAAATCATAATGCAATGCAAACTGTTTTAACTCTCATATAATAACCTAGGTGATTTTGTCTAAGCTTGTTGTACGAAACAAAAAGAAATGAAGGACTAGATAATAATATTTAAAATAAATAAAAAGTTTAAAAATCATTTCTGTTATAAATAAAAATATATTTACTTGTTTCAGTAAATAACAAAGGTTTTTGAGAGAAAGTAAACAAATTATGTCAGGTAACTTAATATCGTTTTAAAAAATGCCCTGAAATAGACATTGATTTTTTTTAACCTTAAAGATATAAAATGAAATTGAATATATCTTAGGAGTTATTTACAAAATGCTAATGCTTCCTTTAAATTAGCATTTAAAATTTACCTTGAATTGTACCTTGTCTAAAATAAATTTTATTTTCTACCAAGCCTACATAACTTTGCTAGAAAACACTTATTTGCCATTAACATTTAGAAATGTTTTAAGTGCAGCTTTTAGCTTTACCATTTCTATTTAAATGTTTGCCTATCAGCCCAGATGTATTATGCTTTAGATGCCATACAAATGAAATATCCTTGAATTTTCCAAGAAATATTACTTTAATTTGTTACTGGTCTTAAATGTATTTTGAGCAGAGACAATTATACTGCCTACTACTTATGTATACTTTTATTACAATATATTCAGGCTAAATGTTTACTTTAATTTAAGTGAAATTATCAACTATTATTAACAGCACAGTGGTTGCATAGAAACATTTATGATGGTTTATTGTAATATTTATTAATTAAACACTGGCATTTTAAATTATTTGATTGTAGGAAACTGAATCTATTGTGTGTTATAATTTTAGGCATATTATCTTAACTTTGGCAAATAGCTCAAAAAAACCTTGTAGATTTTGTAAAGAAATTTATTGTTGATTTAGGGTACTTAATTACAGACAAATTGGCTCACTTTAATTTAATTTGAGCTGGAGTATTTATATTTTGTTAGATAAACCTAATACTGTGCTCAGATATGAAATTTAATTGAGTCAATATTCGGTTAATTGACAATATTATTTTAAGTGTTCAGGAGGCATACGCAATTTTCAGCTTACTCAATTATAATTTGACAACTGAAAAACAATACAAAAAATACTCTATATGATTGGTGTGTTTCTATGTAAACAAACTTACCTTCACATTGATTTTTTAATGATTTCTTTTGTTTTCTTTTGTTGGCATTTGCCATTTTATACAATTTTGTTCACTAAACACAGTTGTGAACAGTGTTGCATTCGAAATCTTACTCAATATTATAACAATTTCGTACTTATTTCGCAATAATTAATTGAGATTTTATATGGAATATTGAGTTCAATAGTGGCGGTAATTGCGATTATCGCAATTAAGGTTCATATCTGAACACGCTATAAGAGTATGCTTTAGTTTTAAAAGGCAATTTTTCAAGTATTAAAGAAATCTCAAATTAATCATTTCGAAAACTTTTAAGACAAGTATTACACCTAATTCTGTTTTTACCCGGTCTTTGTTTATACAGTTTGAAAATAAACAAATTTTAAATTTTTTTACACGATTTTATTCCATTGAGCTCGATTCAAAATTTTTTGAACTGAAATTTTTTGTTGGTTAAATTTAATTTTTCCAAAATATATTCATATCACAAATTTCGGGATATTCCCTTTTTGTGGAGACAAGCCAATTTACTGATCACAGCACAGTAAATAGCACAAATTTAGGTGAATTCCCTTGTCGTACAAAATATTTGCATATTTTAGGTCATTTCTACTATAACTATAAAATTTAATTTAAAATAGCTATAGTTTATTAAACAGTATATCCAGTACCTTACACTGATACATTCATTTACTAAAGTTTGTTAAACTTTAAAGCAAGATCCTGGCGTAAAAGTTGCCAAGTGAAAAATGCAAATGAAAACTTCGCACAACGCCAAAATGTTAGATTACGGTTTTCATTCACTTTCTCAATTGGGATTTAAATTTTTTGGATTTTGTATAGCTTCACATCGTAATCCTGGGACTAAATTCGGTAAAAGTTCAAAGAAAATTGTTACTGGTTATTTTACACAGTTCTGGTAAGCCAGATCCCATTCTGGCTAGTTCGTCTGCCCGTTCATTAATGGTACACTAATCGCCTGGGACTCCCTTTTAATGACCATTGTCGTAGTTGTAAGAATAAGGATAAAGAGGAAACGATTTTCCATCTTCTCTGCGAATGCCCAGCCCTGAGTGTCAAGAGACATAAATTCATGGGAAACAACCTTGGTGAGGTAGCCGGGTCAAAACTCAATGACCTACTGAGATATCTCACAGCTGCAGGTTGGGTCTAGAAAGCACGACTTTTTTACACATTTTAGTTACATTATGATATAACCGAAATTAAATCTGACGAGTGGTGTGGTCTTATTAAAACGGGGTTCCTTCGACTCTATTTAAGTGTTCGTACGTAGTGACCTACCACGTAAACCAACCAGCCAACAGTTCTCCTTACAAAGGGCTACGATTATTCAATCCATACTTTGCTCGAAGTGCAGGAAACGCATTTCTTACAGAAAATAGATTTTCTTAATGCTTATTTGTCTTTCCATCACGACTAGTAGAATAAAAATAAGATGACTCAGAAGACACAAGTCAGGCATCATTTTTGAAAAAAAACCCCTCTAAACTATTAACTTTTTATAAGAACAGAAAATTAAATATATAGTATGAGCATTATCAGCCACAACTTGGTAAAGAAAATTGTTACTGCTTGCTTAACATTCTACAGACATTTGTTTACATAATTAAATTGTATGTGATAATTATTATTCTTTTTTTAAATTCAAGTTTTATAATCTAATACTGCTTATTTATGCCAATTTGATAAGATAAATAAAAACACAACACAAACACAACAAATCTTAAAAGTATAATTTAGTTTATGAAGCCAAAATATTAGCCTCAAGTTATGTATTTACTAAAATATGAAAACATATGAATAATTAATTTACTAAAATGTACAACACAGCAATGAAGCAGCCGATATTTAAAGGCAATATTTTCATAAATAACATAAACTACTTAGAAAAACTTAAAAATATTTCTTCTCTTGCTTGAATAGGCAAACAAATAATATCCAAGAAAAGAAAAACATTGCCTAATTTTAGGCATTAAATATTCACTGTCTGCTCTAAGTATGTAACTGTCAAATACGTATGTTGTTTCTTTAATTTAAAATCACAAACTAAAAAAAACCCATAAGTAAATTTAAAATATGTATTACAACTTAAAATATTTATAAATCAAAAACTATATATATAGAGTTTAAACAACATCAGACAAAAACTCACATAATAAAATCAACATTTAAGAAACCCGGACAACATTGATTGCAGCTCTTTATGAATTTATATATGTTGTATGTAATATTTGTATGTGTATAAATATTGAGCCTAAACTTTAAGTTAAGCATGAGTATGAGTAATGTATCAAAACAGCCCAAGGCTCAACACCCTACAGTGCACAAACGAAATTTGGTTTTTGCTTAACTTGTCATTTTCTCTGTTTCTTACCTACATACATATCGTCACTTAAAATGCCCAAAGACGTAACCCTTATTATCATAATTTTACAGGAGAAGCAAAAAACGTTTTAAAATGAAAACTGTTTAATTGAAAATCGCGATTTCTTCACATCTTGTCTTAAGATAGACGACAAACTTCAGGTGTACATATCGCGATTTTCAGTTAAACAGTTTTCATTTTATAACGTTTTTTGCTACTCCTGTAAAATTATGATAATGAGGGTTACGTCTTTGGGCATTTGAGGTGACGATATGTAGTATATATTCAATGTTATTATAGCCACATAAAGCCTGTTGTAGTATATAATATATTCGATATACATATATTATTTTCACACACACAAGCATTATACTTTATTTATATAAAACCCTCATTATATGTTAAGAAATGCCTACAGATTGCTTTTTTTCGTTATTTCTTTCTTGCTTTCATTCTGGTTTGGTGCCATTCAAACTTCAAAAACAACAAACTGACAACTTGTTGCTCAAATAATTTCGTTGGTAGATAGGGCCAACAAAAAAAAAATTGAGTGCTATATTCGGCTGTGCCGTATCCTAAATACCCTCCACCTAAATACTCGTATAATAAGATATACAAAAACTAAATTTTTTTTGTATTCAGTCTTAGCTCAAATTCGTGCTGATGTGTGTAACGCCCATAAATATTGGTCCCACAACGAAAAGTATACCGATCGACTCAGAAGCACGTCCTAGGTCGATGTAACGATGTCCGTCCATGTCTCAATTTTAAAGATATTTGTGTTTGTTAATTATATAAAATTTGGTACGTGATATTTTTTCGGCCCAAGGATGGATAAGATTGAATCTGGTGGAAATCGGTCCATTATTTCACCTGGCCCCCATACAAATGTCCTCCCGAAATAGGGGTTTAACGATCATAAATGTTTGAATTATGCAAGGAATCAAACAACTTTCAATAGAAATGATTGGTAAATCAAACCAAATCACATCAACAAATTTTGTGCCGATCGGTCCATAATTAGTCGTAGCTCCCATATAAGGCACACTTCCTAAAATCACTTTAAAGGGCATAACTCTCTTAAAAATTTTAATATCCAAATAATAGTGGACAGAAATATGTTTCATATATATATAAATATTATATGGTATGATTTTATGATGATCGGTCCATAATTAATCATAGCTCCCAAAAGAAACCATGGGGTGTAAAAGTTTAATAACTTTTTCGTTCATTAATTTTTTCTTTCTGATTATATAATATACAAAAGGGCAATTTTTTACACTAAGTATAAAAAATGATGACCACCATTTTGAGCTTCGCACTGATGGGCTCTTTTTAGAGCATTTTCCGTAACATCTTTCAAAACTTGTGGCTGTAGCGTTCGAATTTCTGCAACAATGTTTGCCTTGAGTTCAAGGAGTGTCTCTGGCTTGTTCACATACACTCGCTCCTTCAAAAAACCCCAGAGAAAATAGTCGGGTGCTGTCAAATCTGGCGATCGAACTCAAAGAGGTTGCCTAGCATTTTGGCCCCTAACTCCAGATCTACTATAGCGATTTTGCAGATTTTCAATACCAAACTTTCCTACAAAATAAGAAATATTTTTCTGGAAATTTCGTTAAGTTGAGTTGTGTACTTTCAATGTGAGAGTGTTTTACACAAACGGACATAGCTCAAGAGTCTTAGAATTTTACAAGGATCAAGAATATACATACATACTTTGTTGGGTATCAGATAAATATTTACAGAGTTTCATACGGAATGTTAAACGTATGTATACCCTCATTATTCAGTTGTGGTGGTGGGGGTATAAAAAACGGAATAAAATAAATTCTTGAAAATAAAATTAAATTTTATTTAAGACAACACACTGTAAATATGTTGCAATATGTGCGTGTAGATTTAATATTATTATTTAGTTGAAATACATTATGAGTAGTATTTTATATTAAAGAAATGTTCTCATAAATACTAATATAAGTTATACAAAGGAGAACAGAAATATATTAGTGTCAAAGTATGTGCATAAATAAAACACTGCAAAACAAAATAACTAACTCGTGTTAAATTTTTTTAACGAGAATCTTTTAAAACAAAAACAAAATAAGGAAGGAGTAATGTATGTGAATTAACTTTCTTGAATGACCTTCTCTGTCCTCACATGCTTTTTCTATAAAAGCCATGATTTAATTTTATTTTACTATGTATTTGTTCTCTGCTGTTTTCTTATATATAATGTATGAAAATTAAAATATTCATTTATCCGTCCTTTGATTATTATTATTATGAAGTTTATTATGTTAAAGAATTATTACAGTTCTTGCTTTGTTCTTTATAAAAAGCTTTTTATTAATTTTGTTTTTCAAGATCTTATGCATTTAGTATTAGTTTTAAGAAGGTCGTTGAGTATAATATGAAATATAGATTATTGTGGCAATGAGATATTTTGCAATGTATTTCAAAACAGTTTAAAATGGCAGTTTGTAAAATAAATCATTGTATAAACAAAAAATCTTGGAAAAATTTTAAACTAAAATTTAACTAGATAAAGGTGTATGATTGAAGCTAAAATGCAACTTCATAAAGAGCCATGTTTAAAGCTAAAAATTAATTATGAAAAGACCTATTATCAAAGCACAAATTAAACTACATTAAGCTTTACTTATGAATCTATAATTGAACTAAAAAAACACCTTAGTTTGAAGCTAAATTTGAGCTACACAATTTTTTAAAGCTTATATTGTTTAAAATATAGATCTAAAGCATACTTTCAGGCTAAAAACTAAGAAATTTTTACAAGGAAAATTTGTACTATATTGCTTAAAGCTTAAGCATATAAAAATTCCTAAACTTTACTAATTTTACTAAACAATAATAATTGATTCCCTTAATCACTAATTCATATTTACTAAATATTTTGTTTCACATAAAATCCACAGCATACCTTCAGGTACACTATGCAAAAAAAAAATTAATAACCCCTTGGCTGCTACAACAAAAATATAAAAAAATATTAGCCTGTCAATCATTCCTACTAAATTACCGGCCTTCGTCAGCCGATTTGCTTACGGGACAATCAATATTCTACTGTCTACTTACAAACATTTCATCTGCATTATCTTTTATTATATTATTCTTGCTTTATTAAATTTTTTTTCTTACATTTCTATAGACAAGGTGGCGCAAAAGTAATCCTCCTATCAGAAAATGCTATAAATTTTGCGAGACCCCTAATGTCAGTTCTGTTTTGACATTTGTGTAGTAAACACATGCGAAATACACGTTAATAAACAATGTTACGCTACACTGCTCCAAAACGCGGAATATTGCTGACAGAACTGACATTAGGGGGTCGCAAAATTTATAGCATTTTCTAATAGGAGGATTACTTTTGCGCCACCTTGTATATATATGTAAATATTATCTAAAATGTAATGTTGTATGATGTCCTTTATATAATTTTATTTCACTTAATTTTACTCCTGCTCGTACATACTTGTCTCTTTAATATTTAATGTCATTTGTTATATTGTCTTGTTCTATTAGATTTTATGTGATTACCAGATATCCTGTGCCAGCAACGGAGAAAAATTATAGCAAAAATGTGCGAAAACAACAACAACAAAAAACGGTCTCAAAGAACTGAAAGTGCGGATAGGCAACAGAAATGAATTGTGGTTTTTGTACGCTGTAGAAATATTTATTTGAGTTGGTTTTATCAAAGACAGTTAGTTAAACTTATTAGTGTTGAAATTAATTTCCATTTAAATAACATAGAAAATGTTGTGTAATAATAGCACAAAGACCAAACAAATGAAATATGATTTATATGAATTTTTTAATCATAATATTAAAGTTCCTTGGAACAACTTAAAAACTAAAGTGGCTTTAATAGCTTAGAAGTCCCTTACATTAAACATAGAACTTTTTGAACTACTTTTAATTATTTCCTTTACTACAAAATAAAACACATTTTCAGGTACAACAATCAATATTTTTTTAATTTGTTGTTTAAAAAAATACCCTAAAACTAGACTGCAGTAAACTCTAATACCTAACAATTATACTTTTCAAAATTAGGATACTTTTGCAATTTCCATTTCATTCTATCTATTAAAAACACATTATTATAATTCCAGTTACAGTCTGACCTTGTGTCTCCAATCAATTTATCTTATTATTATCATTTTTAAATAAAAAAAAAAGTTTATTACAACCCTTAATTATTGCTACAAATACAATTTGAAATTATGCCTTAATGTAGGCCAGCATTATTCGTAAATATTTTTCAAAACTCTTCTTTAACATTATTAAATTTGCATAAAATATCAAAGGTCTTAAGCAGACGACGACTGACTGACCTTAAAACATGCTCAAGTGAATAGAAATGTATATTTTGTTTTCTTCTTTACCAAATGTTTTAAAAAGTAAATAATGTGCGTATAATACATGTCTGAGAAACATGCCATAAGTAAAAGAAATTGTATATTAAACGTAATAAAGGCAATAATAAAAATAAAAGAAAAGTTTAAGCCAAAAAAAAAAGTAAAGAAAACCAGTAAGAAAGTATAGTCGGTCAAGCCCGACCATATAATACCCTACACCCAGTATATGTATAAAACAGTTTTTCAGAAATAGGCGCTATATGGCAGACATGACCTATTATGGACCGACCATTAAAAAATTTAGTGTCATTATTTCTGTGAATAGAAATATTGTGAATGTTAAACTTTATCTCGATATAAATACTTTTAAAAGATTTGTGTAGGTTAAAGTGAATTATGGAGAAGGTCGTATGTGGGAGTTTCGACTAATTATGGACTGATTATTATAAAATTATCATTTCATTAATCATTTCTGTAGATATGAAACTTATTTGTGTTGAATTTTATTTTGGCTATTTGATTTTCGGATTTCGGCCTTATATGACAGCTATAATCAATTATAGACCGATCTGCACAAAATTTGTAACTGTGATTTAGCTTCATTTGCCACTCATTTTTTGTGAAATTTGTCTTGATACTTGCCTAATTCAAATATTTATGATCGGTTAACCCCTATTTCTGGAGGACATCTGTATACAGGCCAGGTGAAATAACGGACCGATTACCACCAGTTTCAATCTCATCCGTCCTTGGGTGGAATAAATATCACGTACTAAATTTTATCAAAATATCTTCAAAATTGCGACCTGTACTCTGCGCAAAAGATTTACATGGACAGCCAGCCAGATGGACGGACGGGCTCACGGACTTCGTTAAATCGATTCAGGATGCGATTCTGAGTCGATCGGTATACTTTAAGGTGGGTGTTACAAACATCAGCACAAATCCAATATACCCTCCGCATTATAGTAACGTAGGGTATAAATGCATGTGTATGGCCCTGAATATAAACATGGTATTTAAAGCAAACAATTCAATATTTTGTAAAAAATACAGTTATTAAATATAAATTCAAATAAATACCGAGATTATTTCTGACGATTTAAGCTAAAAGTCTGATATTTTTCTTAATGCTCTTGGTTATTATTTTTTAAAAATAATAATAGTACTTGCTAGGTAAAACGGAAATGAAGTTTAAATTCAATTGTCAAACGTACATCTGCTAATACAGGTGTAGCGTTTGGGATGTGGCCTGTTTAAAGCGAGCAGTTGTTGTTGTGACAGTTACAGCAAGAACCCTCCCTCCCTCATCTGAAGATTCCGGAGGATGATTAAATATGCAGTTGGTAAATATCTAAAACCCTTGCACTCTGCTTTCTTCTGGTTAAAAATGTAAGGCGTGTGTGCCGGACTATCAGTCAGAGGGTTGCGGGTTCGATTCACGCCAAAGACTCTGGGTGTTTTCTGCAGATAAGCCAAAAGCTTCGCAGTTTATGTTTGTAAATTATAAAAAAAAGAGATATAAGTATGGGATATAAAGCTTTCCTCTATTTCTATCGCCTTTACTTCTTCAACCCACTTTTCAAAAAATGTAACGCAATATATAGGTATATTAATTGCTTGGGAGTTCTCTTTAAAAAAAACTAATCTCTAGCCCGCCAAGATACACAGTTGAGCAAGTCAAGCAATTGTGATATTGTAAACTGTTACAATCACCCATAATTAATACATAAGATTCATCAAACATTTCAGCAACACAAGACCTCCCTGGAGTACCAGAGCTCATAGAGATATTCCAAAATTAAATGAAAATTGATTATGTCAAGACGGTAGCCACATTGAAAGCTGTCTACAGGCGGACAATATACCTCCTCTCCTGATGTATTGAAAATGCCTTGAAACACTAGATATTGAATATTAAAATCTAAAGGAAGAGACCCATACTACAGGTTGTTATCGATAATGAAAGTCATATCTCGTTTCCTCTGGTGCGGTGTTATCAAATTGTTTTGGTTAAACTGAAATTATTCTTTTTAGGCAATTTCAGTTGAACCACATGATGGTGGTGACGTCATGTCTACGATACGTAATCTAAAGAGTTAGATGAGATGGATGCTAAAGTTTTTTCTGCTAGTTTTGTTTCAATAAAGAGGTTTATTTTTGGCGGCAGCATAGCACAATTGGTTAACTTTTCCTGTCATAGACCCCGAGTTCCCATGGAAACTAACCAGTATGAAACTATCCTCTAAGTATAACTTCAAATTACAAACAAATATTACATGTTAGTTATGCAAGAGGCTTTGGTATACAGTTCTTAACCAAGGTTCGGGGTCTGGTTAATTCCCAGCTCTTAGAAATCATTGTCTAAATACATGTGCGATACAACAGAGTATATTAAGAACCTGTAATCTAAAAATGTTTACTAAAATTTCGATCGAAAACAGTTGTTGTTAAATGGGTTACAGAAATGTTGAAAAGAATAGAAAAGTCATCAGAGTCGTCAGAGTGTTTTTATCAATCGTTCATAGTCCTTGTAAGCTTTATCTCTCCTCTTTTATCCACTTAACTACATCTAAGGTGCTAAAGTTAAGCAGGCCTTTTACTAAGTACTTTAATAAAAGATATCATGACGGACGTAACAAGCTCAATAACAAAACAAATTCGATATTTATATGATGGAATAGAAACAATATGGCATGGCTCAAATTATTTACATACATATATTACAGTCAATGCATATTATAAATAAACTGAATTAATAACACATTGTTAAATTGTTTTATCGGAATCTGTTTAAGAATATTCGCTAAACTCTAAACAGAACTAAATGCGCTCATTTAGTATTCATAAATTTCCCGGAAAATAACTATGAATATAATTTTCCAACAAATTTAAAACAGCGAATTTAACTATAACCTCAATAGCAAATTAAAGTATCAAACTTGTCAAACTGAAACGAAATTTTCTAAATCTTCTTAAATTCTTAAACTAATATTGCAACTTTTCTATCTGTGACACACTTAAAATGAACGTACAACGTGAAAGGATAAAATAAAAACACTAACAAATAGGCGAAAACTTATTATCCCCCTGTGTATACCTTCTGTGTTGCCTTTAAACTAAACCTTAAAGTATGCTACAAGTTTTTTGCATTAAACTATAGAGCGATAAACAACACAGGCAAAACTACAAACTAAGATTGTTGAATAAACTCCTGCTGTTGTCTAACTACAAAATATTTGCTGTTGAACAGTTAGACAATCCTCAAAAGTATGCTATAGAAATAAAGCTTAAATGCTAAATAACTGGGTAGGAGCTTGTATTGATATTGAAAATTTGTATGTTTTTTTTTCTTTAGAATTTATTGAACTTTTACTATAAACAAAGTAATTATTAGTAGGTGAAATGTGAAAAATTATTTTGGCTATTTTTGTAAAACTTTTGTATATAAATTGAGTTTACTAAGCCATTGCCATGAAAAAATTTTTAGTTTTATGCGAGGCAATTTTATGGAAATTAACAACACTGTTTTCGGCTTAAAATGTATATATGTATGTATTTCTTTATAGCTAAAACATTAGAAATGTTTTTATTATAATCAAATGATTTCCAATAGCCCCTAAATGTATGCATTTTCAACATTTTGTTTAAATTTTCATCTGCTGCAATCCCTTAATCTATGTATTTTGCTATATTTATTTGTTAACTCTATAAAATTGTGTGAAATTAAATGAAAATATATTTTTAGCTAGTATTTTTTGCAGGCATTTCAATGAAAATTTTATTTAAATACAGAAACAATTTTTATATAAATATTTTTGTTAAAATGTAAATTATAGGTCACATATTTTAAGCTAAATATTTATTAAAAATCAAAAAACAAATCTAAAGCAAAATAAATTTTAAAACCCGCATAAAAGTATGCTCCACTTTTACCACAGAATTTTATTTAAATGTACAACATTATATAAAAGCATAATTTATTTAGATTCAAAAATACTTGAAAACAACAATTACTTTAATTCTTATTTAACACTTGAATTGAGTTGACTAATTTTCCAATAAAAGCTATCGATTATTTTCTTCCGTTACACTTTTTTCTCTGCTCACTTAATAAAACATTAAGTGAAGTCTATTGTGCTTAATAAATTCACTTTAACAATAGCTAGTTTTCAGTCTATAACTGCCATGAGCTAGTTTTTTATATACCAAAACTCTTAATTAAATTTTTATGTAAATTCTCTACTAACACAAAAGCTTGGCCATTAGCAATATTGAGAAAAAATCTATCATTCCACTACAGGTAAAACTAAAATTATTTACACTCGAGTAGACAGCTTAAAACTATGCTACACATTTCAATTAAACGTAATCCCTAAAGTGTAGGCAACAAAACTATACACGCAACACACGAGACAAACACAAATTTAAATTTTAATTCTGCTAAAATTAAAGAAGTTTTAATAACTAATCAAGCTTTTTGGGACAAGATGAAAGTACTATGTTTAAGTACATATAATAGATAGTTAAAGGTTAACATAAAATAGAATATTTATAATAAAATTGTAAATATTTCTGTAATACTGTCTAAAACTTTATCCTTAATATTTTATAATTTTTATTTTATTTTTTTTTTTGGTTAACAACTACTAAATCACATTTTTACCTTGAACTATATTTTCTGTAAAAAAAGTATTATTAACTCTCACTGCTTCAATTGGCTTGTGTATTAAAAACTATATATGTATAAAATACTCAACAAAATGTATAAAATGTCAAAGGGAAAAAAATTTAATAACGGAAAAAATATTCAGCAGTATAAAGTAAAGCAAAGCAATACAATTTTATATGAAATAGTATACTTTAGCTGGAAATGGTCATTAGCTGCTAACGTCAACTGACTTTTTTTGCTATTCTTTTTTTATTAAACCCTGGCAATTAAATATGACACAGTTGGGGATTAAGCTAATGGAACGTTGGAATAAAATTTGGCAAGGTTTTGTTAATCTGGATTACTGTTAAAGGAAAAGGCCATTTTATATCTGGCTCAAAATTATACAGTGGCCGACAAAAGTCTATATACAACCCATATTATTGCAATTTGGGCATTTTGAAACCATAATGAAGAAAAGTAATACTACAGTTTTGTTTCAGATGTCTTTTTAATAATATAACACAAAAAAAATTTTTTTTTATTAGAAACTTAAACTTTTATTCACAAAAAACTAAAAAAAATGAATATCAAAAGTCTAATTCAAAACAATCAACTAATTTCGTGCAGTGCGGACGTGTTTTTTTTCCTCGCTCCGTATAAAATCATCTTTTAAGTACAAAAAGTATATAAAAAGCATATAAAAATATTGCGAAAAGACGCTAAAAAAAAATAAACAAAATTAAAATAAATCAGCTATCATTATCCGCTGTTAATGATGCTACATACTAAATAATAATCAAAAGTTTAAAATATAAATAAGCATAGAAAATATAAAAATGCCCATTGAGCGCTCTCCCCCGCCGGAGAGGTGCCGCTCCCCTAACAATAAAAAAAGTGATAAACATCTGTCTCAGTCAAACCTTACTACAGTAAATAGCTTATGTGTTATAAGTGCGAATGGTCAAGCACCATCAATAAGCTCAAACTCTCTTCCCGCTCAAAATACTTATGCATCTGCATCAGATTACAATCCGAATGATCACCACAAATATCCTAGTCTCACTGCGCAATCGCAATTGAAACCCCTCTCTTGGAGCTCTCAATGTACTACTCCAACAACTGATACTCAAATAACTGCAACTACATTCCAATTTATTTCAACAACCCCCACACTTACAACTAATAGCACAACTCCTTACTCTTTGGTTACTACTCTCGCACCAACAACTACAACTACCACAACATCGTACTCAACAATAACAACTCTAGCTTTAGCAACAACAACAGTAACATCAACAGCCTTCTCATACTTACCAATAATGACAACAAGTAAGTTACATGAAATTCATACTCCCTTAAATAAAGAGAAATTAAAAAACAGTAACATATCAAAGAGGCCTCGTAACTCACCCACAAAACTTATTGAAAACACAAACAGCAATAAAAAAGTTAAAACTAAAGAGCAGCCACAAAAAACACTAAAATCTTACTGGTTAAGCCAACCTTCAACCCCAAATAGGTTTGAAATATTATCTATTGATGATAATGAAAATAAAGAAGACCAAATTCAAAATGATGGTGTTCCCCACAAACAACCAGAAAAAAATAAACCTACAAAGCCCCCACCAATATATGTTCAAAACGTGCAATTCATAGATAACCTCAATAATGCTTTAAACTCCCTACCAAATTGTCATTACGAAATACGTGTTCTTAAAGAAAATGAAATAAAAATTCAACCTTTAGAATCTATTCACTACACCCAAATAGTAAACCTATTAAGAGCTAAAAACACCCAATACTACACTTATAAACCTAAAGAACAAAAAGGTTTCAAGGTTTTCTTGCGTAATATGCATTATTCAACCGATAAAGAGGAAATAAAAAAAGAACTATGTGAACTAGGACACGAAGTAACACATATCCAAAATATCCTACAAACTGGTACAAAAAAACCACTATCTCTGTTTTCTATTGAACTTAAATCAAGTCAAAATAATAAGGAAATATATTCTTTAACCCACCTTTTACACTGTAAAATTAGTTTTGAACCTCCACGTTCAAAAAGAACTTTACCTCAATGTACAAACTGCCAAAAATATGGCCACACCAAAAACTTTTGCAACAAAATCCCCGTTTGCGTTAAATGTGCTGGAGATCACAAAACTATGCTTTGCCCAATCAAACAGAAAAGCGAACATATTAAATGCGCGTTATGCGGTGAAAACCATACCGCAAATTATAAAGGATGTATGGTATACAAATCCCTCAAAATTAAGCAATTTCCTCCACTAAGAAACAAAGAAAAAATAACCGTCCAAGAACACCAAACACAACAAGCTGATAATTCTCGAAACGTACCTACAACAAACAGTAGAATAAATCCAACAGTGACTTACGCTCAAGCAACAGCACAGAGTCAAAACCCTAATACTGAGGAAATGTCCATTATTAGTAATTCTTTATTCAGTTCCACTACACCGCAAATAAGTAATGATATGCAAGACCTTAAAGATATGATGAAGCAACTGATTTCTCAAGTATCTAACATGATGAACATTATCACAGTACTTCTAACTAAGCTCGATGGACAGACTAAGTAAACTTAATATAGTACAATGGAACGCGAACGGGCTTATCCAACACACACTCGAACTAAAATTATTTTTAAATCGCTCTTCAGTAGACGTGCTACTTGTCTCTGAAACCCACTTCACGCAAAAAAGCTTTATAGCCATACCAAACTACTCAATCTTTTATACAAATCATCCTGACAACACAGCGCATGGGGGTACAGCAATAATAATACGAAAATCCATTAAATGTACTGAATTACAGAATTTTAGAAAAGATTATATTCAAGCTACTTCCATTTTAATAGAAGATATACACGGTCCATTTGTATTATCTGCAGTCTACTGCCCGCCGAAACATAATAACACAAAAATTGAATATCTTGAACTCCTTAAATCTCTTGGGAATCGGTTTATAGTGGGTGGTGATTTTAACTCCAAAAATACAGTTTGGGGATCTCGATTAACACTATCGAAAGGAAAAAATTTGCTAGAGGCAATAAATGAATTCAAATGTAAATTTATAAGTACTGGAGAGCCTACTTACTGGCCTACAAACATTCACAAAAAACCAGATCTCTTAGACTTTTTTATTACCAAGAATATAAGACATGATTATCTAAATATAAAATCATGCTTTGAATTATCTTCTGACCACTCTCCAGTGGTACTTATATACCAAACCGATGTACTTCTATCCAATCAAAATAAATTTATATACAACAAGAAAACCGACTGGGATTGTTTCAGAGAAATCTTAGATACAAAACTCGAGACAAATATATCGCTAAAAACCGAAGAAGAATTGGATAATTCTATAACTTTTTTCAATGATACGCTTATAAACGCGGTTAGTGATTCTACTCCATCCAGAACACACACAGTAGATAAATTCAGTATCCCACCTCACATCCAAGAGAAAATAAAAGCCAAACGAAGATTAAGAAAAAGATGGCAAACTACAAGGTCAATTCAGGACAAAACCCACCTTAATAGGCTCACAAAAGATCTCAAAAACTTGCTAAAGAAGGACAAAGAAGATAAACTACAAAGATATCTTACTAACCTTGACTCATCAGCTACAACAAATTACTCGCTCTGGAAAGCAACCAAAAAAATAAATAATGGAATTTTACATCAGCCGCCGATCCAAAAACCTGATCTCACATGGGCCCGCACAAATGAAGAAAAAGCTAATGTTCTTGCAGATCATTTTTCTAAAACCTTTACAAATCCAATGGACGAAAAGGATATAACTCTTCAAAGTTTTCCAAACAGCTCTTCCAACTCTCATATCAGAAGAATTTCAATTAATGAAATTAAAAAAATTATAAAAACAACAAAAGATAATAAATCTCCTGGTTATGATCAGATCACCGGAAAACTACTAAAAGAATTGCCGAATAAGGCCCTAGTCTATTTAAGAAATTTATTTAATTCAGTTATAGATATTAAATATTTCCCAAAAGTATGGAAAGTCGCTGAGATAATCGCTATTCCTAAACCAAACAAAGATGCCTCAAAAACAACATCTTACAGGCCAATTAGCCTTCTGCCACTGCTGTCAAAGATCTTCGAAAAACTCTTCTATGAACGTATTGAACCAATTCTTCTAGAAAGACAACTCATCCCCAAACACCAATTTGGATTTAGGCGAAAGTTCTCTACTATACAACAAATTCATAGAGTAACAAATAAAATATCGTCTGATATTGACAAAAAAAACTTTTGCGTTGCAACATACCTCGACGTTGCAAAGGCGTTTGATAGCGTATGGCACAAAGGTCTTCTTCATAAACTAAAAAATCAATTGCCAAAAGAATTCTTCTTAATACTACAAAACTACCTACAAAACCGAAGATTCTATGTTAAATATAAAGACGAGTATTCAAAAATACTTTCTATAAAAGCTGGAGTACCTCAAGGTAGTGTCCTCGGACCAATGCTTTACCTCCTCTTTACATCAGATATTCCAACTCCTACAACAAATAACAATATGATAGCAACATTTGCTGACGACACTGTTCTACTATCATCACACGCAAACATCAAATGGGCTATGCAAAACTTACAACAACTGCTCAATAATACAATGAATTGGTTCCGTAGTTGGGGAATTCAAGTAAACAGTGATAAAACAATTCAAGTAATCTACACTAATAGAAAGATAACAAACTTTCAACCTATTCAAATAAATACTCTACCAATTCTTATGGATACAAAGGCGAAGTATCTTGGCATTATAATTGACTCAAAACTTAACTGGAAAGATCACATCACTCAAAAGAAAAAAGAAATAAACAACAGGTTTAGACAATTATTTTGGCTGTTAGGGAGAGAATCTAAACTAACAACTCAAAGCAAACTACTTATATACAACACAATTATAGCGCCAATTTGGAAGTACGGGGTAGAAATATGGGGTACAGCTAGCACAACAAACTTAAAAATTATTCAACGAGTTCAATCTAAAATATTGCGAACTATTGTCAACGCAGAATGGTATATTAGAGATGAGGACATACATCGAGATCTAAACGTCAAAACAATAAAAGAAATTATCCGTATCAGCAGCATTAAACATACAACTCGTTTAACACAACATTCCAACATGGAACTCAGACAGTTGCCGGCAAACGAAATCCTGGCACCTAGAAGACTTAAACGGTTTACACCTTCAGATCTAGCTGAGCGATACTAAAAAATTTATATATTACTTACCATTCAATAATTCGATTTAAGTTATCTTAGGTACTGATTTAAGATAATTATCATCCCACCTCTGTAAATTAAATTACTTATTGTCTTCTTGTTGACAGGTGTAATAATAAAGGGAAGTTAAAAAAAAAAAAAAAAAAAGTCTAATTAAATACGACTTGTAAATTAACATAAAAAACTTATTACTTTTTATTAAAATTAATATTTCGTTGGGCCACCATGGGCATCTATAACTGCCTGTAAGCGTATGGGCATCGAAGCAACTAAATTGTCGAGTTCTGCGAATGTTATGTTTAGCCATTCTTCTTAAAGCTACTCTTTAAGCATTCTGGCATTAGTAATAGGAGTTTTGCGAATTTTTCGTTGTAGAATCTCCCACACGTGCTCAATAACATTTAAGTCCGGCCTTTGAGGTGGTGTGTACAACTGTTGTGGGGCATGGTAGAGCAGCAAATCTTTGACAATCTGAGCCGTGTGCTTCGGATCGTTATCTTGCTGGAAAATCTAACTCTGACCAAGATTTAAAATATCAACTGAGGGTTTCAAATTTTGTTCCAAAATGGATTTGTACAGATAGTGATCCACATTACTCTCAATAAACACTAACTTTTCTACTCCAGAAGCAGCGACAGCACCCCCAAACCATCACGTTGCCTCCACCATGCTTAACAGTAGCAACTAAGTACTTCGGCTCCATCGCTGTATTTTTTTTCGCCAAACTTTATCTCTCCCATCACTCCATGTCCTCTGAATATGCTCTTGCGTAAATTCCAATCGAAGCGATTTTTTTTCGCTTATGAGAGGTTTTTGCGAGGAGATCTGCTATGATAACCATTATTATTTAAAGTTCTTTGTATAGTTCTTGGATCTACAATTAATTCAGATCATGCAGTGATATATTCGCTTAATTTTGTGGCATTTACTTTTGGATTTTTGCCCACTTGTTTTAAAATGCAGCTAACGTCTCTACAACTAAGTTTCTTTGGGCGACCTCCACGTGGTTTGTTTTCCACTGTACCAGTCTTTTTAAAGTTATTGACTATTTTCTGAACTGTAGACTTACTTCAATTAAAAAGCTTTGATATTTCACCAAAAGATTTTCCCTCATTTCTGCACTTTACAACAAAATTACGGACATCAATTGATATTTCTTTTCGAGAAGCCATTATTTCTATTAAATATTTATTTAATCCGCCTAAACTTGAACTGAATACTATTTTAAGAGACCCCTTAACACAACAAGAAAAGTAAAAAATAAGTAACGGCATTTTACTGTTTGAATTCAACAACAAAATCCCATACATGCTGGTCGTATGTAGACTTTTGTCAATGCTTTTTGTTTGTTTATTATGAATGATTTTTAAAGTTTACATTACAATAACAATTTTTTTTGGGCATATCAATAAAAATATATTACAAACAAAACTGCATCATTTTTTTTTTTTATTGCGCGCTAATGTTCTCATAAAATGTCCAATATTGTGGTCGTATGTAGACTTTTGTCGGTCACTGTATATCTATAGCAAAAAAATGGCTAAAAAAAATACTTTTCTACATAGTAAGAAAAATTCGACTTTATTATGGAATACCTGATATGATATATGACCAACTTGTTATAATCAAAGTTAGCAAACGATGGCTGATGTGAAGCTTTGAAATTGAATAGACATTTATTTATCACCTGTATGTAACAGCTAAGAACTAGTGAGCTTTATTCAAATTAGAAATTTATAGAAGATATTGGCAATAAAGTGCTCTACACGATGTATAATACTATTAGTGTCAATCGCGGTCAATAAAAATTTGAATGGTTTTGTGCCCAAGCAGCAGCAGTTTAGAAACTGATCTACTACAAAAAATTGTAATAATACAAATTTGTAATAATAATAAGAAGTACAACTAATTCTGTTTTTACCAGCCATTTTTTAAACTGTTTTGATCTCTTACCAGTTTTTGCGCAATTCTCTTTTGAACTTGCCATTTCATTCACACACGTCAATTTCATTTTCGTAGTTTTCTAAGCAAACCTACGTGTTTTGTTTTTTAAATATAATTAACAAACACAAACTGTGAATCTTTTTTTCTACAGATAACACCTAGAGTTTTTGGCGGGAATTCAACAAGCAACCCCCTAACTGATAGTCCAGCACACAATCGCCTAGTCTATCGGGGAAAAAAACAAACAAAACCGTCAAGTTTACACCCTTTTTATTCTCTGTTTTCTTCTCACCCTAAAATACCTGCCTTGAGGAGTCAGAATTGAAAAGTGTGAAAGCGGACAGTATCTTTGACAGTAATCTTTAGGGAGTAATTTTTTTTGTAACTAACCTGGGCGGTCTTTGATTCAATAAATAATTGATCATAAATGTCTTATGTACCCACTTGTTAAGCACAGCTTAATATATCACTCTTACTTGTTAAACAATTTCCAAATTTTCTGTGTCATTTTCTCATTTGAGTATGTAAATTACTTACAAAACTTTGAAATTTTAAAAGCTTCTAAAAGTTGAAATTTAAAACTGTAAACATGTGTGTCCTTTAAAATGAAAGAAATTTTAAATATTTTAGAAAAACTTTATTTCATTCTTGATTCTGCACCCACTCGCAATGAATATTTAATTTTCGCAATTATTTTTAACCGCATCAGCCACTGTTGCAATTCAATTCAAATAACAAGTTGTTTGTTGCAATTATTTTGCGCATAGAAACTAGCACAAACATGCACACAAAAAACATTTGCAAGTACCCAGTAGTTTCATAAGTAAGCAATGCTTTTAGTAAAGACACTTGACTGATGCCACTTTCTATATTTCAGTTGATATTGATGTGCAAAGTTTATTTAGTTGTTTACTTTATACAATAGAGGCACAATTTAAGCTGGACAGAGAATTAGCGCACTTTCCTTGATCTCATACAATAATTTGAATTTTAGTAAGATGATTTTAATTGTGTGGTAAAATGTCTTACCTGACTATTACTTTGTTGAATAACCCTCATTTGACAAAACTGCTTCACATCTGCGAGATAAACTTTCTTTTAACTTTTTGCATCTCTCCGAAAGAATAGAGTTCCACTCGGAGTTTTGAAATTTTTGTTTGCCCTAGTGTAAGCTTGACATCGTTTCATAAATTTGTTATGGGGTTAAGGTCGGAATGTTGCACAAGGGCCAATCAAGGACTGAAATTTATTTAGTGGAGACCAATTTTTGTTTGTCGTTGTCAAGCATGAATAATTAGTTCACAGACATGAACTCAAAGCAGTATGTTGTCCTTATGTTCTTTAATATATTAAGTTGAAAGTGTTTATCCCTTTTTCCATTTATCCTTTCTATCGACCCAACCTCATGCCAAGAAAACGATCCCCAATATTTCAGTTTGCCGTCACAGTGCTTTACTGATGTAGTAGTGTAACGTTGACTATATTTTTGATTTTTTTTTCACAATCTTTAAACGTTTTTTCTATGAAACTAATCAGATTAATTTTCTAGTCACTTATTGTCTTTAGTGTCTCTAAGTAATTGAAACGCTTTGAACTTGTATTTGGAAAAGCAATATATTGCTTAGACAATTGTCTCCTCCATTAATTCACTAATTCTTAACAGTCACTCAGAATTGCTGGGTATTAATGCAACTAAATATGTAGGTATTTGTTTTGAGCGGGAAAACTTGCAAGTGCTTCCATTTGTAGGCCTTTTAGAAGACCTGGTTACACATTGTAAAAGATTCCATACACATTACATTATGCCTTCTCTCAGAAGATGTTCTAGAAGAAGGCGTTTCATACACATTCAAAATAGTATTTCAAAACAATGGTTTTGCAATTATTCCTGTATATCGTCACTACAACAAAAAACATTATTTAGCTGACTTTGTTATACGAATAATACAATTGAATAAAGAGAGCGTCTATAAATTTAGTATTTTTCGCAATTTATACGAAGCAATTCTTTAAGCTAAGTTAATTACTTTTTAGACATTAGGGTGAGGGGAAGATAAGACGAGTACACACTTGCTTGTACTAGCAATTCCTGTTACTCTTTTATTATTATTACATACATATGTGTATACTCTCAAATAAAAATACAAGCGATTTAGTCAATAAGAATTGTGTTGTGTGAACACTGAAGAAATTTCAAGGAAAAAATTGTATCAATATTTTCAATTAAAAATGCTTCGTGTAAATTGGGACTTTTATGAAAGTTTGTGGTGTAAAGTACGCGTGAAACTGTGAAACTTTATATACATGTAATTTCTTAAATTAATTTGAATTAATTTAAAATAATTTTAAAACCCTTTCTGTTACTTTCCTCAATAAAATCAATAATTTAGCAGAACTTTAAATACGTCTTCTATGAAGAATTACTTAAAAGGCCTTCCAATTGCCCTTCCCAAGTAGGCTTTTAGCAGGCATCTAACCATCTGCGAGTAGGTAAGACCTTGATAGCCATTGACACGCCTTGTAAAATTTTAAATATTTGTTAATACGTCTGGAAGTCCTTGTGACATCAAAATAATGCCTTTTAAAAGGCCTCTCTACAGCAACTTTTTGCCACTGGGTTCATTTGCATTTAATTTAAAGGTAAACTAATACAATAGCAAAAAGCACTACAAACAACAAAAACTGCTTCTGTCTTTCACTCGACTATGGCATGAAAATATCAAAAATGGCGTATTGGTTTCCAACTGTTACAAATTCGTTTTTGTTTTAATGCCTTTTCATTGGAGTTGTTGTTTTTGTTGTTGTTGTTGTTGTTATCCCTGTAGCTTATTTGTTTTTCATTTTGAGTGAATTTTAGTGATTGTATTTATTTGTGTAATTGATCTCCTTAATGGTCATAGTTCAATGAAGAGTAGAGTTTTTATTTGAACATTTATACAACAATTTGCCAACCACTAAATGATATGGGTTGAATTGTATTGAATGTCGATGTTGTCGATGTTGTTATTTGTTAGTATCAAAACAAGAAAATTTAATTGAAGCAAAAAAAAAACAGCAATAAAGAAATATAAATAATAAAACAACTAAAATGCAGAAGTGGCAGAAATAAAAGCAGTAGTTGATGGGAGGGTGGAGGGAGGAACAGAACTAGAGCAAAGGTATTTGGAATTGTTAATCAATTTTTGTACTTGAAGGGCTAAGGAAAACAATTATTTAGGTTTTATTTTAAGTTGAAAATAAGATCAATGATAAATAATAAACCATTAAACGAATAAAATTTGTTTACAATAATAATTTATAAACATCATTTCATATATTTTTCCAAAATGTTTTTTAAACTCTAACGAATTTAATAAAAATTCTAAACTTCAGTTTGCTGACAAAAACATTTATTCTTTGGTACTAATTTGGTTTAAAGTACTAGACAAGTACCAGCAAAAACTTTTATTTAAATATTACAAATAAAATTGATCTAATATATTCTATGTAATAAATAAAAAGTTATTTGTCATATAGAATATTTTCTCAAAAATGTGCTTAATTTATATAATAATTAAGAGAAATTCTAAAATTCAGATTTTAACAAAAAATATTTAAAGAATAAAAAAAATTATTCGAAATTAAATATTGAGTTAAATCCCACGTCTTTTTAAAATTGGATTTAATTCAATCCAAGGTTTTCTGCAACAATTAGCTATAATTATAGGTCTCCTTTCAGTGAAATTGTCCTTATGTTGGTAAATTTTAGCTTGAAACATGGCTCTTTAAGTAGTTTAAATTTAGCTTTAATGGTAGGTCTCCATATAGTTCAATTTGAATCGCAAACGAATGTCTCTAAAGACTTAAATTTTAGACTTAATCACAGGCATCTATTCTTTGAAATTGCAGCTTTAATTGAAGGTCCCTATGTCAGTTAATATTTGCTTGAAACATAGCTGTATATGTTGTTCAAATTTAGCTTCAATCGTAGGTCTCTATAGAGTTCAATTTTAATTGCGAACTGAAGTCTATAGAGACTTAAATTTTAGACTTAATTATAGGCATCTATTCACTAAAAATGTAGCTTCAATCGTTGGTCCTTATGTTGTTCAATGTTAGCTTGAAATAAAGCTCTTTATTTAGTTCCAATTTAGCTTCAATGGTAGGTCTCCATATAGTTCAATTTTAATTACCAACGCACGTCTCTAGAGACTTAAATTTTAGACTTAATCACAGGCATCTATTCAGTGAACTTGCAGCTTTAATTAAGGGATCTTATGTTGTTCAATGTTAGCTTGAAATAAAGCTCTTTATTTAGTTCAAATTTAGCTTCAATGGTAGGTCTCCATATAGTTAAATTTTAATTGCCAACGAACGTCTGTAGACACTGAAATTTTAGACTTAATCACAGGCATCTATTCAGTGAACTTACAGCTTTAATTGAAGGTCCTTATGTCGGTCACTATTTGCTTGAAACATAGCTGTATATGTTGTTCAAATTTAGCTTCAATCGTAGGTATCCATATAGTTCAATTTGAATCGCAAACGAATGTCTCTAGAGACTTAAATTTAAGTCTCCATCACAGGCATCTATTCAGTGAACTTGCAGCTTTAATTGAAGGTCCTTATGTCTTTCAATATTTGCTTGCAACATAGCTCTTTATCCAGTTCAAATTTAGCTTCAATCTTAGGTCTCTATTGAGTTCAAATTTAACTTCAAACATAAGTCTCTATATCGATGGTCTCAAGTAGAAAGGCCCTAACTCGCATATTTGAAACTTTACAGGAGAAGGTAAAAACATTATAGAAAATGTAATATTCAACATGTAACTTTTTTTGTACAACTGCTTATAAAAGCGTTATTTTTTACACTATTGCAATAAATTTTTGTGAGGAGGTGTATTTGCGTTAAATGCATTGGAATCGCAAAAAAAACTAATTTCGAAAAAATAGCGAGTTAGGGCCTTTTTACATGAGACCAACGATATAATTAAATTTTACCTTTAATCATAGATCTCTATTGTACCTTGAATTGTAGTTTCTTCTGCAGCTCAATTTTGTTTGGAAGCGTTGGTCAATATATACTTTAATTTTATCTTCAATCATATGTTTTAATGTAGTTAAATTGCTGCTTGTCTGTATTCCAGTAAATTTAGACTCAAACGTAGGTTTCTATAGAGTTAAATTTTAGCTTCAAACGGAAGTCTTTATAAGGTTAAATTTTAGCCTTAATCACAGGTCTTTTGGAAATTTATATCATTTACATATTTCTTAATTTTATTCCCACGAAGTCTCTATTCAAAAAGTTTGCAGCTGCAATCTTAGGTCCTTGTGTTGTTCATTTCTAGCTTGAAGTGTAGATTTTTATGTAGTTCAATTTTCATATAATATTCAAATAAAGGTCATATTAAGTTCAGCTACTATATTTTTCCCCCTAATTGTATAAGCTTTTATTGTTTTAATTTCATCAAAAATATGTATGTCAACAGCAGATGAAAAAAAGTCCACAATAAATATCGATTGCTTGCATAATAGCTGGGGCTATTTTGCTAACACAATTAAAGCATACTCTTAGGCAAGGAAATATTTGCAACATATAATTTAAATACTAACTAAAGTTGCTTTGGAAAACTGCTACTAAGTAAACAAAATTATAGCTAACAAATTAAATTTGTGTGTTTTTTTTTTTAACAGCTAACGTCGTTAAAATGAGTTTTCTTCAAACTTATTTTACTTTGACAAATTTTGTTACATTTATCGACTTTTTTAAATCTGTGTTTGTTTGTTCCCTTTCATTTCCACCTTTCCAAGCCAGCACGAGCAGCCAACAGTCATGACAAAATATTGTAATATTTCCAGTGAAATGAAAATGAAGAAAAAAAAACCAAAAATATATATCTGCACATTGACTCGGAAATATACTACCAAGCAGCTATAGTTATTCTTACACATACTTCACCCAACTTATAAATGTCTTCTTCAATAAATAAAGGTTATAAATTTTATTTCCTTCAAGTAGTACCAGCAGTACAACAAAGTGTGCAAACACTTGTTGGTGTCACATCTACACCCCGAAAAACATTAATAATTTTGCACACGGACCTACAGCAAATGTACAAAATTTACAGAACTTGCGTTTTTTTTTTTAGTATGTTTGATATACTTCTAAGTGTAGGCATACATATTTGAGATATTTATGTGCTGAGTATGTCTAAAGTATTTTTTTGTGTAAATATTGCAAGTAGAAACTTCAAAGGTGTAGCCTTAATAATCTTGCACACAAATAAAGTAAGGACACTAAATGTCCTTTAAAGAACATATTGTTATGCAATTGAAATGACACAATTTTTCACACACAATTTTATATTTATATACTTTAACATTGATGCTTAACACAAAGACTTTAGAAAATGTGAACAACTTTGTGAAAATATATGAATACTTTCTTAGAGAAAATTTGTAAATAAATTGAAAACATTGTTCTCATAAAATCTGGTCACATTTAAACACGATTAATTTTGTAACCATTGCTGTCAAGCATTTAATCAATTGGAGTATTTTTGTACAAGCGCTGAGCAATGGAACAAAAAGAACACTGATTGCAATAAATACTTTCACATAATATCTGCAAAAACAATTTCTATATATTGAAAAAGTTGCATAAAAATCATTTGCATACTGCAACAAATAACAAAAAAAAATATTAAAAAAAAAATAAATAAAATATTGCAGCCCTGTGTTGTTTATAATACTGAATTCAGAAATGTTCGTAAATATATTAAAAATAGTTAAGGTAAAAATATAAATAATAACACCATAAAACATTGTTCACATAAAATCCGTTCATAATATTTCTGTAACTAAAACGACGATTAAATACTTTTGTGACAGAAATTAATAATTATTCATTATTATTCAAGAGGAATTAAAAAATAAAGATATACATATACGAGGTCTGATCAAAAAATAACGGTTATTTTAAATTTTTTCAAAAAGTACTTATTTATTCAGCAATAACTATCTTGTCCACTTCAAAGTAATTTCCCTCAGCTATAAAACACTTCTGCCAGCGTTTTTTCCAATCCTCGAAACACTTTTGAAACGCGCTTTTTGGTATCGCCAACAGCTCCTGTTTCGATTTTTCTTTTATCTCCTCAATCGTAGCAAAACGCTTTCCTTTCATCGATGTCTTCAGTTTTGGGAAGAGGAAAAAGTCAGCGGGGACCAAGTCCGGTGAATACGGTCGTTGAGGCAGGATAACGGTTTTGTTATTGCCCAAAAACTCACGCACAAGCATCGATGTGTGACCTAGTGCGTTATCATGGCGCAAAATCCATTATTGGTTATTCCACAATTCTGTGCGTTTCTGATGAATTGCTTCTCGCAAAGGGCGCATAACTTCAAGGTAGTATTCTTTATTGACCGTACGATCAGTCGAAGAAAACAGTGAGCAAAACCTTTACATCTGACCGAACTTGATGTGCTTTTTTCGGTTTGGGGTCTTCTGGACGTTTCCATTGGGATGATTGGGCTTTGGTTTCAATATCATAGCCATACACCCATGATTCGTTACCTTTTTAGAGACATCTGGATCGTCGTTGACGATGTTCAATAGCTCCTGAGCGATGTCCATGCGACGTTGTTTTTGTTTGGAACCATCTTTGCTGCCGCACGTTTCAAATGTGGTGTCATGATGTCTGTGAATACAAATATTATGTATGTTAAACTTTATCTCGATATAAATACTTTTAAAAGATTTATGGAGGTTAAAGTGAATTACGGAGATGGTCTTATATGGGAGCTATGATTAATTATGGACCGATCATCATAAAATTGTACCATATTATTTTTATATATGTATACAAAACATATTTGTGTGCAATATTATTTGAATACCAGAATTTTTAAGAGAGTTATGCTCTTTAAAGTGATTTTCGGGAGTGGGCTTTATATGGGAGTTACGAGTACTTATGGACCAATCTGCACAAAATTTTTAGATATGATTTGGCTTCATTTACCACTAAGTTTTGATGAAATTTGTGTGGATACTTACATAATTCAAACATTTATGATCAGTAAACCCCAATTTCGGCAGGTTATTTGTATGGAGTTCAGGTGAAATAATTGCCCAATTTATACCAGTTTCAATTCCAACCGTCTTTGGGCTGAAAAAATTTTACGTACCAAATTTTATCGTAATATCTTCAAAATTGCCATCTCTGCGCACTAGCTTTACATGGACAGCCAGCCAGACGGACGGACGGACATCGTTAAATCGACTCAGGAAGTGATTCTGATTCTTTAAAATTTAAAATTTTTTTATTTTATCAAAAAAAAAGGTCGAAGAAATCAAAATTTAATTTAATATTTTTTTTCAATTTCTGCAGTGTAACTGGATTTTATTTCAGCCACGTTTAGTAAATTTCATAATTTTTTTTTTGTTTTACTTGATAAACGTTTTTATAGAATAAAAAATTAAGGGCAGCAATTGTATGATTTTATTTTTGTAACATAAATATTTATAGTATATTAATTTAATTATAAAGAAATTATTTTTACACTTGACCTATTTGTGTTATTTTATACAAAAATGTAATTATATAGATTGCATAAGGAGGGATGTTGGATTTGTAGGGCAATTAAAATTAGGTATATTTATTAAATTCTTATGGTTTAGTTTAAATAGGTTAAATTTAATAGTTGCTTACAATTTAAATATATAAGGCTGTTTTGAGTCACAGGGTTAACCCCCTGGCTCACGATGTCGAACGATAACGTTCGCTTAGATAAGACTTGGGACACAAACTTGATTGTGGAATAAACAAACTTGACTGAGTAAAAAAAATAGATACGATAAAAAGTTTGTGTCTTAAGTCTTATCTAAGCGAACGTTATCGTTTGACATCGTGGGCCAGGGGGTAAATTTTAATTAAACTTAGGAAATGAGAAAATAAAACTTAATTTCGGCAAATTAAAAGATTTTAAATTAGTTATTAAAAACCAATTTTTAAAAAGCTTTTGTAGGTATAGGTTGCTGTATTTATTAACAAATTTTGTTTCCCTATTAGCCATTATTTGCTATCATTACAGCTTTACAATTTCCTTAATTGCATATTAAAATCCTCTAACTCTGGCACAAAATAAAACAATTAATTTTCTTAGCAAGAAATTATTAAAAAATTAAATGAAATTTTAAACAAACCTTAACGACACCCAGAAACACATGTAGTTTTTGTGTTAAAACTTTAATTTTCCTTTTGAAAAGTTTTATATATACGTACATATAAATTAATTCCAGCAATCATATCAGAAATTTATACATGACTGCTTAAAGCTGCAGTTTTACACATTTTTATTATATTTAATATTTATGTAAATATAAAGCCAGCAACAAATAAACAAAAATTGTTTTATAGAATATATATTATTTGCAAACGAATGTTAGTATTTTTACCTGGAAAAAGTATCTACCGGATGTATATGTGTTACAAGACAAAGACCACACCTATTGTTTATACAGCAGTGTCCGGCATAAAGAGAGAAAGACAAATTTTCTCTGTTATTTAAAGTGACCGGCTATTTTTTTTATTTTTAATATGGAAATTTGTTGCATTCCTTTAGCACTTGATTTATTTTCAGGACAGGCGCTCTGCTGCTGCCTTTCGTAGGCGATCACTGATTTATAGATATTTAGGTAAAATATTAAACAGATATACACACATATTTTCCAACAGTTAAAGCTTTTTATTAGAGACTAACTCTAACACTTAAAAGCCATTTAACCCATAGGCGAACACCAGAGCCTGGCCAGGCATTTTTGAAAATGTTTATAGTTTTTTAGAAGTTGATAATGAAATTAAACATTTTTAATTTAAATCCACACAAAATATAATGACCTAGGGTTCGCTTATGTAAATACATTTTGGTGTTTGCTTAAGGGTTAAAATGAAGTGAATGTAGTACATTTTCAAACGAATTTTTACTCTTTAGTCTCCTTCTTACAGACTATATGTCTTCATTAGCAATTTCAATGTGCTGCCTCTGTCTTTTGTGTTGTATCCTAAAAAATACAATACAGGAATATAATTTGAATATGAAAGTTAAATATAGCAAGGATTTATTATAAATAATACACATGCTGGTAACATGCAGTACAAAAATATACATAAATATTTTTTGGAAAAATATTCTTGCACAAAAACATGTACTAAATAGATTAAAAACATGTGAGAAATTTGAGAAATATGTTATGCAAAATTCCAGTTAATTTTTAGTGAAATTAATGTTTTGTTTTTTGAAAATAAAACAACTCTCAGAATAACGAATACAGATAGAAAGAGCACAGAAAGAGAATAGTTAGTTTTTCAAAAACATTTTTATTTTCAATATAATCTCCTGAAACTTCAATACACTTACTCCAACGTTTATTTAGGAATTCTATCCCTTGATTACAATAGTTTTCCTCCACGCCTTCTTCATTTGAGGATTTTTTTAGATTTGGGAACAGGTAAAAGTCACTGGGAGCTATATCAGGAGAATAAGGTGGGTGCTCAAGCAACTTGTACTTTAAGTCGTTAATTTTATTCATCGTTAAAACACTTTTATGCGCTGGTGCGTTGTCGTGATGACGACGTTTTTCTCGAAATTTTACATTTAATTGAGCCACAATGTTGCAATAGTACTTTGAATTTATTGTTTTACCCTTTTGTCAATTTTTTACTGTTGCATAAAAGGAGCACTTTAACTTAATACATTCACCACATCATTATGAATTTTTCGTCCCGCTAAACCTTTTTTATTTAAATATTTAATGACATCAAGAATTTCTAATTTTTACATTGTAAAAAAAAATCGCGGATGCGTCTTTTTGAACACCTGTTTCTATATGAAGAAGTTGCCAGATCGAAAAGAAATTTAACATGTGTTCATAGCAGAGATGAAAGCTTCCAAGACACTTAACGTTTTTGTGTTTATACCGCGCATTCTGTTCTAGGCTAAGAAGTTTCCGAAACGCCCTCGTATAGATTGAAAATATAAATATTATTGGACATTTCGACATTATTTCCTAGGAGTTGAGTTGTCCATGTAGATATCACTAGCCGACATATTGAGGTTATATTTTCATGTGACTGCTTCGATAAAGAAATGTTCGACCGAAACCAATATATCAGACCTAGACCTAGATATCAGATCATCTAGAAGAACCCGAGCAATCAAGTTCATAAAAGAAAAATCATGGGTCATTATATAGACTGGCATCTCGGGTCGTA
The DNA here is from genome assembly GCA_916048285.2 of Bellardia pandia. NCBI lineage: Eukaryota > Metazoa > Arthropoda > Insecta > Diptera > Calliphoridae > Bellardia > Bellardia pandia. The sequence continues at coordinate 95,982,330 of OU696531.1, read as the reverse complement.
TAGAGTTTATATTAAAGTTTGTTCCATCAAAGTTGGTACTATACAATTCCTTTGCTGCCCAAGATTGAGAATAAAGTGCATTGAACAATATGGCCACATTTAAGCCCACCAGTCTCTTTGAGTCTTATAGTCGTCTTAGCAGACATATCTCATAAGAGATATGTATGTATTTCATTGTCTTCTTAGGAGTGAAACTCATAGAGCCAGTAATACAAACTTGTCTAGTCTATTACGATCACTTCTCTTTGAAAGAAATTTACATTTATAGGCAGGAAATATCTTGCCATTCGTCAAATTGAAATCAAATTTAGCAACTGGCATATCCTGTAATATAAACATATTTTGCATTAGCATAGAAATTACCCAGAATACGAATATTGCTGACATAGACATCAACTAGTCTTTTCTAGTGTTATCAATAAATAACGAATCGCCCAGATTCCGTGTCTCATAAAATCTTTCAATCGCTACCAAGATAAATATTTTCTGTAATTAAATGTTTCTTTAATAATATATATCTTGCAAAAACTAAAAAAATGGACCTATATTAATATAATCACAACTTTCTAGGAGACTTGCCCAATGGTTCATGTCTACAGAATTTGACATTTGATATCGAATAAAACGTATCGTAATTTGAGACGATGATATTCGATAACTAATAATCAACTAAGTTACATCACTCGAGATATTATTCGATACGTACTTTTTCAAGCAAATCAACATGCATGAAAGAAAAAAAACAAAATGAACCGAGAAAATGGACTAGTACCGTCAAGTTTATAACCCTTTTATTCTCTGTTTCCTTCCAACCCAAAAATACTTGCCTTGAAGAGTCAGCAGTGAAGAGTGTGAAAGCGGACTTACAATTTCTTAAAAATTACGATTCGATACATATCGATTGCAGTAATGAGCTGATAGGTATCGTATCATAATATTATTTGATACGACCCAGTAAAAAATGTGCTCCAAAAGGAGCAAGTTTTATGTATGAATTCATACCTCAAATCACTTCAAACCTGCTGATGGGATGCATGATTTTTGTATGAGGTGTTCCCGGTTTGGAGGACTACTTTCTGTTGACAATAAGCACTTCTTTTAACCTAATCAAACATGCAAATAAAGCACATTCCTAAAGTGTTTTACGTCACTTAGCGCACACCAATCAAAGAACAAATTCTATCTGAAAGTTTTTGCTTAAGAAAAATTCATAATAACTGAGAAGCGCGATATTCGTTTTGTAAATGACTTTCGTTGTCATACGTAAATCTGTAGGCTATAATATCATTTTGGTTTTTTCGCTTTAAAACCTTTTTTATTTATTGAATAAATATTTTGCAAGAAATGTTTCACAATGTTTTCAATATCAGTTGGCGTTTTGGTCATTTTTAAAATTCTTTTAATTTTATATATTTAATATATGATAATATCTTTAATGCAAGACGTCCGGACAATTTTGCTTCCCACTGTACGTATATCCTGTAAATAACCAACATGTGTCTGTATATTAAATGATTTCCTTACGCTTGTTATGTGTATGTCAGGAGGCATATTAAAAGCTTATTAAGCCACTTCTTTCTTATTAACAACATTCCTCTAAACTATATTTAGATTTTTAGTAAACTTATTTAACCATTTAGCTTTCCTTGCTGCTCAAAAAATAAAAACACATTTAATCATACAATAAATTTCCTACTAAATTAATTAATCCACTACTCCTTAACTTGGCAAGCCAAACTCTTGATTCTTAGTTTTTCTTTGGGTTTAGTTAATGGTTTTTATGGTTAGGGGAATAGGGAAATATCTACTAGGATAAAATCAAATTAATTTATTGTAGGTCAATGTTGAGAAATTTTGCTGTGTTTTACCTTTTCTTTTGAGAGAAAGTAATAAAAAAAGAAAAACCCTAAAATTATGCAATAAGTTTTGTTTGCTTAAAAAAATATTTTCACAAGGCAACAAACAACACCTTAAGATCAAAAGCAGTAATATGGCTAGAAGTGGAAATAGGTAAATAAATGGGTCTTATAAAGTAATTAAGTAAATTTTAGCACACACACACACCCTTTTTATTGAAAATTGTGACAAATCCAGTTTAAATAAATTTCAAAGAACTAAAACAGAAAATTAATTAATTTTAAAAGAATATTTAAGGCTTGAAGTGTGATTAATTATTAAAGGGTTTTTTATGAGTCCATAAAAGAGGCAAATAGATAAAAGAAATGGAGTCTAGTTTTAGTTGCTGATAGTAGAAGTAAAAACTAAAGCATATTTAGGGGGGTTAAAATGATTTTTATATTTTGTAATAAAATTATAAGTAGTAAATAGTTCAGGAAGATTATTTATAGAGTTTGCATACATTTTTATTTAATGAAGTTCTAAGACTATAAATTACAAGGTTGGTAAGATTTTCTTTGTGTAGATAATATGTTTTACAACAAATGCAGGATATGTTTCTACAAAGTTTAACATACTGCTGTTGACAGTTTATGGCAAATGCTTTTCAAATCATAAAATGAGTAACCAAAACATTTTATTTTTAAACAATTTCCATTTATTTTTTCATATTTTTGTTAGTATAGTAACAAGTTAACACAGGCATAAAAGGAACTTAAGAAATTATTCAACCTTAATTATATTTCAGTCATTTAAATCAATTTACTTTTACTTGTCGGAGACATCTAATTACAGCCTTACATCGAATATATAACACTATGACCTTCACTACGTGTAAAAAATAACCATATTGGTTATATATTGAAGACCTATTGCCCTTCTTACGTTAAAAATGTTCAATAGCGTTTGGGTGGAGACTGGATGTTGTTCATTCCAAACCATTAATGAAATTGTCCGCAAAAAACTTTTTTTTTCTTCCTGGAATTGACATATAACTCCTTTGTACATGGCAGCAGTACATTATTTGGGGCCAACACCATTCTAGGAGTAACATTTTCATACCAAAATAGAACCTCCACTATGCTTCACTACCCGTGAAACACTGAGAGGGTTAAGTTCTGGATTAATTGGCCTTCTAGCATAGCTTTGATCATGATGAATTACACATACTTCCACTGATTCTACAGAAAGTTTTCAATGAACTTCAGTTAGAAGAGGCGTATGCTTTCATGTAGCCCCTCTTTCAGATTGCTCAAAATAGATAACGTGACATTTAATTTATCTTAAATGATTTTTTTGGATTGACTTTAGAGATTCGCTTTATCAGACGGTCGGTGTGGTTAGGGGTTTTTGAACACTTCTTCTTTTATTCATTATAAGACTTCCCAGCTTATGAAGCTTAAAAATTGTGCTCTTTTTTTTTTTTTTGGAAGAGAAGTAACACTCAGGCAATTAATATGCCTATATATATTTGCGTTACTTTCTTTGGAAAGGGGATAGTTGAAGAAGTAAAGGTGGTGAAAGAAGAAAGCTTTTTATATCACAACTCTGCAATTGCGCATTATGTTTGTTTTTAGTGCAAAATTGCAGCGCCTCTGGTAGTGAGTAGGCGCATTAATGTTAAAGCTTGATTTTATAGCCTGTATTTAATGATTTTACTTCGATGGCGTTTGAATGCTATACCAACGAAGGAGGGCGCTATGATAAATATTAGTTATGATGGATAGAAAAGAAAACTAATAATTATCAGAAACTGATGTTATTTGAGTGGCAGCGACTGGGAATCGAACCAACTTATGCTTAATGATCAAATGCGCTAACCAATTAAGCTACAGTCACCCTTAAACGGATTCAGCCAATGCCTTTATTGTGTAATTTTCATATACACGAATATTCGCGACCAAAAACTCGTTGTTTGTCCCAGTTGTGTTGCTGGGACCGGATATTATTTTTCTTGTTGGGCTTGTCGAGTAAAACAAGATTCCAATAGTGAAATATGCCGGACACCTCCAAAATCCGGATTTACGGTTAAAAAAAACCCGGTTTTTGTACCTTTGCGCACTTATAAGCCTGTAATTTTGTTGATAATAATCCGATTTTCAATTTCTTACTTGATTTGGAAAGAAGAAACTGAGATCTTTCTTTTGAAAAATCTACAAAATTAGTATTTGTTCGACAATAACATCCAAATTTCTTAAGTTTTCTTAGATAAATTATATATTACCTGTTCCTAAATCTAAAAAAATTCCTAGCGGAAGATGCAATTACTGTTGTGAACGACTATTTTGAAGGCGTTGAATAAAACTATTTTAATCAAGGGATAGAATTGCTAGATAAGCGTTGGAGTAAGTGTATTGCAGTTTCAGGAGATTATGTTGAAAAATAAAAATGTTTTTGAAAAACCAACTATTCTGTTTCTGTGTGTGCTAGGCTAAAAAGTTTCCGAACCGGCCTCGTAGTGTACGTTTTTCCCATTAACAAAACTTTTGTTTAGGGTCGATACTTTTAATTTTACCATAACAACTGGATTATTTGAAAAATTTGTTACTTTTACAATGTGATCGGTCATTCTTTTGGCAATTGCTCGAAAGCTTAAGCCACTTTTTATATAAAAAAATTGTTGAGAATCACTTAAAAAGAATAAATAAGAGTTATACTTTTGTTTTTAAAGTATACTTGTTTGCTTATCATCAAATGTAATTATAGTTGTGAAACACTAACAAAATATTATTGCACAATTTCTCTCTTAAATTAATGAAGTGATCTATAAAATTTTGCATAGAAAGAGATTATATAACCATAGTCTTAAAAAATGTTAATGTTTTACAAAACAGTTTGTAGCTTTACAACAAATAGCAAATATCAAGTGTAATTATAGTAATGCAACACAGTGTATTTAGATGGCTAAAGAATATTAAAAATGCTAAAGCTTTTGTCAGACTTTGAATTAATTTAGCGTTTCTCTCTTTCTCTGTTTCTTTCCAGCAAATTTATTCTACACTAATGCTTTTGGGGTTTCTAAAGCTTTTGCCATAAAGCTTTTGTTATAAACATTTAGAAAATAAGCCAGAAAACCACCACCACTCATTCCTAAGAAAAGAAGCCGAATAACAACAACAAACAAAAGAACAACCAAACTAAAAAAGTTTATAATTAAAACAAAACCCACAAAATACTTTTTTTGTATAAATGTATTGTAAATGCTTGCCTAGTGATTAAACAATATATAATTAACTAAATTAAAAATAAACTAAATAAAACTGCTAAATAAATTATTTATAAATTAATTGTATTTATACCTAAAAATATTTATATAAACAATAAAACCTAAACTAAATATAAAACCACTAACATATAATTGAAAATAACGAAATAAATGTGTGTTATAGATACAAAAAAATTCAAAAAACAAAAAGCTTTTTATGTTTTCAAAGCTTTAAAACCAAATTACAAAAGCTTAACTATTAAGAGAACACTTTTTTGTAAAAAAAAAACTAACAACAATTTGTAAAAATATTAGACAACAATTACAAATGTAGTCATCTAACTAAATATATATATAAAAAGACAGTATACAAATGTTAAAATAACGTTTAATAGTAATAACAACAATAAATAATCTTAAATATTTAACAGCAACAAAATAAAAGGAAAGAGAAGCTTTTTTCAAAAATAAAAATATGTTGCAAGTATTGAACATTCTGAAATAAAATTCAAAAATCGAACATTTCAACAAGACAATAGTTTCAATAAGCTGTTTAAGAATTAACAATTGAAATACATTTAGCCAACAACTAAGAAATTAAAAGCTAAAAAGAGGAATTTGATAAATGTTTGAAAAGCTTTTTAAAGAAAACTTTTACAACAGTTTTGAATTATTTATAAAATAAAGCTGTTTTTAGCATGTATTAATAAAAGCAGGGTTTAAAAAAAACTGTTTGACAAAATTCTGAATCGAAAATTTTAAGGACACTTTTGCTTATAAAACTTTTAGATGAGTTTTGTATCAAAAGCAATTAGGCTCTCTTTATATAGAAACTTTTAGACTAAAAAAGCTTTTGGGCGAAAAAACTTTTTCACTTTTCGATATATATTTTATAACAGGGTTTTCCACAAGAACTTTATTTCTCCAATTGTAGTAAAGTAGAATAAGGAGCAAATTTTTACATTTTTTCTGCTTTCACACTCTTCAATTCTGACACGTCAAGACAAGTAATTTTAGTTGAGAAAAAGCAGAAGAGTATAAACGGGGTACAAACTTGACGTTATTAATCAATTTTTTTATTTTCTTTTGTTTGTGTTGTTTGTACGAAAATTTAATTGATGTGTGTGAATTAAATGGCAAGTTCAAAAAAGAATTGAACAAAAAACTGGCCAGCTAAAATTGAAGAGTGTGAAATAGAACTAAATAGTAGATGGTTTTTATATCGGTCAATTGTTATTTTCAGTCAATATTATTGTAGTTCTGAGACTGTGTTTAAGAATTTGGTGGATAAATTTGCCTTATTTGGGCAATGGAAGGGAAACTTGAACTATATAAAGACCTACGATTGAAGTCAAAATTAAACAATATAAAGACCTATGCACAGTGATTTAGAAACGTTTTTTTTCTACTTAATTCTGTATTTTGGGAGCTGTTACAGATATAATAACTAAATTTAAAATAGTTGGAGCTGGATAATTAAAGTGGGTTCACATGCTGCGATTTACTGACATTCTCTGTTGGTGTCCCTTCTAAGTTTATCATCTGTTCACATAATGAAACATTTCGTGTACCCTTCTTGCGACATTTTGACATTAAATCGTTCATTTCTCCTATTTCGCTCATTCGCACATGTGTTGCACGACATAGTTACATCAGATACATTATACAGGTATTCATATTCCTGATATGTCACTATAGTGAAATATTTCACACACATACAACATAGTACTTATTTATTTAAAATTTAAACAACAATTTATTTTCTTTCTAATTTACAATTATTTATTCGCCAAAAATTTTCTGTAATCCCATAAAATGAAATTTCATCGTAGCAATACTGCTGGTAAATGAAATAAAAATAATACAAGAGAAAAGAAGAAATGTCAAATTAAAAACTACCCCGTACTCTCCACTACGTATTTCATCTATAAACTCGAGTCGCAGGAAAAAAGTCGCAGGTAAAAGTCGCAGCGCGTGAACTACCGCTAACCATTTGATTTACACTTTTTCGACTTTTTAAGCGGAATGGAAACCATTTTGTGGCCCCTTAAAGTTGTTCATCTCGAGTCTCACATTTTCAAAAAAAAATCACCAAAAATCCATTTATAACTGGCATGAGTTGAAATTTCCTTTAGAAGATCTACAAAAAATACGCATGAGTAAATTATCTCTTATAAATGAAGAGATATCAAGGTTTATTTTTTTTTTAATTTTGCTTGAATGTTTTTGGGTTTTTTAGATATCACGGGCCTAGGAAGTGTAAAAAAATTGTTAATAAAATATCAAAAACTTGCTAGCATTTATCTCGTCTATAGCAAAAGTAACACTCATACAAAGTTTTAACATGTAAATGGGCCGTCGTTTTTAAGTTGTTTCCCCCCGCAAAAGTACCAATATTTTTTCTTTTACAGCGTGTTCAGATATGAACCTTAATTGAGTCAATATTCGGTTAATTGACAATATTATTTTAAGTGTTCAGGCATACGAAATTTTCAGCTTAGTCAATAATTATTTGACAGTTGGAAAACAATACAAAAAATAATCTAAATGGTTGTTGTGTTTCTATGTAAACAAACTTACCTTCAGATTAATTTTTCAATGATTTCTTTTGTTGCCATTTGCCATTTTATACAATTTTGTTCACTAAACACAGTTGTGAACAGTGTTGCATTCGAAATCTTAGTCAATACTATAACAATTTCGTACTTATTGCGCAATAATTAATTGAGATTTCTTATGGAATATTAAGCTTAAAACGGCGTTTATTGCGATTAACGCAATTAAGGTGCATATGTGAACACGCTATTATAGACATAAATTTTATTTACGCAATTTTCAAAGTGTGGCCTGTTATTTCATTCTGTGACAGCAGGTTTCTTAAAACTTTTTAATAATAGATTTTCTTAAAAACGAGTAGATTCTATCTACGGTATATGTCAAACGTTAACAAATTTTCTGCACCAATATTCATTGTTTTATATCAAATGATACTTAAAAAATTGCTACGTGTAAATTGAAACTAGTAAAACACGCAAGCAAGCCAAGCATAAGTAATAGAGAATTTAAATGTTTGCATGACTGCATTAAAGGCATTGCATATTAAGACAATCGGCTATTGTTAGCAACATTTTTGGCGAGTTTTGTTGCAGAAAACGTTTCAATTAATATTTTGTATAAAACTTGTCGTTTAGATCTCTGTAGAGAAACCTACACCACCATAGTGGGGAGGGTATATTGGATTTGTGCTGATGTTTGTAACATCAATTAATATTGGTCCAACATTCGTCTAAAAGTATACCGATCGACTCAACAGCACAGGCTGACATGACAAATATTTACTCAAAAAAGCGTAACCACTTTTTTTACCATAAACAGCATCAAATAAAATAAAACTATGTAAATATTTGTTGTGTCCGGTTCTAAATAAACGAAGTTATTTTAATAGTTCAGAATAATATCATTTAGTTTTTATGGCTTTTTCGGCAAATATTTGCCAAGTGTAACCGTACCTTTACATATGTATATTAAATAGGTATTAAACATACTCTAAAGCAGGAGTGCCCAAAAGTTGCTAATGTAAGAGCAAACACCAATACATTTAAATAAAAACTAATTTTTATTCAGTATTTTTTGTTGTAAAAAGAAACAACACACTTTATTAAACGGTATCATACGTTAACAAAAACAAAAAATACATTGACGATCGAAGTCACCAATGGTTACCAGTAGAGCATATGAAAGTGTTGTTGCTTTGCGCTTGCGTGTATAGAGTGAAGTACGACAAAAAAACAAATAAGGCAAAGTTGTTTGTGTATTTCGTATTGCTAGTGCTGAGTGCTGTAATGAGTATCCAAAACACACAGCCTATAGCTAAGAGTTTTTACAAATACAAAAGAGCACCAAGAGTATAGGGCTTGGGCACTCCTGCTCTAAAGATTTGCTGATATATTATTTCCTTCATACTTTAAATCAGTGAAAGTCACTCATAGACACCAGGACCAATGGCTAATCGTCTATTGAGATGTATAGATGTATAATAAGAATGTATGACAACCTTGTTATAATCATCAAAATGCAATAGAAAATTGCAGATTCTGCATTAAACACATCATTTTAGAACATACTAAAATAAATTTACTAATGCAGCCGGTTCTCTTTCAGCCGACCACTGCTTTAAATCCTTTCCTAACTCTTTTTAGCTTTTAGTTTTTAAATCAACAATAAGATAATTTCTTTTTTTATATAAATATATATAATAAATAAAATTTATTTAGACAAAAAATTCAACAAAATTATATACATACATATTTGTCTATACATATATTATATATTAGCGCTCGTATATACATATGTATAATAAAATAACTATTTATAAAACATTTCTTATATAAAAACATATTAAATAAATAAAATAAAATTTAAATTTAATTGTTGATATAAATAATTGATTTATTTTACCATATGTATGTAAATATTTATAAAAACAAACAAACAAAAGTATCAACCAAAATAAAAAAAAAACAAAATTATTTACTTATAAATGTTAAACAAGGAATACATAATTACATTTAAGTTAATAATTATATACATAAATGAAAGAATTATTGTATAAGATAAATAAAACAAATAAAAGAAATTACAAAAAAAAAAAATAAAACAAATAACAAATAAACAAGAAACAAGAAACAAAATTCAATAAAAAGCTAAAAATTAAAAAAAAAAATACAAATTGACAAAGTAAGTTTTAATTCTTTGAATGAAAAAATGGTTTGTACTAGAATTTCTTATAAAGTGTTGGCCTTATTAAATTGATTCCTAAAACTAACTAATTTATCAAAGATTCGGAAGAAAGCAAATATCACGGTAAATTTTAGTTTTCTAAAAAACATGGTTGTAGTAAACATATTCTAAACGCAACATACGAGGGCGGTTCGAAAACTTCTTAGCTTAGCATCCGCGATTTTTTTATAATGGAAAAATAAGCAATTCGTGGTGTCATTAAATATTTAAATAAAAAAGATTTATTGGGACAAGAAATTCATAATGTTGTGGTGAATGTTTTAGGTGAAAGTGGTCCTTCATATGCGACAGTAAAAAATTGGGTTGCTGAATTAAAACGTCGTACAAGCATTGAGGATGAACCACGTAGTGGATGTCCAAAAAAAGCAATAACAACAGAAATTTTAGCCAAAGTACATGATATGGTATTAAATGATCGACGAATAAAAGTCCGTGAAATAGCTAATATTATGAACATCTCAAATGCTCGAACTACAGATGAAGAACTACAGATGAAAAAGCTTTCTGCAAGATGGGTGCCAGTTTTGTTAGCAGCCGACCAAAAACGCATAAGAATGAAAATTTCTCAAGCTTGTTTGGATCGTTTTAAAAAAAAATAAAATGGATTTTAAGCGTCGTTTCATAACTGCGGACGAGACATGGATCAACTATACTCCAGAGACAAATGAACAATTCAAACAATGAACTATATCAAGAGGAAGTGCCCCAAAGAAGGCAAAAACAATTCAATCGCCTGGTAAGGTTATAGCAACGAAGAACTTCAAATGTATTTTATTGACTGACTATCTGCAAAAGATTAAACCAATAAATTCAAAGTACTATTGCAACATTTTGGATCAATTAAATATAAAAATTGAAGCAAAACGCTCAAGGGATAAAATTGCTAGATAAGCATTGGACTAAGTGTATTGAAGTTTCAGGAGATTATATGGAAAAATCAAAACGTTTTTGAAAAACTAACTATTCTGTTTCTGTGCTAGTCTAAGAAATTTCCTAACCGTCCTCGTCTTATCAGTTGCGTCCGTAGCCATATTATGGACTGGAGCGCAACCTGGCCAATGATTGTCAAGTAGCAATTCAAAGGTCTCCTTACTACTCAAGGCCCAACTATCGCAGGATTTCTGATTGTAGCAATGATTCATTAACACGGATTATTTTCCAACAATTTGTTAAAAAAAATTAAAATTTTGAATTTGAAAAGACACACTTTAGCGGCGATGCTAACTTAGCCCTTTTCGGGCTAAATTTAGCCCGATTTTAGTCACTCAAAACGTGAAAAACAGAAAATTGTATGTGGCTTTATATGGATTTTTTTTCCATTTAGCTCTTTTTTCAAAAATGTTTACGCGTTTTGAGTCTCAAAAGTTGGCATCACTGCACTTTAGCACATGCAAGTCGTTATTGTACTTATTATTTTCTATTAAGTATTATAAATTATTTTGTTTATCAGTACACCTAAAATAAATGACAAAAAACATTCTTCAATTTTCTTTATTACTTTTATTTTTGTGCAATAAAAAGTGCACAAGGCAAAACTATTTTATGCTCTCCACTGTATAACAGCTTTGGGTGAGTAGTATTTTAATAAAATAACTCCATTAGTTCACAAGCTAAAATATTATTACCAAAACAAAATTCTTCCACATCTTTGCATCATTGCAAAGTATATAACTAAAATTTTAAATTTGTTAGTTCTCTTTCGTAATTCCCGCTTTTTAACAAATTTATATTATAAAAGCTTTGGTGTATAAGCCCAGTTACTAACTAAAGCTAGCTAAAGCTTTTACTCTATTACTCTTTAAAGATCTTTAAAGCTTTATATATAATGCTCTTTCAAATATAATATTTTTATAAAAAAAGCTTTATTTTCGTTTTCTCTTTTTAATTTGATTTAAGTTAGAGTTTACTCTTCATTTTTAAATACTTAAATGCTCTTTAATATTTTCTCTTTCACATTTAATTTTAACTTTTTTTAACTTTTAAATTTAACCCTTCTTAAGTATTTATGCGTGTTCTTTTTATCATTGATTACCTATAAACATTTTGCAGACCATAAATTTGTTGTGTGTTTTAATAACTTAATTAGTTTACCCTTTCCTTTTTTAATGAGCGGTGGGGGGAGTATGTAGTTTTCCAATAAAGTAAATCAGTTTTCTGTTTTTATGGACTTTTTACATGTTTAAAATCTATAACAAAGGGAAATTTAGTAATAGACTTAAAAATAATGAAAGAAATATGCCGTGATGATTTAACCCTTTATTGGGTGTTCTCAAGGTGGCGTTAAAATTTCGTTTTTGTGGTTATTTTATTTTCAGGCAAAGAAAAGGAAAAGTACATGGGAAATAATTTGTTTGTCATAAAACATAAAAATAGCTTGAGAAACTGAAACTGTAAGACAAGTTTTCATCTTCCTAGTCTCTATCTGAATAAAGTTCGTTAGAAAAGTTCGTTCTTTTGTCATAGAACATACAAATAGCTTGAAAAATTGAAATTCTAAGACAAATTTTCACCTTCCTAGTGTCTATCTGATTAAAGTTTGTTAGAAACAGTTCGTTAAAAAGTTCGTTCATTGTTAAAAATTTCTAAGACCTTATGTTAATTGGTATAAATTGTCAGTCGCGAAATGTCTACCTAGGGCCCTGGATTTTTACTCTTGCAAATCTTTTCTCTCAGTGCATTTTCAACTTTCTTAGCAAATCATTTCTATTGAACTCTATTGTGTGTTTTGCTTGCCTTTACTGAAAGAACCCTCAGTTTTTGCATAAAAAACGAATTTCTTTTGAAACCAATATTCAAGGTCAATTATTAGGTCATCTATAATTAAGTGCCTCTATTAAATAAATAAAAAAATAATAATAAGAATACCATAAAATAAATAAAATGGTTAGATCATCTAATAGACCTAACAATTTATTTCAATTTATACTAAATAAGTATATAATGGAATGTTCCAAAAAAAAGCTGATACTCAAACACCTGACAATAAAAGTGACTAATATATTAACAACTTATCAAAATAGGTTGTTGAGATTTTTTTTGTAAATTACCTCAAATCACAATATTTTATGGTCCAATTAATCAATGCATTAAATAGCTATTCTAACAAACAGCTGATCGTTTGAAAAGGTATTTACATTGAGGGTAAACATAGCTCTTTATTTAACTCTTAAAACGTTTTGAAAGCTAGCTCTGATATAGCTTGTTTGGTTTTTAAGAGTTAAATTTTTGATAACGTTTGTAGTTTTTCTCTTAGCAGTTTATTTCATTTATATTTACGTAGTAAAATTTTAATTGCTTGTTTATTTGAAAATACAGAAAAATCTTTTCAGATATGTATATCTATCATACAGAAAAAAATGGCAAGTGAAACATCTCTTTTATTTAGTATTTTATGAGAATCGCAATGATATTTGTCACTAGCGAATAGTATTGTCATTCTCCAGGTGACAATTGTGAAATAATCCCTTCCATTTCTTACATTTGCCACCCAAAGGCATTACCTATAAATTTAGTTTATTTTACTACATGCAGTGGTGGACATATAATTAGAAACGATGATTTAATATAATAAGATCGCTGTGTAGCTTCTTTAAAGACCTACACTGTAAATTATCAACATTGTTGTTGATGCACAATACGTTGAGTTCTAAGTTAAATTAAAATATTATTTTCACAATTGTTTTTTTTTTTTGCTGGCCACGTAATTAGAAACTCACATTTTTCTTCAACTTTTAAACTTTTCTAAATATTAGTGACAAAGTGAGTTAAACGACAGCGTAACTTGTAATAATTTTCATACGGTTTAGTTTTGAAAATGGATAAAACAAGTCATGTATGTATCCAGAAATGAGACGGTTAAAAATTGTGCAGTGCTACGAATATGAAAAACTTTCAATGTCGACTATTGCACAATAGATTTCTTGCTCAAAAAAATTGTATTTGGTGGAATTCACTTGTACAAAAATACAAAGGAGTTTGCAACCCCGGCTAGGAAACCTAGGACAAGAAAGACCACTTAAGCAGAGGATAAAGTTATTTGTAAAGCCAGTAAAAAAAATCCATTTTTGTCTTCGCGCGAAATAAAGGCTGAAATTGGACAGCAAATAAGTGCAGAAATATCCACACGGACAATAAGAAGACGCTTAAATGAGTGAGGACTTTGTGCCAAAAAAAAAATATCATGAATCGGTTGCAGTTTGCAAAAGAAATGCTCAAAAAAGATCCACGTTACTGGAATAGAGTTGTCTGGAGCGCCGAATCTAAGTTTAACTTATTCCAACCTGATGGAAAATCGTATGTTAGACGTCCTGCAAATAAAGCCTTCGACCCCACGGTGGCGAGTCTATTATTGTTTGGGGTGCCTTTTCTTGCCGTGGTGTGGGTCCAATTGCACGAGTTCAGTGAATACTGGGTCAGCATCAAAAATCTGCTATTAACCCAATTGAAAACTTATGGGCAATTGTAAAAAGAGACCTAAATGACAAAAATACACGAAATAATGATCAATTGCTTCAGTTGGTGCAACAAAGCCGGAAAGACATATCTCTGAAAACATGGCAGCGTTTAATTAAGAGACTGGCGAATGTTGTCAAAAAAGTGTTATTCAACAAAATATTAAAGGCTGAGTCTGTTTTGTTAAACCTCATTAAGGTTCCTCAAAATAGTATTGATGCTGTGATTTTTTTTATTTTAAACTTGATAATAATTTGTTACTTTACTATTTCTAGTTATTAGTTTTAATATGTTGAATTAAATTTTTAAATTATATAAACAAATATATATGCTGAAAAGTCGTTTCTATTTAAAAGTCCACCACTGTATATATTTAACACTACATATCTTATTTTTTACATATTTTATTATGTACATACATATATATTTGAAATTTTTTTTTATTTTACTCTTGATCTCCACTAAACATATAATTTATTTCTATGTACATAACAGCATGTTTTAATCAATTTTTTAACACCTGATAATTAATTTTTGTTTTCTGTATGTCTGTTCTGTTTGGTCAAACATTAAATGACTTGATTTTTTTTGTAACCCTTCAAAACAATCATTATTAATAAAAACACCAAGATAATAATAATAATAATAATAATGCCAGACGTATAATAAAAATATAAATACCTGAAAACTATTGCAAAAATTCCAAGCATTTTCCAGCAACTGCCTTCGTTGTCTTTACAAAAGTACAATCCAATGATATCACCACCCACCATCTACAACAAACAGTGCATTGTTTGGGATGCATTGGCAGTTCTTCTGGCTGCACTTCACACCAAATACGAAAACTTTGCTTGTTTACGTATTCCCTTAAAATGATAAAAAAAATTGGATAAGATGCAATAATCTGGAAGTTTTGTTTATTTGTAAGTCGATTCATGGTTAAATTATGGACCAAACTGAACATTTTTAACAGTAACATGTTACACGAAAACAGTCTTGCCAAAAAGAAAGTTGCTAAAAAAAAATCAGCCTTTATACATACATAAGTATTAACACTACTCGCCATGTTTAGCAAAGCCAACTAGATGATGTAGTGCAGTTTTATAAACATTTCCATATAACTGGGTACGGCTAACCCATTTAAAGCCTCTGCCTACTCTAGCATCCATAAAACTATCTCCACTTTATATTAATTAAAAAATAATAATGACCAAAAATATCATACTCTGCTCTGCCAATATAGCGCCACATTAGCCATTTAACCAAAAACTAAATCCCATTATCTGGCCACACTCATACCCACAGAGCCAACAAACAATATGTTCCAATTGCCAAACATACCACACCAAACACAACTCTGTTTCTCTACTCTACTCTCCCCAAACTATTTTACAACTCTTTTTATCAGTGCACGTGTTCGTGTGTGAGTTTACTCAAAAATGATGAGTGATATTTATGCTCTTTAATTAAGCTTTATTTAGTGTAGTAGTTTCTTACAGACATACCTAAATACCGACGGAAAACGGAACGTATTTTTAAGGTGAGCATTAGCGCTGATACCCCCATCCCTACACAAAAATGTCAAAACAACAAAAACAGAGTTATCAAGCAAATAAATAAAACGACCCTGTTTGTTGTAACTGCTGGACATTGTTGTTTTATATCTCATTTTTTTTTTGTTTTGTTTTCTTTTGCAACTAACTTCACTGTTAAAAGCTTTGTCAAAATCGCAATTTTCCAATAGCAAAGCGTTGCCCCCGCGTTGTTTCGGTATGCAACATACAAAATGTATGAGCATGAGAAATATTGATAATTAAAAAACGCTTTCCGCCGGTATTTAGGTATGGCTGTTTATAATATTTTACAACAAAACCATTATAATAATTTGACTCTTCTCTTACAGAGTGCGTTTGTCACTCTCACACCACTTTAGCTCAGACTAGTGTAGCCCCAATATTTTTTGTTGCTCATTTTTAAACAAAAACCAACAACCACATTAAAAGCAAAAAATACAACAAAAACATAATAAAACAAACAAATAAAAAAGTTGATTTTAAGAATATCGCAGTGTCTTGTACAAATCAGTATTCATTTAAAAGCGAACTAAATAAGACGGTGTGAAGTTTTTTTTTCTAAATAAACAAGAAAAAGAATTTGTGAAAATTTAAATAAAAATCTATAAATTTACGTAAAAATACCAACATATTTGTACTAAAATAAGAGTAAATATTTTGGGAAAGATTTACAAACAAAATTAAAATTTTATAAAAGAAAATTAAATAAAAAAATATAGTGAGTTTTGTGGCAATAAATTAAACATTTAGAAAAGTTTTAAAATTAAACAAACGTTAATACAAGTTGATAAGTAACAAAATAATTTACTTTGAAGTCATTGGCGGAAAATATGTTCAAATTAAAATGTACCTGTAAGAAAATAAATGTGTAATTTAAGGTTTGCACTAAAAAAAAAATCAATTACATATTGTATATACATAATTTTAGTGTTGTGCGTAAAGAGAGTTAAACGATTCAAAAATTTCAGGTTTGAAATGTAACAAAAATATTTAGCAGAACGTCAAAAAAAATTATATTAACTGATAGTGTTAAAAAGTAACAGCTTAGGGCTATTAAACGATTAGCTAGAATATGTTTTTAATAATTTGTTTGTGTGAAAGGTGTTGGTAAACATTCAAATAAATTTTAAAAACTTTTAGACCAAAGCAGCATTTTTTAAAAATTTAAATTAGTTTTTAAACGTTTGTTTGAATAATTAAATTCAATTTGTTTAATCTTTTTAAAACAGTTTATATGATTTTTTTTAATGAAAATAATCGATTCATTTAATTTTTAACAATTTCATTAGACTTTTTTACAAAATTAAGCTTCAGTGAGCCTTAATTTTTTTATAAATTCAGCTTTACATTGTCATTTGTATAGCGACTTACCAAAAACAACATGATCGGTTTTCAAAGCAATTGATTATTATTAAAAAAAAATTAACAAGTTGTTGATAAAACGGCAACAAAATTAGATATTTGCTGTAATTACACTCTAAATTGTTTGATAGTTTAAAATTTATTCGAATAATCGACAACATAATTTAATAAAATTTTATTCCTTCACCGAATAAACAAATAATTGCAGAATTTTCAACCAAATGATGATTAAATACTGTACAAAGAAGTAGATGCAATTTTATGTGAATAATAAATTAAGTTGTATGCGAATATTATTCAATTAAATAAAATTTTATATTAAATGTTATTTATTCGAATAAAAATTAATCGATTAAAATTGATAAAGTTTTAATAAAATAAATGT
Source organism: Bellardia pandia (assembly GCA_916048285.2). NCBI lineage: Eukaryota > Metazoa > Arthropoda > Insecta > Diptera > Calliphoridae > Bellardia > Bellardia pandia. The sequence goes on along the minus strand of OU696531.1, from coordinate 95,964,656 downwards.
TTTTTAATTAAATGAAGTAATCTAGCAAACACGATTAAAATTTATTCGATTAATCTAGAAAATCGGACTAAATTATATTCGACTAAAATACTTATATAATCGATACAATGTTAAATTTCATTAAAATAATTGGTTTTACTTCAAATGCAATAATATCGAAAACTAAATATTATTCGAATAATTCAAATTAAATATACAATGAATAATCTATTAAATTTTATTTAATTAAATAAAAATTTTATTATTTAACTGATTGTTCGACCTTTTCATTAATTAGACAATCTTATTTTTCGAGATTAAGGTCAGTTTTTTATTTTTATTTTTTATTTTTCTATTTTTTTTTTTTTTTTTTTTTTTTTCCAATATTTCGCTACACAATGTGTAGCATCTTCAGGGAAACAATAACAAAATTAAGAAATTTAATAACAATAAAAATATTTTTCAAAAAAAATAAAAAAAAAATATGAAAAATATTTTTATTGTTATTAAATTTCTTAATTTTGTTATTGTTTCCCTGAAGATGCTACACATTGTGTAGCGAAATATTGGAAAAAAAAAAAAAAAATAGAAAAATAAAAAATAAAAATAAAAAACTGACCTTAATCTCGAAAAATAAGATTGTCTAATAAAAATTTTATATTAAATTAAATTATCCAATAAAAACGATTAAATTTTATGCGAATAAAAAATAATCGATTAAAATTTAAAAATTTTAAGAAAATTAATGTTTTTAGACTACATGAAATAATCTAGCAAATACGATTAAATTTTATACGATTAATCTAGAAAACTCGAATAAAATATATTCGAATAAAATAAATAATCTATTAAATTTAAAACGAATAATCTATAATAGTTTATGAAAACAGTCGCTTTTATTTCACATTGAATAATTACGCAAATTCGTTTAAATTATATCAAAATAAAGGAAATAATGGATTAAATATAAAACGAATAAACTAATCGAATATTTTTATTATTTGTTTTTATACAAAATTAAATTCGAATAAAATAAATTCATTAAATTTCATTAAAATTATTAGTTTTACAATACGAATACTCAAAAACGAAAAATTATTTTTGAAAATTTGTCTTAAATCAACATTAACTTTCGAAACATTTTTTCTACAACTTACAGGTAAAGTTCATTGACTTGTAATGAGTCAAAGCAATCATTTCACCATACACTGGCTGCTTTGAATTTGTTCTTTTCTAAGTGGACCATATGGCTATGTGGTTCCAATAATACAGATGTGTTTAAGTTTAACGCCAGTGCTTGCCTATAAGGCCTGCACCGCACGGCGTACTCCTACGCTAGGCAAAGTCGTCTCACCACCGCATTGTATGTTTAGCAAGAACATGGAATATATGTCTTGCAAAGAGCATACTTGTATGAACTTGCCAAGAAAATACAATTAGCAATTTATACATGACTGCAACGATCAATGTAAAGAGCACCTTGCTTAAGAGCTTGGGCTATCTAAAACCTGCCATCCGTAGCTTAGTCTGTTAGCACACCAATTCCCCGGGCTTTTAACCGATCCCGTAGCACTAGATAGAGACTCTAGTCAATTTCAAGTTTCACTAGGTGTAAATCAATGAGACTCTGCCAAGTATCAAGCCCGTGCAAGTTCATGGCACCGTTGTCGCCATATCTCTTCCCAAGATTAAAACAGCATCAAGATGATGGAAAAACACCAGAACATACTTACCCTGGGGGGTGCTCTAATAATACAATAGGGAAAGGAAGAAATCTGGTGAATATTTACAGTATCTTCATGTAAATTTTTTTTAGCCTTGGTTGCAGCCGGTATATGTTTAAAAGTAAACGTCTATTGAAACAAAACGTTCTAATTTCTTCAATATTTATTTTAGTTAGTCGACCACCAACTTTTAACAAATTTCACTAATAATGACCACAATTCAATTCGAACTCCGAAATTACTAATATTCTAAATAATAATCGGTTAATTTCTAATCGAATAATTTAGTGTTGGTCTTATTTTCTTGTCAACAATACTCTTAACCGTTTTATGTTAGAAAAACTAATGTTAAGCATTTGCTCATTAGAAACCACCACCAAAAAAAAATATAAAAAAGCAACAACAGTGATGGTTAAAAATTACGGAAAGTTCTTATTTTATTAAATGGGCGGCATAAATGAAATTATTTATGAAACTGTATTCACTTCACAAATCAGATTATATAGAGACAGTTTTTGGCTCAAGTTATGGTTACACATAGCAAATGTTGTTGTGATGTTGTTTAAAATAAGACTAAATATTTGTTATATTCTGTCCTAAATAAACGAAGTTTATTTCCAAATTTATATTGAGAAACAACAAATTGTAATTTAGCAAATTGTAATAAAGCAAATTATTGATATTGAGAAATAACAAATTCAAGTTCAGAAAGTTTTTTTTGTAAGTTTTTCGATTTTTTGTGAAATTTTACATATAATTATATATAATTTTTATATTCAGGCATCATTGATTTGCATCAAATGAACTTTTGCCATTTATTTTTCAAGTCCGAATATAAAAGTTATAACCTACAAAATATTTCCGTTGTTTTCTTTTCTCGTTCTCTCAATCACAAACCTAAAATGTTTTCTTATAAATCACGCTCTCAGTGATATAACACAAAAAATATATTTAAATCAGAGGTGGACAAAATCGTTTTACACTTGTATTAGTGAGATAAAGTGAGAGTTATTTAAAGTACTGTGACAAGCAAAAGTTGTCACAAAGATTTTCGTATGAGGAATTAAATTAAACGAAATCGTCTACATTAATGCTGTCATGAGAGTTTCGTAAGAGCAGTATATGTTTCAAAGACATAGAACTAATTTTATTACGTTGTTTACTACAAATGAATTTTAGATCCGAAAAATTTTTTTTATATTTTTTAAATATTTGATGACATAAAAGACATTGTAGGTTTCCAAACGCATTGTTTATCATAAAATAATCTTTTAATTGCATTGCCATTTATATCAACCACTGAAATTGTAAAAAAATCTTTAAGCATCAAGCTAACATGTGAATTCGCCAAAGTCTGTTGAGCGACTAAAGTTTATATTGCCATTTATATTACCGACTGTAATTGGAAAAAAATCTCTCTTTTGAGCGACTAAACTGAAGAGCATAAGAAAAAGGGGGCGTTGATTATAAACAATTGTTTGGTGAAATGTCCATCAATGATTTAAATGGTAAATGATGCCAATGTCAATGAAAAATGAGAACATGTCAATTTATACAAATTTCCTTTAGTTTTTTTTTGTTTGTTTTTAAATCATGTATTACATCTTTCAAATTAAACTTATCATTCTAACAAAAAACTTAATCAGCAATAATTCCCACGGATAACCAACATACATATTTGAATAAACATGGCTGTCTATTTTCCTAACACCTTTACTGTGTTTCCCAACACTAATTACACACTATTGGTGTTTTGTTTTTCTTGTTGTTGCTGTAGGTTTAGTGAGAGTGTTTTTGTTGTTGCTGCTGGTATTGTGCACATTGTCTTGTGTGAGTACATAAATTTCAATGCTTTTTACTTGTAATTGTTTGGACTACATTCATACATCGATTTTTTGTTTACTTTTTTACCTTTTTGTTTTTTACAAAACAAAACAAAACAAAACATTTCTTGTCTCTCTCTCCTACATTGTATTGTGTGTGTTTGTCATGTGAGAGTGACATTAATTTGGTGGCTTTTTTGTTGTTATTATTATTCTTTCCTTTGCTGTTGTTATTGTTGTTGTTTTAATAGTTGTGGTGGTGTTAAAGTTTTTCCTACGTTTAGGTTTTTGGACGTTTTTCTTAAAAAATTCACAAACAAACAAAAGAAAAAACTACTCGAACTTAAAGTAGTGCCGCAGTGCATTTGATTTTTCATAATGTTTATTGGTTTTTTGATAAGAGTTGTAATTTTTTTCTAATGTATAAAAGTCTGTTAGTTTTGGAAGGGTGCAGGGGGATTTAGAGATTGGTTAAGTCAAGTGTTTGTAACAGCTATATTTAAATTTCGTTTCAATTTTCTCTAGAAAATTGTGTTATGCACAAGGTTTTAGATTTAAATGTTTTAATAAATAATGTTAATTTTTACTTTAATTATTGTTTTATTTTTTTACTTTATATAATTTTAAATATGTATAGATTTTTTTAAATATGACACTACTTATCAGCTGTTTTACGAAAACAAATACTTTAAATTATTAAAAATTATTTGTTATTTTTCATCGTTATTGTACTTTATAATATGAATTGTCAGAAACTAGTTCTTCGTGTTGGGCGAAATTCGTCGTTCGTACCAGTTGTGTTCCTAACATAATGCGTGTTCTTTAATGCCCTCTTTTTTGGAGTTATTGTTGGTATATGTCACAAAAAAAAAAACTCTCAAAATAAATGTTATTGTTACTTTTGTTATTATTATACCTAAGTAGAGAAATTACTCTATTTACAAGAATTTTATTGAGTAACATTTTTTACCGTTATGCTCCTAATTAATTGTTAGCAAAACGAAGTGAGAGAGGTAAGTTTAGAACTTGAATTATTTATTTTCTTTCTTTTCTTTGGAAGATAATAAATTTGTTTGTTATACAAACCTCGATACACTTATTAACCAAACTGTATTGTTATGAAATACTCAAATATTTTTCTATTATTGTTTTTTGTTTTAATTTGAAAAGTATATTTATATACATACATATGTATACATACATACTGATACATATTGTTATTGATTAAATATCTTTGAATATTGTGGAACAGATTTTGCCAGTCAGTCAAAACAAACTTGGTATTTAATCATAAAATAATATAACAAAACAGAAGTAATTTAAATACATATTGTTTAACCACAAACAGCTAACTAAGCTCAAGAATTTCGTGTGTTTTTGTAATGGTTTTAAAAATGGGGTTAAATATTAATAATGCCAATAGTTTTCTGGTAAATTTATTATTTCATTCAAATAAATTTCGTCATGTTATGTACAGTAGAACGACTAATAGAAAAAAATTGTTTTGTTACACAACTGAAAATTAGACTAGTGTTTTTTAAGATATTTGCCAACATTGTTGAAACATTTTCTGAGCTATAGTCTAATTTTGTTTGCAGATTGTTCCAACTGTTATTTTGATATTTTAGGGCCTGTTACTCGAGATTGAATGAAAAATAAAGCGAACAAATACTTCTCACTCGAAGTTTATAGGTATTGAATTTCCTTATACCGAAAACCTTTGTTCAACGGAGAAAGGGTTAAAATATAAGAAACCGCATTTATGTTTATCTTTAAATTTTAATGGTTACTCGTTAATTTTTAAAGTGGTTACTGGCAAAAAATTATACCTTTACACTTAATAACAAATTAATTAATATTAATTATATATGGAAACATGTATATACTTCGCACAATTTTTAAGATTAGATACTGGTTATTTTTGCAAGTGGTTATCCGAATAAAATAAAATTCCGAACTTAATGTTAACAAAATGTATCCCTTGCAATTCATGTATGTTGAAACTGCAATTCTTTTATAAGTTTGGTGGTTACTCGTTAATTTTTTAAGTGTTTACTTGCAAAAAAAGTAAACTTAAGACATTATAGCATTTATCTGTTCAAAGAATTTGTAATAAATTTATAAAAATTTTATACAAAAATATTTATAAATTTGTATGGTTACTCGTTTTTTTGCATTCGATTAAATTATAAATATTAAAATTAAAATTTTTTCATAAATTGCAATGGTTACTCGTTAATTGTTAAAATTATATAAAATTTTAATATTATATATAAAATCAATTGTTTGTTATTTTTAAATTATTTCCATATATATTTTCAAAAATGTTTATGTTTACTCGTTATTTTTGCAAGTGGCTATCCGATTAAATTAAAGTTTAGAATATTAATATTTAAAAAATGTTCCACATGCATTTTATAAATACTAAAATCTAATTTAATAATTCAAATTCTTTAAAAAAATTTAATATTTAATAGTTAAAGTGGTTACTATAAAATTTTAATTTTATGTATAAAATCAATTCTTTGTTATTTTTAAATTATAGAAACATATAGTAAGATTTAAATATTTTCGTAAATTTTTGGGTTACTCGTTAAGTGGTTTGCCGACTAAGCTAAATTTTGGAGCTCAATATTTAGAAAATATTATACATGCATTTTATAGATATTAAATTAAAACTTAAATTCTTTGAAAAATCTTATGGTTACTCATTCATTTTTAAGTGGTTATTTGCTCAAAATGTAAATTTTAAATCATTCGCTGTTATTTTTAATGAATTTTATATATTAATATTTATATATTTATTACGATTTGTACGTTTGCTCGTTATTTTTACCAGTGGTTGGTTACCTGCTTAAATAAAAATTTCGAAATCAATATTTACAAAATTTTCCACTTGCATTTAATAGATATTTAAAAGATATCATTAAGAAAAAACAGAAAACTCTAGAAATTAATTAAAACTTTATATAAAAACCCAAAGCCTTTAAAAATTCCTATGATTACTCGTTAATTACACCCTACACCACCATAGTGCGGAGGGTATATTGAAGTTGCACTTATGTTTGTAACGCTTATAAATGTTTTGTCCAAAATCCGCCCTAAAGTATACCGTATGCAATATTAAAGGCTCTACATGTTTCCTTAGGTATTCTGAAGAGTTCTTCATTCCATCATGATGGATAGCGGCTGTTTGGGGACAAGAAATTTCAAATACCTTTACAATAGCGCTGCTTAGAATGTTCTCAACCCTTTCAAGACCAGCTGTCGTATCATTGACTGCATTCTTCTTAATTTGTGTCAGAATACTATTGAACTTAAACCAATTAGCTCTTCTTGGATTCCTAAAACATGTTTTTGTCTCCTGGTGCATTCCTATCTGAGAAATCTAAGTAACAAATTGTGGTTCGGAAAAGGCTTCTTATTCGATACTCTCCATTAATTGCCCGCTAGATAAGCCTTATTATTAATAAGTTTAATATCCGAAACCTATTCTCACAGTCGATTTAACGATGTTTCGCCTGGCTGGGTGACTGTCAATATAAAATTTGTGTGCAAAGTACAGGTCATAATATTGAAGATATTGCAATAAAATTTCGTACATTATATTTGTTGGCCCATGAAAGGTTATGATTTAACTTGATTGAAAATTGGTGCATTATTTCACCTAGCCCCCATACAAATGTCCGGTCTATAATTGACCATAGCCACCATATAAGGCCCACTTCCGAAAATCACTTTAATGATCATAAATCTCTTAAAAATTTTGATATCCAAATAATTTTCCACACAAATATATTTCATATATTCACAAATTATTCGGTCTTATTTTATGATTATCGGCCCATAATTAGTCATAGCTGCCATATAAGGCCTACTTCCAAAAAATCTCTTAAAAATGTTGGTATCCAAATAAAATTCATCACAAATAAGTTTCATATTTACATAAAACATAAGACTTTAATTTTGTAACGGTCGGTCCGTAATTAGCCTAATCTCCCACCGTAATTCAGTTTAACCTAAATATTTCTTTAAAAATCTCTAATCTCTTATACTTAAAAATCTTAAATAAGTTGTGCATGAATGGAGGTGTCTTATAATGTTGGGGGACACAAATCCATTAAATGAATAAAATTTCCCATTAAAATTTTTTTTATCTGGCAGTAGTTTTTAATGTAAATTACTATTTTAAAGAAAACCCCGAGGGGACTATAGCCATTGACTTACCATTTTTAATTTTAAAACTCAACCTTCATTGCTTATATGTAATTTACTATTTCAAATAAGAAACATTTTTACACTACCGATTCTTCTTAAATGAAAAAGCCCCAGAGGGGGACTTTGAACCGTTTTAACCTTCAACTGAACATACATATAAAAGACTTATGACCCAAAAACTATTTTACAAATTAATGTATAATCATACGCCTCCATTTTAAAACCAACCAACAAACCAGCAATTAATTAGTTTATGTCACTGTAATTTATATTAAACGATTTGTAATACAAACCTTAAAAGATTCAAATCAAATTACAACACTATACGCCACACATTACAATAGAGATTTAATTAAACAACAACCAAAAAACCATAAAATACTTTTAAAGATTAATGAGCAAACAGATCATAAATTTAAATGTTAATTTGAAATGTTTAACGTTAAACAAAACACATACACAGTTATTTAGAACAAAGCTAAATGACGTTATCTATTACGATAAATGTACATTTCATATATCATTTCACACTTTAGAATTTGTTGCAACCTTCAATATATTTCTGTTTTTTTTGTTTTTTATTTTGTTAAATATTTTTCAAGTTACTTACAACACAACAAAAAGCTAAAGTTTTGAAAAACAATTAATTGCTTGAAAAATAATACAAAAGCAATTATTTAAATAATTTTGTTCAGCAGTTTTTTTTTTGAACAGCTTTCTCAATTCACTCATTTGCTAATGAAGCGATAATCGTAAAATCAATAAATTTTATTACAATTTCAAATTGGAATGAAGTCTGTTTAAAATAGTAGAGGGAAATATACAAACATCATTATTTTTTACACAGTCAAAAGTATATAATTAAATCTAATTGAAGAGGGGCGGCTACAGAGAAAAAATTTAACTTATTATATTATTTTTGGCTCTTATGCAAATTGGAGGGTTATATAACAAAATCGTAGTCAATTATAAAATGTGTTTTTAGGCTATAAAGCAGGTGAGATTCCTGTGATCTGTGATGTACAAAATTTATACAAAACCAAGGTCTGAAGAAGCACAATTATTTTAAACAATTTCCCTTCTACATTTCTACTGTTGTAACTATTAAGGAACAGATTGATTTTTACGATTGATGCTAAAATTTGTCCCAATTTACACGAAGCAATTTTTATTGAAAAGATTGTGGCGTCTATTATGAGCTGCATTCGACAATCGACTTTCGAATGTAAAATTTGTATTATTAGTTGGCATCACTATTGAAAATTTCATTGTTCAACGAATTTTTTATCGAACCCAATTTTTCTGTCGACGCTGCACAGTGGCGCAATTTGAGTTTTTTCGTTGCAAAAATCATATCTGTTGAACTGAATAATATAATTGAACAGTTTAAACAGCATATGATAGGTAACTGTTCAGCCTATGAAATGAGCGTTTGGAAAGGGTGCTACGCTTTGTAGAGGCCTACTGATGGGTTATCAAAGTTAAAATTAGTAGAAAAATCAATTTTATGGTAACTAAAAAAAATTATTTTTACATTTTTAGATTGTTTTTATTTTTTTCTTTTTTGGTTTTATGTTTTAAATTATTACCCAACAAATTAAAAAAAAATAATTTTTTTTTAAATTTATTTTTTCAATTTTCTGTAAAATATTCATCACAATTCGTAAGAGAAGTTATATCTAAAAGCCTAACCATTTCTAAACTATAATTATTTTCTAACTCTATTCGTGACTGCCGCAGGGAAGAAATAAGTGGTTCGGAAGATGCTGCCAACATGTTGAAGAGGTTGTCATTTTGCCTTTGATTCTTTGAATGTGTTCTGCAATCTATATTTTTTAGCGCGCTGTATAAAACTGTGCTAAATTTATTAAAAATGTTTTTATTTGTTTTTTTTTATTTTGGCCAACCAAATACTACTTGTAAATTACTATTGTTAATATCCTGCAGGTGGTCTAAGGATGTAAGTATAAAACAGCAATTGGATAAGCTCGTTTCTCTCAGGGGAAGAAGATCAGAAAACTGTTGCCAATTTGTATATGTTTAGGATTGTTAGGCCCCTTTCAGATTAGTCAACTTTAATTGCGCAAGTATAATTTTCATTTTTATTAATTTTCTTTTGAACGTCAAAAACATATAAATATCCCAAGACAAGAATGACAGCAGCTACAGAATTGCCAAGTACAAACGAGCCTGTACTCAGCAATTCGGCAATTCATTCCCCTTCCAACCGAACTTTCCTCTCACACCCACAACCACAAGACTTGCGCAAATAAAGTTGTATAATCGGAAAGTGGCCTTATGCACTTTGAGCGTTGTTGCAGCAGTTTATCAGTAATGGACAGCAAGTTCACTAAAATAATGCAAGCATCTTTCAGCCTTTTTCTGCTTTTGTCCAGTTCTAGTAAGGATTCATCTTCATCAAACGAATCATCCAATCATAATTCCGTTGGGGGTCATTTAAAATTTAATTTATTTTTCTTTAAGAATTTGTAAACAAATATAACGCCAGCTGATAGAAATGTACTATTGTGAATAACCCAAAACCCATCGAATGTGCACCATAAAACCAAGTGAATATTCGTTCGATAAACATTTTCGACAATAGTCAAAAATCGAATTTTGCTTATAATAGGCACCTGATAGAATTTATTCCTTGAAATTTCTTCGGTGTTCACACAGCACAATTCTTATTGCTTAAATCACTTGCATTTTTATTTGAGAGCATACACACATTTGTGTACGTATGTATATGTAATACGAATAAGAGAGTAACACGAATTGTTAGTACAATCAAGTTTGTTCTCCTCTTATCTAACCGTCATCCAGATGAATAAAAGGTAATCAGCTTAGCTTAAAGAATTGCTGTGTATAAATTGGGACTTGTACTATATAAAGATGTACACGTGAACAAATCTCACTGTATACCGACGTACGATTAAAGCTAAAACTTAACAGCATAATAGCGTGTTCAGATATGAACCTTAATTGCGATAATCGAAATTAACTCCATTATTGAGCTCAATATTCCATATAAAATCTCAATTAATTATTGCGCAATAAGTACGAAATTGTTATAATATTGAGTAAGATTTCGAATGCAACACTGTTCACAACTGTGTTTAGTGAACAAAATTGTATAAAATGGCAAATGCCAACAAAAGAAATCATTGAAAAGTCAATGTGAAGGTATGTGTTTTTACATAGAAACACAACAACCATTTAGAGTATTTTTTGTATTGTTTTCCAACTGTCAAATAATTATTGACTAAGCTGAAAATTTCGTATGCCTGAACACTTAAAATAATATTGTCAATTAACTGAATATTGAGTCAATTAAGTTTCATATCTGAACACAGTATAAAGACTTACGATTGAAGATGAAACTTAACTACATAAACCCCTTTAATTCAATAATACGAAACCTACGATTAAAGCTAAAATTTGACTTTCAAAAGACCTGCGATGGAAACCAAAATTTTACTTTGAAAAGACTTGTGATTGGAGCTAAAATTGAAAAACATAAATAAGTACCATCAATTGAAGCTAAAATTGAACTAAGATTGAAGCTGAAATTTAACTTTGAAAACACCTATGTACGATTGAAGCTAGAATTGAATTTTGAATAGATTTACGATTGATGCTAAATTAAACCTTATAAAGACTTGAGATCAAGCTAAACTTTAATTATGAAAAGGTCTACAATTGAATAGAAATTTAAACCTTTAAAAGACCAACCATTGAAACTATAAGTTAACTTTTTAAGGACAACTGATATTGAAAGACTGAAGTTTCGGTCATACTTGGCAAATATTTGCCGAAAAAGACGAACATAACCACTAAATAAAATATATTTGAACTCGTTTATTTATTCAACAAAACTTTGCTTATTTAAGACTAGACATAACAAATATTTAGTTTTATTTTATTTGATGCTGTTTGATCTTGCAAAACTCTTGTAACAACGTCACACTAAATTTGTGCTAAAACAAGTGGTTACGCTTTTTTGAGTAAATATTTGACATGTTGGCATGTTGAGTAAATATTTGCCATACCTTTACCATTGACTGAATTTTGAAATTGAAATACATAAAGACCAACAATTGCAGCTAAAATTGAGCCACTCAGTTGTTTATTCTTCTTTCTAGGTCGAGAAATACTTTTGTGAATTTTCAATTAAATAACATTTTATATGGACAAACAATTAAAACTCTAACAAATCAAAATAAAACTCAATCAAATTAAAAATAGAAATATGACCATACTGCAGCTGTTTTGTATAAGGGTATATAAACCACAAAGTTAAACAACTTTTTTCAGCGACACAGTAGCACAAAAGGAAGGGAAAAATATTAGAAAACCCTCAGCACAGCCAATCAATGAAAAACGGTAATAATAGTTAAATGCTGGCACATCTTAATTCGCCCAATTATTGAATTCAAATTATAATAAAAAACAAAAATTTTAAATACACACACTCTATTTCCCTACAAGTCATGAGAATCTAAAGTAAATTAAATAAATAATTTAAAAATGCCAACACAAACACATCAAATACAAATTATAACTGATAAATTAAATACTTTGCTTATGAGAGGGAGGGGATAGAAAATAGAAAAGAATTTGAAAATGGAACTTGAGTAGCATAGAAATATGTGAAGAAATCAAATCATCTGCAAGTGCTAAGTAATGAAATCAAATATCAAACACACACAAAATGTTTATTTATCTATCAATGAATTGTATGTACATTAGAAATATTTTTATTAATTGGCTTCTAAGTAGCGTAAGTTGAAAAGAAATTAAACTATCTGCTGCACAAAGTAATAGAATGAGTTTTAGAAAAAAATATCATGAGAGTGGAAAACAAATACTTAATTTAATAATAAAAACGAATTTATGATGATGAGTTTGTATAAAAAAATAAATCCAAGCAACAGTAATTGAATTGAAATCAAAGAGTAATTGTAAAGTAATTTAGGAAATAATAATGAATAGACAAAGATAAACGAGGGTAGGTAAATAAGTGTTAGACAAAAACCTTTAATTTATGTAAACATTTTAGAAATGTCTCTTGCTAGTTAAGATCACTTAACCTCAAGTCTTGGGACTCTCCACGAGAAAGCGTAATAATCAATGGCACCTGCTTTTGTTGCCTATACATACGTTTAGCAAATAAAAAAGTTAAAATAAAACTCAAACTTAATCCAGACAGTTTTTTTTTAGCAAAGTTTTGTGTCAACACTTATTAACACGCTTCAAGTATACCCGGGAATTTCTTTCAGTCATTAAATAGTTAGTGACTTGTCAAATTAATATTTAACTTGCTTGCTTTAGCACTCAGGTTTCTTTGTCAAAAAACTAACCACAAGTTGATGGAACATCAGTTGAGTATTTAATTTGCACTGTCTAATAATTTGCCTTAATGATTTAACTAATTTGCCAGTCAGCCAGTTATTTTTATTATTTTGAAATTTCCAGCCACATTAATTTCTTAGGTAAATTTTGTAGGTTTTTTTTTTTTTTGATTTACGAAATCAATTGCGTTTTATTTTCTTTTCCTTTTGCACCTTCGGTTTACTTAATGATAATCTTGTTTTTATCGTTATTTTCTTTCAATTTTGTAAATTTTATTTAAAAAAATTTATATTCAACATCAGCTTATTTGCCGCCTTTTATTTGTTTAAGAATTTAACATTATAGCTGGCGTGAGGAGGCAGTAAACAAGAAAAAAAATTGTATCGTTTTCTGGCAAAGAAAGTTGGTTTATTTTTGACTTTTTTGCAGAGATAATATAAATCCACAACAGATTTATCATATAACCCAGCAAAATATGGAAATGTTTCAACACAAAAAAAAAAAAAAAACACACAATGATTGTATAAATAAAATTTCATTTTAATGCTAATTTTTAAATTAAATTTTATGATCAATTAATACCAGAAAATTAAATTTTGTAAAAAAAAATAAATTTTGTTAACAACTTAAACAAATATCTAGTAACCACACAAAATGTAAAAAATATACACAATTTTCGTTATAACCACTTAAAAAAATATCTAGTAACCATACAAATTGTAAAAAATATACACAATTTTCGTTATAAAATTAACTTAGAAACAATAAAAAATATATTTAATGTAAAAAATTTCCATTTTTAAAAAGTAACCATTTTAAAAATTAACGAGTAACCACTAGAATTACAGAAATAATTACCACTTGTAATAGATAAATAATTACAGCATATAATAGACATTTCAATACCAATAAATTGCAGGTGTAAAATTTTGTTAAATTTAGCCTAAAAACCTAAACTTTGTTGAGTAACCACTTTAAAAATTAACGAGTAACCACTGCAATTACACAAAAAAATTACAGTTTTTAATAGACTTTCAATACGAATAAATTACATTTTGTAACAATTTGCTAGAAACTTAAACTTAGTTGAGTAACCAGTTAAAAAATCAACGAGTAACCATAAAAATTTTGAAAAATTTATAAATCATATATAAAATTAATTTAGAAATAAAAAATTATTGAATCAATTGTAACGATATCAGCTTTTAATTTTAAAAACTCACTTTTAATGCAAATAACCACTTAAAAATGTAACGAGTAACCACTAAAATCATAATAGAACTACGGTATTAAAATTAAATTTTAATATCAAAAAATAGCATTAGGTAAATTTTGTAAAAAAAAAATAGATAAGCAACTTAAACTCTGTAATATCTGTATTATCTCAGACAGGCGTGTTTTAATTTTCAGAAAAATGTGTGTGACAGTCAATGTTTGCTTCAACTGAATTATATTCTTAAGCTAGTTAAAACTTGTATGACTCAATACATTACTTTAAATGATACTGGTGGACTCTAAGGTAACTAGTCATTAATAAAACTAGCATTATAGTACAAGTTTAGTTAACAATAACTATTTATAAAGTTCTACAGTGTTCAGGAATTTCGTTTTTTGAGATTTGCTTGTCTTTTTATACTTTTTCAGAAAAGTGAAGCAAAATTATTCTCTGGGTTATAATTTCTTTAAATTGTTTATGTTGTATATTAAACAAATTAATGTTTTAAATATTTCTTTTCTGCCGTTTATTTTAAAATGTGGGAGTGTGTGATATTTATGTTGTTTTTTCACATTTCATTTCGCCAATTTCATTATTATAATAATTTTTTCATTTTATTATTATTATTATTTTTTGAGAATTATTAAAAAGAAACATATAGGCGTTTTGTATTTGTTTTTTTATATTTTTTTTTTTGTATATTTTTGTCATCAAATGATATGCGCATTTTTCAACTTTATGGTATTGCCTAGATAAATATTAATAAAAAGCTTGTTTTTTGTTGTAATCGATTAATAATGACGGAGATTATAAGTAGAGCTGAAATTCATTCCAAACAAAAAAATATTTTTTTTTTCAAATTGAAATAGAAGTTGGTTTAAAGTGTGTAAAAGAAGTGGGTGTACGATAAGCAAGTATAATGAAAAGGGGACAAATGGTGTCGCAAATGAATGGTAAAATAACAAAAGAGAAATAGATTTGTTAAAATTAATCATAATATGTTTAAAAAAAGAAAGGAAAGTTTAGAAAATTAATGTTAGCTTAGAGCCAGATTGCCATAAAAAGAACATGTGATTTGTATTGTTTACAGATAAATTTTGGCCCTTGTTGGCCATGAGTTCAGAGCACTGGCTTAAAACACTTCTGTAGGGTTGTAAAATAGAGTAGAGCACTAATAGAGAGAATATACTTCGGGATAGAACACATAAGGTTATTTACAGTGAGGAGCACAAAAGGTACATGCTGCTATTTTGTACACAAAATTAGAAAATGTTTTTTTCATTAATTTTATGTTTAATACTTATCAATATAATAATAACTTATGTTGCCAGCAACATGTTTATATTAATTAATGCTGCTAGCAATAATTTTATAGTAACTAATGTTGACAGCAACATGTTTATAGTTACTTATGTTGCAAACAACATGTTTATGTAACTAATATTGTCAGCAATATGTTAATGAAACTAATGTTGCCAGCAACGTTCTGCTTTACATGTTTATAGAGAAAAATGATGCAGCAACTTGTTTCTAGCAACAAATTTTGAATTACTTGTTAAGCATGGTACTCTGTTCAAATTTGCGAAATTTGTTGAGCAACATCAATTATTTCGTTTGAAAATTTTGACAATTAGCAAGTGGTGACAATGTCGCGATTTAGAAGAAAATTGTCGTTTTTATTGCCCTTAGGTATGCAACATTGTTTCTTTTATATAAACAACAACCATATGTTTTTATTTTATGTGTTAAAGAAACAAAAATTATATAATTATCCATGCTGTTTTTATGCAATGTAATTTATTGTAATTTTATTCCTTATAGTTTTTCTTTTTCGTACTGCCGATACTGCTTCTCAGTTTCACTAAATTTATTTTTGTCTTTATTATTTTATGTTCGATTAGTACTATTTTCAATTTGAATAATTTTTGTGCGAAATTATTAAATTAAAAACACAACAAATAAAATCTAAACAGCTGTTGTTTTCAATTTCGTGCGAAATAAGTGCCGCTTACATTATTTCGCAGTTGAAAAAAAATGTTGCCATATACATTTTTTGGTTGAATAAACATGCTGCCAGAAACATTTCGTAACTTTTCACAACAAGAACAGAGTACAACTTCAGCAGCATTATTTCGCATTTATTTCGCATCAATTTTTTTTATATGGACTTTTGATAGTATTTCGCACGAAATGACGAACAGAATACCAAGCTTTAATAGGAAGAAATTTGGCAGCAAAATGTTATTAGCAACAAATGTTGCAGCAGCATGTTCATAGTAAAAATATTGCACGACATACACATTTGTGTGATGATACTGTTCCAAGAATTGTATTTTACGTAAATAATTGTAAAAATCTGCAACCACATATACTTGATTTTGCACAAAACATAAAACTTTAGGCAATGATAGTATTTTTAATATAAAGTCCATTATTTTGTAAAACTGCTTTTATACCTTTTGACGTACACTCCTCCAATTGTTCAACTGCATAATTTGCAAGACTCTCTCATTCGCGCTGAATCACCTGCCGAAGCCAGTCAAAATGGTTTGCAAATTCTGCCTAGTAACCAATTATTTCACAATTTTCTAATTGTGTTTTGGTTCAACGCCCAGCTGAAAAGTAAATTTATTTACATTCTATGCGCTCTTATCTACAAAATCGGGAATATGAGTTTAAAAAATACCCCGACAGTCTTTATTTCTCATTACTCTTACGATTTTTGGCATTGGTCCCATGTCATGATATTACTCCCAAAATCTTTCATCGTTTCCTTAACATGGTCTTCGGTTGTCTCTGGGCTGTTCGGATATATAGCCCAATACAGTCTGTCTACTTGCGGATTGAAAATGCTTTATTAATTTGGATTCGTCTGACCAGAATATTTATTTCCAGTCATCTACAGTCCAAAATCTGTGCTCTCTGGCAAACATTTTTTTTTATCGACAATGCAGGTTTTAGTTTTTTACTGCTGATAGGTAACCAATATAACGAAGAGCTCGTCTTGCTGTCCATCGACTAAAAGGTCTGCCGTTTGCTATAGAAGCACCTTGTGGTGTTAAACACTTGTCTCTTTTCATTTATATTATCATGAAACGTGTGTATTGGAGTAGAATAGCTACTTTTTTCAATGCTAGAATTTTTTTTTTTCAATGGCTCTTCTGGCAGTTCCTTCATTAGTTACTATAATATTATTTGTGTTGTATAATTTGCAAAAAGTGTTTACCACTTCCAATTAAATTAATATGCAACTGTCGTTTTTTTTAGAATTATTAACAAAGCAGAAACACATAAATCTTATGGTAAGTTTTGCTATTTCTTTGCAAATATCTCAAAATACATTGTTGTGAAAAATTGAGTACATATAAGTGTGTTTTGTATTATTTATAATTGTTTTTGCAAATTATTGCAGTACAGCTAAAAAAAATGTCAAAAAACATTTTTAATTTTTTTTATTAGTTTTATTTTTTATGCCTTAAAGAGTGAACAAGTCACAAGAATATAGTAACACGTAAACATTACTTGAACCTAGTTTCCGGCATATTCAATGGGTCTGAAGCATCCTTCAAACTTTTTCATTGTGATTCGAATTACTTATTATTAAAAAAGTTCTAGATAAATTTTTTTCTCTTAAAAACAACTTTAATGTTTTAACAAAAGTTGTTATTTTCACTTGAAACAATTTGAAAAGAAACAAAAATGAAAAGTAAAACTGTTCGATATTGGTCATATCTTACAATAAAACGTTCGTTTTTAATTTTCGATTTTATTTTAAAACCGATCAATTTCCTTCACATAGTTGATAGTCTTAAACAAATTTACCCATTTAAAAAAAAAAACTGTTTGCAATTATACAAAAAATAGCAAACATCAGGTGTAATTATAGTAATGCAACACAGTGTACTTTTAAAATCAATAGCTAGGGCGATGAGAGAGCTGAGAAAGAAAGTGCCTAACTTGTTATTTTAAGTTAAATAACATGTTCTCTTTAAGCCGACCACTGTTTTATACTAGTGTACCTGGAATTGAGGATTTTTCTTTTAAATTTATTTAAATTTTATTTTAATTTTTATTCTAAATATTGTTTTAATTAATAAACATAACACTTCATTATCTGTATAAATTTGTCGTAAAAACCTTTGCAATTAATTAACATTTTTTTTCTGCATTTTTCTATTTCCAGGATCTCATTGGTTTATTACAACAAATATTAACTAAAAGTGCAAATTTTCTATAACAAAAAAAAACTAATATTATAAATAAATAATTGTTTAACATTAATGCTATGGTTAAAATAAATTAATTTAACATGGCTTTAAATTAATTACAATCATTTCAAACACATATTAGTATAAAGAAGAAAAAATCCAAAATCAATTATAAATAAATGAAATAATACTCGTACATACATACATATGTATGTAGTATATAGTTTACATAAATCTTTTTAAATACCAGCACATAATATTGCAAATATTGAAAATAGAAAAAAAAAAATTAAATAAATTTTAGACCAAAAAAAGATATGCATACATAAATGAATGTTTGGAAAAAAATTGTAACCCATTAATTATAAATATAAAGTATAATTAAAATATATTGTTAAATTTAAATAAATGTTTATTTTGTGAAAAAACAACCATTTCTCACAACAATATTAAAACACATCAATAACAATAAAGAGTTGTTGAACAAATTTAACAGGTTAGTAAAACATTACAAGAAATTTATTAAACAAATACTATAAAAAATACATGTTATTTTTATTAATTAATATAATTAATTAATAATAAATTAATTATGGCATATCATTAAGTTTTTGTGTTAAAACGAATTGTTAAAACATGTCATTAAGTAAAAACAAATGTATTTAGTTAATCAGTTTAATTATACCCTCTGCCATCACAAGTGGTGAATGTCATTCCGTGTGAAACTTTGCTAAAATACATTTGAGACCCAACAAAAGTATATATTATCTTGATCCTTATGAAATTCTCAGTCGATTGAGCTATGACCGTCTGTCTGGGTCGATTACGATTCCATTTATATTATTTATCATGATTTCTGTAGTTTATAGGTATTTCAAATCAATGTATGATTAGACATTTAAATCACACCATATTATAAAGTATTTTGTATGCAATCACTTTCAATATCACTTTCTTTGAAGCTATTAATAAGGGGCAAACACATATTTATATAGCGTAGTCAGTGTAAAACACTATCCCGTTCCAAATACACAACTCAACTTAACAAAGTTGGCAGAAAAATGTTTTTTATTTAGTAGGAAAGTTGGCTATTGAAAGTCAAAAAAATGGGTATAGTAGAAACAGAGTTATGGACTAAAATGTAAGGCGACTTCCATTAAAATTTTACATTTTTTATAAATTTTCTTTGCATTTTTTTTTTAATATATTGCAGATAATACCATGAAATTTTGTACACGTTGTTTTTAAGTTAAAAGAAGAAAGTATGAGGAAAATAGTAAGAATAGGTCCATGATTTCTCATAGCCCCCATATTGCTATATTACACATAAATGCCTATAAAATTGGAATATCAATACAAAATTCAGCAGGAAGAAGTTTTAAAATAAGTTAGAATGTAATTAGCAATTGTAACGAACAATACTAGTAGTCGTATATTAAATTTTATATTTTTTATTTATATTTTCAGCTCAACAACAACAACTAACAAAAGAGCCAATAATCAATAAATTGAAATAAAAAATTCTACAAAAAGGAATTTAAAGTTTTGAAAATTTTAAATCTTGAATTGAAAAAAGTGCCTTAAAAAGTATTCAAAAATTATATTAAAAAAATTCACAAACAAAACTTTGTATTATAAATTAAAAGAAAATTTAAATTATGTAAATTTGTTTAAACAAATTTGTCTAAAAGTTTAAAATATTTTGTTAAACGTTGTAAAAGCAGTTTTAAATTCCAAATCATAAAAATCATAAATTATTAAAAAGCTTAAAAGCTAGAAAGATAATAAATAATATTTTCAAATAAATTGTATTGTATTAAAACCAAGGCCTTCAATATGAATCATAAAATTAGCTTGGATTACATCATTTACTGGAGCAGCATTCTCACATTTTTGGTACTCGGCCATAAAGCTAATGGAATATTAACAGGTACATAAAGTATTTAAAATTTGAAATTTTGTATTTAATAACTAAGCAAAAGACATAAAATAAATTAGAACTGTCATACATGTGTCATACGAATAATTAATTTGTGGACTAAGCAAACAAAACAAGTGGTTTTGCCAAACGTTTTCAAAATTCATATTTCAATTAGTTTAAAATTAATTTTTGAAATAAATTGATTTAATGCATAAACAAATACAATATATATGCATATGTATTTTAAGGGTTAAAGAAATGACAGTTCTATTCAAAACGTATTGAAATATTTAATAGACAAATAGTGCAAGAAATTTGAAATCAAAATTTAACGATATTTCTGGCAGTTATTGTTGAGCGCACAAAATGTTCGGACAACATTTCGCGAACAAGAATACAACATGGATGAAAGTGACCTTTACGAGACAAATTATTAATCTATTAAAAACATACGAGTAACTATGTATTTTGTACTATTCGGGCTATTAATTATATATATTTATGGAAAACTTACAATACAGTGCAGCGCACAAATGAGTACATTATTGTGCCTTATACTTTTTTTATTGTAATTTATTGCATAAAACTAAATTGAAAAATGTTTTTTGTTATATACGTATTTAAGGTTGAAAATAATTTACAATACAAAATGCAAATAATATTTTTTGGGAAATAAACAATAAGTAAAAAACTAACTTGCAAGTTTTCACAGTAGGGTGAGCCCTTCGCATTATAGGTTACATGTCAGCATTAAAACAAATAAACCTGCATTGTCGATCAAATAATGTTAAGGTGTGGTTAAAAATGGCCAAAGAGCAACTAAATGGGACGGTAGATGACTGGAAATGTGTAATCTGGTCAGAAGAATTCAAATTTAATTGTCTTCAATACGAAGGTAAACAATATTGCTGGCGCCGAACAGACCCAACAATTCAAAGACACTCCATGTAAAGGAAACAATGAATGAAGCAAGGTGCATAGTGGGGAAATTTGGATAAACAACTTGTAAACGGTAATACCTTAATAATACTATTCTGAGACATACATACGAGACATTTCTGGAATCATTTTTTTTTTTTTTGCAAACTGACATTGACAATGCCAAATAGAATATATTTTAATTTAAATTCCAGTTGTCTTAACTTTTTATCAAATTTCTTTATTACTTCCAAGAAATATTAATAAAACTAACTACCAGTTAAAAACTTTCAACTTGTGTATTGCATTACAAAGAAAATTTATTTAATATAATTTCTCTGACGTCTTAAAGTGTTCAAGTATCTCCTCTTTTATTTGAATATTTCAGGAATGTCTTGTTTAAATATTGATATAATAAATAATAAAAGTGCTTGAAAACACACACACACACACAAAAAACATTTGTTTATTTAGCACAATCAAAATAAACAAATGAGGGAGAAAATGACAATATAATGCTGAAAACTAAAACAACAACAATAGCAGCAATAATAACAAATTCTTTTGTTTAATAAAATTCATTTATTTACTTAATATTTAACAATGAAATGACTGATTGACTTATAAAAACTAAGATAAAAGCCAGATAGTTGTTAATAAAATGACATTTTATTAATGAATTCTAAGGTAATTTAAATGTTTTTCTTTTTATCTAAAAATAACAACAACAGATTTTCTAAGAACAATATTTTCTTTGCAAAACAACAACAAAAAAATTGTTTTTAAACATACGTAAACTCTAAAAATAGTAAATTTAACCAAATTAAGCAGCAAACAAAAAAACGTATGTATCGTTGGTCTCATGTAGAAAGGCCCCAACTCGCTATTTTTTTCGAAATTAGTTTTTTTTTCGATTCCAATGCATTTAATGCAAATACACCTCCTCACAAAAATTTATTGCAATAGTGTAAAAAAATAACGCTTTTATAAGCAGTTGTAAAAAAAGTTACATGTTGAATATTACAGTTTCTATTATGTTTTTACCTTCTCCTGTAAAGTTTCAAATATGCGAGTTATTACCTTTCTACATGAGACCATCGGTATGTGTGTATGTAGTAGTATATTTAAAAAAAAACGAAAAATTTAACAAAAAAGAATATAAGGTGAAATTATTTGCTAAAGACAAATAACAGAAAAGCACAAAAAAGCCAATAAAAACAAAAATATGCCGAATTGTTTATATGCTACAACAGCATTATAAAATGTTATCCAAAAGTAAAATTTAGATAAACGCCTGCAACAACACCCTCCACATGTCTCAAGTTGTGGAGAGTTATTCTGATACACTGCGAATCAGCAAGATTTCTAGTGAGATTTGTCTATGTTTTGGCAATCTACACGGTCACTATTGAACTTAGTTACAACTCATATGCACGTATCACCTTAAGCTTCGCTCACTGGCTAAGTTAGCCGCTGTCAATTTACATGAGGCAATTCTTTAAGCTAAGCTGATTACCTTGTAGACATCGGACTGAGGGACAGATAAGGCGAGTCCAAATTTGATTGTACCAGCAATTAGTGTTACTCTCTTATTCGTGTGTATGCTCTCAAAAAAAATACGAGCAATTTAAGTAATAAGAATTGTGCTGTGTGAACAACGAAGAAATTTCAAGGAATAAATTTTATCAATCTTTTCAATAAAAATTGCTTTGTGTAAATTAGGACTAGCTGTGGCTATTGTTCAAAAGAGTTATTATTAATCAGTCAACAAGCTTAACAGACCAGTCTATGCCATTGAATGACACTTTTTCTGACCAGTGGTGTCATTCTAATCTACTACAGACTGATTGTCTCCAGATCTAGTTGATGCTTAACTACCTACTTAGAAGAAACCTTAATACGAGCTGCAACAATTTTTTCTGCGTTCTTCTTGCAGTACAATTTCTTTTCAGTCTGTCAGGGTATCATTGGTGATGTTTCACCTATCTTCACAGCCCATCCATACAAACTTGTCTTCGACAGGATTTGAAGCAAAGGCGAAACTCACATTATATTATTTTGAGTCTAGCTATACTTTCCTTGAGTTTCTTCTGTCTTCTTATATGAGTGCAATTTCTTAGGCAGAAATTCTAGGAGAATATGCGACATTCTCCTGACAACGTATCTAAACTTCGTCTTAAACTATCTTTTTCAGAAATACCAGAGACAAACTCGTGCAATTTCTAGCATTCTCCCTGTTTATTAGCCTCTTGGTACAAATATTTTATCAAATTTTAAATTGCTTCTTTTTCAAAGGCAAACTATGCTGTCATTTATTAAGTCATGTCTACCTTAGCCAGCACGCCTCTGGTCGGAGAATAAGAACATAACCTAAAGACGCTGTATGGCACCAGTTTCTTTAAAAAAGTCATTCGAAAAGAAAAAGTGACGAACTACATATGCCGCTGTTTTTTGAGCCATGTATGTAAAGTGGTGTCATTCCCATTGCCCTAAGTTGTCATCCAGTCAGTAGTAAAGAGAGTTTCTAGTTGTCAGTTGAATTTGTTAGTTCCAATTAAAAGTCGTAATTTCTAGTTGTCAGTGATCGTCCTCAAGAAAGAGTCAGTCGTTGGTCGATAAGTCGATAAGTTGAAGACGAATAGTCGTAGAAGTCATTAGCTACCGTCAATTTTTAATTCTTAATAATTAATCATTAAACCTTTCAATATCTTAATATTTTCATATTCATATTTTTAAATTAATATTTTGTGAACTAAATAAATTAAAACAAAATAAAACTTACCCCCTGACCCACGATGTCGAACTATAACGTTCGCTTAGATAAGACTTAAGACACAAACTTGTTATCGTATCTATTTTTTACTCAATCAAGTTTGTTTATTCCACAATCAAGTTTGCGTCTTAAGTCTTATCTAAGCGAACGTTATCGTTCGACATCGTGTGCCAGGTGGTTAAACTTAACTTTACATGTATACAAGGTTACAGAAATGCTATATAACTCATTCTGTTTCACCTTTGCCACAGCGATTGAAGAACATGGCTCTTCGGTCTGACTGTGAGCAGATATCACAGCAACAGCTAGCTTCTCGTCGAAGAGTAAGTTTCTACCAGTTTCTTTAAAGAAGTCAATTGACAAGTCTATATCCGCCAGATCACACATCCAATTTAGCTTTTATTTCAATTCCGTTCTTAATGAAATTATGTTTACATGAACGTCATTCTGTGTTAACTTCTGCTTAAAGTAGATTTATAGTCAATATCAACCTCTGCCTTATTATCACTAAATAACAGTCTCTTGTTCATTGCATTTCAGAACATCATCTGTATTACTGTTGTTTTCCTTATTTTCGACTGTGATCTTTTTCAGGCGATTCATTTGCTGTAAACATCCCTTATCGCGCTGTTAGAGGTTACTTGTCATGTAGATCCTTATCATTGCTATCATTCAGCTTGACCTTAAAAAGCACAAATTTAAAGCAATCACCAGACAGAGACCGAACTTTAAACTGGCAAGTCATATATCATATATATGTAGGTATGTATTGAGGAATGATTATCGTCAATTGCAGGTATCATCGCAGGTATCATCGCAAGATTAGTAACTTTTTGTCATGAACTACAGTATAGTTTAAACTTCCTGTATATGTCTATCTGTAATAAATTTACACTTGAATCTAAATCCACAGACAAATCTTAAGCCATCGTTACAAGATTTATTAGTTGCAAAGTATTAAGGTACGGTCACACATGTCAAATATTTACTCAAAAAAGCGTAACCACAAATTTGTTTGACGTTGTTGACTTTTACAAGAATTTTGTAAGATCAAACAGCATCAAATAAAATAAAACTAAATATTTGTTGTATATTGTTCTAAATAAACGTAGTTTTTTTTTAATAAATAAACGAGTTTAAATACGTCTTTTTCAGCACATATTTGCCAAGTGTGAACATTCCGTGCTTAACCAAGCTAAAGGTCACAGTAATGTTACAGTTGACCCAGTTGTAAAGGAATTTGGGTTCGACTTGAAACTGAGCTGTTCTTAATGTTGAGTAAAGACACTTCAAACAAACAACCATGGTGGCACGCTTAACTGTATAGAAACAACGATTTGTTACAAATTTAAAAATGGCCGAAAAGAAAATGCATTCCAATTTGCCAATTGTTCCAGTACTTTACAAGAGTATTCTTGATTATTTGAACTATTAGCCTGAATAAAAACTTTTCTCTTAAAATTAAAAATATATATTTTAGAAAATCTCCTAAAAGATTATAAAGTTATTTTGATATTCCGGGAAGTGTATTGCAGTTGATTTTATTATATAACCTGTGCTTTAAAAAACCAAAATTTATACACATTAATAGAGAGCAAATGGCTAACGGAAAGACAAACTTATAACGTTAACGCTTTGATGTAGGGTATCCAAATATATTTGAGAAAAAACGTAAATAAGTAAATCAAAAATAAATAACACAAATATTTCGCATTGAAGAAGCCAACAAAAAAAAAGGGGAATGTGGGGTTCAAATCACACAAGTGCATCATGCTGGTGTTCACACTTGCAGCCACAAATGAAATTTGGCATTAATTTGAAAGCGCAGTGGGAGGGGGAGGAGAGGTTGTGGCATACAAATTTAAATTTTTAAGAATTCAACTTAAGAATGGACTAATGTAGACAAGTCTTATTCTAGTGAAAGGGAAAGACTTGAACTTTAATAATTTAAATGGGATGAAATAGCTTGAACAAAGCGAAAAAACAAAAAATTAATGAAAATACATAAATATCTATTAACAAACTAAAATTTTCCATTATGATTAGAGAAATTTTTTTTTGGCTTGAGTCCATTTAATTAATAATTCAAAGAAAACCATTGTAAATTTATACTTTCTAGACAATTGGCACATTGGAAGGCATTTTCTGCCCTGCCAATATTTGTTGTCCAGGATCTACTTGTAAACATCATCTATTTGACTCACCATTTTCTATTATTTGTTCTTATTGCTCTAGTTAAACGGTTAACTTGCTCTAGAGTTGCATATTGTTCACGCAAACCAATTGGTGAACTGGGATAATGCTTTGAGCTTTCAAGAAGTTTATAATTTTAATGTAAAATATTTTCTCAAATAGTTTCGACAAAAAAGATAGTAAGCTAATTGGTCTATAAGAAGATGGTACCGCCAAATTCTTGCCTGGCTTTTTTTTTTGTATCATTATAATTGGGGAAATTTTCCATCTTTTATTTATTTACTTTCTAAAAAAATATTATTTTTTTGAAACTACAGCTCATACCCTGCTTAGAATTGATTACTTGACAGACAATATTTTAAAGGTTAAACTTGTCGGCTATTATTATTCGAAATTTGGCCAATATCAATTTAGTATTTTGAAAGTATTTCTCCAGCAAGCTGTAGTTTTTAAGTAAAAACTCATTCTTTCAAAACCAAATAAAATTGTCACTTTTCTTGAATTACTATTTCCAAAAATTATTGCTGTAAAACATGTTGTTTTATTTTTCACTAAATGCTTAATTAAATATTGCTCTTGCTAAACACATAGCGCCAGTGATAATAAAATATAGAAGCTACGTCTACACATGGGCATCCCACATAATTGAATTAATTATACTAGCAATAGTGGCGCTTATTAGAGCAAAAAATTTTAAAAATAAAACAGAAAATTTTCAAAATACTAACAAACAAACAAACAGTAGGAAAACAATAATAATTGTATTTATGAATGAAATTTTTGTGTGCTCTAGAAACAAACGAAATAAAAAACTACAGAAAACTGCCTCAGCCACAATGCCCGCATACAGAATAAAATGAATTTAATGGAAATACTATGCTAAACAAATTAATAAAAAAACACAATATTTTCAAAATGATTTAATTAAAAACGATGGCAGAGAAATTTTTTTGCAAAAAAAAAAAAAGAAAATTAACAAGCAAGGCAAATCAATAAAATTAAATTTTTTTTGAGTAAAAATATCCTATCTTTAGTTGCAAATTAAAGGCCTGTTCAGCGATCTCGAACGATAACGTTCGCTTAGATAAGACTTAAGACACAGCGCGGCTGCCATCTGCACGATATCGTGTTCCATACATAACCTCATTCTGTCTACTTTACGATATAATAAAGTTTCACGATTTTTTTAAATATCTGTGTTTTATTCCAAATTTAAAAATTGCGTTCTAGTTGGGACACCAAGATAAAGAACTACTAGTTATCATTTGTATTAAATCAAACAATGCACAGTGGTTTACAAATAAATAATTCGATATCGCAGGCGCTAAATTTTAATTTACAGGAAGCAATTCTTATTAAAAAGATTGATACATTTTTTTCTTTAAAATTTCTTTCGGTATTCACACAGCACAATTTTATTACCTAAATCGCTCGTATTTTTATGTGACAGCATACACACATTTTTATACATATATGTATACATATTACATACCCAAAGAATTAGCGAAATACTGAAAATAGTTTTATTTTAATAACAATAATACCTTAAGCTTCAACAATTACTGAAATATTAATGAAAATGGTCAAATAAACTAACAAATTAGTTAGAGCTTGTCCCTAACTTTTTTATTTTATATAAAACTTATTAAACTGATTTTAAATACCAAACTGTCTAGGTACCTGATGATTAAGTAATGGGTTAATCCCTATAGTTTGGGAAAGTATTTAACCCTATGATGTTCAACTGGGCTTTTCGAGACCCATTTATATTTTGAGTAGTCGCCAAGTTTTTACTTTTGCTCTGAGCAATGAAATATTTTATGTCAACTACCGCTAATGCCTGCTGAATATAATTCATTCAGTAAAATATCGTAAAACAACTTTGTATGTTTATGTAAAAATGTGCTAAGTCTGCCTACTGGGCCTCATGAAGCCCATATGGAAAATTTATGACAGCTGGTCCACATTCAACACAGTTGATCTACTGATTGACGTTAAGTTGCAAAAATATGAGCAAAAAAATATTTTTAAGTCATCATTAACAAACACCACCACCCCACGCCAACGCCCAAGTCTGAGCCACGCATTAACAATTAGTGTGGTGCAAGACTTCTACATACTACACAATCCCAGCAATCAATTAAAAGCCTAAAAGGGGAAAACAAACCTAAAAGGGGAGAAAAGCGCCTCGCCAGACCCAGTAGAGTCACTTACCACTGCCCAGACAGTCAGACATCCTAGGGTTAAGACGAGAGTGTGATTTACACTGACTGTCAGAAGGATAATGCATTATCTATTGAATATTATAAGATAATTTATACTTTTTGGGGTCTTAGAAAATTAAAATTTTTCTCTGTATTATTTATAGAATGTAAAATTCACACACATACAGGGGTGCTGGAGTTTATAACAATAAAATTTTTGAAATAATCTTAAAACTTAAATAGTAACAATAGAAAATGTCTTTAAATATAATGTATTTTCATTAAAGAGTTTTCCACTTTCGTTACAAAACAAAACATCTTAATGCAACTTCAACACTTCCCTATAAAACATCCTGTTGAAAAACGTGTTCATTTAACTCTGTGGTTCAGTATATGGAAACTTGCTTCCGTTTCCTGCATTCCACTAAATCTTAAACGTTATCGCTTAAAAACAAAATTCTTAACACTTTTTGGCAACAACACTAAAGAAAAAAATCTATTTATAATTTTAAACAGCAACAGCTTATTACTTGAAACCGCAACATACAACTTACAAAAACAAAACTACACCAAAAAATTTAAATAGTAACGCTCTACTTAACGTAATTTTTAAGCATTTTTTTTATTATTATCAATTTCCCTTTCCTTTAAAAGGCGAAGAAGCTGAAGTAACATACTCGTACAAAAAACAAATCGTATAAACAATTTGTTTTTGCTACACATTTTTAGCGTTTATTATTTTTGCTGTTGTTGCTGTCCTACACACCCACACGCATGTTTTGAATATCAAATAGCGTTATTTGACATACATTTGAGTAGTGAGTTTGTTTTTTGTTGTTGCTGTTTTTTTTTGTTGTTGCTTTCATTATTATTTCATTTAATTTTTTATTAAAATTTAATTTGATTTGCTGCTGTTTTGTTTTATTTATTTACTCTTATATTACTTAACAAAGAAAAATGCTCGTAAAAAAACTACATCAATGCAGACTGGTAATAATAATAACGCTGCACAGTGGGAGGGAGTGAGAAATAATGAGACAATAAATATTGAATTCTAAAGGTAAGATCACATGTACCAATTACACAGTACAACAGCCAATTTGGGGGGTGAGAAATTCCAAGTCAGGGTGATGGTACTAGGTCAGTATAGTAAAACCCTCAAAGGGTTTGGCGTTCGTATGTGTCAGTTTTTTTTATGACCTTTTAAATTTTTTCCTTATCTTGATGTTTTTTCGCTTAGTTGTAACATTTTGGCAAAAAACCACTTGTCCGATTTTGATGAAACAAATTTAGAAAAATTAAGAATTACAATTTCTCTTTCTACACCGTTTTCCTATATGTGCAACACTTTCGAAGTTAAAAATGAATGTATGAAGGGAAAAAAGTATTTTTTGCTAAAAAAAATTTTAGGCAATATTTATTAAAATAAATAAAAATAAATAAATAAAATAAAAATAGAAAATTATAAAAATGTTTACTTAATTTTTTTTAGTAGTTTATGGCCAGAAGTCTGGAGTTATTGGGGAAAATTTATAAAAAAGCGATAAATGACACCTTTTTGAATAAAAACAAAAATGGGATACCTTCACTTAATTGTAAATAAATAAATAAATAAATTCTTAATTTTTCTAAATTTGTTTCATCAAAATCGGACAAGTGGTTCTCGAGTTATGTTAAACTACGTTTTTGCCAAAATGTTACAACTAAGCGAAAAAACATCAAGATAAGGAAAAAATTTAAAAGGTCATAAAAAAAAACTGACACATACGAACGCCAAACCCTTTGAGGGTTTTACTATACTGACCTAGTACCATCACCCTGACTTTGAATTTCTCACCCCCCAGACAATAATCCCAAAAATGTTCCACAGTGTTATTGATGTAATTAATGCACCAATCATGTGAACTCAGAATTTATTGGTTCATGCGGCAACCTTCGACCATTTGTGCGCAGTGCTGCCGTATATTGTAGTAATCGTCTGACTGGCAATTATAGTCGCCTTATCGTTGTACACCAATTTGCGGCATTCAAATTTATGAAATTTTTGGGCAATCGACCGTGTGACTGCAAAGACTTTGATTGGAAAAATTATTTAATTGTCCTCGAAATTAGCACAATTAAAATTATTGCAAATGGGCGTATTGCGGCAATCATGTGACATTGTGTGTAACGGTAACTTAAAACATTGATTATACTTTTTTGACAATTGTTTAGAACGCGAGTAACGCGTAAACGCTTGGTGAGGACTTTTAGCTTAATGGTGGCGAATAAAGCTATTTTTAGCCATTTTTTCCTTAAACTGCCCCACTGTGCTTTATTGTTGGTATTTTAAATATTTCTATTTTTCTGTATATCATTTCATTATGTTTTTGCTCTGTTTTTTTTAGCATATCAACAGTAAAAAACAATAAAATACACTTTTCCTAAATCGTAGCAACAGTTGTGTTTCAAAAAAAAAAAAAAAAAAAAAAAAACAGTTGTTGCGAATTGCGATTCGCTCGTCCCAACACTACCAACAATATATTTGCTAGTATTTCCTTATCAGTATTTAACCGGCAAAGAGCAAAAACCACACTTCATACATACATATACTTATAATAGAAACTATGAAAAAGAAGAAGCACATGAAAACAAAAACAAAAAAAGAAGCAACCAAAATTAAACAAAAAAAAAAAAAAACAACATTGAAAACGAAATGCTGACTACATTAGTCACTCCTCACTCACACACTTTTTTTTATCATCATACATTCAAATACTTTGTTGTATGAATGTAATTTTGCAAAAACAAAAGCAACATGCTTGGCAACACTGTTCAACAGTAGTAATTTTTGGCAGATTGTTTTTGTTTGTTTAAAAAGTAGCATAACATTTTGACAGGCAGTAGTAGTAAGTAAAGTGGTTTGCTCCAATTTTTAACATTAAACATTCACATACAATTTTATTGCAAATATTTTGCTTGGCTTTTAATTTAAAATCCCTTTGGTGATGAGCAAAAAAACATATGGTGGGGTATGCAAACATACGTAAGAGTTTTTAAAGAAACTGATTTAAGTCAAGTTTCACAATAGAAGTTAAAATTGAATTACAGCAAGACCTAAGGTTGAAGCTAAAATTTAACTATACCAGGGCGGTTCGGAAACTTCTTAACCTAACACAAAAAGAAAATAGTTAGTTTTTTAAAAAACACTTTGATTTTTCAATATAATCTCCTGAACCTTTAATAGACTAAGCCCAACGCTTATCTAGCAATTCTATCCTTTGATTAAAATAGTTTTCCTGAAGGCCATCAAAAGAGTGGTTTACAACTGTAAATGTATGTTCATTTGAGGTAAAACGCTTGCCAGTTAGGAATTTTTTATAGATTTCCGAACAGGTAAAAGTCACGGGAGCTAGCTCTTTAATTCGTTAATTTTAGCCATTGTTAAAACACTCTTGTGCACTGGTGCATTGTCTTGATGAAGAAATATTATTTTGCATTGTAAGCCAGGACGTTTTTCTCGAATTTTTACATTTAACTGATCCAAAATTGTTGCATAGTACTTTGAATTTAGTGTTTTACACTTTTGCAGATAATCAATCAATAAAATGCCTTTGAAGTCCCAAAAAACCATTTTTTGCCTGCTTTGGGGCACTTCCTCCAGCATCAGTCCATTGCTTAGATTGTTCTTTTGTCTCTGGAGTACCATGTCTCATCAAGAGTTATGAAAAGTCGCTTAAATCCATTTTATTTTTCTTAAAACGATCCAAACAAGCTTGAGAAGTTTTCATTCTTATTTTTATGCGTTTTTGGTCGACTGTTAACAAATGCGGCACCAATCTTGCAGAAAGCATTTTCATTTTTAGTTCTTGATGCAAAATTAAATGGACTCGATCATTTGAGATGCCCATGATATTGACTATTTCAAGCACTTTTCTTCGTTGATCATTTAATACCATATCATGTACTTTGGCTACAATTAGTGTTCTTGTTGCTGTTTTTGGGCATCCACTACGTGGTTCATCCTCAATGCTTGTACGACTACGTTTAAATTCAGCAAGCCAAACTGTTGCCTGTTAATAATATCACCTAATATCATATCGTTATTCATTTCTTGTCTCGATTAACCTTTTTTATTTAAATATTTAATGACACCACGAATTTCTAATTTTTCCATTGCAAAAAAAAAATCGCGGATGCGTCTTTTTGAGCATCTGTTTGTATATGAAAAAGTTGCTAGATCGAAAAGAAACTTAATACGTGTTCGTAGCACAGATGGAAGTTTCCACAACACTTAACTTTTTTCTGTTTATGCCGCGCTTTCTGTTCTAGGCTAAGAAGCTTCTGAACCTCCCTCGTATTGTTCTCAGGTTTCTAGATATAACGAATTTTGAACGGCGATGAATTGTAAAACGTAGGAAAATTTTTATATATAAAGCCGGGATTCCAAAATAGTATTTAAGTGCTACATATAGGAATGTATAATTTTTAAAATTGCGCTGAGATAAAAATGGTTGTTTTTAAACTTAAGTTGCGTGAACTTTTTTAACGAACCGAAAAAATCATAATTGTTTTATTAATAAGTTTTAATATTCCACTCGACTATACAATACCGTTTTTTATATTTGCAAAAATTGTTAAAAATTTATAGCCCTAATCTACCTTTAATTGAGGGAAACTCCCTATATTAGCTTAAAATGAATGCAGTTTTTTTAACTGACTTTTCGTATTATTAATTTATCATATTTCCTTGCTATAAATAACAAATTAAACAAACAAAGAAATAACGAATGCAGAACAAACGATTTGAAATACGTAGTGCATATGTAAGACGGTGTGTATAATAAACAAAATACCTTTTGAATGATAACCAGATATGAAAAGATGTAAGTGCACGAGTACTAAAACTGTGCTACTTTGTACACTATCAAATAATTGCTTAAGAATGTTAGAAAATGATTAGCAAAAGTGCACAGTTTCACAGTGCTTATGTTAAGCTGGGCGAGATCATTGACTTTAAAATAACTGCATACAAATGATATTAAATAGGAAAGCAATTCTGTTCTACGAAACGAAAAAGTTAAAATTTAAATACATTCAATCGTAGGCGTTTATGTTGTTTAATTTTAGCTTTAACCTTAGGTCTTTAAGTTGTTCAATTTTAGCTTCAATCACAGGTCTTGACGTTGTTCAATTTTAGCTTCAATCACAGGTCTTGACGTTGTTCAATTTTAGCTTCAATCGCAGCTTTGTATGTTGTTAAATTTTAGCTAGAATCGCAGGTCTTGACGTTGTTCAATTTTAGCTTTAATCGCAAGTCTCTATGTTGTTCAATTTTAGCTTCAATCGCAGTTGTTTATGTTGTTCAATTTTAGCTTCAATCGCAGTTGTTTATGTTGTTCAATTTTAGCTTCAATCGCAGGTCTTAATGTTGTTCAATTTTAGCTTCAATCACAGGTCTTGACGTTGTTCAATTTTAGCTTCAATCGCAGCTTTGTATGTTGTTAAATTTTAGCTAGAATCGCAGGTCTTGACGTTGTTCAATTTTAGCTTTAATCGCAAGTCTCTATGTTGTTCAATTTTAGCTTCAATCGCAGTTGTTTATGTTGTTCAATTTTAGTTTCAATCGCAGCTTTTTATGTTGTTTAATTTTAGCTTCAATTGCAAGTCTGTATGTTGTTCAATTTTAGTTTCAATCGCAGGTCTTGACGTTGTTCAATTTTAGTTCTTGACGTTGTTCAATTTTAGCTTCAATCGCAGGTCTTTATGTTCAATCGCAGGTCTTTGAAGTTTTAGCTTCAATCACAGGTCTTTATGTTGTTTAATTTTAGCTTCAATCGTAGGTCTCTATCGGATTGCATGTAAACGTAAATTAAACATCTTCTGTTGCCACCTTATTTCACTGGCTTCTTCTGTAAGTGATAAATATTTGTTTATCACATTCTCTAAACAATATTCGTAAAAACAATAAAAGAAAAAAAACTTGCATATAACCCCAAAATACTTTATGGTAAAATTAAGCAAGAGGACAGGCAAGAAGGTTTTAAATTTTCTTGCAAATAGAAGGTTATTTTTAAATATAAAACAAGCAAACAAATTCCTTAAATATTTCACTTTATAAATATTTTAAAACGAACAAAATAACAAACTTTCATAAACTATTTAAAGAAAAAAAAAAAAAAAACTAACAAAATAATACTAACATTAAGGTGGCACTTGAAATCCAACAGGAAATTAATTCGAATTTTAATTTTTTTTATTAATATTATTATTCATTCTTTATTGCACCCCCGCACACATGTGTGCCCTAATAATGACCCTGCAATAACAAAAAATTATACTGTTTTACGAAAAAACAACATACCTGTAACATCTGTCAGTTCTAGTTTCATGTACAAAAATTTATTTTCAGTTTATTGCTCTCACGAAAATAAAGAATATTTTAGCATTTGTTGTTTGTTCGTTCGTTCGATATTTTTGGCACAAATAAATTACAATTTAAAGTACAAGTGTTATGGAGTACAAATGTATTTTTTAGTTTTTTTTTTTGTTTTGGGAAATTTCACAATAATAGAAGTCTATAAATTTATAGAATCTGTTCGTTGTATAAAGGAAGCAGCATATAAATGTTTAATTTATATTTACTAGCTACTTTTTTTTAGCAAAAAATTAAATCGCTCATACAAATGATTTCATTCAGTATTGACTGAAATGCAGGCCTGGCCGTCCCGTCATGTGAACAAAAAATGATTCATCGGTTTTTAGTTGGAAAAAAAAAGTTTTGATTTTTTATTGTAGTTTTTTCATTGTTGCTGTGTTCAGTTTTTTTTTTTATTAACGTATTTAGAAATATGCAAAATTTTGTATTTTAATTGCAATATGCTTAGGAGTTGTTGGTAGTCTCTATGGAAACTATAAAATTTAAAACAAAAGTCTAAGTTTCAGACATTTTAGAATGTGGAAAAGTTTTTTTCTATAGAAATGTTTTTCTTCCAGACAGTTTTCTGAAGAAAAGTGTCTGCCCTTGACAGTTATCTAATCAAAAGTCTCTGCGCTTGACAGGTTTCTATAGAGAAATGTCCGCCATAGAGAGTTTTCTATATAAAAGTGTTTTCTACAGACAATTTTCTAAAAAAAAGTGTCTACTCCAGATAGTTTTTTAAAGAAATGTGTCTTCTCCAGATAATTTTCTAAAGAACAATGTCTTCTCTAGACAATTTTCTAAAGAAGAAAGTGTCTTCTCCAGACAGTTTTTTAAAGAAAAGTGTCTTCTCTAGATAATTTTCTAAAGAAAAATGTCTTCTCTAGACAATTTTTTAATGAAAGGTGTCTTCCGCAGATAATTTTCTAAAGAAAAATGTCTTTTCTAGACAATTTTTTAAAGAAAAGTGTCTTCTCCAGACAATTTTCTAAATAACTGTTTTCTCCTGACAATTTTCTTAAGAAAAGTGTTTTTTACAGTCAGTTTTTTAAAGAAAAGTGTTTTCTCCAGACTGTCTGCCCTTGACAGTTTGTCTGCCCTAGAGAAGTTTCTATAGAAAATTATCAGTCCTGTACAGTTTTTCGAGAATGTCTGCCCTAGCTGTTCTGCCCAATTTTTCAATAGAAAAGTGTCTGCACTAGAGAGATTTGGAGAGAAAAATGTCTGCCCTGGACAGTTTTTTTTATAGAAAAGTGTCTGCCCTATACAGTTTTTCTATAGAAAAGTTTCTGCCGTATAGAGTTTTTCTATACAAAATTGTCTGCCCTGGAGACATTTTCTATATAAAAGTGTGTGTCAGTTTTTCTATAGTTAGTTTTCTATACAAAAGTTTTCTTCATAATAATCAATTAATATGTTTTAAAGTTTATAATTTATCTATAGAAACCTTTTTATTTGTTAACCAAGGTCAACAAATTTTTATTTTCTCTGTATGCTTTGCTGGAATACAAGTTAATTTCGAATTACTTCTCACTAGATTACTGCAGTATCTTGTATAACTGTTGCTGTACATTTCATTTTCACATGTATGATTCATATTTTTTGTTATAAATAATTCCCTTAATTACACTAGTACATTGTTTTTAAATGTTTAAACACTTAAATTAAAATATCCGTTTTTGTTTTTCAATGTAATTGCTTTGATTACATTTAAATTTGCATGTATTTGCATTTGGGTTTTTTTGTGCGCTTTTCTTTCTCTTAAATATGTAATAATTTATTTAAAAATAAAATTTTATTATGAGCCACGGCTGTTTAGCTGCTATTATTGTGTAAATAAATTTACGTCTAGTCATTTCACTTTCTTTCGGAATTAAAAGCAACAACACTTGCAAGCCCAAAAAAAATATTTCAAAGATGAGTAATTGTGTAGGCAAACATATGTAGATACATAATAGTGGTCAACAATGATGAAATTGAATTTAGCTGTATTAAGACAAGTGTTAATAATTTAAAATGTTGACACATTGTCATATAAGTAACAACTATACAACAATGATTGGCATAAAGAGTATGTAAAATATGTATTAATTAAAATAATCTGTTTCTTTCTATCAGTTCCTTGATTATAATTTTGTTTATTTATTTGATATTTTTATAAACTGCTTTAGCATTGGTGTTGTTTCCAGGTGAATAAATAATCATGTTCGGTCCTTGGTGGCTACGAAAGCCGACCACTGCTGTACATAAAAGCGATATCGCAGAGATAAAGCAATGTGTTGCAGATTGAAATATTAAAGCTAAACTAAGAATGTATAAAAAGTAAGCATTAAAGTTAAGCTAAGACAGTATAAAGAGCCCAGATTGATGCTAAACTAAGACCGTATAAAGAGCAACGATTTAACCTAAACTTAGAATGTATAAAGAGAAACGATTGAAACTAAACTAAGACTGTATAAAAAGCCAAGATTTAAGGAAAACTAAGACTGTATAAAAACCCAAGATTGGGGCTAAACTAAGACTGTATAAAAAGAAACGATTGAAGCAAAACTAAGACAATACAAAGAGTCACGATAGAAGCTGATTAAAGACTATAACAAAAGTTTCGATTAAATCTAACTGAAGACTGTAGCAAGAGCCACGATTGAAGATAAACTAAGACGTAAAAAGTTTTTAATTAACCTTTTTTTCAATACCTTTTGTATTTCATAAATCTTAAACATTTTTAAAAAAACATATCAAACTCATGATTCATAGATCACTAGTATCAATGAACTGCAAACTAATTAATAATTAAAATCATAATTTCTTTATTATTTTAATAATAGCGCCATAAAACAAAATTTCTGTTTGTTTGGAAATAATTAAACTTTTTTTATAATAATTTTTTCTATACACATGCATAACCTCCTCTAATTCACATGTGTTAATTTATAGCTATTCATAAGCTCTTTTTTCTTTGTTTGTACTTTATATTTCTTTCTGGTGTGTGTGTGTGTTTGCTGGTTTCTGCTGATCTTCTTTCAATTTCAATACCACCCACGTCACGTGAATTTTAAACAAATTTCGGCGTCATCATAGATACGCTCACTCACTGAAAATATTTCTATTATTGTTATTATTATTTTTTTGAAGATCAGGGTGATCATAAATAATAATTATAGTCGTATGTATGTATATACAATTTTGTTTATATTTAATGACTTTTCGTGTGTGTGTGTGTGTTTGTGGGGATGTCGGAAAGTATGTATGTATGTGCGTTTAATGTATTCGCGTAATTTGTTTAAATAAATTATTTCAAACACATCGCGGAGCAGCTTATTAAAGCTTCTGTGTTACGCTACAGAGTGTTTATTGATTTGTATTTGCTAAATCGTATTTTTTTCAATGCCACATTGCAAGATTTTAACGAACACATCTTTTATTTACTACTATTTCTGTATAAACAGCCACGGTTGAAGCTAAACACAGAGTGTAGAAAGAGCCAAGATTAAAGATAAACTAAGACTGTATAAAAAACCACGTTTAAAGCTTAGCTTAGACTGTAGAAAGAGCCAAGATTAAAGATAAACTAAGACTATATAAAGAGAAACAATTGAAGCTAAGCTAAGACTGTAGAAAGAGACACGATTAATGCTAAAATTAGACTGTAGACGGAGCCAAGATTAAAAAAAGCTAAGACTGTATAAATCAAAACTATTGAAGCTAAACTAAGACTGTATAAAGAGCCACGATTTAAGCTTAACCAAGACTCTATAAAAGGCCGAAATTGAGGATAAACTTAGACTGTATAAAGAGCGACGATTGATACTTTACTAAGACTCTATAAAGAGCCAACATTGGAGCTAAATTAAAATTGTAAAAAAGGTCACAATTGAGGCTAAACTAGGACTCTATAGAGAGCAATGACCGCAGCTTAATTAAGACCGTATAAAGAACCACGATTAAAGCTTAACTTATACTGTAGAAAGAGCCAAGATTAAAAATAAGCTAAGACTGTATAAATAAAAACTATTAAAGCTAAACTGAGACTGTATAAAGAGCCACGATTTAAGCTTAACCAAGACTGTATAAAGAGCCAACATTGGAGCTAAATTAAGACTGTATAAAAGGCCACGATTGAGGCTAAACTAAGACTCTATAAAGAGCAATGATCGCTAACTAAAACCGTATAAAGAGCCACATTTTAAGCTAAACTAAAACAGAATAAAGGGGCACAATTAAAGCTAAACTAAGGCCCATTATTACAACTTGGTAATAGTTAAAGGTATGATGTTATCGGACAGATAAGAAGTATTTGGTTATTATAAGTCTACTTTAATCTAAAACCGACCGATAAGCTAAAGGGAAGATCATCTTGTCTTTAATTTTATAGTGAGGTTTATGTATTTGAAGTTGCCATATGTTCTGAAAAATTGACAACTTCATGAAAAATAAATTAATTTTAATTTTGTTTTGCCAATAAATAATTTGATAAACAAAAATTGGAAAGCAGACGTTTGATGTATATTTTTTTCACAAACAAATATTTTCAC
The DNA here is from genome assembly GCA_916048285.2 of Bellardia pandia. Taxonomy (NCBI): domain Eukaryota; kingdom Metazoa; phylum Arthropoda; class Insecta; order Diptera; family Calliphoridae; genus Bellardia; species Bellardia pandia. Next base: position 95,925,189 of record OU696531.1, on the reverse strand, counting down.
AAACACAAAAAATTTACTGTTTCTTGTCAGTAATTTGTCAAAAGTAATCGGTTTTTAACTGGTATTGCCATATTTTAGAAAAAAATTATTTTATTTTACAAGGAAGTTGTAATAACGAAAAATTTTAAAGGTCACTTTTTTCCTCACTTTAATTAAAGTTATCTTTTATTATTAAGAACATTAAAGGCAAGTTGTAATAATGGCCCTAAGACGCATTGAGTTATAGACTCTAAAGCCGCCTTGACTTTATCTTTAAAATAACCATATTGGTTCTATTTTTAAGAATTACTACCGTTTTCTACATCACCCCAAAAATGTGCGGGCTTCAGGTCTGTATGAAATTGTTCGCAAAAAATTGTTGGTAAGCATTGTTGTGTGCTTTTGATTATCATGTTGTATTTGCCATATTACAGATCAATTTTTACATTATTTAATATTTTACCCATTTCTGCTTATTTCAAATTCTAACCATTCTTTGAATTTGTTCGAAGACCTTCCAGGATAAACAACCTCATACTATAATAGACTCCACCATCTTTCACAACCCTTGACACATAGCGTGGCTTCATTTCCTTATTATTGGCCCCGTCTAACATACCTTTGAGCGTCAGGTTCAATGCAATTAATATTTGTTTCATGGCTCAAAGCACATACTTTCACTGATTGGTCGAGCAATTCTAATGACATCGTTTTCTTTAAACTTTAGTTTCTTTAACATCACATTTAAATTTCTCCGTTGAATGTCTGTGTGGGCTAATGTTTTTCTGCGCTCTTGTTGATGAAGAACATTAACTACAGTGTAATATTTCTTTGTATGCTGTAAAGCATTTAAAATAATAGTCTATACTGCCACTTATAAGCCGTCCAATGCCAGTAACATCTGGCAAATTCTATGATACGTTTTGTTGCCTGTTATGACATCAACGTATTGATTTGATTTAAAATTCGTATGAAGTGTTGGAGAAGTTTTTAAAGTTTTGTCAAAAAAGCTGCATTTTCGAAACAACCAAATTACTACTACATCCAGATATTACAATGTTTTGTAAGGTTAAATTTTTATAAATATAATGCCCTTTCCAACGCTACCAAATATCAATTACGTTCCTCCCATTTGCCATTTAAATCTTAATAATTTTTATACAAAGCGTTGAGAAACGTTTTACTGTCCTGATTTTGTAACAGTCCTTTCTAAATTACTTTTTCAATGTATTTTGTGAATTATTGGAATAAATTCGATATAAAACTTTGATTACAGTATTAAAGTATGCTTTTTGTATCCCATGTAAATGTACTGGTAAATAAGCAATCATAAAACCAATTCTAGGTAATGATAATCAATTGCTAAAACTACAAGTAACTTATATTACAATTAAAATATAATTAAATAATATCTATGAAATGAAATAAAAAAAACAGTCGCACAGTTATCAAGGAATACAATTATTTCAAAGAGATTTTTCTTGATATTTACGTCTTAATTATTATTATTTTTTGTTTTGTTCTTAAACTTTTCTGTTTATATATTATGTATATCTTCTAATTTATTTAGTTTCAGTTTCTTTTGTTTGAAAAAATATACCAACAAAATTTACAGACAGCAAAATGAAAGAAAATCTAAAGATAAAAAAAATTAAATAAAACTAAGCAAAAATAAGCGTTGTTCGCCTTCTTCATTATGTTCAAATTACTGCTGCGTCTTTTATTGAAATCTTTTTCAATTCCGTTGTGATGGTAATTTAAGACAAATTAAATTGGCTTTAGGAGAAGAAGTGTAATGCTACAAAAAATGTAGTTAAATTAGCTTTTTTTCAGCACAATTAAATTCATATTTAAACTAGATTTTATCTAAGTGGTCCATGTTCCCCTGGTGTTAACAGTACCTATTTCACAGTAGCTTTTGATTTTGCTTAATATTTCTATAATTTAAAACGTAGCGCAGTTTCCTATTTAAACTCAGAAACGTTTAACAACATGGGCCATGTTCCTCTGGGGTTAACAGTAGACATTTTGAAGATCCTTTTAATTTTAAATAACATTCCTATAATTTAAGACTTAGCACACTTGCCTTTTACATGTTTAACTCTATAATGTAAAACGTAGTTTCAGTTCGTTCTTAATGTCAGAAAAGTTTTACTACATGGACCATGTTCCTCTGGGGGTAACAGTAGACATTTTGAAGATACTTTTAATTTGTAATAAAATTCCTATAATTTAAGATGTGCCAAGTCCTTTCCTTTTACATCTTAGACAAGTTTAACTCCATGGTCCATGTCCCCCTCAGGATTACATTAGCTAATTCACAGACACTGGCACAGTTTTCATCTAAATATCATAAACATTTAACTGCATGGTCCATGTCCCCCTCAGGATTACAATAGCTAATTCACAGACACTGGCAGAGTTTCCATCTAAATCTTATAAACCTTTAACTCCATGGTCCATGTCCCCCTCAGGATTACAATAGCTAATTCACAGACACTGGCACAGTTTCCATCTAAATCTTATAAACCTTTAACTCCATGGTCCATGTCCCCCTCAGGATTACAATAGCCATTTCACAGACGCTAGTACACTTTCCTTCTAAATCTCACAAATGTTTATCTAAAACACTGCACCAATTAACCCCAATGTAGGGCATCTCAAATGGTTAAAGTAGTGTTTAAATTAGCTAAATTAGTTTATTTTAACGTATAAATCAAGCTTTACTTTCATGTTATATCTTTCTTTGTTTTCGTTGATAATTTTGGCCAAAATCACACACAAATAAACAAGAGACGAAATAAAAGTAAAATATATTTCCTGCGATATTTTATGGGGTAGAAACACAGAAATAAACCCAAAAAAAGAAACATTTTTTCAAAATAAATTTTAAACAAAAAGTTTCGGGTTTTTCATTATTCTACCATAGTTGGTGTGACTGGCAACCTTTGCTCTTGAGCATCATTAAAGCCAGCTTGAGGGCATTTACCTTTACTTTTTTTGTTGTGTGCCAGTGATTTTAATTTAGTTTATTTTCTTTTTGTTAAATTAAGCGTTTGGTACTGTCTTTTTTGTATTTTTTTTTCTATATATGTTTGTTACTTTTTGTTATCAAATTAAAAAATGGAGAGAAAAGAATTTATATAACAAAATTAAAATTAGTCATTGCGTTTTGTTGTACTTTTTTCGCTTAATTGGAAATTATTTATATAGTTGTGAGTTTGCTCAAAAATTAATCCATTAAAAGCGTTATTAAACAAACAAAGATACCAGCCGCTTTGGCTTTAATTGTAGGTCTTTATTAATTTACATTTTAGTCTTAATGTTGTTACTTATTAGACTTAATCATTGGTATATGTGCTGCTGAATTTTAAAGTTTAGCTTCAAAAGTAGGTCTATGTTGCTCAATATTGTACTTAATCGTAGGTATTTATGTTGTTCATATTCAGCTTCTGAGCTGAGATTTAATCGTAGGTTTATTTTTGCTTATTCTGCAGGTCCTTATGTTGCTCAATCTTTGTTTCAGTCGTAGGTTTCTGTGTTATTCTCTTTTAGCTTCACTCGTAGGTCTTTTTGTTATTCGATTTTAGCTTCAATTTTTTGTCTTTATGTTGTTCAATTTTAATTTCAATCATTTGTCTTTATATTGTTCAATTTTAGCTTCAATCGCAGGGCTTTATGCTGTTCAATTTTAGCCTGAATATCAGGTCTTTATGTTGTTCAATTTTAGCTTCAATCGCAGGGCTTTATGTTGTTCAATTTTAGCCTGAATATCAGGTCTTTATGTTGTTCAATTTTAGCTTCAATCGAAGGTGTTTATTTTGTTCAATTTTAGCCTGAATATCAGGTCTTTATGTTGTTCAATTTTAGCTTCAATCGAAGGGGTTAATGTTGCTCAATTTTAGCCTGAATATCAGGTCCTTATGTTGTTCAATTTTAGCTTCAATCGAAGGTCTTTATGTTGTTCAATTTTAGCTTCAATCGAAGGTCTTTATGTTGTTCAATTTTAGCCTGAATATCAGGTCTTTATGTTGTTCAATTTTAGCTTCAATCGAAGGTCTTTATGTTGTTCAGTTTTAGCTTCAATCGAAGGTCTTAATGTTGCTTAATTTTAGCCTGAATATCAGGTCCTTATGTTGTTCAATTTTAGCTTCAATCGAAGGGCTTTATGTTGTTCAATTTTAGCCTGAATATCAGGTCGTTATGTTGTTCAATTTTAGCTTCAATCGAAGGTCTTTATGTTGTTCAATTTTAGCTTCAATCGAAGGTCTTTATGTTGTTCAATTTTAGCTTTAATCGAAGGTCTTTATGTTGTTCAATTTTAGCTTCAATCGAAGGTCTTTATGTTGCTCAATTTTAGCTTCAATCGAAGGTCTTTATGTTGTTCAATTTTAGCCTGAATATCAGGTCTTTATGTTGTTCAATTTTAGCTTCAATCGAAGGTCTTAATGTTGCTCAATTTTAGCCTGAATATCAGGTTCTTATGTTGTTCAATTTTAGCTTCAATCGAAGGGCTTTATGTTGTTCAATTTTAGCCTGAATATCAGGTCTTTATGTTGTTCAATTTTAGCTTCAATCGAAGGTCTTTATGTTGTTCTATTTTAGCCTGAATATCAGGTCTTTATGTTGTTTAATTTTAGCTTCAATCGAAGGTCTTAATGTTGCTCAATTTTAGCCTGAATATCAGGTCCTTATGTTGTTCAATTTTAGCTTCAATCGAAGGTCTTTATGTTGTTCAATTTTAGCCTGAATATCAGGTCTTTATGTTGTTCAATTTTGGCTTCAATCGAAGGTATTTATGTTGTTCAATTTTAGCTTCAATCGATATGTTGTTCAATTTTAGCCTGAATATCAGGTCTTTATGTTGTTCAATTTTAGCCTGAATATCAGGTCTTTATGTTGTTCAATTTTAGCTTCAGTCGAAGGTCTTAATGTTGCTCAATTTTAGCCTGAATATCAGGTCCTTATGTTGTTCAATTTTAGCTTCAATCGAAGGGCTTTATGTTGTTCAATTTTAACCTGAATATCAGGTCTTTATGTTGTTGAATATTAGCTTCAATCGAAGATCTTTATGTTGCTCAATTTTTGCTTCTACCACAGGTCTTTATGTTGTTCAATTTTAGCTATAGTTGTAGTTCTTTATGTTGTTTATTTGGAGCTTCAATGTATGCCGTATGCCCTTAAGTAGCTCAATTTTCAGTTGAGTCGTAGGTTTTTATGTTGTTCAATTTGGTCTTTATAGAAAATCAAACAAAAATTAACCAGTTTCTTTGTAATTATTTCATAACAAATTCCAAAGGTTGTCCTTATTTGATCTAAAGTTATTTGTCCAGAATTAGTAGGCGCTTCACATAACTAAAGCAACAACTATGCGTTTGTATTTCTGTATTAAACGTCATTAAAGTTTCCAGTGACTTAATTATTTATGATATTGATGGCACCTTGACAAAACGAAACAGTGTCGAACAAAATTATATGATAATTTTAGTAATTATATATAAAAAAAAATCAAGTTATACAAATAAAACTTTATTAATTATAAAAGTAAACATTTTCAAATTTAAATTTTAAACTATAGGTCCAAAGTAAAAATCTGGCGATAAAAAAGGGCTTGTTGTTAAAATTGTCTGCCATAAATAGTTGAGACTGAAAATAAAATTTGATATTCCCATGAGCTTGAATTGAATTTTTACATCCAAAACATCAAGAAGACCAATAATTGAAGCACAAATCTAACAACAAACTGGTCTACGTTGCAAGCTAATCTTTGTTATAATAAAAACTTAAGATTGCGAATAAAATTTGACAAGAGAAAGCTAGTAGCTCTTTAAGGCTAAAATTTGAAAAGAACTACTAATGAAACCAAAGTTAAACTACATTAGCGATAAAATTCTGCACAATTTTGCCTAGCACTGTAGCTCATCATATACGCATACTTATATTTTGTATATTTCTTTTTTTTTTTTTTTTTTTTTTTTATTATATATTTTTATTGCCATTTAAATAATTTTTCTGTTTTACTGATAAGCGGCTAATAGGCAGAAAATTATTCAACTTGTAGTTATAAATGTTTTTCATAGCGATTTGTTGTTATTTGTTATTTATTTATTTATTTACACACAACTTAAAGATGAACTAAATTGTTTATGCATAAATTTAATAAAGTGATATAGTAGATAAAAGGCAATAAAAACATAAATAAACCACTAACACCATTTGTATTTAATATAGGTATATTAATATAATATAAATTTTGTTATGAATAAATGTAAGAACAAGTGATTTTTTTTTTGTTTTTTGTTTGTTCAAGAGACAAATTATGTTAATGACAATTCATGAGATAGTCGCTTGTAAAGACAATACAATAAATTAGCATAATTAGAATCAAAAATCAAGCATTTATTATACGAAATGTGTTTTTTTTATCTTAACATTTGTAATTTCATAAAGATAAACAAGAAATATAAATATGTATATACGAGTATTTACACCTTAATTATATGTACAATAAATTCGGAAGTGGAATTAATTCCGTAAAACGAAATTTTTTTCTTTTAATTTGCTATGTGGAATTGGAATTTTAAGAATTTCTAGGTTTCATTCCGAAAAATTTGTGTTTTTTAGCTGTTTCTTAAAAACTACTCTTACCTTTACTTTTTCTTAATAAAATGCTTTAACTTATATACGGGTACCCGGATATCCTTATCAGGAGGGTAAGGGATATTTGACTTTCAGTAGCTTTCAGTTTGGGTACCGGGGTACCCGTGTCAGGAGGGTTAGGGTTAACCACGCAATGATTTGACAGTATTGTAACAACGTAACATTTCTGCGTTCGCTAAACTCAATGACGCAGTGATTTACAAAATTGCATATTTTTGGTAATGCGTTCGCAAAAGCGTAGGTGATGAGTTGAACGCAAGTGATTTACAATATTAGGGCCTAAGTCTTGAATCATATCGGGCTTATCAACGAAGTTTTCAGACTTCAAAGAACACAGCTGACACGAAATTAGCTGCTCGCCAAAATGATTTCTCAATAAAGACATATGTATGTGCAGTTCGAAGAATAATGTTAGTTCAAAAATCTCTTTGCTTTGTTCTTAATGCCTGACAAAATTCGGGCAAAAACAGCTGCTCATTATAAAGCTAGTGCTGGGCCAATTGACTGAAATTAAAGCGTAAATTCAATTTTGGCTGCCAAACTTTTTTAACGAGATGAAATTTATCAGACTTAAAACAAAAATCTGTTCTAAAATTCCCAAATTATGTCGTATGGCATCAAATCGATTGGTCAGGGTCTACACTTCCCATTATTAAAGCAATATTCTCCTTACTGCTAAATGGTTGTAGTCTACTTGGTCGCATGACATTGAATCACGTATACAGAGAGTGAAATTTGCGTATGAAATTGGCTAGAAAATTACACAATGCTAATTTTCTTAATACAGATTCTTAATACAGATATTATGAAGGAGTTGTTGGGCTGTTGGATACAACTTTGAGCTAAAAACATTGAAAATATGCTCAATTGAAACTGAAATCAGATAACATAAATACTCACAATTTAAGTAAAGTCAGACATAATATTGAAGCTAAAATTTGATGTTACAGCTGCAATTGAAGCTTAAAATCGACATCATAAATATCTATGATTGCAGCTAAAATTTAACATCGTACAGCCCTATGATTGAAGATGCAATTTGACATTGTAAAGATCAACAACTGAAGCTTAAATTTGATGTCGAAAATACCTACGATTGAAGCTAAAATTAAAAACTAAAATAAATATAAAATTAATTTAGTTAGTTAGATAGATAGCCTCGCTCTTTCAGAAGGGGCCATGTAGTGTCATTTCATCAACTTATAAAGGCTTTTCAACGAAGTTTTCAGACTTAAAAGAACACAGCTGATAGTTTTGGAATGCGAAATTCCTGTAGCACTGTGTCATCATAAGTCTACTAGAAGGTGCAAATTTTTATTTTATGGCCTGTTAATTTTTGTTCTCTTTTAGTTTAAAGTTTTTTAATATTTGTTTATTTGAATGTTTTTATGATATCTTTAATAATATTTTTTGCCTAAAAAGCAGATTTTTATATTAATTTTATTTTCATCTTTACGCAACGTTTTGTTAATTTGCCGCTAAATTTGTTTAATAAAATCAGCAGTTTTTTATTTATATATTAAATATTTTTTTAACATATACTTTTAGCGAAAAGTTCAGTGACTTTAAATAAAATTTATTGAGTTCACAATTGGTTGTTGCATAAAATTGTAAAAGTTTTTAAACTTTAACAAATATAAGTTGCTGCAGAATTAAATAAAAATGGTGTAGTGTGTTGAGTGTAATAAAAACGGCCATAGTTTTGTTTAAATATTAAAATAAACAAAACTTTAGGGAAAATTTATTAATTTTTAGTTTCATTTATGGTATTCGGCACTCATGGCTGCCAGGGGCCTTACATGTTCGTTCATTTTATTGTAAACAACACTAATGTCAAAACCAAACTACAGGCAGAGAAATAACATGGTTGGACATGGTTACGACAACTACACTGTGTTTTAGGTAACAATATATTGTTGTGGTACACATATAATTGTTATTTTAATTTGATTTTAAAAATAATTTATAGTAAACATTTTTATGTTTATTTACAACTTTTTAAACTTACAAGTAACCATTAAATGATAAGTTTATATGTATAAGTCTTGATCGGCCTTTTTTGTTTGCTATTAATAGTTTATATAGTTTCCTATATGCAGGCTTTCAAGGTCATTAATTTAATGTAAATAAAAGATTATTTATTTCATTTTCAATTAAATCCGACGTTTATATATGTGTACTTTTATTATGTTTAAAATGCAAACAAAATATGTTTACTTTCAATAATATTTTATTTTTACCATTTGTAGAATGCTTTTGCATCAGTTCAGTAGTTTGTCTGCGTGATATCGGATTATTTGGCTTTGGATTTAAATGTTTCAATAACTGAAAAGAAAAACAAAGTACTAAAATTACAAAGAAGTTTAGAAGACCTAAATAAAGTGTACATAAACGAAATAATCTTAAATTTCACAAAATAAAAATCTATTAAAAATAACTAAAAATAAATATAAATTGTAGAAATAATACGATTATTATATATTATATTATGATTACTTTAGATCATAATATGATTAATTTAGATCATAATATGATTAATTTAGATCATTATATGATTAACTCAGATCATAACAATATTATTGTATATCATAATATGATTAATTTAGATCATAATATGATTACTTTAGATCATAATATGATTATTTTATATCATAATATGATTATTAAATATCGTAATACGATTACTTTAGATCATAATATGATTATCACATATCATATTATGATTACTTTAGATCATAATATGATTACTTTAGATCATAATATGATTATTTTATATCATAATATGATTACCTTAAACTATAATATGGTTACCTTGGATCATAATATGATCATGTATGACATTTTATGATTATATTCGGTTATAATATAATGTTATAATATCAAATTATGATTAACAAGAAAATATTATAATAAAATATTACGATGATAATTGATCATAATATGATATTTCATAGCACTTATATTCTTATCATAATATGTTGCTCGTAGATTATGTTTACCTGCCACTAAGATTATTGTTTATATTGCATGTTCTCTTTGTGCCAAGCACTGCTTTAGAATATGTTTTTTTACATTTCATTCTTTAGTTTTTGTTTTCGTGTAGCCACCCCTTTTTTTATTAATGTCTAAAGTATTTTGTTTTAATTGTCTCTAAAAGTTCAAAAACCATTTTTTGTCTTATCTCTAACAGAATAAAACCATAAACGTTTAAAAGCCACATTTATTGCCCCATCTAGGGAGTGTGTTTTGCGTTTTTTTTTTTTTTTTTTGTCAAAACAAATTGTAGACATTTTTTAACAACATTCTCTCTTTTAAAGGTTTTGACTGGAAATATATGTCTTCTAAATATTGTTGTTAGTTTGGCTTTTGCTGGCAGCGCATATCGTTTGCTCCATTTATAATATACAACTGACCTCATCCATCAAAATACGAGTGACTGCCACAAGTTGTGCAAAAAAGTTGTTGGGTTTAGTGGTAGCAAATAACTAAAAATCTGCTTTTTGTACCAAATATTAAAACTATGACCCACGATTTTGTTGTTATATTTATTTTTACTCTATGGTAAATTTTAGTTATTTTTTGCCACTTCACTTCATGTGTAACTCATACTTTGTTTTATTGTTTTTGTTTATAGAGTTTAATAATTTTTTTATTTTTGTGTGTATGTTTTTTTTTCTTTGTTTTGCTTTTCAAATTTCACTTCAGGCGTCAATGTTTTGCTTTGTGCTCTTATTGTTTTAGTTTAGTTAATAAGCCAGACGTCTGCGGCGATTTCATTTTTGTTTTTGTTTTTTTGGTGTAGTTGTTGCTATTGTTTTTTTTTATTGACCAATAATGCCACTACATTAATAACAATTTGTTGTTACTTAGTTGCCACTTTAAAATAGAAAACAAATATTTCAAACCATAAATAGCCAAAATGGAAAGAAATTTATAAAAAATAAAAACAAATAATGACGAATAAAGCCAATAATAGCAAAAATAATCATTGATATATTAGCGCAATTCACAACCTTGTGCAAATAGTATTGCATCATTGCGTTTGCAAAAAGGTTTAGCATATTTTTGCTCTACACTAACAAAATACACAGCAACAACAAAAATATACTCAACCTGTTTGCACATGCAATGATGCAATACCATTTGCACAAGATTGTGAATTGCGCTATTAAGTTTTTTTTTTTTTTTTTTTGGAAATAAAAATGGCTATAAAGTTTGATGGTTCAGCCAATTATGGACCAAATATGTTGATTTTTGAAAGAAAATTTTATGTGATATATCAGATATACTGATAACAAATATTGGCCCATATGATATATGAAGTTTAAGGAAAGTTGTTTGCAACTAACACGCTAGTTTCGATATATCAATTTATCGGTCTCATATATTACTTATAAGGTTTCAGAATAATAGTTTATACTTTTGTAGATTAGTAAATGTATATTGAAGACATTAAAAATTAAATAACTTTCTTGTATAATTATTCTGAAGTAAAGCAAAATAAGTGTAAAGCTATGTATAGACGGTTATCAAATCATACAATGTTGTCAGATCTAGCAATGTGCTAGCAATGTACTGACATTGAAAAATTGTTAGCAAAAGGTAAATTGCCAATGCTTTTTCTTACAACGTTGGAAGACAAAAATTTAAAGTTCACATGGTTGTTAGACATTTTCTGGACATTTTTTGAAAAACGTTGTAAGATCTGACAACCGTCTATACAAAGCTTAAGCAATTTTTTTTATTGTACTAGCTGCAAAATATCTAACAATTCAGGGCTACTCTTTATAACTTTGTACTGCAAATTGTGTGTCAATTATTGCAACCTATATGTCAGGCGAGGTAAATAAAAGAAGACTATTATTAGACCCTAAACCCAATTAAGGTTTTCCTAATGTATCGTTTAGTAATCTTTTGAAGTTTTGCTTAAAGTCTGCTATGAAAAGTTTAAAATGTTTTTAGTTAATTTTCGAATATTTATATTTTCGTTTATTATAAAATAGTTGATAACACTAGTACTATTATTACTATTCAATTGTCTGCATTTATATTATAATCATTTAGTTATTATTTATTAATGCTAGACAAGATAAGGCTAAAACAATTAATAAATGCCAAAATTAGAGTAAATGGTATCAGCTAAATTTCGAATATTATAATTATTTGTATTTTATGTTTGAATTATATCAAGTCAGCTAATTGCGCCTATATTATCTAATGTAAATAAAAAACTTTTCTTTAAATGTTTTCCAATGTTTCGTCAATTATTTGTTGACTTCATCAGGGTGACGTAAATTTAACAGTAATTTTCACATTAAATTAAATTTGAATAAATTTTACAAAAAACATATGAATATATCTTTTATATGAATATTTTCTCTCTCTCTGAAAAACAGAGGCAAAAAACTTTGTCCGAACCAATATTTTGTTCGGAACGAATGGGTAAATTCACCTTAAGCAAAACCAAGTAAACAAAAACGGATAATTATTGTAGGTAAACAATAAAATTGTTTGTCATATTAAACTAAAAGACATATCAGTAGTACTACATTATTGAGTGACTGTGAGTCGGTGGCACACGTGTTAGCCGATAGCTTCAGTGGTGTGGCGAGGTTATTGACTCTTGTTAAACAAAACAACATTACCTATTATTATTCGTAAAGAGTCCCGGATGTAGGGTGATGCTTACGAATATGAATATATAGACAGATTATTAAACCCAAAACAAAATGAATATACATAAAACAAGCTCTGGATTATTAAAACTGAATAACATCAATTTAGTGTCGATAGTAACTAGGGTAATGATGCAATTATTCCGCTCTCAAACCCCTCCCAAACTAGTTTTCTTTCAAAAACGCAACTTTATTTTAAGAAGAACCCGAAAGAATCTTTATATTTTCTTTAACCCCAAAGGGAGGGTATTTAAGATTCGACACAGCCGAATATTGCATTCTAACTTGTTTATATTTTATTTCAATAAATTGTCTTGAACTGAATAATTTCATAAAAATATTGTATAAATAAAATATATAAATATTTTAATTAATTTACCTATAATTTTAAAATTTACATTGGTTAACTATAAAAAATTGCATTTAAAATGTTACACAAGATAAAAATAAATTAAATACAAGAAGTTTAATTAAACTTCAAGCCCAAACATTATGGTAGTAACATAATGTTGCTTGTACTCCCTCAACACACAATGATTAATGATCATTTTGTTAATTCCTTAAAAAGAGAAAAACATTTGACAAGAAAGACTTGTCGGTTTAATTAAGTAAGCAACAAAAAAAACATGAAATTATTTCAAACTTCTTTTGGTGTTACCGTGAGCACTAATAAACAAGCAATGTAATTATATTGCTTTTTTTTTTTTTGAGGAATTTAAATCAAACAATCAAAGTAAGGGGAAGCAGCAGCAGCAGCAAAGAGGTGTATTCATAAAAATCTAAAGGTTCCTAGACCTTAATTTTGAATATTATTTACACCAGCAAACACAATTATAAATAATACTCAGATTGAAATTGTTGTTAAATTTAATGTGTTTTAAACTGGTAAATATATTATGTACACACATCAAAATATAAGGTATTGTCACACATGGCAAATAAATTGTTTTACAACAAATTTGTTTGACGTTGTTTTCTCTTGCAAAATCAAACAGTATCAAATAAAATAACACTTAATATTCGTTATGTCTTGTCTTAAATAAAAGAAGTTTTTTTTGATAAATAAAAGAGTTCAAAAATATTTCAGTTAGTGGTTACGCCTTTTTCGGCAAACATTTGCCAAGTGTGACCGAACCTTTAGACTTTTGAAAGACATACGACAAAAGAAACTAAAGCTTGTGAAATACCTACTGACTAGTTTACGTTTTTCTGCAATTGCAAATCATTGCTAAGTTTTTGCTGTACTAATTTGCTATATTTTACAGCTTATATACATACATATTAGATCACCCATTAAAACCTCTTTTTTATTTTCTTTTCAGGTAAATTTTCCCGTATTAACAATCAAACGCCCTAAGTAAATATTTCAGTAAGTTGTATAATTTTATGAGCCATTGTAATGTTCATTAACAGCTGTTAATGTTACTTTGACTCATCCAATCTGCTATAATATAACTTTTGTAATTTATTTAAACAACTGTTTAAAGAATTAATTTGCACAAATATTTACAACAAAGAAATTTATTTCTAAAGTGAAATTTTTCCTAGAAATTTCTGTACTACAAAACTTTGTTAATCATAATTGTTAAGAAATGCACACGTTTCCGCATAACATAAGTGTTGTTATTAATAAAAAAAAAAAGAAACAAATTCTTGCAGTAAATATTTTCATTCTATTTAGATGAGAAAAAAGGTTTCATAAGTAAAATTGAACAAAAGATGTTTATTTCAAGATAATTACAACAATAATAAATTTTCAAACACTCAGTTAAATTTCAGTTGTATGTAGGGCTGCCAGATGAATATCGGAAAAAATCATCAAAATCTCGATAAAACAGAAAAAATCGTCATTTCGAGTTTAAAAAATCGAAAAAATAGAAAGTCATTATTTTTTACAATGTTGGAAGACAAAAATTTTAAGTTCACACGGTTGTTAGACATTTTCTGAACATTTTTCGAACAACGTTGTAAGATCTGACAACAGTCTATACAAAGCTTTATACTTTGTTTTTTAATATTTATTTATAATTCCCAACAGCCTATCGTTGAAAAAAAAACTTTTAAAATCGTTAGAATAAAATACAACAAATTTAAAATAGAAAAATATAATAAAAAATGAATTGTTCTGATTTATTGAGAAGCCCAATACACTACAAAACAATATAAAATAAAAGTAAAACGGAAATCAAACATCAAATATTGGTGATGATGATAAAAAAAAAACAAGTGCCAAACCTGCCAACAAAATAATCAAAATCTGAAGTCTTTTATGCACAAAAATACAATATAATTTTTTCTATTTCATTTTATTTTATTTTATACGAGTTTATTACAGCAGTATCACTGAGGGGAATCTATGGCAACATGTAGGGAAAAGTGAATGTTTGCAGTTTATATAAATATAAACAAAAACAAATTGGTAACGTTAGACTTAGGCAAACACAGACATATGGGTATTCACTGTTATAGACAAAACTCCCTGGTGAAATGTTCACCTAGTTTGTTTGTGTAAATGCACTGTTAACATTTTCAACTGGCCTGATAACACTTGAAATTTGTTAAACCCACTTTATTGCAATAAAACAAAGCTTTTCGTTATACTCCAGGAAACAGTGTAACCATTCTACTCTGGTTAATTCTTTTTTTTTTGTTTCTTTTTGTGTTTTGATTTCTACTGTAACACATGCTCATACACTTACGCCCCTCGTTTTCTTCTACTGACAACTGTATATCTATCAAGTTAATGGCAAATGTTTTGGTTGTTGTTCCCGATTACCATTGATTGTAACAATCTGCAAACGCTATATGTATGTCAGATGTTTATTTTTAGGCTGTGAAATTAATGGTTAATGAATTTCTGGTTGTTTGAAGTTTATTACATTAATGTGATATTGGTAGGTTGAAAACAATCTAATTAAAATGTCTATTTAACTTTGGAAAAAAAACAGCAATATACCTACATTCTCGTAGATAATCATTAAAATATTAAAGAACGCAGATGTAAACAAAAACAAACTCCCACGCTTCAAACTAATGTTACAAATAATAAAAAAAACCAAACAGTTTTTAATATATTTTTTTGGGGGCAAAACAGTAGCAAGTGTTGGCAGTTAGATTAGAGTTAGCTATTTTTAATTAGAGTTTCTATGGAGTTTACAAACATATTGGAATATATGGGGAATATTTAATAGGATTTTTTCAATTTGGCGCCATTCTGTTAAAGAAGACAGGAAATTAATTTGAAAGCTTTCATTTCAATATACAATAGTTAATTATGCATTATAAATTAATAAAATATGTTGTGTGTATAACAATCTGCAATGGGTTTATTAAATATGTTTATTAATAACTAAAGCTACGGTCACACTTGGCTAAAATTTACTTGAAAAAACGTAACCACTTTTTTTTAGCACAAATTTGTTTGACGTTGTTTACTCTTACAAGAGTTTTGCAAGATCAAACAGCATCAAATAAATTAAGACTAAATATTTGTTGCGTGTTGTCCTAAATAAACAAAGTTTTTTTTTGAAGAAGTCTTGTTCGGCAAATATTTGCCCAGTGTGCCCGTGCCTTAAGTTTTGTAGTTTTATTTTTAATTTTTTTTATTAAACTTTATCGTTAAGAGATAAATTGTCTGACGGTTGGCTGGCGTTGATTTTGGTTTAAAAAAAATTGCTGAAGTGATTTAATATTGTTGATCAAAATTTGTGATATCAAAAAATGTTTAAATATTTTGCGGGATACTCACAGTTTAATAATTCTACATATGCTATGTCAACAATCTATATATATAAAATACAATGTTCGTATGTTTGTCCTCTATAGACTCTAAAACTATCCAACCGATTTGGCCCAAACTGGTTTCATTGGAAAGGTTATAGTCCAGATTAGGTTTACGGCTATATATATATTTATTGTAATAGCAAGAGTTTTGAAATATTGCAGTATGATTTGAATAATCAGGAAAAAAATAGGCGGTATCGGACCAGTGGGAGTGGCAGTTCCCATACAAAGTAAATATTTAATATCATATATCTACAGTTCTATAATAGCCAGAGTCTTGGAAATTTGTGCACGCTGAATATTTGTTAATGTGAATAGTCGTGGGAAAAATGGGCGGGATCGGACCAGTGGGAGTGGCAGCGTAGCAACGCGCGCAGGGTACAGCTAGTTTGTAATAAAATGTAAAGTCTAGCTTTAGGCAGTACAAAATGTTAACTTTAGACAACTAAGCAAATTAGAATTTAAATTGCTTAAATACCAACATCTTACTTCATATATGAATAAACTAAAGCACCTTTATGTAGCTTAATTCTAACTTAAATCATAGGTCTTAATGTTATTCAATATTAAGAACAATTATTGTTTTTATTTTGAACTATTAATTTTAAATCATTAATATTTCTTTTATTTCGGCTCGAGTGCATTAAATTTAATTTTTCATTAAATTATTTTTACTGAAGGTAGGAATTGTTACATGAAAATTATTATTAAAATTTATTGATAATTTGTCTTGTCTTAGGATTCGAACCTGGGTTGTTGGTTGAAAGTGTTGTTTCTCGAAACATATGTAAATTCAATTGCAGCGCCTCTGGTGGTGAGTAGCCGCATTAATGTTAAAGCTTGATTTTATAGCCTGTATTTAATTATTTTACTTCGGTGGCGTTTTAAATTTAGGTTAATCTTTAGGTAAATCTCTTCAATTCTAGCTTCAATTGTATGTTTAGAAATTTTAGCTTTAATGGAGGTCTTTATGTTGTTCGAATTTCGCTAAAAAGAGCAGCTAACTGGCTCAGTTATAACAGAATATCAGGAAGGAATATTCGTATATATGCTGCTAGTCAAACTGCAATAATGTCTCTGACAGCTGTATACTACATCAATCTTGGTCCACGAATGTTGAACATCCTTGAATAGGATGGCGAGTAATTCAACAGTGGCACTCATATGGGTGCGTGGACATGGATACATAACAGGCAACTTTGCTGTTGAAGATTTGGCAAAGAAAGGCTCCATGTCATCTGATGGTGACATTGATCATCTATGAGGTATTCCACTATCAATATGCAAGCGACAAATGAACACACCTAACAATCACGCAATTAATTTGGCCTAGGCTAAATATGGAACGCACGATGTAACTTGGTGTCAGTTATCACAGGACACTGTAAATTCGGCAACCATCCAAAGGGATAGGTATACCCTACAATGTTTTCTACAGAAGTTGTAATAATGAAGAAGATGAGGAAACCGTCATTGTCCAGCTATGAGTACTTCACGTAATATCTTTCAGGGTCAACCAGTCTTGAATATCTATCTGAAATATCCGATATGAAATTAAAGAAAATTGATGCCTTCTTTAGGAGTAGTAATTGGCTGCCGCGATTTGATATTTAAATTCCTTTTGGTAAAACTATTCGCTAGTAAATGACTCAGAGTGATTACTTCATCTATTTTCTTTAGACACTTACAGAGTGCACAACTTCTCCCTGTATACATATACTTTCTTCTATCTCTGTCCATCTCCTTCACTTTTCTTCTCTCTCTATATTTTTCAGACCAGCGATAATAGATCTAAGTGAGCTGTGCACTTCACAGCTGCCTGTTAACATAACCTAGGCCTTTATGTTTAATTAGCGATCATTTTGTCGGATTTATATTCAGTTTGGTTTGCATTTCAACATGAATAGACTGATGCCTGAACAAAGCATTCAAATTCCAAATTGTGCAAATTGATTTTAAAATCATGGTTCTGTGTGTGTTTTTTTGATGTATAGAACATTGAAATAGAATAAAAGAAAGACGATTTCTTAAATTGTTCTGAAATTTACTTTATTCGAAAGATTAAATAAAGGCAATATTATTTAAATAATACTTTTTTACAACTGCGAATGTTGTCCTCCAAGTGGTCAATCGTTATCGGTGTAGACTAGCGACTTCTTGTTTATAAAGCTATATTTTAGCTTTATAAACAAGATTTTGAAAAACTCAAAGTTATTCCATATGATTTTCTTCTTCAAACTGTGAACTGCCTGCCTGTCAAAGATCTTTCAATTTTAATTACAATTTAAATACAAAATTTATAATTTACTACCAGTGTTTCTATATTGTTGCTCTTTTTATATAATCTGACAGCTAGATTTCTATAATTAAACGTGATTATCATTTAATTGGCGGTTTAGTAGTGTATTATAATAAAGACCAAATACACATGCAGAGAAATGTATATAAATTTTAAATCCTCTAGAATTAACACAAAACACGAAATGAATTTTTAACAAATAATAATAGTGTGTATTTCAGGTCAACGGTTAATGTAAATTCAGAATTTAAAATATTATAAATAGTTTTTGTTTATTCTTTAGCATCAGTTTAAAAAATTAATTGTAATAATAATTCATTTGAGTTGAAGTTTTATAAAATACTGTATTATAGCGGAATATAATATGAGTCATTATGATTTTTGTTGACTTTATTATCAATAATTTTGTGATCAGTGTTAAAATCATGGTTAAAATCATGTTGATGTATAGAACATTGAAATAGAATAAAAGAAAGACGATTTCTTAAATTGTTCTGAAATTTACTTTATTCGAAAGATTAAATAAAGGCAATATTATTTAAATAATACTTTTTTACAACTGCGAATGTTGTCCTCCAAGTGGTCAATCGTTATCGGTGTAGACTAGCGACTTCAAACATAATATATAGCTTTATAAACAAGATTTTAAAAAACTCAAAGTTATTCCATATGATTTTCTTTTTCAAACTGTGAACTGTGAACAGTTTTAGTACCCAAAATGGAACAAGTTTTTTAGGTTTATTTATTATCCAAAGGGTCTAATTGGTGTCAATTTAACCCGATTTAGGTCAATGCCATTTTAAAAAAAGTTTATATTTACTACACGAACCTGGTCTTCTTTAAAAAATTTTAATATTTTTTCATATATGTATTTCAAGCAAAATATGATAACACTTACACACAAGCAGCTTGAAACGAAATAAATTTGTCATTTTAAAATAAAATTTTACATGGATTGTAATCACATAAATCGGACCTAAAATTGAATGACAAACCACTTACACAAAAAATAGTACTTGCTACCCACTGTGCAATAACTGGACATACTGATAATACTAAACGATACATGCGAGATATGTTACATTCCTGCAGGAAATGTCAATAGTGAAACTGTACTGACCAGTACTAGTGACACAGCCACCAGTACTAGTCACTTATTATACCCCAGATAGTGCTAATTACTATAGACATTTAACATGTGTGTGTCAATGAAAATCCACTACTGACACAGGTAGTGGAAAAATTGGTGCTTTCAAGCCACATAAATATTAAATTTTTGAATTATTGACTTTTTACATAATTTGGCTAATATGTATGGAAATAAAATTTAGTTTAAGTCTACAAGTAACTTATTTTTAGTTCGATTTAATTTTTTTTTTATTTTTTTAATGGATGAAGTCATTGTGTTCAAATGTGCCCCCCACACGGGGCAGCTTTGAACTAGGATGGGGCAGCTTTGAACGGCAATTTTTTCTTGTAGCGCTTATGTCCAAAAATAACTAAACAGTTATATTTTTATATATATAATAAATTCGATTTATTTATTAAGAAAAACATAAGCATTAACAATTAAAAAAAATAAAAAAATTCAGATCAAAAATAAGTTTTATATTATTAAGACGGAAAAGGTATTGCTATTTCAAGTGACATTACATTTTCCTTTAAAGCATCATGATCAGCATTGGATTCGTCATTTTCAGAAAATCAGAGAGAATCAACAATGTTTGGTACTTCGATTGATAAATTAACATGCTCAAAGGTGCCCCTTTCTCTAAAACTAAGATATAGGTAATTTTCCGAAAATTGATACTTTTTGTCAGTAAATTTAACTTACTTTTTAATTGGAATATGAATAATGACACTTCGTTTTTTTTTTTGTTAGATCCTGATTATTTTCCGCCTGTTACTCCCGAACTGAAGTTTAGCATTACGGTTAATATGTATATAGAAAAAACACATTTAATATTAGCTGAAATACCTGGCTCCATTCAAAAAAAAAAGAAAGTTTTAAATAAATAAATAAATAGTTAAAATTTAAAGTTGGTATTTTAAATAATTCTGGCTTGACCCTCGGTCTGGTACTAAACATAAGCCTATTCAGAGTTATGGTTTTGTTTTTCACACAAATTATGCCAAAATCATTAAATCTACAAATTAACTTTATCTCATTTATTAAACACTTCATGACTTTTTTGTAAATTGACTGTAAAACAAATTGTTATACTTTAGCAACATTTGTCTGGCTTTTATTTGATTTTCAACTCAAAAATTCGTAGGCTATTCAATTCCATTTAAACAATTTCGTTTAAATGATACCAATGATGACATGTGCGTCATTATTTTATGATTCCGTTTAATTGTTTTCAGTTCTGTTCTGTTTTTTTTTTCTTTATAAATAATTTTTTATTGTTAAATTAAAACCATAATTTCCTGTAATTTAAACAAAAATTTATTTTTTTGTTGAAATGTTTTATACGTTGTTTAACATGAATTGCAAGCATTAAAAAATATCAAGATTGTTGTCTTCAAACGATTGAAGTCTTTGAACTTTTTTGTTGGTTAATTTGGCACGTTTGTGCGAGGGTTAAAATTAACCAAATTAACCATTAACCAAAGAATAATTAACAGGAAAGAAATTAAATTATGGTCAAATAAAAAAACATTAATAAAAACAAGTAAGAGTTTATATATTTGGCTGTGCTGAATCTTATATACCACACAATATTATTAACAAATATTGTCCTGTAATTTCTATTTATTTTAGGTTTTTTTGGTTGAGTTTCATCTCAATAACGATATTTACAAGAACTTTATGCATATTCCAGCTATAATCAAGTATTTATACTTGTCACTTTCTTTCATAACTGCAGTTTGTTTATATTTTTACAGCGTGTAAAATAAAGCGATTTACTTTAACTCACAATAAATTAAGTACCAAACACACTAGAGAACTGATTTTGGCTTTTTGAAACGTCAAAATTGTCACCTCTGTATCATCTGTGGTTATTCTTCGAAATTGAGCTTGTATGTCAGTCCATAGCCAATTATGATCTAATTTTCACAAAAGCCAATAATATAATTTTTACATGCTTATAACTGTTAAAATTTTGGTTCGATATGAATGTTTATGTAGGTTAATGAGTTTTCGGGAGTAGTCTTCCATTGACTCCAGTCCATTGATTCTCTCAACGATCAAGCCGGGATTCCGCTGAGTATTATCAAAAGACTCTACTGAAACTGGAGCTGACTTTGGACGGCATTTTGCTCTAATAAATTCTAACCGTTCTTTTGGTGGTACACTTTCCCGATTATAAGGATCTAGAGACTAGGATTGTGATCAATATTCTTAATACAGACCCAGTGGAAAACAAAAGAATAATGGAAGACATTGTAAGCACGGATAAGGTTACATGGGTAGTGAAAATATGCAACGCATATACTTACTACTACGGGTCGGCAGTGCCTTTCTTGCTATCTTTCTGTTATCTGGTGAATTTATATAGGAGAAGCCTTATCTTGGACTACTTGCCGAAAGAGTGGAGTGTGGTTAGTGTAATCTTCTTAACCCCCCTTTGCCACATGCAAGTGCAAGTTCGAAAAACTCAATACACTTACAGTTTTTTGCTAACACAATCATATTTTTCGCACTTACAGCTCAACTTGCAAGCTGATTTGCTTGTAAGTAAATTTTTGACACTTGCCGGAAGTAGAATGTCAAATCAATAGACAGTGCTACCAGTGTTATGTTTATAACAAATTTTCGGGACTTTACAAAAAATTATAAAGAAAAAAGAACAAAACTATTAGACAACACATCTTAATAGTATTTTTAGATATAAATTTCATGCATTTATTAAAAAAAATGTAAATTAAAATTTGTTTTCCGTATTTTTTTCTTTTGACAGTACGGCAATACTGGATCCATAAGCGTTTGAAAATTAACAGAATTTTATGAAAATATTTTGTTTGAAGTTTGTTTGTTGACGACATTTAAAAAATGAACTTACACTTGCTAGTGTAGCCACTAAAACAAATATTGTTATTTTTTTTTTGGTATTTTTCGTAGATAATATGTATAATTACTTGCATGTGGCCACGGGGTGTAACAAAGGCTGGTAAGCGAAGGCACTTACCATTGAAAGATTTCACAAGAATCTGTCTATCTTGTTTTCTATTGACAACACTGAATTGACTGATCGATCTGTATTTGATAGGCGCTTCATTAGTGCTGTTGAACATGCCTACTTCAAGGGTGAATCTGTTAAGAGTGGTTTCATGACGTGCCTGGGGTTGCACCACTGGGAATTTACTCCCGGAAATAACAAGCATATTATATTATAAGTTTTAGATACGCTGATTTTTAAATTGAGATTTTTTCTTCATAATTCTAGCTACCATATTACCATAAATGATATGCTTTTTAATTATAAACACATTAATGGTGGTGGTAAAATTCATTTCCGGTGTATAGCCAGGAAAATAATCGGGATTCAAAGCAAAGTGGGCCATGGTGTAAGTGAAATTCTGCAAAGAAATCAGTTTAAAATAAGGTAAACGTTTCTATGAATGCATATCTACTTACTGCTTGTAGAGGACAATTTTTGGGAAAGTTATCACCCTTAGCCAGATGCTTGAAAAACGCTGCCACCATGGGATTTTTACTCTGAAAGCTGCCCACTTTGCAGGCATCTGTGCGTAATTTTAAAAGACTTATGTTTTTATGTTTATTTTTTCGCGGTATACTGACAGTAATCTCTATCACAATATTACTGAGATTCTGTTTGGGCATAAAGTGTACCTGCAAATAATTGCCACGATTTTTCGGCATCTCCTTAATAGGACACTCAAAGAAACTCACCCAGTCAACATTTATAATGGTGCAGTTGGTTTTGGTCCAGCTTATTTCAAATGAACGCTATTAATAGAGTAATATTGAAGTTTTGTGTAAAGTTAGGAAATAAATTTAACTTACAGAAGATTTCGATTCCTTGAAATTGTTATAAATAATATATAAAAGTAGTAAATATGTTTTGGAATTCATTTTGTTGTTGCTGATATTTTAGCTTTATTGTTTTCATTTGAAATATTGTTTTGTGAAATTGTTTAATTACGATTAGGCTTAATTTTTGTAATGAGTGGTTTTGCGCAGACAATTGAATTTTAATTGTGCGATTAAGTCAATTAGTTACAATTAAACTCATGTAATAATTTTAGTCATTTAGGTATTGATGTTATATATTGTATGAATATATAAATAGTTTTACTCCGAAAGTTTTATTTTGCTTTAATGTGGCTTCTTACTAATAGATGGCGCTACTAAAGTTTAATTGAAATGAATTTGTTTCAATTTTATGCGGTTAATATGGTTTTTATTCAGTATTATTATTCGATTAGTCGAAAAAAATGTTTTCAATATTAAATTTTTGTGTTAATAGATAATGAACATATTTCTAACCTGAGCTATGTATAGACGCTTGTCAGATCATACAATATTGTCAGATCTAGCAATGTTCTAGCATTATATTGACATTGAAAAATTATTAGCAAAAAATAAATTGTCAGTTCAGATGACTGTAAGCAAAACTTACAATTTCATTGACACACAATTGTCAGACAATGAATTTATCTGTCAACCGAAATTGTCAGTTCACACGGTTGTCGGATTGTGTGTGTTTAAAAATTTTAAATATTTTCATGGAACCAATTTCTTTAATTTAATTCTTTAATTTTCTTCCACTTTGTTCCAAAATGTTATTAATGTACACTTTGATTTGTTTATTTATTTATGTAGTATATATATAATTGCATTTAGAACTAATTTCTCTGACAATGCCGCCATTGACACATGCATAAATTTTGCACATATGACAATTAAAAGTGTTTGACAATTGTCTTAAAACTATCTTACAATGACAAAAAAATGTGTTTACACGATTGTTAGATATCTGACAATATATTTGTCATACAATGTACTGAAAATCCTTTTTCTTACTACGTTGGAAGCCAAACATTTTAATTTCAGACGGTTGTTAGACATTTTCTGAACATTTTTCGGACAACGTTGACAAGGTCTGACAACCGTCAACGGGGTTGAAAGAGCAAAAAACACCAAAGGTATTTATATGTTTAAACGTATACATGTATGAATTATGTATGCCAAACGGTACTGGATTTTCAAATCCCTGGATTCGAGATTTTTATATAATATTAAAACAAATTGTTCTTTTTTTTATAATACGAAAAATACTATGAATAAAACAGATTATTTCAACATTTTAAAAGATAACTTGGCAAAGAGCGTTGAAAAATTGGGACAACTGTCCCAAGCCTACTGCCAAAATAGTAAAGGACTGGCTTGTTTACCATATTCCAGATTGTGTGACTGGATAATCCCCAGTCACACAATCTAAGCCCCATCGAACATTTGTGGGAACATCTGGATGATCGGCAAATAAGAAAAAGGGAAATTACAAACAAGGATTCTCTCAAATTAGAAAATATGATGAAAATGAATGACTGAAAATGTTCCCCGAAGTTCCTAGAAAACTTGTGAAATCGATGCCCAGAAGCTGTAAAAATTCAAATGCCAATCAAACTAAATACTAATTATTTTTAAGTAACATTATTACTCTTACTTTAATATAGAGATAATGTACATTTTCTTTTGACGCAAACCCGTTTTCATACAATTGCCAACAATTTGGACAATTTGACAACAGAAATGACATAGTGAAAATGCGGCCTTAACAAAGTATTATATCCCTTTCAGACCTGACACAAAACTACCAGGAATATTTTTTATAATTTTTAGAATATGTGGTTTCTACAGCATATGAAATTATAATCAATGAAAAGGTTTATTATTTTTATAACTTTCAAGGATTTTCAGGATACGCACAATTGATGCAGCTCGGTTGATTTTCATTATAAAATAACTAAAAATCATATGATATAGGTTTAAACTCTTTTATTTGTTCGTTTTGTTTGTTTTAAACGTTATAAAAGTGTATTTTTTTTATAGATTTTGTTGATTAAACAATTTGCTACGTTGCTGTTTTAGTTTGTCACAAAAACTGAGTATGGCGCTAAGACAGGACTTTAATTTTCAACTGTCAATCTTTCTAGGTATCATTCAC
Organism: Bellardia pandia; assembly: GCA_916048285.2. Lineage (NCBI taxonomy): Eukaryota > Metazoa > Arthropoda > Insecta > Diptera > Calliphoridae > Bellardia > Bellardia pandia. The sequence continues at coordinate 95,899,657 of OU696531.1, read as the reverse complement.
AATAGTGCAAATTAATGCCTGCTCTGGCCTCAACACTTAAAGTTTATTCAAATAACACAGCCCAACACGAAAACTAGTGACTTCAATTTGTAAGTCAATTTGTATACATACTATATAGGGGTCCAATTCCTCACTTCCTTTGACCAGGGGCCAAATTACCGCATTCGTAATCGAATGAGCTATCGTATCGAAAAATGATTTCGATATCGAAATTATGATAAAATGTACTAAATTTCTTGCTCGATATCGAATGCCATAATCTCAAATAAGAAAATTACGATCAATTTTACTCGATATCGATATATTTTTTTTAAATTACGTAGTTTACGATTTTGTGTAACATAACTGAAGAACAGTTTAACATAATTAGTGGAAAGAAAATTTAAAATTTAGCCACAATATTAGCTTCATTCTGCCCTAACATAATCACCCTTATTCTGTTTGGCGTTTTTAATAATTTTTTGCAAATCCGTATTCCTGTTGGCAATATTGCCGTTTAACGATGACTGTTGTTGTTTGGTATTCTGTAACATGAATTGACGTTGATGTTGCCTTTCATTTTATCGACAGTCTTTATAGTTTTGTCTTGTGTTGTTTTCTGCTGTGTTTGAAAAATTAAAAAAAAAAATGGAAAAAATTAAAATAACTAAAAAGTGCCAGTTCGAGAAGCTAGTGGAAGAGCTTGAAAAGAATCCATCACTAGCCAGAGAGTTTTTTAAAACGGGGTCCCTTCGACTCTACTTAAGTGTTCGCACGTAGTAAACTACCACGTAAACCAAGCCAAAGGATTTCACAGGGGCGCTGTTCCTTTTAATTTTAAGGAACAGTGGGAGGCTATTGCCACTGTGATAAATTCTCTCGGTCCACCAGTTAGAACTGGTGATGGATGGCAAAAGGTAAGGTAAATAGTTTGTTTTAAAGTGAAAAGAAAAGTGGCCACAAATAAAGCAGAATGCAAAGCTACTGGAGGTGGTGTATTTAAGCAGGTAATGCTGAGTTCCTTGGAGGAAGCTGTGGCAAATTTATTGCAATTTCAAAAACAAAGAAAAGCTGAGGGTATGGTGCAAGGAGTGTCAAACACTGAAGACAATGTTGCTGTATATTTCTCGGAATCACTTGAAATGGTAAGATATATTTGTTTAAAAGTCCATCCACATTCCGGCAGTCCATTGATATTTTACTATTTACAGGAAAGATTACCTACCATCAGTAGCGAATATGTAACATCAGTGCCACCAACAAAACTAGCGATATCTACAGCTTCAACGTCAACAGCAAAATCTGCATCAGCAATACCAGTAACAGTTTTAAAGCAACCAATAAGAGCAACAACCAGTTCTCCAAACGCGATAAAAAGGAAGATTAGTTATGCGTTGAAAAAAAATTAAAACTCCTCTAAACTAATTGAAATGCTTGAAAGGCAAAGCATTGACCAAGCCAGTGTATTGACAGAAATGTCAAATTCTATAATGTCGTTAAAACGTAGCCTAACGGATATAAAAGACATTGAAGCCAAAAAATTAAAATTAGAAGTGAAGAGAAGAGAACAGAAGCAAAAGGGAGGAGGAAAGGCATCTAGCCGATATGAAATTAAAAATGCAAGATTTCTGTCTAAGCAGTCTTCTTTCCACTATTAATTTTGTTTCAGCTTTCTTTACAAACAAATGTTTATTCCAACTTTACATTTTTTTTTCAAAAACAATAAACAAAATGAATCAGCTGACTCTAATATTAGAGATGTGTACTGTATTTTATTTGCATTATCGATAAACAGTCAATGTCGTCATAATAATCTTACAGAATACCAAATTATCATAGAATTGATGTTGCCTTAAAATTGACATTGTCATTGCCGTCGCCAAACAGAATAAGGGTGAATATGTACTCCACTTGTATGCAATTCTAGATGCATACAAACTGACTAAGATATCTAAGGCACCAAAAATAAGTTTTGATTTTGTCGGGCTGTGTAATCGATTATATTTTTACTAATTTATAATTCTTGTTCACATAATCATCAAATAATTAAATATTAAACGATTTAGATAGCAAATATTACTAATCAAAACAATTGTACGCGCTGATCTTGAGGTTTACATTTTAAAATTCTGAATAATCGATAAAATTGTATTCGATTAATTGTTCATGAAAGCAACGCACAACAAGCCTCTTCTAGTTAGTGAGTTAAAATTAAAGCACCAAATTACCAAATTTCTTTATATTTTCCTTAAAATTGCGAACAGTAATTGCTTACAAGGTTTTGTTGAATTGGCCTGGATCCAGACTTTACAGGTGATATTGGCAAAAATGCTGCCTAATCCTTTAATTCAACGGAATTTATTATCCAGATATCTTAAGAGAAATATACAACTCTGTACGATTGAAATTTTACAAAAACATTTCGTTTTATGCTGCTAAAGTTATGGTCACATATCGCAAATATTTAATTAAAAAAGCGTGACCACTTGTTTTAGCACAAATTTATTTGATGTTGTTTACTCTTACAAGAGTTTTGTAGTATCAAATAAAATAAGACTAATGACTAATAATGACTTTGCCTAAATAAACTAAGTTTTTTTTAATAAATAAACGAGTTCCAATAGTTTATTTAGTGGTTACGTCTTTGTCAGCAAATATTTGTCAAGAAAATATTGTTTATTTCGCATACAAATCACTTCTTGTTTATAATACTGGCCATTAGATGGGCAGTCAACAAATGTATTCTATTCGTAAACATACTAAATTGTAAAGAAAAATTCATTTCTGGTGTATAGCCGGGAAAAAAGTCGGGATTCAAAGATAAATTGTCCACATTATAGGTATTATTCTGAAAACATACAATTTTAAACAACATTACCATTTTAAACAACAATACAATTTATAGAGACCTACAGCTTTCAGAGGACAGTTGGTGGGAAAATTTGCCGACTGATACAATTGCTTTAAAAAGGCAGTGATTACCGGATTGGCCGAGTTACGTTTAGACACAATACAGCCATCCGAACGAAACTTTATTAAATCCACATCCTTATCCTTTTTACGTCTGCCCGGCATTGAGACCTTAAAATCCAATAAAACTTTTTCAATATCACGGCTAAATTGTATATGAGCTGAAACATAATCGCCACGATTTCGAGGATATTCATGTATAGAACAATTAAAGTAACCAAAATGGGGTTTGGAAAGAGCCTTACAGGAGACACTATGCCAGTGTATAACAAAATTGCGCTGTAAGAAGAATTATAAAGGATTTTTTATATTTATTATATATATATGGTAGAAAAACTTACCAGGCAGTAACTGTTTTTAGACTTTAACACAATTAGTAAAATTATTACAATGTTGTTTAATAAAGCCATCATAGATGTCTGTCATAAATGGAATATTAGTTTAAATTGTTTACTATTGTTTATTTGGTAATTTAATGTTTGTTTTAGAAGCTTTTTTAAACTGATTGAAATACAATTGAATTTTAATTGACATTTGTTTTTTTAGCTAAATAAACAGACTTGGCAAATAGTTTTATAATTGCTGTAAAATGCTAATGGTGTTTTTTTAATTGAGTGGGATGCCCCTCTCTAATATTTAAGAGGGGTTTTAATTGGTTTTTATGATTTAGCTGTTATATTAGGTATACTTTTTATATTTTTCAATTTAAAACTTATGTCAGCAGTAACTTTTATTTAACGATGTCCGTCCATCCGTCCGTCTGGCTGGCTGGCTGTCCATGTAAAGCTTGTGCGCATAGTACGGATCGCAATTTTGAAGATATTTCGACAAAATTTGGTACGTGATACTTTTTCCGCCCAAGGATGGATGGGATTGAAAGTGGTGGAAATCGGTCCATTATTTCACATGGACCCCATACAAAAGTCCTCCCGTCATTGGTGTTTACCGATTACAAATGTTTGAGTTATACAAGGAACCAAACAAATTTCATCACAAATGAGTGGGTAATGAAGCCAAATCACATCTAGAAATTTTGTGCAGATCGTTTCATAATTAGTCGTAGCTCCCATATAAGGCCCACTTCCGAAAATCATTTTAACGATCATTAATTTCTTAATAGTGTTAGTAGTGAAATAAAATTCGACATAAATAATATACATAAATGATGACACCTAATTTTATAATGGTCGGTCCGTAATTAGTCGAAACTTCCATATAAGAGATAAAGTTTAACATACACAATATTTATATTCACAGAAATCATGACACTAAATTTTTGGATGATCGGTCCACAATAGGTTATACCTCCCATATAACGCCCATTTCTGAAAAACTGTTTTATACATATACTGGGTGTAGGGTATTATATGGTCGGACTTGACCGACTATACTTTCTTACTTGTTTTTTCTTTGCGAAAAGCGTATCTTAAGCTGTTTATTTTTGACAAAACAGATTTCTTTTCCGCATCAGGTTCTACTTCTTGTAACTTCTTCGCCAGCTTGTTGTAGGCAGCATCTGTTTTTGGCGCGAGCCTGTTACTCGCTAGATTTAACTTGTCACAGGCAAGGTTCAGATATATGTATATTTTTCAATAAAATCAACTATCACTTGGTTGTGTTTACGCGACATGATACGCGGTACAGTTGAGCCCCCACATATGTTCACTTTAGTTGAAACTGTCAGTTAAAAATATAAAAGTTGAGTTGAACTGTCAGTTATTACCCATATATGTACAGTTTTAACTGACAGTTTTAACTGAACAGATAACTGACAGTTTTAACTGAACAGTTGAAACTGACAGTTAAATCTGCACACGAACTTTACATTATGAACTGAAATCAATAGAGGAAGCTGATTAAAGGTTGTGTTTAAATGAGAGTGAGAGAAAGATAATAACAAAAGTACAATTTTAGCTTTAATCATATGGCCTTATGTACTTTAATTTCATCTTTATGTGGTTCACTTTTAACTTTATTTACTTTACTCTAACTTTTAAATTTTAAATATTTCATGTGTTATTTTTAACACTTTATTAAAAACATCTTTAAAGTTTGTTATAATCTCTTGGTTTCATTGAACAGCTTTTATCAAGCTTTCCGACTGACAGCCTCACTTTCTTCATGAGACAACAAAATTCCCTTAAAATGTTATTAAATATTAATAAATTCGATTAAACAAATATACAGTTGGCAAATAACAAACTGTAAAAATCCAGAAGACAATTAAAAACCTGAGAAAAATCTCTGCTTAAGAAGAAAACGAATAGCAAAGAAAACCTGAACAGTGTCTTGTTGATTTTCTTGCTTAATTTTTTTTTATCATTTATTTCACTTGACTGCATAATAATATTTACAATGTTTTATGCTTTTTAATGCTTATTTTCTATTCCCTTTATGGGAATCGCCAACAAAGCAACAACATACGCCATCATGCCACCATTCAAGCCTTATGTCTGGTCATACGACAAATGCATTAAGGATGTACGGAAGGACGAATGTTTATTGTTATTATTACTATAATAGCCAGTCAAACAAGCAAGCATTACACTCAACAGTCAAACCAAACAGTCCTTTGGATCCTGCAACTTACCGACCAGCCAGTTTAAAGAGTCTGTGAAACAGCAGGAAGTCTGCAAAAAAAAAAAAAAATAGAAGAAATACTTTGCAAAAATATAAAATTTTTATTAATAGAACAAATCGCTCATTTGCTATATAAAGACAGCAACAAACATAAGGAAGGATGTCATAGAGATGACGTTTGCTATTCAATTTACTTACAAACTGCTTTGGCATTTAATGCAAATGTCAACCATTCATTCATTCATTCATTCTTTATATTTAGTTTCTCTTTTATTTTCTGTGCGCTAATAAATGCTAACAGAATATAATTTCATTTTGATGACTATATACAAAAAGATAGAAAGGATATTAAGTGAATCATGAAAAGTTTAGCTACTGTAAAAACTGTATAAGAGGCAGGGAAATCCATAAGTATGTTGTCAGGAAAACTTTAAAGCAAGTAATAAACATTGAGTTACGTAGCAAAAGTTAGAAATTGGTTAAACTTAAGGGCGGCAGACTGAAATGTTGGTGGAAGTTTTGCTAGCAAATATATAGACAAATTCACGAAAAAACGGTGTAAAGAAAAAGTAAAACAATAATAAACAGCTTAGTTGAGCGACTTAAATAGTTAGTATAGGGTGTTTTTTTTAGATGTATAGAACTTTTAAATGGAATAAAACAATGATGATTTTTTTTAAATTGACTTGAAATTTACTTTGTTCGAAAGATAATCTTCTGGCATTATAATTTAAATATGACTTCTGGCATATGAACTCGGCTCGGACGTATGCCTGTCTGCAGGTTCAATTATCGATGATTTTTTCCAGTATTTGTGTTGTCGGTCCGTCAATCCGTAACACCACCTGTTTCTGAACGGTTCGATCTCAAATCTGTATGCGCTCCTAATAGATATATAAAGGCATCTAGAAGCCGATTATCTGGTCTCCCACTCAATAGTTCTCTTCACTCTTGACTCGATACCAAAACTACTGGGACCAAATTACCGCATTCGATATCGAGTAAAATTGATCGTAATTTTGTTATTTGAGATCATGGCATACGATATCGAGCAAGAAGTTTAGTACATTTTATCATAATTTCGATATCGAAATTATTTTTCGATACGATAGCTATTCGATCACGAATGCGGTAATTTGGCCCCTCGATATATGAATGTACATTAGAGTGGTTCGAAAAAAAGTTGTGTCAGTCATCCCCTAGCATTAAAGAGAATGTAAACACAATTCCAGAAATAATTGTTTTTTTACTGCCACGTCAAATTCTAGTCATAACTTTTAAATATTCGTACAAGAATATTTGGCAAAATTGTGGATACGAACCGAGTTTTTAAAAGCTTCACTGTCGAACACTTAGCCAAAGTGAAATATGCCGTCTCAAAAAGCTTTCACAATATAGAAAACATAACAACATGAACAATTAATTGAAATCAATCAGTAGGTCTCTTCGTAATGCTGAAAAGAACCAACTTTAGATAGTTATTATGAATTCAATATATAATGACTCGTAATCTTCTTAATAGGAAAAAGCCATTAATAAACCAATTTAGATGACTTCCAAGGAAGCTATATAATAGCAGACTTACTATCAAAGGAAGTGCTATTATTTTAATCGTGCTTAGCATAGATTGCAATGTTTCCAAAAGCTAGAAATATATAATCTTCCGAAAACGGGAAATGTCATCGTGAGGGTATGTATACATGTCTGTGAAATTTGTGAAACGTCTGTGAAGTTACATCTCACAATTATCTGATTTTTAATAAAAAAAAAATCTATATGAAGGCCCCTAATTTTAGCATTGGCTAATTGAACGATATTAAGCTATTTTCGAAGCAAACATACAGTTTTTATGAGAGAAAATTAATTTAATTTTTTTCTTTTAGCTTTTCTTAAATATTATCAATCTGTGATAAAAAAAAAAAAAACTTTAAGCTGACGATTTTATTTGAACAATGCTTTGCTTGCTTTAAATAAATATATATTTTAACGTTTAAATCAAAACATAAGTAGTAACCTTTTATTCTTATTGTGTGCATTAACACAACTACTTCCCTTATCACACCTTCCCTGCCTATAACAAACGATTGTTCTACACAAGAAATACTTTTTGATAAATTTCAAAAGAAAAATTTAATTGGCCTTTTAAATGTTAGAAAAATGCCAAATAATTGACAGTTACTTTTTGTTTTTTTTTTTTTGTGTAAAAAAATCTTTAAAGCATCAAATACCTTTTTAAATAAATACAACTCTTTTTTTTTAAATGTTTCAATTTTTCGTGGCTTTTAAAAAGCAAAACAGCATTTTTGTTATAAAGGTAAATACGAATAAATGTTTGTTGTTTTGGAGGAATTGTAGATCTCTTATCGCTGATGATGATTGTGACGGGTTCATGTGTTGTCTTAAACCAAACTAAGCAAGAGTAAATGATATAAAAAAGTGAGTTTGATAAAAATCTTTTATAATGGTTAGAGTGTGGCAGCAAAAACTTAATAAAAACATGGTGTTAACGTTTTAAGTTTATTTAAACATCAATTGAAAGTAAATAAATGTTGCTATTTTTATAAAACAAAAGTAAGTATGTAAGCTAAAGTAAAGTAAAGTTTAAGAGACTAAAGCTTTGTACAGACGATTGTAAGATCTTACAATGGTGTTCGAAAAATGTTCAGAAAATGTCTAACAACCGTGTAGCATAAAATGTTTGTCTTCCAGCCTTGTAAGCAAAATCATTTTCAGCATATTGTAAAACAAAAATATTGTCAGACATCTAACAATCGTTAGATGTCATTGTAAAATTGTTTTAACACAATTGTTAAACGCTTTGAATTGTCATGTGTGCAAAGTTTATGCAATTGTCCTTTTTTGTTTCTTGGCAATATTTAAAATTTTTAAACACACACACAATGCCTCACAACGAATTTGCCAATCTTTGCCACACAACAATCTGACAATTTCGGTTGACAGATAAATTCATTGTATGACAATTGTGTGTCAAAGAAATTGGCACAGTCGTCTGAATTGACAATTTACCTTTTGCTAACAATTTATCAATGTCAGTGCATTGCTAGCATATTCCTATTTCTAACAACATTTTATGATCTGACAACCGTCTATACATAGCTTAGTTTAGCAAGTTAATAAAACTAAGATTTAACAGATTGTTAAAGTTTTCAATAATAAAACGTTTAATATTAAAGCCTTCAATATTAAAAAATTTAAACTAATAGCTTTCAAATTAAAAGGTTTTAATACAAAAGCTTTTAGAAAATTATATTAATTATAAAAGCTTGCATTATTAAAGGGTTTAATAAAAAAGCTGTTACAAAGTTCGATTGAATATTTTACAGTTAAATTACTAAAGGTTTTTACCTTATACAATTCTTTATTGTAAACGATAATAATGTAAAAGTTTACAATTTAAACGATTTTGATATTAAAAATTTAAATTTTAAGTTTTATCAACAAATATTTATAATGAGAGTTTTTAACACAAAATCTATTTAAATAAAAACTATTAATAAAAAAGCTTTTTAAGTAAAACTTTAAATATAAAAGATTTGAAGGTCCGAAATTTTTAATAAATTAGCTTTTAGAGCTTCTTTAGAGTATAATATAAAACCATTCAAACGTTTTTAATGGAAATGTATTAAAACTCTTAACGAGTCATTTAAAGTTTTAAAAGTTTTCAATTTACAAAACGGTTTAAAATAAAAGCTCTTCTGTGGATTTAACTTAATTAATGAGTTTGTGAAATTGTTTTTAAAAGCGAAGTTAAAACAAAACTTCCAATTTAATTTAAAATATGCAGATAAAGTGATCATTATCAATATGTTAACTAGTTCAATTCACAAGTGATGTTGTAGTGTCGTACGAGTTGTACGTCATCTGAATGTACAATACATAGTTGTACAAATGTTGTGGGTAATTTCTATACAAATATTTTATACAAAATCTGTGACATTTTTGCATTGTGTTTTTCAAGCATGTATGTTGTAAATTGTATGATACAACAATACAATGTACAACATACAACGTCACTTGTGAAATGTACAATTGTGTGACTAGTTACAGATCTATATAAATTGTATAGATATTAAGCTATACAATCCATGTGTTGTGAAATTAGATAAGTTTATGAAGAGCCCTTTAGATTATCAAGAGCGAAGGGACACTCTTTGTATAAAGACAGTGTATGGCTAGAAAGTAAAGAAAAAATATAGTTGTGCATGTTTATCATAACTATTCCAAGATTTTTAGGTTTTTTTTTTAATTTGATAGTAACTGTTATTATTTATATGATTGCAACCATAATATGGTTAAGTTATGATTCTCATGATTACAGCAATCATTTATATGATTGTTTCTGGTGTACAGTTTTATGATGAAAAATCATAATCAAATAGCAACATATTATGATAAATGAATTCATCATAAACATAGAAAGCTACTACAATCGTATATATGATTGTAGTGATCATGAGAATCGTAACTTAATCATATTATGATTACCGCAATCATTTGAATAACAACAGTGACCATAACATTGTTGAAACATTTGTAAAAATGTTAACAGTGTTGTGGTAAAAATGTACAACTATATTTTTTCTTTGTGTGTGCTTATAGCAATACTTTATGGTCTTCCCTGCTCATCTATACTTTTCTACTTGTTCCTGGCTTTTCACTCACAACTTAATGCAAAAACCTATTGATGTCTGCCTTTTAACACATTTCACGTACTATTTCAAACCAATAATTTATTGCACATTTGTTCTTTATTGTTCAAACATCAACAGCATAAAAAGTTTTCAATATTTTGATAAAGTTTTTTGTGTTTTATTGTTTGTTATTTTTATTATTATTTTGATTTTATGTGTGTTTCTTCAGCTTCGCGGCAGCCATACAGAAAAAAACCCAACAGTAGCATATAGCCAGTAGTCAAAACAGTTTTAGTTTTAAACTTGTGATTTATTACTTTGCCGTTTTGTTTAAGGGTGGATTGTATTTTTGCCCGAAATAAGAGCCGCTTCAGATATTTGAGTTATAACAAAACTATTTTTAATTTTTATTTTAGTATTCGTTATTATAGCTATTTTTAAAATTTAATTGCATTATGTTAAGTCCAAAGTTCTTTTAGAGTCCGGTGACACTTTTATGAAAAAGTCATTAAACAGTGCTTCGGTAAGCAGGTTTATAATTACTGATTTTGTGGAGGTTTGTGTTTGTTTGCAATTTTATTGTTTTTCTTTTTTTAGTTATAAATATATGTAGGTACTATATTTTTAATGAAATCAACACTTTTTTTTTTTGGTTTAAATTTTTAATAAATCAGCATAAAATGAAATAAGTTATAACAGAAACTTTTATAGTTTTGTTGAAAATAAAGAAAAGCAAAGTAAATTATGTATATGTTTGCATACCTATTTTAATATTTATATAACAAGAAAAGCAACCGCTTAAGGTACGTAACCACTAAATATCATATACTTGCATTTGAACTCATTTATTTATATGTATAAAAGAAAAACTTTCCTTATTAAGGCCAAAGCATCACAAATATTTAACATTAATTTATTTAATGCTGTCTGATCTTGCAAAACTCTTGCAAGAGTAAACAACGTCAAACAAATCTGTGCTAAAATAAGTGCTTACGCTTTTTTGAGAAAATGTTTGCCAAATGTGACCGTACCTTTACTTTTGAACCACAAATACTTACACATTTTTTTTATATGCGGCAAGATAAATACGAAGTTAACTAGCACAGACAAAAACCAAAATTGTTTAACATTGATAATGTTACAGTCAACTGACCACTTTTAAGCCCTTGAATTATTGAAAAAAGTAAATTTTACAGCCATGTCACAGAATTTAATTTCGTTCGGAAGTGGAATTAATTCCGTACTTTGCTTATAAAGAAAAAGTAGAGCCTAAAGGACAAAGAATGGGTAATCACTCTTATTTCTAAAATTTATTGTATTGTATGTAAAATTATAAAAGTTCACTTTCTCGTTAAATAGTGACTCTAGACTCTAGCGTCTAGAGTTTAAAGAACAAAAATCGTTGATCACTTTTATTTACCAAAATTATGTTTTTTTTTTTGTGTAAAAATATAAAAGTCCATTTTCTCCGTAAATAGAGGCTCTAGAGTCTAAAGAATAACAAACGGTGATCACTTTTATTTGGCTAATTTTTTATTTTGAGAGAATTCATGTATTCTTAGTAAAAATATTAAGATATATTTTTTGCGGTAAATAGAGGCTTTAGAACCTACAGGACAAAAATCGTTGATCACTCTTATTTCCAAAAATTCATGTACGAGTATTTTGAGTAAAACTATAAAAGCCCATTTTTCTCGGGGTAAATAGAGTTTGTTTTCTGTGTCTGAGTATTGTAGCTATGGTATTTGATTAAACATTTAAAATAAAATTATTTTTGTAATCATTACAAAAATGTATGCTTATAATAAAATTATATTAGCGCAATGCACAATGCTGTGCAAATGATATTACAACATTGCATTTGCAACAAGGCTTAGAACACTAACAAAATACACAGCAAGATCAAAAATATGCTAAACCTTTTTGCAAATGCAATGATGTAATATCATTTGCACAATATTGTGAATTGCGCAATTGATTTAAATTTCACCCCCTGGCCCACGATGTCGAACGATAACGTTCGCTTAGATAAGACTTAAGACACAAACTTTTTATCGTATCTATTTTTTACTCAATTAAGTTTGTTTATTCCACAATCAAGTGTATGTCTTAAGTCTTATCTAAGCGAACGTTAGTTCGACATCGTGGGCCAGGCGGTAAGATTTAGTTTATAATTAATAATATAAATAATATTTTTTCTCTTTCTAGGTAAGATTTAAGACAAGAAGACTTCTTGTCCATGAGGTAAAACTAATTATTTTAGTAGCAAATTATTTTAAAACTTTTTAATTTAAATTGCTTTTCCCGATACTCAGATGAGACAAACATTTGCAATCATGCATAGATTTAGATTCTTTCAAATTAAACTATTATACTTTGTGAGTGTACAATGTTTCAAATAATGAACCATTAATTGCTATTGATTTGCTTAATATTTTTACTTTAGATTTGCTTAGCAAATATTAAATAAAACCTCAAACGTCAATAAAATGAATAATTGTTAGCAGATATTTCATTTATTTATTTGAAAACAGCGAAATTGCTAATAATAAATAAATAAACAAACAAACAAATAAACAATTTATAAAAAGAAAAAAAAAAAACAAATAGGAAAACTCTACAAAATCCGGCTTACTACTGATGATAATAAATAGCGGCGGCGCCAAAATTGTGCTTAACTATTATTTGGTTCTTGTCAAGTTCAGCTCAGTTGATTTTGGTTTATTTTGTTTTCGCTTTCAATTTATTATTAGAACAACCACAGCAATGTGATAGTATGTATTTATTTACATAAATAATTTCAACAACAAATTGCATTAACAGGTCTGTTAAGAATTTATTTAAAGATTAAATTTGTTAAACAAACAAATAAATAATAATGAAAAGCACTAACTAAAAACCACAAAAAGTTATGAACAACATACTTGACAAACTGAATGAATGACCAAACAAACACCTACACTTGTTATTTGGAAAATATAAATTCAAATAAAATGAAAAAAAAGACTAAATGCTGCAAAAAACACATAAAACCACAAAGTTTTTTAATTTCATTTAAATATTTTTTGTCTGTTTTTTTAAAAAACACAATAGCGCATTTCACAATCTTGTGCAAATGGTATTGCATCATTGTAATAGCAAAAAGTTTAAGCATATTTTTGCTCTACATTAGCAAAATACATAGCAAAAGCAAAAATATGCTTAACCTGTTTGCACATGCAATGATACAATACCATTTGCACAAGATTGTGAATGGCGCTAATGTATTTGAAAAAACAAATAGTTAATAGTTTTAAATAACCAAACCACAATGATAAAAATTAAAAATTGTTGGAAAGTTAAAAATGTTTGACACAAAACTGAATTTAGAAAGTTTATGTTAAAATAAACATTTAAATCATATTCTGAAGAAGTTTACACTCACATCTAATTTCGAATATTGTTTACGCTTTGTTTACATCATGTTAATAGTTAAAATTTCGTTAACAACAATTTGATAATTATACCATTGTACCAACTTACAACACATGATAGTTTTCATTGTTTACCTAAATTTTACATCATGTAAATTATGTTTAATTTGTCCATAAATGTTTTTATAAACAAATTGTTATTGATCAACCGTAAATAATTTTTTATATACAATTATTATTCTAAATAGTGTTTACTTACCATTTAACTTCATTTGATATCATGTAACTAATGTAATATTGTTCAACAAACGTTTAATCACATATGTATATATTTAACCAGTTTTTACTACTAAAGTAATTGTTTACACATTTATTACATTATGAAAACACAACAATTATTTGTTATTAAATACAATATTTAAACAATTTTGTAGTAGGCTTTTACTTTAAATATTGTTTACCTACAATTTACCTGGACATGTAATATAATAACTTACAATACGATAAACTAACATTTTTATACAATTTTTGATTAACTACTACTTAAAAACGCAGTTTACCTTTAATTTATATAGGTAAATTAGAGCTTAATTATAGAAATAATGTAAAATGTATCACTACATGTTTGTATACATAAATTGCTATTTCTACATACAGTGTTTATTGCCACAGATATGTTATTTACATAATGTAAATATTAGGGTTTTGTTAGAATACTCATTATTCTTTATGTAGTTAAATTTTAGATCCAATTGATGGTCTTTAAGTTGTTCAATTTTAGTTTCAATTGTTGGTACTTATGTTGTTCAATTTTAGCTCCAATCAAAGTTCTTTATGCTGTTGAATTTTAGCCTCAATCGTAGATGTTTCGTAGGTCTTCATGCTGTTTAATTTTAGCTTCAATCGCAGGTCTTTATGTTGTTCAATTTTAGCTTCAATCGCAGGTCTTCATGTGGTTCAATTTAAGTTTCAATAATTGGTATTTATATTGGCAAATTTTAGCTTGAATCACACACCATTTTGTTGTTCAATCTCAGGTGCAATCGTAGATCTTTCTGTTGTACACCAATGAGCAGTGGGAAACACAAATGAGCACATATTTTGCCCTGTTCAGTTTTTATTGCAAACAAATAATACTAATAATGTAAATTAAAAACTGTTTTTTTATGATTTATTTTTGTTTCAATGCTAAACAAAATACTCGTAGGAATAAAATAATTAGTAGAAATGAAACTTGCATGTGCTAAACACTTTTTGCAAATTATCCAATACAAATCAGATTATAACACAAATTATTATAAATAATAATGAAAATATCAAGAGCAATTGAGAACCATATTCTTGCACTGACGAAAAGAGGCTATTCTAAACGATTAATAAAAGTCATAAAAGTCCAAAAATGCTTTATATTGTCCCGTAAATTAAAAAGAGCTTTTAACTAAAGCTGACAATAAAGCACGTAAAAAGAGTTACACAGGATGCTTTTATAGCAATAGACATACCCACCAAAACGAGCCCTTCGCTATATTAGTGCCCACTCAGCAATACAAAATTTGAAACCTGCCTTGTCGTTGGAATATGTTAAGGCACGGTTAAAGTTTGCCAGAGAGCACAGATTTTGGTCAATAGATGACTGTAAGCATGTAATGTGGTCAAGCGAATCCAAATTTAAGCATTTTCAATTCGATTGTTAACAATATTGCTGGCGTCAAACATTCTACATTGTTCAAAGACATCATGTAGGGTTGACCATCGCAGGAATAATGATGAAAGAAGACTATTTGCAAATTCATCTTTACGGTTTTGTTAAAGTTACTTTTCAGCTGGCTGGTAACCAAAAGCACAATTTCAAAATTGTTAAACCGAACTGGGAACAGTATTTCGCCCATTTGGACGAGCTTTTATCTTGTTTTCTAAAAACCTTTACCCACATTTAAACTCCATTCATTATTTACATATGTATATTTTACAACATGTAAATTACATATTTACATTATTTAGATAAACCTTACATTTAATATACAAGGTCTTGTGAGCAACAAAATGTTTTACATTATTTATCGCTATTTACCTCATGTAAACAATTGAAAATAGCACAGTTTAATTCAAAGTAAATAGAAAAATTCATTGCAGTATAATCATATAGCTTTCAAAAATTTAAATTTTAGTTAAACTGCAATATTTTGAATTGTTTACATACAAATTAACAATTAAAAATGACCTGCATAAAAGTTTTAATTTTCTAAAGAAAACTTGCAAAATCTACAAACTTTTAAGTGTTCATAAACATATTTATGACAAAAATATTGTTTATTCAATTTGTTATGTAAATAATAGAAAACATTTACATAATATCTGTAATTAGTGGTCATTTTGTTACTAATAACAATAAGTTAAATCTATATTTTCTTAAAGGTTTATTTATGGGTATTTCGTTACATTTTACAAATTTACAAAAATTGTCAGTATACAATTTAAATTTTGTTTATAACAACAGAATTTCGCCATTTAAAATTAAATATTATTTAATATTAATATATATTTTATATATATATTGATTCCTATGGTTCCAAGTTGGAACAAAGGGCCGTAACAAAATTCTTCCATTGGGATCTGTCCTGTGCGATTAGTCTGATCTCAGACCATGTTCTTCCTGTTTCGCTAATCTTGGATTCTAGTTGCCTTCTCCAGGTATTAGCTGGTCTACCTCTTCTTCTGCTGCCATGAGGGTTCCAGTCAATTGCCATCTTTGGTATATCATCATGGGGTCTTCTCAGAATAAGGCCAACCCAGCTCCATTTCCTCTTTGCAATTTCTATGCGAATAATAAATATTTTAAATAAATTATATTTTCTATTAAATTAATTAATACTTTGCACTATGTACACATGTATTTTAAAACATATTTTAAATATTTCTACAAAATTAGATTAAATTTATTTAATAATTGAAATTGCTGCCAGCATATGTAACAGTCTAATAGTTTGTTAAATATTTATTTTAGTTATATTGTAACAACAAGAAATCCTATTATTATCACCACCATTTTAATGATAAATTTCCAATTTATTTACAAATCCATTCATATAACTATTCTAATATTCATTTCATTTACTTTGCTACTCGTACATGCTTAATTTAAAATGCCTGCTTTTTTCTGTATTTGCTGCAGCTATTGTTAGTGTCACAAATAAGTGTGGTAAAATCAATATTTACATTTTGGTATTTAATGTGTTAATTGCATATTGACACTACTAGTTGCAGCCATCACCATGCTGCAGCACTAGCAACACAATGCCACATAACTAAAGCCCACAATTATAATATGTACTTGTTACAAAACATGTGTTTATTGTACCTTATACATATATTTACATATATTTTCGGGTCTAGTACATTGCAAACGTAGTCATGTGTTTATATGTTTACACGTGTAAATAAAGGATATTTGACATCATAATACTGGTGAGTTTGCAACGGATTGACAAAGAGAGCAGGAGTAAACAGGAAAATGATATTTTTATATTTGCATGTAATATTGTATTAAACATTTTGTAAATACATATTTATTTATTTAATTTATATTTCGGTCAATGAATATTAAATACCAGTATATAATAAACTCTCATGAAGTTTGAATGTTGAACATAGGTTGAGGAGAGCAACGGTTGATTACTGTACCTGTTCAGCGCAAAATGGCGCTAACAGGTTCAAAATCACTATTCCATCCAGACGCGTATGGCA
Source organism: Bellardia pandia (assembly GCA_916048285.2). NCBI lineage: Eukaryota > Metazoa > Arthropoda > Insecta > Diptera > Calliphoridae > Bellardia > Bellardia pandia. Next base: position 95,882,319 of record OU696531.1, on the reverse strand, counting down.
AGGGGGTCACATGATTAATGGATTCGACATAAAAGTATACACTGATGGTGTGGCGTTGCTTTCGGCGTCTTCTGCGATGTACTAAGACAAATCTAGTATAAAAATCTAGTGGACAAATCTAGTAGGAAAGCATGCAGAATTTTATGAGAAAAAAAATATTCACGTCAACACAGCCAGTTTTGTCGACAGTCAGGCGACACTCATATCACTCGAATCCCATACAACAAAATCTATTCTAGTCAGGTAAAGAAGACCTGTCATTGCTAGGTCGTCTAACTGACATTACTCTAGTTTGGGTCCCTATTACTACGGTAATGAGAGGACGGACATACTGGCTAAAGAAGGATCCGCTTCAGATGCCTCAACTGGCTTTTCAGTCGCGACACCACTTGGGACTATTTAAAGTGAAATCTTCAGACACTACTTGCAAAAGGCTGGAATTAGGTGGCGTAATATGGACACCTGCAGGAACACTACAAATATGTGGACAGCATACAATGAGAAGCGCAGTTTGCAACTGCTGAATGTGAAACAAAAGGACATCTCGAGAATCATAGTGGTGCTAACCGGACACTGAACGATTGATAAGCATGCAAGCAGACTCAGATTTTCCTTCAATGATCACTGCGCAGTTGCCAGGAACGAGAGCAGGACCAGGACTGGAAATGTCCGGCTCTTTAAAACTCTAGACTCAAATTTTTCAACAATCATATACTAAACAACCTAGCAGAGACATTAAGTATTAGATGGTGCGATTTCATCGGATACCTGAACGCTACAGGCTGGATATAGTACCCATTATACTAGCATCTGGAAAAGAAATAGTACTATCATCTTTTCAACGAGTGGTGTGGTTGTTTTCAAAACGAAATCAAAAGATTCCACTTGAATACTTGCCACGTAAACCAACCAACCAACCCTACTAATATTGTAATATTGAATCGTAGTGGTTTATCTTGTTAAATTATAACTTCAATCATATGGCTTTTTGACATCAATCCTGGGTTTTTCTCTTGTTCAATTTTACCTTCGATCGCAATTATTTATGATGTTCAATTTCAACTTTAATCTATTGTTTTTTTGGCTGCAATTGTGGGGTACATATGTTGCGCAATTTTAGCTTCAATCGTAGGTCTTTGTCTTGTTAAAGTTTAACTTGAATCATATGTCTTTTTGTCATCAATCTTGGGTCTTAATGTTGCTCCATTTTAGCTTCAATCGTAGGTCCTTACATTGTTCAATTTTAGCTTCAATCGTCTTTATATTGTTCAGTTTAAACTTTTATAGTGGGTCTTTCTCTTGTTCAATTTTCTTAATGTTGTTCATTTTTGGCTTCAATTGTAGCTTTTAGTCATGTTCAATCTTGTTCAATTTTAGCATTAATCTTAGGCCTGTATCTCGTTAAATTATAACTTTAATCATATGTCTTTTTGACATCAATCTTGGGTCGTTATGTTGCACAATTTTAGCTTCAATCGTAGGTCTTCATGTTGTTTAATTAAAGCTTGGAGCGTGGGTCCTTATCTTGTTCAATTTTATCTTCATTCGTAGCACTATTTGTTGTTAAATGCTAGAATCAATCAATCATTTCTTTTTAAGTTTAAGTTTGTTTTAACAGCACAGTATTTTTTACACCTTATACTCCCATTGTGCGTCATTCTTTCTTAATTGCTTTATTATTTGCTAGTTATTTTTTTTAGGTATTTGGTTTTATAATTAATTTTATTATTTTCTCTTTCGCCACGCATTTAGTAAATAGTTTTTTCTGTTTCTTAGCCAATAATAATATTTATAAATCACTTTATTAACGTCCTTTTGAATGAAGTAAACAAACACTTAAACTATTCGTATAAAATATTAAACAATTGATTTGCACACAAAACATTCGTTTATAGAGTGCATAAATTGAAATGTAAAATATTTTTATTCAAATCTTTTATAAACCATAAACAATCAACTGGTAAAGAGTATTTAACAAAATGAATCTAAAGTAAACAATATAATGCAATGTTAAAAATTCCTTAAATGCCAGATACCAGAAATAAGCAGATAAACAATCAATTTCAACTTGTTTTCAACAGCAAACGAGGCTGCTGCTAATGATGAGTAAATAAATAAAATTTTAAGGAAAACAAAAAAAAAATATGACCTTGATTAAGATTTTTATATAAATTTTTAATAGGAATTTGAAATATTTTAAAAATGTATTTCGTACTTATGATAAACGTATGTAAGTGCAAAAAAAGATTTAATTAATTCGAATTGTGTTGCTGAAACAGAAAAGAAAGAAAAGCTGTAAACAATTTCTTTGATAGAAATTACGTCAGTTAGAATGTATTTACAGGAAATTCAAATAAAATAAATAATAAAATTATTTGTTGTATATTGATTTTCCTTGACATTTGAATAAGTTTTCAAAAATAAATTTCTATTACGTTTAGTGGTGGCACCCTTAACACGTACATCGGGTATTTTCCGTTTTTGAACGGCCGTAAACAATGTAAATACAATGTCATGGTGTAATTATACAAGGTGAGTGGAAATCGGCAACAAATACAACACAATACAGAAACAACAGGCGTTTTCTTTGTGTAAAATAATGTACTACAGTCAAAAACACTTGAAAAAGTATTACTTTTGACATAAGTAAATTGTAAACAAAGCCAGTCAGCTGTCCTACTGCACTCACCTATGTATAGTTACACCATGTACAATGTGAAATTTTAAATTTGGCAAAGGAAAATGTTGGCTGTTTACCTCGAAGTAATCCAAACCATATGTTTTGTTCTGGAAGAAACAAATACAAGGAAATGTGGCAAATTTTTCGTAGGTGTAAATGTAGTATTATAGACTGTAAAAAAAATCTGTTAAAAATATATTTCAACTTGCGACTCTATTCTAAATTTAAAAATTAATAAAGTACAAATATTTAGCAATTTTTCTTAGGCACACATTTATGTAAATGAATCGTTACTAAGTTTTTTGAAAACTTTTTTTACGGCTAGAACGTTTCGTGGACCCCTTCAGACTAATGTAAATAAGTTTGCTTTTCTTATCGGATCTATAAAGTGTTACAGCGATAATAAACTTTAAGTTGGGCAAAGGAAATTGTGGTATATCAAACACATAGTTCTCCAAAGCATAAGTTTTTTTCTAAAAAAAAAAAAGCAAATGATAAATAATATAAATTATAAATTTGAACATTTGATAATCTAAGCCACAACTTACCGCTTCTACAGGACAACGTATCAAAAAATTCTTCTGTTTTCTCAACTCTTTCAATAGTAGTTTGGGAATTTTTAATTTATTGTATGAACCATTGAGAAAACTACACATATCTATCATTACATCCAATACTTCGATACGGGTTTTGTCGGGCCTTTCAAAATTCAGTGTAAATTGAATGTACATATCCGGTATGACTTGATTGTACTCAAAGAAACCGTTTAAGACACGACGGCCCTGCCATGTTACAAAGTGGAAATCGAGTAGTGTGACAATATCTTTGGCATAGTTTTCGGTGTGAATATTGTTAAGGACAATCTCAACCAAGGCCTAGAGAATAGAAATTTAAGAAAATTATTAGTATATGTGGATAAATATTTTAAAAACAACTTAAACTAATTTAAAATGTAGATAAATTATATCAATTTATGGCAAACGTAAACTATACACACAAACATAAAATTTTAGAATAATTTCTTAGTATTAAAACTACCCAACACTTAAAGATCAATTGTCAATTATAAAGGGTGAGTTTTTAAGCAACTTTCTGTTAAATATGTTAAATGTGTTCAGTTTGGTCTATAATTAAATCATGAATCGATTTACAAACTAACAACACTTGCAGATTATTGAATTTTATTTTTAAAAATTCATGCTGGATTAAGTTGAATGAAGATCCAATTTTTTATAGAAAAATTGCGTTCTGCAACAAGGCTTATTTTTGATTGAATAGATACAAACAAATTTTAAATTGTTGTATTTTTTAATAAGAGCAGTCAGAAGCATTAAAAAAAAGTAAAAAAGTGAGTGATTTTATTTTTTCGAAACGATTCTTTTTATTTTTACTATTTAAGTTGGGCACTATGAAAACTTCAAATACAAAACCCAATGGCTTCGAATTAAATTTTTACTATTTGCCCATTGGTGAAATTACTTTACAAGGTGATATCAATATTACAACAATGCAAAAGCAACAGAAACAACAGGGGCCAAATTACCGCATTCGTGATCGAATGAGCTATCGTATCGAAAAATGATTTCGATATCGAAATTATGATAAAATGTACTAACTTTCTTGCTCGATATCGTATGCCATAATCTCAAATAAGAAAATTACGATCAATTTTACTTGATATCGAATGCGGTAATTTGGCCCCAGGGTATTTTTATTTTTGCTTTCATGTTTGTAATGTCAAAAGTAACTGACTATTGTTTACAAACTTTCCTGCAAAAAAAAAAAAATAAATAAACAATCAGGTCTATTCGGGAAGTCACTTTCACCACAAATACTAGTTTCATTCACTTTTTGTTATTCTAAAATACGTTAGCGATGTGAGTACCAGAAAACAAAAGATGTGCAAACAGATGTGCAATAATATTATTTAAATTACAATATAAACATTTTCAATAAAAATAATTTATAAATTTGTTAATTTATGAAACATTCAACCAAATATTTAACATGGCAGCGGTATGAATTTTATAAAATAATAAACTGTTCTAACAAACGGTTTAACTGGTGTTGCATCATATTCATAAATTCATCTGATATTCTTACATTTGGAACACAAATTTGAAATGTAAGTAATTTGTACTTTGATTTTAAAAGTTGATAAAGGAAAATCTACAAGGGAAAACAATAAAAATGTTTTCCTGAGAGACAAACTGGAGGTAGTGCGCTGGCAACATTAGAAACTTATTAAATCGCTTAAAAATGAAAGTATGCAGAAAATACACGATGAAGCCAGTCCAGATTTCAGACATCCTTGAATGAAATCAATCAGTAAAATTGAGTAAAAATAATAAAGAGAATAATAAATTACGTGATCATAATATAGTAGCAATACAATATCACTCCAAAAAGGTTGAAATGATTCTCTTTGTATCATGATTAGTTCTATTATGTATTCATTCAAATGATGGACAATTGTTTGCTCACTTTCTGTTTAAATTTTTATTAAAATTTTTTTGTTCATTTTTGAAAATACATGTATAAATACAAGCAAAAAAAAGTTTGACATAACGAACATGACTAAAAAAAAACAACTGGCTCTTGAACACCACCTTGTAATGGTGTAAGTAATTTCACCATGTATTTGCTATAAAAATATCCCAAGCTTATTGACAATTTCAATAATGTTTGACAATTCGAAATTTACTAATCATTGTACAACTAAATTAACTACTTACAGTAATTTAAAGGAATTCATTAATTTTATAATAATACAAATTTTAATAACTTCATTTTAATAATGACGAAATACCGGCCCCATTGAAGGACCAACGGTCTTCAAACCATTGGCAGTAGCGAAAATTTGTCATGACTAGAAATTCGTTTGCCCAAAATGTAAGAGCTGGATTTGTTTGACATGTGGTTTCAACAAGACGGTGCCACAAGCCACACAGCAGGCGAAATAATTTCCCAATTTAGAGGCAAGTTGGGTGAACAGTAGAGTGGTTCGAAAAAAACTCGTGTCATTAAAGAGAATGTTGTAGGATTAAAGAGAATGTAAAAACAATTCCAGAAATAATTGTTTTTATTTTTTTTTGTCACGCCTACAAATACCGACCGTTTAGTATTTTGTTCACTGTGTCGCTATTTTTAATCCGATCATAAGGACTAAAGGGCTACATTTCTGTCTTTAATCACTTTTTACTGCCACATCAAATTCTAGTAATAACTTTTAAAAACTCGTACAAAATAATTAGCATTATTGTAAAAACAATGTTCGTGTTTTTACATTAGCTTTAATCCTAAGGAGTGACTGACGTAACTTTTTTTTGTATGGATGGCGAGCCACTACAGTGAATAGTTTATTTTACGTTTGGGGCCGGTCAATTGGCCGCGTAGACAGTGCTATTTAACTTCTTTAGACTATTTTTTGTGGGAAAAGCCAGCAATGGCTAATGCACTGGAAGCTAATATTGAAGAATTTATTCGTGAGATACCGGCCGATATGTTGGAGAGAGTACACCAAAATTGGACCCAGCATATGAACCATTTGAAGCGTGGCCGTGGTCAACATTTACATGAAATCAACTTTATACATTGAATAATATAGATTGTTCTCAAATTGACTCAAATAAAGACTTCATACATTTTCCAAAATTGTATCACCAGGGTTCTATATTTGTAAAATAAAGTGGAAATGAAATTTTCATTAAGTCTTATCTAAGCGAACGTTGTCGTTCAACATCGTTGGCCAGGTGTCGAACGATAACGTTCGCTTAGATAAGACTTAAGAGACAAACTTGATTATGGAACAAACAAACTTGATTGAGTAAAAAATAGATACGATAAAAAGTTTGTGTCTTAAGTCTTATCTAAGCGAACGTTATCGTTCGACATCGTGGGCCAGGGAGTTAGTTTGTGTTCTAAATTTTGTGAAAATGATTTGAAAAGTAAAATATAGTTTTCAGTTTGGTATATGGTAGAATAAAAGTTTCACTTGTTTTCCAGAACTCCTTGGAATTGTCTATGTGGAATTAAAAACGAGTTCAGTTTCAATTTGGAATATAGAACCTTAACGTATGTGTTTTTTTTTTAATCAAATCCATAAGCTCTTTAAAAGTTAAAACCCCAAATTTTTTTTTTTGAAACACTTCAACTTACATTTGACTGTTTGGCGGCCAACAACACTTGATAACAAATTAAAATTAAGCAAAAAATTTTACACATTTTTTTCTTTTAGATCCCTTCAACGTGTTTTATTACCAGCAACTAAACATCTACTATAATCTACTATAATATTTTATTTAGAAAGAAAATTGTGCCCTAAAAAATTCTAAAATGTTAATTGCCTTTTAATTTATATTAAATTATAATGAAGTTATTATTCTAAACATTTTAATTACACAAATAGTAATACCAGTTAAATAACATTTTAATTTATTTCAAAAACAAAAAAATTAAAAATTATTCTACATACCGACATACAAAAATATATTAATAATTAAATTCCCTTTAGTTTTAAAACCTAAAGCTCTTAACAGCTTTTTTGATTGTAGATTATTAAATATCATTATATAGTCACTTACTTACTCATGCACTAAAGACTACAGCAGCAAACTGCCACCCATGATTCTATTGCGCTTTTAAATGCCATTCGTTTCGTCAGTTGGCTGTAAATGTCATTTAAAATGTCCCTAAAATAAAAGCTTTACTTTATCTTTAAAAAAAGTGTTTACCCTTGAGTAGGTGCCAGTGTTGTCACTTTGTCTCCAACTGTGTTGGTTTGCTTTATTGTTCGCTGTTTCTTACTTTGTCTTTAGCTGAAGTTCTACCATAATAAATTGAAATTCTCTTAAGAGACTTAAATTAACAGCAAAAGTGTCATTTTGTCTTTCTTTTTTGTTTGGTTTTTTTCCGTTTTGCTTATTTTCTTTAGAAAATTAATTGTACTTTATTCTACATAAGCAATTTAGTTGGAAATTGTGCTTAATTTAATGATCATTAGAAAACAGAAAGAGAAGAAAAAAACACACCAAAACCATGCTGCATCTTAAAATAATCTCCATCAAAATAAGAATTACAGAAGCTACAGTATTTGTTACATTATTAGTAATTACACTTCTTTATCTTTCCATTGATATATAATATGTCTTATTTTATTGTTTATTATAGTTTAAAATAATACTACGAACACAACTACTCTTCGCAAATTTCCTACTAGCTTTGTTAATATTAAACATTGCTTTCTATGCGCTTCGCATTATTTCTTGTCCCAACAGCTCTTAAGGTAGAATTAGCCATACGTCCACGTACCCGCACTAACGTTAACGTTAACTTTTAACCATTTCTAATCGTTAGGCAATCTTGGGTTTTCATTTATTTTTCTCATATATTAATTTCCAAAAACAGTTTTAGTTTATCGGTGATTTTTGGAGGTAAGGCAAATATTTACTCAAAAAAGCGTAACCAATATGTACAAATTTGTTTGACGATGTTTAATCTTACCAGTGTTTTGTAAAAACAAATAACATCACTTCTATGGTGATTTTTCCTTAGTGAAATAAGTTTTCTAAATAAAAGCAAAAATAAAAAAAAAACTTTTATTTAGCGGTTACGTCATTTTCGTCAAATATTTGCCATGTGTGACCGTACCTTATTTTTAATACCAAACTTGTTTTTTGCTCTTGTTTAAACATTTTGCACGTTTTATATTGTAAAATTTCACAAGAAGCCATAATTAATAGCTATGAATCGTTGTCGAATACTCATTGACTCCTTCCAAGGTTCTGCTTAGTCGTGCTCAGTTTAAAATGTTCTCTTTTTTTAATCTTCCACCATATAATTGAATATGCAATTCATTCAAGTTTAAATTTCTTTTCTATTTACAACATTATTACCAGAGTAACATGCAGTCATTACAACTTGTCAATAGACATACAAATCAACATAAATTTTGTGCACGCCAGGAAGTGTCTCTCAATGTAAGTGCGTTCAAAGAACCGGGTTTTCAACAAGAACCTTGTTCTTCGATAGTAGCTTATTTAAATAACACGAAAGTTTTGAAATTTAATAGTGATTTGATAGTGAAAAAGGTGGATATGTAGCCACGTTTCCTTAAATTAAAGATATTTTATGTCAACCTAGAGACCGGTATAAAGAAGTTTATTGCAAATCCAATAGCAATGGTTGAGAAAACTTTATTTGCTGAACGTGTTGTTATGTAATTCCAATTTAGCTGCAAATGTAGGTGTTAATGTTGCTTAATATTAGCTTAAAATTTAGAAATTTATGCAGTTAAATTTTAACTCCAATCGTAGGTCCTTATGTTGTTCAATTTCAGCTTCAAACGCAAGTCTTTATGTTGTTCAAGTTTAGCTTCAATCACAGGTCTTTATGTTGTTCAATTTTAGCTTCTATCGCACATCTTTATGTTGATCAATTTTAGCTTCAAACGCAGATCTTGATGTTGTTCAACTCTAGCTTCTAAGGCAGGTATTTATCTTGTTCAGTTTTATCTTCAAGCGCAGGTCTTTATGTTGTTTAATTTTAGCTTTAATCGCAGGTCTTATGTTGTTCAGTTTTAGCTTCAAACGTTAGTCTTTATGTTGTTCAGATTTAGCTTCAAAGGCAGGTCTTTATGTTGTTCAGTTTTACCTTCAATCACAGGTCTTTATGTTGTTCAGTTTTAGCTTCAAACGTTAGTCTTTATGTTGTTCAGATTTAGCTTCAAACGCAGGTGTTGATGTTGTTCAATTTTAGCTGCAAAGACAGGTCTTTATGTTGTTCAATTTTAGCTTTAATCACAGGTCTTTATGTTGTTAAATTTTAGGTTCAATCGCAAGTCTTTATGTTGTTCAATATCAGCTTAAATCGAATATATTTTGAGCTTTAATTTTGATTTTAATCTCAGGTATTTGTGTATTTCAACTTAAGCTTTAATCGTAGGTCTTTATGTTCTTCAATATCAACTTCAATCTTAGTTTAAATTAAGCTTCAATCGAAAGTCTTTAAGTTGTTAGATTTGAGCTTCAATCGTTGGTCCTTTCAAAGCTCAATTTTAGCTTTAATCGTAGGTAGTTTTTGGTTCAACTTTAGCTTCAATCTTGAATCTTTAAGATAATAAATTTCAGTTTCAATCATAAATCGGTTTGTTGCGCAATTTCAGTTTCAACCTTAACACAGTTCTTGCTGAAAACTCCTGTATGTATGCATGTATAGCCCACTGTATATACTTGTGTGACTTTCGTTATGTGAGTGTATTTATGTCAAAAGAACTTTATTGTAACGAGACTACAATGCAACATTGCAAAGTCATATTTTCTCTACAACATACAACAAACAGTAACATTAAATGTCAAGCATTAGAACTGACACTGCACAAACAAATGAACATACGAAAGCACATACAGTGAGTGTAAGTTCTGAACATGTGGTACATTTGACAGTTACACAAAAGTGTGTATTAACATTTAAGAGGGCAGTCAGAAAAGTATGATTTCTATGGTATAACAAATTTCTGTCAGTTGCCAAGAGTTTAAACCATACTATAGATTGTATAAATTTTCCAAATACTTATCGGATAACCCTCTTTAGTGGCTGCTTAAATTTATGTGCATTCATGTGTTAATGTGTGCGTACGTAAGTTATTAGCACAATAAGGTTACAACTGCACTTGATGCATTGTACGAGCAGGATGTACATATCTATATACTCGTATATAGTTATGTAGTTATTTTAACTAAGCACACACACAATATTATTATTAACCTGGCCATTAATTACCTTTAGGTAATTACAAACAAAATTGGGACAAAATTAACATGTGAATTTCTATCTAGCACTGGTCACTGGTAGTGTTTTGAAATGTTCCTTAAGTAGAAAGTTTTAAACAAACCAGCATTTATTTGTTATTTAACACAAATTGTAGTTAAGATTTAACGCTTAACTCTGGTTATATTTAGTTATAAAGAGTGATCCATTTCGAGGTTCCCTACTTCTTTTAAGAAAGAAAAACACAGACTCGTACGTCAAAAAAATGCTATTGAAAAAAGAATCTCTACTTGAATCACCTGCTGCAATACAAAGCGTTTAATTAAGTTAAATTGTTAAACAATTTTTTGAATTTTCTGTCATTTTATTTGTCTTTAAAAAGTTTTATTTCGCTCAGAAATACATTTTTTGCTTAAACATCATAATGAAGAAATTTAAGAAACTTTTATTTTCAGCTGACACTTAAAAATAATGTTAAAATACTTCAAGTCATTAACCTGGTTTTTTTTTGCTGTTCTTAGGTGTGTGAACGCTACAGTTTGCTATTTAATATATAAATTGTTGAAGAGTTGGTTGGTTAGGAAATATTATAATATAATGTGCGATACTAAAGATACGGTCACACTTGACAAAAATTAGCCTAAAAAAAACGTAACCACTAAATAAAATATATTTGAACTAATTTTTGTATCAAAAAAAAAACTTCGTTTATTTAGGACAGAACACAACAATATTTAATTTTATTTTATTTGATGCTGTTTGATCTTGCAAAACTCTTGTAAGAGTAAATAACTTCAAAGAAATTTGTGTTAAAACAAGTGCTTAAGTGGCTTTTTTGAGTGATCGTACCAAAGACTATAAATATCAAAAATAAAAATGAATATGCATTGGTGAGAGATTTGTCCCAGCAAACATATTGTCAAACGTTAAAAAAAAAAAAGAGTTTTAGCCAGATATAAACACATTAAGAAAAAATATCAGGGACCATAAATAACAATTATCAATATCAAAAAACAATTTTAGAACAGTTATTTTCAGAAAAAAACAAAAATAAGTCCATCTAAAACAGTTTTTTATTTTTTGTGTTCAATTGTAATTGAATCGCGTATGTTTGCTATGCTTCGTCCAACAAGAAGCAACAACAATGCTTAATAAATTTCTGAAAAAAAAAATGACAATAACCACCCGCATGTGTTCACAGCGCTTGCTCAACGACGACTGAATGGAGAATAATACGTTCTCTGAGTATAATAAGTTCTCTGAGTACAATAAGTGGCAGTAGCCGTACTGCCATCGACAAATTTGGCACTGGCAGTACAATGTATGGCAGTACAACATTTTTATATATTTCTAGTCTTTGATCGTACCTTAACACTGATTAAGTCTGAACCTAAGAACTCGATTTAAAGAGACAAATAAAGCATTTAATAATTAATTAATTGGGCTAGCTACGGGTATAATTATCGAAGATTCAAGGAGATTTAAGAAGGAACATTTTATAAGGTCCTGTGAGGATCTTTTCCCTGTTAAAAATGTATAATACGTAGATTTTTGAAAACCTCTATCTCTGTAGCTTTGGATGGTATCTTTCTTTCTTTTTTCTTTATGAATAGTGTACATAAAGAAGTATAGTACATAACTTTATTCCCAATTTATTTTTGTATAGATATCACTTCCAATTCTATATGCCAACAGCATATTATCGCCATAAACCTCTAGAAAGAATTACACAAAATGAACTTCTGAAAAGTAAATTAAATCAGCAAATTATTTATAAATATCATTTATTACTCGTACTTGTCAATAATTACTTGCTCATTACAGTACACATAATAATATATACAAAAATAAAGTAACTATCTCGTTTAGCTATCAAATGTAAACTACAAAAAAAAAACTGAATGAAGTCATGACAATAACAGCACACAAAAAAAACTCCAAGATACTTTACAACCAAACAAAAATCTATTTGAAGTGTCACCCAGGCATGGAGCATGGAGCCAGTCTTATTATGCTGGCTTTGTACGGTCAGTCTCATGATTTTGGCAGACAATTTTGGGTTTTTTCTCTTCTCTTTTTTTGTTAATATTTTGCCCAAAAAATTGTATTTTAGCCATTATGACAGCAACAACTTACTATAACAACAATGAACAAAAACTTATTATTATTTGCTGTTTGTTGTGTTATTAACAATGACGCGGCACAAGTGACACACAAGTGGGTTTTTTTCTCTCTAGCATTTTTTCTCCCTGTGTAGTTTGACAACAATTTCAAGTGTTTATGAATTGCTTTTTAAATAGAATTCAGAATTTTTAGAAAAAAAAGTTTTTGAAAAAAAGTCATCAGAAGTACTTGACAACTTTTGGTTGTGTATACAAAAAAAAATATGCAGAAAGAAAAATATTAAATACAAAATTAATTAAAAGTTTTTGTTATTATTTTGTTATTAATTCAAAAAAAATTGTCTATTGTATAAAAGTGTTTGTAGTGTTTGTATTTAAAAATTTCGACCTGTTAAAATAGAAATTGCTAGGAAACTTATTTCAAAAATAGTTTTGCACAAATGTTTTTAAAACTAAAGTTAGCTTCAATCACAAGTCACTATGGATTTACAGTTTAGCTTCAATCATAGTGTGTGTGTAGCTTGTGCTGTTATAGTAGGTCTTAATTTTGTTCAATTGAAGCTTTTTAAAGCTCTATTGCAGCTTCAATCATAGGTATTTATGGTGTTCAATTTTGGATTCAATCGTAGGTTTATCAAATTTAAATTTTTTCTTTAATCGAAGATATCTACATAATTAATTGGTAGCTTCAATCATAGGTCATTATGTAATTCATTCGTTGGTGTTGATATTGTTCAATTTTGTTTTCAATCGCAGCTGTTTATGTTGTTCAATTTTAGCTTCAATCAAAGGTCTTTGTGTAGTTAAATTTTAGCTTCAATCAAAGGGGTTTATGTTGTTCAATTTTAGCTTCAATCAAAGGGGTTTATGTTGTTCAATTTTAGCTTCAATCAAAGGTCTTTATGTTGTTCAAGTTTAGTTTCAATCGAAGGTCTTTATGTAGTTCCATTACAACTTTAATCGAGGGTTTGTCTGTTTTTCAATTTTAGCTTCAACCAAAGGTCTTTATGTTGTTCAATTTTAGCTTCAATCAAAGGTCTTTATGTTGTTCAAGTTTAGTTTCAATCGAAGGTCTTTATGTTGTTCAAGTTTAGTTTCAATCGAAGGTCTTTATGTAGTTCCATTACAACTTTAATCGAGGGTTTGTCTGTTTTTCAATTTTAGCTTCAACCAAAGGTCTTTATGTTGTTCAATTTTAGCTTCAATCAAAGGTCTTTATGTTGTTCAATTTTAGTTTCAATCGAAGGTCTTTATGTAGTTCCATTACAACTTTAATCGAGGGTTTGTCTGTTTTTCAATTTTAGCTTCAATCAAAGGTCTTTATGTTGTTCAATTTTAGCTTCAATCAAAGGTCTTTATGTTGTTCAAGTTTAGTTTCAATCGAAGGTCTTTATGTTGTTCAAGTTTAGTTTCAATCGAAGGTCTTTATGTAGTTCCATTACAACTTTAATCGAGGGTTTGTCTGTTTTTCAATTTTAGCTTCAATCAAAGGTCTTTATGTTGTTCAAGTTTAGTTTCAATCGAAGGTCTTTATGTAGTTCCATTACAACTTTAATCGAGGGTTTGTCTGTTTTTCAATTTTAGCTTCAACCAAAGGTCTTTATGTTGTTCAATTTTAGCTTCAATCAAAGGTCTTTATGTTGTTCAAGTTTAGTTTCAATCGAAGGTCTTTTTGTTGTTCAAGTTTAGTTTCAATCGAAGGTCTTTATGTAGTTCCATTACAACTTTAATCGAGGGTTTGTCTGTTTTTCAATTTTAGCTTCAATCAAAGGTCTTTATGTTGTTCAAGTTTAGTTTCAATCGAAGGTCTTTATGTAGTTCCATTACAACTTTAATCGAGGGTTTGTCTGTTTTTCAATTTTAGCTTCAATCAAAGGTCTTTGTGTAGTTCAATTTTAGCTTCACTCAAAGGGGTTTATGTTGTTCAATTTTAGCTTCAATCAAAGGGGTTTATGTTGTTCAATTTTAGCTTCAATCAAAGGTCTTTATGTTGTTCAAGTTTAGTTTCAATCGAAGGTCTTTATGTAGTTCCATTACAACTTTAATCGAGGGTTTGTCTGTTTTTCAATTTTAGCTTCAATCAAAGGTCTTTATGTTGTTCAAGTTTAGTTTCAATCGAAGGTCTTTATGTAGTTCCATTACAACTTTAATCGAGGGTTTGTCTGTTTTTCAATTTTAGCTTCAACCAAAGGTCTTTATGTTGTTCAATTTTAGCTTCAATCAAAGGTGTTTATGTTGTTCAAGTTTAGTTTCAATCGAAGGTCTTTATGTTGTTCAAGTTTAGTTTCAATCGAAGGTCTTTATGTAGTTCCATTACAACTTTAATCGAGGGTTTGTCTGTTTTTCAATTTTAGCTTCAACCAAAGGTCTTTATGTTGTTCAATTTTAGCTTCAATCAAAGGTCTTTATGTTGTTCAATTTTAGTTTCAATCGAAGGTCTTTATGTAGTTCCATTACAACTTTAATCGAGGGTTTGTCTGTTTTTCAATTTTAGCTTCAATCAAAGGTCTTTATGTTGTTCAATTTTAGCTTCAATCAAAGGTCTTTATGTTGTTCAAGTTTAGTTTCAATCGAAGGTCTTTATGTTGTTCAAGTTTAGTTTCAATCGAAGGTCTTTATGTAGTTCCATTACAACTTTAATCGAGGGTTTGTCTGTTTTTCAATTTTAGCTTCAACCAAAGGTCTTTATGTTGTTCAATTTTAGCTTCAATCAAAGGTCTTTATGTTGTTCAATTTTAGTTTCAATCGAAGGTCTTTATGTAGTTCCATTACAACTTTAATCGAGGGTTTGTCTGTTTTTCAATTTTAGCTTCAACCAAAGGTCTTTATGTTGTTCAATTTTAGCTTCAATCAAAGGTCTTTATGTTGTTCAATTTTAGCTTCAATCAAAGGTCTTTATGTTGTTCAAGTTTAGTTTCAATCGAAGGTCTTTATGTAGTTCCATTACAACTTTAATCGAGGGTTTGTCTGTTTTTCAATTTTAGCTTCAATCAAAGGCCTTTGTGTAGTTCAATTTTAGCTTCACTCAAAGGTCTTTCTGTTGTTAAATTTTAGCTTCACTCAAAGGGGTTTATGTTGTTCAATTTTAGCTTCAATCAAAGGTCTTTATGTTGTTCAATTTTAGCTTCAATCAAAGGTCTTTATGTTGTTCAAGTTTAGTTTCAATCGAAGGTCTTTATGTAGTTCCATTACAACTTTAATCGAGGGTTTGTCTGTTTTTCAATTTTAGCTTTAACCAAAGGTCTTTATGTTGTTCAATTTTAGCTTCAATCAAAGGTCTTTATGTTGTTCAATTTTAGCTTCAATCAAAGGTCTTTATGTTGTTCAAGTTTAGTTTCAATCGAAGGTCTTTATGTAGTTCCATTACAACTTTAATCGAGGGTTTGTCTGTTTTTCAATTTTAGCTTCAATCAAAGGTCTTTATATTGTTCAATTTTAGCTTCAATCAAAGGTCTTTATGTTGTTCAAGTTTATTTCCAATCGAAGGTCTTTATGTAGTTCCATTACAACTTTAATCGAGGGTTTGTCTGTTTTTCAATTTTAGCTTCAATCAAAGGTCTTTATGTTGTTCAAGTTTAGTTTCAATCGAAGGTCTTTATGTAGTTCCATTACAACTTTAATCGAGGGTTTGTCTGTTTTTCAATTTTAGCTTCAACCAAAGGTCTTTATGTTGTTCAATTTTAGCTTCACTCAAAGGTCTTTATGTTGTTCAATTTTAGCTTCAATCAAAGGTCTTTGTGTAGTTAAATTTTAGCTTCAATCAAAGGTCTTTATGTTGTTCAATTTTAGCTTCAATCAAAGGTCTTTGTGTAGTTAAATTTTAGCTTCAATCAAAGGTCTTTGTGTAGTTAAATTTTAGCTTCAATCAAAGGTCTTTGTGTAGTTAAATTTTAGCTTCAATCAAAGGTCTTTATGTTGTTCAATTTTAGCTTCAATCAAAGGTCTTTGTGTAGTTAAATTTTAGCTTCAATCAAAGGTCTTTGTGTAGTTAAATTTTAGCTTCAATCAAAGGTCTTTATGTTGTTCAAGTTTAGTTTCAATCGAAGGTCTTTATGTAGTTCCATTACAACTTTAATCGAGGGTTTGTCTGTTTTTCAATTTTAGCTTCAACCAAAGGTCTTTATGTTGTTCAATTTTAGCTTCACTCAAAGGTCTTTATGTTGTTCAATTTTAGCTTCAATCAAAGGTCTTTATGTTGTTCAAGTTTAGTTTCAATCGAAGGTCTTTATGTAGTTCCATTACAACTTTAATCGAGGGTTTGTCTGTTTTTCAATTTTAGCTTCAACCAAAGGTCTTTATGTTTTTCAATTTTAGCTTCAATCGCAGATCTTTATGGTGTTCAATTTTAGCTTCAATCAAAGGTCTTTATGTTGTTCAAGTTTAGTTTCAATCGAAGGTCTTTATGTAGTTCCATTACAACTTTAATCGAGGGTTTGTCTGTTTTTCAATTTTAGCTTCAACCAAAGGTCTTTATGTTGTTCAATTTTAGCTTCACTCAAAGGTCTTTATGTTGTTCAAGTTTAGTTTCAATCGAAGGTCTTTATGTAGTTCCATTACAACTTTAATCGAGGGTTTGTCTGTTTTTCAATTTTAGCTTCAATCAAAGGTCTTTATATTGTTCAATTTTAGCTTCAATCAAAGGTCTTTATGTTGTTCAAGTTTAGTTTCAATCGAAGGTCTTTATGTAGTTCCATTACAACTTTAATCGAGGGTTTGTCTGTTTTTCAATTTTAGCTTCAATCAAAGGTCTTTATATTGTTCAATTTTAGCTTCAATCAAAGGTCTTTATGTTGTTCAAGTTTAGTTTCAATCGAAGGTCTTTATGTAGTTCCATTACAACTTTAATCGAGGGTTTGTCTGTTTTTCAATTTTAGCTTCAACCAAAGGCCTTTATGTTGTTCAATTTTAGCTTCACTCAAAGGTCTTTATGTTGTTCAATTTTAGCTTCAATCAAAGGTCTTTGTGTAGTTAAATTTTAGCTTCAATCAAAGGTCTTTATGTTGTTCAATTTTAGCTTCAATCAAAGGTCTTTATGTTGTTCAAGTTTAGTTTCAATCGAAGGTCTTTATGTAGTTCCATTACAACTTTAATCGAGGGTTTTTCTGTTTTTCAATTTTAGCTTCAACCAAAGGTCTTTATGTTGTTCAATTTTAGCTTCAATCAAAGGTCTTTATGATGATTAATTTTAGCTTCAATCAAAGGTCTTTGTGTAGTTAAATTTTAGCTTCAATCAAAGGTCTTTATGTTGTTCAATTTTAGCTTCAATCAAAGGTCTTTATGTTGTTCAAGTTTAGTTTCAATCGAAGGTCTTTATGTAGTTCCATTACAACTTTAATCGAGGGTTTTTCTGTTTTTCAATTTTAGCTTCAATCAAAGGTCTTTATGTTGTTAAATTTTAGCTTCAATCGAAGGTCTTTATGTTGTTCAATTTTAGCTTGAATCACAGATCTTTATGTTGTTCAATTTTAGCTTCAATCAAAGGTATTTATGTTGTTCAATTTTAGCTTCAATCAAATGTCTTTATGTTTTTCAATTTTTGCTTCAATCGAAAGTCTTTATGTTGTTCGATTTTAGCTTCAATCGAAAGTCTTTATGTTTTTCAATTTTAGCTTCAATCGAAAGTCTTTATGTTGTTCGATTTTAGCTTCAATCGACGGTCTTTGTGTTGTTCAATTTTTGGCTTCAATCAAAGGTATTTGTGTAGTTCAATTTTAGCTTCAATCAAAGGTCTTTATGTTGTTCAATTTTAGCTCCAATCGAAGGTCTTTATGTTGTTCAATTTTAGCTTCAACCAAAGGTCTTTATGTTGTTCAATTTTAGCTTCATTCGAAGGTCTTTATGTTGTTCAATTTTAGCTTCTATCGCACATCTTTATGTTGATCAATTTTAGCTTCAATCGAAGGCCTTCATGTTGTTCAATTTTAGTTTCAATCAAAGCTCTTTATGTTGTTCTATTTTAGCTTCAATCGAAGGTCTTTGTGTTGTTCAATTTTAGCTTCAATCAAAGGTATTTGTGTAGTTCAATTTTAGCTTCAATCAAAGGTCTTTATGTTGTTCAATTTTAGCTTCTATCGCACATCTTTATGTTGATCAATTTTAGCTTCAATCGAATGTATTTATGTTGTTCAATTTTAGCTTCAATCGAAGGTCTTTGTGTTGTTCAATTTTAGCTTCAATCAAAGGTATTTGTGTAGTACAATTTTAGCTTCATTCGAAGGTCTTTATGTTGTTCAATTTTAGCTTCTATCGCACATCTTTATGTTGATCAATTTTAGCTTCAATCGAATGTCTTTATGTTGTTCAATTTTAGCTTCAATCGAAGGCCTTTGTGTTGTTCAATTTTAGCTTCTATCGCACATCTTTATGTTGATCAATTTTAGCTTCAATCGAATGTCTTTATGTTGTTCAATTTTAGCTTCAATCGAAGGTCTTTGTGTTGTTCAATTTTAGCTTCAATCAAAGGTATTTGTGTAGTTCAATTTTAGCTTCATTCGAAGGTCTTTATGTTGTTCAATTTTAGCTTCTATCGCACATCTTTATGTTGTTCAATTTTAGCTCCAACCGAAGGTCTTTATGTTGTTCAATTTTAGTTTCAATCAAAGGTCTTTATGTTGTTCAATTTTAGCTTCATTCGAAGGTCTTTATGTTGTTCAATTTTAGCTTCTATCGCACATCTTTATGTTGTTCAATTTTAGCTCCAATCGAAGGTCTTTATGTTGTTCAATTTTAGCTTCTATCGCACATCTTTATGTTGATCAATTTTAGCTTCAATCGAATGTCTTTATGTTGTTCAATTTTAGCTTCAATCGAAGGTCTTTGTGTTGTTCAATTTTAGCTTCAATCAAAGGTATTTGTGTAGTTCAATTTTAGCTTCAATCAAAGGTCTTTATGTTGTTCAATTTTAGCTTCTATCGCACATCTTTATGTTGATCAATTTTAGCTTCAATCGAATGTCTTTATGTTGTTCAATTTTAGCTTCAATCGAAGGTCTTTGTGTTGTTCAATTTTAGCTTCAATCAAAGGTATTTGTGTAGTTCAATTTTAGCTTCATTCGAAGGTCTTTATGTTGTTCAATTTTAGCTTCTATCGCACATCTTTATGTTGTTAAATTTTAGCTCCAATCGAAGGTCTTTATGTTGTTCAATTTTAGTTTCAATCAAAGGTCTTTATGTTGTTCAATTTTAGCTTCATTCGAAGGTCTTTATGTTGTTCAATTTTAGCTTCTATCGCACATCTTTATGTTGATCAATTTTAGCTTCAATCGAAGGCCTTCATGTTGTTCAATTTTAGTTTCAATCAAAGCTCTTTATGTTGTTCTATTTTAGCTTCAATCGAAGGTCTTTATGTTGTTCAATTTTAGCTTCAATCGAAGGTCTTTGTGTTGTTCAATTTTAGCTTCAATCAAAGGTATTTGTGTAGTTCAATTTTAGCTTCAATCAAAGGTCTTTATGTTGTTCAATTTTAGCTTCTATCGCACATCTTTATGTTGATCAATTTTAGCTTCAATCGAAGGCCTTCATGTTGTTCAATTTTAGTTTCAATCAAAGCTCTTTATGTTGTTCTATTTTAGCTTCAATCGAAGGTCTTTATGTTGTTCAATTTTAGCTTCAATCGAATGTATTTATGTTGTTCAATTTTAGCTTCAATCGAAGGTCTTTGTGTTGTTCAATTTTAGCTTCAATCAAAGGTATTTGTGTAGTTCAATTTTAGCTCCAATCGAAGGTCTTTATGTTGTTCAATTTTAGTTTCAATCAAAGCTCTTTATGTTGTTCTATTTTAGCTTCAATCGAAGGTCTTTATGTTGTTCGATTTTAGCTTCAATCGAAGGTCTTTATGTTGTTCAATTTTAGTTTCAATCAAAGCTCTTTATGTTGATCAATTTTAGCTTCAATCGAAGGCCTTCATGTTGTTCAATTTTAGTTTCAATCAAAGCTCTTTATGTTGTTCTATTTTAGCTTCAATCGAAGGTCTTTATGTTGTTCGATTTTAGCTTCAATCGAAGGTCTTTGTGTTGTTCAATTTTAGCTTCAATCAAAGGTATTTGTTTAGTTCAATTTTAGCTTCAATCAAAGGTCTTTATGTTGTTCAATTTTAGCTTCTATCGCACATCTTTATGTTGTTCAATTTTAGCTCCAATCGAAGGCCTTCATGTTGTTTAATTTTAGTTTCAATCAAAGCTCTTTATGCTGTTCTATTTTAGCTTCAATCGAAGGTCTTTATGTTGTTCAATTTTAGCTTCAATCGAAGGTCTTTGTGTTGTTCAATTTTAGCTTCAATCAAAGGTATTTGTGTAGTTCAATTTTAGCTTCAATCAAAGGTCTTTATGTTGTTCAATTTTAGCTTCTATCGCACATCTTTATGTTGATCAATTTTAGCTTCAATCGAATGTCTTTATGTTGTTCAATTTTAGCTTCAATCGAAGGTCTTTGTGTTGTTCAATTTTAGCTTCAATCAAAGGTATTTGTGTAGTTCAATTTTAGCTTCAATCAAAGGTCTTTATGTTGTTCAATTTTAGCTTCTATCGCACATCTTTATGTTGATCAATTTTAGCTTCAATCGAAGGTTTTTATGTTTTTCAATTTTAGCTTCAATCGCAGATCTTTATGGTGTTCAATTTTAGCTTCAATCAAAGGTCTTTATGTTGTTCAATTTTAGCTTCAATCGAAGGTCTTTATGTTGTTCAATTTTAGCTTCAATCAAAGGTCTTTATGTTGTTCAATTTTAGCTTCATTCGAAGGTCTTTATGTTGTTCAATTTTAGCTTCTATCGCACATCTTTATGTTGATCAATTTTAGCTTCAATCAAAGGTATTTGTGTAGTTCAATTTTAGCTTCAATCAAAGGTATTTGTGTAGTTCAATTTTAGCTTCAATCAAAGGTCTTTATGTTGTTCAATTTTAGCTTCTATCGCACATCTTTATGTTGTTCAATTTTAGCTCCAATCGAAGGTCTTTATGTTGTTCAGTTTTAGCTTCAATCAAAGGTATTTGTGTAGTTCAATTTTAGCTTCAATCAAAGGTCTTTATGTTGTTCAATTTTAGCTTCTATCGCACATCTTTATGTTGTTCAATTTTAGCTCCAATCGAAGGTCTTTATGTTGTTCAATTTTAGCTTCAACCAAAGGTCTTTATGTTGTTCAATTTTGGCTTCAATCGAAGGTCTTTATGTTGTTCAATTTTAGCTTCTATCGCACATCTTTATGTTGATCAATTTTAGCTTCAATCGAAGGCCTTCATGTTGTTCAATTTTAGTTTCAATCAAAGCTCTTTATGTTGTTCTATTTTAGCTTCAATCGAAGGTCTTTGTGTTGTTCAATTTTAGCTTCAATCAAAGGTATTTGTGTAGTTCAATTTTAGCTTCAATCAAAGGTCTTTATGTTGTTCAATTTTAGCTTCTATCGCACATCTTTATGTTGATCAATTTTAGCTTCAATCGAATGTCTTTATGTTGTTCAATTTTAGCTTCAATCGAAGGTCTTTATGTTGTTCAATTTTAGCTTCAATCGAAGGTCTGATTAAAGTTTAATTTTTGGCTTTAATCGCAGTTTGGAATTTTAGATTTTTCAAACTAATTATTCTAAATATTACGTACAAACAATTAATAAAGAATTTATGAAATAATTTAATTTTATATTATTAAATATTTGTATTTTATTAATTCGGCTTGAGGTCTGTTTTGTTAAAAATATAAACACTCTTATTTGTTTTTAATTTTTATTTCCTATATGTAGTAATTTAATATTCTCTTTCATTACAGGTATTTACTTTAACCCACCTCCTAAAGCTATTTAAATCTAGTAAGTGTTCTTAAATTGCCATTTTGTTTTAGAATTTAATTGCTTGTTTTATTGTCTAATGATGTAATTGAAAATCGAATCGCTTGTAAACTCAATACAGATGCACTATAACAATATTAATTTGCATTTATGACTTAATTGTTCTCAAGGTTTCCACCGTCACATGTAACAATGCAATTGTCTTACAACTTTTTTTCAATATATTTTTGACTCATATAAAAACCAGCTCAAATTAGTGTCACATTTTACACTTTTGCACAGAGGCATCATAATGATTTCATCTAGTGACTTTCAAATGTGTGTTTTTTTTTTGCTAAAAAGCTAAATCTAATGTTGCATTAACAATTTTATTCATAAAATGTCAAATAAATTTATGCAACGTTTTTGTTTTTGGATAATTATTTTAACAAGCAGTATTAAATAACATTTGTTCAGGTTCTCGGTTATAAACTGTCATTTGTGTTGATGTTTAAGTAATTCACACAGTTGTTGAGTACAGCAAGCAGACAGGGCGACACTTGAAGGTGATTTCTTTCTTAACCCTGCTGTTAGGTTAAAAAAAACTTACGAATTCGAGGTTAACGGACCATTTTGGTCTATACCAATTTTTTTTGAAAACAAGGGGCGTAAGTCTATTTTTTATACTTATTTATTTCAATTAAGTATTTGGCAACAAATATTTTCACTAAAAGTTATATTTGTATGCTTAACAAATCGTTTGGGCTATTCATTTTGTTTTGAATGTTTGTTATTATATTTCATACAAATTAAATTTGAAAACAAAAGGTGTGTAACTTTTTGCCAGTGTTCATAGATTTTTAGTAAACAAAATTTAATTTTGTTTTCTTTTAGGAGGCGTAGATACTGTCGACCAAAAGATTGGCTACTACTACTAAATTTTTTGTACATCCTGCATAGAAGCGAATAAATAAAAAATTACAATGGACCAAAATGGTCCTTAACATAAAATTTGTAACTGTTTATTTTTCTCCCTCCCAATTTATGTGAGACACTTAATTATTTGAATAAAAACATTGATTTAGAAAAAAACCACGTGAGCTGACGTTTCAAGTCGATATGTTTTACCGTTGAAAAGATAGAAAGGAAAGAAAAAAAAATTTGACCAAAATGGTCCAAACCTAACAGCAGGGTTAAAGCTTAGAAATGTTCTTAAGAGGAATACTACACCTTGAAATTAATTTTCATACACAACAGTTCACAAGATGTATTTCTTAAAGATTTCAACAATTAGAAACAGTGGGAAGTAAAGTGTTACAATTTTGAATAACTGTTAGTATGTGATACGTATATTTAGAATAACAGTCAAAAAGTGAAAATTTATTTTCTAATTTCTAAAAACATTGTACAATAAAAAACAAACTATATTGATTCAATTTACAATATATAAAACAAGTTATAATATTAACAAAGTTCATTCTCATTCTTCAACACCCCCACTAGAATGAACGCCAAGATTCATCAGGTCACAGCAATGAAAATGTTTCACACTTGATAGGGATTTTGTTAAGATGTCAGCTGCCATATTCTCGGTACTGAGATAGTTAATAATGATCCTTTTATTATTAACTAGTTCTCTTAAAAAGTGATGTCTTATGTCAATATGCTTTGAACGAGCATGATAAGTGTTGTTGTGAGACAAATTTATAGCACTTTTGTTATCACATTTTATTACAATTGATGATGGTCTTCCAAGTTCATTAAACAAAGATTGTAACCACAACGCCTCTTGACCAGCTGCTGCCAATGCCATATATTCCGCTTCTGTTGTGGATAACGCTGTTGTTTGCTGCTTCTTAGAGTTCCATGAAATACAGCCACCTTGAAACTTAAAAACATAACCCGATGTTGATTTTCTTTCATCTACATCTCCAGCCCAATCTGCATCTGAGAATCCTTCGATGAATTCATTTTCATCCTTAGAAAATTGTAGTTTGTATTTCATAGTTCCTTTAAGATACCTCATGATACGCTTTACAGCTTGCCAGTGTGCCTTTCCTGGGTTATTATTAAATCTGGCTAAAGCCCCCACTGCAAATGAAATATCTGGACGACTTACTTGAGCTGCATACATAATACTTCCAATTGCTTCTTGATATGGAATCTTTTTCATTTCTTCAACTTCTTCTTCAGATTGTGGGCTCATCTCTTTGGTAACCGTTTTATTTATGTCTAAGGGAGTTGAGATAGGTTTGCAATCATCCATATTAAATTTTTTTAAAACCTTAGATATATATTGTTCTTGGTCAAGCCATAATTTTTTGTTCAATCGATCTCTTGTAATTTTCATCCCCAGAATATAATTTGCTTCTCCAATATCTTTCATTTTAAAAATATTTGTAAGGCTTTTCTTTATATTAGACTTACTTTCAGGATTATTTGTAAAGATCAAAATATCATCAACATAAATTGCGACGTATGTTATTTCATTACTATTTACTTTATAATATATACAATTTTCAGTATTGGATTGAAATAGTCCTATATTTTTTAAAGTTTGGTCTAACTTTTTGTTCCATACTCTACTTGCTTGTTTGAGACCATATAATGACTTTTTAAGTTTACATACCAAATCCTTGTTTTCATTTAAACCTTCGGGAATATTGATATAAATTTCCTCATCTAATTCACTTTGTAAAAATGCTGTTACTACGTCCATTTGATCGATATCCAAATCATGTTGAACAGCCAAACTTAAAAGTAATCTGATTGAAGAATACCTAACAACAGGTGAAAAAGTTTCCTCGTAGTCGATTCCATAACGTTGAGAATAACCTTTAATGACTAATCTAGCTTTATAACGTTCAATCTCACCTTCTGAATTTCTTTTGATTTTATAACACCATTTGCTATCAATAGGTTTCTTGCCTTTTGGTAATTTTACAATATCCCACGTTCCATTTTCTATTAATGCGTTTAGTTCTTCATTCATTGCCTGTTGCCATTTTTGTTTATTAGGACTTTCTAGTGCCTGTTTCATTGTTTTGGGTTCTTCATCAACTTGAATCACATTAAAACCATACCTTTGTACTTGTTTTGGAACTCTCGATGACTTCCTTGTATTTTCTAGAGTTGTGATTCTTCTCGTCGATGGTCCAGGTGCCCAAGAAATACTTTGATCTTCTAATTCTCTCAATGACGTGTCATCAGTTCCTGAAAAATATTGTTCTTCTAAACTACTTTCTTCAACAATATTTGAAATATCTTCAGAATTTGTAATTGTTTCATCAGAACTTAATTCTATAGGCTTCATTTGAACATCTACATCCCCCACTGAATCACATCCAGGAAATATATAAAATTTTGAGTCATCACTAGGCATTGTAGAATAGAACTTGTCTTCAAAAAATTTAGCATCTCTACTTAATTCGACTTGGTTCCGATTTACATCATAAAAACGATAAGTTTTTGAATGAGTACAGTATCCAACAAAAATGCTTTCTTTTGCCTTAGCATCAAGCTTTTTTCTTTTCTCTTTCGGAATATGTATCACAGCTTTACATCCAAACACTTTTAGATGTTTTAAATTTGGTTTTCTTCCAGACCATACCTCTTCCGGACTGACATCATTCAATGATTTGCAAGGAGTACGATTTATTAAATATACTGCAGTATTTGCAGCTTCAGCCCAGAACTTTTTTGTTAAACTGGCATCAATTAGTAGACATCTAGTTTTCTCTACAATTGTCCGATTCATTCTCTCTGACATACCATTTTGTTGCGGCGTATATGGGACTGTCGTTTGATGCTCAATACCACATTCTAGAAAAATTTTCTTCATTTTGCTATTACAATATTCAGTTCCATTATCACTTCTAAAAGCTTTTATCCTTTTTCCAGTTTGATTTTCCACAAATTTTTTAAATTCGGAAAATTTGGAACTAACTTCATCTTTTGTTTTAATAAAATAGGCAAAAACTTTTTTACTAAAGTCATCAATAAATGTTAACATGTACCTTGAGCCATTTATTGACTTCTCTTCCATAGGTCCACAAAGATCTGAATGTATTACGCTTAGAATTTCAGTTGACCTTGTTTCGGAATTCTTAAATGGATATCTTGAAAATTTACCTTTTAAGCAAGTAATACAATTTTGTTTGTTTATCTCGCATTTGACACCAACAACTGCACCAGAATTCATATTCTTTAAAGTTTCATCATTTACATGACCAACACGTTTATGCCACAGGTTGTATTCTTGAGTTTTTACTTCTGAAATAAGTATTTTGTTGCTTGTTATATTTAATTTAAACATACCGTCTATCATATCTCCCGTTGCTATAATGCTGCCAGTGTTGTCTATAACTTTACAACCTTTTTTGTTAAATACGACTTCATAACCACTGTCAACTATTTTTGAAACGGACAATAGATTGACATACAAGTTTGGTATATAGAGAACTTCACGGAACATAACATTTTCTTCTTTATTCTTTCCAATCTTGGCAGTCATATTAACTTGACCTTTACCCTTTACTTGCATTGTTTCATTATTGGCAATGGTAACTACAGCATTTTCTTCTTGAAAATTATCAGCAAAAAATTTCGAATTTGAGCACATGTGTGCAGTTGCTCCAGAATCGAAATACCATTCATTTTTATTTAAATCTCGTGCAGAAAAACAACCCAACATCGCATTTACATTTTTCTTAAATTTTGATTTCGTACCATTATTAGGGCATTTTGCAGCAATGTGTCCATATTGATTACAATTAAAGCATTTAGGTCCTTTATTTTTAAATACCTTCTTTTGGCCAGCTAAAGCAACGTCTGCTGATTCCTTTTTAACATCTTGTAATAATTTTAATTTGATAGCATCACCAGTTATTTTAATACCTGAGCTTTGAATTCCCATTATCATTGGATTATATTCTTCTGGTAATCCAGCTAACAACATTGAACCTACCCATTCTTCGTCGACATTGAGGCAAGCTGCTCTTAGTTTTTGGGCTGTCGTTATAATTTCGTTAACATATTCTTCAATGTTTGCACAATTTTGTAATTTTGTAGAACAAAATTTTTGAATTAATCCCACTCTTCTTACCAGTCCGCTATCTTCAAAAATAGTTTTTAGTGTATTCCACATCTCTAGTGCATTACTGCAATCACGAATGTGGGGATACACCTTCTTATTCATCAACAGTACTAATTCAGATTTTGCTTGAATCTTTTTATCCTCCATTGTTTCAGTACCAAGGACAACATTCCAAAGACCTTTCATTTGGAAATATGCCTCAACCATAAATTTCCAATCTTCATAATTCTCGCTTCCACGAAGCTTCTCAATGTGATTGTTGGTTGCCATTTGGAATCTTGAAATATCTTGAGTCTTAAAATATCTTGAATCTTGAGTCTTGAAATATCTTGAATCTTGAGTTTTCTTAAATCTTGATTCTTCTTGAACTCACTTTTAAATTCACGCACTATAATTTAACTCTTATTTCGCGGAGGGGCCCATAACCTGTTAGTATGTGATACGTATATTTAGAATAACAGTCAAAAAGTGAAAATTTATTTTCTAATTTCTAAAAACATTGTACAATAAAAAACAAACTATATTGATTCAATTTACAATATATAAAACAAGTTATAATATTAACAAAGTTCATTCTCATTCTTCAACAATAACAATTAAAGTTTATGCAGTTTTAGCTTCAATGGTAGGTCTTTATGTTGTATAATTTTAGAGTCGGTCGTAGGTCTTTATGTTTTTAAATTTTGGCTTAAATCATAGGCCTTTTTGCTGTTCAATTTTGCATTCAATCTTACGTCTTTATAATGTTCAATTTCAGCTTTAATCGTAGGTCTCTCTGTTGCTCATTTTTATCTTCAATCATATTCCTTTATGTTGTTCAATTCATCTTCAATAATTGGTCGTTATGTTGTTCCATTTTCGCTTCAATTAGAGGCCTTTTGGTTGTTTAATTTTAGCTTTCGTCTTCATGTTGTTCAATTTTGGTTTCACTTAAAGCAAATTTCAAGTTTAATGCTTTTTTCTATAAATTCTTACTAATAAACATTTATTTGCTTATTCTTAACAGAATTTTACCCTTAAGCTTTTAATCCCCCTTGGTGTTTTAAATATAACATTTATTAAGATTAATTATTTCATAGTCATTATAATACCTCCCCACCCTTCGTTAAAAATTACTTTTTGCGCCCACTGTATTCGTGGTGGCATATAAGACTTGCATGTTGACACGAAAATCATACAGTATTTTCAAAAATGACATGATTTCTTCTTTACCTTCAGAAAATTGTGTTGTATGGTGACATTTAATGTGAATTTCCAGTGAATTTATTTTAACACATGTCTGCAAATTTTATGTTCTTCACATTCTATTCTTTTTTCTTTCTCTTGTTGTTGTTGTTTAACTACATGTTGGTTGTTTAATGTTTATTTTCCAAAAGTGGAACCGAACCAAAGACAAAAACCAAAAAAAACAAAAAAATAAAATGATGATTACTGCTTAAGGCTGTTTGTACGGTGCTAGCTGTATCAGCAGCATGTCCCAGCTAAGTGTAGTAGTAGTCAAAGAAGACAAGCATACAGACACAAAAAGAGTTCCTTAAGTAATTTACCACTTGAATTATTTCATCAACGAAATAAAAATAAATCTTGGTAAAAAAAAACAAAAACAACAAGTACAACCCACATTCAAACATACATACATATGTATGTACATACATATAATATGCACAGACGCATTTCATAAATATAAAAAAAAAAAATAAAAATCATACACAATACCCAGCAGTAAAAATGTTAATGGCTTTACGTGGAAACAGGTCCGTAGTGTATAAAAAAGCTTAGCCAAACAAAATAAAAGCTTAAAAGGTACGTACAGCTATGTATATCATCATTCCGCAAGCTTCAGTGAACTTTAAATGTCTTGTCTTGTCTTGCCTGTAGAACTCCAGTGGCCATAAAAAAAAGGTATAAAATGTCTTTATTATCAACCCAGTTAGCGGCAGGGTGTTTGTGTGAGAAAATTTCTGACAATTAAATTTCAAACTAAATTAAATCTAAAGGCATGAGATGTGTGAAAAGTTTACTGGTATAGGGAGTAAAAGGAAACTGTTAGAGAGTAAATATACATAATTATGTTGTGTTTGCTTAAGTCAAGAGCTGTCCAGCAGAGACCCGCGCCGACCAAATTTGACGGCGGCCGCGGCGGTTGTTCAAATTCGGCTATCAGCCGGCTGAAAATTTGCATGTAACAGGAAATTTCAATAAGTACTAAATTGTTATAAATTGCTATTTACATAAACATAGCTATAACAGTATCGACCAATCCCAGTAAAAAATAGGATCATCCAAAGAGTAATCCTGGAGCGCTCCTTTGCGAGTAATGGATTACTCCATAAAACTCCGAACCTAATAGGATTTTTAACACAGCATGTCCGCAGACACGAGTACTCCTTTTAAGCTTCTTATGGAGTACTCCCTTTGATCTTGAAAATGACGACAGAGGGAGTAATCGTTTTTGTCTCCTAAAAGAGCATAAATACAAATTTGGCCTCGAAAAATAGCAACGGCGGAAATGAAATTTGCCATCCCGTTTTCTTGAATTTGAGTGGCATCACCGGAAATGAATTGAGGGAATTGAGGAGATTTTTTAACAGCAACGAAAAATAGCAACGAATCTTACTGAATATAGAAAGTTTTCCGTGCAAAAAATTGTCTGATTTTTATCTTTATCCCAGAAACTAGCTCTAAATAGAAAAACAAAACGAAAATATTTTACAGTTATGTCAAAGAAAAAAAAAAAAAAAACCAAAACGAACTGATACATCCCTCATTGATCCATTTGGAGTATTAAGCGAGGCATAGACAACAAAACAAAAAAAGTTTTGATAGCTCGATTATTACTCCAAATGGATGAACAAGTCATTCCTCCTTTATTGCTCGATTATGGATTAATACATATTATTTTTTACTGGGATGTTTTGTATGTGCCTATGTATGTGTAATGACAAGTTGGGTATAATATCTTTTATATAATCTATAAATTCCGGTTGTTCAACAATATTAAATGGCTGCAAATCTCTGCAGCACATCTGGTCAAGCAAACGTTCATTAGCAATTTTTTTTATTTCAAATCTTTCTAACATACTTGCATTTCCGGACAGAATTGATTTTGTCTGGGAACGAACCGATTGCATATTTTTCTCGCTTCGCAAATTATAGCTGAGGTTCGTCGTTAAAGTAGAAACGCCAAATCTGAATTTTTTTTTTACTTTCTATGTCTAAATAATGTTTTAGTTAACTTATAACAAATTAAAGCAAATATACACTTTAGAATCCAGAATCCATTCCAAAACATGATTTCAATACAATTTGCAACAGATATATTGAATGTTTCCATGAAATTATTGTCTTTGACTGAAAACCTGTTCAAAATTAGAATGTCTTAAATACTGAAAAAAAAAACAGCAAAGCTCAATAAAAGTGCACTTTAAAATTGTACTTCTTTAATTTATATTTTTATATTTAATAAAGGGTCCGCCAAATAACTTTTTTTTTGAAAATGCTATACAAAAAACTACTGAATATTTTCTCAAATTTCTTTTTTTATTTGAAAGTACAATCCTTCCCGTTTATAACGGAAAATAACTTCATTCAAATGGTTGCCTCGGCTGGCCATGCAGTAGCCTACACGATCGGTCCAATTTTTAGCACATTATCGATTGTGTGCAGCTGTATTTCACCAATGGCTTCACGAATATTGTTCTTTAAAGCGCCAATTGTCTCTGGCTTGTCTGTGTAACACTTATCTTTGATGACACCCCACAAATAATAGTTCAACGGTGTCAAATCGCAGCTCCGAGGTGGCCAAATGACATCAGCTCTGCGGTTGATAATGCGATCTTCAAAAACAGGGCGCAAAACATCGAGTGTAGCTTTGGCTGTGTGGCACGTAGCACCGTCCTGTTGAAAACAAATGTTGCCAATATACTCCTCTTCAACAAACAAAAATTAGTTCAACATGGCCCGATAACGATCGCCATTGACTGTAACGGCTACTCCTTGCTCATTTTCGAAGAAAAATGGCCCAATTATGCCTCTGGACCAAATACGCACCAAAGAGTGGCTCACTTTGGGTGCATCGGCTTTTCAATGTATGCGTGCGGGTTTTCTGTGCCCCAAATGCGACAATTTTGAAGATCAAAATGAGCTTCATCTGAAAAGATGATTTTTTTTTTTTTTTTGCAAAATCGGCATCTTCTGTAAGTCGATCGCAGGCCCACTTAGCGAAGCGTATACACAACCATATTCGTTCAGCGGAAGGATAAAACTAATTATCTGTCAAATCAGACATGAGCTAAGTGTTACCATTCACGAAATAAGCACTAGTTTAAAAAAATAACGTTAGCCGGACCCCGTTATTTGCTTTTGATATATGTATTATAAATATATGAATATCAAAAACCTAAATGAATTAAAACACTTACTTACTTTTTTGTTTTTTTTTCGAAAAGGCGCAATATTTAATTACTATGGCAAATATCATTGCGATGGGATAAATTAACAATAATACAACAGATTTCCGTTTTTAGATGAAATCTCTCATACTTAAGGTTGCAATTTTGTATAATTATAATTCAATATTTATATTGATAAGTCAGTTATCTAATACCGATAACTAGCTAATAAGACTCAAAGTAGTTTTAAAGAATTATTTTGTAAGTAAAACAATATCCGTTCGTAAGTGCTATTAATTTGAAATGTTCAAGTTACCAATGACAAGAGATATTTTTGTCATCTATAGAATAGTAATGTCTGAAAGAGAGACATGTATAGGATCCATTAGAGTTTCGAATGGCAAAAATAACGATGTCATCAATACTGTGCGAAAACAAGAATAGTAAATAGTAAAAAATAATAATAACATATTTTCAACTGCTCTTCACTTCGTCCTATGTATTTAACTACCAAATAGCACAACACAATTAGAACAATTCTTTGGCCTGGACTTCGGTGCAGAAACCTTAAATAGATTTTCCAATATTTACAGATTTTCCTGAATTCCCTGTAGAACACAAGCTAAACTTTATAATTTTCTTTAATAATTATATGCGCCTATTCTTTACGATATGAAAACTTAAAACTCTAGACTAAATTGACTAAAGCCTCGAAATAATCCACGCATTTAATACAATTAATAGTGCAGAAAACTGTAAAGGTCTTAAGTATTGTCTTAAAGGAGCGTAAAACATGATGTCAGGAATCTTTTAAAATTAAAATATTTACGCGCTCCTGTTTGATTTTCCCTTCAGCGTATATAATGTTAATAATACACGATTATGTTTGTATGTACGAGTACAAATAAATGCTAAAATAATTATCAGTCATTTAATAAACTTGATTTATTTTCATATCTTTGAAATTTATTTCATGTTTAAGTCTATGGTTTCGTCATTATGTGTCTTTTGGTTTATTGTAGCTTTTATCTTGAGAGCATTGTTTGACTGTAATTTAGATTTAAAAATGTTGATGATCATTGTCAGCTTCAGCGTCATCATACCGTAACAACAACACCGTAACCATTATCATTATTATTATTATTATTATCATCATTGTCATTATTATAACTTATGAGCTGCTTAACATCATAATTGTCAGCAGGCATTATTCAAACACATTATATTCGTAGTAATATCATTATGTTTTTGAAAAGCTAAAGCTACCAACTCTTAGACATATGTACATACCTTCATATTCATGCCTAGATGTTGCTTATTTTTGTCTTTATAATTTTTTAATTATTTACACTTTTTTGATAAACAGCAAACCATAAAACAAAAAGGTACTTTGAAGCGTAACTTAACTCAGCATGGAGTTTGTAGTTGAGATATCAATGATTTATAATCAGCTTCTGGCGGCATTGATCTTTATTTTTTTTATATATATAACTCAAACTGAAAACTGTGAAATATTTGTGGCTTAAAGCTGTTAAAAGCGTGCCGGATGGATAAAATAAAAAATATTTATACAGAAAGAGAAAAAATATGTGAACACAATTTTAAAATGTATAAAAAACAGTAATAATCCATTTTAAATCAAACTGGAGGGGAAACTAAGATATGAGGAGATATGTAAACAAATGACGAATTAAAAGATGATTGAAGCTAAAATTGAACTACTTAAAGACTCACGATTAAAGCTAAAACTGAACTGTCAAAAGACCTATGATTGAAGCTAAAATTGAACAGTATAAAGACCCACGATTGAAGCTTAAATTTACCTAAATAAAGACTGACGAATGAAGCTAAAACTTAACTATAAAAAGACCCATGATTGAAGCTAAAGTAGAACTATAAAAAGACACACGATTGAAGCTAAAATTTACCTATAAAAAGGCTTAGGATTGAAGCTAATATTTAACTATAAAACGACCCATGATTGAAGCTAAAATTGAACAATATAAAGATCCACGATTGAAGCTTAAATTTACCTAGATAAAGGCTCATGATTGAAACTAAAACTGATCTATAAAAAGAGTCACGATTAAAGCTAAAACTGAACTGTAAAAATACCTACGATTGAAGCTAAAATTTAATTCTTTAAAGACCCACGACTGAAGCTAAAATAGAACTATAAAAAGACCCATGATTGAAGATATAATTGAACAATATAAAGACCCATGATTGAAGCTTAAATTTACCTAGACAAATACTCACGAATGAAGCTAAAACTGAACTATAAAAAGAGTCACGATTGAAGCTAAAACTGAACTATTTAAAGACTCACGACTGAAGCTAAAATATAACTATAAAAAGACACACGATTGAAGCTAATATTTAACTATAAAAAGACCCATGATTGAAGCTAAAATTGAACAATATAAAGATGCACGATTGAAGCTTAAATTTACCTAGATAAAGCCTCACGAATGCAGCTAAAACTTAACTATAAAAATACCCATAATTGAAGCTAAAACTGAACTATAAAAAGACACACTATTGAAGCTAAAATTTATCTATCAAAAGGCTTACGATTGAAGCTAAAATTGAACAATATAAAGACCCACGTTTGAAGCTAAAATTGAATAATATAAAGATCCACGATTGAAGCTTAAATTTATCTAGATAAAAACTTACGATTGAAGCTAAAACTGAACTATAAAAAGACCCACGATTGAAGCTAAAATTGAACTATAAAAAGACCTAGAATTGAAGCTTAAACTTACCTAGAAGCTAAAATTTAAATAAATAAATACTCAAATTTAGCAAATATGCATTTAAGGATATACATATGTATCTCTAATACTAAGTTTTGAACACACACAATAGCTAATGAAAAGTATTTCAAAGAACTTACCAAAGCGTCTGTTAAAGTCCTTGATTATCCATTTGAACTCTGTCTGTGCCTAATTATTAATTTTTCTCGGCCATCAATAAGTTTCATTAAAAAATTTACAATTCTTTGCCCTTACAAACAAACACAGTCTTTGTGAATTGTTATTTAGTTTTGTATCTTTTGTCTGGTGTTTTTCATTATTAATTTCTGAACTGACAAATGACAATTACATTTGTTTCTTTTTTTTCATAATTTCATTAACTTTATAAAAAAATCATAACGAAAACTTGTTGTGTTTTTATCATTGCCTGTCTACCACCTTTAACAGACCCTTTCAAAAGTTCGTTTTAGTATAAAACTACAGGCCGATAAGGAAAAAAATAAAACAGTAATCGTGCAATATTCAGTTGTGCCGCAACTAAGATACCCTCCACGTAAATGTAATATGAAATACAAGAATTATAGGACTAGAATATACTTACTCTGTGTTTTTATTCAGTCTTATCACAAATTTTATTAGTATTTTATATATTGTTAGAAAGACAATTTTAAAAACAACATAATTTATTTCAAATGTTTTGAAATTTTGTCTAATTTTCACTATTCACATTTTACCATTAATAATTCATAACATAATTAATAGAGTTTGTCTGATTCGCGTAACAATCTTG
Organism: Bellardia pandia; assembly: GCA_916048285.2. Classification (NCBI taxonomy): domain Eukaryota; kingdom Metazoa; phylum Arthropoda; class Insecta; order Diptera; family Calliphoridae; genus Bellardia; species Bellardia pandia. The sequence goes on along the minus strand of OU696531.1, from coordinate 95,846,961 downwards.
AGTGTAATTTAACAATTAATAAAATTAAAAAAAAACATTTTTCCTTATTTACCACAAGTTAGGAAACAGAATATAAAGAGGGTAAGATTATAATTTTATTTACAAGAGATTTATGGCTGGCACAGTAGAAGTGGACCAATTATACTGACTGATGGCTTCTAAATCCAGTATCCACTAATGTGGTTTCTAGATATTTGAGGTTTATTTTGGTTGAATTTCCTCTCAATAAACTCATTTACAAGAGTTGTCTGGTTGGTTGTTATACTTGAAAGTGGACTTAATTCAGAAGCTTTTGCCAATTAATGTCTGACAGAATGATTTATGTATTAAAAATTCTGATCTGTATAAAAGTTGGTTCGATATCACTATCTATCAGACATTTTTGTGGGTTAAATTGTTTTTCGGAAATGGTCCTTATATGGCAGCTATAACAAATCGTGGAAACTTTTGGAATTTTTTTGTGGATATCTCACATCGAATTTTAACATAACTGTAATATACTTAAGATACATATTAGCATTAGAGTGAATTTCGAAAGTGGACCTTATATGGGGGATATAGTCCAATATGGACCGATATTCTCAAAGCAGTTTGATTTTGCCAAGTATGTAAATGATCGTGTAAAATTTTGAATCGATATCGTTATTTATAAGAGATTTTTTAGTATTAAAGTGATTTTCGCAAGAGGGCTTTATATGGGGGATACGATAACGTTCGCTTAGATAAGACTTAAGAAACAAACTTTTTATCGTATCTATTTTTTACTCAATCAAATTTGTTTATTCCACACTCAAGTTTATGTCTTAAGTCTTATCTAAGCGAACGTTATCGTTCGACATCGTGGGCCAGGGGGTATCTGTACAAAATTTTGAGTCGGTACCGATATTTATACGATATATATAAAGATGGGAGCTATGACCAAATATGGGCCGACCACCATAAATAATATTTAGTACAACAATTTATTTATTTACAAGGATTATTTATGGCAAACTTTAACCTTTTAACATTATATATACCAGTTTTATACGTGAATTTTTGAAGTGTACTTTATATGGAGTCTCTGGACAAACATGGAACGATCTATATTTTTGCGATTCCTTTTTACATGAAACTTATTTTTGCTGAATTTTATATTGATATTCCTATTTAATGATATAGAACATTGCGCCATATTTAGGAAAGATATTTGTATGTGGGCTATGAGAAATCATGGACCGATTCTTACTATTTTTCTTACACCTTCTTCTTTTATCACAAAAATAACGTGTACAAAATTACATGGTATTATCTGCAATATATTTAAAAAAAAATTGCAAAAAGAAATGGATTAAAAATATCAAATTTTAATGGAGGTTGTCTCACATTTTTGTCCATAACTGTGGTTCTAGCTTAACGATTTTGCTGATTTTCAATACCAAACTTTCCTAAAAAATAGAAAATATTTGTATGGAAATTATGTTAAGCTAAGTTAAGTTATTTGGACATGAGAGTGTTTTATACAGACTGGCCCAATCGACTTGGAATTTTTTTAAGGATCAAGAATATATATACTCTGTTGGATCTCAATTGAATATTAACAAAGTTTCATATGAAATGACAAACGTAATATAACCTAATTAACCACTTGTGTTCGGTGGAGGGTATAAAAAAGACAACAACTAATGATAGATATTGAAAACATACATATATATGTATGTATGTATGTATGTATCTACCAGAACAGCAGAAAACATTTAGCATTTTATTTACAATATTCCACAACATGTTTTGTCGCCAATTAAATTTCAATGTCAATGTCAAGTTTAAGGCTGTCATGACAATTGCTGTTCGTACTTTAAAATATACATACTTACTTACTTTTTTAATTTGCTGCTGCTGCTACGCTCTGTTGCCACACATTTTAGTTGAATTGAGTTTCTTTATTTTGTTTGTGTTTTTTTTTTTTTCGTTTCTTTTTTCCGTCTGTATTTTTGTATCTTTGAGTGTTTTTAATTCATTAGTGGCTGTTGTTTAACTTGCGAGTATTTTGTCAGAGTGGTAAATGTTTTTTCTTTCAAGTGTCTTGCACTAAGTCCACAATATTAAATTAAATTGTTTTTGCTTGTATTGTTTTTTTTTACTTTTCTCAGGTTTTTGTCAATATAATTTGGAAATTTCAATTGTTCTTAAACCTACTTATGTTTAATGAAATTAGCAAAATTCTTGATAATACAAAAATTAAGCGATAATTATGTACAAACATTTTTATGTTATCATCAGACGCTTAGGATTAGATTCATTAAATTTTTTAAAATCTGATTACAGATTTGTTTTTAGCGCCAACAATTGCATATGATGTGATTTTTAACAGACAAGTGATGTACAAATTCCAAATAGCAATCACCATAATGAATCTGAAATTTTTAAAAATTTATATGAGATTCTTAAATTAGTATACAAAAGCTTAAGGTAGATTTACACGATAGAAATTTTCTTCAAAATGCTTCAAACTCGTGTAAACAGCAAAATTTCTTCAAAATGTATTTATTTAATTACTATAGGGTGTTTTTTTTACAGGTTTGTTTTTCGAAAAGAGATAAAACTGGCATTTTGTGGTCAAATCTGGCAACTCTAATGTCATTTATGTTCAGTTTGGTTTGCCATTTCATCATGAACAGGTTGACAAAAGAACAACGCTTGCAAATCGTGCAAATTTATTTCGAAAATAACGGTTCAGTTCGCGAAGTTTACCGCAAGCTCCGTCCATTTTATGGTCGACATAATCGTCCATCAGAGCAATTAATTCGGTTAACCATGGATCGTTTTCGCACTATGTTTACTCTATGTGATAATACGCATCCGCAGAGACGTCGAACAGTGCGCACCGAAGAAACAATTGCCGCTGTAGAGCAAAGTGTTGAAGAGGACCCGAATGAATCGATTCGCCACCGTGACCGGTATAGAGCCATAATAACCGATTATTTTGTTCCCGAATTGGATGGCATGAATGTGGATGAGTTGTGGTTCCAACAAGACGGCGCTACATGCCACACAGCGCACGCCACAATCGATTTATTGAAGGAAACCTGTAGAATTGGCTTTATTCGAGCCAGCCGCGGCGGCCACATGCCTGAAATCATATTTAGACATTAATGGCATAAAATTATCCTTCCACTAAAGCCAAATTGATGGTAATTCAAACGATTTTCTTGTGTTTTATTTCAATTCGAAGTTCTATACCTCTCAAAAAAGCACCCTTTATTAATAACTCTTAAATAAATAAATTTTGAAGAATTTTGGCTGCTTACACGAGTTTGAAGCATTTTGAAGAGCAATTTTTAAGAAAATTTCAACTCTGCAATTGCGCATTATTTTTGTTTTAGTACAGCGTTGCCGCGCCTCTGGTGGAGAGTAGGCGCATTATTTTTAAAGCTTGATTTAATAGCCTTTATTTAATAATTTTACTTCTGTGGCGTTTCAATGCTATACCACCGAAGGAGGGCGCTGTGATAAATATTCGTTATGATGGATAGAAAGAAAACTAATAATTCTCAGAAACTGATGTTGTTTGAGTGGCAGCGGGTGGGAATCGAACCCAAGCGATCAAATACGCTAACCAATTAAGCTACAGCACCCTAAGTAATTGAGTTAAGTTAACAGTGCCATTTAAAAAAAAAAAATGTAAAACTTTGTCCAAAAATCAATATCAAACATATATTTGGCATGTCCAGTTGTTTCCATCAGTTTCATAAACTGGCGAAAGAAGTTAAAATGTTGCTTTGTTTGCCGCCATCTTGGAGCTCCCATTACCATAGTCGTCATCGTTCTCATAATACGTTCGAGTATGCTCTCTCCATAGTCACACATAGTATATAATCAGTTTCAATGTCCTTTTTGCATCAGCTTTTCCTACTCAAGAATATATATTTATATATTTATATTCCAGTTTTTTTTTTTTTTTGCTTTCCAAGATTAGTCCAGTGAATTCGTGCCATTCTATCACCTTTCTAGGTCATTGCCATAACAACCCACAACTCAATAGTAAGGCCAAAGAATGATTGAAGATTGGTTGAAATTTCTAATAGAATGACAAACATAACTTAATTCAATATTCTTAACTCTCATAAAGAAGTATGTAAAATCTGCTACTACCATTATAACATTATACTTATCAAAATTTCCAATACCATTTTTCCGACGTATGTATTTCTAAATCTAAAATTATATCAAATAAGAAAAAAAAAAAAGCTTAAACATTGTACCTAAATTTAGTGAATTATACCATTTACCCATTAAAATATGTATTTCAATAAATTATACAATAATTTTTTAAGCCACCCCTTTATCTTGCAAAATTGTGCAATATGCCTGATGTTAGGCAACAATTGTTATTTTGCTATTACAGCCTTAAGGTATGCAATTATAATAATAAATTAAATTATACATTTAATAAATATTAAATTATTTGTTTACATTTATATATTTTGGTTTTCATTTGTAAATTAGATTTCTTTCGTAGCTGTAAGTATTTATTGTGTATAAATATAATTAGATAAACATTTGTTTTTTTCACTAAAAACTTCTTTACACTGTTTTGGTTTTATGCTTGAGAAAATGCCAAATGATAATATTTACTTACGAAATTGTACATAAATACATAAAATATAATTTATCTATAAATAAAATCAAACATACAGATTTCTAGTTTTCTACTGAATTAAAAACGATTTATTATGTAATTAAGTAAACAACAATAACGACGATGTGGACGATGATGGTGTTGAGAAAAAAATCGTGACTTACATTTATCTTGCAGCAATTGTTATGAGTTTAAATTGTAAAGTTTTTTTTTAAACTTTAAAATAACAACTTTTAAACAAAACAAAAAAAAAGCAATATAAATTGTCTCAATTTGTTAGATATGGTTTTATTTTTCTGCTAACATTTTGCTAAAGCTTAAGAAATTTCAATTGTAACAACACACAGTGGTTTAAAAACGTTTTATTTTGAAAATAATTCGGTATTTCAAATTTCACACTGGAGCTGGGGTGTTTTCGAGCTGTGAAATTTAAAAAGCTTAAGATTTGGATAAAAACAAATTAAACAAATTATGTGAGCCCCCACAGCTCCGCCCCTGGGTGGTTGGTGAAATTCATCATAAAACTTTAAAAACGAATGTTCTTTCGATTCTGTCCCATTGTGTAAACATGAATTTTTCATGCAATATATGAAAAACCGTTACAATTTATGAAAATGCTCAAGTTTTGGGGAGCTTCTAAAGAGTAAATATAAAATTTTTATTAAAATATGTGAGCGCAATTTACAATGTTGTGCAAATGTTATTGCATCATTGCATTTGCAAAAAGGTTTAGCATATTTTTGCTCTACACTAACAAAATACACAGCAAGAGCACAAATATGCTAAACCTCTTTTGCACAATATTGTGAATTGCGCTCTGGCAATGGTGAAAACGTTGGGACTTGAAGATTGATATTTTAAAATAAATTTTTCGAACGTCATTTAATTTAAAAACTAAAAAAAAATTATCATGATAAAGTTTGAAAGTCTTGCAAACCATGCTGAAATTAAATACTAGGTGACAGCATTGCTACAACAATTACAACAAGGCAAGAACAACAGGCATTTTTCTATATGTAAAAACCTTCGTCACTGTCAAAAAGTTTGTTTTTATATAACTTTTTGACATTTTCAATTTCACCATGAATAATCAGCTGGCGCTACGCTGTCACCTAGTATTTAAATTCACCTTGTTGCAAACTATGCAAACTGTGTTTTACGCTCTCGTAAATGAATTGTCAAAAATTACATGAAAAATTCTTTACGCATACTTTGCCCAACATTTTTGGCTCGTAAACTTGCATTGTTCAATTGTGCATTTAACTCAACAGCTGATTTTTTATTTACTTTTGAAAACAAAATACATCAAAGAGTAAAATGGCGGAGGTAAGTTCTGTCTAAATAGAGAAATGTTCTGTCTGCTAAAGAAATTGCTTGCAGGAATGAGGTCCATGAAAAACTTTGTCATTTTTAATTAAATTTAGAATTGGGTTTCAACCATGCCAATTAACCCGACCAATTTGTTTTTCTGCTCTCATCTAAACTAGGCAACACATCGATTAAAATATTCTGTCATTTCGGGACTAAATGATGAACAAATGGCATTGCTTACGAAAATATTCTCCAGGTGCAAGAACATAAGTGAAATCTTCCAAAATCTCTCTTCTTCCGTCATATGTTGATTATATATAAACAATTCAGCCATTTTTTCCGAACAAAAATTTTGTCCGGAGAAAACATTTTTTTACTGAGAGTTTCTAACGATTACCTTGGAATATCAAAGCTGCCATATGTAAACAAAATCTATTAGTTTTACCAGTGGTAATACTGTGGCCATTGATTTATTTTGCTTTTTAAGTGTCAAAAAACAAATATGAAATTATTTGAAAATATTAAATATATTTTTCTAAAACAATTTACAATATTTTAAATAAATAAATAAACAGATAGCAATGTAATCTACTGGCAACTCAGTTCATTTTTCTCCACACAAAATATAAAATTAAATCAATTCAAGCTGAGAGTTGTTCGTAAAAAATATTTTCTCTCCCGCAAAAAGAAAGACGTCAAACTTCATATGAAAAAACTTTTTCCAAACAAATATTTTGTTCAGAACGAATGGGTGAAGCCACCTTTAGAGGGTACAATTCTTAAAAAGGGGCTTCAGGAAACAAGTCTCACAAGTTTGTTCAATTGCAAAAACGGCAATTTGAAGGGTACTCATGATACCCTTAATAAGCTGATTTTCCATTAAGAAAAATATAAAATTTTAATTAATGTGAAATTTTAAGGATTAAAGATATCATAACGAAATTAATGTCAATATAATTTTTAACATTTATTATACTCAAATAACAGTATTCCTAAAACTGAGATTTTATTTATTACTGAGACGTTATTTATGGTGCGATAGTAAAAAAAAACTTTCCTCGTTGATCGTTGATGATCGGAAAAGGTAAAATGAACAATTTTTTTCAGAATGAATCCTAGAAAGGCTTAGAACCATCCCTAAATACCGGCGGTAAGTGGCACGTTTTTTTACGCTGAGCGTTAACGCTGATACCCCATCATTAAACAAAAGCGGCAACGTTATGTCAAAACGATATTGTTACAGCTGCACATTATTGTTTTATTTTATTTTTATTTTTTTTTCTTTTGCAACTAACTTCACTGTGAAACGCCTTGTCCAAAGCGGATTTTCCAATAGCAAAGCATTGCCGCCGCGTTGTTTCGGTATGCTCCATACAAAATGTATGAGCATGAGAAATTTTGACAATTAAAAAACGCTTGCCGCCGGTATTTAGGGATGGCTCTCAAAATTAAAATTGCACATAGCAAATTAAAAGTGGTTTCATTCTGAAAATAAATTTTTGTTTTTGCTTTTTTAAAGAAGCAGAAAACGGAATTAATTCCACTTCCGTACGGAATTAAATTCTATGACATGGCTGATATTTCAAATTTTATTTCACACGGATCATAAATGGATTTCTGACGATTTCTTTTTAATGTGAGATAACTTCTTTGAGGGTCCAGCCACCGGCCTCGCCAAAAAAAATATCCCAGCTGTGAACTGTAAAAGTTACGATAACTGTAAAAGCTCAAGAGATACCAAATAATATCCAAAATAAAACGTTTTTAAACCACTGTTTGTCAATAGCAGCAATTATTAACTGACTTGTGGTTTGTCGCTTTAATTCTAATTCTTGCAGCAATTTGTGGTATTTACTTTTATTTCATTTAACTTATTATTATTATTATTATTTGTTTTGTACTTTATTTAATACAATTCATTTTATTATTTTACTTGTTTGCGAATTGCTGTGTACTTTTATGTTTCGCCTTAAAACAAATATTTATTTGTTGAAACAAAAAATTATTGCAAAAAAGAAGACTTAACAGCAACAAATTATGTACATATGTACATTTATGACCTACTTTTTCAATTAGTGGGTTGTATATTTTTGTTTTATTATTGTCTTGCGGCAAACCGACTCATTCACAAAAAAAGTTTTTTTTTTTTTTTTTGTTAAGATCAAAAAGAAAAATTAAACTGAATGTTTTTAGAAATTGATACTTTAAGAAAAAATATACAAAGATTTTGTAAACAAAATATTAGTGTTTGCAAATACTTTTTTTTTGTTAATTTTTTTGTTTCATTATAAATATTTTTAAGCTCTTCTGACATCTTTTTGTTGGGCAGTTATTATTTGTTGTTCTTCAGAGTACTTTGCAAATAAATATGAATCCCACTGCATATATGCTTGATTAACTTAAACATTGCCTTTATTTGTTAAAACATAGTGGGAACGCTTATTTTCAACGATTTGTTTTGTCTACCATTATTCTGTCTAAAAATGTAATCAGTTAGCATCTATTTGTACGAGTGCTGAGTAATGGAATATCAAAATGTACAAATGCCTAGAAAATCTGAAAAGCTTCCAAAAAATATTGTAAATGTTGTTACAAAATGTTACCAGCAAATATTCAGTTCAGATTCTAAATAAAATTACAATTAGGAACTTACAACGAATAAAGCAAAATGCAAGTATTGCTGACCATTGCCCGAATTCATGATGAACCATAGTTCTGTGCGCACAAGAACAAAACGACAACAACAAATTGGTTCATGTTCTTTGGTGTGGGGAAAATATGTGGTTGCTCATGTCTAAAGTTTTCTGTGTAAATTTTTGATACGAATTATGTGAGAAAATCACAAAGACTGACAACGTTGTTTCAACAAGAACATAACCTCGACGAAAGTTGTCCACACGAGACAAATTCACGCGCAGACATTAAATTTTTCGCTATGTAACCTAAAACGCAAAAAATATTTTGCAATTAAATATTCAAATTTATTTTTGAAGCAGAATCGAGTCAATATAAAACGGGTCTACAATTATTGCGTTTTAAGTTTTAACAAAATTCCACAGCTGGCATATTATAGATATATAGATATATATGCTAAAAGGCATTTCAAACAGCTACTACTTTATATTGTAGTGACTCGAGGGAATGTCGACCCAGAGAAAATATTTGGTGAAAAGGCATTGGTTTGGCAAGCACTTTGCACTTGTGTTCTGAAGAGTAGTTGTACCTTCTTCATTTTGATTATGAAATTTCCCTGTATATATCGCACCCTAAATACAAAAGGGTCACAACTCAAAATAATAAAATTTTCAGCAGAGACAAAAAAAAAAAATCGTGCACAAGCAACACACTTAACATAAAATAGACATAACTATATTTGTCCAATTCAAGAAGATAGTGATGTAAAAGAAATGTTTGCAGTAGTTAGAGATGTGTACTCTGAATTAATTTATGGAAAAACGTCAGTTTTGGAAAATTTTGAGTTGTGACCTTTTTGTATTTAGGGTGCGATATATAAAGAAATGCTTGCGGAAACGTGAGATTATTCGACGTTCCCACCCTTCAGTAAACTGCAACCCCTCATCAATGCCCTAAACTATTTTTACTATTTGTTAAATGTTCGAATTTTAGATCTAACAATGTAAAATAATTTTTAAAATTTCTAAATTTATTAAAGAATTTATGTTTGCAAAAAAAAAATTATTTTTGGTGAAAAATTTTAACAAACAGACAGACAGAAATATTTCTTGCAAGAATAACCTAAGGTTAACAGGTGCCCAATTGGATTGAGGTCTGCGTTTAAAAGTTTTTGTATAAAGATTGAGCAACCACTTTATTACAATTTTGAGCGTATGCTTAGGATCACTGGCCTGCTAAAAAATAAACTTCTGAGTTAGTTGCAATTTCTCTACACTAGAGTTTAATTGTTTTTGAAAAGGTCGAGTTAATCTTTCTTTTTTATTGTAGATTCTTAAATGTAAGATTAATGACCCAAACCATTACTGAACCTGTACGCGTTCGAGTAACTCCAAAATAGACTTCGAAGCAGCGGTCCATACATGAGAGTTGTATTCCATTTTCGGTCGAATATAGGTGGTGTAAATAGTAAGAAGATCAGATGGAGTGAAGTATTTTCTATACCGTTTTAAAAAACCAAGGCACTTGAGCGCTTCTATGGAATTTTAATCGATAAAATTATGTCCATTTGTCTGTTTGTGTAAAACACTCTCACGTCCAAAATATGTAACCAAAGTCAGCAAAGTTTACAAAAAACCATTTATAAGACTCCTAGACATTTGGTATTGAAAATCATCAAAAGCGATTCAGGCGAACCAGAGTTATGGACCAAAATGTGTAACAAACTTCATCATGCTATTTGGTTAAATATATTGCAGATAATACCACAAAATTTTACACACGGTACTCCCATGATAGAAGGCTAAACTGTAATGTAAATGGTAAGAAACGGTGTATGATTTCTCATAGCACCCATATATATTTCTTGACGAAATATGGCTCAATGTTACATAAATGTCGATACAAAATTCAACAAAAATAAGTTTTATATAAAAATAATTCATAAAACAAAAATCTGATTAATTCGGTCCATGTTTAATCATTCACTTCCGAAGAAAACTTAAATACTTATAAATCAGTTATAAATAATGGTAGCGATTTAAAATTTTTATATTTTAACAATAAGTCATTTAAATTTGTATGTGCTTTTGCTTCTTGAATTGAATTCTACTTAGAATAAAAATGCAATATCAATTTTTAATATAATATTATTTATATTAATTTAATTAAGCTTTTTTTTTGCATAATAATTTGGTATTAACTTTATTTTGACGCTCACAGTATGTCAATAATACATATTTTCTATTTATGTTTATGCAGATATTTTTTTTGGAAGCAAACTCAGTTTTTTACATTAATTTGTCCAGCAAAATTAAGTTGTTACAAATACTTTTGCTAACTTATTGACGATACATACATACACATGTACTCGCACTTGAGCGCATACATATAAAACTTTACTCACAAGACCCAAACAAAAACTTGAAATATTTTGACAGCTGTCATTTACATAAACAATGTAATTTAATGTGTTTTTTCTTAACATACTACGTTTTACAAGTATTTATCATACAATTTACATTTAACAAGATTATCATCTTGATTTTATTTTTCATGTTTTTATGTTTTTTTTTTTAAGCTACCAAAAGCAAATATAAGTAAGTAGTTATTTCTGTTCAATATTTTAATTGTAAGTTGTGAATAAGAGCAGCTGAAAGTTGAGTGTTTGAGAAAACTTCCTTAAAAATGTTTTCTTAAAAATATTCAAGTGTATTTGTTAAACAATACACCACCATAGTGGGGAGGGTATATTGAATTTGTGCTGATGTTTGTAACGCCCAGAAATATTGGTTCAACATCTACCTTAACGTATACCGGTCGACTCAGAATCACTTCATGAGTCGATTTAGCGATGTCCGTCCGTCCGTCTGGCTGGCTGGCTGGCTGTCCATGTAAAGCTTGTGCGCAATTTTGAAGATATTTCGATAAAATTTGGTACGTGAAATTTTTTCGGACAAAGGATGGATGGGATTGAAACTGGTGGAAATCGGTCTATTATTTCACCTGGTCCCCATACAAATGTCCTCCCGAAATTGAGGTTTACCGATCATAAATGTTTGAATTATGCAAGTATCCAAACAAATTTCATCACAAATGAGTGTTAAATGAAGCCACATCACATCTAGAAATTTTGTGCAGATCGGTTTATAATTTATGATAGCTACTATATAAGACCCACTTCCGAAAATCGCTTTAAAGAGCATAACTCTCTCAATATTGAACGCAAATATATTTCATATGTATACAAATGATACGGTACAATTTTATTATAATCGGTCCATAATTAGTCGTCGCTTCCATATAAGGCTCAGTTCCGAAAATCACATTAAAATTCGACACGCAAAAGTTTCTTATATACAGAAATGATGACATTTAATTCTATAATGGTCGGTCCATTATTAGTCGCAACTGCCATATAAGACCCTCTCCATTATTCACTTTAACCTCCATAAATATTTTAAAGAGATATTTTTAATACACATAATATTTATATTCACAGAAATCATGACACTAAATTTTTGGATAATCGGTCCCTAATAGGTTATATCTCCCATATAACGGTCATTTCTGAAAAACAGTTTTATACATATTCTAGATTTAGGGTATTACATAATCGGGCATGACCGACTATACTTTCTTACTTGTTTTTATTTAAGTTTGAAGAACAAACAATATTGCTGTACAAAATACACCTTTTAAATGTGTCATACTATCACTGTGATTGCTGTAGCAGTGGATGTGTTGTGTGCCCACAGTGGTGGGAAGAGATTTTCTAGTAGCAGCAGCTACTGCGGATATTACAGATTGATAAGAATTTTAAATGTATAAAAAAACTTAAGGGACATCATCAGTTTGTCATGTCATATGTAGTTAAAAAAATTTTATTTAATTTGTTTATACCCTACACTAGAGGTAAATTATGCTGATGTAAATACTGGTTCAATATTCAATATTTAACTCAGTATAACTTAATTTTTGATTAGTTCTAACAATATCCGCCTACTTTGCAAACTACACTCTTCCAAATGCAAACTTAATTTAAAGCTCTACTACTTGATTACTCTACTGCTATTAATCATTATTTTGTTAATATTTGTTACACTAAACTCCCTCTGCTACCATTTTAGTAATCTGCCTTTGAATATCCCTTCAATCCTTCAACAATTTTAAGTGTTGTGTCTACGAACTTTATAACATGACTTCAGCTGTCATATTAAACAAATTGTTTATTTGTAAGTAAGTAAACCATAAAAAATCTTTTGCTACAATTCATAACACTTTGTATTTATTTTATACATATATATTTTTTTTATTAATGTCCAAAAAAAATACAAAAAGCCAACAACAAAACATTACGTTACATTTTGTTTTAATGACTTAAAGTTGTATATTCTGCATGTGAGTTGGGGCTTTTTTTCTCATTGTTGGAACGCTGGTAATTCATTCACATATATGACACGTGCCAAGATCACATGACATGGATACGACTATTAAGGGATTACAATTGCTGAGTTTCCAGTCTGTTGGTTTGTTTTTGGCATAAGTAAATGGTAGAAAATAAAATTAATAGCAATCGTACAAAATTCAAGCTGATAATTTTTGTTTAATAACTATTAAACCGATTAAATGTATTTATGTAAATGGATGAAGCAATAGGGAAAATAAAATAAAAACTGTCATTTATAGAGAAAAAAAAAACTACAGGTGAGTTATAATAAAGACAGAAGATTAAAGTTAAAATCGAACAACATAAACAACAACAATTGAAACTAAAATTGAACAACATAAACAGCTTCTGTTGAGAACAAAATTTAATAATATAAACAACTGCTAATGTAGCCAAAATTAAACAACATAAACAAAACCAATTGAATCTAAAATTGAACAACATAAACAACTATTTACGATTGAAGCTAAAATTGAACAACATAAACAACTTCGATTGAGGCCAAAATTGAACAACATTAAGGAGCAACATAAACCCCTTTGATTGAAACTTAAATTGGACAACATAAAACCCTCCGATTAAAACTTAAATTGAACAACATTTAAACCAACGATTGAAGCTAAAATTAAACAACATAAGACCCTACGTTGAAAACCAAAATTGAACAACATAAACAACTTTGATGGCAGCTAGAATTGAACAACATACAGACATAGGATTTAAGTTAAAATTAAACCACATAAAGTGCCACGATTAAAGCTAAATTTAAGCACCATAAACAACCACGATTGAAACTAAAATCGAACAACATTAGACCTACGATTGAAGCTACAATTAAACAACATAAAAATCTACAATTTCTTGCAGCATATCCATAAATATTAGGATGTCTTTTTGATATATTTATGTTAAACAGATTTCATACTGATACCACTTCAGCTGGACTTTCAAAAAAAAAAAAAAAAACTATTCGCTAAAAACAACTCTACACATGTAAACATTAACATGTAACAATTTTACAAAGATGTTAATCAAAATTCAACTTAATTCAACTCATGGTAATAACAATAACATAAACTTCCTGTTTGAAAACATGTAGCCAGCAGAACAAAGAACAACAGCCAACCCAGCAACCAAAATCCTCCTACCAATCAACCAACCAACCTCACAGCCAGCCAACAAATTCATGCTTTATTATACATTATTTCTTTAACTATATTTATTGAGAATAAGGCCGACAAACCAAAACCAGATTTTCTTGCCTTTAATACTTCTACAATATATGCAAATAAATTTTAAACTGGCTTAAATCTCTATTGCTTACAAACCATCTCACTTGGCCATTAATACCTACACTAGAATTGGTGTGCGTTTTAAATTCTACCTTCATTCAATTTTGTCCACACTTTAAACTCCACTTCTAGTTGAGCGTAGAAAATTGCATTTTAACGGCAATTGCTTCTATAACAAACTGACCGATTGTTAAGCTTGTGGACATTTGTATAAATTGATCGGATTAAAAAGCAGGCGATTGTCAAAACTATTTGGCCAATCTGTTTATATTTTTTTTGCTTTTGTATGGTTTTAGCATATAAATACTAAACAGCTTTAAACTAGCAAATTTTAAATATGATTGGCAGCTATTTAAAATGGTTTACAGTTTAGATTTATATTGAAATGATTTTATATTTTTTTTAACAGGAATTTTATGGTTAAAAAGCAAAGTCTAGCAAATAATTTCTAATTTGAAAGCATTGATACTTAATATATGCAATTAAGATTTTGAGAACACTTAAAATTTTTATGTTTTTAATTTGAAAAATCGAAAATCACTATTGAAATAACAGCTGACTCCTATTCCACAAAACAACTTATCAACTTTTCACTTTAACCTTATGCAATATTTATTGAATATGCAAAACTTTATGTTTCTCAGAACTTTAAATTTTTACAAGTGATAAGTTGAAATTGTTAAGTGTATTTGCAAAGTTTTTGCAATTTTTTTTATTCTTTCTATTTTTTGTGCAAATAATTATGCTGTTTCGTTCCACAAAAACTGGAAATTCTATTTCTGCAAAGCAAATTTTAAATAAGTTTGTCAAAAATTTCCAAGGTAAACGATCGCTTTAAAAATTTTAACTCGTAAGCCTTTTTTCGACAGTATGGAAGATGCGGTAACAACAAAAAAATTATAGAGACCGAATTAAATTTTCTGAAATACAAAGCTTTAATTTTAAAGAGTGTTGATAATGTGATGCTGTAGTAAACCTTTCCGGGTTTGGGGTTGTATGCCAGTTACAGAACCAGGTAATCTTGTATTCATTGAGAGAAAACTACTTATAAATTTTAAAAGACAATTTGAAGTCAGGTCCTAAAAATTTAGGTCTTGAACACACCGCTAGAATTTTCAAGGAGTAGCTATTGTACAACGTGTATTAACAATTAAATTTACCTCCGCAGTCTCCAGACCTTTACCCCCCCCCCCCCTTCGCTATTAGATCATCTGTCGGAATATTAGAAAAAGGAGTAATTTATCTAAAGCCGAACTCCGATTATTAGAGATGTGACTGAACCCGATTAGATGATGAGATGGGGCTGAGTTCATTTTAAGCTGTATGGACGATCAACTAAATATTAACTCTTAATTTTTTGATTTTGGTGACATAAAATAGGATGTTATCTTTCAACTGTATACTAATATTTCATTGTTTCTCTCAGTTACTCTTTTCTTCTTTCGACAAAATTTTGAATCAATCAATTTTAATTTGAATATTTTTTTAAAATAAGAATAAAATTAAACCTAAAAATTAAATTTTAAGTTGATTCAAACTTATATACATATTTCTTATAATAATAAAAATATTTTATAATTTCTTTTTACAAGCAATAAGGTCACTTGAATATACATAACAGAAATATTTTAATTCATAGATGAAAAAGCGTGCTGTATGCTTAATTTTGACACTGACTGTATCAAAAAGCATTTAGTAAAAATTAGTATTTTTCTAGTTTAAGTTCAGGTTTTAATTCATGTTTTAGTTCTAGTTTAATTTTTAGTGCAGCTTCTAGTTCAGTTACTAGTTTACGCTCTAGTTCATGTTCTAGTTCAGGTTCTAGCTTACTTTTTAGTTTAGGTTCTAGTTCAGATTCTAGTTCAGGTCCAAGTTCATGTTTTAGTTCATATTTTAGTTCAGGTTCTAGTTTAATTTTTAGTTTAGGTTCTAGTTCATGTTTTTGTTCATATTTT
Organism: Bellardia pandia; assembly: GCA_916048285.2. Classification (NCBI taxonomy): domain Eukaryota; kingdom Metazoa; phylum Arthropoda; class Insecta; order Diptera; family Calliphoridae; genus Bellardia; species Bellardia pandia. The sequence goes on along the minus strand of OU696531.1, from coordinate 95,830,701 downwards.
AGTTTATGTTCTAGTTCAAGTTTTAGATTAGGTTCTAGTTCAGATTCTAGTTAAGGTTCTAGTTCATGTTTTAGTTTAGGTTCTAGTTCAGATTCTAGTTCAGGTCCAAGTTCATGTTTTAGTTCATATTTTAGTTCAGGTTCTAGTTTAATTTTTAGTTTAGGTTCTAGTTCATGTTTTTGTTCATATTTTAGTTTATGTTCTAGTTCAAGTTTTAGATTAGGTTCTAGTTCAGATTCTAGTTAAGGTTCTAGTTCATGTTTTAGTTCAGGTTCTAGTTTAATTTTTAGTGCAGCTTCTAGTTCAGTTACTAGTTCAGATTCTAGTTCAGGTTCTAGCTCATGTTTTAGTTCATATTTTAGTTTATGTTCTAGTTCAAGTTTTAGATTAGGTTCTAGTTCAGGTTCTAGTTCATATTTTAGTGCATGTTCTAGTTCTGGTTCCAATACAGATTCTAGTGTATATTATAGTTCAAGTTCTAGTTCAGATTCAAGTTCAGCTAGTAGTTCATGGTTTAGTTCACATTTAGTTCATATTTTAGTTCAGGTTCTAGTTCATATTTTAGTTCATTGTCTAGCTCAAGTTCTAGTTCTGGTTCCAATACAGATTCTAGTGTATATTATAGTTCAAGTTCTAGTTCAGATTCAAGTTCAGCTCGTAGTTCATGGTTTGTGAACTAAACTAGTTCATGTTCTAGTTCAAGTTCTAATTTAGATTCTTGTGCAGGTTCTAGTTCAGTTACTAGTTCACGCTCTAGTTCATATTCTAGTTCAGGTTCTAGTTCATATTTTAGTTCATGTTCTAGCTCAAGTTCTAGTTTATATTATAGTTCAGTTGCTAGTTCAGTTTCTAGGTCAGGTTGTAATTCAGGCCCATTGCAGTTTATCATTCAGTTGCTAATTAAAATTCAATCTGCCTTATGCAGCTCACATTGATTTATCATTAAACAAATTGTATTACTAGTAGGAGTTGGTTATGCCATTTCTAAGATTTATTAAGTCTAGTCTAATGTTTGCAACAACTGTCTGTTTTGCTACTTTATTATATATTTGAATTTATTTATATGTATAATTTTATTGATTTATATAAATATGTACATATATGTATGTATAGTATATTATATTTAATGAGTTCTTTCACACGTATTATAAATATATTTATTTGATTTGAAACTGTTTTCATTTGATTTTTTTTATATTCAAACGCGTGCCGCTCGGCTGTGTATTTTGAGTTTTTTTTCGAATGAAATTTCAAAAAAAAAACAAAAACTGTCCATAATTAATCCTCTTTAAGTGGCCATAAAATGATTTAACATGTATATTTAATTTTATTGTTTTTCTATGCCAAAAAAAAATAATACACAACCAATGTTCTGTGTATTATTGAGTTTTAACACTTTGTTGCTGTTTGCTGCTGTTGTTACTTGCTGTGATTTATAAGTTATAAACAAATTGTTAAACAAATTTCAAATTGTATTCATTGTGTATTCAGCAGCAGACACTTGCATTTGAATTCATTATAAAGCAGGGCTTAGTTAGAAGTAACCCAGTGAATAGTTGTGGTTTTAAAATTGTTTTTACTGTAAATATTTTGGGATAAATGAATACATTGTCTGGTTGGAAAAATGTAAAAAGTGTTGAAAAAGGTCAATTCTTATGATTAACTATATTATTATTTGACTTTGTTTCCCTTAACTAATTAGCATATTGATATGTTTAACATTTTTGTCTAGGTTTGTAAGATCTTTGTGTTGAGTTGCCTCTTTCCTTTTAAATTTAGTTAATTTCCTTAATGCCAAGTTTTCTCTGTTACAAAAATTTCCTTTTTTTCTATCTCATTCTCAACACTTTCCGCTTGAAAACTAATAAACTCATTTAGACATTCTTCAATACAACTCTAGCTTTTGCAAAGACAAAAAACAAAAAAGCCGCCTTGTTCAACAAAATATATTTATTATGCACAGCGTGTATTAAAAATGTTGTTGTTGTTCCCTACCAACAGCAACACGAGTTTTTGTTGCTGCTGCTGTTCTTAAAGTTCCTTTTATTCCTTCGGTGTATTAAATGCAAGTTGTATAATTTGTATGTTTATAATATATTTATACTTTGCTGTTGCTATTTTATCACGTGACTAATTTTGAAAGCAGCGACATTTCTGCATATTTAACAAAAACATTTCACAGAAACACACTCGTATTTATTTATTTAAACATTCAAATTGTACACTAAACTAAAATTTTTTGACTAATTTAATATTTAACGATTTTATTTTATTTGCAGGTATGTTGCCAACAATTTTCTTTGCAAGCACGTAAAGTTTTAAACTTTTTAGTTGTTGTTAAAATAAAGCTAAAACTTAAGGAGGTAAGAAATAATATCTTATTTTAATGCAAAAACAAAAAAAAAAATTAAATAAATAAAATTGTTATTGTTACAATGTTTAATTGGATTGTGTAATAGTTGAAAAGTATAACAGTCTGCTGTACGTTATAAAAATTATAAAAGTTGTTTTGTAAAAACGACCAGTGTCATATAAGACTCGAGAGGAATATTCAAATTTAGCCCAGTCAACATATGAATACTTGATGTAAATATTAGCGCAATTCACAATCGTGTGCAAATGGTATTGCATTATTGCATTGTTATTAAAACCTTTTCTTTACTTTCACTTCGGAAAATCAAATCTTGTAACGTTTATTCAAACACCTTTTTCTCAATGCAAAAGGATGAAACTTTGCAAGCATTCATACCCCAATGGCAATACACAAAATAAATGGGCGTAGCCAGGATAAAATGTAGGGGGGGAAATATTTTTTTGTAAAATTCTTTTTTGACTGCCTTCTACTCAATGCAAATGGATAAAACTTTTCAGGCATTCATACTCCCGATGGCAATACACGAATACATGGGCGTAGCCAGGATAAAATCTAGGAGGGGGGGGGAATTTTTTTTTTTTAATTCTTTTTTGACTGCCTTCTACTCAATGCAAATGGATAAAACTTGGCAGGCACTCACCCCACGCTTTTCGTTAAGGGATATGTGAGATTTTTTCCATTTTGATTTAAAACTTTATTTTGTTTGAAATGTTCTTATTTTTTTAGTCGATTTTTTTAGTATTCATATTTATTTTGTGTTCACAACTGATCAATATATTTACCGTAATAAAAAAAATAGAAAAGCTTTTCTTAATTTTTTTTTTTTTATTTATTTAATGTTTTTTTATTTATTTAACAAAATAGTTTATAAATTGAAACTAAAAGTATCAAGTTATAAGAAACAAGTCAGCGTTTGTATTCGTCTGGGCCGCATGTTATATACACACCACCTACATTTATACATACAGGGTGGCCCAAAATTAACGAAGGGGTTTGACTTCGTTCTAACTTTTTATTTAAGAAATAATTATTCAATTTTTATTTATTACAGTATATAAATGGGTAATATTTTTAGTTTAGTTATGAAAAATAATATCTCGCAAGTGGTGGCCATTTTCTGCTTCGCAAATTCGTGCCGGACTATCAGTCAGAGGGTTGCGGGTTCGATTCCTCCAAAGAGTCTGGGTGTTTTTAGCAGATAAGCCAAAAAGCTTTGCAGTTTGTGTTTGTTAATTATATTTAAAAAATAAATAAAAAAAAAACATTTTCCATAACCTTTCGCAAAATGTCTTTATTTCGTTGCGTATATTGCTTTTTAATTACCGGATGGTTCTAGGCTTATTAATGTAGAGTTTTCCTTTCCAATAACCCCAAAGAAAACAGTCTGAGGCGCCTAAATCCGATGAACACGGAGACCAATTAAAATCACTTGTACGTGAAATAATTCGTTCAACAAAGATGTCCCGTAAAATAGCCATTATGTCCCTTGCAGTGTGAGCTGTGGCTCCATTTTGCTGGGACCATACTTGCGGATGGTTTTCCACGACTGGCCTTAAAAATTTACGGAAACGGCGACAACGTGTTCATTTTCAAAAAAATAAAGACCAATTATCCTTTCCGATGAAACACCGCACCAAATCGTACACTTAAGTATGTGTAATTCTCGCTGTTGAACAACTCTCTGATTTTCCATATCCTGCAGTTTTGCTTATTAACGAACCCACTTAATTGGAAATGAACTTCGTCGCTCATAATTAAATTATGAATAAAATTTTGATTTTCTTCTGGTTTTTTGCCGAAAAAAAACTGCATAATCAAGTCGTTGCTGTATCGTGTATGGAAACATTCCTATTGTGTGCAAAATTCTTTGCAGCGACGCTCGTGAGAGGTCAAGTTGTGTCGAATGTCTACTGGTTGATGTTTCTCCATCTTTCCGAATACTCCTCTGTACCAGTTCAATATTGTCAGCCGTGTGCCCGGTTCGTCTTCTGCCAGCACTAGAAATTTTCAACCAGACGGTTTATTGTTGTCTCTGAGTGTTCAACCAGCACATTAAAATAACGACGATATGCACGCTGAGTCAAAACAATGGATCGTTGATTTGAAAAATAAAGCTCAACAATTTGGGCACGTTGTTCAAGTGAGTAGTGCTCCGTTTTAAATTTCCCAAGTCTTATTTACAAAATAGTGAAACGAAAAAAAAGTTATAATAAAAAATTCGGCAATTTTGCCCCACCCTGTATCAGTAGTGTTATCTTTAAATACTTGAAAGAAATTTGTTTAACATTTTGTATTGATAACGATGTTTTTACGAGTTCTTTGATTTTTTTAATCTCTTATATGAGATTTATTATATATTATAGGACGATTGTCATAAAATATTTTACTGTATTTGAGTCTTATGATGAATTTCATATCTTAATAACGACATATTTTAGAGTTATATTCAGAAATTAAATTTATATGAGAACTTTGGCCAATATAAACGCAAATATAATCGAAACGACAACTGAGAGAGTTTGCAAAATACACAGATAGGCTGCTTTCCTCGTTATTACTTTGATTTATTTTGCTGTGGTTTGAAGTGCCACCATGTGAAGCAACCCCATTAAATTTAGATTCTTCTGTCTAGTTTACATTTTTTCAGTCATTTACTGTTCAATGTCTATGCTCTCTAACAAGCTTTAACCGTTGCTTAACATTTTTTTCGACAATGCAGGTCTTAATTTTTTTTTTATTGCTGAGATGTAACTAATGTCGCGAGGGGCTAGAGTCTAGATGAACAGCAAGTCCAGCCACTAGACTTACTTTCCATCGACTAACGGGTATTCTTATTGGTATAGAAGTATCTATTGATGTTAAACACTTGTTTCTTTTCATTTATGTTCTCATAAGTCGTGAGTACATATTTGTTAATAGCTTTTTGTGAACTCTGATCTGTGGTTTAGGAACAATAGAACGCATTTTTTGGAATCTGAAGACTACCACAAAAGGACCAACGAATGGACCTAAGTGAGCTGTACTAACTATGGCTGCCTGCTGACCTATGACCACTGATTGACTTATTGTTAGATTTTTGGTTATTGCTCACGTATAATATGTCTCATGACATTATCTTCGTTATTTATTATAACTTGTATTGTATTTGTGTTGGTTAATTTGCAAAAAGTGTTTACCACTTGCAATTAAATTAATATCAAACTAATTAATGTTTGTTTTGTGAAGTCATAAACAAAGCAAGCACATACAAATCTTACAATAAAATTTGATATTTTTTTTTGTGCAAATACATAAAAAACACACTTGTGAAAACTGCAACTGTTTTTTGTAATAATTGTTTAATTGCCGAAAATTATTATTTAATTTTTGTTTTGTAAATTATTTTGTTTAACAATAAACGTAACTTTAATAAAAAAAACCATAAATTGTCTTAATTAGTTTTAGTTTTATGCTAAAAAAAACTGCTCAAGGCGCAAACATGTGCTCATTTGTGCTTCCCACTGTAAATATAACAGCTTCGTACCACCATGTCCTAAATTGTATATCTTATCGCAAATGTTCTACTTTATGTAAATTGCATATGTAACAGTTTTCACAATATAACAATTAAAATTGCAATTTTCCTCTCACCATTTATGCCATTTATGTCAGCTTCCGTTTAATTTATGAAACATAGAAGTCTTATCAATAACAGCCATCTTAAAATTGACTACAAATTAACAATTTTGTTAAACACACACACACACACACACACATGTGTCGTCGTATTGTTAAGTTTTGTTTGCAATAGAATACTATTCCTATTTTAATTTCCAAATGCTAGACAATCGAAACTAATTTAAAATTCAAACAATTTATATTATAATTATCTTATCTAATGTTTAAACACTCACAATTTTCAACGACAACCAACCACTTCAATTTATTTATTTTCAATATTAAACTACAAAATAATTTACTAAATTAACTTTACATGTTCTGGATAAAAAAAAAACATACATAGACATGCAAATACAAATAGCAAACATAGCAAACATAGCAACAATAGCGCAATTCACAATGCTGTGCAAATGGTATTGCATCATTGCATTTGAAAAATGGTTTAGCATATCTTTGCTCTTGCTGTGTATTTTCTTAGTGTAGAGCAAAAATATGCTAAACCTTTTTGCAAATGCAATGATGCAATAACATTTGCACAGCATTGTAAATTGCGCTAATAACTAAAAAACAAGTTGCACTTGTACAACAGCAAAAACAAAAAAGCAGAAATTTTAAATAAATTAATTTTTGTTAGTATAATAAACAGACGCAGAATTGCATTTCAAAATTCATTAGGTTTTGGTTAGGAGTTAGGTTTTCTGATTGCTTGCCTTTCCCTTTGGAGTTTCCTATGTAAAAATGTCATTTAAGTACTTTAATCTCCGCCAACTGCTTATTTTAAAAACATATTTCCTTTAACAAATTTATTTAAAAACTTTTTATTTCCTTCTTAACACAAAAATCATAAAAATATACCCTTAACTCAAAACAATTTATTTTCATTATAATTTCATTATTAAATAAGATTTATTAATTACCAATAAAGCAATTTTAATGAAGTGCTAAAAGGGCATCAATCAACCAGCCAACCAACCAGTAACAACACTTCTATTGTATGATTTTACGCTGTAATTTTTATGACAAATTTATTACAGTGCGTTGTAAAAACACTAAAAGCAAATAACTAATTAAAAAATACCCAAACAAACCTTTTTTTAATGATTTTGTCATCAAGATACTCATTTAATGGTTGTTAAGTTTTAAAGGTTGTCTTAAAGGCGGTAAAAATATACATGCCCTTTAAATCGATATAAAGATTGCATGTAAATGCTGGGTGAATAAAAGAAAGAAAAAAAGAAAGAATGCTTTAATTGAAAATATATTTCAAAAGATAATGCGTAGATAAAAATTTAATTTTTTATAAATCGTGATACCTTGTAGGTCTTTATGTTTTTAATTTTTAGCTTCAATAGTAGATCTTTATGTAGACAAAAGTTAGCTTAAATTTGAAGTCTGAATGTAGTTAAATTTTAGCTTCAATCGTAGGTCCTAATACAGTTAAATTTTAGCTTAACTCAAACATATTTATATAGTTCAATTTTAGCTTTCATCCGAGTTCTTTATATTCTTCAATTTCAGTTTCAATCATAAGCCTTTATTTAGTTAAATTTTTGCTGCAATCGTAGAGTTAAATTTTAGCTTCATACATCTTCATGTAGTTTAATTTTAGTACCAATCGTAGGTCTTTATGTAGTTAAATTTCAAATTCAATCAGAGGTCTTTAGAGGTGTTAGTTTCATTCGTTTGTAGTTAAATTTTTATGTAGTTTACTGTTAATTTCCTTTGCAATAGAAAGTTTCTGTTCAAGATAAATTTCAATATAAAACTGTTTTGCGTAAACACATTTCTTTATGAAAGCGTCTTGCGAAGATACAGATACAGTTTGCAAGCGACTTTTCTATATGAAAGTGTCTTTGAAAGACACTTTTCTATATGAAAGTTTCTTTGAAAAAGACTTTTCAATATGAAAGTGTCTCTGCAAATGACTTTTGTATATGAAAGTTTCTTTGAAAGAAAATTTTCTATATGAAAGTGTCATTTCAAGTAAATTGTCTATATGAAAGAGTCATTGCAAGACACTTTTCTCTATGAAAGTTTCTTTGAAAGACACTTTTCTATATGAAAGTGTCTCTGCAAGCGACCTTTCTATATGAATTCTTTGAAAGACACTTTTCTATATGAAAGTGTCTCTGCAACTGACTTTTCTATATGAAAGTTTCTTTGAAAGAAAATTCTCTATATGAAAGTGTCTTTGCAAATGAATTGTCTATATGAAAGAGTCATTGCAAGACATTTTTCTCTCTGAAGATTTCTTTGAAAGACACTTTTCTATATTAAAGTGTCTCTGCAAGTGACTTTTCTCTATGAAAGTTTCTTTGAAAGACACTTTTCTATATGAAAGTATCTTTGAAAGAAAATTTTCTATATGAAAGTGTCTTTTCAAGTAAATTGTCTTTATGATAGAGTTATTGCACGACACTTTTCTCTATGAAGGTTTCTTTGAAAGACACTTTTCTATATGAAAGCGTCTCTGCAAGTGACTTTTCTCTATGAAAGATTCTTTGAAAGACACTTTTCTATATGAAATTGTTTTGGCAAGCGACTTTTCTATATGAAAGTATCTTTGAAAGAAAATTTTCTATATGAAAGTGTCTTTTCAAGTAAATTGTCTATATGATAGAGTTATTGCAAGACACTTTTCTCTATGAAGGTTTCTTTGAAAAACACTTTTCTATATGAAAGCGTCTCTGCAAGTGACTTTTCTCTATGAAAGTTTCTTTGAAAGACACTTTTCTATATGAAAGTGTCTCTGCAAGCGACCTTTCTATATGAAAGTTTCTTTGAAAGACACTTTTCTATATGAAAGTGTCTCTGCAACTGACTTTTCTATATGAAAGTTTCTTTGAAAGAAAATTCTCTATATGAAAGTGTCTTTGCAAATGAATTGTCTATATGAAAGAGTCATTGCAAGACATTTTTCTCTATGAAGATTTCTTTGAAAGACACTTTTCTATATTAAAGTGTCTCTGCAAGTGACTTTTTATATGAAAGTTTTTTTGCAAGACACTTTTCTATATGCAAGTGTCTGTGCAAGTGACTTTTCTATATGAAAGTATCATTGATAGATACTTCACTTTTCTGTATGAAAGTATCTTTGCAAGACTAAAGACACTCTGCAAGACACTTTTTATATAAAAGTGTGTCTGCAAATGTCTTTGCAAGACATTTTTCTATGTTAAAGTTTCTTTCCAAAACAGATTTCCTTATGAAAGTGTCACTTTTATATGTAAAAGTCTCAAGACACATTGCTATTCCCGCAAAAAGCAACTATCCACTATGAAACCATATTACTAACAAAATGAATTATATTTTAAGAGAAAAATTTTATTCTTATTAGTTCGAATTTTTCAAATAATTTTAAAGAATACTATTGTAAAGTACTAGAACAATAGGCAAACTGGAATGCATTTTCCAAGGGCGTCATTAGCAATTTTCATTATCCACGATCCATCTGTATTCATCATCTGTTTAACTCACCGTGTTTTTTGAGAAATATAATTCGAGAATTGTCATATTTCCCTTTTACGTGTTATAAGTTAGAACGAAATTTAAGTACATTTACAATGTGTATGTATTCTTTATTATTATTTACAAATCTTGTATTATTAAAAATTTGTTTTTTTTTGTTTTTCTTACTGCGTCTACTTTTTTTGTAGATCAATGACAGCAATGTATGCATGTATGTTTTTGTTGTCATTTCCCCTTTTTTCTTGGTGGATTATGTTATTTTTTGTATTTACGAAACACCTGAGATGGGATGACTACTAACTTTAATATCTTTATGAATTATTATCACTTACAGTACTTATTACTTACGTCCCTTTTACAACATTTTAAATTATCTGACTAATTTGTATGCTAGAAGAAACAAACATTGCCAAGGGCTGTCAAACAAATTAAGAAATGACAACAAGTCGTGTCTGGTTTTTTTTTGCAGAACTAATTGTAAAGTTAGAAACAAAAATTAACATTTTCCTTTAAAGAAAACAAAGACATACCGGACAAAGACCGCAAAATACAGGACAAAAAACTACAAACGGTTTTTTGGCTTTTTATTTTTATTGTTTAAGCAATGACGGGCTTTAAGTTCGTTAACTGGTTTTAATAAACGAAAAAATGAACAAGTATTAAAATGAAAAAAAAAACTCCCTTTAACAAATAACACAACAGCAAAAGGACTGCCTGGCAATATTTCCTTGACTAAAAAGGATATTGACAATTTCTTCTAAACGTTGAAAGGTTAGTTTTTTTGGCAGAATAGAACATATAAAAAGGTGTGGAACCATGCAACCATAAAATTAAATTTTAATAAATTTTATTAGACTTTTTTAAATGATTAAACATGCATATTTTTGCTTGTCATAGAAACTTGAATTCCTGGGACATATTAATAGGTAGTAGTGAGTATTTAAAACCTGTATAAGTAACGCCTGCAATATAATTCATAAGATACAAAAAAAGGGATGGCATAACATTTTAAAGGCTTAGTTTTTTTTAAGAATTATTTTCCTTTTTTTAAGCTACGGTCACAATCACCCTTGGCAAATATTAGCCGAAAAGACGTAACCATTAAATAACATATACCCATATAAACTTGTTTATTTATTTAAAAAAAAAAACTTTTCTTATTTAGGCACAACAAATATTTTGTTTTAATTTATTTCATGCTGTTAGATCTTGTAAAACTCTTGTAAGAGTAAATTTGTGCTACAACAAGTGGTTACGCTTTTTGAGTAACTATTTGCCAAATGTGGCCGTAGCTTTAGTATTTTAACTTGTTATCATTAAATATTTAAACAAAAAACAAAATATAATAAAAGAAATCATAGAATAAATTATGTTCAGAAGCGTGACTTCAAAGTGTCTTCTCTTGACAAGACACTTTCTATATAGAATTGTATATTGAGAAGGAAAGTTTATATAAAAATATTTTGTAATACATAACATTTTTATAAAAAGTTATTAATATTAATTGCAGAATTATTTTATTATTATTATTACATTTTCATTTTCATCTGCCACATATTTATGTGCAGAAATATATACAACTTATATGTGTACATCTTTACTATGCATTGACAAATCCCACATATTTCTATAAATTATTAATAACGCTATATCATACTCAACAAAATCCTCAATAGCAGCGTATAAAACGTCACCATCATCATGACCAGCAATAATAAGTGCAACACCATCATTATAGGCTTTCATAACACACAACAGTTGTTGTATTTTACCAATTGACCAACAACCAACCAACTCCACATCCACAACAGCATTCATAGCTGACCAACAGCAATCATATGAATAAACCTAGCAACCAATATCATCACCATCAGCAGCAAAAACAGTATTAAGCTAAAGCAGCAACATTATTAATGTTGCACGAGAGCAAGAAAACCAACCAAATGTATTGACATACATACATATGTATTCGTATATAAAATAAATCGATGTTCAAACAGTAGCAGACACTGCAATTATTATCAACATCATCATTATTATTATTATTATTATTATGACATATTGTTAAACATGCTATGTACATTTGTTCAGCATAAATGCAAGTACATACATAGGTACCTTATTTTGGTACAATGACACACTGTGTGATATTGACAGGAAGTTTGAAATTTAAGGAAATTTTTCTCTGGTTTTCAAAATATAAAACATTTAAGCTTATTGCTGTTTTATAGCAGCAGCATATAGGTCCGTAAGTTACCTGTTATTTTTGGACTCATTATCACATATATTTTAACTGCCTTGACCAAAACAAGTAAGAAGGTATGGTAGGTCAAAACGGACCATATAATACCGCTACACCCAGTATATGTGTAGAAACAGATTTTTAAAAATTTGCTCTATATAGAAGCTGTGGCCTATTATGGACTGATGATCCAAAAATGTAGTGGCATGACTTCTGAGCATACATATATAGATATTATTTGTGTTAAATTTTATATCGATATAAACACTTGTAAAAGATTTATAGATTTTAAAGTGTAATTTGAAGGGGATTTTATATGGAAGCTATGACTAATTATGGACGGACCGTTATAAAATTAGTTGTCCTGATTTCTGAACCTTATTTGTGTTCAATTTTATTTCGCTTATAACACTATTAAGAGATTTATGGTTGTCAAAGTAATTTTGCGAAGTGGGCCTTATATGTGAGCTATGACGAATTATGGAGCAATCATCACAAAGTTGGGACTAATGATTTTTGTATATATAAAACAGGTTTACGTTACATATGATGGATACCAAAATTTTTAAGAAAGTTAAAGTGACTTAATCGGTATACTGTAAGGTGGGTGTTGAACTAATATTTTTGGGCTCTACAAATATCAGCACAAATCCAATACACCCCCCCTTTAGTATGTTGTGGTATAATTATCTAAATAAATAATAATAATACAGGCAATGTTAATCGTTTGAAAGGTGTAATGTTTGTTAAAATTCTAACTTTAACTTAGTTATGATAACTATGAAATATTACTTATAAAAGCAGCAAAAACGCAAACATTATCTACACTCATAATATGGTCATAAAATCTAATAGATTTGAAAACAATTATACAATGACTGGTATAATAATATTTAATATAATAAATGATTGTGCTACAATCATTATATGATCACATCAACTTCAATATGGTTATATTATTATTTTTGAATTGAAATCATAATATAATTGGGCCTAATCATATTACGCTTGTGATATTATTATAATATGATAGATAGAGATGTCACTAAAACTGTCTTCTCTGTAGAGGTCTAACCAACTTTTTGTATTTTCTTAATTAATGGCTTTTTTATTCTGCACAGTGAGGAAATTTGGAAAAAGGGATATAAATCTGTAAATTGTAAACAAAAAATTTGGCATGCCTAGAGAGGAAGTGTTGTCGAGTTTAAGTTAACCAACAAAATATGTTAAAATTTTTCTTCTAAATGTGAAACATATTTATTAAAAAACTTCTTTTTCAATTAGTGGTTTTCTTTTGACTGGTTTTATTTTCTCAACAATCGTTAAAAAATAAAACCAAATATAAAATATTTTAAAACATTCATTATATAAGACAGTTAATGTTGAAAATTAAGCTGTACGTTATATTGGCTGATCCTTAAAGATTTTACTGTATTTGAAAAAAAATTAATGTTTGTGTTAAGGTCACTATATGTAGATTGGAATTAAAATGGCCGCAGAGTACTGATAACAAATGATGATTTGGGTACAAGAATGCGACTTGAGGACATGAACTGAAAATTGGTACTGATCATTTTGAAGGCTACATATCTCAGGGATGTAAAAGTTGGTGCAATTGTACATTTTTAAAAAATTTTAAAAAATGCATCATTAGTTAGTTAGTTAGTTAGTTAATTGTTCTTTATTTTTTAATTCATTTCTGTTGTTACAAAGTTATATAAAAAAAATTTAAAGTAATTAGAACATACGACTTTGACCAATGTCGTCAGTCGGATAGATATTGTGATTTAAATTATAACAATTGTGTTTTATGTTTAATTTAAATTAATAATTAAATTCATCAATAAGCTGTTTTCGATAACCTATTGCATCTATAACAAAAAGATATATAACTTTAAAGTTTTGCTTTGCATTATTTAAGATATTTATTAAATCATTTTCAGTTATTGTGGTTCTTTTAAAATATTTATAGCGGATTTCCCGTAAATTTGGACATATGGCAATAAAGTGCAGAATATTTTCCGTTTCGTTTCTATTACATAAAGAGCATATGCGGGGCCTATGTGTCTGAAATCTAGTTCCATTGAGCTCAATCAATCAGGTCACATCTGGCTTTAAAGATGTAGCTTACTGCCGTCGTATTATTATAGATTTCGAAATATGTTTGTTGCTCCTTGTAGTTAAGTTTTGAATAAAAACGATTTGTTCTGGTTGCCTGTAGTAGGTGGTTTTCTCTTTCTTTTCTTTTTAGCCCGGTTAGTATATCAAACCTTAAACGTTCCCAGTTCTCTCTTGAAACGCATCCGGAAATTTGTATTGTAGTTACATCCCAAGCTAGTTTTTCTATGTGTTTATACCAATACGATTTTTTTTCTATTGTGAGTTTGGTTAGTTTACTTGGTAAGCGGTTATGGTCATAATCAAATAAGGTCTTTATTATATAACTCAGATGTAAATCAAGAGTGTATTTATAGTTATTTTCAATACCAGTTTCTAACATCAATGCGTACGTTGGGGTAAATGCAGGTAGCTTAAGTATTTTTTTTTAAGAAAAAGCGTTGAAGTTTGTCTACCTCTTCAAACAACGAATATCCCCATACTTGGGCACCATATGACTGGATTGCACGACACACTGATTGGAAGAGATTCCATTTTGCCGTTAATCCGATTTCTTTTTTTGATAAAAATTCTTTCCAAGTGGCGTTTATATTGTTTTTAGCAGATTTATTTCTTTTTTCTATATGTTTGCTAAACGACATTTTAGGTGATATTGTTACTCCGAGATAAGTATATTCGTTTGTCACTCTGATAGGTTCCCCCTTAAATAACCATTGTTCACGAACAGAAATTCTGCCCCCATTTCTCAGTATCATCATTTCGGATTTGTTTAAATTTAGCTCTAGATTCCAAATTTCACAATATATTTCTAGCCTTTTAATCATATATTGCATCGTGTTTATATCATCTGCCAAAATCACGATATCATCAGCATACATTAAAAGTCTGATATTTTCTGTGCCCACATTAACACCTCCTCCTATATAATCATGTAAATCATTGAGATACACCGAAAAAAGCGTTGGAGATAATATACATTCTTGTTTTACACCGGATCCTGTTTCAAACTCCTCAGACAGTTCTTCTCCATTCCAAACTTTAAACTTTGTATGGCTGTATATACTTTCTATCATTTGAGAAAATTTTGTTGATACGCCAATGAATTGCAGTTTATATATAAGTGATTTTCTCGAGACTTTGTCAAAGGCTGCTCTAAAGTCCACAAAAAATGCATCATTATCCCATTTTGTATGTTCGTTCCATTTTCATATGGCAATTCTTGGTTAACAATCAACAAGGAATACTATCCATTCCACATTCATCTGCAAATGTGCAGTGTTTGTTTTTTTTTTTTGTGATTAATTCTTATGTTGCAGAAAGATGGGAATAAAAATGGGATGAAAAAAATTATTTTGTACAAATGTTTCCAAATAAAAGCTTAAAATTTTAAATAATACCGCATTTTTAAGTTATACACTCAAAAAAAAAACAAAATTAATACCGACCTCAATCCTATTGCAAACTTCCATTGGAATGCTATAGTTTCCAATCTGCTAATCAAATTTTGATAACACTTTCTTTTAACACACACTGTCAAGTTTATGTATATTGTATGTTTAAGCAACAGAAACGAGCATAATATGAAAATAAAATCCAAAGTGCATCTAGTGAAAATACTGGCCACATAAACGCATAGAGGCAAGTGGCGTACAAGCATTACGTATGTAAAACACAACACAGCAAAAACAAGTTAAACCAAAAAAAATTACAAAAAAAAAAAAAAAAAAAAACAAACTACACCAACAATTATTGTCCTAGTAATTGCAGTTGTTACTTGCTGTTATTTTGTTGCTTTAGCTGCTGTTGTCCAGTAGTTGTTGTAACTTTAATGCATATTTTATGGTTTTAATTGAGGCGCATTTAAAAGTATTAATTTCAATACACGATTCAGTTGTGTCTTTTTTTTTGCTTTCTTTTTCTATCTATTTACACACCAAATACCAAGAGCAGGGTATTACCAGTAAACTGATGAAGATGGGGGGGGGGTTATATGACAAAACAAGGCGTTTTTTTATATTTACGGCTGCACAAAGATAAAGTTTTAACTCACGCGTACTGGCTTGCAGCTTGTATGTGAAAGTCCCCAGTGGCAGTAAACATCTTCCATTTTTGTGTTAAATTTAAATTTATTTTAATCTTTACGATTGTCTAGTGTACAATACAAGGTGATTGGTTTTCAGCCAACAAAAACAATCCCTGTATTTCTCTGTGAGTTGTTTTTGTTGGATAAAGTTTATATTGTTTTTTTTTTTGTTTATTGCTTTTCTACTTTTCCATGTTGGTCTTTTGATGTGCTGCATGTATGAAGTTTTATTCGAGTATTCGTTGCATTCGATACGTCTTTCTGAGGTTGTTTTTGTTTAATAATAAACTTTTTTTGACCATAATTATTTTTATATTTCTTTTATCTTTTTTCTTAGTTATTTTTTCTTAATTGCATGTAGGATAAAAAGGAAATATGGTTTAAGTTTTTGTCATTAAAATGAGGAAAGTTGAGATTGCTGAAAGAAATTAGGTCAGTGAATGTAAAAAAAAAACAATAAGTAATTTTGTTAATATAGCTTCAATTGAACTTTATTGATATGAACTATACTTATAAGTTTATATTTAGTAAAGTGTAACAGTTTATTCCATCAATTTATTGAAAACGGTTAATAAATGAAATTATAAATAAATAAATTAAATTGTATATTACTTCTAGCAGTGTAAAAATAATTAAACTTTATTAAGTTTTACTAATTTACAGCCAATATTAAAAATTGTGTGTTTTTTTTTTTTGGAAGAATATTTTTTCATAAATAATTTTTTTAATAAAATTTTGACATACGAAAACTTTATTATAAAATAATTAAAGCCTAGGATGTTAGCTTTAATTTCTTATTTTTCTTTCTTCTCTAACTTGTTTATTCCCCAAGTTGTGGCAGTATTTCTTGTCTAACCCTTGAATTAATATTAATTATACGCTATGTGTAACTTTTTTTATTAAAATAGCTGATATTTCGTTTTCTAAGCCGTTAATTTTAAAATTTGTATTATATTTTTATAACTTACGGCGTAATTTGTTTATTTACATCAACATTTGATATAAAGGCAGACAACTTAAATAAATAATTGATACTTTGAGCCATACTCTACAAAAAATGTATTAAATTTGAGATTGTGCAACGAAAAAAATTTAATTTTATATAATAATAGGAAAGACTTAATAATAACTTTATTACAGCTTTATTTGCTACTTAAAATATTCCCAAATATTTTAGTTTTGCAAAATGTAACATTGGAAGCCATATTTTTTAACTAAAAGAATACAGTGCACTCGCGAAAATATGAACACCATATTATATGAACACCCCAAAATATGAACACCTTTTCTTTGTCATTGACTTCTCCAAAATATGAACTTTGTACGAAAGCTTTAGCAACAGATTTCAGTTACGTAATATGTATAAAAATTAGGGGAAACCGCGAGCTATTAACATTTGAATGCCAAATGTCAATGGTCAAACAAACAAGTGCCCGTTTTAGTTAGTTTCTATATGCATGCAGATGCATGTTTGGTTTTTAAGTATTAATTTAAAGTGAATAATTGGTATAATATGCATATAAAACAAAATAAATTTCTAACTTTAAGGAAAAAGTATGAATTGTGGAAAGTTTACAAAAAGATGATTTACAATTTAGTGAAGAAATATGCTGTGACAAATACCACAGTATCCGGAATAAAAAAGAATAAAAATGCCATTTCAAACTGTGTCAAACATGCATTCATCGGACCTGGAAAAAAAACTATGCGCCAGTATCCAAAAATTGAAAAATCATTGTATAAATGGTTATGCTTACGAGGGATAATATATTACCCATCATCGGCCTAATGTTAAAAGAAAATACCAAGGAGCTTCATTATAATATTAAGGAATGTAACTCTGATTTCAATTCAATATTTTATGTTTTTAAATAAAACAAAAACTTAAGTTATTTTAATTAAACTCTTATTTATACAGGAAGGAACTTTTGGTGGTAAGTAAATCACTTGGTTTTATTAAAATTTTGTGCCATTTTTAAATATGAACAATCCCAAAAATTTGAACTTCCCTTGTTTTCATTTGCTCATATTATCGCAAGTGCACTGTAATATTATAAATATTAAATATTTTATTAAGTGTTAGTAATATTATTACCAGTTTTTTAGAACTCTCAAATATTTTTTGTTGACGAATTTTTTGCTCATATACAAATTTTTTAATAAAATTTATGTTATAAGAAAACTTTATTGTAATGCAAATCATGACTAAAGTGTTAGCTTTGATTTCCCACTTGTTTCCAAGTTACTAAGGTATTTCTCGTTTAACCTTTGAATTAATATTACTCATATGCTGTGTTAAGCTTTTTTTTAAAATTGCTGATGTATCCTTTTCTAAAACTGTTTATTATATTATCACAATCTACAGCAAAAAAACTGCAAAACACATTAATTCCTTTGGCAGTACTCTAGCAACACTCTACACAAAATATTTTCAATTAGAGATTTTGTAAAGCAAAAAAAAAAGGTAATTTTAAGTGCAAACTAATAAGAAAGACTGAATTATTTCTTCATTAAATATTAATTTACTGAAAATATTTACAATATTTAAAATTGTATATCAATTAAGAGAAAATAGTATTAGATGCTTAACTTTGCTAATATTTGTGGCCGATTTTTATAATTCTACAAAATATTTTTTAGAAGAATTTTTTTCGTATAGAAATTATTTATTAAAATATTTGTTATAAGAAATGTTTATGTCTAACTAAATAAAGCCTAAAGTGTTAGCTTTCATTTTCCGGGTTTCTATTTCCTTTATCTTCTTCACTGTCCAAATTATGAATGTATTTCTCGTGTTACGCTGAAGTTAATATTAATCATACGTTATGTGAAACTTTTTATAAAAATTGCTGATATATAATTTTCTTAGGCAATAATTTTAAAATTTGTGTTACATTTCTCAAATTCCAGGCTTATTTTGTTTATATTATTAACAAATTTTAACCCTTTCAGACCTGACGCAAAACTACTAGGAATTTTTTTTTAAATTTTTGGTATATTTGATCTCCACAGCGTATGAAAATATAATCAATGATTAAGTTTTATCATTATTATATCCTTCAAGAATCTTCAGGACAGGCACACTTGAAGCGTGACCGAGATGGTAAATTTTCATTAATATTTTTAACTAAAACACATTTTTATTATATGAAACGATTTCAATTAGTTTGTAATATTAAAATTTATAATTTTTTATGTTCACTTCATCATTCGATTAATACTTTTGTAATTAAACCCACAAGTTAAACAATTCAAGTTACGGTAAATCAAACAGAAGAGAAATGTGCAAAGCAAATATAAAAAACAATCAGTACAATCATTTAACAGAAGCAAAAATATTTTAACCGAAACCCATCCGCACAATCGATCATCACGATCTGAAAGAGTTAAAATTTTTAAAAATTTTTTTTTTTTCGAGATAATAATATAAAAAACGTTCAGCACAATTTAATTTTAAATTAAAAAAAAAATATTGCCTTAGGAAAACTTTTTTGTAATATGATTAAAGCCTAAAATGTTAGCTTTTATTTTTCGGTTTTCTTTAATCTATATATTTTTTTAGTTTCCAAATTATTTTAGTAATTCTTTTTCAACCTTGTTATTAATATTACTCATACGCTCTGTTTAACTTTTTATTTAAATTACTCGCATGTTCCTTTTTTAAGCTATTATTTGAAAAATATTAATACATTTGCTTATTTTTCCTATTATATTTCAACAATTTTCGGCTTATTTTGTTTATATTGTTACCAGATTTTTAAATTCTCAAATATTTTTATTTGAATTTTTTTTAAACCAATTTTTTTTTGGTAAAATTTATTTTATAAAATGAATTTATTATAGTTAATAGAATTAAAACCTAATACATTAGCTTTAATTTGTTATTTTTAATTGTTCTTAACTTTTTTTAATTTTCAACTTATTTAAATATTTCGTGTTCAACCCTTGAATTAATATTAATCATACGATATGCCAAACTTTATTTTTAAATCTCTCAAATTTCGTTTTCTAAGCCGATTTCTTTTAAATTTGTTTTGCATTTTCATTATTTATGTTTTCTATTGTTTCTATTTAACAACATTTGATATAAAATCTAAGAAACCTAAAGTAATATCAGTAATATCTAAATTTAAAGTTACAATATAAAACTACCAATACATAAATTACTGATCGTGATTACTCTCTAGCTTAGTTCATTTTTCATTTGACTTATATTATCTAATTACCTAATTTGGTATATTTAGAAAAACAAACAACTTACTGAAACGCTTGAGTAATTCATTTTAACTTTAGTATTTTGTAGCGTTAGAATTGAAATTTGTATGTTTCTTTGATTAATTAGTTTTACTTTGTTTTAATACTGTCGAAATCTATAACATGCGATGTCATTTACTACGGCGCTTATTTGTTCATTTTGTTCAAAATATATTGTTTTTGTTGATAATTTCCAGCCATATGTTATAATTTATTTAAATATTTGCGTAATGCCGACACTGTCGCAGCATGAATTCACCCCTTCTAAATGCAATAAGTTGAACAAATAGAGCAAAACAAAACACACACAATTTTTTTTACACAGTAAAGTGACGACAGAAACGTAAGTAAATAGATTTATTATATTAGAAACTGAAAACATAATGGTTTCACAATAAAACCTTGAAAATGAAACAGCTGTCAATCATTTGGCATGCAATGCGTTTTTTTAAAAAACAATATATTTCTGGTGGATTTGCGTATTTATTTTGGCCGAAAAATGACCCTGAAAACAAATGAGTTTATTGTCAAAGAACATACAATATATAAATGTTTGTGTGTTTAAATGAATTTGGTCATGTAAATATTTGTTTAAAAATTTCAGTATTCGTTCTGGTTAGTATATAATTAATCATATAAAAGACTTGACAAACTAGTAGGAATAAGTGTTAAAATTTAAATAAAGTTTTTTAAAAATATGGAAGCTTAACAACATCTACTGCGTTGTAAAAATTTAGTTTTTTATTATTAAAAACTTTCGTAAATTATTTTCAAAAGTTCTAAAAGAAAATTATATAAAAACATTATTTCTTCGAGCAATATCTTTTGGTAAAAAGATTGTATTTTCATTTTATTTAAAGCTTTGATTTTTAGCTTTAATATCCTTGCTATCTTGTTTCCTTACAGCTTTTAATTTTCAAGTTATTTCATATTTATAACATTAGCCTTTGAATTAATATTAATCATACGCTCATTAAAAAAATTATTAAAATTACTGTAAAACTGTAAAAAAAAACAATGACAGTTAATAAAACTAAGTTATAGTTTTGCCTACTAAAACCTTTTCAACAAAATTTTAGATATGAAATTTTTTAGCTAAATTATTTTTGAAAAGATTGCTTATTTTAATAGCATTAAAGCCTTGTATGTTTTCTGTAATGTCTTATATTTCAAAACTCTCTAGTACATCTAGTTTTCAAGTTATTTACACAAACCCCGTGAATTAATAACAATCATACGCCTATTTTTTAAATTTTACTTTATTACCATCAAAGCCTTAATTATTGCATTATTTGTCATTTTGAAATCTCTTACCCATTTAATTAATATCAATCATACGGCTCAAATGATATGTTTATTAAAATTCCAAAAATATCTACAAAATTGGTTTCAAGCAGTAAGTTTTAGTCAAGTTTTATAAACATGTATAAATATTTTCTAACATAATTTTCAATTTTTTTCAGCTAAATAAATTGTGCTGTAAATATTTAGATTGCTACCATAAAAGCCTTATCTTTTTGCTTTATTTTTCTATCTTTTTCAACTCTCTAACCCATTTATATCTCAGATCTTTGCTCAAACCTCTTTAAACCCCTGAGTCAATAACAATCATACGCCTCAAGTGATATTTTTATTGATAGTCCTAAAATATCTACAAAAATTGATTTTAAATATTAAGTTTAAATACATTTTTATAAACATGTGTAAATATTTGCTAACTAAAGCTTTTTCAGAAATATTTTTCTTTAATATAATATTTTTTTTACAATATGAGTTTTGTTGGAAAAATCTTTTTTATTGACATAAAAGCCTTAATTGTTTGCTTTAATTTCCTATACTTTTAAGCTCTCTACCTTTTTTTAGTTCTCAAATTATTTGCTCAAACCTCTTTTAACTCCTATATTAATATTAATCATACGCCTCAAGTAATATTTGCATTAAAATAAGTTTAAAATTCTTAAACATAAAAATTATGCAAATGTCCTTATCAATTTTCAAACATTCTTTAAGTAAGTTTTAAAAGCTTTAAAACATATTTGAAACCAACATTTTTCTTATAAAATTTTCAATTCAAAAACAATTTGGGAACATTTTTAAAATCCACAAGAAAATTGTTTAACTAATTTTGTCTTCAATAAATTAGTTAGTACATATCTATTCAAGTCTAAGATTTTGTGTTTTATTGTTCTTGATACTTCCCCTTTTTTAAACTTTAAAACTGGGAAATAATATTAATTATAAGCTACCTGCCATAACAATTTATAAAAGAAGCATATTTATGTTGAAATATTTATGCATATTATATTATTTAAATATTGTATTTTAAATGACTGTTAAGTGTTTTATTTCTCTTATATCTTAAATCTTAAAACCGTTTAAATTTTAATTTATTTTCAAATTATTGTTTCAAACTCTGAAATAATATCAATCATATGCAAATGTTACAAATTTGATTAAACTTACAGGAAACTTTATACAAAAATTACTATAATGTTGAAAGATATCTTAAGTTTAATAAATAACTTTAAATAAAATCCCATATTAACTTAAAAATTTTATTAATTTTACAAAGATGTTCAAAATTAACAAATGTTTTGACGAATTTTTTACATTTTATTAAGAAATTTCTGAACTAACAAAACCTTTATATGATTATAAATAAAGCCTTATATGTTTGCCTTTATAACCCCTTTCTCTTTCCCCTCTACCCCTTTAGTTTCTTACTTATTTTCAATTTGCTGCTTTCACCTCTGAATTAATATTAATCATATGCAATGTTTAAATTTTTATTAAAATTGCTATAGTATATCTCAGTTAGTTTTATTTTACATTTTTCAATCAATTTTTAAAATATTTGTTTATTTTTCATCATTTGTTCTGTATTTAGTTTGTATCTATCGACTGGTATTTTCATACAAATAAATCATCATAAACAAGATATATTATATTCTTGTTGCCAACGGTAAATAAAAGAATTTTCTGCTGTATTTAACAGTAAATCATCATTATAGAACTGTCATATGCATAAGACAAATTTACAACGGAGTTGAAATGTACGATATAAAAAAAAAGAAATAAATATAAAGGAGTACAAAACTTTGCTTCTATATTTTCACTTAAAAAAAAATCATCATTTATTGTCGAATTTAAACTGAGGAAAGTGAATGTAACTATAGGTACTTTAAGGACATGATAGGCGGCTGCATCAGAACAATTGTCATGTACAAATTACTTGATATACTGCATTATATAAATATAATTACATACAAATTTTCTCAATTTTGTAATTTAAAGAAAGAGTTAAATAGCTTAACAAATATTATTTAACAAAGAAAAACCAATCAACTTTTTTATATTACCTCTTAAAAATGTATAAATAAATTAATTAGTGTTTCACATTGAAATTAAAAAAAAAAAAAAAAAAAAACTTAATATAAAAATTTTCACAAAAAATTTAGACTGTTAGGCCACTACTTTTTTTTTTAATCCACTCAAGAATTCGTTAAGGCATACTATTCATCAGATTAATTTCAGATATATTTTCAGATGTAGATCTCCAACCACCTGTAACAGCTTCCATAAGATATATTTCCTTTCATATTGTCGGTTTCAGCATAAATTCGACAGCTTAATATTCTCCAAATGTTCTCAATGGAATTTTGATCTGGATTCAAAAACGAATACTAAAACATATTTAAAAAATATCAAAATTGTCTGAAACTGAAACTATAATTCAGATCCTACTGGACCGATTTTGCCCATTTTCAATATTAAACATTTCGATGAATCAGAGAATGATTGCTCAAAATTTCATTGTTCTAATTTGTTTTTGTGAAGCTCTATTGTGTCTTCTATAGACGGACAGACGGACGGACATGGCTAGATCGTCTTAGAATCTTATAAGCAACCACAATAACAACCAATATTTCGATGTGTTACAAACAGAATAACAAACTTAATACACCCCCCTATCTTTTTGGTGATGGGTATAACAATAGCATCATATGTTTTTATTTTTAAATCCCCATTCGCCCTTTTTCTTTTTCTGTGCACACATTTACTTTTACTTGTTTTCATAACAAAAGGGGAGAGATATTTCTTTTATATATTTACTATGTGCAACTCCTTTTTTCTTTATTTTTTAAAATTTGTTTCTATACAAATAAATATTACAAATATTTACCTTAAGGTTGTAAAATAACAATAACTTGTTATTAAACCAAAATATTATATAAGGGAGTTCAAAGCAAACAAAACATATATATAAAATTTATTTTGGCAAAAGTTGATGAATTATAAAATAATAATTCATTAGACTTGTTTAAAGTAGTTTTCTATTATTAAGATTTATAGCATAAAGTTTAAGGTTGAAAAAAACGTTTAAAGTGATAAACAGTTTTAAGTAATAACAAAGTTATTGAGGAATTTGCAATTTAAGTTAATAATTAATATTAAGTATACGCCAAAGGTAACTGGAAATAAAAGCAATTCGTTGAAGAGCTTTCCAGTAGAAACTACTCAAGTGATTTCTGTATAATTTCGAGGAAAAATAAAATTATAACAAGACAGCTTTCTATAAGTATATTTGTAACTGCAATTCGATCAATAGTTCGCTAAATCATTTTTCCCCTCGTTGGTTTTTAATTTAATTTGAAAAAAACTCCCCTTTTTTCAACAAGTTTTAATTTTAAGTATTATTTTTAAACTGTTTCTTATCAAGTAATAAATAAGTAGAGTGTTTACATATAAATTCTTTAGCTAAAATGAAAATGTTTAAAAGAATAAAACTTTTCTCTTGAAAATGTTTAAATTTAGCACCACTAAATATAATTTAAGTGATTGTGCTATGGTTTCCAAACTAGATTAAATAAAAACGTGTTAGATTAAAAACAAAAGCAACATGTTAAAAAAGTACAAGTTAAATACAATATATGGCTTAAAGGGATTTATTAAAGTTTAGGCATGAGTATTTCTTTTAAATATTGCTTAGTTGGAAATAGTTGAAATCTTGAGTTGGAATTTGTGTTAAAATTGAACAAATGATGACATATAGGTTTGCAATAGGGACTGCTGAGTTACGGCTCTTGTGGAGGTTAGCGAAAATCTACGTCAAGGATTAGATGAAGATAATATGAGTTTTTTAGTGCTTCTAGACCAGTCTAAGGCGTTCGATACGATAGACAATGATATACTCATTAAAAAACTGAAACACTTTCTTCGGTTTAACAACAATTCTACTTAACTTATATATTCGTATCTTACGAACCGCACACAATCGGTGTTTGTGAAAAAATTTATGGTCAGTTAGCGTATCCCTTAATCAAGATTCTATAAACGATTTGCCAAACTAACTATCTAAATGCAACATTCATTTACACCCAGATGACGTGCAACTTGCTCTAAGTGGACTCTGTTCAAAATATTGCTTCAGGCATATCATCTCTAAATGAGGAGTTGAACCAAATTTACCCTGGACTAGTGCAAACGGACTCTGTTTGAATCCATATAAATCTAAATGCATTGCAATATGTAAAACGAGCTTAAATTAATACATTTCTGAAGATATTGTTTTAAATGGCGAAAAATTTTAAATTGTTAATTGAGCGACATGGACCGATCATACCAACTCACTGGTTAGTCAAACATACATAAAGTTACGAGCTCTCTACGAGTCTACACAATATTTTGCATCAATAAGAATAAGAACCTTATTAGGCAAAACGTAACCGATTCCTTCTCTAATTTATGGGTAAGATTTATTTATTTTTGTTTGTTTTTTTTTTATTTATTGCGGTAACCATAATATGGGAACGCTAATTGTTTCAGAAAATTTTTATAAAACCTTTTCACGTAACATGAGCTCATGATAAAATTGTTTATAACGTAATGCATTCCTGTACTATAAATATAAGACTCATGACCAGTTTTTAACTTGATATTTAAATACGAAATTAGTTAATGTTTCCTTAAACTTAAGTGTTATTTAAATATGGCTTCATTTGTTTAGTCTTAAATTGATAAAAGTATGGTAGCACTATTGGGTGTCAAAAATATATAAACAACTTCTTCATTTAACAGCTGATTTACTATTTAGTTTAAAAAAGCTGCATCATTCATATCCTCTTCATCTAAATTCATTGTTTTAGTTAATATTAATAACACAGTAGCACAATGTTTTTGTTCGCGGCGAGTTTATTTATTGAATATTTTTATCAAATAATAAAAAAAACTTCAATGCGCAATTTTCATAATTTTCAGAACTGTCAAAATCATATGGTAGTATGAACAACTTAAGTTGTATTTAAATGGACGTAGTCAGTAATTTAAGTTATATTTAAATATGTTCTATAAAAATTAATTTGGTATTTAAACACTACTCAAGTTTTAAACTTAAACAGTTTAATTTTTAAGTTAAAAACTGGCCATCAGTCTTGTTGCACAGGAAATGAAAAATATTATTTTTATTATATTATATTTATTAAAATATTTCCTCATTTGTTTTGAAATATTTGTACAATATAATTTTGTTCAAAGTGTTGGCCATTATTAAATAGTCCATTTCTGGCAACATATGAATTTGGCTCTAAAACCACAACTGCTCATCTTTTGAGTTTGAAGATTATTAGGATTATGTTTTTAAATTTTCTTAGTATCTTAAAAATGTTATTTTTATTGAATTAAATGAAACAATTTCGTTTATTTCTATAAATCAAAGTGACCACTTTAGCATTTTTGCTGAATAATTAGCTTATTTTATTTTGATTTAGCTGCAAAATTTTACATTTAGCATTTCTTTATAATTATTAGAGAAAATTTCTTATTATTTCGGCTTGTGTTCATTTAATTAATAACTCAAAGCAGGGACCGGAAATAAGAGTTATTTTTCAATTTTTGAAGAAATAAATCATACATAAATGAACATCGTAGAAAACTTTTAATTATACCATCATGATTCTTAGGCGAAATGCATCCAACATATTGCATGATTTTTAAATTTTTGATTTTTATTTTAACAATCAAAAATAAGAGTTATTTTTGATTTTTATATTTTTAAATGAAAAATAAAAGTTATTTTTGATTTTTATATTTTTAAATGAAAAATAAAAGTTATTTTTGATTTTTATATTTTTAAATGAAAAATAAAAGTTATTTTTGATTTTTATATTTTTAAATGAAAAATAAAAGTTATTTTTGATTTTTATATTTTTATATCAAATAAAAATCAATTCAAACCTCTTATTTATTTGTTGATGCCGTATGTATTATAATATGCTGCTGCATTCAAATTTCTATATGAATATAATTTATTATGTCACTTATCCATTATCAGCTATAAAAACATGAATTCATAGAAATAGCTTATAAGTTTTGGCTGCCATTCAAGTCAGTGTTAAGAGGTCGTTTTCAGGTGTTCAATTTTACCATCATAATTGATATTAAATGTTCCTCAGTTAAATTATATCTCAAATCTCCCAATATTAATCTGAATGCTGAAAATGAACTTTCTACACTGACTTGAGTGGCAGGTACAGAATTAAAGCTAATTTTCGAAGCCATGGAAACACAAATTTTTTGTTCTCCCAATATTCCAATAAATTAGCAGAAGTATCGAAACGCTTTTCATTGCAATTATCTATTTCAAAATAAGCTTTGCGGACGCTGTCATTTATTGTCGTAGGAGTATCATCGTCGTCCGAAGACGAATAATTCATCTCCATTGACCTTAAACCGTCTGCTAAAACAGATCGACAGCTTGCAACGGAGCTTTCATCTATTACAAATAAGTTTTCTTCAACAGGTGGCGTACAGAGTACCTATGTCACGAATTTTGAATTGATTTTTATTATTGATATAAAAATCAAAAATAAAAGGTATTTTTCATTTAAAAATATAAAAATCAAAAATAACTTTTATTTTTCATTTAAAATAATAAATATAAAAAATAACTCTTATTTTCTATCTAAAAATATAAAAATCAAAAATAACTCTTATTTCTTGATTTTTTTGATAAAAGTCATAACAGTTACGGTCCCTGACTCAAAGAATACCATTGTAAAGTTACATATTTCTAGATAATTGGCAAACTGGAATGCATTGTCTACCCTGCCAAGGGCGTCATCAGCAATGTTTATTGTCCAAGATCTATTTGTAAACATCATCTATTTAACTCGCCATTATTGAGAAATAAAAAAATTTCTTAATAATATGTTGCATTTCAAAATTTTAAAAATACTAATTTATTTTCTGTTGAAAATAAAAAAAAAGTAAATAAATTATTAAACATTTTAAAGAATAAATGAAAAATTTATTAACAAAAGAAATTACAACTCTTCAACTAAAATGTTAAAAATTAACTTCATATGAGTGGGATAATCAAAACTCAAATATTACGCTTAGAAACGTTTAAAATTATCAAAAGTTTCCTTATTATCACTATTTGTTTGCCATAAAATGTAAGCTTAATTTCTTGAATACTGCAAAAGTTATGGAGCATTTAAAAAATTGTCACCTGGTGCG
The DNA here is from genome assembly GCA_916048285.2 of Bellardia pandia. Lineage (NCBI taxonomy): Eukaryota > Metazoa > Arthropoda > Insecta > Diptera > Calliphoridae > Bellardia > Bellardia pandia. The sequence goes on along the minus strand of OU696531.1, from coordinate 95,801,985 downwards.
TATAATTATTATTAATTTGTGTGTAGTTTTACAAAATTTAACATAACTCCTAATATTTTGTAACAAATTTACACATCTGTAACAAATTTAAAAGCTAACAGTTTAAGGTTTTGCCACATGCACAAATAACATATAAAATAAAAAAAAAGCAAAGCAGAAGTCAACAACAACTAAACGAAAACTCTGCAAATACAAAAACTTAATTTTGTTTACAAAGTTTCAATATTTTCCCACTTTTATAGATTACTTTCTTAAAAACTTAACCTTAATTGGTTGGCCTTACAACTTTTACATTTTGTAAAAGTATTGCTAAATAAAATCTATTCATATCAATGATTTTAGCCAGTTACATTAGCTACTAAAACTGCCTTCTCTTTTAACTGCAATTAACAACAAACGAACTAATAAAACATTCTTATGAAAGAAGAAAAAAAAACGAATTTTTAATATAAAAATAACATTAATCGTAACCTGGCGTCATTTAAACACTAAATGATTGTATGTGTCTATTTTAACTGTCTCGTCTGTTTGAAACAAAGAAAAAAAAACACAAATATTGGCAAAAAAAAAATAGCATTTGAAAAAAACTCAACTGACAGATAACAAATCCCCTTGCAACTGACCAAAAAAAAATAAATAAATGCTTAAAATATTTAATAGCAAAAAAAAAACAACAAACCAAAAACACGTCATATGCAATTTAATGCAAACAAACAAATGTTACTTACAACTAAAACTATAAAAGTTTTTTCTTTTTACGTACTTACATATATTTGAAATTTATGATCTCATAATGGGGTTTTAAGCTTAAACATTTGAAACGTTAAATAGTATAAAACTATATATAAACTTATAGTAGTGATTTTGATCTTAAAGTAATTGATCGTAAACAATAAAGTAGATTTATTTAAACAAAAACTTATAAATAAATTTACTACAGAAAGAAAAAAACATTAATATTACTTTATAAAAAATCGCATTTACATAAGATTTAAATAAAATAAAAAGATAAAAAAAATGGAAAAAAATAATCAAAAAAGTAAAGCCGCCAAATGAAACGCATTTATCATACAAACAGTGGTTAAAATGAAACGAAATTTAAAAAAAAATATTTCGTAAATTTGAATTATATTGCAAACTATTTTTCTATATAAATTTAATTTATAACAAAATGTTGGTTTAAATTCTATGTCCTTAAATTGTCTTAAAATTACAGCATTTTACTGTTTTTAGTTAAGAAGTTATAAGTGTCTTAATATATTGTCCCCTTAGGCGTATGATTGATGTGACATCTTTACAAAATCTCTCATAACTCGGGCAATAAACAACTAATTTCTCTTTTAAGAACAATTTGAAAAGTTAATTTATTAAGCAAATATATTGTAAATAATAAACATCTAAAGTTCAAACAATTTGGAAAATAGAAGTGCAAAAAATCTGTACTGGAATATGGATTTGGTACAAGGTGGCGCAAAAGTAAAATTCCGATGTTTTTTGGCTATCACCGACCGATTATTGGTCAAATAAATAGTCAGCAATATTCCGCGTTCTGGAGCAGTGTAGCGTAACATTGTTTATTAACGTGTATTTCGCATGTGTTTACTACACAAATGTCAAAACAGAACTGACATTAGGGGCCAATCGCAAAATTTACAGCATTTTCTGATAGGAGGATTACTTTTGCACCACCTTGTAGTATACTATATATGTATATGATTAAATCAATAAATTTTAACAAATACACCTAACACTGTTTTTACACGGTCTTTTTTGCACGATTTTGATATAACACGGTTTAAAAATAAACAAATTATACATTTTTTTTACACGATTTTATTCCGTTTAGAACGATTCAAAATCTTTTGGGCTTAATTTTTTTTTTAATTTAACTTTTGCGAAATATATTCATATCGCAAATTTAGGGGAATTCGCTTTTTCTGGATACAAGCAATTATAAATAGCACGAATTTTGGGGAATTTCCTTTTGGTGCATTCAATCAAATGCACTTTTCATACATTTTCTTACATTACTTTTAAGCTTAGAGTAAACTTGAATAATTGTTCTTAAAAAATCCTTGTTTTTCACTAATTTCAATAGGTTTTAGAGATAAGCAACCAATCACCTATTTTGAATACGATCAATATTTTTTTACGCGTTTTTTTTTTACACGAAATTTTCAGGAACCAATTACCGTGTAAAAACAGAATTGGGTGCAGTTTCAAATATTTAGGCAGAAAGGTTTCAATTCCGTATTTTCAAATTCATCGTTTTTACTTTGCGTTGTCTAGATTCTGATCGGGTTTTTTTATTCCCACTAAAAGAGAAGTTTTAAATAAAAGTGAACAAATTTTTTTTTTAAATGACCGATATTTCAATCGTTGCTGTTTTAAATGAATAACTACATTGAAATTTAAGGCATGCATCTGATTCTCTGTCATAGTGCTGTGTAAATATTTTTAATTTTTGTAATGCAGTAATGCTGACAGCAACTTTGAAAAACAAAAAAATAATAAAATTATTTAATTGTCACTCTAAAATAGTAGTATGAGTTTTTTTCAGTATAAAATCATAAAAACTAACAATTTCACTACAGATTTTTTTTTTTTCGTTTTCTAAAGACTTATTAATTTACGGAATCAAAACCACTAACGATCGAAATTGAGTTATGTGATATGGTTGTTTTTAATTTAAATTCACTTCTTAATCTCATAAAAATTTCCGTTTTATTGAATTTAATAAATTATTTACAATATTTTAAAAATTCTTATATATAACAAAAATTTAAATACATTTTTGGAAAAAAGTACTAGGCCGGAAAACAGCTGAATTTGTCATAATATTCTGTCAGATCACTATGTAATGTTGGCAAAATTATAGAGGAATTGTTTTAATACTTACAGAGTTATGAATCATTTTAAAAATTATCACCTGGTGCGTATGAGTAATATTAATTTGTATATAATTTTAGAAAATTTCGCATAACTCTGAAATTGTTCCATCAAATTTATATGTGTGTAGCAATTTGAAAAGCTAATAGAATAATCTTTAATCACTGTTATTTTTACAATTTCCATATACAGCCATGTCACAGAATTTAATTCAGTTCGGAAGTGGAATTAATTCCGTTTCTTGCTTCAATAGAAAAAGTAAAACGAACAATTTTTTCGAAATGAAAACTAGAAATGCTTAAAATTACAATTCCACATTGCAAATTAAAAGTGGTTTCATTCTGAAACAATTTTTTCGTTTTGCTTTTTCTATTGAAGCAAAAAACGGAATTAATTCCATTTCCGAACGGAATTAAATTCTGTGACATGGCTGATAATTTCAACATTTAGTCCATAGTAAAAACCAAAAGCTGCAAAATTTTAATTATGTTTCCATTCAATAGTTTTTATAACTTGTTGGTTGTATCCTAAAGACCAATGTAACATTTGTAAAGAGTTTTTGTGTGTTTAGGATGCTGAAATATCTCTGGTTAGCAAAGAAATAGGCCGGCTGAAAAATCTGTAAGTCTTATGGCCGAATTCTCAGTCATTAGTTAACCATTGGTAAACTAATATACTAACTGTTCTTTAACTAATACTTGTTATTGTTATGGCAAACTAAGCATTTCGAATAAAGAATCATTAGTTAAGCCTTTGTCATTAGCTAACTAAAGACTGTGAATTCGGCCATTACAAAGCAAAATTGTCACAAAATTCTATCTCATTGTTTTAAGTAACGAGGTTCGAAAGTAACAAATCATCAACGAAATAGGTAGTTTGTATTTTTATGACAGCAAGTACACCTAATTCTGTTTTTACATGGTTTGAAAATAAACAAATTTTAACTATTTTACACGATTTTACGCCATTTAGCACGATTCAAAATCATTTGTGCTTAACTTTTTTTTAATTTAATTTTCGCAAAATATATTCTTATCACAACTTTAGGAGAACTTTTTTTTTTGTGAATACAAGAAAAGTTACTGATGAGAGCAATTGTTGATATCACAAATTTAGGGGAATTCCTTTTTAGTACGTACAATCAAATCAACTTGTCATATGTACATTTTTATATCCTCCACCACCAAAGGTGGTAAATGAGTGTATAGTACGTTTGTTATTCCATGTGAAACTTTGATAATATTCATCTGAGACCCAACAAAGTATTATTTTCTTGATCCTTATGAAATTCTAAGTCGACTGAGCCGTCTGTCTGTGTAAAACACTCTCACCTCCAAACTACACAATTTAACTAAAGGAAATTTCTAGAAAAATATTTTCTATTTTGCTGGTAAATTTGGTATTAAAAATCAGCAAAATCGGTTTAAGTCAATCAGAGTTTTGGGCCAAAATGTGAGGCAACCTCCATAAAAATTTGATATTTTTTATTTATTTTATTGCTACATTTTTAAATATATTGCAGATAATACCATAAAATTTTGTATACGTTATTTTTATGATAAAAGAAGAAAGTTCAAGGAAAATAGTAAGAATCGGTCCATGATTTCTCATAGCCCCCATACAAAAATCTTACCGAAATATTGCTCAATTATACATAAATGAATATAAAATTAGACTATCAACAAAAAATTCAACAAAAATTGTTGCATGCAAAAAGAAATCGTAAAACGGATTTTTTTTTTTTATTTCACATCCGAAAAAGCCATTTAGCCTTATAAATATCGATACCGATTGAAAGCTTTGTATAGATCATTTACATATACTCAAAAATCATTTTGCAGAATTTTGTGACTATCGCTCCATGTATGATAATAAATAGAGTCTTTGCTTTCTATTTGGATTGAAAATAAAGTTGCGCAGAGCAAAATGGTAATTCAGAGAAAAATGAGACAGTTTTGTTCGAATTTTTATTTAGTTGCGTGATAATTTATTAAAATTTCTGATTTCCACAAACACTGTCTGCTGCAGTGTTGACCATGTGTGTTTGATATTTGTATTAAAGTGTGCGCATTCAATACTACCACCACCTTTGTTTAAATATTTTTAAGCCATCATTTATAAATATATATTTTACAGTTTTTTTTCGTTGCTGTTGCAAACAAGTATTATCTTTGGCCATTATTTTAATAACAATAATAATAGTTAGTTAATTGTAAAACTTAATATTTAAGTGCTGACAGGCTAGTAAATTTTACTGCATGATAAATGTATAAATATTAACTATTATCTTTTAGTGTTTGTAAAATTATTTAAATGAAATCACAGCAAGTTTTTGGAAATACTCTTGAATTTTAAAAAAAAAAAGATTTTTAAACTTTAGTAAAGCTTAAAGTTTAAGCATTAATTAAACATATTTTGAAATGAAAACGCCTAAATTAAGATTATGGCAAGTAGGGAAAAATCTTGCTTTTGTGGCAGGAAATTTTAACATATTTTACAGATTTATTTAATAATAAAGTACAATTACTATTAGTGAAATATGTGTTAGTTACTTGCACTTAAGTGTTTAAAAACATTTAACAAATATTGTTAACCTTGCTTGTCATTTCAACAAAGTAATTTTCACTTTGATGTTTTGTTGGCAATACAAAATTTAATATCTTGTTTTTTATTTGCCAGCAATAAGCGTTCAATTTGTGCACAAATTAAACAAAACTAAACACCAAAATTGCAAATTCCCATAACGCTTTAGCACATGACATTATTTAATATATTTTTACAAAAATATTTATACGAAATAAAACAAGAACAAAAAACTAAAAATGTGAACAAGAGTTTTTAATTAAAACAAAATAAAATAAATAAACTAATGCAATTATTTTCAAACACGCAATACGTTTATGTAGTTTTTTTTTTTTTTATATTTTATTATTATTTTTTTAATTAATGTTTATTTGCTAACATTATAAATATACAGCACAAAAAACAAACACCACAATTGATAATAAACACAAACAAAACAAATTGTGATATCAAGGCTATTTAGTATTTTGACAGAAAATAATGAACAATAGTTTTATTTTTCAACTAAATGAAATAAAACACACAATTTTAATTACAATATTTACATATTGTACATATTTCTGTAAATAAATATTGTAATAACTAGCATTTTTTGTGAAGCGTATTTCAAAATTAACTAGCATTTCAATACAAACTTAATTAATGAAATAGTTTTCTATATAAAGACAACAAATAAAGTACGGTTGCTACTCTGCACATCCTTCCTGTTCTTTATCGTATTTTGCATTGTTAAATTTTTTTTAAAAAATTTCTTCTTCAAAAAAAAAATATTAAACTTATTATTCCTTTCCTTAAAATCATTTATTGATTGTCAAAAAATGTCAGCTTAGCTGTTTAAGTTAATCAAAAGTTACAAGTATTTCCAGAAATTTTCATACACTGCGTATGATTAATATTAATTAGTGTCTAGTTTTATAAAATTGACCATAACTTTGGCTATAATCAAACAATTTGACATTTTAAAAGCAATTTGAAAAACTTAGTTACGGCTTTAATTATAAATATAAATAACATATCAACAGCAAAAAATGTTGAATATGTAAATTAGCAAACAATGGAATCTAGTTTCAGTAATTTTAATTTTTTTTCTATCTCTCAAAATTTATTAAATAAATCTTAGCAGTTTAAATATTATGAAAGATGTAGGAATAATTTTAAACAATTCTAAGTATGTGCCAGTACTTTCTTAGGAGTAAGAAACAAAAAACTAGACTAGATTTATATTGCCTCCCAACAGCATTTATGCATCAGTGTTAGCAAACATGATACAATTGTACTTTTTTGATAGATTTTAGACACAGTTGGTACCGTGGTACTAACACGAGTCATTTGATACAATTTTGAAATACTGTTGCATTTAGAAATCCAAATGAAATATACAGATAAATATATGATTTAAGTTACCATTTGTATACTAGTGCAAGTACGAGAGATGATTTGATTCAATTTCATGAACATTTTGGAATTGATATTTATATGATTATTAAATATCTTTCTATAATATGGTTAGATATCACGACAAAAAATTGTTGATTGAATAAGCGAACAATGAAAACCTTTGAAATATTATTCACATTAAATGATTTTGAAGCTGAATTTGAAAACTAAAGCTTAGTATTTAGTTAATCAGAATTTAAAAAACGTTAGAAGTTAACCCTTCTATTTCTTTAAGATATTCTTAATATAAAAAAAATTTATAAATTTGGAAATCGAATCGAAGTATGTACGAATATATATCCCGATACTTCATTAATAAGAATGTTATAGATAATCATGATAATAAACGAAAATAATATTCTTTATGATTCAAGAGCAGTGTTGGTAGAAAATTAATTTCAAAATATGCCAAAACTTAAAAAACTAAGTGCTAAAATATTCTACAGAAGAAAAAGTAAATGCTAAATTTTTTCAATGTAACAATAAAATTTGTATTTCAAATGTTACAAAACAAATATAAATTATAGTTTTTTCTAACTTTGTTCATAACAATTGTTGACTTGTTTTTATACATTACATTTCATATATTAATTCAAAAATTTCCGTGCTCATTTACTTACCATACCGAAAGAAAAGAAATTTTGTTGAAATATTATTAAAAGTTATTTTTTATTTTTCCAAAAGTATTTTTTGGAGTAAAATAGTAAAAAAAATTTCGACAAAAAAATTCTTTTTTATCAAGCAAATTATGCTAAAAAGCATTTAGCAAAATTTTTAAAAATTTCAATGCATTTTCGAGAAACAACACTGTTCAGGAGTAGCCTAACTATACAATTAAACACCCAGTAAAAAAAAATCATGTTTTTGGAGCACTTAAGAGAAAAAGCGCATAATCGAGTGCTTCAATAAAAGCGCTCTTTTGAAGCAGTAAATGCTTACCAATAAAATATACAAAAGATGCAAAAAAGTGCTGACAACGAAGAAGGTTTTAAAGCGAAAAAACAAAACTGAAATTATAGCCTACAAATTTACGTATGACAACGAAAGTCAATTACAAAACGAATTTCGCGCTTCCCAGTTACTAAATTCATATTCTTAAGCAAAAACATTCAGATAGAATTTGTTCTTTGATTGCTGTGCGCAAAGTGACGTAAAACACTTTAGGAAAGTGCTTTATTTGCAAGTTTGACTAGGTTAAAAGAAGCGCTTATTGTCAGCAGAAAGTAGTCCTCCAAACCGGGAACACCTCATACAAAAATCATGCATCCCATCAGCAGGTTTGAGGCGATTTGAGGTATGAATTCATACATAAAACCTGCTCCTTTTGGAGCACATTTTTTATTGGGCAAATACAGCAAATCCCGAAGGAAGATAATTTACAGGAAACATTTTGTTACGAAACGAGCTCTATTTCTTTGCCTTTAATTTATCTTTGTTTCAAATGCATTAATATAAAATTGTTAATCTATAACTTTCTTCCTGCAACACTAGTTGTATATCGTGAACAAACGTTTTATCTGGCAGCATTTTCCAATATTCCTTTTTATCACCAATTCAATACCAAAGTTTAATTTCCATTAGAGTTCGACGATTTTTTCAGACATTCTTGTTATAAATGTCAATGTTAAAAATTTGTTCGTTCGAGTATAAAATTGTTTAAATATTTGTTATATAAAATAATGTTAAAACTTTTGCCGTAAGGGACTATATCGACTTTTTGTTAAAGTGAGTTTGCGGTTAAGTTTTATTATTATTTATCAAATATTAAAAATGGTACCGTGGAGGTCTAAAAAGTACATTTTATTTATATAGTTGGTACGAAATCCAAAAAGCCATTTTCCATTACTATTATGCATTAATATGCTTTATTTTATCACTATATAAGGTAGGAGAAATTATTATTATATTTATAGTTACTCGTATAAGGCTTTCATAACCTAAAGACACGTAGAAAGTAAATGCACTGTTAACATAGCGATTTTTAAAATTTGTATTTTTCAAAGTCTTTTTTTTTACATAATTTTCTGCCATAAATACTTTGTCCAAAGCACTACAGTTTTCTAAAAGATCTCAATTTGATTGCTATAAAATTTAAGCTTAATCAGTTGAGTAATTCTAATGTTGCATGGCATCGTAGAATATTCACGCAGGACGTATGATTAATATAAATTAATATAAATTTTAATAAAATTTCCTATAAATTTTATCGTTGCAGATTGGTAATTATTAAAGTTCTGGAATACTTCTTATAGTTTGTAAAAGTTGAAAAAACAACTTAAACTTATTATTCAAATATTTCTTTAACTAACCCTGCTTAGGCCCATTTGGTCCATTTTATTTTTGGGAATCTCAAGAACTTTTGAACAGTGTAATAACTTACGTGTTTTTTTCTGCAACAATATTATTTTAAAAATATTATCTATCTAATGTAAAGCTAGACGGAAAAAACTAACAAGCTCCTAATCTTGTATTAGGGACCATTTGGTCCAGTAAGTATTGCAATTTAATATCATACAAAATACTAAGGTTTTGTTGACTTTATTTGTCAGAATAATATTATTTTATTGCAATTGTTTTTCCTTGCATTATATACAATATATTTTGCGGCTTGTTTTGCAAATAAAACTTTCGCAATTGAAACATTTAACGACTATGTCAGATTTATCCCCTGCAGACTCCCGCTTTCTTGCTACCGCTTTCGAAGAAGCATATTTTTGATAAGCTCACGGAAATTGAAGATGGGCTTTGTATATCGCTCAATAACTTATCTGAAAACCGTTGTTGTGGTAATCTATTTCATTTCATCATATGGACTGTTGTCAAACACAGTACAGCCGGTGCCCATGATCGATCTCAAACAAGAGTAGATCATATTTGCGAACACAATATTTGACCATCTATTACGCTTTGTTACTAAAGAAATGATATAAGAATGTAGGTACACACTTTACTTTTAAGTATTTAATCATATTTCATTCGAAAATAGTATTGAATTTATATGAACATAATTTGAACCAAATGGTCTGTTATTACAGGATTCGCATATTTTTTTTTTCAATTTCACAGCAGGATGAAAAAATAAATTTAACTTTTAAATGTTTGGCTTATTGCAGCGTATGATTAATATTAATTCAGGAGTAATTTACTCAATACTTTTAAACCAAGAGTTTAAACAAACAAATTTGTAAATAGATTTACTGTAAATAAATAAAATATTTGCATAGAACACGAAATAATTATTTTCATTAATACCAACATAAATAACAAATTTGTACCCACAATTTGCCTGATTTTATTCATGTTTATAAAAAGTTTCACTGCTTATTTACCTATACTAAACCATTATAAATTTCAGCTAAAGTAGATTGTTTTGTTCACTTGTTGTTATAATATCACATTAATGTGTCAATAATACCGCTAAGCTCAGCTTAATTTTTATTCGCCTACACTTTGCATTTACGCTTTTATGTTTACAGTATCTAAATAGGATATTTAAAACTTTATCTACTTTAAATTCTCTTTTCTACTTTTATGGTTTAACTGCAGCCTTGACTTACAACATTATTAGGGTATTAAAAGTGCATCATCGTTTATGTATGTCAATTACATACTGCCATCTTTCCTTGATATTCCCGCAAGCTTTGTATTCCGCTTGATTTCTGTCTATTTTTTGTATTTGTTTGTGTTTTTTTCCTATTGTAACACTGACAAATTGAATTAAGCGCTCTTAAGGTTTAAATTAAAATGCGGTAAATGTTGGTGCAATTTAATGGGTTTCTTTGCATCATCATATCTAAAGCATTTTTTTGTTGGCTGTTGGCTTATTTCTAAGTTCTTAGTTTGCTGTTTTGTATTTTCTATGCATTTGTCTGCTGGTGGTTTGGCTGTCTTTTTTGTTGTTTAGCTTGATGAGCTAATGTTGCTCAACTTCATGTTGTTTAAGATTAAAATGTTTATTTAGTGTCTTTCAATATCTGTTTTTACTTACTAAGGACTTTTTCTTCGGTTTGTTGCTGTATAATTAGAGCAAAGTATTGTTAGGAATAATAATAAATGATAATTAAATTCAGTAAAAATGTAAAAAAGAAAAAGTGCAAGAATAAACGTCATAAGTTTAAATAAGACACTATAACATTTGAGAAATTAATTACAAAAAAACTCAGCATAACAATTTATATAAATTTTCATTTAGCTCAAAAGTTATGAATTAAACTATAAAAACGCCCTATAAATAATATCAATCATACGCACCATATGACAAAATATTTAAAATTTACATTTGACAGCATTTAGAATTAAAAGTAAATATAGTAAGTTTCCCTCAAAATTAACAAATCATAAATCTAGTCAATTTTAACAAGAACTACAATATGGTGTCAAAAATAGCTTTTGGCAACAAGCTTATTTTAGCGGAGAAGCTATTTCTTCAAGACTTCACTTTACTGAATAGTTGAAACTCTTCCAGCTCAAAACTTTAATTGATCCAAAACCGACCTATGATTTAAACTAAAATTCAGCTAAATAAAGAAAAACGATTGAAGATAAATTTAAACTTCATTTAAACTTCGGATTAAAGTGAAATTGTACAACAAAAACATTAGCGTTTAAAGCAAAAACTTATTCACGATTAAAACTGAACCCTATAAATAGATTCGACTGAAGCAAATATTCAATTATCAGTCGTATGAATAAAAATAAAGTTAAACTAAATGAGGACCCACTACTGATGCTAAAATTAGAGACCTACGATTGAGACTAAAATTTAACTTAAGAAGATTGATGTAAGTGAACCAAAAATTGAACTTAAAAAAGACCTGATTAAAGCTAAAACTGCACAACATAAAGACTTACAATTGCAGCTAAAATAAAACTATAGAAAGACCAACAACTTTGTTTAGGATTAACGTGAAGCTTTTATCTTCACGGCGCACTTAAACGCAGGACGAACTCGGCTCGTCACCGCATTATATGCTCCTGCCAGAACATAGGAATATGTCTCACAGAGATTCATACTTTGTATGCCCTGCCAGGGAGTATACAATTTGCAATTTCTCGATACATGACTGCAAGATCAATGTAAAGATCACCTTGCTAAACTGATTGGGCTATCTAATCCTTGCCGTCCGTAGCTTAGTACTGTTAGTATGACCCAGGAAAACAGAAATCAAAGCACAGACGAAGCATTGCATTAATCATATAAAGTCAAGGACTATGATCTGCTGTGGTTGCCATAGGCCGCATCGAACCAAGTCCAAAGGCGACCAATAAAACTACTGCTTCGAAAGCCTCGCTTCCCACCATTTCCTGAGCACAGAGCTAAGTGTCACCACTACTTTCAACGGTTCTGTTTATTCGACAACAGCACCTAGGACAATTTGGTTGCCGAAGTTTGCTTACTCTCGCAAGCTAACATCAGCCATTCAATCTAATAATTAAACTAGGGATATGTCCCTGGGCAATAACTGATCCCGCAGTACTAGATGAGATTCTAGTCAGCTGCGAGCTTCCTCTGGAAAACCCAAATTCTACTCTATCGAGTTTCGAACCCTTACAAGTTCATGGGACTGGTGACCATTTCTATCCCGGCATTAAGATGGTGTATAGGTGATTGAACACCTATACTATTTCCCGCCGGGGGATAGAAAGACCAATAATTGAAACTAAGATTGGTAAATTTCAAGACCTATTATTGAAGCTAAAATTTAACAATATGAAGTCCTACGATTAAAGCTAAAGTTGAACTTGAGAAAAACCTTCGATTGAAGCTAAAAGTGATGAATTTTACGACTTGCGATTAAAGATAAAATTTAACTTCATAAAGATATATAATTAAAGCTAAAATGGCTGAGTTTCAAGAGCTATTATTGAAGCTAAAATTTAACAATATGAAGACCTACGATTAAAGCTAAAGTTGAACTTGAGAAAGACCTTCGATTGAAGCTAAAAGTGATGAATATAAAGACTTGTTATTGAAACTAAGATTGAACAACATAAAAACTCACGATTGAAGCTAGATTAGGTTAGGTAAGCAGTCCGCGGTCCAATATCACTGGTCCTTTTATGTTGCCTAAAAGATATAAAGAGATGAATAGTGGTGTATACATGTATATATAGATGTATACAAGGGAGAAGGTGTCGGTTCCATAAGTATGTCTAGTCATAGATGGAGTAATCACTCGTAGTCATTTAACGAACAAATAGTTCTACCAGAAAGGATTTAAATATCAAATCGCGGTAGCCAGTTTCTGCTTCTAATGACACATCAATTTTTTCTAATTTCATAACGGATGTTTCAGATAGACTATGTCCTAGAAAATGTTACTTGAAGTTCTCATTTGCTGGACATTGATACAGAAGACGAGAGATGCTTTCCTCGTCTTCTTCATTATTACAATTTCTGCATAACTCGTTGTAGGGTATACCTTCTTGTGGGGTTGCAAAGAATCACAATATCCTGTGATCACTGACACCAAGTTACGTAATTGTGATCGCTGAACTTTTAGTAGGTACAACGTATGATTGATAAAATAGAACAATACAAAGATAGACAATTCAAGCTGGAATTGAAATTGATAAAATCCTACGACTGAAGCTAAAATTTAACTACACAAACCTACAAGGTGGCGCAAAAGTAATCCTATAGTAATGCCATAAATTTTGCGAGGCCCCTAATGTCAGTTCTGTTTGACATATTTGACACACTGCTCCAGAATGCGGAATATTGCTGACAGAACTGACATTGGGGGCCTCGCAAAATTTATAGCATTTACTGATGGGAGGATTACTTTTGCGCCACCTTGTTTAATTGAAGCTAAAATTAAACCATAGAAAGACCTACAACTTAAGCTAACATTTAATTACATAAAGACCTGTGATTGAATCTAAATCTAGACTTTTTAAAAACCTACGATTAAAGCTAAAAATTATATATGATGAAACGAATTTCTTCATGTTTAAACTCAAATGTACACAGGGTTTTTTAAATATATTATTAATATACAGCCTTGGAAACAACATTGCTTTCAGAAACCTCTAAAATTTCATTGCACGCAGTAGTTATTAAGAGAAATCTGAAATGATCCATAATTAAATATTAATCATACGCACCCGTCAAAAAAATATGGAAATATTAAAGAAAAAGATGAAAACAAATAAAAATTTAAAAATTCAAATAGTAAACGGATACCAGATAAATATATTATTAAAATTCAGACAATGATTTTGTCTAATTTAAAGATCAAACAATTTGCATATGTAATTTAAATTGTTAATAAAATAAACCTTAAGACTAATCATAATGTCACTACTATGAAATTATAATATAATTCATATCACATTAAAACAAATTAGAAAATCTTAATTCGTTATACAGTTAAATATATTTAAAATAATTTAAATAGAACACTGCTGCGTACTACAATATATGTTTGTATGTATAAATAGCGTGATCCATTTCGAGATTCCCTACACCTTTAAAGGAAAAACCACAAAGAATTCAATGTAATGGGAAATGTTTATTATCATTTGAAAGATCATTTTTTGGCATTTAGTTTTTCAAGATTATGTCTATCAAATGTTGGCCGTTGCTATGTCGTAAATGGTCTATCCGTTGAGTCTCATTTTCGATGACTCGTTCGAGCATTTCGACTGGTGAATTACATGCGTGATGTTTTCCTCCAAGGCCTGAATCGAAGCGGGTTTTTCCGCATAAACTTTAGACTTTACATATCCCTACAGTAAAAAGTGTAACGGTGTGATATCACACGATCTTGGTGGCCAATCGACCGGAACAAAATGTGAAATTATGTGCTCACCAATATGTTCTCTCAATAAATCCATTGATTGATGCGATGTGTGGGAAGTGGCGCCGTCTAGCTGAAACCAAATGTCGCGGAGATCACGAGCTTCGATTTCAGGCTCAAAATAGTCGGTTATCATGGCACGATAACGGTCGCCATTGACGGTTACGTTCGCACAGGCATAATTTTTAAAGAAAATTTTTAAAGAAATATGGACCGATGATACCACTTCTTGACAGCATGCTGGACGTGGTATATTCGGTCAAATATTATACAATAATGAATGCTGAGTCTCATGAAACACATTCCTCACAGAACGTGAATTTTCGTAATAAAGTTGAACGATTTTTAAACATTATTCAGGCGTAAGTCTTTCCATTATGAAATGCCAAACAATACTAAACAAAAATAACGTGACAGCACACATGTGATTCGTCAAAAAAAAAAAGGCTATTGAAAAAGCATCTCTACTTGAATCACCCTTTACAAGTAATTCATATTAATTTCTAAATTAAAATTTTCACCCTCTTTAAACACAAATTTAAATAAACTCTTGCATAAAACCTTGTTTTCTTTATGCAAGTATAAAAGAAAATTTCACTGATGACTAAACAGTGTTGACTGTTTGCGACTGTTTAGCAAAGGCTTACAAAAAAAACCTCTGCAACATCTACCACTAATGCAACTTAAGCTCATCATGCTTCATTTGCTTTAACATTTCTTAGTTTCACATTTAATTTCGTCTTTTAGTTTTTTGTTTTTGTTTCCACAAACTGCTTTTCTTTTGCAGCATCACCGAGAGTTTATTAAAAAACAGGGTAAATGCAAAAAACTAAAACAAGCAACTAGGACAACAAGTTAATGCTAATGTTTTTTTAAGACTTATTAAGCTCTTTTGCAGCATTTTTTGCTTGAATAGTGTACGAGTATAAAACAGCCAGTAATTTCTTTCTCATAGAGCTGCAATGAAATTTTAATATATTTTTAAATTCATTACAGAAATTATAAGAAATTTATGGCAGGAAAAGTTTATATTATTAAATTAAATATTATTTAACATAAAAAGCAAGAATCTAAATAACATTTAAGTTATCTTAGCAAATCATAATTTGTAAAGCTAAACACGATTTTAAACAACTTAACTATCTTTTATTTTATAACATTAAATATTTTAAATTATATAGCTTAACCTTAAAGTTATTAATAAAACTGTAACAAAACCGCTTAATTAATATTAATCATACGCTACCCAAAATATTAAATATTGAAATTTTTAGCTTATTTTGATATAATTTCATATGTATTCCCTTAAATAATAAATAAATGCTGTAAATTTAAAATATTTAAGACCACTTTTCCTAAAACTTAAATTCGCTTAAATTTTCCTCTTTCTCTATTTCTCCACAAACATTATTTTTTTTATTGACTTTCTTGTCATTTTAACACAATTTATAGGTTTTTGTCTTACTAAAAATTGTACATATATAAAAACATTTTAATGTTTTTCCAAACACCTTCAGGCAACATTCATTATAAAAGTGCCGGCAAAGTAACGCGTGCAAGTCTACGTGCACGAGAGCTTTAACACGACAACATTTATAAAATAGCAGACAAAAAACACATAAATACTAATTTCTATATAACAAATTACTTTCAAATACTTATTGGCAATGAAAACCAAGAAAATAATTTTGTATTATTTATGCTAAACACATCTGGCCGTCTAAGACTTTTTCCATAAAATCTTCAATGTTTGTTTGTACTCAGGTAAATAAGGCAACAACCAAGTTATAGTACATTCATAATAATGTGATTACTAAAGCGGTTCGGTGTGTAAATTCTTACAAATATGGGAATGGGAAATATTCTTTGCCTAAAGTTTACAATAGCTACTTTAATTGTTAAAATATAAATTGTAGGAAAAGTAAATTAAACCAACAGTGCTATAAAGAAAGACAAATAAGCCAAATCAATACACTGGTTAATCACGAGTTATCTATAGAAAATAAATAACGATGAGAGATATATAACACTGAACAAAAACAAGCCTATTACAATAGATTCTAAAGATCAACGATGGAAGCCAAAATTGAACTGCAGAAAGATCTATGATGAAAGCTAAAATTTAACTAAAAAAAACCCCCACGATTTAAGCTAAAATTTAACTGTCCAAAGATCAACTGACTGAAGCTAAAATTACATTATAGAAAAACCTACAATTAGAGCTAAGATTTAACTATACAAAGGGTGTTCGGAAACTTCTTAGTCTAGAACAGAAAGCAGGGTATAAGCAGAGAAAAGTTGACTATTTTGCAAACTTCCATCTGTGCTATGAAAACACGTTAAATTTCTTTTTGATCTTTATTTTTTTGCTAAAGTGCGTAAAATAGCTAATATCTTGGGCATCTCCAACGTTGGAGTTCATTTAATTTTGCATGAACACTACAGATGCAAAAGCGTTCTGCCTGCAAGATGGTTGCCGCATTTGTTAACAGTCGACCAAAAACGCATAAGAAAGAAAATTTCTCAAGCTTGTATGGATTGTTTTAAGAAAAATAACTGTGGATGACACATGAATCCACCACTATACTCCAGAGACAAAAGAACAATCCAAGCAATGGACTGAAGCTGGAGGAAGTGCCCCAAAGAAGGCAAAAACAATTCAATCGGCTGGTAAGATTATGGCAATGGTTGTTTGGGACTTCAAAGGCATTTTTGTGATTGACTATCTGCAAAAGGGTAAAGCAATAAATTTAGAGCACTATTGCAACATTTTGGATCAACTAAATGTAAAAATTACAATAATTTTTTTATCAAGACAACTCACCAGTGCACAAGAGTGTTTTAACAATGTATAAAATCAACGAAATTAAGTACGACTTGCTTGAGCGCCCACCTTATTCTCGTGATTTAGCTCCCAGTGACTTTTACCTGTTCCCAAATCTAAAAGAAAATTCGAGCTGGCATTACCTCAAATGAAGATTTTTATTAAATAATTCTTAAGCTTGAGGCTACTTTTTGTTTTTTTGTTATAAAAGATTTTTAATTTTTATATATAATTAACTCGATATATCGATTTCTTCAGGAGTTATTTTAATATTTAAAAAATAACAAATTTTCTATGTGAAAATAAATATTTTGATACAAGTTTGAAAGTGTTGACAAATAATGGAAAAATGTATTTTACAGAAAAAAAAAATGATGATGAAATAGGTTGGAAATATTTTTGTTGAATTCTTTATAAAGTAATTGTAGCCTTGCATTTGATTATATTTCTAATTACTTTTTTTAATCTGCTTATTACCCTCACATTTTTTGAAACCTTCATAATTCATTGTGCTTAGCTTCTCTTTGTAAATAATTTTATTCTATTTTCTTCGACCTTTTTGTATGATTTTTATTAAATAATTAATTCGTACGTATTTAATTTCTTTACTTCCAACTAACAAGAAAATAATTTGCTTTGTTTACAATAATATTAAATTTTTTCAGCTAGTGCAGATAAACTTGCGATAAAAATTAGAGAAGAATTGATTCGCTATTAAAATTGTGTATGGTGAAGCAAGTTGTTTCGCTGATGATTGGGGTGTGAAGCATGAATAGAGAGCGAAGCATGTACCGTGGAAACATAGTATAAGTATATTAAAGGTTCAGAAGTTTATTTTGAAAAATCAAAATGTTTTTTAACAACTAACTATTCTCTAGGCTAAGAAGTTTCTGAACCGCCCGCGTATAATTCCTAAGAAACAAGCTGCAGTTATTTTAGTTTTAATATTTTATGTTTAAGTTATGCAATCCTTGTTGAACTGAAGGCTTTGGCATGTTAATTTTAACTCATACCTTCATCACTCCTTTAACACTGTTATATGCAGTGTATAAAATCCTTTCGAACTATATAAATTCCGTATATATACGTACATACGTTCAACCTTCAACCTTACAGCAAATAAATGGTCCTTGAAATTTAAACATTTAATAAACGTAATTTAATTCAATTACTATATTATAATTGAAAGTCACTATTGTCAAGTGTCATTTAATTTGCAACAAATTTTGCTAAAAGTATTTTGAAAAGTAATTCATATATATGGAGGCAATTAAATAAAATGGCATATTTTAACATGTAGAAACAAATACACAAGTAAAAGCAGCGGCCATATTTAACGATGCTTAAATGCTATTTTGTAACATACATACATACGTATTTTCTATATAGTAATGTAGCGTAATATAAAGCCTTAGTTATATACTTTACATTTGTTTTGTTTTGAGTTCTGCACTACATTGCTGTAATTTATATTATATGTATTTCTAGTTAGTTTTTTTTAACAAATAAACGTTCACCTCATTTAACCGACAACAAATCCTCTTAATTGGCTTATAAAAAGTCTATAACAACAAACAGCCAAACGTAAATTTTAAGACAAACTGTTTTTTATATATTTTTATTTCTAACTAAAACAATTTTTTTTTAGCAAAATAATTTTTTGCTTTTTAGTTTTTGTTTTTGGTGGTGTAGCCCAAATTGCGTGACAGTTGACAGTTTATAATGTTTTGAAACGCACTTTGTTTTCAATAAAAATAAATTCACTACAAAACAGTCAATGCCAACTAACAGCTGTTTAAAGGAGTAAAATGCAGACTGCTTAATGTGGAGCAATAAAATTCAAAAGAATTGTTAAGCAATTTATACTTTTAGTTTATTTTTGTACTAAAACGCAACGTATTTATGATTAAATCGCTAAAGAAAATTCTTAATTGAAATGTTAAATAGATACATACATATGTAAGTGAAATAAATATTTTTATACTCGTGGTTTAATTAATTCAGTACTTCGTTATAAGACTAAATAACTAAAGAAATAAATATATTTTTAGCTACATGCGACAGTACATAAATAGATATATTTATATTATAAATATTGAAGGAATTTTGATACTTTGGATAAAAAAAAAATTGGTGTACGAAATATATCTAAAAAATATATTAGCTAGATATATTTCTTGAGATTTGAAGGGAGCGAATGCGAGAATTACACACAAATATTTTTCGAAAGTAGAAGCCTTTATAAAGATCAATTTTTGCTTTAATCGTAGTAGTACGTATATAGTTTGATAGTTTAGCTTAAATCTTAGGTCTTTATGTTGTTCAACTTTAGCTTTCAATGAGTTTTAAGTAGTTCAATTCTATCTTCAGTCTTTAGTATATATATTGCTCAACTTCAGCTTTAAGAGTAGGTATGTAGTTCAATTTAAGATTCAATCGTAGTTCTTTATGTTTTTTAAATAAAGCTTTAAACGAAGGTTCTTATGTAGTTGAATGCTATCTTCAGTCTTTAGTCTTTAAGTTGTTAAATTTTAGCTTCAATCGAACGACTTTAAGTTGATCAGTTTTCTCTTAAATCATAGATTTTTATATTGCAGAACTTAAGCTTAAAACATGAAATTTTAGCTTTAATTGCAGCAGTGTACGTAAATGAAAAAAAACCTTAGACAAACTGCAGCATATAGCCCATTTAATTTAAGCCATTGTGCTAATTTTCAAGTTTTGAAACAAGCCTACTTCTCTTTAGCTGAATCATATATTAGACATGGTAACACAGCTTGAGGCAGCTCTACAAATTTTAATAGCTTACAGCAAACACAAAATCAAATTTTCAAAATATTATAAAAAAAATTACAAACACAACAAACAACCATTGCAATACGAATTAATCTATGGTAACATTAACAAAACAAATGCAAACAACATATACGAAAACAACACGGATATTAACAACTGAAATTTCCACACAAACCTCAACAACACAAATCTTAACAACATTAATCATAACACAAATTTCAACAACTCAAATATCTGATTAACATTATTAACTCAACAACACAAATTTCAACAATAGAAACACAAACAACACTAACACCAATACAAATGTTATAAAAAAAAACAACAGCACTCACATTAATACTACTTTGCACATAAATACTAATAGTAACAACTCTACATCCTCAAACAACAGCAAGACTAACAACAACATACATAATACTCACAGAAGAAAATAACAATTGAAACTATATTTTATAAATTCGCAATGTAAAGAAAAAATTTATAATTTATTTACTATTTTTTCAGAAATATATCCTGCCAAAGGCTTGTCTGCAGAATCAGATTTAAGAAAACTTTAAATTAATCCCAAATTAATAATAATAATAATAAAGAATAATAAATAATAAAATATGTCTCTATATAGGTTAATTTTTGGTTTAGTCGCATGTCTTTAAGTTGACTAATTTAATTTCCAATTTTAGGTTTTTAAGTAGTTCAAATTAATTATCAACCATGGGTCTTTATGTAGTTAAATTTTTGCTCTAGTCTTATGCCTATAATGGCCGAATTCACAGTCTTTAGTTAGCTAATGACAAAGGCTTAACTAATGATTCTTTATTCGCAATGCTTAGTTTGCCATAAGAATAACAAGTATTAGTTAAAGAACAGTTAGTATATTAGTTTACCAATGGTTAACTAATGACTGAGAATTCGGCCATAAGTAGTTCATATAAAGCTTCAATCATAAGGGTTTATGTTAGCTTCAGTCCTATAGGTGTTTATGTTGTTCAATTTAATCCTCAATGGTAGCTCTTTTTTTAGTTCAACAATAGCTTCAATCCTTATGTTAGTTTATTTTGGCTTCCATCTTAAACAGTTCAAAATAATCGCAGGCCTTTATTTAGTTCAAGTTTAGCTTTAAACTTGTGCGTTTCATTAGTTGAAATTCATCATCAATGGTAGGATTTATTTAGTTTAATTTTAGCTTCAATGTTATGCCTTTAAGTATAGGGTGATTCAAATAGAGATACTTTTTTTAATAGCCTTTTTTGATAGATCAAGTATGTGTCCTGTGATGCTGTCATGTTATTTTTGTTTAATATTGTTTGGCATTTCTGAACAACTTTTACAAACCGTTCAACTTTATTGCGAAAATTCACGTTCTGTGAGTAATGTGTTGCGTGCACTTCGCTTCACTTATGTTGAACATAATTGGCCTACTCATCATACCATCACTCATTTTGAGACCCAGCACTCATTATTGGATAATATTTGACTGAATAGATCACGTCCAGCATGCTGTCAAGATGTGGAATCATCGGTCCATATTTCTTTAAAAATGATGCCGGTGCAAACGTAATCGTCAACGGCGACCGTTATCGTGCCATGATAACCGACTATTTGATGCCGGAAATGGAAGCTCGTGATCTCCGCGATATTTGGTTTCAGCAAGACGGCGCCACTTCGCACACATCACATCAATCAATGGATTTATTGAGAGAACACTTCGTTGAGCACATAATTTCACGTTTTGGGCCGTTCGATTGGCTTCCAAGATCGTGTGATATCACACCGTTAGACTTTTTCCTGTGGGGATGTGTAAAGTCTAAACCCGCTTCGATTCAGGCCTTGGAGGAAAACATCAATGCTCGAACGAGTCATCGAAAATGCGACTCAACGGAGAGACCATCTACGAGGTAGCAACGGCCAACATTTGATAGACATAATCATGAAAAACTAAATGCCAAAGAATGTTCTTTCAAATGATAATATTTATTTATTTTATTTATTTATTAAAAAATTTATTATAATTAAAATTACAATAAATCTAAGGCTAAAAGCACTAGCATCAATGGCTATCGGCTTAATTTTTCTTGAATAAGTATGTATATGTTAGAATTTTTCTTAGATAATGATAATAAAATTTAAATTAGGTTATGAAAAGAAATTTTCTTTAAGAATTCAAAGACTTTGGATATGTTATTACTATTTGGCGTTTTTAAAAATTCGACAATGTAAGAGGGCTTAAAAATTGATGCACGTAGATTGATGAGTACTGGGCAGTTCACTAAGATGTGAAAGACAGTTAATGTCGAGGAGTTGCAATAGGAACATATTGGTTGTGCAGTTTTGTTCAATAAATATTGATGTGTGAGACGGGTATGTGTTAATCGCAGCCTAGTGAAACATTTATTTTGCAAACAATTGGTTGATGTTGGTAGATTAACAGGTTGTTTTGTTGGGTTAAAAGTTTTGTAGTGGTGCTTGTATTCGTTCCATTTACGTTGTAAAGAGATATTGAGTTTTGTGGTGGCACATCTGATTACAAATTGTTTTAATTTTGGAATGAATAAGTATGTGGGATGTAGGTACACAGACTTAGCCGCGAGGTCTGCTGCCTCGTTGCCGTCAATGCCTATGTGACTAGGAACCCATAGTAACTTAACATTATTTCTCCTTTTTATCATTAGCTGTTGTATTAAAATAATTAACTCATTTTTATTCTTTTGATTTAAAGTGGCATCGAACACTGAGCGACTGTCTGTGCAGATTATATATTTGCTTTGTGAATCATCGCTGAGTTGTAGGGCCTCAATAACTGCAATGGCTTCGGCTTCAAATATAGTCGTATTTTGAGGTAATATTCCGTTTCTTTTTGTGCTTCCACTATGGTCTGTTACGGCAAAACCTATGTGTTTTTCTGTTTTTGATCCGTCTGTATAAAGGAAGTGCCAGCCTTGGGAGTTATATTCACAGTACATTTCATTAAATAAAGATTTGAAGACAAATGGAAGAGAGAAACTTATTTGCTGTTAGGTTGTCTTTTACTAATAAGAGAAGATTTCCATCTCTTAATTGAGATATAGAAATAATGTCTTTACTTATTAAGTGAAGTGCTCTGTGAATAGCAAAACAGGAATAGTCAGACAATGGTTTTTTTCGTCAATTGCAGCAATAAGAATATACTTTTGGTTGTAGGTTTTAATAGTTGGTGGGGGTAGAGCAGGGAAATCAGAAGGGGAGTCACCTCTATTTCTTTTTTTTCTTTTACTTTGGGGACTACGATCAGCTAATAAAGCAAACCGATTATCCCCAATAAGGGATGGCCCTGGGGCCATTATGAATACTTAACGCGATTACAACAAATTAATTTTATTAATATTTGCAATCGTAAAATTTAAAGAATTTCTCTTGTTGTGTTTCTCACTGTTTTCTTTTGTAATTAAAAAAATGCACTGCACGTGATGTGTTTGAATAATACACAGGAAATATCGAACTGTACTCGTTGAGAGCTAGACGGAGACTGAAAAAATGATAATAAACATTTCCCATTACATTTGAATTCTCTATGGTTTTTTTCTTTTAAAAAGTAGGGAACCTCGAAATGGATCACGCTTTATCATGGGTCTTTAAGTAAATCAAATTTATCGTCCATCTAAGGTCTTGAAATAGTTAAATTTTAACGTCAATCTTAAGTCTTTATGCAGTTCAGTTTTCGCTTCAATCTTTATATGCAGTTTAATTATAGCTACAATATTTGGCCTTTGTGTAACTTAATTTTAGCGAAAGTCATTTAGTTCATATAAAAAATGTAACATACATAACTTATTTGCAAAATATTGCCTTTAAACTATCAAATTATCTGCTAAAGCAATTACAAAGTCATTAATATTTAAATAAATTCCAGGGAAAAAAGAGGAGACTACCTGAGCATTAGTTATAAAGTCACAACGTAATTTCAAATATTAAACCAAACCAAATTCTAATTACAAATAAAATCCACTTAAATGCATGCAATCTTAGTAAATCTCATTAAAATTTAAGCAGATTATTATTGAGACACAGAGAGGCATATCAAAAACCACAACAAAGTCAATAAGCAAGTGGTAACATAGACACGCTAATAAGAAAAAACGTTTAGAAAAATTATCAAACAAATAATGGCATAACTAACCATATATGTAAGTATATGTATATGCCAACAAGATATGCCAGCATATTACCATATTGATTTTGCTAAACAGATTCACCAAATACAAAAATAACCAATAAACCCTTAAGGCATGTTATTAAAATTAACATGGGTTAAAAATAGGAAGGCGTCAACAGCAACTAAACAGAAATCGTTAAGAAAAAGCAGCAGCAAAAAAAACTGTTTGAACAAAATAAAAACAATTTTCAAAGCTGTCAAATATTTAAACTCATAAACACACTTGTACTCACATGCTAACACTCTAACGATCCAGCAGTTCTGTGTGCCTGTCCCCAAATAGTTTGTCTCTTATTGAAAAAGATTATAATGCAATACAAATTTTAGGTTATTTCTTTATACAAAGATACTGTAAAGTGACAATTGACTTTTAGCTAAATCAAACAAAAATATAAATTACTTGTTTAGTAGTGTAACAGGGATAGAGTTCATAATTTTTTCTTCGATGAGCAAATGTTTTTCCATCAGGACCAGTCAGATTAATTTCGGTTTCAAATCACTCTTTTCCACAATTTTATGTCCTTATTCCGGTGTAGTTTTACAAAAGACAATTGTGTTTTTATACTATTTTTTCACATTAATGGTTTGTTTCTGATTTTCATTGGGGCATCTTCGCACAAGTCTGCTGTAAACATTTACTCATTTATTTCAGTCATCATTGTTTTCGATGACTTTTTTTTATAATTGACAAACACAAACTGCGAAGCTTTTTGGCTTATCTGCAGAAAACACCCAGAGTTTTTGGCGGGAATCGAACCCGCAACCCTTTGACTGATAGTCTGGTACACTATCGCCTAGTCTATCGGGGCACCAAAGGATCTAGCTTATTTTTTTACTATTGCCTTATTCTTACATACTGCTGGTCTTTTGCGGTGGCTTATTTCGAACTTTCTTTACATTAAGCAAATTTGCATCTGCTTTAACACATTTTTTCTCAAGTCATCAGTGCGACTCTCCTCCCATTTTGGTGTACATAATTAATGATGAACAATATTTTTGTTAAATTGCACAAAAATTTACCACCGAAATTAAAATTTAAACTGCGCGCTATTTCATTGTCCAACCAAAAAAAAACTAAATTTTTAATAAAATATAAAGCATAACAGGAAATTCTGTTATTATCATTTCATTTTCAATATAAAATGTTTTGCAATTCATAGAACATTAGTGGGCTATTTCTCTGTCCATAGCCATAAACTGGATTCAGTCTAGTGATTACATATTTTTATAAAATTCTTGTCTCTTAGGTAAACATTGATCACTTCTAAAACTACTGGGCACTGTTTATACAAAATCTGATATTTTATGTAAGTACGACGAACAACAAAAAATAGCTGAACAAAATTAATGAAAACACAAATTGATTGAAAAAATATAAACAAAATACATGCGCTTATACAAAAATTTAGTTTATTATTTTTTTTCTACAGTAAAATTCTTCACCATGAAATACGTTTACAAATTGGCTCTTTCTAGGGGGTCTCTAGTGGTTGCTCGCTAAACAGACACTTAAAAAAAGTGTCAAAAACATGCACAGATATTTACATAGTTATAGTGAAATAATTTACATACATGTGATAAGCATGTATTCCGGCCAAAGACTGTTAAACAGACAGACTGGCAGACAGACCCAGCAGGTTTTTTTGCACAATTTTTTAGAGTCTTAACACCAAAGTCTTAACTGAAAAAAAATAAAATCGAAAACTGCCAAAAAAGAATTTGCAAACTGTTTAAAACTGTCAATTGCAAATAAAATGGTAAGATTACAACAATAACACTGTGAGAAAAATAGTAGGGTTTAGTGATCGGGAATAGCTTCAATTCTTGCACCAATTGGTTGCCTCGATAGACTAGGCGATAGTGTGCCGGACTATCAATCAGAGTGTTGCCGGTTCGATTCCCGCCAAAGACTCTGTGTGTTTTCTGCAGATAAACCGAAAAGCTGTGCAGTATGTGTTTAAACAAAAGTTGTACTTTAAAAGGTTTAACATACAAAATTGTCCACGTAGTGGAGGTCCATATAATGAAAGAAGTGCACAATACACTTTCTTAACTAAGCATTAATTTTGATAATAAACTTCAATAATCTGCAAGAGTTGTTCGTTTGTAAAGTGAATTCATGGTTAAATAACACTATGCGACAGTCAAAATCGGGATGGCATGAAACCAACGGGAAATGTTATATCGGTAAAAAAGAAGTTATACGTATCCTGGCGTTTCGCTGGGTCACGTCTAGGAATCGAGATATATCGATTTGAAGCTAGTAACTATTATATAGGGGAAATTGTCACCTTTGGTGGTCTTTTTTTGACATAACTCGAGTACCACTAGTCCGATTTTGCTGAAACAAATTTAAAAAAATTACGAATGGTTACATCCCATCCCGATCACTGACCCCTCACAGTGTAATAGACCAAACTAAACAGGTTTAACCGTAACATGTTTAACAGTAAAATGTTAAATGTTGAACAGTAACATGTTACACTAACACAACTGAGCTGCCAAAACCAGTATTGCCAAAAAGAAAGTTGCTAAAAAACAAATCATGCTTTATTACCCAATTGTTTATGAATTCCAAACAAAAAAATCGCCTAAAATTTTTAATTAGTTTTTCTGGTAATTTTCCAACAAATTTTTAAACGTCAATTCATTACGGTCTTGTTAATGCATTGTGAATTTCCCTAAATAGTGTAAATTGTATTCGGTTTCGTTTGACTATTACTTACGCTCAGCTTTACCGCAGTACATTAATAAACTACATGTGTATTTGTGTTATTTTTCTAACAACATTTGCCTGTCTATCAATTAGCAACTTTTTTTAACATTAGCGAAAGCTTTTAATGGCAAAAGTAAACATATTTACATATACTTTTTTATAATTAACCGTTACAAATTTTCACCAATTTTCATTTTTTTTTCATAGAGATTTGTAAACACATGTATTGGTTTAAGCTAAAAAGGGCCTAACTCAACATTTAACTGTTTTCATTAAATGCAAAAAACTAGGATCATAAGGGCAACAATCTAAAGATTATAGATTGAGAGAGTTTAAAAAATTCTATCAAATATATGTATGTATATGTTAACAACTAAATTTAAGCAAAACTGACATAAGCCCTTTCTATCTAAAGCCATTGATATACCCAGCATACCATTCGAGGAGCGCTCCGAAAAAGGAGTCCAACTAAAAAGCATTTTCGGAGCGAAAGAAAAATTTGTTTAAAAAATTAATTTTTTTTTTCATTTTTATATATTTTATTTAAATGAATTCCATTTTATTTTTTTTTTACTCAAATTTTTTTCCATTTCTAATTTATTTTATTTGTAAAAAACTAATAATAAATGTGAACTTTTAATTTTTTGTATTTAAAATTGGCAATGAATCTTTTCTGACATTAAGTAAGAGCTCTTTCAGAGCTCAAAAAGACACTCATATAAGACTCTTTTCTGACATTATGTAAGAGCTCTTTCTAACGGACCATTTTCGAGTGTAACGACCCTCTTTTTTGAAGGTTTTCGGAGCAATAATGATTGTTTTTTGGGCTCATAAAGAGCATGAACGCTCCGGAAAAGGTGTCAGAAAACACTCTTTTCGGACTCATATGGCTTGTTGGGTATTTATTATTACACTTTAAAAAAAAAGTTACATGAAGCACATGTTATTAGTTCAGTTATTTATGAAGACATTTTCAAAGTATATTTAATCTTAATTAGATAAATACTGACAACATTTTGTTTATCTTTCACCAAAGTCTTAATTCAATTATAAACTATATAAGGTGTATTCCTCATATTTCCCAGCAGTTTTATAAGTACTCAAAGTATTCTAATTATCTCTATTGTATAGTTATTTGAATCTATCTGTAATTTGTATATTTTCGGTCTATTTAAGAAATATGTGCTCTTTGTAATGCATTCAAAAGTCAATTGGTTACTTTATACATCAGAGGTAATCGAGGGGGAAGTCAATTGACTTTGTAATATCTCCTCGATTGTCATTAGTTTCATGTCCTGTAAGTTTCAAATGGCTATGGCGTTTAAGTTTGTGCTCGATGTTGTGATCGAGCTGCTGATACCTGTTAGATGTGCCATGCGATTCCTTCAACGTTTGTGTTTTCTCTGTGGTGTTTGCTGGGTTGTATATTTTTATGTACACAATATTTAAATTTAGCTACATATTTCTAGTACTATTTATTAGTGTGTTTAAATTCTCACAGTATTTTTGCTGCAAAAAATCTACACTTTGGAAATAAACGCATTTACTACCAGCATTAGACAAACAAAACTATTTACTAGCATAATAATTGTTTGCATTTGAAGTAATTGCATAAATATTTATTATTAAGAATATGCTTGAATTTAAATATACATTAGTATGCAAATATACTCATTAAAAACAGAAGCCTGTTTTACCAGAATTCCCAAACACGTAATTATAGTTTTAAATAGTTTTAGATAGTTCATTTAGTTTCACTACTGAATTTTTTGTATCCTACATGTGTACATAACGTAAAGACGATATACAAACATATTTAGCATACAAGTGTGAAAATTATGCTAAAAATATGTTTTCACAACTCATTAGCCAAACATCTAATATTTACCATGTGAAAGTAATATTAATAAAAATTGTGCAAATTTATATTGCGAGATTTACAAAGTGTGTTTTTTATACTCTAAAATAATTGTCGATGCATATGCAATAAGTAAGTTAGTAATTATATGCACATTTCGGCCTATAGTATTTCAAATAATATTTATGTATTTAAATTAATTATAACAGATTTATTTTAAATTAAATTAGCTTAAGTATTATATTTGTTAATTAAAATATTGTGTAATTTTAATAATTATTTTGTAAAACATGTACACATATTTATGCAAACACAAATTTATGTATACCTATGTATACGAGGACGGTTCGGAAACTTCTTATCGTAGCACAGAAAGACAATAGTTAGTTTTTTTAATATTTTGAATTTTCAATATAATCTCCTTAAACTTCAATACACTTAGTCCAACGCTTATCTAGCAATTATATCCCTTGATTAAAATAGTTTTCCTCAAGGCCTGCAAAAGAATGCTTTACAATTGTAATTGCATTTTTATTTGAGGTAAAACGCTTGGCAGTTAGGATTTTTTTTAGATTTGTCACTGGGAGCTAATTCAGGAGAATAAGGTGGGTGGCCAAGCAACTCTTACTTTAATTTGTTAATTTTAGCCATTGTTAAAACACTCTTGTGCGCTGGTGTGCTGTCTTGATGAAAAATTATTATTTTTTTGCTCGAATTTTTATATTTAATTGATCCAAAATGTTGCAATAGTGCTCTAAATTTATTGCTTTACCCTTTTGCAGATAGTCAATCAATAAAATACATTTGAAGTCCCAA
Source organism: Bellardia pandia (assembly GCA_916048285.2). Lineage (NCBI taxonomy): Eukaryota > Metazoa > Arthropoda > Insecta > Diptera > Calliphoridae > Bellardia > Bellardia pandia. The sequence continues at coordinate 95,772,072 of OU696531.1, read as the reverse complement.
ACAACCATTACCATAATCTTACCAGCCGATTGAGTTGTTTTTGCCTTCTTTGGGGCACTTCGTCCAGCTGCAGTGCATTGTTTGGATTGTTCTTTTGTCTCTTGAGTATAATGGCGGATTCATGTCTCATCCGCAGTTATGAAACGATGCTTAAAATCTGTTTTGTTTTCCTTAAACCGATCCAAACAAGCTTGAGAAATGTGCCTTCTTATGCGTTTTTGGTCGACTGTTAACAAATGCGGCACCCATCTTGCAGGCAGAACGCTTTTTCATGTGTAGTCTTCATGCAAAATTAAGTGATCTCGATCATTTGAGATGCCCATTATATTAGATATTTCACGAACTTTGGCTACAATTTGTGTTCTTGTTGCTGTTTTTTGGACGTCCACATCATTGAGGACGACCACGTTTAAATTCAGCAACCCAATTTTTTACTGTTTCATATGAAGGAGCACTTTCACCCAACACATTCACCATATCGTTATGAATTTCTTGCCCAAATAAACCTGAATGAGCTGTCAGATTGAAAAGAAATTTAACATGTGTTCATATCACTGATGGAAGTTTCCAAAACACTTAACTTTTGTCTGTTTCTACAGCTAAGAAGTTTCCGAACCGCCCTCGTATGTACACACATATTGTCAAATTAATGCATAAACGTACTAAGTCCACTTTTTATGAAAACTGGGATTTATTTAAGCAACTATAGCTTTAATTGTATTTAATTGTACAATCATAGGACTTAATGTTGTTCAAATTTAGCTTTAATCGTAGGTCCCCATGTTGTTCAATTTTATTGTTGGTCTATATGTAGCTCAATTTAAGGTTTTTATGATGATCAATTGTAGCTTTAACCGTAGATCTTTATGAAGTTAAATTTTAGCTTCATTCCACATTAGGGTTAATGTTGTTAAATTTTAACTTTAATCGTAGATCCTTTTGTAGTTTAATTTTTGCTACAATCCAAGGTCTTTGTGTTGTTCAAATTTACGTTTAAATGTAGTTCTTTATGTTGTTATATATCCTTTAATTAGGCGCATGGTGTGAGAAATTAATATTGAAAAATTTATACGTTAAAATGTTTGAATAAATACTGAATTTTTTTTATGTGTAATGTTTTTAAATGAAAAAATTTTATGTTTTTGTTATTTTACACATAATTAAAATAAATAACTTTGAAAACTTTGAAAAACCTACCTACGCATTTTTATTTTTTTGTAATCCAAAACTTGCAATAAACTTTGGGGTCAAGTAAGACCCCATGCGATTAATTATGTGATTTTCTTGATGCGCCTAATTAAAGGATATTCTTAGGTCTGTTTGTTTATTCAATTTTTGCATCATTGGCAGGGTTATATATGCATATGGCTCAATTTCAGCTTCAATCGTAGGACTTTATACAGTTCAAATTTAAATTGTAGTAGGTATTTATGTTATTAAATTTTAGCTTCATACGACTTTATATTGTTCAATAACACTTCAAACGTAAGTTTTAATATGGTTAAATTTTTAGCTTTAATCGTAGGTCTCTTTTGTTATCCTACAGTAGTGGGACTTTATGTAATTAAATTTTAGTTTCAGTCTTAAGTCTTTATATTGTTCAATGTTAGCTTCAGTTCAATAGGTATTTATATTGTCAAATATTGGCTTCAATTGTACGTCTTTATGGAGTTCAATTTTAGAGCGCTAATCATAGTACTTTATGCTTTAATCGCTATCAATCACACCAAATAAGTAAATAAACTACTTTTACGGATTTTATAAATACAGAAAATAATTTTAACAAATCCTTTGTGGCTTTTGTGAAATTTGTGAAAATAGATTTATGACATTTGCTCACTTAGAAAATACTATATATTCGTCATGGTGAAATTAAATACTAGGTGAAAGCATTGCTACAACAATTACAACAAGGCAAGAACAACCGGCATTTTTGTTTGTGTAAAAACTTTCGTCACTGTCAAAAAGTTTTTTTTTTTTATATAAACTTTGACTATTTGTAAACAACTTTTTGACATTTTCAATTTCACCATGAATAATCAGCTGGCGCTATGCTGTCACCTAGTATAAATTCACCTTGATATTCGTAAATATACAACATAAGTTTATAAAGTTATTTCATTAGTTGTAATTAAAATGATTAATGTATTTTCTCTTTTATATTTCAGGTAAACAAAAACAAACAAAATGTGTATATTAATTTTATTAATATTATATGTAAGTAAGTATTTAAAACAAACTTGATGAAGCTAACTAATGAACAGGATACATTCACTCTGAAGTCCCAATTTACACGTAGTATTGCTTAAATAGTTCGTATTTTTATTTGAGAGCATACACAGATTTGTCTACACATATGTAATACGAATAAGAGAGTAACACAAGTTGCTAGTACAATCAAGTATGTGCTCGTCTTATTTTCCACTCACCACAATGTCTAACTGTTAATGTAAATCCATATCAGTAATAAAAAAGAGTAATATTCAACTGAAAAAAATCAGCTTAGCTTAAGGAATTGCTTCGTATAAATTGGGACAAAGGAAAGGAAGTCTACACGAAAGTCGCTTAAACACGTAGTCACACGTTGATTAAAAAATTTACATATTTTAGACACTTTGTAACAAGTTTGTAAACTAAACTAAGAGAAAGACTTTCTTTCTGGAAAATATTTAGATCTGTGGATTATTTACGAATTTATACCGTTAAAATCAAATATATAATGGCAGTTTCAAAATTCAAGCAAATTAGCAATTAGTTGAAATTTGTTCATTAAAGTTTTGTCAACTAAGATATAAAAATTGACAGCTGACACTACACTTTGTTTAAAAATATTTCAAAAATAATAAAAGTTTATCGGTCAAAGTTCGAGTATTTTCACATTGATGGTTTGATTCTTAATCTTCAAAATTGACGCATTGGAAGTTCACAAAACAAATGCATACACATCTAAATGCTAAAACTATCACTGCAGAATAGTTCTTCGAAATTGTTTAGGTTATTTTTAGTAAAGACATGTGAACGGCTTTTATTTTCAACAAGATGGAGTCTCATTTTAAATTCCGTGAAACATCAATTATTGTTTAAGACCTTAACTTGTCTTGGGTATTCTCTTTTTGTTATTCAGTATTGATCCTCTAGAATCTAGATCCTTCTATATAACTCCAATGTATATCAGTTGATGGTGTTATTTAAAGCTAATAAACCAACAAATGCCGAAATATTTGTGCAAATTGTTCATGTTTCATAGTCGAATGTAGCAGCACAGCCACGGAGGACGTATACTCAGAGTTCAAATTTAATAGTAAATGATCACCTATGATTCCATATGAATATTTAATAATATTATGTTCACTGTAGTTTCTGCAATCATGTAAATCGTAACTGTTAAATATTATGATTAATGAAACCATATAAATAATTGCAGCAGCCATAATATTGATACGAATTAATAGGGATTTGAAATAACGTACATTTCCGGTCACACTTAAGACTGTTGTTTTAGGAACATGTTAGCAACTCCTTAGTTTCACTTATTTGTGAGTAATTTGTTTTTTAATCTGTCACAATATATTTGCATAAGAAACAAAATCGTTTACAAATTCCTTAAAAATCTGACACTGTCTGGTGCAATGATTGCAAACAATATTAAGCTTTCAAAAACTACTAAAAATTATCTTTTAAAACTATACAAGCCAACCTATACTTAGATCACATATAATAAGTTTTTTTTTTTTTTTTTTTTTTTGCCTATTCTTTTTTATTGTATCTTCATTTAAAATGAACTAACAATAGGTATTCAAATCCTAAAACTAAAGTTAATTAAGATATGTCCAGCCAATGCTAGACAAAATCTAGTTTTCAAATTCGATAGGATATAATAAGTTGGAAGAAAAAAAAAACTGCGTTCAATAAAGCCCCAAATATTCTTCTTTAGATATAATTCCCATATCATGTTGTTTTTCAAACCGCTGCACTCATTTTTGTTTTATATTCCATCCTATAGTGTAATCTCGTTCCATTTGATCATGGTATTTCTATCAGTTTCGGAGTGTCGGAGTTAACTTAATTTTATATATTTCTCTCAGTGCAGCTTAACCGTGCAAAAATTAAATAATTTAAACATTTTGGTGTAAAAAAAATGCCAAATTAAATTAACATGTACTTTAGTTTAGTTATTGTAAATAGACAAAATCGTGTTTAACATATTAACAAAATAATTTACACTATTTGCATGGATATGTCTAGTTTGCACTTTATACGTTAAACAAAGTAAAAATTGTAGCAGATATATATTTGTATATTTGTGAGAATTTATGACAAAATAAACAACAACAAGTTGTTTTAAATCTTTTTTTTATACCTGTAAAATTTATGAAATTGGATTTATCACATTTGCTTACCAAGCAACTTTTTGTTTAATCCTGTCAAAATTCATCTACCACAAATAACTGTGAGTTGCCCTAATTATTATAAATATTTACAAATACATAGATCGCTATTTATTTTATGGAAATTATAGTTTATAATAATCAGTAAATTTTCTCTTTTAATATGTATACGAGAAACTAATGAAGTATAAGTTTTTATTTCTTTCATTTCCTTTTATCGTTAAAAAGGATTATCAAAATGTGTTTTTATCAAACATGTACGTTTATGAAATTATTTCTGTATATATTAATATGTAATTAAGAGCTAATTAAAAATTACTATTTTTGAAGAGGAAATATTAAAGTAATAAATTAACATTTAAAACATTGTTCATAAATAATTTGGCTACACTACAGAAGCTCGCTTTTAAAAGCCTGGTAGACACACATTTAATTTTAGCAGCAATCGTAGGTCTTTATGTTGTTCAATTTTGGCTTCAATTGCTGGTCTTTATGTTGTTCAATTTTAGCTTCAATTGCAGGTCTTTATGTAGTAAAATTTTAGTTTCAATCAGAGGTCTTAATGTTGTTCAATTTTATCCTCATTCGTAGGTCATTATGTTGTTCAATTTTACCTTCAATTGCAGGTCTTTATGTTGTTAAATTTTACTTTCAATCAGAGGTCTTAATAATGTTCAATTTTGGCTTCAATTGCTGGTCTTTATGTTGTTCAATTTTAGCTTCAGTCGTACGTCTTTTTATTGTTTATATTTAACTTCAATAAGAGGTTTTTATATTATTTAATTTTATCTTCATTCGCTGGCCTTTATGTTGTTCAATTTTATCCTCCATCGTAGATCAATATTATCATCAATTAGAGGTCTTAATGTTATTCAATTTTACCTTCAATTGCAGGTGTTTATGTTGTTAAATTTTAGTTTCAATCAGAGGTCTTTATGTTGTTCAATTTTACCCCAATCGTAGATCATTATGTTGTTTATTTTTATCTTGAACTGTAGGTATTTATGTTGTTCAATTTTACCTTCAATCAGAGGACTTTATGTTGTTAAATTTTATCTTAAATCAGATGTCTTAATGTTGTTCAATTTTGGCTTCAATTTCTGGTCTTTATGTTGTTCAATTTTAGCTTCAGTCGTACGTCTTTTTATTGTTTAAATTTACCTTCAATAAGAGGTTTTTATATTATTTAATATTATCTTCATTCGCTGGCTTTTATGTTGTTCAACTTTATCCTCCATCGTAGATCAATATTATCTTCAATTAGAGGTCTTAATGTTGTTGTTGAATTTTACCTTCAATCAGAGGTCTTAATGTTGTTCAATTTTATTTTCAATCGTAGATCCTTATGTTGTTCAATTTTAGCTTCAGTCGTAGGTCATTTTGTTTTTCAAATTTACCTCCAAACACAGGTATATATGTTGTTCATTTTTATCTTCAATTAGAGGTGTTTATATTGTTAAATTTAACATCATTCATAGATCTTTATATTGTTAAATTTTATACAATTTTATATACAACTTTCCTTAAAACCTAAAAATACTTTACTGTAGCTTATCCCCTGGTCTACTATTACCTGAGACACAGCACCTAATTCGCCAGCACCAGCCAACCACAGCCCACTCTAAATACCATTTAAAGACTTCAAAAGTAAATAAACAATAACCAACAAATAAACAGAAAATTGTCTCCAACACATGCATTTATTCAGTCACTCCTTCTGTCTGTCTGCATAATAGCATTTAAAGACCGTCTAAAAACCATAAATTATCATTTAAGAGCAAACAGCAAATCGCCCTGTTCATTCGTTTAAGGAAATATCATGTCAATTGTCATTGATTACAAATGTAAAAATAATTTTTTACATAAATTACAACATATTTGGCTAAGACTTCACACACAACTGCTGCTATTTATAACTCTAACAACAATAATAACAAAAACTTTTAAGCATAAACAGGAAACTGCAACTATTTGCTACAAGTTGCAAACAACCAATGCTTAACTAACAAATGTTAACGTTAGTAGCCACAAAACTGACATTTTTGGTAATAAAAAAAGACAAAACAAAATATTATAAATAGATATGCAGATTACAATGGTTAGACAGCAACATAGAGCAGTAAAGATAAACAAACTGACAACAATGGAAATATTTAAGGTCACTAACCTAAGACCGCAAACAACATAAGTTATGTAAACAAAGTCGGCATGCATGATTTATAAAAATAAATAGTTTTTTAATAAAATAAATGTGTAAATCATGGTGTTACATTGTGAAACCAAAAGTTAGAGACAAATTGGTCAAAGAGTTTAAGGGTTTGACTAAAAAAATATCCAATGATTTTGCTTTAAGAACATTTTTTCCAATTCAAGATCCGCGAAAGCTTTTCCTAGTGAAGAATCCTACTTTTTTAAAACGAAAAATAGTTTAAAAATATTGTGCAAACTACTGCAAGCCTTTTTATGGTTGTCTGTGAAAATTTCGCTTTTAATATTCCCAAGTGTTATAACGACCGATACTACATTTCATTGGATGCCGTTAAAAGAACAAGCACAAACTACGAAGTTCTCTTTTGATTAGTCGAGAATGAAAATGGCAACCCTCAATTTGATAGTCAAGTCATCTAGTTTAACAGAGATTACTCTAATGGCCGAATTCTCAGTCATTAGTTAACCATTGGTAAACTAATATACTAACTGTTCTTTAACTAATACTTGTTATTCTTATGGCAAACTAAGCATTGCGAATAAGGAATCATTAGTTAAGCCTTTGTCATTAGCTAACTAAAGACTGTGAATTCGGCCATAAGTGAACTAACTGACTAGTTTGAGGCCACCACAGATAGATTTAAAATGACTAGTTGCGGTAGCCACTTAAGTCACACTAACTTTATGTCCGATAATTTAGAGACATTGTCACAGCAACAAACTTAATACGTAGACTGTCCAATGCTTGACAGTGACAGAGAAGATGAGGAATAATTACCTCTTCTTATTCATTGTCAGAACTTCTGCAGAAGTCATCTCAATCTTTCATGACATTCCTAGATTATAAGGGGACAAGTGTTCTTATGGTCAGGCAGTATAATATATTCTTTTTTTCATTCATTATTTATTTTAGTTCTTATGCTATGTACAGTCGGTTGTCAGATCATACAATGTTGTCAGATCTGACAATGTGCCAGCAATGTTCTGGCAGTAAAAAATTTTTATTAAAAGATAAATTGTCAGTTCAGAAGGCTATAAGAAAACCTTACAATTTCATTGGCAAACAATAGTTACACAATAAATTTATCTGTCAACTAAAATTGTCAGTTCACTCGATTGCCAGATTGTTATATGGCAAAAAATTTTTTTTGTTATGTTATGTTAAATATTGTCATGGCAATTGAAACAATTTTAGCTTTTGTATGTAAAGGGTGTTTTTTTTAGATGTATGCAACTTTATGTTGGCAACACTTTTTTAACTGACAAGTGTCAGCTGTGAAATGATTTATGTTTGCAGTCGCTAATCTACTCCATCAACTCCTGCGCCCCTATTTGTTTTTAATTTTCTTATCATAGCATGTATGTACTTTTTCTTTTAATAAATTATAATATCACATTTATTGAGAATTGTTTCAACATTATCATTAAAATCGTTGACGAATTTATCTGCAATGCATAGTAAATTGTTACTTTTGATTTTTTAGTCTTGAGTAGACAAATCACATCTGCCCAATTATACCAATCTCTCAGATTATAAGGCAGTGTCTCCTGACAACGAACAATTTTCTTTAGAAACTTCTTAGAAATCGCTGCATTAAATCATGATTTTTGAAGCTAGTAAGATCTGTCAGTGCAACAGGGTCCTGAACTATATAAATTGTTGTTTTTTTATAACATTAAGTTAGAGTTTTAATCGTGGATTTATAGAACCTTTGGATAGAGATTCATTCGTGGTTTTATAGAACCTTTGGATAGAGTTTCATTCGTGGTTTTATAGAACCTTTGGATAGAGTTTCATTCGTGGTTGTATAGAACTTTTGGAGAGATTTTCATTCGTGGTTTTATAGAACCTTTAATTAGACTTTCATTCGTGGTTTTATATGGATAGAGTTTCATTCGTGATTTTATAGAACTTTTGGATAGAGTTCCACTCGTGGTTTTATAGAGTCTTTGGATAGAGATCCATTCGTGGTTTAATAGAACCTTTAATTTGAGTTTCAATAGTAGTTTTATAGAACCTTTAGTTAGAGATTTATTCGTTCATACAGGAAGCTTGTTACTATATTTATTACCACCGCTAACTTATCCCCAAATACCCAGAAGCGAACATTATTTTTTAATTATACACTTTTAAAAAATCATAAAACAAAATTATTTACAACCTCAAACAAGAATATGCCTTATTTAGGTCTGTATAACATAATGTTACTTCAAGAACATTATAATTTCCCTATTGTTAATTTTTATCTATAATTTATGATACTTTATGTCCGACCAACACAAACAATAAAGAAATAAAAAGGAACAAACAGAAATAAACAAAATCTTTACACAATTACCTTCCATTACAATGGCATTGAAGAGGCCATTTGCGCTGTTTTTTTTTTTTTTGTACTTTTTTGTTTTGATTTTCAAATATTCTTCTTTCAGTTTGAAAAATTCTTACTTTTTTCTGACGCGCCCAAATAACTTTTAAATGTTGACCACTTTAAGTAATTTTCTTACAGGTTTTTTTTGTAGTTTTTATTCGTGTTTTGTCTGTGTTGTAAAACATTACCTTTTTTTCTGATTTCTCCAGCTTTCTTTTTTGTTTGGAAAAAATTGCAAGTGTAACAGACAAAAGGAGACCATCAGTGGCAATAACAAGGGAAACATTAAAAAAAACACCTCCTGTTCATTTATAAAGGCTTTAGATTTATTGTAAAAATAGACGCCTCTAGAATCAGCTTAATACAGTTATAATGGCCACAGTTGTGCTCAAATTAAGAGCAGTGTGGGGAAATATTTATAACATACAGTAATATATATTCGTTACCAGCCTTTTGGACTTGAAGCACTTCTGCAATAGCTAAATAAAAAGTTTTATAGAACAACTGTTCTAAAATAACAAACTAAATCTTTGTGTGGATCTAAAAATTAGTTGTAATACCTTACCTTTCTTCCCTACATTCGCCCAATTAACAACTCATAGTATTTAAATAACTTAAATACTTTTTTTTGAGATTCCAAGTTTTCTACAGATCTACCCGTCCAATCCTCTGACATGCCAAACTCTTGCCTCTAGTTTGATAAATTATTACGCATTACCAATTACTTTCCGTACCACTGTGCAACTGCACATCTGTCATTAAACACCGTTATACAAACACTAAATATCTATGTTTGTAAAGTTTCTCCGCCAGTTCTAATATTGGCACATATCAAAACATTTAAATGCATTTAGTAAGAATTTTCAATTAAAAACTGATGCAAAAAATTAAATGTAGCTGGCTGGCTGCCTGGCACTTGCCAAGTAAAAATCCATTAGAAATTGTGCATACACACACGCGCTAAAAAAAGGGGAAAAATAAATACTTACATATATGATTAAAGCTAAAAGCCGACAACTATAACTGTCACTCAAAGTCAAAGTCCACATTAGACAGATACATTTCAGAGAAAGCGAAAAAAGATTTAAATCTTTAAAAGATATTTTATGCATTTAAAATATTTGAATAAAAAATGTAACGCAAAGACAGTAGGTGTACCAGAAACTGGATATTTACAACAAATGATGAATTAAAGATTCTATTTAGAATAAAGTCAATTTACTAGATTTAAATTTATTTAAACCTAGCAATAAGTTACACCATATCTAGTTTACAGTGGGGAGCTTAAATGAGTACATGTTTGTGCATGCATTGCGCACTTTATACTGCATTAATTTCAGCTGTAATGCTAAACAAAATAATTTACAATACAAAATGGAAATTAATCATTTTCGGAAAATAAACAGTAAATATAACAAGTGTGTCTTATGAAATATTTGCACAAAAATATCAAAGCTTACCATTAAATTTGTGTGTGTTTGCTTTGAAAAAATACATCTAGGGGTGTCATAGAAACCAATATTGTCAGAATTGTTTTTAAAACCGACAAGAAAAAATGCGTTGGTGTCATAGGGCACTGCTACACGTTCAATAAATATTGTGGTACTAGAAATATCTATGACTCCAAAGCATTTTTTCTTGTCGGTTTTAAAACCAATTCTGACAATATTGGTTTCTATGACACCCCTGCTTAATTTAATATTAATTTATTTGCATAAGGTAAACACTCTTTGCAAATTATCCAACACAAATAAAATTATAGTGCAAATTATAATAAATGATAAAGAGACTGTCAAGATTATATGTAATTCACTTAAAGCTTTTATTTATTTCAATCCTAGGTCAATTGATTAAAAAATTCCCTTTTTTCTAAGGTATTTTATTTATTCAATTACTAAATAACTTGTTTACGGAAACTAAATAAACAACTTATTATTCTTGATGCGCCAAGTATTTTACACACTACTAAAGAAAAAATTTATTCGTTAATTGATGTTGGTGAAAAGATGAGCATTAAGGTTGGAAAACGATTAAAATCGAATTACATAAAGAGCAACGATTGAGGCTAAAATTGAATATTGGAAAGAGCTAAATTTGAAGCTAAAACTTAACATTGGAAGGACCTATTATGAAGAAAAATTTAAATTTTGGAAAATCTACGTTAAAAGCTAAAGTACAACTTTGGAAAGAACTACGATCGAAGCAAATATTTTAACTATTGAAAGGCCTTCGATTGAAGCTAAAATTTAACTATTCAAAGACTCACAATTGAAGCTAAAATTTTACATTTGAGAGACCTCAAACCAAAGCTAAAATTTAACTTTAGAAAGACCTGCGATGGAAGCCAAAGCTTAACTTTGAAAAGACCTCAAAAACTGAAGCTAAAATTTAACTTTGGAGAAACCTACAATTGAAACTTAAATTTAACTTTGGAGAGACTTAAACCTAAAGTTAAAATTTAACTTTAAAAAGACCTGCAATGGAAGCCGAAATTTAACTTTAAAACTTCACTTTGGAAAAACCTTAGATTGAAGTCAAAATATACTGACATGTGATGGAAATCGAAATCGAAAACGAATCAGTTTTGGAAATAAATTTTAATGCTTTTATAATCTAATTTTTAAAATTTTTGTTTTATATTTTATGTGATAAAAGTTGTTCAATATTATGAAAAAATTCTTTTCTAAAACTCATTCGTTTTCGTTTTCGATTTCCATCACATGCCTGATAACTTTGGAGACACCTCAAACTGAAGCTAAAATTTAACTTTGGGAAGACCTACAATTGAAGTTAAAGTTTCACAATTAAAGCTAAAATTTAACTTTGGAGAGACATAAAAACACAGTTAGAATTGCACTTTGGAAAGACCTGCACTGGAAGCCAAAATTAAACTTTGAAAAGACCTTAGATTGAAGCTAAAATTTCACTTTGCAAAGACCTCAAACTAAAGCTACAATTTAATTTTGGAAGACCTACAATTGAAGTTAAAATTTCACTTTGGAGAGACCTCAAACTCAAGTCAAAACTTTACTTCGGAAAGATCTGCGGCTAAAGCCATAATTTTACTTTGAAAAGACCTACGATTGTAGCTTAAATTTAACAGCAGTAAAAAATCAAAATCTCATTGTCGAGAATACAAAATGTTGGAAAACGATTAAGGTTTGGCAGAAAAATTGGACAGAAGATGTCTCTAAACGTACAATTTGGTCAGACGAATCCGATTTTAATTTGTTTGTTTCTAATTGTTTGCAAGGAAAACTATATTGCTGGTGTCGATCAGTCCAGAGAATTCAAAGACACCATGTTCACTGACTATCTGCGAATTTTGCAAACACATCTTCTCGATTTTGTAGATGAGAGAGTCTATCAGGTGAAAGAAGTTACTTTTTAGCGTAAAAGAATGACCTAAAAAACAGAATTTTATTTTGCTGCAATGACCAGCTAAAAGTTCAAATCTCAATCCGATTGAGAATTTGTGTTCGATCGTGAAGACACACTTGGGAGAATAGCGATTATCTCCAACCCATTTTGATGAGCTTAGGCAGCGGCTGATAGAATAGGAATGATAGATTGGTCCAAATGTATTCATTGAAAATTTGTGGAGACTATGCCAAAACGTAAAAGAGTGTTGTATGAAATAACGGGCTTTTGACGAAATATTGAATATATACATAGGTACTATCTATCTATCATTCCCTAAACGGATTGTTCTCGTTTCGTTTATGTTTTTTCTTACAACTTGTTACTTTTAGTTTTATTTTATAAAATATATTGTTATATGTATATTAAACACAAATTAAATGTAAAAAAAACCGCGCAAAGTACAAACATGTTACCGTTTGTGCTCCCCACGAGATGTCTTGGCATAGTCTATGTCCCTTTTCTTTAGCTTTTACTGTTGCGGGAAAACCAAACAGAAAACAATTAGAACTACACATCAGATGTGCAGTTTTATTTATTGCTGAATAAAATTACTAAAAAAAAAGATAATAAAAACGGCAAATAATAAAATAAAACAAACTATTACATCTAATATACCCGACATTCTGTAACACAGCACCACAGCCACCAGTAACCACCAGCATCATCCATAATCAATGAGACGTCAAAACGCCTGGCTGTGGCGTGTGTGTTAGTTTTATTTTTGGCATTTTTTCCGCTAAACCACTAACTATTCCAATTGGGTAAGCCATGAGATGAGAGGCTATCATATGAGGTAAGAGGGATTTTTGGAAAAAATCATAGAAATAAATAATACTGTCTATGCAGTTATTTTAAATATTTACTACGTAATCAAATAGACAGTTTACAATGCGAAGGCCAACCCAGCAAGACATTTTTTATATATTTGAAAAGATAAAGAAATTGAAAAATGAAACAAATAAGCCATAAAAGTTTAAGTAAAATAATGAAATATTAATTTATTATTTTAGATTACAAATAACTTTGCAGCGAGACCTATTTTTAACTCAGTATATTAAATTTAATAATTACTACAACCGCCAATAATTTCGCTGGTTTATTTTTAATGAAAATTTGTATTTTTAATTAAAAACCCCATTATGAACTCACAAAATCGTGTTGAACATGATTAAGTATGAATGCGCATGCAATGAAGAACAAAAAAAAAACACAGACCTCAGAATTTAAAATAATAATGAATGATAATTGAAAATTACATATTGTAGATTAAATATTTTGATTTCGTCTTGTGCAAATAAATTGATTGAAAATGGTCAATAATATTTTGTTGTTGTTTAAACAAATTTTAAATTGTTATAAAGTTAATAAAAGGAATATATTTTAATATTGAACTGGCTAAGAGGGTGAAGTGTTAAATTGCTTTATTTGTATTTGCTTCAAGTATTTACACAGTGTGTTGAACGACTATTGTTGATATATAAAATTTATCAATTAAATTGTTGTTATTATTGTAAAAGTTTTAAATTATTTGTTTTTTGTTTGTTGCATTTGTAATTTATTAATAAAATAAAATTAAATTGAATTAATGAAGTGTGCTCATATTTATTGTAATGTAATGTGCTGTGGTGTTGTGTTGTGTTTGCATGAGTTAAGTATCTACTCAGGAAATAACAAATTATTTTTTTTGTATACATTTGGGTATTTGCAATTAATGAGATAATGAGAATTTTAATTAAAAAAAAAGAAACTAAAAAATTCTTTATACATATTAAAAATGGTAAATTGTTATCGTTCAAATTGTTAAAATCAATCAAAAGTTATTGTAATTAATATGAGATATTAATGTGTTAGAAAAATGCGCAGAAAAATGAGAGTAATATTTATATTCTAGTAAATAAATAATTTGTAATATCCCGAAAACTTTTATTTATTCGAACCCTAGGTCAATTAATTCAAAATTTAATTTTATTATTCAATTGCTAAATAACTTATTTACGGAAACGACATAAACTACTTATTATCTATGATGCATATTTTACACCCTACACCTCAGTATACTTAAGAAAAAATTTAAATTTAAAATTTAACTTTGGAAGAACTTAAATTGAAGCCGAAATTTATTTTTCGCAACACCAACGATTGTAGCTGAAATTTAACTTAGAAAAGATCTTAGATTGAAGCTAAAATTTAACTTTGGAGAGACCTCAAACTGAAGCTAAAATTTCACTTTGGAAAGGTCTGTAATTGAAGTCATAATTTAACTTTGCAAAGACCTGCGATTGAAGCTGAAATTTAACATTAGAAAGATTTACGCTTAAATTTAACTTTGAAAGACCTATAATTAAAACCGAAGTTTAACTTTGAAAAGACCTTAGATTAAATTTAACCAAACAACCAAAGACCAACGATTGAAACTGAAATTTAACTTTGGAAACACCTTCGATTGAAGCTGAAATTTAACTTTGGAAAGACCTGTAATTGAAGCCATAATTTAACTTTGCAAAGACCTGCGATTGAAGCTGAAATTTTACTTTGGAAAGACCTTCGATTGAAGCTGAAATTTAACTTTGGAAACACCTTCGATTGAAGCTGAAATTTAATTTTAGAAAGACCAACGATTGAAGCTAATATTTAACTTTGGAAAGACCTTCGTATGAAGCTGAAATTTAACTTTGGAAAGACCTTAAATTAAATTGATTAAACTCAAAATTTATCTTTAGAAAGACCTGCAATTGAAGCTAAAATTTAACAATGAAAAGACCTTAGAAAGTAAAATGTTACTACATGGCAAACTCATATTTAAATTTATCACTAATAATGTAGGGTATCACAAAAACAACAACACACCAAATTCAATTGTCAGTAAAAAAAATACAAAAATATAAAATTATTTCTAAAGTATACGTACTTTGAATTTGCTCAATATACCGCTATGAAACGTCTGTAAAACATAAACAAAAGTCACATGTAACATGCAACATAAAGCGACACATGTGGCATGTCAATTGTGTAAACAAACTTGTAGAAAATCAACAACTAAAAACTATTTTACAAAGGCAACAAACAACTCAGATAAAAGAAGCACTCTGGGCATAGCCATGCCAATTTAGCAGGCAAACAGGGAAAGCATACACTCAGTAAGTGAATTTTACTGACAGCGAAGCCAAACAGCCAGTCAGTCAGCATTTACAAAGTAACAATTTCGCCCACTGACACATTAAATATAATCGAACGAAGTATTAAATAAAATTCATCATATGAAAATTACAATGCTACATTGTTTGCAGCAGACACTTATTCACATACATTTATAAATATACATAAAAGCAGTCTGTCAGCTACGCTTGGTGTATGACAACCAGTAAACCAACCATCTAAATAGTCAAGCCAGCAAACGAATCAAGCAGCCAACCAACCAACCAACATGCACATAAGTAATTGCCCTTATTTACGTTAACAAGATCAATTTACGCCTCATTGATCGTTTTCGTTTGATTGTTTGTTTGTTAGTTTTGCTGTTTATTTATTTAGTTTCTTTAGAGCTCCAAAAAAAACACACACTCATGACAACCACACAACCCAACCAAACATCATTACCACCACAAACGCCAAAACAAAAAACTAAACGAGTTGAGCTGAACTGAAGGGAATCAAGTCTTTATATATAAGTAAGTGTGCTTGTGCTTTGAGTAGTGTCTAAGCGCTGTGCCGTTCAAAGTCTTTTCAAAAGTACAATAATGTTTTTATTGTTTTTTAAATGATTTCAATAAGAAGCCATAAAAAGATTGGTGCAGCATGACATGACTATGTGATACAGAGAGTTTTATAATGATGTGGCAATAGATTTTTAGAAATATAAAGATTTCTGAACTCCTAAAGATCTTTATCGCTTTAACCAAATGTTTATCTCCCAAAGTACTCCTACCATTTTGGAGGCAAAATCTTGTAATTCATGAAATGTCACCAGGCTTAGTCACTGAAATTATTCATAATATTCAATATCACTCGATTTTTCTATGCCCGATGGACTAAAGCCTTTTCTTATTCATATTTTCATTGGTCTCCAGTTAAAGATTCACCATCCTTTTACATTTCAGACAACCCTGTTGAAAAATCTTTTCATATATATAAAATAAATATTTCCAAAAATTAAGGCAGTCATAACTCAGCCATTTTAAGGCTGCTTTTACTGATTTTCAATACCAAAATTCTCGTACGTATATCGAATAAATTTATACAAGATTTTTGAGTTTCATATATTTGTGACCTTCGAAAATTTGATTTCCACTAACATACGGACAGATAAACAGGCAAACTTTTCAATTTATAAGGATCAATAATAATAATAATAATTTGTAACAATATACTGGTTAATTGCATTCCAGTACCGCATCTAGATACTAAATATCTCTCTAACAAATAGCGGGTTCGAGTATGCATAAATTTTATTTGATCCATATAGTATCGATCTCTAATATCTACCCAAGTCCAAGGACAATGTATTTCTTTTAATTTAATACATATTGGAACGATCTCCACAAAATATATATGTGGTACGATATTCCCTTTAAAAATCGGCATCAATTTTAGCGAGTTCAAAGTCAACCATTTTCATTATCAACTTCAAATCTCTTCACACAATATTTGTATCTTTTTAATCCTTTTTAAATAGTTTAAGCATTTTTATTGTTATAACACCTCGTTTTAAAGTCCTCTATTTGCTTGCAACGCTGACTTATTTAAAGTAAAAAGTCATTATGATCACAAAATCTAAGATATTGATTAAAATAAAATTTACATTGAAATGAAGTCATAGAAATGCAAATTAAAATGCCATAATGTTAACAATTGAGCACAAATTATTGAAGCACGTGCCATAAATACTTAAAGTAATGCAAAAAAAATCTCATTATTTTTAAAGAAAATCTTATGACAAAGAAATCGGTAACAGAACAAATTGTGAAATAAAACAGATGATCTACAAGGACTAGAAACGATTTTGAGGTTTATCACAAACAGTTTCAAGTTTTTTACAACGTGTCCCTATTTATAATTAAAGAAGGGAAAATATAAATTTGTTTTAATAATTACCTGATCGCTAATCTTGCTTAAAAAAAATAACGCAATACTGAATCCTTATTAATATATAAATATTGAGAATCTTGGAGTATACATATGTATCTACTTACTCACCTGAACTTGTAAAAGGATTAACGATTCTCTCTTCCACCGGGACTGTCAGTTCGTCAAACACCCCGGTAGCAAATCAGTAACAGTATAGTAAAGTTAATTTACAATGGCAGGAAAGTATGATCCATTATCCATAATTAAACTTTAGCAATGGGCAAATTCATAAACATCTCTTCGTCAATAAAAACTCCAAAATTTGTATGGTAAGATTATATCAAATAAGTACAATAAACTAAACTCACAGCTACAGGTTGGGTCAAGACAAGCACAACTTTTTGTACACATTTTAGTTACATTATGATGTAAACGAATTTAAATCTGACGAGTGCGGTCCCTTTGACTCTACTTAAGTGTTCGCACATAATGAACTACCACGTAAACCAACAAACCACAATAAACTAAAACAATTGATCTCTCAATTTTACTGTATTTAACTTAGAATCTGAATTTACTATCCAACCACAAAGCTGTTTACCCATGTTTGTTCTGGGTTTCTCATTCATACATTCATTTTGAGAAATGAACCCAACAGTCCTATAGAAAAAGCAAACTTGTTATGGACAATATCATAAGCCTAAGCAAAAACTTTTCAGAGACCTTCTTATGGCAATCGGTGCCATATTTCATTAATGCCGTCTTGTAATCTCTATGGAAGAACAGATTTTCCAAAGCCAAGAAGGATTCCTCCCTCTCTAGGAATGAAGACAAGCTTCCTATTTATCTGTAAATGAAAAAATTATGCATACACCTTAAATACTTGCTAGCAACAGATGTTAGGGACCCGCTAGAGTCTTTAGGTATGGTCACACTTGGCAAATATTTACTGAAAAAATCGTAACCACTTATTTTAGCACAAAGTTGTTTGACATTGTTTACTCTTCCAAGAGTTTTACAAGATCAAACAGCATCAAATAAATATTTTTTGTATCTTGTATTAAATAACCGAAGATTTTTTAAATAAATAAACGAGTTCAAATATATTTTATTTAGTGGTTACGTCTTTTTCGGCAAATATTTGCCAAGTGTGACCGTACATTTAGGTTCAGCATGTTACCATTAAGAAATTCTGCCTGTTCCGTATCAGAACACATTCGACAGAGATTGGCATCTTTTCCATTTTTTAAATTCGCAAGAAAGTAATTGGAATTTGCTGAGATTATTGATGTAAGCTTGATACCATTAAGACTTTTGAGGTATTCCAGAATTCAGGTTATTAAAGAAACACTCCCTAACTACTACTCCTTAATCTATAGAATTTTGAGTTTGTGTTTGAGTGGGGAAAAGAGAGAGAGAGAGGGGACCACTCTTCTTTCAACAAACTCAAAAGTTGAGCAGCAAAATTGGCAGTGTGTGACCCGGGACTAAGAAACCTTTAAATGCTGAACGTGTTACTTCATGGTGTTCTATGTGGTCGGGAGGCCTGATTAGGTCATTTTTATGGAAAATTCGAGTTGATATGGATCACTCTATTGAGTGTTATGTTAACAACTGAATTTTTACATATTATGATGATACTGATATCATTGGAATTTGTTTTGAACAGGAAACACAGCCAACGAAACAATAAGATTAATTTTAAGCCAAATTTTCAAAATCCGTCTGCTAATTGCTTCAATTTAATTCCAATGTATTGATTCAACCCATGAATCAAATAATAAAGTTTACGCATTGAGAAGGTCCGTTATATTTTACAAAAACTGTGAGAGTAAAATTGAGAGCGAAATTTCTTCTTGTGACGTCACAAGTCAAAAATATTTTTATGTTTACTTAACTTCTATATAAAATAAATTCTAATGTAAATAAATGAAGTGTGCCATTTTTAATTGTGGAAATATTAAAAAAAAATAACATAAATTAAAATTTTTTTAAACATCCAAAAGAAAATAAATTAAAAAAACAATGGGCACAATTTTGCCACCTTAATGAAAAAATCTTAAAAGTGTTTCATAGAGCTGGTATTGAGTACTTTAAGGCAAATAATATAAAAGAAGATATGAGATTAAAAATCGGTAAGCGAAACGTTTTGCGTTTAAGATACTTTATGTTAGGTTATCAAAGCCTACTGAAGAATTTGTGTGTCAACTTAAAAATCTGGAAGCTGTATTCAAATCTTTGAATGCCGAAAATCTCTTGATTAGCAACGAGTATTTCAAAAAGCATATAAATCAGTCAAGAACTATTAATGAGGATATTAAAGCTAAAACAGTTTTTTCTATCGAGAATGTTTTTTTCAAATAAGAAAACTAACTCAACTCCTAGCGAATAAAACAAAAAAACACAAACGGAGACAAACAAAAATAATAAATTGATAATACAAAAATATGTATATTTTAGTTTACTTTTTTGATACATTTTAATATGTTTAAAATAGTAAATAATAAAATGTTTTATATTGAATCAAACTAATTACAAAAAATTAATTTTTTTTTTTAAATATTGTTAACAAAAGTTACTTTTAAAATTTAATTATACGGAAAAATAACCTGGGACGTCATGCTTAGAGAGAGGAAATTTTGCATTCTTTGCGCAATCTTTGATATTTGTTTCATGGATCCAATCAATTACAATCTTATAACTCAAAATCCGTAACGTGATTAACGTGTAATAGGCTTTATTTTGACAAAGTTATATTAAATGTTTGGTTAAAAGAATCGCCATTTGCATACTTCGTCGTGGTAGTCTCCCAATATAATCTTTCATTTATAATTGCCAAATTTTTTTTTTTTTAACAATACAAATTTGAATGAGTTTCACATACATTTTGTTTTTTTTAAACTACTTGTTTTTACAGATGAAAATTTAAAAATTCAGCTTAGATATAATTGTTTATATTTAAACTTCCGCCTTTTTAATTATGTGTTATGATTTTCCTGAAAATCACCAACAAAACAAATCGATTACTCCACAGTCTAGTTCTAAAAATGCCAAACAAAGTAAACATTTGTGAAAATTGAAACAGTTTTGTAAGGTTTTCTTTGCCATGTTTAATTGAATTTTAATTATTTATGTGACAAAAATAAAAAACTTAGCAGCCCACAAAATAAATTTGAATTATTTTCAAGTACATCCACTGCTTTTCTCATACAAAAACAAACTGTAGGAGCAGACAATCATCAAGCACGTGTTTGCTGTCAACATTTACACCACATTGTATGTTCAAACTTACATTCATACGCATTTAGTGTGTAGTGTTTACAATTAAATTTTGTTGTTGAGTTTTTGTTTGTGTATAATTTTTTTTTTGCTGGATTTCAATAAAAAATTTAAGTCATTAGAGACATTATTGTCCAATAACGACTACTGACTGCTACTTGTTAAAACATCAATTTGTTATGCTACGTTTTTGGAATACAAAAATTTTGTTTTTTTAGCGGCATTTTTTTTCATTTCTCGGTTTTCATCTTTAAAGTGTATGTATGTATGTATGTATATATGTACAAACACTATGGCCCAGTGTTTTCTTTGCTGTATTGTTGTTGTTGTTTCGTTTGTTTTTTACATGAAAATAAATGAAGCCTCTTTTCTTGTTATTGTTGTTGGTGTTTGAGTAGAGCATCATCATTTACTCAATTGTTTCGATTAGTTTACAGTTCGATTTGTACAGAGAGTGCAAGTATATGTATGTGTTTGCCTGATTGCTGTTGTTTTGGTTTTTATTGTTATAGTTATTGCTTTTATAGCTCTTTAATGTTTTCTCTAGTTGTGTGTACAATTGCCTTTAACACCAACAACAATACGTAGCATAAACAAAAATTCATTGTAGCGGTTTCTTATTATTGTTTTTTTTTTTTTTTGTTCTGTTTTTTTTCCTCTTTTAGTGTTTGCTTGTGTGTAAGATCGTGTTTAGAGAGCACAATTTATTTGACATTATTTAATAGAATGATTTCTCAATATTGATTAGTTATTTTTGTATTGAAATTTTTGTTGTTTACTTACGTTTGCCTGGTTGTTGCTGTTTTTAATTTGTTATAACCTACACAACCATAGTGGGGAGGGTATATTCGATTAGTGCTGATGTTTGTAACGCCCAGAAATATTGGTCCAACAACCACCTTAAATTATACTGATTGACTCATAATCATAGTTATAAGTAGTTTAAAATAAAAATTAAATAGGTTTTGCCAATTTTCTCCTCCAAATAAATATTGTATATATGTATATAGAAATTTTGTTAAATACGTATCTATAATTAAGCTGAAAAAGAAAAATCTTGAACACTTAAATACTTAATTAATAATTTAAATGTAGTTGTAAATATTATGGATAAATAAAATGAAATGAAATGACTCATAATCACTTCCTGAGTCGATTTAACGATGTCCGTCCGTCCTTCCGTCTGGCTGCCTGACTGGCTGTCCATGCCCTATCGGACTTTGAGTTAACTTAAAACTAACTCATGGTCAATCCAAAATAAGTCACAAGTGACTCAAAAGCTAACTCATTTTCCATGTAAATCGCTATTCAGTTTTTTCACGCGTTGTCATCAGAATGAGTCAGTCTGCATAAGTTTCAGCTAACCACAGGCTAGCTCATTATGAGTTAGCTTGTGGCACATAAAGTAAGGGGCACTATAAGTTAGCTATAAACTAACTAACTAATGATTAGGCTAAAAAACTATTTAAAATTAAAAGTTATTCAAATGCATATTATATTTTTATTATTATTTTTTTCCCTAAAAAGATGTAAATTGTTTTAGTTTTATAAAACTTGTCACATCCACCTCAAAATACTAGATAAACTGACTAAAAATGAAAACAAAACAAACTAAAACAAATATGTAAATACAGTTTTAACTGTTATGATCATGAAGAGAAAAAAGTAAGAACTTGTTTTTTCTTGTTTTGTTCTTTGCATTTTACTCTCTTTAATGATTGTTTAATTCCGCACCAGCTTTGAGTGAGCCAATGATTAGTTTAATACTTATCGAGAAGAAGTCAAATGTTTTAAAAACAAAAAGTTCATCTCTACATCATTTTTGAGTTACTTCAGAAGTCAGTTGTAAATGAGCTAGCAATAAGTTAACTTTATTTTGAGTTAGCTCACAAAAATCCGACAGGGTGTAAAGCTGGTGCGCAGAGTACAGATCGCAAGTTTGAAGATATTTCGATGAAATTTGGTACGTGGAATGGGAGTGATACTGGTGGAAATCGGTCCATTATTTCACGTGGCCCCCATACAAATGTCCTCCCGAAATTGGGGTTTACTGATCATAAATGTTTGAATTATGCAAGTATCCAGACAAATTTCACCACAAATGAGTCGTAAAGGAAGCCAAATCAGATCTACAAATGTTGTGCAGATCGGTGCATAATTTATCATAGCTCCGATATAAGGTCCACTATCGAAAATCACTTTAAAGAGCATAACTTCCTCAAAAATGTTGGTATCCAAATAATATTGAACATAAATACATTTCATAATACAAATAATACGGTGCAATTTTCTTATGAAGGCCCTCTTCTGAGAATCACTTTAACAACCATAAATTTCTTAAAAATGTTGGTATCTAAATAAAATTTAACACAGTTTTATATATACAGAAATGCTGACACCTAATTTTATTTTGGTCGGTCCATAATTCGTAGAAACGAAGTTTAACACTGAAATCATGACACTAAATTTTTGGACGATCGGTCCACAATAGGTGATATCTCCCATATAGCGCCCATTTCTAAAGAAAACTGTTTTATACATATATTTGATGTAGGGTTTTATATGGTCGGGCTGGACCGACTATACTTTTTTACTTGTTTTTTTATAGTATTTCATTTAATTTTGTTTATTAAACGATTTGTTTTTTATTTAAAAGTTTTAGTTTTGTGTTTTATTTCGTGTTTCTTTAAATTACTGACCTAGTGTGTTGTTTATTTTATTAAACCATTTAATTTTTATGGTATGTTTGTTTGAAAACAAAACAAAAGTAGTTGAAAAAATAATTTATATTCTAAACATTTATGACAAATTTGCAAATTTGGAAACATTTTCAAAAGGAATTTAAGCTTATGCTTATTTCTTAAAGAATTGATATTATTAGTTTATAACAATTTTAACTTACTAAAGATTTCCCTAAGCAAATTAAAAATTTTTGTTAGCTAAATTCTAAAAATGTTCTAATCAAATTTTTTTTAGGTCAACTTTAATTTACGTTTTCCCAAAAATTGTTGAAGCATATTTATGTAGTTTTCATTCAGCATAAAACAAAACAACACAATAAAATTGCAATTTATCTGCATAAAATAAATAGTACGCGCATTTTTCTTCAAATGTTTAGACTCTCGCAAACACACATGTGAAATACATGAAAGCATTTCTAACACTTTCTAACAACAACTTAAATTTATGAGACCATGATATATTAGATGTTATTTGGTCATAAATCTTCAATGTACTTAAAGAAAATTTACAAAAAAAAATAACAAAAAATATGGAAAAAATCTACGAAACAACTACAACAAGAGCAAAAGATAAGAAAATAAAATCGGTCTAACCAGAACATATGATACCCTACAAAAAAAGAACTACGATTGAAGCTAAAATTGAACAACATAAAGACTTATAATTGGAGCTTAAATTGAAGGACATAAAGACTTACAACTGGATTTAAACTTGCAGAATATAAAGATGTACGATTGGAGCTAATTACAGAATTACAGAAATGCCTAATATTGGAGCTAAAATTAAATAACAGAAAGACCTGCGATTCAGGCTTAAATTGAACAACATAAACACCAACGATTAAAGCCAATATTGAACAACATGAAGACTTGTCATTGAATCTAAAACTAATTAACATTAAAACCTACAATTAAAGATAAAATTTATCCAAATAAAGAGCTTCGTTTCCAGCTATACAAAGTTACACCACTATATTGCTGTAGTGTACCATCAACGCTAAAAACTATAGCAGACAATGTTGTTGTTCTTGGCCTGTGCTAAGCAACATTTAACAAGAAATATTTATTTTCATATGAACATCTGTGTCTACTTTTATTTAAAAGTTTTTTTTGTTCTTGCTCTCACTCAATTCATTTAGGAAAAATATTTCTTTACATGAAATTTGTTCAAAAATTGGCAGCCGCCTTAAATTTTTCAATAATACATAAATTTTGCACATAAATAAAATTGCAACCTGTTTAACCAAATAAAAAACTTAAATAAATAAATTTCAAAAAAAAAACTTATTTAAAGAGAAATGTTTATTTATTATAGAATATAAATGCAGACATAAAAAAAAAATTGGCCTAAATGAAAAATAAGCCTTAAGGTAAAAAAAATCAATAATACGAAAGACAAAATAAAAAAATATAAATAGAGAAAATATTTTTAGAAATTGTTAAAAATGTGTGTAAAATTTAAGAAAATGACAGTGGAGCTGGATTGAAATGGATAAGACAACAATTTGAGTTTAAAATCAAAAACATTTTTAATAGAATTTCTGCATAATATTCTTTAAATTTTAAGTTTTTATTGCTCAATACTCGTACATATGCATATATACCAATTGATAAAATTTTGTGACATGACAACGCACAATGGGCAGAATGAAAATGTTTTGGCAATTATTCTAGAATTTTTAAACGTCTAGTCCGTTTGAGCTAAATTTTTACATGATCATAGCCAAGGAGTGTTTGACTTTAAGTTTATCTTCAAAACCCCTCATGGACATAATTTGTTTAAACGGCTGCAATTTGTTTTTCATCACATATCTAAAGGTATGGTCACATTTGACAAATATTAACTCAAAGAAACTATTACTTATAATTAATTGCAGGCATATATTGGAGCTTAGTATTATTGTTTACCAATTTTCCTCCAATTAATTTTGTTAATTTAGCATTAAAATTTTCACACACAAAATCTTTTAAAGCAGTAACTTTTCTAGGTCCACAGAAAAGAAATTTCAATTTGAAAGTAGAATTAAAAGTTTTATTAACTAAAAAGTTGTATTAACTAAAAACAAAAAACTTTTTTTAGCAATTTATAACAAACTACTGAAAACTCGGTGTGTTTGGCTAACCCCAGCGTAATGAAATAAAATTTAAATTTAAGTTCAAAAATATATTATTTTGTAATTATTATTACCGACTTACAAGTTTCTAGCTTTCGAGGTTTGGGCTGTTCAATGATAAATGAATCAGTAGTCAGTATATCTATAGAATTATTTTAAGTGAAAGCTATCTTTTCAGAGATCATTTTAGTACTAAAAAAATGTGCAATTTTTTTAAATACATATGTTGGCCTTATGGCATTTCGAATTCGTGGTGTTTTTTATCGAAATTTTAACTTTAGGTCTGATGTTTAAAAATTCCAAAGCAAGGATAACAAAAAAGAAAGCTGTTACGGAAAACTTCAAGTATTTCTTGTTTATCTTTAAAGTACCAGTCCCTATATAATTGGGGAATTTAAAGGGTGATTTTTTAAAAGCTATAAGAAATTTTTTCAAAAAAAAAAAACACATAAAATTCAGAAAAATGCATGAAATATTTATTTGAATCGATAGTACCACCGTCCATATAATTTAATGTTTAAAGATGATCCCATGTAAATGTTGAGCGCAACTGAGCCTCAAATGGTCCATCCGCTTAGTCAAATTTTGGCATACTCTTTCCAACATTTCGGCCGGTATCTCACGAATAAATGCTACAATGTTGTCTTCCAATGAGTCAATTGAAGCGGGCTTGTCTGTATAGACATGAGCTTTAACATAGCCCCACAAAAAATAGTCTAAAGGCATTAAATCGCACGATCTAGGCGGCCAATTGACCGGTCCCGAACGTGAAATAAAATGTTTACCGAACTCGCCTCTCAATAAGTCCATTGTTGCGCGTGCTGTGTGGAATGTGGCCACACGTCTTGTTGAAACCACATGTCATGCAAGTCAAGCTCTTGCATTTTGGGAAAAAAAAGTTGGATGATTCGCATCATCTTTGAAGAAGTACGGTCCAACAGGGTCCCTTCGACTCTACTTAAGTGTTCACACGTAGTGAACTACCACGTAAACCAACGGTACAAATATGCCACCAGCCCATAAACCGCACCAAACTGTGACTTTTTCTGGATGCATTGCAATGCTTCTGGCTGATATTCACCCATTGATTTTATCTGATTTTATGGATTTGTATGTGTGTTTTGGGAATTGAGGGATTTTTTTTTTTGTACTTTTGGTAATTATATCTACCTTACACTACAATAGTGGGGAGGGTATATTGGATTTGTGTTGAAGTTTTCAATGCCCATAAATATTGGTCTAACACCTTAAAGTATACCGATCGACTCAGAATTACTTTCTGAATCAATTTAACGATGTTCGTCCATCCGTCCGTCCGTCTGGCTGTCTGGCTGTCTATGTAAAGTTTAGGCGCATACTACAGGTGGCAATTTTGAACATATTTTAATAAAATTTGGTACATGATACTTTTTCAGCCCAAGTACGAATGGGATTGAAACTGGTAGAAATCGCTACATTATTTTACCTGGCCCCCATACAAATTTGCTACTTAAATAGGTTTAACCATCATAAATGTGTGATTTATGCAAGATTCCAAACAAATTGCATCACAAATGAGTAGTCAATGAAACTCAATCACATCTACAAGTTTTGTAAAGATCGGTCCATAATTTATCATAGGTCCCAATAAGGCCCACTTTCGAAAATCACTTTAAAGAGCAAAACTCTCTTAAAAATGTCGTTATCCAAATAAAATTCAACACAAGTAATTTTCATATATACAGAAATGATGACACCTAATTTTATACTGGTCGGTCTATAATTAGTCGAAACTCCCATATAAGACCCTCTCCGTAATTCAATTTAACCTGCATAAATCTTTTAAAAGTATTTATATCGAGATAAAGTAAAACATACATTCAAATAGTTTTTTATTCGACCTTTTCATGTATAATAAATACAAATGCTTTTGTTTCAGGTTCGAGGCCAGTATTGAAAATAAATTTTATTTTATTTTATTTGCCGATATTTCGATGCTCTTTGAGTATCATCATCGGGGCATGTAAATAAATAATAATTTATATGGACTATGGAAAATTATTGTTTATTTCTCTTCATCGTCTGTTGCTCAACAATAATTTTCCGTAGTCCATATAAATTATAAATTGTTATTCACAAAAGCCATGGCACTAAATTTTTGGATGATCAGTACATAAGAAGTCAAATCTCCCATATAGCGCCCATTTCTGAAAAACTGTTTTATACATATACTTGGTGTAGAGTATTATATGGTCGGACTTGAGCGACTATACTAAATATATTTTTTTACTTGTTTTTTACAATTTACTATTTACCATTGTGTTAATAAATAAAGATTTTATTACATATTGCATATTTGCATATTTGCAGAATCTCTAAACACACTTTAATAAATTTTCCCATATAAGGGGAAACAATTTTATCCAAATTTTTGCTAAACTGAGTTGTTTTATTTATGGCTAAATTCACAGTCTTTAGTTAGCTAATGCCAAAGGCTTAACTAATGATTCTTTATTCGCAATGCTTAGTTTGCCATAAGAATACCAAGTAATAGTTAAACAATAGTTAGTATTTTAGTTTACCAATGGTTAACTAATTACCGGGAATTCGGCCATTAGTAATTAATAAATGCTGATCGTAATCAAACACAGCCAAATTAATATCTCGATTAGTTTCCAAAATATACCACTTTGAAGCTTAAAAACTAATGCAATTTTAAACAATTTTGCAATACTGCCGCTTGTGCATCCTTTAGCGAAAGCTGCTACTGTAATCCATAGTTTGAGTTTGGTCCCATATATTGCATGCTCTTGATGGTGGTGGTGGTGTGAAGAGTAGGAGATTTTAAATTATCTTGGTGCCTCAACTAATTGCGAGCGCCACATATTTATAATGCAAGACTTCACAGAAGAATGAAGCAAAAAAAAAAGAAAACATAAATAAAATATGTTGCATGCTTGTTGCATGTTAGTTTATTTAGCTGTTATTGCTACTTCTGCTTTACACTAAAATTCTACGATTTAAATAAGTAGCTATAGTTGGTAATACAGGCTGCCAGGTTTTATTGCTGCTGCTGGCTAAGGAAGCTGGCGGTAACATATAAATTACATGCAAAAATAAATAAAAAAAAAGAAACAATGTTAACAGTAGTGGCAACAGTTTGTTGCCTATTTTGTATTTATATATATGAATGTTTTAGTTCTTTTCTTAACTAGCTGTCATTTCATTTGGCAGCACTCTATATTTAAACTAAAATTTATAAGTAGATTGTTTATGATCATGTATGAAATTAATTTAAAAAAAAGAGTTCTTTTCTTGTAGAAATTTATCTCGTACTTGAAATCACACATGCAAAGCAGCATTTTTTTTGTGTGTTTTGCTAGTAACATAAGTATTTCTTTACGTTTAACAGGCTGTCTGCTAGATTTTATTTGTCAGCCAAAGTAATATTTCCTGTATGTGGATACAAACAATATGGTAAGAGTGAAACCCGGCTTGGCGGCTGGTTTGCAAGTGATGTGTTATCAGTAGTAATTGCTTTCAAGGTGTGTTATTTGTTTCTTGGCATTTTCTCTCTAGAGGACAACTTGTCTGTTTTCTTTTATTATGTTTTTAAGCTGCATCTGCTATTGCTGTGTTCCAGTGTTTGCTGCACGCAGAGAAAAAATATAGTTGTGCATGTTTACCACAATTAGTTCAAAATTTTTAAAAATGTTTGTGAAATATTATGGTGACTGTAATTATTTATATGATTTCTGTAACCATATTATGGTTAGCTTACCATTCACATGATTAAAGCAATCATATATATGATTACAACAATTTTGTAATGTTTATGGTGATCAGTTTTATGATAAACATGTTACAATGCAATATTCGGCTATGCCGAATCTTTAATACCCTCCACCTAAACATAATTTCATTTCATTTCATTTTTATTTATCCATAATATTTACAACTTCATTTAAATTATTAATTAAGTATTTAAGTGTTCAAGATTTTTTCTTTTTCAGATTAATTATAGATACATATTTAACAAAATTTCTATATACATATACACAATATTTATTTGGAGGAGAAAATTGGCAAAAACCTATTTAATTTTTATTTAAAACTACTTATAACTTATACTACTTCACTACAGACTAGATAAAAAAGAAAACCTATGATGATACTAGTTCATTAATATGAGCAAAATCGGAGTTTTGACATCTGATATTAAAATTTTGTGTAAGCCTATTGATTTTGTCTGAAACTAATTCCAAGCCCGTAATATTATGAAGACGTGTGGTAGAGAAATCATAAGGAAAATTGTACATAAGTTTTAATAGTTTATTTTGAGCTATTTGCAATTTTTTTATATGACAACATGCGCTAGTAGACCAAACGGGGACTGTCCTAAACATAATAAGAAATAGAAAAACTACTCTGGTTATAGGAATGGAATATTCTTATTCTTTGTTTTCTATTCAGACTTAGTGCAAATTTTATTGGTATTTTATATATTGTTTGAAAGACAATATTACAAACTGTTGGTCGTAAATCACTAATGTAATTTTATTTTAAGTACTTTGAAATTTTATCTAATTTTGACCATTTATAATTGGTGTAATTACCAATTCTCACCATAATTTCCAGAGTTTGTCTGATTTTCATAATAATCTCGAGTGTAATTTAACAATTTGTAAAATTAAAAGAACATTTTTCCATATCCACAACAAGTTAAGAAACAGAGTATAAAAAAGGGTAAGATTATAATGTGAGGCTTCTTTTGATTAAATTTGATCTCAATAATTTCATGTGCAAGAGATTTATGGGTGGCATAGTAGAAGTGGACCAATTATAGACTGGTAGCTTCTAAATCCAGTATCCACTAATGTGATTTTTGTGGGTTAAATTGTTTTTCGGAAATGGTCCTTATATGGCAGTTATACAGTTACTACAATCGTATATATGATTGTAGTAATCATTTGAATTGTAACTTAACCATATTACGATTACCTCAATCATATGAATAATTACAGTGACCATAACATTGTTGAAAAATATGTAAAAATGTTGACATTGTTGTGTTAAACATGTACAAATATATATATTTTTTCTCTCTGTGTGGTTACTGTTGATCTTTATAACGAGTTGTTGGCAGCAGTCAACTGGTTGTCATGTTGTAACTGATTTTCGTTTTTGTTTTTTTTTTCTGCAGCAGTTGCTGTTGCATTTTAATTTGAGGCTGTTGTCTTTATTTGTTTTGATTATCAATTTTATTAAAAGGCTTGTTGTGTAGTAAGAAATCTATAGATTAATTGTGGCCATCGTTGTTATTTGCATAAGTTGCAATTATATTTGCATACTTGTGTAATTGATTTATTGTGCTGGAAAGTAGCTGGTTAGTTTGGTTATTTGTTGATGTATGAAGGGTTAGGCTTGGATATAGTTCTAAAGCTTTAAAGTCTCTGCAAAAACTAAAATGGGAAACTATGATTACTAGACACAGCTGGTGTTAGTGAATATGTCAAATGCCCATTCAGAGCAAGTTTGTAGAAAGGCAAGAAGGAACTTTTCTGGAAGGCTTGAAAGCGAAACACTATACTATCGCCCATGTTCTGAAAAAACGCAAAGCGCTTAAAATTGGCGTTTTCAAATTCAAATTCAAATTGAAAACGCCAATTTTAAGCGCTTTGCGTTTTTTCAGAACATGGGCGTATGTTCTAAAATACTCGATTACCTAAAAAAAATAGCAAGAATTTCTGATTCTTAGTCAGAAGAATTGGGAGTAGTATTGGAGCATCAATTTCACTTGTTCTGAGAGAAACACCTTTTAACTTTATGAAGGAGATTTTTTCATTAAATTCTAATATTTCCTTTGGAAATCACTCAGTACGGCAGTCAAAATGTTCTTTCTAAACTAAATGTTAGCATATACCCAGCAACGGATGTCTATGGATATGTTCTAGAATACTCGACCTAAAATACAGCAAGCATTTCCGCTTTTTGATCAAGAGAATTTTAAATAGTATCAGTGCATTAATTTCACTACTTCTGAGAGGAAAAATTTCAAACTTTATAAAGAAAATTTGTTTATCATCTTTCCTATTGCAATCACTCAATACAGCACTCGAGATGTGCTATCCTGACTAAATTGTTACAAATACCAAGCAGCAGATGACACTGACTTGTCCACTTAGTAATTGTTCTATTTCATTTATATTTCATATCATTCTGGTATTTTCCTTAATTGTTGAAAGTATGCTATTGTCCAATCAACTTACAAAAAATGATTCGATTCGTAGTTCTCTCTGCTCTCTCAAAAGTTAAGCAGAGAAAATTAATTTTTTAATTAAATAGATATTAAATTACAAACAATATAAATTTTGCAGTGGTCGTTTCACTGGAATCTAAAGGCTTTTCTATCGGGAAACTGACTCAATTCCTTATACTACAAGGTAGTCGCACTGTTCTCATATTGAAACATGGCACATGATGTGCAGAATGCGAAACTTTTCTCGTTTCCTATGTGGATGTAGAAGGCAGAAATAGATGTCGTTAGTTCTGAGAGCTTTATATATAGACCTACAAAACTTCTTAAAGCTCTGAAATAAGATCTTCCTTCATTAACAATCATTTCAATACAAATTTATTATTACACAGGCATTCGTTGTTATTATGGCATCTTTGATGTGGTGAAAAAAATATTAAGGAGCAGGAGTTTCTTCAGACGTTGCAACACACACTTCTCCCCTTCCCAATGACTTCGATAAAAAAAAATTAAATATAATTTCCATATCTGCTGCTCGATCGTTTTCAATCACATCCGGAGGATCTTGTAGAGAACGAAACCGTTACTCGATTTCTGGTCTGATTATCGTTATAGTTCCTTTAAAAAAAACTTTGTATGAGAGGAATAATGACCAGTTTTCACTAAATAAAAATTGTTTTACAAAAATAACAACTAAAGAACTGAAAAACTAAAAAAACAAAAGAAATGTCAAACGTAGTTTATAAAATACCATGCATGGTCTAACTATACAAGGTGAGTGCAGCAGCCCAGCTAACTGACTTTGTTTACGAGTTACTTATGTCAAAAGTAATTATTTTTCAAGTGTTTTTGACTATAGTACATTATTTTACACAAAACGCCTGTTGTTTCTGTATTGTGTTGATTTGCACTAAATTAAAAACAGTACTTATTACATAATTTAAATCTTCCGTAGAAAATTGTGAAACTTTCATAAACAAATTACTTGATGTTTCAAAGAAACAATTACCTTGACCAATTGTTGCTGATAAAAAAATGTTTTAAATTCTTTAAATACTATAATTTTTTTCAATTCTTTCTCCCACACAATTTGTCTTTTTCTAAGCAAATTATTTTCCAACTTCTGACTGTATCTCTCTGTCACTGTTGTAGTGTCAGTTTCTTTATAAATTCGAAATTGGTCATATTGACACTCTAATGCTACTAAGAACATTTATAAGCCACATGAATGGTTGGCTAATGAAGAGGCTGGCCATATAAGCAACAAGCACACAAACACTTATGACTACAAACTCACAAACAATCGGGCATCATAGGTTTAGAAACCACACAGGAAATACTGTGCAGCTGGACTAAAAAAAATGTTCTACAAAACAACATCATGTTGCTGCTGAATTGTATAGAAAGCTGTAGAATAAAAACTAGAATATTTAAAACAACAAACAAATTGAAATGCTCCAGAGAGAAAATGGTTAGCAAAAGAACTGAAACAAGACAAACTGTAAATATTAAAGTAACATGCAACCTAACAGGTTTCTACACTGCACGGAAGTGGATGGTGGCCCATGTAGGGAGAAAAGTTTTTGGCTTCTGTGTAGTTTTGGTTTTTAGAGCCAAAAAACAAAAACAACTTGTGATTAATAAGGTCTAAGTACAGAAATCTGTAAAAACTAAAAATTTCATTCAAATTTAATTTTTTAAAATATTACGAAAATAATTTTCTGGTTGTTTTGTACTAAACTTATCTGAATTTTGTCTAACACTGGCCAATAGCCAGTTAGTATACAGCCAGAACATTGCCTTTATTAAGATATATGCACATCAAAGTGAAAAAAATATCCACTTTGCCACAACGGATGCATTTTATTAATACATCTAAACGCCTGTGGCAATTATACACTGCTGTTGTTACGGACACGTTAAAATCAAATTCATCTACAGCACAAAAAAAAATAACAACAAAAACAAAACTGCAACTGCCGCTGCTGCTACTACAACAAACACCACGTTAAAGTGATACATGATGTATGCAAACGTTTGTATTTCTATGACTGTGCAACATGAACATGCCAGCATCATTTTGCATGAGTACACGAGTACTGTTGTTTAAATGTTCAACATTGTATTTAATGCATGTCCACATACTAAATATTTTTACTTTGCTGTTGTTGTTGCTGTTTCACTCTCCCTCTGATGTTGCACATACTTGTATATTGACATACAATACACTGTTGTTAGATACAATTAAGTGTCTAGAAACACATGTTTCACAAAACGTGTAATGAAAATTAAGAAGCCAAATAGTATATTTAGAAAACAAAACAAAAATATTGAAACAAGTAATGAATAGTTAAACAAAAATAAATTTTCTCCTAAAAAAAAATATTATTGTTGCAACAAAATTTAAGGGAATAAGCCTTGAATTTATGCGAATTTGTTATACTCTACATTGGTTAAATATTTGTAAACGATTTCTATATACCAATTGATTTCAAATATAATATTGATTCAATTTTAAGGATATTTTCTATCTCAACTTTTCTATCGAAAATATCATCAGTCTGCTGCTCAACTTTTCTATAGAAAAAATCATCAGAATCTTCTGCTCCACTTTTCTATAGAAAATAGCATTGGAATCTGCTGCTAAAAACTTTCCTGTAGAAAATATTATAAGGGTCTGTTGCTTAAAACTTTTCTATAGAAAAGTACATCTGCTGCTCAAAACGTTCCTATAGAAAATATATGCAGAGTTTGCTGATCAACATTTCTTTAGAAAAGATTATCAGAGTCTGTTGCTCAAAATTTTCTTCTAAAAAAGATCATCAGAGTCTGCTACTCAACTTTTCCATAGATGAGATCATAATAGTTTGCTACTCAAAACTTTCCTGTAGAAAATATCATCAGAATCTGCTGCTCAAAACGTTAGCAAAGATCATTAGATTCTGCTGCTCAAAACGTTCCTATAGAAAAGATCTTCAGGGTCTGTTGATCAACTTTTATATAGAAAAGATCATTAGAGTCTGCTGCTCAAAACTTTGCTGTAGAAAAGATCATTAGATTCTGCTGCTCAAAACGTTCCTATGGAAAAGATCTTCAAAGTCTGCTGCTCAACTTTTCTATAGAAAAGATTCTCAGAGTCTGCTGCTCAAAAGGTTCATATAGAAAAGATCTTCAGGGTCTGCAGTTCAACTTTTATATAGAAAAGATCATTAGAGTCTGCTGCTCAATTTTTCTATAGAAAAGATTCTCAGAGTCCGCTGCTCAACTTTCTTTTAGAAAAAATCACCAGAGTCTGCTACTCAAAACTTTGCTGTAGAAAAGATCATCAGAGTCTGCTGTTCATAACTTTTTTATAGAAAGATTATCAGAGTCAAATCTATTCTATAAATAAGATCATCAAAGTCTGCTGCTCAACTTTTATGTTTTTGTGCGGTTATTGTCGGATAGATCCAGACTTTGCTTTAGTGAATGTAGTATTTCTTTGTAAATTTATGGATTCTTTAAATAACGTCTTTGCTGTAATTTGTTTGTTTACGATAGGAGCGCCCTGTGTATGATTGTTATTAATTAAGAAGTAATCACACAAAAACTTAAAAAACTTGTTGGCTACTAAAAAATTTTTGTTAATTTAAGGTAAAGTCAGGAGAAGACATTTCTGCCTTTTAGAAATACTAATATATACTTTTTTGTTATTATAGTTAGACACTGAATTTATGTTCTAAATAAATCTAGGTAAAAATTTTAAAATCTTTTAAGAACTTTATTAATAGCAACTGTTATTATAATTTATATTTCCTATAATTTCCTCTTACCCGATAAAGTTTCTAAACAATAGTTTTTATATGACCATCTTGTTTAAAAATGTGGCAATTTGATTTTATGAAAAGTCTCTTCTTTCCATAAACTAATCCTAAGGCTACACAAACCTAGAAAAATGTATGTTAATTAAAACTAAATGAAACTTATAAATAGCCATAACAATCTTTTAAATTTTTTGCAGCAATGAGTTAGTTTTTCCTAAAACTATTTCATATTTCTCTATGTCAAAAGTTTCTATGAAGAATATGTAAATTTCTGTTGCTAATTTTAACAAAATTATATATTTTGATTTAGTTTATTTTTCATACTGCCACTACTGCCGTTGCATAATTTTTCTGTAATTCTAAGAAAATGTTCAAGGATTTATAATGTTTGTGTGTGTGTGTGTGTATTTTACCATTACATGTGTGTAGGAGGTAGTAAATTTCCATATCCTTTTGAACACATGCATGCTTTTATACACATAAATACTAGTATACAATTTACAAAATGTAACACCATAATAAAATGTATTTTATTCTTAAAAATAGTCTTGCATTTTAATATACTTTCTTTATATAGAGTCGTACATACACTGCTGCACTCTCATGCCGCACAGGCATAATGAATTGTTTTAAAACTGGAAAATCTTGAAAACAGAATAAAAAAACTTTTTACTTAAAAAGGATGTATAAAGATATAATATATCCGGCTGTGTTTGTATATTTCTATATATAGTATGTAATACATAGAAAAGTGTATATAGCTTGGTTGTTATATGCAAATGTCTAAAGTTGCAATATGGGTAAATGCATTTGTAAGCATGAAATTAGAACTAAGTAAAGAAAATGCATTTTAAACATTAAAAAAGCCTTTTGAGAGTAAATTTAAAAGGAAATATATTTAAAAAAAAACTCAAAACTAAGAAGCATAATAAGGTAAACATCTTAAATTACACATATTTTAGTTATACAAAAGAAAAGATCACAACAGTCTGCTAAACTTTTCTATTGAAAAGATCAAAGATCTACTAAACTTTTCTATAGAAAAGATCAGCACAGTCTGATAATGATGGAAATTATCATCACAGTCTGATCAATGCTTCTATGGAATAGATCATCACAGTCTGATCAACTTTTCTATAAAGAAAGATCATCACATTCTAATCAACTTTTTTATAGAAACAATCATCACAGTCTGATCAACTTTTCTATAAAAAAAGATAATCGCATTCTGATCAACTTTTCTATACAACAGATCATCACAGTCTGATCAACTTTTCTATGGAAATTATCATCACAGTCTAATCAACTTTTTTATAAAAAAAGATTATCACATTCTGGTCAACTTTTATATAGAAGAGATCATCACAGTGTGCCAAATTTTTTTATAAAACAGGTCATTAAACTTTTAAAATTTTCCATAGAAGAGATGATCACAGTCTGATAAAATTTTCTTTGTAAAAGATCATCACAGCCTGCTAAACTTTTCTATTGAAAAGATCAAAGATCTACTAAGATTTTCTATAAAAAATATTATCACAGTCTGATTAACTTTTCTATAGAAGAGATCATTACAGTCTGTTAAACTTTTCTATAGAAAATGTCATCACATTCTGATCAACTTTTCTATAGAAAATATCATCACAGTCTGTTCAACTTTTCTATAAAAAATATCATCACAGTCTGATCAACTTTTCTATAGAAGAGATCATTACAGTCTGTTAAACTTTTCTATAGAAAATGTCATCACAGTCTGATCAACTTTCTTATAAAAAAATATTATCACAGTATACTAAACTTTTCTATAGAAAATATCATCGCAGTCTGATTAACTATTCTATAGAAAAGATCATCACAGTCTGATTAACTTTTCTATAAAAAAAATATCATCACAGTCTGATTAAAGTGTTTTTAAGTAGGCGTATGATTATTATCAATTCAGAGTTACGTTATTTAGAGTTACTTTTTAAAAACTTTAAACTCTTTTTCCATACAACTTACTTAAACCATATAACACTTACTTTTAATAAAAAAATGTTGTAGAAAACGAATTTTCTTAAAGTAATTTCTAACTTATGGACTTACCCATATATATTTCTCATTTAAACTACTTCAGTTGTATTGTGCAATTGTTTTATAGACATTATTCATGACTGCATAAATGAAAATAGCAAAATAAAATAATAAGAAACTGCATACAAACATACGCCCTTCTCGCAAATTCAAAAGTCTAATTTAAAATTTTGCTAAACAAAAAAACACTGCAACAGCTACTAGAGTCTTATAGTTATAAGTTAAGTTATACAATATGAATATATGCTAAAAACATACATCATTTAAACATATTTACTTAGATATACAAATTCATTAACATAATTTTTATATATCACACCGAACCCCAGCCCCTCTCAAGCCTCACATACTTATTTGTGCTTGTAAATTTGCCTGGATTATTCATTTAGTAGTCTCTACTTTATTTGTACTAGTATATACAGAAATGTATAAACTTCTTTTAAAATATAAATAATAAATTTCTGCCAACAATAGTGCGCCAAATACTGAAATAAAATGCATTAAAAAAGTTTTTAAACAAACGAAATTAAAATGAAATTTCTAATTTTTGTTTACGTTCAATTTTGTTAATTGTTATTTGCTTAAATTAATTTCATTACAAATAATTGCAAAATGTTTGCCATAATTTTTTTTTGAAATTACGAAATAAAATTCTTAGCTGAAGAAATATTTGCTTTGAAAACTAAAGACAGCACATTGCACATTAACTTAGAAGTTGAGTATTTTTAATATAAAAATATTTGAAATAACAGCAGTCAAACTTTAGTTTACAACTTCTGAAAGTTTTAAATTACAAAATAAATTCAGGCGTATGCTTAATATTAATTCAAGAGAATGACACTAAAACTTTAATAAGGTTTTTGTTTTCCAAGTTATGGGAATAATTTGAAGTTTGAGGAATAAACTTGTTTTTACGAAAGGTAATGATAATTATTAAGCATTTACAGGTTTCTTTATTTTAGTCCTAGTGAGGAAGCTTCTAGCCCTGCTTGATTTCATATTTTGGATTCTTGAGATTGTTACAATATTAAAATTGTTGTTGCTAGTGTTTTCTATGTTCGTGTATCTTTTTGGCTGTTGTGTAATAGGGCCAGCAATGTTTGGGAATGCATGATTTACAGGGCAATTGTATTTGTGTTAAGTTCATTATCAGGGCATGCTACTGAAGTTTAAGTTCGGAAAGCTTTGATGCCCCAACCGATTCCATATTGTGAATGCTTAAAAGTTATGTGAACAATGAACTTGTTGCTGCTGGCCATTTTATTGTTCACCTGTTCATTCTGTAATTGCTCATTAAGTAACCAACTTGCGCAATAATTGAATTAAAGCATATTTGTTTTGTTGAAGAACATCAATACTCTCAACATTTTGTCTCACTTTACTACCATCACATACTGCATAATCCTCCTAGCCCTTATAAACCTTGTTAAGGCCTTCAAATTGTTTGCTAATAAACCATAATTATAAGTATGCCAAATTACAACTAATATAAGTAGTTTTAAAATTTTGTTACAGGTGACGTATGATTAATATTAATTTATTAGTAGTTTAAGGAAAATCTTTATAACTTTTTTAAAATGAATAAATATTTTGAAATGGCATATAAAACCTAAAACATTCAGCAGGTTCAGCTTACAGATATTTTTAATATAAGTTCAGAATATATGAGAATTTTTCCTCTTGCGAGTATTATTTTATTGTAAAAAATTTTTTAAAAAAATTTGTTTATTCGAAGGTTTACTTCAAAGTTAAATACAAAAATTTATTTGAAATTTATTTTTGTATACATCTGTTTTATGTTCTACATAGCTTTCCGTAGGAAAACATAAATGCAAAAACATACAGAAATATACAAAGAGACACTAGCAAAATGTTATGCATTTTCTGGCCTGCTAAAGCCTTCGTCAGCATTCTTTGTGTCTATTGTTGTTCATTTTCAAATTTCTTATATTTAACTTTTCAAATTGACTATATGAGAATTTTTCCTCTTGCGAGTATTATTTTATTGTAAAATTTTTTTT
Organism: Bellardia pandia; assembly: GCA_916048285.2. NCBI lineage: Eukaryota > Metazoa > Arthropoda > Insecta > Diptera > Calliphoridae > Bellardia > Bellardia pandia. The sequence goes on along the minus strand of OU696531.1, from coordinate 95,732,357 downwards.
TTTTTTTAACTTTGAAGTAAACCTTCGAATAAATAAATTTTTTTAAAAAATTTTTTACAATAAAATAATACTCGCAAGAGGAAAAATTCTCAAGTCAATTTGAAAAGTTAAATATAAGAAATTTGAAAATGAACAACAATAGACACAAACAATGCTGACGAAGGCTTTAGCAGGCCAGAAAATGCATTACATTTTGCTAGTGTCTCTTTGTATATTTCTGTATGTTTTTGCATTTATGTTTTCCAACGGAAAGCTATGTAGAACATAAAACAGAGGTATACAAAAATAAATTTCAAATAAATTTTTGTATTTAACTTTGAAGTAAACCTTCGGATAAATAAAATTTTTTAAAAAATTTTTTACAATAAGTTCAGAATTTGTTTTAAAATTTTGTAAAATCATATTATTTAAAAATCTATAATATTTAAAAAATGTTGATTTAAATGAACTAATTATTTAAACTTGTATAATATAACTTAAAGCCTTGGCTTTCATCTGGCGTTCAAATTATTCTAATCCGTTTATAATTGACCAAGTTGTGCACAATTTTCCAAACTAACCTCTAACTAAATATTAATCATACGTCTAGTAGGACACATATTTTTCTTTTAATAATAAAGAAGTTAAATAAGGACAGATTTTTATATGTTTTTCCAAACTGTAAATTTAGTTTAAGAAATTTTTACACAGAATTTAATAATTTAACATATAATTAATTTTAACTTATTAGTAGTTTAAAGAAATTCATTAATTTTCTTTATTTTTAATTAAACTAAGACATTTAATAATTAGAAAACGAAAGCTAAACGCCAATTATTATTCCAAATACCATGACGAGAATGTAACATTTGTATTGAGAAAGGAGTGTCTTTTTTAAACATATTAATATTCAGTTCATTTATGAACTAAGTTTGCTAATTTTTACTATTAAAAATAAATAGAACGTATATTTAAACAGACAAAAGTTCTTTTAAAAAATACAACTTGATTTAAACATAATTAAAATTACAAGAAAGCTCTTTGTTTGTCCTATTCCCTTTTGCACGCCCTATTAGATACTAATATACGCTCTAAATATTCCTTATAATTTAATTAATCTTAAATTGAATTAAATTTCTAAAATATTTGTAATATAACACAGATTTTCCATTTCACGTCTATTTGCATTTCAGTTCATAACACTTAACTATTTGTTTTAGTACGTAATGTAAATAAATAATAAATTGTCATATGGTGGCTCTAAACTGCAATTGAAATCAAATTTCTTTTGATAAATATAAAATAAATAAATTAAATAACGTAAAACAAAAACGCTTTGTATTCAAAGCACATTTTATCTATTTAAATAAAGATACAGAGCAACTGCAACAAACGAATATAAATGAACGAATGAATGAATGTATAAATGAAAACAGCGCCTCTTATGATTAATTCATGTCACATAGACATTTGTATGTATAAGTTGTTTAGTTGTTTTTTTGGCTTTTTGCAGTAGATAAATGACATATTTTCAATTCATAAATATACAAGTTTTTAAGTCGGTGTTTTAATGTGGTTTCAATAAAATGAAAACGTTATTAATACCAGACCAAATATTCGTGCGGTATTTGTTTAACAGTTACATGTCAACCACGCATATTAAATCATATCATACGGCAATAAGTGCAAAAAATAGATTAAACTATTTGAAAATGTGTGGTATAAAAAAGAAATATATTACACTTTACTTTAGCCCACTACTTACAACAGGTGTTGTTGTCCAGTCAACGGTTTTAAATTTATTGTTTATGCATACAAAATGCTAAACAGCAGAATCTGGTTTGTTTGTTGGTTATTTAATTTGTCCGCATATGTAATAAAGCTACAATAAAAACTATAGATTACAGGTATTGAAAAAGGCTTGTACGAATTGAAAATGCCCTTGTATGAAGGATTATGATTAAGTGTTAAATTTACAACTGTCGTTGCATTTTATTCTTGCAAATATCCTTACAACTCTGGCTGACTGTCCCAAACTAAATATTTTCAATAGTTTGGAACCTGTTCCTATGAATCAGGTACAAATATACAAAATTCTAGCAGTTTTATTATTTTCTTTAGGTAACAAATCTTTTGTAGTTCTTTTCCTATAAATTTTTGTAGCAAATGAAAGCCTAAATTGGGAACCTGTTCTTATGAATTAGGTAAAAATACGCAAAATTCTAGCTTATATACATATGCAGATTTAACACTTTCCTCAGGTGGCGTATGATTAATATTAATTATTCATTAGTTAAAATAAAACTTTTGTAGCTCTTTTCTAAGAAATTGTTATAGCCAATGAAACCCTAAATTCAAAAGTTTCTAAAGGCATTATGAATTCTCTAAAAATTTTAGTAATTTGGAGCCTATTCTGAGGAATCTATATTATATATGCAGTTTTAACACTTTCCTCAGATGACGTGTGATTAATATTAATTTTTTAGTAGTTTAACTCTTTTCATTTTTTAACAATCAAATACATTTTACTGCCAAATGAAACCCTTAATTCAAGAGTTCCTAACAGCATTAAGAGTTTTCTCAAAATTAAGAATTACTTTAAGAAATTTTTACATAGAACTCTGAAATTTTCTTAGGTGGCGTATGATTAATATTAATTTAAGGAACCCCCTTTATAACTTTTTATATTTTTAAGGCAGCCAACCAGTTTAAATATATAATGAAAGCATAAATTTAAGATTTTTTAACAGCATTATAGAATTTCCCTAAAAGTTATTTTTCTTTAAGAAATTTTTACTTACAAATCAACATATACATATACATATATGTCACAGAATTTAATTCCGTTCGGAAATGGAATTAATTTCGTTTCTTGTTTCTTTTCTACAAAAAAAAAAATTTTCCGGTATGAAACCACTTTTAATTTTTAAATATGTAAATATTTAGTTTTTAAAAGCAGTTTTAAAATTGTTCTTAGGTTGCGTATGATTAATATTAAATCATTACATATATAACGAAAATCTTTGTAACTTTTTAGAATTACAAGACATTAAAGAAACTTAAAAAGATAATGAAATCATAAACGGAAAAATTTCTAATATAATCATGGGATTTTAATAAACATAATTTATCTTTAAGAAAATATTCCATTAAAAGTAAAAAACCTCTATATTACAGATGGGTTTTACTAAAACATTCTTCTAAACATTTGTGTGAATTATGTTTACAAATATGCAATATTGTAGTTTTAATACTTTTCTTAGTTGGCGTATGATTAATATTAATTCATTGCAAGTTTAAGAAAAACATATATAACTTTTTTCATTTTTAAAATATCAAACAAATTGAAACAGAAAATAAAGGCTTAAACCCAAGTGTTTATAGCCGCATTATAAGTTTTTTCCAACTATAATTTTTCTTTAAAAACATTTTACATGGAATGAAGCACATTATTCTATAATATATGAATAATGCACAATTTCTTGTAGTTAAATCTTGCTTGAAATATATTTTTTAATCACAATCGAATATAAATTACAATAAGGTAATGTAAACTGCAGTTTTGAAATGTTTCTTTGGAGGCGTATGATTAATATTAATTCATTACAAATCCAAGGAAAATCTCTATAACTTTTTCAATATTCAAGAAATTTAAGTAATATAAAAACAAGTTCTTAGCTTAAAATCAAAAACATTTAACCACATATAATGTTTTTAAAATAAAACAGTTTTTTTTTAAGAAAACTTTGCAAAGAAAATTTTGTGTAAATTCAAATATTTTTTTAAAAATTACCAAAAACTCTCTAAATTTTTGTTTAGTTTAGTTTTACAACATCTTATTTTTATTGTTGCAAATTTCAAATAAAATATCAATAATACATTTGTTATACAACCATTGTGGCATCTGATGGCTTGTAAAATGTCATATGTTTGTGTTATAAAATATCATTGGCATTCAATAAAAATTGTTAGTGTTTATTGTTGAAAAAATGTTGTGTTATTATCGTTTTTATTTCTCTAAAAAGAGAACAAAAATAAAATTGTTCTTTATTTGTTAGGTGAATATGAAAAGGAAAATCACGTTATTAGTTTGTTTATACTGCCTAGAATTATTTAGACATTATACTTAATATTACCTGGGAGGTATAAAGTAAACCAACTTTATTAATTTTACTTAAACAAAACATCAAACCATTTAACAATTTATAAATTTTAGGCAAGCTAGTAAAAAAGTTATAGATTGATTAATTGCAAAACTGCTGGGGTATTTTTTCAAACTTCTACGATTATATAATGGTAAATCGTCTCTTGTTAATTCAATAACAATTAGTTTAAATTAAGTGATTGTCTCTAGTTGTGATTATTTCATTACTTTTTATTTAATATTAAAATTCGTTTATTCCCTCTACTTTCTTATTCTTTAAACACTTTCAATCTTATGTTGAACTAAATTCACCATCTCTCATCATAGTAGCTTATTTCTAGGCAAACTTTATTCATTTATATTCTTGCTACGTACTTTAAATGTGTAGACATATAAATATTTTTCCGTCTACCAAATTGCTTCCTAAACACTAACTGGACTTTTTAATTGAAAAGACCAACAAACAAAAACAAATAATTATGAAAGTGAGGTAATATTGACATAAGCAAAAGGCTCTGACGAATCTTACGTGCCCTTTAACTTAATATGAACTACAGCTCTCAAAGTTTTTAAGGGAAATGATAAACTAAATTTCACTTCTGCTTAGAGATTTTATGCTACCCACCAAATACAGAAAAACGGTTTGCGAGCTGACCCTTAAGGTTTAGTAAATATAGAGTATTACATGATGGCACCAGGCATTTTCAATCTTGAACAATATGTAAATATGCAGTTTATATAAGCCGTTTTAGTGGCGTCTTAAGTGGCGTATGATTAATATTAATTAGTTTGTAGTTGAAGAAAAATCTTTATAAGTTTTTTTGTTTTTGAAAGATTTTAAACAATTTAAAAGCTAAATAAAAGTCTACAGTCAACATAAACAGTTTTTAAAGAAATTTTTTTTCTTTAATTTTGTTTTCACTAAAATCATATCTTATATAAAGTTTAATAATAAATAAATTTTAATATTTTTCTTTAAGAAAACCTGAGATTTTTAATATAAAGCGTTAATTGATCTCTCTATAACTACAAGAAGCTTAAATGTATAAATATTGTCAAACTTACAAACCACCTAACAAACTAATATAAAGCCTAACTCATGTGTAAAGTGTACATAAAATTGTAGGCTATTTATTTATTTATTTATTTTTTTCTTTTACACAAATCTTTGCCTGTCTACTGCATCATTTAAATGGTGTTGAAATTTAGTTTCAAACAAAGGTAAACTAAATTGCGTGTGCGCAACTAGCAGACCAAAAAATATACATATATACAAAACTAAGCGTGGTTTAGAGGAATTTTAGATTAGATTCAATAGATAGTTTAAAAAAAAAGGAAACATTTATTTTTGATATATGGCTGTCTACAAGAATAAAGTGGTCAGCTATGTCTGACAAGACTACCCACCATGTTTTGTAAATTAAAAAATAACATTCTTATGCAAATACATTTAAAAAAGACAGATTTATTATATTGTCTTATGTGGTTTTAGTTTTGTTTAAAGCAAAAGAGTTTGTTGAACTTTAGAACTTTTAGTGGAAAGAAAAGGCAGGCTAAGTTTTAAGACAATTTTAATAGAAATATTGTGGGTATACTTAAACAAGTATATTTGATAATGTTTTCTTAAGCAGGCGTATGATTAATATTAATTAAGCATAAATTATAAAGAAATCCCTCTAACTATTTAGTTTCTAAGCGATTCAAGAAAATCAAAATGCCTGTTAAAGTGTTAATTTCAAATTTACTTTAGTAATAATAAGTCTTAACAGATATTAATATTTTTTGCATGCCGTTTAATTTAGGACACTATAGTACAACAATTAAGTAAATTTAATAGAGCAAAGTACAAAATACAGCAAATGTACAAAATTCGTTGTGCTTATCTGCAGATATACATTTTCTATTGGAATTTTCAAAAATGTTCTAAAGGTGGCGTATGATTATTATTAATTAAGCAGTAGCTACAGAAAAGTCTCTATAACTTTTTGCAGTTTTTGAAAATTATAGAAACTTTAAAAGCAAATGCAAGCATAATACCAGGTGTTTCTAATAGCGTAACAAGTTTTCCAAAAACGTATTTGTTCTTTAATAAAATTGTCCAACAAAAATAAAAAACTCTATATTACAACAATTATATAAATTTTATGCAACAAATTTTATATTTGTATTATAATCTTGGCCAAAATATTTTAGATAATAATGTTTGTAAATAAGTGTCCAGTTTCTACAAGCAGTTTTAACACTTTCTCCAGGTGACGTATGATTAATATTAATTCAGTAGTAGTTTAAAGGTACTTTCACAGTTGGCAAATATTTGTAGAAAAAGACGCAACCGCTAAACAAAATATACTTGAACTCGTTTATTAAATAAAAAAAAGCTTCCTGTATTCAGGACAGGACACAACAAGTATTTAGTTTTATTTTATTTGATGCTGTTTGATCTTGCAAAACTCTTGTAAGAGTAAATAACGTCAAACAAATGTGTGCTCAATTAAATGGTTACGATTTTTTAGTAAAAATTTGTCATGTGTGGATTCAAAGCAATTAAATTAATTTTAAAAGCAAATGGAAGCATAAAATTAAGAACTTGAAACAGCATAAAAAGTGTTCATAAAACATTATTTTTCTTTAAAAAAATAATCTAACAGAAATAAAAAAAACTGATGAAATATAATCAATTATTTAAATTTCATGCATCTGTTTTACTAAAATACAGTTCAAAATATCTCATCTATAAGCTTTTCTTATGTTGCGTATGATTAATATTAATTCATTAGTAGTTTCAAGGAATCTAACAAACTTAAATAGAAAATGAATGCTTAAACTGAAGAGTTTGTAATAGTATTCTAATTTTTTCCGACATGTAAAGTTTATTTAAGAAATTGTTACATATCACTTAAAACATAAATGTTTATTACATAAATAATTTATATTTTATGCATTTGTGTTGCACTAAAATCCTGCTCGAAATATTTTTGTTAATCACATTTCAATTCTAATTACAAATATGCTAAATTTAAGCATAGTTAAACAGTTTTAATACTTTTGTTAGTTGACCTATGATTAATATTAATTCATTACATGTGTAAAGGACAGCTCTATAACTTTTATTATTTTTAAGGTATCGAACGAAATGAAACAGAAAACGAAAGCTTAAAGTCAAGTGTTTAGCGTAGCATTGTAAGTTTTTTCCAACTATAATTTTACTTTAAGCAATTTTTAAATAGAAGTGGATACATTATTATAAAATGTTGTACTAAAATCTTGCTTTTATGTGGCGTATAATTAATATTAATCCATAAGCAGTTTAAGCAAAATCTTTTTCATATTTTTTAATTATAAGATATCGAATAAGTTGTAACATAAAATGAAAGCTTAAACTTAAGTGTTTAGTTTCGCATTATAAGTTTTGCTCAACTATAATTTTTTAAGCAATTTTTAAATAGAATTAAACACATTATTCTAAAATATATGAATAATTCGTATTTCATGCCGATGTGTTATATTAAATTCTTGCTTGTAATATTTTACATAATCACATTCAAATACAAGGTGGCGCAAAAGTAATCCTCCTATCAGAAAATGCTATAAATTTTGCGATTGGCCCCTAATGTCAGTTCTGTTTTGACATTTGTGTAGTAAACACATGCGAAATACACGTTAATAAACAATGTTACGCTACACTGCTCCAGAACGCGGAATATTGCTGACTATTTATTTGACCAATAATCGGTCGGTGACAGCCAAAAAACATCGGAAGTTTACTTTTGTGCCACCTTGTATAATTTACAAATGTGTTAATAACTGTTTCAAAATTTTTTCTTAGGTAGCGTATGATTAATATTAATTGATTACAAATTTAAGGAAACTCTTTATTACTTACTTTTTTAAGAATCTTAGAAATTTTAAGAGAAACTTAAAGCTTAAAATCAAGAACTTTTAACCGCATATAAAATTTTTGAAATAAAGCATTTTTCTTTAAGAAAACTTTTCAAGGAAAATTTTATATAAATTTTAATATTTTTCGAAATCAGCAAAAAATTTATAATTTATAAATTATTGTTTAGTTTTATTTACAACATCTAATACATTGTTATAAATTTCAAATAAAATATCAAGTTATACAACCAATATGGTATCTGATGGCTTGTCAATCGTCATATGATTGCGATATAAAAATCATTGGCATTCAATTAAAATTGCTGGTGTTTATTATTATAAAAATGTTGTGTATTTGTTTTTCTATGTTCGTTCTTATTTCTGTAACAAGAGAGCAGTAATAAAAATTTGTTTTATATTTGTTGCGTCAATGCAAATAGGAAAAAACAAATTATGTCAAAAATAACACGACATCTATTTGTTTATGATGCCACATCTGGTCTCAAATCAATGTAAATATAAATAAATAAAATAGAATCCATAAAAACAATTTTTAAAAAAATGTACGTTTTCAATTTGGTCGGCATTTAGCAAAAATTCCCCACTACGGTAATCAATGATAACAAAAAATATACTGAAGCGTATGAAACCATAACAGAAATATTGGCCGCGTTTAAAAATAAAAAAAAAATAACAAATTAAAATAATAAATACAAACAAACACCTTTAAATAATTTACACAGCTGTAAAGGCAATTACATAAAATGTTAAACAGCATATTGTCAAAATATTTATAGAACACAAGCAATGAAATGGCAAAACAAGGTTACAAAATTTAAATAAATAAAATAAGAAATTTCAGGGATGCTTTTATTTAAAAATGAAATCCTTTACTAAACATTTGTTAGTAAATTAAAAGCACAAAAATTTATTATATATTTCCCCCAATGCTGGCATGACTCTTTATAATTAATCTTATCCTTGAGCTAAACAGTCATTGACTTCTGTCTAATTTCTATCTCTTCAAAACTATATTAAATTTTAAAAACTTTAACCAGCAAATCCACCCCCGCCCTTTAAAAGAAAACAAATTTCAGTTTTCATAAATTATTCATTTATATTAATTTGTCAGTTTTAATTAGTCATTAATTATATATTTATTAAAGTTTGTTTGTATTTGTGTGTGTTTTTCTATGCTAAAAGAAACTCATTTATAAATAAAACTTAAACTTAATTCTAATTACTGCTTATAGAATCAAAAGAAAATAAATATTACAGAAAAACACACAGAAAACATGTATTGAAATGTAAAACAAATGCGTATTTAATTATTTGCCTTACTGTGGCATATAAGTAATATTAATTATGAGGTTTATTTGAAATGTGTGTAGTAACTTGTTTAATTAAAATACAAAATTTAATTTAAATGAACTTTTAATTCAAATATATAATCAGTTTTAAGACATATATATATTAATATTAATAAAATTTAATTTCATGTTTAGGCTTTAAATAGAGTGTTATATTCGCAATAGTACTACAAACTCTTCAATATCATTGTCTTTAATAAACATACTTAGTTATACTTCATTTATTGAACAAGTGTAGAAGTACTTTTTCTTAACTACACTGTACAATTGATTAGCAGTAACACTAGTCACATTAGACATTGTTAAGAACTCATTATAACGATATTGTGAAGGACAATCTCATATATTAACACCGTAATCTTGGTGGTATAAGATGGACATGCATGTCTGAAAGAAAGAGACTGGGGAATGATGTGGTAATCTCTGCCAGAAAATAGTTATTAGAAAAAGTTCCATATTGAATGTAAAATGACAGAAACATTCAGACCTGTATGTGTATAATACTGATACTTATATTATCACATAGCCATACCTGTCAAAAAAGCTCATTAATTTTAAATTTATAACAAATGCGTCTGTTGACATATATAATGAACTTGCAGACGCAACAGAGCGAGCCGCTGCGTAGATTTTGGTCTTATGGAAATCTTACGCTAATACCACATTTAGGAAATGATTTTAGACTTTAGACACTGAACTGAAAAGTTTTTGGAAGAAAATATAATATGCAGAACCGGAGTTTAAGGGATTTTTTTACTGAACTTGACTTTCTATATTTAAACTTTAGGAACAAATTTTCAATATTAACAGATAGATTCTGGTTGTATGGAAATCGTGCACAGGATTAAAGAAATTATTGGGAATTTTTACTTTAGATAATGAACTGAGAAGTTTTCTAAAGAAAACTGTTTCAAGCTTTGATAATACTGTAGCAAACACTAGAGGAAGTTACACTTTTTCCAAAGAACGTCTTGCATTAAACGAGTGTAATAGCACTGCGTACTGCTTTATATTAAGCATCGTCTTGTGTATGCCATCCTCTGGTTATAAATATCTTATAATTTATCGTCTCAAGTCTTGTTCTAACCTTGTGTTTAGTCTTGTTTCTCGTCTTGTCTCTAGTTTTGCCAATAATCTTGTATCTAGTATTGTATCTTGTCTTGTCTATAGCACTATCTGAAATTATGCCTTTATTCCTGCCTCAAGTCTTGTCTGCAGTCGTGTCTCTAGTCTTTGCTCTATTATGTCTCATCTAGCCTTGATTCTAATTATGTCGCTAATCTTGTCTCTAATCCTGCATCTAGTCTTTTATCAAGTTTTGTCTCTTGTCTTGTCTCTAATATTGCCTCTAGTCTTTTTTTTTAGTCTTGTTTCTAGTCGTGTCTCTAGTTTTGCCTCTAATATTGTCTCTAGTACTGTATCTTCTCTTGTCTCTAGCACTGTCTCTAATTTTATCTCTAGTCCTGCCTTAAGTCTGTCTCTAGTCTTGTCTACAGTCTTGTATCTAGCTTTGACTCTAATCATGTCTCTAATCTTGTCTTGTATCTAGTATTGTCTCTTGCCTTGCCTCCAATCTTTAGTCTGACTTTAATCACATCTCTAATCTTGAATCTAGTCCAGCCTCAAGTCTTGTCTCTAGTTTTGTATATTGCCTTGTATCTAACCTTGACTCTAATCATGTCTCAAATGTTGTCTTTCTTGCCTTTAGTCTTGTATCAAATATTTTCTCTTGTCTTGTCTCTAGTCTGATCTTTAATGTTGTCTCTACACTCAGAGAAAAAATATAGTTGTACATGTTTAACATTTTTACAAATTGTTCAACAATGTTCTCGTCACTGCAATTATTCATATGATTAAGGTAATCATAATATGGTTAAGTTACGATTCACATGATCACTATAATCATATATACGATTGTAGTAACTATGTATGGATTTGTAGCAATCATGTCTATGATGAATTCATTTATCATAATTTGCAGCTTCTTCTTTGGTCTACTTTCTATATATAGTAAAAACTATCCATGTTATATATTTCTCTTACTAATATTAACAAAATTTTGTGAATTTAAAACAATTTCTTGACATTTAAATTATTTAAAAAGCTATTTTTAATGCACAGCTCTCTCTATAACCCCATTTCCTATAATAATATTAAAATATAAAAGAAATGTTTTAACAATACTTCGGAGTAATTTAATTTCCACTCTCGCTCTTTATATCCTTCTTCATAAAATAAATTACATTTTAAATTATAAAACATATTGAGGCCATTAAATTACAGATTTTCATGCACACAATTAAGTTCTTACAGAAATACAGAAAAACGCATAGCTAGCCACAAAAAAACGAGAAAATATATATAAAATATTGCCCAATATCAACAATAACTATAGACTTTGTATAGAGATAGGGAAAAAGTGTTAACATGATTTACAGTTTGTAACCAAAAAGTGCACAAAACAGCAACATTAATCTAACAAAAAGAAAACTTAAATATGTTTGTATGTACTCGTATAAAAAACTAAATAAAAGATAAATAATAGACAAACAACAAACAAAACATTTAACAAATAAAAGCAATTAATAACAAATACATTTTACTTTTAGGGATTTGTTTGTTATAAATAACAATAAAATACCAATACATACATACACACATACAGCTTTAAATAATAGAATAAGGAAGTTTATTAATACACAATTCATTTGGGTTAAACTAATTGCTGTTAAAATAAATCATTGAACGATAAACAAAATATTTATGCCAAAATAAATACACTAAAATTGGAGAGAAAAAAAAATAGGAAGTAAATAAACAAATTATGGTATTTTGTTGTGAATAATGGCTCACATGAAATGCAAATTTGTTTAAGGTATAAAAGGCAGTGTTTCATGTAATAAATTGCTAAAAAAAAAAAACTAGCTGGATATAATGGCAACTAAATTATTATATTGTATGTATGTATGGGTAGAGTTTGGTGTGGCGTATGAGTGCTGTTAATTGAGGAGATTGTTTACACAAAACTGTAAAACTCTTTTATTGCTGTGTATAGATTTGTTTAATAATAAACGAACTGCTAACTATAGATGAGACTCTGAAGAGACTGTAGACATGACTATAGACGATGCTATAGGTCTATAAACTATAGACTTGATTGTTGCCTATAATTAAGACACAATAACTACAGAGGAGACTAAAGACAAGACATTAGACGTTGAAGCTATAATTGAAACCATTAATGCATGAATGAAATTTGAGACTAGACCTACAAGAAACCCACTAACGAGATTAAGGACAGGTCGTAACATGTGGATTAGGCTGAAAACTTAAATGACACAAGAAACTGTACACGAAATTATAACAGAGACGCTAAAGAGGCTATAATTCATACTCGTATTTTACCGCAGAGCAGAGACAAATCAGGAGACAAAATAAGAGACAAGACTAGAGATGAGACTAAAAATGAGAATTAGACGAAACTAAAGACAAGACTTAAGACGAGACTAGATACGAGACTAATGACAAGACTATCGATGAGACTTAAAACGATATTCAGACTAGAGATGAAACTAGCGATGAGACAATAGATGAGACTTAAGACGAGGCTAATGACAAGATTATAGCCGTACAAGAGACGAGACTAGAGACGAGACAATAGATGAAACTTGAGGCTAAAGCCGTACAAGAGACGAGACTGAAAACAAAACTAGGGTCGAGACTAACGACAAAACTTAAGACGAAACTAGAAACAAGACTAAAAACGAGACTGGATACGAGACTAATGACAAGACTATAGACGAGACAAGAGACGCGACTAATGACAAGACTATCGATGAGAAACTAGAGACGAGACTAGAGACGAGACAATAGATGAGACTTAAGACGAGACTATAGTCGTACAAGAGACGAGACTAGACACGAGACTAAAAACAAAACTAGGGACGAGACTAACGACAAGACTAGAGACGAGACTAGAGACAATTTATGAGACTTAAGACGGGACTAATGATAAGGCTTTAGATGAGACTAGAGACAAGACTAGAGACGAGACTAGAGACGCGACTAGAGACGGGACTAGAGACGAGACTAGATATGAGCCAATAGATAAGACTTAAGACGAGACTAATGACAAGACTATAGCCGTACAAACAAAACTAGAGACGATACTAGAAACGAGACTAGAGACAATTTATGAGATATAAGACGAGACTAATGACAAGGCTATAGATGAGACTAGAGACAGGACTAGACACGAGACTGAAGACAAAACTAGAGACGAGACTAAAGGCAAGACTACAGACGAGAGTATAGACGAGACTATAGACGAAACTAGAGAAGAGACTGTAGATGAAACTTAAGACGAGACTAGATACAAGAGAGGAGACTGGAGACGATGCTAGAGACGAGACTGTATGAGACTATAAACTGTACATAATAATAGGTTATTAAGACTGCAGATAAGGCGAAAAACTAAAGACGAGGCTAGATAGTAGACTAGAGACAAGACTATAAACAAAATTGTAAATTGGCTCTACTCTAGACTTCATACGAGATACAGATACAGGACTATAGAGGACTCTGGATACGAGACTATATTCCAGACTTTAGCCTATAATTGAGACTATAGAATGAGAAAGAGACTAAAGACGAGACTAAAGATTAGACTGTGTGAGACTATGAACTGTAAATGATAAAAGGTAGTTACGCTAATAATACAGATAAGGCTATTGGCTAGACCAAAGGCGAAGCTAGATACTATACTAGATACTAGACTAGAGACTAAAGTAGAGATTAGACTAGAGACAAGACTATGGACGACACTTTGAAGGGACTCGACTCCAGATTATTACTGATACTTAAGACAGGACTATAGAGAAGACTGGATACGTAATAATACCCCAGATTTTGGCCTTAATTGAGACTATAAAATGACTGTAAGACTGTAAGACTGTAATAAGAACAGATACTATACTACAGATCAGACTATAGACAAGACTAAAAATAAGACTATAGATGAAACTATCTATAGGCGAGACTTTAGGCAAAACTAAAGACGAGACTAGTTTAAATAGTGTCATCTCTTAAATAGTCTTTGTTTATTGTTGAATTAATAATCTATACTTGTGACATGCTTGTGGTGTTAAGTATTTTTTCTTAATAAATTAAATAAGAACAACAAAAATAACAAAAACAAGCTATTTTCATAAAAAAACATTCAATATTTTAAAATTATTTTAATAAATTTGTGCCAAACAAAAAAACGCCCCATTTAAATGCCTCATTAATTGTTATTTATTTATTTATTTATTTATTTGAAATGTTTTTCTTTCCTTGTCTTTGCAGGTAATTCTTTTTAAAAATACACATATCTGTCAACACTTTGTAACGCCACAAAAAATGCATGTAAATAAGTGAGTTTTTTGTTCCTATTATTTTCAAGACTAAAATCAAAATCTAATTAATTACACTAAATTGACACACCCTTTAGAAACTAGCCGAACAGTCTAATTGGCAACCACAAAAAAACTAAATCACATCCCACACAAAAAAAAAAACTTAAATTAAAATTTTCTTAATTTCCCAGAACATGGCTGTCTTCTTCAAAATGTTTAGCAAATTAAATGAAATCTAAGAAAATGTACAACCGCAATGTAATTATTTAAATAATTGTGTGACACTAAAATAAAAAAGACGACAAATGAGCGTGTAACCTTTAAGTGGACTCAATCAATTAAAATGCACAACAAATTGACTGGCCATTAAATGAGCAAAAAAAATTAATCGGAAAAATAAAAAAAACTATGTAAATAAAATAAATCATTTAAATACATATGTATTTAACAGTTTGAGGGCAATATAAATGAAATGAAAATTTAAAATTTCAATTTTTTAAATGATTTATGGTGGTCATTAAATTTTCATGTTTATTGCAGAAAAGCGTATGAATAATATTAAAATAAATTTAAGAAATTAATATTAATCATACGTATCAATAAATCACCAATACGAAATCTTAATTAATTATAGATATCATAAAATTCTGTGGTTTTTAATATGTTGCAAATTGCAATTAACAAAAAGTAATCATATTTAATGACAGTTTTAATAAGTGGAAAATTTAATAAAATATTGAAATATTTTATGAAAATTTTTTTAAAAATTTCGCAAATTTGTTTAATTTTTGACATGGAAGCTAAAATTTAACCACATTACAATTTAAGCTAAAATTGAATTACAGAAAGACCTATGATTGAAACTTACTACAGAATGAGCTACTACTGAAGCTAAACTTAATGTATATAAATACCTATGACTGAAGCTAAAATTTACCAACATAAGGGACTACGATTGAAGCTAAAATTAAAAAACATATAGTACTACGATTGAACCTAAATTTGAACTACATATAGATCCAAGATTGGCGCTTACATTGCACTTTATAAAGACCCACGGTTGCTGCTAAAAATTAACTTTATAAAGATCCATGATTGAAGCTAAATTTTAAGAAAAAAATGTCCAATGATTGCAGCTAAAATTTAATCACAAAATGAACCTACGATTGAAGCAAAAATTTTAATACATACATGCAGAGAAAAACTATAGTTGTGCATGTTTACCACAACTATTTCAAAATTTTAAAAAAATTTTCTAAAATATTATGGTCACTGTAATTATTTATATGATTTCTGAAACCATGATATCGCTAAGTTACCATTCACATGATTATAGCAATCATATATATGATTATAGCAATTTATGCTGATCAGTTTTATGATGAAAAATTATACCATATTATGTTGGTCTCTATCATAATCAAAGAGCAACTAATTATGATAAAAACATGATTGCAACAAATATATACATAGTTACTACAATCGTTTATTTGATTATAGTAATCATGTTAATGGTAACTTAATAATATTATGGTAACCACAGTCACAAAAATAATACAGTAATCATAATATTGCTGAAATACATGTACAACTCTATTTTTTCTCTGTGTGTAAAGACTCACGATTAAAGCTAAAGTTGAACAATACAAAAACCTTCGACTAGAGCCAAAATTTAATAACATAAGGAACACACAATTAAAGCTAAAATTTAACTGTATAAAAATCTATGATTGAAACTAAAATATAACAATATAAAGGCAAATGATTGAAGCTGAAATTTAATCACATAAGGAACATATAATTAAAGCTAATAGTTAACTTTACGCAGATTAAAGCTAAAATTTAGCATTATGATGACCTACTATTGAAGCTAAAATTAGACTTTAAATAGACCCGAGATTGAAGATAAACTTTATCTACAGAAAGACTCACGATTGAAACTCAAACTGAACTTTTTCAAGACCCGTGAGTAAAGTTAAAATCTAACTTTATAAAGACCCATGATTAAAGCTAAAATTTAACAGTATAAAGGCCAATGATTGAAGCTGAAATTTAATCACATGAGGAATTATGTTTGAAGCTCAAATTTATCTTTATAAAAACTAGTAGCTAAAGCTGAACTTTAAAAAGACCCGAAATTTAAGCAAAAATTTAAGTATATAAAAATCCATGTTTTAAGCTAAAATTTAACTTTGTAAAACCCAACATTGAAATTAAAATTGCACTTTATAAAGAGCCACGAGTAAGGTTAAAAATTAACTTACAAAATACCCATGATTGAAGTTAAAATTTAGCATTCTAAGGACCTAAGATTGAAGCTAAAAGACCCCTGATTGAAGCTTAAATTGAACTACATAAAAAATTAGCATTTATAAAGATCTCAGATTGAAGTTTGTAATAAGTTTATTTAAGTGAATGTTGCTTCCTTTTGGTACTCTTTATTTTCCTTATATTTATTTTCCCAATCAAATTTCGTATTATTTCAAACCCTTTTGTAAGTAATAAAATCTTAAGCAAATGGTACGTAAAACATACAATTTCAATTTACATTTTCCCCCAAAAAAAAACACTCACTCACGCATACAAAAACTCTGTCTTTTGGCAATTGATAAGAGTGTGTTTTTATAGTTGAGCACATGCATATTTTACTCAAACTAATATTAGTTTTGTACTTATATATAAGTGTATACATATACGTATATGCATATTCAGTTACTTATATATTAACATGTGTTTGTAATCTATATGTAAAACTACTACCATGTATTATTTTCCCAAGTACTTGTGCATGAAACTATAACGTAAAATTCAATTTGTCTGCTAAAAAATATTCTGCATTACACAGTAAAAATGAAAGAATGTTGCTGCAAAGAAAAACAAAGTAAAATAGCTATTTTTTTACACACAATCATTTATTTTTAATATACTTAACATGATCTTGTTATAAAAAGAAAGAAAACATTATTACACTAAACGTGGAAAAAGGAATTTTTAAATGTTATAAAAATCGTTAACGCTTTTTTTCAAACGTACGTTGCCTTTGATTCAAGTAGTTTTTTTTTTGTTATTTATTATTCATTTATGTTATACTTCAAGGGGATTTACATGTAAGAGTGGTAGATGAATGCAACAAAAAAAATGAGAAAATATTATGGTTGGTAGTAGTAAAATGCATAACTTATGGTTTCCGGCACTTGGCTACAAATTGCATTTTAAAATATATAAAAAGGATATTATACACTTTATTCATTTAAAGAAAACTGATTTTATTTGCAGTTTTTTTTTTCATACATATGCTTTTGTGCATATAAGAAATTCTGTAGTTTAAGAAAATTAAAAGATAATTAAACGATATAATGAAGCAAAAAAAGAATATTATGAAAGAGAAGACAAAGGGACTGTAAGCGAGTCTCTACTGGAGAGTTTAGCTTAAATCATAAATTTTAGCTTTTATCATAGGGCTTTTTCTAATTCTATTTCAGCGTAGGTTTTTTAGTTAAATTTTACTTTCATTCGTAAGCCTTTTTCTAGTTATATTTTGGTTTCAATCGTAGGTATTTTTTTTTAGTTTCAATCGTAGGTTATTCTCTGGGTAAATTTCAGCTTCTATCGTAGGTCAATCGCTAGACCAATTTTAGCTTGAATCACAGGTATTTTCCTAGTTCAATTTTAGCTCCAATTTTGCTTCAATCAAACGTCTTTTTCTAGTTCAATTTTACCTTCAATCATATCTGTGGACTTTTGACAAAACAACTTAAGAAACATTTTCATATTTTTCAGGAGAGTGCAAAACCTGTTAAATTGATCGATAATTATTCTATTATTTGCCCTTAAATAATTTCGAGAGCTTTGTATAATTATTTGAGACAAATTAATAAAGTTCTTCAAGGATAAATAATAAAATAATTATCGATCAATTCAACAGGTTTTGCACTCTCCTGAAAAATATGAAAATGTTACTTAAGTTGTTTTCTCAAAAGTCCACAGATATATAATTTCTAATTCAATTTTATCTTCAATTGTAGATATTTCGCTGGTTCAATTTAAGGTCTAATCGTATGTCATTTAGTAATTGAATTTCGACTTCAATGATTCTCAAATGATTCTCTGTTTAATTTCTGCTTCAACCGAAGGTAATTCTCTAATTAAATTTTAGGCGTACTTTTCCTAGTTCAATTTCAGCTTTAATTCTTGGCCATTTTCTAGTTCAATTTTAGCTTTAATCTTAGGTATTATTTTCGTTCAATTTTAGCTCCCGTCGTAGTTTATTTCTTTTAGTTAAATTTCAGCTTCAATTGTAGGTGCTTCCTTAGATTAATTTTGGTTTTAGTCGAGAGTTCTTTCTAGTTCAATTTTACCTTTAAGCAGAGGTAATTTTTCTACTTCAATTTTAGCTTGAATTCAAGATCTTTTCCTGGTTCAATTTAAGCTATAATCGTAAGATATTCTCTGGTTTAATTTTAGCTTCAACGAAGATAATTCTCTGTTAAATTTTTGTTTTAATGGAAGTTAATTCTCTAGTTAAATTTTAGTCCGGTTGCACACTCTTAAATTCTAACCCATCAAAGCAAGTATTTTTGGATGAAAAGGGCAAAGAGAATAAAAGGGGTACAAACTTGACGGTACTAGTCAATTTTCCTTTTGTTGCTTTCTTTCGTGCATATTGCAATAAAAAATACGAAAATTAAGTTGACGTGTTTAAATAAAATGGCAAGTTGACAATAGAATTGAACAAAAACTAATCAGCTAAAACGGAAAAATGTGTGAAACAGGATTTAGCTTAAATCGTCGTTCTTTTTCTAGTTCAATTTTATCTTCAATCGCAAAAGATTCTGTAGTTTAATTTCAGCTTCAATCATTGGCCATCCTTTATTTCAATTTCAGCTCCAATCAAAGGTCATACTCCAGTTCAATTTTATCATCAATCGAATTTATTTTTCTAATTAAATTTTAAATTCTATTGTAAGTAATTCTCTAGTACAATTTAACCTTTAAATATAGGTCTTTTTTCGGTTCAATTTAAGCTCCAATCGTAGGTCATGCTCTAGTTTGATTAAGCTTCAATAAAAGTTATTTTTCTAGTTCAATTTTACTTTCAAGCTATATTATTTCTCGTTAGATTTTAGCTTGAATTGAAGATATTTTACTGTTTCGATTTAAGCTTCAATTCTAGTTCAATTTAAAACTCAATGTAGGTCTTTTCCTCGTTCAATTTAAGCGTCAGTCATAAGTCATTCTTGAGTTCAATTTCAGCATCAATCGTAGATAATTCTCTATATCAATTTTAGTTTTAATCAAATGTCATTTTCTAGTTAAATTTTAGCTTAAATCCAAGATCTTTTCCTGGTTTAATTTTAGCTCCAATCGTAAGTTATTCTCTTGTTTAATTTCCGCTTCAATCGTAAATGATTATTTGCTAAATTTTTGCTTCAATCGAAAGTAAGTCTCTAGTTAAATTTTAGTTTGAATCGTCGTTCCTTGCCTAGTTTTAGCTTCTATCGTAAACCATTCTCTAGTTCAATTTAATATTTAAACGCCGTTATTTTTTCTGTTAAATTTTAACTTCAATCGTAGGTCATTCTCTAGTTGAAGCTTCTACTTAAATTCTTAGTTCCTGTTCTATATTCTCTTCCTTACACTTTCCACAACTTTCTTT
Source organism: Bellardia pandia (assembly GCA_916048285.2). Classification (NCBI taxonomy): domain Eukaryota; kingdom Metazoa; phylum Arthropoda; class Insecta; order Diptera; family Calliphoridae; genus Bellardia; species Bellardia pandia. Next base: position 95,711,933 of record OU696531.1, on the reverse strand, counting down.
CTTTTGTATGCCTGTTAATCCTCAAATATTACCATATCCATTCCATAATTCTCTTCAATAGAGTAATAAAGTTTTCTTTAACATGACAAAATATTTGTTTACTACAATAACTCTACAAAAATTTATTTGCAAACTGTTGTTGTTCTACACATACTCGTACATACTTTTTCTCTAAACATTTTTATTTTATTATCAAAAAAAAAACTAAACAAATTCACAAAATAAATATTAAATAAATCAAAAAAAAAAACACACACCAACGAATGAAAGTAAATCAAAATGAAAAAGAAAGCCAAGCAAAACAAATATTAGACTTTGCACTGTCAATAACAAGTTGTTGTCAAAATTGTGGATTTTTGGGGAAGGGGTATCTTTTTTTCAATTTTTTGTTTATTGAGATAAATTTCAAGTGTGTGCACCAGAAAGTGTTACTTTTGTATGAGTTTTTTTTTTAAATATACTTTTATGAACATGATAATGATGATGTAGACAGTTGTTGATGATGATAAGCTTGACAATGATGATGTTAATGATAATAATGTTGTTTTTTAAATGTTTATTATAAAAATTTTTTATTTATTTCAGCTTTCAACAACAACAAACCATTAATTTTGGCATTTAAATTGTCATAAAAATCTTTTTTTTTTTGTTGTTTAATTTGTTTTTTTATTTCGTTTTTAAATGTTCGTTAAAAATTTATGTTTGAAAATAAAATTGAGAAACAGCACATACCTACATACATACATACATATGTATATGTATGTACATTAGGGTGGCCCCAAAATAAAGTTGCGGATGTTCCCGACTAATATGAAAATTTGATTCATTTTAAGACTACGTTTCTCAATTTTTTTGTCCTGGGGTCAATATTTGGTGAGCTGAATCAAAGGATAAAAATGTCCTTTTTAGAGGTTTTTTGATTTTTTTCACATTTCTTCCAAAGGAACTATATGTAAATTTGGTACCATATGAAAGGTCTTTGAGAGGCGCATTAAATGGGTTATCAAAAATTAAAAAAACATTATTTTTAATTCAAAATTTTTGAAAATTTCAGACAAAATTTTAGTGTTTTTTTATTTTTTCATAGAATTTACTTAAATAAATAGTTGAAATTTCTTGATTATAAACATCATGCAATTTAACCCAAATGGTTTTTCCCGTTTTTAGCTTATAAAATTCACGTTATTTTAATACCCATTATATTAACGAATTGAGTTAACAGAGATTGTCAGATAGGGAAGAATTAAGGTTTAAAAAAAAATTAATATTGAAATAGGTTGAATTTTAAAAAACAGAAAAAACCATTTGGGTTAAATTGCATGATGTTTATAATCAAGAAATTTCAACTATTTATTTAAATAAATTCTATGAAAAAATAAAAAAAATTTTCTTAAATTTTCAAAATTTTTGAATTAAAAAAAATTGTTTTTTAATTTTTGATAAACCATTGAATGCGCCTCTCAAAGACCTTTCATATGATGCCAAATTTACATATAGTTCCTTTGGAAGAAATGTGAAAAAAATCAAAAAACCTCTAAAAAGGACATTTTTATCCTTTGATCCAGCTCACCAAATATTGACCCCAGGACAAAACAATTGAGAAATGTAGTTTTAAAATGAATCAAATTTTCATATTAGTCGGGAACATCGATACCTTATTTTTTCTCTATACAAACGGGGCCACCCTAATGTACATGCATACATTTTTTGTAAATGACTACAGAAATTCTTTAGGTAAATGAAACTTTAATTGTATCATTAATGAATATAGGTCAATCAATTATGATCTTCAATTGAATGAAATCAATATGTTAAATGGGCAAAGTTAACCGAAATAAATATTTTCAATAAAATATTGAAAGCATGTTTGCTAGAAAATAAATTTATTTGAAATTTATTCTTTGTATACCTCTAAATTTTTATATTTAACTAGAAGTAAACCTTCGAATAAATAAATTTTTTTAAAAAATTTTACAATAATACTCGCAAGAGGAAAAATTCTCATACAGTCAATTTGAAAGTTAAATATAAGAAAGTTTGAAAATGAACACCAATAGACACAAAGAATGCTGACGAAGGCTTTAGCAGGCCAGAAAATGCATTACATTTTGCTAGTGTCTCTTTGTATATTTCTGTATGTTTTTACATTTACGTTTTCCAACGGAAAGCTATGTATAACATATAACAGAGGTATACAAAGAATAAATTTCAAATAAATTTTTATATTTAACTAGAAGTAAACCTTCGAATAAATAAATTTTTTTAAAAAATTTTACAATACTACTCGCAAGAGGAAAAATTCTCATACAGTTAAAGTCTTTTATTATAAACTAAAGAAATGTTTATTGTTTCGGCAGATAAACATTTTAAGCTCTGTAGTTGTATAAAACTTTAATTAAATATTATACAACAAAACTAGTGCCCACTGAAGGCCCTATTTTTGAAGAAAAAAGAAAAATTTTCACATGGAAAAAATATTAAAAAAGTAACAGTTAACATTATAAATCTACTAACAGTGGCTAACAATACTAAGGAGACATTGCTTTTATAACTAAATATTGTTATTTATAGCAATATTTCTAAGAATATAATTTATCTTAGCTAAAAGTGACAACCTAAGATTAAAAAAAATTGAATTTCAATTTCTTTGATAAATTTCCAATTATTTAAGAAATTAATAATTTAGATTTTGTTAGCGTTTATTTTTTAAATGATTTAAATTTTTGGAATTTGCATTTTATTCTAAAATTTACAAGTTTTCTTAAAATGTTTGAGTATTTTTCAAATATTTTGCTTTAAATTAAAAACACTTTTGTTACTGTTACACTGTTTAATGTAATCTTAAACATAAAGTGACAAACCGTTTTAAATCTTTCCAACACTCAGAAGCACACATACATGCATTTAAAAACTCACATACAAGTTTGACGTCATTGTTGACTCCATTTCCGTTTTAACACCTGCTTCTGGTTATCCTTTTGTGCAAGCATTCATGTATATACATATCTAGCAGGTATCTGTACTCCATCTGCATAGAACCCTGCAGTTTTAGAGGTGGTAAATGCTAATTTATTAAATATTTTACATATCATCAAGGGGAACTAATTAGGTTTGAATTACGAGTTACTTTTCTAATATAAAACAAGTATGAATGTAAGATTAATAATTTGGATATTAAAAACATTAAGACAAGCGTATAATACTCTCAACACTATAATGATGTAGTTTATATTTATACACAAAGTCTCTACTAGTTACCTTTTGCATTACGCTTCCACAACAAAGTCGATAGTTGACAAAGGAATGTAGGCGTATGTAGTAAATATAAAATGTTCAAAAACCCATATCGCTGGCTTAACATGTAAAGGCTCTAAGTCCACTTTTTTTATAAATTGAGATTTTGATGCAGTTGTGTTCAATAAGTAAAAATATATCGATTACAAAAAAAATACAGTTATCTCATTTGATATTAAATTATCTAGCTAAAAGCTTTACATGCTGGTTATTGTTCAACCAGTGATGACTTGTGGTAACTATAAATATTCCAAATTATTTTTCAAAAACTGCAGAATGCATTTATGTGAGTATATTTTAATAGTGCTGCTGTACAAATTCAACTCCATACTATTCCCTTATATGTCCACATACATTTGTACTTCTTCCCATATCTATAGTACAACTAGAGACCATGGCGTTTACACTTACTTCTTCGCCTCTACACTTATTATGATGACACTTTAATGACATTAATGCTTTAAACGTTTAATAAATTATACGTTTGTATGCAATAGTATCACATTTTAAGGCAGTATTAGTTGGTAGTGCAAACTAAAGTACCTATACAAGTTGTATGTTGCATTGTTTAGCGTAAATAATTGTTGAAATAGAGTAGAGTAGCGACATGAGCTGAGTTGTATTAAGTTACAAGTGTGCTCCGTTTGTAAGCCAAACTGCAGACAAGTAAAGCTCAGCATATTTGACTTTAATTTTACACACTTTTGTGTGTAGAAGAGTGAAGAGCCACAGTTTTTTTTATCATAAATAACAACTTTATAGTTAAATTTTAACTTCAATCGTTGATCTTCAAATTGTTCAATTTTGGCTGCAGTCATAGGTATGGAGGCCGTTCTATTTTAGCTTCAATCTCTGATCTTCAAGTTAGTACACTTTAGATTCAATCATTGGCCTTCAAGTTCTTCAATTTTACCTTCAATCATTGGTCTTTAAAGTGGTCTTCCAGGCCATTATAAAGTTAAATTTTGGCTTAAATCGCAGGTCTAAATATAAGTAAATTTTAGTTTCAATATGAATCATTTCTAGTACAATTTTATCTGAAGCGTAGGCCTTTATAATGCTATATACTAGCTTCAATCATAGGTCGCTTTATAAAGTTCAGATTTACTTCGAATCACTAGCCTTTAACTTGCTTAATTTTTGCTTCAATCATAAATCTTCCAGTCATTATATTTTACCTTAAATTGTATGTCTTTATAAAGTGCAATTTTATTTTCAATCAAAGTTGCTCAATTTTAGCTTCAATCATTGGTCCTCAATTTTTTCAAATTTGACTGCTGTCAAGTGGTTTAATTTTAGCTTCAATCATTTGTCTTCAAGGTCTTTATAAAGCTTAATTATTTTCAATCTTAAGTAAGGTCTTAATGAAGTTAAATTTTAGCTGCAATCATAAGTCTTTAATATGTTCAATATTAGCTTCAATCGCAGTTCTTTATTTAGTTTTATTTCAGCTTTAATTTTAGGTCTTAAAATAGTAAAATTTTTGCTTCAATTTTAGTTTTTTTAGTTAAATTTAAGCTGAATCGTAGGCCTTTATAAAGTTAAATTTTAGCTTCAATTATAGATCTTTATAAAGTTTAAACTTTGTTTGAATCAATGGCCTTCAAGTTGTTCAATTGCAGTTTCAATACGAGGTCTTAAAATTGTTCAATTTGACTTTCAGTTGTAGATCTTAATAAAGTTCATTTGTAGCTTCAATCATTGGTCTTCAAGTTGCTCAATTTTGACTTCAGTCATAAGTATTTAAGTTGTTAAATTTTTGCTTCAATCACTGGTCTGTAAGGTTTTTATAAAGCCAAATCAGCTTCAATCTTAAGCAAGGGTTTATACTGTTAAATTTCAATCCTTATGATTGAATACCATTAGTTCTTTAGATTGATCTTGAAGTTGTTCAATTGCCTTCTACCTGGGTCTTTTTTGTTAATTTTTAGCTTCAATCATAGATCATCAATTTGCTCAATTTTAGCTTCAATTATAGGTCTTCGTAGGTCTTTATAAAGTTAAATTTTAACTTTAAACTTAGCTCTTCAGATTGTTTAATTTTAGTTTCAAGTATAGATCTTAAAGTTTATAAAATTGACTAAAATTGTATCACCTCTAGTGTAGTGCTATAAATCTAAGAATATTGTAATTCCAATTTCGAGCCACTGCTCAGATCCCTTTAATATTAAATTTAGAAACCCTTAAAATTTTCCTTTGAAATTCCCTTCTATTTCCCCACAAATTCACTTAATTAAACAGTCATGAAAAAAATCTAATTATAATTACTGCAAAAACTGTATTTAGTTTTTGTCTAAAGCATTTAAACATTAATTAATATTATATTATATTTTCACAACAATTAATAGCTACTTTAATAATTATATTATTTACACTTTTATTTTTGTGTTTTCCAGGTAATTTCAAGCTAAAATCCTTTACAACCAGGAACAGAGTGAGTTTTTTTATCTTGCATTAATATTCAATTTCGTTGCTGTAAAATTTTGCCATTTAAAAGGGGACATTTATGGCCGAATTCACTGTCTTTAGTTAGCTAAAGACAAAGGCTTAACTAATGAATAACAAGTAATAGTTAAACAATAGTTAGTATTTTAGTTTACCAATGGTTAACTAATGACTGAGAATTCGGCCATTAGTATACATTGTGCAATTTTTTGAGGGTAGTCAGTTTTTACACAATTATTACATTATTATAAATAAGAAAAAAAAATCTGTAAACAGAATTTATGGAAATTCAGGTGACTGTAGTAAATTCGAATATTCAACAAGAAAATTAAAAATAGTGTCATGGTTGCAATAGCAACCAGATGAAATTGGCAAACAACAACAACAACACCAACATTAAGTTGGAATTCTTTATCTATTGTGTATTCTTTATCATGGTAGATATGATTTTTTTCCAAAATTAAACGTTAATATTAAGAAAACATTTTAGAATTAACGATTTTTATGGTGTTTACTAAAATAGTCAACATGGACTGCTGGATGCCAGCATTATTTTAAGTTGTCAGTTTCATAAAAATCATTTGAGTTCGTAGTTATTTGGCCGTATATTGTTTGCTTGCCTTTTTAAAACGGTCGTTTATTTCCTTTAAATAAAGCGGATTCCCTTTAATAAGCGTTTTAAAAGCATCAAGAAGAAAATATAACAAGTCTTTATTAATTTAAGTACACACAAACAATTTTAAAGAACTTATATAACGGTTTAAGAACACACTCAACTTAAAGTTTGAGAACTCTTGATGTTCACACAACAATGACTCACAATAAACTAACCCATTTGAGCAAACATAATTTCTGGTAGGTTCGGAGCTAGAATGTTCGTGTCTAGAATATTCAGTCAAAGCCGTTAAAACTTAATGTTGTCTGCCATATTGTTTAGCTATATTTATAACAGGTTGTTATTAATAATGTTTATAAATTGAAACTTCTACAAATGCAAATGTTGCTAAACAAGTTTTATGTTGCTAAACATGCCGTATGTTGATAAAGATGTTTATATTGATACCGGCCGTTAATTTTAAACTGAAATATAATTTCCTAACAATATTATCAAACAGTCATGGGCTTCTTAAGAACAACTGGTAATAACATAGATTATATACGAGCATTATATGGAACCATAAGTTTTCTAGAAACTTTAACAAATACTTTTAATAAACATACTGTGATATTTAACCCTGTACAAGCGTTTAAATTATGCAAAATATTCTGCCATATTCTGCTTCTGAGAGGCCATCTATTATTCTGAAAATTACAAACTTATTTCAGCCCAAATAAGTAAGTAGTCCGTCTTATATTCAACAAAATTGCCTTGGCTATTGGTATTTTTGTCATTATGGTTAATTATTATTAATCCTTAACAAAATAATTGCTTTACTTTTATTAATTTTCCCCTACTAATCTTATTAACAACTTATCTCTGTACCCATAAATTCTCGACAACAATTGCCAATTAAAAATATTACAAATACAATTAAAATATAAAATATTTCCTGCTATAAGTACAAATTTTTATTAAAACAAAAATTTGTTTGTCATTTATAACCAATAGTAATACTACTTTCCTTAGCTTTCACTTGAATTATGCTGCAGCAATTTAAGTTTTCAAGGATATTGTCGCAGTGTATGCATTTAACGCATACATAAAATAAACAGCAATTTTAAATAAACCTGACAAATGATATTGTTATTTATGGAGATCCCAGCATACAATAGCTTATATTGGCATATACATTTGGCAAATGGAGTTATAAACCATACTCGTATTAATCAGCAATGACAATAAACGTCTATACACCAAGAGAAAAATATTATTTAATGTTAATTACAAATTTGTTAATAATATTATGATTACTGTAATTATGAGGCAGCCATAATATGTTAAATTTTCTTTGCACATTACAGCAATCATATATAAATACAAAGTAAAACAGGGTTGAGTATATATTTGTGCACTTTTTATTGCATTACAATACAACCAATTTATTTTAGGTTTAATGCTAAACAAAATAATTTATAATACAAAATGGTCAAGCAATATTTCTTTTGAAATATTTGTACAAGCTTTCTGTGTATTATTAGCTTCATATTAATTTTTTTTTTTTTTTTTTTTTTTTTTTAACTTCCCTTTATTATTACACCTGTCAACAAGATGACAATAAGTAATTTAATTTACAGAGGTGGGATGATAATTATCTTAAATTAGTACCTAAGATAACTTAAATCGAATTATTGAATGATAAGTAATATATAAATTTTTTAGTATCGCTCAGCTAGATCTGAAGGTGTAAACCGTTTAAGTCTTCTAGGTGCCAGGATTTCGTTTGCCGGCAACTGTCTGAGTTCCATGTTGGAATGTTGTGTTAAACGAGTTGTATGTTTAATGCTGCTGATACGGATAATTTCTTTTATTGTTTTGACGTTTAGATCTCGATGTATGTCCTCATCTCTAATATACCATTCTGCGTTGACAATAGTTCGCAATATTTTAGATTGAACTCGTTGAATAATTTTTAAGTTTGTTGTGCTAGCTGTACCCCATATTTCTACCCCGTACTTCCAAATTGGCGCTATAATTGTGTTGTATATAAGTAGTTTGCTTTGAGTTGTTAGTTTAGATTCTCTCCCTAACAGCCAAAATAATTGTCTAAACCCGTTGTTTATTTCTTTTTTCTTTTGAGTGATGTGATCTTTCCAGTTAAGTTTTGAGTCAATTATAATGCCAAGATACTTCGCCTTTGTATCCATAAGAATTGGTAGAGTATTTATTTGGATAGGTTGAAAGTTTGTTATCTTTCTATTAGTGTAGATTACTTGAATTGTTTTATCACTGTTTACTTGAATTCCCCAACTACGGAACCAATTCATTGTATTATTGAGCAGTTGTTGTAAGTTTTGCATAGCCCATTTGATGTTTGCGTGTGATGATAGTAGAACAGTGTCGTCAGCAAATGTTGCTATCATATTGTTATTTGTTGTAGGAGTTGGAATATCTGATGTAAACAGGAGGTAAAGCATTGGTCCGAGGACACTACCTTGAGGTACTCCAGCTTTTATAGAAAGTATTTTTGAATACTCGTCTTTATATTTAACATAGAATCTTCGGTTTTGTAGGTAGTTTTGTAGTATTAAGAAGAATTCTTTTGGCAATTGATTTTTTAGTTTATGAAGAAGACCTTTGTGCCATACGCTATCAAACGCCTTTGCAACGTCGAGGTATGTTGCAACGCAAAAGTTTTTTTTGTCAATATCAGACGATATTTTATTTGTTACTCTATGAATTTGTTGTATAGTAGAGAACTTTCGCCTAAATCCAAATTGGTGTTTGGGGATGAGTTGTCTTTCTAGAAGAATTGGTTCAATACGTTCATAGAAGAGTTTTTCGAAGATCTTTGACAGCAGTGGCAGAAGGCTAATTGGCCTGTAAGATGTTGTTTTTGAGGCATCTTTGTTTGGTTTAGGAATAGCGATTATCTCAGCGACTTTCCATACTTTTGGGAAATATTTAATATCTATAACTGAATTAAATAAATTTCTTAAATAGACTAGGGCCTTATTCGGCAATTCTTTTAGTAGTTTTCCGGTGATCTGATCATAACCAGGAGATTTATTATCTTTTGTTGTTTTTATAATTTTTTTAATTTCATTAATTGAAATTCTTCTGATATGAGAGTTGGAAGAGCTGTTTGGAAAACTTTGAAGAGTTATATCCTTTTCGTCCATTGGATTTGTAAAGGTTTTAGAAAAATGATCTGCAAGAACATTAGCTTTTTCTTCATTTGTGCGGGCCCATGTGAGATCAGGTTTTTGGATCGGCGGCTGATGTAAAATTCCATTATTTATTTTTTTGGTTGCTTTCCAGAGCGAGTAATTTGTTGTAGCTGATGAGTCAAGGTTAGTAAGATATCTTTGTAGTTTATCTTCTTTGTCCTTCTTTAGCAAGTTTTTGAGATCTTTTGTGAGCCTATTAAGGTGGGTTTTGTCCTGAATTGACCTTGTAGTTTGCCATCTTTTTCTTAATCTTCGTTTGGCTTTTATTTTCTCTTGGATGTGAGGTGGGATACTGAATTTATCTACTGTGTGTGTTCTGGATGGAGTAGAATCACTAACCGCGTTTATAAGCGTATCATTGAAAAAAGTTATAGAATTATCCAATTCTTCTTCGGTTTTTAGCGATATATTTGTCTCGAGTTTTGTCTCTAAGATTTCTCTGAAACAATCCCAGTCGGTTTTCTTGTTGTATATAAATTTATTTTGATTGGATAGAAGTACATCGGTTTGGTATATAAGTACCACTGGAGAGTGGTCAGAAGATAATTCAAAGCATGATTTTATATTTAGATAATCATGTCTTATATTCTTGGTAATAAAAAAGTCTAAGAGATCTGGTTTTTTGTGAATGTTTGTAGGCCAGTAAGTAGGCTCTCCAGTACTTATAAATTTGCATTTGAATTCATTTATTGCCTCTAGCAAATTTTTTCCTTTCGATAGTGTTAATCGAGATCCCCAAACTGTATTTTTGGAGTTAAAATCACCACCCACTATAAACCGATTCCCAAGAGATTTAAGGAGTTCAAGATATTCAATTTTTGTGTTATTATGTTTCGGCGGGCAGTAGACTGCAGATAATACAAATGGACCGTGTATATCTTCTATTAAAATGGAAGTAGCTTGAATATAATCTTTTCTAAAATTCTGTAATTCAGTACATTTAATGGATTTTCGTATTATTATTGCTGTACCCCCATGCGCTGTGTTGTCAGGATGATTTGTATAAAAGATTGAGTAGTTTGGTATGGCTATAAAGCTTTTTTGCGTGAAGTGGGTTTCAGAGACAAGTAGCACGTCTACTGAAGAGCGATTTAAAAATAATTTTAGTTCGAGTGTGTGTTGGATAAGCCCGTTCGCGTTCCATTGTACTATATTAAGTTTACTTAGTCTGTCCATCGAGCTTAGTTAGAAGTACTGTGATAATGTTCATCATGTTAGATACTTGAGAAATCAGTTGCTTCATCATATCTTTAAGGTCTTGCATATCATTACTTATTTGCGGTGTAGTGGAACTGAATAAAGAATTACTAATAATGGACATTTCCTCAGTATTAGGGTTTTGACTCTGTGCTGTTGCTTGAGCGTAAGTCACTGTTGGATTTATTCTACTGTTTGTTGTAGGTACGTTTCGAGAATTATCAGCTTGTTGTGTTTGGTGTTCTTGGACGGTTATTTTTTCTTTGTTTCTTAGTGGTGGAAATTGCTTAATTTTGAGGGATTTGTATACCATACATCCTTTATAATTTGCGGTATGGTTTTCACCGCATAACGCGCATTTAATATGTTCGCTTTTCTGTTTGATTGGGCAAAGCATAGTTTTGTGATCTCCAGCACATTTAACGCAAACGGGGATTTTGTTGCAAAAGTTTTTGGTGTGGCCATATTTTTGGCAGTTTGTACATTGAGGTAAAGTTCTTTTTGAACGTGGAGGTTCAAAACTAATTTTACAGTGTAAAAGGTGGGTTAAAGAATATATTTCCTTATTATTTTGACTTGATTTAAGTTCAATAGAAAACAGAGATAGTGGTTTTTTTGTACCAGTTTGTAGGATATTTTGGATATGTGTTACTTCGTGTCCTAGTTCACATAGTTCTTTTTTTATTTCCTCTTTATCGGTTGAATAATGCATATTACGCAAGAAAACCTTGTTCTTTGGGTTTATAAGTGTAGTATTGGGTGTTTTTAGCTCTTAATAGGTTTACTATTTGGGTGTAGTGAATAGATTCTAAAGGTTGAATTTTTATTTCATTTTCTTTAAGAACACGTATTTCGTAATGACAATTTGGTAAGGAGTTTAAAGCATTATTGAGGTTATCTATGAATTGCACGTTTTGAACATATATTGGTGGGGGCTTTGTAGGTTTATTTTTTTCTGGTTGTTTGTGGGGAACACCATCATTTTGAATTTGGTCTTCTTTATTTTCATTATCATCAATAGATAATATTTCAAACCTATTTGGGGTTGAAGGTTGGCTTAACCAGTATGATTTTAGTGTTTTTTGTGGCTGCTCTTTAGTTTTAACTTTTTTATTGCTGTTTGTGTTTTCAATAAGTTTTGTGGGTGAGTTACGAGGCCTCTTTGATATGTTACTGTTTTTTAATTTCTCTTTATTTAAGGGAGTATGAATTTCATGTAACTTACTTGTTGTCATTATTGGTAAGTATGAGAAGGCTGTTGATGTTACTGTTGTTGTTGCTAAAGCTAGAGTTGTTATTGCTGAGTACGATGTTGTGGTAGTTGTAGTAGTTGGTGCGAGAGTAGTAACCAAAGAGTAAGGAGTTGTGTTATTAGTTGTAAGTGTGGGGGTTGTTGAAATAAATTGGAATGTAGTTGCAGTTATTTGAGTATCAGTTGTTGGAGTAGTACATTGAGAGCTCCAAGAGAGGGGTTTCAATTGCGATTGCGCAGTGAGACTAGGATATTTTTGGTGATCATTCGGATTGTAATCTGATGCAGATGCATAAGTATTTTGAGCGGGAAGAGAGTTTGAGCTTATTGATGGTGCTTGACCATTCGCACTTATAACACATAAGCTATTTACTGTAGTAAGGTTTGACTGAGACAGATGTTTATCACTTTTTTTATTGTTAGGGGAGCGGCACCTCTCCGGCGGGGGAGAGCGCTCAATGGGCATTTTTATATTTTCTATGCTTATTTATATTTTAAACTTTTGTTTATTATTTAGTATGTAGCATCATTAACAGCGGATAATGATAGCTGATTTATTTTAATTTTGTTTATTTTTTTTTAGCGTCTTTTCGCAATATTTTTATATGTTTTTTATATACTTTTTGTACTTAAAAGATGATTTTATACGGAGCGAGGAAAAAAACACGTCCGCACGTTAGATGTACTATTTATTTGCAAATTATCCGACACAAAAATAAAATTATTATGAATAATGTAGAAATTGTCAAGAGCCATTGAGAAAAATATTGTAGTAATTATCAAAAGCAGCTATTCTAAGCAAATAATAGTTAAACAGCTTAAAGTAAGTCCCTCCGTTGTCATATGAGTTCAAAAAAGGGGAATAAAACGGCCAACAACGGTTAAAAATGATAATTGTGTTGTGTATCTCTAAACCTAAAGAAGCTAAAATAAAAATTTTAATTTTGTCTGGCTTTATTAAAAAAAACGATAGGGCAGTTTTAGAAATTCGAAATTCTAAACAATCAAAACGGCTAAAAAAGGAAACTGAAAACTTTTTTTACCCTTTTCGGTACTTTTTTAAAATTCGAACTCTTAAGGCCTAAAAATTGTATCCCTTTTTGGTACTTTTTTGTCAAAACGAAGTTTATCAATAAAAAAAATTTGAAATATTATTCTCTAGTTTTAGATATTAAAAAGAATTACAATAACAGTTTTCCAAAATTATTTCTACCCAAAGGAAAAAATTAAGGCCGAACGGGAGTCAAAGTGAATAAAAATAGTAAGAGTAAAACCCCATGGTAGCCTTTGTATCTGTTAAATAAGTAAACATAGAATTAAAGTTTAGCACTCAGACGTCTTAAATCACTAAAGAGCAGAAATTTTTTGGTACTTTTTTGAAATTCGAATTTTAAGGCCTAAAAAATTATCCCTTTTTGGTACTATTTTTTTTTTTTTTTTGTCAAAACGGAGTTTTTCAATAAAAAAAATATAAAAAAATATTCTCTAGTTTTAGGTATTAAAAATAATTAAAGAATTAAAAAAAATGGTATCAGTAAAACCCGATGGTACGCTTTGTATCTGCTAAATTAGAACAGATATTTTTTGGTAATTTTTTGGAATTCGAATTTTTAAGGCCTAAAAACGTATGCCTGATACTTTTTTGCTAATTTGTTATAAAATTAATTTTCTTAATTAAAAATTACATGAAGTATTAGTTTCTAATAGTACGTATTACTAAGAACTATTACGCACATATGCAAAAATTATTTTTACAGGGGCACAAAAACTGGCCAAAAAGGGGTATATTATATTATATATTAAAACTACAAATAGTTGCGTTGGAACCCTAATATAATTTAAATCCAAAAAATCTGGGAATATATTATATAGAGTCTTTAGATTCTGTGAGATTAACTTTAGTGTCAATGAGTATTTAGGACGAAAATAGTTGGAACACTAATAGTAGGCGTGGAAGCTGCCATATAAAATCAGTTCGATTATTTGGGAATCTATAACAACTAGACTTCTTAAATTTTGTAAGACCAAATATGATTTCCATATGAATATGTTTTTTCTTCGAGTGCAGCAGCAATCTCAAAAAATGTGTTAAACATTAAATGTAATTTCAACAAACATTATAATGCAACAATGAAAAGGAAAAACTGCATTTAATGAATGCAATTATCAATGGAATATTTACAGTGACAAAAACATAAAAACATGGTTTTGTAATAAATTGGACATAAATAGAATAATAAATTGAAAGAATTTTATGAATCCTTCTTTTCAGATCTTAATAATAAACATTTTCTTTCTAAATTAAAAACTTTTTTATTAATGTCCTTACACTAGCAATAATTTACAATTAAAACTCTTTGCTTTAAGTTTTTAAATTCTGTAGTTAGTGTTAAGGAATTATAATATGACTACCACTGTAATATGGACTATCACCACAAAGCACATACAATTCAATTGAACTGCAATGAAATTGTTGAAATAAAAAAACAGAACATTAAAAATTACTATCATCCTGGGAAGGACAACGTAAAAAACAACTAAGTGGAAATAATACAATAATAAAAGTTAAAACATGTAAGTTTATCATGTTGTTTATTATAGAAATTAATTAATTTTATAACATTATTAGGATGGCACTAACAAATTAAGGAAACTTATTAATGAAAAAACTGTTAACTCCGCAATTTTCTCAACCAATTTCTTAATATCGTTGTCAGATAGACGATTATACTGACCAAGAATCCGCTCGAGTTAATTAAATTTAATTTTTCGTTAAATTATTTTTACTGAATGTAGGAATTGTTACATGAAAGTGGTGCAGAGGGTGAGAACGTAAAGAATTCTGATGAGAGAAAGTGGTATTTCTCAAAACATATGTAAATTTAACCAACAACCTAGGTTCGAATCCTCAGCCAAGAGAAATTATCAATAAATTTTAATAATAATTTTCATGTAATAATACCTACCTTTAGTAAAAAATAATTTAATGAAAAATTAAATTTAATGAACTCGAGCCGAAATAAAAGAAATATCAATGATTTAAAATTAACAGTTGAAAATAAAAATAATAATTATTATTGACCAAGAATATAATGGATTTTTTATAAATGTCATAATGAATTGTCTAGCGAAATTGAATGTACTTCAAAGCTTCTACTATTGATAGGTCAACAAGTGAAATGACAAAACATTCATGCCATTTCAACTTGACCCTGTTGAAAACAGAAGTTCCTATTAAAAAGCCCTTTAGAATTGTTGCAACGACTCTAACAATTATATTTATGTATCGTAAATTTCTTGACTTATGAATTTCTGTTTATTTTCATATATTTCTACTCATGATAATATATCCCAAGAAAAACACAGCATCATCATAGCAACAATGTACAATTAAGCACCCTCTTAATATCAACTTAAATTAATTTATATGACCAACTTGTTTGTATATTTTTTTTTGTCTGCCTGAAATCGAAATAAAACTATACAGTGTTAAACGTATTAAACTTATATGTATTGCAAAAAAAAAACACATGTATAGCATGGCCATTAAATGACATTCACACAGTATAACATGTGTGTTGATTGGCATGGCTTTATTAACAAGTGCGTATATGGAGTCTTAGGGGAGATTCTGTGGAGCATTTGCGGAAATTTAACACAATTAAATCTGAAACTCTCATACCAAGTAGTAGAATCATAATAAATTATAGTGTTATGCTAATTTGAGAAGATGAACGCAATCAGTGAAATCATGGTGATGCCGGGATATTACTGATTAATAACTTAGTTAGTGAAGGGAGATTTTTTAGCAACTATGTTTTTGACAAGATTGTATTTGGCAACTTGGCAGTTTTCGTGTAACCTGTTCAGTTTGGTCTGTAATTTAACCATGACAAACGAACAACGCTTGCAGATTATTGAACATTATTTTTAAAATTCAATCTCGATTAAGAAATTGCATCGTGCATTTTTTCCATTGATAATTATGTTCAGCGACGAAACTAAATTGGTTGAAACTATGGCGAATTCGGTGAACAATTTATTTCACGTTTGTGGCTGGTCAATTGACTATCTATATCGTGCGATTTAATACATTTAGACTATTATTGTGGGGCTTTATTAACACTCATATCTATAGAGACAAGCCGGCAATGGCTGACATACTGAAAGTTAATATTAACGAAATTAAAGCCACAAGTGTCTTTTAAGCCACAATTTCAATTGCTCTGTTGAGAATTTTTGGCAATAAGTTCTCATTCGAGAGCGAGAGCATACGGCCCGTTTCAACAATAATGTAAACAGTGTAGGAAATACAAAAATAAAACTACAACAATTTGCTGATTACACATTATACTCAAACAAACAATGTAAGTGCAGGCTAAGCATTACTGTTGATTAAAAGTTAGACTGTTGCCATTATGAGAATTACACTTTTTATTTTGCTTTATAATTTATGTTTCACTTGTACGAGTTTGCTGATTTTCAATAACAACCTGGTCAGATCTATGAGCAATATACCATAAGAATTTCATTAATTTAGCTTTTGTATTTTGAACGTGGCAGTGTTTTACACACACACACACACAACCAGAAGAATATAATATAATCAGTTTGGCATTTTAAAGGTATGAGAAATAATCACACTTTAACTCTTAAACATAGTAAAACAAAACTATACTTAAGATCCATATAATATACGAGTAGAACCTTAGAGCTACAAGGATAAATTATAAACAAAAGATCAGAAAACAATGAATAGAAATAATGATCCTATTTCGTAAAATAAACAAAAAGTACCATTTTACTAACACATAGTAAGAAAAAAGTACCATTTTACTAACCTTTTTATTTTAAAATAAAAATATTTAAACCAATTAACTTTCAAAAAAGTACTATTTGACAACTCTTTTTAAAGTTAAAAAAGTTAAATTTTTTAATATAACTGCATGTTTAGAATAATTAACTTTCAAAGTTTTAACGTTAATAAAATAATATTTTTTTTTTAAATAAAAAATCTTTTAATTAAGGAATTTTCGAATGATGTACTCTTGACCTTGACTACCATTTTCAATGTAAAAGTTTGTTTTCAAAAAAGTTGAACTTTTTTATATAATATATGTTTAGACTAATTAACGTAATTTTTCTATACATTTGAAATAGTATTAAAAAAAGTACCTTTTAACTTCTCGATTTTTCAACATTAAAAAAGTAATATTTTTCTACAAAAATTCATATATTTATACTGTTTTCCTAAAAATTGTATTTTAAAGAAAACCTTGAAAATATATACTTATTTTTTTACAATTATTTTAATTTTTCAAATAGTAGCAAAAAACTGGGTACTCTTTCAGTACTATTTTGGAAATTTCAAAAATTAAATATTTTTTAATATAATTTCATGTTTAGTTTACATTTCTTTCAAAAAAAAAGTACTTTTTCCATAATGTTAATCAATTTTTTTCATTTTTCAAATAGTAGCAAAAAAAGTACTCTTTCACTACTATTTCTGAAATTTCAAAAATTAAATATTTTTAATATAATTTCATGTTTAGTTTACATTTCTTTCAAATAAAATTGCTTTTTCCATAATGTTAACCAATTTTTTTTAATTTTTCAAATGGTAGCAAAAAAGTACTATTTTCATAATTTCCACAATTTTTATATTTTGATTATTTAACTGATTGTTCGACCTTTTTACTTATTAAACAATTATATTTTATTTTTCCAAATTTTGTATTTTTTATTTATACCGATATTTCGCAACACATCCCTGAAGATGCTACACATTGTTGTAGCGAAATATCGGAATAAATAAAAAAATAAAAACAATATTAGACCTTAATTTCGAAAAATAAAATCTAATTGTTTAATTTTTATATTTTTTTATATAATTTCTAGTTTAGATCATATTTACCATAAAAATACTATAATACTTAATAGAAGCGAATATACTATATTTTTGGTATATTTCTAAAACTTTTTAAAATTGTTAATTAGAGCTTTATTTTAATTAAATTTTATAATTTTATTATGAACAACTTTTCCATTCTTTTAAATATGTATTCCTTAAAAAATATCATGCCTCAACTCAAAGAATCCTTAAAGCCTTGATTAATTTATTTAAAAATTGCACATATACAATTTCAATTTAACATATTTATAACTTAATTGACATTAATTTATTGCGTGTATTTATAGGCCCGCTAGGAAATTAGCAACTTGAAAGCAAACTTTAAATTCTGGTATTCAAGGAAACACACAGTTTATTTGCCTAAACTATAATTTTTGTTTTTCTTACTAAACAATTGTACTGATTTTTAATAGTAAACAACTACTTTCTAAATGTATTTAGAATATGGCCTTAATCTTCAGCCTTTATATAGCCTTAGATTTACTTCAATTATTGTGCTTTCAATAAGCTTACTTTAGCTTCAATCATTGCATTTGTTGAGCCTTAGTTTAGTTTAGTTCAGTCACAACTCATGGTTTTGGGGTTATTTGCAAAAAGTGATTTATGTCCAGCAACTAGGTACTTGACTACAACTTACATGATATACATATATAATTAAGAAATTCCATTTATGCAACATTTCCATACATTGACAAATATGGCATGTATTTATTTTGAAATTACCAACTGGCATTCTTTATGTATAACCAAATACGTTTGTGTGTCTCAGAATGAAAAAAAAATATACTTATACATTTAACAGCAACATACTTCAACAACAACAATAAAAACAAAAAATAACAATCATTATGCCACAAGTAAATTTAATTGCAATTTATGTTCATTTTATGTATATCAGCATGAATGTTTGTATAACAGTATTATTTGTATGCTCGCTTGTATTTAAACACAATTTCTGAAAGAAACAGAACATGAAACTTTCTGTTTGCCAGAACTTGTATGAATTTAATTGATATCAGTAGAAAAACAACTAAAATAAATTTATGTATAAAATAGCACAATAACATTTTAAAAACTAACATAAATAAAAATAAAATGCTAAAAAGACAGACAGTTTTTAAGGCGTTAACGAATTTGAAAGTAACTACTACTAGGGATATTTAAGGAACTTTATTATAGATATGAATTTAATTAAAACTAAGTCGTATTCTATACAAAAAAGTTCAAGTCCATAACTAGTAAGTTTCTTTAATTTAGAGCGTATGATTATTATTTAATTGAAATAATATTATGCATACGTCACCAATTAAAAAATAAATGATCATAAAAAACAGCTATATCTTTCAAACTATTAGATTTAAGGAAAAATATGGTACACAAAACTTAAAGGTCAGGATTTAGGATTTTAGAAAATGGTAACTAAGACTTCTTGTATAAAATACCTAACAAACCACAAAGCGTCAAAGTTCTAAAAAACATTTTTTAAACTTTTGCAGATCTCTATTTTTTAATGTTAACATTTCGTTAAGCAAATATAAAGATATAAAATCAGACATAACCTGTACAAAATAACACCATATTCAGTAAGTTTTATTAATAATTTGCTCTTAACTAAGTCGTATGATTATTATTTATTTGAAATAATATTAATCATACGCAACGATTTGCAAAAATAAATGATTTTAAACACTTATATAACTTCTTATCTAAAAATTTTATAAAAACAATAATCTATATAAAACTTATAGACAAGGACTTAATTAAGCGTTCAGAAAATGATACCAATAATAATTTTGCTATAATGGGAAGAAAATACCAAAGCCTCAAAGTTGGTTACATCATGTGGTAAAAAAATTTAAAAAGCTCATATAAATCTCTAAGAAAAAATCATAATTCTAAACATTTTGTAAAGTAGATATAAAGATAATTTAACTGAAGTCTTGTCCCGAACAAAAAAAAGTTCTAGTTCAATAATTCCAATTAACCTGGGTCATATAATAATTATTAGTTGAAATAATATTACTCATACGTACCCAAATGAAAAACAAATTTTAGCAAACTCATGTACATATATCTTCTAAACTACCAGTCTTATAGAAAAATATGGTTTATAAAATTTATAGGCAAGGGCGTAAGCTTTCAAAAACTAGTATTTATAACTACTTGGTTGTAATACAATCCCAGCAACTTAGTGTTAAACTTCACCACCTCATATATAAGAAAAAAAATAAACTTATCCTAACTTACACAGCTGAAATAATTTTTAGGCATTTTAGCAATCTGTAAAACAAATATTAAGCAAGCTCAAATAAATTATTTTATAAGTTATAATATAGTCAAAAAATTTAATATAATGTGAAAATGCTTTATTATATATTAAAAATACTTTTAATTTCAAGCATATAAACTTATTTTAATGAAAATTTTTAAAGCTATTTTGTCACGCTAATTTAATAAATTTATTTACAGTTTTCTATTTAAATTTTAATTCAAACATCAACAATAAAAAGCAAAAAAAAAACGAACAACGATTTTACTTGTTTTATAAAATATTTTTTATTATTTTGTCAGTTATTTTCTAGAGCACCTTCTGCTCAATTACTTTAACTAGAAGAAAAAACATTAAGTTTTAAAACACACACAAGAAACAAAAAATTTCGAAAAAAACACATTCATACATTCCAACTCATACACACTTTGTTTTTGCAACTAAACTTTTTTTGTGGCACACAAACTTTTGTTTAACAGTTGTTTTTTTCCGCTATTAAAGTGATAGAGCAGAGCACTTTTTCTTTATCGTATTATTTAGCATAGATTAAGTTTCAGCAAACAAATATTTCACAAACATACTGCACTGCTAGTGAAATGAAAACGAAAGAAATAAAAAAAACTGTACTTCATTTGCTGTTGATGCCTCACTTTTGTAACCACACTTGAAATTCATTAGCACAGTTTGTGCAACAGCCGGCAGAAGCAGCAAACAACATCAATGCTGTTCGTAAGTTAAGTCTAGTTCTTTTTTCTCCTGATATTTCTATAAATTTCGTGAGTATGTTTGTTGCCTCAGCAGACAAAATTTTGTGCCCCAAAAACAAATACTCTTTTATACACATGGTGGCAAACAAGAAATATAGAAAAAAATAAGTTGAAAATTCAAACCTCTTGTTTGATTTTTTCCTGGGTTTTTACTTAACTTTTCCACTAACAATGAATTGCAATTAAAAAAGTTTTGTTTTTATAAAGTCATAAAATAGTTTTATAGTTTAGCCTCAAAAAACCAACAGAAAATATTAAAGTAATATTTATATAATAGTAATAATAATGAAAAAAATGTGATCATAAATGGCAGTTGTTACATAAGTTGCCATAAACCGGGGCCTATGATTGTCAATGAATGAAAATAACATTATTCATACAATTCTAAATAAAGGGTGTTAACAATATACAAATTACCATATACACAGTTGCTCGCCAACAAAATTAAAAAAATTTAGCTCCAATCGTAGGTCTTTATTTCGTTCCAATTTAGCTTTAATCTGATCAATTTTAGCTCCAAAAGTAGTTATATATGAATATTAATTTTAGCTTCAATCGTAGGTCATTATAATGTTCAATTTGAGCTTTAATCGTAGGTATTTATGTTGTTCAATTTTACTCACAATCAGACGGGTTTATGTTGTTCAATTTGAGCTTCAATAGTAGGTCTTTATGTTGTTCAATTTTACCTACAATTAGAGGGGTTTACGTTGTTCAATTTTACCCACAATCAGACGGGTTTATATTGTTCAATTTTAGCTTTAATCGTAGGTCTTGATGTTGTTCAATTTTACCCACAATCAGACAGGTTTACATTTTTCAATTTTAGCTTCAATCGTAGGTCTTGATGTTGTTCAATTTTACCCACAATCAGACAGGTTTACATTTTTCAATTTTAGCTTCAATCGTAGGTCTTGATGTTGTTCAATTTTAGCTTTAATCATAGGTCTTTATGTTGTTCAATTTTAGCTTCAATCGTAGGTCTTGATGTTGTTCAATTTGAGCTTCAATCGCAGGTCTTTATGTTGTTCAATTTGAGCTTCAATTGTAGGTTTTTATATTGTTTAATTTTAGCATCAATCGTAGGTCTTTATGTTGTTCAATTTGAGCTTCAATCGTAGGTCTTGATGTTGTTCAATTTTAGCTGCAATCGTAGGTTTTTATATTGTTCAATTTTAGCTTATGTTGTCTTTATGTTGTTCAATTTTGGCTTATGTTATTTTAATGTTGTTTAATTTTAGCTTCAATCGTAGGTTCTTATTCTGCTCAGTTTTACCTTCAATGCTTCATATTATACAAACTGAGCTATAGTCTGTAAAAGTTGTGCAAACTCGCATGATTTTACAAATCTCCAACATTTTATTGTAATTTATAGTTTTTGTAAAGTAAACAGCAATGTTATTAAAATTAAGACTTGTGCTTTTAAGCTTAATTTCATAAAACATAATATTTCACTGAATCGAAAGTTGAAAGTGTGTTCCAAATCCATTGTTACATCGTTTGTTATATAAAAACTATATTTACTTACTTCTTGACCTGGAGCGTATGATTATTATATAATTTAAAAAATAATAATCAGACGTTTCGAATTGCGAAATAAATGCTTTGAATATCTTCCAAGACTACCAGTCTAATACAAAAACAATGCAAGCAATAATTTTAATTAAGAAGAAAGTTACTTTTCAGAATATATATACCAAATGTAATAACTTTATTTAACAATGAATTATACAAGCACTTTTAATACTCATTAACATCATATTCCATCAAATCACAACTTTTTAAGTGTCTAAATTCTGTTTTAATTTTTTACTCTATTCAATACTATAAAAATATTTGTATTAATAATTATTTGTCAAAATTGTAAGACTTTAGTATGATAATTCTTTACTTAAGATCTTACAACTGTTACAAATCTCCTTGAATAGTATTACTTTACATTTATTGCACTATTAAGGTTTCCCACGTTTCCTCCTCACTTTGTATTGCCCAAAAATAATAAGCTCTCTTTTAAAGTATTAAATGTCTCTGACAGCATACTTAAGCACTCAAGTTCAGAAACACTTTTATTATTTCTATTTTACTTATTATTATAATGAAATATTTACATTCATTTACACACATATTATTATTTTCCTTTTCATTATTATTATAATGTTATTTTAGCTTTATGTCCTTGTACTGTTAAGGATTTCCTTCAATGTACTTACAGACACACGTGTCAAGGTATTTTTCACTGTTTGTGTGTTTTGAAGACTCCGTAAAATAGACTAAATATTTAGTTTGACATCATTTAAGATACGTGAAAATATGTTGATATTTTTGTAATTTGAATTCACTATATATTTATGTATATAAATAACAAGTACTTTTAAGAGAGTGTTAAATGTTAATGTTTTTGGCCAAATTAAAAGTAAATGTAGTTATAAAATTGCCCCATGAAACATTTATGAAGAATTTACTGCAGAAATTGATCTTTATTTTTCAAATTAATTGCAGTCTCATTGTGTTAAACTCATCTAATTTGTTTGAAAAGAGCTTGTGTTAATGAAAAACTTAAAATGTGTGCGGCAATTATATGGAAATCTTTTGAATATGTATTCAAAACAGTTTTTCATAAAATATTTGTCTACTAACATTTCTTTCAACTATCCGAATGTTTTATTTAACATATTTATTCTTGAGCGTATGATTATTATTTAATTCAAATATTATTAATCATTCGCAACCAATTTCAAAATATGAAAATTTTTACATTTATTAAAAATTTACTGCAGAAAATTATCTTTCACATTAATTGAAGTCTCATTGCGTGTAAAGCATTTGTATGAAAATTATTTCAAAATGTTTCCTAAATTAACAGTTTTTAATAACATTTCTTTCAATCATGTGAAAATTTTATTCAACAGTTTCTTTAATCTAGAGCGTATGATTGTTATTTAATTAAAATAATATTAATCATACGCAACCAATTGCAAAATATGTAAATATAAATACTTAAAAAGCTTCTTAACTACTAATGCTAATGAAAAATATTGCAGTTAAGAATAATGAAAAATGAACTAAGCTTTCAGAAAATATAGCGTTACCATGCCCTGCTATAATACAGGCTTTGCTATAGGCTGGCAAAGTTGACCATCTCAAGTATTAAAAAATATTTAAACACTTCATAAATGTTACAAATCTGTATAATTTCTTGAGATTTTTTACTTTTTGTAAAGTAAACAGTCGGTATATTTAAATGTAGACAAGTTAAGCTCTTTAAACTTACTTTTACAGTTCAAGGTATTAACAAATTGAAAATGTATCAAAAGTAAAAATAGTTTCAAATCAAGTGTATGGAAAACAGTCGAAAATGATTTTTAATTTAAAAGTTTTTCATAAAATATTTGCCTACACACATTTCTTTCAACTATTTAAAAGTTTTATTCAACATTTTCTTTAATCTAGAGCGTATGATTAGTATTTAATGCAAATAATATTAATCACACGCAATCAATTTGTTCTAATAGTTCTATTAAAAAATATCGTAGGTAAAGATAATAGAAAAAGACCTAAGCTTTCCGAAAATATAAGCTATTATAATAAAACAAGCTAAGCCACAAACTTTAAAAGTGATGCAAACCAAAATTTTCTTTAAATTTAACATTTGCATAATACTTTAGAACTTGCTTGCGGCAAAAACTATTTAATTATACTAACAACTAATTTATACGAATTTCAAAACTTCTATTTTATATAACATTTTCTAAGACTCTTTTTTCAGTTAACAATAAAAAAAAACTGTCTTTGACATCATCATTTCCTGTCTTGTCCAAAAACAAAATACAAAAATAAGTTTTTATCTTTCCCTTTTAAGTTAACTTTTTTTCTAACATTCTGTCAAATATATATTTATTTATGATAGCAAAATGTTTTTTTTTTTTTTCGTTTTCATTTATCTATTGCCTTTTGTTTTACTTTCTTTACCTAAATGAAAGCTTTATGTTGTTCAGTGTCCTGTTTTTGTCATCAAATAAAGATGATATATTCTTTTTGAAAACCTTCCAACTCAATTCAAACAAATAAGTGTGTTGTTATTTATATAAGTCATACTTAAAGCAATAAAGCTACATAACGTATAACTGACTTTCTGTGTGTGTAAAACACTGTTGATTCTTAACAACAACAGCGTATTTATTTAAATTCACTTTAAATATTTGTCCTTGCCTTAAGATTTTTGTGATTAAAAATCAACCAAATCAGTTGAGTAGAAAAAAAGTTATAAGGCAAAATGTGAGACAACCTCAAAAAAAAAAAAAAATAATTTTAATTTTAAAAAATGTTTTTTTATTGTGGTTACTGTAAATTAAATAGTTGTTGTATAGCCTTTATGAGTTGTTTAAGTTGTTGTAGTTATTACTTGTTGTTTGCATTGTTGTTTAAAAATGTATTAAAAGTAATAACGAGCGTATGATTATTATTTAATTGAAAAAATAATAATCATACGTACCCAATTGCTATATATTTTGCAAATTACAAATATGTGTATAACTTCTAAACTATTAATTGTATCAAAAAACTTTATAGTTAAAGATAATAGAAAACAACCGAGGCTTTCCAGAAACATGACCTAAGACTGTGAAAGCAGACCACCTCAACGGGGCATCACGAACAGAATTTTGGTATAAATGATCAAATAATTTATAAAAATATAATATACAATACACGACCACAAAACTTAAGTCAAGTTTAACTTAAAGCTAATATTACAGAAGTTCTGATTATATTTTTATTATTTATACCAAAATTCTGTTCGTGATATCCCGTTTTTTAGTATTTAAGTAACTAATTAATAATAGAAATTAATATCCAATGATAAAAAACATCAAAGCTATTATTTAAAACGAGACCCCTGAAGAAGCTAGAATAAAACTAACGAAACGTTGGGTAAATAAAATAAAATAAAAATCGAACAAGCTTTTTATTTACGTTTGGAAACAAAAATTTGACCAAATTAGTCTGAAGGAAACTTCTTAATAATTATAATAATTATAAACATTGGTCACAAAAACAAATTAATTTAAATATTTTCTTTTAAATCATTGATATTTCTTTTATTTCGGCTCGAGTTCATTCAATTTAATTTTTCATTAAATTATTTTTACTGAAGGTAGGAATTATTACATGAAAATTATTATTAAAATTTATTGATAATTTTTATTGGCTTAGGATTCGAACCTGGGTTGTTGGTTGAATTTACATATGTTTCGAGAAACACCACTTTCTCTCATCAGAATTCTTTACGTTCTCACCCTCTGCACCACTGCGGTGCCTACTAGCCTACAGTCAAACATCAATCCTTTAACCAGTATTACCGGTGGTTCGAAATTTGCTGTAATTATCATTTTTCATTTATTTTACATGTTGTCTCCTTTTTCTTCAGCTTTTTCGTATTCATGATGAGAGAAAGTGGTGTTTCTCGAAACATATTTAAATTCAACCAACAACCCAGGTTCGAATCCTAAGCCAAGAAAAATTATCAACAAAAATTTTTAATAATAATTTTCATGTAACAATTAAAATAATCAAAATAATTTAATGAAAAATTAAATTTAATGAACTCGAGCCGAAATAAAAGAAATATCAATGATTTAAAATTAACAGTTTAAATAAAAATAATAATTGTTCTTATTTTCTTTTAACATTTTTACGTATTTGCACAAGGCCAAGGAGAATTCTAACATAAACAACATAAAAATTTGTTAATGGAGTAAAGCACTAAAAAAACTAGAAAAAATTTAACTTTTTAACATAAAAAATCTACAGTTAAAAGAAATCACTAACAAACATAAAAGTCTACATTTGAAGAGACAACTAGAATGATTTCAAGACTGATTGTAGCTATTATTTTGCTTAATAAAAGCTTTGGTACAAGTAGTGTTAAAAAGCTCTTTCAAAATAAAAAAGCTAAAAAAAATTGTGAACTTGAAACTATAAAATTCTTCACTTTTTCTTAGTAATTTTTGGTATTGCCTTTAATACCTAAGAGTTCTACAATAAATATACAAAACATCATTAAAATGTTCTTAACATTTTTATTCTTATTATTATTATTGAAAATAAAAATTACAAATAAATTCAGATTTTTCCGCTGCAAACAAATAAATACAACAAACATACGAATAATACGAATTTAAATAACAATGAATTTCAATAACAATATAAATTTATTATCAAAATATGTACTAGATGTAAAAATTTTAAAGATGGCATAAAATGAAAATGTTTGTGACTTGAGAATGTAACATGCTCATACGCAGCACTTAAATATCCAATAACAATGAAGTAAAATGTCAGATTTTGCCACTTATTTACAAACAGATTCTATATCATGTCAAATTATTAATGATGATTAAGAAGAAAAAAAATACAATAATAAATTTGATAAAAAAAAAGATTATCCTTACAAATCGCAATACACAAGCTATTATAGATAATTGAATCAGGGGTATCTCAAGGTTCCCTTCTTTGTTATTCCTTATTTCTTTCTAAATGACCTTCTACATCAAACTTCCAGCCCTATTTAGCCTTTTGAAGATAATAACAGCACTTGCCATTCATATTCATTCAACCATAGACCAAACCCTTTAGCGATTGTGTCAATAAGGCAGAACATGAGTAATACACGTAACTATAGCGCTTACTTAAGTTTTTGTAAGACACTGTAGTTTTTCTATAATTTTTTTATTATACAGTGATGCCTTCCAACGATTTTAGCAATTTAACACACGGGATTTACCTATTCTATGTAAGTCTATTATGATTTGCCGAGTCTCAATTGATGTTTGTCTTAAAAATAGTTAATAATTTTGTAATATAATATTATTTATATTAATATAATTAAGTTTTGTTTTAATAATATGTGGTGTAAATTTTATTTTGACGCTCACAGTATATCGGAATATTCGGTTGGAAAGCTTTGTTTTAATAATATGTGGTGTTGTCTTCATTTTGACGCTCA
Organism: Bellardia pandia; assembly: GCA_916048285.2. NCBI lineage: Eukaryota > Metazoa > Arthropoda > Insecta > Diptera > Calliphoridae > Bellardia > Bellardia pandia. The sequence goes on along the minus strand of OU696531.1, from coordinate 95,683,967 downwards.
CAGTATATCGGAATATACGGTTGGAAAGCTTTGTTTTAATAATATGTGGTGTTGACTATATTTTGACGCTCACAGTATACCTTAAGTTTTTGACGTTATTTGCAGGGTCAAAATCAGGCCGTTGTCTGGAATTGATGGTGTGACTGAAGAGTTTGTCTTTATCTACCGATGGTTTAAGAGTGATCCATGCTCACATCAGGGAATTAGTCTCCTGTATTGGCTGAGAGAGAGAGAGAATGCATTAATGGGAGTCTTTTTCGATTCCAGTCATAAAGCAAAAATCAGGGATTTTCATAAGAGAAAGTTTATTTTAAATACTTTTTAAATATTAAGCAATGAGTAATAATTTGTGATTCAAAACTATTCAACCGCTTTTTTTCTTACATAAATACTAAAACATTTATGCGTCCAGATTTTATGTAAAAAATGCTTTAGTTTTACTCAAATCCATTTGACTTATTCAATACATTTGCAGTCTTAACAAAACAACGGGTGTATGCAAAACCAATAAATGGATTTAGTACTTTTTCACACTGAAATAATAACATAATACTTGCGGCACCATTCTATATAAAGCACATATCAGTGCTACCTAAATGTATTTACAATAATAGATCAACATTTAGTTGTAACATCTCTTGATAATGATAAAAAAAGTCTCTATCTTGCCTCCATACCATATTTCATGTTATTTCAATATACTCCCCCTGTGGGGTTCTTGTTGGAAACCCCGTTAGTTATTACAATGCTTCGTATTAATATCCAAAATATTCCAAAACAAAGCACTTAGCACTTTTGCTCACTAAGTAACCTGTTTTATAAAATTGTCTTCCTTTCAATTGTAAAAGTAGACTTTATCATAAAGTTCCTCTAGTCTTTTCTTTTTCTATGAACTCTAGGCTCTTAAAATGTCTATTGATATTTAAATAATTTTACACTTGTAAATATTTCTGTTTATACCTTACAAATCATAGATATATTATTGATATTTAAATAATTTTACACTTGTAAATATTTCTGTTTTTACTTTACAAATCATAGATATATGGTGGCGTCATAAGAGCTTTCTTTTTTTAGGCTTGAATGAACAAATATGTTAATGTCTGTATTTTGTAAGTGCAGGAGTATATCAGTATTCAGTATTGTATTCGTATTATTTTACTGCTGAATGTACATGCTCGTATGTGGATGTGGTGGGTGTTGACAATTTATTTATCATGTTGCTTACGTTGACATTTATAATGATAATCATTGTCAGTGGATGTATTGTGTAAAGCGAATGAACAAGGATGTTTTTGTATACATATGTAATTTGGCATGTATGTATATATTATATATACATACTTGCGCTGACTCTCTTGTGTCTAAACTTATACCTCATCACCTTTTTTGTTTAGCTGGATAAAGGTACCCAGCAGTTCACAGTTGATTACAAAAGAAGTCAATGTATGTAATCAGTAATTTGCACTTATAACTCATTTGACACATTTGTATTTTTTATAATGAATTTGCTTATTTTTAACATCTGAGGTAATCTAGAATTAAGTCAGTTATCACTTTAGTGTCTCCAAGTAATCTAGTGTGTAGTTACTTTAAAATTTATTGTACTGCTCTTTAGAAAGTAGTGTATTGAAGAGGCAATTATTATTAAATCTCCTTTATTCAACTAGCGTAAAGTCAATCGCCACTATAGTGTATCAAAGTAATCTAAGATGTAAACACTTTAAACTTTTTTATAATTTAGAAATTATTTTATATACTCGTATATTATATATTTTATATATAATATGTATATATAAATGCAGTTGAAGCCGATTGGTTACATCCGATATAATTTAGAATGAAGTCAATTATCACTTTAGTGTCTCCAAGTAATCTAGGGTGTAGACACTTTAAAATTTTTTGAACTACTCTTTAGAAAGTAGTTATTTTAGCCACCATAAGCAGAGTATTAAAGTGGCAATTATTACTAAATGTCCTTTTGTAACTAGCGTGAAGTTAATCGTTACTTTAGTGTCTCTAAGTAATCTAACGTGTAAACACTTTAAACTTTTTTCTACTATACTTTAGAAATTATTTATTTTTTATATATTATATATTTTGTTTTATATAAATGCAGTAGGAGCCAATTGGTTACTTTAAACATCCGATATAATATAGAGTGAAATCAATTATCACTTCATTGTCTCCAAGTAATCTAGGGTGTAGTCACTTTAAAATTTTTTGTACTGCTCTTTAGAAAGTATGTAGTTATTTTATTCACCATAAGCAATGTATTGAAGAGTAAATTGTTTCTAAATTTCCTTTTTTCAATTAGCGTGAATCGTTACTTTAGTGTCTCTAAGTAATCTAAGGTGTAAACACTTTAAACTTTTTTACCATACTTTAGAAACTATGCATTTATTTTACCCACCAGAAGTAATCTATTCAAAAGTCAGTTTGTATTGTGGAGTTTACACCTTTTAATTTAGGTAGAATCAATCGACATCCGCCTAGGGCACGCTTATAGTGAACTTGAAGCCGAAAACTCTGAATATATTCTTTGCTACTGTCCAATGCTGGCAATACGCAGAACAAGATGGCTCGGCAGGGCCTTTATGGCCCCAATGGATGTATTTGATCTCTCATCTAACAGAATAATTGGCTTTATACATAGCCTAAATCTAACATGATGAAACTTCAAGGCTGCACAAAAGATCTCATAGGTTGTAGTGCATGAGGCCTCACTTAATAATAATAATAATAGTTAAATAACTAGTCATTAGTGTTGACTACACCGCTAGCTAAAATCACTACTGTGTGACTTTTATTCAAAACTGCTGGGTTAGTTTGAATACGTATGTATGTCAGTATTTGCTTGTATTCAAACATATGTATTTGCTGGGTATCTAAACTTCTGCTATGAAGCATCATTCAAAATATTGTAAGATGACATCTGTCAAAGTGTAATTTACATTGTCGAGATCATTTCAAAAAAAATATATATAACATTTTTGCACCTTCTTTGCTTACATTCTTTCCGTTCCGTTGCATGCATTAGTGTTATTTTGTGTGTTGTGCTGTTGATATTATTATTTAATTTGCAGTTGATGAAAGACTTTAAAATGTCAAGTTTATTGAAATATATAATTGAGAATTTTCAATAATAAATGAAAAAATGACAACATATGTTGAATGCGTTTAAAATTAATTTAAAAATATAAGATAATAAATTTAAGACATTTATTTAGATTTATGTAAATTAACTTAGATGGAAAAATATAGGTACATCTTCAGATGATGTATAATTCCACTTCTCAATAGTTTATTTTTCTATAGAAAAAAAAACATTTTTTCTATGAAGACTAAGCCTAAGACAAATTGTTGTAACTTATCTTCAATCGTATTGTCTAAATTTAGCTCTATTCGCAGGTATTTTTGCTACTATCTAAATTTAGCTCCAATTGTAGGTATTTATATTATCTAAATGTCAATCGCAGTTCTTTAAGACTAATACTGGTTAGAATTCATAAATAAAAAGGGTGATTTTATAGCAAATTTGTTTTGGCAAGTCTGTTTTGTTGGCAGTTCAGCTGTTTTCGTGTAACATGTTACTGTTCAACGACCTATATACAAACAACGCTTGAAGATTATTGAATTTTTTTATTCAAATGCTAGATTAAGAAAGTACATCGTACACATTGCAATAACTATACGAAACTGTTCCGAAAAATGCACTGTTTGGTGTGCATTATGGGCCGGTGACGTCATTTCATTTGTCAAAGACGACAAAGGCAGTGAATTTACTGTGAATGAAGAGCGATACCGTGTGATGATTAGAAATTTTTTTTACCAAAAGGCGCTGTAACATGCCACACTGGATGCAAAATAATGGCTCAATTAAAAGGAGACTTTGGTAAACAGTTTATATTGACATACAAATTGGTTGGCGCACTACTAGCTTTTATTAATATGTTGGATATTGTTGGAGAGAGTATGTTAAAATTGGATTCAGCGTATAAACCACTTGAGGCATAGCAGCTGTCAAAATTTACATGAAATCATCTTTAATTATAATTATATTTTTTTTAACAAATTTTAATAAAAAATAAACTGTTGGGTTAAGTGACAAATACATAGTTTGTGTATTTGTTTATTACAGGAAATTAAATTAAATACTCAAATATTTCTTTTACAATTATTGATTTCTGTCACTTGATCAAGTGAGTTAAAATTGTTGATTGACTATTGTTGCAGATGTATTTTAGAGGGCCAGTAGACACTGACATATCCGCTGCTCACTGAACTTTTATGAAAATTTAATAATAACTTGAAAAAACTTGATATATTTTATATTAAATGTTCCAAAAAAAAAAAACTTATAATGTTTAATCTAGTGTGTTGTTTACACACACATATTGTATGCCAAATTAGTTACTCAAACTTCGAAGCTTTTTGGCTTATCTGCAGAAAACACCCAGAGTCTTTAGCGAGAAACGAATCCGCAACCCTCTGACTGAGAGTCCTGCACACTATTGCCTAGTCTTTCGAGGCACAGTTTGGTTACAGATTAAATTCTCTTAAAACCTAGCTGTTCCTCTATTATTTATATAGTATATACAAATATATATCCATTTTTAATTTTTAAAATTTGTTTTTTTGAATCCTTATAAACCCAACTGTATTACGTGCTGTTGTCTTGACTATATATTTTTTTTTTTGTTTTTCTTTAAAATTAAACCTACTCATACAAAATATCGCATTTTCTTTCGTTTAATCAAAACAATTTAAAATCTTCATTAATTTTTATTCTCTGGGGATAATTTGTCAAAACTGTCTTTGAACAAAATGTTGGCATTACTTTGACGTTTTTTTTATGGCATTGTCCACGAAAAATTTTTACTATAAAAAGAAAACAAAATACTTATTAACAAAAAAAGAAAGACAAAATTGTTGCTTTTTAGACAAAATACACATACTACAATTTGTACACAACAAAAGACAGAACTAGCAACTGAAAAACAATAACACCCTGCAGTTATTATGGCCACTCCCTTTTATCAAATAACAACTTGGAGATAAGTTTTTCCTAAAATAAATATAATTTACCCCACATAGCTGATTACAAAGAGACTGTGTGGTAACAGGTTTAAACGGACAACATTAAATTAAATTTTAACTTATTCTTTTTTCACTAAAGATAAATCTAAATTGAAGATTAAAATATTAAAATATTAAAACATTAAAAACAATCAAGTAAAATTAATAGAATACGAAGATTTTTTATTTTGAAAAATGTTAGTAAAACTACAGCTTACAAACAAATTTTACAAAGAGACTAAGCTGTCTACCTTTTAAACTATAGGGTATCGCACATTTTTGTGTCCTTTAAGAATTCTGTTTAAATATGTGTCTCAGTGTAAGTAAGTAAATATTTTGCCATATTGCCCACGGTCTTCTTACAGCCTGTTGTGCTTTTGTAACAGACTTAAGCTAAATATTTAGTAAGTTTGAACTTAAATTTCGTTTTGTTAAATTTTATATTTAAAACCATAAAAATAAGAGAAGTATGTTGATTTAGTCAACCTGTTGGTAACACGGACTTTATTTGGTTAAATTTCAACGTTTTTATCTAGTTCAATTTTAGCTCTAATTGTAGGTCTTTAGAGAGTTATATTTTAGATTCAATCGTTTAAGGTTTTATGATGTTCAGTATTGTTTTCAATCGTAGGTCTTTATATAGTTCAATTGTGGCTCCAATATTGGCTTTAATGGCAGGTCTTTATATAGTTAAATTTTGGCTTCAATCTTAAGTCCTAATACAGTTCAATTTTAGCCTTAATCGTATTGGTATTATATAGTTCAATATTGGCTTTAAACGTATGTCTTTATGAAACTAAATTTTAGTCTCAGTCGTAGGTCCTAATTTCGTTAAATTTTGGCTTCAATCGTAGGTCTTAATACAGTTCATTTTCAGCCGCAATCATATGAGGTTTAAATAGTTCAATATTGGCTTTAATTGTAGGTCTTTGTAAATTTAAATTTTATTTTGGCTTTAATCTTAGGTCTTTATATAATTCAATTTTGGCTTCATTGTAGGGGTTATATATTGTTCAATATTGCCTTCAGTCTAAGGTCTTTATGGAGTTTAATTTTGACTTCAATCGTAAGTATTTGTATTGCTTTTTTCGGTTGTATACGTACCTACCTAGGGTATCCATTCAAATAATCATCATTCGAATAGTCGAGTCATTTTTGCTTCTTACAAATATTTAATCGAAATGACGATTTTCGAATAACGAATAATGCGATTAATTTTATTTAGGATAATCAAATAAGACGAATAAATATTTTTATTTTAAATATTAAGAATTTTTTATAATTGTGTATAATATGTATATAAATTAAATTATTATTAATTATTAATTAAACCCATTTTCATTTGAATTTATTTAAAAATTTTTAATTATTCGATTAATTTAAAATATATGATCGAATTATTCGAACAAGTTAAAAGCTCAGATTTGAATTATTAATTTTATTCAAACAAAAAAAAAAATCGAATAATTTGGACACTCTGAATTCCGTCAGAAGACATGTGTCTTATATTGAAGGCGTTATTAAATATTGCGTGACACGCATTGTAATGTCAAAAATTAAATAGAACAAATAATTATAAATTGTTTCATGAATTTAATAATGTTTCAAGCAAACAAGAAAATAAAGTGAGTTTTTTTTTGGGAATTTCTTCCATTTTCTATTATCTCATAACAGTTTTAAGGCAGCTTCTAATACACAAATAAAAATAAATATTACTTAATAGATAAAGAATTGGCCAGAAAATACAACACATCAAGAATTAAGAAAAAATTCTCAATAAGTATAAAAACTATAATTAAATTGTTATCAAGTCCGCAGAAATGATCGCCATGCAAACACATCAGTCGAACGTGTTTGCTTAAACAAAAATAACAACAAAATTGTTTAAAATGAAATTAGTCACAAAAATCCCTATAAAAGGCTGGTCAGCTAACAACTTAGAAAGAAATTGCAGCTTTTAGTTATTATAATATGTATTTCTAAAACAAGTTAAAATTGTGACACTTTCAAATCTTGTCTGTATTCAAAATACAGAAAATTATGCAAAAATGAATAAAGTTAAAATTTTAACAAACTTAATTTAAGCATCTTTGTAATGAATGTATTCATGACAATAATTATGATGATATTAAGGATAATGAACACAATACCTACTACTAACAGCGTCAACAACAGCAATTGGCTTTAAAGTAGCTTTATGTAGAACTCTTACACAACTGAATGTATGACGAGAATGTCGCAAATTAACAGACACAACTTTAAAGCATGGATAGTAAAATAAGAAAACTTTTAAGCAACAGAAACCAAAATTAACATAAAGACAAAAATATGACTATAGCTGAAATTTAATTTTGGAAAGACCTATGATTGCAGCTAAAATTTAACTTTCAAAAAAACTTAAGATTGAAGCTAAAGTTTAACTTCTAAAAGACCTACGACCAAAGCTATAATTTAACTTTGTAAACACCTTCGAGTGCAGCTAAAATTGTTAAACATTAAGACCATTAAATGCAGCTAAAATTGATGAATATAAACACCTAATTATGTTTGAAGTCATAATAGAACCTTATAATTTAACAATAATTTTATCCTTTCCCAGCATATTTTACTGTCTTCATTTCATCTACATAAATTATTAAAACATACGTTTATGTATTGTACATATACACATACGAGCAGCATTGGGCTGGTCCATTTTTGCAATTTTTCCATTTAAAAACTGAAAATTTAGCTCTTAAAAGCATCGCAAATGCAGAAGTTGTATAATAAGAGCCGCCCTAATGTAAATACACAGAAATATGCACCTACTTCATGCATATGCAAGTATGATTGTGTAGTATTGTCTTGCATACTTTTAAAATTGTGCCAGCAAACAAACAGCACACACATATGTACTAAATTCACAGCAATAACATGTGTACCAAAAACATGTGTACGAAAATCGTATCGTATCGTTTTATTTCGTTTCTTGTTTATTATTTTTGTTGTGTTTGTTTGTATCGCATTGTACGTTTGTTGTTTCCGTATCCGTTTCCTTTCCAATTGTTATTGTCTTTGATGTTGTTAATGGTATAGTTGTTATTATTTTGTACCCATATGCATGCAAATAAAAATTATGCTTATATAAAATATTCCCTGTACATTTGTAGGAATGCATGTATTTATGAATGTATACATAACTCATCAACTTGTAGTTGCTTGTCTGTATGTACGAGTATGTACATCTGCATATATCTGAAGGTATGCTTGTATATTTGTATATAAATAATATTCATCAAAAAATATATAAGCAATATGGTTGTTTGAGAGTGTATATGTTTTTTATTTACATATTTATGTGTGTGTAGTTTGTATGGAAGTTTTTTAAATTAATCTCATTTTTTATGTTCACAATTATTTGCAGTTGTATTGGCTGATATTTGCAATATTTATGCAGTGAAAAAAATATTAATTCTGTTCTCTTCTAGTTATTTTCTACTTCTGTTCCAGTTCTGCTCTAGTTCTTTTCTACTTCTGTTCCAGTGCTGTTCTAGTTTTGTTCTAGTTCTGTTCTAGTTCTGTTCTACTTCTGTTCTACTTCTGTTTTATTTCTATTCTAGTTATGTTCTAGTTCTGTTCTAGTTCTTTTCTACTTCTGTTCCAGTTCTGTTCTAGTTTTGTTCTAGTTCTGTTCTAGTTCTGTTCTAGTTCTGTTCTAGTTGTGTTCTAGTTCTGTTCTAGTTGTGTTCTAGTTCTGTTCTAGTCTGTTCTAGTTCTGTTCTAGTTCTGTTCTAGTTCTGTTCTAGTTCTGTTCTAGTTCTGTTCTAGTTCTGTTCTGGTCTGTTTTATTTCTGTTCTAGTTCTGTTCTAGTTCTGTTCTAGTTCTGTTCTACTTCTGTTCTACTTCTGTTTTATTTCTGTTCTAGTTATGTTCTAGTTCTGTTCTAGTTCTTTTCTACTTCTGTTCCAGTTCTGTTCTAGTTTTGTTCTAGTTCTGTTCTAGTTCTGTTCTAGTTGTGTTCTAGTTCTGTTCTAGTTGTGTTCTAGTTCTGTTCTAGTCTGTTCTAGTTCTGTTCTAGTTCTGTTCTAGTTCTGTTCTACTTCTGTTCTACTTCTGTTTTATTTCTGTTCTAGTTCTGTTCTAGTTATGTTCTAGTTCTGTTCTAGTTCTTTTCTACTTCTGTTCCAGTTCTGTTCTAGTTTTGTTCTAGTTCTGTTCTAGTTCTGTTCTAGTTGTGTTCTAGTTCTGTTCTAGTTGTGTTCTAGTTCTGTTCTAGTTGTGTTCTAGTTCTGTTCTAGTCTGTTCTAGTTCTGTTCTAGTTCTGTTCTGGTCTGTTTTATTTCTGTTCTAGTTCTGTTCTAGTTCTGTACTAGTTCTGTTCTACTTCTGTTCTACTTCTGTTTTATTTCTGTTCTAGTTCTGTTCTAGTTATGTTCCAAAGTCCCTTAAAATATTGCTATTATTTTTTTTCCAGTGCCTGTTCATAAACCCAATATTTTATCATGCATTATAACTTTGTCGCATTATCCGTTCTGTTAAAGATATTTCCTTTTTACATGCGGGTTACTGTATGCTTCCCTTCATACTGCTTAAATCAGTGCATACGACAAAAATGTAAAAATAAAAATATATTTTTGTGATAGACTCCTTTCAGTCCAGTCAAGTTTTGCATTAAATTAAAAGGTCTTTATGTTTGCAGTTGGGTTTACGCTTTTAATGCTCCTGCTGCAGCATACAAATCCATATAAGAAATATAAACACAAGCTTAATGTAAAGGCGTACATCTCCGAAGAGATACCAGGCAGTAGGGAAAATATTATTTGAGCAATAAAATATATAAAATAAAAATTTACCACCTATAGAAGACTGATACCTTAAATATTAAGAGTATTTTCTTTAATATCATCTTAATATTTATGTTATATTTTATTTCCGTAAAAACTAAACAATAGTTTTTTAAGTGCTTGTAAATCTCAACTATTTTCTATATCTTCGAAGTACTCACTTACAAGTTGGTCATATGTGGCCAAGTTTTCAAAAAAATCTTAACTTTTGTTTTCAAAAACTTATTGCAAAAACTTTTCATGTATGTATGATTTTTAAGACATTCTCACGATGAATGCAATGTCCCCAAGAAACTAAGTTCATGGCCATTTTCAAGATGAAGCGAACGTGACTTTATTACACATTACAACATCTCTTTCTGCGTTTGTGTGTTAGAATGAACAAAAAACAAACAAAATAGAAACTCAAACTAAAAATGAGAAATATTTTTTTAAACTTCTTCCGCCAGTAAATTGAAAACCGATGTAAAAGTAACCAATTCTTAACAGAATAAAAAAAAAGAAATTCAAAACTTTTTTCTGTATTTTGCAATTGTTCTTTTTACAACCCTCTACAGCAACAACATGTACATTAATGTCATAATAAATGTAACCATTTTAAGAAGAACCCTCAATTCCAGCAAACAGCCAGCCAGGCACAAAACAAACCAAACAGTTAACCTGCTAACCTTAGGGAACACATACACAAATATTTATACACTTATATTTGTAAAATAAACATATACAATCAGAAGAAAAATATGAACATTTCTTGTTATTTTACAAAAGCGGAAATACATTTCAGATAAAAGCACTCAAAAGATAGAGATGTAAGAGAAAGGAGGAGTTTTGTGAAGAAAGAAATAATCCATAATAAATACTGAGAAATTGTTAACAAAAAAATATACAATTACAAACGAATTTCAAATATCACAGAATAACAGACATAAAACAGAACTAGAATCAAACTAGAAGAGAACTAGAAACGAACTAAAACAGAACTATAACAGAACTAGAACAGCACTAGAACAGAACTAGAATAGAAGTATGTGTTGCTTTTTTCCAGCCATTTTTTTAATACCCCTCGCATATACTATACATCAAAAATACAAAAAAAAATAAAGTACTTTATAATATTGCTTATAATGCTGTTGTTAAATTATAAGGTTTTGATTGTAAAGGTTGTATTTGCAGCAAAAAAAAAAAAAAAGGATAATACATATTATTTTCTATATAATAGTGGTCTCTGCATCATATTATTGCTGTTGTTATTGTCAATGTAATTGTAGTTGTATTAAATATTGTTGCCATTTACATTGAAAAGATTGTAGCAAACTGAAAAGGAAATAACAGCCCAGCTAAAAAGAAACTAAATTGATATAAAAATGAAATTATAGCATTTCAGGCATTTATTTATTTTCTTTCTATTTCTTGCTTCGTTCCACAACAATTGCAAATAAATTTGGACAAAAAAAAATGTAAAGAAAAATAAAAACTCATTGAAAATAAAACAATTTTTACGTGACCAAAAAGTATAACCACAATAATATAACAAAAACTACCAAAAAAAATATGTTTTTATGGCCAACCAAGCAACAAAAAAAATATGGGAAGAAAAACCAAATAAAAATATTAACAGAAAGCTAAAATATATATGTATGTGTGTATTTTAAATTGCAAGGTTACTATATACTCGAACTAATACGAAAGTGTTAGGTGAGGGAAGAAAGTAATAATAATACTGAAAAATAAACAAATTTTATTTTCAATAAACAAAAATCACAAAACTTTTAAATAATTTTGTAATTTGTTTTTGCAATATTAACTAATCAAACTTTTTGTTCTATCTTTTTAGGTAAATTTAAAATGGCATTTTAACTGGTATACTCGGTATGTTTATGAAGTTTCTATTGTAATAAGATAGACCTAACTTGACCTCGAAGAGAGCTGAACTAGAAACTAAACTTAAATTGCACTGACGTAGAACCTAAATAAGAACAGAAATAGATCAGAACTAGAACAGAGCTAGAACAGAACTAGAAAAGAACTAAAGCAGAACTAGAACAGAACTAGAACAGAACTACAACTTGAACTAGAATCTAAACTCGGATCTACACTAAAACCTGAACTAGCACTAGATCTTGAATTAAAAGCTGAACTAGAACTGCACTTAATTGATTTGCATCTAAAGTTGTGTTCTACCCCAATCTTGTTCTTTATAAAGAACTAGAACAGAACTGGAACAGAAGTAGAACAGCACTAGAAAAGAACTAGAGCAGAATAGAGCAGAACTATAACAGAACAAGAAAAGAACTAGAACAGAACTAGAACATAACTAGAGCAGAACTAGAACAGAACTAGAACAGAACTAGAACAGAACTAGTACAGAACTAGAACAGAACTAGAACATAACTAGAACAGAACTGCAACTTGAACTAGAATCTAAACTCGGATCTAAACTAAAACCTAAACTAGCACTTGAGCTTGAATTAAAAGCTGAACTAGAGCTGCACTTAATTAATTTGCATCTAAAGTTTTGTTCTACCCCAATCTTATTCTTTATAAAGAACTAGAACAGAACTAGAAAAGAACTAGAACACAACTAGAACACAATTAGAACACAACTAGAACAGAACCAGAACATAACTAGAACAGAACTACAACTTGAACTAGAATCTAAACTCGGATCTAAACTAAAACCTGAACTAGCACTAGATCTTGAATTAAAAGCTGAACTAGAACTGCACTTAATTGATTTGCATCTAAAGTTGTGTTCTACCCCAATCTTCTTCTTTATAAAGAACTAGAACAGAACTGGAACAGAAGTAGAACAGCACTAGAAAAGAACTAGAGCAGAATAGAGCAGAACTATAACAGAACTAGAGCAGAACTAGAACAGAACTAGAACATAACTAGAGCAGAACTAGAACAGAACTAGAACAGAACTAGAACAGAACTAGTACAGAACTAGAACAGAACTAGAACAGAACTAGAACAGAACTAGAACATAACTAGAACAGAACTGCAACTTGAACTAGAATCTAAACTCGGATCTAAACTAAAACCTAAACTAGCACTTGAGCTTGAATTAAAAGCTGAACTAGAGCTGCACTTAATTAATTTGCATCTAAAGTTTTGTTCTACCCCAATCTTATTCTTTATAAAGAACTAGAACAGAACTAGAAAAGAACTAGAACAGAACTAGTACAGAACTAGAACACAACTAGAACACAACTAGAACAGAACCAGAACATAACTATAACAGAACTACAACTTGAACTAGAATCTAAACTCGGATCTAAACTAAAACCTGAACTAGCACTTGAGCTTGAATTAAAAGCTGAACTAGAACTGCACTTAATTGATTTGCATCTAAAGTTTTGTTCTACCCCAATCTTTATTTATAAAGCAATTTACAAAGTTTTTATTTAAATATTGTTGTTTAACATTTTCTTTGCAAAAGATCAGTAACTATACTGTACCTCCCTCACAATCTTAAATAAAAATCTAACAATTTTATGCGTTTTTTTTTAGTTAAATTTTGGCCATTCGAGAGAAAAAAGGTCAACAGTTTTTAGTTTAGTTTGTTTAAAAAAAAAATACAGTTTTTTTCTTAGCCTGGTTACTTATTTTGGTTGTACCTATGGCATGTTTTATGTTCTAAACAGAGGAGGTAAAAAAGAGCATTAAAATTACTGCACTCTGTATATTTTCCATGGCATGAAATGTGTATGACAAAGTTTTGTGACCTGGAAAATATGAAAACGTGATTGTAATAAATGTGTTTTTGGTGGATGGAATGGTAGTGGATTCTTTTCATAACACAGTAACATACGATGCAGGACAGGTGAGGTTTTGAGTAAATGGTTATTTGTTGTTTTAAAGGTAACATTTCATTTACTTTTGCAAATAAGTTTTCAACTAAATACGCTTTAAAATAACATTTTCTTCTAGAAATTTTAGTTAAGCAATTTAATATCAACAACATTTGTTTGTTCAATATATAACAATTTGTTAAAATTTAATTTAAATTGGTATATTGCAAATTATTTTTATTAATTTCTCAATTTACCTGGGTATTTTATTTGCATATTTTGCTTTTGTTTGTTTGTTTAATTGTTGACATAACGTTTTATTTAATTTAATAATAATTGCGAATATGTTTTATTGATTGCATAAAACTAATTTATGCATTTCATTGTAACCAAACCGCCAATGTGGCGTATGAGTGTTATAAATTAATTAAATTTGTGCCAGTAAATTTGTAAGCCAGGCATATTGCAATGAAATATTATTCATATTAATCAGTAAACGTTCTGATACAATGCAATTAATTTAAGTTTACATGTTTAATATGAGTTATTTTACTTCAGCTTTAAATTTTAACTTCAATCTTAATATAGCGTTAACAGAAATTGAAATTGAATAATTTTGCTTTTCGTGCAGAAGAAATAGGCATATGTAAAAATTCTCAACGCCTGAATTGTAGTCATCGTGCCATACAAAACTTTTTGAAGAATTGTTCTGGACATAATACTAAAAAGCGGTCTGAGACATAAAAGAAACTTATCGAGCGCCAGGAGAGGCATATCGTAAATAAAGCCAGTAACAAATGTATTAGCTCAAACGAACTGTGATCGCTATGTGTGCCAACAGTGAGCAAATCTTTTGTGTAAAACATTATACATCGAAGAATCAAACGTACGCAGAAGCTAACAAAGTGTCATATTGATGCTTGATGAAAGTTTGCTTGTGATAATTTGAACACAAATTTGAAGCAGATATACCAAATATTTGTTTTTTATCTAATTAAAATTTATAATGATCTGACATTAATAGGTAATTTTTTTTGACGAGAAAAATTGTACCAATTAAGATTATTGGCGTGATTTACGTAAAGATCCCCTACGTTTTACATCCAGTAATTTCGATGGTGTCGGCTAATGGTGTGGGGAACATTTTCCACAAATTGTTGTTTGTAATTAGTGTATGTGTCTTCAAGTTTAGTGCCATTTTTGAATGCTGATAACAGAAATAAATGGATTTGTCAACAGAATAATGCACGTATACGAGTACATGTGAGTCGTAAGACCACATTCTGTTTTTTTAAAAAATAAAAATTGATGTTTTATAGTCCGCTTGTTCGCCAGATTTAAATCCCTTTGAAAATCTCTGGCGAATACTTACTGAGCTAGAATAAAAAAAATAATATCCAGTATGATTGAACCAGATATTAGAAATAATATTGTATTGAAAAACTTTACTTAGCTAAGATTTGATTTTAGATTTTTTTAATTGATTCCTCATTTCTATTTTTTAAATTTTCTTTGAATTAATTTATTTTTTTAATTTTGTATAAATGGCCTTATAATTGTTGAACAAAGAGAATTTTATATTTTTGCAAAATTTTACCGAACTTGACTTAAAATAAAATTCTGTTAATTTTTTTTATTTACACTTATGTGTAAAATATAAATAGTGATACCCTACAGTCTATAATTGTCAACCTACACAAATTTTTAAGGTGGCTTTATAATTGCTTAACCGACTTTATTTAAATTTTAGCTACTATCGTAAGTCTTTCTATAGTTAAATTTTAACTTCAATTATGGGTCTTTCTATAGTTCAATTATAGCTTCAATTGTATGCCTCTACGAGGGCGGTTCGGAAACTTCTTAGCCTAGCACAGAAAGAAAATAGTTTTTTAAAAACATGTTTATTTTTTCAATATAATCTTCTAAAACTTCAATACACTTAGTCCAATGCTTATATATTTAGCAAGTCTATTCTTTGATTAAAATAGTTTTCCTCAAGGTATTCAAAATAGTGATTTACAATTGTAATTGCATCTTCATTTAAGGTAAAACGCTTGCCAGCTAGGAATTTTTTTAGATTTGGGAACAGGTAAAAGTCACTAGGAGCTAAATCTAGAGAATAAGATGGGTAATCAAGAAACTCTTACTTTAATTCGTTGATTTTATTCATTGTTAAAACACTCTTGTGAGCTGGTGCGTTGTCTTGATGAAAAAAACATTTTTTTTTTTTTGTTGTAAGCAAGAACGTTTTTGTCGAATTTTTACATTCAATTGATCCAAAATGTTGCAATAATAGTCTAAATTTATTGTTTTACCCTTTTGCAGATAGTCAATTAATAAAATATCTTTGAAATCCCAAAAACCCCTTGCAATAACCTTACCATATCATTGAATTGTTTATGCCTTCTTTGAGGCACTTCGTCCAGCTTCAGTCCATTGTTTGGATTGTTCTTTTGTCTCTGGAGTATAGTGGGGTGGATCCACTTCTCATCCACAGTTTGAAACAATGTTTAATTAAAATACATTTTATTTTTCTTAAAACGATCCAAACAAGCTTAAGAAATTTTCATTCTTATGCGCTTTTAGTCGACTTTTAGCAAATGCGGCACCCATCTTGCAGAAATCTTTCTCATCTGTAGTTCTTCATGCAAAATTAAATGGCTTCGATCATTTGAGATGCTTATTATATTAGCTATTTCAGGCATCTTTATTCGTCGATTATTTAATACCATATCACGCACTTTGGCTACAATTTCTGTTGTTGTTACTGTTTTTGGGCGTCATCAACCCAATTTGAAAACCGATGAAAACATTGAAGCAGTAAAGAAAATAATATTGGATAATCGTCGAATCACTATCAGAGAGGTTGCTGATAATGTTGGCATATCGTTCGGCTCATGCCAAGTAATTTTTACGGATGTATTAGGCATGAAACGTGCGGCAGCGAAAATTGTTCCAAAATTGCTCAATTTTGAGCAAAAACAACGTCGCATGGACATCGCTCAGGCGCTGTTAAACATCGTCAACGACGATCCAGATTTCCTTAAAAAGGCCATAACTGGTGACGAATCATGGGTATATGGCTATGCCATTCAAACAAAAGCCCAATTATCCCAATGAAAACTTCCAGAAGAGCCAAAACCTTAAAAAGCACATCAAGTTCGGTCAAATGTGAAGGTTTTGCTCACTGTTTTCTTCGACTGTAATGGCGTGGTGCATCATGAATTCTTGCCACAAGGTCGTACTACCTTGAGGTTATGCGCCGTTAGCGCGAAGCAATTCGTCAGAAACGCACGGAATTGTGGAAAACCCAATCATGGATTTTGCACCATGATAACGCACCAGCTCACACATCGATGCTTGTGCGTGAGTTTTTGGCCAAAAACAAAACCGTTATCAAGCCTTAACCATCGTATTTTTTTTTTCTTGGACCAGCACTCAGGGGATGACCCCCACTTATGCACTGCATTGTGTTGGAACAAGGAAAATAGGTTTGGGAGGGAGGATAGAGGGAGTAGTGTTTGTGAACATTTGACTTGAATTTTCCTATATTGAAAGTGGCAGGGAATACTTCTGCTGTCCACATACGGACAGTACGGCTAAAGAACGGTATTCACCGGACTTGGCCCCCGCTGACTTTTTCTTCTTCCCAAAACTGAAGACACCGATGAAAGGAAAGCGTTTTGCTACAATTGAGGATATAAAAGAAAAATCGAAACAGGAGCTGTTGGAAAAAACGATAGCATAAGTGTATTATATCTGAGGGGGATTACTTTGAAGAGGACTAGATAGTTATTGATGAATAAATTAATACTTTTTGAAAAAATTTAAAATAACGGTTATTTTTTTGATCAGACCTCGTATACATGTTTATTCAATGCAAGTTAATATCCACAAATTTTTTGTTATTAAACTTACCTTTAAATACATATGGTTGTATAATATTTTCTTTAATATTACCATTCAGAAAAATGTGTTCATAAAATATTTACTTGCAACTATTTTTTCGCAATTTTCCAGACAAAGTGAAAGAAATGCTGTAAAATTAAAATAATACAATATTAATGTTTATAATATGAGTGTATGAGGAAAATACATTTTTAGTTGTTGCTGTTCAAAAAAAGAAACAACAATTTCTTTTACATCTTTCATACATTTGTCTATCCAAGACAGATGATGATGATGATGATGATGATGATGATGATGTACTACTTAACTCCCCCACTCCATTAGTTGTTTATAACTGAAAATGTAACAATACAAGCCGGTTGACTAGATTTGCTTAATTTTTTAGTTAAATTTGTTGCTTTGTTTAGTGTTTGCCTGCTGTTGTTTTAGTATAGAAGAATTTCCAAATCAAATAAACCCACCAGATGTTTTTGTTTGTATTTGAATGTTGCAAATAATAACGTTGTATGTGTGTGTTGCAACCTGTACTTATTCTACTGACATTTCCATTTCCACTACTGCACATAAATGCTGCACTTTCCCAAATTCAACTACTAAATTAAGTTTCACTTTGTACGAGGGCGGTATGTTTATAGCAACATGCTCCTACTGCAAGGTGGTTTTAAATTTACATGCGAACAATCCGTCAGATTAATATCGTATATATGCCACTAACTTATAAAAACAAACTTGGTGCAGGAAAAGCTTAACATTAAATACGTAATAGCTTATATTCAGCTGTGCCGAATCTTATATAAAATATTGTACCGTAATTTCTATTTATTTTTAGATTTATTTTGGTTGAATTTCAGCTCAATAACGATATTTATAAGAATTATATTTCAGTTAAAAACAAGAATTTATATTTGTCTCTTTATTTAAGAACTAAGCTTTGTATATATATTTTTACAGCATATAATTTAAAGCGATTAACTTTCCAGAAAGCTCTAGAAAACAGTTAAAACCTCAAAATTGTCACCTCTCCGTGGTTATTTTCGGAAGTGGACGTTTTATGGGCCAGTTATGGACCAACTTTCACAAAAGCCAATAATATAATTTTTACATACGAGTACTTTTAACTGATCTGTGCAAAATTTCGGGTCGAAATGTATTTTTATGTAGGATAATGAGTATTCGCGAGTAGACCTTATAAGACAGCGATTTATATAGCGTGATCCACTTCGAGGTTCCCTACTTTTTTAAAGAAAAAAAAAACACAGAAAATTCAAATTTAATGGGGAATGTTTATTATTGTTTGAAAGAACATTCTTTGGCATTTATTTTTTGAAGATTATGTCTAGCAAATGTTGCC
Organism: Bellardia pandia; assembly: GCA_916048285.2. Lineage (NCBI taxonomy): Eukaryota > Metazoa > Arthropoda > Insecta > Diptera > Calliphoridae > Bellardia > Bellardia pandia. The sequence continues at coordinate 95,665,010 of OU696531.1, read as the reverse complement.
ACTGCTACGTCGCAGAAGGTCTATCCGTTGAATCCATTTCGACCGGTAACTGGGGAATGACACGCGTGATGTTTTATTCCAAGGCTTGAATCGAAGCAGGTTTGTCCGCATAAACTTTAGACTTTACACATCCCCACAGGAAAAAGTGTAATATCACACGATCTTAGTGGCAAATCGACCGGCCCAAAACATGCAATTATGTGCTCACCGAAGTGTGCTCTCAATAAATCCATTGATTTATGCGATGTGTGGCAAGTGGATCCGTCTTGCTGAAATCAAATATCGCCGAGATCACGAGCTTCAATTTCAGTCATCAAATAGTCGGTTATCATGGCACGATAACGGTCGCCATTGACGATTACGTTCGCATCAGCATCATTTTTAAAGAAATATGAACCGATGATTCCACCGGCCCACAAACCACACCAAACCATTGTTTTTTTTTCGGGATGAAGTGACAGTTCTTGAATCACTTCAGGTTGCTCTTCATCCCCAATGCGGCAATTTTGTTTGTTTACATACCAATTGATGATTTTTCAAATACGGTCCGATCAAATATGTACCGATCGTCGTGAAACTAGGTATGAATATTTAAAGATATGGACTACTTGTGTCGAATTTAAACTTGCTGCTAATGTTTACAAGAGAGTTATGCACAATTAAGTTATTTCCGGAAATGGATAGATCATCATGCAATTTGGTAGACCTGGGGGTTACTCTCTCTATTATCTATTATCGCATCGCATTTGCTTTCGCATCGCAATAGAGAGTAACCCTCTTAGATTATTTTTGTAGAATTTCAACTTGGTAGTTCTTTTTATAAAAGATTTATATGCGTTTAAGTGGTTTTTATAGTAGACTTTATTAACGGTCAACTGTGGACCGATCGTTAGTAAATTAGGTAGGTCAATTTAAATGTATATTTTGATAATGTTTGTTGAATTTCAACTTGACACGAATATTTATAAAAGATTTATGCGGAAGTGGTATTTGTATGGACCGACGCAAATAAAATATCGTTTTGAGATTTTACTTTGCCTGAAATTTATTTCTGATTTATATTTTAAACATTTATGGGCCTTAAATCCATATTCTGGGACGACGTTTATATAGGGGCTAGAAGAAATCGTGAACTGATTCAACAGGACTTTTTTCTATAATAGAAATAAAGTCTGCAAAATTTAATGATATTATCTGCATTATATTTGAGGAAAATAGTAAAAAAAAATATCTGAAAAATATTGAGTGGATGAAAGAATGTTCGGTGGATCAAAGAATGCTCTATGTTTTTCTTTTAAAGCTCTATCGTGCATTCAACAGACGGACGGACATGGCTAGATCGTCTTAGTATAGTTAGACTTTTTGGTTTTACAACCAATATGTCGTTATGTTACAAACGAATTGACAAACTTAATACAGTCCCATCTTTTTAAGTGGTGAGTATAAAAATTAACAACATTTCCTAAAGTTAAAACCACCCTCGTTTTGCTGCCTACTCCCTGTAAAGCTACATCTTCCTGTACCTCCACTTTCACCGGCTCTGCTATGGCACTTTTAGAAATTCAACATTCACAACCGTTTCTTTTCCACGATGTTTTCAAAACTAGTATTCACATCCTCGTTCTATTGTTTTTGTGTGTGAGTCATTGCAAGCGATGGCATGGATTTGTGTGTTTGAAAGTTTTTTTTTTTTTTTTTTATTCTGGTATCTGTGTATGATGCTTGCTCTACTTCACCAAAAATGTTTTGCATGCATTAAGAACAACAGCAACGGGAAAATTTTATTTTCAGCTATCAAATGTATAGCTTGTTGATGCTGTTGGTTTTTCTTTCATTTTCGTGGAAATTCTGTGTTGTACATATTGTTTTGTTGTAATTTCTATACATTTTCTTTCACTCCTTTAGCTTGCTACTGCTACTCATACTTACAAACACGGTCTACACAGTTGTTATTTCAGGCATATTTTTTGCCTGCTTCAAAAGACTGTAATCAGTGAAACTTGCGAACAGTAATACCAAACAAATAAGCTTGTATGTTTCATTACACTCCTTTTAACTTGTGTAATTCCTTACAACTGTATTGTACCTTTGTTTGTTTGTTTGTTTGCTGCATGGCAAATTATGTGCCACAAATGTTGGTGTGTAGTAGTATGCCAGTGTATGCATATGTACTATTGTATTACCATTAGTAAGTGCTTTTGTATAAGTGTTTGCAAGTAGTTGTTGTAGTTGCTAGTAATAGTACGAGTGTCAGTATTTGTTTTAGTTGGCTTAAGTATTTTTGCTTAATGCCATATATTTTTATACCTGTTTAACTTTAACAAAATTTTGTAAAGACTTTTTCAAATATATATATCATACAAGTGAAATTGAAAAACTTAAGCTTAAAGATTTCATGCATTATTTAAATAAAAAGTTGCAAACTTTTTGTTTGCTCTTATTTGCTAAGACAATCAATTTGTATTCCAAATTAATGTGATAATATTAAGGTAATTGTAATTCAGAATAATAGCTTAATTTGTAAGCAATTTGTTAATGGAATTTTAAGTAAATTGATCAAAAAGTTTCAGAGTTATTTAGAGTTTTGTATAAAATGTCTATAATTAATATTAAGCATACGTCACCTTATTCTAAAAGTATAAAACCTGTAAAAGCTGGTTAAATCGTAATGACATGTTTATGTTAGATTTAAACAAACTGTAAGTTAATGTGATAATATTAAGTTAAATAATAAATTAATTATATCTTAATATATTAAAAGTTTATTAATGAAAGTTTAAAGGATTTGATAAAGTTTTAGAGTTATTAACAGTTTTATATAAAATGCTGATAATTAATATTAATCATACGCCACCTTATATAAAAAGTATAAAAACAATTATTATTTTTAGTTGAACTGTTAATTTTTGATATTTATTTAGTTAGGCTTGAGTTCATTAAATTTAATTTTCATTAAATTATTTTTACTGAAGGTAGGAATTGTTACATGAAAATTATTATTAAAATTTATTGATAATTTTTCGGCTGAGTTGGGGATTGAACCTCGGTTGTTGAATTTACATGTTTCGAGAACCACCACATTCTCTCATCAGAATTCTTTGCCTATTTAAAGTAGGCTGTAAGAAGTGTATGATTATAAAAAATTTGTTTAAAAACCAAGATTCCCTAGAAGTTATAAGGGGCTGTTTTACGCGGGCACACTAAACAGTCTTTTAAAAAAAATAGAAAATTAAAATTCTTGTGAAAATTTTTCATTTACTCTCCAGTCTAAGGATAGGGCCTTTTCGGAAATGCATCACTGCGCTGCATCTGATGCGCATCATTGATTAGTTTGCGATGCTGATGCAAATCAGCTGATGCTAATGCTCATTTATTGCATCAGTCATTTTTGTGATGCTTCTTTTTATGTTGTTTGCGCATCAGCTTCTTTACTGTTTCAATACAAAACATTTGCAGTAATGTCAACTGTTGCTTTTCCGAACGTACTACACATCAGATGCAGCTCAGTGATGCATTTCTGTAAAGGCGCATAAATAAAGTTAGACTAGAAATTTATTTTGGAGTCAGACTTATTTATATACTGATTTTTCTCAAGAACACAGAGAGCTCATATGATGCCTGAATTGATTTGTCCCTAGAATAGAATTCAGCTAAATTTATCTCTGGTATGGAGAGTACAATAAAGTCTGACTTTATTTGTCATTGTAATAGAGTTAAAGTTTGCTTTCATTTTACTACACATTAACGTTGTAAAGAAGTCTGACTTCAGTCTACATCAGAATAAAGTTGAAATGAAGTCTGACTTTAAACTGTAGACTAAAGTTCAAATGAATCTGATTTCATGTTACTCTAGAATAAAATTCAAAAGAAATCTGAGTTCCTTTTGCTCTGAAATGAAAATCTAATGAAGATTGACTTTTTTTGTGTCTGACTTTATTTGTCTCTAAAGAGTCTTCAAATAAAGTCTATCTTCATTTTTCTCTAGTATAAAAAGACTGCAAATGAAGCCTGACATTATTCATCTCTAGTATAAGGAGAGTTGCAGTAAAGTTTGCTCTTATTTGAATCTATTATATATACTTCAAATGTATTCTGACTGCAATCGTCTTTAGTTTACAGAGATCTCAAATAAAGTATGACTTAATTTGTCTCCAGGGACTTCAAATGAAGTTTGAATTCATTTGTCTCTAGTATAGAGAGATTTCAGACAAAGTCTTACTTCATTTGTCTGTAGTATAGAGACTTCAAATAAGTCTGACTTAATTTGTCTAAAAATTAGAGACTCCAAATGAAATTTGAATTATTTCGGCTCTAGCATAGAGACTTCATATGAACTCTGACTTTATTCGTCTCTAGAATAGAGACTTCTATTAAGTCTGACTTCATTCGTGTCTAGCTTAGAGAGACTCCAAATGAAGTATGCCTTAATTTGTCTCCAAATTAGAGACTTCAAATGAATTTTAAATTCTTTTGTCTCTAGTATAGAGACTAGAATAGAAACTTCCATTAAGTCTGACTTCATTTGTCTTTATTATAGAGACCTCAAATAAGTCTGACTTCATTTGTATCTAGTGTAAAGAGACTTTAAATAAAGTTTGACTTCATCTGTCTCTAGTGTAGGATGTTAAAATTAAGGTATTTAAAGTATTATTCGTAATTAATATTACTCATACGCTTAAATCTTAAAAATAAAAATTCTTCACGAGGAAAACAAATATTTTAACAATTTAAAATCCGTTTTCACTAATATTAGTTATTTTTTAACCTAAAATTATACTGGCAGTCAAAATATGTAATAACAGACATAACTTTAAGTTTAAAAATAACTTGACTTGAAGAAAATGAGGGTAAATTTTATTTATAAAAATAACAATGCAAACTTTAACATATATTGCAATCTCTTACTTGACTTTAACAGACTAGAAATTTAAATGGCAATAAAGTCATTAATTTTAAAAGTTTCAAAAACTGGTGCAGCTTGTTATACTGTTTTTTTTTCATATATTTTCTTTTTGGTTTCAATTATTTAAGTTAAGTTCTTAATTCGTTAAACTTGGTATTGCATACTAGAGAGAGTCCTACAGTAACAGCTTTTGTGAATTATAATGAATTATAATTAGCTAAATTGTTTAAAATCTGTGGATTTTATGAAAGTTTTGGTAATATTAGACGCAATTAATATTACTCATACGATGTGGGATGCATAAATGGAAAAAGTTAAAATTTTCTAGTAAAAAAATAACAATTTTAAAAACTTAATTTATATTTAGGCTGCATAAATGGAAAACGTTAAAATTTTCTAGTAAAAAAATAACAATTTTAAAAACTTAATTTATATTTAGGCTGCATAAATGGAAAACGTTAAAATTTTCTAGTAAAAAAATAAAAATTTTAAAAACTTGATTTATATTTACAAAACTAAAGATAATAATATTATATAAAACATAGAGAGTTAAAGTTACGACTATATATTCAAAGCCGTTTCTATTCAAACAATGTTAGACTAGAGCCAAATAATAAAATTTATTCTGTGCACACAAAATTTAAGTACTTACTGTATTTCCATAGAATAGTGTAAGCCTCAAACTATTATATTTGCTTTTTCCTGTTGTTGTTTTAAATAGCCAAATATTTCTTCTTTTTTTTTACTCTTCCCAAACATTCAAACCCTTTTCCATTATTTTTTTTTGTTGGCCTGCAGTTTAGCGATAGTGTCATTATTGCTGTAAAAAAACACAAATAATATTATTACCGGAAGTCATCAAGTTTTTATGCGTGTGTGCTGTTTTTGCATATGTGTTAGCTGGTGCATTTTGTAAAACAAAAACATAAATGAAACGTAAAATACTTATTCCCTCTACACAACACAACACAATACCACAAATATAAATGGCAATTTTATATGTGCACACATGCATATTAAGGCATATACATACTAGGCCGGGCCAATTTGTATGGAGCCTAAAAAATCGATTAGAGCCGCCCCCTAGGATGATTCTATGGACAATTCTAAGCAACTTTGGTGAAGGAACCATGGGTCTATTTCGATTTTCGAGTCTCCCACTTTTCAAAAAATTATTTTTTTCCCTATAACATCATTTTGATTCGAAATTCGATTTTTTATTCATCGTTATATTATCTTCTTTATGTGTATATGGGGGGTTTTTGGGGTCGATATATTCATTTTTGATCTTTATTTTTAATTATGAACACCACCAGAGGGCGTTTCATGCATATTTGTAATATTTTTCGTCTATTTTCCGAGAAAAATTTTTCGGTAATTTCAGTTATTTTTTAATTATTTTAGTAAAAGTGTACAATGGATCCAAATGCATTGCCGTCTACATCGCAAACCGCAACAACATCAACGAGTACCGAAAGTCATTTGAAGCATTTGTCTTCGCACGATGTTGCATTTTTTGAAAAGTGGGAGACTCGAAAATCGAGATAGACCCATGGTTCCTTTACCAAAGTTGCTTAGAATTGTCCATAGAATCATCCTAGGGGGCGGCTCTAATCGACAAAAAATTTGGCCCGCCCTAATACATACATATATAGCTATGCATGCATATATGTATGTATGTGTGTAAATAATAAAAATTATTTTTTGTTGAATATACACAAGTGTATGTAAATAAAAGAATGTACAAACACATTTATGTAAATAATTCAATATACATATGTATGTATGTACATAGTTTACGCACACAAAGTGGACACACCAGCAGCGGAAGCAGCTAACCTTTACAGCAGATATGATACTTTTTTTGGTACTTTTTGTAGCAACTAAAATTAACTGTAGTAACAACTTTTATATGCACTGTAAATGGTTGAAATTGTTTATAAACTGTGGATTTTAGCAAGGTTTTTGTAGTAATAACCGGAAAAAATATTTATCATACGCTCTAGATTACATAAATTTATAAAAGTTGAAATATTTTAAATAAATAATAATTTAAAGAAGAAAAAAAATTATATTAAAAAACACTCTATTTTAAATCGCTTAACAGCTGTCAAAATGGCCGCCAGTTAAAAAAGTGTTGCCAATTTTAAATTGTATGCATGCAAGGGAATTGTTAAATATCTGTACATTTTATTGAAAGTTTTGTAATATTAACCATAATTAATTTTACTTATACGCTGTAGTTAAATTTTTATGAATTTTTTTAAATTTTCTAAGGCACTATTTATTTGAATTTAGTTCGCTCATAGACATTAGTACATTTTCTTGCATTTGTTAGTAATCTATATAATACATACAGAGTATGCCTGAATGTCTGTATGTAGATTAAATTTGTATTGTGTATAAATAGAAAACTTTTTCATTTTATGTTTTCCATTATACATACATACATACATACATACATGCAAACATACATACATGCAAACATACATACATACATATATATAAATAGTGCTTGCCTAGCTATTTGTATGCCATAAAAAAGTATGCAGTTTGAGCTTATAGAAAAAGTTTGTATGCAAAAATACAAACCCGTAAAAAATACTACATATACTATATATGTATGTATATTTGTGCAGCATGATGTTGTTGAAAACAAAACCATCATAACGACAACCACAAAAACCATAACAATTTGTCGTTTGTTGTTATAAACAGGAGTTATTCACAGACAACAAATAAAAAACGGAAAAGATTCTGCAAAAAAAAAACTTTACCTCTATATATGTATGTAAGTTTTAAAGCATATGCCATGATTTTTTCATATGTATATACTCGTACATATGTATATACTTCAATAAATGACATCTAGAAAAAAAATGAATTTAAGCAGAAAAATTAAATTAATTTTTTGTGTTCGGTATTCTCATACAACCTGATGTTGTTAATGAAATTAACTACAAAATGTTATTGCTGGCAAATGCATAACGTAGTTAACAAATTAACAGGATAAAGTTTTTTTTATAAACCTACAGCATAAGAGTTGCAATTTGTTTGTGATTTTAACAATATTAGTGTAAAAAAAAATATTTTTAAAGTTGTACTGGGGAAAACAGAAATATTTTGTCATTTAAAACAACTACATATATTAATAGTTTAAGTATTCCCAGCAATTCACAGTAGTTTTTTATCTAAAAAAAATACTACATCTTGTCCTTGAGTGCTGGCATGAGCCTTTCTTTACCTTAGGAGATTTTTAAGTTTATTTGTTATAGCAATGCAACTACTATCATTAGCTTTGTAAATATAAATTTAGTTTTTTCAATTACAGTTTTCTTGTCACTTAATTTTTACTTTTTTATGCCCTTATTCATAAAACTTACAACAGGTTTATAAGAGGTTTATAAAGCAAATTTTGTATGGAAACTTGCTTTATAAACCTGTTATAAACCTGTTGTAAGTTTTTATGAATAAGTGGGTTAATGTATATAACCTAGAGCGTATGATTAATATTAATTCCGGATATTTCAACAAAAATCATAATAAAAGCCACAGCTTTCAAACAAAAGCACAAATTCATAATTCATATGCAAGCTGTTAAAATAACTCCTGATAATATACAAAACTTGCTTAAAAAAGTTAAGTACTATAAACAAATTATTGCTATTAAAATGAAAATATATTTTTGAGTATAAATTTATTTCCTTTTTTTAATAAATTTTAATTACAATAACTAATTATTTAAAACAAAATTATATTCCTTATAATTTCTTTAAGCTATGAAAAAATCATTGGATAACATATATGTACTATATAATTATAAGATATAGTAGTGCAAAACACATTTATTTTATTTTTTCTTATTTAACAGTTCTTAACATCATTGTTCATGTTTAATATTTAATTTACATAAAAAGCATAAAATAGACTTTAATTCGTTTTATTAAGCAATTTCATTGCATTCGTTTACACTGCATTAAATTATAATTTGACCAAAAGTATTACACTTATGCTGTAGCATAAGCTTTAATAGATTTTTTTTAAAAAGCAAACGCATATAAAAATATAATTTAAAACACTCAGTTAAACATAAACACATGTTGATAAATACAGTGATGGACTTATAATTAGAAACGCCTTTTCAGCATATATATTTGTTTATATATTTTAAAAATTTATTTAAACATATTAAAATTAATAACCATAAATAGTAAAGTAACAAATTATTATCAAAAAAATCTCAGCATTAATACTATTTTAAGGAACATAAACTTAAATACCAAAAAACGCAATATCAATTAGTCACATAGTTAGAAAATAAAAAATATATGCAAAAAACTTTACTGAGATTTAACAAAGTGGACTCAGCCTTTAATATTTTGTTGAATAACCCTTTTTTGACAACATTCACCAGTCTCTTAATGAAACACTGTTATGTTTTCAGAGATATGTCTTTCCGGCTTTACTGCACCAACTGAAGCAATTCATCATTATTTCGTGTATTTTTGTCATTTAGGTCTCTTTTTACAATTGCCCATAAGTTTTCAATTGGGCTAAGATCAGGTTTTTGGGGTGGCCAGTCAAGAACATAAATGTGCTTTGGCCAAGCAATACGGTTCCATTACATTTTCCAAAATGTTTTTGTTTTGATGCTGATACATTATTCCCTGAGCTCGTGCAATTGGACCCACACTACGCTAGGAAAAGGTATCCCAGACCCGCTACCGTGTTTCACTGTTTTAACAGTGTACCTGGGGTCCAAGGCCTTATTTGGAGGACGATTTTCCATCAGATTGGAACAAGTTAAACCTAGATTCGTCGCTTCAGAGAACTCTATTCCAGTAACGTGGAAAATTTAGAAAGAAAAGAAAATTTATTTTTAACTGAATCTAACATTTATTCAAAAAACTAAGTGCACATTAATACGGATTTTCAGTTGCATTTAATATTGACAGTTGTTTACATCAAAGTATTTTGTATGTAAAATTAAACGAAACTGTAATTTAAAATAACTGAAAATTTACTTAAAACCCGATCTACTTATCAGTTAATTTTTTAACATAGAAAATTAAATGAACCTTTCATGTAATTTAAATGAAAATTGAGTTGACCGGTTTTTAAATGAATGTTCATTTATTTTAAATTACATTTTCAGTTAATTTTACCTACAAAATATTTTGAGTGTAGAAAAGTTTAAAAGTTGAAGAAAAAAATGTGCGTTTCTAATTACGTGGCCAGCAAAAAAAAATTGTGAAAATAACAACAATGTTGATTGTTTACTCATTGAATAACGGTAAAAACAATTTAAAGTTTAGGTTATTTAAAGAAGCGATCAAATCATCATTTCTAATTATATTTCCACTACTGTATGTATGTTTGTTTATGTGATCTTATATACATATGTTCATTTCCACTAAGCCAGCAGTTCTGGTGGCTAAATAGCATTAAGTTTAAAAAATATGATAAATGAGAAGTGATATATACATGTTATAAAGGGTCAAAGGTTGATATATACATGATTTAAAGGGTCCTAGAATACCAGATATAGAACTGGCCGCTTATTTATTGCAAAGATACAGCCTGTAGTTAAATTTTAGCTTCAATTGCAGGTCTTTATACAGTTAAATTTTAGCTTTAGTCGCAGTTCAAGAAAGTGACTATATTCTAAATTACTTAGATACCATAAAGTGACAATTGATTCCTAGCTGACTCCTTTAATACTAACAATTGCCCAATTAAACCAAAAGCAAACAAATTATACTCAACCAAATGCAAATAGATTGCATACTTTAGCACAACCGAATCTAAAGGATTTACTTTTACAATACATATTCCAAGATAGTAAAGGAATTAATTAAAATAACTCATACGCTCTGTTGCACATATTTCAAATATATTTTATGTATGTTTCTACTTGCAACAATTACAAACAATTTAGTGCAGGAAATTAAGGCACACTGCGAATGTATGAACCAGCCAAGGAACGCAAAATATGTTGACGTTTTTCTGCGTCTGCTTTAATGGGCTTGAAAAGGCAACAGTAATTGTTATGCAAACTCCAGCAAAATGTCACAGCAAAGTAAAAGGGTAAGGATATATAAAGTCATAAAAAGCAGAATAATAAAAAATTAAATTATGTATTTCTAGCAATTCATGTTAGTTATACTTATTGCTGAAATAGATGTACGTGTATTTATATGATTCTTGGAGTCATATATAAGGCAGTAAAGATGATTTTTTTAAATCCACTAAATTGAGCAAATGTGTTATGATGACTTAATATGCAGCTTAAGGTGGCTACAGTTTACTGAAGTTTATGCTTTAGATCCTGTATAATTGTTGATCTCTTTTAAAGAAATAGAAATTTGCAAAATTAGTTGTCATAACTTGACATAAAGCTAAAAGTCTCTAGTCCAATTTACATCCAAAACTATAGGCAAATGGCTGCAATTCAAAACACTAAAACTTAGAGGCCTGATATAAAGCTAAACCTCTATAACTTTCACAAGTTAAACACTGTCCTAAGTTCTTACTATAAAATAATCTTTTGATCTATTTTAAATTAATTTGAAAACTAAAAATATTTAACCTTCTCTGGAGACTACTTGTAAACAATAGCCAGCAATAGTATTTTAATAATATTTTGTAAAGCAAATAGCAATACTCCAAACTATTCGAGTATCTCTTTCTATGAAACTACTTCGACTTTCGTTAAACATAAGTTATAATGTGAAAATCGAAATTTGGTTTATACTACCGGTTTAGAATATACTTTGCCTTCAGTTCAAAATTTTGTATTCTACTGAAGTTTTTTGTATCGCTATTGTCTTTCGTTTTATAAATCATGAATAATTTTTTAACATTTTTGTTTTCTTCTTGGAAAATTTTAACTTTTTTAATTTATGTAACCTAGAGCGTATGAGTAATATTAATTGCGACTAATATTACAAAAATCTCAATAAAATTCTAAGATTTTAAACAATTGCAGCTATTTATAATTAACATAAAAGCTACTCATACCGGTCATATTAATATAGAAAAACTGATTTAAATAGTTCATCATTTTACACGCAATTTTCTTGGAAAAATTGTCCATCAGCTTGATAAAAATTTTTTTTGGTATGAGAACTATGCTTCATGTTTTAGAAAAAAAAATACCATATTAATAATGTTTCCAAGAATCAACTTAAACAACCCCTATGATCAATGTTACCTGCCTACACATATATACATGAACTCCGATTACACATGACACCATTAAAAAAAAAACACAAACGACCCAAAGACGCCAAGTTACAGGGTTAAACTGAAATAAGAAGGCCATAAAGAGCCAGTTCGCGTAAAGCCAAACTAACAACTAATCTTTTATATCAACTGCCAACTGCAATCTCTATGATAGAGAAATACCAACAAAAGCAAGCTTTAACTCTCGACGAATATCACTGTAACAAAAAAGACCTTCACTTTCCACAATATGCGTAAGTATCCATGTGTCTGCCTGTAATCTCATGTAGATGAGAGTTCATGTGGAACCGCATAATAACATAAAAATAGCGGTTAACTGTTGTCATTTCCGTTTCCTGTGTAAAATGCAAATGCTGTTTTTAAGGCCTATAAATGTATGCGTGCAGAATTTATTTTCTACTAAGAGAATGTTTACATGTGTCTATGAGTTTGCTTTTGCATATATGTGCGTGTTTTGGTCAAATGTATGTGTTCAATGTGTAGATGAATTTATAACCAACATCATTACAACTTTATTGTTGCCATTTATATGTTTAGATTTTAGTTTTCTAGTTTTTTTTTTTTTTTTTTTTTTGCTCAAACTAAACGAGAAAAGTGCTCTATAGTGTTATTATCATAGAGCTGGGAATAGGCATATAAGTACATATGCATATATGTTTTGAAAGTTTAAAACAAAAAGTGATAATTTAAAATAATCGCAGAACGTTGTTGTTCATCAATCTTAGCTTCAATCGTAGGTCATTCTATTGTTCAATTTTCGCTTCAATCGTAGGTCTTTATGTTGTTCAATTTTATCTTTGATCATAGTTATTTTTGTTGTTGAATTTTAGCTTCTACCGTAGGTCTTTATGTTGTTCAGTTTTAGCTTCAATCGTAGGTCTTTCTGTTGCTCAATTTTAGCTTTAATCGTAAATCTTTCTGTTGTTCAAGTTTAGTTTAAATAGTAGGTCTTAATGTTGTTCAATTTTAGCTTCAATTGTAGGTCCTTATGTTGTTCAATTTTAGATTCAATCGCAGGTCTTTATGTTGTTCAATTGTAGCTTCAATCATAGACCTTTATATAGTACAAGTTTATCTTCAATCGCCTTTATGTTGTTTAATATTATATTTAATAATAGGTCAATTTAATCGAATGTTAATCGTAGGTCTTTTTATGTTTTTTAGTTATGTAGTTATATAGTTAAATTTTAGCTTTAATTAGTTACTCTAATGTTTAAAACCAAAAGTTCTATTTAAATTTGTGTTTGTCATCGTAGAAAATTATAAAGTTTTCAGTTTACTTACTTACCCTAGAGCGTATGATTAATATGAATTGTTTCCAATATTCGAAAAACTTTAATAAAATGGTGAGTTTTTAAACAATTTTAATAATTTTAACAGCAAATTATAGTCATTGTTAGAGGTCATGTTAGTAAGAAGAACATTATTGAAAAATTTAAAAATTAATAGCAAATAATTGTAATTAAAATTAAAAGAATATTAAAGAAATTTTTTTGCAATATTTACCTGCATATATTCTTAAGTTTAATTGGCAAATTGTTTAATCGAGTTTTATTATTATGTAGACAATGTTTTTTATGTATTTAATTTTGCAACTACATTATTAAAATTCGTTTTTCTTCATAGAAAATTATGATATTTTAAATTTACTTAACCTAGAGCGTATGATTATTATCAATTATGTGAAATTTTGCCAAAACCTTAATAAAATGGCCATATTTTAAACAATTTTAGTTATTTAAAAAAAATATTAAAGTTGATGTTAATAAGACAAATATTCTATTCTTTTCTTCTTAAAGTCTCAAATTTCAGCACTTTTCAACAACCCCTTTGCTATAATAATTATTACGCCTTGACTATGGCCACTAGGCCATACACACAAATAGTGGTCTTTATAATTTTTAGTTTGAACTCCCTTGTCCATGGTACAGACATCTATGCAGCCACATGTATAAACCGGCAACAACAAAAAAACCACAATAAGTCTTATGCAATTTGTATGTTGTCCATGCAATGTTGAACGCAAATGCATGACTGACAACATTAGATTGTAGTTTTGTGCAAAATGACAAAATGCTAAAATTACAAAAAAAAACACGACAATCAAATAGGCAGGCAACATGTTGTATAAAACAAAAAGGAATCGTAACGTAACTAGCGTTAATATAGTCGGAAATTAGAAATGAATATAGCCATACAATTCTTAAATAATACCACCAATATTATTTAAAGAGCGTTATGCTCTAAATATTATCTAGCAGCGATTAGTTTAAAAAGCACAGAAAGAAATAATTTTAGGAAATTAAAAAAAATAAGAATTAACTGTAAAACATATGTTGGAAAAATGTATGGTCCTACTGGACCCACTATTCAAAATCAGAGTGGCCCTCTGTGTGGCAAACCTAAAGATCAAACCAAATATACTACCTAATAAAAAAAAGACAGCTGAGAATAGAAAAAAACAACGAAAATTCAAAGGATGAAATTTCAACTTGATTTAAAATTGAGTTTCAATGACATGGCCGGATGAATGAAGGAATGAACGAATGGACAAGAATGAGATGAGAAATGCGAACTTTAGAAATTGGTGTTTATTTTTTTGGCAGAAAACATGAGTTGTTGGCAACGTTCAGTCGAGTGATAAATGTATTGTAGTTCACTTTTGGATATCAAGGAAAAGAATAAGTGATGGTTATAAAAAGTGACTAAAATGAGAGAAACGAAAATATGATGAACGAGTCTTTAAATATTGAATTATGAAATAAATTTTGAAAAGAAACACAATAGCTTTGAATGCAAGAAACAACAGCTTTAGCAAAGCTTTGCATTTCGGAATATTTATTTAGTTGATTTTGGGGCTCCTTTGATATTTCTTTCTGCTTAAAGCTTTTTAAAAACTTTATTTATAGAATTCATTAACACATACTCCTAGCAATTTACAACATTTAGTTTATTTTAGCTAAACTAAATTTCGAACACATTTTTCAAAAAAACCAACATGTTTTTGTGTAATTTTTAAATATTATAAAAACCCTTGCTCCAAGCAACATTTTAAAATTTTGTACACAAAAAGCACTTTATACTACGAAATTTATTTCAAACAAAAATTCACTTTACAATGTTTCCAAAAACCTCTCTCATACATTTTGCACTCAAATGCAAATAATTTTAAAATTTATTTGTTAGTTTTGTCTTATTTTGCCAAGCAAAAAGCTTTAGCTTTGATGTAGAACCAACAAAAAAAAAAAAAAACTCACAAAGTAAATATTTTCCACAAACCATATTTAACTACAAATGGATATAGGATAGATGATGCACGAGAAATCCATCATAAACATCACAAGCATTTATCCACTAAAATATCATACAAATATTTGATAAACCATTTTCAAGCCAAAAAATAAAACATAAAAAAAACCAATAAGCAGAACAAAAAACGAATATTGTCATAACATGCAGTGGGCAAAATTCACTGCTGCAACCGCATCACTTACTGCAAATGTCAATTTGTTCCAACCAAAAAGCTGTAAAGTGTGAGTATGCAAAAATATATAAAGCATATAAAATGACAGCAACGTCACTAGAATCGGCGTAAACAGTGGCTGTATGTAAAGTAGCAAACACTAAATTTGTCGCATTGATGAAAATGGCAATTATGAGGATGATGATAGACATTGATGATTGTCAGCATTTAAATCATCATCATTGTCGTCGTCCTTGTCATCATGATTTCCATGTTCATCATGTTATTATTGAGGCTGCGGCTGTAGCAAAGCAAACAACAAATTCCTAAAATAAATATGTATTTCCTGTTAATATGTTAGCGCAAAATTTCATCAAAACACACTCTTTTTACTCCTGCTCTAGCTGCTGCTACCCTTTAGCTTTGCTGTCTCATTGCCCGCCTGTCTGCATCCATCCATCCTCAAAACAAATCTTACGCTTCATGTTAATTTTCAACTTTTACAATTTTGTATATTTATGGTAATAGTAAAAACGCTGATAGCTTTTATACTCTACACCGGATCCTAAACTGCCAGGTTTGCTTTTTGCCGGAAAAAACTGCATAATCAAGTCGTTGCTGACAATCTGTTTCAATTCTTGGACAAGCTGAATCTTGTATGGAAACATTTCTGCGCAAAGTCAAAGATCTGACTAAGACTAAAACTAAGACCAAGACTAAGACTAAAGCTAGATTTACACGATTGAAGGTATTTTGAAGTCTTATCAAAATTTTGAAAATTTATTTTGATGTTTACACGTTTCAAAAATTTGATCAAAGTATCGTTTCAATATATTTCAAAATCTTTTGATAAAAATTTGATCAAAATTTTTTGAAGCTAAACTTTTTATATTGAAAATTTTTACTTTGATCAGCTGTTTTGCTTCTTTTATGAAATAATTTATTATTATAAAAAAAAGCAACAATTAATAAGTATTAATAAGTATCGACCTTTTCTTTTGGAAGGTATGTCTCTTTTATGGAGCGATTGATAAGGAATGATCCTGACTTATACAAAAACTTTGTGCGAATGTCACCAGACGATTTTGATTATTTGCTTAATCTCGTCACCCTAATACTAATATGCGGGAATCTTTATGCCCCGCAAAACGCCTGGCAATTACTTTGAGATTTTTACCGACTGGGGACAGTTACCCAAGTCTGATGTTCTTGTTTAAAAGATCAAGATCATCGATATGCAATATTGTGCCTGAAGTCAGCGCTGAATTATATAAAATATTAAAAGATGAATTTTTAAAGGTAAAACCTAATTTATATCTATTGGTACAGATGCCAGCAACAGAAGAGGAATGGGAGAGTATTTCCCAATTCAATCGGGGCATTAGATGAAAACCCCATCAATAGTATAGCACCAGCACATGTACATATGTATATGTATTGATATGGTTTTGAATCAAAAGAATGAACATGCTGTCAAATTATTTATTGTTATCATATTGCCAGATGCGATTTCGATGCTCATTTACACGGCATCAATAAAATCTTCAAAAGTTTTGTTCAATAAATGTTGATCAATAAATATTTAAGAAATTTTGCTGTTTATACGAGTTTAAAGCATTTTGAAGAGAAATTTTGAAGATAATTTCAATCTTGTAAATCTAGCTTAAGACTAAGACTAAGAAAAAGACTAAAACTAAGACTAAGACGAAGACTAAGACTAAGAAAAAGACTAAAACTAAGACTAAGACTAAGACCAAGATCAAGATCAAGACCAAGACGAAGACCAAGACCAAGACTAAGGCTAAGCTAAGACTAAGACTTAGACTAAGACTAAGACTAAGACTGAGACTAAGACTAATGACTAAATTCACAGTCTTTAGTTAGCTAATGGCAAAGGCTTAACTAATGATTCTTTATTCGCAATGCTAAGTTTGCCATAAGAATACCAAGTAATAGTTAAACAATAGTTAGTATTTTAGTTTACCAAAGGTTAACTAATGACCGAGAATTCGGCCATAATACTAAGACTAAGACTGGGACTAATACTAGAAACTCTGTACTAAGATGAAGGGTATTTAAATATCGACACAGTCTAACGTCTTTCTACAGCAATTTTATTTTATGATTCTGTGTCAATATACTGTGAGCGTCAATATAAATTTAACACCTAATATTTTTTAAAGAAATATTTAAATATATTTATGGGCGTTACAAACATTAGCACAAACCTAATATACCCTCCCCACTATTGTGGTGTAGGGTATAATTATGCAAACATATATTGCAAGCAAAGTAAAATCTCAAAACGACATTTCGTTTGCATCGATCAATATTTTGGCATAGCCCCATATAAAGTCCACTTCCGAAAATCACTTAAGTGCGCATAAATCTCTTAGGTCATAGCTCTTTTATGAGGACTACTTTCGAAAAACTCATTAACCTACATAAACATCTATATCAAAACGAAATTTTATGCAATTTTTTTTTGTCAAAATTAAAGCATAATTGGCTGTGGGCTCCCATACAACGTTCACTTCCGAACCTAACCACATAGTATACAGCGGATCAATTTCCTAGGGCTTTTGGGTATATAATAATTAATATGTATATAATAATTTGTGTGTCAAAGTAAATCGCTACAAAAATTTAAACAAAGGGAAGTTGTAGAAGAAAAAGATAAATATGAAATGTGATTATCATCCGTCTCGTGACACCACCGTATTTTACTTTGTTCATAGCTCACACTACTGGACTTGGTGGTGGGTATATTAAATTCGTCACAGCCGAATATAAACTCTTACTTATTTCTGTTTCTTTTTTTTTTTTGTGAATTCAAAAATGTAATATAATTTTCTAATATAATCTTTTGATAATATGTGGTGTTGACTTTATTTTGACGTTCACTGTATATTTGTGGCATGGTATGTGTGTTTATTTTTATGTCGCTATCTATGATGTCTGTTTAAGTTGCGGCATTTTGTAGCTTTAAATGCCTTTAAGCTTTTTGGATTGCAGATCCTTTTTTTTTCTTCTATGCTATATACTCGTACATACATACATATATCAAATACTTATACACTCTCGGCAGCTACTTCCTGCTGCTGTTTGTTTGCAGTAGCATACATATGTAGCCAGTCACTCCAAATTATGATTGCTATTTACTGCATTATGGGTTAAATGCCATTTAGTTGTTGACATTAATGTGGGAAAATTTCTGATGACATTTGATGCTTTAAACATACACAGACATAATTATGACTCAAAGGCATATTGATTTTTGTTTGTGTGTAATCTGATTGCTGATATATTTATATAAATTTTGTGGTTTATAATAATTGCATTAGAGAGAGTTTAGCAGCAGCTATACAATACAAACACATTAACGAAAGTTTAATTTTTGGCTCTGATTAAAGTTTTAAGGGGTTTGAAAACAAGTGGAATGTGAAAGTTAAAATTATTAGATTTGAAATAAACCAAAAAAAAAAAAGAAAGCCAAGCAGAATTCATGTAGACACTTTACGACTTTTGGGATTTACAAAATTATTAAGATGTAATTTCTTTTGATGCGGGAGTTCTCTCTACCTGTCTGCATACGATATTTTAATAAATTTTCTAACAATTTGTCTAACCTCTTTTTTCCAGATTCCAATGATCTACACTGCACACATATACAATGTCCCACCAAATGTCCAGCGGACAGTTACCTCAAATCCACACTCGACGATGAGGAAGATGACTTTGAAGACTATGAGGATGAGCAGTTAGGCCATGATCCCTACATAGAAGAAATTGCCCATTTTGAGGAACTGCCACCCGAAGTCGAACTACATGACTTACACTCGCCTCAACACACTCTAAAAGAAAGACAGAAACGAGAGGTGTTCTTTCAAGAGGAAATCGAAAGATGCTGTGATGACCAGAAATGTGTCTGCAATAAATGTGAAAGTGTACCCAAATGTGCTGAAGGTCATATGGCCATAGAAGTCCACGAGGGCCAGGGAGTGCCGGGCAATTGCTGCTCCATCTATAAGTGTGTCAAAAAGGAAGAATGCAAATTGGGTGTTAAACAGTCATGGTGGACAAGTAAGTGCACCAAATGTTCCTGTTTTGGCGAGACTGAAATGTGCACTCTAATTTGTCCCGAAGAGGAGATATTGCAAAACTGTTACTCCGAGTACTGGCAAAAGCCCATGATGAACGGAGCATTTTGGAAAGAAGGCAGCTGTACTAGTTGTTCCTGCGAACAGGGCGATAGAAGATGTTTAACACCCGTTTGTCCCAAGTTGGCTTGTAAACACACCATAACGTTTGAGGATGAATGTTGTCCCAAGTGTTTAGACAATGATGAAACAGATGACAGACCAGAGATTATACACAATAATGAGGAGGATATAGAAGATGTGGCAGAGGAATATGCCACAGAATCTACCACCATTGAGACGCCCGTAATAAACTTAAACGAAGATCATAATAACACAATCTTTATAGGCACTTCCAATTTCCCGGTGGTCGATGAATCAGTATTAAATGAAAGCCAAACTAATTCTGTTGTTAATGAAGCAAGGGATTATTCTTCAACTGTATTATTAAGTCATGAGACTTTAAAAGAAGTTTCTTCTACTTTTAAACCCCAAACTGAAGATTTATTTATGGCCAATAAAATTAAAACAGAGACTACCACTTTGGTATCTGTACTAGTACCAGGACCAGTAATAAACACCACCTTGACAACAATTTTTGAAAACGTGGCTTCTTTTAAAACCTCCACAGAAGAGCCAAAATCTGTAGAAGAACATAAACTATATGACTCGCTTGAGAGCTCCAACGAACAGCCAAAATCTATAGATGAAGTAACCTCCACAGAACAGCCCAAATCTATAGTTGAGGTAGAATTAGATTCAGCTTTAGGTACTAATATCTCAACTACGGAAGTTGTTAAACCCGTAGAGGAAGTTGAAGAAGATTATACCACATTAGGCACAATTACAGAAGAGCCTAAATTTACTGTTATTATCGATCTAGAACAAAGTACTTCCTCAACCATTAGTACTACAGAAGAAGTGTCTAGTGTAACCAAAACCACAACAGAAACTTCACAAGAATTTGCCGCAGAAGTGCCAACAACCCCTCAAAGTTCTATAGCAAATGTAACAGAAGAAAATTTAACCACAACTTCAGCTAACTATAACAAAGAATCATCTAGTGTAGTGCAGGATATGCTTTCATCAACAGTTTCTACCACTACTACTCCTGTAGATATCCAAACTACTAAAGCCTGGGATTACTCTTCGCAGAACAGCCATATTTCTAGCACTGTTGAAACACCAGAAACCACTGAGGCTTCTTCTGTTCCTTACGCAACTTCTGCTGCCACTGAATCCTCTGAGGCTGCAGAATCTAGCAGCAGCACCTCTCAAACGATCTCAATATCTACATTATCTAAGACAACCACCCAACTCACCACAAATACTCCATTAGACTCGACTTCTGAAATATCCTCAACATCCTCGTCAACCTCAACAACTTCTTCACCCTTTTCCAGCACCCAAGACCACCCCACAACTACAGCTGCAGCATCATCCTATTTTGAAGAGGTATCAACCTCCAGCTCAACCACCACAGCACCCGAACCTCTAAAGCCCCTGTACCAATCTTATGGTGACTTCAACACCGAACAACGTGTGCCCAGTAGCCAAAATAAAATGCGCATTATATTCAATAAAATCGACTATATCATCATGATTGCATTATTTATAGGTTCCATCTTGTGCATTGCCCTGGGTTTGATTATACGTCATACCAAAAATCGCAAGAAGATGTACTCGAGCATACCGAATTCGGAGACAAGCTTAAGTCAAAATTCAACTAATACCGTAATGACGGTATAAGATGTGATATGTCTAACTGGCAACTGGTATTTGGATTTAAACGGATATAAATCTTAAAATGGACAGAGCCGCGAAGAGACGAAAGGCGAAAGATATTAGGCAAGAGATTTTAGGTGTAAAGTGATTAGGATGAAGTTAAAAAGAGGGAAAGATTAGAACAGTTTAAGATTTAAACAAGAGTTAAGAGAATAGAAATTTTTACAACTAGTTTTTATATTGTTATGAACTTGTTTTAAACTAATTTATTAAATGTTATAAACTTGTTTGAAAACTAGTTTTAAAATTATTTTAGACTATTCTTAAGCTTGTGAATAAACCGTTGATAGGATATGTTGATAGACTTATTATAAACTTGTTGATAAACTTATTTATAAACTTGTAATAAACATGTTTATAAACTTGTTATAAATTTGTTTATGAACTTGTTTATCAACTTATTTATAAACTTGTTATAAACTTGTTTTTAAACTTATTTGTAAACATGTTTAAACACTTTTTGTAAACTTGTTTACCAATTCGTTTCTAAACTTGTTACAAACTTGTTTCTAAACTTGTTTACTAACTAGTTATAAACATGTTTACAAACTTGCTATAAACATGTTTATCAACTTGTTATAAAGTTGTTATGAACTTTTTAATAAACTTGTTATATACTTGATATAAACATGTTACTAAACTACTTATAAACTTGTTTATTAACTAGTTAGTTACAAACTTGTTATAAACTTGTTTCTAAACTTGTTACAAACTTGTTTACTAAATTGTTATAAACTCATTTAAAAACTCGTTTCTAAACTTGTTAAAAACATGTTTATAAACTTGTTATAAACTTGTTTATAAACTCGTTTCTAATTTTTGATAAAAACTTGTTATTAAATTATTTATAAACTTGTTTATAAACTCGTGTCTAAACTTGATAAAATCTTATTACTAAACTATTTATAAACTTGTTTATAAACTATTTATAAACTTGTTTATAAACTTTTTATAAACTTGTTATGAACTTGTTATAAACTCGTTTCTAAATTTGTTACAAACTTGTTTATAAACTTGTATATAAACTTGTTATAAACTTGTTCGCAACTTGTTATATAATTGTTTATATACTTGTTATAAACTTGTTGTAAAAATGTTTATAAACTTATTATAAACTTGTTTATGAACTTGATATAAACTTGGTTATAAACTTGTTATAAGCTTGGTTATAAACTTATTATAAAGTAGTTTATAAACTTGTTATAAATATGTTTAAAGACTTGTTTGTATTCCTATTTATAAAGAAGTTTATAAACATGTTCGTAAACTTTTATTAAATCTTAACTTATTTATAAACTTTCTAAACTGTTATAAACTTGTGTTTTATCTGTTATAAACTTATTTAAACCCTTAAACACTGATATACTTTAATTGTTAACTTCATTTTAATCACTTTACCAGAAATTTAGTAGAACAAACATTTTTTTTAGTTGATAGAATTTTATTTTTCCCCCTTTATATTATTTTAATCTATTTATTTGCAAAATTATTTTTTATTATTTTATTGCGGTATAAACATAATCTACATAATTATTATTCCATTGTTTATTCTACAATTTTTTTTATATACCCCATTTTTTTATAATTATTATATAAAAAATAAAAATACCAAATTTTACAGCGAAATTGTAGGCGTATTATTTAAACATGTAATTGTGCTATAAACATTAAAAAGCAATTAATTATTAAACAATGATAATTGTTTACTTAATACAATACAAAAAACAACCAATATAAAAACAATATGAAGGAAAGTATTAAACAAAAGTTAATACAAATTTAATATAAAAATTTATAAAAAAAAAAAAAATAAAAACATTAAAATAATTTCATTAATATAACAACTAAATTGTTTAATTAACTTTGATTTTTAAAATAATTTGAAAGAAAAACTTTATAATTAAAGAAAATAGTATAGACAAATTAATAAGCAAACTTTGTTTAAATTAACAAAACTATTTGCAATTTTCTAATTGTTACTTGCTCTTTTTATAAATATTTTCTTATTTTTTTTTTTTTAATATATTCAACTCATATTTTTATGTTTATTAATTTATTATATTTTATTGTTTTATTTAGCATTACAATTGTGATAATTTTTTATTAATTTTATAAAAAAAACAACAAGATATTTAGTTTAGTTGTATAAGTTTATTATAATTTTAAAACATAAATTGAATTTTAGTTATTTAAGCTTAAAGAAAACTAAACAGTTTTTGTAGAAACAAATAAACCAACTAAAAATATAATAATATTAAACTTTTAATAAGAAGTATTATAGAAAATCTTATGTATTATTTAAACTTTTTAAAAATTATGCACTTAAAAAAAAACAAAAAACACACGAAAACCTTTAAACTAAACACCTTAATTTTAAAACTTTTTTAATATTCCACACAAAAATACAAAAATTCACCTTACTTTCATTTAGAAAAACAAAAATTCACAATATCTGGGTATTATTTTAAGAATTTTTCCAAACACAAACACACAAAAAAGAAAATTTCAAATAAACTTTAAATTTTAGTTTTAGTTAAAATTTAAAACTTTATTTAGCCTAAAAGTAAAATAAAACTGGGGCTAACTCTCGCATTCGTATGCGAATAAATTTGCATATTTAACATTTGGGATTCCCTCATTCGATAGAGAATAAAATGTATCGAATTTTCTAATGATGACATTCGATAACGAATTATCATTCGAACGCAACCTTGCGAGTTTTTACTCGTAAGCAAAGAGCATTCGAAATAACGTTTTTTTAACAAACAAAAGAAAAAAAAATTTAGTAAAAAATTTGTTACTTTAAAAAATATCATAATATTAATAATTGTATTACTTGTAGGTCAAATATATCAAAAATAAATTTTACCTATGCTTCCTTTGTGAGCCTAAAACGTCTTTTGAGGTGTTTTTTATTTGTTTCCTTATGTCATTAATGTTTTCAATCTCGTCAGAATTAGAAGACGATGAGTAAAAAAAAAATAATTGGATCCATTTTTAATTTAAAATAATTTCTTTAAAAAATTTTGCTTTTAGTTGAGTTATTTTTTGCAGAACCATAAGTTTTGTGTTTACATTTTCTTTTATTTTATTCAGTGTTGTAATACGTACTTATTTCAGTTTTCTACAACACTGAAGCAATGAATCGATTCGATTCATATCGAGTACAATCATTAGAAAATTTTGCATTGTCAAAATAAATTTCAACTCGAAAACAATTTCGATCACGACTGCCAGAATTAGCCCCCTGTATACAAAATACTATGATTACAACAAAAAGTAGAAACTAATAGTTATAATTTAATTATATATAATTTTAATTAGCTTTCAACTCTACGAAACGATGTTTAAGAAATTTCCAATAAAATTTTTAACAAAAACCCCCCCCCCCCCCCCTACCACTGAAAAGCAAAAACTCCAATAACGCGAAACTATTTTATATGATGATTATTTTAAATGTTTATGTTAATTTTATGACTTTTAAAATTATGACTGAAATTCATTACAGACCTTTTTGTTTGTAACTTGAAATTTGTTAGAAAATGTCTGAAATAAAATTCAAACAAAATTATCAATTCTTTTATAAACTTTACGAAACTTATAAACTATTTTAACTTTTAACTTTAAACAACTAAAATTAAAATTAAAACAATTTTGTAAATATTTTTATTTAGTTTAATTTTATATTAATTAAAACCTATAATTTTAAATTTTTAAATAAATTATATATGAATATTCCTATAAAAAAAAACAAAGCAAAAAACTAAAATTTGTGTTTTTATTTAGACTTGTTTTACACTCTTCCGTTTTAGCTGACCAGTTTTTGTTCAATTCTCTTTTAAACTTGCCATTTCAATTCAATTTTCGTACTTTTTAATGCAAATCAAGATTATGAAAGAAAAAAACAAAAGGAAATAAGAAAATTGACTAGTACCGTCAAGTTTATACCTTTCGTCTTGTTGTCTTTTCCCTTCTCATCCAAAAATACTTGCCTTGACGAGTCACAATTGAAGAGTGTAAATGCAGAGAAGAAAAGGCAACAAAAATGCCTTCTTGACCTTAAAATTAATTTTTTATTTACTTTAACAAATATGTAATGTTTGTTAAACATTTGCTAGATAATAATACTACTACTACATATAAATATAATAAATAACAATAAAATAAACATTTTATTTCCATTAAAAAGTGACGCTTGATAAGGTTAGTTTGTTTACATTTGGCCATTCAAACATAATTGCTTTTATCTTATCAGTCAATAAGTTTTGTTAAAAATCCAAACATAAAAAGGTAAACAATAGAAATCACAACAATGTGATTTTTAATTAACCATTACATGTAAATGTGCCATATTTTGAAACAAATATGACAACGTTTTTAAATAAATAATAAAAAACCCAACAAACACACTTATGGAATTACATTTGAACTCATAGTTTCCTTATATACTCGTATTTCCTTAACATTGTTCCGAACAAAAATTTTGTCCGTAGAAAAACTTTTTCACTGAAAGTATCGTGCTGCAATAAAATAAATATGTTTTTTTTTTACTCTCAAAAAGAGAGACGTCAAACTTCATATGAAAAAAAACTTTGTCCGAACAAATATTTTGTTCATATCGATTGGGTGAAACCACCTTTACTCTTCAATTTACGTAACTCATTTTCCCATTTCAAGTTAAGTTTCAATCAACACACTCTATTCATTAGTAGTTCTTTTTAAACTCTGAGTTTAGCTTCAAAAGCTTAATATCAATCGTGGCTATTTTATAACCGGATTTCAAATTTCTAATCTAAGCTTAACATCAAACGTTTATATTTTATACTCCAATTTTAGTTTCTAATCCAAGTTTAGCATCAATTGCGTTAATTTTAAAATCTAAGTTCTGTTTCAATCGTGATTATTTTAATAGTAGATATTTCAGAAGAAACTTCAATCGTGGATATTTTACAATCTAATTCAAATTTGCCTTCAATCAACTATCTAAATAAGGTATAATTTTGCATATTTTATAATCCAAGTCAGGCTTTAATTATGGATATTTTATAATCCAGGTCAGGTTTCACTCTACAGTCAATTGTAGATATTTTCCAATACAAGTCAGGTTTCAATATTTAAGAATCTAAGTACCGCTTCAATCGTGTATATTTTTCAAACCAAGTCAGGCTTTAATTACAGATATTTTACAATTCAAGGCAAGCATAAAATGTGGATATTTTACTATCCAATTTAGGATTCAATCATTAATATTTTATGCAATTTAAGTCAGGTTTCAATCGTGCATATTTAAGTCCCGCCTCAATCGTGGATATTTAAATCCAAGTCTGGCTTCAATCGTGGATATTTTACAATTCAAATCAGGCTTTAATCATGGATATTTTACAATCATAGTCAGGCTAGAATTGTAGATATTTTCCAAAACAAGTCAGGTTTCAATCGTGAATATTTAAGAATCTAACTCCCGCTTCAATCATGGATATTATTCTACTATCCAATTCAGGGTTCAATCATGAATATATTTTTGAAACCTAAGTCAGTCTTCAATCGTGCATATTTTACAATCCAAGTCAGGCTTCAATACTGTACTCACCTTCTATAGTTGCACCATGATACATACATAATTTTTTAAAATCAATTTCATATAAAATTTATTAATTCATCAAAAAAATGCCACCCAAACGAAAACAAAAATCACGCTTAAATTCTTTCGTTGATATTAAGCCAACCAAGGAAAGTTTGCCAAAAACTATTAGCAAAACCTCAAAACTCTCAACAATGGGAGAAAAATCCATAGGAGATGAAGAAGAAGGAATATGTGAAACGGAAGGTTGTGAAGAATTATATGAAGTATTTGAAGAATCCCAAAATGAATTAAAAACAGCACTATCAAGGTAATAAAATGAAAAAGTTTTTTTAAATTCAAGATTTTTACAAGCAAACACTTATACGTTTGGTGTAGAACCTCTCTATTGATTCAGGATTATCTGCAATTTAAGGCGGCACGTTGTGTGCAACGCTTTGTACGCGGTTGGTTGCAACGCACAAAATATAGACGTCAACGTCTGGCAGCCATTATCATACAATGTGTATGGCGTAGATTTTATTGCCAGCGCATGTACTTTCGCAAAGTAGAAGAGGCTTTGCAGCAGAGTATAGAACAACATTATTATCGTGCTGCCCAAAAGATACAGGCTCTGTGGCGTGGTTGGTGGGTACGTCATTACATACACGATCATACACGTTTGATGCGTTTACAATTGTTGGCGGGAGAAGATTTACTTTATTGTGTGGCCTTTAAGCTGCATCATTTGTTAAGGACCCATCAGATACCGGGAGTGTATTCTATAAGAAATAGCAGGTTCGATGGGTTTTATTACCAAAACTACTTGATCTTCCTTATTCTTAAACCTTATAGCGCCCTTTCCAAAGTGGAACAACTCTTAGCCGCTTTAACATTTAAAACCTGCAATCAACGTTCTGTGCAAGCCAAGGAGCAGCGACGCTATGATATTGAGGCAGCTCGAAAAGAACACAAGAAATCCGCTTATGGGACTAAAGTACCCTTTCCAGGCCCTGATATACACAATCTATGTGCACCGAAATGTGCTCCACTCTATAATGCAAAAGATGCCGATATGAGAATGTCCAAAATTTTGCAATTGTATGAAGAGGCAACTCGAGAATATTCGAAACCCAAGGAGTTGAGAAAGAAATCAGGTAAACATATAAGAGATAAATGTTTGGATCTAGGAAAACTACATTTTCCAATAATTTTCGTGATAGCATTTCCCAAACAGTTTGAAGCTGAGGCTTTTCTAACCAAACCTTCGTCATTTTGTGGTGATGTAGTGAATAGCATGAAAAAATGGAAAATTATTAAAGAAAATAATCTTAATGTGGATTCAAATGTTTTCAAAAAACCTCAAAATGTGGAGAATTTTCTTAAAGAAATTGAATCCAAAATGAGTCTTTTGCAGGGCAATTGTTATTGTAGGCGAGAATTTCTGGAGGAATTAAATAAAGAAAAGGCCAAGCTTCAAATTGAACAAGCAACAAACAATAGCTACAAATCTTCTATAGCTAGTGAGAGCATGCAATCTTCGGCATTCACTTCAGCAGGCAGTTTAGTTGAACGTTCTATGGTTTCCCGACCTAATAAAGAATCACAATCTAATTTAAAAATCTGGTAACTGATAATCCAACCCAAAGTTTCAAATACAACGCTCAATTGAAAAGGAAAAGGATCACTATAAAAAATGCCAGTGAGGGCGGGCGATACAATTTGAAATTAAATAAATTACTCTTTTTATATGTATATTGAAATCTTGAAATATGAGAATCATTTTATCAAATTTAAGGAAATTTTTTCAGATAGACCAACATTTGGAACATGTGGAGCTTTTTCTCAAATCGGTTTGAAATGAAAAATATTTGAATTAACAGTAGTAACAGTAGGTTTTCTTTACAATTATGAAGATTTTCATTTGAATCGTATTGCGGAGTAGACATACATTTCTTAAAAAAAATATCGCCAGGACTTATAGTTATGGTCATGGTGCATTAGGATTATATTTACGTCCCACTCAAAAAGTTAAAGCTTGGCGGCCAATTGACCGGCTCCAAATTTTAAATAAACTGTTTACTGAACTCGCCTCTCAAATGGGTCATTGTTTAGCGTGCTGTATGGCATGTGGCACCGTCTTGATGAAACCACATGTCAGGCAAGTCCAGCACTACCATTTTGGCCAAAAAAATTGTAATCATCGCACGCCATTCACAGTAACGTTTCTGTCTTTTTGTTTTTTTTTAAGCACGGCTCAACAATGCCACCGGTCCTTAATCCACACCAAACAGTGCATTTTTCGGAATGCATTAGCAGTTTTTGTTTGGCTGCTCTTCCATTCAACCATAAATGAGCTTCGTCACTGAACACAATTTTGCGCTAAAAAAGTGAATCTTCATTTAACTTTGCCAGCGCCCATTCACCAAAAGTTAGCTGTTGTGGAAGTTCGTGTGGCTTCAATTCTTGCACCATCTGCATTTTAAAAGGTTTTACACACAATCAAACCGCAAAATTAGCAACGTAGTGAAATAACAGAGTGCCACTTTTTTCGAACGACGCCTAGCCGATAATTCGCGGTTATCAACAATACTGGCCGACACAGCTGCGATATTTTCCTCTGTCCGCACACTACATATACGTGTTGGTATTTTAATGTCCAATAATGCAAATTAGGTGCGAAATTAAGTCACAAGAATCTAAATAGCCGTCTGAGTTGGTCGCCCAAACTGACCATAAAATAGAAGAAGTACAAGATACTACAAGCGTTATTCGTTTGTATTTCAGTCAATTCATGGTTAAATTAAAGACCAAACTGAACATAAAAACAGCTGAGCTGCCAAAAACAGTGTTGCCAAAAAGAAAGTTGCTAAAAAATCACACTTTATTAAGAATATGAAACTGCTGGCTGGAAAAAGTGATTGGGTTAAGTCTCAAAGTATGGAATAAGTGGAATTGCTCATTGAACCTTTATCTTGTTCATAGTTTGAAGATTTAACTTTTTTAACAGTGGCTCAAAGATTAAAAACTTTTGATTTCAAAATTATTAGAAGGATTATCCAAAATCTGCACTCCTGTTTAATGATTAACTATTTGCGCCGACGAAAAAATCAAAAATTCAGATTCCAACTAAACTATGTATATTAAATTTTAAAAATTCCCAAGTTTATACCTACTAATTTGCCCACATAAACCCACCAACCAATTGTTTGCTTGTAATGCCGAAGATCTGTATGTGAATTCAACGACCTTTTAAACTATGTTGTTTCCCTAGTAATTTAAGATAAAATTTTACTAGACAATAAAACATTTTCTCCTGGTACGAGTGCTGTGCTCTGAAATTACCAAAGTGGAAAATTGTTTAACCTTTTTCCACTTGTACTCTTTCGAACAATAAAAGCACATACTGCGTACCTGTAGTATATTGCAAACTGTACTTGAGTTTTTTATTTAGCATGTTTTGTCATGCATGAAAGTAACAACAAAAGTGCATTTTAAACAAGTACTAGTAACAACAAACTACAAAAATAAAGATGTAAAATGGAAATTACAAATTCAGGTAAGAAATTTGGAAACGGTAAATTTAAGTACCAACAAAAGTACTTTTGCACGAAATTCTTACATCCCCTAACCCCAGAATACAACTGCTGCTGCTATATCATACAATTCTTAACAACTTTACCACTTATGACAATTTATTTCACTCTTTATTTCTGCAGTCATTCATACCACTTGTACACTTACTTTATCATCTTTGTTGCAACTTGCAATTGTTGCTGTATTGCTGTACAAGTATCCTAACTATGCGATTTGCTTAAAATATCAAATGTACTCGCATGTAGATGATGTAAAAGATATTTTTCTTTTAACCAACTGCAGCAGCATCAGCTTCCCAACTCTCCTTTAAACATTTTTTTTAGCATGTAAAACTTTCTACTACTTCTACTTGTCATAGTTTTTGTCATGATGTATTGCTGCCACTTTATAGTAAAGTACAACTATACAACGTATAGTATAGAGTAGTAGTACTTGTAGTAAAATAACTTTAAAGTTTTGTATTTTGTGGTTTATGCAGTTTTTTTCTACTTGTACAGAGTGTGTCACACAGTTTGTTGTGCAATGAAAAAAGCAGTTGAAGAAAAACTATCATCTGTCATACATTTAAACATTTAACAAATGTCATTTAAAACCATTAGGGAAGAGGAATTTTAAGGATTCTGGTTGGCATTGGTAGGTCTGTGAAAGCTGTACTATGTGGGTTTTTAATAGTCTTAGTTTAGGATCATGCGTTGCTTTTTAGATACTCCTGCTTTAGCTTCAGTAGTGCGTCTTTAAACAGACTTGATTTACCCTCAATCAGGGATCATGGATCTTTTAATAGTCTGAGTTTAGCTTCAATCGTGAATTATTAAATAGTCTTGGTTTAGCTTTACTTGTGGCTGTTTAAAGAGTTTTAGCTAAGCTCCTTGTTTCAGCTTCAATCGTAGATCTTTAAACATTCCTGGTTTAGCTTCAATCGTGGATCTTTAAACAGTCGTGAATCTTTAAATAGTCCTAATTTGGCTGCAATAGTGGATCTATAAACAGTCTTAGTTTAACTTCATTCTTGGATTCTTAAATCGTTTTGATTGAGCTGCAATCGTAGATAAATAAACAGTCCTGATTTGTAGATCTTTAAATAGTCTTGATTTAGCTTCAATCTTGTTGTATCTTTACATATAAATAATAACACGCGTATTTTTAATATTTCAATATATATTTTAATTATTATTTATTTAAAATTCAATATGAACGCTTGTTCAACAAGTAAACGTTAAAAGAGGAATGACAAGTATTTTCTATATGCATTTAATAAAAAAGGTACATAAAATATAACGGTCATTAAGAATTGGATAAGTACTAAAGATATGCAAACATAAAAAAGGATTGCCCTCTAGTAATAATACATTACAATCTCCCACGCTTAATAGCATACGTGGTCCTTCAAATGAGTTGGAGGTCTTCTTACACGACTTGATCTTCTTAAGCTCCCCTCCGGCGTTGCTATCAGCTGAGATTCTTCAGGTGGTATTGGTTGAATTACTGGATTAGTAACTCTATGCTCGATGTGAACTTCCTCTAAATTTGGTTTTTGTTTAACGGGTGGTTCCGCAAATGTCACGGACTTTTTCGGTACTTCAACATTTGATTTATATAGTTGATTAATATGACGTTTAAGTTCATAACCATTATCGAGTATCACTTGGTAATGAAGTTGACCAAATTTGGATTTTACTATACCAAATTTCCAGATTGGCTTGTTTTTTTCAAACCAGCGCACTTGCACCCTGTCTCCCACGCTAATTTTACGAACCACAGGTGAACGCAAAGTTGATTTGATTTCCCTAACAGGGCGTATGGCATCCAATTGGATTCTTAAATCTCTACCAAGGTATAATTGTGATGGAGTTTGACCATTTGCGAGCGGAGTAGCTCTATACCGAAAAATAATTTTTTGTATTTTGATATTTAACGGTAAAATATCATCTTCCATCGCTATTAATTTAGTTTTTAAAATCTGCACGTATCTTTCAGCTAGTCCATTTGTAGCTGGATGACCAGGAGCTATAAATTTTTGAATAATCCCGTTTTTACTACAGTATTCTTTAAACATTGCACTTTGAAAAATTGTTGCGTTATCCGAAACGATGATTTGAGGAAGACCATGTGTAGAAAAAATGTCTTGCAATAAGGTGATTGTTTTCTCAGAAGTTGGAGCATCTTTTATCAAACGAATTTCTGGCCATTTTGACTTAGCATCTACTAACACCAAAAAATGGTGGTTTTGAAACGGTCCGGCATAGTCTATATGAACCCTTTGGAAATTTTCATTTGGCTCCTCCCAGTGATGAGTAATAACCTTCGGTGGATCTTTCCTCACTTTAGCACAACTGGAACACGATTTTACCAACCGCTCTATATCAGAGTCAATACCTTTCCAAAAGCAATACTTCCGAGCTAATTGTTTCATTTTTACAACACCAATGTGTGTATGATGTAATTCTTTTAAAACTTCTTCACGTAACTTTGTTGGTATAATAACACGATCACCCTTGAATAAGACGCCATCTTGAATTGAATAATTGCAGTCGAAATTTTCACCTGTTAACAATTCTGCTTTTAATTTTGAAAGTTCTGAGTCAAGATCCGTTTCTTTTGCAATGGTTGTAGCGTTAATTGAAAATGTTGAAATTTGATTAATAATTTGCTCTTGAATTACTCGTACCTCTTCATCCAAAAAATGTTTAAAATGTGGTGTATCGTTGATTGATGCTCTAGACAAGCAGTCCGCGTTAACGTTGTTTTCAGCTTTACGATGTTCTATTTTATAGTTGAAACCTTGTAGAAAAGAAGCATATCGAAGCAATCTTGCTGAAGTCATAGCTGGTGTCTTAGCATTTTGATGAAATATTCTGGACAGTGGTCGATTATCTGTTAATAACGTAAATTCTCTTCCGTGAAGATACATAAAAAATTTATCAACAGCAAAAATGATTGCTAAGGCCTCCCTGTCGAGTTGACTGTAATTTTGTTCGGCCTTCGTTAATGCTCGAGAAATAAATGAAATAGGACGTTCCTCCCCATCGACTATATGTGACAATACAGCAGCAATACCCGTTGGACTTGCGTCACACGCTAACGTTACCGGTAAGGATTGGTTATAGGGTACCAACACCCTATCCTTCAAAATTTCTTCTTTGAGATTTTTAAAAGCTTTTTCACATTTAGCTGTCCAGTTGAATTTTCTATTTTTCTCTAAAATTTGACGTAGTGGAAAAGTAAGCGTTGACACCTCTGGTATAAATTTTGAATAGTAGGTTATCATCCCTAGAAATCTTCTCGTATCTTCTATATTTTGTGGTCGTGGCAGATCCACTATCGCTCGTACTTTTTCGGGACATTTCGAAATTTTGTTGTTGCTTATGACATAGCCAAGGTATTTGACTTGCTCCTTAAGGTACTCACACTTGTTCTTGTTGATATGTAAATTGTATTTGTTTAGCCTTTCAAAACACCTTATGAGACGATGTTCGCATTCTTCTAATGTTGACCCATGTATGATGATGTCATCAAAGTATGAAATTGTACCTTCGAGTCCTTGTAGGATCTGATCTAGAATACGATTAAACTCACTTGGAGCAGTTTTAATTCCGAAAGAAAGTCTATTCATTTGATACGTACCTCTGTGTGTAGAAATTGTTTGAATTTGTTTGCTGTCATCATCTACCAAAACGTGTAAATACGCCTTATATAAGTCTAGCTTACAGAAATATTTTGCGTTCTTTAAATTGTTGAAAATTTCATCGATTCTTTTTATAGGGTAATGCGCCGCCTCTAGTTGAGGATTTACTGCCACTTTGTAGTCGACACACAACCGAACACTTCCGTCCGGTTTAGGAATTACCACCAATGGTGAACCCCAATTGCTGGTATTTACTTTGGTAATAATACCGTCCTTCTCCAAGCTATCCAGCTCACGTTCAACTTTTTCGCGTAATGCAAAAGGTACCTGTCTTTCCTTCAAAAATACAGGTTTAGCACCATCATGTAATTTAAGACTGCATGTAAAGTCAGGAATACATCCTACTTTTTCTTCAAAAATGTTTGGAAATTGTTGCTGTATATCCGAAATTGAATTAATTTTACCAACATCATTATTTTTATGTTGTTCACGTTGATCGACATCTGATAAATTTATCTTTAAATGACGAATCCATACCCTTCCTAAAAGAGCTGAACGATTTGCAGACACTACATATAGTTCTTCATTTGATGTTCTGTTTTTGTACTTAACGTTTACGTCTGCGACACCCAATGGTACAAATACATCACCCGTATACGATCGAAAAGCTATGTTTGATTTTCTTATTTTTGTATTTATTTTTAATTTATTAAATTCGTTTTCCGGTATCAACGTATAACCGGCCCCCGAATCGACTTCGAACTTTTGTTGTTTCCCTTCAATATAAATATTTGTGTAAAATTTTTCGGCATCTTTATTTGGCAACTGCACTGTATTGTTGTCATAAATATCGATGATTTGGTTTACTCCAAAAAAATGTTCTCCCGTTGTAACAGTTTCGATTGAATTTGCAGTAGTGTTGTTGTTATTGTTGTTAGATTTGCTTTGTTTCATTTTGTGTTTTATACAAACTTGCTTAACGTGACCAACTTTACCGCATGATTTACATTTCAGGTTGTTTCTGTTTACTGTACAATCATTTGCCATATGATTGGAACGACCACATCTGAGGCACAACCCTTCTATGCCTAGGTCACTGTAATTGATTCTCGATGATGATTTTGATGTTTTATTTCTGGATATGCTTCGACTTCGATTTCTTCCCCTTTGATTGTTGTGTTGATGACGCACTTGTAGTATATCACTTGTTGAACCCGTTGAATTATTTGAAATGGCCTTGCTGTCTATTTTCGCTGCTTCAAGTGTTTTTGCTTTTTCCACAATTTCAGAAAATTTTAATTCTGGCTTTTGTAACAACTGCTCTCGAATATAACCATCACGTAACCCCCTGATGAATTGCGATCTTAGGAAAATATCTGCAATTGACTTCCTGCACTCACACACAAAATCACACTCAGTCGATCTCTTTTGTAATACTGCAACAAAATCTGATATTGACTGGCTTTCATTTTGAATTTCGCACAGAAATTTATGCTGCTCAACCAAAACGTTCTTTTTGGGGCAAAAATGCTTTTCCAATTTTAAAACAATTTCATCATATTTTAGGTCGGCCACGCTTTTAGGTGCTACCAATGTTGTTAGTAATGTGTACGTTGATGAGCCCATGTACTGTAACAACAACTTTGCACACATCTCTTTATCTTGAAATATTTTCTTTATTTGGAAATGTATTTCCAGGCGCTCCTTATACGTTTTAAACGACTCTGCTTTTGGATCAAATGCGTCGAAATTTGAAACTATGTTGACACTATTAGTACCAGCATTTGATGCCTGTTGTTGCACTTGCATTGCCGTCGTCATTCTTGTAATGGCTTCCAACAATGTCTTCACTTGAGCTTCCATTTTGCAAGGTTATGTACAAAAAAGATTGTTACTTTTATTTAATTATTTATGCTGATTTACAATTTTTTTCCTTTTCACCTCGTCGCCAATTGTTGTATCTTTACATATAAATAATAACACGCGTATTTTTAATATTTCAATATATATTTTAATTATTATTTATTTAAAATTCAATATGAACGCTTGTTCAACAAGTAAACGTTAAAAGAGGAATGACAAGTATTTTCTATATGCATTTAATAAAAAAGGTACATAAAATATAACGGTCATTAAGAATTGGATAAGTACTAAAGATATGCAAACATAAAAAAGGATTGCCCTCTAGTAATAATACATTACAAATCTTGTGCTGCAATTGCAAATCTTTAAACAGTCCTAGTTTTGGTTTAGCTGCAGTCATAGATCTTTAAACAGTGGATCTTTAAATAGTCTTAATTTAGCTTCAATCGTGGATCCTTAAACAGTATTGATTTAGCTGCAATCGTGGATTATTAAACACCCTTGTTTAATTAAAATAGTCCTGCAAGTAAATATTAGATCTTTAAACAGTCTTGATTGTGCTGCAATTGTAAATCTTTAAACAGCCCTAGTTTGGATGATATAGTAGATCTTAGTTTAGCTTCAATCGTGGATCTATAAATAGTATTTTTTAGCTGCAATCTTAGATCTTTAAACAGACCTGGTTTAAAGGATATTTAAATAGTCTTAACCAAGACTTTTGGTTTAGCTTCAACTGTGGATCTTTAAATAGTCTTGAAGCTAATCATCTTCATCTATTCTCTCTGTATGTCTCCAATCATGTACATGAACCTTGTATTCCTTAGCATACTTCAAGTAGTCTACATATCAAAACTTAAAAAGTAAAATATCACTAGAAAAAGTTTGAAAGAAAAAGTTTTTTGAAGGGATTACACTTTCAGCAATTTAAGATACATATTTAACAAGGTTTTTTTTTCGTCAAACAAAAGCAATTGCTCAATGAGACAACCAGGCGTCTGTATACTGTTTATCATGTTGAAAGGTTTTTAAGAGGTTTTATTCTTTGGCATTATTGTTACGGCTTATTGTCGTTTGTATACGGCAGATTTGAGGTACAAAAATCAAGCGTAAAGTGTATTGAGACATATTTCTTACTGAGTTGAATACTAGGAGGCTGTTTTCATAAACGCAGTATGCAATGCAACACTGCATTGCATAGAGTTCATAAACGTCATTGCCTTTTTTTTTGACAATGCCGTAAATTCATTAATGCATGACAACGCTTTTGAATGCGCAACAGTTGTCAAATTTGTGCAGTGTTTTTATTTGTGATGCTTTATGATTTTTCAACAATTGAAATGAGCATATTAACGTAAGTTAAAATTTAACATAATTTTTATACAAATATGATTCATTTAAGTTTTTTTGCAATGAATATACACATATTAATTTATGAGATTCATATAACAATTATTTTTATAAAATACCCGAAAAAAAAACATACGAAAAGCAGTATTAGCATTCATAAACGTTTCAAAATGTAATTTCATTATTTTACAATGCAGTGTTGACATGAAGTATTGCTTTGCATATATTTGCAATGTTGCATTGTATACTGGATTTATAAAAACCTCCCTAATTTCAGTAGTTTTGCATTGAACAAGTAGTGATTTTACTTCTATACACAAATTTGCGAATACAAATTGAGCCTACAGATTTAAATTTCAGATTTAGATTCCTATAATTATGAAAAGTTTAGAAAAACTTGACCTTCAGTT
The DNA here is from genome assembly GCA_916048285.2 of Bellardia pandia. NCBI lineage: Eukaryota > Metazoa > Arthropoda > Insecta > Diptera > Calliphoridae > Bellardia > Bellardia pandia. The sequence goes on along the minus strand of OU696531.1, from coordinate 95,627,073 downwards.
AATAATCTTATCTGTATAACTCAGTTGAAAAGTAATTTCTGATAAGTTTCAAAACTATTTATATTGTTGTTTTTAATATATGTATGTAGATAAATAGATGAACTTTATAGCAAACAAGATTATTTTAACTAAAATAAATTTGGGGGAATGCAGTCATATAAATTTATAAAACATCTTTGTTATCAACACATTCCACAGTTGTGATTAGTTTAAAGAGATAGTAAATTGTTAAACTTTTTAAGATAAAGATTTGTTTTCTCTGTGAAAACAAAATTTACAAAAAACCTTTTTTATTGAGAACAAAATTAAATTGTCGCTTACAAAGCCAAAGAACACTTTACACTAAATAATACTTACAATTCTTTACATTCCATAACCGTAACCCAAACTTAATTTATGTTTATTTTTTTGGCAATATACCGTCAATGGTAAAAAAAATTAAATTTTTGCTTTTAAAAATAACTTTTCTAACGAGCAAATAAAATACAAAATTAAATGTTTATAAGCTGAAAATAATAAGATATAATCTATTTGCTAAACAACAAAGGAAAACATTTTGACAGGACATTCTTACGCAATTTCTCTAACAAACCTTTTAAGCCTTAAAAGTATCCTTTTCCTTGCGTAAACTGCCCATTGTGCGTATGGGATCAGATTCATTGGCATGCTTTTGTACAGTGGCTTCATGTACGCGCATAAATGGATTCCAGGACTTTTCCTCGGCAATGGTAGAAGGCACAGTGGGCGATTGGGTAGCACGTTTAAGTTTGGCCCATTCAATTCTCTTTAAAATATTATCATTTTGAGGCTCCACATGACGGGCATAGGACATGTTCTGTAAGGTATATTCATGGCCACAAAATACCTTAGTATCATCGGGTAGGGCGGACAATTTCTCCACCAAAGCAGCATACATTTGTTCAGCAGTGCCTTCGAAGAAGCGGCCACAGCCACCCTGGAATAGAGTGTCACCGGTAAAGACACACTTATCACCATTGGGTGCCTCAACAAAGTAGCATATGTGACCGGTGGTGTGACAAGGTGTAAACAAACAGGTCACATTTAAATCACCGATTTTCAAGCGATCATCTTGTGTGACTTTATGATTAAGAGCTCCAATACGTTCATCGCCACCATAAACATCTAGAGGTTTGTTAAATAGTTTCACCAGTTTCTCGTTGCCACCAGCATGATCCCAATGATGATGGGTGGTTAAGACTTTAGTCAAATTCACACTTTCCTGTTTAGCGGCGTTTATGACAGCCTCAGGATCTACTGGATCGACAATGGCAGCCTCCCGAGTATTGCTGCAAATAATCTAAGGAATAGAAGACAATATTGTTTAAATAAAAAATGATATTTACATATATTTTTTGTTGGGTTTTTTATTTGTAAGCATTTTTCTGGAGAACAATTTGCAATTTTTCTATTATTCGTAGGTCTTTATCTAGTTCGATTTGAACTTCAATGGAAGTTACTTATGTAGTTCAATTTTAGTTTATATCGTAGGTCTTTGCGTAGTTCAATTTTAGCTTTAATCGGAGGTCTTTATGTAGTTATATTTGAGCTTCAGTTGAAGGTCTTTATGCAGGTTAATTTTAGCTTCAATCTTAGGTATTTTTGTAGTTTAATTTCAGATTTAATCTAGGGTCTTTACAGTCAGGGTCAAAATTTATTCTATTATTCGTAGGTCTTTATCTAGTTCGATTTGAACTTCCATGGAAGTTACTTATGTAGTTCAATTTTAGTTTCTATCGTAGGTCTTTGCGTAGTTCAATTTTAGCTTTAATCGGAGGTCTTTATGTAGTTATATTTGAGCTTCAGTTGAAGGTCTTTATGCAGGTTAATTTTAGCTTCAATCTTAGGTATTTTTGTAGTTTAATTTCAGCTTTAATCTAGGGTCTTTACAGTCAGGGTCAAAATTTAGTATAATATTAAACACATTCGCCACAGCAGGCTACCTACAATATTTCAAAAATAAACTACACACGTTTATATGTGATTGATTATTTTGCCCTGCGATCGTATAAACGTGTGTATTTTATTTTTGGCATATTGCAGTTGGCAGCCTGCTGTGGCGAATGTGTTTAATGCTTAAGAGAAAAAGACAACTGAAATTATTGTTCGCTGTATACTAAATTTTGACACTGACTGTAGTTAAAATTTAGCTTCAATCTTAGTTCAATTTTAGCTTCAATCGAATGTATTGCAACGTAGTTCCAAATATTTAATTACTTACCATGTACATATAATTGTCCTGAAGAGCTGGCAATATCTTAATTTGCATGGTAGCCATTTTTAAATCTTCTATGGAACTATGCATGCCTCTAAATCCAACTTTGTGTAGTTTTTGTACTAGAAATTTAAAAAACGCAACAGTAAAGTTTAAGTATCAAAAAAGAAGTTTTAAAATCTAAAATTTTTAACAAATTTATATTTAAAAAATAAAAAATAAAAATTTTAGCGCCATCTACATCACAATAACAACAAGTCCTGTTTGAATAAGCTAAGACAGAAACCGAACACAAATAAACTGTAAATTAAACACAACGCGATGATGAAGAAACAAAAGTAACAAACAGCTGTTGCTTCACGCCGAATTAAAAAAAACGAACAAAGCAAAACACAAGAAAACACAAAACAAACAAAGGTTATAAAAAACTAAAAAAAAAATAGGAATTGGCACAAAATTAAAAAAATGTCATACTGGAATAGTAAATTTTCACACAAATATGGTAAAAAAAAATGCCATACATAATATATGCATGAATGTAGATTTTAAAACAATAATTACAAATTTGCGTATTGTTTATATTAAATACGCGTGTACTAAAATATTCTCCATTGCCCGGCACCATTAACAAACAAACACCACCTGTCACCAACTTATTACGAGATACTGTTGGCCACCAACATCTTTGAAATGCAAATGACTTATAGCCACATTGTGGCTGCCGCTGACAACAAACAAACCTCGAAAATATGTTGCGGTTAAATTTTGTAAAACCCCGTATTTAAAACGTGACCAAAATGGAAGCATTTAATTGATTTTAGCAATAGTTTTTTAATTATAAAATAAATGTAAAAACACACAAACACCGCTAAAGTTTGATAACACTTGTAGTTTTGTTTTTTTTTTCAAATTTTCTTTATACACGTTTTCTTATCTGCAGTTTTTCTATTATTGTCTATATATGTACATATGCATGTATAATATTTTTTTTCACTTTCTTTTATCGTGTGTTATTTTTTGAGGACTCGATTAAATTTATTTTTATTATTGATTTTTGTTTTGTTTGTTTCTAGTAAAGCTATTGAATTTTTGTTTTTAAGGTATGTAAATAAAAAGCTTTAACTAAAAGAGTATTAACAAAAGTTTATGCTAAATTATTTATTGTGCGCTCACTATGGAAAATAAATATTGAAAAATTTTTTTACACTGACTTACTGCTTACGAACGAGTGAATAATGCTATGAAAAGATAAGAATCTTCAAACAGCTGTGCCAGTGTGTGACAACTACCAGCTGTCACAGTGTTTTGCAGTCATCCCCAGTTAACGTTTTCATAAGCTCCTCAACAAAATTAGCAAAGCCCACTGGGATTTGTGTAGGAACTATAACCAATTTTGTCAATATAACCACGATTTTCATAAAAATTGGAAGTACGATTCAAGTTTTTATAAATAAATTGATTTTCTACAGAAAATCTTCTTTATAAAAGTATTTTCTACAGAAAGTCTTCTGTATAACAGTATTTATTATAGAAAATCTCCTGTATAACTCTAGTTTCTATAGTAAATCTTCTGTTTAAGAGTATTTTCTTTAAAAAATCTTCAGTATAACACTGTTTTCTATAGAAAATTTCCTGTATAACACTATTTTCTATAGAAAAACTTTCGTATAACTCTATTTTCTATAGAAAATCTTTTATAGAATAGAATTTTCTAGAGTAAATCTTCGGTATCACAATGGGTGGTATTATTGATTCCGCACGAAAAGGAAAAATAAGCGGAAAGAAATATCAATCGATATGTAAAAGGTAATGATTCATGCCACAATACTGTCTGTGTAGAGATGATACCGCAAAAAGGAAAAATACCGCAACAACGGAATGAATAATTTCAAATTATGCTTCTGTATAAAAAATTAGTTTATGCAGTCGCGAAACGGAATCAATCATTTGACCCAATTTTTTCTGTTATCTGAAATAAATTTGTTACATTGTTACCATTTCTGTTTTGTTTACTTAAGATTTTACTTTGTGCGTTTTAATTCGGTTTGTTTGTTGTTGTTTTATTGCCACCCTGTTGTATTTTATGTTTATGTGTTAGTGATTGTCTTAGCTAATCCAATTTCTTATTGTTATTGAGATATAGATGGCGCTAATAAATTCAGCTAAAAATTACACGGGACTTGATTTTTTCTTATTCACGTTTAGAAAACGTTATATTTAAAATGAACGAGGTTTTTCTTTGATATAAAGGGCTTCTTATGTGGCCGTTACCATGTAGGCCACTTTGATGCAAGGTTGTTCTAATCGTGCTCTCGCTTACAGATTTTCCAGAAGTTTACGTAACATTTTCAGCTATTTTACTGCACTAGATGTTGGGTTTGCTCTTACTTCTAATACTTTAGCGCTTACTTCAATTTTTGTAAGACGCTTTGGTCGTTTTGCACCAAGCAAATTTCTGCCTTTCAACGATTTTACCTATTTCATTTAGGGATTTACCTTTTCTATGTTGTTTATTATGATTTGCCGGGAATTGTTAATTATTAAATTTTTTAACGGCACTTTACCGTTATACATTCAAACAAAGAAAAATCAAAAGACTTGTCACTAATTTTGGAATTACAGGGGATTGTTTGCAAAAGGATGATGCCATTGTTTACTTTATTACTTTATTCAACAATAAATCAATTAAATTTGTATAAGTTTCTGTTTTTGTTTCTTTCTTTTAATTAAATTTCACTTAAATAACTTTATAAAAGGGCAATAATAACTGCTGGGTCTATAGATTTTCAAAGAATTTAATTTGCCTTGCAGGTTTTATATTAAAAACCTTAAATTTTAGTAGTTTTCTAATGGAAAACCTTACACCCATAACAAAATCGTGGATCTTTAGTTTTATATAGAAAAAACATTGGGCATGCAACTTCTCGAAAGAAAAAAATTTGATAAAGCACAGAACTTGAAGCTTTTCTTTATAAAAACATTGGGTTTTCTATATAAAAAGATTGGACCTATCGTTTTTCTATAAATACAACACAACTTTTTTGATATCGAACATTGAGTCTATACTTTTTTCTACAAAATTTAAATAAACTTCTCCATTTCACATTTTTTTAAATTTTACCAACTTTACTTATAGGGAATTACCATGGTGTAACTATAAAAGGTGAGTGCAGTAGCACAGCTGACTGACTTTGCTTACAACATACTTATGTCAAAAGTAATACTTTTTCAAGTGTTTTTGATAGTAGTACATTATTTTACACAAACAGAATGCCTATTGTGTCTGTATTTGTTGCTGATTTGCACTCACCTTGTATAGTTACACCATGGGAATTACCGTGTCTTTATGTTCCCATTTCTAAACAAATTGAATTTAATTTTAAAATTAATTCAAAATAAATTTTCCCTCAAAAATAAATACATATTATATTTATATTTCTTCTGTATTCAACATTAATAATCAAATATTAAAAATGTCCGATACACCTGCAGAACGCAATTCGAATTCAAAATCGAATCTCATAGAGGTCCAGCATGTGGGTGTAACGGCTAAGCTGCAATCACCCCTAAAAAGCCTTATGCTGAGCTATAGTTCTTCAACGGATACGGAAAACAATCAAATCCTGTATAGAGGCAGTCACCACAGCAAGACAAAGTATAATAAATTCCGCAACGAAGCCACCAATGGAACGGACACCAGCCTAACGGAAAATTCAAAAATACTTTATGAAATGAAATCTATTTCGCAAGAATTGAAAAGGAAATCCAGTAATAAATTGACACCGTCGAAAATCGAATTTCAATTGTATACCAAACCTAAAAAGAGGCTACAAAAGAATAAAAGCTGCAATATAGATGGAAATAAGAAACTCAAAAGGCAACTTTTTGAAGATGTTAGACAAAATGAAACTGAAAACTTGCCAACGAAACAGAAAACCATATTTCAACGTTTGAAATATTCCTTAAATAAAATGAAGTACTCTAAAAGCCAAACACAGCCGGAGGTAGAGAACATATTTGCTGATTTGAGGGAACCAGTAAATTTTACTCAAAACAATTGCCAGGAAATAAAAATTGGCATTTATCCTTTTGAACATGGCTGTGCTGATTATCTAAAGACACACGATTGTCCACCGCAAATACTTTCCTTAGTTTTAGCAGAAAGAGCTACACATTATGCAACACGATTTTGGGCTGAAGTCTTTGGCAGTTTACAAATTGCTGTCGCTTTTATAGTGACCTTTCTATTACAATCATATCGTTTTGTTTTGTATTCTGTGGTTAATATTTTTGTGGTGGAGTTTTTACACATGACCTCAGATTATCTAGTGAAACCTTTGCTTACTGTTTTGTTCAATGGTTTTCTGCAGCCTCCCTTGATATTTTGTTTTAATATTTTATCCTCGTTACGTGATATTTTGGAACCGATAGCTGATACCTTAAATAATTTTATGAAACCAGTGGCCACAGTGGGTGGTAGTATACGTTTGATACATGCTACCTATAATAAAAAGAATATGGCTAAAACTGTTTAATATTAGTTAAATTGTTTTGTGTTATTATTATTTGTAAATTTTAACTACCTATTAATTTAATAAAACTTTTTTTATAGAAAATTTTTAGTTTTTTATTGAATATTGCTAAAAATTTGTCAGATCTTTTGTTACACAGTAGCAAAATGTTTAAGCAGTTCTCAAAAATTCATATTTCTTTTAAAAACCAAATTTTTTAATTCCTTGTAAATATTGTACTTCCTTTTGGTATTAAAAACCAACCACAATATTAAATAAATTTGCATAATCTCAAATGTTTAACTTACTTTATGTCTTAGTTTTATGTTAATCTGTTTAAGCTTTGTTTTTTTTTCTCAATAAAGTACTTTTCCTCAAACTCATCATTAGGCAACACAAACTGCAGTGTACAAAAATAAAGAAAGAAATATTTTTATAATCCCACGCAATCACCTCTCGAAAATGGAGCAAAACAATGGTTAATGTTTTGTAAACAAATACTTAATATGTGTGTTAATCTCTTAACTACTCAATCACTCAGTGTTCTCGCAACCTTGCCTTTAAACAAACAAAACAACAACAACAATGCTGTAAGTGAAGGAAAACATAATAACAGTTTAACAAAAATGTCAGGTTGTGTCGCGTCATAGGATGACTGGCATTGTTAATGGGAGTGTTGGCAACACAACACAAACAAAAAGTCTTCTTTTCTTTGTTATTGTTGTTTTTTTTTTTTGCCAAACAATAGCAAAGAACACAATTTTACAAAATTTTCGCACCTTTTTTCAACCAAAATCACATTCTTCTCTTTACAGTAGTTAGAACAGATTTATTATTTGCTTTTTCCCACTTTACACAATGGCTGTTTGTGTATGTGTAACTTTTCTTCTCTTGACATTGTAAATATCATTTATATTTCATTGTGATTTTATACCTGTCATCATTATTATATTTATTCTTTTGTTAACTGTCAAATGGTAAATATTTGCCAAAGTATGTTTCTAAATGTATATAGTAGTTTGCGTAAAATACAAAAATTTTCAAACCATTACACAATTATTAAAGGTCTTCATCCCAAAATTCAGAGGTTTGAAGTACCATTTAGTGAAGGGGTGCTGTTTTCGATTAGATTTTCATATTTAAGTATTGAATTACATATTGAGGTTATGTCTGTGTAATTTTTTGAAAAAAGGGATAATCAAAAACTCATTAGAGGTACATATTTTAGAAACAGGATATTTTAAATTACTTGGCGTCCAATAAAAGTTTCTTAAGCGCTACATTAAACTCAAATTTCAGCTCTCGTTAACGATGGTATTAAATCAAAATGTTCGTATTTAATATTTGCCTACAGAATTACCTACTCTAGCTGTTGTTTGGGCGCAGAGGAGAAAGAATCGGTACAACACTTGGAATGTAATTGCACAGCTCTGCAAAATCGCAGACTATAAACTGGACTGTTTGAGGAAAGTGTCGTTGATGGGTTTCATCAGATTCTTATTCACAATCTGGACTGTCTTAAGGAAGTTTTTATTACAGGTTTGCAGTTTTTAAAAGTTCTGAGAAATGAGACTTGAGTCGTTTCGAAGCGAAGATTCAATTGTTGTTGGAAAGTCTTAGGGAAGTGTTTCCAATGAATCTAAATCCCAAAATCGAATTGCCTTAAATAATAAAAATATTTTATAAATACAAAGACTATCGAAGGAAAGAAAGAATGGGTACTAAACCGACAACGTCATTGTATCGCTCTATAAAAGAACAATCTGAGTTATCCATATCCATTATATATACATATGTATACTGTTTCAGGATGTAATCAGATTTTTCTGAAGAGCTTTGAACGCAAGCTACAATATCATGAGCTGTACTATTTTACGGAAGTGTTCCTAATCCTAATTGCCTAGAATAGAGGAAATAGCTTATGGCTTTAAATACTATCAACTAAAGCTAGATTTACACGATTGAAATTTTCTTCAAAATTTCTCTTCAAAATGCTTTAAACTTGTGTAAACAGCAAAATTTCTGCAAAAGTTATTGATCAAAATTTATTGAACAAAACTTTTGAAGATTTTATTGATGCCGTGTAAATGAGCATCAAAATCGCATCTGGCAATATTGATAACAATAAATAATTTGACAGCAGGTTCATTCTTTTGATTCAAAACCATATCAATACTTATACAAGTGCTGGTGCTATAATATTGATGTGTTTTCCATCTAATGCCCCGATTGAATTGGAAAAATTCCACATTTTATTTATACTTTAGGAAATACTCTCCCTTTCCTCTTCTGTTGCTGGTATCTTTACCAATATATATTATTTTTGATATGTTTTTTTATTTAATAAATTAGGTTTTACCTTTAAATATTCATCTTTTAATCTATATCTATATACATATATAAAATTAAGTGGCAAAACTTCCTGTTCGCATACTCCTCCTAGACGGTTTGCCCGATTTCAATGAAATTTTCTGGGGTGATTGGGGTCTGTGTGGAGGGTAAGAAATTTAATGTGTATATCTTTGCGCGTTTTGAGAGGGGGTAGCGAAGCACACCGGCTTTAGCTAGTACTTTATATAATGCAGCGCAGACTTCAGGCACAATATTGCATATCGATGATCTTGATCTTTTAAACAAAACATCAGACCTGGGTCACTGACACCAGTCGCTAAAAATCTCAAAGTAATTGCCAGGCGTTTTCCGGGGCATAAAGATTCCTGCATATTAGTATTAGCCTTTTCTATTGATGGGGTGACTAGATTAAGCAAATAATCAAAATCGTCTGGTGACATTCGCACTAAGTTTTTGTATAAGTCAGGATCATTCCTTATCAATCGCTCCCTAAAAGAGACAAACCATCCAAAAGAAAAGGTCGAACCCTATCTTTCTTTTGTTTTCTTATTTTTTTTTTGCATTATTATAAGCTACTTCTTCCTACAATAGTAAAAATGTTGATGCTGTGATGATTGCGTCGTCGTCCATACTTATTAAATGGTTTTTTTTATAATAATAAATTAATTCACAAAAGAAGCAAAACAGCTGATCAAAGTCAATATTTTCAATATAAAAAGTTTACCAATAGTGTAAATTAGCTTCAACAAATTTTGATCAAATTTTTATCAAAAGATTTTGAAATATATTGAAAGAATGTTTTGATCAAATTTTTGAAACGTGTAAATAGAACATCAAAATGAATTTTCAAAATTTTGATAAGACTTCAAAATACCTTCAATCGTGTAAATCTAGCTTAAGTTCTATACAATTTTGCCTGATATTGAAAAAATGGCAAACAGGGTTTGACAAAATTTTTGAAATTTTAATTTTCAAATGCGTATAACTTCCAAGATTATAGCACATGCAAGCATGTTTTTAAGATCTAGCCGAGTATTATCATTTTATTAAGTTTTAAAGCTAAAAATTCCAGAAGAATATTGGTACCTTAATATCCTAATTTTTAATTATTTATACTTAGCATTAAGATTTTCCTAACTAAACATTAGTCAAATAGTCTCATAATTAGCCTTTAATAAATGCCCTAAACAAAGAAAAACAATGTTCAATCATGCTTAACATCATTTTTCAAAATATGGTGTCAAATTTTCCTCGGCTGCCAAACATTATAAATGTGGACAACAAAGAACAAAGTAACATATCCCAGCAGTTCTGAGTGAACGTCCCCAAGAAGTTATTTTACATAGTAATTAGGGCAAGCACTAGTTACTTGTGTGTGGAAGTCTTTTGGCACTGTCTGACTGTCTGACAGGTAGCGATTGACCCAAACAGTGAGTCTAAAAGACATACCTTATTACTCAACCCAACCACATACCATCTACTAAGAGACAGTAAGGGATACCTTGACTATATAAAAACTGCTGGGCACTAAACTATACATATGTTTGCATAGGTAATTTTGTGGTACATTTCGTTTAATTTTTTTATAACTTCGACATTTTTCAACTAATTGCTTAGATTTTTGTTGCTGCCATTAGTTTTTCTTAGTTACAAGTTAGAGCACGCGTTTACACGCCCATATGCTCTAAAAAAAAGAAATAAGTAAAAGGGGTTTGTTCTTTCGTTGGTGACGTTTCTTATGTAGTACATGGCAACCAAATGTTGTGTACACTTTGTACTGGTACTTAAAATGAAACATACAGACATAAATTGTGTTTTTAGAACGTTAATTTGGAGAGACTGTGTAAAATGATGCTTAGATAAAGTTTTTTTTTGGCTGTTGCTTGCATATATAAAGTTGCCGGACATCTAGAAGAAAATAGAAGGGAAATATCCTTTTAAAGATCCACGATTGAAGCTAAACCAACACAGTTTAAAGATCAACGATTGAAGCTAAAACAAGGCAGTTTAAAGATCCTGGACTCAAAATCAAGAAAGTTTGAAGATCCACATTTGAATCAAAACCAAGACAGTTTAAAGAACCACGATTCAAGCTAAACCAAGACATTTTCAAGATCCACGTTTGAAGGTAAACAGACTATTTAAAGATTTACGATAGAAGCTAAATCAGCACAAGTTAAAGATCCATGATTGAATCAAAATGAAAACAGTTTGAAGATTGACGAATGAATAAAAACCAAGACAGCTTAAAGATCCTTGAAGCCAACTCAAGATGGTTTAAAGATCCATGATTGAAGCTAAATTGAGACTATTTTAAGATCCACGTTTGACGTCTGGTTAAGATAAATGATAAGACTAGATCATATCCAAATGTTAGTATGTAAGGAGTACTATATCCAGCCTGTTGCGTCCAGGTATCCAATGAAATCGCACCATCTGATACTTTATGTCTCTGCTAAATTGTTTAGTATATGAGTGTTGAAAAATTTGAGTCTAAAGTTTTGAAGAGCCAGACTTTCACAGAGAAGATGAAATACTATTTCCTCTTTCTCAGCTGCGACAGTGATTATTGAAAGGAAGTTCGAGTCTGCTTACATGCTTACAGTCGTCCAGTGACCAGTTAGCAGCGCAAAAATTCTTGAGATGTCCTTACGTTTTATATTGAGAAGCTGCGTACTGCATTTCTCATTTTATGCTGGCCACATATTTCTAGCGGTCCTGCATGATTGCGCCACCTATGATCCACCTTTAACTTTCGATCGAATTCAAAGGACATATTGGGATAACTTTATTGAAGATTAAATAATGATTTCAAACAATCTTTATTTAAATGCCAAAGAAAGATGAGAAAGATAATCTACTTGCAAGGATATTAGACAATGGGACTACAGTTAAATGAAAGTATCAATCGTAGCTCTTTGAGTACTTCAATTTCTGCTTCAATCGTAAATCGGTTTTAGCATCAATTCAAAACTATTTATGTAGCTCAATTTCGTAGCTCTTTAGTTCAGTTCAATTTCATTTTCAATAGTTCAAATTTAGTTTAAATCAAACCTCTTTAAATACTTAAATTTCAGCTTCAGTCATAGTTCTTAAGCCATTACCGCCCATTGTATTATACTATAAATACACAACTTAAAGTTGAAGTAAAAATTATATAATGCTGTTTTTCGCTCTGGCAATGCTTTTTGTCAGTCAACAAGAGTGTAAATCATAGTTGAAAAATAACAGTAAGGGAAATCCCCGTTTTGTCTAGCGATTTATTTCTTGCTGGATTTCGAGTGCTTATTTAGACTATTTCACATCATTTGAAAAGCGTTGGAAAGCATTTAATATATTTGATAACACCACATTCTAATAAGATCAAAATAAAACGGTTTAGTTCGTATAGATTTTTTAGCGCTGTAACATACTAAGTGCTACTGTATTAAGTTTAGTACACTGGGAGTTCAAGGTAAGATAAAGTAGTACGGTTAAGACATTTTTATTTTGAGTTGTTGTTTATTTTAGAGTTAAAGTTTTTGCTGTTTTTAGACTGTTTTTTATTAGCGCCTTGTTATTAACATTATTAAAATAATTTATAATGAGTAAACCTGTGCGATACGGATATCGTAATTGGGCGTTGACCAGCTTCGACGGTTATTGTTATACATTTGATGTACATATGTATATTGTGGGAAAACTTCCGCGGCTATCATTGATCTTTGCACTCGTGTTGTAAAGAGTTTGCTTTCAAAAGCGCCAACAAAACCAGAAGAACATGCTGTTTACTTTGATATTTTTTCGAATTACTATCTTCTTGTAAATCTGAATAGCCTTGGGTTTGTTTACTTACATATTGGATATGACTATTTCAAATACATGGAGGTTATATTGTATTACAAACCCTGATAATCGTGTTGATCAATTATGGTTTCGCAGACATATAGCACGAACGTATCTAAGCGACAAAAGGGAAAATAAATTTAGTCAAACATCTTCTAGAATTGAAGATGAAGACAGGAAAAATAATGGCCGCTACCATCAAAAATTACCAAGTCAACTTAGATGTGTTATGTGCTCAAATCGAGTTAAAACGTCATGTAAAAAGTGCCTGAAAACGCTATATTTGGAAAGAGGATGTTTTGCAAAATACCACTCATAAGCGCCCATTGTACTAAACTTAGTACACCTTTAAAAACACAAGTTAGAATATTTTTTTCCGTTTTGTTCTTTTTTAGTACAATAGAAATGATATTTAAAACTAATAATAAAAATTTAATTTTAAAAATTGTTCATGGTTTTTATTTAGGCGTTAATGGGTTAATGTAGTTTAATTTCAACTTTAATCAGTGGTCTCTATACATTTACCCCCTGTTTCAAAAACGATTATTAAATTTAACAAACGTTTATTAAGACAGATTTGCATATAAAAATTTGCTTAATAAACGTTTGTTAAATTTAATAATCGTTTATGAATAAGGGGGTTAAATTTTAGCCTAGAAATACCCAAATTACAGTCACTTTAAACTGAATCAAATTCTTTTCATCTGGCAACTGTTTTTAGCTTTTCTCAGGGAAAGTTAACAAACCAAATAAGCAGCCAGATTTTGACTTATTACTTTTGGTTTGTTAGGTGTCCATTTACTTGTCTTATTGCTGCTGCTGAATCTAATAAAACACACTGGATTTGACTGCTAAGGGTGACAAAAATAAATAAATAAAAATTTAACAAAATTTATTAAGTCTCTAAGGCATCAAATTTTAAGTGTGAAGTCGGTAATTAATTAAATATTCACGGGATAATATTACAACTAAAACAAAAACCGCTAAATTTAGGGCAAAAATCTTGAAAACTAAACAAATATATTTAAAAAAAAAAACTACAAACAAACAAGTTTCAAAAATTTTTTGTAAGTGCTCTAAATTTGTTTCCTAAAAAAATATTAAGATCTTAATCCAAGAAGCAAAATATTACAACAATTGTTAAATATTTCTGGCAATTGTTATTTGTATTGATTTGGTTAGAGATTTTCTTAGATAGATTATTTAAATTTTTAAAACATCCGGAAGATTAAGAGCCAGACACTTTGCACAGATAACAATCTAACACTAATACAACACACAATACACATTTTTAAGGAAAAGAAAGTGTTATAAAATATACAACCGTTCAAATCCATATAATGAAAATTCCTTTAGGAAAAATATTTGAGTTTTTAATATAAAAACTAGTTTTTTTTATTTAATAAATCTCTTTTTAACTCCCCAAAGATTTAATTAGTAGAAAATTATACCAATTTAAACATATGTTTTCTTTCTGTACTCATCATACTCAACAACATCATTATAATCGTGTTTATGCCCAAGTGGTGTAAAAATGAAGTGAACAATTTAAACCGAATGTTTGTAAATTAAATTTACCTCGATTTGGGTTTTCCTCTTTTTGTCCCTGTTTATTCTATAGCCCTTAAATGGGGAGGGTTTTCCCAACTTTTATTCATTCATAGATTTTACACACTAACAGATTTTTTCCTGTTCTTCTTATACTCTTGTCAATTGTCCTCTTGTTTGTCTGAACACAACAATAACAAACACCAAACAAAAATGTGTAAAAAATCTTTATATGATTTAATTGTAATTTGATATGCTTTGTTGGATTTGCTCGTTTTTGTTTTATTTGTGAATTTCTTCTTGTTGTTTTTGTTAAATTTTTAGTAATGTCACTATTACAACAACATCTTATGCAATGTTCATTTATTACATTTTGTTGTGTGTTAATCTCTCTTGTGTACATTTCATTGTTTGTTTATTTTAGCTTGATCCTGTTGCATACTTTGTGTTGCTAGAACGATTGTGTATGTCTAGTGTAAAACTCCTCCTACTTTTATGCGAACAGGAACGCAGAGAAACTGAAACAGTTTAATAAAGAAATTTGTTTTATATTTAATTTTAAATTGCTTTTACTACACATACATTCGGTTACTTAAGACTTGATTTTTAAACGCTATAAATAGGTTTTCAACAAGAACTTGTTTTTAAACCGTGAAATATTGGACTAACACGATTTTACTCTTTGAAATATGTATGTACCTATGCATAGTAGAAGCTTTGACTATTGTACAAATCAGAGAATCTGATATTCGTGATATTTTCGTTCAATATTATAGGGTGGTTTTTTAGCAACTTTCTTTTTGTCAAGACGGTTTTTGGCAACTCAGTTGTTTTTTGTGTAACATATTACTGTTAAACATGTCCGGTTGGTCTATAATTCAACCATGAATCGACTTACATATGTACATAAATACAAACGAAACGGTTGCAGATTATTGAATATTATTATTAAAATTCATGCGCGGTTAAAAAAGTGCATCGTGCGTTTCTTCCATTTTATCGCCAGTTTGGGCGACTATCTGAGGCGGCTATTCAGAATCTTGTGACTAAATTTCGCATCAAACTTACATTATTGGACATTAAACCACCAACACTTTTAGGGGTAAAACCTTTTAAAATACACCTGGTGCATGAATTTAAGCCACACGACCTACCACAACGGCTAACTTTTTGTGAGTAGTCGGTGGCAAAGTTGGATGAAGATTCACTTTTTTTATCGGAAAATTGTGTTCAGCGACGAAGCTCATTTCATCTCAACCAACAGGAATCATAGCGAAATAAGACATAAAAGGAGAGAAAATTTCTCCCTGCGGAATACTACTACTCGCCAATTTTTAAAGAATGGCACTAGGCGTTACGCTCTTGAAAGATCCTTTTATATCCGGGAAGGTAACAATAGAATACTGCTTATGCCTTTCAGTAGACCCCATCAACAATTGAAGAGATGTTACCAGAGATCTGGCCTTGGTATAGTCATGTTGGGATTAAGGCATCCGGTTCAAAATGTTCTTTAATCGATATTTTTATTATACCATATTTTTGAGAGTACTTAATTGATTAGACAAAGATCGCACAGGTCAGTCAAAACATTTGAAGACCACGAATTTGAGGCATTAATCCATGAAGGTTGTTGTTAAATTCAACAAAAAGCTTGCAAAATCATTGGAAGCAATTCAACTAGCAATTGAAAAAAAATTTGGAGCAGCAGCATTCATTCAAAAGCAGGGTAATTACTTGTAGGTATCATAAGAATTGAAAACGAGAGACCTCGAAAGCGGCTTTGCATGTTTGAAATGGTGCTTAAACTCTATAAAAGGAAATCATTTTTGCAGTGAACTATTACTTGCGATGAAAATTGCATCCATTATGATAACCCGAAGCATAAGAGATCGTATTCATATACCAACGAATCAGCCGAATCGACACTAAGACAAAATATGTATCCATGATAATCCTCCGTATTTAGCGGATCCAAAAGGGTCCTATATATTATGAGCTGCTTTATTCTGATCAGACTATCACAGGTGAACTGTATCGAATCCTAGAGTATGCAGCCAGACATGAAAGCGTAATATTCCATTGCTTCATCCGCTTTATATTTCTTTGTGGAAAAGAACTGGATTTACTAAAATTTTACTAGTCAGTTCTTTTGTGATTCTACTCTAAAATGGTCTATATTTTCGATTGGATTTCTGAAATTTCCCTGGATGTTAAAGAAATCTAAACAAAGTGAATTAGGATATATCTTTATGAGCCGTGCTGGTAAATGCATAGAGTCTATCAATTCTGTATATTAGCAATTTTTTTCTGTAGCGAAAAAGAGTGGAACAAACTGAAGTTTTACTTGTTAGTCTTTTGCGATTTTAGACTATTCTAAACAAATTATTTAAGTTAATGATGGCATATATTCCATTAAAAAGATGTTGGCTACCGTTACTGCTAAAATACACTTAGCGAAATAATTGCAATTGCCATTGCAGCAAAAATACCGTTACCCAAATAAACGAAAATGCCGTTAACTTTAGAAACCCGTTAACGTTTTTCTAAATTATGAAAATATCATTCTTTCCGCAATTGAGCTTATTGAAATCTATGGATTTTATAAATGTAATAATAAAGCTTATTATAAATTTTGCTAAATTTGGAAATGAAATTACCGTTATGATTTAAAAACTGTTTGCTAAATAATAGTAAATACAAAATGCCGTTACCACTACATATGTATGTATATCACCGTTACCGCAATTAACTAAATTAACCTCATCAATTGGTATCATTGGCTAATCTTGCAACAAATGCAATCAAAATGTCATTCAATTTCTTACATACAATTACCTTACAACTAAATATTGTTTATAATTTGTTAATTAATGAATTAATAATTTTTATTTACAATTACGTAAATTTCATTCAAAATCTAGATTTCACCTGATATCACAAGATAAATAAACAAAATTACATACTTTAATTTAAACACACATTATAATGCATTTAAACACATTATTTCAATCATAATAAATAACAAGTATTAAACTTTTATTTACATAAATATATATTTTTGTTTACAAAAAAGTTCGTAGAATTTACTAAAGCAGAAAAAAACATTTTGTTTATTTAAACATAGCGTGGTGAAGGGTTTTCATTTAGATGTTGTAGATTTTTTTTAGTTGTATGAGTATTATGTTTAAAATGTTTTCATTTAGCAAAGTTTATTATAATTTGGGTGCCCTACCTACTAACTATTACGACTATTAAGCTATGTGTCCACGATGGTCTAACAACTGTGTAAACTTGAAATTTTTGT
Organism: Bellardia pandia; assembly: GCA_916048285.2. NCBI lineage: Eukaryota > Metazoa > Arthropoda > Insecta > Diptera > Calliphoridae > Bellardia > Bellardia pandia. The sequence goes on along the minus strand of OU696531.1, from coordinate 95,609,300 downwards.
CTTCCAACGTTGTAAGAAAAAGCACATTTTCAGTACATTGGAAGACAAAAATATTTTCAAACATCAAAACATCTAACAATCGTGTAAACACGCAATTTTGTCATTGTCATTGTTTTAAGACAATTGACAAATACTTTTCATTGTCATATGTGCATATGGCAGCATTGTCATAGAAATTATTTCTAAATGTAACTCTGTATATACATAAATAATAAACAAACAAATGTGCATTGATAAAATTTTTGAAAAAAGTGGAAGAAAATTAAAGAATTAAATTAAAGTGTGCATTAATATAATTTTTAAACACACACACAGAGCTGCAAAACGAATTTGACAATGCCACACAACAATCTGACAACCGTGTAAACTGACAATTTCGGTTGACAGATAAATTCATTGTGTGACAATTGTGTGCAAATGAAATTGTTAGTTTTCTTACAGTCGTGTAAACTGACAATTTACCTTTTGCAAAAAATTTTTCAATGTCAGTCAGCGTTGCCGTTTTGGTTAATTTTAACCAAATTTGGTTAAATTTTTTTTCAGTGTGTAAATGTGTAATTTTTTTTTTCATTTTGGTTATTTTTATTGATAATAAAAAATGTAAGAATATTTTGTTTAGTAAATATCAAATTAGCATGACATAAAATTAAATTTTGAAGAAATTTTTAACGTATTTGTATATATAAATGAACTTTTTTGTAACAAATTTCAAAAATATTTGTAACAATTTTTACAAATTTGTAAAAGTTTTTAGTCACTAAACAAACCTATTGTTTTTAGCAATTTTTATATGTTTCTTTTTTATTAAAACTTGAATTTGTTACAAATAAATGAATAAAAAAATTTGGTTATTTTTTATTTCAGTGTTGGTTAAAAATTTTTTTTGGTTGTGGCAACGCTGATGTCAGTACATTGATAGCACATTGGTAGATATGACAACGTTGTAATATCTGACCATCGTTGTTATATTTTGGAATTGTTTGTCCAAAAAACTTTCTGCAATTGACCTTTTGTTCATAAAATAATCTTTTTACTGTTAAGTTTTTTAGCAGAATATTTACACCTTGAAAAACTATAAAGTGTACTTTCAATTTGCCTATAACGTTAAGAATATTTTCTCTCTGTAAATTTGACACCCAACTATGACAGACAACGTCAAAATATGTATTTGTTTATAATATATACAAACATATTAGTACAATACATATTTACACACATTCGTACATATGTATGTAAATACACTCAGAGTCAAAATTTAGTATACAGCACGCTTTTTCATCTATGAAGCAAAATATTATTACATATTATAATAAGAAATATATAAGTTTAAGGAAATTTTGTGAGAAGAAAAATTAAAAACCTGCGAGAAACAATCATAAAAAATTAGTATACAGTCAAAAGAAAGATAACCCTATTTTATATTGCCAAAATCCAAAAATTAAAAGTTAATAGTTTGTGAGCTTAATTGTTCAGCTTAATTACAGCCTAGAGTCGCCTTTTCTTGGAATTTACAAGAAGTTCAGTCACATCTCTAGTAATATTGACCCACTCTTCCGTTAAAGCTGTTCGTAGTTAGTTTTTGGATAAATTGCTTATTTTTCTGATGTTTCTGTCCAAAATTTTCCTGCTCTATATGTTAAGTCTGGAGATTGCGGAGGTGACTTGAATTGCTTAGGCACGTTATACAATAGCCACTCCTTGATAATTCTGACGGTGTTTCCTCGAACTTTACTTCTTTCAATAACTTTTTAATAGTTTTGAACGTTTTCAACAATATCTTCGAGAGATTTTCCGTTGCTTGGGTGCAACACTATATATATATCACCTCCACTGGTAAATCTTTGTAAATCTGTACTTACAAAATAATTACTTATTTTATTTATAAAAAATGCTTAAGGTAATAAAGTCTACTCATAACGGTAGTTATTTTATTCTATTTTAACGTTCAGTCATTTTTAAGAGCATTTTCTCTTTTGTTAGATAAAAGATAACTGTTTAATAAAAGTTAGCCTATGCATAACATTTTTATAAACTAAATAATTTTAAAAATATAGACTTATTTTAAAGATATTATTCTTCACAGATAATATTGTTCGCTGTATACTAAATTTTGACTCTGACTGTAGATTTATTTATTTATTGTATTTTAAGCATATTTTGTTTTCTTTATTTATTTATTGCACAAAAAATATATATTTTTATGCTGATTTGAGCAGATAATAAAAGTGTGGGAACCAAACTAACTCAAGAAGACAATAAACATTTGTAACGAACTTTTTTAAGGTTGACTAAATCAAGACAAAATAAAATTAAATTAAAATAAAATAAAAACTCAACAATAAAATTTAAAAAACAGTAGTTTAAGTTTGTATTTAACACTCTTATAGGAAGGATTTAACATTTAAGCCTTTTGTAAACTTGCGGTCAATTTGACGCATGTTTAAAATAAAGAACATAATCAAAGTAAAAATTCATTTTGAGAACAAACAAAAAATAAATCCTGAACTTGTTGTCTTTAAGCCCTGACACGCAGCCAATTAGCTATAATAAAAATACAAATTTGTATAAATGAATTTTCTCCTTTTTTTGCCAACCAAAGGGTGTTGCTATTGGAAGCTCGGGGGAGGAGAACTTTACGTGTGGAAGTGTGTAAAGCTTGTTAACAAATGAAAAGGATTATTGTTTTTGCAACCCTTGCCATGATTTGTACCTGCCAGATTCGTGCGAAAGAATTTTATTTATTTTATTTTAAACCATTTCAAAGTTTTTTTTAGGTATAATGTTAACATAATGTTAACCAGGTTAGACAGACTTGTGTATATTAGTAATTTGGGAAAACTTAAAGTTTAGGGGTATGATATTTAATTTTAAAATGTTTCCGATAATTCATGAAGCAATTGGTTTAGCTTTAAATTGTTTTTTATTGACAATGAAGACACCAAATTGCCAAATTATTAATTTCTTCAATAGGCCAACAATTTCTTGTGAATTTGTCTCGTGTGGACAACTCTAGTCATTATTACTAGATGGTATTAAAGAAAACTGTGAACAAGCAAATCTACATAAATTCTGTACTTCTGCCGACGTTCTGATCTTGAGCGCACAAAACGATGTCTTGATAAAATTACGGTCACACTTGGCAAATATTTGCCGAAAAATAAAATATATTTGATCTCTAATTATTTAGTTCGTTTATTTGACCTTTTTTAATATTTAATAGTTTCTTTTTACAAGCAATAATATAAAATTCAAGTGACCTTATTGCTTGTAAAAAGAAACTATTATATATTTGATCTCGTTTATTTATTAAAAACAACTTCGTTTATTTAGGACAGGACACAACAAATATTTAGTTTTATTTTATTTGATGCTGTTTGATATTACAAAACTCTTGTAAGAGTAAACAACGTCAAACAAATTTGTGCTAAAACAAGTGGTTAACATTTTTTTGAATAAATATTTGCAAAGTGTGACCGTACCTTAAGACGTAGGGTAAAGATACTTAACTTTTGTACTAAATGTTTAATGAAGTGTAATAAAGAATTAAATAATTGTTTCTTGTTATTACTGTTTAAACTCTTTAAGGCTCAGTTAGCCGACTGTAATGGAATGTAACTGCAACAGCTGATGGATATTGTTATGTGTAAAGTAATGCAAATGGTTATGGAGATGTAAAGTAACGCAACACCGTAATGTATGAATCTGTAAGAAATAGAATTTCCTTACATTTTTACGTCATTATACAACATTCTGTTACAGTCGGCTAACTAAGGCTTTATCGTAACCATGATCAAGAAAATGTGCTACTTGTAATAGAGAATCATTATGATCATTCGCTCTCGTCGATTATGATCATTTTCTGGGTTCTTTGATTTAATACAGCTCTTGTGGTCCTACCTATGAAAACTTTTGTTGGTTTTGTCTAACCCAACCACGATCAGTTATTCTATGCGCAGGACTTCTCGTTTCCACATTTAAACCACTGCTTTGCGAAATTGACATTAATTTGTCATGTTATCGAATAGCATCCTTATCAATACCGCTGGATTCCCTTTCCACTAACTGAACATTTTGCAGTCGTCAATATTATATAGTGATAGTTACCTTCAGTATATTGTTACTGTAATCATCCGAGAAGCCTCTTTTAATTCAAGAATATCTTTGTCTTTATTGCTACTCTGGGGAATGGTTGGTTTGGTTTGTTTTATTGCTCTTTGAAGCTTTTCCGAATTATCTGTCAATGAATTATCTTGAGTTGACCCCAGACTCAGATATTTTAATCTGTATTCTTCTCTACACTATTACTATAGCGGAAGCCAGTTGCCAACGATTGGTAGCCTGTTTTAACAGAACCACTAGCTGCCGGTAACCTTCTGCACTGTTACTTCAGTAACACCATCACTTCTGCTTTATTCTTACAATGTGTCTGGATTTTGATGTGAGTTCTTTCTTCAATTTTCCATGTGACGCATTATCTAGACATCTATGGACAACTAACTATTAGTAAAGATTATGATATCCCTTTCTTTTGTGCCTTGATACTGAAAATGCTGGCATTACATCGGACTATAACAATGATTTGGGACAGTCTCAATTATTTGTAACTATTCCGAAAGGTTACTCTCCAAACAGACATAGAAAATCTAATTATCTGAACCACCTTAGAAATAACTAGGGATATTATATGTATACATGTTATACTTTTAATTTTCTTCGATAAATTCAAGACAACATTCAAAATTGGTTGTTTTTATCATTCTTCAAACAAAATCTTTTCACTAAAGATGGAAAAGACATCAAACTTTTGGAAAATTTCTTTAATTAAGGGCTGAGAAACTCGGTTATATTTCTAATCCTAAAACTCTACAAATTTAAAATTTTTCCTGATTTCATTAATCGAAAATCTTACATAATCCTCTGACGAAATAATCTCCTTCACACTAATTAAGCATTTTTCAAATTGTCAATTGTTTTTCTTTAACATTCTATTTACTATTCAATATATAAACCTTTATATCCTGACAATCTTTATTAACAATAGCTCCATCTCTTTTCCACTCGCATTTCCCAGCTAAAAATCAATACAGTAGCATTCATATTACTACACCACCAGTACGAAAACAAATTCAATTGACAATATTTTGTTTATTTTATCAAATCTGTACATTAAAGTTGAAATCTTTGATTCGTTCAGCTTGTTCAAACAACTGAATGAATTGGAATTGGGAAAAAATCCCTGTATTTATCTCCAATTGAAATTTGACGCTACTAGGTAACAGACGAAAACACAACATAAAAAACAGACAGCAGTTGAGGCAGCAACAGCAACAACAGCAGCATAGAACTAAAGAGAATGTACAAAAACAAAAGAGTCTCATATTGCAATTGTCAGCATTAAGCTAAACTGTCACTAACTGCATACACAGATAATAGAATAAAAAAATAGATTCCTGGATTTTTTCTTGCAATTTATTTTAAATATTTTAAGATTTAATCAAACACAATTATTAGACGTCTTTTTTGGTGATTAATTGATAAAGATAAGTTGGGTTTAAGAGTATGAAAGCGATTTAACTAGGTCTCTGGAAAATTTTAACTGACTTTTAATAGTTTCGATAGATTTAATCCAAAGTTAAAATTCAAATACACTCAGAGACAAAATTTAGTATACAGCGAACAATATTTTCTGTGAAGAATAACATATTTAAACGAAGTCTATATTTGTAAAAAAAAAATTTATATAAAAATGTTTCAGATAGACTAACTTTTAATAAACAGTTATCTTTTTCTCTTACTGAAAGTTTTATCTAACAAAAGAGAAAATGCTCTTCTTCAAATGCAGTCAATATTTAGTATACAGCAAGAATGATAATGATTTTATCATTCTTGGTATACAGAAAGTTGAGATAGAAAAAAAGGTACCGTTAGGTATCGTTATGAGTAGACATTATTACATTAAGCACTCTTTAATGCAATTTTAAATAAAATTAGTAATAATTTTGTAAGTACAAAGTTAGGAAATTATTTAAGGAACCAAATGTCAAGTGTCAAAGATTTGCCAGTGGAGGTTAGAGATTTAATAGTGTTGCATCGTAGCAACGGATAATCTCTCGTGTTACCCGAACAGCTTTAACGAAAGAGTGGGGCAAAATTACTAGAGATGTGACTGGACCTCTTGTTAACTCTATAAAAAGGCGACTAGAGGCTGTAATTAACTTTAAATATTTGGATTTTTGTAGTATAAAATGGGCTGTCATCTTTCAACTGTATATTAATTTTTGATTTTTATTTCAAAAATCTTTTAAAATAAGACAACTTTAAATCAGCCTTTAATTAAATCTTAATACTATGTTTCCACGACGACTTGAATCACCTGCTTCGCTCTCTGAATCATGTTTATGAATCACGCTGTTTACATGACTAATAAACTTGATTCGATTTGGCTGTTGTCTTTAATAAACAAACAGAATAAAAAAACAGAATTTACAATTTGTGGAAAATAATTTTTTTTAATGGACAAACAAAAGTGAGTGGAAATTAGTTAGCTTATTTGAAAAAAAACATACATTCGTACGTATTTACTTGCTTTACTTCCAGCAACAAGAAAATAATTTGCTTTGTTTACAATAATATTAAATTTTGACATCTAGTGCAGATAAACTTGCGATAAATATTAGAGAAGAGTGCAATTTTTCGTGCTTCGCAAGTTGATTCAATATGAATCTATTGGATTCGCTCTTAAAATTTTGTATGGTGAAGCAGGTTGTTTCACTCATGATTGGGGTGTGAAGCATGAATAGAGAGCGAAACCTGTACCGTGGAAACGTAGTATAAGTTGATTCAAACTTACATATACATAGGCTTGCCAGACGTACTGCATTTAGAAGTACGCGTACTAATTGTGCATAAGACCTAAAGTACTTTTTTTCAGCCTCTGTACTTCTTTTTATTTTTTTAATACTACATTTACACCTACGCAAAATCTAGTAGATTTTAATTAAAATCTTAAAGAAAATTTTTGGCGTTAACACTACTACTTTTTGACATATTGTTGGATTTCATTTTCATAACAAAAACAGCTGATTGAAAAAGAAAATAAATTATATTGTAAACTTTTAGTAACAAAAATGGAGAGACAAAAAGAAATGTTATTATAACATCCAGATCTAAAAAAAAACAACAATCGGAATTAACATTTTTGGGTAAAAAAAACAGCAGCATTTGTTAAACATAGGGTTTCACAAACTACTGCAAATGTACTCGCCACGGCTCGTTTTATGAGGAAATTGTGTCAATTATGCCAGAAGAAACGTTTTCTGTAAATTAAGCTCGCTTGTAGCATTACAGTTTATATTAATATAATAATTTACATACCCCTTATTTATTACTGGGTTATCCATTTCCACAAATGTTTATTTATTTATTTAGTATAAGGTGTAGTTTGCAGTAAATTTATTTAATATCCCGCTCTTTATTTTTTTAAATTTATTTTTGTGCAACTGTCAAAATTTTCTTGTTCAGGGCTGTATTTTTTTATTTTTAGTACTTTAGTATGAAATTCAGAGTTGTATTGCAAGATTTTGTGAGATTTTGCTAAAATCTCGTGACGAACTAGATTTTGTTTTGTATGGGAAATCTAGTAGAAATGAACAAGATTTCGCTCAAACCCCCTTAAGTACTAGATTTTGCGTAGGTGTAAATGTAGTATAAGGAAACATTTCTTATTAGATAGCAAATATTTTGCTTAGTGTATAAAAGAAGCAACTTCAAGTTATTTGAAATGATTTCATTTCACGACTTCGTAGAAGTAATTGAATTATTTAAAATCAAAACAATTGACTTGGATCAACTGTTTGACGAATTTATATCTTTAAAGACTTTTGCTCAAAATATTCCGGAAGAAAATTATATTAAAGATAAACATTCCTATGTATGTTTATATTTTCAATTCCTCGTTCTAATGCGGCAACCGAGAGAATTTTTAGTTTGATGTTAAATTTTTGGAGAAAAGAACGAAACAAGCTTCTAATTGAAAATGTAGAAAGCGAGTTAATAATAAAAACAAAGTTTGAGTAACTTGTAATGAATTTTGCAATTTTTTAAAAACGGAAGATGGTAAAAATGGAATAGTAAATAGTGAAAGCGATAAATATTTATAATTTTTTCAAGTTGCCAAAAAAACAAGTTGTATTAAAACATTTAATATAGAATAGAAAACAATTATTTTATTTTTTAAAAATAAAATCTAATACACCTGACTCATTTTAAGTTATTTTTTATTACACAAAAATATACATATATAATCTCTTATTTTGTTTTGTTTTTATTATTTGTTATTTTCTTCATTGAATTGTTATTGTTAATACTGAATTTCCTAGTTCTTAGTTACATCAATTATTTATGTACTGAATTTTATGATTTTTTTAAAATAAAAAGTGTACTTTTTTTCTTATTTGTACTGCTGTTTTTACTTCGATTTGATATCTGTACTTTTTTTTCGATTTTATATCTGGCTACCCTACATATATGTACATATCGAGCCATTACCGAAATCGATAGTTCAACATCATTTAAAATTATTAAAATTAAATGTATTACACAAAACACTATTTACATTATAAATTTTAAAATAATGGCTTTATTCAAACTGATTTTATTTAAAAAAAACCTTCCCCTGTAAAATTTTGAGTTTGTGGGATACATTTTTTCGGCGGTTATGGCTCGATATGTATATTTCATATATAATAAAAGTATTTTGCTTCGTTCTGTAGGTATATGTAATAAATTTTGACTGTGACTAAAAGTACGTTGTTCATGAACGATTTCTTTTACTTTACCGATTGGCAGGCACAAAAACCGCAGCTCATACCTGATCCTTTAATTAATTGTTTTAATATTCTCGACCAAAAAAACTATCCTGCCTTAACCGCTTTCAGGGAGTAAGAAACACATGAAGCAATATTCTTTATTTAACCTTAGCTCTGTTTCCATAATACATATTCTTAAACAGTTTTGTTAATACATACACAAATAATTTGAGAAATAATTTATGCTACTTATTTTATTATTTACTTCAACGAAATAAATCTTCAAAAACAATACTTTCAAGAATTTCAACAAAATAGAGCAAAAATTTGTAATTCCCTAGAATTTTTTGGTATATTTGATACTTTGAATGGCAATTGCATTAAAACACAACAACAAATACATCAAGCATGCAAAAACAAAATAAAGCAAAAGATAAACAAACAACAATAGACAACAGACTGTCAAAATAACTGTACATACTGTATTAATTGACAAATAAACAAATGGCCGCTAAATGATGCAAGAATTCTTAAATAAAATGACAACTAAAACGAAATTGATAGTGATTTAAATTGTTTTTATTTAAGAACAGGAATTTAAAGTTTTAATGAAAATAAAATCAATAATTTATTTTGAACTAAATCATTAAATTAGTTTTTTATAGAACTAGGTCAAGGTTAGTTTATGACAAAATAATTTTCTAAAAATATCAAATTATTCGCAAGCAAAAAAATATATGTATAAAGGTTCTAAAGAAAAAATATTTAAACCGGAATTAAAAACAATATCATCTGTTAGAGAATATGAAACCATGAGGTAACATTGAATGTATTTTTCATTTAGGAGCAAGGGATACAGCAACAAAAACTAACCTGTTCCTGTTAAAACAAACAGCTAGCGCCTTAACAAAAATGGCGACTGCTAAAGCAATAACAAAATAATAACATCAACAGCAACGCCCCCTGATAAAACAGGATATGTGCCCAAGAATATGTTTATTTATGTGAAAATTGAAAACAACCCTTAAATTAAATGTTTCAATTCCATAAAGTTCTTATTTCACATTTTAATTTTTGTGTTTTCTACACAAACTCGCTTTACAATTCGTCCGTTTTTTCATACAGAACTAGCACACACACACTTGATTATAAATGTAGTTGTGTTTGTCTTGCATTGCTCCATTCTTCATTGTTTCTGTTTTATTTTCATTTGTCACCCCTGCATATTATTTTGAGCAATTTGTCAGTTCAATTAGAACTTCGCAGGCGTGCGGTTGTTTGTCAATTGTTTTATGTAACGGTAACGTTTTACTGACGGTTAATTATAAAAAAATATTATTAAGTGTGTACTAAAAACACGTTAAATACAAATCAACATTTAAACTATTAAAAAATATTTAATAAAATTATCTTTAAATATAGTAAAGTGATAAATGTTCGGCAGTTTACTGTGTGTTTAAATGTTTGTTAAAAATATGGATACTACTCTGTCGTCATCTATGAATGGTGGTGATTTAGATTCAACTAGTTCCGGCGGTGCCTCATCTGATAATTCCACCGTTAATCAGGATAATATGCATTCGCCTTTATCGTATGGTACCCTGTTTTTGCCAAATTCGGGTAAGTTGTTTAAGGGACAAGTTGTAAGGAATAAAATGGTAAAAAAAAAATAGACTTTTCCCTTATTGTTAGGCAGAACGGCTAACGACAGACGGCTGTTTTAAATTTTAATTAAAGAGAATTTTTGAAAAATATTACATCGTTTTATACAGTGAATACAAAAGAAATAAATAAAGAACTAAATCCTATTACTTCTTATTTAAACGAGCAAATGAATCAAATAACTTTCCAGTTGGGGTTTTTTCAATAAGAACTTGGTTTTTAATTCAAATATTAATTGTATTGGAGAGAGTTATTATAAATGAAAAATGATATAGGACTGATGTCCACCACGTCCACGCATACATAGTACGATTCTTTTATTCTTTAATTTATTCCTTTTTTTTCAATCACATTTTGACATATCGTTAATAACATCACGGATTTTGAATTATAATGCTAAGATCTATTCGATTAGCTCCGTATAGACGCTATCATTAAAATAGCCCGACAAATGATGTTAATTAAATCGTATGATTTTGTGATATTGTACGATCGGTAAATTTGGTATTCATTGCTTCGGTGGTTATGTGGCATGTGGTATTGTCCTGTTGAAACCACATGTCAAAGTATTCAATATTATCAAAAATAGGGCAAAATTTAGTTGTTAGCATCTATCGATAGCCTGATTCATTACCGCATTTCTAAACGAATTTTGCATGCCACATGACACATTGACACGTTCAGTATGTAATGGCTTCTAACAAATTTTTTTTTTTTAAATCAATTCAACGAATTGCGAAATTGAATTAATTGCCAAAGTTTATACTACTGTTAAATCAACAAGTAAAATGTTCAAACTTTTATGTTATTCCAATATGACCCTATTGAAAAACTAAGTTCCTGTTAGTAGATAATTTCCATCTAAACAACTTATTGCCAGAGTTTAAAATTTTTTATTTAGGGTAAGTTGGCAAATTATTCAGCCAGTCCAAAATGTTCATCAAACAATAACTTTTTGTGATGCATTGCCACCCGTTAAACCTCATGTGACATATTGCTTGTTAACATAGGCATTCATTCAAAACTACTATCCGTTGCTAAACCAGGGGGCTAATTCTGGCAGTCGTATACGATCGAATACTTACTCGTGAGTTCGAGTTTTTTTTAACTTTTGGGGTTTTATTAGTCGTTATCGAATAATATGTATCGAAATTTCTAATCACAGCAGGCGATAGCGAGCGAGCGTTTAAATGCAACATTGCGAGTAGAAATAAGACTGCCAGAATTAGCCCCCAGCTTTTTCGTCCGAAATGAATTTGCCCTCCAAACGCTAAAGCTATGTGTCCACGATGGTCAGATATTACAACGTTGTCATATCTACCAATGTGCTATCAATGTACTGACATTGAAAAATTTTTAGCAAAAGGTAAATTGTTAGTTTACACGACTGTAAGAAAACTAACAGTTTCATTTGCACACAATTGTCACACAATGAATTTATCTGTCAATCGAAATTGTCAGTTTACACGGTTGTCAGATTGTTGTGTGGCATTGTCAAATTCGTTTTGCAGCTCTGTGTGTGTGTCAGAGATCAGTTATGAGTACTGAAAAAGTGAGTATACTTGAATCATGACTTATAATTTGTCGTACTTATACGTACTCATACTTGTCTCAATATCATCAAACCAATATTCATCTTTAAAGTTTGAAGTACTCATTATATTCAGACTTTATCTCATGTATGATGTTGTTTATTTTGACTCTCCTTAACTCAATGTACGTAGACGATAAAAAAATAAGTATGACTCGCATACACTCATGCGAGAGTCGTTCATTTTTACAGTCCGCTTATAAAAATTATATAAAATAATAAATATTATATTTTCCCCAATATGTTTTCCTATAAACTTACTTGTATGTTTTTATATTTCTTTTTTACTTATTTTGTATAAATACCTAACGGAATATGCTGAAATTTTTTTTCAATGACTCAACTGAGTTGAATACTTTATGAGTATGTGAGTATTTTTCTTAAAATGTAAATCTTAATACCGTTGTTTATGAATCAAACATATTGGGAATGGTATGAGCTCGAAGTCGGCGTAGTACTCATACGTATATCCACCCGCATTTATAAGTCAACGTTGTTGTGAGTTTGAGTAACTCAGAATAGTTAAATTTCAATGATGTAAAACCTCTGGTGTGTGTTTAAAAATTTTAAATATTGTCATGTAACAAAAAAGAGCAATTGGAACCATTTTATCTGCTTATGTCCTAATGCATACTTTAATTTAATTCTTTAATTTTCTTCTACTTTTTTCAAAAATGTTATCAATGCTTGTTTGTTTATTTATGTATATACAGAATTGCATTTAGAAATAATTTCTATGACAATGCTGCCATTGGCAGATGCATAAACTTTGCACATATGACAATGAAAAGTGTTTGTCAATTGTCTTAAAACAATGACAATGAAAAAATTGTGTGTTTACACGATTGTTAGATGTCTGAAAATATTTTTGTCTTCCAATGTACTGAAAATGCTTTTTCTTACAGCGTTGGAAGACAAAAATTTTAAGTTTATACGGTTGTTAGACATTGTCTGCACATTTATCGGACAACGTTGTAGTTTCTGACCATCGTGGACACATAGCTTAAAGAATACTTATTTTGATAATTAAATTTTATCATTTGGATATGCTGCTCAATGGTAGAACTTGTTATGCTGATTTAGCAAAGGTGGCTTAAATAAAAAACCATGTATTTGACAGACAACCGTTAACAAAATGGCTGCTAGAGACTGTAAACATTGACCCAGCCTTGTTCAAAAGCCCATAGATTTCATAATAAAAGGCAACAATATATCTGGAACAGAACGCTTTTTCATCTCTGAAGCAAAATATCTTTATTATAATAAGAAATATTTAAGTTTAAATCAATTTAAAATTTAATTGAGGGTTTAATGTTTTCTTATTTAAAAAATATTAAATTAAAATTGATTTCATGAAAATTTTGTGGGGATGTTCATGTCTGAAGGATGGTATTGGTGTTTCCGTCTCTGTCCTGTTGGGAGATGATGTTACCATCAGCAATATAACGACAAAACATAGAGCGCTGCTATTATATATACTTTAGCTTAAGTTAGTTTTTCGTTAAATTTTATTTTAACATTATGTTAGATTTCGAGCCATTTTGTTATTATTATCTATTCGTTGTCTAGATTTTAAGGAATTTAGTAACCTTTTATAGTCATTTTTTTGATTTATATCGAGCCCTTTATTTAATTGTCAAATAAACCATCAGTTTGTACCACTACAATATTGGAACGAATTTAAAGGAAAGTGTTTTCTTTTTTTTTATTTACAATAAAAAGCTAAAATTGCCTTTTTTATTAACACAAGCCAAGTTGTTTGGAAATTTGGCTGGCAAATTTACAGGTCCCACAAAACCATCTACACACACACTTGGTGAATTAACAGGGGAGAAGAAATAAGTGCCTGAGAGAAACAATCAAAAACAATCAATCGTATACAGTTGAAAGATAACACCCTATTTAAAATTACCAAAATCCAAAAATTAACATTTAATATTCTGTTGTTGGTCATCCATAACTAATAACTATTAATAACTATTAAATAAATAAATTTTGAAGAAATTTTGCTGTTTACACGAGTTTGAAGCATTTTGAAGAGCAATTTTGAAGAAAATTGCAATCGTGTAAATCTAGCTTTAGATAAAGCTTTCAGTAAGAGAAAAAGATATTTGTTTAATAAAAGTTGGCCTATCCGAAAAAACTTAGATACCATCCACCTAAATATAATGAGAAATACAAAAACAACACTGGTTATAGGACTAGAATATCCTTATTCAGTGTTTTTTATTCAGTTTTAGCCCAAATTTTATTAGTATTTTCTATTTTGTTTGATAGACTAGTTTACACACAATATAATTTATTTCAAATGTTTTTCAATTTTATTTAATTTTAACCATTTATAATTAATGTAACTACAAATTCTTACCATTATTTACAGAGTTATTATATTTATCATAACAATCTGATATGTAATGTAACATATTTTTATAAAACTACAAATAGATTCAACATTTATCCATATTCATAAATAAATAAATAAAAAACGGTAAGATTATAAGGTGAGGCTTATGTCAAGAGTTTATAGGTGTTATAATAGACTCATATCTCTAAAATCCAGAATCCAGGAACGTGATTTCTATGTATTTGAGTCTTATTTAGGTGGAATTTCATATCAATATCGTAGTTTACAAATAGTTTAATAGAGCTATTGCCAAATATGGACTGTCAACTACAAAATTTAGTAGCATAATTGTCATATGACAGATCGGTATACATAAAATGTTAGATTGATATCAAAATATTTAAATAAAACAGCAAAAACTGTTTCAAAATATGTATGCCAAGGTAAGTGAAGCCTTACCAGGCATCGCCACATAGAAGCCAAGAGGGTCCATATGAGACTGAAATCTTCTAATCTACACTGGCTAATTAACGACCAATCTAAATTAAGCCTTGATTATAAAGTCCTCCTGTATAAAACTGTTTTAAAACCAATTTGGACATATGTAATTCAATTATGGCGAACTGCAAGTAATACCAGTATTGATCTTATTCAGAGGGCCCAATCGAAAATTCCTAGGACAATGATGGGAGCACCATTTATAAGTACCATTGGTTAAAGATGCATTCAAAAAAAAATCGCGAAAGATATTTCTTGAAGTTGCAAAACCATCCGAACCTGCTTGCGAGATTGCTACTAGAACTCAAACAGAAACAAGACTTCGGCTCTCTCAACTGAAACCAATTAGTTTTTGTATAAGATTTGAATACTTATTGTAAGGCCTATGAAGTAAAGGCAGATTCAATAAATAAATAATAAAAAAGTTAAAAAAGTTTTGGTCCATAACGCTGGTTCGCCTAAACCGATTTGGATGATACTAAACTGCTTAGGAGACTTTTTTTTGTAAAATTTGCTGATTTTGGTTACATATTTTGAACGTGAGAGTGTTTTACAAAGACAAACAGACAGACGGACATGGCTCAATCGACTTAGAATTCCTTAAGGATCAAGAATATATACTTTACTGGGTCTCAGATAAATATATTTCTCAGTATTACACACGGAATGACAAACTTATATATGTATACCCCCATTCAGTACCTATGGTGGTGGAGAGTATACAAATATAGACTTCTTTTAAAGATATTATTCTTCACAGAAATTATTGTTCGCTGTATACTTAATTTTTACTCTGACTGTAGATTCCATAATAAAAGATAACATTATAAATGGACTCATACGTCTCAATTCTCTAAGGCCATTAGGAAAACATATTTACAACAATTGTTTAAGCGAATTTCCACTGAATATCTCGAAACAAATATGTTTGAGCAATTTTTACTGCAGAAATATAGGTATAGATAAATTTTAAAGATATGAACAAAATATTTATAGCCTAAATTATTTATTGCAATTGATTAGTTCGGTGAACTCTATGGGGTATTTAATTACTTTTTACTTGAGCTTTAATCCTGTGTTCTTGTGGTCATGTGAGCTAAAACTCCACCAATTTAGTATTAATTACTAATTATTAAAGTGTTTAATGCCCTTAAAACTTTTAATTTATGTGTCTCACAGTTTAAATATGCATTTATATTGTGAAGCGTCATAATGACGCTATAATTTTTCTTTTATCATATTCACCAAAAAACTATTCACCAACTAAGCACATTTTTCAGGGGTAATATTACTAAAAATTAATACGCTACTTGTTGAGAAAACATACAAAATAAAACACAATGAGGAACAAACAATTAAACAAATTCTAGGAATGCTTTTATTTAGTTAAACACAAATCATTATTAAATTACATTTGCTTAAACCAAGACGGCCAGCAATCGTTTTCAAATAAAATTTTATTAAATATCATTTAATTGGCAGGTTATCGTGGCAATATCTCCTGTAAAACAGTTTTACATTTAGATAAATTCTCACCGTATGCCACCGACAAGGAGTTGGATCGTAGATTTCATGATATAACCAATGATTATGATAAATCACCGCCACCTACAGCCACCGCTTCGCCCATTTATCCCAGTCTAAATGGTATAATATTTGATAGTGGTGTGGGTGTTGGTTCACTGTCTAGTGATCTCAATGGTAATACGAAAAATCTAAATAGCAACACCATGAATGTGAGCTCAATGTCATTGGGCAATAACCAGCATTCAGGAACAGATGCTTTGGGTAATTTAAATCGTACGGCAGCGAGTTTAAATGGTTCGGGTTTATTGACCAACATTACGGGATCACATAATAATGTGGGAAATATACAAATGGATCGTAAATTCTTGCAATTTACCACAGATCAGGTAAGTGTTTTCCTTGGAAATGGTTTATTAATAAATTTTAATTTCTTAACCCTATTGCTCTTTTTTCTCTAGATACAATGCATGTGTGAGGCGCTGCAACAAAAGGGCGACATTGATAAACTCACTACATTTCTGTGCAATCTACCCGCCTCGGAGCTATTTAAAAATAACGAAAGCGTTTTACGGGCACGCGCCATTGTAGCCTACCATCGCGGCCAGTATCATGAACTCTATAAACTATTGGAATCCCATTGTTTTTCCATGAAACATCATGCTGATTTACAAAATTTATGGTTCAAAGCACACTACAAAGAGGCTGAAAATGTCAGAGGTCGCCCACTGGGCGCTGTGGATAAATATCGTTTACGTAAGAAATATCCTTTACCAAAAACCATTTGGGATGGCGAGGAGACGGTGTACTGTTTCAAGGAGAAGAGTCGCAATGCTTTAAAGGATTGCTATCATACAAATCGTTATCCTACGCCAGATGAGAAGAAAACTTTGGCAAAAAAGACCGGCTTAACGCTGACACAAGTATCGAATTGGTTTAAGAATCGAAGGCAAAGGGATCGGACTCCTCAACAGAGACCGTAAGTAAAAAGATTTTTTTAAGATTTGGAAAAACATTGTAATAAACTGAGAGTATCGAATTGATTTAAGAATCGTAGACAAAGAGGTAGGACGACATCAACAAAAAGCGTAAGTAAAAAAATTTTTTTAAGATTTGGAAAATTGTTGTAGCAAATAGAGAGTTAGTTTTTTATGTTGTTTAAAATATTAACAATGAGGCATTCTAAACAGCCGACGGCGCAGCTGGCTCGTGATATACCACAAAGTTTTAAAGCTATACTTTCGGTCAAAGATCGGATATTAATAAAATATTTGAGGCGAACCTGCTTTTCGACTTAAATGAAAATAAACCGCAAAGTTTAATGCCCTAATGTATCTCTAATTTGATGATGTTAAAAATCCTGTCCAGTTCAAATCGAAGCTGCCTTTAAATATATCACAAAGTTTTTAAAACATCCGTCCTGCCAAAGGTCGAGTTTTCATAAAAATATTTGAGGTGAACTTAAAATGCTTGATAATCTTGTCAGCAAATTTTTATTTAATATTTTGAAGAAAAGCATTTTTTTAAAATCCACAGTTGCTTCATAATTGGTTAAATATTTTGAAATGAATAGCTCATTTGAAATACATATATTTAAAAAAAACTTTCAATAAAGATGTAAAGCTGAAAGTCCATACCAATCGTTTACGCGTTTCTCGCGTTCTAAGCAACTGTCAAAAAAGTAGAATCAATGTAGTCGTACGTTTTAAGTTACACACTTAAAAGCGTAGGAAGCGTTGACGGTTGAAAAGCGAAAAGTTCGTTTACTTTCTACTTTTGAAAGCGTCGCAAGCGTCAAACAGCTGACATCGACAAATGAAAAGCAAATTTATTTTAAAGGTGATGTCACTAGCAAAAATGACAGTTGAAAAAACATTTTTTATATGAAATTGACAAACAAATCGATAAAAAACTTCATATAAAAAAAATCAGCTGAATTTATGACATCACCTCTGAAAGTACATTGCCACGAAAAATCTTCACATGTAACATGAAATACTTGACGCTTAAAACGTTTAGAAAGCTATAAACGCGCTAAAACGCGAGTTGTGGACCTCCAGCTTATTAATAAGGTGTATGCGACACGGCAACAAATAAAACAATCTAAAAATAACAGGCATTTTGTTTTTGGTAATATCATGGTGTAACTTCATAAGATGAGTGTAGTAAGGTAGCACAGCTGACTGACTTTGTTTACAATTTACTTATGTCAAATTTAATATATTTTCAAGTATGTAGTACATTATTTTACACAATCAAAATGCCTGTTGTTTCTGTATTGTGTTGTATTTGTTGCCGATTTGCATTCACTTTGTATAATTACACCATGGGTAAGATGTATGTATGTGAAATGTCAAAATCCATATATAAACAAAATAAATTCAATTTGTTTTCACTTTTTTTTAACAAAACAACAATTTATTTATTTTACTTTACAGGCTCTTAAATAATTTTACATATTTTTCTTTACTTTGTTTTTATTTAAAGTAACAAATGTAACCAAAACTATGTTTGACAAAAGGATACACTATTTCACAGCGAATTAATAATCAGCTGATCTGTTGCATACACCTTTTTAATACGCCTTGCTTTCAATCATAATTTCAATGACACCAAATGTCCAAGAGATAAACATAAATATAGAATTTCAAAATTTATAAACTAGAACCACTAAAAGTTCGATTGAAATCCATCTTAGCCGGGTATTATTCTTTTTAGAAATAGTTGTTTTAATTCTATTTATGTACATACAGTGAGCATCAAAATAAAGTCTACACCATATAATATTAAAAAAAAATCTTAATTATATTAATATAAATAATAATAGAAAATTTAATTGAATTTTTATATTTTTTACTCTCAAATGCATACTTCTTCCCATGGTGAAATTAAATACCAGGTGACCGCATTGCTACAACAATTACAACAAGGCAAGAACAACAGGCATTTTTCTATATGAAAAACTTTCGTCACTGTCAAAAAGTTTTTTTTTTATATAACTTTTTGGCATTTTCAAATTCACCATGAATAATCAGCTGGCGCTACGCTATCACCTAGTATTTAAATTCACCTTGCTTCTTCCGTTCAATTTAAATTTTTTAAAAATCAAACTCAATTTTTTTCAAAGCAACTTCAATTTTATTCGGAACAAATTAAATTATTTTCGACACATATTAATTTTTCTTCATTTCAAATTCAATTTTTTTCTTTTTGAATTAAATTTTATTTTTTTCCAATTCAATTTTTTCACTTCAAATTCATTTTTCCACGAATTCAATATGGAAAGATTTAAAAACCTGTTTTTTTCAGTACAATAATAAAAACACCGATTAATGAATGTACTAAAAACCATTTTGTAACAGTAAACATAAAATGCTAAAAAGTGTTTGACTACTGAGTCAATTAGTTGGTAGATTAAGTGAAATTAAAGTTGTTGTCCAGCGAAGAAAGTAGTCGCGCTATTAGTTCTGGTGTATCGAACGTACGAAATTATCGTCGGCTTCAGTTTCTAACAGATAGTTCTTCCGAGGAAAATATATCTGAAATAATATCGCCTGATCATCATCGCAGAAGACGTGAAAAATATAACCATATTAGCGTAGATAAAAAAAATATTTTGATCAAGTTTTATAACGAAGGAAAAACCATTGTTGAATCAGCCGAAATAGCTGGTATAAATAAAAATACAGCTACATCCATTATAAATCGCT
The DNA here is from genome assembly GCA_916048285.2 of Bellardia pandia. Taxonomy (NCBI): domain Eukaryota; kingdom Metazoa; phylum Arthropoda; class Insecta; order Diptera; family Calliphoridae; genus Bellardia; species Bellardia pandia. The sequence continues at coordinate 95,589,164 of OU696531.1, read as the reverse complement.
ACAAGAAGGAAGGGTGCGTTATCATGAAAACCCGTGGTGGAAGACGTCATTCCAAATTGACACCCGAAATATTGGAAAAAATTTAAGGGATAATTAAAACAAATCCATGTAACATTAAGAGGTATTCGCGGAAAGATTCTTCCTCCATATTCCCCTATGCTAAACCCAATTTAAAAAGTTTTCTCAAAAACTAAACTCTGTGCTCGTAATATGCTAGCTGATCCAGAAAGTAACATGGACTTGGTCACCATAATTAACCGATCAGTAGAATCTGTAACACCTTCAGATTGAAACAACTATTATGTTGATATGACTATTTTATACATATGTAGTTATTGAAGTAAAATTTAATTCACAAGAAATAAAAGCGTATAAATAGAATTTTACGCGTCAAAATAAAGTAAACAGTGGCATGATTCTTATTCAAAAAATCCCCTGTCATTTCAAAAGCAATGGCAATTCTTTTAATTTTTCTTTGTTTGAGAGTATAACGGTAAAGTGCCTTTCAAAATAATTGCAAGTTTCATAATTTATCATTAAACGAGATTCAGTCGTAATTCAGCTCTGAGTAGAGGAAAAACTCGCTTAAAGGCAATCAGGCCGTAATTTTTTCGCTGTCTTCGAGAGATTTGCGGCATTGATACACGCGTTCGTTTTGGTTTTATAACCTATAAATTTTTTAATACAAAATTTAAGCGTTCCAGCTTCCTATATGATCTTGAACTTCCTATATCCTTAAATTTGAGGAATTAATTTTCCGTCAATTTAGTTTATACTCAAAAAAATTTAATAGAGATTAAGTTGTGACGTTATAGACAAGTATTCCAAAATTAATATAGTAGAAAAATTGGCTGGTGCAAAACTAGCAATATCATTTTGTGCTATGAGTATTATGAATAGCATTTGACTACTATTTCTAGTAGTTATCACAATTGAAAATTGAGGAATGTGAGCAACCTTCTCTTTAAGATATTTGGAGGCACAACCCCCCATACTTACCCCCAAAATATTGCGAACCAAGAACGAAGCTTGTAGTAATAAATATGTTACCAATACAGTAAAACATGGCGGCGGCTCAGTAATGGTCTGGGGTTGTATGGCGGCATCAGGAAGTTTTATAGAAACTACAAAGAAAATGGAAAATTATATAAATTATATATTATACTAAATTATAGTTTAGAGAAACTAGAACTAGCGCAAAACTGGATTTTGCAACAGGACAATGATCCTAAGCACATCCAGGGCTGCCAGATGAATTTCGAAAAAAATCATCAAAATCCCGATAAAAAAGAAAAAAATCGTCATTTCGAATATTAAAAATCGTCAAAAAATCTTAGTATGTTTTGTTTTTTTTTATATTTACAAAATGAACCGAATTATATCGATGTGTTAAAGAAAGAGTTGTTTTAATTCTATTAATATGATATATTTACATATGTACATCTGTCTAATCATAATTCAAATATTTAATTTCTATGAATATCTTTGCACTTGCATGAAATGTGAAAATTTATGATTATTTCCACATAAACTCCAAGGAGACCCTTTAAAAATCATAACAATTTTAAAACTAAATAAATATCAAATTTCATAATCCAATTAAAGAAACTGAAAAAAACAAAACAAAAAATTACAAGAAACTGTTACTAAAACAATTTTCATTTAACACAAAATCAAACACTATTTTCAAAATCAAGTGATATGGAGGAAATAAAAACTGCATAAATAGCTCACTTAAAGGCAGCACTTAAAATAAAATCTGGACAAAAATTCCCCATAACTCATAAAAAGTACATTTTAATACATATGGAAAGAAAAAAATAAATATAAATAGCTAGTTTTTTTGTTTCTTTTTGGGATGAAATTGGCATTAAAATACAATAAAAAATGACCATTAAAATAGGCACGTACACTAAACACCAGCTAAACAGCAAGCAGGCATATAAACCCAACACTAAGTGCCACACAATTGCATACAACACATTAAAAGTAACTAGTTACCCCTGATAATTAAATACAAATCCCTACACAACACATTGTGCAGCAGCCACCACACACTTCAATGAGTTTTATGTGTAAAAAATCATTTAAAAAGAACTCAAAACTAAAATGAACAATTATAAATGCTTTAAATATTAAAACTCCACAACAATCTAAATAAAATTAGACTAAAGGACGCCTACGTAGTTGAAGCAAAATGAATGAATTGTGCCAGGCATACTGTATGTACCATACATACTTGTACATAAGTACGGCATGTGCAACAGATTGTTTTAGTTAAAGGGAACAAAAACACAAAAAAAAGAAAGACTCCACAGGAGGGCGTGAATAATTTAAAAAGGACAAGTGCCATTTTATTTAACACACATTTTCTCTCTTAAATACACAAAAAACTACTTACGATTTTTCTTTAAATTTTAAAAAGTGTACATGTATGTATGTACATATGAATGTATGTATATTAATGGCTTTAATATTTTTTAATATTTCTTTTCAGTGACATTATGTCTGTTCTGCCTGTTCAGCAACTGGATCCTAATGGTTTTCCTCGTATGTTTAATGCTCCAAGTTATTATCCCGAGACAATATTTAATGGTCAATAACATTAGTTGTTAGATGTGAATTTATTTAACTTTTAAGTTAAGTTTTATTTTTTTGTTTTGTTATGATGACACACAAACATTTCCCCTGCCCGCATAGTTTATTGATGTGACATTTATGAAATGTTGTTTTCTACCGATCAAGGCGAATTCATAAGGTAAATGGCATAAAATCAGCTAATTGTAAATTCGCTGTGTTGTTTTGGTTAAAAAAATAATCTATTTTCAAAGTTTTTTTCTTTAACGAAATGCCTATTGTTTTTTGAATTATTGTTTTTTTTTACCGTGACAAACTCACCTAATTAATTCGCCTTGCTACCGATGTTATAACATAAACTGTGACACCCCTTAATTGTTTTATTATGTAAATATTAGTTAAAAGTCATAAAATGACTATTAAACAAATTAGTAATGTAAATTGTATGTTTGTTTTTATGAAAGAAATAGATAATAACGTTTAAGTTTAATTTGCAATAAATATAGTTTTAAGAAAAATAAATAAATGTAATTAATACGTAAATAAAATTTTATTGAAAAAACAACCAAATTTTTGAAACTGACATGACTCTTGTCCTACTCGGAAGATAATGTTATACAGAAGATTATATAAATACTGTTATACAGAGGATTTTCTATAGAAAATACTGTTACATAGAAGATTATCTATAGAAAATACTGTTATACAAAAGATTATTTATAGAAAATACTGTTATACAGAAAATTATATATAGAAAATACTAAATATGTTTTTGTTTCGACCTTTTAAATTTTAAATAAATTAGGTAAATAATCAGGCTCGAGGTCTGTGTTATAATCAATTGTTTTATTTATTTATTTCAATATTTCGCCTACCATCGGTAAGCATCATCAGGAAAATAACAACAATGATTTACAATAATCAAAAATTAGTCTTTTTTAAAGTTAAACATTTAATATTGTACTAATTTATATAGAAAATACTGTTATACAGAAGATTTTCTATAGAAAACACTGTTATACAGAAGATTAATTTTAGAAAATACCGTTACACAGAAAATTTTATATAGAAAATACTGTTATAAAGAAGATTATCTAGTTAGTTAGTTAGTTAGATGTTCTTTATTTAATTCATTTCTTTGTGCTAACAATTTTTTAAATAATCTATATATATAAAATTCAATGTATGTATGTATGTATGTATGTAACGTATAGACTCCAAAACGGCTGAGCCGATTTTTATGAAATTTTCACAGCATGTTACTGTGACTCTGGAAGGAATAAAAGGTACTTTTTTTTACCACGCCCACTTTTACGCCCACTTTTTTAAAATATTGTAATTGGAGACCAAACCTCTGGAGCGATATTTTTGAAATTTTCACAGCATTTAACTGGGACTCTGGTATGATTAATAGGGTACTTTTTTTTTACCACGCCCATTTTTACGCCCACTTTTTAAAAATTATGTAATTGCTCCCATATAGTTTTTAACAGATTTACTTCAAATTGTATACACATTATATACTCCAGGCGAGGTAAAAATAAAGATTTCTTAAGCCACGCCCCTTTTCACGCCAAATTTTTGAAAGTTTTATACTTTTTGTTCTCTATACAAATTTGTTCATTCCAACGTATTTTTTTATTTGGTAGTATATTGCTCTTAATACTGTTTACGTCGCCATATAACTATGAACCACGCCTACTTCATCGCCCCCTTTTTTTAATTCAGAGACTTACTTATACCACTAACAATGTTTGCTATACAAAATACTTCTTTTGTAATATGTATTTACCTAAAGTTTTATATACTTTTTAACTACATACATTTTTTTATTACCAAATCCCCATTTTTCGCCCCATTTCACCTTAAATTATATTTCTTTATATCTATATATATATAAATGAATATGTGTATGTATGTTTGTGCTTAATAGGAGGCCAAACCCTTGGACCAATCTGCCTGAAATTTTTACAGCATGTTACTGTGACTCTGGAAGGAATAATAGGCTATATGAAGTTTTGATTGTACAAACGGGGGTGGCACCGCCCATATAACCCACAAATTTAACCCGCCATATTTTGGGCATTTTTTGACGTACGTCGGTGATATTTGGTACATATGGTATTGGCATAATTAAGAATACGTACCAGGAGAAAAGTGAGTGGGACCACGCCCCTTTTTAGAAAAATTAAACATCGTAATATAGTCTTAACTACTGGACCGATCGTCATTAAATTTTCACAACAGAATATTGTTACGAAATAATAAATTCTTGGCTATGTAAGTGGACAAAGGGGCATGGTCTCGCCTAAAGCATTGCAATAAATACATTAAAATTAAATAAATAAATGTTTGTAAATATATAAATACGTTTTATTTTATGACAAGGGGGGGGTAGCAAAGCACACCGGGTTTAGCTAGTAAATAAAATAATAATAAAATAAAAAATAAACAAAATAAGAACGTACGACTATGACTTAATGTCGTCAGTCGGAGAGAGATTATCTATAGAAAATAATATTATACAGAAAATTTTCTATAGCAAATACTATTACAAAGACGGTTTTATATTGAAAATACTGTTATACATCATTATTGTTGCTAAAATATGTTCTAGTTCTTTTAATAGGTTCATGAATTCAATGTTTTAACTCAACTGCAGTTAAGTATAATATATGTACAAGCTGTGAAAGACTTTCCTTGTTTCAACTGTAAACGACCACATTATCTCCAACTGCAGAGTTGTGGTCCCAGATAACATAAAAATATTGCTTCAATAGTATTTATGTGCATACACGAATACGCAAGGAGTATAGTGCAAAATATAAAATGTTCATACTCTATCTTAATTTCTAATCATATATGTATGTACATATGTATGTATGTACATATGTAAATACTAATGGCACCATGGTGAAATAACTTTACAAGGTGATATCAAGATTACAACAATGCAAAAGCAACAGAAAAAACACGGTAATTTTGTTTTTGCTTTCATGTTTGTAATGTCAAAAACAACTGACTATTGTTTACAAACATTCTAAAAAAATATAGAAAAAAAATAAATATGTATATTTTAAATTTTTAAATTAAAAAATTGTATGTACATGTGAATAAAATATGACTCCAAAAAGGTTTAAATTATTCTCTTTGATTATTATTATTATTATAATTATTCTCATGAATTGTTTTTTCACTTTTTGTTAAAATTTTTTATTAAAATTTTCTTGTTTATTTTTGAAAGTATGTATGTACATGTATAAATACAAACAAACAAGTAAGAAAGTATAGTCGGTCAAGCCCGACCATATAATACCCTACACCCAGTATATTATAAAACAGTTTTTCAAAAACGAGGAGATATTATGGACCGATTACCCAAAAATTTAGTGCCATGATTTATGTGAATATAAATATTATATGTGTTAAACTTTATTTCGATATACCTAAATACTTTTAAAAGATTTATGGAGGTTAAAGTGAATTACGTAGAGGGTCTTACATGTGAGTTTCGACTAATTATGGACCGGTGTCATCATTAGGTGTCATAATTTCTGTATATATAAAACTTATTTGTATTGAATTTTATTTGGATACCAACATTTTTAAGAAATTTTTGGTCGCTAAAGTGATTTTCGAAAGTGCGCCTTATATGGGAGCTATGACTAATTATGGACCGATCATCATAAAATTCTACCATATTATATGTATGCAGCTATACGAAACATATTTATGTTCAATAAAATATAAAATTTGGTGATGAAGAAAACGCAAAATGTGATATTTAATGATGTAGAGTATAAGGATAATAATCAAATAGATAGGATAATAATTAATGTGCAATATGTAAACAATATAAATATGACCAACACACAGTTCAAATTTCGTGAAATCACTCTTGTGGAACTTAAAAATACATATCATCTATCTATCGATATATATAAAAGTGAATGTGTGTCGTTATGTTTATTATTATTAGTTTGAAGTATATAGACGGCTAAACGGCTGAACCGATTTGCTTGAAATTTTCACAGTATATTTCTGTATGTCTGGAAGGAGCTATAGGCTACTTTTTTTTGAAATTTTAAGTGGGCGTGGTACCTCCCATACAAAGTTAATTTTAAAAACCACCGATTTGCTTGAAATTTTCACAGTATATTTCTGTATGTCTGGAAGGAGCTATAGGCTACTTTTTTTTGGAAATTTTAAGTGGGCGTGGTACCTCCCATACAAAGTTAATTTTAAAAATCACCGATTTGCTTGAAATTTTCACAGTATATTTCTGTATGTCTGGAAGGAGCTATAGGCTACTTTTTTTTTGGAAATTTTAAGTGGGCGTGGTACCTTCCATACAAAGTTAATTTTAAAAAATACGGGTAGCGAAGCACACCGGGTTTTAGCTAGTTAAAAAATAAAAATGACTATGAGAGAATATCACCAAAAATAATATTAAACAACGGGAAATATACTATTAAAAATCATAAATTACTCGCTAAAAACTGGAATATTTCAAGATAATTGGAAGGATACTATATTTACTCCGGTCGAAAAAGTGGCAAAGACAAAAAAGTGAAGAATTCAGGCCCATAAATGCCTTAAAAACGTTTGTTGAAAAAATTTTAGAAAAAGTCGTGTAGGAACAATTAGAAAAATACGTTGAATCATGCTCTATACTAACTAAATATCAATCTGGCTTCCGTAAAAATTTTTCATGTGAAACTACAGTGAACTTTGTTATAAAACGGTGAAAAATGTGCAGAAAAATAAAATAATGGCAATATTTTTAGATTTTAAAAGAGTATTTGAAATCATCGACCGGGAAATATTATTAAATAAACTTTACATGTATGGCATACGAAATATTGAGCTTAAGTGGTTTGCATCATATTTATCAAACAGAAAGCAACTTACAAAGGTAAATGACGCTAAATCGGAGAAAATTTATATTACATTTGGAGTTCCCCAGGGTTCAATACTGGGAGCGTTACTGTTTATTATATATATAAATTATATGCCGAATGTGTTGCAAAAAAGCGAAATGGTTTTATACGCGGATGATACTCTCATATTTACAGAGGGGTCCAACCATAAACAATGTCGGGAAAATTTAATAACAGATCTAAATAACATTAGTACGTGGTTAAAAATGAACAAACTAAAGTTAAACGAGAAAAAAAATAAAATTATGGAAATTAATATGACAAGCGAATATAACTTTGAATTAAATGGAGAGACAATAGAAAAAGTAAACCAAATGAAATATCTCGGGTTCGTAATTGATAAAAAATTGAACTTTAATGATCACTTTGAATATTGTATATGTAAAAAAGTAGATTTTTTTAAGAGAATAAGAAACAAAATAAATGTGCTTACTGCGATAAATATATATGGATGTATGTACATATAATACTATTATAAAACCTCATTTTGAATATGGCTCTACGATATTATATACATGCTGCACAGAATCACACTTAGAAAGACTGCAAAAACTACAAAACAAAGCAATGAGATCAATTTTAAAATTAAATAGATATGCCTCAATAAATATAATGCTAGACTCTGAAATGGCTTTTAATAAAACAACGACTTGCGCTAAATACACCTAAACTAATTCAAAAAATAAGACTTGGGAATGCACCTGATTACCTATGTGAGCAACCCAGATACGTTGGCGAAATACAACCACATTTGTTAAGAAGCGCTGATAATTTCAGACTACCGCGTGTTGCGACATATTCAATGCAGAGGTCCCTTTTTTCAAAGGTTTTAAATTATTCAATTCGCTTCCGAATGGAGTTAAAAGGGAGACAAATATCAATGAATTTAATAAGCAATGTGTACTTTTTGTAAAAAATAATATATGATCATTGTCAGATAATGTAATGTATTATCAAAAATATGTGAATCTAAGAGTATTATGAATACTAATAAATGAACTAACTAACTTATTTGGATACCAACAGTTTTAAAAGAGTTTTGCTCTTTAAAGTGATTTTCGGAAGTGGGTTATATGGAGGCTACGACTAATTATGGACCGATCTTGACAAAATTTGTATATGCGATTTAGCTTCATTTATTACTCATTTGCGGTGAAAATTGTTTGCATACTTCAAAGATTTATGAGCGGTAAACCCCAATTTCGGGAGGACATTTGTATGGGGGCCAGGTGAAATAATGGACCGATTTCCACCAGTTTCAATCCCATCTGTCCGTGGGCCGAAAAAGTGTACCAAATTTTATCGAAATATCTTTAAAATTGCGACCTGTACTCTGCGCACAAGCTTTACATGGACAGCCAGCCAGACGGACGGACGGACGGACATCGTTAAATCGACTCAGGAAGTGACTCTGAGTCGATCGGTATACTTTAAGGTCGGTGCTGGACCAATATTTCTGGGTGTTACAAACATCAGAACAAATCCAATATACCCTCCCCACTATGGTGATGTAGAGTATAAAAAGTTTGACATAACGAGCTGTTTGTTCAACACTATCTTGTAAAGTAATTTCACCAGAAATGGCACCGCGCACAATCTACTACATACCACTCCGTAATATTTTCCATCTCTATTACTTCACAATTCGAAATTCTTTGATTACGCTACAATAGCAGAATTTGTATTAAAAGTGATGCTCCATTTGCATTGCATTTTAAATCATTCTTGATACGATTGATTTTTTCTGATGTTGTTTTAAACAAATAACTTTTACAACATCAATAAATAATTACTCTTACTTTTATTTCACTACAAATTTTTTTATTCACAACGATGTTTTAAATTCACGACACTGAAAAAATATTAAAAAAATTAAATTTTAACCATTGGCGCCGTCATCTGCTAATTTAGTAACTTTGAACTTTTTTTAGTGCTAGCTATGTTATCATATTTTCCGCAAATTTTCCAGTTTTTAAAGTGTTGCTAAAAAGTAATCTTTATCGATTTTTTTCTAACCATTTTGAATGAACCAATAACCTACTTTTCTGAAACTCTGAGCTAAATAAATAATCTATGAAAATAGGGACTTTCACAGATTATTTATTTGTTAGGTATTTAAAAATTTCCATTTCTTGTGCATTTCTACCATCCCTTTTTTGCGATTTTCACACTAATTTTTGACGCTATCTTGGCCACACCTGTCGCAAAATGTCATTGAAGTAAAACAGCTGACGTCAGTGAACTCTTGTGTATTTACAAAAAAGAGGAGGGGAGAAATACAATAAAGAAGAAAACCAGATAATGTTCATATTTTCAACAAGGATAATTTTTATTTGCCATGGAAAATAAAGCGAATAACGCAGGACCCAGTTTAAGTCAATATTTTGCCAATGATCCCCCCAGCTTTTTTGATGAGCTAGCTGGGTCTCAGGAAAAACAAGGTAACCATTTCGAATCAATATTGGTAGCAATAACACAACAATAATCACTTTTTTCCAATTGGTTTATAGAAAATAATATGAAACAAATACCTTTGGCGTCACAAAAAGCAACTGCAATTTCAATAAATCCTTTGCAAACTACAATGCCTACCACTATCCCTTCATCGCCAGCTGGTTTATTCAGCACAGGCAATTTGACATCAAATACATTCAGTGGAGGATTTAAACCACCGGATTACATAGAGAATCCTGCAGAATTGGATGAAGACTTGAAGATAAATGATGATGTGAGAAACTTTTGGGAGCCACAACACACAGAACCCGGGGTGCCACCTCTGCTGACTACGCCAGGCATACAAACCGCTAATGATTTGGTATTAAAGAAGTATAAAATTGTTTTAAAATTAATAAATATGAGATTGTTAATTTAATTGGCAGCCTGATTTGATAGCTATGGCTGTCTCCAAACATTTGGGTGAAACCGAACTGGCGCAACGTAAAATTTTGGGCGTAGATAATGTAACACAGGACGAACGAGGTTTGAGATCACTAATAGTAGCTGGCTGCTATAGGGCAGCTGTAAATCTTACGGGACGTTTACTAACAATTTATGGTCAGGGCTATGGACGTGCTGGTCAGCCAGCCAAACACTCTCCACATTCATTACAACTATGGTTTACACGTTTAGCTCTGCTCGCCAAGCTGGGAGAATTCGAACTACTGCAGCAAGAGGCCGAACCTTTTGAACAACTAAATAAACCAGATGTATACTATGAGGTTAGCTTAAAATATATAATTGTAAATAAAAATAAAATATTCTCAAATGTTCAACTTTCTTTCAGTTTTATCCAGAAATGTATCCTGGCAAAACTGGCTCTATAGCTTGCTTTTCATTTCGTTTATTACTAGCTGAATTGCCTATATACTTAGGTAATCCTCAATTAGCCTTGGATCGTCTTTCCGAACTATATGTTATTTGTAATGATATTAAACAATTTTATGCGGGCAAACAACCAAACGAAGCTCTAGATTTTTGGAAAAGGCGAGAACTACGGGTATTGCATGCCATAGTGAATTGTGCAATTATAGTAAGATTTTAGTTTGTCTTCTAAAAAATGTGAAACCCTTAAAATAATATTCTATTTACAGCTTAAAAAGTATAATCTCATAGATGATGTTATACGTAGCATGATTGTAGAACGTTCGGACTTAGATAAGGAAGAGCGCAGAGCTTTATTTTCAGCATGGGGCAGAATATATTTACAAATTGGTGATATTTTTGGGGCAGAACAAAAATTTGCTGAAGCACGCCGCTTGAGAAAGATGTAAAATTAATTAGTTCTTTTGTTTACATGTTAACATAATTTATTTATTTACTGTAGAGGCTCCCAACCAGATATACGTGACTTGGTGGATAAGGGTCTTATAACTGTGGCGAAAAATGATTTCCCTGAAGCTTATGCCACCTTCCAAAAAGCTCTCCATTTAGAAACTGGAAATACTATGATTTTAAACAATATGGGTGTTTGTCTTCTATATGCTGGCAAACTTAAAGATGCAATTAATCTCTTTGAGCGAGCCATCAATTTGAATCCTCAAAAATCTTTAAATGAAAGCCTTTTAGTTAATCTCTCTACTTTATATGAGTTAGAATCGAATAATTCTAAGAACAAAAAACTTAATTTATTGAGATTAATTAATCGTTATAAGCCCGATTTGAATATTAGTTTAGAGATTTGTTTGAAATTGCAAACACCCAATTAATTATTAAATTATAAAACATTATTATTTTAAATTTATTAGAAAAAAAGACGTTGTTTTTATATGATAGCGGTAACACGGCTACAGACAGTTGTTTTAATTATGAAAATGATTGGTAATGCGGTAACATATAACATAAATAAATGGTTTTTGTTAAAATATTTAAAATTAATTTGATTTAAAGATGACTTAAATTATGGCAACATTTTACGTCCATTATTACGAAAAGAATTATTGAGACTTTTATTTTTAACAATAAACAATAGTTAATTTAAGCAATGAATTTTTTTAATTTTTCTTTTCGTATAAACCCTACTTTATTACAGAGATGTTACAAATGACTATTAGGTTGGCAGTACCGTTAACATTACAATTTATTCTCTATTATACATATATAAATAAAATCAATTATAAGATTAAATAACTGTTTAATTAATATAAAAATTGAATTCAAAGGAATTACTTTTCTTTTTAAATAATTACATATATATTTAAAAATAGAGATGTTATCTAGTAATTCAAACAAAAAGTTGGCTACACTATTATATCATAAAAAAACTCGTTTTTTACTAAAAGCAATGCAAAATTCTATGTTTATATTTTTAAATTATGTTTATAATTATAATCGATCATTTATTGCTTAAACTCTATTATTTCAAACGATTATCTTATCAATATCTTCCTTTTTATAAACATCAATTCTCTAACATGTCACAAATTAATACAGCCCTGCTTTTGTAATGCAACACTTCATTTAATCATCGCCATTTTCTTTTCTATTTCCTCGAAGAAGAAATACCACAAAACGAAATCAAACTTCGGCACGAACGGATGGAAAAAATTTCTGTGTGAAAAATTTTTTAATAACACGCCAAAAATTATTCACGTAAATTTGTTTGTTGTTTTTGTTTATCAAAACAGCACTTGATGCCTTCATTAACAAGTGTTGCGCGTAATTTACAAAGAAAATTAAATAATACAATTATAACCAAAACGAAACAAAACACGGTGAGTTGTGCTGCCACCAGAAAAAGTTGTAAAAAATACGAAGAAAATTTTTTCTTTACACCAGAAAAAAAATTTATATGACGAAGTAGTGGATATATAAGCACAATACTAAATGAATAATAACTATGAAAACTCAAGTACAATTGCTGCAATACTTGAAAAATATTAAGCAATAACATGATTTTTAACAATTTTTATAAAAGTGTTTTGGACAATTTTGCAATTGAAAATTAAAGCTATATAATGATTTTTCTTCTACAAATATTGACTTCCTATGGCCAGGCCCTGTGTGTGTACACCGTACTTCTGTAGAGCGAAAAAGAAAGTGTAGAGAAATTTTTGTAAAATATAGTGGCGGTTTTTTTCTATTGTATTGCAACTTCTAAGGATTTGGTGTCGAAAAATCCTGGAGTTAATTAACAAATATATGTTTAATTTATGAATTGTTCAGGGGAATTGTAGTTAAACAATTATCTTGCATATATTATAGACTTTAGTGCTTTCGTTAAAAAGCGCGCAATTATGTGACGTAGACATTTAACACCTTTTATACTCAATGGGGTCTTTTGAGGGCAGTGATTGTTTTATTCTCTATTTGTGAGCTAAAAAAGCAAATTATGTATTTTATTTGCATTGGTTGGATTTTCATAAATATTTATTATTTCCTTTGGAGCATTTAATTAGATGTTATTTTTTTATTATTATTTAAAGAGTACTGTTTCGTCAAAACATTTTTGTTTTCATTTTACATATTTGGTGTATTTTTGTTTTTATTATGTTTTTTGCATTTATTTTTGTTGTTTAACTTCTCTTTAAAGTCATTTAATTACAAAAAACATTTTGACACAATTTTCTCTCTTAATATGTCTCTTAATATTTGTTTGTGTTTCTTTTTCTGCTTTTTGTGTGTTTTTTGTTTTTTCTTTAGATTCAACTTGTTGATTTTAGAGATTTTTTATTTTTAAACAGAAAATAAATCGTGCATAAGAAAAGAAAATGCTACTTCTTTTTTACTATTTCTTGTTTGTACTTTAGCTGTGTTCTTTTAAAATATTGATCTTATTTATACCTATTTAGATAAAATTTAATTTTTTTGTTGTATAAAATTTAACCACATTAATTAAATTAATAGACAAGTTTTAAATTAAATCGAATTTTTATTTATAATTAATGTAATATACAAAAATTTATAAAACTAATACACTTATAATTTGTTTGTGTAAGATAATGTACTCCTGTCAAAAACACTTGAAAAAGTACAGAAGTAAATTGTAAACAAAGTCAGTCAGCTGTGCTACTGCCCTTACCTTACATAGGCCATGACTTATAACATTAAAAATAAGGACTAAAAAACAAAAATATTTTAATTTTATTTTTTTTATCTATCTATGTATGTATATATATAAAAGTGATTGTGTGTTTGTATGTATGTATGTTTATTATTATTAGTTTGGGATCTATAGACGGCTAAACGGCTGAACTGATTTGCTTGAAATTTTCACAGTATACCTATTTCTGTGTCAGAAAAGAGCTATAGGCTACTTTTTTTCTGAAATGTTAAGTAGGCGTGGTACCTCCCATACAAAATTAATTTTAAAAATCAAATACTTAGGAAACTATAATAGCTATAGTACTCAAATTTTGCATGAGCAATTCCATTGTTTGTTTAAATATTTGCGGAAAAAATGGGAGTAGTAGCGACAGGGGGCGTGGCACCTCCCATGTGATGATAATTAAAAAAATCAAATAGGTATATGGTATACAATAAGATATATGGTACGGTTATTTTACCATCAATATTAATATTTAGTACAAGAATAGGCGGACTATCAATAGTGGGCGTGGTACCTCCCATAGATATGATGACAAATTATATATAGAAAAAGCTATATTTAGGACACCAATGCGCTAACTAGCAACAATATTAAGTAAATGTTAAAATTTGTATACATTTAAAACCCTTATCTATATATAAAATTGAATGTGTGTTTGTTTGTATATTGTAAAGGAAAACTATAGGTTTAAATAACTTAATAAATACCGTATTTGCCGATCGATAAGACGCACCTTTTTACTCTGAAAATTTGACCTAAAGTCAGGGTGAGTCTTATCGTCCGGCAAATACGGTATATTTTTTTTTATATATTTTTAAAATTTTTGTTTTAAGATTTTCTTTTTAAAATGCCTTAAGTTTAATTTTTATTTTACTATACAGGTATGTACATTCAAAAATAATTATAGCAATGGTCTGCACTAATAGATACCAGGGGCTGAACATTACCGTAATTTTACCTGTAAACAATGCGAATGTCCGCCAAACTTTAGCTGAAACTATTTCAAGAATAGTTTATCATTACTTGATGTAGCCCCATTTTCATCAAGTATACATAGTTAGTTTATAACTTAAAGTTATATAGTCTGTTAAAATATTTGTTAATAAAAAATTATTTTAACTGTCAGTCAGGTTAAAAAATAAGTAGACTTGGCGAAAATGTGGGTTAGTTCTATATTCGAAAGTACCGCAGTATTTCCTCGAATGATTTGATACTTTAAAATAATTTTTAATATGTTAAAAGATAAATTTACACATTTCTATAGGCTCCAAATTATTTACTATTCAAGGTTAAACATGATCATTCATATTGTAATAATCATTTTTTAATTTCACCATATTGAAAAGCAAATGTAAAAACTTACTTATTACAAAGAAGTTGAAGTTAATTAACGTAAGCATGATCAATCATGCCCATTTCCTTTCTTTTAATTTCGCGATATTGAAAACTAATGTAAAAACCTTTTATTACAAAGAAGTTGAAGAAATGAAGTGACAATTTTTCGAGATATTTAGTTGGGATTAGGACAAAAATCGTGTTTCGGCTAAATTATTTATATTCAAATCATTGCTAATAGGGAATATTCTAACGAGTTTTTTATATTTGATTATATTATAACGGAAACTACGCACCGGAATGACCTGAGATCACTCGGTCAAGGGCTGTCAACTCAGCAATTACTGCTGTTTCAAACACAACAACAAAGAAAATAAAACCTTTGCCCTTAAAATAATGTTTGAAAGTAACTACCATTACCAGAAAATAACAATCCCAAGATAGCCGGTTTTACGCACCGCAATGACCCGAGATCACTCGACCAAGGACAGTCAACGCAGCAAACTCTGTTGTTACAATAACAACAAGCAGGAAATGACAGTGACCCAATATCACTGGGACAAAGACTATCAATTCAGCAACCACTGCTGGTACAACAACCACGAAATAACCGTTAACAAAATAATCCAAATTAGCATTACCACTACCTTTTTTGTAGTCAACATTGAATAATAAAATTTGCAGTGCAAAATAACAACTCACTCGTCATTGTTGTTATTTTTTAAAGGCAAAAAACGAAAACGAGTTTTTGGCTTCGCAAATTTTGCATCTCGCTTTGGCGCCTGTGTGATGTTCAGCTTCGTATAACGGTTCCAATTCTACGTCATTTACACCAACTGTGTTTTTTAATTTGTTTAAATCTTGGTGGAGCCCATTAAAAACTTAACTTTAATACTGGTGTAGAACCATTTAAAACTCAAATCGGAATCTGGTGGAGTTTTTTTTTGCAGTTTGATAGAGCATTGTTCACTTATGCAATAAAAAAAGCAATGGAATACTTTAGAACCAAAAATTTAGACATATTCATTTATAAATATTTAAGAAAATCTAAAATATAAGCTAAATATAAGGAAGGCTTCATTTATTTATTTATTCATAAAATGTTTGGTGTTTTATTTATAATAAACTAGCTAAACCCGGTGTGCTTCGCTACCCCCTCGCAAAACGCGCAAAGATATACACATTAATGCCCCTATTGCCGTTCTCAACTCAACTAAGTTTGGTCGTCTGCCAGTCAACCCGACTTTAACTCTACATTAACTCTACTACATTTAAGTTGTGAATGGCAATACCGATTTATGAAAGACGACCAAATTATTAAAAAAGTTGTGAACCGCAATAGGGGCATAAATTTCTTATGTGCACCCTCCACACAGACCCCAATCACCCCTGAAAATTTCATTGAAATCGGGCAAACCGTCTAGGAGGAGTATGCGAACAGGAAGTTTTGCTACTTAATTTTATATATATAGATTTGTGTTTAAGGTTTATTTACTTTTTAAACTTTATCTTCTTCATTTAAAGGTCTTTTTTGGGGCCTTAGCTTGAACTAGACAATGTAAGACTTTCTAGCAATTTTTGCACGATTTTCTTACAATTTTGATTCTCCATTGCTCAAAAATCACAATTAAATATTTTGTTAGAATTACGGTAGTTATGTTTAAACAAGTAAGAAATTACAATAACATATAATATCCTACACCGAGTATATGAGCTAAAACTATTTTCAGAAATGTGCACTATGTAGCATGACTTCTGTGCATACAAAAATTATTTACATTAAATTTTATCTCGATAAATAATTTTTGAATGTTAAAGTGATTTTCAGAAGTAATTCTTATATGGGAGATATGATTAATTATGGAACGATCATTAAAAAATAAGATGACATGACTTTTGTATATATGAATCATATTTATCTTGAATTTTATTTGGATATCAACGTTTTTTAAGAAGTTTATGCATGTTAAAGAGATTTCCGGAAGTGGGGGTTATATGGGAGCTTTGACTAATTATGAACCGATTATCATAAAATTAGACCTAATGACTTGTGTATATACGAAATACGATTGTGTTAAATTTTGTTTGGATGCCTTAATTTTTTTTTCGGATGTGGGAATAATATGGGAGATTTATTCTATTATCGACCGATCCGCAAACAAATTTTAAACTTAATTTATTTTTTGTATAAAATTAATTTTTAGCTAAATTTGTTGGGATATCTTTAGGTATATAAAACAGATATGTATGATTGACAAAGTTATATTTCTTGAGAAAATTTGTATGGGGGTGAAATATTGGACCGATTTCAACCAACCGTTCTTGGGCAAAAAAATATAATGGACCAAATTTTATCGAAATATCTTAAAATAACGACCTGGGGGGTTACTCTCTATTGCATTGCGAAAGCAAATTCGATGCGTAAAAGTATCAATTTGTACGCTTATCGCATCGAATTTGCTTTCGCATTGCAATATAGAACAACCCCCCTGTACTTTGCGCACAAAGTTTACATCGAAACTCAAACGGACGGACAGACATTGTTAAATCGACTCGGGAAGTGATTCTGATTATTTATGGGCGTTACAAACATCGGCACAAATCCAATATACCCTTCCCACTATGGTGGTGTAGGGTATAAAAATAAACCTTTTTGAAAATAACAAGTGTTGCCAGGATTTAAAAAAAGTTTGCATTGTGGCCGCACTTTATGTGAACAATACTTTAGGTATTGATTTTTTATAACGTTAATAGTTGATTTTCCAAAGGCCTCCATCTTAGACGCCCCTAAATTGGTCGCGGTATAAGCCATAGAAAATCATTGTTTATTTTCCAAAAAATCAATTTTTTCCACCAACATTTTATTTTTGTCTAATTTTTCGTTTAACCTATAAATTTTTTTTAGTGTTTTAAATTATATCAATTATTAAGTTGCTTTATTGATTTATTTATTATAAATTATTTTCTCTTTTACTTTTAAGGTTTAAAGAAGTACTTTAATCATTATTATTGAGTATAATTTTTTAAGAAAAAAAACAACAATTTTAAAATAACTTTTTATGGCATATTTAATTTTTTAGATAAATCTATAATTAGACTTTAAAGCAAGACGAAAGAGCATCATGTATATATGATCATTTGTATATATGTATACATATATATATATATATATATATTCCCATTTGTTATTACAATTATTAAAAAAAATCAAATAAATATATACAGTAAAGTACGGATAAATGCACATCGGTTTTCGCTCAACTTTTTGTGCACTTATCCATTCTTTGCATTTATGCTAACCTCGGATAAGTGCACAAATATTGCAATTATGCAAATATTACAAAAGTGCACAAATATTGCAATTATACAATTATTGGATAAATGAAAATTTTTTTAGTTACAGAAAAAAAAAATCAAAGAATTTTTAAAAGAGTTTATATTTGTCCATTTGACCATTGATTTTACTAGGCGCTAATATGGACACCATTCAAAATTTGACAATTGATGCATAAACACAAAGAAGGAGTTAAAATATATATATTTTTATATTTTTTTAAAAAGAAAATAATAGAATAATTCCATACAATTCAGAAAATTAAAAAAAATAAAATTATAATACAGTTGAATACAAATAACAAAATTAATTTCTATCCCATGTTGTATTTGGAGAAGTTTATATTAAAGTTTATGTAACTTGCTGATCGAGATGATCCCGAGAGTTCTTCTGGTTGGAGCATCTTTGCCACTATTTCGTTTCGTTGAATTGGCTAATATCCGGTAAATCGGGATAAGTAAATCTATCTGTCATTCTTTCGTTTTAGAAACGTAATATCGAAATCTTGAAAACTGTGGACGGTGACAATTTTGCCAACATAAAATTCATTTTGCTTCTTGAGTGTAGTAAATTTAACCAAAACCATGTCGTTCTCTTTCAAAATATCTTGGTCAATTAAAGGTGATTCATTGCTGTCATCATTGATTTCATTAAGTCCAGGCTCTTCCTCTGATTCCAATATCATGTTATTGGGAACATCGATATCTGAATCCGACGATGAAATTAATATTTTTTTTAACTTGTTTCTTTTGTTTCGTTTCTATCATTTTCTTCATCTGTCTTCTCAGGCGTGTCGGTAAGAATAGATGACTTTCCTCGTTTTCGTCTATTTTGAGACTTCCTTGGACCGGATTTTAAAAAAGGCCTGACGATTTCTGGAGTAATTTCAGTTGTCGCGGAAAGTATTCGTGCTGGTGGAACATATGCTTGTGATGGATTGTCTCAGGTTGATCGGTAACAAATGCAGCACCAAAATCTTCATCGGTAAAAATGATGCTGTTTGCAGGCCATATCCCAGCCTTTTTAAAGGAAAAAGTCAAACTTTTATTAAATGTTTTATTAGCAAGTTCGGCCACATTGTAAATAGTAATGACCTTGCCAGGATTCGTCCTCATCCAGTCAATAAATGCAATCTTTACTGCTGATTTGAATGGTCCATACACGCCGACGTCAATCGGCTGAAGGCGCTGGGAACAATGAGGCGGAAATGTTAGCATAACAATTAATTGCTTCGATCGAAACGTGGCTTACATGATTATTCATGATCAACAGAATTTTCTTCATTATTGAGCAGCCCGAAGTATTTACTATGTGTTGCAAAACTTACAAATAATTCAGCTGTCATCCATCCTTTTCTCGAGGATAATCCCAGACTTCCAGCAGGAGCACTATACAAAAAACTGTCTTTAAACTTAATTCGTGGGAAAATTAATACAGGTGGAAGGGTGGTACCAGCAGCACTTTCAATACCACAGAAAGTTGTTATCCCGGTTTCAGCAATGTTAAAGATGGAATTCGGTAAAAAGCGGAAGCGATCTATAACCTTACCATAATTTACGAAAAAAGCGTTAACGTGTAAACTTTGATATGCAACGGTAAACGGTAAACTATTAACACATACATTTTTTTCTGTGATCAAGAGTGCAAATACCAACACCTAAAAAATCAGTTCTATTTTAGTTGTGCATTTATGCATACTAAGTTGTACTAAAAATGTCTCTTGAGGCTTAAAATTTTTATGCACTTATGCATTTTATGCATTAATCCGTGTTGCACTTATCCGTGCATTTTTAAATGATAAAGTATAAAAGAGGCTTATGGCTTCGAAACACGTTGCACTTAAGCGTTTTTTGCATTTATGCGTGTTGCACTTATCCGGTTTTTACTGTAGTATAGAATTTTGGAAAGAAATGCGTTTAAGCTAAAAAAAATTTTACTGTTTACTAAACTTACATATTTAATATTATTATTATGAACTTGTTTGTAACTTTTATTTTACAATTTTTCTGCAAATAAAAATAAATTAAAAAAAAATATTTTTTAAATTTTTAACAAAATGTGTTGTTTTTATTTCAATTCTTACAAAAATTTCCAAAAAATTTAAATGATTTGTTTCACTTTTCTGTTGTTAGTTTTTTCTTTAAATTGTTTTTGTTGCTTTAACTTAATTCTATGCAAACCCCTTTTAATTGAATTTTTAAAACTTAATAAACGTAGTACACCCTCCGTTAACAACGAATTCTAAAAGACATCTAAAATCGCTCGCTAGTGTATCAATGATTATAGACTTCTTTTTTGTTTAAAATGAAAATAAAAAACAAAAACAAACGTAAAAAAGTATAAAAAAATACAAACACACGCAGCCACTCAAACCTACAAGAGCATTTATTTAGTTTTTTGTGTAAACGAAAAGAAACGAAATAGGTACTAAATGCTCACATTTTATTTTTGAAATGAAAAAAAGAGTGCATTTAATACGAGAGTATTTAAACGGTTCTGGCGATGGTTGTTGGTTAAAGTGCTCGAAAACTCAAGAAAAAATACAATGTGAAAAGTAAACAAACTTTTTTCCAAAAAATTTGTAGAAAACTTAGATTTATACATAAGTATAAACTTATACTTAATTAACAATTAATTTTAGACTATTATTATTATAATTCTTTGTTTAATTATCTATATTTTATCTGACTTGAACTTTGTCACTGTTCTTCACGTTTAACGTTAGTGTCTGTTTTTTAGTTGCCTGCTTATTTATGACTGTGGCTCGTGGCTCTGTCTTGCTTGTGTTCTCATTTCTATGAATATGTTCTTTATTTTTGAGGTATTGGTTCTGGTTTTTCGCAGAGGTCGTCAGTTTTTGTTGTTTAACCCTAGAATACTAACATGATTTTTTTCTACATTAATACTAATTGTTAGTCAAACCGGCTAACATAAATATAAATAACTTCGATTTTTTTTGTTAGCTTCACACGAAATAATTTTAATATTTTTTTAATTTGATAACTTATTTTGTCCAGTGTCTAAAAAAGCAATAATATGAAAGTTTTCCAAAGTAATTTAATTTTTGCATTTATTTCATTAAAGGTGCTATTCTAGATATTACACGCAAAAATAAAAACAGTGTTAGTCAAAATGACTAACATTAGTACTGCAGGGTTAAACATCATCCTCATTCGGTTTTTGTTATTGTTGTTTAATTCGTTTGTTTTTGTTTTTAGCAGTTTTAAGCTTGTTTATTTTCTGTTTATATGTATGTATATTATCGTGCTGTCGTCGTGTTCTTGTTGTTAATTTGAAAATAAATTTAATATTTGCCCACAGCTGTTGTTGTATTTGTAGTGTTTTCTCATATTACTCTAGTCTCCAACAAAATTTGACAGCTGATACCTATGTAGAATTAGTAATAGGCAATGTTTGTATTTTTACAGTCTAATTCAAAAAAACTTATCAAGGGTTTATAACAGGCTTATAAAGCAAATATCCATACAAAATTTTCTGTATAAGCCTGTTATAAACCTTTGACAAGTTTTAGGATGTTTATCTATGTATGTATATGGTGAATTTCACGTCAAGTGACCCAATGTTAAAAAACGATGTCTTCCGATTTGGATGAAATTTAAAAAAGGGCCAAATTGAAAAAAAAATATATATTTGAAATTATTGAAGAAATAGCTATCTAAAGTCCTTTGGACAATTTTTGCTAGGACCAATAGGTGAAAAGTTACACTCATTTAAAAAAAAACCCCTGTATGACCAAAATTTCCAACTTTGACCCCCTCTAACTCCGGCACTTCTGGACTGATAGAGCTAAAAATTTGTGTCTGGCCTACTATCCAATAGTACTAACCTTAGTTTTTTTTCATCCAAATCGATTTTTAACATTGGGTCACTTGACGTGAAATTCACCATATATGGGCATTTCCATTTTGGCGTTACGTTACTTTTGTACGGCAATATGTTGAAATAAACTTAAAAAACCAGAATTTAAAAAAGTTTTTTTCTCACATTCGAGAAGTGATTGGATAGCTGTATATTCAGTGAAAAAATGCATATAATCGATCCTAAGGATTTCAAGATATACTCAAAAAAATGTCATGGCGTTACGTTACAAAGAACGGAAGTGTGATTTAACTTTGATAACAAAATTGTTTAACTCTGCGAATTGGACAAGTCTTTTTAATCAAAACTTTTTTGGTAGGATTTAGACTAATATACATTTATTTGCCAAGTTATCAAATGCAAAAATCTTTTCCTTTTTTTTTTCTTTTAGGAAAAAAGATCTGGCGTTACGTTACTGGCGTTACGTTACAAAAATTTCCACTTAATATTTATTTTGTTAAAAAAATACGAAAAATACATAAATGTTAGAAAATTATATAAAAAACTACATTTGTTATTTATGTACATATGTATACAGTAAGGGACAAAACTGTTCACGAAATTAAATTTATTGACAACTAATTCAAAATTTTTTTGTTTTCTACATATTTAAAAAAAAACTTTTAAACTAAATTAAATACATTATTTGTTCTTCATACAAAATCGAAAAAAAATTCAAGTAAATAAAAAAACGTGATTTAAAGTATCTTTGTATAAAAATCCAAGTGTGAACAATTATGTCCACTGAGGAAAAATTATCTTTTTTACGACCACTAATACTTTGTATGTCCTCCGTGCGCCTTCTGTACTACTTTAATCCTTTTTGGCATACTTTTAACAAGGTTATTAAGAATTTCTGGATCAATGCTTTCCCAGGCTTCAATACAACGATCCCAAAGATCATCTACCGTTTTAGGCGGTTCTTTTTTTTTTTTTTTTTTTTTTTGAAAAATCTTCCTTTTTAAGATGGACAAAAGATGCTCTATCGGATTCAAATCTGGTGACTACTGTGGTGACCAATCTAAAAGTTTAAACCGTTTTCTTCAAACCACCCTTTTGTTACTTTTGCCGTGTGTTTTGGGTCATTATCTTGCATGAATGATCAGTTTGTCCAGGTTCAAGCCCAAATATATCAAGACTTGGTAGGTAGGAGTCTTCCAAAATCGTAACAGTCCATTGCGCACATCTAATGCGTCGTAGTACTCCAAGCTGATTTCCACGAAAACATCCCCAAGCCATCAATGGTCCACCTCCAAATATCATTGTTTGGCGTATGTTTCGTTCCTTTAGCCCAACACATTTATCAACCCATGTCCATTGCCGTCCAACTGATCCGATTCTGTTAATTTTCGTCTCATCTGACCATGTTAACCCGCATCCAGTCTTCAATTGTAAAATCTTTGTACTTTTTGGTAAAATCGAGTCGTCTTTTACGGTTCTTCTCACTTAAAAGTGACTTTAGAACGATTTTTGATGGCTTGGGGATGCTTTCTTTTCATCTGCTGCAGTTTTTGTCTCTTGTACCAAAGATGATGTACTATTTGTGCCATACTTTTCATAAAGTATATCAACAATCTGAGCGCTTTTTTTGGATCGATTGGCAAAGCATTCTTAACTTTAGCTAACGCTTTTCCTAATGTTTGTTTGCATCTGTAAGGCTAATTGGCTAGCGAATTTATAATGGCTTCATTTTTCTTTTTCAAACGAAAATTTTCTTGCCTTTTACGGTTTTGTTCTTTTTCTTTTGCTGTGGTATTTTGGTTTGATTCCAAAAGATTTTTCCTGTATCTGGATACTCTTTCCCGAGATTTTTCACGGCTTATTTGAAGCCTACAGGGATCCAATTCTAATTTGTCCCTATAGCGCTTTGAGTAATTTTTGCTTTATATCGAAGAGTCCACCTGCAGAAACCAAAATTTTATGTGAATTTAAAAACAACATAACACCATGCACAGAAATTACTCACAATCTGGCGTTACTCATTTTTGAAAAATTATATTAAATTAATTATTTGTTTATTAAGCGAGATTTTAATTGTAAACACTTAAGTTTGTAAAACTTGTTTAAAATGCCAAATTTCACGAACTTCTGATCATCAGCGTAGAGATAATGAAAACAGATGCTATTTTGTCAGGCGTTACGTTACATAGGAATATCGTTTAAATAAAAACAAAATTTTACCGTTAATAGTTAGTTACTAAATTAATTTTTTGCGTTTGTTTTATGATTAAATGTTTTTGTAGCAAGAGTTTTCCGATAATAGTATTGAAATTTCAAAACGCACCAAAATGAAGAAAAAAGCGCACCATTTACAAAAAAACGAACCAAGTTAAGAATTTCGTTTTTGTTTCAAATATTTATTGAATTAATTTGAAATTTTTTAATATCATAAATTCTATAAAAAACTTTTTATCAACGATTAAGTACATATTTGGTACTTTTTTTAATATTTTTGTTTTCGAGTTGATTTTTTCCAATAAAAAATAAATGTTTAAAATGTTAATTTGAATTTCAAACAAAGATTTTTAACGAATTTAATTTCATTTATCATACATTCGTATTTAAAATACATTTTTTCATCGTATAGATTTCATGAGTTATGAATTATTAAAAAACTACAATTAAAAATTAGTAAAAATAAAGATTTCATCACATTTTCGAAAAAATTAAATAACGCACCGAAATACACAAAAAAATTTTGCAGTGTTGAATGTAATGGTACTCAAACAGGTGTATTTTATTGTAGAAATATTTTTTCTCACACTGAAACAAAAAGTTTTGTTGAATTTGCTTTGGTGCCACCAACAATTAAAAAGCGCACCAAAAGTAAAAAAAAAAAAGCGCACCAATTAAAGAATTCGCACCAAAAATTTAAAAAAGCACCAAAAATGGTGCGAAACGCACCAAGTTGACAATGCTGAGTATTATTATGCAATTGCTCTTAGGAATCTTAATTATAAAGAGAAAATACCCTTTAAGTGAAGAAAAACTTATCAAAACGAGAACTTCAAATTTCTAGCTCAGTATTTCACCATCCTAACAAAGGAAAGCTTTGAACTCTAAAATTTAATTTATTTTAGAGGTTTCTATTTTATAATACACTAGCTAAAACCCGGTGTGCTTCACTACCCGTACCGTAGTGAAATAAAAAGTTTAGAGTTAAATAAATATAATTATTAAGTTATTAAAATCTACAGTTTTCTTTTTAAATTAATTCTTATTATGATTTATATATAGATATGATTTACAATATACAAACAAACACACATTCACTTTTATATGTATATAGATAAGAATTTCAAATGTATACAAATTTTAACATTTACTTAATATTGTTGCTAGTCAGCGCATTGGTATCCTAAATAATAATATTGATAGCTGATATAGTTTTTCCTATATAGAATTTGTCATCATATCTATGGGAGGTGCCACGCCCACTATTGATAGTCTGCCCATTCTTGTCCTAAATATTAATATTGATGGTAGAATAACCGTACCATATATCTTTTGTATACCATATATTTGATTCTTTTTTAATTATCATCATATGGGAGGTGCCACGCCCCCTGTCGCTACTACTCCCATTTTTTCCGCAAATATTTAAACAAACAATGGAATTGCTCATGCAAAATTTGAGTATTATATTTTCCTAAGTATTTGATTTTTAAAATTAACTTTGTATGGGAGGTACCATGCTCACTTAAAATTTCAGAAAAAAGTAGCCTATAGCTCCTTCCAGACATTCAGAAATATACTGTGAAAATTTCAAGCAAATCGGTTCAGCCGTTTAGCCGTCTATAGCCGTCACTTTTATATATATAGATGTATGTATGTAGATTAGGAAAAATAGAGAGTCAGGGGGGTTAATAGGGTACTTTTTTTACCACGCCCACCAATCCTCTGGACCGACATTTTTGTAATTTTCACAGCATTTAACTGGGACTCTGGTATGATTTATAGGGTACTTTTTTTACCACGCCCACTTTTACGTCCACTTTTTTAAAATTATGTAATTGCTCCCATATAGTTTTTAAAAGATTTTCTTCAAATTGTATACATATTATATACTCCATGCGAGGTAGAAATAAACATTTTTTACGCCACGCCTCTTTGCACGCCAAATTTTGTTTGAAAGTTTTAAACTTTTTGTTCTCTATACAAATTTGATCTTTTCAGCATATTCACTCTTATCGTGAATAAAAATTCCACATGAAATTTGTTCCCTTTTATTTTTTTAACATTGAATTTTAATAGGAAAAATGTGAAAAGGGAACAAATTTCATGTGGAATTTTTATTCACGATAGGGGTGATTTTTTTATTTGGTACTATATTGCTCTTAATACTGTTAACGTCGCCATATAAGCATGAACCACGCCCACTTCACCGCCCTTTTTTTATAGAGGAACCTTTTTTTAAGCATTTGGTCCTTCGAGCAAGATTCTTCGCGTAGAGCTGTTTCTTCTGCTTAATTGATTTCATGCAAATGTTCCGACACCATTCTCGAGTTCTGCATCTTCTTGTTCAAGTGTAGACTCGGATTATTCGTGTAAGCAGCTTCTTCTGCTTCCGCAAATTGGCTTGTGAAATCATTATCTAAATTAAAATGCATTACATACATATTTCCATTTCGGTATAAATTTCATCACGTACATAGATCATCGTCTACCTCCTTCTCTTCTTGGTTTTGGTTGCTTGAGTATAATCTTTATGTGATTGTGCCTCAACACTTTTGTATTGTAGTTAGTTCTTGTAGAAAACTTTGCGGTATTTACATATACTACATACATATGTATTTGGCTTGTCGTATGTATAGTTTGTCGACTGTACTCAAAAACGGCAACCTTCTATTCTCAGATCTATTTTTGGGAATTGTCCATGCAGCTTTGTAGTTTTCATCTGTCCCGTGTAAATGCTGTATCAATCTACCAGCTTCACTTTTTAGTTTCCTCTTTGGCCTAAATAGTTTTTATACATTTGCAATTGAATTATTCGAATCCGCAACTTTTCGAAATAAATCGTGAAACGACGGCCACTCAGCAAGCATACCACTAAAAAAAATTTAAATTTTATCCGCTCCTCATCAGCTGTTGCAGCCAATTCTGTCGTTATCGCACAGAAATCTTCCTTAACTGCTTCAAATTCGGCCTTCATAATCATATTCTGGATGATCTTCTAAGGCATTATACAACTTTTAGATGTCTTCAAATTGTTTGTTCTCAAAACCTTTCTTGACCTCTATCACTGACTGACGTATACATCGGGAAATTTTTTAATGAATTTACGAGTACATATATCTAGCTCATTTATATTTCTATAAAATCGCTTCTTCTACATTTCTTCGAGCATTTAAATGAAATTAAAATACATATTCCGTTTGAAAATGATTCGTTTTTTGCGAAATAAATCTGTTTAAAAAAGCCTACAAATTTGAGGATTTCTAGTGGATCGTGACATTTATATTTCTTGCTCTGGAATTTCTAACGCTTTCCTTAAACAATAAAACTATTCTTAATATGATTTCTATGATGATATGATTTTCTACCGTTTATTTTCAGATTTAACCACGTCATTATGGCAGCTAATAACAATATACACAACATGCATCATGGTCTGCCGCCACAACAGATCAACCTAATTCCAATGACAAGTGGCGTAATGCCACAAAGTGTTATTGCCTCCACGGGCACGGTTAGTCCCATGGTATCACACATGAATATGCCACAGCAAAATAATATCACAAACAATCAGCAGACAGCTTGGAATCAATTAACAGCAAATACAAATAACACAAACATCAATACTTCACTAATAATCGGAGGAGGCGGCGGCATCGGCGGCGCTGGTATGGTAGGACCTAACATTATCTCATCAACTGCAGCTCCTACAGCATCCATACTACACGATCCAAATGCTCCGGGTTCCACAAATATAATGACGTCTTTAATAACCGGAGCCAATTCACCAGCTGGTCCGACTTGCTCCTCACCGTCGACACCTACAAAGTCGGGGCCTTCTCCTATGGAACATATGATGGCTCATACACCACAGGGTGGACCACCACCCATGTATACAGCTGGTGGCGGCTATGGCGAAGAGCTAACGGCAGAGTTGGTAAATCAGGGTTGGCGTAAATTTTGGTCTAAAAGAGAAAACCGTCCTTATTATTGGAATAAAATTACCGGAGAATCATTGTGGGAAATGCCCGGTGCAAGACCTTTTGATCCTCTTACCGATCCTTTGGGTATATCTCATCCCGGTGGTCACATACCGCCACCCATGCATCATGCCCATCCACACATGCAGCAACATCATCATCATCTAAAACGGCGTCCATCCGATGATATGCACATGCATCCTCATGGTCATCAGCCACCGCCAATGAAGAAATTCATATTGTCCGGTCCCTGGGATCTTGAGGTGTGCACCAATGCTGTCATTGTGGAAAGACCGCCAACTCTACTGCCTCAACCTCATCCCGAAATAGAAGCGCTACGCGCTGCTTATACCATGAAATTGGTAAAAACTTATGAAGATCTCTGTATGAGGCGAGAGAACATAAAGGCTCCTAAGGACTCCTTTAATCGCTGGTTAATCGAACGCAAAGTTATCGATACCGGATGCGATCCTCTATTGCCCAGCAATTGCATACCCGAGATTTCATCAGCCATGTATCGCGAAATCATGAACGATATACCGATTAAGATTGTTAAGCCGAAATTTACCGGAGATGCTAGAAAACAATTGTCTCGTTACGCCGAAGCGGCAAAAAATATTATAGAATCGAGATCTTCACCATCAGAATCGAAAAAGGTGGTGAAGTGGAATGTTGAAGATACATTCCAATGGCTAAGGCGTACGGTGGGTGCCAGCTATGAAGATTTTCAAGATCGCTTGGCTCACTTAAGACGACAATGTGAACCACATTTAACAGAGACCGTCAAAAGCTCCGTAGAGGCATTGTGTGCAAAAATCTATCATTTATCCACGGAACATGCACGCAAAATACGAGAACGTCACATGCAATTGTTAAAGGAGCATGGTATACCCGAGCCCACTCCCCCGCCACCACCACCACACCTCAAAAAGGTCTGGTGTTATCCCATACAGTTTGCCGTGCCCTCTCCCCGTATGCCCGCTATAGAATATATTCAGGATCGCGATCACATGATTATTAAATACACACCGACAGCTTTAAATCAACCAGATGCTCAATATATAAATCTAACACATTTACAAAAGCTGGAACAGCTGTATCGTCACAATTGTTTCGATGACAAGAAATTCGATTTGTTTATTGGTCGTGTGTGGTGTTTGTTGAAACGTTATCAAACATTTTTGGGTAATGTTTTGAATTCTTCTCAAGAAGCTGAACTAACGCAGGCTTCATTGCCCACACCGGTTTTCGAGTGTTTGCACCGGCATTTCGGTGTGACCTTCGAGTGTTTTGCTTCGCCATTCAATTCATATTTTCGTCAATATTGTTCAGCATTTGCTGACACCGATGCTTATTTCGGTTCAAGAGGGTAAGTGGAATGGGGATTTGTTGGGTTATGTCTAATATATAAATTTATTTGTTACTTTTTACAGACCCTTTTTGGATTTCAAACCAGTTTCGGGTTCATTTCAAGTTAATCCTCCTCATTGTGAGGAATTAATAGATGCATCTCTTTTGCATATTGATAAATTGCTGTCGGAAACTATGGAACCTTTAAGGTAGGTTTTTTGTTTGGTGGTTAAATGGGGAATAAACCTCAGTATGGAAGTAAATAATGGTTTTATATTCTTAACTTGATAATTAATAAATATCTGTACAAAATGTATTGAAAGTTCTGCATTCTAAAGCACAATACTTCCAAGCCGTGTATTTCAGTGTAAACATCAACAAAGCAAGCATAACAAAACATGAATCTCACTGAAACAAAACAAGCACCATTCGAAAAGTTTCTCTCTATAGTATAGTTTTGTTAGTGCTTGTATGTTAAATGAAGTAAAACATCAAACCAAAAGCAGACAATGAAATAAAAAAATAAACGGTAAATTACACCAAAAGCATAGAGTACACTAGAACAAACGTAAAAAAGCGTAAAAATATAAACAGGAGTGTTATTAAATACAGTAGAATCCCGATAACTCGTAGTCGCAAGGGACCGACCGTTTATTACGACTTATTGAGATTTTCGAGTTAGTGAGATTTCGACTTATCGGGAGTAAAATTTAAAAAATACGTCTTAGAGGGATTTTTTATTTTTTTTTTTTTTTATTGACGTTTTATGAGAATTTATAAGAAAATAAAGTAATGAAAAGAGTTACAATGTCAATACATATTAATGTAAAAAATCTGTAATTTGTGTTTGATGTGATTTTTGTACACTTAAACGATCAATTATATTGTATA
The DNA here is from genome assembly GCA_916048285.2 of Bellardia pandia. NCBI lineage: Eukaryota > Metazoa > Arthropoda > Insecta > Diptera > Calliphoridae > Bellardia > Bellardia pandia. The sequence continues at coordinate 95,558,159 of OU696531.1, read as the reverse complement.
TATTATTGCGCTACAAATTCAAGTTGAATAGAGCAAAACACTATGGTAAACACAAAATACATAACGGTAAATAATATGATCATTTTACGGCGACATCATTTTTTTGTTTTTTTACAATTACGAGTTAGAAGAAGTTTTAGTGAGAAATTACGACTTATAAGACGTTTTGCCAAATTGACTTTGCAAAAAAATTACAACTTATTGAGGGGACCGAAATGCATGTATTTTATACGAGTTACCGCGAGTTTTTCAAGGGACCGACCAATTATTACGAGTTAGTGAGATTTACGAGTTATCGGGATTGCGAGTTATCGGGATTCTACTGTAATATAATTTAATAATAATTAAATTTTTTCCTTATTTCTTTTAAAATAAAAATGTTAGACTAAGCTAGATATATTTACATATGTATGGTGAATTTCACGTGAAGTGACCCAATTTTAAAAATCGATGTCTTCCGATTTGGATGAAATTTGCACCAAGGTTAGTACTATTGGATAGTACAATAAATAGACACAAATTTTCAGCTCTATCAGTTCAGAAGTGCCGGAGTTACGAGGCGGTCAAAGTTGGACATTTTGGTCATACAGGGGTTTTTAAATGAGTGTAACTTTTCATCTATTGGTCCTAGCAAAAATTATCTAAAGGGCTTTAGATAGCTATTTCATCAATCATTCCAAAAATATTTTTTTTTAATTTAAAAAAAAAAAAATTTTAATTTTGTTTTATATAAAAATAATTTTTTTTTAATTTTTTTCAATTTGGCCCTTTTTTTTCTTAAAAGAAAGCTTATACAATTTCCTTTAAGGCCTTTATAATCGCTTAATTGGGTCACTTGACGTGAAATTCACCCTATACATATATGTAAGTGTATATAATATACATATATGTATGTATACATATATGTACGTACATACAGTGAAATCGGGAAAACGTCAACGCTCGTTTACGTCAACTCTTTTTTTAGATTACCTACTCTAAAAAACACTTTCCAAGTGTTGGAAAGAAAAAAATAGCAGATTTTTTTTAAATGCATATGATATAAAAATATGATCTCATTTAAAATGTATTCTTTTGGTTCTAGTCAGGTTGAATGCTTTTTTTATTTCCTTTTGGAAATTGTTTATGTTTGATTTTAGTTTATAATCAATAAAAGCACATTATCGATATGTTTTCTATTTAAAAATTTTACATTCGTAAACGTCAACAATTTGTTAAACGTCAACAGCTGCGGTTTTAATTAGTTGACGTTTTCCCGAGTGCACTGTATATATTTTTTAATATGAATTGTGATATTTTTATTTTATTTGTTTTTCCAAATGTGAATTAAAAAAATTTTATTTTTTCATACATATGTACATTCAATTCAATTTTTTATGTTCATTGAAAATGCAAAAGTTTCTATCCAAGTTTGCCTACGAGTTATTCAAACATGTTTTGAATGTTCCAAAATAGTTTTGATGTTCTACTTCATTTCTTTTCTAATTCAGCTTGTTCTATTTTAACATTGTTGTGTTTTACTTGTGTTCAATGTTTTGATCGTGAAACCAAAGAAATATTTTCGGAAGTTTGTGTTTTGCAATGAGCAAGTAATACATACATACACACTAATTGCAATTTCATGAAATGCTTGTAAGACATTTTTGTTGTGTTTGTACCACATTTTAATATTTAAAATAAGACATTGAATGTATGTATTTAAAAGTCATTTTGCCGCCAGCACAATTTATTAAATTGTTGATTGCTTGACAATATCTACTAAATGCACCACAAATATTTTTGATTTATTTGCTCTAGTTTGAAAAATGTTAAATAATTTTTCCTTCGACCTTTTTAACGCAAAAATTTCTGGGATTTCCAAATGCAAATTACTTTTGTGATCTGCAATTTACGATGCAAATTAATAAAATGCAACAACAACTAAACAAAAAAGGACATTGTTAAAATTTTTGTAATTTTTCCAATTTACACAATGGGTACTATCAACTGCAAAAAAGAAAAAATATGTTTACCTGTTTTTTACAATTTTATGTTTGAATGAAAAACGTAATTTATTTGTCTTAAAAATGAGTAGGCAATTTAATTGCGTGACACACTGTACGTACATTTTTCGTCTAATGTTACTGCTTTTTTATAAAAAACGAAATATGTATTTAATTTCTTTATTTGTTTTAGCTTTATTGTCTTTTTGCCGGAATGGAAAAGTATTTCCAAATTAGAGGAGAACATTTATAAACGTCGTTCCATGGTCGTTTTGGGTATGGCCCATGAATATCGTCATGGCTATCAGCATATTCTAGCAAAGTATGTTTTAAATATCAGTCTTCTTAGAATGGCGCATAATTATTAAAACTTTCTTTACAGAAATGATGTCAATGTCAAATGTATGCAAGGCACACAAGTGGTATGGCTGCAAAATAGTGCTGGCCATGCATGCTGGGGACCCAATGAAAACCGTGTTGAATCTCTACGCGAAGCATTCCGACCACAAAGAGATCGAGAGCGTGAACGTGAGCGACAAGCAGCGGCTGCATCCTCATCAGCATCATCAAACGTATCACAGCCGTCAACATCAACACAAGCCTCTGCAAACACCACAACAATAGGTCAGACTTCATCCTCAATATCAGCAACTGCCACAACTTCGTTGGGAGGAGGAGGCGGAGGCGGTTCAACGCCACAACATCAACAAATTTACACCACTAGTATGGGCTTTTCACCCTCATCATCGACCATAACAACTACCACACCAACATGTCTGGCATCGCCATCGGGAGCCTCAACATCCAGTGGCATATCATCAATTAGTTCATATGGTGGTAATCCCGGTATGTCACCTTCTCCTTTATCACCTCATACACCACCATCTAATTATCATGCTTCAGCTTCACCAGCTCTAAGTCTACAAAGTGATTGCTCTTCACCCACATCATCTACAACTTCGCTGTCGCCAGCTCCCCTCTTGGACATTGGTAATACCACAACATCGGCAAATGTTTCCATAACAGCTACGGCCACAACATCGGGAACCTCTGCAGCTGCCGCAGCGGCGTTTGCCTCTTTGGTAGCCAGTGGTAATGGTGGAGTTAATACTGCAACATCAGCACCAGGTGCTATAACTACTACAGCTCAACAAACTGTTATTAATTCAGCAGTTTAAAGAACTCCCTTCCCCAAAACAAACACAAAACATTATTTTGAGGTTAGTTTTAACAATATTTTTTCTAATACAAGTAGAGGTTAGGTTTATTTACAGTTTATTTTTTTCGTTCTAATTGTTTTTATATTTTGTATATAACTTTCTTTTTTAAGTTTTTTAGAATTTAAGTTTACAAAAAAAGTTTTTGAAAAAAACTTAAAAAACACACACAACATTTATACATACATACATAATTATAAACCGCTTTTTTACTTTCTTGTCACATTTACAGGTTTTAGCTAGCAAAAGAAAATATTGTAAAGAAGTTTTTTATAAAAAGAATACTTTCCAGAATATACTGTTAAAAAACCTGTAAATCTGACTGCTATCAGAGAAGAGCATATATTTTATGGGTGTGTTAAAGTTAAATTTGAAATTATTGTGGGAAATCGTAAAGCTACATTTGTGTATTTAGAATGATATTTAGTCCCGTATACACCAATTGATCTCGAAAAATTGTTTTAAAATCTAAAGCGGAGGTGAACTTTGTATGTAAGTTACATTTGTTCCAAAACTGTTTTAAACTTCTTTTAATATTTTTGTTTTCGGGTATAAAAAAGATTAAACTAAAAATGTATGGAATAATTCCACAACATAGATTCCCTTTGTTCCATAGCAGGTTTAAACTCACAACTGATGTTGTAGTTGTATCATTGTATGACAAGACCTATTCCTATGGAGTTTAACAAATACAAATAAAATGTAGAAAGTAGGGATTATGTACCTTTTTTATAAAACAGTGAAACGATTTGCCACGAAAATGTGGCAAGTGATTGAAATCAATAGAAATAATTGTTTTAATTATCGTAGGCAGTTTTAAGCATTAAATTCTGATCTGTTATAATTTTATTAATTTTTTTAAATAAATGTTGGCACATATTACCAGGTTATCTCACGTCTGTTCAAGTATGTCCCTTGTCGAACTATAAATTTATATAGGAAGCTGGAACGCTTAAACTTTCAGATTAATATTAAGAGTAATAATAGTCCTCCACATGTTTATATTTTGCATTTTAAATACTACACCAGTATTAATGTTTAGCTGTTCATGTGCTCCACCAGAAATTAAACATACTTTATTAATAATAAGCTGCATAATACGTTTTTGTGAATGTTTTATTTTCAATCTTCTGACAATTGCAGATTTTAATGTTGTTTCACATCCGCTTTAGAAAAGTGATACTTGCTATAGCTTAAATGGTTCAATTCTATTAAGAATTGTGAATTTAAATTACTTATTTTAATTTAATTAAACACAAAAAACATATTTTAATATCGAAACGAAATTTTTTTTATTCAACAAAATCAGAAAAAAAAATTATTGTAGTGCAAGGAGAATGCAAATCGGTAACAAATACAAGACAATACAGACACAACTGGCATTTTGTTTGTGTTAAATAATGTACTACTGTCAAAAACACTTGAAAAGGTATTACTTTTGACATAAGTAAAGTGTAAACGAAATTAGCTGTGCTACTGCACTCACCTTGTATAGTTACACCATGAGAAAATAGATGAATAGATTTTTCATTAGGAAATACTGACAGGAAATGCTTACAGTAATAGAATATGCCTTTAGACACGCAATTCTCTATAGAAAACAATGTGAGTTACAGAATTCTCTACGGAAATTGTTGTTAGTCAAAAAAATTATCTATGGAAGATGCTGTGTCAGTCACAAAATTTAATTTTATAAAAATAATCGAAGTTTAGATATTTTTTATTATGTAAAAAAAAGTTTTTAATGAATTGTTTATTTTCAAATTATGCCAGACCCTTATAAATGGAAAAGATATTTTTTAGAGATTAATAACAAAAAAAGAGCTTGAAACTATTTTCAGCAGTTTTTTGTTCAATATACATTTGCAACACTTATAATTTTACTTAAAAATTTTAAAATAGTCGCACGAAATATAAATTTTTACTCAGAAAACCGAGATTTTAAAAGTCATTCAGCACTCGCAATTCAGCTCTGGGTGGAAAAAGAACTCGCTTTATCACTTAAGTGTAATCAGGCCGTCATTGTTTCACTGCCTTCAAGATTCTTGCGACTCACTCGCATTGGTCAATGTTTGGCGTCGTATAACTGTACCGTGTTATGGTTACTCGAAGTTTGCATTGACCACATGCTATCGTTTTTTGGATATAAACCCTATAAGTGTCGTGGTGGAGTACCAAACAAAACTCATTTTTTTTCTTGGTGTTGAGTTCGAGAAGTCCGGTTTCCTATACGAAGTTATAGGTCGGTGGATTTTCCTGGACGAGTGTCCTATTTTTTGATGGCGTTATGATAAGGGGGCAACTTAAAATACAAACAAACAAAAAGTTTTTGGGCACAAAAAAATGTACTTTAATAGTTAAAAAGTTGACTTTTGTTAAAGTACAATTTACTTTAACTATAGACACGTAAAAGTATACTTTAACCGCTAAAACATACTTTTAATTTAAAACCAGCTGAAGTTGATTTTAAATAATTTAACATCACTTTAAAATCAACCAGCTGTTTATGCAAAGAACAAAATTGGATGTGTACAAAAATGTAAAAAAGTAAAAAAAATCTCTTTCTGCAGTAGCCCAATTCGCCTTTCTTTCTCTATGTTTTTTATGTTCCTGCAAAGAGTTATGAGGTTATCAAAAAATCAACGCCAAATTTTCCAGCTTAATTTTATTATTTTGCCGATTTTTTTTTTTTTTTTTAATTTTTCAATGACAACTGTTTAAAACTGCCACTTGCTTATTTTTCTTTACAGTTTGTATGAAATAATTTTCTACATATGGTGGCACCCAGTTAAAGTCGGTTTAACTTAAAACAACCTTAAATTTTGACTATAGTTACAAAATATTTAAAAGTAGGTTTTAAGTTTAAAGTTGTATTTAAAAAGAACCGACTTTAGTATTTGTCTATGGTTATGGCCCATTCAGTTATATGTATACGTAATGTCTAAATTAAAAAAAAATAATTTTATAAGAATTCGACAGGAATTGGGTCCAAATGTATTAATAAATTGTGATGTTTAATATCTCATTTAAAAGACATTTCAAAAAGCTATAAAACGATATAAAAACTATTTCATCCCCATAACAAATAATAAAGATATAATACAATTGAGTGTCATTTTCAGAGAGCCATAAATCGGAGAACATGGACTAGCGACAAACAATTTTTATTTCCTATTTCAAGGTTATTTTTTCTTTTGTTTTTTCCGCCCATAAACTAGAATTGTTTCTTGATTTACAGAAGAGAGGGGATGATTAGCTAACGTTAAAACGTTATGTATTGATGGTAGTGATTTGCCTATTAGGTGTTCAAAAAGCGTATTATATACTTGTAATGCAAACGTTTTCCAATGATGCCAGTCATGCTTATAAAACCATATTTTTCGTCAGGGTAAAATTTTACTGTGTAAAGCCACTTTTTAAATTGTATTAAATTGTTTAAAATGGAAAATACATAAAATATGCTTTCTAAGATACATCATAAGATTGTATAAGATCTTGCAAATAAATGCAATAGACTGGATTCCCTTTGTTTAAAATTAAATTAAACTTGTTTAACATTTCGAATTCAAATTTAACTGTAACCCACCTAAATTACAAATAAGGACTAAGTAAAACAAAATATTTTTCGTGGCAATTTTAATGCTTTAAGTCTTTTATTATTATTATACAATATATAGATTATTTTATTTTTTTTATTATTATTATTTATAAAATATTTCTTTATAAATTTAATTTATATATATAATATATTTAAAAAAAATCACAATTAAATGTAGGCAAATATAAAACATTTCATGATTAACAAAATATTATTACAAAAAAAAACAAATAATCAATCAGCTCATTTTGAATGTACAAAAATATTAACAAAAAACTTTTTAAATAAAAAAAAAGCAAAACACCGCCCTGAATTGTTAGGAAATAACTAAAACCCCTCTTTCCTGGAATTTCAATATTTACAAATTTAATAAAATCTGAATTAAAATAAAATTTCACAAAAACTTAAGACAAGTTCATTTAATAACAAAAATCCAATTTATTAGACAAATTGTAAAAAAAAAATATTTACTAATTACAAAATGAAATTAATATTAAAAAAAATCTATTTAGCAAGAAAAATTTATATATATAGCAGTAAATATAACCCAAAATTCCTCCTTCCCCCCTCCCCCAAATAAACTTTCTTCATTGAGCTTTAAAAAGCTTTTAGCAAAATAACTGGAAATACAAGAAAACAAAATATACCCTCTAATATTAAATGCATAAATACATAATTAAATATTAACACAACAATATAAAAATAATTGTTCTTAAAAAAAAAACAAAAAACAATTTTAACCATAATAAAACCCCAAATAATTCCTATTTAAGCTAAATAATTATAAACAAAACTCACAATTCATAATGTTAATTGTACTTCTCTCTCCCACAAACATCATTAGTTTTTTTGTTACAAATATATTTCCTACAGCAATAAAAATATTCAAAACATTTATTTTGTAATAACAAACAACTTGTTGGTCTTTTTATTTATTTTGTTCAAAGTTTTTTTTTATTTAAACTTAAATACAACAGAAAGACACCTTTATAATTAATTCAACTATATTCTAGACCAAATTTTAGCAAACAAATTTTGAATATTAATAAAAAAAAAAAAATCTGTTGTGGAGCCCTTTTAATTGCATAGAAAGAAATAAATTATGTATTAATATTTGTTAAAAAAAATAAACGTAAATCTAATAAACGAAATGGTATTTAACTTATAAAAGAAAATATAATAACAAAAATAAAAGGTGTAGTTCTAATCGAATTGTTTTAAAAATGTTGTTTTTTTATTTGAGGGTTATTTGATGAATCTATGAGTACAAAAACTTTGTTTTCATAAACAGTTTTATTTTGGAATAACCAGGTATGTGATGGAAATCGATATCGAAAACGAATGAGTTTTAGAAGTCAATTTTTTCGTAATATTTCTGTATTGAAAAACTTTTATCACATAAAATATAAAGATATTGGGCTACTACAGAGAATCTTAAAACAAAAATTTTAAAAATTAGATTATAAATGCATTAAAATTTATTTCCAAAACTGATTCGTTTTCGATATCGATTTCCATCACATGCCTGAACGTAATAGTTTTGACATTTTACTTGTTAACATGTTGTACCAATTGTAGAAGTTTAGCAAATGCTACAATGAATTAAATTTCGCCGCATATTCTCTGAATTCATTGAAGGACAGACCAAGCCATTTTCAACAAGCAAAACTGCTGTCTGCATTTGGACTACTGAAAATCCTAGAAAAATTACTGAAAAGCTTTTGAGCTTTTAAATCGTTTGAAAACTCATCTGGAAATACAGTTACGGTGAACGGATTACGATATCGTGGGATTTTAACAATTAAATTTTCACCAATTATTGTTGATATAGATATCAAGGACGATGCCACAGCTTCCGTAATAATGAATTTATTGGAAACCTCATTTCCCCAACGCATAATTTTACAAAATCCAACTTTTAATTGACAGCCCGATTTAACACCACTGGATAATGGCCTATTGGGCCATAAGGGCTTTGAAGGCAGGCAGGGCAAAAATTTATAGTGCCAATTCATTCACGATAAAAGTGAAGAATATGTAGCCATCGCCAATTAATGCAATACATTCTGAGCGTTAACCAGTGACAATCGATCGACGTCAGATGGAATGACGTCCTGGAGTAACGCCCCAGACGTGATTGTGCATTTCGATTCGAAAAGAAAATCGTTCGAATTTGTATACTTTTTACATTGTACTCGAAAGTCCCCCCAGGACGTTATTTCTGAATATCACTTTATGGTTGATGTAAGTGGCGTACGAAGAGAAGTAAATGATACTATAGAAAACTAACCCGAGGATTTCGGGTTCTGTACAGTGGGAATACGGTTGCCTTCAATTGAGATGTTAACTTCGGTTCCTATTTCCTTAGTCCATAAAGTGAAGAGTTACACTGTCGACTTTGAGGTTGATAATTTTAGTTTACGTTCCTGCAAATGATCAGCAATGGTGTCTAGGTAGTGGGATATTTTGTCACTTTTGTCGTCTATGTTAACACCAGATATGAATATATTGTGCATTCATCATCATACGACACTATTGAGACATCTTGGAAAGATATAGATTGAAGAGTATAGATGATAATACTCCTCCTTATGGCACTACCTTGTCTCAAAAAAAGAGATAATTGGCAATTCAGGGTTTCACATCCTTGAATAGAGTAGAGTTCGTGATGTCATATATTAGAATAGAGCTATTAGCGATCTATTAGATTCTCTAAAGCCGTGTTGGTGATGGACGAGAGAGAAATGCTCCTTCAGGGATAGTAATAGTGATTCCAATACATTTTTCACTGGTGATAAAATGGAAATACATTTGTGAAACTATGTACATAATGTAGATAAAGTCTATACATACCCAATCGAATCGATTACAGCATTGAAACTCAAAATCCGTGATTTGATTAACGAAATAGACTCTAATTTACGTAAAGGATGACGCTATCCATCCATCATTTTAATTGACGAATGTGTTTTTTTGCCCCATTTCCCAAAAATTCTAACATATCCCAAAGCTTCCAAAATGAAAAAATTACGACTTTTAAAGTTTTTTTCTTTATTATTATTTGAAGTCAATTAGCCAATATTTTCCACAACAAATACTAAGAAAACAACTAAACTTAATAAAAAAAATGAAATTAATTCTTAAGAGCAAACTAAAATTGTATGACTAAAAAATATACAATAAAAAATGTATAGTTAAAAACAAAAGCAACAAACTCAATAGATTTTGAATAAATACAAAATTAACAAAACGCAAAGCCAAACATGATTAGATTAGTAAGAGTATGTGATAAAGTATTAACACAAATCTTATCGCTTGAAATAGAACACAAAATTAGGAAACATACATACATACAAAGGTATTATAAACAATACTACAGCAACTATATTAGATTGCTTACTAAGCTGCCGCACTAAAATTGTTCAGACATATGTCTGTATTTATATTTTTGTTCTATTTGTTTATGACTTAAATGTTTAAGTAAGAGGAATGCAGATTTTTTACATAATTTCTAAACTAGAATCACTGTTTTTGGTAACGACCTCTGTTTCAGATGAACCCGAACCAGAGCCCGTATCGTTAACAATTTCATTATCATCCGATTGGCTATTTCGTAGAATACGCCGGGGCGATGATGAAGATAGCTGCCAAGCAGGTATAGAGGGGGCACCCACAGACGCTGTTAAAGGCAAGGGAAATTGTTTGCGGTTTAATAGTAAACCTTTAATAGCCTCTAGGTCACTTTTGAATTGATTAAATTCACGCATAATTTGTTGAGTTTGATCACGTTGTTCGCGAGCCAAGCTTTCCTTGACTTGAGTCAGTTCTGTCTTTACTTCTGTGATGCGCGTGTCGACTTTTTTGTCGATATCCGTTAAGGCATCATCAACGGATTTCTTCTTTTTGCCACCAAATAAGAATGTTTGCAGGAATTTCTGTTAATTATATATTGAATAATAATTTTAGACTATATTAAACTTGCTTAATAATATCTAAGATGCTCACCTTCCAAAACATGAAAATGGCATAGGCCACTCCGCCTAATAAAGCCATGGAGTGTAGTATTTCTTTTAAACGCCCTAAAGCTGTAAGCTTTGGCTGCTGCAAAGCCAACTGGGCATGTGTTTGTGAAGCATTTATGCCCATATTAATGACTGTTGGTAAATTTGGATCCTGACTAAAGACACCAGCCCTTTCACAGGCCATTTGTATCTCAGTCGCTGTTAGACCTTTGGACCTTAGAAACTGTTGTTTTTGCATCAAAGTGGTATGGCGTACTTTGGCATTATTTAGAAAATTCACAGCAGTTGTTATCTGCAAATAAGTAAATAAAATTATAGTAAAGAAAACCATGCATGTACACATCCAACTTACCAATGACTCACGTGGTGCTGGTTCATCTTGTGTCATTTGTATGGCTAACTGTCCTTCCGCCAACTCGTTGTCCATGGTCTGTTGTAGTCCTGTAGTTGTTGTATTTACCGTGTCGCCAGTATCAGTATTGCTTGACATACTTAATTCGATTGCAATTTTAATTTTAACTTATTTTTTTATGTTCTAATCTCATAAAAGTTTTCTTATGGTTTTTTTTTTCAAAAAAATAGTTTTTTAGTTGTCTGTTATTGTAATTTCCCGTATTTGCATAAAATTAAAAAAATTAATAAATTAAGAGAGAGAAAGAGATTGTAGTGTTCTGTAGTTGACTTGTCAATTTTATGTCTGCATATAATGAAAAATTAAACAGAGTTGTAAAATAAGGTACAATTTAAAAAGGAAATTGAAATGCAACGTTATAATTTTTTTTTTTAAATAATCTAATAAATCGAAAAATATTATTCAATTAAATGACATAAATCAAGATTGTGACAAAAGTTTGTATTTTAATAAATTTTTTTTTTTTATTAAAAGCATAAAAACAAGCCCGCTCTCTCTTAATTTTGGTGTTATAGGAATCTTTATATATGTAATAGCAAATATTTCATATACAGCCCAATCATGAATAAAAAATCCGCGGGAGTTTTTTCCCTTTTCATTTTTTTTAACATTGAATTTGAATAGGAAAAATGAGAAAAGGGAAAAAACTCCCGCGGATTTTTTATTCATGATTGGGCTGATAGTTAATAAATTAATAATATGGGTTTTATTGAATAGTAAGAATATTAACACAAAAAAATTATTAAATATAAAGTGTTTAGTGGGTCTATTTCGATCTATTGGATTTTTATATACTCTATATACAATTTTATCAGAGAAACTATAATTTATGAATTTTTGTAAATATATTTTCATTATACATGTCTGATTTCACTAACAATTGGCAACTTCTTTAAAAACAGCTGTTCTGTTAAAAAGAGCACACTATATATACAACTTCATTGGTATTCCGTACAACAAGTGAAATAGCTAGATAAAAAATTGTGACGAATAAGAAAAAATAATTTTCCGGAGTCGAACGCATAATTTCACAAATCAATTAAGTTTTTAAATTTCTAATGCATTAAAATCTAAAAAAGCCGCAAGAAAACGCACAAAAATAGTGAGTGAATTATTGAAGTTTGAGAATATATAGAAGTTATTGTGAAGAAATAAAAGTAGCTTCTAGAAAAACTCTCCAAAAAACACAACTGAAAAACTAAACTACCAAGTTCCAGGCAATTGCATTTTCACTCAACACACACACACACATAAACTAACGAAAAAACTAGCCTTCATTCCAAGTAACATTTGTGGCTGTGCATTGTTGAGATAGAAAAACTTAAAAAGTGAAATTCCATGGCTTGTGCAGCAACAGCTGCAGGTAAAGATGCCAATACAGGAAGCACAAATTCCGGTTTAGTAGCCGCTGCTACTGGTGGTGGTGGAGCAAATGCATCTACTTCTAGCTCAGCCGTAGCAGGTGGTGCTGTTGGTGGTGTAGGCTCATCATCGGCTGCAGCCGTTGTTGCTGGAACTTCGCAATCCAACGGCGGTGGTGTTATGAATCGTCAAGCACGTTTTGCTATGGAGGGTGTAGGCGCCCGTGTTATAAGAGGTCCCGATTGGAAATGGGGTAAACAGGTAAGTGTGAATTTATTACAGGAGATTGATGGCAGTAGAGTGTTTATTTATAATTGTTAATGTTAATTTTTTTTGTTGGACTGGGATGTGTGTAGAATAATACTGTGTGACAACATTTACCAATGCTTGTATTAATTTATTGTCATTGACCTTTTATTTGACTTTTTGGTTTTGTCGTTGATTGAATATAATTTAATTTATTATTGTTATGATTCTTGTTTGGATTTTTGATTTGAAAAATTTATTTCTTATAAAAATAATCAATATGAATTTGTTAATGGTGTAAATGGTAGGATAAAAAATCTTTAGAGGTTTAGAAATATAATCTGTTAATTTTAAAGACTGAAGCTAGATTTACACGATTAAAATGTTCTTCAAAATTGATCTTCAAAATGCTTCAAACTCGTGTAAACAGCAAAATTTTAATAGTTATTAAATAAATAAATTTTGAAAAATTTTTGCTGTTTACTATTAATAACTATTAAATAAATAAATTTTGAAGAATTTTTGCTGTTTACACGAGTTTGAAGCATTTTGAAGAGCAATTTTGAAGAAAATTTCAATCGTGTAAATCCAGCTTTACGATTGAAGCTAAAATTGAACTATGTAAAAAACATACTTTTAAAGCTAAAATTGAATTACCTGCGTTGAAGCTAAAAATTAAGATCATAAATTTTCTAATTCTAAAAGTTGTATATTTATTTGTTAAACTGAGAAATTCAGAATGACTTTGGGGCTGATTTTAGAAAACGAAGTGACAAACGTTTGTTGTATGAGAAAAATTTAAATTTTAAACATTTTTCCAGCAATCTGCTTACAATTGAAGACTTAATCAATACGTATAATTTTTTTTTTTTGAATTTTTAGAATACATACATATGTATGTAGATTTATAAAATGAGCTTTCATAAAAAAAAATTCGAATATTTTCATTCTATTTATTTTTCCTCTATTTAGAATGATTTGACTTTAAAATATACATACGTAGGTACTATATGCAAATTTTTGTATTCTTCATGAGTATGGTTTCTTACACTTATTGTTTTGATTTAAAATAAACAAAAAACAAAAAGTCGCAATACATTATCTATTAATTTTTAATTGCACGCTTGTAAAAAAAGCCTGTCTTTCAAAGCTAAAATCGATAAGCAAGGTTTATTTTTAAATAAACTGTACAAACATTAAAGCGAAAAAAATTAATAAAATTTATTTTATAAACAACTACCTACCTAGTTTCTAGTGATAGTAACTGCAAAATGCATTTCAATAATAAAACACGTTTTAATTATCGTGTTCTAATCAAAGTATTTAAACTAAACATACATATATACAAATAAATATTAAAATAAATTAAATTATATTTACATTTTCTTTTACCATAGGATGGTGGGGAAGGTCATGTTGGAACTGTGAGAAATTTCGAATCTTCCGAAGAAGTCGTTGTAGTTTGGGATAATGGTACAGCTGCTAATTATCGTTGCGCCGGCGCTTACGATTTACGTATACTGGATAGTGCACCCACTGGCATTAAGCATGATGGAACCATGTGCGATACCTGCCGTCAACAGCCCATCTTCGGTATACGTTGGAAATGTGCCGAGTGTGTTAATTATGATTTGTGCTCGATTTGTTATCATGGCGATAAGCATCATTTGCGACATCGATTCTATCGTATTGCCACACCAGGCGGTGAACGTACCATGATTGAACCACGACGTAAATCAAAAAAAGTGGCAGTACGTGGTATATTTCCGGGAGCACGTGTGGTACGCGGTGTCGATTGGCAGTGGGAGGATCAGGATGGTGGTGTGGGACGCCGGGGTAAAGTTAACGAAATACAGGATTGGTCTTCGGCCTCACCACGTTCTGCCGCTTATGTTGTGTGGGATAACGGTGCGAAGAATCTGTATCGTGTTGGTTTTGAAGGAATGGCTGATTTAAAGGTACATAAGTTGAATTATTTTGTCAAAGAGAATACATACATATATTTTTGGTAGCGAATGTTTAATATATTTTCAGACTAAGATATTGTAGGGCACATTAGTATTTTACCCTGTATATCATTACAGTATAATGTTTGCCTAAATACTATAGTATCTAAATTATTTATAGCCTGTTCGCCGATCTCGAACGTTAACGTTCGCTTATATAAGACTTAAGACACAAACTTTTTATCGTATCTATTTTTTTACTCAATCAAATTTGTTTATTCCACAATCAAGTTTATGTCTTAAGTCTTATCTAAGCGAACGTTAACGTTCGAGATCGGCGAACAGGCTATTAATTTTTCTTTAGTTCGAATAACAAGAATAATTCGAATTATTCAAATATTTACATTCAACCTTTTCTTTATACTTTATTCAGGTTGTCAACGATGCCAAAGGCAATACAGTTTATCGCGATCATCTTCCGCTATTGGGAGAAAACGGACCGGGTAAGGGACCACATGGCTTTCAAATTGGCGACAAAGTTACCGTCGATTTGGACTTGGAAATTGTACAATCTTTGCAACATGGCCATGGCGGTTGGACAGACGGTATGTTCGAGTGTCTTAATAATGTTGGTTTGGTCGTTGGTATCGATGAGGATCACGACATTGTGGTTGGTTACAATTCCGGTAATCGTTGGACCTTTAATCCGGCCGTGCTTACAAAGGTGGCCTCACAAACAACAGCACCACCAGAATTTCAAGTGGGCGATATTGTCAAGATATGCTCGGACGTAGAGAGTATTAAACAACTGCAAAGGGGACACGGTGAATGGGCCGATGCCATGCAATTGACATTGGGAAAAGTTGGTAGAGTGCAACAAGTGTATCATGATAATGATCTGAAAGTAGAGGTGGGTAATACATCGTGGACGTATAATCCTTTGGCAGTAACTAAAGTAGCTTCCGCCAATGCAGATGGCAGTTGTGTTCCGGTAATATCAAGTGGTGAACGTTTGTCGGCTATATTAAAGAAATTGTTTGAGCCCAGTGTTTCGGGTGATGCCACGGAAGAGTTTGTCAAGGCAGCAGCTAATGGTTATGCGGTAGGTTTTAATAATTAAAGTATACCTTTATATAAAAATATACCTATACATAAATTTATATTAAATTGTATATTACAGGCCCGTTGTGAGGAATACTTAACTGGTGCGGTACAAGCTTCCAGCAGTTCATCTTCAGCCGCTGCTGGCCAATCATCAGCTGTTGCCGCCCAGTCTGTTAATACCATAGCAGATGTTAATGGTGTCTTTGCTGGTCATACTGCTTTACAGGCAGCTAGCCAAAATGGTCACATTGAAGTTATACAAGTCTTACTCTGCCATAACGTGGATGTTGAAATCGAAGATAAAGATGGTGACCGAGCAGTACACCATGCCGCCTTTGGCGATGAACCAGCTGTTATTGAATTACTCTCTAAGGCTGGGGCAGATCTTAATGCTCGTAATAAACGCAGACAAACTGCTTTGCATATAGCCGTAAATAAGGGTCATTTGAATGTGGTGAAAACATTATTAAGCTTGGGTTGCCATCCTAGCTTGCAGGACTCTGAGGGTGATACTCCTCTGCACGATGCCATCTCCAAAGAACACGATGAAATGCTAAGTTTATTATTGGACTATGGAGCCGATATAACTCTTACCAATAACAATGGTTTCAATGCCTTGCATCATGCTTCTCTTAAGGGCAATCCTAGTGCTATGAAGATTTTATTAACAAAAACCAATCGACCCTGGATTGTGGAAGAAAAGAAAGATGATGGTTATACCGCCTTACATTTGGCGGCTTTAAATAATCATGTTGAAATTGCTGAATTACTGGTACACATGGGCAAGGCCAATATGGACAGACAAAATGTTAATCTACAGACTGCTTTACATTTAGCCGTAGAACGTCAGCATGTACAGATTGTTAAACTTTTGGTACAGGAGGGTGCCAATCTTAACATTCCCGATAAGGACGGTGATACACCACTACACGAAGCCTTAAGACACCATACTCTATCACAGCTGAAACAATTGCAAGATGTTGAAGGTTTTGGCAAACTATTGATGGGTCTTAGAAATCCGAATAACAAAAAGGCATCTGCCTCTATAGCCTGTTTTCTGGCTGCCAATGGAGCAGATTTAACCCTTAAGAATCGTAAATTGCAAACACCTTTAGATTTATGTCCAGATCCGAATCTATGCAAGACTTTGGTCAAATGCTACAACGAACGTAAAACCGATGATTCGGATTTGCCGGGTAATGTTGCTGGTACCAGTACAAGAGCTAAAGCTTTGGCCCACACTTCCATATCAGCCAATCCTAGACCTTTATCAGCAGTGGCTGCCGGTACATCTTCTATTAATACAACTGTTCCACCTAATATGCCACTACTTGCAGTTGCCACGGGTTCAGTTAATGGTGGCCTTAACACTTTGGCCCAGGATCTAACACAATCTTCCTCAGCCACCGATACAACAAATGCTTCCACTTTGGAGGAATGTTTCTTATGCTCAGACTATAAACGTGATACGGTATTTAAAGTAAGTTCCTTAGTTACATATTTTGCAAGAATCCTAATGATTGATATATTTTTTTAATTATTTAGCCTTGTGGCCATGTTTGCTGCTGCGACATTTGTGCACCTCGTGTTAAGAAATGTTTGATTTGTCGGGAGGCTGTATCCTCGCGGGAAAAAATCGATGAGTGTTTGGTTTGCTCGGATCGCCGGGCCGCTGTTTTCTTTAAACCCTGCGGTCACATGGTAGCTTGTGAGAATTGTTCCAGTTTAATGAAGAAGTGTGTATTGTGTCGTACACAGATAGAAGAAATCATGCCTTATTCATTGTGTTGTGGTGGGGAAGGAAGTATAGAAAAGGTAATTGTTAATCTCGCATTTAAAAAATAATAATAGACTAAGTGGTTTTTATTAGTATTTATACTTGTTGCAGGTGCAAAATCCCAATATGCATAATGAAAATGAGAAGCCTCAGGCAATGCTGCCCACTGGTGGTGGTATAAATACTTCCGGCCATGGTGTGGCCATGAATAATACCTTAACAACTACACCCAATGGCAATGCTGCCCAACAAGTTCAGTCGCAAAATAATCTATTGGTAGCCGCAGCAGCAGCAAATAATGCCAGTAATAGTGTTATGGTAGCACCATCCAATGTTAACAATTTCCAAATGGATGATGTACAAAAGCTCAAACAGCAATTACAGGATATTAAAGAACAGGTAAGTGTTGGCTTAAATAATACCTAGGCAAATAAATTTACAACCTTTCTAGGTTACACATAATTTAAACTGTACATTTAAAACTTAGTTTAACTAAGCAGCTTAGAGCTAGTTTTTTACTTGTCAGTTAAACTCAGCTTAACACACTGTTATATTAAACCTCAAATATATTTTGCCGGGATTTGACTACTGATTGTGTTTCTCAGTAGTGGATTACCTCCTGTCAATTTTGTTAGCATTGCCGTACTGTTCAGTCAAAATACATATAGCATTACTCCTAATTTTTTATATAAATATGGCAATATCTTAAATTTTCGCAAAAAAGCAACCGCGTCAATAACAGTATTTGAAAACTTTAACTTTGAAAAAATTAAAAAAATGGATTTAATGTATGGTCCAATTAGTTCTAAAACATTATATGCGGATTGTTTTGTTAAGCGAAATCTTTGAAAGAATTCGGCGTCGGTATAACTGCAGAAATAATTTGGACGTGTCCTTATTGTTCGTATCTTTCTTACAATTGACATATTTAAGTTATTATATGTGTTTGAATCACTTAAATCCTCATCATCACTAGAATAATCCATTTTTTTATTTCTTTTTAAAATATCGTAAATTTATTTTCAATTGTTGAATTGTTTATTTTATTTTTCAGCTGTTTGTTTTTGACATTTTATATCTAGGTTTAACTCACAAATGATGCTCAGTTAAACCTAGATTATATATCAAATTAATAATAACTGAGAAACACAATTTTTAGTTTAATCTAGGTTTAAGCGAAAAATGTAGATTATCTTTATCCCAGAAACTAGCTCTTAGTGTGTTTTTAACCATGCGTACAATTCTCTTAAATATTTATTAATTTTATCAATTTTTTCATTTCAGACCATGTGTCCTGTTTGTTTTGATCGCATGAAAAATATGGTTTTCCTATGTGGTCATGGTACTTGTCAAAATTGTGGTGATCAAATTGACGGTTGTCCAATATGCCGCAAAACCGTCGAAAAGCGTATTTTATTATTTTAATCATAAACTTTTTAAATAGTCTCCTACTATTTATATTTCCAAAAGTATACATCCACATTAATACAACACACAAAATCCCTGCCTTATTAACACACTATTATTATTTATTTTCATACATTTAACTCTTAGTTGCACCGAAAATAGAATTTTAAAAGCTTTTTTTTTATCTTATTAATTTTACATCATGATATTGAAAATTTTCAAAGAAAATTGTGTTAAAAACTACGTATGATTGACTAACAATTTGAATATTTCACTTGAGTTTTATTCGCATTTCATTAATGTTTTTTATTCGTCTTAATCTTTATTTGTTCCACTTATTTTTTATATAATTTATATATAAATGTCTTATATTAGATTTCAACTTTTTTTTCTTAGATACGTACACGATTTTTACAAATAACAAATTTTATAATTTTGCGTAATAATCCCCATAATATTATATACATACAATATATATTTTATATACATTAAAAATAATTACGAATAATTTTTTTATAGCAAATGTTTGTGAAAATATTGTAAATTTAGTTTAAATAACCGGTGGAGGTAAGTTAAAAAAGCGATTTAGAGAAATTAAATTTTGTTCTTAATAAAAAAGATAATTTTAGCTCATTAGCAATTGCAATCACGTATGCGGACGACTACATTTTCGTAACAATGGGGCAAACGTTGATTAGCTTTGCGGTATGGTACTCGAAGTCCACAATTTTTTCACTAAGCGTATCAAATGTGCTGTAAATTTAGCTTAAACCTCGGAGAAAGTAAGTTAAATAGGTGGAATTAAATGTTGTTCTTAATAAAATGATGAATTTTACCTAATCATCAAAGGCAACATGTAGGTAATCATCTACGTGGACGACTGTACCATTATGGCAACGGGTCGCGAGGTTGATGAGCTTTGCGGTATATGGTTCTCTCGAGAAAATCCGCAATTTATTCACTTCACAGGCACCGTAACGACTCATGTGCACTGAGACAAGGCAAACACTGCTGTTTTGACAGCAACCTGTAGTTATAACCAACAAAGTCATCACCGTCGATTCAAGGTCACTGCCTGTACAAAGGACGGCAGTAAATCAATAAATTGTGGATGATATATTTGATAGCTTTTCATGCATAACTTACGAAATAGAAACAAGGTCCTCGAAACCCAAACGGCAATGGATAAAGAAACCTTGCTAAATATCTTACAATTGTACATCTAATGGTCAGCTGTGTTGCTCAGTAAGAGATAAATATTGAATGTAGTTTTAAGGATCGTCACAGGCTGTCTTTACGAGTAGTCTAAAAAACGTCACAGTTACTTCTGGTATGTCAAAAACGGTTTCTTAAATTATCATAATGGGAACTACATAGAATTATTGAAGTGTATTAATGTATTCAAATAACCTATAAACATTGTCTGAAGAAAACAGTTTCCACAGTTTATGCCGTGGTGGAATTTGATAAACGTAGAAATCATACAATTGAATGCTCTCCTCATTATGTATGAGAACATTATACATTGGTATGAGCTGGATCCAGTTAATAGCAGCTTAAAGTAGACGCCAGAAAGATGAGATGGAGCCAACAAACCCAGAAATATTTCAATTACCGGCTCTCCATGGTTATTTACGAGGTTAGCATGCAGAAGTATTTTGAATCATTTGATAGCATTTGGAGCGGAAAAAAATAACTGTTTTCATACATCTGAGATGAGAATGGACCAACAATCTTAATGCTTTTAAGCCCCTCATGGTCTTAATATCCTTCCTTTAAAGCTTCTGGTTACAGTTTCCTAAAATCACAAGGCTAAAGGATTTGAATTCAAAGTGTATTTTTGTAAGGAATTCAAAAAATAAATTGGTGTAGTTTAAAATATTTTCTGTTGAATTGTGAATGCGATTTTGTAACGTCAAGTGTCAATTTAAAATAGTAGTTTAAACCATTTCCAAAATGGCCACTCACTTAATTTCATTAAAGCTGTCAAAAAAATCATTTAGCGCTTTATCTATGAAAATCGGGTCCATAACAATTTCAATGAGCATGATGAGCGACCCAAGGCTATTAGCTTCACAACAGGTCTCCGCAGTTGAAGCTGATCTGCGCAAACAATGTTGCGTTTAATCTGTTTGCCGTGTCTTTCGCCAAAGAATCTGCATTTTGCAATTCGATCATCTTCGCCGATGAATCTAAGTTTAACATATTCGATTCAGATGGCATGTCGTATGTTTGGCGGAAACCAAATACAGAAAGAAAACCTAATGCCAACAGTGAAGCATGGTGTTGGCAGTGTCATGGTTTGGGCCTGTATATCAGCTGCTGGTACTGGAAATTTAACATTTGTTGAAACAACCATGGACATACATATTCTGAAGGAAAACTTGTTGGAAAGCGCATAGAAACTGGGTATAAGATCAGACTTTAGATTTTACCAGCATAACGATCCAAAGCACAAATCGGGTGTTGTGCAAACGTGGCTAATACATATAACTGCCCACATTGATGACACCGCCACCACCGTCAAAATTTAATATTATCGAAAAATTTTGGTAAATTTTAGAAATTAGCATAAGAAAACACAAAGTTTTTAACAAAAACGATTTAAAAAGCGCTACTGAGGGAGTGGTTGACTAAAACTGGTCGCATTTGTTTCAAAGCTATGTAGATTAAAAAAGATATCACACCAAACATTATTATTATAGTTTTAATGTATTAAAATATACATTGTTGCAATAAATTATTTTTGTTTGTTAGACTATAACATATTTTCTTTTAAATAACATCAATGTATGTATGTACATAATTAAACTTTTGTTTGATTTACTTTTCAAATCGATAAAAATATTTTTATTTGAAATTTAATAAAACTTTCACAAATTTTAAACTGCTTAATCTACATATGATATTCCTCATATATTTTAAAATAATAAAATAAAAAATGGCAACTACCTCAAAGACGCATTTAAATAAACCTAAACTGGAATATTCAAAAGAATCTCAATCCACAGATTCAACAACTAATTCTGATACAAAACCGACAACAACAACAACGAAATATCAAACCACAAGACGCGACAGAATATCCGAGCGGACTTTGTCTATACATAATCTTCAATTTCCAGAATCAATTAGTTGCAATAAGTCCGCAATATATAAGGTAAAATGTCAGAAAAATGTGCCAAAACGTCCCGAATCAAATTCAACAACTCCAGTTAAAGAGCGTGGTTACGATTTTACTAGTTCTACAAACTCATATTATGCCCAAATGCTCGTAACAATGCCAAAAAAATTGCGAGCCAAATGCTCTTTAAGCTCCTCTAATGCTAAGATCGGAAACAAGCAGTCTTCGGAAACTGTGAAAACTTTAAAACAAACCAGCCAAAAACATACAACCATTTCACAGGAAATGATCGATAGCAAACATAAGGGCTCCCAGAAACCAAAGAATTTTCATGGAGCCGAATGGCGGAGACCTTGTAAAGAGAGCTTTGTAGCCGGAGCTCCACGCAAATACACGGGGATTTGTCCACCAAACTATGAACAATTATCCAAAATGTCTAAATCAAGACAAAAATTCTTTCTAACTCAGGATCCTCGGAAAGTCCATTGTCTGGTAAATCCGGCAGTTTTAAGCACAAAAGAGTACTCGAAGAAAAAAGAATTTAATGTTCTAACAAAAATGGTTAAACGTGCTCAAAATGTTTGTGTCGCCAGCGCCTCCGAATCATCGGAGGACTTCATTTGTGAGGTAATCGATTTGGAGAATCCTTTACAATTGGATTTTCAGGGTCTGGACTATAGCAATACCTATCAGAAAGATGAGCAGGATTTTCAAAATCAGCGTAACTATCGTAGAGTTTGTCGCTACATGGAGCGCAGAAGGGTTAAGGCTGAAACGCAAAGAATTGTTGAAGAAGAAATACACGAGGAAATGATAAATGTAAGAAGAATTTTATCTACTAATAAGTTTTGCTCTCACTTACAATGACATTTAGATACCCAAACGTTTTAATATACGAGATCGCAATGAACCCTTGAAGATTATTCCACCTGAAAATCCCCTTCTACTGGGTAAACTATATCGTTCAAACGACAAGCCTTACAATCAAAAATTGATAAACATGGAAAAAGAACGTCGTCGCGAAAGGTACAAGAATTTATACTTGCGCAAAAGAGAACGACAAGAGCAGGAAAAACAAGCAAACAAAATTCGTAACAATGTTGTGTCGGAAAACCTAGCCCTGACTCTAGCTGATGCAAACCTTAAGAAACTTACGGCAAACATTAATGAATCTATTGAAAGATGTGCGGGAAAAAAATTAAATTTTAAAAAACCTCAAACCGTTAGACGTTCCTTTCCGCATACTATGCAGGAGACTAAACATTTCAGAAGTCTTTTAAAGCATATAAATCTAATAAAACGAGATAAGGCCAGAGTCGCTAAAGAGTTCTTCTTGGAACGTAAAGGCAAATCAAAAGAATTTCCAGCTGCCGACTTGGAAGTAAGTTCCGATACTGTCGGTCGCAGTGACAAAGGCTCTAAACTTACGGAACAATCTACAGACGATGAGGATAACATGAAAGTGGGTAAGCAGGAAAGCAAATTTAAGCTCAGGGGGTTTCAATTCAAATTGGGCTCCAACTTGAGGGGAAAACTCACTCAATATGAAAGGTTACAGGGCACTCGTAAAGAAAAGAACTGCATGACAAGAGATCAATGGTTAAAAGAGTTGGCTCCAAAAAAACAAAAGATTAAATTGGATGTGGAAATGGGTATACAAAAGTTTCGCACACCAGACGATCCTCAATTGGTGTTGTTTCCACCACCATTTGGTTATAAACCACCGGCAGCACAATACTCTACTATAAGAGAGTATGTAAATAAACCCTTGGGCCGCCATTACGATCGTGTTAGGCGTAAAAATTTAAAATTTGCTAAACCTCGCTTACGCTATAATGTCAAGAAGTTCAACCTGATCAGTTATCGTTTTGGTGATACCGCCAAAAGATTTTCACAGCTTGATCATTCGGCCGACGTGCAAATTTTGAAACTTAATAGTACTAACGAGTTTATGGCAGCCAAAGCTCTTAAGGAGAAACGCCGGAAAGAGGAAATTAAACAAAAGAGACTAAAACTTTTGGGTATTCCTTGTAGATCAGTGAAAAAGTCTCGTTTGCAAACAAAATGTGAAAATTCCTCAAGCAGCTCGGAATCGGAGTGGGTGCCACAGCAGGAGCCTCTAGAAGAAGATATAGAGGCGAATAGTTATCACCACATTGAAAAACAAATAAGACCTTTAAGAATGCGCTGTAATATGCCGGCTCCTAAATACCGAGAACCCACACTACGCGAACATCCTCGATATCCCAGAGATTATAACAATCAAAGAGTTCCTTCGGAAATGTTCGATCAAATAGTCTTGACTACTAACATGCCTTATATGCAGAAATTAGACAAGGATAACTTAGATTTTGCTAATGTTAAGCAGAAAAAGCGGCCCTATACCGATAAATTTGAGTCCCGTCATCATCATGATCACTGGAAGCCCACCCAGGTCAAGCAGGTTGATATTCACTACCAACCTCATTTGGTTAAACCCGAAATAACGAAAGTCAAGAAAAAATCGGATCGCCTGGTAATGGAAAACTTTCGTCTGGCTAATCCACCGTGTAACCAGTTTGTTGATATGGATCTCAGTTTGCCGCAATATGACTTCAAAGAAATGATAGAAGATCATCATATTAAGACCTCTAAAACTAAGACTAAGGAAATCTCAGAAATAAAATACCAAAATTTTTACAAGCAAAAAGATTTTAAGCTACAATCTCGTGATCCAAAAGAGTTGGAGGATCTTGATTATCCAGGCCGTCAGGAATATTTACAATTACTTAAAGATGTGCATGAATTATTTTGGGAAACTACACATGAGCAAACAGAAGAAAAACTTTGCGTAACTAAATCAGAGCTAATCAAAGAGTTGGAAGAGGATTTAAAAAGTATAGAAAGTTGTTTAACATCCTTAAGTAGTTCCCAATGTACAAATCTCACCAATGACAGTGGCAGTTATTTGCTAATGGAAGGCAAAGAAAAGATACCTTTAGATTTTATACGCAAATCTATAGTACCCTTTGAAGAATTGAAGAGGTCACGTTTCCAGGCCATACCTATAGATGTGGACAAAGAGCAAGCCAATCCCTTCCAGGTAATGCCCTTTGCCGGCCAAAAGAAAGCCCAACTAGAATTAAACAGTGCACAAGACAGCTTTTTCACTTTTACCACACGCCTTAAAAACGGCCTACGTCTGCGCCTGGAAGTACCTGTAGAAGATGTTAGAGAAAAGTTATTAGGCCCCGGAAAAATTCAACACAAAGGTGTGGTCACCATCGATATAGATGAGAACTATGTGGAAGAGTTAAAAACCTGTCCACCCATAAAATTTATTAAATTCAAATCAGGCCAATCATTTATCAAAGACGCTCTACGCCTGAAGTTTGAATCGATGTTAATACAAGGTCAAATGGTGCGCACTAAAATATACGATCGTCTTAACGAGCAACATTGGAGCGACATGCAAAGGGTTAAAGAACTCTTTGAAAAACTGTTTGCCAAATGGGAGAAACGGGAATATGATGCAGCCATGGCGGTGGTATATAAAGTGAAAGACTTTTTTGACGAAACCGATCGATTAAAAACAACCCTGAAAAAACTAGAACGTAACATAGTCATGCTGAATATGGACATTGTTTTCATAGAGGGCCATTGGGTGCGTTGTGTTATGTTGCAAAATTTCCACTACTTACTGGGAGATATAGAGTGGCGTTTACAAAACGACTGGATTCATCGTCTGGTTAATACAGAAGATGAATTGGAAAATTTTGAAGACTCCATAGCGAAACGTTCCACAATGAACATACGTAAACGGGAGAAAGACGATGCTTGGGCTATAAAGTTTTACTACGAAGAGGAGTATTTACGAAATAAACACGAAAATCTTATTGTATTTCCAAATTCTGAAAGCTTCCTAGACGGCTTGGAGAATTTAAAAAGAAAAACCTTTATTTTACTACTGGAAATGCATTTTACTTTGGCCATACAAACCGAATTACAGCACAAGCTGGAAACCTTTGTGGACTGGTGTGCCAAAGATTTGCATGAAAAAGAACAGTATGTTGACAGAAAATGTGCAAAATTATATTTTATGACCGATAGAGCCAAATGGTTAAGTCAACGTACTTTGCGTTTCCTCGAATATCCAATAGAAGAGTGCTTCAATGACGAAGTGTTCCACAGAGATCGTGCTATTATAGTTGAAGCTTGGCGTCGGATTGTGCCCGCCAATTTAAGAGCTTCAAGTGAACAAGAATTGTATACCATCGATATGGTAGCCATGATGGCGGAAGTAGTGATGGATCTTATAGGTAAGCCTATTTAAATATTTACTTTTCAATAAGTTTATTAACATTGAATCTCTAATTGCACTACATTAATTTGTTTCAAGCTAAATTTGAAATCATACCCATGGATATTACCCGCCAAATTGAAAATAAATTGCGAGCACAACGGGCTTATTTACGTAAACAATCCCATCAGGCATATCATATCGAACGAAGAATCGACCAGGAAATGAAAAAGGTGGTAAAAAATCTTGAACCACCTTATCAGAAAGTTAAACGCTGCACGAAATTGCCACGTTACTTCATTAGCAAACGTACAAAAACGGTTAAAATCGAAGAGAAGAAAGTCTCAGAACGTGCTAAATTATTTTTCCGGGCATTCAACGAGGAGGGTCTTACTCTGGCAACTGCCAATATTAAAGACAGTTTCTCACAAATGGATACCACACAAGAACAAATAGTGCCCTTCTATTTTGATCATTTTCTAAAATTAAACGGTTATACACCAAATTATAATTTCAAAACTCAAATCGAAATGAGAGATGGTTCGGAAATCGATCGTTTGCAGGTCAAATCGGTTATACCTGAAATACAGGAGCGTATGGAACAGTGGAAGAATATGAAGGAAAAAATTATTGAAGAAAATATTGCTCAAAATCCCCAGATGTATGTTGATGTAATGACTTAGTTTTTTTATTTTTATAACAAATATATCTATATAATATATAAAATTGAATGTGCGTTTATTTGTTTGTGGGTACCTTATAGGAGACCAAACCTCTGGACCGATATTTTTGAAATTTTCACAGCATTTAACTGGGACTCTGGTATGACTAATAGGGTACTGTTTTGGCCACGCCCACTTTTTTAAAATATTATAATTGGAGACCAAACCTCTGGACCGATATTTTTGAAAATTTCACAACATTTAACTGGGACTGTGCTATGATTAATAGGGTACTTTTTTTTACCACGCCCACTTTTTTAAAATTATGTAATTGCTCACATATAGTTTTTAACAGATTTACTTCAAATTGTATACACATTATTACTCCAGGCGAGGTAGAAATAAAAATTTCTTTCGCCTTTCAGGTCCCTTTTCACGCCAAATTTTATTTTAAAGTTTTAAACTTTTTGTTCTCTATACAAATTTGTTCCTTCCAACGTATTTTTTTATTTGGTAGTATATTGCTCTTAATACTGTTAACGTCGCCATATAACTATGAACCACGCCCACTTCACCGCCCCCTTTTTTAATTCAGATACTTACATACTTATACCACTAACAATGTTTGCTATACAAAATACTTTTTTTGTAATATGTATTTGCCTAAAGTTTTATATACTTTTTATCTACATTTTTACCTTAAATTATAATTAATCTGCTTTTAATCTATATATATAAAAATGAATGTGTGTCTGTATGTTTGTGGTGCTTAATAGTACCGATCTGCCTGAAATTTTCACAGCATGTTACTTGACTGGAAGGAATAATAGGATATATGAAGTTTTGATTGTACAAACGGGGGTGGCACCGCCCATATAACCCAAAAATTTAAATCGCCATATTTTTGGCATTTTTTTACCTACGTCTATGATATGTGGTACATATCGTATTGGCATAATTAGGAATACATACCAGGAGAAAAGTGGGTGGGACCACGCTCCTTTCTAGGAAAATTAAAAATCGTAATATAGTCTTAACTACTAGACCGATCGTCATTAAATTTTCATAATAGGATATTCTTACGAAATAATAAATTCTTGACTATGTAAGTAGACAAAGGGGCATGGCCTCACCCACTGAAATGCATCGCTCATATGACGCTCCTATTATTTTTCCATATGGAGAAAATAGATATCACTTTGAAATGCGTCGAATCAATCAAGCAACCTGTAAGGCCGTTAATTATCCTGTTGAGTTCTTAAATTCACTTGATGTGCCAGGCTTTCCACCACATGTGCTACAATTTAAAATTGGAGGGCCAATTATTTTACTGCGTAATATCGATCACCACGGCTTTGCAATTGCACTCGACTTGCAGTAAAAAAAATGAGAAATAATTTAATAAAAGCGACCATTATAACAGGAAAATATCATTCCCACGACAGCCGGTTCTACGGACCGGAATGACCCGAGATCACTCGGCCAAGGGCTGTCAACTCAGCAATTACTGCTGTTACAACAACAACAACAGGAAAATATAAAGGTACATATGTACTTTTGCTACGCATTCCAATGCTACCAACAGATTTACCATTCGATTTTAAACTATTTTTTTCTGTTCGGTTAGCGTTTGCGATGACTGTTAACAAAGCTCAAGGTTAATATCCCGTGTATATGTGTATGCTCCTGATGGGAAAACAAAAATATTGTATATCCTAAAGCATTGCAATAAATACATTAAAATTAAATAAATAAATGTTTGTAAATATATAAATACGTTTTATTTTATAACGAGGGGGTAGCGAAACACACCGGTTTTAGCTAGTATGTATATAAAATTATAATTATTTATCTTTAAATATAATAGATTTAAATTGCTTAGGTTGTTGTAAAAATGTATTGATATAAAGTTCAGTATACATAAATAATGGGTTAAAAATAATTTGCCCCTCAACTGGTTAAATAATACGAAAAAATGCAAACCTATAAGAAAACATATGTTTGACATTTGTAGTGGCTGTCAAAAATACTGTTGGTTACTTCATAGGAATTTTCATGTAACTGATTGAAAATTATTAACTATTTTTAATTAAAAATAACAAAACGACATGTTATATTTACGTAAAACCCAAGAGTTGGTCGTTAGGTAAGTATCGTATTAAAAATCGTTTCCAAAACTCATTAATATAACCCGGATTTTTTTTTTTTTGAAATAGACATGTAGCAGCACGTTTATTGGCTGGTGGAAATCGTTGCTATAGCAAAGATTATGCCTCATCAGATGACGAAAAGGAACATAAAAAGTCTGCAGTTAAGAAACAAAAATCTGAAAAACCTTTATCCAGCCAGGATGCTAGCAGTTCAAATGAAGAATCTGCTTCCGCCAAGTTAAATCGTTTGTTGGCGTCCATGCAGACGGCTGATGATCAAATAAATTTCGCTAAACGTTCGGATGTGGTAACTAAGCCAGGTGAGGCTAATAGGAGGAAAAAGTTGCAACAGAAACAAGAAGTAGAGTCGAAAGATATTTTTGCAGCTGCCAAAAAAGTGGCTTCAGTGTTGGGTGATGAGAAGCAGCAGCAGCAAACTGAATCGGAATTGTTGACTAGATTATTGGGAGGTAAACCAACAATAACCTCTATGACATCAGATGAACAAAAATCAGCAGCGTCATCCTCTACTGACAATGATATTAGCTTAAGTGAACTTATTGTGGGCATGAAGATCGATCGTAGTCAGCCACAAAAGAAACCCACTACCACACGCAGTGATTATGTTAGACGTAGTATAGCAGCCAAAGGTAAACAGCAATATAATAAAAAGCAAGACTATCGGAATGAAAGAGGTACCACACAACGCAAACGTGAAGCTGAAATTTATACGGGCAGTGTAAATCTCTTTGGCGGTGAGCCTTTAGGCATTTTTACAGATTCCTCTACCTTAAAGGATTCAAGCGATTTGTTGCCCACTTGGTCATATCTACAAGAGCAAGCTCTTAAGTTACAGGTTTCACATCCACCTTCGAATTATTTCGACAAATTAGCCAACTGGACGGAGCAGGGTAAAATCTGGCGTTTTCCCATAGACAACGAACAGGATTGGTTGGACGAAAAGGATGTAGACTTTTCGGAGCATATATTCCTGGAACAACATTTGGAAGGTTGGTGTCCCAATCGTGGTCCAGTGCGCCACTTTATGGAGTTGGTATGTGTAGGTTTATCCAAGAATCCCTATATCACAGCTAAGGAGAAAAAAGATCACATTTTTTGGTATAAAGAGTATTTTGAATCCAAGAAGGATATCTTAAGGGAATTAATGGATAAAGATCCTAAAGGAACGAAAAATGTTGCTAGTCAGCAACAGAAAAAAGTTGAGGCTTAGGTCAAAATTTAGTGGGGCATTTCTAGTTAAATGTTATAATATTTGTTAAAAGTTGGATAATAAAACTTAATGATAGAAAAAACAGTTCGAAAAAAGTTACAGTGTATATTTCCGTAGAAAATTTAACGCTAGTGGTAAGTTAAACATTTATGTGTGATTTTGCGAGAGTTATCGCAGTACAAAATCTACATAACTGATCAACAGCATCAATTTATGTTTTCAATAAACCAAATTAATGAAATAATGAACTCTTACTGAGGAATTCACTTCAAAAAGAAATATGAATTTATAATAAACTCTAATATACCCTCTAGTACTTCGGTAGTTGACTTGGTCGTTACAAAATATTTATTCAAACTCATGTCTACCATACTCTTGCAAATAGCGCTCCTGTTATGTAATTAGAGTGATTTGAAGTACGATAATTTAATATTTTTTCCCCCGATTTTGTATATTGCAACATCTTTACTTACTCGAAACTAAGATATGTGGAATCGGCTTTGCAAAAATACAAAGTGCAGGGGATATCAATAGGATAAATGGCCCACTCTCGCTTCTAGACAACATAGCGTACCATATAGTGATACATTTAGCATGCAAAGGCTTATTGATCTCGTATTTACAAAAGTTTAAATGCAGCAATTTTACCGACCAAATTCTTTATAGCAGTCTCAGAAAATATGGATTTTATAAGATCTAGCTTTACAGATCCACCATTGAATTTATTGCAACAAAAAGAAGCAGCATGGTTACTGGATCACTTCCTCCATCTTCTCCCCAGCACCCACCACTGCATTCACGCACAAATTTTGAAATAGGAACAAGGTCCTCAAAGGGCTAGCCGGCAGCACTTGGGGTATGGATAAAGAAACCTTGCTTGCTACTTGTAAGACGATTGGTCGGTCAGTGGTTTACTACACTGCTCCAGTGTGGTCACCTTCGTCGGATGATACCCAGTGGAGAAATATTCAAAGCTGTGAAATGCAGCCTTAAGGACCGTTACAGGCCGCCTTCAATTAACCTCCGAATACCACCTTCACGAGATAACTAAGGTTCTTCCGCTCAAGGAACACAACGTCATGTTCACTAAACAGTTCCTTTTGGTATGTCACCGGAGGAGTCATCCAAACTTTCCCGAGGCATGTCAGACAGGACCTTCGTATATACATACTGAGGTATGTGCAGGATCCATTTGATCGCAGCTTGTATATGACAGCTTTAAACGACAATCATGGAGACGCCACCAATTCCGCGGCAGCAGGATACTGCATTCATGTCGCGTAAAACAAGAGCACAACTCAGACCTGAGTGCAGCAACAGGCTTAAAGCCTTCTGGTCCCGCATAGACCGTGCCGTCCTCAATATATGCCCAGTATGTGGTCAAGGTCCTCATGACACTCTCCGTATATTCAACTGTTTAGCCAGCCCTACTTCACTGTGTATAACTTTGTCCTGTTTTAGCTGCTACAACAACAACAACCGGAAAATTTAGTTTGGAATTTAATTTTTTTTTTTTTACTTTTCAGATTCCATTAGATATCAATATTTTGCGTTTAATGATGTGCTACAATAGTTGTCATCACTGCTACTTTGTAAGTTTTACTCTACCAGAATGTGTATCACTCATATCAAGGCATATGGATTATAAGGTAGCGTTGAAGACACAGCTGAACAGAATTTAGTTGAGTGAGTTTTTTTAAATACTACTACATATTTTTACAACACTGTATGTTAGAGTTACCGGTTCGAAATCTTCCGCTATTATATCAAATATATATTTTATATTAGAAATAAAACTATTGATTACTGAATGAGTTTTTTAAGAAAATTTGGTTATAGATATCCCAAAGTTCATTTGAAATGTTATTAAGTAATATTGATATTAAACTTAAAAACAAATTCCTTAAGAAAGTTTTGCTAAAAAATAAGCGTTTTTTAAACACTAATAAGACAGCACTACTGCTACTTGGTGGTTCGTAAAAAGAAGAAGAATTTATAACAGTGTTGATTTGACATTACGAGTAGTTAAACGTGTTGGAAAACGAGCGGTCGCAATTTTAGAAATACACGATAAAAATAAATTTTACATTTTTATATTAAATTCTGAGATAGACCACAAACACTAGAAAATAAACAGCATTAAACGATTTAAGATTAATTTTATTATAAATTAAAGGATACAACTTAATACATGTGAAAACTAAAAAAAAATGTAATTTATTTTTACGAAAAAATACAAAAATAAAATTTTTCGAACTGTTGCGCACACACCTTTTAAACCATATACATATATATATAAAGGCAAATAAAAAAACAAAAGTAAATACGATAAAAATATATATGTATGTATAAAAAAAGCCAAGTCGCGCAAAGTGTACGTATATAAAATTATAAAAAAATAGAAGATAGGAAAACACACAATAAGAAAAGAAAACAAGCAAAAAAAAAATCGTGAATGAGCTCACACAAAGTTTTGGCAAAAAATAACAGCATAAAGAGCAAAACAAAACAAATAAAAATACAATAACAAAGTAAAGGAACGAAAATATAAACCGCAGCAAAAAACGTAAAAAAAAACCAAAACTATTTTTAACGCAAAAAAAAAAATAAAAGATAAAAGAAAAAATAATACAAAAAAAATTACGTGTTGCCTAAAATATTTCTGTTGAGTGAATTTGCTTTGTTGAAAAAAGTTGAGCCATAATATAGTGTGAAAAGTGAGCAGAAATTATTAAGCAAAAAAGAGAGAAGTACATGAGTGAGTTAACTTAAAGAAAAAAGTGCATTGCTGATAATAAGAAGAAGAATTTATAAAAAAAAACATCACTACAGACGGCAAAATTACGAGTCATCAATTAAATTTGTGTTTTCTTAATTTTTTTTGTTGAGTTGAAAGTTTAGTTTAATTTTGCTTGGTTTTGTTTTCTCTGAAATAGTGTTAGTTTTTCTATACTCTCACAACCAGTGCAATATTGCTATATAAATAAAAAACAAAAGATTTTACAAACAAAATTAATGGTTAACATTTAGAAAAAAAGTAAGTGAAAGTTACGAAAACATACATACCTATGTACTCTATTAAGCAGATAGATATAGACTCTATATCTATATTATAGAGTGACATATTATTATTATTTCAAATACATTATTTATGAAATTTGAAGATTTACTTGCATAAAATTATTAATAAAATTACTATTGCTTGCAATTTTTTGTATAGCTTTTCATTTCTTATTTATCTTTTATACATTTTACTAATTTGATACGAATGAGGTTTTCAAAACGTAATTGAAAAATTCCGTTGTTATTGTCAACGTCTACAGCGACGCTGGCAGAGGCCGCATAAAGTGTTTTCTGTTGTTGTTGTTGTTTATTGTTTTTAGATATGTGTTTGTGTTTATACATATATTGTGTTTATTAGTGTTTAAATGACGTCGGATTTTTTTAAATGTATGAGGTTTTTGTTGTCTTTGCTTTTAACACAGCAGACACTCAAAAGCACAACGCACAGACAAACAAAACAATAAAAATAACATGCAAATTGTAAATAAATAAATACTGAAATAAAGTATAAAAAATTGCAATTTACGTTCAGAGAAAAAAGAATGTTAACAGAATAAATAAAATAAATGTGTGTACAATTGAAAAAGAAAATTATTAATGAAACGTGATCTTAGGTAACCAACTAATTGATGCAGACATGTACAGTGAAAGCTCCACTGGCGGACAGCTCTAATAGGCGGACATCTCCGCTAGACGGACGATTTTCTAGGTCCCGTGAATTAGGCCGTATTTTTAGAACAAATTCATCTCCCCTGAACGGACACCTGTTTTTCCAAAAACATCTTCCATAGAGAGACATATGTAAGGACTAATTTTTGATTATTGTAACTCATTGTTGTTATTTTCCTGATGATGCTTACCGATGGTAGGCGAAATATTGAAATAAATAAATAGAACGATTGATTATAACACAGACCTCGAGCCTGATTATTTACCTAATTTATTTGGAATTTAAAAGGTCGAAACAAAAACATATTTAATTGACTATTATTTCTTAAAAATTGTACTATCTATATTTCTTTTACATATATTAATATTTCTTTCTCTTTTTATATTTTCTGGTAATGTTTAATAGTTTAAGACCTTTAAAGAATAGAGATCGTTGCATTGCAGTTGTTGTTACTCTTGGCAGTCTGAAATTCTCTTCGTTTCTGAGGTAGTAGTATGGTTGTGCTTCTCTCAAATAGCCAAGTTGTTCGGTAAGGTATTCTGGTGCGTTTCCAATTTTCATTTTCTGAATGAATTGCAGTGTATTTAGTTCCAGTTTTTGTTGAATATTTAACCATTTCACTGTTTCTAGCATTAGTTGAATTGGAGCATATATGTACATATATTGTATTTTAATATTGTCCGCATAGCTTTGTTTTGTAATTTTTGTAGTCTTTCAATTTGTGTTGTTGTGCAGCAGGTGTATAAAATTGGGGAGCCGAATTCAAAATGTGGTTTTATCATTGTGTTATACATGTGTATTGCCGTTATTTGAGATACTTTATTTCTAACCCGTTTAAAGAAACAATTTTTTTTTACTAATTTTCTTACATATATAATCAATATGTTCTTTTAGCTTTAAGTCTTTATCTATTATAAAACCGAGGCATTTAATTTTATTTACTTTTTCTATTGTTTCATTATTAATTGTAATCATATATTCACTGTTCCTATTTATTTCAAATATTTTTTTTTGAGTTCGTTAAATTTTAATTTATTAATTTTAAGCCAGTTATTTATATTATTTATGTCGTGCATTAGGTGTTCGCTACCAAAATTGTGTTTGCCCTTATCTGACATGAGTCCCATTTTCCAAACTTCACAAGTGTAGATATGTCTCAGCAAATGAATAATGTTATATTTACACAACAGAAGATACATTCTTCCTCGAAATACAGGCTATTTATACAGCTTCCAGAAGGCTGTTCCAAATTGCGCCACTAGTTACAGAAGCACCTAAATAAATTCTGAGTGTTTCAGAAAACCAAAATGGATTTCTTTTACTTTTACGTATTAAACACAGATCAAACCAAATTATAACATTAGAAGGCATTCCAAACTGTAATTTCTCGGTTAAAACTCTTCTCGGTTTTAGCATATTGATGGAATTTTTCTCAGATTCTCTGTATGATAATTTTAAGACCTCATTTGTAAAAATTATATTATATTAATTTGTCAATGATATTTTTATTTGTTCAACTTTTTGTTAACTGAAAAATTAGACTGGTGAAGATTTTAGAAAATTTTTAGAATTAATTAAAAATAATTTTAAAAACAATATTAATTCCTCCAAAATGTTCTTCTCTTTTCAGTTTTCTTATACCACATACCGCCCAGTGTTTTTTCGCAATATTTTTTGTTTTATTCACAAAATCTCTTTTTTTTAAATCACTTCTACAAAAATAAATTATATTTTCTTAAAAATAAAATATAACATTAATTAAAGTGAATTTTTTGTGATTTTTTTTAATATATAACTAATTTATATTTAAAATATTCTTTCTCTTAACAAATCTTGATTTGTTTAAATCATCTATCTATCTTTAACAATTTCGACCATTAGAAGATCAGGCACACATAGAGCATTTTGTGTTTATTATTTATTTATATATTCTGTACAACAACGTTTTATGCTTAAATGGATGCAACATCTATAATCACACAAGTCGCCCGCGATGATGAACAATTGAATGTTTATCCCAATGAAAAAGGTAAGTGTAAGCTACATAAAAACATACTGTTAGCGTCAATATAAAGTAAACACTTAATATTATATATAAAACAGTGTTTTATTATTTATGCTGCAAGTACAAATTTAAAACGAAATATATCCCACAGTTGATCAATTCAATTGTGGTTTTGGGATTGCGGAGGATGATGTAAAGTGTTTTATGCATAAAGTCGCCACTGTTTACTTTATTTTGACGTGTACAAGTTAGTTTTCTTACAAAAAATTGATTTACAGTTGACAAAATTAACAAGGCTACCATAAAACTATATTTACAAACATATATTTATGTATACATCTGTCAAAATGTTAACTAGTATTGTTTAATAAACACCACTGACCTTTAATAAATATACATATGTATATAGAGTGTATTAACCCTGCTACTACGTTTAGGGCCTTTTGATGACCCATTCGTATTTAACATTGCATAACTT
Source organism: Bellardia pandia (assembly GCA_916048285.2). NCBI lineage: Eukaryota > Metazoa > Arthropoda > Insecta > Diptera > Calliphoridae > Bellardia > Bellardia pandia. The sequence continues at coordinate 95,521,424 of OU696531.1, read as the reverse complement.
GCAAAAAAAACGTGTTTGTCCGTCAGACCGACACACAATCACTTTAACGACGATATATTGCATTGATCACAAGCTTTAAAAATATTTTCGAAATGTACAAATTTGAATTTTCTCAATAAAAAAATGTGTGGTCAAAATATGACCCAAACATAACATGTGTATTTTTTTTCTAACATAGTAGCAGGGTTAAATCAAATGCTTAATTTTTAGTGTTGTTTTTGCCATAAATGTGATAAGTTGTTAGTTCTAATTATATTTCAATTTATATAAATTTTTAAACCTTTAAAGCAAATTTCAAGTGTATGAAGTCATTATGTTTACTAGTAGATTGGGAATGTATTGAAATTGTTTAATTTCGCCGATGCCTGTTAAAAAAACAAATTAATTAGAAGTTGATGGATAAGCGAAACATATAAAATGTTTCTAACTCATCTAAATTTTTATGCTGCTATATCTGACCTTTTCTGTAGTTATTTTTTTATGAAAGTTACTTTTATAAAACACCTATACTAAACTCTAGGTACAAAATCGATTTCATTATTTGTAAGCCAAGATAGTTCAACATCTTAACGACATCCCACGACAGCCGGTGCTACGCACCGGAATGACCCGATATCACTCGGCCAAGGGTTGTCTACTCAGCAATTACTGCTGTTACAACAACAATAACAACAACAATAACAACAACATCTTAACAAAATTTGGGAGCAAAAGCAGCTCCCTGGGGTCAAAGCTGACCGTCCAGTCGTCCAAAATGGGAAATGCTAATGGATCTGACCAAAATGCACAATCATAATTAGTAGAAAAACATTTCGATGAAAACGTCTATTAGCCATCGGTGGATCAAAGTAAGCCTCCGCATAGCGACAACGATGACTAAACGTAGTAAACGTCACTTATTCGTTATTAACACGTAGACATCGGAATCTATTTGACATTCCTAATAATTATGTTAAAAAATCTACAAAAACACATAAACAAATCATAATAATAAACAAATTACAGCAATTTTTTATGTGCGTACAAACTGGTGATCACTGTAGGAAAATTGGTTTAAATTTGTTAATTTTAGCTTTGAAGACTATTGCATTATGAAAAATTTAAAACTTTTAAGATATTTTCAACTTTGTACTACCAAATAAATTTATCTCTATATATATAAAAATTACGTATATGTTCGTGATCGCTAAACTCAAAAACTACTGGACCGATTTTGCCCAAATTTTATATGCATGCTCTATGGGCCGTGAGTAGTGTTTCTTTGTAGTTTGAAGTTCGTCCGACAGATGGCGCAATATTTAATTTTTTTGTGTTTTTGCACCGTAACTCAATAAAATAACGCGATAACCCTATGTTATGTGCTTAATCAGCGTGTGGCGGTGGTGCTTACTGAGTTGGTACGACCACGCCTACTCTAACGCCCACTTTTAATTGATTAATTGCTTCTACATGGGTTTTTACAGATTTGCTTCATACAAATTGTATCCACATCTTACTGAAGGCGAGGTAAAAATAAAAATTTTATGTGCCACGGCCACTTTCACGCCCCATCACAAAATATTTATGTTTGTATGTATGTCCTTTATAGAATCGTAAACTATGCATTTGGTCATGTGATGATCTTCGGCAAAGTTATTGTGCACGAGTCCGGGAAGATTTCTCACGCCTATTTTAATAATATATAAAAATGAATGTCTCTCTGTATGTTTGTGCTTAATATGAGGCCAAACTCTTGGACTGATCTTCCTGAAATTTTGACAGCATATTATTGCGACTCTGGAAGGAATATAGCCTATTATATGTTTTGATTGGACAAACGGGAGTGGCACCGCCCATATAACCCAAAAATTTAAATCGCAAAAGTTTGGGCATTTTTTGACGTATATGGTATTGCCATAATTAGGAATACGTACCAGGAGAAAAGTGGGTGGGACCACGCCCCTTTTTAGGCAAACTAAAAATCGTAATATAGTCTTAATTACTGGACCGATCGCCATTAAATTTTTACAATAGGATATTCTTACGAAATTGTAAATTCGTGACTATATAAAGTTGTAAGTGGAAAAAGGGGCATGGCCTCGCCCACTGAAATGCATCGCTCATATGACGCGCTTCAGTATCCTATTATTTTTTCCATATGGAGAAGATGGATATCACTTTGAAATGCGTCAAATCAATCAAGCAACCCATAAGGCCGTTAATTATCCTGTTGAGTTCTTAAATTCACTCGATGTGTCAGGCGTTCCACCACATGTGCTACAACTTAAAATTTGAGTGCCAATTAATTTACTGCGTAATAACGATCAGCACGGCTTTAAATAGCACTCGACTTGCATTAAAAAAAAACTGAGAAATAATTTAATAGAAGCGACTATTATAACAGGAAAATATAAAGGTACAGATGTCCTTTGCCACGCATTCCAAGCTACCAACAGATTTAACATTCGATTTTAAACAATTGCAGGGGGGTTACTCTCTATTGCGATGCGAAAGCAAATGCGATGCGATAATCGTACAATTTGTATGCTTATCGCATCGCATTTGCTTTCGCGTCGCAATAGAGGGTAACTCCCCAGTTTCCTGTTCGGTTAGCGTTTGCGATGACTGTTAACATCACGTGTAGGAAAACCCATTTATATGTGTATGCTCTTGATGGGCAAACTAAAAATATTGTGTATCCTAAAGCATTGCAATAAATAAAATAAAATCAAATAAATAAATTTTTGTAACTATATAAATAATTTTTATTTTTTTATATCGAGGGGGGGGGGGGGTAGCGAAGCACACCGGGTTTAGCTAGTTTTATAATAAAATCATTAATTTTCCAATACTCACTACTACTCCCGGAGCTTCATTAGTTGACACTTAAAATAACCGTTATTTCAAAATATGTAACTGAAAATATAAACAATCTGAAAAAAGTAAACAACAGACTTTCCACTAGACAATTATAGTATTTTACATTCTTTTTATATTTTTTAAAGCTGTGTTCACATTGTGTGTATTTGTCATGTGGACTGTCACTTTCACGAATGTCAAATTTGTACATATAGTCTGAACACCTGCAAACAATATCATGTGTTATTTCTTTGTGTACAATACACATGACATTTTTTATTTAGAACGAGTTCTATTTTCAAGTAATCAAAATTTTGTGGCGGGAAATAATTAATTGATATTTTAATAAATATAAAGAAGCGTTTTTACAGTTGATCGAAATGTGGCAAGAGAAGGAAGGCTTGTATAACCCGCGAAACAAGTTTTACCATTAATGATATGGCTGACAAATTAAAAATTTTCAATTCATCTTTTGGACCTAATGAAGTTAGGTAAATCATTTAATTTAATTAAAGCAGTTAATTTAAAGCATTTGGCAATTGTTATTTATAATAAATGTAACGCAATATATTTCCAGAATAAAATAACATACTTGCGCGGTAATATAGCCGGGAAATTGCAAAAGCAAAAGAAAAAAGAAGAGGACCGGTGCATGTAATCTATATGCAACTATTTTATCAATCTCTCGTTTAATTTTTAAATAAAATTTTATTTAATTACAAATTTAATTTTTATATACATACATACAGCAATTAGCTGTTTTAAGATTTTTTTTATAGGTTATGTCAAATGTATTTGACATACCAACATATGAACATGTAAATTATAAACCGTATGTAAAACTCATGAAATTACATACATATGGGTAGAAAAGAGACATTGCACATGACAAATACACATAATGTGAACACAGCTTAAAGATAAAAATTTTAATAATGTATCACTGCAAACCTACTTAAAAAGTAATCCTACATATTTCTTTGAAAAAGGCTTACATACTTATACACATGTGCATAAGTATTAACCCTTTAAAATCCACTTAAAATCTTTTTTTTTTTACTTATTACTCGCACAATACGTCATTATGTTTTTGTTGTTATTTTTTTTAGCTCAATTGACTGGTTAGTTGCGGATGAATCATTCTGCAGCATACTTTTTACAAGTTTTCATTTTTTCGATATTGTTTGTGTGTATGTTTTTTGTTTACATATGTACATATTTCTTCAGCCAGTTATTTTATAGATTTATTTTTTTTTGCTATATATGTATGGTATGTACATATGTATTATAATAATTATCTCATATGAATGTAGGTTTATTTGTATGTACAATGCATGTATTTTAAGTCAAATGCAATGGCAAGTGTGAGATATAGTGATATGTATATACATATGTATATGATTTAAATACATATTTTAGTGGCTGACCTTTATTTCTTATATTTTTTCTTATATAAAGAATGTGAAAGTTATTATTCAGTTATACATACTTATTTTCATTCATAGGTACTTTTAATATTATTTGTATACATATGTTTATATTTGCCTTGTTTTCTTTTTTGCATGTCTTTTCTCATAATCTTATTAAACAAAAATTTCTTTTTCATTTCCTAAACATAGTATGCAAAATAAAATAATTTATGCTTTAAGCAAATTAGTAATATATTTTTTTTTAATATTTGTTAAACATTTCTTCTAATAACTGTATGTGAATAATTAAAGTAAAACACATACACATACAAAGTATGTAAATTATTTGTTATTGTTTTGCGATTTAGGGGTGTACACTTGCGAAATTTTACAAATGTAAAAATGAAATTTCAATGAAATATGTACATACATATCGTCACCTGAAATGCAAAAGGGCGTAACAACCAAAAAATTCAAAATGCATTTTTTCATTTATTATGATGAAGCAAATCAAAATACATGTTCTCATAAATTTTTACAGTCCAAATGTCAAAAACAACGACTTTATAAAAGAAATGCAAAAGGGCGTAACAACAAAGTTGCTTTTTTCTTAAATCAAAAGGGCGCAACCCACACTAAGTCATAAGGTTCACTGTAAAAACTCTCAAATTTAAATAAATTTTTTTTGTGTTGGATAATAAAAAAAATTACGATGTCCTTCAGGTCTCCTACCAAATGATATTGCCCTAACTAATAATTTTAAAATCTCTTCAAAATTTATATTTTTAGGTTAGAAAAAAATATATATTAATAAAATTCTTTCTTCTATATTATTTCAAAACATTTTTTGTCTGAAATTCAAATACCAAAATTTTAAAATTATGGTTTGTTGCCAGTTTAAATTTCATTTTGGTATTTTTCAGCGCGTACCAAATTTTCACGTTTACGAGTAAGTTTGGCAATAACGGCAGCGCGTTTCAGTTTTCTTTTGGTTTCTTACCCCCCGTTGCCACATGCAAGTGTAAGTTTACTTGCAAGTGGCAACGGTGGGTTTTTATTTTTTTTGTCATTTATTTCAAAACTAATATAGAAAATGAATATCGAGAACTTCCTCAAAGAACTAAAAGGAACTTCGTCGTTGAACAGCCTTCGCAATTACATACGGAGACATTAAAAATTTCAAAGAAGAAGTGGCAACACCTTCAAGATCAGAAAAGATTAATACCTGCAGATTGCCACTTATTTTATGACAGCATTCCGTTTGAAGATTAACCCAGTATTCATAAAAACTAACCATAGAAAATTCTTATACTAACTCCACATTAATTTTTGTGAATGTGCAATGAATTCCATCTTTAATTTTTTTAGCCGTTATTTAATGAAATGTTATATTGTTTTTAAATTTTCAGTTACTTAATAAAATGTATAAACTTAATAAAATTAAATGCATATAAAAAGCATCTCTATTTGTACTTCTTATTCCTTCAAACTCTAAAAAAATTTGTGATGTTACGCCCTTTTGATTTCATGTCTTTTTGAATTCAAAAGGGCGCATCCCACACAACTAATAAAAACAACGTTGAAAGTAAATTCTGTCTTAAGAAATAAATGTATCATCGTATTATAATGCTAATCTGAAAAAATCATAACGCTAACTTCAATAGTTTTGATTTTATAAAGTTTTTTTTATCTCCTGTAAAATTTTCAAATATGTTGTTACGCCCTTTTGCATTTCAGGTGACGATATGTAGGTATTATTAAAAGAAAATAAATATGTTATTAAATAAATAGTATTATATTAGAAATTTTTATATTTATTTACATAAGTAGAATTGACAAATTTAATTAATTTATTATTAAAAAAGCCAAATTTTATGTCATTCCAAAAGAAGTCGCAATTCTTTTAATGCTTCTTTATTTGAAAGTATAACAGTAAAGTACCGTTCAAAATAATTGCAGGTTTCATAATTTATCATTTAAACTTTAAATGATAAATTTTAAATTTTAAAGAGATTGAGTTTTGACGTTAAGTAGTGAAAAATTGACTTGGCAAATCCTAATAGACTTACATAGAAAAGGTAGATCCCTGCGATAAATGGGTAAAATCGTTGGAAGGCATCACTGTACAATACAAAAAAATTACAGGGTTTTCCAATAAGGACTTGACAACTTTTTTTAAATCGATTGTAACGTGTGCTGTGTGGCTTATGGCACCGTCTTGTTGAAACCACATGTCATCCAAGTCCATGTGTTCCAATTCGGGCCAAAAATAATCGCTAATCATTGCGCGATAACGATCGCCATTCACAGTAACGTGACGATCGTTAATGTCGACGAAAAAATATGGCCCAATGACGCCGCCGGCATGCAAAGCGCACCAAACAGTAATTTTTTGTGGATGAAGTGGTGATTCGTGAAGCACATGTGGATTTTCAGCAGACCAATAACGCATATTTTGCTTATTGACGAACCCATTGAGCCAAAAATGAGCTTCGTCACTGAAGATGATTTTGCGATGAAATTCATCATCTTGGTGCATCTTCTCCAGAGCCCAATCGGAGAACGTACGTCGACTCAAATGGTCCATCGGCTTCAATTCTTGAGTCAGCTTAATCTTGTATGGGTGTAAACCCAGATCCTTACGCAAAATTCGCCATAAAGTGGTCTTGGGGATGCCCAGTTCTTGAGAACGCCGCGGAATCGACTGATTTGAATCGTTTGCTACGGACGCCTGAACGGCAGCGATATTTTCGGAACTTCGACCAGGCCGTTGTCTCACTGGCACGACAGCATCACACAATGAATATGTAGACTCAAATTTTTGCACTAAACTTGTTATTGCTTGTCTACTAGGGCGAGAATTACGACCAAAAATTGGAGTTAACGCTCTTAAAGTTGCGGTCACCGACTCCGAATTTCGGTAGTACATTTTTATAATTTCCAAACGTTGTTCCTTCGTGTACTTTACCATAACGAAAATGTTAAGTTTACTGAAAAAAAAGAAAGCAACAATTAGATGATCAGTGAAATAGTGCGTTCACAATTTAAATTCAGAGTTGTCAAGTAGCTATTAGAAAACCCGTTATATAGATAGATAGAAAATTTTTGAATTTATATTCTTTTAACCGATGAAAGTAAGTTTGAGATATTTGGAGTCAAAAAACCCCCAAAAATATGGCGAACCAAGAACCAAGGCTTTAGTAATAAATGAAAAATGCTTTTTGGATTTTGCGCCAACTATGTATTTTGTACTTTTTAGACCTTCACAGTACCATTTTTAATATTTGTTAAATAATAATAAAACTTAACCACAAACTCACTTTATTATCACGATTATCTACAACCAGAGCTCCGAAATCTTCGCTCGAATTCGAGTAGAGAGTGAAACTCGCTCGAATTCGAGCGCGAGTACTCCTGCGAGTGAAAAAAAAAATCGAGTATACTCTATTTTTCTATGCCACTCGAATAAGAGCGCATATGCTTCGCTCGATTTCGAGTGCGAGTAAAATACACTCGAAATCGAGCAGATTATACTCTTGCCGAGTACTCTTTCAGTCTTTCTCATACAGTGGAAAATAGAAACTGTTCGTTTTTGCCAATTTGTGTGTGCGTGTGTAGTAGCAAGTATAGACTATGGTAGGGAAAGGTGACTGACGAGGGAGGACTGGGAGGTCGAGAAGAGAAAAGCAGCAGAATGTATTGTTAGGGACCGGTGGTTTTTGTGTACAAAAATGCTCGCGAAGAAGATTTCTCGAAGATTACGATTCACTGTCATAACGAAAATATTTTCGTGTTTCATTATTTATGTCTTTATTGTTCATTATAATATAGAAAATATAAGTAAACTTTTAAAAATATAATACAACTTTTATTATAAAACAAACTAATTGCTCCGCACACGCGCACTGTATGAGAAAGACTGAAAAAGTAACAAAAACCACACGCACACACAAGTCAGCAAAGACAAACAGTTTCTATTTTTCCACTCGATTTCACTCTTAAGAGTAAACTCTCACTCTATTTCGAAGATTTTTACTCCCACTCTTAATTTTTAAAAAGGAGTACTCGCGAGTACTCCCACCTAAAACAAACGAGTGGAGAGTAAACTTTTTGTAACACTCGTACTCTTCGAGTACTCTTCTTCGCGAGTGTTTTTCACTCGCGAGTAAAATCGAGTAAATCTGAGCTCTGTCTACAACAATATTTTAATTTATGAAGTATCGGGTTATTTGCGAAAACACAACCTTGTTAAAAATATATATCTTCGTTCATTATATTTCCAAAATTACTAGGTTTATTATTTTAAGAATATATTGAAGAACTAAATTTTAAGCTTTAGTTTTTGGATTCAGCCTCAAAATCATTTAATGTGAATTTCAGAATGTTGCAAAATGTTGATTGCATTAAATAAAATCATCCCTTTATCTTGCTTCAATTACACAAATGGTAAATTAAATCATATAGGTATATTTATTTATTTCTTCTGAAACATTATTTTGAAATGTACCAAATTTTTTTTTTTTTTTTTTAAAATAATAAATTCTTATTGAAAATTAATTCAATTTTTAATTAATTCAGTTTTTAACTTAATAATTAACAAACACAAACTGCGAAGCTTTTTTTGGCTTGTCTGCAGAAAACACCCAGAGTCTTTGGCGGGAATCGAACCCTCAACCCTCTGACTGATAGTCCGGCACATTATCGCCTAGTCTATCGGGCACTCGTCGACTCGTCGAAGGACGTACCACAGTACCAACTGTATCTAAAATGTATCAAAAAAAAAAAAAGTATAATTGTACCATATTTGCAAATCCTCATCTACAATAAAAACATCTTCCCTAGTGTAAAGAAATTAAAACTAGAGTAGAACTGGTTCTTTACACAGGACTGTGATCCTAAGCATACCTCCAAATTTGTGAAAGAGTGCCTGCTCAATCATTGTCGAAACACTTTAGATTATCCTCTGTCATCCCCAGACCTCAATCCAATTAAGCTCCTGTGGGAATATCTGGACAAACAGGCAGGATGAATGGAACAAAATTCCTCCTGATTTTTTGATTAATTGTGTAAAAGATTGTCAGCTTTGATAAAGGACTACAATATTAAATACAATGTTTTACATACATTTTTATATACCTGTTTATTTTATTTTGACGCAAAAATCGGATACTTTTCTTTTAAAATTTAATAATTTTTTTATGTTCTTTATTTTTCTAGTTTTTGTTAATAAGTTATATTTTGCTTAAGTATACATTTTGCAATATATTTTGTTTTAAATTTGTACTTGTAGTATTTATACAGGCATGCCACATAATTCGATCGGAATGGTTTCAATTCCGTATTTGCAAATCGATCGTTTTTACTTTGCGTTCTCTAGATTCCGATCGATTTTGTTTATTACAAAAAAATTTTAAATCTCGACTTTTAACCTAAAAACAAAAAACATTAGGTTTTGTAACAAAAAATTTAACAAAAGTGAACAAAAAAAAAACGCTAACAAAGAAATTTTAAATAAAACTCAACAAAATTTTCTAAAAATGCCCAGAATTTCAATTGTTGCTGTTTTAAATGAACAAAAACATCAAAACGCAGTTGAAAAGCTACGAAGAAGAAATTCCTCTGTCATATTCCAGTGCTGTGTAAATATTTTTAATTTTTGTAATTTTTTGAAAAAAGTTTTCTTGTTGCTGACATCAACTCTGAAATTTTTAAAATTTAATAGAAGTATCAATGAGAGAACTCAAAAAACAATGAAATATTAAAATTAATTATTTAATTGTCATTATAAATTAGTAGTATGCGTTTTTTTTCAGTGCAAAATCATAAAAAATAACAATTCCACTTTAGAAATCTAAAGTGGTTTCATTCCGAAAAAAAATTCGTTTTTCGTTTTCTAAAGACTCAATTTACGGAATCAAAACCACATTCGATCGGAATTGAGTTCTGTGACATTTCTGATAATAAAACATTTTTTTAAACTAAATTAAATTTTGATTTCTTCCACCTTTTTTTTTTTTTTTGATAAAATGAAAAGTTTTTTCGAGGTCATTTTTTTTAAACTATATTAGGCGTTTACGTTATATTGACGCTTACAGTATATGTAACAGTGATTTTTAGTAAAATAATAAATTTATGTTAGTTTGATTCCTTTAACTGTAAACTATAGTTCAATTTTGTACAAGTTTTGATTTCATTTTAAATAATTTACTCGTTTTATGGTTTTGATAATTTCGGGTTTTGTACACATTATTCTAAAATTATCTTATTTGTTGTCTGCAATGAACCCAAAAATTTTGCCATTTTTATTTTAAAGCACATTATGTTTATATCATCATCATGTTTGGTTTTGTGTATATTTAATTTAATTTAATTTAATTTTTTCTTCTGTAATTTTAAAATTGTTGAAGGTAATTCAAAGTTTATTGAACTTGAAATACAAATAAAAAAGTATGTATGAAAAAATAAGTATACAAGTCTACTGAACAGCGGCACAAACTCTTTTTTGATTTTCAAATATTTTAAAACTGAAAGTCAATGTAGTGAACTGAGGCAATGTGTTGCAAAGTCTTTTTTTTATTTTTTTTTTTTTGTTTTCGTAATTTTATTTTATTTCGTTTATTCTTTTTTGCTTTTTGTTTAAATGAGTGCAATTTCTTATTTATTTAATTTGTTGTAGGTATATAAATTTTCATTTAATCGTTATAAATTTGTTTAGATTAAATGTAAAACATTGAACAATTTTTTTTACATTTACATTTGCAATTTAATTGAAATATTAAATAAAATTGAATTTATAGTATATGATTTATTAGTTTTTCCATTTAACTAGATTTTAGCCTCAATTAAAATTTTATTTATTGAATATTTGTTTTTCAAAATTATGGTGTACTAGCTAAACCCGGTGTGCTTCGCTACCCCCTCGCAAAACGCGCAAAGATATACACATTAAATTTCTTATGTGCACCCTCCACACAGACCCCAATCACCCCTGAAAATTTCATTGAAATCGGGCAAACCGTCTAGGAGGAGTATGCGAACAGGAAGTTTTGCCACTTAATTTTATATATATAGATGTGAAAAATCGATTTTACTTTGTTCATATAAAATCCTGTCTTAATATTTATAAATCAAAAACAAGTAAGAAAGTATAGTCGGTCAAGCCCGACCATATAATACCCTACACCCAGTATATGTATAAAACAGTTTTTCACAAATGTGCGCTATACAGGAGATATGACCTATAATGGACCGATCATCCAAAAATTTAGTGTCTGTGAATATAAATATTGTGTATGTTAAACTTTATCTCGATATAAATACTTTTAAAAGATTTATGGAGGTTAAAGTTGATTTCGGGGAGTGTCTTATATGAGAGTTTCGACTAATTACGGACCGACCATTATAAAATTAGGTGTCATAATTTCTGTATATTATTTGTGTCGAATTTTATTTGACTACCAACATTCTTCAGAAATTTATGATCAGTAAAGTGATTTTCGGAAGTGGGCCTTATATGGGAGCTACGACTAATTATGGACCGATCATAATAAAATTGTACGGTATTGTTTGTATACATATAAGATATATTTGTGTTAAATATTATTTGGATACCAATATTTTTGAGTGAGTTATGCTCTTTAAAGTGATTTTCGGAAGTGGGCCTTATATGGGAGCTACGACTAATTATGGACCGATCACAATAATATTGTATCGTATTGCTTGTATACATATGCAATATATTTGCGTGCAATATTATTTGGATAACAACATTTTTGAGAGAGTTATGCTCTTTAAAGTGATTATCGGAAGTGGGCCTTATATGAGAGCTACAAGTAATTATGGACCGATCTGCACAAAATTTGTATATGTGATTTGACTTCATTTGCCACTCATTTGTGATGAAGTTTGTTTGGCTCCTTGCATAATTCAAACATTTATGATCGGTAAAGCCCAATTTCGGGAGGACTTTTATATGGGGGCCAAGTGAAATAATGGACCGATTTCCACCAGTTTCAATCCCATCCGTCCGAAAAAATAGCACGTACCAAATTTTATCGAAATATCTTCAAAATTGTGACCTGTACTCTGCGCACAAACTTTACATGGACAGCCAGCCAGCCAGCCATACGGACGGACATCGTTAGATCGACTCAGAAAGTGATTCTGAACCGATCCTTATACTTTAAGGTGGGTGTTGGACCAATATTTCTGGGCGTTACAAACATATGCACAAATTCAATATACCCTCCCCACTATGGTGGTGTAGGGTATAATTAATGGAAACATAAACCACTTGGTATATATTGGTTTTAAATAATTAAATACTACAGGTCAGATGACATTCCCAGCTGCAATTGTTTCAAATTCTTCTTAATTTTTATTCTATAGTTCAAATATTTCTCAGATTCTCTTTGACAATTTTGAAATCTTAATTTCTATAAATTATATTTTTTTATCTATGAAATTCTTATTTTTTTAGCTTGCTGCTTCCTAAATTAAAAATAACTACTGTTTTGTTGTTGTTAATACAAATAAATAAAGCAACTGTGATGCCAACTGTTTTGAAAAAAAAAATACTGCGAAAACTTGGGAAAGGCGTAAAACTTATTAATTAATGATGTAATATGTTTTAAAAAGACTTTTTAGGTATTTTTTCGAGAAGTTTGAAAAATAAATAAAATATTTTTGTCTTAGAACATAATAGTAAAGAAAATCATTCGTTTTTAAATGAATATTTTACATTTTTTAACCCTGTGAGGTTAAATAACCAAGAAATATTTAAGGTTTTCATTATCAATAAATAAAATCAATAACTGTATTAAAAAATATTTATTTTTTTCGACAAACAGCCTATAAATAATCTTTCGAAAAGCACTAACTTGTACTCACTAAATTAGTAACTGAAATGAATTCTATTCAACTCAATTCAAGATACATTTTTTTAATAAATAGATTGTTGTATACATATGTACATATGTATTTCTTGATTTTTTTTTTAATTTTGTATTAAATAATGAAACGCAATTGTTGCTATTTTTTTGTTTGTGTTCAGCTTGAAAAGAAGCTGTAAAAATATTACTATACATATTTCTAATACACAAAAACTGGTTTAACAACTTTTTAAAGTTGTATACGTTTGTTAATTTTTTTTTGTTGTAAAGTACATTTTTTAAAGTTGATTTTTGTTACTAGTATTTATTTTTTTTGTTATTTTGCATTTTCTTCTGCAGTTAGTGGAGTGAATTTTGTTTTGTACATTTTGGTATTTCAAATAATGTAAACTAAAACCTACACATTTTGTGATTTTTTCTATGTTTTCAAGTTGCTTGTGAATTTTATTTCCGTTTTTTTTTTCTTCTAATCATGTTTTTATTTGATTTGCTCTCATTTTATTTGCCCCCCCCCCTCCCCTCTCTAAGATGAGATAAAGTTTGGTTGTTGTTGCTTTTGCTTGCTTGACGCATACGGCGTCAAGTTAACATCTTGTTTTTAGTTGTTTTATTTTGGTGGCCATTGAAAAATGAGCCAGCAAGTCATGTGCATATAAAATTTAAGAAAACATAAAGTAAATTTAATTTGATATTTTGACCTTAACTGATAAGTGTTAATAATTAGAATTTTATAGACAAATTTGTTAGTAAGTTTAAATAATTATAAATTAATTAGATTAAAGAATAAAATTTGAAAACTAACCACCTTATTCATAAAAACTTACAACAGGTTAGAAAGCAAATTTCCATAAAAAATTTTATGAATAAGCGCATAAATGTTTAAAGTTATTTTTAAACAGGAATTTTAAAATTTGCACAAATGCCGTTATAAGAAATTATTAAATATAACAAATTATCAACAAATATTATGTCACATTTAAAATTGATAATTGCAATTCATACATTCACCCATTTGTTTATTTAGTTAGATTAACAATTTATTTATTTTTGTTAAATTCTCTTGTCTTTCTTTTTGCTTTTATTTTCATCAAACTTGTTTGTATTTGTTACTATTATATCTGATACTTTTGTTAAACTTAAACAAAAAAATAACTTGAAATCCACTTGTTAACTTATATTTCTTTAAAGTTTAATACTTTATATCATGTTGCTGTTAAATTTTCATTGTGTTTTGATATACAAATCAAGCTATCTTTTTTGTATATTTTAATATAATATCATTTATTTGTGTAAACAAGATACTTTTATTATTATAACACACATTTTTTATTGTGTTTCTCTCATTTGTGGGGCAAAATTTTGCTGTTTTATATTTCAAAGACTTTTGGTATTTTTTTAGACGATTTTTTTCACTTTTCAAGGTCTAAATTTATGTGAATTTTGTTTTATTTGTTTTTATTTTTAATTTATTCATTTATAGCTATTGTTGTTGTTATTGTGGCATTTGTAGTCCAATTGTCTGTCCAGTTTGAAAAAAAAGAAGAAACAAATTATGAGATGAATGATTTTTTAAACGGAGTTTGTTTAGTCTTTTAAAATTTGCCTAATGGTTTTCATATTGTTTTATATTAATGTTTGGAAAGTAATATTTTCACATTATTTTTATTTCTTAACGTAATACAGTGGTTTAGGAACGTTTTATTTTTGAAATATGTACCTAATTCGGTGTCTCAATTTCAAAATGATTATAACTCAAAAAATATATGTAAACGATATATAGGTACATAGCACACGCATGCATGGCTTTTAAAGACCTAGACGAGAACTTCAGAAAATATAAGAGTCTTAGGATTTGGGTGAAAAACAAAAAAATTTCACACACAACAACAACATTACTGTCAAAATCCTTTGAAAACCGATATACATATTAACAAAATAAAAAACTTTACAAATCGTTTTAGTTGCAGCAATTTTTAATCAGAGAGCGTTACATGTCAAAGGTATTCTATTTTTGACCACACAGCTACGCCACTGGAGGGTTAAAAATTTTAACACGAATACTCCTTTGCTACTCTCATATAAAATTGTATCTCGATCGGAACCGTGGTTTAGAAATGTATATATACATATATCCAATCATTTTCATGCAATATGTGAAAAACCGTTAAAGTTTTTGAAAAAGGTTAAGGTTTGTAGAGCTTCTGAACAGAAAATATACATACATAACTATTTTGTATAAGCATTTGGTATTAGTGAAATGCTCAGCACTGAAGATTGATAATTTAGTAAAATATTTTTTACCATTTTTTTTTATTTTTAAATACCGAAATTTCCTATACAGGGAAAATGAGTTCCAAGGTTTAAATATTTTATAAGGCCCACTGACGTTATTTACCCTGTGATAGTAAAAAAAATGTTCTGTGCACATATTTAAATAACATATAGGGCTATACAATTATGGAACTATTTAAAGCATCGCTTCTTTGTGATTTTAGACCTAAATTTTTTGTTCAAAATTGGCCAAGTTTGCATAAGGCTGGGTAGGGCTATGGCCGCTTAAATGAGTTAAATTGTATATAACACGCTTGAGCATTAAGTTATTTTTCCGGATCATATAAAAATTTATATAGTCCCAAAGAAAACTTTTTTCTATAAAAGAAAAATTATGGGGACATTTTTGGGAAAAAACTTAAAAAATATTGACCTTTTTACATGTTCCTACATTGGATGCGTGTAACTATTTATAGGGAAGATATTACTGCTTGCAAGTTTTTTTTAGTTTGATTTAGAATTTAATCACAAATATAGCTGATATTTTAGAAACAATTTTCAACCCTCCAAAGGCCCGCCATATGTTAAAAACCAAAAAAAGATCGAGCAAAATTGAAAAAATAATCCTATATATGTATGTCTTGATCTAAAATAGATGGCATGTAAGCGTATTTTTTGTGCATCTCCACAAGGACTATTTATAATGTTTAGAATTTAAACATTTTCGGACAATTTTCTAAAATTTCTTAACAAAAATATCTTTTTTTTATTTTTATATTTGTATATATTTTAAGACAAATCTAGTGCCAAAATGAATTTTCATTTAAATTCTTTTGAATGAATTTTTAATTTAAATGGAATTTGTTAATAACAATTTTGACTAATATCAAAATGAAAAGAAGAATTATTCATTTAAATTTTTGCATACCATTTATTTATTTTAATTATTTTTTTGTAGAATTGATTATTATTTCTGGTTTTGTACTGCGAACACAACCAGCAACTGTGAATTAAATTTTATTGAAAACACATTTGTCTACAATTAACATGGGTATGTGATAATAAAAGAAATACGAACGTCACTTTCATATAAAAAACACAAATGATATTAGTATCATCATCATCATCATCATAATTGTTGTATAAACGAGTCAAGTATTCAATCAAAGCTTAAACATGACACACCAACAAAGTGTGCTTTTGTTTAATTTTTTGGAATTTTTTCCATTCATACTTAATAAACATACATATTATGTACTTAAATACATTTGGTTAAGGGTAAAGACAAACAAATATTTATTTAATTTAAGGAATATCAACAAAAAACTCCATCAAAATCTTAAGTGTTAATGACTTTAATACGAAAATAAATTAAAAATTGGCATAAATATATTAGATATTAATGTAATAAATAAGATTTATGTTAATTAATAAAAATCACAAATAAATTTTGCAAAAACAAATCAGCAACTTTAATTTAATCTAATTTATTGTTTACATAAGTTGGCAACATTGACAATGATGATGTCACTTCAAACAGCTGACTCACACATAACCCTAAAGCTATGTGTCCACGATCGTCAGATATTACAACGTTGTCCGAAAAATGTTCAGAAAATGTCTAACAACTGTAAACTTAAAATGTTTGCCTTCCAACGTTGTAAGAAAAAGCATTTTCAGTACATTGGAAGACAAAAATATTGTCAGGCATCTAACAATCGTGTAAACACACAATTTTGTCATTGTCATTGTTTTAAGACAATTGACAAACACTTTTCATTGTCATATGTGCAACGTTTATGCATCTGCCAATGTCAGCATTGTCATAGAAATTATTTCTAAATGCAACTCTGTATATACATAAATAATAAACAAACAAGTGTGCATTGATAAAATTTTCGAAAAGAGTGGAAGAAAATTAAAGAATTAAATTAAAGTGTGCATTAATAAAATTTTTAAACACACATACAGAGCTGCAAAACGAATTTGACAATGCCACACAACAATATGACAACCGTGTAAACTGACAATTTCGGTTGACAGATAAATTCATTGTGTGACAATTGTGTGCAAATGAAATTATTAGTTTTCTTACAGTCGTGTAAACTGACAATTTACCTTTTGCAAAAAATTTTTCAATGTCAGTACATTGATAGCACATTGGTAGATATGACAACGTTATAATATCTGACCATCGTGGACACATAGGCTTAACATTCTACACAATTGAAATGTGGCCACAAACATGTAAAAAAGGGAAATGTCAGCAAAACTTTATATAGTTTTATAGTTCCTTTTTTTATAAAACTGAAACCATATTTGTAAATAACTAAAAGTTATTTATGTGTGTGAAGATAAATTCGAATTTGAGTAGCAAAGACAAAAACCATATTTGCTAACATTGATAATGTTACAGTCAACAGACCACTGTTAAGCACTTAACAGTCAAATTTACTTGCATTTTGAAAAATGTAGCTTTTAGGATGAAATTCTCTAGAAGAATTTGGACAAATATCGAGTTACACACGTATCCCACTATATAGAAAGGGTAGTCCAAAGGGTCCTAAATGAGACTACATTAGCCGAATTTCTGAAATAATTTTGGAATTTGAATAAATCGAATTTGAAAAAAATGTATTTTTGGAAAAATGAACTTTTAGGATGAAATTCTCTAGAAGAATTTGGACAAATATCGAGTTACACACGTATCCCACTATATAGAAAGGGTAGTCCAAAGGGTCCTAAATGAGACTACATTAGCCGAATTTCTGAAATAATTTTGGAATTTGAATAAATCGAATTTGAAAAAAATGTATTTTTGGAAAAATGAACTTTTAGGATGAAATTCTCTAGAAGAATTTGGACAAATATCGAGTTACACACGTATCCCACTATATAGAAAGGGTAGTCCAAAGGGTCCTAAATGAGACTACATTAGCCGAATTTCTGAAATAATTTTGGAATTTGAATAAATCGAATTTGAAAAAAATGTATTTTTGGAAAAATGAACTTTTAGGATGAAATTCTCTAGAAGAATTTGGACAAATATCGAGTTACACACGTATCCCACTATATAGAAAGGGTAGTCCAAAGGGTCCTAAATGAGACTACATTAGCCGAATTTCTGAAATAATTTTGGAATTTGAATAAATCGAATTTGAAAAAAATGTATTTTTGGAAAAATGAACTTTTAGGATGAAATTCTCTAGAAGAATTTGGACAAATATCGAGTTACACACGTATCCCACTATATAGAAAGGGTAGTCCAAAGGGTCCTAAATGAGACTACATTAGCCGAATTTCTGAAATAATTTTGGAATTTGAATAAATCGAATTTGAAAAAAATGTATTTTTGGAAAAATGAACTTTTAGGATGAAATTCTCTAGAAGAATTTGGACAAATATCGAGTTACACACGTATCCCACTATATAGAAAGGGTAGTCCAAAGGGTCCTAAATGAGACTACATTAGCCGAATTTCTGAAATAATTTTGGAATTTGAATAAATCGAATTTGAAAAAAATGTATTTTTGGAAAAATGAACTTTTAGGATGAAATTCTCTAGAAGAATTTGGACAAATATCGAGTTACACACGTATCCCACTATATAGAAAGGGTAGTCCAAAGGGTCCTAAATGAGACTACATTAGCCGAATTTCTGAAATAATTTTGGAATTTGAATAAATCGAATTTGAAAAAAATGTATTTTTGGAAAAATGAACTTTTAGGATGAAATTCTCTAGAAGAATTTGGACAAATATCGAGTTACACACGTATCCCACTATATAGAAAGGGTAGTCCAAAGGGTCCTAAATGAGACTACATTAGCCGAATTTCTGAAATAATTTTGGAATTTGAATAAATCGAATTTGAAAAAAATGTATTTTTGGAAAAATGAACTTTTAGGATGAAATTCTCTAGAAGAATTTGGACAAATATCGAGTTACACACGTATCCCACTATATAGAAAGGGTAGTCCAAAGGGTCCTAAATGAGACTACATTAGCCGAATTTCTGAAATAATTTTGGAATTTGAATAAATCGAATTTGAAAAAAATGTATTTTTGGAAAAATGAACTTTTAGGATGAAATTCTCTAGAAGAATTTGGACAAATATCGAGTTACACACGTATCCCACTATATAGAAAGGGTAGTCCAAAGGGTCCTAAATGAGACTACATTAGCCGAATTTCTGAAATAATTTTGGAATTTGAATAAATCGAATTTGAAAAAAATGTATTTTTGGAAAAATGAACTTTTAGGATGAAATTCTCTAGAAGAATTTGGACAAATATCGAGTTACACACGTATCCCACTATATAGAAAGGGTAGTCCAAAGGGTCCTAAATGAGACTACATTAGCCGAATTTCTGAAATAATTTTGGAATTTGAATAAATCGAATTTGAAAAAAATGTATTTTTGGAAAAATGAACTTTTAGGATGAAATTCTCTAGAAGAATTTGGACAAATATCGAGTTACAACGTATCCCACTATATAGAAAGGGTAGTCCAAAGGGTCCTAAATGAGACTACATTAGCCGAATTTCTGAAATAATTTTGGAATTTGAATAAATCGAATTTGAAAAAAATGTATTTTTGGAAAAATGAACTTTTAGGATGAAATTCTCTAGAAGAATTTGGACAAATATCGAGTTACACACGTATCCCACTATATAGAAAGGGTAGTCCAAAGGGTCCTAAATGAGACTACATTAGCCGAATTTCTGAAATAATTTTGGAATTTGAATAAATCGAATTTGAAAAAAATGTATTTTTGGAAAAATTAACTTTTAGGATGAAATTCTCTAGAAGAATTTGGACAAATATCGAGTTACACACGTATCCCACTATATAGAAAGGGTAGTCCAAAGGGTCCTAAATGAGACTACATTAGCCGAATTTCTGAAATAATTTTGGAATTTGAATAAATCGAATTTGAAAAAAATGTATTTTTGGAAAAATGAACTTTTAGGATGAAATTCTCTAGAAGAATTTGGACAAATATCGAGTTACACACGTATCCCACTATATAGAAAGGGTAGTCCAAAGGGTCCTAAATGAGACTACATTAGCCGAATTTCTGAAATAATTTTGGAATTTGAATAAATCGAATTTGAAAAAAATGTATTTTTGGAAAAATGAACTTTTAGGATGAAATTCTCTAGAAGAATTTGGACAAATATCGAGTTACACACGTATCCCACTATATAGAAAGGGTAGTCCAAAGGGTCCTAAATGAGACTACATTAGCCGAATTTCTGAAATAATTTTGGAATTTGAATAAATCGAATTTGAAAAAAATGTATTTTTGGAAAAATGAACTTTTAGGATGAAATTCTCTAGAAGAATTTGGACAAATATCGAGTTACACACGTATCCCACTATATAGAAAGGGTAGTCCAAAGGGTCCTAAATGAGACTACATTAGCCGAATTTCTGAAATAATTTTGGAATTTGAATAAATCGAATTTGAAAAAAATGTATTTTTGGAAAAATGAACTTTTAGGATGAAATTCTCTAGAAGAATTTGGACAAATATCGAGTTACACACGTATCCCACTATATAGAAAGGGTAGTCCAAAGGGTCCTAAATGAGACTACATTAGCCGAATTTCTGAAATAATTTTGGAATTTGAATAAATCGAATTTGAAAAAAATGTATTTTTGGAAAAATGAACTTTTAGGATGAAATTCTCTAGAAGAATTTGGACAAATATCGAGTTACACACGTATCCCACTATATAGAAAGGGTAGTCCAAAGGGTCCTAAATGAGACTACATTAGCCGAATTTCTGAAATAATTTTGGAATTTGAATAAATCGAATTTGAAAAAAATGTATTTTTGGAAAAATGAACTTTTAGGATGAAATTCTCTAGAAGAATTTGGACAAATATCGAGTTACACACGTATCCCACTATATAGAAAGGGTAGTCCAAAGGGTCCTAAATGAGACTACATTAGCCGAATTTCTGAAATAATTTTGGAATTTGAATAAATCGAATTTGAAAAAAATGTATTTTTGGAAAAATGAACTTTTAGGATGAAATTCTCTAGAAGAATTTGGACAAATATCGAGTTACACACGTATCCCACTATATAGAAAGGGTAGTCCAAAGGGTCCTAAATGAGACTACATTAGCCGAATTTCTGAAATAATTTTGGAATTTGAATAAATCGAATTTGAAAAAAATGTATTTTTGGAAAAATGAACTTTTAGGATGAAATTCTCTAGAAGAATTTGGACAAATATCGAGTTACACACGTATCCCACTATATAGAAAGGGTAGTCCAAAGGGTCCTAAATGAGACTACATTAGCCGAATTTCTGAAATAATTTTGGAATTTGAATAAATCGAATTTGAAAAAAATGTATTTTTGGAAAAATGAACTTTTAGGATGAAATTCTCTAGAAGAATTTGGACAAATATCGAGTTACAACGTATCCCACTATATAGAAAGGGTAGTCCAAAGGGTCCTAAATGAGACTACATTAGCCGAATTTCTGAAATAATTTTGGAATTTGAATAAATCGAATTTGAAAAAAATGTATTTTTGGAAAAATGAACTTTTAGGATGAAATTCTCTAGAAGAATTTGGACAAATATCGAGTTACACACGTATCCCACTATATAGAAAGGGTAGTCCAAAGGGTCCTAAATGAGACTACATTAGCCGAATTTCTGAAATAATTTTGGAATTTGAATAAATCGAATTTGAAAAAAATGTATTTTTGGAAAAATTAACTTTTAGGATGAAATTCTCTAGAAGAATTTGGACAAATATCGAGTTACACACGTATCCCACTATATAGAAAGGGTAGTCCAAAGGGTCCTAAATGAGACTACATTAGCCGAATTTCTGAAATAATTTTGGAATTTGAATAAATCGAATTTGAAAAAAATGTATTTTTGGAAAAATGAACTTTTAGGATGAAATTCTCTAGAAGAATTTGGACAAATATCGAGTTACACACGTATCCCACTATATAGAAAGGGTAGTCCAAAGGGTCCTAAATGAGACTACATTAGCCGAATTTCTGAAATAATTTTGGAATTTGAATAAATCGAATTTGAAAAAAATGTATTTTTGGAAAAATGAACTTTTAGGATGAAATTCTCTAGAAGAATTTGGACAAATATCGAGTTACACACGTATCCCACTATATAGAAAGGGTAGTCCAAAGGGTCCTAAATGAGACTACATTAGCCGAATTTCTGAAATAATTTTGGAATTTGAATAAATCGAATTTGAAAAAAATGTATTTTTGGAAAAATGAACTTTTAGGATGAAATTCTCTAGAAGAATTTGGACAAATATCGAGTTACACACGTATCCCACTATATAGAAAGGGTAGTCCAAAGGGTCCTAAATGAGACTACATTAGCCGAATTTCTGAAATAATTTTGGAATTTGAATAAATCGAATTTGAAAAAAATGTATTTTTGGAAAAATGAACTTTTAGGATGAAATTCTCTAGAAGAATTTGGACAAATATCGAGTTACACACGTATCCCACTATATAGAAAGGGTAGTCCAAAGGGTCCTAAATGAGACTACATTAGCCGAATTTCTGAAATAATTTTGGAATTTGAATAAATCGAATTTGAAAAAAATGTATTTTTGGAAAAATGAACTTTTAGGATGAAATTCTCTAGAAGAATTTGGACAAATATCGAGTTACACACGTATCCCACTATATAGAAAGGGTAGTCCAAAGGGTCCTAAATGAGACTACATTAGCCGAATTTCTGAAATAATTTTGGAATTTGAATAAATCGAATTTGAAAAAAATGTATTTTTGGAAAAATGAACTTTTAGGATGAAATTCTCTAGAAGAATTTGGACAAATATCGAGTTACACACGTATCCCACTATATAGAAAGGGTAGTCCAAAGGGTCCTAAATGAGACTACATTAGCCGAATTTCTGAAATAATTTTGGAATTTGAATAAATCGAATTTGAAAAAAATGTATTTTTGGAAAAATGAACTTTTAGGATGAAATTCTCTAGAAGAATTTGGACAAATATCGAGTTACACACGTATCCCACTATATAGAAAGGGTAGTCCAAAGGGTCCTAAATGAGACTACATTAGCCGAATTTCTGAAATAATTTTGGAATTTGAATAAATCGAATTTGAAAAAAATGTATTTTTGGAAAAATGAACTTTTAGGATGAAATTCTCTAGAAGAATTTGGACAAATATCGAGTTACACACGTATCCCACTATATAGAAAGGGTAGTCCAAAGGGTCCTAAATGAGACTACATTAGCCGAATTTCTGAAATAATTTTGGAATTTGAATAAATCGAATTTGAAAAAAATGTATTTTTGGAAAAATGAACTTTTAGGATGAAATTCTCTAGAAGAATTTGGACAAATATCGAGTTACACACGTATCCCACTATATAGAAAGGGTAGTCCAAAGGGTCCTAAATGAGACTACATTAGCCGAATTTCTGAAATAATTTTGGAATTTGAATAAATCGAATTTGAAAAAAATGTATTTTTGGAAAAATGAACTTTTAGGATGAAATTCTCTAGAAGAATTTGGACAAATATCGAGTTACACACGTATCCCACTATATAGAAAGGGTAGTCCAAAGGGTCCTAAATGAGACTACATTAGCCGAATTTCTGAAATAATCGATTTATTCAAATTCCAAAATTATTTCAGAAATTCGGCTAATGTAGTCTCATTTAGGACCCTTTGGACTACCCTTTCTATATAGTGGGATACGTGTGTAACTCGATATTTGTCCAAATTCTTCTAGAGAATTTCATCCTAAAAGTTCATTTTTCCAAAAATACATTTTTTTCAAATTCGATTTATTCAAATTCCAAAATTATTTCAGAAATTCGGCTAATGTAGTCTCATTTAGGACCCTTTGGACTACCCTTTCTATATAGTGGGATACGTGTGTAACTCGATATTTGTCCAAATTCTTCTAGAGAATTTCATCCTAAAAGTTCATTTTTCCAAAAATACATTTTTTTCAAATTCGATTTATTCAAATTCCAAAATTATTTCAGAAATTCGGCTAATGTAGTCTCATTTAGGACCCTTTGGACTACCCTTTCTATATAGTGGGATACGTGTGTAACTCGATATTTGTCCAAATTCTTCTAGAGAATTTCATCCTAAAAGTTCATTTTTCCAAAAATACATTTTTTTCAAATTCGATTTATTCAAATTCCAAAATTATTTCAGAAATTTGGCTAATGTAGTCTCATTTAGGACCCTTTGGACTACCCTTTCTATATAGTGGGATACGTGTGTAACTCGATATTTGTCCAAATTCTTCTAGAGAATTTCATCCTAAAAGTTAATTTTTCCAAAAATACATTTTTTTCAAATTCGATTTATTCAAATTCCAAAATTATTTCAGAAATTCGGCTAATGTAGTCTCATTTAGGACCCTTTGGACTACCCTTTCTATATAGTGGGATACGTGTGTAACTCGATATTTGTCCAAATTCTTCTAGAGAATTTCATCCTAAAAGTTCATTTTTCCAAAAATACATTTTTTTCAAATTCGATTTATTCAAATTCCAAAATTATTTCAGAAATTCGGCTAATGTAGTCTCATTTAGGACCCTTTGGACTACCCTTTCTATATAGTGGGATACGTGTGTAACTCGATATTTGTCCAAATTCTTCTAGAGAATTTCATCCTAAAAGTTCATTTTTCCAAAAATACATTTTTTTCAAATTCGATTTATTCAAATTCCAAAATTATTTCAGAAATTCGGCTAATGTAGTCTCATTTAGGACCCTTTGGACTACCCTTTCTATATAGTGGGATACGTGTGTAACTCGATATTTGTCCAAATTCTTCTAGAGAATTTCATCCTAAAAGTTAATTTTTCCAAAAATACATTTTTTTCAAATTCGATTTATTCAAATTCCAAAATTATTTCAGAAATTCGGCTAATGTAGTCTCATTTAGGACCCTTTGGACTACCCTTTCTATATAGTGGGATACGTGTGTAACTCGATATTTGTCCAAATTCTTCTAGAGAATTTCATCCTAAAAGTTCATTTTTCCAAAAATACATTTTTTTCAAATTCGATTTATTCAAATTCCAAAATTATTTCAGAAATTCGGCTAATGTAGTCTCATTTAGGACCCTTTGGACTACCCTTTCTATATAGTGGGATACGTGTGTAACTCGATATTTGTCCAAATTCTTCTAGAGAATTTCATCCTAAAAGTTCATTTTTCCAAAAATACATTTTTTTCAAATTCGATTTATTCAAATTCCAAAATTATTTCAGAAATTCGGCTAATGTAGTCTCATTTAGGACCCTTTGGACTACCCTTTCTATATAGTGGGATACGTGTGTAACTCGATATTTGTCCAAATTCTTCTAGAGAATTTCATCCTAAAAGTTCATTTTTCCAAAAATACATTTTTTTCAAATTCGATTTATTCAAATTCCAAAATTATTTCAGAAATTCGGCTAATGTAGTCTCATTTAGGACCCTTTGGACTACCCTTTCTATATAGTGGGATACGTGTGTAACTCGATATTTGTCCAAATTCTTCTAGAGAATTTCATCCTAAAAGTTAATTTTTCCAAAAATACATTTTTTTCAAATTCGATTTATTCAAATTCCAAAATTATTTCAGAAATTCGGCTAATGTAGTCTCATTTAGGACCCTTTGGACTACCCTTTCTATATAGTGGGATACGTGTGTAACTCGATATTTGTCCAAATTCTTCTAGAGAATTTCATCCTAAAAGTTCATTTTTCCAAAAATACATTTTTTTCAAATTCGATTTATTCAAATTCCAAAATTATTTCAGAAATTCGGCTAATGTAGTCTCATTTAGGACCCTTTGGACTACCCTTTCTATATAGTGGGATACGTTGTAACTCGATATTTGTCCAAATTCTTCTAGAGAATTTCATCCTAAAAGTTCATTTTTCCAAAAATACATTTTTTTCAAATTCGATTTATTCAAATTCCAAAATTATTTCAGAAATTCGGCTAATGTAGTCTCATTTAGGACCCTTTGGACTACCCTTTCTATATAGTGGGATACGTGTGTAACTCGATATTTGTCCAAATTCTTCTAGAGAATTTCATCCTAAAAGTTAATTTTTCCAAAAATACATTTTTTTCAAATTCGATTTATTCAAATTCCAAAATTATTTCAGAAATTCGGCTAATGTAGTCTCATTTAGGACCCTTTGGACTACCCTTTCTATATAGTGGGATACGTGTGTAACTCGATATTTGTCCAAATTCTTCTAGAGAATTTCATCCTAAAAGTTCATTTTTCCAAAAATACATTTTTTTCAAATTCGATTTATTCAAATTCCAAAATTATTTCAGAAATTCGGCTAATGTAGTCTCATTTAGGACCCTTTGGACTACCCTTTCTATATAGTGGGATACGTGTGTAACTCGATATTTGTCCAAATTCTTCTAGAGAATTTCATCCTAAAAGTTCATTTTTCCAAAAATACATTTTTTTCAAATTCGATTTATTCAAATTCCAAAATTATTTCAGAAATTCGGCTAATGTAGTCTCATTTAGGACCCTTTGGACTACCCTTTCTATATAGTGGGATACGTGTGTAACTCGATATTTGTCCAAATTCTTCTAGAGAATTTCATCCTAAAAGTTCATTTTTCCAAAAATACATTTTTTTCAAATTCGATTTATTCAAATTCCAAAATTATTTCAGAAATTCGGCTAATGTAGTCTCATTTAGGACCCTTTGGACTACCCTTTCTATATAGTGGGATACGTGTGTAACTCGATATTTGTCCAAATTCTTCTAGAGAATTTCATCCTAAAAGTTCATTTTTCCAAAAATACATTTTTTTCAAATTCGATTTATTCAAATTCCAAAATTATTTCAGAAATTCGGCTAATGTAGTCTCATTTAGGACCCTTTGGACTACCCTTTCTATATAGTGGGATACGTGTGTAACTCGATATTTGTCCAAATTCTTCTAGAGAATTTCATCCTAAAAGTTCATTTTTCCAAAAATACATTTTTTTCAAATTCGATTTATTCAAATTCCAAAATTATTTCAGAAATTCGGCTAATGTAGTCTCATTTAGGACCCTTTGGACTACCCTTTCTATATAGTGGGATACGTGTGTAACTCGATATTTGTCCAAATTCTTCTAGAGAATTTCATCCTAAAAGTTCATTTTTCCAAAAATACATTTTTTTCAAATTCGATTTATTCAAATTCCAAAATTATTTCAGAAATTCGGCTAATGTAGTCTCATTTAGGACCCTTTGGACTACCCTTTCTATATAGTGGGATACGTGTGTAACTCGATATTTGTCCAAATTCTTCTAGAGAATTTCATCCTAAAAGTTCATTTTTCCAAAAATACATTTTTTTCAAATTCGATTTATTCAAATTCCAAAATTATTTCAGAAATTCGGCTAATGTAGTCTCATTTAGGACCCTTTGGACTACCCTTTCTATATAGTGGGATACGTGTGTAACTCGATATTTGTCCAAATTCTTCTAGAGAATTTCATCCTAAAAGTTCATTTTTCCAAAAATACATTTTTTTCAAATTCGATTTATTCAAATTCCAAAATTATTTCAGAAATTCGGCTAATGTAGTCTCATTTAGGACCCTTTGGACTACCCTTTCTATATAGTGGGATACGTGTGTAACTCGATATTTGTCCAAATTCTTCTAGAGAATTTCATCCTAAAAGTTCATTTTTCCAAAAATACATTTTTTTCAAATTCGATTTATTCAAATTCCAAAATTATTTCAGAAATTCGGCTAATGTAGTCTCATTTAGGACCCTTTGGACTACCCTTTCTATATAGTGGGATACGTGTGTAACTCGATATTTGTCCAAATTCTTCTAGAGAATTTCATCCTAAAAGCTACATTTTTCAAAATGCAAGTAAATTTGACTGTTAAGTGCTTAACAGTGGTCTGTTGAC
Organism: Bellardia pandia; assembly: GCA_916048285.2. Classification (NCBI taxonomy): domain Eukaryota; kingdom Metazoa; phylum Arthropoda; class Insecta; order Diptera; family Calliphoridae; genus Bellardia; species Bellardia pandia. The sequence goes on along the minus strand of OU696531.1, from coordinate 95,493,067 downwards.
TGTAACATTATCAATGTTAGCAAATATGGTTTTTGTCTGTGCTACTCAAATTCGAATTTATCTTCACACACATAAGTTATTTTTAAGTCACGATTTTCCTGTCTAATTCTAACACATTTTTTTTTTCGAATTTTCAAACATTCTTTCGTGTAGAATGATAGTTTTCTTCTTTTTTGTCGTTATTTTTAATTTCAATCAAATAACACGCTTGTGACTTGACATAAAAGGGGTTAATAACCATATAATAAACTAATAAAAATGTACAAATTTAATTTATAAATTAAATCCGCACTGCAGCTCAATTGGAATTTGTTTAAAGAGTTCTTTTAAAGCAAAAGAAAAAAAATTCAATCAATAACTATAGATCTGAACCAATGTTTTAATAAATTGTGGAACTTTAGGCAGCTGTATTGGATTGTTTCTCAATTGCAAATTGAATAAACTCATAACTAACAAAAAACAATAAATAAAAATCAATATTGTTCCTTTTATGGTATTGGTCAGGGAATTTTTCTAAATATTTTTACAAAAATTCATTAAAATTTAAAATTTAAAAAATTTAACCTTACATAAAACTACGATTGAAGCTAAAATTTAACTTCACAAAGTACTACAGACCAAAATATGACTTTTGTGTGATTTAAAAGCAATACATTTTTACAACAAAAGCGAAAAATTGTCAACGATGTGTCAAATCAGTAAATAAAATAAAACTTAAACCATTATTTGTATTTGTTTATAATAAAGTTTACTTTTAACTACGTAATCTTAATCCCACTTGCTTAGTAAATAAAACTCTGCTGCATGTCTATTAGCCTGTCTGTCTACCTTTAATTTATCTTTGTTTGTCTTAATTATTATCTTCATACAATTTAAACGAAAAGTTATTTATACAATCAGTTTTGTTTTCTTGCCAACACGAAGCGTGTGTGTTAATTTGGTCAATAACATTGCATTTTAATTACAATTATCGTGATAATGGATAAAATGTGACACAAAGAATACCAGCAAAACAAAACAGCTTGTTAAGTTGCTTATACGGCTGTCATTTTTACTTATAAATAAATGACACTCTCACTCAAAGTTCGTTAAAAAAATTAATTATTTTCTATTAATTTCCACGTATAATAAAAATGAAGTCTTAATTATTGCTTCAACTATTGAAACAGTTGAGAAGATGGCCAATCGGAGGCTTATTCACTCACCCCTATTCTGAGTTTCAATTACGTCTCCGCATTCAGTTACGCTACGATCGAAAATTGGTATTCCAAACAAAATCTGAATCGAAAGAACAAGAAGAAGACAACAATGTTTACAAAACCAATTTTTTACTATGAAATGTGGAAAAGAAACAAAGAAATGAGCAAAAGTCACAACAAACAAAAATAGTAAAATAAAAAAATTTGTGCGATTAATAAGGAGAAATAATAAAAATAAAATAATACAAGACTTGTGAATTAATAATAACAAAAAGATAATAATTTTTGTTTGCAAAATATTTAAGTGCTAAGAATCCTGTCAAGCCGGAGGTGGTATTTTTAGTTTTTGTATTTGAAGGAGAATTGGAATCCATAGCAGTAGCTTTATTGGTGGAAGACTAAAACAACGTGACTCAGAAAAGAAAATACCTGAACTTCCTCCTTGGATCGTTTATGGTAGTCGCAAGCAATATCCTGTTTTGTTGACATTAAATTTGCCAGCTTTTCGTTTTGCTCTGATGTCGTTGTTTTTGACCTGGAAAAATAAATAAATAGGCTGCTTTCCTGTTTGTAGTGACAGTAATTCAAAACTCCTTCGTTCTACCATTACCATTGTTTAACCATGTTCTTTGTTGCTGCATATCACCTCTTGATTGGCCGTACAACAAAAATTTATATAAATCACTTTTTATGCTTACATTTTTATTTATTTATTTATTCATTTATTTGTAATATTAAGCCTTCTCGGCCAAAATAAAAATATATTACATAGTAATAAAAAACTACCTGAAATTTTAATTAAATTAAACACTTTTTAAGTTTATAAAAAGAGTAATCGAAAAAATTCCGTTGCTAAAATATAAGCGTAGAAAAACGTAACTACGATCGTAATACAGAATACCTACAATCGAAAGAAACGTAGCGGAATCGAAACTCTGAATACCAAATTTGCCAAAAGGAGAAAATTTCGATTCGAATCGAAAGTCAGAATAGGGGTGACTATGTTATGTCATTTTAAAAGAATACTATAGAATTTCAATGTTTTCAAACATTTAAAGAGTTCGTATACTGTAATAATTTGTGTTAAAGTAAGGAATACATCAAATATTAGGATAAACCTATACTTTTCTTAATAAATAATAAAAATCTAAAAAAAAATTAACAATGAAAAGTCATATTATATACAACACGTTTATGGGCGCACAACATATAAAAAATTACTTAAAAAATGCGACTTTTGGTTCATGGAAAAGCTCTAAATAGGCACTGTGTAAAAACTACCATGTTGAAATTTGTCTTCTTCTTGTTATTCACAGTGTAAACAGTGTCCTGCTAAAACTGTTACAGTTCAGTTATGAGTCTTCTTATTTTTTGTTTAAGGATTTTATTATTGCACTTGATTAAAATTTTTGTATTATCATTATTTTTTGTTTGCTCTTCTAAACTATTCATGTATGATGATGCAGTTGATGGTCATTGTCCTAAGGTCATTGCTATTATTTCAGTTCAGCATTTCACCAAATAATTATTACTTTCATTCGCTGTCTGCTTGTTTTGTTTATTTTAGATGGACAACTTTGAGACACAACACATAAATTATACATAACGATTTCATATCTTTTGTGAATTCAACAAGGGGAAGAAGCATTGTTCACATAAAATCCGGTCGCATAAACGTTTTAATATTTATGTAACAAAAAAAAAAAAAAAAAAAAAAAAAAACAATAGAATACTTTTGAACCACACAATTGTTACTCTTTTATTAATATTTACGAACAGCTGAAAAAGCGACTCGGATTTTGCATTATTGTAAGTCTTCTTTTCATACCATTTCTGTTTTTGTTTAAGCTTCAATCGTTGTTCCATATGCAGTTCAATTTTAGCTTCAATCGTAAGTTTGTTGTTTAGGTTGTTTAATTTTAGCTTCAATCGTTGGTCTTTATATAATTAAATTTTTGCCTGAATCGTTGGTTCTAATGCAAATGAATTTTAGGCTTTAGGTTTGCTTGTATCTTTTTATAAAATCATTTACAGTACTTTTAGGAAACTTTAACGTTTTTACAATCATTGAGCTGGACAATTTTGGATTTTCAGACAATTTGTGCATGATTTTGATTTTTCATAGCTCAGGACTTATGCAAATTCTGTGAGCGTTAATATAAAGTAAACATCTAAAATTGTTTCAAAAAATGTTTCAAAATATATTGCATATTTCATTAGTAATTTAGGCAAAATATAACGCATTAACAAAAATTAAAAAAATAAGGAACGTAAAAATTTAATGTTTGGTTTACTTGTCCAACCATTTCTTTTAAACAAAACAATTGTTCGTACAAAGTCTTTTTCATATGAAGTTTGACGCCTCAAACTTAAAAACCAAAGCAAAATAAATCAATGACCGCACTTGTAAAAGTAATAGATTTTGTTTACATATCGAGCCATTACCGCCAAAATAATGTATCCCACACCATAATCGATTGTTGTTTTTTTTATCGAAATCGATAGTTCAACATCATTTAAAATTGTTAAAATTAAATGTATGTATTACACAAAACAATATTTACATTATAAATTTTAAAATAATGGCTTTATTCAAACTGATTTTATTTAAAAAAAACCTTCCCCTGTAAAATTTTGAGTTTGTGGGATACATTTTTTCGGCGGTTATGGCTCGATATGACAGCTTTGATTTTCCAGACAAATCGATCGAAATGGGTGAATCGTGTTGCAAAAAACTCTCAGTAAAAATTTTTTTTCTAAGCAAAATTATATACATATATGGTGAATTTCACGTCAAGTGACCCAATTTTAAAAATCGATGTCTTCCGATTTGGATGAAATTTGCACCAAGGTTAGTAATATTGGATAGTAGGCCAGAGACAAATTTTCAGCTCTGAAAATGATACATTTACCAAATATTGAAAAATCCTATTCTTGAGTTAAAAAATAATTTTTTTTAAAGATATCCCACTCGCATCCCATTCAGCAATTATAAAGACCTTAAAGTAAATTGTATAAGCTTTCTTTTGAGAAAAAAGGCCCAAATTGAAAAAAAAATTAAAAAAAAAATAATTAAAAAAAAATATTTTTGGAATGATTGAAGAAATAGCTATCTAAAGTCCTTTCGAAAATTTTTGCTAGGACCAATAGGTGAAAAGTTACACTCATTTAAAAAAAACCCCTGTATGACCAATGCCCAACTTTGACCGGCAGTTCTTGACTGATAGAGCTGAAAATTTGTCTCTGGCCTACTATCCAATATTACTAACCTTGGAGCAAATTTCATCAAAATCGGAAGACATCGATTTTTAAAATTGGGTCACTTGACGTGAAATTCACCATATGTACATATGTATATGTTAATATAATTATGCTTTTCCTTAAAAAATATGTGGTGTTGACTGTATTTTGACGCTGACAGTATATTCCGACTGAATAATAGTACTTGTATTTGAAAAACAAAAGTTTTGTCAACAAATTTAGAAAAAAACAGCTGTATTTATATTTCCGGATTTTATTTACTGCCACATTCACAATAACAAAATAACTCCAAATATGTATTTAGAAAAAAGTTAAAAGTTTTACATAAATATTGTATTTAGTTTGTCTTTCTTTCAAAATTGAGAAGAAACTTCAGCTTAGATTTCAAAAATTGTGACTCTTAAAATTTTGCCTAGTTTTTCATGTTTTTCTTAACATAAAATATTTGTAAAAATTTAAATTTCAGCTATTTTAAGAGCTTTATATCTATATATTATTTTAAAGTATCCCTTTGGCTTTATTAAGCGAACTGTTATAATTTACTAATTTCCATTTCATTTTGGGAAAATCCAACAAAATTTGTAATAATAACCCACTGCTTTAGTAGTTAATTACCTTGTAGTTTGTTCATTTCATTTTCTCAACTAAAAACTCTGACAAATTCGCCTTATTGTTTTGTCAATTACAACAGATTTTTCTTATTTTCCTTCGTTTGCAAATTTAAACAATTGTTTTCTTTACACACTGTTTTTTCTTGTTATTTCATTTTACTAGCCTTAAGGCTTTTAAAACAAATTTTAGTTTTATATTTTGCACACAAAATTTATTATCTAGCGAATTGTTTATGACAACTACTACCACTACTTTTCCAACAACAGTGACAGATTTGTAATTAAAGTATGTTTGGCTGTGTTTGTCTCTTTTCAAAATGCCAACACAGGTGATGCCACACGTATTATTCTTTTAGTTTCTTACTTTTGTTCAGCTTATTTTTTTAAGAAATTCATAACTTAAATCCCTATAAATGCAATGTTAAGTTTAAGTTTGTATAAAAATAATTCCACTGTTAACAAAGGAAGTTTAGGTCACTGAACTTGTTGTGTGTTGTGTAGTATATATTTGCCTTTATTGCAATTTGTTTTTGTTTTTTATACTTTTTTATTTTTAAGGGTTTGCCATAAAAAACGCGTGCTAATATTAGTACGTACGAACATGTTGGTACTCTCGTGCTGTTTTCAAGACGCTGCTGCTGCCTGTGCTTTATTCTTTTAACAACATGTGTTAGAAATTGTTGTTTTTTATGATTTACCCACCACCTGTGTGGCGTTTGTCTCTGTCTGTCTGTATGTCTGTGGTTATTTAATTATATTTTCGAGTTATTTTGACTGTGCAAAAATTGTTGAATAAATTTCTGTGTGTGTTTTCCATTGCCAGCAAACAACTTTCACTATCTTTTGTAATTATTACCAAAAAAGGGGTTGTGTAGTTAGTTAGAAAATTATTTTCTCCCATGTGCCATAAATATAAAGTAGTTTTAAATTTAGTAGTTCTGGGAAAAGGTTGTTTTCTAAAAAAAATTTATTGTGTTTCCTGCTACACCAACAAAATTTACGTTAATTAATATTTAATTTTCATGTTAAGAACAAATTACACTTGCCCATAGTCTTTTCCCAAACATCTGATATTTGAAAAAAGCAAGGTTTGTTATTGAGCAAATTATCACACGGCAATAGCAGTGTAATAGATATAGGTACATACAGTCAGAGACTAAAGTTTAAATACACCTCAAAAATTGATTGTTTAAAGAAAAGTAAACGTTTCAGGAAAACTTAAAGTATACAGTTTTATTTAGTTTTATAAATAACAAAATACAATAACAAAAAATATAGACTTCATTACAAACATTACGGTAATTCTTAAAAATACGATAAAATTCACTAGACAAAAGTTTAAATACATCTTGCAAAACAAAAAACTCTCTTTCATTTTTCAAAAACAAAGTACAATTATATTTTATGTTTCGGTGAAATTATGTTCTTACAAGCCAGAACTTGTTATTAATACTCTTTTTATTGTCAGCATTGCAAGTTTTGTCGAAAATTATGGGCAAAGGTAAATAAATTGAGTCCAGCATTAAAAATTTAATAATAAAACGTTTCAACGAAAACGGGAAATAGGAAAATTATTAAATGTGGCATTTTAAAGTATCCAAAATATAATTAGAAAATATAAGAAAATGGCTCCGTAGCAAATATTCCAAGAAGCGGTCGTAAAAAAAAACTTACCAATCGTGATATTAACCACACCGTAAAAGAAGTGAACAAGAATCCAAGAATAAGTGCACCAAAACTTGCAGATGATATCGCTAATAACTATAATAAACATGTTCATCCAAGAACTGTTCAAAAAGCATTGCGAGAAAATGGATATGAAAGCCGAGTTCCCCGAAAAAAGCCACTAATAAGTGACAAAAACAGAAAACTTAGACTGGAGTTTGGACATAAGTACAGAAACAAAGTCGCTGAGTTTTGGAAAAGAGTTCTTTTTACAGACGAGAGCAAATTTAATTTATTTGGAAGCGATGGCCGTGCAAAGTTCTAGCGCAAGCCAAACACTGCCCTTCAAACCCAAAATTTGGTTCCTACGGTAAAACACGGTGGTGGCAATGTAATGGTTTGGGGAGCGATTGGAGCAGCGTGGGTTGAAAATTTGGAGTTTATTGATGGGATCAAGAATCAACATACTTAAAAGAGTATATTGGAAAGCAATTTGCAAGCATCTGTCGACATCTTTGGCCTTGGATCCCGTTTGATCTTTCAACAGGATAACGATCCCAAGCACACCGCACTTTCTGTGAACGAGTGGTTGCTTTATTCTGCTCCCTGACAGCTCCACAGCTTACCTCAATCGCCAGACTTAAACCCAATTGAGCACGTTTGGGATATAATGAAGCGCAAATTAGTAGCAACTCCAATAACGATCAAAGAGTCGCTTAAGGAAGCTCTTAAAAATATCTGGTTAGAAATATCGCCTTCTGAAACAGAAAGCTTGGTACTTTCTATGCCACGCCACTTGCAGGCAGTTATTGATAGCCATGGCGGTCCAAAAAAGTATTGAAATGTTTTCTTTTTTAATTTATCTAAAAATATTTATTAACATTCCAAGATGTATTTAAACTTTTGTCTAGTGAATTTTATCGTATTTTTAAGAATTACCGTAATGTTTGTAATGAAGTCTATATTTTTTGTTATTGTATTTTGTTATATATAAAACTAAATAAAACTGTATACTTTAAGTTTTCCTGAAACGTTTACTTTTCTTTAAACAATCAATTTTTGAGGTGTATTTAAACTTTAGTCTCTGACTGTACATATGTATGTATTTCTTGGCAAAAATTTATTTTTAAATACATACATATATACATACTTCAATTTGAACTGTCTCGAATTCTGTATGCTTTGCTTAAACAATCGACAATCCTAACTATTCCTGTCGCTACTCAGTGCACTTTATCCACATTTACTTGGATTTCTATTGTTTCCGGACTTCTTCACAGAAATCTATTCGTCTTTAATTTAAAATTGATTAACTTTATTTTCTTATACATGCAATCTATTATTTGGTCCCACTGTTAGCCTGTAAACTCATTTTATGCACTTGCAAGTCTGCCACCTTTTTTCATCTTGTACGTTTTTTTGTTTGCATTTTGTAATACGTAATACGTACATATTCTTTTATTGTTGTGTATGTGTACCAGGAAAGCAACAACAAAAACCAACAAATTACACAAAAAAAACAGACACACAGTAAATTATACACGAACGGACGGACGGCCAGACAGACAGACATACCGACATACAATCACATTTACACACAGTCAGACAGCCGGAGACTTTTTTCTACTGAAATTCTCAAACCTTTACTGTTTGCAGCTATTTATTCATTCACCCATTCTATTTATTTGGGTTTGGATTCTGGGGTTGTTTTTTTGGTTTGTTTATTCTTTGCTTTACTTATTTTCATAACAGAATAGCAGCGCGTGCTACAATGTTGCTGCAAACACACACCGAGTTATCGAGAAACTTGAATGGTGTTATAAGACTGAAGCTCAGATATTACCCAGCAATTCTAGCTCAGTATCCTAAAATAATGATTTTACTTATAATTTAAAACATACCGGTTACATAGAGGCAGTTACTTGACTAGCTATATAACTAGTCATTTTAACATGTACACATTAGAGCTATAACCAAATTTTTGACATAGTATCACGGATTAGACAATAATGTTTTAGTAATGAAAACACCTGTCTCCCGCAAATTCTAAAACCTTCCAAGAAATTCTTTTTAGAAAAATTTTTTATTATTAATATTTTTGTATTTATACAATATTCATGTATTAATAAACTTTAAGTTTAATGTTCGCGATGATTTACACAGTGGATATAGTATATCTTGTACAACTTTTAGTGCTCTCTCTGCACATATATTACTCTTTTGTTGCAAAGGAATTGCTGAAGATTCTTTTACACAATGTCTTTCAAACACGCCTTTGCTTTTTGAAATTGGGAAATGATTGTTCTAAGCCTTTGTAATTTTTTTCATTAAGGCACTGATCGGAAAACCAAATCTCGTACAATTTTCACATATAAATTTGCAAATTGGATATACATATGTAGTTTAGTTCGGTAATTTGGAATAAGAATAAAAGCTAAAATAGCACGAATTGAATTTCATCCAGCATTGCTAAGTCCCCGTTTACACAGTCGAACATTTGGAAGAAAAACATTTAGCTTGGTAGAAAATTACGGGCGGTGAAGAGAGAATCAATTTTTACTACAAATTATTACACAGCACGAATAAGAGAAAAGTCAAAAAGCAAATAATAATGAAATGTGTCTGACAACATTGTTCGACAGTGTGACCGCAAATGAAAAAGCAAAAGAGAATTCCAGATTTTTTCTTCCAAATGTTCGACTGTGTAAACGGGGACTAAGTGGCGGTATGATTTTAAACTTTATTTCTTTATAACTTCTCACAATTTATAATGCGAAAATTGTTCTTAAAGAATATTAGAACTATTTATTAAAAACACAATTTAAAAAGATTTTTATCTTTTTTTTTTTTATTTAAAATCGAGTTTTTTTTCTAGTAATTTGTGGATTAATAAACTATGTCGTTTAAAAATGGATGCCTTCGTAAATACAGTAATTCTGTTTGCAAAAATGTGTGGCATCACTGCCAACCAATTGACAAATAATCATATGACGTAAACCAGTGATGACAAATACAATAATTTTAAACTGTTGCTATACCGCAGTGATGCTTGCTTACTGCATTTACAATTATACCCGATCTTCATGACCAATGGTGGTATATTTAAAATGGTGTTGTATATATACATATCTTAAAAATATTATCACATCTGATTTCATCCAAACTATAAAATGTTTGTTAAAGATCTTAAATTTCTAAAATTTTTTTTTTTATCTTAATACCAATTTACCTGAGTGGTGCAAAGAACTTAAAGTCAATTCAAATCTTAACAACTTAACGCATCTGGCAAGTTTAACTAAAAATAACTTTTTGAAATTACACATTGTATATGACAATGATGTTAAATTTTAAAACAAAAAATGGGGGAGGGAACACAGATATATTTAGGGCACAGATGTACTATAGCAATAAAGTAAAGGTAGTTGTTTTCAAGTGGGGTTGACAATTTTCATTGTAACAAAACTTAAGGAAATTAAGACTAAAACAAAAATCAATATTAATCTTCTGTAGAAATATTTATACACCTAAAATAGATGCTGAATGATGATGCTGTAAAATTTATTTTTAATATGGACATTTGTTCAAATCTATTTTGGTCTTTTCAAGAAAACAAAATTGTGTTAAATATTATAATTTCATTAACGGCCCCCAGCAAGTATTTCTTGTTGTTTTATTTTGGGGAACGTATACACTTCACAACATTTGTTGTACAATGTTTTGGTTTAATTTAAGAAAAAAATCATTGTATTTTAAAGAAACTAAAAATATCATTACAATTGTTTCAAAATGTTAATATAGAATTTGAATGAGAGAGTGAAACGGGGGAAATATAAAAAAAAATAAACGCACATAATGTTGTCATGAGTGGCTTGACAAGGGATGTTAGAGAGGGCAAATAAACAGACTTAAATTTCAATGTTTTCAAAAAAAGATATCATAGCAATGAAGGAATTGGACAACTGGGCGAATTGTATATATAATTAGGGCGAAATAAATTACATTTGACTGATATTTGTTTGAGTGTTACCGGATCTTTAAAGTATGTAAGTATGTAATAGCATTAAGTTGGCAATAGTAGCTCTTTTTTCAACATCCTTTAACAAAACTGAAAATTTCTGAATATTTTTACTTTAATTTCTGTGTTAAAATGTCTGGTAGTTTTGGTTGTTTTTTTCATTCTTTCTTCAAAATATTTCAGCATGTGATTGGTTGGGTTTTAAGTACCCGATGTTATTTTTGTATTAAATTTTTAATGTAACATACATTTAAAAAAAGAAAAAATATTTCACTCTATGGGTGCAACACTTACACATATGTTTATGTATTTCATGTACATATAATATATACGAGATATTTGTACATACATTTTGCCACACACATTTCCGCTTGACATAAATTTTGACAAAATATAAAACGTATCAACAACGTATGTATGTGTAGTTAAAAAAAAACCAGAAACCCATAAAATTGTTATAGGTTGTCTCCTAAATAAAACAGACAGATAGATTAAAGGAAAAAATTAATTAAATTTAAAAAAATGTAGATTAAATAAATAACATTTATAAATCTTGTTAAAAGCTTTAATCTTTACTGATCATTTCAATATTTGCATAAAAGTTAAAACGTAAAAAAGATAATATTTTTTTCAAATAAAATCTTTTCTTCTAAATAATTACAAATATTTTTACTATTGAATAAATGTTTAAGAGAAAAACATTTAAAATTTATGCAAAATGTATATTTTTTAATTACACAAATGTATTTTTTGCAATGTAAATATATCTCTAAACATTATTCATTATATATGTACATGCAGTGCTGTTTTTAAAAGTATTTCTCTTTTATGTGATTATAATTACTAACTGCAATTTTTGTCCATTGGGGTAACCTATGAAGCGATCAGTATGTCCCGTTATTTTTAATTGCATTCTTTCTAAATACTTCTATTATATATTATATATACATATATTGTTAATTGCAATAAATATGTAATTTGAGCTGGTTTTTAATTTGTTGGTTTATTGCAGTAAGTTTTTAGGAATTAATAAGTTTTGAAAATATTTTATGAGACAAAAAAGTTAGAGTCATAAAAGCTATGGGACTTACAAAAATGATTCCAGGACGTGGAAAAACAACAAAGATGACTTTAATTTACAAAGTCTCAGTGATAGTTTTATTTAAGTGATCCACCGCAATTCTAAGAGATCTTTCAGCTAAATTCGCAATTGTTATAGTACCTCTAGAACTATAAGAATTCTCAATGAAACAAAATTGAGAGTATGCATTCTTTAGCATAAGCCACATCTTTAAAAAAAAACTTAATGTCCCGAATTTCTTTTGTCCATTAGCATTTAGAAAAATCAATAAGTTTTTAGAAGAAAACCATCTCCATCAACGCAAGTTTGTGTGGATCTGATGGAAAAATATACCTATAGAGTCCTTCAAACATGCCGCACAACCCAAAGTATACTTCTAAGATCATAAAGAATCGTCGAAAAGACACCTCACGCACTGTGAGCAGTTGCTTGGAGCAGGATAATATTGATGTGTTAAAATGGCCAGCCCAATCTAGGGATCTCAATCTAATTGAGAACGTATGGAATGATTTGCAGCAACATATAACGGCAGTAATCTGTATGTCTCTGGTGGAAAGTATTCCCAGGATATGCACAGCCATTATTAAAAACAAAGGATGTTTTGTTTTGTTTATCTTATGAGTATAAAAACTTCATTTAGTGCTCAATTACTGTCCAGATTTTGTTTCGAAAAGAAAAACAACCGAAACGCAACAAATTAATAAAACAAAAAACTTATTATAATTGTTGTAACTTACAAACTCGTGACCATAAATATTATTTATTACTAACTATAATCATCATATAAACGTCAACATCATTATTATCTTCATTATCGTCATCATCAGCAGCACTACTATACAGAATAAGCAAAAAAAAATTCAATAACTGTCTGTCTGTATCAAAAAGCTCCAGTTCCCTGCCCCTGTCTTCATTTATTAGTACCCTTTAACAACAACAAATCACTTATTGTTTACAACTTTATTAGTACATTTTCTCCTCTATTTTACTGTAACAATAATACACACCAGCGTTGTCAACTTTGAAATTTAAAAACGCACCAAAATGGAGAAAAAAGCGCACCATTTACAAAAAAAAAAACGCACCATGTTAAGAATTTCGTTTTTGTTTCAAATATTTATTGAATTAATTTGAAATTTTTTAATATCATAAATTTTATAAAAAACTTTTTATCAACGATTATTAGTAAAAGCAATAAGAGTAAAAGCCTTTTTTTAATAAATGAGCTAATAAAGATAAAATAAGCATTTAATTACGCAAAATTTAACTCACAATATGATATTCGGAACTAAAGTACTAATTGGTAAAAAAGCTAATTTAAGTATATATTTGTTACTTTTTTTATATATTTTTGGTTTCTAGTTGATTTTTTCCAATAAAATTTGTTAGGATTCCACTGGTACTCTAACCCTGGTTGTTCGTCTACAGTTCAGTAGACCAAACCATCAGGATATACAATAATTTTTATTTACATGTTTAAAATGTTAATTTGATTTTCAAACAAAGATTTTTAAAGAATTTGATTTCATTTATCATACATTCGTATTTAAAATACATTTTATCATCGTATAGATTTCATGAATTATGAATTATTTAAAAACTGCAATTAAAAATTAGTAAAAATAAAGATTTTCGAAAAAAATTAAAAAACGCACCGAAATACACAAAAAAATTGTTGCAGTGTTGAATGAAATGGTACTCAAACAGGTGTAGTTTATTGTAGAAAGATTTTTTCTCACACTGAAACAAAAAGTTGTGTTGTTGCCACCAAAAATTAAGAAGCGCACCGCTCACCAACTAAAGAATTATTCGCACCAAAAATTTAAAAAAGCACCAAGAATAGTGCGAAACGCACCAAGTTGACAACGCTGATACACACAAACACACATAAATTGTTTGATTACTGTTGTTGTTTGTTTGTTTGTTACAATAAGCATTATAGTAAAAAGTTTTTGTTGTAGTTTTTAATTGCTATTTAATCTTCTATGGATTGACGTCAGTCAGTATTTTGTCTATACATACATACATAACTCATGTAGAAAGGCCCTAATGCTTGGTTTTCACTATGTCAGTTTTGTTGTCAAATTGTCCAAATTATTATGAAATTACCAACAATTTGGACAATTTGACAATAAAACTGACATAGTGAAAACCAAGCATAACTCGCATATTTGAAACTTTACAGGAGAAGGTAAAAACGTAATAGAAACTGTAATATTCAACATGTAACTTTTTTTGTACAACTGCTTATAAAAGCATTATTCTTTACACTATTGCAATAAATTTTTGTGAGGAGGTGTATTTGCGTTAAATGCATTGGAATCGCAAAAAAAAACTAATTTCGAAAAAATAGCGGGTTAGGGCCTTTCTACATGAGACCAACGATATGTTTTTTATTATTATTTTTTTTTGTGTACTGCATACATTTGCTTATTTATTTTTTTTTTTTTTTTGTATAGACATTTTTTCAATTGGTTGCCTTGTACATAAATAGTGAGAAGGAGAGTAATGACCTTTAATATTTTGCATAACGTTGCCACAGTTGTTGTTGGGGTGTTTGTTGAGCAGCCAGATTGTTTATAATCTCAGAGTCAGTCTGTGTATGTATTTATTAAGGATTATTTGATTGGATAGTTTATTTCTGGTTTAAAAAAATTTGGGTATATTTTTTTTGTTAGAGAATGTATTAATTATGTATTACGTTGTTTTTGTGCTAAACAAATGATATGTATAGAAAATGAGAACGAAAGTTCGAAAATACAAATATTTTGCGCAAAGCATTCAAAATTATAGGAAACTAATACAAAAATGTGTTTTCAAGGACCTCTAAAACGAAGCTAAGGAACGAAGCAAAAAGTTGAAGGAGTTTTATAGGAAAGAAAGAAAGTTAACGACAACAACTAAAGGGTGATTTTTTAGCAACTTTCTAATTGACAAAATTGTTTTTTTTTCAGCTCAGCTCTTTTCGTTTGGTCTATAATATAACCATGAATCGACTTACAAAAGAACAACGCGTGCAGATTATTGAATATGTATTACATATTATAATTATTATTGAAATTTATAATCGTGCACTTTTTTATCCGAAAATTTTGTTCAGCAACGAAGCTTATTTCTGGTTGAATAGATGCGTTTTTGTACGGTAAGCTAATATTGAAGAATTTATTTGTGAGATACCGGAGAGAGTATGTCAAAATTGAACACACCGTATGCACCATTTGAGGCGTAGCCACGGTCATGAAATCATCTTTAAACATTGAAATATATAGATCCCTCCATCGACTTCTATATAGATTTCATACATATCTTTGAATCTTATATGTTTTTTTTTATCAAATACGAAAGCTCTTAAATATAACTTTTTATTACTTTTTCTCCAGAAAAGTCATACTTTTTTTGGAATAAGCTACATAAGCTGTATGTAAAAATACCTACGAAAATACATGTAACTGAAGACATTTTTACTTTTAATCATCATATACTCCAGTCATATTTTATTTAGCTATTTAATATCTTCATCATCTCTTTCAACAAAATCCTCCTCAACAGTTTTAGATTGACATTGTATTTTACTATTACATCATTTCACGTAGACTATAACTTATTTGTTCAAAAATAAATTAAAAAAAAACAAAAATGTTATTCATTATTTTTCAATATCCGTTTTGTTATTGTGTTCGCTTCAGTTTAGTTTACATAAATAAGTATTTATTTATTTAATTGTTTATGTTTTTATCTTGTTAATTCATTTTAGAATTATTTTATTTTGTATTTATTTTGCTAACTTGTTTATTTTTTGTAATTTCTGTAGTTAGTTTTAGCCATTATGTTTTTTTTTTCTTTCGGTGTATTTAATGGCGATTTTCTCATTCGTGTCCTCTATCTCTCCCTCTCATGCTTAATTCGTTTGTTTACACTTGTTTTGTTTTTGTGTGTGTATATTTTATTCCTTTGCTTTTTCTTATTGTTTTTGTTTATTACGACAATTTGATTGAAGTGGCTGATGTTTTTGTTGTTTTTTTTTTTATTTATTTTTATTTAACCTGCACATTTATCAGCTTAATTATGTTTTAAATTACGTATAATTTGTGATATATGTGATTACAATCACAATCATAGATGCACCATTAAACTGAATTGAGTTAGTAAATGAATGGTTGTATATTTTTTGCTCTTTAAAGGGGGGAGGTTTTGGGAATACACCTATCCCTCGATTTATACGATACTTTTTTTGCACGATTTCACTTTTACACGATTTTTTTGGTTTTCATTTACAACGAGGGATGTGGAAATTACTTCAATTTACACGATTTTTTATTTTTAATAATTTTAGGAAAAATTATTTTTTCAAATTAACGAATATTTTCAAATGTGTATTTTCGTATTGTAATGTATATTTGTCCCAGATGCAAATCGGTATTTAAACAAAAAGGGATTGTCATTAAAGTGCTTCTAGCAATTTAAAATGCTCCTGTACATCCACAAGACTTGCAACATGCGAATGCCCTTAGACCAGGGAATAATTTCGACTTTTAAAACATTGTATATCAAGCAATCGTTCAGGTATATTTTAGATCAAATGGAAAATGATAATCCGTAATGAATGCATTGAACAAATTTACAATATTAGATTATGTAAAGCACGTTGAATTGATTTATACAGCACTCAAGCAATCAACGCTCAAAGGCTGTTGGAAACATTTGTGGCCAGATGTAGGAGAAAATATTATACTACCTTGTCAATCCTTGGAGCATGAAATGTCTGAGTGGGAGGAGAAGGTTTTGATGACTTTTGTCCAGATGATGTTGAAGAATTGATGATAAATAATTAATTAAATTTTGAAGATTTAGTAACTATGGTGGCCGAAACAAACGACTACGATTCCGATGAAGGCTATACGGAATCAATAGCACTGACAACAAAAAATATTTGAGAAGGGCTTGAATTAGGCCGAAAATTGGGATATCATTTTTTTAAAAAATGAACCAAATATTGAAAGAGCCCTTGCATTCCCGCGATACATTTCACAGGGCGTAGCCCAATATCAGGAGGTATATAAAGACTTAAACAATAATTCAACACAAGTTTTAATTACAAATTATACTTGCAAATCTCTACGAACTGGTGTTATCTCTAATTTATCAAGTATCGAATCAGACTCGCATGAAATATTATCTAGAGACGAAAGTGATATGTCGCCTACCAAAAATATACGATTACTAGTGGAAGACAGTGCTGAAGAATTATTGGAAAGTGATGACTGATTCATATACATACTTTATATAAATATGTACATATATCTAATATATTTCTAATTGTTTTTTTAGTGTACATACTGACATGGAATATTTTTTATGAGTTCCATTTATTTTGTTTTATTAATGCAATGTAAATATGTATGTACAATCTATGTATTGCTTTTAATTATTTTTTATATACATAATTTAATTGACTTTAAAATAAATGAATTTTCTAAACAAAATTTTAAATTTATTCGTATTTGGGTCTTTTCTCGATTTACACGATTTCTCATACAAAAATATTCTATTTCGATTTATACGATTTTTTCAGGAACGCATCTATCGTGTAAATCGAGGGACAAGTGTAAAATGCCCTTTTTTGGTTTTGATTAAAACAACTGTAATTGCGTTCAAACTTTCTATGTTGTTAGGGTATATTAAATGACACAGAGAATAACTTTTTCTGTGGCACAGAATTTATTAGTAAATATTGATTCATATTTGAGTATGTTTCACTCTTGTTCTTAGTATACATCGTTATATAGAAAATTGAGGAGGTTTTACCACATATTTTCAATTAGATTTTCATTATAACTTATAAATAAATTAGTCTGCACTCTTAACTTCTAGAAGCAAAAGTAGATGGGATGTTTTCTTGTAAACAACACGAAAGTCAAAAATTATTAAAATAGAAACTATAATCTTTTAGATTATTACATTATCGATCACTGATCTACAAAAGTTTTGCTGTTATAAAAATTATATAATTTTACTAATGTTTCATTATTTTCTGTTTTAATTGCAGGTACGTACGAGAACTAAAGTCGTATAATATATTTTTTGCCTTTGTTTGTACTTAAATGGGGATTTTTATTTTGTTTTAAAAGCAAGTAAGTCATTAATTAATTAGATGAACATTATAGTTAAACAAGTAGTAATGCTAATTTAATAAAAGCATTGTTATAAAAAAAATTTGTCATGCAACTTCTTTAAACCTCAATATAGGTATTTAAAGTAATTTTAATACGTTTGATGATTTTAATAAATACATACAACGGTTGACAAAACAATTTTGTTTGTGTTTTTTGCTCCAAATCATAATGAAGTTTTATATGGCTATTAATTTAAAATTAAGCATAAATCAAGAAGGATTTCGTTGAAAAAATTAAACAACCTTATGGTTAATTTTATTGAAAATATTTGGTATTTCATTTTTACCTTTTTAAATATTTGAAATATTCCTTTTAAATCACGAAAAATAGATTAAAATAGCTTTAACTTGATATATGTATATAACTTTTTCTTGGTTGTCCTATTCAGTGATGCTAACTTTTGAGACTCAAAACGCGTAAAAATTTTTGAAAAAAAGGGCTAAATGGAAAAAAATCCATATAAAGCCACATCCAATTTTCTTTTTTTCGCATTTTGGGTGATTAAAATCGGGCTAAATCTAGCCCGAAAAGGGCTAAGTTAGCATCGCTGGTCCTATTTGTTACCTTAAACTCTTAAGGGCCATTATTACAACCTAATAATAAAGTTGCTGATAGTTAACGTGAACAATAGCTATCTTGAACGATAAAGTGACCAATAAGTTTTTTCCATTATTACAACTGTCCGATAAAATAAAAAATGTAATTTATATACTGTGGCAACATTGCAGTATATACCGACTACTTTTGGTTGTTTAAAATACGTAGTGGCAACGACTTAGTTTTGTTTAATTTTTTAATTGAAAACAAAAGTTTATATCTTGTGCTTTATTTCGGTTTTTATTAAAAATTGTTTTGTTTTTTGTGTTTTATTGTGTTAAAAATAATTTAATTTGACATAAAACTGTCATTGAAGTTACCATATCTTCAGCAGAAAATATGGCATCTTCAAGTTCTTAAAGTTCACTTGTAAAGTTACCATGAGGACAAACCTGATGGTAGCTTATCAGTCACTTTTTAGGTTAATGTTAACTTGTAATAACCAAAAACTATTTATCTGTCAGATAGCATCCTAAAAATAACTATTTGTAAGTTGTAATAATGGCCCTAAAAGTACTGAAAAAACAACCCTGTTATCGTTCTCTCTTTAGTGCATGTACAGTGTAGCCATATTACAGTTTTTTTTACATACAATCGTTTAACATTTGCTTTTTATTACATAAATTTTAACAAAGTTTCACCTAAAACTATTACTATTGTCGCCAAAACTTGAAAATATTGTTGCCGCAATCACCTTCTCTTCTATTTTTAGCCACTTTTATTTTATTAAGTGAAATTTTTTTTGTCGCAAAATTTTTTATAGCTTTGTTTTTTGTTTTAATATAATTTATGTCATTAAAAAGAAATGTAGCAACATGGTTTTCATTTTTATAGATATTTTTTTGTTTACTTTTGGTTTGCCATTTCATGTTTCAACGTTAACCATGACCTCTTCCTTTTGTCTTTACACGAATATAGTTTTATATATTTATATTATGTAAATGTTTTTAATAAAGCGCCAAATATATAAAAAATATGAGTAAGTTTTTTTACGACAATTTTGTGGTTCTAGATGTAAAAGTTAATTTTTTGTGAACACAATTCGTTGATTTTATGATTCTTAGTAAAAAAAAGTATAAGTTTTATGTCAAATTGTAGTTGGAGTCAATCGTCTTTAAGAGATTCCTCCCTTTTCTCTTTTGTAAAGATTACTACAAACATTATGTAGATTAAAAGAAATAATAAATAGTTGTAATATATGTAAATGTATATAGTTTTGTAGATCATAAAAGTAAAAGTTAAACAAAAACACACCTTTTTTATATATGTATAAATATCTTTCAAGAAAGACATTTATCTTTTAGAATCTTATTATCATAACAAATAATAATAATAATGAGGGTGAAAGGTTAAAGAGTATTTTCTTAAAGAAGTAAGGAAAATGTTGTAATATGGCAAGAAACTAAAGAAAATGTATACGAGTATGTATACGAAAATGTATCCATGATTGGTTTTCGGTCTTGGCTCTTCTGGATTTCCAATGGGATGATTGGGCTTTGGTTCCAATGTCATAGCCATACACCCATGATTCAGCACCAGTTATGACCTTTTTGAGGAAATCTGGATCGTCGTTGACTATGTTCAACAGCTCCTGCGCGATGTCCATGCGACGTTGTTTTTGCTCAAAATTTAGCTATTTTGGAACAATTTTCGCTGCCGCACGCTTTATGCCTAAAACATCCGTAAAAATTGCTTGGCATGAGCCGAACGACATGACAATATCATCAGCAAACCTTCTGATATTGATTCGACGATTATCCAAAATCATTTTCTTCACTGCTTCAATGTTTTCATCGGTTGTTGACGTGCTCGGGCAACCTGGGGGGTTACTCTCTATTGCGATGCGAAAGCAAATGCGATGCGATAAGCATAGAAATTGTACGGTTATCGCATCGCATTTGCTTTCGCATCACAATAGAGAGTAACCCCCCAGGACCAAATGTCGTTGCGCATTTAATTTAATTTTTTACACAAAAATTAAAAACATAGTGTAAATTTTGTTCTAACTCATAACGAATTAATTAAAAACGAACTCAAGCCTAATTAAGAATTTTCTCTAATATTTAAACATAAAAAGTTCGAAATAATATTCTCTAAAATTGATTAAAACTTAAACGAAAATTTTAAAATCGATTTCATTAAAAACGTAAAAAATTTATTAGAAATTTATTGTTATACAAAACCTATAGAAACAAATTTTATTTTAATTTTATAACAAGTTAACTGAGATTAACAATAGTTTAACTGACATAGGAAGTTGCAGTTCTGTTGAAGTATAATTCTTAATATATAAATGTCTTTGGCAAATATAACACAAAAAATAACAATCTTCATTGTTCTAGCAAAATTGTAAAATTTTTGAGAAATTTCCCAAAAAACATTAAATCGGCAAAAAAAATTTGTTTGAAATCATGAATAATAAAACAATGTTTTCATTGAAATATAGGTTTTGATTTAAAGTTTTTGATTAGAATTTTCTTTCAGCTTTAAAATAACAATTAAATTCTGTCTTCGAAAAACGTCATATTGGTAACACTAAAACAAATGTGAACATTTCCCGGCAAAAGTAGTTACTTGATTATCAAAATAATGTAAAGACAATTTTATTTTATTTTATTTTATTTCGTTATTTCTTATTTTCTTTTTGATTTTGCAAAATTTTGTTAAATAAAACATTCTTAACATCAATTAGATACAAAATTCTTGGCGTCTTTTTCATGATTTTTGTTCACATTTTATGTGTAATTTGCCCAAGGTTGTCTGTGTCTGCTCATTTATACTTGTGACAATGACTAAACTTTTTTTTTTTTTTTTTGATGATTTGGTTTTTTAGATTTCTCTTGATCCTCATTTAATATACAAAAATAAATTATAAAAAAACTCGCCCTAGAAAGTTTATACAGTTCAACCTTGGTATAACGAATCTTAAGGGGATTAGAAAAAAACGTTATATTGAATAATTCGTTACAATGTGGTTCGTTATATCGAGGTAATAAAAAATTTTGTATATTAATCATCATCTACTTTCCATGTTATAGAGAATGATTTCCGCTAATACTTTACTAAGCATCAAAGAACAATGATTGGCTATCGATTTACGGTATCTGAGCCAGTGATTAACTAGCTAAATTACAACAACAACTGCTGCAACAAGCGTATAAGCTCTTGGCAACAATGAATTTTTCTTCGAATATTTCAGCCGTTAGTTTAATGCATGCTGCTGGAGACGTTGTCGTTGCAAACCCAATAATTTTGTGTGTATCTGTTATAATTTGGATTAATTGATGGAAATTGTTATGCAAAGGTTGTAAGTTGACAAAATTCGTTAAATAGAGGTAAATAATTCTTTCTGTTTCGTTAGTCTGCAGTGAATGAAAATTCGTTATAACGAGGTTATTGATAAATGTATTCGTAATAGATAGGTTTATTTTGTATTAAATCTTATGGAGCGTTGTAGGGGATTTCAAAAAGTTCGTTAAATCGAGGAATTCGTTATAGTGATGGTCGTTATATCGAGGTATGACTGTATTATGACCTAGAAAGTTTATAAATATTCGTTTAGATTTTCTCATAAAATATCTCTCTTTTTGCACTCTAATGCAATTTTTTATACACGAATAAACAAACATGTTCACATTGACAGGGATACTAAATAATGCCAGTTTTTATAGTGTGGAAATAATGTATGCCAGGCTGATAATTATAGTAGTAAGTTGTTACGTTTAAAAACTTGAGTTATATATAAATAATTATAAACAAATTTTAAACTGTATTTTGCAAAACAATTTAAAATACATTTATTTCTAAATAAAAAAAATTATATTAATTTTTTTTAAACAAAATCTTTTTTAAAGCGTTAGTAGACCGCCATTTTTGTAAATACATATTACTCGCTCTGTTGTTATTTTGTCTACATACTCGTCTAGAGTTTCTCATAAAACTCCGTTAGTACAAACAAGAAGCCGCCATATTTTTTTAATGTATCTCGCTCTTTTATTATTTTATTTACATTTAGAGTTTCTCGTTTAATTTTGTTGTTCTTCTTAATAAAGAGTAAATGCCTTCAATCTTTCTTGAAAAATGCAATTTGTTGCATTATATGTTCCTACTAGGAACCACAGGACATAATATATATATATATATATATATATATGTATTTAAATTTATGGATATAAACCACTTACTTAAAATGAGCTATTTACAATGAACAATGTACGAACGCATAAATAAATGAGTAGACTAAATGTGAATATTATTTTATACATATTTTATATTGCGTACATTAATACAAGTGTATATTTCATTATGAAAAAAAATAAGTTGACACATGACAGGGATGGTAAACGGGGTACAATATGTACAATAGAATATAAGCCAGAGATTTTTGGAATAAAAGCGAATAGTAGAAACTAAGAGTTAAGCTAGTTTTTTTTGAATTCAATTAATTAACTAAGAAATTTTTTTTTGAAACTTAAGTCCAAACTTTTGCTTTCCAGATTTTTATGATACTTTTTTTTTTTAATTCACATTTTGCATTCCTGACACTCGCCATGATAATGGGGTCATATTATTTGCGTTGGTATGCAACAATACGCACTAGCACCCAGTTTTCTAACGTATTATTCTATATGATTTTACTTGTACGAGTACGTCGTCATATTCTCCATGGAATAGTAGTAGTTGGTATACTTTAAAGCAAAGCATACAAAAGTTTGTGTGTTGCCTAGTTTATAAGTAAGAGTTGTGGGTTCAAATTGAGGTCGTCATTAGTTTGTTTAACATGTGTATGCACGAAATAAAACAAAAAAAAAAAAATGAAATAAAAACGCGTTTGGTGTTTTTCAACATTCTTTTAAAAGAGTGTATATAAAGCATATTTTTTTATAATTGAGGTTAGTGTGTGATAGAGATACTTATGTACAACTAATTTTATGTGTTTTTTATATTTTTCTACATTATTTCTTGTTTTTACTTTCTGCTTGAGTAGCTCTATAGAAATAAAAATTCACACAAATAAAGCCTAGAAAAATTTGCTAGTAAGCAGTAGCAAGAAGTCTTTGAATTTCAAATTTGAGGTTAACCATCATTCAGTAATTGTGGCAACACTGATTATCAAACAATAACAACACTCACACGCACTCTTATTATACTCGCCATCAGCAAAACTGTAAACAAACAAATCATCAAAACAAAAACAAAGAACAAATGCACACACGCACACTAAAAACCGTCACCATTTTAAAGCCTTACAAATGTATTTGATTTGTTCACTACTTTTCTTTATAATATGTAATTAAATGCTTATTTTTTGAGTATTTATTAATGCTAATTATTAAAAGTAATGATGTCATTATTCATAGTGATTTTTGCTAGCAAAATCTTTGTGTGTTCATAATTATTTTTTTTGTATAAAATGTTAAATTTAATCTATTATTTATTTAAGCATATGTATTTATAATCTTTTAAAGCGTTCTGCAGTTTGTTTATCAGTGCTCAAAACCTCTTTAAATCATTTTTAAACATACAAATTTACTTTGACATTTAAAGTGTTAACAAGACATTTTTATTATTGTTATTGTTAAAATTTACAGTTGGTTTGACATTTAACATAAAAACCAAAACTAATAAAAAAAAAAAACAGGTATAAAATGAAAGCCTTGTTCATATAAAAACCGGTAGCTTAAATCTTTTAATATTTATGTAACAGAAATTAACGATTGAATTCTTTTGAATCGCAAATTGTTTTCCATTTATTAATATTTCTTGCTTTAAAACTTGGATTGTTAAATGAACCACGATTGCTTTAAAACTTGGACTGTTAAAGGAAACACGATTGCTTTAAAACGAGGACTGCTAAAACAACCTCGATAGCTTTAAAATAATTAATTAATTTTGATATGAATGATAATAAAGACTAACTGCCGTATTCATAAAAAATAAAGTAGGCTTGAAGTGTGCTTTTAGACAAAATTTTCATACAAAATTTTCTTAAAGTACATTTGAAGTCTACTTTAATTTTTTAGAGCTTTATGCTACAGTACCAATTGCAATGTGGGCCCTTGAGTTTATTTTTAAAGGTTGTTAGACATAAATTGAATCTTATTCCAAAAGATAATATTCAGTGAAAAAAAAACACTTTAAAAACATGATGTCAACTTTTTTATAATTAATTTTTAACTGAATTATCGATTTCATATGCAATTAATTGTAAATCTAATAAATTACATTACTTTTTTCTAATATCTCATACCATTTGCATTCAATTAAATTTAAATTTACTACCTATTAATAGAAAACAAAAGAACCCATTTCAAAAATTATAATTATGACATTATGACGCGTGCGAATTTTTTCTAAACATCTTGTAAGAATTTTCATTTCATTTTATTTGTTTTTGCTATGGGGAGAGAAGAACTCTCGTTAAATATTGACTCCTTAAGTTAAGCAAAACAAAAGTAGATAAAAACAAGAGTAAGTTTTATAAGTGCGATAAATAAATGTTGCTTTAATCTCTTTGGGTAAATCTCTTAATAATTTGTATAAAAATTATTGTTACTGACAAACAACAGAATCAATGAAATATTCACAGCTAAATGTGGAAAAGAAAAAAATTAATTACACCACACAACATTTTTAATTAGAAAATTTAGTAGAGGTTGGGTGGGCTTAAGTTAAATACGAATGAAAATATATAAAATTTTATACAGAAATAATTAAATAACCCAGCAATATTTTTTTAAACGAAATTTCAATCTTGGTAATGATTTCTTGGATAATCGAGTTCTAGAGGTATACGAGTACATATGTTGATTAGTGTGGGAAAACCAATCTGACATATACTTAATGTTTGCCTAACTATTATTTAAATTCGTGTTTTATTTTGTAAATACAGAAATATTGCATCGCTGTTGTTAATTTGATAATTCACAATAAACATCTACAGGGTTGGGAGTACTTAACTTAATAAAAATGTTACTAAAATTTTTAAAAATTAATTTAAATGCTTTCTAAAGGAATTTGTTGTTTAATTAGTATTATATGTATGTATGTATATACATTTTATATATATATGTACATTTTTTGTTTTAATTAAATTGACTCTTGTTCTCAGGACATGTCGTTATGAAGACCAATTAGGAGATACACTACATATTTGTCGAATTTGGTAAAACAAATAAACAAAAATTAGAAATCAAATTATTGTGAATTATTAAAAATATATGTATTTAGAGTTTAACCGTCTAATTCATAAAAATTTAAAATTTTAACTCATAAGCTGATAATAGTTATAAGTTTATTTTTGTTTTATAAGCTACTGATAAAAATTTGTATTCATAACTACACAATAAGAGTAAGTTAACAATTTGTCGGTTTTAACAGTTTTGTAGTTTTATGTTGGCAATAACATGTTATTTTCACTCTCATTTTATACTTAGTGATGAATATAATTACAATTGATTATTTAAGTACCCTAATAGAATACTTAAAATAATATGAATTATTGCACATAATTTAATCGAAATGTTAAATAACATATGCTTTATTACTTCTTATTACATAAAAAGTAAGTTCAATAGTAAAAAATTTGCTTTTAATACAATTATTCACGGCTGGCACAGAGTTTAAAAAGTACTCTGTGTCGCCGTCAACAACAGGTAGTCGATTACTTACTTTAATGTAATTGTTCATGCATCTTATAATTATGTTTATTTTTATTTAAGTAATATTTATATAAATAAAAAGAATGGAGACAATTTATGATGCTTCTCCTTCCGTACTGTATAGGAAACGCGCTAGCAATTGTTTTTGATCGTCTTGTAGTAGATTTCGACATTTCTGCTATGTAATAGTTGCTATGAAGATACCATTTGTATATATAAATACATACTTATGTATGTACATACATACTACATGTGTATATACTTACGAATTCGGTTAATTAAATTTATGAAAAAAGTCGGTTTTACTGACTTTGATCAAAAAAAAAAAAAAAATCATCAAATAGGGCTTTTAGAGGAGATAAAAGCAATAAAATTTTTTTTGGCGGCCACGCCTATTTTCGAGGGGTCAGGCCCTCAAAGTTGAAAATATATTAGCCTATATCTCGGGAACTATTTGGTCTATGATAATTTGTAATACATCAAATTAAAGGTATTAAAAACACGATAATATATCACGATTACAAAATATGGACAAACTATGGGTTAAATCTGAAAATAATATTTTTTGACCTGAATTTTTTTTAATATCTAAAAAATTTAAAAAAAATCTATATAAGTGTACTTAACTTTAAGACATAAAGCTTTAATTTAAGGTATGATATGTGTCTATAGATACTCTAATCACAGAATTATAAGATCTGAAAAATTAAAAAAAGAAAATTTGTATGGATATTTGCTTTATAAGCCTGTTATAAACCCTTGATAAGTTTTTATGAATTAGACTGCTGATATTTTGTTGTTTTTTTCTTACATTCTAACTCATAAACCAGGTTTATTTATTTTTATTTGCTCATAAAAGAATTTAATAAAGTTTTTTTTTGGACAACTAATGGTAAAATATCGAAAATATTAAAATGTTCACATACAAACAAACAGTCATAGAGCGAAGTTAAAAATACTTGTTAAAGAAAATGCCACATAAAGCAACAGTACAACTCGTACGTTGCAATGACAAACAAAAATCATTTGTCCTTACATTAAAAGGGGGAACAATATAAAGAAGAGACTTGATGATATAAAACTCTAATAACAAAAACGGATTTTTTTCAGAAATGCAAATTACTGAATTTAAAACCTTTGTAAATTCTATAACTTTGTGTGTCTTTGAAACTTATTTTCGTTTTTAGGAATGAGATAATGATTTATTTCAAAAAAATTGCATTTAGAAATCCTTCTTTTTAATTACAACTCCATTAACAACAATACATTACCAGCCCTAAAGTTATTTATTGTGAATGATTAAATTAGTAATTGCTGCTAAATTAGTATTTGGTGCCACTGAACTGTATTTTGCTGAAACATTTTGCATGTGATAATTAAAATTTACTTTTTTGCATTGAAAATTATTTAAAAAATTTATATTTAACTGTTTTAGTAAATTAAGTATGCCCAACCTTAGAGTTATTTATTGTGAATTATTATAAACTCACAGTTTGTTTTGCAAAATTGCTATTAAACCTCAGTTGCAAGAGTTTAAATATATTTTGGGAAGAGCTTAAGTATTTTCATATTTTAATATTGTAAAACTTAGGACAGGCTTAAGTATTTCAGTACTTCCCTTCTTGGTTTCCATATGAGTGTTTGTAGACATAAAGGAAATATACGCTACAAATAATTTCTTCTGTATATTTTTAATTTTCTGTCTTTTCTTTGAATTTTTTTTGTTGGCGATATAAAGAATATCAAAGCAAAATATACATACGAGTACATACAGATTTTCCAATGTTTTTCTTTTAATTTTTTTTTTTTTTTTTTAATATTTTTTGGTAGAAAAATAACACAATATCCTTTGTATGGCAATGACACGATAAATAAAAATGTAATAACTATATAAAAAGGAAAGAAAACACACAAAGAACACAATATTGAATAAATTTTTATGTTCATAACCAGGATTAATCATTATTTACTATTAAAATTAAATAATTGTTCTTAAAGGATATAAATTTATGGAATAAATTAAAAAGTCATATAGAATAAAACTATAATTTGGGCCAAGGTAAAATAAATTTGTTTATGACATTTAAAATTGAAAACAACAGTATAATTATTTATAATTTAAAAGGCTTTCGCTATTCTCAGTAAATGATGATGACCTTCTTAAACTAACTAGTATTATAAACGTCTAATAAGTGTTATTGATTTTTTTTTTTTTTTTGATACAAGTAGTCATTTTTATAGGTCAACAAAAATGTATAGTTTTTTGTAAAACACTATAGTAGCATAATATTTAACTTAAATTACTGTACTTTGTAATAAACAGTATTAAAATTCTGTTTGAAATGTGAGATTTATAACCAAGTTGTAATGTTCCAACTTAAACCACCCCTGTAATTGGCGGCAGTTTAAACAATCCTGTCTTTAATAAGCAGATATGTTGCATCATATGGGAAAAATTGTGTTTACCTTTTAACAGCTGCAAATGGTTCTAAGATTAGGCCACAAATGGTTAAGAAAAATCGAGCAGCCAAACAGTGGGAACAATTTAAATGCCATATGGAATCATGAGTTTTTTTTTATAAAAAAAGTAAATATGTATTAGCAATTCTAAAGAAGGTTTATTTTCGAATATTTGAACATAATAATTTAGAAAACATATAGATTCAAGTATCATAAAAAATAGATAAAAATATATTGAGCCATAATAAAAAGCAAACTGGAAATCGCCCTAAACGAAATCAGTTGTTTTTGTCGTCCCTATGTTATCTGTGACGAAGTGAAATTTCCAAACAACTGAACTGAAATTAATTTAAATAATGACTACTACTACAGCCATTTTTAGTATATTTATTTATGCAAATATTGTTACATACTATTTAACTTTAACTGTACACACAACAAACCAAATGTAATTGTTGACCTTCACCTTTATGGGGCGATATTTTTATATTTGTTTTGGGTACAAATATATAAAACAAATGAATTTTTTTATTTCATGTTATAAAAAAGTTGTGATTACTACAAATAAATGTCACCAATAGTTGTTACACTTAAAGAATTAAATGCAATTATTTGTTTAATGAACAAAATTCTAACTGTTTTTAAGTTAAGATTAATGTAATTAATGTAGCTTCATTCGAAGGTCTTTATTTAGTCCAATTTTAGATTGAATCTTAGGTCTATATTTACTGAAATTTTTGTTTCAATCGTAGGCCTTTATTTAGTTCAATTTTAACATCATTCATAGATCCTGCAATTTTAGTTTTAATCCTAGGTCTTTATTTAATTTAATTTTAGCTTCAATCGTATGTCTTTACTTAGTTCAATAAATGGTCAAAGACGTCCGGTTTCGCTTTATTGAACGTAAAAATGTATTTGTAACATCCTGGTTTATTTTAATAATATTTTATTCTTGTAGTATGACTGGATTTTAGATGAACAATGATTTAGTGTACAAAAACAATAAATTTTTTCCATTATTAAAATATATCTCCAAGCAGTGATAATTATAACAAAATACAGTAATATTCGTGTGTAAATATATTAATGGTGAAAAATATATGTTTCACCATAAATTGAATTCGTTATAACTAAACCCTATGTCAGCACTATTTTCTGATGACGTATTGCGACCCCAGCTGTAACGGGGAGTTGGTGTTGTCAACTCGAAAGTGAAGCGAAAAGCGCAATAAACTATTGGAAATATAAAAAGTAAAAAAAACATTGGCGCATATTCAGAAATGATAACTAAGTTTAAACTTTTTTAAGTACCAACTTAAGTTATTCTTAGTTGATTATTTTCAGCACGAAAAGTTACAACTTAATTATGGGTAAAGCTGTAACTAAATGTCAACTAACAAATACATTTAAAGAACAGCTGATTCTTTAAATGTAGTTTTTTCATCTGGCGACCAATTTGAGTCTCTAAAATACACAAAGCAATAAATACATATTTTTTTCTAACAATAATAATAAACTTTTCTTATTTTCTTAAAAAAGGAAACAAACTAGAGATGTGTTTTTTGTCAACAAAAATCTACTAAATGCAGTGTTGCATTTCTTTTAACAGCTGAAAGTAGTTGCTAAGTTAGTTACGACTTGTGAATAAGATCTTTAACTATTTGTGAACTATTTTTTAGTTTCTGTTTAATAAGTTTCGACTTTAGTTACGATTTCTGAATATGCACCATTACTTTTTAAAATTAAAATTAGTAAAAAGCACACAAATTAGAAAAAATATTGTATTATGAAGAGAGATTTTGGCATCTTCGTTGTCATTCAGTATAAATTGATAGGCCATTAAGGGATGGAAGGATGGAAACTTTGTTTTGCATACTCGTACACAGCATTAAAGGTGGCTATACACTACGTGTTTTTGCTTATGTATTTTTAAGTTTACAACCCACATGTTTTTCGTTATGTCTGTCAAAATTGGTAATTTACATAAGGGTTTTAATTTTTGGTCACCAACTTGTATGTACAATTACACGTGACATCGCCATGATTATTTACATATAAATTTCCATGTCGTTTCTTTGAAAAAAGCGTTAAAGGCGCTGCAAAAATTGTTGGTGGCGTCACGGTTTTTCGTCTTTTAATATACAATATGTGGAGCTTGTATAAAAAATTTTTAAATAATTTATATCATTGTTATTAAATTAACAAAATGAGATAAAAAAATATTTAATTTATCACTTATGCAAATTCTACATACGACCGGCTAATGATAGCGCAGATATTTAACCGTCGACAAATCTTTTCGCATGGCATATACATTTGAAAACATGTGTTTGAACATACGAAAATAGAGCGTGTTCTAATCGAAAAAATTACATATGTATTTCCACATGTATTTTACACAAGCAAAGTTTATGAGGTCACCAACTATATGTTTTTATTCCTTATGTAAAATTTGACATATACAATGTAAAAAACACGTAGTGTATAGCCACCTTAAGGGAACCCCAGACAGAAATTTTTCATAAACTCTTAAAAACTTTAAAATTTTTTAAGTGTATTTTTAAAAATGTTGACCTTTATTTAAACATACTTTTTTATTATTCTAAAAACAATCTTATCATTTTTGGGGGGAAATATTTTGTTGTTAATATTGCTATTATATTATGTTATTTGTTGTTTACTTTGTATATGAATTTGAACGATTTTGTTGTTATTGTTTTTTATACTCCAAAATTTATCTTGTTTATTAAATTCATTTTATTTACCTTTCCCCTTTCTTTGATATTTCATATCACGTATATAAAATGATAATACATATATGTTTTTAAAGTTAACCATTTTTATTATGACATTGATTTCTTTGAAAAAAAAATAGCATTTATGATATCATCTCTAGCAATTTTGAACGTCAAATAATCCAGCTTTTTTTGGGGAGAGCAAAAATATTTGCTATTAAATCCAGTACTTGCGAGAACTGAAAGCTATTTATTCTATTATATTTTGTATGTTTTAGATTTTATTTATAAAGTGTTGGTTGGTTGGTGGTTGATTTACGTGGTTACCTGCTGCCTGCAAATATTCAAGTGGAATCTTTTGATTCCGTGTTGAAAACGACCATACCACTTGTTGAGTAAGTGATGGGTCTAGATATTATCCAGATGCTAGTATATAATGGGTACTATATACAGTTGCGTTCAGGTATCCGATGAAATATAACTATCTAATACGTGATGATTGTTGAAAAATTTGGGTGTAGCATTTTGAAGAGACGGACATTCTTCTTTCTCCCGGTCCTGGCAACTGCGGCAGTGATTATTGAAGGGAAGTCAGAGTCTGCTTGCATGCTTTCCAATCGTCCAGTGACTGGCCAAATATTTCTTGTGTACTGCAAGTGGCATTTCATTCAAAGCGGATCTTTCTTTGGCCAGTTTGTCCGCCTTCTCATTACCGTAGTAGTCCCTATTCGCAGGTAACCAAATTAGAGTAATGTCAGTTAGAGGGTCTAGTTTTGACATCTTTTCTTTGCATTGCCTGACTAGAATAGATATTTTAGTATGGGATTTAAGTGACAAGAGTGTCGCCTGGCTGTCGACAAAAATGGCTGTGCTGCCGCGAATATTTTTTCACTAATCGCTAGTATCTCAGCCTGATTTAAAAAATGTAGTATGTATTTATTTATTTGTTTGTCATCATTATTTTTTATTTTGTAGCCAGTATTTTATAAGTTTCCCCTTTCTTTGATATTTCATATCACGTATATAAAATGATAATACATATATGTTTTTAAAGTTAACCATTTTTATTATGACATTGATTTCTTTGAAAAAAAAATAGCATTTATGATATCATCTCTAGCAATTTTGAACGTCAAATAATCCAGCTTTTTTTGGGGAGAGCAAAAATATTTGCTATTAAATCCAGTACTTGCGAGAACTGAAAGCTATTTATTCTATTATATTTTGTATGTTTTAGATTTTATTTATAAAGTGTTGGTTGGTTGGTGGTTGATTTACGTGGTTACCTGCTGCCTGCAAATATTCAAGTGGAATCTTTTGATTCCGTGTTGAAAACGACCATACCACTTGTTGAGTAAGTGATGGGTCTAGATATTATCCAGATGCTAGTATATAATGGGTACTATATACAGTTGCGTTCAGGTATCCGATGAAATATAACTATCTAATACGTGATGATTGTTGAAAAATTTGGGTGTAGCATTTTGAAGAGACGGACATTCTTCTTTCTCCCGGTCCTGGCAACTGCGGCAGTGATTATTGAAGGGAAGTCAGAGTCTGCTTGCATGCTTTCCAATCGTCCAGTGACTGGCCAAATATTTCTTGTGTACTGCAAGTGGCATTTCATTCAAAGCGGATCTTTCTTTGGCCAGTTTGTCCGCCTTCTCATTACCGTAGTAGTCCCTATTCGCAGGTAACCAAATTAGAGTAATGTCAGTTAGAGGGTCTAGTTTTGACATCTTTTCTTTGCATTGCCTGACTAGAATAGATATTTTAGTATGGGATTTAAGTGACAAGAGTGTCGCCTGGCTGTCGACAAAAATGGCTGTGCTGCCGCGAATATTTTTTCACTAATCGCTAGTATCTCAGCCTGATTTAAAAAATGTAGTATGTATTTATTTATTTGTTTGTCATCATTATTTTTTATTTTGTAGCCAGTATTTTATAAGTTTAGATAATAATAATTAATAATAATTTGTGTTATAAAAGTTTTATTTGTGTAATAAAATTTTAAAGAGGATTGTTATTTATACTGAAATGTGTAAAAAGTTAGGTATTACAAATTAAGATACACAAAGTAAAGGTTAAATAATGATAAAGATTGTTAACGCCGGCACCTAGTTTTGTTTGTTTACACCAAATACCACAATTTTTTCATATAATAATATCGTTTTATTTTTCTTTTGAGGTAATTTTTTAATCTCCCTTGCAAATTTATATTGCAAATATTTGGGTAAGTTTGTATTTGTATACATTTGTTTTAAGGCTGACGTACAATGGTTCCTGTCTAGACTTAAAGAATCAACTCCTTTTATTTATAAATCTTGCTTAGGCGCTTATTTTTATATCAATAACAATTGGCCAATAAGCTTCAAAACATTTCAAAAAGTTTAATGAATTCTGTTTTTTTTTTTTTTATTTTAAAACTTTTTATTAATTAGTCGTTTTTTTATACTTTTGGTTGTATGGCACACCTTTTATAACTAATTTATGTTTATAAAGCATATTTTAAGGCTTTCTTCATTCATTTCAAACAAACTTTTAATCATTGTCATGTATCTCATCTTATAGTTTTGTTGTTGTTGTTATTTTCTTTTCTGTGTTAAACGAATTATAGTTTAATTTATTATTGTTCAGTGTCAAATATATTTGACAAACTGTAACTCAGCACATCAACCTATTGTGTTGTATGGCAAAAAGCTAAAAAGACACAATAGGGTAAAGTAATAAGAGGTGAAATATTCAAAAAAAGTAAAGAAAGCTTTAAAATAGTATATTACATATTTTTAAATTTTGTTTATACAAAAATTTGGGCTTAACATTTTTTTCTGTAGAAAAATTAGTTTATAACAGGTTTATCTGTTGAAAAACTTGTGTATAACAGTTTTTTTCTATAAAAAAAAATTGTGTATAACAGTTTTTCCATGAAAAAATTTATGTATAAAAGTTTTTTTTATGAAAAATGGTAAGTAAAACAGTTTTTTTTATAGAAAATTATGTGTTTAACAGTTTTTTTCTATAGAACATGTTGTGTATAACAGTTTGTAGGAAAATCCCCTGTACCTTTACTCACCGGCTGTGTTTTGTAACCATTTTGTCATGCATTGTTTATATGAACTGTCAGTTAAGTTTTTATTTTTTTTTGTTTATTCTTCAAATACCACAAATAAAAACCCTATATATAATTATTGCAACAAAATGTGTCATCATTGTCTGGTTGACTTTGCAACATATTGTGGTTACTGCTGCTAATGATGTTGACAATCATGATGATGTACCTAAATATGATGACGATGATTTTTATTTGAAACACCAGTAGTAGAATGATGACGCTGGTAAGACTACAATGAGATGGATGGGAGAGAGCATAAAGTTGAAGATATTGTTGCAGACATTTAAAAAGTCAGCACAATTGTTGTAACTATAGTTGTATTTTACTTGTCGTACTGGCAATCTTTTGACACTGTGAGTTTTATGTTTTGATAGAGATTGGAGAAATATAATACAGTTTAACAGTTAAATTTATTATTTTTTTAAGCAAATTTTTTCTATAAAACACTTCACACTTGTTAGGTAGTAAAAAATATCAATAATTTGTATAATATTTAGGAAAATTCGTGAAAATAATAAATGGTGACAGAGTTTTCAGATTTTTTTTCTTAATTGCTGCCATTTAATTTACTACAATGCCATCCCTGTTAAAGAACAGAGTTGCTACCATTTAAATCAACACAATGACATCTCTGTTAAAATACAGAGATGCTATCAATCAAATCACCACAATTACATATCTATTTAATCCCAATTATGCTTATTGAAAAGTTAATTGGCCCTAATATTGATTAATTTAGAGACATTTGGAGTTAATAATTCCCCTTATTTTTACAGTGATTTTTTGATTTAAATTGTTTTAAAAAAATGTTTAGTTATATTCATATGATTTTTAATAAATTTTAGTTCTAGTTTAAACCTCGTAACAAAAAACTAACGATTAATTATATTACGAAAAAATGAGTAACAAAACATTTTGCCGCTTCTACTCTTTAACTAGCATACATAGGTATGCATGCAGTGTAGTGTAACATAGTCTTCTTAAATATACTTACTTACATACTCAGTGAAAAACATTGTGCTACAAGACGTGACATAAGTACTAGTTGTTTTTACTTGCGCCTCTCTGACTTCATCAAGCAGTCGTGTATTAAAAACATACTTTTATCACTGCAGTCACAGAAATTGTTAACCTTTGCATACATTTTCTTTAAATAAATTTAATATTTTTTTTTTGTTAGTACATGCTGTCTAGAAGGGGTTAAATATACCTAACAGTTTTGGGCGACTGTTCAGAACTAGCGATTTTATCTAGCATTTATAGCATATAACGTGACTAGTGCGTGGTCTAAACTTTCTTCAGGGACACTAAGCGACAATTATCTTTAATTAATTATTTCGCAATACTCGTACCAATGCAGTACAAAAAAATAAGTTTAAAGTGATTACATCCTAGATTACTTAGAGACAGTAAAGTGACAAAGTATCCAATAGACTTCCGGTGGCATATGTCACTATATGTCCAAAATCTATAAATTGTAGTGTTTTATCAGACATTAGTACCTATAAATTAGTATCTGTAAGGGATACATTGATTGCTTATAAAACTGCTGGGTATTTTATAGTTGCTGTATTGTGCATATAGTTTTTGGATATTTGAACGTGTATGTTATTTTAATTTCATAAAGCTGAAGTTTTCCTACAAAGACAATATTATTTTTTATTGTATTATGAGAAAAAGAAAACTTTGCTTATGCAGAACAAATTAAATTTAAGATACATACCTATATAACAAGAAATGACACACAGGGTGCTGGAAAATTTCAAATTTTAAACTGTAAACCAATTTAAATTAACTAAATTATATTGAACTAAATGTACACTAAATCATTACTTAATTTTATATATTACTCATAAACAGAAACTTATTTATTATAAAATTTTTCACATGTTTTAATGTCAATTGCCACCCTGTACTTTTTCTTACTGACTGAGAAGTATGTAGGGCATTCATATTTGCCTCATACTTGGGTTTCTCCTTAACCGGTGTCTAACAAAATATGCTACGACAAACATGATTGTAATAATGATGACGAAGTTGTTCAACATCATCGTTATCAGGACTTTCATGGAGAGCCATGATTGATGTTACATAAACACATAAACAACTAGTATTGAAACTAAAATTGAACTACATAAAGTCCTTAGTATTAAAACTTAAATTGAACTACATAAAGGCCTGCGATTGGAACCAAAACTGGTTATTTTTCAAACAAATCACAGTCCTGACCTCATCACTACCATCGTCATATTTATGCAATTGTACATACATACATATATATTCAAGTTATAAGCAACAATATCAAAAACACAAGTTAAGTCGCGCATTATTTGTTCGAAAAACTGCTACTACTGACTGCTGCAGCTGACACTTGAGCATTTTGCTGCAACAAATAAATACAAAATATAATACAAATAATAAAACATTTTTACATTGTGTTGATGACTGGTGGGTGTGCCTTTGTTGTGTTGTTATTTTTATTAAATTGTTGTTGTTTTTATACCATAAACATAATAGTGGGAGGGTATATTGGATTTGTGCTGATGTTTGTAACGTCGGTAAATATTGGTCCAACACCCACCTCAAAGTATACCGATCGACTCAGAATCACTTCCTGAGTTGATTTAACGATGTCCGTCCGTTGGCTGGACAGTCAGTCTATGTAAAGCTTGTGCGCAGAGTACATGTCTCAATTTTGAAGATATTTTAACAAAATTTGGTACGATATATTTTTTCACTCCAAGGAGGGATGGGATTGAAACTGGTGGAAATCAGTCCATTATTTCACCTGGCCCCCATACAAATGTCCTCCCGAAATAGGAGTTTAACGATCATAAATGTTTGAATTATGCAAATATCCAAACAAATTCCATAAATGAGTAATAAATGAAGCCAAATCACATCTACGAATTTTGTGAAGATCGCTCCATTATTGATCATAGCTCCCATATAAGCCCCATTTCCGAAAATCACTTTAAAGTGCATAACTCTTAAAAATTTCGGTATCCAAATAATATTGAACACAAATATGTTTTGTATATATGTATATACAAATAATATGGTACAATTTTAAGATGATCGGCCCATAATTAGTCGTAGTTCCCATATAAGACCCACTTCCGAAAATCACTTTAACGACCATAAATCTATTAAAAATGTTGTTATCCAAATAAAATTCAACAAAAATAAGTTTCATATATAGAATAATGATGACACCTAATTTTATAATGGTGGGTCCATAATTAGTCAAATAACCCATATAAGACCCTGTCCGTAATTCATTTTAACCTCCATAAATCGTTTAAAAGTATTTATATCGATACATAATATTTATATTGACGGAAGTCATGGCAATTTATTTTTGGATGATCGGTCCATAATAAGTAATATCTCCCATATAGCGCTCATTTCTGAAAAACTGTTTTATACATATATTGGGTGTAGGGTATTATATGGTCGGGCTTGACCGACTATACTTGTTTGAGTACAGAATTCGTCTAGTTGTATAGAAATAAATTGTTAAATAAAAAAGGCGTTGTTTATAATAGTGTTTCGTGCAAAAAAGCAAAAAAAAAAATGGAAATTATATATATGAATAAAACGTATTATTCATGTGCGATCTATTTAACAAAGGTTTTTGCAGTTTGTAGGTTTGTATAAGAAAGACCAATAATTATTTTAGATTAAATTCCTGTTTAAGCTTACTACAAACATTTCTTATATCTAAAATTTTTTATAGATATTGATATTTATAAAGATTTTTCAGATTTTGCCATAAATACCTAAATTATTAAGGTTTTAATAGCAAATTATGTTTTTTTTTTTTTTGTGATATGGCAACATCATATCTAATGGGTGCCATCTTCAAAAAAAATGAAACAAACAACAGCTAAATTAATCAATAAACTTCCATATTTTTTCTAAAAATGCTCTTAAAATACAAAAATTCTCCCATTTTACTAAATCGCTAATATCTAACTAGCATTTCAGGCCAAAATATCATGCCAAAAATCATGTTACAATTATTTAGGAATCATAAATTTGGCTTAATTCTTAATATTTTACGATAAGTGACTATCTTGATTATTAAAATACATGAGCGAGTTATTTTCGGTGTAGGATTTAAGTCATTATTTTCTTTTTCAATTATTTTCTTTTACTTTTTTCTAAGCATTTAACTTATTTTAGTTTAAATTTAAACATAAGTTCAAGAAAACAGTTTTACATAGCCGTTTTTATAAGAAACATTATCTTTAATCTGCCTTTATTTTGTGTTTTATTGAGCTTAAGCAATAATATTTGGTTTTGTTATAAAACAGAAAAGCAATCTTTATTGATTTGAACTCGGATAAATCATCATTGACAAAGAGAACAAATAAAATAGTAAGAATTAAGTGAAGCCTAAAAATATATATGTGTGCAGTATGCTAAAACTTTTGGAAATATGATATAAACAATTATTATATGCTGAAAAATAGCCTTAAAGTAGACTATGATTTAAATAAATAAAATTTGTTATTCTAGAGACCAGTATATATGTATGTATTTGTTCTATCCCTGCAAATAACGCGACTAGTCCATACATGCATGTAAAGACTAGTCCAAAGAGGAGTAGGAGTACTCCAAAACTACTCCAAATATATGAAAAAAGGTGGTCCATTTAACATTGCGATGTCCTAGGGCTGGACCATATAACCCATCGGAGTAGTCCCAAAACTACTCCATGAAGTACTCACGAGGGTTAGTTTTAAACAACAACAACAACAACTCAATATGCAATCGTGTTAACACGAAACCATGTCGTTTAACTACAAACTCTTGTTTAACTATGACATGGTCCATGACTGCATTACATTGGACCATGTTGTAAGTAGTCCATTTCATCTAAAATGGATCACGTAGTCCAATATTATTTGCAGGGATGTTTCTCCGTTATTTTAGCGTTTATTTTGTGCCTTAAGGTAAAATTAATAACTCTGTACA
This sequence comes from Bellardia pandia, assembly GCA_916048285.2. NCBI lineage: Eukaryota > Metazoa > Arthropoda > Insecta > Diptera > Calliphoridae > Bellardia > Bellardia pandia. Next base: position 95,453,514 of record OU696531.1, on the reverse strand, counting down.
TAATAAATACATATACATATGTATATTACTGGCCATTGCTTTGGCACAACAAAGTCTCATAAATTAATTATTTATACGCTCTTTAATTAATTTTTAATTATTGCTAAATAGAATTTGGTTATTTTGTGGTTTTCGTGTGTATCGCAGCACGGTATGCAGCTGTGTAAAAAACACGTGCTATTTATTTTTACACTACAGGTATTTTTAAAACAAAATTTAATTTATAATAATAATGTTAAGAGTAATGGAATTTGTAAACACTCAGATAAATTTGTTTGTGGTTTTGTGTTGCTGCCAAGAACTTTTAAACAACTTAAACTGGACAAAGTTGCCATGTTCGGCAACTGAAGTTGCCAGTTGCCATCTGTAATATGTTTTTGGCAACTGTCAACCGAACTGAGGGATTTCAGGATTTTTGTTTCATATTAAAAAAATTACAATATTAATGGAAAAACTATTTATTTAATTTATAAATATAAAATAATAAAGAAACAAAAAAGTAACATATATTTAATATTAATTTGTTTAAAAACAAAAAATTGTCTCAAAGCTATAGGTTTTTCATTTATTTTATTTTATTATTTTATTTATTTATTAAAAAATTTATTATAATTAAAATTACAATAAATCTAAGGCTAAAAGCACTAGCATCAATGGCTATCGGCTTTTTCATTTATTAAAAGTTTATAAACCTTTAATAATTTTAAAAACAAAATTACATTACATAGTTTTTTACACTGTACATACATATATGTATAAATTATTAGGTTGACAAAAATTATATGTCATTTGGCTTTTAATTTCTATAAATTTAAAAATAATAGAATATTAATGATCGTTCTTTAAAAAGCTTCTTAAAAATATTAAGGCATCTAAAGTGTCATCAGATAATCTTGATCTAATTTGGTTACCAATATCTGATGCTGACGAAAAACATCGTTCACAATCAACGCTTGTGGGCAAAATTGTTAGCAAATTGTTGTATGCTGATTGCAAAAACAGTCCTCTGTGTTTGTTCTTTTCAATGTTTGATTCCATACCATTACGGACGTTATTAGGTGTTTTGTTTGGACTTCTGCACTTTTCAATTGCATTATTTAATTTTTTTATGATTGAAATATTAGAATCATCATTTGTTTCCTCAATCATTGATAAATCCGAATCAGAATAATTTGAAGGTGAGCCACAGATCTCATTTCTAATAACAAAAATTTCTACGTTGTTATCAAATTCTGATTTTAATTTTGGGTTTTTCAAAAATTTTAAGAGTGTTGAGTAAATCGTTCTTCTTTCTTGGATTCTTTTAAGGAGAGCTTTTACCAGTTCACCACTTAATTTGCAAACACTTTTTGATACCTCTTTTAGCATAAATGAAAGTGCAGCATCGGCTTTACAGAGATTCATATCACTGCGACAAAGGGCTTCAACTATTACTTTAATCGGATTTAAAATTACAACTATTTGTTTAAGTAAAGCAAGTTCATCATCAACCCAATCATGAATAAAAATTCTGCGGGAGTTTTTTCCCTTTTTTCATTTTTCCTATTAAAATTCAATGTTAAAAAATAAAAACGGAAAAAACTCCCGCCGATTTTTTATTCATGATTGGGCTGTATTTGTCATCTGTTGAGTTTTTAAATCAATTAAAGCTTTTTTTTATTGGAATTCTAAAGTTCTAAAAACCGTTGACACATATCAAATAGTGTGTTAAATTAATTTTAATCGAAAAAATATTTATTTATTGAATAGCAACATTCTGTTAAAATTGATTTATGTTAAGTATGGATTTTTTGTATTCGTGTATGCCAAAAAAGCAAATAAAAAAATTGTCTGGATCTTTTACACAAATAAAAATTTTCGGGATTAATAAATTGTAGGATTTTCAGGATTTATTACAGATTTATTAATTCCGAAAAATCCCGGGATTTTTTAAAACAAATCCCGGGTTTTTAAAAAGCAAACATATGCTCTTTATGTCTTCATTTCTTAATTCATATTTGTATGAAAAAAATAAATTTTAATTCGCAGCCAAGGTGCTAAACTTTTATACAACATTTTGTCATTTCTACCACCTTAACTGTTAATAATTGTTGTAGTCATTGTTGTGCTAAAACAACGTCAGATGTATTTATTATTTTTAATTTAATTTAAAGTAATTTTGCTCGTGTTTTTGTTATTATCACAAAGACCTTCACTATTTTTCTTTTTTTTTTCGTTTATTCACTATTTGTTTTATTTACTGTATATAATAAGTTATAATTAATATCTTATCTTGAAAAATTCTTTGAGCAAAAATAAAGAAACAAGAAATAACAATAAATTTTCTTATAAAATAAACATATACTTCAGTTCAAATATACATAAAGTATATATCACATAAAATCCGGCAATACTAAAAAAGCTGTTTTTATAAAAACCTCTACCATGAAAGCAAAATACCTAGATAACTACATAAATAACTTCGATATAAGCTAAAATAGAACTACATAAAGACCTACGATTGATATATGTACTCGTATATAATTTTTTAACAGGTATTTGTATATTAGGACCCGTTTTTTCTGGTTTGTACTATGAATTGCCAAAAAAAAAAAACTATATAATAATACCTTGGTACGGTATATAGTACATTTGGCTGCGGATGACATTGTATGTATATATTATTTTTTATTAAATTTGTTTATGATCTTGAACAAAAAAATATCTAAAGAATAATTTCATATAATTTATATGTGTGTGTATTTTGGCTTTTTGTTTGGCCCCCAAATAATTAAAGGAAATATGTATTTTTAAAAATATTTTTAGCAAACATTTTTCTGTTTGTATTTTCTGTTAAAGGCAAAATACTCATTTATCAAAGAAATTAAAAGTTATTTTTAAATGTCAAAAGAAAATCCTATGATTAATAGTTATTATTGAAAGATATTTACAAGTTTATTAACACTTAATCGATTAAATTTATTGTTTAAAATTAAAGTGTTAACACTAGCTAATTAACACTTATAGTCAATTTAAATGCTAACTGTGATAATTTTCTAAATGCTTAAGTTGTGCCCTATAAGTTTTTAAATGCAACATTTTTGATTAACTTTAATAGTTTAGCAGTTATTTATGTATAATTATTAAGTTTAAAATCAGCGTGGTTGGTCGCCCGTGGTTGCTATTGTAAACGGTCTCTTAATAAATTGTTACGCCATTTTTAATGGGTTGCCGTAACATATCTAATCCCTCTCTCACTCTCTTTTTCTTGTATTTATTTTGGTTTCTTATTATTTTTTGCAAAGCTGAAAAATATGCCTATAACTTACACTTTAATCTTAATAAATAAGAAAAATAACTAAAATATTTACTTTTTCTATTAAATATGTATGTATATAAGTAAAAGCAAGGTGCAGTTTCTTTTTCTTGATTATGATTTGATTTATTTGCTTCTAAATGACTTTAAGTGTTAAAATAAAGTATAGAAAGAAAACCCACCAAAGACAAGCCAAGTCAAGAAGAAAATGTCATGTAATGAAAATAGAAAAAATTAAATTATGCGTTACTAATGGTCTTTACCTAAGACAAAAAAAAAAAATACTAAGCATATATATACTCTACTCTAACCACGCCAACGGGAATGATAATTTTTCATACAATAGAAAGAATGAAAAATGTAAAGGTCATGTTAGAAAAATTGGTTTTTTATTAAGCAAAAGAAAGAAAATCAGTGGGAAAAATCTAAACCAAATACCTGCTGGGTTAATGTTATTGAATAGTTAAATATTGTTGGGAGAAGGAGGTGTGTACCACCTTTTCCATTAACTTCAAGTTAACTTTAAGTAAAACATGACAAATACCTACTTTACCTAGTTTAGATATTGTTGGTTTCTTATTTTTTGTATTGTTTTTATTCAAATTCTACTTAAAATATTTTTCTGCTGTTATAAAGTATGCTGCTGATAAAATTTTTAAATACCGCCTAATAGTATGCTTGCTTTATGGCTTAAATAAAAATATCACTGAAACCAGCTAGCTACACTTGAGCTAAATTGACATTTTTACTCTAAAGGTAGAAGAGGATAGAGGAGTGTTAAGATCCTACATTAGGCATGCACATTAAGAGATAGACTAGGCAATAGTGTGCCGGACTATCAGTCAAAGGGTTGCAGGTTCGATTCCCGCGAAAGTCTCTGGATGTTTGCTGCAGATAAGCCAAAAGCTTCGCAATGTGTGTTTGTTAATTATATTTAAAAAATTACGTTTTAAGCTAAAATTGAACTACATAAATATTTATGATTGATTGAAGCTAAAATTCTACAACAAAAAGAAGTACATTCAAAACAAAATTTGAGCTTTATAAAGATGGACAACATTTTTGAATTTTAATTAAAAAAACTCGAAAACTACAAATGATAAATATTACACACATATATTATTTTTAAAAACCCAGACGTAGTCTTTCAGAAAAAAGTAAAAATATTAGAAATTTGATGAAAACCAAAAAAATTACATACGATCAAACGATTAAGATGTCAAACCTTCCGCGCCTGGAGGGTTTATGGGGTCCATCATCAACATTTAAACAACATTTACATTTTTTTCTAAATTGGCCAAGTTTGAATAGGGCTAGGGAGGGCTATGTCTGTTGAAATGAGTCAAATTTTATTTCACACACATATGTATTAGGTTCTCTTTCCGGAACATATAAAAATTATATATATATGAATATATATACTATATTATTGACAAAAAAATATATAGGTAATTTTTCTGGAAAAAACTTAAAAAATATGTACCTTTTTACATGCTCCAACTTTGGATGCATGTAACTTTTTATAGGGAAAAGATAACTAGTTGCAAGTTTCTTTAATTTTATTTAGAATTTTATCACAAATACAGCTGATATTTTAAAAAAAAAAATTCTACCCTAGGCCGCCAAAAATTAAAAATAAAATAAATCTATGTCTATCTATCTCAATTAAAAAAGATAACATATGTACACTTGTAAGCGTATTTTTGTAGATCTTCTTATGGACTATTTATATTTTATATTTCAGCTCTTTCGGATCATAAATAGATTTTTGGTGATTTTTTAAGAAATGTGAGACCCGAGGTGACGAACTTTGAGAAGGGCCTACGATGTCAAAAAAAAAAAGTGTAAATTAACTCAAAAACACCTCAGCTCCAACCATTTGAAGTTTCGTTCCAATAACTGTAATATCTCGCGAGATACCGAATTATTTCCAAAATAAAATGTTTCTAAACCACTGTGCTACGATTGAAGCTAAAACTGAACTACATAAATACCTAAGATTGAAGCAAAAATTTAAACTGTATGTGAACAATACTTAAATATTATTTTGTTTTAACATTGATCTCTTAGTCTACCATAATCGTTTTTACATATTGCTTCATATTCTTTATTTTCCTTTATTTTTTGTGGGTCTCTACTCTTATGCCTTACTAATGGTTTGAATAGTACTTAAAAATACATTTACGTTTTGTGGCTTGTTGACGTCACGTCAAAATATGTCAACTGTCAATTTGGGCACAGAAACAAAAAAACAAGAAATATTATTTTCTTATGCATAAGTACTTGCCACATTCATACAATTCATACTACAACCACCACTACTCGACAGTTACTACTTTCAAAAATCATAAAAAATAGAAATTATTGTTCATGAAAACATGCATAAACAAAATAATTAAACATTTTTCATGTCAATTTGACGTTTGCCAAAAAAAAAAAAAAAAACAGTATGTGCCTGGCTTGTTCTAGACTGCTGCTGCTTTGACAAAATAAAAATTTAAAGACTTTTACAAATGTTTGTTTAAACTAAGAAACTAAGTTTAATAAAAATTCTTTAGTCAAATATAAAAATGTATTTATTGTTTAAATTTGTTTATCTTTTACTAAAAATCTATTCCTTTATTAATTTATTACTTTTTTCTTATCTCTTGGTATATCTCTTTGCAGGTAATAAAAAAAAATTTAATTAAATTGTTTGTTGCAAAAATATTATATGAGTTTGTTAAAAACCTGGCGTCTACATATGTACATATTTGAAGGTATTTAATATAAGATTTAATAATAATGACATATTTGTGCAATGTCTGTGGCATATTAAAATGTCAATATGTTGGAAAAATCATGTGCCTTTTCATGCACTTATTGGAAAATTTAATAATAATAGAAGTTAGAAAACACCAGCACAAGACCTCAGTTAGGTTCGAACGACCAATTTTGAAAGTAATTAATGCACTGTGTTTTAGATAAAATTCTTATTATATAATTTTATTTAAACTTCATAAACAGATGGTCCTTCGAACTTCAAATTATTAGCAAGCCAAAGAAATTTCATGGCTGTAGAATACAATTAATGTCAGCGGTTGTTTGACATATAACTATATCTTTATAATAAGATTTATTTCAATAACCAAGAAACCTTCTCAATAGGTTCAGGATTGGCCCTTATTCCACAGTGATTTAATTTGGAATTTGCAATTTTAAAATCTTTATAACTCGAAAACTACAAAAGATAATTATCATACGCAAGCATAATTTTGAAAAACGAGAAAATATAAAACCGGAATTGGTTGAAGGCCAGAAAAAAATACATACGTTTCAAAAATTCTATGCCAAAAGTGCCCTATTTTTAGACCACTCAGCTCCGCACCTCGAGGGTTTTTGGATTTTTAATAATGATGCTCCTTTAGTACTGTGGCGTAATTATAGTATATTATAATATTTAGCAATTTATTTTCTTTAAATACTTTGCTAAAAATACCTTTTTTTTTTAAAATATTTTTAATTAAATTATCTTTGAATTTAAAATTAATATTTATCTTACGTTTGAAAAATAGTTTTGTGCATTTGAAAACCTTCTTTTTATTTGTGATTTTTTTAATAAATTATTTTTTATAAAAAACTTAACACTTTAGTGTTTGAGTTTGATTTATTCTATTTAACTCATAACCCACTAAAATTGGTGACCCCGAACACAAGAGCCGCAAAATATTACAGCATGCATGTCGGTAAATAGCTTTTTAAGGATAATTTGCTTCACTAACACCGTCCGACGAAATAGCTCGGGTGTCCGTGCAATTGCCGCCACTTTGGAGGACAAATCCGGCGTTATGGTTTAAGCAAGTGGAAAGCCAATTTATAACCGCAGGAATAACTTCGGATGCAACCAAATTTCATAACCACTGTGCATTCTTGAAATTACTGTTTAAATTACTTATTCGTGAAATGTTCCTTATAAAATCTTAGATACCTCAATAATGGTTTATAAACAAACTTTTTACTATCTTAGTATTGCAATACTGTGAAAGTTTGACAGCTTTTTTGCTACATACGATGTTCTCTGTAAAATTATCACACTTACATAAATGAATTTTAATATGCAGTGAATTATTAAAATCTTTTTGCACTAATCGTTAAATAGGGTGTAGTTTAGTTAGCAACGCTCTTTATGCCACAGACATTTAGTAATACATTTTTAATTTACTAAAGAAAAAACAGCAACAAATTGACATGATAATAATTAATTTTAATAAACATGTCAGGGAGAGCAAAATTTATATGTATACGAGTACATAAATGTATAGAGGCGTATGAGTAACATCATTATTACAACTTTATAATTAATAATAATCATACGCAATGTGAACTGTTTAATATCCATTCATCATCATAATGATTAATGGATTTAACTGTTATTGTTAAGTAAATTTTAAAATATATAATTTATGCTAAACTTTTGCGTTTAAAGTTAAAGCACAACACAATTTTGTTCTTATGGAAAATCTCTTTAAAAATAAAAAATCTCAAAGTGGCTTAAATGTTTTGTGTGTTTGTCGGAATATTTATAAAATTTATAAAATGTTTTTGTTCTTTCGTCTCATTTTGTTGCTAAACAACATATTAAAATGAAAGCACTTTCAATACGTTGTAAAGCCAAGAAAGAACAGCAGCAAACAACAAACAACCTTCCTCAACACCCACCATCAGCCATTTGCATTTGAACATTTTATTCATAACAGTGTTTAAACAAGCATAGAATTTGTTTTCTTTTCTTGTTTTTTATACAACTTGCATTTATATTTTTTTTCCGTGTGTATGTGTGTCTTTTTTTTCGTAAGTTTGTGTTTACAAAATTATTGCACTGTGGGTTGAAATAAAAAGAAATTTTTAAAAAATTAAAATTTTTTTCTAGAAAAATAATTTTTACAGAAAAACTGGTGGGTTGTTCTTGAATAAACGTCGATACATGAAACTTGAAGATGAATAGAGTCTCCATTTAGGACCACGGGTACTGGTTTGAAGCCCGGGGACTTGTTCTCTAACTGGTCATTAGGGTGCTTGTCGCCTAACTAATAATTGAAACCCAATGCGGAAGGAATAGCAGTTAGTTAAATACAAATTGTCTCTAGGTGATGTTGCTGAAACATGCTCAGGAAATATATTAAAATTGTGGCTTTCATGGCATATGTGCCCTGTGGCTTATAGAAACGCCAGTGAACTCTAGTCCGTGGCAGTAGTGATCGGTCAGTGAAATGTAGCAATTACTGCTTTCTTAGTAATAGACTTGGGTCATGCTAATTGACTAAAATATATATTGTAGGGATTACATTGATCGTTGCAGTCATTTACGATAAATTGTAAATTGTAAATTGTATGTTCCTTGCGAGTCATATAATAGTTGCTCTTTGAAATACATACATTTGTATGTTATTGCAGGATGTACAATGCAGTGGTGAGCCGAGTTCACCCGAAGCTACGCTAGTGGCAGCGAGGGGCTGTGCATTAGGGGTGTACTGTGTTCGTTTCAATAATTTCTTCGGATTGTGGCAATTGATTAAACTACGGATGGTTGAGATTATATAGTTTTATCAAGGTGTTTGTACATTGATCTGTGCAATCGCCGTACGAAGAGTTGCGAATTGTGTGTCTTGTGAGACATGCACTATTGTATGTTCTTGCAAGTCATGCAATGTATTGGGTGGCCCTTCGTCAAATCGATGTGAAGAATGCTAATGTACTCACGGACATTTGTGCATGTAAAACCCTGGATTCTGTTTAGAATTTCGAAAAATTTTAAAATTTGGATGTTCTTTAACACTGCGAATCATGGCTAAAATATTTTCACTTGAACAACCCGTTGGCACACGTGTTGATGATGGTACTTTATACATATGTATATGAAATCAGTCGACTCAATTTTATCAACTAAATTATTTATAGAGGTTTCAAAAGAACGATTATGTTGACCGAAAATTTCACGAATTTTACAAATTGTTAGTTTTTAACAGATCCATCATAGTGAATTTCTAAGTTAATAAATTTAACAATTCATTGTAGAAATTACCACAAATTATACTACAAATACGTCAACAAGTAAAATTCAAAAGTTTCCTGTAACTCTGTTGCAAAATATAATGGTCTTTTTGGAAAACCCTTAACAAAATTTAAAAAAACCATTTGCGGTTTCATAATGTTTTCATATCATAGCAAAATGTTTTGATTTCTTTTCTTTTTTTTTATTAAAAATCCCTTTTAATCCCTTCCATAGTGCTTTTATGCCACTTTTAAGTTTAGTAGCCTCAAAGCAGACAAGCTTCATTTGTAATTTGTGTTTTTTTTTGCTATTTTTTTATACCCCACTCTTCTACTGATTTTTGCTTTGAATTTGTAAGTTTTTGTTGTAGCTATAGCTTTTTATATGTTCCTTAACAACAACATTCAACAAGTGTGTGTGGGCACCAACAGCAGCAAAAATAACTTAGACTCCAAAAAAAAATTTATATAAAACAACAATTTTGCAAAATAAATAAATACCTACAAAAGAAAAAACAACAACAACACTAAACTAAAAAGTCTCTCTGGTTCTTTCATTCATTGTTGTATGTAAAGAAAATAAAAAAATATTTTGTTATTGTTGTTTTTGTATGGATTTTATGGCCACAGACGCCGACAAAGGCCATGTAAGTCATAATTTACGTTGGAGGTTTAAGAAAAATAAGAAAAAAAAAAAATGGCTTTAACAACTATAACATCTACTACTAACAAAAATCAAAACATATTTGCAATCACACTTGTATAAAAACAGTAGTTACAAACATACATGCTTAAATACGTAGTAGTAGGTATTAGTATCGTTACAGAGATGTTGGCGTTATAGTGTATCTCTAACAAGATTATTTTTTACCCTGTCTTATAAATTATGTTAAATAATAGAGCTTTTTTTTTTTTTTTTGTTTAGTATTCTTATAATAAAATCTCATGCATGTAATTCTAATATTATTATTTTCTTTATCAAATTGTGGTTGATGTTTTTGTTTTGTTTTATTGGCCATGATTATTTATTTTTCTTATTTCTCTTTATAAATTACCATCGTGGGAATAGTTTAAAAGCAAAAGTTAAAGTTAAAGGCAATCGATTAGATAGATGGTGTTGCTGGCGATTTATAGAAAATATTAATATGACAAGACTATGTTTATATATTTAATAGAGATGTAACAAATTATTCTAGCATAATATGATTTACTAGCTAAACCCGGTGTGCTTCGGTACCCCCTCGCAAAACGTGCAAAGATATACACATTAAATTTCTTATGTGCACTAGGTTGTCCCAAAAAAAATAAAAATTTGGATTTTCTCGGAAGATCTTTCCTAATTTGGATACTCATTAGGTAAAGTTTTTTTGAGAATTTTATCAGATTTTTCAGAAGTGCTTTAGAGGTCGCGCAAACTGATTTTGTACCAAAAATCGACCTTTTTGGGCTTTTTTTGAATTTTGGTTGAAAATTGGTAAAAAAATTGATATTTCTTCAGCTTTTGAGTCAATATTCTTAAAGAAAATTTTCTGATCTTTAATTTTATGTGCATAAATAATAAGTTTCGTCAGGGATTTTTCACATTTTGATACATTATATAACAGTTTTTCGTAAATTTTTAGCAAATATAAAAAAAAATGCTTTATAACTTTTAAAATTTGTATGAAGACTAAAAAAACTAATGATGCAGTTTAAAAGATTATGAAGTTTTAAATAAACCTAGTTCACACCTTATAGTATTATACATTTCATACAATGTGTACAAAGCTTTAAAAGGGTATAACTCGAGAACGGTGAGAGAAAATTCATTTTTTTTTTCGCTAATTTATTTAAAACTTCATAATCTTTTAAACTGCATCATTAGTTTTTTTAGTCTTCATACAAATTTTAAAAGTTATAAAGCATTTTTTTTCATATTTGCTAAAAATTTACGAAAAACTGTTATATAATGTATCAAAATGTGGAAAATCCCTGACGAAACTTATTATTTATGCACATAAAATTAAAGATCAGAAAATTTTCTTTAAGAATATTGACTCAAAAGCTGAAGAAATATCTATTTTTTACCAATTTTCAACCAAAATTCAAAAAAAGCCCAAAAAGGTCGATTTTTGGTACAAAATCAATTTGCGCGACCTCTAAACCACCTCCGAAAAATCGGAAAAAAATCTCAAAAATTCTTAGCCTTATGAGTATTCAAATTAAGAATGATCCCCAAATTTTTTTTTGGAATGGGACACCCTAATGTGCACCCTCCACACAGACCCCAATCACCCCTGAAAATTTCATTGAAATCGGGCAAACCGTCTAGGAGGAGTATGCGAACAGGAAGTTTTGCCACTTAATTTTATATATATAGATGTAAATGTGTTAAAAGCTATTTAATATAGCTTCAGAGTTTGGACAAAGAAAATTTATATAATGAAAATTAAAGTGTTTGATAGCAAAAAAAAGTTAAATCACCTTAGGCCATGCTAGATAAAGTATTAAAAATATCATGTAAAGTTTTTTAAAAGAACTAATATATTTTGTATTCCACATTATAAAGTACAGTAGTGCATCTTCGACTCATTGGGTGTTTTCAAATATTTTCAGAGTTTGATATTCGAACTAGCTACTCCTCTTTTCTTTTCTTTTAATTTCGTCATATTAAAAAGGAGAGAATCAGAAAACTTATCGATTGCACAGAAGATGAAAATTTCAGTTAGTTTTAAAATATAGAGTTGACTAGAGTATGGTCTAGATTAGAGATTAGATTGGAGACTGGACTAGACACTAGACTAGACAAGAAGCTAGACGAGACTAGAGACTGGACTAGACACTAGACTAGACAAGAAACTAACTTAATAAAATTTTCAACACGGCATATTGGAATAAAATTTTCCACATTTGGGCTTTGCTGGTATAGTTGTGCCACGCTATCAACAAAATATCTATGATTATCTGATTAACAAAATACAGCTGCCACTTTGCCAAAATGTGATTGAAAGTTTTAATAAAAGCAACAAAATTTGTATGCTTGTTGGTGATAGACATCTCTGTCTAATATAATTTTTCATTTATTTATAATTATTAAACCTTTCTCTTTGTTTCCAATACAATAAAGATTTAATGATTTTCACATAAATTCTTTATTTTATTTAGTTTTAGTTTAAAAAACAATGTTAAGTTCCTGTTGAAAACCTCGTTATATTCTTCAAAGTTATACAAAATATATACAAAAGAATTCAAATTTACTTTAAGTATAATTTAAGAATAAATTAAAAACATTTTTTCTTCACAAAGAAGTTTTGTTTAACAACTCTCCGCCTCTTACGAAAATGTGCTAATATTTTACCACTCATCCAATTTAAAAATAACTTACGAGTGGCTGCAGTTAGTAATTAAAATTATTCTGCTTACCCTAATAATTTTATTTTTCTGTTTGAAATTCACAGCTTGTGTTCAACAAACAATTTTAAAAGTTACAAGAGTCTCTTTAAGTTATTAAAAAAAGGTTTTATGTTCAAGGGAAAGCATATCTTACTTAAAGAGTTGGCCACCTTACAAATTTTCCAGTAAGTTGGGTTTTTTTCCTTCACGTGGGGATAATATAATGCCACCCTCCACTCCATTTTCTTATTTTTTGCTACTTTATTTTACTACTCTTCAAAACTTACATACACTTTAAGTCAGTGATGTTCAAAAATAAAATGTAGATGTATTTGTGAGAGATTTTGCACAGCAAACATATTGTCAAACGCTTAAAATCAGAAAAAAAGTAAAGAATTTTTTCCAAATATAAACACCTTATGAAACAATATCAGGAACCGTAAATAACAATTATCAATATCGATAACCAATTTTAGAACAGTTATTTTGATAAAAAACAAAAATAAGTCTATCTAAACCAGTTTTTTATTTTTCGTTTTCAATTGTAATTGAATAGCGTGTGTTTGCTGTGCTTCGATCAACAAGAAGCAACAACAATGCTTAACAAATTTCTGAAAAAAATGACGATAGTCCGTCGCATGTGTTCTCATCGCTTGCTGAACGACGAGTGAATGAATGTTTTTAAAAGAGCATAACAAATGTGTGTAAATTTTTCAAACAATTGTTGTATGGGCTGAACATCACTGCTTTAAGTATACGTACAAATATACATACTAACATACATATGTATGTAAATGAGGTGTCAATATCTGTATACAAAGCCTAAGAAAAACAACAACAACAGTAGCAGCAGCAGTAGCAGTAGCAACAAAACTAGGAGGATAATAAACTCTTTAGTGCATGTAAAATAAGTAAATTTCGCTCTTTATTCTTTCCTTTAGTTATAATTTTTTTTGTTTTGTTGTTGGTCCTTTGTTTTTAAAAACTTCCTACATACATATGTAGTTACTACTACTGGTTTATTAGAGTCCTTTAAACTCTGTTGCTTGAAAAAAGAAATATGTTAAGACATCTAGGCCTGGAATGACTTGTATGAAGTATTTTTAATAAGTTTCTACTTTACTTATATACAAAATATATAAAATATCGTTTGCTGTTTGCTTAGTTAAGCCATTTTAAAAGAGTTGTGATATAAAAAGCTTTCTTCTTTCACCACCTTTACTTCTTCAACTATCCCCTTTCCAAGAAAAGTAACGCAAATATGAGTGTTACTTCTCTTTAAAAAAAAATTAGCAAAATACTTTTTTATGCAGAAGATTTTATATAAAGAATTTGATCTTTCAGAGACTAGACAAATCATTGTGCTAAAATGACTAGGCGATAGTTTGCCGGACTATCAGTCAGAGGGTTGCGGGTTCGATTCCTGCCAAAGACTCTGGGTGTTTTCTGCAGATAAGCCATAAAGCTTCGCAGTTTGTGTTTGTTAATTAAAAAAAAAATCTACTGCCTATTACGATCCATTCTTCCGAATTTATTTAAAAACTTTTGAATTCTATTTGATTTAAAATTTTGTTTCATTTTGAGAGCTTTGTGTAAAAGTTTTCCTTAAGCAGCTAAACATTGGCAAATATTTATACAAATATTACAACTTTAACAATTTGTAACATTTAAGGTTACTTTGTTCATTCATCATACATATGTATATCTCTGTTTATATGGTTAGCTGAAGTGTTACAAGTATAATTTAAGGTTTAAATAAAAAATAATTTTATTTAACAGTTTTCTAAAATTAAGCGAAAAGCCAATAGTGCAGTGCACAACTGTGTGGCATCACTGTCAACTATCAACCATTTGCATTAAACACCATTTGACATAAATAGGGCAAGGAATCTCATGCACTAAAAAATCGAAAATATGCGCTTAAAACATTTTTTTTTTTTTTTTAATAATTAAGAAACACAAACTGCGAAACTGTTGGCTAATCTTATCTGCAATGAAAATCGGATCATTATAAACTAAATTACAGGCTTATAAGTGCGCAAAGGTATAAAAACCGGTTTTTAATCGTAAATACGGATTTTGGAGGTGTCCGGCATATTTCACTATTGGAATCTTGTTTTACTCGACAACCCCTACTAGAAAAATAATATCCGGTCCCAGGTTTTTTTGACTGTCGCACCGTGTTATGTGTCAACTTTTACCAGAAAATGTCGCACTAAGTATTAGGGGCGTTTTCCCTTTTTAAATGGATGCTAACCAAAATAGCAAAACTATGCAAAAAAAAAAAACAAAAAAATGTGCTAAAATATGCGCAAAAATATGCAAAAACGAGTATTTTTAGCAAAATACATATGCAAAACCGATTGAATGCCATTTTAAAGGAAATTTCACGATTCGCAAAGATAACTTAACCATTTCCGTTTTAGGATGCCCAGTAAAAACATGCATTTGCATGAGATTCCTTACCCTAGACATAAAGCAGTTATGCTAACTATGTATACTTTTTCTCTCTCTTTTTGATAGTATTAAGCTGGAAAACACAGATGCTTTATTTTAGCAGTTTGATGCCAAAAGATTAATATTAATTAATTATAAAAAAACGTATGTATATTAAAGTACGCTCGCTATATATCAATAAATTATTAATATAACTTTAAAGAACGCTGTTTTCGTTTTAGACTTATTCCAAATCAATTGTTATTTGCCAGTCAAACAAGTTATGATTGATAATTTGCATATTCATTAACTTCTCATTAATTGCATTTTTATAATTACTATAGTTATTAACAAGATTAAACAATTTTAACACTTATCTTGTATGTTTCTTTATTTAAAATACAAAGTATTTTCATTTTATTAAGAGACATAAATGAACTTCTTTTAATAACCCCAGTAAAATATATTACTTTTTTAACTTTTTAAAGATTGTTTTGTCAAAGAAAATATCATATACAATATCATTCAAGCTTACGATATATAATACTATGTTATACTTACATATATTGTAGTTAACACTCTAAAAGATTTCTGTTTATTACCTAAAATAACCCAACAAACATGTGTAAAGAGAATTGTATAATATTAATAATTAAATAAGATATGGCTGTAGTAACCCTGCGTTTACACATGCAAGTACTTGCTTTTATTATATTTTTTAAATTTAATTTCACTTCCATTTTTGTTTTGAGTGAAAAATTGAGTTGCCGAGTTGATCACATAAAAATTTTTTATGAGGGAAAATTTTCATTAACAATAATTATTATGATTTTAATGATATTTATTCTCCAAAATTAAAACATTTTGTTTATCAACATTATTTGAAAGAAATTTGTTTACAATCACTCATAAAACAAACTAAAATTTCAATTATAAATATTATCCACTTTCTATTCATTGGAAAATATATATGGCAACATTATTTTTTTATTTGACGTTTACTGGCATGAGAGTGTCAAACATTCACTCAAATATAGCTGCGAGTAGCTCTGCAAGTAAAAAATGTGGGTGTATTAGTAAAAAAATGTGAGTGTACATATTGAGTTTTTCAAATTGTTACTCGTATGTGTAAACGCTAGGTAAGTGTGAGTTAAAAGAAAAATGTATTTGTTATTGTTAAGCAGATTTATATTAGGAATACTTTTTTGTGTTAATTTTACATTTATTTTAAATAAAGAAAGAAAGTTGTTCCAGAAGTTGTTGTTCTTAATCCAAATTAAATTCAAATGTTATATTTCAACCTGTATTTAAGATTGAGCAAACTGGAAAAGTTACATTTCGTACCAAATTTTGAATAATACTATTTTGCCAATGTTTGAATTTTATGTTGTCTGGGTATATAGTCTATAGTTATATAAGATATAAAGTTATATGTATGTTTACAGGGTATTTAAACAAGATGCGACAATAAAAAAGTACAAACTACATAAATGAAATATAAACAAAGTCGCAAAGTAACAATGTTTTTTTTTTTTTTAAATTTTACATTAAAACATTGTTACTTTTTAAGATAAATACACTGTGAGCATCAAACTAAAGTTAACACCACATGTTAATTAAAGAAAAACTTAATTATAATGTAGTTATTTAAGCAAAAATTAATTCACAAAAAAAAAAGAAAGAAAAACAAGAGCTTATATAAATTTAATTAATTTAATAATAAAAATAGACCAATTTTTATGCATCAAAATAAAGAAAACAGTGGCATCATCCTTATGCAAAAAAAAAACCCTGTCATTTCAAAAGAAGAGACAATTCTTTAAATTTTTCTTTGCTTGAAAGTATAATGGTAAAGTCGTTGATATACAGCACTGTACAATAAAATAAATTATAGAAAAGTATACCAAACACAACACCGTCTTATAAATATTGAAGAGCTGTAGTAAGAAAAGTAAAAGCAAACCTAACATCTAGTGCTGTAAAAATAGCTGGAAATGTTGCGAAAACTTCTAGAAAACTTTTAAGCGCGAGTACTATTAGAAGATCTTTTCATTAAAATGGCCTACATGGTATAGTGCCACGTAAGAAGCCCTTTATAAAACAGAACCCTCAAGCCAACGTTTGAATTTCGCAAAAAAAAACTATGTATATAAAGGAGCCACAAATTTTTTGGAATAATCTTTTCACCGAAAAAACTAAATTTGAGATATGTATTTAGAGTCAAAAATCCCCTCAAAATAATGCGAACCATGAACGAAACCTTTAGTAAGAAATATGTTATCAAGACGGTAAAACATAGCGGCGCATCAGTAATGGTCTGGGGTTGTATGGCGGCATCAGCAGCCGGTAATCTTACATTTATACAATCTGTAATGAAAAAGGAAGAAAAAGGATTTAAAAAAAAACAACGTAGCGGCTAGTGTAGAAAAATTAGAACTAGCGCCGCAATGGATTTTCCAAAAAAAGATGATTGGAACAAAATTTCGTCTGATTTCACTAAAAAACTCGTTGATGCTATGTCTAAAAGATTATCAGCTATGATAATGCCAAAAGAAGGACTAGAAACAAAATGTTAAATATCTGGTACTTTTCCTTAAAATTGGGTTGTTTTTTCACGTGTCTTATTTGTCTGGTTTTTGTTATGAATTATGCAATATATTTTGTTTTAAATTTGTACTTGTATAAATAATAAAAAAAAAAAATTTAACAATATTATTATTAAAAAAGTATTATTTCAAACTTGATAAAAACTTATATTGTTTTAACGTCCTTAGTTTCTTCTTTAAACATATATTATTAACTTGTTTGCCTTTTTTATATGTATTTAATTATCATTAAAAATACGCATTGCCGCTATAAAAAGCTACGCAATTTTGCAACTGTGTATGCATTCTGCTTTCAACATATGGCAAGGCCAAGAATGATAAAATAAAGATTACGCCATGCGCATGATTTCTTGTTATGTGACGTAGAAGGTTCATTCTAAGGGTTACCAAGAATGTTTCATGTGTTAGAATTAAAATTTCTTGCGAAAAATGTATGTTTTATGTGATAGTTGGCAACCTTGCATTTGAAATCTCTGAGAGTTCTAAAATAAAATCTGTTTAAAAAAGAAAAACAAACAAAAAAAAAATATAAACGAAGAGTGCAGTGAGCAAATGCAAGCAAAACATGAGTAAAAAAACAAGTGAGAAAAAATTAGCCAATAGAAACACAAAATGTGTAACGTCACAGGGCCAAAATGCGCAGAACATTTTAAAATTTTACGCGCGTTGGCGTAAATGATGAAACAGAACTGGGGCTGAACGTTTTTTTCGATACATTTTGACATAAAATTATGCCAGAGAATGCGGTCGTTAATATAGAATCTATTTTATTTTGACAGCGTTTTTTATTATGATCTCACTTAAAGAGACAAATGCTCTCACCAATATTGCCATATTTTCATTAAATTTTATACATTTTGTAAACAAAACGATATGTTTTTGCAGCTTTGGCGCAAGAAAAATAAAAACAAAAGAATATCAAAAGAAACGTTTAAAAGTGAGATTTTTGTAATTTAAAAGAAAATAAGTGATATTATAGAAAAATTAATTGAAGAAGTACAAAAGCATGATTGCATATATAATTTGTAGTCGCCATTGTACAAAAATTTTTATTTAAAACAAGATTTGTGGACAAAAATTGGAAAAGCCGTCGGCATTACAGGTTGGTACACAGAAGAAATATAAAAACATTAAATGACAGTTCGTGAAGTCGCAGCCGTAGTTTCAATTATGGGCCTGTATTCTGTTTAATCATTAATCTTTATTTTATCATTCTTGGGCAAGGCTACATCTTGAAAATATTATGAGAGGATTGCTAGAGAGAGAACAACCCAAATAAAATAGAATCATGTTTTTTTAGTATTAAAATAATAAACAAATATTGTGAAATGCAATTTATAAAAGCCAAAAGTATAACGACTGGAAAAATTTAGTTTATAACTTCAAATTATATTCTAAATATTACGTTTAAAACAAATATGAGCCTACTTTTAACAAAATATCTAATCTAGCGCTTTTGGAGTTAATGAAGGGTTTTTTTTTACAAATAATTGGCATTACTGCTCAAATGTGTTCAACTTCTTTCCTAAAAGGGGGGTGGGTGCCTGCTCCGCTCTTTTTAATATTAAAAGATATCAAAAGAAAAGCAGATAAATACGATTGGAACGGTATCATTCTAAGTCTACAGTACTGTGCAAATTTGATTTTTTACGTAAAATATTTTGAATACATTTTTCAATTAAGTCGCAAGAGTACGACAATGGTAACATTTCTGTCATATGATTTAAACAAAGTCACTCTTGTTAGACCCTGTTTTTTACTTAAAGCTATTGAAGTATGCCTTACTTAACTTTAACTATAACTTTTTTTCTTGCTCCTTTTCACTCACAAAACGACAACAATATTATTTTCTATTATTCTTATTTACTGTTTAGCAATACAAGTACCTTGTAATAGTAGTAGATGTGTAAGTAGTCATACTCGTAAAGTAAGAGAAGTATAATGCCTTGTAGTACTTACAGGGAATTATATGTACGAGTATTATGATGATTATGATATGTATTTTGATGTATGTTGTATAATATAATAAAATCTATGTACATATATGAATAAATGTTGAGGGTAATAATGTAGCTGGTACAAACTAATCCAAAAATGAATAAATAAATGTTAATATAGAATATATAAATAAATGTTAATATAGGTTTGTATAAATATTGAGTTTAATAAATCAATTTTTGTTCAAATTGTTTTGATTTTTTAATTGTTTAAAAACCATTTGTGTTTCCCCTTATATTTTTTTGTTTCCATTTCAATTTATTTCAAATATCCATTTGATTAAATCGCTTTCACGTTTGAGCTCTTTTTGGTTGACAATAAAAATTTATTTTATTTCAGTTTAAGTCTTTTTGGAATGATATTAGTTATTTGATTATTATTTCACCATTTTATAATCCTTTGCTTGATCTATTTATTGTTTTTTGGCATTGTCTTTTGGGTTTTTTGTGTTGTTTGCATTGACGATTATGTTGGGAATGCTAAAAATAAAAGAGAATTCCAATTACTTTGTGTTTTGTTTGAAAATTGTTGCCAGATTTGAAATACATTCTAAATTGAAAAATTTACAAAAATTAAAAAAAAAAATAAAGTTCATGAAAAATAAACTTCATTGTTATTAAATAATTTAAAATTACAATTAATTTGTTTTCTTGTTTATATTGTTGAGATTTTTTAAATACCCATGAAAATTGTGTTTATATTCACGATAGTTCATTTAAACTAACGTCGTCATTTTGTTTGACCAATTTCGCCCACCTATCTCTGTCTGGCAACATTGTCGAGCCCTAATGTTTATGTTTACATTCAAATCAATATTCGTTGGTGAATGTATTTGGGTGTGAGTATGTGTGTAAGGCAGTTATAGAGGGAGGGAGTGTTTGTTTTATTGCCATTTTTTGTTTGAACCTACACACTTACTAATAAAAAATGTAGTACCTGGCCAATGTCAATGTTATTTGAAATTTTTCACCGTCTGTGATTTATAGAGCATTCAAATTTAAAATATTTATTTGTCCATTTTATTTATGGGTTATTTTTTTTTAATAAAGTAAATAAAATAAAAGTGGTATACAATGTAAATTATTTAAGCAATGGAAAATATTTTATAGCTTGAAATAAACATTTAATAATTGTTAAAGAAAACTTTAAAAAGGACGTGATAATTAAGCAAATGTAATATAATTAGTCAACAAATTATTTTAACCAAATGGTTTTTACAAAATTTATGAATTGCGAACAAAATTAAAAAAATAGCATGTCCACAAAATATGTCTAATTTATATGCTACACAGACATAATGTCTTATACTTGAATATACAATCATTTATACTCTACTTGTAAATTACTCCTAAAAAGACCTGCAACAAGTATTTTTGTATTCACTCCTATGCTTTGCTGACAAAAAAAAACATACATTTTCCTAAAATATTTTTTACAAAACCATAAATTAACATATTTTTGAGGAAATACTCCAAGAAATAGCAAAATTGTTTAAGAATATCACACAAGTTTAAATGATAAAGATAAGCATTTGTATATACATACATATAAAAAATTTAAACAATAGACGTCCTGTAAGTATACATATACATATCACAAGGATATGTATGTATGTGTAAAAATAAACATTTATGTGCTTGACATAAGTGTTTTTCAAAACCATTTATTCAAGATACACATTTATTGGTCTATGTATGTAAATATTGAAATTTGCAATAGGGGTTGTAAAAATAAAGAAGATACTTATTCAATAAGATCCAAGATTGAAGCTAAAATTTAACTAAATAAATATCCAATATTGAAGCTAAAATTTAACTATTAAAAGATCCAAGACTGAAACTAAAATTGAACTACGTAAAGATACAAGATTGAAACTGAAATTTGACTACATAAAGACCATTGATTGAAGATAAAATTGAACTATTTAAGGATCCAATATTGAAGCTAAAATTTAACGAAATAAAGATCCAAGATTGAAGTGAAAAATGGACGACAGAAATATTCGAGACTAAAGTAAAAATTGAACTACAAAAAGATCCACTATTGCTTAAAAATACAAAATTGAAGCTAAAATTGAACAACATAAAGATCCAAGATTGCAACTAAAATAAGTTCAAATGTTTCTCCTCCAAAAAGTAAAATTTAGTTTTATGTTTCTTATTTTGTGCCACACACCCCAAATAGTTTCTTTGTGTATCTAACAAAAGATAATTTGTTAAATTGTTCTTGATAAAGATAAAAACATTCAAAAAAAAATTAGATTTTTTTCTTGTTATTCATATATTTAGCTAATAAAATGTAGAGAGCACTGAACTTATTATAAGTTTTTTTTTTTTTTTTTTTTGAGGGGATCGAGTGGAAAAATATTGTGTAAAATACTAAAAAGTGTAGTATTTTAAAAAACTAAGAAATTTCCATTTAAATGCACTTAAACTTAATAATATTGGCAAGCGAAAAGTTCATGAAAAATATGAGGTTTGTACGTGTAAAAAGTTGTTAATTTTTTTAGAAATACAGTTAAATGAAATAAAAGGAACTTGGACGGATGGGTGTTGTAATAGTAGAATGTTATAAAGTGTATTTAAATGGCTACATAAGGTTACCCTTACAAATTTGCTTTGTTCGTTACAAAAAATATACATTTAAAAAGGATGTTTAACTAAGTTAAATATATTTTTATTGCTAGGAAAAGAGAAAAATTGTGAAAAATGGAATTGGATTGTTGTAAAACAAAGGCTACTTAAGAGAAAAGAAAAATTATGGAATTGCAATAACTAGTAAATTAAGTTTAAGGGTAAGTAGGAGAAAGAAATAAAATAATATTGCAAGAAAATTATAGAGTATAGTTTAGTTTAATGTAGGTATAAAAGCAGATTTATTTATTTATTTATTAAACTAGTTAAATATTTAAACTTGGTTAAAAGCAAAGATAAACTTAAAGTTAAGTTTTGTAAACAATTGAAAACTTGTTAATAATTTGTAACGCCTAAAAAGTTGTTATCTTTATGACTAATTTATTATAAAGCTAAAAACTATTGCATACATTTAAGGCTGTTTAATTTGAACTGCGGATATCCCTTAGCAAAAAACACGCAATAATACGCCTTAACAATATAAAATGCGCAGTATTTTTTCTTATAATAAAACATAAAGTATAAAATATTTATGTTTAAAAAAAACTAATGCAAGATGAATGATTTTAATTAAAACAAAATAAACAGTGTATTTTAGGGCTTAAAATAATAAACGCAATAAAGTGGTTTGTAAACAAAATAAAATGAAACATTTTAAAACTTGTTTTAAAACCTAAATTAACAAATTTAAAAAGTTTTTTTTAAATAAAAATTTACAAAAATTGATTGCTTTCCTACCGAATTGTCAAATATGTATCCTGCATGTCAAGTTAGTAGTTTATGGTTTATAGTCTGATTTTAGTTGTTTTAAATTTTATTTACTATGCTCACTCTGCCAAGAAAGATATCCCATCAATGTCAACTGCCATTTTCCTGTCTCTTCATCTGGGTTTGGCAAAAAAAAAAAACACATCCAAACATTGCTGAAACCGGCTTAAGCGTTAGTCTGTATGTCTAATGTTAAACAAAACACAAACTTTTTCATAAAAACTAAACGTAGCAACAAAAAATTTAGTACGTTTTAGTTTTTTGTTTCGAAATTTTCATTTGTTCTAACATGTGTGAGCACAGGGTGTTTGGATAGTTAAGAAAAATTCTGGCATGAATGCTTAAAGAACTTCAAGGTAATGGTTGTATTTGACGGTAACAAAAGGTACAGAATAAATAGTACTAAATTTTGCAACCATGTATTATATTTTTATATAGTTTTATAGCGACTTTTAGTTTATTTAAAAATTAACCATAATTCAAGGTGATTTTAATGCGAAAGTAGGAGCAGACAAAGTACCTGGTATAACAGGAAATTACGGATTAGGGGAAAGAAATGAAAGAGGCGACAGATTAATCCAATTTTGCCAAGAATACAAAATGAAAATAACAAACACGTTGTTTTGCCTTCCTGCAAGAAGAATCTATACTTGGAAATCCCCCCAGGATAGAATAGGGAATATCGTGAGGAATCAAATTGATTTTATTTTGATAAACAAACGCTTTGGCTCATTTATAACAAAAACCTCAACATACCCAGGGGCAGATGTACCTTCAGACCACAATCTCCTAATGACAAATTTACACACAAAACTTTACATAACTACAAAAAGGAAAACATATAGGAAACTAGATACTGCGAAACTCGACGAACCAACTACTCGAACAAATGTAAAAGAAAGTATAAATCAAGAACTTAATAACGTTAACAGAGAAGATGTAGAAAACATATGGAATTCTGTTAAAGATACTCTAAAATCAATAGCAGACATTACCCTTGGACACAGCAAAAGTCCAAAAAGTAAAGAATGGATGACAAACGAAATATTAAAACTAATGGAAGAACGTCGCAAATATAAAAATTCAAATTATGAGCTATACTATGAATTAAACAGAGAAGTACAAACAGCTATACGGAATGCAAAGAGCTTGCATCTTAACGGTCAATGTCAGGAGATCGAAAGACTACAAGCATTACATGACGATTTTAATCTCCATAAAAAACTAAAGGAAGCCGCCGGTATATACCGCAAATCAATACCAAAATTGCTATACAATAACAACAATGAAGCTGTTTTAGAGTTAAAGGAAAAAAAGATAATCTGGAGTGACTATATAAGACATTTATTTACTGATAACAACCGATCAAGTTTTGATACACAGACAGCACAACCACAAACAGTAGTTGCGATCACTAAAGCTGAGGTTGAGGTAGCAATATCATCCCTAAAAGACAAAAAGGCATGTGGCCCTGATGAGATTCCTTCTGAAATACTGAAGTTAATAGACGAAAATAATATACATCTCCTTACAAAGTTGTTTAACTTTATTTACGACACTGGTCAATTCCCACAAGATTGGCTTAAATAAATTTTTGTCACCATTCCCAAAAAAAGCCATGCAAAACATTGCAATGATTATAGATTAATAAGCCTAATGAGTCACGCCCTCAAAATATTCCTTCGAATAATTCACTCCAGAATCTATGCAAAATGCAAAAAACAAATGGGTGAGTCCCAGTTTGGGTTTAAAGAAGACACTGTACAACATGATAAACTGATGGAAATTCTAATGTCCATTGGTATAGACGAAAAGGAAATCCAATGTATTAGAAACCTGTATTGGCATCAAACAGCACAAGTAAATGTTAACGGCGAGATGACAGACAGTATAGCAATATCTAAAGGAGTCAGACAAGGTTGTATACTGTCCCCACTTCTATTTAACATGTACTCTGAAAGAATTTTCCAAGAGTCCATCAGTAACGTTCGTAAAGGGATAAATGTAAACGGAATATTTATTAACAATATAAGATATGCTGATGACACTACCATACTGGCTGAAAGTATCTCTGGACTCCAACATCTGCTGGACAAACTGACTGCATATAGTGAAACATACGGCCTCAAGATTAATATACGAAAAACAAAATATATGATTGTTAGTAAGGAAAATACCCACTACACAACATTAAAAATACAAAACTCTTTCGTTGACAGAGTTCATAGTTTTAAATACCTTGGGGTTACAATCACTGAACAGTGGGATAGCTCAAAAGAAATAAGATGCCGTATTGAAATGGCAAGAGACGCATTTTTTAAATATAAAAAAGTTCTAACCAGTCATGACATTAATATTGACACAAAAATACGATTTGTCAAGGCATATGTATGGTCTGTTCTTCTTTATGCAACGGAAGTATGGACCATAAAAGCAGCTGATGTAAAGAAGATCGAAGCCTTTGAAATGTAGATCTATCGACGAATCCTCAAAATACCATGGACCCACTTTGTATCA
Source organism: Bellardia pandia (assembly GCA_916048285.2). Taxonomy (NCBI): domain Eukaryota; kingdom Metazoa; phylum Arthropoda; class Insecta; order Diptera; family Calliphoridae; genus Bellardia; species Bellardia pandia. The sequence continues at coordinate 95,427,859 of OU696531.1, read as the reverse complement.
AACGACGAAGTACTGAGAAGAGTAAAGCGAAATAGAGAGCTTTTACTAACCATTAAGAAACGTAAAACAGCGTACTTAGGCCACTTTATGAGAAATCCAAAATACAAACTGTTACAAGTAATTACACGAACAAACATTGAAGGAAAGCTTAGTAGAGGAAGAAAAGAATTAACGTGGCTTAATAACATACAAGCGTGGACTGGTATCCGCGTTGCAGGCAATCTGTTGAGTGAGGCGAGAAATCGGGAAACATTTTCCGAAATAGTGAAACTTTTATGACATTATTAGAAAATAATATAAAATGTAATTGTATTGGTCGCTAACATTCGAAAAACGAATAAGCAAATAAAGAAGAAGAAGAAGTTTATTTAATAAAAAAATATGGTGAACACATACTGCAACATAAAATTAATTAAATTTTAAGTAATATGTATATTACATACATATTTTGATAACAACCTGAATTTCCTTAATCATTTTGTTTTTATTTGAGAAATAATTTAAATATTATTTGAGAAATATTAGTATCAACCAAAATAACGATCTAAATTTTCTTAAACATTATTGCTACAAAAGTTATTTATAAACAAGGGCACAACATTAAGCAAAACCTTTAAAATTTTTAAATAGAAATGGATAACTAAGACCTAAGATAGAAAAAAAATTAAATTGAACTACATAAAGATCTATGAAACTAATTTTGAACTACATACATAAAGCTAAAATTGATGTGAAAATGGAACTACATAATGACCTAAAATTGAAGCTAAAATTAAACAACATAAAGATCTACTAAGAATGAAGCTAAATTTGAACTATACAAAGACCTACAATTGAAACTAAAATTAAGAAAGAAGCTGAAATTGAACTTCAGGAAGACCTACGATTAAAGTTAAAATTTAACTTCAGGAAGACATAAAATTAAAACTATAATTTACCTTTAGGAAGACCTATGATTGGAGATAAAATTGAACTTCAGGAAGACCAACGACTGAAGCTATAATTGAATTTAAGGAAGACATGTGATTGAAGCTAAAATTTAATTTTAAGAAAACCTAAGTTTGAAGCTAAAATTTAACCTTCTTCTACCTAACTTCAGGAAGCTAAAGTGAAGCTAAAATTCCTGGGGTTTTGGGCATAGCTCCCGTTTAAGGGTTAATAGTTGTACTCGCGTCGTTTGATTTATTGGCCAGACTTTTATGGATATTGAAAATTTCAGTGTTGTTAAATTAAGTATTAACTTTCTCAGCTATTGGTGACAGATGTGCTTTTGTTGCTTTTTGTTTACAAACAAAGCGGGGGAACAAGAACGTGCGCGGTTAATGGATTTGGAGGTTAAAAATGTGCTATCATCAATTCTTTTATTTTAAATTCCATTATATAAATACCTACGATTGAAGCTTAAATCGAACTACATAAAGACCTACAATTGAAGTCAAAAATTGAGAATAAAACGATGCGCTAGTTGTAAAAAATATGTGGCATCACCGCCAAACATTTAAAAACACACATGTTTCGTTTGACATGATGTCTACTGATGTTTGATTTTTCGATCACTATGCTTTTGTTATGTTACAGTGATGCATTATTACGCCATTTAATAACGTCTAACAACAAGTTTTTTATGTTTGTACAAAAATGTGTGAATTGGAGCTAAACATAATTAACAATTAATTAAAATTATGTTTTTATTTAGCTTGAAATAAATGTCCATCAAGTTTGAAACAAACATCCATTAATTTGTTTAACATTGTGATTTATATTACATACAATTTAAATCTATACAGAAACTTTGCTGCGCAAATGTAATGTGCCAAAGTCCGGCCGTTAATTAAAAAACTATCTAAATCATTATTATTGTTATTTTTTATTTTATGTACATACATATGTATATATTTTTCTGGATTTAATGCATAATGGTAAAAATAATTTTCATACACAAGCATATTAACATATTAATGTTGTATATTTATAAATTTTATTGGGTTTTTTATCTTTAGCTTGACCCATTTGCTTTTTTAAATAAATATGTGCATATGTATGTATTTAGTGATCTTATATATGAGTTTTGTTTGTATATTCAACTAGAAATTCATAAATTTTTCGCATACTTTTGGCAAATTTCCAAATTACGTAGGCGATGTCTACTTTTACGAGTATTTTGTATATTTAATTTTATATATACGAGCGTAAAAATACTAAAATATATTTTAATTATAGTACATGTGTGATCATTATATTCATTATGATCTTACAGCTGATGATCACACAATTTGTAGCTGTGGCCGTTGAACAATTTTTATTATTATAATTATAATTGTTGTATTTTTGTAAATGATTAAGAATATAAAACATTTTTTTAGTTGTATATTTTCATTGCTAGGCCAAGTTTTATAATAATTCTCATTTGATAAAAATATTTAAAATGATAATTTAATGTATATTCAGGAAATAAAATTGTTTAATTAAAATATCACCAGATGTACGTCTATATGTGAAAATGTGTTTGATAATGAGAGAGAGTGTTAATTAAATTCATGATGAAATATAATTGGAAATTATAAATTTAAGAAAAAAAAAAACATAATAATTATTATAAGGAATGTTTTTTATTATAATTTATAATAAATAATTGGAAAAGCTTTTCTTGGGTAATAGACTATTATAAAATGCAAAAAATAATTATTACTGTATTGTGATCATTACATTTTTAAAGCACAATATTGAAGAATAAACAACAACAAAAAAATACTCCTCAAATACGGTGGTGGGTAGGGTGACATCCTCAAAATTGTTTTTAATGGTTACTAAAATTCTTTAATGACCAGTTTTTAACTTGATATTTAAATACGAAATTAGTTAATTTTTCCCTAAATTTAAGTTTTATTTAAATATGGTTTCATTTTTGCACTTCAAATTGCGTTTGGTAGTTAATTATGATAAAAGTATCGTAGCACTATTAAATGCAAAAAAAATATAAACAACTTCTTCATTTAACAGCTGATTTACTATTTAGTTTACAAATTGTTGTAAACTGAATGGACAAAAGCTGCATCATTCATATCCTCTTCATCTGAATTCATTGTTTTAGTTGAAATTAATGACACAATAGCACAATTTATTCGCGTCGAGTTTATTTATTGAATATTTTTATCTTCAACTTCAATGCTTCATAATTTGCAGAACTGTGTAATATGAACAACTTAAGTTGTATTTAAATGGACGTAGTCAGTGATTTAAGTTATATTTAAATATGATCTATAAAAACGAATTTGGTATTTAAACAGAACTTAAGTTAAAACACTTTGATTTTTAAGTTAAAAACAGCCATAAGTGTAACTCATATCTACACAAAAAATACTGCTGCTGTCAGTTTCAGTTGAAAATAAAAGTAGTGAATCAGTTTTAATTAGAGCTTGATTTTGATTCAAAAAAGCCTTTTCAAAGCCTCCACATGGTCCCACCACATGTGGTGTAAATCATATTATATTATATATTTACATTGTTATTGTATTAATTACGTCCTTCTCATTCATATACATATTTTTAGACAAACAAATTGGTTTAGCAAAACAAATAACGTTTTCATTAAAAATATACCTACATGATTTTAGAAATTTTTGAAAATCTATTTTTAAACAAACAAACTTGTTAAGCAAAACAAATAAAGCATATTTGTATTAAATTAGAAACAAAGTTTATATGTTATTAACAGTTTGTACAAATTATTTATAACCAAAAAGTATGCTAGAAAAAATTAACAATTTTATTTAATATTTTTACAAAATTAATTTAAAACAAAATATTATGGCGCATATTCAGAAATGATAACTAAGTTTAAACTTTTTTAAGCACCAACTTAGGCTATTCTTAGTTGATTACTTTCATCACGAAAAGTTACAACTTAATTATGGGTAAAGCTTTAACTAAATGTTAACTAACAAATACATTTAAAGAACAGCTGACTGATTTTATTTCTTGTCGTCGATGTCGTCTTTAAATGTTGTTTTTTCATCTGGCGACCAATTTGAGTCTCTAAAATACACAAAGCAATAAATATATATTTTTTTTAACAATAATAACAAACTTATCTTATTTTCTTTGCTAATTGTGTCCATTTTAACCAAAAAAAAATCACAAAAAAAAAAGAAAACAAACTAGAGATGTGTTTTTCGTCAACAAAAATCTACTAAATGCAGTGTTGCATTTCTATTAACAGCTGAAAGCAGTTGCTAAGTTAGTTATGATTTGTGAATAAGATCTTTAACTATTTGTGAACTATTTTTTAGTTTCTGTTAAATAAGTTTCGATTTTAGTTACGATTTCTGAATATGCGCCTATGCTTTTATAAATAAAAATACTTATTTTAGAAACAGCAATAAGAAATATGTCAATTATATGTGTAAAATTAATTTATATTCTCTATTTTCTTTGCAGGTAAATTTCTTGTTTTTTCCTAAAATGAAAATTAATTTACTTAAATTATTAAATTTCATGTGGTAAGGTAAGAATATTATATTTTTACTGCTATACGAGGTCTGATCAAAAAATAACCGTTATTTTAATTTTTTTCAAAAAGCATTTATTTATTCATCAATAACTATTTTGTCACTTTCAAAGTAACCCCCCTAAGATATAATACACTTATGGCAGCGTTTTTTCTAATCCTCTGAAACGCGCTTTTTTGGTATCGCCAACAGCTCCTGTTTCGATTTTTCTTTTATCTCCTCAATCGTAGCAAAATGCTTTCTTTTCATCGGTTATGGGAAGAGGAAAAAGTCAGCGGGGGCCAAGTCGTGTGAATACGCACAAGCATCGATGTGTGAGCTGGTGCGTTATCATGGTTCAAAATCCATGATTGGTTTTTCCACAATTCTGTGCGTTTCTGACGAATTGCTTCGTGCAAACGGCGCATAACTTCAAAGTAGTATTCCTTATTCACCGTACGACCTTGTGGCAAGAATTCATGATGCATCACGCCATTGCAGTCGAAAAAAACAGTGAGCAAAACCTTCACATTTTTCCGAACTTGACGTGCTTTTTTCGGTCTTGGCTATTCTTTACGTTTCCATTGAGATGATTGGGTTTTAGTTTTAATGTTATAGACACACACCCATGATTCGTCACCAGTTATGACCTTTTTGAGGAAATCTAAATCGCCGTTGACGATGTTCAACAGCTCCTGAGCGATGTCCATGCGACGTTGTTCTTTACTGCGTCAATGTTTTCATCGGATGTTGACGTATTCGGGCGACCAGGACCTTAAATCGGTTATACCACAACTGAACTTGTGTTCTGCTCATAGTAGATTTGGCAAACGCCACAGTCAACATTTCAAATGTCCTTGCGCATTTAATTTAATTTTTTACACAATATTTTGTTGACCCATTTTTTCGAATAGTAAAAAATCGAAGAGCACACCAAAACAAGACTAACCTTTTTATCTTTCAAAAACAAATGGCTGATATTATCAACATATATAACAGACATGTGTACCAAGATAACAGAAAAAATGTGAAAATTGAACATACGTAACTCACGAAATTTGAAAATAATGGTTATTTTTTTTTTTTGATCAGACCTCGTATATTGTAACCGACAAAATAAAGTGAACAATATAAATTATTAGAAGAACCCCTTAATTATATAAATTTAAATAGTTATTAAAAAAGAATTGAATTCACAAAAGAAAACCACAAAAAACGTATACAAATTTAATTTATTTATTGTTAAAATAGTCCCCGTTTACACAGTCAAACATTTGGAAGAAAAACATCTGGAATTCTCCTTATGTAAAAAAACCCTTTCAGTCTAAAAGTATTGGCTATTCTTTTAATTTGTTTGTGCTTATTCCAAGTTTCATAAATTATCATTAAAAGAGATGAAGTTGTGACGTTAAGTAGTGAAAAATTTACAATGGGAACGCAAAATTCAATTGAGACTCGGCAAATCATAATAGACTTACATAGAAAAGATAAATCCCTGCGTAAAATAGGTAAAATCGTTGGAAGGTATCACTGTAGAATAAAACAAATTATAGACAAGTATATAAACATTAACAAAAACAACTGTAAAAACAATTTTTAAAGTTAACTATTTTGTAATTTATTTTAAATTACGTAAAGTTAAAAATGAAACAATAATTTAAGTAAAAATTTAAAACATTAAAAACGAAACATGGTAACCCCGTATTGATTGTTCGTCGTTCGCCGGCGTAAGTAATAGAAATAAATATATTTCAGAATTCGCCGCGTATGACGAATTTAGTCGACACCATTATTGTTTGTATTTGTATATGTATATAACAAATGTGTTTTATTTTTAGAGAAGAATATTCGCGACCTAAAATTCGTCGTTTGTCCCAGTTGTGTTCTTGGCATAATATAACACTTCCTTAAATATAAAACTTCCCAGAAATTTATTACGTTAATCCCACTTTAAACATATTGGTTTTTCATGTAATAATATTGCTTTATTTTTTGTTAAAGTTATTGTTAACAAATAATAGGCTTAACATATTTTATTATTGTTCTCAAAAATACCTAGAATTATGCTTCAATTTCTTAACAATTTAAATTTTAGAGGCTAAAGTGTGTGCAATATGCTTTTATTTAAATCTTGTTAACAAGAAATTTAAATTTAATCATTGGAAACGTATTTCAATGTTACTTCTAAAAAAAAATAAAATTTTGGTAATTTTTTCTTGTCTACTTGATCAAATTCCTGACAGGGATGTCTGTTTTTTTTTTTTTTTGTTTAATGCTAAAATTTTAATATTGCTTTTCTTCCTGTATGCTGTTTTTTATCTCAAATAAAAATATTCTGTTTGTTACATTTCTTATTGTCTTGTTTTATTATTCTAGTTTAAATTGCTATGGCTAAATAGCTTTTGTTTCTACTTTCGAAATTGTCATATGTATTCAGTATGTCTGGTCACAATAGCAGCCATTATGTAGCCATTAATCAAATACTTTACTTACATGCTCTCAATGATGCACATAAAAGCTATAAACGTGTTTATTTTTTGCCTTGTCTACATTTCTGTTAAATACATTTTGTTTTATGCTACAGAAATATTTTGTTTGCAACACCTAAATATATGCAGAAGATTTTTCTTTATTAACAAAAGAAAATATAAAAATTTCATAAATTTGTGCTTAGGAGACAAAAGACAAATTTTCTACGTGTTAGGAATTGTTTATGGTGTTTTTATGCAGACAATTGCGGCTCATTCAAAATGCTCATACTCGTACACTCATACACTTTACGATAGAGTTTAAGCTGATGCTAGTGTAGCGTTGTGTTATGCAATGTTTTTTTTTGATAATTGTAATAAAATAGAAAAACGAAAACGTGTCATGTTTAATTTAGTTTTTATAATTTTTTTATATTATTTAACTCGCTTAGCTATTTAAGTAATACAAATAAATTTATATAATTTTCATGTGAAAGCCATAAAAATAAACTTTATTTTATTTTTATTTAACAAAACAATTTAGGAATATGGTTTATAGGTATTATGTTTCATATAATAATAAATACAAGAAATTAAGCAATTAACTGCCGTATTCATAAAAAATAAAGTAGGTTTGAAGTGTGCTTTTAGACAAAATTTTCTTAAAGTACATTTGAAGTCTACTTTAAATTTTTATGAATAAGAGCATAAGTATGTAAACAAAGAAATTTAGCCTAGAAGTATACTTTAGTTTTTGTTTATATTAAATATAAACTACTTAAACAATTTAATTATTTAAAAATCGTTAAAAAAAATTTTATTCTGTATTTTTCCTTAAGGAAAAAGCCTTAAAACTTATAATTCTTTAATTTTAATTTCTCGTAAATTGCTCTCTTAATAAACTTGGCGCTATTGTGTTTATTGTAAATTAATTGTAATCCCTGTAACAAGCTTATATTGTTTTGTTTGTTTGTTAAATATTCCCTGGAAAGTATGCTTTAAAAATAAATATTTTAATTTGCTTAGAAACCGTTATGCATTTAATTCTAATAAATCCCTTGATATTTTTTTATAAACAAAAGCAAAACAACAATAAGAAATTAAACAATATAAAGGAATTGTTATTTTAAACGTGGCAACAAGTGTTTTTTTCCTTTTTACCTTATTTTCAATGGAAACTTTTGAAATAATAAAAACAGTTTAAGAGATTGTTTGTGGGTTTTTAAATCTAACAAAGTTTGCGTGTTCAGGGTCTATTCTAATGTTAGATTACCTGCTGTTAATATAAATGATTAAATTACACAACAAAAGTTTTCGTGTTTAAAAAAAATTCTAACAAAATATTCTATTCGGGAAGTCACTTTCACCACAAATACGCGTTTCATTCACTTTTTGTTATTCTAAAATACGTTAGCGATGTGAGTACCAGAAAACAAATAGAAAAGCATATGTTTTTGTTCACTTTGTATGCATTCTAAAATATTTGTTCACCACACATCTACATAATTTTCGTTCGACGCTTGATTTAGCGCGTAAAAATAAATAACCTACAGAACTAAAAATTAAATAACATGCGTATGCTTCAAGTGTAAGTAAATGAAAGTTAATTCTCTCTCTTTGTCCAGGTCTAAAAAACAAACATCACCGCAATAGTTCAGAGCCTGTTTATCCATTTTGATACTTATCCATTTATGGCATAATTTCTCTTCGATTGCAACTAATACTTCAGACAGAAGTTTTTAAAAAGTTGACTGGGAAATATTAAAATGCCAATCCTTGCCAACTCCACGTTGGTAATTTCCTTCACCGAAGAAACGAAGGACTGCTGCCAGCTTGTCAACCGGCCTTAAGCATCCAAGCCGAGATTGCTGTTTGATTTTGTCTTCCAATTCAGATAAAATATATTTAAGTGCCTCTTTGTTCACTCTAAAATTTTTCCTAAAACTTCTTTTGGTATTAGAAGAGGTGATTTTAAATTTGTAATAAACATACATACATACATAACTGGCATCATTCATTTTAAATATATTCGGCGTGTTATTTCTTAAATTTTTAATTACTCCTCTAAGATTTTTAGGTTGTGCATTAATTAAAAATGCAATCGAATCCATCTCAATTTTTATTTTTAAATTATATTTTTGTTTTTAAATTTTTCTGTTTATTAATTAGACAGCTGTTTTCAATGTTTATGTTTTTCATAAGAGATTACAAAAAATCGATTACTGCAAACGATAATTCTTCACTCGTATTTTAGAATATGTCGAAGACGAAATGTCGAAAGTGAACGTTCGACGACAAAGAAGTGAAGCGCGTATTCCCGAATAGACCTGATTATAATTGCTAGCTAAGGGCTTGTAACAAAATTTTAATTTATTTAATATTTTAAAATAAAATTAGTTAAAATACTACTTCTATAAACAAAGTAAAAATAACAAATTAAATTTAAACACAATTGCCTAAAACTCCCTAAAATATGCTTTACGTTTTGGCAAACATTTAACAATAAAGCAAACATATTGTTTGACATATATTAGCTATCATAGTAAATACAGATTTACCTCCTTATTCATAAAAACTTACAACAGGTTTATAAGGCAAATCTCCATACAAAATTTGCTTTATAAACCTTTTAGTTTTAGTAAATATTAATTAGAACAATTAAAAGTTAAACTTTCCAACAAAATTGTGTTTTAAAGGGTTATTTATTAGCAACTTTCTGTTTGTCAAGACTGATTTTGGCAGCTCAGCTGTTTTCGTCTAGCATGTTACCGTTAAACATGTTTAGTTTGGTCTATAATTTAATAATAACATAATTTAAACGAAACACGCTTGCAGAATATTGAATTGTACTAACAAAATTCATGCTCATAGATAGTAAACTCCTTCCATTTTATGATAAATTTGGGCGACCATCTGAGGTGTCTGCTCGGAATCTTATGACTAAATTTAACACCAAATTTGCGTTTACGCCTTTAGATTATTTTTTGTGGGGCTATATTTCTATCTTTCGTGTGACACCGGTCGATATGTTGGAGAGAGTATGTTAAAATTTGACCCACCGTATGAACCATTTGAGGCTTAGCCGCGGTCAACATTTACATGAAATCATCTTTAAACAAATCCAAAAGCTCTTAAAAACAAACAAAAAACAATTGTCTACTTTTAGGCTTGATATACAAACATAAACCCCCTTATTCATAAAAACTTACAACAGATTTATAAAGCAAATTTCCATACAAAATTTGTTTTATAAACCTGTTGTAAATTTTATGAATAACGCCAAAAATATCTCCCTACTACATATTCTGATTTTATTTCTCTTTTTATATATAATTGTACATATTCTACAATTAAATTTTTTATAAGCTTTGTTATTCTATTTTGCTTTATTTAGTACTGTTAAGTTGTTGATTTTTTCTTCTACTTCTTGTTTAACTAAATAAAACTGTTGTCTGCTTCTAATGGCCGAATTCACAGTCTTTAGTTAGCTAATGACAAAGGCTTAACTAATGATTCTTTATTCGCAATGCTAAGTTTGCCATAAGAATAACAAGTAATAGTTAAACAATAGTTAGCATTTTAGTTTACCAATGGTTAACTAATGACCGAGAATTCGGCCATAAGTGTCTAACAAAGTACAATTTATATTTGTTTAACATTTACCAGCAATTAATTTCTACAACCTGTTCTACATTTTCTTGTTATTTTTTCTAACTCTACTTTGTTTTATTTTGCACAAAGTCGTTGTCCTTTACTGCTAGTATTGACAAGTTAACAAAAATACAATTATACATACATATATGTATGTGTATAGCACTAAAATTCAATCAACGCCTAACAATGATATTAATTTGTTTAAAGCCATGATGTTCTTTTTTTTTCATCACATAAATTGTATCATCCCCTAGAACATGGCTAAAGAATACTCTCTCTCGTCCAATGATTGTAAATAATAACATCATGTCGACATCCTAATGGACAGTCATATTTTGTGATTTATTTAGGACAATATCTAGGAAATTCCAAAGGATGAGGAGAGACAATTTTAAATGTTAGGGTTTGACAGTTTGAAAAAAAATAACATAATTTGTTTTATCACTTCTTTTACTGATGTTATTTTTTTACTCCTCGATTTATATTTTGCTTTGATGAAAAAATTAAATTATGCTTTATATATATACTAGCTAAACCCGGTGTGCTTTGCTACCCCCCCCCCCCTCGTCATAAAATAAAATAAAACGTATTTATATATTTACAAACATTTATTTATTTAATTTTAATGTATTTATTGCAATGCTTTAGGCGAGACCATGCCACTTTGTCCACTTACATAGTCAAGAATTTATTATTTCGTAAGATTATCCTGTTGTGAAAATTTAATGACGATCGGTCCAGTAGTTAAGACTATATTACGATGTTTAATTTTCCTAAAAAGGGGCGTGGTCCCACTCACTTTTCTCCTGGTACGTATTCCTAATTATGCCAATACCATATGCACCAAATATCACCGACGTACGTCAAAAAATTCCCAAAATATGGCGGGTTAAATTTGTGGGTTATATAGGCGGTGCCACCCCCGTTTGTACAATCAAAACTTCATATAGTCTATTATTCCTTCCAGAGTCACAGTAACATGCTGTAAAAATTTCAGGCAGATTGGTCCAAGGGTTTGGCCTCCTATTAAGCACAAACATACAGACACACATTCATTTATATATATATATAATTTAAGGTGAAATGGGGCGAAAAATGAGGATTTGGTAATAAAAAAATGTATGTAGTTAAAAAGTATATAAAACTTTAGGTAAATACATATTACAAAAAAAGTATTTTGTATAGCAAACATTGTTAGTGGTATACGTAAGTATCTGAATTAAAAAAGGGGGCGATGAAGTAGGCGTGGTTCATAGTATTATGGCGACGTTAACAGTATTAAGAGCAATATACTACCAAATAAAAAAAATACGTTGGAATGAACAAATTTGTTTAGAGAACAAAAAGTATAAAACTTTCAAAAATTTGGCGTGAAAAGGGGCGTGAAAGGAGCGTGGCTTAAGAAATCTTTATTTTTACCTCGCCTGGAGTATATAATGTGTATACAATTTGAACTAAATCTGTTAAAAACTATATGGGAGCAATTACATAATTTTTAAAAAGTGGGCGTAAAAATGGGCGTGGTCAAAAAAAGTACCCTATTAATCATACCAGAGTCCCAGTTAAATGCTGTGAAATTTCAAAAATATCGGTCCAAAGGTTTGGTCTTCAATTACAATATTTTAAAAAAGTGGGCGTAAAAGTGGGTGTGGTAAAAAAAAAGTACCCTATTATTCCTTCCAGAGTCACAGTAACATGCTGTGAAAATTTCATCAAAATCGGCTCAGCCGTTTTGGAGTCTATACGTTACATACATACATACATACATACATTGAATTTTATATATATAGATTTGGGCTATAAGTAGGCTATATACGAGTATATTGAGTGTTATCTTTAAGGCTTAAAATAAAGTGAGAAAGCTTAAAAAATATTATTTTTATACAATTTATATATAATATGTTTTCAGACATTTGTGTATCTGTGATCATTTTGATGATATATGCCACTGAAAAAACTAGCTCTTTTCACAAACGAAACTTCTTTTATGTCTAATCTATGTTTAGTTTATTTTTTGGTTTATTAAAATACGGATGGCTTACTTTAGGTATCGGCTTTAAATATATATACATATATATATATTTCTTTAACAAAATACTTCCTTGTTGTATAATCTAAAATATCCTCAGATTTATTTACAGTACTTAAGGTAAGGTCAGTCAGACTTCGCTAATACTTGACAGCGAAATAAAAATGTTTGCCCAAAACAACATTAAATAATTAATGTCGTCAGATTATTTACCATATTTGTTTAATCAAACAGCAAAGAAAACAACAAACACGAAGTGTAAAACAATTTGTCGGTGGTCTTATTTATACCAATATTTTTCCTAAATAAATTGTTAATAAAGCAGCGAAAAAATATCAATTTATTTTTTTGGTTTTAGAGAGTAAAATTTTAAAAGATTTTGCTATACAACAAGCAATTTGAAATTTCATTTAAACCTCAGTTATTTTTTGTTTCTAGTTTGAACATAAAATATAAACAAAACAGCTGATTATCGTCAAACAAATGTATTTGCCGACAAGTAAAACGTTTCTAACATGACCAATGTGTGAACACTAAACAGCAAATATTTTTTTCCATTTTTTATTTGATTTGAAAGCTAATATTAAAGAATTTATTCGTGAGATACCGGCCAATAAGTTGGAGAGAGTATGCTCAAATTGGGCCCAGAGTATTAACCATTTGAGGCGTAGCCGCGGTCAAGATTTACATGAAATCTTCTTTAAACGTTGAGTTATCATCTATCGACTATCGGCTCAAATAAAGATTTCATACATTTCTCTAAATTGTTGTGTTTTTTTTTTAAATCAAATCCGAAAGCTCTTAAAAAATCACTCTTTGTTATAATAAACCTTTCTTCGATGTTAGTATTACTTACATACATATTTATTTCATGGTTGTATAAGGTCAGTAGTCCGAAATAATAAAACACCTTCTAATATTTTCATTTTACTTCCTTGACACGTCGCTATAGTTTTAGTTTTACCTTCGTATGGTTTTTATTTTACTTTTGTTTTTTTTTTCTGTTTCTTGTAATCAATTATTTACTGCATTGAAATCTTACAAGTTTTTGTAACAAAATGCCACATTGCAACTGACTCTAAAATGATGAGTAAAATGTAAACTATTCCATTCAAAATGTTAATTTCAAATTCTGTTTGCTACAAATTGATAGTTATACTGGAGAATAATTTTCTTGTAAGTTGAATATCAAGCAAACCATGGAAATGGTTTTTTGCCTGTTAAATTTTTTACTTAATTTAGAAATAATATAGGATCATTTGCTGGATCATTTCTTGGTTGCCTGAGTTTTATAAAAGTATTTTACAAAATTATTTAAATTTTGTCAGTTTCTGTTCCAGTTAAAGAGTAGATCAGTGATACATTTTTGTTAATATTTATTTTATAATCCTTGGCAATGTATGCTATTTTAACTGTTCTCAGTCCATAATCTTAGAAATATATGTATACACAGTTATATTACTGCAAAATACTATATCTTAAGGGTTGGCGGTTTTACTAGTATAAATATCAACGTTGGTTAAAGTAAACACCATTTTAAAATGTAACAAACAAATATACGTATGTAGATATATAGATGTTTGTGTATGTTTGTTGTGTGTTTATATTCTTTTTCTTCTATTTGCCTTTTTATATGTTTATATTATTACCGTTATTTTGTTATTTTGTATATGCTGCTTCTTATGCACGTAATAAAATAATGGTAGCGTGATAGAGTGAGCCAGAGTGAGTTGATGTGGGGAAAATGGGGTAAAGAGTAACTAAAGGCAGAATAAGTTAATACATTCTGTTCCGTTCCGAATCAGCTGACTTGATTCTGTTAAATAGAAAATGTGTAGAAGTCGTTAGTTGTTTTGTTACTTTCCGTGCCATTGCGGACGAACCTGTTGAAAACAAAAATTTCCTACGTACAGTATACCACGGCTAAATACCCGACGCTTAATTGCCTTTTTCACTTATTTACCTCGCACTGTAAATCCCCATAAATTTTTAATACTTTTTCAAACAAAACTATGCGGTTTAATACCTTTCGCTTAAATACCCAATTCGGGTAATTACCTCAAAAAAAATTCCCAACACTGATATATTCCTTGATGCATCGTCGTTTATTTACTTCAATATATCTTTTTTACATAACTTTTTAAATTTCTTATAAATACCCAATGTGGGTAATTAAATAAAAAAATCCCAGAACTGATATATTCCTGTATTTTTCTCAAAGTGCCTTTTTTAGACAACTTTGCCAGAACTTTTTATACGCACCTGTTGGCTTCATACATACCTAATTGTTTTCATTCAGTGTTGGTGGTAAAAATATTTAATTTAAAAATAAGTGAACAAGTGTAGTGAATTGAATAAAATTTAAAAAAGGATTTAACGAAATGGCTCCCAAGAAAACGTCCCTATCTATGAAGTAAAAACTTTTATTTACTTTTTTTGATATGAATTCCTATTCAAAAAATGTTTTGTTTAATTTTTAATTGTATTTTCTTTATTTACTTTAATGCCAAAAAATGAAGTAATTAATATTCGCATAATTATCCCTTAAATAAAATTAAGCGTATTCGTATAAGTGCCTCTGAGAGGTAAATAAACGTGGACGTTTAAATACCTTCCCCGGATAAATACCCAACAAATTTGGACATTTTTGGTGAGGTATTTATCCGTGGAATACTGTAATTGTAAGTGACAGCACAAAACAGCTGACATCCTCACAAAAAAAGTTTTTGGTTTATTACGAAAATGTTAAATTTCTTTGAATTAAATAAAGTTTTTATATAAAAGTTATAAAAATATAAAAAATAAACAATGGATGACGAAAATATGATTACTTTAGTCGAAAGTAATGACATATTGTACAATAAAAAATACTTTGATTTGTATTTTTTGATTTATTTTCGCGGTATGTGTTGTATGTTTACCTAAAACAGCTGATACGTTTATACGGAAAAACTAACTACAAAAATTTAACAGCAGAACGACACGGAACAGAACAGCAACGAAAGTAAAGACTAATGAAGCCTTAACTGTCTTGTGGTTTTTGCTTGCACAAAAATGGTAGTTTACATTACATTTACGTAGTCATACGTTTAGACCAGTGTGACCAGATCTCAAAAAGTTAAGCCGCTAAATCAGTTTAAAAATAAGCTAAAATATGATAAAACTTATTTTAAAATACCAAAGAAATGTGCTAAATTTTTTTAAATAATTTTTTGCACTTTGAGGTACGCATGATTAAAAATATACTTTTTATATAAATAATACATCTTTGAACTCGAGAACAAAACTAATTAAGAGGCGGTAAAGATAACTCAGTTGTTAAATATTTTTTGACTATTTTTCACACAAATTTTCATAATTGTTTTTACTGTATCAGGCCTTAATTAAGTCTTCTGTAATTTGAAAACATTTTAATCCACATCTTATATAAAGGATGGAATTCATGGTATTTAAAATCATTATGTTTCCTATTTTATTATACCACACATCACCATAGTATGGAGAGTATGTATATTGGCTTTGTTCTGATGTTTGTAAGGTCCACTTCCAAAAATCACTATAACGGGCATAACTCTCCTAAAATTAATAATATTCAATACAAATAACTTTCATATATGTATATAGAAATCATGATACCTAATTTTATAAAAATTGATCCATAATTAGTCATTACTCCATATAAACCGCAATTCCGAAAATCACTTCAACGACTATAAATCTCCTAAAAATATTGGTATCGAAATGCAATTTAGAATTAGAAATCATAGCAAATAATTTTATAACGATTGTTCGATAATTAGTCATAGCTATCATATAAGAACTACTTCTGAAAATCATTTTAACACGCATACATTTTTTTAAAGTGTTTATGTCGAGATGCAATTTATCACAAACTATATTTATATTCTCAGAAGTCATGCCACAAATTTTTTAATGTCGGTCCAACTGTTATTGCACATATACTGGGTGTATACTTTCTTACTTGGTTTTTATAGAATTCATTCCACTTTCGAGCTTCTTTCAACAGAAATTAAAATTTGTATTTTTAAAATTTTAAAATGCTAAATGCAAAATTTTGCAGCTAAATCAAAATAAAATAAGCTAAATTTAGCCGCAAAAATGCTAAAATGGTCACACTGGTTTAGACATATGTATGTAATTGTGTTTTGTATAGAAAGGTATAGTATAAATTTTACACTTAATATGTGTGTCTAATAAGGTGTACAAGTATATTGTTAAGTATTATATGGTATATTGTTGCTCTTGTTGTTATTGTTGTCTTATTTATTGCAAGTATATAATGTAATTTCCGTTGAATATAAAATTGTTTGTAATTTAATTTTATTTTGTTGCACAAAAGAAAGGGAAACTTGTTTTTTCTGTTGTATATTGTTAAAACTATTGTTTTTAAAAGGTATTATTAAAGGTATTATCGATTGAAATAAAAGAAAAAACGAAATTATAATAATTATTGTTGCTATTTTTGCTAGGCTGTTTTAATAATGAACAATTAAATGTGTGTGTGGTAGATATTGCAGGATGTTAAGTTAACTAGGTCATTAGAAAACATAAAATGTAATATAAGGGTTTTATGGCGTGAAACCGTTTTGAATTTTAAAAAACAGCAACTAAAAATTAAAAAAAATATTTATTTGAACCACTAAGTTTTCTTTTTTTAATAATACTAAAGATTTTAGAAACGTTAAGTTGTCGTAATTAAAATGAATTTTAGTTTTATAGCTACTCTTTTCTTTATTCCTTCATTTTCTATAAATCTCCTAGTTGAGTTGGCTTATACTTTGTATTTTTTATATTTATTTGCATTATTTGTCCTTTTTAGCTATCCTTCTATTACTTCCCCATCAAAACACCTTCACACACTTCACATTTCAACTTAATTTATGTGTCTCTGTGCTATCATTACGGAATTTTCTCAAACTTTTTTTAATCCTTAAAATATTCTTTCAAATCCTTTTGCAACACATGTTCTTAATAATATCAATTGTTTCAAAATCACTCTTATATTACACCCTGCAACATGGAAAGTGTTATAAACTTAATACTTAACATTCTAATATACCACATGAAATTTGTTTAATACAATTTAAATTTTAACCACGAAGAAAGCATACTTTCTTCTACTTACACTTAATTTTTACTTTTAAGCCTTAAAATAAGCTTAAAATTGTTGACAAACAAGACTTGGGTTGGTTCACTTATTTAAAAGCACTAAAAATTCCATATTCAGCAGCCTGTATCTTCTGCAATTTTTAACCAATTGCAGAATTTTAAAATATAAATGGAAGCTAGACATCTTGAGATATAACAAAAATCAATACAGTAGTGGTTTCTTAACTAAAGAACTTCTTTTGAGCGATTTATAAAAAAAAGTCAAAAAGTTTGCTATTTTTTTGGTTCACTTGAATAAAGGCACTTTATTATGTTTATTATTGTTTATTACAATTTATTACATCTTCATCATCTTACGAGTCAAAATGGCAAAACAAAAAATTTTAAATCTATCGGAAAAAACTAAAATCGATGTTTACCGTTGTAAAGGATATTCTAACCGCGCAATAGCTAAAAATTTGGACGCAGCCTAACAGTTGTCGACAATTACATCAAGGACCCCGAGGGGTATGGAAAAAATTTTAAAGGAAGGGTTTCATTGTCTTTATCTACGTATGAGAAAAGAAAAATCGTCAGAATTGCTTCTAATTCGGCCTTATCCTTGTCAAAAATAAGAGCTCAAGCTGGAGTGCAAGCGAGCAAGTCATCAATACGCAGAGTAATTAAGAGCTGTGAGTATCTTAAATACCTGAAATTACAAAAAAATCTGCCACTTAATGCTCCTCGTAAGGAAAAGCGGCTTCAATTCGCTAGAGACTACATGGTATGGGATGTGCAGCAAAGAGGTCATGTAAATAATTGGAGAACCGTTGTATTTACGGATGAGAAGAAGTTTAATTTGGATGGGCCTGATGGCTACACCTATTATTTCCATGATTTGCGCAAAGAAAGGCGATTTTTGAACCGACATCACAGCCGAGAGGGTGGCGTTATGGTGTGGGGTGCTATTACGTACTATGGCACCATCGATCTTGAATTTCAAAGTGCAAAAATTACTGGTGAAAGCTATAAAACGTTATTGGAATAAGCTTTACCGAAGTTCTGTAAACTATTTGGTCCCATATCTTGGATATTGCAACAGGATAATGCCCCTAGACACACCGCCAGAATAGTAAAGGAGTTAATTGCAAGCCAAAATGTTAATATTCTTGACTGACCACCCTATTCGCCAGATCTAAACATTATCGAAAATGTCTGGGGTTGGTTATCTCGTAAGGTCTATGAAGGAGGTAGACAATTTGATGACAAGCAGTCACTAATTCAGGCCATTAGGGATGCTTGAAATCAAATATCGTTGGATTACATACATTCTCTTTATCTGTCAATGAAAACCCGTATATTTGAAGTTATTAAAAACAAAGGGGGTTGTATCCATTACTAATTTCTTAAATGAAGTAACATAAATTAATAAAAACAAGAAAAACTGCTTTTCATTGAAATTAGTTAAAGTGCCTTTATTCAAGTGAACCAAAAAAATAGCAAATTTTTTGACTTTTTTTTATAAAAAAAAGTTCTTTAGTTAAGCAACCACTACTGTCATGATTTTTTTATATCTCAAGATGTCTAGCTTCCATTTATATTTTAAAATTCTGCAATTGGTTATAAATTGCAGAAGATACAGTATGCTTTAATGTTGAGCCTTAAAGTAAACTTAAATCAAATACGAATATTAATAACACAAATTTAACATTTTCTATTTATAGTTTAAAGATTAACTGTGTCAAATTTTGTTATTAAATTTAAATTTTAAATACCAACAAATATGGATTTGACTCCTTACAGCTTAATTTCATTAAAAAATAAACGTAACGTAAATTAATGTTGAAATGCTTTTAATGTTTTACACATTTTTACAATTTCCAATGAGAATATTCGTTCGTTTTAATGTAATTTCTGCTGCTCAACTCAAATTAACTCAAACTGTGTTTTAAGTATTAAGTAAGAAAAAACCACAATAAATAAATTGAGATATTGTGTTTGTTTTTCGACAAATGATTTCATCTCAATGCTGACTGTTGCCAGAGCTATGGAGACGGTAAAGAGAAGTGTGTAAATCATGTTAAATAAAAACAAAAGTTGTAAAGTTTATAAATATTTTTTTAATGCTAAGCAGTTTAAACATTTTGCAAAAATTTAAGAAAATTAATTACAATTTTATTTAATGTAAAATCTGAAGCTTAACTAAGACTATATAGAAAGCTACGATTAAAGCTAAACTAAGGTGCCGATATAGATGGAATCAGGAATAGAGCTATAAAATATATTGCTGAACATCTTACACCTGTAATTACTACGCTAATAAAGTTAAGCATTAGTAATGCAACTATACCAGCTCAATTAAATAGCGCAATAATACGAACAATATACAAAATGGTAAAAAAGCGACTTTAATAACTATAGGCCAATAGCCATATTACCTGCAATTGAAAAAATCCTAGAAAAAATAACAGCCAGATGACAATATGAATTCCTGAGAAAATATAAAATTTTAAATAAAAACCAATATGGATTCATCTTCATCTTCAAAATGCAATGGCATTCTACAAGGCTCAATACTTGGTTCCATACTCTACCTTATATACTCAAACGATATGATAAAGAAAGCTCAGTATTGATCTATGCGGATGACACTGCAATTGTAGTCTCTAATAATGGAAGGCGAAAACAGAGTCATGCAAATCGAGCTAAACAAAGTGGCCACGATAATGGCCATGTAATCAACGCAAAAAAACAAAAATTTTACACATCAAACTATGTCTTCATAATGCCAACGCATGTAATTCAAACACATGTAACACATCTATAGAATCAGTAAAAACATATACATACAAGAATACCTCGTAGTGTACGTATATAAAAATTTTAAATGGTACGGCCACAGTTGACAAATATTTACTCAAAAAAGCGTAACCAATTTTTTTTTTTAGCACAAATTTGTTTGACGTTTTTTACTCTTGCAAGAATTTTGCAAAATATAACATCATCAAATAAAATAGATCTAAAAATTTGTTGTGTCTTGTTCTAAATAAATGAAGTTTTTTTTTTTAATAAATAAACGAATTCAAATATATTTTATTTAGTTGTTATGTCTTGACCGTAGCTTAACGCTTATAAACTACCTTGGAAAAAAAAAACTTAGAAAAACTGCATATCACCTGTTCTATTTAAACAACTGTGCTATTTTTCAAATTTTACAATAAGCCTACTTCTCTCTAGCAGAATCATACAATAGGCATGTTATCACTGCTTGAGGCAACTTCTCATAATGCAGAAGTTTACAGCAGACACAAAATCAAATTTTAAAAATACATACTTTTAAAAAATTAAGAACACAACAAACAACCACTGCAATATGAACTAATCTATGGCAACACTAACAACACAAACAACAACAACATCACAAATATCTACAACATAAACGAAAACAAACCTCAGCGACACAAATCTTAACAACATAAATCTTAAGAACACAAATTTTTACAATAAAAACCACAACAGTAGAAACGAAAACAACACTGACACCAACACAAATGTTAAATATGACGTCAACGCAAATATCAACTGCATATCATATCATATCAACACTATATACGAGTAAACAATAGTATAAATAACTTTTTAAACTCAAACTTCAGCTACACAAACAATAACACATATGTACATGCCACAAACATCACCAACACAACTTCTAAATACACACATACCCAGCAAGCCATATGAATCCGAAAAGAGTCTTTTCTGACACCTTTTTCGGAGCGTTAAAGAGCTTATGAGCCCAAAAACAATCATAATTGCTCCAAAAACCTTCAGAAAAGAGGGTCATTACATTCGAATATGGTCCGTCAGAAAGCGCTCTTAGATAATGTCAGAAAAGAGTCTTTTATGAGGTTTTGGGCTCTGTGTAATCTTGCTTTTGTCATTCTTGTGTGATACACAAGAATTCGTGTTCCATGTTTTCTAATATCACCATTACAAAATACAACTAATCCCAATGCCACGTTAAAACTATAATACCGTCTACCATGCACTGGATCTTCAAGCCATTTATAAAGGTCGATAATTTTAATGTGTTGTCCTTCCGAAACGGTTTCCATCTTAATAATAAGAACAATTGATCTGTACTTAATCCTTTTACGAATCCAAACGTTGTTACTAGTAGGCGTTCTCTATACGTTCCTTGACCGAAAAAAGAATTAATAGTAAATTCTGGAACTCTATCAAAATTCGTAATATCCATTCCATTAAGAAGCCTTCTGCAAGCTTGCAAACGATTTTTCTTTAATATTCCTCTGCTTTGATTATTCATATTATTCGACGTGTGTTTTTTTTTCGAAGAGCCAAATACTTCTTATTTAAATCGCATTAAACAGTGAAAAAGTGGGACTTATTTCGTTTATGAAAGTGGGACTTAATTCATTTCAGAAATATATTATTCAAGGGGGAGTTATTTCATTTTGAGTGGGAGTTATTTCATTTCAAGTAAATTTTTAAATCATTTCATTTTGGTGGGACTTATGTCGCTTTCAAAAGTGGGACTTATTTCGTGGGAGTTATTTAATTTTTTAAGCAATTTTTGGTGGGACTTATTTCGTTTTTAAAAGTGGGACTTATTTCGTGGGAGTTATTTCATAGACCCTCGTTTTATAACTGTTAATGAGACATGGATCCACCACTATACTATACTCCAGAGAAAAAAGAACAATCCAAGCAATGGATCAATCGGCTAGTAAGGTTATGACAACGGTTATTTGGGACTTCAAAGGTATTTTATTGATTGACTATATTGAAAAAAGTAAAACAATAAATTCAGACTACTATTGCAACATTTTGGATCAATTAAATGTAAAAATTACAACACAAAAAAATAATCTTTTCATCAAGACAACGCACCAGCGCACAAGAGTGTTTTAACAATGGCTAACATCAACGAATTTAAGTTTAAGAGTTGCGGTGGGTGGTCAACCTTATTCTTCTGAATTAGCTCCCAGTGACTTTTACCTGTTCCTAAATCTCAAAAAAATTCCTAGCTTGTACCTAGTTTTACCTCAAATGAAGATGCAATTACAGTTGTAAACCACTATTTTGAAGGCCTTGAAGAAAACTGTTTTAATCAAGAAATAGAATTGCTAAATAAGCGTATTGAAGTTTCAGGAGATTATATTGAAAAATAAAAATGTTTTTGAAAAACGTAACTATTCTCTTTCTGTTCTAGGCTAAGAAGCGGTTCGGACCGCCCTCGTATCTTAAACATATCAAATACTTATAAGAAAAAAATATTAAAGCAATATTTTATAAATTCGCAATGAAAAAATGTATAACCTATTTACTATTTTTTAAGTAATAGATCTTACAGAAAAGCCAAAGGCTTCGTGGGATTAGAATTAAGAAAAATGTCCATTTGAAACAAATAATAAATTAAGGCCCTAAATCACTTGCGTTCAACACATCACATACGCTTCTGCGAACGCAGTAATATTACATTGTTGCAATACTGTAAAACCATTGTGTGGTTAATGTTACCATTATAAATTTACATAAAGCTACACTTATTTTGCATTGGCAATGCTACAAACCTATCAGCTGTTCAATAATTTTGGTTGGTTATTTATCAAGAAAATATTTCAAATTGTGAAAAAAAAATCTTTTAAAGCAAATAACTATAAATACAAATATACAAAGATACTTCTTCGAAGGATGAAGATTCTTCAAGCGTCCTAGACATATCTATTGAAAAAACCCAATTGAGCTCTACTATCAACATCATGAATTTAACGAATAATGAATAAAGGCTCAGTTAGCCGACTGTAATGGAATGTAACTGCAACAGTAAGAAACAGCTGATGGATATTGTTATGTGTAAAGTAATGAAAATGGTTATGGAGATGTAAAGTAACGCAACACCGTAATGTATAAATCTGTAAGAAATAGAATTTCCTTACATTTGTACGTCATTACACAACATTTCGTTACAGGCGGCTGAGGCGTAAGTAAAATAACACTGTGGAGATTTACAATATTTTTATATTTTGAGCTGCCAAAATTAGGTATTCCACGAGCCACATCTGGATGCTTTTCAATTTCAGCTATCAACAATTCAAATTGAGATGCCGTTGTGTTTGTTTTTTTCACCCTAAGAAAAATTTTAGTAGTATGTTTATATTTACTTACATCATATTAATAAAGTTTCTATAAAATATTAAATTAATTGAATAATTTTGTTTTAATAATATTTTAATTCAACTTAAATCAAATTTGACAACGCAAGTGACAAAATACACAATTTCAAACAGTTGTTTCAACAACAACATAAGAATCAGCTGTTACAAAGCAAGCAATCATTGCTTGAACGTCGTGATTTGCAAAATGTAATTTAACGCAACGCTTAGAAAATTCTGGCCTTGCGTTTTACAAAATTAAGACCCAAGCTAAACGAAAGAAAGGCTATATAAAGACCTACGATTAAAGCTAAACTAAGACTATATAAATACGTACGATTAATATATAATGATTTACGACCTACTAAGACAAAACGTTTCGCAATAGTTCGTGACATTTTCGGTCGTTCGAGAGGAGTTTATAAACCATTTGGAATACAATTTCATTTGTGGATTACAAGTTAACTCTCCTTTTCTTTTGGATATTTATATTATACGTATATTTTTATAGAGGGTAAATGATTTAAATTTATAACAGTTTAAACATCAATTACCTTATTAAATTATTAAATTGTTATTGAAATGACTTTAAAATGTCAACTTGTTTTGCCGAACCTGTTTTTGATACTTATATTTTGTATATTTTATTAAACTGATTTCATCAAGTGGAAATAAAAGAATCATTAAAATTTGTTTATTAAAAAATAAAGAATCTACTAACCTTTTAATACATTATAAAATTAAAAAAAAAACAACTTAATTGTTTGGGTAACCATGGTTTTGACATTTTATTTGCTTGATTTCCTTTAATATCAACTAAAAGTTTGCCATACGCATACAAAATTTTTCATTTCCACGTTGTATGTTTATTTGTTTGTTTGTGTGTAATGCTGCGCTTTAGCTCATCTTTAAGTTAATGCTTTTATAAATAGTATAAATTGAACTACATACATATTAAGGTAAAATGTTCAACTTAATTAAAGTTGTTTGTTTTATACAATTTCCGTTAAAAGTCTTTAAACGCATAATTGAGACTTTGCCAACATAAATTTCAACATACATAAATGTCAACATAAAAAACACAATAAATATTTTTTAAACTCGTACATACTCTTTGCTTTATAAGGCTAATTAAATTAATTCATGTTTTCATACATTTTTTATAAAACAAACCCTTTAAAAGCCTAAAAAAAAGTAGCTTAAACGTCAAACTTTTAACATTAAATGAAATTTGTTGTGTGAACTTCAACTTTGGACACGTAACGGAAATTAAACCATTTTCGTATACGTTTGTTTTAAAACAAAAAACGCATTTCCGCACTTTTTCATAGTATGACCTGTAGTAACAATTAAATTGTTGTTATTTTTTTTTTTTAAAGTAAGTTTTTATTTAAATTAGTAAATGTCAAATTGAATTTAATTATTAAAGGTAAAATATGCTAAATGGATTTTTAAATTATTGTAAATGAAAGTTAATTTCAGTTAAATACAATTTTTGTTAAAAACCTACTGACATAAAAGGGTATTTTTATTGCTAAATATTTATTTAATTTATTAATATTGAATTTTTTCAGGTATGTGAAGCCAATTTTTTCGTAATATTTCTGTATTGAATAACTTTTATCACATAAAATATAAAGATATTAGGCTACTAAAGAGAATCTTAAAACAAAAATTCTAAAAATTAGATTACAAATGCATTAAAATGTATTTCCAAAACTGGTTCGTGTTCGATATCGATTTCCATCACATGCCTGATTGTTTTTTTTTTAATTGCGTCACTTCAAGACCTAGAAAAGTAATGGTTTTGTAGAGAATTGTAAATAGTTCTTGATTTAATACAAAGTTTACTTTTAAACTTTATTTATTTTATTAACATTTTTATCTAATCTTTATTTTTTATAGATGACGTGGAACGTTTAAAACCACAAAAACGCGGTTTCTTTCAATCAATTTTATGCTGTTGGCGGCGTAATAGTACAAAAACAAATCAAAATGGTACACCCATTGACGGTTCAACAACGCCGCCACCTTTACCGGACCAACAAAGGTACCTACTACCTCAGGTTAGGCATTCGGATATGCACAAAAAATGTATGGTTAT
The DNA here is from genome assembly GCA_916048285.2 of Bellardia pandia. NCBI lineage: Eukaryota > Metazoa > Arthropoda > Insecta > Diptera > Calliphoridae > Bellardia > Bellardia pandia. The sequence continues at coordinate 95,401,832 of OU696531.1, read as the reverse complement.
AGATTTGGATGAGACATTAGTGCACAGTAGTTTTAAGGTAAGTTTTTTCATTTTGTCAAAAGCATTAATTTTTCGAAAAAAGATTTTAAAACAAAACAATAATTTCTTTAATTTAAGTTTTTTCTTAATTAAAAATACAATTAATTCATCTTTATATATAACTGACCCGTTTAGTTGCTAACAAATATGGTTATCATAACTTTCCAGTTTTCGAACTTAATTCATATTTAGGAAAAATAATAAAGAAAACCTAAAACTATTAATGATTTTGATCAAATTTAAAACAAAATAACTAAATTTAAGCATGTTCTAAAGTTTTAAACCATGTTCGAATATTCGAACTAAATTTCGAAAATTCAAAATTTACGTCAAAATGTTTAAATTTACCTACTGTTAATAAAAAACGGTCCTTTTTAGAAATACATGACAGCGCCGCATCACTGCAAATGTAGTGTGTTCTAAAATGAAGTAGTGATGCAGCTGATGCACAACGAACATAAAAGCAAGGATCACAAAAATGGCTGATGCAATAAATGAGCAACTTACAGTACAGAAACCTACAGTATCGGACTACCTTTCCCCGTGAGCATTTAGAAAAATAAAAAATTTTCTGGCAGAATATTATCTGTAGCGATGAATCAATATGTTGTAGGTTCGAACATGCGGCGCAACCGAAAATATACTTCTAAGATCGTAAATATGATAGATAGCGTTTTCGGGACATGGTGTTGGTCTTACACATAAGGTCGATGTACAAATGGATCAGTATGCCTATCAAAGTGTGCTTTTAAATACAAAATCTATATGCCACTTAAGTGAACTTTTACGCTCAACAACGATCCAAAACACACCTCACGTACTGTGAACAGTTGCTTGGAGCAGAATAATTTTGATGAGTTGAAATGGCAAGCCCAATCTCCGGATTTCAATACATGAGAACCTATGGAATGATATGTAACGACATATAACGGCAGTTAAACCAAAGTCAAAAGGAAATTCAAAATGCTTGGTACGCAATTCCAAAAGAGCGCTGTATGGCTTTGGTAGAGAATATATCCAGGCAAAATACAGCTGTTATTAAAAGCAAATGATATCATAGTAAATATTAGGATTTAAATAATTTTTTTTTGTTTTGTTTCTCTTATGGCACTATAATTTTTATTTTGTGCTCAATTACTCACCAAAGATTTTTGCAGTGGTCTTAGGTTTAAAAAATTACGAATAACAGAAAATATTTGCTTAAAATGGCAACAGATATCAAGTGTGCTAATCTTGTGTTCTCCACTGTATTCTGCTGATAATGTGGCCCACAAAGAGATTTTGCATACAAAACTCATTGTTGGCAGTGTTTGTGGCCCCAATTGTAATCAGGCATAAGAGGTGCATATAATTATCGTTATCCTTGTTGAATTGAATTACACTACCATCGTACAAAATTTTTAAACCTAAACGAAATATAGACCTTTCAAGAAATATAAATTTGTTATATATATTCTTTAAAGTTTTTTTTTTTTTTTATAAAAAAAGTGGTCTGACACTTTTTTGTCCAAAACTCGTATTATTTTTTCAACTTTCAAATTGAAAATCGTTTATTTTTTGATGTAGCGAAGATATTGTGCTTTCATAATAAAATGCCTAAATAGTTGTAAAAAGAAGTAGGTCTCACATAATTACAATTTGTCGCCCACTTTTTTGTTAAATTGCTACTTTTTGCAGCGGAAAATGTTGCATTGGTTGCAAAGATGCATCATGTGTATTAAATAACAGTGATGACTAATATGCAATTTTAACCGCTAAACTTTTATTATGGCGTAGTGATGCAACTTTACAAAATTTTCTAACCTAATCAATATTTAGCTTGTTGTTGTGCTGTGTGTAAATGTACGTGTACAAACTTAAAATACCATTTCTAATATTGCTTTTAAAAGGACATAAAAGCAATTCAAAAGTACATATAACCTCATTTCAAAGATTAGCAGCGTAAAATGTCATTTATTTTTTTTTACTCATTGGCTTACAAACAACACATTCTTTAGAAATTAAAAACATACAGCTCCTCGTATGTGTTAATAATGTTTTGTGGCTAATAAATAAATAAATACTGCTGCTCTTCTCTTTGTTATTTTGTTGTTTACACATGAAATTTCCTTGAATTCTATAAATACTACTCGTATGCTTTTATCTTCATTACCAGCACACATTCGTGCATAGTTCATAGTGTGTGTCGTTTGTTTTTAGTGTACCCTTGTTTAAAATATCTTTGAAGAGCAGTTTATACTCTTCCTGCTGGCTTCCTGCCGTCGTCTGTTGTTCTTTTCAAGGATATTGTAATTTATTTTTCTATTAAAAAAAAAAAGAATAAAAAAACTTATTAAATTTTAACACTTTGTTTAGGATTTCAATGCTTTATTTTGTTGTATAAAAAATTTTTTTAAAACAGTTTTGAATACATATTACCAAACTATTACCAAACTACTTCTAATTAATACAGATGGTATGAAGTAGTCATTGAAAAGCAAGTTGTTCAGTAAAATTCATTACCAAAATTTTGCTGGGTCAGTCAACTAAAGTCATGTAAAGTCTTGCCTACAAATCATTTAATATCATATTGAAATCATAAACAACTTCCTTAAAATCCGCTGTTAAAAGTCGGTTTAACCTCCACTTCCCAATCTTTCTTATGACGTACTTTATATTTTAATTCTCTTTTAATATTTTTACGTATATTAAAGTGAAATTAAAATTATTTTTAAAACTCTTTATTATTCACAATGCATAGACAATTTTTAAAAATATATACAAGGTGGCGTAAAAGTAATCCTCCTATCAGAAAATGCTATAAATTTTGGGAGGCCCCTAATGTATTATAGGGGAGATTTAGTCTCCTGGCATGAACTCCAATCAGACAGTGTTGATAATTGTCACCACATTCCGTATTCAACCACGTGGAATGTTTATCAGTGCTGCAGTTCTGCGACGGTCATATTTGGTCCAAATAGTCCTTGCTGTCGCACAGGTGGTCTGAAGCAGCCACCTAGTTTAAGCACATTTGTAGAGTTCATCTTGAACCCGACGTTTGCACGCCGAAAGCGGGATTCCTACCAATTTACCAGTTTCCTCTGCTGGGAGTGGGGTTCCTGTCTTGGCTAATGAGTCCGAAATGCAGTTCCCCGAGATATTTTGATGTCCCGGTATTTATATGTCGCCATCTCATTAAAAAATGCCCAGCATTTTAGAACCTAGTTGGATGTCGTTGATTAAGATCTCCAAGAGGTTCCTCCGAAGAGATTTTGTCCACTAAACGAGGGCGCCATACATTAGTATTGGCTTGTTTAATTCTACTTAAATAACTATATAAAAATGCAATATAAAAATGTAATTAAAACTCACTCGTTATCGTTATCGTTTTCCAGCACATATCTGATTATGTACTTTAACCCTAGAACACTAACCTTATTTTTTATACGTTAACAGTAATCATTAGTCCAATCGACTGACATATATATATAACCGATTTTTTCGATATCTATATATGTAAAATTGACACATCTAATAAAGGTTGATATTTGATTTATTATAAATGTAAATAAAATAACAAATTTTAGTTTTTATAAAACAATTCATTTAAAATGTTATATTTAATAAAAATACTTTTGAGATCAGTTGTTAAAAATAATAAAAAAAATAACAAAAACAAAAAATGAAATCACAGAATTCATTACAAACAATAAAACTTAAATTATATAAAAATTAAATGCAAAAAAAAATATTTTTTTTTTATTTTTAAAACATTTGCTGCAAACTTCATTAGTCGATTCTCGTGTTAGTCGAATATAACTGAAAAATTGCAACACTTACATCAGCAATGCGACCGTTCACAACGAGAAAACAACGACTACTGAGTATACAAGAAAGTTAAGAGTGATCGGTAAAAAAAAATATAAAAATGTGAGCGAAAACGTAAGTGATGTTAGTCGAATCGACTAACGTTAGTGTTCTAGGGTTAATGACTTTATGTTGATGCTCACAGTATATACAGAATTTTATTGCATACTCTGAGGGTATTATTTGGTAAATTACTTTTACATAGTAAATTTTTTGTTACATTTATTTTGTTATTGTTATCATTGTTATTGACGTTTCGGTTTTCTTTTTTTTATATATGGCCATTCAATTGTGCATGAAAAAAGAGTAAACTTATTTCTCTGTAAAATGTTGACTGCAAATATCAACAACAATATGATTGGAGTAAAATGTTTCTGTGGTTTTAATGTTGTTGAAGTGTTTCAATGTTAAATGTGACAGACTGTAAAAACAGTTTGTCAGCATAATCTGTGCTTTCCAATTGGTTTCCAAGGGAGCATAAACAACCTTAATATTTTTTTTGGCAACCATCAATGAGTCATCCTTTTTAAGTATTTATACACAAATTGTAGCAAAAGGTTTATGATTCATTTTTGGCAAGTTTGTAAAGTTTCATTTTATTTCTTTTGTTAAACTTTTGCTTTTTATAAATATGGTTTTTTCTATTACATTAAATATGCATTTTTCTTTTTTGTGTTTCATTTTTAGCCAATTCCAAATGCTGATTTTATTGTACCAGTTGAAATTGATGGCACCATTCATCAGGTGTACGTTCTAAAACGGCCCTATGTTGATGAATTCCTACGAAAGATGGGCGAATTATATGAATGTGTATTATTTACAGCATCACTAGCCAAATATGCAGATCCTGTTGCCGATCTGTTAGATAAGTAAGTACTTGATTTTTAACTTTTGCAATTTCAAATATTTGTCCTTAAAAATTAACAAGTATCAATAAAATGAATTCCTACATATAAAGCAAAATAATTTATGGATAATTTAAGTATAAGTGTTCGTTAATCTTGTAACACTCCGTCCTGTGCAGAATTTCTTTAAATAAATTAATCAATCGGCGTTGACAACTCTTGTCGATGTTATATATCGATGGAAAGCCTTTCTTCTTTACCTTCATTAAAACAAAAATAAAAAAAAATTAAATAAGAAATAAAATGTGTTGCTTTTTTTATTAAAAATTGTATTAAAATATTTGTTGTATCTAAAATTTTACAGATTTTATTAAGTTTTTTCCTTCGTCTGTAAAGTAACAAAAAATCGAGTTAGGCCTTTTTTATATTAAGCCATCGATATGTACTTGTTGGAACAACGTTACCTCTCCTGTTGAAATGAAAACAATTTGTTCAATCGGCGAAAAATTTCTTTTCCACACATAAGTTTGAACTATGTTTTGTTCTTATTAGAAAAACGTTTTCAGAAAAATAGTTCGTCTGTCATCAAATGTAATATTCACACAATAAGACAGCCTTTTAAAAAAATAACAAGAAACATTTTACAAATTTGTGCCTGTAATTCTGCCTACGTTTTGTTTTTGTGCGCACAAAACGATGACTTGTCAAGACGTGGACTTATATGTAATTTACGCACAAATAGAATGCTATTTCAATTATAAATATGAACACCGACAAAAAAAAAACGATAGACGAGCATATATAATTATAATTGACATCACTGCTTTATGTCAAATGCAAGGATGGAAAGTTTTGATATCAAAAAAAAAAATACCAGTATCAGCAAAAGTTATATTAAATATTTCTTTGTAATTATTTACTTCAAAAAGCAGTACCTAATAAAACATTTCATAGTAATGCAATAAATTTATTTGTAAACTAAGAACTTTCCATCCTACCCTTTTTGGGCAGAAGTTTTGATGTTACGACAGAGATACAATCACTTCGGGAGAACTTTTTCAGAGATCTTCACAGATGGCTCGAAATCGAATCGCACAGTCTCTTTTAGACTATCGGATCAGTGCCGGTATCTATACGACATCCAACTTGGTCCCAAAATTCCGGGCATCTCTTAATGAGATGGCGAAACATTCCTCAGTTCGACTCTTTTGGATACCGGGACATAAAAATATCCCAGGGAACTATATTGCGGATACATTGGACAACACAAAGAGTTATCTTTATGAAAGTTGAACTAAATAGCAGCCGTTCACCGTGCATACTTTGGCATTAAAATCAGCAAGAACAATTTTAAAGTTTTTTGATCGGCGCGAGAGCACAAATTAAATTTCAGTACCATTTAAAAATTACAATTTTCCATACCTGGTTTAATGCAAATGGCTGACAGTAATGCCAACGCGTCTCTTTTTCTTGTGCTAAAAGTTTCAGATCTCTGCTGTAGTACGAATTTAGTGCTCTCAATAGTTTTATTATAATACTCAAAGAAACCAAATTGAATCGGAATTGGATAATGTTACAATTATACAAAAATTCTTCAGAAATATGTACTTGAATAGCTAACATATATCAGGATATAGTTTAATAGGTCTATAAGAATATGTTTGGGCAAAATCTGTACCTGGTTTTGGTATCATTATTATTATTTGAAAAGCTTTACAATTTTGTATTTCTTTAACGCAATTACAACTTTGTAACAATATAATAATGTTTTTATTATAAATCTTTATTAATAAATATAAAAATAAAATTTATTTTTTCTTTATGCAGATGGAATGTTTTTCGTGCAAGACTGTTTAGGGAATCATGCGTTTATTACAGGGGTAATTATATTAAGGATTTAAATCGCCTAGGTCGCGATTTACAAAAAATTGTTATTGTTGATAATTCACCAGCTAGTTATATATTTCATCCAGATAATGCGGTAAGTAAAATTTCATAATTATTAATAATTAAATAAAAATTAAACTCTTTAGATGGTTTATAACGAGTTTTTTTCTTTTTGCTAATTTAATGTTGAATTTCAAATTTCTTTTTGAAATCTGTTTACAGGTTCCTGTGAAATCATGGTTTGATGATGCCAGTGATTGTGAACTATTGGAACTGATACCTTTGTTTGAGAAATTAAGCAAAGTCGATTCTGTATATAGTGTTTTGTGCAATTCAAATAATCCCTTAAACAATCACAATCAACAGCAGCAACAACAACAGCAGCAGCAACAAACCCAGAACCAACAGCAACTGCAGCCAACACCACAACATCAAATGAATCAACAACAGCAGCAGCAACAACAGACTATAACAGCAACAACTATTATAACTCAAGCTTCAACATTATCCACGCCAACAATATTAACGTCACAGCAACAGCAGCAACACCAACCAGGAAGTCCGCCCAATTCAAATGATTTAAACAATAAAACGTAACATCAGTGGGAATTAATGTTTATAAATATTTAATTTTCAAAAATTAAGCAACCCCATTCTTTTTTGTTTAAAACTTCAAAGAAAAAAAAGTGAAAAATTCAAAAAAAAAATTAAAATAATGCATATTATAATATATATATACATATATATTTTTAAAAATAATTTATTTTTTAAGATTTTATTTGTTGAAAAAGAATTAATTATCTTTAACAGTTTTTTTATGATTTCTTAAGTTGTTTTTATATATTTTTTCTTTATAAATTGACAGTTTAATTTCACAGCAGCAATATTAAAAAAATTTCAAGAAATCACGGTAAATTTGAAAGTTTGAAAACTTATGAATTACAGCAATTTGCATCTAAATTGTTATTTAGGAAAACAATTACAGAGCAATTAATTCTTAATTCTTAAGCGAAACAATGTAATTGTTAAGTATATTGAGACATTAAAGAAAACAAATTAAACATTTTTATAAATTTTTAATCTAAACAACTTCTTATTCAAAACTATATTTTAAAGCAATTAATTTTTCTGCGATAATAATAAATTTAAATGAACAGCATTTACAAACCTTTATAACATTATAAAAATACGTTTTTTTTTAATACTAATAAAATTCTGACAACAACTTACAGCAATTGAAACTTATTCAAAATTATATAAAGTATTTAGAAATTTCTGTTATTTCGTTTGGACATTAGAAAATAAATGAAAAATTACATAATTTGTAATAAAATAATGTAAACAACTTGAGGCAATTCGTTCTTATTGAACAATGTATTTTAAAGCAATTAAATTGAAATTCGAAAGTAATTTTCATCAGCATTTAAAAACATTTTTAACAGTAACTGCCGTATTTATAAAAAATAAAGTAGACTTGAAGTATGCTTTTAGAGAAAATTTTCATACAAAATTTTCTTAAAGTACATTTGAAGTCTATTTTAATTTTTTATAAATACGGCAGTAAATCATTTGCGTTGCTCTACAAAAGTACTAATAAAAGCATTATAACAACTTGGAGCAATTGATTCTTATTCTAATTTATATGTATAGTGGCTTACAGCTAATTTTATGCAGTGCATTTTTTCTAAAGCTACATAAAAAGAAAACTAACAGGAACTTAAAAATGAAATTTGTGTCATTTAAAAGCAACAATGTTATAGTCTAACAAACAAAAAACATTTGTTGCAAAAATGTACATTCTAATATATTAAAACTAAAAAACAAAAAATTCTAGTTTTTTTTACGTCACATATTATTTTATGTAGTCAATTTCTTCCGTACCATTAGCTCAATGCAGCATTGTTAGTTTTTCTTCTTTCTTGTTTTTCTAATAATCAATATCAACATTTTCTTTTCACATGTGAGTCTGATGACACTTGTCGGTACAAGTCAATTTAAAATATATAGTTCAAATGAGCCCACGCACACCGATAAAACAACGAGAATTGGTTTTAAACCATTTCCAAAATGGCCACTCACAGAGAAAAATAGCAGAAATGCACATGCCATAAAAGCTTCCACAGTCAAAAAATTATTGAGCATTTCATCCATGAAAATCGGGTTCTTAACAAAGGCAGAAAGGCATCAAATAAAATTTTAAATAAGCATGATGAGTGACACATTTTAAGAAAAATAAAGGCAAATCTATAGCTATCAGCTTTACAACTGGCCTTCGAAGTTGAAGCTGACCTGGACAAACAATTGTTGTTTAAGTTACATGCAAAGAACCGTTTAACAGACTGTACATGATTTCGTCAAAGAAAATGTTTGCAAAGAATTTTTATTTTGAAATTTGGTTATCTTCGCCAATGAATTTAAGTTTAACAATAATTTGATGTCAATCGCCAGACTCTAATGATATCGAAAATTTATGGTCAGTTTTAGAAATCAGCATAAAGATAACACCCGCAGGAATGAATAATTACATTTTACATATCGATCGATATTTCATTCCGCTTAGTTTTTGTTTGTTCGACTATAACATTGTTTTTTTTTAAATGATACCAATTTATTTTTTAAGTTCCTGTTAGATTTCTTTATATGGAGCTTTGAAAACAAAAAAATGCACTGCATAAAATTAGCTGCGAGCCACTGTATTTAGATAAAATGGAAACCAACATCTGTTTTTATATCCTACACCAACATAGTAGTGAGTATATTGGATTTGTACTGATGTTTGTAACGCCCACAAATTTTTGTCCAACACGCAGCTTAAAATATACTGATCGACTCAGATTCACTTCCTGAGCCGATTTAACGATGTCCGTCTGGCTGGCAGGCTGTTCATGTAAAGCTTGTGCACAAAGAACAGGTCGTAATTTTAAAGATTTAAAAATATATAAAATTTTATACATGATTTTTATTTACCCGAAGGACATGAAATTTGTTCCCTTTTCACATTTTTCCTATTAAAATTCAATGTTAAAAAAACAAAAGGTAACAAATTTCATTTGGAATTTTTATTCACGATAGGGGTGGTTAGAAAATAAATTTTTCGATTTCACGAATATACTTGTCAATATATTGTTCGTTATACTGGGATTTGTCTGTATTTGTTCTTTTGAATCTGAATCTATAAGAAAATGCTTCTCGTTTATTATCACGCTAGTTTATAGCATATTTATTTATGAAGTTCTTAATAAAAATATGTATGTATATTCGTGCATCCACTGATTGCATTTCAAAAATTACAAGAAGATTTACTACTTTAAGTGTGTATTAAAAAAATAGAAAATAGAAGGGTTAACTTCTAAAGTCTTTGGAAATCTTAATTAACTAAACTTTAAGATTTCGTTTTTGGATTTAGCCTCCAAAATCATTTAATGTGAAATAATAATTATAAGGATCCCTTTATTCGACAATACAATCAACAAATTCTGTTCATGATAACCATTTTTTGCATATTCATATTTAAAGATGTTATGGATATCAGTTCCAAAATGTTTAATAAAATCATCTCCTCGGTTTGCACTATTACACAAATGGTAACTTAAATCATATACATACATTCGAATGCAGTAATATTTTGAAATTTTACCTCGTGGTAGTACCACGGTACTAACTGAGTCTAAAATGTTTGTTCATGTTTACCACCCCGGCTTAAAACAATATAAAAACTCTTACTCAACAACAATTTAAATAGTCACTCTCTTTCAATGCACTCACTTAAGCCTCAGTTAGCCAACTGTAACGGAATGTTGTGTAATGACGTAAAAATGTAAGGAAATTCTATTTCTTACAGATTCATGGAGATGTAAAGTAACGCAACACCGTAATGTATGAATCTGTAAGAAATAGGATTTCCTTACATTTTTATGTCATTACACTACATTCCGTTACAGTCGGCTAACTGAGGCTTAACTGAGCCGTTACGCTAGGAACACAACTGGGACAACCAACGAATTAGTATAATTCTTAGTCTAACTAATACGTTTATTATTTGTGTATTTTCATATACCCAAATGTGTTTTATTTTTGGCAACGAATATTCGCAAATAAAAATTCGTCATTCGTCCCAGAACACAATTCTTAGTATAACATGTTACACGAAAACAACTGAACTGTCAAAAAGAGTCTTGCCTAAAAAAAGAAAATTCGCGAGTCATTGTCATTATCACTTAAAGGCAATCAGGCCGTTCTTTTATCGCTATCTTTGACAGATTTGCTGCTCACTCTTGCATTGGTTAATGTTTGGCTTCGTCTAACTGTACCGCGTTACGGTTTTTCGAAGTTGTGCATTGGTCACATGCGCTCGTTTTGGTTTTATAACCTATAAATTATTTTAATACAAGGTTTAAGCGTTAAAGCTTCCTGGGAATTTGAGGGTTTTATGTACATATGTAAAAAAAAAAATAAAAGAACTTTGCTAATGTTTTGTATTTGGACTTTTATCAGCTGATGCCACTTTATAATGAATTAATTTAATTAAAACTTTCATGCTACAGTCCTGGGGAGTTACAATTCACGTTTAAAACATTGTAATTTCATGGTGTTTATTTTGCAGTAATTTTTTGAATTTCCAAAATTTTTTTCTTAACAATGTTTATAAATAACACATTATACATTAAATTCGAAAACGTTTTCATGTTAAATACATGGAAGTAAAGGGCCCCACATTTCACCCTTTTTTTATTTTTTGCTTAAAATATTATCTTAATGGTTTGACAAATTTTCAAATTTACCATTTTTGCTTTAAATGCTATAATTTTTATAATATATTAAAGAATTTTATTTTAATTAAACATAAAACCAAACTAAAATAATTTTTTTTTCTACATGTATTTAAATATTAGATAACAAACTTTATATAAACATATAAAGAAGTAAAGATACAACCACAACAAACTATGTATTTGTATACATAATATATATATACATATATATATATATATATATAAATATAAACATACTAATTTATATATAAAATGGTTAATTAACCAAACCCCTTTAATTTTATAACAAACAAAATACATAAGCAAAAAATACATTTGCAAAAAAAAAATAAAATTATTAATACAAAACAAAAAAATCAAATCAAATATTTATATATTTTTTAATAAATATCTAAAAAAATATATATGTATAATAAATGAAAAACCACATATTTTTTAATACAATCTTAAATATAAAGAAAAATATATAAACAACCAACAACAACAAAACTACTAAATACTACTTCCCTGCCCTCATTCACATATTAACTAATAAATAACAGAAACAATTATAAAACTAAAATAAAATATAACCCACAAATACCCAACAGAAATCCTTAATTATAATTTCAAAACCCGCCTAAAAGTATAAGAGAGTTTTGTTTAAATTTATCTTAATTTACAACCAATAATTTAAATAATTATGTTTGCAGCCTTTAAAAAAAGCTTCAAATAAAAAAAGAGTCTTTATTTCTTATAAATATTTAATATATATATTTTTATAATATTTAATCCTTTTTGTTTTAACACACTTTGAATAATGAAAACGTGTGTGTGTATTTTAAATTAATTAACCTTTAGTTTAATATTAGCGGTATTCACACCGAGCTTGTTAGTTTGTTAGTCGGTAGTTTGTTAATTTGTTAAAGTTACCAACTGTGAACGACCCCCTTTTTAAAACTTTGTTAGTCTGGTAACTTTCGTAGTAAAACAGCTGATTTATTGTTTTGACACAATTTATTATTCTGGAAAAAATAAAACATGCCACGAGAAAGTGTAAAAAAAAACAATTGTAAACCATTTAATTACTCATTTTTTCTTTTGGTTATCCACTACGAGAACAGTTTATGATTTATTAAAATAAAATAAAAAATCATTTATTTAACATACTCTCAATGTACACAAATATTTTTTTTAGAAATGTATCACAAATGATTTTTTAAATATATTTATTTAGAAACTGCAACAGCTGATTGTGAGTTACCAACTAACAACTATTATATCAGGGGTGCCGTGTCGTTAATTTGTTAAATGTTTATCCGTTAGCGCGTTAAATATACAAAAACAAAATGCGTGTAAAAAAGTAACGATTAACGACTAACAAACTAACAAGCTCGGTGTGAATACCGCTATTGTTTATTAATTCTTAAATTATCTACATTATTTTATAACTTATATGATTTTTTCTTTTGATTTATCTAAATATATGTATTTTATAATTTAGTTAAAAATTGAAATAATAAAAAAAAAGTAATATTAAGCTTTAAGCTTAAACACGCAAAAAACAAATTTAGAAATTAAAATGAAATAAAGTTTTAAATTACCACCAATGTTTTGTTTTGTTTATTTTTATAAATTTATTTTATTTTTTCATGTGAAGTTTTATGTTGAAACAAATATTTATTACTGAAAATTGCTTAATTGATTTTCAAAATAATTTTTAAACATTTTTGCTGAAACTGTTATTGAAAACAAGTGTTACTCTAGCCCATGAATCAAATAATAAATAAATTGTGCAAAGAATGTAAACAAAATTGCCTCTCTCTGCGCATGACGTCACATTTAATTATTTACTATTTAATTTATATTAAAATGTAGCAAAAAAATGTAGTGAACTATATTTTAGTATTTTATATATTTGTATTATCAATTTATTATTTTTATTTGCTTTTTTTTGTCTCATCCGCTAGGCTTTTAATTATATATCTTTTTTATATCATCTGCCTTAAAGTGTTCAATACAAACTCTATGAGACACTTTTTATTTTGTTTTCATCAAGGTGTCAAAATTGTGCCCATTGTTTTTTTTTAATTTATATTATTTTTTAATGTTTCCACAATTAAAAACGGCACACTAAGCATTAAACACATTCACCACAGTAGACTCTCAATTTTACTCTCACAGTTTTTGTAAAATATAACGGACCTGCACAATGCGTAATCTATATTATTTGATTCATGACTCTAGTCTGGAATACAGTGTCGGTTAATTAAATTATGGTATTATTACTAAAATGCAAACATGAATTTAAACCACCTGGGGGTTATTGTGAATTTCCATTCGAAAGTAAACATTTTCGAAATATGTACATACATTGAAAAAAGTATAAAAATTCAAACGATTTTCTTTCCGATACGAATGAAAAGCTGTGCCGTCTAATACAGGGGGCAGCATACATTTTTGCATTTATTTTTTTAATTATGTACATACATAAATAGTAGAAGTCATAGTTGAAAAGGTGATAAAATTAAGGGCCGGATTATCATTCACAACACTAAAATGTTGTGCTGTCTCAACTACAACACAACATGCATTTTTATACGTTTAGACGAAGCCGTTACATGTTGCGAATCGTAATCGCAGTTTACAATATACAACATCAAAATACTTAGTGTTGTGAACGGTAATTGGGGTCTAAATTTCTCTGCATGGCAACAACGCTTTATTTTAAACAGTAAAGTTTCCACGGAAAAAATAACTTAAAAAACGTTGAAACCTTTTTCAGGCTCCCAATTATCATATAGTTTTTATCCGTCCAGAGATTCTATAACCTCAAAAAAAAAATCCATAAACTTCAATTACTTATAAATATCAAACCAATAGAATTAACACTCGAATACTTTCGTTAACACAATTACCAATACAACCTTTTATACGATCTTTACCACCTTCAAGCTTCCAATTTTAGATTCTAACTACAGTTACTTGACTTACTCTTTTTACATGTTTTACAATATGACCAAAGATCCACCAATGCTTTGTAGATCGTGTCGATCTTCAAATGTCTCCCTGACCGCTAAGCGAACTGTGAGCGACTGTAATTACAAGACAGCTAATTTTTATTGATCTAACTTTTAAAATCAATTCTATGGAACAATAATACAAAAATGTTGTATGTTGTACATTTTATGATACACAATGCTTTACTGCCGTTAACCGAAAGAACATATTCCTTGCGGCATCTTAGACGAAAATCATTCGATCGGATAAAATTGTTGGTTTATAAATGTGATCATGCTTTCAAATAGCCATGTGGCAAACATTTATTTTGTTGTTAGCGGCATCACTGTTAGGAATTGGAATTACATTGACATCATTTCATTCAAATCACTTCGAAAATCATTAAATGAGTCGGTAAAATTGTTGAACTATAAATGTGATCATGCTTTACCGAATTGTTAGTGGCATTTAATTTGCAAATGAACGAACAAGGATCGTAGAACACTACTTAAAGCCAGTGTTGATAAGCCAACTGATCCAGGGAAACCTTGTGCGAAAAACGAAAGTAATTTTTGCTTAACTTAATTCGAGAGTCTTAATGACTACTGAAAGCTCATAGACCATAACGTTTTTAAATTATGACCAGCTAATGGTCAGGGTCTCCATGTCAATTGTCCTGCCGATCCAATGAATTCGCTTAGACCTCTACGCAGATACTCGTATTAGAAAGTTGTATTGTTTTAGCTATTACAAGAATTTATACTTAGATGTTAAGACCCACTAACACCTTTTAAAAACCAAGACCTCGAAATTATATAGATACTTTGCGAGAAATAGTTAAAGATACTCTTTCGATATTCTTTGCTTTTATAGTAGAGGACTTTTGTATACAACATTTCAAAATAACTTTTTAGTAATGATTGAAAACAACAAAATATTTGTTTCTTTTAACTTTTTCTTTTAGTTACATGTTAATTTAACATAATGTTTAATTTAACATTTCTTTAAACCCTCTTAGTACTACAGCAGTTTACAGAGCTTTGAAAACCAAAACCAAAAAAGGAAAACCCCAAATTAATATAAGCTTCATAAACTGCATACATAAAAATGGTTTAAAAGTACTTTAATTATTTTGAGAATATAAATAAAAAAAGACCAAGCTTTGACAAATTATAACTGTAGATAAATATAAATATTTATATTAAACTATTTTTGCTAAATATAATAAGAAACACACAAACAAAATGAGAATTAAAAAATATAAAGATAAAGTCGGTCACTAATCGACTTAAATATTCTACACCTATAATAATACAAAAGACATGTATCATATTATCACATAAAACAAACATCCAAATATACAGTGAGCGTCAAAAAAAAGTCAACATCACATAATATTGCATTTTTATATAGTTATTTAAGTACAATTTAATTCACAAAAAAATAAACAAAAACAAGGTGTATACAAATTCAATTGATTTATTCTTAAAATATGCCAATTTTCAGGCGTCAAATTAAAGTAAACAGTGACATCATACTTATGCAAAAGAAAATCCTTATCAATCGAAAAGTAGTGGCAACTCTTTTAATTTGTCTTTGTTTGAAAGTATAACGGTAAAGTGCCGTTGAAAATAATTGCAATAATAATATCATTAAAAGAGAGTTGTGACATCAGTAGTGAAAAATTTACAATGGGAAGACAAACATCAATTGAGACTCTTCAAATCATAATAGAATTACTTAGTTTTAAATGTTTTAGTAAATAATGCTAATTTTTACTTTGGCCCCGATTACCGTTCACAACACTAAGTATTTTGATGTTGTAAACTACGATTACGATTCACAACACTTATCGGCTTAATCGTATATTAAATGTGTTGTAGTCGAAACAACACAACATATCGGGCCCTTAATAATTGTTTAATTTTTTACTTTATATTATTTAAAATAAATATAAAAAATAGTTTACTATAAAAATAGTTTTTACCAGTGTTATTGTTGATGTTTATTTTTTTATATATATTTTTTTAAATATGGTCACACTATCTATAATTATAACAGCTGTCGTTATTGTGCTTCATACGATGAATTTACACAGCGAATTGTCACCGACTAATTCGTCGTGTTGAGCGAAATTCGACGTTCGTCCCAGTTGTGTTCCTAGTATAAAATTGAATTATTTTTATGTTTCTTATTTTTCTAGTTTTTTGTAATAAGTTTAAGTTACTTATAAATTCTGCAATGTATTTTGTTTTAAATTTGTGTTGTATATATCGGCCCAATCATAAATAAAAAATACGCGGGAGTTTTTCCCCTTTTTATTTTTTAACATTGAATTTTAATAGGAAAAATATGATTGGTGTGTATGTATATACTGCAAGTAATCGTATATACATATATAACACATTTTTTTAAACAATATTAGCTGTTTACTTTATATTGACGCTCACAGTATAAAATTGGTATCAACTTTAAAGAAATAAAAATACGAGCTATCATAATACCTTGATATCAAAAAATACATTTCAAAAACTAAAGTTGAGCTTAAAAGATTTAAATATTAATAACAACTTCTATTAAAAGACTAGACTGGTTCAAAAAACAAAATATGAATTTACTTTATAACCCCCAGAAGTTGCCTTAATATTAGAAACAAATTTCAACTATTCTACCAAATCTAAAACTATATTTCCTCGAAAATCTCCTGACAGACAAACTTACCTAACAGATCCCAATTTATATCTTGGGTGTAGAATATTTCATCAATAAAAATAAACCCACCTATATAAAAATATACATAAATCATTAAAAAAAAACTATGTACATCAAAGCTCTGTAAACTGTTAAATAATATACATAATACCAATTTATTAGCTGCAAATTGTGTACTTGTATACCAAAACGTAAAACCATAATTTGTTTTTTTTTAATAAAAACCAAAAACGTTATAAACGGCTAAAGAACTTTTTTGATAAATATATTTTAAAATTAATGCTAAATATAAACAAGTATATATCATAGGCTTAAATTTAATTTTAAGTATCAAAAAACTTAACAAAAAGAAAACTATATTTGTATTAAACTAAGTACTACTTCTACTTCTTTTTTTAAAAGCGAAAAATAATTTTAAATTTGGCTTTATTTTATTATAAACTATTCTATAAACTATTTTTTTTTATATAAAATATCTGTATGGAAAAATTATTTTTTAATTTTCATTTGTGTATTTGTAATAATCTCAAAATTTATTAAAGAAAATAAATAAATTAATTAATTCAAATACATGGAAAATGGAATACATTCATATATATAATAAACTGTGTTTTATTTCAATTAAAAATTTTAAGAAAGTGGTTGCTAATCGGGAAAATTTTACCAGTTATATTTTTGTTAGAAATTCCGGAAATTGTTTGTCGGTTTATTTCGTAAATTTTTTATAAATTTTCTTCTTAAAATTTCAGATAAAACAAATTCGTTGTGATATGTTACAATCGAATGGGTTAGTTTAAACACACGTGGGTTCTCCATGGGTCTCGTTGTGATATCTGCAAAGCACTACAACAAAAATAAGACTTGCTTAACTTAAGCACAGCAAACGTTCACAGTTTTTAGCTCAGTAAAAGCTGACTATGTCAGCAAATAACATCACATAGTAAAGCTACAGTCAATAGTTTTATTTATGTTTTGTTTGGCTTGCGCTGTTGCTTGCTCACTAACGAAGTTTTAAGTGTAATCTAAGCAGAAATGTGTGTGCTGTTGCTAATTCATAGTCAGCAAATTCAACGCTGCCGAAAAAGACTTAAAAATTTAAGCAATCAAATCTTTGGGATATGTGGCGTATAATTAATATTAATTATTGTTTAAAAAAATTCTTTTACATATAGCGTATGATTGATATTAAATGCAGCCTTTTCAAAAAATAAACTAAATAAATACACTAGTAACTAGTTTTAAAAAGCTGGAACAACTTCGAAATATCCTACAACTATTATATTAATTAAACACATTACATATGTCTCAATATTGCTGCACATGTATAAATATTTTATTATTACAACAATATTGGATTTGTTTAAATAATTACTCATGTTGAAAATTCTATTGAGCTTGTCTCACATTTTGGTTTGTGACTTTATTGCAACTTAAACAATTTAGCTGATTTTCAATAGCAACCTGTTGAGGACAATAACAAACATTCTCAGAGATTTTTTTTAATTCGTTGTTGTATGTTGTAATTGATTTACACAAAAATATTGAATGATAGACAGACCAATACACAGTCACAATGTTAAATATTGTTAAAAAAAAAAAGTTTAATTTTTTTTTGAGATTGTCTCACATTTCCCAACTACTTCCAATTTTGTTAAATTTCAATTCCATGAGGCCTAGACACATGATCTGAATGAATCTTACTAAATGTCTATTTTGTATCTTAGACGTGAAACTAACGTCCATCCCGACAGATCCCTCAAGTCGTGCAAGTAAAATTCATCCAAACTATCCAGTTTCTGGTTTTGCTTTAACAGAGGAGGCTGTAGTGCAGTTTCGTCCTCTTATTCATAATGATAGCTTGTACATGAGTTATTAAAAGACATATTTAACATCCCTGCTACCACATTCCCTAGTCGATCGCGTGGAATTTCTTTATAAGTTTTCTTTTTATTTTCAGATAAATGGAATAGGAAACGTGAATCAAGTATGATATTTGGAAAGAAAAGATTAAAGAGAAAGATAATCAGCAAAACTGGTCAATTTCAAGTCAAATTATTTTTACCTAAACCATCCTGATGCAAGTATAAAGGCATTCTGACACATTTCTTTAATAGATCAGTGAAGTCGTGCAATTTCAGGTCTTGCTCGCTCCAGGGGGTTTATTGTGTATTTTGATTCGAAAAGAAAACTGTTCGAATTTGTATACTTTTTACATTGTATTCCGAAAGCTTTTGCTACACAATAACACCAGATCCATCCACTGCTTCATCATGACAGCACCAATGACCTGTGATCACTGCTATCCCATCATCGATCACGTGGAATGTATATCAGTGTTGCAGTTCTGCGGCAATCTTATGGGTCGATTACAGTTGCCAAAAACATATTACAGATGATTTGGTATATATCGTTCTATCTGTCTCATTTTAGAATCATAAAAGTTGACATTAGAAGAACCAGGGGAATATATTATGCTCTAGTCCCTTTATTAGAAAGTTAGCTTAACAAACAATGGGTAAATGATCTTATTTATCTATCTTAGATCGAACTGATTAAATACGTTCATGGGTTCGTCATGTTAAGAGTTCCAATATTGTAATGACTTATAGAACTGGGCCACTCAAAAAAATCATTTTTAATAACCCCCCTTTGCTTAATACATAAATAAAAATGCTTTGAATTTAATAATTTTTATTGAAGTTTTTTGTTTGTTTTCATTTTTTTTTATTTTATATCGTTAATCATCGAATTTTGTTTCTTTGTTTGTTTTTTTGTGTTCTTTGATCTTTGATTTTATAATATGTATTCATATACTAATTGTTAATAATTTAATAAGTGGTTTAATGTCTTTTGTTTTTTAATCATTATGTTCGATTACGTTTAATTTTAGAATTTTGTCTAATTTCTTTATAGTTCTGGGTTTTCATTTACACATTTTCGTTACTTATAAATTTTATTTTATTTTTTGTTTAGTTTATAATGACATTTACACATAAATAGTACATAGAAAGATATTTTTTGTTTGTTGTTTATTATTAAGATTAATTAAACAATTCTTTAATCATTAAGTGTTAATGATTTTTTGTATTATTATATTTACTTTTAAAGGTAAGATACCTAATTATAGCTTAAATTATTTATTATTATTATTTCTTTTTTATTATTAATAAATACCACACAAAAATAAAAAAATTTATACAAATAAATTTTTATATAAAACTATAAAAAGGCTTTTGAGGTAATTAATGCAAAAAACATTTAGAGCAACATTTTTACAATATAAATTTTCAAGAATTTTTGCAACATTTATTTTGTTTTCATTTATTTTATTTGTTTATGGACTTGATAAGTTTCATTTACGGAATATTGTGAATATTAATTTATTATTAGTTGTTTTGTTCATATAAGCATACAATGGAATAATTACTAAAATCAAAAATAAATTATTTTGTAATTTGTAAAAAAAAGAAATATGTATATGCATAAAAATATAAAACTTCTTAAACATTTTCTCGTTTGACATAAACGTTATGCCGTTTTGCTAAATATAAACAAAAAGTTGCGCGCAATGGAAAAATTTTTAAAAACAACCCTAATTTTCTTTAATTTATTTTTGTATTTAGAAAAAGACTAATAATAATTTGGCAAATAAATATTTCGTTTTGCAATAT
Organism: Bellardia pandia; assembly: GCA_916048285.2. NCBI lineage: Eukaryota > Metazoa > Arthropoda > Insecta > Diptera > Calliphoridae > Bellardia > Bellardia pandia. The sequence continues at coordinate 95,381,081 of OU696531.1, read as the reverse complement.
TATTAAACTTTAAAGTAGGCTTGAGAATGACAGCTAATTAGGATTTATAAGGACGTTCAATAAGGGCCTTGAGAATGGCAATTAATTATGTAGGTTCAATAAATTAAACAATAAGCAATTATAGAAGACAATTAATTGATCAAGTGATGCACAGTGCTTGTAAAAACTTGTTTCTAGTCATTGAGGACACACAATATAAATAAACAATTTATAAATACATTGGCTCACAGATTATTTTATCTATCACACCAAATATAAAATTGTGTAATTGCCTTCATGTGTAATTAATTTCAAGTTTTTAAAACCCATACGTGCCTGCATAAAATAAGCTGTGACATGAAAAAAACGAACATTTTTTGTTTTTTTTAGCTTTAATATATTAAAATGTACATTTTTGCAATAAATTATTTTTGTTTGTTAGACTGTAGCAATTATTTTTAAATGACACCAATTTATTTTTTAAGTTCCTCTTAGTTTTCTTTAGCGTTGAAACCAATAAAAAATGCACTGCATAAAATAAACTGTAAGCCACTGTATATCTAAAAGGTTAATTTCTCTACAAAATCTTGTCGTTAATTAGATTTATTTATACGAATTAATGTTAACAATTACTGCTATCAATAGCTGGGTTTGTTTTTCCGCAGCAAAATCCTATTATATTGTAAGCGTATACATATATGTATAAAGTAAAAACCTGGTCATGGTATAATTATAATTATATTTACTTTTAAATAATTATACAAGGTGAGTGCAAATCGGCAACAAATACAGAAACAACAGGCTTTTTGTTTGTGTAAAATAAAATATTACTGTCAAAAACATCTGAAAAAGTATTACTTTTGACATAAGTAAATTGTAAACAAAGTCAGTTACTGCACTCACCTTGTATAATTACACCATGCACCTGGTATTGTTAAAAAAATATTTTATTATATAATTTATAGGTAATTTAACCAAAATATTACTGAATAACAAAAACTAGAAAAATAAGAAACTTAAAATAAATAATTCAATTTTAACGGAGAAGTACCAGATTTGTTCAGATATATAAAAGGGTAAAACGTAAGACACTCTATCATGTGAGTCAATTTTGATGGAAAGATCTTCTAATCGTACTCGCGCTCACACTTTTTGTAGAACATTTTCAGTTATTTTTACAGCACTAGATATTGGGTTCACTCTTACTTCCCTTACTGTAGCTCTTACTTCAGTTTTTGTAAGACGCTTTTGTCGTTTTGCACCATGCAAATTTCCTATGTTATTGTGCTAGCTATGCTTAGGATCATTGTCCTTAACCTTGTACTTAACACTAGGGGCTACATTGTTTTTTAAAATGTCAAGATAATCTGCCGTTTTCATTGTAAATTCTATAAATGCAAGATTACCGACCACTGATGCCGTCATACAACCCCAGACTATTACTGAGCCGCCGTCATGTTTTGATATTGGGTCGAATTATTCATTCCGTTCCGCGATTGGGGAAAGAAATTTTTTGTGCGGAAGCCTAATTCGAAATTATTGGGTCGAGTTATTCATTCCGTTCCGCGATTGCAAAAAGAAATTTTTTGTGCGGAAGCATAATTTGAAATTATTAATTCCGTTGCTGCAGTATTTTTCCTTTTTGCGGTATCATCTCTACAAAGACTGTATTGCGGCATGTCGCAGGACTGAATAATTACATTTTACATATCGATCGATATTTCTCTCCGCTTAGTTTTCCTTTCCGTGCGGAATCAATAATACCACCCATTACAAATTATTCAATCATACAATCATAAAAACGGGGCTGTTATGAACTGGTTCAGATGACATGGTTGAACAATTTCACTTAATCTGTTGTAGGTAATTCTAGCTAAGGCTAGACTGTATCGATTTACTTTAAGTTCAGGATATATATTAGAAGCTTGGGAATAACTTTATTAGAATTCTGCTATCAATAATGACACTTAAAGAAAATCCAAGTAACAAAACAAGCTATTCTTAAAATTTTTAGAAAGAAGTCAGTATATTTGATTAATAATGCCCTTATGTTACTTAAAAATGGAAAATTTTGAAAGCGTTACCATGAATGAAGCCTTTAAGATTACAAATTAAAAAGAAACGAATTTGAATATTCAGGTGCAAAAGTTTAAGTTAAAAACTCCCTAAATAGTTTAGACTCTAGGTTATTTATCATAGTTTCATATTTGTATAAAAATAACAAGCTGGAACTCAGTACTTATTTTTATGTTCTTATTTTTTGTAACAAAATCAGTCATAATATTCTAAAATGTAAGATGGATGACTTTTAATATATATGTATATATGTATTGTAAAAAGTATTTTTAGCAGAATTAAATTAAACTTTGTTAAGCAGCATTTGAAATATAAATTAAAAAATTAACTAACATAAAACTGTTATTAAATTAAAAAAAATAACTACATACTTTATTGTTAAAAGAATTAAATGGAAATTTTGTTTATAATTTGAAATTATTGTGTTTATACGTACATTTGGTTTATTTAAGTTACATATATAATTACAATTATTACTCGTATTAATTAATTTGTTGTATTATTAAATGCAATTTTAAGTAACATTTTCCTTTATTAAACTTCTTTATTTCTGGGTTTCTTTCAGATATATATATATATATAAACAATTATATAAGGTAATTTGTTTTAAATTGAATTTATTTATGTTGTTTTTTTACGCTTAAAGTCGCTTGGTAAAAAATAAAGTATTAAAAAACTGGTGTGTGCTGTTGTAGTTTTAGTATAATTTAAATTAATTATTAATATTAAAGTTATGACTAGATTTAAGTGCAAAAAATTATTATTTGTTTTCAAATACTTTTAACTTATTCATTTTTAAATGAATTTTTATTAATTGTTCTGTTTTTATTATTTAAAAAAACGTTTTCGTTATATGTTTGTAACAATTTTGTTTAAAAAAAAGAAAATTTTTTTAATAATTGGTGTTTAAATTTCGATTTTTTGTTTTGTTTTGTTTTAATAAAGATTATAAAATTTGTTTAGTTAACATGAGAAAAAAGTGTGTAAGTGAAATTTAATTTAATTTATATAATTAAATATATAATTATGAGCTGTTATATTTAAATCTATATGTTCTTTAAGGGAGTATAATATTAGAATTAGAGTTAATTACACAGTAAGCTCTTTGTACAGAAATTTGAGTTGAGCAAGGTTTATTTAAATTAAAGAAAACTATTTATTTATTAAATGATGCCCTCTAGACTTAAATTTTTTGTGTTTGATAAAAATAACTTAAAATTTTCAAGTTTTTATATGTGTTTACAGAAAATTAGTAAAACAAACTCTAAACAACTCAAATTTCTTTTGTTTGTTCATTTTATTTATTATCTTGGCAAATTTTAAAAACAATTCCTATTTATTTAAGTAGCTTTGTTAATCCACCAACAAATTCATGTTTAACGTTTAATTCTTTAAGCAAAGAATTATAATAACATTTCGGCTTTTTAATCTTATTAATGTTTTACTTAAAAACTAAAAAGAAAATAATTTACGTCTTTTTTTAAATATAAATTTCTTTAAAAATAAAGTGTAAGTGTTGGTAAAACGCAAACAAAATTTTGCAAATGTTATTTATAAAAATTATTTTAAAAACTTCTTTATGCCTATAGTTTAACGAATCGGTTTGCGATGACGTTTATTTTATTAAATTTTTTAATGTTTACAAAAAAATTTCTTTTGTATTCTTAAGGTTTCTTTCTTTTAATATTGAATTTTTCATATGTTTTTTATAAGGTGGTTTAAATTACATTTACAACATAAAAATATGGCTTTTTTCTTCCTAAATATTAAGTAAACAAACAAATTATAATAATAATAATAAAAGAAACTAAACAAAAACTAAAATAAAACAATATTAATTAATACTCTCTAAATAAATACTTATATTTTGTGTATAAAAAAAGTGTTTTTGTTATTATTATTTTATAGTTTAAGTTTAGTGTAATAAAGTAGAGAAAAATAAATACATACATACATATACCTAATTTAGTACGCTTAAAATTATATACTACGCGTAAAAAATAAACTATAAATAAAATTATTGTAAAAATATAAAAAATAACTCAATATTACCTTGGTTTAATGTGTTTGTTTGGTTTTCTTTGATTTAAACATTAGCTATGGGTGCTTTGCTCGTCATCGCATCCCGATTCGACTTGTCCTACACATACTGGTAATTATGCCCAGCCGCCGAGGACTCCTCACCATTGCGCAGCAATGGTTCATGTTCTATAGTCTTATTGGCCTGCACATCATAATCATAGTAGTTCATCCAATCGATACGTTTCGGTTTTAGCAAACCGAAGCATGTACACTCCAAGAAATCCACTAGGTTATTGAAAGCACCACGGGTAAAAGGTGACTGGCCATTGCGTGCCTGAAAATGTCGATATCTTCCACGATTCATGCGTTCGTTAGTGGTCATGCCTAAACATATAACCTGATATGTTTGACATATTGTAAGTAGTATGACCCAGGACATGTGCAGCAAAGCATTGGCCATCACCCAGCCAATCCAGGCATTACAATCACCAATGGCACGTAATGCGGCAAGAAAATCTTTATTGTAAAATAAATAAGTATGTAAATTATTAAAACAATTAGGGTAATTAAAAACAGTCAGTTCCTTATAGAAATAAAAAAAAACTACTATTACAACTGAAAAAGAATGTTTTGGATATTGAAAATCCTCTAGAAAGCGCTAAAAATAAGGAATAACCAAAATATTGTTTTCAAATGAGATTTTTGACAAACGATAGCGTTATATTTGTATTAACAGAAATATTGAAAAAAAATGTTTCCCTGATTTGATCGTTTCCAAATTTCTTCGAAGTTTCGAGTATACAGTGAGCGTGAATATAAAGTAAACATCTAATATTGTTAAAAAACTGTTTTATTATATACAGCTATAGACAGAAAAATAGCGCACTTATTAGCAGTAATATAGAGAACGGGAATTGAATTATTGGTGTTGTTCTCGATGTACGAACGTTTTCCCGTCAGGACGAATCAAATTAATTTTGGTTTCATCTGTGAAAAGTACTCTTTTCCAGAATTTGATGTCCTTGTTCCGGAGTAGTTATGCAAAAGATAATAGTGCCTTTATATTATTTTTTGACAGAAGTGTTTTTTCTACTTACACGACCATAAAGCTGATTTTCATTGAGGCGTCTTCGTACAAGTCTACTGGAAACATTTAACCAAAATTCCTCATTTATTTCAATCATTATTTTTCTCGATGAGTTGAAAAGATCTAGCTTACTTTTTATACCCTTCACCTTCCACAATATAATTTTCCGACCCTATAAAGTATATATATTCTGGATCCTTATAGATAGCGGAGTCTATTAAGCCATTTCCGTCTGTCTGTTGAAATTAATTTTCTGAAGTCCCCAGATATCTTCGGGATCCAAGTCTTCAGTAATTCTGTCAGACATGCTTCCGAGAAGTTTGCTATTTAAAATCAGCAAAAACCGTTCACAAATAACGGAGATATGAGCAAAAATCTCTGAACCTCTGAAAATTTCATCAAAAAAACTAAGTGTATTAATATTGTTACAAATACTTTCATAAACAGATGGCGCTGATCAAACAAAGTGTTTAAGTGTGTTCTTAAACCGTAATATAAGTGTGTAAAAAGACTGTTTCATTTGTAATTGTATTTATGTACATTTAAATAAATAAAGACTCGTTATATTTTCTTCAAACTACTTGACGCTTTTATTTTGCATTTAAAAACAATCCGGTTTATTTAAAGGAAATAAACCACCGTTTTTAAAAGGTAAAAACGTAACAATATAATATATATATATATATATATATATGTTGAATGTATATAATATAATTATACATCCACAACAAAGGTGAAGGGTATATAAGATTCGGCATAGCCGAATATAGCACTCTTACTTGTTTTAACTATTACCTTATCCTCACGAACTGTTATTTTTTTATCTTCGGATCTTTTTTTTCATTAAGCAAATTTGCATCTGATTTAACACATTTAATGACATTATAAACCATCTTTCGAGAACATCCAATTATTTCAGCTATTTTTGTTTGTTTTATATTTGTTTCCAATTATTGGTTGATAAAATTAATGATAAACAATATTTTTGTTAAATTACACAAGAATTTACCACCGAAATTAACATCAACTATTTCTGTTGAAAATCGAAAAAACTGTGCACTATTTCATTGTCTAACCAAAAACCTTAATTTTTAACAAAATATGACAAAATAGAGAACGTGCAAAAGTTAACATGACATTTCCAACGAATTTTTGAAAAAGCAGACTGGAGAAAAATAATAGCAAACAATTCCATGTTATCATTCCATTTTTCAATATAATACGTTTGGCACTTCATATTACAAATTTAAAACAGAATGTGTTGTATAATTCATAAGTAACTTCAGTAATATACGACTCATTTACAAAAACTATTAAAATAAGGAACATAAAAAAATAATTCAATTTTAATATTTTTGGTTTGTAGATCTTTTGCCTTCATCACATGGCAATCTTCTAGACATATAATCAACGAATCAACTGCCTTTAGGTTATCCTTGCAAGAAATATTTCTTTACCTAATTTTTTGGTCCAGATATTCCCACAGCTGCTCAATTGGATTGAGGTCTGGGACTGCGGAGGATGATCAAAAATGTTTGGACAATAATTAAGCAACACAATTCACAATTTTAGACTTAGGTTTAGGATCATTGTCCTGTTGGAAAATCCAGTTTAGCGCTAGTTCTAGGGGCTACATTGCTTTTTTAAAATGTCGAGATAATCTACAATTCTCATTGTAGATTCTATAAATGTAAAAACGGAGCCGCCGCCATGTTTTACTGTTTTAGTAACATATTTATTACTTAAAGCAATTAAAAGAATTGCCACTATTTTTGGAATGACAGGGGTGTTTTTGCATAAGAATGATCCCCGTAACGCCTAAATATTTGTGTATTTTAACAATATATCAATTAAATTTGTATACGCTTTTGTGTTTGTTTCTTTTTTATTTGTGAATTCAATTCTACTTAAATAACTATATAAAAATGCAATATAGTTTTCTTATATAACATTATTTATATAAATATAATTAAGCTTTCCTTTAATTAATATATGGTGTTGACTTTATTTTGACGCTCACAGTATATTAACAAGTCACAATGTATATGTTGCATATTTGTGCTGTAGATTATTGAAGAAAAATAATTTTTAATACTTTTAAAAGCCCTGAGTACGACTCCAACAAAATAGCTTTTTACATTACTTAACTGGTAAAGAAATTTTCCATAAACACGGCTAAGCGCTATTGGCGCTTGGAAGCATGGATCGTTTTTACGTGCAAGTATTATACAAAACCTTCCAGACAATATTGACTATCACACTCCCAGACCCTTCTTCACAAGAAACTTACGTTTTTTAATTTCAAACGACATGGAATCAATGGATGCCCCCCTTTACACAGCTAGCACCTTCGTATGCACAGGCGGCTTCAAAAAAAGTTGAGCGATTTAGTGGAGGAGTCTACATCCATTAATTTTGGATAAAGATGTCGTTCAGGATTCCAAGAGTGTTGCATGCTTCAGGCTAAAATATTGGTTAATAAAAGTGCGGCTAATTTGATCAGTTATAATAAGAAATCTGGTAGTGATGTTTCTATATATATACTGGTAGTCAAGCAGTTCTTAATAACAGATCATTTGAACTGATCTTGAGTAATTTGTGAGGTGAAGATTTTGTTACGAATTGTGTACGTAAAACAGCTGAATGTTACAATAACATACTACAACAAAATTACCTTCCATTGAATGAATTCTATAAGATTTCATGATTACAAACTACTAATCTAATCAAAAAATCGAAACGAATTACAAAAATGTATAAAGTACGCAAGTAAAACTTTTCTAAAATATATTTACTAATCAATACATTATTAGTAGACAATAATTAGTTATTACTCACCATTAAAATTAACATTACAACTGTTCATATAATAGTAAGAGCCACCATAAACCATCCAAGCACACATAACCAAAAGCATCCACAGAAAACCCATAAAGTAGGTATGATTCTTTAAGCCAATACAATTGCCAACCCAGGGGCAATGGTGATCGAAACGGGCCACACAACGATCGCAAACACTGCAATGTTTTGAACGTATAGGACGTCTAACTAAACAGCCAGAACAAAATGAGGAGGGTTCAAATCCAATCCCACCACGTTCTGATAACTCCACAATGGTCTGTTAAAAAAAGGGAAAATAAAATTAAATGATAACCAAGTATAAATATAAATTTTATAGACAAACCTTAAATCGTTGTTCCTGTGTTGGTTGTATTATGCCTGGATCACCCTTCCAAGACTTAAGAAAGCATAACCATAAACCACCCGAACATATTAAAAACAGCACCGATGTACCAAACGATACCGCATCCACAATGTACACAAACCATGTGATATAAAACCAGGCTTTTGTAGCACAATACACACTCAGTGGTAGTAAAGCCATTAAATGGTCATCGAATAATGCTTTCCCTAATGTATGAAATACCGCATAAAGACAACCCAATAAAAAGAACTTTATAATGTACAGTGTATTTAAGGTGAATATAACACCGGCCAAATAAAAGGCAGTAAAGGGGCATGCTACCATTGACCACCAACGCAAACGTTTGTCATGTTTGATACGAGTTATCAGAGATCTGCGTTGTTGTGACGACAATGCGGCATCTTTAATACGTTCCAGAACTTTTGCACTTATCCAAACGGCACCGGATTGCGACTCGAGCATTGTCAGTGGAGTTTCGCCCCGTAAATTGGGCACATCTAAGGAAGCTTTGGATTTTAAGACTAAAGTATTAATCGCTGTAGCATTACGCGCCAATATAGCCCAGTGTAATGCGGTATTGCCATGTGTATAGTCAACCATGGCGGGATTAGCACCAAGGGTGAGAAGTAAACGTACGGGATCTAGAGCACAGACCTGAAAAAAGTGTAAAAAATGTAAAACGTATTTACTTGGCATTTTTGTTAGTGTTCTTTAAAAAAAAAATTGGAGAACAACACGTTCGATTTAACATGTTTGACAAATTCCAAAAAGACAAATTCGAAATAATTTTTCATAAATAAGTCAAAGTAATGTTTAGACAGTGACTAAAAATGTACTTAAACATGGTGCAACTATACAAGGTTCAACTATACAAGGTGAGTGCAGTAGCCCAGCTGACTGGCTTTGTTTACAATTTATTTATGTCAAAAGTAATACTTTTTGAAGTATTTTTGACAGTAGTACATTATTTTACACAAACAAAATGCCTGTTGTTTCTGTTTTGAGTTGTATTTGTTGTCGATTTGCACTCACCTTGTATAGTTGCACCATGTACTTAAATAAGACTTAAGTGAACATTACTTATTTTTTTAATTAACATTCTAGCTGTTTACTTATTTTAACTCTATGTATTTGACAATTTAATTACTAAACTGAAAGATGTTTTTCTTTATTTGATGATTCAGTTTTTCAACTGAAAGGAGTTTTACACCTATCACTAAATTGCCATTTTTTAACTTATTCTTAAAAGATTTCCTTTAAATAGTCGAAGTAAAAGTCAATTCCACAACTGACATTTAAAAAAATTGATTTATTGGAATTTTTCAAAAATTCAAACCTTTATTAGGTAAACCTCTTACATATGATTTAAAAATTCTTTTAAATTAAATTAACCACTTACCTTCCAAGCAGCCCACATTAATGCTGTCATACCACCACGATCCTGTAAATCAGGATCAACACCTTTGGCTATAAAATACGCCACCAATGCTGTATGTGCAAATTGTGCTGCAATATGTATGCACGAGCATCCCTCCGCATCGCGTATACGTGGATCAGCTCCGGCAGCCATTAGGAGTACAACAGCACCCAAATGACCTTGTCTTGTGGCCCAATGCAGAGGTGTTGCATTAAGTTCACCACCCAAGGCATCAACTACAGCACCTTTTTCCAAAAAATATTTTATAATATCACGGCGATTATTGATTGCTGCCCAATGCAATAAAGTCACCGTTTCACTGTCCGGCTGATTAACATCCCAGCCGGATTCCACTAACTCTTTGACTCTTGCTGTAGCCCCATACTGAGTGGCTTTGACAATGTCAAAACCACTGTAGTCAGGTTCTATGGGTGCACTTGGTGGCTGTTGAGCCATTAAGGCATCCTGCCGTTCGGCTTCGCGTTCTGCCTCTGTGTTGGGGGCACAAGACCCGGTCGTCGCTGCATTGCAAGCACTTTGATACATGTTTTGCGGTTTCTTAAACATTTTATTGCTTTTTGTGATTTTTTTTAATTTTCTTCGTTTTGATTATTCAATAGTCGCAAAAAAAACTTTTTTGCAACTCGTTTAGAGGATATTTTATGGTGCAAGTGGTGATTCACCCACCTCCTCTTTATTTATTACGTACCCTTGCACGATTTTTTTACGATTTTCTCGGTTTAAAACATTTTGTGTTTAATGATTTTAGCTCTTAACTACAATTCACACTTTTCCTTTAGGTTTGTGCTTATTTTTTGAGATTTTCTATAGATTTGTGTTGATTTTTTCACAAAAACTAGTTTTTTTTTTATCGCTCCGAAGAAAACCTTTTTCTCAAAGCAGTAAATTTTCTTAATATGACAGTTGTGGCGACATTAGAATCATAATGACAATTTGTCTAGTTGAGAAAAATGACAACAGATGGAGCAGATTATGAATAGTGTTGTTAAATTAGCGAACTTATATTTATTATAACAAAAAACTTTTAATTTTAAATATTTATATAATATATTAGAAAAAAAGACGATAAATTTAAAAAGTATTTCAATATTTTAATCTAAGTTGGCAATTTTAAATAAATAATGATAATAAAAGTGTACAATTAATAGCTGAATTTCGTGAAATTTGGTTTGCAATAAATTCATTGTTTCAGTACATGAGTGACATGTGGTACCGTCCGCCAATTTTTAGCTCTTATCATCTCTCGATAGCAGACAACATAGCACACCATATAAGTGGCACCATGGTGAAATTAAATACCAGGTGACCGCATTGCTACAACAATTACAACAAGGCAAGAACAACAGGCATTTTTCTATATGAAAAACTTTCGTCACTGTCAAAAAGTTTTTTTTTTATATAACTTTTTGGCATTTTCAAATTCACCATGAATAATCAGCTGGCGCTACGCTATCACCTAGTATTTAAAGTGAGTGAGTGAGTGGCACGTTCAGCATGCAAACAATATTTTTCAAAATGCGGCAATTTATATTTGACGTATTTTTATAAATCGCTAATTTTGTTTGTGACATCTCTGCCTATTATGTAAAGTGCTAACAAGTTTTACATTAAAAACATATGTTTTGATAAAACAGAGTTGTTACAAAGCAACAATTTCCCAAGTTTTAACCGCGCAAAAAAACTATATTTTTATGCAGTTTGTAATTTTTCGATAAACTTAGGTAAAGGGTTTTACACATACAACAAGCTACAAAGAAATGCATTAAAAACTAAGCAAACATTAATAAATTAAAAAATATTGTAAAACTAAATGAATAGCTTTGGTAATAAAAGAAAAGTTGGAGCAGCTGCTGGTAGCTCCACAAATGGCACATCAAATGGCCAGCCTAAAAAACCAAGGTAAGCTAAACATTTTAAATTACATTGGAGTTTATTAAATACTTACATTTTCCAGAAATTACGATGACGACGATGATGATATGGCTGGTGGGTTTGAAGTTGATTTTAACAACGATGACATGGACATGACCCAACTGATGGGCGAGGGTCCTGAAAATCAACAAACCTCGGTTAAATGGTCCCGTGTAGACCCACCAGAATTGGATTGTGCCACCGATGCTTTAATATTTCAACAAATAGATATTGAAAATTATATAGGTGCCCCTTTGCCCGGCATGCCAGGTGCACTTCTGGGTCCAGTGCCTGTTATACGCATGTATGGTATAACCATGGAGGGCAATTCAGTGTGTTGTCATGTTCATGGCTTTTGTCCATATTTTTATTTGGCTGCTCCCAAAGGTTTCGAGCAAAGACATTGCCACGATTTGAGAGCCGCTTTGGATAAAAAAGTGTTAGCCGACATCCGCGGCGGCAACAGGGATAATGTGCAGGAGGCGGTTTTAAGCGTGGAATTAATAGAACGTTTAAATATTTATGGTTATCAGGGAGATCATAAGCAAAAGTATATTAAGATAATTTTGTCAATGCCAAAGTTTGTGGCAGCTGCTTCCAGATTGTTGAAAAAAGAAGTTATATATAATGAATTTGATTTTCAAGACTGCCGTACATTTGAGAATAACATTGATTTTGATATACGCTTTATGGTGGATTGTGATGTGGTGGGCTGTAATTGGATTGAATTGCCTGCGGGTACTTGGCGCAAAAGAGGTCGAAATTCAAAACCCTTGCCCGAAAGTCGTTGCCAGTTGGAAGTAGATGTGGCTTATGATAAATTTATTTCGCACGAGCCCGAAGGTGAGTGGAGTAAAGTGGCTCCTTTTCGTATTTTGTCTTTTGACATAGAATGCGCTGGCCGCAAGGGAATCTTTCCCGAGCCAAAAATGGATCCTGTTATACAGATCGCTAATATGGTAATAAGACAAGGCGACCCGGAACCATTCGTACGCAATGTTTTTACTTTGAAAACATGTGCTCCCATAGTGGGCAGTCAGGTTTTATGTTTCGATACGGAAAAAGAACTACTCGATAAATGGTCCAGTTTTGTGCGTGAGGTGGATCCAGATATTTTAACTGGCTATAATATAAATAATTTCGACGTTCCTTATCTGCTAAATCGAGCCGCCCATCTAAAAGTTAAAAACTTTGAATATTTGGGTAGAATTAAAAATATACGCTCGGTTATAAAAGATCAAGTTTTACAGTCCAAACAAATGGGCCGCAGAGAAAATAAATATGTAAATTTTGAGGGCAGAGTGCCATTTGATTTGCTCTTTGTCTTACTGAGAGATTATAAGTTAAGGTCTTACACTTTAAATGCTGTGAGTTATCAATTTTTACAAGAACAAAAAGATGATGTCCACCACAGCATCATCACTGATTTGCAGAATGGCGATGAGCAAACTCGGCGACGTTTAGCCATGTATTGCCTCAAGGATGCCTATTTACCGCTCAGACTGCTCGATAAACTTATGTCTATTGTCAATTATATGGAAATGGCCAGGGTAACTGGTGTTGCTTTAGAATCTCTGCTTACTAGAGGCCAACAGATTAAAGTGTTGTCTCAATTGCTGCGTAAGGCCAAAACAAAAGGTTTCATAATGCCTTCGTATTCCTCTCAAGGCACGGACGAACAGTATGAGGGTGCTACGGTTATTGAACCAAAACGTGGCTACTATGCCGATCCCATATCAACGCTTGATTTTGCTTCTCTATATCCTAGTATAATGATGGCTCATAACCTATGTTATACGACACTATTACAACCTGGCATGAAAGATAAATTGGGTTTGGGTGATGACGATTTGGAGAAAACACCCTCAAATAATACCTTTGTCAAAGCCAGTGTGCGCAAAGGTTTGCTACCAGAAATTCTGGAATCTTTGTTGGGTGCTCGTAAACGTGCCAAAAATGATTTAAAAGTGGAGACTGATCCCTTTAAACGCAAAGTGTTAGATGGTCGTCAATTGGCTTTGAAGATCTCTGCCAATTCGGTGTATGGTTTTACAGGAGCCCAAGTAGGTAAGCTGCCTTGTTTGGAAATTTCGGGATCGGTAACCTCGTATGGTCGCACCATGATTGAACTAACCAAAAACGAAGTAGAATCTCATTATACTCGAGCTAATGGTTATGAAAATGATGCTGTAGTCATTTATGGTGATACCGATTCTGTAATGGTCAACTTCGGCGTTAAATCTCTAGAGAGAAGTATGGAATTGGGAAAAGAAGCAGCCGATTTAGTGTCGGCGAAATTTGTTAGTCCCATAAAACTGGAATTCGAAAAGGTTTACTACCCCTATTTGCTCATTAATAAGAAACGATATGCTGGTCTTTATTTTACTAGGCCAGAAACCTACGACAAAATGGATTGTAAAGGTATTGAAACAGTGCGTCGTGATAATTCTCCTTTGGTTGCTAATCTAATGAACACTTGTTTACAAAAACTACTCATCGAAAGAAATCCCGACGGCGCTGTTGAATATGTTAAACAAGTTATATCCGATTTGTTGTGTAATCGCATTGATATTTCACAGTTGGTTATAACAAAAGAATTGGCCAAAACAGACTATGCGGCCAAACAGGCTCATGTTGAGCTGGCGGCCAAAATGAAGAAAAGAGATCCTGGTACAGCGCCTAAATTAGGAGATCGTGTTCCCTATGTTATATGCGCTGCAGCCAAAAATACTCCAGCCTATGCTAAAGCCGAAGATCCCTTATATGTGTTAGAGAACAGTGTACCTATAGATGCAAATTATTATTTGGAACAACAGTTATCCAAACCACTACTTAGAATATTCGAACCTATTTTAGGAGACAAAGCAGAATCGATTTTATTAAGTAAGTGCCTTATAATTAGAAATATACACAATCTTTTTATTTGATACATATTTTCCAGAGGGCGAACATACACGTACACGCACTGTGGTGACCTCAAAGGTAGGCGGTCTGGCTGGTTTTATGACGAAAAAATCTTCCTGTTTGGGTTGTAAATCTCTAATGCCTAAAGGCTATGAAAATAAGCCATTATGCCCACATTGTGAACCTAAAATGGGTGAATTGTATATGAAGGAAGTGGTAGCCAAGCGACAGATGGAAGAGAAATTTGCACGTTTATGGACGGAATGCCAAAGATGTCAGGGATCGTTGCACGAAGAAGTATTATGTTCCAATCGTGATTGTCCCATATTCTATATGAGACAAAAGATACGTATGGACTTGGATACGCAAGAGAAGCGTGTAAGACGTTTTGGTTTGCCCGAGTGGTGAACGAAGGTATTGTAAAATGTTTAGTTTATAAGAATGGAAGGAATTGAATGATTTTTCTTTTTGTTACTTTTGAACTGTGTCGTATCGTATACTAAAAAAAACAACAGCTTTGGTTGGTTAAAATTTAATAATATGCTTTGAAATAATTAAGAAAATGAATTTCTTTAAACAAGTTTCAATGAGAGGTAAGTAAGCCCTGCAATGGTGTGTTGCTTCAAGAAACAAATAAAATTAAATCGAAATAAAAAGAAAAAATCATGGTATTATCAGTTTTTTGTTTGCTAATTGTTAGGTTTTTCATCAAGAAATTGGTTTTCCAACCATGGACATATTGGAATAGCAGAAAGTTTTCACATTTTACTTGTTGACTTATCAGTAGTAGAAACTTTGACAACTGTTTCATTTAATTAAATTTTGCTCCAAAATTGAAGTAGATTTGCTGAATTCATTAAAGAAACAAAGATTTCCGGTCTAATGAAAATCTAAGCATTTGTTGAGAAGACTGCATGCTGAACGTGCCAATTTATGGTGCGCTATCTGATCTGGATTATTGACGATATGGATATTATCAACATGTGGTTACGACAGGATGATGTCATAGCCACCGAAACGAAGAATTTATTGCAAACCAAATTTCCCTAAACTTTAGCCGCTCTGATCATGCGATTGTTTTTAGTGGTTTTAAGTTGTAAGATATAGTCTATACAGAGCCAATAGAATATTTTATAGCCTTAAAACTCAAAATCCGTGTCATGATTAAGGAAAGCAACCTGCCCTTTCGACAAAATGTGATATACATGCTAGATATTACATCCACTTGAAAGTAATTCAGCCCAATCATGAATAAAAATTCCGTGGGAGTTTTTTCCCTTTTTATTTTTCTAGCATTGAATTTGAATAGGAAAAATTTGAAAAGGGAAAAAACTCCAGCGGAATTTTTATTCATGATTGGGCTGATTGTTTCTATCAATTGATTAGATTTCCATACTAAAAATTGTCTTTAATTAAATTGAAAACATACATTATACATATTTCCTACTTACAAACACACTAGAGTTAGCTAAACGTATAATATAAAATTACTCCATAAAAACCCTTGCAAAACTTTTTATAATTACTCTAATATTACATTTATTGTATTGTATTTAAGTATAAAAAAAATTCTATGACATACTAAAATCTTAAAAGGGGTGGAGGATAAGAGCTTTCTTCATGTATCTGTTTCGCTATAACAGAAAGGACACAAGACAAATAGGTTTGTTATAAACTTGTTTATGTTTTTGTTTTTACTTGCATATTTATAATTACTTAAAATTACAAACGAAAAAAGAAGGAATCGTTCAGTAGGAAGGGATACAAATTAAACAAATAAAATATTTCTTTGACATAATTGAATAAGAAAGGTATTGGTTGGTATATTTTGGGGTTGTATGGGAGAAAAAGATGTGTTAGGTT
This sequence comes from Bellardia pandia, assembly GCA_916048285.2. Classification (NCBI taxonomy): domain Eukaryota; kingdom Metazoa; phylum Arthropoda; class Insecta; order Diptera; family Calliphoridae; genus Bellardia; species Bellardia pandia. Next base: position 95,364,596 of record OU696531.1, on the reverse strand, counting down.
AAGTAAATACGACTATTTACGACTTTGTAAAGTATTGGAAAGCCAATCCATAGCTTGATCAAGACCTTCACCCTTGGTCGCAGATGTTTTGAATATTTGGAAAGTACGATTCTTTAGATTTTCCAAACCTAAGGCATGGTGTACTTCAGCCACAGTCATACAGCCTTCCATATCTTGTTTGTTGGCTAATACTACCAAAACGGCACCGGCAAGTTCTTCTTCCTACAAATTGAAGAAATTTAAAATGCGAATTCTATTACCATTACTTTGCTTACTTACCCTTAACATGTATAAAAGCTCATCTTTGGAAATGCCTATTCTATCACGATCTGCGGAATCTACTACATATATTATGGCATCTGTATTGCTATAATAACAACGCCAGTAAGGTCTAAATAAAAAATGTACCTATATGGTGTTATTTGCATTTTATTAAAAATTTTTGTTTTTACCTTATACTAGTTTGTCCACCTAAATCCCATACTTGGAATTTTAAATTTTTATATGTCACCTGTTCCACATTAAAACCAATAGTTGGTATAGTGGTCACCACTTCTCCCACTTGTAGTCTATACAATATTGTTGTTTTGCCAGCACCATCCAAGCCCAGTATTAATATACGCATTTCACGAGATCCCAGTAAACCACGAAAATAACTTAGTACTCCTCCTGTTAATTGCATAGAAAAACAAGAAAACAAATATATTTATTTATCCTTTTTGCCTAAATGTTGACTCACTATGCCACTTTTTCTATGTTGTGGTTGTATTTTTTCTATTATGTTTATTTTAATTAGAACATTTTTTACTAACCCATGTTTTCTTAATATTAAAATTTAGTTCTGGTTGAAATATATTTCTTTTTGCTTTTACAGTATTTTTTTTTTTATTAATTTTTCTTTAAAAATATGCAAAAAATTTATCGGTTGTCCAATATATTTTCCTATGTTTTTTTTTCCTTTTAATAAACTGTCAATTGAAACGGTTAAGTAAGAGGGGAGAAATGTCATGACTAGAAAAAATGACAACAAATCGAAAGAGGGGAAATTATTAACGGCTATGAATGACGTGTCGGCATATCTGCAATTCTGCCAGATAATTGGAATTTATAGAGAAATATTTGGGAATTTTAATAATTAATGTTTATTTATTTATTTACTTGAGGACTTTTCAAATTTAATTTTTTAAAGAAAACATTGATTGGTTACGCAAATAATAAACAATTTGTAATATTTTGTTTTTAGTATGTTAAGAAAATAGTTAGTTGTGTTATAAGAGTGGTGAAATTGTACAAACTTAGCTAATTCAGCAACCACTCAGTAAAACACATCCGTTGCCAACTTTTAGGGTGGCAAATTTTCAATGACCTTGAAAAATTTCGAATAACGGAATTTGTGGTGAATTTATAAAAACTTACCACCATTATTTATACTCACCACGATTTTTTATACTCACCACGATATTTTCACCACTTTTTTGAATTCACCACATTGCAGAAAAAAAATTTCCTTTTTTTTTATGTCCGTCCGTCCGTTCCCCCCTCGTTTTTCCTTCCTTTCCGACTCTTTTCACACTCACCTCCTCTCTCTCTCATTCGTTTCGTCGTTCGTCGTCCTTCTTTGCATGATGTGTGGGTGGGGTTGGTTGTGCGTGCGGTGAATCCGATAACAACAACCAACCATCGGATGTCCTATTTATGCGAACTTTAAAAGAAAAAAGAATACGGGAATTTTTGTGGTTCATGCCATTTGTACGAAAAGCATGGTTTTCACACCCAATGTTGCAGTTTGCTCAATTCGAAAACTACACTTTTTTACAACTATGGCGGCCTGCCACTCAGTCGCTTCTCTGCAGCAAACTACTGAAGCAGCAATTATTTAAAATTGTTCTTCAATCCAACTCAAAGTTATTTTCATTAAAATTTTGAATCTGCACAGAAAGAAGCTTTTTTAGCTACATCAAACACAATAATAAATTGTTTGTTTGTATTAAAAATGTTAAAGACTTCTACGTCGACTGCGCTGCTGCATCATGTCATGTTTATTATTTCTTTTCACCGCCATTGCCAGAGTATTTTTTTTTGTGAGAGTGTGCGTCGCGTCGTATGAAAAGTGTTAATGTTTGCATTTTAGTGAAAATTATAAATTTTCAATAAAAAAACTAAATATAACGCAACAAATTTGATATAATATTATAATCTGGCGAAGAAATAATATTGTTTGAAAAAAATTTTCCATAAATTTTATGAAATATACACAAAAAATTAGTATTAAAGTGGTGGTTGTGTGTGCGTGCTACAAAGTGTATAACACGAAAATATTTTACAGAAAAACATTTTTTTTTTACATAGAAAATTTACAAGTTTAAACAATAAGAAAAAGTAAAAAAATGACTTCGCCTTCACCGGCGAATAGTCCCATGCCCCCGCCACAGGCTCCGAGCCCTATGGGACCGCCATCTCAAAGTCCGGCACCGTCACCCTCACCACACAGCCCTTATCCGCATCCAGGGCCACAGCAGGGACCTGGTGGTCCACCCGGTCAGGGAGTACCCACGGGACCACCTGGTCCACAGGGTCATCAAGGTCAACCACATGGTCCGCCTCATATGCAAGGTCCACCGCCAGGAGCCGGTCAACATGGTCCACCACCTCCTGGCCATCCAGGAGCGCCCTATGGTCATCCTATGCAACATGGACCTCCACATGGTCCCCCTCACGGTGGTCCTCAGCATGGTCCCATGCCAACACAGCAACATGGAGTGGTAACACAGCATGGACCACCACCACCAGGTCAACATGGCCCACCTGGGCAACAGGGTGTGCCACCAAGCGGACCTCCTATGGGCCATGGACCACCACCTCATGGTGGACCGCCTCATGGTATGCCTCAACAACAACCTGGATCACAAGGTGGTCCACCGCCACATTTGAATGGTCCTCCAGGCCAGGGACCACCTGGCCCTCAAGGACATCATATGCCTCCACATCATCAGGGCATGGGTAAATACTTGAAATCTTATTTTGTATTTAGTGAATTTTATTAACAAACGTTTTAAAATTTTCCAGCTCCTCACATGAGCATGCAAATGCCTCCACAAGGACCCAATATGCCACCAATGGGTTTTCAAACACATGGCATGCCACCCAATGTAAGTCGAGTTTTTATTTTATTTATTAAGCTTAATTTGAATTCTGCCCATATTTTTGTATTTTGCACAATAATCTGGAAAATTACATTTTCCTAAGAAACTCATGGGTCGATTACGGATGGCAACCGAACCGCAGTAGAGTTGACAGTTGCCAAAACCATATTACAGATGGCAACTGACAACTGTAAGCTGTTAACTTCAGTTGCCGAACATGGCAACCAAGAATTTGTAGTTGCTTTGATTTTTATTTTAAGTGGTAAATTTTAAATGTTAGTTATTTTGTTGTTAAACTATTTATATTTTTAACATATAAATCTTTGTTTTCTACTCGAAAAATTTAAAAACATATTAAACACGAAAGTTGCCATACATAATAACAACCTGCGTGTCAGTTGCGTTGCCTATTGACAACCCAACTCCAGTTTGGTTGCTATACATAATCGACCCGTCAGATTTTTGAAAAATTGTTTGTCATAAGGTCGTTTGTTATAGACACTTTTTATGTGCTGACGGGTTTCGGTTTTTTTGTACGCCAAAATAAATTCCAAACAATTTAAACATAGTAGTTCTACGTGAACACATAATTGTTATGATTTTAAGTGTGTTCCATTTATTGTTATTACTACATTTCAAACATTAACATAAATTCTAAACATGTTATTTAAATTCAAAGTCAGTTAGGGCATCGGCTTCCTCAATTAGCTGTTTAACTTCCTTTAGCAGTTTCTCAGTTGAGGCACAAATCAAATCCGGTTTCATAATATTAAAAGGAGCCCCACTTGTATGGGTTATAACACCTCCTGCTTCGGTCAATATTAACGCACCGGCAGCAATATCCCAGGGTTGCAAATCCTCTACATGAAAGCACTGGAAACTACCTTTGGCCACATAACACAAAGTCAAAGCAGCACTGCCACAACCACGAGTGCTAAAGTAGTTACAAATATGTTTTTAGTTAAAAAGTTTAGTTAGTGTTATGGTCAACTTACCCGGAACCATTTGAAGCCAATTTGCACAAACGTTTAACATTTTTATCTCTAACAGCAGGAACATGTATCAAGGAGATTTCATAGCCAACCACGGCGTTTTTAATCTGCAATAGAAACATGTTGAATATTAGAAAGTTTCTTTTTTTTTAGGAAATAGTTTAATTTAGTATATATTTAGTTGCTGTTCTACTAAGGTTGTACTCATGCACTAAATTTGCATAGTTTTATCCAAACAGCAAACTTGTTTTGTATTGTCTAGAAACTCGGCTGTTTTATGGCCTCTGGTTGCAAATCAAAAAGTACCAAACACATATTTGAATTTAAATCACACAAATTCACAATTAAATAAAATGTTATATTTATATTTACAAACCGGTAGGTATATTCCAAACTATAGTAATAACCAAAATATGTGAAATGAATAGAGTTTGACAAAATATACAGTTTCGTCTTTGAAAAAATTGAGTTTCGTTTGAGTTTGTTGGAATACCGATATATTTATATATAAAGAAAAAACTTATATTAAAGCAGAAACAAACTTAGAATATCATAACATAACTATCCACTAAAAGTTTTTCTTAAGAATCCTTTTCTATTCAATATGAGGGTAGAAGATGGTATTGCAAACAAGTTAACAATTTAAAGGAAGTTTTGCAAGCCTTTTAAAAAATATGCTAAGACAATTTTGAAATTAAAATATGTAATTAAATTATTTGAGAACTTTGTAGTTCAATAGAAAAGATTCGGTGCTGAGCAATGGAAAATCAAAATCGAAAAATAATCGTGCAAAAATTTCTTGTAAATCCGAAATTATCTGGTTCAAAAATTATACAAGCAAATGTTTACCACATATCGTAAACAACAAGAAACTTGATTTAGCTCCCTGTAATTATTTAAAGGTTGTAATAAATTAGTTTCGAAAAAATTAGGTCGGCGTAATAGATATATTGATCAAACCTAATTGTCAGCAGCTTTAGCCTATATAACAAAATTGGGCTGTTAACAAGGGAAAGTTAAAACGGATTGGTACTGTAGTTCTTGACAATAATTTTTTATATTGAAATGTTGTTCCATCCATCAAAACAAAAAAACAGATTTTTTAAGATTAATTTTTTTCTTTTAGTATTTTTTAAATATTGATAAGTTAGTATCAGCTTGTGATTTATTTAAAACATTGTATTAAATATATATATGTTTGTAGTCCTTCTGCCATTATCACAGCTGACAATCTTCTAAACATAGAATCCACGAAATTTTGTACCATTCATGATGTATTACTGCCTTTAGGTAATTTATTTTTATATTTTGTTTATTTATTTCAAAGTTATTTTCTAAATAAAACACAACATAAATTATAGTAATATAGTGATAAATAAAAGTTAATTCAATGATTATTGTCTTTTTGTGCGCTAGTTCTAATGTCTCTATACTAGTGACTCCATTTTTAAAATATCTAGATAATCTTCCTTTTTCATTGTAAATTCTATAAATAAAAGATTACCGACCCCTAATGCCGCCATACAACCCCAGACCGTTACTGAAACTCTGCCATGTTTTACCGCCTTCTTAACATATTTATTACTAAGGCTTCGTTCTTGGTTTGTCCTACACCAAATATTTCAAACTTACTTTCTTTTTTTTGTGAAATTCAAACGTTTGGTTTTGTTGTTCTTTGATATAAAATACTTTATACGTGGCACTCTACCATGTAGGTCATTTGATTGCAAAGATTTCCAAAAGTTTTCATCTTGGGTTTGCAGTTACTTCTTTTACTTCAGTTTTTGTTATGCTTGGTTTTCACTATGTCATTTTTGTTGTCAAATTGTCCAAATTGTTATGAAATTACCAACAATTTGGACAATTTGACAACAAAACTGACATAGTGAAAACCAAGTATTAGACGCTTTGGTGGTTTTGCACTAGGCAAATATTCTGCGGTATTGTGTTTGGTATACTTGTCTATAATTTGTTTTATTTTACAATGATGTCTTCTAACGATTTTATTTCATGCAGGGATTTACTTTTCTAAGTAAGTCTATTATAATTGGCCGAGCCTTTAATAATAAATTGTGAAACTTGCAATTATTTTTAACGGCAGTTTACCGTTATACTTTAAACAAAGAAAAATTAAAAGAATTACCACTACTTTTCGAATGACAGTGTTTTTTTCATAAGGATGATGCCACTGTTTTGTTTTTGTTTCTTTTTTTTTTTGTGAATACATTTCTACTTAATTATATAATTTTATAATATAATTTTGTAATATAATATTATTTATTTTTAAGATTTTCTTTTAATAAGGTCTTGACTTTATTTTGACGCTCACAGTCAGTGATGCTTTTTCTAGCCTTTTAACCATATACATACATATTTAAATAAAAAAAATGCTGCTTAGCTTAGTTTTATTAACATAGTCTAGTTACTTGATGCAAAATGTGTACAATCTTTTTTGATATTTAAGTTGCTGATACCTACATACATATACATACATATGTATGTATGCAATCAAAAAACCAAATAAACTTAGAATAATAAAAGTTTGCTAAACACTCTATTCTTATACAAATGATAATAAGAAACAAAATCTTTATCAATTGTCAAAAAACACACACACAAAAACGATAAGACAATTAACCTACGAGAACACAAACACCCAGAAAGAAGCAAGCACACTTTAACTTAACTAAACTTCAAACCACTTACCGTAGTACATTTTTTAGAAACCGCTATAGGCTGACCATTCAAATATGCACCATGACCCTTCCAGGCCGAATACAGTTCATTGGCAATGGGATTGTAAACAACACCCACAACCAATTCCTTATTGATGGTCAGACCCACAGATATACAGCAATGCGGTATGCGATTGATAAAATTCGTAGTACCATCTATGGGATCAATAATCCAGGTTGGTGCATCAGTTAACTCAGCTATACGTTTATTGGCGGCCGATTCTTCTTCGCCTATAACTTTTGATTCTGGAAAAGCATCCTGTAAACCCTTTATTAATAGATCTTCTATCTGTTTATCGTACACGGTAACTAAATCGTAATAGGCTGATTTTACTTCAAAAGTAGATTCTGTCTTTAGGTAACCCTCACGCATTATGGGGCCACATTTTATTACCAAGTTTAAGGCAACGTCGTAGTATTTTTTCAACTCTTCTTTGGTTGGAGAGGACATTTCAATTAGAATTCAATTGTTGTATTGTAGTTTTTTTTTAAATATATTTAATTGTTTTTAGTTTTGTGGAGATGATAAATTTTTCGTTACTTATGTATCTCAGTGTTGATTAGACGAGTATTTTGTATAAACTAAAAAAATAAACTAATGAGTATTTAGTATGTATTCGAACGCAAGAGAATATATACATACATATAATAAGTAAATACTCGCCCATACTAGTACTTTAGATAATATTTTGTTTTGTTGGTGTTGTTGTTATTACTGAAACATAGTTGCCAAGTTGTTTTATATATGTTGATATGGGGGCACATTGAAAATACTTCGATTTGATTGTATGTATTTAAAATAGTATTAATCTAGTCATTTCTTTATTGAAATTGTTAAAATATAATATTAAAGCTATTTAATGAAACTTTCAATACTTATTTGTTATTGGTTATATGGTTATTTTAAAATTTCCGTTGTTGATACAATTTTCCGAATAAGGGCTTTTATACGTTGCTGGAAAGGTTTATGAGATGTCTTAGTTGTCGAGATATATCGCTTACATGTATGAAATTTGTGGTTCGAAACGATTTACTTCACCCAGAACCGTTTTACGCGTTTATGACATTCTTTGCAACTCATCATGCATGGGGAAATTGTTTACTGCACGGACAACGGCTTAAGCATGCTAATAATTCCTGGACTTCAGATCAAAAAATACTACTCCCTTCGAAATGCTAAATGACATCCTTATCGCAATTTTCCTAGAAAAGGGGTCTGAGAGCGAAATAATGCTATTTGGAACCATACTTCCATGCTACAATTGCATTGAGCGATTTGTTGATAGTTTAATTAAATTTTAAAAAATTAGAAAATATTCTCCTAAGACATAATAAATATCATTAACTTATCTTTATCACCTAAACTGCACAATTTCTGCCATTTTCAGTTTAGAAGATATAAATGTAATAATTTATCTCGATTTTATCACCTATTGACTCCGTAGTAGATCTGTAAGATACATAAATCTTAATATTTAAGGCAAAATTCATTCAATTGACAAGAACCATTCGGACACTAAACATCGTTAATGACTGCACTTGCTTAAAAACTGTTAAGGCAACATATTTTAGTAGTGCTTCGAACTAAAAATATTTGTTTCGGTTTCTTGATGCTCTCCACAAAGTGGCTGAAGTATTAATAAAACAGTACAGAACACTTCTTTCATAGTTCTGGAAAAACTTTTGGAATTTTTTAACGGAATTCTCTTTTATGTATGCTTCAAGAAATCAGTTCTAAAGATGACACTTTAAAACAAAAAACATTGATCGAAGAACTAGTTCAAGAATTGTTTCTAAGAATTTGTCAGCTAATCAAATCGTTGATTAAAGAAGTGGTTCCAGAACCGTTTAAATAACGCTTCTTTAGAATCATTCCTGTATTTGCACATTTCAAAGAAATCTGGTCTGGCTCTTTATATTGGTTCAAGAACTAGCCGTGATATTAACAGTTTTTATCTGAGTTGTTTTGAATTAAAATCTCCGTATGTGATTTTTTTTTATTCACCCCTATCGTGAATAAAAATTCCACATGAAATTTGTTCCCTTTTATTTTTTTAACATTGAATTTTAATTTCATGTGGAATTTTTATTCACATAGGGGTGATTATTTAATTATTATTTTTTTTTCAATAAACTCTTTAGCATTCGGCAACCCTATTCAAGAGAAAGAAATATAAAACAAAAACAAAAAATAACTGAGTTCTTTTTCTCTCATATAAAGCTCTCTTAAACTGCACTAAATAAAAGCTTTTTTTCCGACAGTCAAACACAGTCTAAATAACAACAATATAAAAATTTAGTATTAAAACTTTTCTAAATAGAATTTTATTACAATATAGGATCAAATTTTATTAAACAAATATCAAAAAAAGTTAAACAATGTACACTACTATTAAAATTTCATATGATCAACAGCAAGTAATAGTAATAAAACAAATAAATTTAAAGTACAATTAAAACAATTAAATCAATCAAACAAAAACTATAAATTATTTTACAAAAAGCAAATATTTGTTTAAAAATTAAAATCAATTTTCCTCGCCACCAACTGACTTTTGTTGATCTGCCTTGCGTATTAATGTTTCTATCTCTAGACGTAATTTCTCGGTACCAGCACATATAAGATCTGGTTTCATTATATCAAATTTACCACCATAGGGCTGTGTTACCACACCACCGGCCTCTCTGATAAGTAAATAGCCGGCAGCACAATCCCAGGGATACATGTCTTCGATGTGAAATGCATCTAAATTACCAGCAGCTACCATACATAGGGCATCGACAACACACGAATAAGATAGTAATCTGTAATGAAAAAGATATAAAAATGTAAATATAATTCAGTTTATTTCTTTCGTTTTATTATGGAATGACATACATACTTATGTATGTATGTACATATGATGAAATAAGCGAGCAAATGAATAGTAGCTATAAATTAATTTTATAACTGACACACTTAACTATAAATAGGGTTTATTTTGATTAATTGCAATCATATAAATATTAGATAACTTGGGGGTTACACGATCAAATTTGGCCTCTTAAATTTAATACTCTCACACGTTATCACTAATACATTCATGCTTTTAAAATTTGATACAATTTTGCTTTCAAATTCTCGTTCCAATTCTGTGCTTCAAATTACAATCAAGAAAACAGCTCATTGCAATTTTAATAAACACATTTTTTTGGGTTTTCTTTACAAACATTCTGGCGTCATAATTTTTTGGGTTGTTCCTTTTTTTATAAATTATAATAATTATTTTTATTTTATTTATTTATTTATTACGGTATTATAAATATTAGTTTTACATTTGTCTTATATTCTAAAGAGTTTAGGAAATTTGCGATCCTTTTCTACTTTATTAATTAAAAGGATTTTAAAATGCGTAAGTATTTTAATTATTATTGGAGGGAAGGAAAAATTGGGGGAAAAAACATCTATAAAGATCTTAAGATATTTATGTTGGGAGAAATAAAATTATGTTGAAATCAGTTCATTAATATGAATATATTTAGACATTTCACATTTTCTTTTAAAATTTGTTTTAAGTTTACTTATTTTAACATGAACCAGTTCAAAACCAGACAGGCTGTGGAGTCTTTGCGTGGAAAAGTGCCAGGGAAGCTTATATAACATTTTAAGTAACTTATTTTGTGTCACTTGCAGTTTTTTGATATGAACATTAGCAGTTGTCGACCATACAGGGGCACAGTAGAACATTATAGGATGAAAAATTGCTTTAGTTATTAATACTTTGTTATCAATGTTTAGTTTTGAGTTTCAGTTAATTAGTGGATATAAAATTTTTGTAATTTTGTGTATTTTGTTTATAGTGTGTGATATATGTTCGTTAAAATTCAGTTTTTTATCGAGTATAATACCCAGATATTTAACATTATTATCCCAAATAATATTATTATTTAAGAACTGCAATGGTCTTTGGGGCAAGAAACATGGTTTACGTTTTCTTGAAAAGTATATAGCCTGGGTTTTATCAGGGTTTACAAGGATTTTCCATTTGTTGAAATACAGGTTTACAATTGATAAGGCATTTTCTAAATTGTATGTTATATCCGCAGAAAATGCGCCAGCGGTTAGTAAAGATGTATCGTCAGCATATATAGATGTAATGTAGTTTGGAATATTTGGGATATCGGCAGTAAACATGTTGTAGAGGATAGGTGAAAGGCAGGATCCCTGTGGACATCCAGAGTTAATGTTTAATAATAATTATAATTTATAATTATAATAATACACCAAATTAAAAAGCACTAATAAAAGTTAAATAAATATGTTGTTTTCTTGACATTTTGAAAAAAAATTGGTTTAAATTTGCGTGCAGCCTACGACACAGCTTTCAATTTTAAGAATTTTGACAAGGAGTAGGTGTAAAAAATTGGAAAGCAAAACTTGAACGTGTAACTACAGAGTAATAGAGGATTAATTTTTTAGATTTTTTAATAATAAAATGTAATGAGTCCTAAGATAATGAATTTTTCAGCAGTCTGCCTTTTAAAGAATTTAGATTGTTTCAGTTACATTTTATGTCCACCACCACCAAAAATGTTGACTATAAGTTTGTCATTCGGTATGTTACGAGTACATTGAGAAATATTTATCAGAAACCCAACAAATTTTATATTAACATGAAATATTATAATTTAAATGAAGTCTTTTTTTAATTAATTAAATAGTGCTAAATTACTGTCCAGAGTTTTTTTTTGGGTTGTTGTATTCTGGTAAGAAAACCATCGAAATGGAACAAAATAAAACAAAAAGTGGAGTGGCGTGATCTTAGGGTGACATGTAATACGTTTGAAGAATAAAGGTTAAATAATAAAAATAACCACTGTAGCTATTACATTAAAATTTTATAAAATAATATTTATATATGGTCCCATAAATTCATTAATATTCATAAATATTTTATAAATATCGTCACCAATCAATTTGTTAATATAGATATACATGTATAAATATCGGTATGTAAATATTGGTTCACAATTGTACCTATACACAGCTCTAAATGAAGACCAGTTCAGAAAATTCTATAAATTAACATAAATATCGTTCATAGAGAAAAAAATTCAACACAAAATTTGTTTTATTAATATGTATACATATAAATCTTATAACTAGCAGCCACGAAATAGCATTATAACGTACAACTAAAATAAACCTTAAATATATAAAAATTAATTTTACAATATTTTATGGTGATTTAAACGCATAAATATGGATAAAAATTAAAAAAAAAATAATTTTAAGTATACAGAAATCATAATGGATTTTGTGGCAATCGGTAAATAATTATACATAGCTGCTTTATATTTTTAACACGAGTATATCTCTGATTTTTTGCTGTTGTGATATAAATTATTTTCATATGTGAAATTAATTTAAAACTAACTTACGTTTGAAGTTAGTCCAAATATATATGTATTTGTATTTCCCTTTTATACTATTTTCCCTATGTCGTTATAAATAAAGAAATATGCGCAGTCAAACCCGTAATTTAAACCAATTCTTAATAGAGTCCGATCGAAAACGGTATTAATAGGCTGAAACTTAATGAACCTAATATTTGCCCAAAAATCATTATTCGGCCTAACGAACTGAAACTTTATCTACTACCAATTCCAGAAAAAATTATATTTTATTTTTATAACATGTTTCAGCTCATTTTTAAGTGCCAGCTACCATATTACATTGTTAACTCAATTTGAATTTAATAAAAAAGTAACTGAGTAATGTTTGTTGTACTATGCTTAAATTTTTATAATTATCTCGTGTATTTATGCTCTCCACCACCATAGAGTTGAGAGTATATAGGATTTTTGTAGTCCAACACCCACCATAAAGTATACCGATCGGCTTAGAATCACTTTCTGTCCGAAAAAAATCCCACAAAGAAGTTATATTAAAAAACTAAGGCCAAATTACCGCATTCGATATCGAGTAAAATTTATCGTAATTTTCTTATTTGAGATTATGGCATATTGAGCAAGAAATTTAGTACATTTTATCATAATATCAAACTGATGTTTGATTTTTTAACATTTTGTTTGTTCGAGTTATTTTCTAGTTTCTGCTCTATGTGTATTTCCTTATGATTTAAACATTACAAACAAATAACTTTACAATTCTTATTAAGTTGAAAAAAAGTATATAGGATTTCGAAACTAATCGAAATGTATATAACTTCGCTAGGTCGCCTACAAAATCACTATTTACCCTAAAACATTTAGTAATTTAAAATTTTGCTCACAAATTTGTTTATTGTCTTAATAAAGGCAGTAACTTGTATTTAATAACAAAAAATGTATAGCCAAACAATGCATAACAATAGACTTTTAAAATAATATTTGAATAACTCACCTTCTTGCTTGAGCAGCTATATAATATATACGTTTAATATGTTTATTACGTATTTTTTTGGCATGCAATAATGATACCTCATAGCTCACATTGGCATCATTCATCTGTTTAAATATTATGGAAAATTAATATTTTAATTAACTTCACATTTAATATTTATTTCTACATTACCTTTTCACATTTGCTGACTGAAATAGGTTTTCCATTGCAGAATGCTCCTTGTCCTAGTTTAGTGGTATAGATTTTATTTTGTGGCGCCACATTTACAACTCCCAAAACAATTTCCTGGTTAATGGCCAAGCCAATTGAAACACAAGTATGCGGTATTTTGGCTATAAAATTAGAAGTACCGTCTATGGGATCTATTATCCAAGTTGGAGCATTTGTTAGCTCTTTTGTTACGTTATTATTTTTGGCCGTATCTTCTTCGCCAATAAATTTATGCTCAGGATATTTTTTCAAAATTTCCGACCATAGAAAATCCTCAATACGATTATCGTAATCGGTGACAACATCATAGAAATCTGATTTAATATCCACTTTTTTCGTATTCAAATTATAGCCCTCCATTAAGATTTCTCCAGCCTTTAAGGCCAGTGGATAAATGAAATCGTACAATTCATTTATAAGTTCTTTGGAGGCCATGTTTAAATTATTATACTTTCATAAAATTTAATAATTAAATATAAATAGTCTAGTTTAATTTTTCAACAATTTTTTGTTCATTAATTAAACTCACTTGATTTTTATAATTGCTACTGCTATTGTCAGATGTTTTGTAAACACTGACAAGTTTTCAATTAAAAAAATTTATTTTTTTATTGTTTATTTCTTAGCCCCAAAACGAGTTTATTAACATGATATTCTGTTTTTTTTTTTCTGTCTTCGTACAGACGACTTTTCTGCTCAGTAGCAATGTCTATACTCTTCTCTTGCTTGTCTATTTTATATGTGGAACTGTGGTTGAGATTACAGAGAAGAAATGATATTTTTTTCTGAACAGAGGCGTATTTAGCTAAAATTATACAAAATAGTATCAAAATAAATGTTTTTTTAACTGTGTTGCTGGGTGTTCAAAGGTCACCGGGGTTAATAGATTTGATAAGCCCTTATTGGTTAATGTCCTGTAATTGCCGTCATACAATCCTAACATTGATCATATGACATTGATAAACTACAGTCCGTTCTGTTAGACCAGTTTGGCATTATTTATTTCAAAGTGATATAAAAGAGCCTTCTAGACCAAAAAAAAATAAATATATTACAAAGTTATATCCTGAATAAAACACAACATAAATTATAGTTAATATACAACAATATAAAAATTTAGTATTAAAACTTTTCTAAATAGAATTTTATTACAATATAGGATCAAATTTTATTAAACAAATATCAAAAAAAGTTAAACAATGTACACTACTATTAAAATTTCATATGATCAACAGCAAGTAATAGTAATAAAACAAATAAATTTAAAGTACAATTAAAACAATTAAATCAATCAAACAAAAACTATAAATTATTTTACAAAAAGCAAATATTTGTTTAAAAATTAAAATCAATTTTCCTCGCCACCAACTGACTTTTGTTGATCTGCCTTGCGTATTAATGTTTCTATCTCTAGACGTAATTTCTCGGTACCAGCACATATAAGATCTGGTTTCATTATATCAAATTTACCACCATAGGGCTGTGTTACCACACCACCGGCCTCTCTGATAAGTAAATAGCCGGCAGCACAATCCCAGGGATACATGTCTTCGATGTGAAATGCATCTAAATTACCAGCAGCTACCATACATAGGGCATCGACAACACACGAATAAGATAGTAATCTGTAATGAAAAAGATATAAAAATGTAAATATAATTCAGTTTATTTCTTTCGTTTTATTATGGAATGACATACATACTTATGTATGTATGTACATATGATGAAATAAGCGAGCAAATGAATAGTAGCTATAAATTAATTTTATAACTGACACACTTAACTATAAATAGGGTTTATTTTGATTAATTGCAATCATATAAATATTAGATAACTTGGGGGTTACACGATCAAATTTGGCCTCTTAAATTTAATACTCTCACACGTTATCACTAATACATTCATGCTTTTAAAATTTGATACAATTTTGCTTTCAAATTCTCGTTCCAATTCTGTGCTTCAAATTACAATCAAGAAAACAGCTCATTGCAATTTTAATAAACACATTTTTTTGGGTTTTCTTTACAAACATTCTGGCGTCATAATTTTTTGGGTTGTTCCTTTTTTTATAAATTATAATAATTATTTTTATTTTATTTATTTATTTATTACGGTATTATAAATATTAGTTTTACATTTGTCTTATATTCTAAAGAGTTTAGGAAATTTGCGATCCTTTTCTACTTTATTAATTAAAAGGATTTTAAAATGCGTAAGTATTTTAATTATTATTGGAGGGAAGGAAAAATTGGGGGAAAAAACATCTATAAAGATCTTAAGATATTTATGTTGGGAGAAATAAAATTATGTTGAAATCAGTTCATTAATATGAATATATTTAGACATTTCACATTTTCTTTTAAAATTTGTTTTAAGTTTACTTATTTTAACATGAACCAGTTCAAAACCAGACAGGCTGTGGAGTCTTTGCGTGGAAAAGTGCCAGGGAAGCTTATATAACATTTTAAGTAACTTATTTTGTGTCACTTGCAGTTTTTTGATATGAACATTAGCAGTTGTCGACCATACAGGGGCACAGTAGAACATTATAGGATGAAAAATTGCTTTAGTTATTAATACTTTGTTATCAATGTTTAGTTTTGAGTTTCAGTTAATTAGTGGATATAAAATTTTTGTAATTTTGTGTATTTTGTTTATAGTGTGTGATATATGTTCGTTAAAATTCAGTTTTTTATCGAGTATAATACCCAGATATTTAACATTATTATCCCAAATAATATTATTATTTAAGAACTGCAATGGTCTTTGGGGCAAGAAACATGGTTTACGTTTTCTTGAAAAGTATATAGCCTGGGTTTTATCAGGGTTTACAAGGATTTTCCATTTGTTGAAATACAGGTTTACAATTGATAAGGCATTTTCTAAATTGTATGTTATATCCGCAGAAAATGCGCCAGCGGTTAGTAAAGATGTATCGTCAGCATATATAGATGTAATGTAGTTTGGAATATTTGGGATATCGGCAGTAAACATGTTGTAGAGGATAGGTGAAAGGCAGGATCCCTGTGGACATCCAGAGTTAATGTTTAATAATAATTATAATTTATAATTATAATAATACACCAAATTAAAAAGCACTAATAAAAGTTAAATAAATATGTTGTTTTCTTGACATTTTGAAAAAAAATTGGTTTAAATTTGCGTGCAGCCTACGACACAGCTTTCAATTTTAAGAATTTTGACAAGGAGTAGGTGTAAAAAATTGGAAAGCAAAACTTGAACGTGTAACTACAGAGTAATAGAGGATTAATTTTTTAGATTTTTTAATAATAAAATGTAATGAGTCCTAAGATAATGAATTTTTCAGCAGTCTGCCTTTTAAAGAATTTAGATTGTTTCAGTTACATTTTATGTCCACCACCACCAAAAATGTTGACTATAAGTTTGTCATTCGGTATGTTACGAGTACATTGAGAAATATTTATCAGAAACCCAACAAATTTTATATTAACATGAAATATTATAATTTAAATGAAGTCTTTTTTTAATTAATTAAATAGTGCTAAATTACTGTCCAGAGTTTTTTTTTGGGTTGTTGTATTCTGGTAAGAAAACCATCGAAATGGAACAAAATAAAACAAAAAGTGGAGTGGCGTGATCTTAGGGTGACATGTAATACGTTTGAAGAATAAAGGTTAAATAATAAAAATAACCACTGTAGCTATTACATTAAAATTTTATAAAATAATATTTATATATGGTCCCATAAATTCATTAATATTCATAAATATTTTATAAATATCGTCACCAATCAATTTGTTAATATAGATATACATGTATAAATATCGGTATGTAAATATTGGTTCACAATTGTACCTATACACAGCTCTAAATGAAGACCAGTTCAGAAAATTCTATAAATTAACATAAATATCGTTCATAGAGAAAAAAATTCAACACAAAATTTGTTTTATTAATATGTATACATATAAATCTTATAACTAGCAGCCACGAAATAGCATTATAACGTACAACTAAAATAAACCTTAAATATATAAAAATTAATTTTACAATATTTTATGGTGATTTAAACGCATAAATATGGATAAAAATTAAAAAAAAAATAATTTTAAGTATACAGAAATCATAATGGATTTTGTGGCAATCGGTAAATAATTATACATAGCTGCTTTATATTTTTAACACGAGTATATCTCTGATTTTTTGCTGTTGTGATATAAATTATTTTCATATGTGAAATTAATTTAAAACTAACTTACGTTTGAAGTTAGTCCAAATATATATGTATTTGTATTTCCCTTTTATACTATTTTCCCTATGTCGTTATAAATAAAGAAATATGCGCAGTCAAACCCGTAATTTAAACCAATTCTTAATAGAGTCCGATCGAAAACGGTATTAATAGGCTGAAACTTAATGAACCTAATATTTGCCCAAAAATCATTATTCGGCCTAACGAACTGAAACTTTATCTACTACCAATTCCAGAAAAAATTATATTTTATTTTTATAACATGTTTCAGCTCATTTTTAAGTGCCAGCTACCATATTACATTGTTAACTCAATTTGAATTTAATAAAAAAGTAACTGAGTAATGTTTGTTGTACTATGCTTAAATTTTTATAATTATCTCGTGTATTTATGCTCTCCACCACCATAGAGTTGAGAGTATATAGGATTTTTGTAGTCCAACACCCACCATAAAGTATACCGATCGGCTTAGAATCACTTTCTGTCCGAAAAAAATCCCACAAAGAAGTTATATTAAAAAACTAAGGCCAAATTACCGCATTCGATATCGAGTAAAATTTATCGTAATTTTCTTATTTGAGATTATGGCATATTGAGCAAGAAATTTAGTACATTTTATCATAATATCAAACTGATGTTTGATTTTTTAACATTTTGTTTGTTCGAGTTATTTTCTAGTTTCTGCTCTATGTGTATTTCCTTATGATTTAAACATTACAAACAAATAACTTTACAATTCTTATTAAGTTGAAAAAAAGTATATAGGATTTCGAAACTAATCGAAATGTATATAACTTCGCTAGGTCGCCTACAAAATCACTATTTACCCTAAAACATTTAGTAATTTAAAATTTTGCTCACAAATTTGTTTATTGTCTTAATAAAGGCAGTAACTTGTATTTAATAACAAAAAATGTATAGCCAAACAATGCATAACAATAGACTTTTAAAATAATATTTGAATAACTCACCTTCTTGCTTGAGCAGCTATATAATATATACGTTTAATATGTTTATTACGTATTTTTTTGGCATGCAATAATGATACCTCATAGCTCACATTGGCATCATTCATCTGTTTAAATATTATGGAAAATTAATATTTTAATTAACTTCACATTTAATATTTATTTCTACATTACCTTTTCACATTTGCTGACTGAAATAGGTTTTCCATTGCAGAATGCTCCTTGTCCTAGTTTAGTGGTATAGATTTTATTTTGTGGCGCCACATTTACAACTCCCAAAACAATTTCCTGGTTAATGGCCAAGCCAATTGAAACACAAGTATGCGGTATTTTGGCTATAAAATTAGAAGTACCGTCTATGGGATCTATTATCCAAGTTGGAGCATTTGTTAGCTCTTTTGTTACGTTATTATTTTTGGCCGTATCTTCTTCGCCAATAAATTTATGCTCAGGATATTTTTTCAAAATTTCCGACCATAGAAAATCCTCAATACGATTATCGTAATCGGTGACAACATCATAGAAATCTGATTTAATATCCACTTTTTTCGTATTCAAATTATAGCCCTCCATTAAGATTTCTCCAGCCTTTAAGGCCAGTGGATAAATGAAATCGTACAATTCATTTATAAGTTCTTTGGAGGCCATGTTTAAATTATTATACTTTCATAAAATTTAATAATTAAATATAAATAGTCTAGTTTAATTTTTCAACAATTTTTTGTTCATTAATTAAACTCACTTGATTTTTATAATTGCTACTGCTATTGTCAGATGTTTTGTAAACACTGACAAGTTTTCAATTAAAAAAATTTATTTTTTTATTGTTTATTTCTTAGCCCCAAAACGAGTTTATTAACATGATATTCTGTTTTTTTTTTTCTGTCTTCGTACAGACGACTTTTCTGCTCAGTAGCAATGTCTATACTCTTCTCTTGCTTGTCTATTTTATATGTGGAACTGTGGTTGAGATTACAGAGAAGAAATGATATTTTTTTCTGAACAGAGGCGTATTTAGCTAAAATTATACAAAATAGTATCAAAATAAATGTTTTTTTAACTGTGTTGCTGGGTGTTCAAAGGTCACCGGGGTTAATAGATTTGATAAGCCCTTATTGGTTAATGTCCTGTAATTGCCGTCATACAATCCTAACATTGATCATATGACATTGATAAACTACAGTCCGTTCTGTTAGACCAGTTTGGCATTATTTATTTCAAAGTGATATAAAAGAGCCTTCTAGACCAAAAAAAAATAAATATATTACAAAGTTATATCCTGAATAAAACACAACATAAATTATAGTTAATATACAGCAGTACCTCACTTTGCGTCGGGGTTACGCAAAGTGAATTAAGATTTTCTATAGCAAACCATGTAAAGAACGATGATAGTTTAATTCGTTATCTTTCTTTCACAAAAAATTGGTCCAATGTTTGCTGAGCAGCTTTTTTTCAACGTAAAATAAATTTCGTTGTAGTAATTGTCTGTATTACTACCACTAGCATTGAATATCGTTGAATAATGCTTTACTTTTTATGTCATCAAATAAGCTTTTTGCTTTTGTCTGAAATACCATTTTACTTACTGGTATACTCTGCGCAACTTGATTTTCAATCTAAATAGAAAGCAAGGACTGCATTGTAATTATCAAAGCATTTCTTGTACGAGTCATTGTTATTGCAAAATTTCAAAAAAAAAAAAATAATTAAGGACTCGAACCCAAAACAACGCAACCTCGAAAATCTAACGATGCACAGTGAAAATTAGTACTAATTAAGCAGCGATGCAACTTCGAAAAAAACGCTAAACGAAACGACGCTAAGAGAGGTATTGGTGTATAAATACATATGCTCAATTCACAAGTGATGTTGTGTTGTCGTAGGAGTTGTACGCCATCTGAATTTACAAATGTTGTTAGGAATTTCTGTATAAATATTTTGTACAACACCTACGACATTTTTTTATATGTTTTACAAATGTTGCAAGAAAGTTTAAGTGTTGCAAAAAGTTAAAATACATGTACTATGTATCTCAACATAAAAATTAATCATTTTAGTTTTAAAAAACCCAAACATTAACACTCAAATTATTTTTTATTTGTCATTTTGAATGTTTGACAATATGAACATACAAATTTGCTCAAAATTGCGTTCACAATCTGATAGTCTTATCATACAAT
Source organism: Bellardia pandia (assembly GCA_916048285.2). Lineage (NCBI taxonomy): Eukaryota > Metazoa > Arthropoda > Insecta > Diptera > Calliphoridae > Bellardia > Bellardia pandia. The sequence continues at coordinate 95,343,746 of OU696531.1, read as the reverse complement.
GATCAACATACAACATCACTTGTAAATTGAACAATAATTACATCCAACCAAATAAATAATTAAACATAAATTGTTTAGTTAAGATAAAAATAAATAAAAATTTAAATAATATAAATTATTATTTATTTATTTCAAGTAATATATATAAGCCTTACTGAGCCAATATATTACATATAAATTAGCTTAGAGTAAATATATAAATACAAAATTATATACATATTAAATAGCCTCCCAACCAAATAAATAATCGAAATCAATTATTTCATTAAGATAACATAAAATAAATGTCCCAGAGTAGTAAAAAAAGAAAAAATATAATCCAAGGAATAAAATAAATTAGTAACCCCATTAAAAAGTTATAAATCGAATGCTGAAAAATATTGCAAGACTTAACTAATACCTCTAAACGATTAAGTTTAGCCAATAGAGCATAAGCTAATTTATATCTTATCTGACGAGGCAAATATACGTTGTTAGAATAAATTTGGCGCAATATACCAAAGACTTTAGGATCATATATCATATACTCGTAACCATTTAACATTTTATCAACGGAGGTAATTCTAGAATTACCAAAAAGTATTGCCTTAGTTTTAGAAAGATTAACCAACAAAGAATTAGAACAAGACTACTGTAGAAAACGTACTAGGCCATTATTAATATTAGATTCCAAGACATCAGCATTGTCCCTATGAGATGTAAACATTAAAAAACGTCATCAGCAAATAGAGTAAAAAATCTACATAAACTAGAATCCATGTAAAAAGATAGGTCATTGTCGTACATAATAAAAAAAGGTGTTCCAAATATGGATCCCTGAGGAACGCCAGCAAATAAGAGAAGTGTACCCGAGTAAACACCACCAACATTCACAAATTGACAGCTCACGCCAATGCAATCACACACAAACTGCGAAGTATAAACAAGGTACTTAAAGCGCTAGCCAGCAGCCCTTGGGGTATGGATAAAGAAACCTTGTTGGCTACCTATAAAACAATTGGCCGGTCAGTGGTAAACTACGCTGCCCCAGTGTGGTCACCTTCGTTGAGTGATATCCAGTGGAGAAACATACAAAGCTGCCAAAATGTCGCCTTACGCACCATCACAGGCTGCATGCAAATAACCTCAGAACACCATCTACATGAGGAAACGAAGGTTATGCCCGTAAAGGAACATAATGTCATGCTGACAAAACAGTTCCTCCTGGGATGTCATCGGATGAATCACCCATGCTTTAACATCACACAGCTGGAGTCTCCCCCGAGACATATCAGGAAGGACCTTCGAATAAACGAGCAAGACATACGAAGATATACACAGGATCCACTAGATCAAAACTCGTATGTAGCAACTTTGAACGACATTCACCGAGATGCCATCAATACCACGGTCGCAGAATACCGCATGAATGTCGTACTTGGAAGCCGCCCATTGCAGATACCAAACAACAACTGCCGCGGAAGACAAGAGTAGTTCTGGCACAACTGAGATCGGGATGGAGCAATAGACTTAACGCCTTTTGGACCCGCATAGACCGTGTCGTCCCCAACCTATGCCCTGCAAGTGGCCAGGGTCCTCACGACACCAACCACATCTTCAATTGCCCAGCCAACCACACTTCACTTCGCCCAATGGATTTATGGACCAATCCAGTAGAAGTAGCCCAGTTTTTTGGTCTGGACCTTATTGCAGAACCCCCGGATTAAAAATTAGTTAGTTTTAGCTGTTACAACAACAACAACAACAAATTGACATCTCCGAAACAAATATGAATGTTAATCCATACAGGCTGACCTAGAAAAGTTAAAAAAATTAGTCAATTTAATAATCGGTCAAGCCGTTCTTACGCACTTACCAACGGACAGCATTTCATTTTTATTTATATAGAAGATAGATAGATAAAGTTTTATAATAAAACTTATATCGTTACTGTCTCTGCCTATCACCGCCTTAGTAAATTGTATTATCAATTTTTAATACATATTAATATCTTGTTGCCTTTAAAATAATTTAGCTACTATGTATTAATGTTTGATTTTTCCCGAGACAACCAGGATTTTCTCAACTAAAACAAAACACATAAAAACAACTACATATATGTATTTCAAATATTATATATTGTACATTTTAAGATTTCTCTGTGTAATTTCATTAAATAATTTTTTTTTCTTCAAAATTTTTTAAGATCTTTTTTATGTACGTCTCTGTTTGTCAATTTTAAATATTTCTTATCTACACCATGTTTGCTGCTCCATAGATAATTTTAAAAACAAGCATCTATTTTGTTTTGTGTACGAACAAAATGTTCTAATACTTTTTATAGTTACCATTTTTTAATCGTTATAGAATAATATGAAATATGTAAGTTAAGCTAGATTTACACGATTGAAATTTTCTTCAAAATTGCTCTTCAAAATATTTCAAACTCGTGTAACCAGCAAAATTTCTTCAAAATTTATTTATTTAATAACTATTAAATGAATAAATTTTAATAACTATTAAATGAATAAATTTTTAAGAAATTTTGCTGGTTACACGAGTTTGAAGCATTTTGAAGAGCAATTTTGAAGAAAATTTCAATCGTGTAAATCTAGCTTTATACTCTTAACAATTTTGAGTTTTTAAATGTTCCAATATTTCATTATACAAAATGACACCCTTGAACTCTATTATATTGTATTATAAAAAAAAGGATTAAAAAGAAATTTACGATATTTTTGTATCAACGATATTTATATTATATCTAATTAGTAGAAAATTAGTCTCGAGTCAGAAAAAATATGAATGATAGCAGAATTTTAGAAAAAAAATATTTTATTGCGGTATGTTTATATATATGTAGTTTCTACACCATTTTATTATCAGGATTTACATCAGTCATGGGCGAAATTAAAATTTCCCAGCACATGTGTTTGTTTCTAGATTTGTTGTGATCTTACAGATCAAATTTAAATCAGTTGCTGGGACAAAGTATACAAAGGTGACAATATTGACGTTTCAAAAGTGCTATAATCAGCTGATAAGGCAGTTCTCTTAAAAAGAGATAGAAAATATTTTGTGGTAGTATGTTGGTAATGTGAAAAAGTACTATAAACAATAATGAAAGTTGGTTCTCTGAGCCAGTTCATATAGAAAGTGGTTTACATAAATGATGTTATAAAACCATAAAATCAAAGGCACAGCTTGTAAACAAAACAGAGAGCAAAAAATGTTATTAAAGAAATCGGGAACCAGCAACAAAGAATATATGGACCTCAAAAGGTTATTGGCTCTAAAATAAAAAAATATAAATTTGGTAAAGAGGCAAATCATTGCAATTTGCAGTTGTAGTTTGAAAAGTACCCGTTTTGCCAGCTCTTCGACAATAACTTCGGATTTTTATATAAAAGAATGCCGGCAAAAACTTTTGCTACCTCTTAATAGACGTCACCAGCCCTCAATAAAACTCTATCTCTGTAGTATGCACTCGAATAATGATTGTTTAAATAATCGAGCAATTTCTTACGAATAATTATTTGAAGAATTACAAAATGAAAATTTTCGAATATGCACTTTTTTTTTTTTTTTTTTTTTTTTAAAGCTGCTATATACATTCAGTATTCTGATAGTTATTAAAAGGCATACCCAGATCATGATCTGTGTAATCATCAGTGTAATTGTTTAATATTGCTATATTTTAATTAAAAATTTCTTAAATTCTTGTTTTAATCTAACCTCTATATATATATATATATATTATTCCTCTTCAGGGCCCTCCAACTGGTCCAGGCCAAGGTCCACCAGGTCCTCCCGAACGTGCTGGACAGGAAAACCTACATGCTTTGCAACGTGCTATTGACACCATGGAAGAGAAAGGTCTGCAAGAGGATCCTCGATACACTCAACTTCTCGCCATACGAGCCACCTCAAAACACCAACATTTAACCAGCAATCAAATAAATATGCTGAGAACACAAATAACAGCGTATCGTCTATTGGCACGTAATAAACCCATTTCCATGCAAATGCAACAAGCATTTCAACAGGCAGCCCAACAGCAGCAGCAACAACAGGGGCCCCCTGGACCAACTATACCGGGACACCCGGGTGTACCCGGACCAGCACCAGGACCTCCGGGACCACAACAGCCTGGTCAGACAGGTACACCACCGCAATGCCCAACACCGCCAGCGTCGCCCTATGGTCAGCCACCGGGACCAGGCAAAATGCAACCACCACCTCATGTGCAACAACAACAACAGCAAATGCCACCTGGTCAACTTGGACAGATAGGTGGACCCGGTCAACCTGGACCTCCACCTATCCCACAAGATATGCATCAAATGCCCAATGGTGGTAAACCATCAGGACCAGGACCTATGATGGGTGGTGGACAGCCACCCATATCATCTCCCATGCCCGCCACCATGGCAGCTCAAGGTGTACGTCCTCAAGGACCAGCTGGTATGCCTCCACAAGCAGTTCCCAAGCAAGGTGCACCACCACCACAACAGCCCATGCCGAAACCAAATCGCATTACAACGATGGCCAAACCACAAGGTTTGGATCCCATCGTTTTATTGCAAGAACGAGAAAATCGTATTGCTTCTCGTATCGCTTTACGTATGCAGGAACTGCAGCGTTTACCCGCCACTATGCCGGAAGATTTAAGACTGCAGGCGGCTATTGAATTAAGAGCATTACGCGTGCTAAACTTTCAAAGACAATTGAGGACTGAAATAGTCCAATGCACCAGACGTGACACTACTCTAGAAACGGCTGTAAATATTAAAGCCTACAAGAGAACTAAAAGACAAGGTTTGCGTGAAGCGCGTGCTACCGAAAAATTGGAGAAACAACAAAAACTGGAAGCGGAACGTAAACGCCGGCAAAAACATCAAGAATTTCTGGCGGCCGTTTTACAACATGGCAAAGATTTCAAGGAATATCATCGTAACAATAAGGCACAATTGGCCAGAATGAATAAGGCCATTATGAACCATCACGCCAATGCTGAGCGTGAACAAAAGAAGGAACAAGAACGCATAGAAAAGGAACGTATGCGTCGTCTGATGGCCGAAGATGAAGAGGGTTATCGTAAACTTATCGATCAAAAGAAAGATAAACGTCTTGCATTCCTGCTCTCGCAAACCGATGAGTACATTAGTAATCTCACACAGATGGTGAAGCAACACAAAGACGATCAAATGAAGAAAAAGGAAGAAGAACACAAACGTTTGCTGCAATACAAGAAGGAGTTGTTAATGAGTGGCGAATATATAAATATCGATGACAGTAGTGTAGCGGCAGATTTGCATGTCGCCGTTATGGAACAAAGCACTGGCAAGAAATTGACCGGAGATGATGGTCCTTTGCTTAAACATTTGCACAGATGGCTAGAACAACATCCCGGCTGGGATTGGATGGAAGACGATGACATCTCCAACATGGAGGAAGAAGAAGCCAAGCACAAAGAACAAAAGGAAAGAGAAGAGGAGGGAGAAGCAAAATTGAAAGAGGAAGAAGAAAAGAATGAAGAAAATTCCACGATTGAAGATCCATCCGGGTTTTTGAAAAAGGTTAAAGTTGAAGATGATGAGTACCGCACAGAAGAGCAAACTTATTACAGTATTGCCCATACTATACACGAAAAAGTCACAGAACAGTCCAGTATTTTGGTTAATGGTAAATTGAAGGAGTACCAATTGAAGGGTTTGGAATGGTTGGTGTCTTTGTATAACAATAACTTAAATGGCATCTTAGCCGATGAAATGGGTTTGGGAAAAACAATTCAAACCATTTCCTTGGTAACATATTTAATGGATCGCAAGAAGGTCATGGGTCCATTTTTAATTATTGTGCCACTTTCTACATTGCCTAATTGGGTTTTGGAATTTGAAAAATGGGCTCCCTCAGTTTGTGTAGTCAGCTATAAGGGTTCTCCCCAGGGTCGCAGACTCTTGCAAAATCAAATGCGCGCCACTAAATTTAATGTTTTACTTACCACATATGAATATGTTATTAAAGATAAAGCAGTATTGGCCAAGATCCAATGGAAATACATGATCATTGATGAAGGTCATCGTATGAAAAATCATCACTGCAAACTTACACAGGTTTTGAATACCCACTATATAGCTCCCTATCGTTTACTGTTGACCGGTACTCCATTGCAAAACAAGCTACCCGAGCTGTGGGCTTTATTGAATTTCTTGCTACCCTCAATTTTCAAATCGTGCTCCACATTTGAGCAATGGTTTAATGCTCCCTTCGCCACCACCGGCGAGAAGGTCGAACTAAATGAAGAAGAAACTATTTTGATTATCAGACGTTTGCACAAGGTATTGCGTCCCTTCTTGCTTAGACGTCTGAAAAAGGAAGTCGAACATCAATTACCCGACAAAGTTGAATATATCATCAAGTGTGACATGTCTGGCTTGCAGAGAGTGCTCTACAAACACATGCAAAGCAAGGGAGTATTGCTTACAGATGGGTCAGAGAAGGGTAAACAGGGCAAGGGTGGTGCCAAGGCTCTTATGAACACCATTGTGCAATTGCGTAAACTTTGCAATCATCCATTTATGTTCCAACATATTGAAGAAAAGTTTAGCGATCATACCGGAGTTCACGGCATGGTTTCCGGACCGGATCTTTACAGAGTATCGGGTAAATTTGAACTGCTCGATCGTATCTTACCCAAACTCAAAGCCACCAATCATAGAGTTTTGCTTTTCTGTCAAATGACCCAATGCATGACAATTATTGAGGACTACTTGGGCTGGCGACAATTTGGTTACTTACGTTTGGATGGTACAACCAAGGCCGAAGATCGTGGTGAACTTTTGCGGAAATTTAATGCCAAGGATTCAGACTATTTTGTTTTCCTGCTGTCAACTCGAGCCGGTGGTTTAGGTTTGAATTTACAAACAGCCGATACTGTGGTAATTTTCGATTCCGACTGGAATCCTCATCAGGATTTACAAGCTCAAGATCGTGCACATCGTATTGGTCAACGGAATGAGGTGCGTGTCTTGCGTCTAATGACGGTGAATTCGGTAGAAGAGCGTATTTTGGCGGCGGCACGGTACAAGCTGAATATGGATGAAAAGGTTATTCAGGCGGGTATGTTCGATCAAAAGTCAACGGGCAGTGAACGTCAGCAATTTCTGCAGACCATTCTACATGCCGACGATGCCGATGAGGAAGAAGAAAACGAGGTGCCCGACGATGAAATGGTCAATATGATGATTGGTCGTAGTGAAGAGGAAATTGAGTTGTTCAAAAAGATGGACGTCGAGCGTAAGAAAGAGGATGAGCGTATACATCCAGGCAGAGAACGTTTAATAGATGAATCTGAATTGCCTGATTGGTTGACTAAGGATGACGATGAAGTGGAACGTTGGCATACCTATGAGGAGGATATTATTTTGGGTAAGTGGGCATCAGTTTAGAAAATAAATTATTTGGAACTAGTTCTCGCAAACTTTATACCAATAAAGAATTCTAATTTATCTTTTGTTTACATAATAATATTTGTTTTCCTTTTTATAGGTCGTGGTTCCCGTCAGCGCAAGGAAGTCGATTATACTGATAGTCTTACCGAAAAGGAACTATTACGAGCCATCGATGATGGGGCTGAATTTGAAGACGAAGACGAAGAGGAAGAAGCTAAACGCAAGCGACGTAAACGTAAAAACCGTAAAGATGATTCGGATGATGAATCTGTGGTGGGTCACTCGATTAAACGCAGACGTCGTCAAAACATTGACAAAAAACTTAAGAAGCATATGGGTAAAATAATGTCGGCTGTTATTAAATACACGCATGAAGATGGACGCATCATATCGGAACCTTTCATGAAGCTACCTTCCAGGCAACGTTTGCCAGATTATTATGAAATAATTAAACGGCCGGTAGACATAAAGAAAATTCTTCAACGTATAGAAGATTGTAAATATGCAGATTTGGATGATTTACAAAAAGATTTTGTGCAACTTTGTCAAAATGCTCAAATCTACAATGAGGAGAATTCTTTAATCTATTTAGACTCCATAGAACTGGAGAAAGTGTTTGTGAATGCCAAACAACGCATACAAGCACAATCTTCACAAAATTCCTCCACCACTGGAGAAGGTGGCAATCTATCGGATAATTCAGATAACGATGACAATTCCGGGCAAGATAATTCAGATGATGAGGAGATTGCCTCAACATCAGCGGCCGCGGTTAAAATGAAATTAAAACTTAACAAAACTATAGCTAGCACACCCACCACTCCAACACCCTCAGCGTCGTCAGCTGCTCCCCCAGTTAGTGCTTCGACCAGTAAAAAGCAAACAAGACGTAAACGTTCCCAGAAGAAATATACCATATCGGACGATGATGACGACGATATGGATTAGCTACCACTTGGAGTGGTATTCTCTTTGCAACAACAGCAACCGACTCATAATGAATAAAAACAAAAAAACTTGAGAGGAATGATACAAAACACCATTCTCTATAAACAATTTTAAACATTGGTTTTTCGGTTTGATTTAGTTGTTAATATTTTAGCTTGTCCTTACTTTTTGTTTAATATATTTATTCTTATAATTGGTTTAAAATTTTATCCACTCTTATAGATTTTGTAAAATTTTGTTCAATAATTTTCTTTGAATCAATTCTTTTTTTTTTAAATATGTCTTTTGTTTCGAAACACATTGTATGTATTTCTTTTAGTTTACTTTTATTATAGACGCAAATAAGAAATATAATATATAAAATATACAATTTGCGAACGATGAAAATAAAAACTTAATATTCATCATAATTAGATTTGAGAAAAAAATTGGAGAAAAATGTAATTCAAAATTATTCTAACATACATTTATTAAATAAAATATTCAATATAAAATAAAAATACATACTTACATAAAACAATATTAATATTTAAATTTTCTTGTGTGTATGGACCATAATTTGTTGAACAAATGAAATTACAAGCAATTGCAAAAATATACATTAAAAACTTACATTTGAAATTCTATCAAACGTTTCACTGTGGTGGGTGTCTGACTCCAAGAATTCTTTTTTTTATATGGAATTCTAAAAGAGACTATAGATCTTTTAAAAGTGGTCTAAATTGAAAAGTGCTAAATATGGCGTTAAATTGCCAAGACTGCTTCTGAGCTTATACATATTTTAAATAGTAATCACCCCTATTCTGAGTTTCGATTACGTCTCCGCATTCAGTTACGCTACGATGAACTCTATGAAATGAAATGTTGCATTGCATACTGCGTTTATGAAAACAGTCATAATTGCGATTCTGCCAATAGTTCGTTAACATAATACAAATTATAAAATTACGGTCGCCCTATCGATCGTATGTGGAACTTTCCTTTAGTCCTTTTATTACTATATAACAAATATTTTTTTAGAATTATGTTCTCACAGTATCATTTATACATATGCATGTACAAGGAGCTATCGGACCACTCAGTTACAGTGATTTAAAGAGTCCCTTTATCTTTAATTATTTTCCGGATTTAATCTTTTCGTTCAAAATAAAAATTATCAATATAATTTCATATTCAGCCCAATCATGATAAAAATTCCGCGGGAGTTTTTAAGGGAAAAGGAATTATAGTTTCTCTAGACCACTGATATTTAAAAATGCCATCAACCAATTTGAAATTTTGAAAAAATTATACATTTTAACAATTATTTTTATTCGATTATATTAAATAAATTTATTCGTCATTCGAACGCACATTATTCGAATGAACACCGTAGTATTTACATACAGTGGTGCTGTTTTTTGTATTGCACTCTTTCCTAAACATTTCTTCTATTTGCGGTTAATTGCAGTTAATAGGCAATTTGAGCTGGACAATAATTTGGAACGTGAAAGTAAATTTATACATTTTGTTAGTTTTTTTTAGTAAATTTATATATTTTGTTAATTTTTCGCGGTTAGTTTGTTGAAATTAATAAGTTTTGAAAACATATTATGAAACGAAAGATTAAATGTCAAAAAATACTTTTTAGGCATGGATAAAAATAATGGCCAGCTCAATCTCCGGATATCAATCCAATTGAAAACCTATGGAATTGTGTAGAGAGATACAGCTGCGTACAACTAATTAAGGGCAGTAGTGTTCAATTTTTCAATATTTAAAGTAATATTTATTAAATAAAACGCTAAAATTTCTATAATTTTTATTGGCAAAACTTTGATTCATCACTTCAAAGTACGGTTTTCTAAATTTTCTTATTTAAAACTCTAGCCTTGATTTTATATTATTTTTCGAAATAAAAGGTTTGCGTTGTGTGATGCTGTCATAAAGAGAAACTTCATTAAGCTTTCGTCTTATTGTTCTAGATGAAACTTCAATCCCATGCGATGTATTTGTCTGAAAGTTTTAAATGGATCAGCTTGAGAGATTCTTTTGATAATTTGATCTTCTCTTTTGTATGTTTTTCGCTGTTTGGGACCTCTTGGTCAGAGGTTTTTAGGTTATTAATAAGTTTTCTTTCTTCTTCGGATCGAATTGGTGCTTTACCCATACCTAAAACTTTATAATTTGCATTAAAGCTCTTTTTTAATACGTACCGACAATATTTTTGGGAAGCAATTTAAAAATATGCTTAAAATAACGCATTATTTTACAAAATAAATTAATGATAGATATAAATGAGAAATTAAGATCGTAAAACATAAAACAAAAATTATTGTGCAAAATATGTACCATTAAAATTGCAAATAACAATTAAAATTTTTAAATTAGGTGAGATAAGAATTATGTTTTAATTATATGGCAATCATTGTATGTAATAACCACACTGTAGTTATTTTATTCTCTTTTAACACTAAATATTTTTAGTAATATATTTAGTATTAAGAGAGAATAAAAAGGAATTTCTTCCGCATTATACAAAGGAATTTTCTCAAATAGGTACTACCCTTCCAACATTTTCTATTGCGGAAGTGACACAGAAGCGACGCTAAGAAGTTGAAACTCATCTTCTGCGATACCATTTTCTCATCGTAGAAGCGTCTTCCGTATTGAGAAGTTGTACCCCCCGGAAATAACTTCAAGAAGTCGCCTCTCTTTTGCTTTTGATTTTTTTTGCCTTTACAGATAATACACTCATATTGACTATGGGATTATTGGAGTCGCCCTGTTAATCTAAACTTTGTTACATAATTGTACTTTTCTATACTTGCATTATCTGTATTATACAAGCGTGGTTTACCGCCTTTTTTATTACTTTTATTCTCTCTATACCTATTTTAATAAACGCATCAACTTTGTACTTAAACATTAATATACTATAGGTTATGGGCCCAGAACATAAATAAAAAGGGAAAAAGTCAATTTAATTATAAAAGAAAAATAAATAAATTTTTTGTGGATATGTCGAAGTCGGAGAGCAGTACAAGTGGTTTGGCCATCGACAGGCTGCTAGGTAGAGAAAACTACCCAACCTGGAAGATAGCTGCTCAGGCTTATCTGGATTTGGACAATCTTTGGACCACCACCATTGATTATGCAATCAATGAAGCGGGAATCCCGGAAAAGCCGCTAAATCCAGATCAAGACAGAAGAGCCAGGAGTAAATTGACACTTATTATAGACCCGTTGTGTTATGTCCATATACAAAATGCTAAAACAGCTAAAGAGTTGTGGCAACAATTAGCAAATGCCTACGAGGACAGTGGTTTAACACGTCGAGTAGCACTTTTGCGGAAGCTTTTGACAACATCGCTAGCAAATTGTAAGTCCATGGACGTTTACGTAAATGAAATTGTGACAACAGCTCAGGCACTGAATGGTATTGGTTTTACAATTAGTGAGGAGTGGGTTGGATCTCTTTTGTTGGCCGGACTGCCGGAAAGCTACCGTCCAATGATAATGGCACTTGAAAATTCTGGAATTAGCATAAGTGGTGACAGCATTAAAATCAAATTATTGCAAGAAGTACCAAATGCATGCGAAAATTCAGCTTTTCATACGTCCAATCGTCAAATGCCGCCAAAGGCAAACAAGAAAGGCCCAAAGTGTAAAAAATGTAACCGTTTCGGTCACATTGCGAAGTATTGCCATACCAAAACACCACAACAAACGGACAACCATAAGGAGAAGAGGTATGATGCATTTTCAGCCGTTGCGTTATCAACATTAGGAAACACAAATATTTGTGACTGGTATGTTGATTCAGGTGCTACATCACACATGACATTAAACTCAAATTTGCTGAACAATATACACGATGAAGGTGGTACAGTAGCAACTGCCAATAAGGGCATAATGCAAATTAAGGCAACTGGTAACACTGCACTTCGACCAGACTGCAACGATTCATTAATTGAAATAAACAATGTTCAATACATACCCGAACTGTCAACAAATTTACTGTCGGTAAGTCAGATCGTTAAAAGAGGTCATACAGTTATTTTTAAGGATAGTGGTGTAGAGGTTATAAATCCAAATAAGGAGATTATTTGCACTGGTACCCATATTAATGGCTTATTTAAGCTAGATTGTAGTTCAATAACACAGGATAAATCGTTTGCGTGTAGTTCTGTGGCTACTCAGGAATTGTGGCACAGAAGAATGGGACACCTCAACAACAATAGTTTACAAAAACTTCAAAGTGGCTTGGCTACTGGTATACAGTTTGCAACTACAACCAAGGCTACAACTACAAGCGATTGTAAAATTTGTCCAATTGGTAAACAAATAAGGCTACCATTTAATAAAAATGCTACTAGAGCCTCTAATGTTCTCGAGTTAGTGCACTCTGATATTTGTGGTCCGATGGAAGAAGAGTCTCTTGGTGGTAAACGTTACTTTTTAACACTGATAGATGATAAAACGCGTAAAATTTATGTTCATTTTTTGAAAACAAAAAGCGAAATGGAAGTAGCTACGGTTTTTCAAGAGTTTCTGTGTTTTGCTGAAAGGCAAAGTGGACAGAGATTAAAAACTCTACGCACAGACAATGGAAAAGAGTATTTAAATAAAACTTTTCAACAAATCATCAAGAAAAATGGCATAAATCACCAAACGACAAACGTGCACACACCGGAACAGAACGGTGTCGCCGAAAGAAACAACCGATCAATTGTTGAAAAGGCGAGATGCATGCTATATGATGCAAATTTACCGAAAGCATTCTGGGCTGAAGCAGTAGCTTACTCCGTATACTTGCTGAACCGTTCACCGTCGAAAGGTACAGGTATAACCCCTGAGGAGTCATGGAGTGGACGAAAACCGGACTTGTCGCACATTAAAGTATTTGGCACTGTGGCTATGGTACATATACCAAAAGTAAATTGTAAAAAATGGGATGCTAAGGCACACGAATGTATAATGACAGGTTACGATGAACATACAAAAGGCTATCGCCTTTACGATGTTAATAAGAAGATCATTTTTAAAAGCCGAAATGTTTCATTTATTGATGAAAATAAGAGTGTTGCTGAATGCCCAACTAAATCAATGTTAAAAAAAGAACATAACAGAATAAGTATGGAACTGAATCTTATTGATGATACGTATACTGATGAGGAAAATACAAATCAACCAAATATAATCGTGCCGAACACGTCAAATCAACCAAATATAATCGTGCCGAACACGTCAAATCAACCGAATCTTATGAAAAAATCCTCCGATACAACAAATCGCACCAATTTGCCAACTTTAAGACGCAGTGAAAGAAACAAAAAAAAACCAGCCAAATTAGACGATTTTATAACCGAAACTGAAAATATATCTTCGTCAGATGAATACAACTCAGCTGAAACAACAGAGGAAAGGTCATCGTCGGCAGCAGAAGACGATTTTCTCGGATTTTCTGAACCCGTAGCGCCTCCATCGCAACAAAATAGACCAAATTGTTCAAATCAACAAGTGTCAAAGCTCAGCGTTGAGGGGCGCATTAACACAGGCAAGTATCCTTATAATTTATTTTTAAATCAATCGAATACTGCCACAAACTTATTTCAGTCATCTAAACAAGATCCAGAAACCGTAAAAGAAGCGCTATCCCGCCCGGATTCAGATAGATGGAAACTGGCAATGGAAGAGGAGTACCAATCGTTAATGGAAAATCACACGTGGTCACTTACAGATTTGCCACCAAACCGTAAGGCAATCAAATGTAAATGGGTATTCCGTACAAAACGTGACATAACTGGCTCCATAGATCGTTACAAAGCGCGATTAGTGATAAAAGGGTACTCACAGCGAAAGGGGGTAGACTATGAAGAGACGTATTCCCCTGTCGTACGTCATAGTTCCCTGCGATACCTTTTTGCAATCGCCGCTCAGATGAATCTCAGGATTGAACAGATGGACGCCGTCACAGCGTTTCTTCAAGGTCGTTTAAAGGATGAGATCTACATGGAACAGCCTCCACTTTATGTAGAGCAGGACAACCAATCAAAAGTCTGTCGCCTTAATAAGGCTTTGTATGGACTCAAACAGTCGAGCAGAATTTGGAATCAAGAATTGAACAATGCTCTTGAGTCATTTGGACTAAACAAATCAAAATATGATTCATGCTTGTTTTACAAACTTAAAGACAAAAAACTTTTGATAACAGCTGTTTATGTGGATGATCTCCTGTTATTTTGCAATGATGATAATTGGCTTAAAGACATAAAAGATTTTCTTAAGCAAAAATTTCATATGAAAGATCTAGGTGCTGCTACTCACATACTTGGAATGAGAATAACTCGTGGAGAAAATTTTATAGCTCTAGATCAGGAAGCTTACATTAAAAACATTCTAGAAAAATTTGGAATGGAAAATGCAAAACCGGTTACTACGCCAATGAATGCCAGTGAGAAAATATCTAAAAATGATTGTGCAACAACAAATGAAGATATTCAGAACATGCAGAATATTCCGTACCAGGAAGCAGTAGGATGTCTCATGTACTTGTCCCAATGTACACGACCAGATATTTGTTTCGCAGTGAATAAACTTAGTCGTTATAATGCTAACCCTGGCCTTCGTCACTGGTCTGCTGTAAAACATCTATTTCGATACTTACGTGGAACATCAAATTTAAAACTATACTATACTTCTACGAAAGATGTTATCAAATGCAACGTTATCGGTTATACGGATGCAGATTGGGCATCCAGTCTTGAAGACCGCAAGTCAACAACAGGCTTTGTTTTTATAGCTCAGGGAGGAGCCATATCATGGTGCTCAAAGAGGCAACAAACCGTTGCACTCTCATCCTGTGAAGCAGAATATATTGCACTCTCGTCAACTGTTCAAGAAGCAATATGGTGGAACGGAATAAGATCACACTTTTACAAAAATGAAGAACCTTTGAATATTGGTTGTGATAACCAAAGTGCTATATCAATCGCATCAGGTGGTGGATTTCATCCGAAGGCAAAACACATTGATATACGCCACCATTTTATTCAGGATACTTTGACAAAAGGAGATTTCAAACTTACATACGTCAGTACGGATCAACAAGTTGCAGACGTACTAACAAAACCCCTTGATAGGACAAAGTTTGAAAAATTCCGTGAAGCTTTGGGTGTCCAGTAACAAATCCCAGATCATGGAGGAGTATTGGAGTCGCCCTGTTAATCTAAACTTTGTTACATAATTGTACTTTTCTATACTTGCATTATCTGTATTATACAAGCGTGGTTTACCGCCTTTTTTATTACTTTTATTCTCTCTATACCTATTTTAATAAACGCATCAACTTTGTACTTAAACATTAATATACTATAGGGATAACAAATATGTAAAAACTACAACAATAACAAAACCACACTTTACCACTGACCGACCACAAATGACAAAATAAAACTAATTTCGATGATGTCGAAAACTTCTTTTTTGCATTCTTTTCATTTCTTTTATAACGGGATATATCATTTTCGGCTGGTGTTGTAAACAACAAACAATCTTCCAAACGTCGTCTAGATGATTAAAAGACGACTGCAATGTAAATTGTTAGGGTAATATCAAATTAGACGATTTAACATACATACATAGATTTTAACGAAAACATAAAATAAATAACGGTTTACACTACCCACTCTACCTCTGTGTGATTAACAGGTGTTTATAAATAAAATGTTGCCTGTATATAACAATACTTTGTCCTACTCATTTAAGAGTAACCACAGTAATTTTGTAATATAAAAGAGAAATTGTGTATAAAAAAGGTTACTTGATTTACAACATACTCGTAAGAGTACAAATACCTTCACCATAACAAAAACCACACCAAACATGAATATAGGTTAAAAATCCCATTATATACACGCATACGGCTATTTAGAGAAAAGCTGAATAAAACACTGATTCATAAAAACAACAAAAAAAAAATACAAAACATGAAATAGAAACAACTAACAGAAAATACCACATTCCATACATGGTAAGACCAGGTGAAAGACGTGCAATACAGGCTATTTGGCAGCATTTAGTAGAACAGCTCTAAATATTAAAAGAAAAAAGAACGTATTAAGTACATACTTAATAAAATGACAAAAAACAAATATAATTAAAAAGTTAACCAGCCACAAAAACAAAACATTTGCACAATTTTTATTGAATTGAGAGTTTACTTTAAGAGATGAGGGAAAAATCAATGTCTTAAGTTTTAGAGATTTAAGAGGAGAACAGCGTGTGTATGAGCATTTGAATAAAAAAAGTTATAAAAATAGTTTCTGGTATGAATGGTTTAGTATCAAACCATTAAGACGTGGCGTTGGATGGCAGAATTTTAATAAAGAAACGAATTTTACAAAAAATAAATAATACCTATTAAAACCAATGCATTAATATTAACAAATAACTTAAATAAACAAGTTTATATTTAAATAAAAAGCATAAATATTAAACCAACAACAAATTTATATAAAGTAGCGAAAGTGTAAAAGAAATTTCAAGTTATTAAAAAAAACACACACAAACACAAAATGTGTCAATTTAAATTTGCACAATTTATCGACAAATGATTATAAAATTAACTTGGATTACATTAAAAAAGTGCTAATTTTATAAAGTAACAAACATCATGTCTGCAAACACAAATAATACATTACAACGACGCAAAGCGTCTAAAAACAAATCAAAACATCTTAATGACAAAGATCAGTTAATAACCGCTGTCGCAGAGGCCCCAGCAACCATTCAAACTGATAAAAACGAAAGACTTCAATCGGGCAGAGAAAGCAACAAACTTGAAAATAAGAAAAACAACTACAACACAGTGAACTGTTCAGCTACAGCCACAGCCGCGGTAGCGGCAGCAACAACAACATTTACCACCACAATACACAACTTATGCAATGGAAATATTACACCAATAGTAAATTGTTGTCGTGATATAAACTGTTGCTTAAATGCAACAACCACAGCCGCATTAGCCACTTGCCAGCCACTACTAAGAGACTCCACCACAACAATATCGAAAGAGTCTAGTCTAAGACGTTCCATATCCAGCTCTCGTTCATTTTTAGCCAGTGATATAGAGCCCAGACCAGTATCACCCGAAAAACAGCCTGAACTGGCTAACACTTTGCAGCCGGATAAGTTTGTTTTGCAAATAAATTTAGATCTATTTGCTTGGACTCTATTTGTGTTGGGCTTTTTAACGCGCTTCTATAAACTATCCTATCCGCGCAATGTGGTCTTTGATGAACTGCACTATGGCAAATTTATTAGCCATTATATAAGAAATATATTCTTTTTCGATCAGCATCCACCTCTAGGCAAACAGATTATTGGTTCGGTGGCACAATTTATAGGTTTTAATGGTAATTTTTCGGTATCACGTATTGGCTCGGAATATAATGAGAATATACCTATATTTTGGCTACGTTTTGTGCCGGCCCTGTGCGGCAGTCTCTTACCCAGTACTGTCTATCATCTGCTACTGGAGGTTGGCATTTCCAAATGGTGCTCTTTATTGGGCGGCCTTTTGATTGTTTTTGACAATGCTCTGCTCACCCAGTCACGTTTTGTTCTAATGGAATCTATGCTGCTGCTGTTCTGTTCGGTTGGTTTATATTTTTTGTTGAAATTTCAAAAATCGCAATTTCCCCAAATAAGTTGGTTGCTGTATGGTGTAGCAGCGTCCTGCCTGCTGACCTGTGCCATGTGTGTGAAATATGTGGGATTTTTAACGTTTTGTTTGGCTGGCTATTTGATCTTACACTACTTTTGGAATTTGATATACGATGCCACTAAAACGAGTAAGTAGAATTTTTAATTTATTATACATATGTATGTACAGTCGTAATTCAGCTCTGGGGGGAGGAAGAACTCGCGCGTCATTGTCATTATCGCTTAAGAGCAATAAGGCCGTCCTTTTTTCGCTGCCTTCGAGAGATTTGCGGCTCTTCTTCTTTTACTCTGGGCGTCGTCTAACTGTACCGCGTTACGGTTTCTCGAAGTTGTGAATTGGTTATATGCGTTCGTTTTGGTTTTATAACCTATAAATTATTTTAATACTTTAAGCGTTTCAGCTTCCTTTATGAAGGTATAGGTCGACTTTAGACTTACTTAAATCGACGTGAAATAACCTGGAACATCTGTAAAAGCATGTTTAAATGGAACCGTTCCATATCAAAATTAATTTAAAATTATTTTATTCATGATCTTCACAAAATTATCATTTTATTAGGCAAAAAACTTATTAATTAGTGTGTCTTAAGTCTTATCTAAGCGAATGTTATCGTTTGACATCGTGGGCCAGGGGGTTAAACATTATAGGTTTTTAATATGAAATTAAATGAATTTTCAAACATTTTAAATGGAAGAGTCCTATTTTAAATTGTAGAGTCTTATCGAATATTCGGTTTCTAAAAACAAAAAAAGAAATAGTGCTATATACGGCTATGGCGAATCTTAAATAATCTCCACTTAAATATAATAAGTATTACACATCCTTATTAATTTTTTGCTAGGGTTTTTTATCCGGAAATTGAGGAAAATGTTGGTCGGGAATTCCCTGGAAAAAATTTAAAATTTCCCGGAAAAACGGGAATTTCAAAATTAACGCAATTCTAAACATTTTTGGCAAAAAATTAGCATTGTTTAAATGTTTAACAAAGTTAACCCCCTAGCCCACGATGTCGAACAATAACGTTAGCTTAGATAAGACTTAAGACACAAACTTGACTGTGGAATAAACAAACTTTATTGAAGAAAAAAATAGATACGATAAAAAGTTTGTGCCTTAAGTCTTATCTAAGCGAACGTTATCGTTCGACATCGTGGGCCAGGGGGTAAATTTTAATAATAATTTATTATTGCTGTCAATATTTTACCTAGTTAGCAAGAATTAAGTTTTTGGACCAAACATTTTAAACTCAAATAACTTCAAATTTATTTGAAAAACAATTATATATTTTTTAATTTACTTTTCAAGAAATAAAATTGTTCGAGCTCGAGGTCAATTTTATTTCTTGAAAATTATAACTGAAAGGTCGGATAAAAACAACACTAATTTTTTTTAATTTACGTTTTTTTTGTGTGTAATTTTTCAATTTTAATTTATGTATTGGATCTACTACTTAATAGGTGTGATTTTTTAAAATTTTTAGCTTTTATTTGAAACATTTGTACAATATAAATCTATTCAAAGTATTTTTGGATTTTACCTGCTCATCTTTTTAGGCCTTTGTCATAGCGGCATATTACGCTTTCAAGCTCTTTTGAGTGTATTGGATCTTATTCACTTATTCTTATTCGTTGAGCAATTGGTGAGTTTTAGTGGAAGTTTTTTTTAATTTAAAAACTAATGCTTTGTTGACATAAAATTCGACATTTCGACAATGAATTTCACTACACACAACTAATCTTAAAAAACAACAAGTAAGAGTGCTATATTCGGCTGTGCCGAATCTTAAATACCCTTCACCTAAGCGTAATAAGAAATACAGAAACTACACTAGACTAGAATATCCTAATTCTGTGTTTTCTATTCAGTCTTAGTGCAAATTTTATTAGTATTTGATATATTGTTTGAAAGACAATTTTACGACCAACATAATTTATGTTAAATATTTTGAAATGTTGTTTAATTTTTACCATTTTTAATTGATTTAATTACCAATTCTTACCATAATTTACAGAGTTTGTCTGATGTTCATAATAATCTTGAGTGTAACTTAACAAACAGAGTATAAAAAAGGGGTACAATTCGGTTTTAGTGATTTTGCTCAAAAAAAAAAAAACAAAATCAAATAGGGCTTTTAGAGGAGATACAGGCAAAAAAAAATTTTGTTGGCGGTCACGCCTATTTTCGAGGGGGCGGGGCCTTAAAGTTGAAAATATATAGGCCTATATCTCGGGAACTACTGGGTGTCAGATAATTTGTAATACATTAAATAAAAGGTATTAAAAATACCTTTCCAACGATATATATCATGATTATAAAATATGGACCGAATATGGGTTAAATCCGAAAAGAATATTTTTTGACCCGAATTTATTTGTTTTTTGGAAATGGTTCTTATATGGCAGCTATGACAAATTATGGCCCGATCTTCTTAAATTTTGGAACAGTTATTTTCATGCATATGAGGATACTTCACGTCGAATTTCAACATAATAACGCTATATATACGATATATATTAGTATTAACGTGGATTTCGGTAGTGGACCTTATGTGGGGGATATAGTCAAATATGGACCGATATTCTCAAAATCCAGCAGTTTGATTTAGGCATGTATGTAAATGATCCGTGTAAAATTTTGGATTGGTACCCTTATTTATAAGAGATTTATGAGTATTAAAGTGATTTTCGGAAGAGGGCTTTAAATTGTGTGGAATGATTTTTGTATATATGTAAATGATCTGTACAAAGTTTTGAGTCGGTAACGATATTTATACAATATATATAGGGAAAAATGTCTTTTTCAGATGTGGTCCTTGTATGGGAGCTATGACCAGTTGTGGGCCGACCACCATAAAATTTAGTACAACAATTTATTTGCCTATAAAGAGTATTTATGTCAAATTTTAGCCGTTTAACATTATTTATATCTGTATTATACGTATTTAAGTGAATTTTGGAAGTGGACTTTATATGGGGTCTATGGTCAAACATGGACCGAACTAAAAAAAAATTTCGTTTTGCGATTTATTTTTGTATAAGACTTATTTTTGCTCAATTTTGTCTAGATATTCCAATTTTATAGGCATTTATTTATCATTAAGCCTTATTTCGGGAATATATATATTTGTATGGGGGCTATAAGAAATCATGTACCAATTCTTACTATTTTCCGCACACTTTCCTCTTTTATCATAAAAACAACGTATACAAAATTTTATCGTATTATCTGCAATATATTTCAAAATATTGCAATAAAATGGCCGAAAAATATCAAATTTTTATGGAGGTGGTCTCACATATTGGTTCATAACTCTGATTGACCTAAACCGATTTTGCTCATTTTAAATAGCAAACTTCTCGAAAGCACTTCTGACAGAATTATTGAAGGTTTGGATCCCGAGTATATCTGGGGACTTCAAAAAACTGATTTCAACAGACCGACAGACAGACAGACGGACATGGCTTAATCGACTTCGCTATCTATAAGGATCCAGAATATATATACTTTATAGGGTCGGAAAATTTTTTTGTGGAAATTACACACGGAATGACAAACTTATATATACCCTTTTCACGATGGTGAAGGGTATAATTAAACATTTTTGAAAAAAAAAAAATTATTTTATTCAGATTTATGTAGAATTTATTATTTAGTAAGAATATCCTATTATGAAAATTTAATGACGATCAGTCCAGTAGTTAAGACTATATTACGATTTTTAATTTCCTAAAAAGGGACGTGGTCCCACCCACTTTTCTCTTGGTACGTATTCCTAATTATGCCAATACCATAGGTCAAAAAATGCCCAAAATATGGCGATTTAAATTTTTGGGTTATATGGGCGGTGCCACTCCCGTTTGTACAATCAAAACTTCATATAGGCTATTATTTCTTCCAGAGTCACAGTAACATGAGAAATCTTAAAATGATAAAAAGTTTACAATGGCAATTTTGTACGGAATAATTGTTTGATATAGGTACATATGTGTTTAAATATGAGGATTTATAATATTTTTTTAAAAATGGGCCAAAATGATATCTAAAAATAAGAGATATAGAAATAATATGAAATAATAATGGATTACAAAATTGTAGCCTTTAGCTATTCGGACCAAAAACCGTGAAATCTTGTGTAATTCGATATTAAACATTCACCAAGAAAATAAATTTGCTTGATTGTCGTGACAATAATTTTATCATCTCGAAGCTCCTAACTCCGAAATAATCTTTAAAATTTGACACTCACTGTTAAAGACTAGACTACCCACTAAATGCCTTCCAAGAACTGAGTTTTAAAAATAAAAACCTTTATGACTCTATGAGTTATCCACTTCAAAAACTACACTTTGTTCCTTCAGAATTCAAGTTTGGGAGTTTGTACAGTAATCTTACATTTTACACTACATATTCAATCAATCCAAATAAAAATCAGTTTTTACTGAAAATGTTTATAAAAAATATTTGCACGTTGCTCAATTATCAGGAAATATTAAAAAACTTAAATCATCAACTATACCGTAACTAACTGATTTGTAAATTTTAAAATGAAAATCTGTTCAACACAAAATTTGATACCGGATAATGAGTCCAATTTCATAGTAATAATTACTTCGAGTTTTTTAAGTGAGAAACACACAACACATCCAAGAATATAATAATAATATTCATGTTGACGTTCAGTGAAATATTTATTACTAGCTAAAACCCGGTGTGCTTCGCTACCCGTATTTTTTAAAATTAACTTTGTATGGGAGGTACCACGCCCACTTAAAATTTCCAAAAAAAAAAAGTAGCCTATAGCTCCTTCCAGACATACAGAAATATACTGTGAAAATTTTAAGCAAATCGGTGATTTTTAAAATTAACTTTGTATGGGAGGTACCACGCCCACTTAAAATTTCCAAAAAAAAAGTAGCCTATAGCTCCTTCCAGACATACAGAAATATACTGTGAAAATTTCAAGCAAATCGGTGATTTTTAAAATTAACTTTGTATGGGAGGTACCACGCCCACTTAAAATTTCCAAAAAAAAAGTAGCCTATAGCTCCTTCCAGACATACAGAAATATACTGTGAAAATTTCAAGCAAATCGGTGATTTTTAAAATTAACTTTGTATGGGAGGTACCACGCCCACTTAAAATTTCCAAAAAAAAAGTAGCCTATAGCTCCTTCCAGACATACAGAAATATACTGTGAAAATTTCAAGCAAATCGGTTCAGCCGTTTAGCCGTCTATAGACTTCAAACTAATAATAATAAACATAACGACACACATTCACTTTTATATATATAGACTAGCTAAAACCCGGTGTGCTTCGCTACCCGTATTTTTTAAAATTAACTTTGTATGGGAGGTACCACGCCCACTTAAAATTTCCAAAAAAAAGTAGCCTATAGCTCCTTCCAGACATACAGAAATATACTGTGAAAATTTCAAGCAAATCGGTGATTTTTAAAATTAACTTTGTATGGGAGGTACCACGCCCACTTAAAATTTCCAAAAAAAAAAAGTAGCCTATAGCTCCTTCCAGACATACAGAAATATACTGTGAAAATTCCAAGCAAATCGGTGATTTTTAAAATTAACTTTGTATGGGAGGTACCACGCCCACTTAAAATTTCCAAAAAAAAAAGTAGCCTATAGCTCCTTCCAGACATACAGAAATATACTGTGAAAATTTCAAGCAAATCGGTGATTTTTAAAATTAACTTTGTATGGGAGGTACCACGCCCACTTAAAATTTCCAAAAAAAAAGTAGCCTATAGCTCCTTCCAGACATACAGAAATATACTGTGAAAATTTCAAGCAAATCGGTTCAGCCGTTTAGCCGTCTATAGACTTCAAACTAATAATAATAATAATAAACATAACGACACACATTCACTTTTATATATGTATGTATATAGATAAAGACTTTTTACAGAAAACCAACAATGCTAATCCCAAAAAATCTTTCTATTTTTAAGCATTTCACATACTTCTACAAACTGCCGTACAATTTTTCATATTCACCATCATACCGATTTGTATCTATTTGGGTATATTCTATATACATTTGAACACTCTTTACCGTGCTGGACCGCATGACAGTGTTATGACGAGTGCTTTTCAGGCTTCGCTAGAAGGCGGTTTAGCCTCCATAACAAAAGGTCAGCCCATACAAGTGGCACATGGTTCACAAATTACCCTGCGGCATACACATGGTCGCACCTGTTGGTTACATTCACATGCTCACGTTTACCCAGTGCGTTATCCCGACAAACGTGGTTCATCTCATCAACAACAGGTGACATGTTACTCCTTTAAAGATGTCAACAATTGGTGGATTGTAAAAAGGCCGGAACGTGATGACTTGGTAGTGGGTGACGAACCCGATGCTATACGTCATGGTGATATAATACAGGTTGTGCATGGTATAACGAGTAGGGCGTTAAATTCTCATGATGTGGCAGCACCAATAACACCACAGTGTCAAGAAGTTTCTTGTTATATAGACTATGAAATCAATATGGAGGGAGAGATTTTGTGGAAAGTTGATATTCTCAATAAGGAGGCGGTAAGAGATTAATTTTGGTTTAAGATAAATGCAGTGTAATGTTAATGTTTGTTTTTCTTTGATGTAACTAGGAGGGACCTATTTGGCATGCTATTAAATCTGAAGTACGTTTAATACATGTTTCAACCGGTGCTGCTTTAAGATACACCGGACGTCTGTTACCTGATTGGGGTTTTAATCAACATGAAATTGCTGCCGATCGTGTTATAGATCATAAGGATTCCATATGGAATGTTGAAGAGCATCGTTATACGAAAGGTAAGTATTTTGTTTGTTCATTTTGTGAAGTATAATTGAACTAAAGACAAATTACTTTGACTTTAACTTGAACTTGTTTAATCCTTTAAATTTTTACCTAGAATATAAAATGTTTGTTAAACAAATATACATAATTTCAAAAGAGTTAACTGAAGGGGTAATGACTTAACACCATCTGGAAAGTATTTATCCATATAAAATAGAAACGCATATCTTTACAAACATACTATAGGCCAAATTTTATTTAAATAGAAGTAGTATTATACATATATCTTTTTATAGCATTTTATTAATATGCATCACAAATTGCAGATCACAAAAGTAATTTGCATTTGGAAATTCCAGTTAATTTTGTTGGATTTTTTGGTTTTTTTCTTAATTGTTAATTGTTTTTCAGTTATTATTAGTAATAACTTATTGTGCGAAGATCTTTGTGTTGAAAATGCCGGAGGGAAAATAATTTAAAATTTCCGAAAGAAAAATTTTACAGCTTTAAAACTATGGCAAATAAATTAAAAACATTTGCGACATGTTTAGAAGATTTTGTCAAGCAGTCAACAATTTAATAAATTGGTCTATAGTCGGAATGGTTGTCTAAAATTGTTGACAGCCGGAGAGGATAGACCGCTAAACCTACATTTTTCCCGCCCAGAAAATAACGACCACCTAAAAAGCACACTATATACCAATGTGAACAACGAAAGAAGCCACAGGGTGCTGAATCATGTGGCTGGGTGAAAGCCATTTGTTTTGGAAATTAATAGATTGCTGTTCATAAAAATACAAATTTTACATGTCGGCAATATGTTATATTCTATGACAACAGCAAATGCAAAATTTTTGGTTCAGATGGATCTAGTGGAAGCCAATAAAGCCTTGCTTGCCCCGATAGAATAAGCGATAGTGGACTATCAGTCAGAGGGTTGCGGGTTCGATTCCCGCCAAAGACTCTTAGTGTTTTCTGCAGACAAGCCAAAAAGCTTCTTTGTCTTTACATATGCAATAGAAGACCTCAGTGTTATTTTTTTTTTTTTTTTTTTTTTTTTAATAATTAACAAACACAAACTGCGAAGCTTTTTTTGGCTTGTCTGCAGAAAACACCCAGAGTCTTTGGCGGGAATCGAACCCGCAACCCTCTGACTGATAGTCCGGCACATTATCGCCTAGTCTATCGGGCACTCCAAACTTATTCGCCCTAGTCCTTACTGGGCAGTGACCCGTTATCATAGACAGCAGAAGCTTGATGCCTGATGTATTCAATTTGGCCCACAGAGACCTGGAAATCCTGTAGTCTACACCTCCAAGATAGGTTAAAACTACTCACTCTCGTGGAATTGCTTTGAGTTTTGTCTTGCAAAATCGTCAGCAATCTCGTTGCCTTCCATGTGTCAGTGTCCTGGCAATTAATAATAGTCAAATCTCTGTAGAAAACTCAGCCGAAACCTGGGGCCTTATTTGCAATGCGACTATTTATACTAAACTTTTTCAAAAACGAGCTATTCAGTAAATTCCATGAGATTGGATGCAAAATTGATGGCAACAAGTTTGACATTCCCACAATATATCGAATTAAACATAGTTGAGATTTACCATTAACCTAAAACTTTGAAAAAGAAACTTACAAACCTGTAATAACTTCAAATATTCCTCTTTCCAGCTCACGATGAACGCGAACGAGAAAAACAACTACTGGCCGCTGAGATGTTACCCACGAAACCGACTTCGCTCACATTTTTCGAAAAGTTTTTCGAGCTCCAATCGAAAATGCTTTGGCATGGCCCACAAATTCAAGCCCATATGTACAGTTCTGAACCCATGGAATGGCCGCTACTGTCTAAGGGTATAGCCTATTGGCTGGACACTAAATCCAATGGACAAATACATTTACTAGGCAACATACTTATTTGGTATACCAGCACTATTAGTGTTTTTGTCTACATTATATTGGGTTTATTTTATATTTTACGTCGTCGTCGTCTGTGTTACGATATCGATCAGTCAGAATGGCAGAAATTTTTATCTGTGGCTCATATATTTTTTGCTGGCTATTTAATACATTTTCTACCCTATTTCTTTATGGAACGCACCCTGTTTCTGCATCATTATTTTCCAGCATTTTTATTTAAACTTCAACTACTGTGCTATGTCATCGAACATATAGACTATTTGCTGCGGCGCTATTGTGGTTCTGCTTTATGGATGGTAAGATCTTATCGTTTGGGTGTTATTAGCTGGTTTGTGGCCATTGTCTCGGTTTACATACGTTTCTTGCCATTGAGTTATGGCTTACAGAAGCTAACGGCCGATGAAGTGACTAAATTACGTTGGAAAGATACATGGGATTTCGTTATACAAAGGAATACTGTAGTGCATTGATATTTTTGATGATTTATGACAATTAAATTATGTAGTATGTATAGGCCGGAAAATAAAAATAAATTGTATTTAATATTTGTTATTTATATTAAAATTTTAGTTTAAGTAAAAATTTATACACAAATATATATATAATTATATAAATACATACAAAAATAAACATAAATTGAATTTATTTTCAATAATTATTAAAATATTTTGTTTTTCCAATCACCGTTAGTTAACTGCAACAAAATATATTTCATCGTTTTAGCATATTAAGTAAGAACCTCCAACAGAGGCATATTGGAATAACATGGAAGCTTTATCATTTTACCTGTTATTCAAATATTTTAGCAAGATAACGATACAGCTCATAACGTCAGGCAATGGTTTTTTAACAATTTGGTTACTGTTCTTGACTGACCATCATGCAGTCCTGATCTCATCATGATTGAAATCTTATGACAAGTTGTAAAACTAAAGAAAACTTTGTAAAAATAAGCAATTTTAATGATGTTGCTGATTTGTGGAAGGAATTCTAAAAGAGTTCTGTATGGCTCTGGTGGAGGATGTGCAGCTGTTACTAAAAACATAGGATATCCTGCTATTCCTTCTGTTTTTTTTTTTTGTTTTTGTGACTAAAATTTTTATTTAGTGCTAAATTACTTTCCCGTTTTTTTTTTTGGAGTGATCTTAGGGTGGACATGTAACACGTTTGAAAAATAAAGGGTTTTATAAAATAAAAATTTTCAATATAATTTCATATTAAAGCTTCTCTAGACGGCATTTTTAGCCTCTGAAATTAAAAATGACATCATTCAATTTATAATTATTAAAATTGTGAAAAAAGTAGAAATGTTAACTTTTTTTCGATTATTCTACATAAAATATTGAAATTATCCGTCATTCGAAAATAGTCTTATTTGGTTGGATACTCTAATAATTACATAGGTTCTTAGTTTTTTTTTAAACAAACACAAACTGCGAAGCTTTTTGGCTTGTCTGCAGAAAACACCCAGAGTATTTGGCGGGAATCGAACCCGCAACCCTATGACAGATAGTCCGACACACTATCGCCTAGTCTATCGGGGTCTAGTGAAAAGTTCCCGAAAGTTAGGCGCCTCAAGTCTAAAAAATTAAAATTAAAATCACCAAAGATTTTGTTTTTAGCTAGTGTCGTAAAATTTTTTTGAAATACATACATATCGGTTAAATTCATGATTACCTTCTTAAAACGTCTGTTATTTTTCTGATATAATTTTAAATAAAATAGAAAAACATCATACAAATAGTTGTAGAAAAAAAAAACGCAACCACTAAATACCATATATGTATGTATTTGAATTACTTAGAACAAATCATGTTTCATATATATTCTTATTTAATTCGAATCTGTTTGTTCCTACAGAATACACCAAATAATTGAATATACTTGTGTACAAATTCAAAAAATATACATACATACATACCTTGGTATCTTTTAAAATTGAAATATGATTGGTTATTTTGTACGTTTTAATAAAAACATATTAGCATTTTATTTATTTTATGTATTGTTTTTTTTTTCAAAAATAGAAAGAAAAACCACGTTGAACATAACTTAAGCCTATATCGGAGCCAGGTGGAAAATCATTACGCAACTGTAAGTACTTTTGAGAAGTCCAAAAGGCAAAATTCTGAAAATGAATAATAATATTAAGATATAATTAGTATTTTTAGTGATAAAAAAAGGCAATTTAAAAAAATCGTAAGTTTGAAAAAAACTTTTAAAGTGCATTTTATACATTGAAAAATTAATTAAATGCTTAAAAACATGTTTAATTAATAACGAAAAATTTTCGAATTCTAATTAAAGGATGACTATCTACATATAAAACTCTAGAACGCCGAAAATAATGATTTCAAAATGGTTTGTCATGTAATTGTTTTTTCTAGTACTTTGTTTAAAAATCGAAATAGATAAAGGTTTTGTCGCGGTACTAAAAGGTATTTTAAAATGCATTTGAAAGCATTTTAATTTCCACAAAGCTCATCTTATAACCGAACAGTAATAATCCAAAAATAGATATTCAACTTACTTTCTCAATTTCATCCTCCAAACCCGACATTCGATAATATACACAAAGCGATGACGAACGTTTTTCCTTTTGCAAAAATTTCGCAAGAGAATATAGCAATGATGCATCCAAATTCAGGCAATAACTAACATCCAAATGTTTTAGTTTAGGGCATAAATGTAAAATTTCCAATATCATTAAAGCCTGCAAATTTTTGGCATGTCTGAGGCATAGAATTTCCAAGCAGTTGAAAGGGCAACATAAACATTCTCTGTGTGATTTAAAATCATAATTACACAAAGCCAACAATTTCAGATTCGAAGGATTTAAATAGTGAAAGTCAGAGCTCCAAGTTTCGCTGACGGGCAAAAAATTAAAGTCAATGGCTAAACCCTGTAAAATTGAGCCCTTTTCGCGTAAAATGTGATAATATTCTTTCGTTTCGTAGATTTTATAATCAAATGTATCAATATTTTGTATGTGTGATACATCAATATCCTGATCCAGCAGTACTTGTAGATGTTTAAGTTTAGGCAGTTTTAGTACGTTTTCCAGCATGGGCTTAAGAGAATTTAAATTCAATTTGAGTTCTTGCAAATTAAGACATTCTGAAATTTCTGGCATTAGCTGTAAATGTGATACTTCAAATGTACGCATATCTAAAACTTTCAGATATTTAAGATTCAATAAAATATCTTTGAGATATGTTTCCTCTATTTCATAGACTTTTGTCTTCTCGTCGTACAAATGTAACTCTTCCAAATATTTTAAATTTGTCAAGTAGTGGCCGGTGATGGGCACTGTAATGTGAAGATATTTCAAATTAGGCACTAACTTCGTTAATGATTCCATATCCTCATCCTGGGGATAACAATCCATAATATCATCTTGAAATTCGCAGCGTTCTATGGCAGTAAAACAATCAATACTGCACTCTTCCATTTCCTTGAGAAAAACATTTAAACACTCATCGATAATCCTTAAAGTGTGGAACTCTGATTTCATGGCTTTTAGAAAATATTCAAAATCATCATAGTTTGGTAACACAGTTGGCAGTTCGTTAAAGGCTAAAGTTTTATATTCAGGTTGACGTTTCCACAGGCCCACTATAATATTGCGAAAACGTCTGCAGCTTTTGGCAATTTGTATTTGGTTGGGTAAGTCATGTATTCTTTCGAATATACATTCTAAACAATCGTCATTTAAGTCTGTAATATCTGCCGAACCATTATTAATTATTGTATCTTCTGGAAGTACCAAGATAGCCAAATTCATTCTGTTTAGTTTTACCAACAAAATATTGAACATATCACAAAGTCACTCACCTTTATTTTGCTGTTCCTCCATTGTTTTTTTATTTAGACGTAAAATTTAAAAATAAAAATTATTTATTTACAAAATAAATCCACTTTCAAGGCGTTTTATGCTTTTTTATAGCAGTGTTCATCAATTTTTGCTGCTTGGCAAAATCTGTATGCAATCACAGCTGTTCTTTGTTTAGAAAGGGGATGTGTAAATAAACGTCAATGAAGATAGTAAAACCAAAAAGCGGGAAATATTTTGAATACAGCTTTGTAGCTGTAAAGTTATTAGTGAAGATAGTGACACATAGAGGGCATTATGTTGTTGAACTAACTTTTTATAAAATCAACCCAGTGCTGCCAGAAATTGAATTTCAAATTATGCTAAAACTTGAAAAACTAAGTGCTAAAATGTTCTACAGAAGAAAAACTAAGTGCTAAATTTTTTCAATGCAACAATACAATTTTTATTTCAAATGTTACAAATATAAATTATAGTTTTCTTCTAATTTTGTTCATGACAATTGTTGACTTGTTTTAAAAGATTACATTTTATATATTAATTCAAAAATTCATGTTCATTAACTTTCCACACCGAAAGAAATTTAGTTGAAATATTAAAAAAATTTATTTTTTATTTCTCCAAAGGTTTTTGGAGTAAAATAGAAAAATTTTTTCGAGAATTTTTTTTTTATTAAGCAAATTATGCTAAAAAGCATTTAGCATAATTTTTAAAAATTTCAATGCATTTTCGAGAAACAAAATGCTAAATCTAGCACTGAAAGTGCTAAAATGGCAACACTGTATCAATCAGTGCTGCCTGTAAGAGCTTTAATTTTTAACACTCTTAACTTTATTATTAAGAGAATTATTAAAATTTCTTTTAATAAATTTTTTTATTTAAGAGTTTATTTGAGGGTAGGTACTCTTTATCATTAAAAAAAAACAAAGTTTTTACATGGTGTAAATATACAAGGAGAGTGCAAATCAGCAACAAATACAACACAGTACAGAAACAACAGGCATTTTGTTTGTGTAAAATAGTGCCAACTACTACCAAAACCACTTGAAAAAGTATTACTTTTGACATAATTAAACGGCAGCCAAGAAAGACCAAAAAATAAAACGGCAGCCAAGAAAGATCAAAAAAATAAAAACTGAGAAAGATCAAAAAAATAATAACTAACCGTTTCTGTATTTCGGTCTTTTGGCAAGCCTTTAATTTTTCTTTACACGGCAACACTTTTTTTGCTTAATATTTTTTGTTTACCATGAATTGTCACATTTGAATCAACGGCAGCCAAGAAAGATCAAAAAAATAAAAACTGAGAAAGACACAAAGAAAAAATTTTTACAAATTTACACACACACGTGCTCATTCACTTGTTTTACAACAAACTTGCTAACAGGCTTTGTTTAGTCCCGGATCACACACTGCCACTTTTGCTGAGCAACTTTTGAGTTTGTGGATGAGAGGGGACCACTCTTCTTCCCCCTCTTACCGACAAACTCAAAAGTTGCACAGCAAAAGTGGCAGTGTGTGATCCGGGACTAAACAAAGCCTGTTAGCAAGTTTGTTGTAAAACAAGTGAATGAGCACGTGTGTGTGTAAATTTGTAAAAATTTTTTCTTTGTGTCTTTCTCAGTTTTTATTTTTTTGATCTTTCTTGGCTGCCGTTGATTCAAATGTGACAATTCATGGTAAACAAAAAATATTAAGCAAAAAAAGTGTTGCCGTGTAAAGAAAAATTAAAGGCTTGCCAAAAGACCGAAATACAGAAACGGTTAGTTATTATTTAAATTAAATGTAGGTCATCACCAGTACGGAATTGGTAACAAAGTCCTCCATTTTTCTCCAAAACAACAACCACTGAAACTGCAAATAAACACTGTATTTGAGTTAGTTTTTAAAGCTTATTATTATTATTAACAACTCATGTAAGGACTTTATTTAGGAAAGGGGTATATATAATTCAGTACTATTGAGCTTTATACAGAGCCTTTGATTTAAACAAACTAATAATTATATACATAGGTACATATATCGTGATTTTCGGCAATAGAAATGGAGTAATTGTTACTATAATTGTTAATTAAAAGTTGTATAAGAAAATTTAAAATCATTTTGTTCCTTTTTAGTAGTACCCTTTTCACAAATTTTTAGGATTTCTTGTTAAAATACAACCTCGCAACCGTTAATTCGAAATTGTATTGTTTTTCTAACACTATAAACAATAATATACAATATAAATTTAAAGAAATCGACGACGACATCAATTAGCAAAATAGCCTTTTAGACGACGTAGCCATAGAAGAGAAACGATCTACAAGAATAAATATACAAAAGAAATGTTTAGTAATAAATTGGAAACTGAAGTGTTTAGGAGTCCGATCTGGGCAATCAAAACACCTATACAAATAAAAAAGTAATAAAATATTAAAAATCATAACATAAATTAAAAATATTATAAATCTTTTGTGTTTGTGAATTATATATACATAGTATGTATACCTATATACTATTAATTATGAATAACTTATTAAAAATGTTTATTTGTGATAATATGTACTAAAATTGTTTAAAATATAGTGATTACCTAATTAAATAAAAGCAAAGTAAAAATACATACACGTTTGCTTTGTGTAAAGTGTCAGAAAAGATACATATACATATGTATATTTTTTTATTTATTAGCAGATGTGGTATCTTTCTTTACCTTTCTTTTTTATTATATGTACCTACATAGATATAAAAATAGATATTTTTCACTTTCTTTTTAGATATTTAAGAACAAAAAAATCGAACAAAACACGCGTTTATCTATCGAATGCAATTAATTAATTAATTAATTAATCCAACAACAAAATTTTAATAAAACAAAACTGGTGGGTCTCTTAATAAATATTAACTAAACCTTCACTTAATAAGAGCTTATTTTAGGGTACTCTTTGTCTAATAAAAAAACAGGGTTTTATAAAAAGCTCTTTTTTATTTTGACAGCGAGTTTGTTGTTTAAAACAAGTGTGTGAGCGCGTGTGTGTGAAAATTTGTAGAAATTTTTTCTTTGTTCTCAGTTTTTATTAAATCTTCAAACTGGCAGTTGACGGTTCTGGCATTTACGATATGCTGAAATTTTTGGTAAGTTTTGTACTATACTTCGTCTGATTTAATAATTAAATGATGTAAAATACCAACAAATTCAGTGAAAAAAATGTATAATGTAAATTGCTATTGTTCTTGTTTTTTCTCCCACTTTCCTTTATTTTGATTTATCATTTGACGTTTTACTTTTGGTTTTATGATTTCATTATTTTCATTTAATAATTCACATCTGTCCTTAAGTTTTTGTTGTTTTTTTGTCTTTGTCTTCTTGAAAAATTAATCCGACACCAAAAATTTTTGTTTGTTATGTGGAAAAAACTGGTTTAATTAATTATATAATTTTTCTTTAGTTAAGAATTTTTATAGATTTTTTTTGAAATGATTAAAATCATGTGCTAATTTTGATAAATTTAGTATGTATGAATTTGTATTTATTTTTTCCACACGATTATAGTTGAAAGGGTAAATGACAATTGGAAAAGGATGGGCAACAATATGTCAAATAGAAATATTTCTGTATTTGAGGATATTTTATGTCATTTAAAATAGGAGCTTTGTTATGAAAATATTTGTTAAACTCGGACATAAACTATCAAACATTACAGTAGTTGCCAGAAAGCATTGTTGTTTTAACAAGTTTGCAGTTGTTGAAAGTTCTATTGAAAAATAAATTTCAGTACATACAGCTGGCAATTGGTAAAGTTTGACTCGCCTTATTTCAAAGTGAAAATTGTTATGAGTTACTTAAGGTACGGTCACATTTGGAAAACTTTTCTTATATCGGCCAAATCACAACAAATATTTAGTTTTATTTTACTTGTTGCTGTTTGATATTGCAAAACTCTTGTAAGAGTAAACAACGTCAAACGAATTTGTGTTAAAACAAGTGGTTACGCTTTTTTGAGTAAATATTTGCCAAATGTGACCGTATCTTTAGACATTAGACCCCAGCGGGGTCTAAGTAAAGCAAACATTGTTATGAGCTACTTGGATTTTTAGATTAAATCTAGAACCCCGGCATATTTTTAAATATATGTTTTTTTGCATTATAGAATTGCTTGTTTTATTATGAATAAAGAGATGTTTAAATTGTTGTAGGCACTCTCAAAGTTTAAAAGCTATATGCAGTGAAAATTTCGAAATATAATTATAAATATCTCCCATATCTATGAGTTTCATAAATTTTTTTCGACAGCGGAAATTTAAAATACATGGGTACCAAATATTTTAAATACAAAACATTGCATTTCACCTCATCTCTCTTATCTTAAATCATCTTAATTAAATACGTTCTAAAATCATTATGCCAATTATTAAACAAATAATTTTTGATTGCTGTAATAGTTTCAAATACAAGATTTTAAAAATATAATAAAAATTTTTATCAACACAGTGAGTTAAATAGATGATTTTTACAATAGATCTTGACTATCTGATAACATCTTCGAAAGGGTAGAAAGTGCATTTCCATTTGCCAATTGTAGAAATTACGTTACAATGTGTTCTTCAAATTATTAATTAGAAAAAAATGATGCCCCTATTGCGGTTCACAACTTTTTTAATAATTTGGTCGTCTTTCATAAATCGGTATTGCCATTCACAACTTAAATGTAGTAGAGTTAATGTAGAGTTAAAGTCGGGTTGACTGACAGACGACCAAACTTAGTTGAGTTGAGAACGGCAATAGGGGCATGAATTACCCGAAATTTACTAAATTTCTAAACTAAAAACTTTTAATTTCAAAGTATTAAATTAATAAATTTTATAATTTTATTTACAGTTTACGTTTAGTGCTGGTATTTACACCGGTATCTACATCAGCCAAAACTATGAGGTAATTAATATAAACAAGTACACAGTCGTAATATATATAATTCATAATAATGTTGTTCTTTTTTAACATTTTTTTTATAATATTCTAGGTTCCACGCGTTGATGAACCCGGCAAAATAGTTGATAAAATTAAGGAGTTGGCAGATGAGCATCGCAAAAAGTAATAATTAATTTACACATACATATAATTGTTAAATTAAAAAAAAAAAAAAACAAAAACGACATCATTGTTTCAATCTCTAACTTTTTTGTTTTATTTTGTTTTCCATTATTCTATAATTTTAAGAAATGTACTCTTAAGGTCTTTTTAAAAACAAGTTTAAAACAAAACATACATTCTTTTAATATTTATTGATTATTTATTTAATTATTATTATCATTTCTTATATTTTTCGGCAAGTTGAGGCAATTTAGCTAAAGAAATTTCAAATAACCACAAAGAAAAATATACATATGTACCTATATCAGCATGACAAAATTTAAAAAAGCAAGAGTTTTGGGAATTCAAAAATTAGTATTTCAGTGCAAAGCTAAATTCAATTGGAAGAGTTTATGGAAATTATTTAGTATATCAGTTTATAATGTAAATTTACATAATTAATGCAAAATTTAAACGTGTTAATAAATTTTTGGAACGTATTATAATTCTAATATTTTCTTTGTAATAAAGTAAGAAATTTAAAAGTGCGAACATTCACACAATCATAACCATGCACATATACATACATATATGTTGTGAGTGTGCCAAATATCGCAAGGGTAAAACTTGGAGAAAGACTAATATATTTTACAAAGATCATGATATCCTTATAAATAAAGAATCAATACCCACAGCACAAAATTACTTTACAAAGAAGTACTTAAAGTAGTGGTTAATCATGCGGGAGTTTTTATTATGGCGTTGGAGATCATGTGCCGTATTCATAAACAATAAAGTAGGCCCTGTGTTTATTCAAGCATTTGAATAAAGGGATATCCATTCGAATTAGAGCATAGAATGCAATCGATTACATTTTTTATGATTATATTTTAAAAGATTTTCGAGCTAAAGTTAAGTATGTATGTACATACATCAAATTTTAGGCTAATATATTAAAAACCTCATTTAAAATTAACTTTAGGAGTATTTTTAATTCATTTTATATATATTTCATTAGATTGAAGTGAAATATGTAAGAAAACTTCCTGATATGTTTTAAAGATGTCATTGTTAAATTAATTTTATATATGTATGTAGTATATTCACTAAAGTAACTAAAACAATTTCTGACTTAAATAAAATTTTAAAAGCTTTGCAGTTTTATAACAAGTGCCACACTGTTTCTTTTTAATAAATAATATTCATGTAAATAGAGTAATCTTCTTTGAATGTGGATTATAGTATATAATTAAAGCTCCATTAAAGGTTTATCAACTTTTTCTTTTTTACGAATGCTGGGAATATCACCATGGTGGTAATTGTATATATGGTCAACTCTTTTATATACTTTTGAGTTTAAAATAGTATGTATTGTTTTTTCAATGGCTTGCCCATTCTTCTTTTATTTATGATGGAATAAAATTGCAAATCTGTCTGGATAAATAGTTTTAGCGAAAGCTAACCACTTGGAATTTCACTTGAATAATTAATTTTTAATCTTAAAAAACTAAATATTTTTCAAACAACAACAAGTGCCTGGAATAATGATATTGATATAAAGTGTAATAAAATTATAAATCAATTGCTTGACCCGCGGTTTGAGATTAAAATGAGAGAAGTTTGCTATGATAACATAAAGTTTATAACGTAATATAAAACCTTTATTAAGTCCATAAATCGCTATTACATCATCGGAATTAAAATATGAAATATTTAAAAAACTGGTTTAAAAAGACCTTTAAGTAACATGTTCTTAAGTAATATTTAAAATTTATAAAACCTACTTTAATATAAACTATAATTTATATTTTTACAGAAATCCTGCCGAGCAGCTATTACACGATGTTAAGAAAGGAGCCAAGAATATTATAGATTAAATATATGTACTTCATTTAATGCTTGCTGGTGGCTATATTCTATTTTTATATTTCACATTTAAAAAAAACTATCAGGCATGTGATGGAAATCGAAAACGAATGAGTTTTAGAAGTCAATTTTTTCGTAATATTTCTATATTGAACAACTTTTATCATAAAATATGAAGATATTGGGCTACTAAAGAGAATCTTAAAACAAACATTTTAAAAATTAGATTATAAATGCATTAAAATGATTCGTTTTCGATTTCCATCACATGCCTGAATATAATTTTATGTTCTTCAACTTACATACATATATTTTTTTAATTGAATATTTTTTGTATAGTACTTTTGGTGTTTTGTTTTTGGAAGGTTATAATTTATTTCGGTAATAACATCACAAAATAGCCAGATTTATATATTATTTCAATATTATACAATACAAAATACTGAATTTATTAAATAATATGAAATACTTATTAGTGGAAACTTTATGTTATTGCTAAAGTTAAGAAATCAAATCTTTACGAAACAAATTCAATACTTTAAAAAATGGTTTTTGTTACAATTTCTTTTATGACCCCCTCAATAAAATGCAAATTTTTAAATATATATTTATATATTTTATTAAACATTATATAGACCCTTTGATTTTATTAAATTTAAATGCTAAATTATTATTTTGTTTAAATAAATGATACACCACCACCATAATATTCAATGCGTGTTTGAGGTTCCACAAAGGCCAGCCAATCAGATGCATGCGTTGGCAACAGGCCCATACTATTGCACTTATACAAAGCCACAGCAACGTTAGCTAAATTGCCTAAAAAATATACTAGTCTCTGGCCAGTACCTTGTGCTCCCTCGGCCATTTTGGAGGTAACTTGTGTGGAGAACATGGCCTTAATGGGTCTTATTAACATCATGCCAATCATCATAATGGGGAAAATAGAAATAGTATTGCCGGACATGTACATTATAAATAAATTCATTGGTATCTTAATTTGGAAAGAAATAATTAATAGAATTTATACATTTACAACTCTACCAAGGTAATAACTAACTTGTTTTAGAGGGCCCAATGCCAAATCCCAGGATTTCTTAATAACCAAACGTTGATCTCTCACAATTTCGGTTTGGTTGACCAGAGCATTAGCATTATAACCTGGAGGTGCGGGTAAATCATTGGATTTACTGTTTAATTAAAGAAATTGAAAAAGTAAATATAGTGTTATAGTTCTTGGTTTATGAATCGTTGAGTGTAAAACTTTAACTTACTTGGTATTAAAGTCCAAAGCCCATTTACTTTTCTTGGAGGCTTGTTTAGCTGACATTTTTGGTGTTTCTTTTCAGTATTATTTACTAATAGTTTACTAATTAAAATTAATTTTTATGAAATTTTCTAGCAAAAATACACGCACGGCAAGTGAAAAAAATAATAGAGATAAATTCACCACAATAATGACAGCAGATGACAAAAGTAAATAAACTGTCAGTGAAGCGTATGTTCAGTAATGGACATAACAATACTGTGGCTGTTTTTGTTTCATCCGTTTTATTGTAAATAAAAAATAGCGTTGTTTTAGATTTAAAATTCGTATCTATTTTAATTTTAGGGTGTTGTTTAAAAATTTTTATTATTATTCTCAATCCGTAGTGTGGAATATAAAAATAAAATCAAATATTGTTGTATTAATAGCAAATACCGTTACAAAATTAATAGTTACAAATCTCTGGTAAACCAATTTTGCTAAAACAACTTCCAACTAGTGCAAAGTAATGAGTAATGGGTCCCGAGTATCGAGTATTTGCCCTTTTTTTTGGATACTCAACACTCAAAAATAGTGCATAAAAATACATCACTGTATAAAAAGACAACAATCTGTAAGGCCCGGTTTAGATGATGATTTTTACAACGTCGTTTTTTATTAATTCTCTTTTGAAGATGCTACGAAAATTTGTTTGCATTTATACGACGTTGTTTTTTCGACGTCGTTTTTTTACAATTCTTCTTTAGTTTATTGTTCGTATTAAAAAATGTTCTTTGTCTTTTAACAAATAATTTTAAATTATGGACTCAATGTACGCACTAAAAACATCACACATATAAATAAATAATTACAGAAATCCAAACAAAATAATCATTTTTCTTGTTTACAAATATATTCACCTTATTTATTTATTTTATTTTTACATGTTGAATTCCTAAACGAACATTTCAATTCAAAATAAGAACAAAAATAAAACGGAACAACAAAAACAGAAATGAGTGTAAAGAGAAATATGAAAAAACAACATGAAAACAGAAATCGTGTCTTTTTTCCTACCCCGCTTGCTTCACTACACCCAAGGTGAATTTAAATACTAGGTGACAGCGTAGCGCCAGCTGATTATTCATGGTGAATTTGAAAATGTGACGAAAGTTTTTCATATAGAAAAATGCCTGTTGTTCTTGCCTTGTTGTAATTGTTGTAGCAATGCTGTCACCTGGTATTTAATTTCACCATGACTACACCGCTCGCCAACAAACCAAAAGCAACGTCTAAAAAACGACGTCGTTAAAATCATCATGTAAACCGGGGCTAAGCTACAAAATTAAACCAACCGCCGAAATATTATTTATTATTTCTTAAGTTGTTGTTAACGTTGAATTAAAAGTTAGCTTTACATTTATTTTTGATTTAATAATAAAAGACATACAAAACCAATAATAGTTGAAGATCTATTTTTTGAAGAATCTACTTCAATTTGCAGATAAAAATTATGCGTTACAATATCAAAAAATCCGTTAAAAGTATCGAGTAGTATTGTGTACCCAAATGAAAAGTACTGAATATTATTGAGTAATGGAAAGTAGTAAAATTTGCCAGCACTACTTCCAACTTCATTTCTTCAAGCCTGTTTTTACGTCCAGAATATTTTTAACATGCATATTATCTTCAGATGTGTCGCGTGATTATATAAATAAATAAAAAATAAATATAGTAATTTCAAAAAAAATTTTGTGTGTAAAAAAATATTACGTACATATCTACAACATAAAATCTCAATATTATAACACTTTGTTATTGAAACGTTTGTAAAACTGAGAAGTGAGATTCATACTGAGACAGCGACAGTGCTGACCAATCATTTGCACGATCGGGTGTCCCGATAGACTAGGCTATAGTGTGGCGGACTATCAGTCAGAGGGTTGCGGGTTCGATTCCTGCCAAAGACTCTGGGTGTTTTCTGCAGACAAGCCAGAAAGCTTCGCAGTTTGTGTTTGTTAATTATAAAAAAACATCCGGTTTTATGCACCGAATGCCCGAGTTTTCATGACCAAGGTTTGTCAACTCAACGACAACTGTAGGTTAGGTTAAGAAGGGTTGTGTACAGACGCGTGTACGAGGATATGTTCGTGGATAGAGAAAGGGGGAAAATAACAGATTTCAAAAGAGAGATATAACTTTTTCCATTTTTCCTATTCAAATTCAATGTGAAAAAATAAAAAGGGGAAAAACTCCCGCGGATTTTTTTTATTCATGATTGGGCCGATTATTTACTCAAAAGAAAATGTTTAAAAATATAGGGAAGTAAGAGGGACAATCATCCAAAATGAACCGCAGGCTAAGCACAAACCACAGAGTATAAGCACAAACTCAAATAACTAAAATTTCAATCAGTGTTGCCAGTGAAATTTCGAGAAAGATACATTTTAGTTTCCAAAAAGATACACTTTGAAAAAAAATTTGAAAATTAATTTTTATTTCATATTTTATGAATATTGTAAAGAAAATGATATATTAATTCATTTTTATATTTATTTAAGTCATAAATATTAGGTATGTAATTTTTAAAAATACAAAACTAATTATATGTAACTATCTTTGGATGTTATCAAAACAAATTCAATTTTTTAAAAATTAATATGCGAGTTAAGTCGTTTGTATTGATTTGTTTTAAAACTTCAAATATAAAATGATTGGCAATTTTTTTGTAAATCATATTTCCTATGCTGATTTCTATTAGGGTAGCAAGCGAAGTATGAGCTAAAACACCTGAATAAATTTTTTCAATTGGTAAAAAATAATTTGGATTTGAAAATTCTATTTTGAAAGCATTTGTTGCCTTTACATAGTTAAATTCTAAATAGTTGCTAGCAATTCTTTTAATTAATTTTTCAACTTCAGATTGCAAAAGGTGTAGAAGAGGCTTTTCCGCCTGGAATTTTAGATTAAAAACGTTTAAAAGTTCCAAAGTGTATGACATAAATTCCAAATAATTTTTCGTAATGTCATTACACCAAAAAATATTTTATTTTTGTACATTTTTCGTACAAATTCAAAAGATACGAAAAATGTCAGAAATGTATCTTTCGTATCCTAATGGCATCACTGATTTCAATAGTTGTAATTGAGTACGAGAAATAAAATTTGATGTTTTTTTTATTACACAGTTTTTTTTATTTAAATTTAAATTTTTCTTTTTTTTATTTTTAATTATATTTAAATATAAAGTATGTGTTGTAGTAGTTGGTTGGTTGTAGAATGTTGTTTGATGTTATTTTATTATTACTTGTTTTTTTTTCTTTTTTTGTTTGTAGCAAATACAAATTATTGTTTAATACATTTTGCGAATTGTTTAAAGAAAAAAAAAACCAATACTTAAATATTGACATTGACAAATAATAATTGTGTGAACAGAAAAACAAAAAATGGAGTACAAACAACACTAATGAAGCAGGTTAAAACAAAAAAATAAAAGACAAAACATAATTAAATATTTTTTAAGAAAAAAATATTAAAAATATATGTATGTGTGTATATTTAAATTAAAAAAATTAAACATAGAGCATAAAATTATACTTAGAAAAGTGTGGGTAGGTTTTTAAATTCCGTGTTCTTTATAGTTATATGGATTTTTCTTTAATTTATATTGTTTTAACATACAATTCTTTTAATTTCTTATTTTGTTGTAAACATTAATTGTTTTTATTAAAAAGATGACGGGTTTTCTGTTTTTTTTTTTCATTTGTCTTCTTTTTCTTTTTTTGTGGATGTTGTTTTTGTTGTAGCCTAAAAATAGAAAGAGTTTTTGTTTAAGCTTACTTTTTTACAACTGCTTAGAGAAATTTTTCGGTTTGATGTTAAAAAGTTTTCTCTACTAATTTAATTTGATAGA
The DNA here is from genome assembly GCA_916048285.2 of Bellardia pandia. Taxonomy (NCBI): domain Eukaryota; kingdom Metazoa; phylum Arthropoda; class Insecta; order Diptera; family Calliphoridae; genus Bellardia; species Bellardia pandia. The sequence continues at coordinate 95,301,025 of OU696531.1, read as the reverse complement.
AATGTGCTTGTGTTTTTTTGATGGTTGGTTTGGTTTTTATTTTTATTTTTTGTCTTATTAACTTTATTTTGTTTTCTGGGGTTTCTTTTTATTATATTTAACTCAAAATTATTTCTTATGCTTGTATGTTATATTTGAATTATTATTATTATTTTGTTGTTGTTGATTTTTTGTGGTTGATTTTTCTTTATTTTTTCATAATTTGTTTTAAATTTATTTTACTGCTGCGGATTCTAAGTTAAAGAAAATATACGACGACGACGTTTTTGTTTATTTAGCGATTAGCATTCTTAAGTTGATTAGACAACCAATCAAGACCCTCATAGAGACCATCGCCGCTGGTTGCACACGTCGCCTGAATATACCAATTGCGGTTTCTTAGTGAGTGAAGACCGAGTTTGTCAGTGATTTCGGCTGCATTCATTGCATTTGGCAGATCCTAAAATGAGTTTTTAGAAAATTTTTAAATATTAATAAATTATTTGAACAATAATAATAATGGTAATTTCGATGGGGGCTAAATAGACGTATTCGACGAAGTTTATATGCCCCATACATATACATACATACATATATACTTAACATATATTTTTTTTAAACTACGGCCCTGTATTTAATTAGATTGATTTCCAAATGTATAATTGACAAATTGTCGGTCGTTATGTAAATCGTGTGATTTTAAAAACGAATAATTCGCTCATGTTTTGCAAATCTAGTAATTTTAAAAGATTTTCAAACACGAATAGTCGTCAAATTGGTTGATATTTCATACTCAGTAAAACCTTGTAGGAGAAGCATTGTTCACATAAAATCCGTATAGATCGCACTAACTTTGCACATTTCAATCTACTTGCTCTGCATATTTGTTTCAAATCGATAGGATTTTTTTAATGTCAACAACTAAGTACTACTCTGCTTTAATTTTAATTTGACATTACCCAAATATTGATCAACTGGCAGCAGAAGCTGGATACAACGTCGAACTATTTACTTCGACACCAAGCCATTACAGCTTTCGAATAGTGACAGGAAGCTAAATCGCGCCAAAACTTTGCTGAAGAGCCGTAACGTTTATTAAGATGCAGCAAAAGTTTCCAAATTATTTTTTAAAAATATTCGAAACCATAGTTGAATAGGTGACAAGCACAACAGCAAACTGTTTGCCAAATTATTGCGTTTTTACATACACAATGATGTAATTAATTGTTGAACTATGTTAAAACATTGTAAAGAAATCATGCCTGGGGGTCTACTCTCTATTGCGATGCGATAAGCATACAAATTGTACGCTTATCGCATCGCATTTGCTGTTTAATAACAATATTTAATAGTATGATAACTTTACACAAGTATTCATCTTACGGAACTTAAGGTACGGTCATACTTAGCAAATATTTGCCTAAAAAACGTAACCACTAAATAAAATACATATATTTTAACTCGTTCATTTATAAAAAAATTTCGGTTTATTTAGGACAGGACACAACAAATATTTAGTTTTATTTTATGCTGTTTGATATTGCAAAACTCTTGGTTTGGTCTATAATTTAACAATAAATCGTGAAACTTACAAACGAACATCGCTTACAGATTATTGAATTTAATTATCGAAAGCTGTTCAGCAACGAAGTATATTGCTGGTTAAATGGATACGTAAACAAACAAAATTGTATTTGGTGTGAAGAGCAGTCAGAAGTATTGCAAAAACTTTATCCCGAAGAATGCACTTTTTGGTGTGGATTATGGGCCGGTAGCATCATTGGTCCGCATTTGTTCAAAGACCTAATGGTAGAACTGGAATTAGCTGACATGTGGTTCCAACAAGATGGTACCACATGCCACACATCACGCAAAATTATTGGCGATTTCGGTGAAAAGTTTATTTCACGTTTGGGCCGGTCAATTAGGTCGTGAGATTTAACGTTTTTAGACTATTTTTTGTGGGACTATCTTAAGGCTCATATCATATCAAGCCCGTATATTAAGGCGAGATACCGGCTGATATGTTGAAGAGAGTATGCCAAAATTAGTCCCAATTTACAGAAAGCAATTTTTATTAAAAATATTGATACAATTTGTTCCTTGAAATTTCTTCGGTGTTCACACAACATAATTCTTATGGTTTAAATCGCTCGTATTTTCATTTGAGAGTATACACACATTTGTATACACATATGTAATACGAATAAGATAGTAACACGTCTTATCTTCCCTTCACCCCAATGTCTAAAAGATAATCAGGTTGGCTTAAAGAATTGCTTTGTGTAAACTGGGACTTAGCTTATGAACAGTAACATGAAATCATCTTTAAACATTGAATTATAAAGATCATTTTATCGACAAATAAAGATTTCATACATTTCTCCAAATTTTATGTGTTTTTTTAATCAAATCCGAAAGTTCTTGAAAAATCTCTCTTTATAACATAATTTACAGTACTGTTTGCAACAACATCGGATGTTCAAGGAATTTGATTGGAAAATATTGCCACCAATATTATAAAAAGAGCTTGTGTACTGTAGCCGTTTTAATATTAACACATTTATTTAAAACCTAATATGTCTTCGTCATAGCCTATTTATAAAAAAAAAAAAAAACAACCAACATTATTATTATTTTCCTTGTAAAGTATTACGAGAAAACCATTTTTTTTATTGTCCATAAAAAAAAAGAATAATGTCCAATTAAAAAAAAAAAAAAGAATGTTACTGTAGAAAAATTAATAAAAATTCATAGTATGTATGCATGTAGTTTGCTTATCTATGAAAAAACCTTATCAATTATCACATTGTCAAAGCGATAAAATCGAATAAAAAAGAATCGAACAAAAACATATTTAAACATACTAATTCAAGAGATAAAAAAAGTTAAAAAAGAAAAAAGTTAATGTAGGGGTCATATTCAGTATTCGCCAGGAAATTTGTTTAAAATTAAAGGAAAAGTAATAAGGACTTCGACATACCTGTTTGTTAGCGAATATAAGTAAAACAGCATCTCTGAGCTCATCTTCAGCCAACATACGCATCAGTTCTTCTCTCGCTTCGCCAATACGTTCTCTGTCATTGCTGTCAACGACGAAAATGAGACCCTAAAAATTTATAATAAAAACACAAATAATTATATTAAGTAAACAAATATAATGTTAACAAATTATTTATTAATTTCAAAGTATTATAAAAAGCCTTAAATTAGGCCATAAATAAATTAAAAAGTAATTAAATAAGTAAAAGTTTTTACTGAAAATTATTTAAACAAAGCTTTTATTTCATACTCACTTGTGTATTTTGGAAGTAATGCCTCCACAATGGACGAATTTTGTCTTGACCGCCCACATCCCACACTGTAAAGCTAATATTCTTGTATTCTACAGTCTCGACGTTGAAACCTTAAACGAAAGAATGAAAAAAATAAATATAAAACATTCATATTGTTATTTGTTTATTTATTCTATATCATTGATTTATTCAACGCTAACTCACCAATGGTAGGTATCGTTGTTACAATTTCGCCTAATTTAAGTTTGTACAAAATTGTGGTTTTACCAGCAGCATCTAAACCGACCATCAATATTCTCATTTCCTTTTTGCCAAAGAGACCTTTGAATAAATTTGCAAATACATTCCCCATATTTACGTCTGCTGTTGTTTTAGTGTTGTAGTCGAGTGTAATGTAGTGTTTTCTTATTTATTATATATAGATGTAAAAAAGAAACGTTAAAATTTTATTGGAACTATTACTCAAGCCAGTTATTTAAATTACCAGGGAGTATATTATTATTATTCGGTAATTTAAGCTCTACCCGATTTTATTTTATCTGGAATTAAAAATAAATATATATGTAGGTATATAAGTTAAATTAATATTTAAGGATATTTAGTTGTTTTATTAATTTTATGCTTCTATCGTAGGTGTTTATGTACTTCAATTTAGCTTAAATCAATGGTATTTAATATTTTTCAAGCTTAATTCTGTATGTAGTGTAATTTTTGTGTATTTAATTACATATATTCAAAAATATTATTATAAATTTCTGTAATTAAATTTTTAATTTGCAATTATTTGGAGTCTCTTCTTGACTGTAGCTTTTAACTTGTTAGGTTAGCGATGCGATTTTTTCCTTCATCATTTTGAGGAATGCCAAGACATAGTTCTGTAAACAAATGTTCGTATAATGTTGTTTGAACAAGAATCAACAATAATGAACAAGAGTTGTACACACGAAAAATATTCATATCCGGCGAAGAATTTATTGATTTCGCTTCAAAACACAATCATTGCTTAAAGCCCAGCTAATTTTATTTTAGGTGCAAGTTAACGGTGTACGTATTAAGATACGAGTATGTTGAACTAACAAGTAAAAAACTAGCTCAATTTGGAACTTAAATGCAGGTTGATAATATAAATTTGTTCCTAGTTTTGTTACAATGCCTAAAGCAACATTTATTTTTAAAATTTCCTTACGATTAAAAATTAGCAGACATTGAGATAATACGGAGGTAAAGAATTTTTCTCCCAATTCTTTTTATTAATTTTTTTTGCTCCTAAATTCCCTAAAATATAATATTTACACATATGTATCACATTTTTTCCATTTAAATGGGCCACAAAAAATTTTGAAAAGCAACAAATTGTTTTGTAAAGAAAAATCAAGGAACATAATAGATTGTTTAAAGCCGGAAAAAAGAGCAAAGGAGTCAAATAAAAATTGAAGACAGAATACAAAACTCTTCATAAATTGTGTCATACAAAATACAAAGTGTGTGTATGAATAAATGTTGTGTATGCTAAACAAGTGTAAAAGGGAGGGGAAACTTATTACTAGACTCGCTGCTTTAAAAGATAAAAATCATAACCATATAGTATGTATAAAAAAGATAAGGTTTAGCTTTAACTAACTAGCACAGTCTTTATTAGTTTGAGCTTTAACAAACATGAATCATAGACAATTTAATATTCTTAAAAAAGAAACTGCATTAGATTTTTAACAAGATTTTTATTAAAACAAGCTACAACAAACAAATTTTCTTTAACAATCTACAATCTATATTTTTTATTTAAATAAATGCACATATGTAATTGTTTTGAGTTAACCAACAAAAATTATTATTTACCATAATAATGGTTTGTTGACGTATTATTTTCGCTAGAAGTACATAGGTATGTATATAGTCAGTAATTTTGTTTTATTCAATTAACCATGTCAGTGTTTTTTTGGTACACTGCTTGATAAACTTAAATTAAGTGTATTTATTTAGACAGTTAATGGTCAGCCATTCATACATTTCTAGTGGCTTTAATAAAGCTTTTTGTTACAAACTTTTAATTGCACAAGAGCAAATTTATAAATATTATGAATGTGTATGCTTGCTTTTATGTACATACATATTTACAAAAGAGCGTTTGAGCGTTATAATTTTGGGTTTTAAAATATGATTTTGTTATGCATAGACATCACCAACAAAAATTTATGTGGTATGTATACGCGAATTTACTTATGTAATTAAGTATTTAATTATATCGCACAAACGCTTAAATTTGCAGCCATCCACCCAAAACTGCCCTGTCACTATAAATATAAAAATTATAATGATGAATGCACACAAAAGAAAAGTTATGACTGCCCATATGTGTATTTTCTTAAAGTTTTCAGGAATAGCTTCGATCGGAAAAACTGTTCTTATTATATAAAATTTTATTCAGACTATGTTAATTTATAAGTATTGGCAATTTTACAGGAATATAAATATATTCCCACGACAATTGGATCTACTACAACATCTTATGTACCTACCTATTTTGTTTATATGTACTTCAGTATAAAATTATTTTCCATAGAAAATTTTCAATACAACACTGTTTTACAAAGAAAATCAGTATATATTTTATAGAAAATCTTCAGTATAACAGTGTTCTATAAAAAAAATCATCTATATAACAGTATTTTCTATTGAAAATCTTCAACATAACAGTATTTTCTATAGAGAATATTCGGTATAGAATATTATCATAGAAAATATTTGGTATAACAATATTTTTTATAAAAAATCTTCAGTATGAAAGTTTTTTTCTATAGTTTACAGAAGGAAAATCTTCAGTTTAATACAATTTTTAATAGGACATAGGGGTGAATCACCCCTATCGTGAATAAAAATTCCACGTGAAATTTGTTCACTTTTCACATTTTTCCTATTTAAATTCATTGTTAAAAAAAATAAAAGGGAACAAATTTCATGTGGAATTTTTATTCACGATAAGGGTGATTATCTAAAACCTAAATTGTTTGAAATACTTTTCTTTTATTATTATATTAATTCTTGCTCCCAATACCATTCAAGAGCAAGGCTAGACAGTTGCAAGTTTTTGGGTTTTTTTTGTTTGTTTTCGATTTCAAAGAAAATAATTGACAGCAGCAGCTTTTAATGCAATTGCATTTATGGTTTCTGTTACTATGCTCCAATAATTCTACGTGTTGAATTGAAAAGTGGAAAAAAGGAAAATGATAATAATAAAGTTTTAATTGTCTTGCAAAATGTATAGTGTGTTTAATGAATAAGCTAAATTGTTGATTTAAAAGGATGGCCAAGAAAAATATGTTATTTTAAGCCATTAAGAATAATGTTACTAGTAAAACTTGGTAGGTATGTACCTATAACAAATTGGTAAGTTTCATTTTATGCTAAAAACATTTATTTGTATACCAAATCGCAATATTAATAAAGAGTAACTCAGTTTTGAATTGTCTATTTATATTCATATATATATGTATTTGTATAATTAATTTTGCTTACTAATTTATTTTAGTGTAACGCTAAACGATATCTTTTTTACAAAAATTAAAAGTGGCGCCTAAATGTTCAATGTAAAAAATACATACATACATATATGTATATATACCAAAAAGAAAACTAGACTATGAACTCTGAAACTACATTCAAAATGACAGATTAATTAATGTTTGATAAGATTATTGATTTTATTTTGCTCTTAAAGAGCGAAGCAAAAAATTTAAACAAAATAATATTAATTTAAACTTTTTTCAAAAGGAACAACATAATAAAATGAATGTGATAAAACAAGGGAAAAATAAATAAAAAAAAAAAGGGAAATAATATAAACAGATTTATCAAGATAATACAGATTTATCAATATAATATCCAAAGCCAATGACACAGAGTATAATAAGAAAATAACATTTGCACAATATAATACTAGTGTATACATTACCGAGGAGGAAGAATAGAGAGGGATGTAATAAAAAAGGGGGTTATTCGAAAGAATACTAGTAGTGAAATATGTTAAAGTGAGTCAGCAGTGTGGTGTTGAAAATAATAAATGATTAATACTTAAGATATTAATTTTTGCTAAAATAATTAAGTCATTTTTAATAAATTACTTTTTTTTTTACAATATTAGTTAAAAACACTGTTTTTGTCAAGAGTTTGTTGCTTGCGTAGCTTGTACTAAAAAAACTCAACATAGACGACGCCGTCACCTTAATTTAATTGAAATATTCTTAAAACACTTTAAGGCAATTAATTAACTATTTTATAAAGTTTTATATCCACATTACTGCTTGTTCAAATAGTAATATAACTTAAAACTAAAACAACAGTTTTCTATTAATTTAAAATAAATTTTTTCACTTTTTTTGCCAACAGCACCACCCTACGTCACACGAATACGAAAAAGAAACTTTACTTAATAGTGTGGTGAAAAAATTAGTAAAACGGAGATTTAAAAAAAGTTTTACGACAGTACAAGAACAACAATGTTACTAAAGAAAATTTATAATTCACCACATTTGTGATGACGGCAACGTAATTTTTTCACTCTTTTTTTAAGGATTATTTCTTGTACAAAAAGCCCTAGTTCATAACTTTATCTAAAATTTGTTTTTACTTAGTAAAAGCACCAGCAGCAATAAATTAAAAGTTTTGTTAAACAACAAATCACAGACTATAAAAAAATCTTTAATTCAATAAACGCCTCCACAAAATTTAGTTTTGCTTATATTTTCGTATATACACATGTTTTACTTAAATGTTTAACAAATTAAAATTACTTAATTTTTATTTTTAATAAGTTATTACTTGTTTTCTTTAAATAATTAAATTTTCACAACTTTTTCTATAATATTAACTTTTTCTTTCTACTATCAGGAAACAATGGTAAGAATAAGTGACGACAGCGAATAGAAAGAAAAAATGAATCCATCAATAAACAGAGATGCCACATTAAAAACTAAATTAAAAAAAAACCTAGTCATTTTTTTATTTTACATCTACCACATATACAATAAATAACAGATTAATGATAATCTAATACTACGTTTCCACAGTACATGCTTCGCTCTCTATTCATGCCTCACACCCCAATTATTAGTGAAACAACTTGCTTCACCATACAAAATTTTAAGAGCGAATCGGTAGATTCATATTGAATCTACTTGCGAAGCCCGAAAAATTGCACTCTTCTCTAATTTTTATCGCAAGTTTATCTGCACTAGCTGTAAAAATTTAATATTATTGTAAACAAAGCAAATTATTTTCTTGTTGCTGGAAGTAAGGAAAGTAAATACGTACGAATGTATGTTTTTTTTCATATAGGCTAACTAATTTTCAGTTTTTTGTCCATTAAAAAAAATATTTTCCACAAATTGTAAATTCTGTTTTTTTTATTGTTTGTTTATTAAAAACAACTGTCAAATCGAATCAAGTTTTTTGGTCATGTAAACAGCATGATTCATAAACATGATTCAGAGAGCGAAGCAGGTGATTCAAGTCGTCGTGGAAACATAGTATAAAAGAAATTTCAAAATAATTATTTTGCACCTGCTAAATTTCCAATAAAGTTTCAATTGGATTATAAACAATGTGGCATCATTTATTTTTTTATACAACACTGAATTGTAAAATCGCTTTTTACAAAAAAAAAAAAGAGAAAACAATAGTGGACTCTGTTAAAATGAAAAAGTAATAATGAAGTAAAAATTCACCACATGCCGTCAATGCTGCACAATAATCACAAAAAAATTGCCATGTTTTTTAAATAATTTACACTTTCTAACTAAACAAATCATAAAAACAATTAACACTCATACGCACCAATTAATTAAATAAAATTTACACAAATTTGTGCAGAATAATTACGAAAAACTGCTGGAAATTAATTAAAAAACAGGAGAGCAACGATTTAACTTGTACAATGACAAAAAATTAGCAAACCGACAATGACAAAAGAACATTGCACACACATAGATAAAATGTATATTCCTTGCAAAAATCACAGGAGAAAAAGAGGTGACTAGATAACACTAATTGAAAATCAAAAGAAAAAGCTGCCACGTCGTGTTTCAAGAGTAAATGCAAAAACGCAACAACTATATATACATTTTTTAGTGCTACCAGATTTCTTTTTAACATACACCGGTATGATGTGCTAAAAGGTGAATTTAAAGGAAAAAATAAATATGGCGTCTTTTGGAAAAAAATCCTTTTGTTTCTATTCGTTTCTGTTATACAGGTTACACACACTTATATACCATCAAAAAATATGTTTTATCCAAAATCACCTTTTTTGCGTTATCCACTTGTTGAATCACAACTTTGCAAAGGGAATGTAAGTATTTTGTTCGTTTTTAAAAGTTTTTGCAAACTCTTCTTGTTATAAACAAAAGTTTTTATTTAATTTTTGCTTGAGTTCTCTTTGGACGTGGAAAGTGTAATGTTTTCTTTCCGTAAAGCAATGCAACACACCACGATATGACAAGAAAAATGTCAGTACAATAGAAAACGTAATAAATGTTAAAGCAAAAGAAACAATGAATAATAACAAACAGGGTTGTATGTTATATAGAATGAAAACGAAATCGTGAACGTAACAAAAACCGTTTGATTAAATTAAAAACTTTATTGAAATAAAAATGTTATTATGGAAACTTAATGATCTATTATATATATAATAATTTCAGTTCAGTTTATTAGAAGATTTGTTGGCATGGCTTTGCCGTACACCTACCAATACCACATATCGTGTAAATCTCCTAACATATTCGACAGAATCATTTAAATATGAAGTTGAAACAATTTTAAAACAACGTTATAAACAACCTCCAAAAATTTACACTTTTCCTGATTTACCAGAACTATTATATATAGGACCTACAGAAATATCGCCAAAGCCCAATGAACAACAAAAAGAAATCATTGTAGATTCTTGCTGCGGTGCGTCTGTGCTTAGAGGAGCGCATATTTATGCAATTGGAGTCTTGGCCATGGAGTCTGGTACTAAAGAGGGTGATTTGGTGAATGTTTACGCAGATTTATCACAAAAATGTAAAAAAGGTTTAAATATACGCTTTGAATCCAATGAGAAGGTATATTTAGGTCAAGGTAAAGTGTTAATGCAACGGTATCAAATATATAGAGCCGAAGGACCTTTACAGGGTATAGCGGTTGAAATGATTAATACCATAGCCGGAGTTCCCTCTATAGGAGATTTAAGTAATTCTTGTGTTTTACTACAAAATCTGCCTTCTATTGTATGCAGCAGAGTACTAGATCCACAAAAAGTTGATGTCATACTTGATATGTGTTCAGCACCTGGCAATAAAACTACCCATTTAGCAGAATTGATAAATGATCAAGGATGTATAATAGCTTTAGATAAAACTGAAAATAAAATAAAACTTGTTAAAGATAAAATTGTAAGAAACCAACTACAGTCTATCAAAGCTTATGCCTTTGATTCCACAAAATCCTATGCTAAAGATTTGTCATATAATAGTGAAGATTTAAAGCCTCCCTTTAAATCGCAAACGTTTGATCGTATTTTATTAGACGCTCCTTGCAGTGCTTTAGGCAATAGACCAATGTTGTCTAGTAATATGACACCAAAAATGCTAGAATCTTATGCCAAAGTTCAAAAGAAACTATTTGCAAATGCAGTGCCATTGCTGAAGACAGGTGGTACACTGGTTTATAGTACTTGCACAGTAAATATTTCCGAAAATGAGGAAATGGTGGTATGGGCTTTAGAAAAGTTTCCTGAATTGACTTTACAACCCGCCACACCAGTATATGGTGGATCTGCTTGGCCCTGTGAAGGTTTAAGTGAATCTAACCGTTCTATGTTACAACGTTTTGGTCCAGCTGATAATAAAATGGATGCGGTTGGATTTTTTATAGCAAAATTTTTTAAAAGATAAATAATAAAATTGAATTATGTGTTCAAAATTATGGCTATGTTTTAATCAAGTGGAATAAGACAAACAAAGGGTTTTCTTGGTCTTGTAAAGGTTTAAGCCAGTTCAACAGTCATCAATCACAAAGCAACGTCACAACATGCAGGAAGTACTTGTATTTTTTGTTATATTTTGAAAACTTTTTTATTAGCTTTTAGTTTTAATCATAATTCAAATTTGATATTTAATTGGTTTTTGTTTCAGTTTAAATCTATTTATATATATGTATATTTTGTTTTAATTTTAAATTAATATTCTTTCATTAAAAATAATGTTTAAAAAATATTTTAACTTAAAAATTAAGTGTGTTTATTTTACTTTATTGTATTAATTTACTTTACTTTTTTTATGTTTTGTTATTTTAATAAATATAAAGTTAAACCAAATTTTTTTAGTTTGTTTTTGTTTCTGTTTTATTATATTTAATTAGGTTTTGACATTATTATATATTATTTTTTTATTGATAATATATCCATTGAATTGGATAATAATAATAGTAAATAACTACTGATAGTAAGTGTTTCATATATATTTTTTAAAAATTAAGTATTTAAGAACTAAAAAGGAAAAAATAACTTAACAAAACGAAAAAATAAATGAATAATTTACAAATTGATTTTTGTTGCGTCTAAATAAAAAGTAAATCAATAGTGGATCAATTAAACGTTTACGTTTTTATTTATAATTCTAAATATTTGTTTTTTTTTGTTGCATCTATGTATATCGTAAAGTATTAATTAATTAAATTACATTGTCTGCCATGTAAAGAATATTTTAAGCGAGGGTTTTTTTGTTTTATTTAATTTCCTTAATTTTTTTTTGAAAAGTGGATGAAAAAATTCGCTACACATACATATATTATTAGCCTTAAGCCGCAATATTCAGAGCCTTAAATTCATCATCATGCATTTCTGTCATCATAAATGTACCATCTTGCAGTAGTAGAACAACGCGACGGGTACCACCTTAAAGAGATAACAAAAAAGATATTTAATAACAATATGATTGTAAAAAAGAATAATGCTTGGTTTTCACTATGTCAGTTTTGTTGTCAAATTGTCCAAATTGTTATGAAATTACCAACAAATTGCACAATTTGACAACAAAACTGACATAGTGAAAACCAAGCATAAGGTCTCATACTAGCTATGTATACAAATTACAAAAGTATTCCCTACAATATATGGTATATATTCATTAAACTTACCCGGCGATGGCAAATCAGCCTGTACGACTTCTGCGGGTATATTTGCCTCCTGACCATCGGAGCCATCACCCGTTTGTATGCATAATTGACTGGTGGCTCCGGGCTGAGCATTGGCTGCTTGCACTGCAATTTGTTGCTGCTGCTGTTGCTGTTGGGCTGCAGCCAATGCCTGGTGCTGGGCTAGTTCAGCTTCCGTCATGGTCACCACTTGAGTGGTGCCGTCTTCTTGTGTGGTCTTAACCAAATACTGACCACCACTGCCGTCACCCGCTGCCGCTGCCAGAGCTTCAGCTTGTTGTTCGGCTGGTAAATGAGCTACCGCTTCCGCAACAGCATTGTCTAGTGTAAGTACTTGGTTATCATTTTCACCTTCAGCGGCAGCCACATAAGCAAACTGTTGTTCACCATCAGGACCTTGTGTTACGAGTATTGTTTGACCCTCGGCATTTTTGCCGGCTACCTGATAGACGGTGCCATCTTCTCCGGTGACCAATAGAGGCGTGCCGTCTTCGTTGGTTAGCATTTGATCTTGGGTGAGCAACAGGTTAGGATCGATATCATGTAATTGTTGCTGCTGTTGTTGTTGCTGATGATGTTGTTGCTGTTGCTGCTGCTCTTGATGCAGTAAATTATGTAGCTGTTGTTGTTGTTGATGATGTTCCGTTACCAATTGTGTTTGTAAAACGCCACCACTTTGTTGTTGTTGATCTTCTTGGCCGATTATATTGCCTGTAATAGGACACAATTGGGCTTGATGCTGGGGCTCTTCTTCCTGTTGTTGCACAATTTGTTGCTGTACATGCTGCAGCGTTTGCTTTCTTTGAGCTATGGCCACACTGCTGCGCTGAGCTGGACCTGTTAGCTGCTGAACCTTTTGTATGTGCACTTGGGACTGTTGCCTTTGTCGTTGCTGTTGTTGCTGCTGATGTTGTTGTCTTTGGGCTACAACATCATCCCGGGTCATAACCTTCTTGGTGACCTTTAAGTCTCCCGACTTGGATAGCTGCAAAATTTTCTGTTCTGGAGTAACAGCTTTGCTTTGTTGAGCAACTCGTTGTTGGTTGTTGCTAGCTACGTTGGCTGAACCCTGTCGCGGTATAATCATACGCCCTGAAGAGGGTGATGTTTGGGTTACTGTGCGTGATGGCATGCCAGAACGCTGTACTGGTGCGGAAGCCCCCGTTGGCACGGTTTTGCGTTGTATTGTTGTACCACTGGGTGTGCGTACGATTTGTTGCTGCACCACTTGCCGACCGGACTGAGTGGGTGTTGAACGTCCGCCAGCCGGGGTACTAATAGTGCGAACATGTTGTGTTCTTGTTTGAATTTGTGGTTTGGGCTCTGCCACTACGGCATCTATAACGGGCTGGGTGATGGGCGTTGGCGAAGGTGTAGCACTGCATTCGTTGGCCGAACCTACGCGCACTATGCCCGAATTTGAAACAGCAGATTCACCTTTGGACAAAACGCGTATTTGTGCTTCAGCTTTTTGGTTCTGTAAGTAAAAGAATTTGATTTTTATTTTATCGGAAAAATAGTGTTTAAAATAAGCATTTTTACATATGTTGTTCTTAATTATTTTATTCTAAGCAATAAATATACATACATACATTGGAATTCAATTTATAAAACTTGATTATATTAATTTTGTTAAATTTTAATAGGAATATTTTTCTGTATTGAAATTATAAATGTTCTGAGTTTCCTCAGCTGAAAAATCTCTATTTACAAATTCTCTGGATTGGCTACTTTTAAACGTTTCAGAATATTATAGATGAGAGGGTTAATATATTTGCTTGTTGTTGTTTGAAGCCTTTTATTATAGCTTACCATAGAACTGCCATTAAATCCTGGTTTCTTAACAACACCGGAAGCATTTGAATCTTGTGTTATAATAACCTCAGCTGAATTTAGTAGGCCTTCATTGCGTCCAGGGGCCGTGCCATTGACTTTGATTTGTTTATTCTGTAAACAAGAATAAAGAGTTTTTATAGCTCGGTAAAATTGGGTTTAAAAAGACTAAAAATTATATTAAATAGAAACAACGAGCTGAAAATTGGCATAGACCCAACAGCTTGATGCTCTGGTTAAAAGGTGAAGTTAAAATTTGAAACATATACTGTTTTCATAACCTTCGACAGGAAGATAAGAATGTCATTACGATTGTGCTTTGGATTGGACGATATCCGTCATATAACTTACGGACTTAGAAAGATCTTTACAACATGTTTAAATAAACAAGTAGCATTACAAACGCATTAGAGCAGAAACACAAGCAAGCTTGCAGGTTAGAATGCGTTTGTGTTTTTATACTTATATGCAGTAGTTTTGATAACTTAAAATGCCCAAAATTAATATTTATATGTCTGTATTTACACATTGCAAGTAGTGAATGGTAAATCGACTTCGATTATGGTCTTTAATCGATTATTGCCTTCAAAAATCGATTATTTTGTGGTCGATTTTACACTACCAACTTTATACTGAAATCAATTTTTGGTGTCGATTAATCGAAATCGATTAATTAAAAAGCGCGGTTTTTTTGGAAGTTGGTGTGCAAAAAAAAAATAAAAGTAAAATTTAGTTAAAAGTGACACATGGCACTAAGCCACGTTTGGCAATATTTTAAAAAATGTATAATGGAAAAAGGCAAAATGCTGCATTTGAAGGAGTTAGCTTTTTGTGGCAGCACAACTACCTTATCAGCGCAATTTGTAAACATTTTTGATTTTTTAGTTTAATAAAAAAAATTATAAAAAAATCGTGATCGACCAAAAAAATCGACTTTTACATATGTTCGAATAAAATAATCGAGTTGAAAATGGTTGATCGAATAACCGAAAATCGATTATTAACATTTCATACCATTCACTAGTTGCAAGTCTTCTTAAGGTGGATTCACCCATTTGTTCTTAACAAAAATTTTTTCCGGAGAAAAATTTTTTTACTGAAAGTTTTTTGCAGCACGATTCACCCATTTCGAAAGATTTTTCTGAAAAATCAAAGCTGCCATATGTAAACAAAATCTATTAGTTTTACAAGTGCGGCCCTTGATTTATTTTGCTTTGTGTTTTAAGTGTTAAAATACAAATATTAAATTATTTTAAAGTATTGTGTATTCAAAATCACAGATATAAATTCAAAATGAATGAAAAAATAAAGTTGCTTTTGCTGATGGCCATGGATATACATAAGGCATTGTTATTTGTATAAAAAAATGCAACCTATTGGCAACTCAATTCATTTTTGTCCAGAAAATATATAAAATTAAACCAATTCAAGTTCGGAAAAAAATATTTTCTCTCTCTCAAAAAGAGAGACGTCAAACTTCATATAAAAAAAATTGTTCGAACAAAATTTTTGTTAAGAACGAATGGGTGAATCCACCTTTACTTACACCGTGTGAACACGACTGTTATTTTGTTTGCAATTTTATTTTCTCTTTCATTTGGAGTATACATACATGCTTTTCTTGTATTTTTCGAACAAAAACTGTTTTAAACATCTTCTTGTGAATACCAACAGCGTTATCGTTGTTGCGACTAAAGTCGCAATTTGACCCTTTAACAGATGCATTGCCACTTTTTGTGTACCTTTTTTTTGTTGTACTTGATACATATTAGTTTTTTTATAAATTTTTTTTTTATATGAAACTTATTTTAAAAAATTAATAAATTGTTGAATATATGTACATATATGTAAACATACATCATATACAACATTTAAATGCAAAAAATAAGATTTTTATTTTGTTTATTTTCCCATCTTTTTAAAAGGGTGCCCCTTTTTAACCCTTTTTTGAACGACTTATTTTTAAGAAATCCCCTTTTTGTGCGACTTTCTCAAATTTGCCAACGGTAACGCTGAATACCAAGAAGAAAAAAAGAGAAAACAACTCTCAGATAATGCAATTTATATCAGTGATGGAAAATTGTACTATTTTCAGTACTTCTTCACAACAAAAATACCACAGTACCCCCACATCATATTTAGTACTCTTTGTTTGTTTTGCTTTGTTCCCTGTTTAGAAATCCAGCGTTATTACTTTTATAATCATGAATACATTGGATTTAAAACGAGAACATAAGTAATGCACAAATTCGTTATTCATGTCATTTATTTGATCTAGGTTAAGCTAATCTACAAAAGATGCATAAAGAATTAAAGTTGTTTGTGGTACTATTTTGATAACTTTTTTAAATTTCTTGTTTCGTACATTTTTGTAATTCTCATTTTTTGTTTGAGATTTTTTGCGTATCATATGAGTTTGAAAACTTCAAACATATTGGTGAACGATCTATTAATGATATGGCATTAACACTAACAAAATGCAGGCATGCTCATATGTTTATTATCGTAACCCACAACAAATAAAAATTTTTGAAACATATATTTTTACATAAAAATGAATTAATTTTTAGTTTGTTGTTATAATAGATTTTTTTATTAAACTGAATTAATTTTATTTTTGAATTATTTCTAAATAAATTTTTAATTTTATTTTTGAATAAAAATATGTTTCCTAAAAAGTACTATGATGTTGAAGAAGTACTCTTTTTGCTGACGGTCAGTACCATTTAAATTTTTTATTTTTCCATAATACTATAAGAAGATAAGCTGGAGGTCCACAACTCGCGTTTTGGCGTCAACGCGTTTTAAGCTTTCTAAACATTTTAAGCGTCAGGGATTTCAAGTTACATGCGAAGATTTTTCGCGTCAATATTTTTGTCATATGTATGTACTTTTGGAGGTGATGCCGTATGCTCAGCTGATTTTGTATATACGAAGTTTTTTGTCGGTTTGTTTGCCAAACTTATATAAAAAATTTTATTTTAACTGTCATTTTTTCTGGTGACATCTTCTTTAAAATAAATTTGCTTTGCATTTGTCAATGTCAGCTGTGACGCGTGCACCGCGTTCTAAAGTAGAAAGTAAACGAACTTTTCGCGTTTCAAGCGTCAACGCGTCCTACGCTTTTGAGTGTGTAACTTAACTCATACAACCAAGGTGAATTTAAATACAAGGTGACAGCGTAGCGCCAGCTGATTATTCATGGTGAAATTGAAAATGTCAAAAAGTTGTTTACAAATAGTCAAAGTTTATATATAAAAAAAAGATGTTTTTGACAGTGACGAAAGTTTTTACACAAACAAAAATGCCCGTTGTTCTTGCCTTGTTGTAATTGTTGTAGCAATGCTGTCACCTAGTATTTAATTTCACCATGCATACAACTACATTGATTCTACTTTTTTGACAGTTGCTTAGAACGCGTGAAACGCGTAGACGCTTGGTGTGGACCTCCAGCTATACTATTTTGAAACAAAGTCAGTATATCAGGTATGTGATGGAAATCGAAAACGAGTGAGTGTTAGAAGTTAATTTTTTCTAAAATTTCTGTATTGAAACAGTTTTATCCCACAAAATATAAAGATAAATTGCTATTAACCCGAATCAACCCATAGAAAAATAAATCTACAAATTCGTGTGATTCCCCGATTTTTATATATTAATTCTTATTCGCCTGATAAATTATGTGTGCTGCTGCAAAATTAATCTTTGCATCTGTAAGAGTATCATTGTTGAAGTAGTTAGATAATAAACTAAGTGTAAAAAAGAAAAATGACAAAAAACGTTAAAACACTGTACTATAAAAAGTAAGTACGCAATAATTTTTATAAAATAAGGGTTTATGGGTTTTAAACCAATATATTTTGTTGGCTATTCAATTAAACTAATGGTTGCAAAATGTGATTTGTAAGTTTTTTAACATTTTGCATGTTAATTTGAACAGTTTCTGCCGTTGTGACCATATGGTCACGCTGGGTAAGATTTCAAAAAACATATTATGTATGTATATTTTTAATTTTATGTGGTTAAGCACAGAAGAAGCCATGGATTTCATGAATGAACTGTGCGATGCAGATAAAAACGAGCCTGTTGCTGCCTTATATATACTTCCACCTGAAGTTGAAAGTGGCGTACTTAGTGGTACGGATGATGCTGATGAGGATGATGTTGGAATGCCAGTTGACATTTGTGTTGGTCAACTATAATCATCTTGTGAATTGGTTATGAACAATGACAGACGCATTGAAATGTTTGTTGGCCTAGAAGCTAGTGATGACGAAGAAGATTTAATGCTTATAAACTCAGAAATTGCCTTGGAATATTCCAGCACAGCTTTGGATTTAAATTTATCGGTTGAGCCATCGACATCAGCAGATGCTGCTCAAAACGTATATTGGTATTTTAATAGTAAATGGTTATGGCGGTCTAACAAGTATAAGATCATTCCGCGATGCAGATGAAGATATGAGAAATGATTTGATATATTCGGCTATACGAAGAAATATATTTCAGCAGATATCGCAATTTCTACACTTTGAAGATAGTGGTAAGAAAGTTGAAAATGGTGACAAAATGTGGAAGCTTCGGCCCTTAACAGATCATACTATGGGCGCCATGGCTGCAAGAAATTTTTTAGAAGAAACCCATTGCGCTTTGGATTTAAAGTGTGGTCACTGTGTACGCCTTCTGGGTATCTAGTAAATTTTGAAATTTATCAAGGAAAAAACCCTCGGTCAAGGTCCATTTATGAGGAGAGATTTGGCAAATTCACCGCACCTCTTTTAAATATGATCGACGATTTCTGTCCGGAGGTTCAAAGCATGCCTTTTTCATTTTTCTTTGACAATTTATTTACCGGATTTCTAGTACTACATTATTTAAAATACCGTGGAATGTTCAACGGTATTGCAGAACACAAAAGAAAAAAAATAATGTACAACCATGCGTAGTAAAGGAATATAACAATTTCATGCATGGCAATTATACCGCTCAGTTAATCCTGATATGCCACAACTACAATTTAGAAGACACATTACTTTATATTACTGCAAACATTTTGGAGAAAATCCAAAATCTGTGGGCCCTCGCTAAAGAAATATCCAGGAATCTTTACAAGAAACTAAACGCTATGATAGAAAAGATCATCTGGTTCGCCCATGTGCAAAAAGGAGACGTTGTCCTGCCGACAACTGCACTTCTGTTGGACGCACTGAGTGCTCAAAGTGCGATGTTGGGGTCTGCGTCAAATGTTTTCTTAATTATCACACCTAATTTGATATATGAATAAATATATAAATAAATAAACAAAATAATATGTAAAAAATTTTACTTTGTTTTTTCTTGTTTAAACGAATTTTTTTTCCTAATCGTGCCCAAAGTGACCATATGGTCACACCCTATATCTTGAGATATAAAACACCGAGCAGAAAAAAAATTTCACATTTGTAATTCAATGGACCTATATAACCACCCTATAAAATATTTTTAAAAAATTCGAAAAAAATAGTTCTGGGTTGATTCGGGTTAAAGAGAATCTTAAAACAACAATTTTAAAAATTTGATTATAAATACTTTAAAATGGACTTCAAAAACTCACTCGTTTTCGTTTTCCATCACATACCTGAATATAAGCAATGATGGACAATAATAACTATTGTTGAGAAGGCTTTGCATGCTAAACTTGGCACCTTATGTGGTGGTCTATGTATTCTAGAGACTTAGATCAGTATTTAAGAAAATACTGTTACGGTGAATGAATCACGCTATCGGAAGATTTTAACAACTAAATGTAGGCCTATTATTTATGAAAATTCAAATTTTCCGATCGCATAATTTCACTACATTCAGCTGTTAATTTACCGCTCCGATCATACGATTTAATTCCACTCAATTATTTGTTGTAGGTTAAAGGTAGAGTCTATACAGTTAAAACTTTGTTTAAAGTGGTTTCCTACCCACAATAACTGATTTTATTCAACGCTGAGTTTGTTGCATGATTAAATGTGAATAAAACGTGCGACCGAAGCGTTCGGCAGAATGAGTTTTAATGTAAGAATAAATGTTAATACGGTTTTTTTTCACTCTGCTATTAAATAACTATTGCATGCGTCTATAACTCCTATTAGACATTTGCTCTTGCTGTTATTAGTACTTTGTGAAAATTAACTAACAAACTGCCTACATTTAGCTCACTCCCTTTTATTTCGAGGATAATTATTAGTTTCTATACACCTTAAGAGTACATTGAGTACAAATTACACATATATGTACCTATATGCATATTTTTTTACAGTAAGAAAACTCCTGTTAAAATTTCACTCAAACTTGAAATAATTTCCCAGAAATTCTACTTACATTATCAATTTTCGTTTTAACTTCCACAGACACTGCATTGCCATATTTCATTTTCTTTAGAGTATTAAGCGGTATTAGGTTCTCTTCAAAATCTTCCATGGTATTGGTGGTTGAGGGTGGCACATCACTGGCATTTGAATCATTATAATCCGAGTCATCTAGTTTACGTTTAATGCCACCAACTGCAGGACGATTGGAACCGGTACTGGTGTTCATAGACCAATCTTTTTCATTTTCCTGATGCTGAGTTAACTCGGAACTGGGGGAATTTGCCGCCGAACTATTGGTGCCGGCCACCCATTGTTTAACTTGATCCATGGCCTTGGTTTTGGATGAGCGTTGTGGTCTCTCGGTGGGAGAGGCCAATTGTGGCTTATTGGCTTCTAGAAATAAAAAATTATAATTTCTAATTGGTGTTAGGGTTTTAGCAATAAATAATGTTACCTGTTTCTAAAGTTTTATTGACTTCTAAAGGTTTGGGCGCGTTAGCGGCAGCTGCAGCAGCCTGCTGTTTGGCCTGCAATGCGGCTCGAGTTTCCTTTTGTCGGGCCAATTGTTTTTCAAAAGTTTCCAAAAGGTGAGGAACATTTTCTAAATGAGAGGCGGGTTCCCAAGTATTTTGTTCCAAACTGCGATTTTCCCATTTAACTAAATATTCATGCATCCGTCGTCGTGGATTAAAACGTTTGGCCACAATTTTCTCAACATTTTCTTCCACTACATCCTCGCTGTTGGGTATGGAACGTTTGGCACGACGTCTGTAAATTTGATAACAAAAAATAATTGTGTATTTTTGCAGAATTAAATAAATAGCTATACTAACGTTAAAGGTTTAGCTGGTGTATTTGCTGCTGTTGGCGTTGTCGTAGCTGCTAAAGGTTTGTTATTGGGTAGTTGAGTCGCTGTTATGGGCTTTTTGATGATTTTCTGGGTGACATTACTTGCTAAAGGAGATTTCATAGGCGATGATTCATTTTCCGAATCTGCTGCTATGGAATTATTGCTGGATGGTAGAATTTTATTAGGAGGTTTTAAATTTGCAACTTGTGGTTTAGTTTGAGCTAAAGGTTCTGCAATTAAACAATAATGTTAAAGTTTAGTTTTTTTTTAATATTTATAACTTTTTTCTAAAACACTTACTTCTGCCTGGTGAAGTTCCATCGGCAGTGTTATTCACCACAGTTTTTGTTATTTTCACAGGCATTTCCTGTAGATTTCCTTGAGATACTTTAGCAAATGACTGTATGGTACGACCGGCTACTATCCAGGTCTCTCTTAAAGTTTCTTCCATTTTAACCCAGGTCTGATAGAGAGCCCACGAATTTGGACTTGATACATTGTTGTCTTTGTTATTATTCAACTGTGTAGCCTTCCATAGTAAGAAGGCCCAAATTTTCGGTTTTGTATCATTGCATTCACGCACGTTGTTGTTTTCCTTAAAACAGGGTTTTAGCTTATGTTGTTTAAACTCCTCCACAAAGTGGAAAACTGTTAAACAACGTCCACACACTAAAACGTCTATGGTGGCCATTTCCTCTTGGGCATCTGTATAAAATTTTATAATTGATACGTCGTTTTAACAACACTTTACATAAAAACTGTACTTACTTTTTATTAATGTAGAGTGTTTGCCGATTTCGGTAGGAGTTATTTCTCGCCCAACCATGCTTGACAAATATTGTTATGACTAAAATCACGATTAATCAGTAAAAATAATTAACCATTTTTATAAATTGAATCAAAATTAACTATTTTTGTTATTTACTTAATAAAAATCGCTAAAATCACAATTGTATTGTAAACACTACTTTGGGCCCGTTACATTAAAAAAACCCGTTCTCAATTGTAAACAATTTACAGTGAACCCTAGACGGCAAAAAGAAATTCAATATCACAACAAAAATTTTGGTACAGTACTGTAGGATTGCAACTCTGGGTTTAGTTTTTTTCTTCTCATTTTCTATGCAAGTATTATGAATATGATAGAAATGCAGCAGAAAAGAAAACTAATAGAATATAAGAAAACACAATAAACTTAAAAAACAAAACGTAGAGAAATAAGAATAAAGCATGTTGTATAGCGAATACGAGAAAATTGTGCATAAACCACTTACAGGGAGCTCCTAGTAAAAAAGCGGCGCCAAAATTGTTAAAAACAAGATTAAGCCAATAAGAATTTACTAACGTAATTAACAAATACTTTAAAACTATAACACAAGTGAAGTAAATGTAATTATTAAAAGAAACTACATATTTAGATTAAAGTGAATTTTACTCTGGATCAAATTTTTAAGGTGCTTGTCTTATTAGCTTCCAATTCTAGCTTACAGCTTTTGTTTAATTATTATAATAAGAAATTACCTTTAAATATTTACAATTGCTTTAAACAATGTATTTTGAAATAAAATTTCGTTTAGAAGCTAAAATTATTTTCGTTTCAGTTACCAGAGCGTTTTTCTACTCCTGCAAGACACTTTCCTTTTTTGTATGTTTTTATTTTGAACGATTTCTTTGGTGAAATTTTTGCTTATATGACTTTTATCAGCGACTTGTTAATATTTTCGTTGTGCTGCTTTATGTTTTATTAATTATTGCATTTTAATTATGTGGTATTATGTTAGAAAATCACTGTATTTATTTTAATTCTTGAGCTAAAATGCAAAGAACTACACACAACGAAAGCAAATGAACAAATCTTCCGTTCGCCTCAAAATGAAAGCAGTTTTTTGGCCAATCAGCTAACATGTTGTAGTTAGGCAATAAATTCGTGTTAACTCACCACTGATTAGCAGGGTTGTATTTAAGGCATTGTTAAAGTGTTATCAATTTAATGAGCATACTGAGAATAAACTAGAAGAATATACAAACACTTTTTTTAACTACAGGTCAATAGTTTCAGAATTATCTTTCATTTTTTACTTAATCAATCTGAAATTTCATCAAAATGGAACATGGTGAGGAGGAAGATCCAAAAGAATACCGCTGGGAAACCGGCTATGAAAAAACTTGGTAAATTTTGTTTTTTTACATAGAAGGAAATAAACTAACCTAAAATTTTTGTTTGCCTATAAAATCCTTTTAGGGAGGCCATTAAGGAAGACGATGATGGTCTTTTGGACTCAGCCATTGCTGAGCTTATACAAAAAGCGAAACGCAAAAGACAACATCAAAAGTCCATGCAAAATAAATTGGGCATGATGCGCCATATGTATTTGATATTAGACTGTTCGGAGTCCATGTCAGTGCCGGATTTAAAACCCACCCGTTTATTATGCACTCTCAAGGTATATATATATATATATATATGTGATATTTATAAACTTTCCCATATGAAATAATTTTCTTAATTTTATATTAAAGCTGCTGGAGATATTCATTGAGGAATTCTTCGACCAAAACCCCATAAGTCAAATGGGTTTAATAGTGTTGAAAAGCAAACGGGCAGAAAAGGTAACAGATTTGACGGGCACAGCTAAGCTGCATCTTAAAGCTTTGGAGGGGTACTTAATTATACAAAAAATGTAAAATGAATACTAATAGAAAGTTTTTTAATTTGTTTTTAGACTAAAAAAAATCAATCTCTCGGGCGAACCTTCTTTACAAAATGGCCTGGATTTGGCTTTAAAAACCTTAAAAGTGGTACCTTCACATGCTTCCCGAGAAATTTTAATCATTATGGGTTCTTTAACTACCTGTGATCCCATTGATATTACCCAAACCATAGAAACCCTTAAGCAAGAGGGCATTAGATGTTCTGTCATTTCTCTATCGGCCGAAATTCATGTCTGCCGCTATTTAACTTCACAAACAAATGGCACTTATGGCGCCGTTTTAGATGACAGCCACTATCGCGATCAACTTTTATCACATGTAGATCCCCCGCCAGCTGCCCAGATGCAAGAAAATTCTCTCATCAAAATGGGCTTTCCTCATGCCAAGCAAGATGAAGGCAAAGATCCACCACTTTCTATGTGCATGTGTCACATAGAAAATAACGAAGAGCCTAGCAAACTTACCTCGGTGGGTTTTCATTGTCCGCAGTGTTTTAGTAAATACTGTGAATTGCCGGTCGAGTGCCAAACTTGTGGTCTAACCTTAGTTTCTGCACCGCATTTGGCCCGTTCATACCATCATCTCTTTCCTGTACAACATTTCACCGAATTGATATATAATGGTCAGGCTGCCGTTTGTTATGCCTGTCAAAAGCCCTTAACAGAAGCCTCCGATAAAAATGTCTATCGCTGTGAGTCTTGTTCGCAAATTTATTGCATTGATTGTGATATTTTTATACATGAGACTTTACATATTTGTGTGGGCTGTAACACTATACCGGGAGTGGCTGCACAAGTGCATGCTAGGAAACCTCAGGCACCACCGCCAGGTATGATGATGGTTGGCTCATCGTTGGGTCAACGTTTTTAAGGAAACAAACAGCTTAAATAAAAATCAGATAAAAATAAGGTAATAAAGAAATTAGTTGTAAACAAAAATAAGAAGTATAAATGAGAGGCAAGCATTTTTTGTTTTTCAATAAAATGTTTTTATTATGCCTATTGTAAATTTTGTTATGGAAACATTTATGGAACTGTCAAATTTCCAATATGCCTTAAAATAAATTGGAGTGTTTTGTAAGAAAGAGTAAGTGACATAAAATTAAAATAAAACAAAATTTTATTTAGTTATTACGTCTCTTTTGGTCAAATATTTGCCATGTGTAAACGTACCTTAAGATACAAAGCATAAAATCCGGTATCATAAAAGTTTTAATACTTTCGAACCACTAATTAATACTCATTTATTAATATTTAAGAAAAAATCATAAATTTATTTTTTTACAACACCATTTCGCTTTTCAATGCGCTTTGGATATTTATTTCAAAGTAGCATCACACGTCTTTTTGCGGTACTTACAAATATGGTATAATTTTTTCGTTACGCCATGGTTTCTTTAAATAATATTATTGCTTTCTTGTACCCATTAAGTTGGTCCCTACCTACAGCACATATGAAAAGCTAAGAAATGGAGTGAGGTAGTTTAAAGAGTTAATATTGAAAGCTTCAGATGATGATGAAAATTTCAAACTCCAAGTCATTTGACGTATTTGAGATCAGCCGAGGAAAACCATAAGTCTTGTCACTGTAACCAGTTGCTGTTTCTGATTAAGTCTTAACTATGTATACTTTCATATAATATAGTTCAGAGTGACTGCCATAAAAACGGTGCCACAGAATCATTTTGCATAGTGCCGTGCAGTGGCAAAGAACGTGATACAGTATAACCGCCATCAAGTCATATAGAAGCGTCGTAATCAAGATATATTGTTTTTGTAGCAGTGGTTGCTAAGTTAACAGCCCTTGGCCGAGTAATCTCGGGTCAATTTGGTGCGTAGAACCGACTGTCGTGGAAATGAAGCTGATAACATTCTTGTGATAATGTTTTCAATGTCCCATTTTATCATGTGGGTAACGGAATGCCGCAGTAACACAGTTGTCTAATATATCTGTGTCCACACAGCCATAGTTGTAAAACTGTTAAATTTGTCTCGCCACGCGGTTCAGAATATGTGGCATTCCTGAACCAAGCTCAATATCGAGTTTTCTGGTAATAATGGGTGGTATTATTGATTCCACTCGGAAAGGAATACTAAGGGGAAAGAAATATCGATCGATATGTAAAATGTAATTATTCATTCCTGCGGCATGCTACTCTACTGTCTGTGTACAGATGATACCGCAAAAAGGAAAAATACCGCAGCAACGGAATGAATAATTTGAAATTATGCTTCCGTAAAAGAATTTCTTCCTGCAACCGCGGAATGGAATGAATAATTTGACCCAATATTTCTGTAAAAATTAAACAGAAAATTTTTGATTCTATTACGATTTTTTTTCTGGCAATTATGCTTTACACGATGAAAAGTCAAAGCATATCTTTAGGCAGAAAATAAAAATATGTACATATAAACCAATAGTTCGTATGTGTAGCAGTAGACAGCTTCAAAATCCAACGGAGAAAAAAATATTAAAGTAAAAGATTAAAATTTTATTATATGTACTGTTTTGGTAAAAGCGTAACTTAACAAAATTAAAAAGCGTAACTTAACAAAATTAACAAACAAGTGGGGAGATTTCGATATATGTAGTCCGAATTTGATACAACTTATCATAGCTGTAAAAGAACTACAATCGGGTTTAAGGCGACAAAGTGAGGTACCTCGAGTATATGCATAATTTTGAACGATCCCAATTTTCAGTTTTTAATCCAACCTGAAAGATTTTTTATATATGGAATCTAATAGTTAAGGTCTACAAAATACCTTGTTACAAGTACAGTGGCTCACAGCTTATTTCAAACAGCTTCTGTTACGTTTTTCAACACTTTGCAAAAAAATCGACTTTCAAATGTCAAGGTACATATTTTTGTCATCGTACTTTTTAGTAAACTGATGACATACAAGCCAAAACCATAACACTGTCAACGCTGTGCTTCACTGTTGGTTTTAAGTTTTTGTTTTGGAGTTCTGTATTAGGCTTGCGCCAAGCGTAAGTTTGACCATTCGAGTCAAAGATATTAAAATTAGTCTGGTCCGTAAAAATAATATGTTTCCAAAAGTTTAGGTCTTTAGTAACGTGCTCTTTAGCAAATCTTAGACACACTTGTTGATTTTTACTGTCGATAAAGGGGGTTTCCGGGCTACTCTACCATTAAAATCGTGGTTTCGAAGTTTTGTTAAGTTCATTTTTAACATTTTTGGAGCCGACAACTTAGGGTTATGGCTTATTTTTCTGGCAATGAACGCTCATCAACTTCAATATCGTATTCATTTTAAATTACATTTTCTAAAATCTTTGACTAAAAAATTTATTCGATTTTTCTGTTATTTCAAATTGTTTAATGTGTTACTCATTATCTAGAGTATCATTTTTTTAACCGAAGTTAATTTACTAAGTTTTAATTAAACGCTTTAGTCGGTCCGTATATTAAAACATTTTATTTTAATTTGCATTCAAAACACATTCGCTTGTCATAATGTCAGTTAAAAAAAAGTACACAGTCGGAGAGCTTTTTATACGCTACACCACAATAGTGGGGAGGGTATTTGTGCTGATGTTTGTAATGCCCATAAAGTTATCAAAGTTTGTTGAGCTTCGGAAGTGTTTAGGAATTAATAATGAAATGTATTAATTTTTAAAAATTTTAAGATGTCATTTACCTTAAAAACTAAAAAAATTATATAATGATTTTTCTTGAAGAAAAATATGAAATTTAAATTAATGTAAAGTAGGAATGGTTGAAGATATAATAACAAAGTAACAAATAACAGATCCAAATGTCCTTAAAACAATGGCATTATAATCTTTGCCATGTTTTATTTTTAAATATCGAATTTCTTAAAACGGGGAATATGTGTTCCAAAATTTTAATTTTTTATAACTGTGGCGTTATTTACCATGTGATAGTAAAAAAACTGTCTGTGTATATAAGTGACATAAAATATTATACAAATATGGAACTTCTTATAGGATAGGCCTATTTAACAATTTTTATACTTAAATCTCAATTTTCTTTCAAAATTGGCCAAATGTGGATAGGGCTTGGGAGTGCTATGTCCGCTTAAATGGGACAAAATTTATTTTACACACTTATGCATTAAGTTCTCTTTTCGGATCATATAAAAATTATATGTATGTACATATATAGTCCTAAAGAAAATTTTTTCTATAAAAGAAAAACTATAGGAACTTTTTCGGGAAAGAAATAACTGCTTGCAAGTTTTTAATTTTTTTTTAGAATTTTATCATCAATATAGCCGATATTTTAGTAAAATTTTTTGATCCTCCGTGGGCCCGCCATTTAAGAAAAACCAAAAAAAAAAGAAAACCTATATGTCTCTTGACTCAAACAGATATTCTCAAGGTCTATTTATATTTAAAATTTCAGTTCCTTCAGATCATAAATGGATTTTAGGTAATTTTTAAAAAATGTGTAACCCGAGGTGACGAACTTTGAATGGCCACCCACTGGCCACTCTTCCGCCTACAAACCCGAAAAATTGTAAATCAACTCTTAGCTCCAACTATGAGAAATTTTGTTACGATATCTGTAATAGCTTTGGTGATACCGAATTATTTAAAAAAAAGAAACATTTCTAAACCACTGTGCGAGAGCCAACAAATGCGAATGAGTAGTAGTATCTCAGCTTTTTATTGATCTACAAAAGTTCAACAACGGCTGTTACTTTTGTTATTATTTCTATGACCTTTAACGATTTAAAGCTTTCGTTGTTTTTTTTTTCAAGAGAGCTCTATAAACAAAAGTTTATTTCTTTTTGTAAATTAAAAATTTCAAAGTACATGCATTAATTTTGCATGTTATTGTTTTATTTGTGTCGTATATATTCAGTTACCTTTCTGAAAGCCAAGTTTAAAAAAGTGTTTTCAACAAACGTCTTCTTAACTTATGTTTACGTACCAGTTTTGAATACACAAGCGTCGAACAAATATTAATCATTAAAAAAATAAAAAATAATTGAAAACATTGTTAAACAATATAAACAAATTTAACTGAATAAATTCAAAGATATTAAAGAAAACAGTGTAAGCCAAACATATATTGACCTTAAAGTAAAACAAGTTAGAGTGAAATATTCGGCTGTGCCGAATCATAAATACCCTCCATCTAAACGTAATAAGAAATACAAAGGACTAAAATATACTTATTCTGTGGTTTTTATTAAGTCTTAAGCATTAATAATATAAAACTACAACTAGTTGCGGAATATATGGAATATATATGCAGAAGAAAATAAAACTAGATTTAGTTCTCTACAGATCCGGTTTTCTATTCCAGTTGGCACTAATAAAGAACATTTTCTAAATATATTTGTTGCTTTATTTTTCTTCTAAAAGGGAGTTTGAGTCTAACAATTCCTATATGTATATGTATACTCTATGAAATGTTTAAAAATTGTTTATGAATTTTATTGACAATAATCTGAAAAAACATGAACATTGTGTAACTATACAAGGTGAGTGCAGTAGCACAGTTGACTGAATTTGTTTGCAATTTACTTATGTCAAAAGTAATACTTTGTCAAGTGTTTTTGACAGTAGTACATTTTTTACACAAAGATTTGCACTCACCTTGTATAGTTACACCATGAACATGAAGCTTAACTTTTTAGAATCAATTCAAGAGTTCCTTTGGTTGAATTTGATCTCAATAACTTTATTTACAAGAGATTTATGGGTGGCATAGTATAACTTGACCAATTATTGACTAATAACTTTTAAATTCAGTATTCACTAACGTGATTTCTATGTACTTTAAGCTTATTTTGGCTGAATTTCATCTCAATAACGTTTATTCGTGAGTTTTTGCCAATTATTGACTGACAGCTACAAAATCCAGTAGCATAATTGCAGTATAACCGATAATAATATAATTTCTGGATTAAAATTTCTGATCTGTATAAAAATTGGTTCGAACTCGATATTTATTAGACACTTTTGTGGGTTAAATTGTTTTTCGGAAATAATCCCCATATGGCAGATATGACAAATCATGGAATTTTAACATAATAATGGTATATTTAAGATACATATATGTAGGTATTAAAGTGGATTTCGGAAGTAAACCTAATATGGACCGATATTCTCAAAATCCAGCAGTTTGATTTTGGCATGTATGTAAATGATCCGTGTAAAATGTTGGATCGGTACCATTATTTATAAGAGATTTATGAGTATTAAAGTGATTTTCGGAAGAGGGCTTTATATGGGCGATACGGTCAAAAATTTACCGAAATTCACAAAATTCTGTAGAATTTTTTTGTGTACATGTATATGATCTAAATAAAGTTTTAAGTCGGTACCGATATTACTACTATATGTATAAAGATTAATGACTTTTTTAGATGCGGTCCTTATGAGTAAAATTTAGTACAACAAAATTTAGTTACCTATAAGGATTATTTATGTCGAATTTTAACTTGGTAACAATATTTATACCGGATTTATACGTATTGAAGTGAATTTTAGAAGTGTACTGTACATAAGGTCTATGGTCAGAAATGAATATTATAAAAGTTTCACATGGAATGACAAACGTAATATACCGTCATTCAACACTTGTGGCGGTAAATGTGACTGATTACAGAAATTAACTATTTTGAAAAGGAACAAATATAAATTTACTCATACATATATATATTTCTAATTATAAGTTCTAAAATAACTTGTTTTTATTTTTAGTATTTTGTTGCTCTAGGTGAGACTCTATTTTTAAAAATGTTTAAATAGACTTCCACATTTATTGCGCGTTATAATTATTAATATGATTTATTATATATTTAACCAGTTTTAAAATGTATTACTGCCACATACAATATGATTTTATTGATAACAAGTAAGAGTGTGATATTCAGTCTACCAATATTATATTGGGTCAGATTTGTTGTTTGATATTTTTATTTGATTTGCCGGTTATACTGTTTACATTATTGATTCATTGATTGATTTCACTAGTCTGTAGATCGGAAATGATACAGCATCAATCCTCAAAATATCGTATCTGCTCAATAATAATCTTAATTGTCTTAAATTAATACTTCACCTGCAATTTCAATTAATTCTCCATCATATACTAGCACAATTAAAGGAAAACTAGTGTATGGTATAGGGTGATTACAGTTTATAATTTTTTTTTTAAATCTTGAATAAAACCCTTAAAATAGAACTGGTTATTTGAATCTCCATTATTGCCCGAAATAACAATCTCTGACATGTAACTCGCGAATTACTAATTTTTCAGCATTGCTGTCGGTATCTTTCGAATAATTTTTGACTTCACTTAACTTCACTCAATAAAAATAACCAGAATTGTGGTATCACAAATTCTAGGCTGCTAGCTGGCAGTTGCAGATCGCGAAATCAGCTAACAGTATGACACCAGCCACGTGTGATTTGTGATAAAAACAATTAAAAAGTTTCTAAATTTGTAGAGTCGTCTCAATATAGAAATTTCTTTCAAACTATGTACTTCATTATAAAATAATGGTATTAAATATTTAAATTTGTTTACTATCTTTCAGGAAATATAACTATATTGTCCCCTTCATGGCCGAATTTTCGGTCATTAGTTAACCATTGGTAAACTAAAATACTAACTATTACTTGGTATTCTTATAGCAAACTAAACATTGCGAATAAAGAATCATTAGTTAAGCCTTTGTCATTAGCTAACTAAAGACTGTGAATTTAGCCATCAAAGTAATCCCCCTCAGATATAATATACTTATGGCAGCGTTTTTTTTAATCCTCGAAACACTTCTGAAACGCGCTTTTTAGTATCGCCAACAGCTCCTGTTTTGATTTTTCTTTTATCTCCTCAATCATAGCAAAACGCTTTCCTCTCATCGGTGTCTTTAGTTTTGGGAAGAGGAAAAAGTCAGCGGGGACCAAGTCCGGTGAATACGGTGGTTAAGGCAAGATAACGGTTTTGTTTTTGGCCAAAACCTCAAGCACAAGCATCGATGTTGAGCTGGTGCGTTATCATGGTGCAAAATCCATGATTGTTTTTTCCACAATTCTGTGCGTTTCTGACGAATTGCTTCGCGCAAACGGTGCATAACTTCAAGGTAGTATTCCTTATTGACCTTGTGGCAAGAATTGATGATGCACCACGCCATTGCATTCGAAGAAAACAGTGAGCAAAACCTTTACATTTGATCGAACTTGACGTGATTTTTTCGGTCTTGGCTCTTCTGGACGTTTTCATTGGGATGATTGGGCTTTGGTTTCAATGTCATAGCCATACACCCATGACTCGTCACCAGTTATGACCTTTTTGAGGAAATCTGGATCGTCGTTGACGATGTTCAACAGCTCCTGAGCGATGTCCATGCGACGTTGTTTTTGCTCAAAATTTAGCAAGTTTGCAACAATCTTCGCTGCCTAAAACATCCGTAAAAAATGGCATTAGCCAACCGATATACCAATATCATCAGCCACTTCTCTGATAGTGATTCGACGATTATCCAAAATTATTTTCTTCACTGCTTCAATGTTTTCATCGGTTGTTGACGTGTTCAGGACGAGCATCATCATTGAAATCTTCTCGGCCTTCCTTAAACCGGTTATATCACAATTGAACTTGTGGTCTGCTTATAGTAGACTCGCCAAACGCCACAGTCAACATTTCAAATGTCCTTGCGTATTTAATTTCATTTTTTACACAAAACTTAATACAGTTTCTTTGATCCATTTATTCGAATAGTAAAAAAAATCGAAGAGCACAACAAAACACGACTAACCTTTTTATGTGTCAAAAATAAACCGACAATCGAAAATGGCTGATATTACCAACATATATAACAGACATGTGTACCAACATAACAGAAAAAAAATGCAAAAATCGAACATACGTAACTCACGAAATATGAAAATAAGGGTTATTTTTTGATCACACCTCGTAATTATAACATATAACAACATACATATGTATGCCAATGTAGTCTCCACGTGGATCCTTCGTATAGAATTTTCCTTGTTCTAGCAAAAAACGGGAAATCTCATTTTTCCCAACTAACAAAAGTGAAGAATAACCAAGGAATATAGATTAGTTCCTTGATTTAAAAACGTTTAAATATTTTCGTATCCTAGTTCATAATACATACTGTCTTCCAGGTTGATATAGTGATGATAACGAAGGTATTAAATGGTTAAAGAGGATAATAACATAACTCCAAGTCGTATATTAACATATAGTCAAGCGGTTATTAAAATCCTAAAGAAAGATAGTGTTAAATTTCGATATGTTTTGAGTCACAAGCATGTCATTGTGTATGGATGTAAAATGCCAAACTCTTCTTAAAGTTAAAAAGAAAATGAATTAAGAACGGTTAATAGATAAGCTTCACAAACTGACAGAACTCTAAAGTTGGCCGGACGGCCGACAAAAATGTAGAATAAAAGAGATTCTGAACCTAAATAGCAGAACATACATGAGTTTAGTAAGTGCTGTAAGTTGAAGATTCATCTGACTCGCATTGGCTTATTCGATTTGAGGGGAATATTCTTGGTTTTTGGGTTTATGGAGACGGTAATGCAAATATAAGTCAACTGCTTATTTTATACATACCAGGTAACTTAGCGTAGAATTATTTATCTGCATAGTGTCTCGAAGTACTCTAAAAGAAATTGCAATTTTTACCACTAAATGTAATCTATAATATTCTAGGTTGTATTCATACTTGGAAGAAGGGTGGTTTCTTCGGTTTTAATAGAGACAATGTTTTCTTTTTATACTTTTCGATTTTACCCTTTATAATGCAAATAATTGTAAGTAAAGGTACGGTCACACTTGGCAAATATTTGCCGAAAAAGACGTAACCACTAAATAAAATATATTTGAACTAAATAAAATAAAATATATTTAAGAAAACTTCGTTTATTTAGGACAAAACACAACAACTCAAACAATGCTGTTTGATCTTACAAAACTCTTGTAAGAATAAACAACGTCAAACAAATTTGTGCTAATATAAGTGGTTACGCTTTTTTAAGTAAATGGAAACAGTTCTTCATATTACACTGCCAGAAATAACAATTTTTATCCCTAAAAGTTATCACTAGTATTCCATATAAAGGAGTAATAAAATGTGAATGTTATGGTTGTTCGTAATAATATTCGCAGTCTTAGATAAGTCAAAATTTAGCTTCAATCCAGGTTGTTCCCAGTTTAGTTCTAATCTTAGGTATTTTTGTAATCTTAGATTTCCTTTAATCGTAAACCATAATTTAGTCTCAGATTATATTTAATCATAGCTCTATATTTTGTTAAAGGTTAGCTTTAATTCTAGGTCATTCTATTCGTAGGTTTTTAGATAGTTTTAGATTAGCCTCAATCATAGATCTTTGTCTAGTCCGAGTTTAGCTTCAATCGTAGATTTTCTTTTCTCCCAGTTTAACTTATTTTGTCTTTATTTTGTCTCAGTTTCGCTTCAATCGTAGGACTTTTTATTTTACTCTAATTTCGCTTCATTTGTAGGTCTTTAGATAGTTTTAGATTAGCCTCAAGCTTTCTTATCTGCTTGAATCGTAATTTTAATTTTAATTTTACTTGAAGAAAAATGTCACATTTTAAATAAAGTAAAATTTTTTAAAATTTTTATTATATCAAAATCTAAAACTTATATTTAAATCCAAATATTCTTAAATCAATGGCATTATATTGTTTGCCATTTTTATTTTAAAATACCGAAATTACTTAGATAGATTATCTTTAGGATTTTATGGAAGTTCACATTTGGTTCATGCTAGAAAAGCATTTAAAACTGCTGCTCGTTTTGGCATCCCAATTTGGATTTAAATTCTATATTCATACAAATCGAAAAAAAACCAAATAGCACTATAGTACTTTAGATCATAATATAATTATTATATATCATAATATGATTCCTTATAATATTGTTACCTTGGGTAATAATATGACCATGTATGACAATTTTATGATTATATTAGGTTATAATATGATGTTATAATATCAAATTATGATTAAAAAGAAAATATTATGATGAAATATTACGATGATATTTGATCATAATATGATATTTAATGGCACTTATATTCATTATAATATGTTTTGACTACAATCATAAATCTTATCATAATATGCTCTTAGATTATGTTTACCACAACCATGTACATAGTTAATTCCAGTTAACTGATCTAAATTAAAATCATTTCAAATTCATTTCACTTTAATTGTTATTTATACGAGTAGATTTAAAAAATGCACCATTTTTATTTCCTCAAAAATTTAAATTTTACTCGTATTAAATGTTCATGTTTGTTAGTTTCCTAATTCTTTTGTCTGATTCAAAAGCAGACCAGTTTAAATTTAAATAATTTTTGAATTATGTATGTAAGTTTGTTCATATTTTTTTTTTGTGAATTTTTGTTGTCTACAGCTTACAGCAGCAGGTGCCAGATGGTAGTACTCTCGTATTTAGTAGACTTGTAAATTTTTTTTCGTCGTCATCGTTTTTGTATTTTAATTAGCATTTTTTTTGCATGAAACTTGAACAAAAATTCTTTGCTAAAAATAATGTTTATTATCATATGTACGTTAAAATTGTGCAAAAGATGAGGAAATCTCGCAACGGCCACACAGACGAATACAAACTAATTTAAATATAACAAATTAAGAAACCGTTAAAAAAAGCAAACAATTTGGAGGTGTGACACATTTAAGTTTAGACAATTACTCAAATTAATTTGTAGCTACAGTAGAACATAATGTAAAAATGTAATTTAATTTTAGCTTCAATCGTAGGTCATAATGTTGCGCAATTAACAAGAGTATTGCTAAAATCTATTATATTTCCAAGCTTCAACATTTTACTGCAGACAATTGACATAAATTATGAAAAGTCCAGGTTATCACGGGTTAGCCTTTATTTATTATATGGCTACAGGTGCAAAAATCAGTAATAAGCATTAATGCAGCTATAGCAGTTACAATATAAGTACGTGTATATTCACATAAATTTTTTTTGTGGTTAACTAACCGTTAACTAGTCTCTCAGTAATGTATAGGGTGGCTGGTGCCACTGTTTTCAAACGTTAATTAACCTTGACAGTGATTTCTATATACTGAATTTCAAAACATCTGCTACAACTTGTAAACAAAATGAAATAGTAAATTTTTAAAATATTCAACAACATAATTTAACTTCTTGTTATTGCCATAACATCACAAATAATCATTTATTGTCATTAAAAAGTTCGCTCATTAAAGTGTAAAACTTTTTGTTTTAAGTACAATATTTATATTACCAACACTTTATGCAAATTATCTATAAATCTTGTGTTGGAGTAATAAAGTCCTCCTTTAGTTGTAAATCGTAAATTTTTGTTAAAAGCCAACTGAATGAACTGAAATAACAAATTAGTTATAAATTAAAGATGATGTATTTAGGTATTTATTGCTGGAATATGTTTATCTGTGCAAATGAATTTATTGGTTATAAATGGGTGTTTTAAACGTTTTAAAGTCGGTTGCAAAAGCCTACATTTAATTACAAAATGTAGTTAACATTTCAAAGCAATTTTTTTTCTATATACAAAAATAAACAATTTTCTATTGAAATATTTATAAATCAATTATTTTTTACGCTTCTACAATTCAAAATAGTTTATTTACGGCGTTAGGTGCAACTATACAAGGTGAGTGCAGTAGCACAGCTGACTTACTTTGTTTACAATTTACTTATGTCAAAAGTAATACTTTTTCAAGTGTTTTTGACAGTAGTAGTACATTATTTTACACAAAAAAATGCCTGTTGTTTCTGCATTTGTTGCCGATTTGCAGTCACCTTGTATAATTACACCATGGGCACTATATTAGATATTGCTTAGAAACGTGTTGTGTCAGATGAGCAATTTTATTGATTAACTAGAAAAATAGTTTGAGGAAAATTGGTAAAAAAATAAAACATAAATCGGACCTGGATTGGTTAAATTTTTGAAATTTCAATTGTGGCCTATTTTTAGATCCCACAGCTCTGCTCCTGGAGGGTTTTTGGGATCCATCATTAAACTTTAAACACGAAACTTTATTGTAAACTTTAATATCGATCTTACTAACGGTTTAGAAATGACAGATTTATATCCCATAAACTTTGATTCTGCCCCATTGGTTGTACATTTTGCATGCAATATATGAAAAAACTCTAAAATTTGTTATAGTGGTCAGGGTTTGAAGAGTAAGTACGAGTATACGGTTTTTTTTTATAAGTATTTGGTATTGGTAAAAAGCTTAGGACTTGAGGATTGATAATTTAGTTAAATGAAATAATTTTATAATTTTTGCGGATTTTATTTACCTTAAATATATAAATATTATAACATTCCGATTTTACTTGAAGAGAAAATATAAAACTTTAAATAATGTAAAGTTTTAACGGTTAAATATGTATATCATATCAAAATCTAAAACTTTTATATAAATACATATGCTTAAATCAATGTCATTATAATTTTTGCCATTTTTTTATTTTAAAATACCAAAATTCTTTGAACACAGAAAATGTGTTCCAAAATTTTAATTTTTTTTTATAAAAGTGCTCATTATTTACAGTGTAATAGTAAAACAACTTTCGATGTGTTTAAGGGCTATACAAATATGTAACTTTTTAGAGAATCGGTTCTTTGCGTTTTTAGAATTTTTTACTTAAAACAAATTTGTTATTATAGTTTATTTGACCATTTTTTTTTACTAATATTTTATTAATTGTTCAAGCTTAGTCCCCTTTTACAGTTGAGAAATTGAAAGACAGACAGACGAAGTTTGTAGGCGATGTATTGAAGAGGAAGAGTGTGCGGTAGACCTCTACTTGGTCCAGTACAGTAGAGGTCTACCGCACACTCTTCCTATCGCCTACAAACTTCGTCTGTCTGTCTTTCAATTTCTCAACTGTAAAAGGGGACTTATCAAGTTTTTGCTCACAAAGACAAAAAAAAAGTTACACTCATTTTAAAAAAACCCTGTATGATCAAAATGGCCAACTCCGGCAGTTCTTGACTGATAGAACTGAAAATTTCATCCAAATCGGAAGACATCGATTTTAAAAGATGGGTCACTTGACACGAAATTGCTCATATACTATATAAAGTAATTTTTTAATACATAATTAGTAATACAGACAGTGGCGAATAAAGCTACGAAATAATGAATTCTAGAAGTTATTTAATTTAAGATTGTAAGCAAAGTGTTTGCTGGGATATGTATGTTTATGATTGTTAAACATCCCTTTTAATTAAAAATTCTATGCATTAGTTGAATGATTGTTATCAATAAAACTAAACCACAAAATCATGATTTTTGTTTTCACAATTATTTATTCAATCACTATATTTTTTTTTGCTGTTTTTAGTTGGACAATTTGTTTGTCATAATTTATAACATGTTATTTACCCGTAAATATGTCTCATTTGGAAAAACGTTGACGTTTGATAGCAATTTTGATTTGAAATTTGTATGTACATATGTATGTATAGAGGGTGACAAACCGCTGGATAATAATTGAAGTATTAAATTGAAAATAAACAAATTAAATGTGTGGCTATTTTCCATATAAAAATAATAACAAATTCTATAACAACTTTGGGTTTATTTGGTATAAAAAGGTAATAAATTGAACAATAAGTTTGGTTAGAATAATAAATAGGAAAATGAAAACAGAATACAATGCAAGATTTTAAACGTTTT
This sequence comes from Bellardia pandia, assembly GCA_916048285.2. Lineage (NCBI taxonomy): Eukaryota > Metazoa > Arthropoda > Insecta > Diptera > Calliphoridae > Bellardia > Bellardia pandia. The sequence continues at coordinate 95,262,100 of OU696531.1, read as the reverse complement.
TTAATATCTTTTAATAAAATAAACAAGAATTGAATTACAATATAAAGAGAGTAGAGATGATTTATTTGCAATGTTTTTAAAATTATATAGATTGGAATTCTTAACCCGCCATCTTGAAAAGCCGTACATTTTTCGCACATGATTTTGTTTCATGTAAACAACTCTTGTAATGTTATGTACAACTTTGTCTGCCATAAAATGGCGATATTTGCATCCAAAAATACAGGAAAAACTATTAAGAATGTGAACAAATTTGTATTGAATTTGTTTGCTTTTACAAAAGTCATATAAAATCAAATAGGCCCTTTCAGATTAGGCAACTATATTTGCGCAAGTCTTGTGTTTGTGGGTGTGAGAGGAAAGGTCGGTTGGAAGGGGAAATAATTGCTTACTTGTACTTGGCAATTCTGTAGCTGCTGTCATTCTTGTCTTGGGATATTTATTTGTTTTTGACGTTCAAAAGAAAATAAATAAAAATGAAAATTATACTTGCGCAATTAAAGTTGTAACGTTGGTGTTACATATTGCATCAACAATTTCTATTTATTTACTTCATATTTTGCTTAAGTAGAAATATAAACAGCATGGTAACAAAATGATTAATTGTTTTATCAATTCATTATTTTTCTCAAATGTTGTTTTCGACAATTACCTATTTTATGATAGAACACAGTTCAGTCATTATGTTGATGTGGATCGATTAGATTTAGAAAAACATCGTGCCAATAAACACGTACTCGTACATACTCGTATGTAGTGTTTTTAAATCGTTGTTTTCTAAACATTTTTTCCAACTGTCAAATTAACAACTGTCAAACTGTTAAAAAAATTGCAATATCAAACTTTGAATCTTGTTATGTTGAAGACTTAAAGCGACAATTTAAAGCAATTTAAAACAAATGTTTTAAACAAATTTTAATTTCTATTAATTTCTATGGAAACTAGAGCGATTTTTTCAATTTCTCTCCCACCTGCTTTACATTCTTTTGTTATTGTTTGTTAATTTTAAAATTAATTATGTCTTTATAACATTTTAGCTGTTTTTTTAGTTCTATAATTACAGCAAAGAAATAAATTTGTTTTATTCATACGTACAAGTGTTTATTGTTTAATCAAATGTATCAATTAAATTTATTTATTTCTAAATGCAACCACAAAATATTGTTTTCATAAAAAAGAATCAAATATTTATACAAACATTTTATACTACAATCTATATAAGTGTGAATATTTTCACATACATACTCGTATGCACATATGTAAATACAATTATATTTAATGATTTATTTGCTTTACAAAATCAACACATTAACCGCAAATTCTACCATTTTGTTGGTGTCTGTTGCTTTTTAAATTATTATTTTAATTTTGGTTTTTTTATTTATGGAAATTTGTTAAATCCGGTTTTAATTATAACTCTAAATCGTTGAGGCATAAATGACATTGATGCTTTCTAAATTAGATCTCAAATTATAAATTTAAGTAGCTACTTTTTAGAACTTGTGGTTGTAAATAAAAGTAAAGTAAAAATGCAAAGTTTATTTTTAACATTTTTATTCTTATTGAATTTACCAACTAATCTTTAGTATAGTAAATAAGTGTCACCTTTATAATTACATTTTGAAATCAAGGTATCCTCTCGATTCATTTAAATTATATCTTCCCAGTAAACTAGATTTACAAACCTTTTAAGGGCCATTATTACAACTTGCCTTTAATGTTCTTAATAATAAAAGGTAACTTTAATTAAAGTGAGGAATAAAGTGACCTTTAAAATTTTTCGTTATTACAACTTCCTTGTAAAATAAAAGAATTTTTTTCTAAAATATGGCAATACCAGTTAAAAACCGATTACTTTTGACAAATTACTGACAAGAAACAGTAAATTTTTTGTGTTTGTGAAAATATTTGTTTGTGAAAAAAATATAAATCAAACGTCTGCTTTCCATTTTTGTTTATCAAATTATTTATTGGCAAAACAAAATTGAAATTAATTTATTTTTTATGAAGTTGTCAATTTTTCAGAACATATGGCAACTTCAAATACATAAACCTCACTATAAAATTAAAGGCAAGATGATCTTCCCTTTAGCTTATCGGTCGGTTTTAGATTAAAGTAGACTTATAATAACCAAATACTTCTTATCTGTCCGATAACATCATACCTTTAACTATTACCAAGTTGTAATAATGGGCCTAAGTCTAGCAAAACTACTACAGTTTGCAAGACCACTAAAAAATAATGCTCAATGTGCATCATTTTACATTTTCCCAGATGTTTCAATCTTTGACATAACTTGGTAATTAACTTGCCAACAGACAAGGTTATTCAACAAGAACATAACATCGATAAAAGTTGCTCACACGAGGCAAATTTATGAGCAGTTAAGAAATTCTTCGCTAAGTAAAAAAATTGAAGTCTTATCAAGTCAGTGACGGACCCGAATGACATGAAATTTCACATAATCATAGCAGAAGAGTATTCAAGTTTTAATGTTGAAGAAGGACTCCGCGCTCTCTTTAGAAGCGGCACTTTGGTCGCATAGGTCTCATAGGCTGCACAATTTTTTTAAATGCTTGCGATTGTGGTTTTTCCAAAATTAACGATTTTAATATAGTTTTAAAGCCCTTGAAAAGGTCTATAGAATACATGCTATATGCATCAGCGGCGCTTTTTGGTCTTAAAGTAATGCACCTTAGATTAGTAACATTTTTAGCGTTTCCGAATTTGTTTGTGGTTCGTCCAAATCAAAGTCATATTCTATATATTCTTAAAGATCTAGTTTAGGTTTTCAGAAAATGACTACCATCATTTTTTATAGTTAGCGAGTTATACATACATACATACGTATGTATTTGAAATTTTAAATTAAGTTATACTTTTGTGAAATCTAGATCAATCTTGTTAATTCAGGAACATGTTTGACTAATTTCATGCTTCCAAGTTCGTTATAATAAAAAATTAAGAAAGTACCATTAATAGAAAGAAAAGGCACCTTTTTTTTAGTACACAACGAAGAATAAGCAACAATTTAAATACCTTTAAAGCTTGAATTTTCACAATACATACTGCAAGTATAAAAAAGGCAACTTCTTTGTTATAATTAGTAGACAAAAAGGTACTAATAGTAGGAGAAAAAATGCTCTCTTTTTTAGCACCATTACATTAAAAAGTACCTATTTCCAGTTTACCCCCATGAATAGCCAGAAGGCTTGAATTTTCCTAATAACCCAAGAAGAAAAAGGCACCTTTATTTGGTACCATTAGTAGAAACAAGTACCAATTTAAAGTTTCCAGAATATTCCTACGTTTTGGAGAAAGTTTGTGCAAAACAGATTTGAAACAATGTATATTTGGGTTAATTTTCTCAATAAAAATTATGTTTAGCAGAATTTACACTAACGCTGCACTCGAGTTCTAAATAACAACATCTTGGTTACTTTTTAAATAACAGAAGCTTTTCTTATACCGTCTTATACCCGTCAAACTTGAACTTTCAGAATACTACAAGTGGAATAAATATAAGTACAAAAGAAGAAAAAATATTGAGTTTTTTTGATACCAATTTTCAATTTACCTTATTGAATAGTAGTCAAGTTTAATGTTTCCTAATAATCCCAGAAAAAAAGACACCATTTTTTGTAATAGTAGTAAAGTAACAATTTCCAGTTTTCAGAATACTCCAAAATTTTGGCGGAAGATTTTGCGAAAAAGATTTGAAACATTGTAAATCTGCGTTATTTTTTTAAATAAAAATGTCTAGCAAAATTTGCCACTGGAGTTCTAAATAAAAACATGTTAATTACTTTTTACGCGACAGAAGGAACCCTTAAATATCCTCAAAATGTATTTTAAATGATTTTTGTTTCCGTCTTAGTTTAGGAAAATGTACATATTTTTACCCGATTATTTCTTTTTAGTAAATCTATTTGGAAGGAGACAAATTTCATGTTTCTAACTTCTGGATTTAGGGCTGGGCGATGATAAATCATCAGTCAGTAACATTACTCTTTTATAACGATACATAAAAACATTTAGTCCAGCGATTACTCAATTACTTCTAAGTCATGCAGATGGTATGTATAAAAAGCATATCATTATTAATTGTTTATTACCAAAGCAGTTTTAAAAAATATGTATACTCAAGCGTAATTCATTCATCTTAAAAAAAATTGTAATTATCTGTTGCTTAGCATTTTAATTGTGTTTCAAAACACCTGCTAATGTTTACTTGCTGGTGTCTATGTTTATTTTTCTCTGAAAAACATGAATTGCTTTAAAAATTGTTATTATAATTTGTGTTTAGATAATGTACTCGTATCGTCTTATTACAACATTTAACTACATTTTCTAAAGTTAACTTTAAAACAAATATTTAACACTACCACTGCATTCCCATTCCCACAACCTTAACCTAGTTTACCTTAATTCAATACAAATGTGACTGACTAATAAAACGCCAAGTTTTAGAAATGGAAAATAAAAATTCCCTGGTTATAAAATAATCTCTATAGAGGAACAAGTTAAGCGGAAAAAACACAATTAGCTGCAATTTATTAAATAATATTGTTTTTAATGAGAAGTTTAAGTGAAATGTATTGAAAATGTTGTATATTTGTGTAGTGTTTTGTTTCTGTAAATTCTATAATAATGAATAAATTAGTTCATTGTAGAACGTATAGCAATGTTATTAGTCTGACATTTGAAAATGCTATATGACGGCGTAAGGTTGAGTCATGTCTGCGGTAAATAGCAAAATATTATACCCTGGGGAATAATTATAGCATAAATTCTCCATCATACGTTTCAGCTAAGTTCAATTACTTGCTTAGTTTGCCAAGCTTGAACATTTTATTTCTATTATTTGTTTAACAAATACTTTTTCTTTAAGTGTAGCTTGTAATATTCCTTTGCCTTTTCATCCATTGCAATTAATCTTCTTAAATGTTTGTATTTACTTTGATTTTAGTTTAAATACAACTCTAGTAATTCTTATTTACAGTTAGTTTCTTCTTTTAGAAATCTTTTATTCTCTCTTTTTGTTTTGTTCTAATATGTAACTACATATAATTTGTGTAAATTTTAAGTGTTGATTTTTATTATTAGCTTTTATTTTTTAAAAATTAATTTAAATAAATATTACAAACAGTTTTAAGTTTTAATAAGGAAGCTACCCATATGAAGATTAAAATTTTTAGTGCAATTTATAAAAGAATTAAGAAATGTTGGCATATTAATTAAAGTTTATACAGAAAGCAAAAGCTGCAAAATAAATAATTTAAAACATTTGAATTTTAGTAAGTATATTTATACCCTACATTAACATAGTGGGGAGGGTATATTGGATTTGTGCTGATGTTTGTAACGCACAAAAAAGAACTCAACACCATTGGGTGCAAGTGACTGATTTTTTTATTTTTTTTTTTCAATGATTGACGCTCATTTCAAAAAGCTTTTATGTCAAAGAAGCTTTCGATTTTAATTTTATAGAGCTTTAAAATATACATATATTACTATATCTTCATCCTATGGAGAATATTAAATTTAAAAAACTTCCTTCTTAATTTGTAAAGATATGGATATAGTAAAAGATATATCAAATTGAAGGTTGCCTATTGATCACTTTTACCGTTATATCGATTAATTTTCGAAATAACGAGACTTTTGTAAAAAATCCCCTTAAGAAAAAGTACATTTTTTTAATTTATGCTTTAATGGGTTAACAAATGGGATGTTATACATCATTTGAAAGGTATTTGAAAGCACTTTCAAATGATATATTTATTGTATAACGGTTTAGAAATCATAGAGGTATAGTAATATATATATTTGAGCTCTAAAGCTCTATAACTCCCTAACTGAAAGCTTCTTGCCCAAAATGCATATATCACTAATCTTAGATTTTAAAGTTTAGTTTAGATTTTAAATATTAGTCCAACAACCACCTTAAAGTATACCGATCGATTCCGAATCATTTCCTGAGTTGATTAAACGATGACTGGCTGTCATTATAAACCTTGTGCATAGAGTACAGGTCGCAATTTTAAAGATAGATAAAAAGATATTTCTGTAAAATTTAGTATGAGAACTTTGTTCTTCCCAAAGATTGAATTGAATCAATATATTATTTCACCTAGCCCCCGTACAAATGTCGCCCCGAATTAGGGTTTATCGGACATAAATATTTGATTTATGCAAGTATTCAAATAAATTTCGCCACAAATAAGTTGTACAAGAAGACTAATCACACCTGGAAATTTTCTGCAGATTAGTCCATAATTGATCATGAAATTACTTTAAAAAGCATAACTCTCTTGAAAATGTTGGTATTCAAATAATATTCAACACAAATATGTTTCATGTATACACAAATCATTCGGTCAACACAAACAAGTTTCATATATACAGAATTCATGACACCTAATTTTATAACGATCGGTGAATAATTAGTCAGCTCCCATATAAGACCCTTTTCTGAAATAAATTTAGCAGTTAAGATCTCTCGATAGCAAGATTTGTGACAGTGATCATGTGTTTTCAACAGGACGGTGTCACTTGTCACATAGCCATCGAAAACTCAACTGTTAATTGGTTAATCATGTGATTTAATAACACTGGATTATTTGTTTGTAAATCGAATCTATTACAGCCGTAAAATTTAAAATTCGTGACATAATTAACGAAACAGAGCTACTATTTTACCAAAATATTAACTAAAGTTTTTTTTAAAACTTTTTTCAAACGGATCACTATAAAGTCTCACTGACTTTGCAATGGAAATTTGACCCAAAAATAATTGAATTAATATTTTTATGTAATTGTTTTAATTTCCATTTCCCTAGAGCTTTCATTTCAAACTGTTGCCTTAGCATTTATATAAATATTTAAAAGAGGTTTTGAAAAAAGCAATATCATTATAAATAGGTATAATAGCTGCTACAATAAACACAATTTCTTAATCTTTATTTACTTAAAGTAAACGCATTTGATTCTATAATGACTTTGTTTAAGTAAAATATATATTTAAGAAATTATTTAATACATTAAAATAACTACCCCATATTGTTAAAAGCTTTTACTATTTGTTAAGAAGAGAAAAACAAATGGCGGGAAAAACACAATTTTTACGTTACACGACTTTCTTTTAAATTTTTTCCACTTGTTTTGTTTTTCGCATTTGTTGGCGGAAAGATTTTTAAGAAAATAAAATAAAACAATAACAATTAGTTAAACTAAAAAAAATTTAAAACAAAATTTAAATACGCTCTTTTGAGTGTGCAATGTTGCCTATAAAATGCAATAACTGCCAAAAGGAGTCACAACACTTGAGTGCACACAGAGCACAGTTGTTGTTTTTGTTGTTGTTGCTGCTGCTGTTGTTTAAAGAATTATTTTTCAATGAGTTCAAGCAAAAGTACAGTGGCATTTTATTGAGACATTTTTTTTTTCATCCAGTTTTGCTATCACGAACCCAGCAACCTCCCCCAACTATGCTTATGCCCTGTCGTAGAAAACAACAGCAACTAGCAACAATATTTCATCAACAATTTCATTTATTTGTACTGAACTCAATGCAAGCTACTGCCCCATTCACTAGGCTGCTGAAGTGGCTGGTTAACACAGTGGTACGTATAGGTGTATAAAATGCTTGTATTTGTTATGAAATTAAAGAAATTTCAAGTTTTTGAACAATTTAAATCTTGCAGTATTTATGTTATTTAAAACCTGAATTCGTTACACTGTAAAACTTTTACTATTGTTGCACAATATAAGGATTTAAAACAAATGCAACAAAAATCATGAAACTGGCAAAAAAACACTTTGTGTAATTACTACAAAATGTTCACAGTCTTGTTGCAAATGAAGAGGGTTGAATTCCAATTGTCGTCTACTGGGCCCACAGGCTTTTTACTTTGAATTACTCTAACCCATACAAATCTACATTTAAAACATTACATGTAATGTCTTTATATTGAAAACAATAATTTATATTAAAGATTTTCTATTAATTCTTTAATTTTATTTAAATATAATTTTTTTATTTAGATAGACTGTAGATAGATTTACACGAAATTTTGTTGTTTACACGAGTTTGAAGCAATTTGAAGAGCAATTTTGAAGAAAATTTCAATCGTGTAAATCTAGCTTCTGACTAAAATCCTAAGTTATTTAAATTATTTAACGATACCGGCAAAAATTTAGATTGAAAAGTAATAAGTTAAAATGCTAATATAATTGTTACTTATACATTGGACTTTTAACTCATTTAGCTTTAATAGTTGTTACATTTTGGCTTCAGCCGTATTAGTTTATTTAGTTAAAATTTAGCTTCAGTCCTAGGACTTAATCTGGTTCAAATTTAGCTTCAAATGTGGCTCTTTATCTGGTTCAAATCTAGCTTTAATCGTATGGGCTGATCTAGTTCAAATTTAGCCTTAAAGGAAACTCCTTATCTAATTAAAATTTAGCTTCTATGTAGACCAAATTTAGTTTCAATCCTAGGTCTATGAATAGTTTCAAATTAGCTTTAATTGTAGCTCTTAATCTAGTTAAAATTTAGCTTCAATCGTAGCCTTTTATCTGGCTTAAATCGTAGCTCTTTATCAAGTTTATCAATTTAACGTGCTACATATTTTTACAAATTGAGAGACAATTCATTACTACGTTCACCTACAAATAGGGACTTAAATAAGTTATTTTTATATTAAGTTTGTAAGACATCGAAATTTTGGCCGTAGAACCAAAAAGCCTTCATATTCTGGGTCCTTTTGAGATTCTAAGAGGATCTAGCCGTGTGCGCCTGTCTGTCCGTCTGTTGAGGGCACGATAGAGCTTGGAAAAAAGACATAGAACAATCAAACCAAACATTCTTCCGAAATGGGCAAAATCGGTAGCAGTAGCATCAAAAAAGTTTCAGACAACTTCAACTTTTTTTTTTTTTTTGCAATTTTCTTTAAATGATGCATATAATATGAAATTTTGCCTAATTTATTTCTATTATTAAAGGACAATTCCCGTTTAAAATGGTAAGAATCGGTCCATGACTTCTCACATCCCCCATACAAATGTCTTCCTGGAATATGGCTTTATTGCACATAAAGGTCTATAGAAAAGCAGTATCCAATATCTCAAAAAGATATTTTGTTGGCATCGTTCTATATTTTGAAATAGGCTCATATAAAGTGATTATCTGCCGTCTCGTGACACCTCTGTATACTTTGTGGAATAACTGAAATATGCATAAAATGCTTTTGAATGTTGTTATTGAGATAAAATCTAAACAAAATAAACTTTAAATTAATAGAAATTACGGTACAATATTTTATGACAATCGCTTTAAAATAGTTAATAGTACTTACATAGGTAAGGGTTACGCAAAATAAATAAAACCAGTATAATTATCATTATCGATATTAAATGTAACAAAAAGTAGTTTCAAGTATTAATAGATCACACTACTAGTATTTGGTGATGGGCACACAAGATTTGATACAGCCGAACTTAGTTGTTTTTTTTCTAAGTTTAAAGTTCTCAGAATACGTAAGTTATCTCTGGTAAATATTGCACTTAATAAAGTTTTCATTAAAAAGCACGTTACTTTTTTTAAATTCCTTTATATACCAAAAAATTTATCAGATACTTCTTACATTGAAACATTTAAATACAACTACTAATTTAATTGCTATTGTAAATTTAAGTATATGAATAATTGTAGATAAGATTATATTAAAAAAAACTGTACAAACTGTCTACAATTTCGAACTAAAGGGTGATTAAAGTAGAGATACTTTTTTCAATAACCTTTTTTTTGACAGAGCACGTGTGAGTCGTGTCATGATGTCATGTTATTTTTTTTTGTTTAGTATTGTTTGGCATTTCATAATGGAAAGACTCAGGCGTAAGTCAAGGTTTACAAATCGTTCAACTTTATCACGAAAATTAACGTTCTGTGAGGAATGTGTTTCGTTTATGGTCAACATAATCGGCCTACTGAGCGTATTATTCGCAACACCATCACCCATTTTGGGACCCAGCATTCAGTATTGGATAATATTCGACCGAATATACCACGAATCATCCATATTTCTTTAAAAATGGTGCCGGTGGATTTATTGAGAGAACACTGCGGTGATCACATAATTTTACGTTTTGGGCCGGTCGATTGGCCACCAAGATCGTGTGATATCACACTGTTAGATTTTTTCCTGTGGGGATATGTAAAGTCTAAAGTTTGGCGGACAAACCCACTTCGATTCAGTCGAACGAGTCATCGAAAATTGGACTCAACGGATAGACCATCGAAAAAAATAATACCAAAGAATGTTCTTTAAAATGTTAATAAACATTCCCCATTAAATTTGAACTTTCTGTGTTTTTTTCTTTAAAAATGTAGGGAACCTCGAAATGAATCACGCTTTATTATCGTACTATTATATTATAAATCATAACCAGCCGACATCACATTTGAGAGTAAGGGCATTTTTTTTAAACTAAAACTATTTGGAAAAACCTATATACATACATATGACTCATACGAAAAACAATTACCTGTAAATTCTCATAATTATACATACTATAATTTTATGTAGACATTAAACATAGAATTTTAAAAACAAACACTAGGGTTGAGTTACAAATTTTACTTTATTACAGTTGAAGGGTTTGGTATAATAACTACATAATTACATTCTTTATCTAGTTCAGTTTTACCTTCACTCATAGGTCTTTATGTAGGTTAAATTTATCATCAATCGTGGGTTTTGTGTAGTTCAATTTTAGATTCAATCCTAGGTCTTTATGTAGTTCAATTTTAGCTTTCAAAATCATAAATAAACAATAAGCTTTTCATAATGCTAAATATAGATATATTTTATTTATGCCTCCTTCTGTATTTATCATTGCCTCGTATTTGTAACTTATGAAGAATATTATAAACATATGTATGTATGTAGTTTCCATTAAAATATATGACTTAATTTGTAATTACTTCAACTTATGTATGTACACATGTGGGCAGAAAAATAGGTGAAAATTTTTATTTTTTCTAAAATATGTCACAATTTAAAAAATGTCTCCCTAATAAACAAAATAATGCAATGTAATATATGGCAACACCGTTTTAAACTTAAAAAGGAGAATCCCACGAAAATCAAATCGTGGAATAAAAAACGCTGGGGCCAATTTACCGCATTCGTGATCGAATGAGCTATGGTATCGAAAAATGATTTCGATATCGAAATTATGATAAAATGTACTAAATTTCTTGCTCGATATCGTATGCCATAATCTCAAATAAGAAAATTACGATCAATTTTACTCGATATCGAATGCGGTAATTTGGCCCCTGCTAAGTTTTCTAATACAGTTACGGTTCATTGTGGTCAATGAAATAGGTGCGAATTGTTGAAAGTCGTGAAATTTATATTTCTTAAAATAATTTGGTAAGAGCAGTAAGTTATATGTAAGTTAATTTAGAACATATTCGCAAAAATAAATTAATATAAAATATTATTAGATGGGTCGTGGACAACATTGCAGTGTCGAAGAAAGAAGACTTGTGCAAAACTTACATACGCAAGGAAAAACGTACAAATTTATTGCCACATCATTGGGACGGTCTAAAAATTTTGTAACAAATGCCCTGAAACCAGAAAAAAATATTGAAAAGCGAGGGGCAATAAAAAAAACTTCAGTTACTGATACACGCATAGTTATCATAGCTAAACGAGATTCTTTTAAGACTTCGAAGGTGATTGCAAATTAAATTGGAAATGTTGTGTCCTCCAGAACGTTCTGCCGAAGATTAGTGGATAGCTCGAAAGATTCCTTTGCTCAGAAGTGCTAATTTGTCGGAGAGGAAAAACTTTGCATTGGTTCATAAAACCTGGAGCGGCCTAGAAAATAGTAAATAGACGAGAGAAAAATTAATTTGTTTGGTAACAATGCGGAAAGAAATGTACGTCGTCCGAAGGGAAAGGAAATCCACATAAGATTAAAAAAAACAGTAAAACATGAAGGAGGAAATGTTATGGTATGGGGTTGTTTTTCATGGGAGGGTGTTCGTCCGATACATCTCATAGAAAACACAATGGACAGTTTTGTATACAAGAATTTGTTAGAGACGGTTATGTTACCATATGCTGAGGAGAATATGCCACTTGTTTGGAAACTTCAGCAGGGCAATGACCCGAAAAACTCCTTTAAATTTGTGAAAGCATGGTTTCGGGAAAGCTATAGTAACGTCCTGACCTTAATCCAATAGGGAATCTTTGGGGCGAGCTAATGCGACAGGTTTCTAAGCTTCCCTGCAGAAATAAAAATGAATTGTGGCAAAATATCAAAAAAGAATGGTATGTATAACATACCGGTCGATACATGTCGTAAATTAATTTCATCTATGCCTCGAAGAATTGATGTTGTTTAAAAAAAAAAAAAATTGGTGGATACTCTGGCTATTTAATATTTTAATCGATAGTTACTTTAAAGACTGACTTACACGTTCAAATTGTTAAGTTTCCTTACATACACCTATTTTATTGTCCACATTAAGCGCACCAAATTTTTATACCCTTCACCATCGTGAGAAGGGTATATATAAGTTTGTCATTCCGTGTGAAATTTCCACAATATAATTTTCCGACCCTATAAAGTATATATATTCTGGATCCTTATAGATAGCGAAGTCGATTAAGCCATGTCCGTCTGTCTGTCTGTCTGTCTGTCTGTCTGTCTGTCTGTCTGGATGTTGAAATCAGTTTTGTGAAGTCCCAAGATATGTTCGGGATCCAAACCTTCAATAATTCTGTCAGAAGTGCTTTCGAGAAGTTTGCTATTTAAAATCAGCAAAATCGGTTTAGGTTAACCAGAGTTATGAACCAATATGTGAGACCACCTCCATAAAAATTTGATATTTTTCGTCCATTTTACTGCAATATTTTGAAATATATTGCAGATAATACCATGAAATTTTGTATACGTTGTTTGTACTATAAAAGAAGAAAGTGTGCGGAAAATAGTAAAAATCGGTCCATGATTTCTTATAGCCCCCATACAAATATATATATTCCCGAAATATGGCTTAATGATAAATAAATGCCTATAAAATTGGAATATCAAGACAAAATTCAGCAAAAATAAGTTCTATACAAAAAGAAATCACAAACCGAAATTTTTTTTTAATTCGGTCCATATTTGACCATAGACCCCATATAAAGTCCACTTACAAAATTCACTTAAATACGCATAAAACAGATATAAATAATGTTAAACGGCTAAAATTTGACATAAATACTCTTTATAGGCAAATAAATTGTTGTACTAAATTTTATGGTGGTCGGCCCACAACTGGTCATAGCTCCCATACAAGGACCACATCTGAAAAAGACATTTTTCCCTATATATATTGTATAAATATCGTTACCGACTCAAAACTTTGTACAGATCATGTACATATACACAAAAATCATTCCACACAATTTTGTTAATTTCGGTCTATTTTTAACCGTATGCCCCATATAAAGCCCTCTTAGGAAAATCCCTTTAATACTCATAAATCGCTTATAAATAAGGGTACAAATCCAAAATTTTACACGGATCATTTACATACATGCCTAAATCTAACTGCTTGATTTTGAGAATATCGGTCCATATTTGACAATATCCCCCATATAAGGTCCACTACCGAAATCCACGTTAATACTAATATATATCTTAAATATACCGTTATTACGTTGAAATTCTACGTGAAATATCCCCATATGCATGAAAATAACTGTTCCAAAATTTAAGAAGATCGGCCCATAATTTGTCATACCTGCCATATAGAAGCATTTCCAAAAACAAATAAATTCGGATCAAAAAATATTCTTTTCGGATATTCGGTCCATATTTTATAATCATGATATATACCGTTGGAAAGCTATTTTTAATACCTTTTATTTAATGTATTACAAATTATCAGACACCCAGTAGTTCACGAGATATAGGCCTATATATTTTCAACTTTAAGAGCCCGCCCCCTCGAAAATAGGCGTGGCCGCCAAAAAAAATTTTTTTTGCTGGTATCTCTTCTAAAATCCCTATTTGTTTTTTTTTTTTTTTTAACAAAATCACTAAAACCGAATTGTACCCCTTTTTTATACTCTGTTTGTTAAATTACACTGAAGATTATTATGAACATCAGACAGACTCTGTAAATTATGGTAAGAATTGGTAATTAAATCAATTAAAAATGGTAAAAATTAGACAACATTTGAAAATATTTTACATAAATTATGTTGGTCGTAAAATTGTCTTTTAAACAATATATCAAATACTAATAAAATTTGCACTAAGACTGCATAGAAAACACAGAATTAGGATATTCTAGTCTAGTGTAGTTTCTGTATTTCTTATTACGCTTAGGTGAAGGGTATTTAAAATTCGGCACAGCCGAATATAGCACTCTTACTTGTTAGAATTATTATTATTATTTTTATAAGTTTGAAGTCTTCTTTTAATTAATTGTACCTAATTTATTTAAAAAATAAAAAATGTAAAAAAATATTATATATCTAAAAAAATTATTAATTACACCTATTTTAATATGTCCATGTTTAAGCAGATATTACCTTCAAATATTTATTTCCTATAACTCTACTTTCATGAGATTCTACCAAGAAACACAAATTTTAATCAAGTAACAAAACATAGAGCTTTAAAAATGTGTAGCATATTTTGAAAATCTAAATTAACAAACTACCCTATCGGCGATTAAAACGATTCTACAATCATATTAACATAAATACTATCTTAATTACTAGGGTATTAAATTTGAATTAGTTCCTATGTAAAAAGTTAAAAATTTTATCAATCTCAATAATTTACGTCACATTTTGAAAAGAACTAAAAAATTTGTTTAAAGCATCAATCAAACAATATGGTTAAACAATCTAATCGAAGTCTGTTTAATTGATTAGATTTTGCCAACTCTTTGGTCATATGTTATTTACCCAATGTGGCGGCAAATTGGGCCTGTCAATAAAATATGTTGAAATACTTGTTAATATTAAATAATCATACCTTGAAATTATTATCTTGGTTACTCTTTTTCCCCGAAGAAAAATGTCAAGTTGTCACAATGCAAATGTCAATAAGTTGGAAAAATGTGTTGATAGGAATTTAAGTATTACTCGTAAATAGCACAGTGGCACAGAATTAAAATATTTTGGTAATAGTTGAACCCCTTTCGGTCATCTTAAATACATACATTTGATTCATATTCATTAAACGATAATATACATTTTCCAAATACTACAACTAAAATTTAACAAATTTATAATGTAATATAATAATAAGTGTGTAAATAAATAAAGATTTGTTTTTTGTTGTTTATTGAAAAAGTTTATTATATTATTAGTTATTAGTTGAATCATATATTTCAAATATTTACTTGAACGAATTAAATAATCGATTGACCATGTTCATACCTACATATATTTCTATCGGTCTTTTCATAAGCAGTATTCAAGTTTATCGTATTAAAATAAAAGGAATTAATTGTCAATACTTACACTGTGATAGTACGATAGTATTAATGAGTACGAACTCATTAATTTTATGAACTTTAGGGATAATATAAAGAAATTTTGGATGAATTTTAATCATTTAGGACTTGTTTTGTTTGTTTCCTATAAGTGAATATTAAAAATAACTCGAAAATCGAATCGAAATTTTTGTGATTTTGAAAAAAAATAACATTATTTTTGCAAAAAAAAAAATTATTTTCAAAACGACTGCTCGGATTAAAAAAAAGTTAAAGAAAATTTTGTTGCCGAATTTCGATTTTTTTTATTTAATACAATAAACTAAACAGTTTTCGAGATACGCGAATATTTATTATATTTAGAGCTAACCTAAAAAAACAGTTAGCACCACTGGATTCAGCGTACTCTATGTAGCTTTATCCACTAGGTGCCCCGTTTGTCGATAAAAAAGTAAAATTGAACTACGTAAATACTGGGATAACCTTTCGAATAATGATCGTTCGAATAATCGAACAAAATCTTGCGAATAATTATTTAAAGAATTTTAAAATAAACATTTTTAAATAACAAATAATTCGATTAATTTTGTTCAGAATAATTAAATAGAATGAATAAATATGTTTATGTAAATTTGTCGTTTTTGTTTAAAATTTTTTATAATTTTATAATTAAAAAAGTCATATTTTAACACTATTTTAATTTTATTTACAAAATAAGACATCTTTTTGCCATAAATTAAATTATTATTATTATTATTATTATTATTATTATTACTATTACTATTACTATTACTATTATTTCATGGTGTAACTATACAAGGTAAGTGCAAATCTGCAAGAAATACAACATAATACAGGAACAACAGGGGCCAAATTACCGCATTCGATAACGAGTAAAATTGTCGTAATTTTCTTACATGAGATTATGACATTCGATGTCGAGCAAGAAATGTAGTACATTTTATCATAATTTCGATATCGAAATCATTTTTCGATACGATAGCTCATTCGATCACGTATGCGGTAATTTGGCCCCAGCTATTTTGTTTGTGTAAAATAGTGTACTACTGTCAAAAACACTTGAGAAAGTATTACTTTTGACATAAGTAAATTGTAAACAAAGTCAGTCAGCTGCGCTACTGCACTCACCTTGTATTAACTATACCATGCTATTATTTAAAAAATCTATTTGATGGTGATATTTTTGAATTTCAGTAGTCTAAATTAAAAGCAGAATTTTTATTAGAAACGAAAACTAAATAAAGTTTTTCAATCAATAAAAGTCAATCAAAAAATAGCTCCTTATACAAATATTATTCCAATAAGTTATAATTCTTAAAATAAATCTGATATTTAGTAAAATAAATAAAGTGTAGTTTGAATCTGTTTCAATTGTTTTAATTGAAATATTTACTTTATAATGACATGCGATTGAAACTAAAATCAAACTTCGATTAAAGCTAAAATTGAACTATATAAACCCTTCATTTGAAGCTGAAATTGAACTGCACAAAGATCTGTGATTGAAGCTAAAATAGAGCTCCATAAATACCAACGATTGGAGCTAATTTTAAACTACTTAATGAATTGAAGCTAAAATTGAACTACATAAAGACCCATGATTCAATCTAAAATTTAGCTGCATTAAGTCCTGCGATAGAAGCTAAAATTTAACTACACAAATACCTTCATTAACGCTAAAATTTAACTACATAAAGATCTACGATTGAAGCTAATATTGTACTACATAAGGGGCTACAATTATAGTAATATACTGTTTAATTTCGATCTTAATGAAATTAATCATAGTTTGTTAGCAGCTCAATCGAATTTTTGAACCATCCAGAGGATTGATTCATGTTTTTTTACTTAAAAATTTTCCATTCGTAAACAAAGTTGTTATACAACTTGAATTGATTTTTCAAAATACCAAAAAAATAAAACCAACTTATTCTCAACAATTCTATTAAAACTGGCCTTAAACAAGATCAATGACTTCTTAAAAACAAACGTAATTTAAAAGTATATTTAAAAATACACCTTAACTTTTTGTGTACAAATAAAACATAATAAAATAATTAAAAGCAATAATATACAAGTAATTACATACACACTACACCATTTCAAGTTGGTGTAAAGAAAATGCAAATTGAAATCAAGACATTAGCGCAATTCACAATCTTGTGCAAATGGTTTTGCATCATTACATTTACAAAAATGTTTGCTCTACACTAACAAAATACACAGCAACAGCACAAATATGCTAAACATTTTTGCAAATGAAATGATGCAATACCATTTGCACAAGATTGTGAATTGCGCTATTCTAATTAATGTTAAGCGACAAACAAAACTGGAATTCTGTATAACCAGTAAATGAATATTAAAGAAAAACAAATAAGAGTGCTATATTCGGCTATGCCGAATCTTATATACCCTTCACATATGTATATACATATATTAATACACTTTGTTTGATAGTTTTTTTGTTAAAAATTTCAGAGGTTGTCTCAGATTTTTGCTCATATCTCCGTTATTTATGGACAGATTTTGCTGATTTTAAATAAATGTCTGACAAAATTATTGAAGATTTGGATCCCGAAGGTATCTGGGGACATCAGAAAATTAATTTCAACAGACAGACAGACGGACATGGCTTAATAGACTCCGCTATCTATAAGGATCCAGAATATATATTGAAAAACAAAATTCAGATTGAAATTGAGAAATCTGATTTTTAATTAAAAAAATTGCAATTGAGAAATCAAAATTAATATTTAATTTCTTATATTCAGTTTATATTTACTCAATATTAATTAGCAGTTTCTAAATTTCAATTACTTTTTTCCCAATATAAATTTTGTTTTGCTGCTTGAAATGGTGTAGACATTTTACTAGTATAATTTGAAAATAACAACAAAAATACTAACTAAAAAATCTATGTATTTATGTACATAAAACAAAAAGTATCTATAGTAAATAAATTTAAAAAATGTTAAACTCCGATCACGTGAGATTTGACCAACATAAAATAAAATGTGTTTTTAAAAATTGTGTTCAAATACACGCTAAAACAAACAAATAAATAAACAAATAAAAATATTTGTGCATTAGCATTAAATGCACTAAAACTAGCAATAAACCAAACAACAAATAGAAGCAATAATAATATTTAGTTTGATGTTTGAAGTTAACAAACAGTGTAACTAAAAATAATAAAAACCAAATTTATGTTAATTTAAATAATAATAATTTTTAAGTAATTCATGGTCTATGAGGAAATTTGTTTTAAAGTTTTAAAATAAATAATACATACATATATACAATATAAGCACCTGCGTAATATCACACTAAAGGCCCAACTATAATATGCATAAGCAAGCTTAAGCAAATTGCAAAAGTTAACGAAAAGGCTGTCAAATGCATAACCAGTTCAGAGTGAAATTTCAGGTGGCTACAATTACTTTGAAACTTTTTGTCCACAGTTGCTTATTTATGCTTAAAAAAAATGTTTTTATTTTAACAAAAAGCCATTAAATGACTATATTTTATAAATATTATTATATTATTTTATAATTAAAAGAAAACTTCGTACCCGAAACGCATAATTTTTCCTTTTTTTAATTTTTCGGCAAAAGTACTAAAATGTACAGCTATGGCAGCACTAAATTGTAAATAATAATAAACGTTTACATATGTTTTGTTAATTTTCGTATTGTGTTTGTAAAAATGGAGAAAAAACTTAAAAATTTAAATAATATAAAAATATTAAAGTTAGCGCTTGAAGGCCTGTGCACATTAAAAGAAATAAGTGAACTACACTGTAAAAGAAGAAGACGCTCTTGTTCTGTCAGTGAAATAAACCACGACAGAGACATTTTTGTTAAAATAAAAAGGGCCCTTTTATTATAAAGGCACTTATTTTTTCCGCATTTTCTATTAAATTTAAAATAAATGTATTTTCTTCTTTCTCCATTTTGTTAAAAACACAAACAAACAACAAACAGCTGATTCCGTACGGAATATGCGATCAGTTTCGCTTTTTGCTTAAGCAAATGACAGTTGAAAAACTTAACGAAAAGTTTCGTTAAGTACATTATAGTTTGCCACATACAATTTATATGTGTTCGCACGTTTGCTTAAGCTAGCATATGCATATTATAGTTGGGCCTTTAAGAGGAACTTCACACGCTGCGACTTTTATCTGCGACTTTTCTCCTGCGACTTTTCTCCTGCGACTCGAGTTTATAGATGAAATACATAGCGAAGACTACGGGTTAGCTAGTGTCGCAGGTTTTGTGAAACGTAGCGACAAATTTGACATTTCTTCTTTTCTCTTGTATTATTTTTATTTCATTTACCAGAATTGTTGCCACGATTACAGAATATTTTTGGCAATACTGCGAATAAATAATTGTAAATTAAAAAGAAGACAAAGTGTTATTTTAATTTTAAATAAATTAATAAATACTATGCGGTCAACAAATTTAATAGTGAAATATCAGGAATATGAGTACCTGTAGAATGTATCTGTAATGTAACTAGGTTCTATATGGCAACACATCTGCGAATGAGCGAAATAGGAGAAATTGACAATTTAATGTCAAAGTGTCGCAAGAATGGTGCAACAAATGTTTTATAATGTGAACAGGTGATAAATTTAGAAGGGACAACGAAAGAGAGTCGCGGTGACAAATCGCAGCATGTGAACCCACTCTAATTAAACACACATAAGTTTTCATTGCCAGTGTAAATATGCATATGTTTTATTTACTAAAAAACAAATAGAAAATAGGGAATAAAAAAAAAAATAATAATCATTCATTAATTGTTTGCAAATAATAATAATAGACAACAACATATTAACTGTTTATTTGTATTTATTGATTTATGAAGATTTTAACACCAGTAGCCAGAAATATAAATATTTGCTAAATATTAGACGTCAAATATACGTATATATGTTCACCCCCCCACTCCAACAAAATAATGTAAATAAAACTAAACAAATTAATTAAATAAATATTATTTTAAGCTTCAATTGTTTGCCACAGCAAACACATTTCATGAACTCAACTCTTGCCAAAATGAAGACGTACTCGTATTTGAGTTTTTAATAAAGTTGACTATTGTCAAGTTTGCTATTTTCATTCGAATTTTCTAATCGTTTGCAAGTGTTAACATGTAGTTAAATACACATATTATTTATTTGTGTTAATAGAACTAAGTAAATAAATAAACACTAATTGAAACAATTGTTAAATGTTGCAAATACGTAAATTTTAAAGTATGAACTATATAAAGTCCTACGATTGAAGTTACAATTAGTTGATGCACATTATAATGCGCCAAACATATACAATTGCGAATTTTGACCACCCCAGCCCTGGCGCAGAGCTGATATTGAAGGTAACATTTAACTACATAAAGACCTGCGATTGAAGTTTAATATGAGCTCTAATAGGACCTACAATAGGAGCCTAATTTGAACTACATAATGACCTATGATTGAAGTTAAAATTGAACGATCTACGATTGAAGCTACAATTGATGTATTTCCATAAAGACCTTCGCTTGATGTTAAAACTGAACTACAGAAAGACGCATAATTAAAGCTTCAATTGAACTACATAAATATCTACAATTAATCTACATAAAGACCTGCGATTGAAGCTACAATTGGTGTACTTAATGAAATATGATTGAAGCTCAAATTGAACTACATAAATACCTACGAATGACAGATTCTGTAATATTATTTTGTTAGTCACATTTCGTGTATAACGTTTAGCTTTAAGTTCAAAACGTTTTCGTACAACTTTTTATACCCTCCACCAACATGAGTGGTGAATGAGGGTATATTACGTTTGTCATTCCGCGTGAAACTTTTTTAATATTTGTTAGGTTCAACCAGAGTTATGGACCAAAATGTGAGACAACCTCCATAAATATTTTATATTTTTATACCCTTAACCTTCATGAGAAGAGTATATGTATATAAGTTTGTCATTCCGTTTGTAATTTTCACAATATAATTTTCCGACCCTATAATGTATATATATTCTGGATCCTTATAGATAGCGGAGTCTATTAAGCCATGTACGTCTGTCTGTTGAAATCAATTTTCTGAAGTCCCCAGATATCTTCGGGATGCAAATCTTCAATAATTCTGTCAGACACGAATATAGCACTCTTATTTGTTTTTATTAATTTTATTGCAATATTTTGAAATATATTACCATGAAATTTTGTTTATTTTTATGATAAAAGAAGAAAGTGCGAGGAAAATAGTAAGAATCGGTCCATGATTTCTCATAGCCCTATACAAAAATCTTCCCAAAATATTGCTCAATTATACATAAATGCGTATAAAATTAGAGTATCAATATAAAATTCAGCAAAAATAAATCGTAAAACGAAATTTTTTTTAGTTCGGTCCATGTTTGACTATATACCCCATATAAAGTCCACTTCCAAAATTCACTTAAATACGTATAAAACAGATATAAATAATGTTAAACGACTAAAATTTGACATAAATAATCCTTATAGGAAAATAAATTGTTGTACTAAATTTTATGGTGGTCGGCCCATAACTGATCATAGCTCCCATTTAAGGACCACATTCGAAAAAGTCATTTATCTTTATATATATCTTATAAATATCGGTACCGACTCAAAACTTTGAACATATCATTTACATCTTTTGTAAATACCATTATTGAGATGAATTTCAACCAAATCACATTACTGGATACTGGATTTAGAAGCTATCAGTCCATAATTGGTCCACTTCTACTATGCTACCCATAAATCTCTTGTATATAATGTTATTGAGACCAAATTTAAATAAAAAAGCCTCATTTTATATCTTACCCTTTTTTATACTCTTTTTTATACTCTGAATGTTAAATTACAATCTAGATTATTATGAATATCAGACAAATTCTGTAAATAATAGTAAGAAGCGGTAATTAAATCGGCAATTAAATTATTTAAAATAAATTATGTTGGTCATAAAATTGTCTTTCAAACAATATATAAAATAATATTAAAATTTGCACTAAGACTGAATAGAAAACACAGAATTAGGATATTCTAGTCCTAAAACCAGTGTAGTTTTTGTATTTCTTATTACGTTTAGGTGGAGGGTATTAAAGATTCGGCATAGCCGAATATTGCACTCTAACTTGTTTTATATTTAACAGTATTCATTTAGTTTGATTACAAATTCCGCATATCTGTCATAAATTTTGTACTCGTATATGAAACAAAAAATTTGCGATTATTTTTGCGACTGTTAATGATTGTTTTTAAATTATTATTTGATAAGTTAATGTGATTAGAAATTATTTTATTATTATAATCTAATTAAAATTCAATTGAAATTATTTATGAAATCCTAACACACATTATAAAGTAATTATTTACTATTTCAACAAAAGCAAAATCGAAATCGAACGAATCTTAATCGTTAAGCTAGTTTGCTAAGATATAGTGCTGGCAAATTTTACTACTTTCCATTACTCAATAATATTTAATACTTTTCATTTGGGTACTCAATACTACTCGATACTTTTAACGGATTTTTTGAAATTGTAAAGCATAGTTTTTATCTGTACGTTGAAGTAGTTTCTTCAAAAAATAAAAATAGATCTTCAACTATTATTGGTTTTGCATGTCTTTTATTATTAAATCAAAAATAAATGTAAAGTTAACTTTTAATTCAACGTTAACAACAACTTAACCCTTTATAGCCCACGATCTCGAAAATGACTGCAATTTTGAAAAAAGATATATTTAGGTAAATAAAAAGGCACCTAATTTTTAAAAAGTTTTAAAAATGCATCCTTATTTATTAATTATCAACACTGTCAGCATCCTCATCCAATCTGTCTTCACTATCATATTGACATAATATGTCTTTTATTTCATCTTCCCGTAATGATCGCAACGCCATTCTAGGATAAAATGCTATAATAAACCATCAACACATATTTATTTTATCGCAATATAAACTACCATTTTTTCCCAATGTAACAGAAATGTTACAAACAAACAAAATCACTTTTGCCGTATAAAAAATATAAAACTAATCATTGCTAATAATATTTATATAAAACCGTTTACTTAGCTACAGATCTACAAAAAAATAATAAAAATTTTCTGCACTTTTAGTAAAATTTTTTAAAATCAAAAATAGCGTAATCTTGGGGTTTCACCTTTTCAAAAAACTTAAATGAAAAATTACGTTAAACATAAGAGTTACCATCTCCAGAGTTTAACCACACATTAATCTGTTTATTGGTATGATACAGAGATGTTACACTACTTTAAATGAAATACACGCGTTTATTGTGTGCTTTGTGACGATTTTTTTGGTTTGTTACAGAAATGTCACATGAGGCTATAAAGGGTTAAGAAATAATAGACAGCTTTATTTCGGCGGTTGGTTTAATTTTGTAGCTTACAGATTGTTGTCTTTTTATACAGTGATGTATTTTTATGCAATACAACTCAGAAAGTAACGAGTAACTACTTTTGAGTATTGAGTATCCAAAAAAAGGGAAAATACTCGATACTCGGTACCCATTACTCAATACTTTGCCAGCACTACTAAGATAGCGCACGGTTCGAGCAAATTTGAGAGCACATGACTAAAGGTACGGTACTTGGTAAATATTTGCCGAAAAAGACGTAACCACTAAAAAAAATATATTTGAACTCGCTTATCTATTAAAAAAACTTGGTTTATTTAATACTTCGTTTTATTTTATTTGATGCTGTTTGATCTTGTAAAACTCTTGTAAGAGTAAACAGCGTCCAACAAAACAAGTGGTTAAGCTTTTTTGAGTAAATATTTGTCAAATGTGACCGTACCTTAACACTTATACAAATACTAATTTATATCTTATGGATTGTGCATTAAAGGCATTAATTTGTTAATAGTTATGTACGAAAACGATCGCAAAATTGCACGTCTTAGTGACATGCACATGATGCCGCTAAACTCATTAAATATCAGACTAATTGTCATACGATCATATGTTGATGTGTCTCTAATTGACACATTTACAACCTTCCCTAACAGAAGATTTTCTGCATCGAATACGCACGTGAAACCCTTGATTAAGTATGAGTTCTCTTTGGAAAACACGTTCGATTTCTAAAAATATGAATCTATAAAGATGTATTTAAGTTTGAGGCTTGAGTGGGTGGTGTGTTTTACACTCACCTCTTTCGTAAACTGTAGTAGCCCAGTTTTTTTTATTAATTATAGGAGGATTAGTATAAAATGAATTCAATATCCTTGATAGGATAGAGTTTCGTCATAAGTTATCTCTATTTTTATATTCTAAACAACATTTTATGTCAACCTATAATGATATGCCGAACCAGGATCTAGTTAAAGTTTATTAATTGAATTTTGGATGGATACTGCTTTTATATAGATATTTATCTACCATAAAGCCATATACCATATTCCGTGACGACATTTATATGGGAGCTATGAGAAGTCGTGGACCGATTCTTAGCATTTTCAACAGGACTTCTGTATTTTTATTATAGAAAAACAAGTCTGCATTGAAGGAAATTGATAAAAAATATTTGAAAATATCGAGCTTGTCGAATCAGGATCTAGTTAAAGTTTATTAAATGAATTTTGGATGGATACTGCTTTTATACAGACATAAAGCCATATACCATATTCCGTGAAGACATTTGTATGGGAGCTATGAGAAGTCGTGGACCGATTCTTAGCATTTCCAACAGGACTTTATTTTTCTATAATAAAAATAGAAAAACATGTCTGCATTGAAGGAAATTGCTAAAAAAAATATCTGAAAATATCGAGCTTGTCTGAAACATTGGGCTATAACTCGGAACCTACAGGACCGATTTTGCCCATTTTTAATACCAAACATTTCAGTGGATCAAAGAATGTTTGGTAAAAATTAAATTGTTTTATGTAATTTTTCGAAGCTCTATCGTGCCTTCAAGAGACGTACGGACATGGCTAGATCGTCTTTGACAATACATAAAGACTATTTGATTCTACGATCAATACTTCGATGTAATACAAACGGAGTGACAAACTTAATATACCCGCTATCATATTAGTGGTGGGTATAAATACTGTCAAGAAATACAATTCATACTTAATGGTTTTTCTGTAATTATAAATGTTGTTGTTTTATAACATTATCACAATAAAAAAAAAAACAACAACGCAAATTAAGTTAATAACTTTAAAACATTTGTATTATCAGACAAACTCTCATACTTACTTAAACACTCTCAGACGCCGCCGCTCTTCTCTTAATTATGTATTTATAATACACTTGTATGTATACTTATTTGTATTATATTTTGTCATTTGTTGTTAATATCAGCAAAAATAAAAAATAAATAATCGAGCATTATTGGTAATAAAAAGAAACGTAGATTTTGTTAACGGTTTTCTAATGAGAGTTTCAGTTTTTTAAGCTTTAATGTTGACGGATACACTTTGGTGGCGATCAGAACAAGTTTAGATCGTGTCGCGTGCGGTACGGTTACTATTGCTTACCTAGTTTGAATTTAAATACGTTATTTTTTTTGGATATTAATTAAATAAAAATAAAATTTAATACTACGCAGCTGTTTTTTTTTAGACAAGAAAATAATTGTTGTTGTTTTAAAGTTATTTATTTAAAACAAGGTGATATTTTTTTTAAATTTGAATACAAATATACAAATGTTTTGTTGTTAAAAATGAGAAGGAAAAACCTTTAAAAATATAAAAAATTGGTTTCGTTACAAAAAGAGAAACTTTTATTAAAAGTGGAAAATAATAAAAATAACCAATTTAGTATAATGATATAAGATAAAAAAGTGTGTTTTTTATAAAACAAAAATGCATATGAAACAATAATAACCTTTTAAATATAAATTTAAATAAATTGAGTTTTGTTAATAAACAAGATTTTCGCAACGTTTTAAATATGTAATACTAAATAAGTGTTGGTTTAATTTATAATATTAACAGTGTATACAGTTATTTTGAAATGATTTTTTAATTATAATTATATTTAATATTTTTAGTGATCTTCATTTGCACAGCAAGTATTTTTTACGATTTTCCTGATAATTTTACTACTTAAAAGTCCCTTTTTAAACAGTTTTATTAACAAAACGTACATCACGTTTACAAGACTCTAAAACAATTAATAGCTTTTCAAAGAAATAATCATCATGTTGATTATAATACATTTGTATATTATAATTTTCAGTATAAAAACTGTTGTAATTACAAACTATGAGAACATGGTAAAAGTGGGAACAGGAAAAATATATATTATTTGACACGATGTGATCAGCTGTGACACGCTATAATGTTCGCTGTGTTTTTATAGACCATAGTTGGAGGGTATATTGAATTTGTGCTGATGTTTGTAAAGCCCATAAACATTGGCCCAACACCCACCTTAAAGTATACCGATCGATTCAGTGTCACTTTCTGAGTCGATTTAACGATGTCCGTCCGCCTGGCTACCTGCCCATATAAAGCTTGTGCGCAGAGTACAGGTAGCAATTTGCAAAATGTTTCGATAAAATTTGGTACATGATATTTTTTCGGCCCAAGGACGGATGGAATTGAAACAGGTTTAAATCGGTCTATTATTTCACCTGCCCGCATATAAATGTCCTCCCGAAATAGGGGTTTACCCATCATAAATGTTAGAATTATGCAAGTAACCAAACAAATTTTACCACAAATTAGTCGTAAAGGAAGCAAAATCATATCTACAAAATTTGTGCATATCGGTCCATAATTGATCATCAAATCCACTTTCGAAAATCATTTTATAGAGCATAACTCCAAATAATATTGAACACATATATGTTTTATATATATAAACAATTTGATACAATTTTATGATGATCGGTCCATAATTAGTTGTAGCTCTCATATAAAAATATTTGAATAAAAAACCAAGAAAAATAAGTTTCATATAGATCGGTCCATAATTAGTCGAAACTTTCATACTTGTTTCTTACATTTTGCTGCTAATATTATATGTGTAGACACTTATCTCTCTAAGAGTCGTTTTTTAACGTGAAACGTATTTTCAAACCAATAAAACATTTTATAATTTTTCAAAGAACTAATCATTCAATAATTATTTAATTAATTTTATACTGTAAACTTTTGTAATTACAACCTATGAAAGCATGGTGAAAGTGTGAACAATAACAAGTATGATTATTTATTAAATTACCCGATTATTTATTAATCCGATATGATCAGTCTAAAGAGTAATGCTGAACTTAGAGTAAAGAAGATTACCAAGTCGCTGTTCGGCCGTATATTGGTTTATTCTTCATTTTTAATGTCAGTTTTATTTTTAGTTGAAAGACTCATTTCTTCAGTGGGTCCTAAATCAAAGCCATTATTTCCGTTCGAAGTGTAGTTTTGTTACTTGGTCCCATGGTTATCTATGCAAGCAGGGAGGTCATGCGAGGGTAAACGCTGGGTCCACATGAGACCTTACGTTAAGGGCCAGACCCGTATTAGGACAAAGCCAACTAAACCATCAACATAACGGCGACGAACATCGATTGCACCATGAGTTTTGTCAGGTTTTAACGGGACGATATTGACCCAGAAGATATTTCACACGAAACATATCCATATGTTCCAGTAAACCATAATTAAGATCTTATTGTTCTAAAGATGTATCGTTGTGAGTACTACCGCTTCTCCTGGGATCAGACGCAAACCAGGTAGCCTCCTAATATGGATCAGACGCTTCTGGATTTTTTGATTGGGGATTCTATAAAGGCATCACTCGCCTAATTGATCCGCTCTTGCGGAGTGGGTGGATATAGATAGTCTTGTCTATAGTCTGCTATATAGTCTCTTCTGTAATCTTGTCTCATTTATAATCTCATCTCGTCTACAAATTTCGTCTATAGTTCATCTATAGTCAAGTCTAATCTAAAATACAGTTATACTGAATATTTTGTTTAGAAATTATTGTTATACTGAGGATTTTCTATAGAAAATACTGTTATATTGCAGTTTACAAAAGAAATTACTGTAGTGGTGAAAATGTTCTATAGAAAATACTGCCATACTTAAGATTTTCTATATATGTAAAATACTGGTATACAAAAGATTTTCTAAAAAATACTGTTATACTGAAGAATTTCTTAAAAAAAAATACTGTTATATTAAAGATTTTCCATAGAAAATACTGTTGTACTGATGATGTTTTATTAATAATGAATGAAACGCTTCAAATATTTAACGCATTTTCAACCCCTCTTCATGGCCTTCAGAATTTAAATGAGACACATTTTTTTTGATAAGGTTTTACCACATTAAGTCGCAAACGTCTACTTTCTGTCAAAATTCCATAATTTATTGAAAGTTCAAAGTACTGGGAATGAAAGTGCTGCCTTTTATTATCAAATGTTTGAAATCAACTTGTATTTATTAAGGGTTTATAAATTTAAAAATTAATTGAAAGTAATTTAGCTAAAATACTTTTTTCGGTTTAAATATTCTTAGGTACGTATTAAGTATTAAAGCAGTTAAATTAATATTAATTGATTAGGAATTAGGCACAAAAATTATGAAGTATTTATTTATCGCTTTGTTGTATTAACTAAACAGAAAACATTGATAATAATGGCAATTTATGTCAGACATATATTAGATTTGTTGTTTGTATTTGTATTGCAATTTATTCTGATAATTTAGAGATTACAAAACTAGTTAAATATATATTAAATTTAAAAGAGGCATAGATATAAACGAGGGCGGTTTGGAAACTTCTTAGCCTAGCATAGAAAGAGAATATTTAGTTTTTTAAAAATATTTTTATTTTTCAATATAATCTCCTGAAACTTCAATACACTCTTATCTAGCAATTCTATCCCTTGTTTAAAATAGTTTTTCTCAAGGCCTTAAAAATAGTGGTTTACAAGTATAATTGCATCTTTATTTGAGGTAAAACACCTGCCAGCTAGGATTTTTTTAGATTTGGAAACTGGCAAAAGTCACTGGGAGTTAAATCAGGAGAATAAGGTGGGTGGTCAAGCAACTCTTAAACTCAAATTCGTTGATTTTAGCCATTGTTAAAAAACTCTTGTGCGCTGATGCGTTGTCTTGATGAAAAATTATTTTTTTTTTGTGTTGTAAGCCAGAACGTTTTACTCGAATTTTTTGATCCAAAATATTGCAATAGTACTCTGAATTTATTGTTTTACCCTTTTGCATATAGTCAATCAATAAAATACCTTTGAAGTCTCAAAAAACCGATGCCATAACCTTACCATCCGATTGAATTGTTTTTGCCTTCTTTGGGGCATTCCCTACAGCTTCAGTCCATTGCTTGGATTGTTCTTTTGTCTCTGGAGTATAGTGGTGAATCCATGTCTCATCAACAGTTATGAAACGACGCTTAAAATCTATTTTATTTTTCTTAAAACGATTCAAACAAGCTTGAGAAATTTTCATTCGTATGCGTTTATGGTTAAATGGACTCGATCATTTGAGATGTACTTTTATTCGTCGATCATTTAGTACCATATCATGCACTTTGGCTGCAATTTCTATTGTTGTTGCTGTTTTTGGACGTCCACTACGTGGTTCATCCTCAATGCTTGTACGACCACGTTTAAATTCAGCAACCCAATTTTCTACTGTTGCATATTAAGGAGCACTTTCACTTAGCACATTCACCATATCATTATGAATTTATTGTCCCAATAAACCTTTTTTATTTAAATACTTAATGACATCACGAATTTCTAAATTTACATTGAAAAAAATCGCGGATGCGTCTTTTTTGAACACCTGTTTCTATATGAATGAGTTACCAGATCGAAAAGAAATTTAACATGTGTTCATAGCACAGATGGAGGTTTCCAAAACACTAAACTTTTTTCTGTTTATATCTAGGCTAAGAAGTTTCCGAACCGCCCTCGTAGTATGCAGACTATTCCTTAACCATTTGCCTACTTAACCCACTTGGCGCAACCGTCCTTTTAAAAGCACATAAAAAATACGGGGGAATACCGGGTTTGTACGTGCATTTAAGTGCACATTTTTTTATATTGTCATTGTTTATTCTTTGTTGTGTGTCTTCTGAAACTAATAGCGTCAGTTGATAAAAGAAGTTTGTCGTGTTTGAATTGTATATTGAGTGTTTTCTGAAAGTGTTTTTTTTTTAAATTGTGCACAATGGGAACAAACTGGTAATTAAATCATTTACATATATTTAGTTTTTGTTTTTGTTGAAAAAGTAATTAGAGAAACATCTTAGGTAATCAACAAATAAAGCTCAATGCTGTATTGTGGCGCCACGGCCCACTGCGTCCTTTTAAAAGGACAGTGGCAAATTATACTACCTCTCTAATTTTCATTACTTAATATTTTATGTGTTATTATGTAGTAAATGAAACCGGAAGGCATTGAAACTTAACGAAATTTTGGAAGATCTTGAGCAATGGAGTGATGATGACGTTTGTGGGGCCATTTACATCGCACCGCCTGATAACGCTAATGCAGTTATAACAGATGAAGACAGTGGCGATGAAGATAATATGTGTCTCAACAATTTGCCAGGCTGTCAGCTACGTGCAGAGGCAGAAATGAGGTACAAATATGTTCCTGAATGCGAGAGCGATGGTGATAGCGATGACAATATTGCATTATGGGATCTAATCAAGCGCAAAAGGATTGCAGAGCCAAGGCCTAGTAATAAAAACAATTCAAGAACGTGGCAGCAAGTGGATATTGTTCCAAGCCTGCCACAATGGGAGGTATTTTCAGAATGCTCTTACAATCCAGATCCAATGGAAATATTTTTAAAGTTATTTGATGATGGCATACATCCAAAGGAGCGCTTCTTGGCGTATCACACCTCAACTTAGAACATAAAGTTTATTATTTCTTTTTTATTTTATTAATTTTAATTATACAAGTTATTTTTTTAATATTGAATTGTTAATTTAGTTTTTTTTTTAATAAATACAAAGTAGTATATTTAGCTACCGTCCTTTTAAAAGAACACCCGATTCCGGGAAAACTATAGCTTTTTAGAAAAAAATTTATAAAATAAAAAATGTTTAAATACCTATGATGATTTAAGTTTAGAAATAAAAATTTAAGTTTTCAAAAAAAAAAAATTCCGGCGCTATCTGGGTTAAAGATGGGGCAAATCGTTTGATATAAGGAATTTTTAAAGAGCAGTTTCATTATTAAAGTGAACAAAGTTTTTATATACAAACCAAAGAGTTTAAGAAACTATTACTAACTTTATTTAATAATAGTTTTAAAATAACATGTTAAATCTTTAACGAAAACTTTCTTAAACCGTAAACCGTAAACTGATCACTCATTAATTAACTATATCCAGATCGAATCTCAGATCATAACCGTTTTGAATTGTTAAAAGCAATGAAATTTTATCTCTCATTTTAAATTTATTAAAAGTGTTAAACAATTTATGACAAAACTAATTTTTTATAGCTTTATTAAATTATACATATAATTTAGGACAGGAAATTTATAAAAATTAAGCGCTAATTAGAAATTCAAAATTAAGTGCGTTATTTTTATGGCAGCTCATGCAATTAAAATATTTGCAAAATTATCAATATTATTTATAACAAAAGCATAAACTTTATCAGAAAAAAATTTATTTATGCATTTTAGTTATTTAATTTGCTTACACGCGTAGTGTATTAATCATAAATGGTTAAGTTACGATAAAAGAACTAAATATTTCATAAAATTCTTAAAGAAATTTATTTCCAGCCAATTTCGCTGATTTATGGTCAATATAAACCTGTTAAAAAAACTCTTATTTTATTACAAGTTTTGTTTGAAACGTCATTGAACCGTGTGCAATTTATTTTTATTCCAATTAATTTGTAATTTTAAATGCTTTTTTTAAGTGGTTTGATGTTAAAGAGGCTTATTTTCAAAGTTTAAGCTTAAGTGAGTTTAACTGCAGCTTTAAATAAAAACAGCTTTTAACTGTTTTAGCTTGTTTTTTTTTTAATAACTTGACAATATTTAACAGTGTTTTATTATTAGCAATTAAACATTGTTTGTGCTAACGACCTTTATTTTTTTTATCATTTTTATTGACAGCAAAATTTTTTCACTTGTTAATTGTTAAACAATTTAAACCAGTTGAATATGTTATGTTATTTATTCTAGATTAACTCAATAAAATGTTTTGTATTATTACATATCATAAATATGTGTCTGGTTTTAATGGAATTTAAGCACGTTTATAGACATTATTCTGTAATAATCAGTTTACGCTCAAAATAAAACTACAATTGTAACGAATCTGTTTCATGTTAGGTGGTTTTTAAATGGCTTTTTTACACCAATGATGTCATTCTGTTAAATGATGTCAGATAAACATTAACTAAGATTACATTTTAAGTTAAATTTTCAACTCAGTGCATTTTAACTTTTATTTAAGATAAAATTACAAATCAAATATTAACGGTTTTCCATTTTTGTAAGTAAGAAAGTGTAGTCGGTCAAGCCCGACCATATAATACCCTACACCCAGTATATCTGTAAAAAGAGTTTTTCAGAAATGGTCGCTATATAACAGCTATGACCTATTATAGACCTATTATCCCAAAATCTTGTGACTTGACTTCTGTGCATATATGTAGGCATTTATTTTGTTAAATTTTATCTCGATATAAACACTTTAAAGTGATTTTCGTAGGGCGTGTTATATGACAGCTTTGACTAATTATTAACCGACTGTCATAAAATTAGGTGTCATGGTCTCTGTATATATGAAAATTATTTGTATTTATGGTTATTAAAGTGATTTTCAGAAGTGGAACTTATATGGGAACTATGAACAAATCAAATATCTTCTCCTATTTGGGGAGGAGATTTGTATGGAAGATACGTGAAATAATGCACCCATTTCAATTAATTTCAATCCCAACCTTCCTTGGTCCAAAAAAATTTTATATGCCAAATTTTATAGAAATATTTTAAAAATTTACACTGTACTTTACGCACAAGCTTTACATGGACAGCCAGCATGCCAGTCAGCCAGACGGATGAACGGACATCGTTAAATCAACACAGAAAGTGAGTCTGTTGGTATACTATAAGGTGGGTGTTGGACCACTATTTTGGTGTACGATATAATAAATCAAAGACCTATAATTGAAGCTAAAGTTAAACTACACAAGGAAATATGATTAAAGCTAAAATTGAACTACATAAAGTCTTACGATTGAAGCTATATTTGAACTTCATAAAGACCCAAAATTAAGGCTTAAATTGAACTACATAAACACCTACAATTGAAGGTAAAATTGAACTATATAAAGACCTACGGTTAAAGCTAAAATTGGACTACAAAGTTCAACCGAATGAAGCTAAATTCAAACTACATATAGAATTACGGTTGAGATAAAATTGAACTTCGGAAAGACCTAAGATTGAAGCTAAAATTAAACGAAATAAAGACCCATGATTTAAGCTAAAATTGAACTACTTAAGAATTTATTTTAAAAATTTGATGTTAAAATATAATAATTTTATCATTTAGTATTTTGCTTTTAAAATTATGTAGGCTCTTTTATTTCATCAAAAGGTTTCCGTAGTCCAATTTCTGGCAAAGAACTTTAACTTTTTGTAAAGAAATTTTTTAAACAATATCGTCACTTTAATAGTCTTGCTTAACAGAAACTTAAGCAAAGTTTAAACCACCATTCTACAAAAATTTTAAATTTTTTATGTAGAACTTTTCGAAACAAAGTGTTATTTTAATTGCAACTTAAACAAAGCTTAAACCATCATTTAACCATTAATTACATTGTTTTTTAAAGAACTTTTGTGAATAATGTCATCAATGTAATAACCTAGTTTAACTACAACTTAAACAAAGTTTAACAGTCTTTAAATCAATAAACTTAACTTTTCAGTTTTTCTCCAACTGATTAACTAACTCCTAACTTGAACTTTCTTTCTTCCACAGTTTAACAACAAATATGGCCAAATTTTGGAATGCTTTAACTCGGCGGAAAACCGATGATGTTTTAGAGGCTGAATCGAAATTGGCCCGTGTCTTAAATCTATTCGATTTAACTGCTCTTGGTGTGGGTAGTACTTTGGGTTTGGGTGTTTATGTGCTGGCCGGTTCAGTGGCCTACAATATAGCTGGTCCTGCCGTTACACTATCCTTTCTTATAGCAGCTGTTGCCTCGGCATTTGCCGGCATATGTTATGCGGAATTTGCTGCCCGAGTACCAAAAGCAGGCAGTGCTTATGTTTATAGTTATGTCACTGTAGGAGAATTTGTGGCCTTTACCATAGGCTGGAATTTGGTGTTGGAATATGTGATAGGTAGGCTTCCTTTAATTAAGTTCCTTTTAAATAGCTTTCAATTAATTTGAATTGTCTTTGACAGGTACTGCTTCTGTGGCCAGAGGTTTAAGTGGTTACTTTGATTCTTTAATCGATAAGAATATGTCGAAAGCCTTATCCGAGGCAGTGCCCATAAATGTGAGTTTCTTGGGTGATTATCCCGACTTTTTGGCCTTTGGCATGGTTTTGTTGTTAACAGGTTTATTAGCCTTTGGTGTTAAGGAATCTAGTTTTCTTAATAATATTTTTACCTGTGTTAATATCATAACTATATTAATTGTCATCGTAGCCGGCAGTATTAATGGTAAGTTTTTTTTTTAAATTTTTCAATATCTGAGTTATTCTTTTTAATTTTGAAAGTTTTTTCCTTTAGCTAATACCGAGAACTGGTCTATACCCCAAGAAAAAGTTCCTCCCGGCTTTGGTACTGGCGGTTTTATGCCTTTCGGTTTTGCCGGTGTTATGGCTGGTGCCGCCAAATGTTTCTATGGTTTTGTGGGTTTCGATTGTATTGCCACCACTGGCGAAGAGGCCATTAATCCTAAACGCAATATTCCCTTGGCCATTGTTATATCCCTGATCATTATCTTCTTGTCGTATTTTGGCGTTTCTACTGTTTTAACCATGATGATTCCCTATTTTGACCAAGATCATGATGCTCCTTTCCCGGCCGCTTTCGATGCTATTAACTGGTTCACGGTTAAATGGATTGTGACAATTGGTGCCATTTTTGCCTTGTGTACCAGTTTGTTGGGCGCTATGT
This sequence comes from Bellardia pandia, assembly GCA_916048285.2. Lineage (NCBI taxonomy): Eukaryota > Metazoa > Arthropoda > Insecta > Diptera > Calliphoridae > Bellardia > Bellardia pandia. The sequence goes on along the minus strand of OU696531.1, from coordinate 95,226,396 downwards.
TTCCCTTGCCTCGTGTTTTGTATGCCATGGGCAATGATGGCATTCTGTTTAAGAAATTGTCCAAGGTCAACGATTATACACAGACGCCTTTGATAGCCACCATTATATCGGGCTTATTTGCTGGTGAGTAAACGCACAGTTTTCTATACAAGAATGAGACATTATAAAGTTTCTAATATGTAGAGATAAAATGTATCACAGTTTCTATAATTTTCTGTAGAAAATTATCACATTTGCGTCATTGCTTCCTATAAGAAATTATGATACAATGTGTCATAGTTTTCCATAGGAAATTGTGACAAAAAATATGTCATTGCTTCCCTTAGGAAATTGTGGCACATTGTGTCATTGTTTCCCATAGGAAATTGTAACACATTGTATCAGTGTTTCCCATAGGAAATTGTGACACAATGTGTCATTGTTTCTCTTAGGATATTGTGACACAATGTCTCGTTGTTTCCTATACTAATAAACAAATTCTCTCTTTTCTAGCGCTCATGGCTTTAATATTTGACTTGGATCAATTGATCGACATGATGTCCATTGGTACTCTGTTGGCCTACAGTATTGTGGCCATTTGTGTATTAGTTCTACGTTATCAGGATGAGGATATGGAGAAAATGGTTACCGTTAGTGTGCCCACGGTCATTAAGCAATTCTTTAATTGCAATTCTTATCGTGTGCCAAATGTTTTATCATCTGCCATTACGAAAATCGGTGTGGTACTCTTTGGTGTTATCAGTGTTTTATGGTGCAGTTTAGATAAAGTATTCGTTTTCGGTTCCAGCGATAGTATTATAGCTCTTAGTGTCGTGGGAGTCGTTCTAATTATAATTGTAGTAATTATTGGCTGTCAACCAGTGTCCACTTTAGAGTTGACCTTTAAAGTACCACTGGTACCTGTTATACCCTGTCTTAGTGTATTTGCCAATTTATATTTAATGTTCCAACTGGATTTAAATACCTGGATTAGATTTATGATATGGGTAGCCATTGGTTATTTCATTTATTTCGGGTATGGCATATGGCATTCTACCCAAATCTCTAGAAATAAAAATCATGCTGAGGCAGCCATGAGAATGCAACGTACAAATGCGGCCTACGAACCGGATTGGAAGGTGGAAAATGGTAAAACAGAAAAGTTGTAAGTTGTTGGTAATAAAATCGTAAATAATTACATTATAATATGTTATTTAGACTTGCAAAATACCATAACTATGGATTTCTATAACTGTTAGTGTAAGATTTTTATTATAAGAAAGAAAGTTTAAGAATTTAGTTAATTTTACTGCAGTTTTTCTCAGTTTTAAGTTTTAGCATTATTAATTTTAGTTAAATATTTAATTTTTGATATAAATATTTAATTTTTATTTTTTTAATGTTATTTTTTTTATTTATAAAAAAAACTTAGTATTAAACCATTTCCCTTTTAGTATTTTTTTGTTTGTTTTTTTTTTTAATGACATTTCCTGTTTCCTCCATCTGTCATAAGAGATTAAATAATTTTTATACACATTTAAACTGTCATTAATTGTTAAACATTTAAAAATAATATTATTTTTATTAATGCTGGCCATATTTACAAAACAGTGACAGTTATTTAATTTAATTAAAAAAGTCATGTTTTGCCTTTTTTTGCATTACAAATAAAATTAACATTAAAAAATATGTCATTTGAGAAGTCAAAATAATGAAAACAAACAATTAATGTTTTAAAACTATAAAATAAATGCAGGGGAAAGGATAAATTATAAAATCGAGATGAATTTCATTTAGAATTTTGCAGTAAGTTCTTTTTTTATGAAGATTTTTTCTGTAGATAAGTGCTTTGTTTTGAAAAGCTTTATTCTATAGAAAAACTCTTTATTTGTGAAGTTTTTTTCTGTAGAATAATGCTTCATTTTGTGAAGCTTTTTTCTGTAGAAACATGTTTTTTTCTGTAGAAAAATGCTTCATTTTGTGAAGCTTTTTTTTTGTAGAAAAACGCTGTATTTTGTAAAGCTTTTTTGTAGAAAAAATGCTTAATTTTGTGATGCTCTTTTCTGTTGAAAAATGCTTAATTTTGTGAAGCTTTTTTTCTGTAGAAAAATGCTTCAATTTGTGAAGTTTTTTTTGTAGAAAATTGCTTCATTTTGTGAAGTTTTTCATTTTGTGAGGTTTTTTTTTTGTAGAAAAACGCTGTATTTTGTAAAGCTTTTTTGTAGAAAAAATGTTTAATTTTGTGATGCTCTTTTCTGTTGAAAAATGCTTCATTTTGTGAAGCTTTTTTTCTGTAGAAAAATGCAGAAAAATGCTTCAATTTGTGAAGCTTTTTTTTGTAGAAAACTTTTACATTTTGTAAAGCGTTTTGTTTGTTGAAAATTGCTTCATTTTATAAAGCTTTTTTTTAGATAAATGCTTAATTTTATGATGCTCTTTTCTGTAGAAAAATGCTTCATTTTGTGAAGCTTTTTTTTTGTAGAACATTATTTCTCTTTGTGAAGCTGTTTTCTTTAGAAAAATTCTCCATTTTATGAGGCTGTTTTCTGTAGAAAAATGCTTTACTTTGATAAGCATTAGTTTTCTGTGGAAAAGATAATGTGATAAGGGTTTGTGAAACAAATTATCCTTCCCCCTAAAATATAATTAAAAAACAATTTTTCCAAATGTATATGTACATAAACCGTCAAACTTTGTTCTATTAACTTAATATAAATACTTTTTATGATTATAAAATAACTTTTAAAAATACAAAATATAATTCTAAGCAATACCATGTCAATTTTGCACCCAAAGTAAAGTGAGGTGTTTAAATTTCAATACCTCACCAAATGTACCAGTTTTAATGGCCTTATTTTATGTAAAAAATAAAATAATGTTTTAAATTTTTTAGTTTTATTGTTTAATTAAATAATTACCATTGTGATATTTAAAAAAATATTTTATAAATTTAATTTTTATTGCAGTTTTTATGTCACAATTTGTTAAAATTTTTAGAAAGTTTACAAGTTTAATCTTTGTTAGTTTTTAAGACTTTAAAAGATTAGTGTAAAAAATTTTATATTAATGTATTAAATAATTAGTTGTTATTACTGTAAAAATACTTGTTAATTTAATATTTTTACAAATTTATGTTACGATAAATAAAAATTAAAATAAAAAAAAAATTATTGAGTTTTATTATTTGTAAATTTTACTAAAATTTGTTTAAAATAATTATATTTTATGTAAAGCTTTATTTTTAAACTATTGCCCAAGAATTTTCCTTTAAATTTCGTATGACACTTGCTTTTGTTTCATTTTTGACCCTTTAACAAAAAGTTCTTATGACTTTTCAACAGTGTGAAAAATCTAAGTTCAGTTTTATACGTTATTGTTTCATGTTGCTGCTTTTTCTAAGCCAAAGAGTATCCTTTCATCTTTAGCCTTTAATTTATGCATTTCGCTTGACTTCACTATCAAAATGGCTAATAAGTTCTTTTTTCGAAATCCCCCCCCCCCCCTCCAAAAAAATAATAACTGCTATACAATAAAAGGAAAGACACACAAAATAAAGGACGAACAATATGATGAATGTGTGTCTACAAATCCATTAACAAAAGATGAAGCTAAAAGTGTATTTAAACATAAAGGAGCTGGAAATAAACGAATATTATTTTAGAAAACGGAAATGTAAAATATCGTTGAGAAAACATCATACAGAAAAAAAATAAAAATGCACATCTTGTTTTAACACATATGTGAAAGACCTAAAATATTCACACGTCCTTTTCAACATCATCGTCATCCTATAAATAAAGCAGCTACTAGAGATACTTAAATGACAACTGGTTATTTTAAGGTTCAGGGATTCTTTTATAGTGACAAAAAGAAAAGCTGTTTATTGCTAAAATATATACAGTGACTCCAACGTATAATCGGACAAGAGTTTGAGTGATCTAAATATGCTCCAAACAAAGACAAAATATACATAAGGTATTGTTTTTTTAGACTTTATTTACACTTTACCTATTTCTAACGATAAGATAAAAAATTAAAACGACTTTGTTTAAATGTGGAAATGATTGAATTGAAATCACCAAGTTATAGGAAACTTCCCATTCTATGGAGTTCCAAGATTTTAACAAAGCTTCCTTTAGCTCATCTAATGTGTTGAACATATTTTAATACACTCTACTGGCCAATTCCTCCAAAGATGGTCAGGACTCTATGCAAAGCTTTGCAACTCCTGAAGTGTGCTTAGGATCGTTATCTTGATAAAAAGCAAAGTTGTTTTTAATTCCCAATTTCTCTGCACTTTGCTTGACATTTTGTTTCAAAATGTCGAGGTAGATTTTTGCCTAGTCTAGGACTCGACGAGCATGACAGAGCCTGCTTTGTACTTAACAGTAGCTTTTGTATTTTGTCACACACGTCACACAAATTGTTTACCGCCTGAACCATGCAAATTAATCTTGCTTTTGTCAGTGAACAAAGCCTTCAAATAATGTATACTTTCAATGTATACTTTCAATCGTAGGCCAGTTTTAAATGATTTAAAGCCACATTACCTGGTTTCAAAAATCCGCTGTTTTAAATAAATATTCTTTGGCGAACTTTACTCTACCGTGTTTATCAAACTCTTGTACGATTATGTGTTGGAGCCACTGCATATGTTGATATTTAATGTTAAAACAGTTTTAAAAATTAGTATAATACTAGGAATTAAAAAAGAGAATTATTTGAAAGAACTGACAAGTTTCAAATAGAACTCTTTAGAAATATTTTATTCCAGATTATAGAGCTATATTTAACAAAAACCCAAAGTAATTTGCTGAAGAAGAAGTTTTCCTGAGCTTCCATCATAAGTTTTAATAAAGTTCAATTTTTCACAAAGATCTAAGATTGAAATCTTTGTGAAGTTCAGTTTTAGCTGCCATCAAAGGTCTGTATAGAGTTCAATTTTATCTTCAATCGTAAGTCTTTATTTAGTTAAATTTCAGCTTCAACCGTTGGTCTTTATGAAGTTTAACTTTAGCTTCAACAGTTGGTCTTTATGTCCTTTATTTTAGCTTCAATCATAGGCCTATCTGTAGTTCAGTTATAGCTTCAATAGTTGGTCTTCATGAGGTACAATTTTTTAACAAATAAAATTAATCACATATGGCCTACTCATCGATGTTAGAAATAATTGCCTTATCGATTCAAAATCTAAAAACAAATAGAATGACTGCTTCTATACAAATAAAGATTTCAAGACTATTAAAATGGATTCAATTCAATCCTTCTCTTGAATTATGCTGCTCTACTGTGTATGCATTATAGTCTTTGGTAAATTGCTTTATTCAACAATTATTTTAGTTAATTGAAAATACATACATTGAAAATATGTATAATGTTGAGTCTTTTTCTGGTTACAATTGTTATTTTGTAAAATGTTACTATTCTATAAATGAAAATTTACAACCTTTATAAATTTTTCCAGCAATTGTACTTGCATGGTCATTCAGGCGTAACTGAACATTTTATTTTAACAAGTCTGACTTTTATTGACGTATAATAATATCTCATATTTTGTATTCATGTTATTTACAATTGTTATTTATATATGCTGTATGTTTATGGTAAAACATAAGACACAAAGGATGATGTGTACCTGTAAATGCAGGATATTAAAAATATAACTCAGCTAAACATGAGTTTAAAATGTTGTTAGTATTTTATAAGTGTATTTACCATGCTTTTAATGTAATGAGTTATATTAACATAATAATGACAATAACATCAACAACAACCCATCTCCACAAAACATAATCAAAAGACCTAGAACTTAACAAAAGAGTGGCAGGATACAAGCGAACGAGCAAGCACATCATAATCATCATAAACAACATAAACATCATCAAATGTCATCATAGTTTTACTCATAATTATGTTAAGTAACATCATCGTCAGCATCATCATCATCGTGCTCAGTAACGTTATTGTCATTATCGTTATCATCATAATCAATTTAATTTCATATAGAAGCAATTAAGTGTCTCTACGAGGTTGGAGGCATCTTTCATCATACACTTAAGTATTGTACTTATAATTAAGGGTGTACCTGGCTATAAGAAGTTGAAGTTATTATAATTTTTTCAACATTAATAAAGTTGATTCTAACTTCGATCAATTATTACGTGCCGTTGTGATATTATACATTTACACGATTTGTTTATCAGAAGTTATTAGATAAATAAAGAAAATTAATTGGAAAATATGAATTATTCTTCACCAAGACAGTACAAACTCTCAGGTATTATTCATTCAAAATATTGGAAGGAATCCGCCTTTGTACGGACATCCTACTCTACTGCACACACTGCAGCACACTTTTACTAACTACATTAGTTCTTGAGTTTGAATGAAGTTTCAATTTGGAAATTATTACTTATTATCTTTGTTTAGCATCTCAAAAGCCGTAAAAGAATCTAAAATTTACTTCCTTTCAAGCATTTAATTGTATTAAAGTCAAAATCATATTTTTATTACGAGTATACGAGTAAAATGGTCATTTATTAAATTAAAAACATCATGTTCGTATATAAATATGCAAAAATGTTGCTTAAATGTAAATGTGGGCATTTTGAGGGTTTTTATATTTTGTTTATGGTTTTATTTTTGTTGTAAAAACAACCTCAATTTAATTTTATACCCAAATAGTTGTTTTGTAAAATTGTAATTAAAATATTTTGTTTTTAATTTTCGAGTGAAAACAAGAGGTTAGTTAGGAAAAATGTCAGAAAATAAAACTAAAAATAGTTTATCTAAATGTACAGTCGCAATTGGCTAATATATGCCGATATACGTAACCATTAAATAAAATATATTTGAACTCGTTTATTTATTAAAAAAAACTTCTTTTATTTAAGACAGGACACAACTAATAATATAATATTTAGTTTTATTTTATATGATGCTGTTTGATCTTGCAAAACTCTTGTAAGCGTAAACAACATCAAACAAATTTGTGATAAAACAAGTGGTAACGCTTTCTTGAATAAATATTAGCCAAGAGTGACCGCACCTTAAGTTTAACACATATTTAGCTTTATGTTGCACAATTTTTGGTTCAATCGTAGCTTTTTATATTATTAAATTTTAGCTTTAATCGGAGGTCATTATTTAGTATAATTTTAGCTTAAGTAGTAGTTAAATTTTAACCTGCATGGTAGGTCTTTATGTAGTTTAGTTTTAGCTTCAATCGAAGGTCATTCCAAAGTTCACATTTAGCTTCATTCGTAGGCCTTTGCAAAGTTAAATTTTGGCTTCAATTGTAGATTTTTCCAAAGTTAAATTTTAGCTTCAAGCTTAAAGATTGATTTTATTTTCAAACTCTCAAAAGTTCAGTTTTAGCTTCAATCATAGGTCTTTCCAAAGTTAAATTTTAGCTTCAATCGTTGGGCTTTTCAAAATTAATTTTTTTTGTATTTTTTTTATTTATTTATTTATTTTATTATCTTTCCAAAGTTAAATTTTAGCTTAAATCGAAGGTATTTTTAGAGTTGAATTTTTATTTCAATCGTAAAACTTTTCAAAGTTCAATTTTTGCTTCAAACGTAGGTCCTTCCAAAATTCAGTTATAGTTTCAATCGTAGAATATTCCAAAGTTTAATTTAAGCTTCAATCTTTGGTGTTTATGTACATCAATTTAAGGTGGGTCTTTCCAAAGTTTAATTTTCACTTTAATCGGAGTTATTTCCAAAGTTAAGTTTAAGCTTTAGTTAGTTCAAACACACCTAATTCTGTTTTTACACGGTTTGAAAATAAACAAATTTTTATATATTTTGCACGATTTTAACCCATCGTGCTATGAAAATCATTTGGGCTTACATTTTTTGGTTAAATTTAATTTTTGCGAAATATGTTTATATATCACAAATTTAGGGGAATTCCCTTTTTGTGATTATAAGCAAATTTACTGGTAAGAGGAATTGTAAATTGCACAATTTTAGGAAAATTCTCTATATGTACCTATATGTACCTACATATACATATGTATGTATGTGATTTAATATTATAAACCTGAATAGTTGGTCTTAATCCTTGTTTTTCACTAATTTCAATAGGTTTTAGAGATAAGGACCCAATCGCCTATTTTGCATACGATCAATGTATTATTTAGCACGAAGTTTTCCGGAACCCATTACCGTGTAAAAACAAAAAAAGGTGTACTCGGTTTTAGCTTTAATTGTAGGTCTTTCATAAGTTCATTATTAGCTTCAATCGTTGGTCTACATATGTATATGTAGTACAAATTTACCATCAATTAGAGGTCTTACTAAAGTTCAATATTAGCTTCAAGTACTTATGATATGTATTGTATTGTATATTTACTTGATTTTTCCCTACAGTCTCATTATTTGCATTTGGGGTTTACTATGTATTGTATTAAAAGTTTCTCATTTCACACAGCATAACATAATTGCAATGGAAATATGTTTTGTTATTTTTTAATGTTTTAAATTAATTTTTAAAATAAAAACCTGTAAAAACCGCAAATGCTTGTTAGTGTTGAAATTTCAACAATCAACCACAATTTAATAGTTTTGCTAATATTAAGCAACAAAAAAATAAACATAAATATTAAATAAATATAATAAATAATAAATTTACATATATACACACATACAACTAAATACAGAGTAAAGAGACTAAGAAGGGCACCAACAAGTAAATAACAGTAAATTCATTTTGACATTTGCACTGAATTCTACAACCCTGCCATATTAGTACACTAATCACACACTGATAAGAAATGAAACTACCACCATTTTGATATAAACAATATTTTATACAGCATACTTTTCGGAGGTTTTAAATTTGATTATATTTAACAGCACTTAAACTTGTATGCAGCGTTACCGTTGATGCGACTAAAGTGGCAATTTGACCCTTTTACAGATGCCTTGCCACTTTTTGTGTACCTTTTTTTTGTTTTACTTGATACATATTAGTTTTTTTTACTAATTTTTTTATTATATGCATATGTAAACATACATCATATACAACATTTAAATGAAAAAAATACGATTTTTATTTTTGTTTTGTTTATTTTCCATCTTTTTAAGAGTGGTGCCCCTTTTTTTTAATAAATCCCCTTTTTGTGCGACTTTCTCAAATTTTCCAACGGTAACGCTGCTTGTATGCTAAACTGATTGTTACAGTTAAATTTAACATAATGATTTATTTTATAAATTAAATAAAATCTCAAATAAGCAACCTTGGATTTTTGATTGCTTTCAGCCCTCAGAATCTCAAATCAAGTTAATGTTCAATAAGTTCATAAATAGATTCCACCTGAATAGTCTTTAAATGTAATATGTAGGCATTTGCTATTAAGAGACTTTTCATTAAAAATATTTATTTCTATTAATTATAGTTCAATAAATTTCATAATAAATTCACTTGAACAAATCTGCATATGCAAAAATAAATCATCGAAAAACACCTTTTAATTATGTTTAATGCACTAATGTAACTAATGCTTTATGAAAACACTATATTAAATAAAATCATACTAAAACTAAAATAAATATTTTGCATAAAAAAACTTGCCAGTGAACATGAGTCTAGTAGTATATGTACTAGAGCATTATAAGTACATAGATATGTACATATGTATACATATTTATGTTCCACATACCGAACTCAATTATTAAATTGATTGGAAATTTTGTGGATGTTTGCAAAAAAAAAAAAATTAAATGAAATGAAATGAAAGCAAAGCAAAAAACACACTAATTCATAATTAATAATCTGCGAACATGTTTACAGATTAATGTTTATTCCACATGCTATAACATCCCTTCAAAAAATATTCTATTCTACTACATACGTATACATTATGCAATATTATTTTGGTTTTGAACTCCCAAATGTATCATGCTGTAATTGGTAATAAAAAAAACTGAACAAAAGTGATAGAAAATACTGGAAAAAATTATGAATACATACATACATATGTAGAAAAGTTAGTGTAACACCGATTGTGAGATTGTTGTGTAACCGTATTTATTGAGTTGAAGTGGAATTAGAATTCACCTTCAGCATTTAAAAACCTATTTAGGTTAACTAGCTTTATATTGTCTGAATTAAAGATGAACACACCTTCATGGAGTTTAAGTGTCGGTCTTCTCTTTAAAATAAAGCGAACGGGAATTTTAAAAATAAGATACTCTGATACCAGAGGAAATACTAACCAGTTTATGTCAAGCAGTCTCTACTATATATGTAGCTGCTGATGAGAAGACCTCAGACTTGGATTAATAGTTTTACACAAATAATAACTTTTATTCTCCTCAGAGTTCTTAGAAGAAAATATGATAGGCTTGAAATGTTTTGGGAGTTTTCGTCATGAAGAAAGTTTGCATGTCTCCCTTGCAGTCACAGTTATAACTACGATACCTTAAGGGCACGGATGACTTATATTGAAGTTTCCAAATGCCTACAGCAACACAACTTCTAAACAGAACTGAAAGAGATGGATGTTTTAATTTCTTAAGAATTCGTTTGTGGTGGAGTTGAATAAAAACCTGTACACGAAATATCTTGCAGGTTGACTTACCTCAGAAGTTATATAGTTAGTTTTTAGATACATGATCGTCGATTAGCTCCGATCTTGTCCACCCATGAACTTGTTTTGTAGGGACAACTCTTGTCAATGTTAAAACGTTTAAAACGTTTTCCCCACATATTTGTACTGTCGTCTTCTTCTTGGTGGGACTCCTGTAGCAGCGTGAACATCGCCTCTGAGACTAACAGACAAATTCTAGCAATCTCACCAGCTTTATCCAACTACATTCAGAAACCCTGCTCTAGCTGGGCCTTAAGTAGTAAGGAGACCATTAAGGTCTAATCACTATTTTCTAAGGTTATATCATTGATATACCACTAGAGTCTTTGCCTAAAACTTAGCATGCCCACACATAGCTTCATACACATCTACATTCGCTAGTAGACTTTACTGTGGAGTCGTTAACTCATGAGGAGTATACCATCTTAAAAGAGTGATACGAGATGACTTTAACCCACCGAATGTGAATGGAACTTTGGTATAAGCTTGGTTTGAAGATTATGTTAAAACCTAAATATTCCGAATATAAATAACGAGAAATATGTGGCCATTTATTTCTGAAAGAAGGCAATTGCCACTAACTGGGGCATTACACCAAAGGGCGCCAATTGGATCTCCTGTTCTATGGAGTATTGTAAACACTCTGTATGCTATGCAAAATGTTTACAATCGGATTTCCATAGTAATTCCTATAGCATGATCGATAAGATCTACACCATATAGTGGGCTATTTACCATGTTGAATTTTTTGCCGGTGGATGTGATGGCAATACAACTTGATCATGATCATGTTAGAACTATAAACATTCTAAGATATTGAATTACTACGAAACCTATTGAAAACATTTTTCGATATGCAATTCTCCATAAGTTTTCCGAGCTGGAATATATGGAGACAGAGTCTATTACTATGAAGGTGTCTTGAGGTCATATATGGGTCCTTGGAAATAGCTGATATCTGACGAATGAGTCAGGTTTGGAGCAAGGATAACTGAGAAGGCGAAACCTTTACTGGCATTTCTCTTATGAACTCTTAAAGAACTGTACATGAGGAACTGTTTACAAAGATAAAGGGGTGTAATGCACCCATATGTACTAGTCAATCTTTCTCATATTCGAATATTGCCAAAAATTTCGAAGATATTGTTAATTGTTTTTCATTCCACAAGGACTCAATGTGGTTCGATATAGAAACAACACAATCCGTTTTATTGATCTATTTTTGAAAGTAACTAATCACGCACGCAACCTACTAAGAGAGGAGGACAAAAATGAAGGATTTCAGAATGGCTTAAAAAAATATCCAGAAGACATAAAACCTTCGAATAACGAATGATATTGGTATGAGTTTTTCAATAAAAACCATCTTAATTATTGTCATTATAAATATTCATTAGCTTAATTATTCAATTTGATATAGTAAATATAACTCTACAATTTCTCAATCTCTTGGTAAAAGAAAAACCAGACGAAATATTTAAAGTTTTTTTTAATGGTATGAATGGAAAGGTATGAATGACAATAACTATTGAAACAAAAATGCACTATTTCTGTCAAGGAGATTATATTAACAAATAATAGTGATTTTAAATACAAATCTTGTAGTGCCTTTATGGTTAAAAAATATATGCCACATTACAAAAATATCACAGAAAGTAGTATCAACCATAATTTCGAGGTTCTCCTTTGATACGTTGCAATTCTAAGGGGAGTTAATGAATATTGTAGAATACACATGTAACTAGGTATGCATACAGCTGTGTGCAAAAGGATGTGGGAGTGTAATTAAAAACTCAGCACAAATGTACATACTAACAAACATTTAAAATATGTAATATTCTATCGAATTCAGCAACTACCATCATCCATCCTGCACATTAAAATTGTGTACATTCACTGTTTGTTTTTTTTTTTGAAATCCCTTTGGGTCTTGATTGTACGAGTATGTATTTGTGTTGCAAGTATTCGTATATATGTAAGGAACAATTTGCAACATTTATAAGTGTGTTTGTATTGTGACAATAGAAACATTTTAAATATATTTTATCATGGACCATCATCAATGCATTGAGTAAGGAGTAACTTTCAATCGTAACAATTCATACTGTTGTGTATGTGCTGAGTAAAAATTTGTGTTCTACCACGATTAACAATTAGTATGGACGAGAGCAGGCAGATAAGTTATCTCAAAGTTGTACAAAAATTAAGTACAATATTGTAGTATTGAGGCAAAAATTAAACACTTGATTTGAACTAAAAAAAGACATAGGTTTGAAGATAATATTGAGCTGTATAAACTTACAATTGAAGCTAATATTTAAACACATAAAAACCTACGGTCGCAGCTAAAAAACTTTTAGAGAATTAAAGTTAAAATTAAATTGTGGAAACACCTACAATTAAAGCTAAAATTTAAATTTGAATAGACCTACGATTGAAACTAAAATTAAACTTTGGAAAAATCTAGATAAAAAACTTTGGAAGGATTGAAGCTAAAATTGAACTTTGGAAAAACCTACAATTAAAGCTATATTTGAACTATGTAAAGACCAACGATTGAAGCTAAAATTTAACTTTCGAAAGGTATACGATTAAAGCTAAAATATAACTTCCAAAAGTCCTACGATTGAAATTAAAAAGCGTTGAAAATACCTACGATTGAAGCTAAAATTGAATTTTGAAAATACCTACGATTGAAGCTAAAATTGAACTTTGAAAAGTCCTACGATTGAAGATAAAATTGAACTTTAGAAAGATCTACGATTGAAGCTGAAATTGAACTTTGGAAAGTCCTACGATTGAAGCTAAAATTGAACTTTGGAAAGACCTACGTTTGAAGTTGAAATTGAACTTTTGAAAGTCCCACGATTAAAGATAAAATTGAGCTTTGGAAAGACCTACGATTGAAGCTAAAAAACTTTGGCAAGATTGAAGCTAAAAGTGGTCCGAAAGACCTACGATTGAAGCTAAAACTGAACTTTGATAAGATTTGCAATTGAAGCTAAAATTGAACTACATAAAGACTTACAATTCAAGCTAAAATTTATACAATATTTAGAAATCTAAAATTTTCATATCCAATTTTTTAAGGACTTTTCAGATATCCTTTGCACTGTGTCAGCTACAAAAATTCAAGTGTATGTGCGTCAATACTTGTCTGTGTTTTAAATACGCATTTTCAAATGTTTAACGAAGTGTTGATAATGTGAAAATCACAAATCATCATCCGATACATAAATAATTAAAAAGTGATGATGATTGTTAAAAATGTATTTTGTAGTAAATGAATAAATATCATTATTATTTTTGTTGAAGTCTTTGTTTTTATGATGTCATCCAATTTATTATTGTTATTATTAAGTATTCATTAACTTTTTGTTCCTTATTGAACATCTAATGGTGGATTATTTAATTATGCTGATGTAATTAAATTCATTTCAATTAGAAATAAAACACACAAACGAAACCATGTCTATGAAGGGAAATGAGCGGGTAAAATTTATGAAATTAAGGCATCTTAACAATGATGATGACGGCAAAGTGTTTAGTAAGAAAATGTTGGAATAAATGTTGATAATATAGCAAGGATATTTGAAAGGGAAACCATCAAGTAATTAAAATATAAGGCAGTGGTTTTATCTAACAATGAGAACAATAAATGGTTAATTAGATAAAGAGGAAATTCTAAAGATAATGTAAGAAGATACCTTCAGAAATATATTTGTTTGTTAAAATTTTTATAAATTTAACATTTCCGAAAACTGCCATTTTTTAAATTCTAGTAAACAGATTTCAACAAACTTAACAGTTTAATAAACTAGACTTCTTTACCTTTTCCCTGATATATAATCATATCTTAATAATTGTTATATTTTAAAATACTACTGCGCAAATCACAACTTGTGAAAAAAAAATCTTTCATATCTTTGTTTATGTTCAATATAGCCTACTATGCGCTTCTCATTATTTATTATGCTGTGAGCTCTTAAGTAATTGCCTGGTCTTATTGTTGTTTTTGTTAGGGATTATGATTTTTAATTTTTTTTGACTTAAGTAAATTTTTTAAACGACATATGCAACTGAAAACAAGCACATTTTCTGGTTAGAGCAGTTGTAAATAGCACAAATTTAGGGGAATTCCCTTTTAGTGCATACAATCAAATGGACTTGTCATACATTTTTTTTACATTACTTTTAAGCTTATAGTGCATATCTTTTTTTTCTTTAATAACTATGCTTGTGTAAAAACACATTGTACAGACATACATATACGATGTGATTTAAGATTATAAACTTGAAAGGCTGTTTTTAAGAAATCCTTGTTTTTCACTAATTTCAATAGGATTTAGAGATATTTTACACGGTTTTTTTTGTAAAATTAGAATTAGGTGTAATGAAAATTTTTAGTGTTCTTAGCTTTATATTGATATTATCCACACACTCCCTGGTACTATTCAGTTTAGTTGAAGGAAACAATTAACCCAGGAGTTTACTAAAGTCCAACTATAGCTTTAATCTTAGTTTTGTATACACCAATACCTGACTTTGCGTTGGAATTACGTTTCAAAATAACACGATGCAAATTGAACCTTTTCATCGGTTTTAAGATTTTCGATAGCTAACCATGTAAATATCGAAGATAGGTTCCAGGGTTACGAAAATACTAAGTCATCGGCTTTCTTTCACAAAAAATTGGTGCAATGTTTGCTAAACAACTTTTTTATCAACGTAAAATAAATTTCCTTGTTGCAATTATCTGTAATACTAACACCAGCATTATCGTCATCAAATAAGCTTTTTACTTTTGTCTGAATTACCATTTTACTTAATGGTATTATCTGCGCAACTTGATTTCAATCCAATCTTGTACGGGTCATCGTTTTAGCACCTAATGTTGTTGCAGATTTTGCAAAAATTAAAAAAAAAAAAAAAAACTTAAGGGGACTATACACTACGTGTTTTTTACATTGTATATGTCAAATTTTACATATGGAATAAAAACATATAGTTGGTGACCTCATAAACTTTGCTTGTGTAAAATACATGTGGAAATACATATGTAATTTTTTCGATTAGAACACGCTCTATTTTCTTATGTTTTCAAATGTATATGCCATGCGAAAAGATTTGTCGACGGTTAAATATCTGCGCTATCATTAGCCGCTCGTATGAAGAATTTTCATAAGTGATAAATTAAATATTTTTTATCTCATTTTGTTAATTTAATAACAATGATATAAATTATTTAAAAATTTTTGATACAAGCTCCACATATTGTATATTAAAAGACGAAAAACCGTAAATCAATATTTTTGACGCCGGCATTTTAATGACGCCACCAACAATTTTTGCAGCGGCTTTAACGCATTTTTTAAAGAAACGACATGGTAATTTATATGTAAAGAATCATGGCGATGTCACGTGTAATTGTACATACAAGTTGGTGACCAAAAATTAAAACCCTTATGTAAAATAACCAATTTTGACAGACATAAAGAAAAACATGTGGGTTGTAAACTTAAAAATACATAAGCAAATACACGTAGTGTATAGCCACCTTTAGACTCGAACACAAAACAACGCAACATCGAAAGTCTAACGATGCACGGTGAAAATTAGTACTAATTAAGCAGCGACGCAACTTCGAAAAAAAAAAACGCAAAACGAACCGACGCAAAGCGAGGTATTGGTGTATTGCCCAATTTTAGCTTCAATCTTAGTTTTGTATATTGTCCAATTTTAGCTTCGTAGTGCTGAAAACTCTTGGCCGGTTGTAAACATTTACGCATTACATTTACATACATATGTATGTATTCTTAAAGATTTGTTTATCCAAATCCATATTTAGTTTATCAATCAATACAGACATAATAATCTGATTTAATTTCTTAAATAACAAAGCAAATAATTTGTTAATAACAAAAAACAAATACTACAGTTTAATTATAAAAAAAACTTTACTTTAAGTATAAACAAATTGCTGCGAAATAAAAAAAGTTCAAGTGGCTTTTAGAGAAGAAAATAAGAATCATTTAAAAATTAAACGAATGAATAGAACTTCTAGTATAAAGGGTGTTTTGTTTTCGATGTATATAACTTTAAGTTGGCAACACTTTTTAACTGGCGACCATTTTTTTTAGCTGTCAAGTAATTTATGTTTAGTTTGGTTTGCATTTCAACATGTCTATTCATGACGCCTAAACAACGCTTACAAATATGTACGTATCGCACATTACGTTCATTTTAAGGTCAACATAATATCGTCCATCATTGCAATTAATTCGATTAACTATGAAACATTTTCGCACCACGTACACTCTAAATGATAACTTGCATCCAGAGAGAGGTCCTAAAGTGCATGCAGAAGAAGTCATTGCTGCTTTAGAGCATAGCATAGAGGAAGACCCCAATCAGTCTATCCGCCATCATGCGCAAGAATTGGATATGTGTGCATTCACTTTATGAAAGTGAATGTGGTTTGCGTGCTTACAAAATCCAACTCTTTTAAGAATTGAAACCACACGATCACCTAGCAAGGCGTAGATTCGGTGAATGGGTCCAAAACAAGATTTTCGATGCGGCCGATTTTCATAAGAAAATTTTTCAGTGTTGTCAACTTTTGTACCGTTTTTGGTGCTTTTTTAAATTTTTTGGGCGAAAAATTCCTTTATGGCTTTATGGGCTGGTGAAATAATTGATCCGTAGTTCTTTAAAAACGAAGCTGGCCAAAACGTTACAGTCAATGAGCCATGATTACTGACTTTTTCGTTCATCAATTAAACAATCATGATGTGCAGATGTTGTGGTTTCAACAAGACGTCACACAGTACGTGCCACAATTGATTTATTAAAGAAAACGTTTGGTAACCGCATAGCATCACTTTTCGGACCCGTGAATTGGCCCCGAAGATCTTGAGATTTAAGGCCGCTTGACTATATTCTATGAAGTTATGTGAAGTCGCTAGTCTACAACGATAAGCCCGAAACGGTACACCATTTGGAGGACAACTTTCGACGCGTTATTGCCGACATGCGGCCACAAATGTTGGCAAAAGATTAGACTACGTTCGAGCCAGCCGTGGCGGTCATATGCCAGAAGTCATAAATAAATTATACTGCCAGAAGATTATCTTTCAAATAAAGTAATTTTCATGTCAATTAAAAAAAAAATCATCTTTGTTTTATTCCATTTCAAAGTTCTATACATCTAAAAAAACACCCTTTACTATACCAAGTAATTTTTGTTGTTATTTTTAAGCAGCTGCAACAAAATTATACAAATTTTAAATATTTGAAATGTAACTCAAGTTTGGCTTTCGTTTTGTGGTAGTACCAGAACCAGAAATAAAAAGAGTAAAAACCTAAAGAAGATACAATATAAAAATAAAGTACTTGAACATTTTATAAAGTGTTTGGTAACCCACTTATAATTTTATATGAGAGTAAATAGCAAAAAAATAAAAACTAAAAATCAGTCTATGTAGTTAACAAAATGGTTAGAAATTTGTTTGGTATAAATACTGTTAACAAACTCAAATAAAACATCATTGGCCTAAAAGCCAAACAGTAGTATACGAGTATATATCTTCTACACACATTTCAAATCCTTTACCAAATAAACAAACAAAAAAAAAAAAGATGGTAAGTTAAATATTTAATTCAAGCAAAAGTTGTGCAGCAATTTTGCTTTTGATTTTTTTTTTAATTTGTTTGTAGAAAAATAAAAGCTTTTTGGCAAAGTTTAAATAAGTTGTTGGTAAATAATAATTGTAAACATTTAGATGGTTTTAATTAAGGCAAATAATATTAGAAAATATCTAGAAGAACAGATGAGTTTTAAAAGTATAGTACTAAAAATTAAAATAAAAACTTGAAATAAATGTTATCAAGGAAATTACTTAAAATCTTTATTAATAATATGTTTCTCTCCTCAGAAACTATTTATATCTGTTGTAGCTTTAAGCTTGACAATCTTAGTCTCCGCTCAATCGAATAGCCTCGATGCCAGCCAACCCTCTAACGAATACTTACCTCCACCATCCAATGAAGAGGAATCGGCCAAACTCACCGATGATGGCTACCGCTATAAGACCGTGCGCAAACTGAAATATCGTGCTCGCCATAGACGTGATGTCTCTCAGGAATATCTGCCACCCGTACAGGAACCCACACAAGAATATTTACCGCCCGCCGATGAGAAAGCCGACACCAAATTAGCCGATGATGGCTATCGTTACCAGACTGTGCGTAAATTGAAATTCCGTTCACGTCATCGTCGTGATGTTAGCGAAATTGAACAACCCAGCAACGATTACTTGCCACCCGTCAATGTGGAATTGGCCCCTGATCTAAAGACAATTTTGGGTGATGATGGTTATCGCTACAAGACCGTAAGACGTTTAAAGTTCAGACGCCATAGACGTGAGGCCAATGATACTGCTCTGGCCAATGAATATTTACCACCTGCTGATGAAGACTCCATTGATGCGGGAGCCGCTGATTCGGTTGTGGTTAAAAGTGCTGATTTGGCTGATGATGGTTATCGTTATAAGACTGTGCGCAGAATTAAATATCGTGCTCGTCATTAAAAAGAAGTTGTATTTGAACCCGGTCCGTATTGATAATTTCGATTATTGCTTATGTATAGTTTTTAAGTTTTCTTTTTTATGTAATAAAGCAAAGGAATAAATAATTTTCAAAAAAAAGCAGTGCTTCCAGTCTCAAACCCAACAATCGTTTTATGGATTGTAGAAACACAAAAATATTAGGATGATAGGATCGTCTCTGAAGTTTAGTGGTTCATTTTCAAGGGACATTTTTTTATACATATTTGATTAAAGGTACGGTCACATTTGGCAAACATTTATTAAAAAAAAAAACGAAACCACTTGTTTTAGCACAAATTTGTTTGACGTTGTTTACGCTTACAAGAGTTTTGCAAGATCAAATAGCATCAAATAAATAAAAACTAAACATTTGTTGTGTCTTGTCCTAAATAAGAAAAGGGGTTTTAAATAAATAAACAAGTTCAAATAAATATTATGTAGTGGTTACGTCCTTTTCGGCAAATATTTGTGTGACCGTACCTTAAGTAATTATTTTTGCATTTTAATGTAAAAGAATATAAGAAATAAAAGGTAATTTAATAATAAATAAAGAATAATTATAAATTTATTAAGTATTGCCCAGGCCACTTGAATAAGAAATGTAAAAAAAATTAACAAATTTTGAGAAATTAATTTCGAATTTTATGTAAATCTCCATAGTAGTGTTCTTTTACTTACTCATTATTCGTCAAATTCTTGAGTTTGATAGTAGAGCGCAATTGGGGTTTTTCAATAGCTATGTTTAGGACGCTTAAAGAATCTGATTTTCTGTAGAAAATATTGTTATACACAAGATTTTCTGTAGAAAATTCTGTTTAACTGAAGATTATCTCTAAAAAAATAATAGTTATACTGAAGACATTCTATACAAAATTCTATTATACAGAAGATTTTCTGTAGAAAATACTGTTATACAAAAGATTTTCTGTATAAAATACTGTTAAACTGAAGATTTTCTGTAGAAAATATTGTTATACACAAGATTTTCTGTAGAAAATACCGTTATACACAAGATTTTCTCTAAAAAAATAATAATTATACTGAAGACATATACAAAATTCTATTATACTGATGATTTTCTATAGAAAATAGTGTTAAACTGGAGATATTCTATAGAAAATATTATTATACTAAATAAATATGAAGTAAGAATTTTGGACTCTTTTCGTTATACAGATCTCTTATATCTAGTTATAGGTCGGTATTTCGATGCTTGCTTTTCCTAATCGTATTTATTTAGACTGCTTATAGTTAAAATTCCCATTAACTGTTTATAAAAAATTCAAATAGTATTTCTAAAGTCCACTTTAGTGTATATGGTTAAATTTTATAAACAAAAATTTTAAGTTATTAAATAAAAGTTAATCAGCCCACAGGAATGTTGTAAATTATAAACCCGATTAAGGCCGGCTACTAGTTTTATTATAAGAAAAAGCTTTCTGCAAAAAAAAAGTTCAAATGATCCGTAATCGCTGACCTTTGATGCTTTAGACAATTTTGGCTTATCTTTTTGCTCTTCCATTCATAAATCTAAAAGATAATTTCAACATAATAGAATAATAATAATACAAATCAGTGAAATCTACTTACTTTCTTTTGAACATATTACGAATTTTAGAACGTCCAATTAAATTTAAAAATATATACACACCCTGTAAATATAAAAGAGTTAGTTCAGCTTTTAGATCAGTTTGTACCAAGGTGGGCCAACGATTTGAAAATATTAAAGGGTAAAGTAACTTTATTTTCGGTTACGATATTTAAGTCGAGTTGAAAGGATATTTTGCTTACAAATAACAATGCCTACCTTGGTATGAATACTTAGATTTTGCAATAGATTAGCTGAATAAGTACCTACCTGCAGTGAATTGATATAATCCATTATACCGGATCCAGTCGGCAATTCCATCATATGAAATACATATGATAGAATGTCTAAAAACCACGATATGCCCATTATCAAAAATAAACGGAAAAAGACAGCATAACTGTAAATGTAAACTAATAATTTAGTATTGTAATAATTAATTTGTATATTATAGCTACAGCAAATATTGCTGATTATTCATAAAAAATGTTATACACAAAAATGTTATAACTGTTATACTGGAGATTTTCTATAGAAAAAATATTATACTGAAGATTGTAAGAAATACTTTTATGCTGAATATCTTCTATAGAAAAATACTGTATACTAAACTTTTTCTGTGGAAAATACTGTTATACTGGAGATGTTCTATGAAAAATAATGTTATACTGCAGATTTTATGCAAAAAATACCATAGTGTTTTATTTACCTGTGCCGAATCTTAAATACCCTCCAAACAAATATAATGAGAAATACAATAACTACACTGGTTATAGGTCTAAAATATCCTTATTCAGTATTAGCGAAAATTTTATTAGTATTTTATATATTGTTTGAAAGACAATTTTACAAACAAAATGTTTTGAAATTTTATCTAATTTTGAGCATTCATAATTGATGTAATTACCAATTCTAACCATAATTTACAGAGTTTGTCTGATTTTCATAACAATCTTGAGTGTAATTTACAGTTTATAAAATTAAATTATTTTTGCATATTCACAGAAAAAGTGTAAGATTATAAGGTTGAATTGGATCTCATTTATGGGTGGTATAGTAGAAATGACCAATTATGTACTGATAGCTTCAAAATCGGCAAGCATTAACCAATGCAAAAGTGAGACGAAAATCTCTCGAAAGCCTGATTGCCCTTAAGCGATAATGACAATGACGCGTGAGTTCTTCCTTCACCCCAAACCTGAATTATAACTCATTGCCAATTATTGACTGACAGCTACAGCATAACTGCCGTATAACCGATATTATTATAAGGTCTGGATTAAAATTTCTGATATGTATAAAAATTGGTTATTTGACATTTTATGGGCTTAATTGTTTTCCGGAAATAGTGATAACATGGCAGCTATGACAAATTATGAGCCGATCATCTTAAATTTCAGAACAGAGAATTTTCTGCATATAAGGATATCTCTTACTGAATTTGAACATAATAATGGTTATTTAAGATACATATTAGTAATAACGTGAATTTCGGAAGTGGATCTCATATGGTGTATATGGTCAAATATTGACCGAAATTTAGTAGTATGATTTCTGTGTATATGTATGTATGTAAATGATCTGTGAAAAGTATTGAGTTGGCACCGATATTTATAAAGATTAATGACTTTTTCGGATGTTTCCTTATACAGGAACTATGAGCAATTATAACAATTTATATATATATATGTATATCTATAAGAATTACTTATGTCGAATATTAATCTGGTAAAAATAGTTATACCAGTTTTATACGTATTAAAGTGAATTGTGGAAGTAGACTTTATATAGGGTCTATGGTCAAACATGGACCGAACTAAACAAAATTTCGTTTTGCGATTTCTTTGCAACTGAAACTTAGTTTTGCTGAATTTGGTATTGATATTCCAATTTTATAGGCATTTTGTATCATTGACCCATATTTTGGGAATATATATTTATATGGGGGCTATGAGAAATCATGGACCGATTGTACTATTTTCCTCGTAGTTTCTTCTTTTATTAAATAACGTGTACAAAATTTTATGGTAATTGCAGATAATACCATAAAATTAAAATATGTAAAAAAATTACAAAAAATTTGTTAAAAAATATCAAACATCACATTTTAGTCCATAATTCTGGATATAGTGAGCCGATTTTGCTGATTTTCAATATCAAACTTTCTGACAAAATATTTTTCTGGAAAGTTTAGTTGTGCATTTTGGGCGAGAGAGACAGACAGACATAGCTCAATTGACTTAGAATTTCATAAGGATCAAGTGTGTATACGAGTATACTTTGTTGGGTCTCACATGAATATTATCAAAGTTTTACACGGAATGACAAACGTATTCTCTACTTGTGGTGGTGGAGGGTATAATAAACTTCGAATTGCTAGTACAATCAATGGTGTACTTGTCTTATCTTCCCCTCAACCCGATGTCTAAAAGGTTGCTTATTAAACCCTTTTTATATGGTAATATTGAGGGATTCAAGTGGCTAGACTCATTATGGTATTACTCTGTAGTTATTACAAATACAATTATTTTTAAAGTGACCGTAATCAAATTTGTTTGACTGTGATCTATGGTACAAACAATCTATGAGCAATTACGATAGCGGTTACTTGACTTGGGTAAACTAAAAATCATGATTATTTATGTCACAATTCTTAAATTTTTGGTTTTGTAAAAAAATTTCTTGCAAAATCGATTAATAATAATGACTGCTGTAAAACTCTATTCATACACAGGTATTTAAAAATAATCCAAAAAGGGCAGGGCGGGAAACAAAGAACCCTAACCGCGATAAAAGCATAATTGCATAATAACAAAGTTTACAGCAGCAGCATTTTACTACTTCTAAAGAGTACACAACTTTAGAAAGAGTAAGGTTTCATATAAGTTCTTTGTTTGATTTTGTTTTGTAAAACAAATATCCATTTAAAAATACTTTATTTAAAAACAATTATTTGCGACTTACCGTCTTTGCGAAGAATATGAATCACAATTCAGACAAGATTCCTTGATTTCTCTATCATTTGTTTTAATATGCCTTGAGGTTAAAATAAAGCATATTAAACAAAGAAGCAAAATAATTAAACAGGGACCATATAGGTAAATAGCAGCGGCCCATTTAAAAACTGTAATGTAAAAGGGACTCTAGTAATAACAAATTAAAATCTTAAGGTACGGTCACATTTGGCAAATATTTACTCAAAAAAGCCTAACCACTTGTTTTAGCACAAATTTGTTTGTTGTTGTTGTTTACTCTTACAAGAGTTTTGCAAGATCAAACATCAAGAAATAAAATACAACTAATAAATCTTTTTTAAATAAATAAACTATTTTGTTTTACGTCTTTTTCGGCAAATATTTGCCAAGTGTGACCATACCTTTAGTTTCTGCACTTACCATCCAAACCACATCTGTCTGCACTAATACCCGGTTTCAAATCATCATTTGTGATTAGATTTTCGGCTAGCCATGTGAAAAGTGTCATCACAAATGGCAAAGGATAACCAAACATTGCATAACGAAGATATGAACATTTGTAGTTGGGATCTTTAATTGTTTGAAAAATATCGTAGCATATAATGCCCAACCAAGAGTAGTGAGCTACTTGAAGATAATAATTTGAATAAGCTAAACAATAAGAAATAAAAATACAATTTATATTTTAATGAAAACATGTTTAAGAGTATTATTGATTTAGGTAACAGAACCACTCACCCATTAGTAAACAGGGCACTGGATCAAAGGTTATTTGTGAGAGTTTTATGAAAGCAAAAATAGCAAAGGACAACATTAAAGTGGCCACATAAGACATTAAACATTTACCATGCACGTTTAGCAGTTCGGGTAGACATAAATAGACAATCATGATTAACAGTAAAAATATTATCGAAAGCACTTGGGCTAAAATCGAGAACATTTTCAATAACTAACCATACTAGCTGTAATTTCAGTTAAATCACATTACTCACTCCAGTAATTGAACTCCTCTAAAAGACTCAAGGTTTTTTTAACTCCAGCACAGATCCGGGGATTTATTAAATGATATTTCTCGTCATTAATTTCGACTTCAGCTAAATCAAAGCAATATTCACTCCTTTTCAATTGCATGCCATCACTTTCCAGCAATAGAGAGCCATTCTAGAATTAAATACAGGTATGTATTTTTAAGTATTTTCAAATATGAAAACAAATTTCACAATTTTTCAACCACCTCGAACAAGGTCCACTTAGAATCATTATCTTTTTCTGGTATAAGCATATAAGATACTGCACAATACTCTTGCATTACAATGCCAGCAAAATCTTGGGCAATATTCTTCATAACCACGCTACCATTAGCTAGAGTCATGTCAATAAGAAATATATCCAAGGCATCAGACATAGCATTATCCACAACATATTGAAAGGTTTCCGCGATGTCTTTGGAACACACAGAGATGCAGGGTTTCAGTTGACAGATACAGGCTCGTTGATGTTGTGGCACTTGACGTTGGCTGCCATTATATAAAATTTCATAATCATAATTGCCCACCAGTTGGGGAGGTATAAGAGTTTGTTTATCGTAAATATAAGAGCCATTTGCCAAGACTTTTGCATTCTGGGTGATGTTAATTGTTTGGTCGTAGGAACAATTAAAGATTCCCCTTACATGCTCCGAAGAGAAGAAATATAAATCGCTAATACTTTCAATAGCGGATTGATAACGTTGTTGTTGTTGTTTAGATGTTGATGAATTCCAATAATTATTGGAATTAATTGTCCTTAGTGATCTTTTATTAATATATCTATATTGATGTGGTTGCTGCTGTGTTTGCATTTTATTACCAGGACCTTGCAAATCATTTAAAAATTTTCCTTTCCAAACTGTTTGATTATTTGCATTAAACTTATATTTGCCTGCACAACATTTCATATGTTTTCTTATAAAAATAATCACAATTATTAATATCAACTGTTTTAAATACATATTCTATTTTTAATGACCATTTAATATTAATACACAGAATTAATCATTTAAAAAAAAACGTTTGTGCTAGTTGCGAACACGCTATATAATGAAAGTATACTAAAGATTTGCTGAGTTTTAAAAACAGTTCTATAACAACAGCAGTCTTTTTCTAAACCACAATAAATAACTTATTCTGGGCTTTATATACGAGTAGGTAATTGAGAAATATGACGTAGCATTTTTATAGAAAATATTATCATAATTATGCAAGTTTAATGGTTTGAGCAGTTGTATTTCTCAAGAGATTTAACGATTTACATGCTTGTAATCAAAATAAAAAATCGAATTAGATTGCCCAAATGTCGCACTGTGCGCTGGTGGAATTTCTAAAAAGCGAAATTGGTTTATGCAATTTTATTAAAAAAATTACGCAAAAACAAACCACTGAAAAAACAAACAAAGGTACGGTCACACTTGGCAAATATTTACTCAAACAAGTTAGAGTGCAATATTCGGCTATGCAGAAGCTTTAATACCCTTCACCTAAACGTAATAAGAAATACAAAAGCTACACCGATTATAGGACTAGAATATCTTATTCTTTGTTTTCTATTCAGTCTTAGTGCAAATTTTATTATTATTTTAGACATATATTGTTTGAAAGACAATTTTACGACCAATATGTTTTGCTTTTTATCTAATTTTGTAATATAATTGATTTAATTACCGATTTTTCGTGCCAGAATTGTGGTCGATATTCGACTCTGAACTTGAACAATTATTTATTAAAATATATTAATATTTTAATACAAATTTATTAATAAATTCTATCAAATATAAGGTAATATAATTTATTGTTTAAATTTGTTATTCGCACTTAATAATAAAAATATTTGTTTGAACATTTATTATATTTCAGTTTCCAATGAAGCACACGTTTTTAACTCCCCCGATGACTTCTTATGCCAAACCTAGAAAAATAATGATACATTTTTTTCTTAATGAAAATCAATTTTTAAATATTTTTTCTTCTTATTACATTGCGGAGTTCTGGCTGTAAAATGAATGAAAACAATATAAACAAAGCCTGAAAATTATTAAATAAGCAAATTTAGTATTTATTAAATGTTTTAACAGTATATTTCAATAAACCAACCTGTGTTGCAGTAACATAATCCAATAATGCAGGTGAATCGAACAACATACATAAATACGATAGAAGGTCAAATAACCAGCAAAGGACCAATATCAGACATGGTTGAAAACAGCAGGAAGCACTAAAATCGTTTTGAAATTAAGTAAATAAGTGTGAAATTGTGCAGAGCAATCAGTTTTGTTATAACAATCGAGTTTTTTGTCATTACAAACATTTAATTACAGCAACTGCCACTTCTGTCACAATAACAGAAATATTCAATTAAAATGACTTAACAGTTCGTTTGGCAACAAAATACTGGCATTAGAAGCATTAACTAAAAATTATTATAAACTTACTCAGCTTTTTTAGATTCTATGTTTGAATCATTTAGTTCAGTGGCCTTCTTATGGTCTGCAGTTTTTAACCTTGAGGTTAACATAAATTTCATTAAACAATATACAAGAATTATTAAACAGCTGCCATATATAAATATGGAGACGGCCCATTTATAAACTAAAAAGAAAATATTAAAAAAAAACAAACAATACAGTTTTGTACACCAAGTGGGCGCTGCGAATGGAAAAAAAAAACGAAAAAAGGCCTACTTTTTTGGGTCACGTTTCATTATGAAATTTAGTCTTAATTTTTTTCAGAAAAATCACCCCAAAGGTTATAAAAAAATACCCCAAGTTTAAAATGAAAGGTATTCTCAAATGTTGGGGCCATTTTTCACAGCGAAAATTTTTTTTAGAAAATATTTCTAAATAACAATAACGAAAACCCCAAAACTTTACATGAGATTTTTGGGGCAATTTTTCCTTAATATATTTTTTAGTACATTTTACAATATTAAAATTTCTGTTTTCTTTTTGATTTCGATTTTCTTTTTTCATTCTACGATTTTGGCGCCATTTTTCATTTCTGTTAAAATGCAAAATTACCCCAAAGAAAAAGTGCCTTTAACCCCAATAAAAATTAAAAAAAGCCCAAAAATTACGTGGTTTTGAAGTCAGTGATTTTTTTGGGGCCATTATTCCCAGCGCCCACCAAATGCATGCACTAGTATCACAAATGGATTGATTAAACCTAAAAGTTTCTATGCTTGGTAACCAACTTTGGAAGTTATTAACTTAACTCTCAGCTTCATTAGGGAACTATTCAATGTAGAATTTCATAAAAACAGTTTTATAAACAAAATAAAACCACTGTCTTATAACCAATGCAATGAATATTTTAGTTTTTGATCGTACCAACTGTTTAGAAATGACAAATTCATTAACATAACATTTTGATTCTGCCTCATTGTGCAACGTATCGTAATCAAATCAAAAGTTTTGAGTATTTTTGAGCTAAATAAATACCAACGATTGAAAAAAATGTGATTGAAGTTTAAATTGAATTAAATAGGACGCTTGAAGCTAAAATTTAACTATATAGAGACCTACGATTGAAGCTGTAATTTAATAACAAACAGACAAAATATTAAAGCTAAAAATGAACTACAGAAGGACCTACGGTTGAAGCTAAAATTTCACTACGTAACAACTAAAGATTGAAGCTAAAATTGAGCTAAAATTGAACTGGAATTGAACATCCAATTACTGCTAAGATTGAACTACATAAAGCCAATGATTGAAGCTAAAATTCAACAATGAAAATACCTACAACTAAAGCTAAAATTAAACTTGATTACGACTAACGATTGAAGCTAAAATTGAACTACATAAAGACAATGATTAAAGCTATAATTTAACTTCATTACAACTAGCGATTATATCTAAGATTGAAGAACCTTTAATTGAAACTAAAATTTAGTTACATAAAGACCTACGATTGAAGCAAAAATGGAAGTTGAACTTCTTCTGATAGTATTTTGTCCAAGTTTTTAAAATATTATACAAACTAATTCACTTGACTTTTAATCCTTTATGTTTATGTTTATGCCGTTTCCAAAATTATTATAAAATATCACTTGGGAATCATGTGTGATGCTCAAGCATATAAAAGCAACTTGCTGTATATTATATGTGATGATTAGGACAGGGATCATTAGTTGATCATTTGAAAACAATATTGCTAGATTATAGTTCAGAAACCAACCCGATATCTATCAACTACGAAGATGTGTTTCCAATGTATTATACTAATGCAAACCGGTATCTCGATCAATTGCCTTTCCTATATTCTATATTCTTTCAAACAACAATGGTTTTCTATTCGATCGGTTAAGAAATGAAGCAGAGTGTAATAGAAAATTTGACAAGCTGGAAAATACCGCTACTGGAGAAGAAAATCGCTGCACAAGAGTAACCTAATTCTGAAAGTAAAACGAACGATAATTGAAAAACTACTGGTGGCGAATTCAAATCGATCAGATCAACAGATCTTAGGTAAGAATTTTTCTTTGTCTATTTCAAGGCGTTAGCAGCCTTATTGTAGTAGTATTGATTATTTGTAATATAATTGATATGATTTCACCACTCAAATTTCTATTAAGCCCACTTACCCTCTGGTTTCAAAGACTCGTGTACGCTTATACATCGTGCTACCGCCGTCAAAAGTGTCATCAGAAGCGGTAATAGAAATCCACACCTGGCATACGTGAAATATAAATAATTGTTGTTAGATGCACAACAAATAATAGCCAACCAGGTGTAGTGAAACAATAGAAAAAAATGCTTTAGATATGCTGCAAATAAAGAGTTATTTACACATTATACTTTTCAATTGTAACGATATATTTTGTGTTGAACAATCAACTCACCCATAAGCGTATAAGGCACAATATGCGAATTTATTTGCCAGCTTTTGATAAAACAAATAATACCAAACAACAACACTAAACTGCAGACATAGGTCAGAAAGCATTTAACATGTAGTGTTAGGAGTTCAGGTAGACAGCAATAGGCGATCAAGTAAAGTAAAATGATTAAAAGTAAACATATTATCGCAAACAATTGTACTGAAATAGACAAAAAAATATTTTATTACACATTTGTAAACTCTTAACTACTTTACTGCACGTTTTGACAAGGCAACGTATTGTTCGTACAAGAAGAAAATGTCGTCAGAATTACGCACACAAATTTGTTTATGTTTTTCAGTATATGTGAACTAATGTTATGACAACGTTGTTGCAACATAAACATAACATCGACAATACTGGACCACATGGAACAAATTCATGTGCTTACAAAAAATAGTACGCCGAACAAACAAAGTGATGTCATGTCAAGAGCAGAGGTTGATCTAAACTTAACTTTAGCTAAACTTACTGCCATAATTAAACTTTGCTAGCAGGGTTGAACCTTCTTGCTTACTGGCACAGATCCTGGGATATATTAAAACGAAATTATTATTATCATTTCGATATAAATCGAAACAATATTCCGTTCTATTGAATTGCGCCTCATCACTGTGACGCAATAAGGTACTATTCTAGAATTAATTAAAAGTTGTTGAATATAAAAATAAAAAACCACAAGTACAGTTTCAAAACTCTTGTCTCACCTCAAACAAAGTCCAATTTAATGTTTTATCCTGTTCTAGTGAAGACGCTTCACAAAAGTCCTTCAACAGAATTGGTTCAAAGTCTACCACAATGTTTTTCGTTACAACACTTCCACTAGTTAAAGTCATTTCAATGGAAAATATATCCAAGGCATCATATATACCAGTATTTATATAATGCTGATAGGTGTCCAAGATGTCATTGGAACACACAGATATACAGGGTTTCACCTGGCAGATACAGGCACGCTTATGTTGTGGCACTTTACGTTTGGTGCCATTATATAAAATTTCATAATCATAATTGCCCACCAGTTGGGCAGGTATAAGAGTTTGACTATCGTAAATATAGTCTCCATTTTCTAGGACTTGTGCATTCTGAGTGATGTTAATTGTTTGGTCGTAGGAACAATTCGAAATTCCCATTACATCATACAAATCATTGAACAAATTTCCATTTAAATTTATTTTATTGCTTTTGCTAATAGTGGGCTTTGAAAAGTCATGAGGAACTTTGGCATAACATTGTAGGTGTTTTCTTATTATAATTCCATAAATTATAATTATCAACTGTTTTAAATTCATATTCTGTTTCGAATGTAAGAAATTAATTATGATAAATTGTATGTATACTTTGCTAGATCTTAACACAATATCAGTTAAAAGTGTACTGAAGATTTGCTGAGCTATTCTAGTACCTTTATATTAATCACAGCATGTAGTGTTTGATTCGGCTGTACCGATTCTTAAAGACCCTTTATCTATATACAGTTAAAGTTGCAGATTATCCTGATGGTTTATACTATGATCTTATCTAAAGGCGAGACTTAGATGTAGTCTATAGGCGAGACTATGATCTCGTCAATAAGCGAGGCTATGATTTAGTCTATAGGCGAAACTATGATCTCGTCTATAGGTGACTCTGTGATCTCATTTATAGGTGAGCCTATGATTTCGTCTATTGGCGAGACTATGATCTCGTCTATAGGTGAGACTTTCATCTCGTCGAGATTACGCTCTCACCTATAGGCGAGACTAGCTTTGGTAAATTCAATATTCTTATATTTGTGGTCATTTCTATTTTAAAGCTATTCTTGTTATTTTTTGTTTGCAAATCTCTTTAATTTCAGTCATAATAGTTGGATCGTAACTAAATATTCCTGAGTGTTACACATATCATGACAAACTAATATATACCCTTATTCAGTAGCTTTATTGGTAGAGGTAATAAAAATATATTTTTAACCACAATGTAAAACTTATTCTGAGTTCATAAGCCTCAAACATGGCGATAAATTTTCATTATAAATATTTTTCTTTTATAGAAAATTGTTCAGAAGGATAAGCGTCATCATAAAACAATCATAATTGCGTTAATCTTTGTCACGATCATTACTTAGTAGAACTTTTTTGAAAAATATCAAACATACTGCATTCAAGTAAATTAAATAAATAAATTACTGATCACAGGAAGAACTCGAATGAAATCGAATCAATAATTTAGGGTATTAGCTGAAGAACATAAAAGTTACTGCATTCAAGTATAATCAATAACTAAGTGATCGCAGGTAACGATCGTATGGTATAGTAAGCAACCTCGATAATTTAGGGAAGTATTTTGCCGACATGATAAATTTGGAAACAAGATTTGGTATATAAGATGAAAAAACTAGAAGATGACCATAACTTTCTAATAAATGAAATGAATCGTGCTGATGTTGTTATTATTATTATAAAATAATACTAATGTTAATTATACTTCTTGTTGATAATGTGGGCTAGATATTGAAATAATCATCATAACTATTGCACTTGAGTAAGTAAAAAGTTTGCGGTTTTTGTTATAAACCTGCTGATCAGAGATGCGAATGAACAAATTTGTGACGTCAATAATGGTTAATATTAAAGAAAATATTGTCAAACAACACTGCAGATTACAGAATTTATCTAAATGAACAGAATTTTAATTTCAATTGTAGATCTTTTAGCTTCAATCTTAATAGGTCTTTATATAGTTAAGTTTTAGCCTCAGTCATACGTCTTTATGTAGTTCAATTGTAATTTAAATTTTATAGATTTATGGAGTTTCAAACGTAAATCTTTATGTAAGGTCTTTATGTAGCTTTATTCGTAGTTATTTATGTACTGTGAGAGTGAAAATAAAGTCAACACCATATATTACTAAAAGAAAAGATTAATTAAAACAAAAGCATATACAAATTTAGTTAAATGATTGTTAAAATATACCAAAATAAACTAAACTATGACCGATCAATTTTATACAAAAAAAAAAAACCCCTGTCATTCTTAAAGTATTAGCAATTCTTTTACTTTTTCTTTGCTTTGTAGTGTCTCTAAATCATATTTGATTTGATTTAATAATGACAAAATAAAAAATAATTTATCAATCGTCTTAAGAATTTAAAAGAATAAAGAAACTTTTTTATAAAATATTGTTGGTCTTTTTATTAAAAAACTAAATTAGTCCGAGTTGTACTTATTGCTCCAGTTATCAGTATAGCAGTCCGCTTTAATATCCTATCGAATAGTATCGAATAGTTCGAGACTCTGTCAAGTGGTTTCCACCAGAACGAGACCCCGAAAATAATAACGGTTTTATAACCGCTTCAAAGAGTCAATTTACACATCGAGGCTTAATACCCCAATTCCTACCTATAGTCTTCTATATATAGACATATAGACATACGAAGCCGATATGACCTTAGATGTTTTTGCTAATATATTTAGTTTCCATGATAACTTACTGTCAATGATAACACCTAAGAATTTTTCGTTGTCCGAGATTGTTAGTTGTATACCCTTGAATCTAGGAAGCTTGAAAGTGGGAATATTATATTTTCTAGTGAATAATACAAGTTCCGTTTTACCTGGATTCACACTTAAACCACTATCAGTACTCCATTCACTTAGTGTTCTGAGTGCATCTGCCATTCTTAGCGAAATAGTTTGCAAATGGAATCCTGAGACTGCCACTGCCACATCGTCCGTGTAAGCGACAGTCTTATGTCCAGTGATATCCAATTTTCTAAGCATACTATTTATGGCTATGTTCCACAAGAATGGAGATAACAGGGTACTTATGAGTTATTAAATATATTTTGTTTTAAATGTGTAATTATAATATATATATACATATAGCTATGGTGAATTTCACGTCAAGTGAAAAAATGGGCCCAAATTAAAAAAAGGCCTAAGGGAAAAAACTTAATAAAATTCGTAAAATTTTGAAAACAATAAAAATTTTAATACAAATTTTAATAAAAAAGCAACACATTTTATTTATCATTTAAAAATTTTTTATTTTTGCTTTAATGAAGTTATCTAAGATAGACCGTTTTTCATTGATATTTAAAAAAAAATAAGTTAGGTCTTTTTTATATTAAGCCATCGATATATAATAAAACATTTTTTTATGTTGACGCTCACAGTAGTTAAACATTAGATTTTTACTTCAAACTTTGGAAAATTTTACTGTAGAACCACAAAACATGACACAAAATCAGTCACATTGCCCCAATATGTAATAAAACAAATACTTCCTTTACATATTCACTCAGTTTAATTAAATAGTTATAGATTTTTTTATTGTCATTTTTAAATAATTTATAAAATAAAATGTTATACAAAGAGGTTATATTTGAACTCTCCTAGGAGATTTTAGCATCTTGGCTGGTTAGCTTTATGATCTTTTAGGAAATCTAAAAAAGAAAAGATTAATATTTTTAATTTCTCAAATAAGGAGAGTCATTGATATATATTTAATAAAATATACATATGTACTCACAATTTTTAATTATATTTCGCACTTTACGTCGTACCAAGAAATTGATAAATATATATAATCCCTGAAAATATCAAGTTAATTCTGTTAGTGTAGATTTTGAGTTAATGAGTTCGCTTTTTTTTGTTATTATTTAACGTTTACTTAATGTTTAATTGCACTAACCTGCAATGAATTAATATAATCAATTATACCAGATGCAGTCATCAAATTGTAAATTTGTAGGATAAACGATATAATGTCTAAAAACCAGGATACGACCATCATTATAAGTAAACGAATATGTAAGTTGTAACTGAAAATTAAAGAATTTTTTAATGGATTTACAATACATTTAATTCAAATTAAAAAAAGGTATTGTTCACATAAAATCTGGGCTCATAAATATTTTAATATTTATGTAACAAAAGAAGCGTTTGAATGCTTTTAAAATCCAAATTGATACTGAGTTAAAAAGTTTTTAGCTTTAGCAGAAATTAAAATTTATTTCCTTTTATATAAATCTGTCCTTTTATACCCTCCACCACCACAAGTGATGATGAGGGTAAATTCAGGTATAAGTTTGTCATTCCGTGATAAGAAATAGTCATATTATTAAAAATAGTATATTATTGGTCCTTATGAAATTCTAAGTCCAAAATTCTCTCGTCCAAAATAAATAACCAAAACCCACAAAATTTACTAAATAACACTAATAATTCTCCTAAGCAGTTTGGTATGAAAAATCTGTGAAACCGATCCAAAACATGATGAATTAAAATTTAAGACAATTCCAAAAAGAATTATAATTTTTACATATTTTTTGCTAATTTATTTAAATATTTTGTAGATAAAGCTGTCCATAAAAAGACAAAAAAATGTTGAAAATAGTACGAATCGGTCCATGATGTCTCATAGCCCACATACAAATTTCATCCCGAAATATGTCTAAATGGTACATCAATGCCTTTAAAATGACATTATCAATTCAGTAAAAATAAGTCTCATATAAAAATTAATCATAAAGCGATATTTGTGTCGGTTCCGGCCATGTTTGACTTTAGTTAGCCCCCATATATCTGTTATAAATAACAATCCACATATCTATATGCCAAAATCAAACTGTTGGATTTGTGAATATACATAGGTCCATATTTGACCATATCCTACAAATAAGGCTCAGTTCTGAAAATTACTTAAAAACTTAAATCTCTCCTAAATATACCGGTATTTTATTGAAAATCGAACTCATAGATCCCATATAAGGTCTAATTCCGGAAAATATGTAAACTTTTAAAACTTCATATTTTTCCTTTAAAGTTATAAATTTATGTATGTAGGTATGTTGTTTTGTATGCATATTATACAAATTATTCACTTTTAATTAACACTTAAAAACCAAACATGCGTTTGCGTCTGCGAACATATTAAAACTAACTAAAAAGCTGTGTTGCCATAGTAAAAACAGGCAAAAAGGGTAAAAAATTACAAAAAAAGGGTAAAAAGCTTTGCAAATAACACCTAAAAAAATATTAAAATTGGCAATAAAACAAAGGGTAAAAAACAAGAAACTTAGAATATCAAAAAGCATGTTAAAATTTTTAAATAAATGATTAATTTTATTATCAATTCAGTTATCAGGAGTAAACAAAAAATTAAAATAAAATAACAATTCATAAAAAACAAAATAAAAAGTTTTATAGAAAAACAATTTAATTTTCACAAAACAGATTTAATGAAATATTCAGACCCTTTATAAGTTTGATTTGAATTAATTTTTAAGTAAATACTTGTAGATAATTCGTAATTGCAACAACAAACTTTTAGCTGAGTTAAATAAAGTCGGTTTCTAATCTTTGGTTTAAAAACATTCATTAAACTAAACGTTCTTTCGACTTCGGCATTTGAGTAAGGAAAAGAAAGTATACGAATAACAAAGTCAGCTAGTTCATGAAAAGGATTTTCTCCCAAATAATTTTTAAAATTGTAGACTTCAATCCAAAATTCATCAGTTCT
This sequence comes from Bellardia pandia, assembly GCA_916048285.2. Lineage (NCBI taxonomy): Eukaryota > Metazoa > Arthropoda > Insecta > Diptera > Calliphoridae > Bellardia > Bellardia pandia. Next base: position 95,190,234 of record OU696531.1, on the reverse strand, counting down.
TCTAATATTTTTCCATTTTTGCAACGTTAGGTTCTTTAGGGAAATTTCTATTTTATTTATTAGAAACGAATCATCAATGAAGTTTTGTATGAAATCAATAATATCCACTTCGCTATTTTTAAAATATTGTCAACACAAAATAACGATATTTTTGAAGCAATATAAAATTTGAAGGAAGTCTACGTCTTAGTTCGAATACGTGATATTTTGTAAATTCTATTAAATTGTTCAATTATTTTATAATCTCTGCAAGACTTTTCGTAATGATAGCCAAGATAACAAAATTCGTTAACGCTTTCATCTAAATTACCTTCTATATAATTAAAGTTTCGCTGTAAAGCTTGAAATGGTCCGCATTGGCTGACTCGAAAGTTAGATTTACTTTTTGGACTTCTTCTAAAACTGCACCAAAAAAAAAAAAAAGCGTCAAAAATACCCTTTTTTAAAAAAGGGTATTTGAAATAAATAAAAGGGTAACGAGACCAAAAAAGCGTCATAAAATACCCGAAAAGCGTCAAAATGACAACACTGCTAAAAAGTGAATGTTAATAAGTTCGGGGTTTCCCCTATTATGTAACTGAAAGTTTTTGTACAAAGTTCATATTTTGGAATAGTCAATGGCAAAGAAAAAGTGTTTATATTTTGGGGTGTTCATATTTTCGCGATTGCACTGTATGTGTGTAATTCAAATAACTTCAAAACTTACCGAGTTCGCTGACATCTCAACTGTAATGTATGAATTTCTTTATTATTTGTTTTAATTATCCTTGAAGTTAAAATAAAGTATGTTATACAACACAGCAAAATAATTAAACAGGGTCCATACAGGTATATAATAGCAGACCATTTAAAAACTGTAATAATAAAAATAAAAACAACAAACAGTTAATATTCGACTGTGCCGAATCTTATATAACCACCACCAAATCACTTATTACGGGGCCGAACGTCATTAAATGTTGTACCATAATCTATACATATTTAATTTGGTTGAATTTCATCTCAATGCAGCGTGTAACATTAAGCGATTTACTTTAACATACAATAAATTAGTTATCAAGGAAACTGATTTTGGCTTTTAGTCAAAAGTCAAAATTGGTGACAATTTTCTCTGTGGTTATAAATTACGTATTGGATTATTTTAATCCTTAATTACGTTTTTAAATACAACCAACTTTTTATTTAGTTTAAATTATTTATTTAAACATAAAAGGAATTATATTCTATAATTATTAGTTTTATAGGATTGTTATCCTTTATGTTTTAATAATTATTTATTTAAATTTAAAATTACATTTTAATAATGTATTGGATTATTATCCTTGATTACGTTTTTATAATTATTAATAATTTAAAAATCTTTATTATGATATTTGAGTTTTGATTTTTGTTATGTGAACTTTACTGTTCGACTGTCAAAATCTGATTGCTCTACTTCTTGATACTTAATCCTGATTGTCCATGCCTTGAGTTGTTTACTTAAATTTTAACGGTTATAACAACAATAACATCATAAATCTTGTTATAGCATATTCTGTTCTATTAATAGAATTGCTTATGCTTGTTCTATTAATAGCATTCTTTAAATGCTTTTGATGTAATTTAAGTAAACAACCAGTGGCATCACATGAAGAGGGAGGGACACACAGTAAATTAATATAATATTAATATTGATTGAAAGTTAAGTGTGCATACATACATATATACAATATATAACTGTTATACTCAGAAGTGGTGCATGTATGAAAGCTATGGCCAATTATGAATCAAAAAAAGTCAATACTTATAACTGATCTGTGTAAAATTTCAGTTCGATATGGATGTTTATGTAGTTAAAAGAGTTTTCGGGTGTAGTTTTTATAAGAGAGCTTTGACCTATTACTGGCCGACCATTATGTAAAATTCTGTTAGATGATTTATATGAGTATGTGAATTATTTGTGTTGAATATCAACGTAATAGTGATTTGTGAAGAGATTCAAACGAAATCAAGTGATTTTTCAAAGTGACTTTTATATGGGGACTACGGCCAAATATGGTCTGATAGTCATAAAATTGATTATTTCTATTTATGTATCTTGCTGCTGATCCTTATAAGGGATTTGTGCGAATTTAAGTGATTTCCGGAAGTGAACTCTTTATATAGGGCTACGCTCAAATACGGACCGATCGATGATCACAAAATTGAGAATGACGATTTTTATATATGTACTGACTATTTCTGTTGAATTCCAACTTGATAGTGATTTTTAAAAGATATTTATAAGCATTTAAATGATTTTAGGATGTGGTCTTTATAAGGGGGCTATGGGCAAATATGGATTGATCATCATTAAATTTGGTATGACGATTGATATGTACATATATGTATATACCTGGATTATTAGAGTTGAATTTCGCCTTATTCATGATTTTTATACGAAATTTAAGCGCATTTAAATAATTTCCGAAAGTGAATTTTATATGAGTGTATGTCAAAATATGAACAGATGCAAACAAAATATCGTCCTTGACCAATTTTGCCCATTTTCAATACCAAACATTAAGGTGGATCAAATAATGTTTGGTAGAAATTTAATTGCACTATATCTTTTTTCAAAGCTCTATCGTGCCTACAACAGACGAACGGTCGTGGCTAGATCGTCTTAGAATCACAAAAGGACCCAGGACTTTTTTGATGTGTTACAAACGGAATAACAAACTTAATATAAGCCCCATCTTTTTGGTGGTGAGTATAATAACATAAATTACAAATCACACTCGTATTTAGTTTAAGACACTGACTGTTAAATAACTTACCATCCAAACCACATCTGTCCTCGCCAATTCCCGGTTTTAACGCCTCGTATATATTTAGTTTTTCAGCTCCAAATGTAAAAAGTGTCATCAGAAAGGGAAATAAGTAACCACATAAGGAATATTTATAATATGAGGGTGAGTAGCCAATATCATTACATGACTTCCAGATATCAAAGCATACAATAGCCAACCAAGTGTAGTGAGACAATTGAAAAAAATGATTTAAATATGCTGTAACAAAAAAAAAATGTGAAACCATAATAATTATTTAGTCCCAATTTACACGTAGTAATTTTTATTTAAAAAAATTAATAGAATTTTTTCCTTGAAATTTCTTCGATGTTCACACAGCACAATTTTTATTGTTTAAATCGCTTTTATTTTTATTTGATACTATACACACATTTGTATAAACATGTAAAGGGTGGAGAGATACTTTTTTCAATAGCATTTTTTTTGACAGATCACGTGTGAGTCATGTCATGCTGTCATATTATTTTTTTTAGTATTGTTTGGCATTTCATAATGGAAAGTTTACAAATCGTCGAACTTTATTACGAAAATTCACGTTCTGTGAGGAATGTGTTTCGTTCACTTCGCTCAACTTATGGTCAACATAATCCTCCTACTCAGCGTACTATTCGCAACACCATCACCCATTTTGGGACCCAGCATTCATTACTGGATAATATTCGACCGATATACCACGAATCAATGGTCCATATTTCTTTAAAAGTTATGCCGGTGCGAACATAACCGTCAATGGCGACCGTTATCGTGGCATGATAACCGACTATTTGATGCCTGAAATTGAAGCTCATTATCTCGGCGACATTTGGTTTTAGCAAGACGGTGCCACTTTCCACAGATCGCATCAATCAATCGATTTATTGAGAGAACACTTCGGTGAGCACATAATTTCACGTACTGGGCCGGTCGATTGGCCAACAAGATCGTGTGATATCACACCGTTAGACTTTTTCCTGTGGGGATATGTAAAGCCTAAAGCTTATGCGGACAAACCCGCTTCAATTCAGGCCTTGGAGGAAAACATCACGCGTGTCATTCGCTAGTTACCAATCGAAATGCTCGAACATGTCATCGAAAACTGGACTCAACGGATAGACCATCTGCGACGTAGCAACGGCCAACATTTGATAAACATAAACTTCAAAAAATAAATGCTAAAGAATGTTCTTTCAAATGATAATAAACATTCCCCATTAAATTTGAATTTTCTGTATTTTTTTCTTTAAAAAAGTAGGGAACCTTGAAATGGATCACACCCTATATGTAATACGAATAAGATAATAATACGAATTGCTAGTACAATCATGTGTGTACTCTTCTTATCTTCCCCTCACCGCGATTTGTAAAATGTAATCAGCTTCGCTTAAAGAATTGCTTCGTGTAAATTGGGACTTAGCTAAAAGTACTACTCACCCATTAGCAGACAGGTTACAGGATCAAAGATTATTTCCGTGAGATTTATGAAACTAAAGATAGCAAAGGATAATGCCAAATTGCTGGCATAGGATATTAACAGTTTACCATGCACATCTAGTAGTCCCGGTAGGCAGCAATATCCGCTAATGGTCAAAAGTAAAAATATTATCGAAATCACTTGGGCTGTAAAAATAAAAAAATAAAAATATTATATCAGTATATACGCATACTCGCTATTTACAACTTAAAATTTCAGTTTAACCATCACTTACTCCAGTAATTGTACTTTTCTAAATGACTTAAACTTCTTTTACTTGTAGCACAAATCCAGGGATTTAATAAAACATATGTATCATTACCAATTGTTGCATTATGCAAATCAAAACAATAATCGTTACTTTTCAATAGAACCCAATCACTGTGTCGCAATAAACTACCATTCTAAATAGAAATACTGTTTAAATAGATATAACAATAAAAATCACATTTCACACTTTCACTCACCTCAAACAAAGTCCAGTCAGAATTTTCATTAGTCTCTGGTGACAGCGGGTATGACGTTTCACAAAATTCCTTCAATACAATGTGTTCAAAATCTTTGGCAATATTTTTCATTACCACACTTGCATTCTTTAGAGTTTGTTCAATATAAAATATTTCTAAGGCTCTATACATAGCATTATTTATAACATATTCAAAGGTATCCGAGATGTGATTGGAACACACAGATATGCAGGGTTTCAGCTGGCAGATACAGGCGCGTTTATGTTGTGGCACCTTACGTCGGGTGCCATTATATAAAATTTCATAATTATAAGTGCCCATGAGTTGGGGTGGTATAATAATATGATTATCGTAAATATAGGAGCCATTTGCCAACACTGCTGCCTTGTGTGTAATGTTAATTGTTTGGTCGTAGGCACAATTTGAAATTCCCATTACATCGTGCGTAGTTATAAAATATAAATCGGCAATATCTTCTACTAAGGCTTGTTTAGATTTTAAAGTTTCCTTATGATATTTTTGTTTCAGCACCATATGCGTTTCATTAGCGGGAATATGGGAATAATTTAATAAATTTCCGCTAGAAATCGTTTGATTACTTTTAGCAACATTGGCTGCTGTGAAGTGCTGATTTTTTGCATAACATTGTCTATGTTTTCTAATAAAAATAATTAGAATTGAAAATATCAACTGTTTTAAATACATATTCTATTTATAAAGTCCATTAATTGTTAATGTAGAAAACTATTCGTGATTAATTGTGTACGAGTATATGCGTTACTCGTCGCTAACACGGCAGTACTGAAAATGTAAACTGAAAACATTCTGAAAGTTTACTCCTTACTCCTACCGCAATCTAAAACCAACTATGAGAACCACAAATGGCAGAGAGAATCATAAAACACTGTGATTCAGTTTGAAGTTTTAATAATAATGGTCTACTCTAATCTGCAAAGATTTTGAATATTCTTGGTCATCGCAGTACACAGCTCCTGAATAGGAATCGTAAGGATATAATAAGAAGACCAGGACTTTCTTTCAATAATTACTATTAAAAATTATAATTACTAAATTTGTTGTTTATTAATTACATATGTATATTTTCTTGGCTTAAATTTAGCCATCAGTTTATGATTTACGTGTTAACGTTTGGTTATTTTTTTTTGATAAGTAATTTTTTTCTTGAGATACATACTTACATATTTAAACTTCTGGCAACACCTTAACTTTCTTACAACACTCGAAAAACATATGTATGTAATAATGTTCGTGTTGTAAAAAATATTTACATAGAAATTACCAACAACAAATTTAAACGACACACAGTGGCTCAAAAGTATATATGGAAGTAAAATTTTTTTAATCTCTTTTGATCTTCAAAAGTTCTATTCCTCTGAAATTCCATTTTGAATAAAATTTTTACCTTGGAAAACAATGAATGACACTCCAGGTATAATTGATACAGTGATATGACATAGTGTTTCTTAAAGACTAATATCAAGCGAATATTATAAAAAATTTCAACCCATTATCGTTAATTTTACTTTCTGATCAAATTTAAAATTAAATTTTTTCTAAAATAACGTAAAATATTTTTTTTTAACAGCATACCACGCCAAAATTGCCAATATTTTGACCTAATTTTTTGATTACATTAGTTTTAATATGTTTGCTATTGAATGCCATTACAATTTTGGATATCAGTGACAACAAAAATTAAGACTTTTGGCTGATGAATTTTAAATTTGAAATTTGAAAATAATGGTTATTTTTGATAAGACCTCGTACGTGTGCATTGACCAACGGTATTTACCAGTCCAACTCAAAAAAACGAGCACAAATTGCAAACTATTAATTATTAAATAAAAACAATGGCAATAGTCATAGAAAAAGCATACTTTAAGCAAAAGCATGCTTTTGTTTTAAATTCAGAACAAAATGTATATGTTTTTGTTGTTTAAAAGTCTACTTTTACCTAAAATATGCTTTTTCTATGACTATGATTATGGGCCAATAGCTTCTGCATTTAGTTAACTATATATACAATAATTAAGCAATTTCAAATGCATGCTTTTAAACTTTGTTAGTACAATTTTGCAAGCACCTGTTAACACTGCAAGGGCTCAGGAGAAACTAATATAAATAAAACTAAAGATCAAAACAGCATGAATTTTTTATTCTCATTGGTAGATAATATGATACTTGAGAGTACCGATGGTCATACAAATGCAAAAATACATTTGCCTTATACTCGTATGTAGTGCATGAAAATAAGTAATGGTACTTATAAGTAACGTCCAGCGAAAAAGGGTTAATTTAATGATGTCATATTTTATTTATATATGTACATTTTTCTCACATAAATCTGCTACACGCTTTGTTTAACTATAACTAGAGAATAAATAAATAAATACATAAATATGTACATATAAAAATTTCTAATCATGCTCCTAAAGCGTTAAGGACCCCCATAATGACCTTTCTTTGTTTTAAATTCGTACTTTATTTAGTTGAATTTCAGCTGCAATTGTAGATCTTTATGCAGTTCAATTTTGGCTGTTTAGAAAAAGGCATAATTTGAAATTTAAAACAATTTTATTTACATTTTAAAATATCCTTAAATAATAACTTACAAAATTCTTATTCTAACTATAAATATGTTACATCTTTTACTGAATTACACTCTAATTCCCTTACACTTGATCTTCTTTTGTCGCCAAATCTAAAGAAAAATAATGGACATGTTTTTCATTTGATAATGGAAATTCATAAATCTAAATACTGTACATACATTTTTTGTTTTATTGCTCCTCGTAAAATAAAATTAACAAATATATACAATCCCTGAAAATATCAATGAAATGTTAAAAATGTAAATGTTTTATCCATGGTGTAATTATGCAAGTTAAGTGTAAATCGGCAATAAATACAACAAAATACTGAAACAACGGGCCTTTTGTTTGTGTTCAATAATGTACTAGTGTCAAAAACACTTGACAAAATATTACTTTTGACATAAGTTAATTGTAAACAAAGTCAGTCAGATATGCTCCTGCACTCACGTTGTATAGTTACACCATGGTGTTAAATGAACTAACCTGCAATGCATTAACTGAGTCCAGTAGTGAAGATACAATCTCTAAGTCTAACAAATTAAATAAATATGATAGTACGTCGAAAAACCAGGATATGCCCATCATTAAAAAAAGACGGAAATAGAGAGTGAAGCTGAAATGGCAAAAGTTGCAAGTAAAATCTTGTTTAAATAGCTTCTTGTAATATGTTTGCAGGGAAATAGTTTCTTTATATTGTTATGAAATTGTTGCCCCGAATGCCGGGGTAGTATTGGCGAAACTGGTGCCATGAGCTCATTATTCTAAACACGAACATTCTAGACTTCTTTTTTTTCTAGTCATGAACTTTCTAGTGTCTTAGCTTCGAACCATCTAGAAATTCTGATTGGTGTATAAATAGACTAAGAGTCATCGTTGTGTGAACATGAAGCGTCCTCCAATTGTAATTTATGTGTGGTGTAAAAGACAGAGTGTTCATTTAAATGGTTTTTGTGCAGAAATTACACTTAATTATGTGTGTACCGAAGCGTTGTTGTCCTGTTATTTGTGCTTTGAAAAAAAAAACATAGCTGTACCACTCAAGAATGATAAAAACAAGATTACACAGAGCCCAAAAAACCCTCATAAAAGACTCTTTTCTGATATTATCTAAGAGCTCTTTCAGAGCCCAAAAAAACCCTCATAGGAGACTCCTTTCTGACATTATCTAAGAGCTCTTTCTGACGGACCAATTTCGAATGTAATGACCCTCTTTTATGAAGGTTTTCGGAGCAATTATGATTGTTTTTTGGGCTCATAAAGAGCGTTAACGCTCCGAGAAAGGTGTCAGAAAAGACTCTTTTCGGACTCATATGGCTTGCTGGGACAATTCATTTATACATATATATGTATTAAAAAAAACTTCACAATTAATTTACATATGTATATGTAGATAAACTTAACAATTAATATTAATGTTTTAATTTCAAAATGTACATAAAGGCTACTAGTTGTTGAGATCTGAATTTAAAAGTATTATTTATGACATACTTCTAGCTAACAAATTTTTACTCATTACTCATTAGATGACTTCAGCAAATCCTTTATTTGGATTTGATTGAAGACAGTCGAAACAAAGAGTCTGTTCCGCTTTTTTATTTTAATATATTTTGATACGAAAATATCCTTTCCACATTTGCAGATAAATGTGAAATGGATACTATTTCTTTAACAATTCTTCAAATTTAGTTCTTTTCTGATATTGTCGTTTTTTAAAGACTTAAAATTTCTATATCTGCCAGCGCTGGAAACTGGTTGTTTATAGATTTAATATTTTTATTCTCATTTTTAATATTAATGTGTAAAGTTTAAATAGAAAAAAATAAAAATAAATTTTAAATAGTGCTAAATCTCAAATAGTGCTAAAATAAGTACAATTGTACCAACTTTTGCATCCCTGTTGTGTACATTTAAATAAATAAAGAATATTTGTATTTTCTTTAAACTACTTGACGCTTTTATTTTGCAATTGAAAAGAAATCGGTTAATTTAAAGAAAATAAACCACCGTTTTTAAAAGATAAAAACGTAAGAATATCAATAAAATTTATAGCCTCATATTGTCTCAAATTTCTATTATGTCTGTCTACAACTGAAAAGTTAAATTAAAACAACTCAATCGTTCGATAGGCCGCAAATTTATTTACTACAAGAAACTGTTCTCTCAAAGTTTTAAAACATAACTTCTAGATATTTCATTTAAAACTTACCGAACTTTGCCAGATTCTCTTGTTTCCGGCCTCAGTTTAATCACATCCTTTTTGGTTTGTGTAATTATTTTTGAAGTTAAAATAAATAAAATTAAACAATAAACCAAAATTATTAAACAGGGACCATAAAGATATATAGCAGCCGCCAATTTTTTAACTGAAATATAAAAGAAAATATAAGTATATAAATAAATTAGATGTACAGTTGTATAGAATAACAATACACTCTACAGTAAGTGTATACATGCATTAGTCTCACAAACAATAAAAAAACAAAATAGCTCTCTATATTCAGCTGTACCGAATATCAGACACCTCCACCTAAATAACATGAGAAATACAAAAACTCCACTGGTTCTAAAACTAGAATATCCTTATTCAGTCTTAGCGCAGATTTTATTAGTATTTTATAAACTTGGGCGGTTCAGAAGCTTCTTAGCCTAGCATAGAAAGAGAATAGTTAGTTTTTCAAAAACATTTTTATTTTTCAATATAATCTCCTGAGACTTCAATACACTTAGTCCAGCGCTTGTCTAGCATTTCTAACCCTTGATTAAAATAGTTTTTCTCAAGGCCTTCAAAATAGTGGGTTACAACTGTAATTGCATCTTCATTTGAGGTAAAACTCTTGCCAGCTAGTATTTTTTTTTTAGAATTGGGAACAGGTAAAAGTAACTGGGAGCTAATTCAGTAGAATAAGGTGGGTGGTCAAGCAACTCTTAAACTTAAATTCGTTGATTTTAGCCATTGTTAAAACACTCTAGTGCGCTGGTGCGTTGTCTTGATGAAAAATTATTATTTTGTGTTGTAAGCAGGACGTTTTTCTCGAATTCTTACATTTAATTGATCCAAAATGTTGCAATAGTACTCTGAACAAATGGCCTAGTTGAGAGGCGAGTTCTGTGAGCAGTTAATTTTACGTTTATTGGCAGCCTAGATCACGCGATTTAATGCTTTAAACTTTTTTGTGGGGTATTTTTAAGGCTTATATTTATTTTATGTGAACAAGCCAGCAACGGTTGACGCTTTAGAAGCTTATATTGAGAAATATATTCGTAAGAAAACGGGCGATCTGTTACTAGAGAGCGTATAAACCATTTGAGCCATGGTCGCGTTCAATATTAACATAAAATTATCTTTAAACATTGAATTATTTCGATCGTTCTTTGGACTCAAATAAAGATTTCATACATTTCTGCAAAATGTTATGTGTTTTTTTTAGATTGAATCCGAAATTTTTAAAAAATTACTCTTCATAACGAAATGGTTATATAATTTCACTCCCTAAAATTACTTTTAAACTTTATATAAATATGTAGTACATTAAGCATACTTACCATTCAAACCACATCGATCACTAGAGATACCAGGCTTCAAAGACTCGTCTATGCTTATGGATTGTGCTGCAGCTGTCAACAGTGTCATAAGAAACGGTAAAGGATAACCAAACATGGCATACTTGCAATACGAATTGTGCCTTTTATTAGCGATTGTCATCCAGGTATCAAAACAAATAATACCCAACCAAGTGTAATGAGACAATTGCAAAAATTGATTTAAATAAGCTAATAAATGTATAGATGTTTTAGAAATGTATCAGATATATATTTTGATTAATATTCCACTCACCCATTAGCAAACAGGGCACGGTATCAAACTGTTTTTGTGAGAGATTAATGAAACTAAAGATAGCAAATGACATCATTAAACTGCACGCATAGGTAAGAAAACATTTATCATGCACCGACCAGGGTAGACAGTAATAGGCGATAATGGTGAAAAGTAAAAATATTACCGATAACACTTGTACTGAAATAAATAAAAATATTACGAAACTACTTAGTAAATTAAAATATAAGGAGATATTTGTCAACAGATCTTACAACATTGCCAGAAAAATCTGCAGAAAATGTCTAAACGTCATGTAAATCATCATGTAAAATGTTTGCCTTCCTACTTTGTCAGAAAAAGCATTGTCAGTGCATTGTAAGGCAGAAATATTGCAAGGCATCTTACAAGCATATGTACACATTTTTGCCATTGTAAGATAGTTGTAAGATAATTGTCAAATACTTTTTATTTTCAGATGTGAAAAGTTTATGCATCTAACATGTCAACATGGTGAGAGAAAAATATTTCTGTTTGTAACTTTATAAATAAACAAACAAAAGTGTGTATCAACCTTTTTTAACATTTTTAAACACACACACACAATTCTGACAACAAATTTGACAATTTTTACCATTTAACAATCTGACAAATTTATTGTGTGACAATTGTGTGCCAAAGAAATTGTTAGATTTTCTTACAGTCGTCTAAACTGACAATTTAACTTTTGCTAACAATTTTTCAATGTCAGTAAATTGCTAGCTTATTGCCAGATATGACAATATTGTTTGATCTGACAGCTGTCTGTACATAGCTTTATTTAAATCTTTGTTTATTTGTTAGTTATTAAGTTTTACTACATAAATTCATCTAAATAATAAATTTAGCACGAGCTAAATGGAAATTCTCGATAAATTCTTTATTCAGAATTTAGAATTGCGACTTACTGTAATAATTGATACGCTCTATCACTGTCAAATCGTCTTTCTTTCGAGAGCAGATCATGGGATTTATTACATCATACGTTTCATTGTCAATTGTTGCCTCATGCATTTCGAAACAATATTCCGTTCTTTTCAATAGCACCTGATCACTGTGTCGCAATAAAGAGCCATTCTAGAAGTAAATAAATCATTCTGACTAGTAAAATCGAACTACTTAGTATAGATTTTACAACTTTCTCCCACCTCAAATAAAGACCATTTAGAATCGTTACTTATTTCTGGTGACAGCATGTAAAACGATTTACAATATTCCTTCAAAACAATGGGTACAAAGTCTTCGACGATGTTTGTCAGGACAACTGTTGTATTTGTGAGGGTCAATTCAAGAAGAAATATTTCAAAGGTATCATATAAATTATTATTTATAACATATTGATAGCTGTTCATGATCTTATTGGAACACACAGAGATGCAGGGTTTCAGTTGGCAGATACAGGCGCGTTTATGTTGTGGCACCTTATGTCGGCTGCCGTTGTAAAAAATTTCATAATCATAAATTCCCACTAGTTGAGGTGGTATTATGGTTTGATTTTTGTAAATATAGGAACCGTTTGCTAAGATTGCTACATTGTGGGTAATGTTAATTGTTTGCTCGTAGGAACAATTCGAAATCTCCTTAATATCGTATGAAGGGAAGTTATATAACTCGGCAATGCTTTCAGCTGTCAATGGAGAATGTTGTTTTGAATTTGTTGAATTTCCGTTACTCCTTTTTGAAGAAGTTTTTATTTTGCTTTTATTGTCGACAGTATTTGAAATATTACTAAATCCGAAATTACTTTCCTTTATAACAGTCGGTATATAGTCAGCAACTATATCTGCTATATTTTTAATTTTTGTTTTATCTTTTGCATAACATTTAATGCTCTTTCTTATTGTTATGAATAGTATTATAAATAGCAACTGTTTTAAATACATGTTTCGCGTAGTTGCAAATTCTAAATAAATCTAATGATGGTGATAAATGATTTTTAATGCAAACACAACGCTAGTCAGAAGTAAACTAAAGATTTTCTGAACAATAAATAATATTTAAATTATATTTAGTTACAAAAATCTTAAAGCGTAACAATTACTCATAATAAGTATTTTGTTTGTATATATAAATAAATATACTAGGATGGTTTTTTAGGAATTTCCATTAGCGCGGTTTATTTTATAGTTTGGGCCAAAATCATATTAAGCATTGTGTGTAATTTGTGTTCTTTAAGGCAGGTTTTCCGTTCTTTATTACTTTGTGTCATGATCTCGCGAATACCCATAATATTGATAGTAAAATATGCTTTTAGTCTACATCACTATTTACGAACGTCTACACACTCATCGCACATATTTGTATATTATTGGACGTCACTACGAGATATGAGACAACCAATTAACCCATTATAATGACGTCTAATAATAAATAGTGATTTTTTAAGAGCCTTCGCATTTGATTTACATCAACACAAAAAACACATAAAATTTAAAGAAATGTATAAAATTTTTATTTGAGTCAATAAAACGAACTATATAATTCCCTTCTATCACCATGTCAACATGGGTTTCGTAAGTCCCGTTCAACTACAACTAATGTTTTGGAACTCACTACTATCGTCAATGAAGGTTTTACAAATAAAATGCAAACTGATGTGATATACACGGATTTTAGTAAGGCGTTTGATAAAGTTAACCACTGTCTTCTATTACACAAATTATCACTTATGGGCTTTAGTTTCTCAGCTATAAAATGGTTAAACTCTTATCTATCACAAAGAACTCAACAAGTCAAATTTGGGAATGTTATATCAAAAATCATTCAAGTACATTCTGGTGTTCCTCAAGGTAGCCACCTGGGTCCAATTTTGTTCACCCTATTCATCAATGATCTTCCTACTGTTATTTTGCATTCTAATGTACTGATGTATGCCGATGATGTTAAACTTTTTAACTCTTTTAATGATACAAATTGACATAGTTTACTAAGTGCCGACTTTTACAATTTTTCTCAATGGTGCAGATTTAATTTATTGGAGTTAAATATTAAGAAATGCAAACACATGTCATTTTTTAGACACAATCCGATTGAGACTTCTTATTATATTGATACTGTTATTTTAAATAAAGTTCAAACCATATGGGATCTTGGCATACTGTTGGATCATAGACTTGATTTTCGTGATCACATCTCTATAATGGTAAATAAAGCCTATGGGGTACTTGGATTCATGAAGCGCTGGTCTAAGGAATTTTTAGATCCTTATATTACAAAACTTTTATATACTTCTCTTGTTCGACCAATTCTTGAGTATGGATCAATTGTTTGGGATCCTTGTTATTCAATTCATATCAATAGTATTGAATCGGTACAAAAGCAATTTTTAATTTTCTGTCTCCGTGATCTTGGTTGGAATTCTTATGTCTTGCCACCGTATGAAAGTAGACTTGCTTTGATAAAATTGCCAACTCTAAATAGTCGACGACTGATGCTGATTGTTGAACTAATTATTTATATATATATATTACTGTTTTGTCATTTATATGCAGTCAGTAAGGATGTAAAATCTATTGACCTGAATAAATAAATAAAAGATAACTTCATGCAAATGTTGAACGCTGGGTCAATTTTTGGCACACTCTCTAACAACATATCGTCCGTTATCTCACGAATAAATTCTTCACTATTAGCTGCGAAAGCATCAACGCTTGCGGATTTATTTTTATATATATGAGCCTTGTTATTACCCCCCCCCCCCAAAAAAAAAAACAATAGTCTAAAGGCGTTAAATCGCACGATCTAGGCTATAAATAAACGTGAAATAAACTGTTCACAGAACTCGCCTCTCAATTGGGCCATTTGTTTGCGTGCTGTATGGTATGTGGCAACGTCTTGTTGAAACCACAGGTCAGTCTAGTTCAGCATTTCCATTTTGGTCAACAAAAAAAAAAAAAAAAAAAAAAAAAAAACAGTTCTAATCTTTGAAAAGCTACGGTCTAATGACGCCACAGGTCCATAATCCACACTAAACAATGCATTTTTCGTGATGCATTGCAAGAACTTGTTTTAATTCTGGCTGCTCTTCACACCAAAAACAACAATTTCGCTTGTTTTCTGAACACAATTTTCCGATAAAAAAGTGTATCTTCATCGAAAATTTCCAGCGCCCTTTCACCATAAGTTAGACGTTGTGGTAGGTCTTGTGACTTCAATTCTTACATCAGCTGTATTTAAAAAAGTTTTACACAGTAATCCTTTGGCAACATTTTTCACGTTATGGAATAACAGAGGATCAATTGCTGCGAACGGCGTCGAATCAATAAATCACGGTCATCAACAAAACACTGGCAGTGTTTGATTTTGTAAGACTGTAACCAGGGTCAATACTCAAATGTTAGGAATACAGTTATAGACTTTTCAATGATGTTTAATATTTAAGAAGAGTCTTGAGCAGTTCTGTCTAAAGAAAAATTGCGAACCTGTAACGTTTGTTAGACTAATGTCCAAATATGTATGTCAATGATTGACGTGTAGCTTGAGGTCTTATTTGCTACACTGATCCAGGCCCACCCTCCTTGCTGATATGAAACCATATTAATTGTCAGCCCAATAAGTAAAGACAAACAAATAAAGTACCCTACCCCATCTCTATATTACCTATCGCAAAACTAAATATAAGCTTAAAATTCCATGTTTTAGAACATAATAATAATATAATATTTATTTATAATTAATTAAAAATTGTTTTATTAAATGTGTAATAAGGAATTTAAAATTAGAAATTTTCATGGAAAAATGGTCACCATTTAAAATTTGATTATTAAAATTGAAAATATATATCAAGATATAACAAAATTTTAATAAAACAAACAAATAAAATGTATAATTCAAATATTTGACACTGTGGTGACTTTGATTACCAATAATAAACAAGTGTATGTAACAAGTGTAAAGTGTATTTAATTTAACTGCAATATGAATATTATAATTCTGATATATTTTTCATACTAATTTGGGAGTATGATTATGGATTAATATTCATATTACGTATACGTAAAAAAAATTTAAGTGTAAAAAAATTTCATTCACAACTTAAGAAGTAACCAATAAATACTTTCAAAATACTTTTCTTATTTAGGCCAAAGCACAACAAATATTTAGTTTTAATTTATTTGATGCTGTTTGATCTTGCAAAGCTCTTGTAAGAGTAAACAACGTCAAACAAATTTGTGCTAAAACAAGTCACCCCAGGTGTTGCAAAACAAAATTTGATTATTCTACGAATATTCTGTATTTATATTCCGATATAGTTAAATGGTCACTCTATAATAGTCAATAAAAACAATATGTCCCCTTTTCTATTGTGTTAAACTCGGCCGCTCTTCAGGTGACTAAAATTTAAGATAAACGGTGCTTCCTCTGTACTGAATAATTGTCACCTTAAGGAAGTTTTCAAAAGCCGATGATATTTCCAATCTTGCGAAGATTTTGTTCAAATAAAATTTTCCTCCAATACAAAAAATTTTAGGCAATGAAATAAGAAACCAATGGCAATCTATAAATTACAAACACAAAAAATGTCAAGTAATGAAAAATTTTAACAACTTTCCAAATAAAAGCTTACCAATTGAATAAAATACAAAATGATTCCACGAATCCAAATTGAAGAGAAGACTTCTCCTTTGGTTTTCTTTATATCACACCAATAAAATTTATTTAAAATTGCAAATAAAATTATGACCAACACAAATAGAATATTGAACACATATTTTTTTTTTCGCACCGACCTACTTCAACAAAAAAAATCTTTACAATAAAAATATATTTCCATCACAAACCAGAGATATAAAGGATCTAATGTCCAATGCAAAAGAACGTAGAAAGTGTGTTTTAAAATAGGGACTCTAAGAGCACACTTTCATATTTGTAGAAAATAAATCTCCTTATTTAAATAAATGTTGTCAATTGAATGTTTATCTAACAAAGTTCCAATTCACAGGTAGCAATTCTTTAAGCTAAGCTGATTTCTTTTCAGACAGTATGTATGTATATGTATAGTATACAAATTAGTACTAATCATATTACAAAGGACTGAAGAGATATTAGAATTGACACCAATTAATCTGTAGTCTTAAGCATGGAAAACATAGTAAGGGTCCTCATGATAACGTTTAAAAGTCTCGCAAACTGTGCATTTTTATGCCCTCGTAAAGAAATTGTCAAAAACTGCATGACAAATTATTTACACATTTTTTGTAAATTTGCCTGACAATTTTGGCTCGTAAACTTGCATTGTTCAATTGTGCAGCTTATTTTTATTAACTTTTGGAAAAAATACATTTGAAAAAGAAAATTGTGTGATTTAGGGACTGAATGATACATAAATGACATTGCATAGCAAAAATATTCTCCAGCTGCAAGTAAAACAATCTCTTCTTCCGCCTTACGTTGATTACCTTTAAACAAAAAAGGACTAAAAGGATTTCCGCTTACCATTATTTTTACCAAAAAATTCAAGTTTTAACATATCACAAACGGTAACTTCTTCAAATAATCTGAGTAATTTAGTCATTTGTCTTTCTTAAGGCATTTTTAAAAATAAATTTCCTTTTTAAAACAAAAATTTCAAGTTTATTTTATTTTATTTTATTTATTGTTGTTGTTAGATTGCACAAAACTTAAAAATGGGCTTCATAAAATAAGTCTTGAAAGTTTGCTTAATTGCACAAACGGCCATTTTAGTGTGGTTAGATTAGAAGTTCTCTGGATGTATTGGGTGTTTTTTTTTTTAGATGTATAGAACTTTAAGTTGACAGCATTTTTTACTGGCGGCCATTTTGTCAGCTGCCAAGTGATTTACATATGTTTAGTTTGGTTTGGCATTTCAGCATGAATAGACTAACGCCTGAAATTTGCAAATTTATTTTAAAAATCATGGTTTTGTGTTTTTTCGATAGAACTTTGAAATGGATTAAAAAAATATGATTTTTTTTAAATTGACATGAAATTTATGTACTTTGTTCGAAAGATAACCTGCTGGCATTATAATTTAAATATGACCTCTGGCATATAACTGGCTCGGACGTAGTCTATTCTGGAGGTCCAATTTTCGATGACTTTTTCCATTATTTGTGGCCGTATATCGGCATTAACGCTGCGTATGTTGATCTCCAAGTGGTTAATCGTTTCCGTCTTATTGGCTTAGACTAGCTATTTCAAATATAAAGCACTTGACAGCTGACATAATGACCTCTAGTTAAAAAAAGTATTGCCATCCTATAGTTGTTATTTGGGTACACCTTAGGATACTTTACACAAAAAGTGTTGATTCCTGTTGAAAACACTGTAAGTTCATTGATTCATATATGACTTGGGCTTCTTTGAGGTGTAATTGGCAAAAGATGTCACGAGTATGCAAAATACTTATTTTCATCAATCTTTCTTTCAACTGTCTTTACATATTCAACGTGCTTTAGTAGATCTAGATGTAGAAACATTCATGAAATCAATAATTATTATTGCATGGTAACAGCGAAAATTCGAAGCAAGTTGAACCACACTAAGGAGGGGTGATCTGTCCTCTACTATAGCCACTGCTCAACATTTACTTGAAATCTTCTGTAAAATTTAATTAAGTATGGTTATATTGACTCAAATATTTACTTCGTACATGCGCATTTGTGATTAGTTTGCGATTCTGAAGCAAATCAGCTAATGCTGATGTTCATTTATTGCGTCAGCCATTTTTGTGATGCTTGTTTTCATGTTGTTTGCGCATCAGCTGCTTCACTATTGCATTTTAGAAAAAAATACATTTGCAGTTATGCCAACTGTTGCTTTTCCGAACGTACTACGCTTCAGATGCAGCGCAGTAATGTATTTTCGAAAAGTCCCTATATTTTTATTTTTATTAAATCAAATTCGAAAGCTCTTAAAAAATCATTATTGTTACTTTATAAAATATTTTTAATTAAACAATAGTTTTAAAATAAACAATATTTTTTTAGATCTACTTCATACATTTAACCCTTTTAATATACACAAAAACATTAAGGCCATCTGCATTTGATCCTACTGATCCTAAAACAAATATAAATATTATTTAATAATTTAACTTACATTAATAAGCTCAAATAATACCTTTCAGTTATAATATGACGAACTCTTTGGCGTCCAATAAAGTTTACAAATATATATAGACCCTAGAAAATATGTAAAGAAAATAATTCACATTAGCGCAATTCACAATTCTGTGCAAAAGGTATTGCATCATTGCATGTGCAAAAAGGTTTAGCACATTGTTTTCTCTGTTCTAACAAAATACACAGCAAGAGTAAAAATATGCTAAACCTTTTTGCAAATGCAATGATGCAATACCATTTGCACAAGATTGTGAATTGCGCTATTGTAAGCAAATTAAATTGTACAAACCTGTAGCGCATTAATACAGTCAATTTTATCAGATACACTCCTCATATCAAACATATTAAATAAATACGATAGAACATCTAAAAACCAAGATAAGCCCATGATAAGAAATAAACGTAAGTAGAGGAAATAACTGAAATTATAAAAGATTGCTGATTATGTTTGAGCAGAGTAGCTTAGAAGTGTGCACAACTTACCGAGCTTTGGGACTTTCATATTGCAATTCACTTGTTTTGATTTTAAAAACTTCTCTATCATTTGATTTTATTATTCTGGAGGTTAAAATGAATGCCATCAAACAGCAAATCAAAATAATCAAACAGGGCCCGAATAGGTAAATAGAAGCAGCCCATTTGTTGACTGAAATAGATATATGCATGTATTTATGTTCTAATTCATTGAAATCCATAAGATATTCACTTACCCTCTAAACCACATTTGTATTCAGTTATACCCGGTTTCCAGTTATCGTCTATTTCAGAATTTTGCACAACATATGTCAGCAGTGTCATCAGAAATGGCAGTTGATAACCATACAGGGCATATGTGCTATATGAAGACTTATAGTTATTATCACTAAATGACCGCCAGGTATCATAGCCAATAATACCCAACCAAGTGTAGTAAGACAATTGCATATAATGATTTAAATAGCCTGTGCAAAAATTGTAACAAAACTTTGTTATAATTCAAATTAATTTGCTGGTACTCACCCATTAGTAAACAAGGCACTGGATCAAATTTAGTTTGTGAGAGATTTATGTAGCTTAAGAGACCATATGACAATGATACACTGGTCAAATAGGACATGAAACATTTACCGTGAGCATTACGAAGTTCGGCTAGACAACAGTAGGCTATGATGGTTAAAAGGAAAAACGGTATCGAAACCACTTGGGCTGAAAAGAAAGGAAAACGAAATTAAAGTTTTGCAATTGGAATAACGATTTGAGAAGCAAGGGTAAGGTCTGAGGGTGCTGTAGCTTAATTGGTTAGCGAATTTGATCATTAAGCATGATTTGGTATTTGTATTCTGGGTTCGATTCCCAGCCGCTGGCACTCAAACAACATCAGTTTCTGATAATTATTAAATTTATATCCATTATAACTAATATTTATCACAGCGCCCTACTTCGGTGGTATAGCAGTGAAACGCCACCGAATTAAAATAATTAAATAAAGGCTATAAAAAGCACGCTTTAAAAAATAAGGCGCCTACTCACCTACTCACAAAAGCTTGCTTCTTTAACCATCTTTACTTCTTCAACCTATTCCTTTCCAAAGAAAGTAGTGCAATTATATACACACATATTAATTGCCTGAGTGTTACTTCTCTTTAAAAAAAAATATTGAAAAACACACAATTTATGAACTTTCTCATATTAAACATTTGTTCAATTTGGCTATAACTATGCCGACAAGTGCTAACGGACAAGTTTTAAAATGCCACTGAATAGCGGCAACTAGAAGATTAACAAGTAAGAGTTTATATTATGTTTCAACACAAAAATACCCGTCATATGGACCTAAGTGAACTGTGCACTGTACGGCCGTCTGCTTGGCTAAGAATTTATATTTGGCTGTTATTATAATAAATCATTGTAGAATTTTGGTTCGATATCGATATTTATGAGATATTTACGCAGGTTATTGTGTTTTTTGGAAGTACTCCTCAGTACTCCTGGAAGCTATGACCAAGATTTATATATGGGTTAATTGTGTTTAAATTGGAGTTTTCTTGGGATATTTTTGTGTCCCTAAGAAGAATATAACTGAAGAATATCATTTACAAATTCCCGGAATTTTAAGATCAGATATGATGTCATGTAGATCGCCAGTATAAATTTGAATATCCGAAACTTATACTCAGTGAATTTAACGTCCTAGCCAAGGCTGAAACATCAGCTTAAATTGCATGGTAAGACACACATTTATACATGTATATACCAGTCTGTATGGGTCATCAGTGAAGATCTCAAATGGAGTGTTCTGCATAAATGGATTGTATTCCATCCAAAATGGTTTGAATTGTAAGCCTTCCAAAATCGTAACAACCCAAAATGGTCTATGAGTGCTTAATTCGTACATAAAATAACTTATTTCAAAAACAACTTACTCCAATAATTAAATATCTCTATCGGTTTCAATCCCTCTCTCTTTTTCGCACAGTTTAAGGGGTTGATCAGATAAAATGTGTCATTGAAAAATGTATCCTGATACAATTCAAAACAATATTCGTTCATATTCAGTAACACTTGATCACTGTGACGCAATAAAGTGCCATTCTAAAGAAAAATTTTGAAAATTAAAACAAATTAATAAAAACAAGCAATTCATGAAACACATTGACTCTACTCACCTCCAAAAGAGTCCAGCCCAAACGTTTATCCTTTTCGGGGGAGAGTGTGTAGAACGGTATACAAAACTCATCCAAAATAATATGTTCGAAATCTACGGCAATATTTTGTTTAACAACAGTTTTGTTAGCCAGTGTCATTTTAATAGAAAACATATTCAAATCATCATAATCTACACCGTCATTTACAACGTTCTGATAGTATTGTATAATGCTATTGGAACACAAGGTGATGCAGTGCTTCAGGTGGCAAATACAGGCACGTTTATGTATTGGCACTAAATGTTTACTGCCATTGTGTAATATTTTATAATCATAATTGCCCACAAGTTGGGGCGGTATAAGTGTATGATTTTTGTAGATATATGAGCCATTTGCCAAAACTGAGTAGTTGCTGATTTCGACTGTATGGTCGTAGGAACAATTATATATGCCTATTACCGGGGGCGTAGTAAAGTAATATAACTCAGCTAAACTAGCAATTGTAGAAGGTTTGTGGAGTTGTAAATTCGTCTTGTAGAAGTTGGAGAAATTCAAATTTTTTGTTACTAACGAAGTTTTTGTGTGTTGGGGAGCTTGGTTTTCATGTGTCTGAACATTTTGGCTAATATTTGTGGTTTTTACTGTGGGAATTATATTTGCTTTATCTGCCTTTGCAGTTTCTGTTTGTACTCGTATATGTTGTGTAGTATGATTATCCGAGACTTTAGATACATTTGACTTTGCAAATAAATATAAATCTGCTATATTTCCAATATCATCAAGTTTAGTTTGTTTAAGTTGCGTTTGTTTACTTTTGCTGATATTTGTAACTGCTTCTTTCATCACTGTCTTGGGGAAATTGTATAATTCTGCTAAATTTTCTATTTCAGTTTGGTTTTCTGCATAATTTTGTCTAGGGTTTCTTATTAATATTAACAGAACTAAGAGCAGCAATTGTTTGAAAATCATGTTTTATTTTCCAAAACCATATAAACGTCATGGAATGATTAATATATACATATGTATGTACGTAAATGCTATATACAACACGCGTTAGTTAGTGTGGTGAGTGATAGAGTACATGCGTTAGTAGATCTTAACAGGGCTATTGTTGAAAGTGAACTGAGCATTTTCATAATATTAAAATTCTTTTTATACCCTACAACACCATAGTGGGGAGGGTATATTGGATTTGTGCATATGTTTGTAACGCCCAGAAATATTGGTCCAACACCCACCTTATCGACTTATATTTGTAAATTTGATTGCAAAGTACAGGTCGCAATTTTAAAAAAATATTTCGATAAAATTTGGCACATTTATGATTGAAATTGATTGAAATCTGTCCATTATTTCACCTAGCCCCCATACAAATGTCTTTCCGAAATAAAGATTAATCGCTTAATGTTTGATTTACGAAGATGTTTCCTAAAGAAAATATCACTAATAAATAGAAATATTTTCTCCAGAAAATACCACTGAGAAACAGAGATATTTCCACTAGAAAATATTATTTACCAACAGAGATATTTTCTCCAGAAACTATCACAGAGAAATAGAGATATTTTCACTGAGAAACAGAGATATTTTCTCCAGAAAATATTACTGACCAACAGAGATATTTCTCCAGAAAATACTACTGAGAAGCACATATATTTAATATCAAAAATCACAAATTTCATCACAAACACATTTTTTTTTTAAATAATTAACAAACACAAACTGCGAAGCTTTTGGCTTATCTGCAGAAAACACGCAGAAAACACACGATTCGCGGGAATCGAACACGCAACCCTTTGACTGATAGGCCGGCACTCTATCACCTGGTCTATCGGGGCACTCAACTTTTATGCCACAATTGGCCATAGCTCCCATATAATTCCCACTTCCGAAAATCACTTTAAAGAGCATTACTTTTCAATTATTTTCAAATACACACAAATCATGACAGATAAGTTTTTAACAGTCGGTCAATAATTAGTCAAAACTTCCACTTCAAAACTCACTTTAACTTGTATTAATCTTTTAAAAGTGTTTACATTGAGATAAAATTTTATACAAAAAATATTAATATGCACAAAATTGAATGTTCGGTCCATAACTGGTCATATCTTCCGTATAGCGCCTATTTTTGAAAAACTGTTTTTACAAATATATGATCGGTTTTGGCCGACTGTGCTTTCTTACTTAATTTAATAAATCCTGATTTTTATTTTTTTTATTTAACAAAAACTCTAAATCTCAAATAAAATGTGTAAACTCTAAACATGATTAGACTTTGCATGATCAGCATTTGGTTTTTTAGCTTGGCAGCATTGAAAATCGAAAAATGCAAAATAAAGCCCAACATACTTATTTTACACCCAGATTGCTTTTGCCACCGCAATTCTATGTGGTTGATTTATTAATATTTTAAATGATTAAAACAAACGCAAAGGGGGAAGTACACTTACATGTAAGTAATTCCAACAATATTAAACATACTATAATCAGTTTAATTCAATCTCTCTTAATAATAAGTGTAAATTTAATTTTAATTAAAAACAAAAAGCAATTATTAAAATAATACTCAATAAGAAAAAAATGATTTCAGACATTCTTAACAATTCAACACTCGTTTTAGTTTTAATATTATCATTTTGTACACAAACTAAATGTGATTTTACCAATAGTTGTCCCTTCGTCTATACCGTAGATTTAACAGAATCACCTTTATTAGCGAATGGTTCCTATTTATATCACAATGACACCCTTATACCGCCGCAATTCGTAAGGGACTATAATTATACGATACTAATTGATAGAAATAATACAAATTACAATAATATTCGAACTCATAAGCGCGGTTGCATATGTGCCGTAAAATCCTGTCTGCCAATTTGTTCTGATGAAATGAACAGGTTTTACGAAAAATTTCAATCAGCATCTATTGATAATGAATTTACAAAGAATGTGACGTTTAGCGGTGGCATTGTCCTAAAAAAACATTTACTACACGATTTTCATCCGATATATGGTAATGTTTGTAATATTGAAAGTGGTTATATAATGTCACCGGAAGAGGAGCCACATAATGAATGGACTTTGTATGAGGTAAAGTATTTCACATTTTCTTATTATGTATTTACATCAATTCATAGTGAGTGTAGATTTTGTGTTTTAAATTAACAGGAATTTTTTAAAAGAATTTAAATCGGACATCCGATTGTAATAATAACAGCAATATTTTGCAGTTAAATTAAACTTTTATTAATTCTTTGGAAACTAAGTTCCAATTTACACAAAGCAATTCTTTAAGCTTAGCTGATTACCTTTTTGACATCGAGGTGTGGGGAAGATAAGACGAGTACACCATTGATTGTACTAGCAATTCGCGTTACTCTCTTATTCGTATTACATATGCATGTATATACAAATGTGTGTATAATCTCAAATAAAAATACGAGTGATTTAAGCAATTATATTATGCTGTGTGAACACCGAAAAAATTGTATCAATCTTTTCACTTACATTTCACGTTTGAAAGAACACTTCGGTGAGCACATTATTTCACGTTTTGGACCGGTCGATTGGCCACCAAGATCGTGTGATATCACACCGTTAGACACTTTGGCCTTGGAGGAAAACATCACGCGTGCCATTCGCCAGTTACCAGTCGAAATGCTCGAACGAGTCATCGAAAATTGGACTCAACGGATAGACCATCTGCGACGTAGCAATTGCCAACATTTAATAGACATAATTATCAAAAAATAAATGCCAAAGAATGTTCTCCAAATTAATTCCAATAAATTCATTAAATTTTAATTTTTTGTGTTTTTTTCTTTCTTTAAAAAAGTAGAGAATCTCGAATTGGATTTTACAAGAAATAGTACATAACATTCTAAGTTTCCAAGTTATTTTCTGTAACATACAATAACTAATAAATTACTTTTCAGAATAGCGTCTTATTACGACATCATGATCAGCGGAATCTGTCACTAAAAGAATACTGTTTTGATATAGTAGCCGGAGCAGGAAATGATAATCAATTTCTAATTAATCCAATAGTGTGTGGGGAAACGATCGAAATACCCTGGTTCAAAATCTGGGGTAAGTATTTTAAAGTTAGAACTTAAACACTAACACTAACCTATTTAACTGATTTGCAGCCATGGCATTTTCGATACCCTTCCTAATAATCACCATGATATGCTATTACTATTATACACAACCCAATGACGCCAGATGTAAATCTTTCATCACGTATCTGTTCTTTGTCAGTCTGTCATATACAATGATATGCATTTATACCATTTCGGGTATAGACTTAGACAATATACCGTGTCAATTATTTGGTAATTTACCAAACAAATTTATATTTTAAAGTTAATAAAATAAAATTTGTTTGCTGGTATATATGAATGTATTTGCAGGCTTTACTGTTTATTACACCATTATTGCTTATCTAACATGGACGTGCATTTTAAGCTATGACACTTGGAAGTCTGTGACAGATATGACCTATAATGATCCTTCCTTTGGTTTATATGCTCTTGTTGGTTTTCTCATACCATTGGTAATGACACTGCTAACATTATTGGCCCAGAAATCAAGTTTACCGGATCATTGGAAGCCAGGCATGATGGGGGATATGTGCGCCGTCGATAGTAAGTGGTCTTTTAACCAAATTAACCATAAATTTGAATTGTTTTAATTACAGCTTTACGTTGGTCCGCCGTTATATACTATTATATACCCTGCACAGTGGTATTCGTTTACAGTCTTACACTATACATTTGGATTGTGGTCTATAAAAAGAAACATAGTGAGGAATTGCAGAAATTGTTTGGTAAGGGACCGGCGCCACTACTAGACAGGTATTGAGATTTTAAATATTATTAGTTATAGTTTTCTTTGAAGTTTACGTACAATACAAAATTGTTAAATTTTTTTTAATCATTTACACATTTCCTTTGCAGGTTTGCTTTGTTTTTCCGCATTTTTCTTTTTATGGGTATTTCATGGTCATTGGATATATTATCGTACTTCTTTCGTATGACCTTTGGGGCTGAGGAATATTTCATTTACATTGCCCTTGATCTATTCAATGCATGTCATGTATGTTTTAAGGTACGGTCACACATGGCAGATATTTGACAAAAATGAAAACTTATTTTACTACGGAAAAATCAAAATAAAAGCCAAGTTTTATTTTATTTGATGCTAATCGTTTGTACAAAACACTCGTAAGATTGAATGTCGTCAAACAAATTTGTTCAAAATATTGCTTACTTTCTTTGAGCAAATATTTGCGATGTGTGACTGTACCCTTAGTCTGATGTTTATTCTACTCGGTGAAAACACATTCATTATGACTGACAAATTTACTGCTAAATGGATAGTTTAAGTCTTTGCTACCACAAGCTTTATATGTATTTGTTGTTCATTTTCTAGGCAGGATACAGCTTTCACTGAGTTGACAACAACAATCTGAAGAGTGAACGTAAAGGCTCTGTTAATTGTTTTGCCAACTCCGTTGCCTTGGTAAAATATTGTTTTTCTATCATAGTCGACTTTTTAAACTAAACTCCTTGTTTTATAAAAAAAAATTTCATTTCGAATAATGCGAACTTCAATTCGAAAATCAATTTCAGCTGCTTTTGCTAAGAAAACAAGTTCTTTATGTTAATAAAATATGTAGTACATTATTTTTTTTACCAGCAGTATTTTTTTATTTTTTTGTAATTTTTAAGCCAAAGTTTTCATTTCGAAAATTTCGAACTTAATTTCGAAAATCATTTTAAACCCATTCCACAAAAAACTAGAAATTTGTTTGTCTTAAATCAAATTTTGTATTTTAAATCAGCTCCATTTGCTAAGAAAATATAATATTTATATTAAAATATTTTTTAACAAATTCAAAATTTTAAAGCAAATATCTTAATTTCGAAAAATTCGAACCTTAATTCCAAGAACAATTTCAGTCCCATTTATAGAATTTTTATATTTAAATCGTGGTTTTTAATAAAAATTGTAAATTTTATACTAACGTTTAATTACGAAAAATTCGAACTTAAATTCAAAACTCAATTTCAACTTTACTTGCCAAGGAAAAATAATGTTTGTAATTTTTAAGCCAAAGTTTTGATTTCGAAAATTTCGAACTTAATTTCGAAAATCATTTTAAACCAATTCCACAAAAAACTGGAAATTTGTATTTTAACTCCCTGGCCCACGATGTCGAACGATAAATGTTCTCTTAGATAAGACTTAAGACACAAACTTGATTGTGGAATAAATAAACTTGATTAAGTAAAAAATAGATACGATAAAAAGTTTGTCTCTTAAGTCTTATCGTTCGACATCGTGGGCCAGGGGGAAATCTACATTACTTAATGACTGTCAGCAGTAACCTTGTCTAAATGAATCTGTATATTCATTGTACGAGTATTTACTAATTTAATGCTTTTAATTAAATAATTAAATAATATTTTTTTCTTTTCAGGGTTGCTTTGTATTTTTAACATTTATTTGCAATAAGTCTGTTATGACAAAAATCAAGGAAAGACTATCGTTAAGATATAATCTTAAATCAACTTTGTTAAAAAAATATAATGATAACATTTAGGTTTACAATTTGTTATCATTTAAATACAACTAGTAAATTAACAAATTGCAAAGAATTATTTTAAAAAAAATTAATTTTACTAGATTACTTTATGATTTATTTAACAATTGTTTTAACCCTCCGTTGAGTGAGAAGGTCCCTGGGGATCTTTTTCATTTTTAAACTGAAATTACTCCTTGATGGTCCACATATATTCCAAGGAAATTTTTTTAAAAAAAGCTCAAGGCGATCGATCCTACCAATAGTTTAGTTTCTATTGACATTTAAAGGTGATTAGTACGGGATCGTGTGCAAAGGTGTGCTGGTACTGAAATTTCAAGAAATCATTAAAAAATGCACTTACTTTTAGCTTGTTTTATTGTTATTGTTTATTTTAGTTACTTTTTGGATTATTTTATTGTGCCTTTCCTAGAAAACATAATAAACTTTTCGTCTCTTTTTGAATGTTTGTTACCTGCTATATGATTGAACGCATCACAAACCCGTTCTTTGAATTTTAGTTATTTTTTTTTTTGCTTTTTTTTAAAAAAAATTTAAATTAAATAAAAATTTTATTTACATTCATTATACATGTAAACTTACAAAATAATAATAAAGCAAAACAAAAAATGGCGTTCTCACATAAAATTCCATACAAATAGCAATAGAAATAGGTCCTTGTGAACCTTGGAGGGTTAAAAACACCCCTTAGCTTCCCTGTTAATATTCAAAAGCTGCAGATTACTAGTAACGCAGAAATTTGTTTAACAGGTAGTTGACACACATGGATCATACCTGGAAAGCACTAGTCAGAGAGTAATGAAGGCATTTAGCCATCTGACGTTCATCAGTCATGTCGTGTTGGAAACCTCCACCGAGGCTTTTTCCCGTTTCTGGTTTGCCAGGCGCTTCATATTTTTTTCTCCGAAACGAGGAGCAACGAAAAAATAAAACATTTTATTTGAAGTTCAGTAAACCAAAAGCAATCTTTCTTTATTTTCTACTTTCTTAAATTTATTACAATAAACGTAATAATTCTTAATAAATTTATTTAGTGCATTTTGTTAACTGTTGTATTTTGTAAAAATTCTTTGGAAAAAATATAGTCATGTATTAAAATTCTTTGGAACTAAATTTCTTTGCAGCGGGTATTGAAAATATTTATTAAAATTATCTTATATGACCAAAATAATGTTAGGGGAATAGGGGGAGACACTATAACATTTCTTCTCAGTTTAATTTTTACAGATTTTACAGAAGTCATTATAAGCATACACATCAGCGACAATAACACTTTGTTACCTGGCAGCCATTTTGTCAGCTGTCGAGTGAAGTCACTAGTCTACGCCGATAAGCCCAACACGATTAGAGGACAACATTCGCCGCGTTTTTGCTAATATACGGCCGCAAATGCTTGAAAGAGTCATCAGGAATTGGACCTCTCGATTTGACTACGTCTGAGAAGTCAAGGTGTAACAAGGTGAGTGCAGTAGCACAGCGCACTGACTTTGTTTACAGTTTATTTATGTCAAAAGTTATATTTTGTCAAGTTTTTTTGACAATAATACATTATTTTACACAAACAAAATGCCTGTTGTTTCTGTATTGTGTTGTATCGGCAACAACGATTTGCACTCACCTTGTATAATTACACCATGCCAAAAGTGATATTTAAATTATAATGCCAGCAGATTATGTTTCGAATAAAGTAAATGTCATGTCAATTTAAAAAAATCATCTTTGTTTTATTCCATTTCAAAGTTCTATACGAGTACATCTAAAAAAAATACAGAACCATGATTTTGAAAATAAATTTGCAAATTTGAAGTTTTTTTCAGGTGTAAAATCACCATATTTCCTTTCTAAGCATAAGCAGTGGTGGACATGAGTTTAGCACACTTCATATGTGCTGTTTTGAAAAGTATTTTTCTTTTATTAGATTATAATTATTAACTGCTTTAAATTGTAAATACATGACATCTATTCGAATTATTCAGACTGTGACAATGCCGAACATTTATTTTTCAGTTAACCCTTAAGCAAACACCAAAATGTATTCACATACGAGAAACTCAGGACCTAGTTGGGACTTTTTATATTTTGTATTGATTTAAATTAAAAATCATCAATTTTATTATCAACTTCCAACTCGTTTCCAATATCAGAAGCGTCGTATTCATTTCCATTAACCGCATTCTGAATTTCGTTTTCTATGTTTGTAATATGTATATAGGGTCAATTGACTTCCGCCTAGAATACACACACTTGTTAAAACAACTAGTTACATGGCTATTTTTGTAACCGATGGTGGTGATAAATGATTGGTAACATCACTAGTCAGTACAATCAGTAAATTTAATCAGTAAATTTGTGAATTAGAAGTTGCGCATAAGATCGACTATTAGTAGTTAATTAGTTGACGCCAAAACAAATTCATATGACCACAAGACATTGTTCGTTGAGTGAACAAATTGCTGGCATTTTAAGAAGTGATTAATAAAGCAGTTGTTAAATTTTGTTTATAGCAACTGCTACACTACGTTGCATATAATTAATACCACAGACAGTTAGAAATGGCAGAACTATTTCTAATAGATATCAAAATTTTGCTCCATTATGTACTGGATTAAGTGAATTTATAAAGCGTGATCCATTTCGAGGTTCCCTACATTAAAAAAAACACAGACAATTTAAATGGAATTAATTTGAAAGAACATTCTTTGGCATTTATTTTTTGTTCATTTTGTCTATCAAATGTTGGCCGTTGCTACGTCGCATATGGCCTATCCGTGTTGAGTCCAATTTTCAATGTGTCGAGTATGTCGACTGGTATCTGGCGATTGGCACGCGTGATGTTTTCCTTTAAGGGCTGAATAGAATCGGGTTTATCCGCATAAATTTTGAACTTGTTAGCCAATCGACCAGCCCAAAACGTGAAATTATGTGCTCACCGAAGTGTTCTCTCAACAAATCCATTGATTGATGGGATGTATGGGAAGTGGCACCGTCTTTACGCTTTCAATTTAAAATCTCGACGTAAAATGCGCCAAGTCGTTTCACACATCAGTTCGAGTTGCTACAGACGGCGCCGAATCGACACTCCACGGACTTCGTGTAAACTCTTAGCTACGGCCGCTATATTTTCTTCACAGCATGCTGGACGTGGTCTATTCGGTCGAATATTATCCAATAATGAATGCTGGGTCTCAAAATGGGTGATCATGTTGCGAATAGTACGCTCAGTAGGCCGATTATGTTGACCATAAGTTGAGCGAAGTGCACGAAATACATTCATCACAGAACGTGAATTTTCGTAATAAAGTTGAACGATTTGTAAACGTTGTTCTGGCGTAAGTCTTTCCATTATGAAATGTGACACGCCTCCCGTGTGAGTCTGTAAAAGAAGGCTATTGAAAAAAGTATCTCTACTTGAATCACCCTATACTAACTGATTGTTAAAAGCAAAAAGACTCTTCAGTTCAAGCACAGTGTTGTACTCTATTAATTATCACAATAGTTAATTAGTAATAGAATTGTATGTTGACGTATTGTCTCATTGTGGTTTTCTTTTAATATTAATTTGTATCAAGTATGTACTCGTAAATATTTCTGAAATAATTATATCTTCTTCAGTCATCATTTGTCATTCAAAACGACAATATTTTTTTCAAACAAATAAAAAAATGCCTTTTAGAAATTACCCAATATTATTAGTAATATTTATACTGGCAATAATAACAGTAATTAAAAGTGAAATACCAAATTGTCTATTTGTGAATACGGTGAATTTAACAAACACAAACACAAATAACATTTATTTCGATAGTTATAATACAGCGTTTAAAATTGAACCTCATCTGCTGGCAGATTATGATTTTAAAGTTTTAAAAGATGGTAGCAAAGTTAATGTGACGAAACATAAACGTGGCTGTCTCTGTCTTAATCCCTGCTTAAGCATGTGTTCACAAGATCCCATAACATTATATTACGAAAACGATGAAATGTTACCAAGTTATCAAAGGGATGTTACTTTGCAGAACGGCAATGAAACCGAACAGGATTTTATAAAATTTTTCAATCATAGATTTCCTAACATGACATGCGAGAAAGTCTATCCTTTAACAATGGAACTAGTGGAGGCGGATAAATGGAGTATTTTTGAGGTAAATGTGGCAGAAAATGTGATTTTAAGTGTTTTAACGAGGGGTTTAAAGTTAAAACATAATTGAATTACTAAAATAAAAAATAAATTGACTCTACAGAACCGGTATGTGAATTTCCATGCGTTGGCTATTTTGGACCAGCAACCAGACAGTATCTTTGTTATCTATGTAAGGACAATTGACTTCTGCCTAGGCCACGAACAATGTAAAAATAACTAAATACACAGAATATTGATTTTTGAGTGATAAAAAAATATTCCTAGATGAATGATTCAAGTTGACTCTTCATTAGAATTATTATTAGATCACTCACCCACGATTAATACTATATGAAGCTCCTGAGAAATTTTATCCCCGACTGGACGATGACAGGCACAAGTATAAATTGGCTTAAATATGGAAAATTTAACACAATTATTCTGAAAACCTACCGCCAGAAAATATCGATTAATCTCTTATCAATGGGAATAATGATCTGACCTGTCTAAGGTAGGCCCCCATTGCGAAGTTTAAGTGGTGGTTTGCGAGTTCGATTCCTGCCAAAGACTCCTGTATGTTTACTAATTTATTTTTAATTAGGGAAAGCGTTTCAATATTTTATTTTTTTTAATAAAATTCCAAAAATTAGCAAAAAAAATATTTCAATTTTCTGTTTCAGAGAAGTACCAATATTTTAGACAATATGGTCCCAAGAAAACTACCTTGTCAATAGTAACGGGTGATTCAAGTAGAGATACTTTTTCCAAGGGCCTTTTTTTGATAGATCACCTGTGGGTCGTGTCATGCTGTCATGTTATTTGTGTTTAGCATTGTTTGGCATTTTATAATGGAAAGACTTACGCCTGAACAAAGTTTACAAATCGTTTAACTTTATTACGAAAATTCACGTTCTGTAAGCAATGTATTTCGTTCACTTCGTTCAACTTATGGTCAACATAATCGGCCTACTGAGCGTACTATTCGCAACATGATCACCCATTTTGAGACCCAGCATTCTTTATTGGATAATATTCGACCGAATAGACCACGTCCAGCACGCTGTGAAGAAAATTCGGCGTCCTTCGCAGCAACTCGGACTGACGTATGGAACGCCTTGGTGCATTTTAAAATCAGCAAAATCGGTTTAGGCCAACCAGAGTAATAGACCAATATGTTAGACAACCTCCATAAAAATTTTATATTTTTTGTCCATTTTATTGCAATATTTTGAAATTTATCGCAGATAATACCATGAAATTTTGTATACGTTGTGTTTATGATTGGGATACCAAAAAGGCAATCGTTTGGAGATTGGTACCCTTGGTTGGGTGGGCAAGTGAGGGACATTTACGGCTGATCTCTCGTCTCTGATGTTTCCTGTTGTTTGTTTCTTGTGTAAGTAAGCTTGTATTTTTTTTTTGTGATAACCTTGATATTTTTTTATTTTGCTTGTCTCTGGGCTATAGTTGTGGTTTGGAACCTGCCCTCTGTAATGACTTGAGCTAGCTGCCAACACAACGATAGCGCCTTGTAGGGACACGTAACAATATTTAATTTTAGCTTCGATCGTAGATTTTTCTGTACTTCAATTTTAGCTCCAATCTTTTGCTTTTGTTTTGATAAATTTTAAATTAATTCTTAGATCTTTACGCAGTTAAATTTTAACTCTCACCCTACCTGTTTATGTCGTTCAATTTCTGCTCCAATCTTATACCACTTTCTCTCTCTAACCGCCTAACAATGACAATACATTTTAAATACATTACTTAATTAATTTTTATTATTTCATATTTTCAGAATGGTACTCTTCTAATTTACAATTCAAATGAGTATCTAAATCATGACGAATACTGTTTTGATTTGTATACATTTCCTGAAAACAAGCTGTACCAAGGATCTATTATTTCGCCTTATGTTTGTGCCGCAGCCAACAAGCCTAATACACTAGACAGTTTAAAAAATTGGGGTATGTTTTGGTTTGTACTCCTAGATGTTGCTGGCCTTGGTTTTATTTAAAGTAAATTTTAATTTCATATCTACTTACAGCCATGTTATGTTCGGTGCCTTTTTTTATGTTAACCATTTTCGTGTATTGTTTTTTGCCCGAATTCAGAAACTGTCATGGGAAGTGTTTTGTTATGTATCTGTTGCATCTGACTGTCACTTATTCGTTAATATGTTATAACACTTTGCTTAGCCAAGAAGTTGATGAAGTGCTGTGTATAACGATAGGTAAGATTTGAAATTGATTTAGCTGTTTTGTTAAGTTATTGGCATTTTCTTTTTTAGGTTATGTTATTTACTTTGGAACAATTAGCTTCTTAACCTGGATCAGTATCATCAGCTATGATACCTATATAAGTCTTACAGATTTAGATTGTACAACATTATTTCGCAGGTATTTTAAATGGGCAATTATTATACCGGGTGTGGCTACATTTGTATTATTTCTGATACAATCTTTGGAAATCGATGAGCATTATAAGCCGGGCATTGAAGCCGACAGTTGTGGCGTCAAAGGTTTGTTTTGCGATTAATTTAAGACCTTAGAAAGGTTATTTATATGAAGCTTTTTTCCAATATATTTCTAGCTACACGCTGGTCTGCAACCTTTTACTATTATATACCTCATATAATTGTATTAGTATTTTCTCTGACTTTGTATATAAAACTGATCAGATTTTTAGTGCAAAATGAACGAGATGCTACTTCATTTGCGAACAGATTGAAAGCATCATATATGAAACGGTAGGAAGTAAATTTAACAAAATGGGCAGTAAGTAAGTAGATAAGACGTAAGACACAAACTTTTTATCGTATCTATTTTTTACTCAATCAAGTTTGTTTATTCCACAATCAAGTTTGTGTCTTAAGTCTTATCTAAGCGAACGTTATCGTTCGACATCGTGGGCCAGGGGGTTAATTACATAAACACATCGATCGGAGCTTAAATTGAGCAACACAAAGACCAATGATTGAAGCCAAAACTGAAGAACATAGTGACCAATAAACTCTAATTATATGACGACCTACTATTCAGTCTAATATTGAGCAACATAAAGACCTATTATTGAAGCTAAAATTTAACTTTATAAAGACCTACGATTGAAGCTGAAATTTAACAACATAAAGATCTACGAATAAAGCGAAAAGTGAACAACATAAAGACCTACTGTTGAAGCTACAATTCAAATACATATAAACCTAAGATCGGAACTAAAATTCAACGACATAAAGACCTACTATTGAAGAGGGAATTCAACTACGCAAAGACCAATGGTTAAAGCCAAAATTGAAGAACACAAAGACCAAAGATTCAAGCTAAAATTTAATTATATAAAGAAACTAAAATTAAACTTTATAAAGATCTACGATTGAAGTTAAAATTCAATTACAATACGTACAGACATAAGATCTGAGCTAAAATTGAACAACATAAAGACCTACGATGGAAGTAAAAATTTAATTCTAGAAAGATCTAATCTAAAATTGAACAAGTAAGAAAGTATAGTCGATCCAGCGCGACCATATAATACCCTACACCCAGTATATGTATAAAATGGGCGCTATATGGGAGATATGACCTATTATGGACCGATTATCAAAAAATTTGGTACCTTGACTTCTATAATATAAATATTATGTATGTTAAACTTTATCTCGATATAAATACTTTTAAAACGATTTATGGAGGTTAAAGTGAATTACTAAGAAGATCTTATATGGGAGTTTTGATTAATTATGGACCGACCATTATAAAATTAGGTATCATCATTTTTGTACATTTGAAAATTATTTGTGTTGAATTTTATTTGTTTTAAGTTTTAAGGGATTTTTGGTCGTTTAAGTAATTTTCAAAAGTGGGCTTTATATGGGAGCTACGACTAGTTATAGACCGATCATCATAAAATTCTACCATATTATATGTATATATGTATATATGAAACATATTTGTATTCAATATTATTTAGATGCCAACAGTTTTAAAAACAGTTGTGCAGTTTAAAGTAATTTTCGATAGTGGGACTTATATGGGAGCTATGATCAATTATGGACCGATCTTTACAAAATTTGTAGATGTGATTTGGCTTCATTTACTACTCATTTGTGGTGAGAGTTGTTTGGATACTTGCATAATTCAAACATTTATGATCGTTAAACTCCTATTTCGGAAGGGCATTTGTATGGGGGTCATGTGAAATAATAGACCGATTTCCATCAGTTTCAATCCCATTCGTCCTTGGGCAGAAAAAATATCACGTACCAAAGTTCATTAAAATATCTTCAAAATTGCGACCTATACTCTGCGCACAATCTTTACATGGACAGCCAGCCAGCCAGACGGTCGGACAGCGTTTAATCGACGCAGAAAATGACTCTACGTCGACTGGTGTACTTTAAGGTGGGTGTTGGACCATTATTTATGGGCTTTACAAACATCAGCACAAATCCAAATCACTCTGTGGTGTAGTGTATAACAACATAAAGAGCTACGATTGAAACAAAAACTGAACTTTAGAAAGATTTACGATTGAAGCTAAATTTGAGCTGCATAAATCCCTTAGATTAATTTTGCTGCTTGTCATTATTTAAAAGTTGATATTGCTTGGTGTTGATTGGATCGAAATGTTGTGCGATCCATTAGTGGAAACACTTTTGTGCTGGCTATAACTGTAGTCTGCTAAGCAACATTTCTTTAGACTTTGTTTAAAACTAAATATTTGTTTTTTGCTGTTTTTCAGTTTCTCTCTCTACTTACGTTTATTCATTTTTATGGGCATTGTTTGGTTTTTGGAAGTAATGTCATACTTTATTGACATGCTAAAAGGTCAAAATATTATCACTTTTATAACGGACTTGTGTAATGCTCTGCATGTAAGTATTTTTTTTAAAGCTTAATACAAACTCTGTAGCAGTTTTAATAATACATTTTGGTTTATATTCTTACAGGGATTATTTATATTTTTTAGCATTATTTTTAATTCACGTATCTACCGATATATACGAAAAAGGTTTGCTGATACATACTGTTAGTTTGCTTCTAAAGTTTTAATTATTTATATAATTTCTAATTTTGGTTTTAGATTTTTGCCAGCACGATATGCCGAACATGAGTTGATAACATTAACGTCAGGCACGTCTTCTTAGTTATTATAAATATTAATAATCTCAAGAGTACAATTAACTATTTGTAAATATCTAAACTGAAATATTAAAATACTGTCAGTCCGCTTTCACACTCTTCACAATGCTGACTTTTCAACGCAAGTATTTTTGGCTGAGAAAGAAAAAGAGATTAAAAGGGGGTACAAACTTGACGGTACTAGTTCATTTTCTTTCATGCATGATCAGTTGCATTAAAAAGTACAAACATTGACGTATGTGAATGAAATGGCAAGTTTAAAAGAGAATTGAACAAAAACTGGTTAGCTACAACTGAAGTGTATGAAACAGGACTTAGATTTAGTCAGTGTACCTTGAACATTTATTTATTTATTTATAAAAACAACTTGTATTGCAATAAGTATTAATATCTTACAACTCAAACGATTTATTTATCAGCCTCATCATGAATAAAAATTCCGCGGGAGTTTTTTCTCTTTTCCTCCATTTTTCCTATTCAAATTCAATGTTGGAAAAATAAAAAGGAAAAAAACTCCCGCGGATTTTTTATTCATGATTGGGCCGTACATAAAAGAGATTTAACTAATATTAGGACGAGTAGTTTTAAGTAGTTAAGCAACTTAAACTCAGATCAATATATCGTTCTAGCGAGGTAAAGACTTCTAAGCTATTTAAATTCATCATTTAAAACACACTACGGATACATAAATTTTAATTATTAAAAAAAGAATTTGTATTCATAAATGTGTCTCATTAAAAGCTGCTATTCATTCATTTACTTTGCTTACAAACATCATGCTCATTCAATTAGGCCTGTTTTAAGCTGCTTTGGTCAAAAATACGTTAAGTGCTGGACAAACTGAATGACAAACGTTTAGATGAACAAAAACAGCTGAACATCTGAACAGCTGAACATTTAAAGAGAGATTATGATAATAAACAATTTGTGTATTTTATCTGAAATAATTATTTGAAATATTTTTTTTCTTAAATAACAAATATCCACTCAGTGTGTGTCAATTGTATTAAGAAGGTATCTACGCAAAGCTGCTTTTCGCATTTGAATGACAAGAAACTAAATTAATATATTTACACTTACACCCACAAAGTCATATGGAGAACACTTACGACAAA
Source organism: Bellardia pandia (assembly GCA_916048285.2). NCBI lineage: Eukaryota > Metazoa > Arthropoda > Insecta > Diptera > Calliphoridae > Bellardia > Bellardia pandia. Next base: position 95,151,321 of record OU696531.1, on the reverse strand, counting down.
AAACTTATTGAATCGTACTTAATATTTTAGTTTTAGATGAACTCAAATTTAAGTTGAATAAAAACTCTGTGTGATATTTTCATTCTGGTATTTTTTTTTACTAACTTTGTGTAAATGATTTATAAATAAAAACAAGTCAGAAAGTATAGTCTGTATAGTCTGCATATTAATTACAATTTTATGTATATTTTTCTTCAAGGAAAATCAGCATATTAAGTATAAAGGAAAGTAAATTACTAACGAAATTTTTATAAATATATTCCATTTACCTACATAATGAATCTTCAAGTCCTAAGGTTTTCAACAATATCAAATACAGTCGAAGTTCTATAATTTGAAATTATATTACTTGAATTTTCTATAAGTTGAAGCAAATCTCGTGGCAACAATATTTTGCAGAGAAATTCTGTTAGGTTTTGCTTCTTTAACTTTAACTTCCATAACATGAATTAATCCACAACTTGATGAAAAACAGTAGTACAACGTTTCTATAATTTGAATTTTTTCGAAAAAAAATTGTCTTTTTGTGGCAAAAATTACCAAGTTAGCCGGTATGTAATAGTAAATTTACATATGTACGTTCTTTTCAACTTAATTTGCTATAAACATCGCACATTAAATTGCCAACACTGAAATTTATATGTACATAAAGTACATATATTGTTTCGGTAAAGCCCCTAAATAAAATCCAAATGTTTACGTACAAATTTCTTTTAAGCATTAAACACATTCGCCACAGCAGTAGAGTGGTTCGGACAAAAAGTTGTGTCAGTCACCCCATAGAATTCAAGATAACGTAAAAACAATTCCAGAAATAATTTTTTTGCCACGCCTACAAATACCTCCCGTATTTTGTTCACTGTGTCCCTATATTTAGTTGGATCATAACATTTTGTATGACGTTGTTCATGGCTCTGTAAGTGCTACATTTCTGCCCTTAATCATTTTTTACTACCACGTCAAATTCTAGTCACGATGTTATGATCCGACTAAAAATAGCGACACAGTGAACATGCAAAATGTATGTACATATACACAATGGGGCAGAATCAAAATTATTTGGAAATAAATTTTTCATTTCTAAACCGATCAATAGATCAAGACCAAATTTAACACGACAAAAGCAAAGGAGCATTTATGTTAAAATTTTGATAATGGAAACCACAAGCTCTCTAGGGGCTCTAAATAGGACACCTTTGATATCTAATTTTTAGCTTTTTAAATATAAATGTATTAAAAGTATTGGCCTTTTCCAATATTTCTGCAAAAAAAAAAAACTGTTCATCTTTTGAGCCCAAGAACGAATCAAGCTAATTTGGGATAACCTGTTCTGAAGTGAAATGTATTGCAGAGCGAACATTCTGTATTGATCGAAACAAATAGTGGCAGAACGGATCATGTGCTGCAGTATGAGGAGGGTGAGGTAAAACTTCCCAACAACTTCATTCTAAATAGTTTTCAACAGGTATTGCAATATGTGGCCAAGTGTTGTCATTACAGAATATTATGCATTCATGTCTGGCCGCATATTTTGGTCTGTTTTCGGCCAATGCTACTAAATAGTTGTATTGGGTTTAGGTTAACGTGGCCCTGTGATGGCGTGGCCACGTTTCGGCTGGTTGGTTAGTTATTTAACGTTTCTCGTTATCGTAATGGATCTATTTTGTATCGCAGCTAGCAATTCGGTCCAAAGATTGCATGATTTCATTTAAAAGCATTTAAACAGCATCGGTCACGAAATTTATTGCTACTTCCGCTATAGTATCTTAAACTAGGGAAATACCCTCATATAAAACATGTTGGTTATTCTTCTTGTTTCAAATAAATACTATCTACACACAAAACAAAATTGTCAACTAAAAACAAACACAATTATTTGCTTCCATTCTATAATATTACTCTTGAGTTTCTATAAATAAATGCAGTGAATTTCAAGAGAATTACATACTAACATTATTTAAGTATCTTGCTAACATCAAAGCAAATGGAGGGGATTGGATAAAAATTACACACATGTAAACAATTCGTAGCAAATATTTTAAAAATAATAGACCCCTATAATAATGTTTATTGTTTAAACAATCTAAGAGCAGCAAATATTCTAACAATATGAGTAGTAAGTAAAAATAAAGAGCCCAGTAAGAGAGTTTAGGCGTAAGTGTTGCTGTGATATGAGAGGCCAACAAAAATGCAAAAAACTCACACTCGCATACACACCAACAAACACTCTCAAGTTGTGAGTACATAAGTGAGTAATTTTAACAAAAATCTACACAGATACATACGAATACCTACAGATACAAATATAACAAGCAAGAGCAACAATAAGAATAATAAAAGATACAAAAGAACGAACGAACGAACAACAACAAAAAAAAATAACTTAAAATAAACAGCATCCGTTGAATGCAAATAACACAACAGCAAGAAGAAACAAAAAACAAAATTATACAAAAACAATAGTAATAGCGTATAATAATGAACGAAAGAAGGCATTCCTTAGATTGACTTTGCGGTATATATAGTTGGTTGGTTCAGTTTGTTGTGATTTAGTTGAGTATAAATTGGTGTTAAAACACAAAAATATTTCAAAGAAAAAAAATACATAAATCTAACAAATACAAGTGACAGACAAAAATTTGCTGTTGTTGTATTTTTAAAAGATTTTTTGTTTTTGTTGTTTAGGAAAAATTAAAATAAATTTGTTAAATTGTTAAGTGAGTGTGATGAATAAATGTATGAGTATTCAACAATGTATGGATGTATGCAAGTATGTATATTACATATTATGTTATTGTTGTATGAGTGCAATTTTTTTTTAGTTGGTGACATTAATTTGTAGAACAATTTTGTTTAAAGTACATACATATATTAAAATTAATTATAATTAAAATTAATCTAAATAAATATGCGGGTTGTTTTGAGATTAAAATTGGTAAACATTTACAATAAATAGCATTTCAATTGCCAAAATATTTAAGAAATAAATATGTAGTACATACATATATACATATGTACATACTCGTATGTATGTATCTGTAGTGAACCAGATAATAAATACATATAATGTATACTGATAATGTTACCAAATTGTTATAGGTATGTAGTAAATATTTAGAATTAAACAAGTGAAAAATGGCTATGGCTCCTCCAATCATATGATACCCTACAAAAAATAAAAAAATTAGTATGTATGTATTAATTAATTAGTATGTATAGGTATTAATAAAAAATGTTTATTTTTTCAAAACAAACAAAACAAATGTAGTCTTTAGGTAAAGCTACAATTGTTAAGAATGTTGAGATGTTAACAAATTCGGTTCTTCAGCAACGCTGCTGTTCTTGGTGGAGGTATATTTTTTGCTTGGACCAGCACTTAGAGGATGACCCCTACTCATGCAATGCATTTTGTTGGAACTAGGAATATATGTAGGTTATGGAGGGAAGTTACAGGGAGTAATATTTTTAAACACTTGATTTGTATGAACACTTCTGAAGGAAGTTTATTCCACTAAAGAACGAACTTTTTCCTGTAATGTATTGTGCGATCCACTGTCCACCATGAATGGATGAGTCCTGACTGAATAACGTATATTATACAAAAAATTGTGAGTTTCGTTGAATTTCTGATTTCAGCAAAACACATTCCATTGCAGCGATGCTCCAGTGAATCAGTAGAGTTGCATACGAGTTGTATTCCGTTTTAACTTAAATATAGGTGGTGTAAATAGCAAGGAGATCAGATGGAGTAAAGTATTTCCTACACCGTTTAAGATACCAAGCCACTTGAAAGCTTCCTTTGCCACTAGAAAAATGCATTAAGTTCAACGAACCTCACACTAAATTCTCATGCTTAGAACAACAAAAGCGTCTGATTGCTTAATATTTACATCACCCATTAAAACATGAGCTGTCGTACGTTTGTATGTTGAGTTTAACGTGCGTTAAAGCGACTCTATTCGCACGACCCCATTCAGAGATTGTCACAAGATCTTGGTTAAGAGTATAATTCATGTTTTGCCTCATTGCCCCAATCTGCAAAGGAATATATCGTAGAAGGTAATTTAGAAAGATAAGAAATAAAGTAGCAAAAAGAACGGAGCCTTGCGGTACCCCTGAAACAACATTGAACTCGTTTAATGAAATCCTATGTATAACAACTCGTATAGTAAGATTTCTGAAGAAACTCGATTTAATCGAAAGAATAAGTTTCGATAAAAGAGCACCATAAGAATCTGTCGAAATATCTCTCCACCACTCTACCATTTTTCCCATAGGAAGACTAGTAAGTCTCCCGTAAAGCGTCTTATACGGAAGCCGTACTGGCCCGTCATTAAGTAAATTGTTGGACTCCAAATGTTCCACGAGATGGTAATTTACCGTACTTCCCATAACTTTAGAAAGTGCAAATAAAATTGCCTCTCCCATTTTAGTAATCGGCGCTACATCGCTACATCGACACGGTATAAGGTGCTGAAAAGGTGTCGGAAAAAATTGGAATAACATGAACGTTTTCACAAGCTGTTGATGTTATGAATTCTATATCGCACGAAAATTCACTGTGAAAATAATAGATCTGTAATTTCGTAAAATTCGTGATAGTTTCGCTTAATAAAATCGTTCTTCTAAGAATTTGAAAATACAAGAGCTATTGTTGAGAAGCCTTTGCATGCATCTTAGAGTGTCACTTTAAAAAATTCGGCTGGATATGCAATTACGGTGAATAAAACACACCAGTGGCAGATGTTAATAACAAATTGTTGACCTATTATTAATGATATGGATATTAAGCCATGTGGTAAAAACAGGAGGATGCTACGTGTAATACTGCAATGGAAACAGGAAAATTATTGCATATTATCCCTATAATATAATTTAAAAAAATTTAGCTGTTAATTGCCTGCCCCATATTGTGATTTAAAAACACTGGATTATAGTCCAATCTATGTTTTTAGTTTAAAATATATTTTCATTTTTAAAATATCCTTCAATAGGAACCAAGTCAAATTCTAACAAAATATTCAAGTGTTTGAATTTTTTTGTTGGTATAGTTTAGTATACAGTGTTCTGACACTTCTTTTATTGAAGAATATTTCAGTTTTACTACCAGGCACATTCTGTCTTAAATAATTTTCGATATCTGGGTATATTAACCATTTAAATGAATCGCCAAAGTTAACTAACTCCAAACAACTAGCCTGAGTTCTATGTAGATAAAACTACAATATACCTAAAGAAAATCATTACATCGGAAATTTTATTGACGATGAATATACCAATATTTAACGCTTTCTAGTAATACGCAAACTGATAGACACTCTTTTCTTCTGCAACATGGAAACAATTTATATATTTTGTTATACGAAAATTTACTCAGAATTCTGCCAATTCTAATGTTAAACTGCTTAACATGTGACGAACTGCATTCAGGAATAATTATTGTTCTGAAGAAGGGATTCAATTCACTTCAAGTTTAGTTTCAATCGTGAATATATTACAATCCAAGTTAAGTTTCAATAGTGGATATTTTACAGTTCAAATTTAGTTCCAATCTTAGATATTAACCAATCTAAGTTTAGTTTTAACCATGGATATATTACAATCCAAGTTTAGTTTTAATCGTAGATATTTTACAATTCAAGTTTTATTCAATTTTGGATATTAACCAATCTAAGTTCAATCATAGATATATTTCAATCCAAGTTTAATTTCAATCGCAGATACTTTACAATCCATATTTAGTTTCAATCGTGATAAGTTTCCAAGATAAGTTTTAATCGTGGATATATTACAATCCCATTTTAGTTTCATTCGTGGATATTTTACAATCCAAGTTTTGTTTCAATCTAAAGCATGTCATTATTGACAAGTACTTTTCACACTGCTTTCTAACACGCAAACTAGTTACAAGTAATGAGTTAAATAACAAATTGATTGTTGGGTTTCACAGAAGGCATTATCAGTAAGAATATGCTAATTATGTTTATGTATGTAAATGACTAGAACGGTAGCAATTATATAAGAGATAAATAGTATGTACATAGGCCTTTATATGACTATCTACTACTTTCAGGTAATGCAAGTGGTATGTAGTCAAATTTGAAAAGTGAGTTATTGAGTATTTACAGGACATGACAAATTTTTTCTGGATATCTATATTAACCAATTCTAACTAATAAATAATTAAACAATATACTCGTACTTGTACATATGTACATACATATGTATGTGTATGTTACTAATTAAATAACATTAATTAACAAGTTAGCAATTAACACAAATTTGTTAGAAAATTGTTGCCAACATTTGTGAAAACTTAATTATTGTAAATACATACTATTTGCCATTATTTGTCCCAAAACCGAAAACTTTAGTTCAACAAATTCTAACAAAATTATTTTTGTAATCTAAATACAAATAAAAATACCTACATACTTCTTTACAAAGTATTCATATTCAAGTACACAAATGTACTACTGAGTGACTGGCTGAGTCAAAGAGTGGATTGTATGAATGAATGAGTGTGTTTCTAACAGTTGAATACACAAAATTGTTGGTTGCTGCTGCTGCCTGCTGTTGGTTGTTTGGTTAATTGAAATAAATTGAATTTTATTGTTGTTAATAAAACAGAAAAACAAACAAGAAAAAAAAACAACAATGAAATAAATAAAATTTAACAACAACAAAAACAACTGATTGTGAGTGAGTTCATACATCATGATATCAGCAATAATAATACAATACAGTAACAACAATGCGAACACATACAGATCAGCAACAACAGCAACTTTTTAATAGCGGTAGCAGCATCAATACATCCATTCATTCATTTAATGCAGAATCCACCAAAACAATGAGAATCAACCAATCGACCGTCTCAACGTCAAGAGAATAAACAAACGACCGACCCAACGACAGACTGACTACTTTAACAAAACACAACCCCAAACAATTGTATTAGAGTAGCCATATTAATTGATTATACGAATTGTAATAATAAATTTTAAACCAAAAATCGCTAAAGTAAACTAAGTCCAAGCAACTAGACCAAGCTGTAGTAGATATAGCACAGAATACTCTTTAAACAACTAATAGATATTTTACAAGCCCAGATTCAATTGTATGTATTTTACAATCCACTTTTAGTTACCATCATGAATATTTTACCATACAATTTAGGCTTTAGTCGTGGATATTTTACAATCTAAATTAGGCTTTAATCCTGGTATCAATCGTAAATATTTTACTATTCAAGTCAAGCCTTACACGTATATATGTAGTGTCTATTCCTGCTTAAGCTTCAATCGTGGATATGTGACAATAAACGTGAATATTTTGTCATCGGAGTTAAGCATCAATTGCGTGTATTTTACAAACCGAATCGGGCTTAAATAATGTATGTATATATTACAATTCGCGTCCCGCTTCAATCGTAGATTGTGTCTAATCGAAGTTTAGCTTCAATAGTTGTATTTAATAATCCACGTTTAGTTTCAAGAGTGGATATTTTACACTTAGATTCAGATTTAAATCAAGAATATTTTCTAAACCATGTTAATTTCGTTCGGGAATATTTTACAGTCTTAATTGTTTTACAATTCAAGTAAGGCTTCAATCTTAGATATTTTTCAGTCCACATCGGCTTTAATCTTGGATATTTTACAATCCAAGTCAGGCTTGAAATCTTGAATATTTATAATCCAAATAAGCCTTCGATCTTTGATATTTTTCAATCTAAATCGGATTTAGTCTTGGATACTTTACTATCCAAGTCAAGCTTGAATTCTTGAATATATTAAAAGTAAGGCTTTAATATTAGAAATTTGACAATCCAAATCGGCTTTAATCTTAGATATATTATAATCCAAGTCATTCTTGAAATCTTGAATATTTTACAGTACAAGTTTTACTTTAAGTTTAGGTTTATTCGTGTCCTTCGTTTACCAATTCAATATCTTTATTGGCGAATATTCTAAGCTTCATATTAAGAACGTTACGTTTCCAATAATTTTCAATTTCTGTATCTAATACTCATTTGTAAATATCTCCAGCAATAAACTAACTCCGAGCATCTATCCTGAGCTGTAGATAAAATAACCAATACGATTTATGTTTATCAAATCGATTCATGTAAATACTATATCGGACAATTTATCGAAATGGCTGGCCCTCATTTCTTCTTTATTTCTTTCATTACATTCAAAGACTTTCAGTATCTCTTGGCAGAATGCTTGATCAAATGGTTTAAGATGTTATGTGATTTTAAGGATTTGCATGGTTGGTGAAGATTTGTGCCTTAGTATTAAGTGGGTAATTTTGTAGTCCATTAGTAGTTGATTTAAGTCAGTTCGACCTAGAATTTTCGCTTAGTTTGAAAGCTCTACAAAATATTTCCCAAAGTAAGGAACGCAGAAAATTGAAATTGCCACCTTCGGAAAAAATTCGAAGGAATAGTTACGAAGCCCGCAACCCTTCCTTGGAACGGCTCTGGGACCAATTCTTTAATTATTTTTTTTTAATATTTTTTTAATAATTTGTTTTTAATATACATAATTAACTAACACAAACTGCGAAACTTTTTAGATTATCTGCAGAAAACACCCAGAGACGGCTAGTTTGTCGGGGCACCCATGATTATCACTCTCGAAACTATATCTATGAAAGCTATAAATAACTAATAACCCTTCTTAAAAACGGTTCTAGAAGTAGTTCTTCAATCAATGTTTGGAACTAGTTTTGAGAGGCGGTGAAGGAAATTTTAATTTTTAATTACATTAAAAAAGTCTATAACCAGCAATGGCTAATGATTCTTGGTTATGGTCTTATTCCTTTAAATATAAAGCAAAAATCACCAAACTTTTGTAGGCTCTTAAAATGCTTTAATCTGGCCACAATGAACAGCGTTGCCAACTTGGTGCGTTTCGCACCATTTTTGGTGTTTGTTTTAATTTTTTGGTGCGCGGCGCGATGATGTTATGAAATCTTTCTTTTTGCTAATTTTTAATTGCAGTTTTTTAAAAATTCATTATCATGAAATCTATACGATGAAAAAGGACGCCATTAAATGAAAATAAAAATTCTTGCGTAGCCTGATGGTTTGGTCTACTGAACTGTAGGCGGACAACCAGGGATAGAGTCGCAGTTGTGCACTAACAAGTTTTATTGGTGCGTGTTTTTTTAAATGGCACTTTTTTTTCTTTATTTTGGAGCGTTTTGAAATTTCAAAGTTGACAACGCTGACAATGAAATCAAATCATATCATACCATTTCTTTTCATTTATGTAGGTATAAATGGAAATAACAAAATTGTTCTCATTATTATGGGAATATTTGCCGTTGTTATTGTTGTTATTTTTATTAATAATAATTTTCCTACACGCCAGTATTATTGTTTGATAATTTTCTGTTTAATATTTTTGTTTATTCATAAACAAAATTATTTACCATTCATACTGCTTGATAAAAATTTATGTAAATCTCACTCTAACACTCTCTTAATTCGCCAGATTTTTTGCTGGCTCTTGTGTTTTCAATTTACACTCTCTCTTCAGTTTGTTATAATTTTTATTAAGTGTTGCTGTTAGTTTTGGCTGCAGCTGTGTTGTTGTTGTTATTGTTGTCATTACCCTTAGTATCAGCATTGTCAACTTGGTGCGTTTCGCACCATTTTTGGTGCTTTTTTAAATTTTTGGTGCGAAAAATTCTTTAGTTGGTGCGCGGTGCGCTTTTTTTAAAATTTTGGTGCGCTTTTTAATTTTTGGTGGCACCAAAGCAAATTCAACACAACTTTTTGTTTCAGTGTGAGAAAAAATCTTTCTACAATAAAATAAACCTATTTGAGTGTTTTTTAATTTTTTTTCGAAAATGTGATGAAATCTTTATTTTTACTAATTTTTAATAATTCATAACTCATGAAATCTATACGATGAACAAATGTATTTTAAATACGAATGTATGATAAATGAAATCAAATTCTTCAAAAATCTTTGTTGGAAAATTAATTAACATTTCAAACATGTAAATAAAAATTATTATATAACCTGATGGTTTGGTCTACTGAACTGTAGACAAACAACCAGGATTAGAGTGCCAGAGGAATACTAACAAATTTTATTGGAAAAAATCAACTAGAAAACAAAAATATATAAAAAAAGTACCAAATATGTACTGAAATTAGCTTTTTACCAATTAGTACTTAAGTTTCGAATATCATATTGTGAGTTAAATTTTGAGTGCTTATTTTATTAATATTAGCTCATTTATTAAAAAAGGCTTTTACTATTATTACTTTTACTAATAATTGTTGATAAAAAGTTTTTTTTGAAGATATTAAAAAATTTCAAATTAATTCAATAAATATTTGAAACAAAAACGAAATTCTTAACTTGGTGCGTTTTTTGTAAATGGTGCGCTTTTTTCTCCATTTTGGTGCGTTTTGAAATTTCAAAGTTGACAACGCTGCTTAGTATCTCTTGTTAAATTTATTGTTTCGTTTTTTTGTTGTACATACACATACATGCATAATGCTTGTACTCAAATTCACATACACAATTACTTAAGTATTTGCATGCTGATGCTTGTATGCCTGCCTGCCAGTCTATTTATTGTATTTTTGTTTATTTATTTAATCATACGTGTGTATTGGTATGTTGTGGTCGCTGCTAGTCAGTGTTATTTTTTTTTTTTTTGTAATTGCTGTTGTTTTCATTATTCAGTGTGTCCAAAGATTGTTTAATTTACATCAACGAAAAGTTTATATTGTGTTGAGTTGATTTTTTGCTTTTGCTTATTTTGTTGTTGATGCTGCTGCTGCTACTACATATCCATCTGTGTACACTGTGCACAAACAACTACTGTTGTTGGTAGCAAAGTGCTATTGCTATTTTGGTTTTATATTGAGTGTCTTGTTGTATTTGTTTGTATATTGTGGAAGTCTTAATTGTGATCTCGTAAAGTAAAGTGTTTGTTCGGCAAAAAAAAAAAAAAAAATAACACAGATAAAAAGAAATTTGTTCTAAAAGATAAATTTGGTAAGAATATATTTGCAAACAAATAAAAAAAAAATAGCAGAAAAATATATCTACATACTTGGCGTTAGTGGTTTTAGTTTGGCTGTATGCTTTATACATATGTATGTAGTGTTTGTTAAGATTTATCAAGTGCTCTAAATATGTACATACATATGTATGTATAGGTATTTACACTCGTATGTACATACATATAAATATGTACATGAAAGTGAAATTTTTTTGAAATAAAATTAAATTTAATTTAATTAATAATTTAAATACAGTAACTAGGTATTATTTATTGTAAAAAACAGTTTAAATAAAGTTTGAAATAATTGTTAAACATTTTAGCAATATTGCTTTAAATGTACAAATGCATTCATATCCAAGTTAAAAAAAATTAAAAATCAAAAAAAAAGTCAACCAAAGGAAGAAAAAAATACCACCAATAAGTCGGTGTAATAACATAAAACAAAGAAAGTATAGTGCCAAATTTGAGAAAAAATTGTAGAATTTAAGACACTTAAAATACCTAATCCTATAGACGACCATAGGTCCATAGAATAGCTGCATACAAACGTTAGAATGTTAGTTATGGGTCATTCCATGGCATTTCGACCCAGTTGGGAAAATGATCTTTGGATTTTTTCAGGGATATATTGAATTTATAATTTTACTTGTAACACATTGAAATATAGGTTGTAGAACTACGAAAGTATGAATGTTCTTTTTAAATTATAAAACGATATACATATGTATGTACATATCTATCTAACCATGTATGTACATACGCGCCTCTATCTGACTATTGAAGGCCTGGTAGCACCATGATTGATTAGAAATGTTTGGTATTGATTGGTATCAGTCTATTAGAACCAGAATTATGGAACTTGCCATTAATAATGAGACATCAAAGGGAATTGAATATATGTAACTGTCAAATAATATTCCAAAATGAAATTAAAAGTTCGTAATGGAGACCTCTATATAGTTTTAAAATATAATATACATTTAAATTATATTTAATTAAAATATAAAATTTATTTATTAAATTTTTATGAATGAAAGACAAAAATATTAAAACTCTTATCGTTTAAAAATCAAGTGATAAAATTCTAAGACTATTTTATACTCTTCCAGCTTTATAAACATTGCATTTTTTACACAGATATTTCACTTTATACATAGTTTGTATTGGTATTCTTACAATATCTACCTGATTGTTGATTAGTATCGGTCTATTAGAACCAGAATTGTGGACCAAAATTTAAGACAACTTATTATAATAGGCCAATAGATTTAGGGTCATAATTAATGGAATATGTCTTTAGGGTATATAAATGCCTATAGTGGCTCACAGTTTATTTTATGCAGTACTCATTTTTTCATGTCGCAGCTTATGGGTTTCGAAAACTTGAACTTAAAACTTGGAATTACACGATTTAATATTTGGAGTGATATCCTCTATTATCTACATTAGCAATTGTTAAACCAAGTTCCATCGTCGTAGATGACCGAAATTTAGCCTGCACAGTTTGTTTTTCGGGTTTAAAAACAGTTTATTGTGTGCAATTTAGTCATTAAAATCATGTTGGCCCAAGAAACTTCGAATATGCTGTTTTCAAATATATAATATATAATAATAATAAACGGCAATTTTTGTTCATTGGTATACCCTATTGTGTAATCAGTATGTTCCATTATTTTTAATTGAATTCTGTCTTAATACTTTCTTCTAATATGCAATTTGTGCTGGACAATAATTTAGAACGTGAAAGTCAAATTATTTATTTTTTTTTTCAACTGAATTCGGTGAATGGAGAAAAAATATAACGGCAGTAAGATCCAAGAATTTGACCGATTTGTGGAATGAAATCCAAAATGCTTGGTACGCAATTACACAAGAGCGCTGTATGGCTCTGGTGAAGAGTATGATCAGAAGATCTGCAGCTGTTATTAAAAAGAAAGGATATCATACTAAATATTAGGATTTAAATATTTTTTTTGTTTATCTTATGAAATAAAATTTTTATTTTGTGCTGTTCAGAGTTTTTTTGGGTAGCTGTATTCTGGAGAGAAAACTATCGAAATGAAACAAATTAATAATACAAAAAGTGGAGTGGTATCATCTTGGGGTGACATGTAACACGTTTGAAAAACAAAAGAATATACAAAAAAATTTGCTTTAATTGTTAGAATTGCAAAGTGTGCTAAACTTCTGTCCACCAGTGTAGATAAAAATGTAAAATTTCAAACCGTATTGCCTTTAATATAAATTAGCTAAATCTTATTTTAATTTTTACTATCTTTTTAACTTATAATTCATTTAATTGCTTTAATACGAACTTTAATGTATATATCTTTAATATAACATATAACTATTAACTTGTTTTCATAACAAGCCAAAATTTATCTAAAGTATACTAACAAAATTTGCAATTTAGTACCCTTACCACCTTTAACAGCATCCATTTTAACAACAGCAATAATAACGAGATAAATATAATAACCTGACAAATGTTTTTGTATACCTACAGATAAATTACACGTATGTACAACCAACAAAGGAAACGGACATGCGCCATATTGTATAAAGATAAATAACAACAACTACTAACAAGAAACAAAAACAGTTGATATGGTAGTGGTAACTAGCAGCAGCAAACAACCACAAAGATAAAAAAACTTGGCAGCAAAAATAGCTAACACTCTTTGCTAAACACACATACGCTAAAGAGCCCAAAATCAAAACAAGTTAAGAGAGAGAGAGAGATAAATACATAAGACAAAGAGCGTGAGTGCTTAAACATTGAGTATGTTTAAGTAAAAGCACTCACAATTATAAGTTAATAAAACCAGTTAATATCTTTATTACTCCGTAATTGGTTATTTTAAACAATAACAATAATAAATTGAAAAATGGCGTTTACCCGCCATCAAATTGAAAAAAGACGTTTAATTGAGTTGGTTAAATTGAATCCCATTTTGTGGGATTGTCGTTTGCCACACTACAAACGATCGGACAAGAAAAAGGCCCTAAAGTGGATTGAACTGGGCCGTATATTCAGTGTGAATGGCGAAAGAGTGCAAAGAACATTTACTTCTTTAAGAGAAATATTTCGCAGAGAATTAAATCATGAGAAAATGCTGGGTGCCCGCTTTAAATCCAAGTGGGAGTATTATGATGAAATGGCATTCCTAAAAGAAGTGATAAGAGAAAGAAAGTAAGTTCAAGTTAAGAATAATTTGTATTTAATGAATTGTACGATTATTTATATTTTTGTTTTTTCTTAAAGATCACGCGAACGTGCCAAATCGAATGATGTTATGCCGCCGAATTTGAATACCACCAATAATAACACCTCAACCGGCATAGATGAGTACCAGTATTTTGCTCCCAATGATCCCAACAATCCACAAAATCAATCCACCACACCGCCTATAACTACCACGCAGGCGCCAATATTGCCCCTAACACAACCGTTAACGGCCACACAATTATTACCTATTACCACACAAAATGGCAACTCTACACCACTGCTGCCGCCCATAACTCCCACAAATTTGCCCGTAACCATGACAACTATAGCCTCAACACAACTACAACCAGATGTTTTACTCAATTTGACACCCACAACTTTGGCAGCTTTACAAAAACTGAATGCAACTGGCAACACTTTTACCAGCCAACAACAACAACCCTCACGACCCCTCTCAAGAGCCCGATCTCTAACCATACGTTCTTGTTCCTCTTCGCCCTCTATATACATTAAAGATGAACCCGACTCTTTAGAGGACACCATTTCGTTGGACACCAATTCCAATGGTAAAATCAAAGATACTCACAAATCTCTAAACAGCCGTTCCAAGGAAACTTCCTCTAAACTTTTATTAAATTCCAAAAATCTTAATTCCTCTACCCAAAATCTAGTCATAGATGAACGAGACTGTACGGATTTGGATGATGATCCTGATGATGATGTGGACATGCTGGATGATCGCTTATCAATAGCCACCTCCCTGCAAAGTCTTAATAAGAATACACCGGCCGTGGCCGCGGGTAATAGTAGCCAACGTCCTACACCACGTGCCCATTTGGCTCACAATTTGTTTCCCAAACCTACAGCAAGAGAGATACTCTATACGAAATTCGGGGAATTTTTGGCGGCTCGTTTGAATACCTTAAACGAAACAGTGGCCAATGAGTTGATGAATAAAATTTTAATGTTAATAGCAGAGAAGTAAGTTTGAGCAATGAATTATTGTAGCAGAATTAGTTCACTTTATAACAAGATATTTAAAATATTGCAAAATTTTAAGGGAACTTTCGAACACAGTGGAGAAATTTAAAATAATATGCATTTAAGTCGGTAATTTCTTTAAGTGATAGTAACACTAGAAGAGGTATCATTAAGTTTATGTTTTGAATTTGGACTCTATAAACCAATCAGGACAGGGATCTACAGACTTCATAGTCGGACACCTAGTTAAATTTTGCACAAATCTTCCAAACGTTTCAGAAACATAAAATTTATATCGTTTTAAATTTTGCAAATACCTGAGGCTTTTTACGAAGTATAATTATATATAAGTTTTTAATTTGAACTCGATTAACCAACGAGGTTAGGGGTCTCTACTACCCAAAGAGTATATGATATATTTGCAAAATATATCACATCGGATCATAAACAGAAAATTGGCATAATTTTTTATGTGAGTTAGACCTGAGCTCCTTGATATCCTTATTCATGGTTTATAAGATTGAAAACTTAAACTTAACTTTTCCACGTCTATTGTAAAATCGTTTTATTAGTTTTAGAAACATTAAATTTACATCGTTTTCCATTGGCATAATTTTTAATATTGACTAGACCTGAGGTGATTTAATTTGGGTCCTTGATAACTCTCCATTGGTTTATAAAATTCAAAACTTAAAGTTTTATTAAAGTCGTTTTATTAGTTAAGAAATTATATGGTTTAAATTGGTTAAAATTCTCAACTTAAACTCAATTTTACCTCGTCTATGGTTGTCTTAAAATAGGTTTATTAGTATATGAGTTATAGTTTTGTTTAATTCAGACAGTGCTTTAGTGCCACCGCTGCTTGGAATGTTTAAGTGCATCCTTGAAATTGACACCGCTACAGTGGTTTAGCTCATGGAAGCCAATTTCCTGAGCAGCAGAAAATTTCTTAGCAGCAGAAAATTTGTTTATTAAATAGAATTTCTTCAATCTTAAGACTATTTTGTGGAATTTTTGCACAATGTTGGATTCCAGGAAATGGAATGGAAATCATAGTCATTTCCATTCTTAAGTTTTATAGTTCCTGGAATCCAACATTAAGCAATTATTCCACAAAATGGTCTTGAGATCGAAGAATTTCCATTTAATAATCAATAGATAGATCCAGTCCTAGTACAAGAAGGGATGCTCCTTTAGTTGTAAACTTCATGTTGCTAAATTATTCTTTAAACAACAAGAAGTTTGTAAAATTTATCTAATTCGAAACAAATATCACAAGAAGAATGCTAAAATAGTCCATGATTATCTTTGTGGCAAGCACTGTTTTAGCAATTTACCAGCAATTTACTGGTACTGACCGCGTAATACAATTAATACATTGATATTGTAATTCATGTTCTTATTAGGTCCACCATTGTTTTACAGTAATTTAGGCTTAACAAAATCTAATTAAATATGTTATGTATATTCATTTTCAACAATTTTCCTTTTATAGATGTTTGTTTTCAAAATTGTTTACACAGAAAAATTGTTATTAGTATTAAGTATGAGTATTAAATTGAATTGAAATTCTCTTTATGTTTTCCATTAACTCTAAGAGTTTTAGCTTATAAGTTAGATGATTTCTACCCAAAAGACTACATACATGCATATTTGTTTCAACATTATTATTAGTTTAAGTTTTATATACAATAAGCAATTTTTTTTAATATATAATTAAAAATATTGATATTAACTGAATGTGGATTTTTGTTTTTTTTTGTATTAAAAACTATTTTAAAATGGAAAGTAAAACGTGTTTTATTTATACATATATGGGCAATTTCACGTCAAGTGACCCCATTTTTAAAATCGATGTCTTCCGATTTGGATGAAGTTTGTAAGGTTAGTACTATTGGATAGTATGCCAGACACAAATTTTCAGCTCTATCATTCAAGAACTGCCGGAGTTAGAGGGGGTCAAATTTGGTCATTTTGGTCATACAGGGTTTTCTTAAAAGGAGTGTAACTTTTCACCTATTGGTTCTAGCAAAAATTGTCCAAAGGACTTTAGATGGCTATTTTTCAATTATTCGAAAAATAGTTTTTTTTTTTATTTTTTTTTTTTTTTTTAATTTTTAAAAGATATTATTTCGCACTCTTAATTTATATATTAGAGAAAATTTTTAATTAGGCTGGAGTTCGTTTTTAATTAATAACTCGAAGAATACCATTGTAAAAACTATAGTTTTCTAGACAAATGTTTTCACAATGGTGTTCTTCGAGTTATTAATTAAAAACGAACTCAAGCCTAATTAAGAATTTTCTCTAATATATAATTATTTTTTTTTTTAATTTTTTTTTCAATTTGGACCCTTTTTTTCCTTAAAAGAAAGTTTATACAATTTCCTTTAAGGCCTTTATAATCGCTTAATGGGATGCGAGTGCGATATCTATATAATCGCTGATCATTTAGTAGCATATCATGCACTTTGGCTATAATTTCTGTTGTTGTTGCTGTTTTTGGATACCCTCAATGCTTCTACAACCACGTTAAAATTCAGCAACCCAATTTTCTACTGTGGTATATTAAGCAGCACTTTCACTTAACACATTCAACATATCATTATGATAAAACATTTTTAATTAAATATGTAATGACACCACGAATTTCTAATTTTTCTATTGTAAAAAAAATCACGGATGCGTTTTTTTGAACACCTGTTTCTATATGAAGCAGTTGGCAGATCGAAAAGACATTTAACATGTGTTCACAGCACAGATGTAAGTTTAAAAAACAAACTGCTAAGAAATTTCCGAACCACCCTCGTAATATTTTTTAAACACATGGAAAATTTTAATAAAAAGTTGTGAATATTGGGTATTTTCTGTTGCAAAACTTTCTGAACTGTTCAAGTTTTACGTTGGCTCCAGCTTCGTCTTATCTCTTGTTTTTTGAGTTACTGCGTTGGTACTTTTATTTTCCTGTTGGTAAATTCATATCGCATTTCGTAACTTACAACTTAAACAGACAATATCATAAATTTTGATCTGGTTTAGTACGATTTACAAGATAATAATACATTTTTTCTTAAAAACCAAATTTCTTTAATATATTTCGCATACCTACTCGTATGTGTGTGTATAAATTGTCTATAAATTTTAATTTATTTTTATTTTATTACAAATAAAAAAGTCTACTTTGAATTAATGTCTGGCAAAGAAATACTATATATATACATATGTACGAGTATGTGCGAATCTCTGCAAGTACTAAAAAATTGTTGCCCACTTTAACCCAAACAACATGCAACACACAGCTCAATATTTACGAGTTCAGCCTTTTTGTAATTTTTCTAAAGCATTTGTATTTTAACACTATTATACTATATATTATTTTATTTCAGTTTATTTCTTTCAAATAACGAATGTGTAAATTCTTCTTAGCAGCTCCTTAGAATCTCTGAGAAATACACAAGGCATAACAGCTCAGACGAATATTTTACTCGTTGGAAAGTTACTGGTTCTGGGGAGAGAAATAATGGCAATTCAACCTTTGCATTACGAAACATGTTGAGTGTGTTCTAAACGTAATAGGATTGAATTTTTTTGGTATGAAAAAGTGCAACACATATTGTATGCAATTATAACGGCTTTTTACTGCCAAAATGCCACTTAGAAAAATAAACAGCAGAATTAGAAGTGTGAGCTGGGAGCAGATTCATAAAAATGCATATATACTATAATACTTGGCTAACACACACATTTTCATAAACAAGGTAGAATGCATGAATGAACTGTTAAATTTGACACATTAAATACCCTACAGAGCGTATGTTTGGTAACGAAAAACGTATGAGGATAAAATATTTTCCAAAATTTAATCTGGGGTTCTGCCAAATCCAGTTCAAGAAATTCCACTACTTTCAGTAAGTGAGTCCACTGATCTTCAGGACAAAGTGAAGTAGGGCAGCTACCAATCTCCAAGTACTATATGTACATATGAGCTTTGCGAGTACATAAGTATGATATTAAAAAAAATCCTTTTTATAACCAACACCAAAAAAGATGGGGGTATATTAATTTTTCATATCATTTGTAAAAAATTAGTTAAAAAAACAGTCTGTGTCAGTTCGCCTAACAAACAAGACATACATAAATCAAATATCGGACAAACCATATTAAAATTCCTCTCACTCTCTTAATATACATACATAGTATAAACAAAAACATTATATTCGCTTTGTGTAAATTACGTTAACATTAACAAAAACAATACCAAAAGGAATTCAAAAACCCTAGTAATATAAACTAATTTCCATCATGAAAGATCCTCCAGATGGGGGACTCATACCCCCCATTAGATTTGAAAATTCAAAAAAATTATCAATTATGACAGCCGGTCCTAAATATTTAATAATGTCCCGAAAAAACAGTGAATCCACTTTAGCTAACGTTTCACCTTTCTTAATTAAGAAAGTCGTCGATAGCACATGTGGAGGAGAAGTAGAAATGTGTAAAAAATTGAGAAATGGTACAATATTAATAAAAACAAAAACCTACACACAAGCTAGTAAGCTTATTCAATTATGTTCTTTAAATTACGACATTGAAATAGATATGACAGAACACAATTCTCTTAACTTTGTACGCGGAGTAATTTACTCAAATGATCTCCGTGAAATGCCAGAAGAAGAAATACTAAATGAGTTAAAGCGCCAAAATATTTACAAAATAAATAAAATAATGAAAAAAGTGAATAACGAATTAAAAGAAACTGGGTTAATTATTGTCACTTTCGGCTCAATTACCCTCCCCACCGAAATCTTTATTGGATATGAGAGAGTAAGAGTAAGGCCTTACATTCCTCTTCCTTTAAAATGCAAAAATTGTTTACGCTTTGGTCACCACATCAACAACTGCAACAACAAAAAACTTTGTACGGTATGTTCAAATGAATTCCACACTAACGTAGAGAGCAATGAACAATGTGAACAACAAGCTTCATGCATAAATTGTACAGAAAATAATAACGAAAATACCAATCACTCTCCCAACAACAAAGCATGCCCTATATTTTTAAAAGAAAAAGAAATACAAGCAATAATAACTTTAGAAAAAGTAAACAAAAAAACAGCTATTAAGAAATACCAAGAGAGAAATATTTCATCTACTTCTTCATACTCATCTGCAACCAAAACAACAACTTCAATAACAACATATGAAAATAAATCAAACCAAACATTAAATTCTAATAATAAACAACAAACAGATCAAAACACTGATGTAAATATAACGAGCAAAATAAATACTATGCCACCACCACTTTCATCCTCTTCACGAATATTACAAAATTATTCCGACATTGGAACTGATATAGATATATCAGAAGGAGATACTGAAACAGCTAGCAATTCATCCCAAAACGCCAAAACGATGGATACTAATAAGGTAGAAATCCTTCCAACAAACACATCAAAAAGAACACGACAAAAATTAAAGAAGCAAGCAGACGCAGAGGCCGCAGCAAAACGTCAAAAAAAATAATTAATTTTAAGATTTATATTATGCACCGGTAAGCGATTTGGTTCTATTGGGTAGAATTTGACTTTGGGCGGATTCGTCCATGATGGGAACGTACCATCTTCTGGGATATTCGCTACAGATAAAATATCTGTACCTAGTTTCCCTGCAAGTTGGGTGTTCTTGTATGGGCGGATCCGGTCGCTGTCTTCTCTGCCTGGAGGGACCAAATCGTAATATTGGTGTATAAAACCCTCATATTTTCAATATTTATCTAAATTATAATAACTTCATATATTTACCTTTAATTTTTATTTAGTTCATTAAATTTAACCAAACACTAAAACATACTTATACATAAATTTCATATTCTTCTAACATAAAATGTCCATTAAAATTATTCAATGGAATGTAAATGGATTTACTAATAATTATAATGAACTAACTCTACTTATAAAACGGTTTAACCCCAAAATTATAGCACTTCAAGAAACCCATATTCATAACAAATCACTTTATTCAATCCCTATTAACTTTTCCATGTATTCAATCAACACTTCCACAACACGTTACGGTGGTGTCGCATTATTAGTGCACAATTCGTTACCACAAAAACAAATACACTTACCAAACGAATTTGATGCAATTTGCGTTGAAATCAATTCGAAATTAAAATTTAGAATTATATCTGCATATATTCCCCCTGGCCAAACCCTTACGATAACAAACCTTGAAAACATGTTGACTGCTACCAATATCCCTGTTCTTGTAGCTGGTGATTTCAATGGTTGGCACCCGTTATGGGGATCAACAACGACCAACACTAGAGGAAGAATTTTAGCCAATTTCATTAACAAATCAAATTATGTTTTATTAAATGACAAATCACCCACCCTCTTCAATTCCCACTCTACACTTTCAAGTGTAGATTTGAGCCTATGTTCTCCCTTACTCACACCCCACGCCCAATGGAACATCGAGAAAACTTTATATGGAAGTGATCACTTTCCCATAGTAATCTCTCTTTTTCTTCCTAACCAATGCAATATTGTTAAACACTTTAAACCAAAATTCAAACTACAAAATGCCAACTGGGAACAATATAAATCTCTATGTATTGAATCTCACTCCAAAAGAGAAATTAGTACCAACATTAATAAGGACACTGCCAATTTTATCAGAATAATTTTGGAATCTGCCAATAAGGCAATTCCTCAAACACGTCACTCTAATGGAAAAATAGTACCCTGGTGGAATTCTGACTTAAACAACTTAAAGAAAATTAAGAACCAAAATTGGTATAAATTTAGGCATAATATGACCACAGAGAACTTGATCAATTACAAAAAAGCGAGCGCAAATTTCAGAAGACAAATGAGAATATACAAAAGGGAATCTATTTTCAATTTCACCTCTACAATCAACCCATCTACTTCATCAGAAAAAATATGGTCAAATATTAGAAACTTTACGGGGTATAGATCGAGAACTGGAATACATTGCATCCAAACCAATAATGACCCAAGCATTACCCTTACAAACGATATCGATATAGCAAATGAGATAGGTAATTTCTGGTCCACCAATTCATCTGACTCCAACTTTTCATCAGAATATAGGAATCGTAAAACCGATATACTAAACAACACTTCACAATCACTCCCAAATTCCAAAGCTACTTTAATAGAAAAAGATTTTACCCTCACTGAACTTCAGGCGGTTTTAAATAAAGTAAGGGGAAAAACCCCAGGTATAGATCGAATTTCATACCCAATGCTCAATCAACTACCAGTTGAAATGAAATATCGTTTGTTAAACCTTTATAATAATATCTTAGATAATTTCTTACCTCAACAATTCAAAATGAGTATTGTTGTCCCAATACATAAACCCGGAAAAGACAAAACATCACTTAATTCGTATAGGCCAATCTCACTTAACCCATGTCTGGCTAAAACACTAGACAAGATGGTAGCTAACAGACTCTGGTGGTTTGTGACAACTCATAAACTGCTTAGTAGTCGACAATTCGGTTTTATCCGAGGAAGATCGACAATAGACAGTCTACTTTACGCAGACTATCATATTGCCAATAATCTATCTAAGGGTAAACATACAACGATAATATCATTGGACTTTGAAAAAGCCTTCGACAAAATCGGTTTACATACGATTGTCGACCAATTAATACATTGGGGAATAGGCCCTAGAATTATAAATTACATTATTAGGTTCATGACCAATAGAAAATTTTCAGTTAGAATTCGCAATCAATTATCTGCCTCATACCCCCTACAAAACGGTATTCCCCAGGGGTCACCCTTATCGGTCATATTATTTTTAATAGCTTACAACAAGCTCTGCTCTATTATTGAGTTATATAAGGAAATAGAGTTCACGGCATACGCCGACGACTTTAACTTGATAATTAACTCGGACAAAAACAAAAACCCTGTAATCAATATAAATGCCTTATTTGTTAATATAAATGAATGGTGCAAATACTCGGGAGCAACCCTCTCTACAAATAAATGCAAATTTATACATATATGTCGTAAAAAACTATGCAAATGTACCATAAACGCCTCAATTTTCCAACTAATTGAAGTTAATAGCCTGAGGATTCTTGGATTACACTTAAACAAGAGATACACCTGGGATACCCATATAGATAATTTAGTCACATCTTTAAATAACCCTCTAAACATAATAAAATGTCTATCTAGCCATAAATATAACTGCAATGTTCAAATGTTGCTTTCAATAACAAATGCTTTAATCATATCAAAAATAAGATATTCTTTACCATTTTTTGGATTCTCCCCTAAATCCAAACTCAACAAATTAAACACAATATTGAATTCAGCTGTCCGTAATTCTCTGGGAGCCTTCCGGACAACTCCTTGTAAAAACATGTTTTACGAATCAAATACTCCATCCTTGGAAACACTGCTTAATATTAGTACAACTAAATTAGCACTTTCTTTCTGCACAAATCCTAATGTATTACTAAATGGTATAATTAAAAAAATCAATAGGACAAAGAAAGTCCCAAAAATTTTGCCCGTTATCATGAAAATAAAGAAAAACTGCAATGATATCAATATTGACTTAAAACCTTTTAGATTAAATACGATAAATTATCCCCCTTGGTTCCTTGGCACACACCACATCAATATTTCACTCCATAAACTTAATAAAAACCAACATAATCCTTCTCACCTTAAAATACTATTTAAGGGCATTCAAGAACAATATCCCCAACACAAATTCATATTTACCGATGGATCTAAATCCAACGCCGTTGTAGGATATAGTGTAACTCTAAATAAAAAAATCATAACAACCTCAATCCTACCATCATATAGTTCCATATTATCTGCTGAATTAATTGCCATATATCAAGCCATTAAGTATGTCGAACCTATGAGAGCTAAATACGCTATTTGTTCCGATTCGCTATCTTCATTGAAAATGATAATGAACATATCAAATAACAATCCCTACGCTTCCTACATAAGAAATAGTTTGATCCATAAGGGTAACAATGTAACACTAATATGGACTCCTGGTCACTGTAACATAGAAGGAAATGAATATGCAGATACTGCTGCGAAGAATACACTAAGAATGCCCCTACTGAGTACTGCTAACTACAACCCCAATGATATCTTAAAATATATCAAACACTGTTATAAAGATCGTGATAACACATTCTCCCAAACATCCCATTGGTACAAAACCATAAATAGCGACAAAATTGATATAAAGACTTATTCCAATAACTATACCAACAACCTTCACAGAAAGGACATTATTAAATTCTTAAGAATCCGCCTAGGCCACACAAAATATTCCCACGGGCATTTAATAAAGATGTCCAATATACCCGCTTGTAACTGCAATATTATCCGTCCCCCAACCCCTGAACACTTCCTTTCCATCTGCCCAGATTTTCATAATATAAGACAAGATATATTTATTAACAAAAACCCAATATCATTAATATCTAACCCAACTATAGATAACATTAAGACAATAATTAAATTCCTAAAAAAAGCTAACATTTATAACTTTATTTAATATAATTAAATAATTATAATGAAGTCGAGCTTAAAGCCTAAGTAGCTATAGCTCTGTATCAAACAATTAGCTTATAATTTTTAAATTTAAGTTAATTTTATAAATAAATAAATAAATAATAGTTAAAAAAAATTTATACATATTTTGGCTCGATATTATATTCCAAGACGATTTAGCAATGTCTTGCTGTCTGTTCGTTTGTCTGTCTGTTGTAGACACAATAGAGCCTAGAAGAAAAGTTCAGGGTTAATTGGTTTTAAAAATGGGCAACATCAGTACAAAGAAAGTTTCAGACATCATTATGCTTATTTTGCTCTCAATAACATTTAAATTTATCCATCTAGCATCTAGTTGAAATTTACACTAAATATTAGTAGTGGGTATAGAAGATTCGTCACTGCCGAATATAACACTCTTACTTGTTAGAAACTACTTATTGTGTTTGTACTCGTATGTGTTACTTTATACTTTCGAAATATTAACAAACGAATAGCCATAAAAATAATTTTCCATAAAATAAAAACTTTTGCCAAAAACTTTATGCTGCTCTCTTTTTTTTGTGCCATTTTGTTAATATTTCGCACAAACACAGAAAACTAAAGGGTCCACTGAACTCTGGCTAAAATTCAATGCTGGTGATGGTGATGGTGCTACTAATGCGAAGAATATGAATATGAAATAGAATATTTACTATCATTTACCTACGAAACGGAAACATCTGAACTTTTGTAATGATGTAAAAAGAATAGGATTGTTACAAATAAAAAAAATAACTTCCGTCCTTTCATACTACATTTACTTTACGTTTACAATATAATGGATTCTTTTGACATTCACATTTCAGTTGTTTTCTGTCTTGTTTTCTAAGTTTTTGTTTAGTTTTTGTTACAAATCATAAAATCACTGCGTGAATACTTTTATATGTACATGCACGAGTACTACGTTGAGGATTTATGGTCGTATGGCTGGGTTGTAATCAACATGAACAGCAGTAGCATTATCATCAGCACCATCATTATTGACAGCCTAATGAGGGGAAATTATTTTCCATGTTTTTGTTTTTATTATAGCCCTATAAATGTTGGATTTTAAGTCAAACTTTGTTTGTCCCTATAGCTTTTGTTAGATACGTGATTTGTTTTTCAATGCCTTAAGATAGTTAAGAAAGGTGTCCTGTATGTAACCATACTAATTTTATAGTATTGAATAGATACTTAAGACATTATTTTTATATTATCAAAATTTGTGAATTCAAGTAAATAAATAATGTGGTTTTCATTCGAAAAAGTTAGAAAAAAATAATTATATTTTAGCCTTAAACGTAGTGCTTTATGTAGTATCAGTTTAGCTGCACTTATATCTTTTGTGCTTCAGTCTTCATTGAGTTCAAATTTAGCTTCAATCGTAGTTTTAACTGTAGGTCTTGCTATTCAATTCTTACCACCAACTTTGCAAGATCATTGACTATGAAATATTTCATTGTTTTATCCTTAACGGATAACAAAATACAGTCGAATTAACAAACCATAATTTTTCTAGCAATAAACTACTTACATCTACCCAGCGGGTAAAATTGCAAGTGCTTTCATTTGTAGGCCTTATAGAAGACCTGTTACACATTCTATAAGATTCGCTACTCATTCCACTATGCCTTCTCTCAGAAGTTATTCTAGAAGACGTTCAAAATTGAAAATTATAATACAAAAGAATGCCAATAAATCCTGATTTTAATAACAAACACGAATAGTGCAAATCATTTCATTTGCAAAAAGGTTTAGCATAATTTTGCTCTTGCTGTGTATTTTGTTAGTGTAGAGCAAAAATATTCTAAACATTTTTGCAAATGCAATGATTGTGAACTGCGGTATTATTATGCTCACTTTGTTAAACGAGTAATAAAAATTATTAAACAGAGCGTCTAGTATAAATTTACCCCCTGGCCCACGATGACGAACAATAACGTTCGCTTAGATTAGACTTAAGACACAAACTTTTTATCGTATCTATTTTTTACTCAATCAAGTTTGTTTATTCCACAATCAAGTTTGTGTCTTAAGTCTTATCTAAGCGAACGTTATCGTTCGACATCGTGGGCCAGGGGGTTAGTCTTTTATAAAAGATTGTAGTTTAAAGCACGCGTGAAGCAGTATTTTACTTAGTTTTTTAAATTAATTTAACCTGCTTTTATTTAAAGCCATGTATTTTACTTTTCACAATGAAATTATTAATTTAGCAGACCCTTCAATTACGTCTTCTATGAGGCATTACTTGGTAGACATGCCAATTGCCCTTCTCAAGTAGCCCTTCTATTGGGCATCAAACCAGTTGCGAGTAGGCAAGGCCTTGACTAACAATGACACGCCGTGTAAAATTTAAACGATTTTACATAGCGGCTGGAAGTTCTTATGACTGCTAAATAAGGTCTTCTGGAAGGCCTCTTTACAGTAGAGCTGCAAAACTATCGATAGTCGCCCCACTCGCTAGTTTCGATAGGTTGTCATAAAACTATTGTAAAAATATGCTTCAACTAAGTGTAGAAGTAATCTTGAAAATTTTTCTATTTAACTTATCACACAGCCCTTGTATGCTATATTTTTTAATAATTTTTTCTTGACTTTTCAATTTATTATTGCGTACAAAGACTGATTTGAATTTGTGATTGCTGTCTGTGTTAGTTTTTTTTTTATTCTTGACCAAATTTATATTAGCACAAAAATTTTAGCTTTTCAGTTTAAAAAACTTATAAGTTTATTTAACTTTTATGGTGTTTTTTTTTAGAGTTTTGGTCATAATTGTGCGCAAACAAGTTTTGAGCAGCTGATGCAGACTGATGTTATGCAGCGGATTTTTTTTTAATAAATGATTGATTTGACTGATGGCAAAGTCGCCTGGGTAATTTATATTTATGCAAAAGAAGTAGTCAAATAGTTGAATGTAACTGCAATGTTAATTTAAATTTTTAAGTATTTTTCTTTTAAAGCGAATTTGGTGTTTAACAAATGTCACAGTGGAGAAATTTGGAAGCAAAGGGATATAAATCTGTTATTTTTAAAGGGTAAGTCTAATGGCAGTAAAATTTTAAGTACCTAGAGAGAAAGTATTGTTGAGTTTAAGTTTTGAATTTCGATCTCACAAACCAACCAGGGGCGATAGCAGCGGTCCCCAAATTGGGGCATCTCGGGTATGTGGAAAATACCAATTCTTTTTTTGTGAGCCGATTTCAAAAATTATACTTTATTATGAAATCTACTACTCGACTACTATAAAAACTTAGTAGTAGCTTTATACTCTTATAGAGATTAAAAAATATATATATATATGAAATTTAAATTTTCAACTTTTTTATTCACCCTAGTCTGGTTTTTTTTGCTAATAGCGGATCCAAATATTTTCCGATTTTTTCTAAATATTTTGTTGTTGATTAGCAACGCTTTTATAAACCTGGTAAAAAAGTATTATTTAAAAATTATAACAATATCAAGCGTTATTACTAATTTAAGGCCTATGCTCTCTCAACTAAGAGCAAATAGTCTTTAAGGTTTAGGTATAAGATTTGAATACTTTTTGTAAGACCCATGAAAAAAGTTAGAAACACAAGTAAGAGTTTATATTCTCACCACCAAATCACCTACTATGGAGATTTATGCGCGTTTAAGTGATTTCCGGTAGTAGATTTTATATGGGGGCTACGATCAAATATAGACCGGTCATCATCAGATTTACATGGACGATTTTTATATATGTATAAACTATTTGTGTTGAATTTAAACTTGATAGTGGTTTTTATAAAGGATTTATGCCCATTTAAGTGATTTTCGGAACTGGACTTTAAACATGAACCGGTCATCATGAAATTTGATTATGCTTGTCAACTTGATTTATGTTTATTTAAGTGAATTGCGGAAGTGATCTTTTAATGGGGATATGTCAAAATTATGCACCGATACAAACAAAATATTTGAGATATCACTTTTCATGAAACTGATTATTGCAGAATTTTGTTTAGATACGGCTTTTCTGTAGACATATAGACATATATGTAATTTATGTAACTGAAACTTAGTTTTGCTGAATTTTGTATTGATATTCCAATTTTATAGGCATTTTGTATCATTGAACCATATTCCGGGAACGCATTTGTATTGGGACTATGAGAAATCTTAGACTTATTCCTACCAGGACCTTCTTCTATAAGAAAAATAAAGTGTGCAAAATTTCATGATATAATATGCATTATATTTAAAGAAAACAGCAACAGATATCTGAAAAATATCGAGGTAGTCTGAAACTTTAATCTACAACTCAGATCCTACTGAACCGATTTCGCCCATTTTCCATACCAAGCATTTCGCTGGATCAAAGAATGTTTTGTAAAAATATCATTGTTCTATGTTTTTTTTTTCGAAGTTCTATTGTGATTTCAACAGACGGACGCCTTAGGACCCATAATATATAGACTTTCTACGGCCATTATTTCGATGTGTTACAAACAGAATGACAAACGTAATATGACTCTCATCCATGACCTTTTATGAACCAATCATCCATAAATTTAGTGATGTGACTTTTGTGCCTATAAATAATATTTATGTCAAATATTAACTCGATATAAATAACTTTTAAAAGATTTTTACGGGTAAAAGTGATTTTCGAAAACGATCTTATATGGGAGTTTTGACTAATTATGGACCGACGGTTATAAAATAAGCTCTCATAACATCTGTATGTCATTTTTAAGAGATTTATGTTCGTTAAAGTGATTTTGGAAATTGGGCTTCATATGGAAGCTGTGACTAATAATGGGCCGATCATCATAAAATTGGGCCGCACGATTTGTGTATAGATGGAAAATATTTGTGTTGAATATTATTTCGATACCAAAGTTTTTAAGAAAGCTATGCTATTAAAAGTGATTTTCGGCAGTTGTATTTATATGGGAGCTATGGTCAATTGTGGATCAATCAACACAAAATTTGTAAATGTGATTAGAGTTCATGTAGAACTGATTTGTGGTGAAATTTGTTGAAATATGTGCATAAATCAGACATTTATGACCGTTAAACTCCTTTTTCGGGAGGAGATTTCTATGAAGCCTAGGTGAAATAATAGAACGATTTGAACCAATTTCAATGTCAACCGTCCTGGGGTCGAAAAATATCATTTACATAATTTTATGAAAATATCTTCAAAATTGCGACCTGTACTCTGCGCAAAAGCTTTATATGACCATGCAGACGGAAGGACGGACATCGTTAAATAGACTCAGAAAGTGCTTCTCAGTCGATTCTTATACTTTAAGATGAGTGCTGGACTAATATTTATTGGCGTTACAAACATCAGCACAAATCCCCATTATGGTGGTATAGGGCATAGAAATGTTCGAATAAGAACACAACATCACCAAGAGTTGTCCAAATTCATAAACGCACAAGAAATTGTTTGTTGAGGTCTTGGTTGGTTAGAGATTCTTAAATGAAGTAACGAAGTACTTATAGACAATAAATGGTAAATCATATAAGATTTTGTTATTGTAAGCCTATTATACTTATGTATATTACTTAACTATGGTCTTGTCTATTAATTTAAAATGAAGTTACTTTTTGTTTAACCCCCTTGATTATTAGCTTCTTGTAAAATTATAGCTCAAGGCTGATTGTTAACTCTTAATAACTTGTTTAGCAAAAAAACTAGATGATTTTCTTTATACGCATACATAAATCAAAATTTATGAATTTTATCTCTTTCTTCAGAGTTTTGGTGATTTTTTTCTTCGTTAACCTAATTGACTTTGTTCTCTTGTTACAATACTTCTATACAGTTTTTTTTTGGCTCGTGTTGCAAGTTTTGTTATTTGTGTGGCACCAATTCCCTTTTCATGTTATTAATGTTGACCATTGGGAAGCAAATCTTGTTAAACAAGTACAATTATTAAGCTGCTGAAGACCACGACCGTCCTCGACCTGTTGTATTTGCTTAATCATATATATTTTTTTGTTTTGAATTTTTGTTATTCGCAATTTCTATTTTGTGTTTACTTTTTTCTTTAATTTTACCATCTTTTCAGCTGTTTGATTTTATTTAGTTAAAGAAAGTTGAAATCCCTTAAGATAGAAATCCAGAGAAATCATAATAAATGGAAATTCGTTGATTCGTAAAATTCATGATTTATTTCAATTTATCATGTTCTTATTTTTCTTACCGAAAGTATATTAAAGATTATTTGATAAAAAATTTTTAATTTTATAGAATTGTCTTTATTTGAGAATAAAAGATATTATCGTCATTTGTTAAGTATTTCTTTGTGGCATTGCTATTGGTTTTGTTCTTTGTTGTTGTTTATTTGTTGGAAATATATTTGCAGGAGTTTTTTAAATACGAGTACTCTACTTGTGTTATTTAAATTATTTATTTAATGGGGTTGCTTGAAAGAAAACCGTGGAGGTTTATGACCCGTCTTTGTCTTTCGTGCAGGCTCCTACTGAAAAGCCAACTCATTTCTAGTTGGTTTTAATTAATACATAAAAGTTCCACACTCACATTATCATGTTATGTTACCTACATAGTAAGACATTCTTGCTTTGACAAGCCATTCATTTGTTCACATAAATTTCTTTTGTGTGTACAAGCCATTCATTTGTTCACATGAATTTTTCTTGTGTAGACAACTTATGTCTATGTTATATTTTTGTTCGAAAATTTGTACGTACAACACATGTCTACCATTAAATTACTTTTTTTACATAAAAAGGCTGTCTTTTCTAAAAATTTTAAAGAAAACTATGAACATCGACACGTTTTCCCCACACAGGACAACATTATAAAACTTGTGTCCGCAATTCTGTCCACGTTTTAGTTTTGTGCACACAAAACAATATATGGTCAAGACGAGAGGTTTGTTTGATACATTGACATCATCATGTCAATACAACTGTTCCATTTAAGGATTATATTAAGACATTATTTTAATAGTTCCTAAGATAAGTGGTCATTATGCACCAACAGCGATACGATTTCCCCACACAAGAGAACATTACAAAACTTGTTTCTGCAATTCTGTCCACTTTTTAGTCTTGTGTTGTCAAGTCGAGAGGTTTGTTAGAGACATTGACACCATCTTATTTAAGGATTATATTGAGTCTTTATTTGAATGGTGCCTAAGATAAGTGGTCAATATTCACGAACATCGACACGATTTCCCCACACAGAAAAATATAACATATATGAAATTTGGAATTTTGACATTTTTTTCTTGTGCTTAGAAAACTTAAATAGCAAATCTCGGAACGCCTTGAGCTATGTATTGTTAAAGTTTAGATCACATTTTAGAAAAAACTATAGCTTAGTATTCCCTTAGAACTTCCCAATTAGGAAATTTTGCCAGAATCTGATGGCTCTTGTTTTCCGGCACCTTTTAAATGCAGATATTGCGCTTCTTAAACACTACAACCTTCGTTTTCTTCTGAAGTTGCCATTTAGGGACTATTTGAAACCACCCTGTGACGTTCCGTAAGACTTCGTTTTGACATCTCTGAACATTTCTCCACACTGCTTAACAGTCACCTAATAAATCCTGCTGTAGCTGTCTCGCCTAGTCTCTTTTAATCCTTAATAATCTTACAACCTCCAACTTTTTAAATATATATTTATATATACGTTTTTAATATTCAATTTTTTATATTGCTCAAACTTTAATATCCTAAAAACTTATTGGTTTTTTAGCCATAGGGGCGTAAAAGTTTTCCATAAAATAAAACTATTTCTTTTTTACTTGATAGATTTCGTATAGTTTGATTTGTTCTTTAGTTTTGTTTTAGCTGCCTTATTTTAATATAAATATATTTTCCTTTCCTTTTTACTATTTTTGCTTGATGATTTGCTACTTTTTATTTTTTTTTTCGTGTTTTTATCCAACAAAATACTTATGAACGTACGAAATATATATACGAATCGTATATATAAAATAAAAGCTAAGTAAAACAAAAGTGTGGAAGAAATCTTTCAATCATAAAATAAAGAAAGATTTCAATATGTCTGACGGCATTTAATAGTTTTTGCAGTTGGTAATAAAAACTGTCATAAAATGTTTGCAACAAAGACAAAAGACTTGGTAATAAAAAAAAAGAAAAGAAAATGAAGAACGTACAAATTTATTGGCTTTAACCGAAATTGATTAAAAATTTATATTCTATTTTGATGTCGTAAACTTTGTATAAAAATAATAATAAGGAAATGCAGTAGCGGTTTTCAATATATGTTTATATACTATTTATTATTATTAGAATGGTGTTTTGTATGGCGTTTTGTGTGGGACTGGCGGGCTCTTAAGTAGGCAAGTTCAAATAAACAGTCTTTAAAATAAGTAGAGTATATAACTAAGTATTTAATTGTATCTAATGTAAAATTGATACAATGTTAAAGGTGCAAATAGTGTTTAATTATAAATAAATAGTAAATAGCTGGCATAAAAGTAAACTAAACTCTGTAGTTAAAATTTACTTTTAATTTGTGTTTATGTTGTTGAAATTTTGTTTCAATCGTAGGCATTTATATTGCTAAATTTCAGCTTCAATCGTTGTTCTTGATGTTGTTAAATTTTAGCTTCAATCGTAGTTCTTGATGTTGTTAAATTTTAGCTGTAATCGTAGGTCTTCGTGTTGTTTAATTTTAGCTTCATTTGTAAGTCTTGATGTTGCTCAATTTTAGCTTTAATCGTTGGTCTTTATGCAGTTTAATTTAAGTTGCAAACGTAGGTCTTGTTGCTGTTCAATTTTTGTTGCAATCATAGGTCCTTTTGTTGTTCAATTTTAGCTTCAATCGTAGTTCTTGATGTTGTTCAATTTTAGCTTCAATCGTAGTTCTGGATGTTGTTAAATTTTAGTTGTAAACGTATGTCTTCGTGTTGTTTAATTTTAACTTCATTTGTACGTCTTGATGTTGCTCAATTTTAGCTTTAATCGTTGGTCTTTATGCAGTTTAATTTAAGTAGCAAACGTAGGTCTTGGTGCTGTTCAATTTTAGTTGCAATCATAGGTCCTTTTGTTGTTCAATTTTAGCTTCAATCGGAGTTCTTGATGTTGTTCAATTTTAGCTTCAATCGTAGTTGTTGATGTTGTTAAATTTTAGCTGTAATCGTAGGTCTTCGTGTTGTTTAATTTTAGCTTCATTTGTACGTCTTGATGTTGCTCAATTTTAGCTTTAATCGTTGGTCTTTATGCAGTTTAATTTAAGTTGCAAACGTAGGTCTTGTTGCTGTTCAATTTTTGTTGCAATCATAGGTCCTTTTGTTGTTCAATTTTAGCTTCAATCGGAGTTCTTGATGTTGTTCAATTTTAGCTTCAATCGTAGTTCTGGATGTTGTTAAATTTTAGCTGTAATCGTAGGTCTTCGTGTTGTTTAATTTTAGCTTCATTTGTAAGTCTTGATGTTGCTCAATTTTAGCTTTAATCGTTGGTCTTTATGCAGTTTAATTTAAGTAGCAAACGTAGGTCTTGGTGCTGTTCAATTTTAGTTGCAATCATAGGTCCTTTTGTTGTTCAATTTTAGCTTCAATCGGAGTTCTTGATGTTGTTCAATTTTAGCTTCAATCGTAGTTGTTGATGTTGTTAAATTTTAGCTGTAATCGTAGGTCTTCGTGTTGTTTAATTTTAGCTTCATTTGTACGTCTTGATGTTGCTCAATTTTAGCTTTAATCGTTGGTCTTTATGCAGTTTAATTTAAGTTGCAAACGTAGGTCTTGTTGCTGTTCAATTTTTGTTGCAATCATAGGTCCTTTTGTTGTTCAATTTTAGCTTCAATCGGAGTTCTTGATGTTGTTCAATTTTAGCTTCAATCGTAGTTCTGGATGTTGTTAAATTTTAGTTGTAATCGTAGGTCTTCGTGTTGTTTAATTTTAGCTTCATTTGTACGTCTTGATGTTGCTCAATTTTAGCTTTAATCGTTGGTCTTTATGCAGTTTAATTTAAGTTGCAAACATAGGTCCTTTTGTTGTTCAATTTTTGTTGCAATCATAGTTCTTTTTGTTGCTCAATTTTAGCTTGAATCGTTGGTCTTCGTGTTGTTTAATTTTAGCTTCATTTGTACGTCTTGATGTTGCTCAATTTTAGCTTTAATCGTTGGTCTTTGTACAGTTTAATTTAAGTGACAAACGTAGGTTTTGGTGCTGTTCAATTTTAGTTGCAATCATAGGTACTTTTGTTGTTCAATTTTAGCTTCAATCGTTGTTAAATTTTAGCTGTAATCGTAGGTCTTCGTGTTGTTTAATTTTAGCTTCATTTGTACGTCTTGATGTTGCTCAATTTTAGCTTTAATCGTTGGTCTTTATGCAGTTTAATTTAAGTTGCAAACATAGGTCCTTTTGTTGTTCAATTTTAGCTTCAATCGTAGTTCTTGATGTTGTTCAATTTTAGCTTCAATCGTAGTTCTGGATGTTGTTAAATTTTAGCTGTAAACGTAGGTCTTCGTCTTGTTTAATTTTAGCTTCATTTGTACGTCTTGATGTTGCTCAATTTTAGCTTTAATCGTTGGTCTTTGTACAGTTTAATTTAAGTGGCAAACGTAGGTCTTGGTGCTGTTCAATTTTAGTTGCAATCATAGGTCCTTTTGTTGTTCAATTTTAGCTTCAATCGTTGTTAAATTTTAGCTGTAATCGTAGGTCTTCGTGTTGTTTAATTTTAGCTTCATTTGTACGTCTTGATGTTGCTCAATTTTAGCTTTAATCGTTGGTCCTTATGCAGTTTAATTTAAGTTGCAAACATAGGTCCTTTTGTTGTTCAATTTTTGTTGCAATCATAGTTCTTTTTGTTGCTCAATTTTAGCTTGAATCGTTGGTATTCGTGTTGTTTAATTTTAGCTTCATTTGTACGTCTTGATGTTGCTCAATTTTAGCTTTAATCGTTGGTCTTTATGCAGTTTAATTTAAGTTGCAAACATAGGTCCTTTTGTTGTTCAATTTTTGTTGCAATCATAGGTCTTTTTGTTGTTCAATTTTGGCTTCAATCGTTGTTAAATTTTAGCTGTAATCGTAGGTCTTCGTGTTGTTTAATTTTAGCTTCATTTGTACGTCTTGATGTTGCTCAATTTTAGCTTTAATCGTTGGTCTTTATGCAGTTTAATTTAAGTTGCAAACATAGGTCCTTTTGTTGTTCAATTTTTGTTGCAATCATAGGTCTTTTTGTTGTTCAATTTTGGCTTCAATCGTAGTTCTTGATGTTGCTCAATTTTAGCTTTAATCGTTGGTCTTTATGCAGTTTAATTTAAGTTGCAAACGTAGGTCTTGTTGCTGTTCAATTTTTGTTGCAATCATAGGTCCTTTTGTTGTTCAATTTTAGCTTCAATCGTAGTTCTTGATGTTGTTCAATTTTAGCTTCAATCGTAGTTGTTGATGTTGTTAAATTTTAGCTGTAATCGTAGGTCTTCGTGTTGTTTAATTTTAGCTTCATTTGTACGTCTTGATGTTGCTCAATTTTAGCTTTAATCGTTGGTCTTTATGCAGTTTAATTTAAGTTGCAAACATAGGTCCTTTTGTTGTTCAATTTTTGTTGCAATCATAGGTCTTTTTGTTGTTCAATTTTGGCTTCAATCGTTGTTAAATTTTAGCTGTAATCGTAGGTCTTCGTGTTGTTTAATTTTAGCTTCATTTGTACGTCTTGATGTTGCTCAATTTTAGCTTTAATCGTTGGTCTTTATGCAGTTTAATTTAAGTTGCAAACATAGGTCCTTTTGTTGTTCAATTTTTGTTGCAATCATAGGTCTTTTTGTTGTTCAATTTTGGCTTCAATCGTAGTTCTTGATGTTGCTCAATTTTAGCTTTAATCGTTGGTCTTTATGCAGTTTAATTTAAGTTGCAAACGTAGGTCTTGTTGCTGTTCAATTTTTGTTGCAATCATAGGTCCTTTTGTTGTTCAATTTTAGCTTCAATCGTAGTTCTTGATGTTGTTCAATTTTAGCTTCAATCGTAGTTGTTGATGTTGTTAAATTTTAGCTGTAATCGTAGGTCTTCGTGTTGTTTAATTTTAGCTTCATTTGTACGTCTTGATGTTGCTCAATTTTAGCTTTAATCGTTGGTCTTTATGCAGTTTAATTTAAGTTGCAAACATAGGTCCTTTTGTTGTTCAATTTTTGTTGCAATCATAGGTCTTTTTGTTGTTCAATTTTGGCTTCAATCGTAGTTCTTGATGTTGCTCAATTTTAGCTTTAATCGTTGGTCTTTATGCAGTTTAATTTAAGTTGCAAACGTAGGTCTTGTTGCTGTTCAATTTTTGTTGCAATCATAGGTCCTTTTGTTGTTCAATTTTAGCTTCAATCGTAGTTGTTGATGTTGTTAAATTTTAGCTGTAATCGTATGTCTTAGTGTTGTTTAATTTTAACTTCATTTGTACGTCTTGATGTTTCTCAATTTTAGTTTTAATCGTTGGTCTTTATGCAGTTTAATTTAAGTAGCAAACGTAGGTCTTGGTGCTGTTTAATTTTAGTTGCAATCATAGGTCCTTTTGTTGTTCAATTTTAGCTTCAATCGTTGTTAAATTTTAGCTGTAATCGTAGGTCTTCGTGTTGTTTAATTTTAGCTTCATTTGTACGTCTTGGTGTTGCTCAATTTTAGCTTTAATCGTTGGTCTTTATGCAGTTTAATTTAAGTAGCAAACGTAGGTCTTGGTGCTGTTCAATTTTAGTTGCAATCATAGGTCCTTTTGTTGTTCAATTTTAGCTTCAATCGTAGTTCTTGATGTTGTTAAATTTTAGCTTCAATCGTAGTTCTTGATGTTGTTAAATTTTAGCTGTAATCGTAGGTCTTCGTGTTGTTTAATTTTAGCTTCATTTGTACGTCTTGATGTTGCTCAATTTTAGCTTTAATCGTTGGTCTTTATGCAGTTTAATTTAAGTAGCAAACGTAGGTCTTGGTGCTGTTCAATTTTAGTTGCAATCATAGGTCCTTTTGTTGTTCAATTTTAGCTTCAATCGTAGTTCTTGATGTTGTTAAATTTTAGCTTCAATCGTAGTTCTTGATGTTGTTAAATTTTAGCTGTAATCGTAGGTCTTCGTGTTGTTCAATTTTAGCTTCAATCGTAGTTCTTGATGTTGTTCAATTTTAGCTTCAATCGTAGTTCTTGATGTTGTTAAATTTTAGCTGTAAACGTATGTCTTCGTGTTGTTTAATTTTAACTTCATTTGTACGTCTTGGTGTTGCTCAATTTTAGCTTTAATCGTTGGTCTTTATGCAGTTTAATTTAAGTTGCAAACATAGGTCTTGTTGTTGTTCAATTTTTGTTGCAATCATAGGTCCTTTTGTTGTTCAATTTTAGCTTCAATCGTAGTTCTTGATGTTGTTAAATTTTAGCTTCAATCGTAGTTCTTGATGTTGTTAAATTTTAGCTGTAATCGTAGGTCTTCGTGTTGTTTAATTTTAGCTTCATTTGTACGTCTTGATGTTGCTCAATTTTAGCTTTAATCGTTGGTCTTTCTGCAGTTTAATTTAAGTTGCAAACATAGGTCTTGTTGTTGTTCAATTTTTGTTGCAATCATAGGTCCTTTTGTTGTTCAATTTTAGCTTCAATCGTAGTTCTTGATGTTGTTAAATTTTAGCTTCAATCGTAGTTCTTGATGTTGTTAAATTTTAGCTGTAATCGTAGGTCTTCGTGTTGTTTAATTTTAGCTTCATTTGTACGTCTTGGTGTTGCTCAATTTTAGCTTTAATCGTTGGTCTTTATGCAGTTTAATTTAAGTAGCAAACGTAGGTCTTGTTGCTGTTCAATTTTTGTTGCAATCATAGGTCTTTTTGTTGTTCAATTTTAGCTTCAATCGTAGTTCTTGATGTTGTTAAATTTTAGCTGTAATCGTAGGTCTTCGTGTTGTTTAATTTTAGCTTCATTTGTACGTCTTGTTGTTGCTCAATTTTAGCTTTAATCGTTGGTCTTTATGCAGTTTAATTTAAGTTGCAAACGTAGGTCTTGGTGCTGTTCAATTTTAGTTGCAATCATAGGTCCTTTTGTTGTTCAATTTTAGCTTCAATCGTTGTTAAATTTTAGCTGTAATCGTAGGTCTTCGTGTTGTTTAATTTTAGCTTCATTTGTACGTCTTGATGTTGCTCAATTTTAGCTTTAATCGTTGGTCTTTATGCAGTTTAATTTAAGTAGCAAACGTAGGTCTTGTTGCTGTTCAATTTTTGTTGCAATCATAGGTCTTTTTGTTGTTCAATTTTAGCTTCAATCGTAGTTCTTGATGTTGTTAAATTTTAGCTGTAATCGTAGGTCTTCGTGTTGTTTAATTTTAGCTTAATTTGTACGTCTTGGTGTTACTCAATTTTAGCTTTAATCGTTGGTCTTTATGCAGTTTAATTTAAGTTGCAAACATAGGTCTTGTTGTTGTTCAATTTTTGTTGCAATCATAGGTCTTTTTGTTGTTCAATTTTAGCTTCAATCGTAGTTCTTGATATTGTTAAATTTTAGCTGTAATCGTAGGTCTTCGTGTTGTTTAATTTTAGCTTCATTTGTACGTCTTGGTGTTACTCAATTTTAGCTTTAATCGTTGGTCTTTATGCAGTTTAATTTAAGTTGCAAACATAGGTCTTGTTGTTGTTCAATTTTTGTTGCAATCATAGGTCTTTTTGTTGTTCAATTTTAGCTTCAATCGTAGTTCTTGATATTGTTAAATTTTAGCTGTAATCGTAGGTCTTCGTGTTGTTTAATTTTAGCTTCATTTGTACGTCTTGGTGTTACTCAATTTTAGCTTTAATCGTTGGTCTTTATGCAGTTTAATTTAAGTCGCAAACATAGGTCTTGTTGTTGTTCAATTTTTGTTGCAATCATAGGTCTTTTTGTTGTTGAATTTTAGCTTCAATCGTAGTTCTTGATGTTGTTAAATTTTAGCTGTAATCGTAGGTCTTCGTGTTGTTTAATTTTAGCTTCATTTGTACGTCTTGGTGTTGCTCAATTTTAGCTTTAATCGTTGGTCTTTATGCAGTTTAATTTAAGTTGCAAACATAGGTCTTGTTGTTGTTCAATTTTTGTTGCAATCATAGTTCTTTTTGTTGCTCAATTTTAGCTTGAATCGTTGGTCTTCGTGTTGTTTAATTTTAACTTCATTTGTACGTCTTGATGTTGCTCAATTTTAGCTTTAATCGTTGGTCTTTATGCGGTTTAATTTAAGTTGCAAACATAGGTCTTGTTGTTGTTCAATTTTTGTTGCAATCATAGGTCCTTTTGTTGTTCAATTTTAGCTTCAATCGTAGTTCTTGATGTTGTTAAATTTTAGCTGTAATCGTTGGTCTTCGTGTTGTTTAATTTTAGCTTCATTTGAACGTCTTGATGTTGCTCAATTTTAGCTTTAATCGTTGATCTTTATGCAGTTTAATTTAAGTTGCAAACGTAGGTCTTGTTGCTGTTCAATTTTTGTTGCAATCATAGGTCTTTTTGTTGTTCAATTTTAGCTTCAATCGTAGTTCTTGATGTTGTTAAATTTTAGCTGTAATCGTAGGTCTTCGTGTTGTTTAATTTTAGCTTCATTTGTACGTCTTGATGTTGCTCAATTTTAGCTTTAATCGTTGGTCTTTATGCAGTTTAATTTAAGTTGCAAACATAGGTCTTGTTGTTGTTCAATTTTTGTTGCAATCATAGGTCCTTTTGTTGTTCAATTTTAGCTTCAATCGTAGTTCTTGATGTTGTTAAATTTTAGCTTCAATCGTAGTTCTTGATGTTGTTAAATTTTAGCTGTAATCGTAGGTCTTCGTGTTGTTTAATTTTAGCTTCATTTGTACGTCTTGATGTTGCTCAATTTTAGCTTTAATCGTTGATCTTTATGCAGTTTAATTTAAGTTGCAAACGTAGGTCTTGTTGCTTTTCAATTTTTGTTGCAATCATAGGTCTTTTTGTTGTTCAATTTTAGCTTCAATCGTAGTTCTTGATGTTGTTAAATTTTAGCTGTAATCGTAGGTCTTCGTGTTGTTTAATTTTAGCTTCATTTGTACGTCTTGGTGTTGCTCAATTTTAGCTTTAATCGTTGGTCTTTATGCAGTTTAATTTAAGTTGCAAACGTAGGTCTTGTTGCTGTTCAATTTTTGTTGCAATCATAGGTCTTTTTGTTGTTCAATTTTAGCTTCAATCGTAGGTCTTCGTGTTGTTTAATTTTAGCTTCAATCGTAGTTCTTGATGTTGTTAAATTTTAGCTTCATTTGTACGTCTTTTTGTTGTTCAATTTTAGCTTCAATCGTAGTTCTTGATGTTGTTAAATTTTAGCTGTAATCGTAGGTCTTCGTGTTGTTTAACTTTAGCTTCATTTGTACGTCTTGATGTTGCTCAATTTTAGCTTTAATCGTTGGTCTTTATGCAGTTTAATTTAAGTTGCAAACGTAGGTCTTGTTGCTGTTCAATTTTTGTTGCAATCATAGGTCTTTTTGTTGTTCAATTTTAGCTTCAATCGTAGGTCTTCGTGTTGTTTAATTTTAGCTTCATTTGTACGTCTTGGTGTTGCTCAATTTTAGCTTTAATCGTTGGTCTTTATGCAGTTTAATTTAAGTTGCAAACATAGGTCTTGTTGTTGTTCAATTTTTGTTGCAATCATAGTTCTTTTTGTTGCTCAATT
Source organism: Bellardia pandia (assembly GCA_916048285.2). Lineage (NCBI taxonomy): Eukaryota > Metazoa > Arthropoda > Insecta > Diptera > Calliphoridae > Bellardia > Bellardia pandia. The sequence goes on along the minus strand of OU696531.1, from coordinate 95,109,914 downwards.
TTAGCTTGAATCGTTGGTCTTCGTGTTGTTTAATTTTAACTTCATTTGTACGTCTTGATGTTGCTCAATTTTAGCTTTAATCGTTGGTCTTTATGCAGTTTAATTTAAGTTGCAAACGTAGGTCTTGTTGCTGTTCAATTTTTGTTGCAATCATAGGTCTTTTTGTTGTTCAATTTTAGCTTCAATCGTAGGTCTTCGTGTTGTTTAATTTTAGCTTCATTTGTACGTCTTGGTGTTGCTCAATTTTAGCTTTAATCGTTGGTCTTTATGCAGTTTAATTTAAGTTGCAAACATAGGTCTTGTTGTTGTTCAATTTTTGTTGCAATCATAGGTCCTTTTGTTGTTCAATTTTAGCTTCAATCGTAGTTCTTGATGTTGTTAAATTTTAGCTGTAATCGTTGGTCTTCGTGTTGTTTAATTTTAGCTTCATTTGAACGTCTTGATGTTGCTCAATTTTAGCTTTAATCGTTGATCTTTATGCAGTTTAATTTAAGTTGCAAACGTAGGTCTTGTTGCTGTTCAATTTTTGTTGCAATCATAGGTCTTTTTGTTGTTCAATTTTAGCTTCAATCGTAGTTCTTGATGTTGTTAAATTTTAGCTGTAATCGTAGGTCTTCGTGTTGTTTAATTTTAGCTTCATTTGTACGTCTTGGTGTTGCTCAATTTTAGCTTTAATCGTTGGTCTTTATGCAGTTTAATTTAAGTTGCAAACATAGGTCTTGTTGTTGTTCAATTTTTGTTGCAATCATAGTTCTTTTTGTTGCTCAATTTTAGCTTGAATCGTTGGTCTTCGTGTTGTTTAATTTTAACTTCATTTGTACGTCTTGATGTTGCTCAATTTTAGCTTTAATCGTTGGTCTTTATGCAGTTTAATTTAAGTTGCAAACATAGGTCTTGTTGTTGTTCAATTTTTGTTGCAATCATAGGTCCTTTTGTTGTTCAATTTTAGCTTCAATCGTAGTTCTTGATGTTGTTAAATTTTAGCTGTAATCGTTGGTCTTCGTGTTGTTTAATTTTAGCTTCATTTGAACGTCTTGATGTTGCTCAATTTTAGCTTTAATCGTTGATCTTTATGCAGTTTAATTTAAGTTGCAAACGTAGGTCTTGTTGCTGTTCAATTTTTGTTGCAATCATAGGTCTTTTTGTTGTTCAATTTTAGCTTCAATCGTAGTTCTTGATGTTGTTAAATTTTAGCTGTAATCGTAGGTCTTCGTGTTGTTTAATTTTAGCTTCATTTGTACGTCCTGATGTTGCTCAATTTTAGCTTTAATCGTTGGTCTTTATGCAGTTTAATTTAAGTTGCAAACATAGGTCTTGTTGTTGTTCAATTTTTGTTGCAATCACAGGTCCTTTTGTTGTTCAATTTTAGCTTCAATCGTAGTTCTTGATGTTGTTAAATTTTAGCTTCAATCGTAGTTCTTGATGTTGTTAAATTTTAGCTGTAATCGTAGGTCTTCGTGTTGTTTAATTTTAGCTTCATTTGTACGTCTTGATGTTGCTCAATTTTAGATTTAATCGTTGGTCTTTATGCAGTTTAATTTAAGTTGCAAACGTAGGTCTTGTTGCTGTTCAATTTTTGTTGCAATCATAGTTCTTTTTGTTGCTCAATTTTAGCTTGAATCGTTGGTCTTCGTGTTGTTTAATTTTAACTTCATTTGTACGTCTTGATGTTGCTCAATTTTAGCTTTAATCGTTGGTCTTTATGCAGTTTAATTTAAGTTGCAAACGTAGGTCTTGTTGCTGTTCAATTTTTGTTGCAATCATAGTTCTTTTTGTTGCTCAATTTTAGCTTGAATCGTTGGTCTTCGTGTTGTTTAATTTTAACTTCATTTGTACGTCTTGATGTTGCTCAATTTTAGCTTTAATCGTTGGTCTTTATGCAGTTTAATTTAAGTTGCAAACATAGGTCTTGTTGTTGTTCAATTTTTGTTGCAATCATAGGTCCTTTTGTTGTTCAATTTTCGCTTCAATCGTAGTTCTTGATGTTGTTAAATTTTAGCTTCAATCGTAGTTCTTGATGTTGTTAAATTTTAGCTGTAATCGTAGGTCTTCGTGTTGTTTAATTTTAGCTTCATTTGTACGTCTTGATGTTGCTCAATTTTAGCTTGAATCGTTGGTCTTCGTGTTGTTTAATTTTAACTTCATTTGTACGTCTTGATGTTGCTCAATTTTAGCTTTTATCGTTGGTCTTTATGCAGTTTAATTTAAGTTGCAAACATAGGTCTTGTTGTTGTTCAATTTTTGTTGCAATCATAGGTCCTTTTGTTGTTCAATTTTCGCTTCAATCGTAGTTCTTGATGTTGTTAAATTTTAGCTTCAATCGTAGTTCTTGATGTTGTTAAATTTTAGCTGTAATCGTTGGTCTTCGTGTTGTTTAATTTTAGCTTCATTTGAACGTCTTCATGTTGCTCAATTTTAGCTTTAATCGCAAACGTAGGTCTTGTTGCTGTTCAATTTTTGTTGCAATCATAGTTCTTTTTGTTGCTCAATTTTAGCTTGAATCGTTGGTCTTCGTGTTGTTTAATTTTAGCTTCATTTGAACGTCTTCATGTTGCTCAATTTTAGCTTTAATCGCAAACGTAGGTCTTGTTGCTGTTCAATTTTTGTTGCAATCACAGGTCCTTTTGTTGTTCAATTTTAGCTTCAATCGTAGTTCTTGATGTTGTTAAATTTTAGCTTCAATCGTAGTTCTTGATGTTGTTAAATTTTAGCTGTAATCGTTGGTCTTCGTGTTGTTTAATTTTAGCTTCATTTGAACGTCTTCATGTTGCTCAATTTTAGCTTTAATCGCAAACGTAGGTCTTGTTGCTGTTCAATTTTTGTTGCAATCATAGTTCTTTTTGTTGCTCAATTTTAGCTTGAATCGTTGGTCTTCGTGTTGTTTAATTTTAGCTTCATTTGTACGTCTTGATGTTGTTCAATTTTAGCTTTAATCGTTGGTCTTTATGCAGTTTAATTTAAGTTGCAAACATAGGTCTTGTTGTTGTTCAATTTTTGTTGCAATCATAGGTCCTTTTGTTGTTCAATTTTAGCTTCAATCGTAGTTCTTGATGTTGTTAAATTTTAGCTGTAATCGTAGGTCTTCGTGTTGTTTAATTTTAGCTTCATTTGTACGTCTTGATGTTGCTCAATTTTAGCTTTAATCGTTGGTCTTTATGCAGTTTAATTTAAGTTGCAATCGTAGGTCTTGTTGCTGTTCAATTTTTGTTGCAATCATAGGTCCTTTTGTTGTTCAATTTTAGCATCAATCGTAGTTCTTGATGTTGTTAAATTTTAGCTGTAATCGTAAGTCTTCGTGTTGTTTAATTTTAGCTTCATTTGTACGTCTTGATGTTGCTCAATTTTAGCTTTAATCGTTGGTCTTTATGCAGTTTAATTTAAGTTGCAATCGTAGGTCTTGTTGCTGTTCACTTTTTGTTGCAATCATAGTTCTTTTTGTTGCTCAATTTTAGCTTGAATCGTTGGTCTTCGTGTTGTTTAATTTTAGCTTCATTTGTACGTCTTGATGTTGCTCAATTTTAGCTTCAATCGTTGTTAAATTTTAGTTGCAAACGTAGGTCTTTATGCAGTTTAATTTAAGTTGCAATCATAGGTCTTTTTGTTGTTCAGATTTAGCTGTAATCGTAGGTCTTCGTGTTGTTTAATTTTAGCTTCATTTGTACGTCTTGATGTTGCTCAATTTTAGCTTTAATCGTTGGTCTTTATGCAGTTTAATTTAAGTTGCAATCATAGGTCTTTTTGTTGTTCAATTTTAGCTGTAATCGTAAGTCTTCGTGTTGTTTAATTTTAGCTTCATTTGTACGTCTTGATGTTGCTCAATTTTAGCTTTAATCGTTGGTCTTTATGCAGTTTAATTTAAGTTGCAATCGTAGGTCTTGTTGCTGTTCACTTTTTGTTGCAATCATAGTTCTTTTTGTTGCTCAATTTTAGCTTGAATCGTTGGTCTTCGTGTTGTTTAATTTTAGCTTCATTTGTACGTCTTGATGTTGCTCAATTTTAGCTTCAATCGTTGTTAAATTTTAGTTGCAAACGTAGGTCTTTATGCAGTTTAATTTAAGTTGCAATCATAGGTCTTTTTGTTGTTCAGATTTAGCTGTAATCGTAGGTCTTCGTGTTGTTTAATTTTAGCTTCATTTGTACGTCTTGATGTTGCTCAATTTTAGCTTTAATCGTTGGTCTTTATGCAGTTTAATTTAAGTTGCAAACATAGGTCTTGTTGTTGTTCAATTTTTGTTGCAATCATAGGTCCTTTTGTTGTTCAATTTTAGCTTCAATCGTAGTTCTTGATGTTGTTAAATTTTAGCTGTAATCGTTGGTCTTCGTGTTGTTTAATTTTAGCTTCATTTGAACGTCTTGATGTTGCTCAATTTTAGCTTTAATCGTTGATCTTTATGCAGTTTAATTTAAGTTGCAAACGTAGGTCTTGTTGCTGTTCAATTTTTGTTGCAATCATAGGTCTTTTTGTTGTTCAATTTTAGCTTCAATCGTAGTTCTTGATGTTGTTAAATTTTAGCTGTAATCGTAGGTCTTCGTGTTGTTTAATTTTAGCTTCATTTGTACGTCCTGATGTTGCTCAATTTTAGCTTTAATCGTTGGTCTTTATGCAGTTTAATTTAAGTTGCAAACATAGGTCTTGTTGTTGTTCAATTTTTGTTGCAATCACAGGTCCTTTTGTTGTTCAATTTTAGCTTCAATCGTAGTTCTTGATGTTGTTAAATTTTAGCTTCAATCGTAGTTCTTGATGTTGTTAAATTTTAGCTGTAATCGTAGGTCTTCGTGTTGTTTAATTTTAGCTTCATTTGTACGTCTTGATGTTGCTCAATTTTAGATTTAATCGTTGGTCTTTATGCAGTTTAATTTAAGTTGCAAACGTAGGTCTTGTTGCTGTTCAATTTTTGTTGCAATCATAGTTCTTTTTGTTGCTCAATTTTAGCTTGAATCGTTGGTCTTCGTGTTGTTTAATTTTAACTTCATTTGTACGTCTTGATGTTGCTCAATTTTAGCTTTAATCGTTGGTCTTTATGCAGTTTAATTTAAGTTGCAAACGTAGGTCTTGTTGCTGTTCAATTTTTGTTGCAATCATAGTTCTTTTTGTTGCTCAATTTTAGCTTGAATCGTTGGTCTTCGTGTTGTTTAATTTTAACTTCATTTGTACGTCTTGATGTTGCTCAATTTTAGCTTTAATCGTTGGTCTTTATGCAGTTTAATTTAAGTTGCAAACATAGGTCTTGTTGTTGTTCAATTTTTGTTGCAATCATAGGTCCTTTTGTTGTTCAATTTTCGCTTCAATCGTAGTTCTTGATGTTGTTAAATTTTAGCTTCAATCGTAGTTCTTGATGTTGTTAAATTTTAGCTGTAATCGTAGGTCTTCGTGTTGTTTAATTTTAGCTTCATTTGTACGTCTTGATGTTGCTCAATTTTAGCTTGAATCGTTGGTCTTCGTGTTGTTTAATTTTAACTTCATTTGTACGTCTTGATGTTGCTCAATTTTAGCTTTTATCGTTGGTCTTTATGCAGTTTAATTTAAGTTGCAAACATAGGTCTTGTTGTTGTTCAATTTTTGTTGCAATCATAGGTCCTTTTGTTGTTCAATTTTCGCTTCAATCGTAGTTCTTGATGTTGTTAAATTTTAGCTTCAATCGTAGTTCTTGATGTTGTTAAATTTTAGCTGTAATCGTTGGTCTTCGTGTTGTTTAATTTTAGCTTCATTTGAACGTCTTCATGTTGCTCAATTTTAGCTTTAATCGCAAACGTAGGTCTTGTTGCTGTTCAATTTTTGTTGCAATCATAGTTCTTTTTGTTGCTCAATTTTAGCTTGAATCGTTGGTCTTCGTGTTGTTTAATTTTAGCTTCATTTGAACGTCTTCATGTTGCTCAATTTTAGCTTTAATCGCAAACGTAGGTCTTGTTGCTGTTCAATTTTTGTTGCAATCACAGGTCCTTTTGTTGTTCAATTTTAGCTTCAATCGTAGTTCTTGATGTTGTTAAATTTTAGCTTCAATCGTAGTTCTTGATGTTGTTAAATTTTAGCTGTAATCGTTGGTCTTCGTGTTGTTTAATTTTAGCTTCATTTGAACGTCTTCATGTTGCTCAATTTTAGCTTTAATCGCAAACGTAGGTCTTGTTGCTGTTCAATTTTTGTTGCAATCATAGTTCTTTTTGTTGCTCAATTTTAGCTTGAATCGTTGGTCTTCGTGTTGTTTAATTTTAGCTTCATTTGTACGTCTTGATGTTGTTCAATTTTAGCTTTAATCGTTGGTCTTTATGCAGTTTAATTTAAGTTGCAAACATAGGTCTTGTTGTTGTTCAATTTTTGTTGCAATCATAGGTCCTTTTGTTGTTCAATTTTAGCTTCAATCGTAGTTCTTGATGTTGTTAAATTTTAGCTGTAATCGTAGGTCTTCGTGTTGTTTAATTTTAGCTTCATTTGTACGTCTTGATGTTGCTCAATTTTAGCTTTAATCGTTGGTCTTTATGCAGTTTAATTTAAGTTGCAATCGTAGGTCTTGTTGCTGTTCAATTTTTGTTGCAATCATAGGTCCTTTTGTTGTTCAATTTTAGCATCAATCGTAGTTCTTGATGTTGTTAAATTTTAGCTGTAATCGTAAGTCTTCGTGTTGTTTAATTTTAGCTTCATTTGTACGTCTTGATGTTGCTCAATTTTAGCTTTAATCGTTGGTCTTTATGCAGTTTAATTTAAGTTGCAATCGTAGGTCTTGTTGCTGTTCACTTTTTGTTGCAATCATAGTTCTTTTTGTTGCTCAATTTTAGCTTGAATCGTTGGTCTTCGTGTTGTTTAATTTTAGCTTCATTTGTACGTCTTGATGTTGCTCAATTTTAGCTTCAATCGTTGTTAAATTTTAGTTGCAAACGTAGGTCTTTATGCAGTTTAATTTAAGTTGCAATCATAGGTCTTTTTGTTGTTCAGATTTAGCTGTAATCGTAGGTCTTCGTGTTGTTTAATTTTAGCTTCATTTGTACGTCTTGATGTTGCTCAATTTTAGCTTTAATCGTTGGTCTTTATGCAGTTTAATTTAAGTTGCAATCATAGGTCTTTTTGTTGTTCAATTTTAGCTGTAATCGTAGGTCTTCGTGTTGTTTAATTTTAGCTTCATTTGTACGTCTTGATGTTGCTCAATTTTAGCTTTAATCGTTGGTCTTTATGCAGTTTAATTTAAGTTGCAATCATAGGTCTTTTTGTTGCTCAATTTTAGCTTAAATCGTTGGTCTTCGTGTTGTTTAATTTTAGCTTCATTTGTACGTCTTGATGTTGCTCAATTTTAGCTTTAATCGTTGGTCCTTATGCAGTTTAATTTAAGTTGCAATCATAGGTCTTTTTGTTGTTCAGATTTAGCTGTAATCGTAGGTCTTCGTGTTGTTTAATTTTAGCTTCATTTGTACGTCTTGATGTTGCTCAATTTTAGCTTTAATCGTTGGTCTTTATGCAGTTTAATTTAAGTTGCAATCATAGGTCTTTTTGTTGCTCAATTTTAGCTTAAATCGTTGGTCTTCGTGTTGTTTAATTTTAGCTTCATTTGTACGTCTTGATGTTGCTCAATTTTAGCTTTAATCGTTGGTCTTTATGCAGTTTAATTTAAGTTGCAATCATAGGTCTTGTTGCTGTTCACTTTTTGTTGCAATCATAGTTCTTTTTGTTGCTCAATTTTAGCTTAAATCGTTGGTCTTCGTGTTGTTTAATTTTAGCTTCATTTGTACGTCTTGATGTTGCTCAATTTTAGCTTTAATCGTTGGTCTTTATGCAGTTTAATTTAAGTTGCAAACGTAGGTCTTGTTGCTGTTCAATTTTTGTTGCAATCATAGGTCTTTTTGTTGTTCAATTTTAGCTTCAATCGTAGTTCTTGATGTTGTTAAATTTTAGCTGTAATCGTAGGTCTTCGTGTTGTTTAATTTTAGCTTCATTTGTACGTCTTGGTGTTGCTCAATTTTAGCTTTAATCGTTGGTCTTTATGCAGTTTAATTTTTGTTACAATCATAGGTCTTCGTGTTGTTCAATTTTAGCTTCAATCGTAGTTCTTGATGTTGCTCAATTTTAGCTTTAGTCGTTGGTCTTTATGCAGTTTAATTTAAGTTGCAAACGTAGGTCTTGGTTCTGTTCGATTTTAGTTGCAATCATAGGTCTTTTTGTTGTTCAATTTTAGCTTCAACCGTGTCTTTATGTTGATCAATTTTAGCTTCAATCAGATATCTTTCTGTTGTTCAATTTTAACTCCAATCGTGGATCTTTATGGTGTTAAGTTTAGGTTCAAGCGCAGGTCTTTATGTTGCTAAATCTTAGTTGCAATTGTTGGTTTTTATGGTATCCAATTTTTGCTGCAATCACAGTTCTTAATGTTGCTTAAATTTAGCTGTTATCGTAGGTCTTTATATTGTTCAGTTTTAGCTTCAATTGTAGGTCTTACGTCGTTAAATTTTAACTTCAATCGTTGTTGTTATGTTATGGAATTTTATGTTGCTCAAATTTAGCTTCATTCTATGTTTTCTAATATGGAACCTCCCTGTTGAGTTTTTTTTTACTTTTGTTTATATATTGTACCTTCATTTAAAACAAACTAACAATAAGTTTTTCAAATCTTATATCTAAAAATTTCAATTATTAGTCCAGCCAGTGGCGCACGAAAATTGTTTGACCGTTATTTATTTTATTTATTAAGTTGACATTCTTCCGTTTTGTCTTCGGCTCAGATCCTCTTTATCCCTTCTTCGTAGTCGAATATAGCCACTATTATTTAATATGTTACGGGCTAATGGGTTTGGGCGTACTTTAAGCTTTTTTAAGTGTTTTTCTGCATTTGTTTGGATCTAAGTTTTTACCAAAGGCACGTTTAGGTCTTTATGGATATTCGAATTTTTTATATACCAGGGGGCAATTGTAATCATTCGTAGCAATTTGTTTTGGCGTCTTTGATTCTGTCTACATTTGAATCTGAGGCTGTTCCTCATAGCTGGATTCCATAACACCATATATTTAGGTTTTATGATTGAGTTTGAGAAAGTAAGTAAGAAAGCAATCTAAACTTAGCTTAGAGTTTTTGCCAATGAGCCAATTAATTTGGATTAATTTCAATTTCATTTAAATCAATTTTGCATTTATATGCCGGATTGTTGTGCAATAAGTCCCCGTTTACACAGTCGAACATTTGGAAGAAAAACATCTGGAATTTTCTTTTGTTTTTTCATTCGCGGTCACACTGTCGAACAATGTTGTCAGACACATTTCATTATTATTTGCTTTTTTGAAATTTCTCTTATTCGTGATGTGTAATAATTTGTAGTAAATTCCAACAAGGAAAATGTCAACAAAGCATGTTCACCACACGATATGGTGGCAGAAATCACCTTATTAAATATTTCAAAACTGATAAACGATGTGGACATTGCGGAAAAAAACAAACTTCATTTGCGACAAATGTGATATATTTATCATACGCCTAGTGTACCTACTGCGCAGTGTTCCTTGTAAAGCCCTTATGACACTGCATTTTGTGTTTATTGAATTGATAAAGAATTGGTAGAAAGAAACAGAAAATGTTAGAAAAAGCAAACTATAAAAAATGTAAACAAAAAAGCCTTTTAGGTTTTTTCTTTTGTTATGGTTTTGTATATTTTATTAAATGTTGTTATCTTTTTGTTTATGTGAAACATAAAAACAAAACAAACAAAAAACGGCTAATCGCCAAATTTGCCCATAAACCGCTGATTCAGCAACACTTCTAATATTTCAAGCTTGAATGGTCAATTTTAAGTTGGACAATTTTACATTTTTTTTTGACCTAATATCATTTTTTATCGAAAACTTTAGTAAAATGTTTGACAGTTTGCCATTTATCTTAATACTGCTGAACTCTTTGTACTTGGTAAATTTTTCTATTACATTATATTTGTACTGTTCACCAAAACTTGAACAATGCATTAAAAATGTAGTGTCATAAGGCCTTTAGGGACGGTCCATAACTTTTTGCATAAAATGTTTTGAAAAGCAATTAATCAGATAATTTTTATTAATAATTGGTGAAAATTATGATCTTATGAAACTGATCCTTTGCAATTTGATCTCCAAAGACCATTTCTTTTCTACTTCCTGAAAATCGAGCTGTAACCCAACAAACATAATTTTCATGCTTGTTTTTACATAGTCCATTTGTACTTGGTTGCTCTTAATTTTAACACCCATTATTCATTATTTGGATTATAAAAGTGATGAAACCGCATTGGTTAGTTTCGGTTTTGAACTCTTCATATGTATATAATCTAAAATGAGTTGGGTATTCGAATTATTTTTAATTACCAACCAGGCAATACAACTTGTACTTCAATTCATAAAGGATTTTTAATGTTTGAACAAAAAAGGGAAAAAAAGATTAACAACCAAATAATAAAAATAATTAAACCCTGTACACAACAATTTCAGTTGCTGTTGTTTTTTGCAAATTTATTTTTACAACCAAATATATTGAATTGGTTTTGCTGTTGGCGGTTGTTTGCCAATTAAAGTTTGTTTTTCATTCTGTTTGTTTTTTTTTTTTGTTGTCCATTGTTGATATTATTGGGTGTTTTGACCCTGTACCACACACAAAATATAAAAAGGTTGTGATTTGTTTCTAATTTAGCAAATGTCTGCTGAATGGATTTAGTTTGAAAATGAGAGATATAAACAACAACAAAAAAGAACATTTAATTACAAAGTGTGAAGACCTCAAAAAAAAATATATATATAACAACAATCAACCACTGAAACCAAAACCACTACAAAGTTAAATTTACAAATATTTACCTGATTTTTAACCTATAAAAAAAAGACTGCAGAAGAAATAAATAAATAAATAAATTCATATTAAAAACCTTTTTAAACGAGTTTAAAACACACAAAAAATCCCTTTTTTTCCAGAATAGCAATCTGTTTTTAGTGACTCTCCCCATAGACAGTAGAGGAAAAACTTGATGAAAAGTTTATTTCAACAAATTCTGCTGTAAATATGGAATTGTGGATAAGGCGGGTGGTGGATAGGTTGTTGATTTCATGTTGAAATCATGCAACCGAACAGTAAGAAAATCAAAAGTTGCCATTTTTAAACTCTCGAGGGTGACTTCATAAATACCCAACTTAACTAAAAGTATTAACCAGATGACATTTACTACATACAATATTTAAAACTTGAAAAAACATACTTAAAATTATACACACATGCATTGTTAGTTACTCTTACTCTTACAATGTTAAATAACTAACATGCTCTATCATCGATTTCAAATTTCTTACCATGTATACCACATCCCCAGATACTTTGGTTTTTTTCCCCAAACTTTTCTTTTCATCTAAATCTATGTACAACTAAACTCTCAAACATAACCTTCAAAAATTTAGAAAAAAAATTATCAGTAAAAACAAGCAGCACTTAAAAAAAGGAAAAAAATCTTCTAAAGAAAAATCAACGCTTGTCCTTAGAACTGAAAAAAAAATATCCGCAAACCTCCATGTATACCACTAGACAACAAAACTTTCATTTCTCACTAACATACTGATGCCCTACTTTAAACTATGAATGTTGCAGATTGCGTTAAGATTTTGTTACACTATAACTGATCGAATTAGTAAGATATGGAAATGTAATGAATGCTCTCGCTAAGTAGCCAAAATGTATTTTCAAAGCAGTTTCACTTCAGTAAAAATTATGAAGTTAAGTGTCCTGAAGACCGGAAATGGTTATGAATACTCAAAAGTGCAATCTATATTCCCAAGGCAAGTAAGAAACTTAAGAATTGGCTAACCAAATTGGTTTAATCTTTTGTTAATATATGCACTGCAATAAATAGTGGAGAGTGCCCCTTGAGACGATAAGAAGAGCTCTCAAAATTTAGATCGAGTTGGAGAAGATGTTTCCATCCGGGAATTCGGAATCACGATATCGTTCAGAATTGTGTCTATATCACATGAAGTTTGGTACAGGAATGCTGAAGATGCTTAAACAAGATTTCGAGTTCACAATCGTAATTATATGAGTGCGTGGACATATAGTCATAAATACTGCAACACAACTGAATACACTTATTACGAATGCAACACTGGTCGCATCAATTTCGCATTGATGAGTTACCGAGCTCTATTTTTGCATGAAATGAGTGAAAATATCGGCCGTAGTCTACAAATCAACAGTCTTGAAACACATTGTGAAGCCTCCCAACCAATCAATATTCGCCAACAAGCTATTGACTATCCAGCAAGACTCTCCTCCAGCTTAGAAAGCAAAAACGAATCAACTGTGGCTAAAACCCAAGTTCCGGAGTTCATATGAACGAATGACCACAGCTGACCACATCTCAACCCGTTGGATTACAATTTTTAGTGCGTATAAGAGGGCATTGCTTGCTCTACTCGACATCCAAATATTGAGTCCATGCAGTGGACAATTTTCCCAGGCATGAAATGCATCTTGTGATCGATGATTGGCCACATGGTCACAAGTCGTGCTGTAAAGCAACCAGAAGTCATTTCGAATAAGTTGTTCTTAGATTTGTAGCCATTGAATAACCCAATATAAACAAAAACAAAATTTTTCGTTTTCATTTGGCCTCGATTTTACTGTATGCTGTATTTATGACTTGTATTGCCTATAATATCTCTAATTTCTCTTACGCCATGCCGCCTAACGGTCTTTGAACCAACACGAGATCACTTAGAAAAGGTGGACGATTGAATTAACCTGCATGAGGTCAAACTGGGGCTTGAATTGCAATGCTTCTAACAAATCAATTTGCTCTTAACAAAGCGTTGAAGAACATTTCCTATTCCACTTTCAGCTACAGCACCAAGATTAATAAGCAATATTTAATATTTTTAAATTCCGAACTGCAGGAAATAGTGGAGAGTCCAACTTGAAAGGACGAACTTCTCTTTATATACGAACAGCTCTCAAAAAGGAGTTTGATCATTACAACCTGATCGTTTTGGCTCTTCCTTGTTGGATCAGCTATGTTGCCAAATTTAACGACCTATATTTCAAACTAGTACTGCTAATGAACTTGATTCCTGATATTTGATATGTGAAGGGTCTAAATAAGTCGTTTCAATCACATTGAAACACACTTTTTTCTATCTTTTTTTTTGTCAGACTAAAAACCTTCACAAAAATATATATTGACATATTTTGTTGATAAAAGTTTCTTCTGCGAGAGAAGAGGAAAAAAACATAAATTTATTTCCTTTTACTAACTTAATTTATAGTTACATATATAAATATGTCCATACTCGTATCCTTTTTATGGCTGCATACATCTATTATTTAAATACTCCAAGGTATTCTTTAAAACTTTTCCAATAATTTCTTTTGAATCACTTCATTTACAAGATATTAATCTCAGTGGGTTTTGTTGGACATTCTTGTTCATATATTTATTATACATTGCAAACAAAAAAGAAATACGTTTCATGAATTCCTGTAAATTTCCTCTAAAGTTTAATGCAATACAGTTTTGATTTCTTAGTTGAAAAAGAAACAGAAGTGTAAGCAAAGAAAAAAAACTTTAAAATTTGTTATAAATTCAATTTGTATTGTATTTACCTGATGATGTGTGTAACTTTGTAAGGATTCTAAATATTTAGACTGGTCATTGTAATTAGCTATGTTTAACTATATTTGCTATAAAATTTTATTATAGCTTCTTTTCTAAAGAAAGTTACAGTCCTTTTATTCCTTCACGATATTAATCATTAAGCTTAACTTGTCCATAGCAATGATAAGATGAAGTTAACTTCATGTTTACAATTTTTGAATTTTAGTTTTCTGCATTGTTTTTATATTGTTTCCATTTTGCTTTTTTTTTTAAATTTCACTTAATTATAATTACCCGCACTTAATATTATTGTATAATTATCTCCATATGTTGTCCTTAAAAATTCCCCTGTTTATATTTACTTAGAAGCTTGGCTTGTTTTCTTTTTTCTTAATAATATTACATTATTTCTTTTTTTGTTCTGTTCTGTTCTGTTCTTCTTGTTTTAATGTTTTATCTTCTGGTATTGTATTTTCATTTCGTATGTATCTCCTAGAGAAAAAGAATCTCTATTACATTGTAAATGAAAGAAGCTGTAGAAACGACAAACAACAACATTTTTGCTCATTACAAATGAACATGACAGCATTTGTTGTTTCTTCTTTTTATATCCTAAGTGTAATTGTGGACAGTGGGACAGCAAAGCAAAATTTCGTATGCTTTATAACAGGACTGGGCTTTATTCCACAACACAACTTATCAAGTTTTTACTTTGCACTTATGCAATTTTTGTTAGTTTGCAAAACTTTATGCTTCTCAGAACCATAAAATTTGATAAGTGTTAAGCTAAAATAATAAGTGTAATTTGACAAGTTTTGCAAATTTTTATATTCTCTTAGCAATTTCTATTCCTCTCATGTTTTGAAGAGACTAATTTGCAAATAATTAAGCTGTTTCGTTCAACAAAAACTGTAAGTTTTATTTTTGCAAAGCAAACTTTGAGAAGTTTGCCAAAAACTTGGCAGTATGTTCGAAATATTTACAAAAAAATTTTGTCAAAAAAAATACTTACTTTATTGTTTTGAAAACTGGCAAATGAAATATATTTTTGTCTTTAATCACATGTAACACTGCAAATTCTTTTTTTTAATTTTAACAAGTTGTATTTAGCAATGCAAACAGAAAAGTGGGAAAAGTGTTTCTTATTGTATTTTATTTGCCATTTTTTCATTAATATTCTATTAATTGTTTAAGCTTGAGGTTTTTTTTTTTAAATAAAAAATTTATTTTCAATATTTAGCTACTTATTTGTGTAGCATCTTTAGGAACATTTTGTTATTTTATAATGAAAAGTTATTAAACAGAAATGCAAAGGCGATTAAATGCTTTATGGGACACTTTGGGAGTGTGCACTTTGCAGGAGAGCACAAATACTTTATAAAGATCATCATGTCTTAACAAAGAGGGCAACGTCTCTGCAAAAATTTCCTGAGTGCAAAATGGGATTTCCAAAGAATATTCTAGAACACAGAGACTTAGTTTTTTTTGCAAAAAAAAAAAAAAATGCAATTTGATAAGTGTGAATTGAAAAGTTGATAAATTGTATGTGGAATGAGGCACTGGTCTTCATATAGTCTTATTCATTAATAAATTATTTAAATAGTTTATATCACAAAGGGATTTTCGTATATATGTATATTAGAACGATGATTAAACTTCGTAATCTCTAAGTGCAGATGTAGTAGTATTAAGAATTTTTGGCGGGTGCATGTTTCTTACTTGATACTTGAACTCAATAACTACAATGAGATCGAACAGTTTTTTACACAGCAAGTAACTGAAAAAATTTGCTCCACAGTGCTGCAGTTGTACTATATTACAATTGTAGTTTATATCATTTTTTGCGGCCAAAACATGAAAAAATACAGCAAAAATAAAATATCTTGTTCTTATAAATGTTTTTTTTTACAATTTCTGGTGTTGTGTTATTTTTCGTTTTGTGCTGTTTTCTAACAAAAAAAAAAAAATTAAAAAAAAAAATCGTTACAATATAGTAAAACTCCCACAACATAAACTAATTAAAGTACTACTTGAAGGAATTCCCAAAACTATAAAAGGAAAACGTAAAGGGTTAGTTGGAACACAACATAAATGGTATTATTCTCAGGGGGCACAAGTAAAAATAAATAATGTTTAAAGGCAAAATAAACTGAAATCTTTATGTAATTATGAAGAATTATCAAAGAAAAAAAGATATTTATAAAAAAATTTTAAAATGATGCCAAAGCTCACATTCAATATATGAAACTTGAATTTCCAAAAGAAATAAATTAATTCTCAAAATAAATTATGCAGTTTAAAATCGTATGCTAATTAACAAACATACGGTATTGTCTAGTATTTTGCACTTTGCAACTTTGCACTGTGTAGCCAAAAGGACATTTGATGGCAACAATTTATATTGCTAATGAAAAATACCTAGAAATTACATATGCGTGGAAAACCACTCAAAATGTAAATGTAAAAAAATATTACTTTTGTATGATGTTTCACACAATGTTGTCAGAAGTCATAATAACAATGTGTTGCACTAAATTTCCTATTCACCTCCTTAATCTACCATTTTTGTTTTATCCCCACAATAATTTTCTATCCTTCTAAACATTAAACTATTTTTAAATGATTTGTTTCTTAAAAAAATAAAAACCACCAAAATATCAGTCTTTTGAAACATTTTGTTTATTCTTTCCTTCAATTTTTTTTTGCTGTAAAGAGTTTTTTGATTTCGCGCTTGATGTAACAAAAACAACAGTAACGAAAAATACACTAAATGTTGTGTTTGTTTTTCTTGTGGTTCCATTGGTTTCTAATGTTTTTTTTTTTGGTTCTGTTTCATTTGAAATGGAGTAACATTAAAATACATATACACTTACAATATACAATGAGATAAAACAATTTTAATTGGATAAATGTAAAAGTAGAAAAGATAATAGATACAAACATCTACTTAGAAATATAAATTCGTTTACACTTACATTTATTTGCCAAAGCATAAACACACAAACTTTTTTGGAGAGTTAATACAATATTGTTAACAATATTTAAAGGATTACAGAGATGAATTACATTAACAGTTTTTATTTTTAAGGAATTGAAAAAAAATCACAATTTGTTGATGGTATTTTATTTTGACAGAAATTGAGAAATGAATTTTTACTCAGCCTGACGTAGTTTTGTATGTTGCTTAATTTAATTTAAATCGTAGTTCTTTGTGTTAAGCTAGATTTACACGATTGAAATTTTCTTCAAAATATTTCAAACTCGCGTAAACAGCAAAATTTCTTCAAAATTTATTTATGTAATAGTTATTAATAGTTATTAAATAAATAAATTTTGAAGAAATGTTGCTGTTTACACGAGTTTGAAGCATTTTAAAGAGCAATTTTGAAGAAAATTTCAATCGTGTAAATCTAGCTTTATTCGTTTGTGAAGTTAAATTTTAGCTGCAATCGTGCTCAATTTCAGCTTTAATCGTTGGTCCTGATGTTGTTAAATTTTAGTTCTTATCGTTCGCCTTTATAATGTTAAATTTTAGCTTCAGTTATAGGTCTTCCCAAAAACTTAGCAAGACCAGTTACCAATACCCAGAGTTACTACAGGTCCCGCTTAACACACAAATCAATTCCTTAACACTGACTGTGAAATTTTATTGATTTTTATTTAACGGTTCACCAAATATTGTCTCATTAACAAACCATACATTTTCTAGCAGTAAACTACTTACAATTAGTTAGCAGTGCTTACTATGCACTTTATCACGATATAAATACTTTTAAACGATTTATGGACCGATCATAATAAAGTTGTACCGTATTATTTTTAGACATATGAAATATATTTTCGTTCAATATTATTTGGATCAGTGTTGCCATTTTGACGCTTTTCGGGTATTTTATGACGCTTTCTTGGTCTCGTTACACATTTATTTTTTTTTTCAAATAGCCTTTTTTAAAAAAAGGGTTTTTTTTTTTACGCTTTTTCTATTTTTTTGGTGCATTTTTGGAAGAAGTCCAAAAAGTAAATTTAGCTTTCGAGTCAGTCACTGCGGTCCATGTCAAGCAATTTGTGTTACCTGATTAAAAGTATTACAAACTTTGATTATCTAGAAGGTAATTTAGATGAAAGCGTTAACGAATTTTGTTATCTTGGCTATCATTTCGAAAAATAGATTATAAAATAATTGAACAAATTAATAGAATCTACAAAATATCACGTACTCGAACTAAGACGTAGACTTCCTTCACATTTTATATTGCTTCAAAAATATCGTTATTTAGTGTTGACAATATTTTTAAAAATAGCGAAGCATTGCTTTACAATGACAGAGAAGATGAGAGATTGTTTCCTCCTCTTCTTTATCTTTACAACTTCTGCAGAAATCATTATAGGCTAGACCTAATCTTCTGGCATGATTGCCGAATTGACAGTGTCCAGTAACCACTGACACTAAATCACTTATTTGTAATCGTTGTAGTTTTGGCACGTACAACGTTCGTTTCCTATTTAGCCTAGGCCAGAGAAGTCGTGTTATTGCACAGGTGTGTTCATTTGTCCATCTGGTCTGAGCAAGCTCATAGTAAAACTTGCTAATTCGTTGCTTGCATTCTGATAGCGGAATAACGCACAGATGATCAATGTCATCATCAGTTAGCATGAAACCATTCTTTGTTAAGTTATCCGCAACAAAGAATTTGGATAAATAAAGGAAATATATCTATAAGTGCAAATTCATTATGAGTTGTTAATTTATATTCAATAATTAATCTGACATGTGAAAAACAACAGGAAGACTTATTACACGGTGCGATATTATTTTTCTTGTAGGGCTTGTCGAGTAAAACAATATTCCAATAGTGAAATATGCCGGACACCTCCAAAATCCGGATTTACGCTTAAAGAACCGGTTTCTGTACCTTTGCGCACTTATAATTTTGTTGAAAATGATCCGATTTTCAATTTCTTACGTTGTAATCGTAAATAAACGTACTTTTTGAATAAATTCAATAGTATTATAGTTTCTTAACAAAATAATGTATAAAAACATCACCACAGTTGAAAATTTTTTTAAAAATCTACAAAATTTGTGTTTGCTCGACAATAACACCCAAATTTCTCAAGTTTTCTTAGATCAATTATATATCATTTGAAAAATCTCTGTTTCTTCTTTCCAAATCTAGTAGGAAATTACAAATCCGAGCATTAGGTTTTTAGGTAGCTTAATTTTAGCAGCAGTCGTAGGTTTTTATTTTCAATTTCAGCTTTAGTTATAGGTCTCAATATTTAATCTATATTAATATAGTTAAATTTTACCTTCAATTGAAATTTTAAACTTCCCGAAATTCCATGATGTTTCCTTTGTTATTTCCTTTTACATAACTGTGCACAAATATTGTTTAAACAACTTTAACCTGTAAAATATCAGGATAAAAAATAAAAACTACATATATAAAAAAAAACTACCTTGCTTAATGATTTAACAATAAATTTTTATCATTGTTTCAGTAAATATTATTTTAGCATTGTTTAACATTCATCATTCATTAATGCAACTATAAACCAATGCTTGCAACATATACATACATATGTGTGTATGTATTTAATATAAGTACTTACTTATGTATGTACAGCATTTATTAAGCATTTATGTTTAAATATTATTTAATAACTTTAATCATAAATATTATAAAATAAAACACATACAGTTTGCGCTGGTGCGGGTATAAAGAACTATAGACGCTTTTGAAAACACTTTGTTATGGAAATTGAAATGCTGAAAACGGTCGATAAAAAGTATTTTGCGCACAAAAATTAAAACAATTAAATTTGGTCAATTTACTGTAAGTAATCGTAATTACTTCCGCTTATTAAGACAGGTAGTTATGATAGTAGTTAAATGCAGTAGCAATTCAAAAAAACACACACACACACATGTATGTGGACAAACACTACGAATGTATACATTCTGAAGTATAGAGATATACATACATATATGTAACCTGCAGAGCTTGGATAGTGGTAACAGGAGTTAAGAAATATAATGGCTACAAGGCTTACAAGGCTTTAAACAGTCATATATTTGAAATTGTTATGAAATGTACAGTGTTAGTGTAAAACATGCTCACTTCCTAAATACCAAACTAAAATCAATGATATTCCTCTAAAATATTTATTATTATCTTAGTCAATTTGGTATTAAAAATAAGTAAAATCTGTTGAGTAGAAAACCCAAAAATGATTAGTATAATGTGAGGTAACAAAAATGTGAGGTACCATCCAAAAAATTCATATTTTTAATAAAAAAAACACAATGTTTTATTGATTTTCTATATACAAAACTTAACACACACAAATCTATTAGTAACTGCATTCATATTAAGTTTAACAAAAGCTGTTGCCTTCAAAATCTGCTGGGTAATTATAATATAAAAATCCATTTATATACATTTATTTATTCATTCATCATCAGTTTGTGTAAAATCATGAATTTATTTCAATGCAAGCTAGTGCAAACGTCTGTGCGTACATGCACATGTACTTTGTTCATTAAACACACTCGCAGAATTTGTTACTTTTTAATGTGAAGTATAAAACAAAAACACATCAGCAAATTATCAATGTGCACACACAATAAAAATAAAACAACTTTCAGAAAGTGACAGACCAATACACATTTAAATTCATACGCAAATGCATTCAGAAAATAATGCAAATACATTGAAATATTCAGAAGTGCAGCGAAATGTGGCAGCAGCCAAAACACTATTGTTTATGAATATGTAGCATAGCATAATATTAAATGTCATCAATTTCATCAAAGTAGTCAGTACGAATAAATATATACAAAATATCCTTTTTTTTTGGGCAATATGAACGGTATGACATTTGTGAAGGATTTTGAAAAACTATATAAATTTGTAATCCTACATCATCAATAACTTTGTCAATAAGTTTCTCATTCAGAAAAATTGCTCGATCCATGATCACTCATATTTTTGAACGTAACTCTATGTTTTTTTTTTTTTGAAAAACTCAAATAGTCCTAAATTTGTAACATGTTTTCAGGCAATGTTAAATATGAGTGGATTCATACAATGTATTCAAGCTAAAATTAACAACAACACAGCATAATGTAATTATACCAGGTGAGTGCAGTAGCCCAGCTGACTGACTTTGTTTACAATTTACTTATGTCAAACGTAATAATTTTACAAGTGCTTTTGATAGTAGTACATTATTTTACACAAATAAAATTCCTGTTGTTTCTGTATTGTGTTGTATTTGTTGTCGATTTGCACTCACCTTGTATAATTACACCGTGCAACTCACATAAATTTCTAAACGTTAAATCCGATTCCAATAAAATTTCACATGTCTAGAGAGGAAGTGTTGGCGAGAATAAGTTTTGAATTTTGATCTCATAAGTCCACCAGGGTAGATGCCAGAGGCCCCCAAAGTGGGGCACCTGGGTAATTTGAGAAATTAGAAACGATATAAAAACATATGAAAATTAAATTTTTCACTTTTGTAGCCACCCTTGTCCAGTTTTTTTTGGTAATAGTTTTTTTTTGTGCATTAAGAACAGTTTTGTAAATCCAGTAAAATAAGAATTATTTTAAAATTATCATAGAATCAAAATTTATATAAAAAGTATTAAAAATGTGTTTTTTTGCCATTTTTTGCATGGTAGTATGATCTTACAATATTGTCAGAAAATGTCTAACAACCGTGTGAACTTAAAATTTTTGTCTTTTTACGTTTTTACAAAAATTATTGTCAGTGCATTGTAAGAGAAAAATATTGTCAGACATCTAACAGCCGTGTGAATACATTGTCAGATTATTGTCCTGAACCTTGTCATTGTCATTGTCAGCGATATAATATTATGAGTATTTTTGACCGTTTTTTTTTTTTTATTTAAAAAAATTTAAAAAATATTTAATGTTATTACACAAAACAATCAAACTGAGACTTGTTTTTGTTAACTTGTCTTCATCTTCTCTACTTTCTAGTACATATGTACATATCAGCAGAGTATAATTTTTTATATCAATATTTAAAAATTTTAAATTTAATATAAACACACACACACAGTAAAACAATGAATCGGCCAATTTTTGCCTTACCACAATCTGACAACAGTGTGAACTGCCAATTTCTGTTGAAAGATTAATTTATTATGTGACAAATTTTCTGCCAATAAAATTCTAATGCTTGGTTGGCCAACAATTTGGACAATTTGACAACAAAAATGACATAGTGAAAACATAGTGAAAACGCGACCTAAGGTTTTCTTTTTGCTAAAAATGTTTCATTGTCAGTACATTACCAGCACATTTCCAGATTTGACAACATTAGAAGATCTGAAATTCATCTATACTCGTACAGCTTTATATACTTTTTACATTATTTAAGAAATTTCCAAGAATACTTTCAATGTATTTATATTTTTTGGAAAGGTAACTTTTAAGGATATTTCCTTAGAAGCACTGCTAACTAATTGTAAGGATATTTCGTTGAAAGTTTGCTTTTGTTGTATGAAAAAAAAATTAAAAACTTCGCTAACGATAATATAGTTATTTTTTTAATAAAATTCCACTTTAGGGTAAATATTATTAAATCGCATTGTCGATATCCAAAACTAATAAACCATTTTATATTGCCTAATATGTTCGTAATTATTCTGCAAAGGGTTTTAAAAGCCCCGACTCCAATAACGGCAATGTGGCCAAAAATCTGTAAAAAAATAAATTTTTGAAAAATGTTTAGTTAAGATCTGTATAACGAGCTACGAAATATAACTATTAGCCTTGTATAAATTTAATAATGAGAAGTGCATAGTAAGTATTGCTAAATAATTGTAAGTAGTTTATTGCTAGAAAATTTATACTTTGTTAATTTGACTGTATTTCGAGAACCGTAAAGGATAAATCAATAAAATAATGCATAGTCAGTGCTGAGGTATTAAGGAGTTAAATTGTTTGTGAGCTGGAATTTTTAGTGAGTTTGAGGATTGGTAGCCGATTTTGCAAAGTGTGTGGCAAGAGTTGAGTGGCAAGATCTGAGATTGATATTAAAATTGAGCTATACAAATATCTACGATTGAAGCTGAAATTCAACAACATAAAGGCCTAAGATTCACAAGCTTTCGCAAGAGCATAAGTTGTTTAGTTTCCTTTTATTTTCCCACGTCAAGGAACCCATACTAGGGTTATTGATTTATAATCACCTTCACAGACTCCCGATATTCTTGAAAAAATTTCAATGTGATATAAAGTTTGAATGGCCTCTTTGCTATCACTAAATATGAAGATAACTGGGTCTTATATTCCTGTTATTAAAGTTTTTCCTATATCCATATTTTTTTTTTTTGAAGATAGTCTGCTCATCTTACTTCAGTTAATATTTGAATAAAATTTTCTGGCAAATTGAATAATCTATCTATTGTAAGATCTATCCAGTCTATTTAAATTTCCCGAAGATCTGCATTACGAATGTACAAAAGCTATAAGGTTGATGTAGCTTTGATGCCAGCTAACATCTTCATATTTTGGTGTTGGGTTTTGTGTTTCTGTCAATGATCGTTCCCCTATGTCACAACCTTGTAGCCATCTTATCTGTTTTCATGCTGGCATGTTTTTAATACTATTAGTTTTAGGAAGAGCGTTCTCCTTAAAGAAATGCAGTTTAAGTTTTAATGGGATTGTTCACTGTTTAGATTTGTCATGCTCTGTAGAAAAAGAAACATTTTTTATTCCTTCAAAAAGTATTCGTTTTACCATTAGAATTTTTGTATTGCACAGTGTACTTATCGTAAAGTTTTTCAAATATGTGGATCTCCAGCAGGTGTATCCTATTCTGGATGTTCATAGTCAATTTTATCCAGTGCATTTGATATATATTCATGGCAAGTGTTATTAAGCTCTAGGGAAAGCTTCCTAAGGAATATTTAAATGCAATAGCCTATATACGAGAGTGGAATTCCATTTTCGATTGCCTCATGAATGGTGTAAATAGTAAGGAGATCTGATAGAGTGAAGCAATTCTTATATTGTTCAATTATGTTTAGTTCAGCGGATGTCCCATTTTATTCTCATGCCCAGAATATCAAGATCGATTCCACAATATCTACAACAATCAAAAATATACATAAATTAAGCGATATTATCTGACGTGCTTTTGTGTGTCAACATCCTACCTGGAGTTTTAAGAAATTTTAAATCTCATGCAATCATTGTAGGATAGGCCAGGATAGGATAGGATAGGAAGGGTTGTAAGCCATGAGCACTTCCACTCGGAGACCGTGTAGTCTATTGTGATTTCAAGCATTGTAACAACCTCCTAATTAAACAAACCGTTCATGATTTACCTAGTTGTCACATGCAGCTTTTTTTTATATCACAGCCATTTGTAAACGCATTTGTTTGACTTTCAATACCCAAATAGTAATAACTATAGTGGATATACTGCTAACTAAATTAAAAACAGAATGCCCAACTTATAGGTAACCAATTCTGGTGAAAGATATAACAAACAACAACTTTACTACTACCTTTGTTGGTTTATTATTAAACCATTATTTCTGCAGTAATTTCTCATTTACACAAAAAATAAATATATATTGGAAAACCAAAAAAAAAGAAAAAATAGCACGCACAAAACTATATAGAATGAAAAATGATAAAATAACAAACTCCTACGTCCTGTAATCCTTGTAAACAAACCTCAAAAACAAACAACAGCAAAAATATACACATAAGTCTATTGATACAAAGATATACGTTTACAAACAACAAAGGATAAATAAATGCAATGGATTATATGTGTTGTAGAGGCGTATATATAATCATGTCATAATTTTAATGGTCTGTATACGTTTCTACGAAATAAAAACCAATCATATACACTTTCAGTAAACTGCCATATAGCAGCATGCAAATAACACATGCTGGTGCTTGGCAAGGAATTTATGAAAACCAGATGATGATAATGTTTCTGATGTTGTTGATTTGCATATAAACCCATAAGTGATTTAATAAAAAACCAACAAAATTTTTGCAGTTCTTGCAAAAAAAAAATATTGTTTATTTATTTTATGAAAAAAAAGAAATATTCGGCTGACAGGTAAGGCAGATTGTTTCGTTTTGCTGGGAATTGCCAAAATTACGCACCATTAAGAATATGGGATTAAAATGTGTTTAATATACAGTGTATAAGCCTTGTTAAAGAAAATTGTCCAATGCAAACACTTTTTTAAAGAAAATTGTTCAATGCAAACACTTTTCTTTAGAAAAAATATTCAATACAGACACTTTTTTACAGAAAACAGTCCAATGAAGACACTTTTCTTTAGAAAGCAGTCCAATTAAAACACTTTTCTTTAGAAAGCAGTCCAATGCAAACACTTTTCTATAGAAAATTGTTCAATGCAAACACTTTTCTATAAATAACTGTCCAGTGCAGAAAATTGTCCAATGCAGACACTTTTCTATGGAAAACTCTCCAATACAGACACTTTCCTATAGAAAACAATCCAATGAAGACACTTTTCTGTAGAGAGTAGTCCAATTAAGACACTTTTCTATAAAAAACTATCTATTGCAGGCACTTTTCTATAGAAAACAGTCCATTGCAAACACTTTTCTGTAGAAAATTGTCCAATGCAGACACTTTTCTATAGAAAAGAGTCCAATGAAGACACTTTTCTGTAGAGAGCAGTCCAATTAAGACACTTTTCTATAAAAAACTATCTAATGCAGGCACTTTTCTATAGAAAACAGTCCAATGCAAACACTTTTCTATAGAAAATTGTCCAATGCAGACACTTTTCTATAAAAAACTATTCAATGCAGGCACTTTTCTATAGAAAACAGTCCAATGCAAACACTTTTCTATAGAAAATTGTCCAGTGCAAACACTTTTCTAGAGAAAACAGTCCAATGCAAACAATTTGCTATAGAAAACAGTCTAATGCAAACACTTTTCTATAGAAAATTGTCCAAAACAGACACTTTTCTATAAATGTTGCTTCGGAACAAGTGTGAATTTTGTAGAAATTCTAAATCTTTTTAGGATTGAATTATGCAAAATCTGTACATTTTTACATATTTCTATTTATCTAAATAAAGTACTCTTCTGTACTTCAGAACAGCCTACAATTTGTTTTCTGTATTTTCAAAAAAATAAAAATCTACCCTGAGGTTTAAAATTCAATAAAACTTTTAACATTTTCTACCACAGTGTTCCACCAGAATTCAACCAAAACGAATGCGTAAAAAACACACACCAAATTGAAAACTTTCAACAAATATTGAATTGTATTAAAACTCAATTTACGCACATAATTCACACAATTTATATTCATTAATAATTTCTGGTTATAAATATATTTTTTTTTGCTTCTCACACACACACTATAAAATTAAATAAAATAAAAAACATTTATAACAAAATGAAAATTGCTGCAATAAAAATAACAAAAAAGAGAATGTGATGTGTGTACGACGAAACAATTTTTATTCATTATTTCGCAATTATTATTTTTGCATAAATTTCCGCAAAACGAATCTCATGAATTTTGTACACATTATAAACGATAAAATGTTACGATTAATACGAAAAATTAACACGACAAAAAAAAAAAAAACAAAACTGAAATTCACTGAAAACTACAATAATCGGTAGAAGTAAATATGCTGCAAACACACATTGGCAATGACAAGGCGAGACACTGTGATGGTGATACTGTATGTGGCCGATGATGATGATGATGGTGATGATATGCCTGATATTATTATTTAAATTGATTGTATATTTATGAATATCAAAGGAATTGATAGGCGATTATACACGTACACATATGGAGTACTCTCCTCAGACATGCTGAAATTTACACAATATAAATTTGTGGCTATGTTTTCATTGTAATGGGTTATTCAATTAGATGTTTTTTTAATTTAAAAGAAGACACTTGAAATAGATAGGATGTCAGAAATTTAAATTTAAGAAAACTTTGTCCTAAAGACAGGCACTTTTTTAAGGAAAAGTTTGTCCTTAGAACAGATATTTTTCTATAGAAAAGTTTATCCTAAAGACAGACAGTTTCCTATAGAAAAGTTCGTCCTTAAGACAGACAATTTTCTATAGAAAAGTTTGTCCTAAGAACAGACACTTTTCTATGAAGAAGATTGTCCTTAAGACAGATGTTTTAATATAGAAAAATTCGTAATTAAGACAGACACTTTTCTATGGATAATATTGTCCTTAAGACAGACACTTTTCTATAGAAAAGTTTGTCCTAAAGACACACACTTTCCTAAAGAAAAGTTCGTCTTTAAGACAGACACTTTTCTATGAAAAAGATTGTCCTTAAGACAGACAATTTTCTATAGAAAAGATTGTCCTCAAGACAGACACTTTTCAATAGAAAATGAGTGAAAAGTTCGTCCTTAAGACAGACACTTTCCTATAGAAAAGTTCATCCTTAAGGCAGACACTTTTCTATATAAAAATTTGTAATAAAGACAGACAGTTTTCTATAGAAAATTATGTCCTAAAAAAGACAGACACTTTTCTGTAGAACTATATGTATTGGGAAACAAAGTTCTTGTTTAAAACTCTATTAGCATATAAAAGTCCATTATTGAATATATCTGAAACCTTTCAATGAATCACTCTATCATACAGCAGGACTCTTTCGTGTAGAAATTGTGTGTTGAAAAATAATGATGACATTAAATTTCAATGATGAATTGAATTTTATTCATGAAAAGCGTTATTGTTTTTTAATAAAAATTTGACAAGAAATAAGTATTTTAATTATGTATTTAATGTTATTTAAAATCAATCCATATGAAAATGCTTATTTTACTACAAATGTTCATAAAGACTGCTGGAATTAAAGAAGGTTGTACCTGTTACGATAAGAAGTCTTTATATTATTTTATTTGATATCTCTTACATATCAACAACTATAATGATAAGCAATCTACAGTAAGACAGATGCTACAAAATGGTAAGTTAGAATCCAATAGGTCTTTATGATGCTTTATGAAGAACCTGAAATAATAACAGTAAGTAAACGTCAACAGAATAAATTTTCATTTTCTTTTTCTAATTATATTTTTGAATTTTCAATTATAATAAGCCTAGAAAAATAAATACGATAAAAAAAGGAAATATGATCCTATATTCATATTTATTCATATTCATATTCATATTATTTTTTCTAAATATTTGCCAAATACTGCAGTATAGGGATGGATTAAAACACTCGAAGTATTGTGTCGAAACATCGATATAATCTGATGTTTTTTTTTTACTCCTAAACAATAGGAAAAGCTCGATGTTTTCTTTCGATGTATCGAAATGACCAATTGTATACAGACCGTGTATATTGGTATATAAACGTGTATACATATCTAACATTTTAGACCCTCAATTAAAACAAATGCACTTTAATGATGCCATAGCCGTTGCCAATGCTGTATCAAAGATCAAGGAATTAATGAAAAATACTCTTTTGCAAAATAAAGATATTGAACCTGACTCAGAAAAATCCGATAAATGTGAGGATACTTTCTCATTATGGACTAGCCATTATAAACTGGTTCATAGAAATTGGAAAAGCAACAAGACTGAAGATATATTGTCTGATGAACTTTCAGTTTAGTTAAGGACTCCTGTTGGAAGACTAAACGAAAATCCGTTGGATATTTGGAAAGATTATAAATCACATTTTTCCAAGCCTTACAACATCGCTTTTAAATACCTTACAATGGTGGGAACATCGGTTCCGGTGGGAACATGGGACTCAACAAAGAAACAGATTGAGTGGTGAAAGACTTGGTAAACATAAACATGTAAAATAAATTTAAGATTTTTCGAAAATATAATAATAATAAATAATTTAAAAAAAAAAACAATCGATGTATAAAAACATCGATGTATTTTATGAAATATCGAGGCAACGAAAAAAACATCGATGTTTTTTTACAGTGTCCATCCCTACTGCAGTATACTTGTTTATTGTTTATTGTATATTCATCATACGCATACGTGTTCTTTGTCATTGCTTAGAAACTTAATAAAATATGAATATATAAAGATGCTTTACTATTACAAATGATCAATGATAACAATTGGCTCAGATCTTCTGTTCTTCTGGCCGCTTTGAGATAGCAGATTTTAAAATATCCATTCAAAATACAATTGGCTAACTGAGTCCATAACTTAAAATTGTGTTAGAAGGATTTTTTTTTTTAATAATTTTTTGTAAAATAAGTTTCGATAATCTAATATTTACATACTTGTCGGCTCAATAAGTTTTAAAAACCTTGTAAAAAATACACTTGCTTTCAACTTGAATTCCTGTAAAAATGCTTACTTGGGGTGGTTCTGGAATTCATTTAAGAGTAATTTCGTTCGATTTTGATCATCAAAAAATCTTGTTGGAAATATTTAATTTTATTTTTCATAACATACATTAATATAATGCATTACAACTCCATCACATACTCTATAGAAGTATTTGAGCTTTTGTTCTATTGTTCTACTTTGTTGTTGCCGTTGACACATCATTAGTGTCAAGATGGAGCTTATTTTAATCGTTACAAAAAATGTAAATTGAAATCAAATCCGCATTTAAAACATGGCGATAGAGAATCATCGGCGTTTTTCACGTTAAAATTAAAATAACATATTTTCTTTGAAAATATTAAACAAATATAGAATTTGAACGCGTGTAAGTACTGAAACAAAAACCTGTGTGTTATTCACTCAAAGTCGATTGTAATTAAAACTTATTTTCTAGCAAATTTTGAACGTAGACATTAACGGATCCGTTTAACTTGTTAATGAAAGGTAATGAATCCCAAATCATATTTTTTTATTGCATTTGAAACTCTGCCTGTCTGTCATAAATGATGATAACTTGCTACAATAGTTACTGCTAATATCAATGTCCAAAAACAGACAAAGAAATAGCTAGAAAAGCTTTAAATGTATGAATTTAGAGTCTACGTGAAATTTACATTTAGTATTGATGGTGGATATATAAGATTCAGTGCATATTTTTATAGTTAAAATATAATAATAATATAATAAAACATTCGTTAGTTAGAACTAAATTAAGGTTGATAGTACATAAGTTAGACTCTTGCTTCAATAAAAGAATCAACATTTTAAATACTAGTATTAAATAAATCTGCATTCATTTTAGAATTAAAGCTTCAGCTTTAAACAACACAAAAACCTCTATTTTTTTTTCATGAAACATAAATTTGAATATGAAATAACTAAAACAATTTTAAGTATAACAACACACAACAAAAAGGTAAAGGTGTGTCAAGTAGCTAACACTTGTGGCAATGATACTACTCAGTTACACACATACACATACACAAGATAACCTCTCTAGAAAACTATTACCATAAAAAAAAACTGCATAAAAGAAATATACATTCATGTATACACAGCTAAACTCGAACTAGTAGAAAAAGATGAGTTAATCAAATATGAAAATATATCGAGCCATTACCGCCAAAATAATGTATCCCACACCATAATCGATTGTTGTTTTTTTATCGAAATCGATAGTTCAACATCATTTAAAATTATTAAAATTAAATGTATTACACAAAACAATATTTACATTATAAATTTTAAAATAATGGCTTTATTCAAACTGATTTTATTTAAAAAAAACCTTCCCCTATAAAATTTTGAGTTTGTGGGATACATTTTTTCGGCGGTTATGGCTCGATATATGCAACACTTACCGAATTCACGTATATAAATACCAAAAATTGCATGCACTCATACACACAAGCTCACATGCATACAATCAGGAATATAGGAAACAGGAAATGTGCATAATAACTGAAATATACCCAGCAGTTTTACAAGTAGCCAATGTCTCTCTTTTGGTCAGTAATTTTTGCTAAATTCCGAACACTTCGCTGACTCCAATTTATATATTTTTGGGTCCGTGTACTCTTTGTACAGTAGGCGCACTGATCGGAAGCTGTGAAAAATTACCCATGGCCCAAAAAAAATTAAAAAATTAAAAAAGGCCCAAATTTTTGGCTCACATTCGATTATGAAATTTAGCCTTATTTATTATGAAAAATCACCCCAAAGTTTTTTTTATTTATTATATATATTTAGTCTGTGGATAAAATCCTTATAGACCATTTACAAAAATTACATAAAGTACACACTTAGGTAGGTAGTAAAATAACTAACTCTGACAGTCCATTTCTAAACTATGACTACCGTCTAGAACAGGCACATGTTAAAATAACAAGTTTTTTAGTTACAAGTTACTAGTTTGGGACACTTAACAAGAACTGCTGGGCATAAAAATTCAGTATCACTTACCAACAGTCAATGAGTGTTATAAGAAGAATATCAATTGTTGGCAAAATATGAAAACAATATGAAGCCTTTTAAATCCAGCAAGGTCTACTACTACTAATAAATTCTCAAATCATATTTTACTTAAAACAGCATACGAAATAATAGAAAATATTCCCAGATTTGTTTCTAATGCATCTCATCTTAATTGATTTTACTGTCTATAATCAGTTGAGTTCTACCTTTACACTTTTTTAACTCCCTAACGAATATTATTTTTTTTTTCTAAATGAACTGCAATATACAACAAATAGTTTCAAGTTGTTGGGGAATATAAAAAGATGCAACCAAGCTGCTACTGGGTACTCAACACAGATCAACAACTGCTACAGAAGAAAAAAATCCAATTTTCGGTTGCATATTAATTGAAAATTTAAACCACGCATGTTTCACGTTTTTTTTTCAACACAACATAGAAAATGTTTAAGAGGCTTCTAGCAGACTGACTGAAAGAAGCACAAAATTGATTTTATGCATGTTAAGAGCATTAGGGGAAGTACATACTACCCAGCTAGCAATCATTATTGCTCTGAAAACCTTCAGAAAAGAGGGTCATTACATTCGAAAATGGTCCGTCAGAAAGAGCTCTTAGATAATGTCAGAAAAGAGTCTTTTATGAGGGGTTTTTGGGCTCCGAAAAAGCTCTTACATCACATCAAAAAAGAGTGATTGCAATTTTAAATACAACAAATTTAAATAAAAAGGGAATTCATTTACAAATAAAATTAATTAGAAATGGAAAAATTAAATTAATTGTATTTACATTAAAAATAAAATAAAATGGAATTCATTTAAATAAAATATATAAAAATGGAAAAAAATTATTTTTTTAAGCTAATTTTTCTTTTGCTCCGAAAATGCTTTTTAGTTGGACTCTTTTCTGACGCCTTTTTCGGAGCGCTCCGCAAATAGTATGCTGGGTATAAAAAAAACCAACACTAACAAACAATTCTTTTTACATAAATAAATAAAACGTTAAAGTACATTTTATGTTATTGACATTTTTTAAATGACATTAACAGAAAAAAACTGCAAAGGAATTATGCAAAAACTACTGAAAACTGTTGGTTCTCTTGCTGTGGAAACAATCGCATGAAATTAAATCTGTTGCAATTGTTGTTAATTTTATGTATATGCTAATTTTATTTTGCTTTGCAATGAAAGCATATTTTTCATTTCTTTAAAACTTTTCCCTGACATATTTATATTGAATTTATTTTATCTCAGTTTATGGGTAAATTATAATGTTACAACAAGTTACAAGTTTAAGGGTATTGTGAAAGTTTTTAGGAAACAATTTATAGTTTTGATTACAAAAATGAAATGGATGCCAGCATTTAATAGTCCTTTTGTAAAGAGAAAATTGGGTTAAGAATAAGTTAACAAAAACTGGAGGTTTATATGTAAATTTATGAAATAAGTGCATAACATATATTCATTTAACTTAATATATTTAATAAACACAAACTGTGACGGTTCTTTTGAATTATCTGCAGAAACACCCATAGCCTTTGGTGGGTTTAGAACCCGCAATCCTCTGACTGATAGTCCGGCACACTATTGCCTAGTCTATCGGGCACCCACTGTACTGAACCAATAACATGAAAGAAGTAGAAATGATAGGGCTACACGATGTTTGAGGTATAACGACGGCCAAGCAACATATAAATAATAGTGTGATGGCACAAGCTGCAGCAACGAAAACTACATTTAAACCTAATTAAGCCACTTAAATCAACGCTTATCTAACACTTTATAAAAAAAACATAATTCTTTGCAGGATATTGGCAACAAAATTCAAAGTTATCTTATCCTCAACCAACACACTAGAGATCTGTAAATCTTATTCAGGTAGATATTCTCACTGCTCGCTTATAAGATCTCTCTAACTGGATTATTCACTTCTTTTTTCTAGTTTTGTATTCAAATCAAATTTAATACCACAAAACTTAAGTCATAGTAATGTAAGGAACCTTTTAAATCCTGCCAATAATTAAGAGCATACACAACACCAAAGCAAACAAGCAAAGAAACAAACAAGTAAATTATTTCCTGGTTGGACATAAACAATCAATATTACTGCTCCTCTCACGAACTACTCATACGAACAACAAATACACATTAAAAGAGTCATAAACAATTCAACAAAAACTTTACGAAAAACAACAAATCAGTGGTAATGAATGGACTTACTTATACATGTAAACACACAAACTTGCAACAGCAATAACAATAACAGCAACAACATAAATAAACAAACAAAGTAACATTAATACTAACAACAACAGCAGCACAATTTACACATGCAATAAAAACACTGTGCAACACATCTGATTGTAACGATTGTCTAATTTGAATAAATATTTATTGCTGAAAATAGTTATCCTTATAACACAAACAACTCTCTGTTGCACAGTGTAACGAATGTGTCTGAATTTATACGAGTGCATGTAATTGCAGGGCTTTGTAAGGACTTGCATCCATGAATGTGCGTACAAATACATACAATTGAAGATACTGTAATGAAAAGTAGTGTATGTATTGATTTGACATACAACACAACTAACAACAAAACATTGCAAAAAAAAACAATTACAGCAACAACTAGAACATCATCAGCAGTAACAATGACTAGAAAACAACACTCGTCAATCAAAACTTTACAAAAGAACACACAAAAATACAAAAATATGAAATACATACAATCAACTGCAATAAACAGAGAACAAAACTATAAATGTGGAAATGCTAGAAAATAAAAATAGTCCTACAGAAGTAGACCGAAAAGTCATTTAAATATAATTTTATGGAACTGTAACCAGAACTAGAACTGAACTCGCAGAGAACTAGAACAGAACTAAAACACGACTAGAACAGAACTAGAACAGAACTATAATAGAACTAGAACAGAACTAGAACAGAACTCGCAGAGAACGAGAACAGAACTAAAACACGACTAGAACAGAACTAGAACAGAACTAGAACAGAACTAGAACAGAACTAGAACAGAACTAGAACAGAACTAGAACAGAACTAGAACAGAACTAGAACAGAACTAGAACAGAACTAGAACAGAACTAGAACAGAACTAGAACAGAACTAGAACAGAACTAGAACAGAACTAGAACAGAACTAGAACAGAACTAGAACAGAACTAGAACAGAACTAGAACAGAACTAGAACAGAACTAGAACAGAACTAGAACAGAACTAGAACAGAACTAGAACAGAACTAGAACAGAACTAGAACAGAACTAGAACAGAACTAGAACAGAACTAGAACAGAACTAGAACAGAACTAGAACAGAACTAGAACAGAACTAGAACAGAACTAGAACAGAACTAGAACAGAACTAGAACAGAACTAGAACAGAACTAGAACAGAACTAGAATGGAACTAGAACAGAACTACAACGGAACTAGAACAGAACTAGAACAGAACTAGAACAGAACTAGAACAGAACTAGAACAGAACTAGAACAGAACTAGGACAGAACTAGAACAGAACTAGAACAGAACTAGAACAGAACTAGAACAGAACTAGAATGGAACTAGAACAGAACTACAACGGAATTAGAACAGAACTAGAACAGAACTAGAACAGAACTAGAACAGAACTAGAACAGAACTAGAACAGAACTAGAACAGAACTACAACGGAACTAGAACGGAACTAGAACAGAAATAGAACAAAAGTAAAACACGACTAGAACAGAACTAGAACAGAACTATAATAGAACTAGAACAGAATTAGAACAGAACTAGAATAGAACAAGAACAGAATGTGTATTTAAAAAGTTATTATATCGAAGTACTCGTTTTTCATACTTTTCGATTGCCCTCGTATATTCAAAAAGCTTCATGAATATGTTAAGTACATACAGTGTTGGAGTAGAAACAAGTACGTATCACATGTTAAAACGTGGCACAGTAAACTATTTATAATGAAGAATCACAAAGCAACTCATTGCTTAGAATCTATAACAGCAAATTGTCTTCATAATAAAAACCAACAATCTTTTAAAATCTAAAATCTGTTGGATATAAAATTTTATTATAATATCACAGATACCAGTTCCAAAAAATTATAGGATTTTTTTTTCGTTTCAAATGCTACCTTTTCTACAGACATCTGATCTGTCCTGTTGGAACGGAAGAAAACCTATAGAACTTAGTGAAAGTCTGAAATCTAGGAAGGCTAAAATTTTTTAGAACAATGTCATTCATATTAGAAGTTACAAAAGCTAAGTAGAGACTTAAAGCAGTTCTGGGGCCAAATTACCGCAATCGATATCGAGTAAAATTGATCGTAATTTTCTTATTTGAGATTATGACATTCGATATCGAGCAAGAAATTTAGTACATTTTATCATAATTTCGATATCGAAATCATTTTTCGATACGATAATGCGATAATTTGGCCCCTGTTCTCAGTTAGTAGCCTTTTTGAGAACTTTACTAATTCAATCTTATAAATTTTTAGCCATTTCAAGGACACTTTACTGTCCGCAACTATAAACAGTTTTTTGTGTTATTTCGTATGCTGATAACTAATTTGCAAACTTACAGATTTCAACTGATATCTGAAAAACTAAAAAATTTAGTTAATACAACAAGAGAGAGTAGAGTGTGCAAGCATGATAGAGATAGAGACAGGAACGAAAACATGAATACGATCAAGTGTGTAGTTGATATGCCAGTATGTCAGAGTAGTGAAAACAAAACAAAGCAAAACCTCGAGCTGTTGTAAATGTATATTGGAATTCGCTAGATGTCAGTTGTGTAGTGGAAACATCACGTCACATGTACAACAATCAGCTGCATAAATATGTATGCACTGTAGCATCAACATCAACTCCATACTATATACAATTGCAACAGCAGAAACACACCAAATATGTAAAAAAAAGGAACTAAACAGAAGAATAGTAGAAAAAAACGTGAGCATGCATATTGCATGTATAGAAAACAAACAAGTGAATAATCAGTAGGAGATATTTATTTGATAGGAGTCGAATTTTAGATACACTTTTGTGAAATTATTAAATATAAAATGTTACTACTACGAGTACAGACAAAGTATTTATCCCAAAGGAGACTTTAATACTAAAAAAGAGTCTTTATACTAACGAAGGCAATAGAGCCTTTATACTAAAGAAGCCAACAGAGTCTTTATACTTCGGAGTGAGAGAGAGTCTTTATACTAAACAAGGCAACCGAGTATTTATACTAAAGAAGGCAACAGAGTCTTTATACTAAAGAAGCCAACAGGGTCTTTATACTAAGGAATGAGAGAGAGTCTTTATGCTAAAGAAGGTAACAGAGTCTTTATGCTAAAGAATCCAACAGAGTCTTTATGCTAAAGAATCCAACAGAGTCTTTATACTAAAGAAGCCAACAGAGTCTTTATACTAAGGAATGAGAGAGAGAGTCTTTATGCTAAAGAAGGCAACCGAGTCTTTATGCTAAAGAATCCAACAGAGTCTTTATACTAAAGAAGCCAACAGAGTCTTTATACTTCGGAGTGAGAGAGAGTCTTTATACCAAACAAGGCAACCGAGTATTTATACTAAAGAAGGCAACAGAGTCTTTATACTAAAGAAGCCAACAGGGTCTTTATACTAAGGAATGAGAGAGAGTCTTTATGCTAAAGAAGGTAACAGAGTCTTTATGCTAAAGAATCCAACAGAGTCTTTATGCTAAAGAATCCAACAGAGTCTTTATACTAAAGAAGCCAA
The DNA here is from genome assembly GCA_916048285.2 of Bellardia pandia. Lineage (NCBI taxonomy): Eukaryota > Metazoa > Arthropoda > Insecta > Diptera > Calliphoridae > Bellardia > Bellardia pandia. The sequence continues at coordinate 95,073,197 of OU696531.1, read as the reverse complement.
CAGAGTCTTTATACTAAGGAATGAGAGAGAGAGTCTTTATGCTAAAGAAGGCAACCGAGTCTTTATGCTAAAGAATCCAACAGAGTCTTTATACTAAAGAAGCCAACAGAGTATTTATACTAAGGAATGAGAGAGAGTCTTTATGCTAAAGAGGGTAACAGAGTCTTTATGCTAAAGAATCCAACAGAGTCTTTATACTAAAGAAGCCAACAGAGTCTTTATACTTAGGAATGAGAGAGAATCTTTATACTAAAAAAGGCAACCGAGTCTTTATACTAAAGAAGCCAACAGATTCTTTATACTAAAGAAGGCAACAGAGATTTTATACTAGACCTCAAGCTGGCTTTCTATTTTCATCTCTGTATTTCAACTCTATTCTTTTATCTTTACCTCTCCATTTCCTATCATTTCATGCAACACAGAGGCACCATGTGAGCTGTGCATCTGGACGGCCAAAGCTGCAATAACGATGATGAAAAGAAAGCCATTGAACTTGTTCTGTGCCACTGTGACACGTTTCGGTAAACTGCGTTGTATAATTCTTGATTCACAAATATTTATTTTAAAAATCTGTGTATCCAAGGACAACAGCATACCTGATTAATGACAACGAATGGTGTAAAGGACACAATGTATTACAACGCTTCGAGCGGCTGCTAATTTAACGCAATTTTATATTGCTACAAACATCACAACAACTCCTTTATACCGATTTCAAAATGCTATAGCTCACAACAACTTAAATTGCAACAACAGAACGACACACAAAAGACTGACAAATGAAAAGAATCACAAGTTACGATTGTTGTTGAATATCAAATTATACAGTTAGCTAAAGCTAAGCAATACCAAACTGGGCAAAAATCAAGGCGAGGCATGTTAAATGCGTGCATGCATGCAACCAGTCATCCTAAATATCAACATATTTTGTAGGCCCATTCAGTTACTCCCTAACACTCCTTGCCACACAACAACAACAACAACAACAGCAATAGCAACTAGTAACAGTGACTGACACTTGCACTTCAATTTGATATTCTTTCAGCACTCAAACATTTCAACATAGCAATAGCAGTAGCAACATTGCGAGTAAATACTCATTCATATCCCTGCATATACAAATGTATGTATGTACGTCTGTATGTATGTATGTATGTATTCAAACGTATTATTTACCAAAATTGTAGCTAATACTTTACTATTGCTTCACAGTATACTTTTCTAGGGGTCTAGAGAAGTGTGTGTGCGTGTGTGTGTGTGTGTGTGTGTAAAAAAGTTGTGTTACTACAGCTGATACTTATTGAGGCGGGCTGCTGGTGTTGCTACTAAATACAATTGCCACTGCTAACAATTGCATTGTAAGTTGTTGTTGTTGTTGTTGTTATTGTCTTTTTGTTAAAGTTTTTGTTTCATACTTTTGTTGTTTACTATTTTCCAACTATTTTCAGCTCTATAAATTTGTAGGATTTTTGCATTGTTATGGATGTGTTGCTGCAGTTGCAGGCATTGATTTGTTATGCATGTTTTAAATTTTCAGCAGAGAAGCACCAACACTTATTGCTGATTTAAATACACAATATGTTGATGGGTCTGTTGGTATCAAGCAGGAACATAACAATGATATACCAATGCACATTTGTATATAAATTTGTGTGTAGCCTTATTTACTTTGATTTGTCTTTAAATGTTTATTTAAAAAAATATGTATATAGCATTCTTTATTAACACGTTCCCTAAGCTACCCTAACTTTCCAATCTCTGACATTTCCACAAGTAGTATATAGCTGTTGTCGCTATTGATTCGTACACATCATTTGCATCCAACACAAAGTCCCTTCTGTTAAACAAAAACTTTCATGTTTTTTACATGTACATACATACATACATATGTATGTAGTTCACACAATATTTTTGTTGATATTTTCCTTCCCAACGTATATCCCTTCAAAAGTTTTTCATTGCAACCGAAACACACAAAATCAACTAGAAAAATTTAGATGATGTATTGTTATTTGAATTTAAAGACTGATTGTTGCATGTTGTCAAATTTTTTTTTATGTTTTGATAGTTATTTTCTCAAATAAAGAGAACACATGTTGCACAGTTGCACACACATTTACTCGTTGCATATATTGTAGCTGTTTTGTTTCGTTTACAATTTTTATTAGTTTTGATGTGACAGCTGTCATAGAATGTTAACAACTAATCTCAGAGTGTGTTTCGGTCTGTGTAAGTGAGTAATATAGAGACCCATTATTGTTTCCATTGATGTTTTAAATCATTGTCAGAAAAAAATGTAAGCGAAATATACAAAACAAGTGCATTTTTATGACTGTGATGTGTCAATATATATTTTTTAGCATAGTTCTAGGCAAGAGTAAGTTTTTTCAAATCAATTGCAGTTGAGTTATAGTGCATAAGCACAATAACAGCAATGTTTAGAAAAATAATCTAGAGCAATTTTTTAAATAAATTTTAGGTTTAATTGATTGAACATAGTGGTTTCTGTTGGTAGGTCTTTAATATTGAGACTTTATAAAGTTTAAGCTTCAAACGTAAGTCTTAGTGCAGTACAATTTTAGCTTTAATCGCAGGTATTTATGTATTTAAATTGTACCTTCAATCGCAGGTCTTTTTATAATTAATTTTTAGCTTCAATCGTAGGCCTTTTTATACTCTACACCACCTTAATTTGGTTGGATTTGTGCTGATGCTTGTAACGCGGAGGGCGGTTCGGAAACTTCTTAGCAAAGGAAGAGATTAGTTAGTTTTTCAAAAACATTTTCATTTTTCAATATAATCTCCTGAAACTTCAATACACTCAGTCCAACGCTTATCTATTCTATCTATTCTATCCCTTGATTAAAATAGTTTTCCTCAAGGCATTTAAAATAGTGGTTTACAACTGTAATTGCATCTTCATTTGAGGTAAAACTCTTGCCAGCTAGGAATTTTTTTAGATTTGGGAACAGGTAAAAGTCACTGGGAGCTAAACCAGGAGAATAAGGTGGGTGGTCAAGCAACTCTTAAACTTAAATTCGTTGATTTTAGCCATTGTTAAAACACTCTAGTGCGCTGATGCTGTTGTCTTGATGAAAAATTATTTTTTTGTGTTGTAAGCCAGGATGTTTTTGTCGAATTTTTATATTTAATTGCAATAGTCCTCTGAATTTATTGTTTTACCCTTTTGCAGATAGTCAATCAATAAAATACCTTTGAAGTCTCAAAAAACCGTTGCCATAACTTTACCAGCCGATTGAATTGTTTTTGCCTTCTTTGGAGCACTTTCTTCAGCTTCAGTCCATTGCTTAGATTGTACTTTTGTGTCTGGGGTATAGTGGTGGATCCATGTCTCATCAACAGTTATGAAACGACGCTTAAAGTCCATTTGTTTTTCTTAAAACGATACAAATAAGCTTGAGAAATTTTCCTTCTTATGCGTTCTTGGTCGACTGTTCACAAATGCGGCACCCATCTTGCAGAAGATTTTTTATCGGTAGTTCTTCATGCAAAATTAAATGGACTCGATCATTTGAGATGCCCATGATATTAGCTATTTCACTCACCTTTACTCGTCGATCATTTAATACCATATCAATCACTTTGGCTGCAATTTCTGTTGTTGTTGCTGTTTTTGAACGTCCACTACGTGGTTGATCCACGTTTAAATTCAGCAACCCAATTTTTCACTTAACACATTCACTATATCACTATGAATTTCTTGTCCCGATAAACCTTTTTTATTTAAATATTTAATTTAACACTTATTTTTTCTGTTTATACTGCGCGTTCTGTTCTAGGCTAAGAAGTTTGCGAACCACCCTCGTAAAAATATTAGTCTAGCAATCATTTAAAACTATATCGATTGATTCAGAATTACTTTCATAGTCGATTAAACGATGTCCGTCTGTCTGGCTGGATGGCTGGCTTTCTATGTAAACCTTGTGCACAGAATACAGGTCACAATTTTAAAACTATTTCGATAAAATTTGGTACATAATTTCAATTTAGTTACAATCGCTTCATTATTTCATCTAGCCTCCATACAAATATCCTACCGATATAAGGTTTATCGGGCATCAATGTTTAATTTCTGCATATACCACCAATAAATTATGCATGAAGTTCAATCACATCTAGAAATCTTGTGCAGATCCACAATTAACCATAGCTCCCATATAAGGCCCAATTCCGAAAATCACTTTAACGACCGTAAATCTCTAAAAAAAAAAAATGTTAGGATCCAAATAAAATTCAACAAAAATATATACGGAAATCATTACACCTAACTTTATAACGATCGGTCTATAATTAGTTATAGATTGCGTACAAGACATTCTTCTGACAATAAATTTAACATGCATAAATCTACTATGGGCGCATCAATTTCTGAAAAACTATTTTTAATCTTATTCTTGGTATAGGGTGTTATATGGTTGGGCTTGGCCGATACTTTTTTACATATTGGAATTTAATTTCAGCTTCAATCGTAGGTCTTTATCTATTTCAATTTTAACTCCAATCTTAGTTATTTATGATGTTCAGTTTGAGCTTCAATAGAAGGTCTTTATGTAATTAAATTTTAGCTTCAATCGTAGGTCTTTAAGTAGTTCAAATTTAATTTAATCGTACGTCATCATAAGTTCAATATTAGCTTTATTCACAGATGTTTATGTAGTCTAATATTAGGTTCAATTGCAAGTATTTACGTGGTTCAAATTCAGCTTTAATCGTAAGTCTTTATGTATTTAAATTTTAGCTGCAATCGTAGGTCTTAATATAGTTAAATATTAATGCCCTTATTCATTAAACTTACAACAGGTTTATAAAGAAAATTTTGTATGGAAATTTGCTTTATAAACCTGTTATAAACCTTATGTAAGTTTTTATGAATAAGGGGGTAGATCTTTAGCAGATCTTTGTTTAACCCAGTTTAGCTTCAATTTTGGTTCGTTAGTTCAAGTTTGCTTGCAATCTTGATTCTTTATGCCCTCATTTTGAAATTTCGTGTTTGGATTTTAACTGCTTTTGGTCACTGCGCAGTTTATATACAGGGCAGTTTTGTTTTATTTGGATTGTCATCTTAGGTCCTTTTGAATTTAATTAATTTTTTCCGCTTTAGTTTTTTTCCTTAAAACATACGAACTACATTTAGTATTTAAATCAAATATGGCGCTAAGGCTCTTTAATTTAAATAATTTTTCATTTTCCACTTTTCCCTTGAATTCATTTAAAATTGCAATCACTCCATGGACCACTTTGCTGTACAAGAGATAAATAATTATTGTACGCATTTCAAATGAATTTAATTAAAATGCTCCAGCTTAAAACAATTCACAGAAAGATAACGGATGCTGTAATAAATAATAGATCTTTAACATTCGCAAGAGGCAGGAAGTTGTTAAGTAAACTATAAAATTACACGTTAAGAAATAAAAATAATGAAAGTAATTTCTTTTTTTTACATTCAGCTTGTTGCTAAGCAGTTGCTTTGGCGTTTTGTAAAACTCATTCAGGTATAAAAGTATTTTCGAGTAACTACCTTGCACAAGACAATAAAATATTTAAGTTTATTCTGTTGAAATACAGAAATAGACACAACTTTATTAACAACAAAAATATACTCAACTCAAAGTTGGTTACGTACATAAATTGTTTAGTCTTTATCACCATAAACTAGAAAAGCAATTGGTGTCTTTTTCCCAACAACTACACCCTCGAAAGTATTTTACAGTAAAAAAAGAAAAAGAAAAATGAAAACTTCACACCTTCCACTTAAAGCTTAAGCAATAAACATAAACATAAAGCCTACTCTAAGGAGCAACAACCGGCTGTATATACGATTATATTTACTACAGCTAGCTGTGTTAGTGTGTGATTGTGTTTGATTTAGAAAAGTTGGCAACAGTTGTATGATTGTAACACATAGCTTCATTTCCGTTACTTTACTTATACAACTAAGAGTGGTTGGAGAAACTAAACTTTTTTATGAAAAGATTCTACTTTACAGGTTTTCCGGATTCTTTCTGGTTTTAGTTTGTTTGTATTGCAGTTGTTGCTGTACTTTGCTGCAGAGTAAATAAACAATAATATTGTAGTTTAGCTGGAAAGTAGACAATTTTTTGAAGCGCCTAAATGTAGACAATAAAAATTATATGTTACAAATTGTTATATTAAATGCTGGTATTGTTTTGCAGCCCACAAAATGTAAGTGTTAAGTGCAGAAAAACGATCAAGCTAAATAAAATAATTGTACCAATGAAAAGTAATCAAATTTATATTGTTTACTTTAAGGCTTGTTTGGGAAGTTGTAAAATAACGTATACTTTTAGGAATTTCAAATGAATTGTTTTAATTTATTATTTTGTAAATAATCCAAGAAATTGTAATGCTATTGTATGTAAATTAGAGTTTATGCTGGCAAAATGTTATGAAAGGATTTTAAAATGATAATAAAAATAATGACAAAATAGTAAAATAAAGAATTTGTGAAATAGAAATTATATACTGTAGACTATAAGAGATGCTAGTAAGTTGTGGATATACTTTTTGTTAATAAATTAGTAGTTTGCTAGCAAGTGTTTATCTGGGGGAAGTAATATTTAACAAATGAGAATGTTTTAATATTACTTCCGTATGATTGTCCAAACTTTAAGAGCTACTTGTCCATCATTGTAAGAATATTATACCTTCTAAATTGCTTGAGTCAATAAACAAATAATCATTCGTTGAACCTACGACTGAAGCTAATTTTGATCTAGACGAGTATAAAGAGCTACGATTAAACAAAAAATTAAACTATATAAACCTCTATGGCTAAACCACCTCCGATTGAAGCGGAAATTGAACTACATACAGACCTACAATTGAAGCTTTAATTGAACTACGTAAAAAATTACGATTGAAGCTAAAATGGAACACCGTAAAGACCTACAATTGAAGCTAAAATTGAAAACCAAAAAGACTTACGATTGAAGCGAAAACTTAACCATATAAAGACCTGAGATTGAAGCGAAAATTTAACAAAAAAAGGACCTTCGATTGAGGCGAACATTTAACTACATAATGACCTTCGATTGTAGAGGAAATGAAACTACATAAAGACATACGATTGAAGCTATCATTGAACACCGTAAGGCCCTGCAATTGAAGCTAAAATTGAAAACCAAAAAGACTTATGATTGAAGCGAAAATTTAACTACATAAAGACATACGATTGAAGCTAAAATTGAACAAAAAAAGGACCTTCGATTGAAGCGGAAATTACACTACATAAAGACATACGTTTGAAGCGAAAATTCAACTATACAAATAGCTTCGATTCAAGCGGAAATTACACTACATAAAGATTTACGATTGAAGCTAAAATTGAAAACCAAAAAGACCATCTACTGAAACACAAATTAAGCGGCATAAAGGCCTACAATTGAAGCTAAAATTCAGCTATAAAATAACCTATGACTGAGGCTGAAATTTAGATACGTATTGTAAGAATTTAGATCTCTAAGTAGTTCAAGTTTAGTCCAGTTTCAGGTTCATACACAACTCTTTCTTCAATATTAGCGTTTGTCATGCCTTTGGATATTCTCTTGTTGGCTTCAATTGTAATATCTTTTAAAATTAGATTTTAGTTGCAATCTTTTTTAAATTTTACCTTGAATCTTAAGTCTTTTTACAGTTTGATTTTGTATGTAATAGAACATAATTTTTAATCAATACAAATTCAACAAAATTTATTTCATTTAAATTTCTTTCCATTTCTTTCACACATTCAGCCACCAGTCAGTCATATCGTGCCAATTATAACCACACTTTGGGCCACAATGAAATTGTGTTAATTATCTCTCATATTCGACATTGCCAACATCACGAACTTTAATTTTCAAAAAATAGTTTTATTTTATGACCCAAATTCCAAAAACACCTATAAACCAATAATAATGATTATATTTTTTTTACATTTTCACTCACTAGCGAACATTTAGAAAAACTAATTTTTCACTTACAACCACAAAGTTTGTTTTCGATCAGAAACAAAAATGTTAAAAGAGAATTTTTATGAAGTTCTTTTTTTTTATATATTAAACATGGCAAGCAACTACCCTGCCAACATTTTCTATTGCGGAAGTGACTCAGAAGTGACGCTAAGAAGTTGAAACTCATCTTCTGCGATACCATTTTCTGATCGTAGAAGTGTCTTCCGTATTAAGAAGTTGTACCCCCCGGAAGTAACTTCCAGAAGTCACTTCAGCGTAACTTCAAGAAGTCACTTCAGCGTAACTTCCAGAAGTTATTTTCTTCGCCTCTCTTTTGCTTTTGATTTTTGTTTGCCTTTACAGATAATACACTCACTCATATTGATTATGGGATAACAAATATGTAAAAACTACAACAATAACAATAACAAATCGAAACCACACTTTACCACTGACCGACCAGAGCAAATGACAAAATAAAACTAATTTCTATGATGTCGAAAACTTCTTTTTTGCATTCTTTTCATTTCATTTATAACGGGGCATGTCATTTTCGGCTGGTGTTGTAAACAACAATCTTCCCAACATCGTCTGGATGACTAAAAGACGAATGCAATGTAAATTGTTATTGTTATCTTCCAATTAACGTCTGGAAGTGAGTAAGACGTAACGCCTTTGACGATGGACGATGAAAGAAACTTCCAATTGCTGGCAGGGTAAATACACATAGCTATGAACACATGCACATATTTACACACCTATACAAATATATTAAAGTTTTTGGAGAATCTCATACATTCATACATACATACATTCATATAGAAAAATAGTAATTTTTCACAGTTTTGCGCTAAAATGCAGAACATAATTATATTTTTTTGCTTTCTTTACGTTGTTTGTTTTAGTTCTAGCTGCTTATTTTCTAGTTCTCTGCTGAACAATACACTATAATTTGACACATGCTTGATATTGAGGGGTTAAAATTGAGTTTTTTTTTTTGTTTGGGTGGAAAAAACCAAATTAAGAGTCTTAAAGGATTTTAGTCAGGACGAATTGTAGAGGCGTTACAATTAAAATTAATCTAAAAGAAAACAGTTGTTATGCTATACAAAAATACTACTACTGTTTTTATAGGGGAGGGAGTAGCGATTAGAATTTTCAAACATGGCGATAATGATAATAATGATCTAACTAGATCAACTAAACGAAGATATTGTTCAGAAATGTTTGCAATGAGACCGGTTTTGCACACAAAGATTTTTGTCAGAGCTTATCATGAATGCCATTATGAGTTTCTTAATTTAATCTGCATTTGTGATCAATTTTAGCATCAGTCGTATGGCAAATATTTGCCGAAAAAGACGTTACTAATAAATAAAATATTTTTGAACTCTTTTATTTGGGACAAGACACAATAAATATTTAGTCTTTTTTTATTTGTTGCTGTTTGATCTTGCAAAACTCTTGTAAGAGCTAACAATGTCAAACAAATTTATTAAAATAAAACAAGTGGTTACGCTGTTTTGAGTAAATATTTGCCAAATGTGACCGTATCTTTAGTTTCAATAGTGGCTCTTTATGTAGTTCAATTTTAATTTCAATCGGCTATATTAGCTTGAATATGTAATTCAATTTTACATACAATAGCAGATTGTAATTCAGCTTCTATAATTATTCCTTAAATAGTTAAATTTCATCTTCAATTGTTGGTCTCCATTTAGTGAAATTAAGGTTTCGATGGTGGGTCTTTATGTGGTCTAATTTCATCTTCAATCGTTGATCTTCGTTTAGTTAAATTTACCCCCTGGCCCATGATGGCGAACGATGATAACGTTCGCTTAGATAAGACTTAAGACACAAACTTTTTATCGTATCTATTTTTTTACTCAATCAAGTTTGTTTATACCACAATCAAGTTTGTGTCTTAAGTCTTATCTAACCGAACGTTATCGTTCGACATCGTGGGCCACAGGGTTAAGCTTCAATCATTGTCTCTTAAGTAGTTCAATTTTACCTTCAATCGTGGGTCTCCTACAAATAGTGGGTTGTCCTACAGATAATTAAGTGTAATTGCTTTCCAATAATACTTCACTATCTTAAGATGCCTTTACTGTATCCAACTAAACAAACCAACCCAATCTGTAAAGGGCTTACAACGGCGAAACAGAAAAAAAGTTCTAATTAGTGGTTGTATGTAATTTTTTTTCTAGTAGAATAACATTGGTGTATTTTATTTTATATTTTTACCTCGTTTAATAAAACAACAACATTATAGTTTCCTAGTTATCATAATACGAGTATGAAGGAGTTGAACTCAGGAACTCGTACCGAACCAAAAAAAAAATTCTAGAAAAACAAACTAAAACAACAACTAGCATGTGATGAAATTTATATGTGTAAACTTGTGTGTGTACAGCAGATATTTAAGGATAATAATTGAGAATCAAATAGAAAATAAAAAGTATAACGAAAATTCTCTATGTACGAGTATATATATACACATGGAGAAACTTTAATGATGTTAAATGGTTTTTGTTAGCAAATTACCAACTCACATACCAAAAACATGTTACTGTAAGCTTAACAAAAACTTTTAATGGCATTTAAACAAGAAGAATAGATGGATGGATATATAGATAGATAGTTAGATAGATATTTAGACGTGGAACAAAGCTAACAGGCCATAGAATATACAGCTAAAATGAGCTGAGTTAGTTAGTTTGTTTTTTTTTTTTTTTTTTTTGAATAGAGTTTTAACAGGTGATTAGATAATCAGAGTAAATGAGTTGTACAAAATGAGACAATTACCAAAATGTTGCTAAAATATTTATGAAAAGTATTTAAAAACAATTTTGTTTTTCCAGCAAGCAGTTTCTCTGTCTCTTTTTTTTTTGGGTTATAAGCACGTAAACGATGGTTTTATGTTTTTATATACATACATATATAATTTGTTGGATAATTTAAAAACAATTTAGGGTTTTAAGCAACTTTAAGTTTACACTAATATTTATACCCTACACCACCATAGTGGGGAAGGTATATTGGATTTGTGCTGATGTTTGTAACCGACTCAGAATCACTTTCTTTTTGGGACTTTTTTTACATGAAACTGTTTTTTGTAGAATTTTGTATTGTATATATTGTAATAAATTAAATTATAATATATAGGAAAGATATTTCTATAGGGGCTATGAGAAATCCTGGACCGATTCTTTCTATTTTCCTTACAGTTGCTTCTTTTAGCATAGAAATAATGTGTACAAAATTTTGTGGTATTTTCTGCAGCGTAGAAAATGCATTCCAGTGTGCCAATTGTCTGGAAAAATATAACTTTACAATGGTATTCTTTGAGTTATTAATTAAATGAACTCAAGCCGAAATAATAAGACATTTTTTTTTAATAATTTATATTTTAAAAATTGCAAAAAAATGGCAAAATATATACAATTTTTATGGAGGTTGTCTAAATATTTTTGTTCATAACTCTGGTTCTATTATACGGATTTCGCTGATTTTCAATACCAAACTTATGTACAAAAAAAAAATACTGGATTAAGTTGACATACTGACATAGCTCAATCGACTTAGAATTTTATAAGGATAAGGATAAAGCAGTTAAACAACAGACGATGAAGAGAAATAAACATTAATTTTCCGTGGTCCATATAAATTATTATTTATTTACAAGCCCAGATGATGATACTCAAAGAGCATCGAAATATCGGCAAATAAAATAAAGTAAAATTTCTTTCAATACTGGCCTCGAGCTTGAAATAAAAGCATTTTTATTTATTACACATAAAAAGATCGAATAAACACTACTTGAATTGATAAGGATAAATATTATCAAAGCTTCACACTGAATGACAAACGTATATATGTATGTATACCCTTGTGCTGGTGAAAGGTATAAAGAATTATTTGTACTAAAGACAGATTCCAGTCCTTTATAGTAAAGAATTTTTATTAAGTTTGTAGGAAACTTTTGTATCTTTTTAATTTTTAATCAAACCATTAACATTCATATACAAACGTTTCCTTAATAAAGCGTTAAGAAATCATAACTTTTATATTCATTCACAAGACCCCTGCTGGGAATATTTTTCTGTATTTGTTGTTTTTTTTTCTGCACAATCTTAACGTCCTTAACAATTGTTTGTTTCCTTTTTCTGTTTTTTTTTCTTCTTTTCTCCGTCATCTTTCAATCACAACAGTCGCACAACAACAGCACATCACAGGAATTGTATAAAAATAAGGAGGTAAACAAAAAACTGTAAGGTAGCAAAAGGTCCCACTGGAATCTACTAAATATTTATAACTTTTGAAATGCCATTGAAGACTCAATGCATATTAATCACAACAACAGTAAAAAAATCCAACAAAAAGCATAACAGCGTCTGCTGAGATGAATGTTCAATTTAAAATCGTTGAGTGTTCCATAAATGTACTGTACAAAACTTCTGCGAACAATGGCTTCTACCGCTACCTCGGAAAGCTTTAACAATTCGATGGAAAGGTTATGAAAACTACACAAACAAAAACTGTGGCAGCGAAAGAAAGAAATCATATAAAAAAGTGGCTTTCCCAAACAAAAAGAACAACATTCAACTTTATGGAAATCCATAAATAATATAAATAATAATCATTTTCATGCTGGATCATTGAAAACTGTGCCAGTTGCTAGAGGTTATAAAAATTGCCGAGTAAAGCGAAACAAATTTTAAGAGCAATGGCTAATTCATATGCATATTTGAAAGAATAATTTAGAGCCGATTTAATGATGAGCCTGATAGCTTAGCCATGGCAATTTATTAACTGTATAAGCTGCATCACCAAGGAGTAATTGAATTTTAAGTTTCGACATGTACGAAATATGCTGAATAATAGGAGAATATTTTTGTCTGCTATATCTTACAATAGTAAAAGGCCGTTGTCAGATCATACAATGTTGTCAGATCTAGCAATGTACTTGACATTGAGAAATTGTTAGCAAAATGTAAATTGTCAATGCTTTTTCTTAAAACGTTGCAAGACAAAAATTTTAAGTTCACACGATGGTTAGAGATTTTCTGAACATATTTCGGACAACGTTCTAAGATCTGACAACCGTCTATACAAAACTTTACTATAATAAATACTTTTTATTGGCTGTATAACTAGAAACATTTGTACAATAAAATATTATTTAAAGAACTGACCTTTGCTTGACATTTTTCAATCTTTCTTTAGTTTCTAAAAGTTCACCAATAAATTGGTCTACTCAATAAAGAATAGTGTTTGACTAACAAAGTTGATAAATTAATATATGTACATATGTAACGCCACAGTGCAGAATACAAAAGTTGAAATTTCAAGTCCCTATTGCGCTAGAAAAATAATATTTTTTTGCAAACATTACTCTCAATTGATTTGCCCAACGTTTATACATACTTAGATCTATTAATAACGATTTTATTAAATGTTTCTTACAGTTGCCTATTGCTCTTTGCCTTAGAACAAATACCATTCTTCAAATGCTTAAGTGTGTTTGTCTCATTTCAATTTACTCAAGTAAAATGTTACTGTCATAACACATTGAACCTCTGGGGCGTCTTAAATAATATCTGAAATATATTCATACCTATCCGGTGTAGGTAAGAGTGTGAGTGTGAGTGCGAGTGTGAGCTTGTATATTTTATACAAAAACACACATCAAGTTTATGTGGAAATGTTTGCAAAAACTGAAAATCACTGTATTAATTCCAGTTACTTGTTTTAACTGTTGATTGCTGAAGTTTTTGTTTTTTAAATAATTCAACTGACATTTCCACAATTTTGTTAACATAAGGATACATACTCGTACTCATTTTTGTTTATATTTATTCCTATTCATGTCGCACTTGTTCCTCAAAAGCGTAACAACTCAAAATGTTGAAATTTTCACTTTTTGCAAAAAACCAAACCACAGAGGTCAAATCTACCCACTCTAAAAATCATCCTTTGGTTTGTCTTCTCTTCCATGAAAAAAACCGTTATGACTCTCTTTGTGTGTTTAGAATAACTAACAGTAGTTTCAATTAAAGGGAGAAATTTTTAATTGTTTGCAAGTGCTTGAGCAAAACAGATCAAAGTTTTTTTTCATACAAAGAGCAACATTTTCAGTTGTCCAGTTGTGTTTTAATTTTGAGTCATTACTCTTTAGTTGATATACATAGGTAAGTTCAGTTCAACTCAAAAAGTTTTTTTTTCTTTTTTTGGAAATCACTTAAGCAATAAAAATAAACAAATTCTTTTTCAATGGTATTTTCTTACAATCAACAGAAACAGTTTTTGGCCTCTACTGAAAATTCATGCATTTTGAGTTGTTATGCTTTTGAGGAACAAGTGCGATATGTGTTTGTGTGCGTCTTCCTTGTGATGACAGGTTACGATTTTTTGTTGCAGCTTTCGATTCAGTGACACACATATGTATATAGAGTGCATTTCAATTTGCTATTGGATTGGAGACATTTATTATAAATATAATATCAGCCATATCACAGAATTTAATTCCGTTCGGAAGTGCTTCTATAGAAAAAGTACAAGGCACAATTTTTTCGTAAGGAAACCACTTTTAATTTTCTATGTGGAATAGTAAATTTTAAGCATTTCTAGGTTTCATTCTGAAAAAATTTTTTGTTTTACTTTTTCTATAGAAGCAAAATACGGAATTAATTCCACTTCAGAATTCAGAAGGAATTAAATTCTGTGACATGGCTGTATATGTATGTATATGCACTAGTTACCTAGTACATTGAAATCTATGCTAAGTATTTACTGGTCTTCTTAATAAATTATGGAACCTAATCTATGGCTCAGTCATACCTAAAAGTGAAACCAAAATTAAAGACCAGCGATTGAAGCTAAAATTGGACTTCATAATGACCTACGATTTAAGCTGAAACTAAAGCTCATAAAGACCAGCCATTGATTAAAGCTTCAATTTAACTACGAGGGCGATTTGGAAATTTCTTAGCCAAGAACAGAAAGCGCGGTATAAACACAGCAAAGTTAAGTGTTTTGGAAACTTCAATCTCTGCTATGAACACGTGTTAAATTTGTTTTCGATCTGCCAACTCCTACATATAGAAACAGTTGTTCAAAAAAGACGCTTCTGCGATTTTTTTACAATTGGAAAATTAGAAATTCGTGGTGTCATTAAATATTTAAATAAAAAAGGTTTATCATGCCAAAGTGCATGAAATAGCTAATGTTATGGGCATCTCAAATGATCGAGTCCATTTAATTTTGCATGAAAAACTAAAGCTGATGATGGGTGCCGCATTTGTTAACAGTCGACTAAAAACGTTTCAAGAAAAATGAAATGGGTTTTAAGCTCCGTTTCATAACTATAGATGAGACATGGATCCCTCACTATACTCCGGAGACAAAAGAGCAATCCAAGCAATGAACTGAAGCTGGAAGAAGTGCCCCAAAAAAGGCAAAAACAATCGAATCGGCAGGTAAGGTTATGTCAACGGTTTTTTTGAGACTTCAAAGGTATTTTATTGATTGACTATCTGCAAAAGGGTAAAACAATAATTTCAGAGTACTATTGCAACATTTTGGATCAATTAAATGTAAAAATTCAAGAAAAGGAGCAGGTTTTATGTATGAATTCATACCTCAAATCGCTTCAAACCTGCTGATGGGATGCATGATTTTTGTATGAGGTATTTCCGGTTTGGAGAACTACTTTCTGCTGACAATAAGCGCTTCTTTTAACGTAATCAAACATGCAAATAAAGCACTTTCCTGAAGTGTTTTACGTCACTTCGTGTACACCAATCAGAGAACAAATTCTATCTGAATGCTTTTGCTTAAGAAAACTTCATAGTAACTGAGAAGCGCGATATTCGTTTTGTAAATTACTTTCGTTGTCATAAGTAAATCTGTAGGCTATAATTTAATTTTTATTTTTTTCACTTTAAAACCTTCTTCGTTGTCAACACTAAAAAAATCATCTTTTTTGTATATTTTTTTCGTAAGCATTTACTGCTTCAAAAGAGCGCTTTTATTGAAGCACTCGATTATGCGCTTTTTCTCTTAAGTGCTTTAAAAAACACGAATGTTTTTTACTGCTGGGATGTAAGTGGTATTTTGACGAATTTTTAACAAAGTAAAACACGACTTTCAATTGGGCCAGATTTTCGTTAGTTAAGGTAAACAATGATATCCATTATTAATAAAGACTTACAGTCTAATTCATAAAAACTTATCAAGGGTTTATAACAGTCTTATAAAGCAAATATCGATACCAAATTTGCTTTATAAGCCTGTTATAAATCTTTGACAAGTTTTATGAATAAGGGGGTCAAAATATATCACTCAAATTCAAATTTAATATAGACTTTATAAAACGGCATCTTAAATTCGTTGAAACCGTAAATATATGTATATTCTTTATGATATATTTTTGTCAGATTTGTTTTTTTTTGTACAATTTGTGTAACCCCCATTGGTATTGTTTGTTACACGTTTCCTGTTGTTTTTAATATAAACAAAAACGTAAAAAAAACTAACGAAAATATATGTATGTTATTATTTTTTCACTCATTTTAATGATTTACAAATGTTAAACACAGTACGGCAATTTTAAAGGACATGAGACGTTTTTGTCATCGTCGTCGTTGTCACCGTAGATAATGATAATCACCTGTAGATAATGTTACAAAATGCTCAGATCAGACATGTTTTCTACCATTTTCACTTAAGATTGCTGCCAATGACATTTGATTTTAATGTATTATTTACGCAAAAATAAAAACATTTTTTGTTTATTGCTTGACAAGAGATAAAAACGTATGGAAATATTTGCGTTTTACTTAATGGCAGACAAAAAGTAGGAGACTTGATATGAGGTTAGTTTAGGTCTATGGAGAATAGGAGACAAAGAAATTTTTCGTACCTGGGAATTTATTTCTATTTTGGCAGCCTATAACATAGATTTACCCACTGGCCCACGATGTCGAACGTTCGCTTAGATAAGACTTAAGACACAAACTTGATTGTGGAATAAACAAACTTGATGGAGTAAAAAAATAGATACGATAAAAAGTTTGTGTCGTAAGTCTTATCTAAGCGAACGTTATCGTTCGACATCGTGGGCCAGGGGGTTACTCTAACACACAATACGTCAAAACTACGTTAAAACGTCAAAATTTTCATATACTCTGGAAGTCATATACTCTGGAAGTAAGCTTGTATGGGAGCTATCGCCAGTTATGGACCACCTTTCACAAGAGTCAATAGTATAGTTTGTAGATATGTATGTATGTACTTATAAGTGATCTGTGTAAATGTTTATGTCGGTTAATGAGTTCTCGGGAGTAGTCCTCATAACGGAGCTATGACTATGAAAAATAAAATTAGGTGTGAACATTTCTATATCGTTGCTCTCATGTAGAAAGGCCCTAACTCGCTATTTTATCGAATTTTGTTTTTTTTTGCGATTCCAATGCTTTTAACGCAAATACACCTCCTCACAAAAATGTATTGCAATAGTGTAAAAAATAACGCTTTTATAAGCAGTTGTACAAAAAAAGTTACATGTTGAATATTACAGTTTCTATTATGTTTTTACCTTCTCCTGTAAAGTTTCAAATATGCGAGTTAGGGCCTTTCTACATGAGACCATCGATATACTATGTATGGACTATTTGTTCGAATTCTAATTTGTTGCTGAGGCTTAGAAAAGATTTATGCGCATTTAAGGAATTGGAATTTATATTTGGGCTAGACTCAAATACGGACTGATTATTATGAAATTTGGTACAATGATTTTTATATATGTATGCAATTTTTGTGTTGCATTTTGTAAGAAATTAATGCGATTTTTGGAGTGGACTTTATATGGGGTTATGCCAAAATATATGTCCTTCTATAATAAGAAAAGTGTGCAAAATTTAATAATATTATCTGTCTTATATTTGAAGAAACTTAAATATCTGAAATATATCGAGGTTGTTTAAAATTGTGGTCTATAACTCGCATCCTAATTAACCGATCATTGTTTAATTTTTTTTGTAGCTCTATCGTGGCTAGATTGTCTTAGAATCTTAAAAGTACCCAGAATATATAGATTTTTTGGTTTTACGACCATTAAAGCAAAAATAATATACAATTGTAAAAAAATGGTTCCTTAATCATTGTCCAAAAACTTTTGATCATTCTCCATAGTTCCCATGCCTCAATACAATTGAGTACCTGTGAAAATATCTGGACAAGAAAATTATGCAAAGAAATATTTCTTTCAAAGATAACCTAAAGGCAGTAATACCGGATGAATGGAACAGAATTTCACCTGATTGTCAGCTGTAAAAAAGACGAAAGGACTACAAACAAAATATATAAAATACAATGTTTTCAATATATAATTTTGTTATACCTGTTTACTTTATTTTGACGCATACAATCTGGTACTTTGCCGCTAAAATTTAGTTATTATTTCTTTGTTTCTAAATTTCTAGTTTTTATTAATGAGTTATATTCTGCTTAAGTTACCTACCAATTAGGCAATATATTTTATTTTAGATTTTTACTTGTAGTATACGTCCCCAAGCCATCAATGATCCACCTCCAAATTTCATTGTTTGGCATATGTTTCGTTCCTTTAGCCCAACACATTTATCAACACATGTCCATTGACGTCCAACGAATCCGATTCGGTTAATTTTAGTCTTATCTGACCATGTTACCCGCATCCAGTCTTCGATTGTAAAATCTTTGTACTTTTTTGCAAAATCGACTCGTCCTTTACGGTTCTTCTCATTTTAAAGTGGCTTTGGAACGATCATTGTAGGCTGGGGGACGTCTTCGTGGAAATCAGCTTGCAGTACTACGACGCATTAGAGGTAAGATGTGCGCAATGGACTACGTTATAATTTTGGAAGACTCCTACCTAACAAGTCTTCATATATTTGGGCTTGAGCCGGGACAAAATGATCATTCATGCAAGATAACGACCCAAAACACACGGCAAAAGTAACAAAAGGGTGGTTTGAAGAAAACGGTATTAAACTTTTAGATTGGCCACCACAGTCCCCTGATGTGAACCCGATAGAGCATCTATTGTCCATCTTAAAAAGAAAGATTTTTTTCAAAAAAAAAAAAGAACCGCCTAAAACGGTAGATGATCTTTGGTATCGTTGTATTGAAGCCTGGGAAAGCATCGATCTAGAAAGTAAAATAAAAGGCGCACGGAGGACATACAAAGTATTAGTTATCGTAAAAAAGAGAATTTTTCCTCAGTAGTCAGAATTGTTCACACTTGGATTTTTATGCAAGTATATTTTAAATGTGGTGTTATGGAATTCAATTATGGGGTACTGCCTCAGCATCAAACATTGAAAAAATTCAAAGGGGTCAAAATAAAATTCTACGTATAATTACTGCAGCTCCATGGTATGTTAAAAATTCTCGAATCCACAAAGATCTAGGCGTGCCATTAGTAAAAGTCGAATTTACAAAATATGCGTCAAAGTATGTCAGCAAACTTGAACACCATCCAAACTCACTTGCACGAGACATCCTTTACTTTAGTGGCCACAATCGGTTGAGAAGGAGGGATACCCTTGCTTTAACTCAAGCGCAAACTAGATGACTGGATCAGTTGATGTGAAATTTTTTTAGTATCATACAAATTTTTGTCTAGCACTGGCTGGGCTTATTATTTTCTTTTTAGTATTAAGATTTGAATACTTATTGTCATTTCAAATATGAAGATTCAATAAATTATTAAATGCAAATGCAAAAAAAAATATTTTAAATCACAACGTTTTTTGATTTACTTGAATTTTTTTTCGATTTTGTATTAAGAACAAATAATGTACTCAATTTAGTTTAAAAGTTTTTTTAAATTTGTATAAAACAAAAAAATTTTGAATTAGTTTTTAATAAATTTAATTTCGTGATCAGTTTTGTCCTTTACTGTATGTAATAAAACATTTATTTAAACAATATTAAGTGTTTACTTTATATTGATGCATGCACTGTGATTGGCATGCTGTGAGGTTCCAGTTGTATCACTATTAGTGAAAACATAATCCATCACTAAATATCTACAGAAGTAATTAAGTCATAATTTTTGGTCGTTAGAACCATCAACAAAAAATGTCTTAAACCACCTCGAGCTAGCCCTATCTCCCATATTCTGAAGGCGGTTGTTCTTTGACTTTAAGTAACTGGATACAAAATGCTTAAACTTAAGATACTCATCTATTACAGCCTGTTGTTCAACGCTCTCTTCTTCGTTGCAATCAGGGGTGATTCCGTTAGCGATATTCATTGACATCTTATCTAAAATGATTAGCGCTTTGGGAAATGAAGATTTGAGAATGTCTTTTTAAATCATCTTTTTTAGGCTCTCACCTTTCGATTGCTTCAGAGGCTTAACATCTAATTGTTGGAAAGTTGTTTGTTTAAATAGATCGGGATCATGTGCCTCAGAGGTTGAGGTCTTAATGGAATGCAAGAAGTACGATCTTAGATCTTCTGTTGTTTGTTTTTTGAAGCCATATTTTTTCGATTTATTAAATGCTTGG
The DNA here is from genome assembly GCA_916048285.2 of Bellardia pandia. Lineage (NCBI taxonomy): Eukaryota > Metazoa > Arthropoda > Insecta > Diptera > Calliphoridae > Bellardia > Bellardia pandia. The sequence goes on along the minus strand of OU696531.1, from coordinate 95,052,661 downwards.
ATTTACATGATTTTTGTAGGCGTTTGTCAGGAAGAAGTGTATGCAATAGCAAACCCATCCAAATAGTTTCAATAATACCAATTAATTGGCAATTCCATCTTACAGTAATTTCAGTTCAATGATACTCAGTGACAGGATACAAGTATTGCATATTATCGATTAGAAATGTGGGAAAACTTAACCGAATGACGGATACCAATTACCCAATACTAGCCCAAGAACTTTCAAATTGTCTGACAAGACATTCAGCAGTAATATTCATATGAACGTGGACGTAATAGTCTGCCAATTTATAAAGCTCTCTTCCAAGGGTCATAAGAAAGATGGGTTAACAAATTGACCGCTTCCTTAGCTAGATGAAAATGGCCAAGGATGACTAGGATTCATCTGTTGCATCACTGAACTTTGAAACTATAATTATCTTGCCAAAAGACTTGGGCCATCATCATCAATCAATTCTGTAAAAGCAGTTTTGACGGACGAAGAGTAGATCATAATTTATTTCTTTTTTCAGGGTATACATGGAAAGATAAAACGCTTTCTTCACGTACCATGATCAACATCATGGCAATGGGAAATATAAAGAACCCCTGCTCATTATAGAAATATTATTATTTTAAAATATCATAATGCTATCATAAAATAACAACACTCTCTCTCTTCGATTGTAATAAATATAAAAATATACCAACTCTTTTACGCCAGCATTTATTACAAAACTTTTATTACTTTTTTGTTCGTTTTTTTTTTCTTTAGTTTTACAAACACCCACTTAACACGCTAAATTAAGACGATTATTAGAAAGTATTATTTTACAAAGAACAAATAAAAAACCCAAAAAAAAAATAAAATTAATAAATTCTTTTAAATACAAAAAAAAACAACAAAATTTTATACAAAGAAAACTATATACAGGGTGGGCCAACTTGGACTGACTGATTTGAAATGCTCATAACTTTTGCATTTTTAATTTAATACTCAATTGAACATCTCCAGAACATCGCTACGACGTATTCTAAAAGTTGATCTGAAGATGTTTCCATATAAAATTCAATTGGCCCAAGAATTATTGCCGAGGGATGCACCACAACGGCTACAATATGCCAATAGAGTTCAAATCATTCAGTCAAACTTGGCCCACCCTGTACATACATACATATGTAGGTATAAAAATACTCTTACCAAAGCTTATTAAGCAACCACAGAAGACAATACAAGTGAAGGACAGTACAACTCTAACCACAACGCTTAAAATTATGAGCGAAATATAATGCAGAGTTGAAAGAAAACTTTTTAACCATCAACCAATGTTAAAAATGTTCCCTAAGTAGGATGAAAATAAGGATTATTTCCACAAATCCTTTACAACCCAAAAAAAGAAAACGAAGAAATACAAAAATTATAAGGAGAAAACTTGAATAGAGAGAGAGAGGAAGGCAAAAGAAAACAATAACGTGAAAAGAAAAGGTCATGTTAGAAGAAACTAACATGCCACGGAACAATTATAAGATAATTGAAAAGTTGTTGAAAAGGAAACTAAAGGCAAACACTCAAAACACACTTTCATAAAAAGGCTACAATAGACACACTCCTTTACACACTTACATACATAAATAAGAAAAAAAAGGTTACCAGAGAAACTTAAACTTGAAACACTTTTCCTTAACGAAAGTAATAATGTTCCATGGAAAATGTTTCTAACTAAATGTTCGGCTGGCTGGTTGTGTGCTTTAGTAGGAAGTTAGTGATCAAAGGGTTAAGAAATGAATTATAGAGATTTTCCAAGAAGTTTACTGGAAATATTTTCACAACTAATCTATAAATAATTAAGAAACTACACTGGCAAAAAAAAAAAAATACTCTAAAAAGTTAATGATATTTTAATTGCTAAAAATTGGTCATACAAAATCCGGCCACACTACATAAACTTGTTTTAAAAACTATAAGGTAACAGTTTCATTTTTTACGGTTATTTTAGTTTTTTTTTAAATGTTGTTTTGTGTTCTTCTTTAATGGCTTGTAAAATCATTTGCAGATATGGTTTGAAGAGCAACTGTTTTGTCACCGTTTTAACTATGACTTTGGATATTACATTCGTACAAGATGTTTCCATTCTTCAATAAACTTTTCTTTAATATTTTAAACATTTACTCATTTGTATAAATACGAGTTGTGCTAAAGAAGAATATTATTACAAAGTACGATTAATAAACATTTCTCATACTTATTAAAAAAATTTATTTGTTTGTTTAACAAAAGCACTTTTTGGCGTTTTTGATGGAATTTTCTGGGGTGAGTTCCTTCCTCTCCCAATATTCATTCATTCACATTCGTGCAGATACCTAATCTCTCTATTCCTGGTGGTAGTATATACAAGACTAATGTCCTCGTCATCGGGAAAATATAGCAATGATAGTATCAGGCTTGTTTAAATCCACCGATATTCACTCTTTGCTGTCATTTATATATGAGCTTATGATAAAATTTGTGTGCTAAAGAACCATAATAAAAACAAGTAAGACAGTATAGTTGGTCAAGCCCGATCATATAATACCCTACACCCAGTATATGTATAAAACAGTTTTTCAGAAATGGGCGTTATATGGGAGATATAACCTATTGTGGACCGATCATCCAAACTTATCATCATCCAACTTAGTGTCATGATGTCTGTGAATATACATAAATATTATATGTGTTAAATTTTATCTCGAAAGAAATACTTTAAAACGACTTATGGAGCTTAAAGCGAATTACGGAGAGGGTTTTATATGGGAGTTTCGACTAATTATGGACCGACCATTAAAAAATTAGGTGTCATTATTTCTGTATATAAGAAACTTATTTGTGTCGAATTTTATTTGATTACCAACATTTTTAAGAAATTTATGATCGCTTAACTTAATTTCGAAAGTGAGCCTCATATGGAAGCTACGAGTAATTATGGACCGATCTGCACAAAATATGTTGATGTGATTTGGCTTCATTTACCACTCATTTGTGATGAAATTTGTTTGGATACTTGCATAATTCAAACATTTATGATCGGTAAACCCCAATTTCGGAAGGACATTTGTATGGGGGCCAGATGAAATAATGGACTGATTTCCATCAGGTTTAATCCCATCCATCCTTCGGCCGAAAAAATATCACGTACCAAATTTTATCGAAATATCTTCAAACCTGTACTCTGCGCACTAGCTTTACATGGACAGCCAGCCAGCCAGACGGACGGACGGACATCGTTAGATTGCCTCAGAATCACTTTCTGTATACTTTAAGGTGGGTGTTGGACCAATATTACTAGGAGTTACAAACCATAGCACAAATCCAATATAACCCCCTCTATGGTGGTGCAGGGTATAACAATTCAATTAAACATGAATTTTAACTTATTATTAAATTATTATTATTAAATTTATAAATGTAAAACAAATTACATTATTAGGTATAATTAATTAATTAATATATAATTTTTATAAATTTCTTAAAATTCTTTTTCTTTTTAACAATTTTCCTTATAATTTCCATAAGCTGTGTATAATTTGTTTAACCTCTTGTTGCCATATTATCACTATCTTTTGAATCTCGATAAAAAAAAACAAAATTACAAGGGAAATTTCAAATATGCCTACATTACCTGTGTTACTACTCTCAACATCCTCTCACATCTCCACTCCCAAAAAAAAGTACCACACACTTCCACGTATTAAAGTCTGCGGGTCTACATCAACAACAAAAAGCTGCTAAAAAATAAGTATGTAAAAAAAAAGAATAAGGTAAATGCAAAAATGAACTTCCGCCAAATACCGGAAATGCCAACAAATTACCATTAAAGGGCTGTCGTTTGCAAATGTGCTGCTAAGCAGCATAAATATATTTCTATGTAGTTGTTATTGTTGTCGTTACTTACTGCTTTATGACATTGCCATCACCTCGCATCGTAGTAGGGTTTTTTTTCGAAAAAGAGACACATTTTTCTTTTACTATACATATATAATTTTTAGCAACTTACTGACTTAACAACCCAAAAAATTACAGTTTGCCTCCTTTTTATTTTGCAGCATAAAAATTTTAACCTATTTTTGTGCTACTTTTTTTAATGTCTACTATGTGGGTGTGATTGGGTTTGTCAGTAGCTTGAACTGAAAATAAAGGATAAATAACATAATATTTTTTTTCTGGTAACTATTTTTATAGTAAAATTTAATGTACATTTACAACAAAGTACATAAAGTTACAAAGTTGTAGTTACAACTTTTAACTCATCGATATGTATTTTTATATAAAAGACTTCAAATTCTTACTTGACTAGATACGAGCACCTTGAAATAAACCAGATGAAAGTACATTCTGTTGTAAACAAAACACAAAAATTTACAGCAGCAGTCATCAAATCAGGACTGTAGTTAAAAGGTGACAAAAAAAGGATAAAATATTAATTAGAACTATACAAAGAACCATGATTAAAGCTAAGATAGAACTATACAAAGACCCATGATTGAAGCTTAAATAGAACTGCACAAAGTTCCACGATTGAATCTAAAATTCAACTACATAAAGTTTGATTAGTTTAACTTATTTTCGCTTCTGTCACCCAACCCTGTCCCACATCATAATATTTTATGGTTATAATTTTTCTTTATTTTATTTTTGTCTTGTTATGCCATTTGGGGGCTGGTGGCAAACATTAACGTGTCAAACGTGTAAAAAATATTTTATGTTTTTGTTTGCTGTTCCTCCCGTTCATACAGCATAACTAGTGCTTCTTTAAATAAGCAATAAAAAAAACCACAATCTTTTACCAACTAGAGTTAAAACCAAAACACCGAAAAAAAATCATAATAATAACAGCAACAAAAACCAAAGAAGCTCTCAAAACAAAACAAGCAAGGAGAAAAACGTCTCTAAAAACAAGGAAATAAAAAAAGAAACAAACACATACACACAAACTGTCAACGCTCAATATGAACGTGTTTTGGGTGTAGAGAAGGCAAAAGACACATTCATAAAATGCAAAGAGCACCTGATGCACTTGTAACAAACCATTAAAAAGAATTTCTTATTCCATGATGCAACTTTCATGTTGAAGAATAATATAACAGGCGGAAACCCCAGCAACAACATAAAAGGGTAAAAACCAACAACATCTAGGGAAAAAAAACTTTGAAAAGTTTATGTTACACTTTAGTTTTTTTTTATAGTTTGTTTTAGCTTAGTTTTGCTCTTTACTCAATACGGTTTATATTTACTTTATCATTTGCTATATTGGCAGGATATGTATGTGTGAGTGTGTGTGTGCATGTTTGTCTTCGTTTTACTAGGGCTGGTGAAAAAGTCCTTTGAAAACAAGCAAGACAACCACTTCAATTTTATCAACGGCAATGTTATATTTCTCACCTTATAATATAATATGCATGCATGAGCTCAGCATGCACTAGTCGTGTTCATGTATTTGACGGTCGTTCTCTTTTGCGGCTTCTATGACGTATGGTATATCCATATCCACTTGCGACACAGTATTTTGTCAATTGTGGAATCTAAATTTTGTAATTTTCCTAACAGTTTCTTTGTAGATCATATGAAGCGTATGATCGAGAATGAAACAGCGGTGAATTATTGCTTACAATGTTTTCAGCTACTTAATTGGTGCGTTCCAAGTTTCGAACCGATTTTATGTCCGCGTTAATTTGATCCAATTATATGTTGATGATCTCAAGGAAATGCAACACTTATTTATAAGTCTTCTTATAACTTAAGTTGAACCTGCCCAGTTCATACTGAACAAACAAAAAATTTAAGTTATAATGTCAATTTACTTTCCCTAATTTTTATTGTTGGTATTTATACGTATGTATATGGTTAATTTTACGTATACATATTTATATACATCAACTGTGTAATACATTTAAGATTGCCCTGTAATCCCTAGGATATTTATGTCGGTTAAACTGTTAAAAAAATCTGAGAGAAAAGATGTGAAGCCAAACCGTAGATTAATTGTTTGAGCTAAGGAGACCAAAACACACATCTCGTATTTATGCAAAGTTCAAAGACTATTCTGTCTTCAATACTCCTGAAAACAGTCTTGTGAGAGCAGAAACATTACTGCCAAGTTGACCTTAAGATTCAAATTAAAACATTTCCGTAATGTATATTCCAGTAGCAAACATTTTAAAGAATTATTCAGTTTACCCGCTTATCATGTTCTCACTTCTATATTCATAATAGAGTATTGTTGTTTTTATACTCATATTAAGTATAATTTTTTTCACGATCATACAATTTCATATGAATACAAAAAAGCTTACACACATTCTGGCGGTAAAAAGCTGCTGTAAAGAGGCCTTTCAAAAGGCCTTACAATACACACACAAGGACTTCCAGCCGCATTGCAAATTCATTTTAATTTTACACGGCGTGTCATTGTTAGTCAAAGCCTGCCTATACGCCACTGGTTTGATTTGGGAAGGAAAATTGTAAGATCTACCTCATAGATAGTGTAATTAAAGTTCTGGGTAGTTATTGTGTATTTCGATTCGAATCGAAAAGACTTTCGCAAGCATTTTCCGATACGAAAACTAAATCGAATTCTGTAATACGTTCGAAAGATGTACAGAGTTGTATTTACATAGGGTAAAACCAAATGGCGCTAAATCTACGTGATCATGCTAAAAATTTAACAGCTCTTCTTACTACACTTTTAGGTAAATGTCAAAATTACTTTGAATACTAATTACGTTAAAAACATTTACCGGAGCCAAAAACCAAAAAACTTATGATAGGATCGTGTTTTTCAAAAATTCGATTTTTTTATTAAAACGCAAGTTTATTCTAATTTATTTATTTCACTTGGCATATAATTATCATCAACATTGTTCAAAAGCTTTAATTATACCCTACACCACCACCATAGCAGGTAGGGTATATTTGATTTGTGCTGATGTTTATAACGCCCATTAATATTGTTGCAGCACCTACCTTAAAGTATACCGATCGACTCAGAATCAGTTCCTGAGTACGTCTTTACGTATCCAGCTGGCTGGCCATGTGAGGTGCACATAGTACAGGCCGCAATTTTGAAGATATTTCGATAAAATTTAGTACACGGTATTTTTTCGGCCCAAGGACGGATGGGATTAAACTTGGGGGACATCGGTCCATTATTTCATCTGGCCCCCATACAAATGTCCTTCCGAAATTGGAGTTTACCGATCATAAATGTTTGAATTATGCAATTATCCAAACCAATTTCATCACAAATGAGTGGTAAATGAAGCCAAATCACATCTACAAATTTTGTGCAGATCGGTCTATAATTGATCAAAGTTCCAATATAAGGATCACTTCCGAAAATCGCAGGAGCAAAACTCTATAAAAAATGTCGTTATCCAAATACTATTGAACAAAATTAGACGTCGCTCCCATATATAGGGTCACTTCCGAATATCACATTAACGACCATAATTATCTTAAACATTTTGGTATCCAAACAAAATTTAACACAGAAATGATGACACCTAATTTTATATTGGTCAGTGCATAATTAGTCGAAACTCGCATATAAGATACTATACGTAATTTACTTTAACCTCCGTAAATTTTTTTAAATTATTTATACATATCCTGATAAAGCTTAACACGCAGAAGTCATGGCATTAGGTTTTGGATGATCGATCCATAATAGGTTTTATCTCCCATATAACGCCCATTTCTGAAAAACTGTTTTATACATACTCGTATACTTAGTGTAGAATATGGTCAGACTTGACCGACTATACATGCTTACTTATTTTTTTATAATAAATGGTCGTTTTTAAAATTTTTTCTTTGTTACTACATGTGGAGCTAATTAGTTGATATATGTATGTATATACTTACTACCGTATTTATAAAAAATTAAAGTAGACTTCAAATGTGCTTTAAGAAAATTTTGTCTAAAATCACACTTCAACCCTACTTTATTTTTATAAATGCGGCAGTTAGAAAAAGTATCTAATCTTTTAGTATGTATAAAAAGGTCTTCTTTAAGGCCTACAAATGGAAACACTTGCAATTTTTCCCGCTGGTATACGAAAACCCACCCAACCAAATAATGAGGAAATAAATAGTTTTTTTTTGCAAAATTATCGATAATGTCGAAGAATTCTAAATAATATTTATAAAAGTTAATCCAAGTCTTTGCAATAGTCAACAAATCTCGATATATATTGCTAAAGATTCGTTCTCGAAACTTAAGGTGGATTCACCCATTTGTTCTTAACAAAAATTTTTCCAGAGAAAAATTGATAGTTTTTTGCAGCACGATTCACCCATTTCGAACGATTTTTCTGAAAAATCAAAGCTGCCATATGTCAACAAAATCTATTAGTTTTATAAGTGCGGCCATTGATGTATTTTGCTTTGGTTTTTAAGTGTCAAAATACAAATATTAAATTATTTCAAAGTATTGTGCATTCAAAATCAAAGATATAAATTCAAAATTAATGCAAGAAGAATGGCTGATGGCAATGGATATATGTACAATAAGACATTGTTATTTGTATGAAAAAATGCAACCTATTGGCAAATCAATTCATTTTTGTACAGAAAAAATATATAAAATTAAACCAATTCAAGTTCGTAAAAATATTTTCTCTCTCTCAAAAAGAGAGACGTCAAACTTCATATTAAAAAAAATTGTTCGAACAAAATATTTGTTAAGAACGAATGGGTGAATCCAAGGTGAATTTAAATACTAGGTGACAGCGTAGCGGCAGCTGATTATTCATGGTGAAATTGAAAATGTCAAAAAGTTATATAAAAAAAAACTTTTTGACAGTGACGAAGGTTTTTATATATAGAAAAATGCCTGTTGTTCTTGCCTTGTTGTAATTGTTGTAGCAATGCTGTCACCTAGTATTTAATTTCACCATGGGTGAATCCACCTTTAGAGAATCACAAACTAACAACCACTTGAAAATATTTCAAATTGTTTTTCAAAAGTTGTTTTCGAATAGAATAGTGATAGTGATAAACTATTCCAATAGTCTGGTCAAGTGGGAAAATACAAAATACTGATACATGCAAATATGTATGTATGTGCAAATATACTTATATATATGTGTGCATGCCTAAGTGTGTGATTGCTTTTTAGAGTAATTGCAAAAAAGTATAAACAAATTAAAAGCTGCTAATATAACCCCCTGGCCAACGATGTCGAACGATAACGTTCGCTTAGATAAGACTTAAGACACAAACTTTTTATCGTATCTATTTTTTACTCAATCAAGTTTGTTTATTCCAAAATCAAGTTTGTGTCTTAAGTCTTATCTAAGCGAACGTTATCGTTCGACATCGTTGGCCAGGGAGTTAATTTATTAAAACGATTATAGGTTAGGTGCATACTCAACAGTGTTGCCAGGTGCTGTTAAATCCCTTTAAAAAGAAGGCTAAACAAGACCAATACAAACCAGCAGGGAAAATTGCTGGGGCTTCCATTTGTAGGTCTTATAGATTATCTGTTTATACATTCTAAAAGATTTGATACCCATTCCACTAGGCCGTCTCTCAGAAGGTGTCCTAGAAAGATGTTTCATACACATTCAAAATTGCGTTTGAAAAGAACGTCTACAAATCATGATTTAAATATCAAACATGAATAGTTTTGCAATTTTTTATGTATGTTGTTACTACAACAACAAACATTATTTTGCTAACTTTGCATACATACAATGTGATTAATTTATTTGTTTTATTTAATTAATTTAAACCCTTACATACATATGTATATAATTGTAGGCCTTTATGTTGTTCAATTTGAACTACAATCACAATTCTTTATATTGTTTAATTTTGACTTTCACTGTAACTCTTTATGTTTTTTTTTTAATTTTTACTTCATTCTTTACTATTATTAATTTGAAATTGATTTACAGTTTTCTTAATTCTACTCCCACGAAGACTGTGACTTGCCTGCAGGATATAGTACACGAAAAAAATAGTAAATAAATTATGACTTTGTTTACATTTTTCATTGAGAATTTATAAAATATAGTTTTAATAGTTTTTTTCTTCTGTAAGTTTTTTGTATATTTAAAATACTTATGGGTATATTGTTAAATATGTTTAGTATAACAATTTTTAGGGAATATTTCGCGTAGGTATTTCTGTAGCTTTCTACATGGTGTCATTTTTCTGCTCGACGTCTTGTATTGTACAAGCGATCGACAGGTTTGAGGAATACATGACCGTTAGATTAGGTTAGAAGGCCAGTGTGAGGTTGTCCCCACACCATCACCCAGAGACCAATACGGGCCATTGTGATGATCCATGACCATACAATCAATTTTAGTTTCAAGCTTTGGTCTTTATGTTGTTAAATTTTGGCTTAAATCGTAACTCTTTATGTTGTTCACTTTTAGTTTCAAACGTAGATCTGTATTTAGTTAAATTTTAGCTACTTATGTTGTTAAATTTTAGCTTCAATTGTAGCATATTTACAGTTTTTTTTTATTAAGCGAGAATATTATGTTATTATATTTTCTTCTCTTTGCTTAATAAAGTAGTTAAATATATATTTATATCATTGTCAAAAGTAAAGATTTTTTTTAACTAATTTCAAATTGAGTGACCCTTCAAGTCCTGTTATGCTATTAACTTATACACTACTATATTTATATTTATTAAAAAGCCCCATAAAGTATACATCTCCAACTTATCAATAGTTATTTAATAGGCACCTCCAGCTAGCAAATTATAATTTTCCAAAACTGTATTCCAAGCAGCAAGAAGAGAAAAAACACCTTCATTAGCTTAAACACTTTTCGTAACAACTCTTCTAACAAGAAAAAAATAAAACGAACTCATATCATTAGCAAGTTGTTGCAAGTTGAATTATTGCATAATAAGTCTCAAGTATACAATTTGTCAAATTGTAAGTACATTGTTATACTGTGTATAGGTACATACTTTTTGCTGCTGTGCAAATTATACCTCAAACTGTTGGCAACAAATTAAAAAAGTTTTTCCATATTTTTTTCTTTCATTTACCCTTCCAATAAGTATTTCACTTGCACCACAAACATTTTGCAAAATATTTTCAACAAATTTGTTTGTATCAATACTACGGCAGCAGTAAATTGTCTTTTATGAAGTCAATCATTCAAAACTGTAGGCAAAATGTTATAAAAAAAATAACCTAGTTGACTATTTGTTTGCCGATGTCGCTTTAACTCTTCTTTCTGTGCCTCATTTTGTGTTACCACTGCTCACACCATTAAGAATAATTCTATGGTTGTATTTGTTGCTGTATTTTTAATATAAATCCCTTAAGGATTTATGTTATTATTGTTGGTGGTAGCATTAACAAAACTTTAAACAGCTGTATGCAGTAGTGAAAGACATGCCAGAGAGTCTTTACATTTTCGTCAGATTTTTCTCTGCAAATTTGTAATTCATCTCGATTATTTCGTAAAATATTTGATCAATTTAAACCATAATTTACTTTATTTTATAGTAAACTTTGTTGGTAGTTATCACACTTGGAAATTTACATTTATATAGTCTAGGAAATCGATCCAATGCAAAAAGTTAAAGCATCTATTGTATATAAAGTTTAAGTATTGTTCAAGCACTGGATAATCAAATACACCAATACCTCGCTTTGCGTCGTCTTGTTTTGCATTTTTTCGAAGTTTCGTCGCTGCTTAATTAGTACTAATTGTCACTGTGCGTCGTTAGATTTTCGAGGTTGCGTTGTGTTGGATTCGAGTCTTTAATTTTTGCAAAATCTGCAACATCATTAGATGGTAAAACGATGACCCGTACAAGAAGTGCCTTGATGAAAAATGGAGTCCTTTCTTTTTATTTGGATTGAAAATCAAGTTGCGCAGATGTTAACATTAAGAAAATGGTATTTCAGACAAAACCAATTGCTACAAGGAAATTTATTTTACGTTTGTAGCTGTTCAGCAAAAATTGGATCAATTATTTGTGAAAGAACACCGGCGAATTAGTCGGGAGCATTTTTTCTTGTCGGTTTTAAAACCAATTCTGACAATATTGGTTTCTATGACACCCTTGAGTATTTTCGTAACCCTAGAAGCTATCTTCGATCTTTATATGGTTTGCTATAGAAAATCGTTTCAATTTGCATCTTGTTTTTTTAACGAAACCCAATTCACCAGAATTATTTTAGTTAAGTTGCAACAATAATATTAAGACTTATGACGCTTCACTTGCTTTGTTGCTCAATTCTCTCATTGATTGTTATAAATGTAAATTTACAGAATATAAAACTTAATACTGGGGCCAAATTACTGCATTCGATATCGAGTAAAATTGATCGTAATTTTCTTATTTGAGATTATGGCATTCGACATCGAGCAAGAAATTTAGTACATTTTATCATAATTTCGATATCGACATCATTTTTCGATACGATAGCTCATTCGATCACGAATGCGGTAATTTGGCCCCTGGATATATTTCATTATTTACCATGAATAGCTCAACTAAATCACCATTTAAGTACCCCTGATTTCTACTATATGACTTTATTTCTCTTTCGTTGTTGTTGTTATTAGCCAGTACTCGTTTAGACTTTTAAATGTTGCTGTTGCCAGCGTCTAGGCAGGCATCAACTCAACATCATTGGCAACTTCACGCTTGTGTTCATAAAACTTTCTGACATTTTATTTTCTATTTGTTGTTGTTGTTGTTGCTGCTGCTACTATTGCTGCTATTGTTGCAGTTGTTTCGCCTATGGGCTCCACAGTATTAGAGAGTCACCAAGTATTGCATATTGTTTGTAATTGTATGACAAGTTACATGAGTATTAAAATTTTATTTTTGCTTTGCAGTTTTTTTCAAGTCACTTTATAATTCTGTTCTGTTCCTTTTTTTTTGCACTGTTTAGTAACCCTTATAACAAGTGTTTTCTCTACGTTCTATTTTTTTTACGGCCAGAAGTTAATATAAACATTTTTGTCGGTTCTTCTAAGGGCTATGTAAATTGCCAGGCTGTATAGTAATTTCTAAAGTTTGTGTTTTTTTTTTTTCAAAAAGAACTTTTTCGAGTATTTTAATAAATTAGTAACAGAGTTTGAAAATTCATTTTGAAGGACTTTGGCTGGGGTTTTTGGAGGTCATTAATACACTGGATTGAGAATATAATTTGTTAATATTGATAAAAAAAAAAATTAAGCAGTGATACCATTAAAACGTAATATTGCCATTCTTTGGAGTTTTTATTTGATATTTAAATCTATATATATAAAAATGGTGTAAAAAATGTATAGTAATTCATAAAATGAGAACGGTTGAACCGATTTCAGTTAAATTTTTTGTCAGTTGTTCGTATTTTCGAGGAGAAGGTTTTTACAGAAGAAAATTTTGGAAAAACCCTCCGGAAAAGTCTGAAAATTGGAAAAATCGAAAATCGAGTTTTTCTATGAAATTATTCCTTAATGGCTTTCCAAATCAAAAAATAAAAATTTCTTAGTGTAAATCATGAAAAATGCAAAATGTGAAACGCGGAATATTGGAAAATCTCTTCGCAAAAGTCGGAAAATGGGAAATCTCGAAAATCGAGTTTTTGTATAAAATTTTGTCTGAAATTATTCCTTAATTGCTTTCCAAATCAAAAAATAGAAAGTTCTCAGTATAAATCATGGGAAATTGCGGAAAATTGGAAAATCTCTTCGCAAAAGTCGGAAAATTGGGAAATTGATTTTTTTGTACGAAATTTTGTGTCAAATTATTCCTTAATGGCTTTCCAAATGAAAAACTAGACAGTTCTTGGTGTAAAACATGGAAAATTGCGGAAAATGCGAAATGCGGAAAATTGGAAAAATCGAAAATTGATTTTTTGGTACGAAATTTTGTGTAAAATTATTCCTTAATGAAAAAATAGAAAGTTCTTCGTGTAAATCATGGGAAATTGCGGAAAATTGGAAAATCTCTCCGCAAAAGTCGGAAAATTGGACAAATTGGAAATTGATTTTTTGTACGAAATTTTGTGTGAAATTATTCCTGTTATATTATTACTCTAAAGTTTATCTGAAGGCTTAAAATTGGGGCGAGGCAAAGTTCGCCGGGTCTGCTAGTACAATATAAATACGTAAACAAAAATATATATGATGGAAGCTAAAGTTGAACAACATAAAGCTAGAATTGAATAATACCAAGACCTACAATTGAAGTTAAAATTGAACAACAGCAGGACCTACGATTGAAGCTAAAATTGAACAACATCAAGGTCTACTACTGAAGCTGAAATTGAACAATTAAAGCTAATCAATTATTTATGCAAAAATACCTAAAAATCACGAAACCTAAAAGAATGCTACATTTATTACTTTTTTTCTAAACCTAATAGGAACCAAAACTCTCTTTTAAAAATGTCTGCACCTCAAATATAATGCCACAATTTGTTGTCTACCCAACATACTGCAGTTATTTTTATTCTTTCGTATAAGCAATCAATATCCCAATATTTCAACTAATTTCTATCTGCCGTATTCATAAAAAATAAAGTAGATTTGAAGTGTGTTTTTAAACAAAACTTTCATACACAATTTTCTTAAAGTATATTTGAAGTCTATTTTAATTTTTTACGAATAAGGGCATATATGTTTTAGAAATCTTTATTAAGAAATTTATATTTGTATAATACGAGTATGACATTTTCTTTAATCACAAACTATCCAACTGTCTGACATGCAGACAGTTTTTAAGACGTCAACATTGAAAACAATGGACAAAGTCTAAAATATGCGGTTTAAATTAAAATGTATCAATATCATACATATGTACTAACTATGTGAATGTATGTATATGATATTTAACCAAAGAAATTATGACAAACACTACAAATACAAAAAAGACATAATAATGCTGCCAGTGACAACGGCAACAATTTCAACATCAAATTGGGTTTGCCTGAACAAGAACCACACACATAAACCACTTATATACGAATTAATGCAAATACTGAGATGTACACTGAACATAAAGTTTCACAGTTGGAGATGACAGTGGTGTTTGTATGTTTAATTGTGGGAGTTAAGCATACAAGTAATAAATATTTTAATCAAAATGTATTTAAATCTAATAATAATATTCGTTATGTTTGTAAAATTTTAAGCGAAATCAATCAATAAGTATAGTTTTAATACCT
This sequence comes from Bellardia pandia, assembly GCA_916048285.2. NCBI lineage: Eukaryota > Metazoa > Arthropoda > Insecta > Diptera > Calliphoridae > Bellardia > Bellardia pandia. The sequence goes on along the minus strand of OU696531.1, from coordinate 95,037,501 downwards.
GTTATCCACAGGCCCTTTTTACTTTAGTATATCCTTCTTGAAATATCTGGCATGATCAACTGTTTATTTCTGTAGGCGTCCACCCAGACACCGTTTCAAATTTTACAACGCAGCTTTAATAATTTTTGAAAATTAAATCAAAGTGCAGTGATATAAAAAATAGTTAGTTAGTATTCAAATTCGATTTAATGAATCATCGTTAAATTTTTATTATTTGTTTTAGACCTGACCAAACAATGTAGTGCCGGGACGATTTACAGAGTGTCTGCAACATATTAATTTACTTTTCCAAACTCAACGCCATGTTAAAATGTCAAAACATTTTCATACAAAGTATTTTAAATAGAATCACAGAAGTACTAGTCATATAACTAAGATTAGTATGTGTCAGTTCCCTTACCCTTAAGTTATCTACAGTTGTAACGAAGCCATTTTCTCTGTACGGACAATATGTGTGTTAACTTCCGTAAAAAGCAATGATTTAAACACAACAATATACACACAAGCCTGTTTCCAATGCAAATATCAAATCGAAATTTTACAATGGATCAGTTTAATGTTAAATTTCAGCTCGTGGATCTTTATTCTGCCAAATTTTAGTTCAATTATGAATCTCTTAATGCCTAATTTTCGTTCAATCTCAGCTTTAATTGTTAATCTTTATAAAGTTCAATATTAGCACTAATCGTGAATTCTTATAATGCTAAATTTTAGTTCATTTTCAGCTTTAATTGTAGATCTTTATAAAGCTTAATTTAAATCTTGGATCTGTAAATGCAGAATTTCAGCTTTAATCGTAAAACTTTACAATGCTAAATTTCAGTTCAATCTCATCACGAATCGTGGATCTTTTTAGTTCTACAGTTTTTGTTTAATCTCATATTTAATCATAGATCTTTTTATTTCTAAATATAAATTCAATCTGAGCTTCAATCGTGGATCTTTTTAATTCTAAACATAAGTTCAATCTTAGCTTCAATCGTGGAATATTATAATGTTGAAATCAACTTCAATCAAGAATCTTTTTTAACTTCTGTTTCAGCTTAGATCGTGGATCTTTAAAAAGTTAGATTGCAATATTAAATCGAGTTTAATTTCAGCTTCAATCGTAAAAATTTAATTAGTTTATTTTTTCCCTTCACTCGTGGAATATTACAAAGATTAATTTTATCTTCTACCGTAAGTTTTTGTGTAGTTAAATTTGAAATCAAATCGTTTCTGTTAAACTGGGGATAGCACCACAACCCTCTAAATACTCCCGGGGTATGAGCTATTCATTTTGTTTAATGAATCTTAAAACTATTGACTACTTCTGTCAAATAGAAGATAAAATCACAACAATATTTTAACAGTTGCAAGCCACAGTAGCTATATGGCTCCAGCAATATAAAACAATAAGGCTTTCAACCATTAACAAAGTGTTAATATCATATATGGGAGCATACTAAAGTGGCTCCATTAGTCCTATAAAAGACAAGAAACTCTTTTAAAATATAATTCAAACTCAAGCAGACACAAACATAAACACACAGATACACACAAGCTCACTAAAATATAAGGGAGACACAAAAGATTGAAAGAGGATAAAATGTGTTAATGGCCAGCCAAACAAATAAGAGTAGCAGTACCAGTAGCAGCAGCAACAAATAAAACTTTCTGAAAACCACAAAAATGATCTAACAAAAACACACACAAAATAATTTATATAGAAAGTTTTTGGGGCAAACGAACTAAAAAAGAAAAAAAAAACGTATGAGTATTCTTAATTATCGTTGAAATTAGAATTCCCTCTAAATTACAATTTGTTTGTTTGTTGTTAAAATGTAGAGTTTTTTATTTTCTGCAGCTTTTTTTGTTGTTGTTGAGAAGCACAGCCCAAAGTACCCATACAATCTTTAGTTGACAAACAAACAAACAAACAAGCGAACAAACATTGTTAGCATGTTTATGCTGCTGGTCCTAACTAACACTACTAACTCCTGCTTTTACTGCCATCATGTTTTTAGCCATTAAATTGCAACTTTTCCTTGTCACAAATTGACTTAATGATGCTTTTGGTGGTGTACTTCCGGTTTTTGTTATAGACCAAAAATACATGCTTATGCTCACACTCAGCTATAGACGCACATGCATTAAAAACCGTTTGCTTTAAATGCGTGTGTATTTTATGTGTTTGCCTACTGGTATCAGTGATGAAATGTACGGTACTTTTGTGGTACAATTGTGATGAGAAAAGTATTGTGGTATGATAAACAAATAAAGCCAAATACATACTTTCTACCAATACTGGAATCCACGATTGAAGCTGAAATTTTAGTTTATAAAGACCCACAGTTGAAACTAAAATTTAAATACACTCAATTGAAGCTAAAATTAAAGCTGAAAGCTAAAGTCCCATTGAAGCTAAAATTTAACTTCATACAATTGAAACTAAAATCTAAATTAATAAATACCCTCAATCCAAATTAAAATTCAAGTTTACAAAGACCCATGATTAGGGTAGCCAGATTTGAAATACGGAAAAACAGTACATCTTATACAAAAAAACAATTCAATTAAAAAAAACAGTACATTTTATTTTTTAACGAAAACATAACTCTTTATTCATGTAATAACATTTTTGTTATATTAATTTAATAAGAAAGCAAACAATTTAAAAAATACGTAAAAATATGAAATCATAACATATATTATAAACGTTTTTGAAGAAGGTACAAATTACAAAAGTGAACTTTAAATTTAATGTCAACTCAATTTTACTCCTTTTTCAATATTTTTTAGTAAGAATAATGCTGTTCCAATTTACATGGTGTAGAAATTTATTATTTAAAAACCAAGAAGTATCATTTATTGAAAAAAATCCAAGTAACATTTTATCTTAACCCCCTCTAACATGACTACTTTAAAATTAAATGTGCCATCAGCTTTTCGAAAAATGTATTTAAATACGTTGTATAAACAACGATATATTTATGAAATCCAATTTGTTTTTTTAATAATCTTCATGTTTAATGGTTGGAAATGCCTTTAGAGCAATGATGTCCATTTCATGAAACAATTGTTGTTGTATTCATTTCATATGGACAAACAAATTTTTTTGCACATCAATGCTTTAGAGCCATTAACACTGATCTCCTAATCAACTTTAAAGTAGATTAAACCCCGATAAATAAATCCGTTTTTTAATAAAGCAATACACTGAACAAAAATTTGTTTTTATCAATATTTTTTTAAATTTCAATATAAATAAGCTTTTAACGAAAAAATAGTACAAAAAACAGTAAAACGTGTAAAAAACAGTACATTTGCGTACTGTTTTGGGTCTTGTGCATAAAACAGTACATTTGAAAATAAACAGTACGCGTACTGCTAAAAACAGTACGTCTGGCACCCCTACCCATGATTGTAACTAAAATTAAAATTTACAAAGATACATGGTTGAAGCTAAAATTTTACTTCATAAAGACCCACGATTGAAGCTAAAATTTAAGTTTATTAAGACCTACAATTAAAACTCTGCAAGAAATTTCGATTGTAAAGGGTCTGCCAAATAACTTTTTTTTTTTGAAAATGCTATAAAAAAACTACTGAATATTTTCTAAAATTTCTTTTTTTATTTGAGAGTACAATCCTTCCGTTTAATAATGGAAAATAATTTCATTCAAATGACTGTCTCGGCTGGCCATGCATTGGCCTACACGATCGGTCCAATTTTTAAGCACATTATCGCTTGTGTGCAGCTGTATTTCACCAATGGCTTCACGAGTATTGTCCTTTAAAGCGTCAATTGTCTTTGGATGGTCGGCGTAACACTTATCCTTGACGGTACCCCACAAATAATAGTCCAACGGTGTCAAATCGCAGCTCCGAGGTGGCCAAACGGCATCAGCTCTGCGGCTGATAATGCGATCTTCAAAAACAGGGCGTAAAACATCGAGTGTAGCTTCGGCTGTGTGGCACGTATCGCCGTCCTCTTCAATTTTTGTGAACAAAAATTCATTCAACATGGCCCGACAACGACCGCCATTGACTGTAACGGCCACTCTTTGCTCATTTTCGAAGAAAAATGACCCAATTATGCCTCTGGACCAAAATCCGCACCAAACAGTGACTCGTTTTGGGTGCATCGGCTTTTTTTCTGTGCCCCAAATGCGACAATGTTGCTTGTTTACATACCCGCCAAGATCAAAATGAGCTTCATCTGAAGAGATGATTTTTTTTTTTTTTGGCAAAATCGTCATCTTCTGTAAGTCGATCGCAGGCCTACTTAGCGAAGTGAAAACGCATGGGATGGTCAGTTGGCTTCAACTCCTGAACCAATTGGACTTTGTATGGCGTCATACCAAGGTTTGTATGCAAAATTCATCTCAATGATGTCTCCGAAATGTTCAATTGTTAAGAACGACTGTGAATTGATATTGATGGCGCTTCACGCACACGTTCTGCCACAGCAGCAATATTCTCGGGTGTACGCACTGTTTTTGGTTTTTAACGCTTTGTTTTATCGATAAGGATGCCAGTTTCTATCACTTTTTTCACAAGATAACGAACATACGGAGCTGACGGTGCTTCTTTTCTTCAAAAATCCGTATGCAATTTTCGCACACATTCTGCAACATTACCATGATTTTCAAAGTAATGTCGCAATATTTCCCAGCATTGTTCAAGCGTATCCACAACCATATTCGTTCAGCGGAAGGATAAAACTAATTATCTGTCAAATCAGACACGAAATAAGCACTAGTTGAAAAAAAACGTTAGATGGCGGACCCGTTACTACCAACAATAAATACTCACCAAAATGTTAACCATATTAGGTACTTTTCATTAATTTTCAGGGTACAATTTTGAACGTGCATTGTCCATTCCTGTCTGCTATTGTTATGCTTTTTCGTATGTATTTTGTTTGTGTTTGTTGAGAGCATTAGTTAACGGTTTAGTTTGAGTAGTGTTTTCGGAATAGTATTTGATCCCTGTGGTCATATAATGATGTGGTAATAGGTCTCTATGTGGTTATTTACATGCAAAATTTTCCAACAACCATCTAATAACAACAATAACAGCCAGCTAACAGTAGCAGGAACAAACAGTACACGTTTATTTAGTCAATTTATTTTCTATTTTCGTAACCCATTTATATTTGTTCGATAGAGTTTTAAAAGCGCTAGAATACTATAAGATATCAGTACTATATTGAGGTTGGTGATTTAAATAAGTTTGCTGAGAAAAAAAAAACACAAGCTTAATGTGCAAAATAAACAATTTTAAACCAATAACCACAAAATAATTAAAATAATACTCTTTATTTTTGAATTTAATACATGCAACAATGTACGTATTGATTTTAAATTAGCCTTAAAGTAGGCAACTATTTATGACATGCTATTTTAATGGTATAGGTATGCTAAATATTTATAGAATTTTTAAAAAGTCACTATCTGTCTCTGTTGTATGACTTTTGTGACTTTTTTGGTTACTGAAATGTTGGATGATAAACAGGAACCGGCAACCTACATATTACCTGAATAAGAATTATATACCATTACCACAATGCAGCTTATTTCACAACCTCTGCATTTTTGTTGTAACTGTTTTTCTATGAATCTTAATTAAGCAGTGAAAATACCGAGAGGAAAGTTTTTTAAAAGATTTCTTATTATTAGTTCTTTTTTGTTGCTCTTCCTAGCCTACAACAATCGCTAGTCGAGTGTAATGAATAACAAACATTAAATCAAAGTTCTTCCAAATACTTTTAACATCTTTTGACATTTAACATAATTTTTCTTCAAAGATCCTTGTAGCTGTACAAACGCACAAGCACTCATACTTGCTTACAACGACTGTTGCTCAATTACCTTTACAAACAAGCAATTAGCCAGGTAGAAAAATTATACTACAAGAAACAAACAGCCAAAGAAATATATATAAAAATACTTTTAGTTGTAATTAATTTTTATTTTACAACTTTATAAAAAAAAATTATGCGAAAACATCAACAAAACTAACAAGCTATTGTACAGTGTAAATACATATTAAATTGAATAAAGAAAGATGTTTCAAGGAGACCAAACAGCAAAGGAAAAGGAAGAACTTATTAAAAGACTTGTTGCAAGTTATAAAAAATAAAATAAAAAACAAAAGTCAGTTAAAAAAAGCAATGGAATTATAAAGTAAATCATAACGTTTATGTTAAGTTTATGGGAATTTATAGATTTATTATAAGTTTAATAAGAGGAACATTAAAAACAATATTTGTACATCATCCTGATAGTAATAATTTAACTTTGTTTTTGTATTTACACATTAACTATTACGTAAAAAAAAGATTAAGGACAGAAATGTAGCCCTAACACCGGTATACAAAATGTTATGATCGGACGGAAAGGGCGCTATTTGTAGGCGTGGCAAAAAAAATAAAAAATCCTAACGGATGACTGACACAACTTTCTTTTTTTGTATGGAAGGCGAACCACTCTACTGTATTCCATAGCTAAGAGAGACTTCGAAATCTGCATTATTATGTGAAGACCCGTTTCTTTCTGAAAAAATTAAAGCTGTGGGAATTTGTCTTATAAATATTATACCGTCTGTAAGAAGATTCACAAGGGGACGATTAGCTTCTCCACCCTCTATTAAAGCTAAAATTTAACTTAAAAAAACGCACTGTTGGCACAAAATTTTAACTTGAGAAAAACCCACGAATAGAGCTAAAATTTTACAATAGAAAAACCTGCCATTAGAACTAAAATTTAACTTGAGAAAGACGCAATGTCGAAACAAAACTGTAATTTGAGGAAGACCCACAATTGCAGCAAAAACAAGTAAGAAAGTATAGTCGGTCAAACCCGAACATATAATACCCTAATATCAATAAAACAGTTTTTCAGAAATGGGCGTTATATGGGAGATATAGCCTATTATGGACCGATCATCCAAAAATTTAGTGTAATGATTTCCGTGAATATAAATATTATGTGTGTTAAACTTTATCTCTATATAAATACGTTTAAAAGAAGTGAAGTGAGGTGAATTACGAAGAGGGTCTTAAATGGGAGTGTTGACTATTTATGAACTGACTATTATAAAATTAGGTATCATTCTATTTGTACATGAGAAAATCATTTTTGTTAAATTTTATTCGGATAACAACATTTTTAAGAGATTTATGATTCTTGAAGTGATTTTGGGAAGTGGGCCTTATATGGGAGCTACGACTTATTATGGATCGATCACAATGAAATTGTACGGTATTGTTTGTATACATATAATATATATATTTCTTTAATATTATTTGCATACCAACATTTTTGAGAGAAACTTTATCTCGATATAAATACGTTTAAAAGAAGTGAAGTGAGGTGAATTACGAAGAGGGTCTTAAATGGGAGTGTTGACTATTTATGAACTGACTATTATAAAATTAGGTATCATTCTATTTGTACATGAGAAAATCATTTTTGTTAAATTTTATTCGGATAACAACATTTTTAAGAGATTTATGATTCTTTAAAGTGATTTTCGGAAGTGTGCCTTATATGGGAGCTACGACTAATTATGAACCGATCTTCACGAAATTTGTAGATGTGATTTAGCTTCATTTACTACTTATTTGTGGTGAAATTTGTATGGATACTTGCATAATTCAAAGCTTTATGATCGGTAAACCCCAATTTCAGAAGGACATTTGTATGGGGGCCAGGTGAAGTAATCGACCGATTTCTACCAGTTTCAATCCCATCCATCCTTGCGCCGAAAAAATATCACGTACCAAATTTTATTGAAATATCTTCAAAATTGCGACCTGTACTCTGCGCAAAAGCTTTACATGGACAGCCAGCCAGCCAGACGGACGTACGGACGGACGGACATCGTTAAATCGACTCAGAAAATGATTCTGAGTCGATCGGTATACTTTAAGGTGGGTGTTGGACCAATATTTCTGGGCGTTACAAACATATGCACAAATCCAATATACCCTCCCCACTATGGTGGTGTAGGTTATAAAAATTTAGAAAAACCAACGATTGGTGCTAAATTATATTTAAGGAACGACCCACAATTGGAATAAAAATTTAACTTTAGAGAGACCCATGAATGAAGCAACAAATTTAACTTTACACCCACGATTTTTTTTTTTTTTGCAGAAAGTAGTGCTTCGAAGATGGAGTTCGTCATATTAATATAATGCCTTCTGTAACCAGGTTTGTCTAGCCTTGTCTAAAAGTAGATTTGTCATCAGGTGCAATCTGTCACGTTAATCACTTAACCAACATTCACCATCATCTGCCTATTGAAAGTGTGTGTGCATAATTTATTTCTGAATCTAATTGAAATTAGTCCAAATTATTTTTTTTTGCTAACATTTCTTTGAGAGAAAAACAATTAACTCAAACAACCACTCCACTCAATTATTTCAATTTTCTAAACTGTCAAATTGTTATAATTACCTAAGAAAAACACATGCTTCTTTCCTTACAGAATATTTTGTAATTAAAACAAAGACAATTTCCATTAACTTTGGGTTCTAATGCTGAAATACAAACAGTAAGAAGTTTAACAGCAACAAGAACAACAATAACAAAACAAAACCACAATAGACATCAAAGTTTTTTTGGTATTTTTCTATAAAAAGAGACACATACAGAGCATTATTATACTCTCCACCGCCATAACTGGTGAATGACGGTATACGAGTATATAAGTTTGTCAATTCATGTGTAACACTGAGAAATATTCATCTGAGACTCAACAAAATACATATATATTCTTGATCCTTGTGAAATTTTAAGTAGATTGAGGTATGTCCGTCCGCCTGTCTGTTTGTCTCTGTAAATCACTCTCAGGTCCAAACGACACAACCAAAATCAACACAGTTTACAAAAACCCGTTTATAATTCTCCTAAGCAGTTTGATATTATAAAATCAGCCAAATCGGTTTAATAAAACCAGAGTTATGGATCTAAATATGAGACAACCTCCATAAATATTTGATATTTTTAAATATTTTTCTTCCAATTTTTATACCCCTTACCACCAAGAGTGGCGAATGAGGGTATATTATGTTTGTCATTCCGTGTGAAACTTTGTTGAAATTCATCTGAGACCCAATACAGTATATATTTTCTTGATCCTTATGAAATTCTAAGACGATTTAGCCATGCCCGTCTATCTGTCTGTTTGTCCGTCTCTGTAAAACACTCTCATGTCCAAACTATACAATTTAACTAAACGAAATTTCCAGAAAAATATTTGCTATTTTGCAGGTAACTGTGGTATTGAAAATCAGCAAAATCGGTTTAGGTCAAACAGAGTTATGGACCAAAATCTCAGACAACCTCCATAAAAATTTGATATTTATTGTCCATTTTATTGCAATATTTTGAAATATATTGCAGATAATATAAATAAGTTTTATACAAAAAAAAATCGCAAAACGAAATTTGTATTTAGTTCGTTCCATGTTTGACCATAGACCGCATATAAAGTCCACTTCCAAAGTTAATATGTATGTTATGTTAATATGCATTAATAATGTTAAACGGCTAAAATTTGACATAAATAATCTTTATAGGCAAATAAATTGTTGTACTATGGATCAGAAATTGTAACCCAGAAATCATATTAGTATCGGTAGCTGTCAGTCAATAATTGCTCCTGATTTAAGTCCACTTCCGAGCATAACAACCAATCATACAACTTTTGTAAATAACGCTATTGAGATGAAATTCAACCAATATAATCCTAAAATACATAGAAATCATATTAGTGGATACTGAATTTAGAAGCTATCAGTCCATAATTGGTCCATTTCTTCTATTTCACTCATAAATCGTTTGCAAATAATGTTATTGAGAACAAATTCAACCAAAAGAAGCCTCACCTTATAATCTTACCCTTTTTTATTCTCTGTTTTTTAACTGGTTGTGAATATGGAAAAATGTTTTTTTAATTTTATAAATTATTAAATTATACTCAAGAGTATTATGAAAATCAGACAAACCCTGTAAATTACAGTAAGAATCGGTAATTACATCAATTATAAATTTTCAAAATTAGATAAAATTTCAAAACATTTAAAATAAATTATGTTGTACCTATGTTGTATGTTATATCAAATACTAATAAAATTTGCACTAAGTCTGAATAGAAAACACAGAACAAAATATTCTAGTCCTAAAACCAGTGTAGTTTTTTTATTTCTTATTACGTTTAGGTGGAGGGTATTTAAGATTCGGCACAGCTGAATATTGCACTCTAATTTGTTGTTTTTTAGATTGTAAGCTGCGTTACACTACTTGTAAGAGTGATAACAGGGGTAGGTTTGTGAAAAGTTTTCAAATTTTCAATTTGTTAGTGCTAAAAAAAAGATGCTTTTCTATCTATAAAGATGTCAAGTCTAAGAAAACCACTTTATGGACAGCTGGAACAATGGGAAACAAAGACAAAGGAACAGATAGGAGCAAACGTTGAATTCTACATATGCACAGTGGTTAAATTTTATACAGGATACTGGTAGATATTTATTAGTACCAGAAGTTATACTGCATGAAGTTACCAAAACAATGGCTTTTATCGAAATGACTTCCTTTAAAAATTTCATGTTTTATTACGCACCATTGTGCACTGCCGCCAAAAATCTAGGTATGAGTTTGGTTTTTCATATTTATATGTATGTACTTGTACATATATGTTGTGTGTGTCTTTTAGTTAGGAACATTTTGAATTATTACATACAATATGCGAGTAAGAAATATGTAAAAAAAAATCCAATTGTATATTTACTGGAAAATATTTTGTATTGCATAAAATGGATTTAAACTTATTTCATATTTAGCTGCCTCCTTAACTGACACACTACCAACCCACTGACTGCCTAGATAGATGGATAAATGAATAAATATATAGATGGATGGATGGATGGTTGAGGCCAACAAAAAAATTTGTTGGTTGGTTTGGTTTGGTTGGATGACTTACTTTACATGGCTAAAGACAGCATGGACAAATTGAATGACAAACTGCCAAAGTAAAGTGTTGCCACCTGATGACATGACAACGAGATGATGTGGCTTTTAAGCCACACTCATCTATACAGTTGAAAGGTAGCTGGCGCAAGCTACGTTAACAACTTTATTTAAACAACAGTAAGTTGTCAAACAAACAAAACTTCACACAATTTTAAACATCTCTAGAACGAGCAGAGTCACAGAGGATGTTCAAGTATGTATTTATGTATTATGTATGTATATGCAGCATGTAGATGTTGATGCCTGCCTGGACTTTTACGCATTGTTAAATAAGTAATTTGCAAAATGTCCAAACCAATAACTTAACAAATGACAACATTGGTTTTAACAATGTTTTCTTTTTGTTACCGTTGCTGCTGTTGAGTTTGCACTTATTTGTTTGCATGTGCAGCAAAAATGTTATTGCGAACAACACAATGTGGGGACTAAACAGTGTGAAGCAATTTTAGGCTCTTGAAGTGTACGAAATGTCAGAGCTGTTTGTGTGGTGAAGATAAAAATGCAGATGAAATAAAAGAATTGTGTTGTGGAGGGTTATTAGGAATTGGTTAAAATATATAGGTATAAAAGGTTTTTAATACCAACAAAAATTCAACGTAAAAAAGACTCATGATTGAAGCAAAAATTTTACTTTGGAAAGACTAACGATTGAAGCAAAAATTTAACTTTGGGAAGACCCACGATTGAAACAAAAATTCAAGTTTATAAAGACCCATTACTGAAACAAAAACTTAACTTTAGAAAGACCCATGATTGAAGCAAAAATTCAAGTTTATAAAGACCCATGACTGAAGCAAATATTTAACTTTAGAAAGACTCATGATTGAAGCAAAAATTTAACTTTAGAAAGACCCACGATTGAAGCAAAAATATAACTTTAGAAAGACCCACGATTGAAGCAAATATTTAACCAACGTATAAGGCAAAAATTAATTTTTGAAAAGACTCAGGATTGAAGCAAAAATTTAACTTTAGAGAGCCCCATGATTGAAGCAAAAATTTAACTTTAGAAAAACCCACGATTGAAGCAAAAATTTAACTTTAGCAAGACCTAAGTTTAAAGAAAAAATTTAACTTTAGAATGCCTTAAGATTGGAGCAAAAATTTAACATTAAAAAGACCCACGATTGAGGCAAAAATTTAACTTTAGAAAGACCCACGATTGAAGCAAAAAATCAAGTTTATAAGCACCCATCATTAAAGCAAAACTTTAACTTTAGAAAGACCCAAGATTGAAATAAAATTTAACTTTAAAAAGACCCATGATTGATGCTAAAATTTAAAAATTGTTTTGTAAACACTAGCATCAGTCTTAAAACAGAAATGAAAATGATTGCAATATTTGATGTTGTGGTTCAAAAAATACAAAATAATATATATTATAAATATGTGAGCATAAAAATAGCAAAACACACAAGCTGATAAAACAACTTTCAAGCATTTTGGTATATATATATATTATTGGTTTTGTTTTTATTTTTGCTGTACAAGTAATAACACATTGTTAAAACAAGAGTTTCCTGTTAGTTGGTATACTTACACACTTATACACCTGCATACATACAAGCCATACATGGCCAAAAGAATATATCATTTCTCACCTTTACTCTTATTCATATGTGTTGAATTTAGTCATGTAAATGTAACCAGGTTATCCACCAATTGTTTAAACCGTAACAGTAACATCTAGTAGCACATACGCTACATACCAGCACGAAAAAGAATGCAAAAATATTTACTTTCACATTCATACATACCCAGTACAATCGTTCATTCAGTCGAGTTCAATAAAAATAAGAATTTTGCGAGAAGAAACAAAAAAGAAATTATAGAGGGTTCCATGTAAAATATGCTGTGATACTGGTGTAAATAGATATAAGGTAAACTAACGAATACCATGACCATTGGAATTGTAAATAGGACTGCTGCATACGTACATTTATGATTGTACGACATTTATGCATACATACTAGTATGTAAGTTATTTTTTGTAATATGCATACAGTTTATACAATTTGCAACATCCTTAAAAGATCTGGTCAGCATATTGAGAATGGTGAAGGGTTTTAATAAATTAAATACTCTTATTACAAAACTTAAAATTGAAGCTTTAACTGAACTAATAAAGACTCATGATGGACGCTTAACTAGATTTTTATAAAAACCCAAGATTAAAGTTTAAATATTTTTTTTTTTTTTTTTTATACATTTAATTTATTTATTGAATCTTCAGAAATGAAATGACAATAAGTTTTCGAATCTTAATACTAAAAGAAAATAATAAGTCCAGCCAGTGCTAGACAAAATATTATGATACTACAAAAAATTTATATCCACTGATCCAGTCATCTGTTTTGTAAAATATATTTTGTTTAAATATAACTTTATAAAGAGCCATCATTCAAGCTTAACTTGAAGCTTGTATTGAATTTTATAAATTGACTTTGAATATTTGTCTGGAAGCAGATATTATTGTGCCTTAGCCATATCCCATGTACCATCACCTTGATCAATTTTCGGCAATATTATCATTAATCCCGAAAAAGAAAATATTTTATTGCAGTTTTATGCCATATACATATCACCTTCTACCTCCACAACTCAAATCAAAAAATTTACAGACATATTTTTGTTTTTAATGTTCATTAAATCAAATGAAAGAATAATTTATTAGACAAATTTTAAATTAATAATAATAAATTTTTCAATGTTATTTCCAAATTTTATAATTATAATAACAAAGACACAGCATATGTGACCCGGCCTATGAAAAGCTGGCTTATGACTCTTGAAAGCCCTAACTTGCTTAGAAGTGTACTAAATATGTAGAGAAAGAAGAGCACAAATGAAAGAAAAACAGAATTTTATTTAAAATCCAGAATCAAGATAATAAATGGAATTGAAAAATAGTTGTGGTAAACATGTACAACTATATTTTTTCTCTGTGTGTAAAGACCCACGATTTAAGCTAAAATTGAACGACATGAAGTACGAGTGAAGTTAAAATTTGATTACATAAATAGCCACGTTTGAAAGTTTCTGACTCATCAATATATCTACGACCCGATCCTGCACAACTCAATTCGAAGTGTTCATTTATTGTAAGTTGTTACTGTTACTTAAACTATTGGAAACATATACATATTGCTGTATATACAGTCATACATATTTCTATTTGAGCTGCTGTTACGTTTTTAATGAAACGTAAATACCTTATGGGCTGTTATGGAACATAAACTCGTACATAAAGCTTCCGACATCATCATCCTCATCACACATATCACTACCTACATACCTCATGCAGATATGTATTGTCAGCTGCTCATCATGTAACAGTGAGTTTAGTTTGTCACAGCCATCATTCTTTCATTTCTTTTTTTTTTTCGCATTTGTCATTTCTTTACCAACGAAGTATTTTTATTTGTACAGACCAACTGACAATAGAACAGGAAGTGAAAATATTTTCTTGCTTTGTTCACATACTCGTACACTTAGTTTTAAAGAAAATAATAAAAAGTAAAACATTTGTAGATGAGTTTTGCTGTTTTTGTTTTTTTTTTTTTGCATTATATTGTTGTTATAACACGGGTCATTTTGGTTTTGTAAAAATATATGTTTTTTTTCATGCCGATGACATGGTTTATAAATGGCTGAAGTGGAGAGACTTAAAATTCCTGGAGGTTATTAAACGAAATGTTCTTTTAAAATTTATCAATAATTTTTTTTTTTTTTCATTTTAAATGCTTGCAAGGAAAGTGTAACAGCTATTATTGTTGAGGGGTGTAGTGATGTGTGGCTTAGGTTTTTAATAATTGAATTTAAAAAAAGTAATATTAAAGATATTCAAGGTTTTCTCTGTCAGTTGTGGTTAAAAAGTATAACAAATCGTTGCATAAGCAGGCTTTTATAAAAGAGACTTTTGAGCAACTTTGAAGTTTAAAATAAAAAACTTGTGCAATATAAGAGTAGCATACTTTACAGAATTATTTAATAATTTAATATTAAATTCAGTTCAGTTTTTTTATAGCTTCGATGTTTCAGTAAAATGTATGTATGTATAACAAACGAATATCTTATTCAAATGAAGTGCTTACAAAACATTTTACAGTTTTATTATTTTATCTTAATAGCAACATTGGCACCATCTGCTTCATTATCATATCAAAAAATAAATGTTTCTGAAAAAATATTTTATTATATTTTTGTCAAATGGCCACATTACATTGAAGTTTTTATACAATTGCGTTTAATATTATTGTTTATTTAACAATTGGTCAATGATTATTATAATGTCGTTGACAGTGATAATAATGTTGCGGTTTTTTTTTATAAATTTTTTAAAATGCCAACAATTTCATTCTCACAATTATTTTGCCCCGATCAGAATGTAGTGTATTCGAGTAGCAGCGTATAAATAAATATTAGTTTTCATAATACCGGAACATATGACAGCATAAGTTGTACATACATTATTAAGAACAACTTTGTTGGCAATTATTTTATATTTAAATATTTAAATGATGATAAAGATCATTATTGCTCAAACTTTTTGAAATGATTGTCTTAATAGAACGTCAGAATGACAACAGTCAATTATTGACAAAAGCAACAAAATTCAGCCTATTAACTGTAAAAGAATTTAGAATGCTATTTTCGGATGATATGTTCACAAATTACGCTGCCCTGTTTTGATGTTCACAGTTTTAAAGGGTGTCCCAACTAGAACGCAATTTTTAAGTTTTAAATAAAACACAGATTTTAAAAAAAAAATCGTGCAACTTTATTATATCATAAAGTAGACAGAATGAGGTTATGTATGGAACAAGATATCGTGCAGATGGCTGCCGCGGCTTTGCTGGCACACACGCGATCTTTTAATGAAATTTTCAATGACCTTTTTGCATAAATGCTGCGGTATTTCATTAATGCAGCGTCCAATTTCCTCTTTTAAGGCTTGAGTCGTCGTCGGCTTATTCGACTTGAAAAAACCCCAAAGAAAAAAATCTAAAGGTGCTAAATCGCACGATCTACGCGGCCAATTCTGGTCTCCAAAACGCGAAATAACACGACCGGGAAATGACTGATGCATTTTCTCTGGCTGTATGACATGTGGCGCCGTCTTGTTGAAACCACATTCCCTCCACATTCATTTCTTCAATTCTAGGTAAGAAAAAACTGGTTTACATTTCACGATACCGAACACCATTGACACCATTGCGTTCTAGTTGGGACAATCACTCAATATAAAAATTATAGATATATTAAAGTAGTCTCACATTGAAGTCCACATATATTTTTCTGCTAAATCAATTTTGTTTGTTTTTCCAATAGCAAACTTTTTAGCTCATTTATTAATGGTTTTGGTAAATCTCTTTTAGTTTGGCTGAGTCTTTAGGACTTGAGTATATTTTACACTAACAGATGGTAATATCTCTATCAGTGATGGAAAATGAGGTTTTGGATTTCGTACCAAATATATAAAAATGAATTGCACTTTTTGGACCTTGTAGTAATTTTTTTTTTAATGTTTCTACTTGGAAATATTTCAATTTTATGTGGGTCAGTATGATCGGTGCTTGGAAGCTTGAATACTACATAAATCAAAAAAAAATTATAAAATTCTTCCAAGGCTTAAAATTATGCAAATATAAAAACTTACAATTTGGACTATTTGATTTCATCTAGTAAGGATATGTTTATAAAATATTGTGAAATAAGGATGATAGATGATGTTATTACCACGAACACTTACAAAAAACCCACCCTCATACATTTCAGATACATTTGTGTTCGTGAAATAAAATGTTTAGTATCTTCCCTAAATGAAAAGAATCAAATTTCTTACATGCCGCGTAAAATAGGCTTCATAATTAGCATTCCATAAAATTATAACTTCTGCAGCAATATAATTAATTATAATTTTTATATAATTAATTAATTTGTAAATTCAAAATCTTATCATAAAATTTATATTCTGTTATAAAACAATAATTTTTTTAATAAAATATTATATTTATATAAAACGAATGCATGTTAAATAATGGAAATGTATATTATTACTCACGATTTGACATGAATTGTTGTTCCTCTTTATACCCTAGATCATCATATTGGTATTGGATTTGTGCTGATGTTTGTAAGGCTCAGAAATATTGGTCCAACACCCACCCTAAAGTATACCGATCGACTCAGCATCACTTTCTGAGTAGATTTAACGATGTCCGTCCGTCCGTCCGACCGTCTGGCTGGCTGGCTGCCCATGTAAAGCTTGTGCGCAGAGTACAGGTCGCAATTTTGAAGATATTTCGATAAAATTTGGTTTGGATCCACGCTTGCAAGAATCATAGGACCAATGTTGTAATGGACAAGAGATTTGAATATGATACCTGAGATAGTACCCATGTGAGTTCTGGTTGCCTATTAAAATTAACTGAAAATAAACTCAGCAATTTCTTTACAATTTTCTCGAACATGCCAATATTTTCTGTTGGTAACATTAACTATGAAATTCTCAAGGAATTCTATTGAATTCGAAATCATTCAGAATTGTTGTATTAAAACTCAACTATCATTAGAAGATCTCTCATGTCATGTCAATGTTAAATATAAAAATTTATTAACTTTTAAATAATTTTTCCCAAAGTCAAAAAGGCTTTAATAGAGCAAGCTTTAGTAAAAAGTAACTTTATCCAACCAACTTCCTTCCTTCCATTTTACTAGAAATTAAATAAAAGTAACGAAATTTTTAATAAAGTAAGTTATATGTTTCCTATTCATGTATGCACGCATACTTACTATATAAATATGTATGTATGTATGTTGTAAGTAGTTTTATGTTTAAGTTTTTATAAACTTTAACAGGTACCTGTCTATTTATGTATGAGACAGACATGTGTTTTATATACATATGTTCTCGCTGCTCTAATGAAATATTCTCTTTTTTCTCCGAAATACAAACACACACTCTGTATAACAGGAACAAGATTTCTTCTTAGTTTTGTTGCAAAAATATTTCCTCAGGGTTTTTGTTAGACCAAAAGTTCCATGTTCATCACATTTTCTTTTGGTTTTTCTGTTTTAGTTTTTACTCTTCATCTTTTTTTATTTTTGTTTTTTTTCTGTTGCATTCATTCGTCCTTTAACTTGCAAATGATGTCTTTTCATCATCATTTGTACGGAAAAAATGAAGTTATTTTTTTTTTGATGGTGTAGTAATTTTTGTAGTTTTCATTTCAGTTTTTTTTACCAGGTTTCTTGTATTTTACAAAGTTAAAGAATATTTACCTTTATGGAGCACTCGTAAATGGTAATGTTTAGATTTATAAAATAGTATTAACTAAGGAGTGAAGCAGCAACAAAAAAAAAAAAAAAAACACAACAACCAACTATAAAATGCTAAGAGTCAACAAAAATTACAAGGTGTATGGGTCATTCCATGAGAAGCGTTTCTTAATTAAAATGGCTTTCTTAACTTATTCGCTTGAATCGAGTGTTGGCCGGAAAACGTCCAGAATATGCGGACGAGTGTAATATTTCGTCATGACAACACTTTGCCACGTGTTGTAAACTACTGTTAAAAACTATTTGTAAAGAAGTGGTTGGGAAGTTTTGCCTAGTCCAGATCTTGGCCATTCCGACTGTTATATCTTTCGATAGATACAGAATGCTTTCTCTGGAATGCACTTTACTTTAGAACAGTTTATCCGAAATTGGCTAAGTCCATGACTTCAAAATACCGACCGTTTCTTAGGCGCGGAACCTACTTCTTTTCAAATTGTTGGTCGATAGTTGTCATGATGGAATATTACGCTTTCATGTCTGGCCGGATATTTTGAGAGTTTTTCGTTCACTGCTTACCTCAAACTAATTATTATTAAATTAAATTATAATTTAATTATTAGGTTTCCTGTGATGTTCTGGTCAGCTCATAATGAGAGAGCGATAATACAGAGCACCATCTTAGACCAGTGGTGTTCAAAAATAAAAATGAAGATGTATTGGTGAGAGATTTTACCAAGCAAACATATTATCAAACGCTTAAAAAAAATAAAGAGTTTTTGTCTGATATAAACACCTTAAGAAAAAATATTTTAGAACAGTTATTTTCAGTTTTTTTTTGTGTTCAATTGTAAGTGAATCGCGTGTGTTTGCTATGCTTCGTCCAACTGAAAGCAATAAAAATGCTTAATAAATTTCTGAAAAAAATACAATAACCATCCGCATGTGTTCTCACCGCTTACTCAACGACGACTGAATGAAAGTTTTTAAAAGAGCCTAACAAATGTGTGTAAATTTTTTAAACAATTGTTGTATGCAGGGCTGTCAGATATGGCGATTTCTCGCCAAACGTGGCGATTTTAAAACGTGTTTGGCGTCGAGATTTTCCGTTTGGCGACATGGCGATTTTTGATATCACTGGCGATTTTCTTGGCGATTTTCACCAAAACATCTATAATGAATTATGTGATGAAAAAAATCGTTTTTTTTTTGGTTTTTATAAATCCAATTGTCAATGAAATAAATCATCTGAATTTGGAATTTCAATCGGACAGCATGGATGCAGGAAGCATGCATGAAAAAATGTATTGTACACTTATTATGTTTTCAACAAAAGTTTTCAAACCTTCTGTTTTATATAATACTAAAAACAATGACAAATTTTTCAATGATTTACATGCAGCTATTGATTCTTCAAATTCATTTTTGCCTCTAGATGAAATTGATTTTGCAGAGTTTGAAACAGAATTAAGAAATGCGAAATTGAGCGAAGTAGAAATAATCACACTTAAAGAAAATTGTTTTGTGTATTTAAAAAAGCTTTTAAAAGAGATGATAAGCAGATTACCAGAAAATATGAACTTTTTTAAAGCTTTTGGACAATTTTCTATTTCAAAGTGTGCGAATACATTATCTCAAACTAAATTTGGCGTTGTTTAAGAAACATTAAGACCATTTATGGATCCAAATGTAGCAATAGGCGTGTATGAAACTCAATGGGGAAAACTTCCGTTCATAAATTGGAATAATTATTTTAATAACGAAATTCCAACAAATTTACTTGAATTTTGGCCAAAAGTGTTTGATTATCACGATACAGCAGGTACGTACCAGTTTAAGGAAATATCTTTGGCCGTTCTTACTATATTGATAGTTCCAACCAGTAATGTCTGCGTTGAAAGGGTCTTTTCAATAATGAATTGTACAAAAACTCGACTAAGTAATAAAATTCAATATGAGCTTTTAGACGCTCTGTTGAGAATAATTAATCATATGAACGTAAACAAATTATGCTGCAATTCGTTTACACCGACTAATGAAATGATAAAAAAATTCAACTCAACTATGTATGAAAGTCAAGACTCTAGTAATGAAATCGCTGAGGATAAAGTTTACGAACTCTTAGACTTATCTACTTAATTTTACTTTTTTTTTTAAATATGATCTCCATTTTTATGTAATTTAAAACTCTCTTTTAACAAAGTTTTAACATTTTTTAAATAGTAAAAAATACAAAAACGGATATAAATGTGTATATGTTTTACTAAAATATTGTTTAATAAGTAACAATTAATGAATTAAATAAAAAAAATTTAACAAAAACTAAAAAAAATAATTTTTGGCGATTTTTTTGGTTTTTTCTCAATTTTTGGCGATTTTTGACTTAAAAATTGAACTAGGTTTTTTTGTGTAAACAAAATTTATTTCTTTTAAATAATAAAAAAAATTAAAAATTGAACAAAATCGGATTTTGGCGAATTTTGGCGATTTTTTACATCCGTTTTGGCGACGGAGCTCAAAAAAATCTGACAACCCTGGTTGTATGGGCTAAGTCCTGTTTCACACTTATCAGTTCTGACTGTCAAGTCAAGTATTTTTCAATGAGAAGGAAAAAGATAAAAGATAATTTTCTCTTTCCTTCTCATTGAAAAATGCTTGACTTGACGAGTCAGAACTGCTGAGTGTGAAACAGGTCTAAACATCACTGTCTTATACCCATTGGTTGGCTAGTTGACCGGGCTTCACATGCAATTTCTTATGCTTCGGGTTGTTGTACTGAATCGAGTTTTCATTGCAAGTAGTGATTCGGTGCAAAGATGATTTTATTTTATATCAGGCGAAATAGTCGTTGAAGGTTTCTTGGCTTCAATTCATATGGTAACCCAAGATACCTTAGCTTCAATTCACATGGTAACCAATTTCACTGCTGCTCGCTTGAGAAGCTCCTATGGGTTTAGCACAATTGCCTAGTATGGTCACCTGTTTAATAAGGGATACCAATGTACATGAATTTAGGAACTACGCTCCCCTCTGTCTGATAATTTCCTCAAAAGGGCGACTATCAGAAGTTTCATTGGCTGGTATACCCGTCAATGTTAATATAGGTCCAAAAAGGCTAAGTACTTACGCACGTGTGAACGAAATCTACCATCGTCTGGTCACAATTTGGACGGCATGATGATCTTCTCCAGTTGGGCTCAATAATTTATACTTGGCAGCATGTTCCCAATTCAATCCGTCTAGTTTATAAGGTACACAAACCTAAGAATTACCCTAACCCCTTTCCGATAGTGTAGACTTCTTCTGTGAAAAGGTTATCAGAAGTTTCATTTAACTTTCCCAGAACTTTAACAGATTAAAAATTTAATCCAATTGAATAAAGATGAGAGATGCAAATGTGTCCTTGGTGTGTTTAGGATAAATCCTGGGGGAATGAGATTGATGACGGCTTTTGATCCTAATGAGATCCTTATGAGAAATTCTATTACTACGCCTATAAAGTGCATGAATCTCGGATCCAGCCACTTATTCATTAAAGAATTTTCTTGATTTAGTTTAAAAACAACCCATTGTTACTAGGGCAATGCAGAGCCATTAATTATTAATGGATCCCATTGAGACACTTGAAAGACAGATCTCCTTAAAAGTTGAATAAGGCATTTCAATAATCTTCTTTCAAAGTAAAGTCTTTTACTGCATTATAAATGCATTTAACTATAATTATTTTAACATGCACTCCCCCATATTGCCCCTTAATAAAAACTAACAACATTAAAGCAATTTTAAACTAACAACATGATGATAATGATGATGATTACAATAAATGTTGAAATAGTAGATGAAGACAAACAACAGAACAGAGGAGCAGCAAAAGCAGAATAGAGGTTAACAATTCTGGATGCCGTTACAAAAACTCAGTGTTGCATGAAACATGAAATATCAACATCATTTAAAAATATAAAACATTCAATTTTTGTTCTCTAAATTCTAGTAATATTCTGATGCTTAAGTTAAAAAGCTAAAAATGTTGTACTCGTAGATGAAAACAAGTAAAACTTTATATTCGGAATGTGACGAATCTCATATACCCACCACCAAATAACAGTAGTGTGATCTCTGTACACTTGAAACTAAATTTTGTTACATTTTGTATCGGTAACGATAATTATACTGGTTGTTTCATTTTGCCGATCCCTTACACGAACTGTTATAAGGCGATTGTCATAAAACATTGTGCAGTAGTTCTATTTATTTGAAGTTTGAATTATACGAGGTCTGATTACAAAATAACCGTTATTTTCAAATTTCGTGAATTACGTATGTTCGATTTTCGCATTTTTTTTCTGTTATGTTGGTACACATGTCTGTTATATATGTTGGTAATATCAGCCATTTTGTTTTTGACAGATAAAAAGGTTAGTCTTCGATTTTTTACTATTCGAAAAAATGGATCAAAGCAACTTTATTAAGTTTGTGTAAAAAATGAAATTAAATACGCAAGGACATTTAAAATGTTGACTGTGGCGTTTGGTGAGTCTACTATGAGCAGAACACAAGTTCAATTGTGATATAACCGGTTTAAGGAAGGCCGAGATTTTTGGCCAAAAACAAAACCCTTATCATGTCTCTACCACCGTATTCACCGGACTTGGCCCCCGCTGACTTTTTCCTCTTCCCAAAACTGAAAACACCAATGAAAGGAAAGCGTTTTGCTACGATTGAGGAGAAAAAAGAAAAATCAAAACAGGAGCTGTTGGTGATACCAAAAAGCGCGTTTCAGAAGTGTTTCGAGGATCGGAAAAACGCTGGCATAAGTGTATTATATGTATCTGAAGGGGATTACTTTGAAGGGGACAAGATAGTTATTGATGAAAAAATAAATACTTTTTGAAAAAATTTAAAATAACGGTTATTTTTTTATCAAACCTCGTACACTAATTTTTACAAAAGTCAATAGTATAATTTTTACATACTCATAACTAACGCTAGATTTACACGATTGAAATTTTCCTCAAAATTGCTCTTCAAAATGCTTCAAACTCGTGTAAACAGCAAAATTTCTTTATTTAATAACTTTATTTATTTATTTAATAACTATTAAACAAATAAATTTTGAAGAATTTTTGCTGTTTACACGAGTTTGAAGCATTTTGAAAAGCAATTTTGAAGAAAATTTCAATTGTGTAAATCTAGCATAACGTCACCAGAGAGTTTTTAACAAAATTCGGGATGTAAAGAATGAAAAATCGGAATTGTGAAATAAATACTATAACCTTAAAAAATATAACATTATTTTTTTTATGCGTTAAAGATAACGATACATCTGAAAGACGTAGGGTTTCTCACGTCCATTTTGGAACTTTAAAAAAATTAAAATTTGATATATATTTTATTGAGATAATTCATTTATATAGCTTTCTTTTTATTAAAATAATAATGTGGTAAGAGAGATTTTTAGAGATTTTAATTTTTTTAAAAATGCAGTTACAAATATTAGTAACAGCTGAGCATGATATGAAGTACAATAAGTACTTAAGTATAATACTTATATTATCAAAAAAAAAATCATAGTTATATTCATGGAAATTCAAGTAGTACGCCAGTCTGCTATTTATTTCCTCAGTTGTATCAGAAAACTCAATTAAATCACCGAATTTGTTGAATTCTACACATATTCTTGGAATAGGATCAGAAATAATAAAGTTCGATCTAACCGCATGAAAACAGCCAACACTAGCAAGGTATTGAGACTAACTGAGAATACTGAGCATAAAAATATTCTCTTATAATAAAAGTTAGAGTACAAAATTAAAAATACATAAATTTGTGAGACGTAGCTTATTTTTCTGGGGATAATGAAAATCGTTGTTGAATATTATATGACATTTATTTAACAAAATGGATTCTAAAGGAATTACTAATTTAAAAACTCTTATAAAATTGTGTATATGTATGTATGTATAGAGAATGTAGAGGATTTATAAAAATTACAAATTTGTTAAAAAAACAATGATTTAAGATCCAGAGACAATTTAAACAAAAATATGGAGCTCAAAATTTTTCAAAATTTAAACTGGGTTTTTTACTTTTCAATAGTTGATCGCAAAATACTTTAACGATAATAATAATAAATTGAATTTCAAATGTTTAAAAAAGTTTAAAGAAGACCATAGTTTTGATTTTTTATTTTTTCTTTCAAATTAGCAAAAAGCTGGATTTTGGTTTGAAAAGCGGTATATAAAATTTAGGCGGGATGAGGCAGAATCCTGGCGAAATCGGGATGTATGGTCTGTGTAAAATTTCGCTTCGATCTTCGTTTATGTACGTTACTGAGTTTTACGGAAGTAGTTCTCATAAGAGAGCTATGACCTATTATTAACCATTCAGCATGAAATTATGAACGACGATTTATATGTAAAGGTATGTGAATGATTTGTGTCGAATTGCAACTTGATAGTGATGTTTATAAGAGATGTATGTCCATTTAAGTGATTTTCGCAAGAGGGTTTATATGTGTGCTACGATCAAATATGGACCGATCAGCATGAAATTGGATATGACGATGTATATGTGTGGGTTATTTTTATTTAGTTTCCACTTGATGGTAATTTTGATAAGAGATGTATTTGCATTTAAGTGTTTTCCGGAATGTTAAAATATAGACCAATGCAAACAAAATATCGTTTTGAGATTTCTCGTTGCATGAAACCTATTTGCGCTGAATTTTGTATGGAAATTTTCTGATTTCCTATAGACATTTAAGCCATATTCCAGGCCCAGGAGAAATCGTTGACCGATTCCTACCATATTCGACAGGACTTGTCTTTTTATAATAAAAACAAAGTGTGCAAAAATATCATGATATTATCTGCATTATATTTAAAGAGAATTAAAAAAAATATCTACATATGTAAAAACAATATCAAGGTTGTCGTTTTGGTCTACTGCACCGATTTTGCCCATTTTCAATAGCAAACATTTTGGTGGAACAAAGAATGTTTGGTAAAAATTTCATTGTTCTATGTCTTTATTCTCAACAGACGGTGCGACTAGATCGTCTTAGAATCTTATAAGATTTTTTGTATTATTGCGATGTAGTAGAAATAGAATGACAAACTTAATATACTTCCCATCTTTGTAGTGGTGGGTATAAAAAAACCAACACACCCACATACATTATTTGCTTTAATATCTTTATTTTTCAAGTGGATCTAATGTCAAAGTCAAATAGTTTCTATTAAAATAGTAATGTGCACAATTTATGCACATTATTCGAGCAAGAAAAATGCATGCTCATAAGAGGCGACTCGGTAAAAAACTTTTATTTGGACTTGCTAAATGAAGCTAGAAAAAGATATCGTTTTTAAACGAAATTTAGATGTTACTAGTTTTTTATTTATTGTTTTTAATTTTAAAAAAATAGCAAAAATTTCCAAGCACATTGTCTTAAAATTTTCAGCTTTTCTTTATTTGTAATATAATCACTAAGTGGAAATGGTAACAGTAGTACTTATCAAACCAATAAACTAATCTATCCCTTACCATCAATTGATTGATGATTGCTTACAAGTTCTGTCAACCCTGTTGAATAATGCAGACATTACAATTTCATTTACTACTTGAAACTTAAATTAGCCCTGTATTCACTACAAAAATTATTTATCAAACGAACACACACAACACAACACAATTGAATTTTTCACATGACTAAACAATATTCTTCAATAAACGAAACAGAAGACTAACTTAAACAGGCAAACGTTAAAACATTTTGCCTTAAAAATTAAGACGAAAAAAAAAAAGAAATTAAATGAAATATATTAGACTAAACAACAATTTAAAGCAAATTTATAAAACCAAACAAAAATATTTGTTCTTGCCACAATCAGCGGCAACAGCTAGATCATTATCATGTTTATCAACGACATCATCATCGTCATTTATTAAAGTTGCTGAAGAATTAAGCAATAAAACTGTATTCAACGAACCACCATTAACATCGTCATCACAGCCAGCATTACAACCACTGACACTCTCTGCCGCTGTGTTGCACGCGTAAACTCGTATTTTTGATCATAATTTCAAATTTCCAATGTACTAAATATTAATTCTTGTGTGCAGTAAAAAATTTCTTTATATAACCACTACTTGAACATATGACGCTTTTAAACGGGAAATTGAATTGGACTGCAAACGCTGTTGCATTGCGGCACAAAACTTGTTTATGTGGAGCCAAGTCGATTGCAGAATAATGTACATATGACATTTTTGTTTAATAAATTGTGAAATTTTTAGAATTCCCTTCTATATGACAGTTCTAAATAACACGTATGTTGTAATGCCAAGGTAGGAGGACTATTATCAACTGTTGTCTGCTCAATAAATCCATTGGAGTAAGTGTGGTAGGGTTGACTGGGCAGTTAATTATCTGAGACATATTGAAAAGTGAAAGGCAATATGTTCTATATTTAATATCATAATAAGTTAAGGTGGATTCACCTATTTATTCCGATCAAAATATTTGAAGTCTGACCTTTCTCTTTTTCAGAGATAGAATATATTATCAGCTTGAATTGGTTTAATTTTATATTTGTCTGGACAAAAATGGACTGAGTTAACAATAGGTTACATTTCTATATGTGGTGTTTGTGCAATTAATTTATTCATTTCATTTACATATTAATAAATATTTTAAAATAATTTAATATTTGTTTTCTGACACTTAAAAACCAAAGCAAAACCGAAGAAATTTTAAGAAAAAAATCATATCAATCTTTTCAATAAGAATTGTTTCGTGTAAATTGGGACTTACTTGCACTCATGGTTTAATTTTGCTTACTAAACTTTTGATTTGCAGCCATAGGTACTTGAACTGTGTTACGCTCTAAAATATTAAACTTTTGCAGTATTTGGTTAATGTAGCTTTCTTGAGCAATTATAATATTTAAACACATTTTAGCTGCTCCAAGCAACTTCATATGTAGATTCTGATAGAGCTTCAATTTAATGGTCTTACGAAATGTTTAACATCAATGCTTAACATTAACATGTTGTCAACGTAAATTGCTAAATATGTTCGCTTGGTAGATTTTTTTTTTTTTAGATTTCTTAAATACAATCTTAGGCAAAACTTTAACCAAATATGGAACAGTACATACTAAAACTGCCTGCTTTAGTCCGTAAAAAGTTTTGTTGAGTTTAAGGACTGTGTTAGGATTAGCACATTTGACACCTTTTGGTTTATGAATAAATATTTATTTACTCAATTCTCCTTGCAAGTCACAACATTTATTTGTTTAATATCAAGGTTGTATTTTACAACTAAGACCATCAACATTCTTAAGGTATGGTCACACTTGGCAAATATTTGTCGAAAAAGACATAACCACTAAATAAAATATATTTAAACTCGTCCATTTATTTAAAAAAAAACTTTATTTTATTTGATGCTATTTGATCTTGCAAAACTCTTGTAAGAGTAAACTACGACAAACAAATTTGTGCTAAAGTGGTTACGCTTTTTTGAATAGCCCTTTACAACCAGTCGTTAGATACATCTGGCTTATAAAAAGCCATTTTGGTTCTTAATGCATGTGTTGTTGGTTGTTATCTGGACTACTCAGAGCTTCCTCGTACGTTAATGGATCTTCTGTAAGATCACTTGATGCTATAAGACCTTTTTGAGTTTTCTCCGCTAAGCATTTGCTACGCTTTCCAGCTGTAACTACGATGTCAAACACAACTGTTTCATTTTGAGTGTTTGATGCAATTGCTTCGCCGAATAATTCCCCCACTTTATTATTATCATCTGTAAATGAAGAAAATATTAATGAATTATTATTGAAAATATTGTCATGTATTGTCTGAAATTTCTGCTGTTTCAATTTGATTTGAATCTAAAAGGGATGTGGAAAACAATTCATCAATAGACTTGGCGTTATTCAATGGCATGAACTCTACTTCAAAATATATGACAACGCGGTTTACAGCTACTGTGTTCTCAATTGGATCGTATGAACGATATGCCTTGGATTGGTTACAATAACCACTAAAAATCATCTTTATGGATTTTTACACTTTTTCCAGGAGAAACTGTGTCGGTAATATAATGTAGAATTCCTTCCTATATCGTCTTCTATAGCAGATGATATTCCCAGGTAATCAGCATACTGCTGGTAAAAGTTCTTGAGGCAGCTTTTTTGGTGACTACACTGGTGCAAAGCAATTGAGCACTGCACATCGTGTGTTCCCCTCATGTAGAGAGGGAACAGGAGAAACTGTTTGAACAACATGACTTTATGTTTCTCCGCTGAAAGAATATTTGTCTCATATTGTAAAATGTGTATAAGGTAATTCTTTATCGAAATTTGAACTTCATCGACCACGGCAGCAAGATTGAGCAAAACTTCCTTCGTTCAGTTGATGAAAACTGTTGCCGAAGGCTTCGTTAGGGTTTGTAGATGGCTGCGCACAGTAAAGTATTTGTGCATGTCTCCGTGTTAAATATTAACAAGACCACAGCAATAATCATCGTTCTAGCTAGTCGTCATAATAATTTTTCAAAGTATAGGAATTAAATAGAAGTTCATCCGCTCTGAGGAACTCCTTACTTGACTCTAAGGCTGTCCCACGGACAGTGTCCCTCAGTCTCGCACTTCCCAAAATTGAAAATTGCAATTTATTACATTGAATATTATTAATGTTCTCAGGCTCAGCAATTTTAGTTGACGTGGAAAGCTATGGTTTATCCAAGATTGGACGGTTGTACAGTTTGTGAACAACACTACGTTTCTCGTATTTAACTGTAGGAATTCCTTTCAGTTGCTTGCTTCCCAGGTGTGAACATTGGAATTACTTGCATCAGGCTCCTGACTGACAGGTTAAAAACTATTTCAGATACTCGGCTCTTCACTCACCGACATGCTTAAATATTAACATGGATATATCGTATGTGCTAATAGCGTTTGTAGGTATCTGCAACTTTAGTTGTGGTGTCTCAGAAACTAGACGGTAGTGTAGTTTTCAAACAACACTTGTTTTGTCTCTCTAGATCGATATCCCGTCAGCCTTTCTCGTCGGCTTCGATAGAGACCGTACTGTAGACCACAACTTACCAACTCCTGCACACAAGTTTCACTCCTTAAGTTAAGCTAACCATTTGTGATGCAGTTTTTCTTTCCAACCGGGGTATGTCCAGGTTCTTCAGAGGTTCCTGCTTCCTCTGTCTTTTATCTGCAGTATATGATCGGGTTGTTACCGGAATCAATCACTGACTAAATTGCCTTATTCTTCATTGTGGTATGTTAACAATAACTATGACGTCATTACAACTAAATAAGGAATACAATCCGACGAGATAAATGCGTCAGTGCTCGTTCGGCTAACGACTTATTAGGTGAACAATAATAGTTATGAGTGTCATTCGATGAGATTAATTCTTTACCTCTTGTCGGCTAACTGAGACGTGACTAAAACTATAATCCGACGAGAGAAATAATTCGGCTTTCGGTCGGCTAACTATTGGTTTTGGCAACGGTATTAGTTAGAAGTAAAAACTTAGGCTTTGTTCTATGGGAAAAATGTGCTATAAGACTAACAATTTGTTCCTCGTGAGCAAAGCATAATTATATCGGTTGTTCGATTCTTGCTAGCTTTTCTAAATATTTTCTTAAATTTCTTGTATAATATTCGTCATTCAAAGCTTAAGAATTTCCCATATGGGAAATTTCATTTCAAGTAACACATGAACAGATGGACATTTTTAAATATACTCCGTTTAGTATAGAATATAATAATAGTCATGATAGTGGATAAAAGAGACATCCATCCGGTTCTAATACAACAATATTACAATAAATTTCTTTTTATTGTATTAAAAAAAAATAAAAAAAATATTTATCAAATCGTAGGGCTAAATATAAAACTATATGAATGCTCTGTGTCGACGTTTTTAAGAGGCCACTGCCCAATGGACAATTGATTGTCGTTATAAAAACGCAATACGTTAAATTAAACGATAAACGCGCATTGCTTGTTAACAAATTTATGCTGGTTTAGCATAAGAACACTATATCACAGCACTACCAAGCCACCACCAACATATATACAATCGTACAATCGTATTACTATCATGCTACTTGTACTTTCAACTACCACTGTCGTCATCAGCCGACAATTGAAGCAGCAGACATCATTGCAACTTACAGAAAGTACAACAAAATACAACAAATAGTCAACGATATTGACTACATACATCCATCCATATGTATGAACAGACATATGTAAGTACAAGCAGATATGTCAACTGAGAGAGTAAAGAAGAGCATAAATGCTACGGCACTGTTTGTTCAACATATTCTGATATATGAGGCTGATTTCAAAAGGCTCCTAAGCGTTGCGGTTTCGATTATCACAGTATGAAATGTCTTGAAGATGCGATACTACTCCTAGACTTTCTAAATATGAGAATATGGCATTATCCAGCTGCAGGGAGACTTAGTGCTATTATTAATGACTTTTGTTTGGCTTTCCTGGTTGCCATCGTATTTATGTTCAATTGTTTATGAAATTTACCAGATGCGTAACAAGATAACGAAATTTTTAGTTTGATTTTAAGCAGTTTTTTGTATGGAATCGTAGATTTTCACTTTACTCTCATTCTTTTCAAATTACTCTCTTCCAACTATGTAAATATAAATTTCAAATATACTCACAAATAAATATGTGTTCCTGTTGACATGCATGCACAAATGATTGTTTAGCAGAAAAAACACTTTGTTTTGTAATTCAAGGGACAGAAGAAGTTTTTTAACAAAATCAGAACTTCAATTTTAAGTCTGACTGTAGTTCAATTTTGGATTTCATTGCATTGAAGCCAATTCAACTTTAGTCTCAATTGCAGGTCTATATATTGAAATTCTAGCTTCTAAATCAATCCCAAATTAAAATTCATTTTTTGCTACAATCGGGGCTTTTATAAAGTTCTATCTATTACAGCTGCATTTGTAGGTCTTTATGTTGTTTATTTAAGCTTCAATTGTAGGTGTTTATGGAATTCAATTTTTGCTTCCATCTAAGGTCTTTTTATATTTCCATTTTAGCGTCAATCATAGTTCAATTTGAGCTGTAATAGTAGATCTTTAATCGCAGGTATTTATAGAGTTAAATTTTTGCTTAAATCTGAGATCTTTTTAAATTTAAATTTTAGCTTCATTCATAGTTCAATTTAAGCTGTAATAGTAGATCTTTAACTTCAATCATATGACTCTATGTAGTTTAATCGTAGGTATTTATAGAGTTAAATTTTTGCTTTAATCTGAGATCTTTTTAAATTTCAATTTTAGCTTCAATGGTAGATCTTTATGTTGCTAACTTTTTTATATAGTTTAATCGTAGGTCTTTATGGAGTTAAAGATTTCTTCAATTTCAGGTCTTTATAAATTCCTGTTTTAGCTTCAATCATATTTCATTAAGTCTCAAACGTAACCCTTTCTGTCGTTCTAATTTAGTTTCAATCATAGATCTTTATGCTGTCCATTTTTTGCTTCAATCTCAGGTCTTTGTTTAGTTCAATTGCATGTCTTTATAAAGGTTAATATTAGCTTCAATCCCAGGTCTTTATAACTGTGTAATATAGTTTCAACCATAGTTCGATTTTAGCCTCATTCATATGTTTTTATGTTGGTCACTTTTAGCTTTAATCATAAGTCTTTATATAGTTAAATTTTAGCTTCAATCATAGGTTTATATGTAGTTCCATTTCAGATTCTGTTGTAGGTCTTTATGTAGTTCCTTTTCAGGTTCAATAGTATGTTTTAAGAGCAAGTAAATGCTAGTTTCTTAACACCAATTATCATCACGTAATTGTGCCAAATTTGCTCAGAACTTAAACTTTAAGTTCCATATATAAAATCAACAACAATCGACCATTCTATCAGCAATAGACAAAGTATTTCAATAAACATGAAGAAACTCTTGGGAAATTTTTCACACTATATACAGTGGGAAGCAAAACTGTCCGTATGTTGTGCTTTAAGGATGATGCTTTTGGATGCGCTCATGCGGCCAATAGTATTATATTCAATTAGACTGATATCGGTTGACTTTCGTTTCATTGCTCCAAATAACCCGTTTTCAGTCATCAGTTTTCAGTGTGCAATTTTTATGGGTTTTACAGAAATGAAGGCGTTTTTCACATTTCTATGGGAAAGTGCTGGCTTTATCTTTTCCACACTGGCTACTAAACCAATTCTATTTAATGGGCGTCTAACCGTCCAGGAACAGACAACCTTACCAATATTTTTCGCAGCATTTTTTTTGGGTCTTGATATCCTTATTATGTAGCAAACGTTCAATCTGCCGGGCATCACCACCAGAAAGCAGTCTTGATAGATCCTGTTGGTTATTATTGCAAGCTACATTACGGCGTTTTTTATATCATTTGCCGTGGATTTACTTAAAATTAATTTTTCAAAAATTTTACGGCCTGAATAATTATTTTGCAACAAATTTATCACATTGTGTTTAATATCGTTTGGCGTTTTTCACATTTTTAAAGATCTTTTAATTTTTTTATTTGAAAATCAAGTTAATCACTTCACAGGTCAAACAATAATGCACAAATAGAGCAATAAAAGCTTGATAACGACATCGCAACAAACAACGGGTCAAATACCTTTACATTTTAACAGATCAATATCGTGATAAGGTTTATTTCTTGTACTGTGCGAAAGTGTCCGAATAGTGAATTTTTTGTTTTTTTTTTAATTTTTTTTATTTTTTTTAAAGAATTTATGTGAGTTTTTAGAATAAAGGCTTTATTAGTCTTTACTTTCTGTTGCTGTTCTGTTCCGTATCAGTCAAGAACTGCCGTAGTTAGTCAAGAACTGCCGGAGTTTTGGTCCATTTTGGTCATACAGGGTTTTTTTTTAATGAGTGTAACTTTTCACCCATTGGTCCTACAAAAATTGTCCAAAGGACTTTAGATAGCTATTTCTTCAATCATTGAAATATTTTTTTTTAATTTTAAGAAAAAAAATTTTTAATTTTTTTTCAATTTGGACCCTTTTTTTCAAAAAAAAGCTTATACAATTCACTTTAAGGCCTTTATAATCGCTTAATAGGATGCGAGTGCGATATATCTCTGGCATACTATTCAATAGTACTAACCTTGGTGCAAATTTCATCCAAATCGGAAGACATCGATAAATGAAAGCTTAAGTAAAAATATGCACGTTCTGGGCCTATTTATTAATTTAAGTCCGGCGTTCGACATCCTCTCTTACGGTAAAATGCTCCGAATCCTGAGAAAAATTGGTATACGTGGAAACATATTAAAATGGTATAAAAGCTACTTCGAATGTAGATCGTATTATGGGAAAATTACCAACAAAATAAATAATAAAAAAAAAATAGCATATGATTGCGGAGTGCCCCAAGGATCCAAACTTGGAAAAATTTTATAAATTTTCTACGCTCAAGTTGTAATGAAATGTCTATCAAAAAGCACAATTTTTCCACTTTGCTGATAAAAACATCACATTCGTAACAGAAAGAAGGCAAACTCGGTAAAATATTGTAACAAACATTGACATGACTATGGATTAATCATAAATACAAGCAAAATCAAAATTATGCATATTAAACCAACTTATAAAATTCAACTTTAGCTTCAATCGTATTTATTTATATACATTGTAGTGCTTTATGTAGTTCAAGTTTTACTTCAATCCATATTTTTATGTTATTTTGGTATTTAGTAGTATTTTGTTGAACTGTTGATAATTCAATTTTGATATTTTTCTATTAGTTAGGCTTAAGTTCATTTGAATTTAATTTTCATTAAATTATTTTTACTGAAGAAGGAATTGTTTAACAATTTGAAAAATTTTTATTTTTGATAATTTTTGACTAGGATTCGAACCTGGGTTGTTGGTTGAATTTACATATGTTTCGAGAAACACCACTTTCTCTCATCAGAATTCTTTACGTTCTGACCCCTGCACCACTACGGTGCCTGCTAGTCAACAGACAACATCAATCCTTTAACCAGTGACTGGTGGTATGTCATTTAAAAGCTGTTAATAAGAACAACTATTTCTCTGGGCCTTTAACTATAAAACAGACTGTTATTGTTGTTAAATTGTTGTCACTATACTTTCGATCTTTGGCTCTTTTGCCATTTGTTAAAGGCTACTGCTAATGTTTCCGTAAATATTTATGATTTCCACTCTCTAGCACAATAGTTTTCTTGTCATTGGTGGTGTTTTTGTTGAGTTCTCATGTTGCTGCATTTAAAGTCTTTAAATATTTATCAGTCTTTGTGCTCGTTCATAAATTTATGATTATTTTCAATTTTTGTGGCAGCCACACACACATACACATACAATATATAAAAACACTTACTCACATCCCCAGACTGTAGATATGTATACTCGAGCAGAAAATTTAATTCTTGTACATGATTTTCACATTTGGGGTCTAAAAACGCAAACAAAGAGTATCAATGTTTTTATGTTGCAGCACACATTTACTGTGAGTATTTTAGTTTAGGAACAATTATTGTAGGCTTTTTTCAGATAATTGGTTTAAATTGAAGCGTTATCGCTTAGTTGTATAGTCAAAGCCATAGAGTAGAATGTTTATGTGACCATGGTGGCAGAGGATGTGGGCATAACAATAATGTTAATGAGTAACTTCCTTGGGATACAATTTTTAAAAAATATACTCGTATACGTTTTTTCTTAAGGGCATTTTTGCTGGTAATGCACATACATATGTATAGACATACATACATATTTTGCTTTGGCATGTATTGACAATTATTTTTGGAATTTAGTTTTAACTAAGTTTAATTAATAAATTATTTGCTTGCTATCAAATGTACATACTAAAATAAAATGTACGTACTAAATTAAATTTGTATTTACGACAAATTTAAACAATACTGTAACAACTAAAATTAAACTTCTTTAACAATCACGATTGCAACTAAAATTGAACCATGCACAGTGGTTGAATTTTTAAAAAAAGGGAAATAAATCTGTAATTTCTAAACGTTAAGTTCGATTGCAATTATATTTCGCATGCTTACAGAGGTGGTGTTGTCGAATTTAAGTTTTGAATGTGAACCTAATAAATCCACCAGGGGCACCTCGGGTATGTGAGAAATTGAAAACTATCCATTTGTTATCCTATTTTAAAGATTATCAGGTATGTGATGGAAATAAATTTCGTTTTAAAAACGAACCAAAAACGAAAACAGGTGTGATGGCAACACTTATTATCTGTCGTTTTGTTTTTAATTTTATTTTTAAAAACGAATTCGATTTCATGTTCCATTTGTTTCTATCAAAATTTAAGCTAAAAAGAATGTGATCAAAAACGAAAATTTACTGTTTAAACTGTTTTTAAACCGAAAAGATAATTGTGCACTTTTTAAAGAAAAAAAATGAAATTTAAGCTCAAATTTCAAATATTTGGAAAAGTTACACTCATTTTAAAGACTAAAATGTAAAACTTTGACCCCCTCTAACTCCGGCAATTCTTATATGATAGAGCTGAAAATTTGGGTCTGGCATACTATCCAATAGTACTAACCTTGGTGTAAATTTCATCCAAATCGGAAGACATCGATTTTAAAAATTTGGCCACTTGACGTGAAATTGCCCAAATATCTAAATAATCTGAAATAAAAAAAATTCAGGGGAAAGCATACAAATACTTCTCAGGAAGAGCTCATTGTAACTTTTATGGTAAAACACCAACAACTAGCTAAACAAATTTTTAAAGGTGATAGAGTTGAAGTAGAAAGGCTTTGGCAAACTTTCGTTCACGAGTTAAATAAGATTGGTCCACCTTTGAAAGATTTGAAGAATCCAAATAAAACCGACATTTTTTTCGAAAACATTCTTTGAACTTAGTTTCCTGCATATTTAATGGGTCGGAAGCATCCCTCAATATTTTTCGTTTTATTAAAATACACTTTAATTCTTTAACAAAAGTTGTTATTTTCACTTGAAACAATTTGAAAAGTAACAAAAATGGAAAATAAAACCGTTCGATTTTATTTGAAAATCGATCGATTTTCATCATATACCTGTATACCTACTATATGAAATCTACTAGTCAAGTTATTAAAAAAAACTACATATTATCACCTATTGTTTACAAGATATGCGCATAGGAAAATTATATTCTTAACTTTTTCTTCATAATTGTGAATTAAATAGATGATGTGTTCGAGTATATCTTGGACAATGAACATTGCTGATGAATATCAAAAGATCAACAATTTTGTATTAAGAAAAAATAGAACACTCTAACAATTGACAAAACACACAAGGCACGGTGTAAAAAAGTGGCCATTCGTCCGGTGTTTCATAGTTGTACAAAACAGAATCTACCATAAAGGAGAAATGATAATAATATCATAGTCCGCTTTCACACTCTTCAACTCTGTGTCGTTAAGGCAAGCATTTTTGGATGAGAAGGGAAAAGAGAATAAAGGGGTACAAACTTGACGGTACTAGTCAATATTCTTCCCTTTTCCTTTTGTTTTTTTTTGTGATTGTTGATTTACATTAAAAAAATAAGAAAATTGAATTGACGTGTGTGAATGAAATTACAAGTTCAAAAGAGAATTGAACAAAAACTGGCCAGCTAAAACTGAAGAGTGTGAAACAGGACTTACGTTGTTGATATTGTCAACCAAAAGTAGACGCAGCAATAAAAACAACAACAAAAATAACAATTTGTTAAGTAACAATACAAATTTGTAATAACAATAAGAAAAATAAACACACATTGCAAACATACGGGTATGCAAAATTTTGTTCTAACTTATAATATGTAAAACTGAAATCTGATTAATTCCCGAAATTTATTTCTTAATAATGGTGAGTTAAATAGATGACGTTTACAAGTAGACAATGAACATTGCTGATGACGCCATTGCCAGTACAGAAAATACATTCCAATGTGCCAATTGTCCAAAAATATTACTTTACAATGGTATTTCTTTGAATTAATAATTAAAATGAACTCATGCCAAATAAAACTTCTCTCAATTTACACGAAACAATTCTTTCAGCTAAGCTCATTACTACCTTTTATAAATCGGGGTGAGGGAAAGATAAGACGAGTAGATACTTGATTGTACTTGCAATTCGTGTTACTCTCTTATTGGTATTACATATGTATGTTAGGGTGGCACCGTTTGTATGGAGAAAAAATAAGTTATCGATATTCCCGACTAATATGAAAATTTGATTCGTTTTAAAACTACGTTTCTCAATTTTTTTTTTGTCCTGGGGTCAATATTTGGTGAGCTGGATCAAAGGATAAAAATGTCTTTTTAGAGGTTTTTTGATTTTTTTCACATTTCTTCCAAAGGAACTATATATAAATTTGGTATCATATGAATAGTCTTTGAGAGGCGCATTCAATGGGTTATCAAAAATTAAAAAAAAAAATTTAAATTCAAAAATATTGAAAATTTCAGACAAAATTTTATTTTTTTTTTTATTTTTTCATAGAACTTACTTAAATAAATAGCTGAAATTTCTTCATTATAAACATCATGCAATTTAATCCAAATAGTTTTTCCCGTTTTTTAAAATTCTATTTATTTAATTTTTTATTAATTTTTTTTAAAAACCTAAATTCTTCCCTATCTGACAATCTCTGTTAACTCAATTCGTTAATGTAATGGGTATTAAAATAACGTAAATTTTATTAGCTAAAAAATGGGAAAAACCATTTGGGTTAAATTGCATGATGTTTATAATCAAGAAATTTCAACTACTTATTTAAGTAATATCGCATAGTGTTATTATTTTTTTCTTTACTTAAAAAAACTAATCAACTTAAAATACATAATAATTGACGTTTTCTTTGGTTTTGAACGGTTTACCTAAGTCGGGGGGTCAAAATTTGAATATGCTATTTTTATCGTAACGTATTTCTTCGACACATTATAGACTAGTTTGTTGTATTATACACAACAGTTTGTCGCCAACTATTTAGCATTTTTTGTTCATTATTTCTTTGAACAAAACATACAAACGCATTCATATCATAAAATAAATAGCGATAGTGTAAGTAGATTACCAATATGAAAAAAGGGGTGAACTGAGACCAGAAATATGGTCAGATAGACAGGCATAAAATATATGAATATATAGATATACATGTGTCTGCTTTTATGGGTATGTATGTCTTTATAGAAAGTAAAAACCAAACAAACAATTGAATAAAATTGTTTGTAAGAATATTGTTTATGCATTAAGTAAGAATGTTGGTTGAGGGAATAAGAATATTTCTTAAACATTTCAGAGCTGGGCCTACAAGGCTTCATTTAATATTCAGCCCAACATGAATAAAAATTCCGCGGGAGTTTTTTCCTTTTTATTTTTTTAACATTGAATTTAAATAGGAATTTTTATTCATGTTGGGCTGAATATTAAATGAAGCCTTGTAGGCCCAGCTCTGAAATGTTTAAGAAATATTCTTATTCCCTCAACCAACATTCTTACTTAATGCATAAACAATGTATTATTATAATGTATTAAGAATAAGTCCGCTTTCACACTCTTTGAATCTAACTCTTCAAGGCAAGTATTTTTGGGTGAGAAGGGAATAAATAGGGTACAAACTTGACTGTACTGGTCAATTTTTGGTTTTCCATTTGTTTTTTTTTTCCTGCTTCTTGATTTGCATTAAAAATTACGAAAATTTAATTGGCTTGTGTTACTGAAATTGTACAAAAACTAGTCAACTGAAGTGTGTGAAACCGGACTAATTAATTACAAATTCTTAGTCGTCATGTTAATTGAAAAGCCTTACAGTCTTATAGAACCTTTCGTCTTTTGAAAGTTCCCTTAACAATTCTACTTAAAGCTTATATTTTATAATTTTATTTTGGAAATGAATGAATATGTTAAATATATTTCCAAAGAAAACACTTCTTCACCCCACCAATAACTGTACATAACAGCCATGTAAAATATGCATTGAAAGATAAAGCGTAAGTAGCTGTACTTCAGCTTAAAAGAAATCAGCCAAAGGAAGAATTGAACCATGATATACTAGTTTCTCATGTGTGTACATTTGTATACATTTTATAGACACTTCTTTCCAAACATACACAAACATCAACGTACAGACAAGATACTCTCGTACTCATACATGTGTTGAACATACGTTGACATATCTTGTGTAAAAAAAAACTAAAGAACATTCGTAACTGAAGAAGCAACCAAATCATTTAAAACTCTGCCAACATGGCAAAGACGAAGAAAAATAATTTAGTTTTTTTTTTGTTTATTATTTGTTTAATGAAGACGCGTTAAATATGGTTTCAACAGAAAACCAAGGCAACAAATAAAAAACGTAAGTGAAGTCTTTGTTGGGTTTTCAAGAAAATGCTTTGATTGCCAGCAAACGCACTTTTAAACACATATTCACTATCATATACATACATAGTTTTTAAATTGTATTTATAGGTCTACTAGAGAGATGCCAGAAATTTTTGGTGAAATTTAGACAAACTAGCAAAATGATGCAAGGAGATAATTAAAATTTATCAGCTTTAGTACATAAATATACCTTATACATATTTGTAAGCATTTGATTCTGTTAAGAGAGAACTATGGATTTAATTACACCTACAGTGGGTGGCCAAATTATTAGTAACACATGCAAAATTGTTTAGTTTGAAGCCGTATAACATTTTAAAGTGGAAAGTGTTTCTAATTCAATTAAAAATAAATTCTTTTGTTTTAAAAATATA
Source organism: Bellardia pandia (assembly GCA_916048285.2). Classification (NCBI taxonomy): domain Eukaryota; kingdom Metazoa; phylum Arthropoda; class Insecta; order Diptera; family Calliphoridae; genus Bellardia; species Bellardia pandia. The sequence goes on along the minus strand of OU696531.1, from coordinate 94,997,409 downwards.
TATTTGAGGAAAAGAAATATTAGAAAATTTTTGAAAAAAAATCTTAATATTTCGTAGAATCTTCTTTAGCATCAATTACAGCTTGCACCCTTTTTGGCATGCTTTGAATGCATTTTTTAACATTTTCTTTTAGTTCTTCATCGTTATGCCAGACTTTAATTAATTTAATCAAAATTGCATATTTCACAATTCTGAGCAGAATGACAGATAATGATCTACAAGTGCAGTATAATGTCACCAATCATTGTTGACACTGCACAAAATATTTAACAGAATTATTACCAGAATTAAAATACGAAAACATCTGGTACAAGAAATAAATTTATATACGTATTAAAAGCGGTTGAATCTTAATTAATATGTGTAACTAATACTGTACAAGTGTCCTTCAAAAATGTATGTAGCATGATTTCAGTCAAATCCTTTAATTGTCTGCTACATTATATATTGAAAAATTCCGAGCCAAATCAATATTCTGTGAGAAATGTTTTTCTCCAGTTTCTAGTTTCGCGTTTCGAATTAGAGCCTGCTATATCACACGGCCCTTTGTTCCTACTAGGAACCACAGGACATAATATATATCACACGTTTCGATTTTTTATGTCAAATCCAAAGTTTTTGTCGATAAAGCGACTATGACTTGGAACTAAAATTACTGTTGTAATTCGCAAGGTATTGTTAGCAATAATGAAAAGATTAAAAATAGAAAGAAAGAAATAAAATTATAAGATATTGAATGATATTATTGATTCCTCACGAAAAGAAAAACTAAGCGGAAAGAAATACTGATCGATATGTAAAATATAATTATTCATTCCTGCGGCCGCAATACTATCTGTGTACAGATGATACCGCAAAAAGGAATAATACCGCAGCAACGGAATGAATAATTTCCAATTATGCTTCCGCACAAAAAAATTTCTTTCCGCAATCGCGAAACGGAATAAATAATTCGACCCATTGTTCTTTCCAATTCCGACTGTTTTATTTGAAATTTAAACAAGTAAAAGTTTGTATTTGGCTGTCATGTACCCACCAATAAATACCAGTAGTGTGATCTATAAATACTTGGAACTAACTGGTTAATTTATTTTGCGGATCCCTTACACGAGTGCTATCAACTATTATGGGTCGTTCATCATAAAATATTTTATCGTAATTTATATTTGTATGAGGTATATTTTGTTTAGATTTAATTTCAATAACAATATTTACAAAAATGTTCCAGTTATTCCACAAAGTATACGGAGGTGTCATGAAACGGAAGATAATCACATTTTGTATTTATCTCTCTCATTCAGAACTGTCCTTTGTTCATATTTATTGCAGCGTGTCCCAGATTTTGGCTTCTTGAAATGTCAAAATTGTCACCTGTGTATACTCTGAGGTTATTCTCTTAAGTGGACGTTATATAGGAGTCCATGGCCAATTATTTTTCACAAAAGCCAATATTATAATTTTTACACTCTTATAACTGATCTGTTCTAAAAGTTCAGTAGTTCTCATGACCTATTATAAACTGTTCTGCATGAAATTATGTATGACGATTTATATGTAAAAGTATGTGAATGATTTGTGTTGAATTTCAACACGATAGAGATGTTTATAAAAGATTTATGGCCATTTAAAAGATTTTCGGAAGTTGACTTTGTATATGTCAAAATATGGACCGATGCAAACAAAATATCGTTTTGAGATTTATCGTTGCATGAAACTTATTTTGGCTGAATTTTGTATAAATAATTACTGTTTTTCTATAGATATTTACGAGTATGTACCATAAAGGCATATTCCGGGAAGACATTTGTATGGTGGCTATGACAAATCGTAGACCGATTCTTACCATTTTCAACCGGACTTGTCTTTCTATTGTAAATATAAAGTGTGCAAAATTTCATGACATTATCTGCATTATTTTTGAAGAAAGTTGCAAAAAATATTTGAAAAATATCCAGATTGGCTGAAACTGTCGTCTATAACTAGCATCCTACTAGACCGATTCTTCCAAATTTCAATATCAAACATTTCGCTGGAACAAACAATCTTTAGTAAAAATTTAATTGTTCTTTGTTTTTTTAGAAGCTCTATACTTCAACAGACGTACGGACGCAGAATATATAGACTTTTTGGTTCTACGACCAATATTTCAGTGCGTTACAAACGGGTTGACTTAATATACCCTCATCTTCTTGGTGGTGGGTATAGAAAGGGTAAGATTATAAGGTGAGGATGCTTTTGGTTGAATTTGATCTCAATAACTTTATTTACAAGTGATTTATGGGTGGCATAGTAAAAGTGGACTAATTATGAACTGATAGCTTGTTTGGTTGGCTTGGTTCAAATTCATCTAAATAACTTTATAAATAACAAGAGTTGTATGATTGTTTGTTATACACGGAAATAGACTTAATTCGGGAGCTATTTCCAATTATTGACTAACAGCTACAAAAAGCCTGTAGAATAATTGCCCTATAACCGATATTAGTATGAGTTCTGGATTAAAAAATTCTGATCTGTATAAAATGTTGATTCGATAGCGATATGTATTAAATATAATTGAGGGTTAACTTGGTTTTTCGGAAGTGGTCCATTGACAAATCATGGGCCGATCTTCTTAAATTTCAGAATAGAGAATTTTATGCATATGAGAATATCTCACGTCGAATTTCAACGTAATAATTGTATATTTATGATACATATTAGTATTAACTTGAGTTTCGGAAGTGGACCTTATATGGGAATATATTCAAATATGAACCGATATTCTCAAAATCCAGCAGTTTGATTTTGACATACGTATATGTAAATGCTTCGTGTTATTTGTAAGAGATTTATTAGTATTGAAGTGATTTTCGGACGAGGGCTTTATATAGAGGATATGATCAAATATGGAGCGAAATTCACAATCACTGTAGTATGATTTTTATGTACATATTGTCACCTAAAATGGCCAAATTGAAAATCGCGATTTCTTCACATCTTGTCTTAAGATAGACGACAAACTTCAGGTGACGATATGTATATATCGCGATTTTCAATTAAACAGTTTTCATTTTATAACGTTGTTTGCTTCTCCTGTAATATTATGATAATGAGGGTTACGTTTTTTTTTGGGCATTTTAGATGACGATATGTACATACATACATATGTATGCATGTATATTTAAATGATCTACAAAAATTTATATACTTGTATCTAAAATGATTAATTTTTGATTTTTAACCTGGTAACAATATTTATATGTACTAAATTTATACCTATATAAGTGAATTTTGCAAGTGGTCCTTATATAGGGTCAATGGTCAAACATGGACCGAATCCTGCCCTTTAAATGATAAAGAATATGAAAAACTATTGAATTAAACAGATTCATGAAAATAAATTCGCTAATGATTGTGTGCGAAATGAAGATCATAAGTTTACAAAAACACTACTAAAGGAATTTTCTTGTCCTGTCAAAACCTGAGACTGTATAAATCCACAAGTATACATACTATGTACATACATATCTGCAGAATTTATCTTTAAGGATATCTAACACAAATAATCTTATTGTGAACCCCATCTGAATTCTAAGTGAATTTCACATTATTAGAGTCGGCTCTGCTTCAATTAATTTGTTAGCTTATTTTGATAATACATATGTCTTTACGTTTTGATCTGATTTTCTTTTCAATTTATGTATGTGGCAACTATAAAACTCATGTGTGTTTGTGAGTAATTGCAAGAGTATAAATATGAGCAGGGTTTTGTAAACAACGATTTTCAGTTTTTGTTTTTATCAGTTGTTATTGTCAATTGGTTTTTTCTACATCTTGCTGTTGGTGTTTCTTTCTTTTATTTTTAATTTTGTTAAGGGTCTTTGGTATCATCAATACACATGCATACATACAATGTGTATTTGTATCATCACATGTTGGCTGGCTGGCTGAGTGAGTGGCTCTCTTGTTTATTTGTTTTCAAGTCTATTTGGTAGTTGTTGTAGTTTATGGGTTAATTGCTATTGGCGTTTTTTCTGTACAAGTATCTCCGTTACTTTCTGGATTTGTTGTTATTTTGTGTCTATTACAGTGATGATTTGTTTGTATGTTTTTATTTACATATTTTGGAATTTGCCTTTTTTGCAGCTGTTTATAACGGAAAACTTACAGTGACAAAGAGAGCGTATGTACATACATATGTACATACATATGTATGTATGCACATGTGTGAATGTTTGAGTTTGTTTCAAACAGCTACAAACGCGTTTTTTGTGTTTCTTGAAAAACAGCGTTTATATGTAGAGGAATTTTGAAATAGAAAAAAAAATTATTGCTGACAATTTTTTCATTGGATTTTTTTTTTGGGCAGAAGAATTGCTCTTGAGGAATTACTATTTCGTAACAGTTTTGCTGTTGTAGTTGTTGCTTCAATTTGTCATTTAAATTGGGTTGGGCTTCAATATTGCGATATGCTGATGATGGTGTCATCATCGTTGCTTTTTGTTTATAGCCAAAAAAAAGACACAAAACTCTTTCAGTTTATTTGTTTGTTACCTTTGTCAATATTGATTTAATTTGTTGAGGTTATTAATTTTTTGTATGTATGTATGTACCTACATATGTATGTTTTTGGTTTATTTATGACCTTATGAAATTCTAAAGATAAGCATTTTTTTCATTTGACTTAACCATCTATCCATTGATGTTTGTGTGCTTGTAAATTTGTTATCATTGAAAATTTATCGGATTTAAAAATGTTGGTGTGAATATCAATATGTTTACACACAAATTAGATGTTGCTTCGTTGAAGAAATAAAAGGGTTAACAGTCTTTAAAACAAACATTATGAATCATTTTTTATTTAATTCATAAACCAAGCCTATACAATATTATTTTCGTGTCTTTATCTTAAGAGAATTACACAATAAAAAATATTACCTTTAAGTATGTAGGTATGTAAGTTATGAAAAATTTCAAAGTTTTTTTACAAAAAATACAGAATTTTAATAATTCGAGCCACTGCGACTTGAAAATTTTTTAAAATTGCTGTTGTCACTATTTTATTCTATAAATATTTTCAATGTTTTGACACCTTCTCATAAACGAATAGTTTCTAATGATTGTTCTTTCTCTGACCACCGCTATATTGATTTCTATATTGAAAGGCTTAATAGAAGGTCCTGTTTCACACGCTTCAGTTTAAGCTGACAAGTTTCTGTCCATCCAATTCTCTTTTGAACTTGTCATTTCCTTCACACGCGTATCTTCAATTTCCGCGCTCTCTACCATAAAGTTTCTATTTTTTTCATGCAAATTAGCATGCAAACAACTTTGCGTAGAAAAGGACGGAGAAAATAAAAGAGCAAAACAAAAGAAAACAAGAAAACTTGATTCGAGTTTGTACCCCTTTTATTCTCTTTTCTCTTCTCATCTAAAAATACTTGCCTTGAAGAGTCGTAATTGAAACGTGTGAAGCGTACAAATAGAGAAAAATCAATTTGAAGTGACAAAATGGCATTATCTCAATCACTTTTATAACACTACGAAATGCAGATATTGAAGCCTGTGTTAATTAATATACCACATACATATAAACGAAAGTTTTGTATATACGGCTGTTAGATCTTACAACGTTGTCCGGAAATTTTTCAGAAAATGTCTAACCATCGTGTGAACTTGTCTTTTAACGTTGTGAGAAAAAGCATTGACAATTTACCTTTTACTAACAATTTTTCAATATCAGTACATTGTTGGATCTGACAACATTGTATGATCTGACAACCATCTATACATAGCTGAGAGCTTTTGGCAATATCTTGCAAACTAACAGTTTGTAAAGGTAGGAGTAAACCACCGTAGTGGAACACTTTTAGTGCGATCTTATGCCTACAGGCAGTCTTCAGACTTGATAAAATTGACGTGTGAAACCGAATAAGCTTTCGACATACACACACAACTCTCGAACAATATCGATTATAGCACACCTAAGCCCTTTCTGCGATAGCAGCTTTAATGTATTGATAATAGATGGAAACACTAATGGGATACAATCCCTTCAGGAGAACCCATTCGAAGCCTTCACTGATGGCTAGAAATCGAATCGAAGGGTATGGCTTGACTTTCACACTGCTTTTTGACTAACGAATCACTGCAGTGTTAGTTAGGTTAAGGTGTCAGCCGTCGTTTACATTGGCCTCCAGTGACCATTCCACAGTTGGACTCTTCAATGTATCACAAGAAACTGCAGTGCGGATTCATTGGACAAGATAGAATCCTCGATACGGTTGAAGCTAAAATTTAACTAGATAAAGATCAACAATTAAAGCTAACAATTAACTATACATGTAAACAAACCTTTGAAGCTAACATTTTACTATACATATGTATGTATGTATGTATAAAGACCTACGATTTAAGCTTAATTTTAACTACATAAATGCCTATGTACAATGTACATACATACGTAGTCACCACTTAACTAGTTCAGTTAATATTGAACTAGGTACATAATTTAAATACATACAAAATTTTCTGTAGCGTGGCCTGATTTTATGTGAATAATGCTTAGTATACACTATAAGAACATCAAATTTCCAATAATCCTTTCTTTTGTTTATGTACACAAAAATGTACCCATATTGGCTACAAATAGTACCAATAGTTTTAAATGCCACTAAAGTCCATACATACACACATATGTATGTACATTTTGCATATGCTTAATTTACATAATTTACACTTTTCTTCTAACCCCTAGAACCATTACTATTCTCCTATTACTATTTTACGAGATTTCATTATTCTTACTTAATTAACACTTAAATAAACATTAAATAATAATTCTTATCAACAGTGGATTTCCAAGCAAAATAAAAACATATTGTCCCTCAATACAAAGTCTGTAAACACTTTAGACCATAAATGTAATTATCATAAATGACCATAAATGAGTCATATTTAAATGTAAAGCAGTGATGTTCAGCCCATACAACAATTGTTTGAAAAATTTACACACATTTGTTATGCTCTTTTAAAAACATTCATTCACTCGTCGTTCAGCAAGCGATGAGAACACATGCGGCGGACTATCGTCATTTTTTTCAGAAATTTGTTAAGCATTGTTGTTGCTTCTTGTTGATCGAAGCACAGCAAACACACGCTATTCAATTACAATTGAAAACGAAAAATTAAAAACTGGTTTAGATAGACTTATTTTTGTTTTTTATCAAAATAACTGTTCTAAAATTGGTTTTCGATATTGATAATTGTTATTTACGGTCCCTGATATTGTTTCATAAGGTGTTTACATTTGGAAAAAATTCTTTACTTTTTTCTGATTTTAAGCGTTTGACAATATGTTTGCTGTGCAAAATCTCTCACAAATACATCTACATTTTATTTTTGAACATCACTGATGTAAAGTTATCATGTAAACAGCTCAGGAAGAGCGTAAGAGAGAGAGAGAGTGAGAAAGAGAGGGTGGACGTGTAACTCAATGATAATAAACCAAAAAAACACAACAAATGATAATGACGAAAACAACCACATAAATATTGCAATAAAAAGAAACCCAAAGAATAAAATTACACACAAATAAACTCAAATAAAGTAGCAAATTTCCAATTGGCCTGTTGCAGTCATGCAGGTAGGCGAAATGGATAGATATATGTACATAGTTTAAAGGAGATTAAGGAAATTTTTATTCGGTTTATGATGTGAAACAAAATAATTTTACAAGTGACAATCAGATTATCAACAATAAGTAAGTTTCTTTTGTGTTTCACGAAAAAAAAAAGTATTTAAGATTACACTTTAATATATGTATGTATGTACATACATATGTATGTAAATGAAAATAAGAAACCCAACAAAGCATATACCCATGGTGAAATTAAATACTAGGTGACAGCATTGCTACAACAATTAAAACAAGGCAAGAACAACAGGCATTTTTGTTTGTGTAAAAACTTTCGTCACTGTCAAAAACATCTGGCATAAAATAAAGAAAACAAACAAAAACAGAAAAATTTGACTATTTGTGAACAACTTTTTGACATTTTCAATTTCACAATGAATAATCAGCTGGCGCTATGCTGTCACTTAGTATAAATTCACCTTACATATGCCTATATTCTTAATCCTTATGTAATTCTAAGTCAATTGAGCTACGTCCGTCTGTTTGTCTCTCCGTCTGTCTGTCTGGCCGTCTGTCTGTGTAAAACACTCACGTCCAAAAGACACAACCAAAATCAACGGAGTTTACAAAAAACCCGTTTATAATTCTCCTAAGCAATTTAGTATTGAAAATCAGCAAAATCGGTTTAGACGAACCAGAGTTATGGACAAAAATTTGAGACAGCCTCCATAAAAACTTGATATTTTTAAACATTTGTTTCCAATTTTTTTTTAATATATTGCAAATGTTGCCATGAAATTTTGTACACGTTACTTTTATGATAAAAGAAGAAAGTGTAAGGGAAATATTTTTCATAGCCCCCATACATATGTATATCTACTATTCTACTATGCCACCCGTAAATCTTTCGTGAATAATGTTATTGAGATCAAATTCAACCAAAAGAAACCTCACTTTATAATCTGACCCTTTTTATACCCTCCACCACCATGAGGGTATATTATGTTTGTCATTCATCTGAGACCCAACAAAGTATATTTTTTTTGATCCTAATGAAAATCTAAGTCGATTGAGCCATGTCCGTCTGTCTGTCCGTTTGTGTACAACACTCTCACGTCCAAACTACACAACTTAACGAAACGAAATTTACAGAAAAATATTTCTTATTTTGCAGGTGACTTTAGTATTAAAAATCAGTAACATCGGTATAGTATAGTAATCAGAGTTATGGACCAAAATCTCAGACAACCTCCATAAAAATTTGATATTTTTTGTATTCATTTTATTGCAATATTTTTAAATATATTGCAGATAATAACATGAAATTTTGTATACGTTGTTTTTATGATAAAAAAAGAAAGTGTGTGGAAAATAGTAAGAATAGGTCCATGATTTCTCATAGCCCCCATACAAAAATCTTCCCGAAATATTGCTCAATTATACATAAATGCCTATAAAATTGGAATACCAATTCAACATTTAGCAAAAATAAGTTTCGTGCAAAAATAAATCGCAAAACGAATTTTTTTTTGAGTTCGGTCCATGTTTGATCATAGCCCCCATATAAAGTCCACTTCCAAAATTCACTTAAATACGTATAATACTGGTATAAATACTGCTAAAAGGTTAAAATTTGACACAAATAATCGCTATAGGTAAATAAATTGTTGTACTAAATTTGATGGTGCTCGGTCCATAATTGGTGATAGCTCCCATAAAAGGACCACATCCGAAAAAGGCATTTATCTTTGTATATATCGTATAATTATCGGTACCGACTCAAAACTTTGCATTTACTTATAAAAAAAATCATCCCACAAAATTTTGTGAATTTCGGTCTATTTTAAACCGTATCCCCCATATAATCCCTCTTCCGAAAATCATTTCAATACTCATAGATCTCTTATAAATAATGGTACCGATCCAAAATTTTACACGGATTATTTACATACATGCCAAAATCAAATTGCTGGATTTTGAGAATATCGGTCTATATTCGACTATATCCCCCATATAAGGTCCACTTGCGAAATTCAAGTTAATAATAGAAATTACAGAATAAAATATACTAGTCCTAAAACCAATGTAGTTTTTGTATATCTTATTAGGTTTAGGTGGACGGTATTAAAGATTCAGCACTGCCGAGTTACTCTACAAAATGTTGAATAAATTGCAGTCTTCTTCAACTATGGCTTAATAATCCATTTTTAAACCACATTTATTTAAGCACAAAAATCTGAGTCATTGTTTCATAATTTGTTCATGTAAATAAAAAAAAGCAAACCGAAAAATACTCGCTTCTTATCTGCTTTTTTTTATTTCACTCCATAAACCACCATAAACATTAAACTCCACAAAATGTTTCAGAAACTAGCCAAACTAAACCCAGAAATCGAACTCATAAAAATATTACTTACGAGTATTATTTTATGTCTCTATTATTTTAGAGCCAGCCCTTCAATTGTTTTGTTTCTTAAACAGAATTTGTTAATTTTGTATTTCTTTTTCGTTTTACGAAACAAACTGATATCGTTAATGGTTAAAAAGATCAGCAAAATGATTTAAGAGTTTGTAACAAATCTCACTGCAGTATTTTCATTTGTAGTTTAGAATAAAAGAAAGCATACAAAACAATGTCAAACATATGGGTTCCAAATGTCATAGTCGTCGACGTCAACATTGTCTCTGCCATTACTTAATGCATATTTACGATTGTTTTATGTAAATTTTCGTTCTTTTTTTTACAACACTTACAACAATTACATACATACTTAAGTACGAATATGTCCGAGTACAACAGCAAGCAGAGGAGAATTAGGGAGACCAACTGTGGTCGATAATAGCCAGTAATAAATCGCACGCGAAATACGTCTGTTATTTCATTCTGACAACGTCCAAATTTAATTAAATCTTATACTACGTTTCCACGGTACATGCTTCGCTCTCTATTCATGCTTCACACCCCAATCATGTGCGAAACAACTTGCTTCACCATACAAAATTTTGAGAGCGAATCAAGTAGATTCATATTGAATCCACTTGCGAAGCACGAAAAATTGCACTCTTCTCTAATTTTTATCGCAAGTTTATCTGCACTAGCTGTAAAAATTTAATATTATTGTAAACAAAGCCAATTATTTTCTTGTTGCTGGAAGTAAAGAAAGTAAATACGTACGAATGTATGTTTTTTTTTTAAATAAGCTAACTAATTTCCACTCACTTTTGTTTGTCCATTAAAAAAAATTATTTTCCACAAATTGTAAATTCTGTTTTTTTTTATTCTGTTTGTTTATTAAAAACAACTGTCAAATCGAATCAATTTTTTTGGTCATGTAATCAGCATGATTCATAAACATGATTCAGAGAGTGAAGCAGGTGATTCAAGTCGTCGTGGAAACCTAGTATTAAGGTACGGTCACATTTGGCAAATATTTGCCGAAAAAGGTATAACCACTAAATAACACATACAAGTATTTGAACACGTTTATTTATTAAAAAAAAACTTTTCTTATTTAGGCCAAAGCACTACAAATATTAGTTTGAATTTATTTTATGCTGTTTGATCTTGCAAAACTCTTGTAAGAGTACACAACGTCAAACAAATTTGTGCTAAAACAAGTGGTTACGCTTTTTTGAGTAAATATTTGCCAAATGTGATAAATTTTTTTCCTGGAAATTTCTTCGGTGTTTACACAGCATAATTCTTAATGCTTAAATCGCTTTTATTTTTATTTGAGAGTATACACACATTTTTGTACACATATGTATGTAATTTGAAAGAGTAACACGAATTGCTAGTGCAAGCAAGTGTCTTATCTTTTCCTCACCCCGATGTCTAAAAGGTAATCATCCTGGCTTAAAGAATTGCTTCGTCTAAATTGGGACAAAGAGCTTCGCAATACAGCTGTATAGTTTTGAAATCTAAATATCAATTTACCAACCTGGCCACCTTTAATTACTACATAAGAGCAGTAGAATGTTTACACTTTTATAATATTGAAATGTATACATACATACATATGTATATTGCTTTCCTTTTTTTATTGGAGATAAAACTCCACCGACCAACTTAATAAAAATTTGTCTAGAGAATAGCAATTTGAAAAAGAAAAATATTGTCAAACGTCATCATAGTTAAACCAGATTAGGAGTTCAAGACTGCATATATGCCACAAAACTGCATACAAAACATATTCGTTCATTCATTTAAGGGAAGAAATATTATTCAATCAGAGCAATAAACGATTGTGGCTATAAAAATAAATATATAAGAGTGTGCCGTTAAAAGACAATTTAAAATGATTTTACAAGAGATTTCCAAATATGTAAATAAAAGGTGTATGTATTAAACATTTATTTTATATGTCCAGTGGTGGACATATAATGTATTTAAAATTAAATTGTTTTTACCGTTATTTAATTAGTAAACAATCAACATTGTTGTTGATGCACAACACATTGATTTCTAAGTTAAATTGAAAAATATAAAAATATTATGTTCACAATTTTTTTTTCTAGCCACATAATTAGAACGGCGCATTTTTTTCTTCAAATTTTATACTTTTTTTATATATTAGTGACAAAGTGCGTATAATTTGTTAAACAAACATTAACTTGTAATAATTTTAATACGGTTTAGTTTCGAAAATGGGCAAAACCAAATCATGTACTCCCGAAATGAGACGGTTATTTGTGCAGTGTTACCAAAATGAAAAATGTTGGCTATTGCACAAAAGTTTTCTTGCTCACAAATATGGACAGCCAATAAGCGCAGAAATATCCACACGGACAATAAGAAGACGCTTAAATGAGTGCATTGCTAGAAAAAAACTCATGTCTCAAAGCTTAAATTTATATCATATAATTAAACACTATTGTATGGAGAATATTATTGAATTTTAAAAACTTTTCCATTTTTAAATGTAAATTTATTCTTTATTTACAAAGATATATGTAGATATAAAAGATATATCAAAAGAAAGGCTGGAATGTTTTCTATTGATCACTTAATATTTGTTTACCGTAATATCGATGAATTTTAAAAATAACGGGACTTTTGTAAAAAATCAGCATAAGAAAAAGTACATCTACTATTTATGTACTTCTTTGCAAAGTCTAACCGCTTTTTTGTATTTGCAGCACGTAGAAGAGGCTTTTTAGTAGAGTGAGTTTACATGCTGCGATTTGACGCCAAACATTTTCTGTAATCCCAAAAAATTAAATTTTATCGTGGCAACACTGCTGGTATATGAAATAAAAATAATACAAGAGAAAAGAAGAAATGTCAAATTTATCGCTACGTTTCATAAAACCTGCTCCACTACGTATTTCATCTATAAACTCGAGTCGCAGGAAAAAAGTCGCAGGTAAAAGTCACAGCGTGTGAACTCCCTCTTTGCGAACGTACTTTTTAAACCGCTTTCGTTAAGTATTCTTTAGATAGTTCGAGTCGAAATATTTAATTGTAGTTCCTCCTTTATATCTCTGGCTGACGTAAAAGATTTCGTTTTTGCTAGATTTGCAATATGATCATCGTCTAGCTTCGTGGTCTTACGTTTTCTGCCACATAAGTTCTTTAGGCTTTTGTTTGACTTTCATATTTTATATAAAGCAATTGTTTTTCTGAAAGCAGATTTCAATATATTATACTTAGAACTCAAAGATATTTTGTGTATATTTAAGTAATATTAGTTTAAATAAATAAGTACAAATTCACTATAATTTATTATTTTTTAAAAACAACACAAATTGTTTAACAAAAAAAAAAAAAAAACTCAGGAATAGGTACAAGTCTTATTTTAAGGTACTTTATTATATCGCACTTCAATATATTTACATCAGATATATATGTAAATGAGAGACTCTATAAAATATGAAAATAATTCAGATACTCCAACAATTAACGTGACTGTGAATAAATAGTAAATAATACATGTAGAGAAAATATATCAAAAAGGCATGAAGAAGGTTACAAAACCGCACTTTATTTTGTCCGACAGTGTAGTTTAATTTCATGTTCAATCTTATGTGTCTATTTAGTTTAAAATTTGCTTTAATCGTAGGTCTTTTATACCTATATTAAATTTAGCTTTTATATTTGTTTTAAGAATACATCTATTGTACAAAAAACTATGTTTCAACTGATATTCATTTGATTAACCAAGTTTAATTTACTTATTTCGTGCGGCTCACCCTATAATATTTAATGAATCTATGAGTATGCATAAAAAACTGCAGTCAGTAGCAACAGCTCATTTACTTAACTTTTATAAATGAATGTCCCACTGTATAAATGCGTAAATATATATACATACATGCATATGTATGTGTGTGAGCATACGATAAAATGATAATTTTTTTTTTGTTGTTTTGTTTTCCATTCTTTTAAAGGTTCAACACAAAGCAAAGACCTAAAGTGATAAACAGTATGAACTTTGAACTTAATATAGGAAACTGTAAAGAAATCAGTTTATAAAGAATTGGAAACAAACAAATTAAAAATGTTAAGGCAAAACGGAAATAGGTTTTTGTCAAAAAACAAAAAAAGAAATGTGTTTTTCGTAATAAACAGTATTATTTAAATCTATAAAAAAGTTATTTTGAATATTTTAACAAAGCAATTGGAAGAAAAATTTAAGTAAAATTTTGTTTACAAGAATTGTACATATTATAAAATCTTGTGAATAGGTATACAATATTTTGGGAGTCTGATCTACATAAATACAATGAACGAACATGATTTAATAGGATTGATAAATAGGAAAGTTTTAGAATAATGACACAGTTTAAGGTACTTTGAAAAAATTGAAGTACTAAGATTGATAATAAACCTATGATCTACAGTGGCTCACAGCTTATTTCAAACCAGCTTATATTACAGATAGTCATTAACTATGTATGTTTAAATATGTTCAGAAGAGCAACGAACAGTATTGATATTCTGTGGTACATTAAAAAGGGAATTAAGATAGTACCTCATTGTTATGACTAGTTATTATTTAGGTACTTTTAATCTTATACACTTAAAACATTTTATGCCGTATATACACCATCTCTGGTTATTAGTATGTGCTCATAAGCACTTCTTAAATATTGTTCTACTTTCCTCGTCCCCCTCCCTTCCTGCTGCCACATTATCATTTAGTGTACTATAAGTTTCATGATACATTATTACTTTAAGAAGTCATTTCCGTTATTTAAAATTTATACATCTGCATAAAAATATGTATTTGTCTAAATGTTGTCTCTGCACCAGTATAAAATTGACACTCGCTTGAAAATATTATGTCTCAAATCTTTGAAACGCTAAAATAAAAAAGACAACAAAAGGTTCAATATGTTGGTGCATGATATAAAATAATAATATAATAAATGTACTCGTAGTTGTATAATTTCAATAAACCCTGGCTTAAGTAGTGGCAAAAGTTATCAAACTTTTATTTTAAACAGGTGGGCATTAAAAAAAAGCGTAGAAATTAAAGATTAGCATAAAAATAATGGGTTTTAATTGAGACCAATAAATAGAGTGGCCAATTTAGTGCTTTTCACGTCAGATTTAGAGCATATGAATGAATCCAAAGTTGTGTTTTTGTCAAACTCAAATTTTTACTTAACGTTTGAGGACTTTTTCATTTAATATTGTCGAAATGGCAAAGTTTTATCTTATGACTTCACGACCTATTAAGTCAAGTTGATTCACTTGTAAGTCCTGTTTCACACTCTTCAGTTTTAGCTGACCAGTTTTTCATCAATTCTCTTTGAAACTTGCCATTTCATTAACACATGTCAATTCAAATTTCGTACTTTTTAATGCAAATCAACATGCATGTAAGAAAAAAAAACAAACAAACAACAAAAAAAATAAGAAAATTGACTACTACCGTCAAGTTTGTACCCCTTTTATTATTTTTACCCTTCTGAAAGCGGACTAAGCATTTTTAAAATCACTTTTCTTAAATACTAACGATGATAGATTTTGGCATATTTAAAACAAAAAATAGCGAATAAACGAAAGATTATAATAAACAAATGAACTTTTATTTAGACCTATAAGCTGTGTTGCCATTAAGCGAAGATATGAAGGATTAGAGTAAACAAATTGATCCCTAAAAACAAAAGTAGCATTTTTTCAAACCGTTACTATTGGAAACAAAACGCTAGTCTTTTCGTATCGGCCAAAATTTGGCCTATTCTGGTCTAAGCAACTCCTCACAGTTCGTGAGGTGTGTTTTAGGTCGTTGTCGAGATTAAAACGCCATCTACGTGGCATATTGTCCTTAGTGTATGTTTACTCTGGTATTAAAAAGTATACTTTGATAAGCATACTGATCCATTCGTCCATTGACATATTGTATAGGACTAAAACGCTGCCCATACCAACATATTCCCTACGTCATGATTTATAGCCTTAGAAGTATATTTTGGGTTGTGCTGCATGTGTCTTTTTCCATCAGATCCGAAATTACTAAATTATTATTAATCTCTTCACAGTACTTTGTTAAAAGATCTCTTTAAATTGCGGTGGAGCTTGGAGCTTTCAAATGAGTCTGCTACTAAGGCTCTGTAAATTAAAGAATCCTCTTTACGGGTTGTTTTTCTACGTCTTAGAGCCTGTATTACATGTTGATATGTTCGAACATGGCTTAAATCGTTGTAGACCATCTTCCTTAAGCAAATTTGAATACATGTAAGCAAATTTAAATACATGTAATCTCTCCCATGTTGCTACCTCAAGAATTCATCAGTTTTAGTAATGTCTGAATAGTGTTTTTTGACCCTTAATCATTGGTTTTATAAAATATTTTCAGAATTTATTAATTCCTACCGCGAATAACTAAAGGTACGATCACACTTGACAAATATTTGCTGAAAAAGAGGTAACCACTAAATAAAATATTTTTGAACTCGTTCATTTATTAAAAAAAACTTTGTTTATTTAGAACAAGATAGGTACAACAAATATTTAGTAGGTATTTTATTTGATGCTGTTTGATCTTGCAAAACTCTTGTTAGAGTAAACAACGTCAAATAAATTTTTATCTAAAACAAGTGGTTACGCTTTTTTTTGAGTAAATATTTGCCAAGTGTGACCGTAGCTTAACAAAGTATGTAGGTAGATATACCTATACATACATTTACTTTCACGTTCTAAATTATTGTCCAGCTCAAATTGTCTATTAACCACGAATACAAGAAAGTTTTAACCATAGGGTAAAAACTGGACAAAAATTGCAAAAATTGTAGGTATATCATACCTACATATGTATGTACATATGGATGTAAGTAGGTATGTAGGTGTAAAAAAGAAACAAGTTTGAAAACAGCATACCTAAGTACATACATACATACATATGTACAAGGTAGCGCAAAAGTAATCCTCCTATCAAAAAATGCTATAAATATTGCGAGGACCCTAATGTCAGTTCTGTCAGCAATATTCCGCCTTCTGGAGCAGTGTAGCGTAACATTGTTTATTAACGTGTATTTCGCATGTGTTTACTTCACAAATGTCAAAACAGAACTGGCATTAGGGGCCTCGCCAATTTTAGGCGTTTTGCGTTTTTCAGAACATGGGCGTTTAATAATAGGGAAGTTATCTACCCCTGAACACAACGCCTTTAAAACGCTGGCCACCCTATTAAAACACCAAAAGAATTTGCCAAAAATACAATAAAAACTTTAGTAACAAAACATTTAAAAAAACAGACAGATAACATGTCATCTTTCAATTACTCAAGCTCAAACAAAAACCGATCTGGTCATTTCCCCTCTCGCCAATAAAAAAACACACTCACAATTATTTCAACAACAACAGTATTAATAATAATAATAAAATTCAAGCAAGGCAAACAGGGGAAATTTTTCAACTCAAATTCCTCTTTAAACTAGGCTAGAAAATATACTAGAGGTTAAAAAGGGAAAACAATCTGTTAAATTGCCTTATTCTCACTCACCGCAAACAAACACATTAACGGCCTGAACAGCAGCACAAAAAGGAAATTTAAATTAAAATTCTTTGTCTCATTAGGCTGATCAAAAATGCAAAAAAACTGCCTAAAACGTTACGAACAAATTCACAAAATAATATATAAAAAAACAACAACAATAAAGAAGTAACTCAAGGCTACAAAAAAAAATCAACAGAAAACGGAAAATAAGAATATTTTTCAAACACTAAACAACAACAATTTGTTTTGTATAATATTACTCGTGTGTGCGAGTATGTATGTGGGTATGTACATGTGTTTACATTACATTACAAATTTTTAAAGAGTGAGAGTGAAAATAAAGATCAAAACAAAAAATAATAAATTAAGTCAAATATTTAGTGCGGCTAATGAAGCGTTTAATTATAAAAAGCGATTGGAAATAAAAACTGCAGTGTTTGTAAATTTTGTTGTATGTATATTAATTCCGAACAATTTTATGTAGGTTTTGGAGAAAAGTACTGCAAGGACTGTCTTAAAATAATAATAAAATGATGCTTATATAAGAACAAATATATAAATACGGCAAGTCACAATAACATTTCGTACTGTGTCATTCATAATTTATTGGATCGGCATTAAATACTTTTTTTGGAACACTTTCGACAGAAGTTATTGCTGTTGTAAAGCAATAGATTCCTGATAAGACTTTCCAGCTATATGCAGCTCAAAATGTTGCTACGTTGTGCAGGAATAGGCATAGCTTTTGCCTGTTACCTTTATTATTTCCTTTAATTTTATGTTTGTAATAATTTAACTAAATTTAATGTTGAGAAGGGAATAAGAAAAGCCTAACAACAAAATAAATTGAATTTTTTAATAAAAAAATAAAAAAAACCCCTAACAGTTAATTAATTTTTTTTAATAAATAAGGAGCGTAATTTAAAAAGAGCATTTCAAACAACTGTACTATGTCCAAGTGCCCATTGTCATACTTTCGTAGGCAAAATGTATGTCAAAAAATTACCTAATGTCGAATACAATTACAATGTGAAATGTGCAACTTAGCTTATTTGTTCTTATATCCAAAATTTGGGAATTCCCAATTAAATAATATTTTGGATATCTAAATTAGAATCGTACCAAATATGAACCTAAGGAGCAGCGTTGTCATTTTTTGTGCGAAAAATTTCTTAGTTGGTGCGCGGTGCGCTTCTTTAATTTCGTTGCGTTTTTGAATTTTGCCGAAAATGTGACGAAATTTTAATTTTTACTAATTTTTAATTGCAGTTTTTAATAAATTTTTATATTTATTTCTATATGATGAAATAGGACCCCATTAAATGTATTTTAAATATGCGTGTATGATAAATGAATACATACTATCAAATTCGTTAGATGAAGGTTATTGTTATAGGTGAATAGGATGAAAATCTTTCTTTGAAAATAAAATTATCATTTTAAACATGGAAATAAAAATTCTTGTGTAGCCTGATGGTTTGGCCTATTAAACTGTAGACGAACAACCAGGGTTAGAGTCCCAGTGGGGCCCTAACAAATATTATTAAAAAACATTAAAATAGAAGTATGTACTTAAAATAGAAAACAATAATAATTGAAAAAGTACCAAATATGCACTGATATTAGCCCCATGTGCCCAATTAGTACTTCAGTTTCGAGTAGCATATTGTGAGTTAAATTTTTACGGGTTAAATGCTTATTTTATCTTTATTATCTCGTTTATTAAAAACAAGGTTTTTACTATTATTACTTATACTATTAATCGTTGATCTCTTTTTAAAAGTTTTATATAGAATGTATAAAATTAAAAAAATTTAAAATTATTTCAATAAACATTTTAAATAAAAAGGAAATTCTAAACTTGGTGCGTTTGTTTTTTAAATTAAATTTTATTTAAATATTGGTGCGTTTTTAAATTTCAAGGTTGACAGCGCTACTAAGGAACTAAAATACTTCGTCGTTAAATGTTCCCTTGTTTCATCTGCAGTTTTTTTATTTTTATTTTATTTATTAAAAAAATTTATTATATGTAATTAAAATTACAATAAATCTAAGGCTAAAAGCACTAGCATCAATGGCTATCGGCTGTTACAAATGCATGCCAATCAGTGAAGCTATCTATAAAAGGCAGACAGACGACTTATTTCCACAATATATTGATTCTGCTAAAGACCGCCAAGTTACACTAACGCTTTGTATTTGCAGGCTAAAAGAAAACCTCCTCATTCCTAATTAAATCGCTAAATTCTTCTATCTTTTCTACGAATGAGTGCAAGAGAAAGAAATTCCGTGCAATTTGAGAGAGCCCAATCAAACTCGGCTCAGAACCGTTAAATTGTTTTTACACAGAACAAAGTCAAAACAAAAAGAATACCGATATCGCATAAAAGAGGGGTTTTTCTTTCTGTTTTGTTAATTTTTATTGTTGTTGTTCTTTTTTGGTTTATTCATGCATGTTCTTGTTATTGCTGTGTGTATATTTTACGGGGTTTTTAAGCGTGATTTTTTTCGTTCTGATATTTTGGTTTGTGATATTTTTTTTTTGTGTTTTTCGTTTAGCTGCAGAAGCGTTGACTGTTGTTGTTGTTTATATTTGAGTGCTTGTGTTTATTATTTATTTGGTGGTGGTGTGTTGTTGTGTTGTGATTATTTTAGACAAAGTTATTGTAAATGTATGGCAGCAGAACAGGGAGATTTAAAAATTTTGTACCGAAGCGAGTGGGTAATTGGTACTTTTAGTAGATAGGTATTTAGCTAATAAAGTGTTTCAAATTAAAAAGATAATTTTTAATTTGACTACAATATTTAGTACTAGTTCATTATTTATGATACCCTACACTTCCATAGTAGGTAGGGTGTTATGCATTTGTGCTGATGTTTGCAACAACCATAAGTAATGCTTCAACAACCACAACAACAATGGTATGCCCTTAGACTTTTTAATTCGAATTAACTTTATTCTTTCGTCTGTCCATATAAAGCTTGTAATCCAACAATATCACTAATTTCACATTCCCCACACAAAAGTCCTTTCAATCGAATATTATTTAGAACAGGTCACTAATTCCACCTATCGCCTATACAAACCATCTTCCGGAACTGCACTTAAACGTTCATAATTATGTTAAGTTATCGTGACTAAATCAGACTTTGTCAAATATTATATTAACTAATTTGGTAGAAATTGTTTCACATTTTAACCTATTCCCCTTATTAGGGTTACTCTCGTTAATCACTTTTACCCGTATAAATCTGTGTTTTTATCCGAAAATTGTATTCAAATTCGAAAGCTCTTAAAAACTCACTCTTTATAATTTCGAAAATAAGTTTCCCAAATAAGTGAATCGTTCTAGTATATTTATATTAGTAAATGACTTTTAAATGTTGAAACGACATTGGTTATAAAAAACAAAAATAATGAATAAGATCTACAACCTGGGATTTCACTTCTTAGGCCAGTCTAAGGACAAGTCTGTCGTAAAACCCAAAATAACCGGCTGATTACAGCACCATGCTAAAAAATTAACGCGCCTAGCTAGGAGCAGAAGATTGATTATTTGGCATCTTCAACTTATTCTTATTGTATTTTTACTTTTTTTTTTATAATAAACAAACACAAACTGCGAAGCTTTTTGGCTTATCTGCAGAAAACACCCAGGCAGGAATCGAACCCGCAACCCTCTGACTGATAGTCCGGCAAACTATCGCCTAGTCTACCGGGGCACTTTCTGACAACCTTTGAGATCAAAATACGAAAAAGAAATTTCTGTATCTGTATTACGGAGTGATCCCAGTTTATACTGACTGTATCAAAGTTGAAGCTTAATCTCCTGGTAGCTCTTAGACCAGGAATTTTTAAGGTTAGCGTACAAAAATATATACATATATTAATTTGAGTCCAATTTTAAAATATTTGTAGAAATAAGATTTGGTCCAAATCTTTTAAATTTAACCAATAAATACAAAAAACCATAATAATCCACTTGTTATTTACAAAGTATTCAGAGCATGATCATTGAGATTTTATAACCGACTATTAATATCGAATATTTGGACTGAAAGTCACTATCAGAGAATGATCATTTAGTTTTTATTAGCGAAATTCGATGAATTGACACTGAAGCATAGGTGGTGCGATTTCGCAGCCTTCTTGGCTGCTTGTTGCGGTCAGAATTATCACCCAATTTGAATGCAGAAAACTGTCGTAAGTTACCGACTCTGGAAGAATTCCAAGAGAAAAAGGAGAGAATTTATCAGTAAAAAATAGCACATAAATGAACAACAAAGCCGACGAGTACTTTAGCGATATTATCTTTTAAAACTAGTGAAAAGGGACTAATGACGTTTTAGTTTAAAATCACGGCTAAAGAAACAATATAATGAAACACAAACAAATGTTTCCGTTAAGGCCGTTAAACAATATCAGGAGAGCCTTTAACATAGCCCCAGAAATAGTAATGCAGGGTGTTAAATCGCATGATCTAGACAGCTAATTTTCGTGAAATTATGAAATTGGGTAGTTGGTTTGTAATAAATGATTTGTTTCATTGGCTGTTTGTTGGTCTGTTAAAATCTATATTAATAATAATAGTTTAAAATTTTTCGCATTTCCAGCCGAATTTTCGAAAAAAAAAACAATCACAGTTAGTATGCAATTGTTCTTGGAACAATTTCAGAAGCCAAATACGGAAATTTAGCTTGTTGACGTATCTAGACAAATGAAAATGAGCTTTTTCTAAAATAAATTTAATCTTCCTTAAAAAAATTAGCGACTTTATGGTGAACGAACGGCTGTCTTCAAATGAAAACTTCGCCATTTGGTCTTTGTGCATAGGTCTAATTGTTGAGAACGCCGAGGAATTGACAAATTCGGAGCTTCTTCAAATTACCAGTTGCCTCTTGTAAGGCTCAAAAGCCAAATCCTTATTTAATTTGTTAAGAACGTATAAAAATTGACAAATTAGAATCTTCTTCAACACACCAGTTGTACCTTGTAAGGTTCAAAAACGAAATCCTTGCGGGAATTTTTGAGAACGCGAATTGCTGTTGACACATTAAGTAGCAAGCCAGACGACTCAAACATATCAACAAAATTCTTAATAACGCTGTCAAGAAGATACTTATTTTGACCGAAAATATCACGAATTTTACTTAATGTAGCTTGTGTGGATCCAACATTTTCTACTGAAGTTCTTTTTGACAATGCCCTTAATATGAGCAGCTTTTGTCTCTAGAATTCTAATTGTTCCACAGTACTTTTTTCACGTTGCCAACGTACTAACAAGAAAAAGTACATTTCTGTTTACATTTGCTACACTAATGTAAAATGTATGGCAGCAGAGGTTTCTTTCTTTTGATTCTTAGTTGGTTCTAAATGTGTTTATGATCGTTTTGGGTGTAAGCGGCTGAGTGTGCGAGTGAGTTCATGAGTGTGTTTGTAGGGCTGTTTGAATGGATGGACGGATGGTATAAAACTTATTTTGTGTCTAAGACGGATTTTTTTTAGTTTTGCCGTTTGTTGTTTTTTTGTTATGATTTGAAAATGTTTTAATTTTTGTATTTGTAGATTTTACAGTTGCTGTTGCAGTGGTGTGTGTGTGTGTGAGCGTTTAAATGCGGGCTCTGGCTGGGGTGGTTGGTCTTCAACGATAATGGCTTTTAGTTGGTTTTTAAACTTGGTCGTGAGAGGGTAGTAAGCAAGCCAGATCTAAAACCAAAAACAGTGTTTTATAAAAATAGCAATAAAACCAAGTGATTTCAGCCCAGTTGTAGAAATACAACGGGAAATTGGATGAAAAAAAAATCAAATAGAATTTAAAATTCATAAAATAAAAAAAAAAAATATAAACACAAGTCCAAAGATCAATGATCACAATAAAATTGTTTTAAAAGCAAAGAAAAGTGAACAAGTTAATGAATTAAAAAAAAAAAATATTGAAAGCAATTTAACAATTTAAACAAATATAAATTTAAAGCAATATAAATTAAATATTATTAAATAAATTAAATCCAAAAAGAAAATCTTGTTGAAGTGTTTTAATTTTAAAAACAATTGTCAACTATTGATGAGTGGTAAAAATTCTCCAAATACCCTAAACTCTCCACCCACCTCTACGACCAGCAGTAATTTTGTGTTGTGTTATCAGCGATCCTCTAAAGAGATGAGTGCTAGCGCCGCCGCCGCCTCAGCCGCCGCTATAGCCATGGCTTTGGATCTCAAACCCAAACATCCCATCACTGATCCCTCACAGCCTCTTTTACTGCAGCAGCAGCAACAACAGCAACAACAACAGCAGCAACAAAAAATTAAAAAATGTGCGTTAACGTCCAAAAGAATACCCAGCTATTCCAAAATACTTAAAAGACCCCTGACCCGCAGTTTCAATAAGAAATTTAAATCCAATTTTAAAATATACCAAACTTCTACACAACCTTCGTCAACCAACAAATTCCCCTGCCCCTCCTCCGCCCCCTCATTTGCTACTAGTAGTTGTAGTCCCTCTAATTCCTCAATATTAACTAAAGAAACATTTTTATTTACCCTCGATTTACTTGCAGTGGTACGACGCAATGCCTCCGATAAACTCAAACTCATCCAGATGGTCCATGACAATCCCATCTTGTGGGACTCACGTCTGCCCAATTTTAAGGGTGCCGAAGAGGAGAAGAATCGTGCTTGGGAACAGATTGGCAAAGAGTTTAATGCGCCCGGCAGGCGGGTGGCGCGTGCGTTTAAATCTCTGAGAGAATCCTATCGTCGCGAATTGGCTCACGTCAAATTGATGGGTAATAATTTCAAGCCCAAATGGAGTCTGTACGATGCCATGGATTTTCTAAGAGACGTTATACGGGAAAGAAAGTAAGTGCTTGTTTTTTTCTTTAATATTTTTAATTGATTAATTGAATTTGTTATTAAATTGAGTAAAATTTTTGTGAGTGTGTTTACATGTATAAGAGAGTGCTGAAGCAGAGTTGTTGTGTAGAAGGGCAGGGGGGGGGGGAGGTTTAAATAAAATTAAATAAATTGTTGAAATTGTTAAAGAATCTGGGTAATAACCACCTAAGTCGTAATTTCTCTTCATTTAATAAATTTTTTAAAGTTTAAAATTGTAATGTTTTATTACTACAAATTATTAAAAAATATAAATTTAAGGGACATTTTTATTCCCTATTTTTAATTTCATTTTCGCCTTGATCCGATGACCATTACTGGAAAACAGACTTTCTAGAAAGTGTCTGCTATGTTAAATTTAGATATTCAAAATTGTACTGAGCTCTACTTTTTAATGTTAAAAATTAAATTAAAAATTTTTTAAAAGTTAGCTTCATACATACATACATATGTATGTATACCTACACCTACCTATAACAAGTTAAAGAGAGACAAGCACGAAAAATTCTGAATTTTTAAGTTTTAATTAACTAAATTCGTTATTTATTGGCTGTTGGTCAATTCTGGGGCCAAATTACCGCATTCGATATCGAGTAAAATTGATCGTAATTTTCTTATTTGAGATTATGGCATTAGATATCGAGCAAGAAATGTAGTACATTTTATCATAATTTCGATATCGAAATCATTTTTCGATACGATAGCTCATTCGATCACGAATGCGGTAATTTGGCCCCTGAGCACCCAAATGAGAGAGAGAGTACACACTAGAAAATCTGTGTGCACTCACCCCATCTCTTCCATATAAATGCAGTGGCTCACAGCTTATTTCATGCAGTGCATTTTTTCTGTTCAAAGCTCCATAAAAGGAAAACTAACAGCAATTTTTGCTGGCATAAGGTATGGTCACACATGGCAAATATTTACTCAAAAAAGCGTAATCAATTGTTTTAGCACAAATTTGTTTGACGAGTTCAAATATATTTTATTTACGTCTTTTTCGACAAATGTGACCTACCTTTAGTTTTACAAACAAAAATAATTTATTGCAAAAATGTACTTTTTTAAATAAATAAAAAATGCTCCATTTTTCATGTCACAGCTTATTTTATGCAGGCACGTTTGGATTTACAAAACTTGAAACTAAAACTGGTGTCATTTAAAAGAAAAACATTTTTAGTCTAACAAAAAAAAAAAAAAAAAAAGTACAAAAGTATAGTTTGTCAAGCCCGACCATATAATACCCTACACTCAGTATATGTGTAAAACAGTTTTTCCGATCATCTACAAATTTAGTGTAATGATTTCTGTGAATATAAATATTATATGTGCTAAACTTCATCTCGATATATGTAAATACTTTTAAAAGATTTATGTAGGTTAAAGTGAATTACGGACAGGGTCTTATATGGGAGTTTCGACTAATTATAGACCGTATTATATGTATAAATATGAAATATATTTGCGTTAAATATTATTTGGATACCAACATTTTTGAGAGAGTTCTGCTCTTTAAAGTGATATTCGGAGGTGGGCCTTATATGGGAGCTACGACTAATTATATACCGATCTCCACAAAATTTTTAGATGTGATTTAGCTCCATTTACTATTCATTTGTGGTGAAATTTGTTTGGATACTCTAATAATTCAAACATTTATAATCGGTAAACCCCAATTTCTGGAGCATATTTGTATGGTGCCAATGTAAAATAATGAACCGAATTCCTTCAGTTTTAATCCCATCCGTCCTTGGACCGAAAAAATATCACATACCAAATTTTATCGAAATATCTTCAAAATTGCGACCTGTACTCTGCGCACAAGCTTTACATGGATAGCCGGACGGACATTGTTAAATAGACTCAGGAAATGATTCTGAAAGATTTACAGTTACATATTGACTTCAGACATACTCAAAGTTTCATATTTTCGTCTATTACAGATTAACAGAAAAAATATTTTTTAATTAAAAAAATATAATTTTTAAATTTTTGTGCAGATCGGTCCATAATTGAATATAGCTCCCATATAAAGCCCGCTGCGGAAAATCACTTTGAAAATGTCGGTATTCAAATCATATTTAACACAAATAATGTTCATATATCTATACAAGTGATAACACCTAATTTTAAAATTGCCGTTCCATAACTAGTCGAAACTCGCGTATAACACCCTCTCCGTAATTCCCTTTAACCTCATTAAATCTTTTAATTAAAGTTTTTATATCGAGATTAAATTTAACATACATATCGATGGTCTCATGTAGAAAGGCCCTAACTCGCATATTTGAAACTTTACAGGAGAAGGTAAAAACATAATAGAAACTGTAATATTCAACATGTAACTTTTTTTGTACAACTGCTTATAAAAGCGTTATTTTTTACACTATTGCAATAAATTTTTGTGAGGAGGTGTATTTGCGTTAAATGCATTGGAATCGCAAAAAAACTAATTTCGAGAAAATAGCGAGTTAGGGCCTTTCTACATGAGACCAACGATATGTAAGTCATGGCAGTAAATTTTTGGATGATATCGATCTATAATAATTAGCCGTCATTTTTGAAAAACTGTTTTATACATATACTAGGTGTAGGGTATTATATGGTCTGGCTTGACCGACTATACTTTTTTACTTGTTTTCTTTGTGTTTTTGTGTAAAAATTACATTTGATGGCACACATACTAGTAGTGCAAACAAATGTTATTGTCCACAAGAGGCAAATTCCTGCCTGGACAAAAACTTGTTCGTTGAGTGAACAAATTAATGGAATGTCAGTCTCGGTGGTATACAAGACCTGATTTTTGTGATGCCTATTTTAAAATTATGCCAATTTTCTTAAAATATTATTAAATTTTACAAACTTTACTTAGAAAATGTTATTATTTTGTGAAATTTGTTGCTGCAATTTTCGTCAGAATTAAATTTAACTAAATTAAACTAGATAAGCCAAAATGACTCATAATTATCTAATAAATCCTCTTGAATTGTTACATCCATGTGTCTGACTGTGTATGAGGAAAATTAAAATCATTTTATTTACGACCATTTTTGTTGCTATTATTATTATTTTGCTAAAGTACTTAACAGAAATATACAGAATTGACAAAATGGTTTACGCCCAGTTATGACGTGAATATGTACGTTTAAATCATGATCTTCTTTAGCATTATCAGCAGCAATATCTGTTCATTTTTGTTTTGTGTATTAAACTGAGAAGAGAATAATAAACTTACAAAAAAAAATACACTAAAATAATAATGATCATTTAATAACGTAACGTCCAACCAGCAATATACACACATACAACCACCATTCATTCATACATCCATCAATCCATTTAAACAACCAACCATTAAAACGAACTAACGAATCAGTCAACAACTTAAACGTTCAATTCTCAACATCCATCCAATTCATCCCCCTTATTGTTTGTATTTAATTTAAACCATTCTATTATAATTTCATACATATACATATGTACATATGTATGGACATATGTATGTATGTATGTATGTACATACGCACACAATTGCACCATCTTTGTGGCAAATTACGAAATTGCTTAAATTCTGAGTTCTGTTTTATTGCCACATCTGCGAATCAGTCGTGTTATAAAATGTTGATTATGGTTTTGTAGATTTTTTTTTAAATAAACATGGCTTCGAGAAGATTGTTATTGCTGTGGCTTTATATACATATTTTGGGTTGCCCTGTTGGTGTCAGGGTTAGCAGTAACGTTTTCTTTAAATAAAGTTTCTTAGGTTATTTTTTTAGTTTTCTTAAAATTTGTATTGTGTGACTTTTTCTTAGTGGAGACCAGATTTTTTTTACAGAAATTTTTTAAAATTAACATGTTTTTGATTTGGTCATCAAAATTTTTTGAAAATTTTTTAATAATAAAAAAGTGGAGAGTTGTGGAGACTTTTATATAATTTGTAATTTAAGGAAATTGAAAATAAATTTAGTTTTAAATTAATGCTAAATCTAAGTAAAATATTTTTAAATCAAATTTCTCGAAATTTTTATAAAAATTTTAAATATTTAGAAGTTTTATTGAAATTTTTCGAAAAATTTTTTAAAATAGATTTTTTGCTATTTTACCGTAGCTGGCTGAAGTGTTTTGGTTAAAACAAATAACATTTACAATATACTAAAAAATCTACAAATTTAAAAGTGGAGAGTTGTGGAAACTTCTCACAAATTTCGTAATTAAAAGAAATTAAAAGAAATTTTTAAAATTATGGTAAAAAATGTATATTGAATTTTAATAAAATAAATTTTAAATTGTTTTGCTCGTTTTTCTTTTATAAGTTGTAAAAAGTCTAGCAACTTATTTGAAAAATGATTTGTTTTTTGAAAAATATTTTAAAATTTTTATTTTTGCAATTTTTCCCAGATGTACTTCGTTTTATTGATACAATAAATGTAATAGAAATTCCTATAATTAGGCTTAAAATACAAAGGTGGAGACTTGTCCAAATTTGGCAATTTACCGAAATTTGTACTAAGTAAATTATGAATTAAAATTTTATATATTTAAATCTTTTTAAACCCAATTTTAGATAGATTTTCTTTAAAGTTTTATTAATTTTTTTAAAAATATTTTGAAAGACGATTGAAGCAATCTTTAAAGATAAAACCCTACGATAGAAGCTAAAATTGAACTACATGCAGACCTAAAATTGAACTACATAAACCCTACTATTGAAGGTTAAATTTAACTACACAAGACCTTAAATTGAACATTATAAATATCTAAGATTGAAGCTAAAATTTAAGGTTAAATATCAAATTAAGGAACTTAACACCTACAATTTAATAACATAGATTCTTAAGATTGAAGCTAAAATTTATCTACATAAAGACCTAAAATTGAACATCAAAAAGATCTAAGATTGAAGCTTAAATTGAACAATACAAAGACCTAAAATTGAACATCGAAAAGATCTAAGATTGAAGCTAAAATTGAACAACATAAAGATTGAAGCTAAAACTGAACAACATTAAGACCTCAAATGGAAGAACATAAAATCATAAGTTTGATGCAAAAATTAAAGAACACAAAGACCTAAGATTGAAACTAAAACTGAGCAACATGAAGACCTTCCAACGAAGCTAAATTTGAATTGTAGCTGAAATTAAAATTTTGCAAGGCCTATGATTGAAGCTAAAATTGAACAACATCTACAGCTGCGGTAAAAAAAATAGCACTGAAGGCTGGATTTGACTGTACATATAAAATTTTCCTCGGTTTTGTTCCGTAGTTATTCCCAAGACACATAATTGAAATATGTCAATCAAGATTTGTGTAACTTTTATTGATTTTTTATTTAAAAGATTTACAATATCAGGTGAAGTATACATACATATTTAGTATCAATATTTGGTCGATAGAAAAATAAAACTATTCATTATAGATTTTAAAAAATCGGTTTTATTTGCGATACACTTTTCTTTATGTCAGCCCAGAGATTCTCTATTGGGTTCACTCCATGACCTGAATATTGTTGTCCATGAATCACTGACGTGGTTTTCTGCTTGTATGTTTTGGATCGTTGTCTTGTTGGAAGACCCAAATCAATGGCATTTCGTAAATGGCACTAGGAAACATAACATTATTTAGTACGAGTATATCAACGTTGTTTAACATGTTGTTTTATTGTTGATTTTATGCAATGTATTGGCCCCACTCCGTAATATGAAAAGCATCCCCATACCATAGTGCTAAATCCTCCCATACCATAATGCTAGAACCTGCTACCGTCTTAAATGTGAATTGTGGATTGTATTCTGCAATTAAGAGACATATGAACGAGAAATTTTTCCACCATTTAAAACAATTTTACTCCGTCCATAAAATTGTATTTCAATATTTACAGATATCAAATATGTACCTAAGTCATCGAAGTCCTATTATTTTTGCCGGCACTGTATGTATGTACCTCGCAAGACATCACTAGTTCTGTATATATTCCTTGTATACTATAAATGACATTAAATGAAACTAAAGGAAAGGTTCTTTGCAATTTTTCCAAAACTTTCCCTTCCCACTTGCCTTAAACTTCTGCTCTTAATTTATTTTACAAAAATAACCACTTAAAACAATCATTGATTGACCACAGGAATTGCTAACAATTCCTAAACCCTTAAAATATATATTTAACTTAAGCCAAATTTCCGTACTCTTCAACAAAAAAAAAAACCCAGAAGAAGATTTAGTTATTTTTCTGGTTTTCTAGTGTAGGGAAATTTTTAGCAAAAAACAACTGGAAAAAAAAACTTGAACGAAAAATCCATTTCAATTTATTTTGTGTAAAGCAAAATAACCTTCATTTGATTTGGCTTAATAAATCCATCTCACAAAACAGCAACAACAACACAACAACAAATAAATTGTAGATGCTGCTGCTGCTTTAGGAAAAATAAAACCCCAAAAAAATGTCAGGCAAACAAAAAAATTGAAATAAACTACAACAAAAATTTCCGTTTAAATTAATTGAGGTTGACGACGAACAACTATATACGACAACTGTACCATCACAATCGTCCATATCATCATTGCGATGATGATGATGATGATGGTGGTGTATGAAATTTTATTGTGTACTCGACGGTAGTCCAAAGTAGAGTACAATGCTCAGCATCTCAATAACAACAACAACAGCATCATCATCACCAGCTAACAAACAAAACAATGTATGGATGTATGAATGTACCTACAACAACTATAATAATTTACAACAACATGATCTCAACCACATTTAAATAGCGTAAAAAAACAATGTATAAAATATAAAACGGTTTAAGGCTGATAAGAGACGCGGCAAAAATTAAAATAAACGGCAAAAGCAACAGCCAGCAGCAGCAACGGAGAAAAATACACTCACATCATACAAACACACATACCGATACTCAATACAGCAACAACAACAACAACAACAACAACAAAAAAATACCAACAATTATGACTGAATAACTGAGAAGCTCAGGCTGAATTGAGTACTTAGCCGTATGTACCCGATATCTTGGTATATATATGCAAAACCAACAAATACAAAACAAAAACAAACAGCAACAAAAATATTTATTTATTTTCACAAATACATCCCTGCCAACATTTTCTATTGCGGAAGTGACGCTAAGAAGTTGAAACTCATCTTCTGCGATATCATTTTCTCATCGTAGAAGCGTCTTCCGTATTGAGAAGTTGTACTTCAAGAAGTTACTTCTGCTTAACTTAAAGATTACAGATATTACACTCATATTGACCATGGGATAACAAATATGTAAAAACTACAATAATAACAATAACAAAACAAACCCACACTTTACCACTGACCGACCACAGCAAATGACAAAATAAAACTAATTTCGATGATGTCGAAAACTTCTTTTTTGCATTCTTTTCATTTCTTTTATAACGGGTCATGTCATATTCGGCTGGTGTTGTAAACAACAAACAATCTTCCAAACGTCGTCTGGATGATTAAAAGACGACTGCAATGTAAATTGTTATTGTAATCTTCCAATTAACGTCTGGAAGTGAGTAAGACGTAACGCCTTTGACGATGGACGATGAAAGAAACTTTCAATTGCTGACAGGGATACATACATACAGATACATATGTATGCAACTTAACTAATACATGCTGAGTTCAGGCCAAACCAAAATGGACCAAATTATTCAAAACAAAAACTCAATATCATTTGCTTCAAAGCAAAACTGTAACGCCAGTACAAGGACAGACGGAACGAGCTTAATACAAACTCTCACATACATACATACATACATATGTAGTATGTCTTTCTTTTTGTTTCTCTAAACTAGGATGAGGTGTCTAGAGGAAAATTATTGTGGAAAAACTGTTATGTTTAGAAATTTCTTATATCTAGTCTTTGTCGAAGAATGTTGGACACTTGGTTTCTTTGGAGAAATACGAGTGTGTATGTAATTATGTTGGACATTGGGCTGTTTCAAATCTTGTATGACCATTATCTAAGGTTTCTAACTTTCCCGACAAAATGAGTTCTGAATAACTAAAATCATCTAATTGCTCTCCTTTCCTATGAAGCTTTTTATATTAGTTACAATAGCGCATTTCACAATAGCGCAATTCACAATCTTTAGCATATTTGTGCTATTGCTGTGTATTTTGTTAGTATACAGTAAATTTTTTTGCAAATACCATTTGCACAAGATTGTCAATTGCGCTTATCTTGTGCAAATGATATTTAATGATTACATTTGCAAAAAGGTTTAGCATATTTTTGCTTCTGCAGTGTATTTGGTTAGTGTAGAGCAAAAATATGCTAAATCTTTTTGCAAATGTAATGATACCATTTGCACAAGATTGTGAATAGCTCTAATGTTATTGGGTGTATAACTTAAAGCTGCGGGGTTTTTTTCAAATGTTTAGCTTTTAATTTGAAATATTATTTATTTCTTAAAAAAGTATAGTCGGTCAAGCCCGATCATATAGTAGGTACCCTACACCCAGTACATTTTTATAAACAGTTTTTTAGAAATGGGCGGTTATAACCTATTTTGGACCCATCATCCAACAATTTATTGGCATATATGATAAATATATTTGTGTCCAATATTATCTCGATATAAAATTGTTTAAAGATTTATACATGTTAAAGTGATTTTCTAAGGGAGTCTTATATGAGAGCTTTGACTAATTATGAACCGTGCACTATCAAATCAGGTGTCATGATAACTGTATATCAGAGAACCAAACCGATCGGCTTGAAATCGGCGGCTAGCCGCCGCCGAGCAATTTTTATAACATCAAGCCGCCGCCGATTATAATCGGCTTAAAAGCTGAGCCGGCTTACTCCACGCCGCCGATTTTGGCAGCTCAGCCGACATAGTTTTGAAGTTGGCCGGCTGCAACATTTCCACAGGTTTGTATTTTACATTAGCTTTTTTAATACACAAAAAGCCCTATTTGATGAAATTTTTCTTTTTTTTTTTTTGAGCAGTCACTAAAACCGACTTGTTCCAAAAATTTTATAAAAGGGTACCTCACAACGGCAGATATTTTTTCGCCAACTTATCTGACAATGTAAGGTTTCATTTTTCTGTTGGAACGAATATTACAAAACTTAAATAATTTTTTATTGAATGTAATTTCGAAACGTGAGGTAGAATCATGAAGTTTTCACAGAATATGTATTTTTTTGTTTGTTAAAAAACAAATACATAATTTTTAAATTTAAAATTTTTAACCTAAATGTGTTTATATACTTTGTAATTCTCATAATTCATTATGAGAGTTTTGTATAAACATAAGAAATTACAATTAGCAATAAAGTATGTCAATTTTTTCGTAATATTTCTGTATTGAAAAACCTTTTTCATATAAAATATAAATGACATTGTGGTACTAAAGAGAATCTTAAAACAAAAATTTTAAAAATTAGATTAGAAATGTATTAAAATGTACTTCCAAAACTGTATTAAAAAAGCTAACTGTAGATATGTTGTTTTGAGCCGAATTTCAGCCGCCGCCGATAATTATTTTTTCAAGCCGCCGCCGCCGACCATTTTTGCTCAAGCCGCCGCCGCCGATCATATCGCATCGGCTTGTTTCTCTGCTGTATATATAAAACTTATTTGTGTTGAAATTTATTTGGATACCAACATTTTTAAGCTTTATGGTCGTTAAAGAGATTTCTGGAAGTGGGCTTTATATTTTAGATATGGATATGGAATTATGGATGTGATTAGGCTTCATGTACAATTTATTTTTGCCGAAAATTTGTTTGAATATATACGTGTATAAATCAAACATTTATGACCAATAAAGCCTTATTACAGCAGGACTTTTGTAATTGGCTAAGTGAAATAATGGACCGATTTCAACCAATTTCAATCTTAACCTTTCTTGGGACGAAATAATACCATGTACAATATTATCACAATATCTTCAAAATAGTGCAGTGTATTCTGCGCACATGCTTTACATGGACAACCAACCAGTCGGACAGACAGACATCGTTAAATCGTCTCAGAAAGTGATTCTTAGTTGATCATATACTTTGAGTTCTTCACTAGACAAATTTCATTAATACAATGTCTAATTTATAAATTATATATGTATGTACATATACGATATTTTGAGTCCATATTTATTTAAATCGAGTTTCTGTGAGAGCCGTCATTGAGGCAGTAGCATTAGCAATTGAAAATGTCTATATTGGTTTAATGGAAAAAATCGTAAGATTCTATTGTTTTTTTTTTTTTGGTTGAACATGTTTTTTAAGAGACCTTATTATTGATGTTGAGATTTTACAAAGAAATAACATCAACGTTTTTTCAATTTTAGAAGGACAGCTTTCTTAAGATACGTTCACAATTGGCAAATATTTGCCAATTAAGATTATGTTAGTTTTGTTAGTTTTATGCAAGGTGGTGGCAGTAACTAAATCAGGCAAATTCATTTTATTTTATAGTAAGTATAAATATAGACATTCTCAAACAGCGTTATTTCGATTGTTAAACGCCATATATAATCAAATTTTGATTTCGCTCGAATTTTATTGAATTTGCTGCTACAAACACCTTGTATAAATTCAACTTGGTTTGAAATTTGTTGATAAAATCTCATATTTGTTTTAATTAAAAGATCAAGAGTTGGAAAGTAAATTTAGAAATGGGTTAATCAGTTTAAGCAGTAGATTCCGACCGGTATTCAGTTTCGGATTAGGCCAA
The DNA here is from genome assembly GCA_916048285.2 of Bellardia pandia. Lineage (NCBI taxonomy): Eukaryota > Metazoa > Arthropoda > Insecta > Diptera > Calliphoridae > Bellardia > Bellardia pandia. Next base: position 94,962,230 of record OU696531.1, on the reverse strand, counting down.
AAATTGGTCGAATGCCAATAATCGGTTTTCGGTCATATTTTGATCGAAAATTTTATAAAAGAAAAACATAGATGATGGAAGTGATGCACGTTTTAATTTTATTAATAAAATACAAAAGTTTATATTTTTCTGTAAATTATTTAAGCATACTAAAAATTATTCCTTCAAAAAATATTTATAATATATATATATATAATATTTATAAAATATTATCGTAACTTTTTAGGTCACTATAAAATTATGTAAAGATGTTATAAAATTAAAATAATAATTTTTTTTGGAAATTAGCGGTATAAATATTTCAAAAGTTTCGGTTTGTTATTGATTCTTGGCCGAATACTAGTTTCGGTTCGTTTTCGGTCTAAAAAAAAATAAGTTTCAGTCGGACTCAATTAAGCAGTGATTGAAAGCTACATATATTTTTGTAAACTTAAATACAGAGTATGAAAACGTACTTTATTTGTAAAGTGGAAGGTGTCTGTTGAACTCGTTAGAGGTTAAAAAGTTAGACTATTTTTAAAGTCAAACATATCCCCTTTATTTTTTCCTATAGTATGGTCACACATGGAAAATATTTACTCAAAAAAGCGTAACAGCTTTTTTTAGCACAAATTTTTTTGACGTTGTTTACTCTTACAAAAGTTTTGCAAGATCAAACAGCATCAAAAAAATAAGACTAAATATTTGTTTTTTTTTAATAAATAAACGGGTTGATAAATATTTAATTTAGTGCTTACGGCTATTTCAGCAAATATTTGCCAAATGTGAGCGTACCTTTAGAATGATAAATGTCTGATATTTTAAGAATTTTTTCATTGCTAAAGGTTGAAAATTTATTACTTTCGATCGTGATGAGAGTTAAACTTAATTATACTCTAAATTTTGTTGTAAAATTTGTTTGCAAAAACCATCATTGTAAGCAACTTTCATACTGTCTATCATGGTATTGCTTGTAGGAATTAAAACGTTTTGAATATTATTCTGAAATATTAACAGCTATTCTTATATTTATTAAACAAATCATGTAGCATTTGCCCAAAATTTTCTATTTTATACAAATTAAAATTCAAACATATTTTCAATTCAAAAGCCTGTTTATTTAATGATTGTTGTTATTTGTTTTATTTAGTTTGCTTGTGAATCATGGAATTTGTTTTTCGTAACAAAGAATTTATTTAATTTACACAACATTTACATTATTATTACTGTTAGTTGCTGTTTAATTTTCAATTCTTAAGTTTTAATTTTCTACTATACAATATTCTGATTTTATGGTATCAACAAAAGTTCATATTTGAATGGTATTTAAAAACACACTCTTGCCTCACACTTAAACCAACAACGTACATTTGTAGTATATCGTCCATATATTTCCATATTGTCAAGTTTTAATTATTTAAACAAGGTTTTTATATATTTGTATGTATGTATATGTACATACATACATATATGTATGAAATCAACGACAATAATCAAAAAGCCACCATAATAACAAAATGGGCAAATGTATAAAATTTGTATTTATTTATAAAACCATACAAACATACATATATGCATATGTATGTATGTATATGTTTTGTATTTTGAAAACGTTGATAAGGGTTTTTATTTTAACAGCAAAATAAAACAAAACTGCATTGACGTTTATTTGTTTTATATTATTTTTGAGGAATACTCCAAGTCGTAGTTTTTATTAAATGTATTTTGTGGTTTTATTGTCACACACAATGTATAAATAAAACATTTTAACATAAGCTGGAAAAAAAGCTACAAAATAAATATATTGGTCAATAACGGTTTTAGTGATAAAACATACAAATTGTTTAGAACTTCAAAGAATTTTCAAGAATTGTGAATGATAAGAAAGTTAATGTTGTTATTATTAGATTTGAATTATATTTAAATAAATATTATTAGCAAATATTTGTCAAATTAGGCATTTTTTGCAAATAAAACAAATTTTTGAAAACTCTCCACAAGTCTCCACTTTTAAGGTCATGATTTGTTCGGAAAAACAAAATTTTGCTCTTCACTAAGAAAAAATTTAAAATTTTTGAAATATTAAAAAAATTTTAAAGATTTTTTAGAGTAGTTCAACTTATAACTAAGTACTGAATTTTTTAAACTCTCCATAAGTCTCCAGTTGTTTCTGAAATTTTTTTAAGCGCTGAAATTTTTAATTGCACTGCATAAAATGAGCTGTGTGCCACTGTAACTTATAAAAAAATTCTGTATTTTTTAAACTCTCCATAAGTCTCCAGTTATTTTTTCAATATTTTTCTAAAGGTTTCAATTGGTTCAAAATATGACTCTTGAGCCTATAAATACAGTGGCTTACAGTTTTATTTATATGCACTGCATATTTTTTAAAGTAATTTTTTGCTATAACTCATTTTTGTTTGCTAGACTATAATCTTTTTTTTTTTTAAATGTTACCGATTTCTTTTTTAAGTTCCTGTTAGTTTTCTTTTTATGGAGCTTTGAAAAGAAAAAATTGCACTGCACACAATAAGCTGTGAGCCACTGTAGCTTATAAAAAAAAAAATTCTGAATTTTTAAAACTCTCCATAAGTCTCCAGTTATTAGTGCAATTTTTTAAGCTCTAAAGGTTTTAATTAGTTTAAAATAAGCTTTAATTATCAACAGCTTTTCTTTTATTTGAATTTAAAGACTGCACATCAGCTTATCAACCATAAATTTCTAAAAACTTCTTACATGATTTTTAAATCCTAAAAATAGGATTGATGACTTTCCAAAAATGAAGCCTTACAAATCCCTTAAGTAAAGTTATAAAGCAAGTCTTCGTACGTAGTCTTACAACCTAAAAATTGTAACATTTTGAAAATTTCCCAGGAAACTCCAAAAGAAACCCACCCTCTACTTTTATTTATATGAAATATATTTCATTCATTTATTTAATTTAGAACATTTCCTTTTTTTTTCTTTTATTAGTTTCTGCTTTTGCTATTAGGATATCAAATTTCAAATAAATTTTCTTTTGTTAGAGCTCTACAAACAGCCTTGTAATAAAGAAAAAACATCTACAGCTCCACTGTGTATAAAAAGGCACGCATGCGTATTAAACATAAACACAGTTTTAGACGTTTCAAGATTTAATATCCAAAATGTAAATTCTCAAGAGTTCTCTGATTACAATTTTAATGTGAACAGCATTTATGTGTATTTTTGTACTCGTATGTCTGGCTGTGTTTGTCTGTATAAGAAGTGGTGAGTGTATGCCTGTTTAAAACAAACATTTGTAGAGCAGATGTGTGTTGTTCCTTCTCTTTTTGGAAGATTTTAAAATAAAGATTTTTTTCATGTTTCGGGAATAATAAAAAAAAAAAACATTTAAAACACATGTATTGTACAAATAGATCCTGTGTTTGGCCATAAAATAAAGTTCATACTTGGTTGTTAGCAGGAAATAGCAAGATATAAACAAACATTAAGTGTTTGAATAGAAATTTTGAATTACTTTAGGCCAAATGCAAAGTTTTTTTTTTAGATACAACAGAGAATAATTGAGTTTGTGGTATTTAAAAATTTATTAAGAATCAGAATTGATTCAAAAAAACACATAAAATTTAGAGAAATGTATAAGATCTTTATTTGAGTCAATATAACAATCTATATAATTCAATGTTTAAAGATGATTTCATGTAAATGCTGACCACCGTTATGCCTCAAATGGTTGATACGCTGGGTCCAGCTTTCGCATACTCACTTCAAAATATCGGCCGGTATTTGCGATTATCCGGATATGAGCCTTAACATAGTCTCACAAAAAATAGTCCCAAAACGTGAAACAAACTGTTCACCGAACTCGCCTCCATTGTTGCGGGTGGTTAGTGTCATGTGGCACCACATATCAGGCAAATCCAGCTTTTCCATTATGGGCAAAAAAAAAAATAATTGTAATCATCGCACGGTAGAGTTTGCCGTTCACAGTAACGTTCCTGACTTCGTCGTCTTTGAAAAAGTAGTAAAGCCACCGACCCATAATTCACACCTAAAAATTTCAGAATTTTTCTAAAAAAAATTTGATTTTAGTTGTGGAGTCCAAAATTTTGTTTAAAAACATTCAAAAACTTTTTAAATGAAAAAGTGGAGACTTGTGGAGAGTTTCAAAACTTCACAATTCCAGCATTTTTACCTATCTGTTAAATAGTATTAAAAAAATGTAAGAAGTTTGATATTCATAATTTGTTTTCTTTATAAAATCTGCAAATAACTTGAAAAAATTTAACGGTTTAAAATTTAAGAATTTTGTTCTTTAAATAACTCTTAGAAAAGGTTCTCTTATACACTTGGCTTCACAAAGAGAGTTTTAGGTCTTATAATATGTTCTAATACATTTTCAATCCTTTCTATTTCTTACTTTCAGAGGTGGTTCCCATGCCGCAGAGCATAGTGGTTCTTTGGGTCTTAATCTGAGCGCTTTGGCTCAGCACATGACAGCCACTGTCAACAGTAATCTTGCTAATAGCAACAACAGCAATAATAATAACAGCACCAGTAAAACCAATTACAAAAACAATTCCTTGCATTCATCCTTCAATGACTCGGCCTTAAATCTCTCCAAATGTTCCTCTTCCCTCAATGTTAGCGGTGATGATTACTATTACTTTGTCAAGCCCGAATTGGATCTATCCAATCAGAATACCAATCCTAATGCCAATACGGCTATGGTAAATGGTGTAGCTACTGCTCCTGTTGCTAATAATATAACACCAGCCCATCAAAACTCCCAACACAATGACAGTCGTGTGTCTTCGACCCGCAATGATTCCAGCAATCAAAACAATACCTTTGATGATTTGGACAATTCCTCCTTGCGCAGTGGCGAAGATGAAAACTCCTCCGTACGCAATACCGCTTTAAGTCATCAGGGTTCGGATGAGGTGGAGGAATTGGAAGCCATCGATGCTGATTTCCCCTATCCCTTGATATTAAACTCCACTTCACCAGCAACCAGTGCCAATGGTCCGGCCATTAAACGCAGACGTAAGCATTTGCAAAGCAATGGCGAAGAGGAGGAGGAAGACGAGGATGAAGATGACTATGAGGGTCAAATGTTGCAGCAGCATCGCCACTTAAGAGCCCAGCAGAACCAGGCTAATGGCTTGGCAGCTGCCGGCCTAATGAGCGGCATGGGCGATTTAATGCCACCACCACAAACAGTGCGTGAAGTTTTAAATTCAAAATTCTGTGGCTTCATATCGGCCAAGCTCAATAGCATGGAGGACACTGAGGCAGACAATTTAATGAACAAAATACTCATGTTATTAGTGCAAACACAAATGACACAATCAGTCAACAATCCAGCTCTAACGATGCCCAATGGTCAAAATGAAACCAAATGAGCAGCAGCCAGCAACAAGCAGGAGAGATAGATTGAAGAAAAAAAAAAACAGAAGCTGAACACAAAAAAAAAAAAAACTGAACAAAAATTAACAAACAACAGTGCCATATGAATAGATTTCTCTTTTGTGATTTTTATGCAAGATTTTTTTGTTTAAACTGGTTTCAAACAAAGGAACTTGATTCCATTTAGAGATTATTATTACATTTTATATGATTTTGAAAGTGTGTAAAACAGTTTTCAAACTTTTTTCTTACTCATAAGTAGCAATTAGTTTATTTAATTTTCTTAAAAAAGTAAATGTTCTTAGAAGAAAATTATAAAAGATTAAAACAATCCTTTTACAATTTCTTTAAAAAGCCTTAAGCTTTTAAGTTTTCTTTTTTTGATTTTTATAGAACAGCTTCTTTTAACATATTCGTACTCATTTTATATAAATATTCCTTAATTCCTAATATTCATTGTAAACATCAACAATTATTATTTGAATTCCTTTTTGTTTTTGATTCTAGTGTCTAAAGAATTTTTATTATTTTTTATAATTCTTGTTTAATTTAATAAATTTTATTACTATACTTTAATTTTTTTTTCATCAAATATTTGCTTTAAATTTAATTTGCTTTAGCAAAGAAATCTTACCTCCTTATTCATAAACGATTATTAAATTTAACAAACGTTTATTAAGGCAAATTTTATATGGAAATCTGTCTTAATAAACGTTTGTTAAATTTAATAATCGTTTTTGAATAAGGGGGTTATTCTTTTAATTTTATCTCTATATATTTTTAATTTAAGGGTGCCAAAGTTATTAGTTTCTAAATTACTTTATTATATTCTTATTAGGTTAAGTTTAAATACATATATGTATTTTATATTTAAAGTTAATACGTAAACAATATTTTAAAAACACAAAAAAAAAAATCACATACAAAAAGAAAACAACCAAATAAATATTAAATATATTGAAGTTTTGTTATAATAAAACATTAAATATAGAAAGTTTTTTATTAAAGGGTAAATGCTGTTAAATAAATAAGTTTAGCAAGAAATAAAAAGGTTTATTAGAGCTTAAAGTTTTAACTTTTGTAGTTCCTTAAGTATTAAGCTATGTGTCCACGATGGTCAGATATTACAACGTTGTCATATCTACGAATGTGCTATCAATGTACTGGCATTGAAAAATTTTTAGCAAAAGGTAAATTGTCAGTTTACACGACTGTAAGAAAACTAACAATTTCATTTGCACACAATTGTCACATAATGAATTTATCTGTCAACCGAAATTGTCAGTTTACACGGTTGTCAGATTGTTGTGTGGCATTTTCAAATTCGTTTTGCAGCTCTGTGTGTGTGTTTAAAAATTTTATTAATGCACACTTTAATTTAATTCTTTAATTTTCTTCCACTGTTTGTCTTCCTTCCAGTGTTTGTCAAATGTCTTAAAACAATGACAATGACAAAATTGTGTGTTTACACGATTGTTAGATGTCTGACAATATTTTTGTCTTCCAATGCACTGAAAATGCTTTTTCTTACAACGTTGAAAAACAAAAATTTTAAGTTTACACGGTTGTTAGACATTTTCTGCACATCTTTCGGACAACGAGAGCGGTTCGGAAACTTCTTAGCCTAGAAGAGAAATCGCAGTACAAACAGAAAAAAGTTAAGTGTTTTGTAAACCTACATCTGTGCTATGAACTCATGTTAAATTACTTTTCGATCTGCCAAAACCTTCATATAGAAACATGTGTTCAAAAAAAAAAGAAGAAAAATAGCCAATATCATGGGCATCTCAAATGATCGAGTCAATTTATTTGATGGACTATCTGTAATAGGGTAAAACAATAAATTCAGAGTACTATTGCAACATTTGGGATCAATTAAATGGAAAAATTCAAGAAAAACGTCCTGGCTTACAACAGGACACACAAGACTGTTTTAACAATGGCTAAAATCAACGAATTAAAGTACGAGTTGCTTGACCATCCACCTTATCCCTCAAAAAATTTTAAATTATTTGTTTGATTTAGTTTTGTCAGAGACTGAAAATAACTCGTCTACATGTTTAAAAATCAAAATTGTGATTTATATAATTTTATTTTTAAAAATAAACTAGCTGACCGCCCCGGCTTCGCTCGGTATTTACTATTGATTTGTATTTCATAGAATAAGATGTATTCACAACCTGCCTGCTCTTATTTATTTGCAAATTTGTACAGCATACTTTAGGGGACTTTTTTTTCAAATGTTGAATTTTTTCAGGAAAAAAATCATAACTGGAGAATGGCTAGACCGATTTTGGATTTCAAAATCAACTAACCATCATCACTCCTCCCTGTACCTTCCCTAAACATTTTATGGCAATCGGTCGAGCCGTTCTCGAGTTATGGAGTGACAATCAAAATGTACACTTATTTTTATATATATAAAATAAATTACTAAAAATAACTGATGATTTTTGTTTACATGGTTTGGTATGACCTTCACTAGTTTTTGTTGATTTTAATGCTATTTAAAACTATTTCAATATTTCAATAATATTTGATCTTAATATCTTGTAACATTATTTATCTATTTTGCATGAGTTTTTAACAGTGCCGCAGCAGTGCCGATATTGGTCAAAAAATACCAAAACAAGGAATTTTATATTTAAGCTTCGTTGATTTGCATTGAATATACTTTTGCCATTTATTTTTAAAGTTCGAAAATAAAAGTTATAACGTGACCTTTACGAAAAAAATAAATTCTAAATAACTCATCCTTAACTTTTCTGTTTCTCTCAACTACTAACGTAGAATTTTCTATATAAATCACGATTTTTAAATGGTAAATGGTGACAAGTAAGCATTAAAATTAAAGTGGACATGCTATTTTCGGTCTCTGGTTTTTGTAAATCCTATATTTATGTACATATATTTCATTGCAATATATTAACGAAAACATTTTTAATTGCAATTTTACACAGACTTTCATTAAAATGAACACTTTTGTTTCGCAACTTTGCTTTTCGATTACACAAAAGAATAGACACTGAGACAAAATATTTACAAATTTAAATTTGATTGTAGTATTTCGACATCAAAAATCTGTTAAATTTTTAATTTAATTTAACCCATTTCAGTCTCAGATCAAGTGTGGTTTCAATGGGTAACAAGTTAGAGTGCAATAATTGGCTGTGCCAAATTTTTAATACCCTCCCTCTATTCAGTCTTAGTGCAAATGATACATGTGCCAAATATTGAAAAATCCTATTCTTGAGTTCAAAAATAATTTTTTTGATAGATATCCCACTCACATCCCATTAAGCGATTATAAAGGCCTTAAAGCAGATTGTATAAGCTTTCTTTTGAGCAAAAAAAAAAATGGGCCAAATTGAAAAAAAATTAAAAAAAAAAATTTGTCTCTGGCCAACTATCCAATAGTACTAACGTTGGTGCAAATTTCATCCAAATCGGAAGACATCGATTTTTAAAATTGGTTCACTTGACGTGAAATTCACCATATATTATATTAATACAGTTTGTTTGATAGTTTTTTTGGTGAAATTTTCAGAAGTTGTCTTGGATTTTTGCTCATATCTCCATTATTTATGGACGGATTTTGCTGATTTTAAATAGCAAACTTCTCGAAAGCATTTCTGCTAGAATTATTGAAGATTTGGATCCTGAAGATATCTGGGGACTCAGCATATTGATTCCAACAGACAGACAGACGGACAGTCAGACAGACGGACATGGCTTAATAGACTCCGCTATCTATAAGGATCCAGTTATTACTAATTTTTCAAGCTTAAGGTCTTTTTTTATATATAAAAACTTTTTAACATTTATTTAAATCCAATATTTCGGCACTTCCTTGAGTGCCTTCGTCAGGGTTTTTTTTCTTCCTAATTTTACAAATTTTTAACAAATTCAATTTGTTTTTTCTTCCTAATTTTACAAATTTTTAACAAATTGAACAAATTGAATTTGGTCTTTTTTTATATATAAAAACTTTTTAACATTTATTTAAATCCAATATTTCGTCACTTCCTTGAGTGCCTTCGTCAGGGTTTTTTTCTTCCTAATTCAATTTGTTCAATTTGTTAAAAATTTGTAAAATTAGGAAGAAAAAAAAAACCCTGAACAAATTGAATTTGTTAAAAATTTGTAAAATTAGGAAGAAAAAAAACCCTGACGAAGGCACTCAAGGAAGTGCCGAAATATTGGATTTAAATAAATGTTAAAAAGCTTTTATATATAAAAAAAGACCTTAAGCTTGAAAAATTAGTAATAATTGAAATAATAAAGGTCGAATAAAAATAAATATTCATATAAGGATCCAGAATATATATCGTTGGTCTCATGTAGAAAGGCCCTAACTAGCTATTTTTTCGAAATTTGTTTTTTTTGCGATTCCAATTCATTTAACGCAAATACACCTCCTCACAAAAATTTATTGCAATAGTGTAAGAAATAACGCTTTTATAAGCAGTTGTACAAAAACATTTACATGTTGAATATTACAGTTTCTCTTATGTTTTTACCTTCTCCTGTAAAGTTTCAAATATGCGAGTAAGTTCCTTTCTACATGAGACCATCGATATACTTTATAGGGTGGGATAATTATATTGTGGAAATTACAAACGGAATGACAAACTTATATATACTCTTCTCATGAAGGTGAAGGGTGTAAAAAGGATAAGATATACGGTGAGGATGCTTTTGTTTGAATTTGATGTCAATAATATTATTAACAAAAGATATATGGGTGGCATAGTAGAAGTGGACAAGTTATGGACTGATAGCTTCTAAATTCAGTATCCACTAATGTGGTTTCTATGTATTTTAGGATTATATTGGTTGAATTTCATCTCAATAACGTTATTTACAAGAGTTGTATGGTTGTTTAGTATGCTCGGAAGTGGACTGACTTAATTCGGGAGCTATTGCCAATTATTGACTGACAGCTACGAAATCCAGTAGCATATTTACCATATAACCTTTATTAGTGTGATTTCTGGATTAAAATTTCTTTACCATATAAAAGTTGGTTCGATATCGATATTTATTAGACATTTTTGTAGCTTTATTTGTTTTTTGTAAATGGTTCTTATATGGCATGTGGGATGATTTTTGTGTATAAGTAAATGATCTGTGCAAAGTTTTGAGTCAGTACCGATATTTATACGATATATATAAATATAAATGGCTTTTTCGGATTTGGTCCTTGTATGGGAAATATAACAAGAAAAATGTTTAAAAATATAATTTTTTTATGCAGATTGTCTTACCTTTTAATCGATAACTCTTGTTCTACTATACCGATTTTCAATACCAAACTGCTTAGGAGAACTATATATTTGTAAACTCTATTGATTTTGGTTGTGTATTTTGGACGTGAGAGTGTTTTACACAGACAGACAGACAGACGGACATGGCTCAATCGACTTAGAATTTCGTAAGGACCAAAAATATATTTATATACTTTGTTGGGTCTCAGATGAGTATTTCTGTTGGTAGAGGATATAAAAATCATAAAATTCATATTTTCTATCTTGATTCTAAACTATTATTAGTCCTTTTGGCCCTCTCTGACTCTGGTAAGTTATAAGTACTCGTACATTTTAGTTAATCTTAATTACGTTGGTCAAGAAAAAAACAATATGGATATTTTTATATTAAATGGAAAACATCAGATTTTTACCAAGTTTATTTGTCTCTTAGATTGTTGCTAGATTTTAATTACAAATGATTCAGAATTTTTAAAAATTAATTTGTTAACTGGTTTGATTGTATAATTTAGGATATGTTTTTTTTTTTTTTTGCTTCGACTTGGCCAACAATAATTTTGTACTTTTTGGTAGTTTGAATATCGTGACACAGCACAATTTAACTCAACTAAATTAATTTTAAAATCATTAATTATTTATAAACATCGCACTATATTTTATACAATAGCTTTGACATAAAACAATAACAGAACTAAACTAAACGGAATTCCCCCATTTATGACCAGATGGTTGAGCATACGAACGTGTCTAAATCAAAATAACCCGCATCTGCACAAAAAAAAAAAATAAAAACGTTAATTTTACAAGCGTAACAACACAATCTTTATTAAGGCATGTTTGAGCTGTTTTTATTCCATCAACAACTAAACGCATGCGCCAAGACCAAAATAGCACACACACAAACGTACACAGGGAGGAAGCAAAACTCACTCATACCACATTAATCATTATTGAGCTGATCCAGCTACACAGCAAAAGCAACAACAATATTAAACAATAAACTAACAAACAATAATAATGAGAACGGACGAACAGACAGACAGACATACAGGCTACCTAAGGCTCATTATAAGGGTAACAACAAACAGCCAAAGGAAGCCAGCAACACAAAACCAAAAAAACCAGATGTATGTGGATGCCACCAGAACACACAATACAAACATTATTGTTTAAGGAAGAACTCAAGAGCATATGAAAACATGTTAAGAGCGCATGTACGAAGATTATAAGGAAACTCAAGATCTTCTTTGCCAACTTCATACATACACGAACAACCATAAACATCCCTTAAACTTTATTTTCAAACAAACGCGTTTAAAGCTATATTTACGCATTCGCCACAGCACAATACAGCCTGGGAACAGCATACAATTTTTCATAATTTCAGTTTTCTCCCCTTCAGGCAATTTAAACTATTTAGTGGCAAAAACCTTTTTATTTAATACATACATATGTACATGTGCAAAGAATGTGGATAGAACCAGAAAATAAGAAAGACGTAAAATGAAACTGGTTTGCAACGAAATATTTGCGCTAAGCCAGCTTGTCTGACAGTCAGTTGGTTTGGCTGAAAAGAGTTCCTTAATATTTATTTTTCCCAAAAAGGTCAATGACACATCTTGGGTTTGTGTATTTTTTTTTATATGAAATACTTGAATAGATTTCAATGAATGAGTTGAGGATGTGCATGAAATATCTATTGTCTAAATTTGTGTCTGAAATGAAAGGTTTTGATTAATGATCAGTGCCACCGTTTTGTAGGGTAGATAAAATACGTTTTTATGATTCAGCCAAAATATAAAAGATTTTTATATTAGGTTGGCAGTGAAGTCGTTTCGGAGAATGTTTTAAAATTGAAAAAATTTCATATGAACTGAAAATAATAACTGAAATTAATAACTATGAAAGTAATAATCTTTGTGAAATACTTTTTTGAATATGTTTCAAATGACATAAATGCCCGCGTTGAGAAAGTACTTATCGGTGTCTATTGATTCTCTTAGGCCCATTATTACAATTTGGCAATAGTTAAAGGTATGATGTTATCGGACAGATAAGAAGTATTTGGTTATTATAAGTTTACTTTAATCTAAAGCAGAGGTCGGCAAAACGTAAAATGAGGTTGTGTGTGTGAGCAAACTACCCAGCAAACATAAACATAATTATATAAATTATACAAAACAACTTAGATAGGAAACATACACTCACAATGTATTTTCCGTAACATATCGACACCTCAATTCCAGAACATGCTAAGTCGAAAAGAGTAGTTTTGCAGGAGAAGCACTTAAAGTTTACAGGTTATATCTCGGAAACTATAAGTAATAGAACATTGAATCTTTCACTGTTTTTATTAAAAAGCTAATACAATTTTTTTTGCATTATAAAATTTTTAAAATGTTTAGGCTGTCATAGGTAAAAATGACATAGCATAGTTTACCGCGACCAACAACGTAAAAAGAGGTCGTGTAAGTATACTTAGCATGTTTTTGATGTTTCTTTCATTCTTTGTTTGGTCGTCTAAGTATACATAACATCTTTTGGTTTGCAACATATCTAGCAAGTAAAATTGAATTTGCCTACTTAGACGACAGTTGGTTTAAAATGAAATAAAATTTTTAAAAATTTTATTATTTTATTAATTAAAAAGTAAAATAATATCAATTCAGTTCAAAAAAAAATATTAAGATAACCTTAAAAAAAATTCTTTTTATAATAAAAGTAAATTTAAAACCTAAAAAAATAAAAATAATACACTCAGAAGAAGTTTTAATATTTAATTATTAATTTTATATTAAATTATGCGTGTTAAAATGTTTTTTTTTTGTTTTAATTATAAAGTAAAATAATATCAATTCAGTACAATTCAGTTCAAACAAAATATATTAAGATAACATTAAGAAATAAACTTTTTATAATAAAAGTCAACAAAAACCTAAAAAATATAAAAATAACTCACTAAGTATTACATTTAACATGTTACTATTAATTTTTAATTCATAAAATTTTAAGTGAAATATACACGTACATATTTGAAAGTAAGGTACTTTAAAATCTAGTTTAATATTTTTTAAATGTCGTTATCGGACATGACCACATACTCGTTTCCTATCACGCTCTTAAGTTCCCTATAGAATTGTTGGTAAACTTTTGGAACTAAGTTTTGGTCACATAGATGCATGAGGTCTTTACGCTTTTCTTCAGTAATAGGAAATGGTGATATATATGCGCGCGGTATTTCTTCAGGAATTAATTTTTCCTTTCTTCGCTTTCTGGTTTCATCATAGATAATAATTTCTTTAAAGTCTTCGTCGAATTCATATTTATAAAATAGTTTAAAATTTTCTTCTTTAGATACTTTAACTTCTCTAATTTTGCATAGATTCACTTTTTCATTTTTTGAATTTTTTGACCAATTTGTAACTGAAACAAATTGTTTGAAACTTAAAAAGTCCTCGTTTTCCATTTCGATTACATCGTACAATGGTTCTGTCTTCTTAGCATTTCTAATTAACGAGAACCATTCCCTTGGAGTGTAGATACGTTTGTTTTTCTTGCAGTTCTCAATAAGTGCATGAACACTATCGCCTTCGTTTTGAGTATGACCCTTTTCCAGAAATTTGTGACTTATGTCAATATTAAGTTTACGTGAAATCCATACATAAAATGCGAACACTGACTTATTTTTATTTTGACCGCCGCAGTTATCTGACCAAAAATTATATTTTTTAATACCATTATTTTCGGTGTTTTTAGATATAAACCGAAACAGACAGCTTGATACTTCTACAGAACCTTTCTTTGCAACAGTTTCATCCCATACGAAACAAGATGCAAGCTTGGAGCTGAGCTCAAAGATCGTGAAATTGTAAGCATGCAACTTTCTTTTATAATAAAATGTGCTCACATCAGCACAAGGAGACGATAGAATTTTTTGAAAATCAAAGCAAGCTGTAACAACATTATCGTTGTCAATACTTTCTTGTTTGTCCATATCTTTTAACTCTCTGGATTTTTGTTTGCAATATAAATGGTGATTAAATTCAGTATCAATGAGATTTTTTTCATGCTCATTTGAGTTTTTCATCTTTTCGCATATATCGCATTTATCTTTTTTTGGAATATAAAATGATATGTTAAAAGCACTTTTAAAAGTTTGACGATATTGTGCTAATGTTGCCTTAAACTCGACATCATGGGAATTTTCAATGAACCATTCTTCGTACAAACGATACATTTGTGCTACTGATGAGATCTCGCCATCTAAGTACATCTTTTTTGATCTTTTCCGGCAATAATGAGATTCCACTAACGGAAATTCGTTAACGTGCAATTTTACAATTTTTTTAATTTCAGTTATTTGTTGATTTGGCTTAGTTAATTTTCCTCTTTTATCGGGTGATATGAACCCTGAATTTGAATGCATTTTTTGTATTACAGTTTCAACTGTTTGGTGTGTTATTGAAAGAGTGTTTAAAAACATAGGTTTGCATACTGGTATCTTTGTTTCTATGTTATCATTTTGAAAAGACAGAAAGTACTTTCTTGATTCTGTTTTACGTGAGTTTTCACTATTTCTGCAAAGCTTTTTTGGATATAATGTTATTAAGTTTGAAATATAAGCCCATTTAAGTTCTTGATTGCTTAGTTTATAAAAATTCTCAAAAATTTGAATTCTATTTTCCTCAGATACTTTTTGGGAACATTTCATTCTACAGTACTCTCCACAACCCTTTTTTAATTCTTTTCGTGGTTTTAAACTGCCACTTGCATTTAAATACTCCTTACCTTGACATTTTAAAGCTTTTGCTTTATTTTTACGCCACTCTGATGGTCTTGGTTTCTTGCAGAAGTTCTTTTCAAGTGGTGTATTCAAATCTGGGTTTAGTTGCTTATTTGCCATTTTCGGTGTGATAGGGCTGAAAGCTGGTGTCGATTCCAATGAATCTGTATCAGATGTATCACTTGTTGGGTCATATTCGCTGGCACTCTCAGGGAACGCTTCTAAAAGTATTAGGTTTTACTATAAATTATATAAATAATACACAATTTTACATACCGAAACTGGTATCACTGTCTGCAATATCCATATTTGGTGATAATGTAGGTGACAAATTAGGTGACTACAAACCGAATGGTCCAACAGATTCCTGTGCATACCCTAATTAAATTATAATATATAGAAGGAAATTTTAATTTCAAAATTCACACAACTTTTTATTAACTTACCAATGTTTCCTTCATCACAGGTATGTGTCATATTATTAATTTTCGATTCTTCTGTTTTACAAAAGATAATAGAATAATTTTAACTTTTAACATTAAATATAAATAAATAATACCTTTGCCCATATTTTTGGCAAGTTTTAGCATTTTTCTTGACCGAGAACTCATTTTATCCGTAAAAACACACAAAATTTTGATACTCTTCCGATGACTACTTTGTGCAAACTAAAACATTGTAAGTATACATAGACGATTAAGCTATTTTTTCAAGTTAGGGGAAAACCCTGCTAACTATACATAGAAGTATAACAAATTGTGTGTTGATCATGGTAAGTATACATAGAGAACATGACACAAATAAATGTTAATTCCATAATATGTTAAGTATACATACAAATCTCTCAAATACAAAAAGTTCCAAACCAAAGTATGCTAAGTATACTTGGACCGTTTTGGAATTGAGATTTTTTTAACAGTCATGTATATGCTAAGTACATGTTTGCTTATAACTTTTGACTGGGTTGGACGATAGACAACAAAATTTGACAGAATTTAACTTTAAGAATACTGAATTCAAAAAAGGGGAAAAATTAAAAACATGCTAAGTCGACATAGCATCCTTTGGAATTGAGGTGTCGATATAAGAAATTAACAACGAGATTGATATACAAACGGAACTTCTAATACTTCAAAAGCTGATTACATGCATGTTACCAAATGCATTATCAATCATAAAATATTTTTCGTAATTTATTATTAATTTGAAATGTTTGTTGGGAAGTATTTCTGAAAAAAATATAAAAGCATCCGCCGCATGTTCACACATTGCTGTCTCAATGACGACTGAATGAAAGAGATTAAGCGTATGTGTGAAGTGCTCTCTGCACTATTGTGCTATAGGATGCCGACCTCTGATCTAAAGCGACCGATAAGCTAAAGGGAAGATCATCTTGCCTTTAATTTTATAGTGAGGTTTATGTATTTGAAGTTACCATATGTTCTGAAAAATTGACAACTTCATGAAAAATAAATTAATTTTAATTTTGTTTTGCCAATAAATAATTTGATAAACAAAAATGGAAAGCAGATGTTTGATTTATATTTTTTTCACAAACAAATATTTTCACAAACACAAAAAATTTACTGTTTCTTGTCAGTAATTTGTCAAAAGTAATCGGTTTTTAACTGGTATTGCCATATTTTAGAAAAAATTATTTTATTTTACAAGGAAGTTGGAATAACGAAAAATTTTAAAAGTCACTTTTATCCTCACTTTAATTAAAGTTACCTTTTATTATTAAGAACATTAAAGGCAAGTTGTAATAATGGCCCTTAAGGTACGGTCACTTTTAACAAATATTTGCCGAAAAAAAAACGTAACCACTAAATAACATATATTTAAACTCGTTTATTTATTAAAAAAAACTTTTCTTATTTAGGCCAAAGCACACCAAATATTTAGTTCTATTTTATTTGATGAAGTTTGATCTTGCAAAACTTTTGTAAGAGTAAACAATGTCAAACAAATTTGTTCTAAAACTAGTGGTTACGCTTTTTTTTTACTTTTACTCATCGTTGCAATTGGTTGGCGTTTTTTGTTTTAAATTAGTAAAATCAGTACATAATATAATTGAAGTTTCCCGACCGCTTACCAAACAGGTTAAAAAACTTTGTCTGCTGAAGTTTGAGAATTTGTCGCGTTCTTCATGGTAGTATTAAATCGCACAATACATTAAAGGGACATTCATTCTTTAATACTCTGCCTCCTTATAATATTTTTTGCACTGCATGTCTAGGTACCCAGTAAAAAATTCGTGTTTTTTGAAGCACTTAAGAGAAAAAGCACATAATCGAGCGCTTCAATAAAAGCGCTCTTTTGAAGCAGTAAATGCTTGAGAATAAAATATACAAAAAATATGCTTTTTAGTGCTGACAACGAAGAAGGTTTTAAAGCGAAAAAATAAAAATTAAATTATAGCCTACAGATTTACGTATGACAACGAAAGTCAATTACAAAACTAATATCGCGCTTCTCAGTTACTATGAATTTTTCTTAAGCAAAAACATTTAAATAGAATTTGTTCTTTGATTGGTGTGCGCGAAGTGATGTAAAACACTTTAGGAAAGTGCTTTATTTTTATGTTTGATTAGGTTAAAAGAAGCGCTCATTGTCAGCAGAAAGTAGTCTTACAAAACCGGGAACACCTCATACAAAAATCATGCATCCCATCAGCAGGTTTGAAGCAGCGATCTTCGCTGCGAATGTCCGGCTCTTTAAAATGCTAGACTAAAACTATTCAACAATCATATACTAAACAACCTAGCGGAGACATCAAGATTAGATGGTGCGATGTAATTGGACACCTGAAAGCAACAGGCTGGATATAGCACCCATTATATACCAGCATCTGGAATAGATATAGTACTATCAGTTAATCAACGAGTGGTGGGGTCGTTTTCAAAATGGAATCAAAAGATTTCACTTGAATGCTGGTAGGCAGCAGGCAACCACGTAAACCAACCAACCAACCATTAGTGCACTGCGAGATACATCTAATCATTTGTAAATAATTCTGGTTGGATCTGCTATTGTGAAACTACTTGTAGTATTACGATCAACGTTGAAAGTGAAAAAATAAATAAAAAAATACATTAAATAAATAATAGATTTTGAAATAATTTTCAAAATTGTTTTTTCATTTATACATATCAAAATACAAAATTTTTAATTTTTAAAATTCTCCTGTCTAGACCTTGTGCTCCAATTATTAAGAAAAATATATTTTATAATATTACTTTTTAAACAAACATTAATATTATTCAAATAGGAGTAAATATTGTACACATACTTATTTTAAGTAAAACAAATCAAAATGGGCTGCTGTGGCATAACTGAGGCAAACAATGAGGCTTGTGTACCTGCAGAAAATCCTGAAATGGAGAGACTGTGTAAAAAACAACAGGCCAAAAGTGAGGATATGCTCTACGCATGTTCTCCAATCGTGAGTAACATGCCGCAAATATGTTATGTACGGCGCCTGGAACGACAATATGAAGCTTTGCAAACATCCTTCTTCAATCTTAGTTCGCAAATGGCTCGCTTACAGTTTCGCATTAGACAGATAATACAGGCTGCTCCCTGTGATCGTGCCAAATTGATAGATGATCTAGAGCATTTAGTTTTTCAAGAAATCGATGTAGCGGGTAAAAGCCATGATCAAGAATTATCTTCATTAAAGCAGCATAATTTGGAAATTGGAGACATTAAAAAGCAACAACATATGTTAATAAAAAGTCTACGCCAACAAATTGGTAGCCTTCAGCAAGCCAGCGATAGTTTAGCTACTGCATATCAATATCATCATACAGATGGGGGAAAACAGCAAACAAAATCTAAAAAGTCCTTAGCAAAGAAACCATCTATAGTAATTTCCAATAATAGTAAGCTGGCTAACAAGTCATCGGAAACAAAGTCTGGAAAATCTGGAGGTTCGGACTATTTTATGAATTTTAATTTGGGTTTCAGTGAAACGTGTAGCAGTCTAACACACAGTGGCTGTGAGTTGAGGTCAACATCTTTTAAAGAACTTGGAGATATGTTTCAAATAGAATTCACTAAAACTGGACAGAAGTTTATTTAAACTAGAGTTTAAGTTGTTTTAAATATAACACAAAATTTCTTGATTTTTTGTTGCATTTTAACCAGTTAAACTCCAGCATTTTATACAACATAAAATATCTTGGAATGAGTAAAGGTTTTTGTATACATACGCCTAGGTTGTATATTCTACTACGAAGTGAAAGTGAAATCATTTTCAATTTCATATAGGTATTTTCTTTTAACTCTTTGTATTCTTGCAAGATTCAACATGTTCTAATCAAAATCGTTATTGGAATTTCGAGTAATTGTTGATTTTGCAAGAAGCAGCTTCTTTATAGGAAAACTAATCGGTCTTAGCTCCAATCCAAGGTCTTTATATAGTTCAATTTCAGCTTCTATCGTTTGTCTATCGCCTATGTTCTATATTCCACTATGAAGTGAAACTAAATCGTTTTCAATTCCACCGGGTTCTAGAAAACGAGGTGAAACTTTTAACTACGATGAACGAAACTAAAACTTATATTTTACTTTTCAAATCATTTTCACAAAATTTAAAACCCAAAATTAATGAAAATTTCACTTCCACTTTAATTTTACCTTCAATCGTTGGTCGTAGTTCAATTTTATCTTTAATCGTAGGTCTTTATACAGCTCAATTTTAGCTTCAATCTTAGGTTAAGTTTTCAAGTTTGAACTTCAATCTTAGGTTTATATGTTATTCTGTTTTGCTTCAATCGGTGGTAACATGTTTTTTAATTCATTGATAAATTATTAAGTTTTTATTACCAGTTGATAAGTTAAACTAAATTTTTTATTCTTAAAATAATATTTTAACTAACATTCCGGTCTTTATTGTGTTATTAGTAACATATTTGTACCCAGCACAACTAAAAAGTAGTTCCAAAAGAACTTTTCACCCATTTTACCCTCTAAATTTAGATCTCTTAATCATTATTTTCCTTTCTTAATTTGTTTGTTTTTTTTTCAACAAAATCGTTCCTTTTACACTCTCTCCTTACACTCTTCCCTAGACTCTCTTAAAAACCGGCCGGCTTTTTCTTTCATATTATTATAGGCTCCTATTTAGTTATATCGTTAAACAATTTGTTATTACATTTAATTTTTCCTATTTTCCTACTCACATCAGTTACTCTCTCTCTATTTTACTCTCTTCGTTGTTAAAGTGTTTAGGTGAATTATGCTCGTAAAATATGTTCAACATAAAATTCCGTTTTTTTTCGCATTTTCTTTACATTCGTAAATCGCCTTGCCTGGAATTATGTTTTGACATTTGGGTGAAGTGTCAATTTGAATGTTGAGTATGTACATTGGATAACAACAAAAAACGTCCAACAAAACCAAAAGAACGACACAAAACTGTAAAACTAGAGCACACGCATATCCTATTGGAAATGTGATGGCATGTTGAATTGGAAGTTTTGTAAGTCGTGTACATGCCACATTATTGAGGTAGGGTCTGTTGGCTGGAAATTGTATGAGGGTATGAAATGGCAAAATAAACAAAGTTGCATTTTTCTGGAATTGTGTAAATAATAAACAAATGAGCTGAAACGAAAAAGGAGAGTATGTGGTTTGTAAGGGTTAAGAGAAGTTTTGTGACAATTTCCTTAAAAGATTTTTTTAATAAGAGAATTATTATGAGATATATTAGCTGTATTAGCTAGTTGTTTATAAATGTTAAAGCTGATAAGTATTGCTAGGTATCTTTGTTTTAAAACAAGTCCAGCTGCCAAGTTTTGGAGGAAGTTTTCAGTGCAGCAGTCTTTTTTGTATTATTATGTTCGTCTGGTGAACCATTTGAATTGTAGCTTCAGTCTTAGGTCTTTATGCAATTCAATATTAGATGCAATCTTAAGACTTTACACAGATAAATTTTAGCTTAAATAGTAGGTTTGGATCTGTATTGTTCAATTTGAGCTTTAATCGCAGGTCTTTATATTGTGCTATTTGAGCTTCATTCATGGATCTTTATATTGTTCCATTTGAGATTCATTAGTAGTTCTTTACGTTGTTCAATTTGAGTTTCAATTGTGGGTCATTATGTTCTTCAGTTTGAGCTTCAATCGTAGGTCTTTATGTTGTTCACTTTGAGCTTCATTCATGGGTCTTTTATTGTTCTATTTGAGCTTCAATCGTGGTTCTTTATGTTGTTCAATTTCAGCTTTAATCGTAAGACTTTATGTTGTTCTATTTGAGCTTCAATTGTGGGTCTTTATGTTGTTCAATTTTATCTTCAATCGTAGGTCTTTATGTTGTTCACTTTGAGCTTCAGTCATGGGTCTTTATATTGTTCTATTTGCCATTCAATTGCGGGTCTTTATGTTATTCAATTTGAGCTTCAACCGTGTGTCTTTATATTGTTCAATTTGAGCTTCAATCGCAGGTCTTTATGTTGTTCAATTTGAGCTTAAATCGTAGGTCATTATAGTGTTAAATTTGATCTTCAATCGTACCAGACTATTTCGACTTCTAAAAGCAAAAATATTTGAACAAACAATATTTTTATTTCTAAATCTAAATCAACTTGCCAAAGCCATTAATAACAAATAATTTAGAAAGTGATTCTGAGTCAATTGATATTATTTAATATAAGTTGATTGATTTCGCTTTTTCTCTTTCACAGTACAGTTCCTGAGGATATTCCTATGGTAGACATCCAATACTTATCTCTAGCAAAGTTAGAATCTCGAATATTAAAATTGTGTAACAGTAAATTATCAATTCTTGTTTAACTTTGGCGGGATGTGCAAGTCCTGTGTTATAATTTAATATATTAGAAATTATTTAAATATTTAAATGATTTTTTATCAATATCGTAAAACCGATTGGAATAACAATTTTGAGATTGAGCACATTTAAACAACCATTTAAAATTATGAGAATATAAACATACATTTCCGAACTCTGCTGAGCGCAGTTACTAACACATATTGTGCTCTTAAAACTTGTGAATAAAAGCTTTGTGGAAAAAAGCTTTTTTGTGTTTATATAGAGCACAAAATAAACAATATTAGCTCTTGGCAATATTGTTATGCTCTCCATAGTTCCAGTGGAAATGAAACAAAACAGCGGCACCCTCCTAGATAACAATAACAATATAAAATTCTAATAATAACAACAACAATATTAATAATAACATAAAATCAAAACAATGTTGTAAACAGAAAAATGCATTTTATAACAAAAGTTGTTGAGGAAAATTGTTGTAAGAAACTAATTTAGTTAAGGTTATTTTAAAGATATATGAAGAGTTTTGAATAATGTTGTTAAGTTTATTTACAATGCCAGAAATAATGCACTGTTCCTGCAATGAAACAACTCATACTGTTCCTTGTTTTTTTGTCAGGTACATGGCTCGCATAGTTGCAGCTATAGAGTTGAGTTCTGCACTATAAAACCCGACCAAATAAAACAAAGAACAAACTTTATATTGGAATGAAAATATGAATGCACAAATTTTGTTTCATTTAAAAATCAGTTGCAAACGAACACTAAAAGCGCTCACAACACTTACTCGAAGTACTAACAAAATCTTTCGCAGATTTTTTTTTCGCACGCGTGTGATACATAAAGCGATTTTTTTAGTCCAAAAAAAGAATTAAAAAATATAAAGAAAATATTTCGTACGGTGAAAAAAAGTATACAAATGTGTGCTAATTGGGCACACACATTGCAAAAAGTTTAATAAATTAATAATTCTCGGTCGAAAATCACATACACAAATCAGCTCGAGTAGCTAAATGCATGGAAAATTGTCTATAAGTAAAAAGTTTAATTAGGGAACGTTTATTTCATAGAAAAATCTCAATGAATTTAATAAAATATAGTATAAGTAGTCTAAAAAAAGTAAGAAATAATTACATAAATCTCATTTAAATCGGTTGTTAATTATAACAAGGATATAAAAACTTAAAATAAATTCGGTTTATATTTAGAGGCGTATAATTAATGTAATTTTTTTTCACATAAACTAAACTTAATATACAAACGGTGTTCAGTGTCGTATGTTTAATATTAATTATTTCAAAGTGTATGGTAAAATACTAGAAGAAATTAGTTCAACCTGGTGCAAAAGTGTTTAAATTAAGGCGTATTTGCAGCATAAAAAATGTATGTGTTTTAACAAAAATCTCTGTATATAGTTATTATAAAATTGCTTTGGCCCTAATGTAGGCTATACAATTTTCAACATTCTATTTTATACTATGTATTTGTGTTTTTGTTATAATGACTTTTTTGTGCAATGAAAAGTTGTGCAAAAAAAGTTTACCTAGCTCCCTAAAGTAGGCAACACTATTAACAAATACACATGTGAAAATTTATATTGTATATGCAAATGTTTGTTTTCGTTTTGTTGTTGGACTGTATACATATATAAAAAAATTCTTTTCATAATTTAAAAATTCTGTACACAAATTTATTACTGTTTAAGGTGACCTAAAATTTAGAGAAAATTTAATATTATTGCAAGGCAGCTGCAAGATATGCAATAGTTTTTTATTTAATAAATTTAATAGTGATTCTGTTTGTTTGTATAGTGCTATGATATACGTATAAATATTAGAATAGTAATTACAGTAAGCTTTTAATTGCTATAAAATAAATCACAATTACGCTACAAGTTTTTTTTAGTAGCTAAGAGCACCCTAAACTAGGCAACAATTTTCAAACTGAAACAGTTTCTAAGTAAAGCGTTTTAAAAAAGTTGTAAGTTATAAGCAATGTTGGAAAATTTAAAATTAAACCTTAAAAATTTCTATTCAATCTTAAAATTATTTACTAAATCACTTTAAATATTTAATAGAGTGTCATTTTTTTTACTAAATTTTCGAATCATGTTAATCCCAATTTGTGGGCAAATATTCTATTTGCTGTCATGACAAACTCATAAAGTTTAAATAATCTAATTTAAATTTACATGAAATTCTGCTTATTTAGTTAAATTTCAACTTCATTTGTAGGCATTTAAACAGTTAAATTTTAAATTTTAATGTTTTTATTGGTGTTTAAAAGATTCAGTATTGTATCAATTTTAGATGTTAATGTAGTTCAATATTGGCCTCAATCGTACGTCTCTATGTAGTTAAATTTCGGCTTTAATGATAGGTCTTTACGGAAATCAATTTAGCTTCAATAATAGGTTATTATTATGTAGTTTGATTTTAGCTTCAATCGCAGGTCTTTCTTTAAATAAATTTTAGCTTGAGTCATATGCCCTTATATAGTTTAATTTTGGCTTCCATCGTGGATCTATAAGCTTCACCTAAAGATCTTTTAGATCATTATTCACCTCATTAAATTAGATTATAGATTCAGTGGCTTTTAGTTTGGAGCACCCTAAATTAGGCAACATTTTTTATACTTAAGCAACCCGTAAAAGTAATAAAAGAAAATGTTTTAAAAAGTGCTTAAGTACGCCTTTGTTTTAAATTTTGAGCAAAAAAAAAAATATATCCTTTCAACATTTTTAATATTTGAGCTTTATTTTCATATCGTAAATCCTGTTGGCCAAGTTTAGTTACTAGTTTTTAGTCTATCAACATGACTCAGACATAAAGTTCAGCTGAATTGTTTTTACAACATAAAAATAAAAGTTGCTAGATTTGAGACATAAATTTGTAAAGCGCTTTTTTGGCACCCTTAAAAAGGCGACATATTTAGTACATACGTTTAAGTTTTAATGAAATGTGCTGAAATCAAATTAAATGCTGTTTTATATCATATATCATTAAAATTTGTTGTAAATAAAAACAATATTTTTGAATTATAAAGTAAATTTTTACAGCATCTAAAAGTAGGCAATATTTTACATCCATAACAGATTTTAAGGAAATGTCATGATATTGTTTGATGTGATTAGAAGTTATTAAAATTATTGAAAGTGTTTATTTTTTATGTGCGCTGTAGCTTTTTAATTTATTAATTGGGCTTGAGGTCTGTTTAATTAAATATATTATTAAAAAATCTTTTCAATTATTGAAAATGCTAATTTTGTATTTAGCTTGCTGAAATTGTAAACTAGTTTTATCACAGCACCTTAGTGTAGGCAATACTTTATGCTTTAAAATCTGCATTGTTTATAAAGTAACGAATAAAATTATTAAAGTACAATAACGTGTCTCTTTAAAATCTGTATGCCAATCTTTCAACAACAAAACTTGGCAATAACTGCCAATTATAAAAAAATATGCTAATTTATTATATGTTATAAAACTTATTAATTTATAGATATTTGAAAGAGCATATTATAATTGTACTGATGATGTCTTTGTAACTTTAACTATCAATTCGTTAATATCTACATCATTACTAGTAAATGGTTTTAGTGATATTAAATTAATGTCTTATTTATAAGTGCTTGCCTCCAGTGACATAACCGTATGTGTCATAATATTCAAGTTTTTGCTGGTCAGTTAAAATCAGTTCGGTATTACTAGTACCAGGGTACGAGTATATGGCATTAAGTAATAACACAGCTATCACATAAATAAAGTGGTGACAGTGCAGTATTTGAAAAATGCTTTGTTAGCTTTAGTCAAAACCACATCATAGCACTGAAGGCAGCAGTTGTCAGTTGCAGTTAGAATTTTCAAACGTTTTCACAAAATGTTTTAAAAGCAGAGAAGTACTTGGGTATTGGTATTTTTTTGACCTTGATTGACACCGATTTAATTTCAGCAAAGTATAAATTAATCTTTAAATTAGAGCTGAGAGAGCAATTGTCTAGAAATTAGGTATAAGTCTTAATAAAAGGTGGCATAAGTGGCCAAAGCACTTCTTCTAAACTTTGTTTATTTATTTTTATAAATTATGTTTTTGTTTTTTTTTACCACGTAGCTAATGAAGTATACAATTTTTTATTTGCACAAAAAATTGTGAGTGTGAAATACAGCAATATAAAATTGCTAATCTTAAAAGAATAACTAAAATTTATATTAAAGGTTTACCTCCTTATTCAAGAACGATTATTAAATTTAACAAACGTTTATTAAGCAACATTTTATATGCAAAGCTGTCATAATAAACGTTTGTTAAATTTAATAATCGTTTTTTTGAAGAAGGGGATTAGATTCTGATGTTTTTAAAAGAAGTTATATCCGATATCATCGTCTGCTCGTGATCAGTCAGGGATCAGCCGGGCCACCAGAAGTTGGTGGCATAATTCGCGATGAAAAATTGGCTGAGATCGGACTGATTTTTATATTTAATGCTAGAAAAGTGATAACTAAATCCCTAGAGAGTGTGTAGAACATTTTCAAAAAATACAGGATATCTTTAGAGAATCTAAAACTTAGGTTTGCAGACTAGTGTGTATATCGGATATTTTACATGGGTCCTCAATCAAAAAAAAAAAAAAAATTAACCCCAGCCTTACAAGATATGAATGCATAAACTTATGTACATTCTTAGTAAAATTTCGAATTATTTACTTAAGACTTCCTTCCCTATTAAATATTTATTTATTTAAAGACAACTTTTTATAGTTTTACATGGTTCCTGAATGAAGAAAACTTACTCTTAATAACAGCTATTGCTAGAATTGTGTAAATTTACGATAATCTTCAAGAATTGCTAGAATTGTGTAAATTTACGATAATCTTCAAGAATTCCCGGAATTAAATCGCGAGTTTTTCAAACTAAAAAATGGATATATGAAAATAACATCAATAGTCAAATTACACCTAATTCTGTTTTTACACGATTTAAAAATAAACAAATTTTACATTTTTTTACACGATTTTATTCCATTTAGCACGATTCATAATCTTTTGGGCTTAAATGTTGTTTGTTAAATTTAATTTTTAAGAAATATGTTCCTATCACACATTTAGGGGAATTCCCTTTTTGTGAATACAATCAAATTTACTGGTCAGAGCAATTGTAAATAGCACAAATTTAGGGAAAGTGCATACAATCAAATAAACTTCTTTATACATACATAATTTTTTTTACATTACTTTTAAGCGTAGAGCGCGTATCGTTTTTTGTCTTTCTTTAATAACTTTGCTTGTGTAAAAACACATTGTATACATATGTGACTTAATATTATTAACCTGGAAAGTTGTTCTTAAAAAATCCTTGTCTTTCGCTAATTTCAACAGGTTTTAAAGATAAGGAACTAATCGCCTATTTTGCATACGATCAATGTCTTTTTTTACACGGGGTTTTTTACACGATGTTTACTGTTACCAATTACGGCGTAAAAACAGAATTAGGTGTATGTATGAATCTTACATTTCTTAAGCTTTTTTGATAATATTTTATTTGTCCTTTTTTATAAAACATTTCTTGTGTAACCTGCTACACAACGAAGTAGCGATATGTAAAAATAAATACGTGTGTAAAATTTTTATTAAAAATACCTCCTTAAATAACAAAAAAAGTTCTTAAGCTAATTCTATAATTGAATTGCAAAAATTATAAAAAAATTTAATTGCTTCTCTGAACTATTTCTAAGCTTGACAATTTCCTTTTAAAATCACCGATAAGCTTGAACTAGTTTTAGACGATTCGTTAAAGGAAGTGTTTGCTCTGTAAAGCTTCTTTAGAACTACTTCTCATGCTAACCATTTTGAAGAAAAACAAACAAAATCTGCTATCTCCAGAATGATTTCGTAGAACAAGTTCTAAAGCTGACAATTTTAAACAAAAATTGTTAGTGATTTTTTTGTACACTCAGGGCTGTTGTTATATAGCATTCGCAATTTGCTAGACCCCTGGAGCCGTTACCAAAGCTCGGTTAAATAGGTTGCAGTTATCGATATTGTCCTCACGATTAAACCACAAATTCTCAAACGAATTAAGGTGGGGACTTTTTGCTGGCCACTGCATCAAAAGAAAAGTCTGCTCGTTAAGTCATTCTTTGACGATTTTGGAAGCATACTTTCGGTCACCAACCAGCAGAAAATAACTTCACCCACATGAAAGACATTCTTATCCACAAAATCGGTAAGATGAGTTTGCAAAATACGCAGATAGTTTTCTTTTCTCATTATTAATTCGATTTTTTGCACTTGTTTGAGCTGGCAAAATGTAAAGCGAACGTTCTGACGTTCCTCCCGATTAGCTTCATTGTTGCCTTAATGAGGTGCTTTTGAATTCTCTGGGTTCGGCGCCAGCAATATTATTTACATTCGGTTTAAAAACAATTAAGTTTGAATTCGTCTGACCAGATTATACGTTACCAGTTATCTGTTGTCCATTTTCTGTGCTATCTAGCAAACTTTAAATGCGCCTTAAAGTTTTTTTTATGGACAATGTAAGTTTTTGTTTTTTTACTGTTGAAGTGTAAAAAATATGGCAAAGAACTTGTCTTGCCGTCCACCGGTTAATAGATATACCAGCATATTGATATACCAGCATCTTTTGGTGTTAAACACTTGTCTCTTGCATTCATTAATAGGTTTTTTCGATTTGTGGTTTGGGAACAATTGAAATACTTTTTTGAACTCTTATGAGTAGGTATGGTCACACTTGGCAAATATTTGCCATAAAAGACGTAACCACTAAATGAAATATATTTGAACTCGTTTATTTATAAAAAAAACTTTATTTATTTAGGACAAGAGAACAAATATTTAGTTTTATTTTATTTGATGCGGTTTGTTCTTGCAAAACTCTTGTAAGAGTAAACAACGTTTTAAACATATTTGTGCTAAAATAAGTGGTTACGTTTTTTTGCGTAAATATTTGCCAACTGTGACCATACCTATACTTTAAGCTGTTTGGTTATTACTTGCGTAGTATAGCTATGCTATTTTTCTGTTAGTACTGCAATATTGTGCTTATTATCATTATTTATTTTAATTTTGATTTGTGTAGGATAATTTGCAAAAAGTGTTTAGCATGTGCAATTAAGTTAATATCAATTAATGTTTTTTCTAAGTCATTAACAAAGCATTTAAATCTGACTGTAAAGTGTGATATTTTTGTACAAATATTTCAAAATACACACTTGTGCATAATTGAGTATTTACAAGTTTTTTTTTGTACTACATAATTCTTTATTTGCCGAAAGTTATGATTTTCTATATTTTATTGTAAATTATTTTCTGTAAATAAATAACAAAAATATTTTTCAATTTTCTTTATTAGTTTTATTTTTGTGCAATAAAAAGTGTACTTGACAAAAACATGTACTCAGTTGTGCTCATCACTGTAAGCCGGTATATATGTAGATATTTTATGGCATTAAAAATTCTTTTTTTCAAGTATTGCATATGAAACAATGCCACTATATACATATTTATATAAATCTTACTGAAGTGGAAGAGTTTATAGAAATGTTAAGAAATATTCAAAAGAATTTCATTTAAAAACAAATAATATTTTTGCTTAATTATTTTACTGAAAAATAGAAAAACATATTTCATGTTGCAATATATTATTTGTTGCTAATTCTTATAAAAACCTAAATATTTTAAAATTATTTAAACAATTTTATAATTTTCTAAAAATAACATTTTTAAAAATGTAGTGCTATAACTAATTGTTACTTAAGTTTATTATTTACTTTTAATAGTTTTAGCATTTACATATCAATTAGTTTAAATCCAAATAATAAACAAAAATTGTGTGTTACAACTCGTTATGTTAATAAAAGTCTACACAAAGAACAACCTAAAGTAGGCTACAAAATACCCAATATATTGTATTAAATATTTAAGGCCTAAAGCAGTTTATAAACTAGTTTAGCTAAAGCAAAAAAATGTTTTAAATAAAAAATTCAATTTAAAAAAAATATGTATGTACAATCAAAAATAATCATACATTTTTATATAGTATTTATGTAACTAATAAAATCCTTAAACTAGGCTATAGAAAATTTTTAAATTGCCGAATACTTAGTTTTGAAAGCAAAAAATGGAGAAAAGTTTTTAAAAATTTATTTAGTTAATGCAACTTTATTGAACTTTAAAGTAGGCCACAATTGATTAAATTAATTAAATAAAAATTTCAATTTAAATTGTCAAAAAAAGGAAATTTTAATATATTAAAGATAATTCTTGGAAATTGCATTAGAAAGGTGAGGTTTTGTTTAGTTATATAAAAAATAATGAATTAAAATAAAACAGAATGTAAAATGTCAATTTATAAAAGCTTATATTGTAGCAACTGCTTTCAAGTGTAACAAATCTCACCAAAAACATTACATTTGTGGCTGCATGTGTTTTATGCCAAAACTTAATTTTAAAGTAAAAAAAAAATTTCTCTAGTTTTCCATTGAATGCAAAGAAATTTTGTATGCATTTGTTTATTTTCCAAAGAAAGTTTCTAATATATACTTTATGTTTTTGGTTTTGCTAAATTGACAACTTGCTTAAATGTAACAGGAAGTTTTGCCCAGCCTTAAAGTATGTTAGGATAGATGTTGTTAAAGTCGTTTTAATTAAACAGGCAAATATTTAATTTTTAAAGCAAATTACAAGTTTTTACAAATGTTAAAGGCCAGCAAGAATTCTTTGTAAAAATATTTCAATAAAAAAGTGCCATGAATTTTGTTGTTGATTTCTTAAAGCAAGTAAAAAGTTTATTTCGCAATAAGTAGATTGCTATTATTTGACCTTTTCTTAATTTAAAAAAGTGCTATGAATTTTGTTGTTGATTTCTTAAAGCAAGTAAAAACTTTATTTCGCAATAAGTGGATTTCTATTATTTGACCTTTTCCTAATTTAGTTCTTTTAATTTTGACCCACTGGAATTTATATTTAGATTTTATTATATTGTGCTGAAGTATGTAAAAAAAACCAAATCAATCCACACTTTTATTGAATTTAGACCATTATAAAATATTATTGAAAATCACAGCATATTTTTAGGGGAGAGAAAATGTGGTAAATGAAAAAAAAGCCAGCAGTTAATTGAGAATTTCATTTTATGATGACAATGTGTTGAAAAGATTTAAAGTAAACGCACAGCAAAGCCAACAAATTTTTATATATATTTTTAAATATATTTATATGTGTATATGCTTTGTGGCATTTTACGGTATATTTAGAATTAATTAAAAATGTCCAGCATATTTTCTACATAATAATAGTTATGTTAAGTTTTTTATAATAAATACTTAAAATAAACACAGCAATATAACAGTAAACATGTGGTGTTGTTACCGAAAAAGGAAATTAAATAGAAAATAAAACCCCCTACCTTTTACTGTACCACAAACAAAAAGAGAAGCATATATTGCAGGAATTTAACTGCAATACAAAATGTTAGACAAGTTGTAAAGGTTTTTTAGGTTTTTTTTTACTAACAGTTATTTATAATAATTTTTATAAAATTTTACAACTTATTTTAGCTGAATTTAACTTAATTTAAAATTCCGTATACATTTTTCTATTTCACTGTAATACTTTTGAAAATTATTGTCTTTTAACAATTTATATATAAAAAACTACATCCCCTTATTAATATTATAGACTACTTTTTCTTATTATAATATATTTGCTTTATCTTATTTGACTGTATAAAAACTTGTTTTAAGTTAACATTCTATTTTTTTATTCTTTTATAAATTACAGTTAATTTTAACTTGGTTTGTGTTCATTTATATATACAAACGTTTTCTTGCACACTTACAGGCTGACCTAAAATTTAATAAATTATTACCTACTTTAGGTGGCTGCTATTAATTATTTGATAAAAAAGCACAGCCAAGCTGTAACAGTGTGACCTTTTAATGGCTACAATTAAGTTGGTATTTTAAACTGCTACTATTTTTTTTCTCTTTTACAGCTAAAGCAGGAGTTGAAGAAAAACTTTGCGGGTTTCTTTTCAATTTAACAGATTCAAAGCATATGCTTAGGGATTACAACTATTTGTGGAGTAAAATATGTGAGAGAGCTGGAGGGTTAATAGATTTAATACTTTTATAAAAGAGCATAGGAATATATTAAAATTTTAGTTTTTTTTTTTTTTTTACAAAGTTTAGGTTTTTTCTGTTCGAAACAGATTTTAATAAACATATTGTATTCAGCATACAATTTACAAATACAATCGTACAAAGTTAAATTTTAGCTTCAATCGTAAGTTTTTACAAATCTTCAATTGTAGTTGTTTAACAATTTATTTTTATTATTTATTTAGGTCTTTATGTAATTTTATTTAAGTTTAAGTCGTAGGTCTTTAAAATTTTAAATTTCCGCCTCAATCTTAGGTCTATCAGTCGTAGATCTTTATGTAGTTAAATTTTATTTTCAATCATATGTCTTTACAAAGGTCAATTTTAGATTTAATTATAGGTCTTTGTATAGTTAAATTTTGTCTTCTATCTTAGCTTGTTATGTTGTTTAATTTTAGCTTTAGTAGAACGTCTTTATATAGTTTAATTTTACCTTAAAACATAAGTCTTTATGTGCCCTGGTTTTCCATTCAAAATCCTTTAGTCATTATTATTATTAGTTTGTTATATAATTTGTTACTAAAAATTTAAAATAACTTTGTAGTTTAAACATAATTGCTGCAAATTGTTCAATTGTTTTAAAAGTTCATTAAAAAACACACATTTTACAAATGTGTAATGTAAAGTTCCTAAAAGTATGCTAAATAATAAAATATTTGTTCATAGCATTATACATTCAAGTATAAATAATTTTTGCCATACTTAAGACAATTTTACATTAAGAATTTAAGGAATTTGCAATGGTTCTAACGGCAGACTGTTGACCTTTAGGGATTAACTCGCTAAATGAATTGTATTGTAATAAAACAATAAGGTTAAAGGTGCAATGAACTTTTTGTGTAAAGAAATTAATAAAAGAATGCTGGGTTTGCTTGTTCTTTTACTGAACAATTTAATACTGTGCAAAATATGTGTCATAAACTTCTGATTATTTGTACTTTTTTCTTAAAAATAGAATGTTTTTTTAGTTTATTAAATTCTAAAATAAAATTGATTAATTTAGTTTCTTTCTGAATATTTGTTTGAAAAATATGCTACATTTTTCTTACTTTTTACTGCCTAAATTGCTATTTTCATTTTGCCTCCTATTTAAGTTATTTATAGAACTTGTAACTAATTAGTTATTTTGTTATTTTTATAAGTAATTTTTGTAAATAATTTTAATGGAAATGTGAAGGACTTAAATATTTATTTACTAGCAAAGAGTTTTGTTTGAAATGGAATAAAGTTATAATAATTTTTTTTTATTCAAAACGCCTAAGCTTGTCTTTATGTAGGGAATACGGCAACGTTTACAATTCTGCCGTGGCTTTAAACTGTTAACAGTGAGGTGGGATTTGCTACACTACAGAGTGGAGTGGAACCTTAACAAGTGTAAAAAATTTATATTTTCTTAACTTCTGGTGGTTAGATTGCAAAATAATGTATGAACAAAATGTAAACTATTATGAATTTAATCAATAATTGAAAGAAATAAATTTTAAAAACTATTTTTTTGTAATTAATTAAAATGATACTAAAAATTCTACCTGTTCTAAAAAATCTGTTTCAGTTTTTTTTAAGCTGATTAAGTTACATAGTTTGGAGTTTGTTTGGAAACAGCCATGTCACAGAGTTTAATTCCGTTCGGAAGTAGAATTAATTCCGTATTTTGCTTCTATAGAAAAAGTAAAACCAAACATTGTCTATGTGGAATTGTAATTTTAAGCGTTTCTAGGTTTCATTCCGAAAAAATTTACTTTTTACGTTTTACTTTTTGTATAGAAGCAAAATACGGAATTAATTCCACTTCCAAACAGAATTAAACTTTATAACATGGCTGATAATTTAAAAACGAAATTTAAAATCATTGAAATCTTTTCTTATTTAGACAAGTTATCAGTTCTAAGAGTTTAAATATTCAGGTTTAATTTGAGCAAGATTCAAATCTTGTGATCTCGGTGATAAATTCAAATTATATATACACGACACATCATTTGCTCAGGATATTCAATGTGTCATTTGCTGTGTGACACATACCGTTGTTTGCTGGAACCAGAAGTTTTCCAAGTCTTTAACGTGTAATTGAAGCCAGAAGAAATTAGCTATTATATTGGTGACTTCCGAAAACCTTTCAATAAGAAGTCTACTGTGTTCAAATCACTTGATATTAGCGACCAGTTCAATCAATATCTGCCTGAGTACATTTCCTAAAATCGTTTACGCAGAATATTTTTTGTGTCCTTAGCTGAGTTTTGTGTATTGTTCTGCTGAAACCATAAGTCGTCCATTTCCATATAGTTGGGTTCCATACAGAGAGTAATTGTAAATAAGTGGATTTGTTTACTTTAGATTTTGTAAGACCACTCTAAAGGCAGGGAATGTTCTAGAGTTTAAGTAAGATCTTTATCTAAATAGAAACTACAATTGCTTCTCATTGTTTGTTATCTGAGTTATAAAATCATAAAGTACGCAGAACACAATTATACATAGAATATATTATTAGGCAAATATTCTACATGGCTTTGCTGGCACTCACGCATTCTTTTGTAAAAGATTTTGCATGAAAATTCTGTTTAAATCTGGTTTAATTTTCTTAATGCAGCATTGAATTTCCTCTTTCAATGCCTGGATAGTTATGGACTTGTTGACGTTAATAATAATTATTGGTTGATGAATTCAAACAACACTATAAAAAAAATCTAATCCTGTTGAATAATCTAAACAACCTAAGAGGCCCATTCTGATCACTTCAACGAGAGAGTAAACGACCAGCAAATGTCTCATGCAATAATTAAAATATATCTCTGGCCTTATGAAATATGTCACCATCTTGTTCAAACCAAATGATGTCCATAATATCTAATTTAGGCAGAAAATTAATTTTTAAAATTTTGTTAAAAAATCATAATGCACGTTATCTCGTGTAATATTAAGTAAGCCAAAACTACACTTTACATCAAAACTGACAGCAAATTCAAGTATTGCGTGAATTTTGAAGCACCCTTTAGTTTATCATTTGGCTAAGGCTAATTTGTTCAAACACAAAATATTAATATTTTCTAGGATTTTCTTACATACATTCAAGCCGCAAGTTTCACGTTTATTGTTTAATTTGTTAAGAACTATTTGAGAATATCAATTACAATCTGAAATCTTATCACTGCAATTAAATTAATATTAAATTGCAAATATAATTTTAAATTTCCTGGAAACCCGTACGTACCTATATGTACATATACTCGTATTGTATGTAAATTAATAACATATTTAATAATTTAATAAATCAGTACACTGTGCTACAGCCAACAATTACTTGCTAATGCTTGGTTTTCACTATGTCATTTTTGTTGTCAAATTGTATGAAAACGGGTTGTCATCAAAAAAATTTAATTTTTTGCAATCATCATTGCAAACATAGATGACGCCATATGACAACCCGTTTTCATACAATTGCCAACAATTTGGACAATTTGACAACAAAAATGACATAGTGAGAACGCGGCCTAAGAAAGTTACTCAAAAAATTTTTGTTCATGTTCTTCGAAACAGCTTTTCTTAGAATCAGTAGTGTAGGGAAACAAATAATCAGTTATGAGCGAGAAATTAAATGTTAAGATTCAAAGTGAAAACTCATCATGCCAAAATCAAAATGTCTTTTATAATGCAGAGAATTCTATTTATTATCTTTCCAAACATGTAAAGTTTTATCTATTCCGTGTAAGTTGGAGATAAACAGTTTATGCTGGTTTCACACTCCCATTTTAACATGACCTTTTCAATGGTCATTAAAATGGCAATAAGTTCTCGGACTTTTTGCACAGAGATTTTGTTTTTTTGAACAATAACCTCTTTTATTATAAAGATTGATCTAGTATTTTTCTAAATCAAATTTAAGCACATTTAATACTCTAAAATTTACATTTTAATGACAAGTCAATTAGGAGTCTACATATTTGTCATTTATTCTCATTTAGCTATTGAATATTATAATGTAAAGGTACGGTCACATTTGGCAAATATTTGCCAAACAAAGTTTTTTTTTTTGCCTTAAAAATATCGAATTTTGTGCGAACAAAACTTCATATGCGGGAAATTTTGTTTTACCTCTTTAATTTGAAGAAAGTATAGCCCGGCCATATAATACCCTACATCCAGTATAAGTGTAAAAATAATTTTTTAGAAACGGACAGTAGAACCGATCAAACAAAAATTTTTTGGCATGACTTCTGTGCATATAAATATATTTTGTGTACAAGTTTATCTCGATATAAACACTTTTATCGTAAAAGATTTGTATGTGTTAAAGTGATTTTCGAATGGTGGACGCTTTAACTTATTATGGACCAAGCGTTATTAAATTAAGTGTCATGTCATTTTTAACTAATTTGTGTTAGATTTTACTTGACTACCAAAAATTTTCAACAGATTTATTGTCGTTAAAGTGAGTTTTGAAAGT
This sequence comes from Bellardia pandia, assembly GCA_916048285.2. Classification (NCBI taxonomy): domain Eukaryota; kingdom Metazoa; phylum Arthropoda; class Insecta; order Diptera; family Calliphoridae; genus Bellardia; species Bellardia pandia. The sequence continues at coordinate 94,925,403 of OU696531.1, read as the reverse complement.
GGGTCTTATATGGGATATATGAATAATTATGCTCCGATTATTATAAAATTGGGCCGACTGATTTTTGTATATATGAAACATATTTGTTTTGAGTATTATTTGGATATCAAAATTTTTAAGAGAATAATGCTCTTTAAAGTGATTTTCGGCAATGGGCCTTATATGGGAGCTTTGGTCAATTATAGACTGATCTGTATCAAATTTGTAAATGTGATTTGTTTGGATACGTTTATAAATTAAAAAAAATTATAATCGATAAACACCTACTTCGGGAGAACATTTGTATAGGGGTTAGGTCGAGCAATTTCAATCCCAAATTTTATTGAAAATATCTTCAAAAGACTTACTCTGCGCACAAGTTTTACATAGACAGCCAGCCAGACAGACGGACGGACGGACATGGGTAAATCGACTCAGGAAGTGATTCTGAGACGATCGATATTATTTAAGGTTGGTGTTATATATGGGCGTTACAAATATCAGAACGATTCCTATATACCCTTCCCGCTATGGTGGTGTAGGATATAAAAAAGGGCCTTACTTGCACACCGATTTCTCACTGAAGCTTATGATGAATATGTTACATGGCTTTCAACGTGCGAGAAATAGTTTGTGCGGTTCAGAATCAGTGATTTTGACACTGAAGACAAAGACCGCCTACGCTAGCCAAAATGTTTGGAAAACAAGAATTGTAGGCATTACCACTTAAAGATTGTTGTCAAACTCAACAATAGCTTGCAAAATCATTAGGAGCTACTTAAACAGCCATTTCAAAAGGTCGACAGGCAGCAGAATTCACCCAAAAGCAAAATACCATATGAATTGTAGCCGAAAGAGCTGGAAAGACTATTTTGCATGTCCGAAATGTTACTTAAATGCTATAAAAGGAAATCGGTTTGCACCGAATATTTGTTTGTCATAAAAATTACATTCTTTTAGATATATCAAAGCATAAGAGATCCTTTGTAGAGCCCAGCCAACCAGCAAAATCGACACCAAATTCCAAATATCCTTGACGTTAAGGTAATAATTTATATTTAGTGAGACCAAATACCCAAACCATCATCCAAATGAAACTGATTTATTTGAAGAAAGCATTGATCGCAAAACCTCTCAGAATATGTGGCCAGACATGAAAGCGTAATACTCCATATGACAAGTGTTGAGCACATGTTGCAATTGCTATTAAAACTTTTTAGAAAGAAGCTTTTTGGGTGATTTTGCTTCACCTGCCTTATAGTTCAGACCTTGACATATCCCATTACTATTTGTTTCGAACGATGCAGAACGCTCTCTCTAGGATACGTTTTACTTCAGAACAGGGTAGGTATCCAAAATTGGCTTGAATCGTTCTTAGCCTCAAATGATTAAGAGTTCTTTTGTCGTCATATTCATGTGTTGCCAGAAAGATGATAAAAGGATCTTTTGTCCTTTTATAAGTCTTTCGAATTCGGAGGAATTCTAAAAGAAAATTAATCTTATTATATGTGACCCGGCCTATGAAAAGGTGGCTTATGACTCAAAAAAGAAATTGCGAGACACAGCTGTTGATTCTGGATTTTCAATAAAATTCTGGTTTTCTTTCATTTGTGCTCTTCTTTCTCTACATTTTTAGTACACTTTTAAGCAAGTTAGTACTTTCTAGTTTTCACCACGTGGAAGAGCATCTCAAAAACTATCGAAACCAAAAACAAAAAGTGGAAACATTTATTTTAAATCATAAGCCACTTTTTCATAGGCCGGGTCACATATATTCTATTGCTTCTGTAGCTTGTTGTTATTAAAAGTCATATGTCATTCAAATATCTTTAATGAATTTAATTAGACTTATCAAATTACTTAAATATATGAAGTTATGAAGCTGTTTAACACAATTTCCAGGAAAACTCTTTACATATTTGTATACGTATATTAACATCTTCACATGAAATTAATAATCTGCTATTTGAGATAAATATATTTGCTGAAATTGTAACCTTGGAAATATTTAGTATAGAATTTCGTGGAAACAAAAACTTGCTAATTAAATTTTGCTGGATTTTACTTCAGCATATGAATGTGCAAGGTAAAAGCTTAAAAAAGGGTGTTTTTAAGATGTAGTTGGAAATCGTGGTTCTGTTTGAAATACATATTTATCATGCACTACGTCCATTTTATGGTCAACATAATCGTCTATTAGAGCAATTATCTTATAATAACATGCATTCGTACAGTGCGTACAGAAGAAGTCATTGCTTCTGTAGAGCGTAGCGTAGAAGAAGACCCCAATTAGTCTATCCGCCTTAGTGCGCAGGAATTGGATAAGTGTCCATCCACTTTATGGAAGACTTGCGGAAAGAGTGCAAGAATTAAAGCCACACGATCACCCAGCAAGGCGTATTTTCGGTGAAAGGGCCCAAAACAAGATTGTCGTTGATCACAATTCTCATAAGCGAATTTTGTTTAGCAATAAAGCTCACTATTGGTTTAATGGATACGTCAATAAACAAAACTGCCGTATTTGGAACGCTGCTGATAATTCTCAAGTGTATGTTGAGACAACGAAAAACTGACTGGTGGAATAATTGTTCCATACTTGTTTAAAAACGAACCTGGCCAGAACGTTACAGTCAGTGAGGAATGCTATAGAGCCATGACCACAGACTTTTTCGTTCATCAATTGAACACTCAATTGATTTATTAAAAGAAACGTTTGTTAACCGCATAGTTTCACGTTTCGCACCCGTGAATTGGCCGCCAAGATCGTGTGATTTCGTGCGCCGCTTGATTAGTTTCTGTGGGTATATGTAAAGTTGCTTGTCTACGTCGTTAAGTCCGAAAAGATTGCTCACTTGAAGGACAACATTCGCCACGTTAATCCCGATATACGGCTAAAAATGTTGGAAAAAGCCATCAAAAATTGAACCCTCAGATTAGACTACATCCCAGCCAGTCATAGCAGTCATATGCCAGAAGTCATATTTAAATTATAATGCCAGAAGATTATATTTCAAGTAAAATTAATTTTATGGGAATTTAAAAAAATCATCTTTGTTGTATTCCATTGCAAAATTCTATACATCTAAAACAACACCCTTTACCATAGATATAACCAAACAACTTTTAGTATTATCATATTTCCCTAAAAGTCTTATAATAGTTTGCTGTATTGGAAGCCAGTTAAAATTGTTGAATTTAAGCATTTGTTAACTCTGTCTTATTTAATTAAATTAACGCTGGCAAGTAGACTATAAATAAGTATTATGCGGTCTCCTTTAAATATGCAATAGACATTTTCTCATATATTATTCCTTCATTTAAAGTTCGTTTGAAGCCTTAATTTTAGAAATTCTCTAAAATACAATTTTAGTAAATTTAATTTTAAAATGCTTCACTTTTTCCTGAGACATTGCAATATAAATCCCACAAAGTAGACTATAATTAAGTAAAGCTTCTTATACATTTATCAAATATGCAACAGCTATTCTTGTAATATACTTAAACTTAAGTGTTCTATGCCTATTAAAGCATATTTAATAAACTTTATACATAATCAAGCAGAAAACTCTATTTAAATGCACTTTATTTGTTATTCCCCTCATTTTACAAATCCACCCTTAAAGTATGCTTTTGTTTAATTTAAAAAACAGGTAAGTAACTCATCTCTGTAGCACTCGTTTTTATTATAATGTTTAAACAAACTTTTAATACGTCTATTTAAAACTGGAAATCCTTTTTAACAAATGCTACCTTTAGCTGAAGACATGTCTTGGTTCTTTCTCTACTGTCTCAACTATTAAAGACCAATTCCCTGCTAAATCCTTGTACGTGTCTCGATTACACATCAAATCATGGCATTTACGTTTTTGTTTCCTTTTTTTTCTGGTTTTTTTTTTTTTTTTGTTCTTTTTATGTTTTGGTAGTGTTACTTACAAAACAAATATTATTGTTTAGTTTTAATTTTTCTTAGAAAAGTGTGGCTGTCCTTAGAACTAACCCACCACTAGCCAGGACGGGTTTGTCGTCAACATCTTACCTGCCAGCAATCAATGTGATGAAAATAGGAAAAAAAGAAAAGAAAAACTTGAAACAAAATTTTTATATTGTATTTTTTTCTGTCATGGCTAAAACTTAAAATAAAGATAGAAGCATACTTTAAGGTGGCCATAACAACCAGCTAAGATAACACCTTAAAGCAGCCTTAGTTTAAATATTCTAGGTTACTCCATGTTTAAGCCATACCATCTGTTGTAGGGTGGTATTTTCCCCTTAGCAATAGTAGCCTTCTTTCCCATCAATAGATTGCAGCTTGTATTCTCGTATTGTTTGCGTTTTTGTTGTTGGTTTTATAAAGTGTAAAACGTTTCAATTTACACTTGAATACCAAACTAAAGTGGCACTCAAAATATGCCAGCACAAAGGGAAAAAAACTCTAAACCGTATTCCCGCCTGCAATTGTTTGAAGTAGAAAAAATAATATTTGTATATTGTTAAGGTGTAACTTGTCGGTGGCAGTAAATGCTTTTATATGGCAAAATATTTATAAATTGTAGTATTTCTACCACTATTCTAAGTTTATTTGTTCTAACCGGGATTTCAACATTTTATGGGGGTGTTTTTTTATTTTTATAGAAATCCAATTTATTATGAAAATATCAGGGTAGAAAACTGACATGTCTTTGCATAAATGACAATTATGAATAAAATATTGATAAATATATTCAAATGCTTATGTTTAATGGATACTTTGGAAATGATTGGAAAAATGAAAAGAAATATTTATTATACGTTAAATTTCAAAGTATCACATCGCTTACAAACAGAAATGCAAGCTATACTAATATATAATTGTACAAATTTCTTTATATCTTGTTGATGATATTAAACATAATTTTTAGTAATAATAATTAATAATATTAATATTTCTTATTTTAGTTTCAGGTAAACTATATTTTTAAGCTTGATGTTATTTTTGTATCGGCGTAGTTTATGTAAGTACAAATACACATGTATTTAAAATAATCCCCTGGCTCACGATAAGACTTAAGACACAAACTTTTTATCGTATCTATTTTTTACTCAATCAAGTTTGTTTATTCCACAATCAAGTTTGTGTCTTAAGTCTTATCTAAGCGAACGTTATCGTTCGACATCGTTGGCTAGGGGGTAAGTTTAATAAATTGAATAATTTGTTTAAAATTAAAACGTTAAAAAATTTGATTTTTATTAATATTGCTACATACCATAACGATTTTGTTCCGTTTGAGTTTCAAATTATTCAACAGGACACAGTGGGGTATTATCTAAATTTGTTTGTCAATAATTATTATTATTATTTTAAATATGAGCAACCAACATCTCTAGGCTGGCAAATCGTGGAAATTAACAAATTGAAATTCTGTCTCCCCCATTTGTGCAAGCAGGCGAAACTAGTCCGGGGTTTACACTTGCAACTGCAAGTTCGAAAAAGTCAATACATTCACACTTTTTTACTAACAAATCACACATGCAGGCACTTGCAGCTCACTTGCAAGTGAATTTATCTGGACAGTGATTTTTTGACACTTTCAGCAATAAAGTGACAAAAAGCTAAACAGAGTTGCCAAATAAAAAAAATCAGAATAAATTTAATGGATTGTGGTAAAATAATTAATAAATATTTAACTTATTTTATGTATGTTTGTAAAAAAAAAATATATTTTTTTTTTCAAATATGAAAAAAGAAGTGTATTGATATTATTTTAAAGCATTAGATAATAATTAAAATAATAATAATAAATTGTAATAATTATTTCCCTACAATTATACTCATGTGAAGGCCATGACAACTCTTGGTAAACAAATACAAACTTTGTGCGCCATTTGTTAATTTTAAAAATTATTTTCTATAAACAATTTAATAACAAAAATATTGTTTAGAAAAAAAGTAGTAAAACAATTTATAGAAAATATTTTTACATACAACTTATAGTTTTTGCTGGAAAAAAATGTGAGTAGAAATGGTAAAAAAATTTGGTTATGGAATTTATGATTTTTTTTTTGTTTTTTCCAGTTTTACTGGAACTACAATGTTCAAAATGGATCCAAAATTAAATCTGTAAAATACAATTGAACCTTTTTAATACATTTTTCTTTTTCATATTCATTTAATAACTCTTTTAGTTTTCACTACAAACTAATTTTTTGAAGTTTACGCTTTGACAACATTTTGAAAATAAACTTTCACTGTCCTGTGTAAACAGTAATGCTACTTGCAAATGATTCGAGTTTTTCGAATAAGTTTTCGTATGTAATACGTAAGTACTTGCATGTGTAAAGGCAGGGTTAAGCTATACTGCTAGCCAAACAACCGAGGGACTGGAATGTCAGGCATCTCTTAACCATATGGTGATGAACGACAAGGATTAATCACATTGCGTTTAATCTACACAATTGGAAAACTTTGTTTCTAGAAGTAAAATACAGCATTTCACGACTTCTGCAGATGATGTTATAAAATTTCTTACGGCCTCTATACAGTCTTAACCAATCTGAGATTCAAAATATTAGGCAGCCTCTTTTTGCACGATAACTCAAAATGGTTGAAGGGTAATTTGTACTCTTAATCTCAACCCATTATTTTTCATGTATCACATATAAATTCATTTATATGAACCCAGGTGCGAATGGTTGAGGATAAAATTTAACATTAGAGAAAAATTCTTATTATTTCGGCTTGATTTCATTTTATAATTAATAAAATGCATTCCAATGTGCCAATTATCTATAAAATTAAACTTTACGAAGGTATTCTTCTAATTAATAATTATAAAATGAATTCAAGCCGAAATAATGAGCATTTTTCTCTAATAATAAATATAATAGTTCAACCATTTTTCATTAAGAAAAACAGTAGTCTCTAAAAATTGACAAAATTTAACTTCAAACCGACAAATTTTCTCGCACATCACGGGCGTTCCACAAGGGTCAATACTAGGACCACTTCCATTTTCAATATATATTAATGATCCACCACAACAATTATCACATTGCACAGTTCAAATGTATGCTGACGATGTTCAGCTATGAATGAATGTGTTGATAAGCTGAATTCGGATTTTTTAAATATTCAATCTTGGGCAATATCTAATGGTCTCCGTCTTAACCTCTTTAACATCTAAATGTTTATTAATTTCTCAATATGCGGTACAAACTATTGATATACCGAATAATTTTCAACTCTACACTCACCTGGTGAGATTGTATTATCAATGCTACTGGAAAAACCTTCTCAATATAACGCGCACTATGGAAAACCCAACACCTGATACCGGTTTTCATACGCATAATGCTTGCAAAAACTTTTTTGATTTTGACGGTTCTGAGTACAAAAGCACAAGGAAACTTACTTCTGTGTATAATTCAATCGTGAGATATGTATTCAACTTAAGAAAATCGTGGCACATCTCACGCTTTAAAACAAAATTATTGCCAGTAAGTTTTTGGTACTTTCTAAAAATTAAATGAACCATCTTGTCTTTTTAATCGGTTCTTTTTCACCTCGTTCGAGGAGGAGTAATAACCTAATTCAAATACGTCATAAAAAACTTGTCAATACGTTATCTATTCAATTTGTCTTTGCAACTCGCCACCACCAAGAATACAGTTTTTGAATTTAGGAAATCTACATATAACTACAAGGTGGCGCAAAAGTAATCCGATTGGCCCCTAATGCCAGTTCTGCAATATTCCGCGTTCTGGAGCAGTGTAGCGTAACATTGTTTATTAACGTGTATTTCGCATGTGTTTACTACACAAATGTCAAAACAGAACTGACATTAGGGGCCTCGCAAAATTTATAGCATTTTCTGATAGGAGGATTACTTTTGCGCCACCTTGTACTTTAGTGCATTAGTTTATACCTATTTTACTATTTTTATTATTTTTATTAGCTCTTAACTTATTTAATTTAATTTTTATCTTTGATGTTATTTTCATTATATTTTATAAGATCTTCTTGTCATTTCACTCTACATACTTTTTTACATACGACTCATCTTGTACTGTAATTATAAAACTTTTAGTTTTGTTGTACATGGTATTAAATAAATAAATAAATAGAAAGAAATAGACCTACGATTGAAGCTTAAATGAAACTATAATAAATATCGAAATTTAAAGCTAAAATTTAACTACAGAAAGACCTACGAGTTAAGCTTAAATTAAACTATATAAAAACGACTGAAGCAAAAATTTAATTACATAGCGATGACTTAATATCAAAAAGGCCTAACTCGATTTTTTGTTACTTTACAGACGAAGGAAAAGACAATGTAAAATTTTAGATACAACAAAAATTTTAATACAATTTTTAATAAAAAAAGCAACACATTTTATTAAATTTCATTTAAATTTCATTTAAATTTTTTTAATGAAGTTATCGAGATAGGCCATTTTGTATTGATTTGTTTTTAAATTGAGTTAGGCCTTTTTTATATTAAGCCATTGATATACATATAAAGTTTTCTTTGGCATGATTGAAGGTTGACTGGCTGGTTGAAATTAACGACAATATATAAAGTATTAATTTATTTTCTTAAATAAATATCGCTCATTTGCTGCAAGACCGGCATAAATCAAAAAACGTTATTTTTAAGTTAATGATGCAGAATTGTTCGTTATATCATACTCTATGTTGTGTAATAAATTCATATGAATATGTCTTAGTCCCGGATCACACGCTGTTATAGGATTTCCTCTTTTCTGTATAAGGTGATAGTAAATTGAAAACTTTAAACGCGTTTTCGGCAAAATCGAGTTTTTTTTCACTTATGCCGGTCTTGCAGCAAATGAGCGATATATTAAAATTTATTTTGTTTAAATTGTGGCAACTTTCCTTGAATTTAAGACATATATGTATTTCGTTTTCATTCTTTTACTAAAGTTCTCTTCAAAATTCTTTTTCTTGAGATTTCCTGCTTGTTTTTCCTTAAATTCTTAAATTTTTGTCATACATTTTGCATCAGTCATTGTTGAATAATTCAGTGATTTTTATTTCGTATTCAGTATAACAATCTATATACACTTTAAAGTGTGCACTTGAATTGTATTTATTTCTTTCTTTCGTTTTTTTATATTCATTTGTTTGTATTCTTGAGATACATTTGAGGAATTTCCATTTAAAGGAGTTCTTTGGAAAAAAATAAAGCTACGATATTTATTGCAAGAAAATGTTGAAGTGCAAAGGTTGTGGTAGAAGTTTAAGGCTTAGATGGAGTGAAAAAGTAAATAAAGTTTAAGGGAAATAAATGGATTTAAATTTTTTACTTTAATTAATATATTTTGTAGGTCAAATAGCAAAAACTTAATGATTTTTCTAAGGTTCAAGCAGTACTTATGTATAGACCAACAGCAAAATAAATGCAACATATTGTCTAAACAGCAAAAAATCATTGACATTTCTATTACAAAATGTTATATAACCTTTGGAACAATTTTTCACAAAATATATTTAATGTTTATATTTAAAATTAAGCTTCTTACTTATCCTCTGTTTGTTTTTTGAGAATTTTGAAAGCATGTACAAAACAATTTAAGAAAAAAATCCTTAACATCCTTTACAAAATTTTGCTTTATTTTTTAAGTACTGCATGCCTTGCTTTGTTTATTTTTTTTAAGCAGTATTGATTTTTGTTTAAATTTGTTTAATTCCCAGAATATCTTGAACATTTATATTGTTTACTTAGATGTTTAACAATATGGATTTTATTTAGTAAAAATTTGTAGGAAATTTAGTTTTACTTTTATTTTGTTTATTTTAGTTTAGGGGTCATTTCTAGTTGAATTAATCGATTTCTGGGTAATTGATATGTTTGTTTTTTATTTAATATAAAACAATATAAATTTTCTTTAAAGATTTTAATTTATTTATTTTATAAGCTAAAACATTTATTTGTTTCCAATCCTAAAAATATGTTTCATAATATGAAATAATTTAAACTCAGTCAAATTAGTATGAGGTTAATTAAATACAAGCCTCTTAGATCTCTTTGAAATAATAGAATTAAACCAGGCTTTTAGGCTAACGAAAACAACTTATATTTTTCACATTTGAAATATGAAGCTACAAAATTTTTGTCTCATAATAATCAATTTTAATGCTTGTCAAAAAACTGTTAAGCAGAAAGAAAAAGCACACAGCTAGAGCTGACATAAAACTAAATATAATAAACTTTACATGCCAATACATACATATAGAAATACATATAGAAATAAATAAACTTGCATTTATATACACACATATGTATGCATTATATCTGAGTTTGTGTGTGTAAGAGAATAATCATGTGTGTCTACTACTCTTCTAAATGGCTGTGCAGACACAAACATAAACACAAACAAACAAAAAACTATAAAGGACTAGGAGAAGAGTAAGACAGCAGGCAGTGTGGAGTAGATGTTGTAGAAAAAAAACTAATCAGGATTTTCATGCTGACACCCTCTATACCATAATTTCCGCTTGATTAATGAACGTTGAAATGTTAGCTAACAGATATATACATACGTATATATTTCATATATACGAGTGTAGCTTTAAAAGTTCTTTTAAAAATTTGGAAATTATTAGAACTATTTTTCACTCTTTTCAACCACACAATCTTGTGGAATGTTCATGCATTTTTTCTCTAGATTTTACTAACTTAATTCTTAAATTTTTAGTTTATTCACATGTAATTTAGTTTAAATTACATCCTCTGTCAAAATACTTAGCTTGATTATTTACACATCAAAATTTAAGTTTTTCTATAGACATTTCTCAAGTTCTTTTATGCCTGCCTCCTGTCACTTACACACACTGTCATATCATAACTAACTTCCCTAGTTTATGGTGTTTCATTCTTTCGTTGCTGCTGTTTTTGTTTTCATTTGTTACTGCTGTTTTTGATTTGATTGTACATAGTTGAAATTTTTAACAGCATTTCGCCAAATAATACGAAAACTAATGATGGTATGTTATTGTTGCTATAGCTGCTAAGCTGTTTCTATATAGATATTCGCACTACCCGCCCTTCCATGTGGGTTAGCTGAATGGAAGAGCAGATGAAACTATGCAAAAGGAATATAATCATAAAAAGAACTATGAATGTCAAAAATCAATCAAATTTGCACTTGTACAAGGGCCAACAAATATAGAACTGAAAGATGAAATTGTGTTTAAATTAGAGCTGTGTCGTTCATGAACGAATGGGTTAAAATGAATAGATCACTTTATTGAACGGAATGAGCCAGTCATTTAACTGAACGGTTTTCGTTCAATGGTGTTGGGATCAATTTCGTTCAGCTGCTGTTTATCAAAAGACAAGAAGAAAATCACATTCAATAAGGGTTGTATTCATTCATTCAAAGTGAACGATTGAACGAATTGAATGAACGAATCAGTCTTGGATAAATGAATGAAAATGACCGGTCAGTGAAATGAACGACCGGACACAACTCTAGTTAAAAGAAGTAATCTCTAAAAAATGAATTGTTTGTTTAACTGTCAATAATTAGGTTAAATTGCAAGAGCTGATGTGGTTAAATTTTAGTTGGAATCATACGTATTTAGAAAGTTAAATTTTTGCTCCTACCGCATGTAGTTCAATATTAGCTTTGGGTATTGCTAATGTTAAATTTTATTTTTCAAGCGAAGGTCTTAAGTAGTTTTGATTTTAGCTACAATCGTAGATCTTTATGTACGAGGGCGGTTTGGCAATTTCTTAGCCTAGCACAGAAAGAGAATAGTTAGTTTTTCAAAAACACTTTTATTTTTCAATATAATCTCCCGAAACTTCAATACACTTAGTGCAACGCTTATTTAGCAATTCTATCCCTTGATTAAAATAGTTTTCCTCAAGGCCTTCAAAATAGTGGTTTACAACTGTAATTGCATCTTCATTTGAGGTAAAACTCTTGCCAGCTAGTATTTTTTTTTAGAATTGGGAGCAGGTAAAAGTCACTGGGACCTAAATCATTAGAATAAGGTGGGTGGTCAAGCAACTCTTAAACTTAAGTTCGTCGATTTTAGCCATTGTTAAAACACTCCTGTGGGCTGGTGCGTTGTCTTGATAAAACCTTACTAGCCGATTGGATTATTTTTGCCTTCTTTGGGCCACTTTTTTCAGCTTCAGTCCATTGCTTGGATTATTGTTTTGTCTCTAGAGTATAGTGGTGGATCTATGACTCATCCACAGTTATGAAACGATGCTTAAAATCTATTTTATTTTTCTTAAAAGGATCCAAACCAGCTTGAGAAATTTTCATTCGACTGTTAACAAATCCGGCATCCATCTTGCAGAAAGCTTTTTCATCTGTAGTTCTTCATGCAAAATTAAATGAACTCGATCATTTGTGATACCCAGCCATTTCACGCACGAGGTTATTAAATTGAGTGACATTCCCTGCTTGGATTTGTGTTCTTATATTCTTAATTGTGCATATAGGATTTTGAGACAAATCATATTATTATATACATAAGATAAATAGACCAATTTCTGTAATCATTTGAAAAGTACACCGTCCTAAATGCAGCTGAGAGTCAATGGTTTTCATCAATTTTCACTAGTTCCTTAAAATATAATAAGTAGTATATTGCAAAATATATACAATCCCAAACAATATGTTTACTTCGAAAACATACAATAATTCATCAATTTTCACTAGTTCCTTAAAATATAATAAGTAGTATATTGCAAAATATATACAATCCCAAACAATATGTTTACTTCGAAAACATACAATAATTCCAACAGTTTCCTTCCTACATTTTGCTATTGCACTTACGTATTTTAATGTAGATTTTACAAACTTCTTGTTTAAACTCCTAAAAGTATGCATTAAAATCCTAAAAAAAAAACAATTTTAGCTCCATACATATATGCTTCAAAATTTACTCTACTGGCTAAATAATTTTTCAAACATTAACCTAAAAGTTTTAAACTTAAAGTTAAAAGCAAAACATTTTTTTCCACAACTAACATGATTTCAACCAACAATTAATAGTAGAAAAAGTGTATAATTTTAGTTTTTGAACTTTCTAGCCTGTAATTAATTGCTTTGTATGTACTAAGGGGAAGATACAAATGATTCACACAATGTGGGCTGATGAAAATCAAGCGAAAACTATGAGTGGTTAAAGAAAACCACAAAAATGGAAATAGAAAACATACAACAATAGTTAAATGAAAAGTAACGCCTTCAATTATCAATAACGTTATTGTAAACAATAAAAAAAAAAAAGAAAATTAGAAAAACTGAAAAATTTTCTAATTCTGCCGCAAACGCTTGGCCCCACCGCCTACTACTATTTATTGAGCATTTGAATATGTTTGGCTGAACAACTAAAAAAGCACCAACATCAACTCTTTTGTTTAACAAATTACAAAGAACATTTAAACAAAAAAGAAAATAAAAATAACAAAAAAAAAGAAAAAGTATAACAATAATAAAGAGCATGCAGTTGCATGTTTAGGATATATAACCAACAAAAACAATAGTAAATAGCAACAACACAACAAAGAAAATAAAACAATAAAAACAAATAACAGCAAACGAGAGTTTTATAGACAAGTAGTTAAAACGAATCCGTTGTGCCCTACGGCGGGAGTTGTATAAATAACTATGCTTAGAAAGATAAACAGCAAAAGGCATAGAAGGTTACATATCAAATTTATATGTACATATGTGTATGTAAACGTATAGAAGTCCTAAGGCGATAACTGTGTTAGTTATTCTAACAAAATATATTACAATAACTAGTGAATATGTTAGTCTTATCAAAGCGTATTTAAATGGGTCAAAATTCATTCAATCGGAAAAAATTTCATTATTTAGCAAGTGATATTTATTTGATTGAAGCTAAAATTTTACTAAACAAAGACCTAAAATTAAAAAGAAAATTAAGGTACATAAGGACTAAAGATAAAGATAAAGATATATCAAATCCTAAGAAATTTTACTTTGTAAAGACCTACATTTAAATTTAAATTGATCCACATACATACACGCAGAGACAAAATATAGTTGTGCATGTTTACCACAACTATTCCAACATTTTTAAACATTTTTTTAAAATATTATGGTCACTGTAATTATTTATATGATTTCAGCAACCATAATATGGTCAAGTTGCCATTTACAATTATGCAATGTTTATGTTAATCAGTTTTATGATGGAAAATTATACGATATTATGTTGTTCTCTATAATAATCAAAAAGCAACAAATTATGATAAATGGATTCATCATAAACATGACTGCAACAAATATATACTTAGTTACTACAATCGTATATATGATTGTAGTAATTATCTGAATCGTAACTTAACTATATTATGGTTATTGCAATCATAAATAAACTAAAGTAAATATAATATTGTTGAAACACATTGTTGTGGTAAACATGTACAACTATATTTTTTCTCTGTGTGTACCTAAGTTGGAAGCAAAAATTGCACCAAAAGTGAACTATATAAAGACTCATAAGTCGAGGCTAAAATTTAACTATAAAACAACCTATAATTGATTTTAAATTTTAACTACAGTGGCTCATAGCTTATTTTATGCAGTGGATTTTTTTTGTTTTCAAAGCTCCGCAAAAAGAAAACTAACGGAAATTTAAAAAATCAACTTGTGTCATTTCAAAGAAAAATGTTTTAGTCTAATAAACAAATATAATTTATTGCACATACATATGTATGGCCATTTAATATATTGCAAAAAAAAAAAAAAAAGCAAAAACATGCACGTTTTGTCTTGTCACAGCTTATTTTATGCAGACACGTATGAGTTTCAAAAACGTATAATTAAACTGGCAATTACACAATTTTTTATTTGGCGTGATAGTTTTTATTGTCTACAACAGATTTAAGGCGATTTTGCATAAATGCGACCAGTTTTTGGATAAGACAGTAAGGCTTCTTTTAAGTTTCTAAATTTGATTATAAATCTGCCGACTGTGGTGATGGTGTCATAAAATGTAGGTAGTTATACTTATATTAGCCACATTTGCACAATAACCGATTTATGCTTTGGATCGTTATCCCGGTAAAATAAAAAATATGATCTTAAACCTTCTGTACTTTTCAACAAGTTGTCCTTCAGAATCTGAAGGCACTTAAACTTGCTGATGGTTGTTTAAATAAATGTTAAATTCCTTGTACTAACAGCTGACATACAATCCCAATTTAAATTTCCTTTGTTGAGTTATATATTTGGTTTTCGTCAAACATACGACATTTCATCTGAACCGAATATGTTTAACTTAGATTCATCGGCAAAGATGACCAAATTTTAAAATGAAGATTCTTTTCAAACTTGTTTTTTTTTTTTGGAGAAATTTAGCCTCCTCAGTCTGTTGTTCGGGTTTATCTTGCGTGCAACTCGTTCATTAAGATCATGTTGGTGAACAGTTTCAACGCACAGTTTCAACGCAACATTGTCTGCTTAGGTCAGCTTCAACTTTAGAGGCAAATTGTGAAGCTGATAGCTGATGATAATGCTAATTGAAAATTTAATTTAGTGGCTTTCTGCCTTTGTTATAAGCAAGATTTTCATGGATGAGACTTACGATTGACGCTAAAATTTAACAACTTAAAGACTTACGATTGACCTGAAATTTAACGTCATAAAGACCAAAAATTGAATTAAATAAAGACTTAAGATTGAAGCCAAAATTTAACTTCATAATGACCAACAATTGATGCTGAAATTTAACTACAAAGAGACGAATGATTGAACTACATAAAATGTGACAATTAAAGCTAAAATTTATCTACATAAAGACCTAAGATTAAAGGTAAAATTGAACTATATAAAGATCAAAAAAAATTAAAGAAGCCTACGAATGACTTAGGATTGACGCTGAAATTTAACTTCATAATGACCAACAATTAAAGCTGAAATTGAACTTGGTAAAAATTTAAGATTGAAGCTGAAATTTAACTACAAGGAGATTGAAGCTTAAATATAATGAGAAAAGCTAAAACTTACCCTCTGGCCCACGATGTCGAACGATAACGTTCGCTTAGATAAGACTTAAGACACAAACTTTTTATCCTATCTATTTTTTACTCAATCAAGTTTGTTTATTCCACAATCAAGTTTTTTTCTTAAGTCTTATCGAAGCGAACGTTATCGTTCGACATCGTTGGCCAGGGGGTTAGCTTCATAAAGACCTACGATTGCAAAATAAATTGAACTATATAAAGACCCAAGATTGAAGCTGAAATTTAACGAAAAATAAACAATTGAAGACAATTGAAGCTAAAATGAAACTGTAGAAATACCTATGAGTGAAGCAAAAATTGAAATACATAAAGCCTATAATTGCAACTAAATTTGATACACTGAAATGCCAACGATTGAAGCTTAAATTGAATTAAATAAAGACCTATGATTGAAACCGAAATTTAATTCTATAAAGACCAAAAATTCAAACTTTCTTAAGACCTAAGATTGAAGCTATAATTGAACTACATAATGTCTAATGATTGAAGTTAAAATTTAACGACATAAAGACATATGATTGAAGCTTAAATTGAAAAAAGGCTCCAATATTGATGACAAGATTGTAGATTGTAGACTAGAGTTTGAGTTTTGTTGGAGACTTATCATAGTGTTAGTTTAAAGGTATGATCACATTGGGCAAATATTTACTCAAAAGAGCGTAACAAATATGTTTGCATTTTCAAACAGCCTCAACTAAATTGAAACTAAATATTTGTTGTGATTTGGCCGATATAAGAAAAGTTTTTTTTTAAATAAATAAACAAGTGCAAATATAGTTTATTTAGTGATTACGTCTTTTTCGACAAATATTTGCCAAGTACCTGAACGTACCTGAAGTTGTATTTATTGAAGATCCAAAGTGAGGTTTATATGTATATAACCGAGTGTACCTTTTTATTTAATAGTCATTTGTTAAGAATAAACAAATTGCCAAAAGCAAAACTTTTGCGAATAGACTGAAAAAAAACTATACAAATTGTTAGCAACAAAATTTTTGCAAAAGCAACAACAATAACAAAATTCCTTTAACTTTTTCATTCACAACAAATAGAGACAAAAAAAAAAGTACAAAACACATTTTGTACAAAATACTAACACGCAAACTTTTGCTAGAGGAAATCAAATGGTATTGAACTCAACTTTATTGTTTTGTTCCAACTCTACTACTCGTGTCTGCACTCTACCTAATTGCTGTTAAACGCCCTACGAATTCATCTAGTTACGCCTACAATGTTCGTTTTTTGCTTCTGCGAGTATGTATAATTTTCAAAACAACATTGAAAACTTAATTTTTCAACATTTTGTACAATTTGAACGTTTTGCTGTAAAAATAAAAGTATTTTGCAATTTTTGTTGGGTATTTTTTTGTTATTATTTTTCGTTCGTTAAATGTTTGGTCTCATTCGAAAGCCATAATCAATGTAATCGATACAAATTTAAAATGAAATTTTTGGTTTATTTATTAAAGTTTTGTTTTTTCGTTTTGCTAAATGAAATTGTGTTTCTATCTAGATGATCTGTTTATTTGAATGAAGTTTAAATATTTTATTTTATTTTTTTTTTTTTGTATATTTATTGTCAACAACATGCCATAGTTTTGTTAGATTAAATGGAAATGTTAAAGGAATTTATAATTCAGAAATACTAGGTATATATACTTTTGAAGTATACTTTCAGGCGATTAAAAAAATTATTGTTTGTAAGATATTTCAAGGGGTTGCAAATAATGTTGACACGGATTTTGGGAGACTTATTTTTGTAAAAACGAAAAAAATACGAAAAGAATAAGAACTATATTAATATATAATTTAAGTTTAATTTAACTTTATCATAACTTATTTATGTTTAAGTTTTCTATAATGAAAAATTTTAAAATTATTTATTAATATTGTTTTAATTTATACTAAAACAAAAACAACATATTTAACAATATTAGAAACACTACATATTTTCATTTATATTTTATAACTTTTACTCTAGAGTTGCATATAATTTCTATAAAATAGGCTGTGCCACAGTGTTTTTTTTGTGTGAATTAAATGAATATGTTATGCCTTTGGAATACAGTAAAACCTGTAAATTCGTGTGTCTGTTTGTACTAAATAAATACTTTTACAAATGTTTAAATATTCATTGAATATTTGATGATACTTAAATTGACAGTCTTTGTAATGACAACTGGCAGTGGAAAAGCTGTTGTTCTACTTTTACAGTTATTATTGCCAGCAAATGTATTCAGGTTGATGCATAGAATGGGATACAAGGGGTGCGCTAGACAATGGCCATTTATAATTTTTGCATCTGCTGGTATTTGCTGGTGACTATTGTGTGCATGAAAATGCATTTGTTGTTTAGTTAGTTAAGTTAATAAAAAACAACAAGTGCAAAATATGAAACAGTAGTGCTTGTGTCTGTTGAGGTATTAAAGGGCTGTTTAAATATTAGCCAGTCGGTTAATTTTTAGAGAATACTATGGTTGAACTTTTTATGTTTTTTATTAGAGAAAATATTTGACTTGAGTTCATTATTTTAAAAATTCAAAGAATACAATTGTAAAGTAATATTTATGTCCGTTGTAAAATAACTAAATTAGTATATTTTGAAATTTCTTTTTAGCAGTGTGACCATTTCAGCATTTTTGTGGCTAAATTTGGCTTATTTTATTTTAATTTTGCAAACAAATTTTACATATAAAATTTTTTAATAATATATTCTGCATTTTTTGGCCTTTAAAAATTTAAAAAATTTGTTGAAAATAGCTTGAAAATAAGAAACAGGAAAATTATATGAAAATTTTCAGAAATAAATGACAAATTTATCAACATCTGAAATTACAACTCTTGAACTAAAATGGCAAAATTAATTTCACATAAAAGGGAAAATCAAAACTCAACCGTAGAATTTTAAATGCAAGCATTGTATGCAAACACCCTTTCATCTCTTATTAAGAATACATTTTGCCAGTTAAGGTGGATTCAGCCATTCGTTCTGAACAAACTGTTTGTTCGGATAAAGTTTTTGTCATATGAGAGAGAGAAAATATTTTTCAAGAACAACTCTCAGCTTGAATTGTTTCAATTTTATATTTTGTCTGGTCAGATAGACAATTAAAAGTTCTATATGTCGTGTTTGTGAAATTAAATTATTCAATTTATTCATTAAAAATTTTGTAAATTGGTTTTGAAAAATATACAAAATATTTTAAAATAATTTTATAATTGTTTTGTATTCAAATCTTGGTGAACATCTGTTGGTTTACAACGAGTATTTAAAGAATCATGGCTTAACATGTAAAGGCTCTAAGTCCACTTTTATTAGAAATTGAGATTTTGATGCAGTTGTGTTCAGTAAGTAAAAATACATCGATTACAAAAAAAATAAATAAAGTTATCTCATTTGTTGTTGTTATATTGTAGTGCTGAGTAAAGGCACTAAGTTTAATTTATCACATGTAATGGATTTTTTTTTTTTTTGAGTTAGTACAAACTGTAAAATAATGTAGCCTACAAAAGTATCTACAGATGGAAACTAATGTCTAGTTGACGACTGGTCGGCGGGACCCGTCTCTGCCAGCTCGGCTCAGTGGTTGGGGGGGGGGATATAATTGACCTCGTCAACCAAACCATACCATTGCCCTCTATTATTTCAGAGTCCCTAGAAAAAATACTAACAAGAATGAAAGAACCTGTTACTAATAACTATTGTATTTGAATTGAATGAAAATATGCTGCTGATGTACTCTAATTGGTATTTAGTTTGTGTATACTTGTGGGATATAGATAGTAGGTCCCCACGTCTTAACCCTCCCAACCTTGTTCATCCTAGTAACTATTTTCTGGAGAACCCAATTTCAATAGGTTAAACTTCACGACCTCAAGGAAAAGTCTTTAGAAAATTTACTCAATCATAATTAGATTTATTAATAACAAAATTCAAATATAAAACATTATTAATTTTCTAAAAAAAATTAATTAGGAACAACAAATTCCCTAAACTCTATTTCTTACATAAACAATTTTTAGGAATTATAATATGACAATATTATCAATAGAAGAATTATAACAATAAAAAAATTCAAAGTTTTTAATATTTCTAAATTTTAAAAATTTTTTTTCACATTTTTAATCTTTCAAAAGTTTAATTCTTATAAATTCATTTTTAAATTTTTTTTTCACTCTTTTAAAACTTTTAGTATGTATTTAATTTTTTTAAACTTTAGTATTGCACGGTAACAACTCTTTTTATTATTTAAAAACAAATGGGTACAAACATGGAAGTAAATATCGTATTACTTTTTTTTGGTGGAAAAAATTTAAATTAAATTAGTGTTTGTTCCATTCCAAAATGGATAATGGTTTAGAAAAAAAAAAACTAATTTAACTTTTAATTAGCCAATTTAGGCCGTAATATATATTCAGAGTATGTTTATATTAATGGAGGTCAAACAATGATAAAACAATTTAGTAATAGTTCAACTTTGATTTTGTTATTATTTGAGAAGCAATGGCTGGTTATTTATGTTTTTATTATTAATTTAAGAAATAATAATTAACCAAGATTTAATATGTAATTTGTTTATTGGTTGAACTGATACCTAAATTATAACAAAACAAAAGAATAATATTAAAAAGAAATGAAAACAACTTACATGCAGTGACGTCGAAAGGCCTTCCAATGTTCTGCTTGCAGTAATTCCAATGATGATGTATTAAACAGGTATAATTTTGGTATTCGTTTTGTGTGGTGATCTGTATATTTTGTTTTATTAAATTTCTTATTTTTTTATCACTGTTTGTCTCTTGATTTTAAATCTCTTTTCTCTAGCTTGTACACAATTTTTTATAAAATTTTTTTCTGTAATGGATTTTTTTTGTTTTGTAACACTGTGTTGTAATAAAAAGGTTAATATGCAATACTAAAATTTGTTTTGTCTGTTTTTATGTACAGATAATTTTTTTTTAAATAAATTTTTTTTCTCACATAATTTATAGAAATTTAATAAGAAAACATACCAAAAGTAACACAACTCATTTAATTGACATTTATGCCCGTCTAGTAGTTTTTAATCTACTTTTGCATATAATTATTATGATATTACTCAAACACTTAAATTCAAAAATAATTTTTAATTTAATATGCAATGCTGGTTTTGGTTTATATTTTCGGTACTAGGCGTTGTATGTTTAAAATTGTAATGATGAGACAAATTACTTTAATCAAGTGAACAGTTAGGTTTCTGGTTTCTTTCTTATGATTTTCCAGTCCCTTGTATACGACCTTCTTCTACATAAATTTCGAAGCGCAACTCTCAATAAACAATTGGGACATCTTATCTTAAACCTTAAACGAGCCGAGATCCAAAATGAACCACTAGAGCTGAGCAAATAGAAAATTAATTCTGTAGAATTTTATAAAATTTATTCATTAGGCAAAAGGTTTTGGTTTAATTTACAAAATTGCACTTCAACTTACATGTTAAAAATGGGGGAGTTTTGCTTTTATATAATGGAGTTGAAAATTTATTTAACTCCAAAAATAAATTTTTAATGTCGACACTTCAAAGGTTTTATAAAAAAAGAATGATGGTGGATCCTTAAAGGCTCCTCCTTACTTTTGTGAAATTCAAAATGCCGATTTTCATAACCTTGAACATTTTTTCTTTCTTCTTTTTACAAAAAAACTAGCTACTCGTTAGTTTTATTTCCAATAATCAAATTGTAATTACAAATTGGTAACGCGAATATTTTTGTAAAAGATTTCGGTAATAGTGTTCATTATATATATGAAATTGGTAATGAGGTTCATTATATGAAAAATCTTAGTTTAAAAAATTTTAAAAGAAATTATGTTCATGATGAAACTTATAACAGAACAAGAACTATTTCATAATAAAATATACTATCGCACATTACACACATCTTTCTTCCAATGTTGAAATATCAACTGTTTCGCGCGGAATAGTCTGATAGTCCAACCAATTGACATAATATTATTTCTCAGTGGCTACACTCTCGTTGTTTTGAGTATGAACACCATTGACAGTCATGACATTAATCGTGCAATGTGCCAATTTGCAATTTTGTAAATATATTCGCCCTGGCCGAGTACGGACATTCGAGGAATACAATACATACCAAATGGTGACATTAATTTCAAACTTAGATATCCTGATGAATAGAAAAATCTACACCAACTTCATCAGGAAAGAAGAAAAATAAAAACTAGAAAGTTCGCAGACTTACAATATCTAAAATCCACTTTGCTTACAAAACACCATAAATTCTATGACGATTTGCCATACGAATAAAAATAGTCATCGCCAGTTATTTTACTTTTAAATCCATTAAAAATTTAAATTAATATTCAGGCATGTGATGGAATGAGTTTTGGAAGTACATTTTAATGCATTTCTAATCTTAATAATAATATCTTTATATTTTATGTGATAAAAGTTTTTCAATACAAAAAGTTTACGAAAAAATTGAATTCTAAAACTCAATTGTTTTCGTTTTCGATTTCCATTACATGCCTGATTACTTTTTTATGTATAACAGGAATGAAATAAGACTGAATAATTTTTCTTTTCATTATGTGCAAGTATATACAATATATTTGAATAAATTTTGTTTCTTTTTTTACAATAATCAAAAGAAACTTTAACTTTTGACATATTATTTTACATATTTTTAAATAACAACAATAAAAAAGCAACAAAAGTACACTTTCATTGTAGTAAGTAAGAAATATAAGTAGAGACAAGTTTCAAGAAAAAGATCTAAGTCCATGAAAACATACAAACTACAGCATCAGAAAAGGCTCTAAGTCCAAAAAAGCTTTTATCTCGGCAAATATTTATTTTTTCATTTTGCTTTTACGCAAATAAAAAACAAAGAAAAATACAAAAACAAATTGCATTTACAGATTTCAAAAATGTTTATTCAAAAAAAAGTTTGATTGTTTTTTGTTTCTCCTGTAATATGGTAAAATATGGACTTAGAGCCTTTATATGTTAAGCCAGCGATATGTAAATGAGTCAAGTACTTTTAATGTGGAGAATATTTTTTCAAATAAAAAACTCCTAGCGGACGAGACAAAAAACACAAACGAAAACAAACAAAAATAATAAATTGATAAAATACTAAAATATAGTTCACTTTTTTGATAAATAGTAAATAGTAAATAATTAAATGTTTTATTTTGAATGGAAAAATTTACGAAAAATTAATTTTTCTTTAAAATGTATTAAAAAAAGTTAATATACGGGAAAAATAACTTGTGTCATGCGCAGAGAGGTAATTTTGTTTACATTCTTTGCGCAATCTTTATTATTTAATTCATGATGTAAGTTGTAGTTGAATTTTATCTTCAATCATAGGTCTTTATGTAGTTCAATTTTGGACTTTATAATTGTTTTATTAAGAACAATTATTATTTTTATTTGAACTGTTAATTTCTCAATTTTTGATAATTTTTAGTTGGGCTCGAGGTTATTAAATTTTATTTTTATTAAATTATTGTTTTATAATGAAGGTAGGAATTGTTTTTACAACATGATAATAAATAAATTTTAATATGATCTCATGTTGTAAAAACAATTCCTACCTTCAGTAAAAATAATAATTTAATGAAAATTAAATTTAATGAAATTTTTAAATTTTATTTTTAATCGTAGGTCTTTATGAAGTTAATTTTTAGCTTGAATAGTATATTTTTGGGTAGCTAAAATTTAGCTTCAGTCTTAGATATTTCTGTAGTTCAATATTAGCTTGAATCATTTGTCTCTATGTTGTTAAATTTTAGCTATGATTCTAGTTCGTTTTGTAGTTCGAGTTTAGCTTCTACGATTGAAGCTTTATATAATTGAATTTTATCTTCTATCGTAAATCTGTGTGTAGTTTAATTTTAGCTTTAATCGCAATTTGCATAACGTCGAATTTCATCTACAAAACTTGATATTGGTACTGACACAACATTTTGGGATATCCCATTCACTTCTTTTTTTTTTTTTTTAATTTTTATTATCCAACTTGTTTTGTTTTTATTTATTTAAGTTTTTTTGTTTACCCTGTATTGCATTTACCTAAAGAAATTAACACTTTTATAGTGTTGTTATTTACATTTCACTAATTTAGTTATTTATTGTGTTTTAATAAATATGTGTGTATGTAAATAGCTTTGCTTTTATTATTACTGCTAGTTATTTTATTTTTCGATTTTTTTTTTTATATATTTTAATAAAATAAATACTCTTATTTTATCATTAATTAAGTATTTATGAAATCATTGTAAAGCTCTGGTATTATTGTGTGTAAATGTCGAATATGTAATAAGTTGTATAACTGTGTAGTTTGTTAAAATTTCAATTTAATTTATGTTTAACATAAATTATTATTAATTCCTTATTTTTTGCTCGATATTTGTTTATATTCGATTTTATTAATGTTTTTTTTAGTCTTCATTATTGATTTAATGAACGTACTGTGTGTAAATATCAATTGTAATAAAATTAATAACAAATTAACACGTTTGAGACAGGTGGTAAATATACTAAAGTGCATTTAGTTTGAACTAATTAATAATAAAACACAGGACATTACAAATATAAATTAATTTAATATTTGTAGTTTAAGCTAACAAAGCGTATGAGTTATATGTATAATCCAGTTTCGTAATAATTAAATATTACTCATACGTCTTGTTAAGAATTTCTGTTTAGTAATAATTAAATATAACTCATACGTCTTGTTATTCATAGTAGAATTATTATTTATGCCATTATTAATGGGTTAATTTCCTGTAGATACATATTTTATTCGAATTTTTTAACTGATTGTATGCACATATGCCTTCGTGTAAATATGTAGTAAGTATGATTGTTAATTATCCTTATAGTAATTATTTACTTATTTGCTGCACATGCACTAG
Source organism: Bellardia pandia (assembly GCA_916048285.2). NCBI lineage: Eukaryota > Metazoa > Arthropoda > Insecta > Diptera > Calliphoridae > Bellardia > Bellardia pandia. The sequence continues at coordinate 94,900,473 of OU696531.1, read as the reverse complement.
CGCAAAACAGCGTAATAATTAAGTGACTTTTCTCAGTATTTTTTACTTGTTTTTTTCTTTAAATTTCAATAAAGTTTTTTACCTTTTAATGCTTGTTTTAACTGAAATAATTACTTTACAAAGAAAGCTGATGCTCTTAAAAAATTCCCTTATTTCACTCTATATTTTTTGGCTTTTGTTTCATTAATTGCCAACAAGTATGTGGTAGTAATGTAAGTTTTATGCATGTGAAGAAATGTTTTGCACAAAAGTTACATTGCTTTGTGATCCATGTATTTTTATTTTTAATTTCTTACCAGAAAAAAGTCAATGGTTTTTTCAAAGTCTAAGGAAACTAAGTATAAAAAAGTCTTCACTCAATTAATTATTTAAAGAGCCTAATTCGATCGGAATAGTTTCAATTGGCAAATTGATCGATTCAATTTACTTTGCGTTCTTTAGATTTCGATCGATTTTTTTTATTACCGAAAAATTTAAATAGCGGGTTTTAACCATAATATGATAATAAAAAGTATAATAAATGCGAACAAAAAGATCTCTAACAAAGAAACTTTAAATGAAGAGATCGAGAATATATGGCCACGCGGGGATTCTTGGCCAGTTGCATTCGATTGTTCTCCAACCATCTGACTATATTACTCCATACACAGGAGTGAGTGGAATAGGGGTTATCTTGTGTACAAAAATATGACACTAGGATATACACAGACGGTTCTAAGATGAGCTGCGGTGTTGGTTCTGGGGTCCTCTGTGACGAACCTGAGGTATGCATCTTGTATCGTCTTCCGAATGAGTGTAGTGTTTTCAAGGTGGAAATTTTTGCAATCATGGCAGCTTGTAATACATTACACGATCATAACATTAGCGGCAATATAGGTATTTTTGTCGACAGTCAGGCGGCACTCCTCTTACTGAATGCCTACACAATTTCATCTTCACTAATTAGGCAATGTAGGAATTCTCTGTCAAGGCTAGGTCGTCTATCTGACATTACCTTGGTGAACGGGCAGACGAACTAGCCAGAACGAGATCTGCCTTAGATACCTCCGATGTGGTCTCAGTAGCAATTCCACTGGGGACTATCAAAGGTATTATCTTCAGACATTTTCTAACAAAGGCTGAGTATAGATGGCGTAATTTAGACACATGTAGGATAGCCAAGTTGATGTGACCATCTTTCAACAAGAAACGTACTATGCAACTCATAACCCGGAATAGGAAGGATATATCAAGATTGCTGGCTTTTAACGACCATTGCCGTAGTTGTAAGGATAGGGAAAAATAGGAAACGATTTTCCACCTTCTCTGCAAATGCCCAGCCCTGAGTGTCAAGTGACATAAATTCATGGGAAACTATACATTGAACAACCTTGGTGAGGTAGCCGGGTCAAAACTCAATGACCTACTGAGATATCTCACAGCTATAGGTTGGGTCTAGCAAGACACGACTTTTTTGCACACACATATTAGCTATAGTATATTGTATACGACATTAAATCTGACGAGTGGCGTGGTCTTTTAAAACGGGGTCCCTTCGACTCTACTTTGAAGTTTGCACGTAAACCATCCAACAAAATTAAAAAAAAAATTCCCGGAATTTCAATTGTTGCTGTTTTAAATGAACAAAGACATAAAAATGCGGTTGAAAAGCTACAAAGAAGAAATTTAAGTTGTGCATCTGCAAACCACAAAAGTTTTTTTGTTATTGACACGAACTTTAAAATTTTTAATATTTTATTTAAATAACAATAAGATAATTTAAAAAAAAAACAAACAATAAAATATTAAAATTTATTATTTAGTTGTTATTATGAATTAGAAGTATTAGTTTCTTTAGTATAAAATCATAAAAAATAACAATTTTACGTCAGAAATCTATAGTGGTTTCATTTTCGTGTTTCATTTTATAAAGACTCAATTTACGGAATCAAAACCACTTTCGAGCGAAGCGTAATTGTATTCTGTGACATGGCTGTTTAAATATATGTTTGTCTTTGTCAAAAGCCTGCTGTTTTGGCCGATGTTTTAGCATTATTGCAAGTGCAAATAATGTATAATTTCTTTAGCATTTGCAGCAAACTAATTTTTCTCTATTTAATATATATTTTGTGAAATGCTCAACAGCAACATATCTGCCATAATTTCTGGCTTAATGATGAGTGTTCCAAGCAAAAAAACCATTACATCTTTAAATATAATAATACTTCTGTTGATATTATAGTTACTTATGGTAAAAGCTTGCGGAATTATAGTAAAGAAGTAATAAAGTAAGGCTGACTTTTATGAATGCCTTCTAAGCAGCTTACCTGGATGTTTACTGCAATCTTTGTAATTGTTAATAAGGAGTAGCGATGATAGAAACAAACATTTATTCGTTGCTGAATGATGTTCTGTGTTCTTTAGAGCCTTCATAGTAATAAGGCGCAATTGCATTTTCCATTAAGATGATTGGTTCTTCTAGTATTTTCATATCGTCTTGTTAGATTGGCTTTACGCTTTATAGAATAAATATCTTGTGCGGTTAATATCAGCAGCAGCTTGAGCTACTCTTGCTAGGTATTTGAACTCTTGTCTTGTTATTTCCATCGTTTTAATTGTTTGTCAATATCGCTTGATTTTGTGTTGTGACATTTCCAAAGAAGATGCAATTTTTCAATGATAGGAACGTCCTTCCAATTTACCACTTGCAAGTGTCAAACGTTTAATGGTAGAGTTAAGAGAAACTAATAATTCGAGGTATATGATATTGATTTTCCCATCTTTTCAATTGTTTGTCAATATCCTAGTTTACCTAATTGTTTCAATAAAAAACTATAAATGATATTTAAACTGCCGGGATACCTTGAGGGAGTAAAAGAAAGAAAGAAATTAAAAAAATATATATGAAAACTTGGCTATAATAAATTGCTTTGATAGGGTAAATCATGTAATACTATTACATTTATTATTACATTTAATAAAATTAAGCTATTTCTAAGAGTATCAAGCACTTTTGTCCATCATACATTAAAATATAAAAAGATAAGTTAGTAGGGATTATATATCAATAGAATTCAACATTTGCAAAATCTGCGTATTGTAACATTTAAAATGTAAATATAATTTTTAATGAAAGAATCATTTATCCAATTCACTACTTCAACATGTCAATATTATGGTAAACTTAAGAGAAACTACTTTGCTTGTAGTTATTTGATCTCTTATCTTGATTTTTCTCATCGTGTTAATTCTTTTTCAATATCATAGTTTTACAATTTTATTTAACAGCCTTTTGATTATGGTATCGTGACTCTTGCTGGGTATTTTAGCTCTTGTTATGATGTTCTCATCGTTTCAATTGATTTAGCTTTCTGATGGTGACATCTCCAAATGAAGATGCAATGTCCTTTCAATTCACTAACTGAACATGTTAAACTTAAGACCATCTTCTGAATTGAATAAAGCCTTTTTTCAGACTATAGAAGAGTAAATTTATAAAATTCGATGTTTAATAATCCCAGGTTCTTCTAAATTACTAGATTACTAGGAAAACTCTCACAAAGCATCTAAACTACGAGAAAACTACTTTAGAAGTCAGGGAGCGAGTACGTTTTGAGCCATTATTACAAATTTCCTATCTTAAAAGTATCTTTTCTATGCTGTTGTAATTTATTCTCTATTTATTTAGTAATCTAAGCAGTAAATAAAACTAAATACAAATACGTTTAAGAAATTGTTTTCAAATTATATAAATAATATTGTTTATATTTGTTGTAGCTGTGGTATAAGTTTTAATTTAAATTAAATTGATAAATTTCTATTTATTTTGGTTATTTCATGTACCGGGTACATCAGTATGTTGAGTTTATATGTGGTTATATTGTGTGTGTATATGATCAACGTGTTTCCGTTTCCCTTTTACAAAACATTAGAAGTTCTTTCTTTGTAGTAGTTTTTAATATTTTTTCTCTATCTCTCATAAGAATACTCTATAATATGGTGTAGTACGTTATGGTTATATGATACATTTTATCATAAATGTAAAACAAACATTAGCGCAATTCACAATCTTGTGCATTTGAGTTGGCATAATATATGCAATTGCAATTATGTGATACCAACTATGAATTTTCTTTTTAATGTATTTGGCACTACTTATTGCAAAATACAAAATTAACAGGCGATTGTATCAATCAATCAAATTTTCAAAAAAAAAAAAAAAATAGAAAAAAAAAATGACCAATAAAAGCTTTAAGAAACAGTTGGTGGACTTTTTAATAGAAAATGCTGCTCAAGAAATTATATTAAAAGAAGTTTAATCATTTTTTACTACCACGTCAAATTCTAGTCAGGACTTTTAAAAACTCGGTTTGTTTCCACAATAATGCAAAATATTTTGAAGTGGTAGTAAAAAATGACAAAAAATAGCGACACAGTGAACAAAATACTCAAAGGACGGCATTTGTAGGCGTGTCATAAAAAAATTATTTCTGGAATTGTTTTTACATTATCTTTAATCCTAAGGGCTGACTGACACAACTTTATTTCGAACCACTCTAATGTGCATTGCTGTGTATTTTATTAGTGTAGAGCAAAAATATGCTAAACTTTTTTGCAAATGCAATGATGCAATATCATTTGCACAAGATTGTGAATAATTAATACATACTATAAATAATATGTTCATAGTCTTTTAAAAATTTAAATTCTTACTGAAGTTTTTACATTTTGTGATAAATTGTGCAACATTCTGTTCTAAATATCATCTGGATACATAAATATTTTCCCACATCTCAAATTAATAAATACTTAAGCTCGAGCTTGAGTATTTATTTATTTGAGATTCTATAAAGAAAAGGTCGAATATAATCAAACTTTTATTTTCCCACATATTTTTAGTTTTTTTCAAATCATTCTTGGAATTATTATTAATGATACTCTCACTTGGTCTAACCATATAAATGGTCTATGTGGTAAAATATATGCTATGCTTCGTAATCTATGGATGACACAGTCATATACACCAATAAACATACGCATGCTACTTGCCAAGTCATATATTCTGCCAATTTTAACATATGGTTGTGAGCTATTTTCTAGTTGTAATTCAACAAGTAAAAATAAACTCAGAGTGGCCTACAACAATATTGGCAGATATATTTATGGAATCTCAAGAAGAAATCATATATCACATCTGTCTTATACAATTTTTAATATTTCTTTCGACAACCTGTTAAAATGCCGTACGCTGTTACATTTACATAAAATTATATATTCTAAACAACCGGAATATCTATTTAAAAGAATAATATTTTCAAGATCTAACAGAGGATATAAAATCAACTCCATTCGGTACCAAAAACAAATATCTGAAAGACATTTTTTTGTAAATGCCATTCGTCTCTGGAATGAGCTTCCGAACAATATACAAATTTTAAGCAATGCAAAGCACTTCAAACGAGCAATATTTACACTTTTTAGATAGTAATGATAATTTTCCAAACTCTTTTAATTTATTTGTCAAACTATGTACATTCTATTGTTTAATTAATGATTTGTTGTTATTTATTTAGTTTTTATTAATAAGCTTAAGAATTTTGTTTGTATTAATATATTGCCTCCACCTACGCAGTACTATTAAATAAGATTAAATCTTGTTGTACTGTTTTTCCGAAAATAAATAAATAAATAAATAAATAAATAAAATAAATAAATTCAAATATATAGTAAAAATAAGAGCCCCAGAACACTACCCGGTGGTATTACATATTCTATTGTTTTTAATGCCCTTTTATGTCCATATATTTGTACAAATTGTTTTCGATTTTCTAAATAACTTTTAAGTAGAGATACAATTCTAGAGATAAATTTCTGTAGCAGAATTTTGTGATCTATGAGATGAAATGTTTTTGTAAGGTCGTAAGAAACCCCCAGCATCTCCTGTGTATCCTTCAGCTAAACTTTTATATATAGAATTTACAACATTAACAGTTGCTTATTCAGTTCCGCATTCTTTCCTACATCCAAACTGAAACTCGTTTAACATATGATAATTTTGCAAATAACATTAAATTTGATTGTATATAGTTAGTTCTCTCGAACACATTATTAATTATTGGCAATACCTTCTATCGGTCTAAATAATTACATATCAGACGCATTTTGTTTTCTTGGAATTTTATTTTTAAAATATCTGGATATAAGCTTTATGTTATTAAAAATATTAACTAGAGTATTTTGGGTGATATTTTATCATGACCTGGAGTTTTGCCTGGTAATAGATTTGTGTATTTCTTCAAAATTGATAAATTCCTATTTAAATCTTCCGTAACATTAAATTATTTGTATCATTGGGCAATTGTTGAATTTGTGATCTCAAATCTATTACAGATTTTATAAAATATTTATTTAATATTTCTGCTTTTTGAAGGTCATTATTTATGTTAATGTGGTTTCCTTGAAGGTGCATCATTAATACATTTCCCACATTTTTTTTTAGGATCTGAATAAGAATTGCTTATCGACTCTCTACAAGCTTTTTTAATAACTCTACTTAAATTGAATACTTACTTATTGCTTTTTGTCTTCTTTGCAAATCCAAATCTTTTGGTTTTTTCTTCTTCTCATATTAAGCTGCTTATTCTTGTATTTAATCAGATTTAATACATTTTTATTCCATCCATTAGTTTTTGTATCAATTTTTATTTGCTTTTCAATTGTAGTATTTACTATAGCTAAACTAGGACAATTTGGCTTTATTCTGAGTAAACTAACAATACCGCAATTCATAATCTTGTGCAAATGATATTGCATCATTGCATTTGCAAAAAGGTTTAGCATAAGTATTTTTACTCTACACTAACAAAATACACAAATGCCATGATGCAATACCATTTGCACAAGATTGTAAATTGCGTTATTGTATATATATTTATTTTACAAATAGTATTTTTTGGCAAATCGCCTGCTTTAATGCCTTTAAGGCGCGAGACTTTATAATTGTAAATTTAAAATAATAAATAAATACTTCACTAATATTTCATAAAAAAAGTAGTGATGAGTTGTTAACTAGTGATATAAACTATCCAAATATGAAACTAATTGCTATTATTTGGCATTAGAAACATATTGAATAAGTATTGTCTAAGAGCCACAGTATCTTATATTGATCATACGTCTGCAGTTAATATCTGTTTAACCTGACCAAAAATCATTATTATGCGCATACAATTTTTTAAGTATTTAAATTGTTAAATATATTCTCATTAGTTTTTATATTATCTAATATTTTGTTAAATTTAAATAATTACTGCCGTATTTATAAAAAAATAAAGCACATTTGATGTGTGCTTTTAGAGAAAATTTTCATACAAAATTTTCTTAAAGTACATTTGAAGTCTACTTTAATTTTTTATGAATAAGGGCATTATTGTTTTGTTTAGTTAGAGTAATGTTTTCTATTATTATTTATGTTTTTCTAAATTTGAAATATTGCGTTCTAATTTTAACAAAATTTGTCGGCTAACAATCCATAAACAGCACTTAAGTGGTCTTAATATATTTATTTGTCTTTGATTATCTTTAACAACCACTTTTTCCAGTAGAGTGTTTGTTTTGACTGGACCGTTTATAATTTACATTAGAGTATTTTTTTTTGTATCTGGCTATTTTTTCTCACTTATATTATTCTTTTACTGAATGTTTAATATAATTTGCAATTTGTGGGTCTGTTGTAAAGGGAATGTTTAAAGATTACACTGTGAGCGAATCAAATAAAGAAAAATTAGAATTTGATGGTAATAATTTAATGTTTACTGGAGCTTAAAATGCCCAGAATACAATAATATTTCACAGAAACGTTTAGTTTTATTCTTTATTTCTATTAAATAGTTATGAAATATTTGAGATTGAATGCTAAAATAAAACAAAAACTGTTCACGTTTTAGTCCCACATCTACAGGAACTATTAGCAGCTCTTTGGTACAAATCGGATTGGTTGAACCTGGATCTAATTAGCCGTTCCTTTACATCATGACATCATGCCTTCGAAAACAATAAATTGTAGATTTTGAAAAATAATAGTGAGCTAAAAAAATTGCACAGCAATAAATGCCTCCAAAGCATTATTTTATATAAATACAAGTATGGCAAATCATGGTTGAAGAGGTGACAATGTTGTGCTCATTTCTCTGTAGTATCAAATTTTGCTACTTTAGCTGTTTGAGGTTTCATCCATAACAAGCCAGTTGTTAAAGTTTATTTAAACTTTGTCGTAAAGAAGAAAGCTTTATATCACAACTCTGCAATTGCGCATTATGTTTGCTTTTAGTGCAGAATTGCAGCGCTTCTGGTGGTGAGTAGGGACATTGTTTTAAAAGCTTGATTTTATAACCTTTATTTAAATATTTTACTTTGGTGGCTTTTAATAATTATCAGAAACTGATGTTGTTTGAGTGACAGCGGCTGGGAATCGAAAAAATACAAACTTATGCTTAAACATCTAGTGCGCTAACCAATTAAGCTACATCACCCTCCTTCTCCTAGTAACATTATAGCTTTATTTTTGTAAACGATCTGTGCTAATGTCGAATTTTTGCCAAAAATCGGCTTTGCCGGCCGTTTTTTGAGTTTTTTTTTCATAACTGTGTCAAAAAACAAGATTTTCTTTACTTTTGAGAAAACAATTTAAAAGAAAACTGTTCAATCTTTATTTTTGTGTGCAAAAACTATAAGTTTTGGCAATGAATTTACTCATTCAGGCACCCTACATTACAATTTTTCATAACTTTTAAAATTTATATAAAAATTAAAAAAAGCTAATAATCCAGCTTTAAAGATCTATTACTTCTAAATAATTAAATTTTGAATTTGTTCTTACCGTTCCACAGTTAAAATATTTTTAAAGTTTGTTTGTACCCAATGTCCAAATTTAAATTTTTTCGCTCTGTAATTTTCTTGCACGACATGAAGAGCTTGTTTGGAAAAAAGCTCAACCATCCGGAAAATCTAAAGAATCAAACACAGTTCTCAAAACCAAATCGGAATTTTTGGAAAACGAGGATAAGTGCGGCGTTCGGACGATTCAATCTATGTTTCATAACAAAAAAAATTGGTTTATGGAAAAATTTCAACTTCCTCAAAAAAGCACTTTTTTTAAAAACATATGGAGAATTCCATATTGAAGTAATCAGTATCAATTCTTTATATTCGTCTTTGCCTTTCTTCAAGCTGGTCTTTAATAAAAGGAGGAATTCACTATAAGCCAAGCTTTACGGCAACTAATTTTTTCATCTGAGCCTAATCCTTTTCGGTGATAGATCTAAGCCATACATTCTACTCCATATGTTTTTAAAACAGGAACATGTGATTCTCTTTCCCTTGAAGGTGTCATGAGGCACTAAAAAGTATCGAAGGTTTGGTGGAGAATTTTTCATTTAAGAATACGGAACAATGCCCCAGTAATTCTGCCAATGCGAGGGATGGCACCTTCAGCGACTATTTTCTTGAGTGTTTGGTTTGATATGGAAACAACACTCTATTAACATAATGGTATCTGTTTTATGGATTCAAGCGAGTTTTTTTTGGTAGTGGTATTGTAATATGTCGAGAGTTTCTCAGGTTTTTGGATATCTATCTACATACGTAGCTAGGATAAGATGGAAAAGTAAAAAACTTTCGATTAATCATGAAGATTATTGGTAGGATTTATGCAGCGATTACATATTTAGTAGTAACATGTGTTTGGCCATAAAATTCTGCTTACGCAACATTAACACACGTACATGTATAAGCTTATTTATGGCTTTTACTGAAATTACCATTTAATCCTTGTTTTGTTGTGATCTTAGATATTAAATTTAAATCGGTTGCTGTTCAGAATTTGTGGCAGCAATATCTCGCTGAAGCACAAAGCTCTCTGCTACTTAATGGCCGAATTCTCGGTCATTAGTTAACCATTGGTGAACTAAAATACTAACTATTGTTCAAATATTAGTTGGTATTGTCATGTCAAACTAAGCTTTGCGAATAAACAATCTTTAGTTAAGTATTTGTCATTAGCTAACTAAAGACTGTGAATTTAGCCATAAATAACAAAAATATTAGCATGATAGTATGAGTTTGCCCATCACTGATCTATATATCTATATGAAGGATTTCTATCTCTAGCTCAATTATCAAATAAAACAGTTGAGCCCCCCATTGTAGGATTTCCGTCTCTAGCTGAATTATATAATATCCCGATTGACACTACAATTGTAGAAACTGATACTCATATAATTAAACCTTCTGAAATAAATCAATGTGATATTGCTCATGTTAAAAATTAAAGGAAAAATGGTTAAAAAAATATTAGTATATATTTGTAGGATTTCTATAGGTAGCTCCATTTCTAGTTGTAGGATTTCCGTCTCTAGCTAAACTATTTATTACTCTCTAGTTCCCTCTTGTCATCTTCCTTGAAATAAAACTCAGCAATGTTAACTTCAGGGGATAAAAATTATGTACACATTTATTTACAAGAATAATGCTTAACTTATTAACCCTTTCAGACCGTGATGCATCGATTGTGCAGGTGGGTTTCGGTTGCAATATCTTTGCTTCTATAAATCCAATTTGAAATGAACTGACATGCATAGATGATGGTTATTTATATTTAATTATTTTGCTTGATTTACAGTTACTTGAATTATTGCGAAATTCTTCAGTCACATTTCAGTTTTAGCAGAATGGGCCGTGGAAGTAAGTAAGTGTCTTTAAATACAAAAGTATTAATCGTTTACAAATATTGAAGTGGACATATATTAACAAACAAATTATAAGTTTTAATATTTCAAACTAAAGTTTCCTGCAATAAAAATGTGCTTTAGTTAAAAATATTAATGAAAATGGACCAAGATGCATCAAGTGTGCATGCCCTGAAAATCCTTAAAGAATATAAAAATGATTCATTATATTTTCACACGCTGTAAAGATCAGGTCTGAAAGGGTTAAACACAAAATAATTCAAACAGGTACGAGCAGTATGCAACAACAACGCCCATGAAATGAGTGTCCCTCTGTCAGTCTGTAATCAGTTTTATATACTCGTACACGCATTCCAATAGCGTCAATTCTAAGTCAGTCACCCATTCAAATTCTTTCCACAGTTCTTTCTTGGCCTTTCTCCTCTTATTCCTGTCACATATCGTACACTGTCCCGTTTCTACATAATACAGTTACAAAACTCTTAGAAGCGGCCAATAATTCGTTGATCGTTGAGATCCGTATTAGAATGATTCCTGTTAACACAGTACAGGCGGTAAGTCTGTGACAGAGAATTACTCTTTATAAAATCTCTTTGACTCTAGGCTAGATGTTAAGTAATACATAATCTTTTTTAATGTATGAAAGTCTGCCAAAAGATGTATAAAATACTTAAAGGGGTAAATGTTTTACATGAAACTTATGCCATTTGTAACGTATTCTTAACTCAGTTTACTTATAAAGAAGATTATATGCCTGATCTCATTAAATCGTTGTTAAGACTGCAAAGTAAAAATAGTGCTTGCAATGTAATTTCATTTCAAACTAAAATTTTCTATTGTTACCCCATTAAAAAGCCTGCTAGTGTATCTCTCAACAAGTTTTATATATGTGTGAATTTTTATCTCATTTTCTGTGCTAGCATGCTATACAAGTAGACTTTGTTGTCTGTGTTGACTCTAATACTTAAACCAATTTTAAAATGAAATTTCTTTCTTTTAGATTGTTTAGAGTGTTATAAACAATATATTGCAAACAAAAAAGAGGGGGAAAATACGTAACAAGCTTTAAATACAAAATAAAAGTTTGATTTCTCCTCTACTAAGTAAATGCAAAGATTTATCTGGAAATTCCTTAAATATAAATTACAAACTTTTTGAGAATTAACAAGAAAAAGACATAAAACTTTTTTTGAAGCTGTTATATAGTTTTGTGTTGCTAACTGATCTTCATTAGATAAAGGCCTGTATAAGGAAAAATATAAAATACAATTACATACTCCTAAAAGTATGTTGTAGTTTTTGTGATTTTTCTAATATGAAAATTATGTTAAGCTTTTTATTACATTTTAAGGTTTTGTTTTTTTTTTACAAGTTAAAAGGCAAGCGACTTTAGCATTTCCTGTAAATGGTCAGAGGTTTGTAGGTTTCTCATGCTGAAGTGTGTGTGGGTGAGTAATTTTTGATTTAAGGATTTTAAGTTAAAAGCAGAATTTAAAAATTTTGCTTTATTTTCAATTTAAACATTAAAATAAATATATCGAAATAAGCAATGACTTAAAAAATACACAAAAACCCATCAAATTATCTCTCTCAAGTCACGCACTGGCAATTTGTTCATTTAGTTAACAACAATTTTTTTCTCCTTTTCGGTTTGTTGTCTATTAAAAAGACTCATCAAACTGAAAAGTGGTAACAACCGCAACCAGTTAAAGGAGAGAGGGGGAAAAATCTGCTCATAAAAAACCTCATAATAATGAGGGAACATTAAATATATTTGCTCATACAATAAAAACTCATACTCCCACACAAACCCTCCTTCACATGCACAATCTAATAAAAAAGATAACAAATAACTAACACAGTAACAAACCGAAACCTCTCTATATCCTGGCTGTTAAGCAAGGACTCTCTGTCAATATATTTACCATAGCAGCAATGAAGCTGCAGCCATCTCATCATTGAGACTTTAACTCAACAACTCATTAAGGTTATAAAATAATGGTAATAACAACAATAGTTAAAGTATGTTTAAATGTACGTATGTCTGTAGTGGTTGCTGATGCTGGTTGTGTTGGTAAATGATATCAAAAATAATAATATAATAATAATAATAATGATTACAAACAGCAGAAACATGAACAAATTTTTCATTATGCCATGATCCTTAAATACATAGAATTCTTATACTACTGCTTGCATACTGGCATTCCACATAAAAACGATTGAGAATTAAGGACAAATGTTTGTTAAACATGAGGGCAATTACTCATAATAATAAAAGAGCCATTTTTATTCATCCTGCCTCAATGATATTTTTATGATTATTTATTTTTCTGTGGCTGCAGAAATTTAATAAAGACGTAAAATTTGTTCGTTCAATTTAAGGATGATTATGTTTAAGTAAACGAATTTATTTTAGTTAATTGGTTAAGATATATGCGCAGCTGTCTCTCGAGATAGTTCATTCGGGCCTGTGGAAAAGTTATGTCATAGTTAGAATGATCTAGGAGTTCCACCAAATCATCATGTCACCGACCAAGAATGTTTACTAAAATCATTTCGTGAATCAGCTTATTAGTTCGAGATCTAAAAAAAGTTTAAAGTGTTTGAGTTTAATATGCGGCTTCGTGCCGAGTATCTACCGAGTGAACTACATGCTACATGTCCTCTACCTGTACTTCAAACATGACTGTAGAACACCTTGCTGATGATCTTGAGCTATGTACCTTCATTCCATCATCCATAGCTAAGTCAATAAGGACAGCCAGAGACAATTATCGAAACGAGTGGCACTCAAATTAGTCTATCATTGCGCCAAACGATCATTATTGCTTTCGGACAAAAGAAAGTTGGTTTAACTTGCGGTATTGATGACGAGAACATCACCACACCCCAACACATTGTATGACTTGCAAAGAAACTTAAGAATTTTAAAAAAGTACTTTTCTACTACTATTTTTAATTTTTAGAAAATATAACTTTTATTAAGAAAGTTATATTTTAAAGCAATTTCTAAAATATTTAAAATAAAATTTAATGAAACGATAGCATATTCAAAAGTACAAAGTAATTTCTAAACTATTTAAAACAAAATTTAATGAAAATTAAGTATTTTAAGTATTTATTACTATTTTTCCTTTTCAGAAATATAGAATTTTTTTTTAAGAAAATCATATTTTAAAGCAATTTTTAAGCTATTTAAAACAAAATTTAATAAAAATTAAGCATTTTAAAAAAGTACTTTTCTACTACTATTTTTCCTTTTCAGAAGTATGTAATTTTTATTAAAAAATTATATTTTAAAGCAATTTTTAAACTATTAAAAACAAAATTTAATAAAAATTAAGCATTTTAAAAAAGTACTTTTCTACTACTATTTTTCCTTTTCAGAAATATTTTTATTAAGAAAATTATGTTTTTAAGCAATTTCTAAACTATTTAAAGTAAAATTTAATGAAACGATAGCGTTTTAAAAAAGTACTTTTCTACTACTATGTTTCCTTTTCAGAAGTATGGCATTTTTATTAAAAAATTATATTTTAAAGCAATTTTTAAACTATTAAAAACAAAATTTAATAAAAATTAAGCATTTTAAAAAAGTACTTTTATACTACTATTTTTCCTTTTCAGAAATATTTTTATTAAGAAAATTATGTTTTTAAGCAATTTCTAAACTATTTAAAGTAAAATTTAATGAAACGATAGCGTTTTAAAAAAGTACTTTTCTACTACTTTTTTCATTTTCAGAAATATAGAATTTTTATTGAGAAAATCATGTTTTTACTCTATATTTATTCTTTGTATAAGCTGTCTTATATCTGCCATTCCTAGCTTAGCCATTTAATGCTAGGAACACAACTGTAACGAGCGACGAATTACGCCCAACTCGGCGAATTAGTTGGTGACAATTCGCTGTGTTAATTCGTCGTATGAAGTACAATAACGACGAAACCAATACAGCTGTTGTAACTGACAGTTATGTATGTATGTAAAAATTTTTCAATTTATTCTTACTGGATAAATTTATCATACTACCAATTGTATCCCATATGTATATGTTATTTTATAAGCATTAATTTTTTTTAACCATTTTAATTATAATTTCACTTATATCCATTTTATCGCAGTGCTCAAATATTTTTTAATAATTAAATGGTTTTGTTTTCCTTTAACAGCTGATAAATAGAGTGACCATATGCAAAAAATTTGTATGTGTAAAACGAATTTTTATAGTCAACTATTTATTTATTTTAAATTATATAAAGTAAAAAATAAAACAATAATTAAAGTAAACACTAACGCCACATATGACGAGTTCCGTCGATGCCGTTATTGTGTGCATTTTCATATACACAAACGTGTTGTTTTTTTTACAGACAAATATTCGCGACCAAAAATTCATCGTTCATCCCAGTTGTTTTCCTAGCATAACATAGCCTGAGATAATTAACTAAATAAACCACCAGATGGAAAAGAACACGATTCAATAGATTTGTTAAATAATGCAGTAAGATGCGCGGACAGTGCTGCTGCACAGCTTGGAATACCATCAGGACCTAGACTAAACGAGCTCCTTAGCGACTTTAAGTTCGAAAGCACAGTAAAAATTTTTATAAATGGAAAGTAAATCCCACATGAATGAGTTGTAGCATATGGATATTTTGTTGTGTAAGAATAGGACTTGGTAGAATAAGTTGTTGAACAAATGTCAGCAAATATATCGCTTATTGAAACATCGTCATCAGCAGTCAAGGAGCCATACTTCAAATGCTTCGGCTAACATGAACAGCGACGCTTGGAATTTACGAATTTATAGAAAGATTTGGGGTTTATTCTTATAATGTGTTTAATACGATAAATTTAGTTTATTAGTTATGTCATAGGCAGAGAATATTTTAGTTTCGATATAGCCGTATATTGAATATTTATCTATTTTGTATATAAATATGTATGTATATTATTTTTATTTAGTATATTTCCTTACCTGACCATGTTTTTGTTACTACAATAGCTATTTTTAACTTACCATTAGTCTAGAAAAAAATCTAAACTAAAGCCTACCTTGAGGGTCGTGTTATTTATTGAAAATGTTTTTAAAAATTGCACTTACAACAGCAAACGACAGCCTCAAAACTAAATACATACATATAAAAATTTTACACAAAAAAAGCATTAATTTCCAATCAGTTCAAGGTTTCAAATGTGTATTCACAAATGCAAACAAATGAATAAAAGCAACAAGAAAAAAAAATAAATCAATCGAACTAGTGAAAGCAAACAAATGGAACTGCGGACATACAAATAAATGTTTATGAAAAATTTAAAAGAAAAAATAAACAAGCAGCTACTAATCCATATATGAGTGTGTCAGTGAGTGGACACAGAAGTGGTGTATTTATTTATTTTGTTATTAGACTTGTTAAAAACAAAACAAATGGACTCAGAGGGCAAAATTTTTGAATACTAGTGATGGGTAATTGATATGCGATTACTTTGTTCAGGCATTGTTTCTCTTTCAATTTGCTAGGCCACTCAGAAAAGTTGTACCTCCAATTTCGGGCCGGTTTTGTTCATAACTTCTATTCGTTCTCCACTTTTAACTAAACTAAATCATTAAAATTGATTTTATTTCTTTAAATTCTTTCTTTTTTATTTCAATAACTAAAAAAAAAATGCACTGCATAAATTAAACCATTTCCCCTGTTCCCCCAACTTTAATAATAAAAAATAAAATAATTCAAGCATACTTTTAGGCCGGCCCTTTTGTAATTTTATCATTTCTTGACTAATTAATATTTATACAATTTGTTATACCCTTCACCAGTACAAGTGCAGAATGAGTTTATATTAGGTTTGTCATTTCATGTAAAACTTTGATAATATTCATATGAGATCCAACAAATTAAATATTTCCTTGGTCCTTATGAAATGCTAAGTCGATTGAGCCATGTCCGTCCGCCTATGTAAAACACTCTCACGTCCAAAATACACAACTTAACTTAACAAAGTTTCCAGAGGAATATTTATAGGAAAGTTTTATATTGAAAATTAGCAAAATCTGAATAGTAGAACCACTGTTATGGACCAAAATGTGACGCAGTATCCATAAAAACTTGATATTGTTTGGTTTCAGCAAGACGGCGCCACTTTCCACATATCGCACCAAT
This sequence comes from Bellardia pandia, assembly GCA_916048285.2. Classification (NCBI taxonomy): domain Eukaryota; kingdom Metazoa; phylum Arthropoda; class Insecta; order Diptera; family Calliphoridae; genus Bellardia; species Bellardia pandia. Next base: position 94,883,582 of record OU696531.1, on the reverse strand, counting down.
CAATGGATTTGTTGAGAGAACACTTCGGTGAGCACAACATTTAATGTTTTGGGCCGGTTGATTGGCCACCAAGATCGTGTGATATTACACCGCAAGACTTTTTTCTAAAGTTTATGCGGACAAACCCGCTTCGATTCAGGCCTTGGAGGAAAACATCACGTGTGCCATTCGTCATTTAGCAGATGAAATGGTAGAAAAAGTCATCGAAAATTAGACTCAACGGATAGACCATGTGCGACGTAGCAATGGCCCACATTTGATAGACATAATCTTCAAAAAGTATGTACCAAAGAATCTTCTTTTAAATGATAATAAACAGTAGGGAAAATAGTAGGGAATCTGGAAATGGATCACGCTTTACAAATAATTTTGAGGAAACTTTACTGATAGTGAATTAGATTGAATTGGCGGTAGTTATAGCAAATGATACTGTACTATTATATCTAGAGTTATCGGCATATATAAAATTTCTGTCGTGATATGATGATTTGTTTTTTATATAAGGAGAGTGATAAATCTATGGCATTGTCATTTAAAAGCCATGGGAGAGTAGAGATAGCAGATGATTTAAGTATTTTTGAGGAATGGTTGAACTCTTGAGCTGTTTTAAACGTGCTCAAATGAAAAGATTGAATTTTACTGCTTTTCTTCGCTTTCGCAGAGTTATTTATAAATTTTGCTATTTGAGTTTCTTGACAAAATATTATAGGTTTAATAAGTATTTTTTTTCTGCTTCGTATAGGAACTCCAATTTAAGGCTATAACCAGTGTAGTTTTTGTTATTCTTATGACATTTAGCTGGAGGGAATTTAAGATTCGTCACAGCCGAATATTGTATTCTAACTTGTGTTCTCTTTCTGTTACAGCCAACAAATATATATCAACAAAATTTATTTTTCAATCAACTTAAAAATTGTCAATAAATGTCTCATTGAAACAATTTTAATTTTTTCCGTCCCCAACCCTGTCTATATTTTGCCCAGACAAGCTGCTAGCAATCAACAAGACTTATTAGAGAGAAACAAACAGAGAGGAATAACAAAACAAACTTATAATTTGTCTTTAAAAATTCATAAATTTTGTTTAATGAATATTTTAAAATTTTACTTTTTTTTTTTTTTTTGCAAATAATGTTTATTTTATCAACAACATGAAATGAATTGCAATCCAGAAGAATAAATAACATAGACACAACTAAACATTTATACATATTTATGCACATTCCTTTTTATTTGTATATTGATTCTAATGTTGTTTTTTTCTGTTCACTTTTGTAGAAAATAATGCAAAAACAATTAAGTTAGAGACAAAAACAGAGTTCAGTCGTTATGAATGAATAAAATTGGTAATACATATTTATAAAAGTATATGAATGTATGTATGTTTGGAATTGGCATGAGGTCATAATTTAAATAATTTAAATAAATTGTAGAGAAAATATTGAAATGTTTTATTACAAATAAATTAAGTTAGTGGCAAAAAACATAAATATTGATATAATTTCAAGGAAAACTGAATTATTTAAGAAAATTTTAGAAAAGCTTATTAACTCTTAACCAGTAATTTCCAAGGAGTTTATTTGACTGATTTTTTGAAAAGAATTTTAAAGCAATGAAAATTGTGGTGATAATTTTGACATCTAACTAACTAAATCTGTGTAATAACTGAAATGTGAATTTTGATTGAATTCAAAAAACTACACTTAAAATTTACGATGCTGAGATCATATAAAAAAAAATCATCAATTGAAGCTGAGATCTAATTTTAATCATTGGAGTCTTTACTAACTGCCCACTGCAATCAAGTTGCTGTCTTGTTATAGCTACTGGATGGTCTGAGAGATACCGAAAGAAAAAATGCCCTATTGAACCAAATTCCACTTGACAACAAAAAATAAAAAATAATAGAATTCACAGCTCAATCGTCTTTAGTTTGGTTTCTACCAGTTTAGCCGGTCTACTAGGGCGGTTCGGAAACTTTTTAGCCTAGAACAGAAAGCGCGGTATAAACAGACAAAAGTTAAATGTTTTGGAAACTTCCATCTGTGCTATGAACACACGATCTGCCAGCTCCTTAATATAGAAACAGGCGTTCACAAAAGACGCATCCGCGATTTTTTTTTTACTATGGAAAAAATTAGAAATTCATGGTGTCATTAAATATTTAAATAAAAAAGGTTTATCGGGCAAAGAAATTCATCATGCTATGATGAATGTGTTAGCAGAAATATGCAATAGAAAAATATGGGGTTGCTGAATTTAAACGTGGTCATACAAGCATTGAGGATGAACCACGTAGTGGACGTCCAAAAACAGCAACAACAACAGAAATTGCAGCCAAAGTGCATGATATGGTACTAAATGATCGACGAATAAAAGTACATCTCAAATGATCGAGTCCATTTAACCATACGAATGAAAATTTCTCAAGCTTGTTTGAATCGTTTTAAGAAAAATAAAATAGATTTTAAGCGTCGTTTCATAACTGTTGATGAGACATGGATTCACCACTATACTCCAGAGACAAAAGAACAATCCAAGCAATGGACTGAAGCTGTAGGGAATGCCCCAAAGAAGGCAAAAACAATTCAATCGGCTGGTAAGTTTATGGCGTTGAACTAAGTGTTGCGAAGTTTCAGGAGATTATATTGAAAAATAAAAATGTTTTACAAAAACTAGCTATTCTCTTTCTGTGCTAGACGAAGAAGTTTCCGAACCGCCCATTAGCTATATATATATATGCTTCAGACCGCCTTCTTGTTTATTAGAACTGACCTATCAGAGATGGTGATATCAAACAAAAGGTATATTTGCATGATGGTGTAGTGTTTTGGCCTTTTAGTAAAAAGGTAATGCGTACATTCAACAGACATAAACAATAAATTAATACTGTGATGGTCTTGGTAAGGAGTAAATAGGATTAAGGATAAACACAGTCAAAGGCTTTACAGTGACGTAAAAAGCCACTTGACATGATATCTACGCGGTCTATTTTCATGAGTTCAACTAAAATGGGATGAAACTTCGATTTTAATAAGAAGCAAATCGATAGCCGCTGTATTTAGCAGAGAATTAGCTGATGAACTCAATAATTCCTAAACGATTATTAGTTTATAAATATTAAAGATTAAACTAATTATAATAAAGAGCGTTTAAATTTTATTGGCCGATGTTGAATGTGAACCAAACTTAAACGTCAAGTTTTATTCTGCATTTCATTCGACACATCTCAATTTTAGACTAGGGTTAAAGTTATTCAGTCTTATTATGACAATGGGCCTTCAAATAAAAATGCGTATTGTGCAATTCGTGAAAACATTTGAGCAAATCGGGTCTGTAGGAGATGTGAAAACATCACTGTTTACTCGTACAGCTCGTACTGTAGAAAATATAGGTGCTATTTGCAATATTATGGCTGAAGGATCATTCACCTCTCATGCTCGTCGGTGATGAATATTATGCATAAATTTTGCATTTTGATTTGAACGCTCATTTACATAATGAGCTTGAATAACAATAACGCGTTGCTCGAATGTGTATCTGCCCATGGTTCAAATTGAATTAGTCTGGAATTGAGAAATGTCAAATGAAATGCAGAAAAAACTTGACATTTATTTGTGGTGCATATACAACTTCGGCTCTAAAAATGTAAACACTATTTATTAATAAAGATATATCATAATCGAAGATCTATTAGAAATTCAACTTGGTTTTTTTGGAATTTTCGTGTTTCGTTTCGCATTCTGTTTTATAAGTTAAGGTTCAAAATAAATGGCGGTTTAGATGATCTGTATTACCAATGCTATTCATTCCTATAGATAAATATCATAACGAAAACCGACATAATACTGAATGTTGCAGATTGCATAATTTTCATACAGTGATGTGTGAACGCCTATTTAAGTCGCTAATAGCGCACTGGTATTGTGTGTTTTGGGTAGAAGGGATGAATTTAAGAAAGAAGGGAGAAGAATAATTTATAACCTAGTTATACTAACTGAGCACCTACCTTGAGTAATAAAATGGATTAATAACTCTAATTGTGTTGGATTTTATTCTATCCTTATTTAACTGAACTAAACAGTACTCTCTCATAAACCAAAAATTCTTTAATTTAATTATTTAAATTTATACAACAATATGCTGGCTTACATTAAATTTCTTTACCAATGATTCTTGCAACCAAAGAAACTAAAATCAAATGTCAACATTCTGCTCCTCCCCCAGATACCTACAGCTTAATATATTTGACAGTTACAGACATCAATGGTAGTTGCTTAAAATGTTTTGCATTTTGTTCATTTTCTTGTGTAAGCATCTTGATAAATGTACTTTTAAATAGACCTAAAAGACTATACTACATGTCCGTCTATCCGTCCATCCCACTGCAATCCAAGTCCAGCTTTATAGAAAAACACTTCCTCTTTTTCAGACGTACACTACCCTTAACACAATCTCTCAGGAATTTCATAATAAATTTTCTGCCAGACATTTTCGAAATATTTAGGTGTGTTAAAATTTATCTCTATTCCCACACCGAGTAGCTGTTTGGTTGTTGAGTTTTATTTCATTTTCTGTTTCCGTTTCACCTTTACAGCAACATTACTTTCTCTGCAGACCAGAAACTGTGTATGGAAAATGAAAATGAGTTTAAGATTTATAATGACTGGTTGTTTTTCTTTTAAGTTGGCTTATTTTGCAGGTCAAATGCAGTGTCAATATTGCCCAACACCTTGACTTTGCTGAAAGGAAAATAACTGAAATATAAATGTGTGTGTAGAAAGAAGAATGAAATATTTAAACACAATGTTTTTTTAGTTTTTTCTTTGTAGTTTGGAACTCAATCTTTTGAGGAAAACGGCATATTTCATTAAAGAGAATAAAAATGGCTTTTGTAATTTTAGAACGTATAATATTAAAGTAGACTGTTAACAAATCATTAAAAATAAATAAAAATTTATCAAAAAAAAAACTTGCAAATTGTGAAAATGAAACCCAATTTTATATTAACAATGTCTGTGTCAATTGCTTATATATATTTCTTTTAATAAAAACCTGCTGACAAAGTAAAAGTTTATACTAAACAATTTCTAGTTTCAGAAGTATTTTTTTGCTACGTATGTTTTTCTTTTACAATTTTGTTGTTCTATAAAAGAAAATGTAATTTCAGCTAAAAAAAAGAAAAAAAAAGAATTATTTCATTGTTAAAAGCGTTTACATTTCACTTTCATTGTTAGTTTAGCACTTGCTACTGCAAAAAATACAATAAAAATAAAAACAATAACTACATACAAGTTTATAATGGGTTCTAACACAAACAAAAAAACATCAAAGTATATCAACCTCAAACAAAACAATAACAAAAACATAAACAAGTATTTGTTATTATTTAGTGTTGTTGTGAAACATACAAAAAAATAAACGTCAACAAAGTGTTGTATTGAATGTTACAAAACACCATCACGAAGGCAAACATACACACTAACACACATGTTCAGACATATTCTAAGGCAAACATATATGACATAAAAAAACGTTATTTTATACCGTTTGAAAAAATGGGTATGTGAGTGTTGGAGTTGTATATTTTCTAAGCTAAAGACTTACGCAGCTCTTTGCCTTATACTATATTTGTTTGTTTTCTTTAACTTTGTGTGTTTCCGTGCTGGCATACTTTTAGGCGTGCTTAATAAAAAGTGTGAATAAAAACATTAGAAGGACTGAGGTCACAAAATTAGTAGAATTATTAGCAATAAAAACAATTTGAAAGGTTCAATAGTGCTTATACTAAAATTAAGAAAATTTTTAATTTTGTGCAAATTTGAAACAAAGACCTTGATTATACATAACAAATAAAAGACATGTGCTAGGCATACAACTGGGCCGAACGATGAATTTCTTCCCTAAAAATACAGCACATTTGTGTATATGAAAATATATACAATAACGGCGTCGGCTGAATTAATAATATGCGGCGAACTCTGAAAAAAGTATATTTCTATTTCTTACACCGGCGTAAGAATACGGGGTGATTGAAAAGTGACTAATTAAATTTGTAGTTAGTTTTTACCGAAAGTGTAAATTTATATTTAAATGTTTGTATTAAAGCTTCAACAAGTATGACTGGAGTTTGATTTTATGAGGTACTTTTAAGAAGATATAACTTGAAACATTCAGTAGTGATAAAGAAGCGATATGATGAATTTGAAATATATTTAAAAACGAATTAATTTCTTGTTTTTCATTTCAACTAATTGTACTTTTTAATTTTCTTTCTCGTTTAGGTAAGATGACACTTTTTATTGACTTTTAATTGATTTTTAAACCATTAATCCTTCACACCTACATAGAAGAATAAGGAAATACTGTAAGTTTGGTAATATTCAGTATTTAGTATTTTACAAACAATTTTATTCTATTTTCTTCGACCTTTTTGTTTGATTTTTTACGAAATAATTTTTAAGCTTGAGGTCACTTTTTGTTTTTTATAAAAGATTTTTTATTTTTGTATATAAATTTCTCGATATTTCGATTTCCTTCGCAAATCTTGGATAGAAGGTATTATTACTAACGTTGAATGCAAAATGATGTATACTGCTGTTAAATGTAAGTGGGTAAATATAAGAAGACATCAAAATCAGATAAAAATCCGAACATCTACAAAACCCCCAATTTACAAACTGAGGAAGCCATTGATATTAATATTGAATTTCCCATCAATGCATCAAACAATTTAGAACAGCGATCGAATTCTGGTTTTAATCTTTTCAATTAATGGTTGTAAGTGTCTTTTTTATAAAGAAAACTGCCTTAATTAATTTTTGGAAAATCAAGTTTAGTATCATTTTGATTTAAACATAGAAAAATTTGTTATTTTTAAATATCGAGTAATTTATATATAAAAATAAAAAATCTTTTATAAAAAACAAAAAGTGACCTCAAGCTTAAAAATTATTTAATAAAAAATTATTTTACAAACTTACAAGTATTTAATACAACACAATTATTTCAACTCAAACAATGTTTTGTAAGTCACCAGTACGTATGATTGATATTTAATTCGAGTTTGAGTTAAATATTACGTATACGACACCTGAAGGTTTTTTGTATAAATAGCAGCCATTTTTCATAATTTGAGAATTTTTTTTTCAAAAAATAGAAAATTGCACAGTTGACACTTTTTGTGAATAAAGCAATGAAATATTGGAAAACTTTTGTATTTCATTAATGCGACATGTTACAATCACAAAATGTTTACCTTCGTAGAGCAGGTCTCTCACCCTACTTATCTGGTGACCTTTCGCTTATCATGGCTTGTTATACAGAGCAAATAGATTTCAGTTTCAGTTATGAAATTTGAACACATATTGTACTGAGAGACAAATAGAAAGTAAAAAAAGCTGGTAAAAATTTGTAAAAACTAAAACTATTAATAATAATTTAAAAAGTTGATTTATTGACTAATTAAACTAAAATTAAAGTAGATTTTCTTTGCCGTTTTAAAATAATTTACAGATATTTCTAATAGGTTCTTTATATGAGTATGATCGTTTTAAGCATGATTTCTAAATTTACTAAAAAGCAAACGATAAAAAATATTATTAACCTTGAAAATCACATATCTGTTAACTTGCCCCGCATATACATGTGCCAAAACAAAGTTCATATAAATCCTTGTAAAAAATACAGTAATAATTAGAGTCGGAACGATATTGTCGTTTCAAATCCACTTTGTGTAATCGTTATTGTATGTAAAACAAAAATGAAAAAAAAAATTTTAAAAGTTTTTTTGTAATTTATTTAATTAATTTACAGATCATAATTAAAATCATCAATATTTCATAAATTGTTCAAGCTTAAGGTCTTTTTTTACCAAAATATATTTTTTTATTTTTAATATTTCGCTACGTCTTTGTGTAACGTCTTTTTTCCTGAAGAAGCTACAGAAATACATAGCGAAATATTGAAAATAAAATTTTTTATTAAAATAAAGAAAGACCTTAAGCTTGATCAATTTCTGAAATATTTATGTTTTTAGCAAATAAAAACTTAGAAAAATTAGAAAATAAAAAAATTTATTTTAATAAAAAAAAAAGACCTTAAGCTTGAACAATTTCTGAAATACTCGTATACTCAAATAAAATATAATAAGAAATACTAAAACATCAAGTTATAATAAAAAAAACCAAACAAAACTAAAACACTCGCATGTACTTTAGGGAACATATTGTTGTTGTATTCGATATTATTTTAAATATTTAGTCAAAAGCATATTATTTGCTTAAACACTTTTAACAAGTCTTGGCATACTCTCCACCAATATCTCAATTAATTAATTTGGAATAACCCGCTGCCCAAGCTCGTCTAAATGGGTTGTAGTTAATCGGTATTGTTCCACCCGCCTTTTCACGGTAATTTCTGAATCGAATTAAGGTCGGTACTTTTTGCTGGCTACTGCATCAAAAGACAATTCTGCTCGATAAGCCATTATTTCAATCGATTTTGAAAATGTCCGGGGTCACCAGCTGAAAAGTAACTTCATTCACATAGTAGACGCTCTTATCTATAAAATCGAGAAGATTGATTTGCAAAATAAGCAGATAGTTTTCTGTCCTCATTATATCTTAGATTCTTTGCTGTGGTCTGATATGCAGCAACCCCACATAATGACTTTCCTTCCACCGTTCTTTAAATTTCCTGGATTGTTCGGCGCCAGTAATATTGTTTACCATCGGTTTGAAACGATTGAATTTGGATAGGTCTGAACAGATTATACATTTCCATTTCTTGTGCTGAGCTCTCTGACAAACATGAACCGTGTGTTAATTTTTTTTTTACTGCTGAGTTTTAGCCAATATCGCTAAAGGTTCGCTTTCTGTCCACCCACAAACAAAGTTTGCGTATTGCTACAGAAGTAGAGTTGCCATTTTGACGCTTTTCGGGTATTTTATGACGCTTTTTTGGTCTCTTTACCCTTTTATTTTTTTCAAATACCCTTTTTTAAAAAAGGGTATTTTTTGACGCTGTTTCTATTTTTTTTGGTGCAGTTTTGGAAGAAGTCCAAAAAGTAAATCTAGCTTTCGAGTCAGCCAATGCGGTCCATGTCAAGCAATTTGTGTTGATTAAAAGTATTACAAACTTTGATTATCTAGAAGGTAATTTAGATGAAAGCGTTAACGAATTTTGTTATCTTGGCTATCATTTCGAAAAGTCTTGCAGAGATTATAAAATAATTGAACAATTTATTACAATTTACAAAATATCACGTACTCGAACTAAGACGTAGAATTCCTTCAAATTTTATATTGCTTCAAAAATATCGTTATTTAGTGTTGACAATATATTTAAAAATAGCGAAGCGGATATTATTGATTTAATACATAACTTTATTGATGATTCGTCTTTAATAAATAAAATAGAAATTTCCCTAAAGAACCTAACGTTGCAAAAATGGAAAAATATTGAAAGAACTAATGAATTTTGGATTAAAGTCTACAGTTTTAAAAATTATTTGGGAGAAAATCCTTTTCATGTACTAGCTGACTTTGTTATTCGTATACTTTCTTTTCTTTACTCAAATGCCGAAGTCGAAAGAACGTTTAGTTTAATGAATGTTTTTAAACCAAAGATTAGAAACCGACTTTATTTAACTCAGCTAAAAGTTTGTTGTTGCAATTACGAATTATCTACAAGTATTTACTTAAAAATTAATTCAAATCAAACTTATAAAAGGTCTGAATATTTCACTAAATCTGTTTTGTGAAAATTAAATTGTTTTTCTATAAAACTTTATATTTTGTTTTTTATGAATTGTTATTTTATTTTAATTTTTTGTTTACTCCTGGTAACTGAATTGATAATAAAATTAATTTTTTATTTAAAAATTTTAACATGCTTTTCGATATTCTAAGTTTCTTGTTTATTTACCCTTTGTTTTTAGCCAATTTTAATCTTTTTTTTAGATGTTATTTGCAAAGCAAAACAACACGATACCAAAATTTTTGTTAATTTTTTTTTTGGCGCTTTTTATCCTTTTTTTTTGTAATATTTTTACTCTTTTCATCCATTTTTACTATACACTTGACGCTTTTCTTTATTTCTAAAATGGCAACACTGTACAAAAGCATCTTGTGTCTCTTGTGTACGTATGATTAACATTTAATTAGAATTTGCATTAAATGTTACTTATACGCCACTGTTATATTTTATAGTTTAGGCACAAAAATTGGAATTAATTGAACAATTTGATTATTATTATTTGAAATAAAATATCGAATTTTAGTGCTAAATTAAAATTCTTTTTTATTGTAGTTTTTCATTTAACACTTATTATTGTTCTCAGTCCTTACTATTTTATAGTGGATAATATTTTTTCAATATTTTTCTTTTAACACACTTTTTTATGTTTCTGTTTGTTGCTGTTACTTTTATATAGTTTTTTGTTTGTTACTGCAATTGACAGCAACTGAAGGAAACTTAGAACAGCAACTGTTGTTGTAGCAAATATTCGAATATTGCCTTCGTATGTTTTTTAGTTAAATCAAGTTTTCGTTGTCTTAAAATATGGGCTATTGAATGTGTATTTATAGCGCTATTTATAAGGAAGAAATTCAAGATCTTGTTGTTTTTTCGCTGCAAAAAAAAAAAAAAAAAACAAAACGTACGTTTTACTGTTTCCAAACAATATGTGTTCGATATTTTAAATTTTCTATAGAAAATTTCCCAGTTTTTCCAGAGCTTTCTGTTGTCAATTTTTGATTGTACTCGAGAGTGCGTGAGCCTGTCTGTATCGTTAGTGTATGTTTGTAGCAAGTGCGTGTCATTGTCAAATGTTACAGGCGTTATTGTGCGATTACAAGTGGTTTTTGTTCTCGTTTTTTATTCTTTGCTAGTATTGAAATTGTTGTTTTTGTGTTCATTTTATAGATATTTTTCATTTCATTTGTATATAGTTCATTTAGTGAAAAAGAAGAAAGAAGCTCAAAAATGTATTGCCAAAGCTAACGTTTTTTTCATTTACAGTGTTTTAGGTAATGGAAAAATGTTGCCTTAATTAGGATTAATGTTTCTAGAGCTGTATAAAAGAAAATTATAAAAAAAAAATATTTTTGTTTTAAATCTGCATTAAATCTTAATCACTTAACTAATTTATTACAAAATCCAGCTTAAGTTCTTTAATATACGTATTTGTTATAATCTACTAAGATAATCCCAATATCCCTAACAAATATTTCCACTTTTTATTGTTTGCCTGTCACCGTATAAATATATTTAAGCCTGAAAGTATACACTATGTATTGTTGCTTATTTATTGCTTCCTTGGTATTGGTATTTGAAAATTGGAATTTCTTTGCTGGATTTCTGTGTGTGAACGTCTATCTCTGTGTTTTTGTGTGTTTGCGTAAATGTGCGTGTAGTATTTTTTCTAATTTCATATTTGAAGCCTGGGGGGCCTTGATATATCACTAGCAATGTCAATAATTTACAATTGTGGTCTCAAATTCTATATATTTTCTTTACTTTTTCTTGCTATTGTATTTTATGTGGCTTGCTTACAATTTTCTCGTTTTTTTCATTCTGTTTTATATTATTGCGAAGACAACAATATTTGTTGAAATGGTTTTACCAGCAGTTTTTTCTTTAGTTCTTTTCTTTTTTCTTATTTGTGTTTTATTATTTTTATATATTTATTCTTTAGTTTTTTTCCAGCTCTTCAAGTATTTACACTTAATCAATGAAAATGTGCGAAAATTGAAAAGAAATATAAATAAATAAACTAAAGAATGGAGAGAAAAATATGTCAAGTACTTTACAAATACCACTGCTGGTACTAGCGCTACACATACACATAATTTTCTATACAAAAATATAGTAGCTGTGTGTGTGTGTGTGCATGTACTTGAGCATATTTCAAAAACAGCTTACAGCTTGTTTCAGACATTTCAATAAATTAAACGAAATTGGAAACAACAGAATTTTTTTTTTCATTTATTTATAAATATTGTTGAGAACTTTCTAAACAATTACATAAAGGAGAGTTGAAATTGCTGAATTAAATTGCTGAAAAGCCTAATTTAAGTATTAGAGTTATTTATATAAGTATATAAAGCATTTAAGAAACAAATTGTAAATTGCATGCTAATAAAAGAGTTTTCCACAGAACTTTTTTCCAAATTGAAATAAAACAAACAATTTGCAAGAAAATTATGCAGGTGTTTATTGCAATTGAAAGAGTAAGGCTTGCCATTTATAAATAAAAATTTATATCAGACAGTTGCCCACCGCAACCACCACAAAATTTTGCATCGAATTTTGGAAAAAATTGCGGTTTTTTTCGTTATTTCTTCACATATTTGAAGTTTACTCAGAACTAATCGATACGTTTAATTATGTTCTGGGCGCTTTTCGTTCAATGCTCACTTCACGAAATTCACTAACATTTGGTACAGGTGTTCTTTGATGGTCTGGGCAGATTACACTTTATAACAGTTTATAACAGTATTTTGCAGGATGCTTTTAGTTCACCAAATGCAGATCATTACTTTAGCGCCATGAGTATTTGGCATTAATATCGATTCTGCTGGTTACCTGGCCTTCACATACGATCCTATTTTGATTTGAAAGGAATGATTTGCTGCAAACATGATTTTCTTTTATAGTGCTAAGTAGAATTTTATACATGCAAAATCGTCTTTCAAAGTCTCTCGGCTTTCCTACATTTGGATGAATCCTGCTGCTTTAAACAAAAAAAAAAAAAATAATCTTCATTAATACCTGGGTGATCTTTATTTTACTATTTCAGCATAAGTTTCTTATTAAAGATCACGAGGATTGTCTTACAAATTTCTTATAAAAGATCCACTATTATTGTCTTAAACTTTTCTTATAAAAGATACGCGATTATTGTCTTAAACTTTTTTATAAAAGTTCCACCATTTTTGCATAAACTTTTCTTATAAAAGATCCACGACTGATCCACGATTATTATTTTAAACTTTTCTTATAAAAGATCAACAATTTTTGTCTTAAACTTTTCTTATAAAAGATCCATGATTGTTCTCTTAATTTTTTCGTATAAAAGATCCACGATTATTATTTTAAACTGTTCTTATAAGAGATACACTATTGTTCTCTTATTTTTTTCTTATAAAACATTAACGATTGTTGTCTTAAACTTTTTGAAAAAAGATCCACGATTGCTTTCTTAATTTTTTGTTATAAAAGATCCACGATTGCTCTCTTAATTTTTTCTTATAAAAGATCCACGTTTGTTGTCTTTAAAAGATCCCTATTTTTTGTCTTAAAGTTTTCTTATAAAAGATCCACTATTGTTGCCTTAACCTTTTCTTATAAAAGGTCCACGATTATTGTCTTGAAATTTTCTTATAAAAGATCCACGATTGTTGTCTTGAACTTTTCTTAAAAAAGATCCACTTTTGTTGTCTGAAATATTTCTTATAAAAGATCCACATTTTTTGTCTTAAAGTTTTCTTATAAAAGATCCACGATTGATTCACGATTGCTGCCTTAAATTTAACTTATAAAAGATTACCGACAGCTTTCTGAAAGACACACCATTGATATGTTAAACTTTCTTTATAAAAAACCCAGGAATAGGGTTGAAATAATGTAGTAGTCTTGTCTTAAACTTTCGCGGTTTACTTAATTTATGATAGCAGTTTAAAAAACCCACGATTTTAGTTTAAATATTCCACGACTGGAGTCTAATTGATTCACGATTGCAGTTTAAAGAATCTACGATTGCAGTTTAAATAACCCACCATGCAGTTTAAGAAATCCACAACTGGAGTTTTATTAATCCAACAGTGCTGTTTAAATAATACAAGATTGCAGTTTAAATAATCCACGATAGCAGCCCTAAGAATCCACGATTGCAGTTTAAATAATCCAAGATAGCTGTTTAAAAAATACTTGACTGCAGTGTAATTAATCCATGATTGCAGTTTAAATAATCTACTATTATTGTCTGAGACATTTCTTATAAAATAGCAACGCTGGCAGGTGTTTTTGTTGAAAACCATCAGTTGATGTTATACTTGGATAATATTAAGAAACGCAATTCTTTTATTTAGTCAAATAAACTTAACAAAGGAACCTCATAACTTACATACAATTTAAAAAAATATTTATTGATAGCAATTAAGTTTGCTTGTAATTGAATTTGCCAAAAATATTTTTTTACCTTTTCATTAAAAATAGCCTAAGAAACATAATGAAAATACTTCACTCAAAAATGATTTTGTGTGCCAAAAAAAACTCTTAAAAATGTTTTAAAATCTTTGCAAGTGTTATTTAGAAACAAAAGAAAGGTCCGTCAGCCCTTTTGTTTAGAATTTTTCACTACTTCATCACCAACAAATTGACCAGACAGTTGCTATCAAGTGTTAACATTTAATAATAAATTTTTCCCCAAAGACCAATTAGTTTTATATCGCTATTTATTACTACATTTTCTGTTTGTTGTTACTCCCTCCTAATGCTGCTTTAATAAAATGTGTGTGTTTCTTTGCTGCTTTAAGGGTTTGTTTTTTGCAAAACTTGCTTTCTTTAATATTTTAAAAAGTTTATTTAATTTTTTTTCTGCTGCCAGTTTACACAATAAAGTGGAAAAGATGACAGTTTTCCTTATGGCTTTTGTTATAATTTGAAATTAGAAAAGTTCTTTTTGCTACATTCCTACTCTAACACCTCCATATGGGATATTTTGGTTAAGTTTTTCTATTAAACGCCGGCATAAAAAAGTACAAATCACCATTTAATCGGTTTATAAAAAGTTGATTTGTTAAAAGAGGAAAAAAAGAATAGAGAAAAATGCTATAAAATTGGTCATAAAAGGTGGCAAGGAAAGTAGAAAAAAACAAGTTTAAGAGGAAAAGTGGGAAAAGTATAAAAAAAGGTTAGTTTATTTAACAGCTTAGTATATAATATTAGTTTAGGTTGTTAAAGCTGTTTTACAGGACAACCTTAAACTTTTATATACTCTACAATAGTTACATATGTACATCTCCTGTAACTAGGTTTTTTTTCAATACAAATGCAACTAAAAAGAGTGTAAAATAATTGATTACCTAAAGCTCTTTAAATATAAACCTCCACCCCTTTTCCACATATATGTACCTGTTTCTAAACTGGCAGAAAAAGTGAAATTTATAATAAAGTTTTATTTTATTTTTTTCTGCCATGTATCTTTGCTTTTGCATTAAAAGTTTAATAGAAAAACTTTAAACAATTTTTTTCCCAATAATGTTGTATAGAAAATTCCACTTGCAAAAGGGATATGATTTAGTATGATTAAAAGTGTTCAAACTAAAAAAAAACTATCTACAATTTTAACAAAGAGAAAGTAGGAGAGTTTCAGAGATAAATGTTTACTAAACTTGAATGCTAAACCAGAGAAGAGATGAGAGAAATTGGAAAATAAATTGTAATTAATAAGATGAAGTAATTAATGAAGCGAATATAAATAAACTAGATGAAAGTTTAATAGTTTCCGAGGAACTAAGGAAAAGTTATTTGAAAATGGTAAGATATTAATAAGACTTTAACTTGAGATGTTTTTATAGTTATGAAACACTAGATATCATATACGAAGACCGGCCATCAAGCTGTTGGGTGTCCCAACTAGAACGCAATTTTTAAATTTTAAATAATACACAGATATTTAAAAAAAATCGTTAAACTTTAATTTATCCAAAAGTAGACAGAACGAGGTTATTTATGGAGCAAGATATCATGCAGATGGCCGCCGCGGAT
This sequence comes from Bellardia pandia, assembly GCA_916048285.2. Lineage (NCBI taxonomy): Eukaryota > Metazoa > Arthropoda > Insecta > Diptera > Calliphoridae > Bellardia > Bellardia pandia. The sequence continues at coordinate 94,867,809 of OU696531.1, read as the reverse complement.
TTGCTGGCACACACGCGATCTTTTAATGAAATTTTCAATAACATTTTTGTATAAATGCTGCGGTATTTCATTAATGCAGCGTCCAATTTCCTCCTTCAAGGCTTGCGTCGTCGTCGGCTTATTCGCGTAAACCATCGACTTGAAAAAACTCCCAAGAAAAAAATCTAAAGGTGTTAAATCGCACGATCTAGGCGGTCAATACTGGTCTCCAAAACGCGAAATAACATGACCGGGCAATGACTGATGCAGAAATTGAATTGTTTCTCTGGCTGTATGACATGTGGCGCCGTCTTGTTGCCTCATTTTTATAAAAAAAGGTCCAATGATTCCTCCAGCTCACAAACCACAACACACAGTGACACGTTGAGGATGCATTTGCTTCTCGTGAATCACTCGAGGATTTTCTTCACCCCAACAATTCTGCCTATAGACGAAGCCATCAAGATGAAAATAGGTCTCGTCACTGAAGATGATTTTATGGGCAAAATCAGCATTTTCATGTTGTCTCTCCAATACCCAATTAACGAACTCCCTTCGCTGTCCATGGTCAGCTGGCTTCAGTTTCTGAGTCAATTAAACTTTTTGTGCATGAAGATGCAAATCTTTCGTTAAAATTCGCTGCATAGTGGATTTTGAGACACCAATTTGCTGAGCTCGGTATCGAATTGAGGTGGATGGAGTTTGAGCGCATCATCACGTACTGCTGCGACATTTTTGGTCGATCAACCTGGTCGAAGCCGCGTTGTTGTCTTTACATCACTAACACACCCAGTTTCGGCAAATTTATCCATTAATCTCTTTACAGTTGACTCTTTTGGAGCATTATTGTGACCCTAAATTGAAAACTTTCACCATTTTGGTAAAACAATTTCATAATGAGAATGCGTTGTTCATTCGAGTAGCGCTCCATTTTTACCTACCTCGTACCTCCTACTAGCAAACAATAACAATTGTACAAATGTCAAACAATGACACTTCGAATGACGCCAAATTTAAAAATTGTGTTCTAGTTGGGACACCCATTATAAAAAAACGTAAGAAATAGTCATGCTGGAGCTATTGTAGGAAAGCAGCATGGTGTACTGGATACTTATCCATCAGTATCTAGCACCCTTTATTATCTTCCTTCCATTTCTTAGGCAACTGAAAAGCTGAAATTATGATCTCAACAGAAGTAGTAATCATTCTATTTAAGCATGTTCACAATCTTCAGCTTATTCCTACTTGTATTTCACAACATAATTCCGTTGAATTAACTTAATATTGATTTTAGTCAAAATTTTAGCATTTGAATTGCCTTAAAGTTTAATGTTTGCTCACTTTTATACACTTATACTTACACACTTGAGCGAATAATAAGCATTATCAACTACTACTTATTTTGGCTTAACCTGCTTTACAAAGTTCAATTAAGTGTTCATTGCCCACATGGCCTACTTGGAAGGTAAATTTTTATTTAACGAAAATTATAGCCTACCTTAAAGGAGTGCTTAAAAATCTAAAAACAAGCAACAACCTACATACGCTACAAAAATACTTCTTAAATTCTCCTAAAAATAAAAAAAAATACTTATTCTCTTTAAAATAAGTGGGTACTTAAAAAAATGTTTTGCCTAGTTTTGATTGCATTGAAATTGAACATTTTTCACAGACTACTTTTAGGCATGAGCAAATAGAAAAAAAAAATACTACCCTGAAAGATAAATACTTCAATTGTTGCTTATCTTTTAATTGCTTTTTTAATATAAATAATTTTTTTTAGTATTGCTTTATGTTTTTGCCTCTTCATTTTCACTCAAAACTTGCCCAGCATATAATTTAACCATTTTTCATTTTATTTTTTATGGGTTGTGTTATTTTCTTTTCTTTTTTTTTGTTCATATTGTGCGAAACGTGTTTACTCAACATTATGAAAAGCATATTAAACCAATAATTGTTTAAGTCTGAGGGTTCGATGATTATATACTCTAGACAATTGTCTAGCAGCCAACGAAACGCTGGCTGCCTGGCTTTGGCCAACAACCAGCAACAGGAAATATTCCATTAAAATAGAAAATACTAAAAAAAACGTATAATAAAGAATCCATAAAATCATAATATTAATGCGAAGAGAATAAGAGACTGAACATGAAACAATACTTTACCAGCCGGCATAATTATAAAATAAGGAAAAATCTGTGTAACCCACTGCTGGTGGAAGAGGATTGGCAAGGAATTTTAAGAATAGAGCAGACAATATGGTTTGTGTAATGTGTCCATGCAGCTGGTTGCATTTAAAGGCGCTGTACCGGAAGTACATTTTAGTTAACAAGAAAAGAAATGTGTATTTATTTATAGCAGTTTTTTGTAGCACATTTCTGTGCTGCACAGCTGATGAAGATATATACCTAAAACTACTTTCTTAAATAAACAGTAACTATAAAAGTAAATGAAAAAAAATTGCTGACCGGCAAATTGGAATTTAAAGGACATTAGAATGTATTAAATGCATTTTATTTATCTATAAGTAATTAGTAATTATTAGCTTTGTTTTCTACCAGGCTAGTTTTTCACAGAGAAATTTTATTAATAAATAAAATATAATAAAAATTAAAAACGAACAAGAGTTTTTATATTTTTATTTAAATAATTAATTAATTAAGCCGAATTAATAAAGTAAAAAGATTTTTAATTTTTAGTAATTTTTATTTTATTTTTAGAGAGAGAACATTTATAATTTCAACTTTTCCACTTTCTAGTGAATATACAGACGTTCCTAGAGTTAGCTCTTGATGTCTCAATTTTCAAATATTTTAACAGTTTTCTCTGCTCTTTTATTCAAAATGTTGCCATCCTTTCCTGTGTTTAATATCACAGGATCATCGTATACCAGACAGGTTTGAACCTTAATCATCAGTATAAAATATATATATATAACATACTTTACATAGCTACTCTGTCTCTTATTGTTGTGTGGAACATAATTGAAAACTTTTTCTATATCAATGAATAAAGGTTTTCAACTTCCTGTAGAACAGTCTTAATAAATCTATCTTTTATATTAAAAAGGGTGCTAAAATGTTATGGTCAATTGGAGTCCAATATTTAATTGCCAGGTTTTGAGGGGTTCTTGAAAGGGGCTAAGGAGTTGATATTTTTATGAACTATTCACATCTCCTGGAAATAGAAAAAAATACCTGTGTTCTCCTTTTTTAATTAAAGACAGACAAACTAAAAATTTTTATTCTAGCTTTTTTAGTTGTAGAGATATACGGTTAACATTTTTTTATCCCGTTTTATTCCCCTTAGCGTACGAATTTCTTAAAATGGTTTGGGCTGTGCAATGATGAATGAATCGGTCAGTCAGTAACTTTACAATTTTATACCTACTGAAGAAGACAATACAGAATACAGAAGTAAAAAAAAATAATATATATAGAAGCAAGAGTTTTAATCTATTATAACTAAAACAATAAATAATTCATAAAATTAAAATAAATTTAACTCTGAAAAACTACACTTTAAAATGAATTCACTGTGCACACATTTTTCCCATGTTTGAAAAACTGCGAAATTTCCAAATCAATATATGGTATGGCCACCACGGGATTTTTTGCCGCTTTAATTCTGTCGGGCATCCAGAGTGTTTTAGCCTATATGTTGCGAAGATATAAGAGCACGCTCCCTCAATTTATCCACGGCTTTTGGAGCTTCTTTTTTAGAGAAAAGCTTTCGTTTTAAAACCGACAAAAGATGCTCGATTGGGTTTAAATCTGTGGACTGGGGAGGCCATTCGAGCAGTTTGATTCTATGCATTATAATGAGAAAAGTGTTGGGTATCATTGTGAAGAGTAGTATCCTAGATGATATATAAAATGGCGTTTCTTACCGCTTAATTTCAAAAAAATACAACGTTTTACTCGAACTCATCAATAAAATCAAGAAAGAGTAGTGGAAACTAGCACAGTAACAGAACGATCTGTAAATGTCTCAAAAATAATTGGCTTACAGCAAGAACGATCAAAGAAAAAACATTTTGAAATGCACTTCACTAAAGTTTTCTAAAGTTTACAAAAGACCTGGTAGTTTTGTATTGTATGTTTAATTAACTATAATTAACTCAATTTGTCTTATATGAAAAGTTTGCTGTCCCTTCGTTTGTGGTAAACAAAATAACTTTTGTTTTAATCGCTTCTTACACGCAGAGAAAAAATATAGTTGTGCGTGTTTTACCCCCTGGCCCACGATGTCGAACGATAACGTTCGCTTAGATAAGACTTAAAACACACACTTGATTGTGGTATAAACAAACTTGATTGAGTAAAAAATAGATACGATAAAAAGTTTGTGTCTTAACTCTTATCTAAGCGAACGTTATCGTTCGACATCGTGGGCCAGGGGGTTAATGTTTTTAAATTTTTTTAAACCTTTTTTTAAATATTTTGGTCACTGTAAATATTTATATGATTTCCACAACCATAATATGGTTAGGTTACGATTCCTATGATCATAGCAATAATATATATGATTATATCTATTAGCATTTATGTAATGTTTATGGTGATCATTTTTATGATGAAATATTATGTTGTTCTCTATTGTTATAATAAAAGAGCAACAAATTATGATAAATAAATTCATTATAAACATGACTGCCACAAATATAGACATAGTTACTACATTCGTATATATGATTATAGTAATCATCTGAATGCTAACTTAACCGTATTATGGTTACCGCAATCATATAAATAATTACAGTGACCATAACATTGTTAAAAAAACTTTTAAACATTTTGAAATTTTTGTGGTAAATATGTACAACTATATTTTTCCTCCCAGCATCAAGAAACGTTCCCAAGCAATTTATCATGATATTCATAAACATTCCGTAGTATTGGGTCATCTCAATTAATAAACATATAACACAATACAGTGGCTTATATTCTACTAAAACTAGTTATGCATCGCCTTTTTAAGGTAGGGTACTCTATTTTAACAAAAAAGTAACATTAAAACTAGTTGAAGTAAAACAGAAAAAAAGAAGCGCGTAAAATTGTTTAAATATTCAGGTTTTCTTAAGCTAGATTTACACGATTGAAATTTTCTTCAAAATTGCTCTTCAAAATGCTTCAAACTCGTATAAACAGCAAAAACTCTTCACAATTTATTTATTTAATAGTTATTAATTGTTATTAAATAAATAAATTTAGAATAATTTTTGCTGTTTACACGAGTTTAAAGCATTTTGAAGAGCAATTTTGAAGAAAATTTCAATCGTTTAAATCTAGCTTTAGTTTTATATTTTATATTTATTCCTTTTACAACATTCACTATTCATTACATTATTTTTTAAAAATTGTTTCTTGTTTTTGCAAGTGTGTGTATTTGAAGAAAAACTTTCTTTATTTCCTTTCACTTAAGACTACATTGAGCAAGAAAGTCGGTGAGGAGGGGGCTTACAACCTTCTCTACTTGTTAAAATACACTGTAAGTGCAGTTTTTTTTTGCAAAATATCATATTTTCTTTTATACATTTCTTACTATCGTAACCCCCTTTAACCAACTTTCTCTGCACTGCTTGTTGCAAATATTGATTTATGAGTTGCAACTTGCAATTTTTTAAAAGCTTGAGGTTATGTTATGCTTTTTTCGCTTCGCTTTAGAGCAAGTAATATATATATATATATATATATATATGTGTGTGTGTGGAGTGGTAACAAATTGTTTTCTGTTGCACTTCTTTTCTTTATTTCTTTGGCTCTGATGAAGTGGAATGAACTGGTTGAAGTGCTGGGGTTTAAAATTTTTTTTTTATATTTTTTGTTTTTGCTCTTGAAGAATTTCTGCAATTGAAAATTAATTTTCAGTTTTCTTTGTTTTTTCTGTTTTTTTCTTTGCGTATTTTGAGATTTATGAAACTAATTAAATTGCATAATGGTTTTAATAACAGATTTGTAACATTAATTTGAAATTATTATGATTAAAAGCAATAAAGTAAAATAAATTTTTCTATTCTTTGGCAATTGCTTATTTTTAGATGATTGGTTATTGAGAACTTTTATTTGAGTTAAGTGGTTTTTGTGAGTTAAATGTGGAAAAAAACTTTTATATTTAAATTGAAGCAAGACTTGTTCGTACTTTATAATTAAGTTTAGCAATGTAAAGCATTTCAAAATTGCAATATTTAATCGTTTAGGGTAACAAAACACTAATTATATATAACTCTTACATATTTAATGTGTTAACTTATATTTATTTGATGTTAGTAATATTATTTGCTTTCTTTTTATATAATTTAAACATTTTAAATTTGTAATTTTTGAAATATCGTTTAATATTTTTTTCAATTTTATCTGATTTAAATTTCTTTTATTCATTAAAATTAGTATTAAGTGATTTTATTTTTTTTACCAACAAAAATGATATTGCGCCACTATCTCCCCAGTACTATTAGACAAGACTAGTTCTTGTTGTACTGTATTGATTAAATAAATAAATAAATAATTTTGTATTAAAAAAATAATAACATAACATATATGTCTCTACCAAAAATTATTGTTGACCTAAAAACATTTAGTTCATATTTTTGCTTTACAAATTCTATTCTATTCCTTATAAATTAAATTAAGTTTGCTTCTTCATTGTACATCTTTCTAGGGAATGAGCATCTGGCTTTTTACAACAAAACTTGTCATTGTTCTGCAAATACTAGTTCTTAACCTCTAAACCAACCAGCTAGTACTGCTCTCATTCTCATTACAGTGTCTTAATACAGATACATATGTACGTAAAATGTGTTACATCTTCCTTTGTGTACCTCCTGCCTGTCTTAGTGTCGTAACTGTCTGTTTTTATGTCTATTTGTCTGTCCAAATGTCTGTCAAACATCAATTTGTCTTATGGTTGCCCATTCATGTAACCAAGATGCTCGTACACGTCGCACTACAACTTGTTAACGGAAAATAGTGATAATTAAACAAAATGTTGGTTTTGCCAGTTCCACTACAAATTTTATATGTATACATACACACATACGAGTATATACCTTCCCAGCTAGCATTTGGAAGAACGTTTTTAGAGTACTTTTGGTGATCAAAAACTGATTAGTCACCTACACGATAAAAAATGGACTCGAGCAAATGAGTAAAATGAGTTCGATTTTAAATATAATAACAAATTGTATAGCAATCGCAAACAACTCATCCAAACGTTTAAAATGTGACTATTATTTCCGTTATTTATATTCTACTCATCCGGAGGACTGAAAAATGCTTATCAAGAAGAGTCGCGGGAAGTCACGTTTTTCTCCCGACAAATGTATCTTTAGAAACTGCGCGCTTTTTCCGCCTCTTTAATCGCGTAGTAGAGTCAAAAAGGACTCAAATTTGATTAAGAAATTCAAAAATTGCTGGCTGGGGTATGTTTTACATTTTGTTTATGAGTGAGTAACTTGAAGACAAGTGCACATGGTTACACACCAAACAACTAGTCATAGATACTATATGCATTTACTCATACAAGTACTTAAATTTAAACACTTATATATATTCGTTCATACAGTCTCTTGTACATACATACATACTAGTATATTAAGTACACCAAAAGATTTTCAAAATTTTAGGACACTTGGTGGTGACTTTTAAAGCTAATTAAATCAATTTCTTACACATGCAGTGAGTACTGCGTATTCAAGAATATTTCTTGTCAATTTGGGTGCGTGTTTGTATTTCTTTGTTTATTAGATTGTATTATTTTGTATATCAACTGACCACTTAATGTGTAATTCGAGTGTAATTTGTGTTCCAATCATGAAGCTGTCAGCTATGTACACTCACTACTCGAAAACATTAAGTTGCAAGTGAAAAACCTCAAACCTAAGTGCACAGGTGATAATTGATGAAAACATGTGGCCAAAGTAAAAATGACACTAAATCGGAAAATTGTATTATCACATTAGTTATTCGGTAATTGTATTAGAATATAGTCATATGAAAAAGAATGACTTTTAAAGAGTGATTTACAATGCTGGTTCAATAATCTCTTGGCCATAATATAATGCTAATGATAGTGCTGAGACTTAAACTTGCTTTAAAATGAGATATCCAAATTTATGTATTGAGAAATTTCAGAGAGAGAGAGACAAAAATTTCTGTACAGCCATTATGAGTTTATGTCCTATGGCTGTATGACACCCCATCCTGTTCTAGACAGAATGATGAATGCACTTTGAAAACAAATATCAAAGAAATTTTACTGATAATCCGTTATTCTCTGGCTCCACACAATATCTAAACTCTCTGAACTACACTGCTTGGCATAACTATAAATACATTATACTTTCTTCAATTTTGGAGTGCAATGAAAAATTAAAACAGTTTAATCTACATGCATGTGAAACAAACAAAAAACCAAAAAACAACCAATGATTTTTAACCTCTTAGGTAGGTAGGAAGGCTGGTGTGAGTCATCCTCACACCATCACCCAGAGACCAATATGGTCCATTGTGATGCCTTAGATAGGAAGAGAAAAGAGAAAGAAGGTGAAATAGAAGCGAAAGTAAAAGACAAGAAGGGAATAGTAAAGTGCATAGTGATAAAGGAGAAAAGATATATATCCTCCATTTGTGCGACCAGCACTCAGTCTACTGCCGCGTAGCCAGGCCATTCCCATTACGAATCCCATTAGACTCTCCAGTCCACAGCTGGAGACATCCTCTAATTCGCCCAAGAATCTATTACCCAGCCACCTCAGCCTACTACCCTGCAACCTGGGACAGTGGCATAGAATGTGCTCAACCGTCTCCAGCTCATCCGGGTCCTCGCATAATCTGCATATATCCGACACTTCGGATCCCATTCTCACCGCCATCCTGCCTATCATGAAGTGGCCCGTGATAATGCCTATCATGGTCCTAATGATAACCCTACTCCTGCCCAGCAGAGATTCCTAATCGGACTTGCTAAGTATCGGCCACAGCGTCCGTGACACTTGGCAGTCCGTCCAGTTTCCCCAGGCCTGATTGTTCACACTTAGGACCCATTCTCTAATCTTCACATAATAGAAGCCCATTGGAGGCCCAACTGCCTCCATACGGCTACCAATATCTGCCTCTGAGCCCATCCTTGCCAGCTCATCAGCCACCTCATTACCGGCGATGTCCGAGTGACCTGGTCCCAGTGCAGCCTGACCGTATATTCCTCTAAGGCTTTCCCTAGAGCCCTCCTACAACTGTCAACTAGTTTGGAATTCACATAACAACCCCGTATGGCCAAAAGGGCTGCCTGGCTGTCCACATAAATCGTGACCTCCGAACCTTTGTCAATGTTGTCCTTCATCAGTTCCACGGCCCTCAAGATCCCCAGAACTTCGGCCTGAAAAACACGACAGTTGTCAGGAAACTTATAAGACATTCTGATGTCCAGATTTTCAATAAAGACCCCCGCGTTCGTACCGCTCATCTTCGAGCCATCCGGGAAAATAGCAAATCCTTAATATAAAGTGTTTAAAAAAATTAATTAGTGATTCATAAATATTAATACAATGAAATTAAAATAACTTAAAACAGCATTATGCACAGAAAATGTTGGCTTTAATAATGTGTTGCGCATATATATATTTTAATAAAATCAAAAATACGATTAAAAATTCATTAGATTTATTCTTATATCTTCAGATACTCGTATACAGCAACTAATTTAGGACACGATACTAACATGTGAGCTAGTCGTAGTTTAGTCAATTTAACTCTTACTACTAGAAAATATTTGCATATTGTGTCAAATTAATTATTATTTATGTATGAATCTGTGAGTCATATTTTCATATATAGATGATAATAACTTTCTATATAAATTTAGAGTAATCCAAACTGTTCGTTGTGGAATAGTTATTTGAAAATACTTACCGGGCTAATTTTGCTTTGCACAGTGTGCCTTGTTGCTGTCTATTGTTGAGATCATGTAGAGCGATGTGACTCAAAAGAGTCTTAATGGCACCTACGGATATTTTTGGTTTCTTATCATATTAGATTATAGCCTTCATATACAGTATCGGACAAAACCTAAGCACCCCCTCCGAACATTTTTTTTAAATGATAATTTTTTTAAGAAAACAAAGTTATTAAAAATTTTTTTTATTTTTTTTTTATTTATTTATATCTTTATTATTGAAAAACACTAACTTAAGGAATTCAGAATTTAAGAAAAAAAAGTTAAAATTCAAAAAACAATTTAAGTCGGAAATATAGGTGGACAAAGCTAAAGCACCCCCAATTTAAGGTACCAAAAAAACTATGAAATCAATATATCGTTGCGAATCCTTTATTCTGGATGAAACACGCACATCTTTTAGGCATAGAGGATATTAAATTATTAATTATATCAGGTGATATTGCTTCCCAGGCTATTTTTGCGGCTTCAAATAAATCTTCTTTGGTTTTGCAATTTTCTCGGTTGAGTTTTAAGTTAACGATCTCCCACAAGTTCTCGATTGGGTCAAGATCGGGGGATTGGGCAGGCCAACGAAGAACTTCTATCAAATTGTTCTGGAACCACTCTTTAACCACTTTTGACGTATGTTTTGGGTCGTTTACTTGCTGGAATGTCCATTTAAATGGCATCTCTTCTACAGCATAAGGCAACATCACGTCTTTTAATATGTCACGATACATGAAACGATCCATAATTCCATCAATCTTATGAATTGGCCCAATCCCTTGCCCAGAGAAAAAACCCAGAGAAAAAACCGCCTCCATGCTTTACAGTGCCTTTGGAATATTTAGGATTTAACCGTTGTCCATTTGCTCTGCGTACATGCCTTATGCCATCTGAATCATTTAAATTAAACTTAGATTCGGTTTTGTCCGATACTGTGTGTAGTTATAAAGCGTAAAATTTTAATGAAATTTTAAAGACCTCACGGATCATAGTGCACGAGGAGTAACTATTTATAATATTAGTGTAATTCTATCAGTAGTATCAGTCAATCTACATCTTAGCATTTCTTATGTGTAGTTGGAAAAATATTAGAAATAATTAGAAAATAACAAACGAAATAAATGTAAACAGTTTTTACGCAAACAGTTTTTTTTAAAGTTGACTTAAAACATTTGCTAACTAAGCTAAGGAAACCTTAATAAAGCAATATCCATTCATGGATTCTTATTTCATTTAATAATAAAAAGCAACGAAAAACTCATATTCTCATATTCTCATATTCAATATACAGCTGTGGTTTATACTTCTATAACTATCTGCCTATTTTGTATTAAACTAACCTACTTTAAACTATCACTTATATGACAGGCATCAGTTTTTTTTAATTAAATTTTCCTAGATACCTAAAACCCGCTTTTGAAATTTATTTTTTTTTTATTTGGTTGCATACATTTACTTAAATACATCTCTCAAAACTTGTCATATCAATAAGTCTTGAAATATTCTTAATAAAAAAATATGCATATTTAGAAAAATGAAAAATAAAATATTTATGGCATTTATTTTGTAACCCCTGTCAATCAATTATTTGAGCATACTTAAGATGCTATAGCTTACCTTAAGGCTATCATCTCAATAAATTTAGTAAGTTCTGTTGAGTTACAAACAAATTAAATTTAGTTAATTTAACCATATCCATTTTTTTCTACGTTGTGTTATTCTAAAATTTTGTGTTGGTGTGCTATTTGCTGTTGGCCAAGAATCTAACAACAAAACAAAATAAATAAAAATAAATCAATCAATTTAATTTTAAGCAAATCCAACAATCCTAAAAATAAAACCTTCCACTTCAAAAAACCAATTTAACACACCAACAACAACAACATTTTGTGGCTTGAGGAGGTGGAAAACCAGATAAGAGGAGAACAAAATCACAACAATTTGTCGCCTGATTACAAAAATATGTTTTAGTTATTTTTGTTGTAGCTTGTCTTTGGCAAATCTGGCCAAACGTGCTCGTGCTGTATAGCCAAGACATAAAAGTCAAGCCACCATCACATACAGCATTTATGCAAGGAAATAGCTAGCTACACTGGGCTAAATGAAGTCAAGCAAATAAATTGTAAGCAAGCAAATATTGAAATACATTTAACATGGACTGGCAGGCAAGTAACTCACACACTCACTCCAAACATATACTCGTACAAATTTCGTCTAAAAAGTCTTCTACAACCAAACCTACTGTACTAGTTACGAAGAACCATACGCATATTAAGGATACATTTGCTGCTCAAGCTTACTCTCACAAAATGTTTTTTAGCATAAAATATTCGTCTTATACTAACACTTTAGCAAAACGAAATTCCTACACACACAATGTTTTAGATCTCAAGTGTCCAGTGAGATGCTCTGATATCCAGTTTTTTTCTAGTTAAAGAGTATTATGGGGGGGGGGGTAAGAGAATATTAAACAAATGCAAAGTTGTAAACAAAAAGAGGTCTTCTCAGTCTATTTTAGTTTTTTCTGGCCAAAGGCTGCAAATGTAAAGCACTGAAATATGTCAATGATGGGGCAAAGAGAAGAAAACAACACCAGTTAAGGACAGCCAAGCATGATTTAACACAATACGAATCATGTTCCAACAAAAAGGAGAAAATCGATTGATATCATATGCTTTAATTTTTATTTGAAATAAAGGTTCCTTTTCTGTATTTAACAGAGTGATAAATATTTTGGAAGACAACTAATGAAACAGAAAGCCTGAAGTTTAATGTTTAGAAATTAAACGCCTACTTTTGGCTTGTAAAGACTTTTGGTTGAAGCTGAAATTAAAGTTAATGAAGATCCAGAATTGAAGCTAAAATTTAGGTTTGTAAAGACCCAGGATTAAGGATAAATATAAGTTGTAAAGACTTATAATTGAAGCTGAAATTAAAGTTAACCCTTAAACGCCTAAGACCGTCTATAGACGGTCATCAGTTGAGTATTAAAAAAAACCGGCTATTTCCGTTCAGCTACTAAGACTGTCTACAGACTGTCTTCCTTGTTTTTGTCCTGGAGCTTTCCAGGAGCATTTCTTTCTGAATTGGAACTAAAATTCGTAATTTGCAGATGAATTACAAGCAAACAAACAAACAAAAATTTTTTTCTGCAATAGGAACGTATTTTCAATTACAGGTATTTAAGGGTTAATAAAGACCCAGGATTGAGGATAAAAAATAAGTTTGTCAATAACCACGATTGAAACTGAAATTAAAGTTAATAAAGGCCCATCATTGAAGCTAACATTTATGCTTGTCAAGACTGATATTTGAAGATGAAATTTAAGTGTTTAAAAAATCATGATTGAAGCTAAAATTTATGCTTGTAAAGTTATGATTGAAGCTGAAATTTATGGTTATAAAGAAACACAATTGAAGCAAAAATTCAAATTTATAAAGACCCATCATTGAAGCTAAAATTTATGCTTGTCAAGACTTATATTTGAAGATGAAATTCAAGTGTTCAAAGACCCACGATTGAAGCTGAAATTTAAGTGAATAAAGATCCATGATTGAGGATAAAATTTAAGTTTATAAATACCATCAATTTAAACCAAAATTTAAGTTTATTAAGACCCACGCTTGAAGCTTAAATTTGACTTTATAAAGTCCCATGATTGAGGCTAAAATTTAAGTGTAAAAAAAACCATAATTGAAACTTACATTTGAGTTTTCAAAGACCCACGATTAAGGATAAAACTTGAATTTATAAACTTCCACAATTGAAGCTAAAATTTAAGTTTTCGAAGACCAACGATTGAAGCTGAAATGTAGGTTTATAAACAAACCATGGTTAAAGCTAAAATTTAAGTCTATAAAGACCCAGGATTGAGGATAAATATAAGCTTGTAAAGACTTCTGATTGAAGCTAAAATTAAAGTTAATAAATACCCATCATTGAAGCTAAAATTTATGCTTGTCAAGACTTATATTTGAAGATGAAATTCAAGTCTTTAAAGACCCACGATTGATGCTGAAATTTAATTTTATAAAGACCCAAGATTGAAGCTAAAATTTAAGTTTATAAAGTACCATGATTTAATTTATGCTTGTAAAATTATGATTGAAGCTGAAATTTAAGTTAATATAGATCCAGGATTGAGGATAAAATTTAAGTTTGTATAAAATTTGTGATTATAAAAAAACACGATTGAAGATAAAATTCAAATTTGTAAAGACTCATGATTGATGCTAAAATTTAAGTCTATAAAGAACCCTAATTAAGGTTTTAATTTAAGTTTGCAAATACCCACAATTAAAACTAAAATTTAAGTTCATAAAAATATTAATTTTTTTTTTCAAAAACCAATTTGCATTTAATATTCCTCCCACTGTTTAGCTTTGGAATGGTAAAATTTATGGAAACTTATTTAAGGCCTGGTTAAATTTGTTATTGTTGTTTCGTGTGTATTTTTTTCAACATGTTGTTTTACAGTTTTGCACAAAACCTCCCCAGAAAACTAACTACTCAGTTTAAAATTCATCTACTTCTACCAAATAAGATTGATTGATGGCTGTCAGTTTGTGGTGGAAACATGTTTATAACATTTTTTTTTATGTATTTTGCCGTACTCATGCAATTCAAAGTTCTTTTGTAAAATTTCCTAAATTGAAACAAAGAAAGAAAAGAGAAAACAAAAATTTAATAAATTATATGAGGTTTTTTTTTTGAGTGGTTTTTAGAGTTTTTATTTTTACATTTTTGAATATAATATCATAGTTTTATTTTTTTTTGTTTGTAATATTTTCTATTAAAATTGTATATTATTTTTTAGTTTGCAGAAAATTTCTCTCGTTTTATGTTCAAGTTAATTTGATTTATTAACTTGTATAACACATGCTTGAATGATTTATAGTGAAATATATTTACACTCACTAAGGCAGAGCAACTGTATACCCTGTGCCACCCTAAATGTAGACTATGATTTTTTGATTACGCTTTAAAATTCAATTAAAAGGTTTAGAAATACATACATACTCGTATGTTTTCATATTTACAGTATACATTTATAAATTCAATGGGCAAACATAAATAGCTTTTGAATGCTTGAAAGTATTAGTAAATATGTAAATTTTTATGAAATTTAAAACAGCTTAAAAAGTTGTTTTTGAAATCAATATATAATTTATGTAATTTTTGTAATTCCAGGTAAGTGTTCTTTAGAAATGTCCTGCTATTAGTACAATAAAGACAGCAACTTCACTAGTAAGTTAAATTTTAATACTTTTAATACTTTTAATTATTTATTATAACGAGTCATTAGTATTATATTAAGTATGTTCTATTTATACTCTCTGGCTTCTAATGACATTTTAAATACACTAAGACTTCAAATTCCAATAACTACATGAATTTTTAATGCACACGCTATTTACTACATAACAATTCTCTAAGATGTCATAAGTTCTTAAAAACTTTGTTCTTATACAAATAATTTTACCCCCAAAATAGGTTTCGTTAGCAAGTAAGAAAACTCAACAGAAGTTTTCAACATTTAACAGATAAAGTTTACAAATGATTTTCTTTGTATTTTCTTTTGTATATTTAAATTGTCTGTGACATACACTTTAACACGCAGACAACAAAACGTAACAGCAAAAGAAAACCTAAACAAATACAAAAGAAAAAGTTACGTTTAGAGAACAAAAAAAAAAGAATACACCTTAAAGTATGCTAACTGGAGACCAAAGTAAGCAAGGGAGTAGAGTACACACACAAAGATAAACAATAAAGCATTTGCAAAAGTTTACATCAACCTTCGAAACTCATTACACAAAACACTTAAATATACACGCTCACTATCGTGCTAAATACAATACAAAGTGCGATTGAGAACAATTTTCGGAGAGCACATTACACGCAATTTCTAAAAGTGCTTTTAAGCAAATTAAGAAAAAAAAGAGTGTGAAGGACATTTTGGTTGGTTGAAGACGACTTGTAAGAAAATGTGGGTTAAGTAGTGCTGGCATTCTTGGTTGTGTTTATCTGTAGTATGTTATTTTTGAGAGTTTTATAATTATGTTAATATCAAATAAGTATGACAAACCTTAAATAACTAATTGTAAACAAAAGAAAAGCAGTATGATATTGCTACGAATTGTGCAGGCATTCCTTACTGCAAAGTTTAAAAAATAATTTAGCAACTATCTTATTATGGATGAAAAATTAACCATAAATAGTTACTATTAACTAATTTTTAAGCTTGAGGTGGCTTTTTGTTTTTTATAAAAGATTTTTTATTTTTATATAATTAACTTGATATTTCTATTTCCTTTAGAAATCTTCTTCAGGAGTTATTTTAATATTATAACATATTTTCTATGTATAAAAGATATTTTGATATACAGCCCAATAAGCATTTTGGCTTGAATTGAAGTGGAATTAGATTTGCAATCCAGTCACAATTTTCAATTTCCAGTGTTGAATTACAGTTGAAACACAGTTGAATTCAATAGCAAATCCAGCAAAATTAACCACTGAATTACAGTCGAACAAAACAGTATATTTACAGTGTAATTCCAGCCTTAACAACAGTGTGATTCCATATGAACCGAACCTGTTCTCTGAAAATTTAATTATAAAATCATCATCATCAACGCCGCCAATGATTTGCATAAACCATTACTAACATATGCTTAAAACAAATTTGATGTTGTTTTTTAACAAACTTTAAACAGACTGGAAAGAGGATAGATGTAACTCAAGCTTGGATTCACACTGGAATTCCAACATTGGAATTCACAAAAAATATGTGCTTATTGGGAGGCATGTGATGGAAATCGAAAATTACAGACACCTATTGAACAAAAATATAAATATTAATAAGAGGAGAAATTAACAGAATTAATGTATTTAAAAAATGTTATCATTCCAAAATGTTATTATTCAAAAATCTATATATATAAAATTCAATGTATGTATGTATGTATGTATGTATGTATGTATGTATGTATGTATGTATGTATGTATGTATGTATGTAACGTATAGACTCCAAAACGGCTGAGCCGATTTTGATGAAATTTTCACAGCATGTTACTGTGACTCTGGAAGGAATATTCGGGTACTTTTTTTATCACGCCCACTTTTACGCCCACTTTTTTAAAATATTGTAATTGGAGACCAAACCTCTGGACCTATATTTTTGAAATTTTCACAGCATTTATCTGGGACTTTGGTATAATTAATAGGTACTTTTTTTTACCACGCCCATTTTTACGCCCACTTTTTAAAAATTATGTAATTGCTCCCATATAGTTTTTAACAGATTTACTTCAAATTGCATACACATTATATACTCCAGGCGAGGTAAAAATAAAGATTTCTTAAGCCACGCCCCTTTCACGCCCCTTTTCACGCCAAATTTTTGAAAGTTTTGTACTTTTTGTTCTCTATACAAATTTGTTCATTCCAACGTATTTTTTTTATTTGGTAGTATATTGCTCTTAATACTGTTAACGTCGCCATATAACTATGAACCACGCCTACTTCATCGCCCCCTTTTTTAATTCAGATACTTACTTATACCACTAACAATGTTTGCTATACAAAATACTTTTTTTGTAATATGCATTTACCTAAAGTTTTATATACTTTTTAACTACATACATTTTTTTATTACCAAATCCCCATTTTTCGCCCCATTTCACCTTAAATTATATTGCTTTTAATCTATGAATGTGTGTCTGTATGTTTGTGCTTAATAGGAGGCCAAACCCTTGGACCAATCTGCCTGAAATTTTTACAGCATGTTTCTTTGACTCTGGAAGGAATTATAGGCTATATGAAGTTTTTATTGTACAAACGGGGGTGGCACCGCCCATATAACCCACAAATTTAACCCGCCATATTTTGGGCAATTTTTGACGTACGTCGGTGATTTTTGGTACATATGGTATTGGCATAATTAGGAATACGTACCAGGAGAAAAGTGAGTGGGACCACGCCCCTTTTTAGGAAAATTAATCATCGTAATATAGTCTTAACTACTGGACCGATCGTCATTAAATTTTCACAACAGGATATTCTTACGAAATAATAAATTCTTGACTATGTAAGTGGACAAAGGGGCATGGTCTCGCCTAAAGCATTGCAATAAATACATTAAAATTAAATAAATAAATGTTTGTAAATATATAAATACGTTTTATTTTATTTTATGACGAGGGGGGGGGGGGTAGCAAAGCACACCGGGTTTAGCTAGTGTTACTATATTTTTGTTAAAATTATTTACTGTTGAATGTTATTATCGAAAATTTAAAATAAATAATAAATAATAAATAAAAAATAAAACATATTTTTCAGTTTTGTCAATCCCTTTCAAACTTATATTAAAATATTTTTTATACATATAGTTACTTATATATAAAAATAAAAAGTTTTTTATAAAAACCAAAAAGTGACCTCAAGCTTAAAAATTATTTAATAAAAATCATAAAAAAGATCGAAGAAAATAGAATAAAATTATTTATAAATAATTACTAAAACCAAAATTGTATATTGCAGCAAAATGAGGGGATGCAATAGAGTCTCTTCTTTGAACATTTCTTAACTATTAACTTCAAAAGTATTCAATCATATTATGCTATAAATAAAGGAAGGCTGTCCATATTCAAATGGATTATCGCTCTTAGTCTAACTTTGAGCCCATTATGCTGAATTTTGTATGATAATACTTTTCTAAAGGCATTTATGTACCCTAAAGCCATATTCCCGGATTCGTGGTCCAATTCTTACCATTTTCAACAGAACTTGTTCCTCTGGGCTTGTGCAAACGGACTCTGTTTGAATCCACACAAATGCATAATAATATGAAGATATTGTTTTAAATGGCGAAAAAATTGAAATTGCTTATTCAGCGAAAAATCTTGGTATAATTTTCAATAGCAATTTAACATGGACTGATCATATAAACTCACTGGTTGGTCAAAGATACATAAAGTTACGAGCTCTCTGCCCTACACAATATTTTACACCAATAAGAATAAGAACATTCCTTCTGTAATTTATGGGTGCGAGTTAGTTGGAAACTGTGATTCAAGTAGTAAAAGTCAGCTTAATATATTGTTTAACAACATTATAAGATATGTGCATGGATTGAGAAGGTTTGATCATATATCTGCTGTTTTCAATAAACTGTACGGAGTTTCGTATTCTTGCACAAAATAATCAATACTCAAACTCCCAAATATATATTTGAAAAAATACGTTTCTTTCAATCGTCTCGAAATCGAAATATTATAATACCTCGACATCAATACCTAGTGTCTGAATGGCACTTTTATGTACATGCCGCTCGTCTTTGGAACAATCTTCCACGAAATCAACAAATAAATACTAATGCTAATAGTTTCAGACAATTTTTATATAACTTTTTTACGTAACATATTATCAATATAGGTTTTTCTGTAACAAGTTTGTTTATGCTCATTAGGGTGGTTTTATTGAATATGGGAAAAAATTCTTTTTCGAAATTTGTAAGTGCTCACGCTTAGAAATGTTCTATTTCGTGTTAAAATACACCTATCTAATAAAATTGATAGCTGTTCGGTTATAACTTTTTCTATATCCGCGACTGTATTTCTTCTTTTTACTCTCAGTTTCTAATTTTCCGATTTTTCCATCGCCGGCAAATACATCGTCAGAAGCCATTTCTTCCACTTCCGATTCAGAAGAGAATGAGATATTTTGTAAATTTTCTATTGCAGTGAGAAAAAGAATACATTTTATAGATTCCAATACATATTTAATTACACACTCAAGGTTAAGTTTTAGGGGTATAACTTTTTTTTATTAAACTTGGGCAAATATGGTAGAAACTTAGTTTTTGAGTTTTGCGTCTTCACAGAAAGGTAATCCAATGTTACGCATGTTATAAAAAATGCCTTGTATGTACTTGATGGTTTGATGGTAGCTTGCTGTCGGTTATTTGTTGAGATGAATGTCCAATTAAATAAATCTGAGTTTTAGCACGGATACGAACATTGAACGAAGTACTAGCCATTTTGACTTAAATATCTTTCTTGTACGAACTGTTCACTTAACACAAAAACCTTTAAATGAATATTTCTCTTAAAGTAACATTGCACGCGCAACTTCAAAATCAAATTGGGGACTCCCCGATTTTTAATTTCTGCTTGAATATTTTGTGCTTGAATATTTTAAAGTCATTATAGTTACCTTTCATTTGATAGTAAATTTATTGTAATATGTGCTATTTCGTGAAAAACAGGCATTTTTGAAAACTTTGAGGCTCTTTCGGCACGGGAAGGCATAGTCCGATTGAGCTAAAATTTTCGCAATTGTATTTTAACGCTAAATTACATAATTCTAGGCAAAATTTCAGTTTATGGGGGACACCCCTGGGGGAAAAAAAAAAAAAATGCCACGCCCCCTTAAATGACCCCAGGAGTGCGAAAATCATAATGAATAAGGGGGCTCACGCCCCCTATGGGCGTGGCAGTCGAAAAACGACCCGGCGCACCTACGTAGACAATATGGGTATCAAATGAAAGCTAATGTCTTCACGATTCCAAAAATAGCCGTAGTTGCCAGATCGGGCGATTTTTGTAGCCGATATGGCCATTTTGGCAAAATTTGGGGTGGGGGAAATTTTTTTTTTTTTTTTTTTTGCTTATATTTTGTTAAAAACAAACAAAAATGAGCATTTTATATTTAGTGATGTTCTCGTGTCAAGAGTCAAATCATAAATGAGGATAAGTACAAAATTAAGAAACGAGGAAAACTCTTGAAAGCTTCTGATTGATTAATGAAAATTTGTTATACTGGCTTCGCTTAGTAAAGTTTGTCTGCGTGACCGGCCTACGGCCGGGCTTAGGGGTTTTTAACTCCAGTATGTCTTAATTCTAGACGGCGGGGATCTCGAGTGCTCGGCCTCTGGCCGAGCTAAAAAGAAATAAACAAAAAAAGTCCTTCCCCCATTTTATAAAAATTAACATATCTTCCTCTTCATATCTTCAAATTCTGGACGATCTGGTAACTACGGGTATTTTTGGAATCGTGAAGACATTTCCTTTCATTTGATACCAATATTGCCTAAGTAGGTGGCATGGGTCGTTTTTCACCCCCGCCCCTATTTAACAAAAATGGCCGTATCGGCTGCAAAAACCGCCCGATCTGGCAACTATGGCTATTTTTGGAATCGTGAAGACATTAGCTTTCATTTGATACCCATATTGTCTACGTAGGTGGGCCGGGTCGTTTTTCGACTGCCACGCCCATAGGGGGCGTGAGCCCCCTTTTTCATTATGATTTTCGTACTCCTGGGAACATTCTGAAGGGGATGGCATATTTAGATTTTTTCTCTAGGGGTGTCCCCCATAAACTGAAATTCAGCCTAATTCTAGATGTGAGCACCTTTAAAAATCGAAAATCAATTTTGAAAAACCACCTTAGTATACGTGGACAGCCAGCTAGTCAGCCAGACGGACTGACGGACTGACGGACTGACGGACACTCAAATAGACTCAGGAAGTGATTCTGAGTCGATCGGTATACTTTAAGATGTTGGACTAATATTTATGGACGTTACAAAACATCAACACAAATATAATATACCCTCTCCAATATGATGGTGTAGGGTATAAAAACGCAAAGTTTTTGAAAAAAATATTCCATTTTAGCTTCAGTCATAAGTCTTTATGCAGATCAGTTTTAGCGTCAATTATATGTCTTATTTAAGTTAAATTTTGTTCTTTATGTATTTAAATTTTAGCTTTAATCACGGGTCTTTATGTTGTAAAATTCTAGCTGGCATCATGAATCTTTTTGTTTTTATATTTTCGCTTTAATCATGGGTGTTTATGTTGTTACATTTTAGCTTCAAACATGTGTCTATATGTTGTTCAATTTTAGTTTCACTCAAGTGGGTTTATGTTGTTCAATGTAGCTTCAACGTGGTTCTTACCGTCATTTACGGGGTTTGTCTGATTTTCATAATACTCTTGAGTGTAATTTAACAATTTACAAAATTAAAAGAACAATTTTCCATATTCACAATAAGAAACAGAATATAAAAAAGGGTGAGATTTTAAGGTGAGGCTTCTTTTGGTTGAATTTAATCTCAACAAGAGATTTATGGCTGGCATAGCTAGTAGAAGTAGATCAGAGTGATAGCTTCTAAATGCAGATCCACGAATGTTATTTCCACATATTTATGTTTATTTTGGTTGTATTTCATCTCAATAATGTTATTTACAAGAGCTGTATGGTTGGTTGTTATGCTTGGAAGTGGACTTAATACAAATCCAGTAGCATTATTGCCGTATAACTGATATTAATATGATTTCTGGATTACAATTTCTGATCCATATAAAATTTGGTTCGATATCGATATTTATTATACATTTTTGTGGGTATAATTGTTTTTAGGAAGTGGTCCTTATATGGGAGCTATGACCAATTATGGACCGGCCATCGTAAAATTTAGGACAACAATTTATGTGTTTGTAGAATTTTAACCAGGTAATTATTTTAAGTGAATTTTAGATGTGAACTTTATATGGGGAGTATGGTCAAACATGGACCGAACAAAACAAAATATTGTTTTTGCCGAATCTTCCATATTTCGGGAAGATAATTGTATGAGAACTATGAGAAATCATGGACATATTTTTACTATTTTCCTCTTTTATCACAAAAATAACGTGAGCAAAATTTTATGGCAATATGCGGAATATATTTCAAAAAATTGTAAGAAAAATGTTTAATAATATAAATTTTTATGGAGGTTGTCTTTCATTTTGATCGATAACTCTTCTTCTACAATACCGATTTCGTTGATTTTCAATTATTATGAACAGGTATTTGTAAACTCTGTAGATTTTAATTGTGTCTTTTGGATGTGAGAGTGTTTTACACAGACAGACAGACGGGCATAGATCAATCAACTTAAAATTTCATAAGGCTCAAGAATATATATACCTTGTTGGGTCTCATCTTTCTCAGTGTTACACACGGAATGACAAATTTAAATATACCCTCATTCACCACTTGTGGTAGTGGAGGGTAGAAAAAGTATGTCTTCTGTCTTCTTAAGGATGCCCCGATAGACTAGGCCTGACTATAAGTCAGTAGGTTACGGGTGCGATTCCCATCAAAGACACAGGGTGTTTTCTACAAATAAGCCAAAAGCTTAGCAGTTTGTGTTTGTTAAAAAAAAGAGATTTATTTAAAAAGAGCGGCATAGTGGAGAGCAAACGCCTCCTTAATAGATATATAAGTTCTAAAATCCTGACTAGAAGTTTTATTGAATCAATACATCAATTAAAGTGTCACACAGTCGCACAAATATCTACCTTTACTTATATTACCAATTTATGAGTTCATAGTCCAACAATAATCACAGCATAATGCAAACCAATCTCTTTACTTGGAGTTTTAACAAAAAAAAAGTTGTTGTTATTGCATATTATATAGTCTGTATAGTTTTTCTTGGAAGAACTTTTATTTTGGTTTATTGAAAGCAACTTTGAAGGCTTGCGATTGCTGGTAACAGCATCCAGCTATTGTTGCCACTAATGCAGCAGTTTTCTTATTTGTTTTTTGTTTGTTTGTTAAAGCTGCTACCACTACGTCTGCCACCGGTTGTTGTACTGGCATGAAAGGCTTACAACTAAATAAAACAGCTATTGCTGGCGGAACAACTACAATAATAAACGTGCCATATTATTGCCACCATTGTTCACTGTTCTGCAGTGATTGCAACGTATTAGTTACACTAATGTATATAGCATTGTTTTGCTATTTGTTTTAGTTTGAGTTTGTCTCCATTTTGTATTTATGCCAGTTGTAATCAATGTAATATGGCTGCGGTTTCCGGTTTGTTTATTCTTTTGCTTGACTTTAAGTTGTATATATTCTTTTTTTGTTTTGTTCCTTGTTATTCCTTTGTATTGTTTGTTTGTGTGCTATTTTGGCTGGTTTTGTTCTGCGAACTCAATAACAATAAAACGCTGTAAATTTATTGCAATTGGTAACGCGTATTGAGAGTTGTTTTTATTTTTTTCAGTAGGGTTTTAGTTTCTGTGCAAATTATTAACAAAAGTTTTTGTGTTTTTTTTATATTTTGTTTGTTATTTGTTTAGGTAACACTTCCGTTTTGTTGTTATACTTACTTTTTCAATTATTTATATTGTGGTTTGTGTTTTGTATCTTTTGTTATGTCTTTGTTTTTAATAAAAATTGTTTTATTCTTGATGTTTTGGTTTATTTGTGCTTCCTTATCTAAGATTTTTACTTTCAATTTATTTATTTTTCTTGTAGTTTGTTTAAGATAAAGTAATGACATTGTTTTTATAAAAGCATTGAAAGAGTGGCACAGTGTGGTTGATTGGAAACAGGAGTGCAAATAAAATAAACTTGTGGTACGTTTGCAAAATTATGTTGGAACAAATAATACAGGAGGACATAGGCTTTTAGGAAATGTAATTCGTTACTCAAATATTTTGTATAAAAATATTAATTCTTTATTCAATGAAAATAAAAATCACAATGAATGCAAAAGTTTCAATGAGTTATTTTACAAAAAGTATTTTATAAACAATTAGATATTTTTTTATAACATTTCCTCACACCTATTTGGTTTCCATTCGAGAATTTTATTTTGTATGTCTTTCTGAGCATCTAGGAGTGATTTGTTGTTGACGTTTGTGGTATTGGCTTTGTATAAATGTCTGTTGTTGACCGATAGATTCCTGAACACGTGTTGAAGCATTAGTAGGCAGCTGTACATTTTGAATTAAATTATGTGAGTTGTTCCTTTTCTGAAACGTTGGGTCTACTAATTAATTCATTGTTTGGAAATTGTAAATTATTTTCTGGAGGACACTGTTCTTGATAGTTCAACTGGTTATTTGAAAGTATTATGTCTATATCAATATTTTTGGACTTAGGAAAGTTAAATTGATTTGATGGTTGACTATCGTTCGGTTGTGTGTATAATACGATCATATCCTTAATTTTATTGTCTACAGTTTTCATTATTGCATATGAAATTGCATTCTCTTGCAGTTCCACGCAATTCTGCAACCCATTCCGTATAACTTTGATCTGATTTCATTCTCATATGATTAAAAAACATGTATCGGGCAGCCAAGATATGTTGCTTTTTTAAAACATATGTAACTTCTCTTCAGCTTTACCCTCACACAATGTTTGCAGCAGTTCCAATATATCTGTCCCAACCCAACTAAGAAAATATGATCATTTTGTGTCATCACAAGAAATGGAGTTGGCTTTGAAATAATGTTCCATTTGAAACTGTGTAGGTTGACCATTTTTCTGTGTCTATATTAAATTTTCCCAATGATGGTATTGATGGTGAATGTTTGTTTTTTGAAACTACAGCTTCCATGACAGACTCCTTTTGCGCCAGAATTTGTGTAACGAACTGTTGATTCGACTCCTGGAATGGTGTGATAATTTGAGACAGAGCGTTCATATCCATTATCGTACACAAGAAGTATATCCTCGTCGCCAAATGTTATATTGATTAAATTCTCAAATATTTTGTATAAAAATAATAATTCTTCATTCAATGAAAATAAAAACTACAATGAATGCAAAAGTTACAATGAGTTATTTCACAAAAAGAAGATATTTTTTTATAACAGTTACAAGACATGCTGAAACGTTCAAAGTATCAAAGGCGATCTTCTCTGGTTTGCACAATTTGTAGGTTTTAAAAAAAAACTTCTGCAGAGTGGCCGGTTTTTATTGTAAATAATTCTTTATACTCTTCACTGTCATATTCATGAGCAATATAAAAGATTCGCTTAAAATATTTATTATTATCTCAAACATTTTTTTTGAAAATTAACCCCATCTTTTTTCTAGCCCCAATGTGATTCGAAAAGCTTTTTGCTAAGCATTTTACCATTAATTTACAAATATATTAATGAGCCTTGAAGTGCCCTAACCATCTTCAATATTTGATTACCAAAGTTTTAGCAAAGTATAAAAGTTCAGGGTTACATTAATTTGCATAAAAATTCTTTTCAAGAAACTGCTGACTTCATAAAGTATATCTGGCAAGTGTCAGTAATAATCGTATTAACTGAAAATAACTACAATTATTTCCCACACTGTTCAATAGTTGCAACTATTTGCCTTTGTTTGGCTGAGTGTGAACAAACATTTCAAGGCAAAACTTTTTGTGTAAATTTTCACATTTCTTCATACTTGTTTTACTTTTTTTTTTCTTCGATTGGCTTCATTTAGTGTAAATAATTGTTTGATATTATCTAAAAATTTCTTTCGTTAAATACAAAATAAAACAATACTAAAAGAAAGTACATACAAATATTGTTTTACTTATTGTGCGTTATTTCTGTTAATTTTAATGAAGTGTTATTTGGTTTTGTTTGTCTATGTGTGACTATTGATTTTGTAATTAATTTAGTCTGAATGCTGAAAGAATTTAAATGACAAGCAAATATGTAGGCATTCAAGTAAATGTGTTTGCTGTAGAAAACGAAACGATAATGGTTAATTAGTCTGATATATGTAGCAGTTGAAATAGATTGAATATTAAATTTATAATGAACAAGTAAGAAAGTATAGTCGGTAAAGTCCCATCAAATATAACACCCTACAACCAGTAAATATATAAAAACATCTTTTCACAAATGGGCGCAATATGGGAACTATGAACGATCATACAAAAATGTAGTGGCGTGACTTCTGGGCATACAACTATTTCTTGCATTAAATGTTAACCTGATGTAAACACTTTTAAAAAATTTATACAGGTTTAAATGATTTTCGAATGGGATCTTAAATAAGACTTTTTTTTAGACCGTCATGATCCTACGAATTCTTGATCTGTATACGTTCAACACTGGTATTACTAGCAGTTCCCCAAAATTGGATTCCATACGTCCAAATTGGTTTTAAAATGGTTTTATGCAGGGTGACTTTATAGTCCAGGCTTGAGGTTAGATTGGTCACTTATTAACCAGTGAAGGCTAGATGCTGTGAAGTCTCTTGGTTTCTATATGACGACGCCAAGTAAGTCTTTTATCTAAGTGAGTACCAAGATATGTAACATAATCGGACTGAGGTATGTTTACATTGTTAAGTATGCCTCGTGCACAGCAACTCCTTCTCAATATGAACGTAACATGTTTGCTTTTTAACTCATTTACTCTTATTCTCCATTTGTTTAACCATATTTCCACACATTATAAACAGCTATGTATCTAGTATACTAGATGCGATATATGCGAGCTAATAATTGCGGTGTCATCAGCAAATGTAGAAATAGTTAATATAACGTTCGTAGGCAAAACAGAGGTGCAAATCAAATAGAGTGTCAGTCCAAGAACACTTTCTTATGGTACTCCTGCTCCAATCCTATATTAGTACTCTGAGTTTATTGTTTTACTCGATCAATAAAATACCTTTGAAGTCCCAAAAAACCGTTGTAATAACTTTACCAGTCGTTTGAATTGTTTTCATTCGCTTTGGCTATAATTTCTGTTGTTGTTCCTGTTTTTAGACGTCCACTACGTGGTTAATCCTCAATGCTTGTACAACCACGTTTAAATTCAGCAACTCAATTTTTTACTGCTCCATATGAAAGAGCACTTTCACCTAACACATTATTAAACCATTTTTATTTAAATATTTTATGACACCACGAATTTCTCATTTTTCCATTGTAAAAACATCACGGATGCGTCTTTTTTGAACACCTGTTTCTATATGAAGGAGTGTAAAGGTCGAGGGGTGTGTTATTGCACCAGAAGAGAAAACCAAAGAATAAGTAGCGATCTTACTCCAACTAATACCTGTAGATATTATTATCTGCTTTAAGCAAAAAGAAAAAAAAATTGGAACAAATTTTTTTTCTTATTAAAACTCTAATATGTTCTACTTAAACCCTGAATTCCACCTTCAATATTATTGAGTGACAGTGAGTCGGTGGGACCCGTCTTAGCCGCTAGCTTCAGTGGTGTGGGGAGGTTCTTGACTCCTGTCAACCAAAACACAATTACCTTTTATTATTAAAGAGTCCCGGATTAAAAGTGATGCTTACAAATATGGATATATGGAGAGATTATTAACTATTTTATTTATTCCCCAAAAAAAAAACTATGTAACTATATGTAAAACGAACTATGGATTATTGAAATTTAATGCTATGGTTTTCGTATCGAAAAAAACTAGGGTAAAGATGTAATTACCCCGTGTTCAAAACCCTCCCTAGACATTGTTCTTCTAAACACGCAACTTTATTTGGAGAAGAACCCGATAGAATAATTAAATTTTCTTCAACCCCAAAGGATAAGTCGTAAAATTTTTATTCCAACATTATTTTCTTGTTTATTTTCATTTCAAATTTAAATTGTTAAGCATTATGATAAAATTATAAGAATTATTAGAACAAAAATAAAAAAATTGTTACCCCTTATTAAACTACAGAAAAACTTTACACGATTTGAAAAAAAATTTAAATAAAACTAGAAAAAATCTATCAAATTACATATAGGCAAAATTCATGACAATTTGAAATTTATTTTTTTTTAAATTATTTTTAAATTTTACATTAGTTTTTAACCAAATTTATGCGTTGTAGTTGTAAATAGAATCCTATAACTATACAATTTATGAATTCATTAATTATTGACCCATCTAAATTATAACCAATTAGTATACTCTATCGTAGTTGCCCTCAGAAACCTTTATTTTCAACGGTTATATACAATTTTGTTTCTTTTGTAGCAAGCCGATTATAAAATTTAAATTTCAATCTTGTTACGATTCGCGATATAAATTGTTTAAGATATTTTTAATTTTTTTTTTTTACAATAATGATTCTGGGTGTAAAATTAATTTTTTTTTTGTTTAATTTGTTTTTAAAAAAAAATTTGGTAAATAAGAAAATCATATAAATACAAAAACGAAATAATCAAAACTGTTTTTCTATTGTTTTCAGAAATTAAAAAAATTTTTTTTTTAGTATTTCTTAAATTTTTGCATTTCTTTTTCTTTTCGCTGTGTTTTATTTTTGTTTTTTTTTTTTTTGGTTGTTTGCTTTTGCAATATACTTTTTTCTTACTTAACACAAATATTTCTGTTTTAAAATTTTTGATTCACAGTGGCACGAGAAAAAAAATTAATCTAAGAAAATGTGATAATATTAGTTTTTTTTTTAATTCATTTTTAAATAAAATTTTCTCTGATTTTACTTTAACTTTTTGTTTAGTTGTAAAATTTTTAATTTTTAAAGCCATCTGTGATAAGTTTTTACACACACTCAATCATTATTGTAAATTATTATTTTTCATCTTTTTCGTTATAAATTTTTTTAAGTATAAAATTGTCTTCTTATTGTTCTTATTTTTCCACTTTCGTTACACTGTGTGGTAAATAAACGCTTTATGAGAGCAACTTTTAATTAATAATTAAATATATATATATTTTTTTTAATTTATAGAAAAAAATCGTACTAAATTACCACTTTTGATTTTAAAATTTTTGGCATTCAAGAATATTGAAATTATAATTTAAAAAGAATTTAACTGTTGATCCAAATATGATTTTCGTACTGTTTCTTTCGAGTTACATGCAAAACTGGTTTTCTTGATAAAAATGTATATTAACACACCAATTTCCAACAGTGATTTTGTCGAGCCAGATATTAGCAGACTTTCTCTTTTGTGTTGGTTTTCGTATAATTGTAAACTAATCGAGAATGCCTCATCAAAGATGCAATAATAGAACTAATAAAAGAGTTGATATGATAAGTTAAAATTTTTTTGTTTTTTGTTTTTTTAATTCTACAATTTTATCAAATTACCTTTTTTTCTTTTATTATAGTTTGTAGATAAAACTTAACCCTTAAATGCGGATTATAATTCCTTACTAGTTTTCTTCCTCAACTGCATTTGCTTCAGTAATGATTTAGTTTCTTCCCCTTGTATAATATTGAAATTTCTTTGGTTAGAAAAATCACGTTGGAGGAGCTTATATGGAATCAAGGCTGTTGCAAGCTTGGCGGTTAAAGTTAAAAAGAATGATGGCGTCTAATTTTTTTAATGACTTGATTCTTTGAAAACCTAGACCTCGTGATTTTATGTTATTTTTATTGGAAATGCTTGCAAGATACTTTCAATTACAGTAGATTAGGTAGCACTCTATCATTTTTCTAAGTAACAGGCTCTCACTGAACATATGCCTTATACGACTGAAAGATCGTTAATAAAATTAAAATTTCAAAATAAACTATATCTGTAATTTCAAGATAGTATAACAAGTGATAATTATTTACATCATTATGTGTAACTGTAGATAAATTATAATTTTATTAAATTCAAAAAAAAAATAAAAAATGTGTATTTACATATTACAGGAGTTGGTGGATCGAAAAGAAATTTAACATGTGTTCAGAGCACAGATGGAAGTTTCCAAAACACTTAACTTTTGTCTGTTTATACCGCGCTTTCTGCTCTAGGCTAAGAAGTTTCCGAACCGCCTTCGTATGTCTTACTGAAATTAATAGTTGTGATCATTATTCTAAATTAGATAAAGTAGTATTTAAGTCCTCAAAAGTTTAAAATATTGAAATTACAATTTAGGTAAGGGAACGTTGCACAGTGGTATTTTTTGTCAAAAAGGCTATTTTTACAGTTATTTTTTAGAAATCTAATGATGCATTTTTAAAGAGAAATGCTTCATTAGTAGAAAACCATGATTTGTTTTCGAAAACAAAAAATAAAATTTTGTATAAAAAAGAGTGTGTTAAATTTACTAAATATTCAACGTGTTAAATTACATATATATCTAGTTTAATAGAGATCTAAGCAAATCAAAATGGCCTTCATAAAATTTAGCGGTTGCAGTTTTCATTAGAAAAAAAAAGAATAAATTAGCTCGGTCTACATCCGCGTTAGTACTACTTCTAAATGAAAGTTGGGAATATTTGCTTTCATTTTTTGCAAAAAAATTCAGCGACTTTTTGCGATCGCTGAACAAACTTATAAACTTTGTGATAAAACTCACATATTTTTTATGAATATTTACAATAAATTCCAGTGCATATTTACAATATACTTCGTATACTTTAACCCCCTTATTAATAAAAATTTACAACAGGTTTATAACAGGCTTATAAATTTCCATACAAAATTTGTTTTATAAACCTCTTTTAAACCTGTTGTAGGTTTTATGAATAAGGGCATTAGGCTTTTACTTTTACTTTTTAATAATAGATTGACAGCAATATCCAAAAAGAGCAAAACAAAAAACGAAAAGCAAAACCATATGATTAATTAAACCGTTATTTGAAATAAAAATATTTGCAAAAAAAAAGTCTTAATGCCGTATTTATAAAAAATTAAAGTAGACTTCAAATGTACTCTAAGAAATTTGTGTATGAAAATTGTCTCTAAAAGCATACTTCAAGTCTACTTTAATTTTTATAAATACGGCAGTAAGAAATTATTAAACGTAACTAATTTTTAAAATGAATTCATTTTGTGTTTCATATAATGAATTGTGCAAGGAACTTATAAATTGCAATAATAATGTGCATTTATTAACTGATTCCATAAAAACTAAAAACATGGTGCTTACTATAAATAAAATTCAAATTGTGAAAAAATCAGTTCTGAAGCGATTTCTTAGTCACTTTTTTAAACGTTGGGCCGAATGTCACAGAGACAAATCGTATTTTGTTTTAGAAAAATTATGCTTGGCTAAAAAGTACGTTTCAAAACAAAATAATTAATGTGTACTTTGAATATAATGGAAAATTTGTACTATAGGTACGAAGGGCATCCGATAGGATAACGAAACTTGGTGATATAGTTACTGAAATGATAGATGATGAATAAAAGTCTATATTTAAATGCATGTATTGAAATTTATTTATAAAATAATTAGTTTTGGTAAAGAAACAAAAAGTTGTGGGAAAAAATATAATATGGTTTGTATGGGCAGTAAGTGGTGGGCGTTAATTGAGCTAACCAAAGGCTCTGTGCCAAATTTCAAAAACTTTGGGACAAAAATAAATTTTGGGTTCTATGGGCGGTGGGTAGAGGGCGTAACCAATTTTGATGAAACTTTACATTTTTCTCAATTAAGTGAACCAAAGGCTCCGTGCCAAATTTCAAAAACTTTGGGACAAAAATAAATTTTGAGTTCTATGGGCGGTGGGTAGAGGGCGTGGCCAATTTTGATGAAACTTTATATTTTTCTTAATTAAGCTAATCAAAGGCTCTGTGCTAAATTTCAAAAACTTTGGGACAAAAATAAATTTTGAGTTCTATGGGCGGTAGGTAGAGGGCGTGGCCAATTTTGATGAAACTTTATATTTTTCTCAATTAAGTGAACCAAAGGCTCTGTGCCAAATTTCAACATTCTGCGAGTACTCCTTATATTTTTTTGACAAACATTGTACGAACAAATCCCTTTGAGCGTGGGTGCGTATGGTAAATATTGAATTTATTTTACCTATGTAATTATAAATAAATCATACGCCACAGCGGAAATAGTTTTATGATTTTTGTTCTAAAATTATTATTACAATGAATATTTCTTTATTTATACAATTATTATATATCTGTCTGATTATATATATATACCGGGTTCATCATTAATATAAAAGTTTTGACATATTATTTGTCGACTTGTCGGTAGTAGAGTTCGCTGGAAAAACATACTAAAATAGCAAGAATTAATTTAAGAAAAACCAGACGTAGCTCATTTTCATTTGTCTGGATTGGTCTACAAGCTAAATTTTCGATTTTTGGCTACGGAGAAGAGAAGAGAAATTGTTGACAAGCTTTTAAATTATGAAAGTTTTTTTTCGAAAATTCGGCTGGAAATGGGTTTATGGTAAATGGTTCATATTAACGAGAGATTTTTTTGACCTAAATAGCAGCCGCAATCCTAAAAGAATGTAAATGTTGAGTTATTGAGCTAAATAGCTATATAATTGCTTTAATTTACTACAAAATGTATAACAAAAATATTTTAAAGTATGCACTTAATTTAAGTCCTTATTAAATCATTAAAGTTTTAAAACTTTTCCCTACTTTTAACACTCTAACTTTCATAATATCTCTTACAATAATTTAACACTATTTCTGCAATTATTACTAAAATATATAATACTTATGTATATATCTAAAGCAAACAAACGTTTTGTCCGTTTCCTCTCCAATCATATGTTTGTATGTCTGTCTAGTTGTTTGTCAGTTTATTGTCTATGAGTTATAAATAATTTCATTACTTAATTAATACTTATGAAAATATTTACATATGCACTTATGGCAACATTAGATATAATAAATCTACATATTAAAGCCATCATGAAATATAACAAATCCTTTATTAAAATAATAAAATGTACAAGTAGACTAAAGTTTCATTTTGTTCATCTTGTGTTGATTGTTTTTGTTTTTGTTCATTTGCTTTGTTCTTATAGAAGGATACCAGAATCTAAAAATAACATAAATGTAAAAACTGTAAGGATGTTAAAACATTGGCAAGATGATGTGTGCTGTTGAAGAAGACAATGCAACTAGAATAATGCCACATCAGTCTTAACCAAAATGGAGCTACTACTACTACTACATCTTTGTCAGAGGCATCAAAAGAGCCTGTGATGTTTTTTAAGCCTTTTTTGCGTTTGTTAAATTACAAGCCAGAAACAAGCGCTTTTGGTATGCAATTTTGTAAGAGTATGCATATTAGGTTGGCGCTTATTTTGGTTTACAAAAACTGTAACTGTTGTTCATACCCAAAGCGGGAAGAATGGCAGTTGGTTAAAAGACTGATGTTTGTTTGAGCAACAACCTTTGTGCCACCAATTTGTCTCTAGGTGCTGTTGCTGAAACAACTGAGCCATTGCAAGTATTGGTAGTCATTGGCTATGTGCTTAGTAAATGTATTTGAAACCACCCTGTACAAGTTCACAAAAGCGGTTTGATAGCCTGCAGTGACCTCTCGTCCTAGGCAGTAGGGGTTGGCCAGTTTGCAGATGCAGTGATTGCTACGTGTCTAGAAATTGTCCTGGGCTTTGTTGATGAAGTGGCAGGGTTTAGATAGCACAAACTCTTAAGTAAGGTGCTCTTTACATTGATCGTCATGTACGAGAAATTGCAAACTGTAAGTTCTTTGCAAGTCATACAATAGTATGCTCGTTACAATGCGTATGATCACCAGTATTAAGAGATCGGTGAATTTAAGCTCTCGGGGCAGACATACACGTTAAGTACTTAGATTTTCTCTACGATCAGGGCTTCCAGAACGAATGAGTGAATCCACTTTTAGCGCTTGGTTATTTTTTGACACTAAAATGAACATCTTTTATGTTGAGATCATTATATAACTTTTTGTAACACTTAAACACTCATACAACATTTGAAAAATACATATAAAAACGTCGTAAGTATTGTATAAGATATTTATATTAAAATGACATGAAACTCCTGCGACACTGCAACATCACTTGTGAATTGAACATATGTGTTTGTTCGATAGTACTGTGTGTTCTTCTTAATCCAAATTGATGATTCGGAATACAATTGTTTTCAATTAAGATCGGGTATAACTTGTTCCTAAGCCTCTTCTCGAATAGCTTCGATATATTCGACATTAGGCTGATATGATTCTGTATGATTTTACTTTTGTGAGATCTTTTCCCGGCTTAGGTATCATGGTAACCAGTGAAATCTTCCATTCTAGAGAACAATATTCAGTGGGTAATATAGCGTTAAAAAGGGAAGTATTACTTTTATTGCTATGCGCGCGGCTTTCTTAGAGTTTTAAAAAACAATAGACTTCTCGATCTCGCGTATCTTAAATCGTAGTGTTACAGCTGCTCCAAAATGGTGACTTGTACAAGTGGCAAGTTAATTGTTTCATTTCCAGTGTTTGGGGTAAATACTTTTTTACAAATGATTAACAATTACAAAGTGGAGCACATGACAGGTATTTTCAGATATTTTTTTTTTTTAATATAAACTAAGGCTGTGTGAAACTTGGAATTAAATGCCAGTCTTTGAAGCCAAATTAGACTAAAGCTATATAAAGACTAGAAAACTTTGACTATAGAAAACCAAAAATTAACCTGAAACTCAAAGATCGCCCAGGTGAGCCATAAAAGTTTGATGACCTAGATTTGGAGGCATGACACCATGATTTTAAAATGTTTGCGAAAAATTAGGAGCCACATGAATTGAAACCGAAACACCTTTATAGACGACATGGAATGTCTCAAATATTTTAATGCAAAAAAAGAAAATCGTTTTGGCATCAAATCATTATTTTATATAAAAAAATGTATTCATTACTATAACCCGCAGTGTAAAAGATTGCCTGAACAATCAGCCAAATCTACACCAAAGTCAAATATCCATGTTGCTACAATCTAGTGCTCTATATTTGGTAGCAACAAAATGGTCTCATTTAATATGGGTTACTGAAGTATGATCAGACCATTAAAGGTCCAAATGTAACTAATTTTTTTGAATCGAGTATTGGCCGTAAAACTTCTAGAAACGCGGCCAGACATAAAATCCTAAAATTCCATTATAATAGCACTGGGCCATGTGTTGCAATATCTGTTAAAAGCTAGTTAGAATAGTTAGAATAGGCAACCGATTACTTTTTGTTTCGATTGCTGCAAAACGCTCTCTCTCTCTCTGGGATGCCCTTCAACTCAGACACAGAGTATCCGCAATTGGCTTTATTCGTTTGTGGTCTCAAAAAATAAACAGTTTTTTCGGCCCGAAATTCATATGTTGTCCCGGAAGATGAGAAACGTTCATCAGTTATCAATTGATGCAGAACGCTCTCTCTGGGATGTGCTTCATTTCAGAGTATCGGTAACTGGCTTGATTCGTTTTTGGTCTCAAAAGATAAACTATTCTTTTGGCTTGAAATTCATATGTTGGCCCGAAAGATGGAAAAAGTTTATAGCTTAAAATGACCAATACTTTTAATAAATTAATTTAAAAAATTCTGCAATTTTAATTTCTACGCCCAATAATTATATGATTATAGCTGATATAAGACCTGATAAAGACCTACAATTGATGCTAAACTTGGATTTTATAAAAACAATGATTAAACAAAATGTAAGACTATTTCTAAACAAGGACTGAAATTAATTAAACTTAAATAAAGACCCACGATTGAAGCTAAACACACACCTAGAAAAAATCTGCAATCAAACTTAAACTAATGCTGTGTAAAACTGACGTTTGAAACTAAACTACAACAATATAAACCCCTTATATTAAAGTAAAATCGAGACAGTATAAATATCTACTGGAAACATCATCCTCATACCTTATCGCGTGATCTTAAGCCATCAGTGAATATCAGTAATTAATTTTGAAGGCCATTGCCATAAGTGGACCTTACTAGTAAAGTTGTTATAAAATCTGAATAGAAAAATTGTGCAAGTAGATTTATATTGACATAATTTACACATCTACAAGCAGAAAAAAAACTATAGTTGAGCATGTTTACCACAACTATTTCAAAATTTTTAAATTTTTTTTATAATATTATGGTCACTGTAATTATTTATATGTTTTCGGCAACCATAATATGGTTAATATATATATGATTATAACAATTATGCAATGTTTATGTTAATCAGTTTTATGATGAAAAATTATACCATAGTATATTGTTCTCTATCATAATCAAAGAGCAACAAATTATGATAAATGGATTCATTATAAATATGATTGCAACAAATATATACATAGTTAGTACAACCGTATATATGATTGTAGTAATCATTTGAAACGTAACTTAACCGTATTATTGTTACCACAAACATAAAAATAATTACAATGGCCATAACATTGTTAGAAAACTTGTTGACATTGTTGTCCTAGACATGTACAAGAAAAAGGAGGCAACATGTAAATAAATTGAACAAAATAATAATTACAGCAAATTTCGAACCACCAGTACCACTGGTTAAAGATTGATGTTTGACTGTTGGCTAGCAGGCACCGCAGTGGTGCAGAGGTTAGAACGCAAAGAATTCTGATGAGAGAATGTGGTGGTTCTCGAAACATATAAATTCAACAACCCAGGTTCAATCCCCAACTCAGCCGAAAAATTATCAATAAATTTGAATAATAATTTTCATGTAACAATTCCTACCTTCAGTAAAAATAATTTAATGAAACATTAAATTTAATGAACTCGAGCCTAAATAAACAAATATCAAAGATTTAAAATTAACAGTTCAAATAAAAATAATAAATGTACAACTATATTTATTCCTTGTGTGTTAGCAAACTTGTTGACATTTTGAAGGTGTTTTGCCTCATTGCCAACATATCTGGTGGTAGCCAGTGAAATATAGTGAACATCATAGGTGGAGTAGTGCTAAGGGCTCCCGTTTTAATAATTTTATTTCTGAAATGCTAATCGGAAAATTACTGCCTTATAGAATAGAATTGGTTTGATAATAAAATCATTTAATTAGTATTCGTTTTTCTTTGTCATTAGGGTCATCCTAATGTGTATAAATGTTAATATGGCTGTATGCTTTGTTATTATAAAATTTACATACACGTAGCTACATGCTTACATCTATAGTAATTTCCAGGCCTTCCGTAAGAACTGGGGAAACTAAAACTTACATTATTTGCTGTAGTTTGCATGTACCACAACATATTCAGTTCTACATGTATTTATAACTTTGTCAGGACAATAAGAAAATAACCCAGCAAAAAAATAATTTATATTAAAAACAAAAATCCCAAGGATGCAAACAACAAACCAATAGCTCAGGAAACAAATTTACAAATTTAGAAAAATATGTATATAAACATTATAACATTTCACTGGGTTATCTAACACTAAAATTCTCCGTTCAGTAGGAAAATATTTTTTAATTTCAGTTAGTTGCAATAAAGCATCACATGATGC
This sequence comes from Bellardia pandia, assembly GCA_916048285.2. Taxonomy (NCBI): domain Eukaryota; kingdom Metazoa; phylum Arthropoda; class Insecta; order Diptera; family Calliphoridae; genus Bellardia; species Bellardia pandia. Next base: position 94,829,920 of record OU696531.1, on the reverse strand, counting down.
CAAAAAAAAAAAAACAAAAACAAAGAAGTACTACAAGGAACAGGCACAGAATCAACAGCAGCAATAGGAGCTACTGTGGCTTGGGAGTTTTAGTATCCTTGGAAAATTACTAAACTGCATGTAGTTAAATGTTTAGTCAACACATTATTGCATACAACTAACTAACTTAGTAGCAGACATACGTACGAACAAATTCAAAAACCATCATCAAATGTTAGAAATTTTCTTTGCAACAGACAGTTTTTTGTGCAACCAATTTATTACATTTTTTGTTCCAACATTTTGTAAAGTTGTTGCTATTGTTGTTGTTGTTATTGTTGTATAAACTGCGATTAAGGGTCTTAAGCATCTGTCATTGTGGTTGCCCAAAAAAAAGAAAACTAGAGCAAAAGAGTGTCCTTTTTAGCAAAGGACACATACATACATGATATATCAGCAATATTACATAACTTGCAATGCATTTGGAATTATGTTGAAAAATTGCCTTTAAGGAATTATACAGATGTATATATAAATAAATGTGTATTAGAGTGTTTGCAATTGGAGTTAAGCTTAGTATTTTATAAAATAATTTTGTATGACATTAAAATATATTAGAACAGCATTGTGTGGATGTTTTAGATTTAAGACATCATTTTGATGTGTGTGTCAAAAAACAAGTCGTTATTTCAATTTAGTTGCTTTAGTGTGCTGAAGAGTTTTTGGAAAATAGCAGCAAGATGAGGCCTACCAAAGACATTTCAAACAATTTAAAATATTGTTTAACATATTTTATAAATATCTTCAGGGAACCAGTTCTAGCTCAACTAAAACTAATACAAAGATCTATTGACGCATAAAACCCACTTATGATTTAACCTCAAATTGCTCTTAAGTCCAATTGTTGGCATACACTTTCAATCGTCATTTAAACTTTTATTTAAATGGAGATTTTTTGCATTCAATATCCAAACAACAAAGCTAAACTTTTCCCCATACATTTCCATTTTGCAATAACTATTTTTGTTTGCACCTTTTCCATTGAAACTGGCAAATTTGTTTCGGTACATTTTAATAGCACATTGTAAACCATAATTAAAACTGCTAAACAAAAATCTATTAGCACCACCAAAAAATCGTTTATAATGCCAACATTCATTAGAAACAAAGTTTTTAATTTGTGCAAATCCTACTTAGCAAAATAAAACAGATTCAAACAATGAATTAATAGAAGTTACACACTAAAACTATAAAGTAGATATTAGCATATTTTTGAGAGGAAATAAGCAGCAGAAAGAAATTATGTAATTTTTTTTTTTTGTAATTAAAAACAAAATGAAAACTATTCTTTTAAAGCACTAGAAAAACTAAATAAAAAAAATGCAAATGGCCAGCATATAGTTAGGAGTTTGAACATAAGCAAAACTTGACACATATTTTAGGGGAAGAACTTTTATATTTGCAAAAAAATCAATTTAAATACTTGTTAAATATATGTTAAATAAATAATAAATTTACATATTATGTAGCTAAACTTTAGCTTCCATCGCACACTGTGGTAAATCACAAATCTAGCTGGAAAAAAATATGTCTGGCAACATTACTTTTGATGTAATGAGCTTCTATCTCTTCATGTTTTCTGAGTTCTGATTAGCAAAAATTAAGCTTGAAGGGCAGTTGCTGTCAACACGAGCATTCAGATTTCAAAGAGAAACGTATTCTTTGTGTGACTTTGGTTTACGATTAAAAAGGCTATGGCGATTTTATTGTCATAATTTTTTCATTATCATTAAGCTCTATTTCAAGGAATTATATTACACATTTTCATTTAATTATTTCCATTGTAAAAAGTTCAAAAAGTAAAAAAAATAAAATATTCCCTTTTTTCAAGTAGAGTTAAACCTGCTGCCTCATAGCTCCGGTGTTAAACTGTATGTGGTTTAATATTTCATGTGTTCACTTAAACATCTTGCGCATTTTTGCGACCGCCATACATTTTTTTTCGCTTTTCCTGTCTGACCTACACCCTTCGCGAATGAAAATTTTTGAAGAATGGGTAAAAACTTCCAAAATACATCGGAAAGAATGGTTGTATATGATCTTCAAGATATACCAAAAGACATGTAGAGAAATCTAAAGACAAATACAAATATTATTTGTTTTAAGGTAGCCGAAAAAATGGATAAAAAGTGATTAGATATTGTGACCGTTTCTTAACATAAAATACAGTTTGGCTTAATGAATCGTAAGCATTACCTGAAAGTGTACTGGTACAGCCGAAAATCTGGAAGAAACCCGAAAACCTTTGATGTCTGTGATGAAAAATCGAAAAAAAGAGAGATAAAAAGTCTTTTGGATTCTACTGAGCATCGAGAAATTATTAAAGCTAGTGCGCAAGTGTTTCGCCAAATGGGAAAGCGAGATTCAGCCAGACGTGTGAAGGATCTGTCGGAAGCTTTATCCAGTAAAGGCAGGAAAGTGAAAAAAAAAAATTTGTAATCGATTTAACTCTGAGCCTGTGGTTTCAATTGCCTCTTAATTTCTTCAGATTTTTTTTATTGCAAGTTGACGTCACACTCTCTTTCCAGTTCGAGGTTTGATAACAAAAGAAGTTCTTTCATTATTATCTGTCGATGCTTTTGAGGAGGTGGAATATTAAACCGATGCATATGAATATGAATAAATAAACAAGTGAATAAATCTGTATTTATTTGTAATATTAAAATTATTTTAATATTAAAAACGGGTTTCTCCGAATTCTTATGTAAAAACACACTTAACAATTTTATTAATCATGAATCTTAGTTATATTCAACCTACATACTAGTATATATTTATAACTAAAAACAATCTGAGAGGATGTATTTAAGAAACCAATTTATTTATCTTGAAAATGTATTTTTTCTTGACAGTGAAAACTGTTTATTGTTTTCCTTATTTTTTTAAAAAAAAGTCCTTTTTTTTAAAAAGGTTATTTGTTTATAATCATTTATATATCTGAACTCATTTTTATTTAGTTCATAAGTGAGTAGTACATCAAAGGCGATTTATTAATTTTGTCCAGTTAGCTTTGCGATAAACCACACTGTGCACCGTAGGGGTTTATATAGTTCAATTTTTGTTTCAATCGTAGGATTTATGTAGCTAAATTTTAGTTTACAATTATAGACAGCTTAATTGAAAACTAAAATTTAACTCAATTTAATAAAATTTCAGTCAATTTTCAGTTTAAATCGTAGTTCTTTATATCTACAATCTTAAGTCTTTCTGTAGTAAAATTTTAGCTTGAAACGAAGGTCGTTACAAAAAAAATTTTGAGTTTCAATTGCAGGTCTTCAATTTTAGCTTCGATCTTTGGTCTTTGTGAAATTCTATTTTAGCCTTTATTGTAACTCTTTACACATTATATATAGTTTTAGCTTGAATCATAGGACATTGTTTAATTCAATTTTAACTTCAATCATGGGCTGAATTTTAGCTCTAATGGTTGGATTAATAAAGTCCAATTTCAGCTTGAATCATAGTTCTACATGTGGTTTAGTGTTATCTTTTATAATAGGTCTAGATGTGGTTTAATATTAGCTTGAATTGTATGTCTTTAGCTTCAATCCTAGGCCATAACAAACTTCAATTCCAGCGTGAATAGCAATTTCTTATGTAGTACAATTTTATATTTAATCGTAGGCCTTAATAAACTTGAATTCAAGCTATTTCTTATTTAGTCCAATTTTAGTTTCAATGGCAGGTCTTTAAACAGAACAATTTCAACTTCAATCGTAAGTGTCTGCATAGTTCAGTTCAAACGCCAATCTTAGGTCTTTGCCTAGTTCAAGGTCTTCACAAAATTCAATTTTATTTTCAATCGTGAACTTCACAAAGTTAAATTTGACCTTCATTGATAGGTTTTTATTAGTTTGTTTGATTTATTAATTTACTTATGGGTTTATTTAGTTCAAATTTAGCTTCAATCGTTAATCTCTACAAAGTTCAATTTTAGCTTCAACGGTAGGTCTTTAGAGTGCAAATTGAACAAAGTTGAATTTTGTCTCCAATAGTAGGGCACCGCGTCACACAGCCGCTCCCTGTTATGCTAAAAATGCCTACATTCACACAGACTTAAACATAACGATGGTAAAAGCTGAGTTCAGCAAACACGCTACAACATATTTTACTAAACTGGAAGCTCATCCTAAACCACTAGCTTGAAACTACCTAACCCTTGAGGAAAACTATTTTAATCAAGGGATTGAAAAACTAGATAAGCATTGGACTAAGCGTATTTAAGTTTCAGGAGCTTATATTGAAAAACAAAAATGTTTTTGAACACTAACTATTCTCTTTCTGTGTTAGGCTAAGAAGTTTCCGAAGCGCCTTCGTATGCAATTGAATTTTAGCTGTAATCTTAGAGCTTTATGTAGTTAAATTTAATTTTTACAATTTAGCTTTAAGCGCAATTCTTAATTCTTTAGTTAAATTTTATCTGTAATGTATTTGCAACAAATATTAGACAATTTATTGGTTTTATTTTATTACACAGTTTAATTTGTTTTAGTTTGAAAATGCCATCTAATGTTTTTATGGGTACTCACATCATATTTACAAATGCTACCAACAGCCAAAGTATTCATTAATTAAACATTCTTTTGTTGATGTATTCTGAAAATTCGTTATGTTGCTAGAAACTAAATGTATTTTATTAAATAAAATTTAATTTTATTTCCTAAAACTCTACAATTATTATACAAAAGTTTTCTTTTTGATAGTATTTTTACATTTAATATTATTTACTTTTCTTATTTTCATTTACTGTCATTTTGAAAAATATATTTCTATTTTATTTAGTTTTCTCCGTTGTTATTTTGGCATTTTGTGGCTTTTCTATTAAATTTAATTTGTGTGTAGATTTTTATTCATATGTTAGACAATATTACCTGTTTTTACAATTTATTTAAATTTACGTTTCTTTTTTTTTGCTGTTACATTTGTACAGATATTTTTATTTGTTCTAATATTTCATTTATTTTAATATAAATTTTATTTTAAACGAAACAAAAAAAAAAAAAAAAAAACATTGCATACTTTATGGGAGATTTTAGTTGCTGCCCAGCAAGCCATATGAGTCCGAAAACAGTCTTTTCTGATACCATTTTCGGAGCGGTCATTACATTCGAAAATGGTCCTTCAGAAAGAGCTCTTAGATAATGTTAGAAAAGAGTCTTTTATGAGGGTTTTTTGGACTCTGTGCAATCTTGTTTTTATCATTCTTGTATGGTACAGCTATGTTTTTTTTGGTCAAAACACAAATAACAGGACAACAACGCTTTGGTGCACACATAATTAAGTGGAATTTCTGAGTCATACTGCGTACCGACTCAGGACAGTAACAATCAATTTATTCTTTCGCTCCGAAAATGCTCATTTGTTGGACTCTTTTCTGACTCCTTTTTCGGAGCGCTCCTAGAATGGTATGCTGGGTGTGTTGGGTACATGTATGTATGTTTGTGTGGGGCTGAAAAATTCTTGTTATTATCACTAGGTTTCATAGCACAGTGTGTCTGTTAAATAATAATAACCGTGTTTTGGAAAGAGGGAAATGATTACAAACAGAAAGAAGTAGCTAAGAACGTTAAATTCTTTCCACAAACACACTTTTGTGGTGACATTGTTAATGTGGCCGAGAGTTTTTATTATTAATTATAAATATGTAAAAGTTGTTTTTCAAAAAACAAATTGAATTTTTTTTTTGACAATCTGCCCACTGTCAATTATATATGTCTTCTAAAAGTTTTATTGTTTTTCTTTAGTCTGTCATGTGTATACATTAGGGTGGTCCAAGGTCTAAAATCGCACATTTAAGTTGATGCCTAATTCATATAATAGGTAACCTCTAAGCGTTAACCGATTTAAAAAAAAATTCAGTATTTTGCTTTTAGAAAACGTATAACAAGATTAGTATTTAAACCTTGGGAGTATCATAAGTCCAAAAACTACAAAATAGTTGCCTCCCTAATATCAAATTTTCAGGTGTTGCTGCCAGTATGTGCACTATTTCATTAAATTAAATTAAAAAAATGGTTTCAAATAAACTAGGGATGTCATAAAAATAAATTCACATTAAAGGAAAACATTGTTAAATAATAATGTAATAAATAATAAAACAAGTATAACAAGAGCTTATATTTAGTTGGGGCTATTATAAACCATTATAATTTCAAGACTTTGCAAAGTTTTGTAATGAAAGTTTTTGTTGGATATTTAATTTCTGCCAAAATGTTAATATTTCAAAAAGTATTTAACATTTAAAAAAAAAAATATTTAAAGTATTCCACTCCCTATTGTCAGAATTTACAATTCGGATAATTAGTTTTCCAAAATATAAAAAAATGCAACATTATCTGCTCCCGCATCATTTACTTTTACCTCAATGATAGCGAAAATCCCTTTCAAAACACTTTTTAATATTTTTTTTAATATACTTCTACTAGTGCATATATGCATACTTGTACATAACTATTTATTAACAAACAAAAATATGTACTTATATGAATAAATATTTCTGAAAAATTGCACTGTGTTAATTGTGCAAGCACATTTGTATGATTACACTCACATGCACGTGAAAGGCAGTGAAATGAAAAAAGAGAACTGTATGCAAATTTATTGCATACTTTTTGGTAACAATTGTTTTGCTGTATGTGAGTGTGTGTATAAGTGTTATCACAAAGCATCATAAGTAGGTCAGTGGATTAAATGGAAATCACTTTATATATACTCGTACAAACACATACATATACAAATGAAGCAGGAATGTTTAAAAAGTTTTTTTTTTTTGGTTTAATATGTATGTATGTATATAAATACTTTTTTTGTGGCTTTTTGTGAAAAATTAAAAAGAAAAATAACAAATGAAAGCCTGTGAATATGCAACATTGTTTTGTTTGCTTGCATAGGCAGATAATATAAATATATTTTTATATACTCGTACATATTTATAGTGGCATAAAATATAGAACAGAAATAATTCTTGCTAACAGGAAGCACATTTGTGATTTTCAAATTTTATATTTTTAGTTTTAAATTGAAATTTCTAAATGATAAAACATTTTAATTAAAAGAAAATAGTTTATATTGTAATAGAATTTTTTATTTTCTTGTTTTTTTTTATAAAATGTTTCATTTTAGAAATTTATAAAGGTATTGCAAACGTTAACTAAGATATAAAAAAAACGTTGCCATTGCCAACTAAAATAATCCAATAGTAGCATCATCTAACTATTCCAAAGCTTACACTCTTCCTTAACGTTTATGCCCTTTCCATTGCAAAGTTTTACTGAATAGCATCCTTGCTTCTAGTTGGCACACTAAAATGATTATGGATATTAGATTACAGAGGTGTATGTTCTATAAGTCTATAATACAAATAGAAGGCCGGAATATTTTCCAGCATATATTTGTCGACATAAAGAGATCGACATCTTATTTGAACAAATTGTTTTACTATTGAATATATAACTTAAAAATGTTTGAATTTAGCTTTTATTTTTAAAGATTAGCTATGACCTCTTCTCATCTTTCTGGCAATATATGGCTTGCGCTCTAAAATAACTGCTTATTTTTATAGGTCAAGAAGGTATGAAGTCAATTTTCTATACCTCGTTCTGAAGGGAAGAGTATCCCTTAAGAAAGTGTTTCTCATTGTTAAAAAGTAATATTAGTTGGACGGGGCAAGGTATGCACTATAAGCTGGGTGATACATGAGTAGTTTTTAACTGTAGGTTGCAAATTATGTCTTAATGTCTGGCAGAAAATTCGAACAATGCTCGTTTCAAGCAAATCATTTGAAATTGGTCAAATTCCAGCTGCTTTTTGCTTTTTGGTCTCACCAAATACTAAGCATTACTTTAGCGCTTAGGATATTTCACTTTTGTGTGGAATCGACTGGTTGGCCTGGTTTCACATACAATCTCTTATAAGGGTGTCCCAACTAGAACGCAATTTTTAAATTTTAAATAAAACAAAGATATTTAAAAGTAGTAAAGTAGACAAAAGGAGGTTATGTATGGAACAAGTATCGTGCAGATGGCCGTCGCGGCTTTGCTGACACACACGCGAACTTTTAATGATATTTTCAATGACGTTTTTGCATAAATACTGCGGTATTTCATTAATGCAGCGTCCAATTTCCTCTTTTAAGGCTTGAGTCGTTGTCGGCTTATTTGCCTAAACCATCGACTTCAAAAAACCCCAAAGAAAAAAAATCTAAAGGTGTTAAATCGCAGGATCTGGTCTCCAAAACGCGAAATAACACGATCGGGAAATGACTGATGCAGCAATTGAATTGTTTCTCTGGCTGTATGACACGTGGCGCCTTCTCGTTGAAACCACATGCCCCTTTACATTCATTTCTTCAAGTCTAGGCAAGAAAAAACTGGTTATCATTTCACGATACCGAAAACCATTTTTAATTTTGCGTTCTAGTTGGGACACCCTTTATTTGGGCACCACCGCACAGTGGCTCAGCATCGTTTTTCATCGGCCAAAAATCTGTAATGGATATATTTGATGGAGATATTTTAATAATTTTTTTTGTAAAGAGAAAACATCTTAAATTTTTCAGTTTTAATTTCTTTAACATCGGTTCAGTAGTTGATGAGTAATTTAAGGTCAAAGTTGAACTTTTGATTTTTTGCAGCATTTAATATGAAAATACACGATTTTTGTTTTGTTGATTTTATTATAAAAAATTCACATGCATTAATAATTCCATTAATTAGTACGATGTGTGGGAAGTGCCGCCGTCTTGCTGAAATCAAATGTCGGCGTTATCACGAGCTTTAATTTCAGGCATCAAATAGTCGGTTATCATTGCATGACAACGGTCGCCATTGACGGTTACGTTCGCATCGGCATCATTTTTAAAGAAACAATGACCGATGATTCCACCGACCCACAGCAAGCTGCAGATGGTCTATTCGGTTGCGAATAGTATGCTTAGTAAGCGGATTATGTTGACCATAAGTTGAGCGAAGTGCCCGAAACATATTCCTCACAGAACGTGAATTTTCGTAATAAGGTTGAACGATTTGTAAACGTTGTTCAGGCGTAAGTCTTTCCATTATGAAATGCCAAACAATGCTAAACACAAATAACATGACAGCATGTACAACTTTATCTCGATCAGAGCAGATATTTAGAAATGGCAGTTAAAAAAAAAAAACAATTCTGTTGCATAGTGGTGCCCTATTGCAAATCCCCACAACTCCATCCCTGGATCGTTTGTGTGATTTATTTTCAAAACTTAAACTCTAATATTCCTTAAGTGCATGTATAACTTTAACTCTAGCTGCTATATTTGAAAATCTGTTTTCACACACATACTGAATGTATTACTGGGTATTATATGGTTGGGCTTGACCGACTTACTTGTTTTATATATAATCTTGGGTCTCTCTCACCAAACATCTTTTAGCTTCATTCTGCGATTTTCTGTAATTAAATTTTAATTTCAATAGTAGGTTTTTATCAAACATTATGGGTTTAATATATTGGATCTTAAGAATAAGAATAATAATTGCTGTTCAATTATAACCAGAATATTTGTTTATACTAATTATTTTATTATATACATACATATTTAACTTCCTATTACACACTTCTTTGTGTCTTAAAGAATTTCCTTTCAAAATTTACTCATCATCTTTCAAATACTGAAGCGACATTTCAGTTTGTAATTTTCTTGATCAACCACACAAACATTGCTAAACGTTTGTATGTAACCAGAGAATAAAAATGAAGTAAATTCCTTAAATTCTGTTTGGCATTTTTGTGTATAGACAATAATTTATGGGGGATTGTGTTTTTTCTTGCAGTTTCTTTTAGTCATGTCTGTAAGAAAGTCCTCTGCGTTAGCTGAGCTATTGAAATTCTCTGTTGAACATATACGCTGAAAAACAACGTGCTGAAGAGAAAGCATAAAACTTTTAAATCATTTTTATTTTTATAACGAAATTGACGACAAGCGGTGACACTAAAACTGGTACTGAAATCACTCTTCTATAAAGACTTATAACTGTTTGTATTCGCAAGGATTCTGTGTGTAGCAAAGGATTCTTTTAATTGTATGTTTGCAGTATTTGTGGGTTTAAAGCGATATACGCTCATGTCTGGCACAAATTTTAAGCTACTTGTTTGTTTTTTTTTAGTTAGATTTTGTTGGTAATGTACAGTGGGTAGGACATTAGCAGATGATGGGATATGAAAACTTACAAATTCTATAATATTGTACAGAATCTTGAATTTTTATATAGAAAATATTCCCGAAAAATCATTTAATATAGATTGTCTTCAACAATCTTAGTTATAATAAACTGCCATGTGCAATTATCTACAATTTTTGTCAAATTATAATTATCTCAACTACTAACCCACTGTATCATGCTTTTCTGCAGAGTCTGGTGATTGTCCTTTGAATGAATGTTGCAAATTTAAGAAGGAAATGTATTTTTTTTTTGCTACATCTTCTCTACTTCTCTGTCTCTATCATTGTGTATTAATGTTTTTAAGTATGTTCTTCGTGGCGCAAATTATTTGTGTTATCCTGGTATTTGGTGAAAATGAAAATAAGAATGACAAAAAATCTGCACAAAACTTAAGAAAAAGTATATAGTTTAATATTTGCACATTTAGCATGTAATGCATTCTATGCTTTAGTTTTTTTTCTTCTATTTTCTCAACTAAAGCAAAATCCCTAATTAAATGTAAATTACAAAATACTCCAAAGCAATAGAAATAGAAGAATTACTTTTACAAATCTACAGACATCTCGCGTAAAAAAGGCAGCCAACTGATGGGAGGAAAGGGTTTGGTATTACAAAAGCATGTTGATATTTAACGAAATTAAAGGAATTGTAAATGTCTTTGAGATGGGAAAGAAAGCGCTGCGGCAGATGGGAATTTTTAAAGCCAGTCATATATTTTAGCTGCAATAGTTACACAGTTTTGCTTTTGTGTAGATCCCTATTCCACGTAGGAGCTTAAGTCAAAGTTGTTGTACAATTACAGCTTTCATATCATTAAATTTAAGCTTCAATCCCAGGGGTTTATGTATTTAAATTTTAACTTTAATCCTAGGTTTAAGGTAACTAAATTTTAGCCTCAATCGTTAAATTCGTTAAATTTAGTTAAATTCTTGATTTATAACGGGTCCGGCATCTAACGTTTTTTTTCAGCTAGTGCTTATTTCGTGAATGACAACACTTAGCTCATGTCTGATTTGACAGATAATTAGTTTTATCCATCTGATGAACGAATATGGTTGTGTATACGCTTAAACAAAGCTGATAATGTTGCAGAATGTGTGCGAAAATTGCGTACGGATTTTGGAAGAAGAGAAGCACCATCAGCACCATATGTTCGTTATCTTGTGAAAAAAGTGAAAGAAACTAGCATCCTCATCAATAAATAAAAGCGCGAAAACCAAAAACAGTGCGTACACCCGAGAATATTGCTGCTGTGGCAGAAATTGTGCGTGAAGCGCCATCAACATCAATTCAGCGTCGTTCTCAACAATTGAACATTTCGGAGACATCATTGAGACGAATTTTGCATAAAGACCTTAGTATGACGCCAGACAGTCCAATTGGTTCAGGAGTTGAAGCCAACTGACCATCCAATGCGTTTTCGCTTCGCTAAGTGGGCCTGCGATCGACATACTGAAGATGCCGATTTTGCCAAAAAAAAATCATCCTTTCAGATGAAGCTCATTTTGATCTTGGCGGGTATGTAAACAAGCAAAATTGTCGCATTTGGGGCACAGAAAACCCGCACGCATACATGGAAAAGCCGATGCACCCAACACGAGTCACTGTTTGGTGCGGATTTTGGTCCAGAGGCATAATTGGGCCATACAAGTCAGAGACAATTGACGCTTTAAAGGAAAATACTCGTGAAGCCATTGGTGAAATACAGCTGCACATAATCGATAACGTGCTTAAAAATTGGACCGATCGTGTAGGCTACTGCATTGCCAGCCGAGGTAGTCATTTAAATGAAATTATTTTCCATTATTAACCGGAAGGATTGCACTCTCAAATAAAAAAAGAAATTTGAGAAAATATTCAGTAGTTTTTTTTATAGCATTTTCAAAAAAAAAGTTATTTGGCGGACCCTATATTTAGGTCTTTCTAAAGTTAAATTTTAGGTTCAATATTAGATATAAATGTTTGCTTTTATAGTAGTGTTTACAAAGTTAAATTTTAGTTTTAATTACAGGTATTTGTAAATTTAAATTTTAACTTCTATTTCACGTCTTTGTAAAGTTTAATTTTAGTTTCAAACTTAAATCTTTGTTAGGTTAAATTTAACTTCAATCTTAGGTCTTTATAAAGTTCAATTTTAAGTTCAATAATTTATTTTAATGTTAGCTTTAATCGTAAATTTTGTAAAGTTAAATTTTAGTTTATTTATAAGTCGTTGTAAATTTGAAATTTTAACTTTAATCTGAGGTCTTTGTAAAGTTCAAGTTTAGCATCAAGCTTAGGTCTTTTGTGAAATTTAGTTTTAATTTTAGGTCTGTGTTAAGTTAAATTTATCTTTATTCTTAGATCTATATAATGTGCAATTTAAGCTTCTATCAATAAGTCTTTGTATAGTTAAATTTAAGCCATGATTTTAGGTCTTTATACAGCTCTAGTCTAGCTTAAATTTTCTGTCTTTGTGAGATTCTCTTTAAGCTTTATTCTTAAGTCTTTGCAAAGTTAAATTTAGTTTTAATTTTTGAACTGTGTAAAATTGAATTTCAGCTGCAAGAACGTCTTTTAGGTTTCTTTCCCCTTACAACCTAAAAGGTGTTTGTCTTGCCTTTAAGAACTCTAAGGATTCCATTGACAAAGGCCATCATATCAGATGATGAAGATTGTTAAGGGGGTTGCAATTGAAGTGCAGTTTAAATAAACGATGAACATTTCTTAAGCTCAAGCTGGTACAAAAAAAATCTGACATTGTATGTCTTACTAACACTGACGTTATCATTGTCATTGTCGTTGCTTGTGCCATCCCCTACAAGAGGTATCATTTTGCACTTGAATTTTGTAATTTTCGTAGCTGAGTTTAATATTTATAAACGGAAATAACAATAGACAAGATTTTCTTTTAAAAGACAGGACATTATTAAAGAAGATAATAATGCCAAGAAAATAATTGAAAGATTATGCGCTCTCACCCACGGAAGATTTTCATCTACAGGACACTAAAAGCTTTAGTAGTCAAGGTTAATGTTACAAGAAAAGAAGACTTAAAGGATTTTGCCTCGATAACAAAAAAACAAAAAGGTTGTCTTGAAACAAAAGCTGTTATGTAAAATCACAAAATACATACACTTTGTCTCAGACTCAGACAGACACACACATAAACATTATAAGTAATTTGTCTCTTATGTGGCTGGTTTTATTTAATCCTTTCCTCATTTAACTTGACCTTAATGTTGTGTAATACTTTAAACTTAAATTTTATTTTTGTTTTTTATTGTTCTGGTCAGGAAATTTTCCTGCCTTCATTATTTAATGGTTTACAACCAGTAATAAAAAGGAACTGGGGAAAAAAAGGAAATAATAATAACACATGCCATAAATTAAGGACTTGTATCATAAAATTTTATTATGCATTTTTGCTAGACGCCAGTGTCATCGTCAGCCGCAATTTTAGTTGTCGTGGATATTTTCCAAAAAAATTAACAACAGCTGAAACATTAACGTGACCATAATTATTAAAGCAAACAAGTCATATTGTTATTTTGGACTCATTTACTGTCTGTCTTTTGGCTGTTCGGCGAAAGGGAGGACTGAATGAGACAATGTCAGCCATGAAGTTAACATTTTTTTTTTTTTTTTTTTTTTTGGTTGAGTTACAAGTCTGGGATTTTAGTAAAAAATAATTCATACAATAAAAGCAAATGCTGATGTGGTATTTAAGTAACAGAACTCAGGTTATGAGACAAGGTTTGTATTAAATTAAAGACAAAACTAAATTAAGCAATTTTTAAATTTATTAAATTGTTGTATGAAATGGAAGCTTTTCATGTGATTTGTCCCAAGCGAATTATAATTGATTTAATATTTGAAGAACGTGTATTTTACAAAACTATGTTTTACAAGAGTTATAGATTTCATAGAAAATAAATAACTTATTTGTTTGGCATATCTTTTACTAACTACTATACTACACTTAGAGAAAAATAAAGTTGTTTTTAAAAAAAAAATTAAAATAATAATATGGTCACTGTAATTATTTACATGATTGCGGCAACCATAATATGGTTAAGTTACGATTCATGTGATTATAATAATTATATGTATGGTTATAGTAATTATAAAATGTTTGTGGTGATCAGTTTTATGACGTATCATAATCAAAGAGCAACATGTTATGGGCAATTCTATTCTGACGGGTGCAAAATTTAGACGCTTTAAACGTCTTTTACTAATAGAAAGAAATACATTTTCAATTAAGTTTTTTCTAGAAGGGGTAATATTTTTCTATATACTATTGTTATCTATTTACAAGAATTTATATGAAACGAACAAATAGCCACGATAGAGCTTTAAAGTACATGACGGGTGCAACCAAATTGGCCCACTTTCATAAGATCATACCACAACAACACAAAACTCTGTTAATTTTTAAACTTTTATGGTATTATTCTTTTTTATTGTGAAAGATGAGATATCAGACGATGATTATCAAATCAAACATCGCAGAGAAATATAATCCAATAATAAGAAATTTGCTCTTTATGCCATGACGGGTGCAACATGCAATTATGACGGTTGCAATGCGTCTAAAATAACTAAACAAAAATCCATTTTGTTTCTTCATTTTCACATAATTATTCAAAATATATTTATTTATTAATCAACAAATAAAAATACATAATCAAAAACTCATTTGTCATTAATTAAAAATCAACAAAAACTGTTGCACCCGTCATTTAAATATTATGATGACGGGTGCAACCATTTTGAATTAACGTTAATTTCAACACTAACCAGAATCTACAATTCACTTTAATAGATTTCTATTTGTCTTTGACTTTTTCTTACTTTCGCAAAGTTTAAAAAGATTGGCTTTTGATTTCTATGAAAAAAAGTAGACTTTTATACGTCTTGCATGACGGGTGCAACATGTTAATATTGGATTTTTAAAATCAATAAATTTTCTGATGAACTAAAAACAATTACTTTTTTTTATATCGCTGATTGACAAATGTTTGCAGTTCAATATACAAAATAAAAATATGATCACAATCTGGCAATAGCAGCTGTTTTGAACAAGTGTGGTGTGAATTTTCTGTTCGCGCCAAATCTATGAATCTTAATGCTTCGAAGTGCACAACAAATTTATATTCAAGCTTATATCTAAAAAAATTATATTGTTATAAAATAAAGATACTTTACTTTAAATTGGCATCAAAAAAGTAGCAAATAGTGTGTTTTGAAAATTTATGTTAAAAGTTGCCTAGAATAGAATCGCCCATAAATGACTGGTGGTTCGAAGTTTTCTGTAAATTATCATTTTTATTAATTTCTGAAGAAAAGGAAAAACAACAACTAAAATAGAAATTAATAAAAATGATAATTTACAGAAAACTTCGAACCACCAGTCACTGGTTAAAGGATTGATGTTGTCTGTTGACTAGCAGGCACCGTAGTGGTGCATAGGTCAGAACGTAAAGAATTCTGATGAGAGAAAGTGGTGTTTCTCGAAACATATGTAAATTCAACCAACAACCCAGGTTCGAATCCTAGTCAGAAAAATTATCAAAAATAAAAATTTTTTCAAGTTGTTAAACAATCCTTCTTTAGTAAAAAGGATTTAATGAAAATTAAATTTAAAATGAACTTAAGCCTAACTAAGAAAAATATCAAGGTTTTTAATAATTTGATAAAATGAAACTCCAGATTGCAGATAGTGCTGAAAAGTTTTTACATTTGAAAGCTCCTGACATCCTAGTGATTTGGAATTTTATTAAAGTAATGAGCACTTAAACGGTTGTTCTTGTAGTCCTTCTATATAAATGATTTGCTATCTAACAATATATTCATTATTTAAATATTTTCAATTTAATATTTCCCTATTAAATTTTGTAAAATTCTTTTCTCTTTCTCGGTTTCTCTTGACCTATCGTTGTTTAAATTGAACACTTAAATAACGGAAGTCTTGCAATGTGACTTTGTGGTTACTTATTCTTGGCACGCGTGCTGAAATTGCTAAAAACGCAATTCTAGTATTTTCTACTTGAGCAAAATGAAATCGCAGAAAACATAAAATGATAGAGATTTCAACAACAATACAACAAGTTGAAGAAACAAACCTAAGGGCGTGTTAGACTGTCTGCTTCAAAATAATACAATAGTTAAAGCAAAAAAAGAAATAAATAAAAGTTTTTTAAGGCTAAAGAAAATATTTAAAAATTAGTGTGCAATTTAAGAAATTTAATCTAAAGTTAAATATTTAATAATTTTTAAGTTTTTCCTATTTAAACAAATATGTTGCAATTTAATCCCTTTTAAACATAAAATCAGACTTTAATAATATTTTATTATTGGCGCCTGAAAGTATGCTTTGTTTCAGTATATGCAAAATAATTGAAATATTTTGTGTGCTAAAAGCAACGTTCAAATTTTCTGCATAATACTGCGGAAATAGAAAATTTCTAGCTATATTAAAAATACCACAAAAGCGAAAAAAAAACGAAAGACACAAGAACTGAGTGAAACTAAAATTATTCGCAAAATTATAAAAATTCCAAAAACAATAGCACTTTTTGAACACACACAAAAGCTTACAGCTCACAGCCCGACACATTTATTTTCACACAAATTCATTATTGTCTATGCACTGTTACAGACAAACACACGTTCAGTAAAAGACAAAACATTTACTTACATTAAAAACTCTCAGAAACATTATTGTACAAACCATTAAGTATTGTGTGTCATTGGTATACTGCTACAGATACACTAACACACACACACACACACCCACTTATTTAGTTGTCTACAGTAAAGCTTAATACATATACAAATATGTTTTGTATATTACTTAAGCTTTAACTTCCGCTTCCGCCCTACAGTGAGAGTGTATGTAAATTTGTTAAACTAGAAATAATAGCAAATATATATATATACTGGTAGAATTTGCTACAGCTGCTTTATGGAACACTATGTTTGTGTATTAAAATGCAATTACTTTCAACGTAGATTTTTTTTCCATATATGAATAAATAACATTTTGTTGTTTTGCTAGAAACAAAATGTAAACCCCCATATTTTCGAAAGAGGAAACTGTTTAAATTTGTTGAAAAATTATAAAACAAATATTTAGTTTGCAAAAAGATAAATTTTTAATTAATATAATATTTTTATTAAGAGATTTTCAACAAGAACTCTATTCTCCAACATTGGAAGAACACGGAAGTTTTCAACATTTTACTTGTTGACATACAAATACGTGTAGCACAAGCTTTGGGAATGATTAGGTGACTTTTTGCTGAAATTCAGCTGTTGATGCGTTAAAATTGAAAGGATATCGCTAACGAGAGATGCTTACAACTAAACTTTAACCTATTTTTGAATGTTTGTGGTATGATGGCACATAATCACTGAATTTGTAAATTTATTGCAAATCAAATTTCCCGATCGCATCATTTTAACCCTCTATAACTCAAGTACTTCCAATAACAATTTTTCTATGAATTTTACTAGATTCTGATAAATAATAAAGCATGTAATTTTTAAAATTTTTAAACTATTTATTAAAAAGGAACAATTTTATAAAAAGAGACTGCAGCTTATAGGCAACAACTGATAGGTTACAAAGTAAAAAAAAACTTTTACATGTTTATTATTTATTTGCCCATCTAATTTTTGAATTTTTGAATATTCTTCATTTAAGTCATCAACTAGGGGCGAATTTCTAAGATTCTCTCAAGAGTCGGGATTGTTTCTTGAAAGCCATTTCTGTTGTCATTGTAGTGCAAATACTGTCTTATCTTTTTAAATTTATTAGCGGGCATTGACTGTTAAATAACCAAGAATGGAAATCCAACAGATGAGTACTCTCGGCAGTTGAATCAGTAACATTATGTAAACCATACCTATACATTTTTGGATTTCTAATTCAGATACATTCAAATTATTGTTGGCATCTTTTTGTGTCAAATACAGATTTGTCTTGTCAGAAATTTTCTTTATGAGTTACTTTGGAAATACATAAGTACAAAAAGAACTATATAGGAGATCGAGATCGATGATATATTCGAGATCTAATATATCAGATCAATTCGTTGCCACTGAAAGTGAGCTAGCTACTGTGCACTTTTCAGCTTTTAACTTTTTTCACTGTAATGTTCTTTTTTCAGGCTTTTGTCGTTTTTCTGTTGAGATTTGAAATATTGGAACTGGCAGGTGTTAGTTATTCTACAGGATAAGAAATAATGTCGTCATTATTCAGCATCGACAGGTCGATTTCATCTGCCAAACACTCTACAAGAAAGTCGTCTAAATTTGCAAAGTCGGGATCAGCCAAGCTGTCATCATCGAAATCAACACCATTTTCACTTTCTTCACAGATGTATCTTCGTCATTCAGCTTATATCGGCGAGCCATTCTAAAACAAAATAATACTCCTATAAATCTTCGTATTATATATATAAAGTAGGTCCCTTTTCGCATATTCTAGCTCATAAGACATAAGCACTAAATTTCATGTTCTATAAAAATAACTATAAAATTCAAAAATTACTGGACTAGTAACTAATCCTTGGACATATACCTTGCATGTAAACGTAAAATAACAAAACAAATGTAAAAAAAACTATTTTTATTCCCTACATCATCATAGTGGGAAGGGTATATTGGATTTGTGCTGATGTTTATAACGCCCAGAAATATTGGTTCAACACCCACCTTCGAGTATACCGATCGACTCAGAATCACTTTCTGAGTCGATTTAACCCACTTGGCGCAACCGTCCTTTTAAAAGCACATAAAAAATATGGGGGAATACCGGGTTTGTACGTGCATTTAAGTGCACATTTTTTTTAAATTGTCATTGTTTATTCTTTGTTGTGTGTCTTCTGAATCTAATAGCGTCAGTTGATAAAAGAAGTTTGTCGTGTTTGAATTGTATATTGAGTGTTTTCTGAAAGTGTTTTTTTTAAATTGTGCACAATGGGAACAAACTGGTAATTAAATCATTTACATATATTTAGTTCTTGTTTTTGTTTAAAAAGTAATTAGAGAAACATCTTAGGTAAACAACAAATTAATGGAAACCGAGCTCAATGCTGTATTGTGGCGCCACGGCCCATTTTCCCACTGCGTCCTTTTAAAAGGACAGTGGCAAAATATACTACCTATCTAATTTTCATTACTTAATATTTTATGTGCTATTATGTAGTAAATGAAACCGGAAGGCATTGAAACTTAACGAAATTTTGGAAGATCTTGAGGAATGGAGTGATGATGACGTTTGTAAGGCCATTTACATCGCACCGCACTGCATTAGCGTGCAGTTATAACAGATGAAGACAGTGGCTATGAAGATAATATGTGCCTCAACAATTTGCCAGGCTGTCAGCTACGTGCAGAGGCAGAAATGAGATACAAATATGTTCCTGAATGCGAGAGCGATGGTGATAGCGATGACAATATTGCATTATGGGATCTAATCAAGCGCAAAAGGATTGCAGAGCCAAGGCCTAGTAATAAAAACAATTCAAGAACGTGGCAGCAAGTGGATATTGTTCCAAGCCTGCCACAATGGGAGGTATTTTCAGAATGCTATCAAAATCCAGATCCAATGGAAATATTTTTAAAGTTATTTGATGACGGCATACATCCAAAGGAGCGCTTCTTGGTGTATCACACCCCAACTTAGAACATAAAGTTTATTATTTTTTTATTTTATTTTTTTAATTTTATTAATTTTAATTATATAAGTTATTTTTTTAATATTGAATTGTTAATTTAGTTTTTTTTGAATAAAAACAAAGTAGTATATTTAGCTACCGTCCTTTTAAAAGAACACCCGATTCCGGGAAAACTATAACTTTTTAGAAAAAAATTTATAAAATAAAAAATGTTTAAATACCTATGATGATTTAAGTTTAGAAATAAAAATTTAAGTTTTCAAAAAAAAAAAATTCCGGCGCTATCTGGGTTAACGATGTCCGCCCGTCCGTCTGGCTGGCTGGCTGTCCATGTAAACCTTTTGCGCAGAGTACAGGTCGCAATTTTGAAGATATTTCGATAAAATTTGGTACGTGATATTTCTTCGGCCCAACGATGGATGGGATTGAAAGTGGTGTAAATCGGTTCATTATTTCACCTGGCCCCAATACAAATGTCCTCCCGAAATTGGAGTTTACCGATCATAAACGTTTGAATGATGCAAGTATCCAAACAACTTTCATCACAAATGAGTAGTAAATAAAGCCAAATCACATCTACAAATTTTGTACAGATCGGTCCATAATTAGTCGTAACTCCCATATAAGGCCCACTTCCGAAAATCACTTTAACGATCATAAACTTCTTAAAAATTTTGGTATTCAAATAATATTTTACAAATATACATTATATGTATACAAAAAATACCGTACAATTTTATTGTGATCGATCCATAATTATATTATAATTAGTCGTAGCTCCCATATAAGGCCCACCTTCGAAATTTACTTTAACGATATACAGAAGTAATGACACCTAATTTTATAATGATCGGTCCATAATTAGTCGAAACTCCCATATAAGACCCTCTCCATAATTCACTTTAACCACCATAAATCGTTTGAAAATATTTACAGCGAGAAACATTTTAACACATATAATATTTTTATTCACAGACATAATGCCACTAAATTTTTGGATGGTCGGTCCACAATAGGTAATATCTCCCATATAACGCCCATTTCTGAAAAACTGTTTTATACATATACTGGGTTGACCGACTATACTTTCTTACTTGTCGAACACTCTGGTTGTGGAGAATATAATAACCTGCCTACTAATATTAAATGCGTATCAAGACTTTCGCAATTTAAATCTTCTTTAAAAAACTTTTTACTTCAAACTGTTGATGAGCTTTTGATATAATATACTTAATTGTTTAAATTTTATTTTGATTCTAAGTTATATATAATTTACATAAATTAGATTTATTTTCATTATTCTTATTTAATTTAATTAATTTAATTTTTATATTGTAAATTTTTTTGCCAACAAGCCTCTATAAAGCCAATCTGGCGCAGAGCCGAAATATATGCGTTTTATAATTTATAATAAAAATTGAAATTTGTAAATATTGTTTAAACTGTCTAAATTTTATATTATCCCAAGAATTATATTATGCTGTTGTTCTCAGTGGAGTTCAACACTAAATGTTATATGATTTTTATACAAGTTACTTATTATCCTTAAATGGATAGATTGTAAATAAATGAATTGTAAAAAAAATGTGCAAGTTTTGCAATTTTCCGTAATACTAATAAGATCGCAAAATTTCAAAAAAAAAAAAAGAAAAACAAAAACCCAGCTTACAATTTTTGCAATTGATGCTTAGAACAGACTGTTAATTACAGTCTACATAGTCTGATAGACCATAGCAGCTGTTACTGTGATTGTTAATAAGAGATGACCAGTATGTTGCCTGTAGTATAAAAAATATATTATCTGCTAATTGGGACCGATCATGTGATTTGGCAGCACTGGAGTATTTTCTATTTCTATATCCAAAAAAATCCAAGAGCTTTTACTACAGTTAAAAAGAGTAGAACACATAAAGAACTTTGATTGAAGATAAAATTTAACTACACAATGAAATACGATTGAAGCTAAAATCGAACTGCATTTAGAATTTTGATTTAAGCCAAAATTACACTACACTAAGAACTACTTTGGCAGCTAAAATTGAACAATATATACCCCTAGATTTAAAGATAGAAATGTAACACATAAAAGCCAACGATCAAAGTTATATTTAATGATTTCAATTTCATCTGCAGTTAAAATTTTGTTACATTAGAAACTATTTCGCAAGTAGGGCTGAATTACATTCGTTAACTATTCTCTGAAACTTTGTTTTGTTAGAGTGCTTTATGGGAATTTAGTAAATGACAATGTATAATAGATATTAAATCTTACCCACACAATAGCAGACACACTAGCACACATACATGCATTAGAATATAAGCATTCTTATAAAAATTGTTGAGACAGTTGTACTGGCAACAACAGTCAAGTGTGACAACAACCTACCCTGCAGTTTTAAAGATAACACTATTAACACTTAGACAAGTCCTTAGAAAAATTCAACTTGCCAACTTACTACCCTTGTTTTTAGATAATTTTCTGTTTTAAAATTAAGCAAAGTATAGGTTGTTGCATTACCTAAAACTATTTAGTTTCAAAAGTTGCAGGACGATAACAAAAAATTACACACGCACACACACTGTACACAACTAACTAATGTACACATGTAAAGTAGTATTTATTTTCAATTACACACATGTAAACTAAGTATCCATGTACTAGTTTGTTTTTCTTATGAATCTTCTTTGTACCAAATCCTTAAAATGTTGTAGCTAACAATTCTTTGAAATCCAAGCACGCGTTTTCTTATATGTTAGATTTGTTTGTTTGTTTGTATATGTAAGTATTGTTATTGTTATTGTCATTGTCATTATGTTGTTTGTTGTCATATGTTGGCGTCATCTAATAGCAGCAGTAGCTATATATTCAACAACAACTATTTTTTTTTTATTTTTTTCATTATTATTTACAAAGTTGCAATTTAGTGCAGTGACTCTTGTTTTTTACATATATCTATGTGGGTAGATTTTGTATTTAAGTGTGTGCTAGACACACGCTTACCATTGTAGTTTTTTTTTTTCAAATATCTCTGCTGCAATCTCCCCTGTTTTCTATTACCAAGTTTGCTTGTATACTACTCATGTTGTAAATTGATATTGTCTTGTTATATATTACTTTTTTTCTTCTTTCAGCTAGACTTTATTTAGACGCTATAATAAAAATCCACATTTCAATGTATTTTTATTTTCCAGTTTCTTTTTTGTTTCATTTGCTGGCACGAGTTTATCAAGAAAATCGTGAGCTAAAAGGTGATAAAGTGATTATTTGTATTATAAAATTGAAAAGAAAAATCATTAGAAAAGAGAAAAATAACAATGAATTGTTTTTTGCGTTGAAGTAATAGCAAAAACATCAAGTATGAGTTGCGGAAAAATATAAACACAAAGAAAGTTTAAGTATACAGGAAGTGAATAAAGAAATTGTATGTATTTTACCTGGTGTGTGATATTATGATTTTTATACTGAAAGATATTGTAACATTATCAAGTATTCAAGAGCCAGTTGCTTGAAAATAAAAAATTTAATAAAAAAAAAGTAAAAATGAATTATGAGATTAAATAAAAAAAATTTGTAATAATACAAGTTTTATAAATAATAATAAAGAATACATACACATTGTAAACATACGTAAATTTCGTTCTAACTCACAACTCGTTAAAAAAGAAATATGATAATTCTTGTACTCTATTTCTTAAAAACGGTGAGTTAAATAGATGATATTTACAGAGTGATATTGGACAATGAAGGTTGCTGAGGAAGCCCTTGGCCGGGTAGAAAATATATTCCAATTTTCCAATTGTTCCAGTACTTTACAATAGTATTCTTGATTATTTGAACTATTAGCCTGAATAAAAACTTTTCTCTTAAAATTAAAAAAAAAAAAAAACATTGCATTCAAAAATAATCGTACTTCTTTTTATGGTTCAATATTAGCTTCATTCATTGCTTCTCCTATGATTTAGTTTTGGCTTTCATTACGAGACTTTATGAAGTTTAATATTCAGGCATGTGATGGAAATTGAAAACGAATCAGTTTTGGAAAAACATTTTAATATTTTTATAATCTAATTTTTAAAATTTTTCTTTTAAGACTCTCTTTAGTAGCACAATATCTTTATATTTTATGTGATAAAAGTTTTTCAATACAGAAATATTACGAACAAATTAACTTCTAAAACTCATTCGTTTTCGTGTTCGATTTCTATCATATTCCTGATTAACTCTAATCGTAGGAATTTTTAAGTGTCAATTTAAGTTTCAATCGTGGCACTTTATATAGTTATATTTTAACTTTAAATAAAAGATTTTATGAAGTTTAATTTTACCTCTAACAGCAGGTCTTTTAGGATTCGATTTTAGTTTCAATTGAAGGTCTTTATATACATAGTTTAATTTTAGCTTCGAGCTCAGGTCTTCGTGTAGTTCAATTTTAGGTTCAATCAAAAGGCTTCAAGGAGTTCAGTTTTAGCTTCAATCGAAGAGGTTTATGTAGTTCAATTTTAGGGCCAATCAAAGGTCTTCATGTAGGTCAGTTTTAGCTTCAATCGAAGGTCTTCATGTACTTCAATTTGAAGTTAAATTAAAGGTCTTTATGTAGTTTAATTTTAGCTCCAATCGTGTTCTTGTCTATTTGTCAATTTTAGCTTTCATTGTAAGTCTTAATTTATTCAAGTTCAGTTTTAATAGTCGGCCTTTCTTTATGTAAATTTTAGCTGCAATCGTAAGCTTTTATGTGTCTTAATTTTAGTTTCAATCCCATACTTACATGTCATCTCCAACGTAGGAATGTACTCTAATGTATTATAATTTTTCTTTCAGTTGTAGGTATCAATGCTACTGAGTTTTAGCTCGAATCGCATTTGTTTTTATGGTTTGATTTTAGCTTCAATAGATCCTTATGTAGCTAAATTTTAGCTTTAAACATAAGGTTTTTACGGTTCAATTTTAGTTGCAATCAAATATTTTTGTGTTGTCCAGTTTTCGCTTCAATCGTTTGTCTCAATTTTAGTTTCAACCGTAGGTCTTTTTTCAGTTAAATTTTGGCATCAATCAAAGGTCCTCCTGTAGTTTAATTTTAGCTTCAATCAAAGGTGTTCATGTAGTTCAGTTTTAGCTCCAATCGTTTCCTGTCTATTTGTCAATTTTAGCTTTCATCGTAAGTCTTAATTTAGGTAAATACCATCTTTAATTGTAGGTATTTATATTGTTCAAGTTTAGTTTCAATTGTAGGTCTTTCTATGTCTAAAGTTTAGTCGATTTTAGCTTCAATCGTAAGTTATTCTATAGTGTAATTTTAGCTATAATCGTAAATGTTTTTTTTCTAGTCATATATTTTTATATAAATATTTAGATATTATCTTCTTTAACTAGTTACAATTTTGCGTTAATCGTTAGCCTTTCTATATATAAGTTCTAGCTTCAATTGTAGGCTTTATGTGGTTAAATTTTAGTCTCTATCATGGATCTTTTAGTGGTTTAATTTTAACTTAATTCGCATGTGTTCAACTTTAGTTGGAGTCGTAGGTCGTTTTGTTGTCAAATTTTAACTTTAATCGGAAGTCTTTCTATAATAAAATTTTTGTTTTAATCGCAGCTCTTTATATTGTTCAACTTTATTTATTTTTTTATTTATTTATTAATTGCAATCGAAACGCCTATGTAGATAAAAACGATTACATAGTTAAAACAAAATTTTATAACAAAACTAAAATCTTATTTATAAAAGTGTTTAATTTTTCAAAATATATTTCTTATTACCTATAGTTTATTTGACGTTTTCTTCTTATTATCAGTATGTTAGTAATTGTTCATGCTTAAAGTTTTTTTTATTTTTAAATTTAAATTTTTTTTTAATATTTTTCCTAAAGAAACTACACAAAGAAGTAGCGAAATATTGAAATTAAAAAAAAGACCTTAAGCTTGAACAATTACTAAAATATTGATAATATTCCAAATATATTAATTTCTAAGCACAAATATGGAGTAAAAAATGGTAGAAGAAATTAATTATCTAACATTCTATCTATCTATCAACAAGGAAAGTTTATCCCTTTCAGACCTGACGCAAAACTACCAGTCATTTTTTTAATTTTTGGAATATATGATCTCTATAGCATATGAAAATATAATCAATTATTAGATTTTATAATTTTTATATCCTTCAAGGATTTTCAGGACACGCACACTTGGTCGAGTTTCATTAATACTTTTAACTAAAACACATTTTTATTGCACAAGACGGTTTCAATTAGTTTGAAATATTAAAATTTATCATTGTATTAGTTATAATATGTGCTCATCATTATTTGTAAACGATTAATACTTTTGTAATTAAAGACACGGTTCATAAAACTGAAATGTGACTGAAGAATTTCTCAATAATTCAAGTAACCATAAATCAAACAGAAGAAACAGAAAATAAAAAATAATCAGCACAATCGATGCATGCCAGTCTATTTCAAATTTGGTTAACAGAAGCAAAAAAATATTGAAACCGAAACCCACCTGCACAATCGATGAATCACCGTCTGAAATGGTTGTGAGACCAATAACCATTCTTATAAAGCTTACAACAGATTTTCAAAAATTTCGATCACTACATGATATTACACGCACAACGAAGAATTTGTGCAAAATACTTGTATTAAGCCTGGGACAAATAAGGAAGCAAGTTTGCGTAGAATTCGAAAAACCATATCTAGCAACTAGATATGATGGAGTATTTAGACTAAAGGTGAATTCACCCATTCGTACCGAAGAAAATCTTTTGTTCGAACAAAGTTTTTTTCAACTGAATATTTTGTCTTTCTTAAAAAGAGAGGCGTAAAACTGCATATCGTCAGCTAAAATGCCCAAAGATGTAACCCTCATTATCAAAATTTTACAGGAGAAGCAAAAAAAGTTGAAAATCGCGATATGTACATATCGTCACCTGAAGTTTGTCGTCTATCTTAAGACAAGATGTGAAGAAATCGCGATTTTCAATTAAACAGTTTTCATTTTATAACGTTTTTTGCTTCTCCTGTAAAATAATGATAATGAGGGTTACGTCTTTGGGCATTTTAGGTGACGATATGAAAAAAACTTTGTCTGAACAAATTATTTGTTCGGAACAAATGGGTAAATCCACTTTAAATACAATATACTAAACAGTAATAGCGTAGACATACGACAGCATTAATTTGCATTAAAATTTCACTAATGTGAATTAAGATTTTACCCTGACAGACGACAGTTTTTCCATTTAGTAAACAGCTCTTTGTTTGTAAACAACTGTTTAATTGTGAAAAAATTTGTTTGGCATTTGGTGAAAAATCAGTATTTATTTGAAAAAAAAGCTGAAATTACTTTTGCTGAAACTGCTCCATAATGCAAGAATTGTTCATGCACTAGCAACCATCAACCTGAACGTGTTGCTACAAGTGGGAACCGCAGTAGGACAGAAAAAAGGGAAAGGAAATTGTGGAAATTTATTTTTATTATTTTAATTTTACAATTGTCTTATTCTTCTTTTACTATAGTAAACAATTTGATAAAATATTATTGATTGTCGACGATATTGCCATATTGAAATAGCTAAATTCAGTATAAATTCACTCTGATTTTGTGCATTTACATCTAACCTAATGCGCATTAGGATGGGGATAATTCACGAGTTAATTTGAATTAAGACTGGTAATGCAAATTAACTGTGTCGTCTGTCTACGCTATAAGTAACCTTAGATTAATAAAATTCTCAAGTCAGAAACAGATTCCGATACATGATCCCTATTTTGCGCACTTAGTAAACAAAACGAATGATCCTGTTAAAACACATGCGATTTAATCTTTCTTATCTTTTCCAAGTGTCAAATTAATTATGGTATAGTTGACAACTCATAACAACTCACTATATGTTATTAAATAGGACCTAATTAATGTGACACATGGAAAAGTAAAGGAAGACATTTGGTAATCCACTAATAGATTTTATATAGATCTAGTATAATTTTTGTTATCGGATCACAAATAAAGAATTGTGATCGTTTTTAATTGCTCACCTATTGCGACTTTTCTCAGGATTTGGAGCGTATAAGTGTTAAAAATAATTTTCATATCAAGTATACGCAATGGTGCATGTTTGTAGTTATATGACTATGAATTTATGTATGTGTATGTACATTAGGGTCGCCCCGAAAATAAGATATTGATGTTCCCGACTAATATGAAAATTTGATCCATTTTAAGACTACGCTTCTCAATTGTTTTGTCCTGAGGTCAATATTTGGTGAACTGGATCAAAAGATAAAAATACCTTTTTTAGAGGTTTTTTGATTTTTTTTTCACTTTTCTTCCAAAGGAACTATATATAAATTTGGTATTATATGAAAGGTCTTTATGTTAAAATACCCATTACATTAACGAATTGAATTAACAGAGATTGTCAGATAGGGAAGAATTTAGGTTTAAAAAAAAATAAAAATTGAACTAGATAGAATTTTAAAAACCTGGAAAACCCGTTTGGGTTAAATTGCATGATGTTTATAATCAAGAAATATCAACTATTTATTTAAATAAATTCTGTGAAAAAATTAAAAAAAAAACTAAAATTTTGTCTGAAATTTTAAAAATTTTTGAATTTAAAATCAATTTTTTTCAATTTTTGATAACCAATTGAAAGCGCCTCTCAAAGACCTTTCATATGATACCAAATATACATATAGTTCATTTGGAAGAAATGTGAAAAAAAAATCAAAAAACTTCTAAAAAGGGCCTTTTTATCCTTTGATCCAGCTCACCAAATATTGACCCCAGGACAAAACAATTGAGAAACGTATTCTTAAAATGGATCAAAGTTTCATATTAGTCGGGAACATCGATACCTTATTTTTTCTCCTTACAAACGCCACCCTAATGTACATATATATCAAAAGAAAATATTAATTTTAACAAATTACTTAAAACTTTAAACAAAATTGTAACAACTGTTTTAAATATTTCCCTATTATTTTCTTTTTAGAATTTCTTTCTCTCAACATTTGTGGATTTATAACAATTTGTCTCAAGTGAGTTCAACAATTCTCCTTAAAAGGTAAGTTATGGTATTAAACTAACACATTGCATACAAATATTCTATGGAGAATATTAAATTTATATTCTATTGCCAGTGTTTGATATTATTTAAATTAGTTTAGCTAAATTTAGAAGCCAATTTCAAACAACTTTTATTTTCTATCAATAAAGCGTAAAAAACAGAATAAAATAAATGCTACAAATACATTTGAAAAGTTTTTTAATACGCCTCTAAACTATCTATCCAATCATTTTATTTTGCTTATCAATATACCAATTTTCTTACGTTTTTTTTTGCTTCTGCTGCAATACTTTCTTTTATTTAAACTTTATATAGGGAGCAAAGTGAAAAAAAAGGAAAGAAACTTAGTACTTGTGGAAAAAATATAAAATTGATTGTGCAAAAAGCAATAGAATTGTTGCAGCAGTACAGTAATAGGTACGAGTATATAAATGTATGCAAGAAACTTAAGAAAAGGCGTTCGAGTAAAAAAGTTACTGATTTGATTTTCTTTGTATTTGCATGAATAAGTGAAAATATAAAGAAATTTATACGAGGGTTAAGTATATAATACATAAAATTGAACAATATAAGGTTCAAACACACTTATCTGGCCACCCTCGCTACCCAGTTGTTCTTACAAAATAAAAGAAAAAATAATAAATAAACAGCATAGTTTTTCCTTACAAATTGTTACACAAAATACGTAAAACTTCAGATAAAAAACATACAATAAACCGTATGCAATTCGATACAAGATTTTCTTATTGAAAATAGAAAAATTGAATAGTTTTTCAATTCTACACACATTCCTGTAAATATTTTCATGCTAAAGAAAAAAAAATAACACTTTCAACTAGTTATTTCCGTTTTGCTGCTGGAATAAACGTATGTTGAAAAATAAAGGCTAAGAAGTCATTTACAGTATTTGGAATTCATAGAATATTGTCCATAGTAAAAGTAAAATAGCAATTAAAGAAATATGTTGAAACTAATAAACAATTTATATACAAAAACTGTCCGGATGTTTTGGATTAACCCTAACATTCCTGACACCCTGGTACTTGAACGAACTTTAAAGTAAAATATCTTTTAAACAATCAAAAATACAAAGTTTATGTTCCGCAAGTTCCTTTAGCTAATAATTTTCTAAATTTAATCATAATTTGAATCCCTCCTGATAGGGATACCCGGGTATCCTTATACAGGCTAAAGCATTTTATTAAGAAAAAGTAAAAGTAAGAAACAGCTAAGGAACACAACCGTACGCATCAATAAAAAACAAGAACTGATAATGCACAAAAACTACGTACACATACAAACAATTTGTATTTTACATTATAATAAGAATTTTGGGATCCCCCTTATTATTATTA
This sequence comes from Bellardia pandia, assembly GCA_916048285.2. NCBI lineage: Eukaryota > Metazoa > Arthropoda > Insecta > Diptera > Calliphoridae > Bellardia > Bellardia pandia. The sequence continues at coordinate 94,799,585 of OU696531.1, read as the reverse complement.
TTATTATTATTATTATTATTATTATTATTATTATTATTATTATTATTATTATTATTATTATTATTATTAAGTCAGTCCTCAAGCACTACGACCTATAAGATCTTTTGTGCAGCCTTGAAGTTTCATAATGTTAGATTTAGGCTGTGTATAAAGCCAATTATTCTGTTACATGAGATATCAAATACATCCCCTGGGGCCATAAAGGCCATTTCGAGCCATTTTGTTCTGCGTATTGCCAGCATTGGGAAGTCGCAAAGAATATGTTCAGAGGTTTCGGCTTCAAGTTCACAAAACTTACACTGTTCATTCGCAACATTACCTAAAGTAAATTGGTGATACCTAAAGCCACCGTGAATAATCCAGTAAGTAATCTCAATTCAGCCTTTCCGAGCGATAGCAACAATTGAGATCTTCGTTTGGACAGAGTATTAAACCTTTTGGACTGTCTAAGTCCTGGTAAGTTGTTCCAAAATCGCGAAAATTCCGATTCTACCCATGAACTAATTCGTTCCATGGTGTATCCACGTGGAATGCCAAAGAATGGTTCCGGGCCTAAGAATGGACGTCGATCACCTCTATTGGCCAAGTAATCAGCACGTTCATTACCAGCATTGCCTTCATGACCAGGTACCCAGCACAAGGTAAGTTCATTATGCGTACCGAGTTCATTCAATGATGTCCAGCAGTCCATAACTACCCTAGACCTTATTTCATATGAAGATAAGGCTCTGAGAGAAGCTTGGCTATCAGACTTAATAAAAATCCTATTATGCCTAACTCTGCGTCTCAGACATTCGTTAGAGCATATAAGGATGGCATAAATTTCCGCCTGAAATATAGATGGGAATGTACCCATTGGGATACCCCTTTGAAAATTGGGCCCATATATGCCAGCCCCAGTGTCACCATTAGGCTGTTTGGAACCATCGGTAAACCACACTTGATCGGCATTAGTCTGCCACCATGTCTGATTTAACCTGTCATTCCTTTTATGTATAAGGACGTTAAACCTCCTATTTCACACCAGAGTCTTTGACATATAATCTGATACTGCAATACTAGGATCATTCGCAAATATACCTAGTATGCTAATGTGTCCAACCAGATATCCCGGCAATAGGCGGGATATCTCCAGTAGGCCTCCTCCATTATCAATAAATGTAGGGGTGGGATATGTAGGATTGCACCCAGAGCATGAGTGGGGCAGGTCTTTATGTACCCAGTAATAGAAATACAGATGAGCCGATAGACCTTGTCAAGTTGCGATCTAGCCGTCAGCTGTTCAACTTTTTTCCACCATGCCAAAGCAGCGTATGTTATTATAACAAATTTTCTATGTGTAAACATATTTTTTTTATAATATTAAAATAACTCCTGAAGAAGATTTCTAAAGGAAAGCGAAATATCGTGTTAATTATATATAAAAATAAAAAAATCTTCTATAAAAAACAAAAAGGTGACCTCAAGCTTAAAAATTATTTAATAAAAATCATAAAAAAGTTCGAAGAAAATAGAATAAAATTATAAAATATAAATGATAAAAACAAATTTCAAGTCCTTTTGAACACTGTTGTTGCATATTTTTGCCCCGATTTTGCTTTACTGTACTGTACCTAATATTTTCTTTCAGTGTTCCTCGATTCTTTTAATAACATATTCAGGTATGTGATGGAAATCGAAAACGAATCAGTTTTGGAAATACATTTTAATTTTTAAAATTTTTGTTTTAAGATTCTCTTTAGTAGCACAATATTTTTATATTTTATGTGATACAAGTTTGTCAATACAGAAATATTACGAAACAATTGACTTCTAAAACTTATTCGTTTTCGTTTTTGATTTCCATCACTTTCTTTCTTTTTATTGAAACTTTTACCTCCTTCTTCACAAACGATTATTAAATTTAACAAACGTTTATTAAGAGAATTTTTATATGCAAATCTGTCATGATAAACGTTTGTTAAATTTAATAATCGTTTTTGAATAAGGGGGTCAATGTTTACTGGTGTCGTTGTTTGGCACAATTTACAGTACTTTTTAGAAGCTTAAGCTTTTTATGCAATCATTGAAACTATTAGTTTCAGATTTTGAAGGAATTTATACAAGGTTTTGTTTCCATTTTGATTTTACATTGTTCAGAACTCGTACAACTAAAGGCGGGCTGATTAAATTGATTTGCAATATAAGCAAAAAAAAATCACTGAAAAAGCTTTTGTAAGTGGCCGAATTTTATGTGCACAATATTTTACTTTGATATTGAGCTCGACATATCAATTGTTTTTCCCATTTACTATGGCAAATTGCTTTATTTTTGCAAAAAAAAAAAACACTAAAATAAATTATTAAATTCTCAATCTAATTTTCTTTTTTATAGCTCTTATGAGTAATACAAAATTCTATTATAGAATCTTTTCCTCAAACAATTTTGCTGAAATCCCTTACCTTAACCACAAGTATCATTTGGAGTAATATAAACACACAAAACTAGAGCTTCCACCGCTGCATACTACATCATTTCGTTTCTTTTCATATAAAATTATCTGTCATCCAACACGTTTAAATCTTGAACATAAAATGAAAAATAGACTTGTGGAAAAAAACTAAAAGAAAAAATAACACAAACTATAGTGTTAAAAGATATTTTATACCATCTTTTTGAGACAAACACCTCTGACGGATGTTGTACGTTTTCTTGTGTTTCCTGTTTTTTTTTTCTTTTCTTTTCTTTTGCTACGTTTTTTCTATAAAACTTGCAAGTTGGTGTTCTTAACACCTTTGTGTGTTCAGGCAGCAGCAAAATATTTTCGTAACACTGCTGCCAGTAGTGGTGGTAAAAGTAGTAGTTGTAAGATTATTTATGTCTGCACATGGTTAACCCGACATTTATAATTGCCACAAACATGATGCATACATATAAACAGCATCAGCCATCAAGCAGCAACAATATTACTTAAGAGCAAATATTAAGATGATGATAATGATGATGATGATGATAATGCTGTTGTTGATGACGACCATAATGGTCGTTATCTTTTTAAATATTTTAGTTTTGGCTAGTAATTTTTTTATTCAGTTTTCCTTCCATTTTCCTTCTGTTAGACAATAGGAAATTAAACAACAAGATTGTCGAGTGTTATTCAAGATATATTGCTTTTTTACATTATTTTTACTCTTTCTCTGTAATTTTTATTTATTATATGGATTTTTCTCCATAGTTTACTTAAATGTCTTGTTATCACTTAATGGAAATTTTAAATCAAATAATGTTGTTTTTTATTGTTTGCTTTTCATGCTGTTTTATTGTGCCAAATTATTACTAGACAGAAATTTCTCAGCAAATAAATAAAAATATTGCCAAAGACAAGATTCATAGTAAGAAGAGAGGGATATATAAACAAGAAGTTAAATGAAACATTTAAAATCAAGTTAGTTTTCTTAAGAAGATAACATTGTTTTTTTTAATTACATAGTGCAACAGAAAAGTTAAGCGGGTGGACTATTCCAATGAAAAATTATTCGTTGCTATTATAAAAACCTTCAAAGTATTTCTTTTTTTTTATTTGGCACATCAAAGTGTTTTTATGCTCAAAGTATTACCTATAATAATGATAAAAAACCATAATTACTCTAGCAGCCATGTCACAGAATTTAGTTCCGATCGGAAGTGGAATTAATTCCGTATTTTGATGGTGTTTTTTTTTTTAATTCGTTTCATACACTTTGCTTTGAAGCATATCATGAAGAAAAATAATACATATATGGGTGCCCCGATAGACTAGGCGATAGTTTGCCGGACTATCAGTCAGAGGGTTGCGGGTTCGATTCCTGCCAAAGACTCTGGGTGTTTTCTGCAGATAAGCCAAAAGCTTCGGAGTTTGTGTTTGTTAATTATAAAAAAAAAGTGAAAAAAAAAAATTTAAATAAATGATGTCTCCTAGTTTTCTTTTATGAATTAAATAGGTTGGTTTTAGTTAATGAAAAAAGTAGTTGTTCGTTATTCACAACAAACAAATTATTATGCCTAATAGTGCCCAGTGTTCAATTAATCGAACACCATATTTCTCGGAAACAGAAAATATAAAAAAAATTGTAGTTCAAATTCGTGGTTTCTGGTCTCAAATTACCTTAAAACTACCAAGGTTTTTAAATTTTTTTAACCAAAAAATTCTCTGGGACGATACACTTGAAACATTATTTCGAACTTGCAAACCATCTGTTAAGGTCTGTGGCCTTTAATTCATGTGTTAACCAATTCCTCTGCGTTTGGAATTGCTGCTTCAGTAGCATCCAATGATCTCGCATACTCTTGTTGAGTTTGGTAATAATTTTCAAATTAGTCTTCTTTTGGCTGGCCTGGGCGATCTTTGTCTTTCGTGTCAAAATCATCAATTCTAAACCGTGTAAACCATTCACTGGCAAGTTGAAACTGATGGTGTTCACTTACCGTAAGCTTAGCTGAGCAATAGTGACTCTTTTTGTATCAAATTAAAAGAGTAAAGCAAAACTTTCCATATATGAGGCTTATGTTTACACTGCAATGTGCAAGAACTAAGTAAGAATAAATTATAAATGACACAAAACCTGCTTTCAAATGGTAAGCCATCTGTTATGAATCCCGCATTGTTTAGTCATATACCCAATAGATTTAAATTGAATAACCAGTTTTATTGCAGTTTCTCATACAAATTGTTAAGGGTGTCCCAACTAGAACGCAATTTTTAAATTTTAAATAAAACACAGATATTTAAAAACAAAAATCGTAAAATTTTATTATATCGTAAAGTAGACAGAATGAGGTTATGTATGGAACAATACATCGTGCAGATGGCCACAGCGGCTTTGCTGGCACACACGCGAACTTTTAATGAAATTTTCAATAAACTCTTTGCGGTATTTCATTAATGCAGCGTTCAATTTCCTCTTTTAAAGCTTGCGTCGTCCTTCTACTAGCAAACAATAACAATTGTTCAAATGTCAAACAATGACACTTCAAAAGGCGCGTTCTAGTTGGGACACCCTTTATTATTGTTCTTAGTATTTATGTAAATTAAATATTTTAGTATGATTAAAGGCCTTAATAGTTATATATACAAAATTCTTCTTTTTAATTTACAATGTTTATATCCACTGTCAAATTAGGTATTCTTTATTTATTTTATAAACATTTAAACATTTTCTCGGCTTTGATTTTAAAGGCCTCATTTGTTTTTACGTTCTGTTGCCCTTCTGTGTCATTTTTTTCTGTAGCGTGTATTTTCTAATTACTTTTGATGTGAAAGGAATCAGCAATTTTTAAATAAAGAAGTGTTCAAAACAAATGTAAAGAAATTGTGAAAATAAAAATCTTAAAAAGTTATGTCTTTTATAATTTAAAAAGTTTAAAGAAATAAATAGATAAAAAATTGTTTGAAGGTCTCTACTGCATCCACAAACAATTTGTCAGTATCATCTGATTGTTTCTTGTTTTTTTTTAGCACTTTTGGTGCTTCAGGAACTACATATTTTTGAGCTATTTTTTGGTGTTGCTGTGCAGGACAGCAGGGATTCTTAAGATTTTTCTTGCATATCCATTTCCGAAAAAACTTAGGTTTTGTTCTAACGATTCCGGTATTATTGGTTGAGCAATTTTAAAGGTTTAGTTATTGAAGGGTTTTTTATCACAAATATTTGTCTAAAAGAAAGACACACATACGAAAGTGTGTTTGTAAATTTTTGACTGAGCACAATTTAATTAGTTTTTAACAAAAACTTACGGACGAGGACGTATATGAGGCGTCAAAATCTCTAAATGCCTCGATGTTTAAAATCTGCTACACTACCGAATGAAAGTTTCCTAGGCAAACCTGTCCCTAAATGAAGTCCATCTCTTCATGCAGATTTCCTCTAAAAACTAAAACAGTTGTAAAAATTAAAACAAAGTTTTAGATACCTGATATGTACAATCTTGGTAAACACATTTCCATCGAAATATGTTTCTGGCAACCTGTAAAATTAATTTGAATTTGTTGTATAATATGTCATTTTTCTCCACTAAAATAATGAGTCTTTCATCAACCATTATATTGTTAAACTCTGAGGAAAAAAACATTTTTAAAATTCAATTTTTTAAATTTCTGTATTTTCTGATTGACAACAAATTAATACAAACGCACTTCAAGCTGTTACTTAACGTTGAATTTTATTTTCTACAGACTGTTCGTAACAGAACAGAAAGTAAAATCAAACCGCATATACACATTTCTAAGTGAGCAGAAACAAAACAGCTGACTCAGAACAGAACGTAAAAACTAATTAGCCATTAAAAATCTCAAATATTAATTTACTACGACAAAACCATTAAATACATATCTATGCTCAATTTATCTATTCTATTTACCACACAAGCTTAACTCTTTAAAATTCTTTGCAAATATTTTCCTACTACTTAAAAATTCCTTATTAAAGAAATGTTTTATAAAAAAAAATACTTCTCTAACAGCATAATAATGAATATATTGATAAATGTGTTAAATTTTATATTGATTACATCCGTATATTTTTACTACAGAGTTATAGCAACGATGCAATTACAGACAATTTTTTATATGAAATTTATAAACTTACTTATTTGTATTGTTGCAAATTGAGATCTTTTGTTTGCGAAGAGACCGAAATAAAGTGAATGAAATTTATATGAGACCACAAAAACCGCAAATGAAATGAAAGTTTATAAAGAAAGACTCACACAGATGTGTAAATAATGATATACATATGTATGTACATCAATAAGTTGGCAAAGAGAAGTGTTATTTTGAAAAACTAAGACCGTTTATATTATAAATAATCAATTCAGTTTAAGAGCAAATTTTTGCCACAATAAAACCTCAGTTTTTACAAACTTATCTCCAACTTCAGAAATCAATTTATGAATTTAAAATTTAACATCTATTTTCTTAATAACCTTTATCATATTTATTTAACATACATTTACAAAGATTCGTGTGATGATATGCCCAAACAAGCCAGAAGACAAAAGATGGAAAAAAGTGTAAATAAGCAGATGTCAACGACACAAATAAATGTGGGAAAGGACATCCAATAATACATCTTGCGTCGCATAAACACATACACAGCTACTCTCATATAATCTAGATACAAATACAAATACAGTAACAAAACAATTACCAGTATAAAATTTTAACAACTGCAGCAGCAGAATCAACAAAAACTCTCAACCACATTCTTTAAATTAAAACAATACCTACATATATACTATTTGCTTAAGACTTGCTTAAGAATCCACATATACAGGGTCAGGTTGATAAGTGTTTTAAAACAACTCCATTTTTCTTTGCTATAGTCAGGTATACTGCGATGTCTTTTTGCTAGAAAAACTTAGTCCCAATTTACACAAAGAAATTCTAATTGAGAAGATTGTTACAATTTTTTCATTAAAATTACTTCGGTATTCACATAGCACAACTCATATTGCTTAAATCGCTCATAGTTTTATTTAAGGCTACACACACATATTTGTACAAAAATGTAATAATATTAAGATAGTTACACGAGTTGCCAGTACAATCAAGTATGTACTCATTATATCTTACCCTTACCCTGATGTCTAAAATTTAATCAGCTGAGCTTAAAGAATTGCTTCATGTAAATTGGTACTTAAGGTATGGTCACATATATTTGACGAAAAGGACGTAACTAGTAAATAAAATAACAACAAATTCTGATTTATTTTTTTCCTGCTGTTTGATCTTGCAAAACTCTTGTACGGATAAACAATGTCAAACAGAGTTGTGCTCAAACAAGTGGCAGTGCTTTTTTGAGTAAATATTTCTCATACGTGACCATACCTTTAGTAATTTAAACTTTTTGATAAAAACTTTTCACTTCATTAGAATTATATAGAAAAGCTAAGTGTGAAAACACTTTTCAGATTGTCCTCGTAAACTGGCAGGAAAACGTTACCTACACAAGCAAATAACAACAGAAATAATAATAATAGAAAAAACTGGCATCATAAGAAAACGATTAAAAGTTAAGACGTGCTTCTTGCTGATGAGACAACGATGAGACAAAAGAATTTTGCTCTAACAACTAAGACAACAAAAAAAAAAAAAAAAACACCAAAAAAAATTACAAGTTACAGTTGTAACAACAACAGTTGAATGTACTTCTATTAAGACTTTTAACATTTTTACATTTGTTTGTTTTTAGTTTTTAGATGTATTTTTCCTGCTGTCATTGCTCTTGCACATGTTTACAGTTTTTGTTTTAACTTTTTTTTTTGAGAAATAATGCAGTCATGTTATATATGTACCAGCGATGGAAAATTTAATACTATTGTACTATTTTCAGTACTTTTTCACCACAAAAATACCACAGTACCCCCACATCATATTTAGTACTCTTTGTTTGTTTTACTTTGTTCCCTGTTTAGAAATCCAGCGTTACTATTTTTATAATCATTGACAACATTGGCTTTAAAACAAGAACATAAGGAATGAACAAATTCGTTATTTATTTGATCTGGGATAAGCTAATCTACAAAAGTAAACAGATGCATAAAGAATTAAAATTGTTTGTGGTACTGTTTTGATCAATTTTTTAAATTTCTTATGTTTCGTACATTTTTGTAATTCTCATTTCTTGTTTGAGATTTTTTGTGTATCCTATGAGTTTGAAAACTTCAAACATATTGGTGAACGATCTATTAATGATATGACATTAACACTAACAAAATTCAGGCATGCTCCTATGTTTATTATCGTAACCCACAACAAATAAAAATATTTGAAACATACTTATATTTTTACATAAAAATGAATTAATATTTAGTTTGTTGTTATAATATTTTTTTTTATTAAACTGAATTAATTTTATTTTTGAATGGATTCTTAATTTTATTTTTGAATAAAAATATGTTTCCTAAAAAGTACGAAAATGTTGAAAAAGTACTCTTTTTGTTGACGGTCAGTACCATTTAAATTTTTCATATTTTCATGACTGATATGTACATGTATGTATGTGTTTATGTATGTATGTATTTACGTGTATGTGTTGCAGTGTTTATGGGTTATAGCCACAAGGAAGTTGTAAAAGTTCAAGTGGAAATTGCACATAATAATATATTTAAGTATCACGTTGTATACACTCTCAAACACATACATATACATATTGCCAGGCTCATCATCTTCCATTTGCAGTAAGTGTTTGTGTGTTTGTTTTTTGTTTCCGTATTCTTTTATTTCTATCTTCGCATGTTGATTGTTGTGTCACCCTGACACTGGCAGCGAAAATATAGAGAAATAGAAATTAAATTCAATTGAAGCATCAAGACATGAGAGTTGAGGTTGTTAGTTGCAAATTGAAACAAAAAGGAAAATGCTAAAGTAAACACAAATCTAGTGGCAATAGAAATAGACATGATGCCACCATTAACTGCACAGATAAACAGAACAGCACTAATGTATGTTGTTGCATGTGTAGCTGCAGACATAAATGTGTGTGGAAATGGGGAAATTCTACATCAGGACACTATGGTCCAATGCAGATTGAAATGGGAGAATATTTTAAAGACTTTTAAAATTGAATTGTGAATCAGTTGAATAGTATTTAAGATGCAAAGGACATAAGTTGATTTGATTAATATTTGTAAAAGTTAACGGGCACAGTTTATTGTATATGTTAGTTGTTATGGAGCAACCCATAGTGCTTCATTTACAAATTGATATTCGAGCATATGTTTTCTTTAGCAGTTTTTTGTTTCTTGCATTCAAACTAAATTGAAATACAGGCAAACAGCAGCAAGCAGCCGTCGTCATTGAAATGCCAGCCAACTTCCGTAACAAAACGGAAGTGAAGGTTTTACACACTATCAAACACAGCCAAACACATACAAAGATACATGACAAAAAAAAAAAAGCGATTGTCTGCTTAACATGTTGTTTATAATACACACGCATTTGTATTTGCATCAGCAGAGCAAAAACACAACATTGTATGTATTTGGCGAAATTGTAGTGTATTGTTTGTTTGTTTGTTTGTTGGTTCATTGGTTGTTTTTCTAATGTTTGTGGATAAAATTGTAATATAAACAAACATTGCCCTTAATGGCTGCTGCATGTTGATGTTGCTGGGAAACTATTTACAACAGGCAGCCGGCAGTCAGCCAACCAGCCAGTTATGCGAGACACCAACATATTTATAGCAATAGCAAACACACCAACAATTACATAGCAATGCTAGCAATATCATCTGAACTAATGTCATAATAGAAAAAAAATACATATTACTAACAAATATGCATTTCTAGTTGGAATTGTATGTATGTAGCCAGGCAAAAAGCAGTCATGAATTTTGAATAGTTTTCTTCTTTTCCATAGATGTTAGTTGCTGCTTCAGTTATTTTAAGTTTTTACGCGCTTGTTTCTTATTGTAACCATTTTACAGACGTTTTATTGCAGTTTGGCAGCCACTTGTTTGCCAAGATTATATTTCAATTTGAGTGAAATTTTTTATAAATTCTATTTTACATGTTCATAATTGTGAGCCTGACATGAGAGTAAAGATAAAGTGCATTATTTTATCAATATTTATTATATTTCGTTGTAATGAGGCAAAAAATATGTTTGTCTAAATTATATTTTTATGCAAAGCATTCTGTACACAAAAGTTTAACAGCCTTATTAAAAAAAAAAAATTTTATTTGACAATTGAAGTTCGCGTTAGTTAACAGACACTTTAAGGCTAATACTATGTTTCCACGACGACTTGAATCACCTGCTTCGCGCTCTGAATCATGTTTATGAAACATGCTGTTTACATGACCAAAATACTTGATTCGATTTGACAGTTGTTTTTAATAAACAAACAGAATAAAAAAAAACAGAATTTACAATTTGTGGTAAATATTTTTTTAATGGACAAAAAAACTGAGTGGAAATTAGTTAGCTTATTTGAAAAAAAAACATACATTCGTACGTATTTACTTTCTTTACTTCCAGCAACAAGAAAATAATTTGCTTTGTTTACAATAATATTAAATTTTTACAGCTAGTGCAGATAAACTTGCGATAAAAATTAGAGAAGAGTGCAATTTTTCGTGCTTCGCAAGTAGATTCAATATGAATCTACTTGATTCGCTCTTAAAATTTTGTATGGTGAAGCAAGTTGTTTCGCTCATGATTGGGGTGTGAAGCATGAATAGAGAGCGAAGCATGTACCGTGGAAACATAGTATAACACACTTATCTTAAAAATTTATATGCAAAAACAGTACGTTAACTATTGAGTACATCAATCACAGCTGCTAGATTTGACAATTTATCGTCATTTTGATTAGTTTCCAAAATAGCAGAGTGACGATTTGACGATTTTTTCATTGAAAGTGACGATTTTCGGAATTATTTAAATTTTCTATTGTTTTTTGTTTTACTAATGTTTTTGTTACCAAATTTTCTCCGTTTTTGAGACAACAACTATTTTCCTTATTTAATATCATAAATATTAAGAAGAACATGACATATTTCAAAAACAAAACAAAGTAATAGTAGTGTTTTCTTAATTATTGAAAATTGTTAAGTTTAAATATAACAATTCCAAATAATATTGATTCAGGATAGTAGAAATTATTTATTTATCTGTAAACATAAAACACCATTTTAAATGCTGAAACAGTTTCTGAATTTCAACGGTGAAATTCTACAAAAACTTCTCCTATCTTAAAAAAACGTCGAAAGACTATTCAGTTATAAATTCAAATACTTCTTGAATTAGATTCTTTACTTAAAATGTTATTTAAAACTTAGTAAAATAAATTGTTTTGACATTGTTATTTAACCTGAATTAATGAAATATGATATTTATCTATAAAATATTGTATGTCTTGTTTTACACTCTTTAGTTTCAGCTGGCAAGTTTTTGTTTAGTTCTCTTTTGAACTTGCCAATTCGTTAATAGACGTCAATTTAATTTTCGTACTTTTTCATGCAAATCAACATGCATAAAGAAAAGAACAAAATGAAATAAAAAATTTGACTAGTAGCGTCAAGTTTGTATCCCTTTTGTGCTCTTCTCCCTTCTCATCCAAAAATACTTGCCTTGACGAGTCAGAATTGAAAAGTGTGAAAGCGGTTTAAGATATTATAAAAGTATTACACAAGTTGTGTTTAACATTATATTTTGTTGTGATTTCTTATTTTAAAAGTTAAAATTTATGTATTTTAATATGTATTGTACAAGAGACTATATAAACTTAAATTTTTAAGTTTTCGTTTAAATAAAAATTAAAAATACTAATAGAAAAAGTGACTTTTTATTTTTTCCGATTTTTAAAATTCGAAATTTATACGAGTATACTGCATAAAACATAAACTAATCACATTAATAATAATTTAAAATAATAAATACTTATTTATTGATTATAATATTGCTGGGTTTGGTTTTATATGAAACAATTATTTATCTTTATTGGCATTTCTCGTATTTTGACATCAATTCTAACTTTGTTTTTTTACTGAAAATCACAGCTAAGTCTCCTTGTAGACAATGAGCATGTTTCCTTATTATTAATTTCCCAAAATTAGCATGAATATAGCCAAAATGTTTCAGTCTCATAAAAAATGGCAATTTATATCAGCAGTTTAGTTTAAGAAGTTATTCATTTGTCATATACTTAGCGGTTGTATAGACGTATGAGCAGATCACAAAGATGTATATGTAAGCTCCATGATATTGGAGTTGATAGGACATTTAGATGTTGTTTTAATGTTGTAACGATCAAAATCCCTTGACTTTAACCGTATTGAAAGACACCATTATTAAAAATAGGACAAAAACAACAGTTAAGCATGATTAAAAAAAAAAAAAGAAACGCAATAATCAGTCTTCTGCAAAACATACTGACCTAATTTTCTTTTCTTTATCACCTGCCATATTCTTCGTTTCTCTACACCAGGCTTAATTCTAAAACAAAAATCAGTTTTTAGTCCAGCGACTTTCACTGTAAAATTTCTGATTGGAAAGCGCTACACATTTGTATGTCATTTGTTTCACAATCTAAGCCAAACACATTGCAAAACGACTTTAAAATAAAAAGCACCTGAACATCTCACAAACATTTCAAAATCACACAGTTTGGCTTTTATAGCATTTCATGTTCTGTTGTGTTTTATTTTTTGTTCTGCTGCTCCCCAATGCAAAACGTGATAATTTGAACATATTTTTTGAAAACTTTTTATTTCTGCAAAACCTAAAACAACGACACAAACAGAAACTTTTATTGCCATATTGCCAGAAAATAAAGAAAAATCGCAAACAGAAAAATACATTAAAAGAGACAAAGTGGAGAGCGGGGGCAAGGAAATTTCTACAGCTTTTATATATGTATGTGTTGCTAATGTCAGTGTCAGCTGTTGCAGTTTGTGTTTGTATTTGAAATAACAAAAAAAAAAACACAAATAGGGAAAAGGAAAAAGTTTTGCACTTGTCAAAAAGAGTGCTGATGACGGTGATGATGAGAACAATTTGAAAGTATGTGCGAGAACATGTGTGTTTGTGTGCATGTGTATGTTTATACGGCTGCATACAAATGTGTGTACATTAAGTGTTGCATACTTTTTGGGTGTGAAACAAACAAATCTTTTACAAATCGAACTTATTTTTGCTTTTCTAGAAAACAAAAAGTTGAATTGCAAACTTGCAAAAAATAAAAAAAAATAAAAAATCAAATACAAAGTAGGTGTAGAAAGTTTCAGTTTACCTACATATTTAGACAGCCAAATATGTTCGTATTGTATGTTTGTCAAGCAAGCAGGCCACATGTTCAAAAAGCGGAATTGTTTTTCATACCAAAAAATGTATTTGCTTTTTAGTTCAAATATGATTTAAACTAAACAACAATTTCTACGTTTTTTCGAACATTCAAGTGTAGTTTTTTTTTCCAAAGTATTTTAGGATGGTATTTGGTAAATATAGATTTAACTAGAGAAACAGCTGTGGCCCTTATATTTATGTGTTGCACATGAATTTGTTGAATATACAATTTTTTGTTTGGGAGAAATTTTTGTTGAAAACATTTGTATGTATATATGTACGTGTGAATATTGTTACAAAGAATTACACATGTAGATATTTAAAGAAAACAAAAAAAGTTGCTAAAAATTTCGGAATTTTTTTTAAATCAAAATTTTTCTCAATAAAGGTCTATGTTTGAAGCTAAAATTTAGCTATGTTAAGATCAACGATTGAAGCTAAAATAAAGCTTAATAAATATCTACATTATGTTACTAATTTCAAAATAATAAAGATCTATGTTTGAAACTAAAATTTAACTATATCAGGATTGAAGCTTAAATTTAACTATATTAAGATCGATGATTGAAGCTAAAATAAAGCTTAATAAATATCTACATTATTTTACTAATTTCAAAGTAATAAAGATATATGTTTGAAGCTAAAATTTAACCATATTGAGATCTACGATTGAAGCAAAAATTGAACTAGGTAAAGATCCAATATTCAAAATTTATCTAAATAAATATCTATGATTGAAACTAAAATTGATTGATCTACATTATTTTACTAATTTTAAAATAATAAAGATCTATGTTTGAAACTAAAATTTAACTATATTAGGATTGAAGCTTAAATTTAACTATATTAAGATCCACGATTGAAGCCAAAATTTAACACAATTAAAATAAACGATTGAAGCTAAAATTGAACTAGGTAAAGATCCAAGATTTAAGCTAAAATTGATCTATATAAATATCTATGACTGAAACTAAAATTGATTTAAATAAAAATATACATTATTTTACTAATTTTAAAATAATAAGGATCTGAAGCTAAAATTTAACTATATTAAGATCAATGATTGAATCTAAAATTTAACTATATGAAGATCCACGATAGAAGCTAAAATTAATCTAAACAAAGATCCACAATTGAAGCTAAAATTTAACAATATCAAAACCAATGATTGGAGCTAAAATTGAACTATATTAAGATCAATGATTCAAGCAAAAATTGATCTAAATAAAGATCCACGATTGCAGCTAAAATTTAGCAATATTAAGATCCATGATTGAAGCTTACCTAAATAAAGATCTCCATTTGAAGCTAAAATTTAACTATATTAAGATTAATGATTGAAGCAAAAATTTATCTAAATAAAGATCCAAGATTGAAGCTAAAATTTAACAATATTAAGATCTGCGTTTGAACCTAAAATTTAACAATATTAAGACCAACGATTGGAGCTAAAATTGAACTATATTAAGATCAATGCTTGAAGCTAAAATTAAACCTTATAAGGATCCACAATTAAAGGTAAAATTTTACTGTATTAAGATCCTATGATTGAAACTAAAATTTTATTATATAAAGTTGCATGATTGATGCTGAAATAAGAGCAGAGCTTATTTTATGTAGTGGGTTTTTTGTTTTTAAACAAATTACTGACATTTACAAGAGGGTGTTGCAAAGCCACCTGTTTTTTTTAGTCATGTTCGTTATGTCAAACTTTTTTGTTTGTATTTATACGAACATACTTTCAAAAATAAATAAAAAAAATTTTAATAAAATTTTTTATTAAAAATCTGAACAAAAAGTGAACAAACAATTTTTTAGCATTTGAATGAATACATAGAACTAATCATGATACAAAAATTGTAATTTAAACATGACTCCAAATTTTATTGCCAAAATTAGTGCTACTATCAGTCATGTGACAGAGTTCCGCTCGGAAATGGAATTAATTCCTTTTTTTCGGAATGAAACCACTTTTAATTTGCTATGTGGAATTGTATTTTTAAGCATTTCTAGGTTTCATTTCGAAAAAATTGTTTGTTTTACTTTTCCTATAAATTGCATAAATTCCGAACGGAATTCTGTGACACGGCTGTATATCAATACGATGCAAATTAGTTAAACCGTTTGTTAGAACACTTCATTATTTTATAGCATTCATACCGATGTCATGTTAAATATTTGACTTATTTATTAGTTTTATTTAAAATATTTACATACAATGTCAATGTTTTTCAGTAATATTATAAAATAAATATTTCTGCAATAAATGTTTATTTTTTTTTGTTAGACTATAAAATTTTATCTTTTAAATGGCGCCAATTTCTGTTTTAAGTTCCTGTTAGTCTTCTTTTTATGGAGCAAACAAAAAAACTGCACTGCATACAATAAGCTGTGAGCAACTTTATATAATTTAATATAAGGTTTTGTTTCAAAAGTATTCATTCATTGTTTTTGTTACATAAATACTAAAACATTTATGCTACCAAGTTTCGTGGATTTTGAAGATTTATCTCTTTATTTATATTAAAAATTTTATGTGTATTCAGAACTTGTATCGCCAGCAATTGATTCATACATATTTATACAATGGGGTGTCCTGATATTGTTTTTTTCTTCAATTTTATGGTGCCAAAATTTTAAACTTTATTTGGCCAAAACTCGAAATTTCAAATAAAAGCAGTAAGCTGTAAAAGTTGTTGATTTTGCCAAAGTTTTTAGAATATGGAAACTTTAAAATATGCGCAATAAGTGTCACCCTAATATAGAAATTTGTGCATTTGGTTTTAGTTCAGGGATTTTGTTTTACATTTTTTTTTCAAGTATTTATCTATTTCAATTGTTTTTGTTTGAGAATTTTATAAATATTCATTTTTTAACACATAACATACACTCCAAAAACAGTGACAGCTATAAAATTTGCATTTGCCATAACATAAATGAGAGATAGGGTCCGCATAGAGAAGATTTGGAAATAAATTTTTAGAGACTTCTTTAGCTAAGTATAAGAAATTGCATTTAAAACTAAAATTGGAAATAAATTTAAAACAGCAACTGGATTGGGTTAAGAATTTTTTAAATTTATTTATTTTTTTTTTTATAATTAACAAACTCAAACTGCGAAGCTTTTGGCTTATCTGCAGAAAACACACAGAGTCTTTGCAGGAATCGAACCCGCAACCCTCTGACTGATACTCCGGCAAACTATCGCTTAGTATATCGGGGCACTTTAAACTAAGCTTGTGCAAATGTAACCATCTTATTTAGATTAAATAACCTTTTCCTACAATACAATATTAATTCTTTCGAAAATTATACATGTTCACATCCCTTACACTTGTGCACAGCAAATCATTGTTTCCCACACAAAAATATAAAAACAGAGCAATCTTATATCTCCACTAACAAAACGCTTACTTTTCTCTCTGCTACCAGAAAATTGCATTTAAAATAAACTCAAAAATGTGGCTGACCCAAATCCAAAAATCCACTAGAATGCTCTATTTCAAATGGCACTACACAAACAAAACTACATGCTCCAAAATGATGGGTTGCTTCACCATGAAAAAAATATACTACACTACACTTGTGCATGAAGATTTAAACCTACTAAAATCTCAGCACCACTAGTTACATTTGCACAAAAGAATATAAATCTTTCACTCTAATGCCACAAATTCATATTCGTTTTTAGGAGATGTTTTATCATCATCAGCACAAAAAAAACAACATTGTTTCTAAATAGAAATAAAAATCAAAAATTCATTTATTCTGTTGAATTTTATTTGAATAACGAATATTTTTGCATTTGATGAATTTTGTTGCTGATGTTACACTTCAGTTTTTTTTTTGTCTCTATTTCATCAACAAGCCATATGAATTGATAGTATAGCAATAGTTTTATGCAACAGAGAGGGAGAAAATCTATATAAAAAAATTAGAAATAAAAATCATACAAAATGAATACGAGGTTCAATATAAACAAATTTTCTCTGTCTTTAACCCCTTTTTTTATATAGTTCAAATTAAGACTTAATCGTGTTTTCAATTTCGGCTTTAATCGCAGGTCTTTTTAAAGTTAAATTTTAGCTTCAATCGTAGGTCATTCCAAGGTTCAATTTCGGCTTCAGTCGCAGGTTTTTCCAAAGATCAATTCTGATTTCAGTCGCAGGTCTTCTCAAAGTTCAATCGAAGCTCTTTACAAAGTTAAATATCAGCTTCAATGGCAGGTCTTTCAAACGGTAAATTTCAGCTTTAATCGTAGGTCATTCCAAAGTTCAATTTCGGCTTCAGTCGCAGGTTTTTCGAAAGTTAAATTTCAGCTTCAATCACAGGTATTTCCAATCGCAGGTTTTTCCAAATTTAAATTTCAGCTTCTATCGCAGATCTTTTCAAAGTTCAATTTCAGCTTCAATGGCAGGTCTTTCAAAAGGTAAATTTCAGCTTCAATCGTAGGTCATTCCAAAGTTCAATTTCGGTTTCAGTCGCAGGTTTTTCTAAAGTTCAATTTCGGCTTTAGTCACAGGTCTTTTCAAAGTTAAATATCAGCTTGAATGGCAGGTTTTTCGAAAGGTAAATTTCAGCTTCAATCACAGGTCTTTCCAAAGTTCAATTTCGGCTTCAGACGCAGGTCAATCCATAGCTAAATTTCAGTTACAATCTCAGGTCTTTTTAAAGTTAAATTTCAGCTTCAATGGCAGGTCTTTTGAAAGTTAAATTTCGGCTTTACTCGCAGGTCTTTCCAAGGTTAAATTTCAGTTTCACTCGCAGGTCTTTCAAAAGTTAAACATCAGCTGCAGTCGTTGGTTTTGCCAGTGTTACACTAAAGTTTAGCTTCAATCTTAGCTCTTTTAAAAGCTAAATTATAGCGTAAATGCTAGGTCTTTCCATAGTTAAATATCAGCTTCAATCGTTGGTCGTTCCAAAGCTAAATTTCAGCTTCAATCAAAGGTTTTTCCAAGGTTCAATTTTAGCTCAATTGCACGTCTTTCCAAAGTTCAAGCTTAGGTCTTTATACAGTTTAATTTCCGTTTTAATTGCAATCAATAAGTCTTACCTAAATATAAAATATTAGTTTCAGTCGTAGGTCTTTATATTGTTCAGTGTTGCCTTCAATCGTAGGACTTGCCATTGTTAAATTTTAGTTTGATTTGTAGGTCGTTGAAATTTTTAATTCTAGCTAAAATCGTTGTTTTTTCCAAAGTGTAATTTTGTTAAAATTTTTTTTTAATTTCTTATTGAAGTTTATTTGATCTTTTTTTACTATTATCAATATTTTACTAATTGTTTAAGCTTAAGGTATATTTAAAAAAAAATTAAATTTTTATTTTCAATATTTTGTGCTGCTTCTTCAGGAAAACCTTTTCTGGTTTTTAAAACTGGAGCCAAATTACCGCATTCGATATCGAGTAAAATTTATCGTAGTTTTCTTATTTGAGATTATGGCATACGATATTGAGCAAGAAATTTAGTACATTTTATCATAATTTCGATATCGAAATCATTTTTCGATACGATAGCTCATTCGATCACGAATGCGGTAATTTGGCCCCTGAACTCCCTTCCATGTTTCTATATCTTTGCAGTATTCTTGCGTTTTTAAATTATCATTAAATTTAACCAATGGAATGCTAATAATTTCATCATCGGTATCATTGACTATGTCATCTAAAGTTGGTGCTTTTATGCGTCTTCTGATGATAATATCCCGCTCGGCTGGTGATTGTAAAAGCAAGGGATAAGTAACAATCCCACAACCATCAATATTTCGACCATGAAGACCTAGTGTCAAATTAACTTTTGATTAACGGCCAGCAGTTAAATCATTACCAGCTGTAGTCAATTGGGCACCTATTGTTCTAACAGCAGTAGCCGATGGTGGCTTGAAATGTTATGGATTGAGTAAAGAAGGCATTTTTGTGGGCTTTATCATACAGCGGGCTGGTAGACTTTTGAGTGAATTATTAAATGGCTTTAATGGTTTGGCTCTGTAATATATTGTTTTAAAAAAAATTGTATGATATGCTTCATACTCTTCACTGCTAAATTCATTGGGGTCATGTCTGGCATGCTCTAATTTAACACTAATTTATTTCTAGAGAATATTATGTCGAACTTTTTCATATTTATATATTAGAGAACATTTTTTTTAATTAATAACTCGAAGAATACCATTGTGAAAACTATATTTTTCTTAGACAAATGGCACACTGAAATGCATTTTGTGCCCTGCCAAGGGCGTCATCAGCACTGTGTATTGTTCAAGATCTACTTGTAAACAAAAACGAACTCAAGCCTAATTAAAAATTTTCTCTAATTTACTAATTTATTTCGCTACACAAAGACTTAACGAAATATTGAAAATTAAAATTTAAATTTAAAAAAAGACCTTAAGCTTAAACAATTACTATTGGATGAAGAGCCCAAGCTCTTGGTATCCAAATGTAGATTATGAAAACGAAAAGTACAAGATTTTCTAAAACAAATTCAGTTAAATGAGAATTATTCCTCTTGCGAGCATTAAATTTTTTTAAAACAAATTCAGTTATTTATTTCTTATACTTTTGCGTTTAAAATTCCTGAAAAATACCGCATGGAAATAAATAATAAATTCCAAATACATATCTAAATATGAGATTTAAGCGATAAGTAATAGCAAAATTATAATGATTATAATCGATAACCAGTAATGTATTGTAGCGATTAGGCTGTGGCGCTGAGAATTACTAAAATATTATTTTTTTATTTAGTTAAATTTTTGAGCTAATTAAGTACAACAATGATTAAACAAAACTTAATTAAATAATGTTTTGTATAAGATAAATTATTAAATTAATAGGAAATATTTAAAAGTCAGGCCGTTTTAAAAGTAAAGTTGTAAATTATACGACGTCTTAAGCAAAGTTTCCTTTTTCCATTTTTCCATGTTTCCATTTTTATTATTTTTGTTTTTTTTACACACTTGTGTGAAATACAATAATATAAAATGTAAACTTTTTTTAAGTTTATATGAGTTTTAACTTCTATTTACGAAATATTGGCTCCTTGTCCCTTTATCTCTCTCATTCTCACTCTCTCATTCAATATCTTTTTACTCTATTTAATCCCCAGCATGTCTAACGTTTTATTATCCACATTACACATACACCTGTTTGCAATCATTAACTTAACTGTTTATGTTTGCGTTTCCATTCATTTAAACTTAATTTTTAACGTTTATTTTCATGATCTTGACAGTTTCAATTGAAATACATGTTTAAAGTTCTTTGGTTGCAAATGCGTGTTACTTTTTTCTGCTCAATGTTTGTGCCATTTACAGGTGAGAGTACGTTTGCCTTTGCAATTTATTATATAGTAAATAAATTGTTTATAATAACAACACATGCATTTGTTGTTTTGTGTTTTAAGCAAACACAAACAAATGAATTGGAAAGTTGGCAAACATGGGTGTGTTGGTTTGTGAGTGGGAGATATGTAAAAGCAAAGTTTTGACAAAAATATCAACGAAAGTTTGTTGCACAATATGTTTTAGTATGAAATGTATTTGGAGAATGTGTCAGGGTATAAAAAAAAAACAAAGTTGTTTTAAAATTTGTTGATATTTAAAATTAATTTAAGCAACTAAGTATGTATGTACTCGTATATTACAATTTTTTAAGGGACTTTAAGGATTTAGGGTTAAGTTAAATTGAATTGGTAATCAGTTGCGGCCAAATCACGAAATTCGATAGCGTATAAACTCTTGTGTCAAATAATAATAAGATATTACGATACGAGTCGTATCAGTGCCTCACTGCATTCGATATGTATCGAATCGTTATTGTTAAGAATTTGTAATCGATTTATAAACATATGTTTTCTTCATTTCAACAAATTGTCAACAAAAACAAGTACACAAAAAAACGAATTGTATTAAATATCAACCCTTCACTGCTGCTTGTTTTATCCTCATCAGACAAGGAGTATACATAGTTGTGTTTCTGGCATCAGAGAAGAACTCAGAAACAAAAGTTATCCACTGTTGCTTCCGGCAACCGCGTACGATAAATTATTTAATGTCAAACTTCTATTTCTCAAAAAACGGTGAGTTAAATAGATAATGTTTATAGATGGATTGAGGACAATGAAAATTGCTGATGACGGCCTTGGCAGGGTAGAAAATGCATTCCAGTTTGCCAATTGTTCTAGTACTTTGCAATAGTATTCTTTGAAATTATTTGAAAATTCGAACTAAAGAATAAAACTTTCCTCTTAAAGATAATATTAGTTCAATTATTTCTCTAATTAATAGTCAAACATCTAAATTACTATATTAAATTTTTGGATTTAAAACAAGATTTAGGCTGGCCAGGGAAGCGTTTAGTCATGTTCTGGGCAAGCTAGAATTCATTAGATATTTATCAATAGCAGTTCCTGCAAAGCTTTAGTTCGCAGCCACATTTTCATTTTTATCAAGGGGAAGTTTTTAACATAATATGGGGAATTACTAACTGGTGGGATTAAGACAAAGTTTAGTGGCTAAAATTGTAAACCACGTCATAGAGACAAGGGAAACCCAATTTTGTCAAGAATTTATAAAATTTTCTTCAGACAATCTGTTTCTTGCTTGGAACATTAATTGGATAACTTTAGTATTTCTGTAGGTGTATAACTTTTTATGTATTTACTTATGGACCTCCTTCAGTTTTCTTCTATGAGTTTAAGTTGAATGCCAGTTGTTGCCGTTTAGTAAATGCCTTAATATTATAAAATACATGCGTATACATGTACTAGCATCTTCTTAATTTAAAAGCTAAAAATGTATGTTGCATTATCTTTCGCCATGTCTTCTTGTCTTTTAATGGTGAGCCAGCTCTATTTAGCTTTTGGCCCAGCTGTTCCCACAGTTTAGTTGGCACACTTCTTGGCTTAAGTCGGTTTTAGTGACTTTTTTCAAATCACTATTAAAATTTTATCACTAATAGAAATTTAAATTTTGATTAAAATAAAAAATAAAATTGGGGCGTTGACGCCTATTTTCGAGTGCGCGGGGCTCCAAATATATTGAGCTATATAGTGAAAACTACAATTTCTTATTAGGCGATATATATAGCAAATTATAGGTATTTAAAAGACCTTTCCAACGATATAACGTGCCCTATCTATATGGACCGCCTATTGATATATTTTCCATAATTATTTTTTAGATAAATTACAATATTTTCAAGTCAAGAAATTAAGCTTTAATTTAAGGTATAACATGACCATGTAGGTAATATAAATCCGAAGATATTAAAGAAAGATTATGACATTTTACCATAAAAAATACAATCTGTACTATGCGAAGCCGGTGTTCTGTATACCAAAGAGCAGAAAATCCTTCCGCCTGGCCGTAGGCCGGCAATATAGGGAATCTGCACTATGCAAAGCCGGTACTATATACCATAGAGGAGAAAATCTTTCCGACGGCAATACAGGAAATTTGTACAATGCGAAGCTGGTATTCTGTATACCATGGAGGAGAAAATCCTATCCTGCATACAAAATTTTGAAAAAATGTGTGTTTTTTTTTTAAATTTTCAGATCTTATAAGTACCTACAGACACATATGATACCTTATATTAAAGCCTAATGTCTTGGCTATTTATATTAATAAACTAAAATAACACTTATATAGACTTTTTTTTAAATTTTTTTTAGATATTAAAAAAAAATTCGGGTCAAAAAATTATCTTTTCGGATTTAACCCATAGTCGGTCCATATTTTATAATCATGATATACATCGTTGGAAAGGTATTTTTAATAGCCTTTAATTTAATGTATCACAAATTATCAGAAACCTAGTAGTTTCCGAGATATAGGCCTATATTTTTTCAACTTTAAGGGCCCGCCCACTCGAAAATAGGAGTGACCGCCAACAAATTTTTTTTGCTGTCATCTCCTCTAAAATCCCTATAATTGGGTAAAATATTTTTGACCAACTGTGAGTGTTTTGACTGTTCTGACCAACTGTCTCTGCCATTATTTCCTTCAATATCGCATGTATTTTACTTAAATTAGTCCTTTGAAATTAAAATTTAAGAGTATATTATTTATTTATATTTTAAAAGTAACAAATAAACGTAAATAGCACAAAAGTTTTGTATTTTGGCGGTAGAATAATTTAAATATTGACAGCCATTGACGTATCGAAGTGATGTAACTCTAGTGATGCAACTTAGTTGATTATTAGGTATCAATATCGAATGACATAATGCCGACATAAACAATTTCGTTACATTTTGCTCAATATCGTATGTGGCAGTTAGACCCCTCTGTTTAATATAAATTACATTTGTTTGAGTAGTTTCTATTTTCAAAATCATTTATATAAATTTTATAAAATTATATTTTTAAATTATAATATTTTGACGAAAATTATCCTCTACTGTTTGTAGTTTACAATAGCTGGATAGCTTGTTTTCTTGTCAGTTTTTATTTAAAGTTTCGTAGCAAATGAATTTAGAACTTTTCAAGTTAAACCAAATTTACTGATCATAATTCGTTCAACAATTCCAGCTAAGTAGTTACAACATCAGGGCGTATGATTAATATATGAACAGGATGTAATCAAAAATAACTCATACGCTTTCGTATAGTTATTTCACGAGTAGGCAATTTTTCTGAGACTTGGTATTATTTAAAACTTGATCATTCACATTTTGAAGAAAAAAATTTTCATGATCTATTACACAGGCCGACAAAATGAAAACTTTTTTTGGTGCCTTAGATTTCTTAGTCAGTTTGTATGCATCTAGTATTGGGCTTCAATGCCTAAATTTTCATGATCTATTACACAGGCCGACAAAATGAAAACTTTTTTTGGTGCCTTAGATTTCTTAGTCAGTTTGTATGCATCTAGTATTGGGCTTCAATGCCTATAATTTACTTTTTTTGTATCTGCTTTAGTGTTAGAGATACTATTTTTTGAAGAAACGTAACTACATATTAAAGTTTCACTTAATTCTTTATGCTACATTAACACTATTTTGATTCCATAAAGTATTTTCGGTGATATCGCTGAACTTTGGATGGAACAAATTTTTTTATACATATTTTTATTTTTCAAAAATTCTTAAAAAATAGACAAGACGACAAATTTTCGCATATAGGGGTTTATTTCGACCAGACCTGGGGGATCTCAATTACATTTCAATTACAATTACAATTACATGTAATTTGTAATTGAGGTAGTCTAAATTACAATTACAAGTAATTGTAATTGAAAGTAAGGACTTAACTCAATTACAATAACATGTAATTGTAATTGAAAAATGTCAATTACAATTACTTGTAATTGTTAATTGAAAAAAATCAAATACACATTACATGTAATTGTAATTGAAAATGTTCAATTACTAATTACAAGTAATTGTAATTGTAATTAATCAACAAATAATTACTTGTAATTGAACAAAATTCAATTACATTTTTAAAACCATAAAATAAAACTTAAAATTCTTAAAACGATTTTCTAAATTATATGAAAAAAAATTGTTGGATGTATAAAAAAAATTATAGAATAATTATGAATTTATTAAAATGTATTGTACAAAGTTCGGTAGAATGAAATTTTTTTATAATATGTAATTGATAATTTTTGTAATTAAATACTTTTTTGACAATAAATACTTAAAAAAGTAATAATTACATGTTTTTTTTTAAATTACTTAATGAAAATTTTTTTTTTCCAATTAAATGTAATTGTAATTGGATTTTTTCCAATTACAATTACATGGAATTGTAATTTAAGAAATATTCAATTACAATTACATGTAATTGTAATTTAAGAAATCTTCAATTACAATTACATGTAATTGTAATTGATTTTTACTTCTTTTTCAATTACAAAAAATGTAATTGTAATTGAAAAAATTCAATTACAATTACATGTAATTGTGTAATTATAGGTGTAATTACATACAAAATGTAATTGAGACCCCAGGTCTGATTTCGACATTGCTGATGACAGAAAATGCATTCCAATGTGCCTTTACAATGGTGTTCTTTGAATTATTGAAATTAATTAACTCTAGCTAAATAAAATTTGCTCTAAAAGTAAATAAATTTTGGCATAAAATCTTGAGGGCAAAGAGTGATTTATTAAGAGCTTTTGTAATTGATTTAAAATAAAACAAAAAAATAAAAATCCATATATTCGTGGGACTTTTGAACTAATCTTGCTTTACAGTGTTACGAATCAACTAATTGAACACATTGTGCAAAAACTTAATTTCACCCTACGATTAAAAAGAGTTTGGTGGTAAAAACAATTAAACAGCGAAAATAAATAAATATGAAAACATTTATGCCAACAGATTTGCAGTGAAGAATGCTGTATTATTAAATAAGAAAACAAAGCTTTTCGGGCTATTTCATGTTGATTTTATTTAAGCAAAACAAACTAAAAACTGCTAATAAATATAATGGCAAGCATGGTTAACCAAATCTAAAAACTCTTAAATAACATATTTTTTATTAGTTTCCTTTTCATTTTGAAATAATTACCAACTGTAGAAAAGGAAAGAAAAAAAAAAACTAAATTATAAAATACTTTAAACTTTGATGGTAATTTTCTGTCTGTCTATATTTAAGACCTGCATACAAAGCTGTTGTTCGTTTAGTTGTTGTGTTTTATTTTAAGTTTAATTTTTCGACATGCATTTCATTTTCTGCTTATTTAGCTTTCAAAAGTGCTTTCGCTGTTGCTGCTTTTGTGGTGGCTGTTTATATGGAAAAATATTTAAATACATACATACATACACATATACATACACAAAACCACAACTAAAACAGCAGCAAAATTTTCAAGTCAAGTTGTGGTTTTAGGTTTTTTACTAAAAGAATTTTTTTTTTGCTGTCGCCATTCTTTGCTGCACTTAAGTATGCAGGCATTTCATCTCATCTTTTGCCTTAAATCCAACAATAACTAGTATGATGATGTTATAGCTGCTGCTGCTGCTAGTTTTTCTTCTTTATCCCTTTACATGTTTTCCATGTTTTAGTTGATGAGAAAAAAAACAACATTTTAAAAATTCAACTTCTTGACGTGTTTTTGTTTTTAATTTTCTGACGTTATTGCTCAGAAAAAACAATGCAAAAAAAACACAAAACAAAAAAACGAAAAAAGGGAAGCATACATAAATAAATAAAAAGAAAAGCAAAGTATAAAGCCATCAAAAACCGCAGTCAAGACGTCTGACGTTTGCGAATCAACAGACGGTTGCCAGATTGTGGCTAAAAATGGCTGTCTATTTTTTTTTAAAGGTGGAGTGAATGTTACGGATGATGTTTTCATTGCAGTTTGTGTTTTTTCTTTTTTTTTGATTATGTTTTTAGTTTTTGATTTCTATGTAGCCAGACAAGAAGAAAATTGTTCAGAAATAAAACATGTTAAAGAAAATTATTTAAGCAAACGAACTCATTTTAGGTTGATGGGTAATTTAAGTATTAATGAATTCATGAACTAAATGACAGTGAATTAATAATGTGCTGTTTATAAATAGTGTTTAGAAAGTGTATGCTGAAATTTAATAAACAATTGTTCTTAATTATGATAAAGATTTGTATTGTAGTGTCTAGTCCTTCTGACTAAATAGAGATCAAGGATTTACGATAAATATCTGATATGCTAGACATTCAGCTAAACTTATTAATCCTTTCATGACAATATTAATTATTTGACGATATATACCAGACACTCTACTCCTAAATATGAATGTTTATCAGTTTAATGGTTCTACATGATTTAGTTTAACCATGCTGAAATGTTGCCTATAGGCTGCATTGGGCAAAATATTAATACAAGAAACATTATATTCACCACCTATACTTCTTCAACCTATCTATCCCCTTACCAAAGAAAGTAGCGCAATCACATATAGGCATATTAATTGCCTGAGTATTACTTCTCTTTATAATAAAAGAGAATATTCGACAAGAATGCTAAGTATTATATCGCTGGCTTAACATATAAAGGCTCTAAGTCCACTTTTTGTAGAAATTGAGATTTTGATGCAGTTGTGTTCAATAAGTAAAAATACATCCATTACAAAAGAAAAAAAAATACAGTTATCTCATTTGTTGTTGTTGTTTTGTAGTGATGAGTAAAATCGCTAACTCCAATTTATCACATCTTTGTGTAATATCTCACTTCTTCCAATGTTGAAATATCAACTGTTTCGCGCGGAATAGTCTGATAGTCCAACCAATTGACATAATATTATTTCTCATTGGTTGCACTCTCGTTGTTTTGAGTATGAACACCATTGATAGTCATGACATTATTAATCGTCATGATGTTACTTATTTGGATCACTAATTTTTTTTTTTAAATTTAACAAATTACAATTTTGTAAAAATATTCTCCCTGGCCATGGAAAAGGCGATTCCAAAATGACGGACATTCAAGGAATACAATACACACCAAATGGTGAAATTAATTTCAAACTTAGAGCTCCTGATGAATGGAAAAATCTCCCCCAAAAAATAAATGAAAATATAGTCGCCTAGAGTGGTCGGATTTACACCAACTTCATCAAGAAATAAGAAAAATAAAGACTAGAAAGTTGGAAGACTTACAATATCTAAAATCCAATTTGCTCACAAAACACCATCAATTTTATGATGATTTGCCATACGAATAAAAATAGTCATCGCCAGTTATCTTACTTTTAAATCTATTAAAAATTTAAATTAATATTCAGGCATGTGATGGAATGAGTTTTGGAAGTACATTTTAATGCATTTCTAATCTTAATAATAATATCTTTATATTTTATGTGATAAAAGTTTTTCAATACAAAAAGATTACGAAAAAATTGAATTCTAAAACTCATTCGTTTTCGTTTTCGATTTCCATCACATGCCTGATTACTTTTTTATGTATAACAGCAATGAAACAAGACTGAATAATTTTTGTTTTCATTATGTACAAGTATATACAAATAACGAAATTGAAATTACAATAATAATGTTATTCATATTTTTGAATAAATTCTGGTTCTTTTTTACAATAATTAAAACAAACTTTAACTTTTGACATATTAGTTTACATATTTTTAAATAACAACAATAAAAAAGCAACAAAAGTACACTTTCATTGTAGTAAATAAGAAATATAAGTAGAGACAAGTTTTAAGAAAAAGACCTAAGTCCATGAAAACATACAAACTACAGCAACAGAAAAGGCTCTAAGTCCAAAAAAGCTTTTATATCGGCAAATACTTATTTTTTTAGTTTGCTTTTACGCAAATAAAAAACTAAGAAAAATACAAAAACAAATTGCATTTAAAGATTTCAGAAATGTTTATTCAAAAAAAAGTTTGATTGTTTTTGGTCTCTCCTGTAATATTGTAAAATATGGACTTAGAGCCTTTACATATTAAGCCAGCGATATTACCTACTCGTATGGAGTCCAAATTAACAAGTAGATTAAATTTTAAACGAGTAAAAATGCTTAATTTTCCCTATAATTATTTTTTAATTTTATCAGTGTCAAATGGCATTTGTGCAGTGATGCAGCAACAATGAATTTTGGCCATTACGCCATGTTTAATTACTGAATATATTTGTGTATATATGTACGTTCGATTGTATGTTGATGAGAATGTGGGATGGTTGGGAGCGTGTACAAAGAAATAGATTAATGAGTATTAATGATTAGGTATAGGTAATTTGCGAATATCTAGTATATTAAGAGGGTAATCGGGAATAACTTAATAAATTTATATATGTTTTATACTTGCGTGATGGGATTAAGCATGGACTTATGATGCTGTATGAATTTGGGTAAGTTATCATTGGGAGAGTAACTGTGCGCACAATTCCTTGAGTATTTGTAGATGGAAGGTAATGTTCTATAGCATATGAGGTGATGGGGAACTTGTGTCAACTCCGTCTCAATAAAGAGTGTGTATTCAATAAAATTCCAGTGTATGATTATGCTTGAAATTCAAAGATATAATTGTATTTTTTTGTAGATGATTGTATTGATGTTTAAACTTAGGCGATTAGTTCGAAGACTGGATGGTTAAAAAAAAAGATGGCTTAATCTACATGGCGGGAAATTTGACATTTTCATTTTATCCATAAAATAACATTCTTTGCTTTCGTTAAATTCCAATGGCTTTTAAACTGTATAATTCAGATATAATTCATTTATGGTACAATTAAGCGGTTAATTTAATTCAAAGTTAATAATAATGATTAATAGGCTTAATATGAACATTTTGCTAACTTAAACAATTATAATATTTAAAATCTGGGTATATTCAAATGCTAGTAGATTACAAAGTGACACGTAGAAAGATTAAAAATCAATTCTTCTGTCATAGTTTTCATCCACATCCAAGGTATACACTCACCAAGCAATTTCAGCAAGACACAATCATTTACTTGAATGCAAGTGTAGCTAAAAAATCAAACAAAAAAATTGTTTTTATTCAAATTACTTAAAATTATAAGTTATTTAACGATATTTAATTGCACTGTCCAACACCATTTTTGGAACAGAATAGCGACCCTATAATTCTGAAAGGGTATGTTGAGTAGATCATTTTTGTAGAACAAACTTATGGTCCAGCACGTCTGAGTTTTTTTTTACAGTGGGTCAAATTTTTCATTTTTTGGTCGAAGGGAGCATTATACTATATGAATAAAATGTTGTAAGTTAATGTCTGAGAGAATTCTTATGGTCAGAGTTGTATTGTGGAATTGTATGAGGATTATTTTTGTGGAAGATCTTAACCCTCTAACTGGTCTCTTTATGGGTCAATTTGACCCTTTTTTCGATAAAATCAAAAAATATCCTTTAAAAAAGGACATTTAAGGATTAAAATATTCTACGAAAATGTTTGGCGGAAAATTTCAGTGGGGGTCGCCAAAGACACCATTGTTGTAAATAAAGCTCTTTACGATTAATTGGCAAAATTACACGCCAACTTCTATAAAAAAATTATAATTTTGTTTTAATAGTGGTTTATGTACATAAGTGTACATATTTATTTTTTTAAAATTTTCGAGTAAAAGGGAAATGGGAAATAGCACTAGTATGACAATGGATTAAAGATTAAACTTAATATGCTTTCCTGTATTTAGCTTGACGTGAATGTTCCGATGGGTCAAGGTTTCTGTACAAGCCCCATACGTATTCAGCAAGCATTACACTTTGGGATTTCCCTTTGAATCTTTCTTCCAATACCTTTATATCCTGATGTAACTTTTACATAATATTATGAAATACATAATATTTCAGCTTTCTCTTTTGTTAGTCCTAAATCTCTTACAAGATCTTCAAAATAAGCTTGGTCTATCAAATTAGGGCATATGTTTAAACCATCAGGAGGCAAGTAACTTATATCTGATATGTTTTCAACCGCCGCTGCTATTTCTGTATTGGCGTATGTCATATTAGCCGAAAATGTATGTGTAGGCGGTTGAGGCACCGGAACACCTTCACAGCGCACTTCTGGTAAAATGACATTATTTGTTGCTTCGTATGTCATTATCGCGTAGTGCCTTCGGCTTCTACCAAATTTGTAATTTACGCAGAAATAGCATGTATCTGATTTGTGATCTTCCGGTTCAATCCACATAACAGGCGCAGAAAATGGCAGCGCCTTAGTACCGCCTTTGTACCAGGTCAAAAGACCACTTTCGCAAGTAGTACATACAGTTTTTGGTATCCAAGCTTCACATAAAAATCGTATTCCAAAGAAAAGAAAATATGGTTCTTCAATTGTAGGGAATATCTTTCTTCTGCTTTGATGGTGCGTAAAATGTCCACAAATAAAACAAAACCAATCTCTTAATTTGCAAACAGAATCCGCCATGCTTATTTAAGCTTTAATTGTTCTTTTTTTATATTAATTTTAGTAAAAATCACACCCGATATGTACTGCTTAGTAGCTCAATTATGCTTAATTTTATCACACCCGATTTGAAAGTCACAGCTGATTTGTAAGTCACAGCTGACTAGACGCGAGAACTCAGTGTTTGGCCCAGCCGAACTTGACGATGTTTTCACCTGCTTTGTATGTGTTGGCGTGTAATTTTGCCAATTAATCGTAAAGAGCTTTATTTACAACAATGGTGTCTTTGGCGACCCCCACTGAAATTTTCCGCCAAATATTTTCGTAGAATATTTTAATCCTTAAATGTCCTTTTTTAAAGGATATTTTTTGATTTTATCGAAAAAAGAGTCAAATTGACCCATAAAGAGACCAGTTAGAGGGTTAAGATCTTCCACAAAAATAATCCTCATACAATTCCACAATACAACTCTGACCATAAGAATTCTCTCAGACATTAACTTACAACATTTTATTCATATAGTATAATGCTCCCTTCGACCAAAAAATGAAAACTTTGACCCACTGTAAAAAAAACTCAGACGTGCTGGACCATAAGTTTGATCTACAAAAATGATCTACTCAACATACCCTTTCAGAATTATGGGGTCGCTATTCTGTTCCATTCAAAAACTCTTAATTTGTTGGACAGTGTTATTTAAATTTTTTTAAAAAATTTTTATTCGAAGTAAAAACTTCAAGTTAAATATATAATTTCTAAAAAAAAACTGTGTAATACTCGCAAGAGGAAAAATTCTCATTTATTATTTTAATTTTATAATCGAAAAAGGTATTTAGTTGGTTTTTATTGGCCAATTACTTTAATTCAATATATATTTTAGAAAAAAAGTTATAAGAGTTTTAATAAAGATTAGTGCTAATTAATATTAATCATACGTCATGTACACAGAATTTTTAAATTCTTAAATAATACAGAATCAATGAAAATATTATAAGAATAAATGGTTAAAACTAATTTTGGGCACATTTATTTGAAATTTATTTCCACAATTTTTTTTAGCGATTTTGTTGGCTTAAATATGATTACAAAGTAAAGCCATTTAGGGGTTTTTAATTAATTAAACTTGTATGTTATTTTAAGGAGTTTAATTAGGAATGTATCATGTAAATGTTATTAATGTTGTTATACACAGTCTTTACAATAATTTTAGTTAACAAATTTTACAATAATAAAACGAAAAATAGTTATGATACACTTCCACATATTCTAGTTTAGAAAACAATTTTCAAGTATAAAATTTCTACAAAAGAATTTTTTTTTTGAAAATTCATGATTTTTGTTAGTCAGTTATGCAGTTGACTGGCTGTACATTCATTTGTTTCTATATGTAGTTATAAATAGAAAAATATATTTCAGTATGTGTTTGTGCTGGTTAACAAATTTATATATTCCGTCAGCTAGTCGTCCGTCGTCTGTCTAGTGGTTTTATTGTTTTAGTATTTTTTATTCACAACTTTTTTCAGTGCAATGAATTGAATTCGACGATGTTGGGACTAGACTCTATACAAACTTTTATTTTTTTCTAATGGAATGGCTTTTTGCTAAACCATGTCTATATATGTACATGGTTGGCTAGGAGGTTTATTAAATATTTAAATATTCTAGAACCAGCCTTAAAATATTAATAAATGAAAAACATGTTTTGTTGTCTATAGTATAAAATTTGTGTGTTTAAAGTTTAAGTTAATTTGTTTTGACAGTTTTGTATTTAGCAAGTAGTTATAGTTGTTAATTAACAGCTAATTACTCGGACAATTTTTATAAAGATTAGAAGCCTTAATTTCAGCAAAAACATTAATTTAAAAAGCCTTTAATTAACAATTTTGTTTTCTAAAATATAAAAAAATATATAAAAAAAAATTACAGCTTTGCTGTCTAACCATGTGTCACTTTGTTTGAAGTCAACAAGTCATCAGTAGTAGTCTCAGTCATTCATTAAATTACCAAAAAAAAAAAAAGAAAAAACAAACAAATTAAATACTTTTTATTGCAGCCTTTAAATAAGAAAAAACTTGATGATTTGCTTGCTAACGAACCTTCAACCCTTTTTAGAAACCAAAAAAATAAAAAATAAGACAAAACCATAGGAAAGGCAGAAAAACTATGTATGTAAGTATATAAGCCAACTTACTAAAAAAAAAGCTTTTCATTTAAGTTTTTTTCCTGTTAATTTTCAAACTTCAACACTGGCTCTGTATTTGCACGTACATATGTTTGACTATATAATAAAATTCACAAGCATTTATAGTTTTTCAGTCTCTTTATTTTTTTTACACTTTTATACACACCTCTCACTCAGTCACTCAGTCATTCATTCATTCATTCACTCTTATGCAGGCCTCATACATTTTGCAATAAACAAAAAAAAAAAAAAAAAGTGACAAAAGAAGCTGTCACTCATT
Source organism: Bellardia pandia (assembly GCA_916048285.2). NCBI lineage: Eukaryota > Metazoa > Arthropoda > Insecta > Diptera > Calliphoridae > Bellardia > Bellardia pandia. The sequence goes on along the minus strand of OU696531.1, from coordinate 94,765,491 downwards.
GTCAAAGTGAGTAATTTTGTTCATACAATTCACCATCTATTCCCCAAGTACTCTTCCCTCTTTAACGTTGGTATTTACTCTATGAAAATGTAATGCCTCAACTACTTATTGTCAGTCATTGTAACAGGCCTGGGTTTTGTTTTCTTTTTGACAAAAAATAAAAAAGGAAGAAATAAAATGAGGAAAAAATTTTATTATTTTTTCCACTCTTGTTCTTGTTTGTTATCGTGCATGTCATAGCATGCATTCTAAAACTTATCACAACACTATGGTTTGTTAGGTTTCAAAAAGACTTTAATTTTATTTAGTTTTAGGAGAAAACTAGTTTCATTCATATACTCGTAGTTTCTAGCCATCAAGTCGCAAATCGAGCAATAGTATTTCGTTAGGTTTAAATGCTATAAAAACTACATAATATATTGGTTAACTGGGATCTACTCTTTCCTTGGATATATAATAATGATTTTGAAATTCTAAATTCCTTATTGGGAACTAAAGGGCTTTATTTGCTTTTGTAATCATACAAAAATTTGTCACACTTAAGGACATGACTACAATTCTACAGCCTCATTGATTGAATAGTTTATATGTATGTTTAATAATAATAATAATGAATTTGAAATGCCAAATATGTTAAAGGGATTTAAAAAACTTTATTTGTTTTCGCGTTTTTACAGTCAAATTTGTTCTAAGAGACACTTAAAAAGGACATCACCATTTAAATTCTACAATTCTACAATTCTTATTGATAGGATATTTTATATGTTTTATAAGTTCTAGCTGTAGTCTTTAATTTACTACTTATTTAACCCATTTTTCGCCGCACATAGTTCCTGTCGAACAATTTCCATAAAACTTTATTTTTTACCTAATATAAAGCTAATTAAGAAAATTGAAAACTTAAACTGCGATTTTTTTTTTTAGTTTTCCGGAAAATGAGTGGTGATTATAATCACCACCGGCGAAATATGTAAACAAATGAAATTTTTTTAGAAACGATAAAAAACATTTTATTTATTAATAATTTTATATATTATTATCAGTGTGATATATTTCAAAACATTTCGTATGTAGGTGAACCTCACACATCTTACACATAAATGGTGTATGGCCGTGGCATTGCTTACATCGACGTTTTTTGCCTTCCGTCTGTCTTACAATAACGTGTTGTGACAATTTTGTACGTTTTGAATTTGGTTGTTCTGATTCTGTTCGCTGATGGACTTCATCCTCAGAAACAAGTAGAGCTCTAGCGATTTCAGACCGGAAGTCTAGTTGTGGTTTGGCTCGGGTTTTTCCAATATTACACAAAAAACAGTGCATTTTCCAGGCGTTTACAATAGCGGAATCCACAGCGTTTGAAAAGAAAGGCCACCACCACTTCTTGCCTCTTACATTTATACGGTAGTTCGATATGGCATTGTCTGCCATATCAACTCCTCCCATATGCAAGTTATAATTTTTTATCAAATTAGGTTCTTCAACACTAACATATTTATGACATTTTCGGTTATAACGTCGGGCAGTTGTTAGAGGATCGACGGCGTCAAAATTAGTCGCTAACGTAACAATTGCATTATCATGCCAAGTTACAATGAATATTTCATTTGCGCGATCAAACATAAAATCGTACTCACCTTTTTTTAAAGTTTTTCCATTTTTAATGCCCATATTGCTTGGCAATCGATTTTTGCGCACTGTACCGGTGGCTCGAAATTTTTTATCTGACAGAAGACACATTAGATGAAAGGAAGTAAAAAAATTGTCAAAATAAAGGTAATGTCGTTCTGGATTCTTCACACATTCCAGCAAACTCAAGACCACATGAGCTCCAAGGCCGATTTCCTTACTATAGAGCTCCTGGGAACCAGCGTAGGGCATACAATTATACATACATCCATCATAGCAAGAACCCATAACTTAAAACCAAAACGAATGGGTTTATTCCTAATGTACATTTTGCTTGAATGCCTTCCAAAGTATGGCACCATTTGCTCATCGATTGATAAATGTTCACTAAAAACTCCAAATTGCAAAAACTTTTTGTTTAGTCCATCAAGTAAGGGTCTTATTTTCGCAAAGCGATCGTTTTTATCTAAAGCGTTGTTATTACATAGATGAAGATACTTTTTCATCCACCGAGATTCGAAACGTGTCAAGGCTTGCTTTACAATTGGAACCCCTAAATCTGGTTGCTGACTCCAATAATTTTCATATTGTGGAACGGTGTGGTATCCAGTAAGTATTAAAAATCCCAGGAAACGCTGCAACAATTGTACTGTGCACATGTTGTATGGAGCATTGTTCTGACTCGCATATTCGTTGGTGTTCGACACTATTAGATTCATTATCTCATCATCAAAAAACAACTTGAACAGTTCTAATGGAGATTTTTCGCCTAAAGTAATTTACAGAAAATAAAATAAATAAAAAACTAATCCATTACATACACAATAACTGATAGAGCTTTTCTTGATCTTTCATCAGCTCTGTAGAATCATGCGCACTGTTGGAGTAAATTGGTCGTTTTGTGTGCACCCATTTTGAAGAAGGAAATGAAGATTTTGACCTAAATTTGTTTGTTGTTTCGTGTTCGCTTGGCGCACTAATATCTTTATTTCCTCCAATAAATTCAAGCTCCAATTCTCCAGCAACTTCACAAAACGCACTATTTTCTTGACCACCAAAGACCGTTTCGTCAATGTCCTCTTCATCACTCAGAATGTCAACTCTTGGCGGAATATAAACAACATTGCGAGCATTATCGCGAATCTGTGCATTAGTCGATTCATCATCCGAGTCTTCCAGCACATCAAGTATTTCTCTCATTGTTAAAGCACGCTTGACTCCAAACCCAAAACTAGATTAAGTTATTGTTTATTTTAACAATTTTCTACCATAGCATAGTGACTTCTGTTTTTAGTAGTATACATACAATTTTTGTATATATGTTTATAAAGCTCGAATTTAGGCATACCTTTTTCGCCAATGGTCATTATAATCACCACAATGTTGAATGCTCAGTTACTCGTTATAAAAAAAAATTTTTTGGAAAAAAATCGATGCAGTAAGAAATCTAAATAGAAAATTTTAATGATGCATACGAAATTGTTAGAAATCCTATTATTATAGCATTTAAATCATCAAATGTTTAAATGACCTTTTTGACGACTTTTTAAAATTAGTAAAAAAATCAAATATTATGCATTCAAAAAATTCAACCTAGTTAAATAAATAGATATAAGGACTTATATAAGTAATTAAAAAAATCATACGAAATAAAAAGTTTTTTCTTAAGCAGTTACAACGTCTGAAAGTGCTGGTGATTATAATCACCGGTCGGCGAAAAATGGGTTAAATTCAACATATCTTTTGAGAAAAATATTAAACTAGTTCTGCTAAAGACTGTTGCTAATTAATATTAATCATACGTCTTGTCTATTAAATTTAAACATTCTTAAAACTAAGGGCACTGCCACACATTCAATAAATATCGTGATATTTGTATCGCGATCCATTTTAAAGTATTGATGGATCACGACCATATGCTACATGTTCAATATTTATCGCGTCAGTATTTATGTTATTTTTGTGCTGTGCGGGTCGTTTATCAATGTCGCAGACAAACCAAAAGAAAGTCTGTTTAGCTATTTTGCTTAATTTTTCATTGACGAAAAAAGCGGAAAGAAAAAATTTTGGAGCAAAAATTGGTTTCAGGATCGGAAAAAATATACGCACTTAAGTTTAATGGACACAATTATTATTATTTGTCACTTTTTACTGATGCTACACGATCAATATTTAGCACGAGATCCACGATCCGCGATCTGGATTTAATATTTTCGGCCATTATGCGATATGGATCGTGATCCATCAGTATTGCATGCTACATGCTATTTCTAGTATCACGATATTTATTGAACGTGTAACAGTGCCCTTAAGGTTTTGAAACATAATTTATTTGAAAATTGTATAAAATTATATAAATTCAGACACAAAATAATTTAGCTTTATATCTTCCAATAACAAATATTTTTAAAAATTTTGTTTTTATTCAAAAAAATAAATAAAGGAATTCCAAACAACAACAGTTTCCCACTGGATATTTTATTATAAATGACATTTTTTTGTTGACTTTATATGACTAAATATTTATTTGAATTCAAAATGTATATTGAGGAAAAACTAATAAAGCTATGGTCACATGTGACAAATATTTATTAAAAAATGCGTAACCACTTGTTTTGGCACACATTTGTTTGACATTGTTGTGCAAGATCAAACAGCATCAAATATATTAAAACTAAATATTTGTTGTGATTTGGCCAACATAAGAAAAGTTTTTTTCAAATAAATCAACGTGTTCAAATACATGTTCTTTAGTGGTTACGTTTATCCGGCAAATATTTGCCAAATGTGACCTTGCCTTAAGAGTTTTAGTAAATATTATGAACAATTAATATTAATCATACTTCATGATGGCGAGTATAAATGAGCTCATGTTGGTACTAAGTTCAGCTGGTATTGCATACAAGTTAAACTAAGAAAGAAAATTTGAACATGTTTTTTGTCTTTTATTTTTAAGCTGACATTAGGAACTTAGATGGTATGGGCTTAGCATGTACCAGGGCGTACTGGGATATATGTTGGATTTTATCGAATGCTCAGACATTTATTAGATTGGATAAGTACGCTAGGGAGGTATTCAATAGGAGAAGTACTGGACGTTAGTGGAGTTAGCCCTTGGATATGGTTGTTGTTGTTGTTGTTGTAACAGCAGTAATTGCTGAGTTGACAGCCCTTGGCCGAGTGATCTCGGGTCATTCCGGTGCGTAGAACCGGCTGTCGTGGGAATGCTTGGATATGGTCAATTGTAGCGGTGTTCAACTGCCACTTGCCACGTCACTCTTGCTGCTGTTGTCTGTCCGCGGTTTGTGGATATACATATGATCGCTGATGGTTATTGATGCTGCATCAGTTTTTGCTATCTTTTCGCTTCTTACTTCGTATTCCTGTTGTTTGGTGTTGTTACTGCTTTTCCTCTCGAAGTTGTTATTGCCTTCCTGTAACCATTGGGTCTACGTGAGGGGGTCATTTTCACATGAGCGGCTGTTGATTGCTGTGTTGTCTTCTTGTCTCCTCCTTTTTATTGAAGTCTGTTGCATGTTTGTGTGTGACCTCTAGTTCGTAATAGTTTGTTTTAGCTACGAGGTCTATCCAGAGACTTAATTCTGGTACCACGGGAGTCAGTAGCCCTTGTAACTTTGGTTTCAGTGACGCTCTGCGGGGAGGAATGTGGTGACTGCGGTTTATGCTCAAATCGCGTCTAGAGCGCTAGCTTGACGTGAAGTTCCACTGCAACCCATATAACGGAAGAAGTGTAGATAGGCTTCACTCTTTGCCAAGGGGAAAGTTGTATCCAAATGCATAACTTTGTATTGGAATTCGTGCGTGAGGTATTGTCGTGCAGGGGGCGATGTTTATAGTGTCAATTTAGGCTTTTGTGGCAGGTACTCACGTCAAAAAAACACACATCTAGAAAAATTTGCATTCTTTTTTAGTTATTTTAACTTTAAAATTTATACGATTAAATTAAATGGCCCTTCGTTTAAAAGTAAACAGGAAATTATTTAAGATTTTTTTTAATCTTTTAGCAAGTTTGTGTTGTATTACCAGTAAATCTTTCGAAATAATGTTATATTTGTACTAAAACAAGTATTTATGCTCATTAATGTGCCATTTCGTTTAAAGTTGCCTTGGCCCATAGTGCTTATTGTAATGTCATTTGCTTAATTCAGTTTTTCGTTTCTTTTTTTTTAATTTCATTTGTTTTCCCTGTTTCACATTAACAGCAACATTGTAATATCTACATATACTGTCTCTAACAGTCTGTCTTTTCGCCTGTCTTTTTGTCATTTTACAGCCTTTTATGCCGGCATAAAATTCTTTTTCTTGCATGATTTTTCAAAATATACAGTCATCATATATATATGTATGTATGTATTTGCAGCTTATAACTTTCTTTTTTTTTTTTTGCCTATTTTCTATGCCATAAAAATTGCACTGAAAATAATTAAAAACTTTGCGGTAAATAACATTTTGCCATAGTAATGCCATCTATATGCAAGTATTTAAGTACTTTAACATACATATGAACGTACGTATGAATATAGTTATGTGTAGAGAAACAAAAACAGGATGTTGGAAAAATTTTGTCTATTAGAGTGTGTTTTATATTGTATTACGTTAATAAAGTTAGACAAATATAAAAAAAAATAAATAAAAGGCTGACAGGTATAAATTTCAAATATGATTAAAAGCAAATATAGCTGATGTTAGCTGGGCCGTGTTAATAGATATTTACTTTGATAAAGTAACTGATAGTAATAAATAAAAATCTTTAAATTAATTTACATAAGAGTTTAGGTAATTAGAAAGGAAATTTTATTATTTATGAAAACAAGTTGAGGAAATTGTACTGCTGCCGGGCTACAGGGCATCTCGACTATATTACAAAGTGTAGTTAATTTTTGCTTCAATGGTTGGTGGGTCTTTATGCAGTTTAAGCTTTAAGCCTAGGTGTGTGTGTGTGTGATTTAAATTTGACCTTAATCCTATGGTTTCAATAGTTCAATTTTTCGCTTTAAACGCATGTCCTTCTACAGTTACATTTTTGCTACATTTGTAAGTCCTTCTTTAATGGAATTTTAGTTTTATTTGAAGATATTTTTATGGTGCGATTTTAGCTTCAATCATAAGCATTTATAAAGTTGAATATTAGCTTCCATTGTAGGTCGTTCTATAGCTCAATTTTAGCTTCAATCACAGATGTTTCTGTAGTTCAATTTTAGCTTCATTCATAGGTTTTTCTATGTTCTATTTAATTCGTACGTGTTGATGCAGTTCAATATGAGCATCAGTCGTTGGTATTTCTATAGTTTTATTTTGACTTCAGTTGTTGGTCTTTATGTAGTTAAATTTTTGCTTTCAAAGTAGGTAGTGAGGCAATTTGAGCTTCAATTATTAGCATTTTTGTTGTTTAATGTGAGTTTCAATCGTACAAACATACTTCAAACGTAAGAACTGATTCAGTTCAATTTGAACTAAAATTTTGGTTTAAAAAAAGTAAGTCTTTATAGTGTTAAATTTTACCATCAATTATAGTTCTTTATGTCTTTCTATAGTTAAATTTTAGCTTTAATCTTAGGTCTTTCCTTTTGTAGTTCAATTTGAGTTTCAATCGTTCACACGTACTTCAAACGTACTTCAAAAGTAAGAACTGATTCAGATCAATTTAAGCTTCAATTTTGGTTTCCAAAAAAGTAATAAAGACTGTTAAATTTTAGCATCAATTATAGGCCTTTTTGTTGCTTCATAAATAAATAACTCCAAGTGCCAATTTCCCTCAAAACCAAGTGTACATATTTTTAACTCACATATTGAGAAGCTTCTTGAGAATTAGATGTGAATGGAAACATTCCAGATCACCTGCTGTAAAACAGAGGCTGTCCGCTGCAAGTAAAAATGAAATAGCTCTTATCTTACAGAAGAGGATGGCAAAAATGTAAATTTCATTAAAAATTTAACAAATACTAAGCACACAAATTTCTCCCTTTGGAAGGCAGCTAAAAATATTAAACCACTGGTAGAGGGTCAAAGTCCATTACTGAAATCTGATGGCAACTGGGCACGTAGACCCACGAATCAAATAATAAAGATTGCGCATTTCCGTTGTATTTTACAAAGACTGTGAGAGTAAAATTGAGAGAAAAATTTCTTCTTTCGTCACAAGTTAAAAATATTTTTATGTTTGCTTAACTTCTATATAAATTTTAATGCAATTAAAAGAAATTAAAAAAATACTATAAATTTAAATTTTTTTCAATTATTATTTTTATTTCAACTGTTAATTTTTAAATCTTTCATATTTCTTTTATTTCGGCTCGAGTTCATTAAATTTACCCCCTGGTAGATGATGTCGAACGATAACGTTCGCTTAGATAAGACTTAAGACACAAACTTGATTGTGGAATAAACAAACTTGATTGAGTAGAAAATAGATACGATAAAAAGTGTGTGTCTTAAGTCTTATCTAAGCGAACGTTATCGTTCGACATCCTGGGCCAGGGGGTTAATTTTCATTAAATTATTTTTACTGAAGGTAGTAATTGTTACATGAAAATTATTATTAAAATTTATTGTTAATGTTTCTTCAAAATTCAAAAGAAAATAAATTAAAAAAAACAATGGGCACAATTTTGCCACCCTGATGGAAAAAACTTAAAAGTGTTTCACAAAGTTTGCATTGAACACTTTAAGGCAGAAGATTTAAAAGAAGATATGAAATTAAAAATGGGCAACTGAAACGTTTGGCGTTTAACTAAGATACCTTATGTTAGATTATCAAAGCATACAGAAGAATTTGTGTGTCAATTTATAAATCTAGAAGTTGTATTCAAATCTTTAAATGGCGAAAATCTCTTGATTTGCAACGAGTATTTTGAAAAGCATATAAATGAGTCAAATATTAAAGCGGATTTTAAAGTTTTTTTTTCGAACGATAATGTTTTTTTTTTTAATAAGAAAACGGAGAAAAAATAGTAAACATTTAATATGTATAAAATATTTAATAATTAAATGTTTTATTTGGAATCAAAAAATTTAAGAAATCAATTTTTTTTAATATTGTTAACAAAAGTTATTTTTTACATGTTGATTATACGAAAAAAGAATAACCTGTGACGTCATGCACAGAGAGAGAGAGAGGGAAATTTGTTTACATTTTTTGCGCAATCTTTATTATTTGATTTATGGATAAGGCCTTGGTATTCGCAAAACATTTAAGTAATGCACATATTTCAATCAAATTCCCCTCTGAACGAATTTGAACTAGATGAACCATTTATTTGTTCATTATACTCTGGAATTATCACATTCAGGCCTGAAGATATTCACAAATCTACAAAACTCGTAGGTTTTTAGTTTATTCAGTTTCTACTGCAATCGCAGGCGTTTATATATTACAAATTTAACTTCAAACGTAGGTTTTGATGAAGTACAATTTTGGCTTCAACATAGGTCGTATGTTTTTATGCAGTTGAATTTTAATTTCAAATTTTAGAGTTAATCGTAGGACTTTATATTGTGCAATTTCAGCTTTAAGGTCTTCTTTGAGGTCTACTGATAAATAAATTTTAGAATAAAACGCAAGGGTTTTTGTATATAAATTGTAGCTTCATTCGTAGAGGTATCACTACCTTTGTACCTTTGGCGTTTTCAGTCAAAGTTTTTGAGAAACTGTTTGAGAACTCCTAACTTTGAAATAATTTAGTTTTTTGCATTTTTTTGTAATTTGTCTAAGAGACCAATTTAGTCAAGTCAACAAGTAATGAAAATAAGAGAAATACAATTTTAGCGCAAATTTATCGAGCAGTTTGTACATATTGATCGCATAAATTTATGGTAAACTGTACATTGATCAACCTTGGTGAGGTAGCCGGGTCAAAACTCAATGACAGTTTAAGCTTTGTGAGTCATTCTCTGCTTTACACGTAGTTGTGAGCGATCGTAACAACTGCCTACTACTGGAATGTGTCCACTTGTGTCTTTTGTTTATAAAGTAGATGTTGCAGTTTTAAAGTTTGTATTGCAGATGATGTCGATGACTGTGAATTTATTTTTGTATTTTTAGCTCGATGCTCAATATTTTCCTGACACAAACCGACGATCACTAGACTGATGTTGGGTATTAAATTCTATATATATAATATAGTGCTGCTATGTCAATAGTATTAAAAAATAGTGACAATGGCCATCGACTTGTTCTTCGTTTGCATGTGCATTCACCATTTATCTTTAATTGCAGGTCTATCATTACTTTGACCTTCATTACATGTTTAACTAGTATTGATTAGGTAATGATTATTGATACTGACAACTTTATTGAAGTGCTTTAAATAGTTGCCTATTAAAATTATGTCTAAATTTGTCACATATTCATGCCACTGTGACACATCAAATTCATTACTATTATTTGGTTTCCTCGCAAGCAAAACGAAAAACCACAAATTGTAAACACACTTTATATTTATTTAGTTTATTAAACAACATTTTTTATTTTAAACTGTGATTTTATTTATATATGTATGTATTTATTTTATATATGTATGTATGCATGTTTGATGGTTTTTGCATTCGTTTACACAAACGTCTTTTTTTTCTACAACATTATTTAATGCAATCAATTTTCATCGATTTCATTTGCCAACATAAATATTTGCATTAAAATACATACAAAGCTACAGTTTGTTGTGTTGTGTTGTGGTACAGTTGTTGATAATGTTGCTGTTATATAAGGCAGGAAAATTGTTGCATGTGGCAGCAGTTGCTGTTGTGTCATAAATAATACTTAAGTGTATATTTTAATTTTCATTTTCAGTAAACTGTTGCTATTTTTTCTGCTCTTCTCTCTTTTTTTATTATTAATTTGTCGATATAGTCAATTGCTCGGCATTTAATAATATTTATTTGATGTTTGTTTGATGGCACATTTAAAAAATATTCAAGAGTTATGAGCAAGCACTAAAAGCAATGTGCAGCAAATGGGCAAGTAAAAGTAATCATTTATTTTCGAAAACAAAATTTAATTAAGTTTTAGTAATTTTTAAGAAAAACAAAAGATGATATATATACATTACGAAGTAACCATTTAATTACTTTTTTAAAAACTGTTTTAATTTATTAATCTTTGTAACTAAAACCTTCTTAGTAAATGCTATATAACAGTAACTTAGTAAAGATGTTTGCAATTTTTTTTGATAATAATTTAATATATAATATATAGGATATAGTCTGAGTCCTTAATGAAACAAATTGTGAATTCCTTAAAAACGTAAAATTACTTTAGCACAAATAAAAATTATACATAAATACAAACAAACAAAAAGCCCAGCACTGAACTCTCTTTTACTCGTGCACTTCCGTTTCCTATGGTGAAGTTTAAATGCCTGCACATACAAATCAAAGCGATTATCAAAGCCACACTTACTTAAACACACACAAACACTCGCTCATACCTTTACCTACATACATACATCTCTCCTCCTAGAAGCTTTAAAACACGCACTTACAAAAATATGTGTAAACGAACAAACAACGAAATAATATTTGTAACATAGCAGACAGTGGCACCGAATGGCATAAGTTATTAAGCAAGCATGTGTGGCATGTTATATTAGTGGATATTTTTGCATATTTTACTCCTAACTGCAATGTTTTTTGTATATTCTCTTTTACATTAATAGTTTTTTTATACCCTACACCACATAGTGGGGAGGGTATATTGGATTTATGCTGATGTTTGTAACGCCCAAAAATATTGGACCAACACCCACCTTGAAGTATACCGATCGACTTAGAATCACTTTCTGTGTTGATTTAATTATCTCCGTCCGTCCGTCCGTCCATCCGTCTGGCTGGCTGTCCATGTAAAGCTTGTGCGCAGAGTACAGGGGCCAAATTACCGCATTCGATATCAAGTTAAATTGATCGTAACTTGAGATTATGGCATTCGATATCGAGCAAGAAACGTAGTACATTTTATCATAATTTCGATATCGAAATCATTTTTCGATAAGATAGCTCATTTGATCACGAATGCGGTAATTTGGCCCCAGGTCGCAATTTTGAAGATATTTCGATATTTTTTCGGCCCAAGGATATCCCATCAATCCTTGAAATATCTTCAAAATTTCGACCTGTAATCTGCGCACAGCTGGTGGAAATCGGTCCATTATTTCACCTGGCCCCCATACAAATGTCCTCCTGAATTTAAGGTTTACCGATCATAAATGTTTGAGTTATGCAAGTATCCACACAAATTTCACCACAAATTAGTAGTAAATGGAGCTAAATCAGATCTAAAATTTTTGTGAAAATCGGTCTATAATTACTCGTAGGTCCCATATAAGACCCACTTCCGAAAATCACTTTAAAGAGAATAACTCTCTCAAAAATGTTGTTATCCAAATAATATTGTACGAAAATATATTTCATATGTCTAAAAATAACAAGGTACAATTTTATTGTGATCGGTCCATAATTAGTCGTAGCTCCCATAAATGCCCCACTTTCGAAAATCTCTTTAACGGCCATAAAGTTCTTAAAAATAAAAATTCGTTCAAAAATTAATGTTTTTTATATACTTATTGTAGTTACAATATGTGTAATAAAATTTAAATAAAATTTCGAATTTCTAATTTTAGAGAAAAGAAAAAAGTTTGCGCCATTATTTTTGCTGATTTTTTTTTTGAAAATTTCACTTTTTTTGTATTTTTGGTCATCTGGTAATTTGTCTTATGCCTGTTTGTCAGTAATAAAATATTTTGATTTTTGAATTAAACTATATTTAATTCACTTTTAACACTAAGAGCTGTAATGACGTGCCTCTAAAAGGGAATTGTTTGTTATCGGTAATCAGTTCAAGTGATTTTCAGCCTCAGTTTTATACCAACCTGTGCAGCTGTGTTCTATATAACATTATTTCTTGGTACGAAAGTATTTAGTTGAAATGTAATATTGTAAAAAAGCAAATACGTTGATAATAATGAAAAGGGCGCTCAGGTGCTCTCACTGCAAACAATTATTATCATAATGTTTTTTTTTAGCTTCGAGAGACAACAATGAAAAAGTTTACACAAGACTAGAATTATTCGAAATAGTGCAGGTATCTAATGTTGGAACCATTGACAAGAAATTACAGTTTTTAAATAGAAAATTATGCGAAATTTCCCAATGTTTAAAATTTTCAGTTTCATTGTCAGAAATTTATTTAAAAGATATTAATATTTAGCACCAAGCAAAGGGGGCTAATTTTGCGTCAATTAGTCAAAGAACAGCGGTAAATAATGATGCGACAAAATTAATAATATATGTAACGGGATCTCCAAGAAAATTAAGAATTTGCAAGCGGTCTTTAACAACTTCTGAGGTCAATCCGGTAAATAAACTTTTAGTGAAGGGAACTTTAGCGCTGTTTGTAAGTGCCGAACTCACGAAAAAGCAATATGAAATTTTATACAATGTGGTAGGATTTTATCCCCTCTTTAACCAACCAAACGTCCACTACTGAATTTTTTATATCAAATCATACCTAAGGCTGTCAAAAAAGTTAAACTTTTAATTTAAAATGCAAGTGTAGATAGTAGTTTCGGCCAGCTTTATGTATCAAATACTGCTCTGTGTGACGCACCAAAAAGATTTCATTTGTTTTTATACAAAACTTATTTTAAATCTATACGAATAGTCATTTATGTATCAAGGAGCCATCTTCCGACAAGATATTTGTATGGGAACTAGAAAAAAACATGAACTGATTCTCACTACTTTCAACAGGGTTTGTTTCGTTATATGTCATACATTTAAACAAAATATCATACTTGTATATTTTGTGCAAAATATTAACTTGATTGATTGTCTAAGATTTTGATTCACATATTTGATTCTACGGGATTTAGAAGTTTATAAATGTTTTGCTGTAAATTTTCTTGATTTTGATTATATAGTTTAAACGTGAGACAATTTTACACACATATACTGGTGTACAGATGGACAAAGAATTTCAAATGAGCAAGCATCGATGTGTTAAAACAAAACACGAATTTTTTATTGAAAGTCAATCTATTGAAGTTGACCGCTTTTGCTTAAGTCTTCATACTGTTAAAATGCAGCAAGTTTTATAATTGAAAACGTGTGCATCATTTCTTTGACTATTATAACCACTGTGCAACGCAATATTATTACTGCCACAACAGTAGAAGTAAGAAAGAAACACAATAAAAACAACAGCACCACTACGACAAAAACAGTATAACAAACGAATAAAAGCAACTCACATGTAAGGCTTAACAACAGATACGTTATCATGATTATAAATTCATACACATACACACACTTACAACCGAACATACAGCAACACACCATCTCTTATTGCCACACACACCTACATATTAAACTTGCACTCCTACAAGTATTAGCAATTGAGCACAAATGCAAATTAGGCTGGTCCTTTTTTTAGCACTTTTAGGATTTTCGATAGTGCCAAAGTCTAAAAATGTTCTTTCTTATCTAAAACAAAGAAAATAGATTTTACATTTAACCATATTTAATAAATAATACATATATAAAATTTTTCTGACATCGAGTCTCGGACTTCCCTAATGTATGTATATGTTACTGAACGTTGTATAAATGTATATTGCCTAAAAAAACTTTGTAGGCATTTATAACTAAAAAGGTAAACAACCATGTTATAAAAGGGCACCCAAACGGCAGTAACAACAACACCAACAATATCAGCAGTTACAGCAGCAACAACTATAAATATTGAAAGTATAAAAAATTGTGTGTGTTGGCTGACCAGATTAAACCAAGTGAATAAAAATGTCTGAAATAACTTCCGTTGGCAAATGCACATTAACTACTCATACACAAACATATGCATGCATATGTACATTCCTAGACTCTGTTGTTCAAGTAACTTGAGTATAGTACTAGTTGGGAGTGGGAGAAAGGCAGAACAATATCCGGAATAAATAAAAATTAAAACAAATACAAAAAAAGGAAAACGAAAAGAGTTAAAATATAAGGAAGGCATAGTCAAAGGTTTGTTTAATACACAAATAAAGCAGAAATAAAAAATAAAGTTTTAAGTATTTTGGTAAGAAATCATATTTATCTAAATAGGGCAGATAAAATAACTGATATAAGTAAGGAATTAAAATCGAAAAGAAAGACAGTGGACAGACAACTAGACAATGATTCTCCACATAAATCAGAGACGTTATGCCATATATTAGAGTTCGTAGGTCACTATACTACATATTTATATGTTATTGAAATAAAACTTTTGAATGAAATGAAAAGAGTTTTCTGAGCTGAAGTTGATTTAAGTAAGTAGGTTCTTGTAAAACATGTCCTTACCGAACACATGAAAACTGTTTCGTTTAATAAGTTTATATCAAAGTTGCCAGGCAAATGTTCTAAGTTATGAAATAAATAGTGTTCTGTAATTTAGTTTATTGAAAGCTACAGAAGCTTAAATATAAGGCAATACCACTTTTGGGAACTTAATTTAAATTTTTGTAAATTTTGTAAAGTCAGACCAAAATCTTATCTTTTGTATAATACTGGGTTTTTTTCAAACAGAAATTTGTTTATAAAAATGATTAAAATAAACAACGTAGTCTATGAAAATCATTTAAGTTTTTCTTGTATTGCTTAGAATAAAATTTAAAACAAATTATTAAAAAATAGCCCCACAAAATATATTCCAGTGGTTTTAAATCGCATGAGCGGGGCAGCCAATTAATAGCTGAATTTTATGAAATTATGCTAAATTCATTGTTTTCGTCGTTGTGTGATATGTAACATCGTTCTGCAGCTCGTTTCTGTATTTCAAGCATTTTAAAATTTCTCACATGAGGTGTGAAACAAAAAATTCCATCGTTTTGTCTATTTGTGAGAAAAAAGTGTTTCTGTACTTGAATGCGAAAACAGACAAGAAGATTGGAATATTCCCAGTAAGTAAGTGTCAAATGCAAACGTCAACAAAGAAAAACAAGAAAGAAAGTATAGTCGGGCAAGCCCGACTATATAATACCCTACCGCCAGTATATCAATAAAACAGTTTTTTAATATATGGGCGCTATATGGGAGATATTACCTATTATGGACCGATCATCCAAAATTTTAGTGCACTGACTTCCTTGAATATAAATATTAAGTGTGTTAAACTTTATCTCGATATAAATACATTTAAAAGATTTATGGAGGTTAAAGTGAATTACGAAGAGGGTCTTATATGGAAGTTTTGACTATTTATGAACTGACTATTAGAAAATTAGGTGTCATCCTATTTGTACATAAGAAACTCGTTTTTTGTTAAATTTTACTCGGATAACAACATTTTTAAGAGATTTATGGTCCTTAAAGTGATTTCGGGAAGTGGGATTTATATGGGAGCTACGACTAATTATAGACCGATCGTCATAAAATTCTACCATATTATATAAAGTTCACTTTGAAAAATCATAAAGTATAAAAAAAATCTGTGTTTTTTATTCTTAACTCCTTTTTTGTTTTTCCAATTTATTGAAATTTCATTCACATTTATGATGACATGAACGTTTTTATCTGTCATACCTGAACTTCCCTACAAGAAATTGCCATTCCTACGACAGCCGGTTCTACGCACCGGAATGACCCGATATCACTCGGCCAAGAGCTGTCAACAACAACAAGAAATTGCTGATGGAAACTAACACATAAAAAACTTATAAACTAACACACTTGCAGCAATTTTATATTAAATCGTTGCTATCGGCGTTGCTATAGTAGCAGTTTTCGTACCAAATTTTAAAAAATATATAATAATTCTCATTGAATTTACTCTTATACTTAATTTTACTTCGACATCAGAGATACTCTTTTTAAAAATTTATGTATTTTTTTGTACTTTTTTTAAATACATTTAGCATGAAATATTTTGATTTATTATGGAATTGTGGGGATTTTTGAAACAAGACCTTGTTAATAAAAAATGCTACGCAATGTCAACGCTGATTAATACAGGCTAACAATTAATAACTGCATGTTAAAATGCATAGTGCAGGGTTCCATTTTTTAACATGGTTTGTACATCAGCACTGATTAGTCAGCAATGACTGGTTTGTACATCAGCACTGACTAATCAGCACTGACTGTACAATGACTCAGCAATAGAAGTTAAGTTATCTTATTTAAAAAGTATCGAATTTAACAAAAAAAAATATTTCTTTTCCATGATTTTGACAATGAAGCCATAGGAGTAGATAGATGTTAATTAACAAACATTTGAAGCACACATTATTGTTTAAGTTTACTCTTAATATAAATATTTAAAAAAAAAATTAATAATGTTGTATTAAAAACAGTCTTATCTTTTTCTCGTTTCAGGTACTTTATACAATTATTTCAAACTTCAATATCTGTAAGTACATACATGTAACATAATTTATTAGTCAATAAAACAGGTGTAACTAAGAAAACTGATGCGCCTTAGAAAATTCAATAGAAAATCAATGTACAGATAACAAGTGTTTACAATTAATATATTGTAGTTAATACTTTAACATGCGAAGTTTTTTTTTTATAAATTTTAAGCTTTTATTTTTAAAAATATTTGTACAATATAAAATTATTGAAAGTATTGGCTATCCTTGTGGAATCAAACGAAATGATCATCTTTTGAGGCCAGGAATGAATTACGCCAATTTAGGATACCCCGTTTTGAAGTGATCGAAACGAATAGTAGGCGGACGGTGTAAGTTCTGAAATATAAGCTGGATGAAGCAAAAATTCACAAGCACTTATTTTTAAATAGCTTTTAAAGAATTAAAGAGATTCATAAAAAGCTTGTCAGCATAAATTCAACACAAGTTTATCAGAAATTGACAATCAGAATTAATAACGTTATTATTCTTTGGCTCATTTAAAATAGATTTTTTCAGTACTTTATATTTGGAAATGTATGCCGCAAATTTCCAAAAATTAAAAAATACTCCTAGAACTAAATTTATCCTGATAACATACATTTTCACAATATTCCACAGTATTTGTTTTCTGTACCTTTACTTACAATAAACACCTAAATCTTATGAAATTTATAGAAAAATTTTTAAATGAAACATATATTTTTAAAAACAAAAGCCTTTGCATGTTTTCCCATACACGTACATGCATAAATAAATAAGTTGATAAAATGGTGCCTATTTTAAGGCGTGCTAGCTATATTTAAGCTAAATATCATAAATCACTTAAGGCTGTCACAATGACTTTATATTTTCATTTTTTTTTCTTAGCCCATACGCTTGATTATGTTTATTTTTCTGTATCAAGTATAAAGTTCCCAAAGAAAGTCTGCAAAAAAAAAATAATTTATTTAATATAAAGGAAAAATTCCTAATTAATGCTTTCAACTTTTGTTTATTTGCGAACCTTATAAAGATCTTATATTTCTTTTGCAATTATAACAAGTAAGAGTTTATATTCGGCTGTGCCGAATCTTATATACCCACCAACAAATAAATACCAGTATTTTTGTTACATAATGTATTGGTTACAATAATTATGCTGGTTGTTTTATTGTGTGTATCCCTTACATGAGTGCTATCAACTATTATGGGACGATCATAATAAGTTTATTTTGTTTAAATTTCATCTGAATAACAAAATTCACAAGAATTTTATGCATATTCCAGTTATTTCACAAAGTATACGGAGGTGTCACAAGACGGAAGATAATCACATTTTTGCCCTTATTCATAAAACTTACAACAGGTTTATAAAGCAGATTTTCATACAAAACCTGTAGTAAGTTTTTATGCATAAGAAGGTTTATATTTATCTCTTTCCTTCAAAACTGCCCTTTGTTTATATTTTTGCAGCGTGTAACGATTTACTTTGACACACAATAAATTAGATACCAAACAGCCGTAGAAAACTGATATTGACTTTTTGAAAAGTCAAAATTGTTTTCTCTGAATACCTTTTGGTTATTCTCGGAGTCATTGGCCAATTATGGAATAATTTTTACAAAAGCCAATAGTATAATTTTTACATATCTATAACTGATCTGTGTAAAATTAAGGTTCGCTGTGGATGTTTGTGTAGGTTAATGAGTATTTCGTTAGATAGTTCTCATTAGATAGCTATGAGCTATTATGCAACGTTCACCTTGAAATTATGTACGACGATTAACATATACAGCTATGGCCAGGAAAATAGCAAACTTTTGTGTTTCAGTGTTGTAACGGGGATATAATTGCTGTTATTTTTCTCGATGTACAAATGTTTTTCCGTCAGCACCCATGAGATTAATTTTTGGTTTCATCTGTGAAAAACACTCCTTTCCAGAATTTGATATCATTTT
This sequence comes from Bellardia pandia, assembly GCA_916048285.2. Classification (NCBI taxonomy): domain Eukaryota; kingdom Metazoa; phylum Arthropoda; class Insecta; order Diptera; family Calliphoridae; genus Bellardia; species Bellardia pandia. The sequence goes on along the minus strand of OU696531.1, from coordinate 94,746,524 downwards.
TACGGTGTGGTTTCGCAAAATACAATCATGACTTTATATTATTTCTTCACAGATGTCGTTTTTTCCTATTTACGCGATTTTCATTAAGGCGTCTTCGTAAAAATCTACTAAAAGCATTTAATCCAAATTCCTCATTTATTTCAGTCATTATTGTTTTCGATGACTTGCAAGAGTCTTACTTTTTTTTTAACTCTTGCCTTATTCTCACTGTCGTTTCTTGCAATATTTCTTTATATTAAGCAAATTTGCATCTGATTAAACACATTTAATGACATTAGAAACCATCCAATTATTTCATTTCATATATTTGTTTGTTTTGTACCCTTATCGTGAATTTCCCCAATAACTATTATTTTCTGAAGTAGGCAGTGCGATTCTCTTCCCATTTTGGTTTACAAAATTAATGATAAACAATATTTTTTTTTACACAAGAATTTACCACCGAAATTAGCATCAACTAATTTTCCAAACATAACAGCTTTATTTTGAGCAAAATATGACAAAATAAAGAACGTTCAATAGTTAACAGGACATTTCCAAAAAAAAATTTGAAAAGCAGAATGGAGCAAAAGTATAGCATTTATTGTCATTTATCAATATAAACCTTTCAGACCATAATGCATCGATTGTGCGGGTGGGTTTAAGTTTCAATATTTTTGCTTCTGTTAACCCAATTTGAAATATACTGGCAGGCATTGATTTTTTATACTTGCTTTTCACATTTCTCTTCTGTTTGATTAACCTTTAAGTATTTTAATTATTGCGAAATTTTTAAGTCACATTTCAGTTTTAGCAAAATGAGCCATGCACATATAGACAGTTCAATTCCAAATCATGCTTTGTCGACTTGGCATGTTTTTAATTTTTTTGCGTTTTTGAATTTAGATTTTTTCAACTTAAATTCTGTCAAATTTTGGTTGTGATTGGCTAGTCCAATCAACAGTTATAAACAACAGAGTTCTACCTCATATGGTTTTTTAGATATCGCCTATAAACTTTAGGAGCTTTTCCTGCAAAACTCACTTTTTCGACTTAGCATGTTTTGGAATTGAGCTGTCCATATATATAAAGTAAAAAAATTATAAATTTTAATATTTTAATATTAATTGAAATCGTTTCATGCTATAAAAAAATGTGTTTTAGTTCAAAATATTAATGAAAATCTACTGAGATGCATCAAGTGTGAATGTCCTGAAAATCCTTGAAGGATATAAAAATGATAAAACCTAATCATTGTTTATATGTTCATATGCATATTCCAAAAATTATAAAAAAATTTTTGGCACTTCATAGAACATTTGTGCTCTATTTCTCTGTCCATAGCTGATTGTATAAGTATGCGCATGTATTGTGTTGAATTTCAAATTGATAGTGTTGCTTATAAGAGATTTATGCTCATTTAAGTGATTTTCGGACTTTGTGTGAGGCTATGTCAAAATATGGACTGATGCAAAGAAAATATTGTTTAGAGATTTATCATTGCAGGAAATTTATTTTTGCTGAATTTTGTATGGATATTTCGGGAAGACATTTATATGAAAAATCGTAGATCGATTCTTACCATTTTCAACAGAACTTGTCCGTCTATAATAAAAATAAAGTGTGCAAAATTTCCAGATATTTTCTGCATTACATTTGAAAAATATCAGAAAATTATTGAGGTTGTCTGAAACTACATCACGGATTCTACTGGACCGATTTTGCACATTTTCAATACCAAACATTTCGGTAGACGAAAAACATTTTGTAAAAATTTCTTTGTTCTATGTCTTTTTTCGAAGCTCTAGAGTGGTTTTAATAGACGAACGAACATGGCTAGATCTTTTTAGAATGTTATAAAAACCTTTTTTGGTTCAATGACCAGTGTTTCGATATGTTACAAATGAAATGACTAACTTAATATATCCCCCATTTTTTTCTGTAAGGGATATAAAAAAGGTAATTTTATTTTATACACACTCACATGCAACTGTTTGTCTCAGAGACTGGGATATAAAGAGTGCTAAATCGTAGATATATGTTTACGTATGTACGTCTACATTTTCACTAAAACTTTATACAGTAATTGAATTTATAATTAGTTTTATGCAAATGTTTTAACAACACGCAATATTTTCTTTACCGTTTTTATTTTATTTCTTACTTTTCTTCAAGATATACAGTATTTTTAACTTTCAGCTCTTAACTTTTTTTCTGTTTTCCAAAAAGTACGTCTTCTTTTGTGTGGAATTAAACACACATATGAGAGAGAGAGAGTGAGCATGTGTGTGTGTAAATACAAGCATGTTTTAAGGCTTAATTATACAATTATAATTAAGTCGCTAAATGCGTGTCATTTTGTATTATGTACTTTGTTCGACTGCATGTTGGCTGTATGTATAGGGTTTGTTTTTTTCATCCAGTTTTTTTTTTGCTGTTCTGCCGTGCTAAAAGGATTAAGTGTGAATGTGTTGTAGCAGCATGTATGACGTAAAAGTGTCTGTTTCTTTTATGTCTGGTGTTTGTGTTCGCTGGAGCATGTGTTGTGTGTGCGTACTCGTACCAGTATATTTGTGGTTATTTTATATAAAAACAGGAAGCACATTTTTCCACTGAAAGTCATGTTAAAGATTTTCTTTCAAGGATAAGGAGTCTAATATAAAAAATCAATTAGCCGCATAGAAATGGGGGTTGATGGAACAATAACAAAACACATTTCTTATTAATTTTATTCTAAATGCATTCAAAATAGAGGATATATCATTTTAATTTATGATATTTTGCATTATGAAATACAAGACTTATTTCTAAATAAAATAAGGGATTTTACAAACTTTAACTAAAGTTAAATTTTAAAAGACCTAAGATTGTAGCTTAAAATTTTACTACATACAGACTTAAGATTGAAGCTTAAATTTAACAACATAAAAAAATGATGCAAGCTAAAGTAAAAAATATAGAAATATGGAACATTTTAACTTGCAATTGAAGATAATATGTAACATTATTAAAACAAAGAATGCAAGCTTAAATTGAACTAAACATATATAAAGACCCACGATAGTGGCTTAAATTTTAATAGACCGAATCCTATGATTAAAGCTAAAATTAAAATTTGCAAGAATCTAAAATTTAAGCTAAAATTAAACTTGAGAAAGATGTAAAGACTTGAAGCTAAAACTTAACTTAGAAAAGACCTAAGAGTGGAACTAAAATTATTAAACAGAAATACTGAATTCTTAATACTTAAGAATGAAGTTAAATTGAATTTTGGAAAGACCTAAAATAGAGCTTGGCAAAGGCGTAAATAAATTAAAATTTAACCTCGAAAACATTCAAGATTGAAGCTTAAATTTAACTTTGGAAAGGCCAACGATTAAAGGTAAAATTGTACTAAAATTTAAAAAAATTGAATTGAAGTTTAACTCCGGAACGACATACGATTCAAGTTAAAATTGAACGTTGGAAATACCTATGATTGAACGGAAAATTGGACAACATAAAGACACCAGCTAAAACTTAAATATATAAAAAACTATGATATTCGCTATAATTTAACCACTTAGGTCCCGGCTAAGATGGAAAGTCCGCAGAGTGAAACCAAAATTTAACTTTGAAAATATCTAAGCCTTAAGCAATATTTTAGCTTCAGAAAGCCCCAAATTAGAAGCTCAAATTTAACTTTAAGAAGACCTACGGTTCAAGCTAAAATTTAACTTTGTTAAAACCAATGATTCAAGCTAAAATTGAAAAGACCTAAGATTGAGACTTAAGATTGAAACAAAAAATTAACTTAGGAAAGACTTAAGATTGAAGCTGTAATTTAACTTTAGAAATATCAACGAAATCAATGCTAAAATTGAACTTTGGAAAGACCAACAATTCAAAAGTGAAAAATACAAAATTGAACTGATGGCAAAAAATTAACCTAAATTAACCTAATTAAGCTAAAATTTTACTTTAAAAATATCTACAATTCAAACTAAAATTTAACTTTAGAAACCAAAAATTTAAGAAAAGCTGAACTTTGGAGAGCCTAAAATTAGCTAAAAGTTAACTTTGGATTGGGTGCCCCGATAGACTAGGCGATAGAGTACCGGACTAGCAGTAAAAGGGTTGCGGGTTCGACTCCCGCCAAAGACTCTGGGTAGACCAGTCAGACAAATGGAGATAAGTCACACATTTGTAGACCAGTCAGACATTTGGTAGATAATCTAAGGCATCGCAATGGACCATACTGGTCTCTGGGTGAGGGTGTGAGGTGACTCACACCAGCCTTCTTACCTAACCTAACCTAACCTAACCCAACTATGGATTGATCTATAGATTGCAGCTAAAATTGGACTTTGGGAAGACCTAAGATTGAGGCTAAAATTTAACTATGGCTTAAAATGAAACTCTGGAAAGATCTAAGATTGAATCTAAAATTAAGCCTTGGAAAGTCTGAAGTTTGAAGCTAAAATTTAACTTTCAAAATAACAAAGATTAAAGCTAAATTTAAGCCTTGGAAAGGTTTTCGATTGAAGTTAATATTGATTTTAGGAAAGACTCTCAATTGAAGCTTAAATTGAGCGGAAATTGGAAAACGATTATGGTTACATTTTTTATTTATTTAATCTGGCTTACTTGTTTAAGCCTAAAAATAAGTATTAAAATCTTAAACTATATTAAAACTAATTGCTCTCTATGAAGAGTCTGACTTTACAAATGAGTCGCATCTTAACGGAGTGATTAACCGTATCAGGATTGCCTCTGCGAAGCACTCTTGTATGCATGTCGGTATGGCTAATTTAGTTTACTATTCGTCAGACTCTATATAAAGATTCTTTTTTGCGATCCTCCTCCAAGTAGGGGATTCTTTTCAGTTTCCTTATAGCGACAGCTTTTTGTTTGCAGTAGATGATCTATTATGTTGATATTTTCTTCTAAGATTTATATCTTCGAGAAGTAATCCTTCAATATCTTAATTATAAATTTTAATGTTTGGTTTTATAGGGACTTGGATCTTTGAAGAGAAGTCATTTGGCACTATCGTTTACTTTCCCCTTACACTGTGCATTGCTATTTGTTTGCATTTAAGACAAGTTGTTTTGAAAAAAACGGAGTATATGTGGAATAAAATTGAACTTTGGGTACATGGAAAAATATTTAACTGAATAAAGACCTACGATTGAAGAGAAAATAAAAACCTACGTTTGCAACAAATATGCATCTGCTTAAAGTTAAAATATAACTATTTAAAGACTGTGGATTGTTATTAATTATATTATGATGATATAAAATGATTTCTTCTATTACTACAATTGATGAATCAAGTGTAAAAGAGACAGTTCTGATAAATGTGAAAAATATTTCAAATAATATAACCGAAAGCGTTAACTATTTCCAATTATGATTTTCTAAAAATCTAATCACCAACTAAATTGCAACAATCCTAGCAGACGCATTGCAACTGTTTACGTAAAATTCCTTTGGCAATAAATCATTTTCATTTCCTTCATAACCAAAATATTCAGCTACATCATCTGTGATGTTACAATTATTCTACGAGTATATCAATTGTAAATTTAGTCGAGTGTTTGAGTGTGTGTTTAAATTTTAATCATTCTTCAATCATGTGCATTATTCATATGTTTACATTCCAACCAACCTACATACAAAATGTACATATGTATAAGAAATACACGCACTTAAACTCACATATATTGTATGCAGATAGACACATTGTTCTTGTATTTGTATGCAAAATGGTTTATGTATAAAAGTGTGGGTGGAAGTATTTATCAATTTGAGATATTTTCCGCTGAATAGTTGTTGCTCATGTTAATAAGTGTCTTATTATTTCTATATGCTCAAACTTAATGTTAATCGCTGTATTTTGTATCTAAATTTATTGCAAATAATCCAAAGACATACTGTGCGCATAGGGTCGTAGTTAATTGCAAAAGTGTTACGAAAAGTTTATTTGAAAATAGGGAAATGTTACGCATAATTTTAGGTTTGACAAGACCAAGATCTATGTATAGACTTGCATTATTTTTCCATCAAAAATTCTGGACTCTAGACATTGAAATAAACCTAAATTTAGCTGTGGAAAAGCTTAAGATTTAAGCAAAAATTTAATTTAAAAAAAACCTAAGACTAAGCTAAAATTTAACTGTGAAAGATTTAAGCTTAAAACTAGCTTCGGAAAGGCTTAAAATTTAAGCTATATTTGAGCTTTGGAATAATTCGAGATTGAATCTAAGATTTTAACTGAAATTGAATTTTGAAAAGTTTCAAGATTGAAGAAAGATTAAAGAAGAAACTGAGATTCATAAAGAAATTAGTCTAAAGCTAAAATTAGGCCTTAAAAATACCTAAAGCCGTAATTGAAATTGGGAAAGACCATAGTTTGAAATTAAAAATTAACTTTGGAAACACCAAGATTGAACTCTGGAAAGAAGTAAGATTTAAGCTTCAATCGTACCTACACAAATGCCTAAAATTGAAAAGAAAATTTAACTTTGAAAAGAAATAAAAATTTGAGCTAACATTAAATTTTAAATAATTCAAGATTGAACTTAAAAAAAGGCTTTTTAACTTTGAAATTTGGAAAGACCTAAGAGTGAAGCCAAAATTTAATTTTGGAAAGGCCTTAGATTAAAGCTTAAATTTAACTGCTTAAACCCCTACGATTGTAGCTGAAATTTAACTTTGGTATAAACTAACATTTAAGCTTAAATTATACTTTGTAATGAACCAAGATTAAACTGTGGCAAGATCTAAGATTGAAGCTGAAATTGAACTTTGGAAAGGAGTAAGATTGAATATAAAATTAAACATTTGAACGGTCTTCTATTACTCCTAAATTTAGACTAAGTCGTTTTTTAAGCACTTTTCAGACTATTCTCTTATATAACAAACTTTGCATATACATATACTAATTTTGCTTTATGCATTTGCTAGCATGTGGCAATGAGTTTGCATACATTTGTAAATTTTCTAATCAATCTTAGCACTAAAATATTGTTAATGAATATCTCAGTGTTCAGTATGTCTATAGATCTCTACATCTATGTACTTATAAACGCACTTACATATATACATACATATGTATACATATACATAACTGAGGAGGCATATTCGCTCAACTTTATATGTATGCATACGAGTTCTTACACACATTCATTCGCTTCCACCAAATAAATTTATTTGCATCAAGCAGCAAGTTTGAGTTAAAGATAAACTTCGCTTTCATGTAAACAAACCACATGTTAACATTGGCGTCGATCCCATTGTACTTTAGACTTTAGACCGGACTACTTTATACTTGCGTTTGTTGTTTGTGCTTACACCATTTCTACTGGCCTTAATGCGCTTGAACAAATATGTTTAAAAAATGAAGTTAACTTAAGTGAATGAATGGCAATGGATGGTGGTGGACAGTGGCGCAAACGGGGAAAAATAATGAATTCTGATTGAAGTCTGTATATAAAAAGGAATTAAAAATTTCATATTACAATGTCCTTACTAGAATATTATTGTAAAAATCATTTGGACTTTATAAAAGAACTACAATTCAAGCTAAAATTCAACTTGAAAAACATCTACAATTAAAGCTAAGATTTAACTTGGGAAAGACCTTTGATTGAGGCAAAAATTGAACTTAGGAAAGATTCTTGATTGAAGCCAAATTTCAACTTTGGAAAGACCTACATTTGAAGCTAAAATTGTATTATGGAAGGACATACGATTGATGCTGCAAACAACTTCGTTTGAAACTGCAATTGAGCTTTGGAAAGAACTGTAATTTTTTCTTTGAAAGACCTAAGGTTGACTCTAAAATTGAACTTTGGAAAGACTCGCTATAAAATCTGAAATTTAACATTGACAGGACTTGAGATTGATGTTAGAATTGGACTTTGGAAATGCCTACGTTTCAAGCTAAATTTGTTATATAGAAAGGCCAACGATTAAAGCTAAAAATTAGCTTTGAAAAGAGCTATGATTTAAACTTAAATTTCACTTTGGAAAAAGTTATAATTAAAGTAAAAACTTAACTTTAGAAAGAACTAAGATTGAAGCTAAAATTGAACTTTGGAAGGACTTGTTATTAAATCTGAAATTTAACATTGAAAGGACTTGAGATTGATGTTAGAATTAGAAAGAGTTATGATTGAAGCCAAATTTTAACTTTGGAAAGACCTACATTCGAATCTAAAATTGCATTATGGAAGGACATACGATTGATGCTGCAAACAACTTCGTTTGATACTGCAATTGAACTTTGGAAAGAGGTGTGATTTTTTCTTTGATGGAATCTAAAACTCAACTTTGGAAAGACCTAAGATTGAAACTAAAATTGTGCCTTGGACAGACTCGCTATAAAATCTGAAATTTAACATTCACAGGGCTTGAGACTGATGTTAGAATTGGACTTTGAAAAGACCTACGTTTGAAGCGAAATTTGTGATATAGAAAGGCCAACGATTAAAGCTAAAATTTAGCTTTGCAAAGAGCTATGATTGAAACTTAAATTTCACTTTGGAAAAAGTTATAATTAAAGTAAAAAATAAACTTTAGAAAGAACTAAGATTGAAGCTAAAATTAGAGAATAAAAAAGTTTTATTGAAGACAAAATTAGTTTTTGAATAGAAGGATGATTAAAGCCTAACTTAAACTTTGTCAAAACTACGATTGAAGTTAAAATTATATTTGGCAAGGACCTACAATTGAAGCTTAAAGTCGATTTTAAAACAGTTTTTATTAAAGCTAAAATTGGACTTTGAAAATACCTGTGATTGAAGCTAAAACTTAACTTTGAATAGAAGTACGATTGAAGCTGAACTTTAGCTTTGATAAGAGCTGTGATTGAAACTAAAATTGGTCTTAGAAAAGACCTTGAACTTTTTACAGACTTACAATGCAAGCTAAAGTTGAACTTGAATTGAAACTAAAATTAAATTTACGTTTTCAAACTTTAATGAATTCTAAACATATAATCGCATTACTTTACAGCCACTGTGCACCCAAGATAACTGTGATGGCAATCTGTATGTATGTTGTTGTGTATTCAATAATATATACAAATACATATACATACATGTGAAATTGTCTGTCAGTGTGTGTCTGTGTACAATTACAATTTAAGCATACAATCATTATCATAATCCTTAATCGATATCATGGCTTACAACAAGTAAAGATACCGTGAAAATACATAGACGCACATACAGACAAAAATCATCAACTACTTGGTTGAATACGACAACAACTGTACATGTGAACACATAATGTAAATGTACATACACATATTTATGTATGTATTTAAGAGTTTGAATGTGTATAAGGAAACATAATAGTGTCTAAAGTTCAGTATATATACGTATGTTTACATATGTATGTGAATATATGGGTTTGCTTATAATACACTCCTAGCTAGTTTTTTATTTTTATATGTTTACGTTTTTTTTTTCTTTGCTTAAAACCATTGACAACATGTCAATATGAATTTTATATGTAAAACACGATTTTGCTCATACACATACGCATAAATGCTTACAAACACTTTGACATAAGCACGAACACATAAACAAGCCTTAATAAATAGGTGAAGGAAACCACGCAATATTATAAAGACTGGTCTTTATGTTTAATATAAGGTGAACTATGATAAAAGGTAAGTGAAAGGAAAATATAAAGCATACACCAGGGCGCAACAGAAGACAGAATTTGTTAGCATGCGAAGAGGAAGTCAGTGTTAACCTCAACTTTGTTTATATACACATGCGAATATATTCAAGATTCATTTCCGTTTTACTAACTTCAACAGCGGTTGTTCTGTGTTGGCTGCTGTGGCTTGTTAATATAAGATTTTATTTTCACCCTTAAATTTTTTAGAGTGAAACGCTTACTCTCCTTTAGCATGACTATGCTTGCATTAATGCTATGGGTTTTTGGTTACAGCTCGTTACTTTTGTATCATTTTTTTCACCTTGTCGTAAGTATTTTATAATATTTAAACAGTAGCAAGCAAATATTCTGTATAATTATGTGTAAGAGTTGTAAAGGCGGTGTTACTTAAATATTATTGGCTGTGATAGGAAAATCATTTCGATTTTGGGATTGAAGATGCAAACGAAATGTTCATAGTCAATAGTCTTTACTGTTTTAGCCACAATATATTCTGTAAGCTCACTAAAAGTTATCTCTATTTTCATTCGATAATTTTATAATGAAACGAATTTTCTCCTGGACATAAAGACAAAGAATTGCGAAGCTTTCTAGACTTAATATAATTGAGTTATTCACGTTGATTTACCTCACAAATGTCAGTATCAAAAAGCATGCTTGGACTGTAGTCTCAGAGTCTTCTGACCAGTGTAATCTAAAGTTTAGTTAGCCTAGTTTGTACAAGTTTGGATACTGCTAAATCACTTGTACGTTTTATATTGACTGAGCCAGCAAATCGAAACATCAGCAAAATCTGAATGTAAGTCATCCATCAAAGGATTTTCTTTAATAACATTGACTTACGAATGTGCTAGAAACTATTCGTTTTTGAGCTAAAAATGTTTATCTTGCTAGATATTCTATCTAATAGAAACAATGAAAACGCACTTGGGTAGGTAAAACGCAGATCTTTTACATTTATCACTTGCCGGATAACTAAACTGCTCTGTCACTTATTGTCTCGAAAAAGGATCATATCTCTTTTTCTTTTGTTAGATAAAAGAATAAAAGTACTTCTGTATTGTCGTAAGAACATCTTTAATTTATAAGTGTCACGAATCCTGTTTCTTTTTATGGGCATCCTTCATGATGCGTATTGTCTGTTTTTCATGACTCAAATAAAATTAAGTAGGTTTTTTAATCTGAGGAATTATGATAATCCTGAGCAAAGCCTGGGCATTAACACGAAATGTGACGATCGAATAAATCAATAAGGATTATTAATAAATATATATGCTGTCTCAATAGCACTTATGCCAGAATAACTCTGATTTCTCCATTAAGTTCTTTTTTTTTTGTGTTATAAAGATATCCAGTAACTTCAAAAATTACGCTTTCTCTATAAGTACATTTAAAAAAGGGGTCTGATTAAATGGCTTTAATGGTGCAATTTTATTTCGGAAGTTTCTAACTGTATTTCAGAGAATTGCAATTATATTTGTACAAGAACTAGGACTTACATGATCTAGGACTGATAAAAATGTCTGTCTATATGAAGTATCAATAATTATTTTCAGCTTAAAATACACCTTAAGATCCAGCAACAGGTAGACTAATGTGAAATTTGAGTAACTATGGAAGTTATGTTGTAATGATAACACTCCCAGTGACGAGCTATCATAGTTCATGTCAGTGTATGGAGGAACGATAAATTAAATACTTTCTTAAGCAGGCGTTTGTAATCAACCGCCCTACATATTTAGTAGTATATTTCTTGTTACTTTATCTGTCCATCAGCATTTTTCGGCATACTTCCTTTGTGATTATTTTCATCTTTCTGTAACTTTTGTAAATTTGGCACCAGAATCAATCATTCTTATATTTCCAAAAAACCATACACAAATTTTGCAATATTTTCAACTAACACAAACAGTAGCAAACTTGTGAAGGGACTCTTCGAATTATAAAATCTTGTATTGCTTCTGTTTGAGCATTTGTTACTAAAGTTTCTTTGCTATTTCTGTTAAAGCGAGTATTTTAATATTTATGATAATTATTGATATTGCTTTATTTAGGCTCGAGTTCATTAAATTGAATTTACATTAAATTATTTTTACTAAAGGTAGAAATTGTTACATGAAAATTGTTATTAAAATTTATTGATAATTTTTCTTGGCTTGGGCTTCGAACCTGGGCAATTTACAATACGCTTTGGTGTGGCCAAATTCTTGATTATTAAGACACTGGACGGGTCCAACACGCTTGTGCGGTTCCTCGACGGTAATTCTACGATGCAGAAGATAAATAAGATTGTAGATTGGAAGGGACTCGTTTTTCTTTAAGACAGCATCTCCAGGTTCCAATTCTAACCTTTCTAATATTCACTACGCTCTTGATTTTGAACCCTTTTCTCATTAAACCCGTCTTTATCTCCGCAGGATCAACACATGGGTCTATACCCTTTATTACGACTTGGAGTGCTTTTGCGCTTTTGAGCTGATAGGTATAGAAATCCCCAGTCTCCCTCTCCAACTGGTTGGACAGTTTTTGAAAATCATCTTCCCTATTCACTTGGATTTTTGTCTCGCAGATATTTCCATGTTTACTTGAGGTTACGCTAAACATGTTCTCACCTATTACAGCAACAATTCCTTGTATCAGTTTATTGGAAGTGGGCTCTCTGGTAAATTGGTGGGGGCTTAAATGTCTTTTTCGGTATTTCTGGGTCATCCGTCTGAAGTAGAGCAATTCTGTTTTGATCATTTGGCTTATCACTATTGACGGTCTTAGGAACTTTTGAGTTGGACGACATTTGAGCAGATGCCGGGCTCCTCTGTCGCTTGAGAACGGTGATGTACTTATCCATACCTACTTGTTTTTTTGGGTTTGACTGCACTAATTGATGAAGATGATGGTTTCTCATCGGATGAGATAACTATATTGGGCGAACAGGAACGACGCCGTATTTCGGCTCTTGTAGTAAGAAGAGACTCCACGGATTTTCTTAAGGATTCTTCCTCAGAGATCCATAGATTTTCTTTTACTGAAGCTTAGCTCTTTTTCAGAATTACATCTGAGAGGAACACTCATGCAGTTGTTATGCGATTTTTAAATTACCGATAAACCACTATAGATATTTTTTTCCACGATATCTGTATATATTTTTTTCTTTTTTTTTTTCTTTTTGTTCACTTATTAAGAAAATTCAGTCGCACTAAAAATAACACGTCCGACCAGTTACAGCAACACTTGTTAATACTATTATTACTATGATGTTCACTCAGGAATAAAAAAAATGAAGTTTGTATTAAGATTCTCTGTAATTTTCATGGTGTTTCACATATTAGAACTGCATATACATACACCTAATTCTGTTTTTATGCGGTCTTTTTTTTACACGATTTTGATTTAACACATAAACAAAGTTTGCATTTTTTACACGATTTTATTCCATTTAGCAGAGCTCAAAGTCTTTTGGGCTTAAATTTTTCTTTTTCTTAGTAAAATTTAATTTTTATGAAATATCACAAATTTAGAAGAATTTCCTTTTTGCGGATACAATCAAATTTACTGGTCAGAGCAATTGCAAATAGCACAAATTAAGAGGAATTGCATACAATCAAATGAACTTGTTCTACATACATTTCTTATATTACTTTTAAGCTTAGAGTAGATATCTTTTTTTTTTTTGCTTTAATAACATTGTTATAAATCTGAATAGTTATGTTTAAAAAATATTTTTTTTCTCTTATATCAATAGGTTTCCGAGTTAAGGAACCAATCACCTATTTTACATACAATCAATGTCTTTTTGCACGGCTTTTTCACAAAGTTTTCTGGAACCAATTACCGTGTATTCTTAAAGTTTTCAGATCAAATTTTTTTTCCATGATATTTCAAAGTCTAACTGAATAAAATATCTCTAATATTAATAACGATAAAATGATGTACACATAATAAACTTCTCATAAAATTTTGTGATATTGAAATCAAAAGTAACATTAAGGGTATTTAGAAAAGAAATCACTGTATTCCCCAGCTAATAAGTGTTACAAACCGACATGTGTTTGTATGTTTATGTGCGTGGATTTGTGTAAAAAGATTTTTTTGGAGATGTTTCTTGATTTTCTGTTCATCTGCATGTACTCGCACAGAAACTGTCAAGTATATACTGGCAGAAAATCTTAGTTTAATACTTGTTAGACATGCATGAAAAATATGTGTATCCTGGTTAACCCTCATCCTGTAAAGAAAAAAAGGAACGAATCTTGTATTTTGGGCAAATTTTGCCCAATACAATTTTACTAGTTTTATTACTTTTTGTTACAAGTATTACATATTATTTCTACAAGGGAATGATTTTTGCACACAAATAAGTTACAATTCATACATTTTGTATTATATTTAGTACTGTTAGACTTATTTTCACAGAAGTGACAACGGCCTCTCTTTGTATTTTTCTCTTTTTGCGGGTGATGTAGATTCCTTGCGACAGTACCATATGGCTGTGTCTTACGCTGCTGCTTTTCATCCTCCAAAAGCTCAAAAGTTCTTCCAAAAAAAGCCTGCGACGAAAATGCTTTGATTTGTTCCACTCGGGATTTATTGCTGTCCAAATAACGAAAGCATTGCATGCGGATACATCAAGCATATTTGCAAATAGAGCTACAGGCCACCTATTAGTTTTCCGCTTACAAGTATATGTGGCAACCAGTTGGTCGAGTGTATCCAGCCCTGCCTTTGTATGGTTATAATACTCTATTATTTCTGGTTTCTTTGACTGGTTATCGTGTATTTGTGCGTCTTGGTGTAATGTGCTTATTAGATATACGCACCGATATTTCTTTGGAATATAAGCTACTAATGTTACTTTATTTTTATGTTCAAAAAGGAACTCTCAGGTTTTTTTCTCAGGTCCAAAATATGTGGAGGTAGAAACACCTTATTTTTTCGGACAGTCCCAACTATAGTCATTTTCTTTTTCAGAAGCTCAGCAGCAAGATCTTATGAGGTAAAAAAGTTATCGCAAGTTAAATTTCGGTCTTTGAGTCCTTCTGCAAGTTCGAGTGCCACTCGCATGCCTTGATTCTTTTCAGGAACTCAATTACGATTTCTTCCGATATACACTTGCATAGACCAGGCATAGTTGGTGTTAGAGTCGCATAGTGCCCAAATTTTAACTCCGTATTTCGCTGGCTTCGAAGGAATATATTGCCTAAATGGACATTTGCCACGATATGTCACTAGCTGCTCATCGACTGTCACGCATTCGTTTGGCTTATACATAATCTTCAAATTATTAGCCCACTTGTCCCACAAAACTCTTATAGGTGCCAACTTATCGCGAGCTCGTCAATCCAAGAGCTTTCATGGTCGAGTTCATGCTCTTCAGCCTCACTGTCTGATTCACTCAGCAGCTCTTCTATTTGGCGTCGAGTTAGCACTTCCGACTAATTGAATTTGATAAATAAAGGCATTTCATGAAAAATATAGACACATTTTTATACCCTATACCACTCTGTGAAGCAGTGTATATTTAACTTGTGCTGATTTTTATAACTCATAAAAATGAAGAAATGTAGACCTAACTCTAAAACTGGTATAGGGTATCAAATGGTTGGTCTTGACTGACTATAATTTTTTACTTGTTATACATACCTTTTGGACATCGTTTTTTCATTTCCTTTTTTTCGTGCTGTAAAAATTGATTTATACAATTCACAACCCGCGACTGCAACAGAATCAACTACTCACGTAAAAAAACAAAACTGAACTGATGAATGTCGAATGTTTCCCTCTTTCTAATGTTTTTGGAGCGATAAAACAAGTGTGCATAAGTTGGGGATTCCCCAAAATACAAAAAACAACGTGAAAATAAGTCTAACAGTACTAAATATAATACAAAATGTATGAATTGTAACTTATTTGCGTGCAAAAATCATTCCCATGTAGAAATAATATGTAATACTTGTAACAAAAAGTAATACAACTAGTAAAATTGTATTGGGCAAAATTTGCCCAAAATACAAGATTTGCTACTTTTTTTATAGGGGTGCCTTTTTGTGGAGCCACAATATAAATTTTAACAGCGCTGCTAAATATACATAAAAGACTAATTGTCAAAAAGTTTCATACCGATATTACTAAATACACGCCAGATATGCTGAGTTGAAAACGCGTTTGGGCAAAATTTGCCCAAAATACAGGATTAGGGTTAAAAGGATGTGTGTGTAAAGTATTTGCAGGAGAGTATGTGCGTACATATAAGTTTAAGTTTACATATTTGAATAAAATGTCCTAAATATTTATGTACTAGAATATTGTATATGTATGTATAAGTATGTATGTATATGTGCATGAGATTAGATTATATATGTATGCATTTATGTATATATGTAGATTATAATAAATTAAGCAGTAGTTGTAATAGAAAATATTTATATTTGATATTTGATTAAGTTGTTACATACAAAATATCTATGATAAAAATTAAATAGATATTAAGAGATTTTCACTTGAAAAGGTTATTTTCTAACTAGCCTGTTTGTAAGGCAACGCCAGCTGGCGAAGAAGGTGTTTTTATTAAAATGTAATTGAATGTTGGATATTTTAAATTTAATTAAATGTAATACAATATTTATTTTGTTATAAATTTTAATGAATTTTAAAAGATAAACAAAAACTCGTTAGAGAATCGAGTGTTGATAGTAATATTTTCAATTTAATTAAGAATTTAGGTAAATTTGTTTTACAACATCATAACCAAATATTATTAAATACACAACAATATAAAAATTAACTTGAATTTCCGGTGTACCTTAAAAGCTTTAACATTATTATTTCTGTTGCATGAAACAGTTTTATCATAAATTTAATTTAATTTCTAACGATTGTTATTATTATTATTAATCTATTAACACACCATTAAACACTTTTCTACCAATACATAATAGCATTTGAGAGGGTATATTTTGAACAATGAACAATGTAGCAAACGAAGGCAAAAAAACAAAGCACAGCACAGCCAAAATGAGAAATTGAACCTAAAACCAATACAATAAATTTAATCTTAAATTTATAGCTGTCTAAATACATGGCATAAAAGTCAAATGACAAAAAATAAGTTGAGGAGAAAACAGCAATAGCAAAACCCTCTAAAGACAAACGTTCTTACATATGTACATTAAAACACTTAACTACAGACACGCATAAAAACCATAAAAAATACTTATATACAGCCCCACACACACACACTCATTTGCAAACTTATTACAAACACACACAATTCAAGTATAACATTTTTGAAAGAAATACAGACATATAAATTTAGATAAATATCATGATGATCATATAAATACTTACATCCACATTCATTCATTCACATTACACAAGTTTTTATACACAGCTTGATAAAATAAAAAATGATCATAAATATTAAAATACTCTTGCCAACAAACATAGGAAAGAAACTTTATAGTACACATAACAATAAATACTTAAACAGCAGCAATACAAGATTTTATAATTCGATGAGTCCTTTCACAATTTTTCTAGTATTTGTATTGGTTAAAAATGTTTTTTAAATTTGTTTGTTTTGTTAGGGAAATGGAAGAATGATGCCAAATCTACAAAAGTTAAAAAAAGATGAAAGCAATCACAGAAAAGGTATTCTTATGAAAAATTGCAGATAGAGTAACAGTTAGCAGTTATAATATTCTGCTTAAAAAAGGATCTAATTTAGCTTTCCTCCATGCACTGACATGCCCGTTGTTAGCTCGTTACTAAGAGTGATTTTATTACAACATAACTTCCATAATTACTCTAATCTCACATTAGTCCTCTTGCTGCTGTATCTTACACTGTACTTCTAGCTGAGAATAACAATTTTATATATTTAAGTCAAATATTTTTAAATTTGTCTATTATTAACATTTTAGAAACGTAAATCTCAATCGTTGAAAAGTACGGTGCAAGAAAATTGCCCTTATCCTCGTTGTTAAAGTATGATGTAACTTATATTTCGATATGTCTTATATCTGCTTCTTATTTGACTTCTCAATTCAACATTGTCTGGGATGACTTTTGTGTTGCTATCCTTAATCAATAAAACGGATTTCGATATCAAGTAAGAAATCGACAGCAGGAAACAAAAATCAGGCAAGAATGTTCAAACACGCTTGAGTGCGTTTGTATTAACTTGGAAACATTAAGCTCAGCCATGTTAGAATATGAGTTATTTTTTATATAAACCCGAAATATACGCCCTAACATCAGACATGAGCTTATTTGGTCACCTTTACAAACTAGCTCAAATTTTAGAAAATTTATTAGTGGATTAAAATTTCAGGGAATCTTTTGCCTCAGTGCTAGTCGAATAAATGTGGCAGAAATTGATATAAAATACGTGTCAGTCCCAGATCATTTAGATTCTAGTTTAAATTGGTCTGATGCAGACAGTTTAAGGTTTTTTTTAGTACATTGGACAATCGTTTAGACTGTAAATGATTTCCCATCCATATCCATGCCTAATTTCTACATCTCAGGCCCATATTCTGCATACATGCATTATCGCCATGGACTTTCCTTGACAAATTCTTTGGATTTCAGGAATAGTGAAATTTTGACAATAGCTATGGAGCCTGAGTTTGGTAAGTTCACAGTGGTAGTTTTTCTGGATATACTGTGAGCGTCAAAATAAAGTCAACATCACAAAAGAAAAGCTATAATTATATTAATATAAATAATATTATATTAGAAAATTATATTGCATTTTTATTTATCTATAGTTATTTGAAAAGAAAAAGAAACAAAAAAAGTGTATACAAATCGAATTGATTTGTTATCAAAAAAGACAAACTTTGCATTAGCATTATCTCTATCCAAAAAAAAAACCCGTGTAATTTCAAAACTAGTGGCAATTCTTTTAATTGATCTCTGTTGGAAAGTATAATGTTAAAGTACCAAATTAAGTGCATATTTCATAATTTATTATAAAAAGAAATTAAGGCCCTAACTTTGTAAAACACTTGCGTTTAACGCATCACCAAAAATATGAAAATTTGTAAAACATTACGTCATTGCGTTTAGCGAACGCAAAAATATTAACCCCCTTATTCATAAAAACTTA
The DNA here is from genome assembly GCA_916048285.2 of Bellardia pandia. Taxonomy (NCBI): domain Eukaryota; kingdom Metazoa; phylum Arthropoda; class Insecta; order Diptera; family Calliphoridae; genus Bellardia; species Bellardia pandia. Next base: position 94,727,764 of record OU696531.1, on the reverse strand, counting down.
CAACAGGTTTATAAGAGGTTTATAAAGCAAATTTTGTATTACACTACTGTCAAATCATTGCATGCTTAATGTTGCCATTGCAAATATTGATACTGAAATTTGAAATAAAAATTTAAATAAAGCTACACTTATTTTGCATTGGCAATCACGAAAATATTTCAAATTGTGAAGACAAAAGCTTTTAAAGCAAATAACTATAAATACAAAGAAACTAAGGGGTATAAAAAAATGTTTGAACTTATGGATATGTCTTCTTTTTCGGCTGATGAAGATTCTTCAAGCGTCCTAGGCATATCTATTGGAAAGACCCAATAACGCTCTACTCTATCATGACTTTAACGAATAATGAGTAAGTAAATTCAATTTTTAATGATTTCAGATGAACTTCCGAATGAACAAGAAAGTATTGCATGAGATAGATGCCTTTCTAAAGGAAGCTCATTGTGTGACAGCTATTTCAAAAGAAGCAAAACTTGCAACAACAATAAGGGGCAAAATTACCGCATTCGATATCGAGTAAAATTGATCGTAATTTTCTTATTTGAGATTATGGCATTTGATATCGAGCAAGAAATTTAGGACATTTTATCATAATTTCGATATCGAAATCATTTTTCGATACGATAGCTCATTCGATCACGAATGCGGTAATTCGGCCCAAGGTTTGTGGGAACCGGGGGTATCAGTGGAGAATTGGGAATAAGCTTATAACAGTTCTTTCACAGTCCAAGGACATTAATGAATGTTTGAGCTGCCAAAATTAGGTATTCCACGAGCCACATCTGTATGCTTTGCCATTTCAGCTATCAACAATTAAAACGCAGCTGCCGTTGTGGCTTCTTTTTCGCCTTAAGAAAAATTTTGTTAGTATTTTATACTAAATTAATATGTTTGTATATATTTACTTACATAGTTTTAATAACGTTCCTATAAAATATTAAATTAATTGAACAATTTTGTTTTTTAATAATATTTTATTTCAACCTTTAAAACTAACGCCAAGAAAATGGAGGCGTTAAATTTGACAACGCAATCGGTGCGTTTTACAAACTATACAATTTCAAACAGTTGTATTAAGAACAAAATAAGAATCAGCTGTTACAACGCAAACAATCACTTTCTTGAACTATTCTACTATTCCTTTTTTTATACTAGTCAAATTTTTACAATGGTATCAATATTTGCTCAAAAAACTTATGCTCAACTTGAAGGTTCCAAAAAACTAATATGAAGTGGTATTTAAGTGGTATTTATATTGTATATTATAATAATAAAAATCCTTCAAGTAATAGGCATATTTCAAGTGGCATACTTCCCTTCCCTTTCCAAAATCACATGAGTGTTGTATCATGACTATGATACTATTATGTCGCTTACTAAAAAAAAGAAGGAAATATAAAAACATATTTCAATTGTACAGGCCATGAATTTCTGAGATTCAAACAAAAAAAGAAACAAAAAACACTTACGAACACATAAAAGAAATCCACACACTTACGAACACATAAAAGGAAACCATAGTCAAAATATACAAAAACCATCTATTATGGAAAATGTCAACAGCCTAAAAATATGCTACAAAGTTTAACAAAAAAAAACGGCTAAAAAGCATAAAAAGCTCTTAGACGCAATAAACAAACGGGAACAATTTGAAATGTCTACATCAGGGATGATAAATGAGAAAACCAATATCGTACCAACGAACTTTTAGAATCGTACTTTTTTGACCCCAATAGTACTAAATAATTGTTTTGCAACCCAGCTCAGCCAAGAAAAATTATCAATAAAATTTTAATAAGATTTCATGTTGTAAAAACAATTCCTACCTTCAGTAAAAATAATAATTTAATGAAAATTAAATTTAATGAACTCAAGTCTAACTAAAAATTATCAAAAATTAAAAAATTTAACAGTTCAACTAAAAATAATAATTGTTCTTAATTTTTTTTTAATTTTATTTTAATAAACAAAAATTTAATACAACAAAGGGAAAAGGTACTTTGAATTCATTGGTACATGTAAACTAAGGATAACAAAAAATAAATACATGTTCATTAATTTTACATATGTAGATAATTATGGTCATATAAAATATTAGTAAGGTGCATTCAAATAAATGAGATCAAATCTATAAATTTTTTGATAACAAACCAGTTGCTATATTAAAGTTGTAACAACAAGAGTTTTATTTTAGTATAACTTGAAAAAAACAAAGGCGACACACAGTGGCACCGCCCCATACATTTCTTGGAAAAAAATAGAAGGAATGGCCGTATAGCAATGAAATTTTGCAGAAACACTTCTCTGGGCTAAATTAAGAAATTTTGAGAAAAAAATCTTGAAAACCCGACCACTGCCACACCCACCTGCACTTGGCAAAATTTTTATTTTTGGACCTAAGGACTTGAAATTCGGGGCATTTCTAAATACTAAAAAACCTTGTTGAATTTTTCTTATCCAAATATTTCTTTACAAAACCCATTCATTAAAATTTTAAAATTGGAAAGTTGAAAACCCCTATTTTTCCGCCAAAATGCCAATGTGGGACGCTTTCATACTGCAAAAAACCATACTGAAGTTTTTTCTAGTCGTTTAAATGAAATGAAGCGCGTGTCATGTATTTTAACAAGATGATTGCTACTCTACAGCAAAGCATTTCGTTCCCTTTTTTCTTTTATCAAACTGCATAAACTTTACAATTGCTCGCTTTATTTTATATATCGATGGTCTCATGTAGAAAGGCCCTAACTCGCATATTTGAAACTTTACAGGAGAAGGTAAAAACATAATAGAAACTGTAATATCAAACATGTAACTTTTTTTGTACAACTGCTTATAAAAGCGTTATTTTTTGCAATATTGCAATAAATTTTTGTGAGAAGGTGTATTTGCGTTAAATGCATTGGAATCGCAAAAAAAAAAACAAATTTCGAAAAATAGCGAGTTAGGGCCTTTCTACATGAGACCAACGATATGAAGTTTAACAACAACAAGAAAGCATTAGCTGAATACTAAAAACCACCTGCTATTTATGAACAAGTGCAAAAATCTATTCGTTATATTCATTCAATAAATAAGAGTTTTCATTTTATATTAATTAAAAATATGTTTGGGTTGGAAAAATTTGCAAATAGTACCAAATGAGCCACAGGGGTAACATCGTACTTTTTAGTTTTGAATTGTACCAAAAAAAAGTACAATAGTACGAACTTTCGCAACCGCAGTCTACCTACATACGTATGTATATAAATAAATGCATAAAGAGTAAGTGTGTACTATAAACTAATTTATTACTTTAATTCTTATTTTTTATAACAAAAAAAAAAGTTCCTTGCAATGATTTCAATTTTGTCTGTCCTAACGTAATGCTGTTGTTGCTTTCCAACATTTAGTTGGTTTGTTAGCTTAAGTCGATTCTTTTTTCGTTTTTAATTTTTGTATTCGCCATTGTCTTACGCTATATATTCTATTTAGTGTTTTTTTTTTCTATTATTTTTTCATTTCGTTAATAAAAATCTTAAAAGTTGGTTTTCTTGCGTTCAAACACATTTCGTTTGCCATTAGTTAGCTGATTTTATAGTGTTTTATATTATTTCTTTCGATTTTATTGCCATAAATAAATGTTGGCTGGTTTTCGTTGCCTTTTGGTTTCCGTATTTTTTTTTTTTTGTACGAGTAGAAAATCAAATTATGTTTTCCTGGGTATTGGTTTTGTAAAAAATTTTTCGTTTTTCTAAAATCTTAACTGTCTATGGATTTTATTTTCTTATTTTGCTGTATGTAACAAGGTTTGGGTAATTCTTTATTATTGAGAAAAATTACAAAAGCATAATACAAAATGGTTAGCCTTTGTATGGCAAACAGAGTGTAAATTAAATTTATGGTATATCTTTTTTTGGTTTGAATGGCAAGAGCAGATAAATGAGAAGTACAACTGTTTGGTTTTACTGACTGTCAAGCACAAAATAATGGAATTGATTTTGTAGGAGAATTGAAAAATATCTTTAAATAATTGTAATTGTTGAAGAGATTATGCACAGTTTAAAATATAATGCAGGGTTTAATGATGATTTGATTAAATGACCGCAAACGACTTTATAATTTATGCGAGGATTTTGTTTTTCTCAGTGTCATTTTAATGAAACAGTTTTGCTTCATATGGAGAAGTCGAAGACAGTTAAAATTAAACTTTAGAAAGACCTACAATTAAAGCTAAAATTGTAATTTAAAAAACATACGATTAAAGCTAAAATATAACTTTGGAAATACCAATGATTGGAGCTAAAATTGAAATATGGAAATTCCAACGATTAAAGCTAAAATTGAACTTTGGAAACAAATACTATTGAAACTGAAATTAAACTATCTGTGTATATTGAATGACCTGTGATTGAAGCTAAAATTAAATTTTGGGAAGACCTATGATTGAAGTCAAAATTTTACTTTTTAAATACCTACAATTGATTCTAAAATGGAATTCAGCTTTGGCAACAAAACAATTACAATTGAAGCTAATATAAAACTTTGAATAGACTTACTAAGGACTAATGTATTGCATTAGCTTGTTTACTTCAAATACTTAAACCGAAAATAATAAATTCTTTTCTAAATCACACACTTCCCCAACACTTTATTCAAACAATTATTCTCCTCTTCATCTCCTTCAAAACCTCTTAAATTATTTGTTTTATTATTAACATTAATGACAATAAACCCCGGTTTTACTATATTTCACTTTTTATTCTTTACAAATCGTTATTGTTACATTAAACGTCCTTTGAGTCCTTCCAAAGTTACTAGCATTATTTAAACAGATTTTTATTACTCACTAAAATGAGACGAGTAGGAAGGAGTTGGTTGGTAACTAAATGAGTAAAAGTAAATAGAAAAAAAGAATGAGAAATTTATATAAAATATATTTAAAAAAGTATACGTTTAATATGTTTTTATTACATTTTTCAATTTACCATGTATTGCATGTTGTTGAAACATTTTTAAACAAAACATGTAATTGCCACCCATTAAAATCATGTCAACTAATGCAAACGCTTTAGGGGCACCAGATAATGACATACAAATAATACTGGAAAAAGGTAACAGCAACCAAGGGCGGGAGAGAAAAAAAGAGTTTATTTAAAAGGAAAAGAAGAGACAATTACATATGGAGCTTTCCTTAAAGAAATGTGTAGAAAATTAATGGAAACTATAAAAAACTATAAACTATAAAAAAGGTTTTAAATTTAAAAAGCAAATTTACCAAAAGTAAGGTACTCCAAACTGTTTTATGTTGAAGATCACAGTTACATTAAAGGTTGTTCAATGTTGAACCGAGTGCACCATAATTCATTAAATATAGTATTCTATTTTGTTTCAATTTCTATATATTTCTAGTCTTTCATGGCATTTCCCATATGTTAAATGTTATTTTGTTTATAAATCTTTTTTTACATTTTTCTTCTTTTAGTATTTGAGATGCATGAGTATTTCCCATTATTGTTGTAGCAAAATTCTGCAAAAATAACTTAAATATGTTTTATATACTCTACGAAAGCAATGTACGATTTTTAAGTACCTTAACACTTTTTCTGCTTACACTACTTTTTCTTGAAGCAGAAATTTCGGCATTAAGTTTTCAGAAGCGTGATAGAGATACGTATTATATAAAATTTTAAGCTTCAGTTTCAATAATGTTTTCAAATAAATATTTAATCACTAAAGCAAATAAATTAAACTCTGAAAAAGTTATTGATGATTGACGATCTAAAAATATTGTCCCATAATCATAGTCATAGAAAAGCATACTTTAAGCAAAAGTATGCTCTTGTCTTAAATTCAGAACACAATTTATATGTTTTTGTTGTTTAAAAGTCTACTTTTACTTAAAGTATGTTTTTTCTATGACTATGATTATGGGCCATTGTTTATTATACTGGAGTAAATAAATCTTAATTCCATATATGATAAGACTAGTAAATCAACATTGTTAGAACAAGCAAGACTTTATATTCGGCTGTGCCGAATCTTATATACCCATCAACAAATCACCAATTCTGAAGATTTATAAGAGATTTATGTTCATGTGAGTGATTTTCGGAACTTGGCTTTATATGGGGGCTATGGTCAAATATGAACCGATCATCATGCAATTTATTACGACGATTTAAATCTACACATGTTTTGATTATGCCTATCGGATTTCAACTTGTTAGACATTTTTGCTAAAGATTTATGTTAATTGTTCGTTTATATGGGGCCAAGTCAAAATTATGGGCCGATACAAACAAAATATTGTTTTGAGATTTTATTTTGCATGAAACTTGTTATTGCAGAATTTTTTTTATACGGTTTTTCCATAGACATTTATGTACCATACAGCCATATTCCGGGAAGACATTTGTATGGGAGCTATGATAAATTGTGGAGCCCTTCCTATCATTTTTAATAGGACTTGGTCTTCTATAACAAAAGTAAAGTGTGCAAAATTGTATGATATTATCTGCATTATATTTAAAGAAAATAGCAAAAAATATCTAAAAAATATCGACGTTGTCTGAAACTTTGATCTAAAACTCAGATCCTACTGGAACGATTTTGCCCATTTACAATATCAAACATTGCGGTGGATCAAAGAATGTTTGGTAAAAATTTCATTGCTCTATGTCTATTTTTCGAAGCTCTATCGTGATTTCAGTAGACAGACAGACATGGATGGGCATTGCTAAATGTCTTAGAATCTTATAAGGATGCATTATATTTAGACTTTTTGGTTCTACCACCATTATTTCGATGTGTTAAGCTAGATTTACACGATTGAAATTTTCTTCAAAATTGCTCTTCAAATGCTGACAAACGAAATATACCCCCCACCTTTTTGGTGGTGAGTATAAAACCTCTTAGAGCGTAGCTGTGTATTAGTACAACAGCTGTAGACCAATGCAACGCAAGTCTTACAGAAAGGCATTACTAATGTGTGTTGTTTGCTTGCAGGTGGAAGTCATCGTCAAGTCATCAGCAATATAGTATCCTCGTATTCACATCAGTACTACTGTACAACTTGCCAGCACATTCAAATATTCCCAGTGTACTTGGACCAGACTCGTTGTTGGTGGGTATGTATATTTGAATTTGCATACCTACCCAATAAACTGTTACATCCAAGCCAGCTAAATGCTCTTTTTATGGCTGATACTTCAGCCTAAATAGTGGTACACATTTAAGATTCTGATTCCAAATTCCTGTATGTGTAAACCTTTGCCGACTTTATCCAATTTCTTAGAGCGGTGCGTGTAATGGAACAGGTCTGTTGTATGTTATCCTTTGTCTTTCGAAATTGATAAAAGTCCTACAAAAAAAAAATTATAGAACTGTAGTAATTAAAATCATCAGCACGATCCTATTAGCTTTCCAAACTGCTGGCATGGCTTTACGATCTACATCTTAATACATCGTTACAGCTAAAAACCGTGTTCAATATCAGTTTTATAATTATTATATCCACCGGAATTCTGTTCATGTTGTACCTACTTAAAGAATTTGATAATGGTAAGAGGAATTTCCTGATACATTAGATATCACAATTTTCTAATATACCGAAATATCAGCTGATTACGATTTACGTGCTAAAACAACTTTATGGTAAAAATATACTAGATCCTCCAAATTACAAATTACCCAGTATACCATTCTAGGAGCGCTCCGAAAAAGGAGTCAGAAAAGAGTCCAACAAAAGAGCATTTTCGGAGCGAAAGGAAAATTTGTCCTGAGTCGACACGCGGTATGACTCAGAAATTCCACTTAATTTTGTGTGTACCAACGCGCTGTTGTCCTGTTATTTGTGCTTTGAACAAAAAACAAACATATGTAGCAGTACCACACAAGAATGATAAAAACAAAATTACACACAGCCCAAAAAAAAACCTCATAAAATACTATTTTCTGAAATTATCTAAGAGGTCTTTAAGAGCCCAAAAACCCTCATAAAAGACTCTTTTCTGACATTATCTAAGAGATGTTTCTGACGGATCATTTTTGAATGTAATGACCCTCGTTGCTGAAGTTTATCGGATCAATTATGTTTGTTTTTGGGCTCATAAAAGGTGTCAGAAAAGACTTTTTTCGGACTCATATGGCTTGCTGGGTAATAACTATTTGAGACACATGTTCAACTAACACATATAGAAAATACAAATAAACTTCATGCGATTATCTGGTGTTTTTGCAGTCGTTCACAACCATCCATAATTTACTCACTTGATTTTAGTTCTCCTTCTTCACTACTCTAAAGTTAATTATACCAGGTAAAGTGTTGTTGGCGTACTTGTTTTTGTAACATGTAGTTTAAATCTTGTGGGTGTTGTTAGCATATCCGTTCTTCTATTACACTTACGCAGGCATTAATATTCATACATATACATATATATATACCTATACACAAACATATTCAATTACACACATTCTTTTATAAAGTCAGGCAGAGATTAATACTCCTAAAGGTAAATATTCACACAACATTCGTTCATATTCTTACATACAGTGGAGCATTATGTTTTGGAAATATTTGTTTTTCAATTCCAGACATTTTTCAAAATTAAAAGATTGCCGTTGGGAGTTTACAAAACAGCGATCTTTGGAAAATTATTTATAAAACAAAATAAAAATTATAACAAATTTAAGGAGTTTCTCTTCCAACAAAGAATAGATTTTATGGTTTCTTAACCCTAACCCTTCAAACATGGATAGCCCGGTACCCAAACGAACTTTAAAGTAAAATATCTCTTAACCAAAAAAAATACAAAGTGGAGGTTACGCAAGTTCCTTCAGCTAATCATTTTCTAAAGATTTACATAATTTTAAGCTTTCCTGGGTTTTTTTTGGGTTGGCTGAAAGTCAATTAAATAAATATTCCATTTTATTCTACAAAATCCTAAAGTGCACGGCCCACTGTGCAGTGTTATTAAATTCGTTGTTGTTCTCTTATAGAATTTCTTTTTTTTAAGCTTAACTATTTAACGTTTAAAAAACTATTTTATACGCCTATTTGGCCAGTATTATTTGTATTGTTATTATTTTAGAAAATGTTATTCTTACTGTTGTTGTTGTTGTTGTTTTTGTATTATAAATATGTACCGTCCCCCTGAAACTGAAAAAAACGAACACTAAGAGTGAAAAATAAAACAAATAGTATGTTAAACTTTAGTTGTTCGCCATTCAAATGAAAAATTAATGACAAAAGTGATTTTTAAGTAAGGTTTATGATTACGTTGACATTTTTCTCTTTCAGTTTTTTTTTTATTTAAAAAAACACACTTTTTTTGTTTGTTTCACAGTCTGACTATGTTGCAGGTTAAATGTGGGTGTTGCCTTAGTTGTACAGTTGTGGTTGTAAATGCACCTTTTGGGTCTAGCAACTTGCTAACGTGTCATTAAATTGTCATCAGAAATTTATTGAAATTCTTTACATTTTCATGATGAAGTTTGTTTCTTTTATGTTGTTCTTCTTGTTGTTCGTTTAAGGAAATGTCAAGTAATTTAAGTTTTTGTCAGGTTTCGTTGGCTCGTTAAGTACTTTCAGTTCCTTTTGTATAAGGCAGTGATTTGAGTTTGAAAGAATTTTAAATTTGCCTTTATGTAGAATGACTAGTGTCATTTTGAGTATCGTTTCAATGAACTACATATTTTTTTTAGAGCTTTAATAGTTTAATCAATATTAGCAGTAATTGTTAAGTAATTTTTATGTATTTAAAAACTTTAACAAAGCTAAAGTGGAGCTAAAGTGCAATTTGGTGTATGAATTATTAAAGTTGTAAAATCTGGCAGTAAGTGTAGTAGAAAACGTTAAAAAAGTTATTGTTGAATTTGTAATTTCTTTGTAAATTTGTAAATTTTTAATTTTACGAACAAAATCTAGTTTCTTTGTAATGTTTCAAAAAACTTCCATGTATTTTTTAACAACTTATAAGGAAAGTCCACGACTGCAAATGAAAGCCATATAAATTTGCTCATGAATAATTTTTGTTTTTAATAAAGCTTATTTTTTTAATTATAGGTTGAAGAACTTTAAAAATTTTGAACTCATTTTTTGTCTTTAGTAACTTATAGGTTATTTTCACACTTAGTAATTGAATATTATAGTGTAAACAACAAAGTTGTTATACCCTACACCACCATAGTGGGAAGGGTATATTGGATTTTTGCTGATGTTTGTAATGCCCAGAAATATTGGGCCAACACCAATCTTAAAGTATACTGATCGACTCAGAATCACTTTCTGGGTCGATTTAACGATGTCTCTCTTTTCTATCTTCTCTTTTATCTCTTTGCACTCTACTATTCCTTTCTTGTCTTTCACTTTCGCTTCTATTTCACCTTCTTTCTTACTTCTTTTCCTATCTAAGGCATCACAATGGACTATACTGGTCTCTGGGTGAGGGTGTGAGGATGACTCACACCAGCCTTCTTACCTACCTACCTACCTACCTAGCGATGTCCGTCCATCCATCGGTCTGGCTGGCTGTGCTTGTAAAGCTTGTGCGCAGAGTACAGGTCCCAATTTTGAAAATATTTCGATAACATTTGGTACGTGATATTTCTTCGGCCCAAAGATGGACGGGATTGAAATTGGTTAAAATCGGTCCACTATTTCACCTGGCCCTCATACAAATGTCCACCCGAAATTGGGGTTTACCAATCATAAATGTTTGAATTATGCAAGTATCCAAACAAATTTCAAAACAAATGAGTGGTAAATGGAGCCAAATGACATCAACAAATTTTATGCTGATCCCATATAAGACCCACTTTCGAAATTCACTTTAACGATCATAAATTTCTAAAAAATGTTAGTATCTAAGTAAAATTTAAAACAAATATGTTTCTTATATACAGAAATAACAACACCTAATTTTATAATGGTCAGTCCACAATTATTCGAAGCTCCCATATAAGACCCTCTCCGTTATTCAATTTAAGCTCCATAAATCTTTTAAACTTATTTATATCGAGATAAAATTTAACACACATAATAATATTTATATTCACAGACATCATGACACTAAATTTTTGGATGATCGGTCCATAATAGGTAATATCTCCCATTTAGCGCCCATATCTGAAAAACTGTTTTATACTAATACTGGGTGTAGGGTATTATATGGTCGGGCTTGACCGGCTATACTTTCTTACTTGGTTTTACTTTAAAAATGTTGATTTTGTGCAACAGATGTTTTGTGCGGTTCACAAATGGTGATTTTGTCACAAAAGACAAACATCGCACAGGCTTATTTGTTGTCAAACTCAACAAGAGCTTAGAAAGCCTGTGTAATCCATCTTAAAAACTTTCACTCAAATACTCCTTGGCAGTTTAGAAATGCCAGACTTACAGTAGGGAGCACAAATGAATACATGTACGGGTCTTCTAATTTATCCTCTATTTTTAGCCCTCACTCTCAGAAACGACCTAACATTTGCTATTCTTAATTTGTTCCACAGCGTAATGATAGTTAACCATAAACATGGAAAAAAATAATAATTAAAAAAAAAAACACCACTTTTGTTTGGTAATTTTTATTGCCGAAAAGTAGACAATAGAAAGTTTAATAAGTTCGAGAATTTGTTCATGCTTGCATCTATTTTCACCCCTCATTCTCAGAATCGGGCTGACTTTTGCTATTCTTAATTTGTTACACAGTGTTATTGGCCAAAGATTAATAAAAATACGCAACAAAAAACTTTATTTTGCTTAGCTCTACAACTTTCAACTAATTATACCTAATAAATTCCCAATAAGTCACGTTCAGTCATTACTCATGCCAGTGTATATAAAAATCCGACTGTGTATAGACGGAGTAGTTTTAATGTGCAATCTATATCTACTTTGTCACACAAACTAATGACAAACTGTCTTTTTGTCTGCTTGTTTTATGTGCGAACAAAATTTCATTCTACCCAACCACCAACAAACAATAACTTTTTTCCCCCCAATTTCTTTGTCATTTTATGGCTCATTCAAATAGGTATAAGAAGAAACTGTCATTCAATGACCACTTCAAATCTTTAGAGATTAATACTCAACACAAATAAAAGGCACAAGCACACACATACATACATATATATACAAAAATACTTTATTTTACTTTCGGAGCCATTATTTCAATACCACACCAATCTACTGACTCTAAAAAAGACAAAGTGCGTGTATAAAGCTCCTATGTTGCTACTGGTAGCCGTCTCTAACCGACAAACAAACATAAAAAGCCAATGCAGTAATCCTGCTAACGACTCTTCACAACAACCATTTAAACACACGCACACACTCACACACAGGATGTACAGCTGATAAAGAAATTATAAAATAGAAAAAGAAAAACAACAAAAACTATGGAAAGCTCGGCAAAATAGGAATTGGAGAAGAATGTAAAGAAGACATTTTTAATATCATTGATACAAAGTATACGTTTCATGATTACGTTGACGATGATACGTCTGTTGACATCAATAAAAATAAAAAGTAACAGAAATGGCCATTTGACAAATTTTCTATTTCCTTTTTTATATGTTTATATATATATATGTACATATCGTATGTATACATAGTATATACATATGAGTCATTCCATGTCAAACGGTACGAATTTTAACGCAATGATGTAATCAGTTTGAAAATCGAAATAAAATGATGAAAATGATACAAACTTAAAAAAATGCTATGGGGATATGTCATACCGCTTTGGTATTTTAGAAGAAATTGAAATTTCCTTCAAAACAAGGTATAGCACATTAAAATCGGTCCAGTATTTCAGGAGTTACATGCAATTGAATGAACACACCTCTTTGAAAAAATCGCCATTTCACCAAAGTTCAATTGGTCATAACATTTGAAAAAAAAATTTTATATTTTTTTCTTGAAACACGTACAAATTATTTTTAAGAGAAGAATGCATACACAAACTGCCGAAGCAATCCAAGTTAGTGATGTAAAAAATACGTACCGTTTGACATGGAATGACTCATATTTGTTTTCGTTTTCTTTTTTGAACAGAAAAAAATACGTTTAATTCCCACCAAAAGGCATTATAAAAAAAAAGACCATGACTAGAGAGTGAGAGAAAAAAGTAAAAGTTTTGTTTGTTATAAGAATTTTTGCAATTAAGCGACATTTTTATTGCTGCAAAGAAATCGTAATCGAAGAAACAGAGCAGAGTAATAGTTTCGCTTGATTTGAAAAGTGAGTGCAAATATGGGTATACAAAACATCTGTTGTTTTTTTTTTTTTTTTAGCAGAGTGGTTTATTAAGTATTTAAGTACCCTACTTTGAAATGAAGGTATATTTGTAATGTAATGGCGGTAAAGTAATCGTTTTAAAATTGCAAAGAAACAGAAGTTTTATATAGTTCTCTTAGTGTATGTGAAGGCCCTTCCTGACCTAACCCGTAGGAGATACCAGCTAGGTAAACTTAGTATGACTCTTTTGATAACATGCCAGATGGAAGTATCAACATAATGTTATCTACCATTATTGCGAGTAGCTTATGTACAGTGACTTACATTCAAAGTCGGACAAGATGATTTTAAAAGTTTACTTTCAATGTTCACTTGTGGATAATATCAGCACTTTAAAAATTTACAGGTTCTTTTCACGGACGAGAGCAAATTCAATTTATTTGATCCGATGGCCTGCGTTATGTGTGGCGCAAACGTAATGATGAGTTTTTCACTAAAAAATACTAAGAAAACTATAAAGCACAGAGCTTGTCAGTGATGGTGTGAGGTTGTATGGCTGCTTCCGGTGTCGGAAATCTTCATTTTATAAAAGGTATATGGAGGTTGCCAATAACTTTAATTTTTTTATTTTTCGCTGACGACGAAGAACTGGTTGTTGTATAACTGTCTTAAAGACCTTAAAACACTTACACAAAGTCCGGACCTTAACGTAATCGAGCATTTATGGGATGAGCTAGGACGTCGGATGCAAAATAGGTTATGCACCAGTAAAGACCAGCTCAGAGCTGCGTTACTGGAAGAATGCAACCAAATAAGTTCTGATGTGTGCAAAAAACTGATTGAACTGATTCCAAAAAAAAAAAAAGACTCCTAGCTGTCGAGAATCAAAAAGTAAACGCAACAAATTAATTAATAATACGCAACAATTTAATGACCTAACCGACTTTCAGTGTGATCACACTTTAAGGTGTTTTTAATTACAGTTCAACCTTGGTATAACGAATCTTAAGGAGATTAGAAAAAAACGTTATATCGAATAATTCGTTATATCGAGTTGAAGTTGCACTTATATTCGTTACAACGAAGTAATAAAACATTTTGTATGTATATTAATCATCATCTGCTTACCGTGTTATAGCTGATGATGTCAGCTAATAAATTAAAACACATTTGAAGGAAAACACTGTATTTTGTAGTTTTAAAATTCAAAAATAGTTTCATTTATAAAATAATAGGTCTGAGCCAGTGATTAACTAGCTAGATTGCCACAACAACTGCTGCAACAACGTATGAAATGGTTGTAAGTTGACAAAATTCGTTAAATGGAGGAAAATAATTATTTCTATTTCGTTAGTCTGCAGTGAATGAAAATTCGTTATAACGAGGCTATTGACAAATGTATTTGTAATAGAGAGGTTTATTTTGTATTAAATCTTATGGAGAGTTGTAGGGGATTTAAAAAAATTCGTTAAATCGAGGAATTAATTATAGTTAGGGTTGTTATATCGAGGTTTGAATGTAATATGTTATTGTTTCTGTTATATTAATTTTAGAATACCATATTTGTTTGTTTTGGTGGTTAATAATGAATAATTTATTTAATTAAAAAAAAAAGAAAATTAAAAAAAAACCTAATCTGTTTTCAAATAGGGTTTAATATTTTACCAAGAGTTTGCCCGACTATCAATGTGAGTCACTGTAGGTATTGTTCTGATGTAATTTACATTCAGCCCGTTACAGTTTCTAAGGCAGTATACTGGCAGCACTGATATCCTGAAAGAGTTTGGCAGCAGGTTTTTATCTTTGAATAAGGTTTGTGAGATCTACGTGGTAATGTCTAAATTTTTGTTAAATTAACCCACTCATGCCCGATGTTGCGTGTATGCCATATTGTGTTTATGAACGTCTAAATAAAATATTTAAATATTTAATTTATATATTATATTATTATATTTAATATAATATTTAATATTATATTTAAATATTTAAATAATTTTAATATTTTTTTAATTATTTATTAAGGCTATATTACTTGTGCTTCGACAAATTCATTTTGCAAAAAAAAAAAAAACGTTGTTTTAAAAAAGTGTTAAAAATATTAATATAATTAATTTATCCTAAAACCAAATTCAACAACTAACTAATGAAAATTTAGTCAGCAATTTAAAAAAAAATCCAGCATGAAAATATAATTTTATTTGTCTGTAATAATTTTAAAAGTGTAGTGTTCGCACGTATAAAAAATTGTTCTATAGTGGTAATTTTCGAAAAATTAAAACTTATTTTTGTATGCACATTCTAAGATGCGCCCAAAAGAGTTATTCAGGCTGGAATTGAAAATTTAGCCAACTTTGATTGGAATGATTCGTTTAACGAGTAAAATTAAGATATTGAAGAAGTAAATGCAAATGTGGACAAGATAGATCGTCCATTATCACTGCCTTTGACAGTGAATTGAGCAATTTCATCAGGCTATGCAACACTGGGTTTTCAAGAAGTAACTGCAGCAAATGCACTTGTGCTCCAATCCTCAAAAAATTATTTTGTATCCTACCAAACATAAACTGAAATAAATGATATTTGAAAAAAATCAACTTGTATCTAAATCAATAATACCATTAACCAATGTTGCATACACACAACATCCTGTAGCACTTAAAACAGGACTCCTGAGACATTGACATTTTTTTAGTTGATATTGAGGTCAGCTCTATCTTTTATACTCTTTTTGACTCAAACAAATTTTAGCCAGACCCTTTTTTGGGCATGAGAGGGTTAATTGAATGAAAAAAAAATTTAAAAAATTAAACTTAATGCAAATATCAGCCCCGTTTATCCAGTAAAATAGCAGTCAATTTGCGCCGTTGAAAAACCCCGTAGTTACACACAGAGAAAAAATAAAGTTGTACAATGTACATGTTTGTCACAAAAGTATCAACATTTTTACAAGTTTTTCAACAATGTTATCGTCACTGTATTTATTAATGTAATTGCAGTAACCATAATATGATTAATTAACGATCAGATGATTACTACAATCATATATATGACTGTATTAAATATGTATATATTTGTTGCAAACATGTTTATGATGAATCCATTTATCATAATTAATTGCTCGTTGATTATGAACAACATAATATTGTATAATCTTTCATCATAAAACTGATCACCTTGAATTTGAATGGTAACTTAACCATATCATGGTTGCATAAATCATGTAAATAATTACAGTGACCATAATATTTAAAATAAAACGTTTCAAAATGTTGAAATAGTTGTGGTAAACATTCACAACTATATTTTTTCTCATAGCAAAAAATACGAACCTTTGGCTCACAAGTCTTAATGAATTGATCTATGTCAAGTTCCCATAGAGTTGATATTACTACTACCAGGGTCATATTTTTAAAAGCTCTCTTTATGCAAAAAAAAACTCCTCTAAAGCAGAGGTCGGCATAGCGTAAAATGAGGTTGTGTGTGTGAGCAAACTACCCAGCAAACATAAACATAATTATATAAATTATACAAAACAACTTAGATAGGAAACATACACTCACAATGTATTTTTCGTAACATATAAAAAATTAACAACGAGATTGATATACAAATGGAACTTCTAATACTTCAAAAGCTGATTACATGCATGTTACCAAATGCATTATCAATCATAAAATATTTTTCGTAATTTATTATTAATTTGAAATGTTTGTTGGGAAGTCTTTCTGAAAAAAATATAGAAGCATCCGCCGCATGTGCACACATTGCTGTCTCAATGACGACTGAATGAAAGAGATTAAGCGTATGTGTGAAGTGCTCTCTGCACTATTGTGCTATAGGATGCCGACCTCTGCTCTAAAGTATATTCTACATGCTCTGTAGAATTCCTTTCAATGTCGCTCACAAGCGCTTTAAGTGCAGTTTCTATATTGTCTCTTTCTCTGTACATATCAGCATATCCTTTATCAGCCAGTTTTTTCTTGTTATTTTGCAAGCGGGTTCTCTCTTCCATCGTTCCTTGGCATTGAAGTAGAGTTTATATGAAATCAGTTCCTTTTACTTTGTGAGACTTATGCCAATATCATGTTTGAATTTATGGTGGTACCTGCTATCACAAATGCATAAGCTTTGTTTTTTCCTTCAATGCCCCCATGCGAGGGTAACCGTTGAATGTCTTACTATTTCTTCTAAAGACATCCAACATAATCTACAGGGTGCTCAAAATGTCCACTTTACTTGTGTAAAGAATTGTTAATTTCTTTTTTTTTCTTGACCCATTTAATATGTCATAATTTTAGTTTTTATTACTTCATTGTCCGTTTTAATGCGAAAAGTTCATATTGTTTTTATGAATTATATTCTTTCATTCTATTCCCAGTGATTTTTTATTATACAATACGATGTATGTATTTCGTACTAAATACCCGCCTACATATTATAACTTTATGCAGAGTTTTTGTTAAACAAATTGTTTGTGTTGGTCCCTCAAGCGAAAATGTTACCTACTGCCAGTTTATTTTCTTATTTTTATGGTATGTAGGCTGTTGGTTATTAATGTTAAAATTGATGTTTTTGTCAAAGTAACTGACATTTATTAATGTTGTTTTAAGCGAATCCGAAGAGATAAAGTAAAAAAATAAAACGTATTACAAAAAAGTTTGTGAATTGGCATTGATGTTAATTGAGGTTGTATGACAATAAAAATTAATTTAATTGTTTTTTGTTGTTTTAGGTACATATTTGTTAGAAGTTTGTTAAATGTCTTAAATTCATTTAAAATAAAATTAATCCAATCAAAAGTAAAAGTGACATGATCGAGGTGTAGGAATTTACTAATTAATATAGAAATTTCCAGTGTTTTATTATTCATTTCAAATAACGATTTTTTTTTATCTGAAAGTTACTTTTAATGTTTGGTAGAGAATAGAATATTGCAAAAAAAAAAAACATTTTCTGTAACCCTATCATCTTCATGGTCAGTTTCAAATATTAAGTCACCACTGGTTATAATCAGTTACGTATTCCAGGCGAAAGGCAGCAATTGACATAGATTACAAAGAGACTGTCTGTCTGATAGATGACCTAATATATAGTTATTTAATGGATGGATTTTACATAGTTGGTATATGGAGTCAGTTATATTGCTAACTACCGAACTGGTTACTTCACTACACACAGAGAAAAATGTACTTGTAAATGCGCCTTTTTGGAAATGCATCACTGCGGTGTATCTGAATCACATCTTTGATTATTTTACTATGCTGATACGAATCAACTGATGCTAATGCTCATTTATTGCTTTAGCCATTTTTGTGATGCTTGTTTTTATGTTGTTTGCGCATCAGCTGCTTCACTGTTGCATTTTAGAATACAATTCGCAATTCGTTTGCAGTTACGCCAACTGCTGCTTTTCCGTACGTACTGCGCGTCAAATGCAGTGCAATGTTGCATTTACGAAAAGACCCCATGTTTAAGGGCTGTTCATAAATTACGCAACGCTCAAGGGGGAGGGGAGGAGGTATGTGTTTATTACATGCATAATTTTGATTCATTTATTTGTTTACATAAATGTACAATAAGCGAAAGTTTGCGATTCGCCAAACCAAAAACAAAGTAACAAAATATTGCTCCTAAAAGTATGACCGAAATTTATTGTGATAGTTTTTCAATCTGTTCATAAGTCCCCTTTTTTTGGACGAACGTGGACAAACAAAAGACCAAGATTTAGAAAAGCAAAATTTTAAATTTGCAGGCGAGACTCTGGCACAAATCTGGAGTAACATAATTTTTAATAACTTTTCAACTGTTGTGCTGAATATATCGAACCAGATAAATCGGAAATACTTCAGGAAAATATTTTGGTGAGCGATTCGGAATGGTTCTCAAAGCATGTCCAAACGAGTTAGGTTTGCACTCACATTGTTAAGTGTGATGACCAAAGTTGCTGTTCAAAACCCAGAAGCAGTTATTTTAATGTACTGAAAAAAATAGCTTTTTACCACCACCGATTCCTGTTATTCAAATGGATGTCGAAATAAAAGTTGCAGCCGATAGAAAAAGTGGAGAAGCATCAAAATTTTGCACATTAATTTTGTTGAATAGTTTAAAATTAACATCTTTAATTAAATATGCTCCAACGCACATACCTTACGATTATTATTGTCCGTCGGTTCAAAATGTTTTGAAAGATAGAACATGTTCAAATTGTGGAATGTACTTTGCATCTCAGGTGATGCTAAAAGATCATGCCAAAAGCATATGTCACAAATCACCAATGATTGTAAAAAAAACCACAGCGGTACGTATTGCAGCCCGGAGACGAAATGAGCTAATGGCCATCATTTCTCTGAAGGAATGTTGTGAAGATGTGGAATGGATTGACGATGATAACATTGATGAAACATTGATGAAGGAAATAGAATGCACATTTTATCAATGTATGAATATTTTACTTTTCCATGGACTGATAATTAAAATGTGCCAAATGTAAACGCATCAATGCAAATGATTGGTATTAATTTCAAACCCGAATTTTTAATAATTGCATTTTAATTACACGTTAAAAGTATGTATGTATTTCTATTTTCAGTTATATACATATAATATGGTTAAGTTACGATTCAGATGATTACTACAATCATATATACGATTGTAGTAACTATGTCTATATTTGTGGCAATCATGTTTATGATGAATCTATTTATTTATCATAATTTATTGCTCTTTTATTTTGATAGAGAAGAACATAATATGGTATAATCTTTCATCATAAAACTGATTACCATACATATTATATAATTGCTAACTGAACCATTTTATGGTTGCCGCAATCATATAAATAATTACAGTCACCATAATATCATAAAAAAATGTTTAAAAATATGAAATAGTTGTGGTAAACATCTACAACTATATTTTTTTTTCTCTGCGTGTAGCTACATAACAAGTTTCCTAAACATCCCAGTAAAAAAAATCGTATTTTTTGAAGCACTTAAGAGAAAAAGCGCATAATCGAGCGCTTCAGTAAAAGCGTTCTTTTGAAGCAGTAAATGCTTACGAATAAAATATACAAAAAAGATGCTTGTTTAGTGCTGACAACGAAGAAGATTTTAAAGCAAAAAAAACAAAATTAAATTATACCCTACAGATTTACTTATGAGAACGAAAGTCATTTACAAAACGAATATCGCGCTTCTCAGTTACTATGAATTTTTCTTGAGCAAAAATATTCAGATAGAATTTGTTCTTTGATTGGTGTGCGTGAAGTGACGTAAAACTTTGTACTTTATTTGCATGTTTGATTAGGTTAAAAGAAGCGCTTATTGTCAGCAGAAAGTAGTACTCCAAACCGGGAAAACCTCATACAAAAATCATGCATCCCATCAGCAGGTTTGAAGCGATTTGAGGTATGAATTCATACATAAAATCTACTCCTCTTGGAGCACATTTTTTACTGGGATATATGTGACCTAGACGAAAGCTTAGTAATCAGTCCAAAATACTTTTCTTTGGACTCAACCCAAATACATGCCATCCACAAAAAAAAAAAAAATGCCCGGTATTCATATATTTGTAACTATTATGACGACCTGATTCCTTTGATTCCATTCCAATGCAGCTTTTGTATAACTATGGGCAGTGGTAGACAGCGAAGATTAAACAACTTTAATCTAATCTATTGCATTCTCTGGATTTCATTTGGATTTCTCCACAAAGTGTCGGTC
This sequence comes from Bellardia pandia, assembly GCA_916048285.2. Classification (NCBI taxonomy): domain Eukaryota; kingdom Metazoa; phylum Arthropoda; class Insecta; order Diptera; family Calliphoridae; genus Bellardia; species Bellardia pandia. The sequence continues at coordinate 94,706,821 of OU696531.1, read as the reverse complement.
GTGCTGCCAACTATGAAATTATGCCAATGTCTGACATGTACATTTCCTTCCTATTCTTTAATAATGTAAAGGATTAAACTTTTTCTAGGCATAATGCAGATGATATTGCATCTGGGTCATAAATGGTCAAAATCTGAACAAACCTTGTTTTATTGAATAATAGTTAAATAATTACAACTGCATTATGCTGCAGATCAGCTTCTTAGCGACCGCTTCAGTCGATCTGCAGAAATGATGATAGTTACTTTATATAGTTCATCATAGTTCACTTCTGGTATGGAAAATCACCTTGCGAGGAAGGAATTTTATATTACCCATTAAAACTATAAAATCCCTCGAAAATGGTTTTGTATAAGAATGAGAGCTTAACTGTAAGCAGTTTTAGAGCCTGTAAGGAACCTCTGGTTACTCCGTGTTTTAAACTGGTTTAATGCTCAGTCCATACAGGATCCTGTCATCAAAATTTTTAATTAATTAGACTTTCTTTATTTAACTTTCACAGGTTTTTATTAATACACTCTTATGTCTATCTTTATTGAGAATAATATGCCGGCTTTTTAATGGTGACTTGTACCGATGCCCTACTCCTCCTGTTCTCTAGCTCTTACTCTTCCTGATAGTCTTGGATGTAACCCTTAGATCTAGTCTTGCCCCTGATTTTGCGAGTGTTAATTTCCAAAAAACATATACATCTCAATTTTGCTCTGAGTCAGTGCCCGATGATTCTCCCTCAACGGAAGTAAATCTGTTTCGGGTAAGGTAGGATGTAATCCTCCTTGTTTACTGATTGTCACAAAACAAAAAAAAAAATTGGTGTTACCAATATAATTATGTTGTGTACCGGACAATCAGTCAGAGGGTTGCGGGTTCGATTCCCGCCAAATACTTTGGGTCATTTCTGCAGATAAGCCTAAAATTAATTATATATTTAAAAAAAATATTACAAGCCTAGCACTGCTCTGTATTATTTTGTTACCTTACCAGTTTGTCACACTTTGTTTTATATATGTAGAGTACTGGTAAAACTAAAGGATTGTAGACTTTATTGTAAATGAAATTCTCTAATGACTTAAGGGTGAACTTAAGGGATTGACTTCACAACAGTTTATTTCGGATGTCGAAAGTAATATATTAACTTTGTTTAGCACTACAAAGAGCACATACTTTCCAAATGATAAAAACAAAAACTAAATATAAATTGGAGTCAGCCAAGTATTCGGGCAATGCTGAACACTACTCTCTATAAGGTAATCATTGAATATTTTAAAGACTGCTTGACTCTTTTCACTTTTAATTTAACTCAAAATGTAAATAAAAGTGTTTAATTGTTGGTAACGAAGTCTATTATTATATTTCGCCTGAAGAATTTCAGAAGTTGGTAGTTTATCTTTTTTTACTAAGAAGCATAACTAGCATTTCACTGTAATATAATTGCTTTCAAAAATTCCGTAATATCGTTTCGAAATTTTCTGGCATTCACTTATTTTGATTATATTTTTTGACAGCTGTAAATGTTATATTCATTCCCTCACAAACAAAAGCCAACCAACCCGACCAGATATTTTAATTTAAAATTCCTTTTTTGTGAAATACCAATTTTTTGCTACAACATTTTTAAGGGTATTCCCTTAGTTTTGTTAAAAAAAATTCTTTTACATTTATGGTTTCTATTCAAAAAGAAACATTTTTATACTTTACGTCAATATTGCAAGTTTACATTATAAATTCAAACTAATTTAAATGAACACGCAAACCATATAAGAAAAACCAACAGTCAATTTTTTATGTACGAGTATGTAACTATGTATTTATTATGTGTTTTGTTAATGCTGCAACAAAATGAAAAATATAACATTTTAGTCAAATACAGACACAATTTTAATAAAATAAACATACACACCTAAGTAACTAAACAAAATGCTATAATTGTAAATACAGCAGAGCAGACATAAATAGTAATGACTGAATATTGTTACAAATTACCAGATTTAGAAAGTGAATTGAATAAGATACCAGGCCTTCAGAAATTACAAAATCTAACGTTATATTTTACTTTATCTTAATAACACGTTCATTTACTTAAACTGCACAATAAACAACTTAATAAAAAACATTTTTAAAACAAATCTTTAAAACTTTTCCTCTTCCCACACAATCTTCCCATACAGCAAGTAGTTTGCAAGTACAAGGTGGCGCAAAAGTAAACTTCCGATGTTTTTTGGCTGTCACCGACCGGTTATTGGTCAAATAAATAGTCAGCAATATTCCGCGTTCTGGAGCGTAACATTGTTTATTAACGTGTATTTCGCATGTGTTTACTACACAAATATCAAAAAAGAACTGTAATTAGTAACCAATCGCACAATTTATAGCATTTTCTGATAGGAGGATTACTTTTGCGCCACCTTGTATGTGTTTGTTTTTCAGTAAAACATGGCCATTACTAGTTAACAAAAACCCATAAAAACCATTTAGGAAAGTTTCTATTTTTTCTATTTTATGTGTGTCAAAATGTTTGTGTGTGTATGTTTATAGAAATATAGGGTGTTTTTTTAGGTGCATAGTTGGCAACACTTTTTTATATGGCGGACATTTTTTTTAACTGTGAAGTGATTTATATTTAAAGTCATTAGTCCAAACCAATCACTTGGAGGAGAAGGACAATATTCAACGTGTTATTGCCGATATACGACTGCAAATGTGGGAAAAAGTCTTTGAAAATTTGACCTTCAGATTAGACTACTTTTGAGACAGTCATATTCCAGAAGTCATATTTAAATTATAATACTAGAAGATAATTCCATTTCAAAGCTCTATAAATCTAAAATAATACTGAAACATGATTTTTAAAATAAATTTGCACAATTTGGAAGCTTTATTCACGCGCCATTGTATTCATGTTTAAATGCCAATCCAAACTAAGCATATGTAATTCAATTGACTGGCTGAGGGCCGCCAATTAAAAAATTGTTGCCAACTTAAACTTCTATACATCTAAAAAGAACACCCTTTAGATAGCCCAATATACACAAACACCCCAATATGCACAATTTTTATGTGAATTCCAATGTTGGTATTCCAGGGTGAATCCATGCTTGAATTACATTTGAAATCCATCCTCTTTCCAGTCTGAAATTCCATGCTTGAATTCAACCGTAAACAGGTACGGTTCGACTTGAATCATACTGTTATTCAAGGCTGAAATTACACTGTAATTGTTCGACTGTAATTCAATGGTTAATTTTGCTGGATTCGCTATTGAATTCAACTGTGTTTCAACTGTAATTTAGCCATTGATGCTAGTGCTTTTAGCCTTAGATTTATTGTAATTTTAATTATAATAAATTTTTTAATAAATAAATAAATAAATAAAAAACACTGGAACTTGGAAATTGTGACTGGATTTGAAATGTAATTCCACTTGAATTCCAGCCAAAATGCTTACTGGGATACTACATGCATACTTACATATATACATGTTTGCAGTAATATTGGTGATAAATATACTAAGGGCATTACTAACGTTAAAGTTGAACTGCAGTTGTATGCACTTCCGAATATTTCTTTTTGTGTATATACATATGTACTCGCACATAAATGTAAATAAAAATTTAGAGGTTTGTAATGAAATGAAACGTTTTTATGTTTGTATTTGTTTGTAGAGGAGGGGAAGTTAACCCAATGTTTAAAGTCTTTCTGTACATAATTTATTTTTTACTTTTGGTATTAATACGACTTCAAGAATAAATGAAGCATGAATATGATAACCAGAGGCATGTTTTAATGATCCATTTAGGGTCCATTACTTTATTCAATGTATGCTTATAATCCTCCAAATTATTATTATGTTCTAAGGTTAAAATGTTTGTTGTATGGTTTGATTAAAATATAGCAGAAATATATAGTATTTCTGGATATAATTGTAAACATTGTTGTAGGAGCGATGGTTTTGGGAGGTACCTCCATTTTTTTTTACTTGAAAACCTTCAATTCACCGTGAAAATTTGTGAAAATAAACATTACTGTGACACAATTGTTATGTCACTTGATAATGCAGTTATAATTGCAAAATAAAAGAGATACAACTTAAAATAATTTCTTTTTACAGATCTCAAAAATGTAATCTATATAATTTTTTAACACAATTCCGAACATTATTTCTTCATATGGACGTAATCCTTGCCTGATTGTTGGTGATTCGAATGCTGATTTGCTTGATGCCAGAGAATCTATGGATTTTACAAACCTAATTTCAGACTCTAATTACACGCCCAATATCTGGAAGATCTATCGATAATGTTTTCACAAATCTCACAAGTACATTATTGATTGAATTAGTTTTGAGTTTTTATGAGTTTTCATTATCTGATCACAATTTAATTTGTTGTATAATTCCAAAATGCATTCAAAAAGTTTTACAAATAAAATTTTTATTGAAGTTTAAAAAAAATTTGTTTCTGCAAAAAAAAAAACACACACACACAAAATAAGTCCCAATTTACACGAACCAATTCTTTAAGCTAAACTGATAACCTTTTCTACATCAGGGCGAGGAAAAGACACTGGATTATACTTGCAATAAGTTTTACTCTTTTTATTGTATATATATGTGTATACAATTGTGTGTATACTCTCATATAAAAATAGGTGCGTTTTAACCAATAAGAATTTTGTTGTGTGAACACCATAAACAATTCTAGGAACAATTTGTATTAATCTTTTCAGGAAAAATTGTTTCGTGCAAATTGGACGAATTAGACAATTTTGTCTTGTTTTCCAAAAAGTCGGCCATGAGTTCACCAAGAATTTAATATATTTAAAAAAAAGCACAATTTCCTATTTATTGCTACATAATATGTCTATATTAGTGGTATTCGATGTTCGATGCGTTTTGTATTGCAAAAGTTTGCACTTGCAAATGTTTTGATATTGATTGTTTCGTACTTTGCGATACTAATGCAATTTATGCACTAAAACAGCTGATCTACATAAACAACAATTTCTAAATGTATTTTAAAAATGCCATGAAAAAGTGTTGAATTTTTAGAAGAAAACTATTTTAATTTCTTCAGGCTTCCATTTTTTGTTTGGTTTTTCTCTTTTAATTTTCTTCTGTGGAATTGTCTGCTCCATTGTTTTAATTTTTATTTCTTTTATTAGTATTTACATCTGTGAGCTGTTTAAATGTCAGAGTTGCAAACGCGATACACATATCGAAAAAACTATACCATTTTAGTATTGCATTAATGCAATGTTTTGACAAATGCAATTGTGTGTATTTTGTTGCTGGATTGTAATAAAAAGCTACGATGTTTTGCATTTGCACTTTTACAATGACATTTGCACTTAACACTGAACGCCGCTATTGTCTTTTTCATGCGTAAAATTAATTAGGGGAAAGTTAGTTTGGTTTTTTTAAGAAATATAATATAATATATTATAATAAGAATAATATAGATAGTTTAGAACAGGAGTGCCCATGCCTGGTGCTCTTTTGTATTTGTAAAAACTCTTAGCTATAGGCTGTGTGTTTTGTATACTCATTACAGCACTCAGCACTAGCAATACGAAAAACACAAAAAACTTTTCCTTATTTGTTTTTTTGTCGTACTTCACTCTATACACGCAAGCGCAAAGCAACAGCACTTTCGTATGCTCTACTGGTAAACATTGGCGACTGCGATCGTCAATGTAGATTTTGTTTTTGTTTAACGTATGATACCGTTTAAAAAAGTGTATTGTTTCTTTGTATGTATTGGATTTTACAACAAAAAATACTGAATAAAAATTAGTTTTTATTTAAATGTATTGGTGTTTGCTCTTACATAATCAACTTTTGGGCACTCCTGGTTTAAAATTTAAATTATCTTTTAAGGATGTTTTGCAAAACCTCTAAATTTTTAATATTTTTTTTTAATAATTTCAGGTACGTCAGCAAAGGATAATTTTAATAAAACTATATATTACATGTAAGTAGTTAAAATAAAAAAATTATTATTTAAAATTACACTGTGCAACACTCGAAAAACACTTCTGAAATGACCTAGCGTTAAAGAAGTTGGTGAGCATGTTATGAATCCGGGCTTAAAAGTTTCAATATACCTCCAAATTCCCGAGTTATGGACCAAAGACATTTTTTTTAAACTGCTACTTTTAAACATTTATAACTTTTTATTTTTAACCGATTTTTGAAATTCAAACGGTGTTAAAAAGCAAAATAATTGTTATTTTTAAATATATATACTTCTCATACAATATTAGCACAAATATAAATAGTTTTTTCAATTATATGGAAAATTTTTAATTTTTTTTAAACTTTTAAAATTTCTACGAAACTTTTTTCCGAATTTAGATTAAAGACATTAAAAGATATTAAATATTTTTCTGAGTAAAAAGAAATTTGTTAAAATCGGTAGAGAAATGAGGAAGTTATAGTACTTGTTTACGAACAAAAGAGTGGAAACGTGTTTCGATTCGATTAGCATTATTTAATAAAATAACTTTAATCTAATAAAATATTTTTTATCACCAATTTTTACATGAAAACATTTTTAAAAAAATTAGTTAATAAATAAAAAAAGTTATAAATGTTTAAAAGTAGCAGACTCAAACAAATTTCTTTGGTCCATAGCTCGGGAATTTGGAGGTATATTGAAACTTTTAAAACCGGTTTTGGAATACACCCATTTTCACTTTGAAAGTGCTTGCAAAAAAGGAAATTTTATAGCGCCGTGTTATTAATATTTTAAACACAGCAGAAAGAATATTATTATTCAATGAAGTCTGTAACAGAATAATAAGTTTGATAATTTATATCTACGTATAAAATTGTAAATTGTTGACCTTTAGTTTTGTTGTTTGTTGTTATGCCGAACAAAATTTACAAACAATTTATATCTACTTAACCCTTGTGACGATGGAAGTCGGGAACCCTCGTTTCCACCAGTACACCAACATATGATAATTATCAAAGATTTATTTTATGAATTAATTGTATAATTTGCATTTGTTTTATACCAATATGTATTATTAGTAATTTCAGGGTTGTGTTCTATCACTATAAAGTATTTATGGCGCCACCTATTGTCAGCAAGAACAACAGCCCATACACACTAGCGCCCCTTGCGGCGGGTAGGAATGACGACGTTTAGTGCAGTTGTCATAATCAGCTGTGTGGTTGGTAACTTGTTACCATCTAATAGAAATTCAGACGACTGAAAAAGTATAAAAGCAGAACAAAAATCTGTAAGAGGGAGAGTTTGTTTTCATCAGTTGTGGTGTGCGCTTCGTAATAGGTAAGTGGTAGTAAATTGGTAGTTAGTGGTATTGTAGGCAAATTGTGGTTGTATTGTAGATTCTACACTGCAAACAGCGCTAGAGAAGTGTTTCCGGAGTTTTACTACAGATTCACCCTCAAGAGCTAGCAGTCACTGGGCCTTATCTACGACCACATTTGTGAACAAATCAAAGCCGAGCGTAGTGGTGTTCACGGAGTTTTACTACGGTTCCACCACTGCGGGCTACACTAGGGGAGTGTTTCCGGAGTTTTACTACAGATTCACCCTCAAGTGCTAGTTTACTGGGCATGATTTGAGCATAGTGGTGTCCTCGGAGTTTTACTACGGTTCACCGCTGTACGCTACACTGGAGTAGTGTTTCCGGAGTTTTACTACAGATTCACTCTCCAGTACTAGCTTCACTGGGCCTTATCTACGACCACATTTGTGAACAAATCCAAGCCGAGCGTAGTGGTGTTCACGGAGTTTTACTACGGTTCCACCACTGCGGGCTACACTAGGGGAGTGTTTCCGGAGTTTTACTACAGATTCATCCCCAAGTGCTAGTTTTACTGGGCATGATTTGAGCATAGTGGTGTTCTCGGAGTTTTACTACGGTTCACCGCTGTGCGCTACACTGGAGTAGTGTTTCCGGAGTTTTACTACAGATTCACCCTCCAGTACTAGCTTCACTGGGCCGTATTTACGACTGCACTGTCGACCAACTCGAAGGCTGAACGTGGTGGTGTTCCCGGAGTTTTACTACGGGTTCACTATTTTTCACGTGGCATTATTTGAGGTTATGTTACTACCAACTACCACTACGTTCGTAATGATACCCAACGATTGGAATAGATAAACTGCGTTTACAACAGAGATATTTTAGTGTACGTATTTTATTCAGTGGAATAAGCGAGTGGCCAAAAATAAAAATTAGTGTAAATAAAGTATAATTATAAAAATTCGAAGAGCAAGCCGTGTTTTATTTTAAGAGGTCACTAATAAATAAAAAAATTTTATTGTGACAGAACGTTGGACAACCGCGAGTTATACCCCAGCAAGAAAGGTTCGTTACACCCTTATGTGACTGACAACATACAGGTTTTAGGTTTTGAAATTAATTTTATTTTTTTTTGTAGAAGTTGACAACTTGAAACTTCTTGAGAGCTCTTAACTTTTGATATTTTATTGTATTTAAACGTTTTAAGCATATCAAATTTTGTTGCAAAAGAGATTGTTTTTCATAAGATTTGTATGAATATGGAGTTTTTTTTGGCAATCAAATAAGGATAACACGTCACTTCACTTATGTTTATTAGCCTACCTTCTCCCATTTTACAAGCAACTGCAAAGTGCTTGTTTTGGTAACTTCCCAATACATGTTTCTGTCTAAGTATTTACTTGTATGTTTGCATGTAGATTTGTACTCGTAGCAGTAGCCCCTTTTTATATTTTATGTTTTTTTGTTTTGCTCTTATTTGTGTTTTTTTTTCTAATGATATTTATTCATTCATTACAACATTTTGCAACATTAATATTCCATTTAAAATAGTGTATGTGTTTTTCTGGCGTATATGCCTGCCATCTAACAACATACACATGCCATGTTCTATGGCATAACGAACGCTTAGATTCTAAAATTTGTAATAGAAAAAACTAATATGTAAATAGATGTTAGTGAAAATAAAGGCGGATTACATGGGTTACTTTTGTTTTGGTTTACAATTACAAGTATGTTTGTTAGATGTCGGAAAAAAGAAATAATTGTGGATGTTATGGTAAAACACATAAATTGAATTTGTTTTTCGTTTTAGTTTAAATTAAATTAAAAGTATTTTTTAGCTGCTGTCCTAGTTGATTATTGTGATTATACACATACTTGAGCATTTGTGGTAATGTAGTAAATGTTTCTGGTTAATAAATTAAGTTGGTGGACTAGATTTTGAATATGGTTTTTGGTTTTAGAATGAAGATTAAAATAAAATGACGAGTGTAAAATAAAAGTGTTATAAGTCACCAATGATAAAAAATGTTATTTAAAACAAAAAACTTTACTTTGCGAATAAATTATTTTGAAAAAAATTTTTGTTATTCTTGGTTTATATAACTGAAATTGTTAAGGAGTTTTCAAGAGAACTTGTTTTTTAAAAATAAAAAATAAAAAATAAAACAAAGAATTTTTATGAAAGTCATTAAAATTGTTATTGTAGAGGATAAAAAAATAAATTCTTTCAAAATTTCCGAATTTTCATTCACATTTTTTCGGTTTTATTTCGTTAATAACGATAAAGATTTAGAGCTCAAGGCTGTAATTGTTTCATTTAGCTCTATATAAACTTTGTAATTGACATACATCCACCAAAAATAATCCAGTGGTATTAAATTGCATGATTGGGACGGCAAAAAGCTGAATTTTGTGAAATTATATTATCGGCAAATTTGATTTACAATTAATTCATTGTTTTGGTGGCTGTGTAATACGTGGCACCGTCCTATTAAAACCGCATGTCAATAATATCCATATCATCAATAATAGTAAGTCAAAATTTAGTTGTTAAATAGCGTGATCCATTCATGTTAACCAGCGGAAAATTGCCCCACCACTCCTTCAGACCACTCAGTGTATCATACAGTGAAACTTTTAAAGACTTCTCAGCAATTGTTCTTGCGTTTTCAGATATGTTGACAGATAAATAAAAATGACAAAAATTATTTTCCAGTAAAGCCAAGAAAAAAAGCTTGAATGAATTCAGAAAATATTTGGCGGTTTGTTAACGAAGCACAGTGCTAGAATTTGTTGAAATAAAAGGGAATAAATCTAAATGCTAAGATCAATTGCAATGAAATTTCACATGCCCAGAGAGGAAGTGTTGTTGAGATTAAGGCCCTAATTTTGTAAAACGCAACACCACAATTTTTTAAGCGTTGCGTTAAATTACATCTTGCAAATGACGGCGTTCAAGCACGTAATTGTTTGCGTTGTAACAGCTGATTCTTTTTCAAATGTACCGCCTCCATTTTCTTGGCGTTACTTTTAAAAGTTGAACTAAAATATTATTAAAAAACTAAATTATTCAATTAATTTAATATTTTATAGAAAGAAAAAAGTAACAACAAATTTTTAGTAATACACAACTTTGTAATAATAATAATAAAGAAGAATTCACAGAGATTGTAAACGTACGTAAATTTCGTTCGAACTCATAACATGTAATAAGATATAAGTTTAACTCCCAAATTCTATTTCTCAATAAATGCTGAGTTAAATAGATGATGTTCACAAGTAGATCTTGTACAATAAACATTGCTGATGACGCCCTTGGCTGGGTAGAAAATGCATTCCAGTATTTTAAGCGAAAGTCATCTTTACTTTCACAATTGAGTCTATCAAGATCAGTTTAAGTTGTATAAATATTCTTGGGAAGCCATGTAGGCAGGATTAGTATATTCTTATGCCCATATAAGATAAGTCCAGCAGGTGTTTTTAACTAGGAGTACTACCGCTCGATTAGAGTAACCTTAGGATATTATGATATTTTTAATAGGACATTCTAATCGTAATCTCCAATGATTTTGAACTATATTCAAAAACTCAGCCTGTAGGGCTGTGCAAACTATTATTTGGTTGCTCAGGCAAATTATAAATTCATAATAGTTTCGATAAACAGTAAATATCATATCTCTCATATCGTATTTCTATTATATCTGAGTTAATTTTGCTGATGCCCATTATGAAAAGTTTCAAAAGTCATCCGATATTTCAATACAAAGTTATGTGAGAACTTCAGAAACTTCTGGATTCCTACATACAGAGTTCATACAATAAGATCATTAGAATATTTTTATTAAAATCCCTAAGATTTTGTAAACATTGCTTTTTTATTTGCATATTCATTATAATGAATGATGTATAATTATACAATAAATATTTCTACATCTCTGCCATTTATGTAAATAATTCAATCAATTGATTTATCTTAATTGTCCTTTAAAATTGTTTACAAAATACATTTCTACATCTTCCTGTTTGGCCAGCAGGTGTTTCCGTACACACTTGATATATTTTAAATTAAGATTTTCTTAGTCAATAAGTTTTTGTAAATGAATTTTTATTATTTTTAATTGTTACTCTCCCGGGGGGCACTTACAGTTTTTCTCTGTTTATTTACACAACATTAATATTCATGATTAACAAATACAACGAGTGCCAAGGAAGGACCTTTTTCATTGCCTATTTTGTTCTGCTGTACTTTTGCTAGAAAATTTAAGATTTTTATCACAAGTTTTTTTGTGTAAGGTTTGTTTTCTTTTTTTTTTAAACTTTCAAGCCACCACATACCAGTTTATTGAAAAACTTTTTTTCAACTATAAAATAAACTAGGAAAAGCACATAAAGAAGAGAGAGAGAGAGAGTAAGAGAAAAAGAAAACAAATGTAAAAGGAAGTGGAATTGAAAAAGAAATTCATATAAATACTAATACAAATAAACCCCTGGTAAAGAAGAACAACAACAACAACAAAAATCAACTAAAACACAATACTACAACATTAAGATAATGATTTTAAATAGAGTGTAAAACATTGCCTACTTTGAGGCATTGCAAAAGGAGTGAGTTTGCAAGTGTGAGCAAAAGGCTGTTATTTACAAAATAATAAAGATAACACAGCATCCTTCCTTCCACAAAAACTTTGCATAAACCATAGTGACAGACAGCCAGCCTAACAACAGTTTATACAGCTTCATTGAAAACCTCTTCTCCTGGCTAAAATATACAAATATAAAAATAATAATAATGATAATAATTTGAATATGCCATGAGAGCTACAAACAAACTAAGGCTACTGTTCAAATAGGGGGACAACAAAAAAGCAACTAAATAACCAGAAAAAGGACAGTCAACCTTGCAAAGTTGTTGTCTACATATACATTAAATAAAATAAAACGAAATAATCTTAATTGAATTATCAAAAATAATGGGCTGTTTTAAATTGTAAGGAGACATTTAAGCAGGCAGGTTGGCAAGCCAAAATGCAAAGGAAAAGGTTACATTCAGATACGCACAAAGATGTATCTACTTAGTGTTGAAATGAAATAAAGGTTATAACATAAGAAAAACTAAAACGACAACTAAGACTTGTTGAATATTTCAAATATTTTGTATTTAATGTACTTTTCCCAAAACATTTCAAACTACACTTTCACTTAATTTGTAGACAGCATCTCTAAGGAAACGCAGGATATTAGGATGGTGCCAGGTTTTGTGACTTTGTGTATAGTTGTGGCAAAGGAATTTTAGGAGTTGATGGTAGCATATAAAACGTTTTAGAGGTAAGTTCGATACTTAAATACATTTTAAAAAAGTTGCACAATTTCAAAATTTGTCCAATTTTATGAAATATTTGGGAAACAAGAAAAACTATGAGTGAAAGTGACAAACATTTCTCAAGCAATTCATAGAAAAGTAAAACTAAAGACAAGAGGCAGCAGGTAGGAGGTAGAAAGCGAATTACAACGACATGATTTTAACAGTGTAAAAACAAATTATTGTCTTTGTACAAAACAAAACCACCCTAATAATCTCACTCAACAACTGACGGCTTAAGAAGGTCTCATTTAATGGTTTCTGTTTGGTTTCTGCACAAACATGTTGTCTATGTTCTAAGGATTTGTTAAACAATATAAAAAAGGAGCAACCTTTACCCTCCTCCCATATTTTGTTGTTGCTGTGCGTAAACAAGGTGAATGAGTTGAGTTTATTTTGAAGTTTATAAAATGCTCAAAATCTGGAGTACTAAATCACTTTCTAAACAAGACAGGATTATACTGACATGTTATACTGGGTGTGTGCCGAGTTAACTTGAGTTATTAAATATGTCAAAAAGGTACAAAACAAAGTATTCAAATTCAACAAGTTTTAAAGAACTCATGCAAATTCTTCATTAATATAAAGTGTTTTGTTTTAGATGTAGAGAACTTTAAGTTGGCAACGCCTTTTTTACCTGCGGCCATTTTGTCAGCTGTCAAGTGATTTATGTTTAGTTCGGCATTTAAACATGAAAAGACTGATGCCTGAACCAGACTAATTGTGCAAATTTATTTTGAAAATCAGGATTCTGTTCGAAATACAAATTGCGTACAACATCCATTTTACCGTCAACATACTTCTCCCTAAGACCAGTTAGTTCGATTAACTATTGAAAGTTTTCTTACCACATATACTCTAAATGATAAAGTGCATCCAGTGCGTACAGAAGAATTTATTGCTGCTGTATAGAGCATAGTGTAGAGGAAGATTCAAGTCAGTCTATTGTGTACAGAAATTGGATTGTATGTCCATCCACTTTATGAAAGATTTTGCAAAAAGGCGCAGATTAACGATTGAGCTAAATAAAGGCCTATGACTGAAGCTAAAATTTAACTGTATAAAGATTTACGATTGAAGAAAGCCGTAAGATTAAATCTAGAAAAACCTACGATTGTAACTAAATTTTAACTTTAGGAATATCTATGAATGAAGCAAAAAATTCAGTTTGGAAAGACCTACAATTAAAACTAAAATAGAAGCTTAATACTAACTATTACCAAGGCACTTCTACTGCACGTCCTAGGGACTCCCACGGGGATTTTGAATAAAACACACAAAATTAAGTTGATAATGTGTATATGTATTAAAATTCCTAAATTAAATTTTAACAATTATGTAAGAACAATACCAAATAATAAATTGTGTTACATACTTTTTGGTATGGAAACCACCAGGAATTCATAAGTTTATAAAATTTAAATGCAAATGAGTTTTGCTCCTGAGCGATGCGCACAGCCAACTTGTAAGTATGCAATTCAGAATATAAAAATGGCTGCAAAAGGGCGCATGTTCTAGAGCAAACCTTAAATGTTTCGTTAATTTTTACAAATGTTTCAATCAGAAAATAATGAAAAATTCAACAACGATTTGGCGATGCCGGACTGTATATAATTAAAATTAAGGTAAATAACTTTTATTTTGTAGATGGCGTTAACATTCCCCCCGCAGTATGGCAAGAAATGTTTTCGCTGCCAGACTCTAATTGAGGAACGACATCCAAAATTGCCAGCTTGACTACAGGTCTTTCAAGGACGCCATGTTTAGTAAGCACTTTTGCGCTTCGTACCTGACCGTCATTTGCCAATCTCGTCTCCATGACTTTTCCGCGAAGCCAGACGTTACGAGGAAGAGAAGGGTCAACTATGATCACAAGGTCCCCCTGACTTAGAGGTTTTGGACAATCATGCCACTTCGACCTACAGGTCAAAGTTGGAAGATACTCAACCAACCACTTTTTCCAAAAAATATTTGCATATTGTTGAGAGGCCAGCCAACTTTTTTTTAATAAAATGCTACTATCGTTACAGGCAGATATAGGTTTTAACCCATTAGAGCTTCCCACCAAAAAATGATTTGGAGTCAACGCTTCAGTATTTTCTCCGTTAATAGGAACGTAAGCAAGAGGCCTAGAATTTATTACATTTTCTATCTCGATCATCATGCTCAGTAGCAATTCATCACTTGGTGTCCTCGTCGGCATAATTTTGTATAAAATTGTTTTTATTGAACGAACGAGGCGTTCCCACGCACCACCCATGTGGGGTGAAGCCGGAGGATTAAAGCTCCACTTCGTCGCTGTGGTAGTGAAAGTTTCTATCAGCTTATCCTTATCGACGTCTTCCAAGGCCTCTCGTAGCTCTCTCTCAGCGCCGATAAAATTTGTCCCGTTATCGCTGTACAACTCATGCGGAATTCCTCTTCTTGCCATAAAATTTCGTATCGCTAAAATGCAGGAGCTCGTTGTTAAGGAATGGGCAATTTCAATATGGACTGCCCTGACAGTCAAGCATGTGAATAAACATCCGTATCGCTTCTCCTTATGACGATTTACGGTGACTAAAATGGGGCCGAAAAAGTCAACACCGGTATAAGTAAATGGTGCCATATGAGAGGCAACGCGTGCACGAGGTAGTTTTGCCATTTGTGGATTTTGAGGCTTTGCCTTTTTAATTTTGCACATTTGGCAACGGCGGACTGTTGAATTAAAGGTAGCTCGAAGCTTTGAAACGTAATATTTTTGTCTAATCTCGTTAATAGCCGTTTCGTGATTCATATGGAAAAGTTTCTCATGATAATACATTAAAATTAATTGAGTAGTGTAACTTTTTCTGGGTAGTATAATTGGACGTTTTTGATCCAGTGGGATATCAGCATTATCGATTCTGCCCTCAACTTTCAGCACTTCGTTATCCAAATAGGGATTTTTGGTATAAATGTCGCTGCTTTTCGGAATCGCCTTGTTTGATTTTAATAAAGAAATTTCGTTACGATAACATTCAGATTGGGTCTGTATATACAAAGTTTTTTCAGCCCTTAGTAATTCTTCTTGAGTTAGCATTCCGTTTTGTTTACTAATTGTGCGGCAGTTGTTTAAAAATCGTAAAACATATGCGACAGTTCGTAAAAGTCGAGGCCATTTAGAAAATCTCGTTTCATCAAAAATTTTATTAAAATTTGCGATATTAAATAAATGGTGTACTCGTTCTTCTTCAGTTGACTTATGTACACTTTCTCCTTGAGGCCATTTATTTTCTGGAAGAAATAAAAATTCGGCACCTTGAAACCACCTGCTTGTTTCTGAGATCGTGAGAGTCCTTGACCACTTTGTGGCATCATCAGCTACATTTTTTTTGCTTGGAATCCATTTCCAGTCCTTAATTGAAGACAATTCTAAAATTTCCGTTATTCTAAATGCAACAAACTGACTGTATTTACGGTGATCTGAATTTAGCCAACTCAAGACGGTTTTTGAGTCACACCAAAAGCAAATTTTATTAATTCTGATGTCATGATTCTTAACTATAAACTTGGCAAATCGAGCACCTATTAGAGCAGCCATTAGTTCTAATCGTGGAACGGATGTTATCTTTAAAGGTGCCACTCGTGTTTTTGAACCCACTAGAGCACAATTAATGACATCGTCTTTCTTCAACCTGAAGTAGCACACTGCTGCATATCCGTTTTTACTGGCATCTACAAATGTATGTAATTCGACGTCAACGTTATCATAATTCTTAAAAAAATTTAAATAACTGCGAGGGATTTTTATTTTTTGTATATTGGGCAAAATCGTAATCCATTGGTTCCATTTGGGAACTAATTCAGGAGGAATCTTTTCATCCCAGTCAATTTTTGAACGCCATACTTCCTGCATGAATACCTTCACATACATGATAATATGTCCAATAATACCAAGAGGATCATAAACTGACATGATAAATCTTAACACCTCTCTTTTTGTAGGTATTTTACCCTGAGAATATATTTCGCTCTCAGCAAGCCACGCAGAAATTTTAAAAGTTATGACGTCCTCCCCATAGTCCCAAAATACACCTAAAATTTTTTCTATTTGTTTGTCTTCTGTTAAGTTAAGGCATTTAGCGGCCGTTGACTTTGTGGCAAAATCAGATTTAAGGGCCGATCTATTATTGGAAACCCAGTTTCGAATGTTGAAACCAGCTTTCTGATGAATGTAGGATACATCTGATATTAGTTTTAACGCCTCCTCTGGCGTATCAACAGAATCAAGAAAATCATCAACGTAATGATTTTCTTTTATAGCTTTAGCTGCCAAGGGAAACTCGCTTTCATATTTAATACTGTTTACATTTTTCACGTATTGTGAAATACTAGGAGCGCATGAGGCACCAAAAATCATCACATCCATGACGTAGATATCAGGTTGGTTTTCTTGTAAACAATCGCGCCAAAGAAATCTTTGTACATCCCGGTCTTCAGGTCTTATATGTATCTGGTGAAACATTTCTTCAATATCGCCACAAATAGCCACGGATTTCTGACGAAATTTAAAAAGAACCGAAGGTAAATTGGCCAAAAGGTCCGGACCCTTTAATAAATATGAATTAAGGGACATGCCATTCGACTTCGCGGCCGCATCCCAAACAACACGAGTTTTTCCGGGCTTGTTTTTATTGAATACAGCAAATATTGGAAGATACCAAACCTTTCTATCAGCACGGTTGATTTCTGAAGAATCTAATTTACGGATGTAGCCTTTGGATAGATATTTGGTAATTGTTTCTTGAAATATTTTAAAAAGTTCGACATTTTTTCGTAATTTATTTTCAAGGCACTTTAGCCGTTTTAATGCCATTTCAAAACTATCTGGTAAATCTATGACATCATACTTCCATAAAAGTGGAACCTCATAATGTCCGTTTTCTTTATGTATAGTAAATTTATTTAGAAGATCTAATGCTCTTTTATCTTCTTCAGCAATTAAGGGATCTTTTACGCCTATACCCAAACTTTCGAGGGAATAAAAACTATTGACTAAACGTTCTAACGCATAGTCACCATTGGCGACATAGCATTCACATACATGAAAATTTAAACTCATACCTTTGCTTTTATTTTCCTCTGAAGCGCCATAAATTAGCCAACCAAGTTTTGTGTAGACTGCTATAGGTTCATGTGGGGAACCTTCACGAATTTTGCGTGAAACACCCAAATTAATATGATTTAATCCAATTAAAATTTGGGGCTCAGCATTGATGTAACTCTCTACAGGTAATTGACGCAAGTGGCGGTATTGTTTTGACAACAAATCATAATCCAACGATTGAACAGGAAGATCCAGGGCATTTACTGTATAAACATTAACATCGAATTGCTTTTTATTATTACCTGAAATGGAAATTTTAAGTCTTTGTGAACTTTTTTCTTTTCTTTCCATCCCTCCCGTCCACCGCAAACACAATGAATTCGGTACACCACTGACTTGTAATTCTTTGGCCAAACTTTCATTAATTAGACTGATGCTGGATCCTTCGTCTATAAACGCAAATGTGTCTATGACTTTATTATTCCCGTAAACTTTAACAGGAATGATTTTAAATAAAATAAAGTCTTTAAATTTAGCAATGTGGCTGTTGTTTACAACTTCTATTTCAGATTTATTGTTTACCTTTTCATTTGACGTTTTGTTTTCTTCATTTACCGGCAGCGAATAACGATGCAATGATGAGTGGTGAAAAAATTCACATCCCTCCTTACCGCATTTCTTTTTTCTATTGCATTCACCACTATGTTTTGATAAACAACATTTACATAAATTGTGTTTTCTTACTACAGACCATTTTTCACCACGATCCATCGATAAGTATTTTGGGCAATTAGCTACTGCTTTACAATTATTATTGTTGTTGTCACACACAATGCATTTGTTCTCACTATGAGAATGAACAAAAGCTTTTTTGTTTGTGTTTGTTTGTGTTGTGTTTGCGATTATCTTTTTCTCACTATTCTTATCTGTTGATTGGTCAACTGTAATACTACTTGCTGTTATACCGATATTAAACAACCACTTGTCAAATTCGAACAAATTTGGTTTTTTGTTTTGCTCAATCAGATGTAATTTTTTAGTTGCCCATTGCATTTGATAAGCAGGTGGAAGCTTTTGTGTCAGTTCAAGAAGAAGAGATGAATTATTTAATTCATCAAATAAATTGCTAGCGTTTATTGTGGAAATAAGGTTTCGAACATCAATAGCAAAAGAGGTAAGAGTTTTTAAATTGTTTTCATCTACTTTAGGGGAACGTTTTATTTTATTTTTCATGGAATTTATAATCTTTTCAGGTTGACCATACAACATATAAAGTACCTGCATAATACCCGGGACGTTTGAAGGATGGATCAGCATATGCTGGACGCTTTGTAAGGCTTCTCCTCTTAATGCCCTTTGGAGGCGGATGAGGTTTTCCAAATCCGTGAGAGCGCAAGCAGCAGTTGACCATTCGTACGTGGAGGCAAAAATTGGCCATTCTTCTGGTTGGCCTGAAAATGTCGGCAATTCTTTTGGAATAGATTGTCGGGCATTTATGTGACTTACTTGCAGCCCTTGTGGTGCAACATTAGATGCTTGGCAAATACCTGCATTTGGTGCATCGTTTGTAAAATTTGTTGTAGATGACACTGGATGGCAAGGAATAAATTGTTGTGAATCAGAATTAAACAAATTTTGTTGAGGAAAATTATTTTGATCAAAGTGCATGCCACTATTTATAGGCAACGATGTAAGTATTGTGCCATGGGTATAAGTTGAGACGTTGGGCCGTATTGACTGCATTCGTGGTTGATGCCCACCGCTAGTGGCGCTGGTTGCAGTACAATTTGGTACCGCGGACGTTGTCAACGACGAACTTATGGCAGCAGTGCCAAACGTTTGTGGACAAAATTCTACCCGATTTCGTGGCATTACTGAATTATTTGGTGTATACTTTGATTGCGGGTTAAGGGTGTTATTTTGATTATTGCTCAATGAGTGTCGACGTAAGTTAGGGTTAAGACTTGAAGATGCTAACCAATTATTAACGGGCTGAGACTTTACAGATGAGCTGTCAGAAAGAGCTTCGGCCTCTTCAAGCAGCCTGTATTTTTTATCCAAATATCTTTTGTTCAGTACCCGTTCTTCCTCCAATTTTTCAAGTTGTAGTTGAATTTTTCGTGCCTGAGAAACATGGGATACGTTTGAACAACGGCTTGAGATACTTGAAGTGGGGGAAGCTGGTCTTACGTTTGAGCAGTGTGTGCATTTATAGGTTATGTCTTCAGTGACATTAACACAACTTTTGTGAAATTTTCTGTTGCAGTCGACGCAGATTGTCATGTTTTCGTCAGGGGAATTGGGACAAAGCGAACAATTTTGATCGATTTGTTGTTGTTGACCCTCAACGTTTTGTAACGACATTTTATACTCACTGCGAGATTGGCAATTTGTTGGTGTGTAAGGTGACGCAGGAACAGGTTAATGTAAACCACAACGAGGCTCACATGAGATGCAAAGCAAAAAGAATTTTAAAATATTACCAAGGCACTTCTACTGCACGTCCTAGGGACTCCCACGGGGATTTTGAATAAAACACACAAAATTAAGTTGATAATGTGTATATGTATTAAAATTCCTAAATTAAATTTTAACAATTATGTAAGAACAATACCAAATAATAAATTGTGTTACATACTTTTTGGTATGGAAACCACCAGGAATTCATAAGTTTATAAAATTTAAATGCAAATGAGTTTTGCTCCTGAGCGATGCGCACAGCCAACTTGTAAGTATGCAATTCAGAATATAAAAATGGCTGCAAAAGGGCGCATGTTCTAGAGCAAACCTTAAATGTTTCGTTAATTTTTACAAATGTTTCAATCAGAAAATAATGAAAAATTCAACAACGATTTGGCGATGCCGGACTGTATATAATTAAAATTAAGGTAAATAACTTTTATTTTGTAGATGGCGTTAACACTAACTTTAGAAAGACCATCAATGGGCACTAAAGTTTTACTTTGTAAATATCAGCGAATAAAGCTAAAATTTAACTTTACAATGCCTTCGATTGAAGCTGAAATATAATCTGAAAATGTCTTACGATTACGATGGCCGGTCCGGTTAGCCTAGAACAGAAAACCCGGTATAAATAGAAAAGAGTTAAGTATTTTGGAAACTTCCATATGTGCTATAAACACATGTTAAATTTCGTTTCGATCAAACAACCCCTTCATCTGGAAACAGGTGTTCAAAAAAGACGCATTCCGGATTTCGTTTTCAATGTAAAATTAGAAATTCCTGGTGTCATGAATTATTAAAATAAAAAAGGTTCATCGGGATAAGAAATTCATAATGATATGGTGAATGTGTAAGGTGAATGTACTCCTTCATATGAAACAGTAAAAAATTGGGTTGCTGAATTTAAACGTGGTCGTACAAGCATTGAGGATTAACAACAACAGAAATTGTAGCCAAAGTGCGGGATATGGTATTAAATGATCGACGAATAAAAGTGCTTGGAATAGACAATACCATGGGCTTCTCAAATGATCGCGTTCATATAATTTTGCATGAAGAACTATAGATGAAAAAGCTTTCTGCAAGATGGGTGTCGCCCAAAAACACATAAGAATGAAATTTTCTTAAGCTTGTTTGGATCGTTTTAAGAAAACTAAAATAGATTTTAGGCAGCGTTTCATAACACTATACTCCAGACACAAAAGATCAATCCAAACAGTGCATTGAAGCCACAGGAAGTGGGCATATTATGGCAACGATTTTTTGGGACTTCAAAGGCATGTTGTTAACTGACTATCTGAAAAAGGGTAAAAGAATAAACAAAAAATTCGAGAAAAACGTCCTGGCTTACAAAACAAAAAAAAATAATTTTTCATGAAAACAATGCACCAGCGCACCCACCTCATTCTTCTGCTTTAGTTCCCAGTAACTTTTACCTGCTCCCAAATCTAAAAAAATTCCTTGCTGGCGTTTTACCTCAAATGAAGATGCAAATTACAGTTTAAGGCCTTGAGCAAAACTATTTTAATCAAGGGATAGAATTGCTAGATAAGCATTGGACTAAGTGTATTGAAGTTTCAGGAGATTATATTGAAAAATAAAAATGTTTTTGAAAAACTAACTATTCTCCTAAACGCCCTCGTACCAAAATTTTCTAGCTAACAATCACATATTTTAAAAGTATGTAAAAAACAATTATTATTTTAATTTGAACTGTTAATTTTAAATCATTGATATTTCTTTTATTTCGGCTCGAGTTCATTAAATTTAATTTTTCATTAAATTATTTTTACTGAAGGTAGGAGTTGTTACATGAAAATTAGTATTAAAATGTATTGATAATTTTTCTTGGCTTAGGATTCGAACCTGGGTTGTTAGTTGAATTTACATATGTTTCTCATCAGAATTCTTTACGTTCTCACCCTCTGCATCACTGCGATGCCCGCTAGCCTACAGTCAAACATCAATCCTTTAACCAGTATCACTGGTGGTTCGAAATTTGCTGTAATTATCATTTTTCATTTATTTTACATGTTGCCTCCTTTTTCTTCAGTTTTTTCGTAGTTATGCCAAGACTTCGTCTCGAAAATAGATATCATAGAAATTGTGTCTCGTGTCTCTACAATCAATATCTTAGAATTTTACAAACAAATTCAATTTCTATCGATTAAATTTTCAACTTCTCGTCTATTTATTTTGTGTACCATGAGTTGGCATAAACATACTTTTGTTAATCAATTTAAAAATAATCAATTTTTAACCTTGTACAAAGGGTTAAAGTCTAGCGTCTGATAAGTTTAGTTATTTATAGCTTCTTATAATGTATAAATATGTATTTAGTTAGCAATTCAAGTTTAACTAAATATTTTCTAATTTATTTATACAAAACACGCAAGCAGTTTAACCTTTTAGTCATCATCATAATGAAAAGAAGCAACAAAAGTAGCGACTTAAAGCCATAAAAAGAATTAGAAGGTATTAGAATTATAGATTATAAACTTCCGTAACATTTTAACAAAAGTGAGCTACTTTTATAAGGAGATATTTGAAATTTTTCA
This sequence comes from Bellardia pandia, assembly GCA_916048285.2. NCBI lineage: Eukaryota > Metazoa > Arthropoda > Insecta > Diptera > Calliphoridae > Bellardia > Bellardia pandia. The sequence continues at coordinate 94,684,092 of OU696531.1, read as the reverse complement.
AGGAACTTGTAACCTGAAATTATTATTAAAAATATTGGGATTATATTACATGACATGTTGTTCGCTTTCGCTTAAGATCAATGGAAAGCGACGATGATGCGAAATTATATAATTTATATTTTGGACAATAACTTATCAAATAAGCCAACACAGTTGTGGGAATATAGTAGATGACATCGATGACATACGATGACTTCATCGCTCAAAAAATACCTTGTGAAACAATATGATAAACAAATCGAGGGACGTATTTTGCCAAACCGATTGTGAAAACTCAGATCTGTAATTTCGTGGAAAAATCATTGACCTAATATACATTTATATTTTTGGGCATGAGAGAGATAAGACCAGTTCAAACTCAGAATTCAAGGAAATAAATTCGCTATGCATAAAGGGCTCAGGTACGCAAAAGAAAAAAAAGTTCCACAAAATCAGATAAAACGATAACAAATGCGAGAGACACATATGTACGTTAGGAATTGAACAGCTTGACTTTCTGGATATTCCTGCCAGATTTTACTAAATGAGAATTTTTCCTCTTGCGAGTATTAATTGTAAATTTCTTTAAAAAATATTTATTCGAAGTTTACTTCAAGTTATAATATTTTAGTTCATTTCTGCCCGTTTGTTTTGATTGTCAAATTTATGGAAAGTTAAAAGAAAACATGAATTTCTTCACGAAAACTGAGCCACAATGAGCAACATTATACAGTATTAGTGGGAAGCTTCAATATCCCCTCAATTGCAAATTCTATCTGCAATATTTGTATTTATCATATGAAATTATTTAGCATTAAGTTCACGAAATCCTGATTGTTTTTATGTGCTATGCAGACCTTTTATATTGTTAAAAATCTTTTTTCTTTATTAATTCGGCTTGAGGTCTCTTTTATTAAAAATATAAAAACTCCTGTTCGTTTTTAATTTTTATTATCTTTTATTAATTTCCAATATTTTGACCAACTTTGTTGAGCATTTTCAGCAAAAAAATATAATTTAATGTTTAATACAGTGATGTTCAATGTTAATGTCTTAAGTTTCTTTCCCCAACATCTTCTTGGCAAGAAAAGTGTCCAGTTTGTCGCTCTTATCAGCACATGTCACCATAAAATGACCTCAGACAAAGATATTAGTTTGACAGTAACTCGAAATGGTAATTTTCTAAGGGACAATATGAATTTTACATTTGTACATGTAATATTGTAATATTTTTTAATGTCTTTGACACTATATTATTCTTTTTCGGAACGACCTGCGTTATACCAATATTTACTAGTTATACCAAGAACACTATTCGCCTTCCATTAATTGATTTAATGTTTTGCTTTTATTGGCTGTCTCCAGTATTTTTGACATGTTTTCAAGATGCACACCAAATTTTATCATAGATATAGCTGACGTTTTAACTGTTTTGCAGCACAGAAAATCATTTTGATAAATTATTTTTTTTTTTTTTTTTTGATAAATAATGCATGAAAAACTAAAAATGCGTATAATTCATAACATTTTTTACAACATATTTTCTGAGTAATTTTGGCAATTTTAGTTAAATTTATCATAATCAACAGTAATGATTTTGAACCTCCTGTTTCGTATCCCACTAATTGTTTAATTTAGACTGGAGAAAACTGGATTCCATAAGGCAGCTGGAACAACGTATATTTATCTCATGAATTATGCATTTCGCATCTTTCGCTTGGCTGTATCTTCATGCATCAATTTTAAATCGAATTGTTGGCTGTTGAGACTTGGTAGTTGTATTGGTGGGGAATAACCTACTTCTGGATAGAGGATAGGGGATGGTCGTTAATTGTTAAACGGTGGGCTATCAAGATGAAGTTTATTATTTTAAATTCTCCATAGGAGTAATTATAATAGATTTAGTGAATATAAAAACTGAAACAAGGATTTAATACGTTTTAGTATGGGTTTACTACAATTAAAGTTTCTTTTCTTAAATTATATGTGTGTATGCTTATATATATATATATACTATGTCCTGTGGTTCCTAGTTGGAACAAAGGGCCGCAATGTGTGTATGCTTACGTATGTTATATTAAATTTGTAGCGCAAATAAAAAGGGGAACAAAATGGATGCTAAGTTCTCGTAGATGTGATGGCAGCTGCACGCACTCCTGGGTAACGTGTTGAGTGATCTCTTGTTAAAAAGCAAGTGTGTACACTCGCAAGAGCAACAGTCAGTGTTGCCAAAACATTATTGGGAAAAAATGCTAGATTTTTCTCAAAAAAATGCTAAAAAGTGCTAAAAATTTAACAAAAGTGCTAAAAAAAAAGTGCTAACAAAAAAAAATAAAAAAAATTGGCTTTATAGTAAACTATGAGATCTGTATTTCTTTAAAATTCATTTTCATACTTAAATATGAATAAAGAAATTGAAAATACATCTTTTCTTAAAAAAAAATCAAAAATAAAATGTTCTATTCATTTTTAAAAATAAAAATCGGAAAAAAAATTAACTTTTTAAATTTATATTTTATCACATAAGTTTTAAGATCACGAAAATAATTTGATGAGTTTAAAAATTCCAGTCATTATCATCATTATTATTATTATCATAACTTTCACTAGATCCAATTAATTTCAGATAATTCGTTGGGACATCATATTGGCAACAACACTTTCCGCTTCCTTTTAATCCGTATCTTATATGTTATTAAATTATATCATAAAATTAAGAAATTAACAATTAACAATAAAGTCTTACCTAATTGCTAAAACAGAATGTAATGTAATCGGTTTCTTATATTTGTCTTTATGATGTTCATTTGACTGAACACACTTTCAACGTCCGCATTAGACCACGGAAGACTGAGAAGTTTTAAAACAAAATTGGCAATTTCCTCGAATCTCTTGTTACCTCCGGCATCTCTATATGCTTTTACCTCTGCCCAGAAAGATACTGTGTTGTTTTTATTAATCCATTTTATATATTTAATGTTGGAATATTGGTCAATTATTTTTCCAATTTGTTTCTCGCTAATACAAAATAATTTTAAAATTGCTAAAATTTCGCCTTTTTGGGGACTTAAAACGTTTTGGACCGAAAAAAATCTATATTTTGTAAAACTTTTATATTGTCTGGTAATTTTAAATAAAGAAGGGGTTAGTTTATGTATTTTTTAATGCATATTTATATATATAGTTTAATTTAAAACACAAATTAACTTAATTGTTAAAGATATTTTTGCGGGAAAATAATTAAAAAATTATTAAAATACCAAAAATTTAAAAAAATGCTAAAAATGCTAGAAAAATATTTAAAAATGCTAGAAAAAGTGCTAGGTGCTAGATTACTTTTTTGGTGCTAAATGAGTTTAAAAAGTGCTAGATCTAGCACAAACAGTGCTAAATTAGCAACACTGGCAACAGTATATATAGCTTACAAGCGATTAGGTGTGGTGAGTTTATATAAATCAAGTAAAGAGTTCAGTTAGATTTAAATACATAAATTGGACTCAATTCAATTCAATGGGTTAATTAATATGTAAGTACAGTAAGAAAAATAAATGGAGTTTTATTAATATTTACATTTTCGAATTATTTTATAATGTACAAATCTACTTTGTCCAGTAGTCAAGCTCCTTATAGTTGCTTAGGGCTATACTGAGACTCGTAACAAGGAGATAAACTGCGTGTATGCAACATTCATAAAATGCAACAAAATAATTATCCACTTACATCCTAAATTCGGCTTCGATTAAGAATTAATTCAAGCTAAATTTGATAGTGGTGCAGAGGGGTCAGAACGCAAAAAGAATTCTGATGAGAGAAAGTGGTGTTTCTCGAAACATATGTAAATTCAACCAACAACCCAGGTTCGAATCCCAGTCAAGAAAAATTATCAAAAATAAAATTTTTTCAAGTTGTAAAACAATTCCTACTTCAGTAAAAATAATTTAATGAAAATTAAATTGAATGAACTCAAAGCCTAACTAAAGAAATATCAAAAATGAGACCAATAACGTATATAATTTAGTTCGCTTAATTTCAAAGTATAAACCAAAAACTGTTGCGGCAGAAATTAATCGCATTAATCATATTGCTAGTTTTGCATAGTACTCGAGCAAATTAATGAAATGCATCAATGACAAACCAGTAGACGATTCCCTTAACTTAAGCGGTCAAATTTCATATTTTAATGATGTTGTGTTAATTTACATTTGTTACAAAATAAAGAAGGGAAGATATTTACTAAGAGTTTTTCGAATCCGGCCAACTCCATTTAATCATTTAAAATGTTACTTATATGAAGACATATTAGACGTATGTGGAATATTTATTTACTTGCACTAATTAAATATTACGTAGTGGTTATGGGGGATATAAAATATATTAAATAACACACTGATACAAAATTGGATGAAATAGAAAAACCTGGGACCGGATATTATTTTTCTTGTAGAGCTAGTCGAATAAAAGAAGATTCCAATAGTTAAATATGCCGGACACTTCCAAAATTCGGTTTTACGGTTAAAACCCCGGTTTGTGTACCTTTGCGCACTTATAAGCCTGTAATTTTGTTCATAATGATCCGATTTTCTATTTCTTACTTTACTTCATCTGATCTCCATATTATCTACACCACCTATATTCGACCGAAAATGGAATACAACTCCTATATATTTGCCGGTGCTTTGAAGTCTATTTTGGAGTTACTCGACCGCGTACAGGAGAAGACGATGCTTATCGGTGACATTGCGATATCCAACTGTATTGATTCATTTCATCGTCGTTTGCATTTCACGGTTCTATCGATACTATAATGGAATGTGTTCTGTTGAAATTAGGGAATTTGTTTCTGAAACACGTAGTTTTCGCTCGACTGGACAGTAGATCGCACAACACATAACAAGGTAAATTCGTTTAGCTGTACTGTCCGTATGTGGAATAAACTAACAGCAGAAGTATACCCTGCCATTTTCAATATAGGAAAATATAAAACCAATGTTCACAAACACTACTCCCTCTATCCTCCCTCCCATAACCTATTTTCCTAGTTCCAACACAATGCATTGCATGATTAGGGGTTGTGCTGGTCCAAGCAACAAAAAAAAAAAATAAAAAAATCATGGAAACTTGTTGTAAAAGTCGGCATACATTATGCGGTTATAACTCATAAAAAAATGTCTATGGGTTATATTTAGCCATGATGTTCATAGAAATCTTAACTATACGAAGATTTTATATGATATAAAGTTCAGTTTAAATTGCTAAACGATAATCGATAATATAAAATAGCAGCCATTAAAATAAAACAGTGTTTAATAAAAGACTATAGTCATTAATATAAAATTCTAGCCCTTAATGTAAGACTAAAGTCTTTATTTTAAGACTGTAGTCTTTAAAAGAACATGGTAATCTTTAAAAAGACTGTTGTCTTTAATATGCAATTGTAGTCTTTAATATAAGACTACATATAGTATTTAATATAAAAGAGTAGTCCATAACATAAAGCTATAGTCCTTAATATAAAAGTCTTTATTATAAGAGTGTAGTATTTAAAAGAAAACTATAATCTTTAATATAAGACTGTTGTCTTTCATAAAACATCATGGTCTTTAATATAAAATGATGGTCTTTAATATAATACCGTAGTCTTCAATTGAAGATTGTACTCTTTAATACAAGACTGATGTCTTTAAAACCAGTCTTTAATATATGACTGTATTCTTTAATATAAAACTCTAGTTCTTAAGATAACACTTTAGTCTTTAATATAACATATATATGCAAACATTTTGAACGAAAAGTTATGTATCATATAACTCTACTAAGTTTAAGGCCGTCTATATAACAACAGTTAATAAGCATAGTCAAAATCTAATCATCACAATCTGCTACTGCTGAAAATTATCTTTAATAATACTTGCAATATAACAAATATGTTACGCACTTGAAAGTGTGATAATGCCCATGGTCGTCAGGTTTTGATGATGTTCAAGGACATTAGCCTTTTTTTTTTTTGATACACCGCCACCACAACATCAAACTCCAACTATAGTGTACTAAGAATTCAGCATTTACCTTCTCAAATGTCTTTAGCCTTCTCAAAGCCACCAAAAAACGAACAACTAAATAAACTTTTACTCCCTCCAGGCCAACATCAAACACAGTTTGTAATAAAGGTACTTAAATGCAACCAAAAATATAATTAATTGCTACAACTAAATAGTACTTCTTTTGTTGTTGCTTACCACTTTTCTATTCTTTTGTTTTACATTTTCCTGTGTCTTTGTGTTTTTTTTTTTTCTTTTTCTTTTTACTTTTCTGTTGTCAAGTTGTCGCTGTAATATATCCTTAATACTTGTTAATGCTTACTACATACATACATACTTTTTTACTACAGGACTAACACATATTAGCAGTTAAAGTAAGTTAGTATGTACAAGTGCGTGTGTATTTGCCACTGGCAACAATATATCATTTGTTGCTTTTATGTTTTTTAAACCCAAAATAACGGCAAAAGTTTTGCCATTTGTGTTTTTCTCTCTTCCCTGCTTTCATCAATTGTTGCTGTAAAACTCTTTTAGTGTTTCTGCTCTCTTTCACTTCCTCTTGCTTAAATAGCAAATACCTACAAAAATACTACATTTCTGAGAACAACGTCGTCTACAATTAAGTTGCTATTTGTTGAACTTCTTTAGTTTATATTATTATTGTTATTTTTGTATTTGTTGTATTTTAGTTTATTTCGAGGGTAAGAAATTAATGTTAGTGCGTGTTAAAAAATAAACAAAAAAAAAAAAAACTATTGTATAATTTTAGGTGTGTTCAGGTATTTATTTAAGTCATTAGGTAATAAACTGTTTTTATGTTAGACATAATTAGTCGCAAAATGTGGATGTGATAAATGGTTGAAACACATTTTCATGTGGCGCTGTTCAAACAAACACACTCAACTTTCAACGAGTAACACTAGAGTCTTTTAGAGTATAAGAACTTTTTAATGCAATAAAACTGTTTAAAAAATAAAGTTTAAGATCCAGTTTAAATTAAATTTAATTGAAAACCGCCAACTTGTGCAAAAAATTGTACAAACTATTAGAAAATGAACTTGGCTGTTTGTAATTTTATCATAAAGTTATAAATTTTAAGGTTTATAATCAGAAAATATTTAAAATTATTAAGTAATGTATAAAACTTGATTTAAATACTTAACTCTAGAAAGAAATTTATTGATTATTTATTTTATTTACATAATTTTAGAATTTTCTTAAAAAAATGTTTTTAAAGACCCCTTTAACACAAAAATTAAAGCATATTTAAGGGCGATTTTCACAGATTTATTACTGCCAGCATTCTAGCTTACATTTATCTATTAATATTCCATAAATGCATAGCAAATTATTAAATTGGCCATAAAAATGCCTTCACAAACATTAGCAAAAACCAAAAAAACAGGGAAACTAAAAGAATCAAATTTCAACAATTCATTTGTCTACTCAAACAAAAACTAAGATTTTGTGGTATAAGTTTTTTCTCTGCTTTTCGATATGGCCCAAATAACTTGCGAAACATGTTGTGCATACAAAATTTGTCTGAAAACAAAACGACCCATAAAACGTCAAAACCAAGGAATAAAGAGGGCGTTTTTTTGGACAAGTAACACACAACACTACAAGAAAAAAGTAATAGAAATATAAAACAGGTCACATAAGACTGGTAAACGTGAAAGCCTAAAAGTATGCATTAACATGAATTAAAATGCCATAACACACAACAACAGTAGTAAAGTTGTTGCTGCTGTTGTATTTTGTTTGACACGACAAACAGAAAAATTATAAAATGATATGTACAAAGAAACATTTAAGAAAATTACATTTAAAAAGAAAATAATGATACTTTAAAGAAACTGAAAATGTAGGTGATTTTATGGTCATTAAGTATAGTTTATGTAGCTTCAAATAAAGTTTCGTGGGTTTTGGTTGGGATATTTTTAAAATATTTAAATACCTATTTAAATAATAAAATTTGTATAAACATGAAAGTATATCTGCAACAGGCAATATCAAAATAATATGAAATATGTTCTTTCTAATTAAATAACATAGAAATGATTGCAAAAAATACCCTATTTTCCTCTTTTTTAAAAAATTGTATTCCCTACAATTTCTCTACGTTTTTTTAACTTTTTGGTCGAAAGTAGAAAAGTTAAAGAAAATTGTTTTTGTTAAGCCAATGAAGATCCTGTGCTTATTTAAATTGTGTAATTAAGTCGTAAACGACTTGTAGAATTATGTATTGCGCCATATGGTCAGGTGCAAAATAGAAACCGAATATTCTGTGAATTTATTTTATTCAATTCATTTAACTTTTTATTGACATGAAGTTATGTTGGGCGTATGTGGAATATTAATTTTTTGCATTAATTAAATATTACGTATACGCAGTGCAGTGTGAATTTGATTCATTGGGAACACGATTCTGTAGACTTTTAAAATAAGTTTTATATTATGGTTGACCATTATTAATTAACACACACTTTCTGTCATATACATGGACCGTTAAATATCTGGTATTTAAGGAAATAAATATATTTTTCAGCAAAGCAACATTTCATAAAAATACACAATTCCCATGTATTTTGTTACATGCAATACAATATCTAAGGTATGGTCACACATGGCAAATATTTACTCAAAAAAGCGTAACCACTGATTTTAACACAAATTTGTTTGACGTTATTTACTCTTGCCAGAGTTTTGCAAGATCTAAGAGCATCAAATAAAAAAGGTTTAAAGGTTTAATGAAGGGTTTTCCCAAAATAATGATTCTATTAATAGCAATATTAATTTTATTTAATATTTAATAATTTACCCATTGGCTTGCAACAGATACTGCGAATGGTTTCATGGGGACAATTGCTGAATAGTAATAAATATTTTGCATTATTACTTTAACTAGCTGCTGGTAATTTTTTGTGTCAAACTTGATAAGATGATTTTTTCTACAGCCCTTACATGCATTACATTCTCCATATGCAATTCGTAATGTTCACAAACATTTTAAAAGGCTTAACACGTAATTACTGCAGTATCTCATGCTAAATGCTTAGCTATAAAAGAACGTACAAAAAAGAAAAAAATAACTAACTTTTAACCCCAAGACCACTAAATGACTTTAGTATTTTTGGTTACATAAACGAAGATAAAACGACTAAAGGACAGAAAGTAAAATAGAAACTAAAATGACTTAAAATTAGCAACACAGAAAAAATAGTGTTTAAAAAATATACAAACGAAAACTGATTAATTTTGAAACTGTACTTTAAAAGTGGCAAACAATGTCTCCTTTTGAAAAGTATTATTATGAATAAATATATTATAATAACATTTCAAATTGAAAAAGGTCTGGTCAGACTCATGTATAATATAAAGGGGTAGTAATGGTATTAATAACGAACCAATAGTGTTATTTGAATCAAATATCAAATTAACTTAAAAAAAATACAATAACATGTAATAAACGGAAATGAAATTACATGTTATAAATTTGGGTCAAAACCAAACTCGTACACTTTTGACATTACAATCAATAATGACCAGTAGTATTTCATAAGAAGACCTTTGATTTGGTAACCATTATCAACTTCCTGCAGTGATGCATTGCACAACGTTATGAGAAAATGAGGGTCCTATTGTCTCCCTTCCACTGCAACAATTCGATTTACCTGTAGGTTTTACGACATGTGTTGTTTTATTATATTGGAATCAAGATAATTCCAGAATTTTTCGTTTGTGGTAAAGTTGAGACTCTGCAATGGTGCCTCAGATTATAAGCCTTATTCTACGGACCATGGTGCCCCGATAGACTAGGCGATATAGTGCCGGGCTCTCAGTCAAAGGGTTGCGGGTTCGATTCCCGCCAAAGACTCTTGGTAGACAAGTCAGACATATATAGACCAGTCAGACATATGTAAACTAGTCAGACATTTGGTAGAGAATCTAAGGCATCGCAATGGATCATATTGGTATCAGGGTGAGGGTGTGAGGTGACTCAACCCAGCCTTCCTACCTAACCTAACCACACCTAACCTACGGACCATTGTCCTGGTGGAAATTATTATTGTTTATTTAATTAGTCTATGAATAGAAATCCTTACAGACTATTAACAAAAAAAAATTATTTTTACTTAATTTAGGAATATTATAATAAATAGAAAAGAAAGTTAACAATTGAGAAAGACAATAATTTTATATTTAATAATACTAGAATTGAGACCAAAATCAACAAATTGGTATAAATCATTAAATTGTCTACATATTCGAACAAATGGGTCTGCATAAGCATAATTTGTACTACAGAATTTTACATGCAAAGGCTTATAGTATCGAGAATTACGACGTGGAACATTAAATTTTACAAATTTTAATATTCACAATTAATATTTCCATTTACAATATTCAACATAAAACATACATTTAACATAATACGACGACTTCTCAAGGTGGGTAATTTAATTAAAGCCAATTTGTTCGTATAAGATGGTAAATTAGAGTAATTCCATTGAAAACTTCTTAAACACAAAAAAGCAAAAATTGTTTTTGCACGGACTCAATTTGTTCATTATAAAAATAATAAAACTGAACGTAAGAGTACAGGAGTAGTACTGTTGGATATAGAAAAAGCATTTGACTCCATATGCCATAATGGACTAATTTATAAACTTAAAAAGTTTGGTTACCCAATTTATATACAAAAAATCATACAAAGCTTTTTACATGAAAGATCATTTGTAGTCAATATTGGAAATGATTACTCTACACTTCGAAATATCCCAGCTGGGGTACCTCAAGGGTCAGCATTATCACCTACATTATATTCAATTTACACCTCCGATTTTAAAATTTTAAGAGATCAGACTGCAGCATTGTATGCGGATGATACGGCCATTATCACAAGAGGTAAGGTCTCAAATGCTATTGTTAAAAACATGAGAAAAGCTTTCTTACATGCCCAAAAATATTTCACTAAATGAAAAATAAAAATAAATGAGACAAAAACACAAGCCACAATTTTTCCTTTCAACAAATCACCAAAAAGGATTCCTACAGTCCCGCTATGTATCGGAGGAACAGAAATTCCTCTTCTTGACACTATCAAATATTTGGGAATAGTATTAGACAAAAAACTTACTTTTAGACAACACGTCATGCAAACATGTGAAAAAGCAGTAAGATGTGGGAGAGCTTTATTTCCATTATTAAATCGAAAATATACGCTAAATTGTAAAAATAAGATTTTACTCTACAAAATGTGTATACGACCAATTATGACATACGGATGCCAAGTTTGGTCAAAATGTTGTTCAAAAACGTATGTCAAAAAACTCCAAGTGATTCAAAATAAAAATCTAAAAATTATATTCAACTTACCTAGAAGATACTCAACCAATAGACTTCATAGAAACTATGAACAAGAGAAGTTCGAAGCAGTAATTTGTAATTTAACGCAACGATTTGAAGATCGAAATAGATGTTTAAATTATGATATAATAAGAAATTTGTAATATTAACATCTTCCTCACCTTCAGCAATGAAATTGATAGAAGCGTTAATGAAAAAAATTCTTCAAATTTTAACTAGGTTTTTCCTATCTTTTTTTCCTAATACTGTAAATATATATCTTTTTAATTAGTATATTTATTTTTAAAAACATAAGTTTATATTTGTTGTAATACCTTTAAGTAAAATCTCAAATAATGTAATTATTAAGCAAACAATTTTAATTGATGACGATAGAATAAAATATTAATAATAATTAATAATTGTTCATTATAAATCTCATAATAAGGATTCCATATGATGGATGCATATTCTAGAATGAGTCTAACTAGCGATACATACAGTTGTTTAGTTATGTATGGATCACAAAATTCCTTAGCCCACCGCTTTATAAAAGCAAGTACAACGCTAGCCTTGTTTACAGTTAAAGTTATATGAGGTATGAAGTTTAATTTTATCTCAAGTAGAATTCCAAGTTCAATCAATGATTCGACAAGATCTCCAAAACCGCATGTATTTACATTTTGTTTAGGTTTATCTCCATCATATTCTATTCGCACCAACGTAAAAAGTTATCAAGATTATTTGGAAGCAAATCATGGCCAGTATAATCATTAATGATACAAGGTGGCGCAAAAGTAATCCTCCTATCAGAAAATGCTATAAATTTTGCGAGGCCCCTAATGTAAGTTCTGTTTTGACATTTGTGTAGTAAACACAAGCGAAATACACGTTAATAAACAATGTTACGCTACACTGCTCCAAAACGCGGAATATTGCTGACTATTCATTTGACCAATAATCGGTCGGTGACAGCCAAAAAAACATCGGAAGTTTATTTTTGCGCCACCTTGTAGATGATGTTTATGAAATTTTATTGTAAAACTAACTAAAAACTAATCAATCTGTACCCTTGTCCCTTCCAACTCATTAGCGAATATTTACCATGCATCACCGAAGGTTTTAGATTTGTTGATACGAGCTCTTCATTAGCTTTTCGCAACGATTCTAATGCTGTCAATTAGAATTCAACATATTGAAAAAAGAATAATATATCTTTTGGAAAATTTACTTAGTGCAAATTCAATATATTTCATTCAGATGGAAAGCACTATGGATATGAAATTGAAGCTCAAATTGAACAACATAAAAACATACGATTAAAACTGAAATTAAACTGCAAACTGAACTTCATAAAGACCTCCGATTGAAGCCTAAATTTAACTACAAACTGAACTTCATTAATACCTGCGATTGAAACTAAAATTGAACTTCACAAAGTCCTATAATTAAAGCGTTACGATCGAAGCTGAAATTTAGCTTTTAGTTTCAAGTTAAATTTGAACTGTAAAGACCTACGATTGGAATACAATTTAAATTGATTGAGCAAAATTTGAGCTTATTAAGAACACCTCAATCTCTTAAGGACATTACAATTCCTGCTTATTAGCTTATTAGCAAACCTTTCCCTGTTTTTAGGAAAAATTTAAAACTTTTGCATTAAATTCCATTGTACTTTTCAGTCATTTCCTAGTTGTATTACATTTTTGTTTTCCTCACTTTTTTGCAAATGAGGGAATGTTATTTCTGATGTTTATATAGTCACGTTGTTGCTCTACTTGTGTTTTTCATTTCTGTTTTTTTTTTTTTTTTTTGCAAATTTTTCTTCTCGAACTATGGAAAAACAGGCTTAGTCACTCGCAGCACTCCCCTGTTGTTAAGCAATAAAAACTATAAAAATTCTTTCTATAGTTTCCGATTTTTTTTATACGTTTCTGTTTTTTTTTTATGTGCCATGATTTTGTTTAATTTTTTTTGTAGATTTTTTGTTACACACACACAAACATACCTTTAAATAGTGTATTTGTGCATGAGTATCCTTTTGTAGCCTGGCCTCTTTTTTATGTATAATAGTTTTTGTTGTTGCTGCTGTATTTTGGTGTTTTCCAGTACGTGAGTTTCATACCAAATTTAGTTTTATTGTATGCTTGTAAGTATAAGTATATATTTGTGTGTGTGTGTGTATCTGCGAGTTGATGTCTAACATAGGTTTGCGCGTTCATTGTATTTAAAGTTAGTATTTGATTTTTATTTAAAAAAAAAAAAGTTGTTTTTAAGTCTTTTGTTATCTGACTCTTATTTAAGGTGAAAACAAAATTGTTTGATTTAATACTGACCAGTATACTTGTGGTATTCAACTGTTTAAGGATTTTTGTTTACAGGTTTTTGCTCGTTTTTGAGAAATAGTTTACGCAAAGTTTAAAGTGCAATATAATTGTAAAGATTATCAACTAAGTCCGTGTATAAAAACTTTTAAAGGATTAGATTTGATATCAAAGTCGCCACACCTAATAGATTTTTTAGACTGTTAGAGTTAACTTATCAATCATATTTCAGTTTATAAAACGTGATCGATTTATTTAAAGAAAAAAACACAGGAAATTCAAATTTATTGGGGAATGTTTATTATTATTTGAAAGAAGATTCTTTCGCTTTTATTTTTTGAAGATTATGTCTATCAAATGTTGGCGGTTGCTACGTTGCAGATAGTCTATCCGTTGAGTCCAATTATCAATAACTTATACGAGCATTTCGACTGGTACCTGGTGTTTTCCTCCAAGGTCTGAATGGAAGCGGGTTTGTCCGCATAAACTTTAGACTTTACATATCCCCACAGGATAAAGTCTAACAGTGTGATATCACAAAACGTGAAATTATGTGCTCACCGAAGTGTTTTGTCAATAAATCCATTCAATGTCGCTTGGAAAGGTCGAGCGGGTTCAGTTGTTGCACAAGCTGTATTTTGTACGCTTTCAATTTAAAGTCTCGGCATAAATGCGTCAAGACATTCCATACGTTGCTTCGAACGGTCTTCTGGTACCGCCGCTATATTATCTATCCAGTAATGCATGCTGGGTCTCATAATGGGTGATGGTGTTGCAATTAGTACGCTCAGTAGGCCGAATATCTTGACCATAATTTGACTGAAATGCACGAAACACATTCCTCACAGAACGTGAATTTACGTAATAAAGTTGAAGAATTTTTAAATTTTGTTCACGCGTAAGTCTTTCATTTTGAAATGTCACACAATACTAAACCAAAACAAGTTTGAGTTCTATATTCGGCTGTGCCGAATCTTAAGTATCCTCCACCTAAACGTACTAAGAAATACAGAAACTACACTGGTTAGAGGACTAGTATATCCTAATTCTGTGTTTTCTATTCAGTGTTAGTGCAAATTTGATTTATATTTTATATATTGCTTGAAAGGCACTATTACCCATTGGTCGTATTTTACTAATGTGATTTTATTTTAAATGTTTTAAAATTGTATCTAATTTTGAACATTTATAATTGATGTAATTACCGATTCTTAATATTGCTACGTTTCTACTAATGTGGTTTCTACGTATTTTAGGCTTATTTTGGTTGAATTTCATGTCAATAACGTTATTTACAAGAGTTATTATGCTCGGAAATGGACTTAATTCGGCAGCTATTGCCAATTATTGACTGACAGCTATAAAATCCAGTAGCATAATTGCCGTATACCTGATATTAGTATGATTTCTGGATTAAAATTACTGACCTATTTAAAAGTTGGTTCGATATCGATATTTTTTTCCGAAATGGTTCTTTTATGGCAGCTGTGAAAAATTATGGGCCGATCTTCTTAAATTTTGGCACAGTTATTTTAATGCATATGAGGATATTTCACGTCGAATTTCAACATAATAACTGTATATTTAAGATATATATTAGTATTAACGTGGATTTTGGAAGTGGACCCTATATGGGGGATATAGTCAAATATGGAACGATATTCTCAAAATCCAGCAGATTGATTTAGGCATGTATTTAAATGATCCGTGTAAAATTTTGGATCGGTACCGTTATTTATAGGAGATTCATGAGTACTAAAGTGATTTTCGGAAGAGGGCTTTATATGGGGTATACGATTAAAAATGTACCGCTATTCACAAAATTTTGCGGGATGATTTTTGTATATATGTAAATTATCTGTGCAAAGTTTTGAGTCGGTACTGAAAGATAAATGGCTATTTTAGATGTGGTCCTTATATGGGAGCTATGACCAATTATGGGTCGACCATCATAAAATTTAGTACAACAATTTATTTACCTATAATGATTATTTATGTCAAATTTTAACAATATTTGTATCAGTTTAAACATTATTTATATCAGTTTTGTTCATATTTAAGGGAATTTTGGTAGTGGACTTTATATGAGATCTATGGTGAAACATGGACCGAACTAAAAACAAATTTTGTTTCGCGATTTCTTTTTGCATAAAACTCATTCCTACTTAATTTTGTATTGATATTCCAATTTTATAGGCATTTATATAAAATTAAGCAATATTTGGGGAAGATTTTTATATGGGGGCTATGAGAAATCATGAACCTATTCGTACTATTTTCCTCACACTTTCTTCTTTTATCATAAAAACAACAACAGAAAATACAAAATTTCATGGGAATATCTGCAATATATTTTAAAAAAATTGCAAAAAAAAACTGTTTAAAAATATCAATTTTTTATAGAAGTTGTCTTACATTTTGATCCGTAACTCTTGTTGTATTACACCGATTTTGCTGATTTTCAATACCAAACTGCTTAGGAGAAGTATAAGCGGTTTTTTGTAAACTTTGTTGATTTCGGTTATGTCCTTTGGATTGAAAGTGTTGTACAAACAGACAGACATACGGACAGACAGACACACAGACAGCCAGACAGACAGACAGACAGACGGACATGGCTCAATCGACTTAGAATTAAACTTAAGGACCAAAAATATAATATAACACGGATTGACAAACTACTTATGGTGGTGGAGGGTACTAGTGCTGGCAAAGAATTGAGTAATGGGCCCTATTTTTTGGATACTCAATACTCAAAAGTAGTTACTCGATACTTTCTGAGTTGTATTTTTAAGCAAGTTGAGTGGGTAAAATAGTGCATACAAACACATAACTGTATAAAAAGACAACAATGTATAAGCTATAAAATTAAACCAACCGCCGAATTAAGCTGTCTATTATTTCTTAAATTGTTGTTAACGTTGAATTAAAAGTTAGCTTTACATTTAGTTTTGATTTAATAATAAAAGACATACAAAACCAATAATATTTGAAGATCTATTATTATTTCTTAAAGAAACTACTTCAATTTGCAGATAAAAACTATGCGTTACAATTTAAAAAAATCCGTTAAAAGTATCGAGTAGTATTGAGTAACGAAATGAAAAGTATTGAATATTATTGAGTAATGGAAAGTAGTAGAATTTGCCAGCACTAGAGGGTATAATAATATGACAGCATGGCACGACTCACACGTGATCTCTCAAAAAAAAGGCTATTGCAAAAAGTATCTATACTCAAATCACCCTTTACTCAAGTCTTATTTATACTAAATTTTGTTCTACATTTGTGGCTTAATTTATGCTTAATTTTATTCTGCTCTCGTGATTTTATTTAGTTATACAAAATTTAGTTCTGAATTTAGTTACACTAAATTTAGTTTAACATTCGTGGCTTCAAGTATACTAAATTTTGTTCTGCACTCGTGGATTCAATTATACTAAAATTTATTCTACATTCGTGGCTTTATTTATGCTAAATTTTATTCCATATTCTTGGCATTATTTATTCTAAATTTTGTTCTACACTCGTGTCTTCATTTATGCTAAATTTTGTTCTACATTCGTCGCTTTATTTATGCTAAATTTTATTCCATATTCTTGGCATTATTTATTCTAAATTTTGTTCGACACTCGTGTCTTCATTTATGCTAAATTTTGTTCTACTCTCGTAGCACAAATTTAGTCCTAAATTTAGTTATACTGATTTAAGTTCTGAATTCAGTTCAACTAAATTTAGTTCCGCATTCGTGGCTCCAATTATACTAAATTTTCTTTGACAATTATACTATCATACTATATTTTGTTCTACATTCGTGACTTCATTTATACTAAATTTTCTTCTTCACTCATATATTATAATCAAAATGATGCCGCAAATTTCGCTGCCAAATAATATTGAATTCAAATTTCTCATAATAAACCCTCTTTAAACAAAACTCATTTAAACTTTTCTTTAATATGTCATTCAATTTTCAATTAATATTATTTTGTATTTAGTATTCATATTTTCCCACCCCTTCAGCCTTTAGCTGGCAAACATTTAAGCACTAATATGAAAACGTGCCAAAGCACTTCAAATAGAGATTATCTACTTAACGGATATTAACACAGCAAAAAATGAAATGAAAGCCGAGAACTTGGACAAAATTATTTATTTATTAAATATAGCAAAACTTTTATGTTAAGCAAATGAAAGCAGCAAAAAAATATTAATACATATAAAAATAAACTGAAAAAAAAACTGTTGGTGTCTCGACAACGACCACACAAATATGTACCTCAAGGCAAAATTCTAATGAATCAGACTGTGTGCGGTTGACAAAAGGACTAAAACTGTAGTCAAGTCAAATAAGTTTATTATTACTTTTTTATATGTATGAATATTACAAAAGGATTTTAATAGTCATTTGTTAGTTATTTAAACGAAGACTAAAAAAGAAATAGAGTTTTAAATGTAATAAGTCATTGTCAGTAAAATTGACTATGTTGGAACTTAAAGCTTTACGATAAAAAAAACTTCCAACTAATTTGTAACAAAACCTTTAAAATCGTTTTTTCTTAAATTTTTCCCTTACTGTTGCAAACCTTCCAACAAACTTATAACATTCTCACCCACAACATAGCAAAACAAAATCAAAAAAAAAAAAATAAAAAAAAACAACAATATGTAATAAAAAATCGAAAACAAATTTTGTTGCCAGAGTAGGTATTAAAAGCAAAGTTCAAGTTGAATATTATTAAGCCAAACAAAAACAAAAAATTGATGAAGAAAAAAACACTAGAAACAGGAAAACCAAAACTAAAGCATACTTTGTGGCGCGCTAAAGAGAAATAAAACTGATTATCGGAAAATAATTTGCTAAACAAGCGGAGTTTAATTTGATTTTATTATGTTGAAAAACAAAAAAATCACAGAAATAAAGTTGTAAATACAGCAATAACAAAAAAACACACACATATACATATAATAACAATAATATTGAATTTTGAATAAAAGTTGGAAGCGCAAAAAAACAACTAAACGATAAAGAGTTTATAACAAGAGTTTTGTTTTTTATATGATTTTTTTATATTCTATAGCTTTTTGTGTTGTATTTTAAGCGGAGTTTTTTAGAGTTTTTTTTTAGATATTTTTGTTTTATTTTTTTTTATAATACTTGTATAAAATACCAACAAGTCTAGACAGTTGCTGAAAATATTTCTGGTTTTATAAAATTTCAAATTGGGCAAGAGTTGGAGTATGAAAGCATTTTTCGAAATAACTTGCATGCAAGTTGTGTACAATATAATGACTTTTTAAAGCCTGATGCAATCGGTTTTTACGTTTAATACAAATACTTAGTTTAATTACTTATAAATTACTTTAGTAATTATCTAATTTGAGGAGTTTGTTTTATATTACAACATAATGTTTGTCTAGTAAATGTAATTAACATGAAAACTATTTTAATTAGTTATAAATTTAATTTAAAAAACGTACAACACATGTCTTCATAGATGGAGAGGAAGGCGAATGTTTGTACAAATATTTATAACAATTGAACATTTTTGCCATAGATAAGAGTGTTTATGCACTGGGTGTAGAATTTAAAAATGAAGATGATAAAGGTTTTTGTTTTTAGTAACTTGCCTTTAATTTAAAAGGCCAAATAATTTTCATTAAAGCAACGATTCTAATTATATGGCCAACTCCGTATAATTGATATTTGTAAAATTTTGGTTTGATATCTACTTTTTCGAAAGTAGTCCTCACATGAAAGCTATAACCTATTATGACCCGATCAAAATGAAGTTCGGTATAACGATTCACATGTATGAATATATGGGTCGTTTCTGACGAATTTCAACTTGATAGTGATGTTTAGAAGAGATTTATATGCCAGTCCATTTTATATGGCTGCTGTGGTCAAACTTGAACCGATATCATGAAATTCGGTACGAAAATTTTCACATATATATGAATTATTTGTAGTGAATTTAAGCTTGATAGTGATGCTTATAAAAGATGTATTAACATTAAAGAGATTTATGAAAGTCTACTTTATATTGGTGCTATGTTCAAATGTAAACAAACTATCGTTATGATATTTTTCGTAGTATGAAACTTATTTTTAGTGAATTTTGTATGGACACTGTTTTTCCTTAGGCATTTATGTACCATAGAACAAAATTCCGAGAAGACATTTGTTTGGGGGCGCACATTGGTTGAATAGTGGTCAAAATTCATTTTTTTCATGTTCGCCGATTTGAATAATTTTGTGGTATTCTGTTGACAGATATCTGAATATTATGATTCCGTAATATTAGGCTGATATATTTATTATTTGTTTGGATAGACACGCTCAAAATTCATATATGTTCGCTTGTTTAAAACGGCAAGCAAATTTAGTGTATATTCAATCTTTTGGTACAATCACAGTAAACTTATCATTTAACTGTGTTGTATATTTTCGTAAATGACAATTGTCAAAGATGAGATTTACATTAAAAAAAGTGGGAAAAGGTGCCATATAAAAAATTTCGTAGAACAAAATATAAACAATATCAAAATTTCAATGTTCATCAATTTCAATAGGCTGTACCTTTTTAGCGCTGTAGAGCGCTGTTCAACAGCTTGAAGCCTCAGCTAAATGTTAAAAAAATTCAGCTGCACATATTTGCACTTTTCCAAACAAAAAAAAAACAGTAAAAACTATAAAGTGATAAAGTAACAAACATGAATGTTCGTGCATGCTTGTTGTTGTTGCCATAGTTCTTAACTGTTTAAAATTATTACAAAATGTAATTTACATACTAGTCAAAACTGTTAATTATATAGGGTGTTTTTTGAGAGGTATAGAATTTCGAATTGAAATAAAACACAAGAAAATCCTTTTAATGACCATCAATTTGGCTTTACTGGAAGGATAATTTTAGCCATTAACGTTTAAATATGATTTCAGGCATGACATTCATGCCATCCAATTCGGGAACAAAATAGTCGGTTATCATGGCTCTATACCGGTCCCCATTATATCGGGTCCTCTTCAACACTTTGCTCTACAGCGGCAATTGTTTCTTCGGTGCGCACTGTTCGACGTCTCTGCGGATACGTATTATCACATAGAGTAAATGTAGTGCGAAAACGATCCATGGTTAACCGAATTAATTGCTCTGATAGACGATTATGTCGACCATAAAATGGACGGAGCTTGCGGTAAACTTCGCGAACTGAACCGTTATTTTCGAAATAAATTTGCACGATTTGCAAGCGTTGTTCTTTTGTCAACCTGTTCATGATGAAATGGCAAACCAAACTGAACATAAATGACATTAGAGTTGCAAGATTTGACCACCAAATGCCAGTTTTATCTCTTTTCGAAAAACAAACCTGTAAAAAATACACCCTGTACATTTCATTCTTGAGAAAAGCATAAGATTCAATTGAATTTGAATTGTTGTTTACTAATTTACATTAAATTGGCAAGTGTAGTGATAAGTGGTGTATTATTAAGTGATATCAAAATTTTATTTTATTAATTATGGAAAATTTAACAATTTCTTATTTAAATATTTGCAAAATATTAATTGATACCAAATTAGATAATGATATTACTGTCGAAGTCATTGCAAATAGCAATGAAAAAATTACTGTTGAGGATGTTGAAATCTTTACTAGATTTTTGAAAAAAGACTTTTTTACAAAGTTCAAAGATACATGGCAAAAAGCATTTCGCATGAAAACCAGATTTCTCGATCCAAATGAAAATTGGCTGAAAGTGTGCAAATATATCGCAAACAATGAAGCACCAAGCTGTTCAAATATGGTTAAACGTGGATGTCCAGTAAAAGCCTTCGAGGATTGCCAACCGCGAACAAAGAGGAGGTGGGAGGTGGGCAGATCAGGTATATATTTTTAGGAGCCCATTCTACAATTATAATATTTACTTTTAGTGAAAATTGAGTTGATACAATCAAAATCAAGGGAGTTATGCCACTTTTTCAATAAAAGTTGTATGTGAGGTGGGCGTAAAAGCGGGCGGATCATTTTGATTTTTCCATTTTTTCTTCATTCAAACAAAAACTGCCTATGTGCCAAGTTTCATTGTCCTTCGACAACTTCTTATATTTTTAGCCGCTCGTTATGTGAACTTCAACCAATGTGGGGCGCGATTCTTACGATTTGCAACAGAACTTGATCTTCTATAATAAAAATGAATTGTGAAAAATTGCATGATATTATCAGGTTCTATCTCAAGTTCTTCGAAGCTCTATTGTGCCTTCAGCAGACACACAAACGCTTAGGTTTACTGACAGACACACGGACGGACATAAACGTCATAGAGTCTTATAAGAACCAGGAATTTATGTATAAGTTATATGACCAATATTTCAATATGTTTCAAACGGAATAACAAAATCCATTTTACATCTGTGTATCTAATACAGTCTCGGGCACTTGCTATGCACACGTATATAGGAACAAAATTTCTGTGTGCACGAAGTTATATAAGTTATATGACCAATATTTCAATATGTTTCAAACGGAATAACAAAATCCATTTTACATCTGTGTATCTAATACAGTCTCGGGCACTTGCTATGCACACGTATATAGGAACAAAATTTCTGTGTGCACGACGTTATATAAGTTATATGACCAATATTTTAATATGTTTCAAACGGAATAACAAAATCCATTTTACATCTGTGTATCTAATACAGTCTCGGGCACTTGCTATGCACACGTATATAGGAACAAAATTTCTGTGTGCGCGACATTGACACATGTATACTATAACCTGTTTCGCTGTCTGAGCTCGCTGAACTTTTTTTTGAGTACACTCAAAACAAAATGTTTAATGAAGAATGGGAAAATTATTTTTTTTTATAGAAAACATGGATGGCGATGCACAAAAAATATTTAATTATACATTATGTTCATACATTATACATTATATTATTTGTATATATGTCTAAAAATACTAAAATCCAAAAAAAAATGTATTTAATTTTGGCAACTGAAAAATTATTTGAGAGTACAATTATTTGCGGTCGTTTGTTGTTTGCTGCTTCCAACACTAGCACATATGAGTGAGTATGTGTGTGCCCGAGACTGATTCTAATATAATTAATTGTTCTCCCCTTGTTATCAAAATGGTTTCCTTGTTTTTGTGCAACCTCCTTCATACATAAATAATACGAGCGTGTCAATAAAATGTTACTTCGAATTACTTTTAGATTTTCTATAGTTTATGCAGTAATTTAATTGTTATTTGTAGTTCCTACAAAACAACTATGTTGTTGGTGTTTTTTTTTTTTTTTTGTAGAGCTATTGTTTCGTAAGTTATAATTTTACTGAACATTATATTACACATTATAACTAATTGAATAATAAATAAAACGTTAATGGCATAATGATTTTTCGATTAGACAACAGTTATAAATGTTTTATTAATTGTAATATAAATATTTAAATATAAACTTAACCTACAAGTATGCTAGTATTATTATTATTAATATTAATATGAAATTTCAAAGTGAAATTAAGTTGTGTGTATGTTTGAATGTTAACCCTTCGATGTTCTATAAACTAAGTCCCACTAAGTGCACTACATGGTCTGGCCAGACCACGATTGAAAAACCCAGCGAAATAAGTAAACCAAACAAAATTTTGTACTCATTTTGTGTTTATTTAAAACAAAACAGTCTTGTTATGTAATTATTTTAATATAATTATAAAATATTTATATTACTCAGTTAAAAATGTACGTTTTTTTCTCCCTGCCATGTTGAAGGCACATAGCTTTGTTGCAGTTACCGCAGCAAAAATGAGTTTTTCTCTGAATTTTGGTTGTGGTTTTACAAATAATGCACAACGGACGGTAATTAGCTGAACTTGATGGGTACGGTACCCATCACAATATATAGTACGACCTGTATGAAAATATTTCCGCGCCAACTCCAATACAACTCTTTCGCCCTGGTTAACTTCACGAACGCCATCTGTACTTTTGCCTGTATAAATTTGGCCTCTTAAAGGATAATTTGATCCTGAATTACATATCCACCAAACTTTTATGCCATATTTATATATATTTATAATATATATATATATATATATATGTATTCCATTTCGATGGAATATACTGCATTAATCGCGTACGTCCATGATAAGGAAAAAGCTGATCATCTACGGCGAGGTTTGCAGTCGGCGTATATGACGATTCCAAATTATTAATTAGACGGATGTTTGCGTTGTCGAAACTAATGAATCGCAGCAAAAGTTTAAAACGTTTTCTTTTCATGATGATAAGGTGTCCATAGTTCCTTGATAGGTTGTGTTACGCATTTGAGAACGCCAGCAAAAAGCAGCAAACCAAAAAAGCATACATTTCATTTTCGTTTGTGGGCTCCCACTCTCCAAGCTTTTGTTTTTTGGATTTGCTTGATAGACTATGATAAATTTCCTGCGCTTTGCGGTTTGTTACCCGTACAATTATATTAACTATTACTGGTGTACAAAATTTCCTCAAAAATTTTTACTGGGCTTGATAGAAATTTTCGAGACGGTCCAGTCTACCAGTTGTTGGTGGTTTAACTTTTCACAATATGCCTGCTTTGCTGGAAAACGTCTCATCACTGTCAGCATCATTTTCTTGTGTCTCATCATCGTCATTATCACTATCATCGTCATCAAATTCATCGGCGTGTTCTACGTTGAACACATCAATTTCTTCGTCGGACGCACAATCTAAGGCACCATTCCCAGGCACATCGTCATCCTCTTCTTCACTTCTAGCATAAGCTTCTACATCCTCATCGCTATTGCATAGATATGACATTATCCTATTTTCAGCTGCTTTTCTTT
Source organism: Bellardia pandia (assembly GCA_916048285.2). Classification (NCBI taxonomy): domain Eukaryota; kingdom Metazoa; phylum Arthropoda; class Insecta; order Diptera; family Calliphoridae; genus Bellardia; species Bellardia pandia. Next base: position 94,659,551 of record OU696531.1, on the reverse strand, counting down.
CAGCAGGTGTAAGGCGATAAAATTTGGTGGATTTATTTACGACCGTATCAACAATTTCTAAATCCGAAGCTTTATCCATTTTTCAGTCTAAATTTTAAAATTTAAATTATAGTTTGAATAGATCACTTTGAAAGTCAACTTCGTCAGTGCAAAAGCAATGATTCAAAAAAGTAACCTGTGGTCCAGCCAGACCATGAGGTGCACTTAGCGAACTTTTTCTTGTGGGAGGTTTTTTGTGCCCTAAATGATAAACAAATGATACCAAATTTGTTTCATTCGATTCAGAACAACTTACTTGTAGAATTCATACCCTTCGTTTTTTTTTTAATTTTGCTAAAAAAAAAGATATTGCATATAAAAGTCAAATATGGTCTGGCCAGACCATGTAGGACATCGAAGGGTTAAATGTATTTTATACATAAATGCAAATGTAATTAATGTTTCTATCTATAGATTTTATAACCACCACCAAAAAAGATGGTGGTTATATTTAGTTTTTCATTGCGTTTGTAATATATCTGAGTCCATATAAGATTCTAATGCTTGGTTTTCACTATGTCAGTTGTGTTGTCAAATTGTCCAAATTGTTGGTAATTTCATAACAATTTGGACAATTTGACAACAAAACTGACATAGTGAAAACCAAGCATAAGACGTTCTAGCACGATAGAGCTGCGAAGAAAAGACTTAGAACAATGAATAATAGTTAATTTAATGGTGGGTGTATAAGATTCGACACTGTCGAATAAAAACTCTTACTTGTTTTTAATATGTTTGTTTTTGTGTTATGATTAATCAATATTGACTAAATGTCATGATGAGTATAGGAGAAAATTAAAAGAGCAATCATAGAAATTAGTTGGCATAAAATTATATAGAAGAGGGGATGTGTTAAAGCATCTAGTTAAATAAGTTATAAACTGATAAGCTACAAGTTCGTTAAAAAAAATGCCAGCATGTTAAAGAGAATTATATATAAAGCATAATATATAACAAAACATTTATGCCCTTGTTCACAAAAAATTAAAGTAGACTTGAAATGTACTTTAAGAAAATTTTGTATGAAAATTTTGTCTAAAAGCACACTTCAAACCTACTTTATTTTTTATGAATACGGCAGTTAATTTGTATCCAAAAGTTGCTTCTGTGTTAGTTAACACTTTTTAATAAAATCCCCTTTTTAAGTTTGTTTACAAGAATATATTTTTACATCATGAAATTATACAAAGCATAATTAAAAATTGTTTTTTTTTTGTTGTTGTCTACATTCATTTTTTGTAAAGAATTTAATTACATACCTATACAACACATACCATCATATCCTATAGTATTGTATCATATCATTAAGGGTTTTATTATCATAAAAAAATAAACAACATTTGTAGTGGTATTGATGGTTTTTTATACATATGTATATATACTAGGGTGTTGCTTATTTGGCAGTTTTTTTTAGTCCGTCATGTAATAATTAAGTAGTGGAAATTTGAGCTTAATGAGATGAAGTTTCAAGTTTTCAATTCAAAGTAACAATTTTTTCAACAAAATTTTAAATAAAATGATTTTCAACAGGGTCATATTGGAATAACATGAAACTTTTGGCATTTTAAATTTATTGTTAGAAAATCGCATACATTACAAGCAAAATTGTGTCTGAATTAGCCTTTGAAATTATAGCAGCAATTTTTTTCAAGCCTTTGCTTGCTCAATTTTTTACTGTTGTATCTCAGTTATTCTTACTTAGTTATTGAATATTAAAGTTCAAACAACAAAACGGAATAGTTGCCTCTACTTCTTTAATTTGAAAAAAAAAAAACACTGCCGCTGAAGCACATACATTTCAGGGTAGGAATTTCATTCAGAAGACAAATATCGCTCAAAAAGAGCTTGAAAAATTATTGGGAGCTACTCAAGCAGCCATTTCAAAATGTTTGCGAGCAGATGGATTCTTCCAAAAGTAGATTAATTGGATACCATACGAATTAAAGCCCAGTAACTTTGAAAGAAGATTTTCCCAGCCGCTGCCACTCAAACAACATCAGTGGTATAGCATTCAAACGCCACCGAAGTAAAATAATTAAATAAAGACTATAAAACCAAGCTTTAACATTAATGTGTCTAGTCACCACCAGAGGCGCTGCACTTCTGCACTAAAAACAAACCAAATGCGCAATTGCAGAGTTGTGATATAAAAAGCTTTCTTCTTTCATCTTCAACTATCTTTTACTCAAATTTTGCATGAGCACTTCCATTGTTTGTTTAAATATTTGCGGAAAAAATGGGAGTAGTAGCGATAGGTGGCGTGGCACCTCCCATATTATGATAATTAAAAAAATCAAATATATGGTATACAATAAGATATATATGGTACGGTTATTCTACCATCAATATTAATATTTAGGACAAGAATGGGCGGACTATCAATAGTGGGCGTGGCACCTCCCATAGATATGATGATAAATTATATATAGGGAAAGCTATATCAGCTATCAATATTAATATTTAGGTCACCAATGCGCTGATTAGCAACAATAATAAAGAAATGTTTGTTTGTACAGGGTGACGCAAAAGTAATCCTCCCATCAGAAAATGCTATAAATTTTGCAAGGCCCCTAATGCCAGTTCTGTTTTGTGTAGTAAACACGTGCGAAATATACATTAATAAACAATGTTACCTACACTGCTCCAGAACGCGGAATATTGCAGAACTGACATTAGGGGCCAATCGCAAAATTTATAGCATTTTCCTGATAGGAGGATTACTTTTGAGCCACCCTGTATATTGTAAATCATAATAAGATAATATAATAAGAATTAATTTAAAAGGAAAACTGTAGATTTTAATAACTTAATAATTATATTTATTTAACTCTAAACTTTTTATTTCACTACGATACGGGTAGCGAAGCACACCGGGTTTCAGCTAGTACAATATAAAAGGTAATAATTTTTACACCGAATCATTACTTGCAATAAAAAATGGATCTATTATAAGAACCCAGCCAACAGTTGAATCATAACCAAAGCCAGAAAACATGACACTAATGTAATGCATTGTATTTTATGCGACCAAATAGGTTCTATCTATTATGAGCTGCAGAAATCTGGCCAGACCAACACAGAGAACTGATTTCTTTGTCTAAGAATATGCCCCAAGGGGTAATATATGCTTTTGTAATTGCAGCACCTTGACGCTGTTTCAATTCTGGGAGATATATATGGACGCTATATTGGTATCATCATTAATTGTGATATATAGCAATCTATAACTTGACCGTGCAAGAGATTTATTCATAGTGAATATAACAGATGCTGTAAAATCCCCAATATCTGGTTTATTAGTTAAATTGCACGTAAATGTAGGAGATCAGGTGGAAATAGGACAACCTTGCTATTGATCTTGCACTGGCTTCAAACTGGATAGAGTCTTATTGAGTCACACGCAATGAAACTTGAAGCTTAATAGAGTCTCCAAACTTAAATTATTTAATTTTTTTTTCACACGATTATGCATTAAGTTTTTATTAAAAAAAAATCTTTTAATTTATTAATTCGGCTTGAGGTCTATTTTATGAAAAATATAAAAACTCTTGTTCGTTTTAAATTTTTCATTAATTTAAATACAATATTTCAAACAACCTTGTTAGTCATCTTCAGGGGAAAAATATAATCTAAAAACATATTTTATAATTGTAAAAATTTAAAAACTTTAAGTTTTCTGTAGCGTTGTCCGATGTTGATGTTTTACGTTTCTTTCACTGATTGTTTTCCATTTTTGTTTATTAGTATTTTTGTATTTTTGCTCGTACGTCTAAGTATGTGAGCACAATTATCAGTGTCTGTTTTGTAGTTAATTCTATTCTCTATTGAAGTACTAATTATTTGTAACATCTCTTGCATGTATCGTTTAGTATTATTATTCTCCTCCACATGTATTCTTACATTATTAAAGTTTACTGGATGTCCATGTAAGTGGTTTGTCATTAGTTTTAGATCCGATTTATGTGATGACAATCTGGTTTTCAATTTTGTCCTCGTTGTATCCACGTATATTTTTCGACATCTACCAGTGTAGATGTCACCAATATATTTAATCGAGCAAAATTAAAAAAAATCTATCTTAAGGAAATTTCTAGCTCATTCCGATCAAAACTAGTTTTTTGGCGATTTCTTTTTTGAAATTTGACACAAGAGGTGACAAACTTTGAGGTGACACCCACCACCAACTCGAAAATGCCTCAGTTCCAATTATGTGAAATTTCGTTACGATATCAGTAACTACTTCCGAAATACCGACTTATTTCCAAAATAAAATGTTTCTAACTCACTGTGCAGAGTTCGGCCACAGCCAAAGAAGTGATTGGAAAGTTTTGCCTTCCCCGCCTTAGAGCTCAGACTTGGCCCCGGCTGACTGCTATTTGTTTCAATCGTTTTAAGTTATACACTCAATAGCAAACATTGAAAATCCAAAAACTGCCAAATAAACATCACCCTAATATTGAATCATGTTCATATTAATGACGAGACATGTCCTGTCTGTATTAAAGTTGGATTATATGTTAAATAGTTTTTATTGTTATTACAATTTTGCTGTTGTTTTTATTTCTCAATGATATAAATATCATACAATATTAAAACCATATGTTTACAAGGATCAACATTATAAATTGATTAAAATAGTATGAAGTGGAAAACTGCTGTTAAGGAGTACTGAAAAAAAACAATGAAAGTTGGTGGTTTTTTGTTAGTAATTATTGAATACGATAATATTTATATTAAAACATGTTGTTTGTTTGTTTTTTTTAAATTAACTAATAGTTTTATTTTAATTGATTTTTTGTATGATGTTATGTAATATCGTATAAATCGATAATGGGAATTACAATGAAAAGATTAATCAATAAAACTCTGTACTTACATGTGTTAAGTTATGATAACATCTAAAAGTATGCAACAGTTTTGAGTAAGCTACATATTTTAGTACAAAGAATAACATATATAGATTCTCAGTCACATGTATAGTTGTGCTTTACTATGCCAACCTATGTCCATGCCATGGCGAAAATGGTGTTTTTTATTTTTAACCCTCCACCACCATAAGTGGGCAATGAGGGTATATATAAGTTTGTCATTCCGTGAAATACTCATGTGAGACACAACAAAGCATATATATTTTTTATCCTTATGAAATTTTAAGTCGATTGAGCTATTTCTGTCTGTCCGTCTGTCTGTCTCTGTACAATACTTTCATATCCAAAGGAAACAACTGAAATCAACAGAGTTTATAGAAAACCGCTTATAGTTCTCCTAAGCAGTTTGGTATTGAAAATCAGCAAAATCGGTATAGTAGAACAAGGGTTCTGGATCAAAATGTAAGACAACCTCCATAAAAAATAGATATTTTCAAACATTTTTCTTGCAAGTTTTTTTAAATATATTGCAGATATTGCCATGGAATTTTGTGCACATTGTTTTTATGATAAAAGACGAAAGTGTGAGGAAAATAGTGAGAATAAGTTCGTGATTTCTCATAGCCCCCATACAAAAATCTTCCCCAAATATTGCTCAATTTTATATAAATGCCTATAAAATTGGAATATCAATACAAAATTCAGTCGGAATAAGTTTCATGCAAAAAGAAATCGTAAAACAAAATTGTTTTTATTTCGGTCCATGTTTGACCACAGACCCCATATAAAGTTTACTACCAAAATTACCTTAAATCCGTACAAAACTGATTTAAATGACGTTAAACGGCTAAAATTTGACATAAATAATCCTTATAGGCAAATAAATTGTTATACTAACCCCCTGGCCCACGATGTCGAACGATAACGTTCGCTTATATAAGACTTAAGCCACAAACTTTTTATCGTATCTATTTTTTTTACTCAATCATGTTTGTTTATTGCACACTCAAGTTTGTGTCTTAAGTCTTAGCTAAGCGAACGTTATCGTTCGACATCGTGGGCCAGGGGGTAAATTTTATCATGGTCGGCCCATATATATGAACTATATAAAAACCTAAGATTAACAATGAATAATGTAAAGTCCTACAATTGAAGCTTCAACCAAACTAAATATGTAAATACTTACGATTGAAGCTAAAATTTAATTTTATGCAGACCTACGAGTGAAACTATAACTGAAGAACATAATGGCATATGATTGAGCTACATAAAAAGACCTTCGGTTGAGGTTAAAATTTAACTACATAAAGACCAGGATTGAAACTAAAATTGAACTTCATGAGAACCTACAATTATACAAAATTTCAATTAAATCAAGACGTATGCTTGAAACTAAAACTGAACAACATAAACCCCTACGAATGAAGTTAAAATTTTATTACATAGAGACTTTCGATTAAAGATAAAATTTAATTTCGTGAAGTCGTACGATGGAACTAAAAACTAATTTTTCAATAAAAAAAATTTTTCAATAAAACTTTATTACACACGCAGAGCAAAACTATATTTAACACAACTATTTCAACATTTTTAAAATTTTTTTTTTAAATATTATGATCACTGTAATTATTTATATGATTTCTGCAACCATGGTATGGCTAACTTACGATTCACATAATTATAACAATCACATCGATGATTATAGCAATTAGGTATTGTTTGTGGTAATCAGTTTTATGATGAAAAATTATACTATATTATATTGTCCTCCATCATAATCAAATAGCAAGAAATTATGATAAATGAATTCATCATAAACATGATTGCCACAAATACAGACATAGTTACTACAATCGTATATATAATTGTAATAATCATCTGAATTGTAACATAATCATATTATGGTTATCGCAAACATAAAAATAATTACAGTGACCATAGTATTGTGGAAAAACTTGTAACAATGTTGACATTGTTGTGGTAAACAATATATTTTTTTCTCTGTGTGCAGTTTCCTTTCATAGTAGCGTGTATACCATTAAAACTGACATATTAAATGCTTTTGTTGACATTTCTCAACAAATAAAATTTTCAGTTGTTTTTTATTTTATTTGTTTTATTTTAAACAAATAAAAGGTCAGTTTAAATTACAAAAACACCAATTACAAAAAGTTTTACTTACTACACACACTATTATTTCAACATGCAAATGTATTAACATTATTTTACTCAACTAAAGTTTATTTAAACACACAAAAATAAAAACGACAACAGTAATAAATATATTTGAATTTAACCGCACATATGGAAAATTGTCTATGAATTGTAAATGTATACATGTGGTAAATGTTGTTAAAATTATTAAATATTTTTGTTTTTGTTTTTTTTTGTTTTGAGGGCGTAGCAGAAGAGCAATATGTATAAATGTGGTTTTTAGTTAAATACAACAAAATGTAGGTCAATTAAAGTTTTTTAAAAATTATATGTGGTTTTTGTAGCAAAAATCAGGCAAAGTGTTCAAACAAGTCAAAAATGTTGGAAAAATAGAAATAATTTAAAGCTAATGAAAACAATTAAGAGTGTGTAGAATATGTAATTTATTTTAAGTTAGAGTAATAAATTTTCATATTTTATGTGGTAAAACCTAAGATATTATTTAAGAAAATAAAATAAGAAATAATAAAAAAAGTTTTAAAGTAAAGAGCAAGTTTATAACAATCAAGTTTCTAATTGTGCAGAATGTGTTGCAAAAATTTAAGGAAATATTTCTTTAAACTTTAACTACTGAGGTGGTGGCAAATATTACCCTCTCTTAATTTGTTTTTTATTTACTCTCTTTAGTTGATCGCTATCAATTTCGTTCTCTTCTCATAATCTTGTCAACTTTGAAATTTCAAAACGCACAAAAATGGAAAAAAACGCACCAAGTTAAAATTATCTTTTTATTTAAAATGTTTATTGAACTAATTTTACATATTTTTAGTTTTTATATAAAACTTTTTAATAAGAGATTAACGATAAATAGTAAAACCCTTTTTTAATAAAATTTAACTCGCAATATGCTATTCGGAACTGAAGTACTAATTGGTAAAAAAGAGCATCAGTACATGTTTGGTACTTTTTTAAATTATTTTTGTTTTCCATTTTAAGTACATACTTCTATTTGAATTTTGTCAATAATATTTGTTAGGGCTCCGCTGGGATTCTAACCCTGGGTGTTCGTCTACAGTCCTGTAGATTTTCACCCTATTCACCTTTAGCAATAATCTTCGTGTGACTAATTTGATTGTATGTATTCAATTATCATTAAATAGGTGGCCTTTTTCATCATATAGATTTGGTAATAATAAATTAATAAAAAACTGTAATTAAAAATTAGTAAAAATAAAGATTTCATCACATTTTCGGAAAAATTAAAAAAAGCGCAGCGCGAACCCACAAAGAATTCTTCGCACAAGTTGACAACGCTGCTTGTTATTATTATTATTCAGTTGTATTTTAACAGTCATCAGTTTTCACTATGTTATTTTTGTTGTCAACTTGTTGTCATATTGTCCAAATTGTTGGCAATTTTATGAAAACGGGTTGTCATATGGTGTCATCTATGTAATCTATCATGATTGCAAACATAGATGACACCATATGACAACCCGTTTTCATAAAATTGCCAACAGTTTGGACAATTTGACAACAAAAATGACAGTGAAAACATGCCCTAACGTATAAGAGCACATACATACATCCTAATGTAAAAATTACTACTCCTCCGGGCGTACGTATATATTTTTATTGGCTTTTGTTTACCCCCATTTAATGTGAAATAAAATATCACTCTTCAGGTTTAGCGTTAGTTTTTCGTGGAATTATTTAGACTGCTGCTGCAGTATATTGCAATTATTTTTTGTAGACTATGTCAAATTCAAGCAAACTAAATGTTTTAGCGATAGTTAGATTGCTGAAAGACAATGCCGAATACAATGATAATGATAATGAAGTTGTTGACACAGATTTCTGCATTCAAGAAAGTGATGCAGATGATGTAGTAAGCATAGAATATAATGCAAGCAGTTACTTTGATGTTGTTGTGTTAAAGAAATAGATTTTGTTTATAGATTATTGGATATAAGTGCTGCAAATGCTTATGTTATATATCAATCTTGTGATGTATTCGTTGATAAAATGAGAGCAGACTTTTTGAAAAATCTAGGACGGCATAACCGACGACCAAATAAGTTACTTCGAGACAATATAACTGGCATCTTAGGACCAGACTCCGTAACTCCCTCTCCAGAAGAGTCCACTTTAGTTGCTAGGAAGTTATGCTGCATTTGCCCTAGTAGATTAGATATATTTGCCAGCGCTCTAAACTGGTTGTTTAGAGATTCAATATTTTATTCCCATTAGGAAACATTTTTAATATTAATATTACAATGCTAAAATTCTACCCGAAACAACTTATTAAACCATAATAAAAATTGTGCCAAAATAATGCTATATTAGTCGCTGGGATGCTATTGTACTTTTGACTCTCAAATAGTGCTAAACAAAAGTACAATTGTACCAACTTTTGCATCCCTGGTTTGTATAGTTTTTGTTTAGTTTTTAGAAAAGTGACTGTGATACAAAATCCTTATTTTGTTTAACTATTAATTTGCTGATTACTTTATTAATTTATAAATGTATTTTATTATTTGCATTTAAAAGAAATAACGAAAAAATAAAGTTTTTTTTTTTGAAAAAATTTTATAATTTCGAAAGAGGTAAAATTTACCACCACCACAATGTCCCACCACCCAAATATTTCACCTCAGTAGTTAAAGGTTAATTTTCTTTTCACAATTTATGTATCTAACACTTGCTGCTTCAAACCTATTTCTGGATGTTTAACTAAACACCATTAATTACAATAATTTAGCAAGACTACTAGTCATCTATTTCGAACTCCTTAAGTTATTGTACAAATAATATATTTCGTTTAACAATTTAATTAAAACCACCTCCCACTATTTAACCTTATTTTTGCTCTATGTTTTTCACATTTCCTCCATTGCCGAAATATACGACAAAAAATAACTCTTTAATTTGTCTTAATTATAACTTTCGCTTGTAAATGAAATAAAAAACAACAGCCTGTCATTTATTTTCTGCTATTTACCTGAAATACCAAAAAACGAAAAATTATATTTCAACCACTATTGCTACTCAAGGGGCAAAATACCATTTCCTATGGCGTGTTATGTCATGTTAAAGGAAAAATTATTATGTTATTTTCTATTGCGAGGACACTTTTTAATAAAAAAAAAATATTACTATTAAAGGGTCAAACCAGGTTGTGTAATTATTAAGTTGTTTTTTGTATGTCTTTTGCGTTAAAATAGTTATTACAATTAAAGAGAAATATTTCATAGGCTATTGTTTAAATATAAAGTTAATAAAACAACTGTATATGTATATACAAATTTATTATTAATCGATTGCATATTTAATAAGCGTGATAGTGAAAGGAAAACTTAATTAAGCATGGCATACTTTAAGGTGGTTGTGATAAATTCTATTAAAGCAGTCATAAAGGATTTATTGTAAAAATTTAGGTAACATGGATTATCAACTACACTCTAAGGCAATTTTGATGCCACTAGTACACATATCCAATTTATTTGAATCATATATAAATATCTCAAATAAAAACGCTAATTGAAACATTGCCCAGTTTTCAAAGGTTAAAAGTCACCATAAAAATTTAACTTCAATCGCAGGTATTTCTGTAGTTAATTTTTAGCGTTAACTGTCGATACTGTAGTTAAATTTTAACCTTAATTCCAGGTCTTTATGTAGTTCTATTTTAGCTTCAATCCTTTGCCTTTATAGTGTTAAATTTTAGCTTTAATTTTCAAGAAATAAAATTGTTCGAGCTCGAGGTCAAGTGTATGTAAAAATTCTTTTTTAACCTTAATTCCAGGTCTTTATGTAGTTCTATTTTAGCTTCAATCCTTTGCCTTTATAGTGTTAAATTTTAGCTTTAATTTTCAAGAAATAAAATTGTTCGAGCTCGAGGTCAAGTGTATGTAAAAATTCTTTATTGCTAATATTTCGCTACACTTCATTAACATTAGACGATGAAGAAGACACTCACTGTTTACGCGCAGAAAATTAAATGTATTTTTTGTTTTTGTTTTTAATGTAAACTTTTTCGAACATAAGCTTTGAAAATGCTATACGAAGTGTAGCGAAATATTAGCAATAAAGAATTTTTACATACACTTGACCTCGAGCTTGAACAATTTTATTTCTTGAAAATTATAACTGAAAGGTCGGATAAAAACAACACTAATTTTAGCTTTAATTGTATACTAAATTTCAGTTTCAAATTAAATTATTTTCTTTTCTTTTAATATTATTTTTTTTATTAAAAATGAACTAAAATTGATGCCGTTTAATGTGAAAAGTACCACCTGTAATATGTAAATTACAAATACTGCTTCTTTTGTTGTCATATGAAAATAGAACGAACTCAAAAATGGGATAATGATGAATTTTTTTTAAAATACGTTTTTGTAAATAGGGAACAATTTTAAATAGTGCTAAATTAGTCATTTGGGTGCTATTGTACTTTTGACTCTCAAATAGTGCTAAAAAAAAATTACAATTGTACCAACTTTGCATCCCTGTTATACAGTGATGCCAACTTAGCCCTTTTCTAGATTTAGCCCGATTTTAGGCACTCAAAACGCTAGAAAAGAAAATTGGTCCTATCTTTTAGCCTTTTTAGCCCGTTATTACTTTTTGCTCGATATGGCTACATTTTAGTTTTTTCGTACTCTTTCTTTCTTTAATCTAATAATATAAAAATAATGTTATTGGTAATAACCCATTCCTTAAACCATGGATTATATCTGCTATATATGTGCCTTAAACTGGCCACTTTTGCCATACATATATTGGTATATCCGTACTAAAACGCAGAAGTTGAGAGGAGTTTTAGTGTTATGAATTTATTCAAAAATAAAATTAGAAACAAAATGTCATTAAATACGTGTAACAGTTTAATACACATTAAATGTAGCCTAAAAAGAGATAATGTATGTTGTTCAAACTACAAAATACACCTGACGAAGTGTGCTCAAAAATTAATTCGAATGAAACATATAAAAAATCTAAATATTTTATTCATAGTGTCTTATGGACTAGAAATTATGAAAACAAGAAATCGAAATTTTTATGTATTTAAAGTGATTTTTTTCATTATATAAATCAACACTCTCTCTTGCTTTTTGAAATTTATTGTATGCTTTTTGTTTTTGCATTAAATACGTTTAATGCAAAAACTGTTTTTATTGAAAATAAGTTAGTTTATCCTCAATTCAGATGTTGCAGGAATCAAAATAATCATGTAGTATGTATAATTAAAAAAGTATAAAAACTTTGAGAATTATTAATATAAAACCATTGCAGTATTAGTACTGCAATGTAAAATTATCAAAAAGGTAGAGAAACACAACAAGTAAAAACAACAAGTATGAAGCTGTATGACGTGCTAAATAATCTAAATGCTGGTAAATCTGTAATCGTGAGATAACGGATGATAGAAATGAACAATAATATATGTATGTATATTACAAAAACTAAATGAATTTTAAATATTACTATTTATCAAAATATTCCAAAGTTATTAAAAATGTTACAATAATACATCTTTTTTCATGACTTTCATATAAAACACAAAACGATCTAAATTGTGTCTGGCCAGAAAACTCATTTCCTTACCACAATGAAGAAACTTTAGTGTGAATAAAATTAAGTATCTCGTAAAATTTTCTAGTTTCAGTAAACTTTTAGCAAATAACAAATTAAACTACAAATTTTCGTTTAAAATTAAATAACTTATATTTTTCTACAAACAAGTAGTTTACGCAATCGAAAGTGTTAAATGCTGTGTGAATGTTGTGTAAATTTGTTAAAATTTAAAACGTTAGTTTAAATTTTATAATAACTACCTTAAGGTTTGTTTTTAGTTTTACAAAACTCAACAGCAATAAAAAAGCATTGCAAAACTTTACTTAACTAATAATGCTTTAATTAACAAGTTACTGAGATAGATATGAACATAAAAATTAAATAACAAAAACTAAAACATGAACTTTTTGTTCTTTTTCTACTTTTCATTGCAGGTATGTGCTGCTGAATGGTTATAAAACACGGCATGTATAAACATTTATTTGTTTAAACTAACTATGTACATATGTATATATTAGGGAAGACCATATTAGGTAATTTTTGGATCTTGGATACATAAAGACCTAAAACTGAAGCTAAAATTGAACTTCAGAAAGACCTGCTTTCAATTTAAGCTAACTGCGGAGTGACCTGTGTTTCAAGCTCAAATTTAGCTTTGGAAATATGTACCTGCGATGGCAGCTAAAATTTAACTTTGGTTTTTTGCAAAGTTAATTTTAAAAAATGGAGTTTTGAGTCCCCAGCAATAAAACCTAAAATCTGACTTTATAAAGACCTACGATTAAAGCTATAATTCAACTTTAAAAAGATATAACTCAATATTGTTTCAAAAAAAAATCAATGAAAAAAGCCATTAAAACAAAAATAAAAAAAAAATTAAATAAGAAATAAAATGTGTTGCTTTTTTTTTTTTGATAAAAACTAGCTGACCGCCCCCGCTTTGCCCGGTATTTACTAATGAATTGTATTTCATATAGAATGAAAAGGAGGCTTTGGTGTCAGTTCTTCAAGTTTCTTCAAAGTTTCTTAAGAAAAATGAGAACTGAAAATCAGGCAGTAAAATTTAGTTCTTTTAGTTTTCATAAAATTGTCTCAGACTTAAAAAATGAGAAGTAAAGAAAAAACTTAAAATTTCCGAATTTTACCAGGAATTTTAATTTTTTTTTAACCATTTTGAATGGAATAAAAAATATCAGCCAAATCGCTCCAGCCGTTTTCACGTATTGCCATTTGATTTATATATATATATAGACATAGAATAATATGGTGTTCACACATGTATTTTTAATTGACATTTTTTAATTAACGCCTAATTGAATTCAATTATCCATACAAAATTTCAGTTAAGATAATTGCTTCATTAAGAGTACATGCTTCGCTCTCTATTCATGCTTCACTCCCAATCATGAGCGAAAAAACTTGCTTCACCATACAAAATTCTAAGAGCGAATCAAGTAGATTCATATTTGCACTCTTCTCTAATTTTTATCGCAAGTTTATCTGCACTAGCTGTAAAAATTTAATATTATTGTAAACAAAGCAAATTATTTTCTTGTTGCTGGAAGTAAAGAAAGTAAATACGTACGAATGTATGTTTTTTTTCAAATAAGCTAACTAATTTCCACTCACTTTTCTTGTCCATTAAGAAAAATTATTTTCCACAAATTGTAAATTCTGTTTTTTTTTATTCTGTTTGTTTATTGAAAACAACTGTCAAATCGAATCAAGTTTATTAGTCATGTAACAGCATTATTCATAAACATGATTCAGACAGCGAAGCAGGTGATTCAAGTCGTCGTGGAAACATAGTATTAATTGTTAAAATTAAGAATACAACCCTGTGAGAAGTACAAACTAAAATGGCAGTTGATTCGCTTTTAAATTAATAAAGAATATTTTTAGGCTGAAAATTATTATACTACAACCAAACACAGTGCACTAGGGAAAACGTCAATTAATTAAAACCGCGGGTGTTGACGTTTAACAAATTAAAAAAACTCTGTTATTTTCTTCTGCTGTTTTTCTCTTTCCAACACTTGGAAGAGAGCCTTCTCTCTATTTATTTCATAAAATTTTAGAGAAGGTAATGTAAAAACAAGGGTTGACGTTTTGGGATGTTGACGTAAATGAGCGTTGACGTTTTCCCCAGTGCACTGTAATTGTATTTTTAGTTGTCAGCTTCTGTTAAACGCTAATTAAATTAGCAATATTGAGCATATGGGAACACTTTTTAATTAACCAATAATTGCCTCAATTAAAAAAGCATGTTAGGCCTTTTTTATATTAAGTCATCGATATGTATGTACATATATAAATTTGAAATTAAAATTAAACTACATAAAAAACTACGATTTTACTTCAAAATAAGGCCTTCTGGAAGGTGTCTTTACATCATGTTTTTCCCGCTGGGCATTTGACATTTGTCAAAATGACAAATAGTTATTAAAGGTAAAAATCACTTTGAAAATATACGAAATTTGTTATAAATCCCGCTTTTAATTTGAAATCGTTGAAAATTTACTGCATTTTGGGCTCCTAAAAATTCAAATCCATGATTTAATTTTAACTCATTACTTTGTAATGCCGGTTTAATTTGTATATGAATTTAAAATTATTTTTTTTTGATGATTTGCATACAAAAATTCTATACAAATTTGGTTGTTCATTTACAAAACTGAAAGTTGTTTTTTTTATTCATATTGATAAAAAACGTTCTAAACTTGTCTGTGTGGTTTTACACACAGCAATCCCTAGTTAATATATTACAATGTTCTGCGTGAAAATTGTCATGTTAAATTAAAAATTATGACAAAAGTCAACCCAAAATATACATAATTCTCTTATATACCTCACTCTTATTGATTTTATATTTCACTTAGATACATTTTAAGAAAACCTTATTATATTCTAGTCGTCTTTACATAAAATTTCAAGGACATTATTAACAAAAAATTTCTTGTTACACAAAAGACAATAAAGAAAATATAAAACCCTGTAAATTTTACACAAAAAATAAATAAAATATGTATGTATTGCTAGTCTGGCTTAGGAGCTGCTTTTCATTTTGAAAAGTATTATATTACATTTAACATACTCGTACGTTCAGACCAGTAGTAATAGTGAAAGATTAAAAAGGTTACGTACGCTTGTAATAGAAAAAACAAATACTTATTTGATGGGTTTTTATGAAAAGCCAACAGCATAAATAAATATTTTTACAAACAGCGACACACAAACGTGAGGTTGTAGGCAACATATAATTTTCATATGATAAACCAAGTGTATGAGTATTAGGGTGGCTGTAGAATTTTTGGAATAGTAAATGTTCTAATAACAAACTAAATAGTTAACTCAAAACCAAATGCTGTTTATTTTGTTAAAGGTTTATAGTTTTGAATCAAATTGAATCAAATCTTAACCTTTTAGCTTAAAAATCGAATAATAAATATAGTTTAAGTACCACCCTAATATGTATTTATAGGAGAGTGTATGAATATGTTGGCCTGTCAACCTTGCAATTGTGGTGGTGGAAGTACAAATACTAATATGAAACAAGACGACGTTGCGTTAGTCATGTTTCACGGACGTGTATGTGTTTTTATGTCGTTATAGAAACAAAAGATAAAAAAAACAACATTAAATAGAGGGAAAATTATGCCATAAATAGGCTTTGCAATTTAAGTATGTAATACTTAACATTTTTCTTTACATCCCGAAGAAGCGAGCACTGTATGAAGAGGTTAAGATTATCCTTTATTTGCCGAAATTAAAGTAAGTTTGGAATTTCTTAACATTACACTTTATATCCTCATTCTCATTATCATATGCTTTATAATGATTTTGTAAATTTGGAATCTCTTTAGCCATAAGGAGCCAAGATTGTACAGAATATCTGGTCTCTAGATGTACGACAGAAAGCAATCCAATTGTAAAATATTCTTGACTATTTCTTGATTCAAAACTAAAACGGTTCTTAACAAGAATTTTGTTAAAACCAAATAAAACAAGGAATTTATACAAAAAATCATTCAAATATATTTCAAATTGTAACGAGTCAAGTTTACGAATTACAAATGAAACGTGATATTGAACAGTACTATAATTTTCAATAATATTTTGGCAACATGACTGGTATATTTCGTTAATAATGACACGAATACTAAGTTTTATCAATTGGCTCTTTTTTGAATATAGACCCACAAAATCCAGTGGCGTGAAACATCATGATCGGGGTGGGCAATTAATGGCAGAATTTCATGAAATTATATTATCAGCAGAATTGATTAGAATAAATTCATTGTTTCGGCTGAAAATATTATAGGTGCTCAATTATCTATATGCAATTTCAATGCTGATGTAGAGATGGCGATGGTGCCATGAGCTGCACGAAGTTCGAAACTGGGATTAGTATCACCCCATGAAACTCGAAGCTGACTAGAGACTTATCTAGCATCACAGGATCAATAAGAAACTCGGGGATTCGTCCCTGAACTGATGGTTTAAACCTAAAATCGCAGTTGCTTAACAGACTGATGTTTGTGCTAGTGGCAAATTTTGAACCACCAAATTCTCTCTACGTGAAGTGGTGTCATTCGTGTTATTTGTATTTACAATCCGCCCTGGACATGGTTACAAGAGAGGTTTTAGGATAGTCCGCTGTAATTTCTCGTCCTTGGCAGTAGTGGTTGATCAGTGCATTGCTAAACCAGTTTGTACCTGGAGCGATTGCTGCGTGTCCAATAATTGCCTTGGCCTAAGTTAGTTGACTAAGCTATGGATGGCAGGGATTAGATAGCTCGAACTCTCTAACAAGGTGTTTGTACAGTGACCTGTGCAATTGCTGTATGAGAAGTTGTGAATTGTGTGTCTTGCGAGACATGCAATATTGTATGTTCTTGCAAGGCATGCAATGCGTGGGTTGGCTGTTCGTGAACCCGGTGTTAAGAACACCATGCGGTCATGTCTTAATTCACGATGTAAAACCCATGAACTCTGTTTCGGTGGCTTACCCCAGGTATTATTCCATTACCCTTGACGCATTTACGATCTTGAGAAGAGATGGCGACACCGGTGCCATAAGCATGCACAGGCTCTAAACTTGAAAGAATTGATTGTTTTAACCCAATTAAACTCGCAGCTGACTAAAGTCCTATCAAGTGTCACGGGATCAGTTAGAAGCCCGGGGATTCGTACCTTAACTGATAATTGGTTGTAGGCTCCTTTGGTGTACACATGATGACTGTGGTTTACACCTAAAAACGCAGGCAGCGTAGAAAGTTGATTATTTTTCACTGAGGTTTATTAGCAAAAATCATGCTCGATTAAGAAAATTCACAGTGCACTTTTTTATTGAAAAATTGTGTTCAGCGACGAAGCTCATTTCTGGTTGATTGAATGGTTGAGTGAGCAAAATTGTCAAATTTGGTGTGAAGAGCTGCCAGATGAATTGCAAGAACTGCCAATTCATCCCGAAAATACAATGTTTGTTATGAATTGGGTAGTACTTTTGCAAAGACAACGAAAGTAGGAACGTTACTTTGGACTTTGCTAGATTTCAACAGGACGGTGTTACACAGCAAGCGAAACAATAGCCCAATTGATAGCTCAAGAGTTTATTTCACTTTTAGGGCCGATCAATTGACTGTCTAGATTGTGCGATTTAATGCCTTTAGACTATTTTTTGTTAGGCTAATTTAAGTCTCATATCTGTACGTTTGATGTACTGGAAGCTAATATTGCATAATTTATATGAAATAAACCGGGCGATATGTTGTGGAGAGTATGTCAAAATTGAACCGAGCGCATGAATAATTTGAGGCATAACCGCGATTAACATTGACATGAAATTATCTTTAAATATTGAATTTAAAGATTTCATACATTTCTCAAAATTGTTTGTGTTTTTTTTAATTAAATACAAAAGCTCTTAAAAAATCAGTCATTACGACTATAAGCTTTTTAGTATAATTATTAATTTTTTAATTACAAGACGAATACACACATGATTGTACGTGCAATTCGTTTTAATCTTTTTTTTTGTATAGGCTGCCCCGATAGACTAGGCGATAGTGTAACGGACTATCAGTCAGAGGGTTGCGGATTCGATTCCCGCCAAACACTCTGGGTGTTTTCTGTAGATAAGCCAAAAAGCTTCGCAGTTTGTGTTTGTTAATTTAATTTCGTGTAGTACATATGTGTACACAAACATGTGTATACTCTCAAGTCAAAATACGACCGATTTAAGAAATTTCAAGAAAAATTGTTTATCATTATTATTTTCCATAAGAATTGCTTCGTGTAAATTGGGACTTAGTTTATTAAGAAATTGGCTTGACCGAAGAAATTTCAAGAAAAAAATTGTATCATTCTTTTCCATAAGAATTGCTACGTGTAAATTGGGACTTAGTATGTGAGAAAAATGAAGGCCGAAAAATTTTAAAAATAATTTTATCGTCTTCAAGTCCTAAGGTTTTCAAAAGAGCTTTTATTTATTTAGTCTTCAGAAGCTCCACAAACCTTACACCTTTCAAAAGTTTAACGTTTTTTTTATCATATATTGCATGTACTCACTAAGAGACAGAAACAAAATCTTGTGTAAATTTTGGAGCAGGTTTTATATAAATATGCACAATCAGGCATGTGATGGAAATCAAAAACGAAAACGAATAAGTTTTAGAAGTCAATTTCTTCGTAATATTTCTGTATTGAAAAACTTTTATCACATAAAATATAAAGATATTGATTGGGCTACTAAACAGAATCTTAAAACAAAAAATTTAAAAATTAGATTATAAATGCATTAAAATGTATTTCCAAAACTGATTCGTTTTCGATTTCGATTTCCATCACATGCCTGTACGTTTTCTTTAGTACATAGCAGTGCAACAATTCAATCAGGATTTAAACTATTGAAGTTTATTTAATTGAATATTTCTAACGATTATTTGTTTATTATATTTCTATCTCCCCTAAATATTTAATAGATTATGATTTTTATCATAATTTCTATTTATTTATCATTATTTTATTTATCAGGCTCTAGGGCTAACAGTCCAACAGCACATCTCCCTTTTTCTTTTTAAATTTATAACAACTCTTGATTGACAGTGTAATTTAGCCTTTAGCTTCTTAGCATAAGCTGGATTCTTGTTGCATTTTTTTTTGCTGCTATTGCAGAGAATAAAAATAAATCTACTCGTGCTCGTGTGACGTTTATATTGTATGTATTTTGTGTAAAATCCTTTGTAGCAGCCAGCCAGCAGTTTTGTTATAACCCCTTTAGCTGCTGCTCCGTTTTCACAATTGCACTGTTATGTTTGCTAATAATTTTTATGGTACTCGAGAATTTCTGCCAACCACGACCGCCTTCATATTTTTTTACTCAATCTCATATTGTAAACATGTCTGCCGTCTTTTTAAAGGATAACAAGCGACTTAAAATTTAATACCCTTCGTTTGTTTTTTGTCTCTCATCTTTCAGTTGTTGTTGCAAAAATATCTACATTGCAACAAACATACAAATACAATGCCGCTTGAGGCTTTTCAATACTTGCTGCTTGCAATATGTCTAATACATTTATATGTGTACGTACGAGTATATAGACATTTTTAAAAGCTTACTACACATGTATGTGCGTATGTATGTCATTGCAATAAGATAGTGAAATGATACAACATTATACACATATTGTTGGAATTGTATACAATGACATTTCTATTTCTATATCTGCTTAATGTATCTGCTTTACGTTTATTTTATACTATTTGTATTAGATTGAAACTTACGAGCTTATCTGAGTGCTGCACAGTGGAAATTGAAAAAAAACTTGTCTATTGATATTCTAATAATAGTTATATCAATATCAAGAGAGGAGAAGTTAGGTTTTCAGAATTAATTAAACCTAGTCTCCAACGGGACAATTTTTATTTCTATAGCTTACCTTGGACTAGCTGAATGTGTGAGAATGACAATATCATTCAGGATGGAAATCGAAAACGAAAACGAGTGAGTTTTAGAATGTAATTTTTTCGTAATATTTCTTTATTGAAACAGTTTTATCCCACAAAATATAAAGATAATTTGCTATTAAAGAGAATCTTAAACCAAAAATTTTAAAAATTTGATTAGAAATACTTTAAAATGGACTTCAAAAACTCACTCGTTTTCGTTTTCGATTTTCATCACATACCTGATTGTTTGTTTTCTGAAATCAATGAGGTGCTTTTGACTCCACATTCAAACACCCTAAAAACTGCAAAACTAAAAAAATGTAAACGTGGCCGTCGAGTCATAGGAATGCCCCAGTCTTTGTCAATCAAGGCACGTCAAAAAGTTCATTCAATCAAGGTTCAATTGAAGACCTATCCATGGCTATGATCGATGATCTGTGAGACAGTCCCGTTGATAAAAAACTGAACGATCTGGAAATAAAAATTAATAATCTTCAACTTCAATATAAAATGAAATTAAGTGATAGAGTGCAGAATGCCAACGAGAGTCTGCAAACTATTTCATTCGCAATTGCACAAGAAACGGCAAAAATAATTTCTAAGCCGCAAATAGTCAAGGTGCGAAATATCGAGGTAATCGCTAAAAAATGAGAGAACTATAGTGCATGATATACACAAGGCAGTTATGCAGGCACTACATAAAAATAAAGGGAGACAGACAGGCTTTCCGAGAAGCTTTTACTTGCTTATAATGGTTTTTTTATGTATAGAACTTTGAAATTGAATAAAACAAAGCTGATTTTTTTAAATTGAAATGAACTTTTCTTTATTCGAAAGATAATCTTCTGGCATTATAACTTATTTATTTATTTATTTGTTTATTTATTTATTTATTTATTTATTTGATTCCATTTCCTGTACAACAAGACTGATAGCACAGGAACGTATTACGTTACAAAACAAAATTGATGCAAGTAAATATAACAATATTGAGATAAAGTTAAAGTTATAAAAAAATTATAAATTAAAATAAAAATTATAAATTACTATTTAAAAAAATTGAAAACAAAATTTTTGAAACAG
Source organism: Bellardia pandia (assembly GCA_916048285.2). Classification (NCBI taxonomy): domain Eukaryota; kingdom Metazoa; phylum Arthropoda; class Insecta; order Diptera; family Calliphoridae; genus Bellardia; species Bellardia pandia. The sequence goes on along the minus strand of OU696531.1, from coordinate 94,637,877 downwards.
CAATGCTAAAGCTGTTTAGTTGTTGACTTTGTGGAAGATTATTCCAAAGACGAGCGGCATGCACATAAAACTGCCATTCAGAAACAAGTAAATAATGTCGAAGTATTACAATATTTAATTTTCGTGGCGATTGAAAAAAACGTTTTTATCGAATATATATTTAGGTGTTTGAAAGTTGATTATTTTATGTAAACAAATAAGAGTGCGAATTTTTAGCAAACTTTCAAAGGATACTCCATAAAGATTATTGGCAACAGAGGAAACATGATCAGACCGTCTTAATCCATACACATATCTTATTATGTTATTGAACAAGACATTCAATTTTCTCATACCAACTGAGTCACAGCTTCCAAATATTTCACACCCATATATCAGGGAAGAAATCAAGTATGATTTAACAAGTAAGGCCCTTATTCTTAAGGGTGTGAAATATTGTGTGGACCAGAGAGCACGTAACTTTGCATAGGTTTGACCACCCAGCAAATTTACATGATCAGTCCAGGTCAAATTACCATTGAAAATGATACCAAGATTTTTTGCTTTATTAACAATTTCAATTTTCTGGCCATTTAAAACAATATCCTCAGATATGGAGGAAATTAAGCTTTTTTTACATATTACAATGCATTTAGATTTATGAGGATTCAAACAGAGACCGTTTGCACTAGCTCAAAGGTAAATTCTATAGAAGTCGTCATTTAGGCAATATTTTGAACCGGGCTACTTAAAGTGAGCTGAACGGCATCGGCGTATAAGTGGATGTTACATTTAGTGAGTTGTTTTGGTAAATCATTTACATAAAAGGAAAATAAAAGTGGACCTAGAATAGAACCCTGAGTCACTCCCCTAGTCAGGGATAGGCTATCCGACCATACATTGTACACAAACACCGATTGTGTGCATTCTGAAAGATAAGACAGTATAAGTTTGGTTTGGTGTTTAAGTTTTCGGATGAGTATGTCATGATCTACCGCATCGAAAGCCTTAGAATGGTCAGGAAGTACCAAAAAATTAATATTTCCATTTTCCAATCCTTGCCGTATATTTTCACTAACTTCCACAAGAGCCGTTACGCAGCTATGACTCTGACGAAAACCAGATTGCGTGTTGGATAGTAAATTATGAGTATTAATATATGATCTAAGAGGTCAATTCATGAATACGAAACGTGAAACTATGCGGTTGCCAAACATTTCCTTCAACAAATAAATTGTGACACGAGGTGTGTATGATGTATTGAAACCACAGCTCACACAGCATCATGATTACTGAATTGATAAATGAAAAAGTAAGTAAACATGGCTCTATAACAGTCACCATTACTCCAACACGTTATGGCCAGCTTCGGAAATACGGAACAATTATTCCTCGAGACCATAAAGCTCACCAAACAATCACATTTTCTGGATATAACGATGACTCAACATACACTTTTTTTTTTTTTTTTTTTTTAAATTCGTTTTTATTTGCAATCTATTTTACAAAAAAGAAAATAATAAGCAAATTAAATAATAAAATAAAAATTAACATATATATTAAGTTCCAATGAACTCAATAAAAAAAAAAAACACAATTATTAGTTTAATTTAATAAAAATTGCTAACATTTTTCTATTTTCTAAAGGGTAGGTCAAGAACGTGATATCATTTTAATCTTTGTATATCTTCACTATCATCTAGTAGGTTAATTGCTAACACATTTGAGTGATTTCTGAGTCGATTTAGATATCTTTCACTACAATTATTAATTTCATCTTTGACTATTGCAATTTTGAGATCGTTATGTATGTTATTGTTATTCACAAACCAAGGCGCATTAGTGATTAATCTTAGAGTTTTAGATTGATACCTTTGTAATATTTCAATGTTTGAGTTGCTGGTAGTTCCCCACAGCTGAACTCCGTATGTCTATATCGGTTTAAGAATTGTTTTATATAGCAAAACTTTGTTTCCCAAGCTTAATTCAGATTTTGGCCCTAATAGCCAATACATTTTTCTTGTTTTGATGTTTAATTGTTCGCGTTTCTTTCTTATGTGTTCCTTCCATGTAAGTCTACCGTCGATATTTAGACCCAGATATTTAACGTTACTGCTTTTTGGTATAACTGCTTCATTTAAATATACTGGAGGGCAATCGTGTTTTTTTAATGTAAACGTCACGTGCACCGACTTTGATGCATTTACTTTAATGTTCCACTTCTGTAACCAATCTTGAATAGTATTTAGCTGATTTTGTAAATATTCAGATGCTATAATTGGTGACTGGTTGGATGATAATATAGCAGTGTCATCAGCATACGTAGCGGTACACTTGATTATTATTATTATCATTATTATTGACGTGATCCATTCAACCAAAAGTAGGCTTAATCGCTAAACACCATTAAAATATTTTTTTAAGGATTCATTAAATAACACGTTAAAACAACTGCCGAATTTCACAAGGATAATTTCTTTGGTTCTGTTTTTTTTTAAGAATCCATTAAATTACAATAACTGAATTTCAAATTATCTCTTAATTACCTTGACTCGCTGTTTGTGTTAAGAATTGTATAAACTAGTGCTACATGCCATTAAGCTGTAAGGTTGTTTTCATTTCAAAGGCAGGACATAGTAAAAGCAATTATTATAAAAATATTCATTAGCCTGATTATCCTTCCTACTTAAGATTCTATAAAGCATAATTAAAGTAAATTGTTTTCTTTTAACTACAAAATACACTTCTACAAAAGCTTTTACGTTTGATTACGAACAAGTAGCCAATGGATGTTTTATTGTTGAAGAGAAATGCCACAACTATTTCGCTTAGCAGTCTGTTTAATTATTTATGTTTTCAACGTTTTACAGAAGAATATGTAGCTCAATACTGAATAGTCGTTGGTGTAAACTGCCCAAGTGTTTATGATTTTTTATTTGTTCCAGACCTCATCTGAAAATTTGCAGTGTCATTCACTTGCAAGTTCGACTTACAATATTGACTGATATTATGTTTTTTTGATTCTACCCAGAGATTTGTAATTCCAATTTACTCATATGTGATGTACTTTATCGTATTGAGAATGTTTTTTTTTATTTGCTGAAGTTTTATGCCAGTGTTCCAGTTCATTTGAATAAATTCGTACTAAAGCCCAGGATTATAAACGTATCAATCTGATATAGCTGTTCACGAGCCATCATTTGACAATTTCTTGCCTGCATATGAATTTATTGCATGTGGACTACTCTCGTTGATGTTGTGCTGTTGTTCAAACAACGTTGTCAGAACGTTTGTACGCACAACAATGTCTGCTGTCACAAGGCATTTCCATACAAAATTACCGCCAGTTAAACAAATTACAAAGCAAATAATATAAGAAAGTAATCTAGGTATTCTCAGTCATCAAATCTTGCTAATTTCTACTGCTCCACTGCCAACTAGTTGATTATTAGTTTTTCCATTTTATTCTTCGTTCATTTTCGATTTCTTCTCGAGGCATAATTATGCATGTTTGTTTTTGTTTTCTGGATTTTTCTCTATTATCAAATATTGTTACTTTCTACTGCCCCACTGTCAACTGGTTTATTATTAAATTTTTTTTCCAGCTTCTTCTTCCTTCGTTTTCGATTTCTTCTCGAGGCATGATTATGCATGTTTGTTTTTGTTTTGGGTTTAAAAGTTTGTTGTTGTTAACTTCCTTCTATGCAATTTTTTGCTGCTGCTTCTAAACACTTGAAAGTGCATCAGTGAATTCCGGTTTAAGAGTTTTGTAGTATATTCTTATGTTGTTATTGTCTTGTTTCCTGGTAACATTATATGCGGGTGGTCTAGATAAAAGTCAAGCAGATGGTAGATTTGTTTTTATAGTATTAAGATTTTAAGCTTGAAAGAAAAAGGAAAACATATATTCGTTTGAAAGAGCAAGTAAAACACACATAAGAAAATATATTTTTCTATGTATTTTATTTAATCTGTAAGAATTTATTAAATAAATATAATAAATAATGTTAGATTTAAATCAATACAAATAACTGAAATTTGTTTAATAATATTGGATATACATATTGAATTAGTCAAACGAGTTTGAAGGAATTCAAATAACTTCCGGTCTTTTAAAGTATTTAGAAGCAGAAATCAAATGTTTACGTAGACTGTACTCTTTAAAACTTTATTAAGGCAACATCCCCCTTTAAAACAATTATGTTATACATGAGCTTTACATTTTAATTAATTCCAAAGGCGTTTTTTGTTTTCCATTTTGTAGTTTACAATAAATTACACTATTACTAAGTATAAATTAAAAAACATTATTCTAATATTAGGCATTACATCTTAATACAACGTAGTGTTCAGCATTTTATTAAAATCACGTAAGCTCCATTAATAATTCTATAATGTACTTGCTTGTTTTCTTGCTTCTTTTTTCCACCTCCATTTTGCTAGACTAACCTAAAAGCATGCTTTATTATACAGTTTATATTTAGTAGTAGTAGTAGTGTACTGTCAGCTGTATTGACTCATTATACAGTAACAGCTGTTGCCACAACTAGCTACTACTCAAAACAGACAAACATTGGAAAAGGGACAGAGTTAGTGGAAACAAAAAGTAGTAGCAATGATTAATTAGAATTACTAAACTGCCACATGTACGAATATTTCACATTAACATAAATACACCTAAAAACCTAGATATATTAAACACAAACGTTGTGTTCATGAAAGAGTGTGTCTCTTTAGTAGTGACTCACAGTGGGGTGGAAGGAAAAAAAATGTTAATAAATGAAGCTCACAAAGCTTAACTTGAAATATTGTACAATCATTGTGCAACAAATTTCACACAATTTAAATCGCTTGAATTAATATGTTATTATTGATATAACAGAAAACTGCTATAGTTGTCTAGAATATTTTTTTTTACCAAATTTACAATTTTCTCCACTGTTTTGCCAGTAACTAGAAAAATATTAAAATTAGCAAAACTTTCCATCACCTAAAAAAAGAATATAACAGGAAATAAGTTTATGTCACGTCCAAACAATTATTATAATATTTACAAATGAGTTTGACTTTGGTTTTTATGTTGCTGCTGATGCAGCTGTTTCTACTTTTTTCTTTAACAAACACTGGCAATAAATTTTGTATAAAACTATTTCCTATACATGTGTTTGTCCTTCTCTAATCATGACCATTATCATTATTATTATTATTATTGTTTGTTATAGTTATAATGATGATGACCTCTTCATTATAATACTAATAACCGCAATAATTATAATGAGCGAGAGTGTATTACAGACGATACCTACTTAAGCAATTGTATATTGAGGGAATAATTTTGAAAATTTCAGCTATTTTAAGGGCAAATAGAAGCACTTTGTGCGTATAAAGCCAATTAAAATGCCAAAGTTTAGCTACATAAGTATTATATTTATACATTGGCATACATTTACATACATATGCTTATAATTACATATATACCCAGACGGGGGAAAAGATGCTGTAAAGAGGCCTTCCAGAAGGCCTTATTTTGCAGTCATAAGGACGTGCAGCCGCCTTGCACAATTGTTTTAATTTTACACGGCATTTTATTGGCAAACAAGGCCTGGACTAAACGCTACGGAATATATGCCTGATGGAAGGCCTACTTTTTTTCCACCTTTATTTATTTATTGAATCTTCATATACTGAAATGACAATAAGTATTCAAATCTTAATACTAAAAAGAAAATAATAAGCCCAGCCAGTGCTAGACAAACATTTATATGATACTAAAAATATTTCACTTCAACTGATCCAGTCATCTGTTTTGCGCTTGAGTTAAATCAAGGGTATCCCTCCTTCTCAACCGATTGTGGCCACTAAAGTTAAGGATGTCAAGGAAGGCCTACTTGAAAAGGAAAATTGAAAGGTCTACCAACTAATATCCCATAGACGACGTAACTAGAAACTGCAAATGAATAATTTTATTAGGGGAAGTAAATTAAGTTCCCAAAAAATTTTAAATTCGTTAAATAAAAAAAACTGTTTTCCTCAAGTAGCGAAATATTGTAAATAAAGATTTTAAATTTTTAGAGAATATTATGTCGAACTTTTTATTGCCATTTGTCTAGAAACATTTAGTTTTCACAATGGTATTCTTCGAGTTATTAATTAAAAATAAACTCAAGCCTGATTAAAAATTTTCTCTTATATAAAAATTCAAAATTTAAAAAAAGATCTTAAGCTAGAACAATTACTAAAATATTAAAGGAAAAGAATTTAAATTAATTTTAAATTAATTTAAAAAAAACACATGTATATAGTACTTGACACCACAAACTTTCATAAATGAATAAATTTATAGACGCCCTCTTTATTTATTTTTATTACTCGTATAACAAAGTGAGCAAAATAATGTTTAACGTTAAGGTAAGTTTAGACGATATGTTGAATCAGCATATATATGCTGACAGGCATATGATTAAAATTAGCAGCAAATTCCTATGTCATATGTTAGACGTTTACACGATATGTTGAAAGTAGCAAATTTTTTGATGTCAGCATATGTCAGCAAATGAAATGTCAACATAAGAGTTAGCATACGATTTTTGTGTTTATACGATATGTTGAATTTTATGTGGTGCTACATATGCTGAGTCGTATAAACATTTGTTTGTGAAATTAGTCAGTTTGACAACATTTTTTAATTTATATTCAACTTCTGTATTTTATGTGAAATTTTTGAAATAAAATTAAATAATAAAAATATCAATAAAAAAAAACATAAATGATGACGTGGGAGGAAATTGGTTTTTAAGCAAATTTTTATATGCAAATCTGTCTTAATAAACGTTTGTTAAATTTAATAATGGGGGTTATTGTTTATTTCTAGAGACCTGGGACTAAATTATCGCATTCGATATCGAGTAAAATTGATCGTAATTTTCTTATTTGAGATTATGGCATACGATATCGAGCAAGAAATTTAGTATATTTTATCATAATTTCGATATCGAAATCATACGTTCGCTCATTCGATCACGAATGCGGTAATTTGGCCCCTGTGTCGATTAATTTGAACTATGCCGCCGGCCATTATATTGCGTTTTGTGTTCTTGTGTGTGTATGTGTGTACGTACATATGCAACAAGAATTGTATTTACATAAAAAAACTATCGGTGGCTGGGCCGTAATACACTATCCTACACAATCGTACGATTCATTCAGTGGAAAATCTGACCGATTTCAATCACACTCAAAAAAAATCGCAACAAAGTATGTCATAGGTGCCACACTATTACACAAAAAAGATGCAAAAACATATGTTTTTGCTAATGTCAACAAACGCAGTTTTCCGCCATTTAAATTAATATTTGTGTTCAATTATTTTGTTGTTATATGTGAATATAATAAATTGTATAAACTATACAAACAATTAAAAAATGTTAAACGTATGTCCTTTAGATCATAATTTGTGATTTAAATCAATGAAGCCGACATTGTTGTTTTCTTATCAACTTTATTAGAAAATACAACTCTGATCGCATATGAATTTGCCATATGCTGAAAAGCTTGCATACGCTTTTCAACAAATAACATATCTGTCAACATACGCAGGAAATTTGTCAAACACTAATAATAGGCTGTTTACACGATATGCTAAAATTACCAACATACGTTTGTTGGCATTGTTAACAAAGTGTTAGCAAATGTTGTTAAACATACGTATGCTGAAAAAATGTTGCGTTTACACGATATGTAAGCACTTGTCACAAATTTTTCAGCATAAATATGCTGATTCAACATATCGTCTATACTTAGCTTTATAGTGACAATATGCAGGACTAATTGCAAAACCATTCGTGTTTGCTATTGAAATCATGATTTGTTAACATTCTTTTAAAATGCAATTGTTAATGTGTATAAAATGGCTTCTAGAACACCTTCTGAGAGAAGACTTAGTGAAATGAGCATCGAATATTTTTGAATGTCTAAAGAGGGCCTCTAAAGGCTGGTTAAATTTTAAGGGCCAATGTTGAAGCTGAACCACACACATTTCTCAATATCGACTAACTCTATTTCAACCATGCAAAGTACATAATCGAGCAACACGTTAAAGTTATTCAGGCTTATTTTGGAAAAGTGTGTTTAAAACAAAATGCATAACGTGCACTTCGTGATCTTTTCGGTCAATTTAATTGTTCAAATGTGTGTACCAATGAAAAATCGTTCAAAAATTTTAAGAAAACGGGGTGATCATGTGATTTGACACTAGAGGTCTGCATGTGTGTGATGTAACGACACATGAATTCACACATCAAACTAGCAAGTAGTGTGTTGTGTGTGATTTAAGAATCACACAAAATTTATTGTGTGTAACAAATAACATATTGTGCAAAGCGTTCAATTCATTATGTGAGTGTTGTGAGAGAAATATTTGATTCAACTGTAAATAACAAATATGCTGTTTTACATGAGTAAATACAATTGTATTTATGTAAATCCAAACTAAAGAAAAAAACAAGACTGCTGGGCAACCGAAACCCAACAACTTAGTAAACGCCCGTATCTAAACAAAGAACGTTAGGGAAATTTATTAAATAGGGGAAACCCCAATTTTAACAAAATAAGAAACACAACAAACATACGAACGAATTGTGTGATTTTTAACTTCACACAGTTTTTTTTATTGCGAGATGTATGAATTTGAGTTTATCAAGCAATAAAATATAATTGAGACGCACACACAATTAGTGTTAGTGTATGTGTTTCACTTTTTCATGAACGGTGTTGTGTTGATCTTTCATTTAAAATTATTGAACGTGAATGACTAGCTTTCATTTGTTTTACACATTTGAATTGAAAATCAAATACATACCTCTTTAGACCTCTATTTGACACTGTTGCACTTCTTTCTTTGGGGTTATTTTAAAGAAAAGGTGTACGTCGATAAACCTGCAACAATTCAAGAGCTAAAGAATGAGATAGTGTGGCACATTAAGGATATAGAACCTCAATTATGTCTCAGCGTCATCGAAAATTTGGATAATCGGTTGAAGGTGTGCCGGCAAGGTCACGGCGGCCATTTGACCGATATTTTGTTACATACATTCTTGAACTATAACATAATATAAAGAAATGACAATAATTTCCTAAATAATTTGTGTTTTATTCAAAATAACATCGGCCCCTAACATTTACCCACCCTTTAAAAGGCCTACAAATTAAAGCACTTGTAATTTTTCCCACTGGGTGTGTATATAGAAACAGACATGTGTGTATTCTCCTGATTCTGTTTTTGTATATATGTATGATACAACTGTGTGTTAACCTATTTGAAAACATTAACGTTGACACCTGCCTGACAACTTTGCATCAAATAATGGTTAAATGTTTTTTAGGTGTTTAATGTCAACAGCTTTTTTTGCAGTTATTTATGGTTTTTTAAGTTAGTTATAGCTTAAACAAATCATGCAACAAATAAGAATATTTAACAATAAAGAAAATTAAAAACACATACAAATTGATTATGTTAAAGGGAAAATGCTAAAAGTTTTTGGAATTTCAAAAAAGTAAAATTTCTGTATGAATAAAATCAAAAGTTCTAGCTTCAAACGTAAGTCTTTATGTAGTTTTGGCTTAAATTGTGGGACTTTATATAGTTAAATTTTAGCTTCGATCGAATTTCACTCTGACGTTCAATTTCAGTTCTAATCTTTGGTGCTTCCAAACTTAAATTTTAGCATCAATCGTAGATTTTTTAAAATTGCAATTTTAGTTTCTATTGTGGTTTTTTCCAAAGCTCAGTTTCAGTTTGAAACGTTGGTTTTTCCAAAGTTCCATTTTAGCGTCAATCGTAGATCTTTATGTAGTTCAATTTTAGATTCAAACGGAGGACTCTCCAAAGTTAAAGTTTATCATCAGTCGTACATCTTTCAAAATTGCAATTTTAGCTTCTATCGTAGGTCTTTCTAAAGCTCAAATTCAGTTTCAATCGTTGGTGTTTCCAAAGTTCAATATCAGTTCCAATCGTTGGCCATTGCCAACGTCTTTCTAAAGCTCAAATTCAGTTTCAATCGTTGGTGTTTCCAAAGTCCTATTTCAGTTCCAATCGTTGGCCATTGCAAAGTTAAATTTTAGCCACAATTATAGGTCTTGTATGTATTTCAATTTTAAATTCAATGGAAGGTTTTTCTACAGTACCAATGATTGGTGTTTACAAAGTTCAGTTTTATTCGTACGTATTTAAATATATCAGTTTGCGATTCAATTGTTGGTCTTTCCAAAGTTAAATTTTTGCTTTAATCAGAGTTCTTTGTAAAGCTCAATTTTCGCTTCAGTCGCAGATCGTTCCAAATTTCAATTTCAGATTCCATGGTTCCATATTAGCTTCAATTGTTGGTTGAGCTTTTAATTTTAGTTTAATTTTAGCTTCAAGGATATTATTCAAGCATGAATTTTAGCTTCAATCGTGGGTCATTCCAAAGTTTAATCTAGGCTTGAATTATAGATCTTTCCAAATTTAGTTGAAAGCTTCAATCGTAGAAGTTTATGTACTTAAGTTTTATCTTTAATGGTTATTATTACTGTCGGTGATTTTTACATCACAGTTTTTTTTTATTAATCACATTGATTTATTTATCTGTAAGAGTGTATTTGTTGTTTGTTTGTCTCTGACTTTATGTTACTGATTTCATAAATTCTGCTAATAAAATCAATTTATAAATTTAACACGTTTTCCCCCAACAATTAATGTTGTTATTGTTGTTTTCAGAAGTAAATACATATCAATGTGTGTTAAAAATCTTTGATTGTAGTGCTTTGGCACATACACACGTTTGGACAAGCAACTTGGTCAGTACATTCGCGTCAATACAGTGAATGACACATGCCACCCAATTAAAATATAATAATTTATACATATACACACACACAAAGATTATTGAAAATAAATACAAACAGATTTACACGTACAAACACTTCTACACTTACATAAATAAATAGAACATACGATTATAGGGTCTAATATAGACACATGCAGGGACACATATTGAAATTTAAATATGTTGACAGTTAAGTTTCTTGTTTTACTTTTATGTGCCACAATTATAGTGGTTTACGCGGTTGGATACGTGACATTATAAACAACTATAAGTATGCATGTGAAGAGCTTTATATTCATATCATAAATATATTTATGAGTTTGTGGTACAATTAATTTACAGACACACACACACACACAGGCCTAAAGAAGAGTGTATTAGTTGAGAGTTCTATAGTGTTCGATTTAAAAGGGTTAAATATACTGTAGCAGAGACGTGGTTTAGAGTTTAGAGGTGATGGATTTACAATATATTCCAATGTACTTTAAATATAAATATCTAAACATGAACAGTTTTAGTTTATTATACTGCGTAATCTCTGTCATGCTTTAAGCAGACAGACTACTGTCTTCACATACACACCTAACACATAAACTTACCATCATAATTAAGAAAAAAGAGACTAAAGCCTTCCACAGTTTTGAATCAAAACAATTAAATGGATATAGCTGCTTGCAGTAAACACATTTAAAACTAGAACATTTAATAAAAAGAATAGTTTTCCAACATGAAAATGGAATAAAATAATCAATGTTACCTTATAATATTCTCATTAGTGTATTAGAACGAATCACTGTGAGTATCCCTAAATCAAACCTCTACTACTCGTAGTAATAGGTAACATGTTATTTAAAATACATACATACAGAGAAAAATCGAAAAAAAAAGCCGGAAATAAAAATGTAATAAACAGAATAAAATGTACAGAAAACAACATCACCAAAAAAATATACTTCTTTTTTTTTTGCTTCAACACCAATGTAAACACAAGCATACAAACAAAAAGTCAACAAACATGCTCCAACCACTTGTATTTATAAATATGTTTAAAAAAAATACAAAAATATATGAAACAAGAAAGAGTGTTATATTCGGCTATGCCGAATCTTATATACCCTTCACCTGTATTGGGGATGCATAATTTATATTACGATTTAAGAACACACTTAAAGTTTTTAAACACTTTGTGTGATCAACGCCATCTGTTGATGAGTTTGTTCGTAACAATATTTATACACTAAGTTGGCATCAACATTTTTAGAGGTTGTCTCGGATTTTTGCTCATATCTCCGTTATTTATAGACGGATTTTTCTGATTTTAAATAGCAAATTTCTCGAAAGTATGTCTGACAGAATTATTGAAGACTTGAATCCCGAAGATATCTAGGGACTTCAGAAAATGATTTCAACATACAGACAGACAGACGGACATGGCTTAATAGACTCCGCTATCTATAAGCATCCAGAATATATACTTTGTAGGGTCGGAAAATTAAATTGTGGAAATTACAAACGGAATGACAAACTTATATATACCCTTCTCATGAAGGTGAAGGATATAAAAATAATAGAAATCACAAACAAATAAGAGTATATAAAAATACATAAACACGTACGGTTTTAATGACAGAAAACTTACAGTTTATTTACAGCCCAATATATGGGTAAAAACAGAAAACCGGAAGACCTAAAGAAATTACTGCAAACACACACAAACACAGGTATTAAACCATACTTTCCTTACAAGATTTACTATAGCTTGTGTTTGTGTATTCTTAAGTATTTCATATCTTCATTTGTACATAAACAAATACTGTATAAATACATAATAACAGCCTGCTTCAGGTCGTTATAACGTATCATTAAAAGTCACGCATAAAAATGTTACTAAATGAGGAACACCAATACCACTATACTTACACTCAGCTACATACAAAAATTTGTATAGAAAAGCAATTTGATATTTATAATTTTGTTTTTAATGTTTGAGAAGAACAAGTTTCATTTGCTGTGTCGACAAAGCTGGTGAGACAATATCAATAATAATGTGACCATCTTATTGAGGTTTACAATAATTGTTGGTTATTATAATAAAGGTAAATGTGTTTTTTTAAATGACATTCATAACCTAAAGTAAAATTAGTAATATTATTCAAATGATGATATTATTCAATAATGAGACTTTCATTAAAAATGTAGGATTCATAACAGACGGTGGATTTTTTGAACATGATTTTTACTTTAATAATTAATATGACATACATACGAGTGCAGTTCGAAAACTTCTTAGCCTAGCACAGAAAGGGATTAGTTAGTTTTTCAATATAGTTGTAGTTTTATTTTTCACTATAATCTCCTGAAACTTCAATACACTTAATTCAATGCTTATGTAGAAATTCTAGCTCTTGATTAAAGTAGTTTTTCTCATTACCTTCAAAAAAGCGATTTACAACTGTAATTTCATCTTCATTTGAGGTAAAACGCTTGCCAGCTAGGAAGTTTTTCAGATTTGTGAACAGATAAAAGTCACTGGGGGCTAAATCAGCAGAATAAGGCAATTAAAGTTGTATTCGTTCAATTTAAACTTCAATAATATGACCGAAGTTCAATTTTAGTTTCAATCGAAGGTCTTTATGAGGTTCAATTTGTAGTTTAATTTAATATTTAATCATAGTTCTTTCTGAAGTTCAATTTTAGCTTCAATCACATGTCTTTATATAGTTCAGTTTTATCTTCAATCATAGGTTTTTTGAATTTCAATTTGTACTTTAATTTAATTTTAATTGTGTTCAAGTTATACTTTAATAATAGGTCTTTATGAAGTTCAAATATGGCTTTAATCGTAGTTCTTTATGTAGAATAATTTAAGCTTTAAACGCAGTTCAATTTTTGCTTCAATCGTAGGTCCTTTTGAAGTTCAATATGTAGTTCAATATAAACTTCAATCGTATGACTTTATCAAGTTAAATTTTAGCTTCATTCAAGCTATTCGGTCACGCTAAGCAATTAACAACACATGTATTGTAAATTTATACATACGTATGTCTGTCAGAAGTTAAACTCATTAAAGCTTTGCAAATACAAATTCTATATACTCGTTTAGGTTTGAGTGTTTTTGTGCGTTTTTTTAAGTGTATAGAAGCACTCGTATTATATTCGTTCATGTATGTATATATTCAAAACTTTACTGCCTGTCAATTATCAAACATTATTATAATATGAGTTTTTGTTATTTTTACCATCATGCTAGCGCTAATGCTTACTGCTGTAACATGGGTGTAATGTTTATTTAGCTTTTGCTACTTCGAACTTCTTTTAATAACACCTACAACTGTCAATGTCACCACCACTACTTATGCAAATATTTGTATGTATTAATGTATTTTATACATAAACAAACTCACTTGCATAGGGAGGCAGGCTGTCTTGTACATTTACATATGTACATGTATTTCTTTTTATGCTTTCTTAATAAAATTTACTTTTTATATGCATTATTTTCTGTTATTATGGCTTTAGCCATAATAACAATCTGGTGATAGAGTGATGTTATTATCTGTTTGATATTAATTTATGTATGTATGTGCTTATTTAGTTCTTACTGATTTCAGTGTCTTAGAAGCCAATGCCACATTAAACAACGAAATAAAAATTGATATGAATTGTAAGTGGCAAACATGTTGCTATTTAAATATAGAGTTGTGTAAAAATGCTATAATAATGACTTTTAAATTTTAGCTTCAACTACGATTGCAGCTAAAATTGAACAACATAAGAAACTACGCTTGAAGATGACATTGAACAACATAAAGAATGATGATTGATGCTCAAATTTAACTACATAAAGAACATGAATTGAAAAACATAAACAGTTACGGCCAAAGTAATTATTTAAGCTAAAATCGAACAACATAAGAACAATGCTTGAAGATAAAAATTAAAAATAAAATTCAACACCATAAATAACAAGGATTGAAGCTAAAATTGATCAGCGTAAAGAGTAACGATTGGAGCTAAAATTGAACAACAGTAGGAACTACGATTGAAGTTAAAATTTAAGCTAAAATTAAACAGAATAAAGATCCAAGATTGAATGTAAAATTGAACAACATAAAGAACAAAGACTGAAGCTAAAATTGACAATATAAGGAAGTTAAAATTTAAGCTAAAATTAAACAGAATAAAGATCCAAGATTGAATATAAAATTGAGCAACTTAAAGAACAACGATTGAAGCTAAAATTGAACAACAGTAGGAACTACGATTGAACAAAGACTGAAGCTAAAATTGACAATATAAGAAAGTTAAAATTTAAGCTAAAATTAAACAGAATAAAGATCCAAGATTGAATATAAAATTGAGCAACATAAAGAACAACGATTGAAGCTAAAATTGAACAACAGTAGGAACTACGATTGAATTTTAAAATTGAGCTAAAATTGAACAGCATAAAAAACAATAATTGAACAACATAAGGAACAACGATTGAATGCAAAATTGAACAACATAAAAAGCTACGATTGAAGCTAAAATTAAACAACATGAGGAACAAAAATTTAAGCGGAAATTGAAGAACATAAGGAAGTACGATTGAGTCTAAAATTTAACAATAAAAAGAAAACCGATTCAAGCTAAAATTGATCAACATAAAATACTACGATGAAAGCTAAAATTGAACCATATGAAGAAATACGATTTAAGCTAAAACTTATTTCTTTTTTGCTTGGACCAGCACTCATTGGACAACCCCTACTTATGCATTGTGTTGGAACTGGGAAAATAGGTTGTGGTAGGGAGGATAGAGGGAGTAGTGTTTGTGAACATTTGACTTGAATTTTCCTATATTAAAAGTGGAAGGGTATACCACTGCTGTTAGTTTATACCACAGTACGGCTAAAGAACGAATTTTCCCTGTAATGTGTTGTGCGACCATTAATGGAGGAGACCTGACTGAAGAACGTCTATTACGTTCCATTATAGTATGTCTCATATTTAAATGTGGCTGAATGTAATAGTACACAAATGTATCCTCCTTTTTGGTTATATTTACACATAAATTTCTATTCTATTTTAATAGGAAAAATTAAATTGGTATCTAATATTATTGTCATGCGAGTATGTTCAAACTGGAAATTTAAAACCTTAACAATGGGATTGTGTACTGCTGTTTCTTTAACACTTGCTTTATATTTTTTTACTCAATATAATCATTGAGGATTTGGAATGCCATCATATGTAATTTTTTTTTCTACACATATTTCTTATTTCAATTTTCCAGCAAACAACTCAAGTGTGAATATTTATAGAGATAATAGAAAAAATGTATAAGATGAGTTTTTATTATTAAAAAAAAGAGATAAAAGGAAATTAAATAGAAGAAAAGATATCATATGTTTATGATATTAAAAATATATTTAATGAAGGCAATATGTTTTCTTCAATATTTTTTTTCTGAAATTGGAAAACTTTCACCCGCACCTAGCTAGATGTGTATTAAGACTTAAATAGCAGGGGAATTTGTATTGATAAGGAAACGAACAAAATTAACAAGAATATGAAACGTGCAAGTAGAATATACAGGAAATATTTTATTTAACTTAATAATATTATATAATTTATTTAAAAATTTTGTTTTTGAACTGAAATGTATACAGTGAATCAATGACATTAATAATAAGTTATTTAATTGGAAATACAATAGCTATAATTTTTGTTTACTAAACACTTATAAATATTAGGCGTATAACTTAAAAATGTGGGTTTTTAAACTTTTGAACGCGGCATATGGCTTTGGTAACTTAGTCATTTTTAAAGGACAGATATATGTGATTTACTCTGTATAAGATAACTTACGAATTTTGTGGCAAAAAACCGTCATATGCGAGAAGTTTTGCTTTACTTCTTTCATTTGAAAAAAGTGCGGCTAAAGCACAACCCTTACTAACCGAAGCTTGCGAAGATGTGTTCCAACGGTAGTAAATTTTTTAAGTTTCAATCGTAAGTCTTTATGTAGTTGAATATTAGTTTCAAAGTAACTAAGGAAAAATTTCGCTAAATATAGTAACACCAAATATATTTAATAATGTACTCATATCAAATACTTATAGAAGAGAAAAACTACTAAAACTATATTTTGTAAATTAGCAGTTAAAAGAAAAAATCCATAATCTATTTGCTATTCTTTTTTTAGCAATATATCTTGCAGACAATGTTAAAGCTTAGTGGGATTAGAAGTAAGAGAAAATGTAAATCCATTTCAAATTTATACTAAGGAATAAAATAATTAAAAAATAGTCTTTTTGTAGCTTAATTTTATATATTTTTTAAGTTCTTGAGATAGTTCAATCTTAGTTCCAATTAAATTTTCAATAGTAGCTTATTGTAAAGTTCAATTACAGCTCCAATCGTATGTATTTATGAAGTTCAATTTTACTTCCAATCTTATGTCTTTATAATAATTTAATTAAGTTCGGTTTTAGCTTCAATCGTAGGTCTTTTTGAAGTTAAATTTTAGTTTCTATTATATGCCTTTATGAAAATAATTTTAGCTTTAATCCTACGTGTTTATGTATTTCAATTCTATTTTCAAATGAGGGTTTTTATATAGCTCTATATTAGCTTCAATCGATTTAATTTGAGCTTTATTCGTAAATTTTATATATTTAAATTATATCTGTATTAGAAGGTCACTATAAAAATTTAGCTTCAGTTGTAGATTAAATTTTAGATTCTCTTGTACATATTTATGTAATTCAATTTTAGTTTCAAGCGTATGTTTAAATAAAGTCCAATTCTAAATTACATCGTACCTCTTTAACTTCAGATCGTTTAGGCCCAGTCAGGGTATTAAAAATTGCTTAGCAAATATGTTGGAAACTACTCAAACAATAATTTTAAAATATTTGTAAGCAAAACGATTCATCGAAAGAAAGCAAATTTGGCACCATATAAATAAAACAGGAGTTACCTTAAAAGGCGATTTTGCATGTCCTGCTTAAACGGCAATAAAAGAAAATGATTTTTCACCGAATCATTAATTGTGATGAAAAACAGATCCACTACAATAACCAGGGGGATTATTGAGAATTTCGATTTGAAGCGGAAAATTTACAAATTTCTAAGTAAAAACAAAAAAAAATTTAGAAAAATAATTAGTATTTTGTTGAACTGTTAATATTTTAATTTTGATATTTTTCTTTTAGTTAGGCTTAAGTTCATTAAATTTAATTTTCATTAAATTATTTTTACTGAAGAAGGAATTGTTTTACAAAAAATAAAAATTTAGAAAAATCTTTAATAAGGAACATTTATTACAAACAAAAACTAATAGCTTTTGAATAATATTAATGATAACCATACGCCAATAAGAATAAATAAATTCAAAGAAGCTTACGAATTAATAAAAAATCGTATTTATGAAAAACACGATCCATGGATAAGTTTGTTGGTTTTTTCTCTAGTTAATGTTTTTTTTACCTCATTATTATTGAAAGTAATTTTGACATTTGCCCATTTTTAAAAATGCTGTCAAATTTTTACCGAAAAATGTAAGTAAAACTCTGCACATCTTTCGAATGTATTACATAATGCGATTTAGTTTTCGTATCGGAAACTATAATCGAAATACACAATAACCCCCCAGAATCGTAGAAGATCATTTGTAAAGTATATGCACCTAGCCGTATCGACATCAAAGCCAATTATTAATGGCGCCAAGATAATGTTCTGTGTTTGGTGGGACCAAAATTAGGCCAATAAGATCAGACTATTACAGGGAACTTGTACCAATTGCAATTCGGAATATTGCGGCCACACATGAAAGCGTCATCTTTTATTTGCATTCAAATTTATATAAAAGTTAAGCAAACATAAAATAATTTTTGACTTGTGACGTCACAAGAAGAAATTTTGCTCTCAATTTTATTCTCACAGTTTTTGTAAAATATAACGGACCTGCGCAATCTTTTTTATTTGATTCATGACTTTAGAACAAGGTATCCGAAATTGGCCTCAAAATGAGCGTTCCATATTATTCGGGCTTTTATATAACTAGTTCTGATTGTGACAGTATGAGAACTGGTTCTAAAGCTATGTATTACAAGGTGAATTTAATACACAAAATAAGAGGCCTCAGTGACAAACCTTAATGATTATCAGCTATAAAAATGATTTCTATTACTATTTGTGGGACTTATACAGGCTGGCATTGGATATTTATAAAATTTAAAATATTTTTGTCATAAATCGTCCTGTATACTTGCATTTCTTTAACACTTTTTCATCATGATAACATTTGACATTATTTATGTGTCACTCTTTTCATCTGTCACATAATTGATCAACATTGTATGCCAGCAAAATGGGCAAAACTTTTTTTTGCAAGTATTTTGAACATTAATTTTACTAGCACTTAAACAAAAACGACCAATAAATTATAGTTGTGCCATAGTAATAGTCACAATTCCTACCAAAAAATAAAGGCAAAAAAATAATGGTAAAAACGTTTAATGTACAAAAATTCATTCATATTTCAAAGTACAACATAAAAATTATAAAATTTGAACGCAAGTGTTTTTTATTGTTGCTGCTTCTGCTGGTGCAGGCTTTATAAAACCAGGAACTAAGGGCACTGTATATCTACACACACACACACACACACACACTGAAAAAAAGAACAATCAGGGTATGATATTAAAAATTAAATTTATGAATGAAAACTGAAGAAATAGAATGAGAACTCAACAAACGATGCTTAATAAAGCACCTTAGATAACTTTGCAAAACTGTGTTTGTGTAAAAACGAATTTTATAAAACAACCCTCGTTTTAATAACTCCTTTACTATTAACTGCAATTGTTTAAATGAAACAATGAAATTTTATGTCATTAAAAAATGTGAAATTTTTGTTTTAAAACAAGAAGAAAAAAAAAACGAGTAAAGGAAATGTAAGCAGCAAATGGAATTAAGAAAATGGATTTTAACTCATACATTATTATTATCCTTTCACTCTTATTCCTCTTTCTGATGGCTCATAAAAATAATGACAATGGTGAATAACAATTTTTAATTTGCAACAAAAAAATTATGATATGAAGTATGTTTTTAAATGCAAGTCTATATATTTAAAAGCATAAAAGAGGAGAAACAGATAATGGTTAAAAATATTGTTGCAGTTTATTAAATTTAAGTTTTTTTTAGCATTTTCATTATTATAAAGATATGTATTTTTAAAAATGTGCTCAAATGTATGAGTTTCTTTATTTGCAAATAATTAAATAACACTCATACGTACACATGTTGCGTATACTTAATATGTTGACAAATGTTAATTAAATATTAAGTATACGTTATTGTGAATCATTATTGTATTTATTTATTTACAAATTGATTAAAATATTTTTTTTTATTACAATTTATTACAAAATTGTAATAACCAGGATTTCTAATTATTAATAAAGAATACACACACATTGTAAACGTACGTAAATTGCGTTCTAACTCATAACACGTAAAAAAAGAATATGTGACTGGGCCTATGAAAAGGTTGCTTATGACTAGTGTGACCAACTGGCCCGGAAAATCCAGGACATGGCCCGGTTTTGGAACCAATGTCCCGGTGACATCCCCGGATTTTTATTTTGAATTTAATTAAATAGAAAATATGTGGACTTGAACAACAAAACCGTCTATTTCATTAAAATTTGCCAAAATCGCATCATATTTTAATGGAAATTAATTATTTTGAATGATTCATTTTAAAATTATGTGAAGAGTCTTTTCTGACACCTTTTCCGGAGCGTTCATGCACTTTATGAGCCCAAAAAACAATCATTATTGCTCCGAAAACCTTCAGAAAAGAAGGTCATTACATTCGAAAATGGTCCGTCAGAAAGAGCTCCTAGAAAATGTCAGAAGAAAGTATTTTATGAGGGTTTTTTGGACTCAGAAAGAGTTCTCAAAAAGAGTCATTACAATTTTAAATACAACAAATTTAAAGGTCGCATTTATTTTTTTTAGTTGTTTTTACTTAAACAAAAAGGAACTCGCTGCTGCACCGAATTGGAAAGATGTAGAAACAACGATCAAATTTATGGTTGAAAAGAATTGACTAAAACCTGACGAGTTTGGTTACCTATTGAAATTTAATATCCCAGAGAAAATGAGCGAATGGAATAAAAATAATCCTCCTACTAAGCCACTTTCTACTAAACCACATCAACGTTGAGTGGAATGTTTCAAACATTTTCAAAGTAACAATGTACCGTACACTCGCTTCACGCGAATCATTGAATTTATATTTTGTTTGCCAGCAACATCTGTTATTCTTTCAATGTAGAGCGTATATTTTCGTTGATCGCAAAACTATGGACAAAAGAAAAATCGCAGCTCAAGCTAGATACTTTGAAACATGTGCTATTTCTCAAATATAATTTAAAGTACGAATGCGTTGAATTCTACAATTTTTTGAAAGATTCCCCAACATTGCTGAAGCAAATTTCATCACACGATAAATACGATTTTAAACAAAAAGTGACAGCAAAATAAATTCAAATTACATACTTATAACATTATAATTGTCTAAATTTAACTTGAATAATAAAGTTTTTTTCCCATAAAAAATGGCCCGGTTTTAAGTTTGAATGTTCCGGATTTTAGTAGTTTTTTCGAAAAATGTCCCGGTTTCGCTCAAAATTGACTCAAAAAAGAAATTGCGAGACACAGCTGTTAAAGATAAACAATGCATTTCATCAGTTTTTTAGTAGTTTTTCTTTTGCATTATGAAGAGTCATGCCCAAAAGGCAACCAAAAAGAATCGTTTTTGCAGCGTTTAATCCTGGTTTTAAATTTTTCAATTCCATTTATTCAGGCATGTGATGGGAATCGAAAACGAAAACGAATGAGTTTTAGAAGTACATTTTAATGCATTTCTAATCTAATTTTTAAAATTTTGCTTTTAAGATTATCTTTAGTAGCACAATATCTTTATATTTTATGTGATAAAAGTTTTTTAATTAAAGTTCTAAAACTCATTCGTTTTCGTTTTCGATTTCCATCACATGCCTGATTATCTTATTATGGATTTTCAATAAAATTCTGTTTTTCTTTCATTTATGCTCTTCTTTCTCTACATTTTTAGTACACTTCTAAGCAAGTTAGGAATTTCTAGTTTTCACGACGTGAAAGAGCATCTGAAAAACTATCGAAACCAAAAAAAAGGGGGAAAAAAATTTTTTTTGAGTCATAAGCCACCTTTTCATAGGTCGGGTCACATATAATAAATTCTCGAATTCTATTTCTCAAAAAAACAGTGAGTTAAATAGATGATTTTTACAGATGGATCGCGGACAATGAAAACTGCTGCTGACACCCTTGGTAGGGTAGAAAATGCATTCCAGTTTGCCAATTGTTCTAGTACTTTGCACTAGTATTCTTTGAAATTATTTGAAAATTCGAACTATTAGCCTGAAGGAATAACACTTTTTCTCTTACCATATTAACATTTATTAAAATGTTTTTAGTTTTTCTGCTGTAAAGTATTTTATTTTTAAATTTTAAAAAATTTTAACAGAATCAGTGAATTCGTTAAGTTTTAATTCCAAATTGAATTTGTTAAGACTTTCTTCTTGTGAAGAAATTTCCATGAAATTTTGTGTAGTAAAGCATTTTGGTGCAACTATAGTTTGAACTAGATAATTGAGTTAGGACTTTGATTTAAGCAAAAACATGGTGACTCGAAAAGCGCTGTTTTATTTAAAAATTAACTTTTTTATTAAATAATTTTTAAGCTTGAGGTCAACTCAAAAATTATTTAATAAAAAAATCATACAAAAAGGTCGAAGAAAATATAATAAAATTATTTAAAAATGAACTTTACTTATTAAAATTTTTACAAGTACTAGTTAAGCTCTAGTTAATTTAAAAACATTTTCGTATAAAAAATTTATATGTTTTGAAAGTTGTTTAAAAGAGTTCTTGAGTTCTTGACTTTTACAAAATTTAATTCTGCTTTCCACAAGTTAAGATTTTTCTTTCACATATTTCCTTAAAGACATTTACTTAAGTGCCAACTTGACTTTGTAAAAATTATTTTGAATTTAAAATTTATGAAAATCACCCTTTTGACTCTCTAGCCCAACATTATCTTTATCTTTGCAGTGAAATAAAGTCTTGATGATTTCATTAAAAAAAATCATTTTATTAATAATATTTTCGTGATTTTTCCTATTGTGAAGTTCTTTTCGTGCTAAAAATTTTCATAAATTCCATAAAAATAAAATTGCATAAAGCCAACAAACAAAGCAAAACAATAGAATTATTTAGTTCATCTTTTTATGCTGCTGCTGTTGCTAGTATTGGTCATACAACAATTTTCACTATGGTTTTTGGTCTTTAGCAAATTTTTACCGCATTTGAAAAAAAAACTACAACAGCAACAATAGTTGGGTTAAAGAAAAAAAAAGAAACCATCATCTACGATTTATGGCCACCAACAACTTACTGGCTTTAGTTCTTTGGCCTTTCTGGTTGTTATAATTGTTGTTGTTGGTGCTGTCATTGCTATTGTTGTTGTTGCTGTTGCTGTAACTGTTTGTTCACATGAAAGTGGCAGAATTGTTGTTAACGTGGCAAATGCTGTTGGCTGGTTGGTTGTTTGTTTAAATGCCTGTTTGGTATGAGTTGAATATTGTTTACTTGAATGGCTTGTGATTGCTGCAATTCTGGTTGTTATTATTGTTATGGTGCGAGGGTAGCAGGAGAAGTAAAATCGGGAGCTCTTCATTATCAATTTTAAGTTTGATATTGTTTGAATTACTCGGCTTTAGAAGTAGATAGTTCTGTACTATTTGTTATAAATGTTTTAAATTTATAAAATAAATTTGGGTTTTTTTGTCATCCAACTGCTAAAATTTTCCCAAAATCAAAATATAATAGATTTCTAGTTTGTTTAGAGTCATTAGGTTTCCATTAGATGAACTTCTCTCACAACCCTCATCATTCACAAGAAATAGCAGTAGTAGTAGGTATTTGTATTTATACTGTAGTGATGATGACTCTGCACAGTGGGTTCTATTGGAAAAATAAAGTAGTAAAAAATCTGTATATTTTAAATCACTCGTCCGCTTTGAAAATAATGTAGAAAAACATTTTACAGGTGGACACAGGATTCAAGAAAATTAAACGTTTGGCCCTACAGTTAGAATACAAGCTGATATACAAGCTGTCAAAATCAACCAACTGCGGTATTCAAAAACTTTACAACTCATAATATGGAGAAAATATACGTTGTTATAAAGTGACTATGAAAATGGGACAAATAAAAAGGGTGGTTAAATTGTAAGGGCCGATGTTGAATGTGAACCACACCTAAACGCCAAACTTTTTTCCAAATTTTATTGGACATTTCTCTATTTCAGACTTACTTAATTTGAACCATGGAGAGATACACAATCCAAGAACGTGTTAAAGTTATCGAGACTTATTATGAAAATGGGCGTTCAAATCAAAATGCATATCGTGCACTTCGTGATTTTTTGGTCAATTTGATCGTCCAAATGTGCCTACAATCGCAAAAATCGTGGAAAAATTCGAGCAAACCGGGTCTGTAGAAGATATGAGAACACCAGTGCATGCTCGTACAGCTCGTACTGCAGAAAATATTGCTGCTGTTCACGTTAGTGTGGCTGAAGAGCCGTCCACCTCAACTCGTCGTCGTGCCCAACAATTGCACCTCTCACGCTCGTCGTTGATGAACATTATGCATAAAGACTTGCATTTACACGCTTACAAGGTGCAATTGGCTCAAGAACTAAAGCCTCTTGACCATTCCAAACGTCGTGAATGGGCAGAATGGTGGCAAGAAATGGCAACAGTGGATGATAATTTTCGAAGAAAATCATCTTCAGTGATGAGGCACATTTTCACATTTCCGCATTTGGGCGAATGAGAATCCAAGAGTGATTGTCGAAAAATCAATGCACCCACAAAGAGTGACTGTTTGGTGCGGTTTATGGGCTGGCGGCATCATCGGGCCGTATTTTTTCCAAAATGGGGCCGGTCAGGCAGTTACTGTGAATGGTGTTCGCTATCGTGAGATGATAACGAACTTTTTATGGCCCGAATTGGAAGATATGGATGTGCACGATATGTGGTTTCAGCAGGATGGTGCCACTTGCCACACAGCTAACGAAACAATGGCTCTTTTGCGCAACAAATTCAATGGCCGTGTTATCTCACGTAATGGCGATGTCAATTGGCCGCCAAGATCATGTGATTTGACACCGTTGGACTTTTTTCTTTAGGGTTATTTGAAAGAAAAGGTGTACGTCGATAAGCCAGCAACAATTCAAGAGCTAAAGGATGAGATAATTCGGCACATTAACGGCATAGAATCTCCATTATGCCTCAGGGTCATCGAAAATTTGGACCATCGGATGGAGGTGTGCCGCCGTGGTCGCGGCGCCCATTTGGCCGATATTTAGTTCCATACATAATTGAGTAATACCAAAATATCATAATAAAATAAAAACACAATAATTTCCTAAATAGTTTGTGTTTTATTCAAAATCAACATCGCCCTTGAAATTTAACCACCCTTTACAAAAAACCTTCAGGTGCCGTATACGTAATATTTAACTCAAACTCGAATTAAATATCAATCATACGTACTGGTGACTTACAAAACATTATTTGAGTTGAAATAATTGTGTTGTATTAAATACTTGTAAGTTTGTAAAATAATTTTTAAGCTTGAGGTCACTTTTTGTTTTTTGTAAAAGATTTTTTATTTTTATATATAAATTACCCGATATTTCGATTTCCTTTGGAAATCTTCTTCAGGAGTTATTTTAATATTTAAAAATAACAAATTTTTCTATGTGTAAATAAAAATGATACTAAACTTGATTTTCCAAAAATTAGTTAAGGCAGTTTTCCTTATAAAAAAGAAACTTACAACCATTTATTGAAAAGACTCAAACCAGAATTTGATCGCTGTTCTAAATTGGTTGATGCATTGATGGGGAATTCAATATTAATATCAATGGCTTCCTCAGTTTGTAAATTGGGGGTTATTGTAGATGTTCGGATTTTTATCTGATTTTGATGTCTTCTTATATTTACCCACTTACATTTAACAGTATACATCATTTTGCATTCAACGTTAGTAATAATACCTTCTCTCCAAGATTTCCAAAGAAAATCGAAATATCGCGTAATTTATATATAAAAATAAAAAATCTTTTATAAAACACAAAAAGTGACCTCAAGCCTAAAAATTATTTAATAAAAAATCATACAAAAAGGTCAAAGAAAATAGAATAAAATTGTTTGTAAAATACTAAATACTGAATATTACCAAACTGACAGTATTTCCTTATTCTTCTATGTAGGTGTGAAGGATTAATGGTTAAAAAATCAATTAAAAGTCAATAAAAAGTGTCATCTTACCTAAAAGAGAAAGAAAATTAAAAAGTACAATTAGTTGAAATGAAAAACTAGAAATTAGTTCGTATTTAAATATATTTCAAATTCATCATATCGCTTTTTTATCACTACTGAATGTTTTAAGTTAAAGCTTCTTAAAAGTACCTCATAAAATCAAATCCTATTGGTACTTGTTGAAGCTTTAATACAAACATTTAAATATAAATTTATACTTTCGGTAAAAACTAACAACAAATTAAAGTAGTCACTTTTCAATATTCTTAAATATATTTGAATATATTTAATATTAACCCATTAAGGCCCGAGCTGTGATGCACTTATGCTAGGATTATGAAACTTTGAAATTATTATAATTTTTGTCTAGACACAGAGGAAAAAAATTTTAAGTAAATCAGATCGGTGGGATACCGATATAAAAATTTAACACATTTGTAAAGTTTTCAATTAAAATATTTATTCAAGTCTTAAACAGAACTACAACGTATAGTTCGAATAACTGAAATAGCGGATGAGACACTAGTGCAGAGAGCTCTTATTCTCTCAATATTTTCGGTTCCCAACATGCATTCTATAATAAATATTCTAAAATTCAGCTGAGATATTGTGGCTTGTTTTTCCAGTTTTCTTGTAATTTCCAAGAGTTTACTATAGCTGCATCTAGAGCATTAGTGAAAAGTGCCCAGTACCATTTTTAGCTCTTATTTGAATACGGTAGTTGCTCATAGCGTTGTCAAATAAATCAACTCCGCCCATATACTTACATACATATAGCGTTTGGCTGCTATTATGCCCTGATCTAAAGACTGTAATAGCGATGTGGTTTTGGGCGGTAAAAATTCAAATCATGAACATTAGGATGACTTAAATCTGTCGTAAATGGCGCATTATCTAAAAGTAGTAAAACTTTAAATGCTAAGTTCTTTTTATTAGATAATTTTCTACGTCAGGAACAAATAATAAAACCAATCAATAAATATACGGACACTTTGTAAACACATGTTCAAGTGTAGGGTGGCAATGCTATACAAAATATAGGTATCAAAGTATGAACAAAATGCAAAGAACTTTATTTGGGCAAGAAAACCTTTTTCAAATTAAAATAGCAAATATTTTGAAAAAAAAAATTCGTAAAAATCGCGTTGTAAGAGTAGCGTTGTAAGAAAATGTCCGCATTTTGGGAACCGCGTTGTAGCGAAAACGCGTTATAGGAAACCCCGTTGTAGGGGGTTTACCTGTATATCACGGCGTACAAAACTAAGCCTATTCAACTCAAATGTAAAATCCAACTTGTTATATGGCTGTGAGACGTGGAACGCTGCAACACGACATACACAAGCCTTACAAGTTTTTATAAAGAAATGTCTACGTAAAATTTTACGGGTGTTCTGGCCCTTAACAATCTCAAATATACGTCTGTGGTCAGAAACTAATCAACAACCAATCCATCAAGAAATACGTAGGTGTAAATGGTCCTCGATTGGTCACATTTTACGTAAACCACCAGATGACATAGCAAAGCAAGCTATAGAGTAGAACCCACAAGGCAGTCGACGAACAGGTAGACCATCGCATACCTGGAAACTATCGAGACTTCCAAACTAAACTTGAATTGGAATGAAATCAAACATCGTGCAGTAGATCGACATTATTGGAAGGAACTTGTTTTGGCCCTATGCTCCTTGTAGGAGTTTAAAGGAACAGATATATATATAAACTCTGCTATAATAAATTCTTTACAGTTTTTCTGAATGCGCTCAAAGTTATGTTTTAGCTATGTTCACATAAAATCCAGTAGCATAAATGTTGTCATTTATTATTATTTCAGAAAATCTAAAAGTATAAGCCAAACTGTATTTCCTGTTTTAAAACTTTGCGTTTTTGTTGTGCTGTGAACTAAATTTCTATACAGCTGCGGTGCATATTGTCAATTTGTCAATTTTTACCAATTTGCTTTTATTTTTCTTTGATATTACATGTATAGCTTTAAAATATGGCATTTTCTAATTTTTAAGCTTCTGTTTTGCAATATTTATGCAATACTTTTGTACAATACAAAGTATTGGTCATTGTTAGCTAAGCACTTTTCCAATCATACAGGCAATATATGGATTTCGTGCCAAAAGAACTGCTCATCTTTTTAGGCCTTTCTAAATAGTTTTTAACAGGAGCATGTGGCTAAACGTTACGGCTTCAACAATTTTGCTTTTGTTAACTCAATTTGAAATAGACTGGCATGCACCGACTGTGCTGTTTGTTTTTTGTATTTGCTTCTCACATTTCACTAGTGTTCGATTGACCGTTCCTTGAATTATTGCACAATTCCTCAATCACATTTCAGTTTTAGCAAAATGAGCCGTGGAAGTAAGTAAGTAAGTAAGTGTCTTTAATTACAAAAGTATTTATCGTTTACAAATAATGAAGTGCACATATATTAATTAACTAAAAACTTATAAATTTTAATATTTGAATATTAATTGAAATCGTTTCATGCAATAAAAATGTGTTTTAGTTAAAAATATTAATGAAAATTTTTTTTTGAAAAGTGGGACTCTCGAAAATCGAGATAGACCCATGGTTCCTTCACCAAAGTTGCTTAGAATTGGCCATAGAATCATCCTAGGGGGCGGCTCTAATCGACAAAAAATTTGGCCCGCCCTTATATATATATATATAAAGACATTTCTAGTGTCAACGCTCCTTCTTCAGTTATAGTTGAACTTCAACCGTATTAATAATTTAGCTTTATTTACAGTCCTTCCTATAGTTATAGATTATATTCAAGCGCAGGTTTTTCTAGAGCCATGATTTTTATCATCATTTAAAGTACTTTTTGTATTCATAGTTATTCTTCGTTTTTCATGGCTTTCTCAAGACTTTTACTCAAAATTAAGCCTCACTTTTTTTCCCAGACGTCACCACTGTGCCATGTAAAATATTTTGTTGTATCTTTGTTATTATTATTGTTGTTGTTATTGTTTGTTTTTTTTATTTATTCTTGCTATATCAGTGTGTTTGTAGTGGCTGCCATTGCTGCACTTGAAGTTGTTTATTATTGTGCTAATCTCCGCCATGTGGCAATTCTTGTGGCCACTTTGGTGGTAATATTTTATTGTTTATTGCGGTTAGACGGTAGTAAGCATTGCGGCAATATACTTTCTCTATACCAGAGTATATACTTGTGTCTGCATAAATGTATATTGCTTGCCACACACTATACTGTCATTACAACTATTGTACTCAATGGTAGAAAATAAACGAGCTTTTCCAAATAAGCTTTGCAATTTAAACTCGGCGTTTGTTAAGATTTTATGTATTTCATTTTACTTCTATATATACAGCTAACATACAGACAAACTTTCTTGCTGCTGTTTATTTCATTTTTTTAGTTTGTTGTGTGGTTTAAGGCCAAAGTGAAAATTGTGTCAAATCTTTGGTGGAGTCTTTGTTGAAGATTTATGTTTATTTTGTGCCTTTTATAGAGTTCCATCACTTGTAGTTTATTACATTAGATTAGGTTTTGTTGTGGTGGCAGTTAGTTATTTTTTTTGGAGTAGTAAAAAAGATATACCTACAGTTGTGCTTATAGAATTTAAACAGAAATTCAAACAAAGTAAATGAAACTGACGATAGCATTGCCGAGAACAATGTCTTTGAACCTCCTATTTCTGAATAATTTAAGAACAAACAATAATGTATATGGTTCCTACATGTTCAATAAAGAAAAATCCCTATCTCTCAGACAATAAATGTGTGAAAAACACTAGACCCATTTAAAAATCGCAAGAAGAAAATTTGTGATGTTTAGCTTTGAAGCAAGTTGGTATTGCTAAAAAACTTTGGTGAGTATCCGAGTCGGACACCAGATACCTGTATAATGTGAATATAATAATCGGAAAAAACGGTCTTAATGCATCTGTAGGTTTGCAGGTATGCATATAAAGTACTAGCAAAAAAGGAGTTCAAGTTTATTGCAACAACTTTTTTACTGGCGTTACTTTGCTGGACCTTCTACAGCAAAATGATATCATGGCATGCGGAATAATGCCAAGTAATAGAACCCACATGGCAAAGCCGTTTCCGACCGTTAAAAATATGAAGCATCGGTAGCATATCCATAGTCAAATGGATGGATAATCGCCCTGTTTATTTGGTTTCGAATTTTATTTACCCAACTGCTGTATGCAAACTCAAACGTACAGAAAAAGCAAGTAAAATTAATACAGATTGCCCCTTGGTTGTACAGCATTACAACAAGGAATTGGTTGGTGTCGATGTGATGGACCAAAAAAACTTGTACTTTGAATAAATAAAGAATAAAAGGCGTACACACACATCTTAAAAAGGCCATAATTATAAAATCAAAAAATATACTTTAAATAGAAAGATTTAAAGAATTTACCCCGCTTTCACACGTTTCAATTTTGATTCTTTAAAGCAAGTACTTTTGGGTAAGAAGGGAGAGAGGATAAAAGAGGTGCACACTTGACGGTGCTAGTCAATTTTCTTATTTTATTTTGTTTTCTTATATTATTTTTTCCGCCTTTTCTACGCGAACAAGTAGAAACCAAAGGTAAAGACCACGAACCATTAGGATACGCGTGTGAACAAAATGACAGGTTCGAAGCAGAGGTGAACAAAACCAGGTCAGCTAAAACTTAAATGTATAAAACAGCACTTATTATCAGCGTTGCCGTTTTTGGTTATTTCTAACCAAAATTGGTTATTTTTTTTCTCAATGTGTACATGTGTAGATTTTTTCTGTTTTGGTTATTTTTTTTACTGAAAATATTTACTATGTGAATTTAAATTTTGGGATAAAATTTCAACATACAAAAATGGCCTAAACGAAAATTGTTTTAAAGCACTTGTAAATTTCATACAAAATTTATTGACATTAGTTTGATAAAAACAAAATTTAGGAATAATTTAGATTTTAAGACAATTATTAATATATTGCAAGCAAAAGACTTGTGCAAAAATCAACAAAATGCCCATTTTGTATGGTCTGCCAAAGACAAATTTTAAAACTCAAGCTGTGACATTTTAAGTAAAAGTGATCTCCATATTTATTGTAATATAATTACATGTTTTTATACCCTTCACCATCGTGAGAAGGGTATATATAAGTTTGTCATTCCGTGTGAAATTTCCACAATATAATTTTCCGACCCTATAAAGTATATATATTCTGGATCCTTATAAATAGCGAAGTCGATTAAGCCATGTCCGTCTGTCTGTCTGTCTGTCTGTCTGTCTGTCTGTCTGTCTGTCTGGATGTTGAAATCAGTTTTGTGAAGTCCCAAGATATGTTCGGGATCCAAACCTTCAATAATTCTGTCAGAAGTGCTTTCGAGAAGTTTGCTATTTAAAATCAGCAAAATCGGTTTAGTCTAACCAGAGTTATGAACCAATATGTGAGACCACCTCCATAAAAATTTGATATTTTTCGTCCATTTTACTGCAATATTTTGAAATATATTGCAGATAATACCATGAAATTTTGTATACATTGTTTGTACTATAAAAGAAGAAAGTGTGCGGAAAATAGTAAAAATCGGTCCATGATTTCTCATAGCCCCCATACAAATATATATATTCCCGAAATATGGCTTAATGAAAAATAAATGCCTATAAAATTGGAATATCAAGACAAAATTCAGCAAAAATAAGTTTTATACAAAAAGAAATCACAAACCGAAATTTTTTTTTAGTTCGGTCCTTATTTGACCATAGACCCCATATAAAGTCCACTTACAAAATTCACTTAAATACGCATAAAACAGATATAAATAATGTTAAACGGCTAAAATTTGACATAAATACTCTTTATAGACAAATAAATTATTGTACCAAATTTTATGGTGATCGGCCCAGAAATGGTCATAGCCCCCATACAAAAATCTTCCCGAAATATTGCTCAATTATACATAAATGCCTATAAAATTGGAATATCAAGACAAAATTCAGCAAAAATAAGGTTTATACAAAAAGAAATCACAAACCGAAATTTTTTTTTAGTTCGGTCCTTATTTGACCATAGACCCCATATAAAGTCCACTTACAAAATTCACTTAAATACGCATAAAACAGATATAAATAATGTTAAACGGCTAAAATTTGACATAAATACTCTTTATAGGCAAATAAATTGTTGTACTAAATTTTATGGTGGTCGGCCCAGAACTGGTCATACCTCCCATACAAGGACCACATCTGAAAAAGACATTTTTCCTTATATATATTGTATAAATATCGTTACCGACTCAAAACTTTGTACAGATCATGTACATATATACAAAAATCATTCCACACAATTTTGTTAATTTCGGTCTATTTTTAACCGTATGCCCCATATAAAGCCCTCTTCGGAAAATCCCCTTAATACTCATAAATCGCTTATAAATAAGGGTACCAATCCAAAATTTTACACGGATCATTTACATACATGCCTAAATCTAACTGCTGGATTTTGAGAATATCGGTCCATATTTGACTATATCCCCCACATAAGGTCCACTACCGAAATCCACGGTAAGACTAATATATATCTTAAATATACCGTTATTACGTTGAAATTCTACGTGAAATATCCCCATATGCATGAAAATAACTGTTCCAAAATTTAAGAAGATCGGCCCATAATTTGTCATACCTGCCATATAGAAGCATTTCCAAAAACAAATAAATTCGGATCAAAAAATATTCTTTTCGGATTTAGCCCATATTCGGTCCATATTTTATAATCATGATATATATCGTTGGAAAGCTATTTTTAATACCTTTTATTTAATGTATTACAAATTATCAGACACCCAGTAGTTCCCGAGATATAGGCCTATATATTTTCAACTTTAAGGGCCCGCCCCTCGAAAATAGGCGTGGCCGCCAAAAAAATTTTTTTTGCTGGTATCTCTTCTAAAATCCCTATTTGTTTTTTTTTTTTTTTAACAAAATCACTAAAACCGAATTGTACCCCCTGTACGCTTAGGTGAAGGGTATTTAAGATTCGGCACAGCCGAATATAGCACTCTTACTTGTTTAGTATTTAAGAGAGTAACTTTTAGTTCCCTATTTTATTGCCAATGAAAAATTTTTTGTTTTTATTATATACTTTTATTTGTGTTTAAGACATTAAAAATTAATAATTAAACTTGTAAAGTATTGGAATTTTAAATTTTACAAATTGTAGCATTAGCTTATGTTTCTTTGCATTACTTTTTGTAAAATATGACGCTTAGTTTTTTAAAAAAATTATTTTTTAGTATTAGGAGTTGTGTTGTAAAATACGTTGTTTTATGTTTTTTTTTTGTTACCTTAAAGTACAAATTATAGTTAAAATTACAAAAAATAAATAAATAGTACATGCATTTAAATTTGGTTATTTTTTTTTTAATTTGGTTATTTTTTTCATAAATGTTGGTTACAAAAAAATTTTTTTTGTGGCAACACTGCTTATTATATGATTATAAATCTTTATTAATATCAGTTTGCAATACGTTTCCTTAACAAAAAAAAAGGATTTTTCCAACTTTTTTCGATTTTTTATGAATTGTTATAAAATTAGTAATAATATTTAATATATCGATGGACAGCTGTGATAGTATGAAGACATTATAAGATTTGGAACCAAAAAACACAACGCCTATTATCCTGCTACAGGATAATGTGGGTGTTGTGAAAACGCAACGCTAGTCCTAAACAAGGGCTGGCGCCACGCCCAGTGATTCAATTTTGACCAAAAATTTTTTTTTTTTCTTAATAAATTTGGCAAATTATAACGGATTACTTTTGAGACATTGCACATACAAGTATTTTCAGTCAAAATCAATAATTTTTTAGAAATAACAGTGATCACCGATTTTTAACCTCTTTAAGCTCTACGGTCTCTTTTTAAACGAGAAAAATAAATTTTATATATTTTCAGTCAAAATGCATAAATTATAGAACATAAACGTTAACACAAACATTTGGGTTTAAAACTTAAAAAAAACACCTAGAACTGCAGCTAAAAAAAACACAATTTTAATTTTATAAAGCACTAAAAAAATATTATAAAAACATTTCCTTTCTTCTAGCAAAACGCTAAACGAAAAGCATTAAAACTTACTCCTGCTCACAGGACACAAAATATATAAAAACAGCAACAAAAACCCAAATAGAAAAAAAATTAATAAAAAGCCATTTAATCGTGTTAACATGTCTAGTGTATAAAGCCTGTTTGTTTAAAAACAATGACCTTAATACATTGAAATAAAAAAACTTACACCAACAACTCCACAATCTCCTAAAACGCATAAACACAACAAAGAGCAAAACAAACAAACAAACAAAAACTAGGTAAATACTACAAAACAAAAGGATGATAAATCCTGCTTTCAAAATGAAGAATAAAAACAAGCTTCAAATAAAACTGTGTGTGTAGCTACAGCAGGAAAAAGAAATACAATTTAACATATTTAAATAATAACACTAATGCACAGGGATATACAGATGTGTTTATGCACTTTGCACAATTTTTGTACATGCAGACATACAAACAAAGCCAAAGCCAAAGTCAAAGGTGATCTATTTAGAACTCTTTCTTAGTTTCTTTTTAGTGATTTAAAATTAAAACTTGAAATGGAATGAAATTATTTTTAACAAGTAAGTATTTATAATCTTACTTAAATACCAGTAGTGTGATAGGTCCGCTCTTACACTCTTCAATTCTGACTCGTCAAGGCAATTATTTTTGGATGAGAAGGGAAACGAGAATAAAAGTCAATATTTGTTTTTTTATGCATGTTAATTTGCACGCAAAAGTACGAAAATTAAATTGACATGTGTGAATGAAATTACAAGTTCAAAACAGAATTCAAAAAGTGGTCAGCTAAAACTGAAAACATGACTTGAAACTAATTTTTGTTGCACTCTGTATGGGTAACGATAATTACACGGGCGGCTTAGAAACTTTCTTAGTCTAGTACAGAAGGAGAATAGATAGTTTTTCAAAGACGTTTTTATTTTTAAATATAATCTCCTGAAACTTGAATACACTTAGTCCAACGATTATCTACCTTGATTAAAATAGTTTTCCTCAACGCCTTCAAAATAGTGGTTTACAACTGTAATTGCATCTTCATTTGAGGTAAAACGCTTGCTAGCTAGGAACTGGGAGCTAAATCAGCAAAATAAGGTGGGTGGTCAAGCAACTCGTACTTTAATTTCTTGATTTTAGCCATTATTAAAACACTCTTGTGCGCCGGTGCATTGTCTTGATGAAAAATTATTTTTTGTATTTTAAGCCAGAACGTTTTTCTCGAATTTTTACATTTGATTGATGCAAAATATTGCAATAGTACTCTGAATTTATTGTTTTACCCTTTTGCTGATATTCAATCAATAAAATACCATTGAAGTAACCAAAAACCCGTTTCCACAACATTACCAGCCGGTTGAATTGTTTTGCCTTCTTCGGGGCACTTCCCCACCTTCAGTCTATTGCTTGGATTTTACTTTCTTCTCTGGAGTATAGTGGTGGATCCATGTGTCATCCGCAGTTGTGAAACGATGCTGAAAATCCATTTTATTT
Source organism: Bellardia pandia (assembly GCA_916048285.2). Lineage (NCBI taxonomy): Eukaryota > Metazoa > Arthropoda > Insecta > Diptera > Calliphoridae > Bellardia > Bellardia pandia. The sequence continues at coordinate 94,602,021 of OU696531.1, read as the reverse complement.
TTCTTAAAACGATCCAAACTAGCTTGAGAAATGTTTGTTATTTAACAAGTGCGTCACTCGTCTTGCAGAAAGTTTTTCACCTGCAGTTCTTCATGCAAAATTTAATGGACTTGATGATTTGAGATGCCCATTATATTAGCTATTTCATGCACTTTTATTCGTCGATCAATTGATACCATATCCTGCATTTTGGCTACAATTTTTGTTATTGTTGCTGTTTTTCGAAGTCCACGACGTAGTTCATCCTCAATGCTTTTACGACCACGTTTAAATTCAGCAACCCAAGTTTTTACTGTTACATATGAAGGAGCACTTTCAATTACACTTTCATCATATCATTATGAATTCCTTGTACCGATAAACTTTTTTTATTTAAATATTTACTGACACCACGAATGTCTAATTTTTCCATTGTAAAAAATCGCGGATGAGTCTTTTTTTAACACCTGTTTTTATATGAAGGAGTTGCTAGATCGAAAAGAAATTTAACACGTGTTCAGAGCACAGATGTAGGTTTCCAAAACACTTAAGTTTTTTCTGTTTATACCGCGCTTTCTCTACCAGGCTAAGAAGTTTCCAAAGCGCCTTCGTATATCGGTTATTATATTTTGCATATCCCATGAGTGCTCTCAACTTATTATGATGGGACAATGATTGCGCATAAAATATTGCATCGAAATTTCTATTTATTTTCAGTTTATTTTATTTACAATAATATACAATTTACAATAATTTAGTTAGGCTTTATGTTCATTAAATTTAATTTTCATTAAATTATTTTTACTGAAGTAGGAATTGTTTTACAACTTGAAAACATTTTATTTTTGATAATTTTTCTTGACTGGGATTCGAACCTGCGAATAATTCCTACTTCAGTAAAAATAATTTAATGAAAATTAAATTTACTGAACTCAAAGCCTAACTAAATAAATATCAACAATTAAATATTAACAGTTCAACTAAAAATAATTATTATTCTAATTTACAGTAATTTTATGCATATTTCAGTTATTCCACAAAGTATGCGAAGGTGTCACGAGACGAAAGATAATCACATTTTATATTTATCTTCTATTTTCTTCTGCCCTTTGTTTATGTTTTTGCAGCGTGTAACGAGTTAATTTGACACACAATAAATAAGTTACCAAAAAACAATAAGAAACTGATATTGGCTTTTTGAAACGTCAAAATTGTCTCCTCTTACCGGTGGTTATTTTCGGAAGTGTACGTTGTATGGGAGTCTAAGTTTAATTTTAAACTAATTTTCACAAAAGCCAATAATATAATTTTAACGTATGTACATATAATTGATCTGTGTAAAATTTCAATACGCTGTGGATATTTATGAAGGATAATGAGTCCGTCCATTTCAGCTGACGAACGGATATGCCTAGAACGTCTTTGAATTTTATAAGCACCCAGAATATATAGACTTTTTGGTTCTGCGAACAATATTTCGATATGTTACAAACGGCATGACAAACTTAATATACTTCTTGGTCTTGGGTATAAAAACTAAATATCAAAGATTGTTCTTTCAAAAATAAAAATTCCGACATTGAGTTATATTTTAAGTGTTTTATTTTACATTAAAAAATATCTAAAGGCATCACCCTATATAGGTATTACTTATCTTCTTGTGTATGTTTATAAGTATGTTCATATGTGAACTAAATAAAAGTGTAAAATGATGTGTAAATATGCATAGGGGAGAGTAAAGGCATGTGTTTATATGCAAACATAGAAGAAAACTGCAAAAAAAAAAAAATGAAGGAACTCACTCACAAAAGCCATAATAAACATTAAATGTATCTAAACAATACTAACCTAAAAACACATAAAACTCCACTCACACTCTTATATGTTTGCATGTAGATTCACATACATGCATAAATAATAAAAACATAATAATAAATACAAATACAAATCAACAATACACTGAAATAAAACAGTCATACAGTTTATACAGTGATGCGTAAAAGTGCCCGCATTTATACTAAAAATGTTGGCATTAAATCTTGTGATTAGTTACTTTGTAACACTGTGTTACTACAACTATTACTACAATTACATTTGTTTTTATTTCACAAGTAATGTTGTATGTTGTATATTGTATGATACAACTATTTGATTGTAAACATAATTTTTGAGTAAAGTCGTATGTTGTCACAATATCAAAAGTAAAATAGGAAAACAAATACACAAAACTTAGTAATTAAATTACATATTTTAAAAGTGAGAAAAACCAACAAATTTCTTCATTTTTCAAACATTTTAACAATTGAGCTAAGTAAGTAAAAATTAAAGATTTTTTTACATAAATTAAATAAATTATTTAAATTTGTTTGTTCAATTAACAAGTGTTGTTGTAGTTTCGTAGCAGTTGTACGTCGTCTTAATTTACAATAGTTGTACAAATATTGTTGGTAATTTCTATAACTAGCCTTGCTGCCATTTAATTAGAGATGCTTGGAGATTTATACCTAAAAGATGTAAGAGTAAATCAAATTTTTGTTTTAAAAATTAATAAAGTCTTAATTTGTTTGTGAATAAAAGTGATCAGCGATTTTTGGGCGTTAGGCTCTATTTACCGAGAATAATTGACTTTTAATTATTCAGTCAAAATACATGAACGTTTCGAAATAAAAGGGATCACCGATTTTTGCTTTTTTGGCTCTAGGGCCTCGTTTTTACAGATCAAAATGGATTGTGAATTATATATTCCTACAAAATAGACGAATTTTTGGTAATAAAAATGATCACCGGTTTTTGTGCCTTAGGCTCTACCAATGTTGAGCAACAGTTACATTTTCTTGATACTTAATAAATAAATAAAAAATGTATACTACTGGATTTTATTTGGAAAATAATTATGTAATTAAAGAGTATTTGCAGTTAGTAACAACAGTTTGATTGCTTTTAAAATGTGCATTTTTTTGCATACTCCTTTAAATTGAAAACAAGACCAGCTGAAATACCCTCATGGCACACAGAAGCTTCTGGTAAACCTCTGATATCGGTTTTAATGTGCGAGAGATAATTTGTGCAGTTTGAAAGAGCTGATTTTGACACGAAAGACAGAGATCGCTCAGGCTAAATTTTCTTTATGATTGTTGTCAAACTTTGTATAAAAATTTAACTAATGGATTTTGTGAATATCAGTCCATACGTAGACGGTTCGAAAACTTTTTAGCTGAGAGCAGAAAGCGCAGTATAAACAGAAAAAAATTAAGTGTTTTGGAAATTTCCATCTGGGCTATGAACACGTATTAAATTTCTTTTCGCTCTAGCAACTCCTTCATATAAAAACAGGTGTTAAAAAAAGACTCATCCGCGATTTTTTTACAATGGAAGAATTAGACATTCGTGGTGCCATTAAATATTTAAATAAAAAAGTTTATCGGAACAAAGAATTCATAATGGTATGGCTTCGCAGTTTGTGTTTGTTAATTATAAAAAAAGATAAAAAGCTTTCCGCAAAATAGGTGCCGCATAATAATGAAAATTTCTCAAGCTAGTTTGGATCGTTTTAAGAAAAATAAAATGGATTTTAAGCATCGTTTCACAACTGCGGATGACACATGAATCCACCACTATACTCCAGAGACAAAAATAAAATCCAAGCAATGGACTGAAGCTGGGGAAGAGCCCCAAAGAAGGCAAAAATAATTCAACCGGCTGGTAAGGTTGTGGCAACAGTTTTTTGAGACTTCAAAGGCATGTTATTGATTGACTATCTGCAGAAGGGCAAAACAATAATTTCAGAGTACTATTGCAATATTTTGCATCAATTAAATGTAAAATTTTAAGAAAAACGTCCTTGGGCCAAATTACCGCATTCGTGATCAAATGAGCTTTCGTATCGAAAAATTATTTCGATAGCGAAATTATGATAAAATCTACTAAATTTCTTGCTCGATATCGAATGCCATAATGTCAAATAAAAAAAAATTACGATAAATTTTACTCCATATCGAATGCGATAATTTTTCCCCTGGCTTACAATACAAAAAAGTAATGTTTCATCAAGACAATACACCAACGCACAAGAGTGTTTTAATAATGCCTAAAATCAAGGAACTAAAGTACGAGTTGCTTGACCACCCACCTTATTCTCCTGATTTAGCTCCCAGTGACTTTTACCTCTTCCCCAATCTCAAAAAATTCCTAGTTGGCAAGCGTTTTACCTCTAATGAAGATGCAATTACAGTTGTAAACCTCTATTTTGAAGGCCTTGAGGAAAACTATTTTAATAGTATTGATAGATAAGCGTTGGACTAAGTGTGTTGAAGTTTCAGGAGATTATATTTAAAAATAAAAACGTCTTTGAAAAACTATCTATTCTCCTTCTGTACTAGGCTAAAAAGTTTGCGAGCCACTCTCCTATTTATAAAAGCCACTTACGAAAAATATCGCACATCCTAATATAGGCCTTTCAGTCGTTGTTACGATTTTTTATTTTCCTTTGAATTATTGTAGCATTTGTCTATTAGATTTGTTTTCATTGTAAGGCAATTGAAAAATTGTTTTGCGGATTCCGTCCCAACATTCTTTAATTTCAAGTTCAAGGTTTTTATCTTCTATCATACTTACACATATTAATATGTATATGTGTCATTATTTAGTACGCTCTCAATTTTAATGATCATTGTTGACGAGTGTAAAGTGAGTTAAAGAGTATAAGGGTTACACTCTGTTAATATTACACTCTCTTTAATATGATATATTTTTTTTCTTCCTTATAAGGGCAGAGAATACACTTGTTCTTGTGAGCTTATATTTTTTTTGGACGCTGTTGATACACATTTTTCTTATGAGAGTAGATCTGTTATTTTTGTTTCTTTCTACATCTATTTCGTTTTGATACTTTATATATTAAGCCACATACGTTTCAAGGTTACTCTATTCAAGCAATGTTAGTTTTGTTGCATTTTGAAACGGGACTTTTTGAGAAATAAATTGAAGAATTTGATTATTTTGTACAGTAAAGTCATTGACAAAGTTTAACCAGTGAAGTAAACACCATTAGCGGAAAAATAATATAGAAAGTGTCTTTTTGGAAAGTAAATTATAAAATATCATAGTGCAAAATTAAAATAAAATAGTGAACTTAATAATTTTTTCAACAAGTACTATCGACAGTTTTCCATGAAGTTGTGCGGCAGAATTTTTATTAAAAAGTAAAGAAAGGAAAACATAACAATTAAGTTGTGCAAATAACAAACTATTTTTATTAAAAAGGATTCATATATATTTTCCAGTCAAAATCTCAACACGTGGAAGTTTCAAGCCACGTTTTAGGAAAATTCCATAGGAAACGCTTCTGATTTCAAAAATATTGTGTTCGCAAATTTAGTCGCACAAACTGTAACATTTTCTGTCCACGCTTTTACTTGGAAAAGCCACTGGTACAGAAAATTGTGGAAGAAGGTGACCATCACATGCTTTAGATCACGTGCCTTCACGTGGTTCTTTGAATAACCTTCTCTAACTTTTTTTTTCAAAACATTTCTTAATAATCAAGTCTAAACAACAAATTATGCAATAAATTTAAAAATGTAATTACCATATTACATATTCATACTTTTCTTAGTACTTCGGTACTTATTATTTTCTAACATTATTAATTAAAAATTTAAACCAAAATCATAAAGAATATTCAAAACACTTATTAGTAATGTATTAAAAAAAAAAATGTAAATTCCAAATCTAACTGAATCTAAAATCAAATTTTTGTATATTACATCTAAACCTAACCTAAATCTAAATTTAATAAGTTAATTCTAAATTTACTCTAAATTTATTACATTTTTTTTGAATAATTAATTTTCTATTTTTGATCATATAAAACTTAATATTAGATTTGTATAACATAAAAAAAAGAGAGAATAAAACAAATTATAAATTAAATTTTATCATTTATGTAAACCACATATTATACCAATATGTAAGTTAAAATTCATTTCCTATACATCACCTCACTTTAAAATTTAAAACAAAAAGAAAACATTATTTTAGATGATCTCCAAAAAATTTGAAAATTGCTTACTACTGAAAAAAAAGAAAATCTAAAATGACATACTTATATTCATAAATAAATTATAAAAAAAAAAATGAAATTAATACTACATAAAATTAAAATATGTTTGACATAAAAATATATATATATATATATATATGTATATAATGAAAATATTAAAATAGGTTTATGAAAGAAAAAAAGAAAAAATCAAAAAAAAAAAATAAAAATCAATAGAAAGTACAAAAAATGTATTACAAAATTGATATTGTCATTTAAAAGTAAATTTTGTCTGAACTGAAAAAAAAAAAAACTTAAATTCCTAAAATCTATATAACAATTTTGCTTTTAAAATTTAACTCGTGAATTGAATTATCCTAACGATTGTAAATAATAACTAAAGAATGTAAATTTTAAGTAAAATCAATTTGATTATATTTATAAATATTTTTAAATGTAATGTAAAATTTTCCTAACCAGCTGAATTTACATATAGAACCAGACATTAGACATCGTCATGCAATGATTGCTGGGCCCATCAATTGATGCTGTTGAACGACGGAACAATATGAAAACACACACCTTAAGTACATACACATACACAAAAATTTTGTAAGTAAAAAAATTAAAACTCTTTTATTTTATATTACCATCGTTTTAACTTTATTATTAAAAATATACATTATCTACTATCTATTTTTTTCTTAATTAACCCTAATGAATTTCCATTCAACCTATATATATAAGCAAATTTACTTTTTGAAATGCAACAAATAAATTATAATATTAATTATGTATTTTAAAATGATGCAATTTTAACTTTTTTCCATGGGAATGATAGGCTACGGAAATTATAAACAGTAGTTAAGTCAACGTGTCAAATATAGGGACAGGTATAGAAAATATGGGTATTTTCCTGTCAAGGCGTCTGGCATTAAGTCAGTGGGTGGGAACAATTGTACCCTACAGGGCACTACAACTGGCCTTCGTTACTCTTGTAATTATCATGAAGTTTTAGATTTTATTTATTTTGCATACCATTGGTACATCTAGGCATGTATGGTATGTTATATGCTTACGCGTTATAAAATATATGGGTTGAGAACCAACATTACCACTAATATAGCTAGCTGGGAAACCTATAAACATGCCTCTTAATCATTCTTATTTTATTAATTCGGTTTGCAGTTGAATTTTGAATTTGTGCAACAATTTTTATTATTCAAGTTGTACCCAGCGCGTAACATCGTTCAAACTTTGATATAGTTCTGCTCTTTACTGTATAAAAATGTGCGAATATATTTGCATGTACATGCATCGAAAGTGAATAAAAATAATACAAAAGACAAACAAAGAAGTAAATATGTATAACGCTATATACATATTTTGTATTCATATGTAGAAAATAACTGCAGTTTTGTAAAAAACAAAAAGTATAGAAAATAATAATAAACATAAACCACTACATAAACAGTGCTGCAAATACGAGTATACTGACATTTTCAAATGCAAAAAGTGCTTGCTAAAAACACATACTTATGCATTTACAGAATACGAATAAAGACAAAAAACTCATAAAATAAATAACAAAAAATGCGAGGTTCTACATTTTTTGCAGGGAAAGCAATTGTGTGGAAAATATAAAACAAAACATTAAAGGATTATGTGTACGTAGGTGGTCGAAACAGTTTTTGTGAAAACTGTGTAAACACTGAATTAAAAAATTTAAGATTTAAATGCAGTATGACATTTGACACAAATTACGTTACGTATGTATTCATTATAAATTTTGTAAAAACTTTACTTGGCAAGTAGGACATGTTTGAGCGAGTGGTTCGTTATAATGATAACTAGATGTCAGCATTAATCAGCTGGCAATATGAATTTTTAATAAAGAAGATATTGCAATTTTGCAATAAACCTTACAAGGAAATCCGACATACATACAAAAAGATTGTGAAAAATCCCTAAAAATTCACAACAAGCATGGAATTGTAATACATTATCAAAGAACTCATATACTTACATGGGTACATATACAAAGGGTAATCCATTCAGACAGCTTTTTCATTTGGGTTTCATTATGGAAACGTTTACAATTATTCTATAACTCAGAAAAGTGTGATAGATTACCAGACTGGACTGAAATGTACAACATTCGCGGCCAACATTTCAACGATATTATTATCAAAAAGTATGTATATGTCAAACATTGTGCTTTCGAGCAATAATAAACATTTCGACCAGCAGTTTTATTTGAACTGGTCTAAATGAATCACCCTTTTTATATATACCTATGTGCAAATATGACAACATTGTTATGGCACATATTATGTTCCTCAAATCCATTGACTTTTGAGTTTACAATTTTGATTTGAATTTTCTTATTTACTCGTATGTATACGTTTATATTAGAATCTGTTGTTTTCTCCATTGCTGTTTGGTTTTGCTTTAGTATTTGGTAGCATTGTTTTAACACAAATCACTGCTAGGATTAAGAAGATTTAACAAAGAATATAAAAAAATTTTTTTAGTAAATATTACTTTTGAGTAATGTTTTTGGATTATATTGAAATCTCAAGGTTGTTTTCATTTGCCAAAGGAGACTACAGTAAGTTTAGCAAAGAAATCATATCTGTTTATGATACTTTAAGTATACAATAAAAACTGAAGTATATAAGGAATATTTGCTAATGATCGAAGCTAAAATTTAACTAAATAAAGGTCACTGATTGAAGCTACAAGGTGGCGCAAAAGTAATCCTCCTATCAGAAAATGCTATAGATTTTGCGATTGGCCCCTAATGTCAGTTCTGTTTTGACATTTGTGTAGTAAACACATGCGAAATACACGTTAATAAACAATGTTACGCTACACTGCTCCAGAACGTGGAATATTGCTGACTATTTATTTTACCAATAATCGGTCGGTGACTTTGGCACAACGTGAATTTCGTCGCAGATTTCCTGGCCGTCCAACGCCTACTGGCACAACACGAGATGCTGCCAGGGGTGGCAGACCCCGCAGTAGCCGTTCTGCAGAGAATATTGCTGCTCTAGTCGAGGATGTTATGGAAGTGCCGTCGACATCGACCAGACGACGTGCCACGCAAATGGGTGTCAGTCGACAATCTTTACAACGAATTTTGGTACAAGATTTGAAGATGTTTCCGTAAAAAGTCCAGACGGTGCATCGCGTCTAACATACGCTCAAGCCATCCTTAATCACCACCAAGAGGAAGATCAGTTTTAATCAAAAATAATCATGAGTGATGAGGCCCATTTCCATCTTAGCACGTAAGCTCCAGACTTCTTTTTGTGGGGCTTTTTAAAGTCGCGGGTTTATGTCAACAAGCCTTAGACTCTTGCAGCTCTTAAAGACAATATCCGTCAAAAATGTGAGGACCTATCGCCGGAAGTTTTGGCCAAAGTGATGGAAAATGCCATAAAAAGGGCTCAAATGACAATCAAGTGTGGCGGTGGCCATTTACATGACATCATATTCTCGACTTGATGTAAAAAAAAATTAAAAGACCAAATAAAAATAATCCACAAGAAGAATCAAAGTTTTTAATTTTTTTTCATTGCAGCCAAAAAACATCGGAAGTTTACTTTTGCGCCACCACCTTGTATGTTAACCCACAACAGTAAACAATGAGTTAATATTAAAAGAAATAAAATCCAACTAAACGCTGGTCTAAACAAATTTGTATCAGTAAAATCATAAGATTTTTCTTTTCAAATTATTATTTTATTACATTCATGTTTCAGCAAATGTTACACAATTTTTGTAACAAATTTCCAAAAAAAATCGTTATCATACATCTTTCAGTTGCGTTTTTATTTTTATTTTTCATTCGAATTTCATTATTGTTGCGTATTTCATACAGTTTTATGGCCTTCAGGACACAACCGAAACAAACACCAAGTGCCACTCATTGGCTTAAGTTAGCATTCAACTACAACAAACAAAAGTTTTACTGGAAAATAATGACAAAATAAATGTCTGTTGACATATTGTGCGTGTGTAAGAGTATGTAAAAGTTCATTTTCGGTTTCTGGCGTTTCAGTTTTTACATTCAAATACGGTTTTTTCATAAACTTTTAACACCGTTTGCACTCTTACACCTTTTGTTAGCAAATTCGTGCTACCTTTTGCCAGCACTTTGTTTGTACTCATTTTCATTACGAAAAGTAAATGATTGCGTTGGTTTGTAGAGTCAAATGTCAAGGCTTGTGTTGCGTTTTGTCTTGCGTTTTATGAACCCAAAAAAATAAGAAAAAAACAACACTAAAGAATAAATAAAATTTTAAATTGTTTGCAAGTATTTTATGAAAAATGTATGTACAAAGTTTGCCAAAGGTTTCTTACATAATTTTTGATTAGCTCAAGCCAAAGTTTGTGGCATAAATAAGAAATTTAACAACAATGTAAAATTTCTCATAATAATAAGTTATAATACAAATTAAATAAATTCTTTAGTGGAAGTATAGTAGAAAGAAGATTATTATTCAATATATAACTCTATTGATCATATTCTCAAATAAAAATCAAACAGAAATTTAAGCCGCAAGTTTTTTGTTTGAAAATTTTTTAATTCTTCACAATATTTGGACAATATTGGACTATTGTCAGTAGAAAACACAGTAGTAAAAGTATGCAGCCATTTGTAATGTGCAAAACAGAAGTTTCGAAAACATGATTTTTAAACTTTTTTCCAACTTTTTTTTCACAAATCATTTGTGACTGGTGTCATCTTATTTTTATTCAGTATGGTTCGACAATTTCTCATAAAGAGGCTGACCATCGCACCTACGTCACCAAATTATTGAACAGTAATTAATGTTCTGTGAGAAATTCAACATATTGTGAGCATCACCGACCCTCCAAGACCACTATTGTCAATAACAATCCATACGTTTTGTTTCAGTTTACGTTAAAAAACGCTGCGCTACTGAAGAGTCTAACTACATCCAGCTTACAGTTAGGAGAACTTTACCGCTGGATGAAGCCGCCAGACTTGAACTTGCGCTTTGCTTTCAGTCTCTATGAAGACCAATCGTTTTCTCGCTAATTGGGTGCGTAAATAAACAGAAGTGTAGTAACGGGTCCGTCATCTAAGGGTTTTTTTCAACTAGTGCTTATTTTGTGAATGACAACACTTAGCTCATGTCTGATTTGACAAATAATTAGTTTTATCCTTCCACTAAACGAATATTGATGTGAATACGCTTGAGCAATGCTGGGACATATTGCGACATTACTTTGAAAATCATGATAATGTTGCAGAATGTGTGCGAAAATTGCGTACGGATTTTGGAAGAAGAGAAGCACAGTCAGCTCCGTGTGTTCGTTATCTTGTGAAAAAAGTGAGTGGCATCCTCATCGATAAACCAAAGCGTGAAAAGCCAAAAACAGTGCGTATACCCGAGAATATTGCTTGTGGGGCAGAAAGTGTGAAGCGCCATCAAAATCAATTCAGCGTCGTTCTCAACAATTGAACATTTCGGAGACATCATTGAGACGAATTTTGCATAAAATCCTTGGTATGACGCCATACAAAGTCCAATTGACTCAGGAGTTGGAGCCAAATGACCATCCAATGTGTTTTCGCTTCGCTAAGTGGGCCTGCGATCGACTTACAGAAGATGCCGATTTTGCCAAAAAAAAAATCATCTTTTCAGATGAAGCTCATTTTGATCTTGGCGGGTATGTAAACAAGCAACATTGTCGCATTTAGGGCACAGGAAACCTGCACGCATACCTTGAAAAACGAGTTACTCTTTGGTGCGGATTTGGTTCAGAGGCATAATTGGGCCATTTTTCTTCGTAAATGAGCAAGGAGTGGCCGTTACAGTGAATGGCGATCGTTATCGGGTCATGTTAAACGCATTTTTGTTCACAAAAATTGAAGAGTAGGACGGCGCTACGTGCCACACAGCCGAAGCTAAACTACACGATGTTTTGCGCCCTCTTTTTAAAGATCGCATTATCAGCCGCAGAGCTGATGTCGTTTGGCCACCTCGGAGCTGCGATTTGACACCGTTGCACTATTATTTGTGGGGTGCCGTCAAAGATAAGTGTTGCGCCGACAAGCCAGAGACAATTGACGCTTTAAAGGACAATATTCGTGAAGCCATTGGTGAAATACAGCTGCACACAAGCGATAATATGCTTAAAAATTAGACCGATCGTGTAGGCTACTGCATTGCCAGCCGAGGTAGCCATTTAAATGAAATTATTTTCCATTATTAACCGGAAGGATTGTACTTTTAAATAAAAAAAAATTATGAAAATATTCAGCAGTTTTTTATAGCATTTTCAAAAAAAAAAAAAGTTATTTGGCGGACCCTTTATTTTGGCCGACAAACAACTCAAAAGAATTCTTGAACTGCCGTCCATTACACTATCTTCATTAAAAATGCTACCTAACAGAGCAGAATAATTTCGGGTGTTACCGCACCATGCCCATGAAACCAGCAAGGTTTAGTTTCTTCCAGACGTTACTTCAACACTCACACCTTAAGCGAGATATCAGTAGAAATGCTGGAAAAAGTTATCTCAAATTTAACGAAACACCTACAGTATTGTTTGTTTATTGGCTGTCACATCTAGCTGACTTAGCGGAAGACTTGAAAACTATATTTGCTAAGTGAACTTTTGAGAATATGAGTAATTTGTTGTATTAAATATTATTGTGTGCCCCGATAGACCAGGCGATAGTGTGCCAGACTATCAGGCAGAGGGTTGCGGGTTCGATTCCCGCCAAAGCCTCTGTGTGTTTTCTGCAGATAAGCCAAAATGCTTCGGAGTTTATGTTTGTTAATTAAAGAAAATTCTTCTGATTGCTAGTTTTTATTTGTTAATTTAATTTAACGATATGCTTATGCTATTTCTGTATCGGTTTTATAAGCCCATTATTCCGGAAAGGGGATCGTACAATATTTTTTGAATTTGTATATTAACTTTATTTAATTTCTTTTTTATTCTAAGTGCAGAGATTCACTCAATTTCATGCATAGCCCAGTATTATTTTACAGATAACTTAAAAACAATTATGACATTATGTATTTCTCCTTGATTAATAATTGTTTTATTCTCTTTTATTTTCAGGTATGTGCCAATCAATAAATTGTGGTAAATTTTTGTAGTAAAATAAATTTCTTATTCACGCTGTAAAAAACATTTGATATTTACAATTTTTCAAAATATTTTTCTAAATATGTATACAATCTGGCTAACTGTATAATAGTTAGAAGGATCATAACTTAGGATCGTAATTCAAAAGCCATACAAAATGATTTATCCACCCACTAAACACTTTTACATTTCAAATATGTTTGTCTTTATTGCCTTTAAATCTTAACAGATTAGACGTTTTCATTTTGATTGTACACGTCTTGATATTCAAATATAAGCATAATATATTCTAAATCTAAATATATTACAAAAAAAAAAAAAAAACTAAAACAAATGTTCTTGTGCAGCACATTTTCAACACCTGCTACCCAACAAATAACAAATTTCAATTTTCCAACTCAAAAAACGCTGGAGTAACAACCAACATATTATGTATTTGTCTTACTCAAATGTTAGAATTTTCCCACTGGAATAAAAATGTTCGAAGAGAGGGAGGCGGTAAAGGACAAAAAATATGGGCTACGCTTAAAAAAAAACAGTAAACTTTACGCCACCAATATTTTTCACATGTTTAAAACATTAACTTTCCACTTTTGTTGGGGTGTAAAATTGTACATTTAAAAGTTTAATTCGTTACACACGATAGGTAGAGACATAGACTGTTTAAGTAATAAGCAAAAAAAAAAGTCAGAGTTTATATTCAGCTAAGGCGAATCTTATATACCCTCTACCTCTTACAGGCGAACGTCATAAAATATTGTGCTGTTCTTTATATGAATTCTTGGCTTAGTTTGGTTAAATTTCATCTCAATAACGATATTTACAAGAATTTTAGGCATATTCCAGTTACAATCAAGAATTTATATGTGTCTTCATAAAGCAAAATTATCACCCGTGTAGACTCTGTGTTTACTCTCGGAAGTGGAGCTTGTGAAAAGCAAAAAAAAATTATTTTAAATAATAAATTAAGAAATTTAATTGTGTTTTATAAAAAAATAACACAACTGTTTGAATTTAAAAAATGTAGTAGAAAAAGTACTTTTTTGTAAAAGTACCAAATTGCCGGAAAATATCAGAAAACTTTTTGAAACCTTGTGCTCGGATAAATTCAAACTACTGCGAACAGACTCTGCATACAAAACAAACTGAAAAAGTTTTTAAATAATAAATATATGAAACATAATATTCAATAACAAGCGTAAATATCTAATAATTATCGATATTTAACCAAAATTTTACAAAGATTATTTATATGAACCTATATGTATAGAAAAACTATGGTCTTGGATTTTGTTAAGGCTAATCCATATTTGGCCATAGCTTCCATTTAAAATCCTCTTTCAACAACTGAAATGTCTATAAAACTTTTTTATATATTTTAGACCTAAGGTAGATAGATTTAAGGTAGTAGATTAATACAGTAATTGTTAAGTTCTTATTATTTCTCTAGGTGTAATAAACAGTATTTGAAATTATAATTACATAACTAAAAGAGATAAATATATAAGCTATTAATAAGGAAATATGTGTGGAACAAATGTAATTAGAATAACAGAGATTGTAAAAAAGAAAAATAAAGTTGGACGATCATCAAGCACTAAATATCATTATTGAGATGAAATTTAATATAGATTTAATAAGACTAAATTACATAGAAATTATGGCACTATATTTCATGACGATTGATCCATAATAGGTGATAGCTGACATGTGAGGGTAAAAATGTCGTATTCGATAAACAAATTAGTTTCAAGTATGAATGAATTACCCTACTGGTGGTGGGTATATAAGATTCGGCACAACCTAATAGAAACTCTTACTCGTTTGAAATGTTGCTGAAAATTTATAATAAATTGTTACAAATTGCTTATGTACGTTAGTGATTTGTTTTATTTATTTATTTATTTTTTTGTTAGCAAAATAACATGAGTGTTACTACATGCTTTTATAAAATTTGCTAAACATTGTTTTTGTTTAATAAGGCTACAAAAGAAAGAGGGTTTGCAAGGAGCTGTTGATGTGTATGGGGGCTGGATATTATTACACAAAGTTATTTATAAATATTAAACGGTTGTTAAGTTTCATAAAGTTAAAACACAGAAATAAACACTTATTTATCAGCTTAATATTAGTATAGAATTAAAAATGTATGAGAAAATATTATAGATCTTTAGTAGTTTAGAAAGGTATTAGAAGTAATCGCATAATAATTGAGGATTTTATCATAAATACTAGGTAATAAAAAAATCAAATAATGAAAGTATAAGAAATAGTTAATGCCTTGCAAAGAAAAATACTAAAACAAGCAAAAAAATAACCAATTTTGTCTACCAAATCAATATAATATCAAAAAAAAATAATAAAACTAAATAGAGTATTTTACATTACGTTGTTAAACAAGTAAGACTAATTCGAGAGCTCAATTCCAAAAAATGCTAAGTCGAAAAAGTGAGTTTTGCAGGCAAAGCTCCTTAAGTTTACAGGCAATATCTAAAAAAACCAAATGAGGTAGAACTTTGTTGTTTATAACTATTGATTGGACTAGCCAATCGCAAACAAAATTTGACAGAATTTAAGTTGAAAAAATCTAAATTCAAAAATGCAAAAAAATTAAAAACATGCCAAGTCGACAAAGCGTGGTTTAGAATTGAACTGTCGAATAATATGTCTATGGATAGGAAATTGTGTGTATTTTTTAATAATATATACAACTTTTGACAAACAAGCAATTCATAGAAGAAAATTTTGGAAAACATGGTAAAAATGTGCTATTTTGAGTTTTTTGGGTAAACAAAAATTGTTTAAACTGAAATATAAAATTTATTTTTTGTAAATATTGTTTAATAACATTTTGCATTTATTCGGACATTTTAGTGTAAAATACTAAAGTGAAAACAGTATTTAAATTTATTCCTAAAATACCGCACGATTCCCAAAAAAGTTTTGAAAAATCCCAAAAATTAATTTTTTTTACATTATTGGCCATATTGTCTATACCAGGGGCGGGGTTGTCGAAACCCTCTGTTGAAGAATTAAGAGTGTATTAGACAATAAGTAATCAGTTTATGCAGGTGGCCGTAGGAAAGAGGAGAAGTTCTATTACAGCTTCAATCGTAAGTCTAAATGTTGAACAATTTTAGCATCCATCATAGGTTCTTGTGTATTTCAATTTTATCTTCGAGTGAAGGTCTTTATATAAATAAATTTTAGCTTCAATCGTAGTTCACTTTTAGCTACAATCGCAAATTTAGTTTAATTTCACTTTTAATCTCAGGTCTTTATGTAGTTCCATTTTCGCTTTAATCGTGAGTCTTTATATTATTCCATTTTACCTTTATGTAGTTTAATTTCAGCTTCAATCATGTTTCCTTACATCTGTTATTAAAAGTATTTAATTAAAATTTCAGTTTGTCATAATACAAACAAAATCTACTTTAATAATTACACAAATGGCTAGAATTCGTTTTTATGAAAAAGGGTTATCAAAAAGGTTTATATTTAATAAAACCATATTTCAATTTTTAGCTGTTCATAATATTAAGCAATTATAAATCCTTTCTTCCACTAAATTTTCTCTAAATATTATTATTTCTTATACGTATGTAGCTTCTTTTAAATGAAGAGTGATTTTTTAAGAGCTTTTGGTTTTTATTTAAATTAAACATTAATTTTAGAGAAATGTATGAAATCTTTATTTCTTTATTTTATTTGAATTCATATATCCAACATATTCGCCGGTGTCTCACGCATACGAGTATATTCGTAAATATTAGCTTTTAGTAAATCAACCATTGTGGGCTTGTCCCTATAGATATGATCATGAAAATAGCCTCCCGAAAATAGTCTGAACTCGTTAAATCATACCCAATTAACCGGTCCTATACGCGATATAAACTGAACTCGCCTCTCAATTTTTTTTAAAGAGCATTAACACTCAGGCAATTACATTCCTTGGAAAGGGCATAGTTGAAGAAGTAAAGCTGGTGAAAGAAGAAAGCTGTGGAGGGGGATGTGATAAATATTAGTTATGATTGATAGAAACTGAAGTTGTTTGAGTGGCAGCGGCTGGGAATCGAACCCCGTCTACAAATACCAACTCATGCTTAATGATCAAATGCGTTAATCAATTAAGCTACAGCACCCTTAAATTGGACCTTAAATTGGGCCATTGTTTCGCGTGCTGTGTGGTATGTGGCACCGTCTAGATATAGCCATATATCAGCCAAAATCAGCAATAAAATGGGCAATAAAAAAATTTGAATCAATTCACGGTAGTGCTCGCCATTCACAGAAACGTTTCTTTATTCATCGTCTTTGAAAATGTACGGTCCAATGATAACAACAAAATGCACATCAGCATCACCGGTTTATAATTCGGAATACATTGGCAGTTCTTGCAATGCTTCTCGCTGTTCTTCACACCAAATTCGACAATATTGCTTGTTTACTTATCCGTACAACTTTTGTCACTGAACACAATATTCCAATATAAAAGTGCACGATGCACTTTCTTAGAAAATTGAATTTTTATAATAAAAATCAATACTCTGCAAGCGTTGTTCGTTTGTAAGTCCATTCGTGATTAAATCATAAACCAATCTGAAAATGTTTAACAGTAAAATGTTACACAAAACCAGCTGAGTTGTTAAAAACACTCTTGCCAAGAAGAAAGTTGCTAAAAAAAATCACCCTTTAATATTTACTATTATTTACATATCTACGTAGTTAGTTAAATATTAGCGATAAATATCAACTAATGTTGTTAGAAAATGTTAAAACAAACTAGCAAAGGGACAAAAGGAACTGTAAAGTATTTCATACAATATTTTACATGCTGTATATAATAGGAAATATGCTCATAAAAAGCTTTAAAACATATATTCATATAAATATTTACACATTTACATATGTCTATATACACTTGTAAATATGTATATAACTATATAATCATATAGAAAGTACCTGTTTGTATATTATTTGCAAATGTACATACATTTCCACAATTTACACTCTATTGTTGCAACACATGTTAAGTATAATATATTCGAGTACAATACAGCAAATATAATAGAATAGTGCGAGTTAGTAGTCGCACAGTATTCAAATGATATGTTGTTGATAATACAAAAAGCACTCAAAAAAAAAGGAAAGTACCCTTTAAAAAAAAACAGACAATATTTTAATAACACACTGTTTGGCTAAATAAATATCCCAGCAGTTCGGGTACTATAACTAGTCAAAACTTAAAGCATAGTTTGCTTCGATATTTTTACATGAAAAAAAAGCAAGAATTTATATTCGGCTAGGCCGAATCTTATATACCCACCAGCAAATCACCTATTATGGAGCGAACTTCATAAAATATTGTGCCGTATTTTCTATTTATTTTAGGTTTATTTTGATTGGATTTCACCTCAATAACGATATTTGGAAGAATTGTATGCATATTCCAGTTATAATCAAAATTTTATCAGCCATGTCACAGAATTTGATTTCGTTTGAAAGTGGAATTAATTCCATATTTTGCTTAACGACAATTTTTTTTCGAAATAAAACCTGGAAATGCTTAAAACTACAATTCTAAATAGCAAATTAAAAGTGATTTTATTTCGAAAAAAAATTCCGAATAAAATTAAATTAATGGTTTAAATGGGTTACCAGAATGGAAACTATACTGGTTAAAGGATCCATCCTTCGGCATTCAAATTATATCTAATGCTTTTCCAAGAAGTCGTGCTGAATTGATCAAACGATTTATTCATTTATCTAACAATAACAACATTGATCGAATGGACAGATTCGCTAAAGTGAGTCCATTAGTAGACTTATGTAACAAGCGTTTTATGCAGTTTGGAGTATTTGTCCACACATGTGACGAGGAAATGATTCCTGTAAAATATTTATTAAAGGGAAGCCCATTCGTTTCGGATTTAAGGCATGGTGTCTGACATCATTAAATGAATATCTTTATAATATAAAACTGTATGGCGGCTCTTTAACAAACTCCGATAATTCTGTTGGACTAGGAGCTGATACTGTTCTCAGTTTGTTGAAGAACGTACTAGAATCTCCATCTATTCACTATCACCTGGGTTCTACATTTGTAAAATGAAGTGGAAGTAAAATTTTCAATTAGTTTGTGTTTTAATTTAAGTGAAAATGACTTGAAAAGTAAAATATAATTTCCAGTTTGGTTTATCGTAGAATAAAAGTTTCAGTCGTTTTCTAGAACGCCGTGAAATTGTCTTTGTGGAATTGAAAACGATTTTAGTTTCACTTCGTAGTGGAATATAGAACCGAGGCGTATATTTATTTTGATAACTTCTTCACTTCGTACAACCTAATGTGTCTTTTAAGCACAAACAACTTTTTTGCTAAAGGTAATAATGTGTTTTCGTATTTTTAAGTACTTTACTTCTACTTTAATATTTCAACAGGAACCATCCGACGAAATAGAATCGAAGAGAATATGACATCAGGCGAAAGTGCACATCTCTTTGATCGGACAAGTAAGCAGTTGGTCATACGCTGGAAAGACAATGCACTGGTTCCTATTCTGACAAATGATGGCACCGTAGAACTTAAATCAACCACCAGGCGTTATGATCGTGCAACTAAAACGCATATTAACATTGATGTTCCTAATGCTATGGCGCAATATAATAAACAGATGGATGGAATTGCTGTACGATCTAAAAAATGGTGTTGGCCACTTGTCATAAATTTATTAGGAAATATGATGGTAAATGCATGGAAATTACATGTATTGATTGCCACAAAAGTTGAAGAAAAACCTATGTCTCAATTACGATTTCGAGCTTCAGTTGTAAATGAACTGCTGACATGTACAAAATCACTAAAAAGAAACGATTCTTCACAATTACCAAATTTAAATAATACAGTTCATTGCATTTTCAGACGTCCTGGCAACCCAAGACGATGTGTGGTTTGTCATACCCATACACCGTATGTATGTCAAGTTCAGGCTGCGTGAATTTACACCAAAAATGCTTTTGCATATATTCAAACCACATGTAATGTGCTTTAGATATTTAGAAATTAATACATGTTTCCTTCTTAAAAAATTTTCTTGTTTACGTTTTAATAAATATCTTTGGAAAACTACGAGTTTTAAATTTTTGTGTAATATTCCCAAAAAGTTAATATATCTGCCCACTGGTAAGTAAACTCGAAAACCAATCGCTCTATTTTCTTTAAACTTTAAATATATCTTAGTTAGACCTTAAAAATACTACACATGAAGTTCCATTAAAATCGCTCAACTTTTTCGGGTACCGGGCAATAATGGGTTAATAATAATAAAGTTTAAAAAAAATCTCAGCTGACCTTGGGCCAAAACAAAATCATGTACCAAATTTTATCATTTTACCAAATTTACCCGCCAGATAGACGGACGGACGGACGGACATTGTTAAATCAACTCAGGAAGTGATTTTGAGTCTATCGGTATATTTTAAAGTGGGTATTCGACTAATATTTACGGGCGTTAGAAACAACAACACAAATCCAAAACATAAATCCAAAATATGGATTTGTGCCGGTTGGCGTAAGGTATAATTACTGTTTTTCATTAAACGAAATGTAGCACTATTTTGAAGTTTATGCTTATTCATTTGTGCTGCATATGATATATTGCACCCTTTTCTGGCCTACTTCCATTCATTGTGCTTAATACCTCCCTAATCTGTAAATATCAACGGGTACCCCATTATATTATATACAGAACAATGTAGCTCTACAGTTTATAGTTAAGGATAAATTTTGTTAAATGTATGTACATATATACAGAGACACACTAGACACAAAAACAGAATATTTGTGTATACAAGCGTTTACACATACATATATGTATATTAGCGTGGCCCTGATTTAGCACTTTTTTCGATTTTCGACGCTCTCAAGCTGAAAATTTAGAACAAAATCATATAAAGTTTCAAAGTTGTTCATTTTATTTAAAGTTATCTATTTTTAGATGACAGCACAGCAATATTTTAATACAAATTCATACAATTAAATGTTATTCTAATTTGCTATATTGAACAGCATTTGGTTTTTAGAGGACGGCTAATAATTCTATAATTTTATAATGAAATTCAAAATAAGAGCCACACTAATGTATGTATGTATGCGTATGTACAAATAATAATGGAAACACATGTAGAAGTATCGTAAGTTTTACATAAATATTTGTGTGTTATTTTCTTATTTTCAGTCCTTGTGTGTATATGGATGGATGAAGGTATATGGTTAAAGGAAGATCCTTTAAACGTCTGTATTAGTATGTTTCCTGATATTTTACACTTTATTATTATTAAATATTTTGTATTCGTATTTCCTAGTAATGTAACTGAATTACTGGTATGTATGTATATGAGCAAAATCCAAAAAATATTAAAGAATTTGAATAAAAATATGTTTAAAATTTAAGAGTATGCATGTGGTTTGATTTGGATTCCCACTCAAACAACATCAGTTTCTGATAATTATAATTATAGTCTTCCATCCTATCATAACAAATATTTATCACAGCAGTTCCCTTCGAAGAGCCAACGTAAAATCAATAAATAAAAAACTATAATAATAAGTAAATAATTAATGGCTATAAAACTAGTTTTAAGTTACACAGTATTTTCGTAACAAAGTAAATGAAGCAATCATTTAATATTGGTTTGTATTGTATATTCAAAATCATGGCAATTGTCGAAAAGTAAAAAAAATCTCAAACTCGCATCAATTACTTGGTAGGACTAACATTTACTCAAGAACTTACTTTCCAATGGCTAATACAGACCCTTTTAATTACCTAAGGTACGGTCACACATTGCAAATATTTAAATTCTATATTTTATTGAGAGTAATTATAATTACTCTCAAATAATTGTAATTATGGGGTTTAGACTCTCAAGTAATTGTAATTATCGTCCAACAGGATCGGCATTTTCAGTTGTTTTATCTCGCCAATTTAGTTTTGTAAGTTCTTTTGTAAAGGGTGTCCCAAATAGAACGCAACATTAAAAATTGTATCGTGAGATGGTAACCAGTTTTTTTTTCTTGCCTATCTTATCTTATTCCATACATAACCTCATTCTGTCTACTTTACGACATAATAAAGTTTCACGATTTTTTTTTAATATCTGTGTTTTATTTAAAATTTAAAAATTGCGTTCTAGTTGGGACACCTTTTATATAGAAAACTTAAGCTATATCTTAACTAAAAAAGCGTTTTGAATGACTCGAAGGTTAGTAAAGCAGAGATAGAAAATATTAAAGAAAAATTATTTAAAATTAGCAATAAGAAACATATGTATCATTGTCAATAGTGTGACCATCTGAATTTTGAGCGAAACCGGGACATTTTTCGAAAAATGTACTAAAATCTGGAACATTCAAACGTAAAACCATTTTTTATGGGCAAAAAACTTTATTATTCAAGTTAAACAATTATATAACAATTATAATGTTATAAGTAATTTGAATTTAATTTGCTGTCGCTTTTTGTTTAAAATCGTATTTATCCTGTGATGAAATTTGCTTCAGCAATGTTGGGTATTCTTTCAAAAAATTGTAACATTCAATGCACTCGTACTTTAAATTATATTTGAGAAATTGCATATGTTTCAAAGTAATTAGCTTGAGTTGCGATTTTTCTTTTGTCCATAATTTTGCGATCAACGATAATATACGCTCTACACTTGCAGATGTTGCTGGCAAACAAAATATAAATTCAATGATTCGCGCGAAGCGAGTGTACGGTACATTGTTACTTTTAAAATGTTTGAAACATTCCACCCAAGGTTGATGTGGTTTAGTAGAAAGTGGCTTAGTAGGAGGATTATTTTTATTCAATTCGCTAATTTTCTCTGGGATAATAAATTTCAATAGGTAACCAAACTCGTCAAACAATTCTACATTGTTGTTTTCAGGTTTCAATCAATTCTTTTCAACCATAAATTTGATCGTTTTTCCAATTCGGTGGAGCAGTGAGTCCCTTTTTGCTTAAGAAAAAACAATTAAAAAAAAAATAATAAAAGCGACCTTAAATTTGTTGTATTTAAAATTGCAGTGACTCTTCTTTGACAGGATGTAAAAGCTCTTTCTGACGGACAATTTTCGAATGTAATGACCTCTTTTATGAAGGTTTTTGGAGCAATAGTGATTGTTTTTTGGGCTCAGAAAGTTAATCAATGCTCCGGAAAAGGTGTCAGAAAAGACTCTTCACATGATTTTAAAATGAATCATTCAAAAGAATTAATTTCCATTAAAATATGATGCGATTGTGCGAAATTTCAAAGAAATAGACTGTTTTGTTGTTCAAGTCCACATATTTTTTATTTAATTAAATTCAAAATAAAAATCCGGGCCATCTAGGGGATGCTTCCTTAACGAATCATCCGTAAAGTTTTGCTTCCCACTGTATTTATAAATTAAGCAAAAAAAAAACACAAAATGAAGAAAATTTCCATCATCCTGCAATCTTAGATCATTAGCTTAGTACTAAATAGAAATAAAAGGGTTCATTCAATGTTATGAAGGAAATTTCCACCATTATGCAAAGAAGGGTTAAAGCTGCATTTGCACATTTGCATGTTATTTTCATAATAATATTTGTTATCTAAAATTAAAAAGTTTAAACAATGTTTTCTCTACAAAATTTATATGTGGGTCATTACAGTAAATACATAAATAATATGAGTAAAAAAAAACCAAAGAGTAAATAAAAATTTTGAAGATTATAGCCAGCCAATACTGCCATCAAATTGAAATCTTACTTTCCTGTTATATGTTTTTTATGTATTTCAATTTATTTGTTTCAGTTTTTCTCCGCCCACGCCCAGTTACCGCATTTTGTTTTAAGAACCTTAACTTTTTACTTAACATAAAAATTAATTGCAATCGTAAAATTCATATAAAAATAAAAGTATATATTTTTACATACAGACATACTCACTTACTTATTTAAAAAGGATATCAGTAAAATTGGAAAACAAAATGCAAAGAAGTAGGAAATAAAAGGAATACAGGAGGTCGTTTCATGACTTTAAGGCATCCATGTATAAAACAATAAAATGACATTAAGATGCTGATGATGATGAAACAGTTGTTTGAAGGTTTTTTTTTTTTTTTTTTTTTTTGTTAAGATGATGAGCATAACGACGATGATGATGAGAATGACGATTATCATGAAGAGTATGAATGCATGAATGATTAATGTGAAGTTAAATGTATCAAATGAGATAAAACATTAATTACAATCTTAAATATTCTAAAGAAACAACAAATTAATATCAATTCCTTTTTATTTTTCCTTCTTTTTCTCTCTCTCTCTCTGTTTTTACTTTTTTTGTAATTCATTTACCCGTCTATCAATCTTATGTCTGCTGGAAAGGCACGTGTATGTTATTTTTGTAATTAAAAATAATAGATTAGTTAGATCTGAGGACCGCATTATTTTCAACTTTTATGTATTTATAAATACATAAAGTAAAGTTTCTTTCTAAATATATCCTTTTAGCGTTAAATAATTAAAATATATTTTTTCATATGTTTTTTCATCACTTTCGTTTTTGATTAACTATAATGTTTTCTCCATAAACATTGTATACTAATTTAGTTTAATTAAGCACGCCGCCGGTACTTTTGCTTTGCCTGAAAAGCTTATAAAATGCAGATACTCGTGAAGAATAGCAGGACGGTAGATAATATAGTGGAAAAATAAAGAAGGCGATAGAGATAAAGATTATTTTATATAGAAGAAAATATTGTGTAATAGTGAAAAGTGATCCGTGTCAGTTGAGTGTTTGTTTCAAAATCACCGCATTGGCATTCGAGATGAATGGTTGTCTTAACTAGTTACTGTTCCTTATAAAGGCCTCGATTTTCTCTAACTTCATCATACAATTTCTCAGAAACCTAATTCTTAAGTCTTGCAATGCTGGACAGCGACAAAGAAAGTGAGAGATAGGCTGCTCTTTCTCTTCATTATGGCAGCTTCTGCAGAAGTCATGATAGGGTAATCCTTTGCTTCATGTTTTTATTGGATAATAAGACATCCTAGTACTATTATCTTTAGTACTTGTGAAGACAATAAATAAAAATGTAAAGCAAAAATTGTTGTGTTGTATACAAAATTCTAAATATCTTTAGCATTTTCCATAGAAAATCTTTAGCATTTTCTATAGAAAACTTCAGGATATTTTTCTATAGAAAATCTTCAGCATTTTCTTCTATAGAATATCTGAAGCATTTTCTTCTATAGAAAATCTTCAATATTTTCTTCTATAGAAAATCTTCAATATTTTCTTCTATAGAAAATCTTCAATATTTTCCATAGAAAATCATCAGCATTTTCTATACAAAATGTTCAGCATATTCATAGAAAATCTTTAGCATTTCTAAAGAAAATCTTCAGAATTGTCTTCAATAGAAAATCTTCAGCATTTTCTATAGACAAAGTTTAGCATTTTCTATAGAAATCATTTTTTTAGAGAATAGCTTTAACATTTTCTTCTATAGAAAATCTTTAGCATTTTCTACTATAGAAAATTGTCAGCATTGTCTTGTATATGAAATCTTCAGCATTTGCTTTTATAGAAAATCTTCAACATTTTCTTCTATAGAAAATTTTCAATATTTTTTTCTATAGAAAATCTTCAACATTTTCCATAGAAAATCATCAGCATTTTCTATAAAAAATGTTCAGCATTTTCACAGAAAATCTTTAGCATTTTCTATAGAAATAATTTTATTTTAGAGATTATACCCCTGGCCCACAATGTCGAACGATAACGTTCGCTTAGATAAGATTCAAGACACAAACTTTTTATCGTATCTATTTTTTACTCAATCAAGTTTGTTTATTCCACAATCAAGTTTGTGTCTTAAGTCTTACCTAAGCGAACGTTATCGTTCGACATCGTTGGCCGGGGGGTATATTTAACATTTTCTTCTATAAAAAATATTCAGAATTTTCTTTTATAGAAAATCTTCAGCATTTTCTTCTGTATAAAATCTTTAGCATTTTCTACTATAGAAAATGTTCAGCATTGTCTTGTATATGAAATCTTCAGCATTTTCTTTTATAGAAAATCTCCAGCATTTTCTTCTATAGAAAATCTTCAACATTTTCTTCTATAGAAAATTTTCAATATTTTTTTCTATAAAAAATCTTCAACATTTTCCATAGAAAATCATCAGCATTTTCTATAGAAAATCTTCAGCATTTTCTGCTGTAGAAAATTTTCAGCATTTCTTCTTTTCTTCTACAGAAAATCTTTAGCCTTTTCGTCTAGAGAATAGCTTCGCATTTTCTTCTATAGAATATCTTCAACATTTGCTATTTAGTAAACCTTCAGGATTTTCTATAGACAAACTTCAGCATTTTCTATAGACAATCTTCAGTCTTGGTTAATATTTAGGAAACAGGGAATAGTTATTTCAAAATTATAAGTTCTTTAGAGAGTTAAAAATCCTTTTGCTTTGACTTTTGTAAATTACTTTTCATCCCAGACTAGAATGCGTATGACATGTATTCAATATAAAAACCAATCTTAAATAAAGATATCTAGTTTGTTTCAACTCTCAAAAAACATTTTTTCATAATAATTTAAATAAAGTAAATTATGCTAGATAACTCATTTGATTTCAACAATAAAAAAAGTACATGAACAATATATCTATGCTTCCATATTAAAGTTATTCTATTCAACAATATTTGTTTCGGCATTACAATATTACTGTACTTAGTTATCTATCTACCTTACGCTGTCATATAATAAATACCAAAATATTTATACGAATTTGGGTACATGCATTCATGGCCGTTAAAATAAAACGTAAAAAACAATATTCTTTATTTTACGGTTTACTACCTTCAACTGCAATCGCATTCATAAAAAAGCCAAAAAAAAAAAAATAAATAAAAATTCAAGAGAATATAATAAACTCGTATGTCTGTTTACAACCTCGAAAAAAAGTACGAAAATAAAAAAAATTAAATCTACAAAATTTTCATAAAAGACCACAATAAATGAAATTCATTTGTTTTTTAAACCGCTAACAAAAAAAAAAAAAAAGACGAAAAATATATAAAACACTATACGTTACACTGTTGTAGATAAAATGTAAAATATTTTACATACCCAGAAAAAAATTGTAAATAAACCAGCAACAAACTTTTGTAAACTGACGGAATATATAGAAATGCATCCTGGTGGATTTTGAAAGTTACAGCAGAATTTGTTTAAGGACAGCCATAGTTAACAAAGGAAAGCTTAACCACAGTCATAAAAGCTGTACGTATGATGAAGAGTATGAGATCCTTGAATATTTTTTTAAAAATAAACAAAATGTTGGTTTAGATCCAAACTAATATGCTGGACAACCGTTTAAGGGCATAAATTATAAAGGTATGACCAAAACCATTAAATTGACTAGAGAGTATTTGCGCTACATAGCCGTTGTATCTTGTTTCAACATTTGCAGCGCATGAGGGAATGTTTATTGTGACTGTAATATTTAGTCCTGTTTCACACTCTTCAGCTTTAGATGACAAGTTTCTCATTAATTCTCTTTGGTGCTTGCCCTTTCATTTACACGCGTCAATTCAATTTTCGTACTTTTTCATGCAAATCAGCATGCATTAAAGAAAAAAAACAAAAGGAAAAAAGAAAATTGACTAGTACCATCAAGTTTGTACCCCTTTTATACTATTTTCCCTTCTCACCCAAAAAGACTTGCCTTGAATAGTCAGAACTGAGGAATGTGAAGGCAGATTTACTTAGAGTCTTTATGTTTGTGTGTAAAAATCGGGTTCACTTGCAAAGTACGTTACCACAAAAAATGATTCTTTGGCAGAATGTTTGTTATACATCTAAAAATACAATCAATAGACAACAAGTAAGAAAGAATAGTCGGTCAAGCCCGACCATAGAATACACTACACCCAATATTTCAGAAATGGGCGCCATATGGGATTATGGCCATCCAAAAATTTAGTGCCATGACTTCCGTGAATAAAACTATTATGTGTGTTAAACTTTATTTCAAGATAAATACTTTTAAAAGATTTATGGATGTTAAAGTAAAATACGGAGAGGTTCTTATATGGGAGTTTTGACTAATTATATATCAATCATTATGCTACCATATTATTTGTATGTATATGAAGAATATTTGTGTTCAATTTTATTTGTATAGCGATGTTTTTAAGAGAGAAAGTGATTCTGAGTCAATCAGTATACTTTAAGGTGGGTGTTGGACCAATATTTCTGGGTGTTACACACATCAGCACAAATCCAATATACCCTCCCCAATATGGAGGTGTAGGGTATAACTACATAGAGACTTCCCAGCATACCAGTCTAGGAGCGCTCCGAAAAACGAGTCAGAAAAGAGTCAAACAAAAGAGCATTTTCGGAGCGCTCCGAAAAAAGGAGTCCGAAAAGAGTCCAACTAAAGAGCATTTTCGGAGCCAAAGAAAAATTTGCTTGTTACTGTCCTGAGTCGCACGCAGTATGACGCAGAAATTCCACTTAATTATGTGTTTACCAAAGAGTTGTTGTCCTGTTATTTGTGCTTTGAACAAAAAAAAACATAGCTGTACAACACAAGAATGATAAAAACAAGATTACACAGAGTCCAAGAAAAACCTCATAAAAGACTCTTTTCTGACATTATCTAAGAGCTCTTTAAGAGCCCAAAAAAACCCTCATAAAAGACTCTTTTCTGACATTATCTAAGAGCTCTTTCTGACGGACCATTTTCGAATGTAATGACCCTCTTTTCTGAAGGTTGCTCTTTTGTTGCAATTATGATTGTTTTTTGGGCTCATAAAGAGCGTTAACGCTCCGAAAAAGGTGTCAGAAAAGACTCTTTTCGCACTCATATGGCTTGCTGGGTTATAATTGAAGCTAAAATTTAATCACATAAACCCCTACGATTGTAGCTATAATTGAACTACATAAAGACCAACGATTTAATCTTAAATTGAAGTGTGTTCCATAAAAGTTAAAATTTTACTACATAAAGAACAACGATTAAAGGTAAAATTGAAAATGCTTACGATTGATGTTGAAATTGAACTACATAAACCTCTACGTTTAAACCTAAACAAAATCTTGTTGGGGTATTCTGGAAAGTTCTCCGAGCACTTCATCTCAATGAAATTATGCTGGTTGGTACCAGCTAGCAGAGCTAACAATTGATACAAAATTATGAGTAACACACACCAGCTCCAAAAATACAGACTTATACACTGTTTCCCTGATGTCTACGAGAACTAACACTATTCCTACTAAACATACAACAACTGCTTAAAATACTAATTGATATTGAATGCATAGAAACCTAAGCTCTGCTATTTCTGATTCTAGCACTCCAAAAGTTTCAACTCAAAATTCCTAATAACTTTACCCTATTATATAAATATGATTTAATTGAAACAAAATATGAAATAAAATCAATGTAATATACCTTAAACTCTTCATGTGGAAAGCTGCCAACAATTTATTTGTTAGTTTCGCTTAGTTTTAATCAAAAACAAAACTTTATTGTTGCTTTCCATTTTATGGCTCATAACAAATTACATACTTGTTGATTACATTGTAAAATTTATATAAATTATAAATAAATTTTATTATTTATATTTTAGGCAAGCAACAACAAAAAAAAATCCAAATAACTTGTTAACATAATTTGCGACAACAAACCTTTAAAAATATTGAAAATAAAAACAACTAAACACAATGTATGTATGTACTCGTATATGATTTGTACTTCTTGTTTATGCCATAGAGAGGTAACACGTGCGTTTGTACTGAGCAAATTATTTCCAAAACTCAGCTCTACAAATTCAATTGATAATACTTGTGTAATTTAATATTCTACAAATCATTAGCAAAACAAAAGTCCCTAAACAATATACATACAAACTGTGTCTACATATGTGTAAAATTTATGAATGTATCATGATTGCAATTGGGTAGGGATAAAAGTAATTTCGGAATATGATTACAGCATTCTTTTATATATTTCTACAGTAGGGACTTACTTTTGCTTTTACTTATCATTTACTTTTGAATTTTGAATCTAACTTTTTCACCTACCTAACAAATACATATGCATGATTGTGTGTAACATGTGTACTCCTATATGCAATTATATTAGGTGATTATAATATAAAATATTATCTCGTTATATATTTAAATCTATAAACATACATATAAATAAATGTGTATATAATTCCAAATATATTCATGTGTATGCCATACATGTGAAATTCTTTAATACAACCTATAATACCGGAAAGATTTTCCATGCAGGAAATCATTAAATTATGATTGATATCTAACAAGTTTTCATATGTCGGTGTAGTATGAAACCAACACATAAAAAAAACAAATAAAACGTAAAAGGAAAAAAGTGCAAATGATAAGGAAGTTGACTGTAAAAGAAATCATTTTGTAGTACTAAAGGAAAAAATGCTTATGAGCTCTCACTTATTCCTGAAAATTTAAGATTAAGTAATTTCCTTTAACCTCAATGATTACAAAAAACATGTCATAAATCTTTGAGAAGCAGGAATATGTTAAGCGGCGTAAGTGGTTTCTTTTTTTTGTTGTTTAAATCTATTTCCTAATTCAAATAAATATGAGAGAGTGAATAACTGATGAATGATAATAACTGATTGATGAATGTGTGGTAATAAAAATTTGTCAAGCATTTGTGATGGAGAGGTTTTCTAATGAAATATTTTACGCTAATTTTGTTTTCCTTGCAATACTAAAAGGCTACACTTTTTTAATATGTTTTGTTTTGTTTTATATTAAAGTTATGGATTATTTTAAGGACACTAAATGTGCTACTTAAAAATCTACATTGGACTACATAAATATGTAAGATTGAATCCAAAATTTAACTATATACCCCGACGATTAAAGTTAAAAATGAATTATATAAAGACCTGCAATTGAAGCTAAAAAAAAACTATATAAAGACCTACGAATGCGTTTAAAATTGAGTAACATGTAGACCCTAAAATTTAACGTAAGATTAAAGCTTAAATTAAAATAAAGAAGACAGCTCATATTTATTTTTAAAAAGACCTACAATTGAAGCTACAATTTAACTACATACAGACCTCAGAATGAATGATTTTTGATTTATAACTTTTTATACCCTACACCACAATAGTGGAGACAGTATATTGGATTTGTGCTGATGTTTATGACGCCTATAAATATTGCTCCAACACCCACCCTAAAGTATAACTATCGACTCAGTATCACTTCCTTAGTGGATTTAACGATGCCCGTCCGTCTGGCTGGCTGTCCATGTACAGCTTGTGCGCAGAGTACAGGTTGCAATTTTAAAGATATTTCCATAAAATTTGATACGTAATATGTTTTCGGCCCACGAACGGATGGGATTGAAACCAGTGGAAATCGGTCCACTATTTTTACTGGCCCCCATATAAATGTCCTCCCGAAATTGGGCTTTAACGATCATAAATGTTTGAATTATGCAAGCATCCAAACAAATTTCAACACAATTAAGTTGCACATGAAGAAATTTCGTGAAGATTGGTCCATAAACGATCATAGCTCTCATATAAGTCCCACTACCGAAACTCTCTTAAAAATGTCGCTATTCAAATAATATTGAACACAAATATGCTTCATATACATACAAATAATATGGTAGGATAATGATCGGTACATAATTAGTCGTAGCTCCTATATAAGGCCCACTGCCGAAAATCACTTAAAGAGCATAACTCTTTTCAAAATATTGCTATGAAAATAATATTAAACACAAATATATTTAATATATCTAAAAATAATACTGTACAATTTTATTATGATCGATATATAATTAGTCGAAACTCCCATATTAGACCCTCCCCGTAATCAACTTAAACATCCATAAATCTTTTAAAAGTATTTATATCGAGATAAAGTTTAACACATATAATATTTATATCCAAGGGAAATCAAGACACTAAATTTTGGTCCAAAATAGGTGATATCTCCCATATAACGGCCATTTCTGAAAAACTGTTTTATACCTATACTATAGGTGTTGGGTATTATATGGTCGGGCTTGACCGACTATACTTTTTTACTTGTTTTAATTTATCTTCAATCGTAAGCCTTTATGTAGTTCAATTTTAGCTTTAATAGAAGTTCTTTATGTAGTGTGACTATAGCTTCAATCGTAGGGATTTATGCAGTTCAATTTAACATACAGTTTCCTACAATTTAACGTTAAGGGCTTTTACAACTTTGAAAGTACTTAGAGAGAAATCCATAGACATCGCCTCTAAAATCCGTCTTTTACAGTCGACCAGCCTGAGTGTGCCCGCTTGAAGTTCTGCGATATCAGTAGCTTGAGACTCATTGCGACATCAGTCACATTCAATTTACCACAGTCCATTACTATCGCTATGGGAGTATGTTTTGAAACCCCAAACTGGCTGCGAAAAATATGACTTACTTTCACCATCCATTTCTGATGTTCTTGTAACAACCGTGGTTGCTGAGTTGACTGCCCTTGGCCGAGTGATCTCGGCTCGTTCCGGTGCATAGACCCGGCTGTCGTAGGAATGTTGCATTTCATGTACCATCTTTTTATTTTTGTCGTTTCGGCCGGTGATGCATTTTATATCTGCTGGCATGCTTTGATAACTGCCGCCCTACTAGCGAATAACAATCGTAGACTAGCCGCTTAATATGGGAACAGATGCTGGTTGGCCCTTATGGACCAAACGGATCAACCATTCCTCTAAATAAAGAGAAAGTGGAGTTGGTCTGATAGCTTGACGTAAGGAGGATGGTTAGTGAGGAGGATGTTTCTTAGTTTCGCGCTCAATATGTGACCTTCTGAAATGAATGATATTTACAGGGACAGTCAAGTTTAGCAGTTCCCTTTAGTATGGCTAACACAAATTATTGCACTTATGTCTCTAGACTATGTGAAGATTTAGGAGACCTTTAAAAACGGCACTTAAAAAAAAACAAAGTAACTCCCGATATATTTTGTCATCTAGAAAAAACTTTATGACATAATGTCCTATACTGCAATGTGGTTTTAATTTATTGTCCCAGCATTTATAACTGCAATAAATTACAAACTAAACACCTTGTTTCTACTTGACACAATTTAAATTTCAAGTCTAATCACCAATAGTTTAATAAATTAAACTCATTATTATACATGATGTTATAGGCCAGTGATTTATATTATTTGCTCAAACTCAATGCCATATCAAATTACAAACACATTAAATGATGACAATTAATTAACTTAAATACTTAATCAATTAACCTATATACATACAATGAAATACATATATGTATGTATATGGATCTGAAAAACATAGACAAACTCTTGCATATTCATAGAAATTTGATGTTTATGATGAAATTCCTATTGCAAACTATTTTTTTTTTTTGCCACTTAGTTTACAGTAGAATTGCTTTTTTGGTTAAACTATTATGCAAATCACGTCTTTAAAGTAAAATCAATTATCTGTTTACCTCTGCACCTTTGCCTCTCTTTCATACTTCTTGTCTAACAATTGTTATAGCTCTCTTTTTCACAATAGCATTTAGTTCACACTATTATGTATCAATTGTCATTTGTAAACAAATTCAGGACTACAACAATTAAATTACAAATTGGTTCAATCATCTAATTAAAATCAATGTATGTCTCTATGTATTTTGTGTATGTGTGTGTGTGTGTGTGTAGCTATTGTGAATTCCACAATACTCTAACATATTTACATACACAACTGTTAGTAGCAATGTACAGACTACCGTTGCAGTGCTAAATTAGTTTGGTTGTCTTTTGTGCAAAAAAAAAAAAGCATAGAAAAACCAATTGTTAAAGTGAATAAATATCAGTCGTCAACAATTACAGTGTAATTGAAAGACCAGCAAAAGTTTTGGCGGCTTTAAAAGGTTCAATAAGGGCAATTTGCTTATTGATGTAAGCTGGCAAATATCAGTGTAGAAGATTTATATTAAGATTTTACAGCTTGAGATGTTGGAATACAAATGTCTCCTAGACATGATTGTTAAGCCAATACGACTGAATGCAGCACTTGCTGGTGATGGACTCTTGTTAATGCCTCCTGTTGTCAGACCCTTAATAGGAACACTTGGACTTTGGCACTAATGATCACAAGTGCTTTTAGCACTAAGATACTTTTTATCATGTTGAACTGATGCTATACATAAATTTATTGCTTCCAACTTTAAAAATTTTACATTAGTTAATTTTGTTATTTTGGGCGATTTTTTTATGCAAACGATGAAAGTACCTAAGACTTCTGCCATCAGCAATTGGCGTGTAAGATTCATATGAAGAACATGGATCATGTCATCCAGGATTTCAAGTGCACATTTATATCCGCAGTAAGCACACTAAAGTCTTAGAAATTCAACACTTGAACATTTTATTGGACAATTATAATTCAATAGATTGACACTGGACTCAAGGTTGGAATTACAATCGTTTTCAACTTAAGTTCCAGCATTTATTCCAATAAAACTAAAAACATGCCTTGTTTTAAGCCCTGGTCGATCTGCCTAGAGAATAATTGTAACGATTGTTAGACTAATGTCCAAATATAATGGCAACTTGGCTACCTATTAGATTGGCCGTGCTCGTCGGTGGGAGGGGTGTAATAGTGTTCCCAAACTTAAATATGTTTTATTACGTTACCGGAGAAATTAAAATTTTAGGTAGCTAATACTAAAAGTAATCCAAAATAGATAAAGAAGAGATAAAGAATCAATGATTGACGTGTAGCTTGAGGTCTTATTTGCTACACTGATCCAGGCCCACCCTCCTTGCTGACATGAAACCATATTAATTGTCAGCCCAATAAGTAAAGACAAACAAATAAAACAACCTACCCCATCTCTATAACACCTTTTGCAAAACTAAATATAAGCTTAAAATTCCATGTTTTAAAACATAATAATAATATAATATTTATTTATAATTAATTAAAAATTAGTTCATTAAATGTGTAAGAAAGAATTTAAAATTAGAAATTTTCATGGAAAAATGGTCACGATTTAAAATTTGATTATTAAAATTGAAAATATATATCAAGGTATAACAAAATTTTAACAAAACAAAATAAAATGTATAATTCAAATATTTGACACTGTGATGACTTTGATTACTAATAATCAACAAAAGTGTATGTAACAAGTGTAGAGTGTATTTAATTTAACTGCAATATGAATATTACATAAAATTCTGATATATTTTTCATACTAATTTGGGAGTATGATTATAGATTAATATTCATATTACGTATACGTTAAAAAAAATATTTTTTAGGTGTAAAAAAAATTTCATTCACAACTTAAGGTACGGTCACATTTGGCAAATATTTGCCAAAAAAGACGTAACCAATAAATATCATATATTTGAACAAGTTTATTTATTTCAAAATACTTTTCTTATTTAGGCCAAAGCACAATAAATATTTAGTTTTAATTAATTTGATGCTGTTTGATCTTGCAAAACTTTTGTAAGAGTAAACAACGTCAAACAAATTTGTGCTTTTTTCCGTAAATATTTGCCAAATGTGACCGTACCTTTACATATTCAAAGTCCAACGAAGTCAGGAGGCACCAGATGACAGTAGACTAATTGCGTTACACTTATGTTTAGTTTTACTTTTGTTATCGATTGTATGTGTGTATTATGTTATGTATGTGAGTTGTATTGTCTATATGTAGGGTGTATGAATTATTAATGATTGGTTTGTATTGTTTAGAATAAAAATTAAAAACTAATAAAATTAAAGTGACCATACAACCAAAAAAAAATTTACGTTATGAAAATTTAAAATTGATTAATAAACAAAATTCAAATCTTAACCAATATTTAATTTAAACAAATTGTCAAAAATTATTTAAAAAAGTTAAAAAAAATTATCGGTAAAAGTTTAGTCCAAATATTGAAAAGATAAAAATAATTTTGGAAAATTTTCTTTTCCCTTAAAATTTGCTTCAACACCTGGTCACCCCAGGTGTTGCAAAACAAAATTTGATTATTCTACGAATATTCTGTACTTATAATCCGATTTAGTTAAATGGTCACTCTATAATAGTCAATAAAAACAATATGTTCCCTTTTCTATTGTGTTAAACTCGGCCGCTCTTCAGGTGACTAAAATTTAAGATAAACGGTGCTTCCTCTGTAGTAAATAATTGCCAGCTTATGGAAGTTTTCAAAAGCCGATGACATTCCAATCCTCCGAAGATTTTGCTCAAATAATATTTTTCTCCAATACAAAAAATTTTAGACAATTAAATACAAAACCAATGGCAATCTATAAATGACAAACACAAAGAGTCAAGTAATGGAAAATTTTAACAACTTTCCAAATAAAACCTTATCAATTGAATAAAATATAAAATGATTCCACGAATTCAAATTGGTTTTCTTTATATCACACCAATAAAATTTACTTAAACTTGCAAATAAAATTATGACCAACACAAACAGAATATTGAAAACTTATTTTTTTATTTTCGCACAGACCTACTCCAACAAAAAAAAAAATTCTCTTTCTTTACAATCAAAAAAATATTTTCTGAAATTTTGAAAACTTAGAAATAAACACAGGCAATGCCAACTAAATCAAAAAGAAAATTATTTAACATAGTAGAAATTTTCAAAGTTTAAAAACATTTAAATCATAACTTAATACAGCAAAATAAAACTAAAATATATCGCCATCACATAAAGTGAGAATATTGGGTGTATTCTAATAAATCTATATTTTTGTACTGAATTCAAGCTGTGATTAAATTTTTGCTATGTTTACATTTTATTGAAAGCAATAAACGACTGATCAATAAAATTATTTTGCAAAAATTAAATTGAATACAATAAACTCAGAATTAACAATAAATTACCTTGATAAATACTTGGTTATCATTTCAGAAGATCGTGCCTAGAAATAGCTCAAGACTTCTAAAGCCATAAAATTTCTAATTTTTAAAAAATTTGTATTACTTATACAACAATTTGCTGGGTGTTAATCTTCAAATCGTACAAAATAATCAACTACCGGTAGTTAAAATTGTATGAGTTGAAAACATTCCATTTATTTCATTTTATTTTCGTTACAACAAAATGTCATCGCAAAATGTAATGAATGTTAATCACATCCATTTAACTATTTTGCAAAATTAATGAAGATGGGTTGCTACAAACTAAACTGCACTAAACTAAACACTATATACTATATATACCTAAAAACATACATACATACTCGTACATACATATGTATATATAGACAAAACCTAAAAAATCAAAGCAAATGAAAGAAAATAAAATAAAATCCATATTAAATTGAAATAACTACCACCAATAACCAATAAATGGGTTAATTCTATTGTCTAGAGACGGAGATTTAAAAAACGAGTAAAAATAATAGTAGTAAGAGTGAGAATAAAAAGAAAAATAGAAAACAACTATAGACGATTGAACCTCTAATGCAATTATCACTTATTGACAGCAATTACTTGTGATGTTTTGCAGCTTGGGAGTAAAGAAAAAAAGCCACTTGATTTTCACCTACTAACTACTAACAGTAATTACAACAAGTCTGTTTAGACACATACATATGTATATGCATAAGGATTAGTTACTACTACTAATGTTATTGAAGAGTGTTGTATGTAAAATGTTTCCGTTTCCGCTAAAGCCAAACAGAAGCAATAACCACCACCATCACCTTCACGTTAGCGTCAACAATGACAGTCTTTATTCAAAAGGAAAACTTTTATAGGCAAAAAACAAACAACCCATTAAATTACTGTTGCATATTTAAAATGTAGCACAGTGGGTCATATATAGAAAATATATACACTAGAGCCCCGACGTGCGTCGTTAATAGAGATCAGAGCAATGCGATTCAAACCAAAACGGCGCAAATCGAATCACTTTTTTCTATACAAATGTACTAACTTTTTGTTGAATGCATCCAAAATTTAAAATTTTAGCAAGCAAAATCAAATCTTTATTAAAAAAAGTCTTATGGTACCTTTGATTATATTTATATCAGCAGCTATTTGTTATTATAATAAGGAAATAATTAAAAATATTTATATTTTTAACCAAGGAATAAACAAATATTTAAAGAGAAAAAAATCTATTTACATAGTTATGTACCTACATACATAAATAAAAGTATAACCAAGATTAATTTAATAGTACGTAACTTCATATAGTAGGTTAGGTTAGAAGGCCGGTGTGAGGTTGTCCCCACACCATCACCCAGAGACCAATACGGTCCATTGTGATAACTTCATATAGTAAATATGAATTAATTGGAAATTCTCCTTTTTACACGCAAAGTAGGCAAAATATTTACAAATCGGACTCAAAATGACGCAAAGCGAATTAAACCATATTTAGAAAGGCAACGCATAAAGGATAGACGCAAAACTGGGCTCTAGTGTATATAGAGATAGGCGTTTTATTTTTAAAATAATGTATATTTCATTCAATTAATAAAAAAAAAAATTTGTTTAAGAGAAATAGCGTTAAGAAAATTGTTTGATATTTAACCCGGCGCCGGAGGAGATGGGTCATAATTACCCGTCACTTTTTAAATTGATTGTAGTTTTAAAACTGTACTTTTCTTCTCTACGCTCTTCTCAGTAGCTGAAGATATTGAATCTCTTTGAATGTTATAAATTTCAAATCAGTCGCATAGCGATTGTACTTCGATAAACACGTGCTTAAAGTTAAAAAAGTGTTTATTATATTTAAGCTAGAAGATGCCTACTTTGTTAACTTTTTTAATATGAAATGTTTTTTGTTTAAAATTAAAAATAAATACGTTATTTTTTTAATAAAGTCATGTTTTATTTCTTTAATAAGGTTAGATTAAATCTAAATTGTTTTTTTTTTCATAAATACAGCAAAAAACCCGAAATAAGTGGGTCATTATGACCCAACCCCCATGTCCGTGTAGCTAAACTCCACCCCCGGCGCCGGGTTAAAGAGCAAAAATTTATTTATTTTGTTTATAAAAAATTTTAAAAACAACAATCATTAATACTGTAATAAAATGCATCCCAAAGTTGGAAAATGGGTTTTTGTTTTTCGCACCAACTATATAAATAAAATGTACTTTTTAGACCTCCATGGTAGCATTTTTAATATTTGTTATATAATCATAAAAATTTACTTTATCGAAAATTCGATATATTTTATAGCAACATTATTGCGTTAATTGTCGCGATTATCTAAAAATATTCTTATTTATGAAGTATCGAGTCATTTGCGAAAAGTTAACCCAACAGACCAAAAAATAAGTAAAGTATAATAGTACTTTATAAGAAGCTTTAAAAAAAATACTAAAGTATTTTTTAATCATGTTTGAGAAACTATTATCCTTCACAATATATTTTTAAACATAGTTTATAATAAACAGTATACAATAAATATATATTAAACATGCATGACAAGCATTTTTTTGTCATTGTTAATTTTGATTTAAAATAAAAAATTATCCCCCTGGCCCACGATGTCGAACGATAAGACTTAAGACACAAACTTTTTATCGTATCTATTTTTTACTTTATCAAGTTTGTTTATTCCACAATCAAGTTTGTGTCTTAAGTCTTATATAAGCAAACGTTATCGTTCGACATCGTGGGCCAGGGGGTATATTTGTAAAAATGTTTTGTTTATCCGAAAAGTTTTGATTTTTTTTTTTTAATTTTACTTTTTCCGTTTTTTAAATATGAATGCCATTAGAGGTTTTTTATTTATTTTTTTTAAGGAGAAAGACTTGCCTTCGGTAGCCAAAGCTCCAAGTTTTTTTCAAATCACATCGAATTCCCGAAAACGAGAATTTCTTTTTTGCAACCATAACCAAATTCTACAATTGTTGAAATAAGCTTATTCCATAATTGTAGGCATAAGCTAATTCTACAATTATTGGAATAAGCTTATCTTTATTTAGTTTAATAAAATATTATTTGGAGAAGCTTTTTCTAAAATTGAGAATATAAGCTTAGTAAATAATTATTTCAGTACTATTATCACGAGAGTTCCTTTTTGATTATTCTACAATAATTTAAAAGTGTTTTTCTATAGTTTCTCAAGTCTTTTTAAAGCTTAAGGCTTATGCTCGCAAGCTTTATTATAATATTTTTCTAAAGTGTTTTGGTATATTGGTAACCTTGGTAAATATATATATTTCCAAAATAACTAGAATTATGCAGGTCTATTCGAGAAGTCAGTTTCACCACAAATACGCGTTTCATTCACTTTTTGTTATTCTAAAATACGTTAGCGATGTGAGTACCAGAAAACAAACAGAAAATTATATGTTTTTGTTCACTTTGTATGTACTCTAAAATACTTGTTCACCACGCTTGACGCTTGATTTAGCGCGTAAAAATAAAATACCTACATAACTGAAAAATAAATAACAAGCGTATGCTTCAAATGTAAGTAAATATATGTATGTACATGAATAAAAAACATACAATGAAAGTTAATTCTGTTTCTTTGTCCAGGTCTAAAAAACAAACATCACCGCAACAGTTCAGATCCATGGTTATCAATAGCCATGATTATACCTGGTATCGACGATTTTCGAAAGAAGTACATTCGGGCTTCTTTTGTCTGTTCATCCATTTTGATAATTATCCATTTATGGCATAATTTCTCTTCGATTGCAACTAATACTTCAGACAGAAGTTTAAAAAAAGTTGACTGGGAAATACTAAGATGCAAATCCTTGCCAACTCCATGTTGGTAATTTCCTTCAGCGAAGAAACGAAGGGCTGCTGCCAGCTTGTCAACAGGCCTTAAGCATCCAAGCCATGATTGCTGTTTAAATTTGTCTTCCAAGTCAGATAAAATATTTAAATGCCTCTTTGTTGATTCTAAAATTTTTCCTAAAACTTCTTTTGGTATTAGAAGAGGTGATTTTAAATTTGTAATAAACATACATAACTGGCATCATTCATTTTAAATATATCCGGCGTGTTATTTCTTAAATTTTTAATTTCTTCTCTAAGATTTTAAGGTTGTGCACTAATTAAAAATGCAATCGAATCCATCTTAATTTTTAATTTTAAATTATATTTTTGTTTTTAAATTTTTCTGTGTATTAATTAGACAGCTGTTTTTAATGTTTATGTTTTTCATAAGAGATTACAAAAAGTCGATAACTGCAAACGATAATTCTTCACTCGTATTTTAGAATATGTCGAAGACGAAACGTCGAAAGTGAACGTTCGACGACGAAGAAGTGAAGCGCGTATTCCCGAATAGACCTGATTATTGTAAGAATAAAAGAAATAGAAGAGTTAACTTTTTTACGATTTTGAAATCCTGATTAACTACATTTTAAGCTTTAGTTTTTGAATTCAGCCTCAAGATCAAAGACTCATATTGTTCGATAATTCAACCAAAAATTTATTGTCGTAATAATCATCTTATAGATGCATATTTAAAAATCAAATTTATATCAGTTCCAAAATGTTCATAAAATTTAATAAAATCTCTTTTTTTTTGCACTATTGCACAAATAGTAACTTATATGATATACAGCCATGTCACAGAATGTATTTCCATTCGGAAGTGCAATTAATTTCAATTGGTTTCATTCCGAAGACATTTTTCGTTTTGCTTTTTCTTTAGAAACAAAATACGGAAATAATTCCACTTCCGAACAGAATTAAATTCTGTGACATGGCTGATATTTATCTGTTTCAGCTGAAATACCAAATTTTGATGCAACAGTATTTTGAAATTGTACCATATGACTCGTGATAGTACCACGGTACCAACTGTATTTAAAATGTATCAAAAAAAGTACAATTGGACCATGTTTGCCATCAGTGATGCATCCTGTTGGCCTACGCTCGTTCATGATTTTATGCCATATGATATCTCTTTATAAGATATCTAGAAATTTTTTATTCAAATGCTGAGCTATTGTAATGCTAGGCATGGCAATATCTTGAAAGTGATTGTATGCGTACACTCGATCATGATTGTACTTTTTACAAATACAATAGCTTGCTCGCAAATTTTTAATTAAATCCACTGTAGCCAAAACTCTTTGAGTAGTTTGAGTATCATGATGATGATGATGATGATGATAGGATAGGTTTTGTTCTGTTTTTATTAAATTTTTTTTCCTCTATATACGTTTTTGTTATTGTGTATGGTTAGTGTCATTGTACTGATAAATCGTTTTAGATACCTGCATATAAGTGCTATTGTCTGTCTGACGCCATGTCTAACTCACCATTCTTCAAGCTCTCTATAACTAAATTGTTTATGTATGAATGTGTATATTACATACACACATACATGTTAGATATATGTATATATGTGTGTAGATTTAAGTTTGTGTATGTATATATTAAAATGATTTAAATGAATGTGCATTTATTTGTTTGTCTGTCTGTCTGCATGTATGTTTGTAGTATCTGCCTTTACTATTTATCACTTTTGTGTATTTAATGACTACTTTTCGTAACGTTCACAGAGATGATGGCTTTGCCGGTTACTACTACCCCCCATAGTGCAGGGGCAAGTGGTGTGCTGTGGCGCTGGTACTAGTGATAAATGCTCAGATTTTGCAGGGTTTCATAGTGTTTTGTGTTTGCATAAGATTAGCCCATAAGTGTCTGCCATTAAGTGTAAATGACATGTTGTGATTTACCGTTGTAAAATTGGTATTTGTTCTGCACTTACCGCTCACAAGCACTTGAATATATTCCATATGTATGTATATATGTACGAGTATGCATGTATGTATTTATGTACTCAAATAAAATTGCATTTCATATACAAGGTATTAAAGTAAATGCAATTGTTTGAAGGATTTCATTTATTTGTGTAAATGATTGAATTAAAGTTTAATTTTTTTACAAAGAAAACAATGAAATGGGATTATGTTATGTACTTGTGATAGTTGTAATGCAAGAGTTTGTTAAACTTTTATTTCAATATTACAAATGGGTCACAGAATATTTTCGTTCAAGTATATGCATTGTTTCGTTAGAGCCTTTGTTTTAAAATAGGGTCTTTATTACCATTTTAAACAAGTATATGGTTAAGTTTTTGTGGGATTTATCCTTAGGTCTCACTTATTTGACCAAATGACCTAAGTAACAATACCAAGAAAGATGTAATACTATCATAGATACATATATGCATAATATATTTGTACAAGGAAAACAAACTGATGTCTGAAATACTGACTATTGTAAACCTTCTGACAAAGTAAATCACAGCTTTCTTATTATTAAACTGGATCTTCTTGGTTTTGCATTTTGCAGTCTAAATTGAATAAAATCTTATCTTTTGAATAGAACTCAATGTGTAAAATGTATTAATAAATACTCCACAATGTTCATCAACGACCTTGCAAATGTTTAAAATTTTTGAAACAGACTAATGTATGCAGACTATGTCAACCGTTCGTCATTTCCATTATTAAATTCATTTCTAATAATTTCTATCTAATTCTAAAATTCATTCTTTAATTTTTTGTTTTTTCAAGGGGTTGTTAAAGTAAAGAAGGTTGAGTAAATAATCCTTCATCCTTGGTTTCTTTAAGGAGAGATATGATCAGAAAACTTTTTGATATCTGTTTGAGCATAAATAAAATTGCAACATCAGTAGAGATTCATATCAGTGCGACAAATTACTTATCTGTTACTTTAACCAGATTAAATATATTAATACTATTTGTTTAAGTAAAATCAATTAAATCTTTT
This sequence comes from Bellardia pandia, assembly GCA_916048285.2. NCBI lineage: Eukaryota > Metazoa > Arthropoda > Insecta > Diptera > Calliphoridae > Bellardia > Bellardia pandia. The sequence continues at coordinate 94,558,047 of OU696531.1, read as the reverse complement.
TATTTAGGAATTTTCAAATTCCAAAACACGTAGACACATCAAATAGTGCGTTCGAATTTGGAAATTCAAAATTATTTTCAATTCTTTCACCTTTATTTGTTCGACATACTTTTGTAAAATTTAACCCTAATAAATAAGAAAGTATAATCGGTCAAGCCCGATCATATGATATCCTACACCCAGTATATCGTCACCTAATATGCAAAAGGGCGTAACAACACTTTTTATTTTTTTATAGGATAATCAAAAACGTTGTGGAATTAAAGATATTTTAGATTTAAAATACATATTTTATTGTCTGGATTAAAACACGACTACAGACTTATTTCTTAAGATTTTTTTATTTTTTGTTAATATTTTTTAAGTTATGGTTGTTACGCCTTTTTGGCATTCGATTTTCTGAAACAAAAAGACGTAACAACATTAAACATGACAAATAGTGATTCTGTGTTTAGACACATTTCTGGACACATTTGTGTACCATGCAAATCATTGGAATCTACCCAAAGTCTAAGCATTTTTTCTCTTATACCCAGCGTTGACAGAAACATTTGCTGACATACTTGAACACGAACAGCATTATTTATTAAATAATATAATTTAGTAACAGATCGCCGTGAGTTTTCTACGTAAATACGTTTTCTATTGATGCGTTCAATAAGATTACTTAAATACACTTTTTTTGTTCCCATGACATCTTCCAGAACTGATCAAATATTTCCTTCATCTAGTGTCCAAATTTTGTGCTCTCTGGCAAACTTTATCTGTGCCTTAAAATTTTGAGATATCACCAATATCCTTTGACTAACTGATTTGCTTGTTACTATAGTTTCTATATTTTGGGGTTAAACAATTGTGTCTTTTCATTTGTGCCATCACAAGACATACGTCCGCATACTCTTATAACTTTTTGCGAAATCTGATTTGTGCTTTGGGAACAATAAAATGAAGTTTTTGGTCTCTAAAGACATCTGGTTGACTTACTAAAAGCTGCTTAGCTATTTCTTACTTGTAGAATAACTATTTATTATTACTGCTAGAACAATGTCCTCAAAGGCTCTTGCTAGTTTCTTTATATTTATCATAATTTGATTTGTGTTGGCTAATTTGCAAAACGTGTTTACCACACGCAATTAAATTAATATCAAAGTAATGGCTTTTCCTAACAATTTGGCACTTTGCTTAAGCGAATGACCTTTAACGAATCTTAAGGAAAAGTTTCATTAAGTATATTACAGTTTGACACATACTCGTATGTTTTGTTCATATGTAACGGGTGATTCAAGTAGAGATACTTTTTTCTATAGCCTTTTTTTGATAGATCACGTGTGAGTCATGTCATGCTGTAATATCATTTTCGTTTAGTTTTTTTTTGGCATTTCATAATGGAAATACTTACGCCTGAACAACGTTTCAACTTTATTACGAAAATTCACGTTCTGTGAGCAATTAGTTTCGTGCACTTCGCTCAACTTATGATCAACATAATCGGCCATTTCTGGCTCAATGGGTATGTAAACGAGCAAAATTGCCGCATTTGGGACGAAGAGCAACCTGAAGAGATTCAAGAACTGCCACTTTATCTAGAAAACATAACGGTTTAGTGTGATTCGTGGGCCAGTGAAATCATCGGTCCATATTTCTTTAGAAATGATGCCGATGCAAACGTAACCGTCAATTGCGACCGTTATTGTGTCATGATAACCGACTACTTGATGCCTGAAATTGAAGCTCGTGATTTCAGCGATATTTGGTCTTAGCAAGATGGCGCCACTGCATCAATCTATGGATTTATTGAGAGAACTCTTCGGTGAGCACATAACTTGATTCAATTTGGGCCGCTCAATTGGCCACCAAGATCGTGTAATATCACACCGTCAGACTTTTTCCCGCTTCGATTCAGGCCTTAGAGGAAAACATCACGCGTGTCATTCGAAATGCTCGCACGAGTTATCGAAAATTTAACTCAATGGATAGACGACCAGCGACGTAGCAACCGCCAACATTTAATAGACAAAATCTTCAAAAAATAAATGCCAAAGAATTTTCTTTCAAATGATAAATATTCCCTTATTAAATTTGAATTTTCTGTCTTTTTTTTTCTTTAAAAAAGTAGGGAACCTTGGAATGGGTCACGCTTTATTTGTCCAGTTGCTTAAGCAGTCTTAGGCTTAAGTGAATATTGAATTTTATGTTCTTTAGAAGAGTCTTCATAGCAATAGTGCTGGGAGACGAATTAAAAAAAAAAAACTCAGGACAAACGTTGGCTGACCGTTTAAAATCACAGAATTGACAATTAATTACATTTAGGCTTTCTAATATTGTTGATAATCCTACGATTCTTCTAAATAGCAAAATAACTTATTTAAAGCAATAATATTACATTCATTTGAATTTTTAGTCATTAAGTACAAGTGGAATATTCTTAAACAAAACTAGCTAGAGAGAAAAGAGTAGACTAAGAAAAACAACTCATAAATCGCTGTAAATCTGGTTTGACGCACCAAATAAAATTAACCATAAACGTAAATGGAAAATAAAATATGTGTCTCAATTTTACGCATTACTGCCATCAACAAGGCAAATGTCATTTTTAATTAAGGACACAACTGACACACAACACTGCCATTACACAGCATATTACAAACAAACAGCAACAAATTGCAACCAGCCAGCCACTATTTGCAAATGAAGATGATGAAAACAACAAAAAAAAAAAAGAAAAAATTTCAGACACGACGCTGACTTTACTTTATTGCATGGAAAATATGTAATGCACACAATGATGACAAGATACAAATATTCATGGATTCATGCTAAAAGAACTGCAAAAATAAATAAAGTGAACAAAAAACAGAAAAATCTAAAATCCAACAAAACAAATACTACTTTGGCTTTAAAAGCCAACAAGGCACTATAGCGGTTTAATAGAATGAAGAGAAAAAAATAAAACAGATTTACACAGCAACAAACAGGAGGAGGCTGCATAGGAACTACAGCAAAAATAAAACAAATATTACTATAAAAACAACACAACAAAAACGACTAGCAAAATAGAAGGAACACAGCAGAGAAAGAACTGCAACACAGGGGAAACGGAAACAGGGCTTGCCAATAGCTAAGTAGTGTATCCGTATCCTGTCATAAGATTTAACAAGAAAAAAATTAAAATGAAATTTTTTTTGTCTCAGCTGCTTTTACTGCTCTAGTCCTTGTTCTATCCTGTATTTTGTTTTAGGTTTCGGTTATTGTTCTTTTTATTTTATTTTTTTTTTTGTTATAATATACACCTCGCATTAAGCATTTAAACTAAAGGGGAATAAATGCTAAACCAGCCATAAGAGACAGAAAAACTTGGTTTTATTTGGCATGGACTGACATATTTACAATATGTTTATAAACATAAAAGCACACTTGTTTTTGCTAGTCTATAGCTGTAATCTTTTTTTCGAATTACAGGCCTTTTTCTTTGTATATATGTATGTACGTATTTGCTACAAGTAAGCTCTAAGTGTATGAGTATTTTTAAAGTCTTAGCAACAGGAAGTAAATGTCGCGTTAGGCCTGTTCATGGTTTCCAAAGGACATTTGTTTTATCATTAAGAGTCTAGTGGAGTAGTCATAAAAAAAGTAAGAAATAACAAAACATGCACAATATTGTTAAAGGTTTTCATCATTGTCATGTTGAAGTGTAAAGTGACAATAGCAACGACAACAATTATGTGTATGACAACAACAACAACAACAACAGTAACACAAACAGCCATAGTGTTCAGAAGAAAATTGTGTGTTAAAAATTTGCTGCTAACCTTTAAAAGGAGCAGTAAGTTTAGCCCATTTTTTCTGCGTCCTTGTAAGCTACGAGTTGAAGTAATGAAAATAGATGAGTTTTTCTAAGTGAACACAAATGTTGTGAAATAGTCTTGGTTGTAGGAAAAAATATTTGGCATTGTAACCAGGAATAGCTATTAGGATATTGTAAGAATTTTTTGTTACTGAAAGTTTATTAAATTGTTGATGATCAAATACACTGCGTTGTATAACTATAAATACATACATATAAATTTTCTCAATTTTGTAAGTTAAAGAAAACGAATAACAGTTTAACCAACATGTTCACTAGCGTGCAAAACCAAGTGCATATTCAATATTATTTTACTTAATGGGTCATAAAATGATTAATAACCAAACAAGTTTAATCAAATTTTTACCTATTACTCTTTATTGTATTAGCAAAAGAATATAATATTAAAAATAAAGATAACGTAACAAAAGAAAAAAAATCAATACAAAAACATAAAGCAACTCAATTAACTCAGTTTAAATTATATTCTAAAAATTGCATTAATTTCTCACCTAGTTATTCTGTACAATCTGATGAATTTATTTTGGTGCTTTGACACGTCAAATTAAGCACACTGTTGTCCTAAAAAGCTGCCAAAACCATCTGTACCATTAAGATTGATTTTTTTCCATACAACGAAGAAAAAATATTCTTAATGAATTAATATAATGTTTGTTTTATTTACTTCATCTATTGAGGCTTTGTCTAAATGGATAGCTTCTTGTGATAGCAAAATATTGGATATACAAGGTAGCGCAAAAGTAATTCTCCTATCAGAAAATGCTATAAATTTTGCGAGGCCCCATTTGTTTTTTTTTTTCACCCAAAGTATAACATTTTTGGCAACTTGCACGTTTCTTCTTCTAAGAATTATCAACTTTTCTTTTTTTGATGGACCGGCTGCACTGTCATTAGACTCATCAAAATTTTGACTAGACAGTTTTGAGTATATCGCCAAAGAAAGTACACTTAAAGGAGGCTTGACTTGTACACTCCGGCCAATAGAAAAACAGGCAAATATGCATATAACAAAACATGAGCCGTATTATATACAAGCCACATCGTGGGCTGTGTGTTTCGGGTCGTTGTCGACTCAGTTAAGTTTAGCTTTTCTGCACTTTTTTGAGACATTTTCCTTTCAAATGTTAAGATAAACTGTCTTGTCCATTATCCCTTCAATAATTATATCAGCTCAATTTGTTTGGAACACATTTTATTCAATATTTAATTCCTGTGCGGCTCTGTGGGGTTCTTTTACACATTTCAATTGCATTCATTATTACATTCGTTTCGCAATTAATACTGCTGTGTCATTATTAAACTCACTCTTCATTTTCTTATATTTAAAAGTGTTGAGCAAATTATCCTTCTTTCTTGGTTTCATTTATGGAGAGGTTTCGCCAGTTCATCCAATTCCAATTCAAAAATTAATTTTTGAGTTTGGCAATTCAAAATTAATTTTAATTCTTTCACTTTAATTTTTTTGGCACACTTTTGTATAATTTATATTTTTGTTGATGATTTTGGAAACAGTAGTTTTGGGGATTTATAAGTCAACAAAAATCCCAGGATTTTTGAAAACAAATCGGGCATTTGGGGATCGGTATAGGCACCTCCAATAAAAAATGCAATATAATTTTCTAATATAATATAATTTATATAAATATAATTAAGCTTTTCTCTTAATAAAATGTGGGGTCGATTTTATTATTTTTTTTTTAAATTCGTTTTTATTTGCAATCTATTTTACAAAAAAATAAAATAATAAGCAAATTAAATAATAAAATAAAAATTAACATATATATTAAGTTCCAATGAACTCAATAAAAAAAACAATTATTAGTTTAATTTAATAAAAATTACTAACATTTTTCTATTTTCTAAAGGGTAGGTCAAGAACGTGATATCGTTTTAATCTTTGTATCACTATCATCTAGAAGGTTAATTGCTAACACACTTGAGTGATTGCTGATTTAGATATCTTTCACTAAAATTATTAATTTCATCTTTGACTCTTGCAATTTTGAAATCGTTATGTATGTTATTGTTATTCACAAACCAAGGCGCATTAGTGATTAATCTTAGAGTTTTAGATTGATACCTTTGTAATATTTCAATGTTTGAGTTGCTGGTAGTTCCCCACAGCTGAACTCCGTATGTCCATATCGGTTTAAGAATTGTTTTATATAGCAAAACTTTGTTTCCCAAGCTTAATTCAGATTTTGGCCCAAATAGCCAATACATTTTTCTTGTTTTGATGTTTAATTGTTCGCGTTTCTTTCTTATGTGTTCCTTCCATGTAAGTCTACGGTCGATATTTAGACCCAGATATTTAACGTTACTGCTTTTTGGTATAACTGCTTCATTTAAATATACTGGAGGGCAATCGTGTTTTCTTAATGTAAACGTCACGTGCACCGACTTTGATGCATTTACTTTAATGTTCCACTTCTGTAACCAATCTTGAATAGTATTTAGCTGATTTTGTAAATTTTCAGATGCTATAATTAGTGACTGTTTGGATGATAGCAGTGCCATCAGCATAAGTAGCGGTAATTACATTATCCATTATTGGCAAATCTGATGTGAAAATAGTATACAGCACTGGACCCAAAACACTGCCTTGTGGGATTCCTGAGTTAATGTTACCAAAATTAGAGTACTCTTTATTGATGCTTACAAAGAAGTGTCTTTCATTAAGATAAGCTTTTAATATTAAGTAAAATGGTGCCGGAATAAGCTTTTTTAGTTTATATAAAAGTCCAGTGTGCCAAACCTTGTCAAAGGCTTTTTCAATATCCAAAAATACTGCTGAACAATACAATTTCCTCTGTAGTGTATTATAAATTTCATTAACAATACGGTGACATTGTTCTGGTGTGCCATGTTTGTGTCTGAATCCAAACTGATAATCAGGGATAATTTTTTGTTTCTCCAGTATTGGCAGTAGCCTTTTGAGGAAAAGTCGTTCAAAAATCTTTGAGAAACTGCTTAATAAGCTAATTGGCCTGTAAGAGGATACAGCATTTTCGGGTTTGTTGGTTTTTAATACTTCTGTAATTATACTAAGTATACGCAATCAGTGTGTTTATACTTGGTAAATTTAATTTAAATTAGTTTTTGATAATCAATCCATTAAAGGCCTTTAGTAGCTATTAAGAACGAATAGTTTTAGAACCTTGATTTTTTATGTATGTAGTTTAGCATTGGTTTGCTATGAATTTTATATACTGAACTCCGCTATTAATTGAATGGTTGCTGGCTTAGATAAAGTGTTAATAGGTATATGAAACTTGTTTGTTTATATAAACTATAAAATATATATTTGAGTGTGTTTCGAAATTGCTGTGTTTCTGATGTTCAGCTATCTTTGTAAGATACGTACTGCGATTTGTCTCCGCTATTCTGATGACGTTCTCTTTTGGTGTCCCTTCTAAGTTCAACGTCTGTTCACACGATGAAACATTCTTGCGACAAATTGGCATTAAGTTGTCTATTTCTATCTATTACATTTTTTGATTTAAAATTAAAACATTAAACATTGATTTAAAATTAAAATTAAAATTAAAATTAAAATTAAAATTAAAATTGAAATTAAAATTAAAATTAAAATTAAAATTAAAATTAAAATTAAAATTAAAATTAAAATTAAAATTAAAATTAAAATTAAAATTAAAATTAAAATTAAAATTAAAATTAAAATTAAAATTAAAATTAAAATTAAAATTAAAATTAAAATTAAAATTAAAATTAAAATTAAAATTAAAATTAAAATTAAAATTAAAATTAAAATTAAAATTAAAATTAAAATTAAAATTAAAATTAAAATTAAAATTAAAATTAAAATTAAAATTAAAATTAAAATTAAAATTAAAATTAAAATTAAAATTAAAATTAAAATTAAAATTAAAATTAAAATTAAAATTAAAATTAAAATTAAAATTAAAATTAAAATTAAAATTAAAATTAAAATTAAAATTAAAATTAAAATTAAAATTAAAATTAAAATTAAAATTAAAATTAAAATTAAAATTAAAATTAAAATTAAAATTAAAATTAAAATTAAAATTAAAATTAAAATTAAAATTAAAATTAAAATTAAAATTAAAATTAAAATTAAAATTAAAATTAAAATTAAAATTAAAATTAAAATTAAAATTAAAATTAAAATTAAAATTAAAATTAAAATTAAAATTAAAATTAAAATTAAAATTAAAATTAAAATTAAAATTAAAATTAAAATTAAAATTAAAATTAAAATTAAAATTAAAATTAAAATTAAAATTAAAATTAAAATTAAAATTAAAATTAAAATTAAAATTAAAATTAAAATTAAAATTAAAATTAAAATTAAAATTAAAATTAAAATTAAAATTAAAATTAAAATTAAAATTAAAATTAAAATTAAAATTAAAATTAAAATTAAAATTAAAATTAAAATTAAAATTAAAATTAAAATTAAAATTAAAATTAAAATTAAAATTAAAATTAAAATTAAAATTAAAATTAAAATTAAAATTAAAATTAAAATTAAAATTAAAATTAAAATTAAAATTAAAATTAAAATTAAAATTAAAATTAAAATTAAAATTAAAATTAAAATTAAAATTAAAATTAAAATTAAAATTAAAATTAAAATTAAAATTAAAATTAAAATTAAAATTAAAATTAAAATTAAAATTAAAATTAAAATTAAAATTAAAATTAAAATTAAAATTAAAATTAAAATTAAAATTAAAATTAAAATTAAAATTAAAATTAAAATTAAAATTAAAATTAAAATTAAAATTAAAATTAAAATTAAAATTAAAATTAAAATTAAAATTAAAATTAAAATTAAAATTAAAATTAAAATTAAAATTAAAATTAAAATTAAAATTAAAATTAAAATTAAAATTAAAATTAAAATTAAAATTAAAATTAAAATTAAAATTAAAATTAAAATTAAAATTAAAATTAAAATTAAAATTAAAATTAAAATTAAAATTAAAATTAAAATTAAAATTAAAATTAAAATTAAAATTAAAATTAAAATTAAAATTAAAATTAAAATTAAAATTAAAATTAAAATTAAAATTAAAATTAAAATTAAAATTAAAATTAAAATTAAAATTAAAATTAAAATTAAAATTAAAATTAAAATTAAAATTAAAATTAAAATTAAAATTAAAATTAAAATTAAAATTAAAATTAAAATTAAAATTAAAATTAAAATTAAAATTAAAATTAAAATTAAAATTAAAATTAAAATTAAAATTAAAATTAAAATTAAAATTAAAATTAAAATTAAAATTAAAATTAAAATTAAAATTAAAATTAAAATTAAAATTAAAATTAAAATTAAAATTAAAATTAAAATTAAAATTAAAATTAAAATTAAAATTAAAATTAAAATTAAAATTAAAATTAAAATTAAAATTAAAATTAAAATTAAAATTAAAATTAAAATTAAAATTAAAATTAAAATTAAAATTAAAATTAAAATTAAAATTAAAATTAAAATTAAAATTAAAATTAAAATTAAAATTAAAATTAAAATTAAAATTAAAATTAAAATTAAAATTAAAATTAAAATTAAAATTAAAATTAAAATTAAAATTAAAATTAAAATTAAAATTAAAATTAAAATTAAAATTAAAATTAAAATTAAAATTAAAATTAAAATTAAAATTAAAATTAAAATTAAAATTAAAATTAAAATTAAAATTAAAATTAAAATTAAAATTAAAATTAAAATTAAAATTAAAATTAAAATTAAAATTAAAATTAAAATTAAAATTAAAATTAAAATTAAAATTAAAATTAAAATTAAAATTAAAATTAAAATTAAAATTAAAATTAAAATTAAAATTAAAATTAAAATTAAAATTAAAATTAAAATTAAAATTAAAATTAAAATTAAAATTAAAATTAAAATTAAAATTAAAATTAAAATTAAAATTAAAATTAAAATTAAAATTAAAATTAAAATTAAAATTAAAATTAAAATTAAAATTAAAATTAAAATTAAAATTAAAATTAAAATTAAAATTAAAATTAAAATTAAAATTAAAATTAAAATTAAAATTAAAATTAAAATTAAAATTAAAATTAAAATTAAAATTAAAATTAAAATTAAAATTAAAATTAAAATTAAAATTAAAATTAAAATTAAAATTAAAATTAAAATTAAAATTAAAATTAAAATTAAAATTAAAATTAAAATTAAAATTAAAATTAAAATTAAAATTAAAATTAAAATTAAAATTAAAATTAAAATTAAAATTAAAACAACAATTTGTTTTCTTTTTAATTTACAGTTATTAAAGCGCGGCGGTGCCAAAAAATTTTCGTAATCCTATAAAATTAAATTTCATGTTGGCAACACTGCTGGTAAATGAAATAAAAATAATACAAGAGAAAACAAGAAATGTCAAATTTGACGCTTACTTTCACAAAACCTGCGGCACTAACTACCCCGTATTTCATCTATAAACTCGAGTCGCAGTACAAAAGTCGCTGGTAAAAGTCGCAGCGTGTGAACTCCCTCTAGTATGATCTAATGTTGATGCAGATTAATTGCCTTTATAATAACCTGAACGTATGATTGAAATATGTATATTAAAGAAACTATCGCTGATTTTCGAAATATTGGGACAAAAGACATTGCTGATGAAATTATGTCATATTAAACGTATCAGCTAATACCTCACTCTGTAGATACTTCTAGTACTATTGCATCAATGTTAATCTGCATGAATTAGCTGATTCTTTTAATTGTTCTAAATAATTTTAGAAAGGATTACAGTTTTCAAAACATGACATACCTGTAAGAAAATATTAACTTTCTTTACTTTCCTCTCTATTTAATTATGAATGAATATACATAGTCAAATCACAACTACATCTCTTATTTCAAATAATTCTTATTTCAAATTTAACTTAACTTTCAATATTCCAAACCATTACAAAAACCCCCAGCAACTACTTTCAACAAAAATAAATTTTAATCAATTTCATTTAATTTTACTTAAGGTAGGATTTATGTTTGTAAACATGATGTTAAGATACACACATCTATATGCTTACACACACATATATATATATTTATTATAATCATATTAAACAATAAGCTAAAAACCAAACAAGCTTAATCGGTTTTAATTTAGACAGCAACTCCCCAAAGGAAGGATGAAATTGAATGAAAATGGAAACGAATAATAATAATAATATTTCTTAAGAACAAGAAAACCAATGAAAAGGTTAAAGCAAATAAAATAGAAAAACAGTAAAAATAACAGCAAATTACAGACAAACAAACAAATTACATTAAAGGATGTCTTCAGCAAATACCCAGACATATGAACAATATACACGCTTACGGGAAATAACCACAATTTTGAGCTTTTAAGATTTAGTACGACATTAAATTACACAACCACTTGCACCACTCAAATACACACACTTAAACACACAGATACTAATACATATATGTATGTATGCATGTATGTGCATATGTTTACATAAGTGTTTGGACAGACAAACGTAGAAATTGAAAAACGAACTGTACAAAAAATAAATAAAAATAAAAAATAAAACGTAAAATCTTTTCTAAATGTAAACGCGTAAATAAAGGATTAAATGTTTGTACACGCTTTGTTACTAAACGTTACGCCCATACCTCATGCTTTTATTTAAAAGCACACATATGTACAATTATCTTAAAGAGCTACTAAATCCTGAACCATGAGGATACATTTACGCTTTGTATGTGAAAAGGCAGACAAACAGTTAAAGGACGGACTTGTTTTTACATTACCTTAATATAAGTAAATTAAATTGAATTATATACATCTTTAGGTAATATATACCTAAATTTATTTGGTAGTACAAGAAAGTATGCTCAACAATGTATTTGTATGGTGTAACAAGTATTTGTTGGTGTTATTCAGTTGAATGTGATCAGAATATAATACCAGCATTTACATATGTAATTACAAGAACGAATCATGCCAATTAGTGATATCCTGTTGTGAAGTGAAGCATATCCCAGAGAGAGCACGTCTAAAGGTCTGGACTGTACGGCGGGTGAAGTAAAACTTTTTCAACCTCTTCTTTCATAAAATATTACGATTTTATGTCTGGTCGTATATTCTTGGCATTTTTCAGCCAATGCTTACTTTAAAGAAATCAGTGACTCTCGCTGATGGTCTGGATAGATTGTAAAACTTATATCGGCAATAACGCGGTGAATGTTGTCCTCCAAGTGGTCAATCGTTTCGGGCTTACCGGCAACCTCAAACATAAATCACTTAACGGCTGACAAAATGAATGCCAATTAAAAATTTGTTGCCAACTTAAAGTTCTATATGTACATCTAAAAAACAGATAAGACTACTGCAATTTATAATTTTGTTTCATATGTTTCCATCCATTGGATATTTTCGCAAGTCGTACGATGAGACTCTCTGCCTCTGGTTGCTTGATATCAAGAATATATGGACATTAGTGTAATTACAAAAAACAAAAAATTATAAAACCACTTGCAATCGAGGAAGTTCTTTGTGTAATGTAAGAATATTAATTGCATTTTTGTGTTTTTTAAAAAAAGTTCCCCCTTTCATTCGGATGAAAAAAAAATTAAAAATTAATTTTTTTTTTTTAAATTACTGTTTTTGGTTTATTCAAAAGATTAATAGTAAAAAAAATTAATAATATAAAAGAGTTAGTAATAGTTAAGTACAGAATGTACAAAAAAATGTTTAAAAATTATTTTTTCCTATGAATTTTAGATTTAGAAATTAAAATTTTTTCGAGTTCGCATGTAGTCCCTCCATCAGTTTTACAGCACGTTCAACATTTTGGTTAGCTCTGGGAATGTCAATTAATGACTCCTCGACCGACCAGCTCGTCTTCAAACACTTGATTGCCTTCTTGCATTTTGTCTTGGTGAGTGAGGTTAAAAGTTCATTGAAAGACGCTTCGTTGTAGTGTTGCGACTTGAACCAAGCATTTGGCCATTCATAGCAGATGAAGTCGCATGCTGTACCGAGGATGCGGCGCCAATCTGGCATCAGAAAAAATGCTATGACAGCATATATTGCACGCGAGTTCCATCTTGCCTGGTGTAAGTTTGGGAGTTTCTTCCAGCTGATTCGGGGCCATCGTGAAGTTGTTTTGTACTGACGATATGCCTGATATAGTTCATATAAGAACTTTAAATCATCTCGCCATCCAGGGTTCTCGTCTGTGTTAACATCATCTGTCGCAACTTGATGGTAATCAGCCTGAAGAGAGTCATAGTTTTCTCTTTTAAGAAGGAGGTCGAGTACATGGTGCTGACAGCCAATGTATTGTGGCTTCTGAAAGACCTTGCTCAAGATATTATCCTGTATCAGCTTTACAATCCCGTGCAAACGACCCAAGCATCGTATTAATCAATTAGAAAAAAGGGGGAACTTTTTTAAATTTGTTTTAAATTTGATGTTACTAATGCCTTCTGAGTGCAATTATTCCTTGAATTTGAGGGGTTTTATTTTTGTAACGTAAAATAAGAAAAATAGTAATCACACTAATTGACATGCAAAGATTCTAAATTTGCTTTCTTTCATTACACCAATAATATGATAACCCTCACAGATTTTGATAAGAGGTTCAAAATCACTATTCCGTCCAGACGTGAATAGAAAGGGGGTCACATGATTGATGGATACGACATACGAGTATACACTGATGGTTGACAGATAGAGTGTGGCATTGGATCCGGCGTCTACTGCGATGAACTCAGTTTAAAACTCTCAATACGCCCTCCTGACAAATCTAATGTGTTTCATTCTGAGATACTAGCGATTAGGGAAGCATGCAGAATTTTATGTGAAAAAAATATTCAAGACAGTACAGTAATTTTTGTGGACAGTCAGGCGGTGCTCATGTCACTCAAGTCCTATACTACAACATCTATTTTAGAGAGGCAATGAAAAGAAGAGCTATCAAGGCTTGGTCGTCTAACTGGCATTACACTAGTTTGGGTCTCTGTGCATAGAGCCTATTATGGATAATGAGAGGGCGGACCAACTGGCCAAAGAAGGATTCGCTTTAGATGTCTCAACTGGCGTATCAGTCGCAATACCACTTGGGACTATTAAAAGTGAAATCTTCATATTTGCAATCGTTCAGTCTTTGGCAGACACTTCAACTCTTCACCAAGTCTACAATAAAAACAAAGTTTGGAAATTTTTCGAATATATCTCAAATACTCGACGCCTTACATAAGGTTAGATTGCAAACTCTTACTTTACAACTCATTCATAAAACCTTTATGATGTTATGGAATACAGCTATGTGAAACAACGGCAGCTTTAAATGTAGACAGAATTCAAAGACGCCAAAACAAATTGCTACAAATGATCACAATTGCCCCCTGGTATATAAAAAATTCGAATATCCATAAAGACCTAAACGTGCCTTTGCTAAGAACTGAAATCCAAAAAAAATGCAGAAAAACACTTCAAAAAGCTTAAATAAAAGTGGCTATATTCGACTAAGAAGAAGGGATACAGCGGATCTGAGCCGAAGACAAGTAGGAAGAATACCAACTTAATAAATAAAATAAATAATGGTCAAACAATTTTCGTCCGGCACTGGCTGGACTAATAATTGAAATTTTTATAAATAAGATTTGTAAAACTTATTGCTAGTTCATTTTTAATGAAGTTACCATAAATAAATAAATGTACAATAAAGAACAAATAAATTTCAAATAGTAAATTCCTCAAAAAGAAGAATGAGGAAACAGTAGTATTTACTATTAGTCACACTTTAATAATATAAAATAAAGCTTCTCAGATCTATTTCGCATGCATCTCTTTTAGCAATTCAGTAGTAATTTTATATATATAAGTGAGTATTTATTTGTACAATATGGTTTTGATTTGCATTTTATAACCAAACAGTTTCTTTGTTTTTCTGTTAGAGTTTTTGTTTTACTTTTTTTTGCCCATCTTTCAACAACAATTTCCTCTCAACTTGTACCACTTATGTAAGTGAGTCTATGTACACATAAGCCCTGCAGCACATGAAATTCGTAGCAGAATAATGGATGTGTGAGCCACTAAGAACTTCTGGTAATAACTCTGCAAACTAGAACTTCTAAGACTTTTCAGTGACATAAGAGAAATGTTACTATTTCGAAGACAATTGCACAAAACTCACACTTTTTTAACTTCTTATGAAAACAAGTAAGAAAGAATAGTCTGATAATAGTCTGTATGCAGTCATAACACATAAATCTAATGAAACTATTAGTTTCTAAAATTTTTAAATTTTAAACATTTAATAGTAGGATGAAATTCTTCGTTGCATACACCCTCGCAACGCACTCCAGATTCACTACGAATGGCAGAATTACATTTACTGCGCTCGTGCATTACGTTGGTTTCACTTTTAATTTTATATAATTTATTATCATATATAATAAAGTAAGTTAAAATATATTATATGCTGTTAGAAGTTTCTGTGGCGCTATTATTTTGATGAAACTTGTAATTTAAACAAAATTAAATTTTGTATTATTTACCCAGAACACTTGTTTGCACGTCCAATAACTTCAGCTGTCAATTGACATTATACATAGTACATGCATAAATCAAACATTTACGACCGATAAACCCTGATTTCCGGAGGACATTTGTATGGGAGCTAGATGACATAATGAACCGATTTCAACCAAATTCAAAACCAAGGGTATAAATACAAAAAGTTACGCAGAACAAGTTTGTTAAGATTAAGATCTAGGAACTGTCAAAAAGTATCAAAAATATGGCAATAACAACATCATATTAAAGTGGCTAATCCTTTATTTAACACCAACTAAACAGTAACATTGTGTCAGTTCAATAACGAAATTAGCAAAGTTGACAACACATAAGTCTGAAACAAAATTTTATCGAAATGTCTTCAAAAGTGCGACCTGTACTCTGCGCACAAGATTAACATGGACAATCGGCCAGATGGGCGGACCAACGGAGGCTCATTGTTAAATCGATTCAGAAAGTGATTCTGAGACGATCGGCATACCTTTAGTAGACTAATATAATTTTCAGCGTTACAAACATCAACACGTCTCAAATATACATTCCCCACTATGGTGGTGTAGGAAATAAATACAAAAACAAGTTCGTTAAGATTAAGATCTAGAAACTGTCAAAAAGTAATCTTCTATTTAACACCAACTAAACAATAGCATTGTGTTAGTTCAATAACAAAATTAGCAAAGTTGGCAAATGATGCTTTTAAAACTGCAGGGAATCTATAAGAATCTATAATGTACATGTGTAGACAAATTTGATTTGTTCCAACTTACAATTTCAGTTGTACCAAAAAAAAAAACACAAAAATATAAATTTGTATGATATGTTAATATGTAAGTAAATACTGCATGTAAGTATTTTATATATAATAATAGGGTGGTAAAGATTAACACAAAAAAGTGGTCATTTCAAAAGAACACTTTACATATATTGGCAAGTGATAACAGCCAGATCTTTCTTCAACAGCGGCTTTAATGTACACCCAGGAAACCCCTTTCCAAATCTTCATCTATGTCTCTAAACCGGATGTGAGTGTCCTCTATATCGCATGCCTTTTCAAAAGAACACTTTACATAAATTGGCAAGTGATAACAGCCAGACCCCCAGGAAAACCTGTTCCACGTCTTTATCTATGTCTCTAAACCGGATGTGAGTGTCCTCTATATCGCATGCCTTTTCAAAAGAACACTTTACATGAAATGACAAGTAAAAGCAGCCAGACCATTCTTCAAAATGGCAGGAGAACCCATTCGAAATCTTCACCGATGGCACCAAATCAGATTTAAGTGACTTTTATATTGCATGTGTCTTTTAGACACCAAACCATTGCAGTCTCTTAACTAAGGTTTCAGCCATAGGTAAGGCAATGAATTCCCAGGCGTTTTACCAAGGATATAGTGCGGATATTTGGATTTATATAGGACCCCATTTTTGAATAAGATGAAGAAACATTTCTCAGTTGCACTGTTCTGGTTACTAGAAATTACTTCACGTATTCATTGATCACAACAGGAGTCTCACCTTCAATTTGGATGGATCAAATGTTGAGTCTATGATAAAATATACAATTGCACTCAATCTAAATGGAAGCTTGAGACCTCGAGTGCTGCAATAAGAGCTACGACAATGAGAAACATTGCACATGATCGACTATGGCAACCTTTATCACAGCTCAAAGCCTGAATGGTGTTCATGTTAGCAGATTAAATCTCTCTTATAACGAGAGATAAGAGGCAGGTAATGAGACTAAACGACATCTCCTTTGTCAATGCCTGACGCTAAAAAAAAACCAGAGACCAGCTATAATGTTGGCCAATTTTTTCTTAACGATTTGGTGGTACTATCGAGGCTGACTTAAAAATGCTAGATGGCTTCAAACGTCAAACTGGGGTAGCAGCTAAGGGGAATTATCCTTCTCTATAACATTTTCTTGCCAAGCATCACAACGAGATCCTAGAGTATCTTTGTGTGTTAATTTCTTATATAATCTTACAACCAGAATCTTTAAAAGTTCAAGGGTTTTATAACCGAAAACTTTTAATTACAACATGAACCCCCTTTATAGTATAATAGAGATTTACTGATTCTTTTTTCCTTCAAATATTTATATTGTCTGAGTGTGTTAAATGATTTTGTTCGACTCTTGTTTTTATATACGAATATATAGTTGCGTTCAGCATATGTATACACTTGAAATTTCATCTCGTTTTTATATAATCATTGCTTTTGTTGAAATCCTTTTTGTTTTCCTTTTACGGATATTATTCGATTTTTTTTTGTTAGGTGCTTTAAATGAAGAGCGTATTTATTCATCGTTCTTAACGTATTCGTCAGTATTATCGTTGTGCATCATCATTGACTAAATGAATTGTTTGTTAAAATATGTTTGATTATGTGAACAATTTCAACGTATTTGAAATGAAATTGAATTAAAGTTTTATTAGTTCTTATTTGCTTATTTTTTATTTTCGTATTTGGCAAAGTTTAAAGTAGCTATGCACGAGGTCTGATCAAAAAATAACCGTTATTTTAAATTTTCTCAAAAAGTATTTATATATTCATCAATAACTATCTTGTTCACTTCAAAGTAATCCCCCTCAGATATTATGCAAATATGCCAGCGTTTTTTCCAATCCTCTAAACACTTCTGAAACGCGCTTTTTGGTATCGCCAACAGCTCCTGTTTCGATTTTTCTTTTATCTCCTCAATCGTAGCAAAACGCTTTCCTTTCATCGGTGTCTTTAGTTTTGGGTAGAGGAAAAAGTCAGCGGGGCCAAGTCCGGTGAATACGGTGGTTGAGGCATGATAACGGTTTTGTTTTTGGCCAAAAACTCACGCACAAGTATCGATGTGTGAGCTGGTGCGTTATCATGGTGCAAAATCCATGATTGGTTGATAGAAAACTAATAATTATCAGAAATTTATGTTTTTTGAGTGGCAGCGGCTGGGAATCGAACCCGGGCGTAATGATTAAATACGTTAACCAATTAAGCTACAGCACTTGCTACTTACAGCAAAAACTAATTTTCCTTTTTTCTTTTCAACTAATTGTAAATTGTCATACATACAACCAATAGCTGCATTACCAGTCACAACTTGTCTGTTGACTCCAATTATTTGCTCTATTGTCTGGTATTCCCATAAATTATGCTCACATACTAAGAATATTTTATTTAAACAATATAGGGAATACAATAACTCTACATGCTCTTTCATTTTTTTTACTATTTAAATATTGTTGGTTTTTTATATGCAAACCAAATATCAAGGGAACCCTTATGTGAATTCTAATTAAAATCAATTGTTTGTTAGCAACTGTATTGTTTTACCAGACTTAAATACACAACTATGCTAAAAGAAAGGGCAACATGTAAAAGAGAAGCACAAACACACAACAGTAAACCAGTAAGAGTTGTCTTTTAAGGGAACCATATAATCAGTAGACTTGGTAGAAAGTCTTCATATGGGAAATTATAAATATATAAAAAAGAAAAACCAACACTCACTGCTATTGCTATTGCTGTTAACACTGCTCATGTTACTTATTATACACAGAACGTTGGTGAAATTTCGCTAATGAATCTCATTGCAATACACATAGACTCTGAATTAAAAAAAAAAAAGTAAATAAAAATTGCACAGAAAAACAAAACATTAAAACAATTGTGGGGAGTTGTGGCTGTAGTAGAAGATGAACAAATAAATAAATGAACACAGAAAAAACTGGCTAGAAAAATATTGTACAATAAACAAAAACAAAACAAAACAACATGATGAAGCTTAATCCCAAATGTCAGTCGTTAAACAAAAACTCAACTATAACATGGTTCAAACAAATACTAAAATAACAACAAACTTGCACATGTATGAGAGTTGTTGCCAGAACATAATCAGGGAATGAAAAGTTTTACTCTTAGTCCTCAACCTTGTTGGTTATTTTAAAGCACTATTGGCGTTAATTAAAAGTAATTTCTGGGCAACAATGGCAACTGTTTAAGATAAGTAGGATGTTAAAATATTCGCATATATTATGTATTTGCCTATCATTGATTGATTGATTGATTTTGTAGATATGCATTTTGCATGGGTGTTGAATCCTAATAGTGCTGTAGATTTTTTGAGAACGAGAATGCGAAAGACAATTTAAGTCATGTTTTTTTTAACAAAACCTATTTAAGGGGACCAAAAGAGCACTTTACAAAACACCGCCATATTATCATCATTTGATTTTTTCAAAGACTAACAAGTTCTCTAATAGTCTTAGCTATAAATTTCATTCTAACTATAGTAATGATAGAATATAATATGTTGACAATGTAATAATATGACAACTGGTGTCAGGCAAGAGTCTGGACAATGACAATAGAATATTAATTATAACTTAGTATTTGGACTCCCTATGCCACCTTGGCCTTCATGTACTTTAATGTTAGCTCCAGTTTTAGGCCTTTATATCGTCCAATTGCAGCTTTAATCGTAGGTCTATATGTAGTTCAACAAAAGCCTCAGTTCTAAGTCTTTATGCAGAGAAATTTTAGCTTCAAGCGTAGGTTTTTATGTAGTTAAATTTTAGTTTCAATCATTGGGCTTCATTTAGATTAATTAACATTATTCGCAGGGATTTATGTATGTAGCTAGTTGTATTTTAGTTTCAATCATAGGTCTTTCTTTAGTTTATTTTTTGTGCCAATCGCAGGTCTTTAGAAGTTCAATTTTAGCATCAATCGTTGGCTTTTCAGTAGTTCAATTTTAGTTTCAATCATTAGTCTTCATTTAGATCAATCTTAGCATAATTTGCAGGGATTTACGTAGTTCAATTTAAGTTTCAGTAATTTATGAAGATCAATTTTAGCTTCAATCAAAGATTTTAATGTGCTTAAGTTTTAGCTTCAATCGAAGGTCTCTAAATAGTTTTACTTGTAGGTCTTTATGTAGTTTAATTTTAACATCAGTTGTAGGTTTATAGTATACAATGTATATGTAGCCGAATTGTAGTTTCAACCATATATTGACAGTAGGCATGCATAGAATTGGCTGCACACGTGTGAATAATCAGTCACCACTGGGGGGTCGCGTAAGGACTGCAGTCATATAAGTAACGCGAAGCTAACCGTCATAGACAAAACGTGAATTCTATCTATGTAAGAGTAGAGTAACCAGATTCAGACATGTAGATATACAAGCTGATATCAGGTCAGATTGGAGTTCAAAGGTCAAAGGTATGTGCTTATCAGGATGAGTTTATTTAAAAGGCTGACAGTCACTAGTTTTAGCATAATATGTACAACAACAATTAAGAAAGTATAGTCGATCAAGCCCGACTATAAATTACCCTATACCTAGTATGCGAGTAGAAACAGTTTTTCAGAAATGAGAGCGCCCATAGTAGCGTGACTTCTGTGCGTATACAAATTAATTGCATTCAATTTTACCTCGATATCAACACTTTTAAAGGAGTTATTGTTGTTAAAGTGGTTTTCTGAAGAGGGTATTATATGGAAGCTATGACTAATTGTGGACAGATCGTTATAAAATTAGGTGTCATAATTTCTGTATATCAGAAACTTATTTGTGTTGACCGAATGATTTATATGCATATATATGAAACATATTTGTGTTGAATATTATTTGGATACCAACAATTTTAAGAGAGTTCAGGGGGGTTACGCCGTATTTCAATTCGAAAGAAAAAGCTTTCGAAATACAATATAAAAAGTATACAAATTCGAATGATTTTCTTTTCGAATCGAAATATGGAGTAACCCCCCAGGTATGTCCACACAAGGCAAATATATACTCAAAAAAGCATAACCACTTGTTTTAGCACAAATTTATTTGACGTTGCTTACTCTTACAAGAGTTTTGCAAGATCAAACATCATGGACATAAATAAGACTAAATATTTGATGTGTCTTGTCCTAAATAAACGACGTTTTATTTTAATAAATAAATGAGTTCAAAAATATTTTATTTAGTGGTGACATCCTTTTTGAAGAGTGACCGTACCTTAATACTTCTTAAAGTGATTGTCAGAAGTGGGACTTATATGGAAGCTATGGTCAATTATGGATCCCTCTGCACAAAATTTTGAAGTATGATTAGGCTTTTTGTACAATTCATTTGTGGCGAAATTTTTGTGGATGCGTGCATAAATTTAAACATTTATGACCGATAAACCCTTACTTCGGGAGTAAATTTGTATGGGGGCTAGTTGAAGACCTTTCAAGCTCTTTCAATCTCAACTGTCTTTGAACCGAACAAGGTTATCAAACTAAATATAATAGAAATATCTTCAAAATTGCCACCTGTACTATGCACATAATGTTAACATCAACAGTCGGACATGGATTAATCGACTCAAAAACTGATTCTCAGAAAGTCATTCGGAGTCGATCGGTATATTTTAAGGTGAGTGTTATTATTTTTGGTGGGTAACTAATAATTTTCTTCCCACTATGATGGTGTAGGGTATAATTAGATGAGCTTAGCCCTACTTTCAATGAAACGTTTCGAGAGCGAACAAAGAAATGTTACATTGATCTCTATTACCAAAAGGCACAAGAATATCATTTTCGTTCTCATATGAAATGAAAATAATGCGATGGTACCTTTCAAACATTCTTTTTTACAAAAATCTTTTGAACGAAGAATAATTTAATAAATTTAACGTCTGCATCTGACTGGTTCTTGTTCATCCCTTCAATTTCTAACAATTTGTGTAACAACATTTCAAAATGTTTTCATAATTTAGCCATTTACCTTGATCCTATCTTAAAATGTGATGGCTTCTTTTGATCATTAATCTAAGTGTGTGTAGCAAAAAAGCCCAACTAAACAAAATTACCTTCTTCAATAATCCAATATATAACCAATGTGTAACCCAGCTTGAACACCCACTCACACATTAGTTGCCACGCGTTCATGCAACATAAACGCACACACGTATTATCTGAAATGATTCCACGAGTAAACTACATTGTTAAGTGTAGATGTGGCGGCGTTAGTAGCAAGTAGCAGAGAGTTGATAACATTTATGTGGAATATAAATGTAAAAAAGTATATGCAATTTGTGGTTGTTGCACATACTCTTATACATGTACATTTCACATGCTGTTGTGTTATTTTTATGCTACAGATAAACATGTAGTAGGAGTTGTGGCAGGACTTACATGAATGTGTTTGTGTTTTTAGTAACAATAAGCTTGTTGCACGGTTTTATTTCGCTTTTTTTGTAACTTAAGCACATTCTACTGCAGACTGCTGTACCAACAGATCTCTGGGAAGGCATGAAATACACATACAATAACTTATTTACTCATGCACATATATATGTACAGCATACTACCCCATATGTGTTGTATTTATTTGTGTTGATTTTGTTAGCCTTAACCATACATGTGGTGCTATGCAAGGGGCACTGTGGGTGTAAATAATTAATATCAGTGAGTTTTATTTAAATTGATTTGAGTGAAATGTCAGCAATTTTCGACTTTTATAAAAAAAATTGAGAAAGCTTTTAGTAATCCAGTCTAGTCTATCGGGGCATCCATAATATGAAAAAAAGAGAAACCATTACACCCAAAGTCACAGTATTTTTGAAAGCTACTTTCTAAACATCATTAGGTCCGGCGAGGTGAAGGCAAGCGCTCGCTATTCACAGTAACTTTCCCACCTTCGTCTTCTTTGAAAAACTACTGCCATAGACCCATAATCCACAGCAAATAGTGCATTTTTAGGGATGCACTGGCAGTTCGTGCAATGCTTCTGGCTGCTCATCAATCCAAATACAACAAGTTTGCTTGTTTATGTATCAATTCAACCAGAAATGAGCTTCGTTGCTGAGCACAGTTTTCCGATAGAACAGTAGATATTAATCCAACATTTCCAGCGCCCATTCACCAATTGCTAGGCGTTGTGGTAGGTCGTGTGACTTTAATTCTTTCACCAGCTGTATTGTGAAAGGGTTTACAACCAAATCCTTCTGCAAAATTTTTCACATAGCCAAGTAACAGTGACCCAAATGCTGTGAAAAATAATTTACGGTCATCACTGGCGGCTAAACCTTCGATATTTTCCTTTGTCTGCGACTGTCTGTATGACCATAACATGGAAGAAATGTGCAATGCACTATCATAACCGAGCATGAATTCCGATAATAAGATTCAATAATCTGCAAGTGTTGTGCTTTTTTAAATCGATTCATGGTTGAATTATGGACCCAACTGAACATGTTCAACAGTAACAAGTTGCACGAAAACAGCTGAGCTGGCAAAAAACAGTCTTGCCAAAAAGAAAGTTGCTTTAAAAAATCACCACTTATGAACTCCAGCTAATTGTGCTTAACTTCGGCCAATCGAATAATATTAGACTATTGTCCAAAGCCGGTTAGAGCGGTAACAACAACAGTAACAAGTTGCACGAAAACAGCTGAGCTGCCAAAAAACAGTCTTGCCAAAAAGAAAGTTGCTTTAAAAAATCACCACTTATGAACTCCAGCTAATTGTGCTTAACTTCGGCCAATCGAATAATATTAGACTATTGTCCAAGGCAGGTTAAAGCGGAGTGAACTGCAGTTAGTTCTCGGCAATAAAAAATGCTAGCAATTCGGTATAAGCGCAGGTGGATTAAAATATTGTGACTTCTGAAATTTTATAAAAGAATGCATAGAGAAACAATTGCTGCCACATATAAGATAGTGTGAAGAATCAAAATTCCACACAAAGGTGTATTTTTTTTATAACGAATAAGACAAATAAAAGAATAATTACCCTTATTACTGGGTAGAGGATGGATGATATCCATCCATGTAGGGCGGATTACATCCTTCAAATCGTGTTTATTTTATTACATATTAACCGGAGGTCTATGGGATACAGGAGGTCGAACGAGCCGTTCAGTCAGAGGCAAGTGGTGAGTTCAACACTGGCTATGAAGGTTAATACCAGAGTGTGTCAAAAGCAGAGAGTGTTTTCAGCAAAGAGTGTACAACAAGGAATTTCAGGAGAGTGCACTACCAGAGAGTACTAACAGAGAGACGTGAAGGAAGACCTAGAAGGAAGAAGACATAAGATGTATGAGCCAGAATTGCAATACAGAACCATTCAGCATCATAGCACAGTATCACACACAGATCAACAACAGCCAAATGACACTAATCGAACAAGTGAGATGTGTTGCAGCCAAACAACCGCTATCGGTTGACAAACATAAAATTGTAGTAGCTATAAAGCTACATTAGTTGTAGTTCGGAATAGTATATAAGCCAATGTGATAGAGCAATCAGTCTCTCTTTCGTGCTGTACAAGTGAACAATCAAGACGTGTGACAACCCGGTAAGGAACAGAAAATATACATGAAAGAAATTACAGAGCAGTGCTAGGGTTGTAAAATAATCAGATTGGTAACACAAATCTTTGTTTTGTGAGAACAGGGCTCTGGTTTACAATCAGTAAGCGAGGAGGATTACATCCAACCTTGCCCAAAACAGATTTACATCCGTTGAGAGAGAATCATAGAACACTGGCTCAGGAAAAAAGTGAGAGATAGTTTTCTTAGAATTTAATACTCGGCAAAATCAGAGCTAAGAATAGATTCCACGATTACATCCTGTAATATTAATAAGAGTAGGAGTAGAGCACCAGTCAAGTCATCGTAAGTTAACGATACAGCCAACGCATTGTTCTCAATAAAATAAAGAAACATAAGAGTGAATTAAATAAACACCTATGAGAGTAAAACAAGAAGATCTTATCAATTAAAATTGTTTGCAAAGAATCCTGGATACACTGAGCATTACCTCAGATTCAAATCCGTAGTTACTTTACATATATAGATATGAAATGGTTAGAAAGTGAAAATAGGACGATGTTGAAATGGTGCAGAGCAGGGAAAACGTCAGCAAAACATGAATGCGTGATCACACTATAATACCTCAAAAAGAACTTTTATTCTCTAATAAAGTGTTTTAAATTTCTCAGGCCAACTTTTCTGTTACATACTTTTCTTGATGCATGCTAGAATTTAATAGAAATAAATTTTATTAGTAACAGCTAGTTCGTGCAAATCATTTTCTTTTATTGGTAGCACTTTGTAGCACTTTATGAGTCTAACGAATTTTATACCTAACATAACAAGTTTCCCATAGTGCATTTCGTTTTTTTTTATGCACAGGGTTGATTGTACTCAAATATTATAGACAATATTTACAACACATCACAATCTGCATTTATTTGTTCATTCAACATGCAACAAACAAATAAAAATTGTTGTTATTTTGCTTGTTTTTTATATTGTTATTATTTTTATAAACAAATACATACATACAATATAAAAAAAATACAACAAAATCCCCATTGAGTTGTTTATTTAATTAAAAATGAAAACAATGTTTTTTGTACCCCATTTTGTTAGTTCTTTTTTTTTTTTTTTTTTTTGTTGCTGGAAATTTGGTTTATATGTATTTTGTTTGCAACATCACCACATAATATGGCAGAATTCTTTGTTGTGTTATGCAAACAAATTTGCCATGTATGAACGGAAAAGGGAATATAAAACAAAATTGCATTCATTCCCCTTTGACCACCTCTACAATTCATAGTCCTTTTAGTTTTGTATTCTTGCTTTTGTTTTGCCTTAACAAATTAATGAGTGTCCAAAAGTTTTCTGTACTTTTTTTGCGCTGGTTCTATTCTGGTTTATATTAAATTTTTATTCTTAAAATTTTATTTTGGTGAAGTTTCGTTTTATTTTCAGTTTCTTCAATTGTATTACATTTTTCCTGTTTTGGCAAAAAGTTGTAAATAAATACTGTTTTATTTTTTCAATAATACTCCAATTGATTTTTTCTTCCTTTGCAATTCGCAATAACAATCCTGGTAGAGAGTATTTTAATGGGCAGATAAATTTATAGAGTTTGAAAGAAAAAACCCAGCTTTAATTCTCATGTTTGCTTTGTATTTTTAAGAGCGAATTATGTACGAAATAAAATTTAAATCAAAGTTTTACTGCTAAATGCCGGCAAGCAAGCCCAGCCTGGGTATTAAATCCGACAGATATAATTTTTATCTCCCATCCTTCAAAAACAATCCACAGTACTTCTCATCACTGCCCAATAGAATATAATTATTTTTTACTCCCCCTAAACTTATTATTTTTTTTTAATTTTATCTGTTTAAATGTTCATAAGATATTCAACATTATTTTCCACTTGTTCATGTTTTACAAAAATATTAAAAGAAACAGCAGGAAAAAAAACGTCAAAAAATAAATAAACAAAAGTAATGAATAAACGTACAAAAGAATAGTAAATATCTTAACAACTACTTCAGCTTTAATTTAACAACGCCAAAGAAATTACGAAGCAGAAAATATAATATACAAATCAGAAACTTTTCTTATTTGAAAATGTTTTTGTTCCAAAACGAATAAAAGCTGCTAAATCCCTTTAAAGTGAAAAAAACTTAATCTATATAAAAAAGAACAGCAACAATTACCCACAAACAAAATAAGATTTTACGTTTTAAAGGTACACTCAGAAAAATAATCCTTGTAAAAACACTAAAAACAAGGCCAAACCCAAATTTTTTTAACTATGATTTTGCTTAATAGGGGTTTCATGTTAAATCAACATGATTATAAAATACACCAGGTAGATGAACTGGCTAGACATGGTTCTGGTTAGGACCATGATACTAGAGAAAGAGGGGTCAAGCCACCTATATGTCACTTCTACAGGCTGATTCATGAAAGATTTCGTGTCTCTGCAGACCAATCCTGGGGCAGTAGGTCGGATTGCATAGTGTCCAGGTCCTTATGGCCAAAACTAAATGCAAACGCGACCGAAACGCTGATGGAATTGGACAGGTATAGCCTCAGGATTCTGGTAGGAGTGATAACCGGGCATTGTTCGATTGTGGCCTTCAGAAGCAAATGGGATAATAACACACAGGACTTCTGTAGAGTGTGTGGGGATGCAGAGGAGCCAGAGAAAATAGAGCACATCATGTGCAACTGTCCTAGGTTGCAGGGTCGTAGACTTAAGTGGCTAGGAAATAGATTCCTGGACGAACTCAGTAATGTTGCTGGCTGCAAACCGAGTAACATTCTGGGTTTCATTAGGGGAATAGGGTGGCAGGGTGGCTATTTAGGGGACATTCTACGGCGACTCCAAATCCGTAAGGGGATATTTCTTTCTTTCCTTCTTTCTCCCCTTTGGCGGTTCTTTCTTATATCTATCCTTCTACTCTCTATCTTTTCTACTGAAGGGAATCACAATGGACCACAGGGTCTTCGAGTGGAAGTTCACTTAGTGCACAACCTTTCCTATCCTATCCTACACCAAAATAAAATTTTTTTCACTTTAACTCTAACTCTCCTGACACGGGTACCCGGGTACCCGAACGAACTTTAAAGTAAAATGGTTCAGCAAGTTCCTTCAGCTAATAATTTTTTAAAGATTTACATCATTTTAAACTTTTCTGGAGCTACTGAAGGTCAAATATTTCTTAAACTCCTGATAAGGGTACCCGGGTACCCGTATATAAGTTAAAGCATTTTATAAGTAACGGTGAGAGTAGTTTTTGTTTTTTATTTTTTTTTTTGTTTAGAATTAATAAAATTTGTATAGCTAACTTTGTAATAGTATTATGGTATAAAATAAGTCTTAGGAAAAAATCAACATTTTATGCCTGCAGCATCCTGAGAAAGTTCCGTGACTGGCACCCAAAGCAGCCACGTCAACCATGTTAAACAAAAGGTCCAAGAGCCATTTATTTGTTTTACATTTAGTGCAATATTTCTACATCACTTGGTCCATAACATCTCCCCCTTTTCTTTTATTGTAAAAATCCTTTATTTCTTCCTTTCCTTGAGTATAGTAGATTGTCGACAATACATAAGCACATTACTTCTTCTTTGTTCCGCTCTTAGTGACACCATATCGTTGCATTCCTGCATCATCCCTTGAGTTTGGGCGTATCTCTATCGGAATACACGCTTTGTTTTGACGAAGGGTACCAACAAGACTTATTCCTTTTATTTGAAGTCGATTGGCCAAAGAAAATTGTTACATTTATTCCGGATTCTTTGTAAAAATTTGCCAATGCCAGAACAATATTTTCTTCCACATTTACTTTGCGCTGACTGCCAGGCGGTTTACCTGTTCCATTCAAAGGATAGCTATTGGCAGTGCTGGATAATCAGAATATTTTAATTTCGTACCTAGCTGGTTTTGAGGAAATATATTGAGTAAAGCCGGTACGGCCACGAAATGTAAATAATTGCTCGTCAATTTTCCAATTTTCATCCGGATAATGTTTTTTTTCGGTTCTTAGTTAGCATATTCAGGACACTGCAAATTTGGCAATCATGCAAGACGACTGGGTTTACCCTATAATGATTTTTGCAGGAGTTGCAATAATGAAGAGGAGGAAGAAACGGTCTCTCATCTTCTATGTCAATGCCCAGCAATGAGTGGATCTCATACCATTCTTCTGGGGTAACCATCCTTTGACGACTTATCTGAATTCTCAGCTTTGAAGTTGGAGGATATTGATGCTTTTATCAGAAGCAGTAATTGGCTGCAGTAGCCTAGTCTATTCATCTGGGTATCTGTGCTCTTTAGGTTTCAATTAGGTAACACAATGGGACCAAGCATTCTTGTTACAATAAATATCAAGTAACAAATTTAATCGAAATATCTTCAAAATTGCTACCTGTACTCTGCGCACAAGGTTTACATGAACAGTTAGCCAGCCAGACGGACGAACAGAAAATGACAATCGGTATAAGATTAGCATTAGACTAATATTTTTGTACGTTACAAACATCAGCGCAAATCCAATATACCCTCCACACTATGCTCGTGTAGGGTGCACTTATTCTAACATGGACCCTGAAAACATATTAACCCTTATGCGATTGCCAAAAAAAACTCCATATTTTGTACGATAAGGTACCCGGGTAGCTACTTCATACAAATCTTATGATATACAATCCATTTTTCTACAAACTTTTAAATATTAAAAACGTTTTAATTTAATAAAACATCAAAAGTTGGGACATCTCAAGAAGTTTCAAGTACAATTTCTACAAAAAAAAATTAATTTTAAAATCTAAAAGGCACCCGGGTACCTTGTCAGTCACATAGGGTTAATGTTGTTTTAACCTTCTGCAATGTTAATTTGATAGACAAAATAATGTTAAATTGAAATTGGTCCATGTTGTTCTAACTACCTATTATATTGATTTTACGTTAAAAACTAAAGGTACGGTCACACTTGACAAATATTTACTCGAAATAGCGGAACCACTTGTTTTATCACAAATTTGTTGGACGCTGCTTACTCTTGCGAGAGTGTTGCGAGATCGAACAGCATCAAATAAATTAAAATTAAATATTTTTTTTAATATATAACCTTTAACTACTGTGGTGGTGGTAAATTTTACCACCTCTTATTTATTTTTTTAATTTACTATCTTCAGTTGAGGGCTATTAATTTTATTCTCTTTGTATCTTCTCATAATCCCATTACTATTATTCAGTTGAATTTTGATCGTCGTGGGTATCGTAAAAGTGGATATTTATACGTGCTGGTGTAAAAATTACCACTCGTCCGGGTATACGTTTTTTTTATTGGAAATATTTTTGCCCCCACATCAGACCTAGCGTAAGTATTTAGTGTAAAATAAAATACCACTCCTCAGGTTTAGCGTTAGTTTTACATGGAATCATTTTGACCACTCCAACTGTTTATTGCAATTTATTTTTACAGACTTACAGTGGTCAGCAAAGGAACCTTCACGGTGCAGCAAAATTCCACTACATAACGTGCGCTTGCTAAAAGCTTTGCAACAGAATCCGGAAAATGGAATAATTGCATATTGGTCAAGATTTTTCGATAGAAATACAGAAATCATAATTCTTGAGCATACAAATGCAAAACTAAAAGCTTAATTCGATCGCATTCAAAAAAGTGAAATGAAAGATCTTGATCTTATTGAATTACGAGCGTTCTTTGGTATTCTTATTTATTCATCCGTTTTCAAGTCTAACCACGAAGACACAACATATTTTCGCAACTAATGGAACAGCCAGACAAATATTCAGGGGGGTTACTCTCTATCGCGATGCGATAACCATACAAAATGTACGCTTATCGCATCGCATTTGCTTTCGCACCGCAATAGAGAGTAACCCCCCAGATCGATAATGTCCGAGGAACGATTCCTATATTACCTTAGTTGCTTAAGATTTGATGACTCCAATGATAGAAAGCAATGAAAGAAAGCTGTTCTACTAGCAGGTTAAAGCGAAAGACTACACATGTTTGTCTTTGCATGGATTCTGCAAGTTATAAATTAGACAATTAAAAATTCAATACAAATGCATTGATCTCAATTTTTTTTTCCAATATGATTTTTCTTTGATTTCTTTTTTATTATTAATGTTATACATTTGGCTGTGAAAAACTGCCTTTTATGTTTTTGTTTCTTTTTTTTATACGTTTTTTTTTTGAAAGTTATGTTTGTTCCTTTTTTTATTTTTAAGAAAAATGAATATGAAATAAAATCCTTGTTTTGTTTAACTAGAAGTTTGATTTCTTTATTTTATTACTTTATTCATTTAAAAATGTATTATGTAATTTCAAATAAAAGCAAATAAATTAAAACAAAACTTTGTTTTGTCAAAATTTTCTAAAAATTAAAAAGGGGTAAAATTTACCACCACCACAGTATATACGCTAAAATATTTCACCTCCGTAGTTAAAGGATAAACTAGTGTCCTTTTCGGCAAATATTTGCCAAGTGTGACTGTACCTTAATGATTATAAAATCAGCATTGCTCATTGTTATTTTAATATTATAAAATATTGAATCAATTTTGGAGAATTTTATTTTAAAGAGAATTATGTTAAATCAACTTTATTTAAGGCTGAATTAATAATTGTTAATATTGATTCAATACCAAAAAAATGTTAAATATATTTCTTTCTTCAAAATATTGTTGATTTAACTCTGGGATTTTTTTCTGTGTGTACATGCTGGCAGAGAAATTAACGAAGATGTGGCAAATAATATTAAGTGAAAACTTACTTGCGTAGCTTTATATTTCAACTATATATAATTTTATTAGTAAGAGTTGGCTTAAAGAGATGCCTACTGATAGCCAGGCGTTTCTAAATCATTCCTAGCAAAATTTACTAACTCAAAGCTATTTATTGATTATATGTATGTCTGTTAATTCACCTTCTTTAGTTATGTAGTTATTGTTCATTATTACTAATAATCCTGTTTATTCATCACAATTTATATCCTTTAAAAATTATAAACAAACAACTTAGTGGAGTTCGTTGTACTCCACTAAGTTGGTTTTCTTAACCTTTTAGCTCTAATTCAATTTCCACAAAACAAGAATTTAACTTTTAATCTTAATTTTGTAGCAATTTCAGTACATATCTCTAAACAGCTTCCGTCTTGGTTTCAATTGTGCA
This sequence comes from Bellardia pandia, assembly GCA_916048285.2. Lineage (NCBI taxonomy): Eukaryota > Metazoa > Arthropoda > Insecta > Diptera > Calliphoridae > Bellardia > Bellardia pandia. The sequence goes on along the minus strand of OU696531.1, from coordinate 94,526,145 downwards.
GTTTAGCAATTGAAAGTAATGAAAAGCAGCGAACAAAAAACCGCGTTAAATGTAACAAGCAGAATAAGAAGTTGTGTTTTATTCATTGAAAATTTCCCTTTACAATTCTTTGTAGTCATTTGCTTTTCTTTGCTAAAGTACATACAAGATATTAAAGGAGTCTACAAGTTTATTTATTCTTTAGCGTTTTCCCCTTTTTGTTTTTATTTCGCAAATGAAAAGAAGTTGTACAGAAATCGTTTGTAAGAAATTTTTGTGAAATTAGGGATCACGGAGGTAGAAGGTTGCAAATATTCGCGCTTCGTTAGCTTTAATTTTAGTAATTTTCTTCTGTTACTATGCTTGCATTCTAAACCACCCGCCACTCTGCCATTACTGCAAAAACCTATACAGCAGCTGCAGCTAGTAAGTTAGTTACACCATGGAGTAGTTGGTATAGTCAATTGTGCTCTTTTGTAGGGAACGTTCTGTGAATGATTTTTGTCTCGCACTAAATGCGTTGTAGCCTGGCGTTAAGTTCATTCCTTTTAGCGCTTCGTTTTACAAATCTAGCCATAGCAATAGGGCGAACCTCAGGATATCGACAAGGAGGAGTAAATAAAGGAATGTGCAGGAGTATTAGTAACCAGTTACTCCTTACTTGTTTTGCACAAAATACTGGTATGAATTAAAATGAAATCATGAATGACTGATTTTTACCGCACGCATACACACAGAAATTTGCCACGTAAATGGGTGTGAGTGAATTTTGTGAATGCGTGGGGTTGTTTGTTTTTTGTTTTTTGCGCTTTATGTTAAGAAATATTCACAAGAGTGAAACTGTTAAGCTTTTTGACTTTGTTAAAAATGTCTCGTCTTTTACACACCAACTACATGAGACATTTTCATATATCCTGTATGGGTTCTATACACTACAAGGCAGCAACTTGAAATAATAAAACTGAATTAAAGTTGTTTGGGAGGTGTTTAATAGAACCAACTAAATTAGGTTATATCCTGGTAATAACGATTAGATTACCAGAGTAATGCACTAATTTCGAGTTTCTAGATGATCCGAATTCTACCTTGAAAGGAATGATGCGATTGCCTGACAGTTTTCATACTGTAATGTTTAGTTTAAAGTATAGTGAGAGGTCTAATGTAGAGTCTAGTGTAAAGTCTATTGTAAAGTCTTCTTTAAAGTATAATTTCTAATGTATAGTGTAAATTCTGGTGTAAAGTCTAGTGTAAAGTCTAGTATAAAGTGTAGTTAAATATCTTCTGTAACGTCTACTTTAAAGTATAATATGTAAAATACAGTGTACAGTATGGTGTAAATTATAGTTTAAAGTATAGTTTAAAGTCTAATGTACAGTCTAGTATAAAATGTAATGTACAGTCTAGTGTAAAGTCTACTCTGGGTGTAAAATGTAGTGTAAAGAATAGTATAAAGTCTAGTATAACGTCTAAGGTAAAGTAAAGGTGTAAAATCTAGTGTAAAGAATAGCATAAAGTCTAGTATAAAGTCTACTGAATGTGTAAAATCTAGTGTAAAGAATAGTATAAAGTCTATTGTAAAGTCTACTCAAGGTGTAAAATCTAGTGTAAAGATTAGCATAAGATCTGGTGAAAAGTCTAAGATAAAGTGCAGGTGTAAAATCTAGTGTAAAGTTTACTCAAGGTGTAAAATCTAGTGTAAAGAATAGTATAAAGTCCAGTGTAAAGTTTACTCAAGGTATAAAATCTAGTGTAAAGAATACCATATAGTCTACTCAAGGTGTAAAATCTAGTGTAAAGTATAGCATAAAGTCTAGTGTAAAGTCTACTCAAGGGGTAAAATCTAATTTAAGGAATAGCATAAAGTCTAGTGTAAAGTCTACTCAAGGTGTAAAATCTAGTGTAAAAAATAGTACAAAGTCTATTGTAAAGTCTACTCAAGGTGTAAAATCTAGTGTAAAGATTAGCATAAGATCTGGTGAAAAGTCTAAGATAAAGTGCAGGTGTAAAATCTAGTGTAAAGTTTACTCAAGGTGTAAAATCTAGTGTAAAGAATAGTATAAAGTCCAGCGTAAAGTTTACTCAAGGTATAAAATCTAGTGTAAAGATTAGCATAAGATCTGGTGAAAAGTCTAAGATAAAGTGCAGGTGTAAAATCTAGTGTAAAGTTTACTCAAGGTGTAAAATCTAGTGTAAAGAATAGTATAAAGTCCAGTGTAAAGTTTACTCAAGGTATAAAATCTAGTGTAAAGAATACCATATAGTCTACTCAAGGTGTAAAATCTAGTGTAAAGTATAGCATAAAGTCTAGTGTAAAGTCTACTCAAGGGGTAAAATCTAATTTAAGGAATAGCATAAAGTCTAGTATAAAGTCTACTCAAGGTGTAAAATCTAGTGTAAAGAATAGTATAAAGTCTATTGTAAAGTCTACTCAAGGTGTAAAATCTAGTGTAAAGATTAGCATAAGATCTGGTGAAAAGTCTAAGATAAAGTGCAGGTGTAAAATCTAGTGTAAAGTTTACTCAAGGTGTAAAATCTAGTGTAAAGAATAGTATAAAGTCCAGTGTAAAGTTTACTCAAGGTATAAAATCTAGTGTAAAGAATACCATATAGTCTACTCAAGGTGTAAAATCTAGTGTAAAGTATAGCATAAAGTCTAGTGTAAAGTCTACTCAAGGGGTAAAATCTAATTTAAGGAATAGCATAAAGTCTAGTGTAAAGTCTACTCAAGGTGTAAAATCTAGTAAAAAATAGTACAAAGTCTAGTGTAGAGTCTACTTTAAGGTCTAGTGTATAGTCTAGTGTAAAGTCAATTGCGAAGTCAAGTAATTAGTCTAGTCCATTGTCTGGTTTAATATATAGTATACTGGCAGTCCTTATGAGCCTTTATGCAGCCAACTAGCTAATTATTCTTCAAGACATAAAGATGCTCCATCAAATAACGGTTGTGGTTGTTAGATTTATGTCGTATTTTTTTCTTCCTGTCCACACTACATTAGTTGGTCACATTCCTCAACCTGCTTAGTAAGTAGATAGGTTACCTTCTACTTTAGTACAACCAAAAATAGTTTTAAAGTATTCAACATGTTTCCACCAACTCCTGTACGTTTTTAAGTTAAAAACGTAAGAAATTTTGCAACGGAAACGGATATTGTGGTGTCTTCACTTCATTCTCTATATATTTTATAATAGACACCGAGTACTGTGGGCATGTTGTATGTTGTATGTAATGTGTAGTGCGATTGTACACAAAACGGCAGCAACAACGTTTTACTTTGACTTTATCTAAAGTCTTGCTTCCTCTGCTTAAACTAAAGTCAACATTAAGGACTAAAATATACATATAGAGTAATGTAAGTATGTAATTGTATATACATATGTATTTATGTGTAACAGTCGTCATCAACAACATTTCACAAGGTTAATATTTAATGACCAACTCAAGTTGTTTCTGTAATTGCAAATGTTTCGTTTTCATTTTCTAACTTTTCTTATAATTTTTTTGTTTCTTCTTTATTTGGTATTTTTTTCTTTTTGAAATTTTATTTACATTTTCCATGAGACGACATTGTATGTGTCAGTATAGTTGGTATGTGTTGGTAAAATTCTGTCTAAGCATTTGTTACAGTATGTGTTTGAGTCTTTATGTATCTGTCTATTTAAAATTGTATGCCATAGATTGTTGAAAATGTCTTGTATCTTTTAGTTTGTCGAATAATGTTTAGTCTAGTGTTTGAATGTATTTTTGTGTGTTAGTAGTAAGAATTTTCTTTTTTTTTACGAATATTTATAGAAAATTACAAGACGATGTGAATATTAAGGAACAAAAAAATTTATGGTAGATAGATATGTAAAATATCTCACTGTTTTTACAGTTCATCTCTAACGTGTGTGGAAAACTACACAAAATTAAGTTTTTGTTTTTTATTCAAAAAAATTGTTAAGTAATGTGCATAAAATGTCTTGAGTTTTCCTCTCGCATCAATTTCTTTAATTTATTCAAAAATATTTTTTATAATGAGATATTTAAATTGTAACGGTGCTTAACTTGATGTGTGGTTTTCAACACATTGTAGTCTCTATGTATGTATTTTACACTAGAAACAGCATTATTTGTTTTCAAAAGATAATTTAATGTAACGGCTAATAAAATTAAAGATTGTTCACATAAAAGCCGGCCACATTGCGGAGAGTTTTCGGCGACACATTCGTTTTCTTAATGATTTGTTTTTAAATATAACTACAGTTAAGCTAGGTTTACACGATTGAAATTTTCTTCAAAATTGCTCTTCAAAATGCTTCAAACTTGTGTAAACAGCAAAATTTCTTCAAAATTAATTTATTTAATGACTATTAGTAACTAAATTTAAAAGCAAGTGACTGAAAATAAATCAGCTAATGTAAACTGCATAAATATGACGTAAGTGTTAAAAACAATACATGTTATTATACAACGCTAATTTTTTTTTTTAAATAAGATTAAAATTATTTCGAACCACCAGTGTTTGCGGAAGACAAATAAGCTATGTACAAAGGCTACAAACGTAAATGTAAATGTCTAACAACCGTGTGAACTTACAATTTTTGTCTACCAACGTTGTCAGAAATAGCATTGTAAGACAAAAATATTTTCAGACACCTAAAAATCACGTGAACAGATTTTTTTGCCATTGTAAGATTGTTGTAAGATAATTGTCAAATACATTTTATTGTCAAATCTGTAAAGTTTATGCATTTGGAATGAACTCGCCGTCTTCGTTTGGCTGCCTTCGAAAGTCTTGCGACTCACTCGCATTGGTTGTTGTTTGGCGTCCGATAAATCTACCGCATTACGGTTTCTCGAAATTTGCATTGACCGCATGCTATAGTTTTTTGGTTATATAACCTTTAAGTTTGTCATGGTGGAGCACCAAACAAAACTCATTTTGGTGGAGACCATTAAACTCATGAGTTGAGTTCGAAAAGTCTGGCTTCGCATACGAATGTATAGGTTGGTGGATCTTCCTAGACGAGTCTCCTTTAGGCGTAAGCGTATATTGGTGATGGCGTTATGATATACATGAATCCGGCTAACTAAGTCCTCCTATGAAATAGGCAACTTAAAAACAAACAAACACAAATAAACAAATAAAAATGTGTATCAATAATATTTAAAAAAGTGAAAAAAGTTGAAAAATTAAATTGAAAAAAATAATAAATGAATAGTGACATTTTAATTAATAAATTCTGCGTCATATAGTGCAGTTATGAACCAATTCAATTGAATTTTACTATTCAGTCGCCAACAGGCTTTTAAGCGGACCAGAAATCAAGGCCGAAACAAAAGTCCTACCACATAAAGGTGGAATCCGTGTGATCAGCTAAAAGTATTAGCAAACTTTTCGAGGGATTTAAGGCTCGGCAAAGTTTTTGGGATGCTGGTTACGTTGAATAAAAACTTCCCACATTTGACAATTTTTGCCTTGCAACAATCTGAAAACCGTGTGAACTGACAATATCTGTTGAACAATAAATTTTATTGTCTGACAATTGTGTATGCCAATGAAATTGTAAGGTTTTCTTACAGTCGTCTGAACTAATAAGCTACCTTTTGCTAACAATTTGTAAATGTCAGTGCATTGACAGATCTGACAACCGTCTGTACATGGTTTTAGTTCTGATATTATACATATACCGTTAACATTAGCCCATTCCTACTTAGCTTACTAAAAATTTGCTTTATTAATGTGTCAAATATTCTTCCATTGCTGGCATTTTAAATATTTGTTTACTTTCATATTTTTCACGTTGTACAAATAGTTTGCTATTCAGTTTTATTCTCCCATTGAATATTGAAAATTACATTTGTACTTGTAGTTTAGTTTAGTTTTGTATCATCGCTGTAGCACTTCAGCTTGTTTAGCTAGAAAATTCTCATAGATCTACGAGTCTTTTCTTTTCGATTTTATTATTCTGGCTGTAGTTTTCATTGCTGCACTTGTTGTAGTTTTTGTTTTTGTAATGAATTCCTTATTCAAGTAAAACGGCATAAATAGGTTGCAATCAAATGGAAGTTTTAATATAATATCAACTCTGGAAACGTTATTTTTGCTTCAATTTTTAAGTATTTTTGTTTGCTTTTATTTTATTTTTGCAGTTTTACTGCAAAGAATTTTGTTTTGTTTTTAAGGTCATTGCATGAAAATTGAGTTTACATATTTAAGGCAAGAAAAAAAGAAACGTAATTTGTTATGCTTCAATCAATATTATTGAACATTAGTAAATTGCAACTATAAAATTTCTGGCATAATGACTGCCAAATATTCTACAAAGACGTTAAAAAATAGGAAATTTATTTATAGTTTTACTAAATAAATTGAGATAAATAAAAATGAATATTACGTTAAAATTTATGTGAAAATATCAGCATTCCTTTTAAAATATATATATGTACATATTATCCTAAAAATGTCTTAAAGTTTTTGCATAACAAATGCATTTCTTCTGTCTGTCTTTTATAAATTGATTAATTTTAAGCCTTTGGCTATTGGCTGTGTTTTTCTAATGAAACGGAAACGACTACATGGCCTTGTATCTATCTATCTTTCTTCATTTTATAGCTTTCATACAACTCTCCATTAATTACAATACAATGCTTTTTAAAAACAAGTAATGCCGAATCTTATATACCCTTTACACAACAATTACTCACAATAAACTGAATTATATGGTTGGCTGTGTTAGTCTATTTATACAGCAATCATAATTTCTGGAAGGTTCGAAACTAAGATACTAGAATGTTTGTGACTGCAAGTCTAGAATGTTCGTGTCTAGAATATTCAGCCAAAGTGGTTAAAACTCAATGTTGCCATATTTCTATGTTTATAACAGTTTATAACAATAATGTTTATAAATAAAAACTACTACAAATTCTAAACAAGTTGTATGTCGATAAACACGCCATCTGTTGATAAAGTTGTTCGTAACAATATTAATACACTTTGTTTGATAGTTTTTTTGATGACATTTTCAGAGGTTGTCTCGGATTTTTGATCATATCTCCGTTATTTATGGACGGATTTTGCTGATTTTAAATAGCAAACTTCTCGAAAGCATGTCGGACAGAATTATTGAAGATTTGGATCCCGAAGATGTCTGGGGACTCCAGAAAATTGATTTCAACAGACAGACGGACATGGCTTAATAGACTCCGCTATCTATAAAGATCCAGAATATATATATATTTTGTAGGGTCAGAAAATTATATTGTGGAAATTACAAACGGAATGGCAAACTTATACATACATACCCTTATCATGATGATGAAGGGTATAATAACTACATATTTATTGTCCAGTAAGAAAAAGAAAACACTTACAACGAAAGCGTGAAAAAATGCACAATAATAAAAAGGATATTTAAGTAAAGGACCTTTTGGTTAAACTTGTTTCGTTTCAAAGCTTATAATAATGATGATATAATTAAGCATTATGGCCACAGGGATATATATATAATAAACTACACAGAATTAAAAAGACCAAAAAATAATGAATGCATGAATGAAAAAAATAACACGAAAAATACATGAAATGAAATTGTTAACAAAAGAGTTAAAGCAAATTTCACAAAAATGAAGATAACAAAGAAAAATGAATATTTAACAGAAAAAAATCTTCTACAAAGAACCAATTTGAGATTAACCCACAAATTGTGGCTTTAATCGGATTTTCGGAGAATGTCTTTTATAGAAGCTACGACTAATTATGGACCGATAAAATCAGAAGATGTGATTTGGCTTCATTTCAAACATTTATGATCGTTAAGCTCCTACTTCGGGAGGAGATTTGTATGGGGGCCAGGTGAAATAATGAAGCAATTTCCACTAGTTTCAATCCCATCCATCCTTGGGCCGAAATAATATCACATACCAAATTTTATAGTAGTATCTTTAAAATTGTGACCTGTACTCTGCGCACAAGCTTTACATAGACAGCTAACCAGCCGGCCAGACGGACAGACATCGTTAAATCGACTCAGAAAGTGAGTCTAAGTCGATCGGTATACTTTAAGGTGGGTGTTGGACCAATATTTTTGGGCGTTACAAACATTAGCACAAATCCAATATCTAATATATCCTCTGCTTCCTCTCCACTATTGTGTTTTAGGGTATAAATATATCCAAACAATCGTCATCATTTGGGCAAGGTGGACGTAATGGTAATGGCTTGAGGTCAAATTTGTTTTATTTATATTTTCCATATCCAGGGAATATTTTCCATATCCAGGAAAACAAATTTATTAACACATTTTTTAAATTCGATCTTAATGACTTTATTTACAAGAGATATATGAGTGGCATAGCAGACGCGGACCAAATATGGACTAAACGAATCGAAATCCAGTATCCAGTAATGTAATTTTGTTGAAATTCACATCAATAACTTTATTTACAATAGTTGTTTAGTTGGTTGTGGTACTCGGAAGTAGACTTAGTTTGGAAGTTATTGCCAAATAAGGACTGACTGCAACAAAATTCAGTAGCATAATAAATCTGTATAACCGATATTAGTATGATTTCTGGATTACAATTTCTGCTCTGTATAAAATGTTGATTCGATATTGATATTTATGAGACATTTTTGAGGGTAAACTTGTTTTTCCCAGGTTTAATTTCAATATAATATTAGTACATTTAAAATACGTTTTAGCATTAACGTGAATTGCGGTAATACAGCGATATTTTCCATATCCAGCAGTTTAATTTTGGCATGTACATATGTAAATGATCTGTGTAAAATAGGTAACTATATTTGTACCGGATTTATATGCATTTAAGAGAAGTGTTTTACAGAGACAGACAGACAGACAGACGGACGGGCATAGCTCAATCGACTTAAAATTCCATAAGAATCTCAGTGTTACACACGGAATTACACTCTTATATATACCCTCATTCAGAACTTATGGTGGCAAAGGCTATAGAATATAGGAAACCTCCGATTTGAAGTGCTAGGCCGAAATCTTCGAAACAACTTGACAAAATAGTTTTGGATGAAATTAGGTATGATCGTATGGACCACTGGATTATTTCATCTTCTAAACAAAACCGATGTGCTTTGTGCATTGTGGGAATTGATGATAAGATATTTCATCGCAAACTTGTTTCTGAAGAGTTTTCTACACTACTGCAGAATTTTCTTCAGGTTTGTCTTTTTGCTTTTCTATCAGGGTTTTTAAAACCGTTGTTGGATTTATATGTGGTCCACTCATCATTACGCTTAGCCTTGTTAAAGAGTTTCTTGCAGTCAAAAATCATACCTTCTTACATTTTGTTATCCTTTATAGTAAAATGAAATGGCAGTTTTATTTTATAAAATTCAAATCTATCATGAATTTTTCTTTTTTGAAAAATAAAAACATATCCTTTTTTCTCATCTATTGCCTTAACTCCACTAATCACGTAGCTCTGCTGAAATCTCTATTACTTAATAATTTCCCAGAAAATAAAAGCAAAAATGATTTAAAAAAAAAATAAAACTCTACTAAAAGAACGCTCTATCTTTAGTTATTAGCTTTTGTTTACTCTCTCTAATAATTCATGCTATATTTTGAACTTATTATCTTAAATAATGTTACGATGTTCTCGCTTTCTTTTTTGTATCCTTTTTCAAAAATTTCTTCTTTCTCCTATCACCTCCACTGACATTGATTATGACGACTTGTTTGCTAATGGTATGTTGGGCTGATGATGATGTTTTGTATGCTGTTATTCTCAGTGTTAATAATAGAGACGGTTGCTGCTAATGAGGAAGAGGAATGAAGCAGGAGAAGGATGTGTTGATGTTAAACTTTGTTTAAGACTCAGACGCGTTTGTTTGTGTTACCCTTGCTCGTTCATATTTTTTTTTTTTTGATATCGTGTTTTACGTTTTTCATTTCGGTTCCTTTTTACTTTTGCAACTCATTTTGAGTTTATTTACTTTATTTTAACGCCTCAGGATATGCATGTAGCACGTACTTTATTTCCCAATTGTTATACGTTTCTGTTGTTGTTCCATTTTTTTTTTTCTTTGCTTCTGCTGTCTTCATGCTTTTTCTGCTTCGGAATTGATGCTGTTATTGCTACTTTTGTTATTGTTGTTGTTGTTGTTGTTATTTTATAAGTTGTTATAGAGCTAAAAACTACAACTTTAGTTTCTGGCTAAATTTGTTGAAATAATATTTTCTTACTAAATGAACTTTAATATGAGCAAACACACAAGTGTTTCTTGGAATTTATCAAAGAATTAAAAATAATTTTAAAAGTTATGGCAGAATTAAAGGCTTAGTCCCAATTTACATGAAGCAATTCTTCAGGCTAAGTGTGTGAACATCGAATAAATTTCAACGAAAAATTATATAAATTTATTTAATAAAAATTGCGATTTATTTAATTTTGAAATTTTAAAATATTCATTAGATTTAGTTAGCAATCACCAAGTTATTGCTAGACACTTTTAAATACAATTTTTGTTCATACTTTAATATTAAAATATTTGTGCCACCTGATTTTGTGTGAACAATGCTTAATATTTGAAAGCTTAACGAAAACTTTATGATTTTTTTTAATCAAGGCGTGTAGAAAGTACTTCTAATTGTGGAATTGAATTTAAGCAACATGTCATAAAGATGTATATTGGGTGTTTTTTAGATGTATAGAGTTCTCTAAGTTGGCAACATTTTTAAAACTGGCGGCCATTTGATCAGCTATCAATACACTCTATACAAGCCGATATACAGCTCGATATATAGAAAAAAACTGCGTTGGAGCCAGTCATGTGCCAAAAGTCATATTTAAATTATATTGCCAGAAGATTGTCTTTCGAATAAAGTAAATTTCATGTCAATTTAAAAAAATCATATTTTTTTTATTCCATTTCAAAGTACAATACATTAAAAAAACACAGAACCATGTTTTTCAGACGTCAGTCTATTCACTTTGAAATGCTAAACAAAACTGCAGATAAATCACTTGACTGCTGACAAATTGGCCGCCAGTTAAAAAAGTGTTGACAACTTAAAGAACTCTGTACATCTAAAAAAACACAATGGGCCATAACTATAGATAAACACTAAAGTCGGTTCTTTTTAAAAACAACTTTAAACTTAAAACCTACTTTTAATTATTTTGTAACTACAGTACTTTTCACTTATAGTCACGTCGCTTACAGTCCATTTATAGTCATGCAAAATATTAACGATATAGTCTATGAGCGATATAATCACATTTGACATATATGCCACCTATGTGTGGTTATTTAAAGCTTACTTACATGCAAATTATTGAGGATATTGTCACATAGTACATTTACATAGGTAATATTACATAGCGATTTAAGCTAAAAACCAATAAAATTTACTAAAAATCAAATTGTAAACTGACTGCCAACCTATGGCAGGGCGTATGAGTTTTAAACTCTACCGGCTTTGCATTAAAGAGTTTTCTTGACTGCCGGTAGAAAGGGTTTTAAACTCTATGCTAAGTCAAACTTTTCTTGGCTGCCGGCCTATGGTCGTGCTGAAAGTTTTTAAACTTGCTAGTTTTCTATATCCGAACTTTAATGATCATTAACTCTGGAAAAAGGAAGTTAATATGGCCATATAATATATTGAGGGTGCTGTAGCTTAATTGGTTAGCGCATTTGATCATTAAGCATGAGTTGGTATTTGTAGACCGGGTTCGATTCCCAGCCGCTGCTACTCAAACAACATTAGTTTCTGATAATTATTATTTTTCTTTCTATCCATTATAACTAATATTTATCACAGCGCCTTACTTCGGTGGTATAGCATTCAAATGCCACGGAAGTAAAATAATTAAATAAAGACTATAAAATCAAGCTTTAAAAGTAATGCGCCTACTCACCACCAGAGGCGCTGCAATGCTGCACTAAAACAAGCATAATGCGTAAATTTTCATTAAATTATTTTTACTGAAGTAGGAATTGTTTTACAACTTGAAAAATTTTTTTATTTTTGATAATTTTTCTTGACTGGGATTCGAACCTGGGTTGTTGGTTGAATTTACATATGTTTCGAGAAACACCACTTTCTCACATCAGAATTCTTTTTTGCGATCTGACCCCTTGCACCACTACGGTGCCTGCTAGTCAACAGACAAACATCAATCTTTTAACCAGTTAATGGATAAACAAGTTTCTCAAACTAGTTTATCACCATAAACAACTTATAACTAGTTTATGGCGTAGGTGTAAATGCACTATAAGATTTCGAATGCAACACTGTTCACAACTGTGTTTAGTGAAAAAAATTGTATAAAATAGCAAATGACAACAAAAGAAAACAAGAGAAATCATTAAAAAATCAATGTGAAAGTAAGTTTGTTTACATAGAAACACAACAACCATATAGAATATTTTTTGTATTGTTTTCCAACTGTCAAATGATTATTGAGTAAGCTGAAAATTGCGTATGCCTGAACACTTAAAATAATATTGTCAATTAACCGAATATTGACTCAATTAAGTATCATATCTGAACACAGTATAAGATTGCAGTTTATGAAAAGGGTTGTTTTGTCAAAAGTCCACAGATATGAATAAATACCAATTTCATACAAAATAAATTTTATAATAATTTTTCTTTTTAGCAATTAAAAAACCTAATTTATAAATTTTAAAAGTTGTCCACCTATTCTCTATTTTATCTTTATTTTGAGAGCAATTCTAATATACATATACATACATAAGTATTTACACAATTTGTAACCAGAAGAACTTAATAATAGTAATATTTACTTTGAAAGATAATTATTTTACAAAATACTACAGATTTGTCTATTATGTCTTTTAAATACATGAAAATAAACATTATTACTTCATATGAGTATAAGTTATTATCAATATTCTAATATGTATAACACTTAAAAACTTAACTTATTTCTTTTTCTTAAAGATTTGTTAGTAAAATTACAAATATATATACATATATATGTATATAAATAAAAATTTTAATTGTATAAAAACCTTACCTTAAATATAAATTAAATTAACTTATTACATATCTTTAAATTAAACGCCCGAACCGATTTCCGTTTTATTTACACTATTTACATAATTGACAACTCTACCACGCACAAATATCAAAAACATAACTTCATTTCCTACATGAAGTTTACTTTTTCTTGCTCTGCTCTTATTATTTTAATTTTGCTCTTATTCGCTCTTATTCGCTCTTTATATTTTTACTATCAACAACAAAACAACAACAACACATTTCAATACACAGCATTAGGAGCATCAATTTTAGATACACACAAAATCATGTGCAAAGGGCTTTTGTATAGAAAAACAACAATAACAATTGAATACAACAGTAAAATGCAACAACAACAATAAAATTACTTCAAACACAATGATTTATTTACATACATATGTGATGATGGGTATTCTTTCACTGATTTATTTAAACAAAATCTTGATTTTAACACTGATTCTTATAAAAGTTAATAACTTTATTATTCAGTTACATTAAGACGTTAATTATTTGTTTAATTTTGCAAAATTTACTCACTTTAACTATATTTAAAAGGTATTACAAGACGAAGCGAAATTAAGAACAACAGTTTTAAGTGACGTACGCGTAGAAACTGAAGATTTATTTGGATACTAGAGCAGAGTTGCCAGTATATAGGGCGTTTATTAATAAAGTTATTTGCGTTTTTGGTAGTAAAAGGATTTAGTTAAATAGGATTTTAAATTAATTCCTAATAATTTTATTCTATATTCTTCGACCTTTTTAATGATTTTTATTAAATAATTTTTAAGCTTGAGGTCACTTTTTTGTTTTTTATAAAAGATTTTTTAATTCTTATATATAATTCACTCAATATTTCGATTTCCTTTGGAAATCTTCTTCAGGAGTTAATTTAATATTATAAAAATTGTCTATGTGTAAAATTTTTTTTTTTTTTTTTTATATAAGTTTGAAAGGGGTTGACAAAATTGAAAACATGTTTTACAGAAAAATAATTTTAAATTTTCGATAATAACATTGAACAGTAAAAAATTATAACAGAAATATAGTAACATTTTAAATAATAACATTTTGGAATTATAACATTTTTTAAATACATAAATTGTGTTAATTTCTCCTATTGTTAATATTTATATTTTTGTTCAATAGGTGTCTGTAATTTTGAGCTAAGTTTTCTGTGTCTTTCTTAAAATTTATTCTTCTTTCTGATGGTACATTATTTATATGTAACATTTCTAACATGTATCTTCGTTTTGTAGAATTTTCTGTGTTCAATATAGATGTGTTATCAAAATCTGGGTAGTGGTTAAAATCTCTACAATGGGTTGATAAAGCTGTTTTTTGTGTTAAATTATAATTTCTATATTTCTGGTCATGTCTATGTCCTGCTAATCTAATTTTAAGTTTTGTCCCTGTTGTTCCTATATATATTTTGTTACATTGTCCGTTACTATTACCACCACAAGGAATTTTATATACTAAATTTTACATATCTGTCTTTTCTAATATATCTTTAGTTTTTGTGAATAATCTTCCTACATTATTATTTACCTTATGTGCCATTTTGTATGTTGTTTTGTTATATATTTTTAAATGTTCTATTCTTTCTGAAAATCCAGGTATATATGATATTAATATTAATTAATGCAAACTGGTAATTATTTAAAAATAATTCAATTATATATTTATTTATTAACAGCATTTTAAAATCATTTGGATAGACATGATAACACTTTTTGGAATATATAACAGATGATCAGCCAAAAGTTCTAAATAAGATTAAATTCTAGTATAAGAGCACCATATTTTTACTAAAGGTTATGCTTAACATAATGTTATAGTCTGCTTTTATAACCGGCCCATAGTTCCTAAGATATGGACATCCAAATTTCGAATATTTAATATGTTGTACTTTTATTATACCCTTCACCTTCATGAGAAGGGTATATATGTATAAGTTTGCCATTCCGTTTGTAATTTCCCCAATATAATTTTCCGGCCGTATACAGTATATATATTCTGGATCCTTATAGATAGCGGAGTCTATTAAGCCATGTCCGTCTGTCTGTTTGTCTGGATGTTGATATCAATTTTTTGAAGTCCCCAGATATATGCGGGATCTAAATCTTCAATAATTCTGTCAGACATGCTTTCGAGAAGTTTTCTATTCAAAATCACAATCCGTCCACAAATAACGGAGATATGAGCAAAAATCCGAGACAACCTCTGAAAATTACATCAAAAAAACTAAGAGTATTAATATTGTTATAATTAATTTTTTCATAAACAGATGGCGCTGATCAACAAAGTGATAAAGTTTGTTCTTAAACCGTAATATAAATGTGTAAAAAGTTTTCGAAAATTTTAAGTATGTTCTTAAACCGTAATACAAGTGCAAGTGCGTAAAAAGACAGTGGTTAATTTTTTTTTAATTTTGTTTGTGTACATTTAAATAAATAAAGACTCGTTATATTTTCTTCAAACTACTTGACGCTTTTATTTTGCAATTAAAAAGAATCCGGTTTATTTAAAGGAAATAAACCACCGTTTTTAAAAGGTAAAAACGTAACAATATAATATATACATATATGTATGTATGTATAATCAGGTATGTGATGCAGAACGATAACGATAACAAGTGAGTTTTAGAAGTTAATTTTTTCGTAATATGTCTGTACACAATTCCTACTCAGTAAAAATATTTTAATGAAAATTAAATTTAGTGAACTCAAAGCCTAACTAAAGAAATATCAAACATTTTAAATATTGACAGTTCAACTTAAAATAATAATTATTCTAATTTTATTAATATATTATTATATGTATATTATTTAATGTGTCATATTTTAACCCTTTTACGCGTGGTGTACATTATAAAGTACGTCGATTTTATCAACCCGTCACTGATTTGTTCTGAAATTAAAAAAAAATATTTTTAATATTGAACCTAGTGAATTTAAAAATTTAAGAATTATATACATATATACATATTATGTAAAAGTTGTTTTAAAAATCTAACAAATAAGGAATATGTATGTATATTAACCAAAATGAATAAAAAACAAGTAAGAGCGCTATATTCGGCTATGCCGAATCTTATATACCCTTCACCTTTGTTGTAGATGCATAATTATATTCAGGTATGTGACAATGAGTGAGTTTTTGAAGTCCATTTTAAAGTATTTATAATTAAATTTTTAAAATTTTTGTTTTAAGATTCTCTTTAATAGCAAATTTTCTTTACATGTTGTGGGATAAAACTGTTTTAGTACAGACATATTACGAAAAAATTAACTTCTAAAACTCACTTGTTATCGTTATCGTTCTGCATCACATACCTGATTATACATACATACATATATGTATATATTATATTGTTACGTTTTTACCTTTTAAAAACGGTGGTTTATTTCCTTTAAATAAACCGGATTCTTTTTAATTGCAAAATAAAAGCGTCAAGTAGTTTGAAGAAAATATAACGAGTCTTTATTTATTTAAATGTACACAAACAAAATTAAAAAAAAATTAATCACTGTCTTTTTACGCACTTGTATTACGGTTTAAGAACATACTTAAAATTTTCGAAAACTTTTTACACATTTATATTACGGTTTAAGAACAAACTTTATCACTTTGTTGATCAGCGCCATCTGTTTATGAAAAAATTAATTATAACAATATTAATACTCTTAGTTTTTTTGATGTAATTTTCAGAGGTTGTCTCGGATTTTTGCTCATATCTCCGTTATTTGTGGACGGATTGTGATTTTGAATAGAAAACTTCTCGAAAGCATGTCTGACAGAATTATTGAAGATTTAGATCCCGCATATATCTGGGGACTTCAAAAAATTGATATCAACATCCAGACAAACAGACAGACGGACATGGCTTAATAGACTCCGCTATCTATAAGGATCCAGAATATATATACTGTATACGGCCGGAAAATTATATTGGGGAAATTACAAACGGAATGGCAAACTTATACATATATACCCTTCTCATGAAGGTGAAGGGTATAATAAAAGTACAACATATTAAATATTCGAAATTTGGATGTCCATATCTTAGGAACTATGGGCCGGTTATAAAAGCAGACTATAACATTATGTTAAGCATAACCTTTAGTAAAAATATGGTGCTCTTATACTAGAATTTAATCTTATTTAGAACTTTTGGCTGATCATCTGTTATATATTCCAAAAAGTGTTATCATGTCTATCAAAATGATTTTAAAATGCTGTTAATAAATAAATATATAATTGAATTATTTTTAAATAATTACCAGTTTGCATTAATTAATATTAATATCATATATACCTGGATTTTCAGAAAGAATAGAACATTTAAAAATATATAACAAAACAACATACAAAATGGCACATAAGGTAAATAATAATGTAGGAAGATTATTCACAAAAACTAAAGATATATTAGAAAAGACAGATATGTAAAATTTAGTATATAAAATTCCTTGTGGTGGTAATAGTAACGGACAATGTAACAAAATATATATAGGAACAACAGGGACAAAACTTAAAACTAGATTAGCAGGACATAGACATGACCAGAAATATAGAAATTATAATTTAACACAAAAAACAGCTTTATCAACCCATTGTAGAGATTTTAACCACTACCCAGATTTTGATAACACATCTATATTGAACACAGAAAATTCTACAAAACGAAGATGCATGTTAGAAATGTTACATATAAATAATGTACCATCAGAAAGAAGGATAAATTTTAAGAAAGACACAGAAAACTTAGCTCAAAATTACAGACACCTATTGAACAAAAATATAAATATTAACAATAGGAGAAATTAACACAATTTATGTATTTAAAAAATGTTATAATTCCAAAATGTTATTATTTAAAATGTTACTATATTTCTGTTATAATTTTTTACTGTTCAATGTTATTATCGAAAATTTAAAATTATTTTTCTGTAAAACATGTTTTCAATTTTGTCAACCCCTTTCAAACTTATATAAAAAAAAAAAAAAAAAAAAAAAATGTTACACATAGACAATTTTTATAATATTAAATTAACTCCTGAAGAAATCGAAATATTGAGTGAATTATATATAAGAATTAAAAAATCTTTTATAAAAAACAAAAAAGTGACCTCAAGCTTAAAAATTATTTAATAAAAATCATTAAAAAGGTCGAAGAATATAGAATAAAATTATTAGGAATTAATTTAAAATCCTATTTAACTAAATCCTTTTACTACCAAAAACGCAAATAACTTTATTAATAAACGCCCTATATACTGGCAACTCTGCTCTAGTATCCAAATAAATCTTCAGTTTCTACGCGTACGTCACTTAAAACTGTTGTTCTTAATTTCGCTTCGTCTTGTAATACCTTTTAAATATAGTTAAAGTGAGTAAATTTTGCAAAATTAAACAAATAATTAACGTCTTAATGTAACTGAATAATAAAGTTATTAACTTTTATAAGAATCAGTGTTAAAATCAAGATTTTGTTTAAATAAATCAGTGAAAGAATACCCATCATCACATATGTATGTAAATAAATAATTGTGTTTGAAGTAATTTTATTGTTGTTGTTGCATTTTACTGTTGTATTCAATTGTTATTGTTGTTTTTCTATACAAAAGCCCTTTGCACATGATTTTGTGTGTATCTAAAATTGATGCTCCTAATGCTGTGTATTGAAATGTGTTGTTGTTGTTTTGTTGTTGATAGTAAAAATATAAAGAGCGAATAAGAGCGAATAAGAGCAAAATTAAAATAATAAGAGCAGAGCAAGAAAAAGTAAACTTCATGTAGGAAATGAAGTTATGTTTTTGATATTTGTGCGTGGTAGAGTTGTCAATTATGTAAATAGTGTAAATAAAACGGAAATCGGTTCGGGCGTTTAATTTAAAGATATGTAAAAAGTGAATTTAATTTATATTTAAGGTAAGTTTTTTATACAATTAAAATTTTTATTTATATACATATATATGTATATATATTTGTAATTTTACTAACAAATCTTTAAGAAAAAGAAATAAGTTCAATTTTTAAGTGTTATACATATAAAAATATTGATAACTTATACTCATTTGAAGTAATAATGTTTATTTTCTTGTATTTAAAGGATATAATAGAAAAATCTGTAATATTTTGTAAAATAATTATCTTTCAAGGTTTCGAGCATTTTCTGATGAGAAAAATTGTAATCCCTGAATGCTTCAACACATATTGGAGCGACCTACGGAAAGAACTATGATATTTCTCAATAATTAATTTGATTTGGGGAGCTTTTCTTGAAGACAGTCTGCCGTATTTATAAAAAATAAAGTAGACTTGAAGTATGCTTTTAGAGAAAATTTTCATACAAAATTTTCTTAAAGTACATTTGAAGTCTACTTTAATTTTTTATAAATACGGCAGAGTATGTTTGCATTGGTCAAACTCCAAATGAATGCTTCTCATTACACAAAATTACAACATTCAAATTTGTCTTCGAAAAATATTAACGTGCTTGAATGACCCGCATGTTCTCCAGTACAGAGCAAAATTAAGAACATTTAGGGAATATTATTACCGAATTTAATACCGAAAATATGAAAGCATATATCACCAAAAAGTAGCTGTTATAGATGCTTGCAGATCTATATTTAAAGATTGATAGAATTTTTGAGTTGATAAAAAAAAAAAATGAGGCCTAACACATTATAAAAGCTTAAATTTTTATTATAGTTACGAAACACTAAATAATTTTTAAGAGGTAAAATAATAAGTAATGATTGTTTTCATTAAATAATTTTTTTTGTTCGTTTCACATACATTTAGGTTAAACTGTTTTACTTATTCTTTAACTTCCAAAATTTAGAAAAGTTTTCTGTACATATGTATGTGTATTTATCCATCATGTAATTAAATTGTGTAGAATGACCAAATCAAAAAAAAAAAAAAAAACTGAATATACCTATAAACATCTCTTAAAAATCATGTTTAAGTACATTTTATACTCAATTAGTTGTACATTATACTCAAATACAATGTCCATTAACAACTTCTACACAAGTTATAAATACCACCTGTAGACCAACTACCTGCGAAAAAAATCAACAAAAACAAACTACATACATACATTAAGTAACAAATTGGTGAAAACAAACAAAATACCTTTTTTTATAAATCATTATTACACAAAATAGAGCTATACTCTAATAGAACAAAAGGCGTGAAGTAATTCATGTACATAGTTATTGATAGTATGGAATCATAAGACAATTTATACCATTTTGATGCGTATTTAAGAGAATGTTGGAAGTTGACTTTAAATGGAGTATTGCCAAACATGGAGTGAACTAAACAATATTACGGTTTGCGATTTCCTTTTACATGAAACTTATTTTTGCATTTTATGGGCATTTATGTATCATTGAGTCATATTTCGGGAAGATGTTTATATGGAGGCAATGAGAAATTATGGACCAATTTTTACTATTTTCCTCACTATTTCTTATTTTATCATAGAAATAATGTGTACAAAATATCGTAGTAAAATTGCAAAAACGAAAAGGTTAAAAAATATCAAATTTGTATGAAGCTGGTCGCACATTTTTGTCCATAACTCTGGTTCTGCTTTATCGATTTTGCTGACTTTCAATACTAAACTTTCCTACAAAATAAAACCAGTGTTATATATTTTGGACGTGAAAGTGTTTTACACAGACGGGCGGACAGATGAACATAGCTTAAATGACATTAAATTTCAAATATACTTTGTTGGGTCGCACGGAATGACGAACCAGTTCACCAGTTATATTATTGGAGGGTATAAAAAGTTATTAATATAAGAGGAGTGTTTTGAAAAGAAAACATAATGGTAAATATTCACTTTTTTAATAAATCTCATCAATCAGTAATATAAAAAGAACAATTCCAATTAGATGTCAACAGCTAACTGGAATTTTTATTTCAGTAAACTCACTGATTACTTACATACATTACGTTTCATAAGACATCTTGCAGAAGGTCTCGCTTCATGGTGAATATTTCAGTTGATTTTATCGAATGTCGCGTTCTTGTACCTTAATAATAATTTAATCAACTTTACTCAAAATTTAGTGACTTCAATTAACAATTTTACTGCACAAATTTGTCAATCCGTCCTCACCTTTTAAATAATAAAAAATGTATCTCACTTGACAGTGACTGTAAACATCATGACATGCCATAGTATTCTTACATATTTAAAAAAAAAATCAACTTTGTTATTTATATTTATAACATTAGTCAAGCTATTGTATAAATTTTAACATTTTACTATTTTTCTTTTACTTTCAGAGCTCTTAAAATAATAAAGAACTGTGGATCAGTATTTGGTGAGTAAAAGCTAATTTTCTAAATGTGAACAATATTTTCTTTTTAGTCACAAAAATTTCAAATAATAAACTCTTTTCAAGTTCTTGTCGAACTTAAATACTTGCTACTATATGAACATATTATGTTCATGCTATGTTTTCAACATTTTGAAACACAATTAATCTCCATATGTTTGCTTTTCATATGAATTTGAAGAATTACAAGAAGTTATAATGAAATAAACAACCTGTTGGCTTAGAAAAAATTGAAACTTGCATTCTGTTTTGCTTAGTCTAGTGCCTCCTTTACTAACCTATAATGCTCGCTGGCTAAAAAACACACAAAAATAGAGATGAAGGCGTTAAGTTGCATGATGTAAGCAGCCAATTGACCGGCCCTACCTGTGATATAAACTGTTCATGAAACTCGCCTCTCAATTTGGGCATTGTTTCCCGTTCTGTGTAGCATGTGGCATCGCTGCCTTAATCGTCTTTGATAAAATACGGTCAAATGATGCCACCAGCTCATAATCTACACCAAACGGTGTGTTTTGGCAGTTCTTGTAATGCCTCTGACTGCTCTTAACACCAAATACGACAATTTTACTTGTTTACACGTATGTATTCAACCAACAATAAGCTTCGTCGTTGAATACAATTTTCCGATAGAAAGTGCCTAATAATAAAAGATATGATCGCAGAAAGTAAGAGAGTTTTAATAATTGAAATTGAACAAAAATTTAAAGACTTAAAATGTGAGATTATAAATGAAGTGAAAGGCGAATTAAAAGAATTAAATGATAGAATAAATAAATTAGAGACGGTCAATACGGAAATTGATCAATTAAAATCTGACGTTGAAAATTTAAAAATTAAATGTTTAAATCATGAAAATTCTATGGTGGCGTCTGAAGTACGCATAACTGGCATACCTTTTTATAACAATGAAGACTTAAATAAAATTTATGAAAATATATGCAACTCTCTAAACACTACTATGCCTGTGATTAAATCTATTTTTCGTGTAAAACACTACAACAACCAAGGAAGAGTTATTGATCCACCCATTGTTATAAAATTTAACACGCCGTATGAGAAAAACTATTTTCTGAGAACTGTTGCAGCTCATCGTCGTAAATTTAAATCGCCGCTACGATTGTCCGATGCCGGTTTCCAAAGTGATAAGAGTTTTTACATCAATGAAAACCTTACCCCGCACAATTATGGTATATTTAAAACAGCGATTGGACTAAAAAAGGATAAGCTATTGAAATCAGTTTATACTCTGAGGGGAACTGTCTACATTAAGCAACATGAGAATGATGAACCCAACAAAATTATTTTTCCAGAGCAATTGAGGCAGTTTTTTCGCTGCACTACACAAGTTTTTTAATGACCTTATGATAATGACTCTATATTTGTTTGTTGCTTTACTAATTGTTTTGAAAATTGTTTTGAATTTCTTTAATAATTACATGACTTTATTATTTTATCTGACTTCAACATTTAATTTAATTTTACTATTTCAACACATGACTTTATTATTTTATCTGACTTCAACATTTAACCCATTATTGGCCGCTACCCTAAAGCGCAGGAATTTTTTGAAACCCTGGCAGAGGGTTGCTTTAGATACTCCAATTAAGGATATTTTTCACAAAATTTTCCTTCCCGATATGTAGTTTTGTAAATATGGACTGGTCGAAAAATCGACCACTGGCCAAAAGCAGTTATAATAAAAAATATGATTTTTTTGTAAAAAGAAATATTTCCTTAGGCTTTAATTATGTTAAATAAATAAGAAAATTATTTCATAAGTTTTTCTTATAAATCTTTATGGTACTCATCAAAACAGTTTGTATATAAATATATATTATACTTCTTGCAGGTAAAAATTGTATGTTTTTTGCACAATTTGCAGCGCCGATATTTATCTTCAGGACTTCTAATAATTGAGTGTACATTTTTGTTGGTCCTGGAATCATTTGGAAATGAATTAATATCCTCACTGTTGATCTCCATGTCATATTTTAACAAATGTGTTGTTACTTCGGAACGAAAATCTATTTGTGAACGCGGTTTTGCCTTTTGGAGCTTTGCCAATATACAGTGAATCTTCCATGCATTCACCATTGCGTTACCTAAAGCACTAGTTCATATTGGCCACCACCACTTCTTACCCTTAATGCAGATGCGATAATTGGCCACGGCATTGTCATGGATGTCAACACCTCCCATTCCGTTGTTATACTCTTGGATTACTTTTGGATGTGGAATATTGATAATCTTCTTTTGTTTTCGGCAATACCGTTTAGCATTTGCCATTCGTTCAACTGTGGAATTATTCGTGATAACATTAACAACCGAATTGTCGTTCCAACGCACTAATATTATTTCTTGCTAATCATCGAGCAACTGATCAAATTCTCCGCGCTTGCTTTTTTTAGATTTTTTAACGGAATTTTTGACATTCTGTTTTCTCGTATTATAACGGTAGCATAAAATTTGCGGTCATTCAATAAGGTGATAGGATGAAAAAAAATTGTCAAAAAAACTATATGACAATCGGGGTCTGACACGTTAGCCAATAAATCCAGAACAGTTTGAGCCCCAATACCAATGTCCTTATCGCCATTTAGGTGTATCATAATCCGATTTTTTTTGGGTCTTTCCTTTTCGTAACGTTATTGTAGAATAACGATATTGAGAACTCTTCAGTTGCATTTCTGTACTTATCATTTAAATTCTGTACATTGTCTGTTTCTACAGAATATTGTAATTCTACACTACCAGCAATTTCTTTCAGGGTCCTCATTCTTGTCATTTTGATTTATTTCATTGTCGTCCAAATCTACTTCATCAGTTATAGAGCCCATATTTGGTGGTGGTATATAAACTATATCCACATATTTGGCTGCCGCAATAGCTGCATCTTGTTCGTCATCTGAATCTAGCTCGTTTAAAATACTAATAATTTCCAATATTTTTACTGATTTATGAATCGGCATACTGATCAACAAAAAAACTATTCACTTTCACTGTCATGTTCATACTGATATTTTACCTAAAATATTTCAATAACAAAAGAAAATCAAAATATTCGGGAATTCCCCTGATTAAAAAACACAATGTAATAGTTAGTAAGCGTAAACTTCCGGGTGACACATAGAAAACTATTGTCAGGTATAAAATAAAACATTAAAATTTAAAAAGTTTTCTGAATGCGACTGTATGACTTACGGCCAGTGGTCGATTTTTCGACCACTAAAGTTTGTGGGAATTTAAAAGTGAGAAATCTTATAACTCACAAATTGGGTTTCTTCGATTCTTAAAATATATTATTTAGGCTTTAAAAAAAAATAAAAATAAAAAACAAAATTTTTGAATTTTTCATATATTTTTAAATTTGAAAAAAATGTGAAAAATATGCTTTTTTTTGCTGTTATACCAAAAAGTTTTGGAAATTCTTCAGAAAACCAATTCAATGCAAATATTTTAAACACCATTACAAATTTTATATTTTTGAAAATCGATCTAAAAAATCATAGTTAACTTTGGCAATAAACAACAATAAAATAGGTGGTCGAAAAATCGACCAGTGGCAAAAAATGGGTTAATTTAGTTTTACATTTTCAATACTTTGTTATTTTTGCTTCAATTACAATGATTCAATTTCTTAATTTAATATTATCTTTATATTATATAATTTCTGATTTTATTAGCATTACACACATTATTATGCACTTTTATGACTTTTAACAGTGATGATCGTGGAAGGTCCAAAGACTTAACAATGAATATGGTTAGAATTTTGGCTAACTATAAAAGAGGTTTTAAAATTGTACACATAAATGCACAAAGTTTAAATAATAAATTGGATGAATTTAAAATTGTTTTTGAGAACTCTGGTATTGATGTTATTTGTGTTTCGGAAACATGGCTGTTAACATCAACCCCAGATAATAATATATGTCCCAATGGGTACAAGGTATTTAGAGATGATAGAGGAAGTCATGGTGGCGGTGTGGCCATTTTTACAAAGAATAGCATTTCTTGCAAAATATGCAACAAATCATCTTTGACTTACAGTACAACTGAACAAGCGGTTGAGTTTATATTTATCGAAATTTCTTCATTTGGCAAAAAGATGCTGGTAGGTTGTGTTTATAGGCCAAATAAGAGAATACCATTAACTGTTTTGTATTCAACACTAGAAACTCTCGCCACAGTGTATAATGATATAGTCATTACTGGTGATTTTAACTCAAACGTATTAGTGGAGACAACGCTCCATGATAATATGTTATCGCTTGGTCTTTTTCCAGTCAACATGATTAATCCAACGCACCATACATCCACAGCAAGCACGCTGATTGATCTTTTCTTTGTGTCCAATACTACGAATATAGTTCTGTATGATCAAATATCTGCTCCGTGTTTTTCTAAACATGATCTAATATTCCTAACTTATAACTTTCAAATCCAACAAATTGAACAGTGTTTCAGTTATCGTGACTTTAAGAATCTAGATTTTAATATTTTATATGAATATTGTTCCCATATTGCCTGGAATGATATCTATTTTATGTACACCGTTGATGAACAATCTTCATTTCTGGAACACAATATTCAATATCTTTTCGATCAAACAGTACCACTAAAATATAAAAAAACAGTACATACTCAAAAACCATGGTTTTCAAATTCTGTTAAGAATGCAATACAATTGAGGGACTTAGCATATGCCAGGTGGAAAAGATTTAAAACTCCTGAACTAAAATTACAATATTCCAATGCCAGGAAAAATGTAAATAAACATATTAAACAGGCAAAAACTGAATATTATTCCAACCGCTTTGACTCAGCAATCAATTCTCAACAAACTTGGAATATCATTCGCGAAATAGGAATTGGCAATACTAATAATCGTACAGATTGTAATGTGGATGCAAACATGCTTAACAGAACTTTCACTGACATACCTGTAGTACAGGCAAATCCCACTTTTTTTAATTTTTCCTCATGCTCGCCAAATACAAATACTGGAATAATTAGTGAACATTTCCAATTTTCGTGCGTTACTCAATATGACGTTATTTCAACAAGCTCTTTGATTAAATCAAATGCAGTAGGAGTTGACGACATACACCCGAAGTTTATAAGATTACTTTTACCCATGATTCTACCGTATGTTACTTATCTATTTAATACTATTATAATGTCAAGTACGTATCCGTTAAACTGGAAACACGCAAAAATTCTACCATTACCTAAATCGAATGGAGAATATAGACCGATAGCTATCTTGTGTTTTCTATCGAAGGTTTTAGAGAAGCTCTTGTATAAACAAATGATGGAATATATTGATACTCATAGTTTACTTTCCAGCACGCAATCGGGGTTTCGTCAGAATCACAGCTGCGTTACGGCTCTTGTGGAGGTTAGCGAAAATATACGTCAAGGATTAGATAAAGGTAGTATGAATTTTTTAGTACTTCTAGACCATTCTAAGGCGTTCGATACGGTAGACCATGACATACTCATTAAAAAACTGTACCACTTTTTTCGGTTTAGCGACACTTCTACTAAACTTATATATTCGTATCTTACGAACCGCACACAATCGGTGTTTGTGAACAATACATGGTCAGATAGCGTATCTCTTAATAGAGGAGTACCTCAAGGCTCTATTTTAGGACCACTCTTATTTTCATTATATATAAATGATTTGCCAAACCAACTCTCTAAATGCAACATCCATTTATACGCAGATGACGTGCAACTTACTCTAAGTAGCTCTGTTCAAAATATAGCCTCAGGAATATCATCTCTAAATGAGGATTTAAACAAAATTTACCTCTGGGCTTGTGCAAATGGACTCTGTTTGAATCCACACAAATCTAAATGCATTGTGATATGTAAAAGGAGCTTAAATCGTTACATTTCTGAAGATATTGTTTTAAATGGTGAAAAAATCGAAATTGTTAATTCAGCGAAAAATCTCGGTATAATCTTCAATAGCAATCTGACATGGACTGATCATATAAACTCACTGGTTGGTCAAACATACATAAAGTTACGAGCTCTCTGGTCTACACAATATTTTACACCAATAAGAATAAGAACCTTACTAGCCAAGACGTATCTGATTCCTTCTCTAATATATGGGTGCGAGTTGTTTGGAAGCTGTGATTCAAGTAGTAAAAGTAAGCTTAATATATTGTTTAACAACATAATAAGATATGTGTATGGATTGAGAAGGTTTGATCATGTTTCTGCTGTTTCCAATAAACTTTACGGAGTTTCACTTGATAGCCTATTAAAAATTCGTATTCTTGTATTCTTGCACAAAATAATAAATACTCAAACACCCAAATATATATTTGAAAAAATACGTTTCTTCCAATCGTCTCGAAATCGAAATATTATAATACCTCGACATCAATACCTAGTGTCTGAATGGCACTTTTATGTACATGCCGCTCGTCTTTGGAACAATCTTCCACGAAATCAACAAATAAATAGTAATGCTAATAGTTTCAGAAATTTTTTATATAACTTTTTCACGTAAGATGTTATCAATATAGGTTTTTCTGTATCTAATTTGTTTATGCTCATAATAAAATTGTTTATAACGTAATGCGTTCCTGTACTATAAATATAAGACTTAGTCTTGTTGTACAGGAAATGAAAAAATTCAATAAATAAATAAATAAATAAATAAAAGTTGCTAAAAGATCACACTTTTTAATATTGATCTCATTGGCTCTTGACAATTTCCTCATTATTTATCATATTTTGTGTGGGATAATTTGCAAAAAGGGTTTATCACACGCAATTAAATTAATATAAAACTTATGTTATAAATTATAAGCAAAGCAAACAAATAAAAATAAAATAGTAAACTTTGATATTTTATGCAAATATTTCACTAGACACAGTTGAAACAAGTAAGAAAGTATAGTCGGTCAAACCCGAGCATATAATACTCTACACCCAGTATATGTATAAAACAGTTTTTCAGAAATGGGTGTTATATGGGAGATATAACCTATTGTGGACCAATCATCTAAAAATTTAGTGTCATGATGTCTGTGAACATAAGTATTATATATGTTAAACTCCATCGGGATATAAATACTTTTAAACGATTTATGGAACTTAAAGTGAATTACGGAGAGGGCCTTATACGGGAGTTTCTACAAATTATGGCCCGATCATAATAAAATTGTACAGTATTATTTTTAGACATATTAAATATATGTTCGTTCAATATTATTTGGATACCAAAATTTTTGAGAGAGTTATGCTCTTTAAAGTGATTTTTGGAAGTGGGCCTTGAATGGGAGCTACGACTAATTATGGACCGATCATAATAAAATCAGACCATATTATTTGTAGACATATGAAATATATTTGCGTTAAATATTATTTGGATACCAATATTTGTGAGAGAGTTATTCTCTTTAAAGTGATTTTCACAAGTGTGCCTTATATGGGAGCTACGAGTAATTATGGACCGATCTGCACAAAATTCGTAGATATGATTTGGCTTTATTTACTACTCAATTGTGATGAAATTTGTTAGGATACTTGCATAATTCAAACATTTATGATCGGTAAACCCAATTTCGGGAGGACATTTGTATGGGGGCCAGGTGAAATAGTGGACCGATTTCCACCAGTTTCAATCCTATTCATCCTTGGACCGAAATAAGATCACGTACCAAATGTTATCGAAATTTCTTTAAAATTGCGACCTGTACTCTGCGCACAAGCTTTACACGGACAGCCAGCCTGCCAGACGGACGGATGGACGGACAACGTTAAGTTGACTCAGGAAGTGATTCTGTGGGTGGGTGTTGGACCAATATTAATTGGCGTTACCAACATCAGCACCAATCCAATATACCCTCCCCACTATGGTGGTGTAGGGTATAACTATGTTTATCTAAATATATACTTATAACTTATTGGGTGATTAAAAAGTACATCATACTTTGAATATTTTATAACCAAAAAGTCAATTCTAAGGATTTTATATAAAAAAATACCCTACGTAATTACTTGTCCGGTATTCTTTCGTTTGAGAAACAACTCTCTGGCCAAAGATTTATCGGTAAGTAATCTATGATTTATACAAGTATCGAAACAAATTTCATCACAAATGAGTGATAAATGAATCCGAATTACATCGACAAATTTTGTGCAGATCGATCCATAATTAATAATAGCTCCCATATAAGGCTCACTTCGGAAAATCACTTTATAGAGCATAATTCTCTTAAAAATGTTGGTATCCAAATAAAATTCAATACAAATAAGTTTCGTATATACAGAAATGATGACGCCTTATTTTATAATGGTCGGTCCAAAATTAGTTAACACTCTCATATAAAACCCTCTCCGTAATTCACTTTAACCTGCATAAATCTTTTAAAAGTATTTATATTGAGATAAAGTATAACATATTCCCAGAAGTCATAGTACTAAATTTTTGGATGAGCGGTCCATAATAGGTCATAACTGCCATCTAGGGATCATTTCTGTAAAAACATGTTTATACATATACTGGGTGAAGGGTATTATAAGGTCGGGTTAAACCGACTATACTTTCTTACTCCTTTAAAATTGTCGATAAAATACATGTTTTTTTCTGCACCAATATCTAAACTAATAACATCATTATTATGTTGCTAGGGTGTCTAAGAAAGTAGCATCATATAACAGGTGTAAAAGCAAAAATAACTACTAGCAGCAGTATAAAGAATAAAAGCAAAAAGTCAGTGAATAATAATGATAATAAGAATACTAACTCAACTGTAAAACACTCAAATCTAACAGTTGCCCAATTCCTACACACACCGCACAACTCTCTATGTAAATCTAGAAAATCAAAATTCTTGTAAGGTACTTTTATTTCGAAAAATTTCTTACATGACTGGCTAAGATATTGTAACTATGTTGTTGGTTTAGTCAAGTGTGAGGTTGAGAATGTGTGTAAGGCAGTTAGGTATATTTATCTGCTTGGTTTTTGTTCATGCTAGCAGAAGATATGAACAGCTGTTTTTCTTAGATTATCAAAGTAGGAGGTAAGAATAATTCTACATTTTTGTTATTGCGAACCTGGTTCATGTTGTCTATGCTCATTTCTTCACTCTTTTCTTACTTATTTTTGGCGTTCATTTCTTTCGTCCTGTTGTATGTGTTTTTGAAGAATTGACTTTTGATTTTTGTAGGTTTTCTACGATTACCATCAGTCTAACAATGTTGAATTTTCCTCTTTTTAACTAATATTTTTAAGACATATTATTTGTTTGGCATGTTGGCCGTGTCTTAATATTAAAGGTCGTTTACTGTTCTCTGTTCTACTTACTTACTTGATAATTCTTTCGTATTGTGTCCTTGCTTAATCGTGCATGCAACGTAAGTAAGTCAGAATTTGTTCTTATTTTTCTCTGTTGCTATTTTTGTGTGTGCTCTTGTAAGTAAGTGAATTTTTTTCTTAAAATCAACAGGATTTTTACCAAAAAAAAAAACAGTAAATAAAAGGACCATTGTTGTTTTTTTTAATTTATAGGATTGTGTTAAAGTAGAGATTTAATTTAATTTTAATCGAAAGTGGTCAGGTAGTGGCTTAAGTAAGACTGTTTTTCTTATTAGAAGCCAGAAAAAGTTTTACAAAGAAATTGAGCAGAAATAAAACAGGTGCAAATGGTTAAACATTAAAGACTGCTATTATAAAGTATTAAAAAAGAAGTGGTATTTAATTGTTGTGATATAATGAAAAGGAAATCTAAGAAGTTGCGTATTTAAAAATCAAACAAAAAATTAAACATTTTTTAAGGTACGGTCGCACTTGGTGAATATTTTACAAAAAAGACGTAACCACTAAATAACATACTGTATATTTGAACTCGTTTATTTATTTAAAAAAAATTTTTATTTAGGCCAAAGCACAACAAATATTTAGTTTTAATTTATTCAATACTGTTTGATATTGCAAAACTCTTGTAAGTGTAAACAACGTTAAACATATTTGTGCTAAAAAAAGTGGTAATGGTTTTTTGAGTAAATATTTGACGTATGTATGTGACTATGCCTTAACATCATATATCACTGTGGTGGGAATGTGATGATGTGCCGATTAGATGGCGTTTTATGCACGACAACAACCCAAAACAACTATAATTTTAATTTGTTAAGCTTACTGCTACAAAAACTCCACATAAATATAATAAGAAACACAAAAACTACACTGGTTTTAGGACTAGAATATTCTTATTCAGTTTTTTTTTAATGCTAAAGCCTAGCATTTTATATATTGTTTGAACAACAATTCTACGAACCTGAAATCTAATTTTGACCATTTAAAATTTATGTCATTACCAATTCTACCCATAATTTAGAGAGTTTGTCTAATATTCATAACAATATTTCGGAATAGAGAGTTTTTTTACAGATGAGGATTCTCACGTTGAGTTTCAATATAATAATAGTGGCGTTAGGTCAAAACGCCCAAGGTCGTAACGCCCAAAACCAAAATTGTCATAACGTCCAAATCTTGTTGTATTGCCCAAAACCCAAAGAAAATAATGGCAAAATGCCCAAATGCTATGTTATATCGCCCAAATGACAAAGTTTGGGTGCTTCGGATTTATATTACCTACATACATGGTCTTGTTGTACCATAAATTAGAGCTTAATTTTTTGACTTGAAAATATTGTAATTTATCTACTTACTCATATAGACCTTTTCCCCAGATTTTTTTAAAAAAATGTTGGATCAAAAAATAATTTTGCGAAATTTATGTGGTCCATATAAATAGGTCATGTTACAGATCGTTGGAAAGGTCTCTAAAATACCTATTATTATCGTCTAATAAAAATATGTAGTTTTCAAGATATAGCTAAATATATTGCAAACTTTGGAGCCCTGCCCAGTCGAAAATAGGCGTGACCGCCCCAATTTTTTTTATTAGAATTTAAAATTCTATTAGTGTTACAATTTTGATAGTGATTTGAAAAAAGTCACTAAAACCGACTTAAGCCAGTGTTTCTTTTGGGCGTTATGACCTAGACTAAATTTGGTAAAAATATTTTGCATAAATTCAATGTCGTTTAGCCCAAATGGCAAAACGTTAAAATTGTTGAACGTTACGACAATTTTGGTTTTTGGCGTTACGACCTTGGGCGTTTTGACCTAACGCCAATGTACATTTAAGACACATATTAGTATTAACATGAATTCCGGTAGTGGACCGTATGTGGGTGATATGGGCAAATATGGACCGATATTTTCAAAATCCAGCAGTTTGATTTTGGCATATACATATATAAATACTCGGTATAAAATTTTTGATCGGTATCGTTATATATACAAGATTTATGAGTACTGAACTGATTTTCGGAAGAGTGCTTCATATGGTGAATATGGTCAGATATGGACCGAAGTTCATAAATTTCTGTAGTATCATTTTAATGTATATGTAAAAGATCTGTGTAAAGTTTTGAGTCGATACCGATATATATAAGATATATATAAAGATAAATGACCAATTATGGACAGGCCATTATCAAATTTAGTACAACAATTTATATATTTATAAGAATTGTTCGTGTCGAATTTTAACTTGGTAACTATATTTGTACCAGATTTATACGTATTTAAGTGAATTTTAGATGTGGACTTTAAATGGGGTCTTTGGTCAAACATGGATCTAACAAAAAAATTTTCGTTTTGCGATTTCATTTTCATGACACTTGTTTTTGCCGAATTTTGTATAAGAAATCATGGACCGATGCTTACTATTTTCCTCACACTTTCTTTTTTGGCATAAAAATAACATGTACAAAATTGCATGCCAATATCTGCAATATATTTCAAAAAATTTAAAGAAAAACGTTTTAAAATATTAAATTTTTATGGAGGGTGTCTCACATTTTGGTCCATAACTCTGGTTCTACTGTACAGATTTTGTTGATTGTCAATACCAAACTGCTTATGAGAACGCTTTTTGTAAACTCTGTTGATGTTGGTTGTGGACGGACATAGCTCAATCGACTTAGAATTCCACAAGGCTAAATGTTGGATTTTAGATAATTTTTTCTCAGTGTTACACACAGAATGACAAATTTATACGAGTATAAATCCTCATTCACTACTTATGGTGGTGAAGAATATAAAAAATCTTTAAAATATGTCCAACATAATTTTAAGAAGTTAGTTAACTTATTCTACAAATTATTAATGTTATATGAATCATTTAAAAATACATACTTTGAGAATGTTTAAAATGTAATGGATTGAAAATATAATTCTAAGTCTGCTTTCACACTCTTCAATTCTTGTCATTTTTGCGTCAAGGCAATTATTTTTGAATGAGAATGGAAAAGAGGTACAAACTTGACGGTACTATTCAATTTTCTTATTTCCTTTGGTTTTTTTTCTTTCATGCATGTAGATTTGCATTAAAAGAAAAAAAAAAGTGAATAAAATGCCAAGTTCAAAAGAGAATTGAACAAAAGCTGGTCAGCTAAAACTGACGGGTGTGAAACAGAACTTATAATTCTACCATATCATCCAACAAGTATAAATATCTTTAGAATTTCCAGCTATGAATAATGTAAACATAATAAAGCTTACTTTTAGCAAACAGTTAAGGGTTAAACAAAAACATTGTTGATTTCAATGTGTCTCCATCAAAATATTCTCTTTCTACACTCTCCATTACCTGCTCACAAACATGCGCATTGTAAAAATTCTCACACCAGAACCCAGCTACACAGGGATGCCAACTTTTGAGACTCAAAACGCGTAAACATTTTTGAAAAAAGGGCTAAAAAGGGCTAAATTGAAAAAAAATTCATTTAAAGCCACATCCTGTCAAAATTTTCGATAAAGTGCAAAAAGGGGATAAATTATAAAATCTTTCTTTTAAAAATCTAAACAACAAACACATTCTTATAAAATAATTTATTAAAAAAAAATTACTACCATGAGATACATATTTCAATTACATTTCATATTACATACATTTTAATAAATAAGGTACATACGTAGATTAAATACATAGTATTAAATAGTTTACATTCAAAATTGGTCGTTACTGAACAAACTTTCGATTTCTTGTTCATCATCATTTTCAGTCCATAAGACACTATCAAGTAAAAATTTAGATTTTTTATATGTTTCGTTCGAATTAATTTTAATGCACACTTCGGCAGGTATTTTGTAGTTTGAACAACATACATTATCTCTTTTTAGGCTATAATATTTAATGTGTATTAAACTGTTACACGTATTTAATGACATTTTGTTTCTAATTTTATTTTTGAATAAATTCATGACACTAAAACTCCTCTCAACTTCTGCGTTTGAGTACGGATATGTCAATATGTGTAAAGCAAAACTGGATAATTTAAGGAATGGGTTATTACCAATAGCATTTTTGTAATTATGAACACCGATACAAAACTTGTCAGTTCTTTCAGTATTATTCCATTCACATGTTCTCTAAACAATCAATTTCTTTATCATCAACAATAAACTCTTTAAAGCTTGGTAGAAGGCTTTTCATATTATTCGAAAAAATATTTTCAGTACTTAGTAACGATATTTTTTTTAAATATTTGTATGTTGGATGGAAGTTTTACTCTAATTTCAATTATGACGGTTAAATTTGTAGAACAATTTTCAAAGCACATCAATTTGAAAGAAATATATGTATGTAGATTATTTTAGATTCCTCTTTTTTTTATAAATTGTAAAGCAAACTAACGTTATTTCGATATTATTAGATTAAAGGAAGAAAAAGTACGAAAAAACTAAAATGTAGCCATATCGAGCAAAAAGTAATAACGGGCTAAAAGGGCTAAAAGATAATTGTAAAAAGTGCTAGATTTACGCGTTTTTTAGTTTCGGGCCAATTTTCTCTTTTCGCGTTTTGAGTGACTCAAAACGGGCTAAATCTAGCCCGAAAAGGGCTAAGTTGGCATCGCTGCAGCTACATCAAAAGCAACAAATATAATTATTATAGCGTGTAAAACAGTGAACAAACAAACAAGCAGCAACATTTTGAATGTTTCAGCGACATTTAAACATTTCCATAAGCAAGCAACATTGTCTACTATAAATATCTTTATAAAATTCCTGAAATGTTGGCATGCTGTTTTATTTATGTATATAACTTTATGTAGACTTTTAATTTGAATTCTGCTTAAAATACTCGCACAATCTTTACCATATTTTAGTGTGTAAATGAATATGTTGCGCGACTGTTGTGTAGGGAGCCATTGTACACCCTGAATGTGTGCCAGCGAAGGAAAAACGGTTTTTGGATTTTGTAGCAACTATATAAATAAAATGTACTTTTTAGAACTCCACGGTACCATTTTTAATATTTGTTATATAACAATAAATTATAAGCACAAACTTACTTTATCAAAAATTCGATATTTCTTATGGCAACATTTTTAAGAATGAATGTTTAACAAATTTATGCTCGATTGCTGTTGATTTATTGCGAGTGATAAAAAAAGAATATGGTGTAAGACTTCTTCGAAGAATCATTATCTAACTTCTGGTGGTATTATAAATGCTACACAACTGGTCTCTATTGAAAAATGATACCAAATAAAGCGTTTATACACGAAATGGCCGGGCGAAAGGATTTTCTCTTCCATGGTATACATAACACCGGCTTCGCATAGTACAGATTCCCTGTATTGCAATACAAGAATTTTGTGCAATGCAAAGTCGGTATTCTGTATACTATGGAGGAGAAAATCCTTAACAACCATTACAAAACCATCAAAATTTTCTAAAATGCAATTTTAAGAGAAATGAAACAAAAATGCATTGGGAGTTATTTCATAATGAAATAAGTCCCAATTTGTATGGAGAAATTTTGAAATTGTACCAAATGACTCGCGGTAGTACCACGGTACCAACTGTGTCTAAAATGTATCAAAAAAGTACAATTGTACCATGTTTGCCAACACTGTTCATTCATATGTCTATAAATATTTTCTACTTTGAAATTTTGTTTTTTTCTTCATACTTTAACATCTCGTCCATTATTTGCTGGCAGTAGGCCAGCAAGTATCGCTTTGCGGTCTTTTCTCAATGTTGTTTTGTTCTTCTGTTTTATATATTATGGTGTGTGCGTTGTGTACATATGTTATGCGTTAGTCAAATCTAAAGATTTTGAAAATTTCGAAAATTCGTTTTTTCCAAAATTAAGAAAACAATTTAGTTTTCTTGTTGTTCATTTCTGCTTTATCTTTAGCATTTTAAAAGCAACTAAAAATAAAGCATGAACATGAAATCATTTTCGATTTGTTTGAAACACTAAATGGTATTTAAACTAAGTGAAATATTTATGCTTTGTCTAATAAAAACCACACAGTCTTACATTGTGCAAAAGTACTTTTATATATACAAACATAGTTTGTTCTGTAAAAAAGTAGACTTGATCTTCTAGGTCATAAATATGCAATTATTCTAAATATTTTTGTTAAAACTTTTCTTCTTTTCTACATAAAAATTATTTATTTTCGCAATATGAGTGCATATGGTATTTTTCATATATTTTTTTAGCCTACACCTTATAGTAATGCATTACTTTAATAACAAAATTCAATATCTGAAAATTTTCAAGACTTTCAATTCATCATTTTCTGAATTATTACAATTTGTTTAAAAAATTTGTAAACACATTCTTAAAATGTGTTTCAGCTTTACGAGAATTAAACTTAAGGCTGCTTTAGAGCTCGTTTATATGTTTACGAACCTGGTCTGAAGGATAATAATTTTATAATTTCGGTTACAAAGGTCTTCGGAATGTTGTTTTCAAAAAACACGTTCAACTGGCTCCTTAATTATTATTGATATATATATATATCTTTCAAATTCATAACAAATGGCGTAGAATTTTACGTGGTGTTTAGTAGCTGATATATATGTTGGATTTTGAAGGGCATATATCTGTCTATTAGACTCACTTTGTTGTTTGTTATTTTTTTATTATATATTTTTTTATATATGATTAATAAACATAAACTACGGATCTTTTTGGCTTATCTAAAGAAAACAGCCAGAGTATTTGGCTGGAATCGAACCATAACCAACCATATTGAATATTATAGTGTAAACAACAATGTTTGTTTTGCTTGGAAAATGTGGAATTATGTGCTGACATCGTTTGCGGGAAGTTTTTATTTACTTCATTAATTTAAAAAAAAACCGCTGAAGAAAACCAATTGTTCACCGAAGCTTCTGATGAATGTGTTTCATCGGTTTCTATCTGCCAGAGATGATTTGTGATCACCTCCAGTGTTCTGTAATTGGTGGGATCAAGCTGTCCTATCTATTACAAGCTGCTGGAAATCTGGCCAGACCATCACAGGAAACCTATACCAAATGCAACTGTTTGATTCGAAAGCTTAATATTACATCATTACAAAGCTTGGTCTCATGTTGTAATACCTGTTAAAACTCTTTAGAATTTAGAAAAAAGTGGTTGCAAAATTTTACCTCAACCTTATACCCCAGACCTTTCCCCATATGCCTCCTATTTGCAGCACGATTCTTCTAGCATACGCTTCACTTTAGGTTGAGGTATCCGAAATTGGCTTGACTCGCCCTTGGCCTCAAATCACAAGCAGTTCTTTTGTCGTGGAATCCATATCTAAATGGCCAAAAAGATGGAAAAATGTCATGGCCAGCAATGGCTGATACAAATGTTTTAAAAAAAGAAGCTAAATATTTGGAAAACATTTTGGTCTTTAAGTTATACACCCAATAAATGGTTTAGTTTAATTAGCCTTCAAATCCTAGAAACATTGAAACAAAAAATATTGATATTCAGGGTACTTATGAAATTCTAAAAATATTGTACAAATTATTAATATTATAAATGGACATGTCCTGTTGAAAATAATAAGAATCGATGAATGATTTCTTTAAGCCCCCACACAAATGTCTTTTCGAAACAAAGTGTTACGTAAATACTAGGGTTGGTGAATCTTTTGACTCCGTTTGAAAAATCTCGTTGAACAAATTATAGGACTATATATTTTCATAATGTTAGCATATACCAGATATCCAGACTGTTGCGCTCAGATATCCGATAATATCGCGCCATCTAATACTTCATGTCTCCGCTAAATTGTTTAGTATATGATTGTTGAACAATTTAACTCTAGAGTTTTAAACAGCCGGACATTCACAGAAAAAATGAAACACTGTTTCTTCTTTCTACCGGATTACCAATCGTCCAGTGACCGTTTAGCACCGCTATGATTCTCGAGATGTCCTTTCGTTTCATACGCATAAAATTAGCGTATTACTATGCAATATTTAATTCAAGACTTTTTTTTTTTGCCTTAAAAAATTAAAAGTTAAAAAATACTTTTATATTTTGAGTAAAATAATAAAAGTCAAAAATAACTTTTAATTTTTGCCTCAAAAAAAAAAAAAAGTTAAAAAAATACTTTTTTTCTTGACTTTTTCGGTAAAAGTAACAGTTACGGTTCCTATATTTTAATGATTAAGTTATTTATCTATTTCCAAGATATCATCATCAATGTCATCTTAAATATCAATTCCTTACATAGTCTGTATATTAGTGGCGGCGAATAGCTACTTTTTGTCATTGC
Organism: Bellardia pandia; assembly: GCA_916048285.2. Taxonomy (NCBI): domain Eukaryota; kingdom Metazoa; phylum Arthropoda; class Insecta; order Diptera; family Calliphoridae; genus Bellardia; species Bellardia pandia. The sequence continues at coordinate 94,487,158 of OU696531.1, read as the reverse complement.
TAGAATATTGTCGTTAATGGATTTAGGCAGTTCATTAATTTGTATTATATTTTGATTTGTTTTGGATAATTTGCAAAAAGTGTTTACCATATGCAATTTAACTAATGTCAAACTAATGTTTTTTTTAAGTCATAATCAAAGCAAACACATATATTTCTAATGGTAATTTTTTATATTTTTGTGAAAAAATTTAATTTAATATTGAAAATTAGAGTGGTTCGAAAAAAAGTTGTGTCAGTCACCCCCCAGGATTAAAGATAATGTAAAAACAAATTCAGAAATATTTTTTTTTATTTTTTTGACACGCCTACTTAAACCGCCCTTTTACTATTTTGTTCACTGTGTCGCTATTTTTAGTCCGATCATAACATTTTGTGTACTGGTGTGCATGATTCTGTAAGAGCTAAATTTTATATAAGATGTACAGGGTACATCTTACAAATAAATAATACATATTTTCTAAATCGTTTGAACCAACAATTTTAAACAAAATATCTTCCTTAGCGATTAGTTTTTCAAGAAATTTGCCACATATAGTTATTGATACTAAAGGGTGTCCCAACTAGAATGCAATTTTTAAATTTCGCTCCATTAGAAATGTCATTGTTTGACATTTGAACAATTGTTATTTTTTGCTACTACAAGGTACGAGGTTAGTAAAAATGGAGCGCTACACGAATGAACAACGCATTCTCATTGTGAAATTGTTTTACCAAAATGGTGAAAGTTTTACGGCTACAGTTCGCAAATTGCGATCAATTTGGGGTCACAATAATGCTCCAAAAGAGTCAACTGTAAAGAGATTAATGGCTAAATTTGCCGAAACTGGGTCTGTTAGTGATGTAAAGACAACAACACGCCATCGACCAGGTCGATCGATCGAAAATATCGCAGCTGTACGTGATGATGTCGCTCAAACTTCATCCACCTCAATTCGACACCGAGCTTGGCAATTTTGTGTTTCCAAATCCACTATGCAACGAAGTTTGACGAAAGATTTGAATCTTCATGCCTACAAAGTTCAATTGACTCATGACGAAGGGAGTTCGTTAACTGGGTATTGGAGATACAACATGAAAATGCTGGTTTTGCCGATAAAATCATCTTCAGTGACGAGGCCCATTTCCATCTTGATGGCTTCGTCAATAGGCAGAATTGTCGCATTTGTGACGAGGAAAATCCTCGAGTGATTCACGAGAAGCAAATGCATCCTCAACGTGTCACTGTGTGGTGTGGTTTTTGAGCTGGAGGAATCATTGAACCTTTTTTTTATGAAAATGAGGCAGGTCAAGCGCAAACAGTCAATGGTGTTCGGTATCGTGAAATAATAACCAGTTTTTTCTTGCCTAGAATTGAAGAAATTAATGTGGAGGGCATGTGGTTTCAACAAGACGGTGCCACATGTCATACAGCCAGAGAAACAATTCAATTGCTGCATCAGTCATTTATCAGTGTCATTACCAATGTCCAAAAAACCAAGAAATTGGTTTAATTTGCAAAAAGTTTTAGATCAAAATCTATGGAAAACTTTCTTCGGACTTATAAAACTTTTACTAGTTGATTTAATATAATTAGCTTGAAGTGAATATTTTGTGAAATTAGGAGATACTCACTACCCAGCGGATAGTGTGTTTCAATTGTTTTAAACGACCTAGTCTAGTTACAAGTAATTATAGAGCAAATTACTTAAATTGAGACAAACAGATATTGAACAGGTCTCGTTGCGTCTGATTCGTTTTATCAAAATTATTGATTTTACAAAATGACTCCAAAAAAGTTAAACATTCTTGAATATTTTCAAATATTTTGAAAATTGGGTAATTTTGTTAACAAACCGATTCCACTACAAAATACCCCAAATGTGTATTTATTTATATTTACGTGTATTTATATTTAACATTCAAAATTATAGTTCTTTCACATTTCATGAACTTATCACCTTGCATAGCTAACGCATTGCTTAAGGTATTATAGGGTATTACAAGTGTCAACCTTGACCAACTTCCTACAAGTGCACTACATACGTATTTCATTTCTGTCCATACCATTTTATATATTAAAATGAAAATAAAAAAAAGCAAAGGGTAATTTCCTCTATATATGTTTGAATGTATAATACGCTTGCACGGATTGTTTTTCTTTATTCTAAATAATTTTTCTTTTCTGTTTATTTTAATATTTTTATTTCTTTGGTTTTTGTAGTTAAATTTCTTTCTTTATTTGCACCATATGGTTTCCATTGAACTTGAAAACGGATAATTAGTCATCGATATACAAACATTTATTTAGCCGAAAGAAAATATTGGAAAAATAGCAAATACAACGAGCATTTTATGAGCCCACTAATATTTGGCTTTTAAAATAACATTTATTTACTTTATTATACAAATTAAATTTCTATTTCTTTTTACAATATTTTTTTTGCAAATATGTAAAACAAATAACAAATCAATTTGTTTGTGTGTTTGAATGTTATTGAAATATTATCGAACTATTGAAATATGTGTATGGATCAGGGAGAAATTGTGTGTTTGTCTTTGGTGTGAAAAATATCTGTGTTGTTTTTGTGCCTTCCATTAGCGGAGACGTTGATTAATGGGTAATTTACACTTCCGTTATAAGTTATAAGAAATTTGCATTTCCGCTTGCATATAATCTGAGGTTGTTGCTTATATTTTATAAAATAATTAAATATTCTTTACAATCATTACTGCTGTCCTGGTTTGCTTTTTCACAGTCAACTCAGGGGCCAAATTACCGCATTCGTGATCAAATGAGTTATCGTATCGAAAAATGATTTCGATATCGAAATTATGATAAAATGTACTAAATTTCTTGCTTTTCTTTACTTTACTCGATGTCGAATGCGGTAATTTGGCCCCAGATAAACTGCTTAATATGCCTTAATTTTCATGCAATACTAATGCAGAGATCATTTGTAGTACTAGATTGAGAAATTCAATATTACCATATGATAAATGAAATTTTTTATATTCTGTGAGGCGTTAAAAAAAAAACAATATTCATTATTAACTAGTCGTTTAGATGTTTGATTTCTAATTTTTAAATGTGTTACGTTATTTTGGCTACCATTTTTTTGTGATATGAGATGCATATTCTTGATAGGGTTGCGTTAATTGAAATGCGTTTAACCATGCCTCAAGACACTCATCACAACAGTGACAATGGTGACACATGTAACTGCTTTTTTTTATTTCAAAAGCTTATTTAACAGTTGCTAATATGCATAATAAAATATTTTCAAAGACTTTTAAAGCTTTTGAAAGCTCAATTCTTTATATTTTGCTTCTTTTTAACTAAGTGGATATTCAAAGCGATTGACTTACTAGAATTTCGGGAAGCCATTGCTGCTGAAGTAGTTGCATATCAAGAAAAACAGTCAGTATTCGTCATCTTTACTAAAATCACCACAACCGTATCATTTTAAAATAGGCAGAAAAACTATTAATCCAGTTTCGGATATCCGCTATGATAGCAATACTCATTACTATGGAAAAATGGTTAAAAATGATGCAAGCATTGCAAAAAGTCTCAGACGCAATGTTTTCGTTCCAAATTAAAAATTCACTTATGCTGCGACAACAAAATTCTTTTTTGATTATCATAAGCACAAATAATTTATTTTAATTTATTTGCAATAAAAATCAACAAAATATACGAGTGTCTTGAGGCACTCATTAACCTTTTCCCATCTATCTAGTAACCCATAAAATTAACTAACATGTAAAACGTTTTTTTTGAAATCAAATGCCTAAATTTATTGAAAAAAAATTATTTAAAAACTTTTTGGCCTTTATTTTAGAAACTGACATTAGAGGGTTAAGTTAGATTAATGATATATAAACTGCCAAACTTTGTACTTAATCCTATTGGCCTTTATTAGCTTAAGATTTTTCATGAACACAAAAATAAATAAATTAATCAGTTTTTTGAAGAATATAAGTCCCAGGGTCTACTATATATTTGATTGTTTAATGTTTGTTTTTTAATAAAAATTATTATTTTTAGTCGAACTCTTAATTTTTAAATTTTTGATATTTCTTTAGTCAGGCTCGAGTTCATTAAATTTAATTTTCTAGTTCGATCCACAGATCAGCCAAGAAATATTATCAATATATTTTAATATAGAGATTTCATGTTGTAAAAACAATTCCTACCTTCAGTAAAAATAATTTAATGAAGTAAAGTTATGAGATGTTTAAATTATAGAGATATTTGTTCAATAAAAAACTCGTCTAATATAAATCAAGATATGAACGTATATTTTTTCTTTGAAATAATATAAATTTATATTCAGAGAGACGATGTTGAGACAAAGCGAGTGACATTAAGACTCGAGGAAAAACGTGGTCTCGAATCCGAAACCTATAAACGTAACTTACAATCGCATTGAAACATCTTTCTATCTTCAAAAAGTTTACCTTTTATATTCCAGTATAAACCTCTAATTCATACAAAATAATTGGCATTTACAATCCATATCCCATTTGTTTTCTAATATTATTTGATAGGTTGCAGGAAATACTATACATTTTACATACTGCTATTACAACTCGATGGATCATAAAATTATTGTGTTGACTAAAGGACAATTGTTTGTCTATATAAAAACGCAGAACACTCAAATGGGAAATAAATAGTATTTGTATTTATTATTTGACAAGATAAAACATCTTATTGAATAAATTATAGAATCTGATAAGTTATTAGTTCTATTCACACTGTTATGCAAATGGTATTGCATCATTACATTTGCAAAAAGGTTTAGCATATTTGTGCTCTATATTAACAAAATGCACAGCAATGAACATGCTAGACCTAAATTTATATGCAACACTTAAAACCAATAGGTTTTATTTGCTCTGAGCATGCATCAACTAATAAACAGCTGACTAACAATAGTACAAGTATATTTCTTCACTACAAAACCCTTGGCAGCACTCTACGACAACAGATTAAATTTCTTCTATTGCGTCATCATTACTTTCCATATCTACAAAATATTGGTGTTAAATAAAGGTACACATCTTTGTATGTATTAAATGTTCAATACCTTCAGTAGCATTTTCTATTAAATTAATTATTAAAAAGTCAACCAACTGTTCCTTAAAGGTTTTATTGGACACATTTATTTTATTTATTTTTAAGAATTTGTTGGATTGACACTGCAGGCCTAACAGATTTCAGCAATTCATTGACTTTATATCGAATATCGAATTGATGTTTTTAAACAACTGTAGTATTTAGTTGAACTGTTACTATTTAATTTTTGATATTTCTCTTAGTTAGGCTTAAGTTCATTTTAAATTTAATTTTCATTAAATCATTTTTACTGAAGAAGGGTTGTTTAACAACTTGAAAAAAATTTTTATTTTTGATAATTTTTCTGACTAGGATTCGAACCTGGGTTGTTTGGTTGAATTGACATATGTTTCGAGAAACACCACTTTCTCTCATCAGAATTCTTTACGTTCTGACCTATGCACCACTACGGTGCCTGCTAGTCAACAGACAACATCAATCCTTTAACCAGTGACTGGTGGTTCGAAGTTTTCTGTAAATTATCATTTTTATTAATTTCTATTTCAGTTGTTGTTTTTCCTTTTCTTCAGTTTTTTCCTTTCGTATTCATGCCAAGACTTCGTCTCGAAAACCTGAATACATTTGTTTTTATTGTGTTTATTTTATTGTCCACTTTCGTGCACATGTAAACATTAACGGCTTGTGCCTTAGCTATTTTATAGAATAATTGTAGTATTTAGTTGAACTGTTACTATTTAATTTTTGATATTTCTCTTAGTTAGGCTTAAGTTCATTTTAAATTTAATTTTCATTAAATCATTTTTACTGAAGAAGGGTTGTTTAACAACTTGAAAAAAATTTTTATTTTTGATAATTTTTCTGACTAGGATTCGAACCTGGGTTGTTTGGTTGAATTGACATATGTTTCGAGAAACACCACTTTCTCTCATCAGAATTCTTTACGTTCTGACCTATGCACCACTACGGTGCCTGCTAGTCAACAGACAACATCAATCCTTTAACCAGTGACTGGTGGTTCGAAGTTTTCTGTAAATTATCATTTTTATTAATTTCTATTTCAGTTGTTGTTTTTCCTTTTCTTCAGTTTTTTCCTTTCGTATTCATGCCAAGACTTCGTCTCGAAAACCTGAATACATTTGTTTTTATTGTGTTTATTTTATTGTCCACTTTCGTGCACATGTAAACATTAACGGCTTGTGCCTTAGCTATTTTATAGAATAATTGTAGTATTTAGTTGAACTGTTACTATTTAATTTTTGATATTTCTCTTAGTTAGGCTTAAGTTCATTTTAAATTTAATTTTCATTAAATCATTTTTACTGAAGAAGGGTTGTTTAACAACTTGAAAAAAATTTTTATTTTTGATAATTTTTCTGACTAGGATTCGAACCTGGGTTGTTTGGTTGAATTGACATATGTTTCGAGAAACACCACTTTCTCTCATCAGAATTCTTTACGTTCTGACCTATGCACCACTACGGTGCCTGCTAGTCAACAGACAACATCAATCCTTTAACCAGTGACTGGTGGTTCGAAGTTTTCTGTAAATTATCATTTTTATTAATTTCTATTTCAGTTGTTGTTTTTCCTTTTCTTCAGTTTTTTCCTTTCGTATTCATGCCAAGACTTCGTCTCGAAAACCTGAATACATTTGTTTTTATTGTGTTTATTTTATTGTCCACTTTCGTGCACATGTAAACATTAACGGCTTGTGCCTTAGCTATTTTATAGAATAATTGTAGTATTTAGTTGAACTGTTACTATTTAATTTTTGATATTTCTCTTAGTTAGGCTTAAGTTCATTTTAAATTTAATTTTCATTAAATCATTTTTACTGAAGAAGGGTTGTTTAACAACTTGAAAAAAATTTTTATTTTTGATAATTTTTCTGACTAGGATTCGAACCTGGGTTGTTTGGTTGAATTGACATATGTTTCGAGAAACACCACTTTCTCTCATCAGAATTCTTTACGTTCTGACCTATGCACCACTACGGTGCCTGCTAGTCAACAGACAACATCAATCCTTTAACCAGTGACTGGTGGTTCGAAGTTTTCTGTAAATTATCATTTTTATTAATTTCTATTTCAGTTGTTGTTTTTCCTTTTCTTCAGTTTTTTCCTTTCGTATTCATGCCAAGACTTCGTCTCGAAAACCTGAATACATTTGTTTTTATTGTGTTTATTTTATTGTCCACTTTCGTGCACATGTAAACATTAACGGCTTGTGCCTTAGCTATTTTATAGAATAATTGTAGTATTTAGTTGAACTGTTACTATTTAATTTTTGATATTTCTCTTAGTTAGGCTTAAGTTCATTTTAAATTTAATTTTCATTAAATCATTTTTACTGAAGAAGGGTTGTTTAACAACTTGAAAAAAATTTTTATTTTTGATAATTTTTCTGACTAGGATTCGAACCTGGGTTGTTTGGTTGAATTGACATATGTTTCGAGAAACACCACTTTCTCTCATCAGAATTCTTTACGTTCTGACCTATGCACCACTACGGTGCCTGCTAGTCAACAGACAACATCAATCCTTTAACCAGTGACTGGTGACCACCGTAGTGGTGCATAGGTCAGAACGTAAAGAATTCTGATGAGAGAAAGTGGTGTTTCTCGAAACATATGTCAATTCAACCAAACAACCCAGGTTCGAATCCTAGTCAGAAAAATTATCAAAAATAAAAATTTTTTTCAAGTTGTTAAACAACCCTTCTTCAGTAAAAATGATTTAATGAAAATTAAATTTAAAATGAACTTAAGCCTAACTAAGAGAAATATCAGTTTTTAAACAACTTAGAAAAAGTTAAACAACATCCGCGTATATCTGTTTGCGAGTGTGCCGAATTGGTTGTGGTAAATCATTAGCATTTAGTGAATAAAGAAGTTGACCGAGGACTTGTGGACGACCTCTCGATAGTAGCAATGGGTTGGAAATTATTTCATTATTTACAACCGATTGAAACCTGTTAGATAGTTATGACAACGCTAATTTTAAAGTTGTTAAAGATTGAAGGGGAATGTCGTGAAGAATAACATTTGAAAGATTATCTCGCCTAAAATTAATATTGATAGCTTACGACTTTGAAATATTCAATACAATAAAATTAATATCACACCATATTTTTATATTTTTCAAGTCTTTATTAGCAATCCTAATGAATTCATTCCCAGATTTAGTTATACCCACTAATTGTATATCATCAGCATATTTGTAGATTTTGAATGACAATAAAGACGAAAATATAGTGTTTACATAAAGTAGAAACAACAACGGTCTCAAAATGGTGCCCTGTGGCACACCTCATACTTATATACTTATATATTTAAGCGAAGATATATTTAAAAACATCTGTACATACTACATTCTTTGCCTTAAAAATGTTTTAATTAATAAACATGCTGTTATAAATCGGAAGTCTGTAAATAACTTATTTAATACAATCACAAACTTATTAATGTCGCAAAATTATTTTCTCCTAAATCCTAATTGATAATCGGATAATAATTTTTTCTCATTGATGTATTCTAGCATTTGGAAATTCATTAACATCTCTAATACTTTTGAGATACTGCATATATTAATGGGTCCATAATTATTTTGCTATTTTAATTTTTTTCCTTCAATCCCTGAAAACGTTTGACACTTAATTTCTAATTAAGATAAAATTCTGTTATCTTCATATACATATTTATAAATCCATTTAATATTTTTCATCAATATGGATTTGAGAAAAATGACCTCACTTGATGTTACCATTCAAACACATTTTTTATTTTCGAATATTATTTTAGAATTTTATAATTAAAATAACAAAAACAACATCATTTTAAATCCCACCGAAGTATAAAAATTGTGTCAGCGAAAAAACAACCAAGAAAAATTTACGTCATATTTTTGTACACAAAAACCTGAAATAATCGCAAAACTATTTTAAATTCTACAGAAAAACGGACGAATTGAAAATTAAAAGTAAACAACAGCAATAGCAAACAAAATAAAAGCATTTAAAGTTAGAATGCAAAATGGGAACTAGAGGGGGACATTACGATCGGTCGTGTTCGATATTTGATTGTAAATGTGTTTAAAATAATTTAAATTTTACTCGAAACAGCAATCGACGAGGGAAATTGAGCTTATAATATCAACTTCCTTTTGAATATATTCTTTAATATTGGCTGAATAGCATAAAAATGTGGAATTTTTTAAAATTTGTAACTTTTCTATTGAAATATTTGTAAAATAAAAATTTATTCAAAGTACTGGTTATTATCAGTTATGACCTTTTACCATTAAACTGGCAATTTATGGATTCTGCTCCCAAAATACTGCTCGCTCGTCTTTTGAGGTCAAGAACGAATCAAGCTAATTTGGGATATCTTATTCTGAAGTTAAATGGTCCCCAGAGAGAGTGTTCTGCATCGTTAAAAAAATTTAGTAGTCTAGACTCCAACGCAGTGATGCCAACTTTTGAGACTCAAAACGCGTAAACATTTTTGAAAAAAGGGCTAAATGGAAAAAATCCATATAAAGCCACATCAAATTTTCTTTTTTTCGATTAAGCCTCAAAATTTGGATTTTTTTTTTATCAATCTTGAAATAATGATACTAAATTTCTTAATTATTAAATTAAAAACACGCCTATGTTCTATATTCCACTACAAAGTGAAACTAAATCGTTTTTAATTCCACATGGACAATTTCACGGCGTTTTAGAAAACGTGGTGAAACTTTTACACTACGATGAACGAAACTAAAAGTGATATTTTACTTTTTAAATCATTTTCACAAAATTTAGAACACAAAGTTAAAGAAAATTTCACTTCCATTTCATTTTACAAATGTAGAACCCAGGTGATAGTATTTATGGAAAGTTTAAAACATAATCCATGTTTCCAATTTGTTGTCTCGTTTTCGTTGATTTTGATTTTGTAATTTTGTAGCTAAATTGAAAATTTGGAAAACGCATTGGTGTTTTTATAAACAGAATAATAAATATAATACAAGTGTTCGGAAAGTGAAACCTAATGCAAAATATTGTTTTTTAAGATATTCCATCAAGCAGTAGTATAGAAAGAGCATTTCCAATTAGTTGTCAACAGCTGTATGTTGTTGTATAGGCATTGTAAGTACAGAAATCGCTTTCAGTAGTGCTCCAAATAACATTCCCTAAGAACATTTAGCCAAAACTTAAAAAATATAAACAAATTTGACCTATGGTATAGTCACACTTGTCATATATTTATTTAATTAAAAAAACGTAACCAATTGTTTTAGAAAAAAATTGTTTAACGTTGTTTACTCTTATAAGAGTTCTGCAAAATCAAACTAAATATTTGTTGTGTCTTGTTCTAAATAAACCAAGTTTTTTTTAATAAATAAACAAGTTTAAATATAGTTTATTTAGTAGTTTAGTACTTTTCGCCAAATATTTGTCAAGTGTAACCGTACCTTTATATATATCGTTAACTTATAATCTATCTTCTAATGTTTAAAAGTCTGCTACTTTCTATGCTCATTTCACTTAAACGCAAAAAATTAAATTCTATTTATTTGTTTAAAATCATTTTCGCCATAAAATTAAACTAAGCAAACGAAAAGTTGCACCAAATATTCAATAGTATTTATAACGCAATAAGATGTAGGGTAATAACAAATAATTTTGAACAAATGTGGGCGCCGTTTGTGTGTTTATATGTTTGCTTTTGTTTTTTCTTGCTTCTGTGTTTTTGTTTTTTTTTTTATAATGCTAGACGTTCTAATGACCAACAAAGTAAAACTCTACAAAATAAGCAACATATGATTAAACAATTATAAGGGATATAAACAAGTGCACAGCAACATGTTGCTAAAGAGCGTTTAGTTAATAAGTTGCTAAAGTATAAACAAACAAGTGTGCAGATAAACAAGTTGCTAAGTTATTGCCAGCAGCAAAGTTGCTATAAAATAAAGGTCCTGTAAACATTTAACAAACCGGTTGTGTAGCAGCGTGTGTGCAGCTTAACAAGTGTATAAAATGTATAACAAAGAATAAAAACGGGTTGCAAAGGACTTGGACAAGAAAACAACATTTGTTATTGTTGTAGTTTGCTTAACAAAAACAGCTGAGTCCTTAAACAACTAATTTAAGGGTTGTTTTTATAAATTTTGTGTTTTTTTTTCTTGATGTCCATATGTAGAAGTAAACATTCTGTTTAACACACAAGTTTTATATTTAACAAAAGCAACAATAAAGACACAAAAAAACAAAAAATATGAATGTGTAAATGTCAATGATGATGTTGATAATGAAAATTATTTTTCTTTTCCAATATTTTTTTTGGTGCTTATGTTGCTTAGCTAAATCTTGGAAAACTTTTACACTTGTTTTTGTATGTAGAATCAGTCAGTCTCTTTTTTACGCTTTTGTTGCTTTAAATTTGAATTCTGTTTTGTTGCGAGTACTTTTGTATGTGAGTGTCAGTGTGGTTTTTATCGTTTCCTTTTTAATGCTGTTTGTGTTGCTTACTTTTAGCCATCTGTTTAAGAGTTTGTGTTTGGCTACGTGTGTCTGTGTTGCAAATGTTTCTGTTGACTGTTGTGTGTGTTTGTTTTGGCCAAATGTCTCCGTTCGAAACAATTATTACCACATACTCGTGCACAAAATTTCAGTTTCATTTCAAACGTTGTGCCGAATTGTTGTAAAATTAATGCGCGCTCGTCCCTCTCACAACACAACGTTCTGTGTGTGATTTTTCTTAATACGTTACGCGATTGATAATTTTTTCTTTTTGTTGTTACTGTTTTTTTTTATTTGCGGCATTTTGTTGTAAGAATAATAAGAGCAACAAATACCGAAAACAAAATATTATTAAAAATAAATAAGATACGAGAAACGTTAAAACGAAACGACAAAGAAATTGTTTGTGAAAAAAAAATTTAATTTCAAAATAGTTAAAAATAAATTCCACCTAAAGAATTTAATATAAGTGAAGAAAAATAAAACAAACATAGCAAATTTGTTTTTTAAATATTTAACACATCTAAAGGAAGTAATATAAAAAGTATACGTGGCAAAATAATAAATAAAAGTAAGATTTATTAAGAGAAATTGAAATTTATGACAAAACATAAAATTAAAGCAAAAATATTTGCAAAGTTTAAAATATTTTAATGTTTAAAAACAAAGTTTATTGCTTGCGTTCTTGTGCAAAATATGTATAATTTAAGCTTTTTTGAAAATAATTTTTCTCATTATTATGCTGTGATTTAATTATTTATTTTAAAAACTTTATACAGTATTTGGAAATTAAAATTAAAATATCCAACAGCAGGAAACCAGGAAATTCTAGAAAACTTATTCTAAACAAGACTAGTTTTACAACAAGTTAAATCTGAACTTTTTCAAATTCTTTAGTGACTAGTTGGAGCTACTGATATTGCAATTACTTCTAGAACCAGTTCTGTAGAATGCTATCTTCAGGCTAAAGAACATCAACAGAGTTTTTAAGATACTTTTGTGTTAGCTTTGCACCTGATGATTTTGCAAATAGTTCCAGAACCTGTTTAAAAATGTTTTGGAAATACTAAAAAAATTAAAAAAGTGAAATCACTCTGCTTTCACACTCTTCAATTCTGACTCGTCAAGGCAAGTATTTTTCGATGAGAAGGGAAAAGAGAATAAAAGAGGTACAAACTTCACGGTACTTGTCAATTTTTTTATTACCATTTGTTTATTTTCCTTCATGCATTTTGATTTGTATTTAAAAGTACGAAAATTGAATTGACGTGTATGAATGAAAAGGCAAATTTAAAAGAAAATTGAACCAAAACAGGTCAGCTAAAACTGTAGAGTGTGAAACGGGACTCATTGAAAATTAATTTTCGTTTAGCTACAACAATTAGTAATAACAAATGGTCAGGACTTGTTGTAAGAAAACTAGTTCTCGAACAAGTGTAGTCAGAATAACATAAAATTGTAATACAAATTAAAATGTATATTATAAATAAACGTATCTACATATAAATAATCATTAAGGAATTGAACAGTGTCTGGGGAATATTTGAATTAGCACAACATATTGTTCGGCGGCTATATTTGGGAAATAATTATTCTACTAAAACATTTTCAGTTGAATTTTCTGTTTGCTGGGCATGTAGTGGAAAATGGCGCTGAATGTATGAATTGAAAGATTTGAAACAATAAAACTTTCTTATTGAAAGTTTTTTTGTACTCTTGTTTATTTATTCAGCCAAGTCATAGAATTTAAGTTAGTTCAAAAGTAGCATTAATTCCGTTTTTTTTTCTTCTATAGCAAAGGCTAAAGGCTTTTTTTAAATTTTTTTAGGTCTTTGAGAATATACGAATTTTTTATATACCAGAGGGCAATTCTATTATTCGTAGCAATTTGTTTTGGCTTATTTACACTCTGTCTACATTTGAAACTAAGGCTGTTCCTCATACCTCTATTGTATGTATTGTATGTTGTAGGTTTTATAATTGAGTTATAAATTAGGAGTTTATAATCTACTGTAAGTTTAGATTCTGCCAATGAATTAATTAATTTGAATTAATATCAATTTCATTTGAGTCAATTTTGCATCTCTATATATGGGATATCCATGTAAGGCGACGATCGAGGTGTATACCGAGGTATTTAACTTCGGATTGTTGTGTTATTGTTTGATTATTGATATAAATAGGAGAATATGATTCTCTAAGTAATGCAAAAGTTATGTGTGTGCATTTCTGTTCATTAACTTTAATCCTTCAATGCTTTTATCAGTTTTCTAATGAATGAATAAATTGAAAGATTTGAAACAATAAAACTACATGACACAAGTTAATTACTGATGAAGCAACTAGTTCTAGAACAGTTCCTAAAGATATGGTCACACTTGGCAAATATTTACTCAAAAAAGCGCAACCACTTGTTATTTGTTTACTTTGTTTACTCCCACAAGAGTTTGGCAAGCTCAAATAGCATCAAATAAAATAAGACTAAATATTTGTTGTGTCTTGTCCTAAATTAACGAAGTTTTTTTTTATAAATAAACTAGTTTAAATATATTTTATTAAAATATGTGAAAAAGTAAAATGTCGAAATTTTCATGCTATTCCAAAATGGCCCTGGTCCGCTTTACAATATTCATCAGAATATGTCAGTTGTTTTTCAATGTCGACATTTTGAATTATAAATACTGCTCAAATTTTTGTTAATAAATAGTTGTTTAGAAATTCTTAAATTTTACTAATTCAAATAAGTTTTATTTGATGATGATTAAAAATAACTTTAAAGCAAAAACTTACATTACAAAGTAATGAGTTCAATTGCCTATACAATCACTCTTCGCTACTTATACATGGTAATTTTAAGTCATTATTACATATAATACGATGATATCATTGCAACCAATTACTTACCACAAACGCTTACAAACAGGAATCGATATCATATGCTAGTTTGTATTGATGTGTTACTTTATATTTCTAATTAATTATAAAAAACAGTGCTGTCAACTTTGAAATTTCAAAACGCACCAAAATGGAGAAAAAACGCGCCATTTAATAGAAAACGCACCAAGTTTAGAATTTTATTTTTTATTTAAAATTGTTATTGAATCATGAATAAAAAATCTGCGGGAGCTTTTTCCCTTTTTTTTAACATTGAATTTGAATAGGAAAAATGGGAAAAGGGAAAAAACTCCCGCAAAATTTTTATTGATGATTGGGCTGAATTTTACATTAAAAGTATAATATTTTGTGTTATTTAATATAACAATAAAACTCTCTTCTACAGTTTAGTGTGTTTAGAAAAAAATAAAACTTAACAAAATAAAAAATTAACCTAAACAAATTTGTTTATATTCCTTTCTACTAGATATGTAGTAATTTTTTTTTAATTTTATAAGTTCTATATAAAACTTTTTAAAAAAAGATCAACGTTTAATAAAAAAATAAGCATTTAATCACACAAAATTTAACTCACAATACGCTATTCGAAACTGAAGTACTAATTGGTAAAGAAGGGTTTATTTCAGTTCATATTTGATACTTCTTTTACTAATTTTTTGTTTTATAATTTAAGTACTTCTATTTGAATTTTTGTTCGTCTACAGTTCAGTGGACCAAACCATTAGGCTACATAAGAGTTTTTATTTCCATGTTTAAAATTTTAATTTTATTTTCAAACAAAGATTCATTCACACTCATATTAAAATATTGTAATTTCGCTTGGTTTAATCCTGAGACCTGTCACAGATTGTCTAATTATTAGCGCAATTCACAATCTTGTGTAAATGATTTTGTATCATTGCAAGTAGACAGTAGTATTTGCATTTCTGTATATTTTGTTAGTGTAGAGCAAAAATATTTTCCAAATGCAATGATGCAAAACCATTTATACAAGATTATGAATTACACTATTATCAACAGTCGCTAACCTCCAGAAATCTTGCAAATTCTTTCTTATTTGCTTTTGATTTGCATTAAAAACTACGAAAATTGAATTGACGTGTGTGAATGAAATGACAAGTTCAAAAGAGAATTGAACAAAAAACGAGACTAACATCGATTTATTCTTAAAATCTTACTAAATATAAAATTATTTCAGGGTTAAATTTTTTCTTCCAAAATTTACTGTCACATATTTAAAAAAAAATATATAAATTTATTAACACATTCTCAACATAAATCAATACTATTATAAATAAATGGAAAAAACAATTTCTTTGAAACTACAAACATAAATATATATATATTTTATATGTATGTTGTATATAAAATAAAAATTAAAATATCAAGAAATAAATAACAAGAAAATGACCGCATGTTTAAATTATGTCTTAGTGAGTTAAAAATTCTTAAATTTTCCTAAACAAATTTGTCATTGCTTTAAAACACAAAAGTACCAAATAACAAAAATGAACTCAAATCAAAAACAAATAAAAAATATTACAACATTTTATAAAAATAGCCAAAAACAACATCATTTAAATAAAAAAAAAATAAAAACTATAAAGCAAAAAATTAAATAACATTTAAACCTTAAAGAAATAAAAAATAAATTATTAAAAAAAGAACAGCAAAAACTTAAATAAATGGAACACAAATTTGTTGAGTTTCAAAAGGAAAAAGAAACGAAACGAAATAAAACTAAAATGTGTCATTTACTGAACACACACGTAAAAAAGTGTTAAATAACATAAACAAAATATGAAAAGAAAAATATTGAAAAAATTCAAAAGTGAAAGAGAACTACATAAAATAAAAAGTTTTCTATGGCAAAAAAGTGAAATATAAATTTAAAGAAAATGTTCACAAAACGTTTTTAGAAATGATGAAAGTGAAAAAAATTTATGAAAAAAATAATTTCATTTATTAAAAACTATCACTGTAAAAATATCAAACTTGTGTTGGAAATAAATAAATCATTTAATAAACAAGCAACAAATTTTTAAAGAAAAAAAAAAGTCAGCCATAAGCTACGAACTGTTTTCAATCAAATGGAACAATTATAACCAAGTTTTTGTTGTTAGTATTTGCAGTTAAAACAACATATATAAATTGTTGCTATTAAAATATTATTGACGTCTGTGAAAGTCTGTGAAACATTTGTGTAATTTTGTGAAGAACAAAAGTGAATTTAAATTTTAAATGTAAAAATGAGAGCCTCATGCAACGAATTGTATATGTCGTATTGAAAAGGAATGATGAACTCGTAGAAGTTTATATGAGATACATATGCTTGTTCTTAATAAGTGCAAATTTTAACAACGTATCCATAAAACATCATAAAAATATGTAAATGTTTATAAACATAATTTATTGAGAAAATAATCTTAATGCAATAGATAGAAATAAAACAGAACTGGAACAGAATTAAAACAGAACCTGAACAGAACAGAACTAGAACAGAACTAGAACAGAACTAGAACAGAACTAGAACAGAACTAGAACTAGAACAGAACTAGAACAGAACTAGAACTAGAACAGAACTAGAACAGAACTAGAACAGAACTAGAACAGAACTAGAACAGAACTAGAACAGAACTAGAACAGAACTAGAACAGAATTAGAACAGAACTAGAAGAAAACTGAAAATGTGAAAATGATAGTAAAGAATATGAAAAACTGGCAGTCAGAGTGTTTATGCTATAAACCATATAATTAAGAATTTGTAGCAGACCTTTTAATGGGCAGTTACATATATTTATTTTACCGACATATGGTAAATCAAAAAGCAAAAAAACATAACAACAACATTAACTCATTTACGCCCACTGTTCCCAAATGAGCAAGGTTTTTAAAAAGGCATACAATTTACCGCAAATGCATTTTATTAAGTTGTTTTTTCCTATTTGTATTGCCGATGAGTGTAAAGCGAAAGTAAAATATAAATTTTCTTGATTGCTTCATTCAAATATGAGAATTTACCTTAAACGAAATTATAAAAATATTGCAAAGTTTTTGCCGAAAATGGGGTTCTTTTAACATGGTGTCCCCAAATGGGTTCAATGGGTTGTTTGCTATTAATTTTTCCATATTTTGATTTAAAAAAATAGCTATTTGATATATTGCTGCTATAGTATATAAAGAAACATAATTGCTTACAATAAATAATATTTTAAGAACGATAGTGTTTCGTATATACATACATACATACATATGTATGTACACATGTATATATCGTATGTTGTCTTTGCTTAAAAAGTGTGATTGCCCGTTTACTGTATAATTATTTTTAATTATAATTTTGGTAATTATAAAAGCTTTAGATCTTTTTTATAAAATATTTAAATTTTTATTTCAATATTTCGCTACTCTTTGAGTAGCTTCTTTAGGATAAAATTTTTTATAATTTTATAAATTTCAAAAATTATTTGTCACAGAAAAAAAAAAACGATATGAAAACTTTAACAAAACAAAATATTAAAAAAATTTATAACAAGTAGAAAATATTACTAATTATACAATATTTGTAAGGTGTTTTATTTTCTATGTATTAAATGTCTGTAAATCTGTGCTACATTTTCAGTATCTGCTTTATAGTTGATCCTTTTAGTTTTAGGTACATTAATTATCTGTAATTAATTCAATAAACATTTTTAATATAAAATGAATTATAAACTTGATGCATTTTTTTAAATGATGCGTTTTGGATCGTTTTGAAATTTCAAAGTTGACATCACTGGCTAGTTATGAGAGAGTGTCGACTCCTCCAGATGCAAGTACTCTTACATATAAAGAAAAGGGCCATGTAGATGACATCGCCAGAAAAACCTTTTGCTGTCTGACATTCCAGGTAGAGTTCCAGTGTTTAGGTAGAGAAATAATGATGTCTGGGATAGCAGTAATGATGAACCACTACAAAAGTGTATAAAGATTAATTAAACGCTGTGCATAGAAGGGGTGTTTTGAAAAATTTCAAATATAAGCCCATTAGACCCATTTGAGGTAGTTAATTTTTTCTGATATGAAGAACTTTTTTTATCTCCTAAATATAACTAAAATAAAGTTATTTCAAGCAATTTGTTTCCAGTTTAATTTTGGGACCAAATGGCTTAATGAAAAATACAAGGTCAGCTTGCAATTATAAATTATTGAAGGCAAAGTAATGGATAAATGTAATAAAAAGTTTTTGAAATTATTTTATTTCAAAATAGTAACTAAAATACATAGATAGAGGGGAAGGGTATTAACACGCCTACAAATGGTGGTATCTGACTTGGTATTTAAAGCTGCTTAAATGATACCTTACCATGACTTTTCTATGAGCAAGAAACTTTTTTGTGGATATAACAAATATCCGAACCGTAATGAAAGTTAACAACTCTCTGCAGATAAGATCCGCTTAATCTTTATTGCATTAAGCTATATTACTTAATTTTCTAGAATTACTATGAATTCAACTAAATACAACATTGTATTCAACTAAAGTAGATCTAGGTCATTTATGTATATAAATATCTCCTTAAAATGACATCTGAGTTTAACAAATACATGTGTATAATGCAATATATCATAGAGAGTTAGATTAAAGAAAATATTTATTGTAAATAAAATAAATATTTATATAATAAAAATTTAGAATATAAACACAATACATGTGTATAAAGTGATTTAAATATAAATATATATTTAAATTTGTTTTTTATTTTTCACTGATGATGATGACTCGCCTGGTTGACGTCTACACACACACACACACACATACAATTGTATGACTAAAAGTGTGCTTTTGATTTAGTATTTTTATCTAAACGCACACGTAAATTTAGTTTTTAACATAAATTTTTTTTCAACAAATTTTATTCTGTTTTTTTATTTTTAAATTTATAACGAAATATTTTTGTGTGATTCAATACATATGTGTGTGATTCAATTGTCAATAGTGCCAGCGCCGTATTTAAATGCAAATATTGATGGAGCAAAAAATTGTATAACAACAAACAGAAATTTTACAGCAATTATCTGGTTTATGCATTAAATAATATTTTGTAAATAAATAAAGTAATAAATATAAATACGTGATTTAGATAGAGTGTTTGTTTTCAGATTTACGTTGGTTTTAAATGTAGAAATTTGGAGGCACTAGCTTTTTAATCCTGTCAATTTAATATGATGGAATTTTAACAAAAATATGATTTAGAAATGCATACATATGTATTCTTTTTTTGTTTAGCTGACTTTTAAAAACTAAACTGTATTTAAAGTGAATTAATGTAAATATGCTAAAATATTTTAGTAAAGTTTTATGGGAATTCCTTAAATCCTCTTAAATTTTTAAAATATAAAGAATATATTTGTTTAATAAAATAAAAATGTATAAGGTGTTTTTTTTTCGATGTATAGAACTTTACTTTGGCAAAACTTTTTTAAAATGCGGCCATTTTGTCAGCTGTCAAGCTTCCGGAAACAGCTTATGTAAATTTTAATATAAGAAATTTAAGAAAATAATAACGGGTTCGCCATCTAACGTTTTTTTTCTAACTAGTGCTTATTTCGTGAATGGTAACACTTAGCTCATGTCTGATTTGACAGATAATTAGTTTTATCCTTCCGCTGAACGAATATGGTTGTGTATACGCTTGAACAATTCTGAGAAATATTGCGACATTACTTTGAAAATCATGGTAATGTTGCAGAATGTTTGCGGACTTAGGAAGAAGAGAAGAACCGTCAGCTCCGTATGTTCGTTATCTTGTAAAAAAAGTGACAGAAATTGACATCCTCATCGGTAAACTAAAGCGTGAAAAGCCAAAAACAGTGCGTACACCCGAGAATATTGCTGCTGTGGCAGAATGTGTGCGTGAAGCGCCATCAACAGCAATTCACCGTCGTAATGAACAATTCAACATTTCGGAGACATCATTGCGATGAATTTTGCATAAAGACCTTGGTATGACGCCAGCCGAGGCAGCCATTTGAATGAAATTATTTTCCATTATTAACCGGAAGGATTGTACTTTCAAATAAAAAAAAGAAATTTAAGAAAATATTCAGTAGTTTTTTTTAAACAAATTTCAATAAAAAAAGTTATTTGACAGACCCTTTATTAAGAAAATAAGCAAGAATTGAAGTACTGATCTAGTTAGCCCCGAGGAACAAAGCATAACTAGACGAAGCCTAAGTTAATTCTTACTAATACCGTAGCAGAAACCAGATTGTAGTTTTAGTTAGTTCTAATCATTTCATAGTTAGCCGACGAGACCTGAAGAATTTATCTCATCGGATTGTTTTCCTTAGTTAGCCGACGAGAGCAGAAGAATTTATCTCATCGGAATGCACTCATGGCTATTGTTGTTTACGTAATATGTTGTTAGTCGACCGAGAGCCGACTTTGGACTGTATCTTAAGGCTTCATTAGTCTTTACTTTCTGTTGCTGTTCTGTTCCGTGTCGTTCTGTTATTAAATTTTTGTAGTTAGTTTTTCCGTACAAACGTATCAGCTGTTTTAGGTAAACAGACAACACACCGCGAAAATAAATCAAAAAATACAAATCAAAGTTTTTTTATATTGTACAATATGTCATTACTTTCGACTAAAGTAATAAGTTTTTCATCATACATTGTTTATTTTTATATTATTATTACTTTTATACAAAAACTTAATCAAATTCAAAGAAATTGAAAATTGTTGTAATAAACCAAAAATTTTTTTGTTGTGCAGGTGTCAGCTGTTTTGTGCTGTCACTTACAATTACTTAGCAAATTTTTGTTATCAACAGGTTCATCCGCAACGGCACGGAAAGTAACAAAACAACTAACGACTGCTACACATTTTCTATTTAACAGAATCAAGTCAGCTGATTCGGAACGGAACAGAAAGTAGAGACTAATTCTGCCTTTAGTTAGCCGACAAGAGCTGAAGAATTTATCTCAGCGTATTGAATTCGTAGCTATTGATTTCCATTAGCCGACCAAGAGCCGCAGCATTTTTGTATTCCTTAGTTAGTGGTAACCATGTCATAGTTATTGTTTACCTCCAGATTAGACTGCATCTGAGCCAGAAGATATCTTTCGAATAAAGTAAATTTCTTATCAATTTAAAAAATCAGTTTTGTTTTATTCCAGTTCAAAGTTCTATACATTAAAAACAAACACTGAGCCATGATTTTCAAAATAAATTTGCAGAATTTGGAATTTTGTTCAGGCGTCAGTCTGTTCATGTTGAAATGCCGAAACAAACTAAACGTCAATTACTTGACAGCTGACTAAATGGCCGCCAGTTAAAAAGGTTTCTTAAATTTTTATAAATTTAAATAAAACACCTTGTATTACAAATATTTAGGTTTTATTCCTTTGGTATGCCTGTAGGTGTTTAAGACTTATGATTGTACAAGGTGGCGCAAAAGTAATCCTCCTATCAGAAAATGCTATACATTTTGCGAGGCCCCTAATGTCAGTTTTGTTTTGACATTTGTGTAGAAAACACATGCGAAATACACGTTAATAAACAATGTTACGCTACACTGTTCCAGAACGCGGAATATTGCTGACAGAACTGAGATTAAGGGCCTCGCAAAATTTATAGCATTTTCTGATAGGAGGATTACTTTTGCGCCACCTTGTATGTGTACAACGTTAAAATATTGATTTTTATTAAAAAACAGCAGGAACATATTCTTGATTTATATAGAAATTTAAAAATTGAGTGTCTGTTTAAATCATGATCCTGTCGAGATTACAAAACAGAAATTATTGAAATACCGAAATGATAACAACTAATTTTATAATGGTCTGTCGATAATTAGTCAAAACTCCTCTATAAGACCATCTCCGTAATTCACTTTAACCTGCATAAATCTTTTAAAAGTATTTATATCGAGATAAAGTATAACATACATAATATTTATATTCACGGAAATCATGGCATATAGCGCCCATTTCTGAAAAAACTGTTTTATTTATATACTGGGTGTAGGGTATTATATGGTCGGGCTTGATCAACTATACCTTCTTACTTGTTCTTACATTATTTATTTATGTCTTAAAACTTCCTGATGTTAGTTACATTACGCGTCACTATTATAAAACAATTACGCCTTCAAAAAAAACCGGCTCATTTTTCATTGATTAAAATTTTATAAAACAAATTTATAATCAAATTTTTAACGGAAATTTTCTTAAATAACCAAACACACACTTGAATAAAACAAAACTATAAAATAATACCTTAAAACACCCTTAAAATAAATTCAAAAACGTAACTTGACCTCAGAAAAAAAAACAAATATCAAAACATAAACTAACAGGAACACGCATGGCTAAGGACATTAACATTTTCCAAACTGGCTCATACGTTTATATAAAATTAATGTAAAGTCTAAAGACATTATGCTGACTGCAGACGTCGTAACGCTTGAGTGCTTAACAAGCACCTTTAATTATTTCTTTTGACATTTTTTTTTTGTTCAGTTCCCTACAATTACCCCGGCTGAGAATACGTTTTGGTAAAAAGTACCATTCATAGACAGCAGCAGACCAGAAGACTTTATGAAATTATTTTTTATTAAGGAATTTTGTTTTGAACTTGTTACTTCTTAGTTGATTTGAATGTTTAGGGACAGGAGTTAAAGAAGTTTTGAATTTAAACATATGTTTTCTTAATTTAAATAATGTTGTTTTTTTTGCCTTCTGCTTGCTTTGTGTAGAATTTTAAAATATTCCTTTTGTTTTAGGTTTGTAGTTGCTTAACAGCTTTGAAATATAAAATGAGCGCCAACAAATTTTATAGTGGAAAAATAAATGACTATTAGAATAAATTGTATATAAGGCAGTGGAGAATATTAAATACCTTACAATATAATAAAGTTGTGTGTGTGTGTATTTTTAAATTAAAATATTTATAATAAACAAAGTTTGGCGTTTAATATACAGTTTGCTTTTGCAAAGAACTCAGTATTTGAGCTATAACTAAAACTAGTTCTAAAAATCGTGGCAATTGTGGTAATTTCTGCCCCAATTTGTTTGACTTTCAATACCAGAAGTTTTCCACTTAAATGTGATAAGTATAGTGAAATAATATTTGCTTCATCAAATAACTAGGGCCTTCGGTAAGTTGATTACAACCAACATACGAATCGTTAAAGCTATTATAATTGCTATGAGAGCAACTGAGAGAGTAAAATTTACTACTTCTTAAATTCTTAATTCAAGTAAAATACATTTCGCTTTAACACTTATCTTCTTGATTTAAGAACAAATTGAACTTGAAGTAAGAATTTCTTACTCAATAAATTTTAAAAAACTATTTTGAGAGCTTCTGAGAGAGTAAAATTGACTTCGCTAATTTCCTCTCTGAGATTGATTTAGGATTTTTTTTCTTCATTTAAGTAAAATAAGTCTTACATTTCGCTTTAACATTTATCTTCTTGATTTAAGAGCAAATTGGACTTGAAGTAAAAATTTCTTACTCAATAAATTATAAAAATGATTTTGAGAGCTTCTGAGAGAGTAAAATTGACTTCGCTAATTTCCTCTCTGTGATTGATTTAGGATTTTTTTCTTAATTTAAGTAAAATAGGTTAGTTTTCGTTTTAAGATTTCTATTCTTGATTTAAGAATAAATTGGACTTCATTTTTTACTCAAATCAAGAACACTATTCAAGTTTTAAGAAATTCTGCGCTGTATAGTAAAAACGTACTTGAAAATTTCAGGCTTAAACTGAGAAAAATAAACTTAATTTTAGAAAGCCATTTTTCTTTCAGTGTATCTTATCTATAATGACCCAAAATAAAAAAAATGTTCTACGATAATTTAAAATTTTATTTTTTTTAAATCCCGTTGTTGCATTGTTAAATTGACCGTGTTATTGTATATTTCCTTACATTTAATTTGATAAAGAATATAGGGAATCCTAAAAATAAAAAACTCAAATAAGTAAACGGATGCGAGAATAAGTAGACAGTTCTTGCCCATGTCTCTAAATTTATTTTAGTATACTTTCACGAACACTCTCCAGCACTGTTTCGATATTGACTTATGATTTCAAATAACTCCTTACAAAGAAATCCGAAGGTATTAAATCACATGACTAGGTGTCCTATTTTGAATCAAAATGAGAAAGTACATGATTAGGAAATGTCTAATTGAACCACAGCAATATCATGCCTTTATGGTAGGCATAACTTTATTATCATGTTGATTTGTCTCATAAATCCAGCATCTTACCCAGCGTTGTCAACTTGGGCGTATCGCACCATTTTTTATTTCTTCTATATCGATCTCTTGCATATTAAGTATATTGCCAGGAAGCTAAATTTGGCCACTACTTTACTGAAAAATTTCATTGTATTTTTTTTATATAAATATCCGAGATCATAATTTGTGTAGTGACAAAGTGGGGTGCTCTTCAGATCACAACTAGAAATTCAGCAAACCATATCTGGTCCGAAATGGATTTGTCTCGTATATAATAAAATAATCATTCGCTCATCTATGTTTGGCATCAAATTTTATTTTTACTTAAAAAGACCTGCATTTTTAAGAAATTGCAAACATAACTATGAAGAAAACATCGACAGGTTTTTCCCACACAGAAGAACATGAAGATTTGCTTGCTTGAATCGTTTTATAACATAACGTTTTACAGTACTTTTTGTAAGCTTTAGTTTTTTTCTAATCATTAAACGTAATAACGTTGGATTTTTAGGAAATTTGTAGACAATATTCTTCTATTTTTATTCTATTTGATATCTCAGCACTGGTACAAATATATTGCAACTAAATAAATGTTTTGATAGAAAAACGGGAGCTATATTTTAAAAGCGTCTATGGTGTATCCGTTGTTTAAGGGAACAATGCTTTACTGAAGGTGCGGTTACATTTGGCAAATATTTACTCAACAAAGCGGAACCACTTGTTTTAGCACAAATATGTTTGGCATGGTTTACTCTTAAATATTTGTTGTGCTTTGGCCCAAACAAGAAAAGTTTTTTTTTTTAATAAATAAACAAGTTCAAATATACAGTATGTTATTTAGTATTTACGTATTTTTCGGCAAATATTAAGATATTGAATTTTGCTCGACTAAAATTCAAGGAAATCTAAAACTATCTTTCTCAACCAATACCAGCCAGTTTTCTATTGTATAAGAGAAGTAGCGTACCTATCAACTAACTCTCACTTAGAAACACGCAAAATTTCTAACGCATTTAAACGTTTTTATAGTCAAGTATTCGTTTAAAAAAATTACGAATTTTGAGAAGAAAAAAAAAAACAAAATTGCAAATTATATGGTTCAGTAATCAGCAAATATTAAAGAAACAGCACAAGAACTACATATACCCGGCATACATAGACAGGCATCTTCTACAAACATACATAAGTTGTTTTCAGAGAATATGCTAGAGTAGGAGCACTACAGCTATTTAATGTTAAACGTCAAGGATATGCTTATCCTTAAACAATTTTGCGTGTTAGGCATTTAAGATGAGCTGAATATAATACAACAAGAACAAACACCACGACTACAAAGACGATAATGACGGTGACGATGTTGATGATGATGATTTCTGTTGTAGCTTTTCCTCCATTTTTTTATTTTATGCTTTACATACAAGTATGTACCTAAATTCTAGTACTTGCTGACTATATATGGTAATGGCATGAATATTAAGTTTTTTTTTTCTTTTGGTTTTTTTTTTGTATAAATATTCCTAAAGTATATTTTTCTAAAAAGTGTTTTCTGTAATGCTAATGACAAATTGAAGGAAATTTTACAGGGATTTAAAAATAAAAGAATTACATGTGCAAAATAATGTAAAATTTTGTTTATTCATAAAGCCCAAAGAGGAAATATGAGAAACATGAGTGCAGGAGGAACCAAGCAGAAAAAGAAACACAGAAAATAAAATAAAAAAATAAATTACTTTTAAATTAGTGAACAAATGTACAGGAAAATTATAAATGAAAGAAAATTCCGCCAAGAAATAATCGTATGTATAAAATAATAAAATTATATACATACACATATCCGGGGGCCACAATAAGGATAATCGAATAATTTAAATATTTATAAGCTGTTAATAGTTTTAGCAGTGTTTACGACAAATATAGCTTTATATTTGTTTTAAAATATATTGAAATTAAAGGGGGGAAATCTGTCATAGATTTTGGATTGGTTAAATGTTCTAGCTTTAACTGATTTCATATTAGTTCCTTAACCCTCTAATGCCAGTTGCTAAAATAAACGGCAAAAAGTTTTAAATATATTTTTTTATTAAATTTAGGCAACTGATTTAAAAAATAAAACGTTTCCAAGTTAGTACAATTTATGGTATACTGGGTAGGTGGGAAAAGGTTAATAAGTGCCTCAAGACACTCCTTGGCTTTTATTGATTAAAATGTATTCATTTCTAAGAAGGTATATTTTGTTGATTTTTATTGCAAATACTTTACATTAGGTGCAAATAAATAGAAAAAAATTAATTATTTATTTGTGATTATGATAATCAAAATAACAATATTTTTTGTTTGCGCAGCATAAGTAAATTTTTCATTTCGAACAAAACATTGCGTCTGGGACTTTTTGCAATGCTTGCACCATTTTCCCTATTTAGCCAGAGAGGGTAATGATTAATGCTAGCATAGCAGATATCCGCAACTGGGGAATAGTTTTGCTGTCTATTTTATGTTTTAGTAAGCATTTAGTAAGGACGATGAGTGCTGACTGCTTTTCTTGATAGGAAACTAGTCCAGTAGCAATGACTTCCCTAAATTCTGGTTACTTAAGTGCTTTTTAAATACACTTAGTTAGAAAAAAGGGTAGCAAATATACAGAATTGCGCTTTCAAAGTATTTGTCACCATTATCACTTTTGTTATGAGTGCCTTAAATCATGGTTAATCATTAGAGGTATTGGGTATTTATGTATATAAAAGAATGCCGGCATTAACGATTGCTGCCTATTATTAGAAGTGACGACTCTTCAGTAATGTTTTGACCTGATATAGCTTTCTGCAATTATTCAACAGCAGAAATTAAAAAAAACCTGGGCTAATATTGTTAAATTGTCAAAGAAAAGTTAAAGCGGAATACTACTGAAGATCTTTACAATAAAAAAATGTTGGAAATTTGGTCTAAACTTGCAGCTGCGCTATATCGGAATCAGAGAACGGATTGATTGGTTAATTTTAGATTTTGAATACAATCACAAACAACGAAGATCATGTTGACAACATAAATCAATTCCGTAAAGCAATACATGTCATTATTCACAAAACGAAGTGTAACGAAAAATTATGCATGCATTGCATGGCTTGTACAAATGTAAACGTATACTCCCAAAATCAACGAATACTTAACGATTGGTACGAATGGTTAACGATTGGTATGAATGGTGGTTTCAATGCTGATTGTATAAGTTGTACATACTAACAAAAAATATTAAACTTTACTAGTTTACTGTCAACAAATCGCACATAAAGCAACAAATAAAAAATATTTATTTTCTCATTAGGTTTTGTATTGTTTTTGCTCTTTCCTTATGTTTTCATTCACTGAAAGCAACGAATACTGGACGAATGCGAATGTTTTTAGTTTTTTCATGTGGCATTGAATTATTTCGTTGCTTGATGTATAACCGCATAACAAATAGTAAACAGTAATAAGGAATGAGTAAACAAACAGCAATGCACATTTTTATTATTGTCGAGTAAAAGCAATGCAAAAGCAATGAATTTGCGAATGGTTAGCACATGTGAATGGTCTCTTTCTGTTCTTTAATCGGAATGTTGTGTCAGACTTAATCTTAATCATCAAAACAGAGCACTTTCTACATCTTCAACAATATTTATATGGATTTCTTAGTATTTATTCTAATTTTAGTTTTTACTTGCTGTGGTTTAAGGTAGCTTTGGAAATAAGGTACCAAAGTACTGTGTGGAAAAGGGAACAATCGCAGTAATTTCTAGAAAAAGTATCAACCAAAGTACTGCTGTAATTTGTTATACTTTCTTCCAAGCAAATAAATTTTAAATTTCAACTAATTAACAAAAGGGACAAAAACAAATATTTTCTTCGTTTCGTGCAATCAATTACATTAATGTGTAATTGTAATGGTTTGATTTAGTGACAAATGGACAAAAAGTACTTTATCCTAAAATTTCACTAATGTGAAACATTCGATTTTTTTACTTAGTGCTGAACTTTAAGATTTTAGGTCTCTTAATTAGCAAATAATTAAGAAAAGGTATAATTTCGCAAATAGTACTAATGTAATATAGTATTTTTTAGTAACATTTACATTATATATACATTATAGATACATTTCTGTAATAATTATTCCACAATACCCTTTTCAAAGTGATAAAACTTTCAAAAAAGTACTTAAAAAAATACATTACATTTTTAACTTTAAATCTTTGGAAATTTTAGGCATCTTATACGTAACGTAACGAATTGACAAAAAGTACTATTTTCGAAAGGTACTATTTTCAAAAAAGTACTTTAATACTAAACTGATTTTCCGTCTGTAACTTTTAAATTTAGAAAATTGTAGACCTCTGGCAGATAAACGAAAAGTACTATTCCACAGTACTTTTTTTAAATAGTACTATTTTCAAAAAACTACTTTGTAAAAAACAGATTTTGAGCTTGAACTGTTTTTTTGAGAGTTTTAGAATTAACATTTTGACATTTTTAATTTAAAAATACAGATTTAATTTCTTTAATTATTATTAATTATATTACACAATACTTTTTTGCCAAAATATTATATACATTATAATAAAATATTATAAGTTCCAAAAAAGTACTTTTCTAAAAAATCAGATTTTGAGTTTTGAGATTTAAAATTTTGGAAATTAAAAATAGTAGCAGTTAGACAAAAACTACTATTACTAGATTTTTTGTTAAAGGTTTCTGATTTTGTAATAGATCGACGAAAAGTACTATTTCTAAAAAGTACTTTTTAATAAAACTTAAATTTATTTTGTGTAAGAGTAACAAATAAAATTCTAATTTTAACATATTTTTGAAATTTAGATTTTATGCGAAACCGTTAAATATTGTAGTTATTTATATATTTAGTAATAATATTTATATTTTTAATTGTTCAATTCACATGAGATATTGTAGTGTCGTAGGAGTTGTAAGTCGTCTGAATTTATAATAGTTGTACAACTGATGTTGGTAATTTCTAAAAAATTACTCATTTTAGTTATACGTGCATAAGCAACAATTTTACATAATGTAATGTAATTTTACTTAATTTATGAAAAACGATCAATAATTTTTAATAACTTGACTAAATTGTTAAAATGTCTGCATTATATTTTTCATGCAATGCTGAAATTATTTTGGTTTTCTCACTTTTATTATTTATTTAAATTTTGTTTTGCTATTTTACTTTTGTCATTTTGAAAACATAAATTTTATTCACAATCATATTGTTGTATCGTACAATATACAACAAACAACATTACTTGTGCATTGAACAAATATTTATTTAGAAAAAAAACTCATTAATGGCCATTTTCTAAAATCTGCTCAACAACGATTTTTTAGCAGATTTTAAATGTAAGTAATTATTTTAATTTTGTTTAATAAAAATCTTAACTAAATACCATTTTATTTAATTAATGATTTTTTATATAAAAAAGCCTAACTTTCATTAAATCTATGTTTTAAGCATATTTTATCAGCTTGAAATTTTCACATAATTATAAAATCAAAAGTCAAAATACAAGTATTAATGATTTGTTAAGCAAAACCTTTTTTTCGTGCCCACTCCCCTCTTACTCTAACAATAATAAAAAAAAACTAAAAACTTTTTTTTTTTAGCAAAAGAAGAAAAAATACCCCCGCTTACTTAAAAGTATTTCTGTTAACAATTGTCTTGCCAACGAATTTTCCCAACATAAATTTAACTGCTAAAAAATAACGTAAGATGATGGAAATATGATAATTTTTTTGTTGCCACTTTTTTCTCAAACACTCATTCTTTCCCCTTTTAACTTTAAATCTATTTTAAAACCGAAACAAAACATGTCTATTTCCATTTCTTTTGATTGTTTGTGTCTCTGCTACAGCGTGTAAGAAGTGTATACAAAATCATGTTAGGGGGGAACAAAACTTAAAAGATTGTGTAAATAAGTGGTTTATCAAAAAATAAAGATAAGGTATAAACAGAAAAAAGCTGTGAGTAAGAAATCATGTTTTGTGAAGGAAAAAAAAGGTAAAGTGAAACTGTGAATTGGCTTAAAAGAATTGCAAAGAGTTGTTGATGGGTTTCTTCTTACCCAGTTAAGTAACCTTTTAATGTTGTTAAATTTGTATTACTGGCGTTTTTAGGAGTACTCTACTTAAAAGAAAATTAAATAAGTTATCCTTAAAGAATTGATAATAAAAGTACTTTTGTACTAAATGTACTAGTTTCCAAGAAGTGTATCCTTACTTCCTTGTACTTCTTTCTAAAAGGTTCCAGAAGATGCTTCTATGTAAAAAATACTTTACATATTCAAAAAGTAATATTACTATAGGTACTTGAATTGTAAGGAAATTATCCCCAAAGATACTTCTATTTAAAAAGTGATTTAAAAAATACTTTATTTTAAAATCCGCTTCTATTTGAAAATTTCTTTTTTCCAAAGGTATCTCACTTTGCTCTATTTAAGTTGAGTTTGTTTTCCCTATAATGTGTTTGTATTTTAAAAGGAATTTGTATAATATGCTTTGCTTTGCGCTTCTGGTACTTTTTTCCAAAATGATTTCCTTTACAAAATAAAATTCTACTGAAAAGTACTATTTTCAAAATATAATTCTTTAAAAATAGTGTAACTTTCCTAACAGATTTTGCTTGCCAAATTTCTAAAATTAGCTTCTCTGATACTTAACACTTACTTTTAGATTTATTTGCTAGTAGTAATATTTGCAAAAAGGTACTATTTTCAAAAAAGGTACTTTTCTCAAAAATGCAATTTTGAAATCGTAAAAAGTGATTTCTTAAAAACTTTCCTAATTGATTTAAAAAACACACACCACACCAAACATTGTATTTGTTATTGGCTGCTTTTCACACCAAATACGACCATTTTGATTGTTTATATATCCCGAAATAAGGTGCGTAGCTGAACAATTTTTCGAAAAAAGTGGATCGATGGAACATGAATTTTGATAATAAAATTCAATCTGCAAGCGTTGTTCGTTTTTAAATCGATTTAGGGTTAAATTAAAGCCCTAACTAGACATGTCTAACAGTAACAAATTACTATTTACAAAAAGTACTTTTTTTCGTTTTTAATTTTAAAATAAAATTAAAGCAATTTAAGGTCCGTGTTTTTGTAATAGATTGACTGAAAGTGTTTTTTTCTTTAAAAACTGTTTTTTTCTGAAAAAATTTACTTTTTTTATTTTTTATCAAATTTAGTTTTTTATGCCTGTGTTGCTTAAAATTTATTATATTTTTATAATGAATCTTTAGTAAAACTAGTTTTTATTAGTTTTATATTTAATTGTTGTGGTCTTACATTTTAGTCTCTGCTGCTGTTATTTGTACAACAATAAACTTCTTTTTTACGGAATAAAACTAATATTCTTGTGGTCTTTTCAAACATTTCTAGTCATTTAAAGTTGACACTTGTCTTTAATTTGTCCTTTCGATTACCTTTTGCAAACTTTTATGTTAAATTGTCTTTTGTGTATTTGGTGTTAGTGTATTTTTGAGGTCGACCTAGTTATCAAACTTTTCATTTCGATTTGTTTTTGTTATAAATTTATAAAAAAAAAAAAAAAAAAAAAAATACCCACAAAAAAAACTTTTTATTAAGTCTTTGCTATTTCCAACTCCCTCCTATTTGCCTTGTCTATTTTCCAGGTGTTTGTAAGTAATATTGTTGTTTTATTTTTTGTTTATTGTACCAAAAATTTATTGTTTATCTTTTATTTTGTATGAAAATAAACCAAAAAAAAAAAAAAAAAAAGATAAAATAAAGTCCTACCCAAACATAAACATTAGACAACAGCAGCCAGAAAAGACAACAAAGATCGTAAGAAAAAAACCTGAATCCAAAGTTTATCTAATATTTCTTTGTTTTTCGTTAGCTCTAACATCTTTCGTTGGCAGCCAGTGTTAAAGTAAATGTAATTTTTCTTTTACAAAACTTAAAACTTCTCTTTTGTTAGTTATATTGTGTGAATTTC
The DNA here is from genome assembly GCA_916048285.2 of Bellardia pandia. Classification (NCBI taxonomy): domain Eukaryota; kingdom Metazoa; phylum Arthropoda; class Insecta; order Diptera; family Calliphoridae; genus Bellardia; species Bellardia pandia. The sequence continues at coordinate 94,454,463 of OU696531.1, read as the reverse complement.
AAATAAACAAAACAAAAACATCATTGATTATAATTTTTCAAACAGCAAAATGAAGATGTTGTCTGTTTTTTTTTTGCTTTATGGGTTTGGTTCATAATTTTTGTGAGGGGTAAAATAAAAGCAGAAAAGTGGTCAAAATTTTTTAGTATAAAGAGTAAAAAATTAAAAATACAGTTTTTTGTGTTTTATAAAACAAAAATTAAACTAATTTAGTGCTTGTTCGTTTAAATAAAGTAAAGAAACAAGGCTTTAATCGCAAAGTGTAGCATATTTTCAGGGTTGTTACTTTTAATATTTAACCCTTATGTGACTGACAAGGATAACGGGTACCTTTTGGGTTTTGAAATTATTTTTTTGTAGAAATTGGCAACCAACTTCTTGAGACTTCTTAACTTTTGATATTTTAATCAGAGTTTTGAATCAAAATTAATAATAATAAAAAAAGTACCCAGTTCAATTTAATTCCTTTGATTGTTACATTACGCACTTTTGTAGACACGACCAGTACACAAGTATATTTAAACGTTTGTAACATTTTAAATTTTCTTGCAAAATGGATTGTTTTTCATTAGATCTGTATGAAGGTACCCGGGTTCCTTACCGTACAAAACATGAAGTTTTTTTTGTCAATCAATAACATAAATTTCTGCTTTAAAATTAAAAAAGTACCTACATCATGTTTAGCATTATTTTAAACTGTTAATATTTAATTTAAAACCAAAAACCGAAATTTCAATTAAACTTTCTAGCATTTGTAATCTCTAAAAAAAAAACTCATAAAATTTCTCAATTTACTTGTTATTTTTTATTAGCAATTAAATAAAAAATGTTACTACTAAGCATTAAGCAGGAAACCGAAATTTTAGCTTTAGCTTGTAAGTAGCCCGCCTTAACGATATATTGCAAAAATCGTAATGTGTAGCATACTTTTAGGGGTTTACAAACAAACGCATAATAAAATGAATTTTTATGATTTTTACCATAAATTAATGAAAAAAAAAAAAAAACGTAAAGAAATGTTGTTATACTCGTAAAAAAAAGAAAAATAACACCACCATCATCATCATCATCGCATTGCCTGTTTAATTTTACAATTACATTTTTATACAGGCAAAGTCAAAGCCAAAGAACGTAAATATCAGAACACGTTTGTAATAAAATGAAATTTTATGTTTATAACTTTGTTGTTGCTATAACACATAAATAATTTAATATAAATACACGTACGCATACATGTATACACATTACTTATGGATTACTAATACATAAACACGTATTTACCAAAAAAAACAAAAGAAAACTTTCATACATGCACAACATTCAATATTACTTATGAAAAGTTAGAAACGAAAATGTTGAAAAACAAAAACACACACAAATTAAACAACTTCTGGTGGCTAAAGCCCGGAGTTTGGGCAATGTTCAATAAATATAAGTAAAAGTAAAATAAATATAATTGTAAGGCCACACGAAAATTACAAAGGTTGGATGAAGGTATCTTGGTTTTGTCTATATTTATCAGGAAAAAAAAGAAACTTATCTAATAGCTTTGCTGTGTTACCATGTTTGTCAGTTCAAACGTGTTAGACAGTTTGACATCTACACTTAGTTAGAACTCTGGCTCAAAACAAAAAATCTCTATAAATGAACAATCAAAATCTTACAACTACCTTTTATTTCCTGTTTCCTACTTCCAAATAACACAAAATTTCTCTTTCTCTACGACTTCCCCTGCTTAAGCCTAAAAGTGACTTGCGTGAATGCGTGACTTTTTCCGAAGTATGTAAACACACACAGTTAAATGTATATGGAGTTTCAAAGTGCGTATGTTTACACTGTAAACTGATGTTGTTTTACTTAAATAACTTTGACAAGTGTCAGACACACATCTTCAAATAAATAAAATAGTTTAGTTGGAAAATATAATAAATATAAATAAAACATAAAAAAATGTGTGTATAAAAATATAATAAAGAATTTTATTTGTTTTCCTTTTTTCATCTACACACTTCCATCAAATTTAGAAAAGTCATATAACATGTTAAATTTGAAATTCTTATTGTTTTATAAGCAGGCCTAAAAGTATACTACGTTCTTTGGGCGGCGGCAGAAAAGTTAGGGATTTAACCAAAAATATGACTTGACATGTGTAAAGTTCAGAGGAATTTTTGTGAAATTTATATACATATATGTATTTAAATGACAGGGTATTATAGCAGAAAGGTAATGTTTATAATTTAATATTTGTGATGTAAAGTCTAAAGAGATGTGTTAAAATAAACTCAAGGAATCATAAGCTAAAGTGTTAAATGTGTTCAGTTTCAGCTTTTTAAACAGCTACATTATAGCTTCAATGCAGGGTCTACATATATGTGACCCGGCCAATGAAAAGGTAACTTTTTTTTTGGTTTCGATAGTTTTTGAGACGCTCTGTCACGTGGTGAAAACTAGGAAGTCCTAATTTGTTTAGAAGTGTACTAAAAATGTAGAGAAAGAAGAGCAGAAATGAAAGGAAACAGAATTTTATTGAAAATCCAGAATCCGGAATAGTAAGGGATTATGGTGTGTAATTTAAGTTTAATTTTAAGAATTTTTTTAAATCAATTTTAGCTTCCTTTAGGTGTTTATGTATTTTAAGTTTAGTTTCAATCGTAGCTCTTTGTATACGTAATTCAATTCAATAGGTTTCAAAGCTCCTACCATCAAAATCGCAACGTTTAACGGCCTCTTGGTGAGAAACATGTTCAATTTTAGTTTTAAAAGTAGGTATTTATGTTGTAAAAATGTTGCTTAAATTTTAGGACTTTACATTGTTTAATTTTGAATTCAATTATTGGTCATTATGTTTTTCTTTTTAATTTTAGCTTCAATCGTAATTTTTAAATATATTTAGTTCAATTTTGGCTTACATCGTAGTTCTTTATATACAGTGGGTCACGGTGTATTTTATACAGTGCGTTTTTCTTTTGTTTTCAAAGCTTCATAAAAATAAAACTAACAAATAAATTAAATAAAAATATTATATTCTAACACACAATAAACATATATTTCAAAAACGTACACCATGACGTTTTTCCCATGTCACAGCTTATTTTATGCAGTCAATTTCTACCGTACAGATAACTCAATGCAACGTTGTTGGTTTTCTGTTTTTCGTTTCTTTTATTATGTAATTAAATTGTCAGAATTGTCATTAACACGTCAGCTGTCAATTTAAAACAGTTAAAATGAGTCCCAAAAAACGTTGAGCACAACTTTCATGAAAATCAGGTCCATAGCCAAGCCATAAAGGCATCAAATAAAATTATCAATGAGCAAATCCAAAGATATCCTCTTCACAACTGGCCGCCAATATTGCAACCAATGTTGCGTTAAAACTCTTCATCATGTCTTGCGCCAATATGATTTTGATGGGCGAGTTTCCCGCAAGAAATGATTTCTTAACCCATAAAACAAACTATGCAGGCTAAATTTCGTCAAAGATGATATTTGTAAGAAATCTGCATTTTCGAATTCGGTCATCTTCGCCGATAAGTCTAAGTTTAACATATGACATCTTTTATGTTGCGCGGAAACTAAATACAGAACTTAACAAAGAAAATCAAAAGGCAACAGTGAAGCTGTGTCATGGTTTGGTCTTGTATAACAGCTGCTGTTATTGGGAATTTAACTTACAAATTATCGAAACATGGGTATAAAACCAGATTTTCGATTTTACGAGGATAATGATCCAAAGCAGAAATAGGGTATTGTACAAATGTAGGATTTGATGACAGCTTTACCACAGTCGCCAAATCTTATGGTAAATAGTAGAAATCAGCACAAGAACACACAAAATTTCTAACAAAACGATTTTAAGCGCTACTGACGGACTGGTCGAATATTTCGCCGAATACTACTCAAACACTAATCGCATCTATGCCAAGTCGCGTTAAATCCGCTGTAGTTAATAGCTGAAGCTGATAGCCTTCACAGCAAATATTAAATTGTGTAATTGCTAGTTTTTATTTAAAATTTTTGAAACACATGCATGCTAGCATAAAATAAGCTATGCAGTGAAAAAATCCTTTGTGATTTGAATTAAAAATATAAATGCATACATTTGACAAAAAGCAAATGTATTACTTGTTTTTGTATTAGTTTTAAATATTACAAAAAAAAAAACCGCTCAAGATGTGGTGTCAACTTCTATTTTGCACAGTAAAGTTAGCCTACGGTATGTACTTTAAAATTTAATTTATGAGAGAGCACTCACTTTCTGAGTCAACTGTAAATGACACCAATTTCTTTTTTAGGTTACTGTTAGTTTTCTTTTTATGGAGTTTTGAAAACAAAAAATGCAGTGCATAAAATAAGCTGTGACCCACGGTACTTTAATATTTATTACCATCGTTGTTCTTTATCTTCCATCGTATTTCTACAATTCAAGTTCTTTATATAGTTCAATATTGCCTTCAACCGTATTCCTTTAAAGGTTTCAATTTTGGCTTTGTCTAAATTTGAAGACTTTGATTGCTAAAAGACTAACAATATCCGAAAATGCTTACTTACTTCCTCTGCCTTAATAGGTTTTGTTTACATTTACAAAACAAATCCCAATATGTATTAAATCCTCTATACAGGCTGCTTAAAATATGCTACACTAATTTTCCTTATTACTGACTTAGCAGGCAATACAAACACTACTCTCACTCTCTCTCTTTTTCTCTCTGACTAATCTTTTGTTACTGTTTATTCAGTTTATTGTTTCGTTTTTGCTCGCTCATTTTGTAAAAAAAATCACATAAATGTTATTGTATTGTTTGCTTTTGATAATTTATTAATATAAGTATTCACTTTTTTATTGATATTATTTTGTTGCTCTCCCTCTTGTATTGTTTATTATGCATAAATATACATTTTAATATTTATAAATTTTTAATATTGTATTATTATTTTGATACACCAGCATAACATAAATTTATACTATAATACAAACACAAAAAAGTGTCAATGCATTATAAATAAATATGTTTTTCTCTTGTTGTTTTATAACAAACGTGTTTAAATCAATATAGATTATATCGCCATTTAATATTGTTATAGAAAATCTCGTAAAATATGTGTGGCAGAGTGTGAATGAGCATAAATTATATATGCTATAGATGAGAGTAATAATCAAAGAGATTAAACTGGTGGTTTTTCGGTATTGTTATTAATAAATTATAGCATAATTTTTGGATGATATAGTTTGAAAAGATAGTGTGTTATAAAGGTCTGCTATAAATTAAGCAATTGTTAAGGGAGTTGTTGATCTAATGGGTAAAAAAATTGTAAACACAATTTATTGCAGCTCTATATATTAAAAAGGGCAATAAAAACAAACGATAAAATTAACAAAAAAAATTAATTATTTTCTTTTAAATTATATTTTTTTGATCTAGGAAACTGAAATTCAATATTCACTGGAATTCATTTATTACTTTTAGTTAAATTTACTTTAAGTATTTGCTGTTATTTAATTATATTTAGAAATTTTGTATACTTTTAGGCTATAAGGCTTAAGTTTCATATTTCATTTACTCTCTTTTATTTATTTAATGCTAAAAACAACTTGGTTTTTGTGTTATGCTTTATACCTGCATATTAAATTAAAGAAACCCCTTGATGTTAAGTAGAAATTCTTGGGAATATAATGTTGCTGGAACCAGCCAACATAAAGTATGACACACTGGTGTGTGCGAGCCATGATGAATGTGACATTTTTATGGGTTTGTCTTTTACCCCAGCTCAAAAACCAACACAAAAGCAAAACAAAAAGCACAATAAAGAAAATGAGAAAAGTTTTTATTAAGTAAAAATACATGCATAAAATGTTATTAAACAGTGAGTGTTAAAAAATAGAAAATTAAAAAAAAAAATACAGAATTAATATTTTGATTTGAATCTGCAAAAAAAAACTGAACAAAACAAAGTTTATCTGGCAGAAAATTTTACCACAAAAAAAAAAATAGCGCCTACTAAGATGCAACACTTTTTAATATGAGGCCATTTACCTAAATCTTTAAACTATAGGTATATGCTGTGTTCGTACCTACAAGTATGCAACGTTATTTGAAGTTTAATTTTTTACATTAAATCCATTCTTTAGAAAGTGTTGCATATTTCAAAATTAAAGCTAAAGTTTTCTTTTAATTTTGAGCAAAATTATTTTTTAATCACATACCTATAAGTATGCAGTATTATTTTCAATAAGATTTTATTAAATTTAAATTATTGTTTTTGACGGGCAACAATGTTTCATAAAAAATATGTATTTCATTGACATTTAAAGTAATAATGCTAAAAGTATGCTGTATTATTTGAAATTTGCGGTATATGGTTTACTTCTATTTTAAAGTCATTATTTTGTAACAGATTATCTATTTCTAAATGAAATTTAATCTTTTAATATACTTACATTTATAAGTTCATAAATTCAGCCGCTTAGTATTAGCAGCCTCATTTGTTTTTCACTGTATCATCCGCTTTGCTTTTGTGTGTGTTGATTTTAACCTACCTTGGTTACAAATACATACCATAAATACATGCATAAAAATTAATACAAATATAAATATTGCTTTAGCATAAGGCAGCACTCACTTTGGCAAACAAACAACTATACACAATAGTAACATTAATAATTTTTCTTTTGTTGTGTGTGTATATAATGAATAAATACAAACAGAAAAACTGGTCACAATAATACACCATTACAGAGTAATAGCGGCGAGGTCACCTAGGCAAAACAAAAACTTGGCTTTTTCAGAAAAGAAACAAGCAAAACTACTAAAGAAACATAAATAAATAATTTACAAAGAAGCTGTATGGAGCTTGGCTGCTGTACTCAAATAGCAATAATAGCAACGTTTAGAGAAAGTCTTTGGTAATGAAACAAATTTCTTTTTATTATAAATGATACGCAAAATATGCTAAATCTTTTAAGGTGTTTTTTTCGCCCATTTATTGTTTTTGGCTTTTCTTTGTCCGGCCATATTTAATGTTATTTAGTAAACTGTTTGGCGTTTTAGGTATGGCCAAAAACACATTTTTAGCCTCATTGTTTTGTGTAGTACAGTGTACTTAATTACCATAAATAAAGTAATGAATTTATGTTTAAATATGTTTAATGAGCTCACATAACAAAACAAATTAACAACGTTTAACATAAATTTATAAAAATGTATATACGGCTGTACCGAATCTTATATACTCGGCACCAATATAAAATATTTTTCTGTATATGAGTCTTATGTTGAATTTCATATCCCAATAACGAGTTATTGGCAGTTTTAACAGTTATTCTCGAAAATGGACCACATATGAGAACTAAGGCCATCGTGGACTGGCCTTCGCAAAATTCAATAGTAAAATTTTTACTTACATGTACTTGACGGGTAAAAAATTGCAGCTGTATATCGATATTATAGGATACTTCCGAAGATTAATGTGTTTTCCGGAAGTAGTCCATATATATATAAAGTTGGTTACTAAGATTTATATAAATATATATAAATGGATATTTTCTCTAGAATTACAACTTGAAAATGGTGTTTATTAGAAATTTATATGCATTCAAAGAATTTTCGGAATTATGGCTATGATCGAATATAAACCGATCATCATAAAATTCAGTACGGTGATTTATATGTAAATGACGACATTTATATGAAGGCAATAAGAAACCGTGGATCGATTTATGCCTTATTATCTGTCTTATTTCTGAAGAAAATTATATAAAAATATCGAGGTTGTCTGAAAGTTTGTCTCTAACTAGGATTCTACTAAACAAGACATTTTTTGGAAGAAATTTTATTACTCTAAGTCTTTTTTACGAGGCTCCATAGTGGCTTCAACAGACGCACGGACATTGTTAGAACGTCTTAGAATTATATACGTAACCCGAATATATAGAATTTTTGATTTTACGACCAATATTTCGATGTGTTACAAACGGAATGACATACTTAATATACCCCGATATTTTTAAAGGCAGCTATAAAAAGAAACCCAGTTTCCATAAATTTTGGAATTTGTTTGAAAAAGTAATTAAAACGCCTACAATTATAAATTCTTAATTAAATATATAAAAATTTATGAGCAAATAAGCTTTAAATCGAAATTGATTTATTTTTTTAATTAAAATTACAAGCCAATAAGTAGGCAACACTTTTTAAATTGTAAAATATCTCGTTAAAACTTATGTAAGGCTGTATTAACACACTGTCGTCTGTTAATTATGATGAAGACTTAAATTTTGTTTTGATTTTCTTATTAAAATTAGGCCCCAACTAGGCTGCATTCTTAAATATTTCTTGGGTATTATTGGAGTTTAGAACTTTAAAAATAAAAACGAGCCAATATCATAATTTATTAAACCAACAATCTGCAATATATTTCTCAAACTGTAAGAAAATCAAGTTGTAATTGTAATAGGACGTGTGCTAATATAATTTCATGTAAGAAAATCAAATTGAAAAGCTAATAATGACATGTTGTATAAATGTAAAGTTCAAGTTTATAAGTAGGCAACACCCTTTTTAAAACATGTCACGGTTAAATACATTTAAAACGATATTTAGGAATTGTTGAATATTTATATTGTCATTTAAGTTTAGCGCCCAGGCGTAGGCGCCATTTTTTATATTTTAAAAATATAGCCTTCTTCTACAATCAAAGAGTTGTTTTACAAGGTGTTTACCACTTCTAACTAGATTTCAATCAAAGGTAGAGGTTTAAATAAGAAAATTTAGTTAACAATCAAGATTAAAATCTAATATAAACTTTACGTAAAAGCCCAAAAGTATGCAATACTTTTTCACTTGTAAATATATTACTTTTAAACACAGCTAAATTAATATTTAGCAACTGTTGATTATGTATAATAAAAAAGAGATTAAATTTGATTGTATTTACTTATTTACGTGTCGCCCCTAGAACTATGCAGCTTTATTTTGACATATGAGATATACTGATTTGTGTTACAATAAAGGCATTATTTTTGAAGGTTTTTGATATTTATAAATGAAATTTAATCTTTGTGTATCGTCAAGGACATGCCAAAAAAGAAGCTTTAGAAATCAACAAACCTATTCCTTTATTCCAATGTAACAAAATAAGTTTAAATTTAGATATAAACATAATATCTTGGCCACAATAAAAATAATGACTCAGCTATCAAACAATTGTTTTATTTCCTTTTACTTTTTTTCCTACTTTAGCATCCTTTTAAAAAATCCTTTATTAATAAATACTTTTATTGATTTAAGCAGCAAATGCAGACAAAAAAAAAACGAAATCAAATAATTACATTATTTTGGCTTTAAGCGTTATTAATGTAATTTATATAAAATATGAGCATGACTGTGTATGAATAATATATAAAACAATTTACACAAAATATAAATTGTCATATAGAATACTAAAATGCAGACAGAAAAAATGTAATAAATATCAACACTTCATTTAAGACAATAAATAATTTTTATTAAAATATGAATATTTTAACAAATATTGATATTAACAGACATTAACCATATCGTAAATTTATAAACCCTTCTACTAATAAGGTTACATATATATTTGTTTGGCTTTCCATATTTAATATTTTTAAAAAAAATTATACAACTAATTTATACTAAGTATTTGGAAAAAGTCAGTTTGTTGGTGTAAAACATTTTTCCTTCCTAAATATAAAGTCTTAGATAATTAGTTTTATTCACAATATTTACCATTATGTTAAAAAAATGTTATGTATTTAACCAAAAACAACCAAATCAGCATTCGTACTGTTGCTTATTTTATTATTGTATAATGAATATAAGCAAGCATATTTTTACAGTTGGGCTTGCTGTTGACACGACTTTAGTTTTGTGATTTAGTTGCAGGGCTTCAAAGCCTAGCTGCTGTGTTCTTTACATAATTCTTTCATTATAAATGTATTTAACGTGTATATTTAAAGGCTAAAATATCGAACACGTTTTTATTTCCTTACACTCAATACACAAACTTTTAGGCCATTCTTACCTCCTTAACACTGTTGGTATATAGAAATAATCATGTTCTATTTTGTTTATTTATATTTGTTTCTACCAATTCAATTTCACTAAATTCTAGGAACTGTGTATATATGCTAAGATACTGCTTTATAACCTAAGGTTATTTATAAACGGTTACATGCTCCCCTACTTGGCTAAACGAACGCCTAAAAGTATGTGTACATGTTGGTTTTTAATATTAAATACTAAAAGTATGGAAAAAATCTACCAAAAACTATATGTACGAAATTCCCGTAAGGCTACATAATAAAACCTTATGTGTAAACGTAAGAACAAAAAAAAAAAAACGTTTGCCAAAATAAAACAAATACTTTCACAAATGCAATTTATTTCGCATAAACAGGGTGCTGAAAAAAAGAAGTGTGTTTTTTAAAAGTAACTTTTTACTGGCTTAAAATCTAAAGCATAGCATTCTGTATTTTATTATAATTAAATGAAATGTATCACAGCTATGACTAAACATGACTTGAAGTTTAAATATGGCAGCAGAATTTGCAATCATTCATGTACTAATAGATAATATAGGAATTTTAAATATAAGAATGTAGGGTCTATGATTAAAGCTAAAATTGAACTGCATACAGACCTTCGATAGAGGCCAAAATTTATCTACATAAAGACCTCCAATTGAAACTAGAATTGAATTTCACTAAGACCTACAATTGAAGATAAAACTGAAAGATCTGCAATTGAAGCTAAATTTTAACGAAGGAAGGACCTACAATTGAAGCTTAAATTAATGTAATTATTTAAGGTGCGGTCACACATGACAAATATTTGACGAAAATGACGTAACCACTAAATAAAAGTTGTTTTAATATTTGTTTTTATTACGAAAACTTATTTTACTAAGCAAAAATCACCGTAGAAGTTAAGTTTCGTTATTTGTTTGAACAAAACACTTGTAAGATTCAATATCGTTAAACAAATTTGTACAAAACATATTGGTTACATTTTTTTGAGTAAATTTTTTACCATGAGTGACTGTACCCTTAAAAACCCACGATTGAAACTAAAATTTAACTACAAAAGGACCTACAATTGACATAAAACTCTATGATTGAAGCTGTGGTTTTGCAAAATTTTCATCTTTTAGGACCACCCTTTATATAAACACGCTTACACTCACTTGGCCAGGAATAAAATCCTACGCTTATTTTATGCGAAAAGTGAAGAAAATAGAGCCCGGCAAAAAGAAAATAAATATTTATAAAAGACATTATTAAAGTTATATATGTACATATGTATTAAGAGTGAGTATAGCTTACAATATCAAGCAAAAAGTTTGTATATAAAAATAGGTAAGTATATAACAATCAAAACAGTAAAGCATACTTTAAGGGCTTTAAAGTTTTTTTTTGTTATTTTCAACGCCCAGGCGTACATAAAAACCCCTACATATTTTTGGGCCCGAAAAAAGTACTTAGACAAACAATAATAACAACAACACAAACAAATTTAGCAAAACTTTTTTTAAATTTCCAAACAAACAACAGAATTTTGTATTTTTTTTTACTTGTAGCCAATGGTGAATAAATTTTCTAAGGCATACTTTAAGGCAAGTTTTTAAAGGTAACAAATGTTGGCTAACTTTATCTTTATTTTTTTACTATAACAGACTTATTAAATCAACGTAGATATAATTGAGCATATTTTTGAGAGTAAGGGTAGAGAATATTCAATATTTTTTTAAATATTAAAAAAAATACTTTTGGGCTTAATCCATGTTATATGGTTTATTTTAGTTGATAATATATTCTATGAATTTGTTTAAAGGGTTTAAATGTTATAAAAATGTTTATAACGAAATAAATGGCTGTGGTTTCTCCAACTTAAATTATCAGTTTCAATATCAGTTTTATTATATTATTAAAAATGAAATATTAGTTAATGGATTTTGAATTGTTTGGCATATTTTTAGGGGTTGTGAAGTTTTAAAGGGATCTTGTATATCAAAAGAATAAATATTACAAGGGGAGTTCTAGTAGTAAATATAATCCTTAGAACTTTTCGTATTCGTTGTATATTTATTTAGAAATTTTTTTAAAATAAGTTTTCATAATTTTCACTTGCGCATTCTAAAATAAGAGCAAGCTAATGCTTTTCTAAATATGTTGTTAAATTTATTCATCAATTGTTGATATATATTAAATGAGGTTTCGTTCTGTAAATTCACTTTCTCAAATAAACCATTTAGGTTACCTAGAAACCCAGCCTTTACATTAACTAATTAAAATAACTACTTTACAATTTACTTATAGCTGTCATATTTGAAATGCTTTGTAAAGCCTACATTAAGGCTTATGTTATTAACCTTTCTAAAAACTACTTTAAGGCTTAAAATCATATTTTTACTAAATATTTCAAAAAAATTCCTGATCAAATGTATGGTTTTTATTACAAATCCTATTATTAAAAATTATTTCATTTTTATCTAATAAACTTGTAACAGATTTTTTATTTGCATGAGTGTTTGTTGCAAACACGAAAGTCATTTACATTTTTTAAGGCTTGCGTTTAACTCTTAATACAGAATATATTTGCAAGTGATAAATCTTAAAATGTTAAGTTTACATTTTATTACTTAAAGAACTGACCCTTTAGATTTGTTTTTTTCATACTTAACAAACGTATAGTAGATTTTGTGGTTGTTGTTTTTTTTTTAGAATTTAATCAAAATTTATGACTAACTAACCTAAGTCACACAATATATGTGTGACTAGGGTTAAATCAGATTTGTTTTTTTGTTTCATTTTTGTTTTACTTCCTTTTAGATATATTTTGTCTTGAAATTATTCATAAACATTTATAAATAAATAGCTAAGTAATAAATAAAAGCAGACCACAGGTCAAGGAGATCTGAGGCACGCAAAGATGATAAACAAACTTAACAATATATAATATTTAAGGAAAAATCTTAGAAATATTGGAAGGCTTTAAAGTTTTAGGAAATTCGAATCCCGTAGAGGAACTAGTTTGTCTTATGATTTGTTTTCAGTAAAAAGAATTTCATATTACTTTCAAGAGTAACAAATTCATATGAGGTGGCTCTTGTTCCCCCTTTGAAAATAATGCATATTTTGAGACAATTCATATTGTGTGAGATTGAGATAAAACTACAACAATTTTACAATTGATTATATCATTAATACCTTACAACAAACAACTTCATATGAGGTGGCGCTTGTTCCCCCTTGGAAAATTATGAATATTTGGAAACAAATTTTATTGTGCTGGGGTAAAACTACAGAGTTCTAACTATAAGCTTTAATAAGCTTACAATTGTATTAGTAATACTTCCCAGCAAATAAATATACATACATATATGAGGTGGCGTTTGTCCCCTCTTGAAAAATATTGGATATTTAGAAACGATTTCTATTCTGTTTGGGTAAAACTACAGATTTCTAACTATAAGCTATAATAAGCTTACAATTGTATCAGCAGACAACATGCCTTTAAGCTTTCTACTTCCTGTCAAATATATATTATAACTATTAGTTTTTATTTCTGTATATAATTTTAGGACTGATGTGCTCATTCATACACTATACAAATATTATTTATAAAATAATGTCATAAAAATTTCTCATTTTCTTTTGTGTTTTAATTTACAATCCAAAAGATTTGCTACAAACAGGCAAAATCAACTCTCACTTCAACAATGTTAAACAGTGTATATTAAAACAAATATAAATTCGTTTGCAAATAATATCTCTAATGAAAGCATTTGGCAAACATAAATCCATTATTTGCTAGTGTTGATTTAATGCATTAAAAAAAATTAATCTATATTTTTTTCAATTTCTATTATTTAATATTATTTTCTTCTATCACTTTATCAAATATTTGAAATTATGCTTGGAAATACTGATTTTGCCAAAAAGTATGCTTCAGTTTTTATTCACATTGTCACTGACTGTAGAAAACCCAAACCTTATCTACTACAGTTATATTTATTTATATCTACTCATAGACATAAGCTTTTAAAAGTAACCTGCCAGATTCCCAGGCTTTGTTAAAAATAAAAAATACATGTCTGACTCTAATTCTTTTAAAGGGCATTTGACGATTATTAGTTACTTCAGGCATCCAGGGTAAACTAGCGAAAAGTCATTGGTATCTAGTGATTCATATGAACTGCAGGGTCTAACTATGTGTTTTCATTCCTGAGTGTACAATACACATATTTTTTTGTTATATTATAGGCTACATTTTATGTGGTCATTTTATTTATTCGTGTCATAAAAACAAACTAAATATTTGCATAATTTTAGGCGAGTTAGAAAAATAATGTATGTAGTATATAAGAATAAACGATAATTTCCCTAAGAACATAAGAGGATTGTTAAAGAGGATTTCGTTGCTTTCCTTTATTTATGATATACAAAAAAATTAAATGTAAATGTTAGTTTTATGATTTGTGTTGGGTTCTACAGAACTTTATTTATACACTAAGCTACACAAAATTAATAATGTAGCAAAGGTGACTTTAAATACTACTAACAAAAAAAAAAAAACTATAAAAAAACGAATTTTTCAAAGAGGAAATTAATTTTAGTTACTTCTTTTAGCTTATCTTAAATATCATTTAGTTGCATAACTTAAAAATGTGGTGTTTTTTTATTTTAGCATTTGAGCATTTGATCAATATAAATTTATTCGAAGCTAACATAAAGATTTCGCGGTAAAAGAAAAGAAATTTTGAGGCCAAAAACTAATCAAGCTTATTTCGGATGCTGTACTGTGAAGTGAAGCGTACCCCGGAGAGAGTCCCAGTTCTCTATCGATCGATACAAATAGTAGTCGTACAGGTTCAAGTACTGTAAATCGTTTGTACTGTAATTCGATTGAGGCAAAGCTTTCTAAACTCTTTTTTTCTAAATGTGGGAACATGTGCCCGAGAGTTGTCATGATAAAATATTACGCTTTCATATCTGGTCGTTTATTCTGGGCATATTTAGGTCAATGCTTAATTCAATTGAATCAGTAGCATTTGGTGCAGTTTGCCTGTGATGGTCTGGCTATATTTCAGCTATCTTTGGGTTGCACCAAATACACAGCATTACCTTGACGCCTTTTTTATTTGGCTGTGTTGTCGATTCGGCTGGTTAGCCGTGGTTCACATACAATTACTTACGCTTAGAGTTTTTAATGGATTTATTTTTAAACGTAAGTAATGATTCGCTCCACAAATGATTTCCTTTTATAGCATTGAAACAGCATTCTCGGCCTTAAATCATATGGTATCCAATTTCCCAGCCTATGAAGCAATTACAGTTGTAAACCACTATTTTAAAGGCCTTGAGCAAAATTAATTGAATCAATAGATAGAATTTCTAATAAGTATTGGACTTAGTGTATTAAAGTTTCAGGAGGTTATCTCGAAAAATAAAAATGTTTTTGAAAAACAAACTATTATCTTTCTGTGCTAGGCTAGAAGTTTCCGAACCGCCCTCGTATAAAAATACCCCAATATCAAACGTGTTAAGTTTATATGTTGAACCATTTCTTAGCCAAAGCAAAACCAACACATAAATTGACCAAAATGGTCCAAAATCAACAGCAGGGTTAAAAAATTATAAAAAAAATCAGAAAAGTTAAAGAGAGTTTATTATTTATATTTCAGTTCAAAGCTATTTAGAAACAAGTAAGAGTGTTATATTCGGCTATGCCGCATCTTATATACACTTCACCTTTGTTGTGGATGCATAATTATATTATGCATAATTATGTCGATAAACACGCCATCTGTTGATGAATTTGTTCGTAACAATATTAATACACTTAGTTTTTTTGATGAAATTTTCAGAGGGTGTCTCATATTTTTGCTCATATCTCAGTTACTTATGGACGCATTTTGCTGATTTTTAATAGCAAACTTCTGAAAAGCATGTCTGACAAAATAATTGAAGATTTCGATCCCAAAGATATCTGGGGACTTCAGAAAATTGATTTCAACAGACAGACAGACAGACGGACATGGCTTAATAGACTCCGCTATCTATAAGCATCCAGCATATATATACTTTGTAGGCTCGGAAAATTATATTGTGGAAATTACAAACGGAATGACAAAATTATATATACCGTTCTTATTTAGGTGAAGGGTATAATTACAAAAGTTATATACATAATTGTTATTTAAATCTAAAAAAAATTAAGTTTTTTTTAACATAACTGAATTGCTGCTTCAAAAAATTTATATTTGTATTTTCAATAAAAAGCAATTACAGTTACTGTTTTTACTTAGCTATTAGTTTTAAATTTCTATATTGTAATAAATTTTAATAAAAAGAAATTCGATTTTCTGTTTATTTTCAAAAAAAAAAAACTTTTTTACAACTACATATTTCAAGTGCCTTAAAGTATCTAAACCTTTTACAAAACTTTATTAATAATCATGAAATGTTTTTTTTTTTTATTTATTATAACAAAATTTATATTTATGGCCTATTGTTTTTCATTGATTTACCAAACTAACTGAAAAAACACCTCCTAAAAGTATGCTTCACCAACAATTTTTTAACCTAGATTTCTTTTTATTGAAAAAGCAAGGTGATGTTTTTAATTAAAATGTGTGTAGGTTTTTGTCAGGAGTTTAATATATTTATATAGTATTTTATAGGAATTTAAATAAAATTTGAGGTTTTTCAATAAAAAGTTAATGATTATTTAAATTATTAGAGTATTTAGTGGTACAGTAGTAATTTGATGATAAAATGTTTTGCTTTTTAAAATGTATTTTAGTTTCAAATCAAAATATAGAGTCCTTATTTTTTAATAAAAATTAATGTAAAAAACTTTTTTGAAAACTTTTGAAAAACTGTTAGAATTTCATATATTTTTAAAGTATCTAAAAGAGTATTTTATGCTGTCTGTTTACAATACTAAATTCCTGTTTTAATAAATGTAAATTTCTGAAAACTTTCCTGGGCTTACATTGTATATATTTTGAACATGTCTCGTTATTTTGTTTTCCCTTGTCAGTTAGAGGTTTGAGTGTGTTTTTTTCGTGTTGTGCAAAATTATCCCTTAAATTGCTGTATGTTATGTCATTTTTTTTCTTTTTTTAGCTTTAAACAACATAATGTGTAGCTTAAAATGAAATATGTATGATTGTTAAAAAAAAAAAAAAAAAAAAAAAAACAAAGAAAAAAAAAACATACAAAACAAACATAACTTTTTAAAAACAAAGCAAAAAAAAAAAAACTATTACAGACATGCCAGACATAAATGTAAATATGAAATATAGAAACAAACATTAAAAAACACTTTTTTGGGGAATGCAGTCATATATTTTCATATTTTTATTTAGCTATTGCTAAAAAAAAACATAAAAAACTAAAGTATAAGTAACAAAAATCAAATTTATACAATATATACTGCATACTTTTTGGGGTAACAAAAAAACAAGAATTTTTTTAAAATTTTAGAGAAATTTACTGCCTAGATTCTTAAATTCAGCTTAAAACGATATCGCAAACCTTAAAACGATAAAACAATTTCCATTATTCAGCTGTCATTATTAATTTTCTTATGTTCTGTTAATTTTTGTCATATTACTATTTAACTGTCAACTACACTCAAACAACCACCGACTTATCATTCAGTAACCTAAGGCCATTTGTAACATAAACTAAATTATTAAAGACCTTAAATCAATAAAAAAAAATTGCACATATCAATAAATCAATTAAATTTTATAGCAACTTAATATTTAAGTGAAAACTAAATACACATACAAACAAAAACCTTAACAAAACAACATATTAATTCATATATAGGTATATTCACGTTAATGTAATATGATAGAATTTTACCCTAAGGATATGCTATAATTTGCAACAAACATAAAACTAACAATAGATAGATAATTTCAATAAAGAAATAAACATATATTTATAAATTGCCTAAGAAAAAGCAACAACAACAGCAAACTTAAGTATTTACAAACTTAGAAAAATATGTCTTTATTTTAACATTATATACAATATATGAAATTACTTACTCTAAATATTGTTTTATTAAACACAACACATTGCTAACAAAATCAAATTTTTTTTTCTTCTTTTTTTTTCTTTCTTTACAGATGACTGAATTGTCTATCACCATAATAATAGAATGACCATAACAAATTACAATTTGTGAAAACAAGTAAACTAAATACTCGCTCTGTCTCTGTCTCTCCAAACAGAAATCATAAGGCATTGACACAAGATAAGAATCCAGGCAAGAATGAAATAAACTTACTAAACCAAAAAGATGTATTTATAAAAACGAAAAAAAAAAATCATGTGTATATAATTAAATGAAGCAAAAAAGACTTAGGCAAAGCTAAACATAAGCAAAATAGTAGAAAAATAAATAAATATAATGAGAGTGTAAGAATTGTTTACAAATGAAATGAAATTAGTGAAATACTTGTATAGCTAAAAGTAGGCTATAGAAAATTTAAGAAATATAAATTAGGGGCGTAGTTTGGAAGAAATTTATAAATATGTAGATCAATAAAAATTGATTTAAGGTCTTTAATAATTTAATTAATATTAAACATATGTGCAAGTTTAACAGGAAAGAGCCTTAAGACTGTTTAATTTCAATCATAAAAAATATCAAAATTCTTACATAAGAGTTTATATTCGAATCTTATATACCCAGTCGTTCAAATAGGTAGCCAGTTTTAACTGAAGTACAGACGTAGAAGTTCCTTCAATATATGAAATTTGCACCAAGGTTAGTACTGTTGGATAGTAGGCCAGACACACATTTTCAGCTCTATCAGTCCAGAATTGCCGGAGTTAGAGGGGGTCAAAGTTAGACATGGTCATACAGGGTTTTATTAAAATGAGTGTAACTTTTCACCTATTGGTCCTAGCAAAAATTGTCCAAAGGACTTTAGATAGCTATTTCTTTAAGCATTCCAAAAATAATTGTTTTTAATTTTTTTCAATTTGGGCCATTCTTTTTTTTTTCTTAAAAGAAAGCTTATACAATTTACTTTAAGGCCTTTATAATCGCTTAATGGGATGCGAGTGGGATATCTATCAAAAAAATTATTAATTCAGAATTTTACGCTTCAAATCCCATGAAACATTTTGCGACACGTACAGAATGCCACACTCAATTATGTATGATCCATGTTCTGCAATTCTGATTGCTTGAAAGATATTAAGATCTCCTCGATCTCTGAATCCTACAAATCAATGTACCCAAGGATATGTATGCTGTGTAGACCTGGGGCCAAATTACCGCATTCGTGATCGAATGAGCTATCGTATCGAAAAATGATTTCGATATCGAAATTATGATAAAATGTACTAAATTTCAAATAAGAAAATTACGATCAATTTTACTCAATATCGAATGCGGTAATTTAGCCCCTTTAGTTATCAGAACTTAAATTGTTTTTTTTGCCTTTATTAGACGATTCTAATTGCAGTAGGACTGTCATATTTTGCATTTTTCTTTCATTTCATAGTTTAGGCTAATTTCTGCTTTTAACCATGGAAAATAACTGTTATTAGCTTTCATTTTGAGACAGCAAACCTTTACAGCTTAGACAATTGTGTTAGTAAAGGTCACTTACATATATGGCTTGTCTAACATATACATATACCAACGTTCGAAACATTAACAACTTGCACGTATACTTCAAATTGCAATCCTGCTGTTTGGATATTTTTCTTTTTCTTAATATAATTACAATTTCCCGAAATTATGTTAAAAACCATAAAGTTATAAACCTCTTTTAAACGAGTATGCACGTCAATTTTATTTATATCTCTTACAATAAGCCTATATAGATAAAAGCCACCCTACTGTTAAACACAAACAAACAAACAACATTTTACCTAGAAGTATACTAAACAAAAACATAAATAAACATACTAAGCTTAACAAACAAAAGTATGCTATAGAGGAGAACAAAAAATAAACGTGCAGAAAATTTCTCCTTGAAATGTGGCAATCTAAAAAAACAGTAGAGAAAATAGTCAAAAATAAACCCTTCTAAGGTTTTTATATTGCACTTAAAATTTTGTGTTTATTAAAACCAACAAACACAAACAAATCAGTGATTTCATTAACATGGTTAAGTAATAAAGAACTAACTTGCTATACGGGATACAGAATGTATATTAAAATATATTTGGAAAAGAAATTATTGAGAAATAAAGGGGGAGCATATTAAGTTGGTCATTATGTAACACATCGAAATAATGATCGTAGAACCAAAAAGTCTATATATTTTGGGTTCTAATAAGATTGTAAGACGATCTAGCCATGACCGTCCTTCTGCACATCTGTTGAAGGCACGAACAAGCTTCGAAAAAAGACTTGGAACAATGAAACTTTTTCCTTTGTTTCACCGAAATGTTTGGCCAAAATAGTCCCAGTAGGAACCGAGTTATAGAGCAAAGTTTCAGACAACCTCGATATTTATCAGATTTGCTGTTTATCATTTATTACATTTTATATTTATTAAAGAAGGATAAGTCCTGTTGAAAATGCTAAGAATCGGTCCACAATTTCTTATAGCCCCATGCAAATTTCTTCCCGGAATATGGTTTTATGGTACATAAATGTCTATAGAAAAGCAGTAGCCATACAAAATTCAGCAAAAATAAATTTCATGTGAAGAGAAATCTTAACACGATTTTCTGTTGGCATCGGTCCATATTTGACCATAGCCCCTATATAAAGCCTACTTCCAAAAATAATTTAGTTGTGCAAAAATCTATTGAAATTAAACAAAAATAATAAAAATATGTATGTGAATCATGGTACCAAATGTAAAGATGAGCGATCAAAATTTGACGATTGTCACCATATAAAGTCCACTTCAGAAAATAACTTAAAAGCTCTCAAATCGCTTATTAACATTACTATCAAGTTGAAATTCAAAACTAACCAATAATTGGTCATACCGCCGATATGGCTACTATTTCCGAAAAACACAATATATATCGCACCAAACTCTTACACAGCTCAGTTATAACTTATAAGTAAGAAAAAATTTTACTATTGCATTTTGTGAAGGTTAGTCGTAATGACTCTCTATCCATATTTCAACATATCCCCCATGTAAAATCCATTTTCAAAAGTCTCCTTAATCTCTTGTAAACATCTTTAGCGAGTTGAAGTTCGATACAAATAATTCACATACACATATAAGTCATAGTAACGAACTTTATGATCATAATTCCTGTAAAGGAGTGACTTCCAAAAAAACCCAATAACCAACATAAATATTTTATAAATATCGACATCGAACTGATATTTTACACAGATCAGTTGTCAGTCCATAATTGGCCATAGTTTCCGTAGAAAGTCTTTTTTCGAAAAGAAAGCTAAAATATATCGTTACTATAGTTGAAATTTCTTGATTATAAACATCATGCAATTTAACCCAAATGGGTTTTTCCTGTTTCTTAGCTTATAAAATTTACATTTTTTTTAATACTCATTACACTAACGAATTGAGTTAACAGAGATTGTCAGATTAGGGAAAAATTAAGGTTAAAAAAAAAAAAATTTTAAAAATTTAAATAAGTAGAATTTAAAAAAAAGGGGAAAAACCATTTGGGTTAAATTGCATGATGTTTATAATTAAGAAATTTCAACTATTTATTTAAGTAAATTCTATGAAAAAATAAAAAAACACTAAAATTTTGTCTGAAATTTCCAAAATGTTTGAATTTAAATTTTTTTTTTTAATTTTTGATAATCCATTGAATGCGTCTCTTAAAGACCTTTCATATGATACCACATTTACATATAGTTTTTTTGGAAGAAATGTGAAAAAATCAAAAAACCTCTAAAAAGGACATTTTTATCTTTTGATCCAGCGCACCAAATATTTACTCCAGGACAAAAAAAATTGAGAAACGTAGTCTTAAAATGAATCAAATTTTCATATTAGTCGGGAACATCGATACCTTATTTTTTCTCCATACAAGCGGGGCCACCCTAGTATACATAGATCACACTACTAGTGGCGGGTATATAAAATTCGACACAACCGTATATAAATTCTTACCTGTTTAAGATGCCTTTATACAAAATCTCCTCTAATTTGTGTGTGTTAATATCCTCAATAAATATTAAGCAAAGAAAACCTAACAAACCAAAAACTCTATATGTAAAGGGTGGTTAAATTTCAAGGGCCGATGTTGATTTTGAATAAAACACAAACTATTTAGGAAATTATTGTAATTTTATTTTATTATGATATATTGGTATTACTCAATTATGTATGGACCAAAATATCGGTCAAATGGGCTCCGCGACCACGGCCGCACACCACCATCCGATGGTCCAAATTTTCGATGACCCTGAGGCATAATGGAGGTTCTTTGCCGTTAATGTGCCTCTCATCCTTTAGCTCTTGAATTGTTGCTGGCTTATCGACGTACACCTTTTCTTTCAAATAACCCCAAAGAAAGAAGTCCAACAGTGTCAAACCCGGTTTGCTCGAATTTTTCCACGATTTTTGCGATTGTACGCACATTTGGACGATCAAATTGACCAAAAAAATCACGAAGTGCACGATATGCATTTTGATTTGAACGCCCATTTTCATAATAAGTCTGGATAACTTTAACACGTTGTTGGATTGTGTATCTCTCCATGGTTCAAATTGAGTAAGTCTGAAATAGAGAAATGTCAAATAAAATTCGGAAAAAAGCTTGGCGTTTAGGTGTGGTTCACATTCAACATCGGCCCTTACAATTTAACCACCCTTTATAATGAATGAGCAGAAAAACAGTTCAATTATATAACTTTTTTTTGTACTTCCACAACAAAGAAACTACAAACTTTTTTTTTTTTTAATTTTAATTTTTTTTAATTTACAGAGGTGGGATGATAATTATCTTAAATCAGTACCTAAGATAACTTAAATCGAATTATTGAATGATAAGTAATATATAAATTTTTTAGTATCGCTCAGCTAGATCTGAAGGTGTAAACCGTTTAAGTCTTCTAGGTGCCAGGATTTCGTTTGCCGGCAACTGTCTGAGTTCCATGTTGGAATGTTGTGTTAAACGAGTTGTATGTTTAATGCTGCTGATACGGATAATTTCTTTTATTGTTTTGACGTTTAGATCTCGATGTATGTCCTCATCTCTAATATACCATTCTGCGTTGACAATAGTTCGCAATATTTTAGATTGAACTCGTTGAATAATTTTTAAGTTTGTTGTGCTAGCTGTACCCCATATTTCTACCCCGTACTTCCAAATTGGCGCTATAATTGTGTTGTATATAAGTAGTTTGCTTTGAGTTGTTAGTTTAGATTCTCTCCCTAACAGCCAAAATAATTGTCTAAACCTGTTGTTTATTTCTTTTTTCTTTTGAGTGATGTGATCTTTCCAGTTAAGTTTTGAGTCAATTATAATGCCAAGATACTTCGCCTTTGTATCCATAAGAATTGGTAGAGTATTTATTTGGATAGGTTGAAAGTTTGTTATCTTTCTATTAGTGTAGATTACTTGAATTGTTTTATCACTGTTTACTTGAATTCCCCAACTACGGAACCAATTCATTGTATTATTGAGCAGTTGTTGTAAGTTTTGCATAGCCCATTTGATGTTTGCGTGTGATGATAGTAGAACAGTGTCGTCAGCAAATGTTGCTATCATATTGTTATTTGTTGTAGGAGTTGGAATATCTGATG
Organism: Bellardia pandia; assembly: GCA_916048285.2. Taxonomy (NCBI): domain Eukaryota; kingdom Metazoa; phylum Arthropoda; class Insecta; order Diptera; family Calliphoridae; genus Bellardia; species Bellardia pandia. The sequence goes on along the minus strand of OU696531.1, from coordinate 94,430,709 downwards.
TAAACAGGAGGTAAAGCATTGGTCCGAGGACACTACCTTGAGGTACTCCAGCTTTTATAGAAAGTATTTTTGAATACTCGTCTTTATATTTAACATAGAATCTTCGGTTTTGTAGGTAGTTTTGTAGTATTAAGAAGAATTCTTTTGGCAATTGATTTTTTAGTTTATGAAGAAGACCTTTGTGCCATACGCTATCAAACGCCTTTGCAACGTCGAGGTATGTTGCAACGCAAAAGTTTTTTTTGTCAATATCAGACGATATTTTATTTGTTACTCTATGAATTTGTTGTATAGTAGAGAACTTTCGCCTAAATCCAAATTGGTGTTTGGGGATGAGTTGTCTTTCTAGAAGAATTGGTTCAATACGTTCATAGAAGAGTTTTTCGAAGATCTTTGACAGCAGTGGCAGAAGGCTAATTGGCCTGTAAGATGTTGTTTTTGAGGCATCTTTGTTTGGTTTAGGAATAGCGATTATCTCAGCGACTTTCCATACTTTTGGGAAATATTTAATATCTATAACTGAATTAAATAAATTTCTTAAATAGACTAGGGCCTTATTCGGCAATTCTTTTAGTAGTTTTCCGGTGATCTGATCATAACCAGGAGATTTATTATCTTTTGTTGTTTTTATAATTTTTTTAATTTCATTAATTGAAATTCTTCTGATATGAGAGTTGGAAGAGCTGTTTGGAAAACTTTGAAGAGTTATATCCTTTTCGTCCATTGGATTTGTAAAGGTTTTAGAAAAATGATCTGCAAGAACATTAGCTTTTTCTTCATTTGTGCGGGCCCATGTGAGATCAGGTTTTTGGATCGGCGGCTGATGTAAAATTCCATTATTTATTTTTTTTGTTGCTTTCCAGAGCGAGTAATTTGTTGTAGCTGATGAGCCAAGGTTAGTAAGATATCTTTGTAGTTTATCTTCTTTGTCCTTCTTTAGCAAGTTTTTGAGATCTTTTGTGAGCCTATTAAGGTGGGTTTTGTCCTGAATTGACCTTGTAGTTTGCCATCTTTTTCTTAATCTTCGTTTGGCTTTTATTTTCTCTTGGATGTGAGGTGGGATACTGAATTTATCTACTGTGTGTGTTCTGGATGGAGTAGAATCACTAACCGCGTTTATAAGCGTATCATTGAAAAAAGTTATAGAATTATCCAATTCTTCTTCGGTTTTTAGCGATATATTTGTCTCGAGTTTTGTCTCTAAGATTTCCCTGAAACAATCCCAGTCGGTTTTCTTGTTGTATATAAATTTATTTTGATTGGATAGAAGTACATCAGTTTGGTATATAAGTACCACTGGAGAGTGGTCAGAAGATAATTCAAAGCATGATTTTATATTTAGATAATCATGTCTTATATTCTTGGTAATAAAAAAGTCTAAGAGATCTGGTTTTTTGTGAATGTTTGTAGGCCAGTAAGTAGGCTCTCCAGTACTTATAAATTTGCATTTGAATTCATTTATTGCCTCTAGCAAATTTTTTCCTTTCGATAGTGTTAATCGAGATCCCCAAACTGTATTTTTGGAGTTAAAATCACCACCCACTATAAACCGATTCCCAAGAGATTTAAGGAGTTCAAGATATTCAATTTTTGTGTTATTATGTTTCGGCGGGCAGTAGACTGCAGATAATACAAATGGACCGTGTATATCTTCTATTAAAATGGAAGTAGCTTGAATATAATCTTTTCTAAAATTCTGTAATTCAGTACATTTAATGGATTTTCGTATTATTATTGCTGTACCCCCATGCGCTGTGTTGTCAGGATGATTTGTATAAAAGATTGAGTAGTTTGGTATGGCTATAAAGCTTTTTTGCGTGAAGTGGGTTTCAGAGACAAGTAGCACGTCTACTGAAGAGCGATTTAAAAATAATTTTAGTTCGAGTGTGTGTTGGATAAGCCCGTTCGCGTTCCATTGTACTATATTAAGTTTACTTAGTCTGTCCATCGAGCTTAGTTAGAAGTACTGTGATAATGTTCATCATGTTAGATACTTGAGAAATCAGTTGCTTCATCATATCTTTAAGGTCTTGCATATCATTACTTATTTGCGGTGTAGTGGAACTGAATAAAGAATTACTAATAATGGACATTTCCTCAGTATTAGGGTTTTGACTCTGTGCTGTTGCTTGAGCGTAAGTCACTGTTGGATTTATTCTACTGTTTGTTGTAGGTACGTTTCGAGAATTATCAGCTTGTTGTGTTTGGTGTTCTTGGACGGTTATGTTTTCTTTGTTTCTTAGTGGTGGAAATTGCTTAATTTTGAGGGATTTGTATACCATACATCCTTTATAATTTGCGGTATGGTTTTCACCGCATAACGCGCATTTAATATGTTCGCTTTTCTGTTTGATTGGGCAAAGCATAGTTTTGTGATCTCCAGCACATTTAACGCAAACGGGGATTTTGTTGCAAAAGTTTTTGGTGTGGCCATATTTTTGGCAGTTTGTACATTGAGGTAAAGTTCTTTTTGAACGTGGAGGTTCAAAACTAATTTTACAGTGTAAAAGGTGGGTTAAAGAATATATTTCCTTATTATTTTGACTTGATTTAAGTTCAATAGAAAACAGAGATAGTGGTTTTTTTGTACCAGTTTGTAGGATATTTTGGATATGTGTTACTTCGTGTCCTAGTTCACATAGTTCTTTTTTTATTTCCTCTTTATCGGTTGAATAATGCATATTACGCAAGAAAACCTTGAAACCTTTTTGTTCTTTGGGTTTATAAGTGTAGTATTGGGTGTTTTTAGCTCTTAATAGGTTTACTATTTGGGTGTAGTGAATAGATTCTAAAGGTTGAATTTTTATTTCATTTTCTTTAAGAACACGTATTTCGTAATGACAATTTGGTAAGGAGTTTAAAGCATTATTGAGGTTATCTATGAATTGCACGTTTTGAACATATATTGGTGGGGGCTTTGTAGGTTTATTTTTTTCTGGTTGTTTGTGGGGAACACCATCATTTTGAATTTGGTCTTCTTTATTTTCATTATCATCAATAGATAATATTTCAAACCTATTTGGGGTTGAAGGTTGGCTTAACCAGTATGATTTTAGTGTTTTTTGTGGCTGCTCTTTAGTTTTAACTTTTTTATTGCTGTTTGTGTTTTCAATAAGTTTTGTGGGTGAGTTACGAGGCCTCTTTGATATGTTACTGTTTTTTAATTTCTCTTTATTTAAGGGAGTATGAATTTCATGTAACTTACTTGTTGTCATTATTGGTAAGTATGAGAAGGCTGTTGATGTTACTGTTGTTGTTGCTAAAGCTAGAGTTGTTATTGCTGAGTACGATGTTGTGGTAGTTGTAGTTGTTGGTGCGAGAGTAGTAACCAAAGAGTAAGGAGTTGTGTTATTAGTTGTAAGTGTGGGGGTTGTTGAAATAAATTGGAATGTAGTTGCAGTTATTTGAGTATCAGTTGTTGGAGTAGTACATTGAGAGCTCCAAGAGAGGGGTTTCAATTGCGATTGCGCAGTGAGACTAGGATATTTTTGGTGATCATTCGGATTGTAATCTGATGCAGATGCATAAGTATTTTGAGCGGGAAGAGAGTTTGAGCTTATTGATGGTGCTTGACCATTCGCACTTATAACACATAAGCTATTTACTGTAGTAAGGTTTGACTGAGACAGATGTTTATCACTTTTTTTATTGTTAGGGGAGCGGCACCTCTCCGGCGGGGGAGAGCGCTCAATGGGCATTTTTATATTTTCTATGCTTATTTATATTTTAAACTTTTGTTTATTATTTAGTATGTAGCATCATTAACAGCGGATAATGATAGCTGATTTATTTTAATTTTGTTTATTTTTTTTTTTTAGCGTCTTTTCGCAATATTTTTATATGCTTTTTATATACTTTTTGTACTTAAAAGATGATTTTATACGGAGCGAGGAAAAAAACACGTCCGCACGTTAGATGTACTATTTATTTTTATTTATTATTATTTACCTGTCCAATAAGTTGTATGTTGGCCCTAATGAAATCAACAAACTTATGTAGTTCTCCATGGGTATGGTCAAACAGAATATTATTAACGCAATAAACTTAACAACATCATGTAAAATTATAGCCAACATTTATACTGGCAAACATATATACAACAGCTTTTAGCTACAGCAACATAATATTGTTTAGCCATAAACTTAAGTAAATTATGTAGCCTACATTTAGGCTACACAAACTCATACACAGCTGGAGTAAAGACTCCAACAGAAATTGCCTTTAGGCAGTTAATGTCGAAAAAGGTTTAACAACAACTCAAACATTTATACCTAAATATGGATGTAGATACTAAAATAATGTTTCTAGCTACCTTCTGGTTTTGGTTATTGTGATTTAATAATCATTAGGTTTAAAGAAATTTTTGATTTCTCATTTCAAATCCATTTTATGTATGTATGTATGTATTTGTACATATTTATAAAAATAAAGTAGGCTTGTAGTGTGCTTTTAGACAAAATTTTCTTAAAATACATTTGAAATACATAATAATAATAATATTTTAAATTCTATCTGCCTTGTGCAAAAGCACAATTGTTATTGCATACATTTGGGCACAAATTTAATAAAAAAAATGTTTTAATTATTTTTTTTTGTTTCTTGGGCTTCTCTTTTTCTTCAAAGTGGACGTTGCCTCAAATAAAGGAATTTTAATGAAAAAAGTTTTTTAGTTTAGGGGGTTTAGGCGGAAAGTGGGGGTGGTTTATGGTAGAAATATTAAGCATACTTACTCAGTATTAGCAATAAAATTTTTGTGTAGGTATGTATAGGGAAAAAAGTAAGAAAAGTATTAAAGAGAATTTCTAATAAAATTCAAGGAAATATTTATAAACTAAAGATTTGTTTAAACAAAAGAAATACTTAAGATTAAAGTTTGCAAATTACTTTCTTGAGGAAGTATTTTCTCACAAAATATGTACAGTTTGGTAATAATTAAAATTTTTTGCCAAGGATTTAAGTAGGAGTTTAAAATCTTTACAAAGTTTTGGAAAAGTTAATATTTTTAGAAAAATTCAATTCAACAGAACACAGAACATAATAAAAGAATATTTCAAAAGCTTTGTAAATATATATCGCAGTCAACAATTCTAACTCAAATCAATCTTAAGAAAATTCCAAAAAAAAAAACAATATATTACTGATATTATTTGAAAAACACCCACTATTTTTCAATAAAATTTTTTTTCATCACAACTATCATTGCTGGATTAAACAAAAAATCATACAATAAATATTTATATCTGTGTTAATAAATACCCCTACTTTGGCAGATTCCTTGCTAAAAAAAAGACCCTTTAGTTCAGTCTGTGGCAAAGTAACACTTCTACTTATGCGAAGGAATAGTTAAATTTCGGAATTTCCTTTCTTTAAGGTGAATTCACCCAAAATATTTGTTCGGACAAAGTTTCTTTTTTTAAGAGAGAGATAATATTCATTTGAAAAAAAAACTTTGTCCTAACAAATATTTTGTGTGGAACTAATGTGTGAATCCACATTTAGAATTATGTTTTCCAGTTTGTCTTACATTCGAGTTTATAATTTTTAACTTACTAAAACTATTGCCTTGATTTTTTAAAGTAACCAGTTTAGTTTTACATCAAAACATTTTAAGTAAATCTTACTAAATTCACTTAAATATTTTGCAGGTAAGTGTGATTTACACTAACAGATACGATTATAAAAATAATTATTTAGACTCCAGAATAAACAAGCTCCTCATGCAACACAAATAAATCATAAAGACTTTAAAATGCAACACACAGGATTTTGTAAATATAAAAACAATCACAAATTTTAAAATGACATGAGTGAAAAACTTGAATGAAAAGTCTTTAAGCATAAAAAACTTTCTCTTCTTTTCGTACTTGACAAAGTTAAAATGTCCTGAATCTATGTATTGTGGACTTAACTAGAACACTTCTCACTAATGATTGTCCCTTTGCCTTCAAATTATGTTCTTTTAGAACTGGTTTGCCACTATTCCCACCAACTACCGGGCATTTATGGGAAAACACATTTGTAGAAACATCTCACAGCACATTATGTGCAAGTATATAGTATGTCGAAGTACATAAATAATTTTGCACAAATTGAAAGCAAAATAGACAGACAGCTAGTCAGACTAAATCATTTAGAAAAAATTGTATTGTATTTTGTTGGCCTGATGAATAACTATGAAAAGTCACGTTTTACTTAGAGTTTCGTAGTTGGATTTAGTTGACTCCATTTTATTGGACAAAGTAGTATAAAAAGAAATAAAAAAATATACTAAAATATATAACAATTTATTATGTTAGTGTACAGTACTGTCTTATTTAGTTTATCAGATATAAATAAAAAATACAACAAGAAGACATTGTCTTATTTATGGCCAGAGACCAATTGAGAATTATACTTTGAGAACCAGTTCAGATCAAATTTTTGATTTTTTTGTATATTTAAGATCAATGGCAACTTTTTTTACACAAACACAAGGCGAGAGGGTAGAGTTAGAAAGCTAAAATTGAAACATATAATGAACTACGATTGAAGCTTAAACTGAACTTAATAAAGATCTGCGATTGAAGCTAAAATTAAAGAGCATAAAGATATACGATTGAAGCTAAAACTGAACTAAATAAAGATCTGCGCTTGAAGCTATTATTGAAATGCATTAAGACCTTCTATTGAAGCTAAAATTAAAGACCAATTGAAGCTAAAATTGAAGATCATAAAGACTTTGCATTGAAGCTAATATCAAGGAACAACTGAAGCTAAAATTGAAGAGCATAAAAACCTTCAATTGAAGCTTAAATTGACGAGCATGAAAACCTATGATTGAAGCCTAAACCTGAACAATATAAATATCTACGATTGAAACTAACATTGAACTATATTAAGACCTTCGATTGAAGCTAAAATTGAATAACACAAACCGGTTCGATTGAAGCTAAAATTAAAGAACAATTGAAGCTAAAATTGAAGAACAATTGAAGCTAAAATTGAAGAGCATAAAGACTTTCCATTGAAGCTAAGATCAAAGAACAATTGAAGCTAAAATTGGAGAGCATAAAGACTTTCATTCGAAGCTAAAATTGAAAAGCATAAAAACATTCAATTGAAGCTTAAATTGGAATAATATCTAGGATTGAAGCCTAAAACTGAACAATATAAATATCTGCGATTGAAGCTAAAAGTGAACGACATTAAGACCTTCAACTGAAGCTCAAATTGAAGAACACAAACCCCTTCGATTGAAGCTAAAATCAAAGAACAATTGAAAAACAATTGAAGCTAAAATTGAAGAGCATAAGCCCATGCGATTGAAGAGATTAAAGACCTACGCTCGAAATTGAAATTGAACTACATTACATTACAGAAATACTTCCGATTGAATTTAAAATATTGTTAGATACAAACCGGGTGACTACAGAAATAGGACCAGAAAAAAAATCTTCTGTTAAATCAAATCATATTTAAAGCATTTTCCTTTTTGGTTAACTCTATTTTATATTGATTCTCAGCTTACAGGAATTGTGTTTGACCAGCATTAACAAATCATCTACGAGAACTTGCTTTGTTCTATTTGATATCGTATCTATTTATCTAGATATGAGTGAACAAAATATGATATTTAGATCTGATATAGAGTTTTGATTAAGAGCGCATTAGTCTCAAATAAACTACGAACACTTAAGCATTATTTGTCACTTTATTGGAGCAGCTTATGTTATATTTTCAATTTCTTGTTTAATATTCTAGTGCCATATAAACTAAAGAAAACAGTTCCATATGAACTATAAATGGAACTAGTTACTCTAACTGTTTAGAGGTAATTTGAAAGTTATAATAGCATAACTAGAATTTATATTCCAAATCTAGGACCACGAATTTATTTAAAAGCGCTTTTACATTACTCTAGTTTGTTACTAACTAAACAATAATTCTATATACACCTTAATGTCCTACAAAACAGATGAAATAGACAAAAAACTATTGTGTTCACAAAGCTTCATTTATTTTTCTCCATACTTTTTTATTTGTACAACTGTATGTATATTACATTTCCAGAACGGAAGTATCATATTATTACTTTTTCCCATCTTTTATATGTAAAGGGTGTTCAAAAGAGAAGTTTATGTTTTAATAGTAAACTAAAGACACGAAACTTAAAGGCTTTGTTAATAAGAACAAATGTTGGCAAATGGTGTTACTATTGGTAAAATATAGAGCTATGTTCAAAGTCCTTTCAGTTATCAATATATTATCAAATATTTATGCTTTTCATATAAAAAACAGAACTATTTTTGGTATTTTGTAATCATATAGCCGTTTTTTCAGGGAAGATAATGCGATTTACCTTTCACTTGTAGAATACAACCTGATTTTTTAAGGTATTTTTTTAAGACAATTTTCTGGCTCTAATTAATAAATGACTTAGACAATATTTCACTTTAAGGTTCCGTATAGATTTTGAATTAAAGACATCAATATAGCCGTTTAAAAACGCTTACTATTACCTAACTTTGTTCACAAAAAGGACGATAATTTAATGGACTTTATAAATATATTCCCAAATATTGACACTAGTTCCTACAACTCTATTTGCTCTTCTAGGTCTTTATGCAGGCAAGGCGACTCATTTTACCTTTCATTTGTAGAATACAGACTCTTTTATTTCACACAATTATCCAACTATTTGACATTTAGTGGCACCAATTTCAGTATGATTCAGGCTCTATTTGGTTTCTATATTATTGAAAAAACAATGTGGTTTAACAGAACCCCACAAACAAAATGTAATGAGGTGGAGGCAGTCTAAATTGCTTAAAAATAACTATTGTTTAATGGTCTGTGAATTGCTGTGTATCATCCTACTTTAACCAATTTACATGACTCGAGATTGAGTTGTAAGTTCTCTGAGCTCTTTCATTAACATGTACGGATCGAAGTCGGCAATCATAACCTTGGCCTACTTGTAAGTCACTATCAATAATTTTTTGCACATACAGGAGAATAACAAAGCAAAACATTTTCTACCACGGATTTATTATCAAGATTGGGATCAAACTTTTAAGTGATACTAAATTTCAGTTAAAATCTAAATAACAATTCATTCAAAAGCAATCTTCTATATGAACCAACCAACTCTACAGAAAAGCTTGAAACATTTTCAAACATTGCTCAAATATAAAGTGAAACATTTTCAACCTTTTAGATAAAATACTAAATGACAGTGAAGATTTTAAGCTTTAAAATTATGTCAATAATAAACTAACATACGATTCTATAAGAACCTAACTTTTGTAACACCGTGTATGTCTAACAAAGAGCTAATAAAGTAAAGAAACTATGTAAAATTATATTTACACATAGTCTGTTAAAAAACGCTAAACAAAAAAGAAAATTTAACAAACAATCCTAATGAAATATCAATCTATTCTTTGTCATTTTTTTTACGAAATCCCTTTTATATCCCTAATCATAAATGATGATGATTGTAAATATAGCTGAATCATTTAGGTTTCATTGTAGAGAGCTCAATAACAAACATAATTCAAAAGAAATTTGGATATAGCTAAATTTAAAACAACTTAAAGTATGCTAAAAATTAAGGAAAGAACATGTGTTACTATTAATTTTTAAAGCATACCTTTTAGGCGCCTATTTAAAATTTGTAGGTTGTTTGTAAATCTTCTGCTAATATTTTATATGGTGTTTAGGCATGTATTTTTAATTGACTGACAAAAAAAATACAATTACAGTGCACTCGGGAAAACGTCAACGCTCGTTTACATCGACATCCCAAAACGTCAACCCTTTTTTTACATTACCTACTCTAAAATTTTATGAAATAAATAGAGAGAAGGCTCTCTTTCATGTGTTGGAAAGAAAAAAACAGCAGATTTTTTTTAATTTGTTAAACGTCAACACCCGCGGTTTTAATTAGTTGAAGTTTCCCCTAGTGCACTGTATTTGGTTGTAATATTATATTTTTGCCCGAATTTAAACAACAACAGTGTAGTTTTAAATGAACAAAGACTTCAAAACGCAGTTGAAAAGCTACGAAGAAGAAATTTAAGGGATGCATCTGAAAACGACAAAAGTTTTCTTGTTGCTGGCACCAACTTTGAAATATTTAATATTTTATTTAATAAATATAATTAAATTAATTATTTAATTGTTATTATAAATTTTTTATAAACATAAATAAAATTATAAGAAATAACAATTCCACCTTAGAAACCTAAAGTGCTTTCATTGCGAAAATAAAATCGTTTTTCTTTTTCTAAAGACTTAATTTACGGAAACAAAACCACTTTCGATCGGAATTGAGTTCTGTCATATGGCTGATAATGTCATATTTGGCTGTGCTGAAGCTTAAGCAAAATTTTGGAAAACTTGCTTCAACTTTGATGCCGATTTACACACCCAATAATACTTCATGACTTTAGTTATTTAAATTTTATAAAAATTTTAATGATTATGTACTAAACTTCTTTACACATAGCAACACCAAGCTAAGCAATAAAAAAATACGGAACTGCGTTTTTTATAGAAATAATTTTTCTAAATTTTTTTAAATCACCTTTTATACTACGAGTAAAGCGATTTCGACAATGTTTAATAGCAAACTTCTTAGAGCAGTAGGAAATATTTTAAATTAATCTTAATAAAATTTGTTTCGTATTTGGCTTTCGTAGAGTGATTTACACACACAAATTTGCTTTAGAAATACAGAAGACTTAAGAATGAAACTGATTCTACACTACCGAATGACGGATAATCTAACAATATTCACACAATACTAACAACACATTTAAATATCCTTAACAAATAACAAAACTTGTATAAAGCATATATTAATATACGAGGTCTGATCAAAAAATAACCATTATTTTCAAATTTCGGGAGTTACGTATGTTCGATTTTCGCATTTTTTTTGTGTTATGTTGGTAAACATGTCTATTTTATTTGTTGGTAATATCAGCCATTTTGAATCGTCAGTTTGTTTTTGACAGATAAAAAGGATAGTGGTGTTTTGGTGTGCTCTTCGATTTTTTACTATTCGAAGAAATGGATCAAAGAAACTGTATTAAGGTTTGTGTAAAAACTAAAATTAAATGCGCAAAGACATTTGAAATGTTGACTGTGGCGTTTGGCGAGTCTACTATGAGCAAAACACAAGTTCAATTGTGATATAACCGGATTAAGGAAGGCCGAGAAGATGTCAATGACGTTGCTCGTCCTGGTCGCCCGAGCGCGTCCACAACCGATGAAAACATTGAAGCAGTGAAGAATATGATTTTGGATAATCGTAGAATCACTATCAGAGAGGTTGCTGATGCTGTTGGCATATCGTTGGGCTCATGTCAAGCAATTTTTACGAATGCTTTAGGCATGAAACGTGCGGCAGTAAAGATTGTTCCAAAATTGCTAAATATTGAGCGAAAACAACGTCGCATAGACATCGCTCAGGAGCTGTTGAACATCGTCAAAAATGACCGAGATTTCCTCAAAAAGGTCATAACTGGTGAAAAATCATGGGTGTATTGGTCTAACATTGAAACCAAAGTCCAATCATCCCATTGGAAACGTCCGGAAGAGCCAAGACGGAAACAAGCACGTCAGGTTCGGTAAAAAGTGAGGAGTTTGCTTACTGTTTTCTTCGACTGCAATGGCGTGGTGCATCATGAATTCTTGCCACAAGGTCATACAGTCAATAAGAAATACTACCTAGAAGTTATGCGCCGTTTGCGCGAAGCAATTCGTTAGAAACGCACAGAATTGTGGAAAAACTAATCATGAATTTTGCACCATGATAACGCACCAAGCTCATCGATGCTTGTTCGTGAGTTTTCAACCTTAACCACCGTATTCACCGGACTTGGCCCACGCTGACTTTTTCCTCTTCCCAAAACAGAAGACACCGATGAAAGGAAAGCGTTTTGTTATGATTGCGGAGATAAAAGAAAAATCGAAACAGGAGCTGTTGGCGATACCAAAAAACCGCTATTTAGAATTTTGAAGTGGACAAGATAGTTATTAATGAATAAATACATTGTGAACAAATTTAAAATAACGGTTATTTTTTGATCAGACCTCGTAACTTCAAAACAAAAAATCAATACATGCCTTTAACAACTAAACACCCTTACGCAGTATTACCAGGAACAAACAAATATCGAAATCTTTTTAGGCTTGAATGAAAAAGTTTTAAAAGAAATTTTATCAAGCAGAAAAAATTCCTTTTCTTTTTCATACTAATTGTAATCGTTTAGAAGGAATAAATGTAAAAAAGTCTCTATGCCTACAACTAAGATTTGTTTTGCCATACAAATCTCTTAAAGTTATTTTTGTTGTTGTTGGCAGAATTAAGTATTATGCAAAAATCAATGAGGCCTAATAATATGCTACAATTATTAATGTATAAAATGTTTATGTGTGTAGTTTCATATGCTTGATTTTGTTTGTAAAAAATCAAATAATATTTTTATTATTATTGCTTATATGTAATGAAAATACATACATACATACATATGTATGTATAATTTAATATGTGTTAAATAAATTTAACAATTTGGCTGTGAAAGAAAGCTAGAGTTTGTATTGAGTTTATTTAAAATCAATTTTAAGATCTTAATTTAAACTCATCACGAACCTATTTTCTTTATTCTTTGCATTCTAAAATGATGAACCCACACCTCACACATCGAGGGCGTCAACAGGCAACGACATTCTATGGGATGTCTAGGTCTAGGCAATTTACGCGAACACTCTGAAAATGCTGGAAAAGGTGCTTTACGCTTCTTGCAATTCGATTTAGTTTTCGTGGGTCTACATTTGGGGGGTACACGTGCTTCTCGACATCCTCTCACGTTTACCCGTGGGCATTTATAGTGGCCATTAATGCATGCTTCTTGTTTACAAGCAGTTTGTGGTCTCTGTTTACGTGTTCGTTTGTGCCATTTGGGTTGTTTGATTTTATCAAAACAGCATATAAGCTTCGGTTTCTTTACGAGTTCCGGACATTCGGCCCAGGTCTGTTGATATTCACGATTCAGTTTGTCGCTGCGTTTGTAGTGCAACAAATCGAAACGTGGATAAGCATCCATACAGGTATTGCCACAGCACTCGGCGGGATACTTAAATTTAATGGCTCGCTTTTGTATTGGCAGTGGCTCAGGAGCTGGCTGTTTTAATATGATTTCCAATTGTTGAGGATTACAGGGTTGTTTCTGGAAACGATCACCACATTTAGGTTCCAGATGTTTACAGTCCATTTTAGTGGCCTTAAAGCGTTGCTGTTGCAGGACGTTTAGGTGTGTTGTGGCTGAAGTTAAAACACAATTTGCCCAACGTCCCAAAATAAGAGGCATTTTTAAAATGTGTGTTAATACCATATTTTTATTTTAAATTTCTTAGATTTTGGTGCAAGTTGAGCGATTGAACGGTTATAAGCAAATTTTTTTTTTTTTTGTAAAGATATTTCACTAAAAATTTAAATTTTTATCCGAAAAAAAACGCAAAATTTGTAAAGTTTTTTATATGATTATTTGTTTTTAAGAATTTTCGAAAAATTTGATTATTAATTTCAAGAACTACTATTATTTTTCCTTAAAAAAAAGTTACTTAACCTTGAATGTCATTTTGTCTGATAAAGAGTGTCCCAACTAGAACGCAATTTTTAAATTTGGCGCCATTCGAAATATCATTGTTTGACGTTTAAATGTTATTGTTATTGTTTGGTAGGAGAAGGTACAAAGTTAGTAAAAATGGAGCGCTACACGAATGAACACCGCATTCTCATTGTGAAATTGTTTTACCAAAATGATGACAGTTTTGCCGATAAAATCATCTTCAGTGACGAGGCCCATTTCCATCTTAATGGCTTCGTCAATAGGCAGACTTGTCGCATTTGGGGTGAGGAAAATCCTCGAGTAATTCACGAGAAGCAAATGCATCCTCAACGTGTCACTATGTGGTGTGGTTTTTGGGCTGGAGGAATCATTGGACCTTTTTTTATGAAAATGAGGCAGATCAAGCAAACACTCAATGGTGTTTGGTATCGTGAAATGATAACCAGTTTTTTCTTGCCTAGAATTGAAGAAATGAATGTGAAGGGCTGGTGGTTTCAACAAGACGGCGCCACATGTCATACAGTCAGAGAAAATGCATCAGTCATTTCCCGGTCGTGTTATTTCGCGTTTTGGAGACCAAAATTGGCCACCTAGATCGTGCGATTTAACACCTTTAGATTTTTTTGGGGGGGTTTTTGAAGTCAAAAGTTTACGCGAATATGCCGACGACGACTCCAGCCTTAAAAGAGGAAATTGGACGCTGCATTTAATGAAATACCGCATCATTTATGCAAAAAGGTCATTGAAAATTTCATTAAAAGACCGCGTTTGTGCCAGCAAAGCCGCGGCAGCTATCTGCACTATATCTTGTTCCATACATAACCTAATTCTGTCTACTTTACGATATAATAAAGTTTTACGATTTTTTTTTAAATATCTGTGTTTTATTTAAAATTAAAAAATTGCGTTCTAGTTGGGACACCCTTTATTTCAAGGAAAAATTTAATGAAATTGTTCTAAAGCCATTGTTTTGAACTGAACGACCCTAATCAAAAAGACTTCATGCAGATTTCTATGTTGTTCACTTTTAGCTGTTTATTGTTTATATTTAGTGCTTATGTTGTTCAATTTTAGCATCAATTGTAGGACTTTATGTTGTTCAATTTTAAATTTAAATTGTAGGTTTTTATGTTGTTCAATTTTAGCATCAATTGTAGGACTTTATGTTGTTCAATTTTAAGTTTAAATTGTAGGTTTTTATGTTGTTCAATTTAAACATCAATTGTAGGACTTTATGTTGTTCAATTTTAGCATCAATTGTAGGACTTCAATTCAATTTTAATTTAAATTGTAGGGGTTTATATTGTTCAATTTTAAATTTAGTCCGATAACTTGATGCTGTTAAATTTTTGTTTAAATCGTATGCTTTTATGTTGTTCAATTTTAAATTCAATCATAGGACTTTATAGGACTAATGAAGGTCTTTAAGTTGCTCAATTTTAACATCAATTGTAGGTCTTTATGTTGTTCAATTTTAGCATCAATTGTAGGACTTTCTGTTATTCAATTTTAGTTTAAATTGTAGGTCTTTAAGTTGCTCAATTTTAACATCAATTGTAGGTCTTTATGTTGTTTTATTTTAATTTCAAGCGTGGGTCGTTCAATTTTCGCTTCAATAAGAGGCCATTTCGTGGTCATATTTTCTTTATCTATTCTAGTTTTAGCAGCAATCATATTTATTTTCTCTAGTCCAATTTTAACACCAATCGTTGGTAATTTTTCAATTCAATTAAATTCAATTGTAGGTTATTTTATATTTGTATCTTAGCTTCAATTTTTTGATTTTTGCATTAATTTATTAAATCATGAATATTATAAATTAATTTCTATTTAAAAATCACTTTTAAAGACCTCTTTACTAATTAAATGTTTCTTTCTTTCTTTTATTTTACAGGATTTTGTTATTATTTCTTAGAATACATCTATTGCTACCAAAGATTATATAAATTAAGTTATAAAATTACAAATAAAACTCAAGCCAAATACAAGAAAAAAATATTTCTTAATAGTAACTCATAATCTCTAAATGACAAAAGAAATCAACTTTACAAATTGAATAAGTTACGACTAAAAGTTGCAAGTTAAATTAAGCAAAAAACATAGCAATAAAATAAAAATAAACGCATATAAAATTGGCAGTCATTAACAACAGCACTACTAAAAAAAAAAACCAGGAAAACTTTACTTCAAACCAAGGAAGAACATTTCTATGATAATATGCAACAGTAAATACACAAATACACTGGCATTACAAAACTCATATGTATAAGAGAAGTTAAGACAACTAAAGCCAGCGAACTGCAGCAGCTCGATGAAAACATTAAAAGGAACAAAAGAAGAGCAAAGCGAAAGAACAACAACTGCAAATATTACAATACATTTGCAAACATTAAGATAAGTCGTCCTTAAGGAAAAACAACTGCAAAGAGGGAAGAAAAAACTTGTTGACATTGTAACACACTCATACTAAACAGTCAAACGAATACATTAACATTTTTACACACACATACTTTAACACAAATACTCAAACATAAAGCTACTCATCCTTTACACACATGTCTATAAGCATTAAAACTTAACTGGTTTTAACACTGCACATTGGAATATTTTACAAACAACAATAACAGCAATAGCTAAAACAACGACAAACAAGCAACAGAAATCAAGTAGCAGCAAGCAGTAGGAGAATTTGCAGCAACACACAGTGCCAGCAAATCATTTAACAACGTTTTTTGCCTTAAAGAATTTTTAGGCTTCAACATTTTAGCGCTCGTGTTGTTTCCATAACATTAACAGAAAACGGCAGCAACATGTTGCCACGATATCAACGTGCAATACTAATCGGATTTACATTGTTAATTTATAGCTTACAAGGATATACAAATGTTTTAGCAGTGGGTAAGTACAATAACAAATAATTTCTAAAAGAACACAAACATCTAGAACAAAATATTTAACTGGTATAATAAAATTTATCAAAAGATATTAAAGACATTAATACATATTTCTTTATTCAGTGACCTTGTAATTTATGAGTGTTAGAGGGAGAATTTAAAATTTGCCTAAAAGTAGACTATACAAAATGTCAAAGATTCTATACAAAATGTCAAACTTGTTTATAAAAAGATCTAAAGAACTGGGAATTATCTTGATAAATTCAATTTGTTTGTTTTTTTACTTATTAAAAATGTTTCATACTTTAACAACTTCTTTCTGTTTATGTTTAATTAAGCTGTATAAATAGAAATACGAATTAGTTAAATCCTTTTGCTTTGGAACAGCTAAAATTGTACGCTTTTAAAAAATCTAAAAAACTTTTTCCAGTTGCCTTTTCTTTAAACTGTCTAAACTTTAAACTGTTTAAAACCTTAAATAGAGTTTTACTGTTTAAATGCAATTATCTTTAATCTAACATTTTATCTCTTATGCGCCTTCAAGTCTTATTTATATCTATTTAAACATAAATCCTTTATTCTCTTTGACTGGCAAACATCTCAAAGATAAATGAAAATTTATAGTTATTTTAAAGTTCTTTTGTTTTTTTTTTGTTTTTGTGATAAAATCCTTTACTCCAACACTTGAAAAGCCATTAATATAAGCTGTTTTTTAAAAAACATTCTTGGGATGTTAAAAAAAGTACTGCAAAATATTAAAATATTTTTTTTTTTGCCAAAAAGAAAAAAAAACTGTCATTTGCACTTCTGATTTGCAGTCGAAATGAAAAACTATTAAACGCCTTACTGGAGTGCTTATGGCGCCACACGCATTTCATGTGTTTTATAGAGAGATATATTTTAAATGTCTCATCACACCAAGAGATACAACATGCAAGTACTGCGGCATTATTGGCTACTTAAAATAAGCAAATCTTTGAAAAAGCAACAAAGCGAAAAAAAAACTGTTTGATGAAATAAAAATAGAAAAAAGAAAAACTATACACTGGATTTCAACATTAAAAAATTAAGATATAAAAATACAAATCTTATACACACAGCATCACTTTACGAACTCTTGTTGGGGGGGTTTTATGACACACATTTATGGCAGACAGTGTTTGTTTGAAAATAGGGAGTGTTTCATAGAGACACAAAGCTAGGCACTAAGAAAATAATACCAGCCAAAAACTTTACTTACAAATTAGGTTAAAAATGAATATGAAATTGTCGACTAGACTACTTACAAATCTACTAGAAGTAGTCCATATGTAATCCGTTATAATTTAAACCAAAACATTAATAACTTATTTTTGTACTTGAAAATATTATAAAACTAAGTAGTTGTTGACTGATTACAACATCATGTTATAGAATAAATAAACAAACCTAACAAAAAAGAAGCAAAAGGTGCTTAAAAGAAGAAAAAAAAACCGAAAAAGTTAAATTCCTTAAAAAAGGCTTAAAAAAAGCCAACACAATTTTAATTAGATTTTTCTGGTTTTTCGATTTAAAAGTTAAAGTAACATCAAGTAATAAAACTAAAAAGTTTAAAAACATATGCACTTGTTTAACAGTGTTATTAACGATTACTTACACATAAATTAATATTTTGTTCTTCGTATCTATAACTATCATTAAACTAAAATTTAAAACCAATCTGACAAGGCGATAGTTATGAAATAGGAAAACATTGCTTCATAAATATTGTTATTTTTTAAATGAATCCTTTAGAAGTATTTAAATAGCAAATTTTGAAAATAATAAACAAATTTGGTTTAAATGATTTAATAATTTTCAATCGATTGCTAACATGGAATCTCATAATCCCAAACTCCATGGTGTAATTATACTAGGTGAGTGCAGTAGCACAGCTGACTAACTTGGTTTACAATATACTTATGTCAAAATTAATATTTTGTCAAGTCCTTTTGACAGTAGTGCACTGTTTTGCACAAACAAAATGCCTGTTGTTTCTGTATTGTGTTGTATATGTTGCCGATTTACACTCGCCTTGTATAATTACACCATGGCATAATCTTAACATTTTGTATTGATTAGTTTTAGATGCTAAAGAATGACATAAAATCCCACCAAAAAAATTTGATTTTTAAGAGTTAAACTATTTATCGTCACCTAATACGATAAAAAGTTTGTGTCTTAAGTCTTATCTAAGCGAACGTTATCGTTCGACATTGTGGGCCAGGGGGTAAAATTAAACTTTTCACAAATTTCTTAAACATTTTAAACAACATACCACAATTGTAATTTTTATAATTTCATAAATAAGGATTTCTCTGCTTCACTTACTCCAAACAATTTTCATTTCCCTACGAAACACTTCCCACACAATGACCCACAAAATATATGCATGTATAACTATAAATACCATCACTGCTATAATAAAAAAAAACTGTAGCATCTATAAATGCATAAAGTGTTGGAGTGTATGTCATTGCAAGTGTTATTTTTATATTTCAAATAGCTTTTTTCTTGCTATTTGCTGAAGCCAAAGCTAAGCTACTGCAATGATACTGGCTGACACTTAACAACAATTGTTGTAAGTACACACAGTTGCAACAATAGTTGTTATAACTAAAACTGTTGGTTGATTATTATAAAGACAGCAAGCAGTATAGAATTTATATGCTGTTGTCATTGTTAAGCTAAAGTAGTTAAAATTTTGCTACATGTCACTAGTCTAGCTGGCGTCCAAAGAATATTGATGTGTTTTGATTTGTTAGAATTTTATTGTCATTTGAAAATTTTTGCCAAGCAATATTTTTTTTTGTGTGTACACGCTGTAGTTGGCCTTTAAAAACATTGAGTCATAGAAATACTTTTAAATATAAACAGTAAACATGTTTTATGGTTTAAAATTAAAATTATATATAGACACCTACACCCAGCACACATTTTTGTTTGTATGCCTGCTTGCTTACAAAGTCTGTTATTTAGTTTAACATCTAAATATTTCAGCTAAAAAGTTTTGCTTCTAGTGTGCTCTAAAACAAAAGTGCCCAAGCCCTATACTCTTGGTGCTCTTTTGTATTTGTAAAAACTCTTAGTTATAAGCTGTGTGTTTTGTATACTCATTACAGCACTTGCAATACGAAATACACAAATAATTTGGCTTATTTGTTTTCTTTTTGTCGTAGTTTACTCTATACACGCAAGCGCAAAGCAACAACACTTTCGTATGCTCTACTGATAAACATTGATTTTGTTTTTGTTTAACGTATGATACCGTTTAAAAATGTGTGTTGTTTCTTTGTATGTATTGGCTTTTACAACAAAAAATACTGAATAAAAATTAGTTTTTATTTAAATGTATTGGTGTTTGCTCTTACATAAGCAACTTTTGGGCACTCCTGCTCTAAAACTTTGTTAAATTGTACTCTTTCTCTTTACTCTAGTTTTTGCCCACTTGCTTTATTCATTAGCATTTCCTGTCTGCTTTGTTAAATTTCAAATGTTTTGGTCATTTGTAGTAAAGGAAAAAAAATTTACAAATTTTTTCCTTGTCCTTTTTCGTAGTTTTTTTTTTGTAACAAATTTAAATTTTCCCTTTTTTCGGAAACTCCTGTACCTGTGTTGTTGTCTTAATTTCAGATGTCTGACAACATCATGGTTGTTTCATGCTACATGACCTGTTTTTTTCAAATTTTTTGCTTTAACTGGCTGGTAAACAAGTTGATGTTTGAGCAACTTTTAACATTTTCATTTAGGTCTTGTCTAATCTTCCTTTAGGAAAAAATGTGAGTTGTAAAACAGAAGCCATGTTATATAAAAACGCCACAACATCAGCTAGTTTAATGAATGTTTTATAGAAACATTGTAGCAATAATTTAAGATTTTTTTATATTCTTAGTTTCAATTATTAACAGGGTTGAGATAGAGTAAATAAATGTTTGTGATATTGGACTAATGGAGGCAAAAAGAGCTTTCAAAATTTTTAATCAGAAATATGACTTTACAACGTTCTATAATTTAGATCTAAAATCTGACTAAGCAAAAACCTACATTTGGGTTGAAAAAATTACTTCAAAAAATCCTATATGTGGTTGTCTAATCTAACTATAGAAATTTTTACGTTTCGGTCTTTAATCTTATTCTATAATTGCGGTTGAAATCTGAATGTATAACGGACTATATATGGGTCTAAAAACTGACTACAGAAGTCCTATATTTGGGTGTCTAATCTGACTATAGAAATGCCTGAGTTTGGGTCTCTAATCTGACTGGAGGAAGGCTTTTAAACTGTCTATCAAAAACACCTTTATTTTGGTTTCTGACCTAACAACAGAAAGACCTAGGTAGGGTCTCTAATCTGACTATAGAAACGGCTTACAATTGATGTTAAAATCTGACTATAAACTGGTTTACAGTTTAGGGTAAAATCTGAGTGCAGAAAACCTACATTTGGTTCTCTTATCTGACAACAGAAAGACCTAGGTAGGGTCTCTAATCTGACTATAGAAACGGCTTACAATTGATGCTAACATCTGACTACAGAGAGACCTATATTTGGGTCTCGAATCTGATTATAAACCGGTCTACAGTTGGGGCCAAAATCTGAGTGCAGAAAGACCTACATATATTCGGGTATCTAATCTGACTATAGGGAGGCTTCAAAGCTGACTAAAGAAATGCCTTTATTTGGGTCTCTAATCTGTCTATAGAACGGCTTACAATTGAGGTTAAAATCTGTCTACAGAACGATCTACATTTTGGTATCTAATCTGACTATAAGAAGACTTCTAACACCTTTATCTAGGCCTCTATTCTGACTACAGAAATACCTAGGCTTGGCCTATAATCTGACCAAAAAAAACCTACGTTTCGGTTTCTAATTTGACTGCACAAAAGGCTTGCTCTTGGATCTTTAATATTGGAATAGGAAGGCCTCTAAACTGACTAAAAAAACGCATTTATTTGGGCCTCTATTCCGACTACACAAGGACATACGTGTCGGTCTTTAATCTGACTACAGAAAGCCCTACCTTTTGGTTTCTAATCTGATAAAAGAAAGAACTACTTTTTGGTTTTTAATCTGACCAAAGAAATACCTACTTTTGGGTATTTAATCTCACTATAGAACGGCCTACAGTTGAGTGTAGATCTGCGGATAAAAAAGACCTACGATTAAAGCTGCATCTAAGGATAGAAAGACCTACGTTTAAAGCTTTAAGCTATGTGTAGAAAAACCTCTCATAAAAACTAAAATCAGAGTGTAGAAGAACCTACGAGTAGTGCTAGAATATGAATACAGAAACCTTACGATTAAAACTAAAATCTGAGTATAGAATTGCCTAGTTTTAAAGCTAAAATCTCATTGTAGAAAGACCTCCAATTAAGGCTTTCAACAATTTTTTGCCTAATACTCTCTACGTTTATTTCCAAGTAATTTATTTTCTTTCATATAAAACTTATTAAATGACCAGTTCTCCTTGTCAGAGGTCTCTGAACTTTAACTCCATTAAAAAAATTTTTTTGAATTAAATATATGGCGTTTGCTTAAACGTTGTCCATTAAGTGTTGATGACCGATTAGAAGGCTCATTTATTGACATGACATTTGCATGGCTGAAGAAATTTTATACTTGCTTACTCTGTATTTCAGTATTATTATTATTATGATTTATATTAAATTCTTTCTTGTTTTGTTATTTCTTTAAATATACTATTACTTCCTTACTTTATTTTGGCATGTTCGAGTCAAATAAAATATATATTTAAATGATGTTTATCATTAAAATGATCTTAAATCTATTGTCATATAAATCAAATTTTTATGATACATAATTTCAACTACTACATAGTCATTAATCATAAATTCACTGACCCCTGGTATACAATGAAAACCAAAAATATAATAATGTTAAGCTGAGCAAAAAGTAGAAAGTGGGGGAAAATTGTATACATACAATAATTACATTAGCATACTCATATAAACTTTACAAATGAACTCTTACCATTCTAGAAAACTAAAAAAAGATGTAGAAAAAAAATGTGCTGAGTACGCGTATTGTGTATAAAAGGAAAAAAACCCAAAATATCACACAAATAATATAAAAAAACAGTTCTCACAATTAGATGACATGCAACATTTTTTTGTTTTTGTTAAAAGTCTAGTTTCTTACAGCTACCAACAAAGGTGATGATGAGATACTTCCAACACCAAATAGCAACAGCAAATGGCACAACTACTAAATGTACAACCAAGAAAAAATAGAAGCTTATTAAAATCATTTGAAATCACACACACGTAGTTATGAGTTGGTTTCGTTTCTGTTTCAGATGAGTATCTGTGTTAAGAATGTAAATGTATGTAGTGGAGTAAATGGCAAAATAGGCAAGGTTGTGTAAATGAAATCTAAAATATAAAGTTGCTCTTAGCACGCAATATTCTAGTTTAAAACAATAAGATGATATAGTTTATAATAAACACAAACATAACTACTTACATACACTAGCTAACATTTCTGTTTAAATGTGTATCTCTAATGGCCGAATTCTCGGTCATTAGTTAACCATTGGTAAACTAAAATACTAACTATGGTTTAACTATTACTTGCTATTCTTATGGCAAACTAAGCATTGCGAATAAATAATCACTAGTTAAGCCTTTGCCATTAGTTAACTAAAGACTGTGAATTTAGCCATAAATGAGTCTGTGAACGAGTGCGTTTGTGTGTGGCATTTACAAATTAAAACAGCAATCCAAATGAAAAAAAAGGCTGTGTAATTTTCATCTGAAATACATATTGTATAAAACATAAATACACCTGAGAAAACAAATGACTAATTTAGAAAATAACATCACATACATTTATACATACTAGCATATGGCCAGCATACCATTCTAGGAGCGCTCCGAAAAAGGTGTCAGAAAAATGTCCAACTAAAGAGCATTTTCGGAGCGCTTCGAAAAAGGAGTCAGAAAAGAGTCCAACTAAAAAGCATTTTCGGAGCGAAAGAAAAATTTGCGTAAAAAATTAAACCCCTGGCCCACGATGTCGAACGATAACGTTCGCTCAGATAAGACTTAAGACACAACCTTTTTATCGTATCTGTTTTTTACTCAATCAAGTTTGTTTATTCCACAATCAAGTTTGTGTCTTAAGTTTTATCTAAGCGAAAGTTATCGTTCGACATCGTGGGCCAGGGGGTTAATTTTTTTCCATTTTTATATATTTTATTTAAATGAATTCAATTTTATTTTATTTTTTACTGTAAATACAATTTATTTAATTTTTTTCCATTTCTAATTTAGTTTATTTGTAAATGAATTCCCTTTTTGTTTAAATAAAAACAATTAAAAAAAAAAATAATAAATGTGAAATGTTTTTTGTATTTAAAATTGCAATGATTTTTTTCTGACATGATGTAAGAGCTCTTCCAGAGCCCAAAAAACACTCATAAAAGACTATTTTCTCACATTATCTAAGAGCTCTTTCTGACCGACCATTTTCGAATGTAATGATCGTCTTTTCTGAAGGTGTTCGGAGCAATTATGATTGTTTTTGGGTTCATAAAGAGCATGAACGCTGCGGAAAAGGTGTCAGAAAAGACTCTTTTCGGATTCATATGGCTTGCTGGGTATACACAATTTTAACTTTACCCATACTAGTACAAATTTACACATTCACTCTCAACATTAACGAGAATAAAAGCAAAACATCATAGGGAACTTTTGTTGTTATTTTTCTGAGAAACTCATTTAGCCAGGCGGTATGGGCGGCAATGAGCTGGTTAAATTCTTGAAACTTGTCTAAAACTTTATTGTTCACATAAATCGTTTTTAGAAACACCTACAATTGGGGCAAAAATCTGTCTATTGAAAGACCTACAATTGGAGCTAAAATTGCAATATAAAAAACTGCGATTAAAGCAAAAATCTCATTATAGAAATACAATTAAAATTTAAAAAAAAAAACTTCTGTATTGTGGCCGGTTTTTAAGTGAACAAAGCCTTACAATTTGCTTAGCATTTTGTATGTACTTCTACCCACTTTAATTAGACTCTTTAAATAAAAATTCCACATAAAATTTATATAAAATTGTATTTTAAATACTGACACTAAATATAACTAAATACTACTACATTCAAATATAAACATTAGTTTATTCGTTGCATACTTTTTTGGTGTTAAACCAACAAATCCACAAAATATTTGTCACCCTAAAATTTACAGCATAAAAAACTCACATTTAAACACATAAAAATAAAATTTATGTGTGTAAAAAGTTGTTCACAACCTCAATCAATATAACATTGTGATCTATATACATATATATATATGTATATACATATATTTGTATTTTAGTGAGGAATTTTCTCTAATTTTACAAAATGTACATTAACCTCAAAATCCTCATCATTACTAGCAGCAGCAGTAACAAACATCATTATGATCATTTTAAAATAGAAGCAAAAACCACACTATAATCATCAACATCATTACTAATCATTATCATTATGTTAAAAATAATAAAACTTATTTTATATTTGTGTAGTTTTTTTAATTTCTTTGCACAATAGGGCAGTATCGATATTTTTTGGAAATGTTTCAGACATTTTGAAACTGCTATTTCGATCCGGATAAAATTTTGAATGTAATTTAAAAAATCAATTATATGTTAACGGGGCTCTAATTTGAACTCCCACAGTTCCGCTACTGAAAAATGTGTGGTGTCCATCTTCAAAAATTCCATTGAATTGGATCTGCAGGTTAGTAATGCCAGATTTATTTCCAAAAAATTTCGTTTCCACTCCACTGTGCATTGGAAAGGGAAGAGGAAACATACAGTTAAAGAAAAATGTATGTATTACAATTGCAGCTTGCAATTATAATGAACTCAGGTTTTTCATTTTAAGTAGTTTAAATCTAAGATTTTAACTATTAGCATATTTATGTCTTTATCCACTATGGAATCTGCAATCCTGTTACATAAATTTTTTATAGTTTCACAGACTCGATATGTAAATTCTCTTCTAATTTCGACAATGTGTTTAGAGGTTTTTCTTTTTGAAATCTTAGGTTCTTCTCTATTATGATTCAGTTTCTTCCAATTCATTTTTACACACCTGATTGACCTTTTGAGATGCATTAAACTCACTTTTAATTCCATCATTATTAGTAAAGTTTTTCTGAAAGTTTATAGATTTCTGTATTTTTTTTAAAGTCGATTGCTATGCTATCATCTTACTACTCTTCTCGTTTTTACAAAGCCAAGTGTTGCATTTTTCCTGAAATTATTGTTTTGATTGTTATTTCTTTAAGTGTATTTTTGCCCTATAATAAGAACGTTTTTAATTTATAATATCCAGCTTTTGATTATTGTCATAGAAGTATTTTATATACTTTGTCCTGTAGTTTTTATGATGACCATGTATGGAGCAGGAAGCTGCTCATGCAGATATTGAATTTTTTCACGGGCTCTACATATGTATTTTTGTTCAAGAAACATATCGTTTAAATCAATAATATCTAACGCCAGTTATAGTCTCTGCTTAGCCAGCTTAATTTTTGATGGCTTCAGCCATGAAATGCGCTCCAAAAATGTTTGATATACTATATATATTCAGCTTAAATTGTTGGTCCTTCTATAGTTAAGGTTTAGCTTCAGTCGTAGGTTCTTCTGTACTTAATACTGAGCTTCAGTTGTAGACCCTTTTGAAGTAATATTTAGCTTCCAACGTAAGTTCTTCTATAGTTAATTTTTAACTTAAGTTTTGGATCTAACTGCAGTTAATAATAAGCTTTAATTGAGGTCTTTCTATAGTTAATATTTCGCTTCATTTGTGAACCTTCCTGTGCTTAATATTAGGCTTCAATTGCATGTCTGTCTTTAGTTAATTTTTAGCTTTGATCGTAGGATATCGAAGGAGTTGTTCAACCTTCCTTGGGTAATAATTAGACGCCATCGCAGATCCCCCTATAATTAATATTTCGTTTCAATCATAGCTCCTGCAGTAGTTAATATTTAGCTTGATTAAGTACTTCTGAATTTAGTATTTAGGTTCAATTATAGATGTTTCCGTAGTTAATATTAAACTTACATTGTAGTTCCTTCTGTAGTTAATTTTTAGCTTCAGCTGTAGATCCTTGCATTGCTAATATGGAGCTTCAATTGTAAATCCTTTTGAAATTAATATTAAGCTTACATTGTACGTCCTTTTGTAGTTAATTTTTATATTCAATTGTAGGTCCTTCTGTAGTTAATAAATGTACTTGTGCATGTTTACCACAACTATTTAAATATTTTTAAACATTTCTTTAAAATATTATGGTCACTGTAATTATTTATATGATTTCTGCAACCATGATATGGTTAAGTTACCATTCACATGATTATAACAATCATATATATGATTATAGCAATTATGTAATGTTTATGGTGATCATTTTGATGATAAAAGATTATACCATATTATGTAGTTCTCTATCATAATCAAAGAGTAACAAATTATGATAAATGAATTCATCATAAACATGATTGCAACATAAATATACATAGTTACTAGAATCGTATATATAATTGTAGTAATCATCTTAATCGTAACTTAACCATATTATGATTACCACAATCATATAAATAATTAAAGTGATCATAATATTTTTGAATAAATTTTGACATTCTTGTGGTAAATATGTACAACTTTTTTTTTTCTCTGTGTGTATACATCAAAGTTGAAATTTTCTTCATTACATATATGTTTTATCTGCAATAAGCTATTCTTTTAATAAACAATTACAAACTACGACGATTTTTGTCATATCTGCAGAAAACACCCAGAGCTTTTTGGCGGAAACCCTCCGAAACCCTCTGACTGATAGTTTGGCACACTATCGCCTAGTATATCGAGGCAGCCTATTCGACGTTTTGTTGGCTAAATTTTATATTCGATTTAGGGTATGTAGAACAGTGTTCTGCCTTCAGAAGGCCATCAGAAACACTTATGAGTGTGAATGAATGTGAGTAATATATTAAGGATTTTGAATCCAAAATGCAACCAAAATATTAGTTTTATGCTTAAGCCGATAACTGGTGTAGAGTAAATCGATATATTAAAAAAACAATAAAATTAAGTTTCTGTTTAGCTAAAGCAAAGTTGACAATTGCTACTTTTAAAACTACTGGGGATTCGCATACATTTATAATCAACAAATGTGTATAACATTAGTAAATGTTAGCAAAACTCTTTAACGCATACTTTTATACCCTACACCATCATAGCGGGGAAGGTATTATGGATTTATGCTGATGTTTGTAACGGCCAAAGTATTGGTCTAACAACCACCTTAAAGTATACCAAACGATATCCGTTCGTCCGTCTGGCTGGCTAGATGTCCATGTGAAGTTTGTGCACAGAGTACAGGTTGCAATTTTGAAGATATTTCGATAAAATTTGGTACGTTAAATTTTTTCGGCCCAAGGATGGATGGATTGGAAACTGATGAAAATCTGTCTATTATTTCACCTGACCCCCAGACAAATGTCTTCCCCAAATTGGGGTTTACTTATCATAAATGTTTTAATTATGCAAGTATCCAAACAAGTTTCATCACAAATGAGTGGTAAATGCAGCCAAATCACATCTACAAATTTTGTGCAGATCGGTCCATAATTACTCGTAGCTCCCATATAAGGCCTAATTCCGAAAATCACTTTAAAGAGCATAACTCTCTCAAAAATGTTGGTATCCAAATAATATTTAACGCAAATATACTTCATATGAATACAAATAATACGCTCCAATTTTATTATGATCAGTCTATAATTAGTCGTAGCTCCCATATAAGGCCTTCTTCCGAAAATCACTTTAACGAGCATAAATTTTTAAAGAATGTTAAAATCTAAATAAAATTCGACACAAATATTTTTCCTATATGCAGAAATAATGACACCTAATTTCATAATGGTCGGTCCATAATTAGTTGAAACTCTCATATAAGACCCTGTCCGTAATTAACTTTAACCTTCATAAATCTTTTAAAAGTATTTATATCGAGCTAAAGTGTAACACACACAATATTTATATTCATGACACTAAATTTTTGGATGATCGGTCCATAATAGGTAATATCTCCCATATAGCGTTCATATCTGAAAAACTGTTTAAGTGATATACAGGGTGAAGGGTATTATATGGTCCGGCTTGACCAACTATTCTTTCTTATTTGTTTTTATTATATTTAGGAACTTTTAGCAACAACAATATAAAATACACTAATAAAAACTACTAAATTTTTCATAAAAACAACGGCAGCTACAGTTATAACGACACTAGTAAATACAGTAAAAGTTTCTAACGAAGCGATTCTATATTATGGAGTATAGTAAAGAGAAATCGTTTAAAAGCAGCTAACAAATTGGCCTATTTTATTGAGGCCATAAGCACATATTCCAAATTCCTTTGTATCTTTTTAGACTTGACATAAATTTAATTGTTTTTGTTTTTTTTTTGAATTTCTTTAAGTGCTCCTAACAAAATGTCTGTGAATGTCATTTAATAGTTTCAATTTATTTATGTGATTCTGTGTTAGCAGATTCTTTATTTATTATTGTGTGTAACTGTCTTGGTTTCTAACATCAAATTCTACCATAAACAATTAGTGAGTAGATATAAATGTACATATTAAACAAAATACAAAAAACAAAAACACTAAGACAGATAGTTGTCATGCAAAGTAATCATTTATAAACTAAAGAAAAAGTTTACTTTAGTCTTACAACAGCTTAACGTTCATTTGTTGTTTTGTGTGTTTCTTTTCCATACACTTCCTTTTCCGGTGTCTCTGTGTTTTTTTTTTTGGTAGCGGGAGGAATTAAAAGATTTTCTTCTTGATTGTGGGATGTAACACATTTTTATAAATAATAGATTAGTATTTAAGAACGAAAAATATTAAGTCTCATTTTTCAGGGTATTTTGTTAGATATTTTATTGTAGGATTTAATTACAATTTGTGGATTTTTGCTTAAATAGAAGCTTTCTGGTTAAATTGTTTGGTTAAAGAAAAGCTTAAGTAAGGACAGAAATGTAATAAATGTAATTGTTTATTTTAATTATATGATGAATTATGTATGTATATAATATAAGTATGAGTTTTAGGCATGATAGCTTTTAATTGTACCTGTTTCTGCAGCTCCAACATGTGTTAATTTCTCTAAATATTTTTTAACTTCAATGGTAGGTCTTTATGTTTATGTTTAGCTTTATGCTAGGAACACAACTGCGAGGAATGACGAATTTGTAATCGCGTATATTTGTCTCAAAAAATAAAACACATTTGTGTAAATGAAAATAAATAATGGCGTAAGCTGAATTCGTTATATGTGGCGAAGTCTGAAATAGATTCTATTTTTATTTCTTACGCCGCACAGAGGAGTATTTGGCCTGAAAAGCTGGCCAAAATTATTAAACGTGTTTTTTGAATTAAAAGTTTTAGTTTTTTGATAGTTTTAGGTGTAGTATGATATAAAAAGTCTAGTTTCAGATTTTGAAAAAATTACACTGCGCAACAAAAGTACACTGCGCAACAAAAAAAAATTTTCTCTACCCTAGAAATAAAAGTATGTGGACTATATGGATTTTGATGCCCTTAATTCAAATCTTTTTTCCGTTTTTCTCTAGTACGTAAGGATTTTCTTTTAAAGGCGTGGCATACTTCACCCCCTAAATCGTTGGGTTGCCTTATATATTTTGCCATAACTTGAAAACGTGTTATCCGATTTTAATAGCAGGAGAATCAGAAGATGCACCGGAAAATTCTGCTTAAACTAACCATACACATTTATTTTATATCTATTACTATTTTGGAGTTATTAAAAATTTAATGGCAAAAAAAAAATTTACATGCAAAATGCGTAAAATTTTTTGTTTTCAAAATGCAATAAAAAAATTTAAGAACCAAAATGTTAAAGTTTTTAAGATTTTTCTAAAAATCACATTCCTAAGGAATAAAAGTTGGTATAAATCGCAAAACTCAATTAACAAATGTTGATTTTAAACTCATTCTTGACAGACTGTATGTACATACATACATATGATTTCCAGTCTAATTAAAAAAAAATTTCAAAATTGTAAGGCTCTTATAAAACAGTATTTTTTTTTATGAAAAAAGGCTTTATTATATTTGTTTTATATTATTTAATAATATTGAAATATATATTGAAATTTTTCAAACACTGCTTCAGTGCTAATATGTCCCCATCCCTTTCACATTTTGAAATTTCGCTCAATTTTCTGACCAAAAAATCCAATTTTTCGTCAATGGTTCCAGCATTAGATTTTTTCACTATTTGGAATAGCTGTAATCTTGTGTAAACTTCCTATTAACTCTCGAAGTTACAAAACGGGTTTGATAAAAATTGTGTGCAATAACCCTTTATAAGTATTTTCAAGCGCATGCTTTTATGACTTAATTAGAAAAAAATAGACAAAAATAGAAAAAATGTGAAAATTTAAAAAAATCGTCAAAAATAATGGCGCAAACTTGCGCACACTTTTTTTTTTGTTTCTAAAATTAGAGATTCCAAATTTTTTTGTGGTATCAAACATAATACGTAGACATGCTAACCTTACTTTTAAAAACTTCTTCTTTTCCTTTTTTTGCAAAAAAAAGTGTATAATTTGTTTTTTTTAGCTTTTGAAAGAATTGTTTCAACATGAATATTTAACATATTTTAAATTTTTTTTTCTTTTTTAAATTACTTTTGATCAAACCTTTCAGCGAAAAAAATAATCTTTGTTAAACCTTTATTCGTTTAGTCGCAAAAAACATATCATATAAACATCCAGAAACCGAAAAAAACATTAAAATCTCATATAAATTTCTTCACTTTCCTGACTTTAGCAGGGTCTCAGAGCTACAAATCGCAACTAAAAGTCTTCAAAATTTATAATATAATGTAAAATATTGTTGTCTGTCGAGCTGCGTACTTAGTTCTTAAGATTTCTTAAAATTCAGTTTTGCCTTTTTGGCCAGCTTTTCAGGCCAAATACTCCTCTGTGCGCCGGCGAACGACGAAAAAACAATACCAGGTGACCATGTTTCGTTTTAGTTTTTAATATTTTAGTAAATAATGTTAATTTTTACTTTAACTGTTGTTTTCCTTTTTAATTTAAATAATTTGAAAGATAAATACAAAATAGTTAACTAGATATTCAAATTTTTATCTATGTTTTCGCTAATGTTTATTTATCTTATATATATTTTTTTAAATATGGTCACACTCTATATCAGCTGTTATACGAAAACAAAAACATTAAATTATTAAAAATGATTTGAGTGATAAAATATATACATACAGAAGGGAAATTTTAATAGAAATGGTTAAAAAAATTAATGCTATAAGGGTTACAATTGGCGGGTTGGTAAATTTATCTGGTTTTAAAAATATATTGTGAAAATTATACAGACATACATATATACGAGAACATGGCTGTTAATGTTAACAGCTAAATTTGTTTGGTTGTTATTGTGCTTCATACACAGCAAATTGTGGGCCCAATAAATCAATCGACGTGGAGTAAATTTCATTAATCAATTGTTTTTGTAAAGCAAATATGAAACGAACTGACTTTACAATAAATGTGAGTAGAATCCCAGCAAGCCATATAAGTCCGAAAAGAGTCTTTTCTGACACCTTTTCCGAAGCGTTCCGAAAACCTTCAAAAAAGAGGGGCATTACATTCGAAAATGGTCCGTCAGAAAGAGCTCTTAGATAATGTCAGAAAACAGTCTTTTATGAATGTTTTTTGGGTTCAGAAAGAGCTCTAACATCATGTCAGACAAGAGTCATTGCAATTTTAAATACAAAAAGTTAAAAGTTGGCATTTATTATTTTGTTTTAAATTGTTTTTACTTAAACAAAAAGGGAATTCATTTACAAATAAATTTTAAGCTTTAATTATAGGTATTTGTTAGTGTTGTAAATCCCGAATCCTGGGATTTGGATTTTCGGGATTACCAACTCCCGAAAACTAGTATTTGTTTGCAAAGTCATCAACAAAAAATCAAATTTTAAATTTTGGAATTTGGGAATTCCTATATAAAAATCATTTATTGATTTAATCCTTCGCTGCATGATTTTTTCTTTATTTGTGAATTATATCAAGGTCATATAATTCATATTCAAGATTAAAGGAAAAATGTTTAAAAAAAATCTTAATATATATTTATAGTATAAATTTAATGTTATGGAAATTTCCACCATTATGCAAAGAAGGTTTAAAACCTCAAGAGATAAAGAATTTTTTTTTTATTTAAACAAATAGTTGTCATTTTAAATCCAGTCAAAACAACAGACAAAGCTCTTGTGAAATTTCTCCTTAAAAGAAACCAAAAACAAGAAGGATGATTTACTCAACATTTGTAAATGTTTAAAAAAAAACCCAAAATTGAAGAGTGAATTTGATAATGAGATAGAAATGTTTGTTATTAGAAACGAATTAAAAACGCTGATTGCGAATGCAATAATTGAAATAATGAATGCAATTTAAATATGTAAAAGCCCCCCACAACGCCTAATAATGTCAGTATTAATATGTCTTGAATAAGAATTATTTGTTAAATTGAAGGGACTTATGTATTTCAATTTTAGTTTCAATCGTGCATCGCTTCAATTGCAGGTCTTTATAGAGTTCAAGAGTAACTCCTTATTTAGAGCATTTTTAGCTATAATCATTAAGCTTTTATTGTAGATCTTCAAATAGTTTTAGCATCAATCTCGAGTCTATAATGAATTATATTTGGTACGCCACAGCCTTTTTTCACACCCCGAAACAACTTTCCACCTTTTAAAACTATTTACAGCAATTACAGTTTAGTGGCTTTTACAAACACAATTTTAATATCTTTTTAATGTATTTTCATAAATATTTATAAATAATTTACAAGGATTTTTCATTTCACACTAACAAAGATAATAAAACTTGCGCTAGTATGTGCAAATTTTTAAAAAATTTGATACGAAAAAATTTAAATGAACATTAAAAACCAAATTACATTTATTCACTTTTCAGTTTATGCGTCAACTAATGAGCAGTTTACAATATATTTATTTAGTTAAAATAATACAAATAAATTTTAATTACACCAGTGTTTAGATGATTTTTTTATTTTGTGCGTAGCTTATCACATTTGTAAATGGTTTTGTTAAATTTATGATAATTATTTGAATAATTTTTGTTGTTATTGTTAAGTGCTAGTTAAAGGTTGTTGAAATAGTTTATGCGGATTAGTTGTGAATGTGTTTAAGTTTGGTGGAGGAAATGTGATGTAATGTGTTATAGTAATAAACAAAACTGAGATTTGTTTGAGGCTTTAAGGGGTTAACGTGAAAGTCTTTAACTGTGCTACAGCCTGCAAAGAACGAGTGTGGTTCATACACGCATGTATGAACCAGGAGTACTCCAAATATAATCTAAATATAATATAAAAAACTAGTCCATTTAACATTATGATGTTCTGGACTGGACCATATAATCCAGTTTTGCATAACACAGAACTAGTCCCAAAACTACTCCTTGTAAAACTTCAAATGTTTTACAATAAATATGAAGTTCTGCTTTGAAAATTAAATGGTTCATGAGTGCTGGTTTACGTGGTAGTTCAATACGTGCGAACACTTAAGTAGAGTCGAAGGGACCCGTTCATGAGTGCATTACGTAGGGCATTAGTTGGCTAATAAGTTGAATTTTATGAGGGTAAAGTGCTAAATTCTATAATTTTATGTAAATGTAATTTTATTAAATATTTGCCTAAAAGTAGACTTTACTATTTGCTTATTACATATAAGTACCATCCAGTTTAACCCTTAAGCAAACACCAAATTCTGTGCACATAAGCGAACCCCAGGGCCTAGCTGGAACTTTTTTAATTTGTATGGCTTTAAAAAAATAATAAAAATCTTCAATTTCATTATCAATTTCTAACTCGTTTCCAATATCAAAAGCATTGTCTTCATTTCCATCAACCTCATTCTGAATTTCGTTTTCTTTATCATTGGCAATTGCCTCTGCCAATCTGTCATAATTAGGGTAAGATTTTGAAACTGTTTCAAAGATTTTGTCTAATTTAGTACTCATTGTAACACTATTAACACTTGTTAACTGCCAATACAACAATAAAAAAACTAATTTCTGAAATGTTCAAGCACATTGATTCTGCTTTTTATCGGTTTAATCTCTTTCTCTTTTGTTTCGATTTTATTTGCTGCATTTTCTACATAATAGGGCCTGGCTGGGCGCTGGTGTTACAAATATGTTGAGAGTAATTAACACGCCTAGAGATACAAAATTTAAAATTTTTTTTAATTTTTTTGTACAAAACATCTTTATTGAGGAATTCATAAAAAGTTAAGGGGCTTCGACTAAGTTATCTAAGTAAAAAATTATAAAAATGTTCAAAAATTCCTGGGCAGGCCTTGGTGTTCGCTTAAGGGTTAATATTTAGCGAAATTTTACTTATCTTTTCATCTTTCAATAGCTAAATACATTTCTAACAAAAAACTTAAACTAAATATTTAAGTAAAAATTTTAAATCTTTTAGTTTTCTTACAATTCCTTCTCAAACTAAACAAAATATAACTTTATTTAAATACTCTTTTTTTAATTCATTTTCATTGGTTTTTGCATAAAAAGAATTTTAAAAACAACAACCAGCAAAAACTAATTCTGGTCGTTTTACTGTGTATAAGTTTGAGAGTATGTTTTTAAATGCAAGTTATGTTAAGTTTATAATAACACAACAGACATGGGAAATGCTTTCATGGAATGTTTGTTACATACTTAAAATATTACAAACATATAGCTTTAAATTTAACAAACCGACTACTCTTACATATGTACAAATATATTAAAAATCTGAAGCACCAAAAGTAGCAAGAACTGAAGCTGAAAAAAAAGCTATAGAAAAAACGAAACTACAAATATTTATTCCCACAACATGATTTTTGCAATAAGAAAAAAAAACATAGGAGTAAAAAAAACTTTTTTTTTTTCTTTCAAAGAATAAAAATCAAATTCTTACGGTTGGTTGCATGTGAATATTTAGTATAAAGAAAAGAAAAGCAACAAATATTTTATAAATATGTTGAAGAAGTCGGTAAAAGAAAACAGCAGAAAACAAAATCTAAAATAAATGTTATGTATGATAAAAACCATATGTTATTGTTAGTTTATGAAAATAAGATTATGAACCAAAAATGGCAATAATTCGAACAAAGTTTCTTTTAAGTCACAACAAGAAAAAACCCGAAAAAAGTTGTAGAATACTGTAAGGAAAATGTAAATAATGACTTTAAAGTTTGTAAATTATGAGAAAATTTTTTTTATTTTTTTTATAGTCATCATCTAAATTTTTTGCCATTACTCACAAACTTTATGCTGTCTTAAATTTGAATTTTAACAGGATGCGGAAATAAGTTTTATTTATATAGAATCATGTTGTTATACTAGAGAATATTTTAGCTACAATCGTAGGTCTTTATCGTAAGACTTAATCAGTTTTAATTGAGGCCCTAATTTTGTAAAACGCAACGCCACAGTTTTGTAAGCGTTGCGTTAAATTACATTTTGCAAATCACGGCTGATTCTTCGTTGTTCTTAATACAACTGTTTGAAATTGTGTATTTTGTAAAACGCAACTCTGAATTTTTTATCACCTGCGTTGTCAAATTTAATGCCACCTATTTTCTTGACATGAGTTTCAAAAGTTTAATTTAAAATATTATTTAAAAACAAAATTATTCAACTAATTTAATATTTTATAGGAACTTTATTAATACGATGTAAGTAAATTTAAACAAACATATTCATTTAGCATAAAAAACTACTAAACTTTTTCTTAGGGTGGGTCAAATTAAGCCGCAGGCTTCCATCAATTCTTTTAAGTTTTAGCTTTGCAACTGCTAGCTGGCATCGTTTATGGTTAGAACTAGGGCGGCATCTGATCGCCTTCGAACCTCTAACTTTCTTGAGTAATGAAAACATTTTTGGCAAAAGCTTTCGCTTAAGTTTGTCTTACGATGGTCCAAAAATTTCACCTCTCGCATCGTAATACTAATGCTTCCAAACTGCTTCTATTAATCATTACCTCTTGATCTAAAAACCAGTGAAAGTAAAACAGAGGTCTTATTTCATTATTCCATGCACAAAATATTCAGACATTTGGAGCCTGCTTTAAGCACTCTAATTTGTGCAAATTAATTGTACCGTCCCACAGTCACAAATAGGAGGAATATGCACAAATACAAGAATTTAACATATATATAAGATCTCCACCGGTATACGCTTACATACATAATATACAGTGGGTGGTTAAATTATTAGTTACACTTATTAATTAAGATTCAACCGCATTTAATACGTATATAAATTTATTTCTTGTACCAGATGTTTTCGTATTTTATTTCTGGTAATACTGTTAAATATTTTGTGCAGTGTCAACAATGATTGGTGACATTAGAGTGCAGTTGTAGATCATTATCTGTCATTGTGCTCTGAATTGTGAAATATGCAATTTTGATTCAATTTATTAAAGTCTGACATCTCGATGAAAAACTGAAAGAAAATGTTCAAAAATGCATTCAGAGCATACCAAAAAGGGTGCAAGCTGTAACTGATGGCAAAGAAGGTTCTACAAAATATTAAGATTTTTGATATTTCTTAAAAAAAAAAAATAATAATTGTTCTTAAGATTTTTTTTTTTTAAATTTTGTAATATTTCTTTTCCTCAAAAGAATTTATTTTTAATTCAATTAGAAACACTTAATTTACCTAAAAGAACAAATAAAAGGCTTCAAACTAAACAATTTTGTATGTGTAACTAATAATTTGGCCACCCACTGTACAGTGCAATTATAGTTGTACTACCCGTATGAAGCACAATTTCAACTACGAACGTTTTAACCGCCACAACGATAGCTCAATATAAATTGTAGATAGCTGAAATGGAAAAACATCCAGATATGGCTCGTGAAATGCCTAATTTTGGCATCTAAAAGGCAACTTTTAATAATGTTTGGGAAGCTAAGTCAAAACTCCTAACCAATTTGAATACCCGCAAAGTTTCACTCAAAAATATTGTAAACAAGCAAACAACAAACAACCTGCTGTAAGTTGAAACCGATGGAACACATTTACCGTAAGCTTTGATGATTAATCGATGTACTTTAGAGGCACTTTTTTCAAACTAAAAAAGTAAAGCAAAACTTCTCGCATATAAGGCTTTGTTGGCACAAAATTTTACATTTTCGAAAAAACTCCACAATGTTCGATAACTACGTGAGAGTATTTACTCTTTACCTTTCAATATGACATAAAAGTTACTAAAGACAAAAATCCAGCTCAAAAGATACACTATCTGTTATAAAACCGCATTTTTAAAGTATACCAACAATTTTGTCTTATAAAAAAAGTACTTTTAAAAAAGTACTATTTAAATACAATTACATTTGTGGACAATGTCATATAAGGAAAATCAAAAAATTTTGATCGCAACAGCCAAACGCAAAATATCAATCATTTGTTGTACTGTATAATATAAAGTTTCATACAATTGAACTTCATGTAAAGACCATTCAGCATTTCCCTCAAATAAAAAATATAAATTTTATAATATTTATTCAAAAAAAAAATCCTGAAAAAGCTACACAAAAATGTAGCGAAATATTGATAATTTTTTTTTCTATTTTAATAAACAAAATTTAAGCTTGAACAATTTCTGAAATAAAATTGTCTTTCTGAAATGTAATGTATCTTGCTGAACACTAAAGTAGAATTTTCGTAATTTTAGAACAGCATTTGAATAATTTCTCTTAATATAAATAGATTTGAATTAAAATAAAGATTTATTTTTATAAAAAAAGACTTTAAGCTTGAACAATTTCTGAAATAAAATTGTCTTTCTGAAATGTAATGTATCTTGCTGAACACTAAAGTAGAATTTTCGTAATTTTAGAACAGCATTTGAATAATTTCTCTTAAAATAAGTAGATTTGAATTAAAATAAAGATTTATTTTTATAAAAAAAGACTTTAAGCTTGAACAATTTCTGAAATAAAATTGTCTTTCTGAAATGTAATGTATCTTGCTGAACACTAAAGTAGAATTTTCGTAATTTTAAAACAGCATTTGAATAATTTCTCTTAATATAAGTAGATTTGAATTAAAATAAAGATTTATTTTTATAGAAAAAGACTTTAAGCTTGAACAATTTCTGAAATAAAATTGTCTTTCTGAAATGTAATGTATCTTGCTGAACACTAAAGTAGAATTTTCGTAATTTTAGAACAGCATTTGAATAATTTCTCTTAATATAAATAGATTTGAATTAAAATAAAGATTTATTTTTATAAAAAAAGACTTTAAGCTTGAACAATTTCTGAAATAAAATTGTCTTTCTGAAATGTAATGTATCTTGCTGAACACTAAAGTAGAATTTTCGTAATTTTAGAACAGCATTTGAATAATTTCTCTTAATATAAATAGATTTGAATTAAAATAAAGATTTATTTTTATAAAAAAAGACTTTAAGCTTGAACAATTTCTGAAATAAAATTGTCTTTCTGAAATGTAATGTATCTTGCTGAACACTAAAGTAGAATTTTCGTAATTTTAAAACAGCATTTGAATAATTTCTCTTAATATAAGTAGATTTGAATTAAAACAAAGATTTGAAAATAAATTTCTCCAAAAAGTACCTTTTTTTTAAAGTACAAAAAGTACCTTTTTTTAAAAAAGTACTTTTTCTAAATTCCTATTGACTGAAAAATTTATCAATTAAAGTAAAGTTATTTAAAGAACTATAGAATAGAACTAGGCTAAAATTATGGTGTCGATTAAAAATTGATTCAGTAATATTAGTTCAATAATTGTACTCTTAAATTGGCAAAATGTTCAAATCTTTAAATTTTAAATCTTATTGTTTTTATATTATTTGTTTTCTTCAAAAATTCTTTCTTTAAAAATTTGTAAATATGTCTTGTGAATCTTAACAATTTTGCAGATCATGCACAGTAGCATCTTAATAAAGTGTTGAATGTTAACACTAAAAAATAAATGTTTAAACTTTTTCCACTTCATACCACCCTCCAAAAAAAAAATTACTTGCTGACTACTTTGTTGACATGTGTTATGGACAATAACGAGTGCAAGCTATAGAAGAATCTATCTGCACTTTATATATATATATGTATGTGTGTGTGTGTTTTTTCTCAACCATTTTCTGTAAAAATTTATACTCTTCATTTAACAAATTTGCATATTCAATTGATGACCCGAAGACTAGAAAAAATATTGAAAAATAAAATTTCCCAGAATATTTGTAGCAACAAGTCATTGAACATATGCACAGTATATAGCTGGAAAAGAAAATATATGGAGAATATAAAAGTATAAGAAAATATAAATGAAGAATAGAAAATATTTTAGTTAATTAAAAATCGTTCATACTAAATAAATATTTGGACAGATGTTAACAAGTAAAAGAAAATAGCAAAAAGAAAAAACAATTTATGCTAAAACAAATTGCTTTAAAACTAAATGTATTAATAGGAGAAAGGAGAAGTGTTAACAAATAAGTCCTAAAATTATGCTACCCGAAATACGGGATTCATTTTTGTCCAGCAGTAAATATATTTGTTTTATGAAATTGTATTTTTATTGAGAGATTATATGAAAAGAAACCTAAAAATAGATTTTATAAAATATGTTGTTTTAAATTACTAAGTTAATTTAATATGCCTAGTATAGTGCTGTAGTTTAAATAAAAACAAGCCAACAAAATCAACAAAATTCTTGTTAAATTGAAATACAAATTGTGTAGCATGATTAAATATTTTGTTGTCTATATAAAGGGAGACTTATGTACATATGTATGTGTAAGTAAGCAACGATGCGGCTATGTATTTCAACAATTTCCTTTTCAAATACTAGGTTTTTTTTGGGAGCATTTTTTTTTTTAATTTGTTTGGCTATAACAACAACTACACATTGTATTAAAATGAAAATAGTATTTGAATACCTGTATTGTGTGGCTACAGTCTTTTGTTTATTATTAAGCCTAAAAGTATGCTTTAGATTTTATTGCATTTTAGCATTTTACTACTACACACATACAAACATACAAGCACACATTTGCTTATTGCAAAAATTCAATTAATTTTTAATCCTTTTAAATTGCTATTTGTATTTATTTAAATTGATTCACTATAACGTTTGTTTCTATTTTTTTCCCTGTTTTTTTTTCCAGAATTTTTTTTATTTAATTTTAATTTTCATATCATAAATTATCGTTATTTCTGCCGTTGCATTTTGGTTCTAGCAATTACTTCATTTAAATATGTCAATTTTTATTGAAATATAATTGCAAATATTGTGAAAAAAGTGTATAAATAAAATTAAAAACTATTTTAACACATAAACGCCCTAAGTTATGCCGTGTGCATGAGCGACTATTTTTATATTGGAAAATTATAGGAAACCTGCAGTGTATATAACTAGTTTTGGAGTAGGGAATAAGTCAATATCATTTCATTTGCGCATTTCATATACGCTAGTGACAGTTTTAGTGAATGGTAACTCCATTCTCCACTAAAAGGTAACTTGTGTGCCATTAAATTTAAGTGGCTTTAACCTGCAGCTTTTTTTAAACTGCAGGGCCCAAATACGAGTATGCGATAATGTGCATGTGTGCGCATATTTACGGTTCTATTAAAGCACGCAATGCAATTAAACAATTAATTACAATGCATACTAGGCATGTGTGTGTGCGTGTCAATAACAGTAAAAGCTTTTGTAAATGTCCTATACCAAAGTTTTAAGTACTTTATGATTTTACTAACATCATTTCTGTAGTTTCTACTGTTTTTGTTTAACATAAGTTGTGAATTTTTATTTAATTATTTAAAACGAAATAAAAAACCATAAACGCCTTTATTGGTATTTACAGCTGCTAAGCGAAATTTTCAATTTATTTTGTTTAAAAAACCAAACTGAAAAAAAAACTGAAATAAAAGCTACAAAAGATTAATTTAAATAAGCAAACGTTTTC
Organism: Bellardia pandia; assembly: GCA_916048285.2. Taxonomy (NCBI): domain Eukaryota; kingdom Metazoa; phylum Arthropoda; class Insecta; order Diptera; family Calliphoridae; genus Bellardia; species Bellardia pandia. Next base: position 94,389,091 of record OU696531.1, on the reverse strand, counting down.
TCATTAATGCTATAAAAAAAACTAGGGTATGAATATTGTAATAAATATAATCTTGATTAAATTCTATAAAAAGCCTTCAGTGCATATGATATTATTTTGTTTATGAGCAATTGTAATGTAATAAATACATTTAAACAATTATTACATATTATACACAACTGTTGTAAATTAAAGAAAACTCTAGGCCTAACACACAAAAAACAGCTACAATAATTGTAGCAATATTTTGGGCACAACTTTTTGTAAATCACTTTTTATTGTTTATGTTATTACTCTGTAGTTATTTAATTACTTTATCGATTTTGTTATTATTTATTCCTTTTCCAAATCATTTCTAAGTGCTCTACATTTTGTTGTTATACGCAATCTCAAAATCAAGCCTTATTATCGCTGCATAATCAGTAATCTATAATCATTGTTTATCTTGAAATCAAAGGCCACTTCAGTTTGAATTACATTTTATAAACAAGTGGAAATAAAGTGGCTCTGTGCTTAAATCCAGCAATAATTTCATAAATGTATTTTTCCGTAGACCTAGTTAAATATAAATGCAAGGACATACAGAATATTGAAATGAATATATATTTGCCGGCAGTTTTAAAAGGGATACACGGAGTAGAGTGTGTACTTTAGAATTTGACTTTATATTAAAGACCCAAATGTGTTTTTATACTAGAAACTTAGTGTGTCCTTATACTAATGACTTAATGTGATTTTATACTAAAAACCCAGTGTGTCTTTTTACTAAAGACCCAATGTGCTTTTATACTAAAGACTTAGCATGTCTTTATACTAAAGACCCATTATGTTTTTATACCAAATACTTAGTGTGTGTTTATACTAAATACACAGTGTGTCTTTTTACTACAGACATTAGTGTCTTTATGCTACAGACCCAGTATGTCTTTATAGTAAAGACATCAGTATCCTTATGTTTAAGACCCACTGTGTCTTTATACAAGACACATCAGTGTGTTTATGCTAAAGCCCCAGTATATCTTTATACTAGAGACCCAATGTGCTTTTATACTAAAGATTTAGCATGTATTTATACTAAAGATCCAGTGTGTTTTTATACGACTTAGTGTGTGTTTATACTAAAGACCGAGTATCATTTTGCTAAAGATCGCATTTTTTTAAAAAGGGTAAAACAATATTTATATTAATTTTTTGGTCTTATAATCGTGTGTTTTATAATTAAACTTTTGAACTCTGACATCTACTTTGTTCACTTTTTAAGCACATAGCTCTACATCAATTTCTGTCTATAAAATAATTGTTTCTAAACATGTCAAGTGTATTTAAGTTCTATAAATAATGAACAGAACTTTGAATATTATCCCATACTTTGTCATTTGCTTGTTTGTTTAGCAAACACAAAAGTAACATGACTTTGTCTTCGTTTGAATAAACATTAAACTGACATTTTTCCCATTACAGTTTTTCCCAATTCTTTTTTATAGATGTGAGATGAGAAGCAGATTCTTTTTTAGAAAATTCTAGTTTTTGTGTTTTTCTCTGCTACAGTTGCTGCAAAAACATGAACACTTTCTAGTACCATAAATATGCTTTTGTGTTAAGTGTAATGCCAAGTCAAAATAAAATACTTATAGCGGGAACAAACAAAAAAAAGAAAGGGTTTTAAATAGAAATGCAACATATTCTCACTAGACATTTGGGGCAAAGAAAGAAAACTGAAAAAAAATCAGGCTAAACTGTTAAATGTGTGGGGTATAGGGGAAGGTGTGCCAAGTAAAATATACTAAGACATTGTGGTAAACTAAAGACATACGTGTCGGTATACTAACGACATCAGTGTCTTTATACTAAAGACTTCAGTGTTTTTATACTAATGACGTCAGTGTCTTTATACTAAAGAATTTAGTGTCTTCAGTGTTTTTATATTAAAGACATCAGTGTCTTTATATTAAAGGCATCAGGGTCTTTATACAAAATACATCAGTGTCTTAATACTAAATACATCAGTGTCTTTATACTAAAGACTTCAATGTCTTTATCCTAATGATGTCAGTGTCTTTATACTAAATACATCAGTGTTCTTATATTAAAGACATCAGTGTCTTAATATTAAATGCTTCAGTGTTCTAATATTAGAGACATAAGGGTATTTATACTAAAGACTTCAATGTCTTTATACTAAAGAATTCAGTGTCTTTATACAAATGACATCAGTGTTTTTATACTAAAAACATCAGCGTATTTATAATAACGACATCAGTGTCTTTAGCACTAGTATATCAGTGTGTTTAAACTAAAAACACAAGTGTCTTTTTCTTTGTTACGATATGATCAATTTAAATTAAATTCAATTTCTTTACATTTTTTGTTTGTTCTTTTCCTGTATGATCTAAGATTTGATTGCTGTTATTTGGGATTTTTCCCTTTCTAACTAGATTTCCACTTTTACACGCCTTCCTTTTGTTTTGTGCTGCTTTCAACCACCTCCTAACTTTCAAAAAGGCATTAAAAATGTGACAACACTAGTTTTGTTTGGGGTTTTGGGCCTTCATTACATTGTCAGTCACATAAGAGCTAGTGTTTTAGAGTGGCAGGAAAAAAATATATAAAAAAACTTAAATATTTACTACCATGAGAATGAGAGTAAAGAAAACAACCATGGATGGATGGATAAATGTCAAGTGTAAAAGTAACAAGGAAAACTACACTAAATGACAATTTATTTAGAGAGCTTTTACAGCAAAAGCAGGCACTTATTATGGCATTACAGCAATATAAATAAATAAAATTAACCCAGTATTTTTTGGGAAATTGTCATGCTCATAGTAAAAAAAGCTAAAGTGGCAATTTATATAAACTAAAGGGGAAAATTAAATGTCTTTTAGGGAAAACAAACTTGCAATTAAATATTAATTATTGTATTTGAAGAAAACTGCTAATTTTCACAACAAAAAAAAAAAAAAACATTTAAAGGCCTCTGTACCATACATTTGTGTTATTCTTTAGAATTCTTTACACATTTTCAGTTAAACAATTCTCTTTTCTTTAATTATCTAAACTGCAGGAAATTTTCTTAATCATTTAACATAAATCAATTTCCTTAAGTGCTGCTACTCACTAAGCTTTTGTGTAATCCTATTAACACAAAAGTACAGCTTTTTATACACCGTACAAAATGTACAAGATTCGTGGTAAAAAAAATTTAGCGTCTAAAGGAATGAATAACGGAAAAAAGTATATACGTACTTTGAAAGAAAACTCAATACACAACAACGCCATCACCTCACCATCACCATCAGCAACATCTTCATGATGAAATGGATGGACTAAGAGAATGAGTAGCTGAGTTATTTTTTTTTATTAACACCTGACACGAATTTCAATTGTATAACTGCCAATGATGAATTATCAGCCATAATTCAGAGAGAGGGTGGCTATGAGCTTGAAAAACAAGTATGAATGAAATAAAATGTACAAATGGAAAAATATAAACAATTTCTAATCAAATGCTTAATATAAAGCAATTAATTTTGTTTTACACTTGAATGTGTAAAGTACTTCAAAGATTAATACTTGAGAATTTAATTTATTAGAAAATCTACTAGGAGATAAAGAACCATACTGAATTGGAAAGGGCTGTACCAGCAGGAATAATTAAATAAAATCGCTATAAATAGAAGGGGATCATAGACCATATTTTTTGTTTTATAACAGATGTTGAAGATTAAGAATCTTTAGAGTTAGAAGTCTAAGTGATACCTTTTAGTTTCAATTATTATTTAAGGAAGGAGCTAAGCCCCTTTGTAGGTTACCATCATCATTGGAGAAGAAGTGACAAGTTTATAGTATAAAATTGCTGCAAAGGGCTGTATGGCGTATGTACCCCACTGAAGTCTGCACTACTTTGAAATATATCTTCAATTCAAACCAAATTGAATTACATACAGACAACAATGGATAAGAAACAACAAGTTTATATTTAGGTTTTTTAGTACAAAACTGTCTCAAAACGCTGTATGGCGGATGTTCCCCACTAAAGTCTGCGCTACTTAGAAATACACTTTCAATTCAAACCAAATTGAACTACATACAGACCGACGATGGAAGTTATAGTTAAACTATAAAAAAACTACCCTGAACCATGAGTAGCGAATGTTATATAGGGAACCATTATCAAAAACTTAACAAATAAAAGATTTAACTATAATTATTGTTTTTAGAGTCGATAATAAATGATAATGAAACTTTAGCTCAGATGGCTTTCTACCCTATTGAAAGGTCTCTTCTCTTTAAAAACCAACGTCTAACAGTCAATATTTTATAATATTGAATTGAATTCACCCATTCGTTCTGAACAAAATATTTGTTCGGACAGATTGTTTTTCTTATGAAGTTTGACGTCTCTCTTTCTGAGAGAGAGAAAATATTCTTTACAAACAACTCTGAGCTTGAATTGGTTTAATTGAATCGTGCTGCAAAAAACTCCCAGTAAATAATTTTTCTCCATACAAAATTTTTGTTCAGAACAAATGGGTGAATCCACTTTAAACATCTAAGATTTTCTTAATGTTTTCCTATGTATATAATTCCACAAGTCGATTCTCTAATAGTATATAATACACCAATTTCATTTCAACACCTTATTGGCCTTAGAGTCGATAATAAATGATAATGAAACCTTGGCTCCGATGGCTTGCTACCCTCTTGAAATTTCTCTACTCTTTAAAAGCCAACATCTAATGTTTAACATTTTTATTATTGAATTGTAGCCCGCAATCCAAACGTCCACGATTTTCCAAATGTTTTCCTATGTATGTAATTACACCAGTTGTGTCTCTAATAGTAAATAAATATACCAATTTCATTTGAAGGGTGGAAGTCACTTTTATCACCCAATCTACTTAAATACCATAATAGAATAGAGAGAGAGCGAGAGAAAACATTAAAAAAAAATGTTCTATTAAATGAAATCAATGACAAATGCTTCAACATAATGTTTGCTTCCTCATTCATTTATTATATCTAATTTAAAATTTGTTTCATTTTTGTTCTTCTTAACAACACCTGCTGGCACAAAACTCAGCTTGTGTGTGTGTGTGTTTTTCTAAATTGTTTTTAGAAGGTGTTGTATACGATTCCTTCCACTGAAGAAGAAAATAAAAAACACACTCGCTTTGTATTTTTAAAGATTAAAATTGTTGTTTTTTTTAAATGTTTTGGAAAATTTTCTTTTTATAATTTGCTCATGTTTTTTATTGTAGTATCAAGTAATGCTGTTGTCTGTTTTCATTACGCTTAAACACCTTGTGAACAAGTAGAAATTAAGGTAGAAATAAAAACAATCATAATAACAACAATAACCTGAACAGTCTTAACAGCTGTCAGTGGAAAAAAAAACATCAAGTGTTGGAGAAATGTTTGTTATTGAAAAGGAAAATTTGTATATATTTTTAAATTTTTGACACAGGCCTATTATAAGAACTTCTATATACATATCTAAATTAAAAATTTTATTCCAATAAAACTTTTTTATTTCTTTCAAAAATTTCTTTACAATATGATTTCATTGTACTTTTGTTTTCTTGTCCTTATTTATTTTATTCGCAAATAATAAAGCCTACTTTAAGAAAGTTGTGCTTTACAAAAATAGAAAACAAATTTCCATATTCCATAAAAACTATTCATTTACTTAAAGTTTTTTTTTTTTATTTAGTTAACAATAAGTTGATATTTTTTTACTACCAGTAATAAAATTTTGTTATTCACAACAATCTCTTTCATTTGGCTACTTAATCGAAAGGGAGACAACACCAACTTACATAGACAATTACAAGACTTTTGCTATGACTAATATTGTATGGAACTAAGAAAATTGTATATATATAATACCTCTTTCCGAAGTATATGATTTTTATATACTTTTATGTATGTAATCATCGTTCAATGATTTTAAGTTATTTGTTGTTTTTTTTTTATTATTTATTTGCTTATACATATTTTTGTCTTGCTTTATTTTGTTGTTTACAACAAATAATTGTTGATGACACTTGACAAGTACTTGTACCTGTGAGGGAAAACCTTGGTTACGAAAGTATCAAGCATATCGACTTTTGTACATAAAAATTCATTAACAACTATCACTAAAACTAAAATTTAACTACATTAAGATAAAATTGAACTAGGTAACGAACTACGATTAAGCTTAAAATTGAACAACATTTAGGACTACGATTGAAGTTAAAATTGAACAATATAAAGAACTACGATTGAATTTAAAATTGAACAACATATTGGAGTACGATTGAAGTTAAAATTGAATTACGTAAATATATACGATTAAAGCCCAAATTTTACTACAGAAAGACGTACAATTGAAGCTATAATTAAACTCCATACAGACCTACTTTTAAAGCGGATATTGAACTATGTATACACGATCGTCAGCTATTACAACGTTGGCCGAAAAATGTTTAGAAAATGTCTAACTACCGTGAGAACTTACAATATTTGTCTTCCAACGTTGTAAGAAAAAGCATTTTCCGTACATTGTAAGACAAAAATATTGCCTAACAATCAGTCACTTTTAATTGTCATATGTGCAAAGTTTATGCATCTACAATGCCACACAACAATCTGACAACCGTGTGAACTGACAATATCGGTTGACAGATAAATTCATTGTGTGACAATTGTGTGCCAATGAAATTGTTAGTTTTCTTACAGTCGTCTAAACTAACAATTTACCTTTTGCTAACAATTTTTCAATGTCAGTACATTGCTAGCACATTGCTAGATCTGACAACGTTGTAATATTGGACGATCGTCAGCAGGTCTTTGTTATTATTATAAAGAAATAATTGAAAACATATTTTCAAGTAAGGAATGAAAAAATATTTAAGGAGAAAAAAAAATTTACAGACATAACGGGTGCCTCAAGTAGAGATACTTTTTTCAGTAGCCTTTTTTTGACAGATCACATGTGAGTCATGTTATGCAGTCATGTTATTTTTGTTTAGTATTGTTTGGCACTTTTCTAATGGAACAACGTTTACAAATCGTTCTACTTTATTATGAAAATTCACGTTCTGTGAGGAATGTGTTTCGTGCACTTCGCTCAGCTTATGGTCAACATAATCGGCCTACTGAGCGTACTATTCGCAACACCAACACCCATTGGGAGACCCAGCATTCATTATTGGATAACATTCGATCGAATAGACCACGTCGAGCACGCGGTGAAGAAAATATAGTGGCCGCAGCTGAGAGTCTTTGGCGGGGATCGAATCCGCAACCCTCTGACTGATAGTCCGGAACACTATCGCCTAGTCTATAAAGGCACCCTTTTGATACACTTTCGCATTTTAACCTTTTGGAAATCCCAGAAAGAAATGGAATAAGAGGCAATTGCTTACAATGGTTGAAACAATTTAATATGGAACTACTAAAAGAACTACCAGTGAAGAGATATTTGCCCTTGTATATTAGTAGCTTATTGATGTTACTCATATCACTTCAAAATTGCACTTCTCTGCTTTAGTACTAAATATCAAACATATCGCTTTACCGACAATAACACATCTTCCCTCTTATACAAATTTATTAAATCTAAACAATGACCACTCTTGCTATACATAAGATACATGCTAAAATTTAAAATACGGCAACCTACAGTATTTGCCACATGCAACACATACAAACAAATGTGTAAAAAAAAAAATAATAACAACAAGAAAAAAATTGAAAGTGTAATTTGATACTTGGCAATATACTTAAGCTGCTTGTTTATACACATGATGACAGTTAAGTACTTAAATTTTATATAACCAACAACAACAGCAAAAGCATTATCAATATACGACACATACGTATTAACAGATACAGTAAGTAGTAGTAGCAACATTTACTTACAACATTTTGTTGCCAGTATTCAACACTTTTGTGTGTGTGTTTTTTTTTTGTTATAACCAAAGTTATAAGGTTTCTTTTGCAACAAAAAAAAAAAAAAAAAAAAAAAAGATTTTATTTTATTTTGCTAAAAAAAACACCCAAATGAACTAAACCCAGAGCAAAATAACAAATAATTCTGTGTCTAAATCCCTTAAGACATCATAATAAAACACTACTCAAGTATTGTTAACACCTGCTGTGATTCTTGCTGCAAATTTGTTAAAACCAGCACAGCTACACAAGCAATACGCTCATACTTGTACTTACAATAACAAACTTCTTACTGGCTGTAGTTTCTAGATGGTCCTGTTTTTCCTTAGTATTTTTAGTCACTCTAGACTGACCCATTATGCCAACATTGTATAATTTGTTTTTTGTCTTTTTCAATTTAATAACCACCATGTTTTGTGCCATGTCCTGTCATTTTACTTCCTTTTTCAATTAACAGCCTATTTGTGGAAAGCATTACAAACAAAATGTAAAAAAGTAACATTTGGCTCTGTGTAGTAAATGTCTTTTTCTTGGCCAACAGACAATTATTATAATTTCTCTAGACTTGGTGTTTGTTTCTTTTATGCCACAAACAAGTGTGATATTCTTTTTAAAAATTAATATAACTAAATATAAATTGTGAAAAAATGCTTATTAACTAAAAAAAAAAGGGAAACAAAGGACATGAGTAATATTTAATTAAAACAGCTGGTTTGCAAAGGTAACTCTGCAGGAAGTCATTTCAATTTTATTTAAAAGCCTTGTGTATAAGTAACTAATTAATTAGCTGGGATTTTTTTGCGGTTATTTGTTTTAATAAGCAGAAACGTTAATATTACTCTTATGTATATGTTTTTAATAATCACTACTATAATATTTAATTGGCATACTTTAAGGGTTTCAAGTTTCTTGGAAACCGGGTTTCTTTTACTATTCACTTTTGTTTGTTTGTTAGTACAATATTATTTCCTTAAGTTGCAAAAGTTGTCATAAATATAAATGAGTAAGCAAAGGGAAAGCGAATATTTGAGAAGTATTCAGTTTGAATTCTTTGAAAATAATTGACATTTTATAGTTTTGTTGAATAACAGTATTGCTTGGTTTTTTAACTAAAGCTGCACAGTGGAATCCTTCGGAAAAAAGTAATAATAAATCTGTATTTTCTAAACTTGTGGCTCACAAAAGAATTGTAATGCAGAATGTAAGCTTTCAAGATAATAAAATTTGTGACTATCCTTTTAGAATAGAATGGTTTCAAAAACTTTAAGATTTTAGTTTATAATTTGTTGCAAAACGAATAGGAAAATCTTAATTATTACCCTAAATTTTTATATTGCAATTTAAATTTTTTGCCTTGTATTTTATTTGCTTTTGCAAATATCTTTTTTAACACTCATGTGATTGACAAAAACACTCTATGTTTTGTACGATTAGCTACTCGCATAACTTCATATAAATCTTATGAAAAACAATGCAAAAAATTTGCTATATCATTACTTTATTATCACTAAAACTAGTTACTAGTAGTGACTTAAATAACCAACCCATTTATAATGGGCTCTTACAGAAGAAAAAAAAACTTATAATGGAAACAAATTATGTTTCTGCAAATTACTTGAATAGCGGCAATTATAGAACAGATAATAAAAACTCCCTCTAAGTAATACAGAAGGTATGTAGTAGTCATTGGAAAATAATTTATTCAGTAATTGTAAGTAATTACCAAATTTTTACTAAAATACCATGAATTATAATTATTATATAAAACGTGTTTTATCTTGTTAGCCTTAACTAGTAGATGTTAATGTACATACACCTGATAGACATATGTTATTCTAAGAGATTAATTTTAATGTAAGTAAATATAAATTGAAGCCTTGTGTAATTAGATTTGGTGTGACTTTTAAACAATTTGGGAGTATGAGGAGGTTTTTGACAGAACCGAAATAAGTATACTGTCGCGATTTCTACTTGAATATCCTTAAATTTTTTCTACTATCTGAAAAATCTTATTTATGGCATTCTGATTAGTTAAATGATTTAAATTCTAGTTTCTTTTTTTTTTTTTGTGTTAATAGCAACAATATATAGGGTGTTTTTTTTTTAGAAGTACTTAACTGGCAACCTTTTTTAACTGGCGGTTTAGTTTGGCATTTCAACATAAATAGATTAGCTGATTTTCTCAAGTATTTTCTTGTGGATTAAAACAGTTTTATATATAATAAATCATTATTGAGTCAAAAGTTAGATGTATTTAAATTTATTTTTGGTTTTTTTGCAATTATATGGCATTCTTTTTCTTTTGACGTTATTTATAAATGTTCGTTATGTTGACGTTATTTATAAATTTTCAAGAAGTCTTAAAACGTATTTATAATTTTCGGAATACTTTATATGAAAAAAAATTAAAAAAAAAAGTTTGTTACCGGGGGGACCAGATTCATACAAAATATAAAAAAAAAAAATAAATTGTGTTTGTTTTGTTTTCACTTTTGGCTTTGCACACAAAACTGTGATTAAAAAATTTCTAAAATAAAATTTTTAGTTCATTTTAAACATTTTTGAAAATAATAAATTTTTGTTTTGTTTTTCAAAAAAGTCTTATATGAGCTTCTTATTTAAAAAAAATGTTAATATATTTTTAAAAAATAAATACAATTGGTAACAACTGAAAATGAATGTGCCCATTTTGAAATTCTTGCATTAAACTTTATTAACTACAGAAGAAAATTAATTTTTTTAGCACTCGACTAGTAAAGGGTGTCCCCACTAGAACGCAATGGTATCAATGGTGTTCGGTATCGTGAAATGATAACCAGTTTTTTCTTGCCTAGAATTGAAGAAATGAATGTGAAGGGCATGTGGTTTCAACAAGACGGTGCCACATGTCACACAACCAGAGAAACAATTCAATTGCTGCATCAGTCATTTCTCGGTCGTATTATTTCGCGTTTTGGAGACCAGAATTGGCCGCCTAGATCGTGCGATTTAACACCTCTAGATTTTTTTCGTTGCATTAATGAAATACCGCAGCATTTATGCAAAAAGGTCATTAAAAATTTCATTAAAAGAACGCGTGTGTGCCAGCAAAGCTGCGGCGTCCATCTGCACGATATCTTATTCCATACATAACCTCATTCTGTCTACTTTACGGTATAATAAAGTTTCACGATTTGTGTTAAATATCTGTGTTTTATTTAAAATTTAAAAATTGCGTTCTAGTAGGGACACCTTTTAGATTTCACATATAGTAATATTATTTGAAATCGAATCACAAACAAGAAATAAGGCTAATGAGTTCAAAATTCAAAACTTAAACTCGACAAATCGGACAAATCCCTTTTATTGCCAACTCACCCACTGTACATCATTTAAATTCAATTATATGTATATCCAGCCATAGAACGATAATTATGTAATTTTGAAATATGAAAGTTATTATTGAAATATAATATATTTGCCAGCAAAGTTATTTGCGACAAACATAACATAGTTGTAGCAAACATATCGTAGCCATGTATTTTCTCTCATTTAAAACATTACTTTCCTATATAAGGTAAAAAATTATTACAATTAAAATAAAGAACTTGCACCACATTAGATTATTTCTAATAATTATAAAATTGATTGTTATTTATTTTAATTTGTGAGCATTTTGTAATTTTATACGTTTTTCTTTCTCGTTTTAGGTAAGTTGAACGAAATGCCAAATTAGCATTAAATTTATGTATAATCTTCACAGGTTTGTAAAAAAAAACAATAATGCCAAATCGCTATAAAAAAAACCATAAACACTAAGGAAATTATTTAATTTTATAAACCTGATTATGGAATTAAAACAAGAATATTGTAGAATTGCCATGACTAAAGTGATTATGAGGATTCTTAATATCGATATTATTTCCTAAAACAAAATTAACTTAGCAGCCAACCTTTTATCAACATAATTTTTTCTTAAAGTCTTTAAATTCGAACAATTATTTTACTTAGAATATTGTAAAATGTTTTCTTAATTGTTTAAAATAGTGTTAATATAAAAAAGTTTCTGCTAGCAAACAGTTTTCATTATATGAAGAACCTTAATAAACCTGCATAGTAAACACAGCAGACATAAAATTGTCACGGTTCGTTGCATATGTTGGGGTGATTTTTTTTATTAAACTTTAGTTTTTTTTTTTGTATTTTATGTGAGAATGATACAATTAATTGATATGAATGTTGGAAATTATTCCAGTAACTTCCAAAAGATAACAGTATGTAGAAATAAATAAAAACTAAAAAAAAAGAAATTTAGAATTTGTTTGCAATTGTTTGAAAAAAAGGCCACAGATGTTTATGTCTTCTTTAAGTGTTGGAGTAAATGTACTGCAGTTAATATTACAGTGTAGAAAAAACTGCCTGCATTGTAAACACAGGTGACTGGAGAGTTATGTTACGCTTAAGTGGGTATGCTTAGTAAAGAGTACAGTGATCGAATGCAAACAAAAAAAGGAGAAGCTATAAAGAAATTGTAAAAACGGATGTGGTTAAAGTTTAATGAGATGTAAGAAATTGTAAGCGAAATACTAGAGAGAAGGAAAAGTAAAAGATAAAACAGAATTTATATAAAATTTCTGTAAATTTTTTCATACTTTGAATAGTAGTAGTTATTCGTAGGAAGAAACATTAAATGCTTTTTAATTTTTGTACAAAAATTTCCAAAAAAAAAGTCTGGTAAATTTATCAGGGTCAAAAAATAGTTTGAAATACAGGAATAGACCAAACAGGGGGCAAATTACCGCATTCGATATTGAGTAAAATTTATCGTAATTTCCTTATTTGAGATTATGGCATTCGATTTCGAGCAAGAAATTTAGTACATTTTATCATAATTTCGATATCCTAATCATTTTTCGACACGATAGCTCATTCGATCACGAATACGGTAATTTGGCCCCAGTTTTGTTTAAGAATTCATTTATTATCAAAATATTACCTATTCATATTTTTTACAGAAATTTCCTAGCATTTCTTTTTATTTATTAGTCAATTCAGCTGTTATTTTTTACCTATAGTTTATTATTTTGTTTTACAACTTTTTTAATAAAAACAAAAAAAACAAAAAAAGAAACAAAAAATACGAGTAATATTAAATTTGCATGCATATGCTTGTTTGCTCTAAAAAGTGGTAAGTCATGATTTTAACCAAAATAAATCTCATGCAACACCAAACAATTTCCAACAACTATAAAATATATGTATGTATGTATATGTACCTAAAAGTAAAGTAAATTTTTATAAATTTCCATAACTTTTTTTAAAAAAAGGTAGAAAACAATAAGTGAGAAATGAAAAATAAAAAATATAAAAGAAAAATGTATAAAAAAGTTTAGTTTTATTTACCGCAAAAATTAACTTGTGTATATTTTTGGGAAAATATTGAAAAATAATTGATAGAAATTGTTGAGGCTGCAAACAGTTGACGGGTATCCAAATGGCAGGAACTGATATTTTTAGTCAGTGAAATTATTTATACAAATATAGGGCATGTAGCCAACTGAAGTAAGATTTTTTAATAATCACACGAAGGACCAATAACGGTTTTAGCCAGTTTTAAGCAAATTGATTCTGTCATATTCTTACCCAGCATACCATTCTAGGAGCGCTCCGAAAAAGAAGTCAGAAAAGAAGTCTAACAAAAGAGCATTTTCTTAGCGCTCCGAAAAAAGGAGTCAGGAAAGAGTCTAACTGAAGAGCATTTTCGAAGCGAAAGAAAAATTTGCTTGTTACTGTCCTGAGTCGGCACGCAGTATGACTCAGAAATTCTACTTAATTATGTGTTTACCAAAGCGTTGTTGTCTTGTTATTTGTGCTTTGAACAAAAAAAAAAACATAGCTGTACCACACAAGAATGATAAAAACAAGATTATACAGAGCCCAAGAAAAACCTCATAAAAGACTCTTTTCTGACAGTATCTTAGAGCTCTTTAAGAGCCCAAAAAACCCCTCATAAAAGACTCTTTTCTGACATTATCTAAGAGCTCTTTCTGACGGACCATTTTCGAATGTAATGACCCTCTTTTCTGAAGGTTTTCGGAGCAGTTATGATTGTTTTTTGGGCTCATAAAGAGCGTTAACGCTCCGAAAAAGATGTCAGAAAAGACTCTTTTCGGACTCTTATGGCTTGCTGGGTATGTTCTTCGAGAGTATACAAATATCATCTGCCTAAATCGACTAGCACAAATATCTCTGTAGCATAAATAGTTCAAGAGTAATATAAATTTGGCTTACTTTGCTCTGTTCTAAGAAATCGATATTTATAATTTCGTTTTTGAAGTATAGTACATTGCAATAAATATCTAACCTAAATCAAGCAAATTATTTATAGTCTGAGCAGACTTGTGTGAACTTTGTAAAGCAATAGCAATTATAGAAAACTATTTTGTCCGGCATCAGTTTGCAAGACAATAAATAAACGATTTCTAAATTTTCTATTTTCTTTTTGTTTGCCTTTGTTGCTAAAAAGTTATTTACTACATTTTCAATTCGTGAGAAAAATGCACTACCCTTCCCAAATTAACTTTTGCTCTTTCAATATGCTAGTGTATAAAAAGGTACCAATTCCTTGTATACTAATTTTTTCTTATGTAAACTTTTAACACGAATATAAGCACACTTTATTGAATCATCAGTGGCAAGAAGATCAAGTAAAGATTAAGCAGCCCCAAAATTCATATTACATACTCATATATTGTCTTAACATATTTGTTCAATTCACAAGTGATGTTGTGGTGTGTCATCTGAATTTACAATGGTTGTTGGTTCTATATAAATATTTTGTACAACACCTACGACATTTTTACATATGTATGTATATATTCTTTAAAAAGACTAGAGAAACTATAGAAAAACACTTTTAAATTATTGTAGAATAATCAAAAAGGAACTCTCGTGATAATAGTACTGAAATAATTATTTACTAAGCTTTTATTCTCAATTTTAGAAAACGCTTCTCCAAATAATATTTTATTAAACTAAATAAAGATAAGCTTATTTCAACAATTGTAAAATTTGGTTATGCTTGCAAATAAAAAAATAAATAAAAAAAACCTTTAATGGCATTTATAGTTAAAAAAGGAAAAAGTTACCACCTGGCCAACGATGTCGAACGATAACGTTTGTTTAGATAAGACTTAAGACACAAACTTTTTATCGTATCTATTTTTTACTCAATCAAGTTTGTTTATTCCACAATCAAGTTTGTGTCTTAAGTCTT
The DNA here is from genome assembly GCA_916048285.2 of Bellardia pandia. Taxonomy (NCBI): domain Eukaryota; kingdom Metazoa; phylum Arthropoda; class Insecta; order Diptera; family Calliphoridae; genus Bellardia; species Bellardia pandia. The sequence continues at coordinate 94,373,919 of OU696531.1, read as the reverse complement.
ATCTAAGCGAACGTTATCGTTCGACATCGTTGGCCAGGGGGTAACTTTTTCCAAAAAAGAAAATCAAAACTTTTCGGATAAACAAAACATTTTTACAAATATAATGTTTTATTTTAAATCAAAATTAACAATGACAAAATATGACAAGCATGTTTAATATATATTTATGGTATACTATTTATTATATACTATGTTTTAAAACATATTGTGAAGGATAATAGTTTATAAAACATGATTAAAAAAAACTTTAGTATTTTAAAAAAAAAAGCTTCTTCTAAAGTACTATTATACTTTACTTATTTTTTTGGTCTGTTGGCTTGTATGAAAGCCAAAATTTTAAATACATATGTACATATGTATCTCAACATAAAAATTACTCATTTTAATTTAAAACAAAATAACCAAACGATAACACTCACATTATAAACTGATGTACAAATTTAAGACAAGAAACTAAATTTAAAAAACACTAAATTGTAATAATTTATATGGCTTAAAATACTACATTATATTTTAATTTTGGAAAATATTGTATTGTTTTGTATATTTGTTTTTAAAATATTTTTCTTTTGCCATTTTTGTTTTCGCCAGTTTTGACAACATAAACATACGACTTTGCTCACATTAATCATACAATGTAATGTTCACATTAATCATACAATGTACAGCATACAACATCACTACTACATATCTTTCTCTTTTAGGCCATCTAGAGGATCTTGTTTAGAAAGTCTGTAAGGATTTTTGAGCAAGACAAGCTTGAATGTAAATTGGAATTTAAAAAAATGTCTAGAAGGCCAAATTTAGAAAAACTATAATGCTTTTTAGCAAAGTAAAAAGGCCTGCTAAGTGAAGGCCTCATTATATTAGAAGGCCTACTTTGGAAAACCTACTTTAGAAGAGCTACTTAAGACCACCTAAAAGGCTTACCAATAAGCACAATTTTAAATTTGAATTTGATTTAAAGACGATCATAGTAGCACTCCCAAAATACCTGCTAAGTGAAAGCGTTACGATTGTCATCTCTAGGTCTGTTTGTTCGATTTTGTAATGGTCGTTGAAAAACAAAGTTTATTGTTTTTTTGCAAAATGATATTGTTGTTTCATTTGTAAATGGTGTATACATAAAATACAAATATATCACACTTGTTTTGCGTAAACTATAGAAATTTACTAAATGAATTTTCTGCTCTCAATATTAAAATTATTTATAAATATACCAGCTTAAGTAATCTTTTTGTAGATGGTAACTTCAGCCCTCAGAAGTACAAAATTCCCTAAAGTAGACTTTGAAAACCTCTAGTCTGAAAAATATAAATGCAAATTAATTTGGTTAATGATCATTAGTAAATTTAAAACACGAAAATTTTACATACCTTATAAGAGTGTAATTCTGCTGACAAGACCCACAATTTTGAGAAAAATTAGTTAAAGTTGATTATTTAATTTGTGTGTTGTATTAACCCTAATGTAATGTTTTTAAAGTTTTTACATATTTGGTTTTGTTGGACTTTTTAACAAAGGTATTCAGCTTTTGTTTTGTTCCTGGTTGTTATCTTACTATCTACTTTTTATTATTTTTGCTGTGGTAGGTTTGAGAGAAGAAGCACTGCATTATCATTCACAGTCACTTTCAGAATTATCATGCATGAGCAAATATATCTTGATAGATCTTAAATTAATTAAGATTAAAAAAAATGCGTACAATTTTCTAAAACTAGTAATAGTAGTAAGGCAATTGACTGAACATTTCTGTTTCAATCTTAATTGTATATATATATATATCATAAATAAAATTTTTGGTTGTGATTTTTATTTAGCGATTTTTAGCACTAGAGAAAAATAATAATATCCACAAAGTATTAACAAACGATTAATACTATTTGCATACAACCGTATTTTATATACTTCTTCTTCTACTATTCTTGATACCGTATTCTGAAATTTCTAGAACAAAAATCGTCTTTAATAAGGAATTGAATTGCGTCATTCTGATTTTTTTTTTTTGATTTGTAACTTCAACCTATTAACACATAAATCGTGTTCACTGTATTTGAAAAGACTATTTAAAAAAAAAAAAAAAAATTCATAAAGTCTAATACATATAACCTGCAATTAAAATGTTCAATAAAATTAATTAATCCAGATATCAGAGTTTGTTGTCTCGAACCACAGTACTGGACCACGTTTTCAGTTCAAGTCCCATAGTTATATACTAGGAATTCTTGCGAAGACTTGACAGAACAGTGGGAATCTTAATCTCTACAAAATTTTCATCTTGGGAAGATTAGATAAAAACGATTAAGCACCATTCCAAATTGCCAACGTGAATTTTAACCAACTGAAAGCAACAATCAGATGATAAATATCATCCAGGCAGATATATCCGGAGAACGAACAATAGCCTTACAAAAGCCTACGTACAGTGTTGCCAAAAATTAAAGCACCGAAAGCTAAAAATTGTATTAATATGATTTAAAAATTTGTTAACAAAAATCTATCATAAATTAATTTCAATCTAACCTAAATTTCTTAAACCTAGTTAAATAACACTTAAGTAATCTGAAATTATGAAAATTCTTTGTTAAAAACTAGAATCACCTAATTAAAACAAAATGTCTTAAAAACTAAATTAACCTAAACAATTTATTTTAATCAGCCTCAAAATTTCGCATAATTTTAAAAATTAAATAAATAATAATATAATCAAAAATTTTTCAACTATGTAACATAACCTAATATTCCAAACTATTTTAAAAATCAAAATTGAAATTGTAGTTAACCGAACCCTAATACTTTAAAATCTTCAACATAATTTCTTAAAACTTACAATTTGATACAATAAGGAAATGAATTAAAAAGTTTAAATATTACACCAAAATTAAAAATTGTGATTATTGTTAATCAATTTGTAGGTTTTCAGAATGGCCATGTTTGCATATTTTGAAGATTTTTTTTTATTTTTGAAACTTTAATTTAATATCTCGAAATAAGACTTAAACACTAAATTAATCTATGTTCTACTAAAAGCTAATATTGCACAAATTATCTATCTAAACATTATTTAGTTATTATAAACAAATACTAACTGATAGGGCAAGCTAATTAATAATGCAAATCAATATTTAAATTATACATTCCGAAATGCCATTTTTTTTAAAAACCCATCGACGAATTCTTGTTGGAGGCCTTCATCAGATCGGTGTGATGCGGTAAGTCGTTTACAACATTTTTTATTAATATTACTTTGCATTATATTTATTAAGAAACAACATTCAACATAATGTAGTTAAGAGTAAAGTTCTGGTAATTAACATTATTCATTATGGTGTTGCGTAAGTAACCTTAACTCTTTTACATTATTTTGTTTTCTCTTGAATTAAATCTCTTTGCAATAACGGGGAGGTAAATGTTGAATTTTGTTTCTTTGTTTTGCCAAAAATCAGATACTCTTTAAAAGAAGAAAAATATTATTACTTAATCTTTTGTGAACTTATGTAGGTATAAGTATTAATATGAAGCAAATAGTGTTATCTATAATTTTAATTCTTTTGAAATTCAAGGTTGTTTAATTTTACTAGAAATTTTTTTTATTTATTTTAAATTTTTTATATTAATATGATTAATGGGTTGAATAAATACGTTTGTAAAATGGAAGGCTAATTTAAAATCTTCAGGTGTTTTCTTTTGATGGATACAATAGTTTAATGTATAATTGATAAGTTAAATTCGGGGTTTCTTCAATTTGCCTAGGAAACTATGGTAGGAGAGGGTTACGAGGCAGTATCTCGAACAACATCATTTAGAGATACATATATTAGGATTAATCGATTAACCTCAGCACATATTTTTCTTACTTTCAATATAACTAGATTTGGGGCAAAATTCTATTATAATAATTAATCTAGTTATCCCGGTCCTGACACCTTTATTCACACACAAAATAGGGAGTCTATAACAAAAAACTTTGTAATGGAACATGCATTTAGATAGGGAAGGACCGAACCACCCCAATCCGACTGTTGCTAGCAACTTAATGGCTCCCGCAGTCCTCTCTCTACTAAATTGTCCACACCGAATACGGTTGTATTTGTTTTTACAAATGAATTGTAATTGGAGGTTTTTTCTCATGTGTTTATGGTATTTCAACATTTTCACATCGAGTTTTCAAGTTGTACATTACAATTTGTATCACTATGTGCTTTTATATTTTATTGGGTTATTATACTTTTTGATATTATGCCCGTTCTAGTATTAATACATCTTATTGCTTTCCCTCTACGGCTGAATACCTTTACTTTAATAGTTGTAACATTGCTAAACTCTCATCAGCTAACTCACCCTCTATTAAACATGTCTGTTGACTGCTATTTTAACTCATATAACAGTTTATATTTACCTGACTCATTTAATCAAACCGCAACGGATGGAAGTAAATAATTTTGTTCTAGGAAAATAATGAATTAATTCCTTATTTTTTTGTTACAACCTAGCGGCAATCTTTTCTGCCGATCCTGCTTGCAATAGACTTCTGTGTTGACACCTCTGCTGATTCACTAATCAGCTTGTTTCTCTCTGATGGCTTTTCTCTGTTGACTCCTCTTTGCTGACTATATCCTTGTAGCAAGTAGTCATTAGGAAGTATTTACATTAAGTCCGAAATGCTCTGTGCACATCCTTTCTGCATCTAACTCTCCTTCTATTAAATACATCTATTAACTACTCTTCTGAATCATAGATCAGCTTACATTTTAATGATATTCTGCAGTCAATTTGAAACCCTCTACTTATTCCATTTAATCTGGCCTCAATAGAAGGATGTAAATTATCTTCTGTGAAGTAAAAAACTAAACTGATTCTTTATATTCATGTATTAAATCATGCACAAATTTCTCTTCGTTACATCTTAGCTGCAATCTATTCTGCTTATAATCCTCGAATAAGACTTCTTAGTTGCCTCTAACGCTGATTCACTAATCAGCTTGTATCCTGCTGATGGCTTTTCTCTTGGCTTTTCTTTTCTAAACCTCTGCTGTTGACATCAATCAATTTCAAACCCATTTTCATTTCCATATAATATTAGATAAAACTACTTACCTGACGTCTCTACTCATCAGCTTGTACACTGATTCTGGGTTTTCTCTGTTGACTTCTCTCCAATTTGAGACCTAATTCTTACCCCAAGTAATCCATTGTCTATTAGAAATGGCTGTGATCGATTTACTATCGAATTTTTTTATGATTAGCTTTATTTTGTTATATTCAGTCATGAACACGTTGCTACTATTAAAATCAATTATGCTGTCTCTTCTCGTATTAAACATGTGAGATCACTCTTTCTTTTGCTGATCAGATTTTGGGCTTGTCTCTGTTGGGTTCTCTTTGTTTGCGCTCTCAGCCAGTTTAAAACTCTGCAACTGTGCCAACTAATCTGCTGAAAAATTAAGAAACGGACTCTTAGTTAGAATGGAATTAGTTTAAAAATTTATGGAAATAAATTTCTACAATTTAGGTCCCTACATCACAGCAGTTTTCAAGATCAGCGTGTTATTCAAATACAATAATTAACTAAGGAAACCACCTTTTAGTTTGACTATTATGTTATTTCTTCAAATTGCACTTCTTCAATAGTTTCACGTTGGAACTCCTAATGTTCAATAGCAAACCGTGCTCTTACTTGTTTGGAAAATCAGTGTGAAGGTCCTTGCCGAATAGTAAATTTTGTACAGGGTTTTACAGTAACCTCCTACGATGTTACTTGAATTTTGATTCCTTCGGTTGTGAACTTCTTTCACGCCTTGTTGAAAATAGAGCACATTATTTCAGCTGTAAGAATTGGATCAAATAGTAGCTATTAAGCATGACTGCCTTATATTCCCACCTTTTTGTCTGGGGGAAGTTGTGAGATAATGTATACTCGTACAATCTCACTTCTTAATGGTGGGTTTAGTTCATATGCCAGCATTCAGCAAGATTTATTATAATCTTTACTACCATGGAGTGTTGTATTCAAAGCTCTATTTAAATGCGTTTTTCATCATTTTAGCTTTTCAATTTTGCTTATCAATAAAAAATAAATTATGAGGTTTTCAAATTTCCAAATCTTTATTGTAAGTATTTTTATTAAATCCGCCATATTTATCTTTCCGAACTGCACGTTGCACATTCTCTCTTCACAGTGAATAGTAAGCTGTTAAAAATTTATTATAATCCAGTTTTAATTGCCATTTAGCTTCTTTAAGGTCTTTTATATACAGCCTGCATTCTTTCCTAGAGCGGTGACCTATAATGATTTTTGGCATTTACATCAAGTCATAAATTATTACCTGATGATAATGCAAATGGTTTTGTGAATTATTAAATTTGCAAAGTATTTCTACAATTTTTGGAAATTTAACCTTTAAAACCATTTGAAGGTTGTCTTAACAAATGACAACCGTAAAACCGAAATGTATATCTAAATTTGCACTACAAAAGCAGGCCTTGAAATTTATGTTAAGGTTTTACATATTGTGCTAATGAAAACTTTTTTTCACATTAATTTCACTAAAAAAAAAATAAAAAAACTTTGTAAAAGTGAGTGATGATTAAATGCTAAAAATGCTACATAGAAAAAAAAACTAACTTAATATGACAAAACTATAATAAACAAATTCTCTGTAACTTTTGTTAAATTCCTTGCTGTTTTCATCATTGTATGTATCATTGCAACAAAATAATAATAATATAAACAAAACAAAAAAAAAAACATTGTACTCTGTGAAATATATATAGAAATTTATTCATATTTACATTGTAGAAATGACAGTAATTTTTCTGTTTACCTCTCAACACAAATACAATGAATGGCAACATAAAATTTTTAACAAATTGTAGCAAGATCCATACAAAAATGCAAACAACTGAAATAACAATATCAACAACTGTACAACAGTTGTGTTGTATGCAAATAAACAAAAAAGTTATTTTGTTGCAAAAATATACATGCAACATAAATATGAATTATAATTTATAATAATATAAATAAGTAGTTACTATTTATTTGTATGAGTTTGTGTTTTCTATGTTGACGACGCCAATGATGATGACAGTGAAGTTTGTTTTTATTCTGCTGGTTGTTGGGTTGATGCGATTACATTATTTTTCGTTTTTTTTTGTACAAGTTTATAAAGTATGAAAAATGTGTTGCATATTTTTAAGGGCATTATATAGTTTTTCTCTCTTTCTCCCTCTGTAAGCTGTGTTTTTCTAGCATATTTTTGGGAGAAAGTTTTTCTGTTTGTTTATTTATTTCTGTAAATGTATTCAAAGTAATTTATTTAAGAGGTTTTACATCATTTGTAATTTACATTTTTTATTTTTTGATGAAAAATAAGAAGTAAAATATTTGCCTATTTTTTTGTGCGCGGGAATATTTACCTATGATAACAGCCTATAAGTATATTATATTTTTTTTATTATGTTTCTTTATTAAGTTTTGCTTTATAATTTAGTGAATCTTAATTGGTTGCAAACTAATGTAAAGTCTAATTAAATATGATAAATTTTCTTTAAAACAAGCCTGACCATATAATACCCTACATCCAGTATATGTATAAAACAGTTTTTCAGAAAATTTAGAGTCATGATGTTTGTGAATATAAATATTATATGTGTTAAACTTTATCTCGATATAAATATTTTTAAAGTTAATTAAGGATAGGGTCTTATATGGGAGTTTCGATTATAATAAAATTGTACCGTATTATTTTTGAACATATGAAATATATTTTCGTGCAATATTATTTGGATATCAACATTTTTGATTTGCGTTAAATATTATTTGGATAACAAAATTTTTGAGAGAGTTATTCTCTTTAAAGTGATTTTCGCAAGTGGGCCTTATATGGGAGCTACGACTAATTATGGACCGATCATATTAAAATTGTACCGTGTTATTTGTATACATATGAAATATATTTGGGTGCAATATTACTGGCATACCAAAATGTTCAATGGGAGCTACGAGTAATTATGGACTGATCTGCACAAAATTCATAGATATGATTTGGCTTCATGTACCACTTATTTGTGATGAATTTTGTTTGCATACTTGCATAATTCAAACATTTATGATCGGAAAACTCCGATTTCAGGAACACATTTGTATGGGGGCCAGGTGAAATAATGGACCGATTTACATTAGTTTCAATCCCATCCGTCTTTGGGCCGAAAAAATATCACGTACCAAATTTTATTGAAATATCTTCAAAATTGCGACTTGTACTCTGCGCACAAGCTTTACATGGACAGCCATCCAGCCAGACAGACGGACATCATTAAAGCGACTCAGGCAGTAAAATTGAGTCCATAGGTATACTTTAAGGTGGGTGTTTGATCAATATTTCTGGGTGTTACAAACATCAGCACAAATCCAATATACCCTCCCCACTATGGTGGTGTAGGATATAAATATTATTATTAAAAGCACCCAGGAACTTACAAAGAAAATACTACATTCTATGCTCTCTTTGTGGTAAATGCAATGCCAAGGACTTTTCAAACCAGTTTAATACATAAACACCTACACAGGTTAATGTTATATAAACAATTTCTTTTCGAACATTGCATGTCACTTGACCATATGTATAAAAACTCAAGCACAATTCCAACATAAAATCTAAACATATATGTACTTATAAAACTCATATGGCAGTCGGGTAGTATTTGTATATATAAGAGATTTAGTTCGTCCTTTGTATGTAGAAGTGTGCTGGTAATATATGAGTACAACCAATGTTAATGTCCTTTTTAGCGCAATTAACCATTGACTTTGTTTGTTTATGAAATGAAATTTTGTTTTTTTTTGTTTAATTCCTTTCTCCCCCTAAACCACTTTAATGACAAACGTTAATTTTCCTTCAGACTTATTTGAAATGTCTGTAAATATTTCTTGTATGTTAGCAAGTATGTATATCTTGTGTGTGTTTATTTCAATTTTATATTTTTCTTTTTTATTTTTTGGTTTTTATTTTTTAATTTACGTATTTAGATTTTAATATTTAGAAAGCTCTTAATGGGTTAGTATGGTCACTGTGGTTAAAATAAGTAATACACAAAATATTCTAGGGTGGTTTGTTTGTAAAATTAAAGAAAAAAAACTGAATGAAAAAAAACACGTTTTTATGTGCAGAGCCATGATAAAGGACATTTTACCTTTTATGAATTATTGAAATGTAAGGACTTTCCTTTGATGAATGTTTTGAAGTTGAAGCTTAAATGTATATATTGTATAAATGGCCTTTACAGCAGAGGGTTTAATTTGCTATAAAATTATTTGAAAGAAATTTTAATGAATTTTTTTTTTTTTTGAAAAAGGGTTTGTGTAGCTATTTTTGGTTTAAGGAAATAACTACAAAGTAGGCAGTAATTATGCTTAGCAAGATTATTGCTTAATTGGAATAAAGCGAATGTGTTGTGAAATTATTGTAACTGCCAAGTGGTTTTAAAAGTTTTTGTATAAAACTGATTTCAATATTTCAAACAACAAAAATTCTGTAGCAAGACCTACAAATCTTCTAGAGGTAGTCTCACATTTTTCTCTATAACTTATATTCTACTAAAGCGATATTGCTTATTTTTAAAACTAAGCTACCTAAAATAATGCTAAATTTTTCTAATGAAACTCATTCATTTTAGTTTTGTACTTTAGATGATACCATGTTTTACACACACAGACAGTAGAGCTTTAAATTTCAAACAAATAGAAGAATTTAAATACATATTTCCAAACATTACAAACGTAATGACAAACTTATGTATAAATTAACTCATGAATAGGTGTGGCGGAAGTTTTCAAAATAAACTTTAGTTTAAAAACTTTTACAAATTTTTCTTTAGCTTCGATGATTTTCTTTGAAAACAAAATAAATTCGTAATAATGCTAAATACAAATAATGTAGAGAAAATATAAACAAAAACCAATTTCATCGATTTCATAATCTTATAAACAACAAATCCCTATTTCAAGAGCTGGCATTAAAAGCTAATGTAATCAAATTCAAGAAGAAACAAACATCGAAAAAACAGATATACAATTTTGTTTCCAAGAATTTTAAATATTAATTCAAAAACGCAAAAGCAATACATTTCGGAAAAACAACAATGACAACAGAAACAAAAACACAAAATTACTCTAAACGCCTAAAAATATGTAAATACTTAAACAATAACTACACAGCACAGCACGTTAGCAATTTGCGTCATTGTCACACGGTAAAAAAAATATAAATAGGTTCAGAAAAAAATCAAAGAAATTTTGAAAAAAAAAATACAAAAAATATTCATTTGCTGAAAATTGTTTTAAGCTAGAAAAAACAGATAAAATACAAATCCAAAAATAACAGTCACAAACTACGCCCTGCAGAACACCACTTGGGAATTATTTTTGGTTTTCCTTGATTTTTATTACTCCCTTTAGAGACTGTATTACTGTATGTTAAAGGAAATTATGTTTTAGATAATAATATGTTGCCTCCTTAAAGTAGGCTGTGCTTTTGTATTTTTCGAGTAAATGTATGCATGCTGTTATATTTAAAAAACTTTTGCTATTTGTTTTTGTACTTATAATTTACTTTTTCTGCTTTTGTTGTTGTTTTTTTTTTTTACTTTTATGTTGTATTCCTTTACGTTTTTCATGTTATCAGCCCATAAACATTATTTAAGCTGCCTGTTTTTGTTTGTGTATATACTGAAGAATGGCAATTGGTTTTCTACTGGTTAGTGCTGCTAGTACTAGATGTAATGAAGGAAGAAAAGTTTTTATTTTTAAATTTTTGATGAAATCTTGAAAAAGAAAAAAAAAAGTGGAATTAAGAATGGAAAAGTTATGATAGACTTTTAAAGGGCAAAGAGGAAATTTAGCACTTAGCATTCGTACAATTCAATGACAAAACGAAAGTGTGGAAATCAAATTTTTAAAGAAGCTTAAGTAGTGTAGCAAGATTTTATGTGAACAATGCCTTGGTATGGAATTTCTGTTACGAAATTCTGGACTTTATACTTTTAATATTAGAGGAGCAATTTTTTGTCAAGTTATTTCTGTTTATACAAAAACATAGTGGTGTTGTTATACTAACAGACACCGTTTTGTCTTTATAGTGAAAGACGCAGTAGTGTTTTTATACTGGAAAAAAAAACAGTAGTGCCCTTATGCTGAAAGACTTGCGCACTTAAACACAGAGTGTACTCGGCTCACACTGAATATATTTCTTGCAAATAGCATACTCGTATAAACTTTCCAGTAACATACAATTAGCAATTTCTCGAAATATGACTGAAGACTATTACTAGAAAAGCAGCAATAGCAACATTGCATTATCCGACTACTGTCAAGAAGATCAGAATATACTGCGATTGCCATCGGCCGCATATCTAACCTAGTCCAAAGACGGATCATCAACACAACAAATGCCACGAAGGCCATAAGTCCCATACATATCCTAAGCAGCGAGCTAAATGTCACTATTACTTTCAATGGCTCTGTTGTTGTTCAGCTATAGCACTTAGGACAATGTGATGGACCGAAATTTGCAGACTTTTAAATAATTACAATTCATCCCGCTTTGCGTATCAATCACAGCCACTACGTAAATACCGATGGGACCTAAACCAATAATCAGTTAGGGGACCTGCACCCCATTAGTCAGTTAGGGTCAAATCTCCTGGCTTATAACTGATCACGCAATACTAAATGGAGTCTCTATTCAGCTTCAAGTTTCATTGCGTGTAAATCAGTTTCGAACCCTTGCAAGTACATGATACAGGTGTCGCCATATCTCTCGCCAAGTTTAAAACAGCGGCAAGGCAATTAATTCACACCACGACGTATTTCCCCTGGCGGTACTTAAAGACACAATAGTTTCTTTATACTAAGTATATTATTATGTAATTTTTGTGAATGAGTAGTGCAAAAAGTTTCCTGTAATAAATAAAAATAAAACTACTCATACTACACCAAAGCTTAACTCTAAATTCGACAGTTTAACTTAATTTTTACGCTAGTAATTAAGTGCTAGCGTGATATAGTATAGACTCTGTTTTACCACCCGTTAAAAGCTGTATTGTCTTGATTTGTAAATTGTTATAAAGTAACTCATAATGAGCAGGTCGTTCACAAAAATGTAAAACTTATCTTTACTAAGATCCTGACAGATCATTGTAATGAAATTTGAGTCAATTCACAGATGCATCGATCGACCACTGATACGATAACCCTGCTCTCAGCTTCACTCTGTTTCTACTTTCCTATATACATATATGCATTTACTTTTAGTCCTTAAAAATCCTTGAAGGTCTAAAGATTTCACTTACAAAGATCATAAGCTATAATCGTGTTGCAATTTCTTTCCAAGATACACTAGCTGGAAACACAACGGAAAGACAAATTAATGTTTAAGTCAAACCAAATTCTCTTAATCTTTCGCACAATATTATTCAAAATTTTGTTGACTAGTTGGCCTGCCCACTCCCTAATCTTGGACATTCTATGTGCAGGAAACCAAATTAAAGATAATAATAAATAAACTATTTAGTCAAACGAGTTTTCTCTAGGTATTGAAGCTATCGAAGTTGCGCCCCTGTTCAATTAAATAACCGTCTAAAGACTTTACTTAGAATTATACCGAGTAACTCCACACAGTAACATATTACTAATTCATAAAAAATTAAAGTAGACTTCAAATATACTTTAAGAAAATTTTATATGAAAATTTTGTCTAAAAGCACACTTCAAACCTACTTTATTTTTTATGAATACGGCAGTAAATATCTACATATACATATGTTCAGGAAATGTAATGACAAACAAACAATACAATCTAGTCAGTTTCCTGCACTAACTGGCTCAACTATAGGATCTCCTGTTCATTATTCAGCTTATAGTACCCTCCTTCGCGTACAATTTTTTGTCAAATCCCTTTGATGATCAGTATTGTAATACACAAAGTATTACAGATATGTAGCAATGTTTATGGGTTACTTCCGATACCCACAATGTCATGTTCTCAGAACGCACCTAAGTAATTCAAATTTTAATTTAATTCCTATTTAAATACCTACTGGGTCTTTCTCTTTTTCAATTTACTTCCCAATTTACCATCCCTTAATTTCATTATTTAGTGTGAGAATTTTATACAATTGTTACATTAAAGGTCAAGCAGGGGTCACAAGTTTAACAAAAGAAAAACAACATAACTTAATCAAAAAGAATACAAGGGAATCAAAAATATAAACTTGAACTTAAATAAACTTTATACAATAAAAACTCTCTCTCAAAAAAACAAAAAAAAAAAAAAACACATAAAATATAAAGCATGCTTTAGGGGGACTATAATAAAGCGTAAGTAAAGTATAACTGCAGGTATTTCACAGTTTTAAGTAAATATTTTAAAGCACTGACTGGCAAATAATAAAATAAGCATAAAAGCAAACGTATTTTAATATATTTCCACACCCCTACACCAAACAATTTTAAAAGTAAAAGAAATTTTAAGTTGTAAGCGCAAGGCTTACTGCTTAAATGTAGGTGGCAGTAGGTTTAAGAATTTGTGGTTCTTTAGTGTTATTTGGGTAAATTTCTTTTGTGTGTTCAATTAAGTTTTACATATCATTTACCTCGTTTTCTGTATTCCTATACAGCATACTTTAAGGCTTGTGGTTTCAAGTGTTAAATATATTAAGAGTACAAAATTTTTCTTCTTTTAAACAAATATACACACTATACAATTATAGACATATTGGTAAAGGCTACTCATGTGTGAGGAAATAAGTATGTATGATATTTTTTAATATAATAAACAAACACTCACATACAAACATATGAGACTGTGTGTGTGTGTAATGGCAAATGTGTGTAAGTGTTATTATTATTAAAACAAAGTGATTTTTGCGTTAAACCACAAGTGCTATTAAGTGTTAACAATATTGTCTTTAAAAATTTTTTGTTTGCAACCTTTTTTTCACTTTTTCAAATATATAACAACAATTTTATAAAGCAGACTTTTACATTTGATTATTTCTGTTGCTGGTTTTGTTGTTGTCATTTTGTTTTGCTTTAAAAACATGTTTGCAAACAAAGCACTTGTCTCTTTGTTGCTGCTGCTGATAGGCTTTGGCATAAAAGTAAATATTAAATTTATACTTTTCCACTCCTTTTTTTTCAGACAATATTTGCAGTTGTTTTTTGCTTTTGGTGTAATATTTTCATTTGTTATTTTTTTTTTTGTTCATTCTGTTAAATGCTAATGGAAAAATTTAATTATATATTATAATAGCTTTAAGTGTCTCTTTCTGCAGGTCTCTTTATACATAGAACGTTGTGTAAAAAGTCATTGTATGCATGTGTGTACTTTTTCAGTTAAAAGGCAATATGTAATAATGTTTGCATACTCACAGGCGAAATGTATTTTATGTTGAAAACAAAAAAAAAAATAAAATACAAATACATACATATTATAATAATTAAAAACATATACAGACACTTTATATTATTATAGTAATAAAAAAAGTGATTCTTTTATTACATTTCGTTTAATATATACAATGAACTGATAGTTTCTGGTTGCTTTAACTCCAATTATTGGCAAATAATATAGTGTTAAATAGAGATAGTCCGATCAAAGATTCTTTCGCTAGGCTTTTCTTGGCATTAAATATGCAATAACAATTTGAGCAAGAATTTGTATTTAGGAATGAAATCAAAGGAAGATATTAAAAATGTTGAACAGACTTTTAAATTTTTAGCTTAATATTTAATATCCCATATGCATGGGAGGCATATTTTAAATTTTTAACACATTTTTTGAGTAGTAAAATGTGTGGTTTAAATATCATGTTTAACTTAAAAATTTCTTTACTTCCTATTTCCACCATTTTGAAAAGCCAAATTGCGACATTTATATTTACAACATGCGTGTGACTGCTGCAAATCAAAATAAATTACCATAAAATAATATTCCTTTTGATAAATGTTGTGTTGTTATTACAACTTTAATTTTGTTTTCCTTTTTATATAAATTTTCCATTACTCCTTTTTTTCCACCATTTTTAACATACAATCATATGTATATATTTTTTTTATCATGATTATAAGCAAATATTTATGTTGCATTACTAAGTCAAAGTTATAAATTTTGTGAAAAGTAAAGAAAAAAATGTAGAGTAAAAAAAAGAATTTTTCACATATCATAACTGTTGCGAAAGATACATGTATCACTTGCCAAAAAAAATATAAAGTATAGAAAGAAGAAAATTCACAGTATGTGTAAGGAAAACGAATGATAAAGGCTGATGATGGAAGGGTGTTAGAGAGGTTTTTTTTCAAAAAGGAATGAGAGTCATGTTTTTAATATTTTATATACATATGTGGAATATAGCAATACAAGCAACAACAAACAACAAGAAATAAAACTTTACTAATGCAATAATAAAGCATTTTATGTTTTTTTTATTTGTAAGGTTTCAGATGAGGCAAATTGGAGCAAGAATTTATAGTAGAGGCACAGTAGTGTATTTATACTAAAACTGCTCTGTATTGTCTTTATACAAAATCTGGACAGTAGTGTATTGAAACTAATGCTGCACAGTAGTGTGTTTACAATAGAGCTGCATAATAGTGCGTTTATACTGAAGCTGCACAGTAGAATCTTTATACTAAAGCCGCATAATATATTATACTAAAACTGCACAATGATGTCTTTATACTTAAGCTGCACAATGGTGTCTTTATACTAAAGCCGCATAGTATAGCTTTCATATTAAACCTGCATAGTACCGTATGTATACTAAGGCTCTGAGAAGCGTCTTTATACTAAAAGTGCACAATGGGGTTTTTATACTTAAGCTGCACAGTACCGTATGTATACTAAGGCTCTGAGAAGCGTCTTTATACTAAAGCTGCATAGTAGATGGTTTTTACTAGAGCTGCACTGTAGTGTGCTAATACTTAAGCTGCTTAATGGTGTCTTTACACTAAAGCTGCACAGCAGTGTCCTAATACTATAGGTGCACAGTACTGTATGTATACTACGACTTTGAGAGATGTTTTTATACTAAAGCTGCACAGTAGTCTCTTTATACTTAAGCTGCACAATGGTGTCTTTATACTAAAGCTGCACGTATATATACTAAGGCTCTGAGAAGTGTCTTTATACTAAAGCCGCATAGTAGTGTATTTGTACTAAAGCCGCATAGTAGTTGGTTTCTACTAGAGCTGTACAGTTGTGTCTTAATACTAAATCGGCTTACTAGTGTCTTTATACTAAAGTTGCACAGCAGTATCCCAATTAAGCCTAATTTCCGCAGGCTGCACGTTACAAAATTTTACTTTAAGTTTCAATAACAAAAAGATACATACCTGCAAATACCTTAAGACTCATTATACAATGAATGCGTTCGGTCTTTAAGGACGTCATAAGCATTGCAAACTTTTCAAAAGATATCTGCAGGCGTCAGAATTTACATCGACATACTATTCTAACCGACACCGGTCCTATCTACTATAGCACACATGAACTTACAATGCGAGATTATTCCTGCTATCATCGTCCTCGTACTTATCAAAGCGGAGTCCCTAAGACCTAACATATTCCATAATAAAATACTATTGATTGAATCCCTACACCAAATTCCTCTCCAATTCAAAGTTATTGCACCAAAGTGCACTTGGTCTCGTCCGTATTTGTCCAACAAAGCCCTTTTAATGCCCTCAGTATCCCAATGCACAGTACTCTATGTATACTACGACTCTGAGAGGTGTTTTTATATTAAAGCTGCACAGTAGTGTATATACATTAAGACTCAGAATTTGCACAATATTGTCTTTATACTAAAGCTTCATAGTAGTATCTTTATACTTAAAACACAGTAGTGTATATAAACTATACCTTAGTACCATGAAACAACATACATTCTTGCTCTATACTTATTTTTCGCAGTCCTTTTATCTAACTGTGTATCTTGATATTCCTACTATCACAAAGAGAGTATATTAATTTCACACATTTACGCAGCACTTTATTTTATTATTTTTGTATATTATTTTGTAACTCATTGCTTTTTCTACATTTGTTGTAAATATTACACCACTTTACCACCCCCATCCTGACTGCTAACGTGGCCAGCCCCAAGCTGCTTAAAGTCTTTGAATTTTCCTACATTTTTATGAAACTTGTTGTTAGTGCTAGAAAGTTAACAATAAACTTTCATCACGCACACATTTCCTGTGCTGCAGCCTTTAACGCTTATGCTACTACGTCTACTTTTGCTGCCTCATCTATGGCACAAAAACAACTCTATTGAAAACAGAAAACAAAAAAAAAACAAAAAAGAAATTGTTTGTAAAGAACTTGTTGCCAATAACCAAGTATATACACACATATGTAAGTACATATTTATAAGAAAGTAATGTAGTGGGTGGTTGGTTGGTTATTTTGTGAGCACATTTCTGTAAGCCCTTTGGTGATCACAGCTCACATAGTACGTGTATGTTACTATTTTGATAATAAAATAGCTAAAAAGTTCTTTACCATTAAACACATCGACCGCCCGCCCAACACTCTGGCAAATTCATTTAGTCTGCTTTGGCTTTCCTTTCGTCTTTCATGTACAACAAGTAGGAAAATTGAAATAAATCTTGACAAGTGCGCCAGGAAATATAATTCAAAAGAGAATAATAAATACAAGCGTGAAACCACTGCCAACAATAAAAAAAAAGCAGCAACACACATCGCCAAAAAACTGAAAATGAAAACAATCACTCATTGTCACACTAGACATAAACACTAACACAGAAACACCTACCACTACTATGTAGCTGATAACAAGTTACCGTTTCCTGCTAAATTTTTTTTATAAAATAATTAATTTTATAGCTTCATTTTATGCTACTGTTTAGTGTTTATTTTATTTTTGGCTAAAAGTATACAAATGTACCTTAATTTGATAAAAATTAATTTATTCTGATTTTTGTTAAAATTTGTGAAGACAAATTATAATAATAAAGCGAAAGAAAGCAATCAATTTAATTTCTGTTGATTCACTGCAATATGATGTGATATAATTTTAAGATTTTTCTGGGTGTTAAAACAAAAATTGTTAAATAAAGTAGAATTTTTATATAAAGAGAAAGTCTTTGTATACAAACCTAAGCCTTTATACAAAAAGATCGATCTTAATATTAAATTGTATACAAGCGATAGTGGCTTTGTTTATGAAGATAGTCACTTTGTACTAAATAACAGTGTTTTTATAGATAAGAAAGTGTCTTTTCATTAAATAAGTGTCTCAAAACATCAATCTCTTTATACTAAAGCCATGAGTGTCTTTGTACTAAAGCCATAAGTGTCTTTATACTAAAGACTTCAGTGTCTTTATACTAAAGACATCTGTGTGTTTATACTTAAGACATCAGTGTCTTTTTACTAAATACATCACTGTCTTTATACAAAGTGTCTTTATACTAAAGAGATCAGTGACTTTACACTCAAGACATCAGTGTCTTTACACTAAAGAGATCACTGTCTTTAGAGTAAAGAATTACAGTCTTTGTACTAACGACATCAGTGTCTTTATTTTAAATATTTTAATACCTGTACTTTCTATTACCCAGCTTATCTGACTTTTCTGACCGGGTTATTATACCCTACACTACCATAGTGGGGAGGGTATATTGGATTTGTGCTGGTGTTTGTAACGCCCAGAAATATTGGTCCAACACCCACCTTAAAGTATACCGATCGGGTCAGAATGATTTTCAGAGTCGATTTAACGATGTCCGTCCGTCCGTCCGTCCGTCCGTCTGGCTGGCTGGCTGTACATGTAAAGCTTGTGCGCAGAGTACAGATCGCAATGTTTAAGATATGTTGATAAAATTTGGTACTTTTGCGGACTAAGGACAGATGGGATTGAAACTGGTGGAAATCGGTCTATTATTTCACCTGGCGCCCATACAAATGTCCTCCCGAAATTGGGGTTTACCGATCACAAATGTTTGATTTATTCAAGTATTCAAAAAAAATTTCATCACAAATGAGTGGAAAATGAAGCCAAATCACATCTCCGAATTTTTTGCAGATCGGTCCAAAGTTACTCCTAACTCCCATATAAGGCCCACTTCCGAAAATCACTTTAAAGAGAATAACTCTCTCAATGTTGGTATCCCAATAATATTGAACGCAAATATATTTCATATGCATACAAATAATACGGTACAATTTTATTATGATCGGTCCATAATTAGTCGTAGCTCCCATATATGGCCTACTTCCGAAAACCACTTTAACGATCATAAATTGTTTAAGAATGTTGGTAATCAAATAAAATTGGAAACAAATATTATGCAGAAATGAGGGCACCTAATTTTATTATGGTCGGTCCGTAATTAGTCGAAACTCCCACATAAGACCCTCCCCGTAATCAACTTTAACCTCCATAAATCTTTTAAAAGTATTTATATCGAGATAAAGTTTAACATACACAATATTTATATTCACAGAAATCATGACACTAAATTTTTGGATGATCGCTCCATAATAGGTCGTATCTCCCATATAGCGCACATTTCTGAAAAACTGGGTGTAGAGTATTATATGGTCGGGCTTGACCGACTATACTTTCTTACTTGTTTTTGTTGCAATTTTTTTTGTTTATTACAACAACTTCCCAATAAGTAATTCAATGATAATTGGATTGTCTTATAAATTATGTTTTATAAGCAGCAATTAAATAAATTGCGTTGTCATTAAAAAAAACTCACAACTTTAGCATAATTTCAAACAAATATTTTATTATATTAACTAATTTAGACTATTAAAGCAGATATCTATAATAAATTTTAAGCTAAAATGCTAAACAAACGCAATTTCTAACAGCAATGACAAAATTGTTGTGTAAATGTTTTTATTAGAAGCACCTACAAAACATGCACTAATAAAATGTTTGTCTCATAAAAAAACCAAAAAAGAAACATAATTACGGTAGTATATACATAATGAATGTTTACCTAGTAAATTTTTTTTATAACCGTCATAACAAATATATGACTTATTTTTAGCAGGAAGGTAAGAAAATAATTCGTACGGGAATTAGAAAGTAAATAAAAATTAGAGAGCAAATACAGTGGCGAAGAGGAGTAAAGATGCCTACAAATACTAACAAACTAAAGAACATACAAACAGCAAAGACTTAAGACTACAGTCTTGTAACAGTTCAGCTGCAAAATAGTTGCTTCTTTTTTGTTTTCCACTGTCAATGAGGTTGAAATATATTCTGCCATTTACACAGTTTGTGTGTTTGTTGAATATTTGTAGCAAACATTTTTATTTTGATGATTTCATTAAAATAATTAAATTAACTAAAACTGCCAGGCTCTTGTTTTATTTTCCAGTTTAAGTGTTATACAGTCAGTCAACGCTATTATACTAACGAATTTAAATAAACTCAAACACATACACTCTCACATTTACTTATGCTGGTGTGAGGGTGTGTTTGTTTGTTTCTATTTATGTGTGTGTGTGTGTGTATATATAAACAAGGACTCTTAACCTATACTATAATTGAAATGAATAAAAATAAAAACTCATAATAGTTAACAAGCTGTTGCATGTCATTCATTCATTTTTATATTGTGCATTTTTATAATGGAGTGAATATAGTCTGTTCGTGTAATGGTTGGAAACATTTTAAGTTAATATTAAAAATAGGAAAAATTTTTAGAAAAACATTTAAATTTAAATAAACTATATAATTCAATATTATAATAGAGATTTCTAAATATTTTTTCATTGTTAATTTTTTTTTTATACTTTTTTTTATTAATTATTGAATCTGCCTTATTTCCTTAAGCCTAAAAATAAGTCTTCAAATTTTAAAACTAAACTTAAATCTAATTATTCTCTAACACAGCATTAATTTATTATTGGTTGAAGCCCCGACTGCGTCTGGCTCTGAGCTAGAATTCTAGCAAGCGGATCCGGGTGTGTTTGTAGCTTTTTAATGTAGTTCTTGTTAATAACTAATAAATTTTAATGTCTAGGCTTTTTAAATTATTTTGGAGTTTAAAAATATTTCGATTAACAATAAAGTTATGGGATCTTGTATACTTTTGTAGGTAAATTTATATTAGTTATAAGGCACAGTTGGCACAAACAACTATTTTTGAAAATTTAAAGCTAAATATGTAGAAGAAATAATAACAATTTTCAAAAGGCTTCTTAGAACACTCTCACAAAAGTAAAAGTAAAAGTCAGTCTAGTAAAATCAATAAATTTTAAACATTTTTAATCGAAGTTCACTTTCAATTTTACAATTTATACTCGCAAGAGGAATAATTCTCATTTAATTAATGAAAATCAATAAATTTTACCTAAAAAGTTTCATATAGAAATGTACAAAGGCACTGCAAAATAAATTATTGAAAATGATAGAATTTTATTTGTCTAAACTAAAAGCAGCTATTTTTTCTTCGTAATTAACCCGGATGTGTGCGGCAAAGAAAACACCATCTAATGCGCTGCAAGATGCCGAAATGAAAGTGAAGTACAGAAAAAGCATTTTTGTGCTAAATATATTGTTAAAGCGAAGTTAACAGATATAATAATATAATGAAATAATAACACTAAAAGAGGAGTAAATAATATGGATAAACTGTTAAAACGGAGAACAAGTCGATGGCCGTTGTCACAATATTCAATGCTATTGACATAGTAGCACTAGCATCCTATATTATATATATGGAATTTCATACGCAACATCAGTCTAGTGATCGTTGTCTAAAAAGATCTAAGCATTGTATTGTGCCAGGAAAATATTGAACATCGGGCTAAAAATACAAGAATAAATTCACAGACATCATCTGCAATACAATTTTTTTATACCAAACTTTGAAACTACAATATCCCCTTTATAAACAAAAGACACAAGCGGACGCATTCCAGATGGAGAAAGTTGTTACGAGTGCTCGCAGCTACGTAGGAATCAGAGAAAGACTCGTAAAGCTTATGCTGGCAAATTACAAAAAAAAAAGTCGATGCGAACGGCTGAAAAAACTAAATTTTTTGAGATTTAGTAGTTCACAAAAAGTTTCAGATATTCCATTGTGATAGCGAAATATTGGATCTAAAAATAAATATATAGAACATTTTTATATAAATGCTAAAAGTGACCTAATTGCTTGAAAAAAGAAATTATAGAATATTTTTATAAATATTTATACTTTTCATAATTTGTAATGAACATAACTTAAGTTTAGTTATTTGGCAGTAACAGTTACCATAAACTTTTAAAGTTCTTTAAACAACAAAAATGTTATATAAAATTTTCTGATTTAACAAGCAAATGAATATTAATCATACGTCAGATTGGTTTATAAAACTATATTTAAAAGCTAACAATAAAAAGTTAAAACTTTGCAATGGTTTCTAACAAAATATCAAGTAAAGCAGATAATACACAATACTTATAGTAAAGGACTATCTTAAGACAACGAAATTTTACATGTTCCTTTATTTTAAACTTTATTGAAATGTAAACAAGAAATATAATATTTTTTAAATGCAAATAATTAGTAGTTTTCAGAGTTAAAAATGTATGTATATTGTCGTTAAAATCATTATAGATATAAAATTTACATTGATTTGTTATTAAATATTCATAGTAAGTCTCTTTCTAATGAACATTATTTTAAATTTATCAAATCTTTGAACCAACAAAAAAGTTATAAGAATTTTTATAAATATATAAGCAAATTAATATTACTCATACGCCTGAAGGCAACACAAACGTTTTTTTTTTAATTTTAATTTAAGTAAAAAGAATTTTTATAATTTTCTAATACTAAAAAAGGTTTTTCGAGCTCGAGGCCAATTATGCATTATTGAATATGGAGACAATAATACGTCTCTTACAAAATATACTTGTAACTCATTCCTTGATAATGATATCCGATGGATATCGAAATATTGGAAGAAATAATTTAATAAATAAATAATATATATGGTGAATTTCACGTCAAGTGACCCAATTTTAAAAATCGATGTCTTCCAATTTGGATGAAATTTGCACCAAGGTTAGTACTATTGGATAGTAGGCCAGAGAGAAATGTTCAGCTCTCTTAGTCAAGAACTGCCGGAGTTAGAGGGGGTCAAAGTTGGAAATTTTGGTAAATTTTGGTCATACAAGGGTTTTTTTAAATGAGTGTAACTTTTCACCTATTGGTCCTAATAAAAATTGTCTAAAGGATTTTAGATAGCTATTTCTTCAATCATTTCAAAACTATTTTTTTTTAATTTTTAAAAAAATTTTTTAATTTTTTTTTAATTTTTTTTCAATTTGGGCCTTTTTTTCTCAAAGAAAGCTTATATAATTTACTTTATAGCCTTTTGTAATGTGTATCCTCTAAAATCTTGTAAAAATCATGGCAGATGTTTAGCATGGTCAACTATGAAACTTTTGTTATTACGAAGGCTCGGTTTGGCCAAAAAAAATTGGCGGGAATTAAAAGATGGCTATTTCGCTTCAAAAAGTATTAAAAATATATTCGATAAAAGAAAAGGAAATGTCAAACAAAAAAATTTCAACAATAGGTTTAGTAAAAGTATCTTCACATACAGATGGCGTCTGCTTAACAACAGACTAAACAAAAACGTTAATATCAAAATCAACACCGTATAAACTGGAAGCAGATAGATAAAAAAAAAAACAACAAAATATATGAAAAATAAGTGCAAGCATATTACACTTTATAATCGCTTAATGGGAGTACAAAGCTTGGTGCAAATTTCATCCAAATCGGAAGACATTGATTTTTAAAATTGAATCACTTGACGTGAAATTCACCATATATATTTTACCAATAATTGGCCTCGAGCTCGAAAAAACTTTTTTATTTTTATCAAAAAAAAAAAAAAAAAAAAGGACGAAGAAATCAAAATATAATTTAATTTAAAAAAAGTAAAAAGAAACACAGAAAATGTTCTGCTAAAAAGATCAGCAAGAATCATAGATTTCCTTTCATTTTTGTTGATGTCAAATTTGATATTATATTTAAATAACAAAGATATACTAATATAAACTTTTCCCAAAATTTCTTCAGTAACTCACCTTTGCAAGTCGACTTCATATGCCTAAATTGCACACTTTACTTTATTTTGCCTTTGAATATAGGCCAAGTGTATTGTACATACAATTATATTTGTAAAAGCTATAACACTGACATTTCATATACAGCAATTTAATAAAATTGTTATAATTAATTAATTTTATATACATATTTTCAAAAACTCTACCCTTATATACTGTATGTACTTAGAAAACATCTTCCATAATTGTTTTTGAAAACCTGCCATACCTTTCATAATGTCACTTATTTTATATTTTTGCTAGCAACCATCTGCTACTCGTCTTGTTACGTTAGTGAAATTTAAGGTTTTTATTTCATTTAATTACCTTAATCTAACGGTTGTCATCGTTTTACTAAAGAAACTGTATAAGTATTGTTGTGCTTGTTTGTTGTTTGGGCTTAAGAAACTATAAAAATAATTTTTAATATATATAATAAACCATCTAAAACAAAGACATAATCATGAAACTTTATTTGTAAACATAAACAGACATTTAAAGCTAGCAAGCAGGAGATGCGAGCAGTATGGGGGGGGGGTATGTGCCAATTAAATGGGAAAGGTTTTCATTTAGATGATGTTGATATTTCCTGCAGATGTTGTTGTTGTTATTAAGGAAAATATGAAATTAAATTACAATTTGTTATTGGTTTAAGAGTAAAGGAAGTGAAATTTGTTGCTTTATGTAAAGGTTTAAAAGATTATCATACTTTTATATTGATAAATTAATAAAACTTGAATAAGTTTCAGGTCATATAAATATTTATTAGGTTTGGCATAATTTCACGTGTTAATTCTTAATTCTAAACTCTTTTCTAGAATATTTTAAAGTTCTGTTAAAAATCTATTCTTCTACATATTTTGATTGATTTATATTTTATTAATTTTATATTTTTAAATTCTATTAGTTTATTATTTTTTTGCTTTACAAATGTTTCATCTTCTTTTATATTCTTCTGCTGCAATTACACTGACATATATTTACAAAAACTCTTGTTAACTATAACTAAGCAATTTCATAGCACTCCTCTTCATTGACCTTAATACCCCTTTTAGTAAATATCAATCAGGGGAGAATGCATAGAAAAATATATGGCAAATGGCAAAATAAATAACACTATTGTTTCTAAGATAAAAATGTTATAAAATTCATTACAATCATGTGTAAAGTGTAAGAATCATTGCAACATCATTTTTATATTTTTTTCCAGCTGACATATTTATTATACAGTTTACTTATATGTCTGGTTTAAAAACTCAATTAAGTTTACTGTAAATAAAGCAAGTAAAGTCAAGTGATTTTAACAAGAAAATTTCTTCACTAGATGGTATAATATGAGAGAATATAACATGATAAGTTATAAAAATACAAAAGAAAAAAAATACTACAAAATTTAAAACAAAATTATTTTAGAAGAAACTAAATTGAAATTACCGGCTATCTAGGATTTGAAAAGGATACACAAGATATCTATCTATGTTTTTTAAAACTAACATCAAATTAAGTGTCATTAAAAAATATAGAAAACGGATGAATTAAATTTTAATTCAACATCAAATTCTTAGGTTCAGTCTTACCTCTAAAATCAGCCTAATATGGTGTTCACACATGCATTTTAAATTGAAATTTTTTAATTAACGCCTAATTGAATTCAATTATACATACCAAATTTCAATTAAGATAATTGCTTCATTAAGAGTTAATTGTTCTATTAATTGTTAAAATTAAGACTACAACTCTGTGACAAGTAATAACTAAAATGGCAGTTGATTCGCTTTTAAATTAATAAAGAATATTTTTAGGCTGAAAATTATAATATTACAACCAAATACAGTGCACTAGGGAAAACGTCAACTAATTAAAACCGCGGGTGTTGACGTTTAACAAATTAAAAAAAAAAAATCTGTTATTTTGTTCTGCTGTTTTTCTCTTTCCAACACTTGGAAAAGAGCCTTCTTCCTATTTATTTTATAAAATTTTAGAGTAGGTAATGTAAAAAAGGGTTGACGTTTTGGCATGTTGACGTAAACGAGCGTTGACGTTTTCCCGAGTGCACTGTAATTGTATTCGTTTTTGTCAGCTGCTGTCAAACGGTAATTGAATTAGCAATATTGAGCATATGTGAACACTTTTTAATTAACCAATAATTGACTCAATTAAAAATACATGTCTTTTTAACGTTTTTTCCAGCAAATTTTATATTTCATTTACATTGTTATACTTGACACACTGCCTTTGTAATGTGTTCTAATTTAGGTAATAGTTAATTAATGAAAACAAAATATGGAGAAATTATATTTTTATTAAAAACGAATTTTTACAATTGATTTTTACCTATGAAGCCTTTAAACTTGCAGACATTTTCGAAACAAATTGAAGCATTTCATTTACATTATTATGCTTGAAGTCTTGAATTTGTAATGTATTACAATTTAGTTAATAACACAGCCCGACAAAATGAAAACTGTTTTTGGTGCCTTAGATTTTTTAGTCAGATTTTTTAGTCTACTTTTTTGCACCAGCTCTAGTTTTCGAGATATTAGTTGTTTAAGAAAACTACGTAGTTACGCGATTTATAGTAACGTAACTAATAAACGGTTCATTCTATTCAATTAAATAAAAAAACCGAAATTCGGTTACAATATAAGCTTTTTGATCCCTTGGAGTTGTTTTGGACATGTCGCTGAACTTTGGATGGAAAATTTTTTTATAAATTTTTTTTTATTTTTCAAAAATTCTTAAAAAATACAGAAGACGACAAATTCTCCACTATTATCTTTCACTCACATGGGAAAATATATCACGCATATAGCAAGCTATAACTTGTTAAAATTCATTTACAACTGTGGGTAACTCTATACGATTAAAAGAAAATACATTATATTATATATGCATGTTTACTTTTGATTGATTTGATTGAATACGAAATTATCACATCATTAATAATACTTATACGTCAGAGTATACAAAAATTTTTGAATTGAAATAAATGATTAACTGCTCAAGTAAGTAACATTCAATTCGTGTGATATTTTTGTTGCTATAATTAAAGCTATTAGCTTTTAAAATTCAATATGGTAGAGACTAAAGTTTATGCACTATAATAACATAATTTAAATAATCTAGCACATAGTTGTTATTAAACATTGTTAACTTACATTTAACATTTCTACATATGACGTTTATCTGAAGCTTAGAATTCGATTTTAGTTTATATTTATTCCATTTCTTATGTTGAGTTCATTAATATTCTCTTATGTGATAAATATCTTACCAAAAATTTCATACATTAGAATCCAAAAAGGATTTCTACAAATATTTATCGTTTATACAATAATGGTAAGATGTTCAAATGAATTGTTGAGTTCTAAGTGTGTTATTTCTATTATTTATTAAATTAAAAGTAACATGGGCCCAAGTAACGGGTAAGTAGGATTATTGTGCTAAGATATGCAAATGGTTTTTGATACTGATAGTATACTGAAAGTAGGGTCTGTAAGAAATTAAATTCTTAATAGAAATCTACCTTAAAAATAAAGGTTTATTGTATAATTTGATTCGAAAGCAATTAGTTCGAGATAAACTCGTAAACTTGCTTTACTTGGTAAAATAGTGAACAAAAATATTTGTTTTTTATAAATGTTTTTACAATAAAAGTTATGTTTGTTTTAATAATGATTTTTTTTAATTTAAAATTTAGAACTATTTTCTGCAATACTGTGTCTGAACGCACCTTTGTTGCGATATTCGCAATAAAAGCAATTATTGAGCTCAATATTAATTATTGCTCAATAAGTACGAAATTGTTATAATATTGAGTAAGATTTCGAATGCAACACTGTTCACAACTGTGTTTAGTGAGCAAAATTGTATAAAATGGCAAATGTCAACCAAAAGAATGTCGATTGGCGGTTCTGCAAATTTGAAATATAGTTATTTATTTACAATTTCCATAAAGACCTTTGATTCGCGGTTTCCTCTAATATAATAATTATAAGCTTTTGTTGTTTCACCAAACTTTGCAGAATTTGCAAACTTCTTTTTCTGATCTTTTTAAGTGAATCCACTTTGGAATCAAAAATTGATCTTATCAACCGCAACAGCTCGGCGTTTCTATTAAACAATAGTAAGTTCTTTTTATAATATGATTTTTTTTTTTATTTTTGTAGGCTACGACACAACTCTTCACAAAATAAAAACAATATTGTTTTCCAGCTGTCAAATGTTTATTGAGTAAGCTGAAAATTGCGTCTGCCTGAACACTTAAAATAATATTGGCAATTAACCGAATATTGACTTAATAAAGGCACATGTCTGAACATAGTATAGGGATTACTTTTCTTCCAATAACTAAAATATCTTCTCTAAACAGCATTGTCATCAAACCTGGAAAGTGCTTTTCAAAATATTTTGAAACTTTTAAGAATTTTCGACTTATAGACTTTTTGTCAAGTACACTCTTAATAAATAATAATACGCATACGCCTTATAGCGTGTTCATATATGAAACTTAATTGAGTCAATATTCGGTTAATTGACAATATTATTTTAAGTTTTCAGGCATACGCAATTTTCAGCTTACTCAATAATCATTTGACAGTTGGAAAAAAATACAAAAAATACTCTATATGGTTGTTGTGTTTCTACGTAAACAAACTTACCTTCGCATTGATTTTTTAATGATTTCTTTTGTTGACATTTGCATTTTATACAATCTTGTTCACTAAACACAGTTGTGAAAAAAGCCATATCATATCAGCTAATTTTTAATACAATTAATTTATAATTTGTAATTGTAATTAATCGAATAAATAAATAAATAAAACTTCAATAAAATCTTTATTTAACTTAAGCAAACAAAATTAAATTTCAGAAAATAAAACATAATTGTATTTTAAAATAATTTGAAAAACCAAAAACGAAAAAGTTAAAAGCTAAATATTTTTGAACAAGACTTTCTCTCTAATAAAGTGAGGCTTTTACATTCATAATCTACAATGTGCTTTAAAACTATTTCTTTTCATCCAAAAGCACTTTTGAATTTATTTTCATTTCATAAATTTCAAAAATACCGCAGTCTCTAAAGTAATAAGCATGTTTCTTAGCTTTCTTATATAGCACTGATTTCGTGACTTTGGTTTGCTTTTTTATTTATTTGCATTCCTTAAAGAATTTTCAAGTTATTGCCAATAAACCAAATAAAGTGTTAATTAATATTAATCATACGCCTTAGTGTAAAAATATGTTGAAATTCTCACAAAATCTAAATGGCTCTAGTAATTTTCAGAAGTGCAAGATTATATGAAACACATCATTTATTAGTTTTAGGAATATTGCTATTTAAAACAACAAATTAAAAAAAATTTTTTAAAACTAATTATAATTTCAAAACTTTTATTAAACAAAAATTAACCCTTAATTCAAAAAAAAAATCTTTTTAAACAAACATTATTTATACTATTTAAATTATTTGACAGTCAGGCAAATAATTAATCTCGCCTTGTTTAAATTAACTCTAAAGGACATTTTTTTAATTTCTATCATAAATGAATTATTTATTTCGTAATATTAACTAGTTGCTGGTACTTAATATTACTTCTACATATTTCGGATTTAAAAAAAAACTTTTAAATTTGTTGCCTAATTTTCTAGAATTTATTCTGCATAATTTTCTCTCTACTTCATTTTCCTTTTTCATTTAAAAATAACCACTTTTTTCGATAAATCTTTTGGTTAGCCAAAATATTTATTCTGCTTTGCCTCTTATCACGTACATAACTTAATTTAAATTTCATTTCTATTATTTCTGTTTTCAACTGTAACATTTCACAGACACAAATACATTCAATATTCCACCACAAATACCATTATACATGTGAAATATTCAATTTTTCAATGTTAAATCCATTTAGAAATCTATAGAAATACAAAAAAACACTGCTCTTCTCTCTCTCTCTCTCTATGTGAAATACAGTAGTATAAAGGTGTTAAGCATTCTTTATGGCCAGGTGAATACTGGCTGCCAGCAGTTTTGGATTATTAGAACTGTAGTTGAAATTTTGGTTTCAAGTTGGTTTTCATATATTCAATCTACTGCAGTTACAATTTAATTTTGAGTTTGTGTTTTTGTGTGTTTTTTTTTTTGGTAGAATTTTTATAATTTTTTGTTATAGTATGTTTGTGGTTGGTTTTCTATATCTTTTGTTGTTGTCTGCTTTCTTACATTTACAATATTGTGGATATTTGAGAATTGGTTAGATTTGCCTTTTTTCCTTTTATATAAAATTGAACTGCAGATTTTATTTCATTTCCTTTTTATGGCAGCCTAAGATTTTTCTATTAGTTTGTAAGAAAAACTCTTTTAGTAAATGAAGCTGTTTCCGGTTTACTTTTGGTGGTTTTTTTGTGTCTGGATTTGTGTATATATCTTCAGTCTTCTTGTGCTTGATTATTGATAACATTGCCCATCTCTTGATTTGGCATACATGAGATTTTGTTTTATATGTGTTTAAATAAATGAGGTTATATATTTTAAGGAAGACTTTAGCTGAAAAAACTTTTATTACTGAAAGAAGTTACTATAGTAAGCTTATTGAAGTACTAAATTGAAGTAAATGAAGTCATGAAATGAGATTTGGCAAAATACTATTAACTTCTGAAAATAGGCTATTAAATAAGCTTGAATATTTGCGTTAAAAATACCCAGCAAACATGTAAGTTTTATATACTCAATTTGATAATGTTTTGAAAGCACTGACCATGTTTAATGCAAATTGAGAGTAATATGAAATCATAGTATTGGGTGTGTTGAAAGACTAGGAGATAGTGTGCTTGATAATCAATCGAAAGGTTGCGGGTTCGATGCCCTCTAAAAGACTCTGGGCATTTTCTGCAGACAAGTCAAAAAGACTTCGCAGTTTTTGTTTGTTTGTTTATTAAAAAAAGGAAAATATCCAGCGAAATCGGAGATCCGTCCTCATATTGAAAATGATTTAAAAGAAAATCTTTTCTTTGTTCTCATATCAAGAATGATTTGAATCAAGGACAAAGCTTGATTTCAAATTGTGAATAATTTGAAATCAGAGACTTGTTAAATTGTAAACGTGTGGAAAAAATGTTTTCAAATTGCAAGTGATTTGAAATCAAATTTGTGTTATATTGTAAACATTTCGAAATAAAACGGTGACAATAAATTTATAATACTTTAAAAGCACCGCCTTTAGTTGTTCTTAAATTTAGAATAATTTAAAAGAAGTTGTTTTCTAATCGAAAATGATGTGAAATCAGAGACTTTATTTGTTCTTTGAGAAAGATTTTAAATCAAAACCTCGTTAAATTCTATTACTTTCAAATTAGCAAATACAGGCTTTTCCAATAATTTGTGGCGCTTTTTTTAGTGCATAGATAAGAGGTTTAATATTACCCTAAGAAATACTACTAAGGCGTATGAGTGTTATTAAATAGTTAATTTACAAAATTAAATATAAATCATACGACCCTCTAATACGATTTGAAAACACCTAAATCTGTCAACAATGAACTTTTCTTAGCAACAAGATAGCTGCGATGTTTTAAACTACACTTGATATCAAATAAAATGCCAGAATTTTGACCGTGTTTTCTGGATATTTAAGTCCACAGAGACGTATAAGTGTTAAGTATATATTATACACAATTAAATATTAATCATACGTACCTTGTAAGCGATGTTTTTCGCTTAAAACGGAGTGAAAATATTTAATCTCCCAACAACTGAGAGGTTTAAACTAGGTTTGACTGTACATTCTGGATATTTGAATCCACGGATACGTATGAGTGTTAAATAATTATCTATCACCATTAAATATTAATCATACGTGCATAAGCCTGGTTTTTTTTAATATTTTCTTTATGCCGGTTCGAATTAAGTTTGAAATTAAAAAATGTCATTTTATTTTAAAAGTTTAACTCCTCTTATGGTAAATATTTGCCTTTAAAGCACATTGAGATATCTAAGTGTCAACGCTAGCTAGTCTTTCCACTTTGCTAGATTTTTTTCTACTGCTTTGCTTTATTCTGGTTGAACTTAAATTTGTATTAAAAAATAAAAATCAGTCTTGCTGTAGATATTGTTAATATTCTATAAATGGAATTAAATTCACAAACAAATTATATAAACATCTATATGAACTTTGCCCCTTATATAATTTTTTGTTTGTTTATAAGTCACCTTATGTGCATCATAAATATTTGAATATTTAAATACATAATTTAAAGTACAAATAACTTCCTACAATTAGATTGCACATTCAGTTCTTAAGGCTAACAAATATTTAGTTAAATACTTTACTAAATCGTACGTCTTACCCCCAACATAAACAAGTCTAGTTATTTTTTACATGAAGTTATACTGTCTGTTAAAATATTTTTTCATACAAAAATTATTCAAAAATTATTTTAACTGTCAGTGAATGGCAGCTAAAAAAATATTTTAAGTAATTTTGGTGCAAATGACAGTTCGTGTTACATTTTGTATTTGTGTACTTTATATAAGGAAAAAAATTCTATTGCAATATATTGACAAGGACCTTTTTAACAGATTATCAAGCATTTAAAAATCTTATATCGTCAACTTTTTTGCTAGTAATTAAAGGCCAAAGGTAATTTATATAAAAAGTTTTTCTACAAACAATAAAAGCAATAAATTTCTACGAACAACATACAAAATTTTATTGCCTTGGAAATAGTAAGATTTGAACGTTACAAATAAGAATTAATATCGGAAATATATCTTCCATGACCAAGCATACAGATGTCGATTCATAATGTTCAAATACATTTTGGCAAAATGGCTGGTCTATTTCATTAATGACACCACGTACCTTGAGTTTTAAAGCTGTTTTGGGATGCGATAGGCTTTATCTTTAATATAACCTCTCTTAATGCAATCTCCTGGTAATGGCGGTCAATTTACAACTGCATTATGTAATCAGAAAATTTTATTTACAATAATTTCATTGTTTCAGTTTTTTTTTTGTAACCACATGTCAGTGATCAGTAATAATATTCCAAAATTTTATCTTAACATCTCTTGATAGCGTGACCCATTCACTGCAACCAAATGTCCAAACGATTTTTGGTAGAACAAAATTGGCCCATTCACCAAGACCATATAGCGTTTCTTAAAGTGACACGTTCAGCATACAAAGGCTTATGAACAATTGCTTTTTGATTTCCAGATGTATAAATACTTCAATTATGCTTGTTGACTAATATAGCAAAATTAAATTCAGCTTTTTTTCCAGAAAAATTAGCGGGTTTTTCATTAATAAATTTAGTGAGTCTATGACGAATTGGATGGATGAATTGAAATTCTACTACTGGTATGCCAACCAGTAAAATATTAAAATTTCATATTATTTTAATATTCCTCCTGTTGCAAACAAATTTCTTGTTGAATAACAAATTTGTTTTGATGACTAATAATTCAACTTGTAATAAACAACAGTAGGCCAAAAATGTACATAGAAACTCTTAATTGTCTATCAATCAGTTAAAAGTCAACTGCTAAGCAAGATAAACAAAGGTCATATAAATGGTTCTAACGAATAAATTAAATTGTATTTCCATATTACTGCAAATAATCTTTTAAAATTTGGTTCTTAAGCTGAGCAAATAATATGTGTAAAAAGAATACTAAGACGTATGAGTATTAAATATTTCTTGTTCAAAACTAAATATTAATCATACGCTCCCAGTTAGTCTTTTCACAGTTATTCTTATAGGAATTAAACTTATAATTAGCTGGCAATTAGCACAGTTTGGTTTGGTTTAAGTTCACTTTAACAAGGCCACCAAATTATCGATTAAAAACCACACGCGTAAGTGAGTAATAAATATTTATTATTTACTATTAATGAGCAGATAATTAGTATAATGCTTTTGCATTATCAAGAATGACCAAACATTACCTGGCCCTCAATATATTGATTTCAAATGTCATATTAAGAGTATATCTCATAATTGGTATCACTTTCTTTGGCGATATACTCAAAACTGTCAAGTCAAAATTTGGATGAGTTTAATAACAAAGAAGTCGGTCCATCAAAAAAAATAAGATGAAAAGTTGGCAATTCTTCGAAGCAGAAATTTGCAGGATGTCAAAAATGTTATACTTTGGATGAAAACAAGAACAAATGGACGTCTTATTTCTGCTGCTTGTGTAAAAAGCCATGCTGCAATGATAAACACTCTAAGGGTGTCTATAATTACGAAAAAGCCTCAATGAAAAGAAGTAAAGAAAACAATCAATAATATTTATGTTCAGTATGTATCAAATATGATACAAAGCAAGAATTGTGATTTTTTTTTAAGATTCGATCTACGGTTAATGTGGGCCACCACTGTACACCTTGTTGCCAGACGAATATGAAGAGGTTTGATTACGTTCCTCATTTGTTAGACATGTCAGCAGCTTAGCTTGTATACGCTTTAGAACTTCGACTACATAGCTTAAGAGTCCAGTTTGAGCAGCGTTTTGCATAGATGCGTTGACATCGACTAGGGTTAGCACACTAGACGTATGAGTGTGAATTAATTTTCATATGAAATAAAAATCATACGTTCCCAGTTAAAATAGTGTATATAGTACATTTTAAGCCAAGTCTTATAAATATAAGACTCATAATAAAAAACACTGAAGACAAAATCAGCAGTAATATAACAGATAATAAAGTAAGCATAAAAGGTCATATAAAATCAACAGGAAGTATTGAGAGCTCAAAGGTAATACAAATATACTTTTGTTTATATCTCGCTTATTATGTAACGCAGGCGTTTACATCTTATTATAAAATGTTTACATTATACAATTTGCTACAATTTCCTGACAATAAATTGTTGCCTAATATTAACGGTTTACGAGTTATGATAATTTAGAAAGTTACACATTTAATTTTTTCATTTATTTTTTTAGGTCCTTTATTACAAAAGTTTAAATGTTAAACTTTCCATTTATACATCACTAACAACCTAACAAATTGAGTTCAAATTTTCTACATACTAGAGCTAAACAAAGTAACAAACAAAAAATGTGTTTCCAAATTTACAAATCACAAACATAAGTAGACATACATAAATTATATCGACAAAAAGCATGATACAAACCTGAAAAGAAAATAAATGCCATCTGACCAAATGCAAACAAAAAAAGAAGAGAAGAAAGCGTATATTTATTTATATATAAAGTTCAATGTCAATACAAAACAACTACAAGCAAAGTCTTCAAAGATCATTATATAGTTTGTTTGACAAACGGCATACAAAATAAAATTTCCAAACCAAACATACACACATACACAGACTTCCGTAAATAACAAATACATGTGCACACAGACATTAAAACAAATACTCAAGAAACCAATACATTCATATATGTATAACACAAAATTTTTGCAAATCCTAGAAAGAAACTATAAAGCAACATATAGCAAAAATCACAAAATTTAAACATACACACCGACATACATTTAAGAATACCATTAACTAACCATAAATACACTTAGTCGGGCACACAGCTATAATGAAGGATAGAAAAATTATATTATGTGCAAAAAAAATTGCAAAGAACAAAAAAAAAAAGCAGCAATCACACAAAATAAGGCCAGATCCGGCCTAACATGCTATTTTCTGTGCTAAACGGAAACGGAAATAGAATTATAAAGACATATAGATGTCTATGGCAAAAATTACAGAAATTTCAAAGAAATCTACAAAAAGGCTGAACGTCATATACACTCTACACAGCTACAGACCAAACTAAACGAAATGTTAGAAAACTTTCATAGATAATCTCAAGAAGATTCATATGTTTTATATTTTGAATGTGAGTGTATGTATAGATAAATATATATAGTAATATATGTGTGAATTCAATATACTGGTAGCAAAATGCTACAGTATGAGTTAGTAGGGTGCTATAGATCTTTAAAAGTTAGAAAATGAGAAATTCTAAAATGTAGACAAATTGGAATTCATTTGTTTTTTTATTTATGCAAATAATCATTTAATTTAGGACACTAACGATCATTTTCAACAAAATTAAAATGACATTGTGACGTTTTTAGCTTTTAAAAATGGTGGTTTATTTCCTTTAAAGAAACCAGATGGCTTTTAATTACAAACTAAAAGCGCCAGGTGGCTTGAAGAAAACATAACGAGCCTTTATTAATTTAAATGTACACAAAAACTATTGTAAACTTATATTACGGTTCAAGAACAAACTTAAGTTAAAATTTCGGAACACTTGATATTTACACAACAATTACTCATAGTAACCGGATTCACATTATTGGCCCTGTTAGTATATTTATAAACCAATCATAATTTCTGGATGGTTCGAAGCTAAGATACTAGAATGTTCATGGCTGCAAGTCTACAATGTATGTATATAGAACATTCAGTCGTTAAACCATATTGCCAGATTGCTGAGCTATTTTTATAACAGGGTGTTCTCAATTATGTTTATAAAATAAAACTTCTAGAAATGCTAAACAAGTTTTATGCCGATAAACATGACGTGTGTTGATAAAGATGTTCTATATTGATCAATTAAAATTAAAATACAATTTCGTAACAACATGTTTAACTGAAAAATTATATAACTTTCAGTTTGCCTAACAAACACTTTTTAACTTCCAGTTAAATATTTAATTTTCATCATCCTTTGGTTATATAACTAATTAATAATAATAATTTGGTTGCATAGAGAACACTTGCCCATTATTTTGAGAAACAATACAATTATCATAATGTCATACAATATTATAATAAAAATTTGATTTTTAAACAAACAATAAAAAACAAAAATTATAATATAATGATGATATGAGAACTCCAGTATGAAACAAATTACTGAATACATCATATAGCATTTACCGGTAAAAGTATTAGCTGTAATAGTTCCATAATTGGAGTGTGAGTTACATTCTATACATACAGTTGATTCAGAAAGTGAGTACCCACCTTACAATTTTTAAGATGCTCCATCTGGTAATTAAAATCCTTTGTGATTTTAATTGAAAATCCATATATTTCCATTGTGGCATTATTTGGGTCACTTAAAAACACAAAAAATAAATGTCGTACTTAATTTTTACTTAAAATACTGAGTGCTCATCATTAACCCATTAAGGCCCTGCGTTGCGTTTTCGCAACGTTCACTTTAACCACCTCTCAGACCTCTTCAGATTACTTTATAATTAAAAAAAGCACAAGGAAATAAAATATAGTCTCATACCTAATTGACGTATTTAAGGATTTGTGGCATAGATAAGTTTTTCTTATAAATTTTTTTAAAATAAATTGTTAATATTTCGTCTTTTTTGGGAGTTTTTATAAAAACCTGAAAAAAATTTAGTAATATATGATGTACCAATCGG
This sequence comes from Bellardia pandia, assembly GCA_916048285.2. Classification (NCBI taxonomy): domain Eukaryota; kingdom Metazoa; phylum Arthropoda; class Insecta; order Diptera; family Calliphoridae; genus Bellardia; species Bellardia pandia. The sequence goes on along the minus strand of OU696531.1, from coordinate 94,336,348 downwards.
TTACTTTTGGCAGAGATACCTTACACTTGCATATTGTAATACCTACTGTATAATCCAACTTTTTTTCCATTGACTAGATTTTTAATTACTAATAACATGTGTGATGCGAAAACGCAACACTAGGCTTTAACAATATAAAAATGCATGTACTTGTCAAATACATACAGCATGATAAAGAATATATTTTTTTAGTAAGAATAGAGCAAACACACAACCTCATAAAGAGTACTGCTTATGTATGCATGTGTGTATGATCTTATTTCAGTTACAAAGAAAAATATTTCAAGATAATGATCAGTTGGTAAACTGATTTTAAGCACAGCAAAGAAATAGTGATTTAAAACTTTATGCAATTTGGAGTTTTTTCGCACCAATCGATGAGCAAATGGTAGCATATTATGGTAGACATTCATGCAAGATGATTATAAAAGAAAAGCCCATTAGACTTGGATACAAGTACTGGTGCCTTTGCTCGGTTGATGGATATTTATATCAATTCCTTCCATATACTGGACTATCAGCCAAACAGCCTGGCTTTGCTTTGGGGGGAAATGTTTTCATGCAGTTGCTGAAACATGTCGACAAACCAAATCAACATACAATCACGTTTGATAATTTCTTCACCTCCTACAAACTAATAAACCACTGAAACAAGCTAGCGATATGACCGTAAAAATAAGAAAAATGGTAGCCCTCCCCATGTCAAACGCTATATGTGAGTATAATAAGACTATGGGAGTTGATTTATTTGACATCGCTATGAACAACTACAGTATTCAAATAAGAGGTAAAAAATGGTACTGGCCAATTTTCACTAATGCTATAGACGCAGCTATAGTAAACGCTTGGAAATTACATTGTCTAATAAGAAAACAGGAAAAACAAGCCACAATGTCTCAGCTGAATTTTAGAATATTTATTATAGAATGCATGTTGAGAACCGAAAATATTGAGCTCCCTGCACTAGTGTCTCATTGCACTGATCGAATAGATCACAAAATTGTTCGTAGTTCTGTTTAAGACTTGAGTAAACATTTTAATAGAAAACTTTACAAATGTGTTAAATTTTTTTATCGGTAAGGCCCAACGTTGCGTTATCGCAACGCGGGTTATCTGGGCTCCCACCGATCCGATTAACTTAAAATTTGTTTTCCTTTGTGTCTAGGCAAAAATTATAATAATTTGAAAGTTTTATAGTCCTAGCTTAACTGGATCACAGCTCGGACCTTAATGGGTTAACAAGCTTTTATTTCAAAACAAATAATGGAATAATTTGCAACAAAAATAAACTTAAAATATCAGTAAGTAAATAATCAATAAGCAGTAGCAAAAAATGTTAAATCATTTTATTGATGGTTGTTGCCAAAATAGTTAATAAATTAAAAAAGTTTAAAAATGCCAGAATACTATAGATTTTGTAAAAGATTTGATATCTGCAATAGCTCTCACATTGGCTGTGAAATGGAAACAAATTTAATGCAGCTCACACAACACATATGCCTGTATGTATATATTTAAAATGCAAAGAAATTTTACAAACTCAATCTTCTCTTAATCTATACGTTGGCTCAATAGTAATTTGTTCTACAGGAGGTTGGGTGTTTAGTAGTTTGTTCCAGAAGAGTATTCGAAAAACCTTTCATAAACATAAAGACACAAGGTCAAACATTTGAACAGATTTTTTTCAATTGTCTATAAAACGGGTTGAAATCAATTGCTAAATAAGATAAGCAAGGGTCATATAAATAAATGAATAAAAATTCCACATGAAATTTGTTCCCTTTTACTTTTTTTAACATTGAATTGTAATAGGAAAAATATGAAAAGGGAACAAATTTCATGTGGAATTTTTATTCATTTATTTATATGACCCTTGCTTATCTTATGAATAAATTAAATTTCATTTCCATATTACAGGAGTTAATCTTTTATTTAATCTTTTCATAAACTTTCTAAATATGCCACAATATTTACATTTATATACATATGTATATTCGTTCAAAGAAAACCCTAAAAGCCAATAGCTTTCGCTAAGAATAAAAAATCTGTCCAAAATATTAATTTGTTTCTTCCAGTTAAGAACTAATTATAGAAATTTGTTCTCATATATTTCATATTTTTTAGTTAAATGTATCAGATGAAGTTAACTAAATTTAATGAAAAAGAAAACTGAAAACTGGTTAAAGAATAGTTACATTATCAGGCATGTGATGGCAATCGAAAACGAATGAGTTTTACAAGTCAATTTTTTCGTAATATTTCTGTACTGATAAACGTTTATCACATAAAATAAAAAGATATCGGGCTACTAAAGAGAATCTTAAAACAAAAATTTTAAAAATTAGATTATAAATGCATTTAAATGTATTTCGATTCCATCACATGCCTGTATAAATAAAATTGTTGAAAATGTAGGTAAGGCGTATAAGTGTTAAACATTTTGTTTTCCAATGAAATTAAATATTAATCATACGTTCCCAGTTAGTTTAATTTTTCTCCTTACAAACCAATTCTTATAGGAATTAACGCTAATAATTGGCAAAAAACTTTTGAATTATCAAGAAAAACGGGTTTGGAAACAAATAACATTAACTTAAGTGCAAGAGATTAAGCATAAAACATCATATGAAGAGCATGTAACTTATTTAAGGCCGCATATTTTTAAACGTTGTTTCAAAATTTTAATAGCAACAAATTTCCCACAATAAGGTTTCAGTGCCTTTTTATAAGTTGAGTAGAAAATTTTATAAAATGCACACCAGGCGTATGAAAATTAATAATTTAGCATATGTAATTAAATATTAAACATACGTTCTCAGTTAGGTTACTTCCGGAATTATTGAAGGTTGTAATAAAAATTAATAATTCTTAGTAAGTATAAATGCCAAATTTTTAGTCTTTGTTATGCTTTTTGAATTGTAATGACATGTACTATAGTTTTTGCTTTTTTATTTTTGAAATTTATTCTAAATATTTTAAATTAAAAAATTCGAAAATAGAATGAAATATTTTTTACATTTTTTATTATAAATATTTTTTATTGTAAAAGAAATGAAGAGAAATAAACATTAATTTTCCGTGGTTCATATAAATTATTATTTATTTACAAGCTCAGATGATGATATGCCAAGAGCATCGAAATATCGGTAAATAAAATAAAATAAAATTTATTTTCAATACAGGCCTCGAGCTTGAAATAAAAGCATTGTTATTTATAATTTCCTAGATTTTAAATATTATCCTATGATATTAAGATATCCATCTGGCTTTTACATTTGTCAAATGGAGTGGTTGTGAAATTTTCATTAAGATTGTGCCGTAAAATTGGTTATGTGGAATTGCAATCGATTTCAGTTTCACTTTGTAGTGGAATATAGAACCTAAGCGATCGTTTTCTAATTACAAATCCTCCTCTAAGCATCTCCCTAATATTCCTTAACTGTAAATGTTTGTATTTTAAAATCTATTTAGTATGTTATGCAAACAAAAAGAAAACTTAAAATTCTGTGTTAGACCATTTGTTCCCTGGCAAGAAATATTAAAGGTCTTCTGGTTGTTACCATACCATACATGAAGCAAATGATGAGTATGTGAATAAATTTCTTCTTTTTTTTTTTTTTTTTTTTTTTTTTGAAGAAAATTTATGAGCAGGAAACCGCACCCAATTTCTGGTTTCTGCTTTACAAATCTTTTTTTCTTTACCCTTTTTCTCACGAAACAGCTAGAGAAAAGAAAAAAACATGTTAAAAAAAAGAAATAAGCTACATTCATATTATGTCTAGAGGCTGTTAGACAGCGTGTGGCAGGCAGCATGAAAAGATTTCGAAATGTTAAACAAGTCTAGAGGACTAAAGGAAAGTTTCATTTAAAACTTATGAGTGTTAAATGTGGGTAATATGTATGTGTACATATGTGAGTAAGTGTGTTTGTTTGTAAAATATTTGAGAGAGTATGTGTTTGTATTTGAGTTTGAGTTGAGGAAACAAATGGTCACAAAATGAAGTGCAAATCAAAGTTTTGCCTGCTTATGTTGATTGCTTTGGCTTAACTTTTTCGAAATATTTCTTCATATTATTTGCAGCTACAGGGTGTGGTTTTTCTTCTTTAATATATATGTATGCAGAAAAGAATTAAGAGTTTAGGTTTTGTTTGTGGGCAATAAATTTCCATGTATGCTTAACTTTTTGTAGAATTCAGTTTTTTTGTATTTGTGGCAAATAATAATTTTATTTTAAGGAACATAAGATTTTTCAACATAACTTTAATCAAGAGTTTTGTTGTTTTTATCCATTAGAAAAATATAGCCTGAACTTAAGTCTTTGTTAAACAGAGTTATAAATTAATTATAAACAGATAATTTAATTTTTAATAAAACAAAACCACAACACTTAAGGTTTTAGAGGATTTTGGCTAATATTTTAGTTTAAAAAGAGCCATATTGCATATATTGTGCTAAATATGAATAGCCTTAAATGCAATCTGGGTTTTAATATAAACAAAGCCGTATTTGCTGTTAAAGTTTTAGCTTAAACAGAACTGCGATTGCAGCCAAGGATTAAGCTGAAACAGAGCCAGACTTTAAAGCCAATGTTTTAAAATATATTGATGGAAGATTGCGCCTAAAGTTTTAGTTTGAATAAAGGCACAGTAGCAGCTAATGTTTCAGTTCAAACCGACCCACGACTTTAGCTAATATTTGCTTTAAATAGAACCGCAATTTAAACTAAGGTTTCAGAATAAACTGAGCCCCATCTACAGCTAATGCTTGAATCAAAATACAGCCGCGATTTCAGTCAATTCTTATACTTAAATACAGCCATAATTAATTTAAATACAGCCATCATTGCAGCTCAAGGTTTCAGTTTAAATACAATCACGATTGCAGCCTAACCCAGTAAAAAATTTGCTCCAAAAGAAGCAGGTTTTATGTATTAATTCATACCTCAAATCGCTTCAAATCTGCTGATGGGATGCATAATTTTTGTATGAGGTGTTTCCGGTTTGAAGGACTACTTTCTGCTGACAATAAGCGTTTCTTTTAACCAAAACAAACATGAAAATATAGCACTTTCCTTAAGTGTCTTACGTCACTTTGCACACACACCAATCAAAGAACAAATTTTATCTGAATGTTTTTACTTAAGAAAAATTCATAGCAACTGAGAAGCGCGATATTCGTTTTGTAATTGACTTTCGTTGTCATACGTAATTCTGTTGGCTATAATTTCATTTTTATTTTTTTCACTTTAAAACCTTCTTCGTTGTCATTACGAAAAAATCATCTTTTTTGTATATTTTATTCATAAGCATTTACTGTTTCAAAAGAGCGCTTTTATTGAAGCGCTCAATTATGCGCTTTTGCTCTTAAGTGCTTCAAAAAACACGAATTTTTTTTACTGGGAACTTGGAGTATAAAAAGAACCATTGAAATTTTAAGCTAAAGTCACGATTTAAACTTAATCTGAAGTGTACAAATATATTTCACCTAGCCTTAAAATAAAAAATTAAACAATAGTTAGACTTGGTCTGTAATGTCAATGAGTTGAGTAACAACATAAACTAGTATTGAGAGTAAATGGGCCATAACCAGCTTTATTTGGTTTACGTAGGCAATTATGATTGTTACGAAATAAAGAGTAAGATTTGGACCGTGTTTAAGTTCAACCGAAATCGTTTGATTCCCTTAAAGAAAACTCCATCACTCATTGAGATTAATGAGAAGCCTACAACATCGCCAGATGCAAGTATGTAAGGAGTATTATATCCAGCCTGGTGCGTTTAGCTAACTGAAGAAATCGTAACATCTGATGCTTGATGTCTCCGCTAGATTGATTCGTATATCTGTACTAAAAAATTTTGATTCTAGAGTTTTGGAGCATTAAATTTATCTTAAAATGCAACCATGATTGATGCTGGACTTGGGGTATAAAAAAGCAATCATTTAAGTTAAATTACGTCTATTAAAACGGCTCAAGATGAATACAAATTTTGAACTGTAAATCCGCAATTGAAGTTAAATTTGAACCATAAATAGAGACACTAAAAATAGTAGCTAAATTTTAAATAATTATAAATGGATCCGAAGTATAGATATAGAGTGGAATTTAAACAATATCGATTTTGTTTATCCTAGTCTTGTGTGTTTTTTCTTTAAGCCATATAAAATATTGTTTTCTCTTTAAAAGTAACCAAGTCTTTATATGATTTTCTTTAAGCCATATAAATAATTGTTGTGTCTTTAAAAATATACTTTAATACACAACTTAAGTAGCAATTTAAACATAGATTTGTGGCGCATAAAACAAACCTATATTCTGTGCAAACACTTTGCAGGAAGTCAACCAACATATAATGTTTCTTAAAAACCAAAAGGACAGGAGAAAACCCTATTTTTTTTGTGGTAACAAATTGTTTTGCATATAAAATAAAAATATTATCCCTGTTTTAAATTTAGCATAAATAAATATCTAACGAAAAATATTAACAAAAAATATGCAAATCACTGGAAATGATAAAAGAACGAATCTGCTGCTCTCTAAGAGCTGCAAATAAAAAAAGGATACATACATATATACATATGGCTAGTTCCATGAAAATGTCAACCACGACTTGAAAATGTTTCGATTTTTCATAATATGGAAGCATTTACAGGGTATTGGAATTTTAAAACTCAAAAATGGAAAAGAAAAACTGAATGTCTCTTCGACTCAGTGTTTGCAAATAAAATAAATTATTATTTTCTCTTTGCTATTAACTAAATTATAGATTTGAAACATTACAATTGCATCTTAAAAATAAATTTGCAATAACAAATAACTATAATAATGAGAAAAAAAGAAGTTAGAGCTCGAATAACGGTATTTTTTTTTTTGATTTGCTTTCGATGGTGTTCTAATGTCACGTACGTTATGCAAAAACATTGTTTAACTATGCCAGTCGCAGGTAAAGAAGATTACAACTCTAAAATAAGAATTCTGCCAATTAAAGATATTAACTAAAATTTCCTTTCCAACCGCAATAAAAAAAAGTTATTAGCTTTTAAAGTTTGTCACACACGTTATTGTAAGTACGATAATTTAAATTAAATGCATCAAAATTAATGTTAAATGCAAATTTTTTCGTAAAACCATGAAACGGTGGCGGGAAGAGTTAAAAAAAGACGAAGCAAAACTAAAAGAGCACCAAAAAAAAGGAGACTGAAAGACAGCTGGCCTATCGCAAAACGATGGCAGATAAAGCAAACGAAGATAACAAACTACTTCAAGAAGAAGGAGAAAAAGATCGTTTTCGGCAGCAAAAAATGCGTCAACGTATAAATGTTGCTCGAACGGCTAACTCATTATGAAAAAATATTACAGTTTAGACTTTTTATAAAATTGTTTATTCGAAGATTTACTTCTAGTTAAATATAAAATGAATTTGAAATTGATTTTTGTATACCCCTGTTATATGTTCTACATTAGCTTTCCGTTGGAAAGCATAAATGTAAAATCATAGAGAGATATACAAAAAGACACTAGCAAAATGTAATGCATTTTCTGGCCTGCTAAAGCCTTCGTCAGCATTCTTTGTGTCTATTGGTGTTAATTTTCAAACCTTCTTAACTTTTTAAATTAACTAAATGAGAATTTTTCCTCTTGCGAGTATTCTTGTAAAAACTTTTTATAAAATTGTTTATTCGAAGATTTACTTCTAGTTAAATATAAATTTCAAATTCATTTTATATTTAACTAGAAGTAAATCTTCGAATAAACAATTTTATAAAAAGTTTTTACAAGAATACTCGCAATAGGAAAAATTCTCATTTAGTTTATTACAGTTTATTTAATAAGTAATATTAATAAACATTTTATGAATTTTATATTATTTTTATTATCACACCGTTTTTTGATTTTATTTTCTTTCCTCAAATTTATGTCTAAAATTATCTAGAAAATATAAATTCATTATAAAGGGTGTCCCAACTAAAACGCAATAGTGTCAATGGTGTTCGGTATCGTGAAATGATAACCAGTTTTTTCATGGCCTCCATGTGGTTTCAACAAGACGGTGCCACATGTCATACAGCCAGAGAAACAATTCAATTGCTGCATCAGTCATTTCCCGGTCGTGTTATTTCGCATTTTGGAGACCGAAGGCCAAATTACCGCATTCGTGATCGAATGAGCTAACGTATCGAAAACTAATTTCGATATCAAAATTATGATAAAATGTACTAAATTTCTTGCTCGATATGGAATGCCATAATCTCAAATAAGAAAACTACGATAAATTTTACTCGATATCGAATGCGGTAATTTGGCCCCAGAATTGGCCGCCTAGATCGTGCGATTTAACACGCAGGAAATTGGACGCTGCATTAATAAAATACCGCAGAATTTATGCAAAAAGGTCATTGAAAATTTTATTGTGCCAGCCTTGATCCATACATAACCTCATTCTGTCTGCTTTACGATATTATAAAGTTTCACGATTTTAAATATCTGCGTTTTATTTAAAATTTAAAAATTGCGTTCTAGTTGGGACAGCCTTTATATATACGAGAAAAATTGTCACGTACGTTATTATGTTTTCTTTTATATAAAACTAACCAGAGATGATTTCTCTTTAAATATTAATGGATTGTGAAAGGTACATTATTTAGCTTTTTTATGATTTTTTAAAGAAAAGAAAAACTCCCATGATTCGCAGACTTTCGCAAGTACGTAAATATGCCTTAAAACCACTTCCGTTTTTGTCATGTACGTTCTCACCTTATTTCGAGCGGATATTTTTGACACCAAAGTTTCGAGGCTGCCCATTTTTTTCTCAAACATTGTAATATTGTTTTTCATTAACTTCTATGTTTGTGAGATTTATATTACGAATGTCACGTACGGCCGTATGGAACTACCCATATATATAAACATAATAAAACATAAAGGTGGCCACGACCTTAAAAAAATATACAGAGTGTAGGGAGGAAATCAAGTAACAAGAAAAAAATCACTAAATAAAGATATCCGTTTGGTCTAAGGGTTAACATCCTTTCAAAGGATCACAGCAACACATACGTTTTTAAACAAAAACTATGATACTTCCTTTGCCAAAAAAAGAACAGATATGTACAAATTTAAATAACAAAATAATGGTGGACATAAACATACGATTTTATTAGGATTTTAATTCATTTAAGATTTATTTAGCTTTATAAAAGTATTTTCTATATACGATTTCAAATATAATTTATTTTTTACAGATCAAATCATTAGCGAGCAGGAGGGTAAAACAGTTATAGTGCCATGTCCTGTGAACAAGAATAAATGTGGTGAATTACATTCACTGAATTGGTTTAAAGGTGACAATCGCATAGCAGCCATGCTGCTCGATGATAGTAATGTCACCAGTGTTGCTGAAGAATTTGAAGATAGGTAAGTTAGTTGCACAACAAAATTTTAACAATAAATTATAAACAAACAACTATATCTTTTGTGTAACTTTTCCATCAGAGTTTCCGTTGAACAAAATCCATTTAGATTAATTATAAGAAATTTACAAATCTCTGATGAGGATATTTATTTATGTGATACAACATATTTTATACCAATTGAAACATGTGATAATTTCAATGGCCATCGTGTGGAATTGAATGTTTTAGGTAAGTTTTCTTAATTTTTATGCTTTTTATAAATTAATTTTCCTTATTAAATTTGGTTTTTTTTTTGCTTGTTTGTGCTTTTATTGAATTCTAAGTTGCCTGCTTGCTATTTTTTCTTAAATTATAAAATTTTATTTTCCTAAAACAACTTGTATTTTTTAACTAATCCTTGTGCATTTTCCCTTGCCATAAAACTCCGAAAAGAAAGCATGTATAAATCCTATGAACTAAAATTTTTGTTATAAGAAATAAGAAAATGCGTTGTTTGTTTTTATGTTTTGACATTTGCATTGCATGTACATACATATACTACATATATAAATCTTTGAAATATAATCCATTGGTTTGTCTTATTACCAAAACAAAAAAAAAAATATTGTTAACTTGTTCACATCTTTTAACTGCTAAATTATGTTTTATGTTTGTGTTGTAAATTATTTTGCTTTTACTTGTTCAAAAAATTGGTACGAAAACATATAATCACTACAATTTTTTCTTAACTAAAGCACTAATTGAAAGAAACATACTGATTATGCATACTAATGAGTTAAATTGGTGATGTCAGTTAAGAAATTGAATTGGTTTTTTATATTTACTCTTAGTAGAAAATGTTTTTAAATTTCACAACTTTTCTTTGTGGAATTAAAGACATACACAACAAATGTTTTGTAGGTTTTTGTTTTATGTTTTCATATAATGTAAATTAAAAAAACCTGCAGCTTATTTAAAACATTTTGATTTCTATATTAAACGAGTGTCAGGGAGAAGTCTGGTACCTACTCTGGAAGTTATTTAAAATGCTATATTCAACTTGTGTAAAATTATCTTCATGAGAGGCAGACAATGCAAATTTGAAGAGCATTAAGGAATATTAAATATGTCGATTATTAAATTTGTAGGCCTACAGGTATCTGTAGATGCAAAACATATCTAAAAGATCTAAGGAATTACACTTGTCCCTCGATTTACACGATAGATGCGTTCCTGAAAAAATCGTATAAATCGAAATAGAATATTTTTGTATGAGAAATCGTGTAAATCGAGAAAAGACCCAAATACGAATAAATTTAAAATTTTGTTTAGAAAATTCATTTATTTTAAAGTAAATTATGTATATAAAAAATAATTAAAAGCAATACATAGATTGTACATACAAATTTACATTGCATTAATAAAACAAAATAAATGGAACTAATAAAAAATATTCCATGTCAGTATGTACACTAAAAAAACAATTAGAAATATATTGGATATATGTACATATTTATATAAAGTATGTATATGAATCAGTCATCACTTTCAAATAATTCTTCATCACTGTCTTCCACTACTAATCGTATCTTTTTGGTAGGCGACATATCACATTCGTCGCTAGATAAGATTTTATGCGAGTCCGATTCGATAGTTGATAAATTAGAGATAACACCAGTTCGTAGAGATTTGCAAGTATAATTTGTAATTAAAACTTGTGTTGAATTATTGTTTAAGTCTTTATATACCTCCTGATATTGGGCTACGCCCTGTGAAATGTATCGCGGGAATGCAAGGGCTCTTTCAATATTTGGTTCATTTTTAAAAAAAATTATATCCCAATTTTCAGCCTAATTCAAGCCCTTCTCAAATATTTTTTGTTGTCAGTGCTACTGATTCCGTAAAATCTTCATCGGAATCGTTGTCATTTGCTTCGACCACCATATTTACTAAATCTTCAACATATAGTTATTTACTTATCATCAATTCTTCAACATCATCTGCACAAAAGTCATCAAAACCTTCACCTCCTACTGTATGGGCCAACTGAACTATCTCAGACATTTAATGCTCCAAGGATTGACAAGGTAGTATAATATTTTCTCCTACATCTGGCCACAAATGTTTCCAACAGCCTTTGAGCGTTGATTGCTTGAGTGCTGTATAAATCAATTCAACGTGTTTTACATAATCTAATATTGTAATTTTTTTCAATGCATTCATTACGGATTATCATTTTCCATTTGATCTAAAATATACCTGAACGATTGCTTGATATACAATGCTTTAAAAGTCGAAATTATTCCCTGGTCTAAGGGCATTCGCATGTTGCAAATCTTGTGGATGTCCAGGAGCATTTTCAATTGCTAGAAGCACTTTAATGACAATCCCTTTTTGTTTAAATGCCGCTTTGCATCTGGGACAAATATACATTACAATACGAAAATACACATTTGAAAATATTCGTTAATTTGAAAAAATAATTTTCCTAAAATTATTAAAAATAAAAAATCGTGTAAATTGAGGTAATTTCCGCATCCCTCGTTGTAAATGAAAACCAAAAAAATCGTGTAAAAGTGAAATCGTGCAAAAAAAGTATCGTATAAATCGAGGGATAGGTGTATTTATATATAATCTCTTTTTTGAACTAAGACTTTCAAGTGGCAAGTTTTGCTTATTTCATTCCCCCCCCCCCTATAACACTGTAGAACAATTTCAAACGTTTTCCAAAATTACGGAGTTTCGACGATTGATTGTTTTTAAGGAGATTAAGAAAAAAATATACGTGTGTCGGCGTTTTGATAGATCACATCAGAATTTCATTTAAGAAGCGGTTAAAAATTCCCAGCTCTGGCCTGTTCTTGCAGCATATCGGTATATAAAACTATGTTTTCTTTACGTCTGAGGTGTAGGGTATGTTTAGCATTTTTGTAGATAATGGTATGGCAAATATTTTTTTAGAACATATTAACCCTCAAACTCCCCCCTCATAACAGTATTTTTGGCTTTATTCTAAGAAACTGTAAAAAACACCCCGAAAAAGGGGAAAGGCGGGGATGCAATGTTCTACAAAAATGTTGGCCATAAAATTTTACTATATATGTCAGAACACACCAAAACCGAAAACTTAACACAAACACTAAAAACCAATCAAATTCAGTATTGGAGTGTCAAACCGCCATAGATGGGATGACCCACATATGTGAACAATAACTAAATTAACCTTTAATGGAAAATCTTGAATTTGATTGGTTTTAGCTGCCATATAGCGCCCATTTCTAAAAAAAAAAAAAACGATTTTACACATATGCAGGGTTTAGGGTCTTATATGTTCGGGCTTGACCAACTATACTCTCTTGCTTGTTATCTTTCAATTAGTGCTTTAATTTAAACTTGTTTTGTAAATACTCCCTATAAAAAAACAACAAAAAACTTTTTGCAAATTAATTTTGTCAAATTTGTTTGCATTACTGCATTTAATTTTTGTTTGTTTTTGCAAAATTCTGTAACTAACTCGGTAAAACTGAAAAACTAAACTAATTTTTCACTGTTTGTTTATTTACTAATTCATTCATTATCTTAACTAATTAAAAAAAAATAAACAAAAAAAAAACTCATTATAAAACATTTTTAACTGATTGTTTTCTTAATACAATTCCCCCTCTTTTCCTACCAAAAAATAATAAAAAAAATACTTTTAAAACAAACTAAAAACCGCTCGCTCGTCAACGCATCATCATGGATTTATGCAACTAAAACTAAAATAAAAAAAACAAATTTATTATATCTTATTATTATAAAAAAAACTAAACTAAACTTAAACACCAACAAAAAAAAAAAATCAAAATATTAAAACCATCATCCATTGTCATAAAACACATTGAATGTATGATTATTAAACAAAACCAACAATTTAATTAAAAATACTATTTAAAACACAAAACAAAAATGCTTTAACAAAAAAAATTATTAATAAAACATAAAAAACTATCATAAAAAATACCGTAGAAAACCTGGGTAAATTTATGTTTCTTTTTAAATATAAAAACAAAAACCTTTTTTGATTTTTCTTTTAAAACAAAAAAAAAAAAAAACTTTAACTTACACTTAAATAATAAAACCTAAAACTAAACTAAACCAAAGAGAAAAAATTCTCTATAACACAATTATTTAAAAAATTATTTAAAATTTAATTTTAAGTTTTATTATTTCTTTACAATTTCTTTTTAAACTAATATTTAAAACCAAACTAAAAATTACTTCAACAATAAAAATTAATAAAATTTTATTTTAAAACTTTTTTTTTTATATATAAAAACCACACAATCTAAACATCATTTATACTAAACACATTTAACAACCAAAAAAAATATTATAAAACAAATCACGCTCCTTACTTTTACACTGAAAAAAAAAACATAAACAAATACCTAAAAAAAACAACAACTGTGTAAAACCTAAAAACTATCAAAACTAGTGCCACCTTCGGAGGTTGTGATTTTGGATGAGAAAGGAGATCGTATAGAAAATGGCAGCATTGTGGGTCCCATGCAGGAAAGACAAACTTTGAAGGCCACCTGTATAGTTAAGAATACCAGACCTCAGCCGCAAGTAGGCTGGTGGCGGGGGAATAAGAGACTAACCACACGTAAGTATTTTAATATATAAACAAATTTTTATTTGATTTTATTTTTTGTGTTTAGCAATTAACAAGAAATTTCTTTAAGCTGGGCAAAAAACAAACCCTTAAAAATATTAATTGATTTTTATTTTAATTAGGAATGAGGCAAGAGAATATAAAATTTCTAGAAATTAAACCAACAGGAAAGGGTTGCTTAAAAAACTTTATGTCGTTTAGTTTTTTTTTTTTTCTTAATTTTTGTATCTTTTATACCTTGAATAATGTTTAAACATTATTTGGGCTGATCATCTTTTGTTTTTATTGGGTAATATAAAGACCTTAAATGTGCTACAGTTCAAACGAACATATACTAAGTTGGTGTTATATTCAGTAATTACTAATTAATAAATTGAAAATAGAAATCAAATAATTAATGCAAGAGATTTGCATTCCTTTAAATATTCCATAAAGATTTTCCAGTAATGTTGATTTAAGCTGAATTTATACATTTACACCAATACCTCGCTTTTCGTCGTTTCGTTTCGCAGTTTCGTCGCTGCTTAATTAGTACTAATTTTCCCTGTGCATCGTAAGATTTTCGAGGTTGCGTTGTTTTGAGTTCAAGTCTTTCAGTTTTTTTTTGTCATTAACTGAATTTCGGATTTATATTTATATTTTTGGTTTACAAAAAGTTGAACGATTTTTGGATTCGACATATCTAAAGGGTGGAAACGAAAAAAGTTTTACATTTTATTTTATTAATAACATAAAAACTAATAATATTAGAAATAAAGTTATTGTAACAAATTAAAATACCCAGTAAAAAAAATTCGTGTTTTTTGAAGCACTTTAGAGAAAAAGCGCATAATCGAGCGCTTCAATAAAAGCGCTCTTTTGAGGCAGTAAATGCTTAAGAATAAAATATACAAAAAGGTGCTTTTTTAAAGCGAAAAAAACAAAAATGGAATTATAGCCTACAGATTTACGTATGACAACGAAAGTGAATTTTTCTGAAGCAAAAACATTCAGATAGAATTTGTTCTTTGATTGGTGTGCGCGAGCTGACGTAAGACACTTTAGGAAAGTACTTTATTTGCATGTTTGATTAGGTTAAAGAAAGCGCTTATTGTCAGCAGAAAGTAGTTCTTCAAAACAGGAACACCTCATACAAAAATCATGCATCTCATCAGCAGCTTTGAAGCGATTTTAGCTATGAATTCATGCATAAAACCTGCTCCTTTTGGAGCACATTTTTTACTGGGTAGTAACTTCATGGATACATAAAATAAAATAAAAATTATTCTTCCTTTTAGGTAAACTAAATTTAGGAATTTGTGATCTTAAGCCCAACATTAGTCTTTGGACACCTATTCTACTAACTTTTTGTACAGCTTTCTTCCAACATATGTATATAGAATTTTTCACAGCCTTTTTGACGTTTTTCTTAAAATTTGCTTCACAATTTTCAATGGGGAGTTACTCAGGGCAGTTTTAAAACGGAGTCCCTTCGACTCTACTTAAGTGTTTGCACGTAGTGAACTACCACGTAAACCAACTTAGGGCAGTTTGAAGGATTGCATTGCTTTGGCACAATATTTATGTTATCATTTTTAAACCAATCCATAGTTTTACTCTAGTAATGGATGGAAGCCAAGTCGGTCCAGAACAAAGACGTAGTTTCATGCCGTTAACTCATTGGTAGCAATGTTTTCTGAAGGCATTATTTTATGTATAAATTTTGATCTAATGCGCCTTGAATGAGCAGTGGTTTTGAGATTTGGTCACAACTGCAAATAGCTTGCCAGCCTTAATATTTTTTTGAAAGTTTATCCATTTTTATTTTCTTAATACCTGGCCTTTTATATGCGGTTTAATACAGTTTGCCTGGAAGTTGTTTGAAATCAGCCTTAACATATGTTTCATCATCCATTATAATGCAGCCATCAAAATGGTTGAGCAATAGTTTTTTGCTCTTCCTTTTGCTTTTGTGTTTTGTTCGTCATTTCTGACGACAGTTCAATTCCAAACCATGCTGTGTCGACTTAGCATGTTTCTCATTTTTTTTGCGTTTTTTAATTTAAATTTTTTCAACTTAAATTCTGTAATTTTTGGTTGTAATTGGCTAGTCCAATCAATATTTATAAACAACAAAGTTCTACCTCATGTGGTTTTTTAGATATCGCCTGTAAACATTAGGAGCTTTTCCTGCAAAACTCCCTTTTTCGACTTAGCATGTTTTGGAATTGAGCTGTCGATATGATCTCAGCTTATATATTCCTTTTACCTTTTGCACATATGCATGAGACGTAGAATTTTTAGCCAAATCTCTCAATGAGGCATTGGAATTTGAGAGCAAGGACCTTTTAATCTTCCCAGCAATTTTTTTGATCCATGACTCCAGCTGGTCTACCAGACCCAGGTTTTCGTTCGATAGATTAAGTCTCATTAAATCTTTTTATAACATTTATTGCGGTTGCTCGAGACGAACCAGCCGTCCTAGCAATATAGGAGGCATAAATATGTCCAAAATGTTTTCTCTTATTTTTTTCTAATTTTGATATGGACGCCATGACTAGTTGATGATACATAGAAGTCAGAAAAGTAACGGCATCTTCAAATAAGGTTTACGCAGTTCAATGAATTTTAGCTGGAAAATGTAAAATTTTATTCCTTTCCATCCTTCAGGTGTTTGTTGAATGAATTTGAAGGGAGTATAGTGACACGATCTTTTCTTTCAACAGTATGAAACACAGTATCAATCAATTGATCTTACACGCACTAATTTCTGCATACTCAACAAAAATGTTATAAAATATGTAAAAGGACTGTGCTTGGTTTTAAAACCGACAAGAACAAATGCTTTGATACTAGAAATATCTCGATATTTATTGAACGTGTAGCAGTGCCCTATGACACCAAAGTATTTTTTCTTGTCGGTTTTAAAACCAATTCTGACAATATTGGTTTATATGACACCCCTTGTTGTTGTACAGATTTTTTAACAATCTTATGTTCACCGTAATTATTTATATAATTGCGGAAACCATGGTAAACAAACGGTTAAGTTACAATTCATATGTTTACTATAATCATATATATTATTGTAGTAACCATGTATATATTTGTGGCAATCATATTTATGATAAATCCACTTATCATAATATGTGACCCGGCCCATGAAAATGTGGCCCATGACACAAAAAAAATGTTTCCACTTTTTTTGGTTTCGATAGTTTTTGCGACGCTCCTTCAAGTGGTGAAAACTAGAAAGTCCTAACTTGCTTAGAAGTGTACTAAAAATATAAAGAAAGAAGAGCACAAACGAAAAAAAAACTGAATTTTATTGAAAATCCAGAATCAAGATAATAAATGGAATTGAAAATTTTAAAAACAGAAATTGATTTGTGCTTTGCATTAAAAAAAACATCGCTCTTTATATGCACACACGAGCTTATCTCATTTATGCTCCTTTGCCTTTTTTGGTTGCCTTTTGGGCCTGAGTGTTCATAATGCAAAAGAAACACTACTAAGAAACTGACGAAATGCATTGTTTAGCTTTAACAGTCTGTGTCTCGCAATTTCTTTTTTGAGTCATAAGCCACCTTTTCATGGGCCGAGTCACATATGTTGCTGTTTGATTATGATACCAAACAGCATAATATTGTATAATCTTTCATCATAAAACTGATTAGCACAAATATTATATAATTACTATAAACATACAAGTAATTGTTATAATCATGTGAAACTTAACTTTACCATATTATGATTGCCGCAACGATGTAAATAATTACAGTGACCATATTATTTTTTAAACAATTTTAAAAATGTTCAACTAGTTGTGGCAAACATGCACAACTATAGTTTTTTCTGAGGGTAGACTTAAGTTTAATTTTACAAAGTTGTCGAGGTCGGTTTTCAGTCGTAGTTTTTCTTTCAAGGTTGATTATACCGTCGTATATATGACTTGGCTCCTAAATATTTTCAGCATTAGTGTAGCATTCTTTCAAAGTCAATACTTGCTTTTACTTTTTACTCCTTTACTTTGTTTACTTTGCTAATAATTCATCACCTTCATAAATTATTTAAAAGCATTTTTTTTTTTACAAATAAGATTAAAACGTTTAGAATTTTTCTTTATTTTATTTGCTTCTCAGCAAAAAAAAACATTTTCTTTAAAACAATTTTTTTCTTTCTTTTGTTAAAAGTGTTAAATTATTGCGTGTTGATGTTTAGCCTGCTAACAAAGTAAACCTTTTCCGAACAAGACTGGCAAAGAGGGTGGGTTAAGAAAAAAAAATTTCTTTCCTGTTGAGTATTTTTTTTGTTGGGTTTTTTTTTGCAACCCTTTTGGTAATTAACAACTTGAATAGACAACTTTTAACATTTCCTGTTTATAATTGCCTATAAAAAAGCTTACAGGAGTATAAAAAAGTATTAAAGTTTTGTTTGCTTTTAATTGCCGTAAATAAATTTTTAAATTTAAAAAAAAGAAGGAAGTTGTGCTGGTTTCGTTAAGGTTTAGAACATTTTAAAGAAAATAAATAAAAACTTTGGTAATATTTTTTTTTTGCTGGAACGTAAAGAAAAGTGGTAATGAAATTTGTTTATGTCAAAGAGTCTAAGTCATATAATAAATTAATGGCTATAAAATGGGAATTTATTTTATGTTTCTATATATTTATATTGAAAATGTTCTTAAAATCTAAATTTCTGGTTTTGTTTCTTTATTTTTTGTTACCTTAGATTCACCTTCGTATGATGAAAAAGATGGTCTGTTTACAGCCACCTTAGAATTGTCATTACAATTATCACGTGACGATTTGGGTCATAGCATAGAATGTCGTGCTGAATCGGCAGCCATACAAAATACAATTAAAAATCATTTTAGTGTGGATTTACAAGGTAAGTTCTGCAAAACTATTGTGGCATAAAAAGCTAGTCTATTTTTGTTTAACAACCAAAACCATTAATTGATAATTACTTAAATTGCGGACATGTAGAGGGTAGTTTCATATTTCAAATATTACATTGCTAAAATTTAATTTAACACTTCAAAAATAAACAAAATTTAACAAATATTTATTTATTCCACACAACATCCACAAACAAATATATAAGGCTAGTTTCATATTTAAAAATTTTTTAATATTTAAACACAATTAAACACTTCACTAATAATAAAATATAAGCAGTTTAATAAATATGTATTGTATATAATTAATACATATGTATTTGCAATTCTACTTACCTCTAAATTTCCCTTATAAAATAATTTTGTTCTATATGAAACTCTCCCCATTATTATTATTTACCTATTTATGTGAAAGCAAAAGTCATCATAAATTAACACCTATAATTTATTGACATGTTTATACAAAATTGACTTTAAACTAGTTTATTGCATAATTAATAGCAAATTGCAATTAAAACAATTTTCATAAATATTGAATTATAATAATTATCGACTGTTGCTTTTTAATTTCTGTTTTTCCCTTTATTTTTATTGTTTTGCTGTAATTATAGTAAGACCCACCACAGTGACCATAAATGGTGTGGAACATCATACGGTGCAAGGCAGTAAAGTTGTATTAACTTGTGATGTAAGTATTTTTTTTTTGTTATAAAAACGTTTACACTAGTTCCCAAGGATAGCTTTTTTATTAAAATTTTAAGAATTTAAAGACTTAAGCTATTTTTGCACGATTGAAATGTTCTCCAAATTGCTGTCAAAAATGCTTTAAACTCGTGTAAACAGCAAAATTTCTGCGAAATTTATTGAACACAACTTTTGAAGACTTTATTTATGCCGTGTAAATAAGCATTAAAGTCGCATCTGGCAATATTGATAACTATAAATATTTTGACAGCATGTTCATTCTTCTGATTCAATCATTTTATTTTCATATAGAAACAGAATATGATTTTAAGTTGCCAAATAAACGAATTGACTTTTTATATCGTTTTATATTGTTTTCTATGACTTTTTAATAAATATGTCTGTATTGCCATGTAACTTTTCCTTTATTTAAAAAATACTCGTATTCCGTGAATTCTTGTCGAATGAGCTTAGACTTTTCGCTTTGACGTTCTTGTTTGCACAATGGTTCTATCGAAGCCAAAATATTCTCTGTCCGCACTTCTTCACGCCATCGTCCATTCGCATGCACTTGGTCGTAGTCTCCTGTTTGTGCACATGCGTTTGTTCAAAAAATTGTGTAATTTACATACTGCGAGAACAACTTGGTGGGGAAAGTTCCATTGTTTTTCTGACAACACGAAATCGGTCCGATATTAATCCAAACGCGTTTACCGGACAACATGTAATTTAAAATTCTTTCCTTCGTGTTTTGATTCCGAAAACTATATGGTTTCATAATATTGGTATTTAAGGGAAACACATCATCTGCATCAATTACATATGGAATAGGTTTTTGTCTACAGGGCAGTGGTTTCGGTTGCGGAAAATTCAATATCTTATTGTATATTCCATTCGATAGCAAACATCTACGGAATACTCCGCCATCGGACTCTCTACCCTTTGCACCAATGTCTATGTAAACAAAATTGTAGTTCGCATCCACAAGCGCCATTCAAACAATGCTGTTTTTCTTTTCATAATTGAGATATGCGCTGCCGCAGCATGCTGGTGCCATAATATCGATGTGCTTTCCATCTAATGACCCGATTAAATTGGGAAAATTCCACGTTTTATTTATACTTTGTGAAATACTCTCCCATTCCTCCTCTGTTGATGGCATCTGTACCAATAGATAATATCTTTGATATCGCACCTGTTCAACAAAATGGTATTAACTCAAAATTTTGAAATTTTCACTTTTTATTAAAAACCTCTACATAACGATCTACTTTACCCACTGTAAAAATCTCTCATTTTTTCGTCTACTCTTTCGCTATCTTCACGATGGCATAGTTTTCTGTATACTATACCATTAACATTAACAGAAACAGTTTTTTGCTTCTACTGAAAACTAGAAATTTTTGAGTTACTACCCTTTTGTTGAACAGGTGCGATATACATATATGTTCTAAAATGTCATAAAACAAAAAAAAAAAAAAAAAGAGTATTTGCTATTTAATAGCATTTGTATTTAATTCACAAATAAATTAGTTCAAACAAAAATAACAACTTTTGGCTACATATTAAATACTTCATCAAAAATGTATTGTTCACTTTCTGAGGGCTCTGTTATAATCTATAGGTCATTGGTCCAATCGAACTGGATTTATTTTGGCAGATCATCAAATGTTTAGCTGAAAAGCTCTTGAAAGTGGATGGATAATTGGAAGAGATTATTAAACTATCTGAGCCAAAACCAAATCATTAAGAATTTGATACTTAGAACGATTTAACAAACAATATGAATAGAAATGAAAGAAAGCAAGGAAATTAGGAATTTTTTCTTATTATTTATTAAATTATTTGAACAAAGGATTTCTTACCAGTAGAGGAGAATGAAGTGAACATGAACGGTTTTTGTATCTCGCTGAAAATATGTACATAAGTATTTACGATCTTTTTAGGACATTGCCATTTTATTTAGCACTTTGTGACAAGTGGAAGTATATTGCAACACATAGCTTTCTGCATTTATATATATTAAGGAAAATTGGAATTGTAGAGAAACTAAGGAGAATCGCTAAGTGTTGTTTTGGTGTAAACAATATGTATTTGTATCACATTTTTGGATTAATTATTTAGTTATTTGAAAGCTTTGGCAGCATTTATTTAATCACAATAAGGATAATCAATTCCTTGAAGGGATTTTCATTCACAGCATAAACTTGTATCCAAAACTCAATAGTTGACTACTGATTTTGCCACTCGTTTGAAGTTAATTTTTGCCATTGTAATTCTAAAGTTGTAATTTCATCATTTGAAAAATTTATCATTTCTTCTTTGAAATTTTCATATAATTTACTTTTATTTATTTTTAAACTATTGTCAACAGCAAAATAGTTAATATATTTTAAACTTAACAAATTGTTGGATAATCTTTGCCTTAGTTGACATATTAACTCTGCTATGAAATTTCTACATATTATTTTAATTTCTTTTTCAGTTTCAGAATTTGTATTTGTTCTTGTTTTCAAAAAATTTTCTGTAGGTATGTTTTAATTTTAATTGTAACAAGGGTAAAAATGAAAAATAAATTGGAGCTAGAAAAGCTAAAAAAATTATTAAAAAATGCTACAAAAAATGCCAAATGCTAAATCGAAAATTTGCAGCTAAATCAAAATAAAAAATGCTAAATCTAGCTGCAAAAATGCCAAAATGGTCACACTGGTTTTGTGGTATTTGTCTCTTTACCATTATGTCGACAATTTGCTCTATGGTTTTTAGTAAGAATGACGTTAAACATATGGGGTTGTATACTTTTGGGCATAACTTTCCTTGCCGGATTTTGATCTATCATTCAGTTTGTAATTATTTGATATATAATTGTTGATATCCTAGAAATGGTGTAGTTTTTATAGCTCTCTTTCTCTCTCATTACAAACACTCAAGTCAAATAGTTATTAATTCATTTTACAACCCTTAACTAAGCGATGTTACATTTTACTTTTAAAAATTCTTTTCCCAGTAACTTAAACTATTAAGTGATAATGAAGAGTGCAAAAATGTGAGAATATAGAAAATATGTGCTGCAATTTACTTACGATAAATGTAAATGACATCATGGTAATGTCGCTGCTATCTTGGCTATATAGCTGTCTGGCAAAGGACAGTGAAGTTGTCGTCAACTGGAAAGATGTTGATGATGACAATAATGTTCAAGACAATGATTTGGTCATCGTACGTGCTAACAAGTAATTGACAATAATTAAGTGGCAATTATTTTGTCATTCTATGATTTTTTGCTTTTAAACATGATAAAAGAATTAATTTTTGCTTTAGTGAAGACATTTACTACCCCTGTTGTAAAGAAAGACTCTGGAGTAAAGTTATACATGCGACTGTTAGTGATATAATTTCTTAGTAAGTTTATAAGAGTGATAGTAGTTTTTTCAATCATATTAAATAATTGTTTCTACTAGCCCGAAACAGTACAAAGGTGTGCTGAAAAGGTCAATAAGGAGAGCTTTTAAATCAATCAAAAGATAAATGTTTGCCTTAGATGTAATAAAATTCTTATACAATACTTATATTTTTCTTATTTATATTTCATTTGCCAGGTGCATGGTGCCCGCCCTCCAGTTAATTTAACCTGGTTTAATGCTTCTCAACCTATGGATCCCGAGGAGAATGATTTAATGGAAATTAGAACAAGAGCGGTAAGAACAATATTTAAATATTAATAAATATTTAAGTAATAAACGCAAAGACCAGAGAAAATTGTACCACCAAACTTAAGCAGAAAAATCAACATTTTTAACACCATTCAACGTTTCACTTACCAACATTCGATAACGACTATCGCAAACCCTTCATTCTCGTACATATGACAACAATATTAGTAATGCATTATGCATTGTTAATAACAGCATCGAGATTTCTTTACTATTACAAACATTCGACAACCACTATTACATAGTTTGGGAACGAAATCAATAACGAATCATTAGTAATATCAATCGTTAATTTACTGTTACAAAAATTTGTTGCATTAAAAAGTTCTATACAATCTGTCGAACTTACATTTCGAAAATTATTCGGCACTGTAAACCATATATGTATTTATTTAATTTGAGAAAATTCCAATTTATCCCTCTAATGCAGGGAAAGGCAACCTATGCTATTACATTTTGCAATTGTATTAGTATTATACTCTCTTCGCTCTCAACACAAATCGGTGTTGCCAGAAAACTTTCGTCACTTATACCCAATTAAAAATTTAAAATCTCCAAAAATCTCTATTTTATTATTTGCGAAAAACTAGAAAATCAGTCAGGAAATTGCATTACATCTTCAACATTTATTTCATATGGGCAAAATTTTATGCGTATTAAATTTTCAAATGTCCAGCAAAACCTTCTTTTTTACCCAACATTACATTGGCACCATCAGTGCATACAGAGGAAAGCTTACTCTTCTCAGTAAAGGAAAGAACTTTTTTCATTTACAACATCATAAATAAATTTTCCTTTTACATTGTTATGTAAGCCATATAGCGAAAACATTTCTTCGTGGACGTCAAAATTTTCATTGACACTTCTAACACAAATAATTAGCTGAGATATATCGTTCAGATCAGTGCATTCATCTAGGCATATGGAAAAAAATTGGCAATTAAGCATTCTTTTCTTAATGTTTAAATAGATAAATGCACTGATATGCTCAGTCCGTCGAATAATTGTTCGAGCGGACAGGGGAATGCCATTTATAATTTTCCGCATCTCTTCAGACTTTTCACCAAAGCATTTTAAAACGTCATTGCTAAGCTCTTTGAAAAACACTCCATCGTCAAAAGGACGGCAACGTTTAGCAAGAGACGTAGCAACAACAAAAGATGCCATTCTTTAAAAAAAAAACTTTTCAGTTTCTTGTGTTTCTTGTTCAGAGTTTGGTTTACTCGAATCAGCAATAATTTTTTCATAAACATTTTTCTTAAGATTAATAATGAGGGCTTCTCTTGCATCACCAGTAATACTTTCGTATTCCTTGTAATATGCAAGAAAATGCCTTTGCATGTCATGTTTTTTAGTGCGTGATAACGCACGTTGGCAAACCAAGCATTCTGGTTTGTCATAATAATTTAAAAAAAATAAAAAATTCATTTCATATTCATCACACATTTTTAAAAAAAGTTGGGAAACAAATTTTTTTGTCTGGCAACGCTGATTTTTAAATTACACAACCTGTCTGTTTGAATGCTCAAGCTAGACTCATTAAACTTTGTTTATTTCTCTACAATGCGTGTGCACACGTACGTAAGAGAAGAGTAAATGAAAAACGCGGCGCCCATGTTGTGCCTTTCCCTGCTCTAATGCCAGTTTCTAAAATAAAGGCCGAAAAGTTTTAAAATAATTTCTTTTTTTTAATAAAGTTACTACAATTTATGGTATACTGGGTAGGTGGGAAAAGGTCAATGAGTGCCTCAAGACACTCTTTGGCTTTTATTGATAAAAATGTAGTCATTTCTAAGAAGGTACATTTTGTTGATTTTTTTCTGCAAACACTTAACATTAATTGCAAATTAATGGAAAAAAATAAATTACTTGTGATTATGATAAAAAAAAAAAAACATTTGTTGTTTGAGCGGCATAAGTGAATTTTGCATTTCAAACAAAAACAGTGAGTCAGAGACTTTTTGCAATGTTTGCATCATTTTTTACCATTTTCCCTATTTAGCCAGAGAGGGTAATGATTAATGATATCATAGCGGATACTCGCAACTGTTTGAATAGTCTTGCTGCCTATTTTTAAATGATTCGGTTGTGTGCTAAATATGTACTACTCGATCTAAAGCTTGGGCGACCTACTAACTGATTTTCTTGATATTCAACTAGCAGCAATGGCTTCCCGAAATTCTGTTAACTCAAGCGTTTTGGAAATACATTGAAAATATATTGTTATTTTTGTGATGAGTGCCTTAAGGCATGGTTAAGCAGTAGCGAGTTATTGTTCAGAAATAATTCGCGAAATTTTAGTTTGTTTAGTTAGATGGAAATGCCTCAAAAATGCTATAAAATTGCACAATTTATGATAGAAGCAAATATGGTGCCCCAACAAATTTATCACAAAATAGCTGTAACATAAATTACTTTTCCTAAAAAATAAATTCTGGCTTTTATTAAACTTATCTTTGCTCTAAGTGTCTAAAAATAAACTTAAATTCTTATGCCCTTATTCATAAAACTTACAACAGGTTTATAAGAGGTTTATAAAGCAAATTTGTTATAAACCTGTTGTAAGTTTTTATGAATAAGGGGGTTAAATTTGTGTGTCTTTTCAAAAACTTATAAAAAAAACTGCTTGAAATTATTTGCTTTTGTTTAAATTTTATTTTTATATTTGTTATTTTTTGTTAATACCAACAGTTTGAAAAAGAGGATGGCACCTATCACACACAGTCCGACCTTATCTTTAATGCTTCACGTTTTGAGAATGACGTTAAATTTGTGTGTCAAGCTGAAAATATTGTTTTACAAATAAATCGTGAAGCACCCATGCAGTCATTATTGACACTGGAGGTGTTGTGTAAGTATTGAATGTGACACAGGATGTTAAAAAAAAAAACAAAAAAAAGTTGTTGTTACATGTTTCTTTTTTTAATATATGAATACATTTGGCGTTAACAATAATTTTTTTTCTGTGTGTTTTATGTGTAAAATTTTATAATGGTTTTGTGTATTATGTTATTTTTATTTTTATTTTGTTGCTGCCTTTTAGATCCTCCTGTGGTTAAAGTTAGTCCCCCAGAAATAACCGTAAATACTAGTGATACAGTATTGTTGAATTGTGAATATGTGGCAAATCCAGCATCATTGGATCAAGTTGTATGGTAAGTGTGCAGAAATTTTCTATTGATATATATGTAGATTGAGATTGGGGGGTAGAACTAAGGGAGACATATTTTCCAGACGGCAAAGTAAACTTTATTAACACTATTACTATTGTCCGAAAGGTATGAGAAAATGTTATATATTCCACAAGAAAAAGTATACTGAAGGCTAATTTTTTTCTATAATATCAATATTAAGCACAGTAGTCGAAACTCCTAAATTCATTCTACATATGGATTAAATATGTCATCATTAATTTCTAAGGGTCACTCAAAATTTCGAAATACTCCAATTAAATATAAAATACAGTTCTCCTCTATGGCTTTTGAATTTTATTGTTTCACATAGTGCTTCAGCAGTAACTTGTGTTTAGAAGAGCACATCTAGAAAATAGTTTCCTTGTCTTTGCTGGTACATACCCTCTTTTCTGTACAACATTTTCATCACTATTTGGCAGACATGTAACTAAATTTGACTAATGCAATGTTTCAACTGTATTTACCGGGATAGTTGCAGGCTCATTGGTACAGATCTTGCACTTTCAATAACCCTTTGGAAATTACACCAATTCTGATGATCGCAATGCCAGTGAATTTTCCATTTGGGTTTATGTCATATGTCAGGTTAGGTTAGGTTTCGTGGGTAGCCGTTTTTTAAAACAGCTCACTTGGTTCCATTGTGTTGATCACATTGTGATACCCGTTGGTGGGCGACCTATCGATTTCAAACCGCATCGGTTGCTTCCCTGTCGAACCATCCAGACTCCTTGGCAAAGGTGCTGATGCATCTCGGATTAATCCTAGATAGTGCACCTAAACATGGAAGAAAGGGTGCCCCGAGTATCCGTTCCCTTTTCATCGATAGGGCCGGGCATTCGCAGAGGAAGTGGATGACTGTCTACTCCTCCTCCTCGTTGTGACAGCTTCTACAAAAGTCATTGTATTGTAGACCAAGTCTTCTGGCGTGTGTCCCAAAAGTACAGTGACCTGTAAGTAGAGAGACAGTAAGCCTAATTAGGTCGCGCGAAAACTATGTAATGATTTCGTCCTTCCCGCATCAAATAAGGGTCAAGTGGACCTTGCAATAGAGCAGTTGATTTCGTTCGTCCACCTTACCTGAGCAAGTCTGAACATTTCATCTTAAATGAGTAATTTCAGACTTTTCATGTTAATGCCAGTGAATGAGTCAATCTCCTCATCAGCCAACGTTATACCTTTCTTGGCAAAGTCATCAGCAATATAGTTACCCTGAATCGAGCTATGACCAGGGACCCATATTAGCGCTATCCTAGAATGTTCCGCTATCTCGTTGAGAGATATCCGGCATTCTGCGGTTAACCTAGATGTCACGTAGACACCTGCTATATTACTTACGGCGGCTTTGCTGTCAGTAAATATACATATATCTCCAGATGCTCGATAATACTTCATGGCATATGTTACATTTGTGTTGAAACAACCTGTACAATCAACCTAATTATTAAATTTTGGTGGACAAAACTCTGTTATCGATAATTCAAACACATTTTTTTGAAATACCTAAATATATTTTTAATAATTCCACTTTAATTTAAATTATCTTACTTTAAAACTATTAAAAAAAGATATTCAAATAAATTATGCATTAAATGTAACAGTATAAGAACAAGCGGTAAAACTTGAAACATTTATACATTGCATTTTATTAAAAAATAAAGACAAATTAAAAAAAAAACCAACTTCAACAGCGTTAAACCCAAAAACAATACAAACCGCAGCCAACTGTCACATACCTTTTATGCATATGTATAACAGGCTTTGGAAAACGCAAGTGCGTATAAGTGTATGTATGTGTGTAAATGTATACAGATAAAATCTTACGCTACCTTAAACACAAAAACACATACATACCCGTACACCTATAAAGCAGCAAACATACCTACTGACAACAAACCACCCACGCATTCATATAAAGCAATCAAATGGTGGCTTGATACAATGAACATGCACTAACACATGCTAACAGGAGCGTACATACCCAGCATACCACCCAGCATACCATTTTCGGAGCGCTCCGAAAAAGGAGTCAAAAAAGAGTCCAACAAAAGAGCATTTTCGGAGCGCTCAGAAAAAAGGAGTCAGAAAAGAGTCTAACTAAAGAGCATTTTCGGAGCGAAGTATGACTCAGAAATTCCACTTAATTATGTGTGTACCAAAGCGTTGTTGTCCTGTTATTTGTGCTTTGAACAAAAAAAAATATAGTTGTACCACACAAAAATGATAAAAACAAGATTACACAGAGCCCAAGAAAAACCTCATAAAAGACTCTTTCCTGGCATTATATAAGAGCTCTTTAAAGCCCAAAAAAAAAAAATCATAAAAGACTCTTTTCTGGCATTATCTAAGAGCTCTTTCTGACGGACCATTTTCGAATGTAATGACCCTCTTTTCTGAAGGTTTTCGGAGCAATTATGATTGTTTTTTGGGCTCATAAAGAGCGGTAACGCTCCGAAAATGGTGTCAGAAAAGACTCTTTTCGGACTCATATGGCTTGCTGGGTATAGACATAAATACTTGTGTGTGTGCGGTTTTGGGTAAGAGGCAGTGAATGTTTAAGCCTATGCTAAAAATGTAAATTTCTGTTATAGTAGCTGTAGTTGGTATTTGTTGCTCTTGTTGTACCATTTTAATTTTACGTTTCGCTGGCATTGTAAGTGTATAAGATGCACCACTACTACTGCTGCTACTGCTACTCTGCTCTGTGCTCTATACCTACTGCCTGCCACTAACAATACTACAGATCAGAGAAAAATACTTAAACATTTTTGCATACGTGCAACACTCTTAGCAACAGGAACACAACCAACAAAAAAAAAAAACACACAAAAATGAAAAGAGTGAGTGACAGACTGACTGACTGATTGCAGGAAAATAAATTGTATGTGAGTGTGTGTCTGTGTATGTGTGTAAATGACAAATACTTCAAAACAAAAGTGACATATAAGTTATACAAACACGTTTCCTTAAACATACCTACCATTACATGTATGCTTGAAGCTGTGAGTATTCTGCTTTAATTCTTATTGAAAAAGAGTGTGTGTGTGTGTCCAAATTCTGCTACAGTGAAAGACAAATTAAAACTTTGTTTAAATTTTAGTTGTAGTCTTTTTTAATTAAATGTATGTATGAGAGCTTTCAAGATTTTATTAATAAAGCTAGTCTAAACTATGTCTTGGTGTTAAGTAAAGCTTTCGTGAAAGTGTGAGATTTATTATTGGGTGTATAACTTAAAATTGTGAAATATTTTAGATTTGAAATGCTTGTACAATATAAAGTTATTCAATGTCTTGGCCCTTGTTAGCTTCGACCTTTTTGTCATATATCTGGCAACATATCGATTCAACGGCGAAAGAACTGCTTATAGAATAATTGTATTATTTAGTTGAACTGTTACTATTTTAATTTTTGATATTTTCTTTTAGTTAGGCTTAAGTTCATTAAATTTAATTTTCATTAAATTATTTTTACTGAAGAAGGAATTGTTTAACAACTTGAAAAATTTTATTTTTGATAATTTTTCTTGACTAGGATTCGAACCTGGGTTGTTGGTTGAATTTACATATGTTTCGAGA
The DNA here is from genome assembly GCA_916048285.2 of Bellardia pandia. Classification (NCBI taxonomy): domain Eukaryota; kingdom Metazoa; phylum Arthropoda; class Insecta; order Diptera; family Calliphoridae; genus Bellardia; species Bellardia pandia. The sequence goes on along the minus strand of OU696531.1, from coordinate 94,306,261 downwards.
ACTGCTTATCTTTTAAAATTAAGTACGATTCAAGCTATTTACGGGTATCCTGTTCTGAAGTGAAGTGTATACTAGAGAGAAAATTGTGCATTGTACAACATAAATAGTGGTCTGGCGTGTGGGCCAAAGCTTCCTTCTTCTACTTTCTAAGTAGTTTTTAACAGGTATTGCAACATGTGGCCGAGTATTGTCCTGATGGAATATTAAGCTTTTATGTCTGTCCGCATATAAACGAATCAGTTGCATTCGTTGCAAGTTTATTGTGTTTATCTGACCAGATTTCGGCATCTGACAATGAAAAGGATGCTTTTGGTGCCAACGAATACATAGCATTACCATAGCTCCATGGATATTTGGCTTTGGTGTCGATTCGACTTCACATACGATCTCTTGCAAAAGTGATTTAATTTTATATTATTTCGGACATGCAAAATCGTCATGCAAGATCCCTTGGTTTCAGTTCATACGGTATCTAATTTCGCTACTTTGCTGTAGCTCTCAATTTTTTTGGAAGCTCTTGTTGATTTTGATAACATTCTTCATGGAATAACTCCTCCAATTCTTGGTCTTCAAACGATTTTAGCTAGCATTGGCAATCTTTGTCTACCGTGTCAAAATCAATACCTCTAAATCGCACAAATTATCTCCCAGATGTAAAATATGAGCTTTATATTTGTTCTACAAAAAAAAAAAAAATAAATTGAAGACCTTATGTTTCATATAAGCCCTTTTTCTTAACAACTCTAGCCCTTAAATACCTGAAATTGAAAATATGTTCCAATTGCAGAAATAAATTTTTGTTCTACCATGTATTTCATCTACAAATTACGAATTTTAGTTCCAATTCAGAAAAAAATACTCCTGGAAAGCTCCAGGACAAAAACAAGGAAGACAGTCCGTAGACGGTCTTAGTAGCTTAACGGGAAAAACCCGGTATTTTTAATACTCTACTCTACTGATGACCGTCTATAAAGTTAACTAGAGATCAGTTTATTAATAGCGTTAAGCAGCAAGGTGTTTTAACCCTTAAATGCATAAGGTCAGAACGTCTACAAAAGTAACGAAAACTCTGGCCGGAATGTTACGTTAGATAATTTTTTCACTTCGCTGCCGTTGCTAGAAGAATTCTTGAAATGGAATATGTCTATTGTCGGAACCTTAAAGAAAAATAAACGGTACGTGCCCGAATTCGGGTTTGGACCAAGCGCAATGATAATGTCTTACGTCCCAGCAAAAGGCAAAGCAGTTGTGTTGCTTTCATCGATGCATCGTGATTCGGTTATGTCTGACGTAGACACATGAAATTATTTTATATTACAATGCGACAAAAAGCGGTGTGGACACAGTAAAGTAGCGACAACACGTTGGCCGCTGGCCATGTTTTTCAATTTGTTGGACATTGCAGCCCTTGCAACAATCCTCACAGTAGCGTAAAGAAGTCGCGACGTAGGCAAATCTCTGTATACCGCAAATTAGAATTCGAGCCCAGAATCGACTGGTAATCAGCTAATTCTTTATCAAAGCAGCAATTGAATGCGTTTTAGGTATGAACACGTTTGACAATTTTTTGCTCAAACTAAAATTTATTTCACATTGAAGGTGAATCGATCTCTGCATTCGACTGTGGTGATAATTTTGAGGCCAACGATGAGCCAGAGAGAGATTCAACAGGACGAATCAAGCAAAAGGGAGGTTAATATATGTGTTATAGCGACTCCAAAAAGAAAAGAGCTACCCGTCAAGAATGCATCACATGCAAAAAAACAATATGCGCTCACGCAAACCAAGTGTCAAATTCAAAAAAAAAAAAAAAAAAACGCAGCTTACGGTCATAGATAAAATTTTCTTTTGTTGCCCTAAACTAATTTTTTTATAAAAATTAATAAAGGTTCCATTTGTTCCTATGTATCTACCATGGTAGATATGAATGAGCCTATGTATAAAGGGTGTTTTTTTTACAGGTTTGTTTTTCGAAAAGAGATAAAACTGGCATTTTGTGGTCAAATCTGGCAACTCTATGTCATTTATGTTCAGTTTGGTTTGCCATTTCATCATGAACAGGGTGACAAAAGAACAACGCTTGCCATTCGTGCAAATTTATTTCGAAAATAACGGTTCAGTTGGCGAAGTTTACATCGCAAAATTTTGTTCAGTGATGAGGCTCATTTTTGGTTGAATGGCTACGCCAACAAGCAAAATTGCCGCATTTGGAGTGAAGAGAATCCACATGAGACCCTTGAGACGCCATTACATCCACAAAAACTGACTGTTTGGTGTGCTCTATGGGCTGGTGGAGTCATTGGGCCATACTTCTTCCGAAATAATGCTGGAGAGGCAGTTACCGTTAATGGAGACCGGTATAGAGCCATGATAACCGACCATTTTGTTCCCGAATTGGATGGCATTAATGTGGATGAGTTGTGGTTCCAACAAGACGGCGCTACATGCCACACAGCGCACGCCACAATCGATTTATTGAAGGAAACATTCGATGAGCGCATAATTTCGCGGAATGGACCTGTCAATTGGCCACCAAGATCGTGTGATTTGACACCATTGGATTATTATCTTTGGGGATATGTGAAGTCGCTCGTCTACGCCAACAAACCAGAAACGTTAGGGGAATTGGAAGCCAACATTCGTGGCGTTATTGCCGACATACGGCCCCATATGCTCGAAAAAGTGGTTGAAAATTGGACCTGCAAAATTGGCTTTATTCGAGCCAGCCGCGGCGATATTTAAACATTAATGGCATAAAATTATCATTCCAATAAAGCCAAATTGATGGTCATTGAAACGATTTTCTTGTGTTTTATTTCAATTCGAAGTTCTATACCTCTCAAAAAAACACCCTATACAAAAAAACAAATTTTGAAAAAAGCTGTGAAAAACTACTTTTAACATTTAATGATGTTATTACATAAAAAAACAATAAAAATTTGATAACAAAGCTGAGACTATTTTAAAATTTATTAAAAACTCGAAAAGTTATTAACACATCGGGTAGATACTTGAGTGCGAAGGTTAAAGCTTATAAAATTCACTACACTTTTCGATGAATAGCATGTAATAATATATACTAGCAAATCAGCTCTTACGATGCTGTACCTAGAACTGTAATATAAATTCCCCTTCAAATACTGTTTTTGGATGTCTGATTTTTTATTCTTAAAACTTCTGTGAATTTGTGAATTGGTTAGAAATCAGTCTCCTCAAAATTTAACTCATACTGTAAATTTTCTGCTGCCTGCCTGCATGTATATTTGATTATCGCAGCAGAAAATTTATATATTTTTCATTATAGAAAATTTCTTCTTTTTAAATACATATATTAAAATAAATTATACATACACAAGTATAAATATACATATTGTATAGTTACCCAGCAGGTAAAAGATGCTGTAAAGAGGCCTTTCAAAAGGCCTTATTTTGTGCTCACAATGACTTCCAGTAGCACTGCAAAATCGTTCCAATTTTACATGGCGTGTCTTTGTTACTGGTTAGATGCCTGATAGAAGGCCTACTTGAGAAGAGCCATTGGAAGGTCTACCAAATGATGCCTCACACAAGAAGTTATTAAAAGTCTGCTAAATTAATAATTACATTGAGGAAAGTCAAAAAGGGGTTTTAAATTAATTTAAAAAATCACATGTATTTGAAGTACTGCTTCAAGCATACTTTATACCACAAACTTTCATAAAAGACTAACCCCCTTATTCATAAAACTTGTCAAGGGTTTATAACAGGCTTATAAATCAAATACCTATACAAAATTTGCTTTATAAGCCTGTTATAATCCCTTGATAAGTTTTTGTGAATTAGACTGTAAATTTATAGACGCTCCCTTTATTCATTTTCATTACTTGTATGACAGAGTGTGCAAAATAATGTTTGTTGTTGTAGTGACGATATACGGAAATCATTACAAAACCATTCGTGTTTGCTATTGAAATCATCATTCTTTTGAAATGTGTATGAAACGTAGTAAAAAGGAGTGAGCAAAATAATGAATGTTGAAACCACGTTTTGTTGACATTCTTTTGTAATGCAATTTTGAATGTATATGAAACACCTTCTAGAACGCCTTCTGAGAGAAGGCATAATGTAATGAGTATCAAATAATTTAGAATGTGTAATAAGGTCTTCTATAAGGCCTGCAAATGGCAGCACTTGCAATTTTTCCTGCTGTTTACATAGTCATATAAGACTCACACATCTATCTATAAATTTTTTTCGTACATGTTTAAGGCACAACTGTCTTTGCAATAAATTTTTCATATTCTTTATCTTGGCATTTTTCATCTTCATCAGTATGCTAGTGTATGGGTGTTTTTTTTCCAAAAATTTTATTTAACTATCAAATGAAATGCAATTTCAGTTAAGACCTTGTATACCCTATATTTAGTGTTTGTAAGACACTTCGGTCGTTTTGCACCAGGCAAAGTTTCTATGGTATTGTGTTTGCTATACTGTTGCATTGTACAGTGATGGCTTTTAACGGTTTGACAAATTTACCCAGTTTACTTCTATCTAAGTCAATTATGATTTTGCGAGTAAATTTTTCAATACCTATACTTATGGCTAAATTCACAGTCTTTAGTTAGCTAATGGCAAAGGCTTAACTAATGATTCTTTATTCGCAATGCTTAGTTTGTCATAAGAATAACAAGTAATAGTTGAACAATAGTTAGTATATTAGTTTACCAATGGTTAGCTAATGACCGAAAATTCGGCCATTAATGTCACAACTTAATCTTTTTTTAATAATAAATTATGAAACTTGCATTATTTTGTATATATGATATTATTTATATTAACATAATTAAGCCCTTCTTTTAACAATGTATAGTGTTGACTTAATATTTTTAAATACTTTAAATATTTTTATAGAGTCTCATAATTTTTAATGCAAAGCAATATTAGAAACATTTAAAAAAAATTCATATTTACCAAATTCCTTTAACATTGAAAATGTATTGTAAAACTACATATATTAAAACGTTTATATATATATATTGATTTCTATGGTTCTAAGTTGGAACAAAGATCCGTAACAAAATTCTTCCATTGGGATCTGTCCTGTGCGATTAGTCTGATCTCAGACCATGTTCTTCTTGTTTCGCTAATCTCGGATTCTAGTTGCCTTCTCCAGGTGTTAGCTGGGGCCAAATTACCGCATTCGATATCGAGTAAAATTGATCGTAAATTTCTTATTTGATATTATGTCATACGATATCGAGTAAGAAATTTAGTAAATTTTATCATAATTTCGATATCGAAATCATTTTTCGATACGATAGCTCATTCGATCACGAATGCGGTAATTTGGTCCCTGGTCTACTTCTTCTTCTGCTGCCATGAGGGTTCCAATCAATTGCCATCTTTGGTATATCATCATGAGGTCTTCTCAGAATATGGCCAACCCCGCTCCATTTCCTCTTTGCAATTTCTATGCGAATCGGTATTTCACCTGTTCTTTGCCAGAGGTCTCTGTTGGAAATTACGTTCGGCCAAAATATTCGCAAAATTTTTTGCAAGCAACGATTAACAAATACTTGCAGGGATTGGATATCGCCTGAAGTAGAGTTCCAAGACTCGCATCCATATAGCAGGATAGAGCGAACATTAGAGGAGAAAAGGCGAAGCTTGGTTTTTATATGTATTTGTGGTGACTTCCATACTCTTTGTAATGCACCAAAAGACTGTTTCGCTTTCCTTATGCGAGATGCAATATCATCACGTGAGCCGCCTGTTGTTGATATGACACTTCCTAGGTAGCAAAACGATTGAACATCTTTTAGTTCTATGTTGTTTACTCGAAACTTGGAGAGATTACTCGAATTGATACGTAGAGCCTTAGTTTTGTCAAAATTAATATGAAGACCAACACCAGATGCTAGCTGATGTATCTGGTCCAGTTTGGCTGACATGTCGGTAAAGTTATGTGCGAGCAGGCAAATATCATCAGCATAATCAAGGTCTTCCAATCGACCATTCATACCCCATGTAATGCCTCTTCTTATTCGGGTTGCTTGCTGCATAATTGAGTCCAATACAATATTGAATAACAGAGGAGATAGGATACATCCCTGTCGTACCCCAGTGCTTACACCAATTGGATTGCTTAACATGCGTTCATGCAGTACTCGACATGTTGAGTTGTCATACAGAGCTTTGATTAAGTCGATTGCCACAAGTGAAACTCCCTTGCATCGAAGTGCGTGCCAAATTGCCTGATGGTGGATCATATGGAATGCTTTGGCGAAATCGATAAATATCAGGTATAGTGGAGATCTCCATTACACCGACTGTTCCACTATGATCCGTGCAAGATCGGTGTGGTCTGAAACCAGCTTGCTCGTTTCGAAGATCTGCTGAAATTGATGATGCCAGTCTAGCATGGAGTATATTCGCTAAAACGTTTGCTATTGGGATATTTATATTTATTGTTACTCCTGAAAAACTTTCAACCATTAGTAATGAAAAGGAAGTTAGAAAAATTAAAAATTACGTATCTTGGGTACAGACACATTTTGGTCCTTTATTGGTTCTTTTTATTTAATGGAGATTTAAAAATCGCCAATTTTCCATTGTTTTAGCAAAGTCAACAAGTCAGACATTGAATATAAGCTGACGCTTCCAAATTAAACTGGGTGCATCATATATATATTTCGGCAATTTCGGCATTAGAACAGGCTTACATATACAATTGGTACTGTCGTATGTAGACTTTTCTTAAAATTTGACCGTTATTATAAATAATATTTTTGTTTGTTTTTAATTCAAAACAAATTGACAATTGCTCCCAAAGATATATGGAAAATAGCTTCATTACTTTGTAGACTATTAAAAAGAAAAACATTTTTGTTCACTTATTACAAAAAAAAAGATTAATATAGACCCTATGAATCGTAAGTTTTTTTACCTAATATCAGGTTTAAAGCAACTTTGCGTTCGTTGTCCCTGCTACTTTATTCTTTTTATGTCATTAGTGCATAAAGAAAACCGGAAAAAAGCAACGACACTAAAACATATGATGATGACTTTAGTTTACAATGTAGCATAATTAAGAGCAAAGAATCCTTAACAGCACAGCTGACAGACATTTCCTCTGTTTGTGTTTCTTTACTTGTTTTTAATTTTATATAACAAATATTTTGTTATCAGCCAAGTTACACACAATCTCTTGCTTAAACTACTAGTATGTTAAAGCCAAGATGCATGTGTGCACAAATATCCAAAAAAAAAAATTTTGATGAAAATGTTAAGCTTTTGACTTATTCCTTGTTGTTTTTACTTTAGCAAACAGCAACCAACCAACTATTATCGTCATTTTGAAACCACTATTTTCATATTATACAAATGCATGGGCATATATGCAAGCATATGTTCATATAATGTAAAGTTTATGGCAATAGTTGTCTATAAAGTTTATTTTGTTATAGAGTATGTGTACACATATACACCAGCATTTTACACTTGACTGAGTTGAAAGCATAGTTCTAGGGGGGGTTTTTTGTGCAGCATACTCTTTGGAAGTGTATAGGTCTCTCTGTGTGTATTAAGTCAGTTTGTTGCATGAATTCAATTTTCTTAAGATTTTCCAAAAATGTTGTCAATTTGAGTTGATATGTGGTTGCTAGAAGTGAAGCATTGAAAAACTGCTTTTCTTTTTTATCTTTGTAGCATAGTATGTGTATTCGAGTAAGTGTGTAGGGTTTTGTGTGACTGTATTTAATTTTGTTAGGTGACTTTTAAAGCACTTTCGTAGTTGGTTTTTGTTCTTGTTTTTGGCTCTTGCTTTTGTGTTAGTTGTGTTGCAGTTGTCACATTTGCTTTTTTGTGGCATTTTCAATTAGAGCATGTGGCGTTTTTTTGGTTTTTTCTCTAGTTATCTTTAAAGTGTCTTTAAAAAAAAAATAGACTTTTTTCATTATGTCACAGCAAGTGAAAAACATATTAAGACTTATTTAAGATAATAAGTTTTATAGCAAAATAAGCTTTTGTTCTATACATTTCTAGACACTAACAATTGCACACTTACTGATTGCCTAAATAATTTAAATTCTTTTAGATTAAAATGTATGTATATTATAAATTTTGCCAAATGAATGCCTTGTGTAGTACCCTAGTCATATAAATTGTCACAGCTATATTTAAATGATAATAAATATTAAATTCATTTGAAACGTTGCCTCCACAATCCATATATAGCTAAAACTTAAACAGCAACCGCATCACAAACCCAAAAACTAAGGCAACTCTTCCGTTCTATGCTAAGCTCATACTGCAAATTTTTGTATGTATATATCCTTGTCTTCCTTTTGTTTACAGCTGTTATTATCAGTTACGCATAGCACATGCTCCATAAGGACTTACAAACATTCTACAAATGTTGCTACTACTGCTGCTGTTGCATGCATCGGTAAACATTTGTAGCAAAAGTGATGCTGCTGTTGCACCCAGCACCCAGTTAGGCAACAGCCGTGCTGTAGCATTTCGATAAATAATTGTTAGTTAGTATTGCATTGTCATCTAGTTTTGTCAGCAGTTGTGCGTGTGTTGCTTATGTTCCTGTTCTGTTTATATTTGCCTCAAATGTTATATTTGTTTTTAATTAGAAAATTTTGTAGTAATTCGTTAGCAAGCAGCATTGCATGCAACTTAAATGAAACAAATAATTGTCATTTAAGTCTGAAATGTGATGAAAATTTAACATAATATTTGCTAGCCAAAATATATAAGGCTGGCATGAGTATATGATTTCGAGCAACATTTGCAATTAGAAAAGTTTTAAGGCTGTAATTAGATCAAAAAGTTGATGTGCGATATCTTACAGATTGTGTTTTAAAGCTGTAAAATATACATTTAGTTGATAGCAGGCTGTGGAACAGTTAAAAATATCTAGCTAGGGAATCACAAGGTATTTATGTTTCATATGATATTTCAAGTGTGTGTAAATTATGTTTTTGAATAAAACACAACATTTAATGAAACAATTTAACGGAATTCGTGTAGCATATTTACGATTATTTTAGGTACTTTGCTATTGAAAATCAGTAACATCGATGTAGTAGACAAAAAGTTATAAAGCCAAAAAAGGCAACCTTAAAAATTGAAATATTTAAAGGAAACCCAATTTTAATACAGATACAGAGTGCGCAAAACCTTCACATTTGACCGAACTTGACGCGCTTGGCTCTTTTGGAAGTTTCCATTGGGATGATTGGGCTTTGGTTTCAATGTCATAGCCATACACCCATGATTCGTCACCAGTTATGAGCTTGTTGAGGAAATCTAATCTGGATCGTCTTTGAAGATATTCAACAGCTCCTGAGCGATGTCCATGTGATGTTGTTTTTGCTCAAAATTTAGCAATTTTGGAACAATCTTCGTTGCCGCACGTTTCATGCCTAAAGCATCCGTAAAAATTACTTGGCATGTTCCGAACGATGTGTCAACATCATCAGCAACCTCTGTGATAGTGATTCGACGATTATCCAAAATCATTTGCTTCACTACTTCAATATTTTCATCGGTTGTTGACGTGCTCGGGCGAACAGAACGAGCATCGTCATTGACATTTACTCGGCCTTCCTTAAATCGGTTATATTCAGTGTTGGCATTTTAAAAATAAAGAAAAGCATCAAGTGTTTAGTAAAAACGGGTTAAAAGGGTAAAAAGCGCCAAAAAAAATTAACAAAAATTTTAGTACCGTGATGTTTTGCTTTGCAAATAACAACTAAAAAATATATTAAAATTAGCAATAAAACAAAGGGTAACAAACAAGAAACTTAGAATATCAAAACGCATGTTAAAATTTTTAAATAAATAATTAATTTTATTATCAATTCAGTTACCAGAAGTAAACAAAAAATTAAAATAAAATAACAATTCATGAAAAACAAAATATAAAGTTTTATAGAAAAACAATTTAATTTTCAAATACATCTGTTTCATAATCATCATCATCAGGCCACAAAACAGATTTATTGAAATATTCAGACCTTTTATAAATTTGATTTGAATTAATTTTGAATTAAATACTTGTAGATAATTTGTAATTGCAACAACAAACTTTTGGCTGAGTTTAAAGAAAGTCGGTTTCTGATCTTTGGTTTAAAAAAATTCATTAAACTAAACGTTCTTAGATTTCGGCATTTGAGTAAGGAATAGAAAGTATACGAATAACAAAGTCAGCTAGTCCATGAAAAGATTTTCTCCCAAATAATTTTTAAATTTGTAGACTTCAATCTAAAATGCATCAGTTCTTTCAATATTTTTCCATTTTTGCAACGTTAGGTTCTTTAGGGAAATTTCTATTTTATTTATTAGAAACGAATCATCAATGAAGTTTTGTATGAAATCAATAATATCCACTTCGCAATTTTTAAAATATTGTCAACACTAAATAACGATATTTTTGAAGCAATATAAAATTTGAAGGAAGTCTACGTCTTTGTTCGAGTACGTGATATTTTGTAAATTCTATAAAATTGTTCAATTATTTTATAATCTCTGCAAGACTTTTCGTAATGATAGCCAAGATAACAAAGTTCGGTAACGCTTTCATCTAAATTACCTTCTAGATAATCAAAGTTTGTAATACTTTTAATCAGGTAATACAAATCGCTGTAAAGCTTGAGATGGTCCGCATTGGCTGCCTCGAAAGCTAGATTTATTTTTTGGACTTCTTCCAAAACTGCACCAAAAAATAGCAAAAGCGTTAAAAAATACCCTTTTTTAAAAAATGGTATTTGAAAAAAATAAAAGGGTAACGAGACCAAAAAAGCGTCATAAAATACCCGAAAAGCGTCAAAATGGCAACACTGCTTCTGTAGCAATACGCAAAGTTTGTTTGTGGGTGGACAGAAAGCGAGCCTTTCGCGATATTGGCTAACACTCAGCAGTAAAAAAAAACTAAAACCTGCATTTTCGATAAAAAAAAAAAATGTTTAACACACGGTTCAAGTTTGTCAGAGAGCTCAGCAGAAGAAATGGAAATGTATAATCTGTTCAGACGAATGTAAATTCAATCGTTTCAAGCCGATGGTAAACAATAATACTGGCGCCGAACCATCCAGGCAATTTAAAGACTCTATGTTAAGGAAACAGTGGAAGGAAAGTCATGCTGTGGGATTGCTGCAGATCGCACCACAGCAAAGAATCAAAGATATAATGAGGACAGAAAACTATCTGCTTATTTTGCAAATCAATCTTCTCGATTTTATAGATAAGAGCTTCTATTATGTGAATGAAGTAACTTTTCAGCTGGTGACCCCGGACATTTTCAAAATCGATTAAAATAATGGCTTGTCGAGCAGAATTTTCTTTTGATGCAGTTGCCAGCAAAAAGTGCCCACCTTAATTCGATTCAGAAATTACCGTGAAAAGGCGGGTGGAACAATACCGATTAACTACAACCCATTTAGACGGGCTTGGGCAGCGGGTTATTCCAAATTAATTAATTGAGATATTGGTGGAGAGTATGCCAAGACTTGTTAAAAGTGTTTAAACAAATAATATTCTTTTGACTAAATATTTAAAATACTCTCGAATACAACAATAATATGTTTCCTAAAGTACATGCGAGTGTTTTAGTTTTGTTTGTTTGTTTTTTATTATAACTTGATGTTTTAGTATTGCAGTATTTATTATATTTTATTTGACTATACGAGTATTTCAAAAATTGTTCAAGCTTAAGGTCTTTTTTTTATTAAAATAAATTTTTTTATTTTCTAATTTTTCTAATTTTTAATTTGCTAAAAAAAACATAAATATTTCAGAAATTGATCATCCTTAAGGTCTTTCTTTTTTATTTTCAATATTTCGCTACGTATTTCTGTAGCTTCTGCAGGAAAAAAAACGTTACACAAAGACGTAGCGAAATATTAAAAATAAAAAAATATATTTTGGTAAAAAAACAGCTTGAATAATTTCTGAAATATTGATGAATATTGATAAATTAAATTAAATAAATTACAAAAACACTTTTAAACATTTTTTTTTTATTTTTTGTTTTACATACAATAACGATTACACAAAGTGGATTTGTAACGACACCATCGTTTCGACGCTAATTATTACTGTATTTTTTTACAAGGATTATTATATGGACTTTGTCTTGGCACATGTATATGCGGGGCAAGTTAACAGATATAGGATTTTCAAGTTTAATAATGTTTTTTATCGTTTGCTGTTTACTAAATTTAGAAATCATGCTTAAAACGACCATACTCATATAAAGAACCTATTAGAAATGTCTGTAAATTATTCTAAAACGGCAAAGAAAATCTCTTTTAATTTTAGTTTAATTAGTCAATAAATCAAATTTTTAAATTATTATTAATAGTTTTAGTTTTTACAAATGTTTAGCAGCTTTTGTTTACTTTTTATTTGTTTAGTGCAATATGTGTTCAAATTTCATAACTGAAACTAAAATCTATTTGCTCTGTATTAAAAGCCATGATAAGCGAAAGGTCACCAGATAAGTAGGGTAAGAGATCTGCTCTACGAAGGTAAACATTTTGTGATTGTAACATGTCGCATTAATGAAATACAAAAGTTTTCCAATATTTCATTGCTTTATTCACAAAAAGTGTCAACTGTGCAATTTTCTATTTTTTGAAAAAAAAATTCTCAAATTATGAAAAATGGCTGCTATTTCTACAAAAAACCTTCAGGTGTCGTATACGTAATATTTAACTCAAACTCGAATTAAATATCAATCATACGTACTGGTGACTTACAAAACATTCTTTGAGTTGAAATATTTGTGTTGTATCAGTGATGGAAAAATGAAAAATTGAAATGGTACTGACCGTCAACAAAAAGAGTACTTTTTTCAACATATTGGTACTTAATAGGAAATATATTTTTATTCAAAAATAAAATTAATTTAGTTTAATAAAAAAAAAACTACTATAACAACAAACTAAAAATGAATTAATTTTTATGTAAAAAATATGTTTAAAAAAATTTTATTTGTTGTGGGTTAAGATAATAAACATATGAGCATGCCTGCATTTTTTTTAGTGTTAATGCCATATCATTAATAGATCTTTCACCAATATGTTTGAAGTTTTTAAACTCATATTATACACAAAAAATCTCAAACAAGAAATGAGAATTACAAAAATGTACGAAACATAAAAAACTTAGTAAAAATGCATTGGAATTGGTTGCTTGAACAACATTAACAACTTTTGCAAAAAAACGCACACTAACAACAACATGAATAACGAATTTGTGCATTCCTTACGTACTTGTTTTCAAGCCAATGTTGTCAATGATTATAAAAATAGTAACGCTGGATTACTAAACAGGGAACAAAGCAAAACAAACAAAGACTGCTAAATATGATGTGGGGGTACTGTGGTATTTTTGTTGTGAAAAAGTACTGAAAATAGCACATTAGTATTGAATTTGCCATGACTGTGTTGTATTAAATACTTGTAAGTTTGTAAAATAATAAATACTGAATATTACCAAACTGACAGTATTTTCTTATTCTTCTATGTAGGTGCGAAGGATTAATAGTTTAAAAATTTATTAAAAGTCAATAGAAAGTGTCAGAAAATACCCGAAAAGCGTCAAAATGGCAACACTGGTTATATCACAATTGAACTTGTGTTCTGCTGATAGTAGACTCGCCAAACGCCACAGTCAACATCTCAAATGTCATTGCGTATTTAATTTAATTTTTTACACAAAAGTTAATACCGTTTCTTTGATCCATTTTTTCGAATAACTAGTAAAAAATCGAAGAGCACACCAAAATACGACTAACTTTTTATCTGTTAAAAACAAACTGACAATCCAAAATGGCTGATATTGCCAACATACATATATAACAGACATGTGTAATAAAAAGCGAAAATCAAACATACGTAACTCACAAAATTTTAAAATAATGGTTATTTTTTTTATCAGACCTCGTATATACAAAACATCATGTTGTTGTTGTTGGCGGTTTTTTTAGTTGTTTGCATAGTCTTCTTTAAACTTATATTAATAGACCAGTTTGTGTAAAACACTCTCATAACTTAATTAGAAATTCATAATTAATGGTATTAGCCTAGAATATTTGCCTTGAGCCTAAGTAGCTTGGTATTACAAATTAGCTAAATCGTTTTAAAATAGAAAAAAAAATATATAAAGCAAAATAAAAGACAGCCTCAAAAAAATCTTAAGAAAATTACCTATACTTGGGTTTTAACTGTTATGTGTCCAAGATTTCTATATATTTCAACAATAGTAATATTGTTTATCAATTGTTTTAAAATTTCTTTCTCTCTAAACTGCATAAATAACCTACTTACATTGTTCATAACAATTACAACTTATTACTCTTCATATAACCACTAAACACTTTGTTGCTTAATTATACTCGATTACTTGCCCCTGGCAAGACCTTACAAATTTCTCTCATTATAACAACAAATTGTTTATATATTAAAACACAACAATTTGATCTGCCTTTATTGCAAATAAAACGCTAAAAATAATGAGCAGAACTTAAAGTTGAAAAATAAACAGTAAAATAAAAACAATCATGGCAAACATTTAAAGCCATTATAACGCATTTACTACTAACGAGGCCAATAACATGAAAACCTTTACAGCCAGAACTCGCAGAAAAAAATTAGTGTGTGTGTGTGTAAGTGTTTAAGTTTGCAAGAGCGAAAAATTAAGCAGACTATAAAAACAAACAAAAAAAGTACAACATTATCTTTAATACATTTGATGGCAATACATAATAATACTATTAAAAGTGAAGTATACTTTTTTGGGTGCATAAATGAAGTAAAAGTAAAAATATGGCGAACTAAAAAAGAATATGAAACAAGAGAGCACTGGCAGTGGGCAAAAGGCAACAACAACAACAGCAATAACAGCTATAGATTGAAAGAATGAAAATAATTTTAATATTTTTTTCCGTTAGCTATTAAAACGTACATCCGTTTATTAAACGAAAGTACATGCACAGACACATGCAAAGCTAACCGGCAGAAACAGGTACACGCACTTACACACATATTTACAGTGGCAGCAAAAATAGCAAAAGAAACACTATGTCGTACATTTTGAAAGCTTCACTAGTTATAATAATATGAATTTGTAAAGCGTTCGTTTATCTGGAACATTTTTGACAAACTTATCGAAAGTTGCTTTGCAAAACTAGAACGAAACAGCATAATTATTTGCAAAATTATTGCAAATTACTCTTTTCAATATTATTCAAAAGAACGTACATGGAACAAAAATTGCAAAGAGAGTAGAGTATTTGCAAATTACACTTATCAATTTCAACATATCACTTATCACTGATGAACATAAAGTTTTGCAAATTGACGAAAAATTGTTTAAGTGCAAAGTAAAAAATTGATATATTTTTTTTTGTAGAATACGGCGCAGGTCAAAACTGTACTAAAGACTATTGACATCTAATGAGATTGCTGGCTCTTTCTGCTCTTTTGTTTAAATATCCAAAGTCATAGTTGAAGAGGTGACCAAAGAGGTGCTCTACAACAAATTTACCAAATTTATATTTATCATCCGCCACTGTAGCCACAAATAATAACAACACATTGACTTTTACTATTCGGTTGTATATTTCCCTTAAAAAATGCGCGAACTTGCAAAGAGCAAACAACACAAAATAATAATAAAAAAAAAAAAACAAACAACTGAAAAAATATAAAAAAGTAAGAAAATTACAATAAAATTCGATTGTAATGAGATTGCAATGGTCGGTTGGTTGGTTGGCTGGGACGGTTGCGTTGGTTGGCTCCTTGCTACAGCTTGGTGTTGGATGAAAAGAAATTGGATTTGGTTTTCGCATGAGCTTGATATATAGATTATTTGTTGTGTATGTGTAAAAAGCAGGCAAAATGTAGTGGCAGTACAACGAGGTCATTAACTTACAAGCAATTCGGCTTATTGCATTGCTATAATTAAAATTAATTACACTCATGCATACAAGCCGAACAGATTTATGTCTGTATGTGTGTGTTTAAAGGACTTATACTAAATATTACTACAATATTTACACAGAAGTTATGTTTGTATACAACTTTAAATTCTATATATGTATGAATGTATAACTTTCACACACACGACAGTTGCAAATTAAAAATAAAAAAAAAAATTATTATAAAACTTTTTGTTATACATGTCTCTGACACGAGTGTTGAGTTGTTGAACAAGAGCATTAAATGAAATTGCTGGGAATATATTCACGCTGTTGTTGTTGTTTTTTATACATACAGTCATGTGAAAAATAATAGGGACAGTGCTCAACCAGACTTACAATTTGTTTACAACCGGATAATAAATCGAAAATTCTTTCTTGCTTAAACGATTTATTTTTTCTTAAATGGTAGAAAAAAGATTAATAACAAAATTTTTGCAATCCCCGTAATATATTTTGATTTTTTTGTGATTTTGTATGAATTCATAACGTGTGAAAAAATAGGGACACTTTATGAAATTTTAAATTTTTAAATTTTAATTTTTTTTGAATATTGTTGCATAAAGTCTTAGAACTTTGTTGCGGATCATTTGTTATCCAGAACAGTAGCACATCTTTTAGGCATTGAGTCGACTTAATTTTGACGAGCATGTATAAGATTCCAAAGCTCATCGAAATTTGATGGACACTTTCCCCTGATTGCCCTTTTAACTTTTTTCCACAAATATTCTATTGGGTTCAAATTAGGGGACTGTGATGTCCATTCTAAAACATTGATTTTGTTTTCCTGGAACCACTTTTTTGTGTACTTTGCCGTATGCGTTGGGTCATTATCCTGCTGGAAGATCCATTTGAGTGGCATATTTTCTTCTGCATACGACAGCATTGTATTTTTCAAAATTTCAGTGTAATGAGCCGATTTCATTACATTCTGGATACGATATAGAGGACCCACATCATAATCAGGGAATGACCCCCATACTATGAAGCTACCACTACTATTTTTGACCGTCTTTAAAGTTTATTTTAGATTGAATTCGTGAGGGATAGGTCTTCTTACACGTTGGACACCTCAATCAGAAAAAACAAGTTTACTTTTTTTCATCGGACCACTCTAGTCTTTGTTTTGTATTCTTTTTGGATAACAATGACACTTTTCTTGCACTACGCGCTCTACACTCCTCACCGATGAGTGTTTTTCGAATAGATGATGTGTCAACGCCAATATTTAAATCATTTTTTTTTCGTTTAAATGTGATAAATGGATTTTTTTTACGCATCGAATGAAACTTCTCCATATAGAAGGTGTAATTTTTGGTTTTCTACCACGGGTTTCATCTTTGAGAATGCATTTAATAGCATTTTCAACCATCGTTTTTGAAATACCGAGCATTTGTGAAATTTTTCTGTACGAATGTCCGCTTTTACTTAGATTTTTAATATTATTTCGAGTAGCGTGGTCGTAATGAATATTTCTACCCATATTTGCCTAAAAAGTTACAACATGCAATTTATTTTGCAATTAATGTGAAGCTATGAATTTGTTTTTCTCATTGACTTACAAAAAAAGTTTTTTTTTTTAATTTTTATTATTGTCTTTTTACCAAAACGAGAACAGCAGAAATAGCGCACTTTACAAATATATAAAATAATTTGTTATCAAAACGATGGAAAAAAACACGGGATATCTTAATGTCGTTTACAATCATTGCAAAACAACTCTCTTTTATCACTAATTCTTTCATTTTATATGAATACGGAAGCACCAAAGACGGCGCATACAACTGTCCCTATTATTTTTCACATGACTGTATATATTTTAATATATTTAAACAAAGTTATATATAAATTGTATGGCTACATGACAAACAAAAGTGCGTAATATTATGAGAAATAGGTATGCGAATATCGTTTACATGACGCATACTGCACCCTACTTTTATGAAAAGAAATCTAAATATGGTTTCGTTGAAAGGTTTTCTTTGAAACATGTCTCATTTGTTGTTTGTTTCGTCTGCATGATGCTTTACAAAAGCTTTTGTTATAATCATATAATTTTCAATAAAATTTTACAGATAATTTCTAAATATACTTTACACAAACAGTAATAATTGACGTTTCTTATATTTCGAAAAATTAATTTAATTATATTTGTCTGGAATTTACTTTTCACAATTTTTTTTTTCATAATTTTTCATGACTTCTTAGCTTTTTGTAGCTGTTTTTAATAATATAAATAGGAATTTGTTATCTTTATTTATCTCTATTTATGTGAAAAGTTAGGCCGTCCTACTTTATGTTTAATGGCTATTATTGTTAATTGAACAAGTAAATTTTATTGTTAAAAAGTTTTTTTTAGTTGTTTTCACCATAATATTTGCATAATCTTTATTCCATTATCTCTTGCTAAAATTATACTTTACTTATTATATTTTATTATCTTATTAAATTGTCTAACAATAATCTAATCTACTCCACTTTTCTGTTAACATCATTGGGTTTATCTAAAAAAATACCAGACACATTATTTCTAGACAGGTATTGCAAACGGCAGACATGTTGTCTAATAAACGAAACTAGACAGATTTTCTATTAAAACAAATAGATTATAATTTTCTTTTAACAACTTTAGACATTACTTTCGTAAGTACATAAGTAAATAGTAGCAATTGAACTTCAAATAAATTGAAAATAAAAATAAAAGCAAAGCAAAAGGAAAAGTAAAAAGCTTTCTAAAAAAAAATATTATTAATAATATTACACAAATAACATTAATGGATAAAAATCAGCATTTTAAGAGTTTATTATTAGATTGATAGAATACATCAATAAATAAGATGAAGTTTTAAAATTTCATATATGTAATAGTAAATCAAAAAACTTTAAGATTTATTTCGTTTAATAAAATAAAAAAATATTTTATGAATTTCTTTAAGCTTTCCAATAGTGCTTTTTTAACTAAAATGCCTTTTTAAAAGAGTTATAAAACCTGTTTAATTCTTCTGTGGAAATATAATGAAAAACTTGATTAAGCTTTAAAACATTTTTATTGAAATTTTTAGAGTAAAATAAATTTAGCTTATTTTCCATAAAATATTATGGTAAAAATGTTTTTAATACAAACGTTTTCATTATAAAAACTATAAAACTTTTAATATAAAAACTTTTATATAAAACCTTTTGTTATAAAAGTTTTTAATATAAATAACTTAATGTAATTTTTTTTAATCTGAAACTTATTATAAGAACTTTTAATATGAAAATTTTGATATAAAAATTTTCATACTGAAGCTTTTAATATAAAAAGCTTAATATAAAAGCTTTTACTACAACAAGTTTAATATAAAATTTTTTATATTAAAACCTTTTAACAGAAATACTTTTTAAAAGCTATTCATATAAAAACTTTTTAAAAACCCTTCATATAAAAACGTTGTAAAAGCTTTTCATATAAAAGCTTTATTGAAGCTTTTAATAAAAAAAAACTTTATAAAACTCTTATAACTTTATAACTCTTATAATATAGAATATTTACCTTCAATAAAAAAAACTTTAAAGTTTAACTAAAAGCTTTTAATATAAATGTTTTCCATATTAATACTAATGCTACTAGAAATATCTCGATATTTATTGAACGTGTAGCAGTGCTCTATGACACCAAAGCATTTTTTCTTGTCGGTTTTAAAACCAGTTCTGACTATATTGGTTTCTATGACACCCCTGAATATGTTCAATGTAAATGCTTTCCATATTCACAATATTTAACTAAAAAAGGCTTTAATATAAAAACTTTTACAAAATTATATTAATTATAAAACTTTGCATTATAAGCAGTCTTACAACAAAAGCTGTGAGAAAGTTCGATTGAAAATGTTACAGTTAAATAGCTTAAGCTTTATACAAAAGAAAAGTTTGTAGTGTAAACGATTGTGAAGTAAAAGTTTACAACTTAAACGATTTTAAAATTAAAGATGTAAATATAAGCTTTAGCAGCTAATATTTATAATAAGAGCTTTTAATACAAAAGTCATTAAAATAAAAACTTTAAGAAAAAAACTTTTTAAGTAAAACTTTAAATATAAAAGATTTGATGGTTTGAAGTTTTTAATAAATTAGCTTTCAGAAAATCTTTCGAGTATAATATAGAACCATTCAAATATTTTTAATAGAAATATATTAAAACTCTTAACAAATCATTAAGAGTTTTAAAAGTTTTCAATTCACAAAAATGTTTAATATTAAAGCTCATGTAAAATTCCATGTATTCCAATTCCAACATAAATGCTAAGCATTTATATTAAAATAAATATATGATATTTAATTTAATTTATGATGCTCTTATAAAGGTTCTTCGGATTGATTTGTATTAAAATGTCTTCACATATATTAAGTTTTTGAAACAATCTTAAACTTATCATTGCTAAGAAGACAAATAATTAATTGAATTGTTAAAATTAATTAACTTCATATGAAAAAACATTTCTTCTGATTGAAGCTACAATTTCGCTTCAATAGTTTTGCTAGTAACATCTCATATAAAATTTTTACACACAAAAGGCTCTTTTCTCAATAAAAAACAATACTATAATTAAAACTCTGGGTATCAACAACACATTCTTGTAAATCATGTTACAAACCCTAGCTTAATATCCTTTACAATTTTTCCAATAAAGTAGAGTATTGCTTGAAAAAAATACAAGTGATAAAAGTTTAATATGAAATGCTTTACGACACATACAAATGCAATGAAAACAAGCAAACAAAAACGCACACGAAAACAAATACATACTTACACTACTACAAATATGAATAGAGACACTTGTGTTTACATAAAAAAAAGAACTAAATAACGTTCTGAGGTAATATAAACAAACATGTTGTACATATGACAGCCGCCTATAAGTATGCCACAAAAAATATGTTGCACGTTTCACAGTCATGTTTAAGGCAAAAGTGTGTTTGGCTGTAATGTATTTATGAGTGAGTGTGCGTATTTTTTCATTATTTTACAATTTGTATTGCAATTCATGGCTGGTTTGTTAATGCAACTACTATGTGTACTGCTGTTTGCTGGGAGTTGTACGGAAAACAATTGCAAACCAAAGGAAGTTTGTATCCTTCCGCTTACGTATATTTTATAAATAAATATATGTATGTTTGCAAGTGATATATATATAAATTTGAGGTTTTGGTTTTTTGTTGCGCTCGCTCTTGCTTATATATAAAATATTTTCTCCTTGTTTTTTCAGTACTTTTTGCCATTTTGTTAAAGAATTTAAATTAAAATTTTCCGCATACAGTCGCGGAAAAAATGTAATTGAAAAACGTAAACAAACAAAGAAACACGGAAAAAGTCATAAACAACTGTGTTAATTAGCACACGCTCACAACACAACCCGAAAGATATTGACAATTTATACTTGTGTGTTTGCTGGTATGTTGACACATCTCCTGTGCAGCTACTAAAAGTATGCAATAAATGTGTCCATAAAAGAAATTACTCACACAAAAGTATGCAATAAAAATTGTTAACTTATTATTGATATTTGCTCAATAACATTAAATTATAAAGAAATTTCAAAATAAATCCTT
Source organism: Bellardia pandia (assembly GCA_916048285.2). Taxonomy (NCBI): domain Eukaryota; kingdom Metazoa; phylum Arthropoda; class Insecta; order Diptera; family Calliphoridae; genus Bellardia; species Bellardia pandia. The sequence continues at coordinate 94,284,696 of OU696531.1, read as the reverse complement.
CTCTTTTTTTGTGTAGTGGCATATTTTTGTAATGGATATTTTTTTATTTTCATCTGCTTGTTCATTTTAGGTATCGTAATGGCGAAGTGGTCAATGTCAATGATACGGAGCGCTTCGAAGGTGGCAATTCAGAGAATGTAGCCTTGGTTATACGCTCAACGGATAAACAGGATATTGGTAATTATACCTGTCAATTGTCGAATAGCATTGGCAAAGGTGTTTCCGAACAACAAATTGATTTGGATGTGCAATGTAAGTTTATTTTAAATTAAATTTTATTAAATACAAAAATTTAAACTTTTGCATGTGTACATAAAATAACATAAATATTTGCTAACAATTTAACTTACTTCAGATGTACCAATTGTTGAAGTTTTGATGATACCCGAGGGTCCTGTCAAAGAAAGTGACGAATCGAATGTTACTTTATTTTGTAATGTCTTAGCTGCCAATCCATCGGTTTTAACTAAAGTTCGTTGGTATGCCAATTCTACATTGCTCAAGGAATTGCCAGATTGTGAAGAGACCAGGGTAGGTTTTTCGTTTTGCTTTTATTTTTCAGCCAGCATTTTGTTATTGCTACAGTTTTGTGTGTTCGAAAGTTTATTTAATATTGTTGTAGTAAATATTACATTTTCTTTTCTATTGCAACATTGTAGGAGGATTTGTGTCATATTGATCCTAGTAAATTGCTATTGGAAAGTATAGGACGTGGTTTTTTCTATAATTATTCCTGTGAGGGTTACAATGCTGCCGGCTGGGGACCGCGCAGTGAAGATAAAGAATTGTTGGTAAGTAAATATTGTCAAGAAGTATTTTTATTATTGCAATTTTTAACTAAGCACATGAATGAATTTAACATTAGTAGAATGATTTATATTAAAGGAAATAGTCTAAATTAGAGCTTTAAGCAATTTCTAAATTATAAAACGTTTTCTAAACATTAAAACTACTTTTAAAACTTTTAGAATTTTCCAACGATTTCCCCTGAGGTTTTGACGTTCTTCTGTAGCTTTTAGCAATTCTTAAAAGCTAAAGTTATTTCAGCTTTTATTCCGTTAATACTTTTCGTCAAAGAAAAATAATTTCATAAAGTTTAAAAAATGTCTTGAAAGCCTTAGGACTTTTGTAAAGTTTAAAAGTTTAATCATTTTTAAATTGTGTTTGTAGCTTTAGACTTTAACATATTCTGTAAAGATTTAATATATTTTAAACCTTTTTTTGCAACTTTAAGTATTTTTATTAATTTATTTATGACAAATTATTGAGCTTTTTAATAATATTTAAATGTTTTATTAAGCTTTAGGATTTTAGTAAAGTTTTAAGTTGTCTATGAAGCTTTAAGCTTTTTATGAAGCTATTTAAAAACCTTGAAGCTGTTTTAAAAGTTTTAAGCTGTTTATAACACTTTAAGCTTTTTAGAAAGCTTTAAACTTTTTACGAAGCTTTAAGCTTTTTATAAAGGTTTGTAAAGGTGTGAGACCTGAAAGTTTTTTAAGCTTCAGGATTTTTGTAAAGCTTAAAGCTTCTTATGAAGCTTTAGGCTTTAATACAAATTAAAGTTTTTTAAAAAACTTTTAATATTTTTTTGAAGCTTTAAATATATTAAATTGTTTCTAGATAAAAATTAAAAAGTACAGTTATTTGAAATATCAAATTGAACACTATGCTAAATTTACCAAACAATTTCTTTAAAACGCAAGCAGATTAGTTTCCTTCATTCATTTCTTAATGGACTATCTTATTTACTACAGGTACACTATGAACCAGGACCAGCTACTTTAACACACTTTCCTTTGATTGCTGTTAAAAAGAAGAGTATCATATTTTCTTGTTCCGTAGATGATCCTGGTTATCCCGAATCAAATAGGTTTGTACAAGAAACATCCATAAATAATATAACACAAGAACCTTTAACAAAAAAATACCAAAAATCACAAACACATTATTCATCAACGCTATCAAACTTAAGTTTAACCAACAACAAAGCACAATCACAATCATCATTATCATCATCATTGTTGTTATCATCAGCAAAAACATTGCCACTACCATCATTATCACCGCCACTAGCATTGCCACAAATTTACTTTTATACCATACAAGCTTTAACTGCTTCTGAAATTGAAGAAGCTTATGAAGCTTTAATTGGCGAACATTTTCAAAAACAACAACTAAAACAAGTACAAATACATGACCACTACTACAACCACCACCAACATCATCATCATCATCCGCATCAGAACAAACACAATGGAAATCAAAATCATTCTCGTCATCAGCATCACCGTCACAAACTAAATTCTCATACAAATGGTGACGATGATGATGACGATAATGATAATGAAGAGGGCGCCAAAACGGAGCATGTGTATGATGATAATGATGATGGTGCTGTATATGTGGATGACGATGGTCTTGGTCCACAACGGCAAGAGCACCAACAGAATAATGTTGCTGTTGTACAAGAGCATAAAGAAAATCCTCATGTTAAACCAAAACATGTGCTTAAAGAAACGCATGCACTAATTGATTTAACAAACAATTCCCTTTGCACACTACTCACATTGACCACATTCTCACCACAAACACAAATCTTAACATTGCTTACCCATGGAATTGGAAATAATAATAATGCTGCCACCAACAACAAACATCTAAAAACCTCCTCCTTGTCGCCATCATCATCGTCACTGTCCACCACCTCCACCCTCTCCTTCTATCGTAAAATGGGAAAATTCTCTTTTAATGCACGTACCACAATGCCTCCACCTAGATTCCGTTGGATGCGTGGTGGTCGTGGCCCCCTGCAGGATATTGTCACCAAGGACTGGACTGTCGAACCCGTTGGCTTGGATAGTCGCACCAACTACTCTTGCTATGCATTCAATGAGGGCGGCAAAGGTGTTATGGCCACAGTCAATTTGGAAGTACATGCACCACCATTTTTCATTAAGAATTTGCCACCATACACCGGTATGCTGCATACGTCGCGCAATGCCAATCTAACCTGTCGCATTGAATGTGTGCCTCGTTGTGAGATTTCCTGGCTAAAGGATGGCGTACCAATTGAGAAGAATGATACACGTTACTTTGTCAAAGACAAATACATGGATGCCTCACCGGCAACCGGTGATTTTGAGAGTATGCTTTCAGTGCTGGTAAGTAAAACGTAACAATAACCCAAATCAATCCAACCACCCTCATACATGAGTCTAAAAAATACACTTTTTTAAAACAAATTCCCTAGTACAAGTAAAGTAATGGAAAGAAAGTCAAGAGTTTTTCCTATTTGTATGCGGGGGGTAGCAAGTAATTGCATTGCATTGCGTTACATTACATTGCGAGCAGCAATTGAGATTAATTAAAGTAATAAATTTTTGTTACTTGTTCAAAGAAGAAATGCAGCAAGAATAAGAAATAAAGAAAAAAAGTATGTAAAATTATATAAGAAATACTTCAAGTGTGTTGAGTAAATGCCTGAAATTGATAGAAATATTAATGGGTTTTTAAATGAAAGGCAAAATGCTTTTAATTAGTGGGTACAATTAATTAAACTAATTTAACAGAATAAATAAATTTCGAAAATGCATTGAGTTTTACTTTCTTTAAATTGATAAAATATTTTAGTTAAATGCATAGTTTCAAAGGTAAATAAGTTTATTTTAAGCTGTTATGTGGAAAATTAATGAATTAAAGTAATGACAACTTTGTAAAGCTTTCAACATTTGCTCAGTATTAAATTATTTGAAAAGCTAATTTTTTTAGAGGGCTTTAATATTATTTTATGGAGCTTTTCTTTAAAACTTTATTTAAAACTGTTATTTAAAACATAAACAACAACTTTGTAAAGCTTTCAACATTTGTTCAGTATTATATTACTTCAAAAGCTTTAAAGCTTTTTTTTTTTTGAGGTTTTTTAGAGAGCTTTAATATTATTATCTGGAGGTTTTTTAAAACTGTTATTTAAAAAATGAATGAATCAAAGCTAGGACAACTTTATAAAGCTTTCAACATTTGCTCAGTATTAAATTACTCCTCAAGCTTTTTTCTACAGCTTTTCTATAAAGTTTTAATATTTTTCTGGACGTTTTGTTTAAGCCTTAAGCTTTAGTTCCAAACAGTTTGAAAGTGAAACGTGTTTTAATTAAACAACTTTGTTTTGACTTTGAGAATAAAAACCTTTGCATTGAAAGCGTTTAATTTACATGATTTTTATATATATTACACTTTCTCAACATTGACAGAACTACATATTTAAGAATTTTGTTAGTTGTTTATTTTATACACATTAATTACTTCCCCTCTGGCAAACTTTAAAGCTTACAACATATTAATATTTGTACTCTTTGTTTTAAACATATTCTACCATACAAAAATAACCTTTAAACCTATATACAGATTTTTAATAAATAATAATCTTTGTATGAATCTTTCTTCTCTCTCCACTTCTTACCACATTTTAGCATTTCAATATGTCCAATTGGCCAAATAACAAATTTGACATTGAGGGAGATAACGCAAATTATACATGCGTTTCCACAGGCAATACAGTGGGTCCCGGTATTAAAAGCGCCACTTATTTCAGTATTGAATGTAAGTTTTTTTACACCAAGTTTTCATATTTAAATCCCATTTTAGTTTTTAAATAACACAAACAAACAGGAAAAAAAAACAAGATATTCATATTGTTTTACGTTTCTGTTCCAAATGTTTAAATACATATGTATGTATGTATGTATATATATTTTTAAATCCCTGACATATATGTCACTTGTAGTTTTGTGAGCTTTCTTTTATTTTGTATTTTTTTTTTGTACTACAACAACAAATAGAAAAATATTGTATTGTTTTTCATTTCATGTGACAGATGCCCCCGATAATACAACGGTAACAGAAGAAGTTGTTTATGTACCAGAGAACACAATACCAGGACGTGTCATATGCAAATCAAAAGCTAATCCGGGTAAGAGGATGTGTTTTCTATTTATTTTTTTTTTTTGTATTTCACTCTCACAGTTTTTATTGTCGCTGTATAAGTTTTATGTTTTATTTTCTATTTTTATTTTTTAGTACAAATTGTGATTTATGTAGACTTTTTTCTGGAGGTTATAGAATTGGTTTACTGTTTAACACAAAATAAATCTTAACTAGCGTTAAAGATGTTAAATTTAAAGTTTTACTTTAATTTTTACAGATTTTCTTAGTTTAGAACTTAATAGTTACTTGTTTGTATTTATACATTCTTTGTAACTACTATGTACCAAAAGCTTTAAATAAATCGTAGGCACTCAAGGCTGAAAGGATTTTCTCATAAACTAAGATAAAAGCTTATAAAAGTTTTTGATTCAAAACCAACATAAAAGATTTTTGATTTGCGTTTGTCTATGTAAGTTTTGATAAAAAAAGCAAACGAAAATTAAGTATGTATGTGAAATGAAAGCACTTAAAAACAAATTTATAAAGACTTTGTATTGAAAACTTTTTAAGTCAGGCTTTCTTCTTATGTTTTTAAGCTTTTTTTTAATAAAATGATTTAAATTTTAAGGAGTCGTAATAAAATGCTTTACATTTTTAAGGTTTTTTTTAAAGAAAAGCTTTATTTTTTAAGCTTTTGTAATAAAAAGCTTTTAATTTTTAAGCTGTAATAATAACATGCTTTTAAATTTTAGTTCAAGTAATAAAAAATTTTAAGTTTAAGCTTCTTAATAATAAGGTTGTAGTGTTCAAGCTTTTTAACAAAAAACATTTATTATAAAGCTTTTAATGTTTAATATTTTTTAACCTTTATATTTATGGGATTTTGTACAACTTTTCATTTTAAAGAAAAGCTTTTTATTTTAAAGCTTTTGTAATTAAAAGCTTTTAATTTTGAGTTTTTGTAATAAAGAGCTCAAAATTAAAGTCTAATATTTTTAAAGAAAAGCTGTTAATTTTAAAGATTTTATAATAAAAAGCTTTAAATTTGAGCTTTTTTAATAAAAAATCTTTATATTTTTGGGCTTTTGTATTAACCCTTAAATGCATACTGTACCATATATGGTACATAAAAACAAATTTAGTTTTTTGAATTTTCCGGAAAAACTGTGCCGAATTTATATTTAGTGAGCGATTTTATATAAGGGTAGTGTACTCACGATTCAGAGTTCTGACCTAATGCATTTAAGGGTTAAAAAACCTTAAAAAACCTTGTAATGAAAAGCTTTTTATTTTGAAGCTTTTACAATAGAAAACTTTTCTGAGCTTAAGAAATACAAAGCTATTAATTAGAAAGCCTTTGTAATGGAAAGTTTTTAATTTTTAAGCTTTTAGTTTTGAGCTTTTGTAATAAAAAATTTTTGTTTTAATTTTGAAGCTTTTGTAATAAAAAGCTATTAGTTTTGTAATAAAAAATTTTAGTTTTAATTTTGAAACTTTTGTAATAAAAAGCTATTAGTTTTGAGCTTTTGTAATAAAAAATTTATGTTTTAATTTTGAAGCTTTTGTAATAAAAAGCTTTTAGTTTTGAGCTTTTGTAATAAAAATTTTTAGTTTTCTGTTTTAAATTACAAGGTTTTGTAATGATTTAATTTCGTAGCTTTTAAATTAATAAATTAATACAAGATTATAATTTTTAAGCATTTCAATGCTTCAGGTTGTTTAATAAAAAGCTTTTAAGTTTTAAGATTTTTCATTACAAGGCCTCTAATTTTTAGTGAAAAACTCTTTATTTTTTATATAAAAAGATTTTAAAATATGAAAATCTAAAATTTGCAAAATAAAAATGGCCCATAATCATAGTCATAGAAAAGGCATACTTTAAGTAAAAGTAGACTTTTAAACAACAAAAACATATAAATTTTGTTCTGAATTTAAAACAAAAGCATGCTTTTGCTTATGACGATTTTATTTTTAATTTATATTCTAAATTTTGTATAGTCTTCAGGAAAGCCCTTCTATGCATAAAAATAGTTACAATTTCTGTAGAGCTTTAGGAAAAAGCTTTATGTCTAGCAGAAGTTTAAGCTAGAAATATACTTACTTAGTTTTAAATTTGCAGTTAAGATTAATTATAAGTCATTTAAAATTTAGTTAAACTTATGCTTAGACTGTATAGTTAAATACTTTAGCAAGTTGCTGCTGAAACCGAAATTATATAGTTTTATGCAAGTTTTCAAGTATGTAGTATACCAGGATGTTATATTATGTTATTATTGTTGTTATATTTTTGCAAACTGTTTTGTGTTTATATACATATTCAAATTTTTATCTCATTCCCTACTTAAACATTATGTTACAGAACCCACTTATGAATGGCGTTTCAACAATAAAACTGTTATACGTGGCAATGCCTTGATTATCAATACGCTCATGATGCGCAATGACACTGGTCGTTATACTTGTGCGGCCTATAATAAACATGGACGCAGTACAGCTGAAACATTTATTGATGTACAATGTGAGTATTAAAACTAAACCTTAACACACAAACAGTAACAACAAAAAAGCAACATTAATATTCAAACAACGACAACAACAAATTTAATACTCAAAACTAAACCCTTTTCCATTTTGCCATTTCCCCATTTTATTTGTAATTTTAGAGTGTGTGTATTTTAAGTTTCTGTGGCCTTTTGTTGTCGTCCATATGTGACCACTTAGTATATTGTTAACAATTTTCCGAAATAAAAAAATTATGTGGAAAAGGATTTTCTGTTTAACTTTTTGATTATGTCCTTTTTCCGGATTTGTTACTAGAATTATTCAACTCTTTTTGTATGTAGCAACATTGAACCTGTTGTATGGCAACATTTGGTATTGATTGTTATGATTATGAAAAAAAAAGTGTTTAATACACACAATATGGATGTACATATTTTCCCTTTTTGGTTTGTTGTTACTGATGTTCCTCAATGTTATGTCTTTTTTGTATATCCTTATGGTTACTATTGTCCCAACAAACCTAAACCCTTTGAAATATATATAATCTTTGTCATAACTAAAGCGTGGTAAGTGCCAGTAGAGGGATGGTAGTGTGTTGGAGTGTATATTTCATAAACAGCGGTCAATGTTAAGGCATACATTTTAATATAGCCACAAAATTGTACCGAAAATGATTAAATAAAGTCAATATATGGTTTTATAACAGCAGCTATAGCAGTAATAAAAAATCTTGTTCAAGGACATCAAAAGGATAGAGAAATAAAAATAATGCTGCCATTAAATGATAAAGTTAAAGAATATTGGAAATGAGTGGATAATTTATATGTCAGAAATGAGGTCCAGATTTTCTTTGAACAGCAAAAAAATAAATTGCCAAAAAATAACTACAGGATTTTTCAAATTCTATTAAAAGAGTAATTTGCAACGGCTCATTCCTAATCAAAATTTTGTTTATCGGTTTTATGTACCTCAGCTATTTATGGAATAATTTAAAAAATACCTTCAATACAGACAATTTATGTGTCAGATTTAGGCCTCGTCTTACCTATAATCTCAGCTGTATTCTCATCTATAGATTAGTCTATGGCCTTTTCTATTGAAATATGGAAAATTTATTCCGAAAAAAAATAGCGGTCAACCCAAAACATTTCAGCGAGTATATTTCAAACCAAAGCAATTGTGCAACGTCCCTTTCAACTGAAGAACACTTCTGAAAATACCCCCTCTATAGAACTACGTATCCTCAAAACAGGACTTCTTTAGTCCTGTCTTTTAGTCTCGTCTCTTGTCTCGTCTATATTCTGATCTCTCGTCTCGTCTATAGTTTCGTCAATAGTCTCACATATAGCCTCGCCTATAGTCTCGCCTATGGTCTCGTCTATAGTCTTGTCTATAATCACGTCGCTAGGCTCGTCTCTAGTATTGTATCTAGTCTTGTCTCTTGTCATGTCTCTTTTCTCGTATCTAGTTTCTCCTCTAGTCTCGTCTGCATCTGTTGTCACGTCTATAGTATCTCCTATATTCTGATATAGTTCAGAATAGTTTTTATTTATATTCTCGTCTACAAGCCTTAACTCGTCTCTAGTCTTGTCTTTAGTCTCGTTGCTTTTCCAGTATGTAGTTTCGTATCTAGTCTCGTCTTCTGTCAATAGTTTCGCCTATAATGTCGTCTATAATCTCGTCTGTAGTCTGTAGCATCTGTCTTGAATCTAGTCTTGTTTCTATCTTGTCTCTTGTCATGTCTCTTGTCTCGTCTCTTGTCTCGTATCTAGTTTCGCGTCTACCCTTGTCTGTAGTTCCGTCTATAGTCTCGTCTATTGTCTCGTCTATTGTCTCGTCTCCTATATTCTGATCTATAGTCTTATTTATAGTCTCATCTCCAAGCCTTAACTCGTCTCTAGTCTTGTCTTTAGTCTCGTTGCTTTTCCCGTATGTAGTTTCGTATCTAGTCTCGTCTTCTGTCAATAGTCTCGCCTATAGTGTCATCTATAATATCGTCTGCAGTCTCTTTTGTAGTCTCGTCTATAGTCTCGTCTATAATCGCGTCGCTAGGCTCGACTGTAGTCTTGCATCTGTCTTGAATCTAGTCTTGTTTCTAGTCTTGTCTCTTGTCTTGTATCTAGTTTCGCGTCTAGCCTCGTCTGTAGTTTCGTCTATAGTCTCGTCTATTGTCTCGTCTCCTATATTCTGATCTATATTCTTATTGATAGTCTCGTCTACAAGTAGTATATCGTCCATAGTCTTGTCTTTAGTCTCGTCTCTAGTCTTGTCTCTTGTCATGTCTTTTGACTCGTTGCTTTTCTCGTATCTAGTCTCGTCTTTAGCGTCATCTATAGTCCCGTCTTTGGTCTCGACTTTAGACTCTTGTCTCGTCTCTTGTCTCGTATCTAGTTTCGCGTCTACCCTTGTCTGTAGTTCCGTCTATAGTCTCGTCTATTGTTTCGTCTATTGTCTCGTCTCCTATATTCTGATCTATAGTCTTATTTATAGTCTCATCTACAAGCCTTAACTCGTCTCTAGTCTTGTCTTTAGTCTCGTTGCTTTTCCAGTATGTAGTTTCGTATATATTCTCGTCTTCTGTCAATAGTCTCGCCTATAGTGTCGTCTATAATCTCGTCTGTAGTATGTAGCATCTGTCTTGAATCTAGTCTTGTTTCTAGTCTTGTTTCTTGTCATGTCTCTTGTCTCGTCTCTTGTCTCGTCTCTTGTCTCGTCTCTTGTCTCGTATCTAGTTTCGCGTCTGTAGTTCCGTCTATAGTCTCGTCTATTGTCTCGTCTATTGTCTCGTCTCCTATATTCTGATCTATAATTCTTATTGATAGTCTCGTCTACAAGTAGTATATCGTCCATAGTCTTGTCTTTAGTCTCGTCTCTAGTCTTGTCTCTTGTCATGTCTTTTGACTCGTTGCTTTTCTCGTATCTAGTCTCGTCTTCAGCGTCATCTATAGTCCCGTCTTTGGTCTCGACTTTAGACTCTTGTCTCATCTTGTCTCGTCAGCTTAACAAAAATCATAATTTCGCATAAACTCAATTCCTGTTACAACTGCACTTATGACCAAATCTTATGCAATATAACTATAGCTTATGATTAGATTATAGTCCATCCTATATAATACTATACTAACATCGCAACGTTTTAACAAAAACCTAACTTTAATTAATTAAATTGTTTTTATTCTATTCTTCTTTTAATTTCTAGTTACACCACGCTGTGAAATTGAAAGGCAAGAGATCGAGGATAAGGATACATTAATTTGCACAGCATATGGTAATCCGGAAGAGGTAAGATTTATATAATAAAACTCAACTAGTTATATAAAAACAAATGGAAAAAAGCTGAACAAACAACTAAAAACCCCTGTTACACTGAACTTAATGTAAATACTTAAAAAAAATTCTAGAGATTCATTTAAAACAGATATAAATAAACAACAAAAACAAACAAAATATTTTAAACTTTAGCTTATAAAATATTCCGCATACAAAAACAAAAATTTCCAACAGAAAGTATGTACAAACAAAAGAAAAAACAAAACATTTGAATTGTATTGAAATATACAAGTGAAAAAAAATTGAAATGACTAAACCAGACAGTTAGTTAGTTAGTTAGGACAGGCTGAACGACCAAACGTCAGCATGGTAACAAACACATCGTTTATCAACTGTTATCTCCATATGAATAGTGTAAACCCTACAATTTACTATTTTTTTAACCTTTTTTGCATTATTATTTTATATGTGTGTGTGTATTTTTTTTTCGTAACGCCCGAGATTAAAAGCAGAAGGTGGCACTGCTGTCATACTCCTCTTACCATTGCATTACAAATAGCACCTGTTAAGTGGATAGAAAATATGCAACAAAAAATTGTTTAAAAAAAAATATATACACAGGAGCTGCAAAAACCAAAAAAGAAAAAATTGAATGCAATGTGGCATATGAAAAATGTGCGTGTTAGTAGAGGAGGTAGAGATTTACTTTTAAATAAAAACTTTTAGTAGTGTTTTTATTTGACTTAAAAGTGGGGGAATATAGGAGACTTGAATTGTAAAGTGTTTTAAAATGAAAATATATGCAACTCACAGCAACTTGTGTAATAAAATACACTAGTTCATGCATCTTCTCATTCCATAATAAAGGCCAAGATTGTCCATGCTGTCGCAATTTTCAATTCAGTATTATTTCATTATTATTTACACTTCTGAGCTAGCCTCAACCTGTTAAGTGGATTGAAGTAAAGTAAATTTCATAGAAAGCAGAGCTTTTGGAATTAGTAAAGAGCCTAGAACAGAAAGCGCGGCTATAACAGAAAAAAGTGTTTTGGAAACCTCTATCTGTGTCGGCCTTTGAGCTTAAAACAAGCTGGAAATTCTTAAATCAAGTACGGTTAGAGTTCGACTTGATCGAAAAAAAGGCTTAAAGAGCGCTAAAATCAAGAGTTTCTTACTTGACAAATACGCACTTGAATCAAGTATTTTGTAGTTGATTCAAGAAAATCCGTAATTACCGTACTATTGACAACGCTCCGGATTGATTTGAGTATGGAATTCTTGATTTTTTTTTCGGTGTACAGATGAAAAAGTTTTCTGCAAGATGGGTGCCGCATTTGTCAACAGTCGACCAAAAACGCATAATTTCACAAGCTCGCTTGGATAGTTTTCAGAGAAATGAAATAGATTTTAAGCACTGTTTTAAACAGTGGATGAGCTATGGATCCACCACTCCAGAGCCAAAAGTATAATCCAAGCAATGGACTAAAGCTGGAGGAAGTTCCCCAAAGAAGGCAAAAACAATTCAATTGGCTGGTAAGGTTAAGGCAACTGTTTTTTGAGAACTCAAAGGTATTTTATTGATTGACTATCTGCAAGAGGGTAAAACAATAAATTCAGCGTACTATGGCAACATTTTGGATCAATTAAGTGTAAAAAGTCGAGAAAAACAAAAAAATAATTGTTGATCAAGACAACACACTATCGTACAAGAGTGTCTTAAAAATGGCTAAAAACAACGAATTAAAATACGAGTTGCTTGACTATCCACCTTATTCTCCAGATTTAGGTTAGGTTAGGTTAGGTTTCATGGGTGGCCGTTTTTTGAAACAGCTCACTTGGGTCCATTGTGTTGATCACATTGTGATACCCGTTGGTGGGCGACCTATCGATTTCAAACCGCATCGGTTGCTTCCCTGTCGAACCATCCAGACTCCTTGGATACTCCGAGTATCCGTTCCCTCTTCATCGATAGGGCCGGGCATTCGCAGAGAAAGTGGATGACTGTCTCCTCCTCCTCCTCGTTGTGACAGCTTCTACAAAAGTCATTGTATTGTAGACCAAGTCTTATGGCGTGTGTCCCAAAAGTACAGTGACCTGTAAGTAGAGAGACAATAAGCCTAATTAGGTCGCGACGAAAACTAAGTAATAATTTCGTCCTTCCCGCATCAAATAAGGGCCAAGTGCACCTAGCAATAGAGCAGGTGATTTCGACCTTACCTGAGCAAGTCTGAACATTTCATCTTGAATAAGTGATTTCAGACTTTTCATGTTAATGCCAGTGAAGGAGTCAATCTCCTCATCAGCCAGCATTGTACCTTTCTCCTGATTTAGCTCTCAGTGACTTTTACCTATTCACAAATCTCAAATAAAGATGCAATTACAGTTGTAAACAACTATTTTTAAGGCCTTGAGGTAAACTATTTTAATCAAGGGATAGAATTGCTAGATAAGCATTAGACTAAGTATATTGAATTTTCAGGAGATTATATTGAAAAATAAAAATGTTTTTGAAAATCTAACTATTCTCTTACTGTGCCAAAGTTTCCAAACCGCCCTCGTCTGCTACTATAAAAAACTATAGTAAAGCTAAAATTAAACTACTAAACTAATTAGAAAAATTGAAGCATAACGACCAACATAAAGACTTACGATTGAAGCTAAAATTTAACTTTGCAAGAACTACGTTTGATGCTGACATAGAACTACATAAAGACCTACAATTGAAACTAAAATTCGATTTTGTAAAGCCTTAAGCCTAGTACTCTGTTCAAATTTGGGGGAAATGTTGAGCAAAATTAATTCTTTCATACGGAAAATTTGACGCGTTGCTAATGTACTTTTTGTAAACAAAACACATATGTTTTGCTTTTTTATGAATTTAAATCGAAAATAAATAAAAGTTAAAATATTTAAAAATCTGTGTTTAATCGAAATCGTTAAATAAAAAAAATTAATAAACAAATATTACTGGCCGCTTGTGCAGCAGCACAATAAGTAATAGATATTATTGTTGCGATAGAAGAGCTTATGATTGAAGCAAAAACTCAATTTCATAAAAACCTCCCAGTAAAAAGAAAATTGAGTTTTTTGAAGCACTTAAGAAAAAAAGCGCATAATCGAGCGCTTCAATAAAAGCGCTCTTTTGAAGCAGTAAATCCTCACGAATAAAATATAAAAAAGGTGATTTTTTAGTGCTGACAACGAAGAAGGTTTTAAAGCAAAAAAATAAAAATGAAATTTTAGCCAACAGATTTACGTATGACAACGAAAGTCTATTACAAAACGATATCGCTCTTCTCAGTTACTATGAATTTTTCTGAAGCAAAAACATTCAGATAGAATTTGTTCTTTGAGTGGTGTGCGCGACGTGATGTAAAACACTTTAGGAAAGTGCTTCATTTTCATGTTTGATTAGGTTAAAAGAAGCTTATATTATTATCCTTCAAACCGGAAACACCTCATACAAAAATCATGCATCCCATCAGCCGGTTTGAAGCGAGTTGAGGTATGAATTCATACATAAAACCTGCTCCTTTTGGAGCAAATTTTTACTGGGCTACAATTGAAGATATAATTTAAACAACATAAAAGCCTACGACAGCAGCTAAAATTGAACTATACCAGTATAAAGATCTGAGATTGAAGCTAAAATTTAGCCTTGTAAAAACCTACGATCGAAGCTAAAATTAAACTTTGTAAAGACCTTCTATTTAAGATAAAATTGAATTTTGTAGAGCCCTATGATTGAAACTAAAATTAAACTTGGTGAGACTTTGTAAAGACTTTCGGTTGAAGCTAAAATAGAACTTTATAAGGACCTTCGATTGTAGCTAAAATTTAAATTTGTAAAAACGTTAGACTGATGCTGAAATTAAATTACAGAAAGACCAATGATTAATGGTAAAACTAAGTTTTGCAAAGATCTAAGATTGACGCTAAAATTCAGCTTTGTAAATAATGAAGTTTAAAACTAAAATAAAGTCTATACTATTTAAATTGAACTTTGTGAGGACCTAATATTGAAGCTAAAATTGAGAACTTCTTGCGATAATATATGTAAGTAGGATTGTGTTACAAACTAAAAGCTACAATTATTCTAACCCCCTGACCCACGATGTCGAACGATAACGTTCGCTTAGATAAGACTTAAGACACAAACTTTTTATCGTATCTATTTTTTTTACTTAATCAAGTTTGTTTATTCCACAATCAAGTTTGTGTCTTAAGTCTTATCTAAGCGAACGTTATCGTTTGACATCGTGGGCCAGGGGGTAATTTTTTTACATAAAATTTAAAAAAACCAAGTTTAATATCTTATAAAACAAGTTATAAAAACTACATACATTTTTTAAATTTATTTAAAATATTGAATTAAGTCTCCCTAAATTCCCTTTAGTTTTTTTTTTGGTAGTTACTACTGCAACACGTTTTATATATATATTTATATATATGTATGTATACTACATACATATTAATGTTTATGTAGGACGTGTTAGTTTTTATATACATATATCGTTTCTCTTTCTTGTATTTCAATACTTTTTCACATTTTAACTGCATACATACATATAATATAGGTATTACAGTTATTGTTGCATTATACGACGGACAAAAAACACCCTATAGTTTAACAAAAAAAAAACCCATATATCAACTTTAAAGTTTTTTTTCCTACCCTATTCTATATGTTCTGAATTTGTGTATGTTATGTGTGTGAGTTTGTTTAGAGTTTAGCTAGAATTTTTATTTATGTATGACTGATTATTTGGCTCAGTTTTTGCACGTTTTACTTTATTTAGTTATATACTTTTTAAGGTTTTAAATCATTACTTGAGTACTATTGTAGCCAAAACTAATAATATATAGTAGAAACTAAAGTAATAACATTGTAGCTTACATTAGTAAGAAGTTTATTTTGTGGAATTAGAAATTAGGGAACGAAAAACATGAAATACAAACAATTTAAGTGAATTAGAGTAAACGAAAGCCAAAGATAATCAAGGAAATGGCAGGATTTTTTTATATTAAATTATTTTATACATATCTTAAAGAAATCTTAAATACCTGAGTTCCAAAGAACTTTTGTTTTATACAAGTGACAGCAGCAAAAGATCACTTTAGTAACCGAGTTCCAAGTGTTTACTTACAAAGTAGTTACAGCTTGCGTAACAACTTTCTTTAAACATTCATTTCCTTTACATTTATATTTTCTGTTTATATTTATTTATTTTCTTTGCTTCAGTTGTATAAAATTCACCCTTTATTTATGTAAAAAGGTCGCTTCTGTGTTTTTTTTTATATAAATAAAATATTATATTTACTTTCATATGCCCAATTGATTACTTGTTCTTTTATGACGAGAGAGTAAAAATGAAATTAAATAAAATAAAAATACAAGTAAACATATTAAAGACTATTAAAAATGTATGTTAACAAAACATTTAACAGAACAGGACAAGCGTAGCAGAATGGCCATCAAATTTAATACTCACATACTGTATAATACTCCAACACATGTCCTTTAGACTTGCTAACATATACATGTGTCCTTGAGTAGTTAAGTACACATACTGTTATAAAAACGATTTTATTTTATAGTTCTTTTGTTTGCATGCATCATTTAAATTCATTTATATTGAATTAAATGTTATGGGGGCTTCTTTTATGATCTCCACTGTATAGGGGAATTGCAAGTGAAAAAAAGTCCTGATATGAAATTCCGATAACTGTTTATATGACAGATTATTTACAGTCAGATTTGAGCTTTAATCATAGCTTTTAATACAGTCGGACTTGAGCTTCAATCATAGCTCTTTATGCAGACAAATTTGAATTTCAATCATAGGTCTTTATATAGTAAAATTGTATCTTCAATCACAGGTCTTTATATAGTAAAATTTTAGGTTCAATCATAGGTCTTGATATAGTCAGATTTGATCTTCAATCACAGGTCTTTATATAGTCAAATTTTAGTTTCAATCATAGGTCTTTATATAGTCAAATTTTAGCTTCAATCATAGGTCCTAGTACAGTCAGATTTTAGCTTCAATCATAAATCTTTATCAGTCAAATTTGAGTTTCAATCGTATGTCTTTATACGGTCAGATTTGATCTTCGATCATAGGTCTTTTTACAATCAGATTTTAGCTTTACTTAAAAGTCTTTATACAATCAGATTTTAGCTTCAATCATAGGTCTTTTCACAATCAGATTTTAGCTTCAAGTAAAAGTCTTTATACAATCAGATTTTAGCTTCAATCATAGGTCTTTTCACAATCAGATTTTAGCTTCAATTCAAAGTTTTTATACAGTCAGATTTTATCTTCAATAATAGCTCTTAATAAGGTCAGATTTTAGCTGCAATCATAGGTCTTTTCACAGTCAGATTTTAGCTTCAATCATAGATCTTTATGCAGACAAATTTTAGCTGCAATCATAGGTCTTTTCACAGTCAAATTTTAGTTTCAATCATAGGTCTTTATATAGTCAAATTTTAGCTTCAATCATAGGTCCTAGTACAGTCAGATTTTATCTTCAATCATAGATATTTATACAGTCAGATTTTAGCTTCAATCATAGGTCTTAATACAGACAGATTTTAGCTTCAATCATAGGTATTTTCACAATAAGATTTTAGCTTAAATCGTAACTCTTTCAGAGTCAAATTTGAGCTTCAATCATAGATCTTTATACAGTCTGATTTTGGCTTCAATCGTAGGTCTTTATACAGTCAGATTTTAGCTTCAATCATAGGTATTTTCACAATAAGATTTTATCTTTAATCGTAACTCTTTCAGAGTCAAATTTGAGCTTCAATCATATATCTTTATGCAGTCAGATTTCATCTTCTTTATACAGTCATATTTATGCAGTCAGAGGTTTAGTTTAAGTCTGCAAATTGCGGTACATTGTTTTTAAAAATCTAAAAGTTTGATGCAATTAAAAGAGATTT
Organism: Bellardia pandia; assembly: GCA_916048285.2. Taxonomy (NCBI): domain Eukaryota; kingdom Metazoa; phylum Arthropoda; class Insecta; order Diptera; family Calliphoridae; genus Bellardia; species Bellardia pandia. The sequence goes on along the minus strand of OU696531.1, from coordinate 94,267,052 downwards.
CGTAAGAATTTATCAATTATCACACTCCCAGAAATGCACTTATCAGGACTTATTTGTATGTTAAGGAAGTTTAAACATATTTTTTATAAAGGTAGAAGCTGTATTTTCTTCTTCCAAAAAAAAACTGTAAACTGTAATAAGAAAAGCAAAAAAAGTAAAAAGTCATCTGAAAGTCTGATGAAATTTAAAGAGTTTCTCTAAGTATTTATAAATAATTGAAAGTTAAAACTGCAGTAACAAATCCAAAGTTTAAATTTTCATTTTACTTCATACGAATTTAAATTGACTCTGCTAAAGATTTAAACCATAATTAAATTCCTTCTGTCAACTACTGTTGATAAAACCAAAGTTAACACTTAACCACGGTTAAAAATCAATTCTTGATTTTGGTGTAAACTAATTTAAATTATTTTAATTAAAGATTTAAACAAAAATCAACCTCCTCCTAAAACTAGAAACCAAATTAAAACTTCTTTTACATTAAGAACCAGTTTAAGTTATTCCATACTACGCCTTAATCCTACAAGATTTTATTCTCCTCGTTTGGCAGATAATTTTTTTTCCGCACAATCAATTGATTTCATTTTAAGTTTTTGTATATTTCCATATTACTTTATCTGTTTGTACAATGTTCAATTGAATTTCATACAGTTTTTTTACTAGTACATCAGCTACTACTTACTTACTTACTTACGAACTGTTACAATTGTTTATTTGCAGGCCGATTTTTCATGGTCAATTAAGGGTGAAAACGAGACTGTTGAATGGCTGGGCAATGGCGACCATAAAGCATTTAAGGATAAAAGCTATTACGAACTAAAAGAAGATTATGCAATTGCACGTACCTATCGTTGTGTGGCCAATAATACAGCGGGTGCTGGTACATTCTGTGAAATTGAAGTTGCCGGTAAGTACAAAAATTAACAAAAAAAAAAAAAAAATTTTTTTTTAAAAAGTAGTAGAGTCCAAAAGCACTGGTTGGTGGTGGCTGTAGAACAAAACAGCTTTAAATGTAGCTGCGTTAGTGTCAATAAATAATAGTTTTTGGTATGTTGTGCTGTAAAAATTGTCTAGAAAATATATAAAATAAAGAAACGTACATTGATTATCAGCCTAAATGGTTTAAAAAGGTGAAACTATATGTGTGTGTTTTGTGTGTATGTATGAGTAGAGAGTTTAATGTTTAAAAAGCTTTTAAGGATTTTCTTTTTTCACTGAGTGTCTGTTTGTGTGCATTCAAATCTAGTTGTATGTATTTAGCTCTGAATGGTTTTAAGGATATGCCAGTATAAAGTCCACAATTGCAACTGCAAAATTATGTGATGAATGGTCTTTTAAGTGATGAAGATAAACGCAAACAATAAGAAAACAAAACGTAATAAAAGTAAACGGGTATAAAATCACTTTAGTAGCTTTTAGCTGTATTTCCTTGCTCTCACAAGACAATGGTAATTTTGAGTTTAAATTAAGGCTAAAAAACAGTAAATTGAGGACTATTTACAGGGAAAATATTTTTGTAGAGAGCTATTAGGAAAGAAGAAAATAAGTTTGAATTGAACCATTTTAATATGATAAATGTAGGAAAATACTGTTAAGGAAGCTAGACAAGAAATTCCATTAAATTAACATATATAGAATTTTGCCGTAACACAGCTAGGATAAAAAATCCAGTGGTGTTAAGTAGCAAGAGTGGAGCGACCAATTCACAGCTAAATTTTTGAAATTATGCATTCGGAGATTCATGGCACCGGCCTGTTGAAACCACTTATCAGTGATATTCTTCAATAATCATCAACAATAGGTCAAAATTTTGTTGTTAGCATTTTTAGATAGTGTGATCTATTGACCATAAGTAACCGCATTTCCTGTACAATTTTCAAAAAAATGGAGTTACGCCTATAGACCCAGCATCGTACAGGGACTCATTCGCCATGAAAAGGCTTCTCAATAATTGCTCTTAGATTTTTAAATGCCCAAATGGGGCAAAATCTAAATAAACGAAAATGTGTTTTGACCGAAAATATAATTTTGTGTAGAAAATGCAGCCTGTTATTGCTAAATTAGTGAAAGTGCATTCATTGCAACACTTTTCCAAGGTTACGCTATTGATATGTCAACTATTTGCCCCTATTGGAAAACCAAGTTCTTGTTGAAACAATCCCAAACCATCAAACTATCTTCGCCGTGTTTGACTGTTTGTTTATTTCAATAGTTTCGTTTGATCTGCACCAGAAGTATTCATTCCATTTCATCAGATTGGAAGTCTTTTTCAGTCCAATCTGCATGGTTTTTGCAGAACTCTGGAAGCGCTTTTATGTTTTTCTCAGATAGAGCTGGCTTTTGCTTTTTAACTACTGCCACATATCCTATTGTTTGAAGTGATATTCTTGCTTTCCATTCACTTACGGTTTTATTTAGAGCATAATCAGCTTGTTTAGGTTTGTTCAAGCTATTCTTTTTCATCTCGCTTATCTCTTAATAGTCTGGGACGACCTCCAGTATTCGGCACAGAAGCTAAATTTCGTCGTTTTCTTACAACAATCACTCTTCTTTGACTCACTTTTAACTCTTGCGCAATTTCTCTAGATGTAAAACAATTATACTAATATCTGTTTCTTTGCCAAATTTTTTCATTTCTAAGTATATTTAAAGACGCTAATTTTGGTAATTAAAATTAAAAAAAATCACCAAAAGAAAACTCACAACTAACACAAAATGAGAATTTTTAAGTGCCACTATATATGTACAATGAAGGGTCAAATTATTTATTATTAAAAACAAGGGCATATACAGCGTAATCCATTTCGAGGTTGCCTACTTTTTTAAAGAAAAAAAAAAACACAGAAAAATCAAACTTGTAACGAACCTTCTTTGGCTGGGGTATAACTCACGGCTGTCCAAAGTTCTGTCACAATAAAATTTATTTGATTTTGTGACCTCTAAATTAAAACACGGCTTCGTTACACAATTTCAATTTACTTTATTACACTTTTTGATTCGTTTTACTAGAAATAAATCACTTTATTTTCCTCTAACCAATTCTCTCTGGGCGAGTGGTGAGAGTACGAAACGACTGGGATCGTGAGGAAATGGCAGTGGTATTTGGTAGCTCGAATGGCCTTCGGGGTGACCGGGTATGGTGGGGAAAAGTCGCGAGTAAGGTCACAGTGAGGCTACACCTAAATGCGAACTATGGGTATGACCCACGGAAACACTACTCAGGGGTAGTGTGTAGTTGGAATCCTGGAGTAAAACTCACTGGAACGCCAACTACACCCAAGTATGACCCCGTCAAACTACACACGAGGGTAAGCCTGGAGTAAAACTCACTGGACTCACTCCCTTATGTAGCTTGTAGCAGTGGGAATCCTGGAGTATAACCCACTGGAACGCCGACCACACTCAGTACTGACCCAGTCAAACTACACACGAGGGTAAGCCTGGAGTAAAACTCACTGGACTCACTCCCTTATGTAACTCGCAGCGGTTGGAGTCCTGGAGTAAAACTCACTGGAACGCCAACCACACTCAAATATGGCCCAGTCAAACTACACCCGGAAGTAAGCCTGGAGTAAAACTCGCTGGACTCACTCCCTTGTGTAGCTCGTAGTGGTGCTCCTGGAGTAAAACTCACGAGAACACTACTACGCTCGGCTTTGAGCTGGGTGGAAATGCGACCACCAAATAAACCCAGTGAAGCCTACACCGGAGGGTGTGCCTGGAGTAAAACTCACTGGACACACTCCCTTGTGCGACTCGTAGTGGTGCTCCTGGAGTAAAACTCACGAGAACATCACTACGCTCGGTTACTGTGTGAATAGATTACTAGACCTGTGGTATAACCACGGGTTTTGCAATCTATCCACACTACCCAACTACTACCAATACCACTCACCTGTTAGCAACGATCACTCCAACTGCTCAACACACACTGATCCTCTTACAGTCTTTTGTACTGCTTTTATACCTTTTTCTCAACTCGAGTAATTACCCAGATGGTAACATGTACTCATTCGCTCAGCTGATTCTGACAGCGCGATAATCATTGTTTTTAATCACCAGTCGTAGGGGCGCTAGTGTACATGTGTCGTTGTTGCCGGCGACCACTAGATGGCGCCGTAAGTAAATACTTTATATTCACCACGAACTTACTAACTAACCATACTATATATGCTACTACAATATACATTTTATAGTGCAATATTCATAAATATAATAATATAAATTTCACTATTCAATAATCATAAATATATAAATTTTATAATTCACTAAACTAATATCATATAACAGTAGCAATTTCAAACAAATTCATAAAGTTTTAATCTTTAGCTTTGGTCGAGCTTGGAATGGTTGAATCTGGCTGAGCTCGCCGGTTTGGGAGGGTCCTTGACCTAGCTAAATGTGAAACTACTGTTCATAGAAAAACTAGAAAATTTCATTCCAAGACTTTCTCTAACCATTGTACAAAACTGACTATCAAAACTATTGAAATAAAATTTTATCTGATAATTGTTTATATCTATTCAAGCGATTGGTGTTGTTGTCGCTGGGACACTTAAATTAACTCCCACCCATCTATCACTAATGACTTGGTGTCCTGAAATATTTGAGTCATTCCCTATTTTGATATTGCTAAACCCTTTTACTTACGATCGATCCATATAACGTTGTAACCCACCATTCCCTTTTTTTTTAAAAATCCGTCTATTCCATTTTTAAATTTTACAATTCAGTTATTTTATTATAAAAAGATTTTGTTTTTAAATTTAGTGTTAAAGATACTTTAAAATCTATCTTATTTTAATCAAAATTCGAACGTACTTTTGTACTAATTAATTTAATTCTTTATGAAAATATTTATAGTTTTAATGGATTATATAAAAATTGTTAGCGAATGCATATCATGTTTTCGTGAACTTACAGTTTTAACTCCTTTAAAAAGGATTCGATGATCTACAAAATTCAAAAATTATGGTTTCTTAACTCAACCTTTTAACAGCACCGATGTATTGAGCTCAATCCATTCGTGATTGTTGTGTTTCTGTAATTTCGAGAAAATTCATTAAAATTTTGTAAAAATTGTGTTTTTGAGTTTAGTAGAAAATTTGTATGTAAAAACCTTACATAGGCATAGGCAGCTATGTAAAGAATTTACCCTGTAAATTCTGACATGCTTAAAATAATCTTTATTAGTTTTATTTTATATAGTTAAGTATTAGTTAAGTAAATTTTAATCTTATTAATGTGTAATTAGAATATTAATATTTAAATAATTAATTTTACATTTTTGTTTTCACAAAAAAAATATTTTAATTTAGTTTTAGTCTAAAAATAGTTTTTAGCAATATAATATATTTTATATATTATTAGATTAATTTGACGAACGAATCATTCAGGTTTATCATCCACTTCTTGAAGGGTTCGTTCACCAAGTAGTATATAGATTTATCTTGTAATGTTATTTTCTTTTTCTTCTTTTTTTTATGTTAGTTATATTAGTACTGTGTAAAAATAATGATCATTTATAAATAATCATAATAAAAGTAATTAATTGTATAAATAATTTTAGAATAATTGCATGGATAAATTATGCAAAAATGTTTAATGTTAAGCACAGCTTTAATGATGACGTCACATTTAATGAGTACGATTGGGAGAACAACTACATGTTGGTTTTCTTGTTTTTGGTGATTACACAAAGTAATTTTTGATGACGTCACATAAGTAGAGTAATAAAGTTACACAAAAAAAAAGCTTTCCGTATGATGTTGCGTGGGCCAATTGTTAATTCGTTAAAAAAATATTATTTCTTCCTCTTTTTTTTTTTTTGCATTCAAATTTGTAGGTACTTCTTTTAGTTAGTATATTTGAACGTTTCTGCACTTTTACTGCATTCTATTTATAATTACTTCCTTCTTTACTTCGGAATTTTACTTTTGATTATGTAGTACCACATGTGGACTCAGTAAGGCCAAACCATTATGTGACGCTTTTTACCCTTTTACTGGAATTTTTATAACTTTTGGTAGATGTTGTTGAGAGTTGTCGTTAAAATTAGGAGGATTGATGGATGCGAATGGCTCATGCCATTGACCAACAATCCTTTTATAATATGTTGTATCACTACTTGACGATTCAATTTTTTTTTTATTTTTATTTTAATAGTAAAGTAACACAGAATCTTTATTGAAGTAGAATTTGTGTTTTTCAAAATTATTATTATTATTATGTTTAAATTATTTAAACAAATTTAATTATTTCCAATATGAAATTTTAATCTAGTTAAAAAAAATTGAATTGCTTTTGTTCAGTAATTCTCTTGATCTTAGCTTGATGCGTAGTTAAAATTGAAAGAAAAAAGTTATTTTTCTATTCTTTATTTCAACTAAAAACCAGACAGTTAGCCAAAAGCTTTTGTTTCTTTGTTTTTCTAGAACAACGAAACAACTGCACTCAATAAAAACAACATTTAAAAATTCCACTCATTTAAATATGCCATCATGTGGTAGGCTTTTCTCTTTTAGAACACAAAACAACTACACTCAATAAAAACAACCTTTAAAAATTTCTCTCATTTAAATATGCCATCATGTGGTAGGCTTTTATTTAATTATTTAATTTCTATTAAATTTTAGTTAAAATTATGGTGATTTTTGGGTCTTTATATAAAAGTTAATTAATAGTATTTTTATAAGCCAACATTAAAGTGTAGTTTATGATAAATGTTCCTATCCATAACATTCAATTCGTATGAAGTCTTCATTTCATGCAATTTTATTGCATGACATAAATTCATATATTAGGTATAAGTACTGCATTTTTCTACGGCATTTGTCGTAACAAAAAAAATCTGCAACAAACCTTCTTTGAAAAATAAACCCGTGAAATTTGCAAATAAGGAAAACAGATTTTTTCCATTGTGTTCTTTACGTGGGGCACGACCATACCCTGAGATACAAGTTTAGCCGGGATCTTAATAAAATTTTGGTTGAATTAATTTTTTTTCTGTTGCAAAAGAAACGTTTGTGTAATTGTTAAAATTAAAGGTTAAAATAAGCAATTAGAGTGCAATATTCGCAAGAATTTTGTTTCTTTTGTAAATAAAAAAAAATCGTCAGAGTTAAAAAAAATAACCATTGTAGTGGGTTGCAGAAATATTATTAGCTGATTATAAATGCACATCATTTATACATTTTACGTTAGGGATATGATCATTTTCAGATATGATAGTTTTCTACTTTTTTTTTTTTTGAATTAACTTATCCAAAAATGATGAATAGACTTTCCACAAAATTATTATCTCAAAAGACTGTGTCGGAAGAATACTATCGACTCTATCGTGCCAAATACATAGGTAATGTTTATCTGAATGTTTCATTAAAAATCTTGTAATTTACAAAGGCATTTTCGCCTTTATATCTTTTGCATGAAACAGCCCTATGTATTTGCCTTCTAGAGTCTCAAGCTGATATAAAGAAGAACCAATACGTTTTCGTACACGACATTTCAAATAAGATGGGAGTAATTTGGCATTCACGCCCTTAACAAGGTCACTTTGAGCTCTATTTCTTCTGTAAACTAACTGGCCCTCTTTAAATGTTATGTCTCTACAACGAAGATTGTACGATTTTGTGGCTCTCTCATGTGCAACGATTAAGTTTTCGCGAATTTGATCGTGCAGTAAACTTATTCTCGTATCATTTGGCATAACATTCGCCTGGCTATTCTGGGATAAACCTAATTTTTCCAAAATTGGATAAGTAGTGCCGTGATGTACCATATTGTAGCCAAATAGACTAAAGAATGGAGAACATTTAAGAGTTTCGTGATAATCACTTCTCAAAATACTACATATTTTGGACACATGTTTGTCCCACTGATCCTGTTTTTCTCCAATCATAATTCGTAACTTTACCAAAAATTCTCTGTTCGTTCTCTCCGAGGCATTTGCCTGCGGAGAGTATAAGGCTGTTTTAATTTGGGTTATACCATATGCATTCAAAAATTCTACCATCTGGTTCGAGACAAATTGTTTCCCGTTATCGGAATGAATATATTGAGGAACACCAAATTTATGGAAAATGTCCTCCTCAATATATCCAATGATAGCTGATGTTGTTGCCTTCTTCAATGGCTTTAAAAATATATATTTTGAAAAGTGGTCAATTGCCACGAATACCATATTATTCCCCATTTTCGTACGTGGATATGGGCCTAATAGGTCCATATATAGACGCTGAAAAGGTCGGTCTGTCTTTATTTGTTGGCCCATTAGAGGGCGAAGAATTTGGTTAGTTGGCTTGACACATTTACAAATATCGCAATTTGAAATGAATACCTTAATATCGTGAGCCATTTTTGGCCAAAAATATTTTTCGCGTATGCGATGAAATGTTTTTGCAAAGCCCCCGTGACAAGATGTTACATTATGATTTCTTTCAATTACACTTTCTCGTAAACCCGTAGGTAACCATAATCGCCATAGTGCTTCTTCCTCTTCTAATTCTCCCTTCCTGAACTTTACCCTTTGGTAAACGAATCCGTCGGATACACAGGTATCCGGAAAGTTTTCCTTAAACTGTTGTATTTTATCTTTTAGGTCATTATATTCTGCTGACAAAAATTCTTTAGACTTTAAATCTACTTCTGAAGATATTGATGGCACTGTTATTTCGTCTACTTCCCCAGCTCTAGATAAGGCATCTGGCACAACATTAATAGATCCTTTGCGATACTCTATCTCAAAATCGAAAGATTGAAGCTTAAAGCTCCACCTACCTAATCGACCGGACAGGTCCTTTTGAGACATGAGCCAGCGGAGGCTGCTATGGTCCGTAATAATTTTGAATTTCAATCCCTCAACATATGGGCGGAACCGTTTCAGGCAGACAATGGCGGCAAGGCACTCAAGCTCTGTAACGGTATAGTTTTTCTGAGCTTTATTCAATTTTTGAGATACATACGCAATTGGGTGCTCTTGTCCGGCATTGTCTGTCTGAACCAGAACCCCACCTACACCAACTCTTGAGGCATCACACTGTATGGTGAATGGTTTTCTAAAGTCCGGTTGAACTAATACCGGAGCCGTGGTCAAGGCCTCCTTCAATTTTCTAAACGACTGTTCTGCCTCAGGTGTAACCGTAAACTTTTCAGACTTTTTGAGACAGTCCGTGAGAGATGCTGATAGTCCTGCGTAATTTGGTATGAACTGACGATACCACCCAGTCATCCCCACGAATCTCCGGATTTGTCTAGGTGTCTTTGGTAATGGAAATTCAGTAATAGCTCCTACTTTAGCCCGATCCGTACGTAAAGTACCTTGTCCGACGATATAACCGAGATACTTGATTTCTTTCTGGCAGAATCTGCTCTTCTCGACATTTATTGTTAACTTGGCGTTCCTTAAACAATTCGCAACCTCCCTCAACACATCCAAATGACCTTTAAAATCGGGTGTACATACTAAAAGATCATCTAAATAAATGAACACGTTTTCCCGGAGTCGGCTAGGGATAACCTTATCCATTAAACGGCTCATTCTCTGTGCGGCGTTACAGAGCCCGAAAGGCATGACTGTATATTGATACAGTGGCCGACCAGGTACTGCAAATGCCGTTTTTTCTCTCGAACTCTCATCTAATGGTATTTGCCAAAAGGCATCTTTTAGGTCAATACCAGAGATGAAATGAGTGTCCTGAAGACGACTCAAAAGGCCATTTATATGTGGGAGGGGGTACGCGTCTTTTTTAGTTAATTCATTCAATTTCCGCGAGTCGAGACAGAGCCGGTTCTTTCCAGGCTTTCGGACTAATACGATCGGACTACAATAAGGGCTATTACTTTCCTCAATGACACCTAGAGAAATCATACGATCCAACTCAGCATATGCCTCTTGCTGACGCGGTGGCGAGAGTGGATAGTGTTTTATCTTAAACGGTAACGAATTACCGGTGTCTATCGTATGGATTTCAACGTTTGTTCTACCTAATCCTAATTTGGCATATGAAGGAAATTCAGCTATGACCCTATTAAGTTCTGTCCTCTCAACGTCTGTTAGATTATGCAAAATACTATTCTCTTTTTCAGAATCATTAGAAATGATTTCAATTTCAGATATAAAAATTTCCGGTGCTATATTAAAGGCTTTCCAAAAATTAATGCCAAGATAAAGTTTTTGTCGTAGTGTTGGTGCTAAATAAAATACTAAATTTTTCTTTAGTCCCCTGTAGGATACAGGAATTTCTGTGAAACCTATAATATTTTGTTTATTGCCATCGGCGGTCCGTAGAAAACTATGAAGTTTATAGATTTTTGGCTTTAGAGTCTCTAAAATATCATCACAGCCTTTTCCGAGAACACTAATGGAAGCGCCAGAATCTAAAAGTCCGTAGATCTCTATAGAGCCTAGAAAAATTTTTGCATAAGGCCTTTCATCGTTACTATCGTCTAAAAGCGTTGACTCTAAAATTTTCATAAACATTTTCCTCTTTTTATATCTTTCCCTACACCTTGCTATTTTATTTGGGATTAAATTTCCGAATATTCTAGATCTTGCCTCATCATATCTAATTTGTCGCTCATGTAATGATAATCTGACTGGTTGTTTTTGTATTTTTGAATCTACATCATGATGTTCTGATTCCTTTTGTCTGTCTAAATCATTTACAGATTCTGAAGCAACGTTTTTATCCATATTATTACGATCTAACTCTTTAAGTATAGGATTCGAATTAGAATTGAAATTTTCATTAGAATTTTGTTGTCTATGATTGGTAAGTAAATTTAGGGAATTTTTTATTGGTATTGAAGAATTGGATTTTAAAATTTGAAATTCTGAATTATCATTTAAATAATTTGGAGTACGTTTTATCGAATCATGAATTAAATCTATTGAATTGGTAATCAACTGTTTATCTAATGAGGGATTTTTAGATATGAACGAGTGACCCTCTATTTCTCGTTCGTTTGATGGTTTCCCACATGTTTCTTACATTGTGGCGTAGTGATATCTTTCTCAACACATCGAAAACAAAATAAATTTCGTGTTGACGAAGGGCAATCATAGAACGAGTGACCCAATTGGTCACAATTCCAACATCTAAATTTGGATGTATCAATCGGCTTTTTAGTTTGGCTATTATTATGGTAGCTTAAAGCAGCTATATCAAGCTCTTCACTGTCTGTATAATCTGGTTCCTGAGAAGCTGCTAACTCAGATACACGTTTTTGTTGCCTCAACTGATACTGACGTCCTATATACTTTTCTGCCTTTCTACCTGCTTCACGAAGCAGATCTAGACTAAAGATATCCGATGAAAACATCAAAGCGCCTAAAGATTCTCTAGCATTATTTTTGATGAGTTCAATCATTTTCTGTTCGCTCATTGGTTGACTAAGACGAGAATTCATATCAACTAATTCTGTAAAATATTCATCAAAACTCTCCTTCGGAAGCTGACGCCTTTCTACCATCTTTACTATCTTATCGCAATCGTTTTCTATTTTTGCAAATTGCTTTATAATTGCATTTTTAAGTTTTGAGTAATCAGCTGTTGGATTCTGCTTTAAGAAGAACCAGAACCAAGTGTCAGCCTTTCCCTTTAGAAATAAATGGAAGCTTGTGAAGACTTGATCTTCTGTATAATTATACCTTTTTCGAAGCGTTTCTACTTTAAAAAGAAAGTCATGAATGTCTTGTGAACCGTCATAGCATAAATTCCATTTATCTATTCTAATGGGCTTAATACCAGAGGAACTATCCCTCGAATTCGCATCAGATTGTAAACTGTTATTAACGTGTTCGTTATTTAAATTGACTCCCGGAGAAGTGTGAGAAATTCGCGAAATATCGTTGTCATCGTTATCATTTCGATTCTTGTTTATCGTGTCAACTATAACACTTTTAAAACCTTGCATTTCATTCATAATTACCTTCTGATTCATGGTTAATACTCGTTCTAACATGGTTTCTAACCCTGTCATAGTAAGACTATTGCTGCCTGCTGAGCCTGATGCTCCTTGATTTTCTTGTTGATTATTGGTTTCCATACTTTTATGATTATATGGACTTTGAATACCTGCAAGACTTGTTTTACTTCTTGTTCTTGTTGCTATAGGGCTATTCACTCTAGGTCTTTTTTGTGATTCTATGTCGCAGTCAAAAGTATAATCAATCTGACTATCGCTGAGTGAATCTTCGAGATTATTTAAAAGTCTATTTTTACGTCGTTTGTTTGACATAACAAACTAAAAACTTAGTTTAAAAAAATCTAACTTTTGATTTCTTCTATATTCAATATTGGGAATGGTGGATCACGTTTTCAAGTTATGTGGATTTAATATAAGCAATACATATATTTTATATATAAAAAAAAATTTAAAAAAAATTGAAAAATATAAACAAAGTCAGACAAAGTTAAAGTAAAAAATGTATTTTGTGTGCTAAAGATACTGGACTTATATGTCGCAAATGATAACCTCAAATCACTAACATGAAGTTAAACATGACTTACATGAAATACCAGTGAAAAAAATACTATTGAAACTACTCTACTACAACCAAAAAAAATATTAACCAGTAGCTGACTAACGAATTGAATTATGTTGTTCATATTACGTTGACTAGCTACTCTCAAATATACGAAAACATCTTTAATAACAACTAAAGAAGAAGTTTAAAACTTCGAATTAGGACATACTAAAGATGGAAATAAAAAGGGGTATAAGCTGCTTCACTAATTGCCTCAAAAAGGGAGACAAACTGTGGACTAACTTATTAAAACAAAAAAATTAAATTTCGACATCGTCCGAATGCGACATCGTTGGGCGCCATCTCTATAACAGTAGCAATTTCAAACAAATTCATAAAGTTTTAATCTTTAGCTTTGGTCGAGCTTGGAATGGTTGAATCTGGCTGAGCTCGCCGGTTTGGGAGGGTCCTTGACCTAGCTAAATGTGAAACTACTGTTCATAGAAAAACTAGAAAATTTCATTCCAAGACTTTCTCTAACCATTGTACAAAACTGACTATCAAAACTATTGAAATAAAATTTTATCTGATAATTGTTTATATCTATTCAAGCGATTGGTGTTGTTGTCGCTGGGACACTTAAATTAACTCCCACCCATCTATCACTAATGACTTGGTGTCCTGAAATATTTGAGTCATTCCCTATTTTGATATTGCTAAACCCTTTTACTTACGATCGATCCATATAACGTTGTAACCCACCATTCCCTTTTTTTTTAAAAATCCGTCTATTCCATTTTTAAATTTTACAATTCAGTTATTTTATTATAAAAAGATTTTGTTTTTAAATTTAGTGTTAAAGATACTTTAAAATCTATCTTATTTTAATCAAAATTCGAACGTACTTTTGTACTAATTAATTTAATTCTTTATGAAAATATTTATAGTTTTAATGGATTATATAAAAATTGTTAGCGAATGCATATCATGTTTTCGTGAACTTACAGTTTTAACTCCTTTAAAAAGGATTCGATGATCTACAAAATTCAAAAATTATGGTTTCTTAACTCAACCTTTTAACAGCACCGATGTATTGAGCTCAATCCATTCGTGATTGTTGTGTTTCTGTAATTTCGAGAAAATTCATTAAAATTTTGTAAAAATTGTGTTTTTGAGTTTAGTAGAAAATTTGTATGTAAAAACCTTACATAGGCATAGGCAGCTATGTAAAGAATTTACCCTGTAAATTCTGACATGCTTAAAATAATCTTTATTAGTTTTATTTTATATAGTTAAGTATTAGTTAAGTAAATTTTAATCTTATTAATGTGTAATTAGAATATTAATATTTAAATAATTAATTTTACATTTTTGTTTTCACAAAAAAAATATTTTAATTTAGTTTTAGTCTAAAAATAGTTTTTAGCAATATAATATATTTTATATATTATTAGATTAATTTGACGAACGAATCATTCAGGTTTATCATCCACTTCTTGAAGGGTTCGTTCACCAAGTAGTATATAGATTTATCTTGTAATGTTATTTTCTTTTTCTTCTTTTTTTTATGTTAGTTATATTAGTACTGTGTAAAAATAATGATCATTTATAAATAATCATAATAAAAGTAATTAATTGTATAAATAATTTTAGAATAATTGCATGGATAAATTATGCAAAAATGTTTAATGTTAAGCACAGCTTTAATGATGACGTCACATTTAATGAGTACGATTGGGAGAACAACTACATGTTGGTTTTCTTGTTTTTGGTGATTACACAAAGTAATTTTTGATGACGTCACATAAGTAGAGTAATAAAGTTACACAAAAAAAAAGCTTTCCGTATGATGTTGCGTGGGCCAATTGTTAATTCGTTAAAAAAATATTATTTCTTCCTCTTTTTTTTTTTTTGCATTCAAATTTGTAGGTACTTCTTTTAGTTAGTATATTTGAACGTTTCTGCACTTTTACTGCATTCTATTTATAATTACTTCCTTCTTTACTTCGGAATTTTACTTTTGATTATGTAGTACCACATGTGGACTCAGTAAGGCCAAACCATTATGTGACGCTTTTTACCCTTTTACTGGAATTTTTATAACTTTTGGTAGATGTTGTTGAGAGTTGTCGTTAAAATTAGGAGGATTGATGGATGCGAATGGCTCATGCCATTGACCAACAATCCTTTTATAATATGTTGTATCACTACTTGACGATTCAATTTTTTTTTTATTTTTATTTTAATAGTAAAGTAACACAGAATCTTTATTGAAGTAGAATTTGTGTTTTTCAAAATTATTATTATTATTATGTTTAAATTATTTAAACAAATTTAATTATTTCCAATATGAAATTTTAATCTAGTTAAAAAAAATTGAATTGCTTTTGTTCAGTAATTCTCTTGATCTTAGCTTGATGCGTAGTTAAAATTGAAAGAAAAAAGTTATTTTTCTATTCTTTATTTCAACTAAAAACCAGACAGTTAGCCAAAAGCTTTTGTTTCTTTGTTTTTCTAGAACAACGAAACAACTGCACTCAATAAAAACAACATTTAAAAATTCCACTCATTTAAATATGCCATCATGTGGTAGGCTTTTCTCTTTTAGAACACAAAACAACTACACTCAATAAAAACAACCTTTAAAAATTTCTCTCATTTAAATATGCCATCATGTGGTAGGCTTTTATTTAATTATTTAATTTCTATTAAATTTTAGTTAAAATTATGGTGATTTTTGGGTCTTTATATAAAAGTTAATTAATAGTATTTTTATAAGCCAACATTAAAGTGTAGTTTATGATAAATGTTCCTATCCATAACATTCAATTCGTATGAAGTCTTCATTTCATGCAATTTTATTGCATGACATAAATTCATATATTAGGTATAAGTACTGCATTTTTCTACGGCATTTGTCGTAACAAAAAAAATCTGCAACAATCATTCATAGCCATATAAAAAAGAATCAAAAATAAAGTTCATAATACCAAAAATCATCAATAATAATTTACTGAGTGGGTGGAAACGAGGGTTCCGACTTCCACCGTCACAAACTTAATGGGAAATGTTTATTATTATTTAAAAAAAACATTCTTTGATATTTATTTTTTGGAGATTATGTCTATCAAATGTCGGCCGTCGCAGATGGTCTATCCGTTGACTCCACTTTTCGATGACTCGTTCGAGCATTTTGACTGGTAACTGGCGAATGACACGCGTGATGTTTTCCTCCAAGGCCTGCATTGAAGCGGGTTTGTCCGCGTAAACTTTAGATTTTACATATCAACACAACAAAAAGTTTAACGGTGTGATATCACACGATCTTTGTAATCAATCGATCGGCCCAAAATGTTATATTATGTGCTCACCGAAGTGTTCTCTCAATGAATCCATTGATTGATGTGCTGTGTGGGAAGTACTCAAACCAAATATAGCCGAGTTCAAGAGCTTCAATTTGAGGCATCAAATAGTCGGTTATCATGTCACGATAACGGATGCAATTGACGAACAGACTCTCCACAGTCTTCGTGTACACTCTCAGCTACGGCCGCTATATTTTCTTCACAGCATGCTGGACGTGGTCTATTCGGTCGAATATTATCCAATAATGAATGATGGGTCTCAAAATTGGTGATTACGCTCAGTAGGCCGATTATGTTGACCAGAAGTTGAGCGTAGTTCACGAAATATATTCCCCAGAGAACATAAATTTTCGTAATAAAGTTGAACGATTTATAAACATTCAACTAACAAATATAATATGACAGACGTGATCTGTCAAAAAAAGGCTATTGAAAAAAGTGTCTCTAGTTGAAACACCCGTACTAAGAAAAACACTTTTTTATGAATTCTGAAAACTGGGTTAATTGAGTTGTTTTATATTTTTGTATTGAATTTTGTATACCCTACACCACCATAGTGGGGAGGGTATATTGGATGTGTGCATATGTTTGTAATGCCCAGCAATATTGGTTCAACACCCACCTTTAAGTATACCGATGGACTCAGAATCACTTTCTGAGTCGATTTAACGATGTCCTTCCTCCGTCTGGCTAGCTGGCTGGCTGTCCGTGTAAAGCTTATGCGCAAAGTACAGGTCGCAATTTTGAAGATATTTTGACAAAATTTGGTAAGTGATATTTTTTCGGCGCAAGGACGGATGGGATTGAAACTGGTGAAAATCGGTTCATTATTTCACCTGGCTCCCATAGAAAAGTCCTCCCGAAATTGGGGTTTACCGGTCATAAATATTTTAATTATGTAAGGAACCAAACAAATTTCATCACAAATAAGTGATAAATGAAGCTAAATCACATCTACAAATTTTGTGCAGATCGGTCCATAATTAGTCGTAGCTCCCATATAAGGCCCACTTCCTAAAATTACTTTAAAGAGCATAACTCTCCCAAAAATGATGGTATCCAAATATTATTTAATACAAATATATTTCATATGTATACAAACAATACGGTACAATTTTATTGTAATCCGTCCGTAATTAGTCGTAGCTCCCATAAATGACCCACTTCCGAAAATTACTTTAACGAATATAAATTTCTTAAGAATGTTGGTAATCAAATAAAATTAGACACAGATAATATACAGAAATGATGACACCTAATTTTATAATGGTCGGTCCGTAATTAGTCGAAACTCCCATATAAGACCCTCCCCGTAATCAACTTTAACCGCCATAAATCTTTTAAAAGTATTTATATCGAGATAAAGTTTAACATACACAATATTTATATTCACAGAAATCATGACACTAAATTTTTGGATGATCGCTCCATAATAGGTCATATCTCCCATATAGCGCACATTTCTGAAAAACTGTTTTATACATATACTGGGTGTAGGGTATTATATGGTCGGGCTTGACCGCCTATACTTTCTTACTTGGTTTTATTTTATTTACGTTATCATTACTTCAATATTATATATTTTTGTTAATACAATAAAGAAAATGGTAAAAATTTAACAAAACTTCTCTCGTTATTTATCATTTTATGGCCCTTTAATTCAAATCATATTGAAAATGCATTCGATTTTGCATGCCAGTGTCTATTTGAACGATTTAGCTAGTAACTATTGCAATTTTCAAACCAGTTAGCTTCTAAAGTTAATATACAGGGGTGTTCTGAAAATCACTTTTTGTCAAAGTGATTTCAAATCACGCAAAAGGTGTTCTGCGCACAAAAAATATTGAAATCACGTGATTTAAAACCGGCCAGCTAAATGACTGACGATTTGAAATCACTTGCCTATTTTGTCTATGTTATTTGTAGAGAATTTTGTTATTTTGTATTAAGTACGATGTATTTTTTATTGAGTTTTGTAATAAAATTAGGGTTTATGTACACAAAAACATAAATATTTACAAACTTTTAAAGACACTGCATGTTTTGTAAGAAATTGTTTTGCTTTGTTTACCAATGTTCGTGATTTACTTTTTCTCATTAGGAGTCAGCTGGTTTGTTTTTTCGAAGATACTTTTAAGGTTGCCAAATTAACACAGTCATAAAATGTCATGTAAGATTTATTGAATTTATACCATCCTCTTCCTTACTTAGGACACAATTTAATTACTGTTGATAAAAAATTTAAAAATATTGAATTATTTAGTGGTTTTTTGCATTTTTAGTAATAAGTAAGTGCAAAATGTAAGCATATTTCATCGATAAAAAGAGTGGCAACTTTGTTATTTTTTATATTATTTTTTGTTTTGCTAACATTTATTTTTGTTTATCCAAGGTTTCACTTGTATCCATAGGATTTGATAAGTCCCGTAAAAGACGTTTTTTAACACGTTCATTTTTTAAATAATAATAATAAGTTACTGCCAATAAAGTAGCTCCCGGCATTTTTATTTATTAAATTTTCACTTTTTATTTTCATTAATATACATAACAATATAAACAAACAAAGCACAGATTTAAAAAGTCAGCTGTTTTCTCGTGTTTTCGAAAAATTAAAACCACGCCGAAAACCGTAAAATCACGTGATTTGCAGAACAGCATCAAATCGTAGGCGTGATTAAAAAACGATGCGTGATTTCAAATCACGCGGTTTTCAGAACACCCCTGATAACTTCAAATATTTATTATCAATTTATATTTTCAATATAATTAAGATAATTCTTAAACAACAAAATGTAAGTTTCTAGCCAACTCCTTATATTTATGTTAATATATTCACATAATTCTAGAAAATCAATGGATTTTCTCGCCAGAAAAGAAATATTGTATTTAGAATAATCTAAAATTACACAAAAACAAAAAAAGCAAACTTTAGTGAAACATTTTTTTTCAAAGCTGTGTAAATTAGCTTAACCTACAGCAATACTGCATTTATTTTTCTAAAATAGAATGGGCAGAATTAACCAAATACCCCTCAGCACAACAAAGTTTAAACAAATCCCCTAAATATTGTGGAGGGTTAAAGACAATTGAAACAGCGAGCAGAAAAAAAAATCTCCAATAAAATGTGCCAGCGCAATAATCAGAGAATAACGTACAATTTGAATAGTTGAACCAGAAAAACGCGTTGCAACAACCACAATCCCAATGAAATTGCATTAAAAAAAAAAAAAACAAAAGAACGAAGAGAACGGAAAAATAATACTCATACTAAAACAAAAATTTTAATTCAAACAAACAAGCACACAAACATACTCTCTCACTAACCAAATACATGTAAAATGTATCTGTATAAAACGAATAAACGGAAGCTGATTACTGTCAATATTTGTTTCGGCTGTGTTTTTTCAAAGCAATACAACATTATGGCGTGTCTGTGTCCGTATCCATATCCATATCCACAAAAAAGAGGAGACATTTTTTGTTGGTCTAAGCCAATATAGTTGCTTTTGTCCAGTTTCCTGTCAAACTGTGTTTGTAGTTCAATTGTTTTGTGTGTTCGTGTGTGTGTGTGTGTGTGTGCTAAAAGGCGTTAAAAGGAAACACAACACAGCTTTAGTATACCAAACAATATTGCCTTTGTAGTAGTAGAGTAACATGCAGTCGTTGTTGTTTTTAGCATTTATGCTGACTTTGAATTTACAGCACGTGCTGTTTGAATTCTAACCAAGAGCTGGCGTTTTTCCTTACATACTCCTTTCTTTCTAGCACATCCTCAGCAAGCAGCTTTTGATTAGGATATTGTAACCATCTTTTCCAAATCTTTCGTTATCTGCAGCTGACGCTTTTTGAGTTAGCTCAAGCTTACCAACAAAAAAAAAAAAAAATAACACATTTTCAATTTTGTGAGTTTATAATTTTTTGCTTTTGTATTATAGCTACGATATTTTTTTTTCTCATGATTGTAAATTTAATGTATTTGGCTGAATCCGGGTATGATTGGGTTTATTATTGAATGTAATTTTATTTATGTGTTTGTATTAGGAAAAGGAAATTGATTTCGCTGTGCTGTTACACTTCCTTTCAAAAAAAAATAAAAAAAACGAGAGAAAAAGAGTTTTTTCTTTCAAGTTTTTTATTTAGCTTTTTGGTGGTTTTGTTGGGAAATAAATATATATATATATTAGACAGTCTATATTTTAAGCTAAAGATTTTGTGAAAAAAAAATAACAAAATAAATTACATTTTTAACGAAAGATTTTTTAAAAGAAATCTAGTTACAAAATAAGGCGGCAGTAAATCATGTATGTACTTCAGTTATGGAAGTAATTTCATAGTACATTTTCAGCTAACCAATGCGGAACATTTGTTTATGAGCACCGACGAGGCTTCTGGCATCCATCTGCTAGGGCCTAGTATTTACACCCTTACTCATTCTTATTTTCTTACTCATTCTGACTAGTTCTACAAAAGACTTTCAATCTCTTAGTGTGCAATTCAAAGCAGTAACCTAGCGCGAATAATTGCAAGTGCTTCCATGAGCAGGTCTTATAGCAGACCTGTTTACACATTCTAAAATATTCGATACTCAGTCCTCTATGCCTTCTCTTACAAGACGTTCTAGAAAGCCTTTTATATACATTCAAAATTGCACTTCAAAAGAATGTCAACTAATCATGATTTCAATAGCAAACACGAATGGTTCTGCAATTATTCCTGTACGAGTATAGCGTCATTACAATAACTAAGTCCCCGTCTACGCAGTCGAACATTGGGAAGTAAAACATTTAGCTTGGTAGAAAATTACGGGTGGGGAAGAGAGAATCAATTTTGTGTTCGGTACTCGGTGAACATGCTTTGTTGACATATTCTTTGCTGAAATTTACTACAAATTATTACACAGCACGAATAAGAGAAATGTCAAAAAAAGCTAATAATAATGAAATGTGTCTGACAACATTGTTCGACAGTGTGACCGCGAATGAAAAAACAAAAGAGAATTCCAGATGTTTTTCTTCCAAATGTTCGACTGTGTAAACGGGGACTAACATTATTTTACTTAATCTTTTATACGAGTAATAAAAATGCACAAAGAGTGCGTCTATAAATTTAGACTTTTATGAAAGTTTGCGGTGTAAAGTATGGGTAAAGCTTTATGGACAAGCGACTTTTTAAGTTAATTTAAGAACTTTCTTTTACTTTCCGCATTATAATTATTAATATAGCAGCCCTTTAATTTTGCCTTGTTTGAGGCATTAGTTGGCTGATCTTCCAGTTGCTCTTCTCAAGTAGGCCTTCTAGCAGTCAAGTAACCAGTAGCGAGTAGGCCTTGACTAACAATGAAAAACGCCTTGTAAGAATGAAACGATTTGTCAATGCGGCTGGAAAAACTTGTGATTGCCAAAGAAGGTCCGATAATCACTGCCACTAGATTGCTTAGTTTAGTACCAATTTATGCGAAGTAGTAATTTATTATAATTTAATGCCTTTTGAGCAAACGCCACTTGTTCTAGAGTACATAATACTTTTGATTATAGTTTTGAGAATGTAGTTATACCAAATTCCAGTACATTTAGTAACTCTTATTTAGCCTATAATTAAAGTATTTTTATTAGTACTTTGGGAGTTAAAATTTTATTTTTGATCAAGCCAATCAAGTATTACCCAAAGTAATAATTATAATAATAAATTTTAGCTAATTTGGAAATAATAATTTACATGATTAAAAATCTTCTTACTTTATTAATTCGGCTTGAGGTCTCTTTTATTAAAAATATAAAAACTCTTGTTCGTTTTTAATTTTCATTATATGTTATTCGTTTCCAATATTTCGAACAATTTTGTTGATCATCTTCAGGGAAGAAATATAATCTAAAAACATTATTATTATAATTATAACAATTTTCTTAAAACTATATTAACAAACAATTTACTCAATGTTTAATACAGTGTTGTCCGATGTTAAATGTCTTAAGTTTCTTTCACTGACTGTTAGCTTTTTTGTTTATTATTATTTTTGTATTTGTTTATTGTATGTCTATATATGTGAACGCAATTATCAGAGTCTGTTTTGTAGTTCATTATCTTGCCTATTGGAGTATTAATTATATGCAACATCTCTTGCACATATCGTTTACTAGTATTATTCTCTTATACAATTACTCTTACATTATCAAATTTTGGTCGATGTCCAGTTATTGCACAGTTTTAAATTAGTTTTAAATTTTGTCTTTGTTTGATTTTTCTAGTTTGTCCGATTTAGATTTCATATTGTTGAATAATTTTTCCGTCGTATTACCCGTTTGCATTGCCAATATGTATTTTTCCTTGTTATATATGTATATCAGAGTACTTCATCCTTTCTGATAATCCAGGTATATATTCAATAGATCTGTAAATTTTAGGTGGTTTCGTTTCCATCATATTATTGTCAGATTTTTTCTTATTTATTGTATATTTTATAAAATTGTCTATCGTTATATATGGAAAGTCATTCGTGTGTAAAATATGTCGAATTTTTATTTTATTTTCTTCATGAAATTCGGTATTGCTTGTACCTAGCACTCTGGTAATAAAGTTTATAGCTTTGTTCATTATTATTCTTCTAGGATGTTTGGAATAATAATTAATAAGTCTGCCGGAAGATACAGGTTTCTGGTACCATTTTATTTAAAATCAAATAAACATTTTTTTCGAGCTGAAAGTGTTATTAAATTTAGATACTTTTAAAACTACCTTTTTGAAATTTGAAGCTGAAACTTTTAATACTTTTGATAATAAATTCTAAGCTACACAGTTAAACTAACACAGATTTTTTCGTATTGGCAGTTCCAGCAATTCTGGCTGCTCTTTACACTAAATTTGACAATTTTGTTTTCCATTCAGCCAGAAATGAACGTTGTCGATAAAATAAATTGATCCAACTGAATTTTCATAAAAAATTTCAATAATCTGCAAGCTTTGTTCGTATGTCGATTTGTTCTAAGCTATAATTAACCTTAAATTCAATTATTACACTGTGAGCTAGAATTGATATAAAATTCTAGTCCTATATATAATTTATTATCATTCAAGTGATTTAAATACTTTTCATAAATAATTTTGTTTCAGTCATGAAAGTATTTTATGAGCTTAAATTCGTTACATTTCCCAGAGTACTCGTATATAGCAATAAATAAATAAATAAATAAAAATGGTTTTGGCACTATTTACTAAATAAATAAAAGTTCATTTAATATTTTACTTCTTGGAAACTATTACAGCATATTTTGCAATTGCAAATTTATGTGTTATTAATTGATTTTGGTACATTTCAACAGAATTTAAGATTATTATTTGAAATGGATTTCTAATTAAAAATGCTAAACTCTTAATGGAAGTAAAAATGTTTAGTTATTATTAATAGAAATTCGAAAACCATTAATCAATATCTGTTTTTATTAAATTATTTTAAATTATTTAGTATTGAAGGGGTGGGAGTTTAATTTATATACATATTAATATTTGCTAGTAAATAGTTTAGTATTTTATTGCTTAATAAATTATATTTATTTAAATGTATTTCACAGCTACACCGCTGTTTAGAATTTGGTGGAAAGGTAAAGTTTTCATAGAAATTTTTTTTATAGAATTTGTGACATTATAAAGCATGTTGTTGAAATGATTTATAATATATAAGCTTTTAATTCATAAAAACACTTAAACACTTATATCTATTTCAATACCAAGCATATCCTTGTAAAACCGTTGCAACTACAAGGAATCCTTAATAATGTCCAAGAGAATGAATCATAACAAAAAAATCATGCTTTCTAATAAGGAAAGTTATACCTATATCCTGTCTATACCCGAAATTGTCCTCTGTTCTCAATAATAGTTTTAGTTTTTTTTTCGAGGTGTTTGTAGCATTGCATAACTATAAATACATAAAACTTTTTTCAATATTTTATGTTAAAGAAAAAGTAAAGCAGTGTAATGAATGAATCATTGTTTGTATTTTACTTGTTAAAAATGTACAAAAAATTACTTAGTGTTTCATAACTATAAATACACTGAACTTAGCAAAACTAAAAATGCCAATATTCACAAAAATGTTGACTGTAATAATACGTTGGACCTTCTTTTTATTAAATAAACACCATCATTATATTCATACTTAGAAAGAGTAATTTTTTAAGAGCTTTCGAATTTGACTTAAAAAAGTACATACATACAACTAAAAGAAATAAAGGATATCTTTATTTGAGTCGATAGAACGATCTATATAATTCAATGTTTAAAGATGATTATATGTAAATGTTGACCATGGCTCGACGATCAATCATAAATAATTCGTGCTTGTTCCTATAGATATGAGCCCTAACATAGCCCCATAAAAAATAGTAAATAATAAAGGCATTAAATCGGCAGGCCTATTCACCGGTCCCAAACGTGAAATAAACTGTTCAACAAACTCGCCTCTTAACCCTACACTTCATATTGTATCACAGGTGATACACAATTTTCTTATTGAAATATTATTATTTAGTATTATGTTATACATTTCCCTACTGCATAGTGTATCACTGGTGATACATATGAAAATTATTGTTTTACATTTTTTTTAATATTTTTCCTGTAATCAGACGGTAATTTCCCCTTAAAATCATTTTTTTCGATCAAATATAAAAAGTCAAGCAGTGTAGAGAAAGTGGGCCATTGTTTTGCGTGCTGTGTGGCATGTGAGACCGTCTTTTTGAAACCATATGTTTGCCAAGTCCAGCGCTTACATTTTACAGAAAAAAAATGTAATTATTCACAATACAGCTCGCCATTAGCAGTAACGTTCCTGCTTTTGTTGTATTTCAAAAAAGTACAGTTCAATGATGCCAACGGTACATGAACAAATCCACATCACCGATCTGTAACTCTTCTGTAACGCTTCCGGCTGCTCTTCACATCAAATTCGACAATTTTGCTGGTTTACCTAGCCATTCAACCAGAAATGAACTTGGTCGCTAAACACAATTTTTCGATAAAAAAGTACAAATTCATCCAACTGAATTTGTGACAAAACTTAATAATCGGCAAGCGTTGTTCGTTTATAAAGGTACAGTAAAATTTGGCAAATATTTACCGAAAAAGACCACTGAATAACATATATTTTTTATTGTGTTATTTTTAATTTTTTATTAATTATTGAATCTGGTTTATTTCCTTAGGCATAACAATGAGTATTCAAATCTGAAAACTAAAATAAATCTAATTATTTACTAATTTCTTATTGGCTGTTAAGCTCTACGAAGCCTCGTCTCCGTCTGGCTCTGAGCTAGAATTCTAGCCAACAGATGCGGGTAGTTCTCGCGGATCCTTCTGAATTCATCCTTTACCAATGGTACTTCTAGATCTGTGTGGATGTTTTCCTTTCTTATGTACCATAGTGCGCCCATTATGGTTCTAAGAATTTTTGATTTGGCCCTCTGTATAAGTTCAATACTGGTATTACTAG
The DNA here is from genome assembly GCA_916048285.2 of Bellardia pandia. Taxonomy (NCBI): domain Eukaryota; kingdom Metazoa; phylum Arthropoda; class Insecta; order Diptera; family Calliphoridae; genus Bellardia; species Bellardia pandia. The sequence goes on along the minus strand of OU696531.1, from coordinate 94,241,734 downwards.
CAGTTCCCCACAATTGGATGCCATATGTCCAAATTGGTTTTAAAATGGTTTTATACACGATGACTTTATAGTCCAGGCTTTAGTTTAGATTGGTCACTGATTAACCAGTGAAGGCTAGATGCTTTTAACTTCATGTAAAGTCTTTTGGTTTCTATATGACGACGCCAAGTAAGTCTTCTATCTAAGTGAATACCAAGGTATGTAACATAATCGGACTGAGGTATATTTACATTGTTAAGTGTGACAGGTGGACAGCATCACCTCCTCAATGTGAATGTAACATGTCTTAACTAATTTACTCGTATTCTCCATTTGTTTAACCATGGTTCCACACATCTTAGATAGCTATTTAGTATACTAGATGCTATATATGGATTTTCATGCGAGCTAATAACTGCAGTGTCATCAACAATAGTTAATATATCGTTCGTTGGCAAATCAGAGGTCTACATCAAATAGAGGGTAGGTCCAAGAACACTTCCTTGTGGTACTGCTGCTCCAATCATATATTCTCTTGTCACGTAATTGTTGTGCTTTACTGTAAATAAGCGGTTCGATAGATAAGATTCCAATTGGTTATGGATATATGGTGGCAGCATGCATTTTATTTTATATACCATTCCTTTGTGCCATACTTTATCGAAGGCTTGAACGACATTCAAAAATATTGCTGAACAATATTTCTTTAATTCAAAGGATTCTCTTATTTCTCTGGTTGTTCAATTGCTCTGTGGCGTTCCCGGAAACCAAATTGATGAACTGGTATTATATTTTTCTCATTTAAAAATGGTATGATTTTTTTTTGGAACTCCTTTTCGAATAGCTTAGATATGCAAGGCAGTAAGCTTATTGGTCTATAGGGGGATAGTACGGTCAAGCCTTTACCTGGTTTGGGGTATCATTATTATCTGAGAAGTTTTCCAATAACATATACTTGAACTTGTTTATTTATTTAAAAAAAAACTTGTCCTATTTAGGCCAAATATTTAGTTTTTTATTTATTTGATGCTGTTTGATCTTGCAAAACTCTTGTAACAGTAAACAGTGTCAAGCAAATTTGTGCTAAAGCAAGTGTTTATGCTTTTTTGAGTAAATATTTGCCAAATGTGACCTCACCTTCAGCAAAACAAACGTTTTAAGCAACTGCTTGTGAATTTACAATAAATATCAAGTGTAATTATACTAATGCAACACAGTCTATTTGGGTCCTTAAAGTTATGTACTTTATACAGTTGAACAAGTACTAAAATTACTAACTTTTGAATAATTTTTATTATAAAAATAGTTGCAATTATTTGTGTATTATAAGTCTAAGTCGAGAAAATCTCTGTCACTAGTTTGATTTAAAATTTATTATATAATTAATTTTAGTCTATTACAGCTTTTATTTAAATAACATCCTGGTGTTGGTAACAATTTATAAATAAGCTTGTCTAAACCACTTAGTTTTAAGTATATTTAATGCTATTTTATTATTAGAAATACAAAAATATTTAAAAATTATAACTCTCCTCTTTCCACCCAACTGCTTTTTAAATTGTTAAACCAATAAAACGAAAACATGCTTACCTCGAATTGCTTAATGCTTGATATCAAAAAATATAAAACAAAAATTAAACTACAGTGCGCCTTAGAAGTAAGTAGATACCAAACAAAAATTGTATAAATTGAAATTTTATATAAAAAAAAAAAAATTAAAATTTTTTATTTTTCATGCTAATTATTTGAAAAATTATATTTTTTGTTTTATCATCAAGTTTTTTCAGTAACTTTACCCTTGCCTAACAATGTCTGACACATTATTTTTAGGTCATTTAATTCTTTCTTCATTCATTCTTTTTTTTTTTCTTTAATAAACTTTAACACACTTTACAACTCCTTTTTATATCCTTTTGAAAATTCCTACATTTCATAAATAGTTTTGTATTACAAATGACGGAAATTTTTAAATATGACTAGACAGTTCATTCAAGAAAACACTGCAGAGAAATGACAAACAGACTTATTGTTCTTAGGGGTATAAGATAACTACACAACCCCACAACATATTGTTGAAATAGTTTGAAAAACTGCATAATATTTAAAAGATTTACAAAAATTTTGCTGGGTTTTATAAATGAAACCCGATTTTCTGCTTTATTTAATGTTAAAATTTGGAAAATGTAAAAAATATTTTAGAGGAAAAATACTCGTCTACATATAAAATGTACTACTAAAACATTTATAAAATCCAAGAACTTTATATCATTCCCTGAATTGTAGTTGAGTAGAAATGTGAAAAAAAGCTGTCATATTTGATAAATTATTAAGGTATAAAAAGAAAACTGTAAAGTAATACATTTTGTTATGACAAACAATTTTGTAACATGACTTTGCAGTTTGTCATCGAGAAAAAGCTGTATAAATACAATAAAGCTAAAGTTTTCAGTTTCACTTAAAGTGTGGGTTTCTATTTCAAAAAATAAAAGCAAGAAATTAAAATTACATTAAATATTGACAAATTAAAATAATACAAACAGTATAAATAAATACACCCCTAAAAATAGGCTACGCATATATAGAATATTGCTGTACTTAGACACAGGCATAAAGTAGGCTTGAAGTGTGCCTTTAGACAAAATTTTCATACAAAATTTTCTTAAAGTACTTTTGAAGTGTACTTTAATTTTTCATAAACATGGCAGATAAACATCAACGTTAACTAGTATCCCCACGAAATCTTTATTAACCTCACCCCTCAAGAACAACATTAATATTTCATTAGAACCAATATGTATTAGCATTTGCCACCCAATGTTATAAATTTTATTTTTACATCTTTCTCCATTTTCTTTTAATAAAATGATTCTTTTTTAAATTAAATTACGGCAGCCATTGGAGAACTGATATTATTCCCTCTATATCTATCGTTCTCGTGCCATAATAATATGCTGCACGATATTTTACACGCATTCCCAGTTTAAGGCAGCAAATACTATTATATAATAAAGAGTGATTTTTTTAAGTGCTTTCAGTTTTGAGTAAAAACACATACCCATACAAAGTAAAGAAATCTTTATTTCAGTCTCTAGAACAATCTTCAATGCTTAAAGATGATTTCATGTAAATATTCGGGCGGTTACGCTTCAAATGGTTCATATGCTGGGTGCAATTTTAGCATACTCTCTCCAACATATCGGCTGGTATCTCACGAATAAATTCTTCAATATTATTTTTAATTCCCCTATAGATCTGAGTCTTACCATAGCCCTAAAAAACTAGTCTAAATTGCACGATCTAGGCGACCAATTGACCGGCCGCAAACATGAAATAAACTGTTCAACAAACTCGCCTCTCAATTGGACCATTGTTTCGTGTATTGTGTGGCATGTGGTTTAGAGTGATGCGCCTTTCATACAAAAACAAAAATTACATCACCCACTAGGATTAAAGATAATGTGAAAACAATTCCAGAAATATTTTTTATTTTTGCCACGCCTACCAATAACGCCCTTTTAGTATTTTGTTCAATGTGTCGCTATTTTTAGTCCGATCATAACATTTTGTATACCGGTGTTCATGGCTCTGTAAGCGCTACATTTCTCTCCTTCCTTACCATGACTTTTAAAAATTCGTACAAAAAAATTTAGCATAGTTGTGGGTACGATTTGAATTTTTAAAAGTAATGACTAGAATTTGACGTGTTAGTAGAAAATGATTACGGTCCAATGATACCACTGGCACATAATCCACGCCAAACAAATGGTGGTGCATATTTCGGGGTGTATTGGCAGTTTTTGCAATGCTTCTGGCTGCTCCTCACACCAACTTGAACTATTTTGTTGGTTTACGTAGCCATTCAAACTAAATATGAATAATTCCCAAAAACTATTTCTAAATAATGGTGAGTTAAATATGTAAAGTTTACAAGTAGATCTTGCACCAAACACATTGCTGGTAACGGGCTTGGCGCAACAGAAAATGCATTCCAATATGGCAATTGTGTAACAATATTACTTTACAATAGTATTCTTTGAATTATCAACTGAAATGAATTCAAGCCAAATAAAATTTCTCTAACAATAAATATAAAAAGTTCAACAATTTTTCATTAAGAAAAAACAGAAAGACCTTTAATTTACGTTGCTCGTGTATAACGTCCATATGCAAATATTTCCTTGTAAAAATTAATGCAGGGTGTAACTATTCAAGCTGAGTGCAGCAGCACAGCTGACTGACTTTGTTTACATTTTACTTATGTCAAAAGTAATATTTTGTCAAGTGTTGTTGACAGTAGTACATTATTTTACACATTAAGTTTTGTGTCTGTATTGTGTTGTATTTGTTGCCGATTTGCACTCACCTTGTACATATAGTTACACCATGCATTAGTGCAAACTTCTACGTTTTTGTGTTCTCTGCATTACCGGTTATTGTTTATCTGCCTTACACAAGTCGTTTACTACTGGCATTTATGCACGTTTTCTGTATCTAATATCTTTATGAAATTCATTTCTGGTGCATTGTTTTAGGAAATCCATTGGTTTGGAGATTTTATTCCCTTAATTCACTACATTCTTTCGCAAAAAATATAGTTGTGCATGTTTACCACAACTATTTCATAATTTTTAAAAATTTTTTAAAAATATTATGGTCATTGTAAATATTTGTATGATTTCTGTAATCATGATATGGTTAAGTTACCATTTACATGATTATATCATGTTTCTGGTGATCAGTTTTGTGATGAAAGATTATACCATATTATGTTGTTCTCTATCATAATCAAATTATGATAAATGGATTCATCATAAACATGATTGAAAAAAATATATACATAGTTACTATAAACGCATATATGATTTTCGTAATCATCTGAATTGTAACTTAACATTACTATGGTTACCGCCATCATATAAATAATAACAGTGACCAGAACATTGTTGAAAAAACTTGTAAATATATTGACATTGTTGTGGTAAACATGCACAACTATATTTTTTCTCTGTGTGCTGTTACATAGAAAAACAATGGCCATTTTAAGAAGTAAATTCGTTAAACATATATCTAATGATTGCTAATGATTGCTAAAATCTTTTTAAAAGAACTTTCTTTTATAAAAATTCTCCACTGTGACATTGTTAAGGCTTACCACATTTACATTGTAGGTCAATTCCATATTCAAATCCTTTATTTTCCTGTCACAATCAAAAGGTGCGGTCATACTTGGCAAATATTTGCCCAAAAAGACGTAACCACTACATAAAATGTATTTGAATAATAAATAAAAATAAATTTAGATTTATTTTATTTGATGCTGTTTGAGCTTGCAAAACTCTTGTAATAGTAAACAACTTCAAACAAAATTGTGCTAAAACAAGTGGTTACGCTTTTTTGAGTAAATATTTTACATATTCGATCATACCTTAAGTCAACCTTTTCATTTGCACCCAACATTGTATAATACACTGAAAGAAAGAATCCCTTGTATATGGGCAAAACCTAATGACTGAAGTTAAAGGTCAAAACACTATATTTGTTTATTTTTTTTTTTAACTTTTATTTTATTTATTTGTATTCACCTGTGTTTATTTCTTTAATTTCACTCCCCCCCCCCTTTATCATGTTTTATTTATACCTACAGAAACCTTTGATTTAATATTTATTTTAATAATTTGTTTTATATCTTTTCCTAAAATTTAGAACAACTCGCTTGGTGGCAACGTTGGGATCAAACAACATTAATCATCTTGGTGGCCAGTATATTGATCCTATTGCTGGCTGTCATTATTATTTGTTGTATTATTATTTGCATTTGTCGTCGTCGTAGACGTCAGGATAAATGTAAGTACCTTGTATTAAGCTTTTATTAAACATTAATATAAAATTACAAATTCCCAAAAAAAATAAAAAGAAATGGAATATTCTTCAATTATTTATACTTAAATTAAGAATTCTAATTATTGAAAAGTAAATTAAAAGGTTTAGGGTTAAATTAATTTTTAATTTGATTTAAAAATTTTAGTTTTTTATTTAATGTTTTGTTTGGTTTTATAATTTTTATTGTTATGTTTTTATAGTTTTGTGGTTTTTATTTATTTTTTGTTGATTTTAAATTAAACAAATTTGAACAGAGTTTTTTCTTTGAAGTTTTTTTAAATTTTAAGCTTTTGCATGGCTTTTTGAGCATGGATATTTTTTCTAAAAAAGAAAGCATGTTGAATAATTTTTTTATAAATTTTAGAAAAAAACCCTTTTTGAAGTTTAAAAAATAAACTATTTTAAAATTATATATTTCAAAATTTTTAAACTTAAACTATTTTTTTTACTTCTAACTTTCAAATTCTTTGTTGAAATTGAAAACACCTACATATATATACTTATGTGAAAGGTTTCAATAACAAAATGTTTAAGATTTCAAAAAGCTAAAAAATATCTTGAACTTGGAAAGTTTCCCTTTAATTTAGAAAATCTTTAAACAATTCCTTTGCCTGCAGCTAAAATCTAATAAATATAGACAATACCTTGAAAATCTATAAATATTTTCGGTTTGAAATTAAAATTTCAAGTACATTGTTCATAATTATATGAGACATTTAAAATAATGCCTAACATTCCAGTCAATCTTGTTGACACACAGGAACTACAGATGTTTTGTAATTGATTAAATATTTTTTGCAATTGTTCTCAGAGCAACGTAAGACAATTTACTGAAAACAAAACAAAATTAAAATCATCCTAGCAGTCACTTTTTAGCCCAACGCGGTGCGACAGTCCAAAAAACCTGGGACTGGATATTATTTTTCTTGTAGGACTTGTCGAGTAAAACAATATTCCAATAGTAAAATATGCCGGACACCTCCAAAATCTGGATTTACGGTTAAAAAACCGGATTTTGTACATTTGCGCATTTATAAGACATTAATTTTCTTCGTAATGATCCGATTTTCAGTTCCTTACGTTGTAATCGTAAATAAACGTGCTTTTTGAATAAATTCAATAGGGTGTCCCAACTAGAACGCAATTTTTAAATTTTAAATAAAACACAGATGTTTAAAACAAAATCGTGAAACTTTATTATATCGTAAAGTAGACAGAATGAGGTTATTTATGGAACAAGACATCGTCCAGATGACCGTCGCGGCTTTGCTGGCACACACGCGATCTTTTAATGAAATTTTCAATTTCCTTTTTGCATAAATTCTGCGGTATTTCATTAATGCAGCGTTGAATTTCCTTTTTTAAGGCTTGCCTCGTCGTCGGCTTATTCGCGTAAACCATCGTCTTGAAAAAACTTTAAAGAAAAAAATCTAAAGGTGTTAAATCGCACATCTAGGCGGCCACCTCTGGTCTCCAAAACGCGAAATAACACGACCGGGCAATGACTGATGCAGAAATTGAATTGTTTCTCTGGCTGTATGACATATGGCGCCGTCAATTCTAGGCATGAAAAAACTGGTTATCGTTTCACTATACTGAACACCATTGACTGTTTGGGCTTGACCTGCCTCATTTTCATAAAAAAAGGTCCAGTGACACGTTGAGGATGCATTTGCTTCTCGTGAATCACTCGAGGCTTTTCCTCACCCCAAATGCGACAATTCTGCTTATTGACGAAGCCATCAAGATGGAAATGGGCCTCGTCACTGAAGATGATTTTATCGGCAAAATCAGCATTTTCATGTTGTCTCTCCAATACCATTTTGTTAAAACAATTTCACAATGAGAATGCGTTGTTCATTTGTGAACCGCTCCATTTTTACTAACCTCGTACCTTCTGCTAGCAAACAATAACAATTGTTCAAATGTCACACAATGACACTTTGAATGGCGCCAAATTTAAAAATTGCGTTCTAGTTGGGACACCCATAGTTTCTTAATAAAATAATGTATAAAAACGTCACCAAAGTTGAAAAATCTACAAAATTTGTGTTTGCTCGACAATAACACCCAAATTTCTCAAGTTTTCTTAAATAAATTATTTATCATTCGAAAGTTTCTTCTTTCCAAATCTATTTGAAAATCGGATTTTGGAGGTGTCCAGCATATTTCACTATTGGAATCTTGTTTTACTGGACAAGCCCCACAATAAAAATAATATCCGGTCTCAGGTTTTTCTATTTCATTAAATTTTGTATCACTGTGTATGAAAACAAAACAAAATTTTGTTCAGCTGAACAAAAACATTGTAGACCCAACTAAAGGTAGCGCCAAAAGCTTTGTTATTTCCATCATAATAGTTTCAAAGAAACTATTTTATACATTTAAATCACCCTTACAGACACTTCTTAACTCCACCTATAGTTAATATATTTATGAAAACAAAACGAAATTTTCTTTAGCCTAACAAAAACTTTGCAGACCCAACTAAAGTCAGCACCAAAAGCTGGATTGTATATTTATTTCCATCATAATAATTTCTCTGAAACTTATGGCAATTTGCTTTGAAAATAACACTAAACTTCATTTACCATAACAAACACTTTGTTACCCCAACTAATCAGCTACTAAAACTTATCATTAATTAGCTTTTTCCACTTATTTCCTTCACATTACATCTGTGTTCATTGTGTCCTCATAATCCTATGTTAACAAACATTTTTTTTTATTTAAATAAACATTAAATTATTTAAATTATATTTATACGAAAGAACACATGTTTTTTTCACTCCTTCCTTGCTTGTTGGTTCATTGCAAAAAAATTTAACTCATTATATATGCATGAAGTGTGTTCTAATAATGTGTTTTTATTTTCCAAATAAAAAGCTAAATTTATACTAATTTTAATTAAAATTTATTTAATTTAATTAAATAAATAAACATAAACATTATAAAAACATAATCATTATGCGTTTATTAAATAATTATAATATCTAATATATTTTACTATTGCTAATATTTTTTTATTATGTAAATATACAATTACGAGAGAGAGAGCGAGAGAGATTGTATCATTTCGAAATGCATTTGGTAGGTGGTGTTCAATTGCTAATAATTAGAAAAAATTATTTAAATAATTATAAATATTGAGTTAGAAGGAAAACAAATAATGATTTAGATAGAATGTTAAACCAATTTGGCAAAGAACCAAAAAAATTGAAAATATTAAGTTAATAAAATGTGAAAATAATTTCCATAATAAATGCATACAAATTTAAGCTAAAATTAAAGTATGTGCATAAAGACCTACGCTCAAAGTTAAAACTGAACTTTGTTGAGCCTTACGATTTAAACTAAAATTTAATTACATTTATAAAGAATCTAAAATTGAACCTTGTAACGCCCTACGAAAAAAGCCAACATTTTACTTTTGAAAGTTGAAGCTAATATAACAAAATAGAATTACGATTGAAGCACATAAAGACTTACGATTGAAGCTAAAGTTGAACTTTTTTAAGCTCTACGATTAAAGTCAAACATTTCTTTTTTAAAGTCCTACGATTGAAGCTAAAATTTAACAACATAGTATTACGATTGAAGATAAAATTGAAGCACATTTCCCTTAACGTCAATCTGAATTTTGTTTTCTATATCATTGCCAATTGTCTCTGCTAATCTATCATCAACACAACAATAATATTTCTGAAAAGTACAAGCACATTGATTCTGCTCTTAACGCAAAACACAAAATATACAGTTATAAATTGTTTTAATTTCTTTCTCTTTTTCTCTTTTGTTTTGATTTTATTTGCTGCATTCTCTTTATATGTAATACAATAGGGCCTGGCCTCGTGTTACAAACATGTTGAGAGCAATTACCACGCCTACAGATAAAAAAAAATTAAGTTTTTTGTTTTAATTTTTGTACAAAACACCTTCATTAAAGATTTCATAAAAAGACAAATAGCTCCGTTTAAGATATCTACTATAAAAATATTCGAAACTGCCTGTCCAGGCGCCGGTGTTTGCTTAAGAGTTAATATAAAAAGTTCCTTTCATTTTAACATGTTGGTGTTCTACTAAGAGAAAATTGCAATCATACTCATCACATCATATTAAAGGAGACCACCATAGTATAATGACAGTCTTTTATGCGATTCCGATTAATATAAATCACTAGGTTTATTTAACCACGTATATCTCTTTGGCTGGCTGTAAGTCATGCATCCAATAGTGCTTGTTTTTTTCCTCTCAAAAGATGCTGTACAAAAAAGGCTCATTATAAATATCGTTAAAAAAATTTGTCATCTCCACTTAATGACTCAATTAATGAGCAATTTATTTAATTGATTGCAATTAATTTTCATTAATTCGTGCCTGTTAAAGGAATGTGAATGTTGTGTTTATAGTAATTAGTTTAAAACGATAATTTATTTATATTTTTTTTTAGCAAAAATAAGTCATTAATTCCAGCAGAAAAACGTTTCAAAAAAAACTATAATGAAATAGGAAAGAAATTGAAAATCAGATCACAAAAAAGTCGTTTGGTTTACGTGGTGGCCTGAAAGAAAAAAGTCATTGTATTTTATAATTTGTGTATATTCAAATTTTTTAATTAAGAACTAAAGATCTTGAACTAGAGATGTTATGTTAGATTTTGCAATGAATATGTACGATATTCAGGTTTAGACATAAGTATTTAGAAACTGAGTATAACTGAATAATAGCTTTAATTAGGTTAACATAAAGTGACTTATCAGTGTATTTTTTCTTTGCAAAATATTCAATTTTTCTTGCTTGGTAGTTAAAATATTATTTCAATTCAAACGTTTTGTATACTGTTGCGTATGAGTAACATTAATTAACTGTTTATTTTGTAAAAATATCATTTACTCGAAAACTATTGCAGACATTGATATGAAATAAAATGCAGCATGAAGTAAAGAATTTAGGTAATATAACAAAAATTTTTCTTTTATTTATATTAGGTTTTGCAACAAGAACTTTTGTTTTTCAAAACAAAAGAATTTATATGAAAATCACTCACATGTTTATTGCTTAAGAAAAATTAATAATTGCTATTTATAAATTAAATTATTCTGTCAATAAAATGTTCATTTATATTTAGAAAAAAATATATCGTTCATCGATTTTGAGTTTTAAGAATGCAAATGATTTGATTTTCTCTGCATAGTCTATATCTTTAACATGGCCCACAACAAATTGTACTGATGTGTTAAATATCATGACAGTAGCTGAATTAACAGCTGAATTTTGATTTGCAATAAATTCATTGTTGGCTGTGTCATGATATGCGCCACCATCTTGTTGAAACAAATTGTGAAATATATTTATAATATCAATAATGGGTTTAAATGTTGTGGTTAGCACCTTTCGATAGTGAGATCCATTAACCGAAACCGCATATAAAGGGCATACAGAGACATGCAAATACATGAGCATGTAAAAGCATCTCTTGGATTTTTTAAAAGGCCAAATGCAACAACTTCACCCAGTCTAAGAAACATGATTATGTCGAACAAAAATTTAATGAATTACGAATTGAGATTTATTCGAAGTTAGCTCTTCACAGAAATTTACAAGAAGTAGAAATAGTAGTGAGCCATTTCAGTAGCGTACAAAACATGTGAAAAATAAGCTTAGCTTTTGCTAAGACCGAAAAGGACCGAAACTCGATTGGCTTTATCGAGACACAAAAGACATTGTATAATAGTTTTGATGCAAGTTAACCATCTAATGCCAGTTTCTAAAATAAAAGCTGACAAGTTTTTAAATAACTTTTTTAATATATCTAGGCAACTGATTTGAAACAAAACGTTTTCCAATTTAGTTTATTTAAGGTTTACTAGGTAGGCGGGAAAAGGTTAACGAGCGCTTTAAAACATTCTTTGGCTTTTATTGATTAAAATTTAGTCATTTCTAAGAAGGTATATTTAGTTGATTTTTATTGCAAAAACTTGACATTAGTTGCAAATAAGTGGTAAAATAAATTATTTGTAATATATAATCAAAAAACCATTTTTGTGAATTTTACATTTCGAAAAAAAACATTGCGTTTGAGACCTTTTGCAATGCTTGCAGCATTTTTTACCTATTTCCCTATTTAGCCAGAGCGGGTAATGATTAATGCTATCAGAGCGGATATCAACAAATGGTTGAATAGTTTTGCTGCCAATATTTAAATGATTCGGTTGTGGTGAATTTACCACGGATTTACTACTCGATCTAACGATTGGGCAACCTACTGACTGTTTTTCTTGATATGCAACTAGTCCAGCAGCAATGGCTTCCCGAAATTCTGGTAACTCAAGCACTTAGTTAGCAAAATGCGTAACAAAATCTACAGAAGTGAGCTTTCAAAGTCTTTGAAAATATTTCAGTAAGTTTATTAGCAACTGTTAAATAAGCTTTTGGAATACAAAAGCAGTTACATTTGCCAACATGGTCACTATAGTGATGAGTGCCTTGAGGCATGGTTAAGCATTAGAGGGTTAATAGAAGCATGATATTAACTGACAAATCAATGCTATATGAAATTAGTTATTATGGCGGTGCTTTATGTGTAAGTTTACAAAAATTTAGCAATAATACTTAATATATTTCAATTTGTTTAAAATTATTTTATTTTATTAGTTGCAAGTTTATTTAAATCTCTGTGTAAAATACTCCACAACTCTCTCTCTCTCGTTTTTTGGTTTTGCTGTTAATTTGTTTACTTACATTTAAACATGCATTCATTTTTTAACAATTATTGTAAATATTTAAATTTGTTTTCAACAATTAATTAAATATAAAAATCTGTACTTTTTTTCTCTTTTTCAAATGCTTTTTTTATGTTCTGCTTATATATGTTGCAACTGTAAATAACCAAATGAAAAAATTTTTATAAAATTTTCCTGAAAAAACGCTTTTTTGTGTGCAAATTTATATATATGTATATATATTGTTGTGTGCAACGACTCATCAAATAAATTTTTGTTAAATTAAAAAAAACCTTAAAACAACAAAAATCATCACATACAAAATAAAATTTAACAAAAAAAAAAAAAAAACACCAAACAACTATAACCTTTAACATCAAACAACAAACCTCATCAACAATAACAACCAAATAAAACTACAACAACAATTTGATAAAATAAACCAAAACAAAAAATTACACATTTATATCAATTAAATTTAAAAAAAAAAATATACAACACAAATAAAAACTTACATAAATATACACAAAACACAACATAAACACACAACTTACAACAAATGCAAATACAAATAAAACTAACAATAACAATAAATATAATTAACAAATAATGAAATGAATTTGAAAACTAATTAAATAAAATAATTAAACACACAAACAACATATCAACATGGAAAATACATTATTACTTAAAAATACACACACACCATACAAATAACAACAACAACATCAAAAACTAATACACTATTAAATCAAAACAAACAAACATTACCTTAACTCTATTACCTCTCCATCTCTCTTACACTCTTTTACTCACTTGACTCCATGTTGCATTTTGAACAACCACTAATTTGTGTGTGTGCGTGTGTGTGTAAATTACAAAATGGCTTTTACTTGTTACATGACTGTATGTTTTTGTGCCTAAATAAATATTTATGTTCAATTTTATTCTTTTTTTTATTTCCATATTTTGCTTGCTTCTAAAAAAAACTTTTACATAAAACAACAATTTTTTTTTAATTAACCACTATAAACATAAAATACTATTGTTATTAATCATTAAACAAAAAAAAAACTTAAAAACGAATGAACTTAAACCAAAAAAAATAACGTTGCAAAAATAATGCAAATCTATACAACGCTTCGTTCACAACATTTTCACCTGCGTTTAACATTGTATTTATTTTGAAAATACGCTTATTTAAAATTTAAAACAAAAACAAAAACCTTTGTTAAAAACCCCAAAGATCGTACTGATGTTTCAATGAGTGCTACACACAGGTAAGCAAATTTTCTTTATTTTTTGTAAAATATTCCAATTTTTGTTCACTTAATAAAGTAATTGATTAAAAATTTGTAGAAAAGCTTTTGCAAAAAAAACTTGAAATTTCAAAACAAATCCAATAAAGACGAATAAGAAAGATTAGTTTAATTTCCCTTAACGAAAACTAGAATTATATCACTACATATAGTACTTTGTTTTCCATATAACATGTAAGCTTGGATATTTCACTTGCTGACATACAAGCAGTAAAAGCTTTAACAATTATCACAATAAATTCCATTTCGCTCGAAAATGAAATTGGCCATATCGTAGACGGAAGACTCAAGCTAAACTGAGACTATACAGAGGTTCACATTTGGCAAATATTTGCCGAAAAAGACGTAACCACTAAATAACATATAAGTATTTGAACTCGTTTACGTATCTAAAAAAAAACTTTTCTTGTTTAGGACAAAGCACAACAAATATTTAGTTTTAATTTATTTGATACAGTTTGATCTTGCAAAACTCTTGTAAGAGTAAACAACATTAAACAATATTGTGTTAAAACAAGAGGTTACGCTTTTTTGAGTAAATATTTGCCAAATGTGAACGTTCCTTAAGACTATAAAAATGTCTATGATCAAAGCTAAACTAATACTATTAAATGACTGATATGTACATTGAAATTTAACTACACAATACAGTTGTGTTGTTCATGAACGAACGGGTTAAAATGAACAACGGATCACTTCATTGAACGGAATGAGCCGGTCATTTAACTGAACGGTTTCCGTTCAATAGTGTACGGATCAATTTCGTTCAGCTGCTGTTTATCAAAAGACAAGAAGAAAATCACATTCAATAAGGGTTGTATTCATTCGTTCGAAGTGAACGATTGAACGAATTGAATGTTCGAATCAGTCTTGGATAAATGAACGAAAATGACCGGTCACTGAAATGAATGACCGGGCACAACTCTACTACACAAAGACCTTAGATTAAACATACATTTTTCTCAACTAGACTTAATGGTTCAATTAATGAGCAAATTATTCAGTTGATTGCAATTAATATTCATTAATGCGTGCCTGTTAAAGAAATGTTGAAAATTGAACTTGTTGGAAGACCTACGATTGAAGCTAAAACTGAAGACCTACAATTGAAGCTAAAATTGATCTACTTTTAAGACGTACAATTGAAGACAAAATTGAACTTGTTTAAAGACCTAAATTTAAATTAAAATTTACAAAAGGACAACTGTTCGCAGACAAAATAAAACGCAGAAAGATCTACGATGAAAGTTAAAATTTAACTCCGTCTAGACTTAAAATTCAACCTAAAAACTAACTAATTACATACCTAAAATGGAAGCTAAAATTGAAGACTTTCGGTTTAAACTAAAATTTAATTACATGAAGACATACAATTAAAGGAAAAATTTAACTACATAAAGACTTTCGATTGAAGCTTAAAAAATTTTGAAATTCATAAATGAAATATTAAAAAATTACATTTTTAAAAATATTCTACCATTAGCTTGACTTGTGTTTGGCATTCATTGCTTTGTCAGGTGCTAAAATGCTTGTTTGAAATATACAACATGACTGGCCAATGTTGCCTATTCGAGTTAACTTATAATGACATGTAACTAATAAGACCTTTTTAAATAAATATTTATTTTAGTAACATTGAAATGTGAAGTGTGTTTGTTAACTAGTTTTGTCTAAAGTTATAATGTTGGCTTTCTCTTTTCATATTTAACCCATTCTAACTGCCATTCTATTAAGGCTCCGATTATCGTTCACAATACTAGGATGTTTTTAAGATGTATTTAAGATTAAGCCGATACGTATTGTGAATCGTAAACACAGTGTAAAACATACAACATCACAATACTTAGATAGTGTTGTGAACGGTAATCGAGGCCTAAGTCTGTGAATTGATTTTAAATTTCAAGTTTTTTCTTAGCTTTTTCTGTAATATTAATTTTTTTTTTTTATAAATTATTTCATTAATTAAATTTTGTTTTTAATTTCTACAATACTTTTTTTTCATTTCTTTTAATTTTTTTTATGTATATTCAATGTAATTGCACAAAACCAAAAATAAAATATATATAAATTTTGGCTTATGTAAACCTGTATGTTGTATGTGTTAAAAAAAACAAATTATAAAATGTTGTGGCTTGTTGTAAATGCTTTTTTTTAACAAAAATTAAAAAATAAAACCATTTTTTAAAAAACATAACATCATTACCACTAAAACGTTACAAAAAACATTAACACCATCATCAAACTGCCATTGAATGAAAACAAAAAAACAAAACACTGATTAAAATTCATAACAAAACCAAAGTGTTTTATCATATCAACCTCATATGCCACAAGTGTTATCAGCCAATACGGTCTTGCCCGATACACTTAAGGTGCCTATTATAAGCAATATGTTACTGCCGGCTATGGCCGGCCAGAGTAAGGATAATGCTCACATTAAGGCAACACCCATTCTGATACAAACACCAGCAATAGCAACAACAACAACAACCACATCTACAACACCCATACAAACGCCCACACTTACAAAACATTTAAATGCCACAGCAACAACAGTAACATGTAGCAACAATAATAGTGGTAGTGGCACTAGTAACAACAATAATAATGCAAATAATACTGTAACACACAATATAATAAATAGCACTACAGCAACAACAGCAACAGCAACAACAACAACAACACACACGATTGTTACAATACCAACAATTGCTACAACATTAGTTACCACACCCCCATTAAGTGTACGTTGCACACAAATACCCAAATCGCCACCCCGCTGGCCATTGAGACCCGGTGTTATGGTGCATGTCAGCAGTGATACTAAAGAAAATTTAGCCGTTAATCGCATGACTTTAAAACCAACTGCAACACTGGGTAATTTGACAGCGTCGACAGTAAATGACAGTTCGGTGTCTTCAACAACACTTAATAATAGTGCGGCCACTAATACCACACAGACAACATTACTCAATGTCACCCGACAATCCTCCTTAACTCTGGGACGCATTGGTAGACAAGCTAGAGTACAGCAAATTGACCAGCAAGATTTAGCACTTACGGTGGAGGCTAATGAGCACAATAACAGCCAACAGCAATTATCATTATGTCAAACTTTACCTTTGAGAGGTAAACAAGCAAAAACAGCAACCCCAACACATTTGTTGGTTACAAGTGGTGTTCAACAATTAATTGTAAACAACTCTACAGATCAGCAGGCAGAGGAGGTGAATATTATGGAAATGGCTGCCTGCAGCAGTAATGAAGCAGCTATAGACAGAAATTTAGAAAATCCTATAACGGAAGTGTCACATTTGCCAGCAAAACTGTCGAATTTCAAAAAGGTGGAACTGTTTTTCAGCAATATCTTCTTTAAAAGAGCCAGCAAATCCGATGGCTGTCGCGACAGTCAGAGAAGTCATGTGGGCCTGTTGGGAGGTAAATTTTGGAAACGTTCAGAGGCCTCCACACAGCACTCTAGTAAATCGCCCTTTACAACAGAACATCGTTTGAAAGGCATACGCAGCAGTGGCAGTGGTAATAATTATTTCTGTTTTAATTTGATTTGAACATATTATTTTGGCTTTAATAACACTTGAATTATAATTTGCTTTGATTTTTTCATTTCATTTCATTTAATTTAATTTCATTTTTGTTTTAATTGTAAACACACTTAGTTACATATAAAAAATGTGCTAAAACAACAAAATCTGACGCAAGTAGTACAAGTACAATCACAACCAACACCATCACCGCAACAAATACATGTAGTAGTTCTCTAAATAACAACAATGATACCGAAATCTTAAATAATACAGGACTAAATACAACAACAGCACAGGCTCAACAGCAAACACCAACAACAATCACAACCACACTACAAACACCACAACAGCAACATCATCAACAACAACAACACCCATTACCAGTATCAATGACCTCAATGCTGCCTTCCTCAAATATCAATCACCCACCACCACACATAGAACAAGGCGAGCAATGCCTTGCCGCCTCCACAATAACCAGCGACAGATCCGTAACAACGGTTATACAATCTATACCATCGACTATAGTGTCGAGCCGCGAGATAACGCGAAATCCCAGCCAACGCTCATTGCGCAAGGGCATACTGAAAGCCCCAACACCACCGCCCAGACCGCCACCCATTATGCGAACGGCTCATGCACCCCTAAACCGAACAGCCAGTCATGTGAACTCGTCCAGAAACGAACAAGTTCAAAGTAAGATTTTTGGTTTTTAATTTGATTTTTTTTGATTTTCCTTCAGTTTTTCCCTTACAGCTTTTAAGTTTTTACTCAGTCATTCATGAAATGATGCATAAAATCATCATTATTCAAAAGCATATAAACTATAGTACCGTATTTGCTGGACGATAAGACGCACCTTTTTACTCTGAAAATTTGACCTAAAATCAAGGTGCGTCTTATGGTCCGTTGCGTTTTATCGTCCGGCAAATACGGTAATTAATAATTGGTAGAATTCTTAATTAGTTAAGAATTAGAATTGAATCAGGAATGTGTAAAGTTTACAGATCAAATTAGAAAAGTTGCCTCTAAAGCTTTCAAAGCCTTTCAGTCTTATAAAGAATTTGAAAAATAGTTTTTTTTTATAAAAAAAAGCTTGACAGAAACCAGATAATTTGTTTCTGATTAAAAAGGTAAACTAAAAAGCTTTTCAAAAGCTTTCGAATTCGTAAAAAATTATAATAATTGATTGATATTAGCAAAAGCTTGCCAATACTTAAAAAAGTTTCACAAAAAATTATGCAAAAGTTCAATTAAACTAAATAATGTAACTGTTACTAAAAAGGTCGCAAAAAAAATATTTCAAGCTTATAACGAAATAAATAACAGTTTGATATTATCAAAAGCTTGTTAAAAAACAAAAAGCTTTACAAAAATTCATACGAAAGCTCTCTAAAACTAGATAATTTGGTTGAGATTTAAAAAAGATCATTCAAATATGCTTTTCAAAGGCTTTCAAGCCAAGTTTTTCTTAAAGCTTTTTACATCACTAAAGAATTGTTCAAATTATTTTAAAACTCAACAACACTGTACTGTAATTTGGCTGCGATTATAAGGTCAATTAGAAAGATTTTCAAACCTTTAAAGAATGGAACAATTTTTAATGCTATCATATTGGTAAAAACTTTTATTTTTAAAAGTTATTATATTGCTAAAAAACCGCAAAAGCTTCTGATAAAAAATCTACTTGTTCAATTTCACATAATAAGCTTAACAAGATTTTATTCAGCCATTTCTCTTTGCTATTATCTTTAAATAACAAAAACCCTAAAAACATTTCCTTAATTTAAAGACAAAAATAGTGAAATCAAGAAAAGCTGATAGTTATGTTGAATGCTTCTGAAAAAACATTATAAACTTACACAAAATAAAAAAAGTAAAACTTCTTTAAATTTTAACTGATTTCTCAAATAGTTTCTTAATTAAATATGTTAAAGCTTTACACATAATATTTGAATTTCTGTGTTCTACAGCTTATTAAAAATGATTCCTTCGCCTTTCCTCTTTTGGCTTCTTATAAATGGTATAGTAAAATTGGCAAAATATTATAAGATGAAAGCTTTTAAACCTACAAGTACAGCTTTATATAAAAAATGTAAATACTTGTTCATTATATACTTAACGCTTTCCATTCTTGTATAGCAAACTCAAAACTCGTTATTTTAAACTTGAAGATCGTTTAGTACCAGAAAATACAAAAAAACTTTCTCAAAATCTATGAAAAAGCTCAGTGAAATTGTATAAAGCTAAGAGACCTAAGCTCGCGCGAAAATTATTCCACTAACCTTAAAAGCTGAACGGATTTCCGAAATATTTTTTTTACCTAAATAAATCTATTGATGTATATATAGATATTTTCTTAAAGATGTAAAGTCTTGTAAAGCATGTGAGCTTTTTTTCACCATCTTCTCTTTTGTTTTCGCTAGACTTTTTATTAAGAGTAAATACAGAAATCTTAAATAAAAACTTGGTGCAAATTAAGCTTTCAACTAAGCTTATCAAAATCAATATAAACTCATCAAAAAAAGTTTTTCAAAAAGCTTTTACAGCTTTTCACAAGAAATGTTAAATAATTTTTTATTAAAGCTTTAAAGATAAACATTTAGCAACATTTTTTATTAGATTTCGAAAACTTATATTTAAAAAGATATAGGTAATTTGTAACATAAGCTGCACAAAAACTTTCCGAGTAAGTTTAATAAACAGCTAACACTCATTGTGATGCAAATGTTAATTCATAGTTATTACTTGTTGGTATGAAAAACCTTTTCTTTCTTTCTATAATATCCCCAAATTCTAGACTCTAGCCTAGAAAGAATGGTTTAGTTAGTTAACGCAATCAGCTGATAAATATTTAATGCTTTAAGGCTTTAGCAAACAATGAGGTTGGTATTAAAAATATATCATAAACTTAAGCTTGAAATCATTGCAAATCACAATGTTCATATATATAACTTTCAGCCTTTAAACGTTTTAATACGTATTATACAGTATTTTATCTTTATTTAAAGTGGAAAGTTTTTCAATTTGCTAAAAACTTTTTTGTCTAACGTCTTTCTAATAGCTTAAATATTTTCTTTCTTTATAAATGTAAAAGGCAAAGAGTCACCAGCATGTTTTAAACTTTTCTGCTGTCTAGTTTCTTTGGATATCAATGTTAAGCAACATTCTTTTATGAAAATCAAACTGTTTTAATTCTGTAAAAAAAAACTTAACTATTAATTTAGTGAAATCCAAAAGATGTTGCAATATAAGCTATAAAATTTTGCAATTTATGGATGTAAATTAATTTGTAAGCCTGCTTATGCTGGTATTAGACGGTATGTAATTTGCAGTGTACTTGTCAGTTGTCCGATGTAATTGTGTCAAAATTGGCAATTTACAGGCAGTTTATAATATTTGCTTTCATACGTCAGTTTTTAGTTTCATCTGATATAATCTATCATAGAACACAACAGCTTATTTTCGCGGAAGTTTTGTGTACTTGTAAACATAGTTTGAAAAATGGATTAGGAAATTAAATAATTTTAACTTGCAGCATTATTGCCACAAATAGCTTTTATAAAATAAAAAAATTAAGCAAGAATTAAAAAGAAAATGTGCCATGTGGAGCCAAAAATTGTTGTGTTTAAGTTAAATAAAAATTAATATGTATAAATACGTTTTTAAATACATATTCTAATACAAATTTATTGTTTTGTTGAATAAATTTTTTTTAAATAAAAATTTGCTGAAACACGAAAACTATGTTTTCCGCGCCATAAACAATTGACGTGCAAAACAGCCTGGTTGCAGGTGCTTTGTCAGATGAAAATAGAATATGTTCTAATAATAAAGGGAGCTTTAGCTTCATATACAGTCTTTAAAAGCGTTTGCTAGCTGCTTCCTTTACATAATATGTTGACGTGTGCCTACAATTTTTATCAACTTTTTCAAACTTTATTTGTGCTTTCGTATATCAACATCAAGCTTTTACACATTTTCCCCCCTGTCAGTGTTTTTTGTTAAACAAACTGTATATTTCTATTTTGTTTATTTCCCTTTCCAAGCGTTTAAGTGTTATTTTTTTTTGATTGTTGTTTAATTTATGCAATTATACTGTTCAAGTTTTATTCTTAATAACTGTTGTAATTTCTTTGTGTAAGTAATCATGAATTCTTCATCGTGTGAAGTACTTATTTAACTATCAAATATAATGATAGAATATTTAAACAATAAATGTATAAAAAAAGAAAAAACAAACTACTACAACCGAAACAAGTAAGCACATTAAAAATTTAAACTAAATTATTTTTTTAAACAATTTAATTTTTCTTCCTAACATAATAACGATTTTCTTTTATATAACAAAAAGCGTCCTTTAACTTTGCTTTGTGCTGAGTGTTTTTAAAAATTTTGTTTATGTTGTTTTTGCCTCTAAAAAAATATATATTACATATACTACATATTTTGCTTAAATATTGTTTTACTCCAAAGCCTTTGAAATTGGTGAACTTAAAAAAAAATAATTTTTATAAAACTTTTTAAAAAAACTGAAAAAAAAATTTTTAATTGACAGAAAACCAAACAAAAATTATAAACACATTCATTCCTTTATTATAAAATAAAGTTGTTAATTATAGAAATTTGTTTTTAGCCAAAAATATATTTAGTACTAAATTTCAATAATTCATAAATTGTCTATTAAATTCCATTTATTACAATTTATTTTTATACTAAACTACTCAGATCTTCTCTAACTTAAATTTAAATTTGAGAAATACAAGCTTTCAAATGCATACGATCCAAGCAACTGTGGAATAAAACAATTTTCCATTCCTCTTGGCACATTTAGTTTAGTGTACTCTGCAAACATTACATTTGCTTCATAAACTTGTCCTCAAAGTCTAATTAAACGGAAACTTTTAATGTTCCATCACTGCGCCAATTCCATTGTGCAAGTTTTAAGGTACTTTCTTAAAAATATTTTTCCTACGCATTTTTAGTCGCACAATATCTGCTGCACAATATCAACAATTTTATTGGGCATTGTAACAGTCTAATCATCACTCTACCTTGGAACATTTTCACAACTAGTTCAAGAACACATAGATGATAGACTAGGCTGGACTATATGTCAGAGGGTTGCGGGTTCGGTTCCCGTCAAAGACTCTGGGTGTTTTCTGCAGATAAGCCAAAAGCTTCGCAGTTTGTGTTTGTTAATTATAAAAAAAATGATTCCTTACAGGCAGCTTCAAAGCTATTGCTGTTAATTTTGGAACTTATTCTGTAGTATATGTTTGCGTTTCCAAAGTACTTCTATAGATCTCTGTACTGGTTTGTTCTCTGGCATCAGTAAATAATGCAGTTTAATTTAAATAATTCTCGGTTTTTTTCAAGTAATTAAAAAGAAAGCTGATAATACAAAACAAAGTTTAGTCAGATATTGTCTACTGTTTTACTCAGTTGCTATTCTAGAACTAGTTAATGATTAAGTTTAATCAGAAGTATTTTAGATTTTTGAATAACAGTCTTGCCGCAAATACTTCTAGAACACATTCTGTAGAATATTAAAGAGCTCCCAAAGTACTTCAGAGTAAATTCTTAGAACTAATTGTTAAACAAGTGCAATAAGAACCATCTTCGATTTATAAATTATAATTATATAAAATTATAATTATATAGAACTTATTATCAAACAAAATTCATGACAGTCTTATTAAAACTAGAACATAACATCAACAAGATTTGTCCACACAAGACATATTCATGTGTGGGAAAGAAATTGTTCGCTAAGTGAGAAAATTGTTAGTTTGTCAAGACGACTGGCTATGAACAATGTGTTCTCAATCTTCAGCTCACTGCTTCTTTCATTGACAATGCAAAGACAAGGACTTTTAGAACACTTCGTAGGCTTATTTTACTGTCCCATTTTATATCAGTAAAAACTTAATAGAATGAAAGGACAACTATTTGAACTAATTAGCAGCAACATACTGAATTTTAAAAGACCAGTATTGAGAAGCCTGACCAGTCTTAAGAAATCTTTCAATGGTACCCAAAATGTTTGAACTGATTGACAGAAATCATAGAAGAGCATATTGAATTGAGAAGGCTAAAATGATAACATTGCACAGTTTACCAAGGAGCTTTAATACAATATTGATATGCACCTTGCAGAGATTTAG
Source organism: Bellardia pandia (assembly GCA_916048285.2). Classification (NCBI taxonomy): domain Eukaryota; kingdom Metazoa; phylum Arthropoda; class Insecta; order Diptera; family Calliphoridae; genus Bellardia; species Bellardia pandia. The sequence continues at coordinate 94,218,122 of OU696531.1, read as the reverse complement.
TACCAATCTTTTGTTATTGTCTAGTTTTATATTAGAATTAGGGATAAATATTATAGAGAGGACGAATCTCTTTAGAGCGCACAATGGGAAGTATTATGTGCTTATGGTATGTCAGATTTATGGAATATAAATTCTTTAAATAATTTTATATACTATTTGCCCAAACTTCGAGATTTCACTTAACTTAAGACATTAACTTAAGACATTTTTCTGAACAATTCTGACAGTATTTGAAAAATAATTTTTATTAAAATAGTTAATATTTTAATTGGTTTTATTTGCTGAAATAGCTCATATAAAAAACAGTTCTACAGTCGGCAGAACGACCTTTGGGAAAATACAAACCTAAAGAGAACAAAGGAGATTCTGTATCGGAATAGATATAATAATCAAAAGTTTTTATTTTTTAAATATGTCAACAGGACACACAGGCTCATCTGACTGGTAACAGTCTGTCCGACAGTAAGATTTGCAGAGCGTGGAATAAACACTGGAATATTAACTGTGCCACAGTACAGATTTAAGTGAAATTTTCCAAACCTGAAATATCTTAGGAATTTTAATTGGATCTCACTAAAAAATGACATTCAATGGTTTTAGTCTTCTAAAGAAACGACTTAAAGGACTTTAAAACCTCAACTTTATAAACCTAAACCAAGTGTACCAAATACTTTAAATATTTGTTATAAAATTTTATGATTTTTAAATGAGTTTTGCATTTTTGTTTATACGAATTTTAGTACTAAAAATTTAAATATTGGTTTTAGTGCCAAAAGTTTTTTACAAAATTTTGTTTAATTTATTTATTTATTTATGTTTTTTAATAATTCCATAATTCTGTTTGCAAATATGAACTCAAATAGTTTTTTTTTTTTTTGTGTATCAAGTGTTTATCAATGTGTTGCTTTAATAAATTTCTTACTTTGTTTCCACTATTCAGTTTTAGTGTTATTTAAAAGAAAGCATGTTTGTTTTTACTAAGTTTAAGTTGTCTATAAAAAAAATAACACCAGATATATTTAAAAAACTATATGAATTTAAAAATGTTCTTTTGATATATATTTTGTTTATTTTCAATTAATTTTTATTAATTTTTAAGGGTTAAGTTTATTTTTATGGATTTTAAAAAAAGGTAAAAAATCATTAAGTGGTTAAAGAAATAGGTAACACTCTTTAAGAGGAGATGAAAGAGAGAGAGAGCTCCAACCCCACAAATCTTGTAAGGTTTCTTGCTTAGCATGGTTTAACTATACAAGGTGAGAGCAGTAGCACAGCTGACTGACTTTGTTTACAATTTACTTATGTCAAAGGTAATACTTTTTCAAGTGTTTTTGACAGTAGTACATTATTTTACACAAACAAAATGCCTGTTGTTTGTGTATTATGTTGTATTGTGTTTGTTGCCGATTTGCCCTCATTCACCTTGTATAATTACACCATGTTGCTCAGTCTTGATAGTAGAGAGTGAAAGAGAGTGTAAACTCAAAACTTTAAAAGTTTGTTGCTCAGTTTTTGTTTCCACTGTAAAACTGTTTGAAATGAAAAATATTCTTAACTTACGCTAGATTTACACGATTGAAATTTTCTTCAAAATTGCTCTTCAAAATGCTTCAAACTCGTGTAAACAGCAAAATTTCTTCAAAATTTATTTATTAAAAAAAATTTAATTAATAAATATTAATAACTATTAAAGTATTAAGTAAATAAATTTTGAAGAACTTTTGCTGTTTACACGAGTTTGAAGCATTTTGAAGAGCAATTTTAAAGAAAATTTCAATCGTGTAAATCTAGTTTTACGTTCACACATGTCAAATATTTGATTTTATTTATATTTAATTTTTTTATTTATTACAAAAATTAGTTTTATTTAGGACAAGTCACACAAACAAATCTAGTTTTACTTTATTTGATGCTGTTTGATCTTACAAAATAGCGTCAAACAAATGTATGCTAAAAACTTGGTTAAGCTTTTTTGAGCAAATATATGTCGTGGTCACAGAATAGTATAAAATCGTTTCTATAAATACTTTAGCATAGAAAATTTTTAATTTAAATTCTAAATAAAATATTGAAAATAATAAAATTAGTAGGAAAGCAAATAGAAATTAGCTAACTAAAGAATGATAGACCCTCACAGCTCTCAACTTATTTTAACAACAAGTTTTGTGTAAAATTTCAAAACCTATTCTATAATTATTTTAGCATTGGCAATTTTTAAATTAAATTGTAAATAAAATATAAAAAATTGTAAAATTAGCAGGCAACCAAACAGAAACATATATTAGCTAACTAAAGACTGTTAGCAACTCAAAGCTTTCAATTTATTTCAAGAATTTACAATTTAATAAAGACGACGTATAAGTTTCGAAATTTTTTACACTTTTATAACAAAATTTTCATTTACAATATATAAATATAATTACAACTGCTTAATGATTTTCTACAAAATGTTGTTTTCTTATTTTTACATTAAGTTATTTAACTATTTGTTTTATATTTAAACATATCTTTTGATTTCTTTACTTTGAAATATTAATAATTTGTTCTCTTAATTTGTTTCCTTTTTTTAAATTTTTTATTTACTCCTTAACGAAAAACAAATATACCAACAAAAACCTCGCTGTGGTGCAAAAAAAAAAACACCAACAATAACTAAAACTTAATAATACAACTTTAAACTATACTACAACTACAACGTTAACCCCAATCGCCTTTTATATTTACTACAACTTGACAATATATACATATATATGTATATATGTATGTGTGATAAACTGTGAACATCCTCAATGCTCTTGTAACTGTTACTCTCCCTCTCTCTTGTAAATTACGCCTGTGTATTTTGGATTATGCTTGTTTGCAGCAGTACAAGAGAAGTCGTCTTCTATGGCGGATCCATTAACGGAACCTGGAGAGTATGAGAATTTGCCCTTCCATGGTCTACAAACGGCTCCTAACAAGGTACTTTTACAAACCTTTTTATTTTATGTTTCTTTTAATTTTCATAAAAAAAAACACTTTGTTTTGTAAAAGTCTTAAAATTTTAACACACTTTATTTTAATAATTTTTCTAAAAAAAAAGCTTTAACACACATTTTGTTAATTATAAAGTAAAAAACATTTTCATTTCAACAAAATTCATCACCACTCATATTACATTTATACTGGCTAATTTCAATATTATCTCATGGCTTAATGTCTATATAATTATTATTATATTATATCTATCTATTTAACTATTTATTCAACTGTATTGTCTTTACATTTTCATTTCATTTTTACAAAAAAAAAAAGCATTTTAGCGTTTTATTTATTGTGTGTGTACAAAAAAAAACGCGTTTTATTTAAACTTTTGTAAATGTATGTTTTAGTACCAACAATTTACTCAATTTACTTTTTTTTTTTGTTTAATTATACTTTTTGATAATTGTTTATATTACTAAACAAAATTAGTTAATGTTTGTCTAATTGTTTGAACAATAAAAAATTTTAAAAATTTCTTAGGAATTTGTATTGTCGTTGTTATACATATTTCTTTTTTAGCCAACATTTTTGCCCCACTTGTATTTATTTTATAAAAGAAAAAATTTCAATAATTTGATTTTTTCCTTAATTTTGACTTTTTTTCTTTAGGTTTGTTGCAAATTGTTTTATTATTTTTAATAAAATTTGTTTTTGGTTTCTAGTTTTATGGTAAATTTGTGTTTAATTTATATATTTAATAAGTTCCTTTAGTTATTAATAAATTTTCATTTATGTATTTATAAGTTTTTTTAGTATAATTTGTTATTTTTTTTATTAATTATAGGTATTTTCAATAATTTGTTATATTTGTTGTATTTTTTAAGAAAACTTTGAATAGAACACTTACTTTTATGGAATACTTTTGAAAAGCATTTAAAATTTGCTTAAAACGCCAAACATTTTTATAACAAAAGCGTTAAAATAACTGACAATGTGATCACATTTTTTTCATGATAATATCAAACTATCCAGCAAAAACTTCCTTAGAAATTAAGAGTAAAAATGCTAAACAAGTTGTATGTTGATAAATATGCCATCTGTTGATAAAGTTGTTCGTAACAATATTAATACACTTTGTTTGATAGTTTTTTTTTATGAAATGTTCAAAGGTTGTACTTAAGCAATTCGTTAAAATTTTGACACTTTTAGCCAAACAATTAATAACTTATAAATTGTAAATAAAGAAACAAATCAAACACAAACAAGGTGGCGCAAAAGTAATCCTCCTATCAGAAAATGCTATACATTTTGCCAGGCCCCTAATGTCATTATATTAAACTGTTTTGGAGTTGTTAGTTTTATACTAAAAGAAAAACCTAATTTCAATAAGACCAGTTTTAAAATCAAAATTAAACTAACATTTTGTTTGTATTAAATTTTAAAATTTTAAGCAAAACGAACTTCTCATATACAAAAATTTCAGCGACAATATTTGGTAAAACTTACATTCGACTGCTACATACATAATACCGTTCATGGTGTAAATAGACAAGGTGAGTGCAGTAGCACAGCTGACTGACTTTTTTTTTACAAGTTACTTATGTTAAAAGTAATACTTTTTCAAGTGTTTTTGAAAATAGTACATTATTTTACACAAACAAAATGCGTGATGTTTCTGTATTGTGTTGTATTTGTTGCCGATTTGCATCCACCTTGCATAGTTACACCATGATACCTTTTTTTGTTTGTAAAAGATTTTTTTATAGTTTTAAAAACGACTGCTTTTCGACTACGACCACTTATAATAGGGCCGAATAACTTCTTTATATTTATTACACGCGTCAATAAAATGTTTGTACTTTTTTATGAAAATCAACAATATGCATGAAAGAAAAAAACAAAAGCAAATAAAAAATTGACAAGTATTGTCAAGTTTGCAGCCCTTTTATTCTCTTGTCCCTTCTCACACAAGAATACTTGTCTTAAAGAGTCAGAATTGAAGAGTTGCTTCATTTGTTTTAATGAGCGGTGTAAATATTAAACAATAAGAACCTCCTGACGTTCTAGGCATGATAATACAGTGTGATGCTGGACCAAACACATTCTCAAGTGTCAAAAGAAGCGTTCATGCCTTGATATTTTAAAATCGTGTAGGAAATACTTCACTCCATCTAATCTCCTTACTATTTACACCACTTATATTCGACGGAAAATGAAATAAAACTCTCATGTATGGGCCGGTGCTTCGAAGTCTATTTTGGAGTTACTCGACCGCGTACAGGAAAGGCCGAAGATGTTTATCGGTGACAGTAGGGCATCCAACTCTATTGATTCATTGGAGCATTGTCGCTATGTGGGTTGTGTTTCACTATTCTATCGATACTATAATGGAAAGTGTTCTGCTGAAATTAGGGAACATGTTCCCGAAACACATAATTTTTTTGCGTAATATACGTTCTTTTTATTAAATAATTTTTAAGCTTGAGGTAACTTTTTGTTTTTTTATAAAATATTTTTTGTTTTTATATATAAATTACCCGATATTTCGATTTCCTTTGGAAATCTTCTTCGGGAGTATTTTATTTTAATATTTAAAAAATAACAAAATTAAAATAAAATACTCCTGAAGGAGATTTAAAAAGGCAATCGAAATATCGAGTAATTTATATACAAAAATAAAAAATCTTTTATAAAAAACAAAAAGTTACTTCAAGCTTAAAAATTATTTAATAAAAAAATCATACAAAAATGTCGAAGAAAATAGAATAAAATTATTTGTATTACACGTTTTTCAGTCAAGGCCAATCGCACTGTATCGCATTTTAAAGAGAAAAAAGCTTTTCATCATCTACCTATCCCTTTCCTAAAAAAGTAACACAATTAATTAATTAATATATAGGCATATTAATTGCCTGAATGTTACTTGTCTTTAAAAAAAACTACGCCCTACACTGGCTATAGTCAGTTTGACAAGCTTATTTGGAACTAAATTTCATACATCACAATGTTAAACTATTCAGCCTTCTAGTTATAGTTTAAAATGTTAAAGTAATTGGCTGAATCGTTAAGAGATAAGCGGCAGTCAAGGTCTGATATAATTTTCAAGTAGTCCGAAATGTCAATTCGACTGTCAGTATAAACGTACGTTTGAGGAAGTAGCTCTTGCTGATCCTTGTTAGCCTTGTAATAAAGAGAAAGAGATCTTAAACTCACACATTATTTGTATAAATCTATTTGTAGAAATCTAGGGAATTTAAGTCTTCTTTCATGAAGCCAAATATTGCACTTTACATCAGAGACATTTTGTAAAGGAATTGTAACTCATAACTTTCGACTAAAGTAAATAAATTCAAAATGTATTTGCAAAGTAGAAACAATATTAAGATACAACGTGAATGATTCTTGTCTCCTCTCTTTATGTATGTTTTATTTTTTTGAATAAATTTAAATCTGTTTTTGTTAAGAACGAAGAATTTGAATACTTTTTGATGCAAACAACAGCTTCGGTTTTGCTAGGATCTATAAATAGCGACTTTTTATTTCCCAAACCTAAATCGACAGATGGAAAAAGCAACTTCGCACAACCTCTCTTAAAGTCTCAAGAATACTATTATTTTGGATAGCCTAAAAAATCTATGTTTCTTTAAATAAATGTGGTCTGCAAAAGAGTACGATTTATATTTGATAAGATTTTTAAAACATCACCACCAGTCTATAAAGCATATTAATTTGCAAGGCTTCTTAAGTAAACATTTGACAATATGTCACTCCTCTGGCAGAGATGGAACTCCTGTAAAACTATATACTACGTTTTTGGATTTCTTAAGGTGGATTCACCCATTTGTTCTTAACAAACATTTATTACAGAGAAACATTTTTTTACTGAGAGTTTTTTTGGAGCACCATTCTTCACCCATTTCGAACGATTTTTCTGAAAAATCAAAACTGCCATATGTAAACAAAATCTATTAGTTTTACAAATGCGGCCATTGAATTATTTTGCTTTGGGTTTTAAGTGTCAAAAAACAAATATATAATTAGTTTTAAGTATTGTGTATTCAAAATCACAGATATAAATTCAAAATGAATGAAAAAAGAAAGTTGCTTTTGCTGATGGCCATGGATATACATAAGGCATTGTTATTTGTATGAAAAAATGCAACCTATTGGCAACTCAATTCATTTTTGTCCAGAAAAAATATAAAATTAAAACAATTCAAGTTCGTAAAAATATTTTCTCTCTCTCTAAAAAAAAAATCTAAAAAAATGGCTCAAACAAAATTTTTGTTAAGAACGAATAGGTGAATCCACCTTTATAGTCTATAAAACCATGTCAAGCAAATTATTCAAGGTAACTTGAAACAGATTGTCCTTACAGAAGATATTGAAACGGGGAAAAACATGGGTAACGTCATTAATTCAGTTCAAAGGAACAAGTAAAAGCTTTCACACTCATTGGCATCGGTTTAGCTCTCATTGTATCCAACATCCAGTAGATGCTTATGGCCACAATGAGACAATGTTCAGAAATAGTTTCCAGATTATTCCTGCAACAATGTAATTGGAATGTAATTAGAACAATAAAGATTTAATAAGCTTTGCTGTAAACAATCAATGGATTGTGTTACGAAAATATTGACTTTAAAATTAACAGTACACCAATACCACTGTTACGTTCCAAAAACACGACACATATAGCAAACCATGTAAAGATCGAAGGCAGTTTCCAGGGTTGTGAAAATACTAAGTCGTTGGCTTTCTTTCACAAAAATTTGGTTTGTTTTTTAACCTAATATATATTTCCTTGTAGCAGTTGTCTAAAGCACTTCTTGTAGGAGTTATCGTCTAAGCATCTAATGATATTGCAGATTTGGCAAAAATTAAAAAAAAAATTTACTACTCGAAATTTCGAAAATCTAACGAATCACAGTAAAAATTAATACTAATTAAGCAGCAACGCAATTTCGAAAAAGAAGCAAAACGAAAGTACGCAAAGCGAGGTATTGGTGTAATGTGATCAAAATATCTAATACTTGTTCCAACTTTATTTTAACACCAAACATAGCAAAACTTTTACACAAATTTTAAAGCTTTTCAAAAGTATTCTTTTTAATTTCAAACTTTTATAATTTCTCTAAGTGTTTCCATTATTTTGTAAATCACCAGTTATTTCAATGTATTTGTTTAGACACCTTTTAAATTTGTTTCCAGCAAAAAAAAAAAAATAATAATAAGAAAATTTACTATTATTAACATTAATATTATTAACCCTAAAACCATAATTAATCATTATATTAAACTAAACATAAATAATATTAACCCATTTCTTTATATCTTTTTATGTTTATTTTTTGTGCATTGTAACCCGCTCCCAACTATAAAAACATATTTAATAATTAATATCAACCAACTAATGCTTGAATGCTTGTGCTACATTTACAAAAAAAAAAAAAAAACTAAATCTAATTAAATAAAACAAATGTGCGCTAAAAATGCCCTCCCCAAAAAAAAATCTAAACACACTCTTATAAACACTGGAAAACTGATTTTGAAAAAAAAATAAAAAAACTAAACGCAAAATTTGAAACACCAAAAAATAAAAAATAAAAAATATAAATAAATAGTTTACTACTCCTACGACTCCTACAAATTTTAATAACAACACAAATGTGGTGCGCAGTGTGCCACGACCCAAGAGACTCAATGGAAATATCAGCCAAAATACAGCACCAGCAACAGCAACACCAGCAACCTATTGCGATGAACATGAAACGGAAACACAGCAGCAGCACCAACAACAACAACAACAACAACAGTATTACCAACAGCAACAATATAGTACCATGCCATATAATCGCCACCCACAACATCCAGCAACAACCACTGCATCAGCAACTTTGTCTGGTGTGCAGACTTTAACAGCAGCCAGTAATGAAGCTGGCATTATAGTGCACAATAGCACCAGCAACAACTCGTCTTTGCAACAACAAAATGCAACAAGCACAACTCCCCATCAAATGACATATAATCTCAATAATTGCTTTCCCAAAAGCTACACCGAATACTATCAACAACAGCAACATCATCAACATCAATTTGCACAAAAGTTTAACAATTCGGGAATTGCCACTGCCTCCTCGCACCTGATAAATGCAATTGAACACGATTTCAATACATATGCCGTTGTTGAACGTCAACAGCCGCCAAAAAATCCAAATGCAACATTAACGTCAGCAGCAACCAATCCCTTTTTGGCTGTCAGCAACTTTAAGAAATTCGATACATCTGGTGATGAGGATCTACAGTCAGGACACTATCAGACGGCATCTATGAAAAGACAGGGCAAACGCAAAACATTTGCTGATAAACTGGAAGATAAGCGTTTCTATTCTTTGAAATTCACCAGCAATAATAACAAGCAGAAGCAGCAGAACAAATCGTCGACAGCCGCAGCAGCCTTAAATATAAATCATTCATTTAATGGCACCAGAGGAGGCGGCACCAGTGGTGGAGTTTTAGGTTCTCTATTGTCTTCGACGAACAAATGTAAAAGACATCATTCTTTTGCTGGTGGTAGCCTTGGCGATATTGATCCCAACGGCCCTGTTAGAAATCCTCATATGAATTTCTATGATCCTCCTGCCTATGAAAATGTTAATGATGCCGTGCAAGTTCATAATGCAGCTGTTAGTGATATGGAATTACCCGAGGGTCTAACTGGTTCCCCTCAAACAGCTACTGTGTTATTACATCCCTTGCCGTATGGCATTGCGGGAGGATCACAGGGTCCTAAGAAAAAACATCACCAACGCCAACACCAGCCTAAAGATGATTTAAATCTTATAGAACCCGAACGCCTGAGTATATATCGCAGTGACTCGGGCATATCCAATTCATCATATGAATGTGTAACGCCCTTGCCCTCTAGCACACAGATACCAGGCAGCACTCCACCGCCTGGTAAAATGCCTAGAACACCCAAAACACCTAAAACTCCCAAGGGCCATAAGAATCAGACCTTGGCCCATACAGCCGTCACCGCTCACTTTAATTCGTCGCACAAGAAACCGGCACCGCGAGTGCCCACCACACCACTCTATATGAATATCAATGATCAGTCGCATGCCTCTAACACAATCTCTAATTTGGAAAGACCTGTGTCACCTTCTTCAACTATGGCCACTTCAGCCTATGAGTCTGCCTCTTCATCGCAGAATGATAATACCTGCAATGATCCCCTATCTCTGTCATCCACAACGTCTTTGTATAGCGGGGGCGGTAATAATAAATCTTCTCTAAATGCGGTTAATCAGCGTTGCAATCGTCATCAGCAACCGCCTGAAATAACCACACCCGAAGAGTTTGAACAATATCAACTGGGCCATCATGCCCATGCTCATTCTTCGTCTTCGCTTTCAGTGGCTAGCAGTGTTAGTGCTAGTGGCAGTAATGCTGGAGGCAGAGTCAAATGTAAAAAGCAACAGCAGCAGCAAAGACTAAATGGTCCGAGTGCTCTTACAAATCATATGGAGGTAAGTTATTTGAAAAGTGACACGAGAAAAGAGTGAATTACACAGAGAAACAACACAATACAATAAAAGAGTGTGTGTACTAATGTGCTTTTATTAATGCTTTTTATTGTAGTTATATACCTTTATATTAAGGGAGAAAAACAAACGTAGAGTAGTGCGAGACTGTAATTCGTGTGACACATTAAAGCTTGAAAAGTATTGTTGAAAAACTGAGTCTAAATGGCTAAATAAAGTAATTTTAATCAGTTTTGTTAAAGCTAAAAAAAGCGTTAAAGTTACATATTGATGGTCTCATGTAGAAAGGCCCTAACTCGCATATTTGAAACTTTACAGGAGAAGGTAAAAACATAATAGAAACTGTAATATTCAACATGTAACTTTTTTTGTACAACTGCGTTATTTTTTACACTATTGCAATACATTTTTGTGAGGAGGTGTATTTGCGTTAAATGCATTGGAATCGCAAAAAAAACAAATTTCAAAAAATAGCGAGTTAGGGCCTTTCTACATGAGACCAACGATATATAGATTCTTACAGCACAAAGGCTTGATATAGTTTGGAATACGTATTAACCTTTTTTTAGGATAAAGTAAGTCTCTTTAAGACTTTGATCAGTCATCATCATTAATGAAGCTCTATTACACCGATTTTATTATTGGTTAATAAATAAATTTTTCAAAAAGTCCCGGTAAAACCTTCAAACTTAGTAAAGCTCTTGGTAATATAAAGATTAATAGGGAGATTTTCAGATAATATTTATAGTATTTTTTCAATCTTTTTGTAATAAAAATAATCACCATATTATGGTTTAATTATATTTGTAAAGTTTTGTAAAAGCCTTAATTTTGCTAGTAAAAATGTATGTCATTAATTGCATATTTATTAATAGTTTAGAACAAGTTCTCTACATTTTCCATTGTGATTGCAAAACTTAAAATTTTTTTAAAGCTTAAAATTTAAACAGATTTCGGATTAAATTGAATTTTAAAGTTTTACAAAAAATTTTAATAAATTCAAAAGTCTGATTTCATTTTTAGGAAATATATTCAGAACATAGCAGAAACTTTTCCATATTTCAATGATTTGAAAATACTACAACAAACATTGAAGAGATTCAACTTTAAAATTTTGTTCAAAAAAATTACAAGTTTTCAAACTTCTCTCTAAAATAAAACAAAATGCTGATCTGATGTGTATAACATTTAATATAACTTCTAAAGCTTTCAAATAATTAATTAAATATAAAAAGCTTTAAAAAAGCTTGCTACAAATTGTTACAACTTTGTTGAATTTGAAAGCTTTCAAGAAATGAATATCGAAATTAACCCTTTCAAGTTTCTTAATATAAAAAGAAAGCTTATGTCTGATTTCATAAAAATTATAAAATTAAATGTTGTATTTTAAAAGCCTTTAAGGTTTTCAATTCCGAAAAATGCCATAAAGTGAATAAACACATTTAAATACATTGGAAATAATTATCGAAAATGTAGACTTTTGGCAGCTTATTGAAGCTAAAAGAGCTTTCACCGCTAGCAAGAACCCCTACAACATACGAAAGCATTAACGAATCAGATAATAAATTTACACTTAATACCATATCATGCAGTTTGGCTACAATTTCTGTTGTTCATAGCACAGATGGAAGTTTTCAAAACACTTAACTTTTTTCTGATTGTACCGCGCTTTCTTGTCTAGGCTATGAAGCTTTTGAAGCGCCCTCGTATCGTTCGATCTTAAAAAAGTTTCTTAAAAATATTAAGGCATCTTAAGTGAAGAGAATCTTGATTAAGCATCACAGTGGTGTCAGTTGTTTATAAAAATTTTACATAAATCTTATAAAAAAAACGGATATTTTTAGGTAATGAGTTTTCCTTTTCCTTTAATGCTGTCTCACATCTAGGGTCAAACGTTAAATTTAAAACTAAATTATAAAATTATTAAAAAAATTTTAAAAAATTAATATAAATAAAGCCTAAATAGCTTAAACTTAAACAATATTTAATGGCAATTTAATACAGATTTGAGGTAACTTTAACAATTTTTTAATTTATATACATACATATTTAGCTTGAATTAATTTTGTATTCTTTGTCCACAACTGATTGCGTATAAGTATTTTAAATAAATTGCATATAAATCATACGTAATGATAGGCTGTACGTAAGAAGTGCATTTACAATAAATGATGCATACTTTTAGGATTTAAACTTTTTATCCCTCGAAAGATAAGCTACGTCTCTCAGACGTATGTCTTTTTAATTTTGTACTCTATCTTTTCTGTTTATTATAAGATAATATTTGTATGCTTAGTATTCTCAGCTGGTCTCAGTAAAAGCAATTATTAACGCTATTGAGATCTAGATCAAGAGCGGTAGGAAATGTTTACACAATGTTTTAAATTTTAAAGCTTTAAAAAATAATTATTTAATAATAATCCTGTCAGGTAAACAATTAAATCTATACAGCTTTGTATAAAATATTTAAATACAAGCGGAAAAATGTTTTGTGTACAAAAGTTTAAAAAAAAATCACAAACTTCAAGATTTAAACTTTAAAATCAATTTAATTCTAAAGCTTTTGGGCTTCTGCTTAACTAAAGTTAGAAATTTGTAAGAAATGTTGTATTTTAAAAGCTTTAAAAAGAATTACATATTAAGTTTTATGACATCGTTTTTTAGTTTAAAAATATGTTGTAGAAAACTTTAAATTAAACATAAATATCTGCAGACTTAAAACTTAAAAGCTAAAATTTGTATAAACTCAGGTAATAGCCATTGATTTTGAAAGCTCAAAAACTTCTGGAATACAAAAAATTTTAAAAATAATTTAGTTGTAGTCTGTATATTCAAATATAAAGAGTTTTAATGTTTCGAAAAACCTAAAAGATAGCTTATTAAAACTTTTAAACAATTTGGGAAAACTTCTAACGACTGACCTAAAACAAAAGCATTAAAGAATAGGTTAATTATTATTTAGAAATTATAAAAGCTTTAAGTTAACTATTATTGTATTATATTATTAGAAAAAGTATTTACATTTCTACACCATTTAATGAACTACAATAAAAATTAAAAGTTAACAGTTAAAAAGCTTCTATTAGTAACTTAGTGATTTCAGGATATTATTAGTACCATAAAGGTTGAATAAGAAAACTTTAGATTTGAACGAAAAACTAAACGCAAGCTTTTAAAATATTATTAGGTAAAAATATCAAAAAGCTTTTCAAACAATTATTATTTTCTAAGAGATTTATTTTCATAAAAAAAGGAGACATAAGAACTGAGACACTTTTGATACAAAGAACATAGAATTGTCTAAAAGAACATTTAATTAAATACTTCAAGTTTTAAACTATTTTGTAGAAACTTTTTAAAATGTGAAAGGCTTTTAGTTACGACATTGTCTGACTTGAAATGTATTAAAAAGGAGTCTTCAATAACTTTAACCCTCCAGTGGGTGAGAAGGTCCCTGGGGAACTTTTTTTTTATTACTAAATTGTAATTAAGCCTTGATGGTCCGTAGGATATAAACCTGATCCCCACTTGTGTTCCAAGGAAATTTTATCTAGAATCGACAAAAAAAACTTCAAGTCGATCCGTCCAATTGTTAAGTTTGTATTGAGATTTACAAGTGTTTGGTTAGGAAAAGGGACCTTGTAATTAATAAATTCACTTTCTTTTGGCTTCTTTTATTGCTTGATTACATTATACAGGTGTTGTTGGAATTTTAGTTACTTTTTGGATAATTTTATTGTGCCTTTCCTAGAAAATATAATAAACTTTCCGTCCCTTTTTGATTTTTTTTTAACTGATTTATGTTTCACAACATTACAAACATGTTCAATGAATTTTAGTTACTTTTGGTAAATAAAAATTAAATTAAATAATTAAAAATAAAATATAAATTTCATTTACATTCATTATAAATACATGTAAATTTATTAATAAATAATAATAAAGCAAAACAAAAAAACGTTTCCATGTAAAATTCCATACAACAAGAAATAGGACCTACAGTGGGTGAGCATATTATTAGTTACATATGCAAAATAGTTTAGTTTGAAGCCGTATAACATTTTAAAATAGTGGAAATTTATCCTTTTATTTGTTTTTTTAGGTAAATAAAGTTTTTCTAATTCAATTAAAAATAAATTCTTTTTTTTTAAAAATATATATATATTGAGAAAAAGAAATACTACAAAATTTTTTGAAAAAAAAAATCTTAATATTTCGTAGAACCTTCTTTGGCATCAATTAAAACTTGCACCCTTTTTGGCATGCTCTGAATCCATTTTTAAACAGTTTCTTTTAGTTCTTCATCGTGATGCCAGCCTTTAATCAATTTAATCAAAATTGCATATTTCACAATTCAGAGCAGAATGACAGTTAATGATCTACAACTGCACTCTAATGTCACCAATCATTGTTGACACTGCACAAAATATTTAACAGTATAACCAGAAATAATATACGAAAACATCTGGTACAAGAAATAAATTTATATACGTATTAAAAGTGTTTGAATCTTAATTTATATAGTGTAACTAATAATTTGGCCACCCACTGTATATGGAAATATAAAACTTACGGCAAATTTGAAAGCAATGTTTTTACCATTTTGACAGCATGTTTGATTTTACAAACTTAGAGTGTGGTTATGAAAGTCCCCTTTTACAGTTGAGAAATTAAAAGACAGACAGACGAAGTTTGTTTTTTTTGGTACTTTGTTTGGTACTTTAATTTTAAACTCAAACAAGCTTTTAAAGTACACCAGTAAGTATGATTAATATTTGATTTGTGTTTCAAACAAATATTACGTATACGCCACCCATATGTTTCATAGAAGAGATTCACCAGTACATTATAATAATTTTACATATACTACAGGTCAATTCCCATATACATATATATATATATAATTATATACAGTCAAACCTCGATATAACGAACCTCACTATAACGAATTGCTCGATTTAACAAATTGTTTGAAATCCCCTACAACGCTCTATAAGATTTAATACAAAATAAACCTCTCTATTACGAATACATTTGTCAATAGCCTCGTTATAACGAATTTTCATTCACTGCAGACTAACGAAATAGAAAGAATTAATTACCTCTATTTAACGAATTTTGTCAACTTACAACATTTTCATAACGATTGCCATCAATTAATCCAAATTATCTGAAACAGATACACACAAAATTATTGTGTTTGCAACGACATTGTTGACACTGCTCAAAATATTTAACAGTATTACCAGAAATAAAATACGAAAACATCTGGTACAAGAAATAAATTTATATACGTATTAAAAACGATTGAATCTTAATTAATATAGTGTAACTAATAATTTGGCCACCCACTGTACTTCGTATAAGGGCTACGGCTGACTCACCCAGCGTTAAAATGAGTAAAGCTTTGAATAGTTTCTAATTACAAAGTTTATAGAAACAGTCAGATTTTGATACTTAGAATAATACAGGGGCCAAATTACCGCATTCGATATCGAGTAAAATTGATCGTAATTTTCTTATTTGAGATTATGGCATTCGATAGTGAGCAAGAAATTTAGTACATTTTTTCATAATTTCGATATCGCAAACATTTTTCGATATGATAGCTCATGCGGTAATTTGGCCCCAGTTCCTGATACTGTACGAATAACAAGTTTCTGCCTACTCTGCAAAATAAATGTTTTTAACTCCTTTAAAATAGATTTTTATTTTATATCAATTAATACTGTAAAATAATTGTAGGTATTTATTTTTTTATTTATTTTCCAATTAATTTTAACTAATTTCATTTTGTTTTAATTTTATTTTGTTTCTTTTCATTACACGAAAATTGTTAAATGTGTTTGTACAATACCACACCAAACCTGAATCCCAAAAATGTGCATGTTGACACTAAATTAATTTAATGGATTTGATTTTTTTGTTAATGTTGCTTTTGTAAAATATTTTTTTGGTTTTATACAAACTAACCGCAACACTAAATTAAATTGAAAATACAAAAAAAAAAACACACACAAACACACTAAAACTCGTAAAACTAACCAGCTTAACAAACGCAAAACCCTTGCAAATAATCCATTTTTAGCAACAAATCCTGCCACCGCCGCCGCCACCACCTGTCATAAGAAATTACATCGACGACAGACTATCAGCGACCCCTACGCACATATCAAGCACATCAACGAATGTCGACGACAATCTAATAACACCAACAACAACAACAACAACAATAAAACCCACAATTATTGCACCAAATCCACGAACGCGTTCAAGGCAACAGCAACTGCAGCAAATGACACCCAATCATCATCACAACAACAACAACAACAACAACAAACTGGCTTACAACCATCCAGCCAAACTAAACAGCCTTCATCATCACTATCACACTCCACAGCACCTAGTGCAGCAGCAACAAAATCATCATGCCACCAACTTGCCACACATCATCAACAACAAATGCTAATGCACAAAAATATTGTTGACAACCATCGTAAACTTACTTTTGATGATAAGGAGCGAACATATAATGAAGTCTTCATGCATGCGGCTGATAATGAGAGTAATGTTTCGGCTGCTGCCACTGATTATCAGTATAAGGGTGACCAATCATTTAGCCAGCCATATCGTAGCTTAAATTGTGATGTGCCTGACAGAGTAGCAAATGAACAGAGATGTGTTAAGCAAGTGGTGAGCAGAGGTCACAATAGAAGTCTGTCCAATACCAACAATCAATTAGAAACATTAGAAGATGCAACAAACACAACTAGTACAATAGGTTTTATGGAACGTCCTGTTAAGTTACCTTTACGCAAATACCATAGTTTTCATTTTCAGCCTACACAATGTGTGAATGGCCAGCAAATGTGTAAACTGCAGCAAATAAGATTGCAACAGCAGCAACACAATTCTCTGGAATCTCAAGATTCTTCATCGGATATATCCAGCAATCAACCTTATGCTAAGCAGGGTCCTTTAGTTTTTCGTCCTTATAAACTAGATGAAAATGTTACCTTTAAACCCATACAGCCGTCCGAAGAAAGCGAAGACTCTATAGATTATGTTAGGGAATATGTAGGCACGGTGGAAAAGTTCTTAAAAGATGAGGAACAGTATATGGATTCAGGAGATTTTACAAATTTAACACAACGTTTGAAAGAGCAGCAGGATTTTCTTAATGCTAACAATTCCCCTTGCACTGCCATGACAGAGACAGGCCGAACTATGATCGAGCAGGCAAACAAAGCGTGTTTAACTGACTCGGGGCCAAATTCTTTGTATGAGGATTTAACATTTCCATTACAAACTTTAACACAATTTTCACCAGCTACCCACCAAGCTGTCGCACCTAAATCAGAGTCAAGTAATAGGAATGCTTTGGGAGTACCGGTTGAAAAATCTCAGCATTTTATTCATTCTCCTAGGGCTATAAATTTACTAAAGTCTGTGGTTGACACAGCTACTCCATTAAGTGTTGAGGATAGTTTGTTGGATTCTTTGGACAAGCCACCACATGTTATTCACTCTCCCCGTGCTCTTAATTTACTTAAAACTGTTATTGAGACTGATGATTTTCAAAGTGACGAGGAACCAGCAGACAATTGGCCAAAGTCTGCACAAAAATCCAGAATTCCCAGGGATTTTGCGGACGATCTTAATTCTCCTAAAGTGCCCTGTTCTAAAAGCTTAAATCGACAATTTGAAAACACTAAAGCCTCTAAAGATTTGTCTGGCACACCCTCAACCAAGTGTTTGCGTAATAATAGCTTTAACTCTCCAAAAGTCTCTAGTCTAGCTAGTTACTCTCTAGATTCCATTGACAGCGGCATTAATAGTCAAGTTTATAAAGATAATTCAAATAGTTGCTTACGCAAAGACAGTACCAAGTCCTCAAGCTCTTCAAAAGACTCTACTTTATCAAAATCTAAACAAAATTTTTTAGATAACGATAAGAGTAAAGACATGAATAAAAATCTGATTATTGCAGATAATTCTCAGTCTGTAAACATTACAAAAGCTTCCACTTTAGCTCAATTTCCCATAGATTCTGAAAATAATACAGTTTCAAATTTAAATAGGCATAGAATTACGCAAGAGCTTTTATATAACTCTACAAACTCTCTAAAAGTCTCCAGAGAACAGAAATTATGTACAATTACTGCTGATGATAGTTCAGCTATAAAAGATGACAAAAAACCAGAGAATTTGAATTCTCAGGAATCCAAAAACTCTCCTAAAGTCTTGGCTAAAAACAGATATTACAAAAATAATGAAATTGAGAAGTTGAAAGAACTAGACTCCTCTCAATATAAAGCTAAGCCAGATGATTTCCATAAGTCTTCAAATATTAGCCGCTTAAGCAGATCTTCGCAAGACTGCCTTAACAATAATTCTCCCAAAGTCTCCTCGCCGGTTAGGCACAACCAAAGTAAAGAAAATCTCAAAGGAATTTATACTTTACAATCCACAAACTCTCCTAAAAGTTCCAACTCCAAAAAATCTTTACAATTTTCTTTAGATCATGAAAAACCCCAAGAAAAAACAGAACCTAATGCTAGCGTTTTGACCGAAACAGATTTAGCCAAAGTTTTTAAGCCTTATGAACAACAAAAAACCCTAAAACAGGACTGTAACTCTTTAGTTTCTATACGACCTGTTTCTACAGCCCTTAACCCAGCAGCTTCTCTGGAAGCCTTAGAAATGTTAACTAAATCCAATCCGGAATTATGGACCAGCAATCAGGCTGGCAGTAGACATAATTTGCACCAGCTAGAACTCTTTCACACATTGCAGCAGCAAAATGAAAAGCAAGCCTTTAATAAAACCCAAGAACCAGAAGATGATGACGAAGACTTGGGCTATTCTTACTGTGAAGATGAAAACGATGAAGAGGACGAGGAGGAGGAAGAACAAAAGACTCCCTCCTCACCCCATGTTACAGTAATTATGGCAGCCAATAGTCAGACACACAGCCAAGTTAAATATGTTTTAACCCAAAATCATGGTGAGGTACACATTTAGTTTAATGAGAAAAAAAACCCAAAACAAAACAACTTTTATTTATTGTAAATAGACTTTAAACTTAAAAAACATAAAAGCAAAACCAAACAAAATCTAAGAAAGAAAGCCTTGGCTTTAAAAAACACAAACCAAAATTTTATATTAAAACAGAACACAACAACATATTTTTTCTTGTTTATACACTGAAAGAAATATATATATAAAAAGAGAAAAATAAACAAAATAAAATGACTGTAAGTTTTTTTTTTTGTTACAAATAATACTGGAATACAAAGAATTTTGCAACAACTAAAAAAAAGAAATTATTAAACATAAAAATACAGAAAATCTAAAATTAAAAACCAAAATATTTAGTAAGAAAACTATAAATAGTTTTTCTTTTTCTAAGTTTTAGTGTTAAGATCTAGCCAGTAGTTTAACAACAACAAAAAGTTTATTATTAAAAATATTAAAATTACACAAAATACAAAAAAAAAAGATTCATAAAAAAATAAAAAAAAACCCCAAAACCAGAAAAAAAATTATGCAAAAAAAGTCTATGTGTATGTTATAAACATTTTCCTTATGTCTGTATGTATTATATGTGTATATTTCCCCTCAACAAAATGGAACACTAATTTCTTTGATTTTTTTTTAATTATTTACCACCAAAACTCATAATTAAGTTTGCAATAAGTTTATTTTTATAAGAAACCAAAAACTAAGAAAAGCAAAGCAAAACAAAACAAAACAAACTAAACGTCTGTTCTAATAAACTGCAAACGGTGAAAAACGGCCAACATATTTCAAATTCCCAATAATGTAAATTTTCTCTTAATAACTAAACACTTCTCACTAACTCTCTTGCTGCTAAAAGCTCACCTAAGCAGTGAGAGCACAAATTTTGCTTATATTGTTTGCCGTTTTATTAAATAGTTGCATGTTTTAAAAAAGACTTTATAATACCAAAAATATTCCTTTAATTTAATTATAATAATTTGTAGTTTTATTAAGGCAAGAACAAGACTTATTTATGTTTAAATAATTTATTTAGAATTATTATTTACTATTAATATTTATTTATATATTTATTTGAAAACTAATTTATTTATTTATGCATTTAAGTATTATTAAACTTGTTTGTAAACTTAAGTATTAGATTAAATTTCTAGAAACCAAAAACAAAACAACTTAAAAAAAAATAACATCAAATAAAGGCTTATAAATCCTTAACGAACAACAAACAAAAAATAATAATAATAATTAAAAAAGGCAAAAATATAACTTGGTGTTTTATTCCCAACATTTTGTTATTGCAAAAACCAGTGAAAATATTGAATACCCGAAATACTCCAAAACACATGACATTTATATTGCGCTTAGGTAAGTGATATGAATAAAAACAAAGTGGTGTAGTATACACATTTTTCAAAATTATCTCCTGAAACTACAATACACTTAGTCAGTATACAGTGACCAACCTTCCCGCCAGAGATGGGATAACCCACATATGTGAACAATAACTAAATTAACCTTTAATGGACAATCTTGAATTTGATTGGTTTTTAGTGTTTGTGTTAAGTTTTGGGTTTTGGTATGTTCTGACATATATAGTAAAATTTTATGGCCAACATTTTTGTAGAACATTGCATCCCCGCCCTTCCCCTTTTTCGGGGTGTTTTTTACAATTTCTTAGAATAAAGCCAAAAATGCCGTTAGGAGGGGGGAGTTAGAGGGTTAATATGTTCTAAAAAAATATTTGCCATAACATTATCTACAAAAATGCTGAACATACCCTACACCTCAGACGTAAAGAAAACATAGTTTTATATACCGATATGCTGCAAGAACAGGCCAGAGCTGGGAATTTTTAACCGCTTCTTAAATGAAATTCTGATGTGATCTATCAAAACGCCGACACACGTATATTTTTTTTTTGGTCTCCTTAACAACAATCAATTATCGGAACCCCGTAATTACTTCTTTCATTATTATAACAATTATTTAGACAAATAACAAAAGATTCTTCTCAACAAAAATGAAACAAAAATAAACGCTTTTAATTTTTAAATTTAATTGTTATGTATTAAAACAATTTTATTATTTGTATAGTGAACAAATATAAATAATTTTTTGTTTTGTGTGAAAGAATATTTAAGTAAAGAGAAAAAGTTTTCTTCTTTAAATTTTCAAAATAAAAATTCAATTTTAAATTTTGGGTTCATATTTTCGAAAAACATTCATTAATTTCAAAATGTAGCTTGTTAACAACAATTCTCAGGGTAGCATAAACAAAACTTAGTTCTCTTAAAATTTTTAAGGGAGAAAAAATTCCGCTAACCACCTTCTTTGTTGAAAGCTATCAAGCTAGATACTGAACGTAAATTTCCCTCACACATACATTTTGTGTTGTAAACATGGTTGCCGTACGAACAACGCAAATGGATTTTTTTTTCGTAAAATTTTGTAGTGTGGTTAATTTATTAAAAATGTTTAAGTTTATAACAGGAAAATAAAACAAAATAGGACTCTTATTATAAAGGTAATAATTATAATAACAAATCAACGAATTCAGTACGATATTCAAGTTGGAAGATAAATGTAATGGGCAATTCTATTCTGACAGGTGCAACATTTAGACGCTTTAAACGTCTTTTACTAATAGAAAGAAACACATTTTCATTTAAGTTAGAAAAGGTAATATTTGTCTATATACTATTGTTATCTATTTACAAGAATTTATATGAAACGAACAAATAGCCACGAGAGAGCATTAAAGTGCATGACGGTTGCAACCAAATTGGCCAACATTCATAAGATCATACCACAAAAACACAAAACTCTGTTAATTTTTAAACTTTTTTGGTATTATTCTTTTTTATTGTGAAAAATGAGATATCAGACGATGATTATCAAATCAAACATCGTAGAGAAATATAAACCAATAATAAGAAATTTGCACTTTACGCCATGACGGGTGCAACATGCAATTATGACGGTTGCAATGCGTCTAAAATAATAAAACAAAAATCCATTTTTTTTGCTTCATTTTCACATAATTATTATTTATTAAACAACAATAAAAAACTGATTTGTCATTAATTAAAAATCAACAAAAACTGTTGCACCCGTCATTTAAATATTATGCTGACGGGTGCAACCATTTTCAATTAACGTTAATTTCAACACTAACCAGAATCTACACTTCACTTTAATAGATTTCTATTTGTCTTTGTCTATTTCTTACTTTCACAAAGTTTAAAAACATTGGCTTTTTATTTCTATGAAAAAAGTAGACTTTTAAACGTCTTGCATGACGCGTGCAACATGTTAATATTGGATTTTTAAAATCAATAAATTTTCTGATGAACTAAAAACAATTACTTTTTTTATATCGCTGATTGACAAATGTTTGCAGTTCAATATACAAAATAAAAATATGATCACAATCTGGCAATAACAGCTGTTTTGAACAAGTGTTATATACCACGTATGAATTTTCTGTTCGCCCCAAATCTATGAATCTTAATGCTTCGAAGTGCACAACAAATTTATATTTAAACTTACATCTAAAAAAATTATATTATTATAAAATATTGATATTTTACTTTAAATTGGCATCAAAAAAAGTATCAAATAGTGTGCTTTGAAAACTGATGTTTAAAGTTGTGTCGAATAGAATCGCCCTAATAAAGATTATAGGTACTTTTGATTTTGGTAAATTGAGATAATTATTGTGGTAGTAGAGTTTTCTGTTTGGGTAATCCTGGTTAAAGAATTCACGAAGAGAATAAATAAATACCCGAACAGCTTTGTTAGCCCAGTAATACTAGTGGTGGACTTTGACTTAGTCCAACGCTTATCTAGCAATTATATCCCTTGATTAAAAGAGTTTTCTTCAAGGCCGTCAAAAAAGTGGTTTACATCTTCATTAGAGGTAAAACGCTTGAAAGCTATGCATTTTTTTTTTAGGGAACAGGCAAAAGTCATTGGGTTCTCAATCAGAAGAATAAGGTGGGTGCTCAAATAACTCGTACTTAAATTCGGTGATCTTAGCCGTTGTTATAACACTTTTGTGTGCTGGTGCGTTGTCTCGATGAAAAATTATTTTTTTTGTGTTGTAAGCCAGCACGTTTTCTCGAATTTTTACATTTAATTGTTCCAAAATGTTGTAATAGTACTTTGAATTTATTGTTTTATCCTTTTGCAGATAGCCAATCAATAAAAAAAACGTTGCCATAACCTTTCTAACGGATTGAATTGTTTTTACGTACTCTGGGGAACTTCCGCCAGCTTCAAGCCATTGCTTGTATTGCTCTTTTGTCTATGTAGTATAGTGGTGGATCCGTGTCTCATCAAGAGTTATGAAACGACGCTTAAAATCCATTTTTTACTGCTTAAAACAATCTAAACAAGCTTAACAAATTTTCATTCTTATACGTTTTTGGTCGACACTGTTAACAAATGCGACACCCATCTGGCAGAAAGCTTTTTCATCTGTAGTTCTTCATGCAAAATTAAAACGAGTTGGTCATTTGAGATGCCCATCATATTAGCTGTTTCACGCACTTTTACTCATCGATCATTTAATACCATATCACGTACTTTCTCTACAATTTCAGTTGTTGTTGCTGTTTCTGGACGTTCACTACGTGTTGCATCCTCAATGCTTGTACGAGACCACGTTTAGATTGAGCAACCCAAGTTTTTACTGTTGCATATGAAGGAGCACTTTCACCTAACACATTCACCATATCAATATGAATTTCTTGTCTCGATAAACATTTTTTATTTAAATATTTATTGACACCACGAATTTCTAATTTTCCCATTGTAAAAAAATCGCGGATGCGTCTTTTTTTAACACCTGTTTTTATATGAAGGAGTTGGCAGATGGAAAATAAATTTAACACGTCTTCATAGCACAGATGGAAGTTTTCAAAACACTTCACTTTTTTCTGTTTATACCGCACTTTCTGTTCTAGGCTAAGCAGTTTCCAAACCGGCCTCGTAAATATGATGAGAATTTAAAAGTCTACTCTGGTGTTTGGACTAGAATATCCTTATTCAGTCTTAGCGCAAATTTATCACGATTTTCTAGGGGATTTTATATGAAAGATTTGACTAATTTTGGAATTAGGTGTCATGATATCTGTATATGCAAAACTTATTTGTGTTGAATTTTATTTGGATACCAACATTTTTAAGAGATTTATGGTCGTTAAAGTGTTTCTTGGAAGTGGGCCTTATATGGCAGCTATGACTAATAATGAATGATGAAATATGATGAATGATCATTATAAAATTGTACCAAATGCTTTCTGTATATATGAAATATATTTGTGTTGAGTATTACGTTCATACCAACATTATAAAAAGAGTTATGCTCGTTATAGCTCTGCACAAAATTCTTAAATAGGCTAAAGTTTAGTACAGGTTTTCAATAATGTATGCGTTTCTATCAGCCCAATCATGAATAAAAATTCCGCGGCAGTTTTTTCCTTTTTTCCATTTTACCTATTCAAATTCAATGTTAAAAAAATAAAAAGGGAAAACACTCCCGCGAATTTTTCATTCATTATTGGGCCGTATATGTATGTTGAATTCATAATTTTTGGTTCCACTATTGTGTATGAAACAAAAAATTACACCGTTTTGTTTTGAAAGTATATTTTTTCAATTTCTAGTTCCTATTATTTACGTATATATTAGAAAATTAGTTTCGAATTTTATTTTGATAGCAAAATTTTTAAAGTGCTTTTTGGAAGTGAACTAAAATGACTAAATGTGCTGCCATCCTAAATGACTAAATTTTCTAGCTATTGAATAAAACTTATTTGTGTGTAATATTATTTTGATATTAGATTTATATTCATTAAAATTATTCTCAGAAGGCTGCGGATGGACTCACATTTTTTATAAAATATATATATTTAGGCGATGTAAGCAGTGCTGATATTCAGCCGGTTCGGACCGGTTCGCTCGAACGGGTTGTTAAAATTTTAAAAATTTTGCGAACCTGTTGTTGCATTTTCACCCTTCTCGTAAATAAAAATTCCATTTGAAATTTGTTGGGGTGATTATGTTTTTTGTTTTAACGGTTTTATATAATGTGTATTTATCAAGGTGATTTGTCTCGGCAACAAACACAATATTGTTCAGTTGTTCATTGTCCAAACGTACAAAAAAATGAATTTTATTTTAGTCATACATTGGATTCTTGGATGATGATGTTTTCGATAGCGTTTTCTTCAATCTTTTGAGAAAAAAATCAAGCAATTTTTTTTTACTTTTATTTTGCAAAATCAAAACTATTTTTTTATTAAACAAAAGTTTATATCATTTCCTTCAAGAGGCTTGTGGTCTGTTACTGGGATGCGACTTTAAAATGTTCGCTATTTTTATCAAAATTTGGCAAAAATATAATTTTTTTAAGCGAACCGATTGTTAATTGTTTCGAATATCACCACTAGATGTAAGCAGATGCTAAATATATGATAATTATAAACTACCTACGTAAAATTTAAATCACATTCACCATTTGTTTTATTCATATCACCTTACAGCTGACTCTTAACCACACTTTTAAAACATTTATAAACTTTCTTAACTAAATTAGGATTAAACAAAACCAAAAAAAAAAGAAAACAAAACCCAATAACTTAAATTTTTTTCTCAATTTTTCTTAGCAAGATTTTGTGGATCCGTACAAAGGCAGTAATACCTATATATTTTAATTCATATTACTTTTAAAAACAAATCACTAAAACACAAATTCATTTTAAATTAAATTGACCAAAGCAAAAGGTAATTTTTTCCATAATTTTACAACAATTTTAAATAAGTTCCTCAATCAAAAAAAAACTTTCTCTCTCGCAACTTTAAATTTAGCAAATAAAACCTAAAGTTAATAATTTATAAACTGTCGTTTGCTAAGAAACGAAATTTGAATTTGTTTTGGTTAGCTTAAAATCAAGTTCTAATATTCACGGTTCTGTTATTACAAAATAAAATGTTAAATTTGTTGCCGTTCATTTTCATGGTCATTACAAATATCTGTGTTATGTCGCTGTTGTTTAGCTTTTTATGGTTTGTGTTGTCTTGTCATTGTAATCACTGTTTATTGTTTACTTAAATGTTTAAAATGACGCACGACAGT
Source organism: Bellardia pandia (assembly GCA_916048285.2). NCBI lineage: Eukaryota > Metazoa > Arthropoda > Insecta > Diptera > Calliphoridae > Bellardia > Bellardia pandia. Next base: position 94,191,449 of record OU696531.1, on the reverse strand, counting down.
TTAATAAATTATTAACTTTTGCATGTCGTTTTCTGTAACATTAATTGCAGAAGAAAACTAACTGTTAATCGGTTTTAAACTAACAATTTGTTTTGAGTGTATGTTACTTGTTTTAATACTGTTATACAGGACACGTAAGTATTACTAATAAAACTAGAAATCAGTAGAAATTAATCTTTTAGTGTTTTTTAAGAAACTGTATAAAGAAAACAAATTATTCCTTAGAGACTGAACTTTAGAATTTACTTGACTTTACTTCAGTTTAGTGAAACTATGCTCAAAATCAAAACTCGTTTTAATCTTCATATAAAAGGTTTGTCAATAAGATTCCTGTATTAGAGTAATTGTCTAATATAGTTGTGGTTATTTAGAAGCCCAGCATTAGTCCAGTATAAGAGAAATTGTTTAAAACAATCTTCAATATTCCCAGCATTAGTTTTATAGAAAAGCAATTGTTTAAAACAATCTCGGTTCTTTAATAGTACCACTATTTGTCTTGTAGGAGAGCAATTGCCTGAAACAGAATTGGTTATTTAATATTTTTAGCATTAGTTTTGTAGAAGAGCAATTGTTTAAAACAATCTTGGTTCTTTAATAGTCCCAGCATTAGTCTTGTAGAAGAGCAATTGTTTGAAACAATCCCGGTTCTTTAATAGTCCCAGCATTAGTCCAGTATAGGTGCAATTGTTTGAAACAATCCTGGTTCTTTAATACTCACAGGATTAATCTTGTAGAAGAGCAATTGTTTGAAACAGTCTTGGTTCTTTAATAGTCCCAGCATTAGTCCAGTATAGGTGCAATTGTTTGAAACAATCGTTGTCCTTTAATAATCCCAGAATTGGTCTTGTAGAAGAGCAATTGTTTGAAACAATCCCGGTTCTTTAATAGTCCCAGCATTAGTCCAGTATAAGAGAAATTGTTTGAAACGATCGTGGTTCTTTTAATAGTACCACTATTTGTCTTGTAGGAGAGCAATTGCCTGAAACAGAATTGGTTATTTAATAGTTTTAGCATTAGTTTTGTAGAAGAGCAATTGTTTAAAACAATCTTGGTTCTTTAATAGTCCCAGCATTAGTCTTGTAGAAGAGCAATTGTTTGAAACAATCCCGGTTCTTTAATAGTACCACTATTTGTCTTGTAGGAGAGCAATTGCCTGAAACAGAATTGGTTATTTAATAGTTTTAGCATTAGTTTTGTAGAAGAGCAATTGTTTAAAACAATCTTGGTTCTTTAATAGTCCCAGCATTAGTCTTGTAGAAGAGCAATTGTTTGAAACAATCCCGGTTCTTTAATAGTCCCAGCATTAGTCCAGTATAGGTGCAATTGTTTGAAACAATCCTGGTTCTTTAATACTCACAGGATTAATCTTGTAGAAGAGCAATTGTTTGAAACAATCGTGGTTCTTTAATAGTCCCAGCATTAGTCCAGTATTGGAGCAATTGTTTAAAGCAATCATGGTTCTTTAATAGTCCCAGCATTATTCCAGTATTGGAGCAATTGTTTAAAGCAATCATGGTTCTTTAATAGTTCCAGCATTAGGGCTTTTTCTTTAACTGTATCGGTAGTCTTTATTTAACTACTTTTTTTTAATAAATTAACCTTATGATCAAAACTTATCCATCTGGACTTATAGTTTAAGTTCTTCTCATTATATTCCTTTAAATTTATAGCTAATTTTAAAATATTTACAACCTTATCATTCCCTTAGCCCCTGAATGCTTTGAATTTCGATGATGAATTAATCTATGCCGATTTGGAGAGTCAACACTATGGTCCCATTGATTATAAAGCTGCTTCCATTTATGCTCAGGTCAAGAAGAACAAACAAGGAGCTTTAAAAGAAGTCAAACAGTAAAACTCAAACCTAAGGACTGGCTTAAACATCAGCAAAAGAATTTTTCACTGCATACTCATAAATTTAAAATTAATAAGTGCATTTTCAACAAACAAACAAACCAACCAACAAATATATAAATAAAATTGATTTTTGTAAGATTTAATAAATAAATAATTAAACTTGTTTTATAAACACAACTTTTTTATTTAATAAATTACTGTCATGAATAACCAAATTTTTCAATATCTAAAATACTAAAGAAAAACTACTGTCTAAACAGCTCTTTTCTTAACTTCTTTAAGGATTTTATTAAGAGTATTACATTATTTGACAGTGTTTTAAGTATGATTTTGATTTGTATTTAATTCGTCTTAAAACTTAAGCTTTTATTTAGATTTAATTGTTTTTCTTTTTTGTTATTTTTTCTTTTGTATATTCAATAAAATATGTATTTATGTAAATGTTGTTAAATTTTATATTTTAAAACTAATTATTATTGATTTTTATTAATTTGTTTAATATATTTACTACTTTTTGTAATTTAACTTTTAATTGCTACAACTATTTGCATTATAAAAATTTAAAATCTTTTTCTAAAAAAAAAGCAATATACAAATATAAATGAATAAAATGTTGTTATAAATAATGTTGCTTAATTTAATATTAGTAAAATGGAATTAATAAAAATAAATAAATTTATAATCAAATACTATTTAACGAATTTTATTTTACAGTCAATAGATATCAATGAAATGTTGATCATAGGAAAGGTAAGAGGTGTATAGTAGGGCTATAACTTTTTAACACTTTTTGCGAATATCATAGTATAGTCGAGTAGAAGATTTAACCCCTGGCCCACGATGTCGAACGATAACGTTCGCTTAGATAAGAATTAAGACACAAACTTGATTGAGGAATAAACAAACTTGATTGAGTAAAAAATAGATACGATAAAAAGTTTGTCTCTTAAGTCTTGTCTAAGCGAACGTTATCGTCCGACATCGTGGGCCAGGGGGTAAAAGTTAGTAAAAAAATAAGAGATAATTTTTTTTGATCGTTCACGCAGGGTTCGGTTTGAAGTTTGAAAACAACCTGTTTTATATCAAGGAAATTTTAAAAAATACACACCTGATATTTCTATGTATTCCTATATGAGTACGTATCACTTAAATGCTTTGTTAGAATTTATTCACTGCTTTAGATTTAACAATTTTCCCATGGTTTACAATTCATCGCGGTTAAAAGTTCGTTATACATATGTTAAAACCTGAGTAAAATATCTTCTGCCGTATTCATAAAAAATAAAGTAGGCTTGAAGTGTGCTTTTAGACAAAATTTTCATACAAAATATTCGTAAAGTACATTTGAAATCTACCAGAAACAAAGATTACAAGAAGTATCGATTGATGTTTTCTAGAAAGTGTGATCGAATTTCCACAAATACTGATGTACAGGTAAACCCCCTACAACGCGGTTTCCTATAACGCGTTTTCGCTACAACGCGGTTCCCAAAATGCAGACATTTTCTTACAATGCTACTCTTACAATGCGATTTTTACAAAATTTTTTTCAAATATTTACTATTTTAATTTGAAAAAGGTTTTCTTGCCCAAATAAAATTCTTTGCATTTTGTCCATACTTTGATACCTATTGAAATTGTTGATGTGTCACATAAAGAAATAAAATAAATAAATAAATAAAATATAGGAGCATAGTGAGATTGGCGCATGCAGTAGAAGGTAATGGATTTGATGATATAATGGCTGATATTCAAGAATTAATTGCGGACGATCAAATAACTGCTTCGTTTATTTAGTGGTAATGAAGAATCAGTTGGAAATAGCTCTGACGATCTTTCCGATGTTGAAAATAAAAACGTTTCACTAAAAAATATCGAGAAAGTTTTAAATATAGCAAAGCAGTTGGAATTATACATTTTGGAGAATGACCCTTTAAGTGACAGAGCAGACATATTTAAACAAAATCTTCAAAACAATTTAGCTGCCTATCAAGAAATTTATAAAGATTTGCGAAATAAGAGCAAACAAACTTCAATGCACGATTTTTTTCAAACCAATAATCGTCGAAAGGATGCCCGAATCTGATAGTGGATCAGGCTCAGATTTTGAACTAGTACTAAGTGATGAGGAGGAGTAAAAAGTTATCGTTCTATTTTGGCTTTAATTTATTAAATCTTTCAACTAGAATATTTTACGTAGAATTGAAATTTTATTTTATTTTGTTTTTGTTTAAATAAATGGAGTGTTATTAAATTACATAATATGTATGTTCATATGACTCAACAAATAAATAATTTTTTTTTTTTATTGAAAATTTTTTTACATTGGAACTAAACTCTGATTTTTGTATGGAGTTAGAGTCTCCTACAACGCGATTTCCTATAACACGGAGTTTTTCAGGAACCTATTCACCGCGTTGTAGGAGGTTTACCTGTATTCAAAAGACTTCTTATAACTTCGGATCCTTACATAAGTAGCAAGGCGTCATTCGAACAAAATTTTCTTAGAACTAGATCCCATTGTTAAAGATATCCTGCTTGAATAATATTACAAATAAAAAATACAATTTTTCGTCTGTTATATATTCAATTAAAACATTGTATATTATATTGGATTTTTATCAAGCTGAAATGTATAAATAACCTCATTCGGTGTCTCAATATTGGCAACACCATTTTTTTTTTTTCATTCATAACTGTATTTTATATCAATTTGTTTCAATGACTTAAGTGTTACACACTTTAACTTGGCATATACTTGACTAGAAAAGCGGCATGCATTTGTACGTTATTTTCGGTGTATTTGAAGACGGAGGGTTATTGGAGATATTCTCTTATTTTCTATGGAGACAATACATGTTTAACATTTGAATAAAAATTAAAATTTTTTAACTGATGTGAAATTTTCATATAATTCTAAACAGGGAAGAAAAACACCTAAAATCTACAATTTTCAATGGGCGTAAAATCTAAAGTAGGCGTGGCATCCCCAATATGTTTAATTTTTTTCATAAGGAGAACTCAGTTAAAAAGTGTCCCGAATTTCTAAAAATTTTGGCAAGTGCAGTTATATGGGAGGTGGGTGTGGCAGTGGGCGGTTTTCCAAGATTTTTTCAAAATTTTTTAATTTAGCAGAGAGAAGTGTTTCTGCAAAATTTCATTGCTGTACAACCACTCCTTCTATTTGTTTACAAGAAATGTATGAGGCGGTGCCACTGTGCACCGTCCAACTACTGTTTGGTTTCGAACAATGCAGAACGCTATCTCTAGAATACGTTTCAGTTTAGAGCACAGTTGGATACCGTTTTGACTTGAATTGACTTGAAACGAAAAATGATCAATACTATTGGCGTGGAATCCATATGTTGCCAGAAAGAAAAGGTCAAATCTAACACTGGCCAATATTTTGCATAAATTTATATTGTACAAACACCAAGTAATGTGATTCGTTTATATTTGAAACTCATTTTGTATGAATAACGATATTTATACGAGTTATTTTATTTATGGAATCCCTCACATAGTAGTTATCACCTATTAAGGGGCGATCGTCATCCAACGTCAACCATCTCAGAATTTGTTTAGGAACCTTTTTTATTTCTCTCAGATATTACTTGACTGTGTTTTAATAAATTTAATACTTATTAATTTGTTTGCTTAATAATTATTGGCATAAACAAGTTTAATATTTTTTTTTAACAACATTTAAAAATACACTAACAATTTATTTTATCAAAATGTTAACCCAATTTAATAACAAACTAAACGACCAACTCAAATTGACCTAATTCAAGCTCAGTAATATGAGCACACAAATTCTACAAAACACTTGAAAATTTTAACACTTGGCCGTGCATTCCGGTAAAACCTATTCATGCCATAAAATTCAAAATCAATCTGTAGCAAAAAAAACATTGATATGGAAAAGAGTATTTAAAGCAGTGTACACATAAAATTCGGCTACACTACAGAGGCTTTTTTGAAAACAATGATTTGTTTTAAAACACAGCTGCCGTTATTAAGTAATTTTAATAAATTTAGTCAGTCGAAATATATTTGCACAACTGCTGAGCAACGAAAAATTAAAATAGTAAGGCTACCGTGCACAAATTCCTCTAAAATCCCGCTCTTTAGGTTTAAATTGCTTACAAATATTTTACAATTGAGAAATTTTGCTACTATCATTCTAAATAGTATTGTTATTGCCCTTAATATTCAATAATAAACAGTTAAGTTTCAACATAACTTTGTTTTATTGCAATTGGAAAACAATTGACCAAGTTATAAACAAATATGGTCAAATTAATAATAATAATACGCCCTGAGTGATGCAAAAATTGGCACAAATATTAAAAAAATCAAGATTCTAAATCTTTATGAATTTACAAATCAAGCAAAAACTGGTTAAATTTAGATAAAATAAATGTTAATCATACGCCATCAGTTACTTAATTCTCATAAATTACAGTTTTAAGACTTTTTAACAAATTGTGCCCAGCTTCTGATAATTGAACTACAGTGTGCTTCCCACTACTGCATTAAAACTGATAAAGAAAATTACATATTTTTAAATTATTTTATGTTTAAAATTTAACAAAATAATTTATAAATCAAACTCACAGGTATCAATTCTAAGAAAAAATATCAATGAAACCAAAATAACCAGCATGTACCCAATTTTACATTATGCAAAAGCCTTAGGGAATGATAGTATATTTATATTTAAGACTTTTTATATATTTCACAAATGTTTCAATTAATGCATTTGGAATACTCTCCCATTCACACTGAACTCGCTACCAAAAATCGTCCAAAAATGGGTAGAGTTAATCTATATTTTTCCACCTGTCTCTGCAGGATCACAAGAACCAAAAATTCTTAATTGGATTTAGGTTGGGACTTTTTGCTAGTCACTTCATCAAAAGAAAATTCTGCTCGCCTTTTTTCATGATTTTGGAATTGTGTTGTGGGTCGTAGTTATCTACAAAATCGAGAAGACGAATTTGCAAAATATGCAGATAGTCTTCTTTCCTGATTATTCCTTCTATTCTTTGCAGTGGTCCTAGGTGTCACTATATAAAGAAATATGTATATATATTTACCATGACGTTGCTTCCACCGTACTTTATTGTTTCCTTAATTTGTTTACCGTTGGATTGAAAGCCATAATATTTGGATTACGTGTTTCCAGTCATCTAGTGTCTAATTTCAGTGCTCTTTGTTAAATTTTAATCTAAAATTTTAATTTGTTGTTTTATTTTAATAAATTTTAATTGTTGAATCTGGTTGAAAAGGATTAAAGTTTGGATGCATTTGACCAAATTACGCAATGTCAGTCATTTACTGACCAATTTTAGTGCACTCTGGCAAATTTTTTCCTGGCTGTTCGGCGCCAGCAATATGGTTTAGATTCGGATTGAATATGATTAAATTTAGATTCTTTTAATCAGATTAAGTGTTTTCTTCCAGTCATCTATTGTACAATTTCAGTGCTCTCTAGCCAATTTTTATCTGGGCTATTCAGCGCCAGCAAGATTGTCTACAGTCAGATGGAAAATGATTAAATTTGTGTTAAATTATGCTTTTCCTTCCAGCCATCTACTATCCAATTACTATGCTCTCATACTTTCATCGTGTCTTAACAGTTTTTATCAACAATGAAGGTTTGAATTTTTTTAATTCTAAGATGTAAGCAGTATCTCGAAGGTCTCGTCTTGCTGTCCTTCGAGTAATAACTTTGCCTATTTCTACAGATGCATATTTTAGTCATAAACTCTTGTCTCTTTTCATTTGTGTTATCCTGAGACATGCGTCCGTATACGTTAATAGCTTTTGTGGTTTGGAAATAATGAATAGCCTTTTTTGAACCCTTATGACCGCTGAGTACCTTACTTTAAGCTATTTGGTTATTACTTGCTTAACGTATGTCCACACTTGTCAAATATTTGATTAAAAACAGGTACCCGCTAAATAAAATTGCTTTGAATTCATGTGTTTAGGGAAGCATATTTTACTAAGGACATTGTAGAAGTTTCATATTATTTTATTTGATACTGTTTGCTCTTACAAAACACTTGTAATATAAAACACCGTCAAAAAATGTGTGCTTAAAATATTGGTTATAAATATTTCACATGTTTGACCGTACCCTTAGAATTGCTACTTTTTGTCAATGTTGGAATATTGTTCTCATTGACTCTTCATTATACCCCGCCCTGGGGAGAGTATATTAGATTTGTGCTGATGTTTTTAACACTCAAAAATAATAGTCTGACAGATCGTGCATATCGTAAACTCTAGTACCCACCAATGTGCTACCGTCCATCTGACTGACTGTCCATGAAAATTTGTGCGCAAAGTACAGGTCGCAATTTTAAAGTTATTTCGGTAAAATTTAGTATGTAAACATTTTTTTGGGTTCCGTACAATTGTGATTGGAATTGCTTCAAAGCTGTTCATTATCTCTTCTGGCCCCCATACAAATGTGCTCCAGAAAGTGGACTTTTTTGGTCATAAATATTTGAATAATACAATCAAATTTCACCGCAAAAAGGTAATATATACAACACATGTTGTGCAAATCGGTCCATAATTTAACATAATGCAATGACATAAACAAAACAAACCAAAACCGCAAATAAACAAAGCTTTGAGAGTTTTGTGCAAATATATCAAAAGACACACTTGTGCAAAATCACGTACATGCAAGTTTTCTTTTGGTACTGATTGTTTAGTTGTTATAGCTATTCGCTTTTGTATTGTAAATTATTTTGTTTAGAATTAAACTTAAAATATGTAACAATTTTCTTTAACAGTTATCAGTCACAAACATGTATTTATTTGTGCTCCCCACTGTATATTGGGCTAATGTTAAAGAAAACTTATGGCGGATTAATACTGTAGTTATTTAAAATAAGAATGATTAAAACATTTATGAAACCAGATTTTAATTGAACCATCTTCTACTACAAAATAATTCTACATTTATAGTTTTGTTTTAATTATTTATTAATAAATTAATAAATAAAGATTATGCAGAATAAAAATTAACAACTAGCATACTTGAACATACAAGCCAAAAACACTTGAAACAATTTGTTGAAAGAGGAAATAAAAACAAAACAATAAATAATAAATAATTAATGCAGACTTTAATCCATACACATAAATATTTGTTGCACAACTAAATAAAAAACGGAAAATTAAGCAAATACTTGTGAACAAAAAGACAAACAGAGAGGGAAATTTTTAAAAGTAAAAGCGAATTAAAAACACTCTACAATGTATACATACAGCTTTAAAAGCTGCTATTTTAAAAAAATGTTCATTTTTATAAAGCAACAATTATTTTACAAATTTCCAAGAAGTGTGTAAAAAATTCTTTATCATCTTTGTTTATTTTTAGCTTTTTGTGTAAAGCAAATTTTGTATTTTCCAATAACTGTGGTTATTTGATTTTTTATTTAATTATTAAATATTTTTTTTAATAACAAAATAAACCAATAGTTAAAAAAAATCATTAATTAATTATTAGCAATTTAATGACTGCTGTTAAAAAAATATAAAAACATACATCATCATTGCACAATAAACTATTAAATATTAAAATAAATAACTAAAGCCTTTAAATAGTTGGTTTATTAGTTTAATGTTTTTGTTTTTGTTTAAACAATTAAAAATATAAAGCACATAAATTGAAACAGCATAAGCGTAAAAATAAATAAACAAAATACTAATTTATTTAGTAATTTGTAATGCAAAGATATGTTAAAACTATTTGCAACAACAGACAAAAAAAAAACAAACTACATAAACTTGCAATTAAAAATATAAAGCAAATATTTATTTATGAAGTATATACTTAAAAAAGTGTATTATGATTTTGTTATGTACATTTTTAAACATTCATTTTCACTTCTGAGTGTTCCTCTCAGATGTAATTCTGAGAAAGAGCTTAGCTCGTCGAGAAAAACTAAATGGCTCTCTGAGGAAGAATCCATAAAAAAATCTCTTGAGAATTTTCTCACTACAAGAGCCGTAGAACGGCGTCGTTCCTGTTCTCCCAATATAGTGATTTCAACAGATGAGAAAACATCATCTTCATCAAATAGTGCAGTGAAACCCAAAACACAAGTAGGTATGGATAAGTACATCACCGTTCTCAAGCGACAGAGGAGCCCGAAATCTGCTCAAGTGTCATCAAGCGCAAAAGCTTCTAAGACTGTGAGTAATGATCAAAATAGGTTTGCTCTCCTCCAGACGGATGAGCCAGAACTTCCTAAGAAGACGTTTAAGCCCCCACCAATTTATCTGAGAGAGCCCACTTCCAGTAAATTGGTACAAGGAATTGTTTCGGTAATAGGTGCAAATATGTTTAGCGTAACATCAATTAAACATGGAAATATCAGCGAAACCAAAATACAAGTGAAAAAGGAGGATGATTTTCGTAAATTGTCCAACCAGTTGGAGAGGGAAAGTAGGGATTTCTATACCTACCAGCTGAAAAGCGCAAAAGGACTCCAAGTCGTTCTAAAGGGTATAGACCCAGATGTTGATCCTGCCGAGATAAAGACTAGCTTAATGGAAAAAGGCTTCAAAATTAAGAGCATAACGAATATTAGAAACCGTGAAAAGACTCCACAGCCTATGTTCAGGGTGGAATTGGAACCTGGAGATGTCGTATTAAAGAAAAACGAGTCCCATCCCATCTACAATCTGATGTACCTTCTGCATCGTAGAATCACCGTGGAAGAATCACATAAGCGTCAGGGACCCGTCCAGTGTCTCAACTGTCAAGAATTTGGTCACACCAAGGCGTATTGTAAATTGCCGACAGTTTGTGTTGCGTGTGGGGAGCTACATGCAACTGCTCAATGTGATAAGTCGAAAACTGATTCAAAAATCAAAAAATGCAGTAACTGCGGAGGTAATCATACCGCAACTTATAGAGGTTGTCCAATTTACACTCATTTGAAAGGCATAAGCACCAACAAGACGTCAGTATTACCTGATCATCGTCAACAGCCTATTTTGGCATCGAGTGATAATTTCCCGCAATTGTTACGGTCCACTAGTCATGTAAACGCGCCTAGTTCTAGACAAGTTTCTTACGCAAACGTCTTTAAATCTAATATGCCAGATTTGGAGCAGGCACCTAAATCACAATATTACGAGCCTAATAGTAACACTCTAGAGACTACATTGCAGACACTTGTCCAAACCATGAACACTTTTACGACCACTATGACATCCATGATGCAGGAAATGCTGAAAATGCAATCCACTATCTTACAAGCCATTTTAAAGAAATGATTTGTTTAAAAATTTGTTTTTGGAATGCGAACGGCCTCCGCCAACATAAAAACGAACTGGAACACTTCCTGATGGATAAGCAGATTGATGTCATGATGATTGCTGAAACTCACTTGACGGCGACAGCGTACTTCAAAATTAATGGCTACGTGTTGTATGATACTAAAGATCCTCGCGGAAGAGCATGTGGAGGATCGGCAATTCTTATAAAGACCAGAATAAAACATTATTTAATGAACAACATATGTGAGGATTACCTACAAGCAACAAACATTTGTATTGAATTCTGTCAATACAATTTTGTTTTATCATCAATTTATTCGCCACCTCGATTTTCAATAAAAGAACACCAATACCATAACTTCTTTAAATCCCTTGGAGCTAGATTTTTAGTTGCTGGTGACTTTAACGCCAAACACACATTTTGGGGTTCACGTCTGGTGACCCCGAAGGGTCGTGAACTCTTCAACACCATTGCGAAAATGGGATTAGATGTACTCTCAAGCGGGCATCCCACCTACTGGCCGACGGACCGACGGAAGATTCCCGATGTTATTGACTTCGGAGTAGTGAAAAATATCCCTGTAAAATCGATACAAGTGGAGCCTTCATTAGACTTGTCTTCAGATCACTCTCCTTCTATTATTTCAATGCGTTTCCTTCAAGGGAATGGCTCTCCATTTCGGGACATATCTAAAACCAGAGTAAGTTGGATAAAGTATAAAAAGTATTTAAGTTCCCACTGCACGGAAAATGTAGTGTTGAGAACTACCGAGGATATTGATGGGTCGATTGGCAAGTTTACTGAGGACATACGAAGAGCTGTACATCACGCCTCCACATACGACGTTGAGTGCAGAAGTGGGACAAATAGAACTTATTTCGCTGAACTCGATCATCTCCTGTCAGAAAAAAGAAGAGTTAGAAGAGAGTGGTAAATTCACAGGTCTCCTGAACTGAAAGCTAGGCTACGGGTATGCAGAGATATACTAAGAAATTTCTTAGAAACCCAAAGAATGGCTTCACTTAAATCTTACTTGGAGGGTCTTGATAGTACCCCACAATCTGACTATTCGTTATGGAAGGCCTCCTCTGCGAAATCCGACTGGTGACTGGGCTAGAAATGATTCCGAGAAGGGGACTTTATTTGTTAATCATTTGAGAAAAGTGTTTACTATAAACAACTCAAATAATGCATCTGATTTGCCTCCACTCGTTATTAGACCTCCTGTACCTCTAAGACTTAGCTTTAATGATGTTCAAAGCGCTATTGGTACTCTGAATCTTAAAAAAGCTCCAGGTATGGATAAAATCAGCAACAAAATGCTTGTGGAGTTACCTCGTGTAGCTAAAAGAATTATCCTATTTATTTTCAATGCTATTTTACGCCTAGAATACTATCCTGCAGATTGGAAGGTATCTATGATTACCATGATTCCTAAGCCAGGGAAGGACCCCACTAAAGTAGAGTCATATAGGCCAATTAGTCTACTGCCGACAATTTCAAAACTGTTTGAAAAATTGTTATTGGCTAAGTTGATTCCAATTCTGAACGACACTCAATGTATCCCAAATCACCAATTCGGGTTCAGAGCTAAACACAGTACCATCGAACAAACACACAGATTGGTAAATGTGATAAGACAGTCGTTTGAAGAGAAAAAATACTGCTCCGCCCTTTTCATTGATGTGTCGCAAGCGTTCGACAAAGTCTGGCATGAAGGTTTAATGCATAAAATTAAATTAACTCTGCCTGCTAACACCCACAAACTTATGAAAAGTTATTTATATGGTCGCAAATTTACAATCAAAGAAGGCGATTTTTTAAGCCCCGCTCAGCCAATTGAAGCAGGAGTACCCCAGGGTAGCATACTGGGTCCAACTTTATATTTGATTTATGCATCCGATATGCCGTTAGACCCCATAATACATACTTCAACTTTTGCAGACGATACAGCCTTTATTAGCGTTCATAAGGACCATCAAATAGCATCACAGAACTTGCAGAAATATGTTTATAAACTAGGGAATTGGCTTGAGCTTTGGAAAATCAGGGTTAACGAACAGAAATGTATTCATATAACTTTCACATTGCGAAAAGATACATGCTCGTTCATCAGAATAAATAATCAAATTATCCCGCAACACAATGAAGTCAAATACCTCGGAATCCACCTCGATCGTCGTTTAACTTGGAAGTCTCATATCGACGCAAAACTTACCCAGATGAGATTAAAAGCAGTGCAAATTAATTGGCTAATCGGCAGAAATTCTACATTAAAGTTGGATTGCAAACTTTTGTTGTACAATGCAATTCTAAAGCCAATCTGGTGTTATGGAATTCAATTATGGGGTACTGCCTCAGCATCCAACATTAAAAAAATTCAAAGGGGTCAAAATAAGATTCTACGTACAATTACTGCAGCTCCATGGTATGTTAAAAATTCTCGAATCCACAAAGATCTAGGCATTCCTTTGATGAAAGTCGAATTTACAAAACACGCCTCAAAATATGTCAGCAAACTTGAACACCATCCAAACCCACTTGCACGAGACATCCTTAACTTTACTGGCCATGTTCGGTTGAGAAGGAGGGATACCCTTGCTTTAACTCAAGCGCAAAACAGATGACTGGATCAGTGGATATAAATTTTTTGTATTTTCATAATATTTTGTCTAGCACTGGCTGGACTTATTATTTTCTTTTAGTATTAAGATTCGAAAACTTATTGTCATTTCATTTCTGAAGATTCAATAAATAAATTAAATGTATAAAAAAAAAAAAAAAAAAAAAAAAAAAAAAAAAAAAACTTCTTTTCAATTTCAATTTTAATTCAATATTTAATTTGTGACAGACTAAGATTAGGCAACACTTCTTTATATTATTTTGAAGCTCAACAAATAATTGTGCCAGGGAAAATTACCTAAAACTATAAAAAGAAAGGAAAGACATTATTAGCGTGTCAACTTTGAAATTTCAAAACGCACCAAAATGGAAAAAACACTGCTATTACAAAAAATACGCACCAATATTAGAATTTTTTTTTATTTAAAATGTTTATAGACTTAAAAGACTTAAAAGGTTTCATGTACTTGTATCCATTAGGAAATAGAAAAATGGAAAAGATTTAAAATACTATTTTATTTCAACTAATTAAATAAAATTTTTGTATTTATTTTATTAGTTCAATTGGAGTTCAATATAAGTTATTTTTAAAAAATGTTATAAAATTTGCTCATTATTTTTAATTTTTGTAAAAGAGATTGCAAATAAAACAATAAAAAAAAATAAATTTTATACAAATCTTTTTAATAAGAGATCAGCGATTAATAGCAAAAGCCTTTTTTAAATTAAAAGAGCTAATAGAGATAAAATAAGCATTAAATCACTCGAAATTTAACTCACAATATGCCATTCGAAACTGAAGTACTAAATGGTAAAAGAGGGCTAATTTCAGTATATATTTGGACTTTTTAAATAATTATGAGGGTATATATCAGTTTGTCCTTCCATGTGTAACACTGAGAAATATTCATGTGAGACCCAACAATGTATATATATTCATGCTCCTTATAAAATTCCAAGTCGATTGTCCGTCTGTATGTCTGTCCGTCTGTATGTCTGTGTCAAACACTCTCACGTTCAAACCACACAACTCAAATCATCAACGTTTACAAAAAGCTTTTTATAGTTCTCCTATGCAGCTTGGTATTCAAAATCAGCAAAATCAGTGTAATAGAACCGCATTTATGGACCAAAATGTGAGACAACCTCCATAAAAATTTTATATTTTTAATAATTTTTCTTCCAGTTTCTTGAAATATATTGCAGATCTTGAGGTGAAATTTTGTACACGTTATTTCTGCGATAAAAGAAGAAAGCGTGAGAAAAATTTTAAAAATCGGTTTGTGATTTTTCATATGATATTCCCGAAATACTGCTCAATTATACATAAATGCCTGTAAAATTAGAATATTAATACAAAATTCGGAAAAACTAAGTGTCATGCAAAAAGATATCACAAAATTAAATTTTATTTTGTTCGGTCCATAGACTCCATATAATATCCACATCTAAAATTCACTTATATGCGTATAAATCTGGTACAAATATAGTTATCAGGTTAAAATTCGACACGAATAATTCTTATAAATATATAAATTGTGGTGGGGTGTCATAAAGCCATAATGGCTTTATTATGGTTTTATGTACCATTAATGTTTTGCGTTACAAATGCTTTATTTCACTTGATATGCCTATGTATGTATGAAATTAATAATTTAAAAAAATCCTAAATTTCTAATTTCCAGAAATTAAAGGTGAAAACATTTTGTAAAAGGAAAAATTAATAGTTTTCCACTATAATTTTCCAAATTTGTTTGGGACTTATTTCAAAATGTATTTCAAATGTAAATAAATAAAAATAAATATGAATTAACGGCAATACAAGAAATTTGTGCAATGTGAAGCCGGTATTCTGTATACCAAAGAGGAGAAAATCCTTCCGCCCAAATAAGTCCCAATCTGTATGGAAAAATGTTTGGGATTTATTTCATTTTTCCATTGGGACTTATTTCATTTGGGAGTTATTTCACTGTACCGCATTTCTGTACATGAAATAGGGTGATATGCAACATTATCAAAAATATGGCTTTATGTCTCATTTTTGGAAAAAAAAATTATGGCGTTAAGTCCCATTCCAATGAGACATAATGACATATGCCCTTATGGCTCAATGGAATGAGACTTGACGCTATATGGCTTTATATCCCATGACTTTATGACCATAAACCACCATAAATTGTTGTACTTAATGTCATGATGGTAAAAATACTTATATTAGTAAGTATATAAATTACAACAAATTAAAAGTCAAGAAACTAAGCTTTAATTAACCTTGTTGGTACTATACCTCCACAGATATTGAATAAAGATTATGACAGCTGTGGTAGAAACTCTTGTATTAAAAATTCGAACCTAAGCACCTCACAAAGCTCTAATAAGTTTAAAGTGGAATTGATAATGTGAATTATATAGAAAATGTTGAACAAGACTAGCTATATTCCAGATATATGACCACTCTTGTTTCAATTCTGTGGGTTCAATTAAAAATTGAACTCATTTATTTTAACCCATAAAATATGCTACAGCAAAAGTTGCATGCTTAGTTCAAAACAACAATGAAATAGAATGTATATAAACACAGTCATTCAATTGTGCAACGTATGCACTGCTAAACACAGGCACAGTTACAAAACTCAAAATCTCAAGTGATTGCGGAGGTAGTCGGCGTGTGTACAGAAGACTAAAGATGTGGCAATATAACTAGACTTGTTAGTGGTTTGGTTGTTGATGTGTTGTATAATACTAATTTGACACTAAAACGTGTTCACACTGTCTATTATCCACACACCCGCACCTTGCCAATTTCACGCACTGTGTATAATTATTATTTCTTAAGGCTTAAAGCACCTACCACTACGTTTTATGAACATGCATATGCAATTGTTAACTTTGCTCGTATGCTGTCATTGCGTGTGCTTTTAAATATACTCGTATGTATCTGTTGGTAAACAGCTGTTGCTTTTGCTAAGGAGGCATTGTTTTCTTGTTTTTGTTTACTCTTCATTTCTTTTTTATCCATGAATGGTCATTGTCCTTGGAGTTAATAGTCCTGGTCATTCAATTTCACTTAACTGTTTGCAAAGATATGTCTGTGATATACTACTAGCACTACTTCTGGGCAAGTGAGAATATGCTGTGGGAGTTATATTTAATGTTCAGAACTTGCCTCAGTTTACAGTTGAGTTTGGTAATAAAGTTTTGTATTTGTTGTAGAAGCTGCTGTTGTTATTGTTGTTCTAGGAAATATACACACTGGCTACTTAATGACTTAACTTGAATTTAAACACACTTTTCGTTCTGGCTTTTCCTAAAAATTTCTATATTGCAAAGGTATTGTTGTGCTAATTTCGTTTATATATTGTTTTTTTGTGTAAAAAGAAAAATTGTGTTAATGGTTTAGAAAGTTTTTGAAAATTAGATGCTTTAAAATTACAAACTTTTTAAAGTGGATGGACGAAGAGATGGTATGAAAAATGTATTGAAATTATGTATTAAATGTAGATTTTTACCTCATATTAAAGAAAATATAAGTATAGAGTAAATAATAAAAAAAAAATTAGTAGGGTTGTTAGTATTTTAAATTGTAAGAAATCAGGACCTACGTTCAAAGCTAAAAATGAACTGCATTAACACTTGAGATTGAAAGTAACACTAAACTACATAAGGACCTAGGAAATCGCTTTTTCATTTCTAGTTTGTGGGCTAAACTACGTATTACTTTAACTCTGTACCAAACCCATTAAAAACCCAATAGTTTTTTCACTAACATATCGTCCTGGTGAAAGCAAAAATCGTACTTTTGCAGGAGAGATAAAATCTGAATATTTCTGAAAAAAATTTAAACATACTGAACATTCGTCATATTGCAATAGCGCGCATAAGCTCTCTTCTAATTTCCTGAACGTCATAAGATAAATTCCAGTTATAGGAGCCCCAATTTTGGTTACAACACTACAATAAAACCAAATAAAATTTTTTTTGAAATACAGCCTTTTGCATTCACCACGACGATATATTTTCAACTCGAAGTCTAATTAATGTTTTGCTGAAATCTTAACGTTATTATACCCTTAACGACCATAGTGGGAGGGTGTATAGGATTTGTGCTGATGTTTGTAACGCCAAAAATTATTCCTATAAAATATTGGTAAATCATATTTTTCGGCCCTAGGAAGTAGTTAGGTGTACAAATTGGTTCCATTATTTCATCCGGGTTCCAGACAATTGTCCTTCCCAAATAGGGGTTTACCGGTCATAAATGTTTGAATTATGCAAGTATCCAAACAAATTTCACCACAAATGAGTGTTAAATGAAGCCAAATCACATGTACTAATTTAGAGTAGTTTGGTCCATAATTGATCATAGCTCCCATATAAGGCCCACCACCTAAAATTACTTTAAAGAGCATAACTCTCTTAACTCTCCAAAGAATATTGAAGACAAATATGTTACATATATATGCAAGTTATTTGCTACAATTTTATGATTAGTTGTAGCTCCCATATAAGGCCCACTTGCAAAAATCACTTTAAAAATCATAAATCATAAATTTATCGTGTTTAGTAGTTCAAATATAACTGAATTTTATTATTTAATTTTATGCTTACATTCGCTTAAACACTAGATTAACAGATGATCAACTTGCATCATATCGAGCCATAACCGCCGAAAAAATGTATCCCACAAACTCAAAATTTTACAGGGGAAGGTTTTTTTTAAATAAAATCAGTTTGAATAAAGCCATTATTTTAAAATTTATAATGTAAATATTGTTTTGTGTAATACATTTAATTTTAATAATTTTAAATGATGTTGAACTATCGATTTCGATTAAAAAACAACAATCGATTATGGTGTGGGATACATTATTTTGGCGGTTATGGCTCGATATGTTGTGGGTTTTGTATGATAAATCACACCTAGATGGCGTAATACCACAATGTTTATATCCAAATAAAATTCAACACAAACAAGTTTCATATATATATATAGAAATCATGACAGCTAAATTGTTATCAGTCGGTCCATAGTTAGTCGAAACTCCCATTTAAGATTGATTCTTTAATACAATTTAACCTCCATAAATCTTTTAAACGTATTTCGATATAAAGTTTAAAACACATAACTTTAATACCGAAAAAGTCATGTCACTACATTTTTGGATGACCGTTCCATAATAGGTCATATCACCCATGTAGCGATCATTTATGAAATTTTTTCTAGCTATACTGGGTGTAGCCTAGTATATGGTCGGATTTGACCGGTTATAATTTCTTTTTTTATACTTTTTTACTTTTCGTTTGTAATTTTTACGTAATTTTTATTTGCTAATGCTGATGTTGGTTTTTTTCCTTGCGCCAGTGATATTGCAAACAATCATTAGTGAAGAAAATGCTATGTGTCAAAATCATTTGCACAATTCATTCATCATTCAATTGTTTTGTGTTGTTTTGTAATATTATACCAAATACTAATGTACCAATACAACAATGAGTTGTGTTATTTCTGATATACATAGATGTATGTATGTAACTCCCTTACAGTGCGTGTTATTTGTACGCTACAGCAGGTATAATAAATCAGTATTTGCTTAGTCTTAATTGTCATGTGAGTTTTATGCTAAAATGATTAGTTTTAGCTTAATTAAGACTTCAAGCGCAATATAGTTTCCTTCAAATCAAATGTGAAATATACTTAAAATATAAGAATAATATACAATCTTTGATCAATGCTTGAATGAATGAATGAGAATTTGAAGTGTTGAATCAATTGAATTGAATTTGCTATCAGAAAGAAACGGCACAAAGACAAAGCTTTTTTCATATGAAGTTTGAAGACTCACTTTGTGCGAACAAATTCGAATGGGTGAATCCATCTTTAAGAATTTAATGTGGATCTGTCATTAGATTTTTTTTATTGATCTCATTTAAAATACTAAGGAAGCATTGATTTATGTTAAGTGAAGATGTTTTGTATTTGTGTATGTCATAAAAAACAGATACAAAATTATACTTCTCGGAATTTGTTTTAAAAACTGCGGGATTTGTTTTAAAAATTTCGGTATTTGCATTCCTAGAGTATAGGTATATAGGTATAGCTCGCACTTTAATTCGTTGATTTTACCCATTGTTAAAACACTGTTGTGCTCTAGTGCATTGTCTTGATGAAAAATTTTGTTTTGTGTTGTAAGCCAGAACGTTTTTGTTAAATTTTTACGTTTAATTGATCCAAAATGTTGCAATAGTTGTCTGAGTTTATTGTTTTATCCTTTTGCAGACAGTCAATCAATAAAATGCCTTTGAAGTCCCAAAAACCCTTCTTTGGGGCACTTCCTCTGGATCATAGTGATGGATCCATGTCTCATCCACAGTTATGAAACGATGCTTAATAGTCATTTTATATTTCTTAAAACGATCCAAACAAGCTTGAGACATTTTCATACTTATGCGTTTTTGGTCGACTATTTACAAATACGGCACCCATCTTGCAGAAAGCTTTTTATCTGTAGTTTTTCATGCAAAATTAAACCGAATCGATCATTTGAGATGCCCATCATATTAGCTATTTCACACATTTTTACTCATGGATCATTTAATACCATATCATGCAGGTTGGCTACAATTTCTGTTGTTCATAGCACAGATGGAAGTTTTTAAAACACTTAACTTTTTTCTGTTTGTACCGCGCTTTATTGTCTAGGCTATGACTTTTTTGAAGCGCCCTCGTATCGTTCGATCTTAAGTAACGAGAATCTTGATTAAGCATCACAGTGGTGTCAGTTGTTTATAAAAATTTTACTAATTAAATGAGAATTATTCCTTTTGCGAGTATGATTTTGTAAAAATCAAAAAATTTGTAATTTTATTCCATGAATGGTTAACGGCGGCAGATCAAGTAGTTTCTAATAGGGCTATTTAAAAAGATAAATAAAATAGCATGGTAGGGTGGGTACAGATCTTTGAAGAGATAATAACATCTTATTCTCTTCCTTTTAGTTTTCCAATTCAAATTTTTATTTTTATTTTTTTTAGTCGTTATTATTTTTCTGTTTGTCGGTTGTGGAAATTGCTACCTTTTTAAATTAAATAAGTTTTGTATCGAATCTAAATCCAATTAGATAAAGACAAGAACCATCCCAATTTCCCTGAGCACGGCCGGAACAACAGGTAGCATAGTCTTTAGATAATTGGAGCCTTAGTGGTCGGTCCGTTACATAAATTTAAATTTTAATCTCTCGAAAGGTTAAGGTCATTTGATAGACAGATATACTTTGGGCTATCTAAATATTATTATATACTACGATAGAATGGTTAGGGTGGGTATTGAATATCGAAGGGGAAACTACACCTATCCCTCTTCAATTTGGTTTCTCTCAAATTATTATTTTTTTTTTGTTTGTTTTCCTTTATATCTTTATTTCTATTACATTTTTTTTTAAGTCGGTTTTCGAATAAAGCTGCCTAATTTTTTTTATATAGTGTGGTGAACCGTAAACTAACATGATATGGGAAAGAACCACCCCATTTTCCTTGAGCACGGCCGGTATATATATAGGTAGCAGCCCCATGAATGTTAGACCGATACGGTTAGGCTCGTTACATATATTATAAAAATTTTACCTAAATCCTATAAAAAAGAGGATATTTTCCTTACCCTTTAATGCTGTCTCACATCCAGAGTCAAACGTTAAATTTAAAACTAAATTATAAAATTATTAAAAAATGTTTGAAAAATTAATATAAATAAAGCCTAAATAGCTTCAACTTAAACAATATTTAATGGCAATTTAATACAGATTTGAGATAACTTTAACAATTTTTTAATTTATATACATAATACAGCTTAAAAATATTTAGCTTGAATTCACTTTGTATTCCTTGTCCACAACTGATTGCGTATAAGTATTTTAAATAAATTGCATACAAATCATACGTAATGATAGGCTGTATGTAAGAAGCGTATTTACAAAAAATGATGCATACTTTTAGGATATTAACTTTTTAAACCCAGGAAAGATAAGCTACGTCTCTCAGACGTATGTCTTTTTAATTTTGTAATCTATATTTTCTGTTTATTATAAGATAATATTTTTTATGCTTAGTATTCTCAGCTGGTGTTAGTAGCTAGCTAATGGTGGTTGTTTTCATGCGGTAAGTTGATCTGGTTTTAAAAAATTAAAAACCATACATCTCAGAGACGTATTGTTATCTTTTAAGTAATTTTGGGGTATTTATTTTCATTTTTGTGGTAGATTTTGTAAGTATGTAATTATGAAATGTTACGAATTATGTTTCAATTAGTTACTTAAAATGTGGAATCTGTTACTAGATCTCTTTTATATCTGTTATTTCAAATTCTAAAAATGGTAGATTTATGTTAAGTAAGGATGTGTATGTCAAAAAAAAAACAGATAAAAACAGATAAAAACAAGTATACGTCTCTGGATATTTTACACAAAAATAATTTTTGGTATTTATTATTCCCGAAAAATCTCGTTATTTGTTTTAAAAAATCCAGACTTTGTTTTTAAAATTTCGGGATTGGTGTCCTTAGAGTATATGTGTGTATCGCACACAGCAAGTATTATTAAAATTTTTTATAAAGTTTTTCCGATATCAGTTTACATAGCGCCCCCCTTTCACCGATGATTAATATCAAATATTATCTGAATCCATTGAGCTATAACCTTAAAGTTTTTATACAGTAGAATTTTATCAATTCTCTTTAAAATAAAACAACATTGACTGCTGCATCATTAAAGATAATATTTTCTTTCATTTGTAAGAAAAATTATATACTAAAAAACTAATTAATAAATTGGTCAACAGGATAGCGCCATCTGCAATATTTTCAATTGAATTAACATTTTGAACAACTGTACAGCTTTTCAATACTTACATATTATTTTTTTAAGCAGTATTAAGGATAATTAGTAATGCGTGGTGCCGCCTTTGCTAGAAATCACTTCAAAAATTCGATTGGGAAGTGAATAATCCAACGAAATGGTGGACCAAGAGTATTTGATGCCCTCGATTAATTCGGTTGTTGTTTCGTATTATTTTCCGGACTCGTACACTTTCCTAGCCAATCATCCCCAGACGTTCTCGATGATATAAAAGTCGGGTGAGTCTGATGGCCATTCAAGGACGTCAACTTTTTAGCTCTAAATCCACGATTTCACGGATTGGGCTGTATGAATTGGATCATTATTGTGCTGAAAATACCACTTTAAAGTGGGGAAAAGCCGTTTTCAAAACGCTGTTGTAGTTATCGGCATTCATACGAGATGTTAGAAACTGCAACTCGCAGGTGCCATAGTAGGAAATTAAAATAACTCCAGCTAACAATGATAAAATAGAATTATTATTTTCCAAAATTGTCCTAATATTTTATAAATTTAGTCTGCCTTTAAAAATCATTGAAGCGATCTTTATAATCTTTAATCTAGATAAGATAAGAAGTTTCATTCAACATTGAAAAATATTTGAAGATTTGAAAAATTCCTCCGACTACTTCCATTATTGCTAACTAAATTAATAAACTCAGTAAATCGCTTTCAGTTTAAATGTATTGTAGTGTATCCAATATACGCCCTTTACCACTCACACTATTTATTGGCATTATTATCCTTCGAAAGGATGATGATGAAATTAGATGCGTTGTACGTCATAATAATACAAACAATTTCATAACAAAGCACATACGATAAATGATTAAGTGTTTATAAAAGTTTATTGTTCTATAATGCTAAACAAAACCCAAGTTTTTGTTCATTACATCCACTTATGTATTCAAGAAACTTATTGTTGTTGCTTTGTTGCAAATAATGATTTTCCAGCAAATGACAACAGCACATGCTACAGTAACAAAAAGATAAATTGATTAAAATTTCTCTCTTTAAATGACCACTATACCGCATGCAACAATTTTAAATTTGAATATTTTTATTAAATTATATAAAAATAAAAATTCATACATTTCTGTATGTCCGTTAGAAAATTTACTTCCGCTTTAAAGTTTTTAAATGTAAATAAAAATATAAAATACGAAGTTTCATATCCGTTTTCATAAAATTGCTAGTACTAACCTAAATACATATGTACATTAGGGTGGCCCCAAAATAAAGTTGCGCATGTTCCGGGCTAAAATGAAAAATTGATTAATTTTAAGATTACGTTTCTCAATTTTTTTGTTCTGGGGTCAATATTTGGTGAGCTGGATCAAAGGATAAAAAGGTCCTTTTTAGAGGATTTTTGATTTTTTTCACATTTCTTCCAAAGGAACTATATGTACATTTGGTATCATATCAAAATTAAAAAAAAAAGTTTTAAAGTCAAAAATTTTTAAAATTTCAAACAAAATTTTATTTTTTTTATTTCTTCATAGAATTTACTTAAATAAATAGTTGAAATTTCTTGATTATAAACAACATGCAATTTATTATATCTTTCAACTTGAATATTTTACGTAGAATTGAAATTTTATTTTATTTTGTTTTGTTTTTGTTTAAATAAATGGACTGTTATTAAATTACATAATATGTATGTTCTTATGACTCAACAAATAAATATGTACACAAACTTATATTAAGCACATATTTTTACTATACAAATTCCAATATTTTATTGAACATTTTTTTACTTTGGAACCAAACTCTGATTTTTGTATGGAGTTAGAGCGATTTCCTATAACGCGGAGTTTTTCAGGAACCTATTCACCGCGTTGTAGGAGGTTTACCTGTAGATCGAACCATTTGGGTTAAACTGCATGATGTTTATAATCAAGAAATTTCAACTATTTATTTAAGTAAATTCTATGAAAAAATAAAAAATACAACTAAAAGTTTATCTGAAATTTTCAAAATTTTTGAATTAAAATTTTTTTTTTTAATTTTTGATAATCCATTCAATGACCCTCTCAAAGACCTTTCATATAATACCAAATTTTCATATAGTTCCTTTGACAGATATGTGTAAAAAATCAAGAAACCTCTAAAGGACCTTTTTATCCTTTGATCCAGCTCACCAAATATTCATCCCAGACAAAAAAAAAAAATTGAGAAACGTAGTCTTAAAATGAATCAAATTTTCATATTAGTCGGGAACATCGATACCTTATTTTTTCTCCATACAAATGGGGCCACCCTAATGTACATATGTATGTATATATGATATCGTTGCTGCCTGCCTATTTTTTTTTTTTTTCAATTTTTAAACAACAAATATTGTAGCAATTAGCTATTAGTCCCTGTTTACGATTTATTTCCTTTTAATTTATTTCTGTTTATGGTAAAAACGTCCAGCGCACACCTCCTCCACCCACCTAAATGACCGTAAAACACAAAAATTTTCAATCATTAAATTTCAACCGCATTTATATCCGCCATCATTTTCAATTAGAATTTTATTGTTTAATAAACTCAGTGTTTGGGAAAAATGTTGTATGCATGAATGTATGTATATTTCAAGTACCAAATGTTTGGTTTAAATTTTCTAAATTGTTTAATATAGCACGACTATATTTATGAATATTTATGTTGGTATGTTTAATGTACATATATTGTTTTTGTTTTTCTGATTGTTTTTTTTTGTCTGTTTGTTTTAGCATTTATGTTGATAGTTATTTGAAACTCGTATAATTAAAATTTATTGCGAATCATAACTAATGTGAAATTAAGAATTTAATAGTAAAACAAATTATTTTTAAATTGTTTGTTTGAAAACATTGTATCAAAAAAAAAACAATTTAATATAGTTTAGTTTTGTTTTTAACTAGGTTGACTATGCCGCATAGTTTTGTTGTTCAAACACAACGAATTGTTGCAGATCTAATTTTAAAATATGAAATGAAATAGAATTCGGAAATTATAAATAGTTACGTTTCATTTATATTGGTTATTGTATCAAGTAGAATATAGTTTTCGGAACATCCTGACTTTGCTAATGTATTGCGGTTCAAAATCTTGTCATACAGATACTAAATGAATTGTTTAAAGTATCGGCATAACAATGGTGAATATTTTCACCTAAAACTCTAGTTACTAATACCTCAGATTTCTTCGATATGCTGAATATAAATATGAAGAATAAGTTTCACACATTAAGTTTAAGACAATTAGGGATTATAAAGCGTGATCCATTTCGAGGTTCCCTTCTTTTTTAAAGAAAAAAAAAAAAACAGAAAATACAAATTTAATGGGGAATGTTTATGATCATTTAAAAGAACATTCTTTGGCATTTATTTTATGAAGATTATGTCTATCAAATGGTCATTGATACGTCCCAGATGGTCTATCAGTTGACTCCAATTTTCTATGACTCGTTCGAGCATTTCGACTGGTAACTGGCGAATGACACGCCATGCGGCAATTTGGTTCTTTACATACCCATTGAGCCAAAAATGGCCCTTATCGCTGAACAAAATTTGCCTCGAAATCGTCTTGGAACTGGGAACTTTTGAAGAGTCCATGAAGCGAATCGAAGGTCGAGCGGCTTCAGTTGTTGTGCAAGCTGTATTTTGTACGCTTTTAATTGAAGATCTCAACATAAAATGCGCCAAGTTGTTCCATACGTTAGTCCGAGTTGCTGCGAACGACACCGAATCGACACTATCCGCTACGACCGCTTTATTATGAATTAAAGCCTACAGATCTAGTAAAGCTGTTAAAAGTTATAAAAGTTAAAACATATCCGTTACAATAACTCGAAACATAAAAGCAACCCGACCAACTATCCATGGCGCTATTCATCTTTTATTGCTGCTGAAATCTATCCAAAAAATCTCGCATTTATAAGTTTAACAACCAATATAATAACAACTTTTAAATACAGATATAAACATAATTATTTAAAATTTTACATGCATTATGCCTAAACTCAGTTGACTCCACTAAGTTTACATACCCAATTTTGCAAAACATTTCTGTTATGTTCATAGTTTTTCACTGCCATTAATTTATGTATCTAATTATGAATCTCTTCTGTTTAAATTTTTTTTTTAATTATTTTAAAATATTGCTCTAATGTAGCTGATTTTGCTCTTTTACACACATAATCTCATATATGGCATTTTATTTTGTATTTGTGCGCGTCGTTTACACACATTTATACATACGCACGCTACATGAATACATACATAGAAATAAATCTATCAAAAAAAAACTAAACAGAAAAACAGAAACGAGAAATATGAACATTTTAAATCACAACCAGTCAGCTAGACAATCATCATCAACATGAAGAGACAATGAATGATGACATTTTTGTGACAACTACTTACAACAACAATACTTCATAATTTATGAATTCATACATAAATTGTATGAATGTGTGTGAATATAACTATATTTGTAGGCGAATCCCGTAGAGAGTTTATGTAATCTTAGTATTGGGATGGTAAAAATTTAATATTAAATCAATTTCTTAATGACAATTATTATTTTTATTTGAACTGTTAATTTTAAATCTTTGATATTTCTTTTATTTCAGCTCGTGTTCATTAAATTTAATTTCTATTAAATTATTTTTACTGAATGTAGGAATTGTTACACGAAAATTATTATTAAAATTTATTGATAATTTTTCTTGGCTTAGGATTCAAACCTGGGTTGTTGGTTATATTTTCATATGTTTCGAGAAACACCACTTTCTCTCATCAGAATTCTTTACGTTCTCACCCTCTGCACCACTGCGGCGCCCGCTAGCCAACAGTCAAACATCAATCCTTTAACCAGTATTACCGGTGGTTCGAAATTTGCTGTAATTATCATTTTTGATTTATTTTATATGTTGCCTCCTTTTTCTTCAGTTTTTTCGTATTTATTTTAAGACTTCGTCTCGATAACCTGAATACACTCAAACCTCGTTTTATGTGATTGATCCGTTCCAGAGAAAATCGCATAAAATAAATTCGCATAAAATAAATTCGCATAAAACGATACACTAGCTCCATACTAAAATTAATGATTCGTCCCTGAATTTTGAAAAAACGCATAAATTCAAAGTAAATCATTAAAACTCAAACAAAATCGCATAAAAAAAGTCAACAAAAAAGTAACTCATTTATTAAAAAAACAAATAAACATCAATTCACTACGTACTTAATAAAGAAAAAAATATGTATTTACATTGAAGACACAAATTATAAGTACATATCTCATAATCAGAATCACTAATATGGCGTGTGCCGAGTTTCTGAATTGGCTCTATATCGCTTTCATCACTAGAAGAAACAAACACATCTATGTTGAATAAAAGGGACTTCCCCTAAGTTGAAAACTAGAATGATGTTCACACTAAGGTTGTCGACAGAGTGAACGCTAGAAGCTTTGCTATGCTAAAAGCGTGAACTACTTTTGCTGAACAATCTTTGACGTGTCAGAGTAAGCGCTAATTAATGTGTGTATTGTGTGGAGCGTTGTCAACTTGGTGCGCTTCGCACCATTTAAAAAACTGCAATTAAAATTTAGTAAAAATAAAGATTTCATCACATTTTCGAAAAAATTAAAAAACGCACCGAAATACACAAAAAAAATGTTGCTGTGTTAAATGAAATTATAGAAATATTTTTTCTCACACTGAAACAAAAAGTTGTGTTGATTTTGCTTTTTTCACACCAAATTTAAAAAAGCACCAAAAATTGTGCGAAACGCACCAAGTTGACAACGCTGCTCTTTAGTGTATTTATTTTTCAGTTGTTTATGTTTTGTGTGTATGTTTTTGTTTTTACTCTGTCTCACTTCAGCTTCGTTGCCAAAAATCATTTCATGCAAAAAAATTCAAAATCGCACAAAAATTCAAAATCGCACAAATTTGAATTCGCATAAAAAAATCGCATAAAACGAGGTTTGAGTGTACATTTTTATTATGTTTGTTGTCCACTTTCGTCCACATTTTTTTTTTTTTGTGTATCACTTAAAGTACAACTACAAACATTAGCTCTTGCCATAGCTTATTTAAGAACAATTATTATTTTTATTTGAACTGTTAAAACTGTTTTAAATCTTTGATGTTTCTTTTATTTCGGCTCGAGTTCATTAAAAACTAAAGAAAAATGGATGTTGTCTTAAACTTTCTTTATTAAGGAGCCACTTTTGAAGTTTATATAATCCCTGGTAATTGTCTTACTTAAACCTTCTTTATAAAAGAGCTTTGATTCAAGTTCATATAATTCTCGCTTATTGTCTTCGACTTTTATTATAAAAGAACCACAATTGAAGTTCATTTAATCTTCGATTGTATTCGCAAGATTTCATTATTAAGGTGGGATGTCACAAAGCCATGGGACATAAAACCATATGGCGTTAAGTCCCATTCCATTGAGATTTAATGGCAAATTTTTTCCAAATATGAGATATAAAGCCATATTTTTGATAATGTTGCAAATGATTTTATGTTCCATTTCACTAAAATTGGTATGAGACTTAAGGCCATATCAAAATTATGGCTTTGTGTCCGTTTGTATTCAGACATAAAGCCAGTATGGTTTTATGTCCCATAGCTTTGTGACACCCCACCCATTATTAAAGAGCTACGATTCAAGTTTATATAATTTCCGATTACTGTGTTAAACTTTCTTTAAATCCGCGATTATTGTCTGAAACTTTCTTAATTAAAGGGCCACGTTTGAAGTTTATATAATCCCCGATTATTGTCTTAAACGTTCCTTGTTCAAGAGCCATGATTACAGTTGGTAAAACTTCAACTTTCTTTACAAAAGAGCTGCTATTCAGGTTTATTGTCTTCAACTTTCTTTATATTAGAGCCACAATTGCAGTTGAAGTTTTTGGTTAAAATAATCCATGATTATTGGTTTAAAATTTATTATAAAAAAAAACTTTTATGTAATAGACAGTTTTTGTAAATTGGCCATTTTTAACATATTTTCTCTAACTGTAATTTTTACACAAATTAATTTATCATTTATTAGAAGCTCTTAAATGATTGTTTGCTTTGTAAAAACTCCTTTCAATAAATTGTTTTAAAGACCACAAACAAAGAAATGTTTTTCCGACAAGAAAATACAATTTCAAAACACTTGCATCTAAATTAAGACTACATCACCTTAAATGATGAATATTGTGGCTATAATACAATTTCCTGTTTGTTAATTATGTAACCAGACTACAACTGCGCCCTAGAAATTTAATATATTTCCTGTGCCCTGCAGCAATAGCAACACAATAAACCTATTTTAACAAAACTCTTTAATTTGTTTAGTTTGAAAATATTTCAAAAATGTTTCATTTTTTTACTTTTCTTAACTTAACTTAACTTAACTTAATGCTTATTTAATGGACACAACTAAATGATGACTGGAAAAAAAATTCCTCAAGTCGTTTGTGCGTATAAGAAGGAAAGTTGATAGCTATATGATGGAAGACTGGCTGTTAGAGTAGATTAAACAATACTTAATAGCTTTATGTAATACAAAACATTTTAACTGTTAATAATTTTTAAAAGTTTGAAAAATATAAAGTGTATGTATGACAGGCAGATCTTACAAAAGGTAGAAAAAATTAAACTATACAATACACAAACATAACTATACATAGTAGAAAACTATTTATCACACAAAGGCACTTAGTCGTACATATACATAGATACTCTGACACATCAACACTTGCCAGCGCAGCACTTTGACATATTTACAAACGCATTCATACGCACAAGATAATCTAAAATGTCGCCAATATTTTTACGAACACACGAGTACCGATAGGAAAGCTTAACACCACACACAATCATTTATATTAATTTAAATTCTCAAAAAATGTTCAACGAACGTGTATAACTGAACCTGCAGTTCTAAGAATTTGTACCGCATTCACCACAGCTAAGTTCAACTGATTTCTCTGCATAAAACATTTACAAGCGAAAATACTAGAGAACGGTGGTGACTTGGTATTTTTTTTTTATAATTTTATTTTAAATCATTGATATATTACTTTTATTTCGGCTCGAGTTCATTAAATTTAATTTTTCATTAAATAATTTTTACTGCAGGTAGGAATTGTTACATGAAAATTATTATTAAAAATTTTATTTGATAATTTTTCTTGGCTTAGGTTTCGAACCTGGGTTGTTGGTTTTTAAATAAGTATTAGCGTAGAAAGACGACACAGTTAATTTGCATTAGCAGTCTTAATTCAAATTAACTGAATTATCCCCATCCTAATGCGCACTAAATTAGACATAAATGCACAAAATCACAGTGAATTTATACTGCATTTAGCTATTTCAATATGGCAACATCGTCGAAAATCAATCATATTTTATCAAATTGTTTCCTATTCTAAAAGAAGAAGACAATTGTAAAATTAAAATAATAAAAATAGATTTTCACAATTGCCTTTCTCTTATTTCAGAGTGTCCCACTGCGGTCCCTACATGTAGCAACACGTTCAGGTTGATGGTTGCAAGTGCATGAACAATTTTGGCATTATGGAGCAGTTCCAGCAAAAGTAATTTCAGCTTTTTACAAATAATACTGATTTTTCACCAAATGCCAAACAAATTTTGTCATAATTATTAAACAGTTGTTTACAAACAAACAGCTGTCTAAATGCTGTTTTAAATGCAGAAACTGTCGTCTGTCATGGTTTTTTATTTTTTAATATTTGAATTTGTTTTTATTTAAATTAGTTTTTAATATTTAAATATATTCATAAATTTAAATTCTAGAGAATAACATTTTTTTTGTTAATTTACATACAGACAAGCCGCAATGGCTTCGTATGGTTAGTTAAGTAATGAAATGTAATTTTTTCTTGAATCGATAAATAAAATAAATAAATAAATAAATAATAATAATAATAAAAAAAAAATCTTAATTCACATTAGTGAGATTTTGATGCACATTCACGCTGTCGTCTATCTACGCTATATGTTAAAATTTGGATTATAAATTAATACCAGCCAATCAATGAGGCCTGACAGCTCCTTGGTACTTTTTATTCAGATACTTAATAGTCGTTGCACAACCCATTATCCTTTGTTTCTGACAGTCATACAATCAATGTTTAGTTATGCATTCAAAGAAGAATCGTAAGAAGTTCTGCAATAATATCTCTCCATGTAGCTAGTCCTGAGTTGACAAAATTGTACCACCTTTAAAACCACAGGACTATTACACATGTCATGTATGTTTATATAGATGCGATTGTGTTTATGTTTCTATGGACTGCTGCATGTATGGCTGGAAGTGATGGTTGTGATTCTTTAGCAACCAAAATTTATATTTCATACAGGCAAAACTTTAACTATGTAAGCCCTCACACAGTATACTAAAAGGGTTATGAAACACTAGAGTTTGCTTTAGGAAATTAACCCACTATGAACAGACAAGAATTCGCGTTATTAAAACAATAAAATTTATATTTGAATACAAATTAAAATTACTTAAAAGGTAATGTAATGATGACATACACCCTTAAGGAAAAACAGTGCAAAAATATAGAAAGCCAAGTATGAGAGTACCAACACAATTCATTCAAAGTTGAACAAGCGGTATGGTAGATCGATCAAGCTTTTATCCTGTTTGGTTCTTTGCGAAATAGTTTGCAAGCGGCTACAGCTGGCTTGACAGTGCTTTAAATTATTATTTAAGGACTTTATTGAATTCTTATTTATTAATAATAAGAATATTCGATTGTGATTAATAATTTAAATCGTTTTAATATCTTTAGATAATATCCAGAAAATTAAATGTAATATGTATATATAATTTTAAATAAAGATGAGTTGAAAAATAAAAAATGAAAAAAGGTTTTATACAAATATTTTATTCGAACAATGTTTTTTCATATGATTGTTTTCTCTCTCTTAAAAAGAGATGCGTAAATATTTTGTTCGGAGGAATAAACGGGTGAATCCACCTTTAGTTTATAGTCAAGGCTTAATTTTGATTGGTCACTGATAACAATTTTTTATATGACAACCTCAAATAAGTCATCCTTATAATTGTTTATTAAGTTATATAACATATTTGCACTAACGTATATTAATAATAGAAAATTCGTCCTTAATAAATTTTCCATTATTAATATTTGATAAAACATCCTTCTTACTGAAAGTAAGTATTAACAAATATATTAACACTTAATATGTTTATCCCTCTCCGCTAACACCACCACCGTAAGAGAGTATAAATTTTAATTTATTTATTTAAAAAAATAAAGTCTCTCTTTATATGAAGCTGAGCCTATTTATACATAATTACAATTTATGGGTCAGACCTCCTGGTTATAATGCAAATCCAAACTAAGTTTAGACTATCTCCCTGATTGGAATTTAGAATACACCCACCAATAGTTCCTGACTTTCAACGGTACCACCAGTTGAACTTCAAATAGTTTGTTACTGACAGCTTAACCCTGCTGTTAGATTAGGCTAATTTGGTCCAATTTTTTTTTGGAATCTTAATAACTTTTGAACGGTCTCATATATTGTTTTCAGATTACTACTTACGTGTTTTATTTTTGTTTATAATATAATTTTGAAAATATTAGGTATTAAAAAGTTACTAATCCTGTATTAGGCACCATTTGGTCCGGTGAATATTTCAGTTTAATGTAACACAAAAAACGATGCTTTTGTTGCCTTTATTTGTCAGAAAAATATTATTTTATTGAAACTGTTTTTCATACAATATATTTTGCGGTTTATTTTGAAAATAAAACTTTCGCAATTGAAACATTTGGTGACAGATTTAGCCTTCAGCAACTAGAGACACCCCGCTTTCTTGTCACCGCTTTAGAAAAAGCAATTTTTGATGAGCTCGCGGAAATTGAAGATGAGGTTTGTTTATCAGTCAATAACTTAGCTGAAAACTGTGTTGGCCAAACAAAGTGCTTATTTTTGCAAAAACCCTTCGAACAGCCAGTGCCCATCGATCTCAGAAAAGAGTACAGAACCGAGTGCATTTGTTTTATGCATTGAGCTTATCAATATACCCAGCGAGCCATATGAGTCCGAAATGAGTCTTTTCTGACATCTTTTCCGGAGCGTTAACGCTCTTTATGAGCCCAAAAAACCATCATAATTGCTCCGAAAACAGGTTTATTACATTCGAAAATGGTCCGTCAGAAAGTGCTCTTAGATAATGTCAGAAAAGAGTCTATTATGAGGTTTTTTTGGGCTCTGTATAATCTTGTTCTTATCATTCTTGTGTCGTACAGCTATGTTTTTTTTTTCTTCAAAGCACAAATAGCAGGAGAACAACGCTTTGGTATACACATAATTAAATGGAATTTCTGAGTCATACCGCGTGTCGACTCAGGACAAATTTTTCTTTCGCTCCGAAAATGCTCTTTAGTTGGACTCTTTTCTGACTCCTTTTTCGGAGCGCTCCTAGAATGGTATGCTGGGTAGTTATTTTGTTTTAATCGCTGACATATGACACCAATGTTGCAATGTCACAGAAAGCAAACGTAGATTTGTATAATGGGAATTGTTTTTCATTTAATAGCTTTGTTGGTATGTATGTTTTATTTTGGCGCACTGTGCCTACATACGTAAGTTTCCTTTCAAGTAATTTTTTCACTAAATCTAAAAAGAAAAAGAAATTGTCGCATGTTATATTCTACACTTTTAGTCCTTCCGTTAGCTGCAACACAACCGGTTCAGGCTTTGCATTTTAAGCTTTTATAAGATGTGACTGTATTTGTCAGACGTAGCCGGATTTTGAATCTTCAGCTAAACAAAATTTCAGACTATATTTTGCAGGTTTTGAAGGCATAAATTGTCGGTAGGAACATCGTTCCCTGAATACAACGAACTGCTTTTCAAATATGACTTTCTCATGACAATTGTAAAACGTTTGGAGAAAGACATGATAACGCTCCTACACCTCACTTATTGAAAAGATTACTGACATGACTCTTTTTTTCAGGCATCCCTTCGGGAGCAATATTCAAGTATTCAAGTGGAATATCAACACGAACTTGTTATACAATTTCTTCGATAAGTTAAAGTATAAACAAAAATCTTTAGAGACCATGTTTTTATTGGAAGACCTTTGCAAATTATGAATATATACTCATTTTGCTTTATATACATATGTACGTGCGTACAGCTTTCTGAGAGCTCTATCATTGGAGTTCATTAGTAATGTGACCTATTTCTGGACTCCATTATTTCTTTGTACGCTTGGATATTTAAGCTTGCGAAATGGTTTTCTGTGTACAACTTTTCACGAAAATAACATGACTTTGAAAATGTGTATAGCACAATCAGAATACGTATCTTGACTCCAACTCTCGACACTCAAATATATCTTGAGACGTTCAGTTAATATGAATTATTTACTTTTATAACACACTGTACATCTAGCCTGTAGTTTTCATTCTTCAGATTTTTGGGGGCTTCTATCCTTCTATCAAAGACCAACTTTGTATTCCATTT
This sequence comes from Bellardia pandia, assembly GCA_916048285.2. Classification (NCBI taxonomy): domain Eukaryota; kingdom Metazoa; phylum Arthropoda; class Insecta; order Diptera; family Calliphoridae; genus Bellardia; species Bellardia pandia. Next base: position 94,156,252 of record OU696531.1, on the reverse strand, counting down.
ATTAGTTCAGCACAATTAAAGTTGAATTTGCATTTAGGTTTTTACGCACAGATTTTTTAAAAAAAATGTTTCTATACCTCAACTCAAACATCAACTGCATGTTTAAACATGTAGAAAAGAGATTTTCACCATTACAACTGTGTCTCAACATCACCACCATCCAGTTTTCCTGAAAAGCACTTTTCAATAAACTAAACATTTCTAGTTGGAAATTGCAACTAAGTTGCATGTTAGCTATATATGTATGTAGTTGTAAGTGTATTATGCATGTGTTTATTTTATGAAATGTTTGTGATAAGTATGCAATGAAATGTTTATAGACTTTTTTACTTATGTAACCATTCCTGTTGCAGTTTTAGTTGTTATTGTTGCTTCTGTGTCATCATTACTGTTGGGCATTTCTACATTCCACACATGCACACACACATTTGCTTTTGTTTTCAATGGTAATACATACATACAGGCATGCCAATGTATATTCTGACATAGTTGAAAATTTCGAGTTGTTGCAAGTGCTGTGGTTATTATGAAACATGTTGACTCTAATAACTGCAGCATTCAATACTAATGCTGCGTTATAAACACATATCAACCTACATTCACCTACCAGCCCACTATTTGAAACGCAGATAGAGAATTTTCTACGAAATGTACACAAGTACATGCAACAACATTCACTCAGAGTTGGTAAAGAATAACATGCGACGGATTTAGCGGCACACATTGGCAAATATAACAATAATGTGCATACATATCTATAGTATACTTACTGGCGCATATATGCGCTGGTATTTATGTGAGCGTTTTTGTGCTTATGGTTACAAATTCATAGATGCTGTGTTTTTTCCAGTAATCTTTACATTCACCAAATGGGTCTATAGTTGTTCTATAGTATACTATACAGTGGTTTTTTATTTGACAAGTATTTCCTATTGAATGCCTTGCATTATTGTTGGCATTAAAACTTTGGCATGTTGTTTGCAACAAATTTTGGACTATTTGGAATTGGTGTAAAATTTTTAAAGTATTAATTTCACTAGACACAATTATAAGATTTCCTGTAAAGTACTTGCATTGAAAATTATACAGGGACAGCAAATTCTTAGTGTTAGGCAACTTAGATTTATTAAACTCTGATCAACGAAGACACAATTGATGTCGTGTTAACACCATCCGTTGTGTGTTGGACAATATTAGTGCAATTGAGAAATTGCACATAAATGTTTCATTGTTTGTTATAAACCGGAGCATTAATTCTAAGTGGAGTGTGCTCACGCTGATTGGAACCAGTACATTGTACGAGTAATTTATCATTCAGAATTCGGCATATATAACAAAGCTTTTTATAAACATACTAGCTGACCGCCCCGGCTTCGCTCGGTATTTACTATTGATTTGTATTTCATAGAATAAGATGTATTCACAACCTGCCTGCTCTTATTTATTTGCAAATTTGTACAGCATACTTTAGGGGACTTTTTTTTCAAATGTTGAATTTTTTCAGGAAAAAAATCATAACTGGAGAATGGCTAGACCGATTTTGGATTTCAAAATCAACTAATCAACTTGAAATGAAATCAACAGCTATCTGTGCAAAGGTATTGACATACAAAAATACTCTTACAACCGACGAGACAAAAAAAAAAACACAAAATAAATGGGAAAAAAGCAGTAGCATACTTCATAGAAAAATTATTTAAACTCAAAGACAATCATAATCTGGAGTGTTAGAAGCGACACAAATGGACCAAGTTCTAGTTGGATGAGTGTGCTAAGCGACAATTTCAGTTAAACTAAGCGACATCTAACAAAATATTTGTGTGGAGCTTTTGTTGCTTACGATAATTAGATTTTTAAAAATGTCGCTTAGCATAATTTCTTTAACGGATAATAAAAATTTTCGTTGAGCAACATTATTCCAGTGAGAAAACTTGGCGGTTGATACAATTTTATTTTCTCTCTAGTTTTCGTTGCATCCATGATAAGGCAGCAAAACCCAGTCCAAAATGTGGCGCCCAACTTCTAGTATAGTTCCAAATCAAAAAGTCATTTTCGAAAAAAGTGTCGCTTAATACATTCTTATGGGAACTAATAAATTATAAATTTATTTAGCATTTAAGCAAATGTAAACCTTAATTTTTGCTTCAAAACATGAGTTCTTATCACTAACAAGCTTTGATTTGAAAACAAATAGAGGCACATTTTGTCAGAACTATAAATTTTAATGGAAACAGCATTACTCTAAATAGACTAGAAAGCCATTAATTATATTTTGATTTTAGGAGCATTTTAGCTAACTTGAAGTGTTTTAAAAATAAATATTTCTTGGCTTATTGACCACAATGGTATCGAACCATCATGACTATAATGGAAACAAACAGACTAGAATTCCATGAATTATATTTGCTAAATATAAAGATTTGAGATTGATGAGTTACTTCCAAGCTCTGGGCTTTTATGTTTAACCCTTATGTGTGCGGCAAATATTTCACCTTCTAATGTGCTGCAAGGTACCTGGGTACTTAAGTAGAGAAAAAGCATTGTCGCACTAAATATATTGTTGGAGCGTAGTTAACAGATATTTTATATAACTTTTCTTAACGCCTTAACATTTGCAACAAATACCGTTAAAAATAAATGCGAAACTTCATTGTTTTTGGGAAATGAGACAAAATATGAATGATACGCTGAACCGAGATCTTGAAACAATCTCGGAATGGGGTTGTGCGAATAGAGTCGATTTTAACGCACGTAAGACTCAATGGTGTCTATTAACGCACAAACGCACAACATATCATGTTGCTTCATCTGTTTTTATGGGCGGTGCAGATATTAAGGAATCAGACGATCTTGATGTTCTAGGCATGAGAATACAGTGTGATGTCCGCTGGACCAAACACATTTTTCAAGTGTCGAAAGAAGCGCTTAAGTGCCTTGGCTTTTTAAAACGGTGTAGAATATACTGATCTGAATGAAAATCTGATCTTCTTACTATTTACACCACCTATATTCGTCCGAAAATGGAATACAACTCTCAGGTATGGGCCGGTGCTTCGAAGTCTATTTTGGAGTTACTCGACCGCGTACAGGAGAGGGCGAAGATGCTTATCGGTGACAGTAGGGTTTCCAACTCTATTGATTCATTGGAGCATCGTCGCAATGTGGGTTGTGTTTCACTGTTCTATTGATACTATAATGGAATGTGTTCTGCTGAAATTAGGGAACTTGTTCCTGAAACACGCAGTTTTTACGTAATACACGTTCTTCAGTCAGGGCTCATCCTTTTGTGGTCGTCTGGACAGTGGATCGCACAACACACTACAGGGAAAATTCGTTTTTTAGCCGTACTGTCCGTATGTGGACTTTCTCATTTAAAACACGCACAGGTACTCGAGTACCTTGATGCGCATTAAAGGGTGTTAAAAGTAAATTGGTCTCTCAGGAAAATTACAAAAAAAATTAAGGCATACGGCTGCAAAAAAAAAACTTAATTATTTGAAAGTTAGTAGTTCTCAAAAAGTTTCAGATATACAAGTTATCAATTTCAATGAAAAAACTTTGATTGAAAACGCCAAAGGTGCACACATAAGGGTTATATTAAATGTAATTTTTAGCAGTTGGGCGATAAAAATATTACATTTCTACAAAACAGTCTACTGCTAAAGCCCAGTGATTCAATCAATAGCAAACTCTAAATTAATAACGAAGAGCTCCCCATTTCACTTCTCCTACTAATCTCACTTCATTTTGATGTAATGATTTTGAATTAATTAATATTTCTCTTTATGTTTTTGTATTAGTTTTAAATATTACTAAAGAACTGCTTAAAATTGCGCTGTCAAATTTTCTTTTGAACAATAGTTAGCCTAAAATATTTACCTTTAAATTTAATATATAACTAAACACTCACTTTCTGAGTCAACTTTACCTTTAGACTCGACACGCTTTTTAAAATGTTACTAACAGCCTTTGAATGCTGGTCTGAAGAAATACCTCTCCTTTGGCACTTAAAGTTCCTTTTTAAACCTAAGTACAGCCTTTCTATTGCGACTTAACCTCATCCATTAGATTATAGTTCATCACTGTTTTATTGTCACTTCCTGTTACCAACTATCGGCCACAATAAGTTGTTGGGGGAGCCGTTGTTCAAAAACATCAACGACTATGAGATTTTAATGCAACAACACGTGATTGTCTATTGTTTCCTGACCACTACTAATTGGCTAAAATAACACAAACATTCATGCAGTTTTCGTTTGATGGTAAATTCATGATTACTTTTTCAATTTTTCTCCCCCAAAAAGAAAAATCTGTTACTCATCAGAAAAGTTTTATAAAGCTGGGCAAAATATAAAAAAGTATACATACATACTTTATTGCTTTAATTTAGATTAAAATATTCATGGCATAATAAAAACACTATTTTGTTATTCTCATAGGGTGTTTTTTTTAAGATATGTAGATCTATAAGTTAACAGCACTTTTTTAAGTGTTTAGTTTGGTTTGGCATTTCAACGTCTGAACAATGCTTCCATATTCTGCAAATTTATTTTGAAAATCATGGTTCTTTGTTTTTATTTTTGGGTGTATAGAACCTTGAAATGGAATAAAACAAAGACAATTTCTTTAAATTGACATCAAATTTACATACTTTATGCGAAAAATAATCGTACGGCATTATAATTTAAATATGATTTCTGGCATGGACATATTCTAATCTAGAAGTCCAATTTTCAATGACTTTTTCCAAAAACGCAGAGAATGTTGTCCTCCCAGTGGTCAATCAGTTCGGGCATAGCGGCGTAGACTAGCGACTTTAAACCTTAAACACTTGACATCAGACAAAATGGCCACCAGTTAAAGAAATGTTCCCAACTTAAAGTCCTATAAACCTAAAAAAAAACACAAAAAACCCTAAAGCATATAAAATTAATAACAACTCTTTTAAAAAATATCCTTCAAAACAGTCTATCAAATCCATCTACACATTTAACTCTTCTGAAACAAACATATTCGTATGTGACAAAATTTTAAATTTGATAAACTTTTGTATTCCTACTGAAAACTAAAGAATCTTCTGTTTAACACTTATAGAAACTTATTTTCAATTTCAAGTCATTCAGTCAGAAAAAATATAAAGATACACATAAAGCAAAAATCTGTCCCTTTTGCTGTCCTTTGTGCTAAACATTTCTTTTCTAAACCAATGAATTTCATTTTCAATTTATCAAACACAAATCACGTGGAATCCTTTATTCTATAAACAAAACAAAACAAAACAACAAATAATCAATATTTAGCAGAGCAACAAAATTTAGTTATTTTCTTTTTTTTGTTGTTGTTGGTTCTTTACTTTCATTGAATTTGTTTGTATTGTTTGTGTTTTATGTCAAGTAGAAAAGTGTCAATTATATCAATAACAAAAGAAAAAAATATTTGGTTTTCGTTTCCTTTTTTTTTCTTTCTATTTTTGGTCATATTGTCAATATGTCACATGTCAACTTTATTATGGCCCTTTTTTAAATGTTGTCACTTTTAAACATTTTGTATTTTATTTAAGTTTTTTTTTTTACTTCGCTCTTAAATTTGCATTAAAAGCTGTGTGAGAGGGAGAAAGCGAGAACGAGTTTCCCTTTTTATTAATTATACAATTGATTGATTGTTGGCTTAATGTTACTCCAGAGACATGTTCATTTATTATTTATTTTCATATTTTCAGAGCCATGAATGTTTATTCATATTTGTTTAAAATTTTTATGATTTACACAGTTTGGTTTTTTGTCCACAAAAAAAAAATATTAAAAAAAATAAAAAAAATAAAAAAGTAAGTAAAAAATTATTCCTTAATGGAATGAATATTGTAAAGTTTTCATGTTAAATAAAAATTAAATATTATATAGAAGATTGTATTGATTATGTTGGCTCCAGGTAATAATCATTTATTGCGTCAAAGGGTTACAACAGCTATTAAACATAAACATTGGTACTACATAAATATCTACGATTGAAGCTAAAATCTGGCTGCAGAAGAACTAGAGTTGAAGCTGAAATCTGACGTAAGAAAGACTTATGATTGAACCTGAAATCTGACTTGGAAGAACTCACAATTGAAACTATAAACTGACTTAAGAAACACTTACAATGGAAGCTGAAATCTGACTTGATAAAGACTTACGATTGAAGCTAAAATCTGACTTAAGAAAGACTTAAAATTGGAGATGAAATCTGACGTAAGAAAGACTTCCAATTGAAGCTGAAATCTGACTTAAGAAACACTTAAAATTTAAGCTGAAATCTAAATTAATAAAGACTTAGACTTGAATCTATAATCTGGCTTAAGAACAACTTAGAATTGAAGGTAAAATCTGACTTGAGAAAGACGATTGAGACTGAAATCTGACTTAAGAAACACTTAAAATTGAAGCTAAAATCTGTCTTAAGAAAGGCTTACGATTGAAGCTGAAATATGACTTGAGAAAAACTTGCAATTAAGTCTATAATCTGACTTAAGAAACACTTACAATTGAAGGTGAAATCTGACTTAAGAAACACTTAAAATTTAAGCTGAAATCTGAATTAATAAAGACTTACAATTGAAGCTGAAATCTGACGTAAGAAAGACTTACAATTGGAAATGAAATCTGACGTAAGAAAGACTTAAGACTGAAGCTTAAATCTGACTTAAGAATGTCTTCTCATTAAAGATGAAATCTGACTTACAAAGACTTACGACTGAAGCTAAAATCTGCCTACACAAAGACCTACGATTAAATTTAAAATCCAAGTGCAGAAAAATCGACAATTAAAGCTGTAATACGATCTACGATCTACGATTAAAGTTGTAATCCGACAACACAAATACCTACAGCTGAATTTGACTGCAGAAAAACCTACAATTGAAACTTAAATCTGACAATATAAAGACCTTCGATATTGAAAAAATTATGAACTTCGACAAGATTACCTCCAAACGTCGACGGAGCAATAAGTAGAACAGAAGTGGCAGCACCGTCAATTGCACAAAGTAGAGTTTTACGAGAGCGTTTCGGAAACTTCTAAGCTTAGAACAGAAAGCGCGGTATAAACAGAAAAAAATTAAGTGTTTTGGAAACTTCCATCTCTGCTTTGAACGAGGGTTAAATTTCTTTCCGATCTGCCAACTCCTTCGTTTAGAAACAGGTAGTCAAAAAAGACGTATTGGTGATTTTCTTACAATGGAAAAATTAGAAATTCGTGGTGTCAATAATTCTTTGAATAAAAAAGGTTTATCGAGACTAGAAATTCATAATGAATGTGTTAGATGAAAGTGCTCCTTCATATGCAATAGTAATAAATTGGGTTGCTGAATTTAAACGTGGTTATACAAGCATTGTGGATGAACAACTTAGTGAACGTCCAAAAAGAGCAACAACAACTGAAATTGTAGAAAAAGTGCGTGATATGGTATTAAATGATTGACGAATAGAAGTGCGTGAAATAGCTAATATGATGGGCATATCAAATGATCGAGTCCGTTTACTTTTGCATGAAGAACTAAAGATAAACAACTTTCTGGAAGACGGGTACCGCATTTGTTAAGAATGAAAATTTTTCAAGGTTGTTTTGATCGTTTCAAGAATAATAAAAAATTCGATTTTTCTATAGAAGCAAACAATAGAACTAATACCGCTTTCAAACGGAATTAAATTCTGTGAAATGCCTGATAGACTTCTTGGAGAATTATTCTAAACTCTACCTGAAAAGACAGTTTGGACAGTTTGGACAGTTTGGAAATATTTGCTACATTGGCGGAAAAAACTTTTCTATATATTATCATTAAAAATTATTTCTATTTTTTTTAAATCTTGCAGTCACACCTTTCCTAATCACTCAACAAACTTCTAGTATACTTAACAAATATTTTAGTATGCTAGGCATTTACATATAACATTTACTTTTGTGTGGCAAAAATTTTGTTTATCAATTTTACAAAGGACACTGGAGTAGTCCCTGTTACATACACACATTGCTAAATATGTAATAGACAATCTAGCAGGCATTAGTGTGAATGTTTAGAGCATATAAGTCTTTTAACAGCTAATTTAAAGCTGCACTAGCTTAATCATATTTATTGAAAACAAAGTGTGCTGGGGATTGTTTATGTTTAATTTTGGGTTAAATTGCAGTGGCATTGAAATATTTTCCTTATTTCTATTTCTATTTCATGCAGCTGCAGTAAAACAGACTTACAGACAAAAGCATTAAAGCCTTAAAATTCTCTCTAACTCTATTGTCCTATTTTTGAGTTTTAAACAAGGATATATACATGCATGGCAGTATATAAATACTAACGTGTCCTTAATTTTGCCCTTTTGCCATGCTGAAAATTTGTGCAACACACATTTAACTGCATAAAATATTATGTATGAGAGACAACAACATAGTTTTGTATATTGAGAAGCTTTACTCCAATATATGTTTATCTAGAATTTACTTAACTTACAATATAAAAAGACTAAAAGAAACTAATCAAAGCATATGCCTCCTTAAAAACTTGTTTGCTCTTTATAAATAATTAAACTGCTTTGTACTTATTACTAATATATTATTGCGGTTTTGTATAATGTTTATTTAAATAATCTTAAACTTATCACTTGACCTTCCTATCATTGTTTTAGCTAGTCCTTCCTTTAGGATTCTTCCACTTGTATATGCTGCATAAAATAAACCTTGTTACAATGTTTTATGAAGTTTTGTTTTTTTGCTATTTCTTTAAGCACACATAAAGTGTTTATTACATCATCTTGCACTTTTGAATCTTTATTGTTTAAGGACATTTACAGGTAACATGAAAAACTTGTTGTATTAAATCCAGCAAAATAAAAAACAAGAATTTATGGAAATTTTGTTTGAAGAATAAAAATGTTATTAAGTGTTTAGAAAATCAAATTTTTTTTTTTTTTTTTTTTTTTTTTAACTTCCCTTTATTATTACACCTGTCAACAAGATGACAATAAGTAATTTAATTTACAGAGGTGGGATGATAATTATCTTAAATCAGTACCTAAGATAACTTAAATCGAATTATTGAATGATAAGTAATCTATAAATTTTTTAGTATCGCTCAGCTAGATCTGAAGGTGTAAACCGTTTAAGTCTTCTAGGTGCCAGGATTTCGTTTGCCGGCAACTGTCTGAGTTCCATGTTGGAGTGTTGTGTTAAACGAGTTGTATGTTTAATGCTGCTGATACGGATAATTTCTTTTATTGTTTTGACGTTTAGATCTCGATGTATGTCCTCATCTCTAATATACCATTCTGCGTTGACAATAGTTCGCAATATTTTAGATTGAACTCGTTGAATAATTTTTAAGTTTGTTGTGCTAGCTGTACCCCATATTTCTACCCCGTACTTCCAAATTGGCGCTATAATTGTGTTGTATATAAGTAGTTTGCTTTGAGTTGTTAGTTTAGCTTCTCTCCCTAACAGCCAAAATAATTGTCTAAACCTGTTGTTTATTTCTTTTTTCTTTTGAGTGATGTGATCTTTCCAGTTAAGTTTTGAGTCAATTATAATGCCAAGATACTTCGCCTTTGTATCCATAAGAATTGGTAGAGTATTTATTTGGATAGGTTGAAAGTTTGTTATCTTTCTATTAGTGTAGATTACTTGAATTGTTTTATCACTGTTTACTTGAATTCCCCAACTACGGAACCAATTCATTGTATTATTGAGCAGTTGTTGTAAGTTTTGCATAGCCCATTTGATGTTTGCGTGTGATGATAGTAGAACAGTGTCGTCAGCAAATGTTGCTATCATATTGTTATTTGTTGTAGGAGTTGGAATATCTGATGTAAACAGGAGGTAAAGCATTGGTCCGAGGACACTACCTTGAGGTACTCCAGCTTTTATAGAAAGTATTTTTGAATACTCGTCTTTATATTTAACATAGAATCTTCGGTTTTGTAGGTAGTTTTGTAGTATTAAGAAGAATTCTTTTGGCAATTGATTTTTTAGTTTATGAAGAAGACCTTTGTGCCATACGCTGTCAAACGCCTTTGCAACGTCGAGGTATGTTGCAACGCAAAAGTTTTTTTTGTCAATATCAGACGATATTTTATTTGTTACTCTATGAATTTGTTGTATAGTAGAGAACTTTCGCCTAAATCCAAATTGGTGTTTGGGGATGAGTTGTCTTTCTAGAAGAATTGGTTCAATACGTTCATAGAAGAGTTTTTCGAAGATCTTTGACAGCAGTGGCAGAAGGCTAATTGGCCTGTAAGATGTTGTTTTTGAGGCATCTTTGTTTGGTTTAGGAATAGCGATTATCTCAGCGACTTTCCATACTTTTGGGAAATATTTAATATCTATAACTGAATTAAATAAATTTCTTAAATAGACTAGGGCCTTATTCGGCAATTCTTTTAGTAGTTTTCCGGTGATCTGATCATAACCAGGAGATTTATTATCTTTTGTTGTTTTTATAATTTTTTTAATTTCATTAATTGAAATTCTTCTGATATGAGAGTTGGAAGAGCTGTTTGGAAAACTTTGAAGAGTTATATCCTTTTCGTCCATTGGATTTGTAAAGGTTTTAGAAAAATGATCTGCAAGAACATTAGCTTTTTCTTCATTTGTGCGGGCCCATGTGAGATCAGGTTTTTGGATCGGCGGCTGATGTAAAATTCCATTATTTATTTTTTTGGTTGCTTTCCAGAGCGAGTAATTTGTTGTAGCTGATGAGTCAAGGTTAGTAAGATATCTTTGTAGTTTATCTTCTTTGTCCTTCTTTAGCAAGTTTTTGAGATCTTTTGTGAGCCTATTAAGGTGGGTTTTGTCCTGAATTGACCTTGTAGTTTGCCATCTTTTTCTTAATCTTCGTTTGGCTTTTATTTTCTCTTGGATGTGAGGTGGGATACTGAATTTATCTACTGTGTGTGTTCTGGATGGAGTAGAATCACTAACCGCGTTTATAAGCGTATCATTGAAAAAAGTTATAGAATTATCCAATTCTTCTTCGGTTTTTAGCGATATATTTGTCTCGAGTTTTGTCTCTAAGATTTCTCTGAAACAATCCCAGTCGGTTTTCTTGTTGTATATAAATTTATTTTGATTGGATAGAAGTACATCGGTTTGGTATATAAGTACCACTGGAGAGTGGTCAGAAGATAATTCAAAGCATGATTTTATATTTAGATAATCATGTCTTATATTCTTGGTAATAAAAAAGTCTAAGAGATCTGGTTTTTTGTGAATGTTTGTAGGCCAGTAAGTAGGCTCTCCAGTACTTATAAATTTGCATTTGAATTCATTTATTGCCTCTAGCAAATTTTTTCCTTTCGATAGTGTTAATCGAGATCCCCAAACTGTATTTTTGGAGTTAAAATCACCACCCACTATAAACCGATTCCCAAGAGATTTAAGGAGTTCAAGATATTCAATTTTTGTGTTATTATGTTTCGGCGGGCAGTAGACTGCAGATAATACAAATGGACCGTGTATATCTTCTATTAAAATGGAAGTAGCTTGAATATAATCTTTTCTAAAATTCTGTAATTCAGTACATTTAATGGATTTTCGTATTATTATTGCTGTACCCCCATGCGCTGTGTTGTCAGGATGATTTGTATAAAAGATTGAGTAGTTTGGTATGGCTATAAAGCTTTTTTGCGTGAAGTGGGTTTCAGAGACAAGTAGCACGTCTACTGAAGAGCGATTTAAAAATAATTTTAGTTCAAGTGTGTGTTGGATAAGCCCGTTCGCGTTCCATTGTACTATATTAAGTTTACTTAGTCTGTCCATCGAGCTTAGTTAGAAGTACTGTGATAATGTTCATCATGTTAGATACTTGAGAAATCAGTTGCTTCATCATATCTTTAAGGTCTTGCATATCATTACTTATTTGCGGTGTAGTGGAACTGAGTAAAGAATTACTAATAATGGACATTTCCTCAGTATTAGGGTTTTGACTCTGTGCTGTTGCTTGAGCGTAAGTCACTGTTGGATTTATTCTACTGTTTGTTGTAGGTACGTTTCGAGAATTATCAGCTTGTTGTGTTTGGTGTTCTTGGACGGTTATTTTTTCTTTGTTTCTTAGTGGTGGAAATTGCTTAATTTTGAGGGATTTGTATACCATACATCCTTTATAATTTGCGGTATGGTTTTCACCGCATAACGCGCATTTAATATGTTCGCTTTTCTGTTTGATTGGGCAAAGCATAGTTTTGTGATCTCCAGCACATTTAACACAAACGGGGATTTTGTTGCAAAAGTTTTTGGTGTGGCCATATTTTTGGCAGTTTGTACATTGAGGTAAAGTTCTTTTTGAACGTGGAGGTTCAAAACTAATTTTACAGTGTAAAAGGTGGGTTAAAGAATATATTTCCTTATTATTTTGACTTGATTTAAGTTCAATAGAAAACAGAGATAGTGGTTTTTTTGTACCAGTTTGTAGGATATTTTGGATATGTGTTACTTCGTGTCCTAGTTCACATAGTTCTTTTTTTATTTCCTCTTTATCGGTTGAATAATGCATATTACGCAAGAAAACCTTGAAACCTTTTTGTTCTTTGGGTTTATAAGTGTAGTATTGGGTGTTTTTAGCTCTTAATAGGTTTACTATTTGGGTGTAGTGAATAGATTCTAAAGGTTGAATTTTTATTTCATTTTCTTTAAGAACACGTATTTCGTAATGACAATTTGGTAAGGAGTTTAAAGCATTATTGAGGTTATCTATGAATTGCACGTTTTGAACATATATTGGTGGGGGCTTTGTAGGTTTATTTTTTTCTGGTTGTTTGTGGGGAACACCATCATTTTGAATTTGGTCTTCTTTATTTTCATTATCATCAATAGATAATATTTCAAACCTATTTGGGGTTGAAGGTTGGCTTAACCAGTATGATTTTAGTGTTTTTTGTGGCTGCTCTTTAGTTTTAACTTTTTTATTGCTGTTTGTGTTTTCAATAAGTTTTGTGGGTGAGTTACGAGGCCTCTTTGATATGTTACTGTTTTTTAATTTCTCTTTATTTAAGGGAGTATGAATTTCATGTAACTTACTTGTTGTCATTATTGGTAAGTATGAGAAGGCTGTTGATGTTACTGTTGTTGTTGCTAAAGCTAGAGTTGTTATTGCTGAGTACGATGTTGTGGTAGTTGTAGTTGTTGGTGCGAGAGTAGTAACCAAAGAGTAAGGAATAGAATAGAGGGTGGTGTAAATGTATGTAACATAATAAAAAAAATAAACATTTATACAACTTCAGGCTTACGATTCCTTAAACCTTTGACGATTAAGGGACATATGTGTCCCAAACAGAAAAATAATATAAACTAATACTGAAAGTGTTGATACTTTTAGCTTAATGCAAAGTTAATTAGTGGGCTTTTAAAATTTATAAAAAATGTTTGCGCAAAAAAAAATTATAAATTATAAAAATGTCGACGAAAGTGGACAACAAACATTCAGGTTTTCGTGACGAAGTCTTGTCATGAATACGAAAAACTGAAGCAAAAGGAGGCAACATGTAAATAAATGAAAAATGATAATTACAGCAAATTTCGAACCACCGGTAATACTGGTTAAAGGATTGATGTTTGACTGTAGGCTAGCGGGCGCCGCAGTGGTGCAGAGGTTAGAACACAAAAAATTCTGCTGAGAGAATGCGGTGTTTCTCGAAACATATGTAAATTCAACCAACAACCCAGGTTCGAATTTTAAGCCAAGAAAAATTATCAAAAAATTTTAATAATAATTTTCATGTAACAATTCCTACCTTCAGAAAAAAATAATTTAATGAACTCGAGCCGAAATAAAAGAAATGTCAAAGATTAAAAATTATAAATGTTTTTTAAGAGCTAAAGAGCAAGTTTTGCACATACGGGATATTTAAACTGCTCTAAATCATAGACGAAATTATGTCTTTCTTTCAAATTAAAAAGTTTTGTTTAATTTCTATTCTACAAATTGAAATACGATTTTGAGATATTCCCAAGAAAAAAACTAGCTTTATTAAAAAAACGAAAAAGGACACGGGTGTCCCTGTGGTCGTCAATGGTAACTTTTGGTTTGATGAATTTAAATGTATCAATCCATTCGTGATTATTGGTCAACAGAACTTGATATGGTTGTACACTTCATAAGTAATGTAATGAATATTCAGTAATAACGATGAAGAAGGAAACATGAATGATCGTGCTTTTAAGATCTGACCTGTCATAAGTAATTTCAACAAAGCATTTAAAATACAATACACAACACATGCAAACAAGTTGTCGATGAACACATGCTCAAATTCAACGGTCATAATGCTATGAAAGAGTATATCCAGAACAAGCCAATTAAATGTGAACTTAAGATGTGGTGTAGATGTGACTCTGCTTCCGGATATCTTTTTAAATTCGATCTATGCACTGTAGGAAAAAACATGGAACTGAATATGAACTTGGGGAATCAAACGTGCTTCAGTTGAGAGAAAAACTCACAGGTTTGGGCTCCGAGGTCTACATTGATAACTTCTACAACTCGCCTTTGTTACAATATGAGTTGAAAAGAAGCAACCGAAAAAATATTCTAAAAATGTGCCTCTAGCTGAATTAGAAATTTATTTAAATCACCGTTAAATTCTTAAAAGATCTGGCCAGATACATGGGCATGACGCAGGGTTAATACAGTTTCAAACTCAACTCCACAATCAATTGCATCTAATGAAAGAAAATCATTGGCTAAATCGATAGTTGATTTTAAATCAATGGAGTAACCATCAATGTTCATTATATTTTTAGTTAACTTTAAATATGGTATTCACCACAAACTGGCGATACAACTTAAACAATATTAATAGGATGCCAGATATGTAAAATGTTAAATGTTAAATTAGCCAACAAAAATCGCCATCTCATTTAAAACCCGCAAAGAAATCACCATGTCGCCAAATGGAAATTTATGTCGTCATAAGCACTAAAAAATCGCCACGTTTGGCGAAAAATCGCTGCAGCTAATATCATTATACACCCCACTACGTATACTTGATATTTAATTAAAAAATATTTATCATACGTAGCAGTGGTTCTTAGATTTATGTGCTGCAATAATAAAACCACCATATTGTTTTTAATTTGACACCACTTTCACCTCTATTGTTTGGCAACAGCCATTAGATAAGCTTTATTATTAAAAGCTGTTTTCGCAAGCAAAAATTCATTAAATAAAAACCACAGTCACTCTAACCAGTTAGCTTTCTTTTTCAGAAACATTTTGCATTTTATAAAAACTGAAAATTAAGATTAAAACCAAACTAATGAAAACAACTACAAAGAAAACCATAAATTTGTGCAACACATAAACTGCTTGCCAGCTAAGAATATTAAGAAACAGAGTGCAACAGTTTTGTTGAAAAAAATAAAAGTTTCTTTTAATTTTCAAGCTAATTATCTGGCAAACAGCATCTCAAGTGTTGACAATAAATTGAAAATAACGCCAAAAGTTAACACTAAACAATGGTGTAAGTAAGTTTTTAAGGGCTTTAAGGTATTTGAGTAGTTCTACAATAAAATGCAACACATACATATGAATTTTTAAGCTCAGACAACTGTTTGCAGGGATGAGCAAAATAGTAGTTTAAGCAACAAAACTAACATACATATCAAAAGTAACAGCAATAGATCTTAACATCATATTGTATACAAATGTTACTTTTAGAAACAACATCTGGGCAGGAGTAGGGTCTGCGTTAGGACCATGATGGGCATTATCACGGGCCACTGTATGATAGGCAGGATGGCGGTAAGAATGGGATCCAAATTGTCGGATATGTGCAGATTATATGAAGACCCGGATGAGCTGGAGACGGTTGAGCACATTCTGTGCCATTGTCCCAGGTTGCAGGGCAGTAGGCGGACGTGGCTGGGTAATAGATTCTTGGGCGAATTTGGGGATGTCTCGAGCTGTAGGCTGGAGAGTCTAATGGGATTCGTAATGGGAATGACCTGGCTAAGTGGCAGTAGACTGGGTGCTGGTCGCACAACTGGGAGCCATATGTCTGAGTAGGATTTGGTCAGGTTTCACTTTTCTTTCTTCTCTTTTCTCTCTTTACACTCTACTATTCCTTTCTTGTCTTTTACTTTCGCTTTAACCAAAATAACATAAAAAACTATACGAATGAGGTTAAAATTTAACTGATATAGGTAAAAATATCTACTATTGCAACTTAAAATGAACTACAGGAAGACATCCGATTGAAGTTAAAATTTAAATACGTAAAGAAATAGGACTGATGTTAGAGTTGAATCACATAAAGACCAATGATAAAAGCTAAACTTGAATTACCTAAATTGAGTTACATAAAGATCTGCGAATGAAGTTAAAATAGAACTACTCGTACATAAAGACCTGTAAACCTCAAAAGAACCACCGATCGAGGCTAAGATTTAAATGCAGGAAAACCCAAGATTAAAACGAAAACGTAGAAACATATAAACCTATGTTTGAAGCCAAAATTGAGCTATATCAATAACTATGATTGAAGCTTAATTAATCTACATAATTTAATTAATTTACATAAGATAAAATATAAAATTGAACCAAACTAAAGTTAACCTTGATTTACCTAAAGATAAACTGCAAAAATAAGGTTATAATCCTGCGCTTGCAGGTGAACTTGAACTGCATAAAAACTTGCGAATGAAATTAAAATTGAGTTTCATAAACCCCTTCAATTGCAGTTGAAACGAAACTGCATATAGATCTATGAAAGAAGCTAAAATTTAACAACATAAACACCTATGATTAAATCAAAGTTGCACCACATGCAGGGTGCTGTAGCTTAATTGATTAGTACGTTTGTTCATTAAACATGAGTTGGTATTCGTGGCCTGGATTCTATTCCCAGCAGCTACCATACAAACGTTGGTTTTTTGTTTTGTTTGTTGCTATCTCGTTATTTCTCTATTTGAGCATTATTGTTTGACCGGTGAATTGAATAACTTGATTTTTAAATAAAAAATTAAAAGGTCTTTAGAAATGACAAGAACTGATATTAAAAACAATGTGATAATTTTTTTGCAAAACAATTGCTGAAAAATTAAATTTAAGTAAATCCACGGAGGTCAACCAAGACTGCTTTCTGATTGTGATGCCCAGCAGATTGAACGTTTGCTACATAATAAGGACATAAAAACCTCGAAAAATACTGCAGAAACTATTGGTAAGTATGTTAGTTCCTGGACGGTTAGACGCGAATTAAACATAATTGGTTTAGTAGCCAGTGTGAAAGAGAAAAAGCACGTCACTTTTCAACAGAATTGTGAAAAACGCCTTCATTTCTGTAAAACTCAGAAAAATTGTACAGTAGATGCGTTGGTTAGTCGGAGCGACGAAACAAAAGTTAACCGGTATCAGTCTGATGAAAAAGAATACTATTGGCATAGGCCGCTTGAGCGCATCCAAAAGCACCTTCTTTAATACAAAACATCCGATCAGTTTTGCTTCCCACTGTCGGAATTTACCTCACAATTGTTCGTTCACAGTAACACAATCATTTGGGTTAGAATTTCAGATCGTTTGTCCCAAAGGTATCTTATTGATGCGAACTCGTTCGCACTTTCCTGAGCACGCCTGGCTAAAACGTCGTCAAACCGTATAATTTTTATTTTATTTATTTATTTATTTATTATTATTAGATAGCCCAGCACAACAAAATAAAAATCTTATAAATTATAGTGCTTGTGGGTATATAAAATAGTAGACATACATATGAAATTAGATAGACAGGTTGCATTGATGTGATAATTTTATGTAAAAAAATAAGGTTTTTAAATTTGAGAAGATTTTCAAAGCTTAGTTTATAGATCTGATATGAATAAATAGATACAGGGTCCCGGCGTTCTTTATTGAAGACATATCTCGCAATATTGTTGAAAGCAACTTTTAGTTTTCTGAAGTCAGTACTGTCACAGTTTGCATAAATTTCGCAGCCATATAACAGAACGGGAATAAGATATGTTTTGGCTAATAGCATATGTATATTGAAAGGGGTTGAATATTTGACAACCCTCATATTTCGAAGCATTCCAAATATCCTACCTACGACGGAGTTGATGTGATTAGACCAAGTTAATTTATTATTGAATATTACTTCCAGATTTTTCGAAGATTCTACGAATTTGATATTATCGTTATTTATTGAAAGTACGATATCATTAGTTAAAGTTCGATTACTTTTTAAAAGAAATATGCATTTGGATTTTGAAGGATTTATACTTAATCCATTGCTAACAGCCCAGTAGTAGATGTTGGCTAAATCATAATTTATATTATTCACATATGAACGGATGTCATTAATGACAGCACAATTGTAAATTTGGACGTCATCAGCATACATTGGCACCTTGCTATGCGTAATTATATCTGGTTAGTCGTTAATATATAAACAGAATAAAAGATGACCTAATATAGATCCTTGTGGAACTCCTTTGCTAACGTTGAGAGTATTCGAGTTGTTGTTGTCCATTCAAACTTACAAGTTGTGATCTGCCTGTGAGGTATGATTTATTTAGTTTGCATGCTGAATTAGAAAAATAAAACATTTTTTCAAGTTTTTTTGTTAGTATTGAATGGTGTACAGTGTCGAAGGCTTTACTATGATCCAGAAGAATTAAGAATGAAACCATGTTGTTATCTAGTTTATTTCTTAAATCTTCTATCACATCGGAAAGTGCTGTAATACAGATTCTACCCCTTACAAAGCCAGATTAAAAATTGAATAGAAGTTTATGTTGGCTCAGGTAATCATTCATTTGTCTGAGCATAAGATTTTCCATAACTTTGGACATAAAGGGTGGAATAGCAATAGGCCAAAAATCATTGTAATTTTGTGAATGTTCAGGAATGTTTTTCAGACATTATTGGTCGACATATGGGCCCTTAAAAATTTTGTGCCTTTAGGATTGAAATTAGAATTGAACAATATAAAGACTTACGATTGAAGCTAAAATTGTACTTAATAAACAGTAGTTGCTCTATAGTGCTAACTAATCGTTATATAGTGTTTTTGGTAATAATTGAGAGTTTCGCAAATCCTTTTATAACTTTTCTTTAAACAAAACTTTTCACAAATATTTCTTTATTTGGGACATTTAATAAATAACTAGCTTCAATATTCTTAAACCAATTCTTCACTATTCGCTTTTAAAACAAAAATCTAATAGCCACATTTAAGGACATTGGCAATTGTGGTTTAAGTTGTGAACAGATAAATACATTTTGTTGAAATTTATACTTGGAAAATAATACTGCAGTTTCTAGTTAAATTTATGTCTCTTTTTTTTTTTTTTTTTTTTGTATGTCGGTTGCACTCATCAACGTTTTGTGCCACTTGTGTTGCTGTTGTTTTGCTGTTTTGCTTAACATGGCTTTCATTCATTATTTAGCAGTTTAGAGTATCGTCCCTGGCTGGCTGCTGGGTTGCTGCTGTTTGTTTGCTGGCATATAATAAAGTTTCTCATAAATTTCCTTATAAAACGTTTTAAAGACAGCCAACAAAAATCTTTGTAATACTGCGTTCTTCTAGCTTTTTGCTTATTTTGTTTAGTTCTTTTTTTATAGCAGTTTCTTATTATTGTTGAGGTGTTATTAAGTTTTTAAGCAGCCAAGGGCAGTAGTGACAAATAAAGCAATTCTCTCGCACTCTAACATAATTGGGATCTTATGCCGCAGTTGATGTAAGACTGGTATATTGTTGACATTTGTAGTTGTTTTGCTGGCTGGTGTATAGTTTGTTTAACATTTAACATTCCGTTGGTTTTGTCTATTTATTTATGCTTTAGATTTTATGACAAAGTCATAAACTTAACTGGGACAGGTGTTAAGGCTAATAAGAGATACAGAGATATACGCTGAATATGGTTTATTTTACTGGGGATTCTTTTTATACATACTAAAGAATTTATATTACATAGTTGATAGTTGATTAAGGAAATTTCTTGGCAACTTTTATATGAAATATTTTCTTTATATAACTATTCAAGTTAAGTGGTGTTTATGTTTGCTGCTGTGAGTCTTATTAAATATTGAAACTAATAAAAAGTTGTGATGTTTATAAAATTAATAAAATCTTTTAGATAATAAAAAAAAAAACTAAAATTAATAAAATCCAAGTAAAACTTTAGTAGTGATGCCTTGAAATTTAATAAAACTTTTGAAATAGTAAACAACTGAAATTAATACAATCCAGGAAGAACTTTATTAGTTCCTTAACGAGTTCTGAAACGAAATCATTGAGGTCTATAATTAATCATAGAATTTATCAACTTTGGAACAATTTCTAGTGAAGCTCATTGCTCTTTTGGAATGATTTACTTGAATCTGTCAACTATGACACTAGTTCTAACTAACATTCCTTTTAGAATGTTATTTCAAACTAAAATGTTAGTTAGAACTAACCACGAAACGAATGAAACTTTTAGTCTACGATGAACCAAACTAAAAACAAGTAAAAAAGTATAGTCGGTCAAGCCCGACCATATAATACCCTACACCCAGTATATCAATAAAACAGTTTTTCTGATATGGGCGCTATATGGGAGATATTACCTCTTACGGACCGATCATCCAAAAATTTAGTGCCATGACTTCCGTGAATATAAATATTAAGTGTGTTAAACTTTATCTCGATAAAAATACATTTAAAAACTTTATGGTGGTTAAAGTTGATTACGGGGAGGGTCTTATATGTGAGTATCTACTAATTACGGACCGAGCATTATAAATGTACGTGTCATCATTTCTGTATATTATTTGTGTCGAATTTTATTTGATTACCAACATTCTTAAGACATTTATAATCGTTAAAGTGATTTTCGGAAGTAGGCCATTTATGGGAGCTACGACTAATTATGGACCGATCAGAATAAAATTGTACCGTATTATTTGTATGCATATGAAATATATTTGAGTTCAATATTATTTGGATACCAACATTTTTGAGAGAGTTATTCTCTTTAAAGTGATTTTCGGAAGTGGACTTTATATGGGAGTTAGGAGTAATTATGGACCGATCTGCAAACAATTCGGAGATGTGATTTGGCTTCATTTTCCACTTATTTGTGATGAAATTTTTTTGAATACTTGCATAATTCAAACATTTATGATCGGTAAACCTCAATTTCGGGAGGACATTTGTATGGGGGTCAAGTGAAATAATGGACCGATTTTCACTAGTTTCAATCCTATCCGACCTTGGGCGGAAAAAATATCACGTACCAAATTTTAACGGAATATCTTCAAAATTGCAACCTGTACTCTGTGCACAAGCTTTACATGGACAGCCAGCCAGCCAGACGGACGGTCCGACGGACATCGTTAAATCGACTCAGATAGTGATTCTGAACTGATCGGTATACTTTAAGCTGGGTGTTGGACGAATATTTCTGGACGTTACAAACACCAGCACAAATCCAATATACCCTCCCCACTATGGTGGTGTAGGGTATAATAACCTGGTCAATAGAAATAATAATAACCTGGGTAATAGAAAGTACAGGTATTAAAATATTTAGAATGAAGACACCGATGTCTTTAGTACAAAGACTCTAATATCTTTACTCTAAAGTGATCTCTTTAGTATCGATGTTCATAAAACATATACTCCTGACAGAATTAATGCATGTAAATAAAAATCCTAAACTTTAATGCCCTTATTCACAAAAAATTAAGGTACACTTCAAATGTACTTTAAGACAATTTTGTATGAAAATTTTGTCTAAAAGCACACTTCAAACCTACTTTATTTTTTATGAATACGGCAGTAGGTATTTTATAAGATACACAGAACGTATGAGTAATTTATAATTTCCCCATATTACATAGAACATCACTCATACATGCCCAGGGCATTATTGTTATATATAAGTTTTAATATTTGATAAAAAGTTGTAATTTTTTCCCCTTAAAATATGTTTTATTTATGAGTTCCTTCACTTTTTTGTTATCTATTGTAAAGTCAATTTAAAATTTTTGCTTCCTAGTTTACATTCTTTTACTTTGTTTGCAGCAGAAAAACAAACTTAAATCTAATCTCTAAAACTATGTAAATGTTCTTTATAAAATTTGCCAAACCAAAAAAAGAAAAAAAAACAACAACAACAGCAGTTACAAAAACAATAGTAAAATAATATTAAAAAAAAACTGCAAAACAAACTTAACAAAATACTTTATTCCATTTAGTTTAACCACAAAACAATAGTGTTGATGATATTTAAATAAACTTTCAAAAGCAACCAACTCCCTGAACCCAATACACAAACACTTTGGAAGCGCATTAAAGCTGTGGCAGCCCTACAGATATCTGAAAAAGAATAACAAAAATTAAAATAAGAAAAAGCAAACCAAAATCTATGCAGTTTAAACAAGAAAAAAAGAATTGAAAGGAAAGAAATTTAAATAAAAATAAATGGAAATTAGAAGCAGAAGCTTTACTAGTTTCCATAAGAGGAGCTGTAGTTGGTTTACTTAGGTTTAGGCACCAAGTGGCAATGTTGTTTTCTCAGCTATACGAGAGTAGCAGTAGTGGCAGCAGTAGCACTACTAGTGCCATTGTTTACCCGAGGGCTAAAAACATGTCAAAACAATACAAAAATTAAAGAAACATAGGAAACAGCTGTATAAACTACTTTCCGTTTTTCAGCATTCAGCTTTTTTTTAATTTTCCATTTTAAGCAGGACAATACAGCAGCCGAAACAGAAAATTATACACAAAACAGTAACAACACAGAACAATAACAAAACTTTTAAGTTCAACAGCGAACAGTAAAAATAATAATGTAAAAAACAACAAAACAAAACAAAGCAAAACAAAACTAGAATGCTTTAGAATAAACTCATTATGTAAAAATAGCAAATGCCGCGTTTCCTTAGTAGCGGCCCGCTGCAAGTGAGACTCAGTTCGTTTCTCTTTACTCTTTACTGACTGCATTTATAAAAATTCAATGTTTTAGGGAAAATATATATTTTTTTTTGTTTTACTATCAACACCCTACAGTCTTGCTGTTTATTTTATATTTAGAGAAACGCTTTTAGCATTATTAAAGTTATTTTTTTATTTTTATATTTGCTTATGGCATTTTTGTTGTGGGAATTGTATGGGAATATTCTACCTGTCCTAAAGCTTTATTTTTAAATGAAACTATATACGCTTTTCGTAATAATTAGAAATGGCTATAACATTTCAAATTGCTGGGAAGTCCAATAATTTCTCCATAAGAAACCGACGAACTAAAAACTTTATAAAACTCATAATACGGTTGGAGTCTTTTATGCTTTTATACAAGGTACTGTTATACACAAGATATTCCATAGAAAATACTGTTATACACAAGATTTGTTATAAAAAATATTGTTATACACAATATTTGCTATAGAAAATATTGTTATAAAAATGATTTCCTACAGAAAATACTGTTATGCACAATATTTGCTATAGATAATACTGTTATACACAAGATATTCCATAGAAAATACTGTTATACACAATATTTGCTATAGAAAATATTGTTATAAACATGATTTTCTATAGAAAATACTGTTATACACAAGATATTCCATAGAAAATACTGTTATACACAAGATTTATTATAAAAAATATTGTTATACACAAGATTTGCTATAGAAAATATTGTTATACACAAGATTTGCTATAGAAAATATTGTTTTACACATGATTTTTTATAGAAAATGCTTTTATACACAAGATTTTCTATAGATAATACTGTTATACACAAGATATTCCATAAAAAAATACTGTTATACACAAGATTTTCTATAGAAAATACTGTTATACACAAGATATTCTATAGAAAATACTGTTATGCACAAGATTTTCTATAGAAAATACTGTTATACACAAGATATTACATAGAAAATACTGTTATACACAAGATTTGTTATAAAAAATATTGTTATACACAAGATTTGCTATAGAAAATATTGTTGTACACATGATTTTTTATAGAAAATGCTTTTGTACACAAGATTTTCTATAGATAATACTGTTATACACAAGATATTCCATAGAAAATACTGTTATACACAAGATTTTCTATAGAAAATACTGTTATACACAAGATATTACATAGAAAATACTGTTATACACAAGATTTTCTATAGAAAATACTGTTATACACAAGATATTCCATAGAAAATACTGTTATATACAAGATATTCCATAGAAAATACTTTTATACACAAGATTTGTTATAAAAAATATTGTTATACACAAGATTTGCTATAGAAAATATTGTTGTACACATGATTTTTTATAGAAAATGCTTTTGTACACAAGATTTTCTATAGATAATACTGTTATACACAAGATATTCCATAGAAAATACTGTTATACACAAGATTTTCTATAGAAAATACTGTTATACACAAGATATTCCATACAAAATACTGTTATATACAAGATATTCCATAGAAAATACTGTTATACACAAGATTTTCTATAGAAAATACTGTTATACACAAGATTTTCTATAGAAAATACTGTTATACACAAGATTTGTTATAAAAAATATTGTTATACACAAGATTTGCTATAGAAAATATTGTTGTACACATGATTTTTTATAGAAAATGCTTTTGTACACAAGATTTTCTATAGATAATACTGTTATACACAAGATATTCCATAGAAAATACTGTTATACACAAGATTTGCTATAGAAAATATTGTTATAAACATGATTTTCTATTGAAAATATTGTTGTACACATGATTTTTTATAGAAAATGCTGTTATACACAAGATTTTCTATAGATAATACTGTTATACACAAGATATTCCATAAAAAAATACTGTTATACACAAGATTTTCTATAGAAAATACTGTTATGCACAAGATTTTCTATAGAAAATACTGTTATACACAAGATATTACATAGAAAATACTGTTATACACAAGATTTGTTATAAAAAATATTGTTATACACAAGATTTGCTATAGAAAATATTGTTGTACACATGATTTTTTATAGAAAAGGCTTTTGTACACAAGATTTTCTATAGATAATACTGTTATACACAAGATATTCCATAGAAAATACTGTTATACACAAGATTTGCTATAGAAAATATTGTTATAAACATGATTTTCTATTGAAAATACTGTTATACACAAGATATTCCATAGAAAATGCTGTTATACACAAGATTTGTTATAAAAAATATTGTTGTAGACATGATTTTCTATAGAAAATACTGTTATACACAAGATATTCCATAGAAAATACTGTTATAAAAATGATTTCTTACAGAAAATACTGTTATACACAAGGTTTGCTATAGATAATACCGTTATACACAAGATATTCCATAAAAAAAACTGTTATACACAAGAAGAAAATACTGTTATACTCAAGATATTCCATAGAAAATACTGGTATACACAAGATTTGTTATAAAAAATATTGTTATACACAAGATTTGCTATAGAAAATACTGTTATACACAAGATATTCTATAGAAAATACTGTTATGCACAAGATTTTCTATAGAAAATACTGTTATACACAAGATTTGTTATAAAAAATATTGTTATACACAAGATTTTCTATAGATAATACTGTTATACACAAGATATTCCATAAAAAAATATTGTTATACACAAGATTTGATATAGAAAATACTGTTATACACAAGATATTCTATAGAAAATACTGTTATGCACAAGATTTTCTATAGAAAATACTGTTATACACAAGATTTGTTATAAAAAATATTGTTATACACAAGATTTGCTATAGAAAATATTGTTATAAACATGATTTTCTATAGAAAATACTGTTATATATAAAATACTGTTATACAAATGATTTTTTACAGATAATACTGTTATACACAAGATTTTCTATAAAAATACTGTTATACAAAACATTGTTTCTATTTTTTATTAATAAATATAACTGCCAATTTTTTCAATATATATGTAAATACCTACTGTGTTTTTATTTTGAACAGATTAAGCAAGAATTCTCAACCCATAATACCTTCTTCATATATGTTTCAAGTTTCAAAGAAATCGGAATGCTGAATGTTTAGCATAGATGTATGTAATTATAAAACCAAATAAGTATGCTACACTATATATTTGAAATTACGTATGATTATTTTAAAATACAACTTAACTTATTTTATTCATCATACGCCTTGTATTCATTAACGATGCAAAATATCCACATGAGTATGCTACACTTTTTTTACGCTCGTATACTATTTGGCGTATGAGTGTTGTATATTATATGTGTTAATTATTTATTTATCATACGCAATTTTACCAATGTACCAAAAAGGAATTGCAGTTTTGCAATTTCAATGCCAAGGCGTTTGTTTTTGCATTTTTTAAATAATTCGAAATCAATTTATGCGAACAATTTTATATAAGAAAACAGAACAAAAATAGCAGGCAGGATTTCTTCTGAGAATTTTTTTAGGGGAAAATTAATTAAATAAACACAAAGTTTCCATAACTTTGGTTCTGATGTCAGTTTGGTGGGAATTTACAAGACTCTTAACTAAATTTATATATCAGCATAATCATTTACTTATATGATTTAGAATCATCGTTATGATTTTTATCTGCCTAAAATCTAGCATACGCTAGATTTTGTACTGCATTTGAAACTATATTTTTGATAATTTAATAATGAATTTAATGAACTCGAGCCCAACTAAAAATTAACAAAAATTGACAAATTAACAGTTCAAATAAAAATAATAATTATTCTTAAAAATAGCTAGGGAACAAGCTATAATGTTTGCATTTGTACTTTAAGTGGTACACATGAAAAATGTCGACGTAAGTGGACAAAAAACATAATAAACAAATGTATTCAGGTTTTCAAGACGAAGTCTTGACAGAAAGAATAAGAAAAAACTGCAGGAAAAAGGAAGCAACATGTAAATAAAATTGAAAAATGAGAATTACAGCAAATTTCGAACCACCAGTACCAATGGTTAAAAGATTGATGTTTGACTGTTGACTAAGGCACCGCAGTGGTGCAGAGGTTAGAACTCAAAGAATTCTGATGAAAGATGATGGTGTTTCTTGAAACATGTAAATCCAACCCAGGTTCAATCCCCAGCTCAGACAAGAAAAATTATCAAAAAAAAAAAAATTTTTTTTTATAAGATTTCATGTTGTAAAAACAGTTCCTACCTTCAGTAAAAATAATAATTTAATGAAAATTAAATTTAATGAACTCGAGCCCAACTAAAAATTATCAAAAATTGAAAAACTAACAGTTCAAATAAAAATAATAATTGTTCTTATAAATATATTTCTGAAAATACCATTCAAAAGATATTGAACTAATGCTATTGGATTGTCAGCAAATATTTTCACAAGTTACTTACCTACTGTTGTGCGGAATGAGGGCCATAGTGTTTATAATACTTGGAATTAATTAAGCTGGTAGTATCATTACTAGGTCAAACCTTTGATGTACTTCAAATCGATGCTAATTAGATGACATGATGCTGACAGCAATTTCAGAAGCTCAATTCAGTTGTTTTACGTTACATGGATGTCTGTTCTTTAATGTTGTTTTTTTCTGGCTCTTCTAGAATAATTTTCGATAAATCAAAATAGCTGATGTATGCATAAAGAGGAATCAGTCATCAAAATCGATTTAAAACAGAAGTTCATATACTTTTGGTCAAACTGTTTATCACGTCACAGAATACGAGTATATAGATCCTTTTCAGTTATCAGTAGAAGAAATTCTTAACTCTTATGGCCATCACTTATAACTAGTTATAAAAGAATAATTTTGATATTTGCTTGAAAGTTGATTGCATTTCTGATAGGCTTACTAATGGACATTGTATGTTAAGATGAACTTACAAGTATAATCTATAAGATAATGAAGACCTAAATTTATGTTCTTACGGTTTAGATCTATTCAGAAATGATTCACTAGCTCTGTGCCAGATTTAATTAAAGGTAATCCGTAATTCCATACACATAAGGTACATAAGGAAGAACTGGGGCCAAATTACCGCATTCGATATCGAGTAAAATTGATCGTTATTTTCTTATTTGAGATTATGACATTCGATATCGAGCAAGAAATTTAGCACATTTTATCATGATTTAGATATCGAAATCATTTTCCGATACGATAGCTCATTCGATCACGAATGCGATAATTTAGGCCCTGGTTAGAATTTAACCGAACGACTTTCACAATGCACAGATGCCAATCTAGCTGGAAAAAAGTCATAACTTCTCTTCGGAAGCAGCTAGAAGGATGAAACTTTGGTATTATGTACTTCTTATTGAAAGCATTCCTTGCGCAAAAAGTGGGCGTTGTAGATAAAATGGGCGTGGCAATTTTTAATGCCGTTTTAATAATATCAAAATGTAACGATTTAGAATGTTATTGTATTAATTAAGAAGAGGAGAAAACTCATTTTGGAAATTTTAAAATTCGACTGCATCTGCGCAATCGAACACGGCTTTCGGGCACAGCTTTTTAATATTACTAATAAATATGAAAAATTTTTAAAATAACAAATTCTTTGTAATACATAATTGCGAAATTTTCATTAAAAAGTTTTATTTGAATTTAACATATTACATACATAAATATCATGAATCATTTTACTTAATTTCAATACATAACATTTAAAATTAAGTTCATAAGTTGGATGCTTTTCTTCATACTTTTCCAAATATCAGGAAAAAATGGGACTTCAAAAAAATATTTTATTTTAATTTCTAAAAAAAATTTATGAAGAAAGTTAAAAATTTTTTACGTTTTTGGATTATCACGATCACATTTCAGCAAAATATAGGGAGTAAATATATGCGTGATGTTTTCCTGAAACATTAGAAGTTTTTCCGGAATGAATTGAGCGATTGGAAAAGCATTCAAGAAAGCGCGTAAATTAGCTTATTTTTATGTTATTTGTTTGCAATTTTTCTCCTAAAATCTCTGCAATATACTTACATACCATAAACTATTCATGACTTTCATTTTATTTGCGAAAAACTCACTATTAAGGCAATAATTTGCACCATGAATAAAGTTCTAATATTTATGAGCAAGTTTTTAAAACTTTTTAAATTAAAAAGTTTTGGGGGAAAAAATTCATGCTAGATTCATAATATTTATTAAAAAATTCCTGGCAAATATGTATTTCTTTTTTCTGTGTACATACAAAACAACATAATAATATTAATATGTATATATAAAAAAATAATCTTTTATTTAAATTATTCTATATCTTCCTGTATGAAAGGATCTAAAAGTAACGAAATTTCTTCATCATCTAATAGTTCTTCATTTCGAGGGCTAAGAAATGGTTTTATTGAAAAAGACGAAGTTAATGGATCTGATGACATAAGCAAATATTTAAAAAGATCTTCCATTGTTGTCTCTCGTGACATCTTTCTAGTGTGATGTTCACGAATAAATCTGAAATCTTTGTTCCGAGACTCAAGCGCATCCTCCGACATCATTCCTATCGGAAGTGCCGCATTTTGAATTATGTCTGCGCCGTGTATCAAAATTTTGTGCACACTCGATGGCATATAGTACCATTCGTACAATTCCACGTATAGTTCCGCAGTATCCATTGTATACTTTCGGAACGCTTCCACATTAATTGCAATGTGTTTTCAGAAGGAAGACAAAAAAGTCCATCTAACCAAATTTTGTTGGAGTCTTCAAAATGTTTTTTAGATCTTTTTGCTTTTATCCATCTTTCGTTAATTGAATACGTTAGTCTCCATAAAACTAACTTAACTTTATCGCAATAATCTTCCGTTTTAATTTTCTGTAACCCACTCTTAGCAAAAAAATACCTAATAACAGCATTTGCCTTTTCTTTGCTTTGTATTTCGGCAATCCACACATTATATAGTTCTCTCCGTGTTATGGGTATGTTATCTATTTAAAAAGTTTACCGGTCAATAATTGCAGCTAATTTTTTTATCATCTAAAGTGGACATTACACAGCTAAACACGGCACAATTCATTTCACGGGAATCCTATTTAAAAGTTACTCTAAAAACCATAAAATGCTAAATATTGACTTCACAAAATACATATTTCCTCTTACCCATTATTTTACATACAAAACATTTAAATTCAACATTTATTTATAATATAGATAGAACATACCTGACATAATGCAGTATAAAAAAAATTAATTCAAAATGTGTTATTGTTTGATGTTACAAACAGTTCAAAAGTGATGCTGTGAATCGACTGGCCTTCTATAACAACAGAGACAATGCAGTTCATCATTTTCGAAACATCATAACAAAGCAAATAAGAAAAAAATAAAAAAACCTGATATACAGTTATGTAAAGTGGATAGTTGTCTAACAAATACCAAACAAATTATGTGAATTTTGAAACATAAAAAAATTGACTTTTTTCCAGCTAGATTGGCATCTTGGACCACTGTGCAATGTGCTGAATAACCTTCGTTTCAACAACCGTCTTTGCCAGTTTCAGCTAACCTTACTCATTAAGTACTATGGTTTGGTGATTTAACTAAAGTTTATGTATTAGCCATCGTAACAGTCGTTTTAAACCTCTTGTATATTTTAACTCTATTCTTTTGTATAATTTTGTATTTGACAACTGAAAAATGTTGTTGTATTTAAGATATTTAACCAGTGCTAGACTACCCTTCGAAGTATGAGTGCAACAACAAATATGCCCATTCTGTTTGACATTGGGCCTGCTTGTGTTGTTACCCTTAGCCTTTTGTTATGTTTGAGCCAGCTGGTGTTGCTGTGCTGTTGTACAACGCAAAATAAAAGGTTGCTTTATACTGTGCTGTAGTATTTTTTTTTGTCTGTTCCGTATTAATTTTTTTATACATTTCATTGTTTATTTATTATTTATTAAAAAGAAAAACTATGATATTTTCCTTAAAACGAAAACAAAAAACATGATTTTGTTGCATAATGAAAGATAGTGATAGTAGTAATTTTTTTTTTATTTTTTTTTTTTTTTGACAAAAAGGACAGGAAAAAAATATTGTAACAGGAAGGCTTAAAAACAATTATGTGCAATAAAGAAAAAGAAATTTTAATAAATTTTGGACTTTTTTTGTTTTTATTAAAACAAAGAAGTTAATAAAATATAATAAGAAATATTTACCAACATAAAGGAAAACTAAATGTTTATAAGATTATTTAACATAACTAAAATCTATTACAAAAGAAAAATTTTTTAAACTGTGTATTCCTCACACACTTTAACAAATATCACTTAAAATAACTTGTTTATTTGTGAAAATAAATGAAAATTAAAGCATTTCATTTACCTAATCAGCTTAAATTATATTATTATTTTTTTTCTCTCTTATAAATTGAAATACAACAAAATATATTTCATAAACACTCTCACAGTGGAAGAAAAAACAAACATAAAAATCAGCTCAATTGCAGACATAGAAAAAGATACAAATAAAATCAATCTCATGTATGTGTAAAAACACCTTTTAAAACTCACCTGGCGAAAACAGCAAAAAAAAGGTGAAAAAATCCACCCACTATAGCGCCAAATTCTCTTAAAAATATTTTCTTTTTTAAATTGTGCTTATTTTAGATTTTTTTTTAGCTACTTACTGATTTAAAATATATGAAAAAAATCTATAAAGTTGAAAAACATACGGGCGAAATTGATAGATGAAGTGAAAAAAAAACGAAAATATAAAACAAATTGTAAAACTTTTTTAGTTGTAACGAATCTTCTAAACACTTCAATATATTTTGAAATGATTCAAATTGGCAGTGTTCGAAAACTCGGCTTTACAAATAATATTTTGGGGCGCTGTAAAATTGACCCCAGGGAAAAATGGCAACAAAAGAATTAAAAAAGTCCCATATTTTTGAGTCACATTTCATTTTAAAAATATTTTTATGTAAAATTGCACTAAAGGTTATAAAAAATACTTCAGGTTGAAAATAAAACATGAGTCAAATGCTCGGCCAACAAAAAATTGCCGCAAATATGTAAATGAATTTTTACCCCAAATAAAGTTGCTGTAAGAAAAAAAAATTAACGAATGAAATTTAGCCCCAAAGTACAAAAATAAAATTTCTTGGGATTTTTATTCATTCTAAGATGTTGGTGTCATTTTTTATTTTATTTTTTTCAAATGTAAAATTATCCCAAAGAAAAAGTGCATTGGAACCCCAACATAAATGAAAAAAAGGACAAAATCTAGTTTAATTTTTCGGGTTATTTTTAATTTTTTTTTTTTTTGGGGAGGGGCATTTTTCTTGGGATCATTTTTTACAGCGCCAAATTTTGGAAAGCAAAGTGGGACAAAGTGTATTTGCTTACTCAAATTCTCATTCTTAAAATTTTATGTAATAAACCCCAGAAAAAATAGCACTAAAGAAAAAAAACGACAAATTAACAAAATTGGGCAGTCACAATTCATTACGAATTTTGACCAAATTTTTTTACGGAAAATCACCATAAAGGCTACGATCAATTGGCCTAAGATTGAAATGAAAAGTGGCCCCAAATTTAGGGGTGTAATTTTTTTTAATAAATTCTTTTAGAAAGAAAGAAAATATTAATTTTTTAAACAATTTTTTATTCGAAGTTTACTTCAAGTTAATTTATTTGAAAATAATTGTATACACTGCTATTTATTTTTATACAAAAATAAAATTTACAATTCTTTAAAAAAAAATATATAAACAAAAATATCACGTTTGTAATTTTCTCTTTTAAAACAATCAAAACAACATGAATAAGAATATTTTGAAAATCGCGCAGTTTTAAAAATATTATTGTTAATTAATTTTTAGAGACTATTATGTCAAACTTTTTTTATATTTATATTAGAGAAAATTTTTAATTACCATTGTGAAAACTATATTTTTCTAGACAAATGGCACACTGAAATGCATTTTCTGCCTTGGCAAGGGCGTCATCAGGGCAGAAAATGCACCTTTTCATAAAAAAATAAGGACTAAATTTCACAATAAAAATGTGACCCTAAATTTGGGCCTTTTTTAATTTTTTCCTTTGGAATCATTTCGTCTTTGGTCATTTTTTTTACAGCGCCTAGAATTTCGAATGACCTCTTTGGGGTAATTTTTCATAGATATTATTTTAGTATATTTGAAAAAATTAAGCAATAACCTCCTTATTCAAAAACGATTATTGAAATTAACAAACGTATATTAAGCAAATTTTTATATGCAAATCTGTCATAATAAACGTTTGTTAAATTTGATAATCGTTTTTCAATAAGGGGGTAAAAGATTGTCCCAAAGTAAGGAATCAAAATTTTTGGGGCTCTTTTTTTATTACGGCCTGCTATGTTGGCAGAAAACTGCATAACAGAGACTGTTCTCTGGGAAAGTATTTTCTCAGAATAGCACTCAAAGAGCCATATATTCTATTTAATCTCGATCAAGATATTTCTAGTACCACGATATTTATTAAACGTGTAGCAGTGCCCTATGACACCAAAGCATTTTTTCTTGTCGGTTTTAAAACTAATTCTGACAATATTGGTTTCAATGACACCCCTGAGTATGATTAAAACATGACTGATGCTAAATTGGCACATAATTTTTGAACGTTATTTTTGAACGTAATTTTTGAAAGTAATTTAAAACATAGCTCCAATAGAGAGTGTGTGTTGCTTTTTTTTAATTCAGCAGTCTTTAAATAACAAAAACTTGTATGTTATTGATTAGCTGCAGCAAGGATTTGAACACAGGCTTTTATTCCGACTCTTTAGGGAATATTTGAAGCATACAAGGGTTTCAAATTTACCAGTGAAACACTTACAACTAATCAAACTGTTGCATATTGCATAAATGTTATTCATGCATAATTTTCACTAATAGAGGATCTTAAAAAGAATAATAACAACAACAATAACATCATGCATGCTTGATGAAATGATTATTTTGTAAGCACGATACAAACAAGCACATTTCTCATTGCTTTTTTTTTCTCATTTCCTTTCAATTTTTTGTATGATGATTTTTTAATTTTTTTTCGTTCGTTCGTTCGTTTGTTTGTTTGCTTGTCAGCTGTTATAATTCATCATTTATTTTGTATTGTTTAGTGTATACACTGAACCATGCTAGTGTACAGTGTTTAAATGTGTAATGCTATTTAAGTTAGAGAGAAAAAATAAGATAGAGACTTATGCTGTTACGTAGAAACATGCATGCATTTGTGTGTATTCAGTGCTAAAATTAAATTCACTCAGACCTTGTTTTTTTTTAATGTTGAACATTCCTTGTGAACGTATGAATAATATTGCATACTCTATGGCTGAACATAAAAGGTATGCAATTATAATATTGCTGCATATGCTTAAGGTGTCTGCTGCATTGAAATATTTTCAAAGCTGACAACATTCTATAGTTTCATAAGTATGTTTTTCTTTTTGTATGTTGTTGCATTTTGCATTATATAGTTTTTTTTTTCTGTGAATATAAATTATTAAAAAGAATATTTTTTTATATTAAAAAAATAAAAGAACATAATAATAAACGAAAGAAAACAACAAACAACGCCAGTACAAAACTAATGTAGTAAATATGCTTTTTATAATGTTTGCTTTAGCTTTTCTCTCTTATTTTAATTTATGAAATACAACTACTATATTATAGCTAAGTAGCTTTTTGATAATAGTATATGTATATAATTTTTTTTTACTGAAAAGGCAAAGAAACTAAAACAACTTATAGAAAATGTATAATATAATATGCATAAAAAGGTAAACATATTTGAGCATATTATAATAATATTAAAATGATGCAGAATTGTAAAAAAAACACAGAAAATTTTATTGAAGTTGCAAAAATAGCAGCAGGAAATTTTTATTTTATACGAGTTTAAAAACTTAAAGTCTTTTGTAGCAGCAAACAGCATTTCTTTGTGGAAAGATTTTTCTTTTTTTTTTTTTTTTTGTAGGAAAGTGCATAATGTGTAAGAAATTGCTAATAAAGAAAGCGTTTTTGAGCAGAATGAATTCAGTCAGTTAAGTAATTATAAAGTAATTGCAAGAATAACTAAAGCTTCGGAACTTATATTTATAAGCATCAAAGAACGGATTGATTGGTTAATTTTAGAATTTGAATACAATCACAAAAAACGAACATTATGTTGACAACATAAATCAATTCCGTAAAGCAATACATACCATTATTCACAAAAGGGAATGTAACGAAAAATGATGCTTGCATTGCATGTCTTGTACAAATGTAAACGTATACTCCCAAAAGCAACTAATACTAAACGATTGGTATGAAAGGTTAACGATTAGTATGAATGGTTTCAATGCTGATTGTATAAGTTGTACATACTAACAAAAAATATCAAACTTTACTAGTTGACTGTCAACAAATCGCACATAATGCAACCACCAAAAAATATTTATTTTCTCATTAGGTTTTGTATTGTTTTTGCTCTTTCTTTATGTTTTCATTCACTGAAAGCGACGAATACTGGACGAATGGTGTGAATGTTTTTAGTTTTTTTCATGTGGCATTGAATTATTTCCTTGCTTGATGTATAACGGCATAACAAAAAGAGAATGTAAAATAGCAAACAGTAATAAGGAATAAGTAAACAAACAGCAATACACATTTTTATTATTGTCGAGTAAAAGCAATGCAAAAGCAATGAATTTACGAATGGTTAGCAAATGTGAATGGTCTCTTTCTGTTCTCTGATATGCATTTGTATTCATAAATCTATAAAGTGTTTAAGCTAGCTTAGCAGTGAACAGGATAACCTTACGGATCCACAAATCATAAGTAGAAATAAATACGATTATGTATTATGGAGAAAAATATATATCTTTTATTTACAAACTCAGTATTTGCTTTATTCGGTTACAATTAATTGTGTATATGATAAAATACTGACAGTCATAATGATTGGATGGGGATCGGTTGGATATTATTGGTAGAAAAACTCGGCTTTCCAAGGATACCAGCTCTCGGTAGCACGGATTGATAGTAGTCGCTTCTTTCGAAGTACACAGGATCGACTTAAATACTCACTTAATAATACAATTAACTCAAAACTATAATTCTTAATCCAGATATACAGACGGGCGCAACCGCAGTATCGAAACAAACAGTTAAAAATACACATTGTAAACGTACGTAAATTTCGTTCTAACTCACAACACGTTAAAAAGAAATATGATAATTCTTGTACTCTCTTTCTCAAAAACGGTAAGTTAAATAAATGATATTTACAGAATGATAGTGGAAAATGAAGACTGCTGAGGACGCCCTTGGCCGGGTAGAAAATGCATTCCAATTTGTCAATTGTTCCAGTACTTTACAATAGTATTCTTGACTATTTGAACTATTAGCCTGAATAAAAACTTTTCTCTTAAAATATTATGTTGTAATTTTCAAGTTGATCATCATATTATGACGAGAATTTTCCGTAACAGTTTCTTCTCAAGGTTGCCAGAAATCCCTGATATAAAACTGTCACAATTGAGGAAACAGTTCTAAAAATAGAAAAACTACTTATCTTTAACGAGTATTAAAAATGCTTGTTTTTTCTATTATAATTTAGTTTATAGCATTTTATTTACTATAAGTTTAAACTTATTTTCTAAACCAGAAATTACCTCCACAAATTAACTTTAAATCATAATATGATTGTTTTAGATCATATTATGATTACTTTAAACTATAATATGGTTACATTGGATCATAATA
Organism: Bellardia pandia; assembly: GCA_916048285.2. Taxonomy (NCBI): domain Eukaryota; kingdom Metazoa; phylum Arthropoda; class Insecta; order Diptera; family Calliphoridae; genus Bellardia; species Bellardia pandia. The sequence goes on along the minus strand of OU696531.1, from coordinate 94,119,530 downwards.
TGATCACTTGTGACAGTTTTATAATTATACTGGGTTATAATATGATGTTATAATATCAAATTATGGTTAATAGGAAAATACTATGATGAAATATTACGATGATAATTGATCATAATATGATATTTTATATTCATCATAAAATGTTTTAACTACAATCATGAATAGTGCGAACACCTCAATCTTGAGCGAAACTGGGACATTTTTCGAAAAAAGTACTAAAATCCGGAACATTCAAACTTACAACCGGGCCATTTTTTATGAGCAAAAAACTTTATTATTCAAGTTAAATTTAGACAACTATAATGTTATAAGTAATTTGAATTTAATTTTCTGTCGTTTTTGTTTAAAATCGTATTTATCCTGTGATGAAATTTGCTTCAGCAATATTGGGAATTCTTTCAAAAAATTGTAAAATTCAACGCATTCATACTTTAAATTATATATGAGAAATAGCATTTGTTTCAAAGTATTTAGCTTGAGTTGCGATTTTTCTTTTATCCATAATTTTGCGATCAACGAAAATATACGCTCTACACTTGCAGATGTTGCTGGCAAACAAAATATAAATTCAATGATTTGCACGAACCGAGTGTACGGTACATTGTTACTTTGGAAGTGTTTGAAACATTCCACCCAACGTTGATGTGGTTTAGTAGAACGTGTCTTAGTAGGAGGATTATTTTTATTCCATTCGCTAATTTTCTTTGGGATAATAAATTTCAATAGTTAACCAAACTCGTCAAACAATTCTACACTGTTGTTTTCAGGTTTCAGCCAATTCTTTGCAACCATAAATTTGATCGTTGTTTCTACATCTTTCCCTTTTAGTTTAAGTAAAAAAAAAATAATAATAAATGCGACCCTTAAATTTGTTGTATTTAAAATTGCAATGACTTTTTTCTGGCATGATGCAAGAGCTCTTTCTGAGCCTAAAAAACCCCCTCATAAAAGACTTTTTTCTGACATTATATAAGAGCTCTTTCTGACGGACCATTTTCGAATGTAATGGCCCTTTTTTGTTTTTGGGCTCATAAAGAGCATGAACGCTCCGGAAAAGATGTCAGAAAAGACTCTTGCTGGAGATATGCATAGACACATGATTTTAAAATGAATCATTCAAAAGAATTAATTTCCATTATGATGCATGATGCGATTGTGCCAAATTTCAATGAATTAGACTGTTTTGTTGTTCAAGTCCACATATTTTTTATTTAATTAAATACAAAATAAAAATCCATCCAAGCCATCCAAGGGATGTCACTGGGACACCGGAACATTGGTTCCAAAACCGGCCATATCCTGGCTTTTCCGGACCAGTTGGTCACACTAATCATAAATCTTATCATAATATATTGCTCTTAGAATATGCTTACCACAACCATGTTTTTTCTCTGCTTGTGGTGGCCAGTCAATTGTTTGGGGTAAATAGTTTATTTCAAACAAAATTGTATGTCTGGAATTTTGGCGATGGATATCGCTCTTGTATGATATAATCTCGGACGAAATTAAAAAAAAACAACTAGCTAATGTGAAAGAAAGTTTCCCTTTACCTCAAGAAATATCAGCCAACGGTTAAAAGGTGATCAATGTTTGCCCAAATAAAATGACATTTGACACTTCTTTTACATGAGGCCATACAGTCATGTTTTGAAAACGTTTAGTTACTGAAAGAGTTCTGCTCGTACTAAATATTATGGAAACTGTATATATTTGTCATGCTGTTTAATTTGCCTTTACTATACTTTATACCATTAGCAGGAAAAGGGAACTACCTTTGTTTAAGTTTCATCTAAAAGGTTATAAAACATTGAACAAATTGATCATTTAGAAAATGTGAAAATAAAGTCAAGATTATAGCAAGAACGTGGGTTGTTAATTTTAAAATCTAATACATATAGATATATAGATAGGTATTATAGACTAACAGACCCTCTATAGTCATGACCATACCAACATATCATTCTTACTAATGCTGCCTACTTCCTTTGTTAACACGCAACATAATTTATAATGGTCTGCTAAATAATAAACATATTAAAATTTAAGATATCAATAGAAAAAAATTTCTACAAATAGTTATTGTATAATAACAAACAATAACAAAAATTAAATGCTTAGAAAATAGGATTTTAATTTATAAACAATTGTTTATTTAACTACCAACAACTTAAATAAATTTAGAAAATTCATTTCATTTTCTACATAAGACTTTTACTTAAACGAACATCACGTCTTTATGCAACACAATATTGCAACACATATGATTTTCTACTTAAATCCTTTTTATGAAATTATTTATGCCAAACTATTGACATACAAAATGTTTCTAGTATTTTAATTAAATATAAAGCTTCATGTAAATGTTGCCACAAATTAATATTTACTAAAAACCAAACTGAACTGAGCACACAGCACTCAATACTGCCAGCAAGAAGAGCTGGTTAAAACTAAAATCTATGGCTCAATATACAACAATCTGAAATTAGTTTTTGAAAAGTTGGCCAGTATTTTTGGTTTTTGGTAGAAAACTAAAAATTTATTTTACAATATATTTCTTAGCAAGAGCCTGGCTTAATGAAAAGCAGTCTGTCAGTTTGAGGTTTATTTTTCATTTTACAATAATGTAGCAGCAGCTATTATAAAGTAAGGTTTGCACATAAACAGACAACATGTTGTTTATAAGTGCTTGTGCTATTACAACTACTGTGTACTACAAGTTCAGTTACTTTGACTCTACCAGCAGATTTGCTGCTGGTAACTTTTGAATATTGTTGCAACAATAACTGATGCAATTTGTTAAAAAATAAAAATGCAGAACTTTTAGAAAATAGTAACAACAACAATTTATTAGTAGGTTGTTTTTTTTTTCTTACTTATTTTACGTAGCATTTTGTAACAATAAATCAACGTAGTGCAGAAGAAAAAAAAAAGAAACTGCAACAACTAAAAATGTAACATTGTTGCAAATAAAATTGAAGTTTATTTATAAATCGAAGTTCATATATTTTCAACAAGTAGACAAGTGATGAAGACAAATAAGACTTGTTAGAAAACATAAAACTTTTCTTTAAAGAAATACAATAGAGAAAAATATGTTTGCAAAAAAAACAGTTCGTTTTAATACAACAAAAAGTTTGCGTTTGAATGAAATGGGTCACCTTTCGCCAAAGGTACATGTAAGTGCAGCTTAACCCTTTCGGAACGGCTTTCACATAGCAATGTTATAAAGAAATTTTTCTATTCAATCTATTAAAGGCAAATTTTAGAAATACTCTAAATTATCATCAGGTGTTATTTATAATTGAATTTGTTTTATAGTTTCATAACCACCTTTTCGAATAATAATTACAGATCATTTTCACTGTATATATTAACGTCCTACATGTATTCTGTAATATAATCAAATCGGTGCCACATTTTTATACCAATTCTCATATGTTGGAGAGGCATATATGGCTCTCCCTTGAATTTTGTTATAGACTCATTAATGCTTTGGTAACAGCTATCTTTTATACACTTCAGAAACGTTTTTTTAAGCATTCTACTAAGTCATCTACGTAGTAAAGTTTATTATATTTTGGTGTTTTTTCAGGGCTAGAAAAATGTTCTCAAGAAAATGTTGCTCAGAATCTGAGAAATTTTCTCAATTTGCAAGAGAATTATGATACGACCAATAATCATTTATACTTGCTGTGCATGGCTCAAATAGTGCGCAGTCATATCTAACTGCAAGGCATTGAGTACGCCCTTCAAAATTGGCATTGGTGAATTAATTCATCGACTCACACATAATTATCTCTACTTGAATCTTCATCCTCCAAAAACTCTTAAATAATGGATAATTTTGTTCCCCGCACAGACTTGCTGAACAATTTTTGCAACGAAATTTAACAAAGATTGGAACAATGCGGAACATCAAGAGGTCAATTCCTTCAAAGATGTTAGAGTGCAAAAAAAGTTCCACGATATGAGTCATCATTTACTTTTATCGCTGGTACAACTGTCGTTAGTTTTATATCTCACAAAGACAAATGCACAACTGTCATGAGCCAAATGCATCATGAACCAAAAGTTTTTAATGCATCAAAAAAAATTACCAGTAATAATATCGTTTTATAACTCCACCAAAGTATGAATTGACACCGTTGACAAAATATTGGGTAGTTACAGCCGCAAACGTAAAAACCATCGCTGGACTATGGCTGTTTTTTGCAACATACGACCACGACCCTACGAACGTAATTGACCACTGGCAATATCACTGGCAAAGCCATATATGGACAAATGTAAAAACTTTCCTGAAGTGAACTTTCTTTGGCGATATACTCAAAATTGTCAAGTCAAAATTTGGTTGAGTGTAATGACAGTGAAGTCGGTCCATCAAAAAATAAAAAGTCAAAAATGTTATATTTTGGGTGAAAGCAAGAACAAAATGTCTTATTTCTGCTACTTGTGTAAAAAGGCATGTTGAAAGTATTTGCGTAGATTGCATTAGTAAGCCATAAAAAAACTTATTAATATATAAATAACATTAAAAAAATGAGTGCAAATCCGCAACAAATACAACACAATACAGAAACAACAGGCATTCTAGCAAAATAAAAACACGAATTTAGAGGAAATAATTGTTTGTCTTTCCTTTAGCGTTTCTTGAATAGTAATAAATAAGTACCAAATTTGTGTTTAAAAGTATTCAATTATTTTTCTTTTTTGTTAAGCTGATGAAAAGTTTCAACAATTTATTTTGATTTCGTATTGTTTAAGTTTTAAACTTTTTGTTTATTATATATTTTTTTTAATTATTAATGTCATATTACAATTTGCAAATCCATCAATCTAAAAATTAATAAAACTTTATTCCTTTTTGATATGCGAGTATTTTCAAACAATGATAAGGTATTATTTTAATGTGGCATGCCCCAACGAAAGTAATAACAGCCGACAGACTGTTTTTCTTTATGTGCACACAAATGGCAGCATATACAGTACAGTTTTATATCTTAATAATTTTCAACAGACTAATACATGGTGTAATTATACAAGATGAGTGCAAATCGGCAACAAATACAACACAATGCGTGAAATAATGTACTACCGTCAAAAACACTTGAAAATGTATTACTTTTAACATAAGTAAAATTGCAAACAAAGTCAAGCAGCTGTGCTATTACGCTCACCTTGTATAATTACACCATGGACTAATAAATAAGTTAAGCTAAAAAAAACTTTTATAAAATTCTTTAACATTACAGAATAGGCACTCCAATTTCTAAATAAACTGTATAGGAATTGCGAGCCCCCTATTATGCCTTCAACAAAACAACAAAATGGTTTTAACCCCCAAACACTTTTCTTTTTATTAACACAGGTATAAAGCAGGTATATACCACTATCTAAAAAAAATGTATTCTATAGCAATAAAGTCTAAATATCCAGCCAGCACAGCTAGCGATTCATGGTGGCGAGGTGAAAACTGGCAAAGAATTTGAAACCACATACAATTTCATTGGTACATCAACAAAAGTGTAAATCGAGAGTGATTCATGGCAAGACAAACATGCTGATATGCGGTAAATACTTTAAATGCATACATACCTACCCTTGCATACATGTATGTGTGTGTGTGTATATGTAAGTCAGTTGAGTGTGTCTGTAGCCAAAAAAAAAAAAAAAGACAGAAAACAAACGGAAAACTACAGTGCAATTTTCAGTTGTTATTATTTTTTTTACCGCCATTTGAATTGTATTGACAATGATACCACCAACTGTGTTCAAGTGAATCTATATGCGTGAGTAGGGTGTTGTTTTAGTTTTTGTAATTTTTATTAGTAGAAGTTTTTGTTTTTTAAAAGTATATACTAGCATCGTTATTACTACAGTACACACTAACACGTACGTGTACAAATATTTTCATATGTACAGATTTTCTATTATAAAAACTACTTGAATACTTTCACTACTTTGAATGCGTGTTTGAGTATATGCATAAATATGTGCTGGTACGTAGGCCAGTATGAAAGTTTTCTCATAATCTAATGCAGTTTCTTAACATATTTTGTTTCATTTAAAATGTATTGTGTTTTATAGCCGTGTACATTGATGGAATTTAAAATATGTGACAGATGGAAAATAATTCTAATTTATACTTTGTAATCTGATTACAAAAATTATAATATAATGTTTTTTTGCACTCAGCGGACGACCCCTACTCATGCATAGCATTGTGTTGGAACTAGAAAAATAGGTTATGGGAGCGAGGATAGAGGGAGTAGTGTTTATGAGCATTTGATTTGAATTTCTCTATATTGAAAGTGGCAGGGAATACTTCTGCAGGTAGTTTGTTCCACATACGGACAGTACGGCTAAATAACGAATTTTCCCTACAAGGTGTTGTGCAAACCACTGTCCAGTCGAATATGAGTGGATGGGCCCTAACTGAAGAAGCTGTATTACGTAAAAAACTATGTGTTTCAGGAACAACTTTCCTAATTTCAACAGAACATATTCCATTATAGTTTCGCTGGAACAGTAAAACACAACCCACAATGCGACTTCAGCCGCGGAAAACAAGAGTACTTTTGGTACATCTATAGTAGACTGCGGGACCAGAAAGGCAGTAGGTCTCACAGAGACTGTGATATTTTTCACATATTCAACTGTTCAGCTAATCTTACTCTACCACGTCCAATAGATTTATAAACTTTTCTTTGAGCAACATTTTAAAAAATATTGACATATTATATATAAAGGGTGTCCCAACTAGAACGCAACATTAAAAATGGTGTTCGGTATCGTAAAATGATAACCAGTTTTTTTCTAGCCTAGAAATTAAGAAATGAATGTGGAGGGCATGTGGTTTCAACAAGACGGCGCCACCTGTCATACAGCCAGAGAAATCCCAGCAAAAAATTATTAGGTTTCTGGAAGCAGTAAACAATATTCATGCTTTCAAGTTCCGCTGTTTGAAAGCGCTTCCGAGGATGCACAAAAAGAAGGGAGAGATCTCTTGATTTGTTTTAAAGCACAAATAATATAATCTCTCCCATATTGCATTTAAGTGAGAGAATAATAGCAATTTACAAGATTTGTTGTTGTTTAATGATTTTTTTATAAGCAAGATGATACAATTAGATGACGAAATAAAAAGAATGCGACATTCAGTTGTGATTGAATTCCAGAAGTGTTATGACTTAAAGTGTTTGTGCGCGTGTGAAAATTTAATAGTGTTTTTTTTAATTGTTGACTGTACCATTTTATTATCAGGTTTGTTTATTTATGTATCTATATTAGTTTTGCCTTATACATACATATTTTTTTTTGTGAATTTTTGTAATAATGATTTTTATTATGAAATGATTTGTTAAAAAAAATACAAAAGAAAAAGCACCGCGTTTATTTGTGTTTTTTTTACCTATGTATATGTATTAAGATCTTTTAGTTTTTCGCTTTATTGTTGTTATTGTTCTTTTTTTCACCCGGAGTTTTAGAAAGTTATATATATATATTTCAAATAGTGTAGGTATCTTGAGAATGGTCGGTAAAAGGCAAAGGAACAGGTTAATTAATAAGGAAAAGTCTATTAATATATTGAAGTTAACAGTATCACAAAATATTGAAGAAAATAATGAAAATTCTAATACATTAACTTCCAGTATTATTAATGAATCTGATAATAATATATTTAATGGTGTTAATAAGGTTTCGCTAAGGTATGAATTAAGGGACTGGTATATTAAGTATAGGCCATCGGTAGCAAGCACAACTGCATTATTAAAAATTTTGAATTCAAGCAACTCCGATATTCCTTTGAGTGTTCCTGGTCTAATAGGAGAACAAAAGTTAGTTTTTAAAAGATCTGTTGCACCGGGATCCTACTTCCACTTGGGTATTGAGAAAAAATTACAAAAAATGTATAAAATCATTGAAATTGAAAATGTCGAAGAAGTCATACTAGACATAGGAATAGATGGGCTTCCTCTCTATAAAAGCAGTGAAGTTGGTCTTTGGCCAATACTAGGGCGAGTCGTGAATTTACCGATGCTTAATGTATTTTTAATTGGAAGCTACGTAGGAAAGAAAAAACCTTTAGATATAAATTTATTTCTTCACGACTTGGTTTACGATTTAAAGAAATTAAGCGAGGAAGGTTTTGAGGTGGGCAATAAAAAAATAAATTTTAGAATACGAGCTTATTTATGTGATACTCCAGCCAGATCTTTTGTGTGTGGGATACGAGGTCACAATTCTTTAAACGGGTGCTGCAAGTGTGACCAAAAAGGTAAAAGCTTAGCTAAAGTCACAACTTATAGTACCACTATAGCAAATCTTCGTACAGATGATGATTTTAAAAATAGAACAGACAAAGATTTCCATCACCAAAAATTCTACGATAACCAAATGTTGCTGGAGAGTGTGGGCACACAGATGATAACACAGTTCCCGCTGGATATAATGCACTTGGTTGATTTGGGTGTTGTATAAAAAATGCTTGTATTACTCTTTCAAGGGAAAACAAAAGAGCGTCTTTCTGCAAACTCTAAGAATGCAATGTCGTCTATGTTGACATCTTTTTCGCCATTCATGCCACGAGAGTTTGCAAGAAAACATCGGAGTTTTGCAGAAATTTCGAGATGGAAGGCCGTCGAATTTCGCCAATTCATTCATCCTACACCGGACTTGTAGTAGTTGAAGAATTCTTAAGTCAAGAACTATTTAAGCATTTTCTTTTGCTAACATCTGCCTATCGAATTTTTCTAAGTCCGAATCTTTCTACGGAAAAAATAAATTTTGCGCACGACTTGTTAAAAAAATTTGTTGAACAGTTTTCAGATATTTTCGGTAAAACCAGCTTAACTTACAACGTTCACAATCTTTTACATTTAAGAGAAACAGCACAAAAATTTGGCTGCCTTTCAAATCTGACAGCATATCCTTTTGAAAATATGATGAAAAGCATAAAAAAGGCAGTCAAAAAACCACAGACAATAGAAGAACAGCTGTATAATACTTTTATTGATTTACCACTTATAAAAATACCAAAAACCAAAGGGCTAAAGGAATTCTGAAGGCAAAATTAAATCCTTTGCATCAGAAATAGGACTTTTTACAAGAAACTGCCCAGATAGCTATTGCTTAATTGATGCTGAGTTTTTTGCGCAAATAACTGATTTTAACGGTAATGATTCTTTTATTCTATATTCTTCGACCTTTTTAATGATTTTTATTAAATAATTTTTAAGCTTGAGGTCACTTTTTTGTTTTTTATAAAAGATTTTTATTTCTAATATATAATTTACTCAATATTTCGATTTCCTTTGGAAATCTTCTTCAGGAGTTAATTTAATATTATAAAAATTTTCTATGTGTAAAAATTTTTTTGATATAAGTTTGAAAGGGGTTGACAAAATTGAAAACATGTTTTACAGAAAAATAATTTTAAATTTTCGATAATAACATTGAACAGTAAAAAATTTATAACAGAAATATACATAGTAACATTTTAAATAATAACATTTTGGAATTATAACATTTTTTAAATACATAAATTGTATTAATTTCTCCTATTGTTAATATTTATATTTTTGTTCAATAGGTATCTGTAATTTTGAGCTAAGTTTTCTGTGTCTTTCTTAAAATTTATCCTTCTTTCTGATGGTACATTATTTATATGTATATATATGTACAAAACGAAGATACATGTTAGAAATGTTACATATAAATAATGTACCATCAGAAAGAAGGATAAATTTTAAGAAAGACACAGAAAACTTAGCTCAAAATTACAGATACCTATTGAACAAAAATATAAATATTAACAATAGGAGAAATTAATACAATTTATGTATTTAAAAAATGTTATAATTCCAAAATGTTATTATTTAAAATGTTACTATGTATATTTCTGTTATAAATTTTTTACTGTTCAATGTTATTATCGAAAATTTAAAATTATTTTTCTGTAAAACATGTTTTCAATTTTGTCAACCCCTTTCAAACTTATATCAAAAAAATTTTTACACATAGAAAATTTTTATAATATTAAATTAACTCCTGAAGAAGATTTCCAAAGGAAATCGAAATATTGAGTAAATTATATATTAGAAATAAAAATCTTTTATAAAAAACAAAAAAGTGACCTCAAGCTTAAAAATTATTTAATAAAAATGGTAATGATTCTTTTCAAGCCAAAGTTTTTATAAATTCCAAAGACATTTTCTTAGAACCAATAAAATCGAAGGAACTTGGCATATGTATAGCCAATACGGAAACTTTTATTGAAAAAAGTTTCAAATTAGATCAAATATCAGCCAAACTTGTGTCCTTGCCCTATAAGAATGATCTCTTATTAATTTCTTTAGTACATAATCTGGATTTTTAACTCTTTAAGTAATCTCTTTAAACTAAAACTCCAAAAAAATTAAAAATAACATCAGTCTTAATTTAAATAAATAAATAAGTCCTTTCAGTAAAATGACTCCCAAGAAACCAACAACATCTTCAGCACAGGATCAAACCGGCGTAACATCATCAGCTACCAATATTATATTACAAAAACTCGATGAAACCAATAACAAACTCAAAGAGAAATTTACAGGTAACATAATATGCAATAAATTGCAAATAAATTATTTTCTCACAAAAAATTATATTTTTTAAAATTTAAAAATGTGATAGAAGAACTCAACGAAGTAAGGAAGGAAGTTAAACAGCTGCAAGGTAATATTAAATTGTAATATATATTGCATATATATTGTGTATATATACATATATTATACATTTTTTACTTTTCAATTATAGAAACTGTTTGTAACCAAAATAAAGTAATGGTCGAATTGATGTCAGAAATTAAAATTATGGTGAAATCAAATATAACACCAGAATCAAATTCATCGAAATACTCAAGCTATTTTCCACTTTGTTCGACCGCAGAATTAGATGCTGTAGAAACGGAAATAGATGAAGATTCGAAGGATGCAATTGTAAGAATACAAAATAATTACATATCGTTACCTTAATATAGAAAAAAAACTTAATATAAATTGTAGTATTGTAGTTGCGATTTTTTTTTAAACGCAGTTTTTTATTAAATTCTCTAAAGAATTTATTAAATTCTAAACAAAGGGAAATATTAGTTAGGGCTTTTCTATATTAAAGTAACGATATGTGCATGAACTACTCCTTCTATATCAATATAATCAATTTTCTTTTTTGTTTTCAGATTGCAACAATTAAAAAACTTTTAAGCGGTGGTGGAATAAAAAACAATATTATGAACATATTTGATATGTCTCTTCTCCTACATTACAATGTTGACGGAAGACAGAAAAAGAAAAGACTATTGCATTATCCAAAATTAATGAATGTTATTTATCGTAAGTATTTTTTTTTCAGTTTTTATTAAAACTTTTATTTCAAATAACAAAAAAATTATTTTATAGGCTCTATTGATACTGATTGCATATCTAAAAATTTATATTTGGAACAGTTGCGAAAATCAATTAGATTGGCCAAAAACCGATACTATAAACTAAAAAATGGCTCAGAGAAAGAAAATGCAGAAAAAGGAAACACTTTTTTCAATGAATAATATTTTTTTTTTATAACCAAAGTTTTTTTTTATTTCCAAAAATAGTTATTTTATTTTCTAGCTTAATAGATATATACATGAATTACAAACATTTTTAAAACTTTGTTTTTGTAGAATTTAAAATAAGAATTGATCTCATTTATGTTCTAAATTTATGTATATTTTGTAATTTTAAGCCATCTTATATTGAAATATGATTTAAACTGTTTTTTTTTTAAATGTAAATAAATAAATTACAATATGTATATATGTGTACATAAGATTAAAAAAAAATTCTTTTAAAACTTCTACATGTCTAGTTATAGGAAATAAAAGAACAAAATGCGTGCAGAGCATCCTTGACGCTCTTCTAGATCGGTATCAAACAGTCATGATATATGCGCATTTTTTATGCTTTTAAAGAAGCACAGAAAAGAAGCATGATTTCAGCGCATTTTTTATTCTTTTAAAGAAGCGCAATAAAGAGACGTGATTTTATTGCGTTTTTGATGCTTTAAAAGAAGCGCAGTTTTATATGAAAAAAGAGAGCCCCAAAGTGGGACATCGTGAACAAAAATCATGCCTTTTGGAAGCGCTTTTCGAAGCAAGAATAACAATAACAACCAACAACTCTCGCTTACACTCTCGCCTCGGGCGAAGCAGTAGTTTTTGCTGGGCAGTCATTTCCCGGTCGTGTTATTTCGCATTTTGGTGACCAGAATTGGCCGCCTAGATCGTGTGATTTAACACCTTTAAATTTTTTTCTTTTGGGTTTTTTGAAGTCGATGGTTTACGCAAATAAGCCGACGACGACTCAAGCCTTAAAAGAGGAAATTGGACGCTGCATTTAATGAAATACCGCAGCATTTATGCAAAAAGGTCATTGCAAATTTCATTAAAGGATCGCGTGTGTGCCAGCAAAGCCGCGCCGGTCATCTGCACGATATTTTGTTCCATACATAACCTGATTCTGTCTACTTTACGATGTAATTAAGTTTCACGATTTTTTTTAAATATCTGTGTTTTATTTAAAATTTAAAAATTGCGTTCTAGTTGGGACACCCTGAATATATACGAGTATATATATATATACGGGTATATATTTCTATGGCTATGAGAGCCGTCACTACATGATTAACATCTTTATTAACATCTTTTTTTCTAGGCGAGACAAACAGAGCCTGGGAAAACCGAACGGACTGCCGAGTATCAAGGACGATATGGCCGGTGCTCAGGAAGTCCGACTCGGAATTGTTACTGGGCGAGAGCAAGGTCTGCGTAAGAACCATGATAGGTGTTATCACGGGCCATTGTATGATAGGTAGAATGGAAAGGATAATGGGATCTGACTTGTCAGACATATGCGGGTTATACGAGGACCCAGAAGAGCTGGCGACGATCGATCACATTCTGTGTCATTGTCCCTGATTACAAGTTAGCAGGTTGAGGTGGCTAGGCAGTAGATTCATAAGCGAATTAGGGGATGTCTCGAGTTGTAGGCTCGGGGATCTTCAAGGATTCGTAATGAATAGGCTTAGGCGTTTCGCTCTTGGAACGTAAGGCATCACAATGGACCGTATTTGTCTCTGGGTGATGGTGTGGGGACAACCTCACACCGGCCTTCTAACCTAACCTAGCCTAACCTAACATCTTTAGTCTTAGCATTTTGTCTTAAGTCTCTTTTTAGAATATCTTAAAGGACACTTCAGTCTGTCCTCGTTATAGTTTCTATGGCTGTATATTTGACTGAATTTTTATAGCATTTGTAGTTGTGTTATTATTGTAAGTGTTTGTTGTTTTTTTTTCTTGCTCATCTTTTGTTCATACTCTCCCTATATTCTTTTGATTTTTGTTTTATGGAACTAGTAGTAGTAGTAGTAGTAGTGGTAATGTTAGTATGCTGTTGACGATAGTAATAAAAGTTCAACATTGATTTACAACATTCCCATGAAACTTGTAAATGTTGTTCAATAAAAAAGTATGAAATCAGAACAGACTCAAAAAAATAGAAAAAAAAGAATAAAGTGGAACATCTAAAGCCATGCTGTGTAAAGCGCCTTTTTATCTGTTACTAGCAAGCACAAAAAGGTTATTTCAAACATATTGCAGTGACTTTAGTTTAGAATTTAATTTACTTGGCAGCCAATACTAATAGCAGTGTGTTGAATATTTAGTAGAGAGTTAGATTGTGAGAGATTTTCTACAATACTTTTAGTGTAAAGGTAATAAAAATACTACAAAACAATATAGTTTTCTAAGTTGTGCTTTAAGTGCAATGGAAAATATTTAAATTTGATTGCATACTTCAAGGAGATAAAATAAAATGTAAAAAACCAAAGAGTAGCCCCCCCTTATTCATAAAAACTTACAACATGTTTACAACAGGTTTATGAAGCATATTTCCATACAAAATTTGTTTTATAAACCTCTTATAAACTTGTAGTAATTTGTATGAATAAGGGCATAGAAAGTTAACTAAAATAATTATTTAAAAAGTAAAAAAATACAGTTGTTGTAACCTTATATTATAAAAAAAAAAATTCCTTTAAAATTCTGCCTTACTTAGCTTCCTCCTGAAATTGCTTTTACTAAGTTTCCATAAAATGTTCACAATTTCCTAATATTTATTGACATAAATTCATTTTATAATATTTCGTTTTTTTTTCATAGACCTTAGAAAAATAAACAACAATCTTGCCAAATTCCATTATAAAAACTAGCAAAAAAAAAAAACTAAATTAAATAATAATGTCTACTTTTAGGTCATACAAAAATACAATTTATTTAGTCTATTCCATTAGAGTAAAATGTAATTTTGTATGCAAATTTATTGTATTAACTTTTCCATCAATAAACATGCAAACTAGAAATATAAAATCAAATAAATTCAACCAGTAACTTTATGAATCTACACAGACAGAGTCCATTCTAATTTTGAATTTAATGTAAATATAACTAAGAAAAGCATAAATGAATGAATAAATTTACAATGACATTGGAATTTATTATGATTGATTTTTAACACAGCAAATAAATAATAATAAAATCAAAATGTGAATGAATCTATTAGAGTGCAATCTTTTTTATTTCAAGAGATATTAAGGTTTATTTTTTTTATTAGAGAAAAGTTTTATTTGGCTTGAGTTTATTAATTTAATAATTCAAAGAATACAATTGTAAAGTAATATTTCTAGACAAATGGCACACTGGAATGCATTTTATACCCTGCCAAGGGCGTCATCAGCAATATTTATTGTCCAAGATTTATTTGCAAACATCATCTATTTAACTCATCATTTATTGAGAAATAGAATTCGGGATTTTATTCTCTAAAAATTAACAAAACACACAAGAGCACGGTTTATTATTATTTTTTTTAATTTTTTTCATTATTAAGGAGGCTCAAAATTTTTTTCTGAAATATCATATATATCCTTTAACTGTTGAGATGGTGGTAAATTTTACCCTCTCTTTACATTTTTGTTTAAATACTCTCTTCCACTGCGCTCTATAAACTTAATTCTCTTAGTATCTTCTCATATCGTGATCGTTGTTATTCAGTTGTGTTTTGGTTGAGCTAGGCATTGCACGAGCGGAGCTATGCACTTTAGAGTGTCTCGAAATATAAAAGTTCGCGGTACACCACCGAATATGAAGTATTGTTGCAAGACAATTTCGAAATAATTTTTTTTTTGCCGAAAGTAGGGGTCGCCAAAATACATTTTTTGTTATATCTTCGGCATTTATAGGCCGATCTCAAAGTGTGATATATCGATGTTTTTCTCTGGAGGAGATCTATTGATGGTATTATCGTGCATTTACCTCAAATATCCCGTTTTAGTATTTAATCACCAGATCTCAGTTCGTACAACCCTAATGTACCACCCTAATATCAGAAAATAAAAGCTCACAAAAAATCATTAAACTTTTGCAAAGGAAGTTTTTCGATAATTCAAACAAAACTATTGAAAAAATGGATTTTTGTTTTTTTGCCGACCGTAGGGGGTTACCTTTTTAAGTTTTTTTTGTCATTTTATCTTTGAAAATATTTTACCAACAAGTCAGCGTTAGTGTAAGTATTTTGTAGGAACAAATTTACCCCAGATCAAAATTAACGTCATATTTTTATAGAATTATTTTTACCACTCGTCCGTTTTCTTGTTGGTAAAAAATTAATTATTACAAAAACGTTAAATATTTTTAATTATGATATGGCATTTATGTGTACAGATCATTGGCCATTAGCCATATTTTACAGAATTTTGGATATTTGTGGTGTCAACTCTTACATTATATTTCAATCTTCAAGGGATTGTGATAACAGCTCAAGGGCAGACTTTTTTAAAAATCTTGCAAGACAAATGATTTTACCACATTTGCAAAGACGTCAACACCACCAAAAGCTCCCTCGATTATTACGAGACACAATTGGTAAAATTTTGGGTCCGAACTCAGTACCTCCGCCTCCGATAGATTCAATCCCTGTTGCTTGTAAATTATGCTACATATGCTCATCAAGGCTAAGCGAAAAACTGCACACTTTTGTCTGGAATAAAGTAAGTCAATGTGTATGGGATGCAGCAAACGTATATGCTTACACTGTGCGAAAACAGATTTTGACGAATAAAAAAGCTCCAAATAGGTTGAGCTCTAGTTTCTACACATGCTTATTATGGTTTATGATCTCTTTTATATCTTTAAATGTATGTACATATACATTTGGCTGTGAAAAAATGCCCTTTAAGTTTTTTTAGTTGCTTTAAGTTTATATTTTTTTTATAAGTTCTTTGTATATCGTTTTTTTTTTGTATTAAAAAAAGGGTTGTGAAATAAAGTACCTGTTTTGTTTAAACAAATAGAAATATTTTTTAAGAGAAAAGTTTTTATTTAGGCTAATAGTTCGAAATAATCAAGAAAAAATGACAACAAAAACATACATACATTGCTGTTATTGATCTACAAAATAAGTAGATGCAGCAAGAAAAACAAAAACAAATTTGTAATAATACAAGTTTTATAAATGTCGTTCTAGCTCACAACATGTTAAAAAAGAAATTTGATAATTCTCGTACTCTATTTCTCAAAAAACGGTAAGTTAAATAGATGATATTTACAGATTGATAGTGGACAATGAAGATTGCTGATGCCGCCCTTGGCCAGGTAGAAAATGCCTTCCAATTTGTCAACTGATCCAGTAGTTTACAACAGTATTCTTGTTTATTCGAACTATTAGCCTAAATAAAAATTTTTCTCTTAAATTTAAAAATATTAGTTCATTTCCTTCTCTAATTAATAAAAATATTTTTTGTTTTCTTTATTTTTTGTAATCAAAAATTTAGTAAATTATTTCTAAAGAGCAAATAATTATAAAAACCATTTTTTTTCTCAATTATTTTTAATAAAATTTAGAGGGGTAAAATTTACCACCACGTCATTAGCAATGTCCAAGCATTTCACCTCGACAGTTAAAGGATATACTCGCTATAAAATTCTAGATAAAATTAAAACAACTTAATAACAATTCTTTTCATTCATTTAAAAACTAACACGCTTCCAAAGTTAGAACATGGAAAAAGAGCCTTATTTTTATTTTTTTTCCAAAAAAAAATCCTTATATTTTATTACTCAATATAAAAAAATGCTTCGGGACTGTATATGTACATATATTTTTAATGTGAAGCGCCAAGGCTACATAAGACATAAACGTGTAAAATAATATTTGGTTATTTTAAGCGTATCCACAGAAGATAATGTATAGTAAAATCGTTTAGTGTTATTAAAGAGTTTCTTACAAACAAAAGCAAGTTTCAAAATATTTATTAATATTTCTTCCAATTTTATTGTCTGCTGAGGAAATTTATTATTTAACTCTAAAAACATTTCGGTTTAAAAACAACCAATGTGTGGAAAAAGTTTCATTAAATTATCCCCAAATCAATTTTAACAAATTTTAAAGAATATCAACAAAAATAAAACAAAACAGGAAAAACCATCCACCGAAAAATATTTGTACAATATACTTTATATTATCTTAGATATAATAGTTTGCCATAAAAAGGAATTTAAAAATTTTACAATTCTGTCAAGTTGGTAAACAAATTTATACGGTAGTTTTTTTTTTATTTATATTTTGGTCTTCTTTATGCAAAAAACAAAGTCTATAAATTATGAGGGTCTTTGAATATAAACAAACATATTTGCCACAAATACGAGTATAACAACAACCACAACAACATAACGTTATTAACCACATATTTATTATAGAATTTCTACATACAACATGTAGACACATTCATAGTGGCACAACAAATAAAGTAGAAAAAAAAATAGTTTCATTTATTTTCGTTTTTTATTTTTACATTTTATTATCGATGACAACTAACTTGTCGTTTAAAGTTATTTACAATCAATCATAAAAACATAATCATGCACATTGATATACATAAGTTCATGTGTATATACGAGGTCTGATGCGAAATGTTCGCTTTTCGCATTATTTCTGGTACACATGTTCGTTATACAAGGTGGGGCAAAAGTAATCCTCCAATCAGAAAATGCTATAAATTTGCGATTGGCCCCTAATGTCAGTTCTGTTTTGACATTTGTGTAATAAACACATGCGAAATACACGTTAATAAACAATGTTATGCTACACTGCTCGAGAACGCGGAATATTGCTGCCTGAACTGACATTAGGGGCCTCGCAAAATTTATAGCATTTTCTGATAGGAGGATTACTTTTGCGCCACTTTGTATAAGTTTTTGAATTTTCAGTTTTTGACACATAAAAAGCTTAGTCGTGTTTTGGTGTGCCCTTCGATTCCTTACTATTCGAAAAAATGGATCAAAGAAACTGTATTAAGTTTTGTTTAAAAAATTAAATTAAATGCGCAAGGACATTTGAAATATTGACTGTGACGTTTGGCGAGCCTACTATGAGCACAACACAAGTTCAATTGTGATATAACCGGTTTAAGTAAGACCGAGAAGATATCAATGACGATGCTCGTCCTGGTCGCCCGAGCACGTCAACAACCGATGAAAACATTGAAGCAGTGAAGAAAATGGTTTTGGATAATCGTCGAATCACTATCAGAAAACTTGCTGATGATGTTGGCATATCGTTGGGATCATGCAATTACTTTTTACAGATGTTTTAGGCATGAAACGAGCGGCAGCGAAGATTGTTCAAAAATTGTTAAATATTGAGCAAAAACAACGTCGCATGGACATCGCTCAGGAGCTGTTGAACATCGTCAACAATGACCGAGATTTCCTCAAAAAGGTCATAACTGGTGACAAATTATGGGTGTATGGCTATGGCATTCAAACCAAAGCCCAATCATCCCAATGAAAACGTCCAGAAGAGCCAAGACCGAAAAAAGCACGTCAAGTGCGGTCAAATGTAAAGGTTGTGCTTACTGTTTTTTTCGACTGTAATGGCGTGGTGCATCATGAGTTCTTGCCAAAAGGTCGTACTGTCAACAAGGAATACTACCTTGAAGATAAGCGCCGTTTGCGCGAAGCAATTCGTCAGAAACGCACAGAATTGTGCAAAAACCAATCAGGGATTTTGCACCATGATAACGCACCAGCTCACACATCAATGATTGTGCGTGAGTTTTTGGCCAAAAACAAAATCGTTATCATGCCTCAACCAACGTATTCACCGCACTTGGCCCCCGGTGACTTTTTCCTCTTTCCAAAACTGAAGACACCGATTAAAGGAAAGCGTTTTGCTACGATTTATGAGATAAAAGAAAAATCGAAACACGAGCTGTTGGCCGAAAACCGCGTTTCAGAAGTGTTTCGAGGATTGGAAAAAACGCTGGCATAAGTGTATTATATGTGAGGGGGATTGCTTTAAAGGGGACAAAATAGTTATTGATGAATAAATAAATAATTTTTGAAAAAATTTTAAATAACGGTTATTGTTTGGTCAGACCTCGTATATTGGCATGTTGAGTACCACGGTTATTTGCTGCATGTTGTACATAGTCGCTTGCTGTTTGTTTTCCAGTCTTTTTTTTTTTTTTTTTTTTGTAATCCTGCGACTTTGTTGCTTCTTGTCTTAACAACAACGGCTGGTTTCTTCCATTATTTTATGATTTTGCCTTTCATTTGCTTTTGTTGTTGTATTGTTGTTTTACTGCCTTTACTTTTTGACACTGTATTGGCATATTGGAAGGCAGGATAATGGTCGTAAAAACACTGTTGCAACAAAATACCCATCAAGTTATGACGACTACCGTCATTGTAATAACAAGAAGACATGCATAGAGTTATTTTTTTTTCGATACGTCTCTTTTAAAACATTTTGATGGGGAAATATAGCCAAAAGAAAATTACTGAGATTATCGTAAAGAAAAATAAAATATTTTTTTCTTTCTTCAAAGTTAGCTCCAATCGTAGGATTTTTTCATATATCGTTCAATTGTAGATACGAGTATAATTGTGGATCGCTATGTTGTTCAATTCTAGTTTCAATCGTATGCCAATTTTAGCTTTAATAGTAGATGTTTATGTTGTTTAATTCTTGCTTCATTTGTGGGTTTTACTTGTGTTTAAGTCTTACATCAGTCACAGGTCTTTATGTTTCTCAATTATTAACTACAAACAAAGGTTTTAAAATTGTTGAAATCTTCCTTGAATCTTAATATTGTTAAATTCTAACTTCAATCGCAGGTCTTTATGCAGTTAATTTCTAACTGCAATCTTTACGTATTTCAATTACAGCTTCAATCGCAAGTCTTTATGTTGTTCAATTATATCTTCAATCATAGGTGTTCATGTTCTTAGATTCCAGCTTCAATCGAAGGTGTTTATGTAGTAAAATTTCAGTGAACGGATATCAGATTACTATGGGTAAGAGTTTGAAATACCTAGGTATAGTTCTAGATCTGGTATCTGAGAAAGCCTTAGAAACAGCATCCAAACCAGCTGGTATAATGCCAAATATAAAAGGTTTAGGACAAACTACCAGATGACTAATATCTACAGTAGCATACTCGCAAGTATAAAGTATTGTGTTCAATAATAAAAAGCTTAAAAACGTACCAGAAAAAGTACACAGAACATGCACACTACGAATAACATCTGCATAGCGCACAATATCTACTGCAGCTGTGTTCGTTCCCACTGGTGTGACATGAGGCTAATTGATCTACAATTAAACGAAAGAAAAGAAATATATGATGAATGGTTGTCTATTACACATAACCATATGAGCGAAAAATGCCTAATAAAAAAGCTGCAAGAGAAAGGTTACTTCAAACGTGGCAAACACTATGGGATGAATCAACAAAAGGAAGATGAACACATATACTTTTTCCCAATGTTAAAATGTGGATAAACCGAAAGCATTGAGAACTTAATTTTTATCTGACCCAGATTTTTAGCAGACATGGTAACTTTGGCAGTTACTTATGTACAAAGATTCCATATAAAACAAACAGCAATATTTGTTTTTTAAGAGAAGTAACACTCAGGCAATTAATATGCCTACATATAATTGTGTTACTTTCTCTGGAAAAAGGATAGGCTAAAGAAGTAAAGGTGGTGAAAGAATAAAGCTTTTTTTTTAAATGACAACACTGTAATTGCACGTACATTACAGTATTACAGTGCCTCTGGTGATGAGTAGGCTCATTGATCAAAGCTTGACTTATAGCCATTATTTTAATTATTTTACTTCGGTGGCGTTTCAATGCTATACCTTCGAAGGAGGACGCTGTGATAAATATTAGTTATGATAGCATAGAAAACTAATAATTATCAGAAACTGATGTTGTTTAAGTGGCAAATACCAAGTCAAACTTAATTATCAAATGTGCTAGCCAATTAAGCTACACCACCCTCCATAAAATGTAACTTCTGGAACAACAGGCGAAACGTAGTACAGGACATGTTTGAGAATACGACCAAAAAGCAATTGGTTAACTCAATGTTAGCCATAAAGGAGTATTGGTGCAAATATTTTCATTTCATGCAGGAGATAATGGTGGAAAAATCTAATGGCGTTTTCTTTTCTGGCAAATATTTTACACGTTTTTCCCATTTCGCACCTTTTTTATTTTTTTTTGTTCTTTTGTGGAAAAATGTCAACACTGCTAAAGTGTAATGTGTTCTTTTCTATAAATATCACACCATAAATTTAAAAAATGTTGCAGCTTTCACACTCTGTATTTTTAGAGGGAGAGTATCGCACGATAAAACAGCTGGCATTTGTTTTGTTTATGAATGTGAATTTGTGTAAAGAAACAAAAAAATATACAAAATAGAAAATTTTAATAAATAAAATTAATTTTTATAAATTTTAATAAATAGTATTTCTACTTTTGAGCTTTATGCTTCTTCTTTAAAAGAAAAAAAAAAACAGCTGTACCAATGAAAAAAAGTGTGGCACTGTTGTGATTTTATGTTCTATTATGATCATTACAAATGCGACATATTTAAAATGTGGGGTAAACTTTATAAAAATGCACATAATAAAGGTGTAACATTTTATTTCAGAAAAGAAAACACCATAAATGCCAGCAAATACATGTGCCGAAACCCTAATCTCATGCAAATATATGTTTAATGGGGGATTAGGACAAAGATGACAACTGCTAAGCAATAAACGAATTCCACCACGAAGTAATACGTGAGCGATCCCGGAGTGGTGGTTCCTGTTTAGGACCTTTAGATGATAGTGGGCTATCAATACGTCTATTAAATAAAACAAAAAAGAAAGTTAGATTTCAGCTTCAATCGTAGATCTTTACAAACTTCAATATTAGCTTCACTCATAGGTCCTTATAAAGTTTAAATTTTGGCTTCAATTGTAGCACTATATGTAGTACAAATTAAGCTTCCATCGTGGGTCTTTAGAAAGAACAATTAAAGAATTAAATGTAGGTTTTTACAAAGCATTAATACTACTATCCACACCAAGAACAGAGCCAATATATCAAACATCATAGCTATCAAGCTATTAATATTAAATATCAAAAGTTGATCATGAAATTTTACAATGATTATAAATTGCTCAAGCCAATCGATCACCTTTACAATACAAGACGTCGAGCGGAAGTAAAGTACAAAAATAGAATGCCATAAAAATATCTGCGCAAAAATTCGCTGAACATTATCACAGTGGATTAAATATACTTTTACTTTTAGATGAAAAAAACTACTAACACAATACTTTACAAATACGCAATGAGAAGAAAAGAAAAAATGCTTACAATTGTTACTATTTTTTTAATTTGTATGACCTTTGGCTTGTCTTGCAAAGGCTTCGCGTGACTAGAATTAAGAAAAACGTACATGCATATCAATTTATTAATTATGCATTTAGTAATAAAAAAAAAATAAATTTTAGCTTCATTCATAGGACTATAAATTGTTAAATTTTAGCATACTGCTCCTTTGCATATTATTAGATTTGATTGTACAAACCCAGGTCACCTTCCCCCATTAACCAACATTCCCATCTCTCTATACCGTCCCCTTCATACACCCAAACATATTTTCAATAGTTGTTTTAGTCGCTGTTACACTCGTTTTGATGTAACTGCATACATAGTTGTAAATGTCATCAAGTAAATGTAATAAAATTTGTGGTAAACCTTATTGCGGTTAAATGTTTATAAAAATTCCATGCCACTACATTGACAAACTCATGCTATTTCCAATATATATATTTTATGTATGTACGATACGATGTATGTATTTATATACACATATTACTGCAAGTTTGTATTAAACAAGAGAAGTGTAGAAAAAAAAAATATTAATACCTATAGATTACCTTAATGCAACAATGTTAATGAAGATTTATTGAGTTTTTTTGTTTTAATTTTCAAGTAAATACGTAAAAGCGAATTATTTAAATATGAGGAAAATAGAAAAGAAATTATATTAAAGTGACAATTGATAATAAACATGTTAAATAAAATGGTTGGAGTTTTACACATACATATAAAGGAGATGGGTAAACAGTTTGTTTTACAACTTTACCTGACTTGCAAAATTGTATCTACATAAATCGACCAGCCAGGGCGACATACATAAGTGTGTAATACTTATGTGGCGGTTGCAAAAGCCATGGAAAACATTTATTTAAATTAGCTTTCATTTGTATGCATATTGAAAATATTACATTCGTACAAAAACCCTTACACTTGTTATGATGGTTTCAGATCTAAGAATTTTTATTGACTAATATTTAATTTTACATTAATGAGACTTGTGATTAATATGCAATATTTTTCTTCTTCTATTTATTTACTAGCTGACCCGGTCCGCGTTGCTGGCTCTCAGCAAATATTAGTGTTGTATTACCACACGATTTAAATTGAGCTTTTACGGCCTTTAAATAAAAATCCATAGAATACCTCTCATAAAGTTTTTTTTTACAGAATAACTTACATATGATGTAGATATGGGCTCAATCAAAAAAGGAACGCATGTATTTAAGGCAAATTGGAAATTATATTTATTTATTACTTCATCTTAAGGCCAGCGGATAGACAATTTTTTTTGTTTTTTTTTTATTTGGTGTAAAAATGTATAGATTTTTTGGCGTGCCAGCTCGGGAGCAAGCCACATACAACTGGCTGTGTGAAAAACATGAGTTTTCCAAAATTAAGTCAGCCATAGTCAATGATTGGCCTTGTGCTTTATTGATGGTAATAGCATCGCATTCATCGCTATCATCAGTTTCTGAACAACCACCATCGAAAAAGTCTAGGCAATATTTATTAAAATAAATAAAAATAAATAAATAAAATAAAAATAGAAAATTATAAAAATGTTTACTTAATTTTTTTTAGTAGTTTATGGCCAGAAGTCTGGAGTTATTGGGGAAAATTTATAAAAAAAGGCGATAAATGACACTTTCTTGAATAAAAACAAAAATGGGATACCTTCACTAAATTGTAAATAAATAAATAAATAAATAAATTCTTAATTTTTCTAAATTTGTTTCATCAAAATCGGACAAGTGGTTCTCGAGTTATGTTAAACTACGTTTTTGCCAAAATGTTACAACTAAGCGAAAAAACATCAAGATAAGGAAAAAATTTAAAAGGTCATAAAAAAAACTGACACATACGAAGGCCAAACCCTTTGAGGGTTTTACTATACTGACCTAGTATCATCACCCTGACTTGGAATTTCTCACCCCCCAGACAATAATCCCAAAAATGTTCCACAGTGTAATTATTCTTAAAAATAGCTAAAGCACAAGCGTTAATGTTTGCATTTGTGGACAAAAAAACATAATAAACAAATGTATTCAGGTTTGCAAGAAAAAAAGTCTTGACAGAAAGAATACGAAAAAAACTGAAGAAAAAAGGAAGCAACATGTAAATAGAAATGATAATTACAGCAAATTTCGAACCACCAGTACCACTGGTTAAAAGATTGATGTTTGACTGTTGGCTAGCAGGCACCGCAGTGGTGCAGAGGTTAGAACTCAAAGAATTCTAACGAAAGATGATGGTGATTCTTGAAACATGTAAATTCAACCTAGGTTCAATCCCCAGCTCAGCCAACTTAAAATTATCAAATAATTTTAAAAATTTTTAAATTTTCTGGAAATTTTTTTTAAAGTTACCAAAAAGTTATACTAAGGATCAATATGATATGATATAAAAGTCTAGTAAACTGTGCAAACTGTGCATTTTGCGCCCTTGTAAATGAAAAATTATTTATACACACTTCGTAAATTTGTCTAACAATTTTGTCGTGTTAGCCTATATTGTCCAATGTACATTTAACTCGACAGCTGATTTTTATTTACTTTTGCAAAAAAAGGCATTTGAAAAAGAAAATTGTGTTATGGCGGGACTGAATGATGAATAAATGGCAAGAACATAACATATTCCAAAATTTGTTCTTCCGCCTTACGTTTATTATCTAAAAACAACCAAAAAAAGAAAACTAACATAGTGACATAGTGACATACACAGAAGGATTTATGCTTACCATCATTTTTACCATAAACGATAACTTCTTCATATTATCTGAGTAATTTAGTATTTTGGCTTTCTTTAAGCATTTTTAAAAATAAATATCTTTTTGAAAAGAAAATTTTTTTATACAAACTGACTGATCAATTGCACAAAACATGGTGCAACTATACAAGGTGAGTGTAGTAGCACAGGTGACTGTTTTGTTTACAATTTACTTATACCAAAAGTAATACTTTTACAAGTGTTTTACACAAACAAAATGTCTGTTGTTTCTGAATTGTGTTGTACCTAATTGTTGCCGATCACCTTGTATAATTACAAGTGTTGCAAGTTTGCCCAATTGCACAAACAGCAATTTTAATCAATACCATGAGCACCCTGGCGATAATAAACAATAAAATGGACTTAACAATTATGTATATTTATAAATTTATTCTTGCTATTAATAAATCTAGAGCGCCTTTAAATACCTTGTTTTTATATTAAAACGCACAAGTTATTAAAATGCAAAATGCTGTTGTATTTGTCTGCCTTTGTAAGAATTTATTTTCACTTACAGCACAACCACTTTAAGGCATTTTAATTCGTTTAATGATTTCACCAAAATATTTCTCTTTCATCTCTGTGCATAAATATTTTCTAACTAACTTAATAAAAACAACATTAAAATTAATGTGTGTGTGTGTAATTTTTAAAATAATGCTGCTAATGCCTTTCGTTCTAAGACACAAAGTCATTTTTAATTATGAAACTAATTTGAAAACAATAATGACACACACAAACAAATTATTTGGCAGACATTAAAATGTAATAAAAAGCAAAACAAAAAAAGTTTTCACTTAAATATTACGTAAAAACAACAATAAACAAATGAAAATTAACATAATTACATAAATACAAGCATAAACAGCAACATACATAAATGTGTATATGCTGCAGCAGCAAATACAATAGAATACTTGAAATTACAAACAAGTGTAAAGGAAAGAAAATATCTTACATACATACATACATACATACATACATACATACATATATAAAATTATATTTAATACACATGCAGACGTACATATTTACCTACATACTGGCACAATGAACTAACACACTTATAGCAAACAATCAAAAATCACACATCACACATCACATACAGGCAAACAAAAATTTTCATATTAACACACACACACACACACACACACAGAAGCCTAACTACAAGCATACTTACCGATAACACGTACATATGTGAGTATTTTTCTGTTAATTGTAAAAGATGGCAATAACAAATAAAACAACAGCAACAAAAACTGAAAACTTGGCTAAAACAAAACAAAACAAAAAAAAAAATAACAAGAATCCTTGAAAAGCAGCAGCTCATGCACAATAGTGAACTCATGCATAAACGATCATACGCTTATGTTTAAGTAGCAGAGAGGCAGATTGTAAAACAAACAGAAAAAAACTATCAACTTCATATGAGGAAAA
Organism: Bellardia pandia; assembly: GCA_916048285.2. Taxonomy (NCBI): domain Eukaryota; kingdom Metazoa; phylum Arthropoda; class Insecta; order Diptera; family Calliphoridae; genus Bellardia; species Bellardia pandia. The sequence goes on along the minus strand of OU696531.1, from coordinate 94,092,524 downwards.
TCAAAAATGTTTAAGATTTTTTTTTTAAATAATATAATAATATTAATAATAATATTTTAAACCGCCAATATTGCTTTCATTGTCAACAACTTAGCATTATCTTTCCTTTAATAATATTTCAATGTTGTTGAGATGACTGAGCATGACTGTTGTGACGTTTATATATACTTTCTATTACAGCTTTTAAATAATGGCAATGGCTACGCCCAATGAGGCACATCTAATATAATTATTCTTACTTGGATGTTTAAATGGACGATATATTTGAAACCCGGCATCCGCGATTCCAGATAAAATACAGAGACCTACGTGCAAAGCAAAAAAATTTCTAAACGAAGACTTGATACTGAAGCTAAAATTTTACAATCTAAAATCCTGAGAATATTTCAAAACTACGACTAAAAGAAGACTGATGCTAAGAATCATTACAGAAAGAATTACAACCTGAGATGGACGCTCAAATATGACAATATATAGAGACAAGCTAAAAGCTTAAATATGATTGCAGAAGGTCCTACCATTGAAGCTTAGATAATACTACATAAGCACCTACTATTGACTATAGAAATACCGAAGACTGTAGCATGAAATATGGCTACATACACCGCCATAATTCAAGCTAAAATCAAACAACAGAAATTCCTACTACTGAAGCTAAAATATGACTAAAGAAAGACCTACAATTGTAGCAAATTTCGAACTATTCGAAAACCAAAACTGATTAACAAAAGACCTAGAATTGAAGCTAAAATCTAACTGTAGAAATACCTACAATTGAAGCTGAAATTTAACTATACAAAGATCTACGATTCAAGCTAAAATTGAACATTGCAAAGACCTACGATTGAAGCTAAGATTGCGTTACAGTAAGCTAACATTTAACTTTTGAAAGAGCTATTGTTAAAGAAATTAAATTAAATTGATGGTTCGTTTATGAATAATTTATTTTGCACTTGCCTATCACCGTTACAAATAATTCTTTAACTTGTGGTATAAATATTTGTTTACATACAACAACATAATAAATAATAAGAAATAACACAAATAAGATCACAACATAAAACCTTTAGTTAATAAATGAATTAAAACAATATTAGGGTGGCCTGTTCAGATGAATAAATTAATATTAGGGTGAGCCTAGTGTACAATTATTTTAAAGTCAAACCTTTTACGAAGGCCTCCCTTACAATAAGTTCTGTAGGAGTTGTAAAAATGAAGAATATGAGGAAACAATCTCTCATCTTCTCTGTCAATAGACAGCATGTGTAACACCTTCTTGAGACAATCCTACTTCAAAGATCTATCTGAAGTATCAGACTTAAAATAAGAGCATATCAATATCTTCATTAGAAATAGCAGCGGGCTATCATGATTTCACACCCTATCCGTTCACTTGAATGGAACTACTGGCTATTAGGTAGTTCGGAGTATTCTGGTTGGTTTACGTGGTAGTGCGAACCCTTAAGTAGAGTCGAACGGACCCCGTTTTTCTATTTCATATTTCTCTCTAAACTTCCGGACCCGACATCTTCATGTTCTCTTGACATCTCTTTCTACTACCTATCCACATCTACTCTCTATCTACCTCTACAACATCTATCCCCTTTCTGTTTTCTTCCATTTATTTCTTTTCAGGCAACACAAAAGGACCAACGTATGGACCAAAGTGGGCTGCCTGCTGACATATATCTACGTCTGCAATGATATTACCTTGTACATTATTGCAATAGATTCAATGCATAAGTTTGTTGATAACCTCTGATCTGCCTCTACTACTGTCTACCTGCATCATTTATTCTGTAATGGTGTCAAGACCTAAATTTTAAAATTTTATGGCCATGTCACAGAATTTTATTCCGTTCGGAAGTGGAAATTATTCCGTAACTTAAAACGAAACTTTTTTTCAGAATGAAACCTAGAAATTCTTAAAAGTACAATTCCACATAGCAATTTAAAAATGGTTTCTTTCCGAAAAAATTGTTCGTTTGGCTTTTTCTATAGAAGCAAAATACGATATTAATTCCACTTCCGAACGGAATTAAATTCTGTGACATGGCCGTTAATATAATTACATATGACATTCTCTTTCCTAGAGTATTCCTCAATACCCTCCATATGTAATTATTCATTTAGAGTAGGTGCATGTCTTTACGTTATTCTCATTTAGCTTCATTTGTAGATATTTATATTGTCCAAGTTCAACTTTAATCGTAATTCAATTAAAGCTTTAATCAGTTGTTCGAATTTAGCTTCTATTGTAGGTCGTATATTTTTATGTTGCTCAAGCTTAGCATCAATGTTAATCCAGATGAAATCGTAGATCTTTATATTGTTCAAGTTTAACTATCATCGTAGTTCAAGCTCAGTTTCAATCATAGGTCCTTCTGTTGTTCAAGTTTAGCATTAAGTGTAGGTTTTATTCTTGTTCAAGTTTAGTTTCAATCGTAGTCTTTTTGTCATTCAAGTTTAGCTTGACCTGTAGATCATCATTTTCTTCAAGTTTAGCTGCAATGATATTCAGGCTTAAATCTAAAGTCTTTATGTCATTTAAATTTAGCTATAAGAGTAAGTTTTTTCATGTTTAAGTTTAGATTCAATCGTAAGTCTTTATGTATTTATAATATAGTTTCAATCGTAGGTCTTTTCGCAGCTTAATTTCGATTATTCTCATATATATGTCGATAGGAAAAACTAATGCAAACACTAAGGCATAAAAATACATAAAAATATGTGAGAAGAAAACAAACGAATTTAACTTACAAATGCAGCAGCTGGCATTGCTACAAACAACAAACAACTATACTCAACAGCTATACAGAGAAAAATAATATTTAAATTCACAGAATTGTAGAAAATTACACGCCCACTTATAAGCTCATAATAATGCACATCAAGATAAATAACAAAAATAACAGCGTCAACATCTAATACATGTCAAACAAATGCAAGGGTAAAAGAAAAACAGATACAGAAATAAACGTAACTATAGCACAACAATGTTAAAGGAACGTGACTTTACATTTTCTCAATAAACAAATATCATATATTTAATATTTCCAGCACTTAACTTTAAACAGTAGATATACATATCTGGTGCAATTTGTAAAACCAGCAGCTCTTAGTTCAATTTAGTTATCTTTAAATTTACTATTACACAGATGTTTGAACGTCCTATCAAGTTCACGGCTAAAGTTTTCGACTACGGGGTTTTCAACTAGTTATTTAGCTGGATTCATGAGTTGAATAGAACTTTAAAAAATTTCACATTTAAAACTATTTATTGATATATTTATCAACGTCACTGTTTACACATCCCCACGCTTCAAATAAGAAGGTAAATAAGAAAATATAAGCAAACTTCTTACAGTCATATGCAACTAACAATTATGTATTTGTTGTTTGTTGGGCGCAGACAGAAAATAAAATCTTAGAGGAAAATACTGTCTATATGAAACAAAAAAACAGAACAGAAATCCATCTAAAGTTTACATCAACATTCTGTCTGACAAACATGACAACTGTGCTTAAAAATGAACAACAACAACTATGAAAAGGCATACAGGCAGTGGAAACATTATTCCAAGTTGCAATGGAAAAAACTTATACAAAATTTGTACTCAATGCTTAACATAGCGAATGCATAAAAATTCTATTTGGCATTAAACAAAAGCAACATTATTACACAGTGCTATGAAGGGTTTATTTTTAAAAAATATTTCAATTAGAGATTTATGTCTTGTTCAGACAATATCTGGTCAACACTATCGCTTAATTTTTAGTGTTTTGTTTTTAAACGTAACTAGTGTTATTTTGCCGTGATTATGCTTTATTAGAAATCCAAAATGAACACAAAACTGGATATGAATATTTTTTAAGAAACATTTCAAACAATATGTTGATACTATTGGTATTACTATTGACTCCTTGATAACCATAGTGATACAGTTATGAATGGAATTTGTTTTCTACTGAGGAGATTGTATTCCCTAAGAGCATACACACCGTTTCATATCAGACATCGATTAGCACACTCTTTACTTATGTCAAAACTAAACTATTGTCTTGAAGGTTATTCTGAAACCTTATCTGGTCATTTGGAGCGTCTGAACGGTATTATTATAAAAATTGTTCGCTACACCTTTAATATCAGATCTAATGATCATGGCCATGTTTCAGACCAAGTTTGTAAGTTTCTTGGAGTTAACTTCAGGACTTCCAAGACTTCTATTTCAATTCTACAAAGTTATAAAAATTGGACAGCCTGCTTCTCTAGTTAACAGCTTTTCTTTTATTAGTTCAACACGCAACAGTCAGGTTTATATACCCCTAATACATATGTTGGTTTTTGAACGCTCTTTTGTGATAAGAACTTGCCGCATCTGGAATCACTTACCCAATACTCTAAGCATATTCTCTTATTCCAACTATACTGGAATTTCTACGTTCATCAAGAGAAACCCAATAAACCAATAAAATCTCATAATATCTTTATTACAACGTTTTTATCTTCTTTTTTGTTTTTTTTTCTTTTGATCGAATCCGATTTATGTGCATATATGTAGATATATTAACTACTCTACAATAATAGTAATAATATTGGATATCCAATTTTAAATTACACATCAATCAGACATGTGATGGAAATCGAAAGCAAATGAGTTTTGGAAATTCATTTTAATGCATTTGTTATCTAATTTTTAAAATTTTTGTTTTACGTTTCTCTTTAGTAGCAGAATATCTTTATATTTTATGAGATAAAAGTTTTTCAATACACAACTATTACGAAGAAATTGACTTCTAAAGCTCATTCGTTTTCGTTCTCGATGTTCATCACATGCCTGTATAACCTTTTTAACACATTTAATTTTTTTTTTCCTCTCAAAAACTATTCTCCTTTTCTATTTTTTATTATAATAACATTAATTAAAATATAATTAAATAATATAAATATATAATGACATGAATATAGTTCTTAAGATAAATGTTTAATTGGCCACAAGGCTTTCTATGTATTGAAAATAAAGAATTGAATTGAATTGAATGGTTTAAGAACAATAACTTTGCAAAACTCATACTATTTAAGACGTTATGTAATCATACTATTTACATAGAGACTTTTTCCTGTGAGGTCACATCTGAGAAAGTGTCATATGAATTACAGTGGGGAACACAAATTAGCAGCAATTAAACTAATAAAGAAAAGTACAATTTGGTTGTCATTTATTTTAGGTTTAATATTTAAAAAATGATTTATAAATCAAAATTAAAAGTATCAATTTCTAAGAAAAAAGACAAATTTTACTCCATACAAAAACTTTTGGGAATATTAATATTTTTCATATTCCGTAAAAGACCCTTATTTCGTAAAACACTTTTCATATAGAGTATAACAAAATACTTTTCACCAAATTTTTTTATTAACTCATTCGGAATACTCTCTCATTCGCGCTGAACTGACGGAAACTTGTCCAAATTGGTTACAGTTAATTGGTATTTTACCAACTCTTTCTGCACGATTGACAACAAATTCTCAAACGGATTGAGGGCGGCACTTTTTGCTGGCCACTGCATTAAAAGAAAATTCTGCTCTCTAAGACATTCTTGCATGATTTTAAAAGCGTGCTTTGGGTTACTATCCAGCACATTATCTACAATAGGAAATTAGTTTGCACAATGCACAGATTTTCTTCAGTTGTCCGATGTGCCAACATGTATAGTAGAGTGGTTCCTCTTCAATAAAAAAAATGTTGCATTAGTCACCCTCTAGGATTAAAGATAATGTAAAAACAATTCCAGACATATTATTTTTATTTCTTTGCTACGCCTACAAATACCGCTCTTTTAGTATTTTGTTCTCTGTGTCGTTATTTTTAGTCTGGTAATAAGATATTTATACCGGTGTTCATGGTTCTATAAGGGTTACATTCGTTAATCACTTTTCACTACCAAATCAAATTCCACTCATGACCTTGCTTTTTTCGTACAACAATATTTAGCATTATTGTGGGTACGAACCAAATTTTTAAAAGTCATGCCTACAATTTGTCGTTGTGTCAGTTACCTCACGCAACTGTTTTTTCGAACCGCTCTAATGTACAGCATGGTGAGAGGAACGACATAAAATCCCATATTATGACGTTCCTCTCACCATGCTATACTTTATTTATTCCTTAATATCGTATCTTTTAATTCTCTTTGGATTTGTCTGACCTTCTTGCGCATTTTCAGTCATCTACTGTGCAACATCTGTGTAATCGCGCAAACTTAAACCGTGTCTTTAAATTTGTTTATCGACAATACTGGTTTAATTTTTTTACTAACCAATATTTCGAGGGGCTTGTCTTGCTGTCTATCAACTAACGGGTTTTGTCTTTTGTCTCTTTTCATTTGTATTATCATACGTCGAGCATTCGCATTCGGTAATATCTTTTCGTGACCTCTTATTGGTGGTTTAAGAACGACTTATTTTGATTCTTATGACCGCTGATTGAATTAACTTAAGTTGTTTAGTTATTACTCGCGTATATATACTTATAGCTACTTTTTGTTCTTAATACAATATTGTCCCCAATGACTCTGGACAGTTTCGTTTCTTATATTCTCCACACACATGACTTTGACATTTGACACATACATGTTTGCACGCCATTATATTCTAAAAATTTCAAGGAAAATAAATACCCAAAAATTATTACATAAAAAATAACACCACGTCTCCTAGATGTATGGTTGTTAATTTTTTAAAACCAGATCAACTTACCGCATAAAAACAACAACCATTAGCTAGCTATTGAGACCAGCTGAGAATGTGCTAAGCATAAAAATATTATTTTATAATAGATGGAGAAAATAATTAAAAATACATACCTCTGACGTAGCTTATCTTTCCAGGGTTAAAAAGTTAACATCCTAAAAGTATGCATCATTTATTGTCAATGCACTTCTTACGTACAGCCTATCATTACGTATGATTTATATGCAATTTATTTAAAATGCTCATACGCAATCAGTTGTGGACAAGTAATACAACAGCTAAATATTTTCAAGCTATATTTAGCCAATTCACAATGTGTTCTAAAGTCCTAAGTCATAAAATACTATTTAAGGCCAAATAGCACTGTTGTGAACGGCCTGTCGTATATTATTTATTTTCACAAACGTCATTACTGAATACACATATTCAATAAACATCAAACGTCAAATATAAATAAAAATATTTTAAGGGCGCAAATATTAAAATAAAAAATGGCCAGCAAAACAGAAAAAGAAACAATTATGGAGGAATTGTGTGAAAAATATGTAATGGATACAATTATGGCAGAATCAACAAAGTTCAAATGTGAGTCTGTCATCACTGAATTAAATAGCATAGCAAAAAAACATGAGTTTCAATGTTGTATTGTCATATTATATTTTTAAATATGAAATACCAACAACATTTTTATGACAGTCATAAATTTTTAGACAATAGGACAAATAGAACAGAATAGCACACATTGTGAATTGGCTAATTATGTATATAAATTAAAAAAAATTATTGCACTTACCTCAAATCTGTATTATTTATATTAAATTTTTAATAATAATTGCTATGATATAAAGTTAAGCACATCAATAACAGTTTATAATTTAGTTTTAAATTTAAGGTTGGACCCTGGATGTAAGACAGCATTAAAGGATAGAGAAAACTCATTACCTAAAAATATCCTTTTTTTTAGGATTTAGGTAAAATTTTTAGAAACAACTGAAACCACTGTGATTGCTTACAAAAATGTTTATAGAAAATAGGGTTCCCATAAATATACTTACGCAAATGTAAGTATTTATGGTTATGGATGAATATGTATGTATGTAAAGATGGGAAGCAAATAGGAGAAACAAAATTTAAGAAAAAAATTGAATGTGTTAAGTCAACACATTTACTGTGTTTCGTAGTGGTAGTATAAAGATTTCTTTTCAAAAAAAAATTTCTTAAGAAAAGAAGTAGCAGCAATAACACCAGTAACAGCAACAACAACAGACGAAACAAGTAAAAGCACATACACACATCCATATGCATATAACAGCATGTAAGATTGTAAAGTAGGGTGGCTCTTATAATGGATTCTATGAAATTTCGGTGCTCGAAAGGTTTACAATTGTTATCGGTCACCGAAAAACTAAATGTTGAAAATTTTAGCAAAATCCAATAACATTTACAAGTTTTAAATTTTCTAAAGTTTCGAGTTTTGGCTTAACAAAGTGATTAAAAACAATGCAATTTTAAAACAAATTTTCAAAAAAAAAATCGATTACAATAATTGCTAAATGAGAATTAAAAATACAAATGTTTAAGTGTGTCTGTATTAAAGCTTCGAAGGTTTGGAAATTTTTAAAAGTTTAAACTAAACACCTCCCTAATTTACACATATCGAGCCTTTTGTGCAATATCGTAGTAATTCAAAAAATCGTGAACCGAGAAAAGTGCATTTGAAGTTTTCAGTCTTCTTTTAAATAGTATTTCCGTTTACTAAAGTTATTTGTTTCGAGTTTTTAAATAAAGAGGAATAATTTGCAATTAAAAATGGTCAAAAATTATTAGAGAAAATGTCTTATTATATTGGCACCGGCTACGTGTACGAGTAGAAAAGAAAGAAATAATGCGAAGTTGTTTTTGCACGCGTAAAATAACGCATAACGCATATTTTTTACTGTAATTTTTTGGTAATACATTGTTTTTTCAGCGGCGCGCAAATATGCGCAGGCTTTTTTTTAGTATATTAGCTGAGACTCTGAGTTTTAATTTGGTACAGGACTCCATGTATCGCACTGCTTCGCACACAAATAAAAGTCTAACGGAAAATCATAAATGTTTATTTTTTTGTCTCAAAATATCTTGTCAAAGGAAATTTTTGTTTTTTAGTTTACATAATGCTTAATGTCTATTTTAAGTGAAAAAATACCTATTAGGCACATTCGGTGTATAGTTTATAAGTAACGAACTTTTGAATTTGACAGAGAAAACTATCACATTTGAGACTTGTTCAAATACTTCAACTTTGCGCTGCTCGGGACAGAAAACCAATGGAGATATTTGCATGAAATTTTGCACACATGACCTGTAGATAATTTTTATCCATCTGTGCAAAAATCATCAAAATCGGGAGCAGGTCCAAATTGATTTATTGCCGCAGTGGACACAGTGTGTGTCGTCATATTGGGGATTCATAAGAAGAAATGATAACTAAGTTTTTTGCAACAAAGATGTAATGTGAAATAATACGAACTAGTAAAAAAGAAAACAAATTGAACAGTTGTGTTTTTGTGCATAAAACATAGCAAAAAAATATCGCTTTATTTGTTTTTTCGTAATTTGTTTTTCTGTCCTGCCGTAAAGGAAATATTTCATTATTGCAAATAACTATTGCTTGAAATAGCTAAAGGCAATAATAACATTTTTAGCGGCAGAATCTGAACAGTTAGAGGTAGAATTTCAAATTTGCAGTTAGTACGATCTGGCACCAAAGGCTCGCTTTGTATACGTTTGCTTGTAAATGCATATTTAAAAGAACAAACTTACAAATGTATTCGTATGAGTTTTATATAAGCATGTGTGTATGTGAGCTTGTATGCATGTGTGTATTTGTTAAACATTTTTGTATGTAGTGTTTCTTTTTGTTTTTTTTTTTTTTTTTTGTAAATGTAACCATACGAGCGGCTTAAGTTCACATCAGTTAAAGTTTGAGTTGAGTTTGTCGTCTGATTTATGCGCATACTTTTGCAGTAGAAACGTGCCAAAACATTAACGGAAATAATGTGATTTTCATGAACTACAAACATATACACATAGGCACACAGACACATTTACATTTACACATTCATACATATTCGAACTCTTGCGCTTAGATTGATACAGATGCCTGCCTGGCTACAAACACACACATAGAACCTAATAATTTTTTTCAAGCTTTTGTTTTTGTTTTATCCAACAACTTGTAGTTTCAATTCAATGATATTCTGTTTAACACTTGTGTGTATTTTGGTCTGAAATTCTTTTCCTTTTTTTTTTTTTTATTCGTAAAAAAAATATTTTTTTATGTGACTTTTTTTTGGTTTCCCAAACTTTTCTTGCTTTTATTTTGTTTTGTCTTCTAAGGAAATTTTTAAATCCTCTTTAATTCTTGTGTTTTTTTTCTTTTCTAAGGATTTTCTTTTTATGTTTATTTGTTGTTTTTGTTGTTCGTTGTGATTACCAGAGTTTTTGTGCGGTGCTGAAGTTTGGCTGTGATTTTTGTTATCATTGCTAGATTTAAAGTGTAATTTCAGTTATATTTATTAAATATCTTTTGTTACGCTTTTATAGTAGTTTTTCCTATGCTCTGATTTCTTACGGAGCTGCCATAAAAACGTTAGATGAAGAGACGTAAAACTAAAGTATTGATGTAAAATATAGATTTACCACCTACAGTTTAACCCCTGACATCATTTGATTTCAACACACATGCAGTATTACTGAGCTTTTGCTTTTACCTAAATGTCGCTTTTAACAGCAGGTAGTTTTGCTTTGAAGTAATAATATTTGTGGCTTGCAAAGGCATCTAAAACATTTGAAAAAAAAGCGGTTAAAATGTTGGTTGGTTAACTAAAATCACTTTTAATTTAAAGATGTAAACTTAAAGTAAAATACTTACTACTACATTACTACAAATAATCTCAATTAAATTGTAGTAATTATGCTTCATTTATAAATTCACCATAAAATACCTCTACTTTGAATCAATGTTAGTTTTTAGCCATTTTTAAATCCGTTCCTATTTACTCCCCCCCCCCCCCACGGAGTTGTTCTTTCGCTAATACCCACATCGGTAAATTTTAATTATCAGAAAGTTAAAAATTCTGATTTATCACATTCCCCATTAAAATTTCAAAAGAAACATTTTCAAAAATGTTGTCAACTTTTAGGCTCACTATAATGAACACAGACTATTTTGACATCCATTTAAATACGCCGGACATAGTATTTGTAATTTAACATGTCTGAGTAGTACAAAAATGACTGCGAAGATAGAAAAACATACACAGATTAACCAGTGCAGCGTATTTACCATATGTGTGCGTAATTATACTAACAGTGATTTTCTATTAAATAGTTTAGAAACGAAATATTGTTACCTTTAAAAACAACAGAACTTTTGTTAACAAATGTCGGGTTGTTGTCAAATCTCTGCATTTTGTTTGCATATGTATTTATTTTAGAATGGTATTGATTTGTGAATGGGAATTTAAAGAAATTATTAAATATTTTTAGGAAATTAACAAATTAAACCTGTTGATATTTAAGGATTTACAGTTAACCCATTACCCGCCATAATGCATATATGAACGCATTAAAATAATTTGCTGTTCAGTTGTTATAATTTTGGACAAATTAAACTATTTATGCTGTTATTTTAATTGTTTTTATTTGAATAAGTATTTTAAGAACTGTCCCAATTTTAGGACATTGGCAGAATGCATTCAAACATAAAATAAAATTTAAATTCCTAAATATTGGTTTTGTTTGAGTCCGCAGTCTATTGGTTTTATAAGGTGATATTTTCGGTCATAGCCTTAGACTTTTATGGATTTGTTCTTTTTTGGCTATATTTCACACCTGATAGATAGCCTAAAACTATTTTACGCCGAATTTCAAGTAGTGAAACTTTCTCGCAAGGATTCGATATTTGATATAACCGCCATTATCCAAGAACTGGGTAAATAATGCTCACCAACATTTTTTTTGTCGAATTCTGGTCCTATATAAGGATATTTGCTTATCTAGCAAGTCGACACCGCCCATATTTTTATTATATTCACTAAACAGCCGAGTTATTGGGACAGTTACATATTGTTTATATTTTCTTGAGAAACGTTTAACACTTCCTAACGGTAATGCGTCACTGTAATTTGTCGTCATACAGTTTTATTGTCTTTTCATCGCACCATCAGAATTTCATTATCAGTCGGTTAGCTCATCTGCATCTGGTGGTATAATGGTAAGATTTATCTGGCTATGATCAACATTTTCTATGCTAGACAAAAATTCCTCATCTTCCATCAACGCAGTAAGCTCCGGAATGGTTAAACATTTTTTTGAAACCATTTCTAAAAAAAATTTATTTATATAAATATATTTTTCACTTTACGCCAATGTTCCAAAAATAGGACTTTACATTTAGAAGACGAACTCTCTTACCTCACACTCTTTTAACGCAAAACTGCTTATTGAATACATAAAACAAAACAAACAAAACAAGTTTTAAAGAAAAATAAGTTGTTATTCCCCTTTTTTATGTTTTTCAATGGAAAATATACAAACGCACACATGACAGGTTGAGATAGTAAGTTTTAGCTTAAAGTTGACAATCATTTGCAACAAAGTATCAAAAAAGGTAAATATTTTCTAAAAGCCTGCTGTGTTTTCGTCCTATTTTAGCAAATACATGTAACCTACACGTTGCAGTTATTAAAATATTGATTTTTTAAAATGCGTCCCAAAAATATGACAATGGTAGGTAATAGGTAAAAAAAATTGTTTCGTGGTAATCAACACCTTCGATTTACGTGTAGCCCTTTGCAACTAATCTTGCTTTGTGACGTACGACTTTTCCATGAGTGTCTTGCTTTTTTTTAAATGTCCATTTATACTTGACTGGCGTGTTACCCGGCGGTAGGTCAACCAATTCCCATGTCTTATTCGCTAGCAAAGAATCAAACTCTTCCTTCATCCACAAATCAACGCTATCACTCGATACTGCTTGCTTGAATGTGGATGGATCACTTGACATAAATGCATAAGCAAACGTAGAATAGTTGGGTTTCGGTTTGTTTGCATTTCGTGCTGATTGAACTCCTAGAATTTCTATTCTATTTACTTACTTTACGCTGTGAGAAGTGGCCGTGTTTTCTAATTTTCTAAAAGAGTGATATGTGAAAGAAACATTTTTGTTCTTGGATTTGCTAATTCATTTTTCTTCAGTTGGATTCTGATATCAAAATGATAAAGGGAAAGTTCCCAGAATATTGTGGTCCTGAAAGGGTTAAAAATGTCTCACAAAGTTTCAGGGGCCAGCCATGGGCATGTCTTCCACCTACTATGTAACTGTAAATAAAGTGCAAAAGCACTTTAGATCTAACCATATAAAATTTCGTTACGATTATCTGTAATAGCTCTCGAGAATTATTCAAAAATAAAACGCTCCTAGACCACTGTGCGCTGTTGAAAGTATCGCTCTTGTTAAAAAAGGCTTTAATGTAACAGTACTGCTTACTGCAAGAAGTGTTTTTATAATCTGTTCTAGATTCTACAAATCCGAGAAATTCCATCTTTTTGTCCGACTATATTACTAATAAGTAAACGTATTAAGGCCATCAAGTCTCTTTAACACTACTTTAATTAAAAACTAAAAAAGAAGTTTACATTAAATTTCCATATCAAACATCTCAATTTGGTTAGTTGGTACTGGCAGTAACACCTCTTGCCAATTAAAACTACTAGTTTAATAAACAAAACAAAAAACTATACTTTATAGTTTTCCTACTACATACATGTATGTATATGTGCATATGTAGGTGTATATTGGCCATGCCCTGCAAATAACGCGACTAATCCATACATTCATGTAAAGACTAGTCCAAAGAGGAGTAGGAGTACTCCAAAACTACTCCAAATATATGAAGAAAAGGTGGTCCATTTAACATTCCTAGGACTGGACCATATAACCCATCGGAGTAGTCCCAAAACTATTCCATGGAGTACTCACGAGGGTTAGTTTTAAACAACAACAACAACTCAATATGCAATCGTGTTAACACGAAACCATGTCGTTTAACTACAAACTCTTGTTTAACTATGACATGGTCCATGACTGAATTACATTGGACCATGTTGTGAGTAGTCCATATCATCTAAAATGGATCACGTAGTCCAATATTATTTGCAGGGTGTATTTTGTAATAGTGTAACAACCACATTTAACCAATGCTGCGTTTATTGACAAAACTCATTTGTATTGATGCTACAAAGCAGTGTGTGGTAGATGTAATAATAGAAGTAGTGACTAGTAATGCAATATTTTTGTAGCTATATAAAAGTGTGTAAATATGTGTGTGTGTGTGTGTGTGTGTGTGCAATTTTATGGCATAGCAGATTGTTGTTTATTTACTCATTCTGTAAATAAGTGAATGTAAGTGAGATTGCGAGTGTGGTGCAGTTGTATTCCTTCTCTGTAATTGTAATAAATTGCATTGTAGTTTTAATAGATTGCACTTGTATTTTAAAACATTTGTTACATTTGTAAATATTTTGTTGTTGTTGTTGTTATTGTTGCTATTGCCATTGTTGTTGTTGTTGTTGTGTGTCTATTTTATTATGCACAATTGTCGATATGCCATGCAAGTGATTCTAATTTCATTGGTTATGCATGATAGAAGTGCAGGCAGGCAGTCAGGCAGTCAGCCATTCAGCTCTGGCAATGGATATTTTGCATTTATACTCGTATTCTCTAGTCTAACAGCAATTGAATAAATAAAGTTAAAAATAGTTAAAAAATAAAAAAATTAAATAAAACTAAAATTAAATGGTTAAAAATATGTGTAAGCAAAAAACAAATAAAGGGGCATGTTTATGAATATAAAATGTACTCTACACTATATTAATAAAAAACTCCATTTAATTTTTATTTAAAGACAAAAACAAATCTTCAAAATTTTTGCATTTATTAATAATGATGGTAAAACATTTAAAAATGTAACCAATTTTGCTCTAATTCACATAAGACATAAAAATTTTAGTTCAAAATTTCCATTCATTTCATCCATATTTTGTGCGATGCACCAGTAAGTAAACTAATAAACTATTCCTTTCTAAAGCCTCAATAGCCACTATTTCTTCTGGTAGGGTACCAATAAAGGCAATTGTAATTGTTTTTAATGACAATCGCAATTAGATATGCAATGCATTTAAATTATTGAGCGCGCTAATGCATGATTGACATGATTTGACAGTATAAATTGAAGGGTTTAACAACAGTACAACGCAGCAAAATAAAAAAAAAACAACAGCAATGAATCAGTACAAATTTTCTGTTTATATACGTGCCCCAACATTAAAAAAACATGTATTTGCATTAGGTTGGCCCATTTAAAAGTTAATTTGTAACCAATTTTAACATTTATATCTCGTTACAAATATGATTACGTTTACATTACATTTCTTTTGCATTGAAATGCGACATTTAATGCAAAATCAAAAAAAAAATTGAATTCCTTCTATATGTAAATGCATCACAAAACTTCAAACACGTTGTATCATCATCATATCATCTTAATATTTTTTACAACGCATTTCTACAATCCACAAAGAACAAATTTAGATTGATACTATTTTTTTCAGATAATCTTGTAGCACTCTATTATACTTTTATATAGCTACTCGTATTTATAAACATATATAGAAAATGTTAATGTTAAAGTATATGTTAGATATATATGTATATTATTTAAATTAAGTTTAATTATGCTGTAGCCAAATAATGCATTTAAAATGTCTAACATTTAAAGCAAAAACAAACGCAAATTAAAATTAACAAATGATGACAATTTATTTCGCATAAAATTTTTGTGGGTTTACCTAAAAGCATGCTTTAGTTTTACATATTTGAGTGTGGCCCTAAATTATGCTAAACTTTTCATATAAATTTTAAAATTTAATTGCCTGCAATAATGGCGCACTAATGCATGAATGAGTTATAGGGTTTTTCAGTGATATTTGGCAATTTTATAAATATTTTAGATACACATAAATTTGCAGCCTAATGCAAAAAAAGAAAAACTTAACACAGACTGGTAAGCCTCTGTTAAAGTAAAACAACTGTTAGCTTAACACATGTCTTGTAAAACGATCATGACAACAAATAATTTAAAGAATTTACCTTAAAGTGGGGTTAAAATATTTTATTGTTTTAACAAATAAATGGATACCTGAATATATTTTTACAATGGAAATATTTGTTAAGCATATAATGTTGACAATTTAAATTGTGTGAATTTTTTATATAAAAAGGCTGAAGACGGCTTTAGTGACATTCTTCAAATCACTTTCAAAATTATATCGCTAGCGTTTTACCTCAAATCAAGATGCAATTACATTTGTAAACCACTATTTTGAAGGCCGCGAGGAAAGCTATTTTAATCAAGAGGTAGAATTGCTGGATAAGCGTTGGACTAAGTATATTGAAGTTTTAGGAGATTATATTGAAAAGTAAAAATATTTTTGGAAAACTAACTATTCTCTATTCTCTTGGCATAATCTCTTTCTGTGCTAGGCCAAGAAGTTTCCGAATCGCGATCGTATAAATGTGCTTAGTTTATGTTTTTATGCAGTATAAATTAAGTACTGCTCAAAATTATAGCGCACTTTTAAAATAAATGTTTCAATGAGTTTATGCGGAAAACTAACCCATAGAAAAACTTTTATTTTAATTTTTTGTTTACTTTATACTTCTGCGAATACAATGAGCAAACAAATGGGGATAATAAAATATAGAGGAAAGAGTGAAAATGAAATGATGACATAATGTCAATATTTGATGTGTCAAAATTAAAGCACATTCTCTTGAAACATATTGATAAATGAACTAAAGCCAGATTTACACGATTGAAAGTTTCTTCAAAATTGCTCTTCAAAATGCTTCATACTCGTGTAAACAGCAAAAATTCTTCAACATTTATTTATTTAATAGTTATTAATAGTTGTTAAATAAATGAATTTTGAAAAAATTTTGCTGTTTACACGAGTTTGAAGCATTTTGAAGAGCAATTTTGAAGAAAATTTCAATCGTGTAAATCTAGCTTAACTTTATATTTTCTCATGGAATTTGACTCAAATATGTTCTATTACTTCAGTTTTAGTTAAAAACAGTACAGTTTATGTTCAAACTACGTGGTGTCATTACATCATTCCATTGTAAACGTGATTTTTACATTTGGAATAATGGGTCGAAAAACCGTCACTTTGGAGCAAAAAATTCTATAAAGGCATTTCTTGCTGAAAAGTTGTCCCATTCAGAAATGTCAAAGAGTCTTGGTGTTTCACGAAAATGTGTGTTTCATACAATGAACCACTTACAAATAAACCAGGTCAATGACGTTCCAAATGCACAACACCAGTCCAAGATAGGTAATTGGTGCAAATGTGTAAAAGAAATCGACCAGCTAGTATTCGGCAACTTGCTTCTGAATGGTCATCTACCATTGGGAAGTCAATAAGTGCCAGTACAACCCGTCACCGACTTGTTAACCATCGTCTTAGAAGCTACACCAAGAAACGACGCACACTGTGGCCACTGCGGCAATAAATCAATTTGGACCTTCTGTCCGATTTTGATGATTTTTGCACAGATGGTTAAAAACTATCTGAAGGTCATGTGTGGAAAATTTCATGCAAATAAATCCATTGGTTTTCTGTCCCGAGCAGCGCAAAGTTGAAGTATGTGAACAAGTCTCAAATGTGATAGTTTTCTATGTTATATTCAAAAGCTTGTTACTTATAAACTATACACCGAATGTACCTTATAAGTATTTTTTCACTTAAAATAGACATTAAGCATTATGTAAATTAAAAAAAAAAAAATTTAAAAAAAAAAATTCCTTTGAATATATATTTTGAGCCAAAAAAATAAACATTTATGATTTTCTTTTAGACTTTTAGTTGTGTGCGAAGCAGTGCGACACATGGAGTCATATACCAAATTAAAGCTGAGAGTCTCAGCTAACAGACTAAAAAAAAAACCTGCCCCAATTTGCCCGCCGCCGAAAAAACAATGAAAAACCAAAAAATTACAGTAAAAAATATGCGTTATTTTACGCGTGCAAAAACAAATGGGCATTCTTTCTTTCTTTGCTACTCGTACACGTAGCCGGTGCCAATTTGGGATCGAAAAATACGAAAATTTCATTGCATGTGTACTATATAGAAAAAACCTAAATTTGAGTCCCCATTACAAAAACAAATGTACACAAAAGTGTTTATCAAAGCAATATCGGTACATTGTTTACGTAGACTAAACAACAAAAAATCTAAATGTGAACTCACTCCACATTAAATGAAGAGCTTTACATATATTATCAATAACCTTACATTGATCGCATTTTTCTCTTAAAAATTAACTCCGTTATCCGTTATAAACTTTCTTTACATTTGGGGGATTCACAAGGTGTCATAAAGTCATATGTCTTAAAATAATAACATGAAAAATACGACTGCTGTGAACAACCCCTCATAATTCAGTGTGCTATTTTAAATTTAAATCAGCTGATTTAAAACAAATATAAAAATTAATATTGTTTTCCACAATGCCAAAAATAAGTGAAAAAACTAAAATAATAGCCAGTTTGTGCGAAAAATACATTAGATGTTGTGATGGCAAACTCAAGTAAATAAACAAAAAATGCTCAGCGCAGGTCTCTTCTGATTAATTACGACAGCACAATAAACATAGCAAGCAAAGTTCTATTAATTTAAGACACTTTTTGTTTACAAAGCAACAACAATATATTTAAACCATTGTAAAATGTTAGAACATTATGACAATATAACATGATAGCACACCTTGTGAATACCCCAATTATACATAATATATTTTATATGTAATGTACTATACACAAGTATAATTACTGATGTTAGGAACATCAACTTTTTGTGCTCAACTTAACCGAAATTAAGGATCACTACCGGAAAAGAGAGAGAGAGGTCTGCGGGAGCCTAGTATCGCTAGCGATCAGTCGGAGGTGGTGACCTCGGAAGAGACATTTTTTTTACTTAAATTAAATTCAAAACAAGATATCAACAATATAAAGATATGTAATTATCTTCAGTATGAGACAGACAAAATTTTTAAGCTAAATTTGTCGTTAAAATTATAAATGTAGACACAAAATTTTAGTTGTTTCACTTTTTACTAATACTACTAAATTCAATATTTTAATAATAGTAAAGTAAGTAAATTTTTGGATTGAGATATGTAATTGTGGTTTTGTTTTCGTATGGTTTTGCTGATGTTAGAGGTACAAATACAATAAAAGGACCTGAAATGTAATCAATACTGGATAAAAAATTTGGACTATTAAATCTTTACTATAAGCACAAGTTACTTTCAAATAAGAAACAAACCAACATTCCCTTTTTTTGAATCTATTATAATAACAAATATATTAAGGATGTTATATCGCCTTATGCAAAGTAACATAATCCATTTAACATATTAGTAGTTGATAACTCAGTTATCTTTATTTGAAAGAAACTTTTACTTATAAGAAAATTGCAAATATAATTTATGGTTTATATATTCGTTTTCAAAAACTTTAAAAACAACATACAGTGGTCTATCGGTTAGTTAATTCGAACTTAGCTCTCTCAAATTACTAAATATCCTGAAAGGCATATAAGTTTATTTAAAATAAAATATTCCGAATATATAACACAAAGTATCTAAGCAAAAAAAAAATGAAATCTACAATTTTAAATATTATTTGGGAACCGAAAAAGGTAAGATGGAAGCCAATTTCGGGCCCGTAATGCATCATTTTTTGATATCCTCCGACCCATATATCAATTCATTTAGAACGAAATTTAAGCTTAAAAAATTAGATTATCACGAAGATGTAAAAAAGTTGTTAGTAAATGAAATAGAGTGAAACTGACAAAATTTTTGTATTGGAGTTGTATGGGGGGTGGGTGTTGCAGTGGGCGGATTTTCTTCATATTTTCAAAACAGCATTTAATAGATATTATATGCATTTTTGCGAAAAATAAACATTCTAGTTACAAATTTACAGAAGATATGGCATTTTTTAAATATCATTTGTATGGGAGGTGGGCGTAAAAGTGGGCGGATTAAGTTCATATTTTCAGGAGCTCATTCTACAATTATAATATTAACGTTTTATGAAAATTGAGTTGATATATTTAAAATCATGGAAGTTATGCCACATTTTCTATTTAAGTTGTATGGGAGGTGGGCGTAAAAGTGGGCGTATTTAAAAAAAAAAAATTAAAATTCTTAAAAAATTTAACATAAATGTGTGCAAAATTTCATGAAGCTCCGAAACCTCCTTGATTTAAGGCCATTAAATGCACTACACGGTCACAGTGTGCGACGTCCTTATCGAAACAAGGTTCAAAAAAAAAAAAAAAGATTTAATTGATGTAAGAAGTATGCAAATTGGTCTGAAAGGGATTGGAATAAGGTTATTTTTAGTGACGAATGCCACTTTGAATTGATAAATCGTAAAAATTAATAATTTATTCGACAAACAATGCAGGAGAAGGATCAACCATTTTGCTTCCAGCCAAGAATACAAGGAGGTGGTGGCATTCTTAGCGTATGGGGATGTTTTGCAGCCCATAGTACCGGCTTATTACTCTTTCATGAAGGTCGTTTAAATGCTAGAAGCTATATTGATTTAATATCCGAAGAACTTGCATCATATTTTGATCAAATTTTTGGCGCTGAATCAACTCAAGTCTACTTTCAACAACACAATGCCCCCTGTTATAAGGCGAAATTTTCGATGGCACGGTTTAGAAACAATAGTAATCCCCTATTAGATTGTCCACCGACATTGCCAGGTATCAACCCAATCGAAAACTTTTGGTCTATTATTGATCGTGACCTTCAAAACTACTAAATAAGAACTAAAAGTGAATTGCTCAGCGCTATAAAAGACATTTGGTCTAAAGTAACCACTGATGACTGCTACAAATTGATTAAATCAATTCCAAACCGGATCAAATATATTTTAAAAGCCATAGGGGGAAGTATTTCATCATACTAAGTTCAAATGTTGATCAACTTTTCATAAAATGAATAAAATTTTTTAAGTGCGCTATAATTATGAACTATTAATTTGAGACTTCTTTTATTAAACAACCTCAATTTTTTTATTTTTTATTATTTTAAACTGAATTGTGATATTAATTTAATAAATCTGAATAACTATGTTAATTTAAAACCAAAAAACAAACCACTTTTTTAAATTTTTGAAAAAATATAATGAATATTAAAAAATATATAAAAGCGCGCTATAATTTTGAGCAGTACTTTATTATTTTACATATTAAAATAATAATAAAATTTAGTTTTATAAAATATACAAAACATTCCCCCTGCCCACGATGTCGAACGATAACGCTCGCTTAGATAAGATTTAAGACAAAAACTTGATTGTGGAATGTAGGGGCGCTTGTAGCACGGTATATTATTTTTTTGTTCTTATTCTTATTTTTAATTTTAACAATAGTTGAATTTTAAATTTAACGATTTTTGGATGAATTTTGTTTTGTTTGGTTGCCACTCTATTGAGAAGGGTAATGCAGTTCAACTGTCAAAATATAAAAGGAGACATTTTCGATAAAGGTTTTGTTATTGGTTTATATTTTTTATATGTGTGTTGATATTTGCTGAATAAACGTTAATTTTCCATTAAAAAAATATGGTATAAAAAGCGGCCATATTTTTAACTCGTGCCATTTTTCCGTGCTAATAGCTGCCTATACGTGGCCTTTAAGATTTTAACAAAAAAAAAAAAAACATACTTTTGACAAAAATTTTCGGCAGAGCAACAAATAAGTCAGATTTAACTAATATAGCAGCATAAATTAATCGATGATCGTTTTGTTAATTAACTAAAGGTAACTAGAAAAAAAAACAACAAAAACACACACATATATATTTTAAATAACCAAAACCAAAATCTCTTTACAGCACATATATACAACCCTACATACATTTATCTGTACATCATCACCAAATTTTCTTCGAAAAGAAACATAATTTTCACGGGAACGGGAAACCCTGAGCATAAACCCGCCCAGCTGTAGATTTCTTGCCTAGGAAGACTTCGTCCGTGCTTGGCAAAATGTCCGTTCAGAGAAACCCAAAAAGAACTTTACCAAAAATCATCTTCGGATAAGACCGATAGGTAGAAAGTACAAGAAAAGTGCCATAAATAAAACAAAAGTGTCTAAAATGAGTGCTAAAAAGGCTTAAAATTTAGATTTTTTATACGAATGATAAAAATAATATAAAAAAAAATTGTTTAATTGATTTCCATATATAAGTTAATAGCTAAATCAAAAAAAATTATCCAAAAAGAACAAGCACAAAACTAAAGAACAAAAATCCAAATGAAAAGACAACAAAAACATAGTTAATGTAATTCTTTTTTTATTAAAATATAAATGTTTACACCAAATCATGTCTTAAAACTAAAATTTCATTGTTTAACTTAACACTATATTTTCTTTCTTTCTAACTTTAAAAGAAGTTTAATTAATTTTAATTTTTTATTATTTTTTTACTTTAAACTAAATTGTAATGCAAAAATCAATATACAAATTACTAGCGGTGAAATTCTAAAATTACAAAAATTTATACAAAACAAGTGGCCAAAAAGATCTAAAACATAAACAATTTAAGTAATTAATTAAAATTTTATAGAAAAAAAAACAAAACAAAAATCTGAAAAAAAAAAATGAACAAGCTAATAACGTAAAATGTTAAAACAAAATAGAATCATAGGTGATATACCCGACAACCTTTAAAATTTAAATTTTTTTGAGTTACCTAAGAATACAAATTTCATCTACACCAGGAAGGCAGCCGAAAGATCTTTCGACGTGGGATCCTGTAATATGTAAGTCAAATCAATTTTTTTTAATTCTTTTATAACTTTAACAATTTTTATTTACATACAATATCATTTTTACTATGAATATCTTTACCTAAATGATCATGTAAATTTGAGAAAAATGTTAATTTATTTAAATACAAAAAAAAAAAAGAAAACTACATCGAAGTTTAATTAATTTACTTAAATTAATTTTTAAAAGTCACCATGGTCTAGTGGTTAATAGTGTTGTCTAGTAAATCTTAGACCCAAGTTCAAATCCTGTTTGAAACAATTGTTTTGTAATTTTTTTCTTGTTTGAACCTGAGTTCGATTCCTGACGGAATCAAGAATTAATTTTTTTTATCTATGAATTTTTTTTTTGTAAATATTGATTTTTGCATATTTTTTTACTTTTAATTATATTTTAAAATGAGTTGAATTCTATTTTTTTATTTTAACAATATGTTTAAGGAATTTTTATTAATAAATATGTATGTATAGATTTAAAATGCATTTCTAATCGTTTTTAACTGGTTCCTGGTGAACTAATCGTTCAGGGTAATTGATTTTTTTTGGGATCATACTTTTGTTTTTTTGTATGTCATGCCTGTTTTTAGTATGATCATGGTTGGGAGGGGAAAATACTGTTTTACCATCTTACAGTATGTTCAATAATTTAAATGTCTGTTTCCGATTTTGTTTTGTCAAGTCTTCGTCTGTTTCTCAGCTTGTCTTGTGAGAGCTATCTTTTTCTTCTAATTTTTTTTCAGCACGCACAAAATTATATAATAATATTCTGTGCATGTCAACATAAAGTCTTCTTTAATAGCATCAAATCCCCCCCCGATTGCCGATGAGATATTAGCCGGAAGAAAAAAAAGTTGCGTGCTGGCTAGTTTTAGAGACTTATAACAAACATTTGACCCATATGCAAAATATAAAACTGTTATATGCTACAGGAATGAACAAACTTGATTGAGTAAAAAAATATATACGATAAAAAGTTTGTGTCTTAAGTCTTATCTAAGCGAACGTTATGGTTCGACTTCGTGGGCCAGGGGGATTTTTAGATATCCGACTATTCCAATGTTCTAATAATCGTTCTTTTACATCGTTTACTATAAACATACAAAAGAGAGTGATAGTGTCGCCATTATCAACATGTAAAATTAATTCATGTATGCAATAATTAACGTACGGTTTTTGAGTATGATATTTTATATATGTTGATGTGTTTGTTAGCCTTAAAGTGTGTCTTAACTAGCGTGAACTTCAATCCTCAAATAAGATTTTTTTGCATAAAGCTGTCAATGTTTACTTGAAGGTACATATTTAAAGAAGTAATCTAAGTAAACATTTAATGTGTTTTACATGTTAAATTTACACATGAAATCTACATTTGTTAAGAATTTTTACTTTTGAAAAATACTTACTTGAACTTACTTTGAAATCAGCCAATTTCATGCACGTAAATTCTAAGCCATCAATGTCAAATATATAAGTAATACCACTAAATAAACATAGCACGTATTTGACCATAAACTAAAATCCTTGTTAAACATTTATGAAAATTATATTAAAACTGAACTTTGCTAATACAAACATATTTAGTTGAACTTAAGTTAAATGAATAGAGAAAACTTTTGTGGGTATTAAATTTATATGTATATTAAGTAGCACTGATGGCAAACATGGCAGAATTGTACTCTTTTTTTTTGATACATTTTAAACACAGTTGGTACCGTGTTACTGCCACGAGTCATATGGTACAATTTCAAAATACTGTTGCATAAAAATTTGGTATTTCAGATGAAACAGATAAAGATCAGCCATGTCACAGAATTTAATTCCGTTCGGAAGTGGAATTATTTCCGTATTTTGCTTTTAACCCATTTCGCTCTGCTGTTCGATTTTTCGAACAGTAAAAATCAAATTTTTTGAAAAAAAAATTTATATATGAAAAAGGTAGAATTTCAAATAAATTTTGGTATGAATGTTAAGTCTCGTCTTATCAAAATTAAAAAAACTATATATCTCCGTGACCACCTCCCTCCCCCTCGTGCTAAGGGGTAAAATTCTGCAACCCATCTTTTTAGACACTTTTTAAATAAATTTATAAGAATAATAAAATAAATAAAATTAAAAGAATAATCATGAGGAATTATTGCCAATATTTGTAATTATGTCACAAAACATATAAACCATGGTTTGCATTAACATGCATGACTTCATATATGTGTAAACTTGACTGTTCGAAATTTCGAACGTTGGCACTTATCCTATAGTTACTAACTGACAATGACACTTGAAAGACTTTTTCAATTCTTTGTGTTATAAGAAAATAGATTTAAGGAAAGAGATTAAATTTGTCTTCTTTCCACTTTGCCAACGGTGGAAAAAAGCATCGACATCAAAAAAGAACGCGGAAGCTGGTAAGTACGTCGTGTATGTCCAGCCAGTCATATTACATAATTATAACAAGGGCATGGGGGGTGTGGATTTGCACGACAATGCTGTCCAGAACTACCGAATCAATATACGTGGAAAAAAATGGTATTGGCCTTTGTGGTATACTACTTTGAATTTGCATTCGGGTTGTGAATGCTTGGAAATTGCATTGCTTGATTGCAAAATACAAAGTTGAGAAACGTATATGAGTCAAAAATTATTCAAAATCTTTGTGACAGAAGCTCTTCTTTTGGCTGAAAGAGGAGAAACTACCGATGATGATATCAGCGATAAGGAATATCGACCAACTAATCTTCCAAAAATTGAGGGAAAACACGTTATAATCAGAAATCCCAAGGGAAAACATCGTCGTTGTCAATTGAAGGGTTGTGGTAAGCCCACAATTTACACACAAACTGTTTCAAGCAAAAACATAAATAAGAACATTTTTTCGCAATTTTTAATTCAATATAATTTTAAACAAAATTTAATAACTTTTGTATCATTTGATTCCACAATATCAAAATAAATCAATAAAACAGCAAATAAATCCAAATGTTTTACTTACATACAAAGTTGACATATAGGATATACGCCAGTGTTCGAAATTTCGAACAGGCTTTTCCGGGAAAACGAAAAATCTGAAATTTTTTTTGACCAGATTTTTGCAATCAGTGGGTCCTAATTACCCTAAAAAAGTATTTTTTTCAAAAAAGAAAAATAAAAATTTAGTCTCGGAGCGAAATGGGTTAAAGAAAAAGTAAAGCGAACTTTCATTCCAAAAAAAATTTTGACTGAGTAGCTTGCCGGCATGGTTATACTTGGTTGTTGTGCAAAACTCGTTCATTAGATTTCATCGCGCGTGTCAGCAAGTTATAATACTATAAAAATACTAAACATTTCAAAGAATGCTAAGGAAAATTTTTTATTGTTCCATGTCTTTTTTCAAAGCTCTATTATGTCTTCAACAGATGGACAGACCGACGGACATGGCTAGATCGACTTTTTGGTTCTACGACCAATATTTCGATGTACTAGAAACGGTTTGACAAACTAAATATATCAGCCTTCTTTTTATTGGTGGGTATAAAAACCGAATAAACATTTAAAACCACACAACACAGAAAACAGTAAAATCTCGTAAAAGTAGGCAAATATTTAAATACACAATATGCTGAAACTTATTTACTCTCAAGTCCTTATTTATACCACATTACTGTTTTAGTTATTTTTGAACTAAATTAGGCTGACATGTCATGACCACCAGAGGACGAACAACAACAAAAAACCCATAACATCAACTTAAGCTTACTTAAAACAAAAAAGTTACTAACTACCAGAAAAAATGCTCTAGCTAGAAAAAAAAAAGAATTATTATTAATAATAATGCAAACAATCATCAACTGAACTGACACTGACAAACATAGAAAAAAAAAACTAAAATAAAAATGAAAAGCAAAACAACATGGTAATAATTTAAAAAATCATGTTTTCTAAACTAAAACTGAGAATGAAAACCAAAACAACTGAGTGAAAACACACACACACACACACATACACAATAAGTGACTTTTGTAACTGACATTTATGAGGCTGAAAGTTTTGAGACGCCTTTAATATAAATATGACAGTTACATGATAAATAAACATTTTATTTAATTATATGAATGTTATATAGCAAAAACACACAATATACATATATTTTGTGTAATAGAATTAAATACAGGATAATTAGAGCGCAATATTTTTTGAAGCAGACTTTTAGGGGCCTGTGTAGTAAATTTTAATGTAATAAATCTGTTGTTGTATGTTTGGCAAATTAAAATGAGTTAAATCAAAAAGTTTAAAGAATTTTATTAAGTTAATTTTATTAAATTAATTTTATTAAAAATATTATTTTCATTTCATAAGCTCATTTTGAATTGGTTTAATTTTGATATTTTGTCTGGACAAAAATTAACTGAGTTACATTTCTATTAATTATGCATTAAAAATGTTGTAAATTGTTTTTGAAAAATATAAAACATGGTGTAACTATACAAGGTGGGTGCAGAAGCACAGCTGACTGACTTTGTTTACAATTTACTTCAAAAGTAATACTTTTTCAAGTGTTTTTGACAGTATTAAATTATTTTACACAAACAAGATACCTGCTGTTTATGTTGTATTGTATTTATTGCCGATTTGCACTCACCTTGTATAGTTACACCATGATATAGAAACAATATTTTAGAATAATAAAATATTTGTTTTTTGACACTTAATAACCAAAGCAAAATAAATTAATGGCCGCAGTATTACCAGTTGTAAAACTAATAGATTTTGTTTACATATGTCAGTTTTGATTTTGCAGAAAAATCATTTGAAATGGAAGAATCGTGCTGCAAAAAACATCTCAGTAAAAAAATTTTTCTTTAGTTAAAAGTACAAAATTAAAAAAAAAAAAACATCTAAAAATTAAATTATCTGGTTGTAAAATTTTTTGTTAATAATATTTTTACTTTATTAAATCGGCTTGAGGTCTTTTATTAAAATTATTTTTATTAAAAATATGAAAACTCTTGTTCGTTTTAAATTTTTATTATATTTTATTCGTTTCCAATATTTCGACCAACTTTGTTGATCATCTTCAAGGACAAAATATAATTTAATGTTTAACACAGTGTTGTCCGAAGTTAATATCTTAAGTTTCTATCACTGATTTTTTTGTTAATATAAGTATTTTAAATGGTCTTTGTTGACATTAGGTTTCAATAAGGCGATGCCGCTGGTCACACAACACGCGAAACAAGGACCCAGGGTTAAACAAATTCCGTATCCAGAGCATCAACTATTTCTACCATGCTGTCATCGAGCTCCATGTTTAAGCTACATTTAAATAATAATTAGTATATTTACAACAATTACTTACAACCAATTTTGCTTGCAGTTTGACGAAAAAAACAATTAAAAAAGTTAATATACGGGCTTATTGACCATTTTGATTACCGCTCAAGAAACCAATAAATATTGGTGCAATTGCAACATTTTTATTGCCCTTCTAATAGGCACATGACTGCCGTAACACGGTTGTATTGAATTGGGATAAATGAGAAAAATATTGTTGAAGGTTGCAGTATGAACCAATAAATTGTGAGTTCACACGATTGCTCCATAAATCACACCAACAATTGCTATACTACGGCAATCAGGTGATCTTACCTTACCGCTTATGGCTGCTGAATCACCCTAACCTAGTTTATCATGGAAAGTGTTTTTAAATTAGAAATTATTGGAAGATGTCTCGCTGATAAGTCTATTTATCATAAATGTTCCTAGGTATTATCTTAGATGCACTGCATACACTTGTTTATTTGAAATATTCTGAATAATTATTTAATAAAACAATTGTTTCCTGTGCATACCTCAGAGCTTGAAGTAATGCTCATGTAATATCATACGAGTACACTAACTTTGAATGTATCGAGTTAAACATGTTTTTTTGTTTCACAAATTATGTTTGTAGTTGTTGAAACATTTTAGCAATGACATTTTTAATTTGTTGCTCTTACTCGTGCACATATGACTAAAACTTACTATCTAGTATCCCAACTCCTAAAAACCTAAAACATGTTTAGTTTTTACATTCTATCTCCATGTATATATACATATGTACATATGTACATGTGTTTATTAATAAAAAGGCCACAATTTAATTTTATGCCATTTTAAACAGGAACGAAAAAAATTGTTAAACATTCACATAACATGAATAAATAAAACGTATTATGTATGCAATTGCTATTGTCTCTGAAATATGCAGCATTTAAATAATAAAAGCACCTTAAAAGTATGCAATGAATTTTTATATAATTCATATGTATGGCTAGATGAGTACATTAAACACTGAAACACCAACTAAAACAAACAATAGCAAATGTA
The DNA here is from genome assembly GCA_916048285.2 of Bellardia pandia. Lineage (NCBI taxonomy): Eukaryota > Metazoa > Arthropoda > Insecta > Diptera > Calliphoridae > Bellardia > Bellardia pandia. The sequence continues at coordinate 94,063,466 of OU696531.1, read as the reverse complement.
CAAGTATGTAAACATTGAGGGAAAGAGCAACAACAACAACAACAACAAAAAAACTAAATACAAAAAATATCCTGTAGCTAGGAAATCATATGCAGACAGTGGAAGCTTTTCAATTAAGCCAACACAAATGCAGGTAAAATCCTAAATTTTATAAAAGTTAATATGTTTTTTCCAAGCTCTCACTGTTTTTTTTTCTCTTACCAAATGCAAACTCTGGTCTGAAGAAACAAATGCAAAAAAAAAACAGTTGCAATATTTAAATTTTATTTCAATTCTCTGGCATTACTTGAACATTACTATGGCTGGTATGTTAGTAAAATAAATATAAATACAAGTAAGAAAAATATACAATATTTTTCTAAAGGACCTGGACTAGTGAAAAAAAGCTCTGGAAAAAATTGAATGACAAGCCAACATTAAAGATGTGAAAACTACAGGTTAAATGTTGTGTGCTCTAGTAGGTGGTTCTATGCATCTTTGTTAGCTAAAGGTGTATTTAAGTGACCGAGGACATGACATAATAGTTGGTTATATGTAAACAATTTGACAGAGAAATATGTATAGGAAATAAGGCAACTAAAAACTGAGCAAAGAATAAATCTAAAAGAAATATTAGAAATAAAAAGAATAAAGCAATATTTTAAGATGATATTAACTTAAGGTACGATCACACTTGGCAAATATTTGACGAAAAATACGTAATCACTAAATAAAAAATTTTTGAGTTCGTTTTTTTTTATTTAAAAAAAACTTTGTTTATTTAGGACAAGACACAGCAAATATTTACGCTTATTTTATTTGATGCTATTTGGTCTTGCAAAACTCTTATAAGACTAAACAACGTCAAACAAATTTGTGCTAAAACAAGTGGTTACGCTTTTTTAAGTAAATAATTGTCATGTCTGACCACGCCTTAAGTTTAAGAAGTTATAGGTAAACTAAAATATTTATAAAATTATTTACTGCATACTCTTAATAATTAGTATATCAATATATTATTTGTTATGAACTGAGTAAAAGTCTTGAAATGTTGCTAATTTAAGAGAACATGCCAAAGTTTTGATGATAACAGCGAAACATTCACCTCTTAATTCAATATTTTTAGGACTATCCAACATTGAAAAATATCAATTTTAAAATATTTTGAGTCTTTTTATACCCTACACCACCATAGTAGAGAGGGTATATTGGATTTGTGCATATGTTTGCAACGCCCAGCAATATTGGCCCAACACTCATCTTAAAGTATACCGATCGACTCAGAATCACTTTCTTAACACAAATTTGTCTCATCTGTATACAAACAATACGGTACAATTTTATTGTAATCGGTCCATAATTAGTCGTAGCTCCCACAAATGGCGCACTTCCGAAAATCACTTAAGAATGTTGGTAATCAAATAAAATTCGACACAAATAATATACAGAAATGACGACACCTAATTTTATAATGGTCGGTCCGTAGTTAATCGTAATCAACTTTAACCTCCATAAATCTTTTAAAAGTATTATATATATAATACTTATATTATCATGACACTAAATTTTTGGATTATCGGTCCACAATTGTTTTATCTTCCATATAACGCCCATTTCTGAAAAATTGTTTTATACATATACTGGGTGTAGGGTATTATATGGTCGGGCTTGACCTTCTTCTTACTTGTTTTAACTGAACACTAACGTACAGTTTAAAATATTTTTAGGTTCATTTGCTAGTAAATAAGAGTTACAATAGGTCTAGGTGCTTTTGTCGATTATTCTTTTATATGCAAAATTATTCAAATCATAAATGTGTGGTTACTTAGACCTTTTTGAAATTAACAAAACAACTAAGAATGTAAAACCCCACTATAATACCCTATACCCAGTATATTTGGAAAAATAAATTTTCAAAAATGGGCTCTGAAAATCCTTACTATATTTTAAGGACAACCAAAAATTTTAACTCAAATAACTTATGAAGTTAAAATTAAAAATATTGGGAGGTTTAAAATGATTTCCGATGTAATAAAATTCAACTGTATTGTTTTGTAAGTATTCAACAACTGTAACTATTTATTTACTTTCTTATTTAATCATTTGTACATTTCTTTTCAATTCAGCTAAACAGTTACTATTAACAATTTTTGGACACAATGTTAATCATTACTTATATTTTAATATTAAGGATATACAAATTCAAGTATTTAATTCAGATGTAGAGTAAAGTTAAATTAAATTAAACTGGTAAAGATGTAAGTATAAATTAAGGAAAAAATAATAAATTCAACTATAAAAAAAACCTTATGTGGAGAAAACCATTATATGCCAAAAAACCGCTCATCCAAAAATGTAGTGGCATGACTTCTATGCATATACCCAGTAAAAAAAAATCGTGTTTTTTGAAGCACTTAAGAGAAAAAGCGCATAATCGAGCGCTTCAATGAAAGCGCTATTTTGAAGCAGTAAATGACAAAGGCAGGGCAGAAAATGCATTTCAGTGTGCTATTTCTCTAGAAAAATATAGTTTTCACAATAGTATTCTTCAAGTTATTAATTAAAAACTGAACTCAAGGCTAATTAAATATTTTCTCTAATATAATCAAAAATATATATACTTTGTTAGGTCTTAGATGAATATTTCTCAGTGTTACACATGGAATGACGAACTTATATATACCCTTATTCACCAAAATATTGCTCAATTATACATAAAGGCCTATAAAATTGGAATATCAATAAATATTGGAATATCAACAAAAGAAAATCGCAAAACGAAATTTTTTATAGTTCGGTCCGTGTTTGATAATAGACTCCATATAAAGTACACTTCCAAAATTCACTTAAATACGCAAAAAACTGGTATAAATAATGTTAAACGGCTAAAATTTCACATAAATAATTCCTATAGTTAAATAAATTGTTGTTCAAGATTTTATAGTGGTTGGCCCATAATTGGTCATAGCTTCTCATATCCGAAAAAATCATTAATCTTTATATATATTATAAATATCGGCACTGGCCCAAAACTTTATATAGATAATTTAAAAATACACAAAAATCATTCCACAAAATTTTGTAGAATTTCCCATATCCCCCATATAAAGCCCTCCTCCGAAAATCACTTCAAAAGTCATAAATCTCTTGTAAATATTGGTACCGATACAAAATTTTACACGGATCATTTACATTTTGCCAAAATCAAACTGCTGGATTTTCAGAATATTGTTCCATATTTGCATATATCCCCCATATAAGGTCCACTTCCGAAATTCACTTTAATAATAATATGTATCTTAAATATATCGTTATTACGTTATTCTCATATGCATAATATTCACTGTGGCAATATTTAAGAAGTTCGGCTCAAGATTTATCATAGCTGCCCTATAAGAACCATTTCCAAAAAACAATTTAACCCACAAAAATATCTAACAAATATCGCTATCGAACGCAACTTTATACAGATCAGAAATTTTAATCCAGAAATCATATTAATATCGGTTATACGGCAATTATGCTACTGGATTTTGTAGCAGTCAATTAACAATAGCTCCTGAATTAAGCCCACTTCCTTCCTATAGTCAGTTTAGTTTTCGTATATGTTATTACGTTTATGTGGAGGGCACAGAGAATGGCACAACTCGCTCATAAAATATGGATAGCTAAAAAAATGATAGAATACTTTTGGTTGCACAATTGGAATAATATATAAAGCATACTTTTAGGTGTTTTGATAATATTTTATTAACATTTTGTGTTTGCTTTTTTTACAACAATTTTTGTGTACAGTTTTTTGACTGTTTTGTTGGTACACATCATTCTTTTAATTGATAGTATATTGCAATTTTTTTTTGTTGTTAGTTTCTGTATTTTTTCTGCATTTTTCTCATTTTTTGTTGCAGGATATTGCTCTGCTTAATTGGATTGCATGTTAGATTTAATACCCCAGCTTTGAATGTCTAAAAGTAAGTGTTTTTTTTTTTTTTATTTTCAATTTTATGTCTGTATTTAAAGCAAAACAAAAAAGAAATATTGCAAATGTTTGTTTAGATGTGCCGTAAAAAAATTTAACCATACATGTGTCGAGGTTTGGTGTTATTTGTGCTTTATTTTTGCATCCTATACGGGTGATGCTGATGATGATGATGATGAAAAGCTTATGTTAACAAAAACTAAAATCAATTGTTTTAGAGTACAAAGTTGATGCCAAAATACAAAAAAAAATGAAACAAGAAATATTCATATAGTATAGTAAAAACATAAAGGATATTGTATGTTATCAGGCTTAGCTAGGCAAAAAAAAAAAAAAAAAAAAGACAGAGATTAACAAGAAAAAATTAATACAGGCAACACACAATTTAATTTTATTATACAAGGCAGCGACTGACACTAGTGTTTCAACATGTTAAAAGATAATTAAATTTTAACAGCAGGATTTCTTGAATAAAACTTGGGTGCTTTTAAAACTATGAGTCTCTAATTTATTTGAGAATAATGTAAAGTAGTTATCAAAAATTAAAACCAGAGTTTTAAATATTTTCGACGATTCAAATTCTTTCGAATAGTCTAAATAAAAGAGTAACGTGACTGAAGTTTGTCTGCCTTTAATCAAAAAAGGAAAAAAAGGAAAAAAAGGAATTTTTGCAATTTCGGTCGTTGAAGGGAATAAAACGGGGAAAAATGATAACTGTGTATCTCCAAAACTACTAAATGTAGAATAAATATTTTTAGTTTGTCGGCCTTTAATCAAAAAAAAAGGTGTCTGGTACTTTTTGGACTTTCGAAATTCTAGATGACCAAACGGGTAAAAAAGGCACCCGAAAAACTGTTACATTCTCTGCTGTACATAAATAAATGAAATGCAATTTAAAATGCATCGGACTAAAATCAATTAACAGCAGAAATCTTTTCGTTGCTTTTTTGAAAATCGAATTCTTAAGGCCAATATTTTGTTTATTACATCCCATTTGGTACTTTTTCAAAACAGATTTTCCAAATAAAAAGATCTAGAAATTATTAGAGAGATAGATAATTTCTTATTATTTTGGCTTGAGTTCATTTTTAATTAATAACTCAAATAATACCATTGTAAAGTTATATTTTTTTAGACAATTGGCAAACTGGAATGCATTTCCTATTCTGCCAAGGGCGTCATCAGCAATTTTCATTGTCCACGATCAATCTGTAAACATCATCTATTTAACTTACTGTTTTTTTGGAAAAAAAAATTCGAGAATTATCGTATTTTTTTTTACGTGTTGTGAGTTAGAACAAAATTTTCTCTAATAATTAATAAAAAGTTCAACCGTTTTCACTATGAAAAATAAACAGTAGTCTCTACAAGATCTAGAAATATTGTACCTTAATTTCAGGTTTTACAAATAATTACAATAACAATTTTCCAAAATTATATCTACCCAACGGAAAAAACTGAGGCCGACCGGAGGTTAGACCTGTTTTAAATCACTAACGAGCAGAAATCATTTTGTTATTTTTCTGAAATTCTTAAGGACTAGAAACATATACCTGATACTATTTTGGTACTTTTTTATATAAAATAATTTTCTCCATACAAATTCCAATTAGTACGAATTTATTAAAAAATTATTAAAGAAAAAAAATGGCCTTGATCCTGAATCCCGAGATTTTAAAAAACAGTCCCTTTTGGCATCCTTATAACCAAGAATAGGAATTCTGTAAAACTTATATCTCTGATCAGGAGGAAGATTTAGGATACAATTTGTGAAGCTTTCTTACTACCTAACAAATTTTAATGATTTTAATATTAAAGGAAGTCACATGCATTTTTATTTCTCCACAATGTAGAAAATGTAAAACAGTAGATTAACCATTAAATTATATAAACTAGCTTTCAAATAAAACTTACACCAGCAGTTAGCTGGCTTTCTTAAGCATCCAATTAGTATCAATGTCATGGCGATCCATGCGTTGTTTGCGATTTACATTCATTTAAAAGAGCTTAGAAAAAATGCCAGAAACATTTTCTAAAATTTCACAGGTTGAAGCTTTCTGAACTATTTCTGGAATAAATTGGAGTATGTCGGATATTTATATTGTAGAGCTTGTTATAATTTGTTGTAATGTAAATATTTGGAGGTCAATAGAATCAAACTCTATACGCTTGCTCACTCACAGACTTTGCGATCTGACACAAATAAAATTAGGCCTTTAGGAACCTGAAGAGTTGCAAAATACACATTAGTAAAACAAAAATTCTGAATATAGAAGACGATACATCTATACCTATAAGTTTAGTGCAGCAAATCTACAAAAATGTTTTAATTAACAGAACATTGTCATGCCGATCTGAAGCAATATTCTCAAGTTTTGCATCAAGTTTATCAGATCTATGCTGTTGAAGATTCTAATTTGCATGTTAATGGAATACTTAGTAAAGAAAATTCATACCAATAATTTAATGTCAAAATATCAGTCTCCATACTTAATTATTTCGAACCAAACGTTAATTAGTGTATAATCCGGAAAGTTAGTCGTAGTATTACTCAAACTTTCATCAACCGCTTCCTCATAAGACGCATTTTGTGCCCTCGTGTTTAGGGCAATTTTATAAATCTTTTTTTCGAAAGGAAAGTACGAAAGTACGGAGCAGAGATAGAAGGTTAGTATATTCTAAAAAAATGTTGGGGAGGAAAAATCAATGGGGTTGGTGCAAAGGTGCAATTAAAATAGTTAGGTCGAGAGGGCAAAATTATAAACCTATATACGAAGGGAAAGTACCCTAAGGAGCGGAGATAGGATATAAATATGTTCTACAAAAATGTTGGGGAGGAAAAATTAATGGGGGTTTGTAATACATTTGAATACTCCAGAGGCGCCCTGAAATTTGTTAGGTCGATGGGTGTAAAATTTATAAAAAAAAAACTAACTTTTGTAGGAAAGTCCCTTAAGGAGCAAAGGTAGGATGTAAGTATGTTCTACAAAAATTTTGTGGAGGAAAAATTAATTGGAGTCAGTCTGACATTTTATTACTCTAGGGGCGACTACGCGGCAGTTATTGGGCATTTTATTATTTTTTTCACATTTACCTTGAACCTTGACCTCTATGAGGCGCCATTTATCCTCAACCAAAGTTCCCCATTTTTGTCCCGTCTATTATTTGCTAAGCCAAGCAAAACAAAAGGCCGTAGCACTTCAAAATCTTGTTGCAAAAATTTGCATATATTTTTGCTACTAAACACCTCTTTCAACATAAATACGTTTACCAAAAGTGCAGTGAATTGCTAATACTTTGCATGAAAAAATATGAAAAAGTGCACAAACAAGCATTGAGATTCTGCCTTGTTCTTCAGTCAGGCCAGCTGACTACTCAAAATTTAGCGACGCTTTACAGAATTCAAAATTTAAAAACCTGCTAGCATGCCGGAGTAAACTAAACTGATCCGTTGACTATCAGCTGTCATTGGTTTTAACATAAATGTAACTTTAATTTACTTAAATACAAACATACCTTATGGCATAACTAAAAACCTTGACAGAGACTTTACACTTTTGTATAAAATTGTTAATTTATTGTTCAATCAATTGTCAACTTTTGACCATTTTGTGAATTTTATTTCACTCTAACATTCAATAAAATTTTATTCAAGTGCACTCATTCACCCTTAATAATTAATTTCAGCACCCTTTAATTATTTTTATCAACCTCCACAAACTGAAAAAAAACAACCTACAATTTTATATTTAACTCTAATCTAAATATTGCATTAAACGTTTCAACCTTTCATTCAACTAAATACGCCATCATCATCATTTTCAATATTAGTATATGTTGTGTCTTGCTATGACACCAGCAATGTTTGTTACTTTGTTATTATTTCCTTTTAATGTCTGGATTTTTTCACACACCTCAAACTAAAAATTGCAAATACAAAGTACAAAACAAAAAAAATAGAATAACTAAAACAATTTATCTAACGTCTATGCCATGTTCAAATAAAAACCCATACAAATGAATTGTGTTTCCAAAATCGCTTTTACTACAAAAACACACAGAAAAAAACGGGGCGGGCAAAAAAAAAAAGAACATCATCGTCATCATTGCAATCAACATTACCATACTATATGGTGTAGTTAGTCATCACATTCTAAAGCTACTGCTGTGCTGTGCTATGCTAGCATGCATGTTTTTTTAGGGTTCAAAATCACACACTGTTAAAGGAGAGGTAGGGTTAATTTTTTGTTTGATACATGTTTTTGTACACCCGGTACTCTTTTAACGCTGTATGTACGAGTATAAAAGTTTTAAATTTAAAATATTGGAAAAACACTTTCTTTTAAATGCATTTTTACATGTGTTTAAAGAGGCATTCATAGTCAGTCACAAGTCTTAGCCATGTACAGTGAGAGTCAAAATATAGTCAACACCATATATTATTAAAAGAAAAGCTTAACTATACAAATATAAATAATATTATATTAAAAGATTATACTGCATTTTTATATAATTATTTAAGTATAATTAAATTCACAAAAAAAAGAAACAGAAAGAATACCGCATTCAATTTTAATTGATTTATTGTTTCACAAGACTAGTTTTTATGTGTCAAAATAAACTAAACAGTGGCGTGATTCTTATACAAAAAACCCGCTATCATTCCAAAAGCAGTGGTAATTATTTTATTTTTCTTTGTTTTTATTGTTGCTAGTTAGTATAATGGTGAAATACAATTCAAAATATTTGCAAGTTTTATAATTTATATATATATATATATATATATACGAGGTCTTATTAAAAAATAACCGCTATTTTAATTTTTTTCAAAAAGTATTTATTTATTCATCAATAACTATATTTTCCCTTTCAAGGTAATCCCCCTCAGATATAATAGTGGAGAGGGCACCTTAGAATACTTTTTGCTTTCAAGCCACATAAAAATTTATATTTTTGAATTATTGACTTTTTACATAATTTAACTAATATGTATGGAAATAAACTTTAGCTTAAGTCTACAAGTAATTTATTTTTAGTTCGATTTATATATTTTTTTTTTTGATTTTTTTAATGGATGACGTCATTGTGTTCAAATATGCTTCCCATACGGGGCAGCTTTGAACTAGGATGGGGCAGTTTTGAACGACAATTTTTTCTTGTAGCGCTTATATCGAAAAATAACATAAACAGTTATATTTTTTATATATATAATAAATTCGATTTATTTATTAAGAAAAACATAAACATTAAAAATTAAAAAAAAAAGTCAGATCAAAAATAAGTTTTATATTATTAAAACGGAAAAGGCCTTGCGATTTCAGGTGACATTACATTTTCCTTTAGAGCATCATGATCAGCATTGGATTCGTCATTTTCAGAAAATAAGAGAGAATCAACAATGTTTGGTACATCGGTTGACAAAATTAACATGTTCAAAGGTGCCCCCTTTTTCTTTGTTCAAACCAGAACTTGCCATTTCATGGAAATTTATAATAAATATTTTTTTTTACATAAATATCAAATAACTTAACTTAATTTTGTTTAAAATTAATTTTGGAATGCAATAAATTTCTTTCACGAAAGAAAATGATCACTAAATACTTCTTACACTTTTACAATAAAACAATTTACAATGGCACTGCCGAAACTTGTTTTCGGTCGACGACTGAAAAAACTAGCAAAAGTTGTTAACGTTGCTAGAAAACAAGGTTGCCATGTGAAAAACTCGGTTAAGGGTCGGAAAAAATGTTAAACTGAGATTTTATCAACATAGTTCAAAGGCGCCCCGGGTATAAACGTGCCCCTACACTTATGCCAGCGTTTTTTCCAATCCACAAAACACTTCTGAAACGCGCTTTTTGGTATCGCCTTTTTTTTATCTCCTCAATCGTAGCAAAACGTTTTCCTTTCATCGGTGTCTTCAGTTTTGTGAAGAGGAAAAAGTCAGCGGGGGCCAAGTCCGGTGAATACGGTGGTTGAGGCATGTTAGCGGTTTTGTTTTTGGCCAAAAACTCACACACAAGCATCGATGTGTGAGCTGGTGCAAAATCCATGATTAGTTTTTCTATTATTTTCAACTATGCTTGTCGAAAATAGTTCGGCGAAAAATTGGCATTATTTAAACAGTTAAATATTCCAAAATATAAAATCTCTAATGGCCGAATTCACAGTCTTTAGTTAGCTAATGACAAAGGCTTAACTAATGATTAGTTTGCCATAAGAATAACAAGTAATAGTTGAGCAATAGTCAGTATTTTAGTGTACCAATGGTTAACTAATAATCGAGAATTCGGCCATAAGTGAACTTAAATTCATATTTAATTTTCATGTTCACTTTTTTCGAATTTCTTTTGGAACAACAACTCAATTTTAATTTTCAATTTCAAAATGGTACTAGGTGTATAATCATAATACTTATTTATTGATTGCCCTGTGTTTTTACAAAGAGCTTTTGTTTCATGACTGGCCAAATACTTAAGAACGCAAAGAAGATACGAAAAAAACTATATTAAAGGAAACAGGCAAAGGTTGAATTAAAGTAAATTATTTACAAGGAAATTGAGTAAAATAAACTTTAATAATATGTGTCATTTACAACTTTGTAGAAAAATTTAATAGAATTTTATTAAACAACAACCTTTCTAATACATAGTATAGCAACTGTCTCATTCACAATATTGTGACCATTGGCTTTTGTCTTATTTACTTTTTATGTTTATGCAAAAAGTAAAAAAAATTGTTAAAAAAAATATCTAACAGTCTTTTGTTTGGCAATGAATTTAATTGATGTTGGCATATGGTGTTGTATTGTTTTGCTTTGTATTCGAATTGTACTTCCGTTTTATTTGGTTCCCTTTATAGAAAAATTAAAATTTGTACATATACAGTTGTGATGAAACCTAATTACCCTGCAACAATTCTACTTGTACAGAGTATCCAAAATATACAAAATCCAAATATCTTTTAGTGTTTCAGAGGTTCTCAGCACTATTCTGCACCTAATTGCAATTGATCTTTACGTATAAGATATTTCAGCTTGCAGTGCAGTAAGCTAAAATTGAACCTACAATAAAAGCTGAAATTAAACTACACAGAGACCCAGAATTGAGGCTTAAATTGAAATATATAAAGAACTGGATTGAAGCTAAAATTTAATTTTGCAAAGACTTATGAATGAAGCTAAAATTTAACTGCAAAGAGTTGCGACTAAAGCAATAAACCAACCACATAAAGAAATACGATAGAAGCTAATATTCACCTACATAATGGCCTATGACTGAAGCTAAAATTGAACTAGATAAAGATCTACGATTGGAGTTATGACAGGTCAACATAATGGCCTCTGATTGAAATTAAAATTGAGTTTTTTAAAGACCGATGATTGAAGCTAAAATTGAACCCCGTGAAGACCGATGATTGAAACTAAAATTGAACCCCGTAAAGACCGATGATTGAAACTAAAATTGAACCCCGTAAAGACCGATGATTGAAACTAAAATTTAACCCCGTAAAGACTGATGATTGAAGCTAAAATTGAACTAGATAAAGATCTACGATTGAAGTTATGACTGGTCAACATAATGGCCTCTGATTGAAATTAAAATTGAGTTTTTTAAAGACCGATGATTGAAGGTAAAATTGAACCCCGTGAAGACCGATGATTGAAACTAAAATTGAACCCCGTAAAGACCGATGATTGAAACTAAAATTGAACCCCGTAAAGACCGATGATTGAAACTAAAATTGAACCCCGTAAAGACCGATGATTGAAGCTAAAATTGAACCCCGTGAAGACCGATGATTAAAACTAAAATTGAACTACATAAAGATCTACGATTAAAGTTATGACTGGTCTATATAATGGCCTTTGATCAAAAATAAAATTGAGTTATGTAAAGACCGATGATTGAAGCTAAACTTAAACCCCGCAAAGTCCTACGATTGAAGCTAAAATTGAAATACATAAAGATCTACGATTGAAGTTATTACTGGTCTTCATAATGGCCTCTGATTGAAATTAAAATTGAGTGTTGTAAAGAGCGATGATTGAAGCTAAAATTAAACCCCGTAAAGACAGATGATTGAAGCTAAAATTGAACTAGATAAAGATCTACGATTGCAGTTATGACTGGTCTACATAATGGCCTTTGATTGAAACTAAAATTGAGTTTTGTAAAGACGGACGATTCAAGATAAAAGTGAGCTTCATAAGCGTCTGTGATTGAAGCTAAAATTGGACTTTTTATAGACCTATGATTCAACCACATACGAGTACAAGCTTTTAAAAATTGTAAATATTTTATATAAATCCCTGTTACAAGTAGACTGACAATGCATTATCGACTCAAGATTTCAAATAACTAACAATTTTCATATACAAACTTATTAAGAACTCCGTATAATATTTCTAAATGTTACACAACACACAGCTTTTTGTGGTGGTGTAGGGTGCATTAAAATAGGTTTTCAAGTAGAGTTGGTGATGACCAGGGTGTTGTTAGATTAAAAGGAATATTGCCTGTATGTATTTTGACGGGTTTGAGAAAAACACAAATCGACATGTATACAATTCAATGCTAAATTCAGGAAAGTAGAAAACATAACAATTGTGGAATGTTTTTTAAAGTTGTTGTGGTGATTGCAGAGAGAAGTTAAGATAAACAAGGTGTAAATTTAAAGCTAAAAGCTATGGCAACTATGTTTAAATATTTTAGCAGTAGGGGAACATATTTTAGTTAAATAAGACATAGAACAAAGGAAATGGACATATAATTTTCTGTATAAAATGTAGAATTTTTTTCGAGGTCAATAGTTGCGTTTAAGTTATTTCCTCAAGGCTCTTTTGTATCTTCAATAGACGGATAGCTCGACGGTCATAGCTTAGTGGTTTTAGGATAAGGTAAGCACGCAGCATAGACGACCAATTTTTCGATGTATTACAAACGCAGTGCTAAAGTTAATATAATAATAAAAACATTGATTTGTTTTAAGAAGAAATCAATTTCAGTTTCTTGTCTTTGCTTTTCTTGAATCTCAATAAATCAATATTAATTTGTGGTTCAAAACTATGCCATTCCTATTTCTGTTACATATATAATTTTTAATGATTTCTAGCAGCGATTTTAATGTAAACTTTGTTATATTTAGTGACTATTTCTGCCTAAAACCTGTAAATCTATTAAGCACTGAAACAAAGCAATTTTTTCTTCAATAAAAAATCAATTACTAACAATTCTCAGTAACACAATAAACTTTTAATATAAAATTCCAGCTACCAAATATTAACCTTGCCATAAACTTGAGCTTTCAAAACTTGTTTTCTTTTAATTTAACCTGGTTCTCTATAAAGCAAATATTAAACCTTTTTCCTATTATTGCTTTAACAACAATTGTTAGTTAACACAACCTACTTAAAGGAGATAGCAAATTGCCTAAAGCTTTTTTTTAAAACATAACTTTCATTAAGGTTGTCATTAAATACATTAACAATGATAAGAAAAAGTATTGCTGCTTTTCCTTTTTTTCTCTGCCTCATTCACACATAATAATACGAGTTTATCGTTTAGGGCGGAAATGTAAAAAATATTAATCAATTTAAATTCTATGATATAGAAACAACATTTTGCCAAAACCAATATTAATTTCTTGTTCTTTCCGTTCTAGCACTTTTTGTTTAGGTACTCGTATGTAGCAAACTGTACATATATTTAAAGCCTATCCACTTTTAATGATTGCCACATCTTAAGGGCATCTCGTTCCAAAGAGTCAATGACAAAAGTCTAAATGTAAAATTGAAATTCATGGGAATAATATATGTACACATGCACAGAAAGCTTTATACCTAAATGTATGTAGTCGTATATTAATGTATGTATATGTAGATATCGAAATGTAAACATAATATACAAACATATATCAAATTATACTTAAACAAATGTGTTTGTACATATTTAAATGAGAGTGTGTTTAGTTAGACATACGCACAAAATTAATGAATTTCCGTTTTTCGTAATTCATGCAGACATATATGTATATTCTCAGATAATTACATAGTATATCCATATTAGGTATATACTGTCAGCGTCAATATAAAGTAAACAGCTAAAATTCTCTAAACAAATTATTTTTTATTATATACATATACAAAATTGTAGAGGTTTTTGTAAGCTCATTACGCCTAGATTTTATAACCCGCCAAAATTGCGCTTTTTACTACTTCAGTTTATTTTATTTTTTTGATAATTTTAAAGGAAACATATGTATAAAAATTAAAAACTATGATAACATTTAAACTGCTTCTATCATTTGAATTTAATTTGCTTTATATACCTGTCAATGACACTTATATTCTTAAAGTGCAAAGAAAATCCAGGAATTTAACGATTTAACGATGTCCGTCCGTCGGTCCGTCTGGCTGGCTGGCTGTCCATGTAAAGCTTGTGCGCAGAGTACAGGTCGCAATTTTGAAGATATTTCGATCAAATTTGGTACGTGATATTTTTTCGGCCCAAGGACGGATGGGATTGAAACTAATAGAAATCCGTCCATTATTTCACCTGGCCCATATACAAATGTCCTTCTGAAATTGAAGTTTACCGATCATAAATGTTTGAATTTTGCAAATATACAAACAACTTTCATCACAAATGAGTTGTAAATGAAGCCAAATCAAATCATGTAGATATTTTTTGAAGATCGGTCCATAATAATGCCACTGCTGACTTTCTATCCTATTTTAACAGTAAACCAATTAAATTTGTATATCCTTTCGTTTGTTTTTTTGTCAATTAAATTCTACTCAAATAACTAAAGCGTTTTTCAACAGGAACGCTACAAAAGTAGAACGATAGGGGCAGCAAACGACGCCATATTTTTTGCCGCTCTTTTGACATTTCTCTTCAATAAGGTTTGCCATTTCATGATGGAAAGACATACGAGTCAACAACGAGTCGAAATTATTAAAATTTACTACCGAAATTCGGAGTCAGTGGCTTCAACGTTAAAAGCGCTACGTCCAATTTATGGTCGTCATAATCGTCCTACCAGATCAACAATTGCGCGTCTAGTAGAAAAATTTGGAATCCACAGACACAGTACAAAATGTTTTCGTGCCAGTGAAACAAAGAAGTGCCCGTAGTATCGAGAATATTACTGCCGCTGAGGCTTCAGTTAAAGAAAGCCCAAATGTGTCTCTCACACGTCGTTCTCAAGTGTTGGGCATCTGTGTGACGTCATTGTGGGAAATTTTGCTAAAAGATCTTGTTGTATATTCGTAAATTGGGCTGAGCAACAACTTGAAAATGATTCGGATTTTCATCGAAAAATCATCTTCAAAGAAAAGTAGTGTTAAAATGCACCCACTATTTTTATTATTCATTAAATTTATTATTTATTTTTAATTAGCTGTTACTCTCAATAAAATTTCAAAGCAAAATAGTGCATAAAAAATATACTTTCAAAGCATATTTTTCAAATTTCAAATTTAAATTCGAATAAAATAGTGCATAATGATTTTCATACATATTTTAAAACAAATAAAATAGCCTAAGTGATATCGTGGTACTTTGCAATTAAAGGGCTTGTAAACTAATTAAATATCACCTGCTAGTTGCCTGATAATTCCACGCAGCATTTAAATGACCACATCTTAAACAGAACCAATATTTTCTAAAATATCAATGCTTTGCCACATGTCTAATAAAACAAAAGTTCTAAACTCGATTATCTCGATTATTAAGGGCACGATATAATATTATTTATCTTAGTTTAATTATGCCATTTTTCAAACAATATGTGGTGTTGACTTTATTTTGACGCTCACAGTATATTCATATACATTAGGTTGCCCCTTATTTTCCAACTTAGCGATTTTAAAAGCTTGAAACCTCAAAACGATTATTGACCCAAAACTCATAACTTCAAATAAATAATTTTTATTAAAATTTCTAAGCTTTATCTGATTTTGTCAACAATTTTTTTTGGTTGCTTTTGTTCAAATATCCAGCATTTTGTTTTACAGATGAAAAAGAACAATCGAAAACTTAAAAATGCAGTAAATGTGCCACCCTATTGTACATGAGTAGAAATGTATGGATTAGTATATTACTAAAGTTCTTTTTTACATTAAAGTTAGCCATTGCTTGTTTTTGATTATCCTACAGTGAGTAGCTAAAAAGTAGACAACGTGGTAATTGTATATTTTGTTCAGTTATAAGCCTAATTTGTCTATGAAAGACTCGAACCCAACACAACGCAACCTTGAAAATCTAACGACGCACAGTGGCGCCCGTAGAGCAAACGAGGTTGCAAAAATCAAAGTTTTCATGAGCGCCGACGAAGTTATCAAAGTTAAAATTAGTAGAAAAATCAATTTTATGGTAATGGATAAATATTTTACAGAAAATTTAAAAAATAAATTTAAAAAAAAATTATTTTGTTTTTTAATTTGTTGGGTAATAATTTAAAATTAAATTTAAAGAAAAAAAAAATAAAAACAATCTAAAAATGTAAAAATAATTTTTTTTTTAGTTACCATAAGATTGATTTTTCTACTAATTTTAACTTTGATAACCCATAAGTAGGCCCCTACAAAGCGTAGCACCCTTTCCAAAAGCTCATTTAATAGGCTGAATAGTTATCTATCATATACTGTTCAATTATCTTATTTGGTTCAAAAGATATGATTTTTGCATCGAAAAAAACTCAAACGGCGCCACTGTGCGACGCACAGTGACAATTAGTACTAATTAAGCAGCGACGCAACTTCGAATAAAACGCAAAATGAAACGACGCAAAGCGAGCTATTGGTGTATTTGTATGACATTAAAAGTGTCCGAATTTTTGGGCGATCTTAAAACCATAATTTTCGCAGTTCTAGCTTTAGTAGTGAATCAAACGCACAAATTGGTTTATTTAGACAAGAGGACGAACCTTCTATGGAGCCCATTATTAAGTAATTCTCAAAAGGAATATCAATAAGCTTTTTCAAGGTCTTTAATAAGAAGAGTACTAGACTTCTTCTTATATCGCACCTGTTCAACAAAAGGGTAGTAAACTCAAAATTTTCTATTTTTCAGTAGTGGCAAAAAACTGTTTATGTTAATGTTAAAGGTATATTGGCGAAAAAGTAGACAAAATAATGAGAGATTTTTACAGTGGGTAGAGTAGATCATTATGTATCGTTTTTTAATAAAAAGTGAAAATTTCAAAATTTTGAGTTAATACCCTTTTGTTGAACAGGTGCAATATACATAAATAAACTTAATTTTTTTCTGTGCAAAGTCACACAATATTCTATATTCAAAAAATTTCAGCACTTTTTATTGCTTTACACTGTATGTATTTAACAAAACTAAATATGTTCCAGTTGGCTTCATTGTACACACTTTAGATTCAATGGCACAACTCTGTCACCTTTTTTTTTGGTAGAAAATGCATAGAATGTGACATTATTAATATTCTGTTTAGGGCGGGCTAAATAGAAATCACACTCTGTTTACAGTAAAGCCAAATTAGATTGAACGTTAATACGAGTATTGATAAAGACTGATGTATAGAAGTAAGTAAATTGGAACTTACATTATTTGTACATGACTTTAGCAATAAATGTCAGTCTTTGAAATGCGTTCTCAAGAGGCAACACTAAAATAAAAATAATTCATTCATTAAAAGTTCTTCATTAAGAAGACGACAAATTTTATTCCTCATGTGCTCAACATAATCATTGAATTAATGAAATTTGCCATATTTCTAATGCATAAATTTTATTTTTTTTTTCTCTTAGTGAAGAGTTTGTTTGGGATTTTTAACTAAGTTTGTTTCAGTTTTGGTAGATATGTTACACATCTTTTATTTAATTAAATACACTTTATATACAATATGTATATTTCCAATTTCAGCCACCAAAATAAGTATTCACTTTATTTGATCTCTCGTGTGAGTGCTTGTTTATTAGTATTTGTTTTTTAAAACCACTTCTAATTTGCAAAACTCAAATGTTGTTTCCTGTGTTATGTGTAAATTTTTGTAATTATATTCGTTAACTTTTTTGTGTTTATTTTATTTTTTTTTTTTATTTCCCAAAAACACATACATACATACATTATTAGTCAAAGCCTGTAGATACATTCATACACATGAGCATACACACTTTTGTATGTATTCACTTCTAAATGATTGTACGAGTTATACACGTTTGTGTTTTTATTCATTCGTTCATTCGTTCTGTGGCTTTTGGCTGAAAATGTTAAAGACACATTCTAGAATTTAATGAAAATGATTTAGAAAAATCACATACGCTTTCATAATCATGTTTGCAAAGCGAATTCACACAAACAAATTTAGTTATTTACTAAAACTCTTTGCCAAACTGTAGTAGAAAGAAATAGTAATTTAGGGTTTAAATTTTAAACATATTTTTCATTCCTATCCTGAGCTCTGAGGTAGGGATATGTTACAAGAATTACACTGTTAACTGTTTGCTAATCTATAGTGATTTTTCAGAGGGTTAATTAATTGTGCCCTGCCATACATTTCCTACCTATATTTATCTTTTGGGACTAACATATCTTGCAATTAATTTGTCTTAGAGGAATTTGCATAGTATTTCCTTTTACTTTCGCCAAAATGGTTAATTATACGACACCACATTTTCGCTAGCTCATTAAGCGTTTCCAAAGTGCTGAACAAATTGCAATACTAGGAACGTGCGGTTAACTTATATTTTATTTTTACCTAATTTTGTATAAGTGTCTGCTTAAACATTGCACCATAAACTGCTAATCTAAACCTGATAATATATGTATGTCAGTATTCATGTGTAATGGAGTGGCATGCCAAATGTAATACAATTTTCTAATACTCTTACTAATTATGTATATTTAGCCACAGGTTCAAATGTCAAATACTCGTAAATCACTTTTTCTCAGTACACACTATACATACAAATTCAAACACATTTTTATGAATAAATAACCCAGCGAGTTTTTTAAGGAAAACCTAAAAACTTATTTAAGTTTCAGTCACAGACTTGTTTCGTTTCCTTATTTACCAAACTCTAGATATTTTTTAAGTGTATATTAATATTTATTATTTTTTTCTGTTAACGAAAATCTCTACATCTTACTGGGTAATTTATTCATTTGAGGATGATATATGTCTGCAATGTATAAGACATGACAATTATACACGTATGTAAGCGTACGTGTATGTTATATTCGATTATACATACATACATAAGTATGAATTTTTTTATATTAAAGTAAATTTAATTTAATGTTTGTCTTTAGACGAAAATTAATTAAATTTATATTTGTAAACACATAAGGAAGCTTTGGTTTAAAATTTTTAAATATAATAAGTCGAACACGTATAATATAAATGTTAATTATAACTTTAATCTAACTAAATGTAGCGATATACGAGTAAACACACATCATAGGTTTTGTATGGAAAATATAAGCGATCACACAATATCTTTATTTTTAAATTCGAAAACTATTCTATTAAGCGCATAAAACTTATTTTAGAATCGCATTGAAAAGTGATATCCAAGCTAAAATTGAACAACATTAAAACCAACACTTGAAGCTGAAATTGAACAATGATTGAAGCTAAAATTGAAAAACATAAAGCCCTATGATTGAAACTAACATTGAACAGTATAAACCGCTACGATTGAAGCTAAAATTGAAAACCATAATGATTTAAAATTTAAACTAAAATTGAACAACATAAAGACCTACGATTGAAGCTCAAATCGATCAACGTAAATATCTAGGACTGAAGCCAAAATTGAGCAGTTATATGAAAAACGAATCAAACTAAAATTGAACAACATTAACACCAATGATTGAAACTACAATTGAACAAAGATTGAAGCTAAAATTTAACAACCTAAAGACCAGCGGTTGAAGAAACTGTTCAAAAACGTAAAGATCTACAATTTAACAACATTAAAACCAATGATTGAAACTAAAATTGAACAATGATTGAAACTAAAATTTAAAAACATAAAGCCCTATGAAGCTAAAACTAAACAACATAAACACCCATGATCGAATCTTCAAAAGAATAACATTAAAACCAATGATTGAACTAAAATTGAACAATGATTGAAGTTAAAATTGAACTGCATAAAGACCAACAAATAAAACTTAAATTTAAAAACATAAACACCATGATTGAAACTAACATTAAACAACATAAAGACCCACGATTGAAACTAACATTGAACAACATAAAGACCCACGATTGAAGATAACATTGAACACCATAATGATTTAAAATTGAAACTAAAATTGAACAACATAGAGACCACATAATGATTGAAGCTATAGTTGAAATATATAAGGATATGCGGTTAAAGCTAAAACTAATTCAGCTAATTACAGACGTACGATTGAAGCTAAGATTTTACTACACAAAGACAGCCAATGGAACCTAAAACTGAAGAGCATAGAGTGTTGGGAGCTTAAATTGAACCATAGAAAGATCTAGGATTTAAGTTTAAATTGAATTACATTAAGACCTGTGATTGAAGCTAAAACTTACATATATAAAGACCTAAATGTTAATGAGGATTTGGGTACGTAATTTCACTTTGATTCCGCTTTAGGTCTCGTTAAAATACAACTACGGTTGTCGAGAATCATTTAGGCAGATACAAGTTTATTATGTGATATCCTGATGATGACCAACGATAAAGTCTTCAAATGCACCCAAGATTCATAAATAATTATCTATGATTTAATATATTTTCTCTAGCAATTTAATACCCGAATTAAATTCAAGAAATACAAGTATATATTTGTTAGTTATACCTGATTTGTATGCTTTATTTCGACCTGATTTGCACCACTATATCAGATTCAAATAAGCCAAATAGATAATATAGCCATCTCTTCATTGTAATCATGATCTTTTGATTACCTATATATACTGGACTAATTCTAAATATAACACAGGTATCTTCCTTAAACAATTTGGTTCGATTAACGCTTGGGTATTGTGTTATTCACAGATCAGTTAGATTGAGTTGTGATACAACTGTCTTCGAGAATCATTCGAGGGTGCAGGATAATCTCGTCAAGCGATACCCAAAAATGATACAACATTTTCGTTACGATTTAGACATTCTATAGAGATTTAATGTCCGTATTACTATCAGAACTATAAATATATCATAAGATGAGTTAGTAAAAAAATAATAGAGTCTTATGAGGCTTTATTATTATAATTTTCTTCCTTCGAATGATACTTGGTTGATCGAGTAGTCGTAGATGTCTATATCTAAGAATTTAGATAAGGTGTCCTTTAGCATTCTAAATAGTTCAATCTTAAATATCGGCTATATAAAGAACGTCGAATTGGATCAGATATAGCAGAATGTCGGATGCCATAAAGTCTCCGATAGGTGTATACTAGAGCGGGTCGATTTAATAATCGCCCATGACTCAGTGAAAATCGTATTCTAGGGATCAAAATAAGAAACTTTGCCGAAGGAACCATACCTCTAAAACGAATTCTACTACCCCCCAACTGTTGACTTTTGTCCCGTACAAACATTTAAAAAAATCACCATTTTGGCACTTTATTTTATTATTTTTTATTTATTTTATTTATTTTTAAATATTATTTTTTAAAAATAAATAAAATAATAAAATAAAATTATATACACTACATGGAAGTTTTTACAGCAATTTCGGGCATTTTTAAGCAGCATGGCGAGACATTCATAAGTCACACTAATATGAATACATAAAGACATTATATCAACATGAAAATTTGGCAATCACAAAAGAAGACTTGGATTATCCTTCAATGACTTCTGCGGGAATTGTTACAATGTAAAAGTAGAGCACATATTTCTCACTATGTATGATACTGTATTACACTGGACAATCTACGAACTAGGTTTCTGAGACACCGGATCATAAAGTTGAAACGCATTAAGGCATTTATAAGTAACAGTAACAGGCTACCCAAACAGTTATGTGTACCTCTTGTTATGGCTATTTAAAAATTAAACAACTGATTGAGATAAATATTCTCCATCTCTTAGAATCCATAAATTTGCACTTCTGCACTATCCAACTTACTCTACTACCATCATCTCTATCTTTAATATCTTTCATTTTATCTTTAACTCCCTTTCAATTTCCTATTTTGTGTTTTCAGGCAACTCTAAGGGGCATACTGAATACAGCCAGGGAAGCTGTGCGTTCGAAATGAAGCCTGTCAAACCAAACTAGCATAACATATGTTCAAGCCAGTTATATTGTTCTGGAGCACTTAAGAGTTCCAGTTTACGCTTTGAAACAGGTATTGAGATTATAGACTCCGAACTAGCGTACTCAGATTTATGTGTTTCCTGTTTTTAGGCATGAAACTTCCTATGATCCCAAAACTTAATTTAAATAATCATTATTGCAACAAACAAAAACTACACAATTTCTGCTTAAGTTTTAAAATAATAAAATCAACCTATAAATATTTAAACGAATGACTACTTATATTGCTTTTGCAAAGTAAACTGCTAAAATAAATGACAGAATTTTTAACTATAGTTCACTTAAGTGCATTTTTTTAGTTGAATGTAACTGAGCACAAATCTCTTGTTAGCTGTCAAATGGACTTTTCGTAAAATGTCACTTGTAAAAACGAAAAAAAAGAAATGTTGGTCATTAGAAAAATATAAAAAAATACACACAGGAAACAGACAATTAGACAAAGATTTTTTTTAGCAGTTGAGTTGTATGTAGGTCTAAACAAAATTTCCACAAATCTTAAAATATAAAGTTTGAGTGATTGAATCTGTTTGTAATTGTTTAACCAGCTAATTTATCTTAAATTTCAAAACTAAAAAAAAAAATAACCAAACCCAGTAATTAATCACATGTTGTTGTTGGCAATAAAAAAAGAACCAACTTAAGTTAAATCAAACTACAGTCCAACACAGGGCCCTTCCACAAACCCAAGAAAATTCGTTTAAATATCCTTATTATATTTTCAACATTACGAAATAAGTTTTATTTCGGAAGTAGAGAAGCAGCATATCAGCAATTTAAACAAAAGTTCTACACAGTACACTTCATTGTTTAATGTTTGTTCTTTAAACAAACACTACATCATTTTTGGAATTTCTTCCCTTGCCTCATTGTCTTCTGTTCCTGCTCCTATTGTGGCCAATACTTTGCCTTTTGTCTTTGAAGACTATGTTCAAATGGTTGGCATCTAGTATTTAACTTGTATACACATTTGCCCAAAAACTAAAAACATGTTTTATTCATCAACTCTTCTTCGGCTGTGGCACTGACAGTGGCAGTACAAACAAAAGAAAAGCCAAAATAACTGAAGATATTCACAAGACGAACAAGTAAGAGTTTATATTCGGCTGTGACGAATCTTCTATACCCACCACCAAATACCAATAGTGTGATCTATGAATACTTGAAACTAATTTTGTTACACATCCCAATACGAAAAATGGTGCCTTAAATTTGTTTAGTAAATTTGTATTCCAATTCCTCTAAATCACTTTTTTTGTATCAGCTCTAGTTTGCGAGATATGATTTTTGTTTTAATTTACGTAGTTACACGATTTTGAGTAACATAACTGAAGAACAGTTTAACTTACTAAATGAAAAGAAACAACTAATAATACCGAATATATAGTTAGATTTCCTTTCAACATTCGACGTAGAGAACATGTTTCCGAGTCTGTGAAATTATTTCTTGGTTGTTCTTTTAGTGATTTTGTAAAGTTTCGTAATTTGCTAAAGTTTTATAAAATTATGAAAACTGGTAGACCTTCTGTTATATGCGATGCATTTATTTTTTCTCCCCTCAACAGAAATCCTCACTTTGTTCCCCCTAGGATATTTAAATCTTTTTTCAGTAGGTCTTTTGTTGTTAGGATCCCAAGCTATTGGAATATTCTGTCATTAGAGTTGCGAATTTTTACGCACTCTAATAAAAACTTTTGCAATATTTTTCAGACCCTTTGTGATCTCTTCTATTAATGTGGTTCTTGTCCTAACAATCCCTAACCGGACCGTATTTCATTTGTCTCTTTTTCTTTATTAAATCTTTTTTATCACGGCTGGGGAGCCCATTTGATAGTATTGTAACATGAAATTTATAGAATATTTAACCTTGCTTTTATACAGGGTGGGCCAACTTGGACTGACTGATTTGAAATGCTTATAACTTTTGCATTTTTAATTTAATACTCAATTGAACATCTCCAGAACATCGCTACGACGTATTCTAAAAGTTGATCTGAAGATGTTTCCATATAAAATTCAATTGGCCCAAGAATTATTGCCGAGGGATGCACCACAACGGCTACAATATGCCAATAGAGTTCAAATCATTCAGTCAAACTTGGCCCACCCTGTACTTAGGTTTATTGTATTACTATGTAATATTTTTTTTGGCCTAATTGCCTTTTTATTACTGAATAAATAAATAAACAAATAAATAAATAAATATAATAACCTACACCCAGTATATGTATAAAACAGTATTTCAGAAATAAGCGCTATATGGAAGCTATGACCTATTATGGACCGATCATCCAAAAGTCTAGTGTTATGACTGTTATGTGAATATAAATACTTTTAAAAGATTTATGGTGGTTAAATTGAATTGCGGAGGGGACTTACATATATGAAAGTTTTGACTAATTATGGACCGACCATTATAAAATTAGGTGTCATTATGTCTGTATATATGAAACTTATTTTTGTTCAATATTATTTGGATACCGACATTTTTAAGTGAGTTGAGCCCTTCAAAGGGATTTTCGAAAGTAGGGCTTATATGGAAGCTATGATCAATTTTGCACTGATCTTCACAAAATTTGTAGATGTGATTTGGCTTTATTTACCACTCATTTGTGGTTTGGATACTTGCATTATTCAATCATTTATGATCGTTAAACACATATTTCGGAAGGACTTTTGTATTGGGGGCCAGCTGAAATAATGGACCGATTTCCACCAGTTCAATCCCATCCATCGTTAGGCCGAAAAAAATATCACGTACGAAATTTTATTGAAATATCTTCAGGATTGTTGTTCAAGCTTTACATGAACAGCTATTGTAGGGTATAAATATATGATTTCAACGACTTCTTTCCATCTCCTTCGCATAGCATGTATCAATTTTTTATAACATCAACTCCAATATATCGCCCTCATAGTAACATAGTAAGAAATCACAAAACGAAATTTTGTTTTCTTCGGTCTATATTTTAACATAGTCTCATACAAAGTTCACTTCCAACAAAAACTTTCTTTAGACATTTACATACGTACCATAAAGTCATATTCAGGGAAGACATTTTCATGGGTGTTATAAGAAATCGTGGATGGATTCCTATTATTTTTAACAAAACTTGTCCTTTATAATAAAAATAAATTGTGCCAAATTTCATGATATTATTTGCATTATATTTGAAGAGAATAGCAAAAAAATATGCAAAAAATATCGAGATAGTTTTTAAAAACTTCATAGTTCTATGTCTTTTTTCGAAGCTAGATCGTCTTAAAATCCTATAAGGATCCAGAATACATATAGTTTTTGTTTCTACGACCATTATTTCGTTGAGTTACATACCGAATGACAAACCTAATATACCCGCCATTTTTTTGGTCGTGGGTATAAAAAGAACTTAAATATTAAAACAAAGAGAAAAGCAAATAAAACATAAACGAAAAACAACTTAAACATTATGGAAACTTTAAATATGCCGCGTTATGTTGCTAATGCAACAACAACAAGCCAAACTATTGAAGTTATACAAAAAAAACACACACACACACACACAACTACAAGTAGATGTGCATTGCCAAGTTTAAAGTAAATTTACAGATGTGACTGCTGCAGTGCACATTGCAGCAGCAGCCAGGACATACCAGCCAGCAGCTATTCAGGCATCTTATTTAATGCTCTAAGGAGCAAGGAACTTTATGTGTACTTTTACGTTATATTGTTTTGCAGTCAGCAGTTAAATTGAGGAAAAATGGAAACTTGTATTGGTTGCTTTTAAGAAAATAAACATATTATTTTGAAATATATTGAGTTAATTTATCAGTTTTTCTTAACAATACATGTATAAATAGAATCTGAAATAATTTGAAGGACTTTAAATCATTTATATATCTAATCTTAAAAAAAATGCCTAATAGGGGACCGTATAGTAGTATGAAGTTTTGCTTTAGTAGTATTAAAGTTTTGTTTGTATAAAACCCAGACTCGATTATTTAAGTTTATTAATGAAGCGGTTAAAATATTTTAAAGAAAAATCAGTGATATACTATCAAGTCTATGTTAAACTAAATAGAAATGTAACTAATTATATAGCCTGTTATGATTGGAAAACAGAGGTAAAATCACTAATTAAGGACCTTACCTAGTTTTCCAGAACTACTGGAAACCTACTCTCAAGTCAATGTATATATGAACAGTTGCAGTCACATATTTCTGAATATGTAAGTATGTATGTTCATATACCCAGCGGGAAAATTTCAAGTGCTTCCATTTGTAGGCTTTATAGAAGACCTGTTTACACATTCGAAAAGATTCGATACCACTATGACTTCTCCCAGAAGGTGTTCTACAAGACATTTCATACACATTCAAAATAGCCTTTCAAAAGTGTGTCAACAAACTGAAAGCCGACACCTCTCATAAGCGGACAAATTTTTTAGTCCCTTAGGTGTCCGATTATGAGAGAGTACACTGTAATTATTATGTATGGGTGGTTTAAAACTATAATATATATAACTATATAACTATACTGCAGACATACATACAAACACAGACTTTTATAGATAAAGTTGTAATATTTATTTAAAACAAGTAAGAAAATATAGTCGGTCAAGCCCGACCATATAATACCCTACAACCAGTATGTGTATAAAACAATTTTCAAAAATGGGCGCTCTATGAGAGATATGACCTATTATAGAGCGATCATCCAAAAATTTAATGTCATTATGTCTGTGAATATAAATATTATATGTGTTAAACTTTATCTCGATATAAATACTTTAAAAAGATTTATGGTTGTTAAAGTGATTTTCGGAAGTGGGCCTTATGTGGGAGCTACGACCAATTATAGAGCGGTCATCATAAAATTGTGTTTAAAACAAATCTGAGTTCAATATTATTTGGATACAAACATTTTTAAGAGAGTTATGGTCTTTAAAGTAATTTTCGGAAGTGGACATTATATGCGAGCTATGATCAATTATGGACCGATCTAAACAAAATTTGTTGATGTGGTTTGACTTTATCTACCAAATATTTGTAGTGAATTTTTTTTATATACTTGCATAATTTAAGCATTTATGATCGTTAAACCCCTATTTCGGGAGGATATTTGTTCAATCCAGTTCATCTTTGGGCCGAACAAATATCACGTACCAAATTGTATCTAAATATTTTATCAAAATTGCGACATGTACTCTGCACACAAGCTTTACATCGAGAGCCAGCCAGCCAGCCAGACGGACGGACAGACGGGCATCGTTAAATCGACTCAGAACGTGATTCTAAGTCGATCGGTATACTTTAAGATGGGTGTTAGATCAATAATTATGGGCGTTACAAACATCAGCACAAATCCATTATACCCTCACCACTATGATGGTGTAGGGTATAAATATTTCATAATTAGCATATGATGATTTTGTACTAATAAAAATTTGTACATGCTAATGATGTACATATTTAATGATGAGCGGCAGCATCCGTGTCAGGTAGAACCAGTTAAATATTAGCTGACGAAAACGGCTTTGGTGTTTTTTGTGTACTGCAGCTTAAAAATGGGTCACTGCTCAAAAATTAACTATTCAAAACATCTCAATTTGTATCATTTCTAAAGAATTTCCTCAAATAATTCGTTCGATATAATCTGAAGGGTTTATTTATCACCTCGACGGCTGCTACCGACAATTGTGCAATTGGCAGGATTGCCTAATTTATTACAGTACCGCAATGAATAAGAATTTTGTGCATCGTTATGCTTCCAATATTGTATTGAGGCGTGTGAGTAGTTGTTTATTTATGCCAGTAATTTAGTCAGAAAAATTGACAGATGAGCAAAAATGGAAAACAGGGGCCAATTACCGCATTCGATATCGAGTGAAATTGATCGTAATTTTTTTATTTGAGATTATGGCATATGATATCGAAATAAGTTTTCGATACGATAGCTCATTCGATCAGGTGTAATATTAAAAAAAATCAGCAAAAATAATGCAAAAATTGCGCAAATTTTTTTCTTTTCTCTAAAATTAGAAATTTACAATTTTATTATAATGTATATTGTTATATCGTCACCTAAAATCTAAAAGGCCGTAACTACAAAAAATTCAAAATCGATTTAATTATTGATTATTATGCAATTAATCAAAATACATATTTCTTTAAAATTTCACTCTCAAAATAATGTTGGCATTTGTTTAACTGTTAGTTGAAAGTTAAATTTTTTCAAATTAGTGGCAGGGACGCTGTGAATATGTGTGTCTTGCCAAATAATAAAATAAAAATAAAATATGCATATATGATACTTGTGGGACAGTTTTCTATAAAACCAATTTAAAGACGAATATGAGGTTTTGCCACAACGCACACGAAAAAATCTTGAAGATGTCGAACTAGTTCGGTTACATAAAGAAAAAAAAATATCCAAAAAGAAATGGAGCCATCTCCAGGAATTTAAATGTTTACTTTCGGCTGATTGCCACAGTATTTACGATAATTTAACATACTCAGATTAGATTCATAAATTTTACTTCGCAATGTGAACTCATTTTCTTTTCGTGTATACAATAATGAATTTTCGCTTTTTTTAATTTTTTTTTTTTTTTTTAAGTATAATTTTCTCGAATTCATTAAACTCCTTGTAATGAGTTTTGTATCTTTTTTATTGAAAACACAGAAAACAGAAAGTAAAAAATGTTTCATAGGACTGAAAAGCGGAATTTTTTCATCCTAAATTTATTAAAAAATTTTTTGTTGTTGCGGCTTTTTGGTGTCAGAAAAAACGATTCCAAAAGGCCTTAAGTACAATTACTAAAAAACTACTATTATTTTTTATTTATTTTTTTTTTATTAAATCATATACGCAATAGGTTTTTAAAACAAATTCTGAAATTTGGCAAAGAAGAATGAAATAGTCTTAAATTCATAAAGTTGTTTGATTCTCCTGTAAAAAACTTAACTCCCTGGCTCACGATGTCGAACGATAACGTTTGCTTAGATAAGACTTAAGACACAAACTTGATTGTGGAATAAACAAACTTGATTGAGTAAAAAATAGATACGATAAAAAGTTTATGTCTTAAGTCTTATCTAAGCGAACGTTATCGTTCGAAATCGTGGGCCAGGGGGTAAATGTGTAGTTACGGCTTTTTGGATTTTCGGTGACGATATGTAATGTAACTAAATTTACTTTCAAAAATTTTCTTATTTTTCCTTGTCAAAAGAAGAGTATATAAAACACATTATTTTAATTTTTGAACGCCATTATTCAAGAAAAATAGTTAAGATATATTTTTTTGTAAATATCGAAAATATCACTTGTTCACTTTTTACACTTTCTTCCGTTTAGCTACAAGAATATATCATGAAAACACGATTTTGCAATGCGGCTGGAAGTTCTTGTGACGACAAAATAAAGCATTTTGGAAGGCCTCTTTACAGCACCTTTTTCCCGCTGGTTATATATTTGTATATGAATTGTGTAAGTCTCTAGTATATGTATATGTATTTATTTTGGCTTTTTAAGTGATTTGTTGTTTTTTTTTTTTGATCGTACTCTAAGAAAATTTTAATGCCGAGTCAGTAGTTAAAATCGTTGATATTATTTGCAGATGTGTTCACTTCAATTCACTTCTTTATCAGACACACCAATGTAAACACAGTTTTTTGAACACATGTGTA
The DNA here is from genome assembly GCA_916048285.2 of Bellardia pandia. Lineage (NCBI taxonomy): Eukaryota > Metazoa > Arthropoda > Insecta > Diptera > Calliphoridae > Bellardia > Bellardia pandia. The sequence continues at coordinate 94,033,552 of OU696531.1, read as the reverse complement.
TTATATGCATATATAAACATATGCATTACACATATACATACATAAATTAGGCTGGTACTTTTCATATGCAGCCTAACTAAAATCAAAGATTTATTTACTTTAACCGTAGATCGAGCCTTAAAAAAAATTCACAATTATTCCTTTGTATCATATTTGTTACATACTTCTTTTTATTGAGGCTTTGTTTAAATAATAGATTATATGTATAAATAAATATCAATTTATGGCTTACTAATGCAATCTACGCAAATACTTTTAGAGTGTTTATCATTGCAGCATGGCTTTTTACACAAGCAGCAAAAAAAGACGTCCATTTGTTCTTGTTTTCACCCAAATTATAACATTTTTGACATCTTGCACGTTTCTTCGTCGAAAATTATCAACTTTTCTTCTTTTTGATGGACCGGCTTTACTATCATTAGACTCATCTAAATTTTGACTTGACAATTTTGAGTATATCGCCAAAGAAAGTTCACTTCGAGGAAGGTTTTTACGTTTGTCCATATATGGCTTTGCAAGTGATATTGCCAACTCATGAAGAAAACACTTACGTTTTGTATGTTTCTGAGTGGTTTTCCAATTGGTGTCTATTTCGTTGTAAATAATATAGGCGTTCAAGGCAGAAACATCAATTATGTTGGAAAAAACAGCCATAGTCCAGCGATTGTTTTTACGTTTACAGCTGTAACTACCCAACATTTTGTCAACAGTGTCAACTCCTCCTTTGGTGGAGTTATAAAACGATATTATTTCTGGTAATTTTTTTGGTCCATCCAAAACTTTTGGTTCATGATGCATTGTGCTCATGACAATTGTGCATTTGTCTTTGTGACTTATATAACTAACGACAGTTGTATCAGGGGTAAAAGCAAATGATGACTCATATCGTGGAATTTTTTTGCACACTAACATCTTTGGAGGAATTGATCTTTTGTTTTTCCGCATTGTTCCAACCATTGTTAAATTTCGTTTCAAAAGTTTTTGACCAAGAGTGTGTGACGAAAAAAAGTTATCCATTGTAACATTATGCCCCTTAAGTCCATCAACTAAGTCAAGGACGACCCGTTCTCCCTGATTTCGCTCTGGAATTCCAGATACATCTTTGCCCAAATATGGCTGTATTTTCCACACATAACAAGAACGCGAATCTACAAGCAGCCAAAACTTTAGACCATATCTCTCTGGTTTCGACGGTATATACTGTCGGAATTTACAGCGGCCATGAAAACCTAACAGTTGCTCGTCCACAGTAACACAGTCATTTGGGTTATAAAATTGTGAAAGACTGTCAGACCATTTGTCCCATAGGTCTCTTATTGGCGCGAACTTGTCCACACTTTTCTGAGCCCGCCTGGCTAAAACGTCGTCAAACCGTATAATTTTGTGAATATTTAGAAATGTTTTTTCAGACATTATTGACCGAAATATGGGCCGTCCATAATATTCATCAAACAGATCGTGTAAGGTCTCATTTTTGGACCTATAATGCATAAAATATATATGTATACATTCACTTTTAAAAAGTTATTATTTTTATTTACTTGTACACTCCGGCCAATAATAAAATAGCCAAATACGCATATAGTAATTCTTCGTCTACATCAATATGGTTGACACCGTTCACATGATTTCCATACTTGTTAGTGTTTTCAATTACAATTTTTGTAACTTGTGGCGATAAATATAGTAAAAATGAGTCCCGAATATTGCTAACACGACTTGAGGCAAATTTTGTAACACCTAAAAGTATTGATTCCGTTATTGTTCTTTTCTCAAATCACTTTTGACTCACCTGGGCGCATATTGATAACATTTTGCTTTCCTAATCTTCCAGTTCCAGTTTGATAAGATCAGATATATCAGATATATCAGAAACATCAGTGGCATCTGACAAATTATCATCTACTTCACTAGAACTCTCATTTAGTACATCATTTACAAGTTCTTCCAAGGTCAAAAACCGTGAACGAGACATTTTGATCAATTAGCACAAACAATTTTTTTCCAAAAAAAGAAAATTATACAAAACAACACGAGCGACAAAATAAAAAACACTTGTTCTATCACAAAATTCACCAAACTGCAGTATGTATCAAATATGATACAAAGACAATATTGTAAACTTTTTCAATTTCGCATAGCCTACTTACATTTTTTTTTTCAAACGATGATTTAAATACGGGGAATAACGATATTAACAAATTGTGAAAACATGTTATACCTACAGTGTTGCCATTCACAGAAATATTTGAAATAAAAACTAAATGTATCACATTTGATACAAAGCTCGATAAACGGTTAAACTAGAAAATCCCTAGAAATTTATTTTTTCTTAAATATATATATTTTTTTCTTACATCCAAAATATTTACAAATTTTCGTGAGCCACCCTAATATACCTACATACGTGTATTTATAAATCTACAGAAAAGGAATCAGCGCTTTAAAATGACATAACGTTTGTAAATGTTCGTGTATTTATCAAGCATGTATGAAAGCATGAGTATATGAGTAAGTGTGTTACTTTTTTTTATCATTTCCGTCTCCTCTCTGTTTTGTGCTGCTGCACTACTACAGTTATTTTTGTTGTTGTTATTCCTTTTTATTTGATTTAATCTTATGTTTACTTGACTGTTGTAAATGTTATTTTAACACTTGTAATCGTGTTTGTAGTTTACAACGATTTGTGTTTGTGTGTGTCTCTATCCACACATATGTGCATACGTACGCGTACGTATGTATGTATATCTGGTTTTGAGATTGTGTGTGGACGCCTGTGTATGTGTGTTGGTTTTTTATTTTTAAAGTAAAGTCTTTATATTTTAGTAATGATAAATTGTTTTTATAATAGCATTTTAATTGCTGTTGGTTCTGAATGTCTGTTTATTACTTTTTGTTCTTCTTACTCTCCAATATTAATAATTGATTTAATAATTGCACAGCAAATTGCTTTAATTGAATTTGTATTTGCCAATAAGCGTAATTGTGTACTTTTTACATGCTTAATTATTTTAATTAATTTTAACAGTTGATTGTTTTGAAAATTTTTTTTAAATTTTTTGAATTCAAAAATTCATAATTTACTGATTTATTTCATTTAAAAGCAAAACACTTACTGTTATTATAAGTAAACAAAATAAAGACATAGTTTCATTTTAATTTGAAACGTAAATTTTAGCAAAGCTGAATTTCGGCTTTAATCATAGGTTTTTACAGAGCTCAAATCTAGCTTTAATTTTAGATCTCTATAAAGTTAATTTTAGCGTTTTGTAAGAGCAAGACATCTTAACTTCTAGCAAAAGAAGTTTTCTAAGTAAACAAAAGAATAAAAGCAACTTGTCTTTTCCGGCAAATAAAGGGTGTCCCAACTAGAACGCATTTTTAAATTTGGCGCCATTCGAAGTGTTATTGTTTGACATTAGAACAATTGTTATTGGTTGCTAGTAGAAGATACGAGGTTAGTAAAAATGGAACTCTACACGAATGAACAACGTATTCTCATTGTTTCACGATTTTTTTTATATCTGTGTTTTATTTAAAATTTAGAAATTGCGTTCTAGTTGGGACACCCTTTATTTATCATGTGTGATCATACCTTAAATCATTAAGTAGATACATTTTAGTTTCAATCATAGGTCTTTGTATAAAGGATAGCTAAGGTCCTAATTTTGTAAATTACTTGCATTCCGACGGAGTAGAAACTAGTGGAAATCTGTTCATTATTTCACCTGGCGCCCATACAAATATCCTCCCGAAATTGGAGTTTACCGATCATAAATGTTTGAATTATCCAAGTCTGCAAACAAATTTCACCACAAATGAGTTTTAGATGAAACCAAATCAGATCTACATATTTTGTGCAAATCGGTCCATAATTTATTATAGCTCCCATATAAGGCCCATTCACGAAAATCACGTCCTAAAAATGTCGATATCATAATAAAATTCAACGCAAATAATTTTCATATATACAGAAATGCTGACACCTAATGGTCGGTCCATAATTAGTCGAAATTTCCATATAACAACCGTTTCGTAATTCACTTTAACCTTCAGAAATCTTTTAAAAGTCTTTATATCGAGATAAAGTTAACACAGAAATCAGTACACTAAATTTTTGGATGATCGGTCGGTCTATTATATGTTATATCTCCCATATAACGGCTATTTCTTAAAAGCTGTTTTATACATATACTGGGTGTAGGGTATTACATGGTCGGACTTGACCGACTATACTCTTTTACTAGTTTTAATTTACTTTTTAAAGATTGCAGATGAACTTCTGAAAGAAGAAAACATTTTCATATATATTACGTGAGCTAGATCGCTTTCTAAAGGAACCTCATCGTGTGACAGCTATTTCAAAAGAAGCAAAACTTGCAACAATAATAAAGTTTTTGGCAACGGGAGGGTATCAAAAATGGAATTGGGAATTAGCTTATAACATCTCTTTCACAGTCCAAGGTTAATAATGTCATTAATGAATGTTTGAGCTGCCAAAATTAGGTATTCCACCAGCCACATCTGGATGCTTTTTATTTCAGATATCTACAATTCAAATTAAGCTGCCGTTGTGCCTTTTTTTCGATCTATGAAAAAATGTTTAAGTATTTTATACTAAATGAATATGTTTGTATATTGGGGTGTACCAAAATTTTTTTTGTCAGAGGCTCAAGCATAATTTGAAAGCTTATAGGGTCCAGTATTTTTGAATTTTTTTTTTATTTTTAGGAAGAGGTTTAGAGGTCGCGCAAATCAATTTTTTGTTAAAAATCTGGTTTTTCGACCTTTTTTTAAACTTAAATCATAACTTTTTCAATTACCACGTTTATTTAAATTTTTGGACCGAATATTTCTAAGGCATTTTTCCCAAACTTTATTTCCATATGCACAAACTTTAAGTTCCGGCAATATTTTTGTTAAAAAAAAGGCCGAAAACTTTGGTTTTTTATGAAAACTCCATTAAACTTATTCCGAAAATTCTGAAAAAAAAACAAAAGTTCTTTACCCTATAAGATTTTAAATTTTGATTGAGCACCTATGAAAATCAGAAAGAAAACATTTTTTGGGACACCCTATTGTATATATTTACTTACATTATATTAATAAAGTTCCTATAAAATATTGAAATAATTTTGTTTTTTAAAACGAATGCTAAAGAAATGGAGGCGTTAAATTTGACAACGGTAGTGATAAAAAATTCAGCGTTGCGTTTTACAAAGGACACAATTTCAAAATATTATATATATTAAAAACAACGTAAGAATCAGCTGGTACAACGCAAACAATAACTTGCTTGAACACAGACTAGGCGATAGTTTGTCGGACTATCAGTCAGAGGGTTGCGGGTTCGATTTCCGCCAAAGACTCTGGGTGTTTTCTGCAGATAAGCCAAAAAGCTTCGCAGTTTGTGTTTGTTAATTATAAAATGTAATTTAGAAAATTGTGGCGTTGCGCGTTACAAAATGAGGGCCTTAGCTCTTTATGCTGAGCAATTCTAGCTTCAATTGAAAATGTTGTATTAAGTGCAATTACTGATTCAATTGTGCTTCAGTCGTAGGTCTATATGTCGTTCAATTTCAGCTTCAATCGTAATTCATTTAGCAGATCAATTTAGGCTTCAATCATAGATCTTACTGCCGCTCATTTTTAGCTTTAATCATGGGTATTTATGTAAATCAATCTTACTTTCAATTAAGGTCCTTATGTAGTTACATTTAAGCTTTAACCAAAGATCTTTATAACTAGTTCAGTTTAAGTTTCAATCGAAGGTTCTTATATAGTTAAATTCTAGCTTTAACCGAAGGTCTTTATTTAGTTAAATTCTAGCTCTAATCCTAACATCAATTGATTGTATTTCTACAGTTCAATTTTAGCTTCAATTGTAGTTTCTTCTGCAGCTTACTTTTAGCTTGCGTCAATCTCTTCACATACTTCCTTTACCAGCGAACAAAATAAAATATATCTTTCTGTAAGTCCCTACAACCCTCCACAATCAATCAAAATGGTTTTGTAAATCAATATTTATAATTCTTTTTGATGCCATTAATAAAATTTAGAATATTTTTCATTTCATATCACAAAATTAACAATAATAGAGATAATATCCAGGCTTTAGCATTTCTATCTCTATTAGAAATTATTGGTATTTAAATAATTTTGTAGCATAAATATTTTTACTAAAAAAAATTGGAAGTTCCTTTGCTAATGGAATTTTTTAATTTGAGTTTATTTTTTTGCTTTAAATATGTATAATAAAAACTAAAAATAATTCAAATTTATTGCATAAATATTTGTATGGTTGGAGAAAAAAAATCACAGCTCAATATGAATTAATTAACTTAAAGACAGTGTAGATCATAAGAAAGGAGATATTTTAATGATTGAATTATGATAAAGGTTTTCAGTAAAGCTGATATGAGTTCTTTCTAAACTGTGTCTGAGATTAAAATATTTAAAATTTTGTTAAAGTTTTCTGTTTTTTTTTTTTCTTCTTAATTAGCAATTGTTGATCTTTTAAGATTTATTATTAAAAAAAAATTTTATTTGTTTTTCGTTCATTTTAATTTAAATTAAATTTAATTTAAATTAAGTTTTTCTAAAATATTTCCATTTTGCATTTAATTCATAAGAAGCTTTCAAATGAACAAGTTTTACTGCTCCATTTCAGTAGTTTTCACATTTATAATTAATATTTTGTCTCCACTGCAAATATCTGCACAAAAATATGTTTCTTTTATTTTTAATTTCTTGAAGTAACCAACAGAATATTTACGTACCAGCTAAGACCTCTTACAGTTTGCTTTTGGAATATTTGTGTAATATCTTTTCCTTTTTTGTCATAAAAATATTAGTAAAATAACTCAATACTAATACAAACAAATAGACAAATGAACGAATGATTCTATCAATCAAGTGATACATAAACGAATTTCATTTGTATGTTGAATTTCCGAAAAATATGAGTGTATATGAAAATATTCAAATGTATGTAAATACTTACGTTTAAAGTATTATGCTTTTTTACACTACTGAAAATCATTAAAAGTACATTCAAGCATAAACAAATGTTATATGTGCTTGATATATGTTAGTGAATGTATTTAAAAGTTTGTCTCTTCAATGGCAGTTTTATATAGTAGAGGTTCAGTTTTTTTTAAGTTTTTCAATCATAGTCAGTTGATCTATTGTAGTAATATTTTACAGTCAATATTTGCTCTTTCTCTGGGCGTAACGTAACTTGAATATAAATTTTCCAAGCAGTTTAAGTAGATTTTTTTAATTTATATTTAAGATTTACGATCTACTAGTAAATCATGACAGAGATTAGTTCAGGCCATCTTATTGTCCAAGGCATCAATTGCAGGACACTTTAGAGCATAATATAAGAAACCATCGCAGCTTATTTTGTTTTCCAAGCTTAGCTTCAATTATAGGTAATTATTAAGTTCAACCTTAGCTTCAATTGCAGGTCATTATTTAGTTTAATTTTAGCTTAAATCGAAGGTCTTTATGTAATACAATTTTAGCTTCAATCGTAGATTTTTATGTAATTAAATTTCAGTCCTTATGCAGCTTAATATTACCTTAAATGGTAGATCTTTATATTTTAATCATTGGCCTTTATATCGTTAAATTCTAACTTCAAATTCAGGTCTTTATGGAATCCAAAAAATACTTCTTTAAATAGTTCAACTTTAGCCTCAATCTCAAGTCTTTACGCAGATTAATTTTAGTTTCAATCATATGCCTTTATGAAGTTCTTTTTTAGCTTTAATCGAACGCCTTTATATACTTTAATTGCAACTTCAATCGCAGGTCTTTATGTCTTTCAATTTTAGATGCAACTGTAGTTAGATTTCAGCTGTAATCGCGAGTTCCTATTTCATTAAATTTTAGCTTTAATCGTATTTCTGTATGTAGTTAAATTTTAACTCCAATCGAATGTATTTATGTACTTTTAGCTTTAATCATAGATCTTTATACAGTTCATTTTTTACATTTTTTAAATTTGGATTTGTCTTATTTTGATTTTGTTCAAAGGTCTATATATTTGTTCAAGTCTGACTTTAATCGTAGTTCTGTATATTGTCTAATTCCACAAGTTTAGTTTCAATCAGGTTCTAGTGTAGTTTTAACACCGCAAAGGAGGCTACTGAAGGCAGTAGTTGGAAGAATGGAAATCCAAAAAATATTGTATGCTCATAACTGTGGATGTAAAAAAGCGTTTAATACTGCAAATTGGAAGAATATCGTGAAAGCCTTAGTGCGGCTAACTATTCCAGCATGTTTTGTTGCAACAATAAGGGATTCTTTTCTGGAAAGGGTCCTTATATATAAAATCGATGTAGAAATGAAGAAATGCAATATAAAAGGAGTAGTACCTCAAGGATAGCTGCTCGAACCATTGTTGTAGAAAATCATGTATGACAGGATCTTAAGACTGAACCTTCTACAAAGAGCAAAAATAATAGACTTTGCAGATCACAAAAGCGCTGGTGATGGTGGCAAAGACGATAAATAAAACTAATGCTGTTTCAGAAATTTGTATACAGGTGGTTAGAATATGGCTAAGATCAATGTTACCTGTTGCTAAACTGAGGCCGTACTAATATCCAGCCGCAAAACAGTGGAATCTTCAAATCGGAAATTGTCGAGTAGGTTAGGTTAGTTTCCGTGGGCAGTCGTTCTTGAAAACAGCTCACTTGGGTCCATCGTAAAATTGTCAAGTAAAAACAAACGATTGTCTTAAGCATCTGGGTGTAATTATAGATAATCGATTATCATGTAAACAACAACTTGATTATATAAGAGATAACTCTGTCAATATATGCACGGCATTATGCCAAGGCTTTCTAAGTACCTACGGAGGAAAGTAGTAGCAGAGGTTGTCAAGAGTGTCATCCTATATGCAGCTCCAATATGGGCCAATGTTACCAGGCTCAAAATCTACAGCGGTAAAATCGGTTCGGTATGCATATTAGCAGCTTTTCGAGTATCCACTGCAGAAATGTTATTGACGAATCAGCTTTCGTTATTGATGCCATGATACCAATCGATATATTGACAAGACAGACAAAAAGCAAATTTGATGAACGGCGCACAATCATAGAAAATAGCGATATTTGTATGGAATAAGGAGTTGTATTGCCGAGTAACAAATGAGATGATCAACGTCAACAAAGAGTAGATAGACGTATACGTTGACACCTAATATAAGGTTTGGTATGGTACGGGGGCATGGTTACTTGAATTACTGTCTAACTCAATGTCTGAGTGGTCACGACTGTTTCCGTTATTAGCTATTTCGCTTTGGAATTGATACCTCTTCGTTTTGTCGGTGCTCTGACGGGAAAATAGAGGACCCCGAGAATGTGAAAGACAAATGGGGAGAAATATTTATGTAGATAACATAAAGGGCGTCCCAACTAGAACGCAATTTTTAAATTTTAAATAAAACACAGATATTTAAACAAAATATCGTGAAACTTTATTATATCGTAAAGTAGACAGATGACCGTCGCGGCTTTGCTGGCACACACGCGATCTTTTAATGGAATTTTCAATGACCTTTTTGCATAAATTCTGCGGTATTTCATTAATGCAGCGTCCAATTTCCTCTTTTAAGGCTTGATTCATCGTCGGCTTTTCGCGTAAATCATCGACTTTAAAAAACCCCAAAGAAAAAAATCTAAAGGTGTTAAATCGCACGATCTAGGCGGCCAATTCTGGTCTCAAAAACGCGAAATAACACGACCGGGAAATGACTGATGCAGCAATTGAATTGTTTCTCTGGCTGTATGACATGTGGCGCCGTCTCCACATTCATTTTTTCAATTCTAAGCAAGAAAAAACTGGTTATCATTTCACAATACCATTGACACCATTGCGTTCTAGTTGGGACATGTGTTTAGTAAACATTATGTTGATGTCATTGGATAAATGGGGCAAATGTATCTGAATATGTTAAGACTGTTCTGTTGGGCCTGTGCACGCAAGAAGAATTTTTAACTAGATGAAAAAATACTTTTGCGGTGGTTCCGCAGGGATCGGTAACATGTGACACTAAGTTGTTTAAGCGTGTTGAAGGCCCGCACAACTGGCATTGTTGGACGGCCAGCGTTTTTGGATGATTTCTTCCTCGTATACGTTAGCTTAAGTTAGGTAAGGATAGGTAAGGTTAGCCAGACGTATAGTACATATCTAAATTATATCCACATAACTAGTCATTTTATGTCCTGAAAAGAGAAGAAAACGAGGAGACCAGAAAGAGCTGAATAGAGATAGACAGTAAGTTAGAAGAGAAGATGTTGTGTCCATGGATTTGTAGAGACAAATATGGAATAATCAATCTGGTCAACGACTAAGTAGTTCTACAAAAAAGTATTTGTATAACCAATAGCGGTAGTCAATTACTTCTTCTAATAAACACATCAATACCCTCTAACTTCATATCTGATATTTCGGATAGACTATTAAAGGATGGTCCCTTTTGCCAAAATTTTACATCCTCTGCACTTTAGCTAACTATACCTGTAATTATTTCTCACAACATTTTTGCTTGCACTTTTAATAAATAAAATTTTCCATACGGTTGAATGCATACAATTTGTGGAAAATTTAATGTATTTATTACATACATCTATTATTATTTATTTTTCATACAAGTAAGTATAGCTACACATCTGGCTGTAGTATGTTTAGTAAATAATATTGTATTTTGTACAGATATTATCATTATTATTTTATATGATGATATATTTGCATATTCAATATGACGACGTATTTGTACATAAGTACTACATATGTATAAGAAGATAGACATTCTACACATACTGAACATACATATCTAGTTAGTATTATTGTGGAGGGGGGGCTTAAATAAAAACATCAATATATTCAAAATTGCTGACTGTAACGAAATTGCATTATCATGCAAAAATTTTGGTTATCAATAAAAGAAGTATAAGAAAAATAAATATTCTTTCTCTGGTATGTCTACTTTTAAATAGAAAAGTTGTCTAACAGTTGTATAAGAGATTTATGTATGTTATTGTTTGCATATTTGTTTGTCAATAAGATATGAAATATATTTTGTATTTAACAATTCGTTGTTGAAATAAATAACAATAGTTGGGAAAATTGTATGAAAAGTTTAGATCGGTAAATTCAATCAGAGGCCTTTGTTTATTTGAATTTAAGCTTCAATCAAAGGGTTTTTGTAGTGACATTTTAGCTTCACTCATGGGGCTTTACGCAGTTCAATTTTAGCTTCAATCACAGGCCTTTGTTTATTTAAATTTTACCTACAATTGAAGGTATTTTTTAATCAGATTGTAGCTATAATCATGAGTCTTTATTTAGTTAAATTTTATATTCAGTCGAAGATCTTTTGTAGTAACATTTTAGCTTCAATCAAGTGGATTTAGTTAAATTTTAACTTCAATCATAGGTCTCCATGTAATTCCATTTTTTCTTTATTCCTACATCTCTACGCAGTTTAATTTTAGCTTCCATCATAGGTCTTTATATAATTCGAATTTTAGATTTAATCACAGGTTTTTATATAGTTAAATTTTAGTTTCTTTAATAAAATCTTATTTTCAATCGAAAGTCTTTTATTTTTGATAATTTTTAGTCAGGATCGAGTTCATTAAATTTAATTTTCATTAAATTATTATTTTTACTGAAGGTAGGAATTGTTTTTACAACATGAAATCTTATTAAAATTTTATTGATAATTTTTCTTGGCTGAGCTGGGGATCGAACCTGGGTTGAATTTACATGTTTCCAGAATCAACATCATCTTCTTCAGAATTCTATGAGTTCTAACCTCTACACCACTGCGGTGCCTGCTAGCCAACAGTCAAACATCAATCCTTTAACCATTGGTACTGGTGGTTCTAAATTTGCTGTAATATCTCATTTTTATAATTTTTATTTACATGTTGCCTCCTTTTTTCCTTCAGTTTTTTTCGTATTCTTTCTGTCAAGACTTTTTCTCTTGGAAACCTGAATACATTTGTTTATTATGTTTTGTGTCCACTTTCGTCGACATTTTTCATGTGTACCACTTAAAATACAAATGCAAACATTTAAAGCATGTGCCCTAGCTATATTTAAGAACAATTAATATTAGTTAAACTGTTAATTTTTCAATTTTTGATAATTTTTAGTCAGGCTCAATTTTCATTAATGTCTTTTATAATTAAAATTTAGCCTTAATCGTAGATCTATATATGAGGTGGCGCAAAAGTAGTCCTCCTATCAGAAACTACTATAAATTTTGTGAGGCCCCTAATGTCAGTTCTGTTTTGAAATTTGTGTAGTAAACACATGCGAAATACACGTTAATAAACAATGTTACGCTACACTGATCCAGAACGCGGAATATTGCTGAGGATTACTTTTGCGCCACCTTGTATAGTTCATTTTTTACTTTAGTCATTTTCTTCATTTAGTTCCATTTTTCTTTATTCGTAGATTTTTACGCAGTTTAATTTTAGCTTCCATTATAGGTCTTTATGAATTTAAATTTTACCATCAATCGATGTTTATTTGTAATTACATTTTAGCTCCAGGCTTAGGTCTATATGTAGCTACTTTTAAGCTTCAATCATAAGACTTTATCTAGTTCAATTTCAACTTCAATCATAGTTATACCCTACACCACCATAGTAGGGAGGGTATAGTGGATTTGTGCTGATGTTTGTAACGCCCAGAATTATTGGTCCAACACCCACCTTAAAGTATACCGATCGACTCAAAATCACTTTCTGAGTCGATTTAACGATGTCCGTCTGTTCGTCCGTCTGTCTGTCTGGCTGGCTGGCTGGCTGGCTGGCTGGCTGTCCATGTAAAGCTTGTGCGCAGAGTACAGGTCGCAATTGTGAAGATATTTCGATAAAAATTGGTACGTGATATTTGTTCGGCCCAAGGACGGATGGGATTGAAACTTGTGGAAATCGGTCCATTATTTCACCTGGCCCCCATACAAATGTCCTGCCAAAATTGGAGTTTACCGATCATAAATGTTTGAATTATTCAAGTATTCAAAAAAATTTCATTACAAATGAGTGGAAAATGAAGCCAAATTATATATCCGAATTTTTTGCAGATCGGTCCATAATTACTCGTTGCTCCTATATAAGGCTCACTTCCGAAAATCACTTTAAAGGCCGTAACTCTCTCAAAAATGTAGGTATCCAACTAATTTTGTACGCAAATATATTTCATATTTATACAAATAATACGGAATAATTTTATAATGGTCGGTCCATAATTAGACGAAACTCCCATATAAGACCCTCTCGGTAATTCAATTTAAGCTCCATAAATCTTTTAAACTTATTTATATCGAGATAAAGTTTAACACATATAATATTTATATTCACAGACATCATGACACTAAATTTGTGGATGTTTTGTACATATACTGGGTGTTGGGTATTATATAGTCGGGCTTGACCGACTATACTCTCTTACTTGATTTTTATTTAGTTTAATTTTTTCTTTGTTCCTAGGTCTTGACACAGTTCAATTTTAACTTCAATCATAGGTTTTTATTTAGTTTAATTTTAACTTCAGTCAGTCTTTATGCAGTTCAATGTTATTTTCAATCGTAGATCTATATATAGTTAAATTTGAGCACCATTCGAAAGTTTTTATGACGTTCAATTGCAGCTTAGCTACAATCGAAGGTCCTTATAAAGTTAAGTTTTAGCTTCAATCGTAGTTCTTTGCTTAATTGTGATGTTTTTCTTTTTTTTTTTGTAATATTTTCCTTCAAGGTTAAATGTAACATCAAGAGTCTCAGAATTAAACTTATTGCCTACAAAATAACACCATCAAACTTATTTGATGTAATAGTACAATACTCACACACTGACCATTGACGTAGTTATTGTTTATTTTTCCACTTGCTAAGTCCATAAATTACTTCAACCAATGATTTTGTTTCCTTTGTTATGTTGGGCTATTTTTGCTATTTGTTAAATTATAGCTCATGTGGGAATTTTCGCAGTGAGACTAAAACTTAACTATCATTTACACATATTTTATATTCTGTTGTATTTTGCACTCAGTGGAATGTACGAGTATTTTCGACAAGTGTTGGAAAATGCTCAATACTTGTCCAGCAGTTGTTTGTAGCCATAACAAGAAGAGAAAACAAATATCCTTTGGTCGCTGGACATGATTATGGTCATAAATTTAAACGTATGTGGTGGTGTTGCTGTTGCTGTTTAGTATTGTTAAGTATATATGTGTGTGTGTGTGTTATTAGAATTAAGCATAAAACTTGATATGTCCTCTTCAACTAAGCTAATTATGTTTAGAGTTACGTGCAACTAGTTAAAGCATTAGAAATATGGTTTTGGCTTTTCGTCTACAACGTCATCACTAGATCTGCAAAGGAAACGTTATATTTGTAAGCCCGTTTGTTATCGCTGCTGTAACAGGATATGGGCGTTAGTGTTGGAGTTTTCATCATTATCAGCATTAGCAACATTGTCAGAACACATTACAGAAAGTGGTACTCGAAAAATGTATGATGAATTGATACTTTGGAGCTGCCTTTACTCTACTCTAGTCAGTACTAAAAATACATAGTGCGAATGAATTGGTGCGTGTTTGCTTTTTAGCCAAAGCTGGCATTGATTTCTAAATTTGATTTATTGCCACGATATGGAAATTAACAATTTAAATAAACAACAGCAACTGCATTGCGGTACTGAGGATATGGCCAAATTATTTTCATTTCTATGTTGATTTTCATTTTGGAACAACAAAGGCATAGTGGGATTCAAATAGCACCACGACCGCCACCACTCGTAGTTAAAGTTGTTGTGATGTTTCGGATTTTTTAATATTGTTGCAAATTAAAGCAGCTATGCAATATCTTTGAGTAGATAGAAAGTTAATGGAAATGATGTATGGTCAACAGTGTTCTTTTACATAAGAAGTAATAAAGTGTTGGGAAATTTTGGCTAGATTTTGGTAAATATTAATGTTTACACTTTAAGTGAATGAGATACGAATTGACCTCTGATTTATAACAAAGAAAATTATAAAATAGCTCCAAAAACAAATAACACTCTCAGACAACTCTTTTCGAATACAAAAAGTAGAATTGACGACATGGATAAGTCAAATCTTATCTACAAAATAAAATGCATGGGGGACAACATTAACATATGCAACCAAGTATATATTGGGACTACAAAGAACAAGCTGAAAACTAGATTAGCAGGACATAGATCGGATATAAGATGTAGAGATAAGTCATCAACACAAAAAACGGCACTTATAGCCCATTGTGCAATGAGAGGACATACACCAGATTTTGACAATGTACAAATTTTGCAAAGAGAGGAAATATATAAACGGAGATTTACATTGGAAATGTTACACATCAACAGGGTCGAACAAGAAAAGAGAATGAACTACCGAACCGATATAGAAAACTTATCAAAGATTTATACTTACATATATAATAACCCAGTAAAAAATGGTGCTTACTGGTAAGCAGGTTTGTAAGGGAGAGAAGCACAATTCCCCCTTACAAACCTGCTTACAAGAGGCATGATTTTTATATGGCGAATTCCCACTTGGAAGCATTACTTTTTTGTAAAATCACAGCATTTTTCATGGCTTACATTATTCCGTGAAGGAAAAGCTTCCAGAAACCGCAGCTTTCATACCTGTGATTTATTGCTTCTATACTATATACAAGAAGCGATTCTTTCATGTCTCTATTTATATAGCAATTTCATACCTTACCCAATGCTATTACTGTGTTTGCTTACTGGAAGCATTTAATTCATGCCTCCTATATAAGCTATGAAAACATTAATGTTTTTTTTTTTGTACATTTTATTTTTATTTACTAAAAAACACAAATTAATATGTAAATTCATCGATAAACTTAAAAAAAAAACTTAAAATACATACATTTGTAAATAGGAAACATTGTGATATGATATTTAATACTATTGCTTTAAACTGCAATATAATATGTTTTTTAAGATGCTTGAACTTAATCTAGGGAGGTATTCATTGGAGTTTGTTCTTCTCTGTCCGGAAATATATTTTCCGCATCAGACCCTTCATCACTGTCAGATTTCAAAAATGAGTTGTTGGACTTGCTATGCTTTCTCAAGCTTTTCTTTTTGTAACAACGATTTTTGTTTAGTCTTAGTGCTGTACGAAAATCGTTAATAAATTTCTTCTTCGAAAGAGTATTATCAACTTTAAGTGCTTCTATAAAGAAAAAATGTTATAAGGAATGTTTATCTATATGTATACTATATTTAAAAAGTTTACCATATATAGCGTTTACAAATTTTGGAAAGTCCAATAGTCGATTTTTGCCTTGCTTGCCATCTACATTATAACTAAGCAAAAGTTTTACATCAAATATACTTGTAAGGCATTTGTTTAACCCGCCTTGACTTAAAATATTTTTGAGTGTCGCCACCTGTAAATACAAATTAAAATTTTTAGTTAAAAGTATAAGCCCCCTTTTACAATGTGGCAAGTGAAAGGCAGACAGACGAAGTTTGTTGGTAAGGGGGCGACGCTGTATGTGTGACACACTTTACTTCATTCCTCTCTCGCCAACAAACTTCGTCCAACTGCCTTTCACTTGTCACATTGTAAAAGGGGACTAAGTGAATAATTAATGTTTTTGCCATTGCATATTTAGTTTCATCGTTGATCTCATTTTCAATTTCTTTGTCTTACGTCGCACAAAAAACCCGAATTTTTATTTTTATCTTATTTGCTTAAAATTCAAACCCATTCTCAATTAAAGTTTTCATTTCTGAAACAAAATCATGAAGAAATAAATCTGTGTCATATGGTTTTTGCACCCCAAAATATAACTTCCTATTAGGAAAACTTTAATCATTGGCATATTGACAATACGTGACAGAATTGGCCATAGACCGACAGCGGAGGATTTAAAAAGAGGTAAGCCATCGATTCCTATATCAAGAATAATCTCTTTAATGTCAAACTTTTTAATGACATGCACAATTTTTAGAAGATTTCTTTCTAGACCAATATGAACATAAGACCCTGGAGCGACGGTTCTCTTAATACACAATTCTTTTTGTCCTACAAGTGTTTCTACGCTCAACGGAATATCCGAATGAACCCTGTTTAATATATGCAATAGAGCTGAACTACTAGCAATAGAAGGCCGAAATTTAAGATACCATTCTTTAATATTTTCTTTAAAACTTTATGTTTCACTAATAGGTATTTGTTCTATATTTTGCGTCTCATCAATAGAAGCAACATCGATATTTGTAACATCTTCTGAATTATTAACCGATGCCTCGGAAAGAGCTAACAAATTTTTACACCTTTCTTTTTGCTTTAATTTATTAAGCTGTCTTTTCCAATCATTTCTTTAAACTATTTTTTTCTCCTACAATTTACATGCAAAACAAAGTTTATTTAGAAGAACAAAAAACAAACACACAAAACAGTTAATAATTCTTAAAATAGAACAATCTGTACGCAAATTAAAAAGAAAACAACAACAAATCAAGTAATTGACCACACAAAAATAATAAACTAAAAAAATTAATGTATGTATGTGCTATTGTATTTAATAAAAATACTTACTGTTAGTTGTATTTAATGTTTATAGGTTTTTTATATTTTTTGCAGGTATGTATTTTATATATTTTTATATATATATTTAATTATCACTTTTGTTCAATTTGCGTGCGTCCTCTCTGCTCAAAAACAATTTGATGACTGATTGCGTAATAAAAAAGAAGTAATTTTAAGCATCTTTTGTTTTCGATAACATGTCGGGAATAATCGTAAACACATTTTGAAATCATTGCAATACAACGTGCTTCCACGTAAGGGATAAACAGAAGAACTTTGAACTTTGGTCGTAATTTTTTCTTTAAAATAATCATTTCAACTATTTACTTACAACCTGCTTACTTATAAGGGATTATGCGAAGCTATTAAATAATTTTCATTTGCTTATATTAAAAATTCACTTCAATGGTTTTCGCTTCTCTGTTGCTTCTAAGTAGTATGTAATAGCCAGCGCATATATCAGCGCTCTTGTACTTTTATGGCTTCCAAAAACCTTAAAATTTTTTACTGGGAAATAAAACAAAATAGCAAATTTAGTGCAATATTAAATGTTTAACTTTAAAGTTCTAATTTTTGATGATTGTAATTTGTATTATTTCTGTTTTGTGTATAGATTTTCCTAATGATGCTTACCGATGGTAGGCGAAATATTGAAAAATAAATCAATAAAATAATTACTCTTTTTGGTTTTGATCAATTTCTTTATTATTGAGGTTTTTTGTTTTTCCTCGCGGGCTATTTTTGATCTATTCCTTTTCTTTAACAAATGGAAATAAAAAACGTTACTGGTTTTTTATATATTTGTTCTACCCAACGTTGGGTATGATATAAAATAAAATAATTGATTATAACACAGAGCTCGAGCCTGATTATTTACCTAATTTTCAAATAAATTAATCCAAAAATTGTTGGAGAGTATGCCAATACTTGTAAATAGTTTATTGTAAAGTGCAAATTTGTGTAAATGCAGCTTAGTGTGAATTCTTTTTTTGTAATTTTTTTTAGAACTTGATACTTTTGTTTTTGATTTGTAAATTATTTTGTTACATCGACAGTTCAATTCCAAACCATGCTATGTCGACTTAGCATGTTTTTAATTTTTTTGAGTTTTTGCATTTAGATTATTTCAACTTAAATTCTGTCAAATTTTGGTTGTGATTGTTATTATAACAACAAAGTTAATTATAAACAACAATGTTCTACCTCATATGGTTTTTTATATATCGCCTGTAAACTTTAGCAACTATTCCTGCAAAACTCACTTTTTCGACTTAGCATGTTTTGGAATTGAGTTGTCGATATATAAAAATATTATTTTGTTAATTATTAAAAATATTTAATTAAATAAATGACAAAAAACATTTTCTAATTGTTTTTATTAGTTTTATTTTTATACAATAACAAGTGCTCAATGTACAGTGCAATCTCCCTTAGCGGACACTTGCCATAAGCGGACACCCCCATTAGACGGACATTTTTGCCAGGTGCCGGCAGCGCTCCTTAAGAAAAGCATTGCAGATAAAAAAAATTTCTTATACGGACTTATTTTTTTCCGAATTTTTCATGTCATAAAATACAAACAAATAATACAAATAACAGGGCACGGTTTATCATATTTACTACATCACATAACATAGTTAAATGTGGTTATGTTAAATATTTTCTCTCTTACATAATGTTTTCAATCTAACGTTTTTTTTTTACAATTTATGCTTCTGCTTCGGAGAGTTGACCATACTAATGCTTGCAATGTTTGTGGTGCATACGTATGGTGTCCAAACCTATTTGACCAACAGCTTGTAATCTATGTCATTACTTACGCAATTTAGGGGATTCCCTAAATAATAATTGTAGTTTGGAAAGCATTGTTGATTCGTTTGTATACATTAGTGTGGGCGGGACTTTTTAAAATGGATAAAAAGAGTACTCATAAAAAATTTTAAACTTTTATTACATATACAGCTACATTTGAAGATTTTTTGTTATTAAACCCAATTGAATTGTTTATTTTTAATATTTTAATAAAAACAAACACAATGAGGCAAAGTTTTGTTGATTTAAATTTGTAGTTTTCCCTTGGCCGGACAGCGCCATTGTACGGATTCATTTCAACGGTCCCTTCGGTTTCCACTCATGGGAGATTTCACGTACTAACATTTTGTCAATTGTACTTAGTCAAATAGAACTATTTTCTAAATGGTGCTTTATTATTGTAATAAATGGTACTTTAATGATAACTGGTACTTTATTGGTAAATTTTACTTTATGTTAATGTTGACGTTCTAAAAAAGTCTAGAAAAATGTTTTCTGTTTTCTTAAAATTTTAGTGTAAATATCACTTATACAAATACAAGTATTCACTTTATTAGTCGAAAAAGTAGCGAATAATTGCTAAAAAGTACTAAAAACTGGATACTTATTTGGATAAGTTGCCGAATAATTGAAAAAGTTTTCAGAATAGTTGGTTATTTTTTCAATGCCACTTAAAAAATTCTAATTATGCAGATTGTAATAAACTAAAGAAAAAATGTTTCAAACTAAATAAATATGTATACATTTCCCAGTAAAAAAAATCGTGTTTTTTGAAGCACTTAAGAGAAAAAGCGCATAATCGAAAGCTTTAATAAAAACGCTCTTTTGAAGCAGTAAATGCTTACGAATAAAATATACAAAACGATGCTTTTTTAGTGCTGACAACGAAGAAGGTTTCAATGCGAAAAAAACAAAAATTAAATTATAGCCAACAGATTTACGTATGACAACGAAAGTCAATTACAAAACGAATATCGCGCTTCTCAGTTACTATGAATTATTCTGAAGCAAAAACATTCAGATATAATTTGTTCTTTGATTGCTCTGCCCGTAAAGTGACGTAAAACACTTTAGGAAAGTGCTTTATTTGCATGTTTGATTAGGTTAACAGAAGCGCTTATTGTCAGCAGAAAGTAGTGTTCCAAACCTGGAACATCTCATACAAAAATCATGCATTCCATCAGCAGGTTTGAATCGATTTGAGGTATGAAGTCATATATAAAACCTGCTCCTTTTGGAGCACATTTTTTACTGGGTTGTTTTAATTTATCTAGCATAACTCCAACCAATTAAACAACTGCAAATGTACACCCCTCCAAAAAGAAACAAACTAAGAAATTACAAAGACAAATAAAACACTTAGAAAATCGTTCAGCATAATCCTCTTAATTTGCATATATTTGAAATATTTCAGCATTTAAATAACAATTTAATAACAAGTATAATCAAGCATAAATACTCAAGTTATTTAATTTAATTTCTGTGGTAAATTTGTAGCTGACAAATGAATCAAAATACACCACAATCTGTCCCCGAACAAAGAAATATACCTACGCGTATATGTACAGTGAAAAAGAAACAAGCATCAATAAATTGTATGCCGCCACAATGAAAAAAAAAATTAAATAATGTACAAGAAAATGAAAAGTGGAAATGAAAAAGTAAAAGAAAAACCAAACAGTATAAAATAAGGTTTTAAAGAAGTAATAAACAAGCAAACGCATGCCATATAAAGGAAAACAAAGCACAGTACAAACACAGGAGGCATACAAGATTACACAGACAAGATAAGAAAGGAGAGCAAGAAAAAAGAGAGCAACCAAACAATTGTTACATACATGTATTCACACACACAGACAGACAGACAGACAGACAGACAGCTACACAAAGGCATTATGTATCATGTCATTTTATGCCGGAAGTGAATTATAACTTAATGGCCAAGATTATAAAAGCACAAGATACAGACAACAAATATAGCGCCCGGTGTGCAAGGGTAAGCTGACAAGTTTTTATGAAACAAAACATTATAAGAGGAAAATCAAATATGTGGGAAAATTTAACTAAAATTTGTTTAAAAGATCTTAAGGCATTATTCACACAAAACCCGTACCGTCGCACAAATGTTTTAATATTTATGTAAAAGGTTTTGAAACACAAATTGATACTCATTCATTAATATATAAGTAAAGTTAAAACAGGAAATTAATTTTAGTTTCCTGTTTTAAAAATCACAACTCTAAATTGCTTAATAAGCTGTTACCTTTTTATCAATTTTGTTTTCAATTAACTGTCGAGAATATTGTGAAAGTTTACATTTGAGAATAACTTAGGCAGTCAAATGTCTCAAGACTACATATAGCAGGACAAATTTACACAATAGAATTTCCTTTCTCTTTGATTTTTTAAAATCTTTTTAGATTTACCTCCAACATAGTTTTCGTACAATTCATACCAATTGTGAAATACTTACAAATCCATATATACTACTTATAAATAATTTACAAATACACATAAATACCTATGTATATATATATATATATATATAACAGTGTTTACATGTGTCTGTGTGTGTATATGATAGCATACATTTACATCTATGCTGGATGAAGAAGACTGTTGTAAGCTTGAGGAGCCAACAACATATGTGAAAAGCGCTCGTTTGTTTTGTGAAGCCTTAACAAAGGCAAAACTATAAATTTTACAATTGACAGGCTATTGTTTACTATTATTGACATATAGCTTAAATACATATATATTCACACATACACATACATGTATTTATTTGTACATGAAATTGTATAAATGTATAGATTTTAATAAATTGATGTTAAAACGCAGCCACTATACTTGTGCTCTACCAGGAACGTATCATCATACATATTATCTACCAAGTATTTCAGCTAACTATAAGCATGTGCAGAACAATTAGACAAATATTTGTTAGACCCAGTGAACGATCGTTGGAACTATGTCCCAACTCTTTGTCTCAATTTACACGAAGCAATTCTTTAAGCTAAGCTGATTAACTTTAAGATATCGGGTGAGGGAAATAAAGGGTGTCCCAACTAGAACGCAATTTTTAAATTTCAAATAAAATACAGATATTTAAAAAAAAAATCGTGAAACTTTATTATATCGTAAAGTAGCCAGAATGAGGACTCCGTATACCAACTATGTAAAATCCATCCACTAAATAACTATATATTAGGCCATCTATCAGACAGTCTCCTTGTAATATATGTCAATTGCAGCCTTTCGCCTAGAATACATAGCTAATTATAACCAGTGGTGACAATAAATGAATATTTGAAACTGACCATGAAGATGATAGGGTAACAGAAAATGTGATAGTGGACAATGAACATTGCTGATGACGCCCTTGGCCGGGTAGAAAATGCATTCCAATTTGTCAATTGTTCCAGTACTTTACAATAGTATTCTTGATTATTCGAATTATTAGCCTAAATAAAAACTTTTCTTTAAAAAAAAAGAAAATGTTTTTGTTTATGCAATATTCTATTCTTTACCAAACATTAAAAGTAACTTTCTTATAAAAAAAATTCCTTATTTTAAATGCATTGAACCGAAAACAAGGAGATTAAATTCCCTGGAGTATACCTCATACCCCGCCTCACTTTTGTTTAATCTGTGATCCTTTAGAAGGTTATAACTTTAATTCAACCGAAGTTTAACTATTGCATGAATCATGTTAAGCTGTTATATTAAATCCTGTGAGTAGCTACTCTTAAAGCAACTGTGATCTGCTTGAGGAATCTAAGAATAAAACAACAGTTTCTTTAATCCACAATCCTTTTTCTATATCAAATCAACTTATAAAAGTGTCTGTAGTTATTCTTGAACCGTAAATACAGTGTCATACTATGCGTTTCGGTAATGAATTATTGGGTTTAAGTTGAAATCATTAACTTTGTCTCTATGTGACGGCATCATCCTGATAGCAACATATTCGATCACCTGATCCAGGAAGGGATCAATTCTCTTGCCTGGCAAATCCATTATCCTATAGCCCGATTTTAAATACCTCATAACTTTAAAAACTCTAGTTGCCACTCTTAGAGTATCAAAATATAAATGTTTCTCCATTACCATCCCTCTTATTCCGCCTCTGATGGAAAATATTAAATTGGTTTCTGCCTTCAATAACATACATTGTATTTATTATTGTTAATACTTAACGCACTCATATGTTTCTTTGCAAAAAATCATAATGATTTTAAAATGGTATAATTTTCCAGGCCAGAGTCTCCACAATAACAAAATCCAATAAATAAATAATACATATGTATGAAAAATTATTAATGACACACAAAAAGGCTTCATCATTACGCTGGAAAAACAATAGACTCTTGCATACGAATGTCATACCATATACACAGTCGTATGAAAATGTTGCTGTTGGGTGTCTATTGAAAAACTGAACTGCAAAAGCTTTTAAAAAGTCTTTATGTTTAATTTATTGCCAGGGATATTGTAGTTCCCAAAAAAAAAAACAACATACTTAATGGTATGTTTAAATAAAACAAAACCCCAAAAATGCTGTCTTTTGTTTTGTGTTGTTTGTCGATGAGCTCATATTGTCAATTTGCAATGCAATGGCTTTTAAGCCGAAAATCCCAACATTAGTGGTTATTATTGAGCAGAGTGGTGTGAGTGGTAGAAAGTGAGCTGAGAAATAGAAATTTGAGTGACAAAATTATTATGCAAATCCTTTGATTTGACAGCTGTTACTTCATTATAATTACAAAAGGAAAGTTTTTTGGAACAGAGAGAGAGAGAGACTTGTTTTATTTATTGAAAAAAATCAGTATTTTATTTAACATATTTAGGCAAATTAGTTTGTTAAGCAAGGACTTAAAATGTTTTAGGGAGAAATTTAATGTCAATCAGCATAAAAGCATTAGGCATTAGCAATGACTGATATTTAATTTGAATACAATATTTTGCAGAAAATTCAATTGATGATATTATTAATAATAAACTGGACTAGCCTGCAGCTTTTTTATTTCCCTTATGAAAATGTTGCAAAATTAACAATGAGATATATAAAACTTGTTTCATTTTTCTTTAACCATTTTTGTTGCTCTTTGTTTAGATTGACACAATTTATTCATTTATAACTATTCAAAGTTCATCTTAAATACACACACAATTTGTTTCCTCCTTATAATGTATTTTACTCCCACTACTTCCTAACACTTCACAAATCATTTTATAGCTAAAGTAATTGCACAAATAAACCAATAGCATAAAAATATAAATAAATTAATGTACATTCAACAAACAAAAAATTACTTATTCATTATTTAAGCATTTCTTTTATACCAAATGCTTAATTAACTAAGAATAACTAATTAGTTTCCTTATCTGTATTGAGCAATATTCAATACATTAAACAACAAATACAATTCATACATTCAAAAGAATAGAATGTAAATGTATTGAATGTATGAATAAACAGGCTTCATAGAATAATGTAGCATAACTTTAGGCTAAATAAAATACTTACCTTAAAAGAGTGTAATACAAAATTTATACAAATATTTGGGTATATTTAAAAGTGTTAGTAGATGCGTCAGCATAATATAATGAGAGAGAGAAGATTTTGCAAGAAAAAAAATTCTGCATAAATTACGAAAGTAAATACATGCGTATTTAGAAAGTTAACAGCGAGGAACAATATTAATGTACCAAAGTTACACTAACTCTACTCTACTCTAAATCTAGCCTAAAAGTAAAAATTTAAGTAGAAAATGAACCCCGATTTATGTTAAAATTTGAGCATAAAAGGAGCAACCATTTATGTAAAAATAAAAGTGTAAAAGGAGCCACGATTGATATTAAAGTTTGAGTCTAAAGGGAGACAATTAGCGTGAAAAATATGCCACGATTGATGTTAAAATTTGAGCATAAAAGAAGCAACCATTTATGTAAAAATAAAGGTATAAAAGGAGCCACGATTGACATTAGAATTCAAGCCTAAAGGCAGCCACGATTTATCCAAAAATTAGAGTAGAAAATGAGTTACGATCGTTGTTAAAACTTGAGCCTAAAGGGAGATTCGATTTATGTAAAAATTTATGTATAAAAGGATCCACGATTCATATAAAAATTAGTGTAGAAAATGTGCCACAATTGATGTTAAAATTTGAGCCTAAAAGGAGCCACAAATTATGTAAAACTTAGAGTAGAAAATGAGCCACGACTGATGTTAAAATCTGAGCATAAAAGGAGCAACCATTTACGTAAAAATGTATGTTAAAAATTAGCCACGATTGATGTTAAATTTTGAGCCTAAAGGGAACAACGGTTGATGTAATAAAAACACGAAATAAAAATTTGAATAAAAAATAAACATGGTTGGAGTACAAATTTATTATTTAAAGATCCAAGATTCTTGTAGTAATTTTAGTATACACAGCTATTCGATTGATATAAAAATGTAAGTTCAACAAGAAACAAAACAATTAAAAGTTTACATTTGGCTGTGCCGAATCTAATATACCCAACACCATATTCTAGTAAATAAAAGAAGATTGCAAAAAATATCTGAAAAATATCGAGTTTGTCTGAAACGTTGGTCCAGACCGATTTTTCTGATTTTCAATATTAAACATTCATTGTTCTATGTCTGTTTTCGAAGCTCTATTGTGCCTTGAAAAGACGAATAGATGAAAGGATATGGCTGGATTGTCTCAGAATCTTATGAAAACCCAGAATATATGGGCTTTTTGGTTATACGCCATTATTTGCAAATGCAATGACAAACTTAGTACAATAAAATACATCGTTTTGGTGGTGGGTATAAACAGTATATTAAACAGGTGTTCAAATCAATTGAAGATAATTTTCATATTTATGTAGGGTTTTATTTTAATTTCAAGTTTATTTATTTAATTATAAATTTATTTATTTGAAATTAATCGGGTTTACGTGCCAGCTTAAAATTTAAAGTGTTATCTGTCCGAGCTCTAAAACACAACTCTCTCTCTCTATCTGCTTTCGTTTGTAGATTTCAGTCATAACTCGTCTGTTTGTCACTCGCTACTTTTAATAGTCAAATATCTACAACAGTGCTGTATTTCAGTAAGAGTTGCCACTCTTGGTTGTACGTCCGTTATATCCCGTCCCCACATTTATATTTTCATAATTTTAATATTTTGTCATTTTGTAGAAAATGTATAAGTAGCCCAATATTTGGTATTGTTAACATATATTTTTATACCAAACGCATTTGTGCATTGGGGAGATAATGACTGAGACACATGTCATTTCACATGTGCGTTTAAGATAGATATTCTTCTTACTCCTGTGTTTATCAGCTAATAAGAAATTTAATTTAAATAAAATTTAGTGTCTTACAAGCATTCACGCAGTAATTACAACCACTCTCAACAGAAAGATAATTGTATTAAAGGAAGTTAATTTTTATTGACTAGTAGCAAAACTGTTCTTTTCTCTATACAAACCAATCCAACGTATTTTATTATTTAATGAAAAGAACTTCTAAAAAAGCATCATTTATAAAATATTGTTATTATATGTTATTGAAATATTCTAGCACCTAATCTGAGTCTCTAAATCATTGTCATATTATCAAATTGTTTTCCTTCCATATGCCTACACTTTTAATCTCCACTGTTTAATACAAATTGTACATTATTTTAGAAGTTAATGAGTAATATAATGCGTGTGTTATTGTTAAAGTTATTGTGTATTACAGTATAACTATTTAGCAATTGATTGTGAAAGCATAAAAAGTTTAAAAGAAACGAATACAGAAAAACAACTTTTCAATTAGGGGTTGAAAAGTAGACAGTTTAGTTTTACCCAACAGCTTTAAAACAATTTCCTAACAATCATATGCAAATTACTGTTTTTATTATTTATAATTTCCTTAAACTAAACAATAAATTATTATCATAGGCAAACTGTGAATTTGCCAACAATAACAATAACAATGTAAGAATGTGTATAAAAACAAATTAAAATGAAGCTTAGGAAAAGCTTTTAATAAAAATACAATATTTTAATATTTTACTTATAGTATATACTTGCTGTTGAAAATTTGCATATTTTTGTATTTTACAAAATTTTGATTTACTTACTAAATGTTATGTAAATTTTGTTTGCTTAGTATTTAAAGATAAACTGTGGACATTCAATATTATAAAACTTATATAAAATTTAACTCCAGATAAGTATGATTAATGCAGGAATTTAGACAAAATTTATAAATTATTATGCATAAAGGAACAAACACACTGTTAACCGGGGTAACATGTGGGCGTATAAGTATTAATTAATTATACCACAAATACCCGAATTAATCATACGCAACCAATATATAAATCAAAATACTTCATCATCAGTTGAACCAGGGATGCAAAATAAGATTTTACAAATTGTACTAAATTTCAACTAAAAGTATACTTTTTTTCAGCCCAATTGTACTAAATTCTTTTTTTATTTTTTTTTTTAATATTTTTTTATTGAAAATAAACTAAAAACGTACATAACAATTAATTTGTACATACTCTTATCATACATATATCTACATTATGAGTGGAATGGTATTATATGGGAATCCTTAGTAACAAGATTTGAATAAGCTAGAATCCTTAATTTTGTGTTCTTTGGCAAAAAAAAATGCATGAGCCAGAAAATAAAGGGGGTGGGTGGAATGGGGGTAATTTTCCCCTCCTCGGGGTCAAAACGAGACAAAATCCACTTAAAACACTTTATAACTGTCCCTCAGCCGCACTTATAGGGTTAAAATGTGAGACCGATCCTCACTAATATTTCCCCTCGTACATTTTATATGGACACACCTCCTCCTATCTGTCCTCCTTAAGGGGGTTCCCATACAAAATATTATTTTTTAGAAAATTAGCTCTCACCGCCCTAACTAGCCCCAGATTGTTCCTAGAGCAGTAAAATGTATGATCGACTTCATTATTTTTATTACCTCAACATTTTTTCAGAACACACCTATCATTCATCTTTAGTCATTAGGGTGGTCCCCATACACAAATTTTAATTAAAAAAAAAAATTATATATTTTTGCAATTGAATAATGTTTACGAGTATTATAATGATAATTAAATTAAATCGTTTTTATTATGCGAAGGATAGTTTTTCCTATTTTCAGCAACAATTTGAAGCAAAAACATTTTGCTTTTTCGTTACGGCACAATGTGTTCTTATATTGTCATTTACAACATGTAATTTAGGCAATATTTCTTAATGGTAATCTTTGTGGATCGACTTTCTGTTATCGTCATATATGATGAAAAGAATGAGCTCCTGGGCGTACCAAAGATACCGTCGGGTAAAGGGGAATGCCAATGTATTGCGTATGCTATTTACGGGCTTTTGCTTGAATGAAAAATCACTGTCCGCGTTCAAGCTATTTCATTTGATACTGTATATGTATGTAAATAAACTTTATTAATATCAATGTTTTAATCTCAAAAGGTAAATAAAGACTAGTAGTTGTTGGGATCTGAATATAAAAGTATAATTCTTGCTAACAAATTCTTACTCATTTCTAAATTGTAGCAGCACGAATTAGATGACTTTAGCAAATCATTGTTCCTCTCTTTGGTTTTTATTATATTTTAATACGAAAATATCCTTTCCACATTTTTAGATGAATGTGGAATGCATAATGTTCCTCTAGAAATTCTTGATATACCAGTATACGTTAGTTCATTTTTCATTTCTGATACCGGATAAAATGGGATAATAATGAATTTTTTAAAATACATTTGTGCAATGTAGTAATATAGGTAAAAAATTTAAATAGTGCTAAATTAGTCATTGGGGTGCTATTGTACTTTTGACTCTCAAATAGTGCTAAAAACGGTACAATTGTACCAACTTTTGCATCCCTGAGTTGAACACTTATTTGAGCTACTTCTTTGTGATATAATTAGTTGCTCAGAATAAAAGAATACTATTACTTATGTGGGGAAAAATAAACAGTGGGAAGCAAAACTGTTCGGATGTCTTGCATTAAAGAAGTAAGGTAATAAAAATAATACAAATATAGGTATATTATCACATACAGTTATGTGAAAAATAAGAGAGCCATCCCCAAAATTCGTTTTCAATACCAAAAAAATTTACATAAAATATAATTTAATTTAAACTTTTTTGATGTTTTTTATTGGATATTATTGGAATATGAGAAAATACATAAATTAAATATTTGCCTCCTTTGTATTGAAAACTAGGTTAGGTTAGGTAGGAAGGCTGGTGTGAGTCACCTCACACCCTCACCCAAAGGCCAATATGGTACATTGCGATGCCTTAGATTATCTACCAAATGTCTGACTCGTCTACATATGTCTGACTGGTCTACAAATTTGTGATTTATCTCCATATGCCTGACTGGTCTACATATGTCTAACTTGTCTACCCAGAGTCTTTGGCGGGAATCGAACTCGCAACCCTTTGACTGATAGTCCGGCCCTCTATTGCCTAGACTGTTAGGGCACCCAAAGCTCATCTTTATTTGATGGATTCTTTCCTCTGAGACATCTTTTAACCTCGCCCCACAAGTTCTCGATGGGATTTAGGTCTGGTGACTGTAAAAGCTATCCCAAAACTTTCACATACTTGTCCCTAGGATCATTGTCCTGTTGGAACATCCATCGAAATAGCATTTCCCAGTTCTGACTTCTGTTAAAATATTTGTATAAAATTTTTCATCCATTGTATCCTGAATGCGGTAAAAGAGTCCAACTGCATAATAGGAAAAGCAAAGTTTTGTTTAACCTGTGAATTGAATAGAATTGCTAGATAAGCGTTGGACTTAGTATATTGAAGTTTCAGGTGATGATATTGAAAAATAAAAAGGTTTTTAATTTAAAAAAAAATGTTAAACTAAATTCAATACATTATTTGTTCTTAAACAAAAGCGAAAATCTTTCAAGTAAAACAAGAAGCATGATCAGATAAAATATACTTGAATAAGAATCAAAGGGTGAACAATTATGTTCAATGAACAAAAATGATCTATTTTACAACTTGGTATGTGACCTTATACCTCTTTGGCATACTTTTCACAAGATTATAAAGAATTTCTGTTTCGATGATTTATAATTTATTCTATATGGAAAATTCTATGACTTTATAAACGCATGTCTACATTGGATAGATAATGAATGAACCTCATTTCACTTGGCACATGCGTTGAAGAGATATATTTTTATGACTCGTCTGTTTGTTTAACACACACAAAAACAATAGATAGGATAGTACTTCGTTTAGTTTTAAGATTATTATATTAAGTTAGTAAGGTTCAGATTTATTAAATAAATTTAGTGTCATATTAATATTAGAAGAGTGCATTACAACCACCTCCAATTTGGCACTCCAGCGGTAAAATACTTGTCTTAAATACTGTAGGCTTTTACAGCCTAGAATCCTTTTAGGTTTATCTCTGATAACATAGTACTTCTGCCTAAATGTGGCTATAAATAACATAAAGCTATTCAATTCCTGCATATGATATTTCCTAGTTCCTGTGTCAGTTAAGAAATTGAAACTGGCCTCCTGTATCAAAAATTCCTTTTTATAAAGTTACCCTTTGCAGGGTTATAAATTCAGGATTTTCACTTGAAATAAATATACCAATATAAGCTTTAATATCAAACAAACAACTTTAAAAATATATTAAATTAAAGCAGTTTATTTAAAATTATCTCTGCATATTTAATACCATAAATACTCATTAAATAAAACTTTATAGTGCTATTTGATTTTTTATTAAACAATTTAAGTAATAGCTAAAGATTTGTTTTTATATTTTAAACATAAAGAATTCGCAAATAAAATAAAAACTACAGCATAAGCTGGCATTTAATAAAAAAAACTTAAAAATAACAACAAAAATAAAAAATTATATGAAATGGAAAAAAAATCAAGAAGAAATCATTTATGCTCGGCACCATAAAAGATGCGCTTCATTGATGCATAAGCTGCAAAAGAACAGCACACTAGCTGCTACTTGTTTCTACGTATGCACAGTGGTGGACATATAATTAGAAACGATGATGTAATAAGATTCTTTACAGACCTACACGGTAAACAGTTTTGACAAAGAGTAAACAATCAAATATAAAAATATTATTTTCACAATTGTTTTTTTTTTTTTGCTGGCCACGTAATTAGAAACAGGCATTTTTTCAGCAACTCTTAAACTTTTCTAAATATTAGTGGCATATAAAATATAATATAATTTGTTAAGCAATAGATTAACTTGTAATAATTTTGGTACGGTTTAGTTTTGAAAATGGACAAAAACAAGTCATGTACTCCAGAAATGACACGGTTAGTGATGCTGTGTTACCAAAATGAAAAACTTTAAATGTCAGCTATTGCACAAAAGTTTTCTTGCTTAAAAAAATTGTATTTGATGCAATTCCCTTGTACAAAAATACAAAGGAGTTTGCAACCACAGCTAGAAAACCTAAAACACGAAAACCACTTTAGCAGAAGAGACAGTTATTTGTAGAGCCAGTAAAACAAAATCCACTTTTATCTTCGCGCGAAATAAAGGCTGAAATTGGACAGCAAATTAGCGTCGAAATATTCATGAGAAGACGCTTCGTGGGTGCATTGCACAAAAAACCTCATGTCTCAAAAGAAACAATATCATGAAGCGGTTGCGGTTTGCAAGAGAAATGCTAAGAAAAGAACTACATTGACGAATCTAAGCTTAACTTGTTCCAATCTGACGGAAAATCGTATGCTAGACGTCCTCCAAATAAAGCCTCAGACTCCACGTACACTGTTAAAACAGTGAAACACGATGGTGGGTATAATTTCATTAATTCACTATTTCTAGTTACTAGTTTTATTATGTTGAACCAAAACCTTAAAATATATGAACAAATATATATGCTGAAAAGTCGTTTCTAATTACAAGTCCACCACTGTATATAGTTATTCATGCTGTAGTCTATAAAATTGGAAATGCTGTCAGCAAAAATTCAATTTTAGTTTTTTCAACTTCAAGGGGGAGCTGGTATATAAGTTTATTTTGTTTTTTTTTTTTAATGTTTGTAGTTTCGTTTAGCTGCAGTTTGTTTTTGGGCCCTCCCACAGCTAAACTAGTGAACAATTTAACAAATATAACAAAATAACAGCAAGTATAACAAAAAATTATTGAGATATTTCTAAAGCTTGAATTTTTTTTAGATTTCATTGTTAGTTTTTGTTTCTTGCTTATGTTTTCTGTGTAGCCAACAGTGAGGAAGCAAATAACAAAATAATTTGTTACGTTATTAGAACATTGAATATGTCTGTCTGTCTGTATGAGCATAAAGCTGCAGTAGGGTATTTTGATTTTTATTACAGGAAAATCTGAAGTCATATGTATGTGGGTAGTTACAGTATGTTAGCCAATAAACTTATATTGTTTTAAAGCTCTCCTCTCTATTGATTCATTAGGAGTGTTTTATTGCTGTTTTTTAATGGAAATAAAACTAAATGTTTAAATAAAGATAAATATTTATATGGTTAATAGTTTGTATATTGGCTGCAATCAAATACATGCTTGAATTGTTTATAAATAAAGGTTTTTCATTCAAATAATTCAAATAGAAAATCAAGCATATGTTAAGGGAACGAAAACGTGCAATATGTTATAGCTGATTTAAGGAGCAGGTTTTTAAAAGTTAAGCTAAAATGGAAAATGTCTGACTCATATAAAAAAGTTGAGTCAGTCATGCCCTAGAATTAAAGATAGTGGGGAGGGTATATTGGATTTATGCTGACGTTTGTATCGTTCAGAATTATTGGTCCAACACCCACCTTAAAGTATACCGATCACTCCTTGAGTCGATTTAACGATGTCCGTCAGTCCGTCTGGATGGCTGGCTGTCCATGTAAAGCTTGTGTGCAGAGTACAGATGGCAATTTTAAAGATATTTCAATAAAATTTGGTATATGATATTTTTTCGGCCCAAGGATAGACAATATAGAATCTGGTAAAAATCGGTCAATTATTTCACCTAGCCCCCATACACATGTCCTCCCGAAATAGGGGTTTAACGATCATAAATGTTTAAATTATGCAACTATCTAAACAAAATTCACTGCAAATGTTTTTTAGGTAAAGCAAAACCACATCAACAAATTTTGTGCAGATGGGTCCATAATTGATCATAGGTCCCATGTAAGGCTCACTTCTGAAAATTACTTTAAAGAGCATAACTCTCCCAAAAATGACGGTATCCTAATAATATTTAATATAAATATATTTCATATGTATACAAACAATACGGTACAATTTTATTATGATCGGTCCATAATTAGTTGTAGCTCCCATAAATGACCCACTTCCGAAAATCACTTTAACAACCATAAATCTTTTAAAAGTATTAATATCGAGAAAAAGTATAACCTATGTTATATTTTGATTTGCATAAGTCATAGCACTAAATTTTTGGATGATCGCTACATAATAGGTAATATAGAGCGCCCATTTTTGAAAATAGTTTTATACATATACTGGGTGTAGGGCTTGACCGACTATACTATCTCACTTGTTTTTTGTATATGGTTAACGTAGTAGTTTACTACGTGCGAACACTTAAGTAGAGTCGAACGGACCCCGTTTTGTTTTTTGTATATACTTTATTACAATATTCTTTACCATTTTCGTCACAAGGTATTTTATATACAGCATTTGACTTGTTCCAGAGTCTTATTTTAGCTTTTATTTTGCTAAAAAATTTATCTAATGTAATATAAGTCTTGAAAACCATTCTATATTCATCAGTATCGAAAATGTTTGATCGCCTCAATCGTTCTGCTATTTCCGGATTATATGTAAGTTATTGATTTGTAAATTTTCGGTTCTATTGTGTTTCTTGTATTGTTTTTATTTTTCTCCTTATATTGTCTAATAAATTTATAAAATTTATAGAATAGCTGTAAAACTATTGTCTTCTAATATATTCCTTATTTTTTATTTATTCTTCTTATGAAACTCCCTGCCAATAATTCTTTCAATTAAAATTTTAGCTATGTTTACTATGTTTAGAATTATAATTAATTATTCTTCCTGAAGCTGTTGGTTTCTGATACCCATCTATTACTAAATTCTTTAATCTTTTTATCAATAAGGTATCTAAATATGAAAGCTTCGAATCATATTCTTTCTCTATTGTAAATTTAATATATAGATTAAAATCATTAGCAATAGCATGTTCTGAAATAATGCAAAATAAATCATCTACATATTTGGTCATCAGTTTAGGTTTCATACTTAAGTTTTCTATACATGTATAAATATCGTTAATATGTCGACATTAAGACATACTTCTAAATTAATACCGATTAATGTTTGAGTTGCCATCGGTGTCGACTAAATGTGACTGCATTTAAAAATTGACGACGGCGTCGACAGCGAGTTTGGTAATAAGGGGGAATATGTTTCTATTTTTAATCTATTTGAATTAGCCAGACTAATTGTCTGTTAAAGTGTCAATTTTATGTTGTTATCGTTTTTGTTTTATGTAAATGTTATGTCAATCCTGCGTTCAGCTTTTTTTAATGTTCGTATTTTAAATCACTAAGTATATAGAATGGCTAATTTGAAGGACATATTGGATTCGGTTATACCACAATTGAACTTGTGTTCTGCTCATAGTAGACTCGCCAAACGATACAGTTAACATTTCAAATGTCCTTGCGCATTAAATTTCATTTTTTATACAAAATTTGAAACAGTTTCTTTGATCCATTTTTTCGAATAGTAAAAAATCGAAGAGCACACCAAAATATGATTAACCTTTTTATATGTCAAAAACAAACTGACAATCCAAAATGGTTGATATTACCAACATATAAAATAGACACGTGTACCAACATAACGGAAAAAAATGCGAAAATCGAACATACGTAACACATGAAATTTGAAAATAACGGTTATTTTTTGATCAGACATCGTACAACATTTTTTAACTATTTCTGTACAGACTCGTGTTACCGTCATAACATTTGACATTTTTCTTTTTCCAATGATTTGTATTTTAAACCAATCGGTCGGACAATTATTAATCAATTGCAAATCTAAACTGCAAGAACATCAAGCAATAAACTTAAGCTTTTGCAGCAAAGTAATGCTATCATAAATATGTACTTTAAAATAACTATGCCTTAGTTATAGTAATTTTGTTCTAATATCTGATTAAATATATTGTATCTAATTAAGTTTATCATGTCATAATTTTTGCTCATTTTATTTTACACAATTGCATACTTCATAATAATTATACTGAAAATAGCTTCTGAAATACATGTACACAAACAAAACTGTTATAGAATTTATGAGCAATAGGAGCAGACACACCGGAAGTAGGAGAGCCAGCCAGAACGATAGAGAGAGAGAGCGAGAGAAACAGAGTGTCCTTTGCAAATATTATTATTAATACTATTGTTATTATTATATGGGAAAATGTATATTTAAGCTGTACAGCATGACAAGTAACATGTATTGTTAAATTACTTTACGGTTAACTAAATAACTGTTATGTGTATGGAAAATGTGTATTAGGGTTGACCATATTTTAGTGTCATCTTCAAAACAAATTCTGAAAACTTGAGCAAAATCGTGTAAAGTTTAGAAGTATTTTTCCTCTTGCGAGTTTTAAACAATTTTTAATAAAAATTTTTTATAAATAATAGCGTATAATTGTTTTCAAACAAATTATATATATCGACTTGAAGTTTTTACTTTGAACAAACATTTTTTAAAAATTGTTTAAAACTCGCAAGAGGAAAAATTCTCATTTAATGTTTAGAAGTATTTTTTTTTTAGTTTCAAAAATTAAGTTTTAAAACAGAATTTTGTTTAGAATACTTAATATTATGTTCAGCATAAAAAAACTGATAATGAAATATTCAAAATAACTCGTCCCTTTCGTGAACCTCATCATTCACGCTCTATGCCAGCGATGATAGGGGGAGGAAAGAATGCAAAATATATTAAGTAGATAAAAAATTACATTCACATTTAATTCACCTTCATAGTAATCTTCTTCCGTTATTAGATCTTCAGCATCTACTGATAATATTTCTGCTGCTTTACATGCCACCTCGCACAAAAAGGTACTATTCCCTTGTTCATAGTTACTACTGCTTTTAGATTCTATGGCTATTTTGTTGACATTCGAATGTTTACCTCAATGCCTCACAAAATAGCTGATATGTTTTTTACAGGCTGCTTCAGCAAATGTTATGTTGGGATTTTACAGGCCTTACCTCTGTTGTAACTTTGTTAATTTCAGTTTCCTCTGACAAAAATCTGGTTAGTGCGCAAACTGTCTCACGAACTCTCGAATCCTTAATTCTTTTTAGGGTTTGCACTAAATAAAATGCCTTCTTATCTTCGCGATTAATATAAAATCGTTCTGGTGGCTCAGGAAAGAAAACTTCAATATCATAATATATATTTGATATATATTTTAGGTTGCTCTTAAGCACATTCCCTACATTCTCTTATTAGTTGATAATGATAATTTTCAATGGTTTCATGATATCTACTGTTTAGCCTCTTTATGAAATTAACGATGAGTTTATAATCCGTTTTGATGTGAAGAAGTTGCGTAGAGTATCTCTTGTTTTTGTTGTATATGATCTTGAGACATTTGTTTTGAATTATCTGAAGTTGTGTTTTTGCTGCTTTAAACCAAATGAAACTTGCGTGGATTAGGGATGGCCTTATAACACTTTTAAATATTAAATTATTGTTTTTAGCGTTAAGAGTTGAGCGCTTACATAGAATTGATATATCATAACATGATTACTTTAGATCATATTATCATTACTTTAGATCATAATATGATTACTTTAGATCATAATATGATTACTTTAGATCATAATATGATTACTTTAGATCATAATATGATTATTATTTATCATAATATGATTACTTTAAACTGTAATATGGTTACCTTGAATCATAATAAAATTTTATTATTATACTGGGTTATAATATGATGTTATAATATCAAATTATGGTTACTAAGAAAATATTATGATGAACTATTACAATGATAATTGATTATAATATATTTCATGGCACTTATATTCATCATAATATGTTTTGACTACAATCATAAATCTCATCATAATATGTTGCTCTTAGGTTATGTTTACCACAACCATGTTTTTTCTCTGCGTGCATATAAAGTTTTCATACATATTACTAAAGTTCGACATAAATAAGAATCGCGATTTCTATCTAAAATTTATAACAGAAGCTACGTAAGTCACATTATTAATATTTCAATTTTAAAAGGAAATAGCATAATTTTTTACAGGGTTTCAAAATTTAAAATAAATCCACTTACACTTACTAGATAAGCCTCCAAATAATTCCCATAATTGTCTCTTCAAATCGTATAGACAGATTACTATCAGTGAGTATTTACTACCGCACTCCACACACAAATACATGTTGTCTAAATTTAGAAGAATTTATGATTTTAACACAAACATAAACACCTAGTACCATCATATCATTATTTTTAAGTATGTGTGAGTATATTTATGTATGTATATAAATTTATACCTTAATATTCATATTCATTCAATAATGCATAAATGTGGTAATATACAAATAAATATATACATTTGAACATTTACACGTACATATGTATATGTATGTCTGAATGTGAAGGCAATTTTCATGTATTATTTGACAAAATACATCAGATTTTAATATCAATGGATTTTAAATTGATATGCCAATAGATAGTTAAAAATAAATTGCATGCTTATCGATAGAAGGGATTTTAATGCAGCTTTATTTTAATATAGAATTAAAATCTAAAAGGGCTCACAATATACAGATACATTTTTGCCCCTTGAGGTTTTTGATGTGGCAATAGTTTTGAGGATAATTAGAATAATATATGTATATGAAGAGAATAATGTATTAATATGTTTAATAATTTACAAATATACCAGTCAATATTGACATTCTATTAATCGTTTTGACATTGTTAATTAAATTTATTGAGAAGACTGATAAACGATATGAGCAAGGAAAAGAGGCAGTTAGAATAAAAGCTTATTACTTAACTATAACTGAACTAAAAAGAGAACTAGAAACTGAAATAGAATTTGATTAATTTTTTATCGACAAAAATGATTTTCATTTTCTACTGCTGCGACGGTACTCGTCTTGTTGATCATTGACTAATGGGTTTGCATATTGCTCTAGAAGCATTTTTTTAATTTAAATACCTGTCTCTTTTCATTTGTGTCATCTTGAGATATACAATAGAAAACCTTTTATGGACCCTAATAACCACTGATTGAATTATGTTAAGCTGTTCAATTCTTACTCGCATTTAATATCTACTCTTTGTTATTGTTAGAATATTATGGTTTTAGGCAGTTTCTTTACTATTTATTATAATTTGAATTATAATTAGATTTGTATTGGTTAATTTGCAAAAAGTGTTTAACACATGCACTTCTTACTTTTGGCGGTTTAAGCGTTTTTCGCGTAGAATACCTACTTTTTGTCATTGCTAGAATATAGTCCTCAATGGATATTCAAGGATTCTTCATTATTTATAATAATTTGATATATGTTTGATAATTTTCAAAACGTGTTTAGCACATGCAATGAAATTAATATCACACTTATTTTTATTTTTAAAGTCATAATCAAATTAAAGACAAATACAAATATAAGGGTAAGATTTTGATATTTTGTGCAAAAGACACACTTGGAGTGTTTTTTGCTGTAATTGTTTATTGCTTGAAAATACTTATTTTCCCTTTTGTATTGTAAATTATTTTGTTTAGTATTGAACGTAAAATAAATGTAAAAAGACGTATGTAAATTTTTACTATTTTACATAAACATGTACTTATTTGTGTTCCCCACTGTAGTTAGGTAGAAAGGAAAAAAAGTTCATACCCTCAGTCAGAGACCAATATGGTCTATTATAATGCCTTATTTAGAGATAGGAATAAAAGTAAGAAAGAAGGTGAAATAAAAAGCGAAAGCACAAGAAAAGAAAGGAATAGTAGAGTATAAAGAGAAGAAAGAGAAGAAAGAAATCTGACCAAACCCTACTCAGACATATGCCCTCAACGTGTGCGACCAGCACCCAGTCTACTGTCGCATAGCCAGGCCATTCCCATTACGGCTCCCATTGGACTCTCTAGCTCACAGCCCGAGACATCCTCTAATTCGCCAAGAATCTATTACTCAGCCACCTCAGCTTGCTGCCCAGCAACCTGGGACAATGGCACAGAATGTGCTCTCTAGCTCATCCGGGTCCTCACATAATCTGCACATATCCGACAATTCGGATCCCATTCTCACCGCCATCCTGCCTATCATACAGTGGCCCGTGATAATGCCCATCATAGTCCTAACGCAGACCCTATTCCTGCCCAGCAACCACTCCGACTCGGACTTCTTAAGCACCGGCATTAGTGTCCATGACACCCGGCAGTCCGTCTGATTTCTCCAGGCCTGATTGGTCACGCTTAGAACCCATTCCCTAATCTTTCCATAATAGAAGGCTATTGGAGGGCTAACTGCTTTCATACGGTTCTGCTCCTCCATCCCTGAGCCCAGTCTTTCCAACTCGTCAGCCATCTCATTGCCGGCGATGTCAGAGTGACCCGGTACCCAGTACAGCCTAACCGTATACTTTTC
Organism: Bellardia pandia; assembly: GCA_916048285.2. Classification (NCBI taxonomy): domain Eukaryota; kingdom Metazoa; phylum Arthropoda; class Insecta; order Diptera; family Calliphoridae; genus Bellardia; species Bellardia pandia. Next base: position 93,993,390 of record OU696531.1, on the reverse strand, counting down.
TAAGACTCCCTCCAGAGCCCTCCTACAACCGTCAACTAGCTTGATGCTCACATAACAGTCTCGTATGGCCATAAGGGCCGCCTGGCTGTCCACATATATAGTGACCTCCGAACCTCTGTCAATCTTGTCCCTCATCAGTTCCACGGCCATCAAGATCCCCAGAACTTCCGCCTAAAAAACACTGCAGTAGTCAGGAAGCCTATATGACATTATGATGTCCAGATCCTCAATTTAGACCACCGCGCTCGTGCCTCTCATCTTCGAGCCATCTGTGAAAATAGCAAATCCAACATATAATCTGCCCCTTCCTGACCAGTTTTCCCTAGACGGCAATATCACCTCCGGCAACCGCCCAAAGTTCCCCACTGTATATCAGTTTACAATAATTTATTGTAAATTGAAATAGGACTTGAACTAGAACCTGAATAAGAACTTGAACTAGAACGTGAACTAGAATTGGATTATAACCTGAAATAGAACCTGAACTAGAGCGTGAACTAGAATCTGAACTATAACCTGAACTTAAACGTGAAATATAACTTTACTACACCCTGAAGTAGAACTTGAATACACCCTGAACTAGAACCTGAACTAGAATTCGAACTTGAACGTGAACGTGAAAATGCAGCCTGAAACAAAACCTGAACTAAATCTGAAATACAAGTTGTCTACATTCTGAAATAGAACCTTAACTACAACGTGAACTAGAGCCTGACTTCAACCTGAACTATAACCTGAAGTTAAACTGAACTAGAACCTGAACGAGAACCTAAACTAGAACCTGAAATACTAAAAACTTGTATAGCAAACTTTTGTTCCAGCACCTTTTGAGCCTTCAATCATCTTAAGTATTCGTTTTAATTTGATTTCTTGTTTATGACACACACAAAATTTCTCTATTCACCATTTATCATGCGTACAGCAATTTATGAATTCTAAATGCTTTATTTAATTTTCAGTTGGCTTCCTTTATTTATGTGCAAAATTATTGTATTTATCACAATTTTTACAAATTCATCGTACGATGATTTATTTTTCTTATTAATTTCCTTTATGACCGTTATATAATTTCCGTTTAGCGATTCGCTCATGTGTGCAAGAGAGTTTGCTGTGGCATTTCTGTTGGTGTGAGCGTAAGTTGGTTACAATTCACACATACTACATACAGACGTTTAGACATTTGCCCATTTTGATTATAATCCGGCTAAAATATAATTTCATCATTACACAACAACCCATATAGAAACTGTAAGTATGGAAAGTATGTATATATATCTACATATGTATGTATGTATTTATGTATAACACATAAGTATAAATGTTGCAAACCACTTTAGATGATTTGATGCGATTAGTTTTGTGCAACACGATACATGAACATTCATATAGACTCATAAACTTACAATAAATTTAACATGCCACACATGGAGAAAGGGAATTAAATGAAATTGCCTTTTCTTAATATAACTAAAAAAACACATATAAGGAGAAAGTGTTAAGTGTGCAACTCATATCATTAATCAACAATTATTATACAAAAAAAAAACAAAAAAACAATAGTTTTTATTCCTACTCGGTTGGAAGTTTCATGTGGGGGTGTTTAAATGCTTCACATAAAATATTTATTATACAGCACAATTTTTGGAACAGGAAAATGTTAAAAACTTATAAATTAGTTTCCTTTCAAGATGAAGATTAAACAAATTATAAGAAAAAACTTAATTTTATTTATAGAATTATTGTTCAAAGTTATATCAAGTATTTTAGCCCAAGGCTATTTTGTATTTTAAACATATACAAAAGGTTTCGTTGTAAATATTTTTGTTTTCTGCAAGTATTTCAAAGGCAATTAAAGTTAAACAATGAAACTGTTTTATACAATAGAATTAATAATTTAATTTGAATTATTTAAAAGATCAAAAGCAATTAAAATCTGCGGAATTAAAGATAATAAACACAGAGATATTTAAACCTACAGCCAGATTTAAAGAATTTTATGTTGGTCTGTGCTTAATAATTCTATGGTAGTTGTTCAATATTGAACAATAAATTTTTAGTTTAGTTTGTATTTGTATTAGACTGTGTTTGCTTTATTGCATTTAGGGTTAAACTTGTATATCTTATTGTGATATACATACAATCAAGATATGCTGGGTGCATAGAACATAACTAGGTTCATTTTACAATCTCACTTAAATATCAATAGTTTTATATGTATGTATATGCTACACAGGCATGCCACATGGTATCAATAATTTAGTTTTAATATATTCTCATATTGCTTAGTTTAAGAGTTATAAATAAAATTTAGTTGTTAGTAGTAAAACATTAATTTAGAGCAGAGGTCGGCAAAGCGTAAAATGAGGTTGTGTGTGTGAGAAAACTACCCAGCAAACATAAACATAATTATATAAATTATACAAAACAACTTAGATAGGAAACATACACTCACAATGTATTTTCCGTAACATATAAGAAATTAACAACGAGATTGATATACAAACGGAACTTCTAATACTTCAAAAGCTGATTACATGCATGTTACCATATGCATTATCAATTATAAAATATTTTTCGTAATTCATTATTAATTTTAAATGTTTGTTGGGAAGTATTTCTGAAAAAAATATAAAAGCATCCGCCGCATGTGCACACATTGCTGTCTCAACGACGACTGAATGAAAGAGATTAAGCGTATGTGTGCAGTGCTCTCTGCACTATTGTGCTATAGGATGCCGACGTCTGATTTAGAGCAGAGGTGGACAAAATCGTTTTACACTTGTATTAGTGAGATAAAGTGGGAGTTATTTAAAGTACTGTGACAAGCAAAAGTTGTCACAAAGATTTTCGTATGAGGAATTAAATTAAACGAAATCGTCTACATTAATGCTGTCAGGAGAGTTTCGTAAGAGCAGTATATGTTTCAAAGCTAATTTTATTACGTTGTTTACTACAAATGAATTTTAGATCCGAAAAATTTTTTTTATATTTTTTAAATATTTGATGACATAAAAGACATTGTAGGTTTCCAAACGCATTGTTTATCATAAAATAATCTTTTAATTGCATTGCCATTTATATCAACCACTGAAATTGTAAAAAAATCTTTAAGCATCAAGCTAACATGTGCATTTGCCAAAGTCTGTTGAGCGACTAAAGTTTATATTGCCATTTATATTACCGACTGTAATTGGAAAAAAATCTCTCTTTTGAGCGACTAAACTGAAGAGCATAAGAAAAAGGGGCGTTGATTATAAACAATTGTTTGGTGAAATGTCCATCAATGATTTAGAGCAGAGGTGGACAAAATCGTTTTACACTTGTATTAGTGAGATAAAGTGGGAGTTATTTAAAGTACTGTGACAAGCAAAAGTTGTCACAAAGATTTTCGTATGAGGAATTAAATTAAACGAAATCGTCTACATTAATGCTGTCAGGAGAGTTTCGTAAGAGCAGTATATGTTTCAAAGACATAGAACTAATTTTATTACGTTGTTTACTACAAATGAATTTTAGATCCGAAAAATTTTTTTTATATTTTTTAAATATTTGATGACATAAAAGACATTGTAGGTTTCCAAACGCATTGTTTATCATAAAATAATCTTTTAATTGCATTGCCATTTATATCAACCACTGAAATTGTAAAAAAATCTTTAAGCATCAAGCTAACATGTGCATTTGCCAAAGTCTGTTGAGCGACTAAAGTTTATATTGCCATTTATATTACCGACTGTAATTGGAAAAAAATCTCTCTTTTGAGCGACTAAACTGAAGAGCATAAGAAAAAGGGGCGTTGATTATAAACAATTGTTTGGTGAAATGTCCATCAATGATTTAGAGCAATGGTCCTCAAAAAGAGAGGATTTGGTAATTACATATGTATGGGTGACACTACACAGAAAGAAATAACATGTAATGTTTAAATAAACCTCAATTACAAAAATGTATACATTTATGTGATCGCTGCTTCTCAGTGTACTGAAAACAACAACAAAAATTAGCTGAATAAAGAACAAACATGCGGCATAGACCTGCTTTGTTGAATGTTGACTAACAACTGAATGAAATATTAGTATTTTTACGCTCTTGTTGTGAGTATTGTTTGCGATCGTGTTGTGTACATGTAAATAGCCGAAAATCTTCGTATTCTGAACAATACTAGTGAGGACCACTGATTTAGAGACTGTGACGATGGAAGTCGGGAACCCTCGTTTCCACCCACACTTTATATATTTCTTTTTTTGCATGAATTAATTTTGGAAAATAAGTTATTATTAGATTGTTCATTCTCCCTTTTTGAATATTGATTATTATCTTATTTATAATAAAAAAAATGAATTTGTAAGTTCGCCATGATCATTTGAAAATGTGATATATTGGCTAATCCGAAAAATGTTAAACCAAAGGCAGAAATTTAAAGTTGCTCAAAATCTAAATGTTTGTTAATGGAATAATAGGATACATATTCAAGCTTCAAAATATATAAGCAATTAGGTTTTACGGTGCTTTGTTTGTTCTTGGCAGAGGCTAACGTACCTCTTGCTTTCATTTATTCTTCTAAAAAAAGAGTATTTTACATGGTCAAAAAAGTGGGAAAAACAGTCGTTTCAGTATATGGCGTTTAGCAAAACTTTAATTTGTTTAATTTTCTTTTATTTAAGATAAAAGTCGTATTTGTAAGTTATCTAATATATATTAACAATTTGAACTAAAAATGGGTATACTGTGTGCAACGTCCGTAACGGAAAATAGGGGTTTTTAAATTGAACAGAATGAATTTTAATAATTTTGTTTTCCAAATTAGTTTTATAAACAGAGTTTTTTATGCACTTTAATCTGATGAAAAAAAAAGAAATACTTTTATTACACTTTTTTTTTTTTAAATATAAATGACAAAATGTGTAACGTCCGTAACGGCATGAAAATACCCAAAAATTTTATTTTAATATTATGAGGTTTAAGTAAGTGTGGTCTAATGGATTTTCACCTTCTGAATCTGAATCTGGGAAAGAAAATGGCTCTAGGTTGCCGAGAATCTGAAAAACGTCACCTCACAGTAACAAAAAATGTGTTTAAATAACATGCGATCCCCCAATCTGCAACTTAAATTGAGATGAATTTCAAATTCTTATGAAACCTAAAATAATTCCTGAAAATCAATAACACTGTAGAACAGTTTCAAACTTTTTCCAAAATTACGGGGTTCCGACGATTGATTGTTGTTAAGGAGACCAAAAAAAAATATACGTGTGTCGGCGTTTTGATAGATCACATCAGAATTTCATTTAAGAAGCGATTAAAAATTCCCAGCTCTGGCCTGTTCTTGCAGCATATCGGTATATAAAACTATGTTTTCTTTACCTCTGAGGTGTAGGGTATGTTCAGCATTTTTGTAGATAATGGTATGACAAATATTTTTTTAGAACATATTAACCTTCTAACTCCCCCTTCATAACGGCATTTTTGGCTTTATTCTAAGAAATTGTAAAAAACACCCCGAAGAAGGGGAAGGGCGGGGATGAAATGTTCTACAAAAATGTTGGCCATAAAATTCTGCTATATATGTCAGAACACACCAAAACCCAAAACTTAACACAAACACTAAAAACCAATCAAATACAAGATTGTCCATTAAAGGTTAATTTAGTTATTTTTCATATATGTGGGTCATCCCATCTCTGGCGGGAAGGTTTGACACTCCAATACTGAAAATTCTTATTCTTACCACTGTTAACGGGGACAAGCAGGCCAACCGCACGACCATCGTTTGTCCATGTGCCAAATATTGAAAAATCTTATTCATGAGTTAAAAAATAATTTTTTTGTTAGATATCCCACTCGCATCCCATTAAGCGATTATAAAAGCCTTAAAGTAAATTGTATAAGCTGTCTTTTGAGAAAAAAAAGGACCCAAATTGAAAAAAAAATAAAAAAAATATTTCTTAAAAAAAAAATCAAAAAAAAATTTTTTTAAAATTAAAAAAAAATTTTTTTGAAATGACTGAAGAAATAGCTATCTACAGTCCATTGGACAATTTTTGCTACGACCAATAGGTGAAAAGTTACACTCATTTAAAAAAAACCCTGTATGACCAAAATTGACCAAAATGTCCAACTTTGACCCCCCCTAACTCCGGCAATTCTGGACTGATAGAGCTGAAAATTTGTCTCTCGCCTACTATCCAAATCGATTTTTAACATTGGGTCACTTGACGTGAAATTCATAATATATAAAATATAATGAAGGGCTTAATATTAATAACAGTTGTTAGCTTTCTGATAAGAGCTGCTTTTTTGGTGTGGATTAAAATAAGTATTTATAACAGCATAGAGAATTATATGAACATATTAAAAGATTTCATAGGAAATCAAATCCAAAGATTGTTTTTAATAAAAAACATTTTTTTCTCTACATAAATTGTTTAAAAATAAAATTAAGCATGTTTTTATAAAAAAACAATTTGTAATTATAGTTTTAAATGGACTTTTTGAGGGCTTTGGAACAAATGCTAGGAAGACCCTAGGAATATCATATACTAGTGAAACAATAAATGAGAAACTGAATGAAATATATATACAATGTAATAAGATGAATGTTAATTGTAAACAAATTAAACATTATAAAAGCTGGTTCTCAATACAAATAATCTTTTCTAAATGCCGTGAGTGATTTCCTTTGCAAATACTTTTTTCAAGTATGGACAACAGAAAGAAAATAAATAACCAGCAAAATACCTCTTATCTAAACCTGATTCCGAAAATGGAAGTCATAAGGATTTAAGGCTGTTGCATAATACTTCATAGCTTTCTTATTTTCCTGGTTGCCATTTCAGCATAATTTCCAAATAAAAATTAATATGCTCTTGAACATTTTCCTTATATTGTATTAATAAACTGATAATGCATAATTTGAACAATTTGGGAAGAAAAAAAAAACCGAATTTAATAGATTTTTTTTTCCACAAATATAATAAGAAAAGTAAAGAAACTATGCAACATTAAAATGGCCTTTAAATGTGAAAGCAATTGCAGATATAGATACACATAATATAAAGACAGTAGAAGATTTAAAAAGAGGTTTACCAAAAATATTAAAAAATGTTTTGGAGTAAGTAGCTACAAATCAGTTAAATACAAAAAATAATTAAACAAACTTCTTAAACAGTTTGCTTGAATAGCTAAATCATCAAGATCATCACTATACTGGAGCGTTTACTGTATTTTATTAATAGTTTCCTTTATTGAACTGATTGCCAAGTAAGCTTTTTCATAATAATATAACTCATTTTCCAGGCTCTTCTACTTACGAAATTCAATCAACAAAACATAACTATTAAATTTAGTTATGCTCTCGCTCTAGCAATAGAATGAAGCCAAAATGTATATCATTTTGTATGCCTGACATGCAAACATTCTTGTCAGAAAAGGATAAAACTCTGCCAGGCAGGTCAAACAAATGCGAATAAATATTATCGACATTAGTTTGATGATAAAATGCCATTCGGCAAATAAGCTGAATTGAGTAATAATCATTTGATATCTACAACATTTAGACGGTAATATTTTTAGTTTATCTTTTGTATGAGTTTCAATCTTGTGTATTGCCAAAGGCTATAATATACAAAGATTTGCAAATGCTCTAAATAATGTAGTTCTAAGAAAATTTAATATTTGTAGACCATACTTTGAGCAAATCATTTAAAATATTGAAATAAGTATTAAATAAAACATGGACAGATTTCCTACAATTGACAAGGTTTTTTTTTTTGAACTCTTAGAGAAAATAAAAAATATTTTGCTTGTTGTGCCTAAAAGTAGGTTTGCATTTAGACTAAATATGTTATGATTTAATTTGTATAAAAGTTTATATTTTATTTAGTTAAATCCTGCAAATAGAATACATATTGTATTTTACTTTACAGTATTTACACAAAAGATTTTGGTTTAATAATATACATTTGTATTTGTGGGCTTTACTACAGACCAACAATATCCTCTGAGTACTCCAAAATATTAAACCGCCCCAGGGTATGCTTAAATATTTGTTTTCATTTTTAATTCTTGCATTTGCTGCCACAATCAAATATCCCTGAAACCATGCTTCTATTTCCCTCGCTCTAATTGTTATTACGTGAACCGATTCACTGAATTCATTCTCGTCCTTTATTTGAGTTTTTTTTTTTATTTCTATTAAACTTGCTTTTGTACACTTTTTTTTATACATACATATGTAAGTAAGTATACGTATGAATGTTGCTACCATAAAAAGGATAATGGACCTTTATTTGTAAGTATCGAACTCTTTGTAATAAAATTAAATAAAACTCATTACATAAATGTCAAAAACATGAACACTAAACAAATATAACAGCAAATTTTTATTTAAGTATAACTTTTTCTCTTCCTTCTATTGTCCAGTAAAGTGTGATTAAATGTATGTGTGTGCTGTGTGTGAATGGTTAAATGGGCAAAAAAAAGAATAAAGGAAGTGTGTGAAATTCAATTGTTCAAACATCCAGAAAAAAGGATCATATTATTACATTGATTTCTGCGAATTTAGCAGAAAACTAAATTAGATGGCAATTGTGTTGGACATATTTGATATTGTGTAAATGAAAATAAATTTTAGAGTGGTTTTGTATTGAAATTGAAAACTAGAATATGGAGCAGCTATATTATTTAATAAGCCTCCCCTTCCGGTATCTAAATAACAGGAATAGAAATAGAAAAATAAACAATTATAACTTTTGCGATAATAATAATTAGTAACTTAAATTTTTTTTAAATAAAAGAAAACTTCAAATGAAAAAGGTTGTTTTTAAATCCTAGCAAATTGACATTATAAACACTGACTGCCTAATTTTGACTTAAAATACAAGTTTGTTTATTCCACAATCAAGTTTGTGTCTTTCCACTTCCGAAAATCATTTTAAAGAGCACAACTCTCTTAAAAATATTGTTATCCAAATAATATTGACCACGAAGCATTTCTAGAAAACTGTTTTATATGTATATATACGGAGTGTAGGGTATTATATGGTCAGCCTTGAGCGACTATACTTTCTTGCTTGTTTTTATTATTAACAAACCAATATGTTTTAATAGGAGACAAAAATCCCGAAATCCTGAAAAAATCGCTGGATCTCGGGATTTCCACTTTCAAAATCCCAAATCCCGGAAGTAGAAAGTCCAGTACCATTTGGCAGCCCTAATATCACATAATCACTTTATTTAAAGCCTACTTTTCACAACTTAAAAAACACCATAATCTGCTTATTCTCCTAACAATTGTCATTACCCCGTAACAGTCATCACACCGACAAAACTTCTTAACTTTTCTTAATAACAATTATTCTTTCAACATTTTTTTGTTTTAATTTTACTCTTCAAATAGTTTTCTACAATTGAACATAAATTTCAAATGTTTGCTTAAGCAAGAGTGCAAAAAATGAAATTATAGCAGCAATAATAAAATGAATTGAAATAAGAAACTTTATATGAAAAATAAAAAATCTATGGCTGAAACTTAAAGTTGAAAACAAAAGAGGCAAGAACTGTATACAAAAATTAAAAAAAAAAATAAAAGAGCTGAGCCACTTTGAATGGGTGCCAATGAGGGTAAATGGTAAAAATAAAATGAATACAAAAAGAAATTGTCTGAGTGAGTGAGTGAGTGAGTGGTTGGTTATAAATTTACTACCACACTCCACACGATACGCACAAAGTCCGTAATTATATTATAAGAAGTTGTGCGGTTTACTAAAAACTTTTACGGTTGAGGCAGAAAGCAACACAGCTACACTTTATGCCACAAATTCATGATGTTGCTTCTGCTGAAGATAAAAACTTTATGTATATAAAACAACATTTTCTGCTGGTAGGAAATTCATATTTTCTCATTTGCTGTTGTTTTGTTTTTTCTTTTTTTTTTGTATGGCCTTAGAAATAAAACATAATGAAAAATTAAGTTTTGTTTATGCTTGTCGTAAGACAGTAAAGTTTAGTTTTTATATTATTTGTAAGGCTTTAACTTAAGTTTAAGAAAAAAAAACGTTGAGATAACTGTGGAAGTCCCATAAAAATCGTAGACACTTTTTAAACTGTTAAACTGTTGTCAGAGTCTCTGGTTGGTTTTAAACATTTGACATTTAACAATTAATCATTTTGACTTTTAATCTTGTATTTGTCGTCTATTTATTTATTAGTATTAAAACTCTTGTCTCGTTTGTAACTTTAGTTGTTGTTTTTATGGTCATTAAACTGAAAATGTTTAAAACTATTCAACATAAACTTTGTTGCCAGATTGTGAGTAATAGATTTTATAAAATTTTTCTTAAGAAGCATCACAATCTCAGAGCAAAATTTTTCAATTTATAAAAAAAAACTGCTGGTTTTTTTACTCAAATTTTAAACTCCTTTAATTGCATTTTACTAGCTGGCATCTCTTTGTTTTTTTCATATCACAGTCCTGTCTATTTCTTCTACCATCATTTAATATCTACTGTCACTTCAGTCCATCATGCTTGCTGGCTGCTGTGACACTGTCTTCTTATTATTGTCTAACACTGCTGGCTGTCTGTCTTTAGTAAGCTTGTATGCGGTTTTGTGTTTTTTTTTTCCAAAACCAAAGACATTTGTTAAAGAACACTTAAGTAAGAATTAAGTAAACTTAATCATCTTATTACTTTGGATTTAGAATTTTACACAAGCTCACACTCACCACCAAGGACTCAGGGGAAATCTAGAAAACAATTGCTTACACAGACTGTAATGGTCGTTGAAAAACAAAGTTTATTGTTTTTTTTTGCAAAATGATATTGTTGTTTCATTTGTAAATGGTGTATACATAAAATACAAATATATCACACTTGTTTTGCGTAAACTATAGAAATTTACTAAATGAATTTTCTGCTCTCAATATTAAAATTATTTATAAATATACCAGCTTAAGTAATCTTTTTGTAGATGGTAACTTCAGCCCTCAGAAGTACAAAATTCCCTAAAGTAGACTTCGAAAACCTCTAGTCTGAAAAATATAAATGCAAATTAATTTGGTTAATGATCATTAGTAAATTTAAAACACGAAAATTTTACATACCTTATAAGAGTGTAATTCTGCTGACAAGACCCACAATTTTGAGAAAAATTAGTTAAAGTTGATTATTTAATTTGTGTGTTGTATTAAGCAAATGTAATGTTTTTAAAGTTTTTACATATTTGGTTTTGTTGGACTTTTTAACAAAGGTATTCAGCTTTTGTTTTGTTCCTGGTTGTTATCTTACTATCTACTTTTTATTATTTTCGCTGTGGTAGGTTTGAGAGAAGAAGCACTGCATTATCATTCACAGTCACTTTCAGAATTATCATGCATGAGCAAATATATCTTGATAGATCTTAAATTAATTAAGATTAAAAAAAAAAATGCGTACAATTTTCTAAAACTAGTAATAGTAGTAAGGCAATTGACTGAACATTTCTGTTTCAATCTTAATTGTATATATATATATATATCATAAATAAAATTTTTGGTTGTGATTTTTATTTAGCGATTTTTAGCACTAGAGAAAAATAATAATATCCACAAAGTATTAACAAACGATTTAATACTATTTGCATACAACCGTATTTTATATACTTCTTCTTCTACTATTCTTGATACCGTATTCTGAAATTTCTAGAACAAAAATCGTCTTTAGTAAGGAATTGAATTGCGTCATTCTGATTTTTTTTTTTTTTTTTTTGATTTGTAACTTCAACCTATTAACACATAAATCGTGTTCACTGTATTTGAAAAGACTATTTATAAAAAAAAAAAAAAAAGTCTAATACATATAACCTGCAATTAAAATTTCCAATAAAATTAATTAATCCAGATATCAGAGTTTGTTGTCTCGAACCACAGTACTGGACCACGTTTTCAGTTCAAGTCCCATAGTTATATACTAGGAATTCTTGCAAAAACTTGACAGAACAGTGGGAATCTTAATCTCTACAAAATTTTCATCTTGGGAAGATTAGATAAAAACGATTAAGCACCATTCCAAATTGCCAACGTGAATTTTAACCAACTGAAAGCAACAATCAGATGATAAATATCATCCAGGCAGATATATCCGGAGAACGAACAATAGCCTTACAAAAGCCTACGTACAGTGTTGCCAAAAATTAAAGCACCGAAAGCTAAAAATTGTATTAATATGATTTAAAAATTTGTTAACAAAAATCTATCATAAATTAATTTCAATCTAACCTAAATTTCTTAAACCTAGTTAAATAACACTTAAGTAATCTGAAATTATGAAAATTCTTTGTTAAAAACTAGAATCACCTAATTAAAACAAAATGTCTTAAAAACTAAATTAACCTAAACAATTTATTTTAATCAGCCTCAAAATTTCGCATAATTTTAAAAATTAAATAAATAATAATATAATCAAAAATTTTTCAACTATGTAACATAACCTAATATTCCAAACTATTTTAAAAATCAAAATTAAAAATGTAACTAACCGAACCCTAATACTTTAAAATCTTCAACATAATTTCTTAAAACTTACAATTTGATACAATAAGGAAATGAATTAAAAAGTTTAAATATTACACAAAAATTAAAAATTGTGATTATTGTTAATCAATTTGTAGGTTTTCAGAATGGCCATGTTTGCATATTTTGAAGATTTTTTTTTATTTTTGAAACTTTAATTTAATATCTCGAAATAAGACTTAAACACTAAATTAATCTATGTTCTACTAAAAGCTAATATTGCACAAATTATCTATCTAAACATTATTTAGTTATTATAAACAAATACTAACTGATAGGGCAAGCTAATTAATAATGCAAATCAATATTTAAATTATACATTCCGAAATGCCATTTTTTTAAAAACCCATCGACGAATTCTTGTTGGAGGCCTTCATCAGATCGGTGTGATGCGGTAAGTCGTTTACAACATTTTTTATTAATATTACTTTGCATTATATTTATTAAGAAACAACATTCAACATAATGTAATTAAGAGTAAAGTTCTGGTAATTAACATTATTCATTATGGTGTTGCGTAAGTAACATTACCTCTTTTACATTATTTTGTTTTCTCTTTTATTAAATCTCTTTGCAATAACGGGGAGGTAAATGTTGAATTTTGTTTCTTTGTTTTGCCAAAAATCCGATACTCTTTAAAAGAAGAAAAATATTATTACTTAATCTTTTGTGAACTTATGTAGGTATAAGTATTAATATGAAGCAAATAGTGTTATCTATAATTTTAATTCTTTTGAAATTCAATTTTGTTTAATTTTACTAGAAATTTTTTTATTTATCTTAAATTTTTTATATTAATATGATTAATGGGTTGAATAAATACGTTTGTAAAATGGAAGGCTAATTTAAAATCTTCAGGTGTTTTCTTTTAATGGATACAATAGTTTAATGTATAATTGATAAGTTAAATTCGGGGTTTCTTCAATTTGCCTAGGAAACTATGGTAGGAGAGGGTTACGAGGCAGTATCTCGAACAACATCATTTAGAGATACATATATTAGGATTAATCGATTAACCTCAGCACATATTTTTCTTACTTTCAATATAACTAGATTTGGGGCAAAATTCTATTATAATAATTAATCTAGTTATCCCGGTCCTGACACCTTTATTCACACACAAAATAGGGAGTCTATAACAAAAAACTTTGTAATAGAACATGCATTTAGATAGGGAAGGACCGAACCACCCCAATCCGACTGTTGCTAGCAACTTAATGGCTCCCGCAGTCCTCTCTCTACTAAATTGTCCACACCGAATACGGTTGTATTTGTTTTTACAAATGAATTGTAATTGGAGGTTTTTTCTCATGTGTTTATGGTATTTCAACATTTTCACATCGAGTTTTCAAGTTGTACATTACAAGACATGTAAGCTGTTTGTTTATAAATAAATGAAAAGTAAAATCTAAACAAAAATAAAATACAAGTTTTTAAACTAAAATTCTAGTGTATGATTTATGGCTGCATTGTTTTTTTTTTTTTTTTTTTGTAAATAATGAAATACAGCAACATTTTAGTTTGTTGGCAGCCAGTATTTGAAATGTATTTTATGTGAAAATTGCGAATACTGTAAAATTTTTGTGTAAATTCTGCCAATAAAAAACTTAAGAAATGTTAAAAATTGTTCCTACTAAGACCATTACAGCCTTTAATGCTAGCACTTAATAGTCTAGTAGATATGGTCTGTTATTTCCTACTGAAGATGCTACTTCGCCATTTAGCTAAAAGTCTTTATCTTTGAGTACATTGGTTTTAGTTAATGAAAAAAGTAGTTTTTCGTTATTCACAATATATAGGAACAATAAAAGAATTTTGCCAAATAGTGACCATTGTTCGATTAATCCAACACCATTTTTCTTAAAAACAGAAAATCTAAAAAAAATTTTTGAGTTAAAATTCTTGGTTTCTGGTCCCAAATTACCTTAAAACTATTAAGTTTTATAAATTTATTAACAAAAAAATTCTCTTTGACGTTAGATTTAAATTTTAATTATATATTTACAAATACTCTGTGGTAAATTATTTCGCAAACGATTAAGAACCTATAACCAATAGCTGAGCTAGTCGTAGACCTTAAATGGTTACTCCAATATATCGTATATTTAATGTTTTAAATGCAAATTTTGGTTATTCTTTTGTTTATGTACGACGCGTAACAGTATAAAAATATTAGATAAAATAAGGACTGTTCAAAATAAAACTTTAGTTTATAATTATTTGAAAATAATAAATATATAAAGGCTTCGCCATCTAATGTTTTTTTTCAACTAGTGCTTATTTCGTGAATGGTAACACTTAGTTCATGTCTGATTTGACATTTAGTTTTATCCTTCCGCTGAACGAATATGTTTGAACAACGCTTCGCTAAGTGGGCCTACGATTGACTTACAGAAGATGCCGATTTTGCCAAAAAAAAATCATCTTTTCAGATGAAGCTCATTTTGAGCTTGGCGGAAATATAAACAAGCAAAATTGTCGCATTTGGGGCACAGATAACCCGCACGCATACATTGAAAAGCCGACGCCCCCAAAACGAATCACTGTTGGGTGCGGATTTTGGTCCAGAGGCTTAATTGGACCATTTTTCTTCGAAAATGAGCAAGGAGTGGCTGTTACAGTCAATGGCGATCGTTATCGGGCCATGTTGAACGAATTTTTGTTCACAACAAACATTTGGTTTCAACAGGACGGCGCTACGTGCCACACAGCCGAAGCTACACTCGATGTTTTGCGCCCTGTTTTTCAAGATCGCATTATCAGCCGCAGAGCTGATGTCGTTTGGCCATCTTGGAGCTGCGATTTGACACCGTTAGGCAATTATTTGTGGGGTGCCGTCAAAGATATGTGTTACGCCGACAAGCCAGAGACAATTGCCGCTTTAAAAGACAATATTCGTGAAGCGATTGGTGAAATACAGCTGCACACAATCGAAAATGTGCTTAAAAATTGGACCAATCCTGATCTACTGCATGGCCAGCCGGGGCAGCCATTTGAATGAAATTATTTCCCATCATTAACCGGAAGGTTTGTGCTAACAAATAAAAAAATAAATTTAAGAAAATATTCAGTAGTTTTTTATTATAGCATTTTCAAAAAAAAAGTTATTTGGCGGACCCTTTATTTTAATAAAAAAAAACAGGAAATATTTGAAACCGCGCCTTGTTTTGTCCGACAGTGTATGCCTTTTAATATAAATTTTATTACTTCTATGTAATTTATTGTTACTGCTCAAAATATATAATTATAATTGTAATGTAATTTCGCTATATGTACTTGACTTAATTAAAACTAAGGTAAGAAAAAGACTATGTATTTCTATATATTTCATATTAAAACCTGAATATATTTTTTAACAAAAGGAATTCATATTGTTTTGAATAATTGTTCGACTTAAAATATTTAGACCCGTTTGGATTTAGTTAACAAATAAAACTAATTCCATAAAACTAATTTTCCTCTATGCAGTTTATATCAATAAAAACGCATACAAAATATATGTGTATTCTATATGCTGTTTGTCACTCTCCTTTATTTGATTTCTAGGTGTTAACAATGCATATAAATCCTCGCACAATTTCCTTGACACATAAACATTTAGAGGTTTAACACTACATAAACCAACAAAAACCAAACAAACAAAAAACACTAAACCTGCGCAAAAAATATATATAACAATAGTTATAAATTCTAACTTTTTAAGCTTAAAGCTACAAAACCAATAACAACAAACATCCTGTGATTAATTTCGATATTTTCAATAATATTTATTTTTTCCCATAACATTTTCAACTAAACTAAAAATTTCAACAATATAAATATTCTGACAAAAAAAAAACTTTTACATTTGGTTCTGACTTGTTTTCCTTTTTTTTTTTTTTTTTTTTGTTGGCCGAAATATAAATATGCCAATAACATCAAAAGCAATTTATATAAAAACGGAAGTTACAGTTCAGTTTGAAAGTTTTTTTTTTCCAGCTAAAGCAACAACTTTTTGTTTTGCATCCACACTACAGCAAAACTTATTTATACCACGCTATTTGCACTTGTTGGTGTTAAAATACATATGTGTATATATTATTCATGGAAATACAGTGAAATAATGAAGATATGTATGCGTGTTACAAAATGAGGAATGGGAGGAATATGATGGTCCTTTTTGGTCTAGTCAAGTACCAGTACTAGTTCGGGTTCTAGTTCAGGTGCATTTTAGGATCAAGTGGAGAAAATACCCAGTAAAAAATATGCTCCAAAAGAAGCAGGTTTTATGTATGAATTCATAACTCAAATCGGTTGAAACCTGCTGATGTGATGCATGATTTTTGTATGAGGTGTTCCCGGTTTGCAGGACAACTTTCTGCTAACAATAAGCACTTCTTTTAACCTAATCCAACATGCAAATAAAGCACTTTCCTAAAGTGTTTACGTCACTTTACGCGCACACCAATCAAAGAACAAATTTTATCTGAATGTTTTTGCTTCAGAAAAAATCATAATAACTGAGAAGCGTGATGTTCGTTTTGTAATTTACTTTCGTTGTCATACGTAAGTCTGTAGGCTATAATTTCATTTTTGTTTTTCGCTTTAAAACCTTCTTCGTTGTCAGCACTAAATGAGCATCTTTTTGTATATTTTATTCGTTAGCATTCACTGCTTCATAACAGCGCTTTTATTGAAGCGCTCGATTATATGCTCTTTCTCTTAAGTGCTTCAAAAAACACAATTTTTTTTTACTGTGTAGTTTAGGTTTTAGTTTTGTTTCTAATTCAGGTTATTTTTCAGGTTCTAATTAAAGTTCTAGTTCAGGTTACAGTTGAGATTCTAGTGCAAGTTCTGGTTTAGGTCCGAGTTAACGTTCTAGTTGAGATTCCAGCTCAAGTTTTTGTTCAGATTCTAGTTCCAGTTTAGCCACAGCTATTTTAGTTTCAACTTCAGGTTGCGATATATAGATGATTGGTCTTGCACTTCGGGGCCAATTATTTTAGTCTCCAAATCGAAATATATTCATATAAGCCGCAAGAAAAATTGCAACTGTATTATAAACTCTTCTCATACCAATTTAATTAAAGCCACTACTATAAGACTACTTGGTTTACATATAAATTCCAGATATAGCTGGAAGAATCATATTAATTACGTTTGGTTTTATTTATCGAAATGTCTCAGGATTATAAAATGTCTATCTAAAACAAAATTAAATTATAACACCTACACTATTACTTCTGTCTTAAAAGCAATCCTTTTATCCAAAATTAATTACCCACTATCAATTTTTAGCTACTCTCCGAACTCAGTACTACGCAAAATGAAAACAGTAGTAAATTCCGCTATAAGATTTTTCCTTGGAGCCTTTCGTTCAGCCAATTTATCACCTCTTCTGCATAAAAATTTAAATCATGAAATGAACGATATACAAATTTTTCTGGGAAATTTAATAACTGATTGTAACACAACAGATGTAATTAGATTTGAAGACCCGGACATTCTAAATTAATGCATGGATATTTAATGAACTTTCCTACCTTTCAACTGTGTAACTGTACATGTCCTACCTATAATCCCTCACACTGAAGATGATTTTGCAGCATTTATGCAAAAAGGTCATTGAAAATTTCATTGTGTGCCAGCAAAGCCGCGGCGGCCATCTGCACGATATCTTGGTCCATACATAACCTCATTATGTATACTTTACGATATAATAAAGTTTCACGATTTTTTTTAAATATCTGTGTTTTATTTAAAATTTAAAAATTGCGTTCTAGTTGGGACACCCTTTATTTAAGATTATAGTTCTGGTTTTAGTTGAGATTCTAGTTAAAGTTCTTGTTTATGTTCTAGTTAAAGTTATAGTTCAGTAGCTCGTTTCTGTATTTCTCGTATAGAAAAATTTCTCTCATGAAGTGGGAAACAAAAAATTCCATTGTTTCTCGATTTGTGAGGAAAAAAGTGTTTCTGTACTTGAATGCGAAAACAGACAACGCTGATTCTGTTTTTATTGGAATATTTCCAGTAAGTAAGTGTCAAATGCAAGCCAAACGTCCACGAAGAAGAAAAATTTCATTCAGTCGTCGATGAGAACATATGCGGATGATTATTGCCATTTTTTCTGAGAAATTTATTAAGCATTGTTGTTGCTTCTTGTTGGACGAAGCATAGCAAACATATGCAATTCATTTCCAATTAAACACGAAAAATAAGAAACTGCTTAAATGGAATTAATTTTGGTTTTTTTTTTCAAAGTAAGTGTTCTAAAATTATGTTTTTTCTTTAGGTGTTTATATTTGGCAAAAACTCTTTATTTTTTTACTTATTTTAAGCGTTTGCCAATATGTTACATATTTAAAAATATCTACATATATATTTTGAATTGTGTGTTTCCGCACCAATTTGAAATGTGATTTTTTTGTTGACAGTTCTTGTGAGAATTTTTTCGCAAAATATTCTTACAGAAACACTTTTTCTCATTTTCTTCCAATAATTATTATAATTGTTGTCAAACTATTTAAATGACAGATATTTCTCGCAAAATAAAGTTACAGAAACACTTGTGTGAGAAAAACCATTTTTTGTTTAATTTTACACTGTTTTTTGTTGCAATTCACTAATTCCATGCGAAAAATTTTACAATGCGAGAAATACAGAAACGAGCGACAGGTTCTAGTTGAAATTCTAGTTTAAGTTCTTATTCAGGTTTCAGATCTGGTTCTAGTTTTAGGTCATAGTTTAGGTTCTTGCTCAGGTTCTAGTTCAGTTTCTATTTCAGGATCTAGTTCAGGTTTTAGTTCAAGTTGTAGGTGAGATTATATTTCAGGTTATTGTTCTAGTTCCCAGTTCTGTTCTTGTTTAGTTCTAGTTCAGATTCTTGGCCAAGTTCAAGTTCTAATTCAGGTTCTAGTTCCGGCTCTAGTTCTGATAGAACATCCATACCATTAACTTTTGTTAGCGATAATAAAAATTAGCATTAGCACCCTAACTTAAAACTTTTCGTGTGCAATATGATGTAAGTGAGTCTAAAAGTGTGAATGCAAATGGCATCTTATATGTATAGTATTTTTAAATTTGCCTGTATTGGTAGCAAAATTTTAAATAAAAACCATCAATACATGTAAATGAGTGTAGAAAGGGTGTCTGTCGTATTTATCAACTGAACTTTTACTATAAAGTGGGTGTGTATAAGGACAGACGTATGACTGCGTGTTAAAGGATATACACACACACACGTAAGTGTGTGTTGATTTACATGTTTATTTAGTTTTGTGAATTTTGCTGTATGTATACTATACTCGCTAATAACATTTTGTTCGTTTAATTCTGATTCATTTCCATTTACGAATTGCAAAATGTAATTTGATTTTTGCACATTGATTCACTTATAATGCTATATTCTGTTAAATTTAGTGTAGATTTTTGTATTATTGTTGTTGTTGCTGTTGTTGTTGTTGTTAGTTTTGGCTTTATAATATCGATCATGAGATTTCTACTGATAGCAATTAATGGCTTTGCTGCACGTATGTGAGTGTGTTCCGCGTATATTTGTTTATGTTGGAGAACATGTTAAGCTTAAATAGGCTTATATGTTCTTATGTGCAAAATACAAGGGTCGTGTAAAACATTATTTCAAAACTTTAACACTCACTCTGCTAAATTAAATATCAGTAATCAGTATATTGCTATAGATTTTAAAATGTAATTAAGTTTTGAACAAAATATTAAAGGGCGTGTATATTCTTAATTTGAAAGCACTTAAGGCTACAATGCTAAGTCAAACAATGTAAACTACCAGCCAACCTTCCCAAACTACCCTCGAATATACATATTAGCCTCTCTGTGTGTGTGTGGTCCTCATGTTAGTGCTCCCAATTATATAAATTTTTTTTTATTATTATTCATATGTTTATTTAATGCCAAATTAAATTAACAACTTGCATATTAACTTGATTTGCTTTTTAAACTCATTTGTACATGTATATACACGGCAAAACATACAATTTGTATCAGTGTGTAAAACCCTATAAAATCATTAATGTCAAAAGTTTAATTAAGAAGATATAGCAGTCTGTTAGCAATTGTATTTAAAATCGTAAAATGTAAAATTTTCATTTATTTGACATCATCTGTTTTATTTTTGCCAATTTTAATGATATCGTTGACATCTTAGAAAAATACTGTTGCTGGAAATATTTAATTAAAACTAAAGTTTAAAACAAAAGTATATTTATTAAACAAAAGCCAGTAATCTGAGCTCTGATGCAAGACTGATAAAGATTAGATAATGGAAGTAAAGTAGGAACATGCTGCAAATGTTTTTTAATGAGACATCAGTTGTTTTTTGTTGAAGAGATAACTTTTCTGTAGAAAATGTCTCTGTCGATTAAAGCTGTCGTTGTAGAAAAGAAAACTATTCTATAAAAAATGTCCTTATAGAAGAGAATACTTTTCTATAGAAAATGTCTCTGTTCAAGAGACAACTTTTCTATAGAAAATTACTTTGTAGTTGAAATGATACTTAACTTGATTTTCCAAAAAATAGTTAAGCCAGTTTTCTTTATAAAAATAACATACAACAATTTATTGAAAAGAATAAAACCAGAATGAAAAATAATATGAAAAATTAATAATGAATTTGAAATATAAAATTGGGTTACTTGATTTAGAAAATTAATTACAACATTCCCCCAGACTTATTATAGTTCAAACCTTTTTGGTATATCTGTTCCACTGGGAACGGCGTAAATTGTTGTTCAAGCCCACTGCATTTTCGAGTGGGGATGGAAATGAAGGTGTTGGAGTTGGGTTTCTACATATTGCATCATTTGTTCCAGAATTTGATCGCTGTTCTAAATTGTTCGATGCATTGATAGGAAATTCAATATTAATATCAATGTCTTCCTTAGTTTGTAAATTGGGGGTTATTGTAGATGTTCGGATTTTTATCTGATTTTGATGTCTTCTTATATTGCACAAATTTATATCGTTATCGGGAGATATTTTAATTTCAAAGTTTAACTTACGAAACCAATCCAAACCTAGAATATTAGTGGCTTTATTATTGTTAACTACATAGAGAGGTAAATCTTGAGAACAATTATTCCAAACAACATGGACGATAATATACCCTTTTAAAGGAAGAAAACTACCACCATAAGTTCTTAACATTTTGTTTGTTGGGATGCATTTTGGTTGTCCCAAATTGTCATAAGTGGTCAAACCAATTAAAGAACAAGTGGCACCTGTGTCAACTTGAAAAGAACAACGTGATTGGTTGACGTTAATAGCAACAAATATTACATCCTCTTTTGACAAATTGGTATCATAAATTTCTAGTTGCGATGGCTCCAAAATTTCAGTAAAATCAATGGATTCGAAAAAATCATTACCAATAGACACAGAATTTACATGATTATGGTGTTTATTACGAACTGTTTTAGTTGAGTTTGATACGTCAGGTCAATTTGACTTAGTTTTACAAACACTGGAGATGTGACCTGGTCTTGAACAAATATTGCACACAGTTCTATTTTTATAATGAAAACATTATTATCTTTGATGAGAATTGCCACAAGAAGGACACGATTTGAAAATACTGTCATTAAGTTTTTTGTGTGGTACCTTATTTTTAAAATGCTGGACGGCATATACTTCAGGTTTTTCCTCCCCTTTGATTACCAGGCATGTGTTGATGGTTGATTGATATATGTTGGCTATTTGACTAACTTCTTCCAACGTAGGATTTAGTTTTTGAAGTACTGTAGAACGAACTTTATCGTGTGGAGTAGGTATGACTAACATGTCGCGAATTTCATTATCCACATACGAGTACGAACAACCTTCTTTTTCGCAGACAAATCTACATTCCTTTGAAGCGCCTCGAAGATCTGCAATCCAATCTGCATACGTTTGATTTGGTTTCATTGTTGTTTTATAAAATTGAACTCTAGCAGCAAGAACATGCTGTTTTTTGATAAAATGGTCATTTAATTTTGAAATTATATCTTTGTAGCTTTGCTCTTCCACTTTACCGTCAAATAATTTCTGTAGGAGCTCGAGCGACTCGCTACCCACCCAACTTAAAACACATGCACGTTTTATTTCCTCATTATGAACACCATTTGCGACAAAATGTTGTTCTAATTGAAGAACATATGTGGACCAATTATCTGTGGCTTTTGTATAATGACGAAAAATTGGAACAGACGATTGAGATTTTTCAGATACAAGCATTCTGGTTATTCTTTGCTGATTTTCGTCCATCAGTTGATTTAAAAAAAGTTTATTTGAATGTTGAAGCTGTTGCAGTAAATGCGAAATTGCTTGAGCATCCATTGTACGTAGTTTCTTTACAATCCTCGTCGCCAAATGAAATGCTACTTAACTTTATTTTCCAAAAATTAGTTAAGCCAGTTTTCTTTATAAAAATAACATACAACAATTTATTGAAAAGAATAAAACCAGAATGAAAAATAATATGAAAAATTATTAATGAATTTGAAATATAAAAATGTGTTACTTGATTTAGAAAATTAATTACAACAGTAGTACAGAGATTTTTTCTATAGAAAATGTCTTTGTAAACGAAAAAATGTCTTTGGAGAAGAAACCACTTTTCTATTAAAAATGTCTCTGTTCAAGAGACAACTTTTCTATAGAAAATGTCTCTGTTAAAGATTCAAATTTTAAATAGAAAATGTCTTTGTAGAAAAGCATTTTTTTTTATAGAAAATATCTCTGTAAAAGAGAAAATGCCTTTGGAGAAGAAACCACTTTTCTCTTAAAAATGTTTCTGTTGAAGAGATAACTTTTCTATAGAAACCCTCTTTATTAAAAATTTCTGTAGAAAATGTTTTTATTATAGGCACAAATTCTATGTAGGAAATGTCTCTACTGAAGCGACAACTTGTCCATGTTTAAGAAAAAACTTTTCTGTAGAAAATGTTTTTATTCAAGAAAAAAATATTGCTATAGAAAATGTATTTGTTCAGGAGACAACTATTCTATAGAAAATGTCTCTGTTCAGGAAATAACATTTCTATGTCTCTGTTCAGAATTACAGCTTTTCTCTAGAAATAGGTCTGTTCAGGAGACAACTTTTCTATAGAAAATGTCCCTGTCTAGGAGACAACTATTCTATAGAAAATATCTCTGCTCTGGAGATAACTTTTCTATGTCTCTGTCCAGGAGACAACTTTTTTATATAAAATGTCTCTACTTAAGAGAAAATTGTCTATAGAAATTGTTACTAATTAACATGAAAATGCCAAACCAAATTCCAAATTGTTATATATCTACTTCCTGCTTCTATACTTCTTAGAGTCAGGAAACTGCTTAAGCAGAATTAATGCAAAAAGGCAACATTTTACTTTCCAACTAATAATGAAAGTAAAATCTCATTTTCATCCTCATAATTAACCTCATTTCATACATTCAATTTATGCTGTGTAAATAGCAATCGACAGGAGTATTTAACTAAGTGTAGTGTGTTATACATACTACGTGTTTCCTTGGCTGTGTGTTAGAAACATGTTGTTTATTTTTCCGTATCCGGCTTAAGACTTGACAAGAAAATCGTGTCTGTTATGTTATGACATGACTTAACATTTGTTCGCATAAATCATGAGTGAAAATATATAAGCAAGCATATTTTCTTAGAAGAAAATTGAATATAACAAGAAAAATACAAGTGAATAGCAGAAAATGTATATAGAATAAACATAGGAAAAAACAAAAATGAAAAGAAAAAAACTGAAAGAAAAATAAATGTTCACCTTAACAATTATGTACATGAGTATTAGGGTGGACCCTATATTGGACTTATTAAGTTATTGATGCTGTCAAGGACAAAAATTGTTATGGGTTATAAAAGTAAGATAATTTTTACATTTTATATTTAAATACTTATGAAATACAAAACAAAAAGAAAACTCTACTGTACCCTAATGAGCAGTCAAAAACAAATATAAACAAGTCTAAGCTGAATTTTTGCAAAATGAGAAAAATAAATCAAGAATACGTAGTAGGTGTTATTAGTTTTAGAAAGTATTAAGGTAGATCAAGTTGCTTATATACAAATTTAATACAAAAGGAAGAAAATTCTGATCCTTATAGAAATAAGCTCGAAACTAAAAGACTATTTAAAACATATTGAATATACGTATGGGCATAGTAGTAAGAATTATTGGTTTAAGTTAAAGAATGTGAACTGAACGACACTTTACTGAGAGTTATTCACACCAAAACTTCCATTTCTATTTTAATTATATGAAGTCTGTTCTTAAACTTATTTAAGTTATTCGTTTATTTATAAAACTATTTCCTAGAAATTAATATAATAGAATTTATTTCTTTACTTCTAAATTTTTGTTTGTCTATTTGTTGGCAAAATAAACTTGCTTGTTTTATTTATTGAATGCTGTTGCTCATATTAAGTTTCTATTTGCTAATTAATTTTCTTTATGTTTTATTTAATTTTACTTTTATTTATTATCTCTACAAAACATTGTTCATAGAAAATTCGGCTAAAATATAGAAAACTGTCTTTCTACAGACAAGTTGTCTATAGAAAAGTGTTTTTTTTTTTTATAGTCCAATTTAATTTTTCTGACAGCAAATTGAAGATTCCATGGTTCAGTTTTAACTCAATGGTTTTTCATCTTTTTATAGAGCTGAGCGCTTTGCTCAACACCGGGCATTTGCTGCTACCGGCTGTATGTCCTTTTTCAGAGTCCTTATTGGTAACACAGACTTACGTCTTGGTTCAGATTTGCAATCATTGGTGATGTGATTTGGCTCACCACATTTACGGCCCAATTTTGATCTATTGAAACTGTTTTTATACTCAAGGCATCCGAAATAACAGTGTAGTACGAAGAGCTCACGTATGCGGCAATCCAACCATGTGATTTTTAAGGCTTTTTCGCCATGTCTATCCGGTAGACACAATTGAGCTATTTTTGTGCCACCATTTGCGAATATTTTTTACCTCACTCTCGTCTAGGGCTGCGACTTTAAGTTGTTATTTTATTGCCGCACAAATATCCGACTTTGTGTTTATTTCGTCGAAGTCCTTGCATTATATTAGGGTTTCGGTGATTTTCGTTGTGCTTATTCTTTATTGGAGTCATCAATTTCTAGCAATCGCCATTTGCTGAAATTATCATCGCGTTCTACCTATGTCTGCTTTTCTTTCAGCTTACCGTCGATCAGTCAGTTGTCGGTGTGATGGCATTTACTGTCTTCTTTTTTGTGACCCACGGCTTGGGTCTGTGCTCCTTTTACAGACTTCCACACTTTAGTTTAATAGTTTAAGCGATGTTTGTGTTACCTGCTCCATTTGCACAGATGTGACTGTCCTTCTAACGCGCAGTTTCTCAGGAGCCATGTTGTAGGTAACAATAACCTGTTCTTTAATGGTGTGATGTACATCAAGGATGAAATTATCTCATCAAGCTCTTTGATGGCATTGGTAGACTATGCGTTTAAGTTCCCAAAAGTTGCTTATGTAAGAGCAAACACCAATACATTTAAATAAAAACTAATTTTTATTCGGTATTTTTTGTTGTAAAAGCCAATACATACAAAGAAACAACACACATTTTTAAACGGTATCATACGTTAAACAAAAACAAAATCTACTTTGACGATCACGTCACCAATGTTTACCAATAGAGCATACGAAAGTGTTGTTGCTTTGCGCTTGCGTGTATAGAGTGAAGTAGGATGAAAAACAAAATTAGACAAAGTTGTTTGTGTATTTTATATTGCTAGTGCTGAGTGCTGTAATGAGTATACAAAACACACAGCCTATAGCTAAGAGTTTTTACAAATACAAAAGAGCACCAACAGTATAGGGCTTGGGCACTCCTGGTTTAAAGCATCTGACGTCTCTATATTTAAACTAATGTTATCGTCATTACAGCCCTTTTTGTTGCTGTTATTTTTGTTGCTCATTCTTTGTGTTCCCAACTCCAAGTCGCTATCTTCAATTGTTGTGATGTTATTTTACGATCACATGGTTATCTATGCATGCAGGGGAGACCGAGTTGGGTTGACTTAGGGTCTTTCTGAGGTTTTATGCCAGTGCCAAATCAGTACAAATCGGTGATAATCCGAACCTACACCACAACTTAATGATGATAGTTTTCTAACGTACTTTGAGACTTGCCAAATTTTAATGGGATGCAGGCAACCGCAGCATTAGCCTAAAAGCCATTTTCATAGAATTAAACTTTGATATACTCAGGTTCCAGAATACTACAGTTGTCAGCCCAAATCAGTTTTTCTCTAGCCACTTGTCTCTACACGCAGAGTAAAAATGTTTACCGCAACTATTGCAACATATTTTTAAATATTATGGTCACTGTAATTATTTATATGATTTCGGCAACCATAATATTTTTAAGTTATGATTCATATGATTTTAGAAATCATATATATGATTATAGCAATTATGTAATGTTTATGGTGATCAGTTTTATGATGATAGGTTAGACCATATCATGTTGTTTTTTATCATAATCAAAGAGCAACAAATTATGATCAATAACTTCATCATAAACATGATTGCCACAAATATATACATAATTACTACAATTGTATATATGATAGTAGTAATCATCTGAATCGTAAGTTAACCATATTATGGTTATCGCAATCATATAAATAATTACTTTGACTATAACATTGTTAAAAAACATGTAACTGTGTAGAGACACCAGCCTACAGAGAAAATTGCCTTTCTCTACACACAATGACACTAGTGTGTAGAAAACTGTCTTCGATAGATACTTGTCATAGAGAAATATTTCCCAAAGACTCTTATCTATAGAAAAATGCTTTGACAAGATACTTAACAATAGATAAATGTCTTTCAAGGATACTGGTCTTCTGTATACCAGTGATGGAAAATTCAATACTATTCCCTGTTCCCTGTTCAGAAATCCAGCGTTACTATCTTTATAATCATTGACAACATTGGCTTCAAAACTAGAACATAAGGAATGCACAAATTCGTTATTCATGTTATTTATTTTATCTGGGATCAGCTAATCTACAAATGATGCATAAAGAATTAAAGTTGTTTGTGGTACTATTTTGATAAATTTTTTAAATTTCTTATGTTTCGTACATTTCTGTAATTCTCATTTTTAATTTTATTTTTAAATAGAAATATGTTTCCGAAAAAGTACCAAAATGTTGAAAAAATACTCTTTTTGCTGTCGGTCCTACCATTTCAATTATTAGGTGTGGAAATTAATAAATGAGTATAAACTTTTTACTCTAAGAGTTTTCTATAGCATTTTTTGTGACATAAATATTAAAACATTAAAATGTGCGGATTTTGTATGAGCAATGCTTTATTGTCTTGGTTATAACACTTATTTATTAAGACATGTTAGTTTTTTTTTTAATACCTTACTCTTGCCAGATCTCTTTAAACATTAGAAAGGATTTCGTATATGAATTCCTTTTAGTATATGTTTTCAATCCCTGCCAACATATGTTGATTTTACTTTTATGCCTTCTTAACACACTGCATGTGCACAAATAAGCCTTGACTTAAACAGTTAAGCACGTTGTTTTATGCTGATTTCATCACCTACACTAGCACACAACAAGCATCTAATCCTTAATTATGCTCTACATATAACTAAATGAAATGTATACCAATATGTATTTAATACAAAGTTAAAGTATTTTTTCTTAACATATTTAACATGAGTAAACAGTCATATGAAAGGTGTTCCAAAGAAATAATTTAAATTAGTTTTTATTAGTTTTGGTGCAATTTTTTTTTAAATGTATGTATAAGAACTAGCAGTCATAACAAATTAAGTTTTGATTGGTGTTAAGTTAAGTGGAATTAATTTTTTGGTTGCCTTTGACTACCTGCTACATACATAAGTTAAGGGTTTAAAATGGGACCTTCAAGGGAATAGATTTTAAAGGTTTGTTTTGCAATATTTTTTTTCTTATAGGTTTTTATGCTATAGTTTTTGTTTTTTTGTATTCACTTAGCAAAGGCAGTTAGAAATGAAATTCTATCAATTTCTGTTATTTGTTCCTTAGAGAAATAAAAGTTTTTCCTTTGTTCCCACACAAACGAACACAGTTATTTCTCAGTGAAATGCTACTAAACAAATTAACTTGTAAACATTTTTGCTGACATTTTAAATGTACTATTTCTATACAACTTTTAGTTTTTATTTTTATTTTAGGCGCTACTGGAAAAAGTTTGTTATAGCATGGCTAATAAACATGTTTGTGAAGATTCTAATTTAACAGTGTTATATTATGATTGGATTTTATGTTTTGCTGTTAATTGCTATTATGGTTTTAATAAGAAAACAATATTCCTATTGTGTAGCATTAAAAACTAATGCTTGGTTTTCACTGTGTCATTTTTGTTGTCAAATTGTCCAAATTGTTGGCAATTGTATGAAAACGGGTTGTCATGTGCAATCAATCAAGATTGCAATGATGATTGCACACATAGATTGTTATGGTATTGTAATCACAATGTTTACTGGGATGTCAATACTAATAGCAACCTCTTGGTAACCCTTAAGGTATCGGTACTAATCTTAAGTAACCTTTTGTATTTATAAACATCACTGATATGTAAATGAATTATGTAAATGAATTATATTAAATTAGAATAAAATGTGATCTCAAATGAACAACATGGTGTCAGGTTAAAAAATTGAAAATCTAAAGTTAAATTGAAAAAAAGATTAAAAAATTGAAAAAAAGACTATTGAAAGCAATCAAAAATAAAATCTAAAGTTAAATTGAAAAAAAAAAACAAAATGGCGTTGGCTGGAGAAACTAAAAATGAACTTAAAGAATTGAGTTCTTCAACAGGCACTATGATGCCGTTCAATACAAAAGCCTTTAATATTGCTGAGGAGTGGAAAAATTGGAGCAAACAGTTCCAAATATTTTTGTTAGCTTCCAATTTGGATGGACAGCCAGACAAGAGGAAGGTTGCCCTTTTGCTGCACCACATGGGACCAGCAACGTTAGAAATATTCAACTCATTCAATGAAAGCATCGATACAGTAAAGTTTGCTGACTTACTGAAGAAGTTTGAGGCGCACTTCATACCGAAGATTAATGTGGCCATGGAAAGACACGTATTCTTTACAAGGCATCAAAAGGTAGATGAAACCATAGTGCAATATGCAACAGCTTTAAAAAATTTAAGCAACACGTGTGAATTTGGTACATTGCGTGAGAGTCTGATTAAAGATATCTTTGTATGTGGACTGTCTGATAGTTTTAAAAACATAAAGGAGCGTTTATTGAGTGAAGGAGACATCAACTTAAAGAAAGCACTTGAAATTGCCAAAACTATTGAGATGGCAAAAGAAAGCTTAGCCAGCATACAAAATGGTGGTCAACACGAGCCGGTAATAGCAGCGTTGCAACATTTCAAAAAGAAAAGTTTCTCGCAAAAACAACATAATCATCATCAGCAACAACATAATCATCATCAGCAACAACAAAATCATCATCAAAAGCAACAACAGCAATTTACAGTTGACTGTAAGAAGTGTGGTCAGAGACATAAAACGAAATGTCCGGCAGAGGGAGCAAAATGCAATGCATGTGGTAAATTAAACCATTACGCAAGAATGTGTTTTACAAAATCGTACGAGAAGAAAAATACTAAGAAGTTCGTAAAAGTAGTTGACGAAGATGAAGAAGATACTCTGTTCGTTGGTACTGTAAACGATATGCGCAGTAAGCCTAACATATGGAACATAGCCGTGGAAGTAGAGGGAAGACGAATGATTTGCCAAGTAGACACTGGAGCTCAAATTAACCTCATGTCGATAAGTACTTTTAAAACTTTAGGTATTCATAATGTAGATTATAATATTTCAAGTAATGTAGTTACATTTAGTGGTGAGAAACTGCCAGTAGTTGGAAAAATTTTTATAAAATTAATTTTTGAAAATGAAATTTATTCTACATCTTTTTACATTCTTAACATGACATGTAATAATATAATCGGTTTAGAATTAGCGTCGAAAATGAATTTAATTAAATCGGTAAATACAGTAAATTGCGATACAATTTTAGATAAGTATGAGGATATGTTTCATGGTTTAGGTGAACTAAAAGAAAAATGTCATTTACACATTAGAGAAAATTGTCAGCCAGTAATTGACCCACCTCGTCGTGTACCATTCAGCCTCCATGAACTTTTGAAAAAAGAAATTGAGAGGATGGTTAAGCTAAACGTTATAGTTGAAGTGAAGGAGCCCACGGATTGGGTGAATTCGATTGTGCTTATTACAAAAGCTAATGGAAATTTGAGATTATGTTTGGATCCGCGAAATCTGAATAAAGTGATCGTAAGACCCAGATATGATTTTCCTACTATCGACGAATGTAAATCTCGTATGAGTGGTTCAAGATATTTTAGTTTGCTAGATGCAAATTCTGGCTTTTGGATGGTTAGGCTTGATGATGAGTCGTCAAAATTATGTACCTTTAATACTCCTTTTGGGAGGTATCGTTTCTTACGTTTGCCTTTCGGCATCAGTTCAGCCCCTGAAATTTTTCATGCTGAGATGATAAAGCTTTTTGGTGACATACACGGACTGGTTATATACATGGATGATTTTTTGATCCATGCACCAAACGTTGAAAAACACAATGAAATTTTGCGTCAAGTCCTTGAGAGAGCCAAAAGGGTTGGTCTTAAATTTAATCGCTCAAAATCTGTAATCCTTAAATCTGAAATAAAATTTATTGGACACATCTTTAGTGAAAGTGGTGTGAAACCGGATGGAAAAAGAATCGAATCTATTGTGGCAATGCCTGTCCCAACTAACAAACAGGAATTGCAGCGTTTTCTTGGCATGATCACCTATTTAGGGTCGTTTATTGACAATTTGTCAAACAAAAATAAGCATTTAAGGGATCTGCTAAAAAACGATTCTGTTTGGAGTTGGAATCGTGAACAACAGTTAGAATTTGAAAATTTAAAAAAAGAAATTACTAAAGCACCCGTTTTAACGTATTATGATACGAAGAAACCTTTAGTTTTGTCAGTTGATGCGTCACAATTCGCGGTAGGAGCAGTCATAATGCATGGAGAAAACCCCATTGCATATGCATCCGCATCCTTAACAGAATGTCAGATTAATTACGCTCAAATTGAGAAAGAATTATTCGCAATTCTTTTTGGGTGTACGCGTTTTCATCAATATATATATGGTAGAAGTATTACTGTGGAAACAGACCATAAACCACTCGTTCCGTTATTCAATAAACCTTTATACAACATACCTACGCGCCTTCAAAGATTTATGCTTAGATTGCTATCGTACAATCTCACAGTCGTTTATAAACCAGGCAAGGATTTGTTCATCGCTGACACTTTGTCTAGGGCCCCACTCAAGGAAAAAGTTTTTTCTGAGTTGGATAGGGATATAGATTTGCAATGTAATGCAGTAATAAATCATATAGAGTTACCATCTGATGAAATAGATAATATTCGGAAAGAAGTTCAAAAGGATCAAGTCTTACAAAAAATTTTTAATTATATAAAACAAGGGTGGCCAGATCGTAAAAAACAAATTGACCCAGATTTACAACCATTTTATTCCATAAAGGATGAAATAAACCAAATAAATGGTATTTTGTTTAAAAACAAACGTATAATAATTCCAAAAACTTTGAGATCGAAAATGCTAAAAAATGTCCACGAGGGTCATATGGGTATCCAGGGTTGTCAAAATTTGGCAAGGGGTTCAATTTATTGGCCAAATATAAACAGTGATATCTATAATATGGTATCAAGTTGTGAAACGTGTTTGAAGTACAGGAATGCCAATCCCAAAGAGGATCTTAAAAATCATGAAATCATTGATATACCTTGGTACAAGGTTGGTTGTGACTTGTTTGAGTTTGACAAAAATATGTATTTAATAATTGTAGATTATTATTCAAAATATTTTGAAGTAGAACTTTTGAGTTCTGGTTACTCTTCCGCACAAGTTATAACAAAATTTAAATCGGTTTTTGCCAGGCATGGTATTCCAAGAATTTTAATATCAGATAACGGGCCTCCTTTCAATTCACAAAACTTTAAGCAATTCTGTATTGACTGGGGAATTGATTTTACAACATCAAGTCCTTATTTAGCAAGATCTAATGGTCTTGCAGAAAGGTCTATTCAGACTATTAAAAACATTTTATACAAATGCAAAGATGATGGTTCAGATCCATACATTGCGTTTATGCAACATCGTACTACACCTAAAAATAACTTACCGAGTCCTTCGGAATTATTAATGAGCAGAAAACTTCGTACAAAATTACCTTCTGTAGCAAGTAGTCTAAAACCGAAAATAGTGAATTCAAAAAATCTAAAAAAACAATTTGAACAAAGGAAATCAAAGTCATCAAAAAATTACAACAAAAATTCGATTAATCTAAAACCTGTAGCGGTAGGTGAAACAATTTTTTTTAAGAAAAATCCAACATCATTGTGGTTTAAGGGTGAAATCGTTGAAAAATGTAAACAACCCAGGTCATTTTTGGTAAAGGATGAAAATGGAGTAGTTTTCAGAAGGAATAGGCAGCATATTATGAAACTTATCGCTCAGAAATATAATACTTGTATAAATGAAAAAATTAAAAAACATAATTTGAGTTTTAACAATAATGAAAATTTTTATAATGATTTTGAAGTTAGTAATGAAAATTTTAACAATGAAAATGTTAATATGAATCATAATAATGAAAATGTTAATATGAATCATAATAATGTAAACATTAATTTAGGTGGTAATGAAAATGTTGATAACGAAATTACTACAAATGATAATAATAATAGGTATTCAAAATTTGGAAGAAAAATAATACCTCCTAACAGGCTTAATTTGTAAATAATATATTTTCAAAATTATATACAAACATTAATTTTTATATATGGCATATTTCTTAATATTTCACCAAAATGTATAGACGCCTAAAATTATTAATATGTTTGACATGTAAACAATTGTTATTTTTTTTTTAAATGTAAATAATTATTATATAAAAATGTAAATAGTTATTTTTATAAATATATTATATTTTTTCTAAAAATGTAAATAATTATTATAAATTAGTTATTTTATTATTATAAAAAATGTACAAACTCATAAATTTTAGAATTTTATATATCTTGTTAAAAAA
The DNA here is from genome assembly GCA_916048285.2 of Bellardia pandia. NCBI lineage: Eukaryota > Metazoa > Arthropoda > Insecta > Diptera > Calliphoridae > Bellardia > Bellardia pandia. The sequence goes on along the minus strand of OU696531.1, from coordinate 93,959,651 downwards.
AGGGGGATGTTATGGTATTGTAATCACAATGTTTACTGGGATGTCAATACTAATAGCAACCTCTTGGTAACCCTTAAGGTATCGGTACTAATCTTAAGTAACCTTTTGTATTTATAAACATCACTGATATGTAAATGAATTATGTAAATGAATTATATTAAATTAGAATAAAATGTGATCTCAAATGAACAACAAGATGACGCCATATAACAACCCGTTTTCATATAATTGCCAACAATTTGGACAATTTGACAACAAAAATGACATAGCGAAAAGATAGTGAAAACGCGGCTTAACATAATAAGATAAAACTCATACGTTTTTAACCATATTATGATCTAACGATCATATTATAAAAGTGCCTTTAATATATAAGCTCTTGTAGTCTGGTAATACCACTATAAAATTTTAGTTAAGATCAACCATACGAATCCAGCTTAACCATAATATGACCATTATTAAATCTCTAAGATGACACGACCATTAGGGCATTAACTTTTTAACACTTCTTGCGAATATCAAAAATGGCATAGTACAGTCGTGTAGGACATTAAAATTTATTAATAAACAAGTAAGAAAGTATAGTCGGTCTAGCCGGACTATATAATACCCTACACCCAGTATATGTATAAAACAGTTTTTCAGAAATGGGCGTTATATGGGAGATATAACCTCTTGTGGACCAATCATCCAAAAATTTAATGTCATGATGTCTGTGAATATAAGTATTATATGTGTTTAACTTTGTCTCGATATAAACACTTTTAAACGATTTATAGAGCTTAAAGTGAATTACGGAGAGGGCCTTATATGAGAGTTTCGACTAATTATGGGCCGACCATTATCAAATTAGGTGTAATTATTTCTGTATATAAGAAACTTATTTTATTTGGATAACAACATTTTTAAGAAATTTATGATCGATAAAGTGAAATTCGAAATATGGGAGCTACGACTAATTATTACCAATCATAATAAAAATGTACCATATTATTTGTATACATCTATATATGTATATAAAAATGAAATGATCCATGTATGTAATGGCATCACGTGAGAACGGCTGGAGAGATTTGGCTGATTTTTTTTTTATTCTATTCAAAAAAAAAAATTAAAAAATTCCTGGTAAAACCCAGAAATTTAGGTGTTAAATATATTGTCTCCTTTTTACTTCTCATTTTTCTTAATAAGAGACATTTTTTGAAGAAACTGGAAGAACTGACACCACAGCCTCCTTTTTATTTCTCATTTTTTTAAGTATAAAATGATATGAAATACCAATCATTAGTAAATATCGATACAAAACGGATATCGCGCTTCTCAGTTACTATGAATTTTTCTGAAGCAAAAACATTCAGAGAGAATTTGTTCTTTGATTGCTGTGCCCGTAAAGTGACGTAAGACACTTTAGAAAAGTGCTTTATTTGCATGTTTGATTAGGTTAAAAGAAGCAGAATGTAGTCCTCCAAACCGGGAACACCTCATACAAAAATCATGCATTCCATCAACAGGTTTGAATCGATTGGAGGTGTGAAGTCATATATAAAACCTGCTCCTTTTGAAGCAAATTTTTTACTGGGTAACGCTAAGGTTAGCACCAGGAAAGGGGGAAAATATGTAGAGAATTAGCAGAGGTGGGAGTTAAAATTTTATCGCCATCACAAGCAGGTACATATTTACAAAGTTGTTATTAAGCCGTCTGAACATTAAGAAGAGTTTCTGAAAGCTACTTTAAAAAGTGAAAACTTGTGCCTACATTTTGATGGAAAAAATGGATAAAAAAAAATAGCTTCAAGTTGTAGTATTCAAAAATTAAGTAGAAAAACATTAAAATTTTTTAATGGATTGAAGAAAGTCTTAACAAAATGTCATTTAAAATGGTTGTCTGCGACACTACCAGTGTTAATACAGGAAGCAAAAATGGTGTTATTGCCCATTTAAAAATTTATTATTATAATTTAACATGTCTTCCTCCTAGACCACATATTGGTGGTCAGCACCACATATTGAACTTAATATTAAGACATGTTATGGACGAGTTGATAACTTTGTTGAAGAATTAATAAATAACTATGAAGAACTACAAAGAAATTTTAGGCAAACTAATGAAATACTTGAAGTAAAAACAGTCAAATGGCTTGATGTTTTTATATGAACTTGCAGCCGTATTCAGGTACTTTCAACACAAAAAAATTCCCCAAAATAATATTTAAATACATACCGACACTTAGCAATGCTCGATGGAAATCAAGCGCAATTTTTGGTATTTTAGCTTTTATTCTTACACCAAAATAACGAACTAAACTATATCCAATTTGCCAATTTATATGTGGAATATGGTACGATAAATGGTTTTCCGATCAGTGTGCTTCAATGAAAAATAAAACAAAGACTTAGAACAATCTTTGACCCAATTCCACAAAGCAAATCCGTGTTTTGAAAGACACTGGGTAAAAGAACCTTCAGCAATTCCCTTGCTACAAGGGGTAATATATGTGCAGAATGACAAATAAAAGTTGTATAAAATATTTATCCACTGTGTAAATCACTGCAAACATTACACTTAAAATTTGTTAATACATGAATATTGTATAAATAAAAAAAAAAATAAATAATAAAATTTTTTTATAAAAAAAATTTCTTGGAAGATCTTAAAAATTTCTTGGAAGGTCTTAAAAATTTCTTGGAAGGTCTTAAAAATGTACTTTCCTAAAAGAGGAGACAGGTGTTTTCAATACTAATATATTCTTGGCCACTCCATGGTACTATGCTAAAAATATGGTTAGAAGATATAGAAGCAAAGCCAGATGAGTATCATAAACCCAGAACAATGTTCAGTAATTCTCCGTATTGTCCAAATAATAGATTTGTTACTTTCAACGACATTTTTTCAATACTAAATTCTATATAAATCTATACTACTTTATAAAATTCTTTACAACCGACAATAGCTCTCCAAATTATTTTCATTTTCCCAGCCTTTCATTTGAACAAAAATAGAAAAAAAAATCGTAATTTTTTTCCTTCAAACTACAAAGAAAACTAAAATGAGTTGAGAGTGAAAAGCACAAAAAAAAACCTAAAAATAAAAAGAGCTGCAATAAAATAAATAATGATTGCAATGAATGAAACATTCAAAAAAATACGAGCACAAAAATAATATGGAAAACGACACTTCTTTACAAATAAAGTTGTATAGAAAAACACACACACATACATTTAGAGTAAAGCTCGTAAGTTTATACAAACATGGTTGATTCTTACAAGTTTTGTGAAAGGACAGCAAATAAAAGGTATTTTCTACGTTTAGAAATTGTTAAAAGAGTTTTAAATTGCAAGTTTTTTAATTGTGTCTTTTTATTAAATGCAAAACAAAAAAAAAAACATAAAAAGATAGACCAGACACAAAGAGTAGATTAGTTGAAAGTGTGGTAAATGGTTTATATGATGTTTGCCAACAATTTTGGCAATTTACTAAAAAACAATCATACACTGTGTTGCATTACTATAATTACACTAGATGTTTGCTAATTAATGTAAAGTTACAAACGTTTTTTAAAACATGTAAAATTGTTTAAATATTGAATAAACAAATAAAAAAAAATAAAAACAAGTAAGAAAGTATAGTCGGTCAAGCCCGACCATATAATACCCTACACCCAGTATATCGAAAAAAGCGTTATTCAGATATGGGCGCCATATGGGAGATATTACTTATTATTGACTGATCATCCAAAAATTTAGTATCACAACTTCCGTGAATATAAATATTATGTGTGTTAAACTTTATCTCGATATACTATAAGTTCTTTTAAAATATTTACGGATGCTAAAGTGAATTACGTTGAGGGTCTTATATGGGAGTTTTGACTAATTATGGACCGACCATTATAAAATTAGGTGTCAGCATTTCTGTATATCTGAAACTTATTTGTGTTGAATTTTATTTGAATACCAATATTTTTAAAAGAGTTATGCTCTTTAAAGTGATTTTCGGAAGTGGGCCTTATATGTAGGCTACGACTAATTATGGACCAATCTTCACAAAATTTGTAGATGTGATTTAGCTCCATTTATAACTTATTTGTGTTGAAATTTGTTCGTATACTTTCATAACTCAAACATTTATGATCGTTAAAAGACCTATTTCCGGAGCCAGGTGAAATAATGTAGCGATTTCTACCAGTTTCAATTTCATTCGTCCTTGGTTCAAAAAAAATGTCACGTACCAAATTTTATTGAAATATTTTCGAAATTGCGACACAAACTTTACATGGACAGCCAGCCAGACGGACGGACGGACGGACATCGTTAAATCGACACAGCAAGTGATTCTGTGTCGATCGGTTTACTTTAAGATGAGTGCTAGACCAGAATTTGTGGGCGCTACAAACATCAGCACAAATCCAATATACCCTCCCCACTATTGTGGTGTAGGGTATAATAAGACTGGAAAAATAAGACGTAATTAAATGTAAATAGACATGAAAACTGTAAATATACAATCAAACTATAAATAATAACAAAAACATATACACTTACAAACATACGTTTACAAAAACATAATTTATACAGACATAAATTATTACAGATATGATATAATTACCCTTATACATACCCAGCAGATCTTGGAGCTTGTTGCGAGGTATAGAATTTGTTGGAGCCAGAGCAGACAATCTTATGAGTTCCACGACATCGATATGGAGCCTATCCTTTAGTTGCCCGAAACAATTTGCTTTATTGTGAATGAAGCCTTTTCATTGATGTGTCGCAAGCGTTCGACAAAGTCTGGCATGAAGGTTTAATGCATAAAATTAAATTAACTCTGCCTGCTAACACCCATAAACTTATGAAAAGTTATTTATATGGTCGCAAATTTACAATCAAAGAAGGCGATTTTTTAAGCCCCGCTCAGCCAATTGAAGCAGGAGTACCCCAGGGTAGCATACTGGGTCCAACTTTATATTTGATTTATGCATCCGATATGCCGTTAGACCCCATAATACATACTTCAACTTTTGCAGACGATACAGCCTTTATTAGCGTTCATAAGGACCATAAAATAGCATCACAGAACTTGCAGAAATATGTTGATAAACTAGAGAATTGGCTTGAGCTTTGGAAAATCAGGGTTAACGAACAGAAATGTATTCATATAACTTTCACATTGCGAAAAGATACATGCTCGTTCATCAGAATAAATAATCAAATTATCCCGCAACACAATGAAGTCAAATACCTCGGAATCCACCTCGATCGTCGTTTAACTTGGAAGTCTCATATCGACGCAAAACTTACCCAGATGAGATTAAAAGCAGTGCAAATTAATTGGCTAATCGGCAGAAATTCTACATTAAAGTTGGATTGCAAACTTTTGTTGTACAATGCAATTCTAAAGCCAATCTGGTGTTATGGAATTCAATTATGGGGTACTGCCTCAGCATCCAACATTGAAAAAATTCAAAGGGGTCAAAATAAAATTCTACGTATAATTACTGCAGCTCCATGGTACGTTAAAAATTCTAGAATTCACAAAGATCTAGGCATTCCTTTGGTGAAAGTCGAATTTACAAAACACGCCTCAAAATATGTCAGCAAACTTGAACACCATCCAAACCCACTTGCACGAGACATCCTTAACTTTACTGGCTATGTTGAGAAGGAGGGATACCCTTGCTTTAACTCAAGCGCAAAACAGATGACTGGATCAGTGGATATAAATTTTTTGTAGTATCATAATATTTTGTCTAGCACTGGCTGGACTTATTATTTTCTTTTAGTATTAAGATTCGAAAACTTATTGTCATTTCATTTCTGAAGATCCAATAAATAAATTAAATGTATTAAAAAAAAAAAAAAAAAATTTGAATGAAGCCTATTAAAACAAATTATTTGGTTAATAATTAATAACAATTTATTAAAAAAAAGTTACTTATGTTAAATATATCTAAATATATCAAATACTAAAAAAATTTCCACTAAGACTGAATAGAAAACACAGAATAAGAATATTCTAGTCATATTACCAGTCTAGTTTTTGTATTTCTTATTACGTTTAGGTGGAGGGTATTAAAGATTCGGCACAGCCGAATATTGCACTATAATTTGTTTTTTTCTAAATTTCATCATATTAATATTCATCATATTAAATTTTTTTTTATTCATTTCTCCTTTAATTTTACACATGAATTATATCACCTTGAATTATTTCACGAATAAAGAAAAAATCATGCAAAGAAGGGTTAAATCAATTAAAGCTTTTTATATAGGAATTCCAAAATTACAAAAACTGTAGACAAAGCAAATAGTGCGTTCGAATTTGGCAATACAAAATTAATTTTAATTCTCTCATCTTTGTTTCTTCCACAACTTTTTAAAATTTAAATTTTTGTTGATGACTTGTTTAGCAGTTTTTGGGATTTGTTAATCCCGAACAATTACAGAATTTTTGATTTTTTTTTGTTCTTCGAAACCGCTCAAAGACAACAGCAACAATAAATTTCCAACCCATAAAATTAAAATTTGTTTGATTTATATAAGGATAATATGTATCTATTACTATGATCATAATCTAATAGTTGTCAGTTGTTTCCCTTAAAAATGCAGGGTATCAATAACAATAATAATAACAACTAAGGAAATTAATTAAGTGAGCACAAAATTGAAAATAACTTGGGAATAGTGACAATTATTTACCTTGTTTAACACCTGATCTGTATGCACAGTAAAATATATATTTGTAAATACTTACATATCGACTTGCATACACATACATACAAATCCTACAAACAATACAAATACTTACTTGTTTCTGTTTATAAACAACAACAACAACAATAAAAACAATGAAAACAATGGCAATTGGAAAATTTTATTGAAAATATCAAACAATTATGGAAAATATATCAATCGTAGTTAAATTGAACAAAAACTTAATGAACAAAATTAGAATCTCTCATATACAACAAGAACAATAAAAAATCAATCTACAGCATTTAAGAAAATAACAAAACTAAAAGCAGCAATAGTTTATTAGATTTAACATTCACACACAAACACAAAATATATATTAGGATGGCTCTTATAATAAATTAATATGTTCTACTTGCAAGTGATGTTTTGGTGTCGTAAGAGTTTTACGTAGTCTGAGTTTACAATAGGTGTACAAATGTTGTTGGTAATTTTTATATAAATATTTAGTATGTTTAAAATTACAAATCCACATAGCAAATTCAAAGTGGTTTCATTCCGAAATAATTGTTCGTTGTACTTTTTCTATAGAAGCAAAATACAGAATTAATTCCACTTCCGAACGGAGTTAAATTCTGTGACATGCCTGTATACACAATCAAAAAATTACTCATTTTATTTTGAAAAAAATTACCAAACGGTAATATACAAATCATAAATTGATTGACAAATTTAAAACAATAAAATAAAATTAATAAGCGACAAATTTAAATAATGTAATTTAATTGTATTTAATATATGAAAAACAATCATTAATTTTTACTGACTTGACTCAATTGTTAAAATGTCTGCATTATATTTTTCACGCTATGCGGAAACAATTGTTTTTTCTCACTTGTATTAATAATTTTTAATATTTTACTTTTGACATTTGCAAGACTTGACAACATAAACACACGACTTTGCTCAAAATTATGTTCACTATCAGTTTGCTGTATCATACAATCTACAACATACAACATTACTTGTAAATTGCACAATAAATAAAATTAATGTCTAGTTGACTTTTTGCCAAATATATTTGGAAAAATTTCAGTATAATTTAAAAGTTTTTTGGAATTTCTTCAACACCACAATTCAGTTGAGTAATTTTGCAACATATAAGTTGTAGGTCATCTTATTTTTAATCTCGTTCAGGTAGTGGCATCCTAATACAAATACATACACTGCGTTGCATAACTCTAAATACATAAAACTTGTCTCAATTTTCTAAGTTAAAGAAATAGTATTGCAGTTTAACCTAAAACAAATAACATTTAACAAAAAATCATTTTTTTTTTATTTTACCACTTACAAATGTATAAGAAATTAATTAGTGTTTCGTTACTATAAATGCACTGAAATTAAAACGCCTTAAAATAGCAATTTCATTCATAAAAAATGTAGACTTCAATTATGTATTAGAACTGATTTTTTTGAATCAACTTAAAAATTTAATCGGTCATACTATTCACCAGGGGGATTACTCTCTATTGCGATGCGAAAGCTAATTCGATGCGATAAGCATACAAATTGATACTCTTACGCATAGAATTTGCTATCGCATCGCAATAGAGAGTAACCCCCCAAATTTATGCTTATACCCTCAGATATCGATCTCTAAGCATCTATAGCTGCTTTTTGTAGGTGATATATGCTTTCCTATTGTCGGTTTTCAGAATAAATTCGACGGCTTAATATTTCCCAAATGTTTTTAATGCATTTCTTATCAGGAGAACATGCGGGCCACTCAAAGTCATTAATATTTTACTGTAGACAATCATTCCTTTGTTTGACCACTTACATGTATAGGTCTGCTGTCATGTTGAACAAGTAAGAGTTTATATACGGCTGTGCCAAATCTTATATAGTTAACATTTATATACTAGTAGTGTGATTTAATTCAGAGACTGAAAATAACTCGTCTATATAATCAAAAATCAGAATTGTGATTTATATTTTGTTTTTGAAAATCAATCACTCATTATAACTGTCATAAAATGATTTTTGTTTACATGGTTTAGTATGACCTTTATTAGTTTTTTCTGTTTTTGAATGCTTTGGTGAAAGACAAACTATTTCAATTGTGGTTGATCTTTATAAACGTTGACATTCTTTCTCTCTTATTTACATACTTTAGCCTATTTTTAGTAAATTTTTAATAAATTTTATATGAATATGTTGAATATGAGCTAAAGCATTGACGATATTGCGCAAGGAGTAAAAAAAGAAAATGTTATATATGTACGAGTTTAATTGGTTTGCATTAAATGAACTTTTGCCATTTATTTTAAAAGTTCGAAAATAAAAGTTATAACCTGACCTTTACGCAAAAAAATTTAATTATAAATCACTCATCTTGATTATTTTCGTTATTTTCTTTTCTGTTTCTTTCAATCGCAAACCAAAAATGTTCTCTTATAAATCACTCTCTCAGTGATATAAAACAAATACTCGTAACTAATTTTAATTTGTAAATGGTGCCAATTAACCACTAAAATTAAAGTGGACCCATTATTTTCAGTCTCAGCTTAAAACTGATTTAAGTTACATTTTGTGTTTTGAGTTATTTAGTTTTTTGGTTCTTTTACATCACCTATAATACTGTGTTCAGATATGCAACTTTATTGAGTCAATATTCGGTTAATTGACAATATTATTTTAAGTGATCAGGCATACGCAATTTTCAGCTTACTCAATAATCATTTGACAGCTGGAAAACAATACAAAAAATGCTATATGGTTGTTGTGTTTCTACGTAAACAAACTTACCTTCACATTGATTTTTTAATGACTTCTTTTGTTTTGTTGACATTTGCCATTTTATACAATTTTGTTCACTAACCACAATGACACGCACTTGCTACAAACATACACTAACAATACAGGCAGGCTCACGCACTCTCGAGTACAATCAAAAATTGACAACAGAAAGCACGAGAAAAAATGGGAAATTTCCTATAGAGAATCCAAAATATCGAACACATATTGTTTGGAAACAGTAAAATGTACGTTTTGTTTTTTTTTTGCAGCATAAAAACAACAAGATCTTGAATTTCTTCCTTATAAATAGCGCTATAAATACACACATCAATAGCCCACAATTTAAGGCAACGAAATTTTGCTTTATCTAAAAAACAAACGAAAGCAATATTCGAATATTTGCTACAGCAGCAGTTGCTGTTATAAGTTTCCTTCAGTTGCTGTCAATTGCAGTAACAAACAAAAAACTATATAAAAGTAACAGCAACAAACAGAAACAAAAAAAAGTTTATTAAAAGAAAAATATTGAAGAAATATTATCAATTATAAAATAGTAAGGACTGAGAACAATAATAAGTGTTAAATGAAAAACTACAATAAAAAAGAATTTAAATTTAACACTAAAATTTGATATATGTATTTCAACTAATACATAATAATCAAATTGTTCAATTAATTCCAAATTTTGTGCCTAAACTATAAAATATAACAGTGGCGTATAAGTAACATTTAATGCAAATTCTAATTAAATGTTAATCATACGTACACAAGTGACACAAAGTGCTTATGTACAGTGTTGCCATTTTAGAAATAAAGAAAAGCGTCAAGTGTATAGTAAAAACGGATAAAAAGGGTAAAAAAATTACAAAAAAAAGGGTAAAAAGCGCCAAAAAAAAATTTAACAAAAATGTTGGTATCGTGTTGTTTTGCTTTGCAAATAACATCTAAAAAAAAGATTAAAATTGGCAATAAAACAAAGGATAAAAAACAAGAAACTTAGAACATCAAAAAGCATGTTAACATTTTTAAATAAGTAATTAATTTTATTATCAATTCAGTTACCAGGAGTAAACAAAAAATAAAATAAAATAAAATAAAATAAAATAAAATAAAATAAAATAAAATAAAATAAAATGAAATAAAATAAAATAAAATAAAATAAAATAAAATAAAATAAAATAAAATAAAATAAAATAAAATAAAATAAAATAAAATAAAATAAAATAAAATAAAATAAAATGAAATAAAATAAAATAAAATAAAATAAAATGAAATAAAATAAAATAAAATAAAATAAAATAAAATAAAATCAAATAAAATAAAATATAATAAAATAAAATAAAATAAAATAAAATAAAATAAAATAAAATAAAATAAAATAAAATAAAATAAAATAAAATAAAATAAAATAAAATAAAATAAAATAAAATAAAATAAAATAAAATAAAATAAAATAAAATAAAATAAAATAAAATAAAATAAAATAAAATAAAATAAAATAAAATAAAATAAAATAAAATAAAATAAAATAAAATAAAATAAAATAAAATAAAATAAAATAAAATAAAATAAAATAAAATAAAATAAAATAAAATAAAATAAAATAAAATAAAATAAAATAAAATAAAATAAAATAAAATAAAATAAAATAAAATAAAATAAAATAAAATAAAATAAAATAAAATAAAATAAAATAAAATAAAATAAAATAAAATAAAATAAAATAAAATAAAATAAAATAAAATAAAATAAAATAAAATAAAATAAAATAAAATAAAATAAAATAAAATAAAATAAAATAAAATAACAATTCAAAAAAACCAAATATAAAGTTTTATAGAAAAACAATTTAATTTTCATTTAATGAAATATTCCGACCTTTTATAAGTTTGATTTGAATTAATTTGTAAGTAAATACTTGTAGATAATTTGTAATTGCAACAACAAACTTTTGGCTGAGTTTAAAGAAAGTCGGTTTCTGATCTTTGGTTTAAAAAAATTCATTAAACTAAACGTTCTTTCGATTTCGGCATTTGAGTAAGGAATAGAAAGTATACGAATAACAAAGTCAGCTAGTTCATGAAAAAGATTTGCTCCCAAATAATTTTTAAATTTGTAGACTTCAATCTAAAATTCATCAGTTCTTTCAATATTTTTCCATTTTTGCAACGTTAGATTCTTTAGGGAAATTTCTATTTTATTTATTAGAGACGAATCATCACTGAAGTTTTGTATGAAATCAATAATATCCGCTTCGCTATTTTTAAAAATATTGTCAACACTAAATAACGATATTTTTGAAGGAATATAAAATATGAAGGAAGTCTACGTCTTAGTTCGAGTACTTGATATTTTGTAAATTCTATTAAATTGTTCAATTATTTTATAATCTCTGCAAGACTTTTCGAAATGATAGCCAAGATAACAAAATTCGTTAACGCTTTCATCTAAATTACCTTCTAGATAATCAAAGTTTGTAATACTTTTAATCAGGTAATACAAATCGCTGTAAAGCTTGACATGGTCCGCATTGGCTGACTCGAAAGCTAGATTTACTTTTTGGACTTCTTCCAAAACTGCACCAAAAAAATAGCAAAAGCGTGAAAAATACCCTTTTTTAAAAAAGAGTATTTGAAAAAAATAAAAGTGTAACGAGACCAAAAAAGCGTGATAAAATACCCGAAATACTTCAAAATAGCAACACTGCTTCTGTAGCAATACACAAACTTTGTTTGTGGGTGGACAGAAAGCGAGCCTTTAGCGATATTGGCTACAACTCAGCAGTAAAAAAAAACTAAAACCTGCATTTTCGATAAAAAAAAAAATGTATAACACACGGTTCAAGTTTGTCAGAGAGCTCAGCAGAAGAAATAGAAATGTATAATCTGTTCAGACGAATGTAAATTCAATCGTTTCAAGCCGATGGTAAACAATATTACTGGCGCCGAACAATGCAGGAAATTTAAAGACTCTATGTTAAGGAAACAGTGGAAGGAAAGTCATGCTGTGGGATTGCTGCAGATCGCACCACAGCAAAGAATCAAAGATATAATGAGGACAGAAAACTACCTACTAAAAACTACTACTTTTCAGCTGGTGACCCCGGACATTTTCAAAATCGATTGAAATAATGGCTTATCGAGCAGAATTTTCTTTTGATGCAGTTGCCAGCAAATAGTGCCCACCTTAATTCGATTCAGAAATTATCGCTAATCGTGAAAAGGCGGGTGGAATAATACCGATTAACTCCAATCCATTTAGACGAGCTTTAGCAGCGGGTTATTCCAAATTAATTAATTGAGATATTGGTGGAGAGTATGCCAAGACTTGTTAAAAGTGTTTAAACAAATAATATGCGTTTGACTAAATATTTAAAATAATATCGACTACAACAACAATATGTTCCCTAAAGTACATGCGAGTTGTTTTAGTTTTGTTTGTTTTTTTATAAGCCACCTTTTCATAGGCCGGGTCACATATATGCCTATAATGATACATATATATAATGCCTAATTGCCTGAGTGTTATTTGTCTTAAAAAAATTAAACTGATGTTTATAAATGATTTATGCACATTTAACTGAAGTGGACTTAAAATGAGTGCTAGGTCCCCTTTTAGAGTTGAAAAATTGAAAGACAGACATTTTTCTCATTCTGCTTTGAACTTTGTTGATTGTTGTGGAAATTTTTATTATAAAAACGCATTGAGAATAAAAGAAATTAAAAAACATATGCAAACAACTGTTAATTATAAAGTTTTTATTATCAATAAATCTCTTTGGTTAATAAATTTAATTATTTATTTATGAAAAAATGCGAAGAGTGGAAATTGTAAACGAAAAATGTTTTAAAATGTCCAGTACAGTAGAGGTTTACCGCACACTCTTTCTCTTCAATATATCGCCTACAAACTTCGTCTGTCTATCTTTCAATTTCTCAACTGTAAACGGGAACTATGTTCAAAGATGGACCAATGCAAAAAAAAAAATATCTATCTAAATTCTTTGTTTATCATAAAATGTAATTATAGTTATGAAACACTAACAAAATATCAAGGCATAATTTCGGCGTTAAATTAACCAAGTTTTTTTTTTTTTAATTAACAAACACAAACTGCTAAGCTTTTGGCTTATCTGCAGAAAACACCCAGAGTCTTTGGTGGGAATCGAACCCGCAACTCTTTGACTGATAGACCAGCACTCTATCGCCTAGTTTATTGGGGCACTCGACCTCTATACTCTTAAAAAAATGTACACGTTTGTAACTTTTGTAACTTTGCAACAAAAAGCCAACTTCAAGTGTAATTATAGTAATGCAACAGAGTGTATGTATTAAACTTAATTATCTACTTTATTCTGTCATTTCATTGTTTTTCAGATTATGTGTGACTATATACATATATACACACATTATTCTTCTCTTGTATTGGTGATTTTGTAAACGTAATATAAATCACTTTTTGTCAATGCATGACTATCTTAATTTGCAAATATGTATGTATGTCGCAAAATATGCTGCTCAATTGTTCATTAACTCTCTTGGAAGCCAATTTTTTTGCATTTTCTACTATACCACTGACTATTTCAAGACCCTTTAAGCAAGTGCAATTTTAAAGCTTCAGTTGACAGTTCCGACGTGATTGGTCGAACTTGAGTTTAGGTTACTTAGGTTTTATGGGACGGTCGTAATTAGTTATGTTACTACTGTTCTGCTCATAAAATAGGCCTATCTTAGTATCACATTAGAACGTGAGAATTATTTTTTGTCGATTTTATCTTTTCTTCTTTCAGACAACTTTTCGATTAGTCCACTTCTTCTTCCAGACACCTTCTGAATATTTGTTACGTTGTTAGGTTCCAATTGACAAATCCAAGCAAAAATTTACCTGATAAATCGAATCTCCAACAGCATCTGTGTGAGATTGAACAGTACAGATGGACTAATGAATGCAGTTGTGATTTCAGGAAGAATTTTAATTTATGGATTCCGTAGAAAGTAGATAAGATTATTTGTTTCACTTATAAAAAATAAATGTCAAAGATTGTTCTATCTAGAAATAATAATTGAAATTATATCCAGGTCGATTTACACTGCCGTATTCATAAAAAATAAAGTAGGTTTGAAGTGTGTTTTTAGACAAAATTTTCATACAAAATTTTCTTAAAGTACATTTGAAGTATACTTTAAATTTTTGTAACTAAGGGCAACAGTTTTTTATTTAAAATACACACTGTATTACACGAAACTGCATAATAAGAACGCATGTCAGGAGGTGCAACGAGTACTGTAGAAACTGCCGTAATGAGAAGATTATGTGTGACACTAAACATATGAGACACAGTCTTAGTCTGGAATATCTTTCTTCTGGTACTTAAAAGAGTTGTCGAGGATGAATCTATAATCAATACGAAAACATCTAGATATCGTTCAATCTGAGAGAAAAAAGTGTCTAAATTCATCAACTATATATATCACGAGAACGCTGACATTATTTCCTTAAGAGAAGATTAAGAGAAATATTCAGGAGAGAGTGTAGTGCTCGGAAAAGCTCTTTCCTTATATTTGTCAACTAACCAGTTGGTTTAAAATGCATTTTTGTTTAAACAGAAATAGTTTGTATTTCATTTACACGTCTAGCTTTTTATCTTTTATTTGTTCTGCATTGCTTACATTAACTCTTAGTTTTTACACTTAAAGGGTTAAATAATGTTTCTTCCAAAAAATTTGATTTATTTGCATTTATTTACAGCACAGTGTTTGTATGCATGAATGCTGTTTAAGTCAACACCTCAACATGTTAATTTCCTTCTGTTAACAAATACCAAATAGACAGACAAACATTTAGTATTGGAAAATATTCAAGTCTAAAGGAAATTAAATGTTGTCTCTGCCAATAAACAATGGTAATGACAATATTTGAAAAACAGTTACTCATATTTACTTATGGAAATAAACAACTATGTTAAATTAGAATTTAATATATTATTTTCATTAAGTCATGTCAAGGTCTCTAAAGGACCTTCTAAGCATTTAGAAATTTTATAAATGATATTAGTTTTAAATGAATTAAAAAAGAGAACACATATCTAGAAATATATGTGCAAGGATTCTAATATATTTAAATTGAAAAGACGAATTCTATGGAAATCAAAACTGCCTTTTAGAAACAAATTCATGACCTAAAAAAGATAAATTATAAAAATAGCGTAAGTGTTGTACTTTATAAATATATACAGTGAGCGTCAAAATAAAGTCGCCACATATTATTCAAAGAAAGCTTAATTTTATTAATATAAATAATTTTATATTAGAAAATTATTTTGCATTTACTATATTACAACATACTAAAGAAATAACTAATTCTTTGGTCACATTTATAAACATTGCTGGAACCAGCAATAAGATAGCGGTCTCATAACCAATAGCTTATGGTCTAAGTCAATTTTGTTAAAATTTACAAGACATGCAGTAATAACTATCAATTGCTTTTGCTCCTATTCTTTGATCCTATAGTTGATACCTTTTAGTGAAGCTGCGATCGCATATTATTTAAATTCAAGTCATCTGTGACGCAATGTGCAGCTTTTAAAATGATTAGTGGGGCAAAAATCTAGAGCTTTAAGTAGAGATTTCTCTCAAAAGTCGGAAAATATTTAACAAAGTTTAGATACACAACCTATCAGATTTTCATACTTGTTTTTATGATTCTAGGGAATAAAAATTATTTTCACTTTTCTTTAAAAAAAACGAAACATTAACAAGATATAGCATAAATAAACGTATTGAGGGTCGATGGAAAGTACATATATTCCAAGGCAATTTTGACTAGAATGTTTTAAAAAATCGAACCAATAGTTTAGTTCCCATTGGATTTAAAAGTGTTTAGTACGGGAACGTGTAAAAAGGTCCGCTGAGACCTTGTACTAAAATTTCATTAAATCATTATTAAATGCACTTTCTTTTAGTCTATTTTATTGTGGGCACACATCAGAAACGTGTTCTCTGAATTTTAGTTAATTTTTAGATTATTGTGACTTTCCTAGAAAACATTATAAACTTCTTTCCGTAACAATTAGTAAATAATAATAAAGCAAAACAAAATTCTAAAATTCCATACAATAAGAAATAAGCCACTGTGGACCTTGTACTTCGTACCACGAATGACTTAATTTCTGCTCAAATTATACACTTTTTTGTTTTATATATTACACTCATCATTTCTCAACAAAACACTTCTACTGTTAATCTTGTTTAATGTACTTGTTTATTTATAAATGTCATTTTAATATAAATAAAGTCTACCAAAAAAAGTGCAAATATATTAAACTTCAAAATGTCAGTTATGAAATATTATATGACAAGTTGTATTAAAAATATTTTGATAAATGAATTCTATTGGTAAAAATAACAATAAATGTTAAAAAAGTGTTATAGATGCACAAAGTATGCAACAAATTTAATGTTAAATTGTATGCCTGAAAGTATACTTAAGCACATAAAGCTGGCATATGGTAAGTCTAAAGTTATTCTGTAATTTAATCGTAAACAAATAGAAACATGGCGAAAAACTAATAATTTATGTGTTTGTTTTTTTTTTTGTGGGGTTATTTTGTATAGTAAAATAGTATATGAAAGGAGATGTGAAATGCAAATATTTACATTATACCTAATTCTGTTTTACATGGTCTTTTTTTACACGTTTTAAAAAAGAAATTTACCTCCCCGGCCCACGATGTCGTACGATAACGTTCGCTTAGATAAGACTTAAGACACAAAATTGATTGTGGAATAAACAAACTTGATTGAGTTAAAAAAATAGATACGAGAAAAAGTTTGTGTCTTAAGTCTTATCTAAGCGAATGTTATCGTTCGACATCGTTGGCCAGGGGGTTAAGTTTTTACGCGATTTTATTTCATTTAACACGATTCAAAATCTTTTTGGCTTAAATTTGTTTGGTGGAATTTAATTTTTGCGAAGTACACAAATTTAGCGGAATTCCTTTTTTTGTGGATAAAAGCAAATTTACTGGTCAAAGCAATTCTAAATAGCAAAAATTTAGGGGAATTTCCATTTAGTGCATACAATCAAATGAAATTATTATATATTTGTTTTACATTACTCTTAAGCTTAGAGTGCATATGTTTTTTCTTTAATAACTATGATTTTGTGAAAACAAATTAATATCACATATCGATGGCTTAATATAAAAAAGGCGTAGGTTAGGTTAGGTTAGGTAGGAAGGCTGGTTTGACTCACCTCACACCCTCACTTATCTGACTTATCACCATATGTCTGACTGGTCTACCCAGAGTCTTTGGCGGGAATCGAACCCGCAACCCTTTGACTGATAATCCGGCACTATATCGCCTAGTCTATCGGGGCACCCTAAAAAAGGCGTAACTCAATTAAAAAAAATCAATGAAAAACATGTCTATCTCGATAACTTCATTAAAAAAAATTTAAATAAACCCCCTGGCCCACGATGTCAAACGATAACGTTCGCTTAGATAAGACTTAAGACGAAAACATGATTGATTGAGTAAAAAAATAGATAAAAAGTTTGTGTCTTAAGTCTTATCTAAGCAAACGTTATCGTCGACATCGTGGGCCAGGGGGAAAATGTGTTGCTTTTTTTAAAAAAATTGTAATAAAATTTTTGTTGTATCTAAAATTTTACGGAATTTATAAAGTATTTTTCTTCCTCTATAAAAGTAACAAAAAATCGATTTAGGCCTTTTTTATATTAAGCCATAGATATACAAACCTGAATAGTTGTTTTTAAAAACTCCCTGCTTTTCACTAGTTCCAATAGGTTTTAGAGCTAAGTAACCAATCACCTATTTTTCATACAATCAATGACTTTTTTCACACGGTTTTTTAACACGGGTTTCCCTGGAACCAATTACCGTGTAAAAACAGAATTAGGTGTATATCATACAATTAATGTTTGGCCAGCTTGAGAATTTCCCAGTTTCTTAATATTGTCAAAAAGAAATTTCAAAACAAATGCGATTTAGGGATTCAATTAATCAAGCCAATAGCTAAATATCTTACTAAAGGCCTTAAATGTTCAGTACGTTGATTATAATAGAATATGTAAATTAAATTTGTATTGTAAACATCCAAGTTATTGTTACTATGAATACAATTTAAATTATCAATATAATTTTCAATAAATAAAGCTTAACTAAATACCTCATTAACTTTAATAACGTTGTTATCAACAAATTGTTCATTTATAAAACAACAATTGAGTAGAATAATAATATAAATACTACAATTTATTATTATTACAAAATTGTTACAAGTTCATTGTAAATGTTTAACTATGTGTATGGAAATGGGCATTCAATTATTTTACTAATTTTGCAAGCCAAACATAAAATATTAATAATAATTAATTGTATATTTATGTGTACTTTTATTATTTTGTTATTAATTATTAATGAGAAACATGTAAGACTAAATTGAAACAGTGATGGTTAAAAAAAATCCATAATAAAAAAAACTTTAAAATCATAGTGAGAAAATTTTGTGTAAAAATCTGTAAAGAATATTCTAATAACAATTTAAATTTTATTAATTTCCTATAATTTCTTCATTTTTCTCAAATAGCTAATTGTTTTTTTATTGTTTTCTGTCTTACAATTCATAGTTGAGTTTTTCTTCAAGTTGTAATCTAATTTAAGTCTATATTTGATTTTAAAGTTATTTACATATTACATATTTATTATGCTAGTGAAGTGTATATTTCAATTTTATACAATGTGTATAAGTAAAATAAATAAAATATATAAGCAATTACATTATTACAAATAAACATGGCGCATTATACACCAATGTACGAAATATAGCGTGATCCATTTCGAGATTCCCTACTTTTTAAAGATAAAAAAAAACACAGAAAATTCAAATTTAATAGGGAATGTTTATTATCTTTTGAAAGCTACGTCGCAGATCGTCTAACCGTTGAATCCAATTTTCGATAACTCGTTCGAGCATTTCGACTGGGTTTCTTCCAAAACCTGCATTGATGCGTGTTTGTCCGCATAAACTTTAGACTTTACATATTCCCACAGAAAAAAGTCTAACGATGTAATAGCACACGATATTGGTGGACAATCGACCGGCCAAAAACGTGAAATTATGTGCTCACCGAAGTATTCTCTCATTTATTGATGCGCTGTGTCAGTCCGAGTTGCTGCGAACGGAGACAAATCGACTCTTCACGGTCTTCCTGTACACTCTCAGCTACGACCGCTATATTTTCTTCATAGCGTGCTGGACGTGGTCTATTCGGTCGAATATTATCAAATAATGAATGCTGGGTGTCAAATTGGTGATGGTGTTGCGAATAGTACGCTCAGTAGGCCGATTATATTGACCATAAGTTGATCAAAGTGCACGAAACACATTCCTTACAGAACATGAATTTTCGTAATAAAGTTGACAAGAAAAAGTCTAACGGTGTGATATTACGCGATCTTGGTGTGGTCGACCGGCCCAAAACACCGAAGTGTTCTCTCAATAAACCCATTGATTGATACGCTGTCGTTCCATACGTCAGACCGAGTTTCTGCGAACGGCGCCGAATCGACTCTCCACGGTCTGGGTGTACACTCTCAAGTACGGCCGCTATATTTTCTTTAGAGTTTGCTGGACGTGGTCTATTCGGTTAAATATTAACCAATAATGAATGCTGGGTCTCAAAATGGGCGATCATTGTGATCATAAGTTGAGCAAAGTGCACGAAACATATTCCTTACAGAACATGAATTTTCATAATAAAGTTGAACGATTTGTAAACGTTGTTCAGGCGTAAGTCTTGCCATTCTAAAATACCAAACAATACTAAACAAAAATAACATGACAGCATGACTCACACGTGATCTGTAAAAAAAAAAACGCTATTGAAAAAAGTATCTCAACTTGAATTACCCGTTACATAAGTTTGTAGGTATATTATCAATTTCAATATAAATTTAAATTTAAATACATTTACTATTTATTTAATAAATAACTGAAAATAAACATATGATTTATAAACTAGGGAAGGTATTCTAACCAAAACATTTACTAATTTATACATGAACTTTAAGTTAATTCATGGCCTCTATACCATGTCATTGATGAAAATATTCTAGTAATGACAAAAATAGCTATTCTATAAAAGTAATAGCTATGTACAGCTTAAAGTTAGTCAGTCATTCTTCATAACAGTTCAAAAAATTCGTTCTATTGTTTCCAAACCACAAATCAGTGCCCACAAAAAGCTATTAACGTTTGCGAATGCTCGTCTCATTATAACACAAATAAAAAATGACAAGTGTTTAACAGCACAAGGTGTTGCTATAGCAATTGGCAAACACATTAGTTGCTGGACAATAAGACGAGCCCTAGGCGACAAATTAAAACCAGCATTGTCGATAAAAATGACATGTTAATATTGCCAGAGAGCACATAAATTGAACAGTAGATGGCTGGAAACGTGTAATCTGGTCAGCAGAACAGGCCAGAGAATTGAAAGACAACACGTATTGGAAACAATGAAAGCACGTTGGAAGGAACATAATGAAATTATTTTACTTTGAACGGTAACACCTCAAACCACTGCAAAAAATCGCATTAATATTGAAGAAAGAAGACTATCAGCGTGTTTTGTCGACTTATCTTTCCGTTTTCGTTGAGAAGGGCGTCTATCGTATTAATGAAGTTACTTTCCCCTAAAAGGGACACTGCGTCTGTGGTACAATTGTGATACGATGATTAAGTGCATACTTTTCATATGTATATCTGTGGAATTTTGACAAAACAACCAATGTCGAAAAACTGAATTTTACAGGAGGGCCGAAAAACACTTTCATAGGGTCACAGAATCGTCCCAGAACATATCTAAGCAAATGTAACCTATTTTTATGGTGGAGAATTTAAATACCTTTATTTTACAATTTGCATCTTTCTTCCAGATACAACTGTTGCCGAGAAAATGTCCAAAAACCGAGATGTGTTGTTTTGTCAAAATAATTTTTGATCGAAAAATCAACCCTTCTCTAGACAAACTCTTTTTTCATACTGAAGAGTAACAAATATTTCGCAACCTTTGTCAGGACTAGTGCTTTTATTAAAATGAAATAAGAAAAATTCAGTGACATAATAGTTCATATGTATATTATATTATATTGTATTTCACATTTATATTAAATTGCTTTAATTTTTATAATTCAGAAAAAAAAAGAATAATTCAGTCTAGCTGTATTCATATTCATATTCGTCAATATCCTAATCATCTTCCAATTGTACTTCACCTTCAACGTGAAAGTTATTGTAAAATTTATGAAACTCTGCATTTGTGAATGACAGAACGGACTGTAAATCACGTTTTTTATTAGAAGATATTGACAAAAGATCAGAATAACATTTATTAAATGTTAAATTTGTTATTTTCCGTCGTCGCTGTGCCTAGTTCCTTGAAGTCCTCGTCCGGCTGTAAAGATAGCTTGTACTGTAAAATTCCAGACTTAGATTTCTCATATCGCATCTTGTCACCTTTACAATTTGTCACCTTTACAAAACAACAAATAAAAATTATACTAAAAATATACAAACATAAGTGATGTTACACGCACCTAATGTGTTAGTATTTCTCCACGTGTATTTGTTCTTTAATATACTACCAAAGTCAAAGTATTGATCTTGAACCATCTCGATTGCATTGTATTTGTGATTTGTGTTTGCTATTAAAGTAGCCCAGTCATGTGGGTGATGTATGGAATTCACACATTTTTTCTTCTTTTTTTCTATTTGGGAATGAACTGTGTCACATGTCATATGCGTGTGTCCAACAACCAGAAACTTGTAATCAATTAATTATATAGTGTGATGATTTTCTAAATATCGGTAGTTGAACAAAGGTGCACAAACACGGCACCCTCTACAAAAGTCGAAAATTCTAAAATCATTGAAAATTACATATAAATTGACAAACTCTTTGGAGCCGTGACGTAGGTACCTTCAAAACAGCTGATAATTGTCGTAATGTTGTATATATATATTCTTGTAGTCAATGTATTCACTTGCGAGAGAGTCAATGGTCCTCCAAAACTTTGGATCCTTTGTATTTTTGTTGTCTTCCTCTGTGCATTATTTATGTTTTTTCTATATTAGGAAGTAACATATTTTTATTAAAAACGTCTTAATTTGTTACACATGTACACGACAAAAGCACTTGATTTGATATAAGTTCTTCATATTTCGTTAACTCCTACTACACTAAAGCACTCATGTTAACATAAGTTGTTTTGTCACAATGAATGCTAATGATCAAATGGCTATTAAAATAACTTAACTTTAGAAGGGAACGTGTTATTTTTGTTTATGCATTTGATAAAAGAACATGAGTGCAAATATGTTGTTTTGTCAAAATAATTTTAATAAATTATAGGAAACCCATATTCAAATAGGTTCTTTTGTAAAAATTAGGTTATGATATTTCTCTTTGTTCCCTCCAGCATATTTCGATATGGATTCTTTTGTCAAAAGTAGATTGTAAAAATTGCGAGATAGGTTGATTTGGGGGCTTCTATATCGTCCAATCTACACTATCTCGAAATACGCTGAAAAGACAGAAAGATGCGCTTTTAAAACTTATACATATGGTTTAAAAAGTGGAAAATTGTCCGATCTCGAGTTAGGTTCTTTTGTCAAAACTCCACAGATATAGACTTACAGTTTCTGAAATATTAAATGAACTAGATTCCCTTGAAAACAATGAGCATAGCATTGTAATTTACACAATACTAACATTAGATGGAGCCGACACTGATCAAGATACCGATGAAAACGATGAGGAGCATGAGGCGAATCTTAATCATCTCGGTTCAAAACTATTATCTACCAAATGCGAAATAGTACAGGTAGATATTGAATGGGATGACAGTGATGATGAACCCCTACATAAAAGAAAAATGTCCTCTTCACTCAATAGCGGTAATGAAAATGAAATGGGATCATGCCAACGATTCGTTAAAGTAAGGGGTGCTATACCAAAAGTTTTTCATCGATATAATATGGGCAGTCTACCGCTCTACAAACAGATAAAAGAAATGGCACATGTCCTTCATGCATAAGTTGTTAATGCATGGCTTCTGATGAAGAAGCTACATCCCAATGATTCGGCATGTGCGTCTCTTCTTATTTTTGGCCGAAATCTTGATACATCCTATCTTGAAACGTATGGTACCCTAAAGTACTTAGTATGGTACCCCATCTAAGAAACCACCTTAATGAATATTTCAAAACTGATAAATTTGGACATTGCGGAAAAAAAAACAAACTTCATTTACAACAAATGTCATATATTATAATACGCCTAGTATACATACTGAACAGTGTCCCTTATAAGGGACGGTCAAAAACTTCAAAACTATATATTTTTTTTAATAAAATGTTTTTCAAATCAATTAATCAGATCATTTTTATTAATAATATTAATAATATTAAGCAGATTTTGTATTACATCTATTACATCGTAACAACATCTGTTTATTCTAATCTTATTTAGCATACCTTCCCTTTTATTTTTGCTATTGACTTCATTATAGTTTTGCTTTATAGTTGTTAAGAGGAGGGTTTATTAAAAAGATTTATTTGTTAAGGGGTTTTAATTTTTCACATACATGTACACATATTATGCATGTGTGTAGATGGAAAGTTGTAGATATGTGTGAGTTTGTATATTTAGTGGTTATTTGCATTAATGTTTTGTTTATTTGATACTACTTTACGAACACAAACACATACGCATATACTTACTTATACATTTACATACATAACACCGATGAATTAATGTATGTATATGGATTTAATCATGCCAACATGTGTGTGTATATGTATAAATCTATGTACATTAGGGTAGCACTTATTGTGGATATTTTGAACAGACTATGTCTGCCTCTTAACATTTGTTTACGAACTTCTACAGAAATAAGATTGTACGTTTTCAACAATATTGTGGTTTTGCAATAAAAATTAAATACACATATCGCACCCTAAACACAAAAGGGTCACAACTAAAAATTTTCCAAAACTGACTTTTTCCATAAATTAATTCAGAGTACACATCTCAAACTGCTGCAAAAATTTCTTTCACATCACTGTTTTCTTTAACTGGAAAAATACATGTGTGTCTATTTTTATGTCAAGTGTGTTGCTCGTGCATTTTCTTGTTTTGTCCCTCCTGAAAATTTTAGTATTTTGAGTTGTGATCCTTTTGTATTTAGGGTGCGATACATTAACGTTTATTTGGGTCTTTATGTAGTGTAAACTTAGCTTGAATTGTGGGCCAGTTCAATTTTAACTTCAATCATGGGTCTGTATGTAGTTCAAATGTAGCTTCAATAATGGGTCAGTATGTGGTTTCATTTTGGCTTTAATTGTGGGCCTGTATGTAATTCAATTTTATCTTCGATCATGGCTTAGTAAGTTGATAAATTGCAGCTTCAATCATGGCTCGGAATATAGTTTCATTTTGGCTTCAGTTGTGGGCCTGTATGTATTTCAATTTTAGCTTGAATTATGGAACTGTATGTAACTCAATTTTAGCTTCAATCTTGGGGGGTATATGCAGCTCAATTTGAGCTTCAATCATGGCTCAATATATTGTTCAATTGTAGCTTCAGTCATGGGTCAATATGTAATTTAATTTCAGCTTGAATTGTGGGCCTGTATATTCTTCAATTTTAGCTTTAATCTTGGGGCTATATGCAGCTTAATTTTAGCTTCAATCATGGCTCTTTAAGTTGTTCAATTATAGCTTCAATCATGGGTCAGTATGTATTTAAACTTTAGCTTCAATTGTAGGCCTGTATGTAAATCAATTTTAACTTCAAAAATGGGTCAGTATGTAAATTAATTTTAGCTTCAATCTTGGGTCAGTATGTAGTTTCATTTTGGCTTCAGTTGTGGGCCTATATGTATATCAATTTTAACTTGAATTATGGGCCTGTATGTAACTCAATTTTAGCTTCAATCTTGGGGGTATATGCAGCTTCATTTTATCTTCAATCATGGCTCAATATGTAGTTTAATTTCAGCTTGAATTGTGAGCCTGTATATTGTTCAATTTTAGCTTTAATCTTGGGGGGGATATGTAGCTCAATTTTAGCTTGAATCATGGCTCAATATGTTCTTTAATTGTAGCTTCAATCATGTTTCAATATGTAGCTTCAGTGTAGGCCTGTATATTCAGTTAAATTTTAGCTTAATCCTGGTACTGTATGTATCTAGTATTTTACCTAATATAAGGACTGCCCTTATGTTTTTGTATTAAGCGTAATATTATTAATATTATTGTAGGCATTTAATTGAATTTTGTTTTCAATACAATTGTATTGTGTTGTATTTTAATTTGTTATGCCATTCATATGCTGTGATTTTAGCCAGTATGTTGGTGTTTTTGTTGTTGTTATTGTTGTTGTTGCTTTTGTCAAAAATAATTACAAAATGGTGTGGCCGTAAGGTTTATAAATGCTTATATAGAAATATACATGCCTATTTACCACTTATAAGTAAATAATCATGTGCAAAGCCACGAATATATTTTTACAGCCATAGAATATTTTCTTAACGAGATTTGATTATTTATTTCACAATAATTGTAAAGTTTTTCCACCTTACTAACTTAAGCTTTTAAAGATTTCTGATATTAAGTGAAACATTTCAGATAAATCCCATTCATGGCTTAATAATTCAAGCATTTTTTTTTTTGACACACTCTGTTCATTAATATTTAATGCGATAATAAATTGTTTACCGAAAGAAGCAAAAAATAGTTAGACCTGCAGATTTAAACGGGTTAAATGAGCTTGCGATAGAGACAGTCACTGAAATTGAACAACAAAGGCGTACATATGTACATATGATACTCATATTATTAATATATGCCTGAATAGTTAAGCACTTATACAAATGACACAATTATTAAACATTAATCATACGTCTGGGGGATTATATTCTATTCAAAGTTATTCCACTGGCTGTGGCAAGTAAATGAATTAATGCTCATAACTTATTAACAATTCCTTGCTGGCAGTCACTAAAATAATTTCTTTAACAAAACTTGCTAGCAGACATCAAGGCGTTGGGGTAATAAATATATATCAAGAAAATTATATAATAATTCTACGTTTAAATATATGAATATAAAGAATTGCGTTAATTTTATGGAAATTTTAAAAGAGTATATGATTAATTAGCATTTTAAAGTTCAAGCAAATTGAAAGCTAAAATTTTCGTTAAGTTGTTTTAGTTAAGTAGAGATTTGTAAAGAACGTTTGGAAAACACAGAAGATGTAACAGATATCAAGTATACACTCCGTGGTATTACTATAATACATTATTATTTCTGTAAGCTAAAGATTAAGTAAAACAGAATGTGAAGCGAAAAAAATAAATGTTATTTAAAATAAAAACAATTATTTTTTCATTTGACCTTATAAAAATGTATAAAGAAACTAATTTATGTTTCATATCAATAAATACACTAAAATTCAAATAACTTAAAGTACCTATAATCACAAAAAATTTAGACTTTATTAATGTGTTAGGCCTTCTATTTTTTTGAATCAACTCAATAATGCAATCAAGCATAATTGTTGGTTGATTAACGTTGATTGTCCGCTAAGTGCAATTATTCAAGTAGAATCTTTTGATTCCATTTTGAAAAGGACCGCATCACTCAGTGAGTTTGGTAATAGGTTTAGAATCATATCCAGATAAGTAGAGAGTACTTAATCCAATTTGTCGCCTACAGGTATCCAATGACATCGCAACATCTCTGCCAGGTGCTTTAGTATGTGAATGTTGAAAAATATTTTTCTTGAATTGTGAAGAACCGGGCATTTACAAAGAAGATGACATATTATTTCTTCTTTCTGCCGGTCCTGGCAACTATGGCAGTAATAATTGAAGGGAAATCCAAGTCCGCTTGTATGATTACCAATCGTCCAGTGACAAGACAAGCACTGTTATTATTTTCGTTATTATCTTTCAGCCTATTGAAAGTAGTTCCTGAAGATTTCACTTTTAGTGGTCCTAAGCGGTATTGCGACTTGATACATTTAAAGCGGATATTTCTCCCGCCAGTTGATCTGCCTGTTCTTTACCGTAATAGTCCTTATGCACAATCAGCCAAACTAGAAAAATGTCAGACGGCATAGCCCAAATAGTGGTGCAGAGGGTGAGAACGCAAAGAATTCTGATGAGAGAAAGTGGTGTTTCTCGAAACATATGTAAGTTCAACCAACAACCCAGGTTCGAATCCTAAGCCAATAAAAATTATCAATAAATTTTAATAATAATTTGCATGTAATAATTCCTAAATTCAGTAAAAATAATTTAATGGAAATTAAATTTAATGAACTAGAGCCGAAATAAAAGAAATATCAAATATGACTAGAATAGATGTTGTAGTATTGGTAATAAATAACAGTTTAAATTTAGTTTTTCTACTATTGTTCTTTGCTTTTATCATAAAATGTAATTATAGTTATGTTTATAATTTGTCTGAATAAATGTGCCCCGATAGCCTAGGCGAAAGAGTGCCGGACTATCAGTCAAAGAGTTACAGGTTAGATTCCCGCCAACGACTCTGGGTGTTTTCTGCAGATAAGTCAAAAGCTTCGCAGTTTGTGTTTGTTAATTATATTTAAAAAAAAACAGAATAAGCATATTCTTGTTCTAAAACCATTGTAGTTTTTGTAGCTCTTGTTATATTTCGCTGGAGGAATTCGGAAAAGTCGATTATTGCACTCTAACTTGTTTATTTCTGAATTACATTTTATGCATTATTAATTCAGTATTATTTAGTATTTACATCCATAATATCACGAAATCTTAAAATAACATATTAAAAACTTTAAAATACACCTTACATATGTAACTAAAGAGTTGGAGTAAACAAATACACAATTCTATAGAAATCCCCTGGGCGTATGAGTGTTGAATAATTTCTATGGAAATAAAACATGGCCAGCACTACTCATACGTGCTGGTGTTCTAGGCAAAAATAGAAAAGCAAATATTTAATTACTTAAATCTTGTTTATGCAATCCGGCTAAACAAAAAATAATAAACAAACCTAAATAATTATAGTAATAATGTGTGAGTGTGTCTATAAGTACATTTAACTCTCAGCTTTCTTTCTTTTTTTTCTGTACATCATCATTCATTTTAAAAGAAAGAGAAAAAAGAAAACTTCCATCAACAACATTATTATAATTGTAAACACTTCATATTACGGCAATAACAGCAGCAACAACTACAGCAAAATTGCATAAAATGAGAGAAAACAGGAAGACCTTTACAAAACAATGTTGTTGATGTTGTTACTGTGTAGTTGTTGTTTTTGCTACCTTTGTTGTTGTTTTTATTTTTTTAAGCTATTTGTGTTAAAACAGGCAA
Source organism: Bellardia pandia (assembly GCA_916048285.2). Taxonomy (NCBI): domain Eukaryota; kingdom Metazoa; phylum Arthropoda; class Insecta; order Diptera; family Calliphoridae; genus Bellardia; species Bellardia pandia. The sequence continues at coordinate 93,930,701 of OU696531.1, read as the reverse complement.
CATTAATGCACCTACAATGCTGTATAATACACACATAAGTATTAAGGTATGTCAACATCTTTCAACACAATTTCAAAAGGAAAATCTCATAAACAAATAAGTAGAGTTAAATAAGGTGTTTGTGTAATGACTGCTGCTACATTCAGTAGGAGAAAAAGCAGGACTCCTAAGTAGAACCTTTTTACCACTACCAACATAATACTAAACAAATGACTAAATGAATCAAAGAAAGAAAAAAACGAATGAATGAATGAATGAATGAGTGAATGAATGAGAGCAAGATGCTGGCAAAAACAAACGGACGTATGGGCTTTTACCAGAACAGCAAAAATAAAACACACACATACGCAGACATATATGTGAAGACAAGAGAAAAAATTTAACAAAAGTTTATACAGTCGATGGTTGGTTAAAGATAACTTGAAGACATTTATAATTATACTTTAACCTCTTGAGGTTTATTCAGAATATACTGAAAGATAGATGTAGAATCTTACCTTAGATGTCTGGAAAATTTAGCCAGTTCTTGCTAGATTGATGTTATTTTCTACTACCAGCCTTGTGTTATGTGTGCTCTAGTATTGTAATATTCTGGCAATTTTGTGGATATCGTCTTATTGTAAAAAGAAAAATCTCAGAACTTTCTATGTGATAAGTGTAGCATCTACACGCAGAGAAAAAATATAGTTATGCATTAGGCCGGGCCAATTTGTATGGAGCCGAAAAAATCGATTAGAGCCGCCCCCTAAATTGATTATATGGACAATTCTAAGCAACTTTGGTGAAGGAACCATGGGTCTATCTCGATTTTCGAGTCTCCCACTTTTCAAAAAATTATTTTTTTCCCTATAACATCATTTTGATTCGAAATTCGATTTTTTATTTATCGTTATATTATCTTTTTTATGTGTATATGGGGGGTTTTTGGGGTCGAGAAATTCATTTTTGATCTTTATTTTTACCTATGAACACCACCAGAGGGCGTTTCATGCATATTTGCAATATTTTTCGTCTATTTTCCGAGAAAAAATGTTCGGTAAAATTGATATTTATTTTATTTTTTTCAACAGAAATTCAACCTAAAACATAAGAACATGTGTAAAAAAATTAATTTAGTGGAAGAAAAGCGGAATAAGTTATTTTTGAAAGTCTTTCTTGCTTTCAAGTCTGGGGTATTTTTCGCGGCTTTGAAAAGTGGGAGACTCGAAAATCGAGATAGACCCATGGTTCCTTCACCAAAGTTGCTTATAATTGTCCACAGAATCATCCTAGGGGCGGCTCTAATCGACAAAAAATTTGGCCCACCCTATTGTGCATGTTTTCTACAACTATTTCAACATTTTTAAACATTTTTTTTTAAATATTATGGTCACTGTTGCACGGTCAGCATACGGAGCTTATCTTGTTATCTTGTGAAAAAAGTGAAAGAAACTGGTTTATCGATGAGGACGATAAACCAAAGCGTGAAAAGCCAAAAACAGTGCGTACACCCGAGAATATTGCTGCTGTGACAGAAAGTATGCGTGAAGCGCCATCAACATCAATTCACCGCCGTTCTCAACAATTGAACATTTCGGAGGTACCATTGAGACGAAGTTTGCATAAATACCTTCGTATGACGCCACACAAAGTTCAATTGGTTCAGGAGTTGTAGCCAACTGACCATCCAATGCGTTTTTGATTCGCTAAGTGCGCCTGCGATCGACTTACAGAAGATGCCGATTTTGCCAAAAAAAAATCGTCTTTTCAGATTAAGCTCATTATGATTTTGGCGGATATGTAAACAAGCAAAATTGTCGCATTTGGGGCACAGAAAACCGGCACGCATACATTGAAAATCCGATGCACCCAAAACGAGTCACTGTTGGGTGCAGATTTTGGTCCAGAGGCATAATTGGGCCATTTTTCTTTGAAAATGAGCAAGGAGTGGCCGTTACAGTGAATGGCGATCGTTATCGGGACATGTTGAATGAATTTTCGTTCACAAAAATTGAAGAGTAGGATATTGGCAACATTTGGTTTCAACAGGACGGCGCTACATGCCTCACAGCCGAAGCTACACTACACGATGTTTTGCGCCCTGTTTTTGAAGATCGCATTAGTAGCCGCAGAGCTGATGTTGTTTGGCCACATCGGAGCTGCGATTTGACACCCTTGGACAATTATTTGTGGGGTCCTGTCAAAGATAAGTGTTACGCCGACAAGCCAGAGACAATTGACGCTTTAAAAGACAATATTCGTGAAGCCATTGGTGAAATACAGCTGCACACAATCGATAATGTGCTTAAAAATTGGAACGATCATGTAGGCTACTGCATGGCCAGCCGAGGCAGCCATTTGACTGAAATTATTTTCCATTACTAACCAGAAGGATTGCACTTTCAAATAAAAAAAGAAATTTGAGAAAATATTCAGTAGTTTTTTTTAATAGCATTTTCAAAAAAAAAAGTTATTTGGCGGACCCATGAAATTGTATATTGTATAAAGCCTTTGACTTTTGAGTCATATTATGTTAATAAGAAAATTATTGTGTCAATTTAATTTCAGCAACAGTTCTTTCTGACTAATTAGATATATTTTTATTCATCGTATACAGTTTATAGAGGCTCGAGAAACAGTGTATACAGAAACTTTTAGAGGCATATAGGCTCAGTGTTAGGGCCATTACTTTTTATGATATTCTCTTATGATTTCTCTTAGAAAAAACTTTGTACTGGTTACGTCTACGAGTATGCTGATGACATACAGCTAATTGCTTATGATAATGGACATGATGTTGATCATTTAACATTATGTGTTAATAAGAACTTGCAGTATATCATGGAATGGTCAGATTTGAACATTTTAAGTCTTAATCCTACAACAATTCGGGCTATATTATTTTCAAATAACATTAGATTTTGTGTTAATATTAATTACTTTATGGCAACAATATATTTCATATTAATAAAATTTTATTTATGTGGATGTTGTCTATCATCTAATGTAAAGAAACAATTAGTTGTAATAATGAAATTTCACAGCATAAAGACCTATTGACTCAAACTAAAATTATACTATACAAAGACCTACGATAGGAGCTAAAACTTATCTACTATGCAATGGTTCTACAAAAACTTTACATAGCATTAACGTTCACTGTTAGCGACTGGTTTCTTTAAACGCATTCATTATTTTTGTATTTAAGTCTTTCTTTTTTCCATCTATACAGCTGCCACTGCAGGCTACAGCAATAGTAGTAAATTTCAAAAGCAAAATAATTTGATTACTTCATCTCTGGAGATGAATTTAAACTCCCCGCAATAACTGCAACTCATACATAGCCACACTTAAATACACATCAGCGGCAAACATACTGACAGACTTTTAAACACAAGATAAGATTTCCAGTGTACTTACATATACACATATAAACAGGCGCATACTTATACGTATACATAAAGAATTTTTTTTAGGACACTAGCAAGTACAACAACATGAACAACATTCAACTAAATGCCTTTGAGCATCGTAAATAACACATCAGTGTACATAAATTTATAGAGAATTATGAATGCACTCTGCAACTGAGATCTGGTCAAATAAAAGGAAACAAGAATATGTAGTTGGAATAAACAAATGTATATATAAGTATATGTATGTATGTATTCACTCATACATTACTTAACTACACCAGCAGACACACAAATACATATTCCTGTACTTACATACAGGCATACAGACTTGTAAGTTCTGTTTCATAATTCACATAAAATACTTATTGCTTGACCATGCCACACATATACCACACTTACAAACAAAACTTTTCACACACATACGAGGGCGGTTCGGAAACTTCTAAAAAGAAAAGAGTTAAGTGTTTTGGACACTTTCATCTCTGCTATGAACACGTGTTAAATTTCTTTTCTGTCTGCCAACTGCTGCATATAGAAACAGGATTTTTTTACAATGGAAAAATTCGCAATTCCTAGTTTCATTAAATATTTATATAAAAAAGGTTTAACGGGACAAGAAATTCATAATGCAATAGTAAAAAATTGGGTTGCTGAATTTAAACGTGGTCATACAAGCATTAAGGATGAACCACGTAGTGGACGTCCAAAAATAGCAACAACAACAAAAATTGCAGCAAAATGATCGACGAATAAAAGTGCGTGAAATAGCTAATATCATGTAGGGGAGAGGGGGGCACCTTAGAACAATTTTTGCTTTCAAGCCACATACAAATTTATATTTTTGAATTATTGACTTTTTACATAATTTAACTAATATGTATGGAAATAAACTTTAGCTTAAGTCTACAAGTAACTTATTTTTAGTTCGATTTATATATTTTTTTATTTTTTTATTGGATAAAGTCATTGTGTTTAAATGTGCCCCCCATACGCGGCAGCTTTGAACTAGGTTGGGGCAGTTTTGAACGACAATTTTTTCTTGTAGCGCTTATGGCCAAAAATAACATAAACAGTTATATTTTTTATATATATAATAAATTGGATTTATTTATTAAGAAGAACATAAACATTAACAATAAAAAGTAAAAAAAATTCAGATAAAAAATAAGTTTTATATTACTAAGATGGAAAAGGCCTTGCGATTTCAGTTGACATTATATTTTCTATTAAAGCATTATGGTCATCATTGAATTCGTCATTTTCAGAAAATTAGAGAGAATCAACAATGTTTGGCACATCGGTTGATAAATTAACATGTTCAAAGGTGCCCCCTTTTTCTTTGTTCAAACCAGAACTTGCCATTTCATGGAAATTCATAATAAATATTTTTTTTTACATAAATATCAAATAACTTAACTTAAATTTGTTTCAAATGAATTTTGGACTGCAATAAATTTCTTTCACGAAAGAAAACGATCACTGAATAATTCTTACACTTTTACAAAAAAAAAATAAAAAAAATTTACAATGGCACTGCGAAAACTTGTTCGCCCAACTACATTCGGTTGACGACTGAAGGCTCAGTTAGCCGACTGTACTGGAATGTAACTGCAACAGTAAGAAACAGCTGATAGATATTGTTATTTGCAATTTAATGCAAATGGTTATGGAGATGTAAAGTAACGCAACACCGTAATGTATGAATCTGTAAGAAATAGAATTTCCTTACATTTTTACGTCATTACACAACCTTCCGGTACAGTCGACTAACTGAGGCTTGAAAAAACTAGCAAAAGTTGTTAACGTTGTTAGAAAACAAGGTTGTCATGTGAAAAACTCGGTTAAGGGTCGGCAAAAATGTTAAGCTGAGATTTTATCAACACAGTTCAAAGGTGCCTCGGGTATAAGCGTGCCGCCCTCGCCACTACTTCTCAAATGATCTACATCTTTTAATTTTGCATGAAGAACTACAGATGAAAAGACTTTCTGCAAAATGGGTACCGCATTTGTTAACAGTCGACCCAAAACGCATAAGAAAGAACATTTCTCAAGCTTGTTTGGATCGTTTTAAGAGAAATAAAATGGATTTTGAGCGTCGTTTCATAACTCCAGGGACAAAAGAACAATCCAAGCAATATATTAAAGCTGGAGGAAGTGCCCCAAAGAAGGCAAAAATAATTCAATCGGCTGGTAAGTTTATGGCAACGGATTTTTCGGACTTTAAAGGTATTTTATTGATTGACTGTCTGCAAAAGGGTAAAACAGTAAATTCAGAGTACTATTGCAATATTTTGGATCAATTAAATGTAAAAATTCTACAAACACATTCTGGCTTACAACACAAAAGAAATTTTTCATCAAGACAACGCACCAGCGCACAAGAGTGTTTCAACAGTGCACAATGGCTTTTTTTCGTTTTTTCTTTTTTTTTTGCATAAAGTCAATTTTTTTTGTTAAGTATTTTGAAATTTTGTTGATTTTTAATTTTTAAACACCCTAGTTAGATAAAAACATATTTAACTTTAACATATGGAGCAACATTATTCTGTTTGCGTGCTGTTCAAGTCAGCTGATTATGTACCAGACGTTTTGTGTGAAATTGGCGGGGAAAATTTTGCAACTTTGATTGTTTGTTCTGGCGAAAGTTTATACAAAAGTGAAAAGGATTAATATGGAAAACGATTGTCCAGGTATGTAACACTATAGTTTACTAATGCGTGTGTGGTTTTTACGTCTTTTTTGTCAAATTGTACCGTGTTTTGTTTATGTGTATTTTTAGAATACATAGCAAAGCGTTGCAAAAAGTTGTTAATGAGAAGTTATTAACCAAAGTGTGCTGAATCCACACGTTTTCGAAAAAATCAAATTTTTCTAGTACACTGTGTGTTTAGTCGTGCTGAGCTGGTTGACATTTGGAGCAAAAATAATAGCTCAGGAGACGCCGTACAACAGCACATATTAGAAAGCATTGCTCAAAAGCATTTAAATAACGAGAACATTAAGTCAATATAAGAAAAAGTGAAAGTCTTTATCAATTATATAAATAAACACTTGCCGAAGTGTAATTTAACTCTGGAAAGATTTAAGGGAAAGCACTCAAAATGACTTACCAAAAGCATATTCATAGAAATCACTGGTCATTATGCGTTAGCAAATAAAGTGGGTCGCCCAAAATGTGTCCTCTGAAAAGAAAATTAGCCGCGGAAATCTCAGAGGAGAATAACAACTAAGCTCCCTTACTCATACATGCTGCCACAATAGGAGATGAATACTGAAATTTGAATTTGTATAATTATTATTTTTTTCTTTTCATCAAATATAATAGAAATTTTAAAAATAATATTTTTAATGGAAACGTCAAAAACCTAGTTGCATGTTGGCCAGAATGGCTATATATCAGCTATATGAAATAGTGCACCAAATCATATGAAACTTGGTAGGTCATTTTGGAAGCATAAAAAATAGCTTTAAAATTAAAAAATAAACGAAAAAAAACCCAAAGTGCAGTGGCTAAAATAAACGAATTCAAGTACTAATTGCTTGATTCCAGTGAACAGGGAACAGGTACACCAAATCTAGAAAAATTCCTAATTACATTTGTAAACCACTATTATAAACTAGTTCGAACGACTATGTTTGGGACATACAAGGCGTACCCATGGAGCATTAATCAACCCAAATTTGCCATATTTTATCAACTCTGAGATAGTTTACCTAACAAATCCCTCCCATTTCCTGTGTGAATGTCCAAAAACACCAATCTCTAGAATAGCAACACTCCAGAATATTGATCCTTTACATCTTCTATTTTACCTTTTAATGGAAAACGTAACTTTATTGATTAAGTAACTTAAAATCTCTCAACTCTATAACGAAATTTGAAAATACTCTCATCTGTAAACCTCTAAATTATCTATTAAATTATATAATTAAAAAATAAATTTATGACCTAATTTTACTATAATATACTAACTTCTGAGCTGAAGGCCTGCGACGCACCATTGCCCTTAAGTAACATTAGCTTGTAATTTTTAATTATATGCTTAATAAATAAATAAAAAACTTTCCGACCGGCCCTCGTATACAGAAGTTAAGCATACATAAAGAAATATTTTGAACTTTAACAAATACACCGCGATTGTGGCAGACTAGAAGAAACTTTTGATCTGAAAACAGTATTTTGTAGGGCCATAGAGATAAGTAATTTTGGTCCATTGGACTCATGCATTAACCAAAAACTCTTTAATATTTAAACACATTTAAAACTACTTCCTTTTCTTTAATTTTCTAGAATGAGTCTGAAATACACAACAAAACAGCGGCAAGCAAACAACTTACAGCAGCAAAAATATTTTAAATGAACATTTATTATTCCTTTTGTTTTTCTTTTTTTAACATTCTATTTTTTTCTATCGTTGTGTATATCTGCAAATCTAAAAGAAAATTGCAAGTTCTAGTTTTTTTTTAAGTTTTACAAAAAAAAAAACTTTATTACATTACATCATATTATAGGCCTTTTGCCTCTTTCCTTTATTTATATTAATGTGTAGTTGATGAAAAATTTCTTATTTTAACAAACTAATTTAAGTGTTAAGCTTTGCCTTATTTCATAGACATTTCTTTGCAAATTTGTTTTCCTTAAAAAAAAATAAATAAATAAAACACAAAACTACAACTACTACAAAAGAAAATTTATAACATTCTTTTTTAAATGTCTGTTCATTTTCTTTAGGGGCAAAAAGGGTAAAATAATTATATTTGAAATGTATATAAATATACGAATACTTCAAGTTGTTTAAGTTAGTTTGGGCAAATATTTATAAAGTTCAAAATAAATACATATAAAGGCAAACATTTTGATGGATAAAGTTTAATTTCTCTCTTCCTATTGAAATTTAGAAAGAGTTTTTGCTTTCAAGTAAATTCAAATAAAGTTGTTATTTAATTAAAATATGTGCCATAGCTCTACCTCTGTTTTCTAGACGGATGATTGGGTAAATTAAAACCCAATAAATAAATATTTTAACAGACCAGTTATGTTGCGTTATTTATATCTTACTGGTTCTGTTGTCCGATTAAATGCTGCAGGTGTACAACTGGATTAATGCCTAAAGCTTCTTCCCAGCATACCATTCAAAAGAGCATTTTCGGAGCGCTCCGAAAAAAGGAGTCAGAAAAGAGTCTAACTAAAGAGCATTTTCGGAGCGAAGTATGACTCAGAAATTCCACTTAATTATGTGTATTTGTGCTTTGAAAAAAAACATACCCAGCATACCATTCTAGGAGCGCTCCGAAAAAGGAGTCAGAAAAGAGTCCAACAAAAGAGCATTTTCGGAGCGCTCCGAAAAAAGGAGTCAGAAAAGAGTCCAACTAAAGAGCATTTTCGGAGCGAAATCAAAATTTGCTTGTTACTGTCCTGAGTCTCAGTATGACTCAGAAATTCCACTTAATTATGTGTGTACCAAAGTGTTGTTGTCTTGTTATTTGTGCTTTGAACAAAAAAAAAAAAAAAAAAACATAGCTGTACCACACAAGAATGATAAAAACAAGATTACACAGAGCCCAAAAAAACCTTATAAAAGACTCTTTTTCTAACATTATCTAAGAGCTCTTTCTGACGGACTATTTTCGAATGTAATGACCCTCTTTTCTGAAGGTTTTCGGAGCAATTATGATTGTTTTTTGGGCTCATAAAGAGCGTTAACGCTCCGAAAAAGGTGTCAGAAAAGACTCTTTTCGGACTCATATGGCTTGCTGGGTTTTTACTCTCTTCAATACATACACAAAGCAAGAGCATAGTTAAAACAAGTAGTGTCTTGTGTACGATATGCATATGCATTGTCAAATTCAATAACAGTTTTTATTTACAATTGTATGAGATGCTTTAGAAGTCTCAGTTCCTCTTAGAATACGAGGTCTGCTCAATAAATAGCGATTATTTTTAATTTTTTTAAAAAGTATTTATTTATTCACCAATAACTGTCTTTTCCCCTTCAAACCTAAAGCAATCATGCATTTTATTCAAAACCAAACAGGCGTAGATGTTATGGACCAAATGTTTGGTCCAAAAAAAATATATAAAAAAATGTACAACTAAACGTAAAACAAATCGATGCACCTTGGCACTTTTTTACAACATGAATGAATGAAGAAAGAATGTGTGTGAAGAACAAAAAAGGTGCCAGAAGAAATTGTTTTTCTTTTGGAGCAGCTTGTTAACGGCTGTATTGAAAAACGTAGTAACAACAAAAAAGTTACCTTAGATTTTGTTAGTAGATCAGGCATAGAAGCTTTTTTAAGTAAAACCATTCAGGTATTGCGAATCAAAAAAAAAAAAAAATCAATTAAAATATAAAATAGTTTTTCATATATTACAGGAATATATTTTGAGTCAAAAAAGCAGTCCTGAGATTTTAAACAACAAATCCAAGTCTTCTATTTATTTACATTAGGACCTAAAACCTACATTCAACTTTGCAAAAGACCTACGATTGAGGCTAAAATTTATCTACACAATGGCATACAATTTAATTTAAAATTGAACTTCTTAAAGACCTTCGATTGAAGCTAAAATAGAGCTTCATAAAAACCTTGAGTTGAAACCAAAATTTTAAAACCCTAAAGAGATTTGATTGAAGCTTAGTTTTATTTTGTTAGGACCTAGTATAGAAGATGAAATTTAGCTAATTAAAGTCCTACAATTGATACTAAAATTGAAAATCATAAAGACCTTGAATTAAAGCTAAAAATAAACTACATTAAGACCTCCGTTTGAAGCTAAATTTAGCTTTATTAAGATTTACAATTGAAGCTAAAACTGAAGTACATAAAGACCTTCAATTGAAGCTGCAATTGAACTGCATCAAAACCTAAATTTTAAGCTAAGTTCTACTTTGCAAAAGACCTACGAATGAAGCTAAAATTTCACTACATATGTTCACATGTTCCTTCATCCATCAAACTGTCTAATTTCTTTTACTGTCTGCAACTGGTGCTATGGTTCTTTTTCTCTACATGTCCATCATTTGCTTTGTATCTCAAACGTCTAGACTTCTCTTTGAGATATTATTTTCATACTGTTGTTTGACTTAACTTTTGTTATAAAATTGCAGCATGCAAAAATATTATGTATGAAGTGGTTTGCTTGTGTGTGAAATTCCTTAAATAATCATTGTATTGCTAAAATTACAAAGATATTTGTTTTTCCTGGAGCTCGTTTCGAAAAAATATATGTATATGTATGTATATATTTGAAAAAGCAATTGCTTTTTGATGTATGTGCAATTTGCCGAAATAAATGTTAAGTAGCTTGAGCCGTTTGCTAAAAAAAAAACGTATACGTACATGCACATGAGCATGAAAAGGCCGGCACATGCAAATACTCCTATGAGTTGAGAAAGAAAATATGAAAGAAAACTCAAGAAAAAATTCTTAATATTTTTATAGAAAATATATTTTTTAGAGAGTAAACTTTGTAATGGGGATTTTTGTTTTATTTTGTTTTGTTGGTGGATGCTGTATGGATGCTTTAGTAGAACAGGATTTTTGCATTTTTTATTTCTTTTATTTTTGTGCTTATGCTTAGCATAAGCCAGCAAAACGGAAATGCTTTTATGCTTGTATGTCAGTATGAATGTGTGTGTGATATATTTTTATATAAGTGTTAGAATTCTGCCATATTCGCCGCAGTGCACGCTATGGTATACAGTTATAATAACACCTTATAAAGCATGATCCATTTCGAGGTTCCCTACTTTTTAAAAAAAAAAACACACAAAAAATTCTAATTTATAGGGGAATGTTTATTATCATTTGAAAGAACATTCTTTGGTATTTATTTTTTTAAAATTATGTCTACCAAATGTTGGCCATTGCTATGTCGCAGATGGTCTATCCGTTAAGTCCATTTCGACTGGTAAGTCCCCTTTTCCACAGGCAAATTTTTATTTGGCAAATTCTGAGTTTGTAAGCGAGAGGGGTGCGAGAAAGAGAAACAAAACTTTGCCTGTTCAGAATTTGCGGTACACGCAAATTCTGCTTTGCTCTGTTCGTTGAAAACAATTTTGTTGACATTTCCTTTTTAACCTATTCGTTTTACTGACACACAGCCGGCTTTTGTTTACAAACCTTTTGCTTTAATTTGTGCAAGTGAAATTTAATTTTTAATTTTTGCAATTTATATAATAAAATATATACACTTCTTCGAAAAATTCTTTAAAATGTAAACACCTTTGACGCCAAATTTGCGAATCAAAATACAAAAGAAAGAGTATTTTGATTCGCAAATTTGGCAAAGAAAAATTTGCTAGTGGAAAAGCAAGCGAAAATTTCAAAAGAGAAAACAAAGAATTTGCCAAATAAAAATTTGCCTGTGGAAAAGGGGACTAACTGGCAAATGACACCGCTGATGTTTTCCTCCAAGGCCTGCATAAAAGCGGGTTTGTCCGCATAAACATAAACTTGGTGTCCCATCGACCGGCTCAAAACGTGAAATTATGTGCTCACCGAAGTGTTTTCTCCATAAATCTATTGATTGATGCGCTGTGTGGGAAGTGGCGCTTTTGTACGCTTTCAATTTAAAATCTCGACGTAAAATGCGCCAAGTCGTTCCATACGTCAGTCCAAGTTACTGCGAACGGCGCCGCATCGACTCTACACGGCCTTCGTGTACACTCTCAGCTACGGCCGGACGTGGTCTATTCTGTCGAATATTATCCAACAATGAATGGTGGGTCTCAAAATGGGTGATGGTGTTGCGAATAGTACGCTCAGTAGGCCGATTATGTTGACCATAAGTTGAGCGAAGTGCACGAAACACATTCCTTACAGAACATGCATTTTCGTAATAAAGTTGAAAGATTTGTAAACGTTGTTCAGGCGTAGGTCTTTTCATTATGAAATGCCAAACAATATTTAACAAAAATAACATGACAGCATGACACGACTCACACGTGATCTGTCAAAAAAAGTATCTCTACTTGAATTTATCATTAATTTATGAGTATTTATTGTTTATTATTTTATTATCTATTAATTTATGAATTTATTATTATTTAAACTGAATTTTTAGTTTAATTAATAAATTTTATAAAACAAAAGTTTTTCTCTAATACTTTTTGAACTAAAATAACAAACTCCTTTTACGTACTTTTTTGTGGTTTGAGAAGTGAAAATTTATTTTATGATATTTACCGCCCCACAGTATTTTGTGTGTTAAAATAAATTTTACTATACTGTTTTTCGAATTCGTTTCATTTGCTCACTTTCCTTTACTAACGTTTGGCAATAAAAGATATTATTTTGCATTTGATTGCAACAGATAATAAAACGTATTTGATTGCACCATAAAAACGTGGTACTTATTAAATGTATTTCAATGTTGTGAATTCTTGCGTTCAAGCACATGCATGCATGTTTCTTCTAAATACATTTGTGAGTATTAAAACGTATAATATTTCTTATATTTGGTATTATAAATTTCTTTTGAAATGAGCAGCAGAATATTTATTTCGTTTAGATTTTTAAAAGCAAAACGTTTAATGGATGGCTGAAAGATATGTTGTAAAAATGTTCAATTTAAAAATGAGAGAAATAAAAATGTATTTTAATTGCTCGAAAAGTATAAAAGAAAATTTAATTCAATAAGAATAATAAACTAAAAAATAAAATTAAATCAAAAATAAACTACAGGGGAGTTAGCACGTGGGCGGTTCGGAAACTTCTAAGCCTAGAACAGAAAGCGTGGTATAAACAGAAAAAAGTTAAGTGTTTTGAAAACTTCCATCTCTGCAATGAACACATGTTAAATTCCTTCATACAGAGTGGCTCAGAAAGACCTAAATGGTGTAAATTCCTTATAAATTTTTTATTATAATTTTCTTTATTTTCTTTTCAGTATTTTGTAAAGAAGTCTTGGAAAATTTATAATGGAGCAATACACAACTGAACAACGTGTCCAAATCGTTGAAATTTACTTTTTAAATCAACGGTCCATTGTGTTGACTCAGCGTGCATACCGTCGTCAATTTAATGTGCGGGTTGTACCCTCTAAGTCAACAATAAACCGTCTGGTTGCAAATTTTCAACAACAAGAAGCAGTAAGAGACCTTCCCGGTGCCGGCAGACTACGAACTGTCCACACGTTTGACAATATTCAAGTGGTACAGGAGAGTATTCGGGAGGATCCAGAAACATCAACCAGGAAATCGATATTGGGCCATGTTGGAAAACCATCCGCATATATGGTTCCAACAGGATGGAAACACAGCGCACACTGCGATGGCCACAATGGCTCTTTTACGAGACATCTTTGGCGAAAAAATAATTTCGCGTAGAAGCAATTTTAATTGGCCTCCGCGTTCCCCAGATTTAACAGCTCCAGACTGTTTCCTTTGGGGTTATTTAAAAAGGAAAGTTTATGTTAATAAGCCTAAGACTGTTGAGGAATTAAAAACCAATATTCGAGACGAAATTAACAACATAACACCGCAAGTTTTGCGAAAGGTCATGGAAAATGTGTTGGAAAGAGCACATTTGTGCGAAGCAGAAAATGGCCACCACTTGCGGGATATCATTTTTAATAACTAATCTAAAAATATTCCTTATAAATTTACTGTATTTAAAAAACACAAAATTTAAAAAAATATGTCTTAAATAATGCATTCACGTCATTAAAGATTTCGTCGGGTCATTAAATTTAAATAAAAAAGTCTTATCGAGACAACAAATTCATAATGACAAGGTGAATGTATTAGGTGAAAGTGTTCCCTCATGTCCAACAGTAAAAATTGGGTTACTGTACAAGCATTGAGGATGCAACACGTAGTGAACGTCCAGAAACAGCAAAAACAACAGAAATTTTAACCAAATTATCGACGAATAAAAGTACGTGAAATAGCTAATATCATAGGCGTCTCAAATTATCGAGTCCTTTTAAATTTGCATGAAGATGAAAAAGCTTTCTGCAAGATGAGTGCCGCCTTTGTTAACAGTCGACCAAAAACGCATAAGTATGAAAATGTCTCAAGCTTGTTTGGATCGTTTTAAGAAAAATAAAATGGATTTTGAGCATCGTTTCATAACTATGGATGAGACATAGACCCACTACTATATTTCAGTGACAAAAGAACAATCCGATCAATGGACTAAAGCTGGAGGAAGTGTCCCAAAGGAGCCAAAAACAATTCAATCGGCTGGTTAGGTTATGGCAAAGGACTTCAAAGGTATTTTATTGATTGACTATCTGCAAAAGGGTAAAGCAATAAATTCAGAGTACTATTGCAATATTTTGGATCAATTGAATGTAAAAATTCTCCAAAAACATTCTGGCTTACAACACAAAACAAAATTTGTCATCAAGGCAACGTACCAGCGCACAACAGTGTTTTAACAATGGCTAAAATCAACGAATTAAAGTACGAGTTTCTTGACCACCCAGCTTATTCTCCTGATTTAGGTCACAGCGACTTTTACCTGTTCCCAAATATAAAATAATTCCTAGCTGGCAAGCGTGTTTGCTCAAATGAAGATGCAATTACAGTTGTGAATCACTATTTTGTTGGGCTTTAGGAAAACTATTTTAATCAAGAGATAGAATTGCTAGATAAGCATTGAACTAAGTGTATTGAAGTTTCAGGAGATTAAATTGAAAAATAAAAATGTTTTTGAAAAACTAACTATTCTCTTACTGTGCTAGTGCTAAGAAGTTTTCGAACCGCCCCCCGTAATTGCAGTAACTGGGGACATGCAATAATTTTCATATATTTTGAGATTAAGAAGAGCTTTTCATAATTCAGCATATTATATTGTTCGGGGTCTGCTTCAGTTCGAAGGTCACCAGAGGCTAAAAAGAACCGATACTTTGAGCCTAACTAGAAGACATTTTTAAAATTTGAATACAACAGTTACTGGTTACATTGGTAACAACTAATAAACAACAAGTAGAATTAAGATTTGAATACATATTGTAAATTTCAAAAGAAAGATTCAATAATAAAAAATAAATTAAAAAAACAAAATAATATATTGCAAACAAAAAGGATTTGAACCTTGTCTTGATTTAATGCTTCTAAAGGCTTATACAGGGCTCCTTGTTATTCAATAATCTTTTATAAACCGTCCTTAATTGTATTAATTTTATGTTTACACTTACAATAATTAAATGTTAAAGAAACTGCACATTTTTTAATTCCATTGTAATACCACTAGCTTAGTTTGCAAATTAAGTTTACTTCATTAAAGAAATTGTGTTTACACAAAAAAAAATACATTTAAATAATAAACACACATTTTTTAAACTCAAATTTTATGCCTTCAAAAAAACTAACCAGAGCAGTAGTTTCGTTTTAGTTACCAAAATTCATTACAATTTACATTTACTTAATTAACAAAACAGATTTTCGACATTGACTTTTAATAAAATTCTTCAGATTTTTGTTCTTTTAATATTTACCAATAAACTAAACTAGATTAAATAACTTAAATAGAAAACTATAGGAAAAAGAAAATAAATACTTACGGAATACTTACATTTAAAGTAAATATGAGAAAAATTGTTTATTATTAAAACATCTTATTTTCAACTTACTTATCTTTGTATATGAATTCCTTTTTCTTATAGTTGTTTTTATGCATTTTTTACAATAACTACTTACACATCTATGAATATTAGGGGGGGCCCATTTTTGCAGCTAAAAAAAAATCAAAGAGGATGTTTTGTAATAAAATTAAAAATATAAATAAAAAAATAAAATAAATGAAATAATAATAAAATTTGTCAACTTTAGTTGAATAATATTTGTAATTCTGTTTTGCTGGCGGTTGCAAAAGAAATGTTCTACATATCGATGGCTTAATATAAAAAGGCCTTACCCGATTTTTTGTTACTTTACAGACGAAGGAAAAAACTTAATAAAATCCTTAAAATTTTAGATACAACAAATATTTTAATACAATTTTAATAAAAAAAGCAACACATTTTATTTCTTATTTAATATTTTTTTATTTTTGTTTTAATGAAGGTATCGCAGAAAGGGGTTTTTCATTGATTTTTTTTAAACAAAATTGAATTAGGCCTTTAATATATTAAGCCATCGATATACTATTTATAGCTTCAATTATAGGTCCTCGTATTATCATAACGCAGGTGTTTATACATTTCATTTCATTGTATAATACTGCAGCTTTAAATTTATGTTTTTGTACTGTCATATTTAAGCTCGAATTATAGATTTTTATAGAGTCATAACATGCTTCGATTTTAACTTTAAACGTAAAGGTTTATGTAGTTCAATTTGATGCAGTTAATTTTTGCTTCAATCACAAGACTTTATGTAGTTCAATTTCAACTTCAATGGTACATTTTTCGGTTCTTTAATTTTAGCTTAAAACGTAAGTCCCCATACTTTAGCTTCAATCAGAGCACTTTATGTAATTCAATTTTAGCTTCAATCACAGGAATTTCTGAAGTTCAGGGGGGTTACTCTCTATTGCGATACGAAAGAAAAATGAAACGTAATCGAACAATTGGTACGCCTTATTGCGTTTTCGTATTTTCTCTTTGTCCATTAAGCGCAAATCTCTTGCAATAACACAATATCAAGCGCAAAGGGAACGCATCATATAAGTAAGCAAAACCGCGAACTGCACAAAAAATTTGTTAAAAATGTTTTGATTTACAAGTTTTTACATTTAATTTTGTCATTCTTCGCTATTGTTTGCTTTGTGGTGCCAGTGTTGCTACCTTTTCAAATTATTTTGCGAAAGCGTTTGCGTGAACGATACAGAGTACCAATTTGTACTCTTATCGCATTTACCTCTCGCTTCGAATTTGCTTTCGCATGGCAATAGAGAGTAACCCCCCTGTTTTAGATTCAATCGCAGGTATTTTTGTACTTAAACTTTAGCTTTAATAATACGCCTTCATGTGTTTCAATTTTTACTTTATTCGCAGTTCTTCAATCACAGTTTCAATCGTAGGATTTTCTGTTGTTAAATTTGAGGTTGAATCGTTGATTTTCATACAGTTCAATTTAAGCTTAAATTGTAGGCCTCTATAAAGTTAAATTTTACCTTCAATTTGAGGTCTTTCTGTTGCCCAGTTCTAACTTAAATTGTTGATTTTGATGCAGTTAAATTTTAGCTTCAATAATAAATCTTCATATATTACAATTTCAATTTCGAAAGTAGGATTTTATGTTGTTTGATTTCAGCTTAAGTCGTTGACTTTCATGCATTTTAACTTTAAATTATGGGTCTTTGAGTAGCTCAAATTTGGCGTCAATCATAAGTACATAATTATAATATTAAAATTTAGGTCTGCACAAAAATAAATTTTATCTTCAATTGTAGATCTTGATGTAGCTAAAATTTAGCTTCAGTTATGGGTCTTAATGCAGCTGCTTTTTGTCTTCAGTTGTGAGTCTTTTTTTTAGCTGAAATCGTTGGTTCTTAGAAATTTCAATTCTAATTTTAATCATAGTTCTTTACAATATTCAATCTTAGCTTCAATGGTAGGTCTAGGCAAATTTAATTTTATCTTCAATCGTAGGTCTTTATATTGCCCAATTTTATTTTCAATTATTGGTATTTTTGTTTTAAAATTTTAGTTTTAATTATTTGTCTTGAAGCACAATATTGGCTTTAATCCTAAGACGTTATGAAGTTAAATTTTAGCTTCCATTATGTGTGTTTGTGTAGCACAATTTTGGCTTAAATTGTCAGTCTTTCCAATGCTCAATTTTAGCTTCAATCGTGGGTCTTTTTGTGTTTCAATTTAAAGTTCAATCGTTTATCTTCATGACAGTACGTTAGGGTAAGCATATTCGCCCTCTTCTGTACGCGATCCAATAACTCCAAAATAGACTTCGAAGCACCGGCCCAAATATGAGACTTGTATTCCATTTTCGGTCGAATATTGGTGGTGTAAATAATTTGGAGATCAGATGGAGTGAAGTATTTCCTACACCATTATAAAAACCAAGGTATGCAAGTACCTTCTTTTGACACTTGAAAAATATGTTTGGTCCAGTGGGCATCAAACTGAATTCTCCTGTCTAGAGCGTCTGATTCCTTAATATTTACACCGCCCATAAAAACAGATAAAGCAACATGAAATGTCGTGCGTTTGTTTGTTTATATATAACATTGAGTCTTACGTATGTTAAAATCGACTCTGTTCGCACAACCCCATTCTGGGATTATCTTAAGACCTTGGCTAAGCGTAGCATTCATGTTTTGTCTCATTGCCCCAATCTCCAAAAGGTTTGGTCTGTGGTTAAAAGAGTATAAATAACAAATGTTGCTATCATCTGCAAAAAAATAGATAGGATTGGTAGTTTGACATAGAAGGTCATTTATAAAGATGGGTAATAAAGCAAGAGAAAGAACAGAGCCTTGCGCTACCCCTGAATTAACTTTGAACTCGTTTGATAATATAACAACTCATATAGTGCGATTTCTAAGGAAACTCGCTAAATTTTGACAACAATGAGTTTCAATAAGAGAGCACTATGCCAGACTCTGTCGAACGCCTTAGAAATATCTAGAGCCACCACTTTACTTTCGCTAAAACGATGTATAGAATGAAACCATTTTTCCCATACAAAGGCTAGTAAGTCATCCGTACAGCGTCCTCTATGAAAGCCGTACTGGCGATGGCTAAGTAAATTGTTGGACTCTAAATATTTCACAAGATGGTAATTTACCATACTTTCCATGACTTTGGAAAGTGCAGAACAGATTGCAATTGGGCGATAATTTTCAGGGTTTGTAGCCTCTCCCTTTTAAGGAATTGGCGTTACATTAGCAACCTTCCAACACATGGGAAATTCACCGGCACGGTATAAGGTGCTGAAAAGGTTAGCTAATGGACGAGCTAGCGTCAAAGAATAC
Organism: Bellardia pandia; assembly: GCA_916048285.2. NCBI lineage: Eukaryota > Metazoa > Arthropoda > Insecta > Diptera > Calliphoridae > Bellardia > Bellardia pandia. Next base: position 93,911,415 of record OU696531.1, on the reverse strand, counting down.
TGCTTCAAGACCAGTGCTGGTATTACATCTGGCCCAGGAGACTTATTTATGTTAAGATCCGCTAAAACGCTTTTAACTGCTCGCGTGCGGAAGAATATATTAGGCATAGTTACTGATACACTTTCGAGCACGGGCAGTGGTTGATTGCTTTCCGGTAAGTTTGAATAATTCAGCCAAATGGTTAGCTTTGTCAACCGGGTATGTGAATGGTTGGGCATTCTTTAAAAGAGTAGGAATTGAAGAACTGGCATTATCCTTTATCCTTTTAACGAATGACCAAAAGCTTTTACTGCCCCGGGAGCACTAAAAACTTTTGCACGGAGGCGTTGCTCGTGTAGAGATATTCCCCAAAAAATTTAGCTTCAATCGTATACCTTCATGCATTTCAATTTCAGCTTCAATCATAGGTCTTTCTGTTTAATTTTAGCTTCAATTTTAGTTTCAGCCGTATGGAGGTCTTTATAGAGTTAAATATTAGATTGAATCGTGTTGTTTGTACAGCTATCTTAGCCTTAGTCGAACGACTTTGTAGAGTTGTACGTTAGTTTCAAGCCTAAGTAATTGTACAGTCATACTTTAATTTCCATCATATATCCTTATGTGATCGCGTATTCGTACAGTTGTATTATTTTAGCCTATATTGTAAGTTCTTGTATAGTCATACTTGCTCAGCAATCTTCGGTTTTTATACAGTCATGCTGTAGCCTCAAGTTGGCACCCTAACAACGCTAATAATAATAATAAAGCAAATGTTTTTTATGAACCACCCTAATGGCTACATTATTAATTTAACATATAGCATTGCATATTTTTAGGATGAAGAGATATAAGAGTATGTAGCAGTAATATGCACAAGTATAAAACAAACAAAAAAATGCCAGCAGAAGAAACAGCAAATTGTAAGTAAATTTGAAATACGATTTAAATCAAATGAAATGCAAAGATTTACTCAACTATAAAGGGAGTAAAAAAATTATTTTATTTTCAGATGAATGTATGCACAAGTATTAACTTGTATAATAAAAGTAGCAACAAAAAAGGATGTGCAGAAATGTGCATGTGGGCTTACAGAGTAATACTTAAAGAGAATTGAATAAGTTTGACAAGACATGCAAAACTAAATTAGGATTTTAAGCATACGAAAGCAAGTTAGTTGATACCAAAGAGTAAATTGTCATTACAAAATATACTAAAATTCTATTCACATTCAAATTTGTGAGACACAGGTTTAACAGGTCATGATTTTCTGTCAACTGACTTTTCTTCACAGCTTTATTAGTTGAAACTAACATCCACTTACCCTAATCTTATCACTCTAAGTATTTTCCTGTACACATGAGTTGAGACAAATATATCAATTTCATATTTTTGATCATATTTTACTTAATTTTCTTCTTTTTTTTCATATATGTACATACATATGTATATTGCTCCCCCTGCGTTCTTCTCTTAAGCATATGGTAATTTAAGTAAAGCAGACAAAAACAAAATAAAAACAAAAACACTCATATGAAAATGATGATAAACTTTTTAATACTCATCATATAAAATATTAGCAGACAGACAGACAGTCAAATGTTCTTAACTACTACTTAAGAGGGTGGAATTTAATTTGGACTGATGAACAAATACTGTAAACGTATACGCATACAAATACGTGTACTTTATCTCCTTTTTTTATACATATTTCTTTCTATAAAAGTTGTTATGGTAATGAAAATTCAATGCTAAGTTGCTAAAGAAATAAAGCTACAAAAAAGCATATAATGTTTTAAATAAACTTAAATAAAAGATTTTTTAATAATGGCTTACTTTGTATTACTATGAAAAAGAGATTTTATTTTGGAAACGATTTATATTTGATAAATATAAAGACATGTTAAGAGATGTACGACACCACAGTGCTTGGTAGATTAAAAGAAGAGGCCTGAATATTATTGTGTTAAATTTACAAGATTTTAAATTAAACAAATATATTTTATATTAGAGAAAATTTTTAATTAGGCTTGAGTTCAATTTTTTAATTAATAACTCAAAGAATACAATTGTAAAGTTATATTTTTCTAGACAAATGGCACACTGGAATGCATTTTCTACCCTGCCAAGGGCGTCATCAGTAATGTTTATGGTCCAAGATCTACATGTAAACATCATCTATTTAACTCACCATTTATTGAGAAATAGAATTCGGGAATTAAACATATTTCTTATTACATGTTATGAGTTTGAACGAAATTTACTTTGTGTTTTTTACAAATGTGTGTGTGTTCTTCATTATTAATTTATTAAACAAATATAGATATATATAGGGTGTTTTTTAGATGTATAAAACTTTTGTCAGCTTTCGAGTGATTTAGGTTTAGTTTGGTTTGACATTTCAACATAAATAGACTGATGCCTGAACAATGCATCCAATTTTTTTTTTTTTTTTTTTTTTTTTGTTTTGAAATACTCGTACTACTACGTTCATTTTACGTTCAACATAATGGTTCCTCAGACCAATTAATTTGATTAACTATGGCAAGTTAACTCTAAATCCACGTTTATTTTAAATGATAACACGCATCCATATAGTCGTCCTACAATGCGTACATAAGAAGTCATTGCTGCTGTATAGAGCGTAGCGTAGAGGAAACCTCGAATCAGTCTATCTACCTTCGTGCGCACACACAGCAAAACAATATATAGTTGTACATGTTTACCACAACAATCTTAACATATTTACAAATTTTTTTTAACAATGCTATGGTCACTGTAAGTTTTCATATGATTTTGGTAATCGTAATATGGTTAAGTTGCGATGCAGACCAATTACTGCAATCATGCTTATGATGAATCATTTATCACAAAACGTTGCTTTTTATTAAGATTGAGAACAACATAATATGATATAATCTTTCATCATACAACTGTAATCATATATATGATTGATATAATCATGTCAATTATAAACTAAACCATATCATGTAAATAATTACAGTGAGCATAATATATTGAAAATAATTGTAAATATATAGTTGTGGTAAACATGCAAAACTATATTTTTTTCTCTGTGTGAAGGAATTGGATATGTGTCCATCTACTTTATGGAAGAGTTTGCGGAAAGATCTTGGTTTACGTGCTTATAAAATCCCAAACGTTTATTCGGTGAACAGGCCCAAAATCTCGATTTAGATAAGCGATTTTTTTTAGCTATAAAGCTCACATTTGCTTGAATGGATACGTCAATAAACAAAACTGCCGTATTTGAAGTGATGATAATCCTCAAGGGTATGTTGAGACAATGTTACATCCGGAAGAACGGACTCTTTATTGAGCTTTTGAGCAGTTGGTTGAATAATTGGTCCATACTTCTTTAAAAACGAAAAAAAGCTGGCCAGAACGTTAAAGTTAATGGTGATCGCTATAGAGCTATTTTATTTCGTAGACTTTAACCATTGTTAACACACTCTTGTGCGCTGGTGCGTTGTCTCGGTCAAATATTATTTCTTGTGTTGTAAGCCAGAAGGTTTTTGTTGAATTTTTACATTTAGTGGATCCAAAATAATGCAATAGTACTCTGAATTTATTGTTTTACCCTTTTGCAATAAAATACATTTATAGTCCAAAAAAACCGTTGACATAAATTTACCAGCCGATTGAATTATGTTTGACTTCTTTGGGACACTTCCTCCAGCTTCTGTCCATTGCTTGGATGAATCCATGTCTCAATCACAGTTATGAAACGACGCCTAAAATCCATTATAATTTTCTTAAAATGATCCAAACAAACTTGAGAAATGTTAATTTTTATGCGTTTTTGGTCGACTGTTAACAAATGAGGCACCCATTTTGCAGAAAGTCTTTTCATCTGGAGTTTTTCATGCAAAATTAAATCAACTCGATCATTTGAGATGCCCATGATATTGGTTATTTCAAGCACTTTTATTCTTCGATCATTTGACACTATTTCATGTGCATTGGCTGCAATTTCTGTTGTTGTTGTTGTTGCTGTTTTTGGGCATCCACTACGTGGTTCATCCTCAAAGCATATAGACTCGTATTTTTTTAATTGTTTGGCTTTTAAGGCAATCTTGGTACTTTTAATAAAAACAATAGTTGTTTTTTTTTAATTTTCTAAACGTGGTACTTTTATTAGGACCAATCGTAGTTATTTAAATTGTCATTCTTTTATGGCCATCAAATCAAACACTAGTGGTTCTTTTAATTGTCTTTCCTTTAAAGGAATCGTGCTAATTTTAAAACAAATACTTGTGGTTTATTAAGTTGTCTTTCCATTAAAGTAATTGTGGTACTTTTAGTACAAATACTTTTGGAATTTATTAGTCGTTAATAGATTCAAAGGACTCCATTTCCTTCATACCGGCACAAACTCAGAAATCTCTTATTTTTATCACTTCTCTATAATAATTAGTCCTCAATGACTAAAGGGTCTCTTATTTTTTATAGTATTTTGGTCTCCTTCTTCATTATGTTCATAGTTGACCATCATCACAATATTGGTTTTATTATGGACTAGTTACTACACTAGCTGCACACGAAAACTCTCACAAATAATCATACTCGCAACAAATTACAAGAACCACAAAAGCAATAACAGCAACAACTTTAGTTCTTCATGCAAAATTAAATAAACTCGATTATTTCTGGTTTCTGTTCTAGGCTTAGGAGTTTCCGAACCTCCCTCGTCATACTCAAAAAATAAATGGAAAAATGAGTCACTTATAAATAAATAAATAAATAAATAGCAACATTAAAGTTAATGATGAAACCTAATTTGACTAATGTTAAAAAATACATAGATGAGGACCAAGAAAACGCCTTTATTGCAGGGTGTAACAGGGTTTTACTTCGAATTTGGCTTCTACTGCACTGGGCAGAGGCTGCCTTTAGTATATCTATTATACACTTAAAACAACAAACTTCTATTCTGTCTTTATCAAATAATAAATCTACAAACAGCATAAACTTTAAAGGTTACCCAATCTATCACTAATTATATTCCAAACACTTTTACAAATTTATGAAAAGAAACTTAAGAAAAAGTAACAAAACTCTGTGACAATATTTTCAACATCAAATTCATAATTTTACCTGCATTAAATGTTTTAAAACAATGAACATGTGCAACACATGTGAGAAAAATGATTTACGAGTAAAACACAGACGGACACACAAAAAATACCTCAAACTCAGCCAAAAAAAAAAACAAACCCAAAAGAAATTGTGGCAAAACCAACTTTTCTTACCTGAAATTTAAGTTTCAAGACAGCTAAAGAAAAGCAAATAAAAAATAAAGAAAAGCCACGTATGTGGTTAGAAAACTTAAACTTTACTTATTTGTTGTAAGAGTTTTTTGTGTGCACATTAGGGTGACCCCAAAATGAAGTTGTAGATGTTGCCGACTAATATGAAAATTTTATTTAATTTAACCCAAATAATTAATATCAATTACATTAAGAAATTGAGTTAACAGAGATTGTCTGATAGGGAAGAATTAAGGTTAAAAAAAATTAATAAAAATTTAAATAGGACGAATTTTAAAAAAACGGCAATAACCATTTGGTTTCAATTGCATGATGTTTATAATCAAGAATTTTCAACTATTTATTTTAAGTAAATTCTATGAAAAAATAAAAATAAATAAAATTTTGTCTGAAATTTTCAAAATTTTTGAATTAAAAATTTTTTTGTTTAATTTTTGATAACCCATCTCAAAGACCTTTCATATGATACCAAATTTACATATAGTTCATTTGGAAAAAATGTGCAAAAAATCAAAAAACCTCTAAAAAGGACATTTTTATCCTTTGATCCAGCTCACCAAATATTGAGAAACGTAGTCCTAAAATGAATCAAATTTTCATATTAGTCGGGAACATCGATACCTTATTTTTTTCTCCATACAAACGGGGCCACCCTTATGTACATATCTAATGCCTCGTCTTAGCAATACGAGTATGTGGCAGAAAAACTCCCCACCAATGATCGTAAACCATAAACCCAAAAACAGTAAAGATGATTTTGATACTCTCCTTTGCAACTAAAGTACAACAAAAAAAAAAAAAAAACGATTGGCATGAATGTGTAAATATATTTGTCATTGTGTTAGTTTTTAAAGTTTTTGCAAAAGTAGGCGGATAATATTTAATGTTTTCTAATGGAAAAACTTTGTCAAGAAAAAAAAAAAATAATACACAAAAAAAAAGAGTTTAAGAGGCAGTCAAACGTGTGGCAATAGTTGTGCATGAAATGATTATTTGTTTTTTATTCGTTTGTAACACATGCATTCAGACATTTATAAACCATTTTAAGCCGGAACTAAAAATATAACCCCAAAACATTTATTTATTTTTCTTTTTTCTTCGGCAACTTCTTCATATGTATTTTCTGTTGGTTTGCTTATTTTTCTACTTTTCAAACGGTTTAAAAATAACTAGAATTTTTAAGTTGTTTTAAAAAGTTTCATGTTGTAGAAATTGTACATTGCAGGATTTTTTTTTTCACTCTTGCTCTACTCTGCTGCTGCTGTATTTGGAGCTTTTAAAGGAATTGTCAACGTAACGATTTTTAAGCAAATAGTACTTAAGTACCATGAAAATGAAATGCTAAAAAATTACTTATTGCAAAGTAAGAAAGAACAAAACAATTGGAAAATATTGTCGGTGTTTTCGGGCGGCAGTGAATATTAGCTGACCTAAATGCAAGAGAATTTATTGTAATTGAAAAGTAATAAGGGAAATATAGTTTGATGCTGATGTTTCCAAAAACATTTCTTCAAAGTATAAAGAACAAAGCTTACAGAGAATGTAAAAAAATATACTTTTTTCAGAAAAGACAAAAAATAGTCTAAGTTACACATGTTTGTTTTACAATTTTTTTTTCATTTGCAATCTATTTTTTAATAGTTAACAATATTAAGCAAATTTCAGGATAGACTTAAACATTACATTTGTAATTGGTGAGACTAAAACCAAAAACTTAAAAAGACGACAAACAAAATATTAAGAATAAACTCCAGTGTTTACTTTCATTTGACGCATAAAAATCGGAATATTTTTTTAAAAGGTGAAATATTTTTTTAGTGCCTTTATTTTAGTTTCTGGCTTTAATAAATTTAATTTGTTTTCAATAACCAATGAATTTTGCAATACTCACTTTTTAGTTAAATATAATAAAATTTTGTTTTACATAATTTGCGGTGTTCACTTTCATTTGGCGCTCACAGTATGTTGCCAGAAAGATGGAAATAGGCCAAAGCTAACAATAGCCAAAACTTTGAATAAATTTATATTGTAGAAATGTTTCAAAATGAGATCTAAAACCTTTAAAAAACACCCACTTAACCCTTAAATGCATAATGTGCCATATTTGGTACATAAAAAAAATTTACTTTTTTGAATTTTCCGGAAAAACGTTGCCGAATTTATATTAAGTGAGTGATTTTATATAAGGGTAGTGTACTCACGATTCAGGGTTCTGACGACAGCGTTAAACCAACTTAATAATATCGAAACGAAATTCGTTGAAAATTATAATTTTTTCAGATTTTCACATGCAACCAAATCTTTTTCTACAAACTAATTCGAAATATTTTTTTCATAAAAAACAAAAGTTAAAGAAAAAGTTTTTATTTTTATTTCGTTTAAATTAAATTAAAGTCTTTAATATATGAAAAGATATAAAAGCTTTATTAAAATGCAATTAATTTGCAATTTTTCAAAAAGTTTGTTTGTTACAAATCCTTTATCAAACTCAACAAATATAACAATAATTTGTAGTACTAAAGGGTTTAAGTATGAACTTGAAGCAAAGCCTTCTGTCACAAATCTTTTACGTTTGCTGTCAACTTGTGTACTTTTTTTTCGTTTTTTGTTTTTATTTTTTTGATAAAAATTTGCAGTTTATTTGTCTTTTTTGTTTCAAAGAAGCTGAACGTTTCTTTGGAGAAGAAAAATGAAAGAAATAAGTTTATTCTTTGTTCGAGTGTTTTAAGTGGTTTTATAGTTTTTAGTGTATTTTTTCCCCAACTCCTTGATATCTACAGAATTTGTGCACTTTTAAATACTTTTAAATGGCAATACTTGGTTGTAGTTTGCTTACAATTTTAAACAATTCTCTTTGAACAAATTAATGTTTTAATATTTCTTTTCATTTGCTTACTTGCTTTGTTTTTGATTTTCTTTTTTATTTGATTTTTTGTTTTGTTTCTAAAGGAAATTCTTGTTAAGACTGCAGATGCTAGAAGATTAAAAAGAGGTTAAGTATGTAATGAAACGATATTGAACAGAAAATCAAAAAGAATTTGCCTAAAACAATTTTTGTTTACTTGCTATTTACGGCTTAAGGATTATAAATGATTTTACTCTTGTTACCAGTGACGATGCTGTCACTCATTGCTGTTGGTTGTTTGTATGGCTTTAAATTATTTAAGAAAAAAAACTCTTAACTATTTCTCTATTGGCTGTTTTTAGGGGCTGAGGACAAGGATTACTAAATAAAGGCTTTTAGCTGTTAGAGATAAATCGTTGTCACAAAAAAAAAAGCTGGCCATTAAATCATCCTAAATGACACATGTGCAGGACTTTCAAATTAATTGAAATTATTCGTTATTTTTTTTTTTTTTTGTTATCAACTTAAGCAGCTAAGGCAGCAACTATGTACATTTGGTCCACAACTTTTAAAACTTCTTTATTGTATTTCAAAAGCACATTAAACTAAATACCTGTTATTTTCATAACGTCTGATTTGAATTTTAATGTTTTTGCTCAAAATCATAAAATCTATATAAATCTCTTATATTAACTGCATGTGTGTACGTAAAAATAAATAAAAAAAAACACCATCGTAACCGGATATAAAACTAAAGTACAATATTTTTAATAGTCTTAAGAAAATCCATGCACATTTCAGTTACTTATATACATATATTTTATACGCGTTACGAGACTTTTCTCGTTTTATTATATAAATTACTTATATTCATATGTAATCGTATTTATAAAAGTAATAGGGAGATATACCATACATACCTGTAGTTCTGATGGTAACTGTGTTCTGCAACCAGTGCAGGGATAGTCGTTTGCATGCAGAGTTTCTCGACTGCCAACACCAGCAACAATTTTACCATTTTATTCAACATTCTATGGGTCCACATTGGTAATGCTTTTCCTAAAACTTGATAGTAGTTTATTTGCTTTATTATGCCAACAAAGACGAATATCATTAGCGTTCATCTTATGACGCCATACCACCATCATTATCACTGTCCTCACATAAACAGCAGTCGAGCATACCCTCGTATGTGTGCCCAAGACCTGGTATAATAACACAAGTATACACGGTTTTGGATCTAAGCAACCAAAAGCTATTTCTAAGGTTATTTGGGGCTCTGAATCCGAATCTGCACTCCGTTTTTTAAATTGGTTCTAGTTTTTTAAAATCTTTGACAATTAATTTCCATTTTATACATTAAAAAGTGTTAACCTTTAAATACCTGAAATTGCAAATAAGTTCCAATTGCAGAAATAAATTTTTGTTCTAGCATGTATTTCATCTGCAAATTACGAATTTCAGTTTCAATTCAGAAAAAAATACTCCTGGAAAGCTCCAGGACAAAAACAAAGATGACCGTCTATAGACGGTCTTAGTGGCTAAACGAAAAAAAAACGGTTTTATTTAATACTCAACTGATGACCGTCTATAGACGGTCTTAGGCGTTAAAGGGTTAAATTAGAAATGAAGAGCAGTCGAACTGAGTCGCTTGTACTGTTTGGGATCTGTTTCACGCATTAAAGTCCAACAATAGTCGCTCATCATGCCCTCCTCCCAAAATCCTTGGTATCGTTTTTCGATTTTCGCCCAATTCTTGGTGTAGTCGCTCTCCTTGCACGTCGCTTGTATCATCCAAGTTTTCAGGAAAAAATTCAAGATGGGAATGCAGAAAATGTATTTTGAGAGACACTCGAGCTCCAATCTTGCAATAATTTTACAACAAAGTGTCGATTATCTGCTCGAAATCCGGGGATTTGCGGTTACCGAGAAAGTTTGAACAACATCTTGAAATGATACCCATGCTGCTGCTCAATTGGGGGTTAAACATTTTGTAATTCTGTCCTGGCATTTTCACACATTTTGGATTCAACAAAAAAACTTAAAACAAAAAAATTAAATAACGTTTGTAGCGACGCCAACAGCTGACTGTCATTATGATAGCGCAGTGCTGCCAACATGCGCGAAGTCATAAACTAGAACCAATTTTGAAAAACGAAACCCGGATTTGAACTAACGTCAAGATTTGTTCTCATCTGTTCTGTTCCAAAAGTTGACCGGAATTTGTAAACTTGTGTGATTAAAGCTAAATAAATTCGATTTTTATTCAGCAGTAATTAACCATTGTATTCACTTCAATTCAAGAAATAAACTAACGAGTAATTCTACACAGGATAAATTGCTATGACTACCTCGAAAGAACATTGAAAGGTTCATCATTCATCATTCATAATATAGTTGAGTCAAGATTAAAAACTCTTTCTTCCAATCATTACATTAGAGAACATTACTTTTAAGTTGAAACTATTATGGTCAGATCCATGAAACCTACTTAGAGCTTTATACAGGCTACTGTGTCGACATTGAGATCTTGGTTACTCTAGCCTAACAGGGAGAGCAGAGCGGTGTGTTGCTGATGGTACTAATTTGCCCTCTGAAACGTTACGAATCAAATAATAAAGATTACACATAACGCAGGTCCGTTATATTTTACAAAAACTGTAAGAGTAAAATTGAGAGCAAAATTACTTTTTTATGACGTCACAAGTCAAAAATATTTTTAGGCCTGCTTAACTTCTATATAAATTTTAATAATAAATAAAAGTTTTAAAATAAGAGTGTGCTCCTTTTCTTTGTAGAAATATTAAAAAATAAACATAAATTATAATTTTTTCGATTTCCAAAAATAAATAAATTAAAAAAAGGGCAAAATTTTGCCAACTTGAGGAAAAAAAATTAAAAGTGTCTCACAAAGCAAAGGACCTACCATTGAAGCTAAAATTTTAATACACAAAGCAATATGAGTGTAGCTAAAATTGCACTACAAAAAAGCCTACTATTGAAGCTGAAATCTAAGTTTTTTAAAGACCCATGACTGAAATTGAATGACATAATAACACAAAATTTAAGCTAAAACTGCACGTTTGAAAGGCATATGATTAAAGCTAAAAGTCAACCCTATGTCAAACACATATTTTGATTTTCACAATCGTAACGCCAGAGTCGAGACAGACCCACACAGATTTCATGTACTTAATTCGAAAAAAAAAACAAATTTTTTTTAATAAACTGTGAACAATTTACATACATTATGTATATGTGTTATAATTGGTTAATTAATTATGAATAAATAATCATATGTTAAAAGGGGAATCACTACTTTCATTATCATCAACACAAACATAAAGCAAAGGTAGTAAAAAGTGTAACGACTGTTTCAATAAAACTTGTACCTTATGAATTAAATTGAATTGTTTTCATTGGAGTTACCTGTTGAAATGTTTACAGGTTTTTTCCAAATTAAGAAAAATATAAGAAACAAAATTTAGTTATGTGTTACAAATGTGAAGTGAGCAGTAAAATATTTCTATATCCTTTACCGAATTTTGTTTCTAAATATTTAGAGCAAACTAAATTGCAAAAGGGTACCTGAAATTTAAAGTCTTTAACTAAATATTAAATATATTCTAATGACATTTTAAATTGAATTGGACAGACTCAAGTGTAAGACATAAAGACCAATGATTGAAGTTGGAAATAAACTTTTGAAAGACCTACCATTTAAGCTAAAGTACAATGTCACAAAGAACCTAGTAAAGTCCGCCAATTGCAGCTACAATTGAACTTTTGAAAGACCTAAGTTTCAAGCAAAAATTAAACTTTCGAAAGACCTAAGATTGAAGCTAAAATTTAACGACATAAGAACCTAGTCAAGACTTACAATTGAAGTATAAATTGAACTTTTGAAAGACCTACAATGAAAGCTAAAATACAGTTTCTGACAGACCTACGATTGAAGCTAGGATTGAAACTAAGATTGAACTTTTGAAACACCTAAGATTGAAACTAAAATTTAATTGTTACGATTGAAGCTAAAATTGAATTTTAAGAAGACCTACGATTGAAGCTAAATTTGAAAACTTAAAGAACAATGAAAGACCTCAGATTGAAGCTAAAATTTAACTTTCGCAAGACCTAAGATTGAAGCTAAACCTAGAACCTAGTAAAGACTTACAATTGAAGCTGAAATTCATCTTTTGAAATGCTTACAATGGAAGCTAAAATACAGCTTCTGAAAGACCTACGATTGAAGCTAAGATTGAAACTAAGATTGAACTTTTGAAAGACCTAAGATTGAAACTAAAATGGAATTGTTAAAATAACTACGATTGAAGCTAAAATTTAATTTTAAAACGACCTATGATTGAAGCTAAGATTGAACTTTTGAATGACCTAAAATTGAAGCTTCAAATCGAACTAAATAAAGGCCTTCAAATCTAAAGGGATATGAATGCTTATTATAATATGAAAATATGTTTGAAAAAACACTTACCACTCGTAAGGCATCATCCAAACTGTAATAAAAGAAAAAAGTTATTTAAGGATCAATTGAGATCTATTTATATCCTTCTTCTGATTTCTTCATAAAATACATGTAAATATTGCTAATACAAATACACTACACGTTGCAATGTAAAGTAAACTTTAGCCATCTTATTCAAATCATATTAAATGGGTACAAAGCTGTTTGGATGTTGAGCAGTAAACCTTCACAAATATGCCAATGTATGCGAAACACTTTCTTTAGCAGACAAACTGGTAACAAGTGTACCAGCTTCTTTTTTTTAATAATATTTATATTTTACCTTCATTTTTATGCGCATACATGTCCTGCCATAAACTTTATTATAATCGCATGTACTCTACAAATAAATGAAAAATTCGTGTGTGAGTAATAAAATATAAAATGCAATATAAAAAAATAACACTAAAGCCTACAGAGATAGACTACTGAGCCCATAACTACTATTAGTTCTCTACCATCTCAATGTACAGCCAACAGTAGACAATACACAAGGTAATCCAGAATCTACTAGAGAGAAGTTCTAAAAATTTTATTAACAATTCACATGTTGGAAAATACTTAAAATTCCATAAAATGAGAGTTAGTTGGCAAGAGAATACACAGCCAAAAAAAAAGAGAAAAAAAAGCATAAACCTCAAAACAACAGACCACTGTGAATTGGGCAATAGAGAAAATAAATGGAAAAAAACAACACAAAACAAAATCACCATAAAACAATATAAAAAGGTGCAAAGTGTAAAAGTGTGTTTTTGTGTGGCAGTGTGATTTGTTTTCTGGAAATTGAAATTTCAATTACGCATATAAAAGTTCATGCAACAATACCCACATGCATATACCACCTTATAATACACCTGCACAGTGTTATGCCAGCAATTATGCACTCATTCCTTGCCACATAATTATTTTGCATGCGAGTGAGTAGAGTCCCTGTATTTCAATTTGTACTCGTATGCACTTAAAATCATTGTGCTTTTATATGTTGCAACTGTTGGAAATTATACAATTTACTTGTGCAATTTTATCTGGACAACAATTTATAGAAACCACTTTTGAACACGCACACTAAAATATTTGTAATTGTCAGGGTATTTTTTTTATTGTTGGTTTACAACATGTTGTTATTGTAACAAAAGCGAAACTCTTTAGTTAAATATTTCTGTAAAGAAATGCAATGTTTAAAGGTCAGCTGTAGCTATACATAATTTGTTGAACTAATTGGTGTCTAAAAAAGCATAACATGTATCAATTTTTACTTAAATAAAGTCATTGTTAAGCCTCAGTTAGCCGACTGTAACGGAATGTTGTGTAATGACGTAAAAATGTAAGGAAATTCTATTTCTTACAAATTCATACATTACGGTGTTGCGTTACTTTACATTTCCATAACCATTTGCATTAAATTGCAAATAACAATATCTATCAGCTGTTTCTTACTGTTGCAGTTACATTCCAGTACAGTCGGCTAACTAAGCCTTTAAAGAGTGCTTTATTTTGACAACTATTATCATGCGACTTCATGATAATGCGTGATTTTTTTTCAAGTTTTTACCTGTTGTATTATTTATTGTTGATTAAGTTGTTGACTATGTTATAGTTTGTTACGATTGGATTAATTAGTATTTTTAGTTGAACTGTTACCCCCTGGCCCACGATGTCGAACGATAACTTTCGCTTAGATAAGACTTAAGACACAAACTTTTTGTCGTATCTATTTTTTATTCAATCAAGTTTGTTTATTCCACAATCAAGTTTGTGTCTTAAGTCTTATCTAAGCGAACGTTATTGTTCGACATCGTAGGCCAGGGGGTTAATATTTAATTTTTGATATTTCTTTAGTTAGGCTTTGAGTTCATTAAATTTAATTTTCATTAAATTATTTTTACTGAAGTAGGAATTGTTTTACAACTTGAAAAAATTTTATTTTTTTTTATAATTTTTCTTGACTGGGATTCGAACCTGGGTTGTTGGTTGAATTTACATATGTTTCGAGAAACACCACTTTCTCTCATCAGAATTCTTTTTGCGTTCTGACCCCTTGCACCACTACGGTGCCTGCTAGTCAACAGACAACATCAATCCTGACTGGTGGTTCGAAGTTTTCTGTAATTATCATTTTTATTAATTTCTATAGTTGTTTTTCCTTTTCTTCAGTTTTTTCTTTCGTATTCATGTCAAGACTTCGTCTCGAAAACCTATTTGTTACGATTTTTATCGTATTTTAAATTTTATAAAAATAATTTCCTAAAGATTTTATATTATTGGTTTGTTCTCTCACTCATTTAGTACATATACATACATATGTGCTGATGTTTGTAACATTGCAATTGCACTCATTAAAATTGTAAATGCATTACCATATTATGGTAATAATTTTGCTTGCATCATATTATCACTTTTTTTTAGCTATGATCAAACAAATGTACATAGCATTCTCTGTTACTGTCCTATTGTAATTTTTTTTCTACGCAGTTCATTATTTTAAAAACCCACTCAATCATCTCATTAAAAGTCAAATTTCATTATTAAAGTGACCGTAGATGATACAAGTCAAAGCTAGTAAAAATAAAATTTAACAATGCCAGTGTTTTTGTTTCAACTAATAATTTTGTAAATAATTGTATTTTATTTTCTTCGACCTTTTTTATGATTTTTATTAAATAGTTTTTAAGCTTGAGTTTTTTATTTTTATATATAATTAATTTGATATTTCGATTTCCTTTGGAAATATTCTTCAGGAGTTATTTTAATATTATAACAAATTTTCTATTTTTCTATTTTTTTATTATCTAATAATTTTGTTTAAATTAAAGAAATGTAATGTGATATACATATTTCAAAAAGCAAGTAATTAGAAAAAAAAATAAAATAAACTTTATAAAAAAATATTATACGAGATCTGCTCAAAAAATGACCGTTATTTTAAATTTTTTCAAAAAGTATTTATTTATTCATCAATAATTATCCCCTTCAAAGAAATCCCCCTCAGATATAATACAGCGTTTTTTCAATCTTCGAAACACGCGCGCTTTTTGGTATCGCCAACAGCTCCTGTTTCGTTTTCTTCTTTTATCTCCTCAAATGTAGCAAACCACTTTCCTTTCATCGGTGTCTAAAGTTTTGGGGAAGAGGAAAAAGTCAATTGGGACCAAGTCCGGTGAATACGGTGGTTGAGGACAAAAATTCACGCACAAGCATCGATGAGCTTGGTGCGTTATCATGGTGCAAAATCCATTAGTGGTTTTTCCACAATTCTGTGCGTTTCTGACGAATTGCTTCGCGTTATTGCAATCGATGAAAGCAGTGAGCAAAACCTTCACATTTGACCGAACTTGACGTATATATAAAATTTTAGCACATTTAGATCATAAATAGATTTTTGACGATTTTTTAAAACAAGTCAAATCCAAGGTGACCAATTTTGGAAGGACATTTACTAGGCCCCTCTTCACTTACTTAGACGCACAACTGTAAATTAAATCAAAACCACCACAGCACCAATTATGCGAAATTTCGTTACGATATTTCTAATAGCTTTCGAGATACCGAATTATTTAAAAAAAAATAAGGTTACTAAACCACTGTGCATTGATTGAGAAGCAACATACGTAAATGAAGTAGGCGGCCTACCCTTATAGTGGAAGGTCAATGTTAGTAGCATGCGGCCGCGGGTAGCAATCAGTTGTTCTTTTTGCCGCTTATAATTTTTGTAGGTAAACAAATGTAGGCGGCATATTTAAAGCGGCAAATGTCAAAAACTTAAATTGATTTGTGTTTTACATAAATAAATTCTTAAATAAATATTTTTTTAGTGTGAACATGGTGCAAAAAGTATTAAAAAAAGAAAACATGTTCATAAGTTTTAAAATTGTTGTACAAACATTTATTTTAAACACAAAATTTTACCATATAGTTTCATTGCTGTGCTTACTTCAGCCCAAGCCTTTGTCCTTTCAAATTTGTTCCTATATTGTACTGAAGTTTTGTATTTTTTACTCCGGAAATTAATTTTTCGTCGTCGATTTTCATTTTATTTTTTTTAATTTTAACTAAACTCATATGTCACATATAATATACATGTGTATGGTAACATTGCCAGATTAAGTAAATTGCAAAACTTCAAAATTATTGCATAAATAATTTTGTAAAGAAACAAAACTTTTATTCACTGGTAATACTGTTGCCGCCCGCGGCAGCATGCCGCTTACATTGGCCTGTCACTATTAAACATTGTTGTTGATTTTATTTATTATTTGCTGATTGTAAGAATTTTTAATTTTTTTATTCGACTATCCAGCTCGCTCATAACAAATATTAAATTTACCTTGCCTGAAATTACGCATTTAGCTACTTATGAGTAATAATTAATCGTATAGAAGATAATAATATTGCTTACACGCAAATATGTTCATGTTATTTGTTAACACTTCATTTAATTATACATTTTAATTTATTTAAACTCACCTAAACTGTTGCTGATTATAAAGGTAATATAAAGGTTAAACAATAAAAGTTTGATTTTCGAGGTGGCAAAAATACAAAGTTTTGAAATTGAATATCATAGAAGTTGTATAAGTTTTATACCAATAACTTTTGCCAGCTCTAGCAATTAATTAGAGTGTAATAAAATTCGTAGGTTGCTGCAGTGCTGCCAGTATTTTTTTAGAGCTTATCCCCAATTTTTGATTTGTCATCCCCAAAAATCCCCAAACTGATTTTTTTTGATTCAAAATTTTTTTTTTGCAAAATTTTTATTTTGTTTAAAAAATAATATAAAAATATAATAAAAATTCATTTTTATCGATAGATAGATATTAGTATTCAAACTAATTAGATTTGTAATTATAAATCTTGTAAAGAAAAAATTATACATAATTTAATATATATAGAAGTATAAAAAATTATTTACCAGAGTTTAGCATTTCAAAAACAGTTAAACAATTAAAATCTTCTGATTCATCAGCCTCAGAAATTTTATTGTATTTATTTTTAAAGTATTAAGTTTATTCTGAGAAGTGCTTCCAATAATTCACATTGCATTTTGTTACGTATTTTTGTTTTGGTAGTATTCATTATTGAAAAAACGCGTTCAACGAAGGCGTTAGCCTTTAAAAATATACTCGTATATGTATATTTCAAACGTTTTGCCCAATTTTCGCGTTCCCAAGAAGCATTATGATTTTTGTTAATAAAATTAGTATTTACAGCCATTTTAAACGGTAAAAAATATACTTTTTTTAAATATTTACATACTTCTTTTTTATTAGAAACCATACACTATAAATAATAACACACATTTTTAGACTTGCCAGACGCACATTTTTTAGCTCCAAAATCATTCTTGTTACCATCACTTTTAAAAAAAATAACCCCAAAAATCCCTTAAAATTGTGTTGTCATCCCCAACAAATCCCCAGATCCCCAAGATGGAATTTTTATCCCAAATCACGAAAAAAAAGTCCTCAATTTGGGGATAAATCCCCTAAACTGACAACGCTGGGTTGCTGAACAAAAAATATTTCTTTGATTTTAGTTATTTTAAACCTTTTCCTTATGATTTTACATTTACGTGTCTCTACTAAAAAAACAGCACAGCCAAACATACTAAAACTACTTTATAAATTAACACAGGAAATATTTTTTAAAACATTTTGTAACTTTCACAAAATTGTGTAAATTTTTTCAAAGAATCAAAAAAAACATGTTTAACTTCTGTAAATGTGTGCATAAGGACTAAACTGAAAAACAAAAACACATAAACACAATAAGTTGAAATTAAAATACACACACTTAGAGAGAACATAATAATGTACAAGAAAAAGGGCAGAATTATATCACAGGGAAGCACAGTGGTGTTAAAGGCATAGGATAGAATTTTGTAACTAGTAAAACAAAGTAGCTAGGGGTTATTATTCCTACACATAGTAGGTATAAGATATTAAAAAGAACATAAAAGCGATTGATATATGGACCAATCTGCGTAAGTGCAGAATATCGATATCGTACGAACCGAGAGCTGTATAAACTGTACGCCGACATTGATATAGTAAAACGTGTCAAAATACAGAGACTTCGTTGGCTAGAACATGTTGTGCGAATGAATGAAGATGCTTTAGTAAAAAAGGTGTTCGAATATGATCCTGTAGGCAGGCGAAAAATGGGATGACCAAAACTCCGCTGGAAGGATCAAGTCAGTCCAGGAAGGCATTTCCAAACTCAATGTTAGAAATTGGAGAAGAAGCGCAGAAGTAAGTAAAAGCGATTGACACAAATTGATTCGCATTTAACAATAGCAACCTTTGAATAATGACAAGGAGCTAAATCGGCCAACAATTTATTAAAAACAATTATTATTTTTATTTCAACTGTTAATTTTAAATCTTTTATATTTCTTTTATTTCTGGCTCGAGTTTATTAAATTTAATTTTGCTCCAGTAAAGAAGGTGTTCGAATATGATCCTGTAGGCAGGCGAAAAATGGGATGACCGAAACTCCGCTGGAAGGACCAAGTCCAAGAAGGCATTTCCAAACTCAATGTTAGAAATTGGAGAAGAAGCGCAGAAGTAAGTAAAAGCGATTGACACAAATTGATTCGCATTTAACAATAGCAACCTTTGAATAATGACAAGGAGCTAAATCGGCCAACAATTTATTAAAAACAATTATTATTTTTATTTCAACTGTTAATTTTAAATCTTTTATATTTCTTTTATTTCTGGCTCGAGGTTATTAAATTTAATTTTCATAAAATTATTTTTACTGAAGGTAGGAATTGTTACATGAAAATTATTATTAAAATTTATTGATAATTTGTCTTGGCTTAGGATTCGAACCTGGGTTGTTGCTTGAATTTACACATGGTTTGAGAAACACCACTTTCTCTCATCAGAATTCTTTGCGTTCTCACCCTCTGCAACACTGCGGTGCCCGCTAGCCAACGGTCAAATATCAATTCTTTAACCAGTATTACCGGTGGTTCGAAATTTGCTGTAATTATCATTTTTCATTTATTTTACATGTTGCCTCCTTTTTCTTCAGTTTTTTCGTATTCATGTCCAGACTTTGTGTCGAAACCCTGAATATATTTTTATTATGTTTGTTGTCTACTTTCGTCGACATTTTTATTTATTAAATAGTTGTTATTTTAATTTAGCTAATTAAGTTTGCCATGTGTTTAAACAATATTTTTTTCTTTCTGTGCATGTTTAGATTTGTCAATTTACATATTGGAATATTATTACTATTACTACTTATTTCCAATTAAACCCACTGTAAACAGTTCGACATGCACAAAGGTGGGTGTAACAATTTGTACATTTTGTGTATATGATTACGCACTAGTTTTCTACATGTATATTAGGGTGTCACTTTTTCAATTTTTCGATTTTAGCTGCCTTTGTAGGTCTACATGTAATTAAATTCTAGCTGCAATTTTAGATATTTATGCAGTTAAATTTTTGTTTCAATTCTAGTTATTTATATAGTTGAATTTCAACTTTGTTTTACGTTTTTAAAATTTAGCTGTAATTGTAGGTCTTTCTAAAATTAAATTTTATCTTTAACCCTTTCATGCCCGAATTAATTGGGGTACAGCAACATATTATCTGGTGGAAGCGTTTCTTCAACAACATTCTCCAACTATGTTGTTACTTCTTCTTCTGGCTCGTATTTGTCATCATTGGTGTTGTTACAATTAAAATCGAGATATTTTTAAATTTCGCAATGTTTCCAACCCCGTGGACGCATTTGAAAAATTTAAAATTTTTCTGGATCAAACTATAGCACTTTTACAGTTTTTTTTACATAATTACCTTATCTATTTCTTTATAAAATAATTCAGTTTTTTTACAATATAATTTTTATTTTTCTTCTTTTTTTATTTTCATCTGTTAGAGTTTTTTCTGATTTTATGTGCACTTGTTAACGCAACTTTCAGCTGCTCTAAAATGAACAACTTACACGCAAAGATAATAAAATTTTGCAGAACCATATGCAAGCACCTTATTTGTAGTAATAAAAATTAAACCAAAAAGAAATGTAAAAAATAACGGAATTGTAAGCACATTTTTTGAATGTTACCTATAGGCAACAGTGGGCATGAAAGGGTTAATCGTAGATCTTTCTAAAGATCTATAGGACTCCGGTTATACTAGGAGCAGATGCTAACGCTCACCACACTTTCTGAGATAGTACAGATACAAATTAAAGAGATGAGTGTGTATTTGCCTTTATTTTGGATCGTAATTCGTAATAAGACAACAGTGGTAAGCTTTTCTACAATGCTAAAACAAGAACTGGTAACTGGTCGATATATAAGTCAGCGTTGAATGAATTTAAAACTTTAGAAACGCAAACCGTTATTCTTAGAGAAACTTTTGCGCGGCATCGAAAGTGCATCCGAAAGCAATCGCTTGCATACAATCCTGTCAAAAACACCAGTAATCCAAGGTTACATTCAGAAACTATATGGTAACTGAACAATTGATATACATGAGACACTGAAAGTGCTCATGAACACTCACTTTCCGGGCAACTTACCATTAATCTCGACTAGTATACCACAAACGGACATTTGGTTACCCCTCTCGATCGACTTTGATGAGTGCAAACTAAAATGGACGCTAAAAATATACGTGCCCACAAAGTATTTCTACAGATAATTTTTTTAAATAATATTTTTTTCACATAATTTATAGAAATTTAATAAGAAAAAAACATACCAAATGTAGCACGTAGCTTTTATTCTACTTTTGTATATAATTATTATGCTATTACTCAAACAATTAAATTCAAAAATAATTTTTAATTTAATATGCAATGCTGGTTTTGGTTTATATTTTCGGTACTAGGCGTTGTATGTTTAAAATTGTAATGATGAGACAAATTACTTTAATCAAGTGAACAGTTCGGTATCTGGTTTTTTTCTTACGATTTTCCAGTCCCTTGTATACGACCTTCTTCTACACAAATTTCGGAGCGCAACTTTCAATAAATAATTGTAACATTTAAGAATAATAATTAATAAAAAGTTTTATGTACTATTTTGCTTTTTTTTATTATGCCTTTTGAAATGGTATTTTAAATTCTTTTCTTTTGCCTTATCTTAAACCTTAAACGAGTCGAGATCCAAAATAAACAACTAGAGCTGAGCAAAGAGAAAATTAATTCTGTAGAATTTTATAAAATGTATTCATTAGGCAAAAGGCTTTGGTGGAGTTTTGCTTTTATACAATGAAATTTGAAAATTTATTTAATTTACCTTCAAAAAGAAATTTTTAATGTCGACACTTCAACGGTTTCGTAAAAAGAATGATGGTGGATATAGTAAGGTTCCTCCTTACTTTTGTGAAATTCAAAATTCCGATTTTTATAACCTTGAAAGTTTTTTATTCCAAAAAAAACTAGCTACTCGTTAGTTTTATTTCCAATAATCAAATGGTAAATACAACTTGGTAACACGAATATTATTGTAAAAGAATTTGGTAATAGTGTTCATTATATATATATGAAATTGGTAATGAGGTTCATTATATGAAAAACTTTAGTTTAAAAAAATTTTAAAAGAAAATATGTTCATGATGAAACTTATAACAAAACAAATGGATATCCATCAGTAATGAAACTTAACAATTATGAATCTTCCGACGATATTAATATTAGTAATATATTTGCTGATTATTTTTCCAGTACATATTCGGAAAAGCAATATTGCTCGGATAGTTATCCCAACACTACTTTATACTAACCGTGCTATATCGTTTCCACATATTGATGCTGAGAATTTATTGGAAAGTTAAAAAAAAACGTAAAACTTCGTACAATTATGGTCCTGATGGTGTTCCTAGTAGTATTGTGTACAACTGTGCTCAATCCTTGGTGTATCCATTGATTATTTTATTCAACACATCAATATGGTTATTTTCCGAGAATTTGGAGGTCTTCATTCATAATCCTATTATTTAACTCTGGTAATAGGTCTGACGTGTCAAATTACAGAGGTATTGCTAAACTTGGTGTAATACCTAAGATTTTTGAACACTTTATCACTGATTACATGTGTCATCAATTATCTTCAATTCTGTCATCTTCTCAACATGGAGTCCGGAAAGGTTGCTCTACCATATCAAATGTCCTTCAACTTACTACCCACGTTAACCAAGGCTTTGTACAAGGAAAACAAACTGATGCTGTATATACTGACTTTAGTAAAGCTTTTGATAAAGTAAATCACAGACTTCTTCTTATTAAACTGTATCTTCTTGGTTTTACATCTCGCAATATAAATTGGATAAAATCTTATCTTTTGGATAGAACCCAATGCGTAAAATTTAATAATAAATGCTCTAAAAATATTTTGGTATCTTTTGGTGTTCATAGAGCTTAACAGCCAATAAGAAATTAATACTCTGTTAGAGAGTAATTAGATTTATTTTAGTTTTAAGATTTGAATTGCTAGGCCTAAGGAAATAAGGCAGATTCAATAAATATTAAAAAAAAGTCAAAATAAAAAAAGCTTTAGTCGTAGGTCCTTCTAAAGGTCAATTTAATTTTCAATAATTTCTTCTAAAATTGCAAATAATTATCTACGTAAATTTACAATTACTTAAATCATGTATCTAGATAAATTTTAGTAAGAATTGTAGGTATTTATGAAGTTAAATTTTATTTCAATCATAAGCCATTATGTAGTTTAGTTTTAGCTTAAATCGTAAGAGATTTTTGTAGATAAACTTTAGCTTTAATCGTACATCTTGTATGCATCGAAGGAGCACCCTAATGTATTTATATGTATGTTTATATGTAGTTGTATTATCATTTATATTACCAAACTCCTTGTCTGTGTGTCTGCGTATGTTCATGTAAATTCATGTTTAACTATTGTTTAAACATTTTTATTGTTTTTTTTATTTTCTTCTCCTATTGCAACACATTCTCACCCCTACAATTGGTTTCTGTTGCCCTTATAGTTGTTGTTGCTTTTGTGTTGGTCTAGTTGATAGTTTTGGTTGGTTTGTCGGTTGTTTGTATCCCCTGTTGACCCCTTGAGGTGAAAAAATCTAATTGTGCATGTTTCACTTAATTGTTCTTGAATATTTTTTTTTTTTTTGTATGTGTGTCCCAAAAACTATTACGTGTTTGGGTGTACACTTTGGTTTTTGTTATTTTTTTTTTGGGCCAGAGATAAAGTGTAATAAAGGAAATAAGTGTGTAGAACACACACACACAGAGAGAGAGAGAATGAGAGGGAGAGCTTTGTGTGTAGATAAGTGTTTTTATTTCAGTGGTTACAAATAATGAATTTTAAAAATAATGTTGCAAAAGTTTCATAAATAAATTAGGAGGAAGAATTTTAAATTAATTTTGTACCAAAGGATTCGAAATTAATTGAAAGTTTGTTAAACTAAATGATGATTTTATATGTACGAACTAATTGAGCAATATAGTAGACGTCTGGACCACATTTTATGTAGCCTTTATTGTGAAACAAGGTTTTTGTTTTCAGAGTATTCAAGAGTATATTATGAAAAGGCTCAGTTTGTCTTTGACAGCAATTTGTTTTGCATTTTGTTACTGACAACTGCAAACTTAGCATCGCTTGTTTATCATTGTTGTATTCAATTTGGCTGTAGTTAATTGTTTTTGAGACTAAAGTATATGTTAAAAGTTCGCTAGTTTCTTTGTATACTTAACACTACATTAAAATTAACACAAAGAAACTCATATAATAAATTCTATAAATTTCATATAGAGAAACTAGCAATGGTTAAAATGAACAACCCCTTCTAGTTCCCTAAGCAAGTGTTAAACAGTGTCAGCAGCAACTGTTCTTATACATAACTAATCTCCTTATTCTGTGTTCATAAGTAGTAATTAATTATTTTTATTAAAAAAAAAAGTGTTTTAATATATTTAATTATAAAGAGCATCAATAAACGAAAAGCATCTTTTGTTAAACAACTAACTCAGACATCATATCTGCATAGGAAACTAAGTTTGTTACACATTAAATAGACTGTACCAACAAAAGGAATTTAAAAAAATAAAATGAAGTTTAAGTGTCGTTTCATAACTGTGGATGTGACATGTATTCATCCAAGCAATGGATTGAAGCTGGAGGAAGTCCCCACAGAAGGCAAAAACATTTCAATCGGTTGGCACTTCAAATGTATTTTATTGATTGAATATCTGCAAAAAGGTAAAACAATAAATTCAGAGTACCACTGCAATACATTGCATAAATTAAATGTAAAAATACGACGAAAACGGCCTGGCTTACAACACGAAAATATAATTATTCATCAAGACAACTTACCAGCGCACAACAGTGTTTTAATAGTGGCTAAAATCAACGAATTAAAGTACAAGTTGCTTGACCACCCACCTTATTCTCCTGATTTAGAACCCAATGAGTTGTGCCTGTTCCCAGATCTAAAAAAATTCCTAGCTGGCAAGTGGTTGACCTCAAATGAAGATGCAATTACAGTTGTAAACCACTATTTTGATGGCCTTGAGGAAAACTATTTTAATCAAGGAATAGAATTGCTAGATAAGCATTGAACTAAGTGCATTGAAGTTTCAGGAGATTATATTGAAAAATAAAAATGTTTTGGAAAAACTAACTATTCTCTTACTGTGCTAGGCTAAGAAGTTTTTGAACCGCCCTCGTAGCATTAAACCCTGCCGCATGCCATTTTTCAGTGAGATTATCCAGACGTTATGAGTTGAAATTAAATTCATTCACACTTATGTATATCTCACTAATTTGAAAAGAACTTTAAAGCCATCTGACAAGTGAAATATCAGCTGTCAGTCATTGTGATATTGTGATAGTTGATTTCAAATCCCATGTACGAGTGAATAACTTAAACTAGAAGAGATCGGAAAAAAGTGAGAAATCAGTTAAAAAATGTTTTATTAAGAAAAACATAAACCTTACACAATTAACAAATTCATTTAACAACTGGTTACGTCAAGAAGTAAAATTTCATAATTTTGGCTTATGAAAATCCAAGAGAAATTATTGAGCGGTCTTTGTTTACAGAATGTGACACTTCTATTTATTGTGTTTCTTTTTGTCGAACTTTTTTCGACTGAAAATGTGTTTACGGAGATTGAATCATGCTATCGACATACATACATACATACATACATATGTATATTACAAGAATAATTTTTGCCTATTATTAATGATTTTTATTATTTATTGATGCTGAACTGAAACAATAAATTTATTGCAAAATTAATTTTCCAACCGCATAATTTCACGAAATTCCGCTGTTAATTGTTCGTGATTTTATAACTTGAGTACCCGTCAACCATTTTCAAGCGAGTACCTACGTTGGAAACGTTTACTTTCATTGATGGTTTAAAAAAAAACATCAACAAGTTTTCTATGAATATACATTATACAGGCACTTTTACGATGATGGTTTTGAAGAAATTTTGAAGAAATTTAGCTATTTACACGAGTTTGAAGCATTTTGAAGAAAATTTCAATCGTGTAAATCTAGCTTAAGAATTTGTTCGCTTATTCGAACAATCATTATTTAAAGGGATACCCTAATAGTTATGTAAATCTATATGTTTTTATTTGTAAGTATCATCTGTATTTGTAGTCATATATAAATTAAAAATTTTAAACTCTTTTTTTTTTTTTTGTTGTCCAAACACGTAAAATAAACAAAAATAAAATCATCATACACATTACAGACGTCTGTGCAAAAAAAAAAAAACAGCACAATCATACAACCAGGGAAATCAGCTGAGAGCCACATCAACAGTATCAGTTACTAAGCAGAGTTTTCAAGGAATTTATTCTATAGCGCTAAACATTATTTTAATTTTTCAATGTTTAATTTTTTTTTCATTTTAATAATGTGAGGTAAATAACAGTATCTGGTGCCAAGCAGAGTTTAGAAGGAATTTGATCTTTAAACACCAACATTATTTTGAAAAAAATTTTTTTACAGACACATTATTATTTAACATTTTACTATATTTATACAATGGTGTTTCTGTTATTCTACAGCTTGCTTATTATATTTATTACACATTTTACACATTTAAGAGAGAGAGAGAGAGAGGTTATTTATTATGTGTTTATGTATGTATACATGTAAGTGTGTTTTAATAAATTTAATACAAGCATACATCTGCATATAAATGAATAAATACTTGTATTTTGGCATAATGCTGGATAATTACGTTATTTAAATAATAATAACAATTCAACAACCACAGACACCAACACTTGCAAATACTTATTTAAATACAAAACAAACACAAAAACACTTGCTCACTTACTCTGTAAAATAGATGATGAATTTCATTTATGAAAACATATGTATATGCTTGCATCCTTATTTACACACACACAATACATACACTAATACATCAAAAAAATATCCCTTAATTATACATACCATAACGAAAAGGCTTAGGGGTAGACAAGGCTATTTGCTTTTTCATTAATTTATTTTGCAGTAGAATCCTTCAGGGCAGACTGTTGAAGTTGCAGCCGTTTGGAGTACGGGTGTCATAAAAAAACATTGACTAAATGTTTTAAAAACGTACTTTTACACTTAAATGCATAATGAGCGGGGCATAATAAAAAAATAACAACATTTGGTCAGTAATTGATTGACATGGTTAAAACAACTAAACTGTGTTTAAGCGCAAATACCAGACAATCAACTGGGAAATTTAATGTTGATATTATTGTGAATTATAATATGTAGGATTTTATATACAACCAATTCAAGGACTTTGGAAGCCGTAGGAAATTCTGAGCAAGAAGTTTTCATAGCAAAGTGGCATTAAGATAAAAAGGAAATATTACTAGAAAACAGAATAGATAAATTAGCATTTGACAATTCTAACTGCCACACAGGATATGCAATGAGTTTTTTTTTGTCCAACTTTGATTTGTCTAATGATCTATTGAACTTTGTTTATATTACTTGCTATTGGCTGTAAACTTTAAAAATTCGGTTTTAAATGCGGTTTTTGTTTTTAATAATTTATATGTCATTTTTAAGGGCACATATCTGTCATTTGTTCTCACTTAGCTATTGAATACTATAGTGTAAACAACAAAGTTTTATCTGCTTCAGAAATGTAGAATTTTGTACCAACATTTGAAAATATAATTAGACAATGTTTTGTATTTTGTGGAACCAATAGAGTCTCATATCTGTCCAGATTATCTTATTGAAAGCGATCATTGACCAAAAAACGCACAGAATATGCGGCTATAAATGAAATGCGAATATTCGGCCACATTTTTTTAGTACCTGTAAAAGCCCATTTATACAGAAGTAGTTAGGCAGTTTCTTCTTACCCGCTTTATAGTCGAGACCATGGTCCTTGCGACTACTAACTGTTTTGATCGATACAGAAAGCTCTCTCTCTATATCTCTATATCTCTGTTTCTGAGATTTGCTTTGCACCAGAACAGGCTATGCAAAATTGGCTTGAATCGTTCTTGGCCTCAAAAGGGCAGTTCTTTTGGCGCAAAATCCATATCTTTCCGGAGAGTTGGAAAAAGTCCATAGCTACAAATGACCAATATTTTTAATAAATTTATATTGTACAAGTGTTTAAAAATTAAAGTTAAATTTAAAAAAAAAAATCCAGCATTTTTAATATATCAGCACTAGAACCTCCACCTTCGCGCAGTTTGTTTGCCAAGTAATATTCTTTATTATGACAGCATCTACAATAGTTACTGAACCAAGGCTTATGACATGCGTTACACTATCATATAGTTGAGAGGCAAGACAAATATTTTATAAAGGAATGTTAGGAACTAAATCAATCGGCTCATTGCCTGTTAGGCTACATAGTTGCCTTTCTGTTACCTCGCCAGCTCATTCTATAGCATTATTGCACTCATTAACCTATGTAGATGTTAATAAATAATCAGAACTTATAGATCTGTAATCGTTTAGTTTATACAGATTACTAAAAGAAACTTCTACTTACTGGCAGGCAACAAGAAAATACAAGTGGTGGATCCATGTCTCATTTATAGTTATGAAACGACGCGTGAGATCCATTTAAATTTTCTTAAAACGATCTAAACACGCTTGAGAAATTTTCATTCAAATGCGTTTTTGGTCGACTGTTAACAAATGCGGCACCCATCCTGCAGAAAGCCTTTTCATTTGTAGTCCTACATGAAAAATTAAATGGAGTCGATCATTTGAGATGGCCATGATATTAGCTATTTCACGCACTTTTATTCTTTTATTTTTATTTTTTTATTTTTATTACTTGTGAGTGCTGTAGCTTAATTGGTTAGCGCATTTGATCATTAAGCATGAGTTGGTATTTTTATAGCCCGGGTTCGATTCCCAGCCGCTGCCTCTAAAACAACGTCAGATTCTGATAATTATTAGTTTTTTTTTCTATTCATCATAACTAATATTTATCACAGCGGCCTCCTTCGTTGATATAGCATTCAAACGCCACCGAAGTAAAATAATTAAATAAAGGCTATAAAATCAAGCTTTAACATTAATGTGTCTACTCACCACCAGAGGCGCTGCAATGCTGCACTAAAACAAACATAATGCGCAATTGCAGAGTTGTGATATAAAGCTTTCTTCTACTTTCACCACCTTTACTTCTTCAATATATCCCCTTTCCACAGAAAGTAACGCAATTATATATAGGCATATTAATTGCCTGAGTGTTACCTACTTCTCTTTAAAAAAAAAAAAACTAAAATTTAAGTAAATAAAGACCTAGATTGAATTTAAAAATCGATGTCTTCCGATTTGGATGAAATTTCACCAAGGTTAGTACTATTGGATAGTAGGCTAGAGACAAATTTTCAGCTCTATCAGTCCAGAAGTGCCGGAGTTAGAGGGGCTCAAAGTTGGACATTTTGGTCAATTTTGGTCATACAGGGGTTTTTTTAAATGAGTGTAACTTTTCACCTATTGGTCCTAGGAAAAATTTTCTAAAGGACTTTAGATAGCAATTTCTTCAATCATTTCAGAAATATTTTTTTTTAATTTTTAAAATTTTTTTTTTTTGAAAGACATCGATTTTTAAAATTGGGTCATTTGACGTGAAATTCACCATATATAAAGACCTAAACATAAAATTTAACTACATATAGATGTACGATTGAAGCAAAAATTGAATTAGCAGAGTACGCGAAAACCGGAAACATTGTGACTTTTGTGTAGAGTGTCATTCATAAGCAATAATCATAAAATTATACTGAATAACACTTAAAATAACCATTTGCAGTCTAATAAACTTATGCTCAAAGTATTCTGATTCTAATATTTAGACAAAGACATGCTTGGTATACTACGTATCAAACATGCACAAAAACTAAAAGCCCCTCCAAATACCACATCGTAATACAACACTTTCTCTTGACCATAAATCATTTTACACATACATACATTGTGTGAGCACAAGAGGCCATGATTAAATAAATACATAAATAAATTATTAAATAAAAATTACATACAGTTTAATGTAAATACATATATTTACTATTTTTTTTTTTTGTAATTTCTTTTTCAACCAAAATGCTGCTTTTTAAGTGGTAAATTATTTTACAATTTATAGTCTCTTGGTGTTTGGTTTTTTGTTTGCCTGGGTGCTACAATGATTCGTTTTGTTGAATATTATTTTTTAATTTCCATTTTGCTTTAGCTCTGTGTTGCATTTATGAATAATACAATGAGTGAATGTCCTTTATAAAATACTCATTAAATTTAAACTATAAACAAACACACAGACAGACAGACAGACAGACCGTCTATTTATACTAGAGGGCTTTAAATGCAAGAGCATGTGTAAGCACAGGTAAGTGAAGTTGTTTTTTTGTTCATATTTCTTTGCCTTTTTTAACATGTTTATTTACCAGGGCTTTTTGTGGAGTCGATAGCTACACGGAGAATAATACAGCAAATGTTGTCTGTTTAGAGTCTATTAAGTAAATCTACTCCAAGTCTTTTACAGTATTCCATTGATTTATTTCACCTCAAAAATATTTCTCTCAATTCAATTTGACATTATTTTTTCTTTTACTGTATTTATTTATATACGTATGTGTGGTCGCCTGAAAGGTTGTGTAAATACAAATAAATTACTTGATATTAATTGCCAGTAGATGAATGTAATTAAAAAGAAATGCTGCACAAAAAAAACCCCAGCCAACGTCAAATGCATGATAAAAGACACAAAACGAAAGGTGTGTGTCTGCGCTAAGGGCATTATGTGACGCTATCAAAGCAGAACCAGTAACAAGATGTAAGCTAATGTATTATTATTAATATATTCAGAACTTTAAAAAATTTATTTAATTTTCTTCTGCTTTAAAATTTAAGTATTAAAAACATACGAAAAAAAACGTTAAGTCTACAAAAAACTTCTCTATCAGCAATTCTTAAGTTTCTGTGACCTGTAACAATAGAGTTCTTCTATTTCCCCCCTTTAACACTTAACTTCAACTCAAATATTTATCTTTTTCAACTTTTGAAATCAAATTGCTTGACATGTGTAAATTTAGTCATATTTCATCTTTCATTGTTAGAATTAATGTTGTTTGCAACATTGTCCCTTATTTTCTTTTAAGTCTGCAAACTTAAAACATTGTACGAGTATGTGTATTTTACATCAAACACTTATTTTTGCACACATTGATAATGATATTTGACTTACCTCTTTATGACCCTTAGATGGGTATTAGAATCATGATTATAATAATGTTGAAGACAGTGGAGATAATGATGATGTCGTTGTTAATACTTTGTGATTTATTTGTTATAGTTTGTTGATGTAAAAATCGATTGGTATATTAGGTTTTAAGAGGACGTTTAACACAAACTAATTTTTTAAATTGCTTGCAAAACAAATCAATTAACTTATTAGAGAATACAGTTAAAAGGTTTGGTTTCCAAAATTCACACAAAAACTATTAACCCATTATTGACCGCTAAAGCTAAAGGGCTAACTAAGCAGAGGGTTTCAGAGACTAATTAAGGATATTTTTCACAAAATTTTCCTTCCCAATGTCTAGTTTTCTAAATATGAAATACTGGCCAAAAATACTGGTCAAAATAAAAAAACAATTATGATATTTTTAAAAAAAGAAATTTTTCCTTTTTTTTAAAGGCATTTAATACGCCTGCGTTACTTTCTTTGGAAAGCGGATAGATAGAAGAAGTAAAGGTGGTGCAAGTAGAAGAAAGCTTTATATCACAACTCTGCAATTGCGCATTATGTTTGTTTTAGTGCAGCATTGCAGCGCCTCTGGTGGTGAGTAGACACATTAATGTTAAAGCTTGATTTTATAGCCTTTATTTAATTATTTTACTTCGGTGGCGTTTGAATGCTATATCAACGAAGGAGGCCGCTGTGATAAATATTAGTTATGATGAAACGAAAAAAAACTAATAATCATCAGAAACTGATGTTGTTTGAGTGGCAGCGGCTGGGAATCGAACCCAAATGCGCTAACCAATTAAGCCACAGCACCCTTCTTCAGTACTTCTAATAATTGAGTGTACATTTTTGTTGGTCCTGGACTGATTTGGGAATGAATTAATAGCCTCACTGTTGATCTCCATGTCTTATTTTAGCAAATGTGTTGTTACTTCGGAACGAAAATCTATTTGTTAAAAGGATTTTTGCCTTCTAGAGCTTTGCCTATATACAATGCAATTTCCATGCATTGACCTTAGTGTTACCTAAATAATTAGTCCCTATTGTTCACCATCACTTGTTTCTCTTAACATATGTTTCTCGAAACATATGTAAATTCAACCAACAACCCAGGTTCGAATCCTAAGCCAAGAATAATTATCAATAAATTTTAATAATAATTTTCATGTAACAATTCCTACCTTCAGTAAAAATAATTTAATGAAAAATTAAATTTAATGAACTCGAGCCGAAATAAAAGAAATATCAATGATTTAAAAATTAACAGTTCAAATAAAAATAATAATTGTTCTTCACCATTACAAATTTTATATTTCTGAAAACCGATTTAAAAAAGCATAGTTAACTTTGGAAATAAACTGCAATAAAATGGGTGGTCGAAAAATTGACCAGTGGCAAAAAATTGCTTAAAGACTATTATCATATTATTATATTATTAAAAGCTTATTATAGACTCCTATTATATACAAAATACTGCTGATTTTGCTCTCTATAAGCCAAAAAAGAACAAAACTTCACTAGCTATAGGGCACTCAAAATTCTCCAAAACTCTGCAAATAACCCTTATTTGCTCTATTGCCTTTTTGCACATTTATACATGTCAACACATTACGTATATTTTTGTCTGCATAATCATAAAAAAAACTATGAATGAATGTCGAAATGTTTCTACAAAACAGCAGCTACTGTAACAAATACAGCCAAAGTTAAGGAGAGAAATTTTCAAAGTGCATTGAATACTAAAGAAATTGATTAATCGTGTGGAAATAATGTTTATGCATTTTGTCATAGTTAACACTTTTGCTGTTTTTGTGTTTTTTTTTTTCTGGGAAGTTGCTAAACAAACTTTTAAAATAAAAGACTGGCCAAATGATGGATACTACATTTTAAATTTGTTTTAGATGCTTTAGATATTTGGTCAATAAAATACGATAGTTAGCATTTCTATTGTAAGTTTTAAATTTAAAGGAAACATAAGTTTAATTCACAACTGACGTTGTATGTTGTACCAGCTGTGTTCTATATAACATTATTTCTTGGAACAAAAAACAAATGTACCAGATTGAAATAGTTCATAAAAGTATTAACCCTAGGATGTACGACTGGGCTTTTCGAGGCCCATTTTGATTTGAAGTAGTCGCCAAGTATTTACATTTGCTCTGAGCGAAGAAATATTTTATGTCAACTACCTCTAATGCCTTCTGAACATAATGAATTCAGTAAAATATTGTTACTATTGATTTCGTAGAACAACCTTGTCTGTTTATGTAAAAATGTGGTAAGTGTACCTACTGGGCCTCATGAAGTCCATATGGAAAATAATGACATTTGATCCACATTTAACACAATTGATCTTCTGATTGACGTTAAGTTGCAAAAATGTGAGTAAAAAAAAGACATCATTGACAGCCACCCCCATCCCACGCACACGCCCAAGTCTGAGCCACGCATTAACAATTAGTGCGGTACAAGACTTCTACACAGGAGAAAAAAGGGCCTCGCTAGGCCCAGTAGAGTCACTTACCACTGCCTAGGCAGTCAGACATCCTAGGGTGGAGTTGAAATATAGTTCTGTAGAGAAGCAGGTACTCGGATTTTTACTATTGTTCAATTCAAAAATGATGTTGCATGTTGTATATTGTATGTTACAAGTATCTGATTGTGAACACAATTTTAAGCAAAGTCGTATGTTATTGTTGGCAAACCTTCAAAATGACAAAAGAAAAATCTTTTAAAAACAACTACACGAATATAACGCCCTGGCCCACGATATCGAACGATAACAATCGCTTAGATAAGACTTACGACACAAACTTTTTATCGTATCTATTTTTTACTCAATCAAGTTTGTTTATTCCACAATCAAGTTTGTGTCTTAAGTCTTATCTAAGCGAACGTTATCGTTCGACATCGTGGGCCAGGGGGTAAAAATTTTTCAAAATTAAAACATACCGTAATATTTATAGCAATATCTATTATTAACATTTTTATACCCTCCACCAGCAAGAGTGGTGAATTAGGGTATATTACGTTTGTCATTCCGTATGAAACTTTTTTAATATTCATCTGAGACCCCACAAAGTATATATATTTTATTCATCCACATCAAATTCCAAGTCGTCTGTCTGTCTGTCTGACTCTGTAAACCACTCTCACCTCTAAGAAGAGAAGAAAACATTTATAGTCCTCCTAAGCAGTTTGGTATTGAAAATCAGCAAAATCGGTGAAGTAGAACCCGAGGTATGGACCAAAATGTGAGATAACCTTTTTTTAATGGATTTATTTATTATGGAGGCATATAAATTTAATATTTAGTATTTTTCTTGTAATTTTTTTAAATATATCGCAGATATTGCCATGAAATTTTGTATATACACGTTATTTCTATGACAAAAGAAGAAATTGTGACGAAAATAGTAAGAATCGGTGCATGACTTTTCATAGACCCCATACAAATATCTTCCCGAAATAAGCTTAATGATAAATAAATGCCTGTAAAATTGGAATATTAATACAAAATTTATTTTTGTTTTACTAAACAATTTTTAAGCTTGAGATCACTTTTTGTTTTTATAAAAGATTTTTTATTTTTATATATAAATTACTCGATATTTCGATTTGCTTTGGAAATCTACTTCAGGAGTTATATAATTTTAATGTTTTGAAAAATAACAAATTTTCTATGTGTAAATAAATAAAGGGTGTTCCAACTAGAACGCAATTTTTAAATGATTGATGCAGCAACCGAATTGTTTCTCTTGCTGTATGACATGTGGCGCCGTCTTGTTGAAACCACATGACCTCCACATTCATTTCTTCAATTCTAGGCAAGAAAAAACTGGTTATCATTTCACCGAACACCATTGACTACTTGCGCTTTACCTGACTCATTTTCATAAAAAAAAGGTAAAAAGGTCACACCACACAGTGACACATTAAGGATGCATTTGCTTCTCGTAACTCACTCGAGGATTTTCCGCACCCCAAACTCGTCGCATTCTGCCTATTGACGAAGCCATCAAGATGGAAATGGGCCTCGTCACTGAAGATGATTTTATCGGCAAAATTAGCAATTTCCTGTTGTCTCTCCAATACCCAATTAACGAACTCCCTTCGTTGTCCATGGTCAGCTAGCTTCAGTTCCTGAGTCAATTGAACTTTGTATGCATGAAGATGCAAATCTTTCGTCAAAATTCGCTGGATAGTGGATTTGGAGACACCAATTTGCTGAGCTCGGTGTCGAATTGAGGTGAATGGACTTTGAGCGACATCATCACGTACAGCTGCGACATTTTCCGTAAATCGACCTGGTTGAAGGCGCGTTGTTGTCTTTACATTACTAACAGACCCAGTTTCGGCAAATGTATCCATTAATCTCTTTACAGCTGACTCTTTTGGAGCATTATTGTGACCCCAAATTGATCGCAATTTGCGAACTGTAGCCGCAAAACTTTTACCATTTTGGTAAAACAATTTCACAATGAGAATGCGTTGTTCATTTATGTACCGCTCCATTTTTACTAACCTCGTACCTTCTACTAGGAAACAATAACAATTGTTCACATGTCAAACAATGACACTTTGAATGGCGCCAACTTTAAAAATTGCGTTCTAGTTGGGACACCCTTTATTTTGGTATTAGTTTGAAAGGGGTTAAAATTGTAATTGTAATTAAAAATAATGTTTATATACTTAAATATAAAATTGTAATAGAATCAGAATATTAACGATGAATTTGTAAATAAATTTTTGTTTGGTTGAAACTATTTGAAAAGTGGTTCTGATTTGGTTGGGTCGTATGGTAACAGCTTATAAGACATGGTTAGGGTAGGGTCCAGAGCAGACATAAAAGTGATACTGCTAACTAATTTCTAAATCCCTCATTTCCAAATCCACTCAAAATCTATCTATTTCCTTAGCATTAAATTAATCTTTATTCTAGTGTGCACTTGAATTTGTTGTGTTATATCTGGTTCAGGATTGACTGAAAAATTAACCCTCGTCTGACTGACACAGCCGGTAGCCAGCAAGGTGCACACTGTTACAGAACATCCCTTTTTCCATCTAATCCGCCACATCAACAAAGGCCAGTTCCATAACAGTACCTCAAATTGCAAGTTTCTAACTAAGTGCGAAATATATTATAATAACATTTCAAATTGAAAAAGCTCTGGCCAGACTCATGTGTAAGACGAAGGGTTAGAGCACAAACATCATCAGACAAATTGCTGGCGAAATAATTGATAAGCAGCAAATCGTTTAAATTTATTTAGTTTATTTCAAAGTCATGTTTGTAAAGGTTTGTTACTTTTCAATTGCTTCCTACGTTCTTTAAAGTAACACAATTACTGCAGCTATCTTAAAATAAAAATCTAATTTAAGGGTTTTTGAATGTTAATCCCTTTTAAAGCCGACACTTCACAAGACAAATTGCTGGCGAAACAATTAATTAACAGCAAATGTTTCTTTAAATTAAATTTTCAAATAATTGCCCTGCAAGCAGGCAGGCATTTAAGTGTTAAATTTTGTCAAGTACTTAAAATTTAATACACATACTTGCAATAAATTTAATTGCATTTACTAATGATTAAAAACTACTTATAATTATGTGCGTTTAATAAATTATAAACTGTTAAATTAAACATATGGCGGAAAAAAACGTGAACAGTAGGGTGGCTCTTATTTAGCATTTTATTAATTTTACTATTCTAACAAGGTGTAAAAT
The DNA here is from genome assembly GCA_916048285.2 of Bellardia pandia. NCBI lineage: Eukaryota > Metazoa > Arthropoda > Insecta > Diptera > Calliphoridae > Bellardia > Bellardia pandia. Next base: position 93,874,363 of record OU696531.1, on the reverse strand, counting down.
TATCAAGAATAAGGCTGAAAGTACAACCACCAAACGTTATACAATTGTGATAGTTTTCATTATTTGATTCTTAAATTGCCAAATTAGGGCCAACTTAATGTGTGTGTGTGTGTGAAACTCTCTGTGGCATGTGTATGTGGAAAGAGGGAGAAAAAGGTTGCAAATTATATTTTTGTGTGTTTAAAAGAGTGTAAAAACCAGGTCGTAATTCTTAACTTTGTGTTACTCTTGTGTATTTGTAGTTGTAATAGTAGTTGGTTTAGTTGGCTGCCATTACAACATTTTCATGTTCTCCTGCTCCTGGCTCTTCTAGTTTCTTTCTTTGCAGTTAATGCAAGGAAACCTCAATGTCATCAAATAGTTGCTCTTTAATAAAATTTCAACAAATTACTTTGCTTGCCATCTTTTTCGTGTAACCCGGTTTGTCCACAATTATGGAGACAGTGGTTTGATTTGATATATTTTCTTCAAAATAAAGAAAGATGCACTTTTTTTAAACAACTCGGTATTAGCTAAAAATATGTCAAAAAATGTGTGCTTAAAATCCGGTGACACTGTAAAAACTTTTCTAATAAAAGCTGTTGAATACAATGAAGTTGAATTTTATCACTGCACACACACCACTGTCTCTGGTATGGTTGATTGTATAAACATTTCAGCATTTCATACGTTTCGTTTAACAATAAATTTGCGGTTGAATGCAATTCAACTGGTATGCTCACTTGTTTTTTTCTTCGCTGACGGTACATCTTCCTTTCACCATCTCACCGAATTTTTTGTACTTCTCCGAAAAAAAAACCACAAAGTGGTGACTTAACACGGTTTTCACTCAAACTACAAGATCTTGCCTTGGTTTGACATCCTTCGCGTTGCTGGCTGGAAAAGGTTGGTGCTTTTAAAAATGCATACTTGTACAAGGTATAATTACTGGCAGGCTTTACATTGTGTATACAAGGTTAACTTGTGGTTTTGTTCTTAAACGAAATACTACAAGTGATGATGGTGGGTTAAAGGAATAAGCTTATCTTTCTTTTATTTCTCTCACACTGTTTTACGTTTTTGGCTTTATTTGTGCAAACTCTGGAATGTTATGGTACGTCAGAGTAAGATGCATGTGTAAGTGCATGCAAACATATGACAGATGTTAAGACAAAACTCATACACACAGGCCGACAGACAGCCAAACAAAGCGACACTCAAAGAGCTAGATACAAGATACATTTGAATAAAATTCTACAAAGTTAATTACAAAATAAAATGTTGTGATGTTTTAAATATGTTATCCAGGCAGCAGCAGGTAAAAGCTATAGAATAGAATCCTTTTACTAAGTAAAATGTATAAAATAGTTACCAATTTTTTGTTTTGTGTAGTAAAGGTGTTTGCAAAAACACCTCAAAGGTATTTTCGCATTAAGTATGTGTTTTTGTTTTTCCGAAATAAATTTAGCTTTGTGTCAAGTTTACACTTTTGCGTTTATATAAAGACATCATGGGTGAGGACCTCAAGTTTGGCCTTCTCTTCGGAAAACTAAAATTTACTTGAAGACATTTTTAAAACAGAAATTTAAATATAAAAATATTTTTCTCTTTGAAAATACAAAAAAAAATTGAGGCATATACACAGTGGCCCAAAATTACCGTAGTGGTTTGAATTGCTTATAACTTTTTCATTATAATTTTTTTTCTTTTTTTTAGTATTTTGTAAAGAAGACTTTTGGAATTTTCTAAGAGAATCAGAATTAGCATAATTTGTTTGATTAATTTGAATATAAATTGGAATGTAGAAACGAGTTGATCGATGAGGAACCTTAAAGTTGCTGAGTAGGAAGTCAGAACAGACTGCACCATTTATTAGGTTAAATAAAAATGAAACGCTAAGCTAGTTCTTCTGCTCTCCAATGTTGGTAATTTTATTAATGCAAGCCTTGTAGTACAAGGAGGAATAATGACGTTAGGATTCCATGTTGAATTACCCAAACAAAAAAGAAGAAATTGTTTTTGCACTGATTCTATTATATTTTTGAGATAATCCGCATCCGGATTCCAAATTCCAAGATTGGTCTGACTAGAGATGTGTATAACTGTTTAGTAATGATTGGTTCAGTAAACTTTTTAGCCCATCGTTTTATAAAAGCCCACACACCAGAAGCTTTGTTTACCATCATATATATGTGTTTTTTGAAATTTAATTTTTAATTTTTTGAAATTTGAAATTGTTGAGCTTTATTTTTCAAATCAACGATCCATTGTTTTGACTCAGCTTGCATTTCGTCGGGTTGGACCTTTAGAGACAATAATAAACCATATAGTTATATAATTTCGACAACAAGGGGCAGTAAGAAACCTTCCTGGTGGTGGCAGAAGACGAACGGTGCACACGGATGACAATATTGAACTGGTACAGAGTAGTATTCGGGAAGATGGAGAAACATCAACCAGCAGACGTTCAACACAACTTGGCCTCTTACGAACGTCGCTGCAAAGAATTTGGCACACAATAGGAATGTTTCCATACAAGATTCAGCTTGTCCAAGAATTGAAACCGACAGATTGCCAACAACGACTTGATTATGTAAAACGCAAAATGAAATCATAATTTTATTCATAATTGAATTATGCGCGAAGAAGCCCATTTCCAATTAAATGGGTTCATTAATAAGCAAAACTGCGGAAAATCCGACATTAGTTCAATAGCGAGAATTGCACTCACCTGATTGTACGATTTGGTGTGGTGTTTCATCGGAAAGTAGAATTGGTTTTCATCAATGCTGTCAGATATCGGTCAATGTTGTAAAAAATTTGAAGGCCAGCAATGGAAAAACCATCCGCAAGTATGGTTCCAATAAGATACAGCCACAGCGCATACTGCAAGGGAAACAATGGCTCTTTTAAAAGACAGCTTTGGTGAACGAATTATTTCGCGTACAAGTGATTTAAATTGGCCTTCGCGTTCACCGGATTTAATCACCCCAGACTGTTTTCTGTGGGGTTATTTGAAAGGAAAAGTCTACATTAATAAGCCTAGAACCAGCCAGCAACTAAGAAAGCAATATACGCGACGAAATAACCAACCAGCGTTGCCAACTTAGCCCTTTTCGAGCTAAATTTAGCCAGATTTTAGTCACTCAAAACGCTAAAAAAAATTCGCCCTAAACTAAAAAACGCATAAATCTAGCACGTTTTACAATTATCTTTTAGCTCTTTTAGCACGTTATTACTTTTAACTTGATATGGCAACATTTAAGTTTTTTCGTACTTTTTTCTTCCTTTAATCTAAGAGGCCCTTTACACGATGCAATTTTTCATGCAATTAATTGCATGCAATTGTTGTTAGTAGGAGAACGGGGCAGAGAAGCAAGAGTGGTAGAAAAAGTTGCACGACTTTCGTTTTTCATGCAATTTTTTTACATATCCTTTTACCATCGAAATAATGCTATTAGTAATAACCCATTCCTTAAACTGTATAGTTTTGCCAAACACAAATTGAGATATCCGTACTCCAACGCAAAAGTTGAGAGGAGTTTTAGTGTCATGAATTTATTCAAAAATAAAATTAGAAACAAAATGGCATTAAATACGTGTAACAGTTTATATAGCCTAAAAATAGATAATGTATGTTGTTCAAACTACAAAATACCTGACGAAATGTGCTCAAAAATTAATTCGAATGAAACATATAAAAAATCTAAATATTTTATTGATATTGTCTTATGGACTGAAAATGATGATGAACAAGAAATCGAAATTTTGTTCAGTAACGACCAATTTTAAATGTATATGTACTATTTAATACTATGTATTTAATCTACGTACATATGTATGTACCTTATTTTTTAAAATGTAATATGAAATGTAATTGAAATATGTATCTCATGGTAGTAATTTTTTTCTAATAAATTATTTTATAAAAATGTGTTTGTTGTTTTGCTTTTTAAAAGCAACATTTTATAATTTCGCCCCTTTTCGTACTTTATCGAAAATTTTAACAGGATGTGGCTTTAAACGGATTTTTTCAATTTAGCCCTTTTTTCCAAAATGTTTACGCGTTTTGAGTCTTCAAAGTTGGCATCACTGTAAACAACATAAAACCTGAAGTTTTGCGAAAAATGTGTTGGAAATAGCACAGATTTGTGAAGCCAAAAATGGCCACCACTTGCGAGATATTATTTTGCATAACTAAACTAAAAATATTCCACATTTATATACTGAGTCTCCAAAGTTGGCATCACTGTAAACAACATAAAACCTGAAGTTTTGCGAAAAATGTGTTGGAAATAGCACAGATTTGTGAAGCCAAAAATGGCCACCACTTGCGAGATATTATTTTGCATAACTAAACTAAAAATATTCCTCATTTATATACTGTATTAAAAAAATTTAATAATTATTTCTTAAATAAAAAATTATAACGAATTCAAACCCCCTCGTTAATTTTGGCTCACCCTGTATTTAGGTGGAAGCTATTTAAGATTCGGCTCAGTCGATAATAGCACTCTAACTTGTTTTAAGTTCTTTAATATATGTGACCCGGCCTATGGAAAGGTGGCTTATGACTCAAAAAAGAAATTGCGAGACACAGCTGTTAAAGATAAACAATGCATTTCGTCAGTTTCTTAGTAGTTTTGCTTTTGCATTATGAACAGTCATGCCCAAAAGGCAACCAAAAAAGACAAAAGAGCATAAATCAGATACATTCGTGTGTGCATATAAAGAGCGATGTTTTTTTCAATGCAAAGCACTGACCAGTTTCTGACCGAAAAAAAATCGTGTGAGGCCTCATCTCCTGTAGGAGATTCGACGAGCAACTTCAAAGGTTTCAACAAGGATAGCGATGAAAAAAACTGTTTAATACTGCTAAGTAAATATTTTTTGTGTAAAACAGCTTTTTTTTGTAAAATCGTTTTTGCAGCGTTCAATCCTCTTTTTAAATTTTTCAATTCCATTTAATGATTCTGGATTTTCAATAAAATTCTGTTTTTCTTTCATTTGTGCTCTTCTTTCTCTACATTTTTAGTACACTTCTAAGCAAGTTAGGCCTTTATAATTTTCACCACGTGAAATAGTGTCTCAAAAACTAACGAAACCCAAAAAAAAAAGTGGAAAACATTTTTTTACATATATCAATGTAACAGCAGTGTTAAGAAATTGTAGATTTATTAACACTTTTTTTCAAAACTAGCCTACTGTGCACCTACAGACAACATCTACAACAGATAATTAACAGACGCAAGCATTGTATAAATTTTAAATCAATAATTCATAAATAGTTCTTTGAAACTATGATATTGATAACAACCTTCAGTCTGCCCTCGTTAGACGGTATTTGTTGTGCAAATATTAATTATTTAAAGTTGTTTTTACTTTTAAGCAGTTTTTTGCACATTAATTTTTAACATTTCTTGCAAAACATTTTTTACTATTTTGTTCTATTGAACCACGAATGAGTTAAACAAGTCATGTGTAACTTTAGCACATTTTGGATAGAATAAACATACAAAAGCAAAAATGTTTTCGAACATTTGAGCGACAAATTAAAAGAAAGGGAAAGCGAGCAATAAAAACTACCATAAAATAAAACTAACTAACTTTCTGAGTAATTTATTTTTTATTCTTCATTTCTATTTCAAATCAAAGTTTGCTGAGAAAAACCTCATTACCATTGTATGTATGTATGTATGTTCAGCATGCACTTCATTTCAACTAAAACATAAATGTGTTAATGAAAATTTAAAAATTATATGAATGTTTACACCTTCCTATAGAAGGGCTTTTTTATTGTCACTCTTCCCTCTTTTTCATACATTCATTTAGTATCTAATTTGTCACACCCTAAAACTTTGCGCTGGCTATTAGAAAAACTCTGAATAGGTTTTCAAATTTGCTTTGAAAAAGTTTTTCATTTAAATGCCAAAAAGTGTAAGAAAAAAACAAAATAGCAAGCAGTAAATGAAATCTACAAATTATTAAGCAATTTTTGTGAAACTGAAAAGTCAAACAAAAAAAAACTTTTTTGTTGGGCCACCACTTAGGAGACGACCCCTACTTATGCAATGCATTGTGTTGGAACTAGGAAAATGTGTTATGGGAAGAAGAAAAGAGGGAGTAGTATCAGAGACATAGTTTTATTATTTTATAATACATCTGAAAGAATTTGCTTATATATATGTTAATAAAAGGTTTAAGTTAAATAAGTATTGCATACTTTACAGAGCAATTTATTAATACTATTTAGTGCATACTTTGCTGAACATTTTTAATTAATTTTTAGTATTTCTCATATATAAATTTTTCGTTATGCCAATATTTGTTTATTGGCAAATTGAAACATTAGTGTTTTTAAATCTATATATATATAAATGAAAAGGTTTATGTATGTAATTTCATCACGTGTTCTCATGTGAGCGATTTGGCTGATTTTTTTTTATTAAATTCAAAATTTTCAGGAATTCTGGGTAAACTCGGAATTTTTTTTTAATAAAAAAATCCCCCTAAAGTATGCTGTACAAATTTAGATATTTTATTTGCAAATAAATAAGAACAGGCAGGCTGTAAATATATCTTATTCTATATCTATATATATATAAAAGTGAATGTGTGTCGTTATGTTTATTATTATTAGTTTGAAGTCTATAGACGGCTAAACGGCTGAACCGATTTGCTTGAAATTTTCACAGTATATTTCTGTATGTCTGGAAGGAGCTATAGGCTACTTTTTTTTTGGAAATTTTAAGTGGGCGTGGTACCTCCCATACATAGTTAATTTTAAAAAATACGGGTAGCGAAGCACACCGGGTTTTAGCTAGTATATATATAAATTAAATGACATCACGTGAAAAGTTGGAGAGATTTGGTTGATTTTTTTTTTATTCAATTCAAAATTTTCAGGAGACGGTTTGTATAAAAAAAATTAAAAAAATTCCTGTAAAAGTCGGAAATTTTAAGTTTTTAATATATTGCCTTCTTTTCACTTCTCATTTTTCTCAATAAGAGACAATTTTATGAAAACTCAAAGACCTAAATTTTACTGCCTCATTTTAATTTTCCTTAATAAGAGACATTTTTTGAAGAAACTTTTTAAGCAATAAATTGATACAAATTTTTGTTATTTTTTCTTTTACTGTAATTTTTGTGTCTTAAATTTTAATTCTATATGAAATACAAATCATTAGTAAATACCGAGCGAAGCCGGGGCGGTCAGCTAGTATTGAATAAATAAAGAATTAATATAAATGAAAAAAGTTTTGTAAAAACAATTTATTTTATATAATTTACAAACACAAATTGATTCGCCAAATAAATGTCAAAAAAAATTACTCTAATGGAAGCCACAATTAAAAGCGAAATAACGTGATTACTAACTAGTGCAATGGTTAACCGAATAAACTTAAGAACTTAAATTATGAACAGATAATTAGACAACAAAAAAAAAGAAAACCGTTTTTTGTTAAGTAACAGGTTTTCATTTTATAATGCCACTATTAAACTTTAATTTTTTCAACTTCACTTAACACATTTTAATTTAATTTAATAGTTGTACATACTTACATTTCGATATAGGAGGTTCGTGTCTAAAGTCACGTTTCCAGAGCAGTTATATATTGAAAACCACTATCTTTTAACCACAATGACTGATTAATTACCTCCTTCTTAGATTAGATAAATTATTTAGTAAAACAAAAGATAAAACAGGAAAAGGGAACATGTCAAATGTTGTATATAAAATACCTTGTCACGTAAATGATAAGGAACATTGTAATAAAGTATATATAGGTACCACGAAAAATAAACTAAAACCCAGAATTGCTGGACATAAATCAGACCAAAGAAATAGACACAATATTACTTTACAAAAAACTGCGTTATCTTCTCATTGTAGTAAATTAAATCAATAACCAAACTTTGAAAATATATGAGTATTAAACACTGCAAATAACTACAAACGTCGTTCTATGTTAGAGATGTTACAGATAATTAATGTACCTACAACTAAAAGGATCAAATACAAAGCAGATACTGAAAATGTAGCACAGATTTACAGATATTTCATACATAAAGAATAACACAACTTACATATGTTGTATAATTAGTAATATTTTCTAATTGTTATAAATTGTTTTAATATTTTGTTATGTTAAAGTTTTTATATCCTTTTTTTTCTATGCCAAATAGTTTTTGAAATTTATAAAATTATAAAACTGTTATCCTGGAAAAGCTACTCAAAGAGTAACGAAATATTGAAATAAAATTTAAATATTTTATTAAAAAGACCTTAAGCTTTAATAATTACCAAAAATTTTAATAAATATGTCATTATCAACTCTACCTCCCGTTTCGGAATCATCATTGAAAATGAATAAGTTGTTTTTTCAGTTATTACTCCACTGTACACCAATGCTCACAAAGAATAGGTAGCATCCCAACTTTTCTAGCATGTGCCTTTGTTTGGTTTAAATTAATTTTAAGATTTAGTTTTAAGTGTTTTTTAGTTTTAAGTTTATTAAGGTAGATATAACTCTGCAAGTATAGCTAAATGTCGGGAGCAAACATTGTTACATTCAATTTACTAATTGAATATTTATATAATTAAAAGAATACGCTAATAGTTTTAAGTTTTCTTATAATTAATGTTTGTATATCTTAAAGTATGAAAAAAAAGAAGTCTCAATAAAGTTAACTAACCATGGTGAAATTAATTTACAAGGTGACAGCATAGCGCCAGCTGATTATTTTTTGCTCTATTCATGGTGAAATTGAAAATGTCAAAAACTTGTTTACAAATAGTCAAAGTTTATATAAAAATGTTGAAAAATTATTTTGTATTTGAAAAAGTGAGTTTTTATCGCCGTTTTATCTGCGTAAAATAGTTAAAAAGTGTTAAAGAACTATTTTATATTAAATATTGTTTTTGTTTTTTGAGTTGTTTTACTAAAAGTGTTAGTTTTTTGTATTTTGTTATTGTTTTCTGTTTTTATCCATGTTTGTATATTTGTTTTCTTTATTTTATTCCAGATGTTTTTGACAATAACGAAATTATTACACAAACAAAAATGCCTGTTGTTCTTGCCTTGTTGTAATTGTTGTAACAATGCTGTCATCTTGTAAATTAATTTCACCATGTAACTAACTAACTTATTTCATTCATCATACGTCATCTGGTTCAAAAAACCTTGCAGAAATAACTATTAAAGCAGTCCTACAGTATTTGACACCATCTTTTACTTCCCTTCGTCACTTGGAATCTAACATTTACAGTAGGCTACTTCACTTCGGTTCAAAAGATATACTAATTTCGTAGCTACCTCTTTTCCAATCAATTTCAGTAGCAATAATTTTAATATTTATAGAATAGTACATGACTGTAGTACGAATAGTAGTGGTAACAATTATAAAAATAAAATTATACACAAGATTTTCTATGAAAAAAACTGTTATACACAAGATTTTCTATAGAAAATACTGTTATACACAAGATATTCCATAGAAAATGCTGTTATACACAAGATTTTCTATAAAAAATACGGTTATACACAAGATATTCTATAGAAAATACAGTTATACACAAGATATTCTATAGAAAATACTGTTATACACAAAATATTCTATAGAAAATACTGTTATACACAAGATTTTCTATAGAAAATATTGTTATACACATGATTTTTTACAGAAAATTCTGTTATACACATGATTTTCCATATAAAATACTGTTATACACAAGATTTTCTACACAAGATTTTTTGTAAAAAATACTGTTATACACAAGATTTTCTTTAGAAAATACTGTTATACAAAACATTTATTCTATTTTTCAGCATTTAAATACCACTGTATATATGTTCCAAGTTTCAAGAAATAGATGTAAATATAAAACCAAATAAGTATGCTACAATATATATTTGAAATTACGTATGATTATTTTAAAATACAACTTAAGTCATTTTATTTATCATACGCCTTGTATTCATTAACTTTGCAAAATATCCACATGAGTATGCTATACTTTTATAATGCTCGTTTAACTACTTGGCGTATGAGTGTTGTATATTATATGTGTTAATTATTTATTTATTATACGCAACTTTGCCAATGTACCAAAAAGGAAATGCAGTTTTGCAATTTCATTGCCAAGGCGTTTTTTTTTGCATTTTTTAAAAAATTCGAAAACAGTTTATGCGAAAATTTTTATATAAGAAAACAAAACAATAATAACAGGCAGGATTTTGTCTGAGAGTTTTTTTAGGGGAAAATTATTTTTTTTAATTAAATAAAAACCAAGTTTCCATAACTTTGGTTCTGATATCAGTTTGGTGGGAATTTACAAGACTCTGAACTAAATTTATATATTAGCATAATCATTTACATATATTAATTAAAATTATCGTTATGATTTCTATCTGCCTAAAATCTAGCATACGCTGGATTTTGTACTAAAAATCTTATAACTATATTAATGAAAATACCATTCAAAAGATATTGAACTAAAGCTATTGGATTGTCAGCTAATAGTTTCACAAGTTACTTACCTACAGTTGTGCGGAAATGAGGGCCATAGTGTTTATAATACTTGGAATTATTTAATCTGGTAGTAGGTAAACCTTTGACGAACTTCAAATTGATCTTAATTAGATGAAAAGATGATGGCAGCAAATTCAGAAGCTCAATTCAGATGTTATACGTTACATGGATATCTGTTCTTTAACGTTGTTTTTTTCTGGCTCTTGCTAAATAAATCTAATTTTCTCAGCAGTTCTTTTATAGCCATATTCCAGATAGCTAATCTGAAGATAAATTGTATTGGAATAATAAGAACGATTTACCACCTTTAGATATACAAACTGTCCGGATATTTTGCATTATATAGCATTTAAAAACGCCACCAAAGTAAAATAATTAAATAAAGGTTATAAAATCAAGCTTTAACATTAATGCGCCTACTCACCACCAGAGGCGCTGCACTATTCGGGCACAGCGGGGACAGCTAGCTTCAGCATTTCATTCAGAATATTCTTTAATCACTTACAAAGTGTTTGAAGTTTTCTCACACATACCACGACGCTTTTGGAAAAATACAATATTAAACAAATCAAAATATAATTGTTTGTATAGGTCTGAGCCACAGTATATTGACCAAAAATATAAATTAAACTAATTTACTTTATATATGTCTGCATGAATACGTTTGCACTTATGACTATGTGTGTGTGTGTTTATATATATATGTAATTGTCCTTCCAGGCTCTTATACACACATACTGCGAGCGTCAATATAAAGTAAACACCTAATATTGTTTCAAAAATGTTTTATTATACATATATACTACAAAATTCAAATTTAAAACAAAATATAGTACATAATTCATAATTAAGTAAATTATGCGTAATATAACAGGTCTGCCATCTAACGTTTTTTTTTCAACTAGTGCTTATTTAGTGAATGGTAACAGTTAGCTCATATCCGATTTGACAGATAATTAGTTGTATCGTTCCGCTGAACGAGTATGGTTGTGTATACGCTTGAACAAGGCTGGGAAATATTGCCACATAACTTTGAAAATCATGGTAATGTTACAGATGAAGCTCAATTTGATCTTGGCGGATGTAAACAAGCAAAATTGTCGCATACATTGAAAAACCGATGCACCCAAAACGATTCACTGTTTGATGCTGATTTTGGTCCAGAGGCATAATTGGGCCATTTTTCTTCGCAAATAAGCAAGGAGCAAGGAGTTAACAGTCGACCATAAAAGCATAAGAATGCAATTTTCTCAAGCTTGTTTGGATCGTTTTAAAAAAAATTAAATAAAATTGTTGATGAGGCATTAATCCATCACTATACTCCAGAGACAAAAGAACAATCCAAGCAATGGACAGAAGCTGGAGGAAATGTCCCAAAGAAGGCAAAAACAATTTAATCGACTGGTAAGGTTATGGAAATGGGTTTTTGAGACTTTAAAGGTATTTTATTGGTTGACTATCTGCAAAATGGTAAAACAATACCTTTAGAGTACTATTGTAATATTTTAGATCAATTAAATGTAAAAATTCGAAAAAACGTCCTGGTTTACAACACAGAAAAAATATTTTTTTTTCATCAAGACAACACACCAGCGCACAAGAGTGTTTTAACAATGGCTAAAATAAACGAATTAAAGTACGAGTTGCTTGACCGCCTACCTTATTCTCCTGATTGAGACCCAATGACTTTTACCCTGTTCCCAAAACTAAAAAATTCCTAGCTGGCAAGTGTTTGACCTCAAATGAAGATGCAATTACACTTGTAAATCACTATTTTGAAGGCCTTAAGGAAAACTATTTTAATCGTTATAACGATGTAAAATTTTTGTATTGTTATAGCGAACGATTTCCGCTAATAAATCAAAACAACTGCGGCAACAAGCGTACAAGCTTTTGGCAACAATAAATTTTACTTCGAATATTTCAGCCATTAGTCTAATGAATGCTGCTGTCGACAACGAATGTTGGTTTGCTGGAGACGTTGTCGTTGCAAACACAATAATTTTGTGTGTATCTGTTTCATATAATTTGGATTAATTGATGGAAATCGTTATGCAAAGGTTGTAAGTTGACAAAATTCGTTAAATAGAGGTAAATAATTCTTTCTACAGTGGGTGGCCAAATTATTAGTTACACGTGCAAAATTGTTTAGTTTGAAGCCGTATAACATTTTAAAATAGTGAAAATGTATCCTTTTATTTGTTCTTTTAGGTAAATTAAGTGTTTCTAATGCAAATAAAAATAAATTCTTTTGTTTTAAAAATATCTATTTGAGGAAAAGAAATATTACAAAATTTTTTGAAAAAAAAATCTTAATATTTCGTAGAACCTTTTTTGGCATCAATTACAGCTTGCACCCTTTTTGGCATGCTCTGAATGCATTTTTGAACATTTTCTTATAGTTCTTAATCGTGATGCCAGCCTTAAATCAATTTTATCAAAATTGCATATTTCACACTTTAGAACAGAATGACAGATAATGGTCTACAACTGTAGTCTAATGTCACCAATCATTGTTGACACTGCACAAAATATTTAACAGTATTACCAGAATTAAAATACGAAAACATCTGGTACAAGAAATAAATTTATATACGTATTAAAAGCGATTGAATCTTAATTAATAAGTGTAACTAATAATTTGGCCACCCACTGTATTTCGTTAGTCTGCAGTGAATGAAAATTCATTATAACGAGGCTAGGGACAAATGTATTGGTAATAGAGAGGTTTATTTTGTATTAAATCTTATGAAGCGTTGTAGGGGATTTCAAAAAATGCATTAAATCGAGGAATTCTTTATAGTGAGGGTCGTTTTATCGAGGTTTGACTATATTCTCTTTCTGTGCTAGGCTAAAAAGTTTCTGAACCGCTAATATAATATTATTAATAAATATATCTTTTCTTTTCATAATATGTGGTATTGATTTTATTTTGACGCTCACAGTATGTGCACTTATACATAAACAAGTATGAGCTTTATTAAATGAAAATTAAACTAATTACAAAAATTATAACAAAAAAAAAATAACAACTATTAAATTCATTCATTTGAAAGGCAGAATGTTGGCATAAATGATTGTATATGTTTGTATAACAATAATTGCATTTAATTATATTGACTCTATGAAATATAAATAATTTACCGAACAAAAAAAAATTAAATATTTTATTTGTTTAAAAGTGGAATTGAATTTACAATAACTTTAAGTGTCATTTTGGTAAGTGAAATATTTAAATTATTGACTTTTTTAACACAAATATTTAAATTATAAGACCGACAGTGTTTTAAAGCTGTTATTTGAGGACACATTTTCAGTTTTCTATCTTTAGAACATAGTCTAGCTGTTTTCTTAAATATTAGTAAAAGGCTTTCAATTTATTTCATTGTTTTTTTTTTATTTTCAATTGACAAGTTTAAACCACCTCAGCAATATGTCTCTAAACCAGCTCATTTGAAACATACTAAACATCATTATTTCTTGGACTAGTCTCTTCAAACAAAAAAAAAATACCTCAAATAGTTTTATTAAATTCTATTTCCTCTTCCCCTTTAAACATTTCAACATAAACTCCTTTTTATCTCTTTTTTTCTAACTACATTTTTAAACAATTGTTTTCCATTTTGAAATAATTAAAATATGACTCATACATGCCTTGAGCTGTGGGAGTACCAACTTGCGTATGTGGGTGTGTGTGTGTCTGTGTTTTCTGAGTGTGGAACGATTTGTAGCCAATTAATTCCACTCTGTTGCATGTATTTGCAGTTGCTTTTAATTTTGCAAAATTGTATATTGCCTGGTAAGCAAATGTGCAACAATTCATAAAAATAAATACTACCAACTCGTACGTAAAAACAATTTTACATCCTCCTATACCTTTAACTGGCACGTTCTGTTAGCTCTAGCACCCTTTCTCACTCCTAATCCCCGGCCACCCATAGAAATGTACACATTCAATAGATGAATGAGCGTTATAAATATTTTAAAATGCACCTTGTTAATTGAACATAAATTTAAATTTATTGCAAAAAAGTAACCAGAACAGAGCGTTTTTTTTCAACTTCTCTTTGTTTTAAAGTTTCATTTGAAATGGGTAATACAAAAATGTGGTACACTGAAAAATATGCTGGAATTTGAAATTTCTGGATTAGCACAGCAAATCGACCATGGTGGAAAATTCAAAAATTTGATTTATAAATTATTATCAATTATATAAAGTTTTCCTTGGTAAATTTTATGCAAAATATCAAAATAAAATACAAAACGTTTAGCCAACTGAGTATTGCAATCAATTAGGCTTACTGCCAATTGATCTGCTGGCCAAAATGGTCATTGCTAATATTTTTAAATTATTATTTTTATTGGGGTTACATGCAATATTTATCTACCTATATGCTTTGTTTCAATTCAATTACTCTGGTTGAACCCCTACGCTTTGCTCGATGCCAACATTGAAATAATTTAGATCCCTATGAACCCCTACGCTTTGCACGATGCCAACATTGAAATATTTCCTAAGTTTGCAATCTTCGTCCGTGCTAAGTTCAGTTGAATTTCACTTCAAAACAAGAACGAATTATTTGCAGCGTATTCCTGCGAAATTATACACCAGATGTCCTACGAAACGACGCCAGTCACCACTATTAACCAAACAATCGCGACCTTTGATTGTAAACTTTTCTTAGTTCAACCATGATTTTAAAATTCAATTTTAGGGAGTCCATCACTATGATAATTTTGGTCAATCGCAAAGCACGTACTCCGAGGTATTATGGTACAACTTACAAAATCTGCACTGAGACTACAATGCCGGGTATATAGTCACAAGAATAAAGTCTTTCTCTACATACAATTACACCACCATAATGGGGGGGGGGGTATATTGGATTTGTGCTGATGTTTGTAACGCCCACAAATACTGGTCTAGCACACATCTTAAAGGAAACCGATCGACACAGAATCACTTTCTGAGTCAATTTAACGATGTCCGTCCGTCCGCCCGTCCGTCCGTCAGTCTGGCTAGCTGGCTGTCCATGCAAAGCTTGTGCGCAGAGTACAGGTCGCAATTTTGAAGATATTGCTATAAAATTTCGTACGTGATATTTTTTCGGCCCAAGGATGGACGGGATTGAAACTGGTGAAAATCGGTGCATTATTTGACCTGGCCCCCATACAAATGTCCTCCCGAAATTGGGGTTTACCGATCATAAATCTTTGAATTATGCTAGTATGCAAACAAATTTCACCACAATTTAGTAAAAAATGAAGCTAAATCACATCTACAAATTTTGTCAAGATCGGTCCATAATTACTCGTAGCTCCCATATGAGGCCCCTTCCGAAAATCACTTAAAAGAGCATAACTCTCTCAAAAATGTTGGTATCCAAATAATGTTGGTATACAAATAATAATAACGAAAAAAATTGCATATGTATAAAAATAATACGGTACAATTTTATTATGATCGGTCCATAATAAGTTGTAGCTCCCATATAAGGCCCACTTTCGAAATTCACTTTATCGATCAAAAATTTTCTTAAAAATTTTGGTATCCAAATAAAATTTGACACAAGTAAGTTTCTTATATACAGAAATAATTACACCTAATTTTATAATGGTCGGTCCATAATTAGTCGAAACTCCCATATAACACCCTCCCCGTAATCAATTTAACCTCTATAAATCTTTTAAAAGTATTTATATCGAGATAAAGTTTAACATACACAATATTTATATTCACAGAAATCATGACACTAAATTTTTGGACTATCAATCCATAATAGGTCATATCTTCCAAATAACGCCCATTTATGAAAAACTGTTTTATATATATATATATATACTGGGTATAGGGTATTATATGATCGGGCTTACTTTGTTACTTGTTTTACTTTTTTTTTTATTTTATTTAAAAAACCTAACTTTAAGTATAATTTTCATTGAGCCTTTTTTAGTTTGCTCAGTGTAATTTCTGTTCTGCTTAAGCATTTTTCATGTTTTATTGCCATTCTCAATAATAATTTACACATAAAGTTCAAAGGATAGACAACACTGCGTATAAATGATATTGATCTACACAACTTCTATAGCTACAATTTCCATTTTTCCTCAAAATAAAACGGAACTAACCCAACAAACAGAGTGCAAAGGGAATATTATTGTTTCATACTTTTTAAGGTGATGAATTTTGTTTTGTATTGAATGAGCTTTAGTTTTTATTTTTCTTACAAATCATGGACATACATGTCTAGATATGTCTGTTTAATAGGCTGGTCTTTATTTTTTACTTACAAGATTTTGAATGCATGTTCTCCTTTAGCTCAAAATAAAATACTGAAAAATTTTGCCAAATCGGATAATGAGTATAATTGGTAAAATTTTCAGCATTTGGTTGTTAGATGACGAAAAACTATTTTATATTTTAAAATTATAGGAAATTATAATAAAGAGCAAAATAAGTGCCACCCTAACATATATAAACAAGCTATAACATGTCTATTAGAGGAAATTACTGCTGTCTAAGAACAGTTTTTACAGCTCTATAATAAATTTTACTGTAGTCCAAATTGCAAGTAAAGTTTTTACTTTTAAAATAAAAAAAAACTGTTAAAAATTATGAAATGTTAAACGAAAGCACAAATTACCTTTTCACACATATGATTTCTTTACATTTGTTAGCTTTTAAGTTAAGCTTTAAGTGTGCTCTAGTTTAAGAGAAAACTAGCATGGTATTTTTAACCACTGTTCTGTAACGAATTTTGGTTTTGTATAGCTCTGGTTAATAAATGACTCATTGTAAAGTATTCTTTTTTTTACTACACTATCTGGTACTAAAAAGCACAATTGACTCATAATTTATATGATTTACAAACAACATAAAACAATGAATGTTATATACAGGTAAATTCTTTGTGAATTTTTTTAGTCAGCAAAAAAACTACCTGTAAATAATAGTGTAAATTTTAAATACACTGCGTTATATAACTATAAATACATAGAACATTTTTATCAACAAGTTTGCGTAACGAAAAAGAATATTATTTATTTATTTTCCTCTTAAGAATGTATAAAGAAATTAATTAGGGTTTCATTATTAGAAATATTCTAAAATTAAAATAACTTAAAATATTGTTACGTTTTTACCTTTTAAAAATGGTGGTTTATTTCCTTTAAATAAACCGGATTCCTTTTAATTTCAAAATAAAAGCGTCAGATAGTTCAATCCTAGAATACACACCCGTGAATAAATGTATCCACGTACAGCATTTGGCTATCCCATGCCCGTGACTTTTTTTGGTACAATATTTCCATAAAATAAAAACTAAAATAGTTTTAAAATATTAACATACACCAAAAAAGCCAAAATACTCATCGCTCAATCATGTATGTGAACGTACGTTTCAGACTTTGCTGCTTCTGTTCATACGAGTACATACATGATTGAGAAACAAAAAAACGTTTTGCTTTTGTTCTCTTATGTGTGTGATGATTTGAATTAGAGATGTAACGAATATCCGGCAACCATCCGGTGTGCCATCCGGTTTGCCAGATATCCGCCCCAAATTTACTATTCGGACCGATACCGGATAATGAGCTACTATCCGGTATCTGGCCGGCCGGATATTTTCTTACAATTATTTTAAGCAAATAATTTTTTATTAAGTAACTAACAATAAAATAGCTTTTAATTAAAGGTAAAAAAGTAACAAAAAATTACGCATCGCAAGTCATTCTCAAGTGTTCCAATAAAGTAGTCAGTCAAAAAGTTTGCCTTAAATCTGGGATCCAGAAAAGTTACAATAAGGTATTTTGGATCTTCTCTTAAGGAAATAAAACCAGATGCCAATTGCGCTTTAAAGGAGACTCTATATTAAGTAAATCGGCTGTTTCGTCCTTGTCTAAGAATTTTTTTAATACAGCTACATGTGGTATAACAGATATGCAGGAGAGGCCAGAACTTGTATTTTTAGTTATTACTTCAAACGACTTCAAAAGCTGTACACACTGCTCCATCAAACACCACTGACGAGTTGTTAGATTAGTAAGTATGTCGTTTTCAGCCACATAAAGAGAGATAACACGTTTTTGTTCCAATAAGCGTTCCCTCATATAAAAAGTGGAATTCCACCTCATGGTTATATCATGTACCAATCGATGCTCTGGTAAACATACATAGTTATTTTTGAAGCGTCAGCAATTTTTCTTTTGCTAAACCTGAATGATTGAAGTGAGTTACGATACGTCTACCTTTGGCAATCAACTCCATTACTTCAGGTTGTGCCTTCAAAGACTGAAGCACAACCCTGTGAAGTGAATGAATGAAACACCTGGCGGAGTGAGTATAACTTTTTTGTTTCTTTGAATTAAGAGCTTGGAATCTGGTTGGACATTCTTCGACATTTTTGTATGATTTTTATTAAATAATTTTTAAGCTTTAAATATTTTTTATTTTTATTTATAATTATTTATTTATATTTATTTATAATAGTAATGAAGAAGATTTCCAAAGGAAATTGGAATATCGAATTAATTATAAATAAAAATAAAAAATCTATTATAAAAAACAAAAAGCTTAAAAATTATTTAATAAAAGCACTGGCCAACAAATTAGGCAAAAAATTTTGACTGGGGAAACGAAGTATGTTTTTTAGCTAATCTGGCTGCGCTGAATTCGAATCTGGCAACAAAGTTCGTTTTTAATCGCATGCTGGCAATACTGTAAAATAGTTAATACTGACGCTACAATTTCACAGTCATTAATTTGACAAAAGCCTACATTCATTATAAATTTGTATAAAGGTAGAGTTTAAGCATGTCAGTGAGATCGTGTGTTACTAATCCGAGCTATTTTGGCTTTGTGTGTGGTGAATATCTGATTGGAAAAAAAGGATATGCAATATCAGAATCACTAAAATATGCATATCTACATTATTTTGGTTTTGCTGTCGGAAACTTGGACAAACCGTGGACACCGACAATGTTTTGCAATCGTTGCAGAACTATTTTATACAAGTGGTCAAATGGCGAGAAAATCTATTTAGATTTTTCAATTCCAGTACTTTGGAGAGAGTCAAGTAACCACCAAACTGATTGTTATTTCTGTTTAACAAAAGTTACTGGATTCAATATGAACAATCGAAAAAGTATTACCTACCCTAATGTCCTATCAGTTTCCAAACCAGTTCAACGTCTATCAACTGATCCACTAACAGTCATTCCCGGTGCTACGAGCAGTGAGTCCGAAATATCTTTCGGCAGCAGTTGTAGTTTGTATGAGGCTGATAGTGAGCGCCATTTAGTGACTCATGCTGAGCTGAGTGATCTAATTCGGGACTTGCATTTAACGAAGCAAGACGCAGAAATACTTGCTTCACGCATGCAGCAGTGGAAACATCTTGCAACTGGGACGAAAGTAACAATCTATAGAAAAAGAGGTTTGGAATTGACTGCATATTTTGAAAAGAAAGGCTCTATTCTGTACTGCACTGATGTTAATGGTTTATTTCGAAAAATGAACCAGCCATATGACAAAACTGAATGGAGATTATTTATTGATGGCTCTAAGTACAGTTTAAAGGCACTTCTTTTACATAATGGCAATAAAAAACCATCCATACCAATTGCTCATGCCATTAATACGAAGGAAAATTATGAGTCAATGACTGAAATTTTGACATTACTTAAATACAATGATAATAAATGGAAGATCTGTGGTGATCTTAAGGTATGTGATTTAAATTTCTTTACATATGTAATATACCTATACATAGATGATCGTAAATAACAGTTTTTATTTTTAAATCTGTTTCAGGTCATTGGTTTGTTGACTGGTATTCAAGGAGGTTTCACAAAATATTGCTGTTTCCTGTGTCTACGGGATAGTCGCGCCACACTTCATCATTACCTCAGAACAGAGTGGCCAAAAAGGACTGAATATTCACCAGGAAAACAAAACATTTCAAATAAACCATTAATTGATCCAAATGATGTTCTTCTTCCACCGCTGCACATAAAATTGGGCCTTTTTAAGAACTTTGTGAAGGCTCTGGACAAAGATGGTGCAGCATTTAAATATTTGTTAAAAGTTTTTCCTAAAATTTCATATGCTAAAATAAAAGAAGGGATATTTGTTGGCCCTCAGATCAGGAAGCTTATCAATGATCATAATTTTTCGCAGTGTTTATCGGAGAAAGAATATACAGCCTGGGAGTCTTTTAAGTGCATCGTGAAAAGTTTTCTTGGAAACAATAAGAGTGAAAACTACAGACAAATTGTTGCTGAATTATTGAAAAGTTATCATGAATTGGGTGCACGAATGTCACTCAAAATACATTTTCTCCATTCGCATTTAGATTTTTTCCCACAAAACCTAGGTGCTGTTAGCGACGAACAAGGGGAACGCGCCCATCAAGATTTAATGAAAATTGAAAGAAACTATCAAGGATTTTGGGATAAAAGTATGCTGGGAGACTATTGTTGGACTCTAATACGTGAAACCGAACCAACGAAATACAAACGACAATCATATAACGCCATTCACTTTTGAAAACTCATTGATTTTTAAATAAACTAATAACTTTTTATGGAAAAATCTAATAAAAGCTTTTTTTTATATCTCGAAAACCTGACGTGATAGAGAAAACCCATTTACAGATTCGAATTCAGCGCACCAAATTACACTGGGAAATGTATTTGGTTGCTCCAGTCAAAAACCTTGTTGGCTAGTGAAGTTGGAATATATGGAATTAATTAATCTCTGAGGGGATGGATTCAATAAAATAAATATTAATTAACATTCATTTATAATAAATATAATCAAATAAACGTTATTTAACATTGCTGAGACAATAAAATAAATGTTAATTAACATATATTTCAGCAATGTAAATTAACATATATTTTATTGTCCCAGCAATGTCAAAAGCCCAATAGGAAAAAGCCACACACAGAAAAAAAATATTGTTGTACATGTTTACCACAACAATTTTAACATTTTTACAAATTTTTTAACAATGTTATGGTCACTCTAATTATTCATATGATTGCGGTAGTCATAATTTGGTTAAGTAACATTGTAGTAACTGTGTATGTATTTGTGTATTTGTATTTGTATTAGCCTAATATGCTGCTATTTTATTAACTATGATTGAGAACAACATAATATGGTATAATCTTTCATCATAAAACTGAAAACACAAACATTACATAATTACTGTAAACATATATATGATTACTATAATCATGTGAATAATAAACTTAACCATATTATGGTTGTCACAATCATATAAATAATTACAGTGGCCATAATATTTGAAAAAACTGTAAAAATTTTAGAATAGTTATGGTAAACATGCACAACTATATTTTTTCTTTGCCTGCAGGCAAATGAAAAAAGCACAAATAAAAAGTATTCGATTTTTGGAAAATGCAATTTATTGAATTCGAATATATATTTCAACATATATGGCTGGTAATGGAACAAAAAGGGAAAAATATTTTTGGCCAAAACGGAAACAACATGGTAGATATTTTAGGCTGGCTGACAACTAATCATTGGTAGCATTCTGCTTAAATATATTAGTAATGAAAACGGGGAAAATATTGCACATATCAGTTCTTTTGGCATTAAAACTTTTGTTTTTCTAGCTTTCTTCTTTGTTTATCATTAGAAGTAATTATAGTTATGAAACACTAAATATTACTGCACAATGTTTCTTTTAAATTAATGAAGTGGTCTCCAAAAGTCTAAGTAACATTAAATATCATTAAAAATACTCGTAAAAAATTGTACAGACGTTTTAAAAAACTGTTCGTAACTTTACAACAAATAGCAAACATCAAGTTCAATTATAGTAATTGCACTTAGTGCACCTACATACATTTTTAGGTGTATGAGTTTATGTATTTCAGTATTTCTGAATTTCTGTATTTTTTTTATTTTGTCTTTTTTATGTATGTAATTTTTCTTTTCTTACAACTCCATTCAAATATACATAAATAAAATTTATTACAAGCTTTAGTAAAATCTTCATTCATTCTTTATTTCTGTCTTTATATTTTGCACCGGTTTTGGATTTTTTTTTTTTTGTTACAGGTGTCCATGATTATTCATGATAGAGAAAAATCCTGTGACACAATTTTAACACTAAAGTAGAGCACATAATAAAAGATACAAATATCTATCAATCCCAAAATATCCTGAACAAGTATGAAGAAAATATAATGATTTTAAAGAAATTTACATTTCACTGTATTGTGTGATTTATAATTCAGTAATTAATTAATAATAATAATAATCAAAGGAAAAAAACTATGTTTTCTATTTCATTGAAAATTGCTTAAATTTTGCGAAAACCTGAAATACAAGCAAATATATTTACGTATACGTAATATTTATTTCAGACACAAAATAATTATCACTCATACGCATAGAAACCACACAGTTTAATTCAGAGAAGCAATGGCATATAAATTGTAATACGCAGAAATCTTCTAAACTAAATTATGTATTATAAATTTACAGAGGTGATTGCAGGATTGGTATCTGTTGGCAATTAAAGCAAATATTTGCTCTTACAGTGCACTCGTGGTAACGTGAACTAATTAAAACCAAGGGAGTTCATGTTAGCGAAATTGTTCACGTTAGCGAATGTCATGAAAAGAAATATATGTGTTTTTATACGCTTGAACGTTAAATTCTTCTAATATAATTTGCATTATAAAAATATAAAAATAAAATTATTAATTAAAATTCATTACAAATCAAATAAATTGAAATAAAATTACATAAAATATAAACCAGACTCATCAGCATTATAGAGTTGGTCATTTCATAACTCTATTTCTTCAATTTTTTGTTTCATTTTTAGCTTAAATGGATCCACCAATTCAGGCTGTGATCAGAGTTTTTATCCTGTTACTTTAAGAAGTCTAACTCCGTACCGTTTCTTAAATCGCTGAAGCCATCCGTCACTAGCATTGAACCCGCCCTCATTTTCTTTAAGTTGGGAATGTTATTCCTTAGCTTTTTCTTTTAGCATTAGCCCACTTACACGCATTCCGATAAACCAACGGTAAAGAGTTTTTTCCATAACTGGAAATTCTAATGATTTTAAGATTTTCTTTTCCCCGGTCCCTGGTATGTGAGGCTTACACATTTTAAAATTGCTTCTTTTTTTCTTTTTAATGCTGCATATTGTTGACTTAGCGACATTATACTTTTATGCTAAACTAGTGACACTTGTTCCTTTTTGCAAACTATCTAAAATGTTTGCTTTTCTTCTAACTCCAAACATTTAGATTTTTTAACACTCTGACCACTTTGCATAGGAAAATATTTAAAATAAAATTTTGATAGTAAACAAAAAAAAATAATTTAGAGGATTCCCTAAACTTTAAACATCGAATTTAATGTATTTCAGTGTTGTCTGCAAGCTTAGAAACATATGTATGCAATGAAAAAAAAAATTGTTCACATTATAGAGCTTTCTGACTTTGTTCACGTTACAGAGTAGTCAACGTCAACAAAAGCTTGTTCACGTTAGACGGTATTCAAGTTACCGTGAGTATTCGTTATTTTTTAAAACACTGTTTTTCAAACGTTTTACATGTCTCCCTTATATCACACCACTTGACTTGACTTTTTGTTTTATTAATTTCTATGGACCGTAATTATCAACTAAATAAAAATTTTATTCTCATAAAAGAAACATAAAAAACTTAATTTAAATCTTAATTTTTAGTAGGATATTCTTTGGTTTTGATAACAGCTACACATCTCCAAGCAATACTCTTTAACATAACCATACATTCCTACGACAGTCGGTTCTACGCACCGAAATGACCCGAGATCACTCGGCCAAGGGCTGTCAACTCAGCAATTACTGCTGTTACAACAACAATAACAACAACCATAACCGTATGGCACTCTATTGAAATTGCTTACCAAGCAGTTTGGTTTTTATTCTACAAATTGACAAAATTCTGGAGTCTTACTGCCGTTATATGTTGCAACACATTATTTAATACGTTCTCAATTGGATTAATCTCTGCAGATTGGGCTAGACAATTTAACACATCAATCTTATTCTGCTCCAAGCAATTCCTCACAGTGCGTGAGATAGTTTTTGGCTCGTTGTCTTACATTATCCCTTTCAGACCTGACGCAAAAGTATCAGGAATTTTTTTATAATTTTTGGAATACAGCGTATGAAAATATAATCAATCATTATGTTTTATAATTTGTATATCCTTCAAAGATTTTCAGCACACGCACATTTGATGCATCTCGGTCAATTTTCATTAATATTTTTTTAACTTAACCAAATTTTGTTGCATAAAACGATATCAATAAGTTTGAGATATTAAAATTTATCACTTTTTTTAGTTAACATATCGCACCCTAAGTACAAAAGGATCAGAACTCAAAATACTAAAATTTTCAGGAGAGACAAAAAACTTCATCATGCACAAGCAACACACTGAACATAAAAATAGACACAACTGTATTTTTCCAGTTAAAGAAGATAGTGATGTAAAATAAATTTTTACAGTAGTTAGAGATGAGTAATCTGAATTAATTTATGGAAAAAAATCAGTTTTGAAAAATTTTGAGTTGTGACCCTTTTGTATTTAGGGTGCGATATGTGCACTTCATTATTTGTAAACGATTAATACCTTTGTAATTAAAAACACTTACTTACTTACTTACACGGTTTTTTTTTTTTTGCTAAAACTGAAATATGACTGAAGAAATTCCCAATCGATGCATGCCAGTCTATTTCAAATTGTGTTAACAGAAGCAAAAATATTGAAACCTAAAGCCACCAGCACAATCGATGCATGACGGTCTGAAAGGGTTAAGGAATTATGGTCAGCATGTGTAATCATTGTAGTTAACATTCGTGCATCGATCTTATTTATAGGACCTACGCTATGTTCAGAAAACGCTGTCCGCACTATTGTATACCCCCCCCCCCCTATAATAATTGATCCTAAAAGTATACTCTGGGATGTGCTGTATGTTTGGAGTGATTTTCGTTACTTTAAATGTTCTCAGCTGAAGGAATAAAGTGGCACCTATGACTAGCTGATTGGTTTTTCATATTACCATTTTTCGTTAAAAGCTCAACCATTGCCGAGAAACGAGTCCATGATATATATTTTAGTTTTCTGGCTTTCATAGAAGCGTACCACTACACAATGGCAGTAATGATTCTATTAAAGTATGTTCCGCTGGCAATTAAAACGTGTTATGCCTACTTTTACACTCAATTTCCCAAATCTCGGAATCAGGATGTTTTCCTTTGTGGTTTGCTGATGAGCAGTTTCACAATGTCCATTTTGTAAGCCAGAATTGCCGTGCAAATCCATTATAATAATGTGACTGGATACCCAAAGTATATACAAGACATTATGCAAGATAACAATTTATGTGCTCATCACCCTCTGACTCAATTGAACTGTTACTTATAACTTAAACATCTGTCAAAGGTTTAATGATTTCACGTATCAGCCAGGTTTCATACTTAAACTAATTTTATGCGTATCTTATGGTTTCAATTATTTTGTATCACTATTCACTCATCACTCAATACATGTGACTTATTTGTACTGCTTAGCAGGTACTTCTGTGTCTAAGTGTCTCATAGAATATGACTAGCAGTGCATGCAGCTGTTTAGTGTACGTGACTTTGTCATATATCTACCACTGAGTATACAAAAGAAATGTCCTACCAAAAAATAAACCCCCCCAAAAAAAATAAAAGAACAACAAAGAATAGAAATACCTACAAAACAAATAAACGAGCAAAAATAAAAAAAGAAATGTATACAAATCAATTTAATACACAGCAACAGCAGGCAAACATTCCTACTAGGGTGGCGCTTAGTTTCGATATTTGCAGGGATTGAAATTGTTCAACGTTTTCTAAAAACCACATGCTGAAAATTTCTGCAAATGTATGAAATGTTATGAAATAAATGTAAATACATGTAGCCATACGTGATATTTATTTTTTACACTTAATAAATAACGCTCATACACATTGAAATTTCGGAGTTATTCCGAAAAAACTGTTTTCGGGTAGGTTTGAGTACTTATGAACACGTAACTCAGTTGACTTTAATCCGATTTTCAATTTTTAAACTGTTTTGGAAAGAAGAAATATGTGCCTTTTTAAATATGCACACAGTTTGGTATATATATTAAATTTTTGCAGTGTTATTTTTAATTATATCTGATTTTAATTTTATTTTTTCTAGGTTTTTTAACTTTGGCGCCATTTTTTAAATTAGAAGCTTGCAATAAATACAATCGAGTAAAAAATAAAAAAGTTATTAAGGTTTTTCAAAAGTTAAAAATTTTGCTTTTACAACAATTGATCAAGATACTACATTTTCTTTATTTTTTTTAGTCTTATAATGATATGATTATATAAATATTCTAAAATAACAGTATCCTTACAACTTACACTCGGTCACATTTCTAAGTATATTTTCACTGTAGCACCGTGTTGTTAATAGTCAGAAATCTTCTAAACTATTTGAAAAATAATGTCCTATAAGACATTTGTAGGTATACTATGAGCGTCAAAATAGAGCCAACACCACATACATATTATTAAAAGTAAAAGTTAAATTAAAAGTTAAATTAACACCATTAAGTCTACCGCCTGAGTCAATAGCCTTTTTTCAGGAAAATGTCTATTATTTCTAGAAAATTTAATTTTTAATACAAAGGTGTAAACGTATGTTATTGTATTGTCGAGCAACGCCGGCAGGTTTACTCCAGTTATAATTTAACTATGACTGGCTTAAACGTAGTCTAATATAAAGGTCGAATTTTTGCTGAATTTTTCCAACATTTGTGGCCGTATATCGGCAATAAAGAGGTGAATATTGTCATCAATCGTTTCGTGCTTATCGTCATAGATTAGCGACTTCAAACATAAATGACTTGAAATCTTATAAAATGGCCGCCAGTTAAAACATTGTTGCCAATTTTTAGTTCTATATATCTAAAATAACAAACTATATTTTGCTTAAATTACTTATTAATTATGCAAACAATTTGACTAAGTTACAGAGCATGTAAGTAATCCACTTTTTGCTCTTGAAAGTATCGAAAATAAGTGCGCACCTAATACACTACCATATATTAACACATACACTTACAGCTTTACACACACTAACATACAAATGTACTTGCACCTGAAAATAGTGAAAAAAATATTTATTACTTTAAATTTGCATATGAAAGGATATTGATTTGTTGGCTGTATACAAATGTTTTTATGTTTTTCTATAAATTTAAGGCTGCTCCTTTATGTGTGCGTTTGTATGTAAAAGTATTTTCTATGTTCATATATGAATAAATTTTAAATTGTTTGTTTTTCTTAAATGTGTTTTGTTGAATTTGTGTTTTTGTACATCACCTGTCTTTGAATTGCTATTAATTTTAGTTTTAGTCTAAATGTTTGTCAATTTTTTATGCATGTTTTTTTTCGTTTCTTCCTAAATTCAAGCCTTTTTATTTGAGCAAAATAAACACAAAATATATGTAATATGTAAATATATGAATTTACATACACATATATCTGAATTTAGATATGTGTACATATGCGAGGTTAGGTTAATAATTTACTGCTATTGACTTGAGTACAATTCTGTATTGATGAATCACTCTGGTTAGTAATTGTGCTGTCCTTTTTATTTTAAAATATATACTACATCCAGCCAGAAGCATTGCAAAAACTTCCAATACATCCTGAAACATTAACTGTTTGGTGAGTATTATGGAACCGTACTTTTTCAAAGACGACAAAGGATGCAACGTTAGTGCCGGATCACACACTGCCATTTTTGCTGCTCAAATTTTGAGTTTGTTGGTGAGAGGGGAAAAAAAGAGAAAGAGGGGCCACTCTTCTTCCCCGTCTCACCAACAAACTCAAAAGTTGAGCAGCAAAAGTGGCAGTGTGTGACCCGGGACTTACTGTGATTAGTGAGCGCTATCGAGCGACAATTACAATTTTTTTATAAAAATGGACACATACTACACAGCATGCGAAATTGAAAGGGAAGTTCGGTGAAACTGTTCACTTTTAACGCCTTTAGACTATTTTTGTGTGGCTATATTAAGACTCGCATCTTTACGAACAAGCCCGCAACGATTGACGCACTGAAAACTAATATTGAAGAATTTATTTGTGATATACTGACCGATATGTTGGAAAGAGCATGCCAAAATTAGACCCAGCGTATGAAGCATTTGAGGCGTCAAGAATTTAAGGTAGGCTGATATTTTGCTGATGATGAATATGTGATGTTATTTATTATACTATATTCATGCTCTTAAATAAATGCTTGCCTGTGTTATAAGGAGCGAGTTTTGTTTCAGATTAGGGAGACTTTATATATAGTTTCATATTAATGCCGGTCATCTAGTACCGTAACTTGATGAACATGATCTGTTATCAAAGGCATAACCTGCCTTTGTTATAAGCAACGAGTTTTGAGTCCGATTCTTCATATATTGAAAACTATGTCTATATCTTCTGAGACTTTCTTAGCCACCTTTGTTAGACTCATTGAAAACTCATTGCCGCAAGTAAAACATTACTTTATAACCACTCCGTATTTCTTAGAAAATCGTCTCTACTCTTTGCACAAAGAATGGAATTAATTCTAGTAGCTTTCATTATTAGAAAAGAGGAATTACTTCATCCTAATGATTAAGTCTGCTGCTGACCAATATTTACCAATCCTATTTATTAGTAATCACTTTATTCAACTAATCCATTACCCACAATTTATCGTAGATTCGATCAAAGACTTAGAGTAGCTGATATTCGAGAACAAAGTAGTTTTGTTACTCGACTCGAAAAGTATCTAATTTTTCTTTTATTCTAGATTTAATTTTCTTCTTTTATTTTTGACTTAATTTTTAGATGAATAAAGGAGTCAGCTCATCGTTCAGAAACTAATTTGTTTAATTAGAATCATCACTTGCAATCTTGCAGAGTTTTTATCAGTTTTGCAATTCCACAGCGAATCTGCAGTATGCGAGGTGATGAAATCATCACATGACATCTTGGAGATTTTTTTATGCGATTTATAAATTTCTTAGCAAATCTACATAATGCGAGTTAATAGATACCGTACGAATTACTTTTTTCAAACACATGAGATATCAGCACATCCTGGTCTTATTGCTGCAAATGTGGATGTTTCGATCACACTCTTTCACACAGAGAGTAGACAGAATAATCTTAATTTACAAATTCTACCCCAAGAAGATACGTCCAAGGCCAGCTTAAACTCAATTGGCGTGATGGCTGTATCACCACCCATTTTTCGGCGGCATCAACAAGCTCTTCATATAAATAACCGCATTCAGTCAAGCTCGCTTGCAACAGTTGCACATGTTGCTTGTGTGCATATCACGATCAAATACACAAAAACTTTTCCTGCAGCCTTCGTAGCTTACAGACGTGTTTGTTTGTCATTTGGTTTTAGTTTTTTTCGGTTTAAATGTGTCCTTTATATTTTTGTTTATTTCTCTGTCTGGGCTGTCAATTTTATCTATTAAATCACAATTTAAATAGTTGTTAAATGGAAACACAAATCTATACAAACATATGTAAGTATGTATATGCATAATTGGATATGTTAAATATTGATTAGATAAAGAAAATGGAAATAGTAAACATTTTATTTTTTGATTATTTACAAAAAATTAAACAAACTTTTCAAAAATTTACTAAATTTGCCCCAAAAATATTTAAATTGTGGTTTTGAAAAGTATCAGCTAAAATTAAACAAAAAATATATTAGATAAAGAATGAAAGGAGAATAAGAGAAACGCATTGGAGAGTTTAAAAATACAACAACACATAAACAAAACAATGAATTTAAAAGAAGATACAGCAAACATCAACTCGATCTACAGAGCGTTTCTAAATTAAACCTTTATTGTGATATTAATTTTAAGACGAGTCTTTACTGTAAACTTATATGTTTTATGTTATTTGGTTGCATGTTAAATAATTATAAATGTGATTAAAATATTATTTTATGTAAGTTGTTGATGTTATGTTTTGATTGTAACTAGATTAAGTTTTTATTATTTAAATAGACGATCTCTTGGAAAAGTGCACAAAACATCTACGAAACGTCGGGAAAAAATGTAAATAAAAGTTTTTAATTACATTGGAAAAGTTTGAGCCTAATTAGCTTAAAAAAGGAGCATTTAATAAATCTTGACTTTGACCAACATTCAACATATAAATAAAAAATATTGTAACCTAGAAAATTGTCCTGAACAAAAGATAGCAATAATTTGCGAAACTTTATATGTTTAGTTAAGATAGAATTAGTCTTTACTTTCTGTTCCGTTCCGAATCAGCTGACTTCATTCTGTTAAATAGAAAATGTGTACAAGTCATTAGTTGTTTTGTTACTTTCCGTGCCGTTGCGGACGAACCTGTTGAAAACAAAATTTTGCTAAGTAATTGTAAGTGACAGCACCAAACAGCTGACATCTGCACAACAAAAAAATGTGTGGTTTATTGAAGTCTAATTTTAGACGTTACTTTTGGTTTGAAGGCGAGCGGTGTAGAGAAGCAAGCGGGTAGAAAAATAGACACGATTGCTGTTTTCATGTTTTTTTATATTTCTCTTTATACTCAATTATATTTCTGTTGTTTCGTTTTATTCTTGTTCTTATTTTAAATTATAACGTTAGTTTAGAAATTCAATAAGTGAAAATAAAATAAATAAATGTGAAGGCAAACAAATTTTCGTAGCATCATTCAAAAGAGAATTAATGAAAATAGACGTCATAAATTTCATCGTATAAATCTTGCCTTACAAAAATTTTCAATTTCTTTAAATTTATAAAGTTTTTATTAAAGTTATAAAAATATAAAAAATAAACGATGGATGACGAAACACTCATTACTTTAGTCGAAACTAATGACATATTGTACAATAAAACAACTTTGATGTACAGTTTACCTAAAAAACAACAGAACGACACGGAACGGAACAGCAACAAAAAGTAAAGACTAATAAAGCCTTTATAGTTACAGCAATAATAAAACATGAGCTTTTAACTCTGAAGGGGAGGGAGCATGTGTCTGGAAATTTTATTCCAATTCTAATACTTTTTACGAAAAGAACCCTAAATTGTACAGCAACGTTACAAAACTGAAACCATGACTAGTTTCATGGAGATTAAGATGGGTTCTAGTTTTAACACTTTCTATGTAAACGATCTCTTAGTTTAACAAGATAATAGTTGTTTTAGTTATTTAAAATTCTATTTGACATTAGCAGGGTTTTCAGCACAATATCATGTTGTCGCCAAACCATAAACTTTGGTAAATAAGAATCTATACTCGAACATTGATAACTGGGGGCTAATTCTCGCATTCGCATGCGAATAAATTTTCATTCGAACGTTTGATTTTTTTAACATTTGGGATTCCCTCATTCGATAGCGAATAAAATGTATCGAAATTTCTAATGATGGCATTCGATAACGAATGATCATTCAAACGTAACCTTGCGAGTTTTTACTGGTAAGCAAAGAAGCATTCGAAATAACGTTTTTTTTTTAGCAAACAAAAGAAAAAAAAGAAAATGCTAGTAAAAAATTTTGTTACTTACTTTAAAAAAAATATCATAATATTAATAATTTTATTACTTTTAGGTCAAAAATATCAAAAATAAATTTTACCAATGCTTGCTTTGTGAGTCTAAAACGTCTTTTTAGTCTAGAAAAACACATGCATGCATTAATACATATGTACATGTGTAAATAAATATTTTGATAGAAGTTTGAAAGGGGTTGATAAAATTGAAAAATATGTTGTACAGAAAAATAATTTTAAATTTTCGATAATAACATTGAAAAGTAAATAATTTTAACAGAAATATAGTAACATTTCGGAATGATAACAAATAGAATAAAATTATTTACATTCGTATCGAGTACCATCATTAGAAAATTTTGCACTGTCGAAATAAATTTCGATTCGAAAACAATTTCTATCACGA
Organism: Bellardia pandia; assembly: GCA_916048285.2. Taxonomy (NCBI): domain Eukaryota; kingdom Metazoa; phylum Arthropoda; class Insecta; order Diptera; family Calliphoridae; genus Bellardia; species Bellardia pandia. The sequence goes on along the minus strand of OU696531.1, from coordinate 93,841,789 downwards.
CTGCCAGAATTAGCCCCCTGGTGAACGATTGTGAACGAGCAACTCTTTGTTTTGATCTTGTCTCCCTAAGGGTGCCAAATGAAAAGCAAACATTACGTCCTCTCGATTGGTAATAAGTCATTTGGTCCGCTTTTTTTTCTAGTAGATATTTTCAAACCCGATTCCCAAGTTCAATAAGTGGAGTCTGGCCAACTATCCATTACCATGATTGAGAATTTAGTTCATCACTACAACAGATCAGTAGTATGTTGCTAAAAAGTTCCTTACTTTAGGTTTTTTTCTTAAGACAGCATTGCTCAAATAACTTGGGTCATTCTAGTGTAAAAAACTTGCTGATGTTTAAAATGGTGTAAAGTTTCCTTTTGTCATATTTGCCTACAAATATTCGGTTTAGCACTGGATATTTTCAAACAAATGTTTGTATGAAAATAAAAATAACATTCAAATGGGTCAAGCATGCATTACACATTTGTCTTAAATTGTAAAAACAAGAAACTAAATAAATTTAGATTTTTTTTCAAAGCACTTTTTTTTACAAAGTGAAATTTCATACAGAAATTTCCTGTAATAACTCTAACAAACTGTAACCGAAAACAAATTTAAATAAACCAGACTACACAACCAATAATGTCCCGAAAGAAAAAAAAAGCATGACTTACTAACCTCAATTTAGAAGAAACCTTCGAAATCCAATACTCATTTTATTCTACACTTTTAATTTAAAATCCTAACACTTCTATAGTCAAAATGCCTTAACATGGCTTATGTTCTTAAGACTTGTGTAATACAAAAAAATGTATGGGTTTTTTTCTTGCAGAGAGCTAAAAGGGAAAAACCCCCTTGAACACTATTCAATGGTTTAACATTTAAACCACAAAATATGTTAAAACATTGTCAAGACTCGAACACAACAAAACACAAGTAACTCACAATACATGCTAATATGTACAACTATAAATATACATACATATCTACCCAGCGGGAAAAATTGCAAGTGATTCCATTTGTAGGCCTTATAGAAGAACTGTTTACACATACTAAAAGATTTGATACTTTTGTAATTTGAAAACATTTATTTAATCTTTTTCATTTACACCTAATATAAAGGATAGAATTCATGGTATTTATGCCCTACATCACCATTATAGGACTTTGTGCTCATATTTGTAACGCCCCAAAATATTAGTCTGACATCCTCCTTAAATTATATTAATCGACTCAGAATCGACTCACTTTCTGACTGGATTTAAATATCCACGCAAATTACAGGTCGTAATTTTGAAAATATTTCGATTGTTGAAATTCTTTGAAATTGTTTCACTACTTAACTTAGGTGCCTATTATGAGCAAAATTCGGTTTTCGACTATAGTCGTTATAATTTACGAAAGCTGAGCAAAAGTATCACCAAATGCAAAGTAAGGCTTGGCGAATTTTGTATTTACGTTGATAATAAAAAATATACCTACAAGTCTGATAAAATTGAAACTACTGCAAATAGTGATGCAATATATCTTCGTAAATTGCTTGCAAATACTGATTATGCTACAGAAATTAATGTCATAAACGTGAACCAACCTATTGAGAATCTTCTTAATACTTTGATCTCGTAATAGCAATATAGTACATTTAAAATACTATCATACAATGTTGCAAATTTGGCAAATTCAATAAATTTTGGCTATTTCTTAACCTATGTAAATCAATTTGATCTATTTTTTTTATTCGAAACCCACGTTCTTAGTGAGAATCAATATCGTCTTAATTCTTATTTTCAAAATTATTTTCTAAAATGGATTCCTGCAAAGAAAATACACAGAGCTGGTCGTGCAAGTGGTGGATGACTTTTTGAATTTAAAAAAGAGCTACAAAAGAAGAAAACATGTTAACAGCAAAGAATTCCCAAAATCATGATATATACCCACAACTTAATCTTAACTTTATGCCTGTACCATTATTAAATTACTCGACACGTGTCATGTGTCTTCTTATTAAAACTATAGGTGGATTATTAGAATTCAATGGCAGATCTTTTATTAATACTGCATAAACTTGTTGTACAATATGTAATACTAATGAAGTAGAAAATACATTTCTCTTTTTGGGAGTCTTTCCAATTTATAATGAAATACGTAGAACCTGTTTTAATAAAATAAATCTTTCTGTAAATGATGTTATCAGTATTCTAAATGGTTATATTTTTCTACTTTATATAAATATATTGAACTATGTTTAAAATGCCGTAAGCTAATATTAAATGAGTTTTCCTAGTCACATATTTTATATACATATAATTAAATATAAAAATCACATTTTATGCCAATCTGGCTCACAACAAATATGTTTGGCCATATATAGATTAAAAATAATATTTAAGACAGAATTTGTATATTAAAATATTATATAATCTATTAATAAATAAATAAATAAATAAAATAATAAATATAGTCGAAAATGCTTATCGAACGAATTTTCATTTCGTATTATGATGCACATTCGATGAAAAAATGCTATTGTGAAAATCAGTCTTTTTTGGGTCATTCACAATAGTACATTTCTATCAGCTGCCGCCATATCTGTTTACAAGTTCTTAAAGAAAAATAAAATAAATTTGATGCGTCTGATGAATAGAATTAAGCTTCTTTGTAATGCCCTCCCATTTTTTTGGCTGCCTGATCTTTAGAGCAAATACAATTTGCCAGCAATGGATCTTCTACCATGAGAGAGACGAATATATAATAGAAATATATTAAATTATAAGAAAATTCGCTTACTTATCATCTTGCGTCGCCATTGTATTGCGTGTTGTATTTATTTTGCATCTAAATTTTTTTGGATGCCTTTCTTGCTTTTTCTTGCGTATTATATACAATAGTGTTGCAAATAGGCACAAAATACATTGTCATAATTTAAACGGTTGCATTTACGAACACAATGCAATGTATTACTATAAAGCAACATGCGTTTAGGAAGTCAGCCTTTATCACAACTATTTCAATATTTTTAAACCTTTTTTTTAATATTATGGTTACTTTAATTATTAATATGATTTCGGCAACCATAATATGGTTAAGTTGCGATTCATATGACTATAGCAATAATATATATGATTATAGCAATTATGTAAACAGTTTTATGATGAAAGATTATACCATATTATGTGTTTCCCTATCATATTAAAAGAGCAACACATTAAGATAAATGAATTCATCATAAGCATGATTGCCACAACTACATAAATAGTTAGAAGTAATTATTAGAATCGTATATATGCATCGTAAACTTAACCATATTATGGTTATCTCAATCATCAAAATATTTACAGTGACCATAATATTGTTAAAAAAAAACTTGTAAAAATTTTAAAATTTTTGTGATAAACATGTACAACTATATTTTGTCTCTGTATGCATGTATGTGATTTTTTAAATAAATTTAAAACTTTCTTTTATTTAAATCCCTTTCTTTCACTTTCCTCAATAAAATTATTAATTTAGCAGACCTTTAATTACGCCTTCCACGAGGCTTTACTTGGTACACCTTCCAATTGCCCTTCTCAAGTAGGCCTTCAACAGTCATCTAACCAGCAGCGAGTAGGCAAGGCCTTAACTAACAATGACACGCCATGTAAAATTGAAACGATTTTGCAATTCGGCTGGAAGTCCTTAAGACTCCAAAATAAGGCCTTCTGAAAGGCCTCTTTACAGCATTTTTTTCCAGCTGGGTACAAACATACATACCTACATGTTTATATATACTTACACATGTCTGTGTAACCACACAAATACCAGTATACACTTAAGTAAACTCACACTTACTCTTGAACTCTTTAACATTCTGCAAGATAATGTTGTTGCCTTTGCTGCTCCTTCTCTTGGTGCTCAACGACTTTAATTTTGTTGTATTTTGAAAATCTATTGTTTTACTTAATATTTTTGGATATTTTATGAGTGTATTGTTTTATATTGTGTAGAAAATAGTATCTATATATGTTAGTGTAAGTGTTTGGGTGTGTGTTGTATTTAAGATATTTTATAACAAATGTCTCTTGTGGGATATTTTGTCTATAAATTTATTGAAAATTTTTTTAACCAACATCTAAATAGACGTGAGGCTTTTCCTTAGCTGTGCTGCTGGTGTGGGTGTTTGGTTGGTTGGATATTTTTTGTTGGTTGGCAATGGGGAGATTTTAAAATAAACATTTATAATGAGTAGAACATGATAAAATGTATTCATTATGGGAATTTATGTTGAAAGTTATTTATTTTAAAGCATAAACTGTGGCATTGTGTTGAAAGATTTTCGGGGCTAAAGAATTTTTGCTGTATAAGAATTTATTAGTAATGACTGCATTGCTAAAATGATTACTTATTCTTAATGTAAGAAATATTTTGATAATAAATAATATCACCTAAACAAAATTCTACCTACCAGCAAGTTTAATTTTAGATTTCACATAACCTTTAAAGGAAAAAAATTAAGAGATCAATCAAATATGATGATGATAACAGTACTAAAAATTTTAAATATTTCAAATAACCCACACATTACAACATATGAGAATAACACTTGCTATTTCTAGTTCAGCTAATATTCAGTTCTACCCCAGTTCACTTTATAATTTAGGTTTTATTTCAGGGTCTTTAGCTTAAATTCAAGTTTTTTTTCAGGTTCTATTTTAGGTTTTAGTTCTGGTTCTAGTTCAGTTTCCAATTCAGTTTCTAGTTGAATTTATATTTTAGGTTCTAGTTCCAGTTCTAATTAGGCTCTAGTTTAGATTCTAATTCAGATTCTAGTTCAATTTACATTTTACGTTCTAGTTCCGGTTCTAATTAGGCTCTTCTTCAGATTCTATTTCAGGTTCTAATTCAGTTTCTAGTTCAATTTACATTTTACGTTCTAGTTCCGGTACTAATTAGGCTCTAGTTTAGATTCTAGTTCAGGTTCTATTTTAGGTTGAAGGTCTGGTTCTAGTTCAGAATCTATTTCCGGTTCTAATTCAGTTTCTAGTTCAGTTTATATTTTAGGTTCTAGTTCCGGTTCTAATTAGGCTCTTGTTCATGTTCTAGTTCAGATTCTATTTTAGGTTTAAGTTCTTGTTCTAGGTCAGAATCTATTTCAGGTTCTAGTTCAGGTTCTATTTTAGGTTTAATTTCTGGTTCTATTTCAGGTTCTAGTGCAGTTTCTAATTCAGATTTTAGTTCATGTTCTAGTTCAGGTTCTATTTTAGGTTTAAGTTCTGGTTCTAGTGCAGGATCTAATTCAATTATATTTCAATTCTAGTTTTGTATTTTCATAAAACACTTTCAATTGATTTTGTTTTGCCTTTATAAATATACTAGCTGACCGCCCCAGCTTCGCTCGGTATTTACTATTGATTTGCATTTCATAGAATAAGATGTATTCACAACCTGCCTGCTCTTATTTATTTGCAAATTTGTACAGCATACTTTAGGGGACTTTTTTTCAAATGTTGAATTTTTCAGGAAAAAAATCATAACTGGAGAATGGCTAGACCGATTTTGGATTTCAAAATCAACTAACCATCATCACTCCTCCCTGTACCTTCCCTAAAAATTTTATGGCAATCGGTCGAGCCGTTCTCGAGTTATGGAGTGACAATCAAAATGTACACTTATTTTTATATATATAGATGTTATTCTTTTGCAAACAAAAAGTAAACTTAATAAATTTACAACAAAATAAAAATCGTAACTACTATTTCAAAATCCTAAAACACCAAAAAAAAAACTCTTGCTTCTTTGCAACGAATAAATAATATTTTTAAATAAATCAAATTCTTTTAAATCCGTTTATATATGCAAGTGTGTGTGAGGATATTTGTGTGTATGTGTGTGTGTGTGTACAGATTTTTTCTAGCAGCTACTTTTACTCTATACAAATAAACACTAATACACAAACACAAAAACTAAAGTAGAGAAAGGCAGCGAGAGTGAAACACTTACTCATGCACAGACATAAAAACAAACTGGGTTTATATTTTTACAGCATGTTTAATAGGATTTACACTATTTTATTCAAGTGTTTCCTTTTTTTTCGTCCTCTGTTAAGGCCACATTTGCCCAGAACATCGACTGCAATTGTTGTAGTTGTAGTGGTAAAAAAAATACCAAGTTTTTTTATTATTATTTTGGTATAGAGGTTAAATATTTACCACCACTATACGAGCAGTTTTTTGTACGTTTGTTATGAATATTTCTTTTTTTTATTTGCTACTTGGCAGAATAAATGAATTTTTCGCAAAATATTTATGGCAAAAACTTCTACCACTATTTATACAATTACACACATACAGTGTATGTGAGATGTAGTTCAGAGTGCACACTGCATGTAGTGTTTAAAATGTTGCTGGTGTTGGTAATAAGTAAATGTAATTAATTTAGGGGTTCTTTATGGATGCGTGTGATTTTGTATGGTAATTTTATGGTATTGTCATCACGTTTAGAAGTGATTAAAATGAATTAAGCTTATTAAATATATTAAAATAAGAAAAAAAAATACATAGTAATAATGTAATGTTGAAAAATTAAATTACATGCCACCAAAAATAGAAGTTGGTGATTTTTTTTTTTTAATTACAGTTTATTATATGCCAGAGTTTAAAATTTTAAAATTTATTAATTTAAGTTTATAAATATAAACTAAAGAAAGGTCCTAATTCGATTATAGGTTCTAATACATCTTCTCTAGATCTTTAGATCACAATAAAAATATGTTTTATTTATATTGGAAAAAAATATAAATTAAAGTTTATGAAAAATGCCCTAAAAATGTTGTAGTTTAGAAACGAAATCTAATTTATGATGGCTTTGTAATGGACTTGTTATAGACATTATCGGATTGAAAACAAATATATTTAAAATTGTATGTCACTATTGTTTTATAAATTCATGAAGCGGTAAGCTTAATAATATTAAATTAAATTAATAGAAAGAGTATTTAGCGCTTTCGTGGAAATAGTTTTGATAATAAGAATTTCAAACAAAAATAATAGAATGATTTTTTTATTTTTTTTTTAAGAATACTATTGTAAGGTATTGGAACAATTGGCAAATTGGAATGCATTTTGTACCCGGCCAAGGGCGTCATCAGCAATCTTCATTGTCCATTATCAATTAAAGAATAATTCATTTGAAGGAATACTTAACTATTGGAACTATAACTCTTACGTACAAAATACTACAAAGTTGACTATCTATATATGTATGTCTGTAACCTGTTATAAACCTGTTGTAAGTTTTTATGAATAAGGGGGTAAATATATAACTACTGTATATACCAACCAACATTTAAAATGTTAGTATTTGTAAAGTGTGGAAATTGTTCTACTGCCAAGAGCTTTAATCATATTTTATCTCATTTCTTTTTTTCACTTTGACCATTGCGTTTGTCAATACTTCAAATTAGTCTGTTCTTGTATTTATCGAAATCATAAAATTTATCTACATTTTTGTTAAACAAATTCATATTTATTTTGAGTTGATTTTGCAGCTTTTTATTGTTCTTTTTTTTCTTTACTTATGCCTTTTAATTTGATTATCTATTGTTTTATCTTATTGTTTGCATACATCATCAATGATTGAATACATTTCTTTTTCAATTTTAGCTAAGAATAGATACAAGAAAAGCATTAAAAAATACTCGAATTTGTTTATGCATATTGAAAGAGCCAATTCTTTACAGTGCCCCTTTTTTAGATTTTCCTTATGAATGTTTCATTTTATATTTATCATTTGCAAACTACTGGGAAAAAAGTAGATATGATGTGTCAATGAATTGGTTGCAAATAAACGTAACCATCATAATTGTAGAGTAGTTAAATATTAGCTTTAACCATAGATCTTTATGCTGTTCAATTTTAGCTTCAATCGTAGGTCTTCATGTTGTTTAGATTTTGCTCCAATTGAAAGCGTTTATGTTGTTCAATTTTAGCTTCAATCGTAGGTCTTCATGTTGTTAAATTTTAGCTTCAATTGAAGGCGTTTATGTTGTTCAATTTTGGCTTCAATTGGAGGTCTTCATGTTGTTTAGATTTTGCTCCAATTGAAAGCGTTTATGTCGTTCAATTTTAGCTTCAAGCGTAGGTCTTCATGTTGTTCAATTTTAGCTTCAATCGTAGGTCTTCATGTTGTTTAGATTTTGCTCCAATTGAAAGCGTTTATGTTGTTCAATTTTAGCTTCAATCATAGGTCTTCATGTTGTTCAATTTTAGATTCAATCGTAGGTCTTCATGTTGTTCAATTTTGGCTTCAATTGGAGGTCTTCATGTTGTTCAATTTTAGCTTCAATCGTAGGTCTTTATGTTGTTCAATTTTAGCTTCAATCGTAGGTCTTCATGTTGTTTAGATTTTGCTCCAATTGAAACCGTTTATGTTGTTCAATTTTAGTTTCAATCGTAGGGTTCATGTTGTTTAAATTTTGCTTCAAGCGAAGATGTTTATTTTGTTCAATTTTAGCTTCAATCGTAGCTTCTCATGCTGCTCAATTTTAACTTCAATCGCATGTCTTCATATTGTTGAAATTTTGCTCCAATTGAAGACGTTTATGTTATTCAATTTTAATTTCAATCATTGAAGGCGTTTATATTGTTCAATTTTAGCTTCAATAATAGGTCTTCATGTTGTTTAAATTTTGCTCCAATTTAAGGCGTTTATGTTGTTCAATTTTAGCTTCAAACGTAGGTCTTCATGTTGTTCAACTTTAGCTTCAATCGTAGGTCTTCATGTTGTTTAAATTTTGCTCCAATTGAAGGCGTTTATGTTGTTCAATTTTAATTTCAATCGTAAGTCTGTATGCTGCTCAATATTAGCTTCAATCTTCGTTCTGTAACATCTAAATGAGTCGGTTCAGCTATATAAAACTCTCTTTATTTCATGCCCATCACCATTATGACAACTCATCACATCTTCTAAAATTGTTCACATTTTATTCTTCATGCCTATTATGATGATTTATAATCAAATATTAAATCTTTATGCTGTTTTCCTCACTCCCCAATTATTATTTGTTTTTCGGCTCCAGCCAAATTGTATAAATTTTGATTTCAATCACAGAAAATTCTTAGTGCACAGGCTTAGCGTAAAAAAACTTTGTCTTTAGCTTCTATTTACTTGGAATTTTACCACCAAAGGACACAAAAAAGAAAACGTCGCATTCATCAAAATTGTCATTTGTTTACAACCAAAAATAGTTCCACACGAACTACTAACTCATCTGAATGCCTGTTTTATTGTCCCAACCTTGCCCCAACTCTCTGCTGTAATTCAATTAGTTTGTAAAAACAAATAGTTTCTAAAACTACAGTTTTTGTGGTGGCACAAAAGTTTGCATTAAGTTTAAGCCCATTTGGTAAATTATATTGCACTGAAAGAGCAAGAGATTTTACGCGTTTTTGTAATTGGCCAAAAATACAGAAATGAAGGCAGCAGAGGCATTACATGGCGGTTTTAAGTTTTTAGAACAATGAAATTTTACTGCCAACGAGATAGTTTCAAAACTTAATTTTCTATTATGAATTTTGGAAAAGCGTTTGTATGGTTTTATTATTAGTTTTTGGTGAAATTTAATTGGAGGGTATAGAAACTTAACTGTGTAAAGTATTTGCTGAGAAAATAACCTACATTTCTGGTTAATTATAAGAGCTAATTTTTGGAATAATTTAAAGTTGTGTAAACTAAAGTGATTTTTGAAACTAAAGATTCTATAGATTTGAAAACAAATAGAATTGTAAAGCATTCTTTAGACAATTTGCTAAGATACAAAATAAATTTAAGGTAACTGGTTCGCTTTGGAATGTAAAAGTTTACAGATTTGTGTTAAAGTAAAATTTCATACCCGAAGTGACTAACTTAGTTGCTTTGTAACTTAACCTGTATTTCAACACACAGAGAAAAAATATTGTTGTACATGTTTACCACAACAATGTCAACATATTTACAAGTTTTTCAAAATGTTATGGTCACTGTAATTATTTATATGTTTTCGGTAAACATAATAATTATGTGCTCACCGAAGTGTTGTCTCAATAAATCCATTGTTGATACGCTGTGTGGGAAGTGGCCCTTTTGTATGCTTTCAATTTAAGATCTCGAAGTAAAATGTGCCAAGTTGTTCCATACGTCAGTCCGAGTTGCTGCGAACGGTGCCGAATCGATTCTCCATGGTATTCGTGTACACTCTTAGCTAACGCTGCTATATTTTCTTCACAGCTTGCTGGACGTGCTCTATTCGGTCAAATATTATCAAATAATGAATGCTGGGTCTCAAAATGGGTGATGGTGTTGCGAATAGTACGCTCAGTAGGCCGATTATGTTGACCAAAAGTTGAGCGAAGTGGACGAAACACATTCCTCACAGAACGCGAATTTTCGTAATAAAGTTGAACGATTTGTAAATGTTGTTCGGGCGTAAGTCTTTCCATTACAATACTAAACAAAAATATTATATTATTGAAAAAAGTATTTCTACTTGAATCACCCTATATGTATATCAAATCTTATATCTAAAAAATTTTAGTTATTAGACCAGCCAATGCCGGACGAATATTCTGTGATCATTGTTGTTTCGTATAGCAAGCAAATTGTTTAATATCGATGCGTATGAGTAATAATTATTGTGTGTATGAAAAAAATATTACGTATACGTATATTTACAATTGAGTGACTCAAAATTTACGCAAGACTTGTATGAAATAGCAAACAATTTAAAAGACATTCTAATTTAAATCTCTAAAACTCGTTTCCACCCTTCCCTGCGAAAAACTAACTAGAATACAAGCCCCGCTAGAGCTGGATTATTTTCACAATTATAACTAAAGAAACTCTTAATTTACAGAATTACATGCATTATTTATTGGTTCTTATTTTGCTCGTTATTTCATGAACATGCTAGAAAAAGTGATAAAATTTGATGTATTTGTAAGAAATATAAAGGAAATAACTACCATTAATAACCGCAAATAACAAAACACTCCTTGCAAAAGTATATTCTTTTTATGTATTCGCAAACTCGTAATCTTTATAACTACTTGCAATAATCACCATAAGGTAATGTAAATACTCATATATATAAAAAAAATATTCTTTAACTTCTACAAATAAATTAGTTGTTTGATTTTTTAATGCTGCACTAATGCCCTATAAAAACGAGGGTAACTATATTTTGTTGTGTTATTTGGAACATCAAGTTAAATAAATATTTCTAACAATTTTAACAGTAGCTTTGAGCACTTTGGGAAGTAGTTTAACACAATATTTAATTATAATAAAATTACTAAAATCGGCATCTTAAAATGGTCAAAACTAATATCCGGATCCTAGGTATACACATTCAAAGGCAGAATTCCAATTACAAAGACTTTTGAAGAAGTTGTAAGAATAAAAAAGAAGTGAAATCAGCGGAAAATTTGCAATGAATTTGTCCCATGGTAATTTACAACGGTGATTTAAAACGGGAAGAAACAACAAATTATGAAGACGTTGTATGAACAATAAAGACGTAATTATCACTTAGTAAAGGGTGTCCCAACTAGAACGCAAGTTTTAAAAGACTGATGCAGCAATTGAATTATTTCTTTGGCTGTATGACACCGTCTTGTTGAAACCACATGCCCTCCACATTCATTTCTTCAATTCTAGGCAAGACAAAACTGGTTATCATTTCACGATACCGAACACCATTGATTGTTTGCGCTTGACCTGCCTCATTTTCATTAAAAAAAATGTCCAATGATTCCTCCAGCCCAAAAAACCACACCACACAGTGATACATTGAGGATGCATTTGCTTCTCGTGAATCACTCGAGGATTTTCCTCACCCCAAATGCGACAAGTCTGCCTATTGACGAAGCCATCAAGATGGAAATGGGCCTCGTCACTGAAGATGATTTTATCGACAAAATCAGCATTTTCCTGTTGTCTTTCCAATACCCAATTAACGAACTCCCTTCGCTGTCCATGGTCACTGAGTCAATTGAACTTTGTATGCATGAAGATGCAAATCTTTCGTCAAAATTCGCTGCATAATGGATTTGGAGACACCAATTTGCTGAGCTCGGTGTCGAATTGAGGTGGATGGAGTTTGATCATCACCTACAGCTGCGACATTTTCGGTCGATCGACCTGGTCGAAGGCGCGTTGTTGTGTTTAGATCACTAACAGACCATTTTCGGCAAATTTATCCATTAATCTCTTTACAGTTGACTCTTTTGGAGCATTATTGTGATCCCAAATTAATCGCAATTTGCGAACTGTGGCTGCAAAACTTTCACCGTTTTGGTAAAACAATTTCACAAGGAGAATGCGTTGTTCATTTGTGTAGTGCTCCATTTTTACTAACCTTGTACGTTCTACTAGCAAACAATAACAATTGTTCAAATGTCAAGCAATGACACTTCGAATGACGCCAAATTTAAAAATTGCATTCTAGTTGGAACACCCTATATATTTAATGACATTGTCTGATATTTCGGGGCTTTATACTTACAGTTTTTGAATAAAAACTACTTATTGAGTAAGTTGTGTTGAATCTTCAGCTTCATTAGAACAAAGGAATAGTTGCAAACTATCGCTGACCAAAAAACATAAGACGAATGCTGCGCTACACACAAAATAACATGTTTGAAACCATGTTAGCTATGATTCAGCTGGCTGCCAATTAAAATTAACAAAAAGACATGTTTAGCTCCGTTAAATATTACGAATCAGCCTGAATACTATCAGCAAGATTTAAATTGAATCTTCTGTGAGGCTGAGATGTCATAAACTCTAATATAAAAGCAAACACATTCTCCGTTTTGTATATTATTCAGATTTATAACAGAACGCTATGCCAGCTAATAGAATGCCATTCCACTGGTGTACTTTATTAAAACGTATGATACAACTCCAGTTAAAACCTTCTTGAAGCAACTTTCTCTGCCACGCACAGAAAGTGTTCATAACAGAAAGCTCTTCACTTTTGAACGATCGTAGCAGCCATTTTATAAAAAGTTTAAGCTACACTGGTTTTCAACCAATTATCAGAAATTCGGAATGACCATTGAAATTTTAGGATATATCCACAATTATCGAACTATCCTGCAATCTTTTTGGGTAAAGCTTAAATAATTTTGGACAATCTAGTATAATCTAAAGATGGTTCCACATATGGTTAGTTTATCTGTCCTTGGTCATTTAATAAAGATATCAGCGAATAGTAAAGTCTGTCCTACGATTGAAGCTAAAATTGAGCCATATAAAGAGCAATGATTGGAGTTAAAATTGAACTACCTAAAAGGGTATGATTGGATCTAAAATTAAGCTACATAAGGAAATATGACTAAAGCTAAAATTGGGCTGCATAGAAACCAGCGATTGACGCCAAAATTGAGCAACATAAAGACTCTTGATTGAAAGTAAAATTGCAATATAAAGACTAACGATTGAAGCTAAAATTGAGCAACATAAACATCTACGATTGAAGTCCAAATTAAGTTACACAAAGACTTACGATTCAAGCCATAATTCAGCAACAGAAAGACTTATGAGTGGAGCTAAAATTGAGCAGCATAAAGACCTACGATTGAAATAATGGCATTATATTCAAATGAGCAGAATAATATATTAATAATTCTAGTAGAAATGCAATAATATTGTACAGTTTTTGGATTGTATGATTAGAAATTGGTAAAAATGTAATGGAGTTGCAGAATTTAAAAAAAAAGAATAGTTATTTCTAAGGATACCAATGTATCATGTTTGCCCAATAAAGCACATTGGTTATAATTTTCTTTGCTTAATTCCCTTCCTATTTCTCGCAATCTCCTTCCCTGACGTACAATATCAACATGGCAGCTATTAAATTTGGTTTTGTACAACTCGTCCATAAACTGTAATGACTGGTATTATTGGTACTTTGGTTTTTACTAATAATAGTTATCAAACCTACAGACAAGTGTTTAACCCATATGGGAGTTGCAACAGGAATATAGAATATACATAACCACACACACACATAGAGACACAACTGATTCAGCCAAATCACCCCTCCATCCATACAGTCAGTCATAATATTAATGTATTAAAAAGTTAATGTGATTCTTGGGTAATAAAAAAATTTCTAGAAATAACAGCAACTTGCTCGTAATGCACAAAGACAAATGAAAACACATGAATTTCATAATTTCAACAACAAGGCTAACAAAAGAACAAGTATGAGTTTATATTGGGCTGAGCCGAATCTTATATACCCACCGCTAAATACCAGTAGGGTGATCTATGAACAGCTGAAACTATTTTTTTTTACATTTTCGATCGATAACGATAATTATAGTGGTTATTTTATTTTAAGGATACCTTGCATGAGTGTTGTCAACCATTATGGGGCGATTGTTATAAAATATTGTCCTGTAATTTCTATTTATTTGAAGTTTATTCTATTCGGATATCATCTCAATAACAATATTAATAAGAATTTTAGGCATATTCCAGTTATTCCATAAAGTATACGGAGGTGTCACGAAACGCAAGATAATCACATTTTATATTTATCTCTTTCTTTCCGAACTGCCCTTTGTTTATGTCTTTGCAGCGTGTAACGATTTACTTTGACATGCAATAAATTAGATACCAAAAAGCCCTAGAAAACTGATTTTGGCTTTTTGAAACGTGTATACTCTGTGGTGGACGTTGTATGGTAGTCCATAGCCAATTATGGTCTAATTTAGACTAGAGCCAATTGTATAATTTTTACATACTTATAACAGATCTGTGTGAAATTTCGGTTCGTTATAGGTTAATGAGTTTTTCGGAAGTAGTCGTCACAAGAGAGGTATGACCTATTATGAACCGTTCAGCATGAAATTATATACGACAGTTTATATGTATAAGTATGTGAATGATTTGTGCTTGTTAGTGATGTTCAGTGTTGCCAGGACCAGAAGTGAAATAAAGGTTAAAAGGGCTTAAAAAAAGGCTAGAGAAGGCTAAAAAATTCAAAAATAGGCTAAAAAAGGCTAGATTATTTCAATTCAAATTTCATTTATTTATTAACAAATATATATAAAAATGAGGGTTAAACTTAAAATATAGCTTTAATTTAAGTAACAATAAACTTCACCGTTAATAATGTTTTATAAGTATAAACATTTTTTATTAAAAACAAAAATTATTTTGAAAAAAATCAACACAAAGAAATTGAGTAAAATATTAAAAATAATGTAAATGTTTATGAAATGTAATAGCTGCCGGAATTGGTTCTGTATTTGAATTATCCACGATTGTTGGTGATTATTTCAACAGCTATTGGATTTCATTAACACCTGAATCTTTTTTTGAAATTCAAATAGGGCTACATATATTTAGGACAAGCTATACATATGTACATTTTTTAAAAGTAAAAAATTCATGTTCTTTGAATGACTTAAAATATATATAGAAATTTATATAATTAGGATTGATATTCTTTACTCCTATTTCATTTATATCAAAAATATTGTCATGATTTAAAAATCTACCACGATCTACTAAAACTATTGAAGACTAATTCATTCAGATGAGGAAATTTCCTCGGTATCTGAATCAGAAATATCATTACAATATATATCGCGAGAGTCTACAAGTTTTAGGAGATCGTCTTTAATTTCATAGTCATGATAACATTTTTGTAATTTTTTCATTGAGCAACTTCATGGTGCTAAAAAGCCTCACAACTTCAGCATTGCTGAAAGGTAATATCAAATATGAGAAAACTAATTTCACTAAATCATTAAACGGATTTTCTTGCAGAGCGTCTTTAAAGTGTCGAACCTCAATCCAAAAATCCACAGTGGATTCTACGTTTGTCCAACTATAATTGAGGAGTTTTCGCCACTGCATTTTAATACGCGTTATTTCATCGGACGTATATTTAATTTTTTCATTGCCGATATGGGAAAAAAAAATTTTGTGTTTCACAATTTTTAAAGAATTATCCACAGATAAAAATTCAATTCTTTGTAAAGTATCTATATTCATAGGTAACCGCTGACGCAATTGTTCTATTCCCACCATTAATTTAGCAATATAACTTATAATACCTATTCTGTCTTGAAGCTGATTTTGAAATCCAATTATAACTCTCGGAAAGTAGATAATCAACTTCACTTGGCAAACATTTTGATGAGCCGGATACAGCCAATTGTAACCCCCTGATATATCCGTCGATTCATCTAGTAGTTTTTATATACTAATGAGTCAAACTTGTGAATTTGAGGGCAATCAAAGTACGTTTTGTATTTTTTTTAGTCTTAAAAAGGCTAAAATTAAAATTGAAAAAAGGCTAAAAAAAGGCTAGAGAAAAGAAAAATTTGAGGCAAAGTGACGAAAAAAAAGACTAAATCTAGCCCCAAAAAAGCTAAAATGGCAACACTGGTGATGTTTATAAATAACATTTAAGTGATTTTCGGAACTGGACTTTGTATGGCGGCTACGGTCATATATGGACCGAGTATTATGAAATTTAGTACGACGATTTATATGTATACATGTATTGTTTATGTTGAATTTCGAATTGTTAAAAATTTTTATAAAAGATTTATGCGCAGTTCTTTTCAAGTCGTTTTCGGAAGTGAACTTTATATGTTTAAATACGGACCGATCTTCTTGAAATTTGGTGCGACAACTTGAATGTATATTTTGAGTAGGAATTTCCACTTGATAGTGATAGTGTTTATAAAAGATTTATGCGCATTTAAGCGTTTTTGGGAAGTGGACTGTATATGGGACTATGTCAAAATATGGACCGATGCAAAGAAAATATATTTTCCAGATTTCACTTTGCATGAAACTTATTATTGCAGAGTTTTGTTACGATACGGCTTTTCTATAGACATTTACGCAGTCTAAAGCCATATTCCGGGCAGACATTTGTATGGGGGCTATGAGAAGCCATAAATTGATTTCTACCATTTTTATAAGAATTGTCCTTCTTTAACCCATTAGATCCCAAGCATCTTTAAAATTGGAAATTGTTATGTTTTTCATTAAAATCTTACTTATTAGCTATCAATTAAATAATAAAATTAACAAAAATAAAAAAAAATTGCTTGAATGGTGTTTTTTGGGCTGTACTCGTGCGAGTACAATGTGACAATAAGGGTGCGTAATACATAGATAGAATTAATTTTTTATAAAACGCTTTTCCTTCACACTTAAAGGTTTTTTTTTATTAAAATATAAGATTAAAAGATAAATTTATTATAAATTTTATTTATTTGTGTGGGTTTGGATATGAAAGTTTTTGAAGCACTACTAGAGGACAATTTTTGGTTCTTCGGTCTCGGAGAGTTCCTGTTGCTCTAAAAAAATAAAGTGTGCAAAATTGCATGATATTATCTGCATTATATTTAAAGAAAATTGCAAAAAATAAATGAAAAATAAAAAAGTTCTCCGAAACATTGGTCTAGAATGTTTGGTAAAAATTTAATTATTCTATAATTTTTTTTCGAAGCTCTATCGTGCATTCAACAGGCGGGCAGTTATGACCAAATCGTCCTAAAATCTTACAAACACCCAGAAGATATAGACATGCTACGACCATTATTGCAATGTGTTACAAGCGAAATGTCAAACTTAATATATCCCCATCTTTTTGGTGGTGAATATAATTTCAATGATCTTTATGAGCCAAGAGTAAGGAAAAACGCAACAGGAGGAAACAAACCTTTATATTTTACGGAACTACATCTAATGCAGGAAAAGGAGCAAGAAAAACGTATTAAAAATTTTAATGTTATTTTGTTATCGTTGTAAGTTATGAGGTATGAAACACGATAAGGTGTGCTGGAGTTGGAGTTTATGGTTTTGCATACTTATATTTTCAATGCATAAAAATGGAAATAATGGAAAAGTTTGGAAAATAATATTTTCCTAAAATCAAAAAAAAAATAAATACAAAAAACAAGAGTTTAATTAATAGAATTTGGCTTAATAATGTTCAAATCAGCTATAAGACTTTAATATTAGTTAAGACTATTGATGTTCAAAAGGATTTTTTTACTTGGCCTCATTATCCTGTCTCATAAACTTTCTAAACACAATTTTGTTTACTCATATTATTTAGTTTCTTCACTATATATTTTAGAATATATCATCTAATACTTTCCCATTTCCATCTCTACTTTATTACTTTCAAACCATAAACTTTGCCAAACGCATGAATAAATCCACAGCATTCGAGCTTAAAAGAATATTAACAGCAAAAGTATTTTCTCTTTTTATTTAATGTTTGTTGAGGTATTTAACTAAATATCACATTAATATGTTTGTTCTAACATTATTGCTACAAATTAAAACATGTGCTAACACTTTGTTTTCATGACAGATCCGACAATGTACTGGTGTGGCTGATGGTTGATGGTTGGCGGTCGGTCAGTGTGAAAGGAACATGAAACCAAATTTACGAGCATAAAAAATTTGTTATTATCAAGCATATTTTTATTGCAATTTATTTATATTTTTAATGGCTGAAGCATAAAAATACTTGTTTTATGACATTGAAGGATTTAGATAAGCGGCAGTAGGAGAATAAATAGGAAAATGTATGTATGTACGAAAATGTTTAATATTGTTCAAACGGTTTGGCCAGGAAAAGAAATTTGTATCAACTAGAGAAGAGTACTAGTACGTACAGTGAAGAATGATATTTTTCCATCTCTACTAAATTAAAGTATAGACCTAATCAAAACTAATCTAGCAGGCATCTAATCTAATGCACTAATAGCCTGAAGGAAAACAAGGATTGTGCTCATAATAAAACCAGTAAGAAAATATAGTCGGTCAAGCCCGACCATATAATACCCTACAACCAGTATATGTAAAAAACAGTTTTTCAGAAATGCTCGCTATATGGGAGATATTATCTGTTATGGGCCGATCATCCAAAATTTTAGAGCCATGACTTCCGTGAATATAAATATTATGTATCTTAAACTTTATCTCGATATAAATACTTTTAAAAGATTTATTATTACGGAGCTGGTCTTATATGGGAGTTTTGACTAATTACGGACCGACCGTTATAAAATTAGGAGTCCTCATTTCTGTATATATGAAACATATTTGTGTTTAATATTATTTGCATACCAACATTTTTGAGAGCGTTATGCTCTTTAAAGTGATATTCGGAAGTAGGCTTTATATGAGAGCTATGATAAATTATTTGTGGATCTGATTTGGCTTTATTTACAACTCATTTGTGCTGAAATTTGTTTGCATACTTGTATAATTCAAACATTTATGATCGGTAAACCCCAATTTCGGGAAGATATTTGTATGGGCGCCAGGTGAAATAATTCACCGATTTCCATCAGTTTTAATCCCATCCGTCCTTGGGCCGAAAAAATTTCACGTACCAGATTTTATCCAAATATCTTCAAAATTGCGACCTGTACTCTGCGCACAAGCTTTGCATGGACAGCCAGCTAGCCAGACTGACGGACGGACGGACGGACAGCGTTAAATCGACTCGGGTAGTGATTCTGATTCGATCAATATTTATGAGCGTTACAAACATAAGCACAAGTCCAATATACTACACCACTATTGTGGTGTAGGGTACAAACAGTGTATTTCGATTCGAAGCGGAAAATTTTCAAATTCGTAAAAATTATACTGCGTAGTACGATTTTCGTAAATTTATTTACGAATGTTCGGAAATTTATTCACGAATACTTTATTTTGCGGAATTTTTATTTTCCTTATGAATAACCAAAAAATTTCTTTCGTTAATGCAATTATGTACTACGAAAGCAAGTGTCAAAATAATTAGTTACGTTCGCAAATTGTTTGAATGCTATTTTGCTTGAGAAAGTATTCATTTGGTAAAAGGATACAAAAACGAAACAAATGTGATGAAGTAGATGAATGTTATGAAGTAGAAAAATTTTAAAAATATTTTAATAAATTTATAAAAACTGTGTTTACAAATGTACTAACTTATACAATTATTTATATGAGTTACTAGGTATGACAAACTATAAAAACAATACATTACTATGAAGTCTGTTGGGCACAAATATAATCTTTCAGTTACCACAGGAGGACCGAATTATGATTAGCTTGCAATTAGAGTGTTACGTTATTGTTACGGAAGTAACATTTACGTGGATGAAAATGACATGGAAAATTATTACATATATCAACTAATAAGCTACCCAACCAAATAAATATTGATACCTAAAATTATTAACTAAATAATAATATATGTATGTCTCAATGTAGTAACAAAAAAATGAATAAGCAACATGTATTACAAACAAAAAATTCCAGCTTCTAAACAATATTGATGATAACCATAGGTCAATTAAAATAAACCTGCTAATTAGTAAAAATTCGAATTTATAAAAAACACAAGTTTTTTGTCTTTTGTGCTAGTTAATGTTTTTAACGCAATTATTTTTCAAACTAATTTTGACATTTGCAAAGCAACACAAATCCCCTAAAGTTAAAGGTATTCTTGTTAAAGCTCTTGCAGTAAATTTTCTACACATTTCTAAGAAGACAAATACCAAACATTGAAAGCAGATTCATTGAAACAGCTCCACAGAAAGTTGTATACCATATTAAAAGATCATTTAACCTAGATCTTAAATCTTGTTGATTCCGTACGGAAATTTGATCTTCACCAGGGATCTATTTTACAAAACTTTTAACTTTGCGCTTATGCAATTTTTTTATCAATTTGCTAAACTTTATATTCTTCAGAACTATAAACTATGTTAAATAACAAGTTGAAATTGATAAGTGTTATTTGCCATTTCTCTTTGCAATTTCTGTTCCACGTACATTCTCTTGTACAAAGTTAACATTGAAAAGTGTAATTTGCTAAGAATTTGCAAATAATTATGCTGTTTCGCAAAAATATATAGTTAAAAATATTTTGGTTTATAATTCTGGTTCTACTATAGCGATTTTGCTTATTTTCAATACTAAAATGCCTGACAAAATACAAAATATTTTTAGTGGTGTATTTTGGACGTGAGAGCGTTTAACACGGACAGACAGACAGAATATAATTAATAATTAAATAAATATGAACCCTCTTGGCTTCTATGTGGCAATGCCAGGTAAGGCGTATATCCAGTTGTATGACAAGGTGACATGATTAGATTGTGGGATATTCACATTGTTTATTCAAACAGGTAAACAATTTCCTCTCCTTCCTCTCCATATGTAAATCAATTTCTACCATCTTCACAACGCTATAGAACATCATTGCAAATAATTTTAAGTATAATACTTAATACCCGCATCCATGGCAGCTTTCACACTCTTCAATTCTGGCTCGTCAAGACAAGTATTTTTGGGTGAGAAGGTGCAGTCAATTTTCTTGTTTCCTTCTGTTTTTTCTTTTATGCATGTTCATTTGCATTAAAAAGTACAACAATTGAATTGACGTGTTTGAATGAAATGGCAAGTTCCAAAGAGAATTGAACAAAAACTGGATAGTTAAAACTGAAGAGTGTGAAACAAGACTAAATGTCATAAAAATTTTATTCAACTATTGGTCACGACTACACTTAAATTACAAATCACTTTCTTCAGCATTGCTACCGGTACCTTGTGAATTACGCAATTAATGTTAGTTTTCTGGCAAAGATTTTAAACAATTACAATGAAAAAAATCCTGTAATGAGAAATCGTACATTGTAGGAGGCGGATGCTATAGGCAAACAGGAGCTCGGAAATTTGATGATACTATAAAAAACATTTCACTTAGAACAAGGATTTTAGTAAATTAGAGACTTTTTTGAATCCACACATAAATCAGATGCTAACGAATATGAGAGGTAATACTCGTATTTATGTGATCGCTAAAATTGATTTACACAATTAAGACGATTGGAAAGGCAAAATCAGCGAAGACTTTGCTGTGTTAGCAAGTTTAAAATTTGTAGACTGATGTATAAGATCATAAATAATCATACTTATTGGGCTTCTGTAATGTTTTTTATTTTCCTTTTTCAGTTAAATCTTATTTCTCTATATTGAAAGAACTTGATTGGATTTGTACCTAAAACTTATTTCTTAAAATGGTCTTTATAAAGCATTTAAAAATCTCTCATAGCAAATCAAATTTTCTTTATATCTAAAACAATAATGACTTTTAATATTATCATCATAGCATTAAATCCTGCCATAAAATCCTTTTTTTTCTTATTATCCTCTTTTGCTCTCAACACTTTTTTAATCTCTCAAACAATTTCTCTGTATATTGGTTTCCAATTTGTATAAATTTTTCTCATCTTTTACAGACGCACAAGCAAACATTTGACATTTAAGTCACATTCAGTTATAGATATTTGTTTATGTCCGACTACACACATACATATACTTTTTTTATATGACTATTCAAATTTTTATGTTCGTTTTGAAATTATAGTTAAATGCATAAAAACCATATTGTTTTATGGATGCTACTGTATCGTAAAAACCAATTTATATTTATGTTATTGAAACGAGCAAGCGAGTGAACAAACTGAACTATATATCTGGAAAAAATTAATACAGCATTTATGATCAAATTCAAATAATGCATTTTTCCTGGTGGCCGCTATAAAAAAAATAAAGGAAATAATAAAAATAACAAACATTTTTTTGTACATATCTCAAGCAATAACACTTGTTGTGATACCCAGCTACACCATTTTATTTAATAAATTAAAACAAAACTTTAGGATTTTAGCAGCAAATTTTGAAAAACATTGTTTGCTAGACACAAAATTAAAAAAAAATTTAAATAATCTTGAAACCAAATTCTAAAGTTTTCAATAATATTTTTAAATTTATAAAATAACCTTCACAAGTTTTTAAACGGTTTGGAAATGGTGCCTCAGCGACTTTATGTACTTTTAACGATTAAAAACTCATCTAAAGGCCAATAATGCTTTTATTGTTTAGCTCTCCTCCCTCTACCACCCACTCAGTTTATTTTAATGTGTTTGTTACTGGTTTAACGTTTATGGTCATTGCAATAAAACAGGACATTTGTTGTTTAGAATTAAAAGACTTTTATTTAAAAAAAAAGAAACAATTTCACATGTAACAATGTGGTGACATTTAATATTTTTATAGGCACTTTTATGATCATGTTTACATATTAGTTAGTTACCCAACTATATGGTAACTCTATAAGAGTTGATAAAAATAGTAGTAAACTACTAAACTTAAAACATCAACCGCTGTAAACAAAACAGCTGATTTCGTTTTATTTTTATTTGCCAACTAAAAAGTAATAAAAAGAAAAAAAATTAAATGAAAACAAAACTACACAACTTGTTTAGAAAGATTTTGAAAACCAAAAAAGTATCTACATATACATATGTTATTCTGCAAGTGTATGTACAGATATACATATGTATGTTTATTTTTTGTATTTATTTAATTTAAAAAAGCAAAACATGTAACAGGAAAAAATTCCATACAATTGTGTTGGAACACATGTTAATTTAACACCAAAATAAAAAACAGAACAAAAACTTACAAAGTCCAAGATAATATTTCTATTTGCTAAAAACAAATAGACAATGCCAATGTATTATATTATACAAGACACAATGGGATGAAAATGGATAATAATGAATGCTCTAAATAAAGGTATATCCATAGATCGAGTTTAAATATGCATACATATGATTCAAACGTAGGGGTTTATATAGTCTAAGATTTTCTTCCATCGTTATGAAATTTAATTTTAACTTCAATCGTAATTCTTAACAAAGTTACATCTTTATGTAGTTAAATTTTAGCTTCAATTGTAGATATGTCTCAAGCGAAATTTATATATACATTAGGCCGGGCCAATTTGTATGGAGCCGAAAAAATCGATTAGAGCCGCCCCCTAGGATGATTCTATAGACAATTCTAAGCAACTTTGGTGAAGGAACCATGGGTCTATCCCGATTTTCGAGTCTCCCACTTTACAAAAAATTATTTTTTTCCTTATAACATCATTTTGATTCGAAATTCGATTTTTTATTCATCGTTATATTATCTTTTTATGTGTATATGGGGGGTTTTTGAACACCACCAGAGGGCGTTTCAGGCATATTTGTAATATTTTTCGTCTATTTTCCGAGAAAAAATGTTCGGTAAAATTGATATTTATTTTATTTTTTTCAACAGAAATTCAACCTAAAAAATAAGAACATGTGTAAAAAAAAATTAATATAGTAGAAGAAAAGCGGAATAAGTTATTTTTGAAAGGCTTTCTTGCTTTCAAGCCATTCATTTTTTGAAAAGTGGGAGACTCGAAAATCGAGATAGACCCATGGTTCCTTCACCAAAGTTGCTTAGAATTGTCCATAGAATCATCCTAGGGGGCGGCTCTAATCGACAAAAAATTTGGCCCGCCCTAATATACATATATATTTATGTAGTTAAATTTTTACCTCAATCTTATGTCATTATAATGTTAAATTTCAGCTTCAATTGGAGTTATAGTTTAGCTTTAATTGAAGGTCTTTGTATAGTCTAAGTGTAACTTCAATTGAAGATCTTTTTATGCTCCAAGTTTAGCTACAATTGAAAATTGTTATACACTCTAGGTTTAACTTCAATTGAAGCTTTTATATAATCCAACTTAAATCGGAAGCATTTATATACTTTAAAGCTAACTTCAATTGTAGGTCTTTATATAGTCCAAATTAAGCTTCAAGTTGTAATCTGCAAATGGCCAAAATTTTCTTTCCTGCTGATTTAAATATAGCTGAAGTTCAGCTTAATTTTTATGTCTTTTGCATCCAAATGCCTGACCCACAGTGAAAGTTACCCACAGAAACAAACCCAAAGAAATAGCAATCGAATATAATACAGGGAAAACTTTTTGTTCTTTTTTATATACTCCACCACTACAAGTGGTAAATGAGGGTATACATATGTTTATCATTACGTGTGTAACATTGAGAAATATTCATCTGAGATCCAACAAAGTATGTATATTATTTCATAAGGAGGAAATCTAAGCGTCGATTGAGCGTCCAATATACACCACCAAAATCAACAAAGTTTACAAAAATCAGTTTATAATTCTCCTAGGCAGTTTGGTGTTAAAAATGAGCAATCTCGGTATTATGAAACAAGAGTTATAGACCAAAATGTTAGTCAACCTACATAAAAATTTTATATTTTTCACCAGTTTTTTTTTTTTTTGTATTTTGTTTCAATATATAAAAGACAATACCATGCAGTAACGTGCAAAGGATAAACTGTGAGGAAAATAGTAAGAATCGGTCCATGATTTCTCATAGCCTCCATACATACGAAATATGGCTCAATGATACATGAATGCCTATCAAAATGGAATATTAATACTAAATTCAGAAAAAATAAGTTTCACATAAATAGAAAGCGCAAAATGAAATTTTGTTTAGTTAGATCCATGATTGATCATAGAACCCATATAAAGTCTATTTCTAAAATTTATTTAAATACGTTTCATATCAAAAGAAAGCGCAAAACGAAATTTTGTTTAGTTCGGTCCATGATTGATCATAGAGCCCAATAATTGGCAATAGCTCCATACAACTCTTTTAGATAACATTATTGAGATGAAATTCACCCAAAATAATTGGTTCACTTCTGCTATACCAACCATAAATCTGTTGTAAATAAAGTTACTGACATCAAACTCAACCAAAATAACCCTCAGCTTATAATCTTACCCTTCTTTATACTCTGTTTCTTAACTTGTGGTGAATATGGAAAAAGTGTTTTTTGAATTTTATAAATTGTTAAATTACACTCAAGATTGTTATAAAAATCAGACAAACTCTTTAAATTATGGCAAGAATTGGCAACTACATCAATTATAAATGGTAAAAATTAGATAAAATTTCTAAACATTTGAAATAAATCCTGTTGTTTGCAATATTGTCCTTCAAACGATATATAAAATAATAATAAAGCAAGTAAGAGTGCTATATTCGACTATGCCGAATCTTATATACCCTTCACCTTTGTTGTGGATGCATAATATATATAAAGTACTGCTCAAAATTATAGCGCACTTTAATTTATTTTTTAATATTCATTATATTTTTTGAAAAATTTAAAAAAGTGGTTTGTTTTTAAATTAACATAGTTATTCAAATTTATTAAATTAATATCACAATTCAGTTTAAAATAATAAAAAATAAAAAATAAAAAAATTGAGGTTGTTTAATAAAAGAAGTCTCAAATTAATAGTTCATAATTATAGCGCACTTAAAAAATTTTATTCATTTTATGAAAAGTTGATCAACATTTGAACTTAGTATTATGAAATACTTCCTCCTTTGGCTTTGAAAATATATTTGATGCGGTTTGGAATTGATTTAACCAATTTGTAGCAGTCATCAGTGGTTACTTTAGACCAAATGTCTTTTATAGCGCTGAGAAATTCACTTTTAGTTCATTATTTTGTACTTTTGAAGGTCACGATCAATAATAGACTAAAAGTTTTTAATTGGGTTGATATCTGGCGATGTCGGTGGCCAATCTAATAGGGGAATACTATTGTTTCTAAACCATGCCATCAAAAATTTCGCCTTATAACAGGGGGCATTGTGTTGTTGAAAGTAGGCTTGAGTTGATTCAGCGCCAAAAATTTGATCAAAATATGATGCAACTTCTTCGGATATTAAATCAATATAGCTTCTAGCATTTAAACGACCTTCATAAAAAAGTAATAAGCCGGTAGCATAGCCCCATACGCTAACAGAGCCACCACCTCCTTGTATTCTTGGCTGGAAGCAAAATGGTTGATCCTTCTCCTGCATTGTTTGTCGAATAAATTATTAATTTTTACGATTTATCAATTCAAAGTGGCATTCGTCACTAAAAATAACCTTATTCCAAACCCTTTCAGTTCAATTTGCATACTTCTTACACCAATTAAATCTTTTTTTTTTTTTTTTTTTGTTTGAACTTTGTTTCGATAAGGACGTCGTTTCTTGGTGTAGCTCTTAAAATCATGGTTAAAAAGTCGGTGACGGGTTGTACTGGCACTTATTGACTACCTAATGGTAGATGACCATTCAGAAGCAAGTTGACGACTACTAGCTGATCGATTTCTTTTACACATTTGCACCAATTACCTATCTTGGACTGGTGTTGTGCATTTGGAACGTCATTGACCTGATTTATTTGTAAGTGGTTAATTTTCAGAAACACACATTTTCGTGAAACACCAAGACTCTTTGACATTTCTGAATGGGACAACTTTTCAGCAAGAAATGCCTTTATAGAATTTTGTGCTCCAAAGTGACGGTTTTTCAACCCATTCTTCCAAATGTAAAAATCACGTTTACAATGGAATGATGTAATGACACCCCGTGGTTTTAACATAAACTGTACTGTTTTTAACTAAAACTGAAGTAATAGAACATATTTGAGTCAAATTCCATGAGAAAATATAAAGTTAAGCTAGATTTACACGATTGAAATTTTCTTCAAAATTGCTCTTCAAAATGCTTCAAACTCGTGTAAACAGCAAAATTTTTTCAAAATTCATTTATTTAACAACTATTAATAACTATTAAATAAATAAATTTTGAAGAATTTTTGCTGTTTGCACGAGTATGAAGCATTTTGAAAAGCAATTTTGAAGAAACTTTCAATCGTGTAAATCTGGCTTTAGTTCATTTATCAATATGTTTCAAGAGAATGTGCTTTAATTTTGACACATCAAATATTGACATTATGGCATCATTCCATTTTCACTCTTTCATCTAAATTTTATTATCCCCATTTGTTTGCTCATTGTATTCGCATAAGTATAAAGTAAACAAAAAATTAAAATAAAAGTTTTTCTATGGGTTAATTTTACGCATAAACTCATTGAAACATTTACTTTAAAAGTGCGCTATAATTTTGAGCAGTACTTTATATTATATTAATACACTTTGATAGTTTTTTTGATGAAGTTTTTAGAGGTTGTCTCGAATTTTTGCTTATATCTCCGTTATTTATGGACGCATTTTGCTGATTTTAAATAGCAAACTTCTCGAAAGCATGTCTGACAGAATTATTGAAGATTTGGATCCCGAAAATATTTCAACAGACAGACAGACGTACATGGCTTAATAGAATCCGCTATCTATTATAAGGCTACAGAATATATATACTTTATAGGGTCGGAAAATTATATTGTGGAAATTACAAACGGAATGACAAACTTATATATACCCTTCTCATGAAGGTGAAGGGTATAATTAAGCCTGAATTAAGAGTGAATAAAAAAAACTTATAAGTAGTTTTATGTTCCTTATTATATTTAGGTGGAGGGTAATTAAGATTCGGCACAGCCGAATATAGTATACTCTAACTTGCTTTCTGTTTCATTTTTATTTGTGACATTGTGTGTGAATACACTGAGTTAAAGCCAAAATAACAGAAAATCAATTTGGAAAATTGCAGTAAAAATAATGTCAGAAACAGGAAATACAATGCACTCATAGACGTGCATACACAAATCTATAGAAGAGAGTTCACACATAAACAATTATATATACTTGTACATACATACACCTATACATATGTATAATAATAAAGAAAACCCTGAAACTGGAAAATGTACCAAAATAACAACAACAGAACAAACAAAAAATACATTAAGACTTGTTCTGACACAAAAAGGAGTAAAATTAATGTGTATGAGGTTTTGTTTCTGGGGTAAACCTCGTTTCTCTCCTTTTGAATTGGTGCGGTTAGCAGGCACACCAGCCCGGGTAAAGTTTATTATTTTAATTCCTTCTTCATTTCAAATAATAATGGTATGAGCGCGAACTTGGGGCTACGGAATATAAATAGCAAAGACCATCACATGTCTGAGCAGAGTATTTGTTTTTGATTCTTCTTTGTTTATACTTCTGTGTTTTAAGTTTTTCTTTGGATTGTGAAAAAACAAAATGTGCTCATAATGTTAGGAAATAAATGTCTTGATATTAATTAGCCAGTTGTTTTTTATTTTGTTCCTATAGTTTAAACAATTTCTACTATTTCACATTTTAGCAAATTGATATTAAAACACACATCCTTAAGCAAAGTAAAGAAATGATAAAACAAGCTTAAACCAGTACCAGTCTGTTTTATAGTATTTTTTTATATATAACACAAACAACTAACAGAAGAAGGCAGCCGGAATAAGTTTCTGAATCTGAGATTCTTTTAATACACATCAGCTCGGCTCTTTACATACCACCCTCGTACATTGTGCCAACATGTGAAAGTCTCTGTCTACATGTGCTGTAAATGGCTAAAGGATAGAAACAACTTGTTATATTTGAAAGCATTTCTTTTTACAATTCAAGAACAATTTTCTTGTTATAATTCGCCAAAAGACAACTACCATAAGAGATGAGATGAGATAGAATACAATTGAAAGCAACAACGCAATAGTATGAGAAATATTTATCTTGTTAAGAAAAAATTTATAAATTAAGTGTATACATTATAACCGCAAATTTGTCACATGATACTAACAAAAAAATATATACGAACATTAAATAGAAAAACATACAATACAAGCAACAAAAAAATTGAACTCATGTGGAGGAATGAATTTTTCTTATTTTTATAACAAAAATAAAATATTTGATAAAATTGAATTCCATAAGCACCGCAAGACGTATGAGTAATAGAAATACATATGTAAACAGTCAATTTAAAAAGGCAAAGGAGGATTTTAATCATTAGGGAATGTCTGGATATAGATTAATTAAGGTCTTTACAAAGTTCAATTTTAAAGTTAAGTTTTCAATAGAATCGTTGGTTTTACTAAAGTTAAATTTTAGCTATTAATTGTAGATATTTCTGAAACTAAGTTTAAACTTCTATCGCAAGACTTTCTACAATTAAATTTTAGCTAGCCAAATATTTGTTTATTAAATTTTAGCTTCAATCATTGCTCTTTCTAAAGTTATTGAAGATCTTTCCAAGGTTAAATTTTAGTTTCAATCGCTGGTGAAATTTTAGATTCAATTATAGGACTTTTTTAAGCGAGATTTTTGCTTCAATCGACAGTCAATATAAAATTGAATTTAAGCTCCAATCGTAGATCTTTCTAAAGTTAAATTTCAGCTTTAATCGAAAGTCTTTCTAAAATCAATCGAAGGTCTTTCTAAGATTAAAAAAATTAAAAAAAAAATAGCTTCAAACGTAGGTCTTTTTAAAGTTAAATTTTGGCGTCAATAGTGATTCTCTCTAAAGTTAAATTTCAGCTCCAAACTAAGGTCTTTCAAAAATTAAATTTTAGCTTCAATTGCAGAACTTTAATTGGTGAGGTCTTTTCATAGTCAAATTTTAGTTCAATCGTTGGCATTTATAAAGTTATTCAAGGTCTTTTTTATCTTTTATTATTAGAGAAAATTTTTCAATATTTTGGCTTGAGTTCATTTTTTAATTAATAACTCAAAGAATACAATTGTAAAGTTATATTTTTATAGACAAATGGCACACTGGAATGCATTTTCTACCCTGCCAAGGGTGTCATCAGCAATGTTAATTGTCCAAGATCTACTTGTAAACATCATCAATTTAACTCACCATTTATTGAGAAATAGAATTCGGGAATTAAACATATTTCTTATTACATGTTATGAGTTTGAACGAAATTTACTTTGTGTTTTACAATGTGTGTGTATTCTTCTTTATTATTATTATTACACATTTTTGTATTACTGCAAATATGTTGTTACTTTTATTGAAGGTCTTTCCACAGTTTAATTCCAGCTTCAATTGTATGTCTTTAAGTTGTTCAATTTTAACTTCGATCGTTTTTCTTTATGTAGTTAAATTTTACAGTGGGTGGCCATATTATTAGTTACATATGCAAAATTGTTTAGTTTGAAGCCGTATAACATTTTTAAATAGTGGAAATGTATCCTTTTATTTGTTATTTTAGGTAAACTAAGTGTTTCTAATTCAATTAAAAATAAATTCTTTTGTTTTAAAAATATATATTTGCGGAAAAGAAATATTACAAAATTTTTTGAAAAAAAATCTTAATATTTCGTAGAACCTTTTTGGCATGCTCTGAATGCATTTTTGAACATTTCCTTATAATTCTTAATCGTGATGCCAGCCTTAAATCAATTTTATCAAAATTGCATATTTCACACTTCAGAACAGAATGACAGATAATGATCTACAACTGCATTCTAATGTCACCAATCATTGTTGGCAATGCACAAAATATTTAACAGTATTACCAGAATTAAAATACGAAAACATCTGGTACAAGAAATAAATTTATATACGTATTAAAAGCGGTTGAATCTTAATTAATAAGTGTAACTAATAATTTGGCCACCCACTGTAGCTTCAATTGTGAGCTTTTCAAAGTTACACTTTAGCTTTAACGTTATTTCTAACGCTGAAATTTATCAGTATGATAAACTTCAATACACTTAGTCCAACGTTCATCTAGCAACTCTATCCCTTGATTAAAATAGTTTTCCTCAAGGCCTTCAAAATAGTGGTTTACAGATGTAATTGCATCTTCATTTGAGGTAAAATTCTTGCTAGCTAGGACATTTTTTAGATTTGGGAACAGGTAAAAATCACTGGGAGAATATAATGGGTGGTCAACCAACTCGTACTTTAATTTGTTGATTTTAGCCACTATTAAAATACTCTTGTACGCTAGTGCGTTGTCTTGATGAAGACTAATTTTTTCGTGTTGTAAGCCAGCATGTTTTCATCAAATTTTTGAATTTAATTGATGCAAAATGTTGCAATAGTACTATGAATTTTTTATTTTACCCTTTTGCAGATAGTCAATCAATAAAATACCTTTGAAGTCCCAAAAAACCGTTGCCATGACCTTACCAGCCGATTGAATTGTGTTTGACTTCTTTGCGACACTTCCTCCAGCTTCTGTACATTGTTTGGATTGTTCTTTTGTCTCTGCAGTATAGTGGTGGATCCATGTCTTATCAACAGTTATGAAACGAGGCTTGAGCTCCATTTAAATTTTCTTAAAACGATCTAAACAAGCTTGAGAAATTTTCATTCAAATGCGTTTTTGGTCGACTGTTAACAAATGCGGCACCCATCCTGCAGAAAGCCTTTTCATTTGTAGTCCTACATGAAAAATTAAATGGACTCGATCATTTGAGATGGCCATGATATTAGCTATTTCACGAATTTTTCCATTGTAAGAAAATCGCGGATACGTCTTTTTTGAACATCTGTTTTTGCTAGATCGAAAAGAAATTTAACATGTGTTCATAGCAGAGATGGAAGTTTCCAAAATACTTAACTTTTTTCTGTGTAAACAGCGCTTTCTGTTCTGGGATATCCGAACCGCCCTCGTAATCGTAGGTCTTTTTAAGATTATATTTCAGCTTCAATCGAAAGCATTCTAAAGTTGCATTTTAGCTGGTATTTCCAAAGTAAAATTTTAACACCAATTTGAAGTCTTTCTAAAGTTGATTTAAAGTTTGTATTTTAGTTTTAATTATAGGTTTTGCTAAAGTGAATTTTTTGCTTCAATTGTAGATCTTCCTAAAGTTAAAATTTAGCTACAATCGTAGGTCTTTCTAAGATTTAATTCTAGCTTTAATCTTAAGTCTTTCTTTAGTCGTAAATTTTTATGCAGTTAAATTTTAGCTTTAATCATAGACTTTTATTAAGTTCAATCGTTAATCTGCCCCTGCTGTTAATTTAACTTGAATTGTTATTCTGTTAGTAGTCTTTATAGTAATATGCATTTAAAAACCAGTCAATGGAAAATCCTATAAACCATTTAACAAATCTTTTATTTAGCAATTCATGTGAAAAAGAAAAATATGTCTTCTTAAACAAAAAAAATATTTTTATTACAGCAAATTATTGAATATTTCTTTCTACTTGCTTAACTCAATACGTTTTGTTTATTCTCTGTTTATTAAACTCCAATTAAGCCCATTCAAAGGACAGCAGTTTGTAAACAAACAAATTTTAATGACCGGAATTATTTATTTTTTTTTTTTTTTGGCTGATAAATTTTGTTCGCATTACTTTTTAACCCAATTAAAAACAATAATATATCCTGTAACAAATTTTTCAGTAATTATAAGTATTTTTTTGTTGTTTGTTTGTA
Organism: Bellardia pandia; assembly: GCA_916048285.2. NCBI lineage: Eukaryota > Metazoa > Arthropoda > Insecta > Diptera > Calliphoridae > Bellardia > Bellardia pandia. The sequence goes on along the minus strand of OU696531.1, from coordinate 93,808,692 downwards.
GGGCAACAAACAAAAATAAAGGAAATTCCGTTTTTCAATTTCAATTTAGTTTTTATCATGTATTTTTTTTTTTTTTTTGTTGGTGTGGAAAAAATAATATTTTTGTGTGCTGAGTCGCACTGGCAAACAAATGCACCTCTGCGTGTTAGACATGTTGGTTTAATAGCAACAACATAAAAACATTGTAATAACAACAACGACAGTAACAACAAAAACCTAGAAAATCTACTACAAATGGTTACAAGTAAACCTCATATTTTGGGTTTGTTATACAATGGTAGAGAAACATAATTTTGCTGTATTTTTAATGCTGCAATAAACGCCATTAAACATTTCCGTATTTTGAATTGAGAACAAGCAAAATTGTATGCGCTGTATTACTTCTAAAGTGTTTTATTGGGTGTAATAAGCTGGAGATCCTATTGGCATCTAGGTCAAAGAAATGTGCACAAAATAAAAGTAAATGTTGCCGATCTCTAAATTATCGGGATAGGCTACATTAATGTCTTAAATTTAACTACATAAAGGCCTACGATAGAGGCTGAAATTAAATTACATACAATCTTAGGGCTTAAAGCTAAAATTCAACTACAGTGAGCGTCAATATAAAGTAGACACCTAATGGTGTTTAAAAATGTTTTATTATATATACTACAAGCACAAATTTAAAACAAAATATATTGCATAATTCATAAGTAACTTAAGCAAGGATAATTCATGTTGAATCTTAACTTGAGAGTGATAATTATAAAAGATTTATGAGCATTTAAGTTAGTTTTGGAAGTGGAGTTTATCCATATTTCATATTTCTATATTTGGTCATAGCCTCCATTATGACCAAATATGGACCGATTGTGATTTATCTTTATATGAAACTTATATATGCTGAATTTTGTATGAATGCTAGTTTTCTAAAGGCATTTATTTTAAATTTATATAAGGGCTATAAGAAATCGTGTACCGATTCTCACCATTTTCAATAGGACTTATTATTCTATAATAAAAATAAAGTTTGCAAAATTTTATGAAATTTCTGAAACGTTATCCTATTGAACCGATTTTTTCATTTTCAACATCAAACATTACGGTGGATCAAAGAATATTTGATAAAAATGTCATAGTTGTATCTCTTTTTTTTAGCTCTATCGTGTCTTTAACAGACGGCCGGACATGTCTAGATTATCCTGGCATCTTATAAGGACCCAGATAATACATACTTTTTGGTTCTACGACCACTATTTCGATGTGTAACAAACAAAATGACAAACTTAATATATAACTTGATGGTGGGTATAAAAATAAATAATATTTAAATTTGAACGGAAAAGTAACAAATTTTTCGCGTTAAAATAAAGTAAACAGGTGTATTAAAATTATGTAAAACATTGTATTGAAATCTTGTTTGTAGTAGTTTTGCTTTTATTACAGCTGACAATCTTTTAGACATAGAATCAACGAGTTCTTTAGTGGAATCAGGCGAAATTTTATTAAATTTATCCTGTATTACTGCCTTTACGTTATCCTTGAAAGAAATTTTTTTTTGCCAAATTTGTTTGTCCTGATACTCCCACGGGTTCTCAATTGCATTGAGGTAGGCGGATTGCGGAAGATGATCTAATGTTTTTGGAAAATTATTGTTTAACCAATCTTTCATAATTTTAGAGGAAAATCCTGTTTGAAAATCCAGTTCTGCGCTAGTTCTAATTTATCTGCACTAGGGGCTATATTGTTTTATAAAATGTGGAGATAATCTTCCTTTTGCATTGTAGATTCTATGAATGTAAGATTACCGACCCCTGATACCGCTTACTTTCATCGGTGAAATATATTTGGTTTGGTTGTTATTTGATATAAAGGCTGTCTTACGTGACATTCTACCATGTAGGTCATATTGATGCAAAGATATTCTAATCGTACTCACTTACAAGTTTTCCAGAAGTTTTCGTAACATTTTAGTTATTTGTATAGCACTAGATGTTAGGTTTGTTCTTACTTCTTTTACTACTCTTATTTTTTGTGAGACGCTTTGGTCGTTTTGCATCAGGGAAATTTTTTTTTTAAGAGAAGTAACACTCAGGCAATTTATATGCCTATATATAATTGCGTTACTTTCTGGGGAAAGGGGATAGGTTGGAGAAGTAAAGATGGTGACAGAAGAAAGATTTTTTATATCACAACTCTGCAATTACGCATTATGTTTGTTTTTAGTGCATAATTGCAGCGCCTCTGGTGGTGAGTAGGCGCATTAATATTAAAGCTTGATTTTGTAGCCTTTATTTAATTATTTTACTTCGGCGGCGTTTCAATGCTATACCACCTTTTCTGTGTAAGTCTATTATGACTTGCTAAGTTTGTTTTCCTACTGTAAATTTTTCTTTACTTAAAGTCACTATTTAAAATCTTTTAATGATAAATTATGAAACTTGTAATTATTTTGTACAGCACTTTACCGTTTTATTTTCAAACAAAGAAAAATTAAAAGAATTGCCATTACTTTTGGAATGCTAGGTTTGTTTTTGAGTAAGAATGATGCCACTGGTTACTTTATTTTGACTTGTAAAAATTGCTTAACAAGAAATCAAATTCTAAATCTAAATTTTAATACGCTTTTGTTTTTATTTCGTTTTTTTTTTTTTTTTTTGTGAATTCAATTCTACTTGAATTACTTTAGAAAAATGCAATACAAATTTTTATTATAATATTATTTATAATAATATAACCAAGCTTTCCATTGAATAATATATGGTGTTGACTTTCTTTTAACGCTCATAGTAGACAAAGACCTGCGAATGAAGGTAAATTGAACTACACAAAGTTATATGATTAAAGCTAAATTTAAACTACTTAACGACACAATGACTTTGGATTGAATATAATTTTTAACAACATAAAGACATAAAATTGAAACTAAAATTTAACTACATATAGACCTAAGAATAAAAATAATATTGAACTCATAAAGGCCTGCGATTGAACTACAAGTACATAAGAATTCATGATTGCAGCTGAAATTCCGGCATAATCAATTGACATTATAGCATTTGCTCTGTCGTGTCTTTCTCCATTATCTATTTGTAAACGAGTTTATTATCTATCGATTCATCTAACTTTCATATTATTTCATATTATTGAAAATTGAAGGATAGTTACATATTTAAATTTGTCGAGTTGTATTTACTTAAAACTCTTCCCTATTTACACCCTGCAGCCTGTTTTATATATCAAACAAAAACCCCAGTGCAATGTGTATTACCAACCGCATAGTGAACAAATTGTTGGAATAAAAGAAAAATATCATGAGCAAAAAACAAAAAAACAAACAAAATTGTGAGACCTTTAAAATAAATGTTAGTTGGTAAATAAACAAACGAACACAACAACAGAAATGAACAAATATCGAGGTTTGAAACTTCAACTCTCTCTTTCTCTGTTACTCCCATTGATATGCACACTCTCAAAACACACTCCTTCTCCTACATATGCATGTATATATGTATATATAAATGTTTGGTTTGAGGTTAATACTAAACAAAAAAAATCAACTATATAGTGAAAAAACCGGAAATAAATACATAATGACAAAATATGGCATCCGTTCAGGTGAACTCTGCCAACAATAATAAACAAATGAATGCATTTGTAAGTGTATTTAGAAAAAAAAATGCTGAAAAATGTACAGAAAATCAAATTTAAAATTAAAGAAAGAAACATGAAATGAAAATTAAATAAAAATCCCGAGAATTAAGTGAAAATGAAATAGAAACTAGTAGTAAAAAATGAAAATGCGTATTTTTTTTAAACTTTACATAAAAGTATTACGTTTTTTAAGCTTGTTTTTCTACAGTTTTTTTTTTTTCTTATGAAACTCTGCGTGCCTGTTGTAATTAACAATCTTTAGTTTTACTAACTATGGTAATGCTATTATGAATGTATAGGGAACTACAATAACAAAAACGGGGAAAAACTTATTTATTTGAATTCTTTTTTTCTTTCTTTTATATGCATTCAAGTGGTAATTGAGAATCTGTGAAGTAGTTAGTAGACGTGTATGAATGTTTGAAAATATTGTAAACATGCTGCTGGCTGAAGTGGTGGTGGTTGTGAAAAAAGGGAGTTTGTATAGAAGGTGTTATTTAAAAATACTATACAGCAATCATAACTGATTTATATAGTCGGATCAAATCTATGATTGAATTGAAAAACCCTGTTTATTGTTGTTACTGTTAATTTTTTATTTTATGCCTTTAAAAAAAGCCCCTTTTATACCCTCCACCAGCACAAGTGGTGAAAGAGGATATACATACGTTTGTCATTCCGTGCGAAACTTTGATAATATTCATCTGATACCCAATAACGTATATGTATTCTTAATCCTTATGGAATTCTAAGTTGATTGAGCTATGTTCGTCTGTCTCTCCGTGTGTGTAAAACACTCTCACATGTAAAATACCAAACTTAACTTAACGTAATTTCCAGGAAAATATTTTTTACTTTGTAGGAAAGTTTGGTATTGTAAATCAGCAAAATCGGTATATTAGAACCAGAATTATGGACAAATATGTGAGGCAACCACCATAGAAATTTGCTATTTTTTTATAATTTTTTTGGCAATTTTTTATATATATTGTAGATAATACTCTGAAAATTAGTACATGTTATTTCTATGATAAAAACACAAACTGTGATGAAAGTAGTGAAAATCGGTCAATTATTATCAAAGCCCCTCAATAGAATAAAAGTTTTATATACAAATAAATAGCAAAACGAAATTTCGTTCTAACTCACAACACGTAAAAAAGGAAATATGATAATTCTCGAATTCTATTTCTCAAAAAAAAAACGGTGAGTTAAATAGATGATGTTTACAGATTGATCGTGGACAATGAAAATTGCTGATGACGCCCTTGGCAGGGTAGGAAATGCATTCCAGTTTGCCAATTGTTGTAGTACTTTACAATAGTATTCTTTGAAATTATTTGAAAAATTCGAACTTTTAGCCTGAAAGAATAAAACTTTTCTCTTAAAAAATAATATTAGTTCAATTATTTCTCTAATTAATAAACGAAATTTTGTTGGACCTAACAATGTTTGGCCATAGACCCAATATAAATTCCACTTCCAAAATTAACTTAAATACGTATAAATCTGATATAAATATTGTTACTAGGTTAAAATTCAACACAAGTAATTCTTAAATATATATAAATTATTGTAGTTACTAAATTTTATAATGGTCGGCCTATAATTGGTCATAGCTGCCATATAAGGACCACATCGGTACCAACTCAAAACATTACATAGATTATTTACATATACAGACAAATCATACTGCAGAATTTTGCGAATTGCGGTCGATATCCATATCGAAGCATATTCCCCAATATAAAGCGCTCTTCTGAAAATCATTTCAATACTCATAAATCTCTTATAAATAATGGTAAGTATTAATATTGCATTTCTCATTATATTTAGGTGTAGGCTATTTAAAATTCAGCACAAGCGAATATTGCACTCTAACTTGTTTTTCTTCATTTTTTTCACTGGATTTACTATTTTCTGCAAAACATTACAAGTACTTGTATTTTTTTTTTTTTTTTAATTAAAAGTTTCCAACGATTTAGCCTTAAATTGAGCACTATAGAAATAAAGAATAAAAATAAATAGAAAACAAAATGCTAAATAATAAAAAACACTAGAGAGAAGTAAATCAAGAACAAAAAATGCAATCAGGAAAATTTATACTATTACCCAATAAAAAAAAAACTAAACTGCAGTAAATAAAACAAACAGGTAAATTATATAAAAATATTTATATGATGACAGCATATGTTTTGCTTATGAAAATCATTTTGCCACAGTAGTGCCACAGACAAGTGCATTTGAAGTTTAAAATGGTGCAGGAGCTACTTCACTCCATCTAATATTTATGCTATTTATAACAACTATGTCTCATATACATAGAAGGCATTTCATACTAAGCATGTCTGCTGCATGTCAGCTAAGGTTACATATTGCAGGGCGTATACTTGAAGAGCATATACTGTGAGCCTCAAAATAAAGTCAACACCACACATATTATTACAAGAAAAGCTTAATTATATTAATATTATGAGAAAATTATATTGCATTTTTATATAGTAAATTAACTAGAATTGAATTCACAAAAAAGAGAAAGAAAAACATAAGCGTATTCAAAGTTAATTGGAATCAAAATAAGGTTAACATTGGCATCATGCTTAAGCAAAAAACCCCTGTTCTTTCAAAAGTTGCCTTGTTTGAAGGTATAATAGTAAAGTATAATTCAAAATAATTGCAAGTTTCATAATTTTTAATAAAAAAAAATTAAGTTGTAACGTTAAGTAGTGAAACATTTACAAAGGGAAATCAAACATCATTTGAGACGTTAACGTTAAGTAGTGAAAATTTTACAAAGGGAAGTAAAACATCAATTGAGACTCAGCAAATCATAATAGAATTACAAATAAAAGGTAAATCTCTGCGTGATATAGATTAAATCGTTGGAAGGCATTACTGTACAATAAAAACAAATTATAGACAAGTATACCAAACACAATACCTTAAAAATATGCCTGGGGCAAAACGACCAAAGCGTCTTACAAAAACTAAGAGTAGTAAGAGAAGTAGGAGTGCTCCGATAGACTAGGCGATAGTGTGCCGGACTATCAGTCAGAGGGTTGCTGCTTCGATTCCCACCAAAGACTCTGGGTGTTTTCTGCAGACAAGCCGAAAAGCTTCGCAGTTTGTGTTTGTTAATTTAAAAAAAACTGAACATCTAATGCTGTAAAAATATTTGAAAATATTAGAAAAACTTCTGGAAAACCTGCAAGCGGTACTACGATTAGAATAGTTTTGCCTCAAAACGGCCTACATGGCAGAGAGCCAGGTAAGATGCTCTTTATATATTTAAGAATAACCAAACCAAAGGTTTTAATTTCGTAAAAGAATATATAAACGAGATGCAAATTTCTTGGAATAATATTCTTTTCATTGATGACCCATAAATATGGCGAGCCAAAATCGAAGTAATAAATATGTTGCCAAGAGACCAGTATTTTAAAATGCCAAAAAAAATGTGCTAAATTTTTAAAAATACTTTCTTGAAATAATTTTATAGAAATCAAGCTACTTATTTTATAAAGATTGGTGCATAATTAGTCATTGCTCCCATATAACTTCATAAATCTCCTAAAAATGTTTGTATTCAAATGCAATTAAGAATTAGAAATCATGGCACCTAATTTTATAGCGATTGGTCACTAATTAGTCATAGCTCCCATATGAGAACCACTTCTGAAAATCACTTCAACATCCATTGACTTGGTTTTTATAGAATTCATTCTACTAAATAGACGTTTAACTTCTGAACTACTAAATGGCCAAACTAAAATCTTCATAACAAAAGATGAAAGGAAGTTTTCATCTTTCAACTACGGTTGAGTTTTGATTTTCCCACTCATATGAAGTTATATATTTGTTATAACAAAATTTGTAAAGCGAATTAGTGCTTAGAAAAAAATTGTTTTTGTAAAATAAAAAAAAAATAAAAAATTAAAATGTTATGAAATGTATTAATAATATTATCTCATCATATCATCATTATATAATGATGTAAATATATATGTATGTTTCTCATGTTTTATACAAAAAAACGCTACATTGAAAAAATAAAAGCCTTAAATGACACCACTGAAATATAAATGGATTCCTGCAACAGCTGTTTTTATTTTCATTGTGTTGTTTGATTAAAGTTTGCAAGTGTTTTATTGTTTAAGATTTATTATTTTTAAAGGCAGATTCAATAAATAAATAAAAAGTAAAAAAAAGTAAAATTAAACTTTACATTTAATTTAATATTTTTCGCTAACGAAGTAGCGAAATATGGAGAATAAAGTTTTTATTTAAAAAATAAAAAGACCTTAAGCTTAAACAATTATTGGAATATTAATAAAAAAAAGGTCAAATAAACTATATTAAGAAATACTTTAAATTTAACAATAAACTCCAAACACTTATTTGACACTAGTAAACATACTTATTTCACTGAATAGACCTACATACATATGTATTTAAATTTTTGTTTTATTTTCTGTCACACTACTTTGGGGACACATCGCACTGCTAGAGACACACACAGACACTTACATACATACAGTCAGAGTCAAAATTTTGCATACGGCGAATAATAAATTTAGTGAAGAATAATATCTTTAGTTATAAAATGTTTCGCATAGGCTAACTTTTATTAAACAGTTATATTTTCCTCTTACTAAAAGATATATTATAAGTTTTATCTTACCGAATTTGGAAATGGAGTCAATATTTAGTATACAGAATATTAAAACAGAATAAAATAAAATAAGTACCGTTCTAAGTAAAATCTACATTAAAAACTTTTTTTAATACAACAAGTAAGAAAGTTTGTGCCGATTATGCGAGTAAAACAGTTTTTCAAAAATGGTAGCGCCCATAGTAGCATAACTTCTGTGCATATATGAGGCGATGAGTGCAAGAGTGGCGTAACCCACAAACAACATATCTAATAGAGTTAAGTTAAAATTTACGGGATTTTTAAATAGGCCAACTGCTGCTAACTAACTGCCTTGTTAGTCAATATTTTTGTACTTAATTATCTTAAAAATAATTTGCTTCATCGATGAAAAAGTATAAAAATTTTAACTCTGAGTGTATAAATGTTATAATACTTTTTAAAGAAGTATCAGCGTTAGCTTTGTACTTTAAACAGCTACAGCACATATATAATTCTATGAATAAAGCAGGGCAAATATTTTAAAAAAATTTAATTTTTTCTAAAGCCATATTAAAAATGTTAAATTTTTTTGTATGGCCTTTTTTGCCCTGCAACTGCAATGTCATAAAAACTCATCATAATACCAGTATAATGTAGGATGTGTTGCGCTATCTCCCTCTCCCTCTCTCTCTTTCTCTCTATACCTTGTCTTTCAGTAGCAAAAGCAGCGATGCCAACTTAGTGCTTTTGGCACTATTTATGGTGCTTTTTGATACCTCAAAACTCCAAAATTGTATGCATAGTGCTAAACTAAGAAAAAGCACTAACTTAGTGCTTTTTCAATTTTTCACTAGTGCCTTTACTGCTTTTTACAATTTTTATCAATAAATAAAATGTTTAACGTAAAGAAAAACAAATATCAAAATATTTTAGTTCACCCTAAAATATGTTTGCCTGTAAATAAAATCAATAATTTACTTTTTTATATCTGCAAAAATGAACAAAGAGAGAAAATTAACAATATTTCTGCCAAAAAAATAATAATCTAAAAATAATAATTATTTCTGACAAAAAAAATAAAAATCAGAATCTGACAATTATTTCTGACAAAAAAAAAATAAAAATCAAGAATTTAAAAACCTATTATTTTATGAAAATATAGTTAAAAACCATCAAAACGGTGTGCTTGACTTGGCTCTCCGATATTTCCTTGTGGTTGCTTTTTCTTTTGAAAATTTTAGAATAATTGTTATTTTTGGTCCCTGATTTTAATTTGTACTTTTGAACACCTCAAAAATTGTGTTACTTAAATTTATGTACGAAAATTGTCCCCCAACAACTCCCTCGCCATTTATTTACATATATATTGGACCGTAAATAATGCCCAAGGTAACTTGTTTTGTGTTCAATTGTCGATTAAATTGAAAAAAGTTGCTTAGTGCTTTTTTACGATTTTTTTATCTCGAAATAGTGTTTTTTAGTGCATTTTTTAAATTTTAAAGTGCTCTTTGCTCTTAAAAAGTTGGCATCACTGAGCAAAAGTGCATTAAGCTTCAGTTTAAAAAAAAATTAAACAACATTTTTTGTGTGTTAGTTGTGCTGCTTTGTTCAGATTTGTTTGAAATATTGTAAAGTTTAGTTTTTTTTTTTTTTTGAGCACAAGTCCCCTGTTGGCCGGAGTAGGGCTTTTTTGTTTGCTGTTTGAATGAAATATTTTTTTAACAAAAAAATACAAAAAAAAATTAACAGAAAGGTAAATGAAAATAAAGTAAATTTACACACTATGGTGGTACTTAAAATAATGAAATTATAATGCAAACACAACAAAACTATACGTGCTATGAAAAAATAAAATTTTTAGTTTTTAAAAAATATTAAAATAAAAGAATACAAATATAATACAGAATATACAGAAAGACAGAAGATAAGTTTAAGTAAAAATATTACTTAAAATTATATTTATGCTGCTGAAACGGAGCAAAAGCTAAAAATCCAAAGCAAATTTTTAGCAATACAACTGTTGTAAGTAATTGTATCTGAGGCAGGTTGCTCTACATGACACTGAGCCATCAAAATGCAATTCGATCAAACTTTTTCTTTCTGATTGTTTCCTGTTCTTTCCATCAACTAAACATCTGAGCTGCTACAAAGAATTTTCTGCAAAAATTTATACATTTATACAGTTAATACAATTTTCGTTTCTATTTTCATTAGTGATAAGATTTTTTTTCCTAATTATTTTATATATTCAATATTTTAAAGATGTTGTTAAGAGTTGGTCTATTAAGTTAATTGTTTTATTGGTAAAGTTAGCTAGTTTAAATATATTAGACCAGAACTAGTCTATATTGGAATATAATCTGGGTTCATCTAGAAATGTTATAAACATCCAATATACCCTCCCCACTATGTTGCTGTAGGATATAACTAGGTAATTATATCCTACAGCAACAAAAAAGCATGAGTTTCAATGTTGTATTGTCATATTATATTTTTAAATATTAAATACCAACAACATTTTTATGACAGTCATAAATTTAGTTAGACAATAGGACAAATAGGACAGAATAAAACACATTGTGAATTGCCTAAATATTTCTTTAGAACGTAAATAGAACAAACTTAACCACCGCTACAAAACTTTTAACCCAATAAAACAACCTGTTATTTTACCAACATCAACCAATTGTTTGCAAAATAAATGTTTTACAAGGCACACATACCCGTCTCACACATCAATATTTATTGAACAAAACTGCACTTCCTTTTGAAACTCCTCGCCATTAAATGTCTTCCACATCTTAGTGAACTGTCCAGTAATCTTTAGTCTACGTGCAGTAATTTTAAGCCCTCTAACATTGTTGAATTTTTAAAAATTACAAATAGTAGTTACAAATATATCTAAAGTCTTTGAATTCTTAAAGAAAATTTCTTTTCAAAAGCTAATTTAAATTTTTAAATTTTAATCATTATTTAACAAAAAAAAATACACGGGGGTTACTATCTATTATGATGCGAAAGCAAATTTGATGCGATAAGCGTACAAATTGATACTCTTACGCATCGAATTTGCTTTCGCGTCGCAATATAGAGTAACCTCCCCCCAGATGGTATTGAAATTGATGGAAATCAGTCCATTATTTTACCTAGCGCCCATACAAATGTCCTTTTAAAATAGGAGTTTATCGGTCATAAGTATATGATTTATGCAAATCATATTTCTCCACAAACAAGTTGTACATGAAACCTATACACATTTACAGTCCATAATTGACCATAGCTCCCATATAAGGCCCACTGTCGAAAATCACTTTAGGAGCATTACTCCCTTAAAGAAATTGCTATACAAATAATATTCAACACAAGTATTTTTAATATAGTTATACACAAATTAGTCTGCTCAATTTTATGATGATTGACCCATTATTAGTGATATAGCTCCCATATAGCGCATAGTTCTGAAAAACAGTTTTTACATACTTACTGGTTGTAGGGTATTATATGTTTAGGCTTACTTGTTTACTTTAATAGCATAAGCAATTTTACAATATTTAATCAAGCGGTTTTATGTGTAAGGGGTTTTTTTAAAAAAACTTTGTTTTGTCATTTTACTTGTTGACATATCAGCAATAGATGTATTGACAATTGTTACAATGAACTGCGCTTGAAAACAAAAGTTTAGCTTCAATCGGAGGTCCTAGTGAAGTTAAATTTAAGCTCCAATCGTAGTTTAGTTTTAGTTTCAATCGTGGGCACTTATATTATGTGGTGCAATTTTAACTTCAATCGTCGATCTTTATGCAGTTCAGTTTTAGATTCAACCGTAGGTCTTTAGAAAGTTAAATTTTAGCTTCAACCATTAGTCTATATAAAGTTAAATTTTAGCTTCAATCGTTGGTTTTTATAAAGTTTAGTTTCAATTGTAGGCTTTACATTGATCAATTTTAGCTTCAAACGTGAGTTTTTATGTACTTCAATTTTAGCTTCAATCCACTTTTTGGGGTTCACGTCTGGTGACCCCGAAGGGTCGTGAACTCTTCAACACCATTGCCAAAATGGGATTAGATGTACTCTCAAGCGGGCATCCCACCTACTGGCCGACGGACCGACGGAAGATTCCCGGTGTTATTGACTTCGGAGTAGTGAAAAATATCCCTGTAGAATCGATACAAGTGGAGCCTTCATTAGACTTGTCTTCAGATCACTCTCCTTCTATTATTTCAATGCGTTTCCTTCAAGGGAATGGCTCTCCATTTCGGGACATATCTAAAACCAGAGTAAGTTGGATAAAGTATAAAAAGTATTTAAGTTCCCACTGCACGGAAAATGTAGTGTTGAGAACTACCGAGGATATTGATGGGTCGATTGGCAAGTTTACTGAGGACATACGAAGAGCTGTACATCACTCCTCCACATACGACGTTGAGTGCAGAAGTGGGACAAATAGAACTTATTTCGCTGAACTCGATCATCTCCTGTCAGAAAAAAGAAGAGTTAGAAGAGAGTGGCAAATTCACAGGTCTCCTGAACTGAAAGCTAGGCTACGGGTATGCAGAGATATACTAAGACAATTCTTAGAAACCCAAAGAACGGCCTCACTTAGATCTTACTTGGAAGGTCTTGATAGTACCTCACAATCTGACTACTCGTTATGGAGGGCGGCAAGAGGTTTAAAAAGACCAGTGAGAGGAAAACCTCCTTTGCGAAATCCGACTGGTGACTGGGCTAGAAATGATTCCGAGAAAGGGACATTATTTGTTAACCATTTGAGAAATGTGTTTACTATAAACAACTCAAATAATAACGAATCTGATTTGCCACCACTTGTTATAAGGCCTCCTGTACCCCTAAGACTAAACTTTCGTGATGTCCAAAACGCTATTGGTACTCTGAACCTTAGAAAGGCTCCAGGTATGGATAAAATCAGCAATAAAATGCTTGTGGAGTTACCTCGTGTAGCAAGAAGAATTATCCTCTTTATCTTCAACGCTATTTTACGCCTAGAATACTATCCTGCAGATTGGAAGGTGTCTATGATCACTATGATTCCTAAGTCAGGGAAGGACCACACCAAAGTGGAGTCATATAGGCCAATTAGCCTACTGCCGACAATTTCTAAACTGTTTGAAAAATTGTTAATGACTAAGTTGACTCCAATTCTGAATGACACTCAATGTATCCCAAATCACCAATTCGGATTCAGAGCTAAACACAGTACCATCGAACAAACTCACAGATTGGTAAATGTGATAAGAGGGTCGTTTGAAGATAAAAAATACTGCTCCGCCCTTTTCATTGATGTGTCCCAAGCGTTCGACAAAGTTTGGCATGACGGTTTAATGCACAAAATTAAATTAACTCTGCCTGCTAACACCCATAAACTCATGGAAAGTTATTTATACGGTCGCAAATTTAAAATCAAAGAAGGCAATTTTTTAAGTACCGCTCAACCAATTGAATCAGGTGTGCCACAGGGTAGCATACTGGGCCCTACTTTATATTTGATTTATGCCTCCGACATGCCGTCAGACCCCAAAATCCACACGTCAACTTTTGCAGACGATACAACCTTTGTCAGCGTCCATAAGGACCACCAAGTTGCATCACAGAATTTGCAGAATTATGTTTATAAACTAGAGAATTGGCTAGAGCTTTGGAAAATCAGGGTAAATGAACAAAAATGTATTCATATCACTTTCACATTGCGAAAAGATACCTGCTCGTCCATCAGAATAAATAATCAAATTATTCCTCAACATAATGAAGTCAAATACCTCGGCATTCACCTCGACCGCCGTTTAACTTGGAAGTCTCATATTGAAGCGAAACTTACACAAATGAGATTAAAAGCAGTGCAACTTAATTGGCTAATCGGCAGAAACTCTACATTGAAATTGGATTGCAAACTTTTGTTGTACAATGCAATACTAAAGCCAATCTGGTGCTATGGAATTCAATTATGGGGTACTGCCTCAGCATCCAACATTGAAAAAATTTAAAGGGGTCAAAATAAAATTCTACGGATAATTACTGCAGCTCCATGGTATGTTAAAATTTCTCGAATCCACAAAGATCTAGGCGTGCCATTAGTAAAAGTCGAATTTACAAAATATGCGTCAAAGTATGGCAGCAAACTTGAACACCATCCAAACCCCCTTGCACGAGACATCCTTAACTTTAGTGGCCACAATCGGTTGAGAAGGAGGGATACCCTTGCTTTAACTCAAGCGCAAAATAGATGACTGGATCAGTTGATGTGAAATTTTTTTAGTATCATAAAAATTTTTGTCTAGCACTGGCTGGGCTTATTATTTTCCTTTTAGTATTAAGATTTGAATACTTATTGTCATTTCAAATATGAAGATTCAATAAATAATTAAATGCAAAAAAAAAAAAAAAAATCCTTGAGGTTTATACAGTTCAATTTTATTTTTAACCCTTGAGGTTTATACAGTTCAATTTATGCTTCAATCCTTGAGGTTTATACAGTTCAACTTTAGCTTCAATCCTGAGGTTTATACAGTTCAATTTTAGTTTCAATCGAACGTCTTTATATAGTTAAATTTTAGGTTCAATCGTACGTTTTTATGTACTTAAATTTTAGTTTCAATCCTTGAGGTTTATGCAGTTCAATTTTAGTTTTAATCCTCGAGGTTTATACAGTTCAATTTAAGCTTCAATCGAACGTCTTTATATAGTTAAATTTTAGGTTCAATCGTACGTTTTTATGTACTTAAATTTTAGTTTCAATCCTTGAGGTTTATGCAGTTCAATTTTAGTTTTAATCCTTGAGGTTTATACAGTTCAATTTAATCTTCAATCTTTGAGGTTTATACAGTTCAACTTCAACTTTAGCTTCAATCCTGAGGTTTATACAGTTCTATTTTAGTTTTAATCCTTCAGGCTTATACAGTTCAATTTAAGTCTCAATTTTTGAGGTTTATGCAGTTCAATTTTAGCTTCAATCCTTGAGGTTTACACAGTTCAATTTTACCTTCAATTAGGAGCTTACATAGTTCAATTCTAGTTTCTTTCTGAGGCCTAATAAAATGGACTATATGTAGTTAAATTTTAGCTTCAATCCTAGGAGTTCATATTGTTTTATTTTAGCTTCAATCGTAGGTCTTTATGTAGTTTATTCTAGCTTTTCTTATAAATGGATCTGCAAAAACTATTGTGTACTTTTCTCTTATATGCGTAGGTCCTGTATAAGATTTCCCAAGGGAGCCTCCACCTATTTTTTTTTTTTTATATAAAGAGAAGTAACTTTCAGACAATTAATATGCCTATATTTAATTGAGTTAATTTTTTGGAAAGGGGATATGTTGAAGAAGTAAAGGTGGTGAAAGCAGAAGAAAGCGATTTATATCACAACTCTGCAATTGCGCGTTATGTTTGTTTTAGTGAAGAATTGCAGCACCTCTGGTGGTGAGTAGGCACATTATTTTAAGGCTTGATTTATGGGCTTGATTTATAGGCTTTATTTATAGGCTTTATTTAATTATTTAACTTCGTTGGCTTTTCAAAACTATGTCACCGAAGGAGAGCGCTGTTTGCTGTGACATCCCAGAAGGAACTTATGTGTCAACCTGTCATTGTGTAACGTGACTAGTAGAACCTTAGTTTCCTTGTGAAGATTGTGTTCGGAGGTAGCCTAAAACGGCTCTTAAGGTTGAATTTCAATTGCTTCAAATAATTATTGGCCCAATAAGTATTTGTAACTGGAGCAGCATAGTTAATCACTGACCGACCAAGCAACTCCCAGTGCTACCGGCTAGAGCCTGGAAAAAAATAACTATAATGTAAATGGTCCTTCGCCTTGATCGTGACTATATGATTACAGCCATACCTTGGAGCGAGGTTATATTGTGATAAGAGTTTCGAGAGTTAGAAGATAAACAGCAGCGGCAACAGTATTTCGCATTGAAAGACTTCTTGTTTAATAATATGAGGTTTAGATCACTTGTCTCAAAACTCAACGAACTACTGCACAATGCATCTCTGTATTGTGTTGGACATTGTGGACTGCAACATGGCTGGTAAAGTGTGGGGTGATTAAGAGTGTCAGACAAGCTGCACGTTTAGATGGCAAACAAAACTTGATAAAATATATTTTTGTCATTTGATTTAGTTCATAATATAATGTCGCATTCTTGTACCTAAATAATCATTTGTTATAAATGCTCCACGATCGTCCTAATCAAGTGGTTAGAAAACTTAAGTTACTGCATGTAATAATCACAGGAAATAATTTATTCTTAATGTCAAAGTGTGTCTCGTTCGCTATCGTATCGTTCTCAAAACAAATGTTTTAATGATTTTAAAATACTTATATAGATAGGCAAAAATTTTGTGAAAAGAAAGTCATAAGTAACAATGCGGTAATTGAAGGAAATTATAAAAGAGATCCACAAAAGTATAAGATATAATGCGATAAACAAATTGTTGAGAAGACGCATTGTAACGCTTCCGAAAAGATGTAAAAAATTATGGGAAATAAAATATGTTTCACAGTTATCCTTTTTATTTTTGAATTGTGCATTTCTAATTCTTCTGCTACCGATTTATTTGTAATAGCTATTTCAGCGCAAACATCTAAAAACATCTACATTTTCTTATTAATTTGTGTGCTTAAGTTTTCACTGTTACTCTTCAATTCCAATAGGTGCTCATTTTTCCGCGATCTTCTTACTTCGGTTACTTTGTCTACTTTCCGAATAAGTGCCAAATTTGTGCTGACCTTTTAAAGAATATCTGAATACGAAATTTTATATTGAGCCGGTATTAGAATCGTATGGGATTTAAGTTTACGATTTTTTATATGGAATTCTATAATATGTTCTATATCATTTTATTTTAGTATAAATTGAAAAATAAGGTTAATCTGTAATCACTCTAAACAAAGTAGTAAACATAAAAGCTTGTATAAACTCCGGTTTTGCCAAGCCTTAAAACAAACTGCACCGTTTTCCTCCAACAATCCTTGCCTAAGTAGTTCTCTATTGCTTTGTATCCTTGTATATACTTTAATGCACACAATATCAGATTGTCGTTTAAAGTTAAACTGAAAACTTTTACGAACAATTTTAATTATGTCGGTCAATGCAGCGTAATGTTGCATTGTTCAATATCAAGACAATATCGACAGTTAAACAGATGTTGCCTGTCTGTTTCACAAGCTTGCTTAGTTACTTTCAGCTTTTGTTATTTCTTGCTATTCAATGGAAAGTTAAAACAATAGCCACCAACAACAATTACAACAGATATGGCAAAACTATAGCAGTAGAAGGTTCCTTAATGTTGTCTTCTGTTTCTGTAACAAACCGGTGTTTTTTTTTTCTAAAGTTTTGTTTGTAAATTAATTATAGCTTTTATGGTGTAGCATGTAGGTGTTTGCTGGTATGCTTGTATTAGTAAATAAAATTCAAATTAGAAAAATGTTTCCAATGACTTTTTTTGTTTGCACTTGGCCAGCTAACAAACTAACAACGCTGTGTCATACGGTTTTAAATCATCGTGCAAGTATAAATATTTGTTATAAATCTACTAAAACTTTAACGTTGACAGTTACCAATGGCAATAATTCTTTGTGGACTGTGTCAGTTCTGTATAAATGAGAATTTATACATTTTTAGGATTTACCGGACAATGGTTGCCAAATGGATTTGTAGTAAATCCATACGGTTATACTTGTCTAACTTCAATTTAATTACAGTAACTCTAATTTAGTCTTAACCTTGTTTTATTATACCCTCCACCAGCATAAGTGGTGAATGAGAGTATATATAAGTTTGTCATTTCGTGTGTAACACTAAGAAATACTCATCTGAGACCCAACAAAGTATATATATTCTTGGTGCTTACAAAATTCTAACTTGATTGAGCCATGTCCGTCTGTCTGTCTGTCTGTCTGTGTAAAACACTCTCACATCCAAAGGACACAACCAAAATCAACAAAGTCTACAAAAAACCGCTTATAATAATCCTAAGCAGTTTGCTATTAAAAATCAGCAAAATCGGTGTAGTAGAACAAGAGTTATGGATCAAAATGTAAGACATGTAAAAAGAAATCGCACAACGAATTTTTTTTAGTTCGGTCCATGTTTGACCATAGAAAGTCCACTTACAAAATTCACTTAAATACGTATAAAACTGATATATAATCATATTAAACGGCTGAAATTCGACATAAATAATCCTTATAGGTAAATAAATTGTTGTACTAAATTTTATGGTTGTCGGCCCATAATTGGTCATATCTCCCATATAAGGACCACATCCGAAAAAGCCAATAATCTTTATATATATCTTATAAATATCGGTACCGACTCAAAACTTTGTACAGATCATTTACATATATACAAAAATTCTCCCACTAAATTTATGAATTTCGGTCCATTTTTAACCGTATCCCCCATAGAAAGCCCTCTTCCGAAAATCACTTAAATAAGTCGGTTTTAGTGAGTTTTTTTATAATCACTATCAAAATTGTATCACTAATAGAATTTTAAATTCTGATTAATAAAAAAAATTGGGGCGGTCACGCCTATTTTCGAGTGGGCGGGGCTCCAAAGTTTGTAATACATTTAGCTATATCTTGAAAACTACATTTTTTTTATTAGGCGATATATATATATATAATGATAGAGCAATTCCATATGAAAACGATCAAAATTGGCAAATTTTTGGACGACCCCTCTCCGATTTTAAAATAAATAGTCTCAATCGAAATAATGCAAAAAGGATGCACCGTGCACTGGTCGTTTGCCCAGTGATAAGCCTGAATTTCATCCTGAACGAGAAAAGTGTAATTCCCGGCAAAGTCGCTTATTTCATTTTTGGCTAATTTCTCCTTACTTTCCTTTAGAAATTTCGATTGCATCTCGGATATGAAATGGTGCAATTTTGTCACAGACAGTGGTGTACACCACCACTAAACCAGTCACTATAAAAAAAAAAAAAAAAAGTAGGTACATTATTTTTTGCTGGGCAATCGATTGAGACTATTTATTTTAAATTCGGAGAGGGGTCGTCCAAAAGGTGATCGCTTTCATATAGAATTGCTCGATAGTTATTTAAAGATCTTTCCAACGATATGTAACATGACCTATTTATATGGACCACCTATTGATAAATTTCGCAAAATTATTTTTTGATCCGAAGCCAGAAAGGTATTTTTAATAGCTTTAATTTAATGTATTACAAATTATTAGACACCCAGTAGTTCCCGAGATATAGGCCTATATATTTTCAACAAGTAGGCGTGACCGCCAACAAATTTTTTTTTTTGCTTTCATCTCCTTTAAAAGCCCTATTTGATGAATTTTTTTTTCAGCAAAGTAACTAAAACCGAATTGTTCCAATAATGGTACCGATCCAAAATTTTACACGGATCATTTACATACATGCCAAAATCAATCTGCTAGATATTGAGAATATAAGGTCCACTTTTGAAAGTGTGGCTGTGCTTTACCTGGCAACTCTATTATAGTTTTAGTTTCCGTAATAGTTTGCAACACACAGTAGGTTCAGCATAAATTTTGTGATTATACCATGATAATAACTTGTGTTATGTGTCAAAGTTTTGTGTTTGTTAATGATTTTCTGTTTATGTTCATTACAATAATCAATAATTGCACTGAGAAGAAGATGCAAAAAAAGTTTTAATTGGATTTCGAAAACGACTGAATTGAGTGTATGCAAATCAGCAGCATCATCATCAATCAGATGATGTTTTTTTTGCAAATAACGTGCCACTAAATAATTATTAACTTAAGCATACAGTTTTTCCTTTAAATAAAATAGACATTAAATTAAATGGATTTGAAAACAGAAAGAGTGATGAGATGAGTTAAATTATTGTGTAAGTAGTCTAGTCAGTAATCTAGTAGGCATTCTAGTCAATAGCCTAGCTGCAGAAGTCTAGAGTCTGTAAATGAAAATAATGTTTCTGTCGGCATATTGAGAAAACCAAAATTGTTAACGGACATATTATCAGTCTAATAAATTTATGTCGCCATTTAGTAACAGGCAGTTTGTCGACACATTGAGAAAACGGGCCTATATTTTTTAATTATTTTTGTGCTTAAGTTCTCACTGGCTCTTTAATTGCAGTAGGAGTGCACCTTTCTGGGATCTTCTTACTTCGGTTACTTTGTCCACTAGTTGCATTATTTTCAAATTCATGCTGCTCTCTTTAAACAATGTCTGCGTACAAGATTTCTCATTTGGCCGATGTTAGAATCTTATCCGATTTGAATTTACGGTATCACTTATTCGTATTGGTTAATGTTTGTAAGCTACTTCAAGTTTCAATCGCTGGTCCATATGTTGTTAAATTTTAGCTTCAATCTTAAGGTCACATTTGGCAAATATTTACTCAAAAAAGCATAACCACTTGTTTAAACACAAATTTGTTTAACGTTGTTTACTCTTCAACTGTTTTGAAAGATCAAATATAATTACATAAAATAGAACTAAATATTTTTTGTGTCTTGTTCTAAATAAACGAAGTTTTTTTTTAAATAAACGAATTCAAATATACGTATGTTATTTAGTGGTTACGTCTTTTACGGAAAATATTTGCCAAGTCTGACCGTACCTTTAGGTCTTCAAGTAGTTTAATTTAAGCTTGTATAACAGATCTTTATTTAGTTAAATTTTTTCTTTATTCGTAAGTTTTCAATTTTAAAATTTGTAGAATTTAAATTTTATCTTCAATTGTTCGGGTTTATTTAGTTAAATTTTAGCTTCAATCGAATGCCTATCTATGATAGACCTAGGCTAGTGTCAGTAGTCTGGAATCAGTAGTCTGGTCATAGTCTATAATATGGTTGAAAAAGAATAGTAGAAACTCCTATTTTGTCTTTTGAAAAATATTTTACTTTAATTTGTATTTCTTAAATTTCTCTAAGCTCTTACAGCCTAAACGAATGAATTTAAACTATATAAAAACTCATCTCTTTGTGCTTTATTCTCTCAAAACGAAAAAAAACCCTTTTAATCAATATTCCATTGCATTGACGCTGTCACTAAAAGATGCTTTTTGCGAATTCAAATATACGTATGTTATTTAGTGGTTACGTCTTTTATGGAAAATATTTGCCAAGTCTGACCGTACCTTTAGGTCTTCAAGTAGTTTAATTTAAGCTTGTATAACAGATCTTTATTTAGTTAAATTTTTTCTTTATTCGTAAGTTTTCAATTTTAAAATTTGTAGAATTTAAATTTTATCTTCAATTGTTCGGGTGTATTTAGTTAAATTTTAGCTTCAATCGAATGCCTATCTATGATAGACCTAGGCTAGTGTCAGTAGTCTGGAATCAGTAGTCTGGTCATAGTCTACAATATGGTTGAAAAAGAATAGTAGAAACTCCTATTTTGTCTTTTGAAAAATATTTTACTTTAATTTGTATTTCTTAAATTTCTTTAAGCTCTTACAGCCTAAACGAATGAATTCAAACTATATAAAAACCCATCTCTTTGTGCTTTATTCTCTCAAAACGCAAAAAAACCCTTTTAATCAATATTCCATTGCATGGACGCTGTCACTAAAAGATGCTTTAATTGTGTAAACTGGCAAAAGATTTACGACAGTTTTTACCGTGAAGTTTACCTCTCAGCGACTCTTAGCTTTACTGTAGATTTATATCAATTACAAAAAATTGCTAAGAGCTTGGAAGGCGGCCAAGCTCTTGTCATGTCTTGTTTTTCTTTTCGACCAATCCTTTTGCACTTTCTTGCTCTTTTTGTTTCTACACAATCAACATGATTGTCTGACTGACTGACTACTAACAACGCATACATATTTAGTATGAGTGTTTTCATACAAGAAAACACTCCAAAAATAAAAATGAAACAAGGAAAATATAGAAAATGGAAATACCTTTGAAGTTTCAGCATTGTCATCATCAGTGGCAGAACAATAAACAAACAGCAATAAAAATTGCAAAGGGTAGAAGACTAATTGACAATGTAACATCACAAAAGAACATCAACATAAACTTTAGCCCAGTAAGTTGTAAACAGAGACACATATGAACACATATTTTTTTTTTTTATTTTTGGAAACCGTCAAACATTCACTCGCTGGCTCAGTGGTCCTTTGAATGATGTATTGAAATAAGGATGTTTGAGTGGAGAGTCGGATGAAGATGAAATATTTTACATTTGAGACTTTTATATATTAAGCTTGACAAATAATTCTTTCAATTTTTCGTTTTGTGTTGCAACAAAATGGAGCAGTTTGTTATTAATTATCATTTATCAATTTCATTAGAAAATTGTTCTGCAGGAAAATGTGATTTTATTGATACAAAATGTATATGTGGCGTATGAGTGATAAATATTTAGTACATAAATAATTTATATTAAGCATACGCACTCGGTCATTAAAACACAGTTCGTTTATTTGTAGTCCCAAAAATGAGTTTACTGTTCGATCTTAAGCCAAACAATATTGAATTCCATTTAAACTTTGCTTGATAATTAAGATGTTATTCGTTCTGTTTTACTCGTCCTCTTTTACTGCCTGTAGGGTATTTGGCAACGATTATAATTGTACTTATTTATCATTTCGTTTTTCTCCAAATTTATGCAAGAAAATTAAGAAATTACAGCAAAGAACAAAAACCAAAAATCAGCAAAATAAAAACACACATATGTAAAATACACACACATACACATACGTACATATATAAAAAAATAAAAACTTTCTGTAAAATAATAATGCATTATTTTAAATTAACTGACATGCCAAAGAAAATTTATCCACGTAATGTTGTTTATTTGTGCAGCAACAGAAACATGACATGTTCTGTAATTATTTCTAATTAAACTTTCGTTTTTTTTTGTCGTTGTTGTTGTTGTTGTTGTTGTTACTGCTGCTGCTTCTGTTATTGTAGCTCATAATTAAAATCATGAAAACGTGGAAATATGTATGTATGAAAATTTCAAACTCGTACAAGCATGTTTGTTCATTTGCCACGAAATGATAAACATGTTGGTGGCAATTTTGAATGATATTTTTTTGTAGGAAGTAAAGGATGGAAGGAAGCAAGACCGTCTTAATAGACTAATCTAGAAAATGACATTTCTTGCCAACACAAAAATGAAAAATAAAGAAAGCAAAGTGAATTAACAAATACACATCATAACATGCAACCCTTTTTATTTGAGCCAAGAGATGAAACATCACATAAAAACAGCAGTTGTGCAAGAAATTATAGTAATAATTTAAAGTAAAAATTTAAATATATAAAGTTCTATGATTGCAGTTAAAATTTTACAACATAAAGACCCATTATTGAGGCTAAAATTGATAAAGTCTAATAATTGAGGCCAAATAATTGAAGCTAAAATGTACCAATATAAGAACACACGATTGAAGCTAAATTTGAACAACATAAAGACCCATGACACAAGCTTAAATTTAATACCATAAAGACTAATGATTGACGCTAAATATCAAGAACCACGTTGAAGCTACATTGAACAACATAAACCCACTTGAGTGAAACTAAAATTGAACAACATATAGACACATGTTTGAAGCTAAAATGTAACAACATAAACACCCATGATTAAAGCGAAAATATAAAAACAAAAAGATTCATGATGCAAGCTAGAATTTTACAACATAAAGACCCGTGATTAAAGCTAAAATTTAAATACATAAAGAACAAAATTTAACTTCAACAAGACATATAATTGACGCTAAAACTGATCTGCATAAAGACTTATGACTGAAGCTAAAATGGAATATTTTTTTTCAAAAACTTCGCGTTTTTATACCCTACACCATCATATTGGAGAGGGTATATTATATTTGTGTTGATGTTTTGTAACGTCCATAAATATTAGTCCAACATCTTAAAGTATACCGATCGACTCAGAATTACTTCCTGAGTCTATTTGAGTGTCCGTCAGTCCGTCTGGCTGACTGGCTGGCTGTCCATGTATACATTGTGCGCAGAGTCAAGGTCACAATTTTGAAGATATTTTCCTAACAAATGGTACATGATATTTTTTCGGCCCAAGGACGGTTGGGATTGAAATTGGTGGAAATCAGTCTATTATATCACCTAGCCCCCATACAAATGTCCTCGCCAAATATGGGTTCTTCAGTCATTAATGTTTGATTTATGAACATATTTAAGCCTATATTCATTAAAAATAAGTTGTACATAAAGCCTAATCACATCTATTCGCTGGCTATCGAAAATCGACTATCGAATGTAAAATTTGTATTATAAGTTTGCGTCACTGTCGAAAATTTCGTTGTTAAACGAATTTTTTATCGAAGACAAATATGCTGTCGACGGTGTTTAAAATTGTGCAAAATGTATTTGTTTTGTTTTTTTTTTTGGTTTTGGTAAAGCAAATACTACTTGTAAATTACTTCTGGTAATATCCTGCAAGTCTAAGGTCCTAAGTACAAAACAGCAATTGGAGAAGCTCGTTTCTCTTACGGAGGAAGATCAGAAAAACTATTGCCAATTTTAATATGTTTGGGATTGTTCTGTCCTTTGAGCATTGTTGCAGCAGTTCATCAGTAATGGACATCAAGTCCACAAACGCCTTTTTACAGAGTCGAACATTTTTAATAAATCTGTAAATTAAATTTATAATATCCTTCTCAAAACCACATTAAATAATATGTATACTCAAGTGGTGGAATCCATTTCCAAAATGTTGGAAGCATCCTTCAGACTTTTTCTGTTTCTGGCCAGTTCTAGTAAGGATTCTTCTTCAGGAGACGAATCATCAAACCATAATTCCGTGGTGGTCATTTCAAATGTAATTTATTTTTTTTCTAAGAATTTGTAAACAAATATAGCGCCAGCTGATAGAAATGTACTATTGTGAATGACCCAAAAAAGAGTGATTTTCACAATAGCATTTTTTTCATCGAATGTGCACCATAATACCAAATGAAGTCGAAAATCGAATTTTGCTCATAATAGGCACCTAAAAAAGTCTCTTAAAAACGTTGTTATCCAAATGATATTGAATACGAATATGTTTCATATATACAATAATCATTCGGTGAAATTTTATGATGAGCGGGTCATAATTGGTCATAGCTCCCATATCAGTCCCACTACCGAAAATCACTTTAACCACCATAACTCTCTTAAAACTTTTGGTAAATAAATAAAATTTTAACACAAATATATATGCAGATATAATGACACCTTTTTATACACACGGAAGTCATGCAACGAAATTTTTGGATGATCGGTTCATAATAGATCACTGCTCGCATATAGCGCTCATTTCTGAAAAACAGTTTTTACATACATATATATCGGGGGCAAGGTATTATATGGTGTAACTTGATCGCCTATACTTTCTTACTTGTTGTTTTTACAATTGGTCTACCAAAAAACAAAGGATTTTCATAGTTTTTGTAAATACTCTTAACACTTGTGCTATTTTTGTAATTTTAGTTTTGCAATTATTTTTTTATATGTATGTATGTATGAACAAAATTTTTAAAAACACAACAAATTTAATTTATTTTTTTCTTTTTATAAAAAAGAACCACTGTTTACAACTCGACGGCAATTTATGCATGCTGACAGCATACACACTAAAACAGTCTCCAAACACAATTACAGAGAGAAAACCCGAAATGTCAGAAGAACCGGAAACAGCAAATTGTGTTAATTTTAAGTCAAAAGTGTGAAATGCCACAAAATATATAGATCTCAACACTCTTACAAACTGTGAAATTCTATGTACTCTACTACATACATACATGTTTAAATAAGAAAATACAAATAATTTTTAAGTTTTTGTTAAAAAAAAAAGAAACTAACAAGGAATTTGGAAAAAATAATAGAATAAAATACAATTTGTTTTCTACTCATATGATGCAGCCATAAAGTAAGCAAATAATTGCTTATTTCCGCATGACAGCACCAAATAAGACACGCAGGCTGTGTGAAAACTGAGCAAGGATGAGAGACACTGAGATAGCCTGAGACAAAACCGAATACCCTGTGGAAATGAGCAGAAAAACACTGGATATTTGTTATACGGCCAGTCAGAATTTAACGAAATATGTTATGGCTAAAAATGGCGGTTACAGTAGATATCCAGTTTTTAATATATATCTAATTGAATATCGGGTGACGGGGTCTCAAGCCCTAAAAGTGACGTACCTCGGGTATATGCAAGATTTAATATTTTTTATTATGATATAGATATATAATATTACGGGTAAATAGAATTTTAATTGTTGCAGTGAGTTCTTGATGTAAAATCATCAAAAATACCGAAATATACACGTACAATAGGGTAGCCCCATTTATAAGATTTAAAAATATGCTGTTGTTGTTTCCAACTAATATAAAAGCTTTGCTTGTTTGAGGAGCTGATGCTTCAAGTATAGCTTAGGTTAGGTTAGGTAGGAAGACTGGTGTGAGTCACCTCACACCCTCACCCAGAGACCAATATGGTCCATTGCGATGCCTTAGATTCTCTATCAAATGTCTGACTCGTCTACATATGTCTGACTGGTCTATAAATGTCTGACTGGTCTACATATGTCTGACTCGTTTACCCAGAGTCTTTGTCGGCAATCGAACCCGCAACCCTTTCACTGATAGTCCGGCACTCTATCGCCTAGTCTATCGGGGCACCCAAGTATAGCTTAAATCGTGGATATTTCAAACTTCAAGTTTAGCTTTAATCGGGAATGTTTCAAAACTCCAAGTGAATAAAATTCGGTATCTCGGGAGCTATTACAAAAATCATAAAGAAAATTCACATGGTTAGAGATGAGGTGATTTCAAGTTGATTTACAGATTTTTGACGTCGTAAGCTGAAGAGTCTCACCTTTTTTTTAAAAATCGCCAAATGAGCAGAAATTTTAAATATAATCTCCCTAACAAGATCAACAAAAATATGCTAACATGTGCATGTTATCTCTTTTAGTTCAAGAGATATATAGGTATATTTCTTTTATTTTTTAATTTATATAATATCAGCCTTGATAATATGTATATCCTAAATTAAATTGCAATAACTCTTCCCTATAAAAAGTTACACTCATCCATAGTTGGAACATGTAAAAATGTTCATATTATTAAATTTTTTCCCCAAAATCCCGAAATAAAACATAATACATAATCGTCTAAAATAAAACTTGACTCATTTAAGCGTTATAGGTCTCCCCAGCCCTATCCAAACTCGAAAAATTTGGGGAAAAAAAACAAGTAAGGTAAAATATGGACCGATCATCATAAAATTGAGAGTGACGAATTTTATATACTTATGAATTGACTATTTGTGTTTAATACCAACTTGATAGTGTTTTTTATAAGGTATTTATGCGAATTTAAGAGATTTTTGAAAGTGGACTTTATTTGGGTGCTATGGTCAAATATAGACCGATCATCATGAAATTGGGTACGACAATTTATTTGATTTATATTTGTTGAATTTCAACTAGATACTGATTTTATGATTTATGCGCATTTAAGTGATTTTCAGAAAAGGACTTTATATGGAGCTAAGTCAAATTATGGAACTATGCCAAGAAAATACCGTTTTAAAATTTCACTTTGCATGAAGCTTATTTTTGCAGAATTTTGTATATATACGACATTTATGTATCACAAAACTATATTCCGGGAAAACATTCGGATGATGGCTATGAGAAATCGTGTACCGATTCCTACCATTTTCAACTGCACTTGTCCTTTGTAATAAAAATAAAGTGTGCAAAATTTCATGATATTATTTGCGTTATATTTGAAGAAAATAGCCAGAAATATCTGAAAAATATCGAGGTTGTCTAAAACTTTGATCTATAACTCGGATCCTACTAAACCGATTTTGCCCTTTTTCAATACCAAAGATTTCGGTGGATAAAAGAATGTTGGTAAAAATCTCATTATTTTATGTATTTTTATAAGCTCTAACGTGCTTGCAACAGACGGACAGACATGGCTAGATCATCTTAAATCTTATAAGGACCCAGAATTATTCATTCCGTTTCGCGATTGCTTAAAGAAATTTTTTGTGTGGAACACATTTTATCCGTTTTAGAAAGTTCAGTATTTAAAAATAAAAAAATTGGCAAAAGTTCTAATGCCATTGATTTAAGGACATTTGGATCTATATTAATTTTAAGTTTTGTTATGGTATCTTTAAGCGTTAAAATTTTACACTAATTAAAATTTTATATATTTCTTTATTGAAAATCAGTATATTATATTTTTTAGTTTTTAAGGTAAATGACATTCGAAAAATGTATAAACTTTACTAAATTATCAATCTGCAAGTCCTAAACTTTTCATCAATATCAAATACTTATATGAAAAGCTTATACATATTTACTGTTTAGAAGCTCCACAAACCTTTCCCTCTTTCACAAATTTTAGCAAATTTTTGGGAGCTACCCTAATATACATAAAATAGCTTATTGCAATAGTATTGTATGTCTGCTTGCATGTTGTTACAATTTTTAGCCTCAACACCAAAAATTCTTTTTGGTTTGTTGCTTTAAAGAATTATGGCTGTTGTTGCAGTTTGTTTTATTTTTTTTTTTACTCTTCCCCCTGCAGCCGCTTCACATGTGAAATAAATTTTTTTGGTCCACCCATAACAAAGTAAAATAAAATAGCATCTAACGAAAATAAAAAACCACATTTACTGACACACTTTGGTCATATGCACATTAATTTATACATAGTTTTCTTCATGTGCATACACTCGCATGCATGAATACATATTTGAAAGTTGCAGTGTAGTGTACATCATGTAACTATGCAAAAATGTCCTGTGGCATTTGTTTTTTTTTTTTTTAGCTTTTTCGTGTGTTAAACATCAAAAAACTCGAAAAAAAAAATAAATAAAATAGAAAAAAAAACGTGCAATAAAAATAACGAAAATATTTTATTTTAAATTGTTAGTAAATGTTTACACCAACATTATTTTGTTATTTCGTGTAGACACGAGTACAATACAGTGCACACAATACGAGTGGCTACAACTAGTAATAAATAGTGTTTCCTCTGCGTTTTGCTTATTTTGAGGAGGAGTTTTTTTTTCTATATTTTGCTAGAATTGCTCTGTTGTTAAAGTAAAAGAAATGCCGTATTTTGTCAATGTCATTCTCACAAAAGAATGCTGGGAAATGTGTTTTATTTATATTTATATTTTTTTATTTTATTTTTTTGCATAGTAATAGAAATATATGATTTTACGGTTTATGGTTTCAGTATTATTTTTGTGACCATTAATTTAAAATTTAAGGAATTACTCATAGCTACAAGTAACTTTTAATAGATATTCAATGAAATTAAATTTATTATTATCAATTCAATAGTCTCTTTATTCATTAACATCAAATGTTAACAAAATTGTCATACAGTTTTCGTACATCTCCAAAATTTCATATTTTTGTTAATTAAACAGTACCAGGAAAAAAAACTTTGATATCAGAAAATTTATGGCCCTATTGCCGTTCTCAACTCAACTAAGTTTGGTCGTCTGTCAGTCAACCCGACTTTAACTCAACCAAATTATTTTTTGGTATTGTGTAACACAACGATTTTTAGTTGTAATTGTTATGGCGTTGCCGACATGAAATATCGATTTCATGTTGGCAACATGCTCATCTTGTTAATTTGTAACAACTTATTTAACTAACAAAATGCTAAAAAAAAAACTAAAATGCATTTCTTTTTAAATTAAAAATTAGGCAGAGTAGAATGTAGTGTATGAACAATTTTGTCTCTCTTTATTTCAGGTTTTTTTCACATTTACCATTATTCTTAAAGAAAATAAAATTGTTTGCTTTGGAAGAGTAACTAAAATGAACTCTTTGATTGATGAAATTTTGGGTATGTACGAAAATTTAAGTCCCTAACTGTACATGGATTTTAATTCGTAAGAAGATTATTATGTAGTTTTGCAGCTCGTAGAGGTTCTTAGCGAACGAGACCGCTTTCTTTAAGTATTCTTTGGACAGTTCGAGTCGAAATATTTAATTCTAGTTTTTCCTTTATATCTGTGACTGTCGTAAAAGAATTTCTTTTTGCTAGAATTGCAATAGGATCATCGTCTAGCTTCGTGGTCTTACGTTTTCTGCCACATACATACATAAGTTCTTTAGGCTTTTATTTGATTTTCTTATACAAAGCAATTATTTTTCTGACCGCAGATTCCGATATCTTTTACTTAGAATTCAAAACTTTCTGTTTCATCCCATTTTTACAATCTAGTACCAACAAATCTTTTTCCTTTTCGAAAAACGTCTTGGTGTAGCCTTATTTTTTGTAAATTTAAGTAATACCCAGCATACCATTCTAGGAGCGCACCGATAAAGGTGTCAGAAAAGACTCTTTTCTGACTCATATGGCTTGCTGGGTATTAAATTAAATAAATAGGTACTTCGCTTTTAATTATTCTTATTTTAAAGTTCACAGAAACCCGCACTTTATTTTGTCGCGAAGATTTATAGTGCATTTCAGTATATTTACATCAGAAATATAAATGAGCGACTTTATAAAATTGCAATGTTTATGTAAATAATTCAGATACTCCAACAAAAATTATTACAGTAAATTAATGTTAAGAGGATAAATATATTATTGAGTTTATTACCTCATTTGGTGTATGTAGCGAGAGTACAGTTCGTGCCTTTTGTGACCAAATCATGCACCAAAAATCGTTAATTGTATTCTGCTGATGCGTCTGGGTTATAATGAAATTTGGACAGCCAGTACCCAAATTCTGTGAATCGAAAAAAATAGTTCAAATGCTGCATTTATATAATCATCTATTTCCTTGTCCAGTTTAACCCGTGCATGATCGTAAGGCAAACAATCTAATGACCTATTTTTCTCGGGAAATAATTTCGCTATGGCGGTGGTACGTGTAGGAGCCTCTTTTGCCAGAAGATCTTGCAATTCTTTCCATTTGGTTGACAATGGAGTGTGGCCATTAAGCATTTTAACATTAAGGACTCAATGAATTTTTCAAAACGTTCCACCTCTTTGTGAAAATATTTGAGGGTTTTGTCTTCGTTAAAGGGATCTAAGGGTTTAAGTTGGAATGTAGAGCCGGAATGTTTTTGTTCAGTGTTTAGGGGTTTTTCGTTACGCACAGTGTGGTGTCAGCGGCCAAAAATAAAAAAAACGACTTTTGGAATTTTAAAAATCTGCTAAAACAGTTTGATAAACTAGATTTCAAATTACAATAATGAAAAAGAATTTTTGAAAAAAAAAAAAATATTTTTGACAAAGTTATAGCCAATCAAAGTTGAAAGTTTTTGGTAAAAGTATGCAATATGCACACAAAAAACGTGAAAAATAGCGTATATACAAATGGGTTAATTTAACGTAAATTGTCGATAATGCAGTTAAATTGTTTATAAATATTAAAGTATGACATTACTAAAATATGGTAACATATTTTTTTTACATTTAATTCATCATGTGTTTTGTACCGTTATTCTGAATGTAAACAGAGAGAAAATTTTTTACAACTTACAAGTTTATAGAAGGTCTAAAAAAAAGTTTATTCGAGTTTATTTTTGATACTTTAATATAATATTGATACCAGTATGTACATTAAAAAAATGGGTCTCTTTTGCAGAGCTTGGCAGAATAGACAATTTTTTTCACTTTTTCAGTGTCAAGGCAAGTGCAAATTAGGCAAATTTTCAATATTTGGCACACACATACAACACACTCCCTAGCCCTTACGGAAATTAAAAATCATTTAGAAGATAAATTTAAGACACAATTGCAACAAAAAAGTATTTGTAAGACTTAAATCAATTCTAGCTAGAATAAAAAAAAGTTGGGAAAAATGCTACAGAAAGAAATCTGTGTTTGAAAAAAAAAAACTTTTTCTGGCTAAATTCATTTTTTGATGTGGAAGAAGTAGAAGAAGAAGTGGAAGAAGAAGAAGAAGAAGATATATATATACATTGTAATATCATTATGTGAATATTTATTTTTTATAATATAATAAAAAACATGTTTTTTTTATTTATTAAGGGACCAAGTACAAGTCGTAAAGGAAGACCAAGAGTAGGCTTTAATGGAAGTTCTGAACGAACCAAAAGAAGAAAGGTAGATCATCTTGTGAGGTCTACATGCCCTGAGCAATTACGAAGAGCTGTTCAAAGAAACTTATATTTCCGTAGAAAAGGCTTTAGCATTATTAATAGATAATGATCTATCGTATAGACAATATGAAAATATGCGAACAGTTGTAAATGATGTGCACAAGAACTGTTTTCCATCATATTATATATAGTCTACAAAAAGCAAAGAAAAAATATATTCCGGAAAATATATCAATATCAGAAATGTCAGTAAAAATACCATTACAAAATTTTCTAAATATGACAGCCAAAAGTTTATTAGATTTAAATGATTTTGATGATGTAGTTTTGGAAATTAAATGGGGATTTGATGGTAGTTCAGGCCATAGCAATTACAAACAAAAGTTTAATGATCAAAATTCGCGGGATGAATATTTATTTGTTGCTTCATTTGTTCCATTAAGATTTTTAGACTGGGCTACAGAAAACACTTTATGGAATAAGGTATTGTCGTCCAATATGCTATTATATGGAAAAAGAAAATTCGGATTTGGTTAAAACTACAAGGGCAATTATTGAGGAAGATATAGATAATTTGCAAACATTTGATTATGTTTCTGATAAAAAAAACCTTACCGTTCATTTTGACATGAGATTAACAATGGTAGATGGAGCTGTTCTTAATGTGTTAGCTGATAACAAAAGCAGTTCTTCTTGTTTTGTTTGCGGTGCAAAACCCACTGAAATGAATTTAATTCAAGTATTTGAGAGGGACCTTAAAAAAAGAGAAGAATTACATAAACACGGATTATCAACATTACATGCATGGATAAAATTCTTTGAGTGTATATTACACATAGCTTACAGGTTGCCTCTAAAAATTTGAAGAGTTTCAAAAAATGATGATAAGCAAATTTTAAATCAAAGAAAATCTAAAATTCAGGAAGATTTTAAAAAGGAGCTTGGATTAAATGTAGATAAAGTTAAAAACGGTTTTGGTACAACAAATGTTGGGAATACTGCAAAACGGTTTTTCAGCAACATTGATGTCTCATCTAGCATAACGCAGGTTTATCCATCACGAATTGGAAAAAATTTGACACACACATTTTTCTTGTAACAAGTGCTTCGTGTATGAAATTAATTTAAAAATTTTACTTTTTGTTCCCTTTTTTTTACTTTTTTGAAAAAGGACATTTTTGAGATGGGCGTGTCCTTACCCCGATTTGGATAAAATTTGGTCAAATCATTAAGGGTATCAAACTAAACGACTATTTTATAAAGTTCGGACTTTTTTTCTATCTTTTATGACGGTTTTTAATTTCAGGATATATGGGAAGGACACGAATCCTTCCTCCAAAGTTTTTGAAATTTTAATATTTTTTTTCTTTTATCAAATCAAATACGTGTGCCAAATTTCAACTCTTTACAACCACTCCTTCTATTTATGGCCACTCGTTATATGAAATCACGACACTGTGCCCCGTTCCCATCATCGTTTGGGAATGACCGGAGTAGTTAGTACTCGCACAAATATGTAAGTATATCGCACCAAAAGTGACTTAATTTTTCAAAATTTGACTTTTTTCCATAAATTAATTCAGAGTGACTGCAAAAATTTCTTTCGCATCATCTCATTCATCATCATCTCATCATCAGTTAAAAAAAATAACGTCAACAGGACAAAAAATTATTTTATTTGTTAGCTAATTTCAAAACTACCCCGTAAAATAACGAATAACGGTATTAGTGGTGAATTTGTACAAACTTAGCTAATTCAGCAACCACTCAGTAAAACTGTAAACTGCACATCCGTTGCCTACTTTTAGGGTGGCAAATTTTCAATGACCTTGAAAAATTTCGAATAACGGAATTTGTGGTGAATTTATAAAAACTCACCACTATTATTTATACTCACCACGATTTTTTATACTCACCACGATTTTTTCACCCCTTTTTTTGAATTCACCACATTGCAGAAAAAAAAAAATTCCTTTTTTTTTTTCATGTCCGTCCGTCCGCCTCGTTTTTCCTCTCTCATCCATCCCCTTCCTTCCTTTCCGACTCTTTTTTCTTCTTCTCACACTCTCTCATTCGCTTCGTCGTTCGTCGTCCTCCTTTTTTGGTGGTTGTTTGTGCGTGCGGTGAATCCGATAACAACCACCATCGGATGTCCTATTTATGCGAACTTTAAAAGAAAAAAGAATACGGGAATTTTTGTGGTTCTATTTTTAGACAAAAATCATGCCATCTATTGTTCGAAACTTCACATCTAAAAATGTGTTTGAAACTTAGATGGCGCTACAACATAAATAAAGTAATTTGACATTTTGTTTTGTGCTTTCATTTGCTTCACAGCTGTTCGTTAATATAAGAAACGTCAAAAACTACCTACCCTATTGGAACAAGTTGGTGCAACAGAAAAATACCCCATCACAAAGGTAGAGCACAAATATCATCAAAAAACATAAACAAAGAAAATTTCTTGAAAGCAGACGGTTTTATATTATTGCAGTCGTAGAAAATTAATAAATTGGTAGATAATGTTTTTGTATTATATTTAGCTAATAAATATTAAAAAAATGTTTTTTATGCTAAAAAACAAAGAAAATTGCAAAAATGTGGTGACCTTATTTGATAACTAACTAGACAACTTAACATACCCACTTAATTCCAATCTCAACATCTTTTTTTGAAAAATCTTTTATTGTGCGGATAGCAAGACTCTGGAACTT
This sequence comes from Bellardia pandia, assembly GCA_916048285.2. Taxonomy (NCBI): domain Eukaryota; kingdom Metazoa; phylum Arthropoda; class Insecta; order Diptera; family Calliphoridae; genus Bellardia; species Bellardia pandia. Next base: position 93,773,618 of record OU696531.1, on the reverse strand, counting down.
TTTGCCTCCTTACGTATTTTTTCTTGTTCTAACAATGCCTTTCGTTTAAAAATCTTAGACTTTTTAAATACTCATGTATAGCTACTGATGGACAATAGTATAATTATATATTTATTAATACATATTTTTTAATGTGGCTGGGGAGCCTTAATCATAGTTATAAGAATCAGGTATTATTTACTGTAATATTGTTATTTTGGCCTATAAGGCTTGATATTACATAAATGAATAAATAAATAAATAATATCGTTCCCACGACAATTGGATCTACGCTCCGGACTGTTAATCAGAAGTTTTTTCATTGCCTACACCATCTGACAAACCCAAATTGCATTAAACTAAGGCCACATACCCATCTTGATCAATGAAGAGAAACCTAGCAAAGTAACTTCGTGGAGCACTTTTGTAAATTACAACAAATCTACCTGATATACAATTATTATTATAAAATTTTGATATATGTATGTGGTAAGGGCAATATCTTATCCAGTACGAGTTCAAATCACTCTTTCAATCTATCAAGAACACTTTAGTTAAAATATTTATACATACATATATATTTTTTTCGTTACAGACTGAGGTTGATGTTTTTCGCAAAGATTCTCGTAAACTACCCATTGGTGATCCCGATGTTGATTGGGAGGAAACGGTTTATCTCAATATGAGCATACATCAATTTGACTATACACTCACATTAGCCATTTGTACAAGAACTTCGCCAAAAGAGTTGCAGGTTCTGAGACGTCATTCACAACGTGTTTATGCCAGTCCTAGTAGAAGAAAAATGGACACCAAAGGTGAGGGAGAAGAAATAACGTATCCTCACATCTGTTTTATGGTGGATAATTTTGATGAGGTACGAAATCCCCACATTTATTCACAATCTAAATCTATACTAAATAATTGGGTACTTTACTTTTATTATAAAGGTGTTTAGCGATATTTTAGTTCGTGATGGTGAAATGGTTTGCGTAGAACTAGTGCTAATGATAAAGACGGAGCTGTACAAGGTGTTATATTTTTAGGTTCGATACGTTACGATGCTTTAAAAAAAGTTTATGATGCCAGGGAAGGATTTTTGCAAATAAGTAAAACAGTTCTATTTATTTAATGTTTTTATTTTTATAAATTTTTTAGCAATCCAGCTTAAGCTCAAAGGTAGCACAACGCATGTCTTTCGGCTTGTTTAGTAGCGGAGCAGGCGTACAAACACGCTGTGAATTTGTTAGAATGAAAGGTCCTCAGGGCAAAGGTCATGCGGAAATGGCGGTAACCAAACCTAAAGGTTCGGGCGTAGAAACACCCACCAGTGAACCAGGGTATTTAAACTAGATATTCTGCAGTACATTTTATTACCTTTACTTTCAACGATCATTTAAAAATTTTCTAGTTTTTGTGCCACCGATATGTGGGACGACTGGGAGGAGGAAAACGATGATTATTGCACGTATCGCCATCAACGTCGTCTTAGTGACCCTAGTGCTAATCTAAATAATTTCTCACGTTATGCTTGGCGCACAAAAAATACTTCCGATTGTGCTTCTGGCTCAGCAGGTGCTAAGAAGGCTCGTTCCGAAAACGAGGGCTTGGACTCTTTAGCCAATGAAGTGTCTGATATTGAAGCTGGCGATTTAAGAGATGGTAATTACTTGTTATTTGTCTATATTTTCAATATGCTTTTTGTATTATTTTATTTAATTTTTTGTAATAATTTTATAACAAAAATATTTTGCATTTGTTACGTTTTAATTAGTCTTTAATAAAAGATTATTCTAACTTCTTCTATCTTTAAAATTTAATAACTATGTATATTCAATTTTTTACACTATTTTCATTCATCACTGGCATTAATATAGGAATACATTTTATTAAAAGAAAACACACACACATTTCCACTTCACCATTAATATATCTCTATTCTGATCCTAATTTTAATATAAAAAAGCATGCATCTTTTACATAATTTTTTAATTAACTTTTTTGTTCTTTGTTATTAAATAATTTCGTATTTTTTAAAGAAGTGCCATTAGTTAATGTATGCTAGAATTTTGCTCTTCTAAATATTTTTCCCCAAAAAATCAATTTTATTTTCTTTAAATCTATATATGTATATAAAAATAAGTGTACATTTTGATTGTCACTCCATAACTCGAGAACGGCTAAATCGATTTGCCTGAATTTTTTTTATTAGTTTTGAAATTTTCAGGAGATGGTTTATATGAAAAAAATTTCAAAAAGAGGACCAGGAGTGGGACAATTTTTGCCTCTCTGAAACTATCTGCTCAATTTTAATACATTTTTAAATATAGATAGATCTGAATTTGGAAAGCCACAAAGCTTATATATTTTTTCAAAAATAGGACCACGAGGGGGTAAAGGGCAATTTTTTCCTCTCTGAAACTATCTGCCTAATTCTAGCAAAACAACGTTTGTCGGGTCAGCTGGAAAATCTCAGGTAAATTAATTATTGTTTGTGGAACAAGTGGCAATCAAATGCACATGTTTTTTCTGTTTTGTTGACTTTAATGAAGGAGTTTGAAAAAGCACCTCTTGTTAATATACCATTTATTTTATAAATTAATTAGCAAATTAATAAACAATTTGTAAAGCAATATTTTGTTTTTAGTATGTTAAGAAATAGTTGTGTTATTTAAACTGCTTGCTGTATTACAAAAACTAGTTCTAAGTACTCTTTCACTAATTTTTCACAACTTGATTTTACACAACTCACCCAATTTTAAATTTAAAAACCGCGGTTTCAGTTTTATAAAATTTAAAACCAATTACAATCAAACCTCGATATAACGACCCTCACTATAACGAATTCCTCGATTTAACGAATTTTTTGAAATCCCCTACAACGCTCCATAAGATTTAATACAAAATAAACCTCTCTATTACCAATACATTTGTCAATAGCCTCGTTATAACGAATTTTCATTCACTGTAGACTAACGAAATAGAAAGAATTATTTACCTTCATTTAACGAATTTTGTCAACTTATAACCTTTGCATAACGATTTCCATCAATTAATCCAAATTATATGAAACAGATACACACAAAATTATTGTGTTTGCAACGACAACGTCTCCAGCAAACCAACATTCGTTGTTGACAGCAGCATGCATTAGACTAACGGCTGAATTATTCGAAGAAAAATTTATTGTTGCCAAGTGTTTGTTATTAGCGGAAATCGTTCGCTATAACATGGTAAGCAGATGATGATTAATATACAAAATTTGTTATTACCTCGTTATAACGAATATAAGTGCAACATCATCTCGATATAACGAACCTCATTGTAACTGTTTAGCTGAAAAGCTCTTGAAAGTGGATGGACAATTGGAAGAGTTATCAAACTATCTGAGCCGAAACCAAATCGTTTAGAATTTGATACTCAGAACAATTTAACAAACAATATGAATAGAAATGAAAGAAAACAAGGAAGTTAGGAATTTTTTCTTATTATTTATTAACTTATTTGAACAAAGGATTTCTTACCAGTAGAAGAGAATGAAGTGGACAGTTGAACGGTTAGTTTGTATCTAGCCGAAAATAAGTATTAACGATCTTTTTAGAACATTGCCATTTTATTTAGCACTTTGTGACAAGTGGAAGTATACTGCAACACATAGCTTTCTGCATTTATATACATTAAAAAAAATTGGAATTGTAGGGAAAATAAGGAGAATCGCTAAGTGTTGTTTTTGCGTAAACAGTAACGAATTATTCAATATAACGTTTTTTTTCTAATCACTTTAAGATTCGTTATACCAAGGTTGAACTGTAATTACTTCCGGTCTTGTTTATTAAAAATAATGATAATTTTACTAAAGGGTTATCATAAATTAATAAATAACAAAATAAAGTTTTGTCAAATTTTTACCATTTACTCTTTATTGTATTAGTAAAAAAATGTAATATTGAAAGTACTGGTTGGCACCCAAATGTTGTCCCAATCATCTCTTCAATATAGACCACAAATTGTCTATAGAGTTGTGTTCTGGACTTGGCGCAGGCCATTTCATCAGCTGAAATTATGAATGACCAGACAACCAATTTTGAACAATTCTTACCGTATTTTTAGTGGCATCGCCTTGTTGGAAAATAACTTCTCTTTTAGGATATACGCTGTGGTCCACAAACTCGGTTAAATGAGTTTGGATAATATGGAGGTAGTCTTCTTTCTTGATACAGTAAAACTCCTCATAACCAGACACTCACCGTCGCAGTGTTTTTGTCCAAGATGCCAGTATGTTGTATAACGAACGGTCAATTTATTTATTAACAATAATAAGGTGATATAGAAACCATAATAAGAAAACAACACTTTTTAATGGATTCTGGAAAACGTGCAAAACTGAGTTAATTGAGTTGTTTTATGTTTTTATATTGAATTTTTTGTTTTTGTTTCGTTATCAATACTTTCAATATTATATTTCTTTCGTTATTTATCATTTTATGACCCTTTAAATAAAATCATATTGAGCATGCCCTCGGTTTTGCACGCCAGTGTATATTGTATATTTTAGTGAACTTTGAGCATTTACTTATAACTTTATTGTATTGTCGATACTCAATTAATCCATTAAAAGCATCAACTCTTATGAAAATTACTCTAAAATTTTCCAATGTTTTCTTGAAAAATTGTACTTATCCTTATGTGATAAGTACTAAGTACAAAAGGTGTTTTTTAAGTATTCTATCATTATGTGCTAAAATCTCAAAATCTCAGTAAAGTGGACTTGACACTTTTGGACATAAAGCTAACAAACTATTTCTACCACTTTGTATTTCTTTATTGTGTTAATATTAAAATTAAATATATCCTATTGTTACTTTCACACTAAGGAGATAATCTCTGTTGAAGATTTCTGTTAACTCGGTTGTTCACGTGTGTCACAAACACTAATATGAATGTAAAAAATTTTAAATGTATTTCTTTTAATTGTTATTTTAATGGAGAAATATTCATAGTTGTTAATTTTTTCTTTTAAAATTAACCTACTACTGTTCGTCTATCCCCAAGCCCGAAAAGAAAATCTATCCAGTTGCTACACAAGGTTTGCCCAAAGATTATCCCAATTTAGTAAATTAATTAAAACAAAAATGTTTAATATGTATATGAATTTTTTTTTATTTTTTATATTTTTTAATGAAATTATTTTTAAACATTTTTAAATTTTGAATTTTTTCTTTACTTTTTATATTTTTTTAATAAAATTATTTCAAAGTTTTACAAATCTCATAGCCTACGTTGACCTAAAATTTTTAATTAATTAATTAATTTTATGCATAAATTCAGGTGCAATCTCTATTTATATCGATCTTGATGGATTCAATAATCCTTTTATACTGACTATCTAAACAGCAGGCACAATAATTTACTGTTAAAGGACTACATCCTAGGAAACGAACAGCCTGTGGGTTTCTTTGATAAAACACCCAATGTATATCTTCTTCGCCCAATAATACAGTGATTTTATCGAAGCGACAACGATTTATCGTAAATAATTTGACATCATCTGAAGTAATTCTCCACTCACAATAGCTCACACTTAGGGAGGAGGGTATTCTCGATATTTCCTTTGACATAGCGTTATCAAACTAAAACAGAAATAAAGTTATTTATCAGCATACATTTAGATAAAAAAAAATATTAAATTGTTTGTATAAAACGTACCCAATCTTGAACTTGATTCAAGGACTCACTTGGAGGATCCGTCCTGTATTTGGATTTAATTTTAGGATATTCAGGAGGGCTGTAAATAAATTGTTATTATTAAATAGTTAATAAGTGATCACTGAAAATTTAAAACTTACATAACTGGCAAAAATCTTAATCTTAAAATATGAAATTCAACTTTAGTTTGTGGTGCCATTTTCAAAAATTATAAAATAATGCGGTATTTTAAAAAATATTTATTTAAATTTCCAATACAAATTTTTGGTGCTTACTGTGCTAAGCGTCTTTTGGTTGTGTATAAGAAATTCAAAAATCGTTAGCCTTATATACTGCAAAGTGTTCAAGAAAAATGTTAGGTTAGGTTTAGATTCTACCTTATAAAAGACTTAGTTAAGCGTTTTATGATTTAAAATGTGTGTGCGTTTACAGGTACCAAACTAATTTACAGCAGCTGCATTTTAAGTTAATTAAAAAATCATTAATATTTTCGCAGGCATTAACAGGAAAAATTGCGCGCATAAGGTGACACATTTTGGGAAAATTATGCAAAGTATGAATTTCCTTTAAATTTTTCAAAAATATATTCTATGTAATTGATATTGGATTCATATGTTTATTTTAGAGTACTTTGCAGAAAAGGAGACAAACTGCATATATAAATTGTAGATTGATATGTTTTCAAACGATTTTTAAAGTATTTTAAAAATATAATTTTCTTTCAATAACACATTCTTAAGGTACAGTCACATTTGGCAAATGTTTACTCAAAAAAGTGTAACCACTTGTTTCAGGACAAATTTGTTTGACGTTGCTTACTCTTACAAGAGATTTGCAAGATCAAATAAATTAAATTATTGATCTCAACGCAAAAATAGAACGTTTTTATGAAATTATTTATTTTAAACAATTAGAACATAGTACATCATTAATCAATTAGAATTTATAATGCCATTCATCGAATGAAATTTTCAAGAATGGCATTACTTGAGTCTTTAGAACTTGAAACACCCAAAACATTCAAGTACAAAATTAAAATTAAGTTGTCAGTATATTAATATTATAGTGATTAACGATTAGAAACTCAATGCACCACAATAAACCAGTTTGGCTATAAATGCAAATTTGGAAAATCTTTCCAGAAATTGAAAAATTTAAACAAATACAAGTAAGAAATTATAGTCGTATAAACAGTTTTTCAGAAATGGGCGCTAATGGGAGCAATGAAATATTATGGAGCGATTATCCAAAAATTTTATAGCATGACTGTGCATTTTAATATATTTTTTGTTTAATTTTATTTCGATATAAACACTTTTAAAAGATTTATACATGTTTAATTGACTAATGGTGCGACAGTTATAAAATTAGGTGTCATGATTTGTGTACGCCATCGAAAACGATATTTTCTGTTTCCTTGTCAATTTTCTTATTTTTATTTAAAACTAGCTGAACCCGGTGTGCTTCGCTACCCCCTTTGAGGTAAAGCCGCTAATGAACGTAGTAAAAAAATTAGGTTCAGAAGTGTGCATGGTCAAAAAATATTATCATGTAATAAGTATTTCTGAGTCAAAGCTGCACGCTGTGAAAATTTAAGATCGGTTAAGAGGTCTAGTCTCCAATATTTTTTTATTATTTATTTGATTAAATCTATGGATATAAATCCTTACAGACTACTATATATTACAGGATTTTATATAAAGGCATCATTAACGAAAACATTGTGATAACTTATCACTGATAAGACATATTAAGTATTTAAAAACACGATAATATTGCGCTTAATTACATTTATTTCAATAGAAAAATCTATTAAACTATACAATTCATTGAAATTTTTGCATATTCTCCTCAAAGGATCAGCATCAGCATAATTTATTTGAACAACAGGAAGGTGCAGAGGTATTAGGTGTCGGGTAAAACGTCATGGAATATTAAAATTTATGTTACGAAGAAGGAAGTCGGAGAGGACATCGCCATTAATCAAAGTAATTAGAAATGAAATTCTCCAACTAACTCTAGTTGATACCCGTCCAGGAAATAGTTTAGCATTGATGTGCATATGCTTGCATTTTTTCAAGTTTAGCTTAATTTGATTATATTAACACCATGCGTAAAAACTATTTAAATCCTGCTGCAAATACGCTCCATCTGAAGATAATTTGTAGCTGAGAAATATCTTAACATCATCACCGTACATTAAAACATTACAATGCTTCATAACAAGCGGCAAATCATTTATGAAAAGCGAATATAGCAAAGGGCCTAAGTGACTTCCTTGGGGGACACCGGAGCTAACAAAAATTTCTTTAGAGTTGGTATTATCAAAAAGAACACACTGTGTCCTGCAGGTTAGGTACGACCGTAACCAGCACAAAGCGTTGTTAGTAAATCCTAATAAACTCAGTTTAGTGAGAACCAGCACAAAGCGTTGTTAGTAAATCCTAATAAACTCAGTTTAGTGAGAAGTAGGTTATGGTTGATTTTATCAAAAGCTTTGCCATACGTTGGCCATCCTTAAAAGTTCGATTTGTTAGAGTTGTTAGTTGTAAAATATTTGTTACTGCAGAACAACCTTTTCTGAATCCATGCTGGTATGTTGATAACATTGAGGATACACTGTGGCAGAGAGAGTCTGTTAAGCATTTTTCAAAAAGTTTAGGAATTGCACTCAATTTTGCAATGCCTCTATAATTTGTTATGTCCGACTTGTTTCCTGATTTAAATATCGGTATGATAAAGGATTTCCTCCAAAATTGGGGAAAATATCCATATTTTAATGACACATTAAACAAAGGAGTAGCCAAAGCATGATCACAATTTTTTAAAACGCAAGCAGGGATGCCATCAGGTCCACTACACAATGACGATTTTATTGTTTTTAAAGATAAAACAACCTGAGAAGTATCAATAGAAGAACATGATATTGCCTGATGTTCCATCAGAGAAAACGGGTATTCAGTTGATGTATCGTACTGTTGCTTAGAATATGTTGTTGCAAACAAATCAGCAAACATATTGCTTTTAATCAAATTAATATTAGATTCATTAATTAAATACTTCATAACTCTTGGATAGCCAGTAGATTTTCTTTTCGAATTTACAAAATTATAAAATGATTTTGGGTCACGTTTAAAGTTCCTTTTCATTTTCTCAAGGTAATTTATATACAGTCTCCTGTTGAGAAGATTATATTCTGCTCGAGATACACAGTATTTGCTAAAGGGTGTTTTTTTGAGAGGTATAGAACTTCGAATTGAAATAAAACACAAGAAAATCGTTTTAATGACCATCAATTTGGCTTTACTGGAAGGATAATTTTATGCCATTAATGTTTAAATATGATTTCAGGCATGTGGCCGCCGCGGCTGGCTCGAATAAAGCCAATTCTACAGGTCCAATTTTCAACCACTTTTTCGAGCATATGGGGCCGTACGAATGTTGGCTTCCAATTCCCCTAACGTTTCTGGTTTGTTGGCGTAGACGAGCGACTTCACATATCCCCAAAGAAAATAATCCAATGGTGTCAAATCACACGATCTTGGTGGCCAATTGACAGGTCCATTCCGCGAAATTATGCGCTCATCGAATGTTTCCTTCAATAAATCGATTGTGGCGTGCGCTGTGTGGCATGTAGCGCCGTCTTGTTGGAACCACAACTCATCCACATTCATGCCATCCAAGTCGGGAACAAAATAGTCGGTTATCATGGCTCTATACCGGTCTCCATTAATGCGGGTCCTCTTCAACACTTTGCTCTACAGCGGCAATTGTTTCTTCGGTGCGCACTGTTCGACGTCTCTGCGGATGCGTATTATCACATAGAGTAAACGTAGTGCGAAAACAATCCATGGTTAACTGAATTAATTGCTCTGATGGACGATTATGTCGACCATAAAATGGACGGAGCTTGCGGTAAACTTCGCGAACTGAACCGTTATTTTCGAAATAAATTTGCACGATTTGCAAGCGTTGTTCTTTTGTCAACCTGTTCATGATGAAATGGCAAACCAAACTGAACATAAATGACATTAGAGTTGCCAGATTTGACCACAAAATGCCAGTTTTATCTCTTTTCGAAAAACAAACCTGTAAAAAAAACACCCTATATAATCATAAGCTGTTCTATATTGCTAATATTTTTTATAGCATTTGTTTTTTACATTTTTTAATCTTGATAGATGAGGAGAATTCCACGGTGGACCTGAATGTTTAATCACGAAAAGTTTCGGCACACATTCCTCAAAAAACTGATGCATAGTAGTATAAAATGTATTAACCATAGAGTCAATTGAAGCTGGGGTACCATTCGGAATGGATAACAGTTCAAGCCAATTAGTATTGGTCAAAAAATAGTTCAGGTCATCGTAATTTGTTTTCTTAAAACATAACTTCTTATCGTTTGTATCATCCTGAATACAAAAGGCATCAGACAAAATATTGTGACTAACTTCAAGAGTACGGTGGTAGCGATCTTCTGGTATCGTAACTGGTAATGTTTGAGTGATGGTGCAGTTAGTTGGTTCATTCACAAAAACTAAATCTAGAGTGTTTCCATATTCATTACAAATCCCATTTTTTTGAAAAAGACATAAATCAGATAAATTATTGAAAACTCTTCAATAATGGCATCAGATTTTATTGGTGCATAACTGTATGAGTCTGGCAAAAATTTCCAAATTACAGCTGACAAGTTAAAATCGCCAAAAACGTAAACGAAGTCCTCAGGCTGAGCTTTAGACATAAAAGATTTTATGGATTCAAAATATTTCATGTAAGTTAGTTGATCTGATTTTGGAGGAATGTTAGAGCATGTTAAAAATATATGTGAGGTATTCAGTTTTATCCGAACACATGGAACATATTTAAAACAGCAATTAAGACGCCTCCACCAGTAGTAAAAGTTTCTCTGTCACGTCTAAATATATTGAAATCATTGCAAAGAATTTCAATATTTAAAGTGTTTCTACTTAGCCAGGTTTCAGTAAGAACAACTATATGGTGATTTATATTAAAACTTTCAATATAGAGGTTAGCCAGTTTAGTGTTTATACCACGAACATTTTGATAAATAATATTTAATTGTTTTTCAGTTTTCATGCAAAGTTTTTTGCTGAAAGTCGTGCAACGTTGTTTGTTTTACGATTTTGTCTATATAAAAATTCGCGAACGAGTGCATTATTTGGCCAGAAACAGGGATCAACAACTCGATCGAAAATGTCATTCGGTACAGCAATTTTAAAGGACGCAATACTTCTGGGTTCGGAATAAGAAAACGTGTAAGTACTTGAGGGCAATTTTGATTTTAAGTAATATTCCATATGTTCACTGGTTGTGTCAGAGGAGAAACGGGATACAAAAACGGACTTCTTTGGAGGTATAACGCGCAATTCTCTAGGCATTGATTGAGATTCAGCGTTATTTATGACTTCGGACGTTTGGTTGTTTGGATCTATGGAGGTTTCTGACGTTTGGCTGTTTTGATTATTTTGTTCTATTTGTGTAGTTTTGTTAGAAACATTTCCAGACACAGACGATGTCGAAAAGAGAGTGGCTGTTGCATTATTTATATTATTATTAATATTATTATTTTTTATATTATTTTCTTCTGTGTGTTGCTAAGCGCATAACTGGAGAACGGCTTGACTGATTTCGCTAATTTTTTTTTTTTTTTGAAATGTGTGTAATAGTATGAGAAAGGTTTGTATGGAAAGAAAAATTGGAAAAGTTGCTTGAAAAATTTAAAAATTCTGAAAAAACTAAAATTGTGTTTTCAATGTGATTTTACATTTTTTATGTTATTTTTTATATATTCCGCTTACACTTAGTACGAATAACGATTAAGTTTGGAAAATATGCATGTTCAAGGTTAATGGACCACCCCCATTGTACGTCCACTTTAACGGTATACGTAATATACGTATTATTTGTTGTTTGTTGGTCGTGAAGAAGTTTTGAAATAAGGAAATTTACAATTTTTTAATGCACTATTATAAACGTCGTTATATGTTAGAAATATTAGAAAGCAGATACAGATAATGTTGCTCAAACCTATACATAGATACATAATTTATAAAAACAAAAACCCTAAAAATTAAATTATTATTTTTCAATATTTTTTGTTTGTGTAATATTTAAAATTTTTTATTCTGACAATTATTGTTATTTTGAAAAATATTTTAGTTATTAATAATTTTTGTAGCGAAATATTATAATTAATAAAAAAATACGAATTTTTGACCTTATTCTCAATTAAAATATATTAATAACTTATTTGTTTTTACTTTTGTTTTGCTTGCGATCTGTTTAACAGATACCGTTATTTTATTAATCTTAAAAATTATTTTGCCACGTGTGCAAATGTCGTTTGACTTCTTAATGTCAATTTGTAAATAGAGATCGGTTACATAGTGAAAATTCAATTAATGGCCTATTTCACGATGTCGAAAGATAACGTTCGCTTAGATAAGACTTAAGACACAAACTTGTTATCGTATCTATTTTTTACTCAATCAAGTTTGTTTATTCCACAATCAAGTTTGTGTCTTAAGTCTTATCTAAGCGAACGTTATCTTTCGACATCGTGAAATAGGGGGTAAGTTGTGATTCTATTGTGAAATATCAGAAAAATATTAAAGTGTTTCCGCAAAAGTGAATTTTTGCAACGGTGGTTACATAGTTACGACAAATCTGGTTAAATTGTGATTCTGTCGTAAAAAACATCAGAAAAATATTAAAGTGCTCCCGAATAAGTGAATATTTGTAACAGTGGTTAGTTTTGCTGAATTTTCAACCCGTTGTAAGTTCATCGCAATCGCTTCAGGAAAGTAAATAAATTTCATCGTTTCATCTCCAACAAATTTACAGGTTATACAGTAAGAACAAAGTGTATAGCAGCATTACAATGCCGCCAATAAGACGTTTCAATATAGGTCGCAGAACACGCAATGCTACAAACCAAATGAATTTTCAAAATAATAGAACTGCAGAACAGCGCGAAGAGCGAAATGAAACGGAAAGGAATCGGTTATCACAAGCACGTTCAGCACATACACAAGAAGAAAGAGAAAATGCAAATGAAGCTAATATGCATCGACAGCAGGGCTGCCAGATGAATTTCGGAAAAAATCCCGATAAAAAAGAAAAAAATCATCATTTCGAATTTTAAAAATCGTCAAAAAAATCGGAAAAATAAAAAGTCACTATTTCTCATAGTATTTTGAAATTTTTATTTAAACGAAAACATAAAACTACAAGTTTATATAGCCTCTTGTACAATACATATCAAAATACATAAATTTTAACTTTTTACATAACAAATCACAAAAAATATAATGTTAAACACAACTTGTGTAATATTTTTATAATATCTTAGTCCGTTTTCACTTCAATAATTCTGACTCGTCAAGGCAAGTATTTTTGTATGAGAAGGGAAATAAGAACAAAAGGGGTACAAACTTCTTTCTTTTTGTTTTTTTTTCATGCATGTTGATTTACATTAAAAAGTACGAAAATTGATTTGACGTATGTAAATGAAATGGCAAGTTCAAAAGAGAATTAAACAAAAACTAGTGAGCTAAAACTGACGAGTGTGAAACAAGACTTACAGTATTTTATAAATAAATATCTGAATTTAACATATTTTATTAATTCATGTTAAATTACAATGTCAAGACAATTTATTTTAAGTATCATTTTGAGTATAGAATTCAATTCATCCATCATATACGAGTACAGGTACTTATTTTCAAAGAATTCCGTATTTCTGTTATTTAAATTTATTTGGCCGAATATGCTTTCGACGTTTTGTTAAAATAGGAAAAGTTTTTGTACAAGGTGGCGCAAAAGTAATCCTCCTATCAGAAAATGCTATAAATTTTGCGAGGCCCCTAATGTCAGTTCTGTCAGCAATATTCCGCGTTCTGGAGCAGTGTAGCGTAACATTGTTTATAACATGTATTTCGCATGTGTTTACTACACAAATGTCAAAACAGAACTGACATTAGGGGCCTCGCAAAATTTATAGCATTTTCTGATAGGAGGATTACTTTTCTACTTTTCAGAAATTGTTTCCTCTTAAAATTTTAGTTAATGGAATTCAGTATTTAAAATTGATTTTTATGTTTACAGATAAATAAGTAATCTTGACTATTCTGTCTCAATATTATTTGGAATTATTTTACTTGAACTTAACAACAATAATTAAGAAAACACTACTATCACTTAGTTTTGTTTTTGAAATATATCATGTTCTTCTTAATATTTATGATATTAAATGAGAAAAATAGTTGTTGTCTCAAAAAAAGAGAGAATTTGGTAACAAAAACATTAATAAAACTAAAAAATGATAGAAATTTTTAATAATTCAGAAAATCGTCACTTTCAATGAAAAAATCGTCAAATCGTCATTTTGCTATTTTTGAAACCAAAAATCGTCAAAATGACGATAAATCGTCAAATCTGGCAGCTATGATCGACAGATAAATCATCGTTCAATAGAAGCCAATCGCGTGGCAATAAATTTAAATGAACGTACAAGAAGACAAACAAATGTTGCGTTGAGTACTTATCGATGTGCATTCCGTTACGACATGACAATTGATTACAGTGCCGACCAAGCCGTTGCTATTGGATCGATGAGTGTTGTGTGCCCATATTGTAATGCACTGAAATACAAAAATGAAACTCTTGGATTGTGTTGCGCAAGTGGCAAGGTCAAACTGGCGCAATTGGTTCCGCCACCAGAGCCATTACGCTCATTGGTTTCTGGTATAGGAACAGATTCCAAACATTTCTTGACACAAATTCAGAAATACAACAGTTGCTTCCAAATTACTTCATTTGGTGCAACAAATGTAGTTCGGCACCAGTTTTTACCCACTTTCAAGGTAAATGATTGTGTTCATCTACAGTATTTATTTTTTTACATAGATAAAGTATTACAGATTCAAGGTCAAATATATCATCGAGCTGGCTCGCTATTACCACACCTAAATGCAGACTAAAAATTTCTGCAGATTTATTTCATGGGAAATACAACAGATCACCGCTGCGCACACAACAGTTCGCTTAAAAGACAAATTGTAGAACAACTGCAAACTTTTTACACTAAACCCTCAAGCAACCCATAAGGCCGTTAATTATCCTGTTGAGTTCTTAAATTCACTCGATGTGCCAGGCTTTCCACCACATATAAAATTGCTAAATTATTGCAGTTTCCTGTTCGGTTAGCGTTTGCGATGACTGTAAACATCCCGTGTAGGAAAACCCACCGATTTATATGTGTATGCTCCTGATGGGCAAACTAAAAATATTGTATATCCTAAGCATTGCAATAAACAAATTAAAATCAAATTTTTTTTTTTTTTTTTTTTTTTTTTAACTTCCCTTTATTATTACACCTGTCAACAAGATGACAATAAGTAATTCAATTTACAGAGGTGGGATGATAATTATCTTAAATCAGTACCTAAGATAACTTAAATCGAATTATTGAATGATAAGTAATATATAAATTTTTTTAGTATCGCTCAGCTAGATCTGAAGGTGTATACCGTTTAAGTCTTCTAGGTGCCAGGATTTCGTTTGCCGGCAACTGTCTGAGTTCCATGTTGGAATGTTGTGTTAAACGATTTGTATGTTTAATGCTGCTGATACGGATAATTTCTTTTATTGTTTTGACGTTTAGATCTCGATGTATGTCCTCATCTCTAATATACCATTCTGCGTTGACAATAGTTCGCAATATTTTAGATTGAACTCGTTGAATAATTTTTAAGTTTGTTGTGCTAGCTGTACCCCATATTTCTACCCCGTACTTCCAAATTGGCGCTATAATTGTGTTGTATATAAGTAGTTTGCTTTGAGTTGTTAGTTTAGATTCTCTCCCTAACAGCCAAAATAATTGTCTAAACCTGTTGTTTATTTCTTTTTTCTTTTGAGTGATGTGATCTTTCCAGTTAAGTTTTGAGTCAATTATAATGCCAAGATACTTCGCCTTTGTATCCATAAGAATTGGTAGAGTATTTATTTGAATAGGTTGAAAGTTTGTTATCTTTCTATTAGTGTAGATTACTTGAATTGTTTTATCACTGTTTACTTGAATTCCCCAACTACGGAACCAATTCATTGTATTATTGAGCAGTTGTTGTAAGTTTTGCATAGCCCATTTGATGTTTGCGTGTGATGATAGTAGAACAGTGTCGTCAGCAAATGTTGCTATCATATTGTTATTTGTTGTAGGAGTTGGAATATCTGATGTAAACAGGAGGTAAAGCATTGGTCCGAGGACACTACCTTGAGGTACTCCAGCTTTTATAGAAAGTATTTTTGAATACTCGTCTTTATATTTAACATAGAATCTTCGATTTTGTAGGTAGTTTTGTAGTATTAAGAAGAATTCTTTTGGCAATTGATTTTTTAGTTTATGAAGAAGACCTTTGTGCCATACGCTATCAAACGCCTTTGCAACGTCGAGGTATGTTGCAACGCAAAAGTTTTTTTTGTCAATATCAGACGATATTTTATTTGTTACTCTATGAATTTGTTGTATAGTAGAGAACTTTCGCCTAAATCCAAATTGGTGTTTGGGGATGAGTTGTCTTTCTAGAAGAATTGGTTCAATACGTTCATAGAAGAGTTTTTCGAAGATCTTTGACAGCAGTGGCAGAAGGCTAATTGGCCTGTAAGATGTTGTTTTTGAGGCATCTTTGTTTGGTTTAGGAATAGCGATTATCTCAGCGACTTTCCATACTTTTGGGAAATATTTAATATCTATAACTGAATTAAATAAATTTCTTAAATAGACTAGGGCCTTATTCGGCAATTCTTTTAGTAGTTTTCCGGTGATCTGATCATAACCAGGAGATTTATTATCTTTTGTTGTTTTTATAATTTTTTTAATTTCATTAATTGAAATTCTTCTGATATGAGAGTTGGAAGAGCTGTTTGGAAAACTTTGAAGAGTTATATCCTTTTCGTCCATTGGATTTGTAAAGGTTTTAGAAAAATGATCTGCAAGAACATTAGCTTTTTCTTCATTTGTGCGGGCCCATGTGAGATCAGGTTTTTGGATCGGCGGCTGATGTAAAATTCCATTATTTATTTTTTTGGTTGCTTTCCAGAGCGAGTAATTTGTTGTAGCTGATGAGCCAAGGTTAGTAAGATATCTTTGTAGTTTATCTTCTTTGTCCTTCTTTAGCAAGTTTTTGAGATCTTTTGTGAGCCTATTAAGGTGGGTTTTGTCCTGAATTGACCTTGTAGTTTGCCATCTTTTTCTTAATCTTCGTTTGGCTTTTATTTTCTCTTGGATGTGAGGTGGGATACTGAATTTATCTACTGTGTGTGTTCTGGTTGGAGTAGAATCACTAACCGCGTTTATAAGCGTATCATTGAAAAAAGTTATAGAATTATCCAATTCTTCTTCGGTTTTTAGCGATATATTTGTCTCGAGTTTTGTCTCTAAGATTTCCCTGAAACAATCCCAGTCGGTTTTCTTGTTGTATATAAATTTATTTTGATTGGATAGAAGTACATCGGTTTGGTATATAAGTACCACTGGAGAGTGGTCAGAAGATAATTCAAAGCATGATTTTATATTTAGATAGTCATGTCTTATATTCTTGGTAATAAAAAAGTCTAAGAGATCTGGTTTTTTGTGAATGTTTGTAGGCCAGTAAGTAGGCTCTCCAGTACTTATAAATTTGCATTTGAATTCATTTATTGCCTCTAGTAAATTTTTTCCTTTCGATAGTGTTAATCGAGATCCCCAAACTGTATTTTTGGAGTTAAAATCACCACCCACTATAAACCGATTCCCAAGAGATTTAAGGAGTTCAAGATATTCAATTTTTGTGTTATTATATTTCGGCGGGCAGTAGACTGCAGATAATACAAATGGACCGTGTATATCTTCTATTAAAATGGAAGTAGCTTGAATATAATCTTTTCTAAAATTCTGTAATTCAGTACATTTAATGGATTTTCGTATTATTATTGCTGTACCCCCATGCGCTGTGTTGTCAGGATGATTTGTATAAAAGATTGAGTAGTTTGGTATGGCTATAAAGCTTTTTTGTGTGAAGTGGGTTTCAGAGACAAGTAGCACGTCTACTGAAGAGCGATTTAAAAATAATTTTAGTTCGAGTGTGTGTTGGATAAGCCCGTTCGCGTTCCATTGTACTATATTAAGTTTACTTAGTCTGTCCATCGAGCTTAGTTAGAAGTACTGTGATAATGTTCATCATGTTAGATACTTGAGAAATCAGTTGCTTCATCATATCTTTAAGGTCTTGCATATCATTACTTATTTGCGGTGTAGTGGAACTGAATAAAGAATTACTAATAATGGACATTTCCTCAGTATTAGGGTTTTGACTCTGTGCTGTTGCTTGAGCGTAAGTCACTGTTGGATTTATTCTACTGTTTGTTGTAGGTACGTTTCGAGAATTATCAGCTTGTTGTGTTTGGTGTTCTTGGACGGTTATTTTTTCTTTGTTTCTTAGTGGTGGAAATTGCTTAATTTTGAGGGATTTGTATACCATACATCCTTTATAATTTGCGGTATGGTTTTCACCGCATAACGCGCATTTAATATGTTCGCTTTTCTGTTTGATTGGGCAAAGCATAGTTTTGTGATCTCCAGCACATTTAACGCAAACGGGGATTTTGTTGCAAAAGTTTTTGGTGTGGCCATATTTTTGGCAGTTTGTACATTGAGGTAAAGTTCTTTTTGAACGTGGAGGTTCAAAACTAATTTTACAGTGTAAAAGGTGGGTTAAAGAATATATTTCCTTATTATTTTGACTTGATTTAAGTTCAATAGAAAACAGAGATAGTGGTTTTTTTGTACCAGTTTGTAGGATATTTTGGATATGTGTTACTTCGTGTCCTAGTTCACATAGTTCTTTTTTTATTTCCTCTTTGTCGGTTGAATAATGCATATTACGCAAGAAAACCTTGAAACCTTTTTGTTCTTTAGGTTTATAAGTGTAGTATTGGGTGTTTTTAGCTCTTAATAGGTTTACTATTTGGGTGTAGTGAATAGATTCTAAAGGTTGAATTTTTATTTCATTTTCTTTAAGAACACGTATTTCGTAAAGACAATTTGGTAAGGAGTTTAAAGCATTATTGAGGTTATCTATGAATTGCACGTTTTGAACATATATTGGTGGGGGCTTTGTAGGTTTATTTTTTTCTGGTTGTTTGTGGGGAACACCATCATTTTGGATTTGGTCTTCTTTATTTTCATTATCATCAATAGATAATATTTCAAACCTATTTGGGGTTGAAGGTTGGCTTAACCAGTAAGATTTTAGTGTTTTTTGTGGCTGCTCTTTAGTTTTAACTTTTTTATTGCTGTTTGTGTTTTCAATAAGTTTTGTGGGTGAGTTACGAGGCCTCTTTGATATGTTACTGTTTTTTAATTTCTCTTTATTTAAGGGAGTATGAATTTCATGTAACTTACTTGTTGTCATTATTGGTAAGTATGAGAAGGCTGTTGATGTTACTGTTGTTGTTGCTAAAGCTAGAGTTGTTATTGCTGAGTACGATGTTGTGGTAGTTGTAGTTGTTGGTGCGAGAGTAGTAACCAAAGAGTAAGGAGTTGTGCTATTAGTTGTAAGTGTGGGGGTTGTTGAAATAAATTGGAATGTAGTTGCAGTTATTTGAGTATCAGTTGTTGGAGTAGTACATTGAGAGCTCCAAGAGAGGGGTTTCAATTGCGATTGCGCAGTGAGACTAGGATATTTGTGGTGATCATTCGGATTGTAATCTGATGCAGATGCATTAGTATTTTGAGCGGGAAGAGAGTTTGAGCTTATTGATGGTGCTTGACCATTCGCACTTATAACACATAAGCTATTTACTGTAGTAAGGTTCGACTGAGACAGATGTTTATCACTTTTTTTATTGTTAGGGGAGCGGCACCTCTCCGGCGGGGGAGAGCGCTCAATGGGCATTTTTATATTTTCTATGCTTATTTATATTTTAAACTTTTGATTATTATTTAGTATGTAGCATCATTAACAGCGGATAATGATAGCTGATTTATTTTAATTTTGTTTATTTTTTTTAGCGTCTTTTCGCAATATTTTTATATGCTTTTTATATACTTTTTGTATTTAAAAAATGATTTTATACGGAGCGAGGAAAAAACACGTCCGCACTGCACGAATAAATAATTTGTTTTTGAAAATCAAATAAATAACTTTTTGTAAATATATAAATACGTTTTATTTCTTTATAACGAGGGGGTAGCGAAGCACACCGGGTTTAGCTAGTTATTAATATTATTATTATTAATATATCGCAATCAATGGGGCGTGCTCTTTCCACTTTTCTTTTGGTACGTATTTCTATTCATGCCAATACCATATATAGCAAATACTGCCGCTGTTGGTCAAAAAATGCCCATATGACGATTTTAAATTTTGGTTTACATGGGCGAGGCCACGCCCCTTTACCCACTCACAACTATGTACCAAATATCATCGACGTAGGTAAAAAAATGCACAAAATATGGCGATTTAATTTTTTGGTAGGCGGTCGAAAGAAGTATTCTTAGTCATGAGAGATGGGGCGTGGAGTATGAATCTTAATTTTTACCTCACCTAGAGTAACATGTGTATTCGATTTGAAGTAAATATGTTAAAATCCGAGTAGAATAAATTACACAATTTAAAAAAGTAGGAGCAGTCGATGAATTATATACAAAATGTTTTATTATCTCGTTATAACGAATATAAGTGCAACTTCACCTCATTGTAACGAATTATTTAATATAACGTTTTTTTTCTAATCCCCTTAAGATTCGTTATACCAAGGTTGAACTGTATTTAGTTTCGGTCTTGTTTATTAAAAACTAGCTGACCCGGTCCGCGTTGCTGGCCCTAAGCAAACATTAGTGTTGTATTACCACACGATTTAAATTAAGCTTTTAAATAAATTTATGGAATATCTGTCATAAAGATTTGTTACAGAATAACTTACATATGGTCTAGGTATGTGCTCAATCAAAAAAGAAACGCATTTATTTAAGGCAAATTGGAAATTATATTTATTTATTACTTCATTTTGGGGCCAGCGGATATACAATGTTTTTTTTTTTTTGGCGTGCCGTGTGAAAAACATAAATTTTCCAAAATTAAGCCAGCAATAGTTAATGATGTGACTCTTGCTTTATTGATGGCAATAGTACAGGGGGGTTACTCTCTATTGCGATGCGAAAGCAAATGCGATGCGATAAGCATACAAATTGTACGGTTATCGCATCGCATTTGCTTTCGCATCGCAATAGTGAGTAACCCCCCAGGTAAGACGCAAAGGGAATTGGAGCCGCTTGAATTGGAATGGTAAATCGTTGGAAATCATCCGAATTCGTGGAATAAGTACATCTTCGCCTTTGAATCTGCCACCGATGATTGTTGCCTCGATTAAATTTGGTGAGAAGTTTTTGATGTCAAAGTGGTTCCGTTGCATAACTTTTGTGCGTTTAAGTTGCGAATAAAAATTACCGGTTTAATGTTAACACATGCGGTGGCATTCCGGGTGGTTCCAATGAATTTAAAAATTCAGTGGGATAATTGACGGCTTGTTCTTCATCCATTACTGTATCGATCGATTTGTATTTGATTAATTTGCCGGGCAGTTTCAATTGAATTTGCTCATTGAGCTTGTTGGCATCGTAATTTGTTGGTGCCAAAATTGCACGTTCCCACAGCCAATCCGATTTTTTGTAGAAGATTGTTAGTTTTGGGAAAACCTTGTCGACAACGGCTTGAATATTCATTTGCATTCGACAGAAGTTAGGCGGGAACGAAATCTCGTTCGTGGCGCGATTAATTGGAATTTTTCCATTTCCGATATCAAAAAGTTGTTCTGAGAATGTTTGGGCAGACGGGTCTTGCAACAAATGCACACGTATGTTCATCGATAGCGTGATTTTCTCGACTCCGTTCCAAAGATATGAAGCTTTCAAGCATGCGTTCAGCTCATCTGCGGCCATTGATAACGAGCAAAGTTTGACGAAAATCACCAACAAAAAGAATAAGCGCGCCTCCCATCGGTTTGTGTATCCTCGAAAATCACGTAAAGTCCGATCAAGCGCTTCGAGCAATTTGTTTGAATGTACCGTTATTTTTTATCAGCGTTTGAAAAAAACTCACAAATGTGCACAAAATGTAGGTATCTTAAATGCAAGGGTACATAAAGTTTTTTATCATCGATTGATGATATAATATTATTTTTAACTTACTGTATAATGTTTCACCTTAGTAAGCGCGGAATATCTTCTGTTATCGAATGATGTAAATATTTTGTAAATAAACCGAAAACTCGGATTTTTGAATGCAACATTTCGAAAGTTTTAAAATTTTGATATTGGATCGTTAATAACATAAGTTTTTTGCAAATATCTTCGGAACTACATAACCGATTTAAGAGTTTGATATCTCGTTTTGAAAAACATGACAACGGCTTTCAAAAAAATTAAATAAAATAAAAAAATCAAAATATATGTATGTATGCTCGTATGTCATTGGTGGTGCAATATGAAAATTGGATTTTGCCACGCCCCTGCGCCCGCAGACTGAAAAACCATGCAAACATTAATTTTTTTATTTTTACCTCGCCTTCAGTAAGATGTGGATACAATCTGTACGAAGTAAATCTGTAAAAACCCATGCAGAAGCAATTAATCAATTAAAAAAAGTGGGCGTTAGAGTAGGTGTGGTCGTACCAATGGTGAAGGCAATGCTGGTAATTTGACCTTACCACTGAGACAGCACAATCCAGGCGATTCTCCGGTGAACTTTAATGCACCGCAATGGTTGCACACAATCTCCATTGGGCCAATTTGAACGGAAGGATGCGAGCTGTAGTCAAAAGTGCAATCGTAATGAAACGCTACTCGATTCAAATCAATACTTCTTCTTACGCGTTGATTTAGATTTTCGCGTTGTTGAATTGCTTGATTTAATCCATGATTTCTCATTGCTAATCGAGCCGTTTCATTTGTCGCCTGTCTTTCTTCTTGTGTTTGCGTTACGCGAAGTCGGGCCATACTAACACGGCGCTGATCTCGTGCGATTTTTTGTTCATCCGTATTCAATCGATGATGCATTACGGGTTCGGTGCGAAAGATCAGATCTTCTGGGTCGCGGCATTATGAATAACACTGAGAAATTAATGTCACAAAAGCAGTTAATGTCACAAAAACAATGTCACAAAATCATTTAGGGAACTTAACTTTTGAAATCACTTTTAAAAAATGTTGAAAATTTTTAAATGCTACAAAAATAAATAGGTGTCAAAAGTGTATGTACACAACGCCATCTATTGCCAATAGCAGAACCAGAATTTGTTTTTGTAGAAAAAAAATGAACAAAAAAAGTTTTCAATCAAATTAGGTGGAAAAACAATTGTCGTAAAAATTGTGATATACAAAAGAACGACATTTGATTTTTGGATTTTAAAAGATAATAATTAAAATAATGGGTGATACAATTTTAAAACCCTTGTAGAATCGATTACACAATTTTAAAGCAGGCGTGGTCGAATTCGGCTGTACACTGCGGGCGCTGCTACGGCATCAATTTAAAAAAAGTAGGCGGTTAAAAAAGATCGCTAGAGATGGGACGTGAAAGGAGGCGTGGAGTATGAATCTTAATTTTTGATCTCGCCTAGAGTAAAGTGAATATGTTAAAATTAGAGTAGAATCAATTACACAATTTAAAAAAGAAGGCGTTAAAGTAGGCGTGGTCGTAAAAAAGAAGTATTTTATAAATACTTAGTGGTGTGATGTGAAAATTTCAGGCAGATCGCCCCAGCGGTCTGGCTTACCTGGCAAGCGTCTTGCATGTGATGGGGAGTGAAAGTGTGCGTGGCACATAAAAATTTTATTTCTACCTCGCCTACAGTAACATGTTTATACAATTTGAAGTAAATCTGTAAAAACCCATTTAGAATTAAATTAAAAAAAAGTAGGCGTTAGAGTGGGCGTGGTCGTACCAACTTACAAACCTTCCTGGGCTCATGCACAACAACTTTGCCGAAAATCATAACATGATCATTTACGATTCTATAAAGTGCATACACACACTCACACATAAAAACATTAATTTAAAAAAAAGTAGGCGTGGTCAATTTCTGAATTTTTTCCGGGTATTCTTCTTCTCTGGCCTGAGACCAGCCTGAACTCGTGCGAATCGTTGCAATCGGTACTGGCATTCTTTAGTTATAAAGCTAGTAACTAACGTCACTCTCTTTTAAATAAAAACTGATTTCAACAGACAGACAGACAGACGGGCATGGCTTAATCGACTTCGCTATCGATAGGGATCCAGAATATATATACTTTAAAATTTGTTTGTGGAAATTACACACGGAATGACAAACTTATATATACCCTTCTCACGATGGTGAAGGGTATAAAAAGGGGTACACTTCGGTTTTAGGGATTTTGCTCAAAAATAAAAAAAAACAAAATCAAATCAAATTGGGCTTTTAGAGGAGATACCAGCAAAAAAAAATTTGTTGGCGGTCACGTCTATTTTCGAGGGGGCGGGCCCTTAAAGTTGAAAATATATAGGCCTATATCTCGGGAACTACTGGGTGTCTGATAATTTGTAATACATTAAATAAAAGGTATTAAAAATACCTTTCCAACGATATATATCATGATTATAAAATATGGACCGAATATGGGTTAAATCCGAAAAGAATATTTTTTGACCCGAATTTATTTGTTTTTTTGGAAATGCTTCTATATGGCAGCTTGACAAATTATGGGCCGATCTTCTTAAATTTTGGAACAGTTATTTTCATGCAAATGAGGATATTTCACGTCGAATTTCAACATAATAACGCTATATATACGATATATATTAGTATTAACGTGGATTTCGAGAGTGGACCTTATATGGGGGATATAGTCAAATATGGACCGATATTCTCAAAATCCAGCTGTTAGATTTAGGCATGTATGTAAATAATCCGTGTAAAATTTTGGGGTACCCTTATTTATAAGCGATTTATGAGTTTTAAAGTGATTTTCGGAAGAGGGCTTTATATGGGGCATACGGTTAAGAATAGACCGAAATTCACAAAATTTTGTGGGATGATTTTTGTATACATTAAAATGATCTGTGCAAAGTTTTGAAGCGGTACCGATATTTATACAATATATATAGGGAAAAATGTCTTTTTCAGATTCGGTCCTTGTATGGGAGCTATGACCAGTTCTGGGCCGACCACCATAAAATTTAGTACAACAATTTATTTGCCTATAAAGAGTATTTATGTCAAATTTTAGCCGTTTAACATTATTTATATCTGTTTTATGCGTATTTAAGTGAATTTTGGAAGTGGACATTATATGGGGTCTATGGTCAAACATGGACCGAACTAAAAAAAATTTCGTTTTGCAATTTCTTTTTGTGTAAAACTTATTTTTGCTGAATTTTGTCTTGATATCCCAATTTTATAGGCATTTATTTATCATTAAGCCATATTTCGGGAATATATATATTTGTATGGGGGCTATGAGAAATCATGGACCGATTCTTACTATTTTCCGCACACTTTCCTCTTTTATCATAAAAACAACGTACACAAAATTTCATGGTATTATCTGCAATATATTTCAAAATATTGCAATAAAATGGACGAAAAATATCAAATTTTTATAGACGTGGTCTCACATATTGGTTCATAACTCTGGTTGACCTAAACTGATTTTGCTGATTTTAAATAGCAAACTTCTCGAAAGCACTTCTGATAGAATTATTGAAGGTTTGGATCCCGAGTATATCTGGGGACTTCAAAAAACTGATTTCAACAGACAGACAGACAGACGGACATGGCTTAATCGACTTCGCTATCGATAGGGATCCAGAATATATGTACTTTAAAATTTTTTTGTGGAAATTACACACGGAATGACAAACTTATATATACCCTTCTCACGATGGTGAAGGGTATAAAAAGGGGTACAATTCGGTTTTAGGGATTTTGCTCAAAAAAAAAAACAAAATCAAATTGGGCTTTTAGAGGAGATACCAGCAAAAAAAAATTTCTTGGCGGTGACGTCTATTTTCGAGGGGGCGGGCCCTTAAAGTTGAAAATATATAGCCCTATATCTCGGGGCTTCATTTAGTACTCATTTGTGATGAAATTCGTTTGGATACTTGCATTTATGATCGATAAACCCCAATTTCGGGAGGACATTTGTATGGGGGCCAGGTGAAATAATGGTCCGATTTCCACCAGTTTCATTCCCATCTATCCTTGGGCCCAAAAAATATCACGTACCGAATTTTATCGCAATATCTTTAAAATTGCGATCTGTACTCTGCGCACAAGCTTTACTTGGACAGCCAGCCAGACGGACGGTCGGACGGACATCGTTAAGGTGGGTGTGGGACCAATATTTTTTGGTTTTACAAACATATGCACAAATCCAATATACCCTTCTCACTATGGTGGTGTAGGGTATAAATATATTAAAATGCACAGTCATGCTATAAAATTTTTGGATAATCGTTCCATAATATTTCATTGCTCCCATTAGCGCCCATTTCTGAAAAGCTGTTTATACGACTATAATTTCTTACTTGTATTTGTTTAAATTTTTCAATTTCTGGAAAGATTTTCCAAATTTGCATTTATAGCCAAACTGGTTTATTGTGGTGCATTGAGTTTCTAATCGTTAATCACTATAATATTAATATACTGACAACTTAATTTTAATTTTGTACTTGAATGTTTTGGGTGTTTCAAGTTCTAAAGACTCAAGTAATGCCATTCTTGAAAATTTTATTCGATGAATGGCATTATAAATTCTAATTGATTAATGATGTACTATGTTCTAATTGTTTAAAATAAATAATTTCATAAAAACGTTCTATTTTTGCGTTGAGATCAATAATTTAATTTATTTGATGCTGTTTGATCTTGCAAATCTCTTGTAAGAGTAAGCAACGTCAAACAAATTTGTCCTGAAACAAATGGTTACGCTTTTTTGAGTAAACATTTGCCAAATGTGACTGTACCTTAAGAATGTGTTATTGAAAGAAAATTATATTTTTAAAGGTACTTTTAAAACGGGCCAGCTTACACTACTTTAAAAATCGTTTGAAAACATATCAATCTACAATTTAAATATGCAGTTTGTCTCTTTTTCTGCAAAGTACTCTAAAATAAACATATGAATCCAATATCAATTACATAGAATATATTTTCGAAGAATTTAAAGGAAATTCATACTTTACATAATTTTCCCAAAATGTGTCACCTTATGCACACATGTGCGCGCAATTTTACCTGTTAATGCCTGCGAAAATATTAATGATTTTTTAATTAACTTAAAATGCAGCTGCTGTATATTAGTTTGGTACCTGTAAACGCACACACATTTTAAATCATAAAACGCTTAACTAAGTCTTTTATAAGGTAGAATCTAAACCTAACCTAACATTTTTCTTGAACACTTTGCAGTATATAAGGCTAACGATTTTTGAATTTCTTATACACAACCAAAAGACGCTTAGCACAGTAAACACCAAAAATTTGTATTGGAAATTTAAATAAATATATTTTAAAATACCGCATTATTTTATAATTTTTGAAAATGGCACCACAAACTAAAGTTGAATTTCATATTTTAATATTAAGATTTTTGCCAATTATGTAAGTTTTAAATTTTCAGTGATCACTTATTAACTATTTAATAATAACAATTTATTTACAGCTCCCCTAAATATCCTAAAATTAAATCCAAATACAGGACGCATCCTCCAAGTGAGTCCTTGAATCAAGTTCAAGATTGGGTACGTTTTATACAAACAATTTAATATTTTTTTTATCTAAATGTATGCTGATAAATAACTTTATTTCTGTTTTAGTTTGATGACGCTATGTCAAAGGAGATGTCGAGAATACCCTCCTCCCTAAGTGTGAGTTATTGTGAGTGGAGAATTACTTCAGATGATGTCAAATTATTTACGGTAAGGGGTTGTGTCTTCGATAAAATCACTGTATTATTGGGCGAAGAAGATATACATTGGACGTTTTATCAAAGAAACAGACTGGGTGTTCGTATCGTAGGATGTAGTCCTTTTACAGTAAATTATTGTTCCTGCTGTTTAGATAGTCAGTATAAAATAATTATTGAATCCTTCAAGATCGATATGAATAGAGATTGCACCTGTAATTTATGCTTAAAATTAATTAATTAATTAAAAATTTTAGGTCAACGTAGGCTATGAGATTTGTAAAACTTTGAAATAATTTTATTAAAAAAATATAAAAAGTAAAGAAAAAATTCAAAATTTAAAAATGTTTAAAAATAATTTCATTAAAAAAATATAAAAAATAAAAAAAAAATTCATATACATATTAAACATTTTTGTTTTAATTAATTTACTAAATTGGGATAATCTTTGGGCAAATCTTGTGTAGCAACTGGACAGATTTTCTTTTCGGGCTTGGGGATAGCTGCGCGAACAGTAGTAGGTTAATCTTAAAAGCAAAAATTAAAAACTATGAATATTTCTCCATTAAAATAACAATTAAAAAAAATACATTTAAATTTTTTATATTCATATTAGTGTTTGTGACACACGTGAACAACCGAGTTAACAGAAATCTTCAACAGAGATTATCTCCTTAGTGTGAAAGTAACAATAGGATATATTTAATTTTAATATTAACACAATAAAGAAATACAAAGTGGTAGAAATAGTTTGTTAGCTTTATGTCCAAAAGTGTCAAGTCCACTTTACTGAGATTTTGAGATTTTAGCACATAATGATAGAATACTTAAAAAACACCTTTTGTACTTAGTACTTATCACATAAGAGTTGATGCTTTTAATGGATTAATTGAGTATCGACAATACAATAAAGTTATAAGTAAATGCTCAAAGTTCACTAAAATATACAATATACACTGGCGTGCAAAACCGAGGGCATGCTCAATATGATTTTATTTAAAGGGTCATAAAATGATAAATAACGAAAGAAATATAATATTGAAAGTATTGATAACGAAACAAAAACAAAAAATTCAATATAAAAACATAAAGCAACTCAATTAACTCAGTTTTGCACGTTTTCCAGAATCCATTAAAAAGTGTTTTTTTCTTAGTATGGTTTCTATATCACCTTATTATTGTTAATAAATAAATTGACCGTTCGTTATACAACATACTGGCATCTTGGACAAAAACACTGCGACGGTGAGTGTCTGGTTATGAGGAGTTTTACTGTATCAAGAAAGAAGACTACCTCCATATTATCCAAACTCATTTAACCGAGTTTGTGGACCACAGCGTATATCCTAAAAGAGAAGTTATTTTCCAACAAGGCGATGCCACTAAAAATACGGTAAGAATTGTTCAAAATTGGTTGTCTGGTCATTCATAATTTCAGCTGATGAAATGGCCTGCGCCAAGTCCAGAACACAACTCTATAGACAATTTGTGGTCTATATTGAAGAGATGATTGGGACAACATTTGGGTGCCAACCAGTACTTTCAATATTACATTTATTTTTACTAATACAATAAAGAGTAAATGGTAAAAATTTGACAAAACTTGTTTTGTTATTTATTAATTTAAATTTAACCCTTTAAGTAAAATCATCATTATTTTTAATAAACAAGACCGAAACTAATTACAGTTCAACCTTGGTATAACGAATCTTAAGGGGATTAGAAAAAAAACGTTATATTGAATAATTCGTTACAATGAGGTTCGTTATATCGAGGTGAAGTTGCACTTATATTCGTTATAACGAGATAATAAAACATTTTGTATATAATTCATCGACTGCTCCTACTTTTTTAAATTGTGTAATTTATTCTACTCGGATTTTAACATATTTACTTCAAATCGAATACACATGTTACTCTAGGTGAGGTAAAAATTAAGATTCATACTCCACGCCCCATCTCTCATGACTAAGAATACTTCTTTCGACCGCCTACCAAAAAATTAAATCGCCATATTTTGTGCATTTTTTTACCTACGTCGATGATATTTGATACATAGTTGTGAGTGGGTAAAGGGGCGTGGCCTCGCCCATGTAAACCAAAATTTAAAATCGTCATATGGGCATTTTTTGACCAACAGCGGCAGTATTTGCTATATATGGTATTGGCATGAATAGAAATACGTACCAAAAGAAAAGTGGAAAGAGCACGCCCCATTGATTGCGATATATTAATAATAATAATATTAATAATAATATAAAAAATAATAATATTAATAATAATATAAATAATGCAACAGCAACTCCCTTTTCGACATCGCCTGTGTCTGGAAATGTTTCTAACAAAACTACACAAATAGAACAAAATAATCAAAACAGCCAAACGTCAGAAACCTCCATAGATCCAAACAACCAAACGTCCGAAGTCATAAATAACGCTGAATCTCAATCAATGCCTAGAGAATTGCGCGTTATACCTCCAAAGAAGTCCGTTTTTGTATCCCGTTTCGTCTCTGACACAACCAGTGAACATATGGAATATTACTTAAAATCAAAATTGTCCTCAAGTACTTACACGTTTTCTTATTCCGAACCAGGATGATACAAACGATAAGAAGTTATGTTTTAAGAAAACAAATTACGATGACCTGAACTATTTTTTGACCAATACTAATTGGCTTGAACTGTTATCCATTCCGAATGGTACCCCAGCTTCAATTGACTCTATGGTTAATACATTTTATACTACTATGCATCAGTTTTTTGAGGAATGTGTGCCGAAACTTTTCGTGATTAAACATTCAGGTCCACCGTGGAATTCTCCTCATCTATCAAGATTAAAAAATGTAAAAAACAAATGCTATAAAAATTATTAGCAATATAGAACAGCTTATGATTATAGCAACTACTGTGTATCTCGAGCAGAATATAATCTTCTCAACAGGAGACTGTATATAAATTACCTTGAGAAAATGAAAAGGAACTTTAAACGTGACCCAAAATCATTTTATAATTTTGTAAATTCGAAAAGAAAATCTACTGGCTATCCAAGAGTTATGAAGTATTTAATTAATGAATCTAATATTAATTTGATTAAAAGCAATATGTTTGCTGATTTGTTTGCAACAACATATTCTAAGCAACAGTACGATACATCAACTGAATACCCGTTTTCTCTGATGGAACATCAGGCAATATCATTTTCTTCTATTGATACTTCTCAGGTTGTTTTATCTTTAAAAACAATAAAATCGTCATTAGTAGTATGTTTATGCCGGTTCGGGATCACTTTTTTCATACAAATTTGGGAGCATGCCTGGCTGGGAGTATGTGATTGTTAAATGAAATAGTTAGTGTAAAATGTGTTTGTGTTTTGTGAATGTGGTATTGTGTTGGTGTTTCCATGTCTGGATATTTATGTCCGTCCGTCTGTGCCCTGCCAGCAATTGGAAGTTTCTTTCATCGTCCATCGTCAAAGGCGTTACGTCTTACTCACTTCCAGACGTTAATTGGAAGATAACAATAACAATTTACATTGCAGTCGTCTTTTAATCATCCAGACGACGTTTGGAAGATTGTTTGTTGTTTGCAACACCAGCCGAAAATGACATGTCCCGTTATAAAAGAAATGAAAAGAATGCAAATAAGAAGTTTTCGACATCATCGAAATTAGTTTTATTTTGTCATTTGCTGTGGTCGGTCAGTGGTAAAGTGTGGTTTCGATTTGTTATTGTTATTGTTGTAGTTTTTACATATTTGTTATCCCATAGTCAATATGAGTGTATTATCTGTAAAGGCAAACAAAAATCAAAAGCAAAAGAGAGGCGAATAAAATAACTTCTGGAAGTTACGCTGAAGTGACTTCTTGAAGTTACGCTGAAGTGACTTCTGGAAGTTACTTCCGGGGGGTACAACTTCTCAATACGGAAGACACTTCTACGATCAGAAAATGGTATCGCAGAAGATGAGTTTCAACTTCTTAGCGTCACTTCTGAGTCACTTCCGCAATAGAAAATGTTGGCAGGGTGGTTGAGTGATGTGTGTGTGTGTGTTTTTTCTGGCTGGGAGTATGTGATTGTTAAATAGGGTAGCCAGATTTGAAATACGGAAAAACAGTACATCTTATACAAAAAACAGTACAATTCAAAAAAAAACAGTACATTTTATTTTTTAACGAAAACATAACTCTTTATTCATGTAATAACATTTTTGTAATATTAATTTAATAAGCAACAAAAAATTTTTAAAAATACTTAAAAATATGAGATCATAACATATATTATGAACATTTTTGAAGAAGGTACATAGAAAATACAATTTTAATGACATATTGTATCTTTTATATAATCAAAGTCCTTTTAGATTACAATAGTTTTGCTTTGCTTGTAATACAAAGTTTTAAATTTATTAGTTTTTGTAAATCAATCTGTATATGTATTAATTTACATTTCAAAAGTGAACTTTAAATTTAATGTCAACTCAATTTTACTCCTTTTTTAATCTTTTTTAGTAAAAATAATATTGTTCCAATTTACATGGTGTAGAAATTTATTATTTAAAAATCAAGAAGTATCATTTATTGAAAAAAATCCAAGTAACATTTTATCTTAACCCCCTATAACATGACTACTTTAAAATTAAGTGTGCCATCAGTTTTTCGAAAAATGTATTTAAATACGTTGTATAAACAACGATATTTTTATGAAATCCAATTTGTTTTTTTATTAATCGTCATGTTAATCTACAATGTTTAATGGTTAGAAATGCCTTTAGAGCAATGATGTCTATTTCATGAAACAATTGCTGTTGTATTCATATCATAATGACAAACAACTTTTTTTTGGACACCAATGCTTTAGAGCCATTAACACTGATCTCCTAATTAACTTTAAAGTGGATTAAACCCCAATAAATAAATCCTTTTTTTAATAAAGCAATACACTGAATAAAAATTTTTTCTTATCAATATTTTTTCAATTTTAATATAAATAAGCTTTTAACGAAAAAACAGTACAAAAAACAGTACAAGGTGTAAAAACAGTACATTTGCGTACTGTTTTGAGTCTTGTGCTTAAAACAGTACATTTAAAAAAAAACAGTATGCGTACTGCTAAAAACAGTACGTCTGGCACCCCTATTGTTAAATGAAATAGTTAGTGTGAAATGTGTTTGTGTTTTGTGAATATGGTATTGTGTTGATGTTTCCATCCCTGGATATTAGTATAAGTATGTGTTTTCATTGTTTTAATTGATAGTAAAGGCCCAACTATACTATGCATAAGCAAGCTTAAGCAAATTGCAAAAGTTAACGAAAAGGCTGTCAAATGCATAACCAGTTCAGAGTTAAATTTCAGGTGGCTACAATGACTTTGAAACTTTTTGTCCACAGTTGCTCATTAATGTTTAAAAAAATGTTTTTATTTTAACAAAAAGCCATTAAATGACTATATTTTATAAATATTATTATATTATTTTATAATTAAAAGAAAACTTCGTACCAGAAACGCATAATTTTTCCTTTTTTTTAATTTATCGGCAAAAGTACTAAAATGTACAGCTGTGGCAGCACTACATTGTAAATAATAATAAACGTTTACATATGTTTTGTTAATTTTCGTATTGTGTTTGTAAAAATGGAGAAAAGACTTAAAAATTTAAATAATATAAAAATATTAAAGTTAGCGCTTGAAGGCCTGTGCACATTAAAAGAAATAAGTGAACTACACTGTAAAAGAAGAAGACGCTCTTGTTCTGTCAGAGAAATAAACCACGACAGAGACATTTTTGTTAAAATAAAAAGGGCCCTTTTATTATAAAGGCACTTATTTTTTCCACATTTTCTATTAAATTTTTGATATTTTTCTTAGTTAGGCTTAAGTTCATTTTAAATTTAATTTTCATTAAATCATTTTTACTGAAGAAGGGTTGTTTAACAACTTGAAAAAAATTTTATTTTTGATAATTTTTCTGACTAGGATTCGAACCTGGGTTGTTTGGTTGAATTGACATATGTTTCGAGAAACACCACTTTCTCTCATCAGAATTCTTTACGTTCTGACCTATGCACCACTACGGTGCCTGCTAGTCAACAGACAACATCAATCCTTTAACCAGTGACTGGTGGTTCGAAGTTTTCTGTAAATTATCATTTTTTATTAATTTCTATTTTAGTTGTTGTTTTTCCTTTTCTTCAGTTTTTTCTTTTCGTATTCATGCCAAGACTTCGTCTCGAAAACCTGAATACATTTGTTTTTATTGTGTTTATTGTCCACTTTCGTACACATGTAAACATTAACGGCTTGTGCCTTAGCTATTTTATAGAATAATTGTAGTATTTAGTTGAACTGTTACTATTTAATTTTTGATATTTTTCTTAGTTAGGCTTAAGTTCATTTTAAATTTAATTTTCATTAAATCATTTTTACTGAAGAAGGGTTGTTTAACAACTTGAAAAAAATTTTATTTTTGATAATTTTTCTGACTAGGATTCGAACCTGGGTTGTTTGGTTGAATTGACATATGTTTCGAGAAACACCACTTTCTCTCATCAGAATTCTTTACGTTCTGACCTATGCACCACTACGGTGCCTGCTAGTCAACAGACAACATCAATCCTTTAACCAGTGACTGGTGGTTCGAAGTTTTCTGTAAATTATCATTTTTTATTAATTTCTATTTTAGTTGTTGTTTTTCCTTTTCTTCAGTTTTTTCTTTTCGTATTCATGCCAAGACTTCGTCTCGAAAACCTGAATACATTTGTTTTTATTGTGTTTATTGTCCACTTTCGTACACATGTAAACATTAACGGCTTGTGCCTTAGCTATTTTATAGAATAATTGTAGTATTTAGTTGAACTGTTACTATTTAATTTTTGATATTTTTCTTAGTTAGGCTTAAGTTCATTTTAAATTTAATTTTCATTAAATCATTTTTACTGAAGAAGGGTTGTTTAACAACTTGAAAAAAATTTTATTTTTGATAATTTTTCTGACTAGGATTCGAACCTGGGTTGTTTGGTTGAATTGACATATGTTTCGAGAAACACCACTTTCTCTCATCAGAATTCTTTACGTTCTGACCTATGCACCACTACGGTGCCTGCTAGTCAACAGACAACATCAATCCTTTAACCAGTGACTGGTGGTTCGAAGTTTTCTGTAAATTATCATTTTTTATTAATTTCTATTTTAGTTGTTGTTTTTCCTTTTCTTCAGTTTTTTCTTTTCGTATTCATGCCAAGACTTCGTCTCGAAAACCTGAATACATTTGTTTTTATTGTGTTTATTGTCCACTTTCGTACACATGTAAACATTAACGGCTTGTGCCTTAGCTATTTTATAGAATAATTGTAGTATTTAGTTGAACTGTTACTATTTAATTTTTGATATTTTTCTTAGTTAGGCTTAAGTTCATTTTAAATTTAATTTTCATTAAATCATTTTTACTGAAGAAGGGTTGTTTAACAACTTGAAAAAAATTTTATTTTTGATAATTTTTCTGACTAGGATTCGAACTAGGATTTCTATTAAATTTAAAATAAATGTATTTTCTTCTTTCTCCATTTTGTTAAAAACACAAACAAACAACAAACAGCTGATTCCTTACGGAATATGCGATCAGTTTCGCTTTTTGCTTAAGCAAATGACAGTTGAAAAACTTAACGAAAAGTTTCGTTAAGTACATTATAGTTTACCACATACAATTTGTATGTATTCGCAGGGTTGCTTAAGCTAGCATATGCACATTATAGTTGGGCCTTAATAGTTTCTAGTTGGATAATGAGAAATGTGAAGAGAGTGAGAGAGGATTGTGTGGGAGAGTAAAAGCAGGTAGTTTTAAGGGTTGATAAAGCAGGTAATATTTAAAATTAGTTTTCATTGTTTTGATTGAAAATTGAGTACCTGTGTTTTTTTCAAGACGATGAGGGATGAAATTGTATGTTTTCCTAAATTATGATTGGCTGACTAAAATAGTTTGATCACATGTATCGTTTTGTGTATAATTTTCTAATTTTTATTTTTACTATCTGGTTTGTTAAATTTTCTGGATAGGATTTCCCAATTGGAATTCCTTTTTTTATTTTCATAAATGGGATTTCTAATAGAATTTATTTGTATTTCATGTATTTTGTTGGTTGAATACCTATTTCTAACTAATTTTGAATTTTCATTCTCTAGTTTTAATATTTTTATTTTGTATGAGAGTAAAGAGTAAATTTAGAGTAAAGGCCCAACTATAATATGCATAAGCAAGCTTAAGCAAATTGCAAAAGTTAACGAAAAGGCTGTCAAATGCATAACCAGTTCAGAGTTAACTTTTAGGTGGCTACAATGACTTTGAAACTTTTTGTCCACAGTTGCTCATTTATGTTAAAAAAAAATGTTTTTATTTTAACAAAAACGCATTAAATGACTATATTTTATAAATATTATTATATTATTTTATAATTAAAAGAAAACTTCGTACCAGAAACGCATAATTTTTCCTTTTTTTTAATTTATCGGCAAAAGTACTAAAATTTACAGCTGTGGCAGCACTACATTGTAAATAATAATAAACGTTTACATATGTTTTGTTATTGTGTTTGCAAAAATGGAGATAAAACTTAAAAACTTAAATAATATAAAAATATTAAAGTTAGCGCTTGAAGGCCTGTGCACATTAAAAGAAATAAGTGAACTACACTGTAAAAGAAGAAGACGATCTTGTTCTGTCAGAGAAATAAACCACGACAGAAAGACATTTTTGTTAAAATAAAAAGGGTCCCTTTTATTGTAAAGGCACTTATTTTTTTCCGCATTTTCTATTAAATTTAAAATAAATATATTTTCTTCCATTTTGTTCAAAACACAAACAAACAACAACAAACAGCTGATTCCGTACAGAATGTGCGATCAGTTTCGCTTTTTGCTTAAGCAAATGACAGTTGAAAAACTTAACGAAAAGTTTCGTTAACCCTGCTGTTAGGTTAGGGCCATTTGGTCCAAATTTTTTCAGAATTCCCTTGTAACTTTGGAACGACGATATCTACTGACTAAATTTTTCTGCTAATGGGGTCTTTTATTAAAACAATGTTATGTGCGAAAGTTAAATTTTCTAACTTTATTCAGGACTGAGAAAAATAGAAAATGACGAATCTTAGGTTACAGGACCATTTGGGCCATAGTACATTTTCATAGATTTTTTTCAAAAAAATAAGAATTTATTAGTTGGTTTGAATATATTTTTCATTGCAAGATAAGCACAATGTTTTTCGGTTAGTTTTGCAAATAAAGTTGCTGAAAATGGAACATTTTATATCAGAACTCGACTTGCAGCAACTACAAATTCCACTCTTTCGAGTCCTTGAATGAGGAGTTGGATTATTTGAGGAATTCTCTGAAACTGTGCATGTTGTACGAATTTCTGTCAGTAATTGTGTTGAGAACCCTTGTTGAGGTATTCTAGTCCGTTTTATCATGTGAACCTTAGCTAAAGAAAGTGCTAGTTGTCGCAAAAACTCTGGTCTCTTTCGATTCCGATCAGTTGGAGCCCGTAAAACATCGATTTCAGAAAATAGTATGTACGCATTCAATTCGGATATGTCAAGTAATACAACGGTTACAATACAATTGTAAAACATTGGAAGGAGTTGTTGCCAATAGTTCCACAGTTCACCAATAGGAGCAAATTTATCGCTAAAACTACTATGGCGTCGACTCAAAACATCATCGAAACGGAGAGCACTTGTAATCCTATGAAATGTATCTTCAGACATAATCGATCGGAAAATAGGGCGACCAAATTTTACATCAAATAAACCGTAGACATCCTCATTTTTTCCGCTGTCATTGAAAAATTTGATATATTACAGAAATAAGTAAAACATGAATGTACATACCGATAAACTCCAGCAAGAATGAGAACAGCTATATATGCGCTCAGTGCGTCAATATCTGTCCATTTGACACCAAACTTGATCCTGCCATGCTTATTAGTATTTTCAATGACAATTATTTCTATTGGAGACGGAAAAACAATAAAAAGCAGACAGTATGTCATCGCATCAAGACACTGCAAATCGAGTTGGCCCTGCTTGTGTTGTGATAATATTCTCAGCCCCACTTCTAACAGACTGAGGTAATGGAGTCGCTCTCCATTCCATGTTGTTTTTAGCAATAAAAAGACTATTAGCGAAGCTAGTTTCAACTGAGATGGTTTCCTGTTCACTTTCTGTTTCAGATGAACAGTCCGAAATTAAATCCATCTCCGAATCGGAAATATCAGATTCACTTTCTTTATTCACAAAAACACTTCCGGACTATTCAAAAAAACGTTCAAACTGAAAGAAGTACTGCACGTATCTGTGCTTCTTTACGACAAAAATCAAAAACGGGGTATCCCAAAATAATTTTTTACATTACAAAACAACAAGTGAATGTAAATTCATTGCAAACATGGGATATCCCAAAATTATTTTTTCATTACCAAGTGAATGTAAATTCATGTCAAATATTAAGAGGAAGTTTTTGATATGTCAAATACTTACTTTAGAAATTATTGAACCAAAATAGTTACAATGAATTAGATAAAATCATTATTTTGCATGAAAATTACATTATGGACCAAATGGTCCCTTAACCTAAGATTCGTAAGTTTTTTCTAACCTAACAGCAGGGTTAAGTACATTATAGTTTGCCACATACAATTTATATGTGTTCGCACGTTTGCTTAAGCTAGCATATGCATATTATAGTTGGGCCTTAAGTATATTATATAAAAACTTCAATTTTAAATATATTTTATTTATTTATTTATATATCTTATAAAAAATGTATAATAATTTTCTATTAAACGAAATACAGTATTTTTTTGTAAATTAAACTGAATACATTCACATGTATTTGGTATAAACTCGCATATTTTACAAATCCTTGGGCAATTGATGAAATGCTTCCCCTGAATAGAATCAATCATTTTGATATTTTCATACTCGTCCAGCATGCGTTGAAAATGGTTTACTATTTGTAAATGTTCATCAAAAATACAACCATCAAAGTCATATAGAAACTTCTCAATTATACCTCTGTACGACATTTTCTTTAAAAATATGTTTCTTCGTTTAATTCTGTCTCCTCTTCCCATCTTTAACTGTCATTAATTTATTCCATACAAGTGTTTAAATCCAGAAATCATGAATGTGCAAGCATTTATTTTATATTAAAAAAATTAGAGGAGGTGAATGTGAGATCAGTAACAATACATATGTAACAAGATTGGTCATGCACAATATCAAAAGCTATTCTTTTTAAGGGTTGATAAAGCAGGTAATATTTAAAATAAGTTTTCATGAATTAATTCCATACAAGTGTTAAAATCCAGAAATCATGAATGTGCAAGCATTTATTTTATATTAAAAAAATTAGAGGAGGTGCATGTGAGATCAGTAACAATACATATGTAACAAGATTGGTCATGCACAATATCAAAAGCTGGTATTTTTAAGGGTTGATAAAGCAGGTAATATTTAAAATAAGTTTTCATTAATTAATTCCATACAAGTGTCTAAATCCAGAAATCATGAATGTGCAAGCATTTATTTTATATTAAAAAAATTAGAGGAGGTGAATGTGAGATCAATAACAATACATAACAAGATTGGTTATGCACAATATTAACTATCTGTACTTACTTTGTGCGTAATACATTTATCTAAGACATGAATAAACATGCTTTTAAATTAAATATTAATTCTAATTATAAATTCAAAGGGCATAGAGATTGAATGAATGAATTATGCACACGTGCAAGTTAGTTTGCTGTAGATGGCATACAAAAGGTGCAAACTCCTATAGTGTCAACTGCTATAAACCAGAGGATTGTGTGGGTGAAAAAGACCGCTGTGAAAAACAACAAACTCGAAAATAAAAGAAAGGTCAACATGTTGAGTTAGAAAAGGAAAAGAGTTAAATTTTTATGCTGTTATGAAAAGAACCGCTCTGAAAAAAATAACAAATTCATTTGTGATTTTACTTACCTAATTTATCTTTTTAAAAGTCAATAAATAAGAAGAATAAAATTTTTTTATTTTTTATTTATTTTATTTTACAATTATTTAAGTTTGTGTTTGTTTCTATTTAAAAGTAATTAAAGTAAATATAAGTTTTATTTTATTTTATTAAATATTTTGGTGAAAGTTATAATACGATTGAATTATATTTAATACAATATCCTTCCGGAAATGAAACACGGAACATCTGCAGGTGTCTGGACCCTCTTCGCAGCTTGGATCAGACCAAGGGCAGCTCTTAAAATCTTCATCATCTATAACTCCATAGTCTTCATTTTGTTCCAGCATGGACACAAAGAAGTTGAGCGTCTCCCGGTGCTCATATAATAATTCGTCTTTGAAATCAGTTAAAAATTGTTGTACGATATCTCTTATTAAACTCATTTTTATTATTTTTTTTTTTTATTTTTTTTTTTCAACTTGTTATGTTGACGTTCTTGTTGTTACTATTAGTTTATTAAAATTTTCGGTTATTAACTACATTTTTCAGAATCTTTTACACGAATGTTTTTTATTTCCAAATAATATACTTTTCTTTGTTACTCCATTTAAAAACAGTATTATCTCCCTTTCTTTTTCTTTTTTTAATTATATTTAATTTATTCCACTACGATCCCTCACAATGAAATGAAATTATTCTTGAATCCCTGCAGGTAGTGTGAGGAGAATAGATATATTTAATATTTTTTCTCCTATTACCTCATACTAAATTTTATATTATTTTTATCTTTAAAACAATTTTATTCATATCCCCTTTTTATTATTGAAGATAGAGCGAGGAGCATATATATATATATAATAGGAGAAAAAATATTAAATATATCTATTCTCCTCACACTACCTGCAGGGATTCAAGTATAATCTTTTCATTTCATTGTGAGGGATCGTAGTGGAATAAATTAAATATAATTAAAAAAAGAAAAAGAAAGGGAGATAATACTGTTTTTAAATGGAGTAACAAAGAAAAGTATATTATTTGGAAATAAAAAACATTCGTGTAAAAGATTCCGAAAAATGTAGTTAATAACCGAAATTTTAATAAACTAATAGTAACAACAAGAACGTCAACATAACAAGTTGAAAAAAAAAATAAAAAAAAAAAAATAATAAAAATGAGTTTAATAAGAGATATCGTACAACAATTTTTAACTGATTTCAAAAACGAATTATTATATGAGCACCGGGAGACGCTCAACTTCTTTGTGTCCATGCTGGAACAAAATGAAGACTATGGAGTTATAGATGATGAAGATTTTAAGAGCTGCCCTTGGTCTGATCCAAGCTGTGAAGAGGATCCAGACACCTGCAGATGTTCCGTATTCCATTTCCGGAAGGATATTGTATTAAAATTAATTCAATCGTATTATAACTTTCGCCAAAATATTTAATAAAATAAAATAAAACTTATATTTACTTTAATTGCTTTTAAATAGAAACAAACACAAACTCAAATAATTGTAAAATAAAATAAATAAAAAATAAAAAAAATTTTATTCTTCTTATTTATTGACTTTTAAAAAGATAAATTAGGTAAGTAAAATCACAAATGAATTTGTTATTTTTTTCAGAGCAGTTCTTTTCATAACAGCATAAAAATTTAACTCTTTTCCTTTTCTAACTCAACAGGTTGACCTTTCTTTTATTTTCGAGTTTGTTGTTTTTCACAGCGGTCTTTTTCACCCACACAATCCTCTGGTTTATAGCACTTGACACTATAGGAGTTTGCACCTTTTGTATGCCATCGACATCAAACTAACTTTCACGTGTGCATAATCCATTCATTCAATCTCTATGCCCTTTGAATTTATAGGTAATTAGAATTAATATTTAGTTTAAAAGCATGCTTATTCATGTCTTAGATAAATGTATTATGCACAAAGTAAGTATAGAAATATTACCTGCTTTATCAACCCTTAAAACTACCTGCTTTTGATATTGTGCATGATTAATCTTGTTACATATGTATTGTTACTGATCTCACATTCACCTCCTCTAATTTATTTAATATAAAATATATGCTTGCACATTCATGATTTCTGGATTTAAACACTTGTATGGAATAAATTAATGACAGTTAAAGATGGGAAGAGGAGACAGAATTAAACGAAGAAACATATTTTTAAAGAAAATGTCGTACAGAGGTATAATTGAGAAGTTTCTATATGACTTTGATGGTTTTATTTTTGATGAACATTTACAAATAATAAACCATTTTCAACGCATGCTGGACGAGTATGAAAATATCAAAATGATTGATTCTATTCAGGGGAAGCATTTCATCAATTGCCCAAGGATTTGTAAAATATGCGAGTTTATACCAAATACATGTGAATGTCTTCAGTTTAATTTACAAAAAAATACTGTATTTCGTTTAATAGAAAATTATTATACATTTTTTATAAGATATATAAATAAATAAATCAAATATATTTAAAATTGAAGTTTTTATATAATATACTTACTCTAAATTTACTCTTTACTTTCATACAAAATAAAAATATTAAAACTAGAGAATGAAAATTCAAAATTAGTTAGAAATAGGTATTCAACCAACAAAATACATGAAATACAAATAAATTCTATTAGAAATCCCATTCATGAAAATAAAAAAAGGAATTCCAATTGGGATATCCTATCCAGAAAATTTAACAAACCAGATAGTAAAAATAAAAATTAGAAAATTATACACAAAACGATACATGTGATCAAACTATTTTAGTCAGCCAATCATAATTTAGGAAAACATACAATTTCATCCCTCATCGTCTTGAAAAAAACACAGGTACTCAATTTTCAATCAAAACAATGAAAACTAATTTTAAATATTACCTGCTTTATCAACCCTTAAAACTACCTGCTTTTACTCTCCCACACAATCCTCTCTCACTCTCTTCACATTTCTCATTATCCAACTAGAAACTATTACTATCCAACTGGATTCCCTTCATGACATGTCAGCTATTCCCTGTCGACCCATTCAAATTCCAATTACAAAAAGCGGCGGCTTTCCTTTGATGTCTCTGCTCCCCATTACATATCTACTTATATTGTATATTTTAGTGAACTTTGAACATTTACTTATAACTTTATTGTATTGTCGATACTCAATTAATCCATTAAAAGCATCAACTCTTATGAAAATTACTCTAAAATTTTCCAATGTTTTCTTGAAAAATTGTACTTATCCTTATGTGATAAGTACTAAGTACAAAAGGTGTTTTTTAAGTATTCTATCATTATGTGCTAAAATCTCAATTTTGAAATAAAGTGGACTTGACACTTTTGGACATAAAGCTAACAAACTATTTCTACCACTTTGTATTTCTTTATTGTGTTAATATTAAAATTAAATATATCCTATTGTTACTTTCACACTAAGGAGATAATCTCTGTTGAAGATTTCTGTTAACTCGGTTGTTCACGTGTGTCACAAATACTAATATGAATGTAAAAAATTTAAAATGTATTTCTTTTAATTGTTATTTTAATGGAGAAATATTCATAGTTTTTAATTTTTTCTTTTAAAATTAACC
The DNA here is from genome assembly GCA_916048285.2 of Bellardia pandia. NCBI lineage: Eukaryota > Metazoa > Arthropoda > Insecta > Diptera > Calliphoridae > Bellardia > Bellardia pandia. The sequence goes on along the minus strand of OU696531.1, from coordinate 93,730,364 downwards.
TACTACTGTTCGCGCAGCTATCCCCAAGCCCGAAAAGAAAATCTGTCCAGTTGCTACACAAGATTTGCCCAAAGATTATCCCAATTTAGTAAATTAATTAAAACAAAAATGTTTAATATGTATATGAATTTTTTTTTTATTTTTTATATTTTTTTAATGAAATTATTTTTAAACATTTTTAAATTTTGAATTTTTTCTTTACTTTTTATATTTTTTTAATAAAATTATTTCAAAGTTTTACAAATCTCATAGCCTACGTCAACCTAAAATTTTTAATTAATTAATTAATTTTAAGCATAAATTACAGGTGCAATCTCTATTTATATCGATCTTGAAGGATTCAATAATCATTTTGTACTGACTATCTAAACAGCAGGAACAATAATTTACTGTAAAAGGACTACGTCCTACGATACGAACACCCAGTGTGTTTCTTTGATAAAACGTCCAATGTATAGCTTCTTCGCCCAATAATACAGTGATGTTATCGAAGAGACAACCCCTTACCGTAAATAATTTGACATCATTTGAAGTAATGCTCCACTCACAATAACTCACACTTAGGGAGGACGGTATTCTCGACATCTCCTTTGACATAGCGTCATCAAACTAAAACAGAAATAAAGTTATTTATCAGCATACATTTAGATAAAAAAAAATATTAAATTGTTTGTATAAAACGTACCCAATCTTGAACTTGATTCAAGGACTCACTTGGAGGATCCGTCCTGTATGTGGATTTAATTTTAGGATATTCAGGAGAGCTGTAAATAAATTGTTATTATTAAATAGTTAATAAGTGATCACTGAAAATTTAAAACTTACATAACTGGCAAAAATCTTAATCTTAAAATATGAAATTCAACTTTAGTTTGTGGTGCCATTTTCAAAAATTATAAAATAATGCGGTATTTTAAAAAATATTTATTTAAATTTCCAATACAAATTTTTGGTGCTTACTGTGCTAAGCGTCTTTTGGTTGTGTATAAGAAATTCAAAAATCGTTAGCCTTATATACTGCAAAGTGTTCAAGAAAAATGTTAGGTTAGGTTTAGATTCTACCTTATAAAAGACTTAGTTAAGCGTTTTATGATTTAAAATGTGTGTGCGTTTACAGGTACCAAACTAATATACAGCAGCTGCATTTTAAGTTAATTAAAAAATCATTAATATTTTCGCAGGCATTAACAGGTAAAATTGCGCGCACATGTGTGCATAAGGTGACACATTTTGGGGAAATTATGTAAAGTATGAATTTCCTTTAAATTTTTCAAAAATATATTCTATGTAATTGATATTGGATTCATATGTTTATTTTAGAGTACTTTGCAGAAAAGGAGACAAACTGCATATATAAATTGTAGATTGATATGTTTTCAAACGATTTTTAAAGTATTTTAAAAATATAATTTTCTTTCAATAACACATTCTTAAGGTACAGTCACATTTGGCAAATGTTTACTCAAAAAAGCGTAACCACTTGTTTCAGGACAAATTTGTTTGACGTTGCTTACTCTTACAAGAGATTTGCAAGATCAAACAGCATCAAATAAATTAAATTATTGATCTCAACGCAAAAATAGAACGTTTTTATGAAATTATTTATTTTAAACAATTAGAACATAGTACATCATTAATCAATTAGAATTTATAATGCCATTCATCGAATAAAATTTTCAAGAATGGCATTACTTGAGTCTTTAGAACTTGAAACACCCAAAACATTCAAGTACAAAATTAAAATTAAGTTGTCAGTATATTAATATTATAGTGATTAACGATTAGAAACTCAATGCACCACAATAAACCAGTTTGGCTATAAATGCAAATTTGGAAAATCTTTCCAGAAATTGAAAAATTTAAACAAATACAAGTAAGAAATTATAGTCGTATAAACAGCTTTTCAGAAATGGGCGCTAATGGGAGCAATGAAATATTATGGAGCGATTATCCAAAAATTTTATAGCATGACTGTGCATTTTAATATATTTATACCCTACACCACCATAGTGAGAAGGGTATATTGGATTTGTGCATATGTTTGTAACACCCAAAAATATTGGTCCCACACCCACCTTAAAGTATACCGATCGACTCAGAATCACTTTCTGAGTCGATTTAACGATGTCCGTCCGACCGTCCGTCTGGCTGGCTGTCCAAGTAAAGCTTGTGCGCAGAGTACAGATCGCAATTTTGAAGATATTGCGATAAAATTCGGTACGTGATATTTGTTCGGCCCAAGGATGGATTGAAACTGGTGGAAATCGGTCCATTATTTCACCTGGCCCCCATACAAATGTCCTCCCGAAATTGGGGTTTATCGATCATAAATGCAAGTATCCAAACGAATTTCATCACAAATGAGTACTAAATGAAGCTAAGTCACATCTACAAATTTCATAAAGATCGGTCCATAATTAGTCGTAGCTCCCATATAAGGCCCACTTCCGAAAATCACTTAAAAGAGCATAACTCTCTCAAAAATGTTGGTATCCAAATAATATTGAACGCAAATATATTTCTTATATGTATATACAAACAATACGATACAATTTTATTGTGATCGGTCCATAATTAGTCGTAGCTCCCATATAAGGCCCCTTCCGAAAATCACTTAAAAGAGCATAACTCTCTCAAAAATGTTGGTATCCAAATAATATTAAACGCAAATATATTTCTTATATGTATATACAAACAATACGATACAATTTTATTGTGATCGGTCCATAATTAGTCGTAGCTCCCATATAAGGCCCCTTCCGAAAATCACTTAAAAGAGCATAACTCTCTCAAAAATGTTGGTATCCAAATAATATTGGACGCAAATATATTTCTTATATGTATATACAAACAATACGATACAATTTTATTGTGATCGGTCCATAATTAGTCGTAGCTCTCATATAAGGCCCACTTCCGAAAACCACTTTAACCTCCATAAATTTTTTAAGAATGTTGGTAATCAAATAAATATACAGAATAATATGCAGAAATGATGACACCTAATTTTATAATGGTCGGTCCATAATTAGTCAAAACTCCCATATTAGACCCTCTTCGTAAATCACTTTAACCTCCATAAATCTTTTAAACATATTTATATCGAGATAAAGTTTAACACACTTAATATTTATATTCACGGAAGTCATGGCACTAAATTTTTGGATGATCGGTCCATAACAGATAATATCTCCCATATAGCGCCCATATCTGAAAAACTGTCGGGCTTGACTGACTATACTTTCTTACTTGTTATACCCTTCACCTTCATGAGAAGGGTATATATAAGTTTGTCATTCCGTGTGAAATTTCCACAAAAAAATGTTCCGACCCTATAAAGTATATATATTCTGGATCCTTATAGATAGCGAAGTCGATTAAGCCCTGTCCGTCTGTTTGTCTGTCGGTCTGTCTGTCTGTCTGGATGTTGAAATCAGTTTTTTGAAGTCCCAAGATATGTTCGGGATCCAAACCTTCAATAATTCTATCAGAAGTGCTTTCGAGAAGTTTCCTATTTAAAATCAGCAAAATCAGTTTAGGTCAACCAGAGTTATGAACCAATATGTGAGACCACCTCCATAAAAATTTGATATTTTTCGTCCATTTTATTGCAATATTTTGAAATATATTGCAGATAATACCATGAAATTTTGTATACATTGTTTGTACTATAAAAGAAGAAAGTGTGCGGAAAATAGTAAAAATCGGTCCATGATTTCTCATAGCCCCAATACAAATATATATATTCCCGAAATATGGCTTAATGATAAATAAATGCCTATAAAATTGGAATATCAAGACAAAATTCAGCAAAAATATGTTTTATACAAAAAGAAATCACAAACCGAAATTTTTTTTAGTTCGGTCCATATTTGCCCATAGACCCCATATAAAGTCCACTTCCAAAATTCATTTAAATACGTATAAAACAGATATGAATAATGCTAAACAGCTAAAATTTGACATAAATACTCTTTATAGGCAAATAAATTATTGTACCAAATTTTATGGTGGTCGGCCCAGAAATGGTCATAGCTCCCATACAAGGACCACATCTGAAAAAGACACATTTCCCTATATATATTGTATAAATATCGTTACCGACTCAAAACTTTGTACAGATTATTTACATATATACAAAAATCATTCCACAAAATTTTGCGAATTTCGGTCTATTCTTAACCGTATGCCCCATATAAAGCCCTCTTCCGAAAATCACTTTAATACTCATAAATCGGTATCAATCCAAAATTTTACACGGATCATTTACATACATGCCTAAATCTAACTGCTGGATTTTGAGAATATCGGCCAATATTTGACTATATCCCCCACATAAGGTCCACTCTCGAAATCCATGTTAATACTAATATATATCTTAAATATACCGTTATTATGTTGAAATTCGACGTGAAATATCCTCATATACATGAAAATAACTGTTCCAAAATTTAAGAAGATCGGCCCATAATTTGTCATAGCTGCCATATAAAAACCATTTGCAAAAAACTAATAAATTCGGGTCAAAAAATATTTTTTTCGGATTTAACCCATATTCGGTCCATATTTTATAATCATGATATATATCGTTGGAAAGGTATTACAAATTCTCAAGCACCCAGTAGTTCCCGAGATATAGGCCTATATATTTTCAACTTTACGGGCCCGCCCCCTCGAAAATAGGCGTGACCGCCTATCTCCTGCTGGTATCTCCTCTAAAAGCCCTATTTCATTTTGTTTTTTTTTTTTTGAGCAAAATCACTAAAACCGAATTGTACCCCTTTTTATACCCTTCAACATCGTGAGAAGGGTATATATAAGTTTGTCATTCCGTGTGAAATTTCCACAAAAAAATTTTCCGACCCTATAAAGTATATATATTCTGGATCCTTATAGATAGCGAAGTCGATTAAGCCATGTCCGTCTGTCTGTCTGTCTGTCGGTCTGTCTGTCTGTCTGTTGAAATCAGTTTTTTGAAGCAGGTAATATTTAAAATTAGTTTTCATTGTTTTGATTGAAAATTGAGTACCTGTGTTTTTTTCAAGACGATGAGGGATGAAATTGTATGTTTTCCTAAATTATGATTGGCTGACTGTAATAGTTTGATCACATGTATCGTTTTGTGTATAATTTTCTAATTTTTATTTTTACTATCTGGTTTGTTAAATTTTCTGGATGGGATTTCCCAATTGCAATTCCTTTTTTTATTTTCATGAATGGGATTTCTAATAGAATTTATTTGTATTTCATGTATTTTGTTGGTTGAATACCTATTTCTAACTAATTTTGAATTTTCATTCTCTAGTTTTAATATTTTTATTTTGTATGAGAGTAAAGAGTAAATTTAGAGTATATTATATAAAAACTTCAATTTTAAATATATTTGATTTATTTATTTATATCTATATATATAAAAGTGAATGTGTGTTGTTATGTTTATTATTATTAGTTTGAAGCAGACAGCGTTACCGTTGATGCGACTAAAGTGGCAATTTGACCCTTTTACAGATGCCTTGGCACTTTTTGTGTACCTTTTTTTTGTTTTACTTGATACATATTAGTTTTTTTTATTAATTTTTTTATTATATGCATATGTAAACATACATTATATACAACATTTAAATGAAAAAAATACGATTTTTATTTTTGTTTTGTTTATTTTCCATCTTTTTAAAAGTGATGCCCCTTTTTTTTAATAAATCCCCTTTTTGTGCGACTTTCTCAAATTTGCCAACGGTAACGCTGGAAGCAGAGCTCCGAAATCTTCGCTCGAATTCGAGTAGAGAGTGAAACTCGCTCGAATTCGAGCGCGAGTACTCCTGCGAGTGAAAAAAAAAATCGAGTATACTCTATTTTTCTATGCCACTCGAATAAGAGCGCATATGCTTCGCTCGATTTCGAGTGCGAGTAAAATACACTCGAAATCGAGCAGATTATACTCTTGCCGAGTACTCTTTCAGTCTTTCTCATACAGTGGAAAATAGAAACTGTTCGTTTTTGCCAATTTGTGTGTGCGTGTGTGTGTGTGTAGTAGCAAGTATAGACTATGGTGGGGAAAGGTGACTGACGAGGGAGGACTGGGAGGTCGAGAAGAGAAAAGCAGCAGAATGTATTGTTAGGGACCGGTGGTTTTTGTGTACAAAAATGCTCGCGAAGAAGATTTCTCGAAGATTACGAGTGTTACAAAAATGGTTTATTATTTATTATTGTTTATTAAATTTATTTATTACACGAGTAATAAAATAAGGATGGAAATGAACAGAGTATATGTGTAAAATGCAGTGATTTTTTAATATTTTATATTTTTAAGTAATTTATTATTTAATTTTAGAATCAAAATATTGTCGAGTGTTTCTTTTTTAAGGCTGGTTCGTCTTGATGTCACTATTAATGCTAATGCGCTAAATGCTCGTTCTACGGAGACTTGTGTAGCCGGGACTCCGAGTATAACTTGAAGCAGTTCATATAATTGTGGCTCGTCAACTGTTTTGCATAACCACCATTGCATAATGTCTGTACTGCAAGACTCCCGCCTCGATAAAATTAATCTAGAAAAAAATATTTTTTCCACTAACATAAAAACGTTAAAATTTTTTAAAAATATTTACCTTCTTAACTTTTGCTTTATATTAATTGAAGTAATTAGTTCAGCAGATGGTTTGGTTGCACATTCGGCATCTGACTGAATAAACATGTCTAATTCTGATGTCGGTCGACGAGGTGATGGAGAATTTTCTACTACGGGGGGGGATTGGCCAATGGTTTTAATGATATTCCACAACTTAACAATGTGTATCTCTGCGCTCTTGCGCTGTTCAGCCGTAAAGTAAGCTGATCCAATAAAGTTAAACCTTGGATCAACGTACACTGCAGAACGAAATGCATCATTGTCAAGTAACTTCTGTGTACGGTTATCCATATAATGAATAATATCATTCGAGTATTGGTTATTCTCCAATTTACTCAAATTCATTTTCGCTTCCAACCAACTTTTAAAAAAATCACCTAGAAAGTTTGTTTATTAAGCGAAAAACAAGTAAAAAAGTTCAGTCGGTATAAGCCGACTAATATATACCCTTACCTTGACCCATGGTCCGTCAACTTACTGGGGTAATAACAAATTGAGAATGTCAAAACACCTTAGAACTAGCACTATTCGTCTTACCGACCCCAAAAACCTAAAAAACTATAAAACTGACTTTTTCTACATGACACAATTTTTTTCGACAAACTGAGTATGCCCCCTACCTAAAGGTAAGGGTATAATAAATTTCAAGGGCTTGTACTCTTACCTATTATTAGTTGTTCCTCTTGCAATTTTTTTGTTAAAATAAAGAGCGGATGAAATCCTTCAATAAATTGGTCAATGAATTGCCATCCATCTTCTTCAATATTCATTTCTGCATGGGACTCAGCAAGGTTTATGTAAAACTCTTTATTTTTCTTTAGGCTGGCTAACATGACATAAGTCGAATTCCACCTAGTTGGTACGTCAAGTGGAGGTTTAGTTGCGTTGCTATAAACGAAGGCTGACTTGTACCCCTGGGATATACTTTTCTTTACCACATCACGAATATTTTTTATATGTTGCATAAAATATTCATTTCTTTTCAACACGTCATGGACAACAAGTTGTGTGGTATGGGCCGCGCATCTTACTGTAGAAAATATTTTGCTGCAGGCACTCTCAGTAAGATCAAAAATTCTTATATCGTCAGTAAAATTGTCATTCTCCTCACGATCTACTTCAGAAGCAGAGCTATTGAATTCATTTTCTGGTAATTCAATTTCTTCTGATGAAAATTGGTTTTCAAAACTGTTTTCAAAAGAAATTTCCTGCTCTTCCTCCAACAATTTGGAAGCCTTTATCATATTTGCTCCATTATCCACTGTGCAGGAGTATATGTGGTCAATTGGAATGGAGTATTTTCGAAGAGTTGTTAATATTTCTTCCTTCAAATTCTCAGCAGAATGTTTCTTGAGTACTTCTATCATACCTAGTGTTCGTATGATAATTTTTCCTGTTAAGTATATAATAAATTTTAATTTAACATTTATAACAAAAATTCCAATTGATATACCATTCTCGCAATATTGTGCGTTAATTCCCAAAACGCTCTTTCCAAATCTTGTTGCGCTGTCTACTTTTATAGATAACATTTTCAGTTTGACATCTTGTGGAATTAAGTTCCTTACATCATTAGCAGCTTTATTAATTTTTTCAACAATGTTAGACGAATTAATATGAATTCCAAGTGCATTGCACATTGGATCAACAATTGTTTTAAATCCCCTTGAATCAAACAATTTAAATGGGACATTATTGATTGATATCAATTCTACACAACCACGGATTAATGTTTTTTCATCCATACTAATTTTAATTTTTTTATATGGATTTTTAATAATACTATCTGCAGAAGTTGATGGAGTTGCAGTGGTATTTTCTCCTTCTTCTAAATTGACAAATTTTAAAATGCCAGCAACAGTTTTATGAAAGCATGTTATGTGTCGTTTTAAATTTGAGATTAAAAATTTTCCACTTAATTTTTTTCCACAATTGTTAATTTCACAAATTGTTTTTTTTTTTCTTCACTGTCATAACGAAAATATTTTCGTGTTTCATTATTTATGTCTTTATTGTTCATTATAATATAAAAAAATATAAGTAAACTTTTAAAAATATAATACAACTTTTATTATAAAACCAACTAATTGCTCCGCACACGCGCACTGTATGAGAAAGACTGAAAAAGTAACAAAAACCACACGCACACACAAGTCAGCAAAGACAAACAGTTTCTATTTTTCCACTCGATTTCACTCTTAAGAGCAGGGTTGTCAGATTTTTTTGAGCTCCGTCGCCAAAACGGATGTAAAAAATCGCCAAAATTCGCCAAAATCCGATTTTGTTCAGTTTTTAATTTTTGTTTTATTATTTAAAAGAAATAAATTTTGTTTACACAAAAAAACCTAGTTCAATTTTTAAGTCAAAAATCGCCAAAAATTGAGAAAAAACCAAAAAAAATCGCCAAAAATATTTTTTTTTTTTAGTTTTTGTTACATTTTTTTATTTAATTCATTAATTGTTACTTATTAAACAATATTTTAGTAAAACATATACACATTTATATCCGTTTTTGTATTTTTTACTATTTAAAAAATTTTAAAACTTTGTTAAAAGAGAGTTTTAAATTACATAAAAATGGAGATCATATTAAAAAAAAAAGTAAAATTAAGTAGATAAGTCTAAAAGTTCGTAAACTTCATCCTCAGCGATTTCATTACTAGAGTCTTGACTTTCATACATAGTTGAGTTGAATTTTTTTTATCATTTCATTAGTCGGTGTAAGCGAATTGCAGCATAATTTGTTTACGTTCATATGATTAATTATTCTCAATAGCGCGTCTAAAAGCTCATATTGAATTTTATTACTTAGTCGAGTTTTTGTACAATTCATTATTGAAAAGACCCTTTCAACGCAGACATTACTGGTTGGAACTATCAATATAGTAAGAACGGCCAAAGATATTTCCTTAAAATGGTACGTACCTGCTGTATCGTGATAATCAAACACTTTTGGCCAAAATTCAAGTAAATTTGTTGGAATTTCGTTATTAAAATAATTATTCGAATTTATGAACGGAAGTTTTCCCCATTGAGTTTCATACACGCCTATTGCTACATTTGGATTCATAAACGGTCTTAATATTTCTTGAACAACGCCAAATTTAGTTTGAGATAATGTATTCGCACACTTTGAAATAGAAAATTGTCCAAAAGCTTTAAAAAAGTTCATATTTTCTGGTAATCTCTTTTAAAAGTTTTTTTTAAATACACAAAACAGTTTTCTTTAAGCACGATTATTTCTACTTCGCTCAATTTCGCATTTCTTAATTCTGTTTCAAACTCTGCTCCAAAATCAATTGCATTTAGAGGCAAAAATCAATTTGAATTATCAATAGCTGGATGTAAATCATTGAAAAATTTTTCATTGTTTTCAGTATTATATAAAACAGAAGGTTTGAAAACTTTTGTTGAAAACATAAGAAGTGTACAATACATTTTTTCATGCATGCTTCCTGCATCCATGCTGTAAGATTGAAATTCCAAATTCAGATGATTCATTTTGTTGACAATTGGATTTATAAAAACCAAAATAAGACGATTTTTTTCATCACATTTTTTTATTATAGATGTTTTGGTGAAAATCGCCAAGAAAATCGCCAGTGATATCAAAAATCTCCAAAAAGTCGCCATGTCGCCAAACGGAAAATCTCGACGCCAAACACGTTTCAAAATCGCCACGTTTGGCGAGAAATCGCCATATCTGACAGCCCTGCTTAAGAGTAAACTGTCACTCTATTTCGAAGATTTTTACTCCCACTCTTAATTTTTAAAAAGCAGTACTCGCGAGTACTCCCACCTAAAACAAACGAGTGGAGAGTAAACTTTTTGTGACACTCGTACTCTTCGAGTACTCTTCTTCGCGAGTGTTTTTCACTCGCGAGTAAAATCGAGTAAATCTGAGCTATGGTTTGAAGTCTATAGACGGCTACACGGCTGAACCGATTTGCTTGAAATTTTCACAGTATATTTCTGTATGTCTGGAAGGAGCTATAGGCTACTTTTTTTTGGAAATTTTAAGTGGGCGTGGTACCTCCCATACAAAGTTAATTTTAAAAATCACCGATTTGCTTGAAATTTTCACAGTATATTTCTGTATGTCTGGAGGGAGCTATAGGCTACTTTTTTTTTGGAAATTTTAAGTGGGCGTGGTACCTCCCATACAAAGTTAATTTTAAAAATCACCGATTTGCTTGAAATTTTCACAGTATATTTCTGTATGTCCGGAAGGAGCTATAGGCTACTTTTTTTTTTGGAAATTTTAAGTGGGCGTGGTACCTCCCATACAAAGTTAATTTTAAAAATCACCGATTTGCTTGAAATTTTCACAGTATATTTCTGTATGTCTGGAAGGAGCTATAGGCTACTTTTTTTTTGGAAATTTTAAGTGGGCGTGGTACCTCCCATACAAAGTTTATTTTAAAAAATACGGGTAGCGAAGCACACCGGGTTTTAGCTAGTATCCTATAAAAAATGTATAATAATTTTCTATTAAACGAAATACAGTATTTTTTTGTAAATTAAACTGAATACATTCACATGTATTTGGTATAATCTCGCATATTTTACAAATCCTTGGGCAATTGATGAAATGCTTCCCCTGAATAGAATCAATCATTTTGATATTTTCATACTCGTCCAGCATGCGTTGAAAATGGTTTATTATTTGTAAATGTTCATCAAAAATATAACCATCAAAGTCATATAGAAACTTCTCAATTATACCTCTGTACGACATTTTCTTTAAAAATATGTTTCTTCGTTTAATTCTGTCTCCTCTTCCCATCTTTAACTGTCATTAATTTATTCCATACAAGTGTTTAAATCCAGAAATCATGAATGTGCAAGCATTTATTTTATATTAAAAAAATTAGAGGAGGTGAATGTGAGATCAGTAACAATACATATGTATGTAACAAGATTGATCATGCACAATATCAAAAGCAGGTAGTTTTAAGGGTTGATAAAGCAGATAATATTTCTATACTTACTTTGTGCATAATACATTTATCTAAGACATGAATAAGCATGCTTTTAAACTAAATATTAATTCTAATTACCTATAAATTCAAAGGGCATAGAGATTGAATGAATGGATTATGCACACGTGCAAGTTAGTTTATTGTAAATGGCATACAAAAGGTGCAAACTCCTATAGTGTCAAGTGCTATAAACCAGAGGATTGTGTGGGTGAAAAAGACCGCTGTGAAAAACAACAAACTCGAAAATAAAAGAAAGGTCAACCTGTTGAGTTAGAAAAGGAAAAGAGTTCAATTTTTATGCTGTTATGAAAAGAACCGCTCTGAAAAAAATAACAAATTCATTTGTGATTTTACTTACCTAATTTATCTTTTTAAAAGTCAATAAATAAGAAGAATAAAATTTTTTTTATTTTTTATTTATTTTATTTTACAATTATTTGAGTTTGTGTTTGTTTCTATTTAAAAGTAATTAAAGTAAATATAAGTTTTATTTTATTTTATTAAATATTTTGGCGAAAGTTATAATACGATTGAATTAATTTTAATACAATATCCTTCCGGAAATGGAATACGGAACATCTGCAGGTGTCTGGACCCTCTTCACAGCTTGGATCAGACCAAGGGCAGCTCTTAAAATGTGTTCCATTTTCCCCATCTTCATCATCTATAACTCCATGGTCTTTATTTTGTTCCAGCATGGACACAAAGAAGTTGAGCGTCTCCCGGTGTTCATATAATAATTCGTTTTTGAAATCAGTTAAAAATTGTTGTACGATATCTCTTATTAAACTCATTTTTATTATTTTTTTTTTTATTTATTTTTTTCAACTTGTTATGTTGACGTTCTTGTTGTTACTATTAGTTTATTAAAATTTTCGGTTATTAACTACATTTTTCAGAATCTTTTACACGAATGTTTTTTATTTCCAAATAATATACTTTTCTTTGTTACTCCATTTAAAAACAGTATTATCTCCCTTTCTTTTTCTTTTTTTAATTATATTTAATTTATTCCACTACGATCCCTCACAATGAAATGAAAAGATTATACTTGAATCCCTGCAGGTAGTGTGAGGAGAATAGATATATTTAATATTTTTTCTCCTATTACCTCATACTAAATTTTATATTATTTTTATCTTTAAAACAATTTTATTCATATCCGCTTTTTATTATTGACGATAGAGCGAGGAGCATATATATATATATATATACATATGTATATACATATTTCTTTTACTCTCTAACAATTTTTTTTTTTTTTTTGTTAAAAATTCAAATTTGCTAATAAGACTTATTGAAAAAATTTAAAGATCAATATCAGAAAATCTGTTCAAGTGACAACAAAACGAAAAAATGGATTCAGCTAAAAATTTAATTAAAAAATTCAACAGCTTTTCCAACAAAACCCTTATTCATATTAAGGATTTGGAAACTAGCAAAAAGTATGCAGTCTTAAATGCAAAAAGGACGACAACAAAATATGGCCCAACCATTCAAATTGAGCTGGAAGAGAATATAATGTTTTTTGCCAAACCGATACAATTCATTATCCGATGAAGAGATGACTGAGCTATCATCAGGTATATTCCGTATCCAAAGAGAAGGAGAACGAGGCTTGCGCTTAGACACATTTGATGTAATGGTTGATTTTATTCCAAATGGTCAATATCCAGTATGGGAAATCTAAAGCCTATATATCTTCATTCAATTTAATAATATTTAGTTAAATTGAAAAAATTAATATAAATTCATAAATAAAAACATTTTCATTATTAATATCAAAATAAAATAAATGAGTTTTTTTATTTATTTTTTTTTTTCTTTCAGTTATATGATACAGAAATTTAATACATAATTGTCCGCAATTATATGAATTATAATCTTGATGTTGGTTGTAGTTATATTTTATATTTTTTCCTAGGTATTTAATCAATTCAGAAGGAGGTTGTAAATTTCCAAAACTATCGAAATATTCTTTGTGTTGATTATTTTTATAATATGCTACCCAATGTGTTCCAGATCCTGTTGATAAATCTAAGTTTATGATACCACATTCTATTTTTCTAGAACGCTTTGGTAGTCTGTCTAACATGAAAATACCTCTAAAATATGGAATATTTTTTGACAAGTATTTCAGGTCGAGATCAGTGATGGATTAGTGGTCTCTTAGGTAGCATTTCTAAAAGTTTTTTGGTTTCTCTTTACAAACCAATCCATATCCCTTTTTATATGGTGTGAGGTAAAGACCTTTTCCCATTGCTATAGCCTCCATATTTTTATTATGTCTGGTTGCTTCATCAAGTTGATTTTTAGCATCCTTTGCGGCATTTATAGCTTTTGCTATGGCTGCACCACCACCAGTTAAACTACCAATTGCACCAAGAGCAGTTAGAATTGGTATTAGAGGTAAAAAACCACCAATTTTTGGAACATTTATTACTCGAGGAATTACAACATGAGACTTTTTCCCTTTAAAAGAGTTTTTAATGACTTTACGAGCAATCCTAATAGCAGAGTTAATATCTTGTGGCTTTTCTTTCTTTAAAGTTTTTGTTGCTGTTTTTATTGTTGCATTGAAAAGTTTCTTCCACTAGATTTATTTACTTTTGAATCTTTATTTATGTTATTCTTCTTCAAACCCATGCCTAATTTTCTTTTTGCTTTCATTGTGTTTGTTACCAAGTAAGCAAATGATTTTTCTGGTAGAGTACTGTCTTTTGAAAGAACTCGTTCCCAAGCTTTATTTTCAAGAATTTTATCAGCTTGATGTCTTATATTTATGTCTTTATTGTTTGAATATACTATATCATGTTTCTTGCAAGCTGCGTCTAATTTATTTATTCCTTTATCTCCCCGATTTAAACGTTTTTGCAGTTTTGTTCCAGGGCCACAATATTGATATCCAGGAAGATGTAGTTCAATAGGTAGAGAGTTTATTATTTTATTCACTAAACCTTCTCCGATGACTGTTCTTTTATAATTAATCTCTTTGTTATAGTGTATAACCATTTTATTTTATTCTATAATAAAAAAAATATTAATTATATATTATTAGTATCAGTTATAAAGATGCGCTTAATTAAACAACATAAAAATATTTCCATTCGCAATATTGATTCTTCAGTGCATAGCAATTCAAAAATAAGGCACAGTTCTTTATTAACGAATTCTATTCGAGCGCTGATAGTCGGACCATCGAATTGTGGGAAGACTAATGTTATGATTGGATTATTGGAAAGTCCTAATGGTTTAAAATTTGAGAACATCTATTTATACTCAAAATCACTATATCAACCAAAATATTTAAATATTTAAGGAAACTAATAACACCAATTAATGGGATATTATACATTTTCAGATAATGAATCAGTAATATCTCCTTATAAAGCAAATTCTAACTCAATTATGATATTTGATGATGTTGCATGTGAAAAGCAAAATAACATACGTGCATACTTTTGTATGGGTCGACACAAAAATATTGACTCATTTTATTTATGTCAAACTTATACAAGAATTCCAAAACATTTGATACGAGACAATGCTAATATGATTATAATGTTTAAGCAAGATGAAATGAATGTGAAGCATGTTTATAGTGATCATGTGGCAAGCGATATGAGTTTTCAAAACTTTTATGAAATTTGTCGAGAATGTTGGAAAGATAAATATGGATTTTTGGTGATTAGTAAAGACGACGAATTGAATAATGGACGATACCGAAAGCAATTTGACAATTTCATAACAATATAAATTATTATACATATTACATTTAAATATTAGTATAACATTGAACTTTTAACATACTACAACTTAGTACATATTTGTATCTACTATTTTTAACCGATTTCTACCTAACCTAATCCAATATCTAAAATAATATCATCGCTTTTATAATACCAGATAGCTGATTTAACATATTATCTTATACCAAGGCTGAAAGCTGATCTGATAATGTAACATCATTAATCTAGACACTAATTCATAACTTGATAAGAAAACCGAATTAATTATTTAAAATGAATAAAAATGTAATGAGGGATTTGATAAAAACGAGAAATGTATTGAAGAAAAAACTTCGTAGTATGAAAGTTGGTGAGGCAGATATGCATGACCAACTTAAAGATACATTTAAACCCATAACAGAACCTTTGAATGACTTTATTAAAAACTCAAAAACTATAAAAACAATTCCAAAACTTAAAAATAAGGAACTTAAACATGAATTCACTATTAATTCAAATCCTATATCTAAAATACCAGCGATTAACAAAAGTACTCCAAAGAAGATTTTTGAAGAAACATTATTAAACTCAAGCAACTCAGATGATTACGATGATTTTTACTCTCAGTCAGAAATTGAAAATAGTAATAGAAATGATGAAGATTTACAAAAAATTAATGAGTTAGACAATCTCTATGGTCCACATAGAGATTCTAATAATGAGTGGAAATTTGGTGACAGTAAGATTAACTTCAATGACGATAAAATTATAATTGGAAATCAAATATCGGCTCTTACACCAGGATTATTTTCATTAATGTTTCATAAAACTCCAAAGAACTATGATAAATCTGAACTTGAAATTTATAAAAAAATATTGATTAATACAAATGCATACAAACGAGATTTTCAAGCTGATGGTAAAATAAGAGGTACGAGAGCCTATAAATATAAACACATTATTGGAAAATTATTTAAAGATAAAAATATGAAGCAATCTATACCCTCGACATCATCACATGAAACAGCAAACCAGAATTATATTGGTACTGGATTAATGAGTGTCAATTCACAGAAACCTAACTATATATATTGGGATGATCCAAATGAGTTGGTAGATCGACTTAGACTACTAATAGCATCACAAGCTGCTGGTCATACGAATCACAATAACGAGATTGTATCAATTATTGAAGAATTATATGAAGCTAACATTATACAATAATATTAATTTAAATTAACTATGTCTGTTGATAAATTTGGACACTACCTGAACGATACAAGTGGTATAATTTCAATAAAAAATGTACCTAAATTGTTGAGGTTCTTTATGGATGCGAATAACAATATTGACGTCCAAAACAAAAGAATCAGAAATGTGGCAACTGCTATGGAAGAGAATGATGCTATCAGTAAAGTGTTTTTGCAATATTACATTGAAAAGGTACAAAAGGAGATAATTGAGCATTTAGAAAAAAATATTAAAGATATCCGAGATCAAATTATTAAGTATAATACATCTACTAAAGAAGAAATCAGCAGGATAAAAGAGAAAATTTATAGATATGATAATTTTGAATATATCACAATAGGTGAAAATACGTCAACAGATAACAACCCATACGATATTATTTTACAAAACAATTAAATAATGACTACAAAAAGAACCTTAGTAAATGAACTCCATAAACAGGCTCGAAAAGTTTTTAAACGTCGAAGAGTTGTAATGAAAGGAATAGATGACCTCTGGCAAGCTGATTTGGTTTAAATGGGGAATTATTCTACATATAATAAAAACTATAGATATTTATTGACTGTAATTGATACCTTCTCAAAATTTGCATGGGCTAAACCACTTAAAACAAAAACAGCAATTGAAGTAGCCCAGGAAATGGAAAATATTTTTAAATTAGGTAGGATTCCTAAAAATTTACAAACAGATGATGGTAAAGAGTTTTTCAATAAGGACTTTCAAAAACTAATGGATAAACATAATATCAATCAGTAGTATGTTTATGTATGTTCGGTGACACTTTTTCCATACAAATCGCGGTGCATGCCTGGATGGGAGTATGTGATTGTTAAATGAAATAGTTAGTGTAAAATGTGTTTGTGTTTTGTGAATATGGTATTGTGTTGATGTTTCCATCCCTGGATATTAGTATAAGTATGTGTTTGTTTTGTTTTAATTGTTTGTTTTGTTTAGTGGATAATGTATACAATATACCACTTCTTAATAAAAAAGAAGTGAGTGTTTGTTTTGTTTAGTTTTTTTGTTTTTGTTTTAGTTACAGTTTTATGTTTTTGTCATTGTTTTGTTTATTGGATAATGTATACAATATACAATATTTCGATTTTTGAATATTATGCTCCATTTGATTTATCCATTAAATTTGTACTCATAAAAATATTTTTTTAATATTTTTTTTTCACAAGTGTATTAATACATTTAAATTCTTAGTAAATTTATTACTTTTTAACTTCGTTGACTTCGATAATTATTTATTAGTTTTTACCACACCAACTGAATGCATTAACATAGTTGAGTATTTTCAACTAAATTTTTTACTTTGAATACTATAAGTGAGAGTTGGTTTTGTTTATTAGATAATGTATATGATATACAATATTTCGATTTTTGAATATTATGCTCCATTTGATTTATCCATTAAATTTGTACTCATAAAAATATTTTTTTTTTTTGGGTTTGTTTTAAGAAATATTTAAATAAACATTCTGATAAGGTAAAAACTATTCTTTTACAATAAGAAAAATATAATATAAAAGGGATAGATTTAAAATTATTTCTATTAGTATTTCTTAAAAAGATTATAAAAAAACACAATTTAAAAATGAGCGGAATTATATTCGAAAATTGCGACAAATGTGTTTGCAGCTTAAAACTTAAGAATTCATTCAAATTATGGATGAATGAAAAATTTGAAGAAGAAGTGAAGAAGAAGTGAAGAAGAGTGCGGAATTCTTTTCGAGGGTTCGAAAAGACAAAAATTATAAACCACTCTTTGAGGAAATCATCATAAATGATGTTCTAGTAGAAAAGCTAGATCATCATATTGATGATATAATGATGGAATGGGATTCCAATACAATAATAATAAAAGTAATAAACACCATTGAAGAGAGCACTTGGGGGCATATAACCCTCAAAGAAGATGGAATAGAGATTGATAATGTTAAATATTATATTTTGTTTAAACAATTTACAGAATGTGATTTATAATAAAAATGTCTGTATAATAAAAAATATATATTTATTTTGTTTTATTTAAATTTTATTAAATATACAATTTTTACATTTTATTAAATAGTAAAAATTCATAATCTTTTTAGCTTCCTCTTCTGTTTCGCTCTTTCTATGTTTATAGTTGTTACATCGACAAGTGTCCGGTCCACATGTTGTAGTTTCATCAGCCCAAACACAATCTTCAAAATGTTCACCATGTTTGTTAGTTATTGTTGACAAATTTTGTATATATTCTTATAGTTTAAACAAAAATTCATAATGTATTAGGAAGTGTTATTAAGATAGGAAGAGTTATAAAAGAAAATAAAACCACTCAATGTATTAGGAAGTGTCATAAAAGAAAATAAAACCATAAGAAGTAAGATAAAAGAAAATAAAAACCACTCAATATATTAGGAAGTGACATAAAAGAAAATAAAACCACTCAATATATTAGGAAGTGACATAAAAGAAAATAAAACCACTCAATGTATGAGGAAGTGTCATAAAAGAAAATAAAACAACTCAATGTGAGTAAATTAAAAATATATATTTTACTATAAATAGTACATGTTTGATTTAATAGACTCATTCTTGTTAAAGAAATCTTTCTGTCAACATAAAATCGGTTGAAAAAATGGCTAGCGGATTTGTTTGCGAATATTGTGAAAAAGTATTTACTCACAATAGAAGTTTAAGAAGACACATTAGATTAAACCATGATGGACCTTCCTCATCGTTTAAATGTTTAAAATGTAATAAACATTTTTCAAATCGTCTAGAATGGCATCGACACTCGCACTCCAATACAGAAAATGATGTTAATGGTGAAATCAAAGTTTATTGCGACGATTGTAAAGAATATATTGAAAAAAAAAATTGGTGTTATCATAAAAGAACGAATAAACATAAACTGAACAGTGCTGAAAAAATAAATAGTGTTGAAGATGATGTAAAATGTATAAATTCATCAATTAATAACAGAATTATAACATATTTAATTGAAAATAAAAATAAAAGTAATTTAATACCAGAAAACTTTTTAACGGAAATCAGAGAGAAATTAGTTAAATTATTAAATGACGTTATACAAACACATGAAAACATAAAATTTAATATAGAGCTGTTTTGTGAATATGTGTTGATAAAGGAAGATGAAGATTCATGCAATATTGATGAAAAGTCTCATCAGACTAAAATGAGAATCCTAAACATGCATTCAACGCGAGAAGAAATTATAGATATTTACAATGAGCAATGTAATATTATAATTAAAAAGATGAGCGAATTTCAAGAGCGTAATAGTGGCTGGACTTTAATTGAGATATTACGTTTAGAGATGAACATTAATCAATATAATTGTATAAAAGGTTCTGCATACATTCCCTTACCATCTGCAATACAGAGAAAATTTGCATGTGTTAACGTACAAAATGATGATGAGTATTGTTTCAAGTGGGCTATAATATCAGCATTATATCCAGTTGCAGCTCATCTAAACATTAATAGATGTACTTCATATAATGTTGGAAATATTAAAGATGAAATTATAATGTTGAATAATAACATTGTTATAAATTTTAAAAAATTAAACTTCCCGCTTCCAGTTAATGAGATAAAAATATTTGAAGCTAATAATAATGAAATAAGTGTTAATGTATTTGGATTAGATGATGGCAATAATATAGTCGGTCCATATTACTTTTCTCAACAGGAAAAATCTAAGCACATTAACTTGTTGATGTTGGAAGATGGTGAAAGATTTCATTATATATGGATTAAAAATATATCAAGATTAATCAAAAGTCAATTAACCAATCACTGTCGTAAGATATATGTATGTAACACATGTTTAATACACTTCCATAATGAATCATCTTTGGAAAATCATAAGAGCGAATGCAATAAGATTGTAACTAGAATGCCTGCTATAGAAAAAAATAAGCTGAGTTATAAAAATTATAAAAAACAAATGGACGTACCATTTGTAGTATATGCTGATTTTGAATGTATTCTGGAGCCAGTGAGTATACAAAATTCTTCAAATGTCCACTCCGTACAGAAACATATTCCTTTTGCATATAGTTATTATATTAAATGTTCATTTAACTCTAGTTTAGATACATTTAGAATATATAACGGTAATGATGCTGCAAAACATTTCTTTAAACGTTTAGTAGATGATAGTTTAGATATTTATAATAATTATTTAAGTATAGTTAAACCAATGAATTCCTTAACACCACATCAAAAAAAGATACAAAATGAAGAACCAACATGTCATATTTGCAAGAAATTATTAGATTTTAACAATCGAGTGGCTGATCATTGTCATTTAACAGGTGAATATAGAGGTCCTGCTCACAACAATTGTAATTTAGAATATCAACTTGCAAACTTCATTCCTATATTTTTTCATAATTTTTCAGCATATGATTGTCATTTGTTTGTAAAAGAACTTTCCTCTATTGAAGGTGATATAAACATAATTCCTTTAAATAAAGAATTATATGTATCAATATCTAAGAAAATTTTAGTAAATGAAAAACATACTATTGAATTACGTTTTCTCGATTCATTTCGATTTATGCCATCGAGTTTAGAAAAATTAGCAAGTTTTTTATCCGATAGTGATTTAACGGTAGTACGATCATCTTATCCAAATGACGAAGAATTTAATTTAATGAGACGTAAAGGTGTTTTTCCATATGACTATTTAGATTCAGCGAGTCGTCTTGAAGAAACACAATTACCACCTCGTGATAACTTTTTTAATAAACTTGTTAATGTATCATGTAGTGTAGATGATTATGAACATGCTCAAAAAGTATGGACCACTTTTAAATGTATAACGTTAAAGGACTATTTACTTTTATATCTAAAAGTTGATGTTCTTTTACTTTGTGATGTCTTTGAAAATTTTAGAAAAGTTTGTAAAAATATTTACAATTTAGATCCCTGTCAGTATTATACAGCTCCCGGTCTGTCTTGGGACGCAATGTTGAAAACAACTGAAATAGAATTAGAGTTGTTGACTGACATTAACATATATAATTTTGTTCTTCGTGGTATTAGGGGAGGTATTGTTCAATGCTCTAATCGTCATTCGGTAGCTAATAATAAATATATTAGTGATTATGATTCTAACAAGGAATCAAATTATTTAATATATTTAGATGTAAATAACTTATATGGTTATGCAATGTCACAATACCTCCCCTATAAAAATTTTAAATGGATTGAAAATTGTGAACAATTCAATGTTAACAATATAAAGGAAGATTCGCCACTAGGTTATATATTAGAAGTGGATTTAGAATATCCATATACATTACATGATTATCATAATGATTTTCCTTTTTGTACAGAAAATAAGAAAATTGAAACTATGACACAGAAAAAACTTATAACTGATTTAAATAAGAAATCTAATTACATAATACATTATCGCAATCTACAGCAATGTATTCAACATGGATTAATTTTAAAGAAAATACATAGAATTCTTCAATTCGATCAATCAAATTGGCTTCAAAAATATATTGATTTAAATAACCATCACAGAACACTAGCTAAAAATTCATTTGAACAAAATTTTTTTAAATTGTTGAATAATTCTGTATACGGGAAAACTATGGAAAATGTTGATAAGAGGAAAGACATTAAAATAGTATGTCAATGGGAGAATAGAGGTAAACGTTTAGGAGCTCGAGCTCTGATTGCTAAACCAAATTTTCATAGTTCACTAAAAATTCATGAAAATATGCATGCTATTCAAATGAGTAGAGTTAAAACTGAATATAATAAACCTATTTATATAGGATTTTCAGTTTTAGAAATATCAAAATGGAAAATGTATAGTTTTCATTATGATTACATAAAACCTAAATATCGAGAAAACATTAGACTCAATTATATGGATACTGATTCTTTTATTTATGATATTAAAACAAATGATCTATATGATGATATAAAAAACGATATTAGTACACATTTTGATACATCTGCATATCCGAGAGATAATGTATTCAATATACCACTTCTGAATAAAAAAGTTTTAGGGATGATGAAGGATGAGTGTAATGGTAAAATTATTAAGGAATTCATTGGTTTAAGAGCTAAAATGTATTCCGTTAAAATTGATCAAATTGATAAAGAAATCAAAAAAATTAAAGGAGTTAAACAATGTGTAACTAATAAATTAAGTATAAGTGACTTTAGAAAATGTTTATTAGAAAAAAAATTGTATTATGATTCAATGTATATATTTAGATCTAAGGTACATCAAATTTATACTCAAAATATAAGTAAACTAACATTAAGTTATTTAGATGATAAGAGATATATAAGAGAAAATGATATCAATACATATGCATGGGGACATTATAAAATAAAGTCTCAATCAAATTTATATAATGAAATTATGAATGATGATGATGATGAAATTTTCCTAAATGTAAATATATAATAAGTAGTTTATAAGAATCTAATGTAAAAAAAATAATATGAATTAAAAAAAATATATACTTATATATAAACTAAACAATTTTTTCTTTTTATTTCATTTTAAATTATATTTATTATACAAAAACTTTAAACACAAGTGACCACAATTAAATGTATTGAATTGTTGTTTTCGTTCATAATTATATTCAATAGGTAATTTTAAATAGTTGACGATTTCAAGCGGTGGTTGTAAGTCTCCAAAGCTGTCGTATTCTTTATAAATGTGATTTTTATAATATGCCATTATATGTTGTTGGTGTTGTTGTTATTAATTGTTGTGAAGATAAAGATGCATATGATGAATTTAAAGTTGATTTAATTTTTTTTATTTTTCTTTAAGGATTGATAATCATATAGTTTATTAATTATATTTTTTAAAGGTTTAGTTATAGATTAAAATGTATCTTATAACAGATTAACTTTTTAAATTTCATTTAATTTCATTTTTTTAATTTTTCTTTAATACTGCTCTAGTATTTATAAGTTCTTTCATTAGTTTTTTGTTCATGATTATGTTTTTATCTGTTTCTGATCAGCTTTATAACTGTCTTTATCTGTTTCTGATCTGCTTTTTATCTGCTTCTGATCAGCTTTTTATATGTTTCTGATCAGCTTTTTATCTGCTTCTGATCTCCTTTATAACTGTCTTTATCTGTTTCTGATCTGCTTTTTATCTGCTTCTGATCAGCTTTTTATATGTTTCTAATCAGCTTTTTATCTGCTTCTGATCTGCTTTATAACTGTTTTGATCTGCTTCTGATCAGCTTTATAACTGTTTTGATTGATTGTTGTGAAGATAAAGATGGATATGATGAATTAAAAGTTGATTTAAATTTTTCATTTTTCTTTAAAGATTGATAATCATCTAGTTTATTAATTATATTTTTTAAAGGTTTAGTTATAGGTTGAAATGTATCTTCTAACAGATTAACTTTTTCAATTTCATTTGATTTAATATTTTTTAATTTTTCCTTTAATACTGCTCTAGTATTTATAAGTTATTTCATTAGTTTTTAGTAGATAGGTAATGGGGAGCAGAGACATCAAAGGAATGCCGCCGCCTTTTCTAATTTGAATTTGAATTGGTAGCAGAGGCTTCAAAGGAAAGCCGCCGCTTTTTGTAATTGGAATTTGAATGGGTCGACAGGCAATAGCTGACATGTCATGAAGGGAATCCAGTTGGATAGTAATAGCTTATAGTTGGATAATAGTAATAGCTGTGCGTACGTCCCGATATTTGCTACGCTGTGGGATACATGGGTCGGTATCAAGAACATTTTAAGGAAGTACATTGGTCAACTCTTAAGCGAATCCTCAGATACATAAAAGGAACCAAGTCACTTAAATTAAAATTTGACAAAACTTTTAAAAGTGAAGATATTCTAGTTGGTTACGTAGATGCTGATTGGGCTTCTAATACAGATGACCGAAAATCAACCAGTGGATATATTTTTTATGTGTATGGATGTCCAGTATCTTGGTGTAGTAAAAAACAAACAACAGTAGCTACTTCATCAAGCGAGGCTGAATATGTGGCTTTAAGCTTGGCTACATCTGAAGGCTTATGGTTGAAAGGAATTTTAGATGACATGAAGGTTACAACAGCTGAACAACCATTCTTACTTTTTGAGGATAACGCTATGGCCAAAAATGCTGAATCTAAAAGGTCAAAACACATTGACATTAAGCATCATTTCATTCGAGATCATGTATTAAAGGGTCATCTTAGAATTCAACATATTTCCACAAAGAATCAAGTTGCTGATGTATTTACAAAAGCTTTAGAAAAATGTAATTTTGTTGCAATTAGAGATTTGTTAAAATTATCTAATTGAGAGGGGGTGTTGTAATATATTTTGTTGTTCGCTGTAAACACTCTCCTGTACATATTTTGTTTGTGTTTGAATTTGATATTTTTTATATATTTGAAATAATTGTTAGTCAAAGAAAAAATACTGAGACGTGCACACATATTTCCTTAAATTAAATAAATTTAATTTTTATAAATAAATACGTTGATTTTCCATTTATTTAAATATAATAATCTAAAATAAAATAAACTTTATCTCGATATAAATATGTTTAAAAGATTTATGGAGGTTAAAGTGAATTACGAAGAGGGTCTAATATGGGAGTTTTGACTAATTATGGACCGACCATTATAAAATTAGGTGTCATCATTTCTGTATATTATTCTGTATATTTATTTGATTACCAACATTCTTAAAAAATTTATGGAGGTTAAAGTGGTTTTCGGAAGTGGGCCTTATATGAGAGCTACGACTAATTATGGACCGATCACAATAAAATTGTATCGTATTGTTTGTATATACATATAAGAAATATATTTGCGTTCAATATTATTTGGATACCAACATTTTTGAGAGAGTTATGCTCTTTTAAGTGATTTTCGGAAGTGGGCCTTATATGGGAGCTACGACTAATTATGGACCGATCTTTATGAAATTTGTAGATGTGACTTAGCTTCATTTAGTACTCATTTGTGATGAAATTCGTTTGGATACTTGCATTTATGATCGATAAACCCCAATTTCGGGAGGACATTTGTATGGGGGCCAGGTGAAATAATGGTCCGATTTCCACCAGTTTCAATCCCATCCATCCTTGGGCCGAAAAAATATCACGTACCGAATTTTATCGCAATATCTTTAAAATTGCGATCTGTACTCTGCGCACAAGCTTTACTTGGACAGCCAGCCAGACGGACGGTCGGACGGACATCGTTAAGGTGGGTGTGGGACCAATATTTTTTGGTGTTACAAACATATGCACAAATCCAATATACCCTTCTCACTATGGTGGTGTAGGGTATAAATATATTAAAATGCACAGTCATGCTATAAAATTTTTGGATAATCGCTCCATAATATTTCATTGCTCCCATTAGCGCCCATTTCTGAAAAGCTGTTTATACGACTATAATTTCTTACTTGTATTTGTTTAAATTTTTCAATTTCTGGAAAGATTTTCCAAATTTGCATTTATAGCCAAACTGGTTTATTGTGGTGCATTGAGTTTCTAATCGTTTATCACTATAATATTAATATACTGACAACTTAATTTTAATTTTGTACTTGAATGTTTTGGGTGTTTCAAGTTCTAAAGACTCAAGTAATGCCATTCTTGAAAATTTCATTCGATGAATGGCATTATAAATTCTAATTGATTAATGATGTACTATGTTCTAATTGTTTAAAATAAATAATTTCATAAAAACGTTCTATTTTTGCGTTGAGATCAATAATTTAATTTATTTGATCTTGCAAATCTCTTGTAAGAGTAAGCAACGTCAAACAAATTTGTCCTGAAACAAGTGGTTATATCAATCTACAATTTAAATATGCAGTTTGTCTCTTTTTCTGCAAAGTACTCTAAAATAAACATATGAATCCAATATCAATTACATAGAATATATGTTTGAAAAATTTAAAGGAAATTCATACTTTACATAATTTCCCCAAAATGTGTCACCTTATGCGCGCAATTTTACCTGTTAATGCCTGCGAAAATTTTAATGATTTTTTAATTAACTTAAAATGCAGCTGCTGTATATTAGTTTGGTACCTGTAAACGCACACACATTTTAAATCATAAAACGCTTAACTAAGTCTTTTATAAGGTAGAATCTAAACCTAACCTAACATTTTTCTTGAACACTTTGCAGTATATAAGGCTAACGATTTTTGAATTTCTTATACACAACCAAAAGACGCTTAGCACAGTAAACACCAAAAATTTGTATTGGAAATTTAAATAAATATTTTTTAAAATACCGCATTATTTTATAATTTTTGAAAATGGCGCCACAAACTAAAGTTGAATTTCATATTTTAAGTTTAAGATTTTTGCCAGTTATGTAAGTTTTAAATTTTCAGTGATCACTTATTAACTATTTAATAATAACAATTTATTTACAGCTCTCCTGAATATCCTAAAATTAAATCCACATACAGGACGGATCCTCCAAGTGAGTCCTTGAATCAAGTTCAAGATTGGGTACGTTTTATACAAACAATTTAATATTTTTTTTATCTAAATGTATGCTGATAAATAACTTTATTTCTGTTTTAGTTTGATGACGCTATGTCAAAGGAGATGTCGAGAATACCCTCCTCCCTAAGTGTGAGTTATTGTGAGTGGAGCATTACTTCAAATGATGTCAAATTATTTACGGTAAGGGGTTGTCTCTTCGATAACATCACTGTATTATTGGGCGAAGAAGCTATACATTGGACGTGTTATCACAGAAACACACTGGGTGTTCGTATCGTAGGACGTAGTCCTTTTACAGTAAATTATTGTGACTGCTGTTTAGATAGTCAGTATAAAATGATTATTGAATCCTTCAAGATCGATATAAATAGAGATTGCACCTGTAATTTATGCATAAAATTAATTAATTAATTAAAAATTTTAGGTTAACGTAGGCTATGAGATTTGTAAAACTTTGAAATAATTTTATTAAAAAAATATAAAAAGTAAAGAAAAAATCCAAAATTTAAAAATGTTTAAAAATAATTTCATTAAAAAAATATAAAAAATAAAAAAAAAATTCATATACATATTAAACATTTTTGTTTTAATTAATTTACTAAATTGGGATAATCTTTGGGCAAATCTTGTGTAGCAACTGGACAGATTTTCTTTTCGGGCTTGGGGATAGCTGGGCGAACAGTAGTAGGTTAATTTTAAAAGAAAAAATTAAAAACTATGAATATTTCTCCATTAAAATAACAATTAAAAAAAATACATTTAAAATTTTTTACATTCATATTAGTGTTTGTGACACACGTGAACAACCGAGTTAACAGAAATCTTCAACAGAGATTATCTCCTTAGGCCCAATAAAACAGTGCGTATTTAAGTGTAGTTTTAGTTAATTTTCATAAAAACTTAAGTTGCATTTAAATACAGATTCATTTTTTCAGTCATACTTAATTTCTGCTATGATTTTGTGGTAAAAATATGGTAGCACTTTGAAATGTCAACAAAATTATCGATATATTTCAGAAAACAGCTGATTTTTTAAATAAAATTTGCCAACAATTTTGTGTTTCGGTTTTTGTGTTTACTTGTTGTATTGTTTTGTGTGTTTTATTGTTTTATGTGTTTTATATATTAAATTTGGTGGCATTAATATGGATAAAAGAAGTCCCAACTTTTGACTTCTTGTTGGACGCTGTTAAAAAATATAGCAGCATGATTGAAAAGAAAAAAAAAACAAAAACAAATGTCAAAACCATATGTTCAATGTTTAAAACTTAAGTTGCACTTAAATGAACATCGTTGGGCATTTAAGTAGCATTTAAGTTTTTAGTGAAAAACAAAATTTTGTACTTAAATGCAATTTAAAAATAAATGGCACTTAAATACGCACTGTTTTATTGGGCCTTAGTGTGAAAGTAACAATAGGAGATATTTAATTTTAATATTAACACAATAAAGAAATACACAGTGGTAGAAATAGTTTGTTAGCTTTATGTCCAAAAGTGTCAAGTCCACATTATTTCAAAATTGAGATTTTAGCACATAATGATAGAATACTTAAAAAACACCTTTTGTACTTATTACTTATCACATAAGGATATATAAAATATAAAAACATAAAGCAACTCAATTAACTCAGTTTTGAACGTTTTCCAGAATCCATTAAAAAGTGTTTTTTTCTTAGTATGGTTTCTATATCACCTTATTATTGTTAATAAATAAATTGACCGTTCGTTATACAACATACTGGCATCTTGGACAAAAACACTGCGACGGTGAGTGCCCGGTTATGAGGAGTTTTACTGTATCAAGAAAGAAGACTACCTCCATATTATCCAAACTCATTTAACCGAGTTTGTGGACCACAGCGTATATCCTAAAAGAGAAGTTATTTTCCAACAAGGCGATGCCACTAAAAATACGGTAAGAATTGTTCAAAATTGGTTGTCTGGTCATTCATAATTTCAGCTGATGAAATGGCCTGCGCCAAGTCCAGAACACAACTCTATAGACAATTTGTGGTCTATATTGAAGAGATGATTGGGACAACATTTGGGTGCCAACCAGTACTTTCAATATTACATTTATTTTTACTAATACAATAAAGAGTAAATGGTAAAAATTTGACAAAACTTGTTTTGTTATTTATTAATTTAAATTTAACCCTTTAAGTAAAATCATCATTATTTTTAATAAACAAGACCGAAACTAATTACAGTTCAACCTTGGTATAAAGAATCTTAAGGGGATTAGAAAGAAAAACGTTATATTAAATAATTCGTTACAATGAGGTGAAGTTGCACTTATATTCGTTATAACGAGATAATAAAACATTTTGTATATAATTCATCGACTGCTTCTACTTTTTTAAATTGTGTAATTTATTATACTCGGATTTTAACATATTTACTTCAAATCGAATACACATGTTACTCTAGGTGAGGTAAAAATTAAGATTCATACTCCACGCCCCATCTCTCATGACTAAGAATACTTCTTTCGACCGCCTACCAAAAAATTAAATCGCCATATTTTGTGCATTTTTTTACCTACGTCGATGATATTTGTACATAGTTGTGAGTGGGTAAAGGGGCGTGGCCTCGCCCATGTAAACCAAAATTTAAAATCGTCATATGGGCATTTTTTGACCAACAGCGGCAGTATTTGCTATATATGGTATTGGCATGAATAGAAATACGTACCAAAAGAAAAGTGGAAAGAGCACGCCCCATTGATTGCGATATATTAATAATAATAATATTAATAATAATATAAAAAATAATAATATTAATAATAATATAAATAATGCAACAGCAACTCCCTTTTCGACATCGCCTGTGTCTGGAAATGTTTCTAACAAAACTACACAAATAGAACAAAATAATCAAAACAGCCAAACGTCAGAAACCTCCATAGATCCAAACAACCAAACGTCCGAAGTCATAAATAACGCTGAATCTCAATCAATGCCTAGAGAATTGCGCGTTATACCTCCAAAGAAGTCCGTTTTTGTATCCCGTTTCGCCTCTGACACAACCAGTGAACATATGGAATATTACTTAAAATCAAAATTGCCCTCAAGTACTTACACGTTTTCTTATTCCGAACCCAGAAGTATTGCGTCCTTTAAAATTGCTGTACCGAATGACATTTTCGATCGAGTTGTTGATCCCTGTTTCTTGCCAAATAATGCACTCGTTCGCGAATTTTTATATAGGCAAAATCGTAAAACAAACAACGTTGCACGACTTTCAGCAAACTTCTCGAAAGCACTTTTGACAGAATTATTGAAGGTTTGGATCCCGAGTATATCTGGGGACTTCAAAAAACTGATTTCAAGAGACAGGCAGACAGACCGACAGACAGACAGACGGACATGACTTAATCGACTTCGCTATCTATAAGGATCCAGAATATATATACTTTATAGGGTCGGAAAATTTTTTTGTGGAAATTACACACGGAATGACAAACTTATATATACCCTTCTTACGATGGTGAAGGGTATAATTAAGAAAATTGACATGAAACAGAAAATATCGTTTTCGATGGCGTACACAAATCATGACACCTAATTTTATAACTGTCGCACCATTAGTCAACTAAACATGTACAAATCTTTTAAAAGTGTTTATATCGAAATAAAATTAAACAAAAACAAGTAAGAAAGTATAGTCAGCCCGACAGTTTTTCAGATATGGGCGCTATATGGGAGATATTATCTGTTATGGACCGATCATCCAAAAATTTAGTGCCATGACTTCCGTGAATATAAATATTAAGTGTGTTAAACTGTTGTAATATATTTTGTTGTTCACTGTAAACACTCTCC
Organism: Bellardia pandia; assembly: GCA_916048285.2. Taxonomy (NCBI): domain Eukaryota; kingdom Metazoa; phylum Arthropoda; class Insecta; order Diptera; family Calliphoridae; genus Bellardia; species Bellardia pandia. The sequence goes on along the minus strand of OU696531.1, from coordinate 93,699,437 downwards.
TGTACATATTTTGTTTGTGTTTGAATTTGATATTTTTTTATATATTTGAAATAATTGTTAGTCAAAGAAAAAATACTGAGACGTGCACACATATTTCCTTAAATTAAATAAATTTAATTTTTATAAATAAATACGTTGATTTTCCATTTATTTAAATATAATAATCTAAAATAAAAGGTTATGGGCCCAGGGAAAAATCAACTGGTATTGCACAGTTTTCTGGTTCCAATTTCGATAATTGGAAGTTCCGAGTGGAGAGGCATCTTTCATCCGTATGTTGTATAAAAGCTGTTATTGAGTCAGCACCTACGGAAGCTGTTAGTCTCAGTGAATTTTTGAAAATGGATGCAAAAGCCCAAAATGTTTTAGTCTCTTTTATTCATGACGATTATATTGAGTATGTAAGAGATAAGAAGACTGCAAAGGAAATGTGGGAATCACTATGTTCTACGTTTGAAAAGAAATCAGCCCAAAATCAGACGTTAGTAAGAAAGGAGCTTGCCAAATTAAGATTTTGTGATGGAGATAATATGGTAAACCATTTATTAAAATTTGACTCTTTAATACGCCAATTGAAATCTGCTGGAGCGAAGCCTGAAGAAGCAGATTTAGTGTCTCAATTATTTTTGACTCTTCCCGAGTCATACGATGCTGTAGTTACTGCCTTGGAAAATCTACCATCAGAAGAGCTAAGTTTATCTATTGTGAAGCAACGTTTATTAGCTGAAGAATCCAAAAAGAAGCAGAGACAGTCAGATATTGTAGAAGAAAAGGTTACAGCTTTTAGTTCAAGAAAGAAGAAGGCTAAGTTTAACGGAAAATGTCATAAGTGTGGACGTTACGGTCACATGAAAAAGGATTGCCGCGTTAAAGAAGCAAAGGCTGCTGTTGGTACAAGTGTTAGTTTTATGGCTGATTCAAATCAACATCAAAGTAACAACAACGGTATATATGTAACTTTTGCATTAGATTCGGGTGCAACCGATCATTTTGTAAATGATAAAAAACTATTTTCAAATATAAATGAACTTGTTGAACCACGTTATATAAGTGTTGCAAAAGATGGAGAATTTGTGGTAGTTAAAAAAATTGGAGAAATTCAAGGCTTAAGCAACAATAATGTCAATTTAAACTTGAAAAATGTATTATTCAGTCCCAAAAGCCACTGTGGGGCGAAGCAGTAGTTACAAGCAATTATTTAATAAATAGAAGTCCTACAAAAGTATTAATAAATAATAAAACTCCAGCGGAAATGTGGTTTAATGAGAAACCCGATTTAACAAAACTTAAAGTTTTTGGCTGTTCTGCATATGCTTGGATTCCGAACCAAAAGCGAAAGAAATTGGATCCTAAAAGTAGTGAATACGTTATGGTGGGTTATTGTCCTAATGGATACAGACTATGGGACAAAAGAAACCGAGCTATAATTCTCTCTCGTGACTGCAAATTCAATGAATCATACTTTCCATTTAAGCTCATTAATAATAATGCATCAGAAATAAAAGTTATAGAATGTGTTAACAGTGATGATACAAATGCCTTTGATAGTGAAGATGAAGAATTAAACCAACAAGAGGGGGAAGGTGATAGTGGTGTTGTTTCGGTGGATATAATAGATGAATCAAATACTGACCCCAGTTCTGAAGCTACAACGAATCAAGAAACTGAATTTGAACAAGTGCCCAGGAGAAGTACAAGAGAACGAAAACCTCCAAGTAGATTTACCGAAATATATGAATCCATATTTGAAGCCGTTTGCAATGATGGTGTTCCTACCTCGTTTTCTGAAATTAAAAATTCAATAAATCGAGATCAGTGGCTTAAAGCTGTTAAAAGTGAACTAGACTCCATGGAGAAAAATAAAGTTTGGAATGTTGTCGAAAAACCAGCCAATAATAAACTTCTCAAATCTAGATTGGTCTTTGTAATCAAATCAGATTCTAGTGGAAACCCTGTTTGTTTTAAAGCAAGATTAGTTGCCAAAGGTTTCTTGCAAAAATTCGGCATTGATTATGATGAAACGTATTCTCCTGTGGCAAAATTAAGCACATTGCGTACTATATTAGCTGTTGGTGTTAAAAGAAGCTATATGTTTTACCAATTAGACGTTAAAACAGCGTTTTTACATGGTGAGCTCAAGAAAGACATTTACATGGAAATCCCAGAAGGTATGAACGTGAAATCAGGAATGGCCTTAAAGTTAATGAAATCTTTGTACGGATTGAAACAAAGTCCAAGATGTTGGAATCAAAAGATAAATATGGTTCTTGAAGGTCTTGGTTTCACAAGGTCACAACACGATTACTGCCTCTATACAAAATGTTTTAATAATAAAGTAATATTGCTACTACTTTATGTGGATGACGTTTTAATTGCTGGAAATGATTTAGATGATATTGAACGTGTTAAGAAAAAGCTATCTGAAGTTTTCGAAATGTCTGACTGTGGTAAACTGAAATATTATCTTGGCATAAAAATTGACTACAATATTGAAGATGGGCAAATGTACTTGAGCCAAACATCTAGTATTGATAAAATTTTATCGAAGTTTGCTATGACAGATTGTAACGTTTGTGATACTCCAATGGAAAAAGGCCTTCAATTAACACGCAATGAAAAAGAAATTTGTGAAAAACCTTATCGAGAACTCTTAGGAAGTTTGATGTATCTGATGCTGTGCGTACGTCCCGATATTTGCTACGCTGTGGGATACATGGGTCGGTATCAAGAACATTTTAAGGAAGTACATTGGTCAACTCTTAAGCGAATCCTCAGATACATAAAAGGAACCAAGTCACTTAAATTAAAATTTGACAAAACTTTTAAAAGTGAAGATATTCTAGTTGGTTACGTAGATGCTGATTGGGCTTCTAATACAGATGACCGAAAATCAACCAGTGGATATATTTTTTATGTGTATGGATGTCCAGTATCTTGGTGTAGTAAAAAACAAACAACAGTAGCTACTTCATCAAGCGAGGCTGAATATGTGGCTTTAAGCTTGGCTACATCTGAAGGCTTATGGTTGAAAGGAATTTTAGATGACATGAAGGTTACAACAGCTGAACAACCATTCTTACTTTTTGAGGATAACGCTGGGTGCATTGCTATGGCCAAAAATGCTGAATCTAAAAGGTCAAAACACATTGACATTAAGCATCATTTCATTCGAGATCATGTATTAAAGGGTCATCTTAGAATTCAACATATTTCCACAAAGAATCAAGTTGCTGATGTATTTACAAAAGCTTTAGAAAAATGTAATTTTGTTGCAATTAGAGATTTGTTAAAATTATCTAATTGAGAGGGGGTGTTGTAATATATTTTGTTGTTCGCTGTAAACACTCTCCTGTACATATTTTGTTTGTGTTTGAATTTGATATTTTTTATATATTTGAAATAATTGTTAGTCAAAGAAAAAATACTGAGACGTGCACACATATTTCCTTAAATTAAATAAATTTAATTTTTATAAATAAATACGTTGATTTTCCATTTATTTAAATATAATAATCTAAAATAAAATAAACTTTATCTCGATATAAATATGTTTAAAAGATTTATGGAGGTTAAAGTGAATTACGAAGAGGGTCTAATATGGGAGTTTTGACTAATTATGGACCGACCATTATAAAATTAGGTGTCATCATTTCTGTATATTATTCTGTATATTTATTTGATTACCAACATTCTTAAAAAATTTATGGAGGTTAAAGTGGTTTTCGGAAGTGGGCCTTATATGAGAGCTACGACTAATTATGGACCGATCACAATAAAATTGTATCGTATTGTTTGTATATACATATAAGAAATATATTTGCGTTTAATATTATTTGGATACCAACATTTTTGAGAGAGTTATGCTCTTTTAAGTGATTTTCGGAAGGGGCCTTATATGGGAGCTACGACTAATTATGGACCGATCACAATAAAATTGTATCGTATTGTTTGTATATACATATAAGAAATATATTTGCGTTCAATATTATTTGGATACCAACATTTTTGAGAGAGTTATGCTCTTTTAAGTGATTTTCGGAAGTGGGCCTTATATGGGAGCTACGACTAATTATGGACCGATCTTTATGAAATTTGTAGATGTGACTTAGCTTCATTTAGTACTCATTTGTGATGAAATTCGTTTGGATACTTGCATTTATGATCGATAAACCCCAATTTCGGGAGGACATTTGTATGGGGGCCAGGTGAAATAATGGACCGATTTCCACCAGTTTCAATCCATCCTTGGGCCGAACAAATATCACGTACCGAATTTTATCGCAATATCTTCAAAATTGCGATCTGTACTCTGCGCACAAGCTTTACTTGGACAGCCAGCCAGACGGACGGTCGGACGGTCATCGTTAAGGTGGGTGTGGGACCAATATTTTTTGGTGTTACAAACATATGCACAAATCCAATATACCCTTCTCACTATGGTGGTGTAGGGTATAAATATATTAAAATGCACAGTCATGCTATAAAATTTTTGTATAATCGTTCCATAATATTTCATTGCTCCCATTAGCGCCCATTTCTGAAAAGCTGTTTATACGACTATAATTTCTTACTTGTATTTGTTTAAATTTTTCAATTTCTGGAAAGATTTTCCAAATTTGCATTTATAGCCAAACTGGTTTATTGTGGTGCATTGAGTTTCTAATCGTTAATCACTATAATATTAATATACTGACAACTTAATTTTAATTTTGTACTTGAATGTTTTGGGTGTTTCAAGTTCTAAAGACTCAAGTAATGCCATTCTTGAAAATTTTATTCGATGAATGGCATTATAAATTCTAATTGATTAATGATGTACTATGTTCTAATTGTTTAAAATAAATAATTTCATAAAAACGTTCTATTTTTGCGTTGAGATCAATAATTTAATTTATTTGATGCTGTTTGATCTTGCAAATCTCTTGTAAGAGTAAGCAACGTCAAACAAATTTGTCCTGAAACAAGTGGTTACGCTTTTTTGAGTAAACATTTGCCAAATGTGACTATACCTTAAGAATGTGTTATAGAAAGAAAATTATATTTTTAAAGGTACTTTTAAAACGGGCCAGCTTACACTACTTTAAAAATCGTTTGAAAACATATCAATCTACAATTTAAATATGCAGTTTGTCTCTTTTTCTGCAAAGTACTCTAAAATAAACATATGAATCCAATATCATAGAATATATGTTTGAAAAATTTAAAGGAAATTCATACTTTACATAATTTTCCCAAAATGTGTCACCTTATGCACACATGTGCGCGCAATTTTACCTGTTAATGCCTGCGAAAATATTAATGATTTTTTAATTAACTTAAAATGCAGCTGCTGTATATTAGTTTGGTACCTGTAAACGCACACACATTTTAAATCATAAAACGCTTAACTAAGTCTTTTATAAGGTAGAATCTAAACCTAACCTAACATTTTTCTTGAACACTTTGCAGTATATAAGGCTAACGATTTTTGAATTTCTTATACACAACCAAAAGACGCTTAGCACAGTAAACACCAAAAATTTGTATTGGAAATTTAAATAAATATTTTTTAAAATACCGCATTATTTTATAATTTTTGAAAATGGCGCCACAAACTAAAGTTGAATTTCATATTTTAAGTTTAAGATTTTTGCCAGTTATGTAAGTTTTAAATTTTCAGTGATCACTTATTAACTATTTAATAATAACAATTTATTTACAGCTCTCCTGAATATCCTAAAATTAAATCCACATACAGGACGGATCCTCCAAGTGAGTCCTTGAATCAAGTTCAATATTGGGTACGTTTTATACAAACAATTTAATATTTTTTTTATCTAAATGTATGCTGATAAATAACTTTATTTCTGTTTTAGTTTGATGACGCTATGTCAAAGGAGATGTCGAGAATACCCTCCTCCCTAAGTGTGAGTTATTGTGAGTGGAGCATTACTTCAAATGATGTCAAATTATTTACGGTAAGGGGTTGTCTCTTCGATAACATCACTGTATTATTGGGCGAAGAAGCTATACATTGGACGTGTTATCACAGAAACACACTGGGTGTTCGTATCGTAGGACGTAGTCCTTTTACAGTAAATTATTGTGACTGCTGTTTAGATAGTCAGTATAAAATGATTATTGAATCCTTCAAGATCGATATAAATAGAGATTGCACCTGTAATTTATGCATAAAATTAATTAATTAATTAAAAATTTTAGGTTAACGTAGGCTATGAGATTTGTAAAACTTTGAAATAATTTTATTAAAAAAATATAAAAAGTAAAGAAAAAATTCAAAATTTAAAAATGTTTAAAAATAATTTCATTAAAAAAATATAAAAAATAAAAAAAAATTCATATACATATTAAACATTTTTGTTTTAATTAATTTACTAAATTGGGATAATCTTTGGGCAAATCTTGTGTAGCAACTGGACAGATTTTCTTTTCGGGCTTGGGGATAGCTGGGCGAACAGTAGTAGGTTAATTTTAAAAGAAAAAATTAAAAACTATGAATATTTCTCCATTAAAATAACAATTAAAAAAAATACATTTAAAATTTTTTACATTCATATTAGTGTTTGTGACACACGTGAACAACCGAGTTAACAGAAATCTTCAACAGAGATTATCTCCTTAGTGTGAAAGTAACAATAGGATATATTTAATTTTAATATTAACACAATAAAGAAATACAAAGTGGTAGAAATAGTTTGTTAGCTTTATGTCCAAAAGTGTCAAGTCCACTTTATTTCAAAATTGAGATTTTAGCACATAATGATAGAATACTTAAAAAACACCTTTTGTACTTAGTACTTATCACATAAGAGTTGATGCTTTTAATGGATTAATTGAGTATCGACAATACAATAAAGTTATAAGTAAATGTTCAAAGTTCACTAAAATATACAATATACACTGGCGTGCAAAACCGAGGGCATGCTCAATATGATTTTATTTAAAGGGTCATAAAATGATAAATAACGAAAGAAATATAATATTGATAACGAAACAAAAACAAAAAATTCAATATAAAAACATAAAACAACTCAATTAACTCAGTTTTGCACGTTTTCCAGAATCCATTAAAAAGTGTTTTTTTCTTAGTATGGTTTCTATATCACCTTATTATTGTTAATAAATAAATTGACCGTTCGTTATACAACATACTGGCATCTTGGACAAAAACACTGCGACGGTGAGTGTCTGGTTATGAGGAGTTTTACTGTATCAAGAAAGAAGACTACCTCCATATTATCCAAACTCATTTAACCGAGTTTGTGGACCACAGCGTATATCCTAAAAGAGAAGTTATTTTCCAACAAGGCGATGCCACTAAAAATACGGTAAGAATTGTTCAAAATTGGTTGTCTGGTCATTCATAATTTCAGCTGATGAAATGGCCTGCGCCAAGTCCAGAACACAACTCTATAGACAATTTGTGGTCTATATTGAAGAGATGATTGGGACAACATTTGGGTGCCAACCAGTACTTTCAATATTACATTTATTTTTACTAATACAATAAAGAGTAAATGGTAAAAATTTGACAAAACTTGTTTTGTTATTTATTAATTTAAATTTAACCCTTTAAGTAAAATCATCATTATTTTTAATAAACAAGACCGAAACTAATTACAGTTCAACCTTGGTATAAAGAATCTTAAGGGGATTAGAAAGAAAAACGTTATATTAAATAATTCGTTACAATGAGGTGAAGTTGCACTTATATTCGTTATAACGAGATAATAAAACATTTTGTATATAATTCATCGACTGCTTCTACTTTTTTAAATTGTGTAATTTATTATACTCGGATTTTAACATATTTACTTCAAATCGAATACACATGTTACTCTAGGTGAGGTAAAAATTAAGATTCATACTCCACGCCCCATCTCTCATGACTAAGAATACTTCTTTCGACCGCCTACCAAAAAATTAAATCGCCATATTTTGTGCATTTTTTTACCTACGTCGATGATATTTGATACATAGTTGTGAGTGGGTAAAGGGGCGTGGCCTCGCCCATGTAAACCAAAATTTAAAATCGTCATATGGGCATTTTTTGACCAACAGCGGCAGTATTTGCTATATATGGTATTGGCATGAATAGAAATACGTACCAAAAGAAAAGTGGAAAGAGCACGCCCCATTGATTGCGATATATTAATAATAATAATATTAATAATAATATAAAAAATAATAATATTAATAATAATATAAATAATGCAACAGCAACTCCCTTTTCGACATCGCCTGTGTCTGGAAATGTTTCTAACAAAACTACACAAATAGAACAAAATAATCAAAACAGCCAAACGTCAGAAACCTCCATAGATCCAAACAACCAAACGTCCGAAGTCATAAATAACGCTGAATCTCAATCAATGCCTAGAGAATTGCGCGTTATACCTCCAAAGAAGTCCGTTTTTGTATCCCGTTTCGCCTCTGACACAACCAGTGAACATATGGAATATTACTTAAAATCAAAATTGCCCTCAAGTACTTACACGTTTTCTTATTCCGAACCCAGAAGTATTGCGTCCTTTAAAATTGCTGTACCGAATGACATTTTCGATCGAGTTGTTGATCCCTGTTTCTTGCCAAATAATGCACTCGTTCGCGAATTTTTATATAGGCAAAATCGTAAAACAAACAACGTTGCACGACTTTCAGCAAACTTCTCGAAAGCACTTTTGACAGAATTATTGAAGGTTTGGATCCCGAGTATATCTGGGGACTTCAAAAAACTGATTTCAAGAGACAGGCAGACAGACCGACAGACAGACAGACGGACATGACTTAATCGACTTCGCTATCTATAAGGATCCAGAATATATATACTTTATAGGGTCGGAAAATTTTTTTGTGGAAATTACACACGGAATGACAAACTTATATATACCCTTCTTACGATGGTGAAGGGTATAATTAAGAAAATTGACATGAAACAGAAAATATCGTTTTCGATGGCGTACACAAATCATGACACCTAATTTTATAACTGTCGCACCATTAGTCAACTAAACATGTACAAATCTTTTAAAAGTGTTTATATCGAAATAAAATTAAACAAAAACAAGTAAGAAAGTATAGTCAGCCCGACAGTTTTTCAGATATGGGCGCTATATGGGAGATATTATCTGTTATGGACCGATCATCCAAAAATTTAGTGCCATGACTTCCGTGAATATAAATATTAAGTGTGTTAAACTGTTGTAATATATTTTGTTGTTCACTGTAAACACTCTCCTGTACATATTTTGTTTGTGTTTGAATTTGATATTTTTTATATATTTGAAATAATTGTTAGTCAAAGAAAAAATACTGAGACGTGCACACATATTTCCTTAAATTAAATAAATTTAATTTTTATAAATAAATACGTTGATTTTCCATTTATTTAAATATAATAATCTAAAATAAAAGGTTATGGGCCCAGGGAAAAATCAACTGGTATTGCACAGTTTTCTGGTTCCAATTTCGATAATTGGAAGTTCCGAGTGGAGAGGCATCTTTCATCCGTATGTTGTATAAAAGCTGTTATTGAGTCAGCACCTACGGAAGCTGTTAGTCTCAGTGAATTTTTGAAAATGGATGCAAAAGCCCAAAATGTTTTAGTCTCTTTTATTCATGACGATTATATTGAGTATGTAAGAGATAAGAAGACTGCAAAGGAAATGTGGGAATCACTATGTTCTACGTTTGAAAAGAAATCAGCCCAAAATCAGACGTTAGTAAGAAAGGAGCTTGCCAAATTAAGATTTTGTGATGGAGATAATATGGTAAACCATTTATTAAAATTTGACTCTTTAATACGCCAATTGAAATCTGCTGGAGCGAAGCCTGAAGAAGCAGATTTAGTGTCTCAATTATTTTTGACTCTTCCCGAGTCATACGATGCTGTAGTTACTGCCTTGGAAAATCTACCATCAGAAGAGCTAAGTTTATCTATTGTGAAGCAACGTTTATTAGCTGAAGAATCCAAAAAGAAGCAGAGACAGTCAGATATTGTAGAAGAAAAGGTTACAGCTTTTAGTTCAAGAAAGAAGAAGGCTAAGTTTAACGGAAAATGTCATAAGTGTGGACGTTACGGTCACATGAAAAAGGATTGCCGCGTTAAAGAAGCAAAGGCTGCTGTTGGTACAAGTGTTAGTTTTATGGCTGATTCAAATCAACATCAAAGTAACAACAACGGTATATATGTAACTTTTGCATTAGATTCGGGTGCAACCGATCATTTTGTAAATGATAAAAAACTATTTTCAAATATAAATGAACTTGTTGAACCACGTTATATAAGTGTTGCAAAAGATGGAGAATTTGTGGTAGTTAAAAAAATTGGAGAAATTCAAGGCTTAAGCAACAATAATGTCAATTTAAACTTGAAAAATGTATTATTCAGTCCCAAAAGCCACTGTGGGGCGAAGCAGTAGTTACAAGCAATTATTTAATAAATAGAAGTCCTACAAAAGTATTAATAAATAATAAAACTCCAGCGGAAATGTGGTTTAATGAGAAACCCGATTTAACAAAACTTAAAGTTTTTGGCTGTTCTGCATATGCTTGGATTCCGAACCAAAAGCGAAAGAAATTGGATCCTAAAAGTAGTGAATACGTTATGGTGGGTTATTGTCCTAATGGATACAGACTATGGGACAAAAGAAACCGAGCTATAATTCTCTCTCGTGACTGCAAATTCAATGAATCATACTTTCCATTTAAGCTCATTAATAATAATGCATCAGAAATAAAAGTTATAGAATGTGTTAACAGTGATGATACAAATGCCTTTGATAGTGAAGATGAAGAATTAAACCAACAAGAGGGGGAAGGTGATAGTGGTGTTGTTTCGGTGGATATAATAGATGAATCAAATACTGACCCCAGTTCTGAAGCTACAACGAATCAAGAAACTGAATTTGAACAAGTGCCCAGGAGAAGTACAAGAGAACGAAAACCTCCAAGTAGATTTACCGAAATATATGAATCCATATTTGAAGCCGTTTGCAATGATGGTGTTCCTACCTCGTTTTCTGAAATTAAAAATTCAATAAATCGAGATCAGTGGCTTAAAGCTGTTAAAAGTGAACTAGACTCCATGGAGAAAAATAAAGTTTGGAATGTTGTCGAAAAACCAGCCAATAATAAACTTCTCAAATCTAGATTGGTCTTTGTAATCAAATCAGATTCTAGTGGAAACCCTGTTTGTTTTAAAGCAAGATTAGTTGCCAAAGGTTTCTTGCAAAAATTCGGCATTGATTATGATGAAACGTATTCTCCTGTGGCAAAATTAAGCACATTGCGTACTATATTAGCTGTTGGTGTTAAAAGAAGCTATATGTTTTACCAATTAGACGTTAAAACAGCGTTTTTACATGGTGAGCTCAAGAAAGACATTTACATGGAAATCCCAGAAGGTATGAACGTGAAATCAGGAATGGCCTTAAAGTTAATGAAATCTTTGTACGGATTGAAACAAAGTCCAAGATGTTGGAATCAAAAGATAAATATGGTTCTTGAAGGTCTTGGTTTCACAAGGTCACAACACGATTACTGCCTCTATACAAAATGTTTTAATAATAAAGTAATATTGCTACTACTTTATGTGGATGACGTTTTAATTGCTGGAAATGATTTAGATGATATTGAACGTGTTAAGAAAAAGCTATCTGAAGTTTTCGAAATGTCTGACTGTGGTAAACTGAAATATTATCTTGGCATAAAAATTGACTACAATATTGAAGATGGGCAAATGTACTTGAGCCAAACATCTAGTATTGATAAAATTTTATCGAAGTTTGCTATGACAGATTGTAACGTTTGTGATACTCCAATGGAAAAAGGCCTTCAATTAACACGCAATGAAAAAGAAATTTGTGAAAAACCTTATCGAGAACTCTTAGGAAGTTTGATGTATCTGATGCTGTGCGTACGTCCCGATATTTGCTACGCTGTGGGATACATGGGTCGGTATCAAGAACATTTTAAGGAAGTACATTGGTCAACTCTTAAGCGAATCCTCAGATACATAAAAGGAACCAAGTCACTTAAATTAAAATTTGACAAAACTTTTAAAAGTGAAAAGTTGGTTACGTAGATGCTGATTGGGCTTCTAATACAGATGACCGAAAATCAACCAGTGGATATATTTTTTATGTGTATGGATGTCCAGTATCTTGGTGTAGTAAAAAACAAACAACAGTAGCTACTTCATCAAGCGAGGCTGAATATGTGGCTTTAAGCTTGGCTACATCTGAAGGCTTATGGTTGAAAGGAATTTTAGATGACATGAAGGTTACAACAGCTGAACAACCATTCTTACTTTTTGAGGATAACGCTGGGTGCATTGCTATGGCCAAAAATGCTGAATCTAAAAGGTCAAAACACATTGACATTAAGCATCATTTCATTCGAGATCATGTATTAAAGGGTCATCTTAGAATTCAACATATTTCCACAAAGAATCAAGTTGCTGATGTATTTACAAAAGCTTTAGAAAAATGTAATTTTGTTGCAATTAGAGATTTGTTAAAATTATCTAATTGAGAGGGGGTGTTGTAATATATTTTGTTGTTCGCTGTAAACACTCTCCTGTACATATTTTGTTTGTGTTTGAATTTGATATTTTTTATATATTTGAAATAATTGTTAGTCAAAGAAAAAATACTGAGACGTGCACACATATTTCCTTAAATTAAATAAATTTAATTTTTATAAATAAATACGTTGATTTTCCATTTATTTAAATATAATAATCTAAAATAAAATAAACTTTATCTCGATATAAATATGTTTAAAAGATTTATGGAGGTTAAAGTGAATTACGAAGAGGGTCTAATATGGGAGTTTTGACTAATTATGGACCGACCATTATAAAATTAGGTGTCATCATTTCTGTATATTATTCTGTATATTTATTTGATTACCAACATTCTTAAAAAATTTATGGAGGTTAAAGTGGTTTTCGGAAGTGGGCCTTATATGAGAGCTACGACTAATTATGGACCGATCACAATAAAATTGTATCGTATTGTTTGTATATACATATAAGAAATATATTTGCGTTTAATATTATTTGGATACCAACATTTTTGAGAGAGTTATGCTCTTTTAAGTGATTTTCGGAAGGGGCCTTATATGGGAGCTACGACTAATTATGGACCGATCACAATAAAATTGTATCGTATTGTTTGTATATACATATAAGAAATATATTTGCGTTCAATATTATTTGGATACCAACATTTTTGAGAGAGTTATGCTCTTTTAAGTGATTTTCGGAAGTGGGCCTTATATGGGAGCTACGACTAATTATGGACCGATCTTTATGAAATTTGTAGATGTGACTTAGCTTCATTTAGTACTCATTTGTGATGAAATTCGTTTGGATACTTGCATTTATGATCGATAAACCCCAATTTCGGGAGGACATTTGTATGGGGGCCAGGTGAAATAATGGACCGATTTCCACCAGTTTCAATCCATCCTTGGGCCGAACAAATATCACGTACCGAATTTTATCGCAATATCTTCAAAATTGCGATCTGTACTCTGCGCACAAGCTTTACTTGGACAGCCAGCCAGACGGACGGTCGGACGGTCATCGTTAAGGTGGGTGTGGGACCAATATTTTTTGGTGTTACAAACATATGCACAAATCCAATATACCCTTCTCACTATGGTGGTGTAGGGTATAAATATATTAAAATGCACAGTCATGCTATAAAATTTTTGTATAATCGTTCCATAATATTTCATTGCTCCCATTAGCGCCCATTTCTGAAAAGCTGTTTATACGACTATAATTTCTTACTTGTATTTGTTTAAATTTTTCAATTTCTGGAAAGATTTTCCAAATTTGCATTTATAGCCAAACTGGTTTATTGTGGTGCATTGAGTTTCTAATCGTTAATCACTATAATATTAATATACTGACAACTTAATTTTAATTTTGTACTTGAATGTTTTGGGTGTTTCAAGTTCTAAAGACTCAAGTAATGCCATTCTTGAAAATTTTATTCGATGAATGGCATTATAAATTCTAATTGATTAATGATGTACTATGTTCTAATTGTTTAAAATAAATAATTTCATAAAAACGTTCTATTTTTGCGTTGAGATCAATAATTTAATTTATTTGATGCTGTTTGATCTTGCAAATCTCTTGTAAGAGTAAGCAACGTCAAACAAATTTGTCCTGAAACAAGTGGTTACGCTTTTTTGAGTAAACATTTGCCAAATGTGACTATACCTTAAGAATGTGTTATTGAAAGAAAATTATATTTTTAAAGGTACTTTTAAAACGGGCCAGCTTACACTACTTTAAAAATCGTTTGAAAACATATCAATCTACAATTTAAATATGCAGTTTGTCTCTTTTTCTGCAAAGTACTCTAAAATAAACATATGAATCCAATATCATAGAATATATGTTTGAAAAATTTAAAGGAAATTCATACTTTACATAATTTTCCCAAAATGTGTCACCTTATGCACACATGTGCGCGCAATTTTACCTGTTAATGCCTGCGAAAATATTAATGATTTTTTAATTAACTTAAAATGCAGCTGCTGTATATTAGTTTGGTACCTGTAAACGCACACACATTTTAAATCATAAAACGCTTAACTAAGTCTTTTATAAGGTAGAATCTAAACCTAACCTAACATTTTTCTTGAACACTTTGCAGTATATAAGGCTAACGATTTTTGAATTTCTTATACACAACCAAAAGACGCTTAGCACAGTAAACACCAAAAATTTGTATTGGAAATTTAAATAAATATTTTTTAAAATACCGCATTATTTTATAATTTTTGAAAATGGCGCCACAAACTAAAGTTGAATTTCATATTTTAAGTTTAAGATTTTTGCCAGTTATGTAAGTTTTAAATTTTCAGTGATCACTTATTAACTATTTAATAATAACAATTTATTTACAGCTCTCCTGAATATCCTAAAATTAAATCCACATACAGGACGGATCCTCCAAGTGAGTCCTTGAATCAAGTTCAATATTGGGTACGTTTTATACAAACAATTTAATATTTTTTTTATCTAAATGTATGCTGATAAATAACTTTATTTCTGTTTTAGTTTGATGACGCTATGTCAAAGGAGATGTCGAGAATACCCTCCTCCCTAAGTGTGAGTTATTGTGAGTGGAGCATTACTTCAAATGATGTCAAATTATTTACGGTAAGGGGTTGTCTCTTCGATAACATCACTGTATTATTGGGCGAAGAAGCTATACATTGGACGTGTTATCACAGAAACACACTGGGTGTTCGTATCGTAGGACGTAGTCCTTTTACAGTAAATTATTGTGACTGCTGTTTAGATAGTCAGTATAAAATGATTATTGAATCCTTCAAGATCGATATAAATAGAGATTGCACCTGTAATTTATGCATAAAATTAATTAATTAATTAAAAATTTTAGGTTAACGTAGGCTATGAGATTTGTAAAACTTTGAAATAATTTTATTAAAAAAATATAAAAAGTAAAGAAAAAATTCAAAATTTAAAAATGTTTAAAAATAATTTCATTAAAAAAATATAAAAAATAAAAAAAAATTCATATACATATTAAACATTTTTGTTTTAATTAATTTACTAAATTGGGATAATCTTTGGGCAAATCTTGTGTAGCAACTGGACAGATTTTCTTTTCGGGCTTGGGGATAGCTGGGCGAACAGTAGTAGGTTAATTTTAAAAGAAAAAATTAAAAACTATGAATATTTCTCCATTAAAATAACAATTAAAAAAAATACATTTAAAATTTTTTACATTCATATTAGTGTTTGTGACACACGTGAACAACCGAGTTAACAGAAATCTTCAACAGAGATTATCTCCTTAGTGTGAAAGTAACAATAGGATATATTTAATTTTAATATTAACACAATAAAGAAATACAAAGTGGTAGAAATAGTTTGTTAGCTTTATGTCCAAAAGTGTCAAGTCCACTTTATTTCAAAATTGAGATTTTAGCACATAATGATAGAATACTTAAAAAACACCTTTTGTACTTAGTACTTATCACATAAGAGTTGATGCTTTTAATGGATTAATTGAGTATCGACAATACAATAAAGTTATAAGTAAATGTTCAAAGTTCACTAAAATATACAATATACACTGGCGTGCAAAACCGAGGGCATGCTCAATATGATTTTATTTAAAGGGTCATAAAATGATAAATAACGAAAGAAATATAATATTGATAACGAAACAAAAACAAAAAATTCAATATAAAAACATAAAACAACTCAATTAACTCAGTTTTGCACGTTTTCCAGAATCCATTAAAAAGTGTTTTTTTCTTAGTATGGTTTCTATATCACCTTATTATTGTTAATAAATAAATTGACCGTTCGTTATACAACATACTGGCATCTTGGACAAAAACACTGCGACGGTGAGTGTCTGGTTATGAGGAGTTTTACTGTATCAAGAAAGAAGACTACCTCCATATTATCCAAACTCATTTAACCGAGTTTGTGGACCACAGCGTATATCCTAAAAGAGAAGTTATTTTCCAACAAGGCGATGCCACTAAAAATACGGTAAGAATTGTTCAAAATTGGTTGTCTGGTCATTCATAATTTCAGCTGATGAAATGGCCTGCGCCAAGTCCAGAACACAACTCTATAGACAATTTGTGGTCTATATTGAAGAGATGATTGGGACAACATTTGGGTGCCAACCAGTACTTTCAATATTACATTTATTTTTACTAATACAATAAAGAGTAAATGGTAAAAATTTGACAAAACTTGTTTTGTTATTTATTAATTTAAATTTAACCCTTTAAGTAAAATCATCATTATTTTTAATAAACAAGACCGAAACTAATTACAGTTCAACCTTGGTATAAAGAATCTTAAGGGGATTAGAAAGAAAAACGTTATATTAAATAATTCGTTACAATGAGGTGAAGTTGCACTTATATTCGTTATAACGAGATAATAAAACATTTTGTATATAATTCATCGACTGCTCCTACTTTTTTAAATTGTGTAATTTATTATACTCGGATTTTAACATATTTACTTTAAATCGAATACACATGTTACTCTAGGTGAGGTAAAAATTAAGATTCATACTCCACGCCCCATCTCTCATGACTAAGAATACTTCTTTCGACCGCCTACCAAAAAATTAAATCGCCATATTTTGTGCATTTTTTTACCTACGTCGATGATATTTGATACATAGTTGTGAGTGGGTAAAGGGGCGTGGCCTCGCCCATGTAAACCAAAATTTAAAATCGTCATATGGGCATTTTTTGACCAACAGCGGCAGTATTTGCTATATATGGTATTGGCATGAATAGAAATACGTACCAAAAGAAAAGTGGAAAGAGCACGCCCCATTGATTGCGATATATTAATAATAATAATATTAATAATAATATAAAAAATAATAATATTAATAATAATATAAATAATGCAACAGCAACTCCCTTTTCGACATCGCCTGTGTCTGGAAATGTTTCTAACAAAACTACACAAATAGAACAAAATAATCAAAACAGCCAAACGTCAGAAACCTCCATAGATCCAAACAACCAAACGTCCGAAGTCATAAATAACGCTGAATCTCAATCAATGCCTAGAGAATTGCGCGTTATACCTCCAAAGAAGTCCGTTTTTGTATCCCGTTTCGCCTCTGACACAACCAGTGAACATATGGAATATTACTTAAAATCAAAATTGCCCTCAAGTACTTACACGTTTTCTTATTCCGAACCCAGAAGTATTGCGTCCTTTAAAATTGCTGTACCGAATGACATTTTCGATCGAGTTGTTGATCCCTGTTTCTTGCCAAATAATGCACTCGTTCGCGAATTTTTATATAGGCAAAATCGTAAAACAAACAACGTTGCACGACTTTCAGCAAACTTCTCGAAAGCACTTTTGACAGAATTATTGAAGGTTTGGATCCCGAGTATATCTGGGGACTTCAAAAAACTGATTTCAAGAGACAGGCAGACAGACCGACAGACAGACAGACGGACATGACTTAATCGACTTCGCTATCTATAAGGATCCAGAATATATATACTTTATAGGGTCGGAAAATTTTTTTGTGGAAATTACACACGGAATGACAAACTTATATATACCCTTCTTACGATGGTGAAGGGTATAATTAAGAAAATTGACATGAAACAGAAAATATCGTTTTCGATGGCGTACACAAATCATGACACCTAATTTTATAACTGTCGCACCATTAGTCAACTAAACATGTACAAATCTTTTAAAAGTGTTTATATCGAAATAAAATTAAACAAAAACAAGTAAGAAAGTATAGTCAGCCCGACAGTTTTTCAGATATGGGCGCTATATGGGAGATATTATCTGTTATGGACCGATCATCCAAAAATTTAGTGCCATGACTTCCGTGAATATAAATATTAAGTGTGTTAAACTGTTGTAATATATTTTGTTGTTCACTGTAAACACTCTCCTGTACATATTTTGTTTGTGTTTGAATTTGATATTTTTTTATATATTTGAAATAATTGTTAGTCAAAGAAAAAATACTGAGACGTGCACACATATTTCCTTAAATTAAATAAATTTAATTTTTATAAATAAATACGTTGATTTTCCATTTATTTAAATATAATAATCTAAAATAAAAGGTTATGGGCCCAGGGAAAAATCAACTGGTATTGCACAGTTTTCTGGTTCCAATTTCGATAATTGGAAGTTCCGAGTGGAGAGGCATCTTTCATCCGTATGTTGTATAAAAGCTGTTATTGAGTCAGCACCTACGGAAGCTGTTAGTCTCAGTGAATTTTTGAAAATGGATGCAAAAGCCCAAAATGTTTTAGTCTCTTTTATTCATGACGATTATATTGAGTATGTAAGAGATAAGAAGACTGCAAAGGAAATGTGGGAATCACTATGTTCTACGTTTGAAAAGAAATCAGCCCAAAATCAGACGTTAGTAAGAAAGGAGCTTGCCAAATTAAGATTTTGTGATGGAGATAATATGGTAAACCATTTATTAAAATTTGACTCTTTAATACGCCAATTGAAATCTGCTGGAGCGAAGCCTGAAGAAGCAGATTTAGTGTCTCAATTATTTTTGACTCTTCCCGAGTCATACGATGCTGTAGTTACTGCCTTGGAAAATCTACCATCAGAAGAGCTAAGTTTATCTATTGTGAAGCAACGTTTATTAGCTGAAGAATCCAAAAAGAAGCAGAGACAGTCAGATATTGTAGAAGAAAAGGTTACAGCTTTTAGTTCAAGAAAGAAGAAGGCTAAGTTTAACGGAAAATGTCATAAGTGTGGACGTTACGGTCACATGAAAAAGGATTGCCGCGTTAAAGAAGCAAAGGCTGCTGTTGGTACAAGTGTTAGTTTTATGGCTGATTCAAATCAACATCAAAGTAACAACAACGGTATATATGTAACTTTTGCATTAGATTCGGGTGCAACCGATCATTTTGTAAATGATAAAAAACTATTTTCAAATATAAATGAACTTGTTGAACCACGTTATATAAGTGTTGCAAAAGATGGAGAATTTGTGGTAGTTAAAAAAATTGGAGAAATTCAAGGCTTAAGCAACAATAATGTCAATTTAAACTTGAAAAATGTATTATTCAGTCCCAAAAGCCACTGTGGGGCGAAGCAGTAGTTACAAGCAATTATTTAATAAATAGAAGTCCTACAAAAGTATTAATAAATAATAAAACTCCAGCGGAAATGTGGTTTAATGAGAAACCTGATTTAACAAAACTTAAAGTTTTTGGCTGTTCTGCATATGCTTGGATTCCGAACCAAAAGCGAAAGAAATTGGATCCTAAAAGTAGTGAATACGTTATGGTGGGTTATTGTCCTAATGGATACAGACTATGGGACAAAAGAAACCGAGCTATAATTCTCTCTCGTGACTGCAAATTCAATGAATCATACTTTCCATTTAAGCTCATTAATAATAATGCATCAGAAATAAAAGTTATAGAATGTGTTAACAGTGATGATACAAATGCCTTTGATAGTGAAGATGAAAAATTAAACCAACAAGAGGGGGAAGGTGATAGTGGTGTTGTTTCGGTGGATATAATAGATGAATCAAATACTGACCCCAGTTCTGAAGCTACAACGAATCAAGAAACTGAATTTGAACAAGTGCCCAGGAGAAGTACAAGAGAACGAAAACCTCCAAGTAGATTTACCGAAATATATGAATCCATATTTGAAGCCGTTTGCAATGATGGTGTTCCTACCTCGTTTTCTGAAATTAAAAATTCAATAAATCGAGATCAGTGGCTTTTTTTTTTTTTTTTTTTTTTTAACTTCCCTTTATTATTACACCTGTCAACAAGATGACAATAAGTAATTTAATTTACAGAGGTGGGATGATAATTATCTTAAATCAGTATCTAAGATAACTTAAATCGAATTATTGAATGATAAGTAATATATAAATTTTTTTAGTATCGCTCAGCTAGATCTGAAGGTGTATACCGTTTAAGTCTTCTAGGTGCCAGGATTTCGTTTGCCGGCTTAAAGCTGTTAAAAGTGAACTAGACTCCATGGAGAAAAATAAAGTTTGGAATGTTGTCGAAAAACCAGCCAATAATAAACTTCTCAAATCTAGATGGGTCTTTGTAATCAAATCAGATTCTAGTGGAAACCCTGTTTGTTTTAAAGCAAGATTAGTTGCCAAAGGTTTCTTGCAAAAATTCGGCATTGATTATGATGAAACGTATTCTCCTGTGGCAAAATTAAGCACATTGCGTACTATATTAGCTGTTGGTGTTAAAAGAAGCTATATGTTTTACCAATTAGACGTTAAAACAGCGTTTTTACATGGTGAGCTCAAGAAAGACATTTACATGGAAATCCCAGAAGGTATGAACGTGAAATCAGGAATGGCCTTAAAGTTAATGAAATCTTTGTACGGATTGAAACAAAGTCCAAGATGTTGGAATCAAAAGATAAATATGGTTCTTGAAGGTCTTGGTTTCACAAGGTCACAACACGATTACTGCCTCTATACAAAATGTTTTAATAATAAAGTAATATTGCTACTACTTTATGTGGATGACGTTTTAATTGCTGGAAATGATTTAGATGATATTGAACGTGTTAAGAAAAAGCTATCTGAAGTTTTCGAAATGTCTGACTGTGGTAAACTGAAATATTATCTTGGCATAAAAATTGACTACAATATTGATAAAATTTTATCGAAGTTTGCTATGACAGATTGTAACGTTTGTGATACTCCAATGGAAAAAGGCCTTCAATTAACACGCAATGAAAAAGAAATTTGTGAAAAACCTTATCGAGAACTCTTAGGAAGTTTGATGTATCTGATGCTGTGCGTACGTCCCGATATTTGCTACGCTGTGGGATACATGGGTCGGTATCAAGAACATTTTAAGGAAGTACATTGGTCAACTCTTAAGCGAATCCTCAGATACATAAAAGGAACCAAGTCACTTAAATTAAAATTTGACAAAACTTTTAAAAGTGAAAAGTTGGTTACGTAGATGCTGATTGGGCTTCTAATACAGATGACCGAAAATCAACCAGTGGATATATTTTTTATGTGTATGGATGTCCAGTATCTTGGTGTAGTAAAAAACAAACAACAGTAGCTACTTCATCAAGCGAGGCTGAATATGTGGCTTTAAGCTTGGCTACATCTGAAGGCTTATGGTTGAAAGGAATTTTAGATGACATGAAGGTTACAACAGCTGAACAACCATTCTTACTTTTTGAGGATAACGCTGGGTGCATTGCTATGGCCAAAAATGCTGAATCTAAAAGGTCAAAACACATTGACATTAAGCATCATTTCATTCGAGATCATGTATTAAAGGGTCATCTTAGAATTCAACATATTTCCACAAAGAATCAAGTTGCTGATGTATTTACAAAAGCTTTAGAAAAATGTAATTTTGTTGCAATTAGAGATTTGTTAAAATTATCTAATTGAGAGGGGGTGTTGTAATATATTTTGTTGTTCGCTGTAAACACTCTCCTGTACATATTTTGTTTGTGTTTGAATTTGATATTTTTTATATATTTGAAATAATTGTTAGTCAAAGAAAAAATACTGAGACGTGCACACATATTTCCTTAAATTAAATAAATTTAATTTTTATAAATAAATACGTTGATTTTCCATTTATTTAAATATAATAATCTAAAATAAAATAAACTTTATCTCGATATAAATATGTTTAAAAGATTTATGGAGGTTAAAGTGAATTACGAAGAGGGTCTAATATGGGAGTTTTGACTAATTATGGACCGACCATTATAAAATTAGGTGTCATCATTTCTGTATATTATTCTGTATATTTATTTGATTACCAACATTCTTAAAAAATTTATGGAGGTTAAAGTGGTTTTCGGAAGTGGGCCTTATATGAGAGCTACGACTAATTATGGACCGATCACAATAAAATTGTATCGTATTGTTTGTATATACATATAAGAAATATATTTGCGTTTAATATTATTTGGATACCAACATTTTTGAGAGAGTTATGCTCTTTTAAGTGATTTTCGGAAGGGGCCTTATATGGGAGCTACGACTAATTATGGACCGATCACAATAAAATTGTATCGTATTGTTTGTATATACATATAAGAAATATATTTGCGTTCAATATTATTTGGATACCAACATTTTTGAGAGAGTTATGCTCTTTTAAGTGATTTTCGGAAGTGGGCCTTATATGGGAGCTACGACTAATTATGGACCGATCTTTATGAAATTTGTAGATGTGACTTAGCTTCATTTAGTACTCATTTGTGATGAAATTCGTTTGGATACTTGCATTTATGATCGATAAACCCCAATTTCGGGAGGACATTTGTATGGGGGCCAGGTGAAATAATGGACCGATTTCCACCAGTTTCAATCCATCCTTGGGCCGAACAAATATCACGTACCGAATTTTATCGCAATATCTTCAAAATTGCGATCTGTACTC
Source organism: Bellardia pandia (assembly GCA_916048285.2). NCBI lineage: Eukaryota > Metazoa > Arthropoda > Insecta > Diptera > Calliphoridae > Bellardia > Bellardia pandia. The sequence goes on along the minus strand of OU696531.1, from coordinate 93,676,469 downwards.
TGCGCACAAGCTTTACTTGGACAGCCAGCCAGACGGACGGTCGGACGGTCATCGTTAAGGTGGGTGTGGGACCAATATTTTTTGGTGTTACAAACATATGCACAAATCCAATATACCCTTCTCACTATGGTGGTGTAGGGTATAAATATATTAAAATGCACAGTCATGCTATAAAATTTTTGTATAATCGTTCCATAATATTTCATTGCTCCCATTAGCGCCCATTTCTGAAAAGCTGTTTATACGACTATAATTTCTTACTTGTATTTGTTTAAATTTTTCAATTTCTGGAAAGATTTTCCAAATTTGCATTTATAGCCAAACTGGTTTATTGTGGTGCATTGAGTTTCTAATCGTTAATCACTATAATATTAATATACTGACAACTTAATTTTAATTTTGTACTTGAATGTTTTGGGTGTTTCAAGTTCTAAAGACTCAAGTAATGCCATTCTTGAAAATTTTATTCGATGAATGGCATTATAAATTCTAATTGATTAATGATGTACTATGTTCTAATTGTTTAAAATAAATAATTTCATAAAAACGTTCTATTTTTGCGTTGAGATCAATAATTTAATTTATTTGATGCTGTTTGATCTTGCAAATCTCTTGTAAGAGTAAGCAACGTCAAACAAATTTGTCCTGAAACAAGTGGTTACGCTTTTTTGAGTAAACATTTGCCAAATGTGACTATACCTTAAGAATGTGTTATTGAAAGAAAATTATATTTTTAAAGGTACTTTTAAAACGGGCCAGCTTACACTACTTTAAAAATCGTTTGAAAACATATCAATCTACAATTTAAATATGCAGTTTGTCTCTTTTTCTGCAAAGTACTCTAAAATAAACATATGAATCCAATATCAATTACATAGAATATATGTTTGAAAAATTTAAAGGAAATTCATACTTTACATAATTTTCCCAAAATGTGTCACCTTATGCACACATGTGCGCGCAATTTTACCTGTTAATGCCTGCGAAAATATTAATGATTTTTTAATTAACTTAAAATGCAGCTGCTGTATATTAGTTTGGTACCTGTAAACGCACACACATTTTAAATCATAAAACGCTTAACTAAGTCTTTTATAAGGTAGAATCTAAACCTAACCTAACATTTTTCTTGAACACTTTGCAGTATATAAGGCTAACGATTTTTGAATTTCTTATACACAACCAAAAGACGCTTAGCACAGTAAACACCAAAAATTTGTATTGGAAATTTAAATAAATATTTTTTAAAATACCGCATTATTTTATAATTTTTGAAAATGGCGCCACAAACTAAAGTTGAATTTCATATTTTAAGTTTAAGATTTTTGCCAGTTATGTAAGTTTTAAATTTTCAGTGATCACTTATTAACTATTTAATAATAACAATTTATTTACAGCTCTCCTGAATATCCTAAAATTAAATCCACATACAGGACGGATCCTCCAAGTGAGTCCTTGAATCAAGTTCAAGATTGGGTACGTTTTATACAAACAATTTAATATTTTTTTTATCTAAATGTATGCTGATAAATAACTTTATTTCTGTTTTAGTTTGATGACGCTATGTCAAAGGAGATGTCGAGAATACCCTCCTCCGTAAGTGTGAGTTATTGTGAGTGGAGCATTACTTCAAATGATGTCAAATTATTTACGGTAAGGGGTTGTCTCTTCGATAACATCACTGTATTATTGGGCGAAGAAGCTATACATTGGACGTGTTATCACAGAAACACACTGGGTGTTCGTATCGTAGGACGTAGTCCTTTTACAGTAAATTATTGTGACTGCTGTTTAGATAGTCAGTATAAAATGATTATTGAATCCTTCAAGATCGATATAAATAGAGATTGCACCTGTAATTTATGCATAAAATTAATTAATTAATTAAAAATTTTAGGTTAACGTAGGCTATGAGATTTGTAAAACTTTGAAATAATTTTATTAAAAAAATATAAAAAGTAAAGAAAAAATTCAAAATTTAAAAATGTTTAAAAATAATTTCATTAAAAAAATATAAAAAATAAAAAAAAAATTCATATACATATTAAACATTTTTGTTTTAATTAATTTACTAAATTGGGATAATCTTTGGGCAAATCTTGTGTAGCAACTGGACAGATTTTCTTTTCGGGCTTGGGGATAGCTGCGCGAACAGTAGTAGGTTAATTTTAAAAGAAAAAATTAAAAACTATGAATATTTCTCCATTAAAATAACAATTAAAAAAAATACATTTAAAATTTTTTACATTCATATTAGTGTTTGTGACACACGTGAACAACCGAGTTAACAGAAATCTTCAACAGAGATTATCTCCTTAGTGTGAAAGTAACAATAGGATATATTTAATTTTAATATTAACATAATAAAGAAATACAAAGTGTTAGCTTTATGTCCAAAAGTGTCAAGTCCACTTTATTTCAAAATTGAGATTTTAGCACATAATGATAGAATACTTAAAAAACACCTTTTGTACTTAGTACTTATCACATAAGAGTTGATGCTTTTAATGGATTAATTGAGTATCGACAATACAATAAAGTTATAAGTAAATGTTCAAAGTTCACTAAAATATACAATATACACTGGCGTGCAAAACCGAGGGCATGCTCAATATGATTTTATTTAAAGGGTCATAAAATGATAAATAACGAAAGAAATATAATATTGAAAGTATTGATAACGAAACAAAAACAAAAAATTCAATATAAAAACATAAAACAACTCAATTAACTCAGTTTTGCACGTTTTCCAGAATCCATTAAAAAGTGTTTTTTTCTTAGTATGGTTTCTATATCACCTTATTATTGTTAATAAATAAATTGACCGTTCGTTATACAACATACTGGCATCTTGGACAAAAACACTGCGACGGTGAGTGTCTGGTTATGAGGAGTTTTACTGTATCAAGAAAGAAGACTACCTCCATATTATCCAAACTCATTTAACCGAGTTTGTGGACCACAGCGTATATCCTAAAAGAGAAGTTATTTTCCAACAAGGCGATGCCACTAAAAATACGGTAAGAATTGTTCAAAATTGGTTGTCTGGTCATTCATAATTTCAGCTGATGAAATGGCCTGCGCCAAGTCCAGAACACAACTCTATAGACAATTTGTGGTCTATATTGAAGAGATGATTGGGACAACATTTGGGTGCCAACCAGTACTTTCAATATTACATTTATTTTTACTAATACAATAAAGAGTAAATGGTAAAAATTTGACAAAACTTGTTTTGTTATTTATTAATTTAAATTTAACCCTTTAAGTAAAATCATCATTATTTTTAATAAACAAGACCGAAACTAATTACAGTTCAACCTTGGTATAAAGAATCTTAAGGGGATTAGAAAGAAAAACGTTATATTAAATAATTCGTTACAATGAGGTGAAGTTGCACTTATATTCGTTATAACGAGATAATAAAACATTTTGTATATAATTCATCGACTGCTCCTACTTTTTTAAATTGTGTAATTTATTATACTCGGATTTTAACATATTTACTTCAAATCGAATACACATGTTACTCTAGGTGAGGTAAAAATTAAGATTCATACTCCACGCCCCATCTCTCATGACTAAGAATACTTCTTTCGACCGCCTACCAAAAAATTAAATCGCCATATTTTGTGCATTTTTTTACCTACGTCGATGATATTTGATACATAGTTGTGAGCAAGAATGATAAAATAAAGATTACGCCAACGGGCGTAAAATTTTAAAATGCTCTGCGCATTTAGGCCCTGTGACGTCACACATTCTGTGTTTCTATTGGCTAATTTTTTCTCACTTGTTTTTTTAAATCATGTTTTGCTTGCATTTGCTCACTGCACTCTTCATGTTTATATTTTTTGTTGTTTTTTTTTTGTTTGTTGTTCTTTTTTAAACAGGTTGCCAACTATCACATAAAACACACATTTTTCGCAAGAAATTTTAATTCTAATACATGAAACATTATTGGTAACCCTTAGAATGGCCCTTCTACGTCACATAACGGGAAATCATGCGCATGGCGTAATCTTTATTTTATCATTCTTGGTTGTGAGTGGGTAAAGGGGCGTGGCCTCGCCCAAGTAAACCAAAATTTAAAATCGTCATATGGGCATTTTTTGACCAACAGCGGCAGTATTTGCTATATATGGTATTGGCATGAATAGAAATACGTACCAAAAGAAAAGTGGAAAGAGCACGCCCCATTGATTGCGATATATTAATAATATTAATAATAATATAAACAAGTAAGAGTGCTATATTCGGCTGTGCCGAATCTTAAATACCCTTCACCTAAGCGTAATAAGAAATACAGAAACTACACTGGTTAAAGGACTAGCATATCCTAATTCTGTGTTTTCTATTCAGTCTTAGTGCAATTTTATTAGTATTTGATATATTGTTTGAAAGACAATTTTACGACCAACATAATTTATGTTAAATATTTTGAAATGTTGTCTAATTTTTACCATTTTTAATTGATTTAATTACCAATTCTTATATGGCAGGTATGACATATTATGGGCCGATCTTCTTAAATTTTGGAACAGTTATTTTCATGCATATGAGGATATTTCACGTCGAATTTCAACATAATAACTGTATATTTAAGATATATATTAGTATTAACGTGGATTTCGGTAGTGGACCTTATGTGGGGGATATAGTCAAATATGGACTGATATTCTCAAAATCCAGCAGTTTGATTTAGGCATGTATGTAAATGATCCGTGTAAAATTTTGGATTGGTACCCTTATTTATAAGCGATTTATGAGTATTAAAGTGATTTTCGGAAAAGGGCTTTATATGGGGCATACGGTTAAGAATAGACCGAAATTCGCAAAATTTTGTGGAATGATTTTTGTATATATGTAAATTATCTGTACAAAGTTTTGAGTCGGTAACGATATTTATACAATATGGGAGCTCTTGTATGGGAGCTATGACCAGTTGTGGGCCGACCACCATAAAATTTAGTGCACCAATTTATTTGTCTAAAGAGTCTTTATGTCAAATTTTAGCCGTTTAGCATTATTCATATCTGTTTTATACGTATTTAAGTGAATTTTGGAAGTGGACTTTATATGGGGTCTATGGTCAAAGATGGACCGAACTAAAAAAAATTTCGTTTTGCGATTTCTTTTTGCATAAAACTTATTTTTGCTGAATTTTGTCGTGATATTCCAATTTTATAGGTATTTATGTATAATTGAGCAATATTTCGGAAAGATTTTTGTATGGGGGCTATGACCAATTTTGGGCCGACTACCATAAAATTTAGTACAACAATTTATTTGCCTAAAAAGAGTCTTTATGTCAAATTTTAGCCGTTTAACATTATTTATATCTGTTTTATGCGTATTTAAGTGAATTTTGGAAGTGGACTTTATATGGGGTCTATGATCAAAGATGGACCGAACTAAAAAAAATTTCGTTTTGCGATTTCTTTTTGCATAAAACTTATTTTTGCTGAATTTTGTCGTGATATTCCAATTTTATAGGTATTTATGTATAATTGAGCAATATTTCGGAAAGATTTTTGTATGGGGGCTATGACCAATTTTGGGCCGACTACCATAAAATTTAGTACAACAATTTATTTGCCTATAGAGAGTATTTATGTAAAATGTTAGCCGGTTAACATTATTTATATCTCTTTTATACGTATTTAAGTGAATTTTGGAAGTGGACTTTATATGGGGTCTATGGTCAAACATGGACCGAACTAAAAAAAATTTCGTTTTGCGATTTCTTTTTGCATAAAACTTATTTTTGCTGAATTTTGTCGTGATATTCCAATTTTATAGGCATTTATGTATAATTGAGCAATATTTCGGGAAGATTTTTGTATGGGGGCTATGATCAATTTTGGGCCGACCACCATAAAATTTAGTACACCAATTTATTTGTCTAAAAAGAGTCTTTATGTCAAATTTCAGCTGTTTAACATTATTTATATCTGTTTTATACGTATTTAAGTGAATTTTGGAAGTGGACTTTATATGGGGTCTATGGTCAAATATGGACCGAACTAAAAAAAAATTTCGGTTTGTGATTTCTTTTTGTATAAAACTTATTTTTGCTGAATTTTGTCTTGATATTCCAATTTTATAGGCATTTATGTATAATTGAGCAATATTTCGGGAAGATTTTTGTATGGGGGCTATGATCAATTTTGGGCCGACCACCATAAAATTTAGTACACCAATTTATTTGTCGAAAAAGAGTCTTTATGTCAAATTTCAGCTGTTTAACATTATTTATATCTGTTTTATATGTATTTAAGTGAATTTTGTAAGTGGACTTTATATGGGGTCTATGGTCAAATATGGACCGAACTAAAAAAAAATTTCGGTTTGTGATTTCTTTTTGTATAAGACTTATGTTTGCTGAATTTTGTCTAGATATTCCAATTTTATAGGCATTTATTTATCATTAAGCCATATTTCGGGAATATATATATTTGTATGGGGGCTATAAGAAATCATGTACCGATTCTTACTATTTTCCGCACACTTTCCTCTTTTATCATAAAAACAACGTATACAAAATTTCATCGTATTATCTGCAATATATTTCAAAATATTGCAATAAAATGGACGAAAAATACCAAATTTTTATGGAGGTGGTCTCACATATTGGTTCATAACTCTGGTTGACCTAAACCGATTTTGCTGATTTTAAATAGCAAACTTCTCGAAAGCACTTCTGACAGAATTATTGAAGGTTTGGATCCCGAGTATATCTGGGGACTTCAAAAAACTGATTTCAAGAGACAGACAGACAGACCGACAGACAGACAGACGGACATGACTTAATCGACTTCGCTATCTATAAGGATCCAGAATATATATACTTTATAGGGTCGGAAAATTTTTTTGTGGAAATTACACACGGAATGACAAACTTATATATACCCTTCTTACGATGGTGAAGGGTATAATTAAGAAAATTGACAAGGAAACAGAAAATATCGTTTTCGATGGCGTACACAAATCATGACACCTAATTTTATAACTGTCGCACCATTAGTCAACTAAACATGTACAAATCTTTTAAAAGTGTTTATATCGAAATAAAATTAAACAAAAACAAGTAAGAAAGTATAGTCAGCCCGACAGTTTTTCAGATATGGGCGCTATATGGGAGATATTATCTGTTATGGACCGATCATCCAAAAATTTAGTGCCATGACTTCCGTGAATATAAATATTAAGTGTGTTAAACTGTTGTAATATATTTTGTTGTTCACTGTAAACACTCTCCTGTACATATTTTGTTTGTGTTTGAATTTGATATTTTTTTATATATTTGAAATAATTGTTAGTCAAAGAAAAAATACTGAGACGTGCACACATATTTCCTTAAATTAAATAAATTTAATTTTTATAAATAAATACGTTGATTTTCCATTTATTTAAATATAATAATCTAAAATAAAAGGTTATGGGCCCAGGGAAAAATCAACTGGTATTGCACAGTTTTCTGGTTCCAATTTCGATAATTGGAAGTTCCGAGTGGAGAGGCATCTTTCATCCGTATGTTGTATAAAAGCTGTTATTGAGTCAGCACCTACGGAAGCTGTTAGTCTCAGTGAGTATGTAAGAGATAAGAAGACTGCAAAGGAAATGTGGGAATCACTATGTTCTACGTTTGAAAAGAAATCAGCCCAAAATCAGACGTTAGTAAGAAAGGAGCTTGCCAAATTAAGATTTTGTGATGGAGATAATATGGTAAACCATTTATTAAAATTTGACTCTTTAATACGCCAATTGAAATCTGCTGGAGCGAAGCCTGAAGAAGCAGATTTAGTGTCTCAATTATTTTTGACTCTTCCCGAGTCATACGATGCTGTAGTTACTGCCTTGGAAAATCTACCATCAGAAGAGCTAAGTTTATCTATTGTGAAGCAACGTTTATTAGCTGAAGAATCCAAAAAGAAGCAGAGACAGTCAGATATTGTAGAAGAAAAGGTTACAGCTTTTAGTTCAAGAAAGAAGAAGGCTAAGTTTAACGGAAAATGTCATAAGTGTGGACGTTACGGTCACATGAAAAAGGATTGCCGCGTTAAAGAAGCAAAGGCTGCTGTTGGTACAAGTGTTAGTTTTATGGCTGATTCAAATCAACATCAAAGTAACAACAACGGTATATATGTAACTTTTGCATTAGATTCGGGTGCAACCGATCATTTTGTAAATGATAAAAAACTATTTTCAAATATAAATGAACTTGTTGAACCACGTTATATAAGTGTTGCAAAAGATGGAGAATTTGTGGTAGTTAAAAAAATTGGAGAAATTCAAGGCTTAAGCAACAATAATGTCAATTTAAACTTGAAAAATGTATTATTCAGTCCCAAAAGCCACTGTGGGGCGAAGCAGTAGTTACAAGCAATTATTTAATAAATAGAAGTCCTACAAAAGTATTAATAAATAATAAAACTCCAGCGGAAATGTGGTTTAATGAGAAACCCGATTTAACAAAACTTAAAGTTTTTGGCTGTTCTGCATATGCTTGGATTCCGAACCAAAAGCGAAAGAAATTGGATCCTAAAAGTAGTGAATACGTTATGGTGGGTTATTGTCCTAATGGATACAGACTATGGGACAAAAGAAACCGAGCTATAATTCTCTCTCGTGACTGCAAATTCAATGAATCATACTTTCCATTTAAGCTCATTAATAATAATGCATCAGAAATAAAAGTTATAGAATGTGTTAACAGTGATGATACAAATGCCTTTGATAGTGAAGATGAAGAATTAAACCAACAAGAGGGGGAAGGTGATAGTGGTGTTGTTTCGGTGGATATAATAGATGAATCAAATACTGACCCCACCCAGCAAAAAATTATTAGGTTTCTGGAAGCAGTAAACAATTTTCATGCTTTCAAGTTCCGCTGTTTTAAAGCGCTTCCGAGGATGCACAAAAAGAAGGGAGAGATCTCTTGATTTGTTTTAAAGCACAAATAAGATAATCTCTCCCATATTGCATTTAAGTGAGAGAATAATAGCAATTTACAAGATTTGTTGTTGTTTAATGATTTTTTATAAGCAAGATGATACAATTAGATGACGAAATAAAAAGAATGCGACATTCAGTTATGATTGAATTTCAGAAGTGTAATGACTTAAAGTGTTTGTGCGCGTGTGAAAATTTAATAGTGTTTTTTTTTAATTGTTGACTGTACTATTTTATTATCAGGTTTGTTTATTTATGAATCTATACTAGTTTTGCCTTATGCATACATATTTTTTTTGTGAATTTTTGTAATAATGATTTTTATTATGAAATGATCTGTTAAAAAAAATACAAAAGAAAATTTAAGCACCGCGTTTATTTGTGTTTTTTTTTACCTATGTATATGTATTAAGATCTCTTATTTGTTTTGCAGAAATTTCGAGATGGAAGCCCGTCGAATTTCGCCAATTCATTCTCTACACCGGACTTATAGTAGTTGAAGAATTCTTAAGTCAAGAATATTTACGCATTCTTTTGCTAACATCATCATTTTTTTTTATTTCCAAAAATAGCATATTATTAACTTTTGAAGTTATTTTATTTATTAGCTTCATATTTACATACATGAATTACAAACATTTTTAACACTTTGTTTTTGTAGAATTTAAAATAAGAATTGATCTCATTTATGTTCTAAATTTATGTATATTTTGTAATTTTAAGCCATCTTATATTTAAATATGATTTAAACTGTCTTTTTTTAAACGTAAATAAATAAATTACAATATGTATATATGTATACAAGATTAAAAAAAAATTCTTTTAAATCTTCTACATGTCTAGTTATAGGAAATAAAAGAACAAAATGCGTGCAGAGCATCCTTGACGCTCTTCTAGATCGGTATCAAACAGTTATGATATATGCGCATTTTTTATGCTTTTAAAGAAGCACAGAAAAGAAGCATGATTTCAGCGCATTTTTTATTCTTTTAAAGAAGCGCAATAAAGAGACGTGATTTTATTGCGTTTTTGATGCTTTAAAAGAAGCGCAGTTTTATATCAAAAAAGAGAGCTCCAAAGTGGGACATCGTGAACAAAAATCATGCCTTTTGGAAGCGCTTTTCGAAGCAAGAATAACAATAACAACCAACAACTCTCGCTTACACTCTCGCCTCGGGCGAAGCAGTAGTTTTTGCTGGGCAGTTCTGAAGCTACAACGAATCAAGAAACTGAATTTGAACAAGTGCCCAGGAGAAGTACAAGAGAACGAAAACCTCCAAGTAGATTTACCGAAATATATGAATCCATATTTGAAGCCGTTTGCAATGATGGTGTTCCTACCTCGTTTTCTGAAATTAAAAATTCAATAAATCGAGATCAGTGGCTTTTTTTTTTTTTTTTTTTTTTTAACTTCCCTTTATTATTACACCTGTCAACAAGATGACAATAAGTAATTTAATTTACAGAGGTGGGATGATAATTATCTTAAATCAGTACCTAAGATAACTTAAATCGAATTATTGAATGATAAGTAATATATAAATTTTTTTAGTATCGCTCAGCTAGATCTGAAGGTGTATACCGTTTAAGTCTTCTAGGTGCCAGGATTTCGTTTGCCGGCTTAAAGCTGTTAAAAGTGAACTAGACTCCATGGAGAAAAATAAAGTTTGGAATGTTGTCGAAAAACCAGCCAATAATAAACTTCTCAAATCTAGATGGGTCTTTGTAATCAAATCAGATTCTAGTGGAAACCCTGTTTGTTTTAAAGCAAGATTAGTTGCCAAAGGTTTCTTGCAAAAATTCGGCATTGATTATGATGAAACGTATTCTCCTGTGGCAAAATTAAGCACATTGCGTACTATATTAGCTGTTGGTGTTAAAAGAAGCTATATGTTTTACCAATTAGACGTTAAAACAGCGTTTTTACATGGTGAGCTCAAGAAAGACATTTACATGGAAATCCCAGAAGGTATGAACGTGAAATCAGGAATGGCCTTAAAGTTAATGAAATCTTTGTACGGATTGAAACAAAGTCCAAGATGTTGGAATCAAAAGATAAATATGGTTCTTGAAGGTCTTGGTTTCACAAGGTCACAACACGATTACTGCCTCTATACAAAATGTTTTAATAATAAAGTAATATTGCTACTACTTTATGTGGATGACGTTTTAATTGCTGGAAATGATTTAGATGATATTGAACGTGTTAAGAAAAAGCTATCTGAAGTTTTCGAAATGTCTGACTGTGGTAAACTGAAATATTATCTTGGCATAAAAATTGACTACAATATTGAAGATGGGCAAATGTACTTGAGCCAAACATCTAGTATTGATAAAATTTTATCGAAGTTTGCTATGACAGATTGTAACGTTTGTGATACTCCAATGGAAAAAGGCCTTCAATTAACACGCAATGAAAAAGAAATTTGTGAAAAACCTTATCGAGAACTCTTAGGAAGTTTGATGTATCTGATGCTGTGCGTACGTCCCGATATTTGCTACGCTGTGGGATACATGGGTCGGTATCAAGAACATTTTAAGGAAGTACATTGGTCAACTCTTAAGCGAATCCTCAGATACATAAAAGGAACCAAGTCACTTAAATTAAAATTTGACAAAACTTTTAAAAGTGAAGATATTCTAGTTGGTTACGTAGATGCTGATTGGGCTTCTAATACAGATGACCGAAAATCAACCAGTGGATATATTTTTTATGTGTATGGATGTCCAGTATCTTGGTGTAGTAAAAAACAAACAACAGTAGCTACTTCATCAAGCGAGGCTGAATATGTGGCTTTAAGCTTGGCTACATCTGAAGGCTTATGGTTGAAAGGAATTTTAGATGACATGAAGGTTACAACAGCTGAACAACCATTCTTACTTTTTGAGGATAACGCTGGGTGCATTGCTATGGCCAAAAATGCTGAATCTAAAAGGTCAAAACACATTGACATTAAGCATCATTTCATTCGAGATCATGTATTAAAGGGTCATCTTAGAATTCAACATATTTCCACAAAGAATCAAGTTGCTGATGTATTTACAAAAGCTTTAGAAAAATGTAATTTTGTTGCAATTAGAGATTTGTTAAAATTATCTAATTGAGAGGGGGTGTTGTAATATATTTTGTTGTTCGCTGTAAACACTCTCCTGTACATATTTTGTTTGTGTTTGAATTTGATATTTTTTATATATTTGAAATAATTGTTAGTCAAAGAAAAAATACTGAGACGTGCACACATATTTCCTTAAATTAAATAAATTTAATTTTTATAAATAAATACGTTGATTTTCCATTTATTTAAATATAATAATCTAAAATAAAATAAACTTTATCTCGATATAAATATGTTTAAAAGATTTATGGAGGTTAAAGTGAATTACGAAGAGGGTCTAATATGGGAGTTTTGACTAATTATGGACCGACCATTATAAAATTAGGTGTCATCATTTCTGTATATTATTCTGTATATTTATTTGATTACCAACATTCTTAAAAAATTTATGGAGGTTAAAGTGGTTTTCGGAAGTGGGCCTTATATGAGAGCTACGACTAATTATGGACCGATCACAATAAACTTGTATCGTATTGTTTGTATATACATATAAGAAATATATTTGCGTTTAATATTATTTGGATACCAACATTTTTGAGAGAGTTATGCTCTTTTAAGTGATTTTCGGAAGGGGCCTTATATGGGAGCTACGACTAATTATGGACCGATCACAATAAAATTGTATCGTATTGTTTGTATATACATATAAGAAATATATTTGCGTTCAATATTATTTGGATACCAACATTTTTGAGAGAGTTATGCTCTTTTAAGTGATTTTCGGAAGTGGGCCTTATATGGGAGCTACGACTAATTATGGACCGATCTTTATGAAATTTGTAGATGTGACTTAGCTTCATTTAGTACTCATTTGTGATGAAATTCGTTTGGATACTTGCATTTATGATCGATAAACCCCAATTTCGGGAGGACATTTGTATGGGGGCCAGGTGAAATAATGGACCGATTTCCACCAGTTTCAATCCATCCTTGGGCCGAACAAATATCACGTACCGAATTTTATCGCAATATCTTCAAAATTGCGATCTGTACTCTGCGCACAAGCTTTACTTGGACAGCCAGCCAGACGGACGGTCGGACGGTCATCGTTAAGGTGGGTGTGGGACCAATATTTTTTGGTGTTACAAACATATGCACAAATCCAATATACCCTTCTCACTATGGTGGTGTAGGGTATAAATATATTAAAATGCACAGTCATGCTATAAAATTTTTGTATAATCGTTCCATAATATTTCATTGCTCCCATTAGCGCCCATTTCTGAAAAGCTGTTTATACGACTATAATTTCTTACTTGTATTTGTTTAAATTTTTCAATTTCTGGAAAGATTTTCCAAATTTGCATTTATAGCCAAACTGGTTTATTGTGGTGCATTGAGTTTCTAATCGTTAATCACTATAATATTAATATACTGACAACTTAATTTTAATTTTGTACTTGAATGTTTTGGGTGTTTCAAGTTCTAAAGACTCAAGTAATGCCATTCTTGAAAATTTTATTCGATGAATGGCATTATAAATTCTAATTGATTAATGATGTACTATGTTCTAATTGTTTAAAATAAATAATTTCATAAAAACGTTCTATTTTTGCGTTGAGATCAATAATTTAATTTATTTGATGCTGTTTGATCTTGCAAATCTCTTGTAAGAGTAAGCAACGTCAAACAAATTTGTCCTGAAACAAGTGGTTACGCTTTTTTGAGTAAACATTTGCCAAATGTGACTATACCTTAAGAATGTGTTATTGAAAGAAAATTATATTTTTAAAGGTACTTTTAAAACGGGCCAGCTTACACTACTTTAAAAATCGTTTGAAAACATATCAATCTACAATTTAAATATGCAGTTTGTCTCTTTTTCTGCAAAGTACTCTAAAATAAACATATGAATCCAATATCAATTACATAGAATATGTGTTTGAAAAATTTAAAGGAAATTCATACTTTACATAATTTTCCCAAAATGTGTCACCTTATGCACACATGTGCGCGCAATTTTACCTGTTAATGCCTGCGAAAATATTAATGATTTTTTAATTAACTTAAAATGCAGCTGCTGTATATTAGTTTGGTACCTGTAAACGCACACACATTTTAAATCATAAAACGCTTAACTAAGTCTTTTATAAGGTAGAATCTAAACCTAACCTAACATTTTTCTTGAACACTTTGCAGTATATAAGGCTAACGATTTTTGAATTTCTTATACACAACCAAAAGACGCTTAGCACAGTAAACACCAAAAATTTGTATTGGAAATTTAAATAAATATTTTTTAAAATACCGCATTATTTTATAATTTTTGAAAATGGCGCCACAAACTAAAGTTGAATTTCATATTTTAAGTTTAAGATTTTTGCCAGTTATGTAAGTTTTAAATTTTCAGTGATCACTTATTAACTATTTAATAATAACAATTTATTTACAGCTCTCCTGAATATCCTAAAATTAAATCCACATACAGGACGGATCCTCCAAGTGAGTCCTTGAATCAAGTTCAATATTGGGTACGTTTTATACAAACAATTTAATATTTTTTTTATCTAAATGTATGCTGATAAATAACTTTATTTCTGTTTTAGTTTGATGACGCTATGTCAAAGGAGATGTCGAGAATACCCTCCTCCCTAAGTGTGAGTTATTGTGAGTGGAGCATTACTTCAAATGATGTCAAATTATTTACGGTAAGGGGTTGTCTCTTCGATAACATCACTGTATTATTGGGCGAAGAAGCTATACATTGGACGTGTTATCACAGAAACACACTGGGTGTTCGTATCGTAGGACGTAGTCCTTTTACAGTAAATTATTGTGACTGCTGTTTAGATAGTCAGTATAAAATGATTATTGAATCCTTCAAGATCGATATAAATAGAGATTGCACCTGTAATTTATGCATAAAATTAATTAATTAATTAAAAATTTTAGGTTAACGTAGGCTATGAGATTTGTAAAACTTTGAAATAATTTTATTAAAAAAATATAAAAAGTAAAGAAAAAATTCAAAATTTAAAAATGTTTAAAAATAATTTCATTAAAAAAATATAAAAAATAAAAAAAAATTCATATACATATTAAACATTTTTGTTTTAATTAATTTACTAAATTGGGATAATCTTTGGGCAAATCTTGTGTAGCAACTGGACAGATTTTCTTTTCGGGCTTGGGGATAGCTGCGCGAACAGTAGTAGGTTAATTTTAAAAGAAAAAATTAAAAACTATGAATATTTCTCCATTAAAATAACAATTAAAAAAAATACATTTAAAATTTTTTACATTCATATTAGTGTTTGTGACACACGTGAACAACCGAGTTAACAGAAATCTTCAACAGAGATTATCTCCTTAGTGTGAAAGTAACAATAGGATATATTTAATTTTAATATTAACACAATAAAGAAATACAAAGTGGTAGAAATAGTTTGTTAGCTTTATGTCCAAAAGTGTCAAGTCCACTTTATTTCAAAATTGAGATTTTAGCACATAATGATAGAATACTTAAAAAACACCTTTTGTACTTAGTACTTATCACATAAGAGTTGATGCTTTTAATGGATTAATTGAGTATCGACAATACAATAAAGTTATAAGTAAATGTTCAAAGTTCACTAAAATATACAATATACACTGGCGTGCAAAACCGAGGGCATGCTCAATATGATTTTATTTAAAGGGTCATAAAATGATAAATAACGAAAGAAATATAATATTGAAAGTATTGATAACGAAACAAAAACAAAAAATTCAATATAAAAACATAAAACAACTCAATTAACTCAGTTTTGCACGTTTTCCAGAATCCATTAAAAAGTGTTTTTTTCTTAGTATGGTTTCTATATCACCTTATTATTGTTAATAAATAAATTGACCGTTCGTTATACAACATACTGGCATCTTGGACAAAAACACTGCGACGGTGAGTGTCTGGTTATGAGGAGTTTTACTGTATCAAGAAAGAAGACTACCTCCATATTATCCAAACTCATTTAACCGAGTTTGTGGACCACAGCGTATATCCTAAAAGAGAAGTTATTTTCCAACAAGGCGATGCCACTAAAAATACGGTAAGAATTGTTCAAAATTGGTTGTCTGGTCATTCATAATTTCAGCTGATGAAATGGCCTGCGCCAAGTCCAGAACACAACTCTATAGACAATTTGTGGTCTATATTGAAGAGATGATTGGGACAACATTTGGGTGCCAACCAGTACTTTCAATATTACATTTATTTTTACTAATACAATAAAGAGTAAATGGTAAAAATTTGACAAAACTTGTTTTGTTATTTATTAATTTAAATTTAACCCTTTAAGTAAAATCATCATTATTTTTAATAAACAAGACCGAAACTAATTACAGTTCAACCTTGGTATAAAGAATCTTAAGGGGATTAGAAAGAAAAACGTTATATTAAATAATTCGTTACAATGAGGTGAAGTTGCACTTATATTCGTTATCACGAGATAATAAAACATTTTGTATATAATTCATCGACTGCTCCTACTTTTTTAAATTGTGTAATTTATTATACTCGGATTTTAACATATTTACTTCAAATCGAATACACATGTTACTCTAGGTGAGGTAAAAATTAAGATTCATACTCCACGCCCCATCTCTCATGACTAAGAATACTTCTTTCGACCGCCTACCAAAAAATTAAATCGCCATATTTTGTGCATTTTTTTACCTACGTCGATGATATTTGATACATAGTTGTGAGCAAGAATGATAAAATAAAGATTACGCCAACGGGCGTAAAATTTTAAAATGCTCTGCGCATTTAGGCCCTGTGACGTCACACATTCTGTGTTTCTATTGGCTAATTTTTTCTCACTTGTTTTTTTAAATCATGTTTTGCTTGCATTTGCTCACTGCACTCTTCATGTTTATATTTTTTGTTGTTTTTTTTTTTGTTTGTTGTTCTTTTTTAAACAGATTTTATTTTAGAACTCTCAGAGAATTCATTTGCAAGGTTGCCAACTATCACATAAAACACACATTTTTCGCAAGAAATTTTAATTCTAATACATGAAACATTATTGGTAACCCTTAGAATGGCCCTTCTACGTCACATAACGGGAAATCATGCGCATGGCGTAATCTTTATTTTATCATTCTTGGTTGTGAGTGGGTAAAGGGGCGTGGCCTCGCCCAAGTAAACCAAAATTTAAAATCGTCATATGGGCATTTTTTGACCAACAGCGGCAGTATTTGCTATATATGGTATTGGCATGAATAGAAATACGTACCAAAAGAAAAGTGGAAAGAGCACGCCCCATTGATTGCGATATATTAATAATATTAATAATAATATAAACAAGTAAGAGTGCTATATTCGGCTGTGCCGAATCTTAAATACCCTTCACCTAAGCGTAATAAGAAATACAGAAACTACACTGGTTAAAGGACTAGCATATCCTAATTCTGTGTTTTCTATTCAGTCTTAGTGCAATTTTATTAGTATTTGATATATTGTTTGAAAGACAATTTTACGACCAACATAATTTATGTTAAATATTTTGAAATGTTGTCTAATTTTTACCATTTTTAATTGATTTAATTACCAATTCTTATATGGCAGGTATGACATATTATGGGCCGATCTTCTTAAATTTTGGAACAGTTATTTTCATGCATATGAGGATATTTCACGTCGAATTTCAACATAATAACTGTATATTTAAGATATATATTAGTATTAACATGGATTTCGGTAGTGGACCTTATGTGGGGGATATAGTCAAATATGGACTGATATTCTCAAAATCCAGCAGTTTGATTTAGGCATGTATGTAAATGATCCGTGTAAAATTTTGGATTGGTACCCTTATTTATAAGCGATTTATGAGTATTAAAGTGATTTTCGGAAAAGGGCTTTATATGGGGCATACGGTTAAGAATAGACCGAAATTCGCAAAATTTTGTGGAATGATTTTTGTATATATGTAAATGATCTGTACAAAGTTTTGAGTCGGTAACGATATTTATACAATATGGGAGCTCTTGTATGGGAGCTATGACCAGTTGTGGGCCGACCACCATAAAATTTAGTGCACCAATTTATTTGTCTAAAGAGTCTTTATGTCAAATTTTAGCCGTTTAGCATTATTCATATCTGTTTTATACGTATTTAAGTGAATTTTGGAAGTGGACTTTATATGGGGTCTATGGTCAAAGATGGACCGAACTAAAAAAAATTTCGTTTTGCGATTTCTTTTTGCATAAAACTTATTTTTGCTGAATTTTGTCGTGATATTCCAATTTTATAGGTATTTATGTATAATTGAGCAATATTTCGGAAAGATTTTTGTATGGGGGCTATGACCAATTTTGGGCCGACTACCATAAAATTTAGTACAACAATTTATTTGCCTAAAAAGAGTCTTTATGTCAAATTTTAGCCGTTCAGCATTATTCATATCTGTTTTATACGTATTTAAGTGAATTTTGGAAGTGGACTTTATATGGGGTCTATGGTCAAACATGGACCGAACTAAAAAAAATTTCGTTTTGCGATTTCTTTTTGTATAAGACTTATGTTTGCTGAATTTTGTCGAGATATTCCAATTTTATAGGCATTTATTTATCATTAAGCCATATTTTGTATGGGGGCTATAAGAAATCATGTACCGATTCTTACTATTTTCCGCACACTTTCCTCTTTTATCATAAAAACAACGTATACAAAATTTCATCGTATTATCTGCAATATATTTCAAAATATTGCAATAAAATGGACGAAAAATACCAAATTTTTATGGAGGTGGTCTCACATATTGGTTCATAACTCTGGTTGACCTAAACCGATTTTGCTGATTTTAAATAGCAAACTTCTCGAAAGCACTTCTGACAGAATTATTGAAGGTTTGGATCCCGAGTATATCTGGGGACTTCAAAAAACTGATTTCAAGAGACAGACAGACAGACCGACAGACAGACAGACGGACATGACTTAATCGACTTCGCTATCTATAAGGATCCAGAATATATATACTTTATAGGGTCGGAAAATTTTTTTGTGGAAATTACACACGGAATGACAAACTTATATATACCCTTCTTACGATGGTGAAGGGTATAATTAAGAAAATTGACAAGGAAACAGAAAATATCGTTTTCGATGGCGTACACAAATCATGACACCTAATTTTATAACTGTCGCACCATTAGTCAACTAAACATGTACAAATCTTTTAAAAGTGTTTATATCGAAATAAAATTAAACAAAAACAAGTAAGAAAGTATAGTCAGCCCGACAGTTTTTCAGATATGGGCGCTATATGGGAGATATTATCTGTTATGGACCGATCATCCAAAAATTTAGTGCCATGACTTCCGTGAATATAAATATTAAGTGTGTTAAACTGTTGTAATATATTTTGTTGTTCACTGTAAACACTCTCCTGTACATATTTTGTTTGTGTTTGAATTTGATATTTTTTTATATATTTGAAATAATTGTTAGTCAAAGAAAAAATACTGAGACGTGCACACATATTTCCTTAAATTAAATAAATTTAATTTTTATAAATAAATACGTTGATTTTCCATTTATTTAAATATAATAATCTAAAATAAAAGGTTATGGGCCCAGGGAAAAATCAACTGGTATTGCACAGTTTTCTGGTTCCAATTTCGATAATTGGAAGTTCCGAGTGGAGAGGCATCTTTCATCCGTATGTTGTATAAAAGCTGTTATTGAGTCAGCACCTACGGAAGCTGTTAGTCTCAGTGAATTTTTGAAAATGGATGCAAAAGCCCAAAATGTTTTAGTCTCTTTTATTCATGACGATTATATTGAGTATGTAAGAGATAAGAAGACTGCAAAGGAAATGTGGGAATCACTATGTTCTACGTTTGAAAAGAAATCAGCCCAAAATCAGACGTTAGTAAGAAAGGAGCTTGCCAAATTAAGATTTTGTGATGGAGATAATATGGTAAACCATTTATTAAAATTTGACTCTTTAATACGCCAATTGAAATCTGCTGGAGCGAAGCCTGAAGAAGCAGATTTAGTGTCTCAATTATTTTTGACTCTTCCCGAGTCATACGATGCTGTAGTTACTGCCTTGGAAAATCTACCATCAGAAGAGCTAAGTTTATCTATTGTGAAGCAACGTTTATTAGCTGAAGAATCCAAAAAGAAGCAGAGACAGTCAGATATTGTAGAAGAAAAGGTTACAGCTTTTAGTTCAAGAAAGAAGAAGGCTAAGTTTAACGGAAAATGTCATAAGTGTGGACGTTACGGTCACATGAAAAAGGATTGCCGCGTTAAAGAAGCAAAGGCTGCTGTTGGTACAAGTGTTAGTTTTATGGCTGATTCAAATCAACATCAAAGTAACAACAACGGTATATATGTAACTTTTGCATTAGATTCGGGTGCAACCGATCATTTTGTAAATGATAAAAAACTATTTTCAAATATAAATGAACTTGTTGAACCACGTTATATAAGTGTTGCAAAAGATGGAGAATTTGTGGTAGTTAAAAAAATTGGAGAAATTCAAGGCTTAAGCAACAATAATGTCAATTTAAACTTGAAAAATGTATTATTCAGTCCCAAAAGCCACTGTGGGGCGAAGCAGTAGTTACAAGCAATTATTTAATAAATAGAAGTCCTACAAAAGTATTAATAAATAATAAAACTCCAGCGGAAATGTGGTTTAATGAGAAACCCGATTTAACAAAACTTAAAGTTTTTGGCTGTTCTGCATATGCTTGGATTCCGAACCAAAAGCGAAAGAAATTGGATCCTAAAAGTAGTGAATACGTTATGGTGGGTTATTGTCCTAATGGATACAGACTATGGGACAAAAGAAACCGAGCTATAATTCTCTCTCGTGACTGCAAATTCAATGAATCATACTTTCCATTTAAGCTCATTAATAATAATGCATCAGAAATAAAAGTTATAGAATGTGTTAACAGTGATGATACAAATGCCTTTGATAGTGAAGATGAAAAATTAAACCAACAAGAGGGGGAAGGTGATAGTGGTGTTGTTTCGGTGGATATAATAGATGAATCAAATACTGACCCCAGTTCTGAAGCTACAACGAATCAAGAAACTGAATTTGAACAAGTGCCCAGGAGAAGTACAAGAGAACGAAAACCTCCAAGTAGATTTACCGAAATATATGAATCCATATTTGAAGCCGTTTGCAATGATGGTGTTCCTACCTCGTTTTCTGAAATTAAAAATTCAATAAATCGAGATCAGTGGCTTAAAGCTGTTAAAAGTGAACTAGACTCCATGGAGAAAAATAAAGTTTGGAATGTTGTCGAAAAACCAGCCAATAATAAACTTCTCAAATCTAGATGGGTCTTTGTAATCAAATCAGATTCTAGTGGAAACCCTGTTTGTTTTAAAGCAAGATTAGTTGCCAAAGGTTTCTTGCAAAAATTCGGCATTGATTATGATGAAACGTATTCTCCTGTGGCAAAATTAAGCACATTGCGTACTATATTAGCTGTTGGTGTTAAAAGAAGCTATATGTTTTACCAATTAGACGTTAAAACAGCGTTTTTACATGGTGAGCTCAAGAAAGACATTTACATGGAAATCCCAGAAGGTATGAACGTGAAATCAGGAATGGCCTTAAAGTTAATGAAATCTTTGTACGGATTGAAACAAAGTCCAAGATGTTGGAATCAAAAGATAAATATGGTTCTTGAAGGTCTTGGTTTCACAAGGTCACAACACGATTACTGCCTCTATACAAAATGTTTTAATAATAAAGTAATATTGCTACTACTTTATGTGGATGACGTTTTAATTGCTGGAAATGATTTAGATGATATTGAACGTGTTAAGAAAAAGCTATCTGAAGTTTTCGAAATGTCTGACTGTGGTAAACTGAAATATTATCTTGGCATAAAAATTGACTACAATATTGAAGATGGGCAAATGTACTTGAGCCAAACATCTAGTATTGATAAAATTTTATCGAAGTTTGCTATGACAGATTGTAACGTTTGTGATACTCCAATGGAAAAAGGCCTTCAATTAACACGCAATGAAAAAGAAATTTGTGAAAAACCTTATCGAGAACTCTTAGGAAGTTTGATGTATCTGATGCTGTGCGTACGTCCCGATATTTGCTACGCTGTGGGATACATGGGTCGGTATCAAGAACATTTTAAGGAAGTACATTGGTCAACTCTTAAGCGAATCCTCAGATACATAAAAGGAACCAAGTCACTTAAATTAAAATTTGACAAAACTTTTAAAAGTGAAAAGTTGGTTACGTAGATGCTGATTGGGCTTCTAATACAGATGACCGAAAATCAACCAGTGGATATATTTTTTATGTGTATGGATGTCCAGTATCTTGGTGTAGTAAAAAACAAACAACAGTAGCTACTTCATCAAGCGAGGCTGAATATGTGGCTTTAAGCTTGGCTACATCTGAAGGCTTATGGTTGAAAGGAATTTTAGATGACATGAAGGTTACAACAGCTGAACAACCATTCTTACTTTTTGAGGATAACGCTGGGTGCATTGCTATGGCCAAAAATGCTGAATCTAAAAGGTCAAAACACATTGACATTAAGCATCATTTCATTCGAGATCATGTATTAAAGGGTCATCTTAGAATTCAACATATTTCCACAAAGAATCAAGTTGCTGATGTATTTACAAAAGCTTTAGAAAAATGTAATTTTGTTGCAATTAGAGATTTGTTAAAATTATCTAATTGAGAGGGGGTGTTGTAATATATTTTGTTGTTCGCTGTAAACACTCTCCTGTACATATTTTGTTTGTGTTTGAATTTGATATTTTTTATATATTTGAAATAATTGTTAGTCAAAGAAAAAATACTGAGACGTGCACACATATTTCCTTAAATTAAATAAATTTAATTTTTATAAATAAATACGTTGATTTTCCATTTATTTAAATATAATAATCTAAAATAAAATAAACTTTATCTCGATATAAATATGTTTAAAAGATTTATGGAGGTTAAAGTGAATTACGAAGAGGGTCTAATATGGGAGTTTTGACTAATTATGGACCGACCATTATAAAATTAGGTGTCATCATTTCTGTATATTATTCTGTATATTTATTTGATTACCAACATTCTTAAAAAATTTATGGAGGTTAAAGTGGTTTTCGGAAGTGGGCCTTATATGAGAGCTACGACTAATTATGGACCGATCACAATAAAATTGTATCGTATTGTTTGTATATACATATAAGAAATATATTTGCGTTTAATAATATTTGGATACCAACATTTTTGAGAGAGTTATGCTCTTTTAAGTGATTTTCGGAAGGGGCCTTATATGGGTGCTACGACTAATTATGGACCGATCACAATAAAATTGTATCGTATTGTTTGTATATACATATAAGAAATATATTTGCGTTCAATATTATTTGGATACCAACATTTTTGAGAGAGTTATGCTCTTTTAAGTGATTTTCGGAAGTGGGCCTTATATGGGAGCTACAACTAATTATGGACCGATCTTTATGAAATTTGTAGATGTGACTTAGCTTCATTTAGTACTCATTTGTGATGAAATTCGTTTGGATACTTGCATTTATGATCGATAAACCCCAATTTCGGGAGGACATTTGTATGGGGGCCAGGTGAAATAATGGTCCGATTTCCACCAGTTTCATTCCCATCTATCCTTGGGCCCAAAAAATATCACGTACCGAATTTTATCGCAATATCTTTAAAATTGCGATCTGTACTCTGCGCACAAGCTTTACTTGGACAGCCAGCCAGACGGACGGTCGGACGGACATCGTTAAGGTGGGTGTGGGACCAATATTTTTTGGTTTTACAAACATATGCACAAATCCAATATACCCTTCTCACTATGGTGGTGTAGGGTATAAATATATTAAAATGCACAGTCATGCTATAAAATTTTTGGATAATCGTTCCATAATATTTCATTGCTCCCATTAGCGCCCATTTCTGAAAAGCTGTTTATACGACTATAATTTCTTACTTGTATTTGTTTAAATTTTTCAATTTCTGGAAAGATTTTCCAAATTTGCATTTATAGCCAAACTGGTTTATTGTGGTGCATTGAGTTTCTAATCGTTAATCACTATAATATTAATATACTGACAACTTAATTTTAATTTTGTACTTGAATGTTTTGGGTGTTTCAAGTTCTAAAGACTCAAGTAATGCCATTCTTGAAAATTTCATTCGATGAATGGCATTATAAATTCTAATTGATTAATGATGTACTATGTTCTAATTGTTTAAAATAAATAATTTCATAAAAACGTTCTATTTTTGCGTTGAGATCAATAATTTAATTTATTTGATCTTGCAAATCTCTTGTAAGAGTAAGCAACGTCAAACAAATTTGTCCTGAAACAAGTGGTTATATCAATCTACAATTTAAATATGCAGTTTGTCTCTTTTTCTGCAAAGTACTCTAAAATAAACATATGAATCCAATATCATAGAATATATGTTTGAAAAATTTAAAGGAAATTCATACTTTACATAATTTTCCCAAAATGTGTCACCTTATGCACACATGTGCGCGCAATTTTACCTGTTAATGCCTGCGAAAATATTAATGATTTTTTAATTAACTTAAAATGCAGCTGCTGTAAATTAGTTTGGTACCTGTAAACGCACACACATTTTAAATCATAAAACGCTTAACTAAGTCTTTTATAAGGTAGAATCTAAACCTAACCTAACATTTTTCTTGAACACTTTGCAGTATATAAGGCTAACGATTTTTGAATTTCTTATACACAACCAAAAGACGCTTAGCACAGTAAACACCAAAAATTTGTATTGGAAATTTAAATAAATATTTTTTAAAATACCGCATTATTTTATAATTTTTGAAAATGGCGCCACAAACTAAAGTTGAATTTCATATTTTAAGTTTAAGATTTTTGCCAGTTATGTAAGTTTTAAATTTTCAGTGATCACTTATTAACTATTTAATAATAACAATTTATTTACAGCTCTCCTGAATATCCTAAAATTAAATCCACATACAGGACGGATCCTCCAAGTGAGTCCTTGAATCAAGTTCAATATTGGGTACGTTTTATACAAACAATTTAATATTTTTTTTATCTAAATGTATGCTGATAAATAACTTTATTTCTGTTTTAGTTTGATGACGCTATGTCAAAGGAGATGTCGAGAATACCCTCCTCCCTAAGTGTGAGTTATTGTGAGTGGAGCATTACTTCAAATGATGTCAAATTATTTACGGTAAGGGGTTGTCTCTTCGATAACATCACTGTATTATTGGGCGAAGAAGCTATACATTGGACGTGTTATCACAGAAACACACTGGGTGTTCGTATCGTAGGACGTAGTCCTTTTACAGTAAATTATTGTGACTGCTGTTTAGATAGTCAGTATAAAATGATTATTGAATCCTTCAAGATCGATATAAATAGAGATTGCACCTGTAATTTATGCATAAAATTAATTAATTAATTAAAAATTTTAGGTTAACGTAGGCTATGAGATTTGTAAAACTTTGAAATAATTTTATTAAAAAAATATAAAAAGTAAAGAAAAAATTCAAAATTTAAAAATGTTTAAAAATAATTTCATTAAAAAAATATAAAAAATAAAAAAAAAATTCATATACATATTAAACATTTTTGTTTTAATTAATTTACTAAATTGGGATAATCTTTGGGCAAATCTTGTGTAGCAACTGGACAGATTTTCTTTTCGGGCTTGGGGATAGCTGCGCGAACAGTAGTAGGTTAATTTTAAAAGAAAAAATTAAAAACTATGAATATTTCTCCATTAAAATAACAATTAAAAAAAATACATTTAAAATTTTTTACATTCATATTAGTGTTTGTGACACACGTGAACAACCGAGTTAACAGAAATCTTCAACAGAGATTATCTCCTTAGTGTGAAAGTAACAATAGGATATATTTAATTTTAATATTAACACAATAAAGAAATACAAAGTGGTAGAAATAGTTTGTTAGCTTTATGTCCAAAAGTGTCAAGTCCACTTTATTTCAAAATTGAGATTTTAGCACATAATGATAGAATACTTAAAAAACACCTTTTGTACTTAGTACTTATCACATAAGAGTTGATGCTTTTAATGGATTAATTGAGTATCGACAATACAATAAAGTTATAAGTAAATGTTCAAAGTTCACTAAAATATACAATATACACTGGCGTGCAAAACCGAGGGCATGCTCAATATGATTTTATTTAAAGGGTCATAAAATGATAAATAACGAAAGAAATATAATATTGAAAGTATTGATAACGAAACAAAAACAAAAAATTCAATATAAAAACATAAAACAACTCAATTAACTCAGTTTTGCACGTTTTCCAGAATCCATTAAAAAGTGTTTTTTTCTTAGTATGGTTTCTATATCACCTTATTATTGTTAATAAATAAATTGACCGTTCGTTATACAACATACTGGCATCTTGGACAAAAACACTGCGACGGTGAGTGTCTGGTTATGAGGAGTTTTACTGTATCAAGAAAGAAGACTACCTCCATATTATCCAAACTCATTTAACCGAGTTTGTGGACCACAGCGTATATCCTAAAAGAGAAGTTATTTTCCAACAAGGCGATGCCACTAAAAATACGGTAAGAATTGTTCAAAATTGGTTGTCTGGTCATTCATAATTTCAGCTGATGAAATGGCCTGCGCCAAGTCCAGAACACAACTCTATAGACAATTTGTGGTCTATATTGAAGAGATGATTGGGACAACATTTGGGTGCCAACCAGTACTTTCAATATTACATTTATTTTTACTAATACAATAAAGAGTAAATGGTAAAAATTTGACAAAACTTGTTTTGTTATTTATTAATTTAAATTTAACCCTTTAAGTAAAATCATCATTATTTTTAATAAACAAGACCGAAACTAATTACAGTTCAACCTTGGTATAAAGAATCTTAAGGGGATTAGAAAGAAAAACGTTATATTAAATAATTCGTTACAATGAGGTGAAGTTGCACTTATATTCGTTATAACGAGATAATAAAACATTTTGTATATAATTCATCGACTGCTCCTACTTTTTTAAATTGTGTAATTTATTCTACTCGGATTTTAACATATTTACTTTAAATCGAATACACATGTTACTCTAGGTGAGGTAAAAATTAAGATTCATACTCCACGCCCCATCTCTCATGACTAAGAATACTTCTTTCGACCGCCTACCAAAAAATTAAATCGCCATATTTTGTGCATTTTTTTACCTACGTCGATGATATTTGATACATAGTTGTGAGTGGGTAAAGGGGCGTGGCCTCGCCCATGTAAACCAAAATTTAAAATCGTCATATGGGCATTTTTTGACCAACAGCGGCAGTATTTGCTATATATGGTATTGGCATGAATAGAAATACGTACCAAAAGAAAAGTGGAAAGAGCACGCCCCATTGATTGCGATATATTAATAATATTAGTAATAATATAAACAAGTAAGAGTGCTATATTCGGCTGTGCCGAATCTTAAATACCCTTCACCTAAGCGTAATAAGAAATACAGAAACTACACTGGTTAAAGGACTAGCATATCCTAATTCTGTGTTTTCTATTCAGTCTTAGTGCAATTTTATTAGTATTTGATATATTGTTTGAAAGACAATTTTACGACCAACATAATTTATGTTAAATATTTTGAAATGTTGTCTAATTTTTACCATTTTTAATTGATTTAATTACCAATTCTTATATGGCAGGTATGACATATTATGGGCCGACCTTCTTAAATTTTGGAACAGTTATTTTCATGCATATGAGGATATTTCACGTCGAATTTCAACATAATAACTGTATATTTAAGATATATATTAGTATTAACGTGGATTTCGGTAGTGGACCTTATGTGGGGGATATAGTCAAATATGGACTGATATTCTCAAAATCCAGCAGTTTGATTTAGGCATGTATGTAAATGATCCGTGTAAAATTTTGGATTGGTACCCTTATTTATAAGCGATTTATGAGTATTAAAGTGATTTTCGGAAAAGGGCTTTATATGGGGCATACGGTTAAGAATAGACCGAAATTCGCAAAATTTTGTGGAATGATTTTTGTATATATGTAAATGATCTGTACAAAGTTTTGAGTCGGTAACGATATTTATACAATATGGGAGCTCTTGTATGGGAGCTATGACCAGTTGTGGGCCGACCACCATAAAATTTAGTGCACCAATTTATTTGTCTAAAGAGTCTTTATGTCAAATTTTAGCCGTTTAGCATTATTCATATCTGTTTTATACGTATTTAAGTGAATTTTGGAAGTGGACTTTATATGGGGTCTATGGTCAAAGATGGACCGAACTAAAAAAAATTTCGTTTTGCGATTTCTTTTTGCATAAAACTTATTTTTGCTGAATTTTGTCGTGATATTCCAATTTTATAGGTATTTATGTATAATTGAGCAATATTTCGGAAAGATTT
This sequence comes from Bellardia pandia, assembly GCA_916048285.2. Taxonomy (NCBI): domain Eukaryota; kingdom Metazoa; phylum Arthropoda; class Insecta; order Diptera; family Calliphoridae; genus Bellardia; species Bellardia pandia. The sequence continues at coordinate 93,647,992 of OU696531.1, read as the reverse complement.
TTGTATGGGGGCTATGACCAATTTTGGGCCGACTACCATAAAATTTAGTACAACAATTTATTTGCCTAAAAAGAGTCTTTATGTCAAATTTTAGCCGTTTAACATTATTTATATCTGTTTTATGCGTATTTAAGTGAATTTTGGAAGTGGACTTTATATGGGGTCTATGATCAAAGATGGACCGAACTAAAAAAAATTTCGTTTTGCGATTTCTTTTTGCATAAAACTTATTTTTGCTGAATTTTGTCGTGATATTCCAATTTTATAGGTATTTATGTATAATTGAGCAATATTTCGGAAAGATTTTTGTATGGGGGCTATGACCAATTTTGGGCCGACTACCATAAAATTTAGTACAACAATTTATTTGCCTAAAAAGAGTCTTTATGTCAAATTTTAGCCGTTTAACATTATTTATATCTGTTTTATGCGTATTTAAGTGAATTTTGGAAGTGGACTTTATATGGGGTCTATGATCAAAGATGGACCGAACTAAAAAAAATTTCGTTTTGCGATTTCTTTTTGCATAAAACTTATTTTTGCTGAATTTTGTCGTGATATTCCAATTTTATAGGTATTTATGTATAATTGAGCAATATTTCGGAAAGATTTTTGTATGGGGGCTATGACCAATTTTGGGCCGACTACCATAAAATTTAGTACAACAATTTATTTGCCTATAGAGAGTATTTATGTAAAATGTTAGCCGGTTAACATTATTTATATCTCTTTTATACGTATTTAAGTGAATTTTGGAAGTGGACTTTATATGGGGTCTATGGTCAAACATGGACCGAACTAAAAAAAATTTCGTTTTGCGATTTCTTTTTGCATAAAACTTATTTTTGCTGAATTTTGTCGTGATATTCCAATTTTATAGGCATTTATGTATAATTGAGCAATATTTCGGGAAGATTTTTGTATGGGGGCTATGATCAATTTTGGGCCGACCACCATAAAATTTAGTACACCAATTTATTTGTCTAAAAAGAGTCTTTATGTCAAATTTCAGCTGTTTAACATTATTTATATCTGTTTTATACGTATTTAAGTGAATTTTGGAAGTGGACTTTATATGGGGTCTATGGTCAAATATGGACCGAACTAAAAAAAAATTTCGGTTTGTGATTTCTTTTTGTATAAAACTTATTTTTGCTGAATTTTGTCTTGATATTCCAATTTTATAGGCATTTATGTATAATTGAGCAATATTTCGGGAAGATTTTTGTATGGGGGCTATGATCAATTTTGGGCCGACCACCATAAAATTTAGTACACCAATTTATTTGTCGAAAAAGAGTCTTTATGTCAAATTTCAGCTGTTTAACATTATTTATATCTGTTTTATATGTATTTAAGTGAATTTTGTAAGTGGACTTTATATGGGGTCTATGGTCAAATATGGACCGAACTAAAAAAAAATTTCGGTTTGTGATTTCTTTTTGTATAAGACTTATGTTTGCTGAATTTTGTCTAGATATTCCAATTTTATAGGCATTTATTTATCATTAAGCCATATTTCGGGAATATATATATTTGTATGGGGGCTATAAGAAATCATGTACCGATTCTTACTATTTTCCGCACACTTTCCTCTTTTATCATAAAAACAACGTATACAAAATTTCATCGTATTATCTGCAATATATTTCAAAATATTGCAATAAAATGGACGAAAAATACCAAATTTTTATGGAGGTGGTCTCACATATTGGTTCATAACTCTGGTTGACCTAAACCGATTTTGCTGATTTTAAATAGCAAACTTCTCGAAAGCACTTCTGACAGAATTATTGAAGGTTTGGATCCCGAGTATATCTGGGGACTTCAAAAAACTGATTTCAAGAGACAGACAGACAGACCGACAGACAGACAGACGGACATGACTTAATCGACTTCGCTATCTATAAGGATCCAGAATATATATACTTTATAGGGTCGGAAAATTTTTTTGTGGAAATTACACACGGAATGACAAACTTATATATACCCTTCTTACGATGGTGAAGGGTATAATTAAGAAAATTGACAAGGAAACAGAAAATATCGTTTTCGATGGCGTACACAAATCATGACACCTAATTTTATAACTGTCGCACCATTAGTCAACTAAACATGTACAAATCTTTTAAAAGTGTTTATATCGAAATAAAATTAAACAAAAACAAGTAAGAAAGTATAGTCAGCCCGACAGTTTTTCAGATATGGGCGCTATATGGGAGATATTATCTGTTATGGACCGATCATCCAAAAATTTAGTGCCATGACTTCCGTGAATATAAATATTAAGTGTGTTAAACTGTTGTAATATATTTTGTTGTTCACTGTAAACACTCTCCTGTACATATTTTGTTTGTGTTTGAATTTGATATTTTTTTATATATTTGAAATAATTGTTAGTCAAAGAAAAAATACTGAGACGTGCACACATATTTCCTTAAATTAAATAAATTTAATTTTTATAAATAAATACGTTGATTTTCCATTTATTTAAATATAATAATCTAAAATAAAAGGTTATGGGCCCAGGGAAAAATCAACTGGTATTGCACAGTTTTCTGGTTCCAATTTCGATAATTGGAAGTTCCGAGTGGAGAGGCATCTTTCATCCGTATGTTGTATAAAAGCTGTTATTGAGTCAGCACCTACGGAAGCTGTTAGTCTCAGTGAATTTTTGAAAATGGATGCAAAAGCCCAAAATGTTTTAGTCTCTTTTATTCATGACGATTATATTGAGTATGTAAGAGATAAGAAGACTGCAAAGGAAATGTGGGAATCACTATGTTCTACGTTTGAAAAGAAATCAGCCCAAAATCAGACGTTAGTAAGAAAGGAGCTTGCCAAATTAAGATTTTGTGATGGAGATAATATGGTAAACCATTTATTAAAATTTGACTCTTTAATACGCCAATTGAAATCTGCTGGAGCGAAGCCTGAAGAAGCAGATTTAGTGTCTCAATTATTTTTGACTCTTCCCGAGTCATACGATGCTGTAGTTACTGCCTTGGAAAATCTACCATCAGAAGAGCTAAGTTTATCTATTGTGAAGCAACGTTTATTAGCTGAAGAATCCAAAAAGAAGCAGAGACAGTCAGATATTGTAGAAGAAAAGGTTACAGCTTTTAGTTCAAGAAAGAAGAAGGCTAAGTTTAACGGAAAATGTCATAAGTGTGGACGTTACGGTCACATGAAAAAGGATTGCCGCGTTAAAGAAGCAAAGGCTGCTGTTGGTACAAGTGTTAGTTTTATGGCTGATTCAAATCAACATCAAAGTAACAACAACGGTATATATGTAACTTTTGCATTAGATTCGGGTGCAACCGATCATTTTGTAAATGATAAAAAACTATTTTCAAATATAAATGAACTTGTTGAACCACGTTATATAAGTGTTGCAAAAGATGGAGAATTTGTGGTAGTTAAAAAAATTGGAGAAATTCAAGGCTTAAGCAACAATAATGTCAATTTAAACTTGAAAAATGTATTATTCAGTCCCAAAAGCCACTGTGGGGCGAAGCAGTAGTTACAAGCAATTATTTAATAAATAGAAGTCCTACAAAAGTATTAATAAATAATAAAACTCCAGCGGAAATGTGGTTTAATGAGAAACCCGATTTAACAAAACTTAAAGTTTTTGGCTGTTCTGCATATGCTTGGATTCCGAACCAAAAGCGAAAGAAATTGGATCCTAAAAGTAGTGAATACGTTATGGTGGGTTATTGTCCTAATGGATACAGACTATGGGACAAAAGAAACCGAGCTATAATTCTCTCTCGTGACTGCAAATTCAATGAATCATACTTTCCATTTAAGCTCATTAATAATAATGCATCAGAAATAAAAGTTATAGAATGTGTTAACAGTGATGATACAAATGCCTTTGATAGTGAAGATGAAGAATTAAACCAACAAGAGGGGGAAGGTGATAGTGGTGTTGTTTCGGTGGATATAATAGATGAATCAAATACTGACCCCAGTTCTGAAGCTACAACGAATCAAGAAACTGAATTTGAACAAGTGCCCAGGAGAAGTACAAGAGAACGAAAACCTCCAAGTAGATTTACCGAAATATATGAATCCATATTTGAAGCCGTTTGCAATGATGGTGTTCCTACCTCGTTTTCTGAAATTAAAAATTCAATAAATCGAGATCAGTGGCTTAAAGCTGTTAAAAGTGAACTAGACTCCATGGAGAAAAATAAAGTTTGGAATGTTGTCGAAAAACCAGCCAATAATAAACTTCTCAAATCTAGATGGGTCTTTGTAATCAAATCAGATTCTAGTGGAAACCCTGTTTGTTTTAAAGCAAGATTAGTTGCCAAAGGTTTCTTGCAAAAATTCGGCATTGATTATGATGAAACGTATTCTCCTGTGGCAAAATTAAGCACATTGCGTACTATATTAGCTGTTGGTGTTAAAAGAAGCTATATGTTTTACCAATTAGACGTTAAAACAGCGTTTTTACATGGTGAGCTCAAGAAAGACATTTACATGGAAATCCCAGAAGGTATGAACGTGAAATCAGGAATGGCCTTAAAGTTAATGAAATCTTTGTACGGATTGAAACAAAGTCCAAGATGTTGGAATCAAAAGATAAATATGGTTCTTGAAGGTCTTGGTTTCACAAGGTCACAACACGATTACTGCCTCTATACAAAATGTTTTAATAATAAAGTAATATTGCTACTACTTTATGTGGATGACGTTTTAATTGCTGGAAATGATTTAGATGATATTGAACGTGTTAAGAAAAAGCTATCTGAAGTTTTCGAAATGTCTGACTGTGGTAAACTGAAATATTATCTTGGCATAAAAATTGACTACAATATTGAAGATGGGCAAATGTACTTGAGCCAAACATCTAGTATTGATAAAATTTTATCGAAGTTTGCTATGACAGATTGTAACGTTTGTGATACTCCAATGGAAAAAGGCCTTCAATTAACACGCAATGAAAAAGAAATTTGTGAAAAACCTTATCGAGAACTCTTAGGAAGTTTGATGTATCTGATGCTGTGCGTACGTCCCGATATTTGCTACGCTGTGGGATACATGGGTCGGTATCAAGAACATTTTAAGGAAGTACATTGGTCAACTCTTAAGCGAATCCTCAGATACATAAAAGGAACCAAGTCACTTAAATTAAAATTTGACAAAACTTTTAAAAGTGAAGATATTCTAGTTGGTTACGTAGATGCTGATTGGGCTTCTAATACAGATGACCGAAAATCAACCAGTGGATATATTTTTTATGTGTATGGATGTCCAGTATCTTGGTGTAGTAAAAAACAAACAACAGTAGCTACTTCATCAAGCGAGGCTGAATATGTGGCTTTAAGCTTGGCTACATCTGAAGGCTTATGGTTGAAAGGAATTTTAGATGACATGAAGGTTACAACAGCTGAACAACCATTCTTACTTTTTGAGGATAACGCTGGGTGCATTGCTATGGCCAAAAATGCTGAATCTAAAAGGTCAAAACACATTGACATTAAGCATCATTTCATTCGAGATCATGTATTAAAGGGTCATCTTAGAATTCAACATATTTCCACAAAGAATCAAGTTGCTGATGTATTTACAAAAGCTTTAGAAAAATGTAATTTTGTTGCAATTAGAGATTTGTTAAAATTATCTAATTGAGAGGGGGTGTTGTAATATATTTTGTTGTTCGCTGTAAACACTCTCCTGTACATATTTTGTTTGTGTTTGAATTTGATATTTTTTATATATTTGAAATAATTGTTAGTCAAAGAAAAAATACTGAGACGTGCACACATATTTCCTTAAATTAAATAAATTTAATTTTTATAAATAAATACGTTGATTTTCCATTTATTTAAATATAATAATCTAAAATAAAATAAACTTTATCTCGATATAAATATGTTTAAAAGATTTATGGAGGTTAAAGTGAATTACGAAGAGGGTCTAATATGGGAGTTTTGACTAATTATGGACCGACCATTATAAAATTAGGTGTCATCATTTCTGTATATTATTCTGTGTATTTATTTGATTACCAACATTCTTAAAAAATTTATGGAGGTTAAAGTGGTTTTCGGAAGTGGGCCTTATATGAGAGCTACGACTAATTATGGACCGATCACAATAAAATTGTATCGTATTGTTTGTATATACATATAAGAAATATATTTGCGTTTAATAATATTTGGATACCAACATTTTTGAGAGAGTTATGCTCTTTTAAGTGATTTTCGGAAGGGGCCTTATATGGGTGCTACGACTAATTATGGACCGATCACAATAAAATTGTATCGTATTGTTTGTATATACATATAAGAAATATATTTGCGTTCAATATTATTTGGATACCAACATTTTTGAGAGAGTTATGCTCTTTTAAGTGATTTTCGGAAGTGGGCCTTATATGGGAGCTACGACTAATTATGGACCGATCTTTATGAAATTTGTAGATGTGACTTAGCTTCATTTAGTACTCATTTGTGATGAAATTCGTTTGGATACTTGCATTTATGATCGATAAACCCCAATTTCGGGAGGACATTTGTATGGGGGCCAGGTGAAATAATGGTCCGATTTCCACCAGTTTCATTCCCATCTATCCTTGGGCCCAAAAAATATCACGTACCGAATTTTATCGCAATATCTTTAAAATTGCGATCTGTACTCTGCGCACAAGCTTTACTTGGACAGCCAGCCAGACGGACGGTCGGACGGACATCGTTAAGGTGGGTGTGGGACCAATATTTTTTGGTTTTACAAACATATGCACAAATCCAATATACCCTTCTCACTATGGTGGTGTAGGGTATAAATATATTAAAATGCACAGTCATGCTATAAAATTTTTGGATAATCGTTCCATAATATTTCATTGCTCCCATTAGCGCCCATTTCTGAAAAGCTGTTTATACGACTATAATTTCTTACTTGTATTTGTTTAAATTTTTCAATTTCTGGAAAGATTTTCCAAATTTGCATTTATAGCCAAACTGGTTTATTGTGGTGCATTGAGTTTCTAATCGTTAATCACTATAATATTAATATACTGACAACTTAATTTTAATTTTGTACTTGAATGTTTTGGGTGTTTCAAGTTCTAAAGACTCAAGTAATGCCATTCTTGAAAATTTCATTCGATGAATGGCATTATAAATTCTAATTGATTAATGATGTACTATGTTCTAATTGTTTAAAATAAATAATTTCATAAAAACGTTCTATTTTTGCGTTGAGATCAATAATTTAATTTATTTGATCTTGCAAATCTCTTGTAAGAGTAAGCAACGTCAAACAAATTTGTCCTGAAACAAGTGGTTATATCAATCTACAATTTAAATATGCAGTTTGTCTCTTTTTCTGCAAAGTACTCTAAAATAAACATATGAATCCAATATCATAGAATATATGTTTGAAAAATTTAAAGGAAATTCATACTTTACATAATTTTCCCAAAATGTGTCACCTTATGCACACATGTGCGCGCAATTTTACCTGTTAATGCCTGCGAAAATATTAATGATTTTTTAATTAACTTAAAATGCAGCTGCTGTAAATTAGTTTGGTACCTGTAAACGCACACACATTTTAAATCATAAAACGCTTAACTAAGTCTTTTATAAGGTAGAATCTAAACCTAACCTAACATTTTTCTTGAACACTTTGCAGTATATAAGGCTAACGATTTTTGAATTTCTTATACACAACCAAAAGACGCTTAGCACAGTAAACACCAAAAATTTGTATTGGAAATTTAAATAAATATTTTTTAAAATACCGCATTATTTTATAATTTTTGAAAATGGCGCCACAAACTAAAGTTGAATTTCATATTTTAAGTTTAAGATTTTTGCCAGTTATGTAAGTTTTAAATTTTCAGTGATCACTTATTAACTATTTAATAATAACAATTTATTTACAGCTCTCCTGAATATCCTAAAATTAAATCCACATACAGGACGGATCCTCCAAGTGAGTCCTTGAATCAAGTTCAATATTGGGTACGTTTTATACAAACAATTTAATATTTTTTTTATCTAAATGTATGCTGATAAATAACTTTATTTCTGTTTTAGTTTGATGACGCTATGTCAAAGGAGATGTCGAGAATACCCTCCTCCCTAAGTGTGAGTTATTGTGAGTGGAGCATTACTTCAAATGATGTCAAATTATTTACGGTAAGGGGTTGTCTCTTCGATAACATCACTGTATTATTGGGCGAAGAAGCTATACATTGGACGTGTTATCACAGAAACACACTGGGTGTTCGTATCGTAGGACGTAGTCCTTTTACAGTAAATTATTGTGACTGCTGTTTAGATAGTCAGTATAAAATGATTATTGAATCCTTCAAGATCGATATAAATAGAGATTGCACCTGTAATTTATGCATAAAATTAATTAATTAATTAAAAATTTTAGGTTAACGTAGGCTATGAGATTTGTAAAACTTTGAAATAATTTTATTAAAAAAATATAAAAAGTAAAGAAAAAATTCAAAATTTAAAAATGTTTAAAAATAATTTCATTAAAAAAATATAAAAAATAAAAAAAAAATTCATATACATATTAAACATTTTTGTTTTAATTAATTTACTAAATTGGGATAATCTTTGGGCAAATCTTGTGTAGCAACTGGACAGATTTTCTTTTCGGGCTTGGGGATAGCTGCGCGAACAGTAGTAGGTTAATTTTAAAAGAAAAAATTAAAAACTATGAATATTTCTCCATTAAAATAACAATTAAAAAAAATACATTTAAAATTTTTTACATTCATATTAGTGTTTGTGACACACGTGAACAACCGAGTTAACAGAAATCTTCAACAGAGATTATCTCCTTAGTGTGAAAGTAACAATAGGATATATTTAATTTTAATATTAACACAATAAAGAAATACAAAGTGGTAGAAATAGTTTGTTAGCTTTATGTCCAAAAGTGTCAAGTCCACTTTATTTCAAAATTGAGATTTTAGCACATAATGATAGAATACTTAAAAAACACCTTTTGTACTTAGTACTTATCACATAAGAGTTGATGCTTTTAATGGATTAATTGAGTATCGACAATACAATAAAGTTATAAGTAAATGTTCAAAGTTCACTAAAATATACAATATACACTGGCGTGCAAAACCGAGGGCATGCTCAATATGATTTTATTTAAAGGGTCATAAAATGATAAATAACGAAAGAAATATAATATTGAAAGTATTGATAACGAAACAAAAACAAAAAATTCAATATAAAAACATAAAACAACTCAATTAACTCAGTTTTGCACGTTTTCCAGAATCCATTAAAAAGTGTTTTTTTCTTAGTATGGTTTCTATATCACCTTATTATTGTTAATAAATAAATTGACCGTTCGTTATACAACATACTGGCATCTTGGACAAAAACACTGCGACGGTGAGTGTCTGGTTATGAGGAGTTTTACTGTATCAAGAAAGAAGACTACCTCCATATTATCCAAACTCATTTAACCGAGTTTGTGGACCACAGCGTATATCCTAAAAGAGAAGTTATTTTCCAACAAGGCGATGCCACTAAAAATACGGTAAGAATTGTTCAAAATTGGTTGTCTGGTCATTCATAATTTCAGCTGATGAAATGGCCTGCGCCAAGTCCAGAACACAACTCTATAGACAATTTGTGGTCTATATTGAAGAGATGATTGGGACAACATTTGGGTGCCAACCAGTACTTTCAATATTACATTTATTTTTACTAATACAATAAAGAGTAAATGGTAAAAATTTGACAAAACTTGTTTTGTTATTTATTAATTTAAATTTAACCCTTTAAGTAAAATCATCATTATTTTTAATAAACAAGACCGAAACTAATTACAGTTCAACCTTGGTATAAAGAATCTTAAGGGGATTAGAAAGAAAAACGTTATATTAAATAATTCGTTACAATGAGGTGAAGTTGCACTTATATTCGTTATAACGAGATAATAAAACATTTTGTATATAATTCATCGACTGCTCCTACTTTTTTAAATTGTGTAATTTATTCTACTCGGATTTTAACATATTTACTTTAAATCGAATACACATGTTACTCTAGGTGAGGTAAAAATTAAGATTCATACTCCACGCCCCATCTCTCATGACTAAGAATACTTCTTTCGACCGCCTACCAAAAAATTAAATCGCCATATTTTGTGCATTTTTTTACCTACGTCGATGATATTTGATACATAGTTGTGAGTGGGTAAAGGGGCGTGGCCTCGCCCATGTAAACCAAAATTTAAAATCGTCATATGGGCATTTTTTGACCAACAGCGGCAGTATTTGCTATATATGGTATTGGCATGAATAGAAATACGTACCAAAAGAAAAGTGGAAAGAGCACGCCCCATTGATTGCGATATATTAATAATATTAGTAATAATATAAACAAGTAAGAGTGCTATATTCGGCTGTGCCGAATCTTAAATACCCTTCACCTAAGCGTAATAAGAAATACAGAAACTACACTGGTTAAAGGACTAGCATATCCTAATTCTGTGTTTTCTATTCAGTCTTAGTGCAATTTTATTAGTATTTGATATATTGTTTGAAAGACAATTTTACGACCAACATAATTTATGTTAAATATTTTGAAATGTTGTCTAATTTTTACCATTTTTAATTGATTTAATTACCAATTCTTATATGGCAGGTATGACATATTATGGGCCGACCTTCTTAAATTTTGGAACAGTTATTTTCATGCATATGAGGATATTTCACGTCGAATTTCAACATAATAACTGTATATTTAAGATATATATTAGTATTAACGTGGATTTCGGTAGTGGACCTTATGTGGGGGATATAGTCAAATATGGACTGATATTCTCAAAATCCAGCAGTTTGATTTAGGCATGTATGTAAATGATCCGTGTAAAATTTTGGATTGGTACCCTTATTTATAAGCGATTTATGAGTATTAAAGTGATTTTCGGAAAAGGGCTTTATATGGGGCATACGGTTAAGAATAGACCGAAATTCGCAAAATTTTGTGGAATGATTTTTGTATATATGTAAATGATCTGTACAAAGTTTTGAGTCGGTAACGATATTTATACAATATGGGAGCTCTTGTATGGGAGCTATGACCAGTTGTGGGCCGACCACCATAAAATTTAGTGCACCAATTTATTTGTCTAAAGAGTCTTTATGTCAAATTTTAGCCGTTTAGCATTATTCATATCTGTTTTATACGTATTTAAGTGAATTTTGGAAGTGGACTTTATATGGGGTCTATGGTCAAAGATGGACCGAACTAAAAAAAATTTCGTTTTGCGATTTCTTTTTGCATAAAACTTATTTTTGCTGAATTTTGTCGTGATATTCCAATTTTATAGGTATTTATGTATAATTGAGCAATATTTCGGGAAGATTTTTGTATGGGGGCTATGATCAATTTTGGGCCGACCACCATAAAATTTAGTACACCAATTTATTTGTCGAAAAAGAGTCTTTATGTCAAATTTCAGCTGTTTAACATTATTTATATCTGTTTTATATGTATTTAAGTGAATTTTGTAAGTGGACTTTATATGGGGTCTATGGTCAAATATGGACCGAACTAAAAAAAAATTTCGGTTTGTGATTTCTTTTTGTATAAGACTTATGTTTGCTGAATTTTGTCTAGATATTCCAATTTTATAGGCATTTATTTATCATTAAGCCATATTTCGGGAATATATATATTTGTATGGGGGCTATAAGAAATCATGTACCGATTCTTACTATTTTCCGCACACTTTTATAAGAAATCATGTACCGATTCTTACTATTTTCCGCACACTTTCCTCTTTTATCATAAAAACAACGTATACAAAATGTCATCGTATTATCTGCAATATATTTCAAAATATTGCAATAAAATGGACGAAAAATACCAAATTTTTATGGAGGTGGTCTCACATATTGGTTCATAACTCTGGTTGACCTAAACCGATTTTGCTGATTTTAAATAGCAAACTTCTCGAAAGCACTTCTGACAGAATTATTGAAGGTTTGGATCCCGAGTATATCTGGGGACTTCAAAAAACTGATTTCAAGAGACAGACAGACAGACCGACAGACAGACAGACGGACATGACTTAATCGACTTCGCTATCTATAAGGATCCAGAATATATATACTTTATAGGGTCGGAAAATTTTTTTGTGGAAATTACACACGGAATGACAAACTTATATATACCCTTCTTACGATGGTGAAGGGTATAATTAAGAAAATTGACAAGGAAACAGAAAATATCGTTTTCGATGGCGTACACAAATCATGACACCTAATTTTATAACTGTCGCACCATTAGTCAACTAAACATGTACAAATCTTTTAAAAGTGTTTATATCGAAATAAAATTAAACAAAAACAAGTAAGAAAGTATAGTCAGCCCGACAGTTTTTCAGATATGGGCGCTATATGGGAGATATTATCTGTTATGGACCGATCATCCAAAAATTTAGTGGCATGACTTCCGTGAATATAAATATTAAGTGTGTTAAACTGTTGTAATATATTTTGTTGTTCACTGTAAACACTCTCCTGTACATATTTTGTTTGTGTTTGAATTTGATATTTTTTTATATATTTGAAATAATTGTTAGTCAAAGAAAAAATACTGAGACGTGCACACATATTTCCTTAAATTAAATAAATTTAATTTTTATAAATAAATACGTTGATTTTCCATTTATTTAAATATAATAATCTAAAATAAAAGGTTATGGGCCCAGGGAAAAATCAACTGGTATTGCACAGTTTTCTGGTTCCAATTTCGATAATTGGAAGTTCCGAGTGGAGAGGCATCTTTCATCCGTATGTTGTATAAAAGCTGTTATTGAGTTTGAGTCAGCACCTACGGAAGCTGTTAGTCTCAGTGAATTTTTGAAAATGGATGCAAAAGCCCAAAATGTTTTAGTCTCTTTTATTCATGACGATTATATTGAGTATGTAAGAGATAAGAAGACTGCAAAGGAAATGTGGGAATCACTATGTTCTACGTTTGAAAAGAAATCAGCCCAAAATCAGACGTTAGTAAGAAAGGAGCTTGCCAAATTAAGATTTTGTGATGGAGATAATATGGTAAACCATTTATTAAAATTTGACTCTTTAATACGCCAATTGAAATCTGCTGGAGCGAAGCCTGAAGAAGCAGATTTAGTGTCTCAATTATTTTTGACTCTTCCCGAGTCATACGATGCTGTAGTTACTGCCTTGGAAAATCTACCATCAGAAGAGCTAAGTTTATCTATTGTGAAGCAACGTTTATTAGCTGAAGAATCCAAAAAGAAGCAGAGACAGTCAGATATTGTAGAAGAAAAGGTTACAGCTTTTAGTTCAAGAAAGAAGAAGGCTAAGTTTAACGGAAAATGTCATAAGTGTGGACGTTACGGTCACATGAAAAAGGATTGCCGCGTTAAAGAAGCAAAGGCTGCTGTTGGTACAAGTGTTAGTTTTATGGCTGATTCAAATCAACATCAAAGTAACAACAACGGTATATATGTAACTTTTGCATTAGATTCGGGTGCAACCGATCATTTTGTAAATGATAAAAAACTATTTTCAAATATAAATGAACTTGTTGAACCACGTTATATAAGTGTTGCAAAAGATGGAGAATTTGTGGTAGTTAAAAAAATTGGAGAAATTCAAGGCTTAAGCAACAATAATGTCAATTTAAACTTGAAAAATGTATTATTCAGTCCCAAAAGCCACTGTGGGGCGAAGCAGTAGTTACAAGCAATTATTTAATAAATAGAAGTCCTACAAAAGTATTAATAAATAATAAAACTCCAGCGGAAATGTGGTTTAATGAGAAACCTGATTTAACAAAACTTAAAGTTTTTGGCTGTTCTGCATATGCTTGGATTCCGAACCAAAAGCGAAAGAAATTGGATCCTAAAAGTAGTGAATACGTTATGGTGGGTTATTGTCCTAATGGATACAGACTATGGGACAAAAGAAACCGAGCTATAATTCTCTCTCGTGACTGCAAATTCAATGAATCATACTTTCCATTTAAGCTCATTAATAATAATGCATCAGAAATAAAAGTTATAGAATGTGTTAACAGTGATGATACAAATGCCTTTGATAGTGAAGATGAAAAATTAAACCAACAAGAGGGGGAAGGTGATAGTGGTGTTGTTTCGGTGGATATAATAGATGAATCAAATACTGACCCCAGTTCTGAAGCTACAACGAATCAAGAAACTGAATTTGAACAAGTGCCCAGGAGAAGTACAAGAGAACGAAAACCTCCAAGTAGATTTACCGAAATATATGAATCCATATTTGAAGCCGTTTGCAATGATGGTGTTCCTACCTCGTTTTCTGAAATTAAAAATTCAATAAATCGAGATCAGTGGCTTTTTTTTTTTTTTTTTTTTTTTAACTTCCCTTTATTATTACACCTGTCAACAAGATGACAATAAGTAATTTAATTTACAGAGGTGGGATGATAATTATCTTAAATCAGTACCTAAGATAACTTAAATCGAATTATTGAATGATAAGTAATATATAAATTTTTTTAGTATCGCTCAGCTAGATCTGAAGGTGTATACCGTTTAAGTCTTCTAGGTGCCAGGATTTCGTTTGCCGGCTTAAAGCTGTTAAAAGTGAACTAGACTCCATGGAGAAAAATAAAGTTTGGAATGTTGTCGAAAAACCAGCCAATAATAAACTTCTCAAATCTAGATGGGTCTTTGTAATCAAATCAGATTCTAGTGGAAACCCTGTTTGTTTTAAAGCAAGATTAGTTGCCAAAGGTTTCTTGCAAAAATTCGGCATTGATTATGATGAAACGTATTCTCCTGTGGCAAAATTAAGCACATTGCGTACTATATTAGCTGTTGGTGTTAAAAGAAGCTATATGTTTTACCAATTAGACGTTAAAACAGCGTTTTTACATGGTGAGCTCAAGAAAGACATTTACATGGAAATCCCAGAAGGTATGAACGTGAAATCAGGAATGGCCTTAAAGTTAATGAAATCTTTGTACGGATTGAAACAAAGTCCAAGATGTTGGAATCAAAAGATAAATATGGTTCTTGAAGGTCTTGGTTTCACAAGGTCACAACACGATTACTGCCTCTATACAAAATGTTTTAATAATAAAGTAATATTGCTACTACTTTATGTGGATGACGTTTTAATTGCTGGAAATGATTTAGATGATATTGAACGTGTTAAGAAAAAGCTATCTGAAGTTTTCGAAATGTCTGACTGTGGTAAACTGAAATATTATCTTGGCATAAAAATTGACTACAATATTGATAAAATTTTATCGAAGTTTGCTATGACAGATTGTAACGTTTGTGATACTCCAATGGAAAAAGGCCTTCAATTAACACGAAATAAATTTAATTTTTATAAATAAATACGTTGATTTTCCATTTATTTAAATATAATAATCTAAAATAAAATAAACTTTATCTCGATATAAATATGTTTAAAAGATTTATGGAGGTTAAAGTGAATTACGAAGAGGGTCTAATATGGGAGTTTTGACTAATTATGGACCAACCATTATAAAATTAGGTGTCATCATTTCTGTATATTATTCTGTATATTTATTTGATTACCAACATTCTTAAAAAATTTATGGAGGTTAAAGTGGTTTTCGGAAGTGGGCCTTATATGAGAGCTACGACTAATTATGGACCGATCACAATAAAATTGTATCGTATTGTTTGTATATACATATAAGAAATATATTTGCGTTTAATATTATTTGGATACCAACATTTTTGAGAGAGTTATGCTCTTTTAAGTGATTTTCGGAAGGGGCCTTATATGGGAGCTACGACTAATTATGGACCGATCACAATAAAATTGTATCGTATTGTTTGTATATACATATAAGAAATATATTTGCGTTCAATATTATTTTGATATCAACATTTTTGAGAGAGTTATGCTCTTTTAAGTGATTTTCGGAAGGGGCCTTATATGGGAGCTACGACTAATTATGGACCGATCACAATAAAATTGTATCGTATTGTTTGTATATACATATAAGAAATATATTTGCGTTCAATATTATTTTGATACCAACATTTTTGAGAGAGTTATGCTCTTTTAAGTGATTTTCGGAAGGGGCCTTATATGGGAGCTACGACTAATTATGGACCGATCACAATAAAATTGCATCGTATTGTTTGTATATACATATAAGAAATATATTTGCGTTCAATATTATTTTGATACCAACATTTTTGAGAGAGTTATGCTCTTTTAAGTGATTTTCGGAAGTGGGCCTTATATGGGAGCTACGACTAATTATGGACCGATCTTTATGAAATTTGTAGATGTGACTTAGCTTCATTTAGTACTCATTTGTGATGAAATTCGTTTGGATACTTGCATTTATGATCGATAAACCCCAATTTCGGGAGGACATTTGTATGGGGGCCAGGTGAAATAATGGTCCGATTTTCACCAGTTTCAATCCCATCCATCCTTGGGCCGAAAAAATATCACGTACCGAATTTTATCGCAATATCTTTAAAATTGCGATCTGTACTCTGCGCACAAGCTTTACTTGGACAGCCAGCCAGACGGACGGTCGGACGGACATCGTTAAGGTGGGTGTGGGACCAATATTTTTTGGTGTTACAAACATATGCACAAATCCAATATACCCTTCTCACTATGGTGGTGTAGGGTATAAATATATTAAAATGCACAGTCATGCTATAAAATTTTTGGATAATCGCTCCATAATATTTCATTGCTCCCATTAGCGCCCATTTCTGAAAAGCTGTTTATACGACTATAATTTCTTACTTGTATTTGTTTAAATTTTTCAATTTCTGGAAAGATTTTCCAAATTTGCATTTATAGCCAAACTGGTTTATTGTGGTGCATTGAGTTTCTAATCGTTTATCACTATAATATTAATATACTGACAACTTAATTTTAATTTTGTACTTGAATGTTTTGGGTGTTTCAAGTTCTAAAGACTCAAGTAATGCCATTCTTGAAAATTTCATTCGATGAATGGCATTATAAATTCTAATTGATTAATGATGTACTATGTTCTAATTGTTTAAAATAAATAATTTCATAAAAACGTTCTATTTTTGCGTTGAGATCAATAATTTAATTTATTTGATCTTGCAAATCTCTTGTAAGAGTAAGCAACGTCAAACAAATTTGTCCTGAAACAAGTGGTTACACTTTTTTGAGTAAACATTTGCCAAATGTGACTGTACCTTAAGAATGTGTTATTGAAAGAAAATTATATTTTTAAAATACTTTAAAAATCGTTTGAAAACATATCAATCTACAATTTATATATGCAGTTTGTCTCCTTTTCTGCAAAGTACTCTAAAATAAACATATGAATCCAATATCAATTACATAGAATATATTTTTGAAAAATTTAAAGGAAATTCATACTTTACATAATTTCCCCAAAATGTGTCACCTTATGCGCGCAATTTTACCTGTTAATGCCTGCGAAAATATTAATGATTTTTTAATTAATTTAAAATGCAGCTGCTGTATATTAGTTTGGTACGTGTAAACGCACACACATTTTAAATCATAAAACGCTTAACTAAGTCTTTTATAAGGTAGAATCTAAACCTAACCTAACATTTTTCTTGAACACTTTGCAGTATATAAGGCTAACGATTTTTGAATTTCTTATACACAACCAAAAGACGCTTAGCACAGTAAGCACCAAAAATTTGTATTGGAAATTTAAATAAATATTTTTTAAAATACCGCATTATTTTATAATTTTTGAAAATGGCACCACAAACTAAAGTTGAATTTCATATTTTAAGATTAAGATTTTTGCCAGTTATGTAAGTTTTAAATTTTCAGTGATCACTTATTAACTATTTAATAATAACAATTTATTTACAGCTCTCCTGAATATCCTAAAATTAAATCCACATACAGGACGGATCCTCCAAGTGAGTCCTTGAATCAAGTTCAAGATTGGGTACGTTTTATACAAACAATTTAATATTTTTTTTATCTAAATGTATGCTGATAAATAACTTTATTTCTGTTTTAGTTTGATGACGCTATGTCAAAGGAGATGTCGAGAATACCCTCCTCCCTAAGTGTGAGTTATTGTGAGTGGAGCATTACTTCAAATGATGTCAAATTATTTACGGTAAGGGGTTGTCTCTTCGATAACATCACTGTATTATTGGGCGAAGAAGCTATACATTGGACGTGTTATCACAGAAACACACTGGGTGTTCGTATCGTAGGACGTAGTCCTTTTACAGTAAATTATTGTGACTGCTGTTTAGATAGTCAGTATAAAATGATTATTGAATCCTTCAAGATCGATATAAATAGAGATTGCACCTGTAATTTATGCATAAAATTAATTAATTAATTAAAAATTTTAGGTTAACGTAGGCTATGAGATTTGTAAAACTTTGAAATAATTTTATTAAAAAAATATAAAAAGTAAAGAAAAAATTCAAAATTTAAAAATGTTTAAAAATAATTTCATTAAAAAAATATAAAAAATAAAAAAAAAATTCATATACATATTAAACATTTTTGTTTTAATTAATTTACTAAATTGGGATAATCTTTGGGCAAATCTTGTGTAGCAACTGGACAGATTTTCTTTTCGGGCTTGGGGATAGCTGCGCGAACAGTAGTAGGTTAATTTTAAAAGAAAAAATTAAAAACTATGAATATTTCTCCATTAAAATAACAATTAAAAAAAATACATTTAAAATTTTTTACATTCATATTAGTGTTTGTGACACACGTGAACAACCGAGTTAACAGAAATCTTCAACAGAGATTATCTCCTTAGTGTGAAAGTAACAATAGGATATATTTAATTTTAATATGAACACAATAAAGAAATACAAAGTGGTAGAAATAGTTTGTTAGCTTTATGTCCAAAAGTGTCAAGTCCACTTTATTTCAAAATTGAGATTTTAGCACATAATGATAGAATACTTAAAAAACACCTTTTGTACTTAGTACTTATCACATAAGAGTTGATGCTTTTAATGGATTAATTGAGTATCGACAATACAATAAAGTTATAAGTAAATGTTCAAAGTTCACTAAAATATACAATATACACTGGCGTGCAAAACCGAGGGCATGCTCAATATGATTTTATTTAAAGGGTCATAAAATGATAAATAACGAAAGAAATATAATATTGATAACGAAACAAAAACAAAAAATTCAATATAAAAACATAAAACAACTCAATTAACTCAGTTTTGCACGTTTTCCAGAATCCATTAAAAAGTGTTTTTTTCTTAGTATGGTTTCTATATCACCTTATTATTGTTAATAAATAAATTGACCGTTCGTTATACAACATACTGGCATCTTGGACAAAAACACTGCGACGGTGAGTGTCTGGTTATGAGGAGTTTTACTGTATCAAGAAAGAAGACTACCTCCATATTATCCAAACTCATTTAACCGAGTTTGTGGACCACAGCGTATATCCTAAAAGAGAAGTTATTTTCCAACAAGGCGATGCCACTAAAAATACGGTAAGAATTGTTCAAAATTGGTTGTCTGGTCATTCATAATTTCAGCTGATGAAATGGCCTGCGCCAAGTCCAGAACACAACTCTATAGACAATTTGTGGTCTATATTGAAGAGATGATTGGGACAACATTTGGGTGCCAACCAGTACTTTCAATATTACATTTATTTTTACTAATACAATAAAGAGTAAATGGTAAAAATTTGACAAAACTTGTTTTGTTATTTATTAATTTAAATTTAACCCTTTAAGTAAAATCATCATTATTTTTAATAAACAAGACCGAAACTAATTACAGTTCAACCTTGGTATAAAGAATCTTAAGGGGATTAGAAAGAAAAACGTTATATTAAATAATTCGTTACAATGAGGTGAAGTTGCACTTATATTCGTTATCACGAGATAATAAAACATTTTGTATATAATTCATCGACTGCTCCTACTTTTTTAAATTGTGTAATTTATTATACTCGGATTTTAACATATTTACTTCAAATCGAATACACATGTTACTCTAGGTGAGGTAAAAATTAAGATTCATACTCCACGCCCCATCTCTCATGACTAAGAATACTTCTTTCGACCGCCTACCAAAAAATTAAATCGCCATATTTTGTGCATTTTTTTACCTACGTCGATGATATTTGATACATAGTTGTGAGCAAGAATGATAAAATAAAGATTACGCCAACGGGCGTAAAATTTTAAAATGCTCTGCGCATTTAGGCCCTGTGACGTCACACATTCTGTGTTTCTATTGGCTAATTTTTTCTCACTTGTTTTTTTAAATCATGTTTTGCTTGCATTTGCTCACTGCACTCTTCATGTTTATATTTTTTGTTGTTTTTTTTTTGTTTGTTGTTCTTTTTTAAACAGATTTTATTTTAGAACTCTCAGAGAATTCATTTGCAAGGTTGCCAACTATCACATAAAACACACATTTTTCGCAAGAAATTTTAATTCTAATACATGAAACATTATTGGTAACCCTTAGAATGGCCCTTCTACGTCACATAACGGGAAATCATGCGCATGGCGTAATCTTTATTTTATCATTCTTGGTTGTGAGTGGGTAAAGGGGCGTGGCCTTGCCCATGTAAACCAAAATTTAAAATCGTGGACATTTTTTGACCAACAGCGGCAGTATTTGCTATATATGGTATTGGCATGAATAGAAATACGTACCAAAAGAAAAGTGGAAAGAGCACGCCCCATTGATTGCGATATATTAATAATATTAATAATAATATAAACAAGTAAGAGTGCTATATTCGGCTGTGCCGAATCTTAAATACCCTTCACCTAAGCGTAATAAGAAATACAGAAACTACACTGGTTAAAGGACTAGCATATCCTAATTCTGTGTTTTCTATTCAGTCTTAGTGCAATTTTATTAGTATTTGATATATTGTTTGAAAGACAATTTTACGACCAACATAATTTATGTTAAATATTTTGAAATGTTGTCTAATTTTTACCATTTTTAATTGATTTAATTACCAATTCTTATATGGCAGGTATGACATATTATGGGCCGATCTTCTTAAATTTTGGAACAGTTATTTTCATGCATATGAGGATATTTCACGTCGAATTTCAACATAATAACGGTATATTTAAGATATATATTAGTATTAACGTGGATTTCGGTAGTGGACCTTATGTGGGGGATATAGTCAAATATGGACTGATATTCTCAAAATCCAGCAGTTTGATTTAGGCATGTATGTAAATGATCCGTGTAAAATTTTGGATTGGTACCCTTATTTATAAGCGATTTATGAGTATTAAAGTGATTTTCGGAAAAGGGCTTTATATGGGGCATACGGTTAAGAATAGACCGAAATTCGCAAAATTTTGTGGAATGATTTTTGTATATATGTAAATGATCTGTACAAAGTTTTGAGTCGGTAACGATATTTATACAATATGGGAGCTCTTGTATGGGAGCTATGACCAGTTGTGGGCCGACCACCATAAAATTTAGTGCACCAATTTATTTGTCTAAAGAGTCTTTATGTCAAATTTTAGCCGCTTTAGCATTATTCATATCCGTTTTATACGTATTTAAGTGAATTTTGGAAGTGGACTTTATATGGGGTCTATGGTCAAAGATGGACCGAACTAAAAAAAATTTCGTTTTGCGATTTCTTTTTGCATAAAACTTATTTTTGCTGAATTTTGTCGTGATATTCCAATTTTATAGGTATTTATGTATAATTGAGCAATATTTCGGAAAGATTTTTGTATGGGGGCTATGACCAATTTTGGGCCGACTACCATAAAATTTAGTACAACAATTTATTTGCCTAAAAAGAGTCTTTATGTCAAATTTTAGCCGTTTAGCATTATTCATATCTGTTTTATACGTATTTAAGTGAATTTTGGAAGTGGACTTTATATGGGGTCTATGGTCAAACATGGACCGAACTAAAAAAAATTTCGTTTTGCGATTTGTTTTTGTATAAGACTT
Organism: Bellardia pandia; assembly: GCA_916048285.2. NCBI lineage: Eukaryota > Metazoa > Arthropoda > Insecta > Diptera > Calliphoridae > Bellardia > Bellardia pandia. Next base: position 93,626,019 of record OU696531.1, on the reverse strand, counting down.
ATGTTTGCTGAATTTTGTCTTGATATTCCAATTTTATAGGCATTTATGTATAATTGAGCCATATTTCGGGAATATATATATTTGTATGGGGGCTATAAGAAATCATGTACCGATTCTTACTATTTTCCGCACACTTTCCTCTTTTATCATAAAAACAACGTATACAAAATTTCATCGTATTATCTGCAATATATTTCAAAATATTGCAATAAAATGGACGAAAAATACTAAATTTTTATGGAGGTGGTCTCACATATTGGTTCATAACTCTGGTTGACCTAAACCGATTTTGCTGATTTTAAATAGCAAACTTCTCGAAAGCACTTCTGACAGAATTATTGAAGGTTTGGATCCCGAGTATATCTGGGGACTTCAAAAAACTGATTTCAAGAGACAGACAGACAGACCGACAGACAGACAGACGGACATGACTTAATCGACTTCGCTATCTATAAGGATCCAGAATATATATACTTTATAGGGTCGGAAAATTTTTTTGTGGAAATTACACACGGAATGACAAACTTATATATACCCTTCTTACGATGGTGAAGGGTATAATTAAGAAAATTGACAAGGAAACAGAAAATATCGTTTTCGATGGCGTACACAAATCATGACACCTAATTTTATAACTGTCGCACCATTAGTCAACTAAACATGTACAAATCTTTTAAAAGTGTTTATATCGAAATAAAATTAAACAAAAACAAGTAAGAAAGTATAGTCAGCCCGACAGTTTTTCAGATATGGGCGCTATATGGGAGATATTATCTGTTATGGACCGATCATCCAAAAATTTAGTGCCATGACTTCCGTGAATATAAATATTAAGTGTGTTAAACTGTTGTAATATATTTTGTTGTTCACTGTAAACACTCTCCTGTACATATTTTGTTTGTGTTTGAATTTGATATTTTTTTATATATTTGAAATAATTGTTAGTCATAGAAAAAATACTGAGACGTGCACACATATTTCCTTAAATTAAATAAATTTAATTTTTATAAATAAATACGTTGATTTTCCATTTATTTAAATATAATAATTTAAAATAAAAGGTTATGGGCCCAGGGAAAAATCAACTGGTATTGCACAGTTTTCTGGTTCCAATTTCGATAATTGGAAGTTCCGAGTGGAGAGGCATCTTTCATCCGTATGTTGTATAAAAGCTGTTATTGAGTCAGCACCTACGGAAGCTGTTAGTCTCAGTGAATTTTTGAAAATGGATGCAAAAGCCCAAAATGTTTTAGTCTCTTTTATTCATGACGATTATATTGAGTATGTAAGAGATAAGAAGACTGCAAAGGAAATGTGGGAATCACTATGTTCTACGTTTGAAAAGAAATCAGCCCAAAATCAGACGTTAGTAAGAAAGGAGCTTGCCAAATTAAGATTTTGTGATGGAGATAATATGGTAAACCATTTATTAAAATTTGACTCTTTAATACGCCAATTGAAATCTGCTGGAGCGAAGCCTGAAGAAGCAGATTTAGTGTCTCAATTATTTTTGACTCTTCCCGAGTCATACGATGCTGTAGTTACTGCCTTGGAAAATCTACCATCAGAAGAGCTAAGTTTATCTATTGTGAAGCAACGTTTATTAGCTGAAGAATCCAAAAAGAAGCAGAGACAGTCAGATATTGTAGAAGAAAAGGTTACAGCTTTTAGTTCAAGAAAGAAGAAGGCTAAGTTTAACGGAAAATGTCATAAGTGTGGACGTTACGGTCACATGAAAAAGGATTGCCGCGTTAAAGAAGCAAAGGCTGCTGTTGGTACAAGTGTTAGTTTTATGGCTGATTCAAATCAACATCAAAGTAACAACAACGGTATATATGTAACTTTTGCATTAGATTCGGGTGCAACCGATCATTTTGTAAATGATAAAAAACTATTTTCAAATATAAATGAACTTGTTGAACCACGTTATATAAGTGTTGCAAAAGATGGAGAATTTGTGGTAGTTAAAAAAATTGGAGAAATTCAAGGCTTAAGCAACAATAATGTCAATTTAAACTTGAAAAATGTATTATTCAGTCCCAAAAGCCACTGTGGGGCGAAGCAGTAGTTACAAGCAATTATTTAATAAATAGAAGTCCTACAAAAGTATTAATAAATAATAAAACTCCAGCGGAAATGTGGTTTAATGAGAAACCTGATTTAACAAAACTTAAAGTTTTTGGCTGTTCTGCATATGCTTGGATTCCGAACCAAAAGCGAAAGAAATTGGATCCTAAAAGTAGTGAATACGTTATGGTGGGTTATTGTCCTAATGGATACAGACTATGGGACAAAAGAAACCGAGCTATAATTCTCTCTCGTGACTGCAAATTCAATGAATCATACTTTCCATTTAAGCTCATTAATAATAATGCATCAGAAATAAAAGTTATAGAATGTGTTAACAGTGATGATACAAATGCCTTTGATAGTGAAGATGAAAAATTAAACCAACAAGAGGGGGAAGGTGATAGTGGTGTTGTTTCGGTGGATATAATAGATGAATCAAATACTGACCCCAGTTCTGAAGCTACAACGAATCAAGAAACTGAATTTGAACAAGTGCCCAGGAGAAGTACAAGAGAACGAAAACCTCCAAGTAGATTTACCGAAATATATGAATCCATATTTGAAGCCGTTTGCAATGATGGTGTTCCTACCTCGTTTTCTGAAATTAAAAATTCAATAAATCGAGATCAGTGGCTTTTTTTTTTTTTTTTTTTTTTTAACTTCCCTTTATTATTACACCTGTCAACAAGATGACAATAAGTAATTTAATTTACAGAGGTGGGATGATAATTATCTTAAATCAGTACCTAAGATAACTTAAATCGAATTATTGAATGATAAGTAATATATAAATTTTTTTAGTATCGCTCAGCTAGATCTGAAGGTGTATACCGTTTAAGTCTTCTAGGTGCCAGGATTTCGTTTGCCGGCTTAAAGCTGTTAAAAGTGAACTAGACTCCATGGAGAAAAATAAAGTTTGGAATGTTGTCGAAAAACCAGCCAATAATAAACTTCTCAAATCTAGATGGGTCTTTGTAATCAAATCAGATTCTAGTGGAAACCCTGTTTGTTTTAAAGCAAGATTAGTTGCCAAAGGTTTCTTGCAAAAATTCGGCATTGATTATGATGAAACGTATTCTCCTGTGGCAAAATTAAGCACATTGCGTACTATATTAGCTGTTGGTGTTAAAAGAAGCTATATGTTTTACCAATTAGACGTTAAAACAGCGTTTTTACATGGTGAGCTCAAGAAAGACATTTACATGGAAATCCCAGAAGGTATGAACGTGAAATCAGGAATGGCCTTAAAGTTAATGAAATCTTTGTACGGATTGAAACAAAGTCCAAGATGTTGGAATCAAAAGATAAATATGGTTCTTGAAGGTCTTGGTTTCACAAGGTCACAACACGATTACTGCCTCTATACAAAATGTTTTAATAATAAAGTAATATTGCTACTACTTTATGTGGATGACGTTTTAATTGCTGGAAATGATTTAGATGATATTGAACGTGTTAAGAAAAAGCTATCTGAAGTTTTCGAAATGTCTGACTGTGGTAAACTGAAATATTATCTTGGCATAAAAATTGACTACAATATTGATAAAATTTTATCGAAGTTTGCTATGACAGATTGTAACGTTTGTGATACTCCAATGGAAAAAGGCCTTCAATTAACACGCAATGAAAAAGAAATTTGTGAAAAACCTTATCGAGAACTCTTAGGAAGTTTGATGTATCTGATGCTGTGCGTACGTCCCGATATTTGCTACGCTGTGGGATACATGGGCGGTATCAAGAACATTTTGGGGAAGTACATTGGTCAACTCTTAAGCGAATCCTCAGATACATAAAAGGAACCAAGTCACTTAAATTAAAATTTGACAAAACTTTTAAAAGTGAAGATATTCTAGTTGGTTACGTAGATGCTGATTGGGCTTCTAATACAGATGACCGAAAATCAACCAGTGGATATATTTTTTATGTGTATGGATGTCCAGTATCTTGGTGTAGTAAAAAACAAACAACAGTAGCTACTTCATCAAGCGAGGCTGAATATGTGGCTTTAAGCTTGGCTACATCTGAAGGCTTATGGTTGAAAGGAATTTTAGATGACATGAAGGTTACAACAGCTGAACAACCATTCTTACTTTTTGAGGATAACGCTGGGTGCATTGCTATGGCCAAAAATGCTGAATCTAAAAGGTCAAAACACATTGACATTAAGCATCATTTCATTCGAGATCATGTATTAAAGGGTCATCTCAGAATTCAACATATTTCCACAAAGAATCAAGTTGCTGATGTATTTACAAAAGCTTTAGAAAAATGTAATTTTGTTGCAATTAGAGATTTGTTAAAATTATCTAATTGAGAGGGGGTGTTGTAATATATTTTGTTGTTCGCTGTAAACACTCTCCTGTACATATTTTGTTTGTGTTTGAATTTGATATTTTTTATATATTTGAAGTAGATAGGGCGACGTAAGACGGGCATAAGGGACTGTGAAAATAGGAACTGGATTCATCACAGTCATGGATGGGAAAAGGGCGATTGGAGGCCAACATCTACCTCCCTATTAAGTGATATGGCCTACAGAATGTAAGTGTTTTATTTGTGTTAAAATTCCCGTAAAAATTTTTTTCGTGTTGCGATCCGGCCAAAGGGTTGAGAACTCCTCCCACGAGGTGATGCCGTTGAGCTGGCAGGGAAATCAATGGCCAGAGTACCGATCAGGATCGTAACAGAAATGGTGAAAAGTGAGATCACATATATTATAAAATTTATTAGTGTTAAGTATGTAATTTAGTTTAAGATTTCGTTTTGTAAGGAGAATTTTAATGATTAGTATAGAGAAAATTATAAATAAAGCTGTTCTAATAATGTATTAAACTATGAAAATTTTTGAGTAAGTTATATTTTTTTGGGGGATTGTTGAAGTAGATAGGGCGACGTAAGACGGGCATAAGGGACTGTGAAAATAGGAACTGGATTCATCACAGTCATGGATGGGAAAAGGGCGATTGGAGGCCAACATCTACCTCCCTATTAAGTGATATGGCCTACAGAATGTAAGTGTTTTATTTGTGTTAAAATTCCCGTAAAAATTTTTTTCGTGTTACGATCCGGCCAAAGGGTTGAGAACTCCTCCCACGAGGTGATGCCGTTGAGTTGGCAGGGTAATCATTGGCCAGAGTACCGATGAGGATCGTAACAGAAATGGAATTATTTACTGTCTGTCGACGTGTAAAGACGTATTTTTTTCTCGTTGGCTCTGTTAACATCGCCTTTTTTCGCAATTAATAATAACAAAATTAATAACAAAAATTACGAAAGTTAAAACAAGATTTAAAAATAAACAAATTGCACAAAATATCGAACAAAAAGAATAATAAGATAATTTAAATGAAACAAAACAAAACATTAACAACAAAAAAATTGCAAAATTAAAACAATACATACATATAATAAATCTAAGAGTAAAAACCAAAAAATTCTATTTTTTGTTTTCTCTTACAATAACCTAAAAATAACAAGAGATACATTATACATTATAATAAGTAAAACTTTGCAAAGCAAACACAAAAATAATATTACAACAATATCAATATTTAAATCATTGTACAAATAAACAAACAAACAATACAAAATTAACTTATGAAAAAATCAACCACCAAAAAACAAAAAACAACAAAAATGCAAAATACTGCTAATCAAAATATTAACACAAACGAAAATAAAAATAACAATGATCTTGAATTTGTTAAAACTCCGTCTTCAAAGAGAATGAGAGAAGCTCTACAAAACTCTCTACTTAGTAATATTTCAAAAACACCGAGAATTACTGACACCGAATCTCCGCTCAAATTTATTACGATAATGGACAAACGCTTTGAAAAACTAGCAAACCAAATACAAGAAATGATGCAAAATAAATTTGTTGAGTACAAAAATGATCTCTTAAATGAACTAGATAAGAGATTTTGTACAATGAAAAATGTTATTAGTGAAGTGTCAGAAAAAGTAAACAAGCTAGAAACAGAAATAACAAAAATAGAAACAATAGAATCAAAAATAAAAAAGATGGGTGAAGAAATAAAAACTTTAAAAACACAATTACGGCGACAAGAAAATTTTACTATCGCGAAAGACATTCGCATTAATGAAATACCCTTTAGTCCGAATGAAAATTTACACGAAATCTTCAAAAACATTTGTTCAACAATAAACACAACCATTCCCCCAATCAAAAGCATATATCGGTTACAAAACCATAACAACAAAAAGAAAAATGACTCGTCTGATGCTGCAATTATTGTAAAAATGTGGTCCCCATACGACAAAAATTTCTTCTTAAAAACATTATCGAATTTTAAGAAACTCAATAAAGACTTTTCCTTTCGATTGAATCAGATTGGCTTCGTTTCTGAAAATAGATTCTTTGTGAATGAAAGCTTAACAAAGGATAATTATGAAATTCTACGTGCTGCAGTAAAAATGAAAAGGGAGCGCAGGATACATAGTGCTTTCTCCATGCGAGGGATCGTATATGTTAAAAAAACTGCAAATGATCCTATTATTCAGATTGATGAAATCGAGCATTTGGATTGGTTATTTCCTGTATCAGGTGATCAGTTTAGTTTTGGCGCTAGTCACCAAAGCAATAACACAATGCAGCTACAATAATATATTTTTATTTGTGAATAACTTTATTTTTTCTTGCCATCTACTTTTTTTTATATTATTTGCGATTTTTTGTCTTTTTTATTATGTATTTAATTTTACAATGCTTTTTTTATAAATTATTTTTATTTAAAAAATCCTATGTTAACTCTTGCGTTACTTCTTTTATTTTATTTTTGTGTATATATAAATGAACTTTCAAAATAATTTAAGGGATGGTTCCATATACGGTACTGCAAATATGATCAAAATTCTTTCTAAACAAGCACACGGTTTAAAAATCTGTCATATAAATGCTCAGAGTTTGGCGTCTAAAATTGAAGAATTCCGGTACATATTTGAGAACTCCAACATTGATATTGTTTGCGTTTCAGAAACATGGTTTCATACAAGTATCACTGATCTTTCAATTTCTCTAAGTGGCTACAATTTAATAAGGGTTGATAGAGTTAGGCGCGGTGGTGGAGTGGCTATTTATATTAGAAAAGGCATAGCTTACAATATTAAAAGCACATCTTCTAGTAATGATGTTGGTGATAGTAATAATTGCTTGGTGGAATACGTCTTAATAGAAGTCATATCCGATAGAAGAAAATTACTGGTTGGAAGTTTGTACAGGCCTAATAATAATATACCAATGGAACCGTTTTTTTCAATTTTGGAGAACTTCACAGCTTTATATAATGACGTTGTCCTTGTGGGTGATTTCAACTCAAACCTTTTGACTGACAGTAGCATTATCGACATCTTGGCACCATTAGGACTTGTTCCAACTAACGTAACAACACCTACTCACTTTACCTCGTCCAATAGCACCCTAATAGATCTTCTCTTTGTTGGTAATAACAGGAATGTTCTATTTTACGACCAACTGTCTGCCTCGTGTTTTTCGAAACACGATTTATTGTTCATGACCTATAATTTTCAATTGCAAGTACCACCCTATTCAATAACTTTTCGTGATTTCGAAAATATTAATTACACCACACTGGAACTAGAATTACTCAGAGTTAATTGAAATGCAATCTATTTTATGGCTTCACCAGAGGATCAACTAGCCTTTCTTGAGCGTAATATATTATGTTTGTTTGATAAATCTGTTCCAATAAAAACCAAAATAGTGGGTCAAAAAAATAGACCATGGTTTTCACCATATATTAAGCAAGCTATTAAGCAAAGAGACTTAGCTTTTTCTCGTTGGAAACGGTTTAAAACAAACGATCTACACGTTGAATATTGTTCAGCAAGAAAGACAGTACACAAAATAATTAAGCAGGAAAAATCTAAATTTTACACTGAAAAATTCTCCACGGCTCTGGGATCAAAGAAAACCTGGGATATTGTAAAAGAAATTGGTGTTGGTAAATCTAGAAATTATGACCCTGCTTTTATTGTACCAGATGTTCTTAATGAAAAATTTTTGAATATTCCTTTTGTAGAAGCTGATATTAGTTTTTACAATCATAGCCATAACAATCGTGAACCTCATTATAACTTCTCTTTCGATTGCGTAGATCAGTTCGATGTTATAAGGAACTGTATGTTAATAAAATCAAATGCAGTTGGCGTCGACGAAATTCACCCAAGATTCTTTAAAATAATTCTTCCAATAATACTGCCCTATGTTACACATATATTCAACAATATAATTACCACTAGTCATTTTCCCTCAAATTGGAAAAAATCTAAAATTATACCAATACCTAAAACTAAATCAGAATATAGGCCAATCGCTATTTTACCCTTTATGTCCAAAATATTTGAGAGGATAATACATAGTCAGATATCTAATTTCGTAAATGATCATAATTTGCTTAATGATAAGCAATCTGGGTTTCGGCAAAAACACAGTTGCATAACTGCTCTTGTAGATGTTGCGGAAGATATAAGAAGTGAGATAGATGAACGAAAAACCAATATTTTAGTACTTTTAGACCATTCGAAAGCTTTTGATACAGTCGATCATAACGTCCTATGTTATAAACTACAGCACATGTTTATGTTTTCTACAGCCGCTACACAACTAGTATTTACATATCTTACCAACAGGCATCAGTATGTTCAAAGTGGTAACGATAAATCAAATTTACTACCTGTTATGAGAGGTGTACCGCAGGGGTCAATTATTGGGCCTCTACTATTCTCGCTTTATGCTAATGACCTGCCGAGTCAACTTACGCACAGTAAAATCAGAATGTATGCTGACGATATACAAATTTACATCAGTTGTGATTTATCTAAAATTGAACAGTGTGTCTTAACTCTAAATACTGAGTTAAAACATATTTATAAATGGGCTACTGCTAATGGTCTTAGTATCAATCCAAAAAAGTCTAAATATCTTCTAATCCAAAAACGGACTACTATAAGTGATCATATACCGGATATTTTTCTTAATGACACACGTATAGAAAGGGTAAACTCAGCAAAAAATCTTGGAATTATCTTTAATAAGAACCTGACATGGAGCAATCATATTAATTATGCATGTGGCCGTACGTATTCCATGCTTAGAACTCTCTGGCAAACGCAGTATTGCACACCTGTCAAAATAAGAGTACTTCTTGCAAAAACCTATTTATTGCCAGTTCTGATGTATGGATGCGAATTATTTGCCAAATGCGATACCGCAAGTACAAGAAAACTAAACTCAGTTTACAAAAGTATTGTGCGCTTTGTATATGGCGTGAAAAGGTTTGATTCTGTTTCGCCTTTTACGGCAAAACTATATGGTATTCAGTTTGATGCCATACTCAAAACAAGAGTACTCCTGTTCATGCACAAAATCGTGTATACCCAACAACCACAACATCTCTATAACCGCTTAACCCTATTGAGTTCTAATAGAGGAAAGCGAATCTTATTGTTTAGACATCATTGTTTAACTTCTGATTGGCAATTTTTTCTTAATGCAATCCGGCTTTGGAATCTACTCCCGCACAACATACAAATAATAAGTAACGCACTGAGATTTAAAAAATGCATTATTGATTTTTTTACATGTTAATTTGTTAACTAAATACTTTTTCTTTTTTGTTTTCTTTTATAAATTTATAAATTAATTAGTTTAAACACTTTATCTTTAAGAATTATAATTTTTTTTTCCTTTTTAATGTTTCTGCTAAAACAATGTTCTATACTGCAATAAGAGACTTTAAGTCTTGTGTATAGAATTGAAATAAATAAATAAATAAATAAATAAATAAATAAATAAATAAATAATTGTTAGTCAAAGAAAAAATACTGAGACGTGCACACATATTTCCTTAAATTAAATAAATTTAATTTTTATAAATAAATACGTTGATTTTCCATTTATTTAAATATAATAATCTAAAATAAAATAAACTTTATCTCGATATAAATATGTTTAAAAGATTTATGGAGGTTAAAGTGAATTACGAAGAGGGTCTAATATGGGAGTTTTGACTAATTATGGACCGACCATTATAAAATTAGGTGTCATCATTTCTGTATATTATTCTGTATATTTATTTGATTACCAACATTCTTAAAAAATTTATGGAGGTTAAAGTGGTTTTCGGAAGTGGGCCTTATATGAGAGCTACGACTAATTATGGACCGATCACAATAAAATTGTATCGTATTGTTTGTATATACATATAAGAAATATATTTGCGTTCAATATTATTTTGATACCAACATTTTTGAGAGAGTTATGCTCTTTTAAGTGATTTTCGGAAGGGGCCTTATATGGGAGCTACGACTAATTATGGACCGATCACAATAAAATTGTATCGTATTGTTTGTATATACATATAAGAAATATATTTGCGTTCAATATTATTTGGATACCAACATTTTTGAGAGAGTTATGCTCTTTTAAGTGATTTTCGGAAGTGGGCCTTATATGGGAGCTACGACTAATTATGGACCGATCTTTATGAAATTTGTAGATGTGACTTAGCTTCATTTAGTACTCATTTGTGATGAAATTCGTTTGGATACTTGCATTTATGATCGATAAACCCCAATTTCGGGAGGACATTTGTATGGGGGCCAGGTGAAATAATGGTCCGATTTCCACCAGTTTCATTCCCATCTATCCTTGGGCCGAAAAAATATCACGTACCGAATTTTATCGCAATATCTTTAAAATTGCGATCTGTACTCTGCGCACAAGCTTTACTTGGACAGCCAGCCAGACGGACGGTCGGACGGACATCGTTAAGGTGGGTGTGGGACCAATATTTTTTGGTTTTACAAACATATGCACAAATCCAATATACCCTTCTCACTATGGTGGTGTAGGGTATAAATATATTAAAATGCACAGTCATGCTATAAAATTTTTGGATAATCGCTCCATAATATTTCATTGCTCCCATTAGCGCCCATTTCTGAAAAGCTGTTTATACGACTATAATTTCTTACTTGTATTTGTTTAAATTTTTCAATTTCTGGAAAGATTTTCCAAATTTGCATTTATAGCCAAACTGGTTTATTGTGGTGCATTGAGTTTCTAATCGTTTATCACTATAATATTAATATACTGACAACTTAATTTTAATTTTGTACTTGAATGTTTTGGGTGTTTCAAGTTCTAAAGACTCAAGTAATGCCATTCTTGAAAATTTCATTCGATGAATGGCATTATAAATTCTAATTGATTAATGATGTACTATGTTCTAATTGTTTAAAATAAATAATTTCATAAAAACGTTCTATTTTTGCGTTGAGATCAATAATTTAATTTATTTGATCTTGCAAATCTCTTGTAAGAGTAAGCAACGTCAAACAAATTTGTCCTGAAACAAGTGGTTATATCAATCTACAATTTAAATATGCAGTTTGTCTCTTTTTCTGCAAAGTACTCTAAAATAAACATATGAATCCAATATCATAGAATATATGTTTGAAAAATTTAAAGGAAATTCATACTTTACATAATTTTCCCGAAATGTGTCACCTTATGCACACATGTGCGCGCAATTTTACCTGTTAATGCCTGCGAAAATATTAATGATTTTTTAATTAACTTAAAATGCAGCTGCTGTAAATTAGTTTGGTACCTGTAAACGCACACACATTTTAAATCATAAAACGCTTAACTAAGTCTTTTATAAGGTAGAATCTAAACCTAACCTAACATTTTTCTTGAACACTTTGCAGTATATAAGGCTAACGATTTTTGAATTTCTTATACACAACCAAAAGACGCTTAGCACAGTAAACACCAAAAATTTGTATTGGAAATTTAAATAAATATTTTTTAAAATACCGCATTATTTTATAATTTTTGAAAATGGCACCACAAACTAAAGTTGAATTTCATATTTTAAGATTAAGATTTTTGCCAGTTATGTAAGTTTTAAATTTTCAGTGATCACTTATTAACTATTTAATAATAACAATTTATTTACAGCTCTCCTGAATATCCTAAAATTAAATCCACATACAGGACGGATCCTCCAAGTGAGTCCTTGAATCAAGTTCAAGATTGGGTACGTTTTATACAAACAATTTAATATTTTTTTATCTAAATGTATGCTGATAAATAACTTTATTTCTGTTTTAGTTTGATGACGCTATGTCAAAGGAGATGTCGAGAATACCCTCCTCCCTAAGTGTGAGTTATTGTGAGTGGAGCATTACTTCAAATGATGTCAAATTATTTACGGTAAGGGGTTGTCTCTTCGATAACATCACTGTATTATTGGGCGAAGAAGCTATACATTGGACGTGTTATCACAGAAACACACTGGGTGTTCGTATCGTAGGACGTAGTCCTTTTACAGTAAATTATTGTGACTGCTGTTTAGATAGTCAGTATAAAATGATTATTGAATCCTTCAAGATCGATATAAATAGAGATTGCACCTGTAATTTATGCATAAAATTAATTAATTAATTAAAAATTTTAGGTTAACGTAGGCTATGAGATTTGTAAAACTTTGAAATAATTTTATTAAAAAAATATAAAAAGTAAAGAAAAAATTCAAAATTTAAAAATGTTTAAAAATAATTTCATTAAAAAAATATAAAAAATAAAAAAAAATTCATATACATATTAAACATTTTTGTTTTAATTAATTTACTAAATTGGGATAATCTTTGGGCAAATCTTGTGTAGCAACTGGACAGATTTTCTTTTCGGGCTTGGGGATAGCTGCGCGAACAGTAGTAGGTTAATTTTAAAAGAAAAAATTAAAAACTATGAATATTTCTCCATTAAAATAACAATTAAAAAAAATACATTTAAAATTTTTTACATTCATATTAGTGTTTGTGACACACGTGAACAACCGAGTTAACAGAAATCTTCAACAGAGATTATCTCCTTAGTGTGAAAGTAACAATAGGATATATTTAATTTTAATATTAACACAATAAAGAAATACAAAGTGGTAGAAATAGTTTGTTAGCTTTATGTCCAAAAGTGTCAAGTCCACTTTATTTCAAAATTGAGATTTTAGCACATAATGATAGAATACTTAAAAAACACCTTTTGTACTTAGTACTTATCACATAAGAGTTGATGCTTTTAATGGATTAATTGAGTATCGACAATACAATAAAGTTATAAGTAAATGTTCAAAGTTCACTAAAATATACAATATACACTGGCGTGCAAAACCGAGGGCATGCTCAATATGATTTTATTTAAAGGGTCATAAAATGATAAATAACGAAAGAAATATAATATTGAAAGTATTGATAACGAAACAAAAACAAAAAATTCAATATAAAAACATAAAACAACTCAATTAACTCAGTTTTGCACGTTTTCCAGAATCCATTAAAAAGTGTTTTTTTCTTAGTATGGTTTCTATATCACCTTATTATTGTTAATAAATAAATTGACCGTTCGTTATACAACATACTGGCATCCTGGACAAAAACACTGCGACGGTGAGTGTCTGGTTATGAGGAGTTTTACTGTATCAAGAAAGAAGACTACCTCCATATTATCCAAACTCATTTAACCGAGTTTGTGGACCACAGCGTATATCCTAAAAGAGAAGTTATTTTCCAACAAGGCGATGCCACTAAAAATACGGTAAGAATTGTTCAAAATTGGTTGTCTGGTCATTCATAATTTCAGCTGATGAAATGGCCTGCGCCAAGTCCAGAACACAACTCTATAGACAATTTGTGGTCTATATTGAAGAGATGATTGGGACAACATTTGGGTGCCAACCAGTACTTTCAATATTACATTTATTTTTACTAATACAATAAAGAGTAAATGGTAAAAATTTGACAAAACTTGTTTTGTTATTTATTAATTTAAATTTAACCCTTTAAGTAAAATCATCATTATTTTTAATAAACAAGACCGAAACTAATTACAGTTCAACCTTGGTATAAAGAATCTTAAGGGGATTAGAAAGAAAAACGTTATATTAAATAATTCGTTACAATGAGGTGAAGTTGCACTTATATTCGTTATAACGAGATAATAAAACATTTTGTATATAATTCATCGACTGCTCCTACTTTTTTAAATTGTGTAATTTATTCTACTCGGATTTTAACATATTTACTTTAAATCGAATACACATGTTACTCTAGGTGAGGTAAAAATTAAGATTCATACTCCACGCCCCATCTCTCATGACTAAGAATACTTCTTTCGACCGCCTACCAAAAAATTAAATCGCCATATTTTGTGCATTTTTTTACCTACGTCGATGATATTTGATACATAGTTGTGAGCAAGAATGATAAAATAAAGATTACGCCAACGGGCGTAAAATTTTAAAATGCTCTGCGCATTTAGGCCCTGTGACGTCACACATTCTGTGTTTCTATTGGCTAATTTTTTCTCACTTGTTTTTTTAAATCATGTTTTGCTTGCATTTGCTCACTGCACTCTTCATGTTTATATTTTTTGTTGTTTTTTTTTTGTTTGTTGTTCTTTTTTAAACAGATTTTATTTTAGAACTCTCAGAGAATTCATTTGCAAGGTTGCCAACTATCACATAAAACACACATTTTTCGCAAGAAATTTTAATTCTAATACATGAAACATTATTGGTAACCCTTAGAATGGCCCTTCTACGTCACATAACGGGAAATCATGCGCATGGCGTAATCTTTATTTTATCATTATTGGTTGTGAGTGGGTAAAGGGGCGTGGCCTCGCCCAAGTAAACCAAAATTTAAAATCGTCATATGGGCATTTTTTGACCAACAGCGGCAGTATTTGCTATATATGGTATTGGCATGAATAGAAATACGTACCAAAAGAAAAGTGGAAAGAGCACGCCCCATTGATTGCGATATATTAATAATATTAATAATAATATAAACAAGTAAGAGTGCTATATTCGGCTGTGCCGAATCTTAAATACCCTTCACCTAAGCGTAATAAGAAATACAGAAACTACACTGGTTAAAGGACTATCCTAATTCTGTGTTTTCTATTCAGTCTTAGTGCAAATTTTATTAGTATTTGATATATTGTTTGAAAGACAATTTTACGACCAACATAATTTATGTTAAACTAGCTGACCCGGTCCGCGTTGCTGGCCCTAAGGAAACATTAGTGTTGTATTACCACACGATTTAAATTAAGCTTTCAAAGAAATGTACGGCCTTTAAATAAATTTATGGAATATCCATCATAAAGATTTGTTACAGAATAACTTACATATGGTCTAGGTATGTGCTCAATCAAAAAAGACCACGCATTTATTTAAGGCAAATTGGAAATTATATTTATTTATTACTTCATCTTGGGGCCAGCGGATATACAATGTTTTTTGTTTTTTGGCGTGCCGTGTGGAAAACATAAATTTTCCAAAATTAAGCCAGCAATATTTACTGATGTGACTCTTGCTTTATTGATGGCAATAGTACAGGGGGGTTACACTCTATTGCGATGCGAAAGCAAATGCGATGCGATAAGCATACAAATTGTACGGTTATCGCATCGCATTTGCTTTCGCATCGCAATAGTGAGTAACCCCCCAGGTAAGACGCAAAGGGAATTGGAACCGCTTGAATTGGAATGGTAAATCGTTGGAAATCATCCGAATTCGTGGAATAAGTACATCTTCGCCTTTGAATCTGCCACCGATGATTGTTGCCTCGATTAAATTTGGTGAGCAGTTTTTGATGTCAATGTGGTTCCGTTGCATAACTTTTGTGCGTTTAAGTTGCGAATAAAAATTACCGGTGATCCAACGTTTAATGTTAGCACATGCGATGGCATTCCGGGTGGTTCCAATGGATTTAAAAATTCAGTGGGATAATTGACGGCTTGTTCTTCATCCATTACTGTATCGATCGATTTGTATTTGATTAATTTGCCGGGCAGTTTCAATTGAATTTGCTCATTGAGCTTGTTGGCATCGTAATTTGTTGGTGCCAAAATTGCACGTTCCCACATCTAATCAGATTTTTTGTAGAAGATTGTTAGTTTTGGGAAAACCTTGTCGACAACGGCTTGAATATTAATTTGCATTCGACAGAAGTTAGGCGGGAACGAAATCTCGTTCGTGGCGCGATTAATTGGAATTTTTCCATTTCCGATATCAAAAAGTTGTTCTGAGAATGTTTGGGCAGACGGGTCTTGCAACAAATGCACACGTATGTTCGTCGATAGCGTGATTTTCTCGACTCCGTTCCAAAGATATGAAGCTTTCAAGCATGCGTTCAGCTCATCTGCGGTCATTGATAACAAGCAAAGTTTGTAGTATCCTCGGTTTGTAGTATCCTCGAAAATCACGTAAAGTCCGATCAAGCGCTTCGAGCAATTTGTTTGAATGTACCGTTATTTTTTATCAGCGTTTGAAAAAAACTCACAAATGTGCACAAAATGTAGGTATCTTAAATGCAAGGGTACATAAAGTTTTTTATCATCGATTGATGATATAATATTATTTTTAACTTACTGTATAATGTTTCACCTTAGTAAGCGCGGAATATCTTCTGTTATCGAATGATGTAAATATTTTGTAAATAAACCGAAAACTCGGATTTTTGAATGCAACATTTCGAAAGTTTTAAAATTTTGATATTGGATCGTTAATAACATAAGTTTTTTGCAAATATCTTCGGAACTACATAACCGATTTAAGAGTTTGATATCTCGTTTTGAAAAACATGACAACGGCTTTCAAAAAAATTAAATAAAATAAAAAAATAAAAATATATGTATGTATGCTCGTATGTCATTGGTGGTGCAATATGAAAATTGGATTTTGCCACGCCCCTGCGCCCGCAGACTGAAAAACCATGCAAACATTAATTTTTTTATTTTTACCTCGCCTTCAGTAAGATGTGGATACAATCTGTACGAAGTAAATCTGTAAAAACCCATGCAGAAGCAATTAATCAATTAAAAAAAGTGGGCGTTAGAGTAGGTGTGGTCGTACCAATGCTGGTAATTTGACCTTACCACTGAGACAGCACAATCCAGGCGATTGGTTGCACACAATCTCCATTGGGCCAATTTGAA
Organism: Bellardia pandia; assembly: GCA_916048285.2. NCBI lineage: Eukaryota > Metazoa > Arthropoda > Insecta > Diptera > Calliphoridae > Bellardia > Bellardia pandia. Next base: position 93,608,897 of record OU696531.1, on the reverse strand, counting down.
CGGAAGGATGCGAGCTGTAGTCAAAAGTGCAATCGTAATGAAACGCTACTCGATTCAAATCAACACTTCTTCTTACGCGTTGATTTAGATTTTCGCTTGATTTAATCCATGATTTCTCATTGCTAATCGAGCCGTTTCATTTGTCGCCTGTCTTTCTTCTTGTGTTTGCGTTACGCGAAGTCGGCCCATACTAACACGGCGCTGATCTCGTGCGATTTCTTGTTCATCCGTATTCAATCAATGATGCATTACGGGTTTGGTGCGAAAGATCAGATCTTCTGGGTCGCGGCATTATAAATAACACTGAGAAATTAATGTCACAAAAGCAGTTAATGTCACAAAAACAATGTCACAAAATCATTTAGGGAACTTAACTTTTGAAATCACTTTTAAAAAAGGTTGAAAATTTTTAAATACTACAAAAATAAATCAGGTGTCAAAAGCATATGCACACAACGCCATCTACTGGCAATAGCAGAACCAGAATTTGTTTTTGTAAAAAAAAATTAACAAAAAAAGTTTTCAATCAAATTAGGTGGAAAAACAATTGTGATATACAAAAGAACAACATTTGATTTTTGATTTTAGAAGATAATAATTAAAAGTAATGGGTGACACAATTTGAAGTAAGTCTTTAAAAACCCTTGTAGAATAGATTACACAATTTTAAAGCAGGCGTGGTCGAATTCGGCTGTACACTGATGGCGTTGCTACGGCATCAATTTAAAAAAAAAGTAGGCGGTCAAAAAAGACCCCTAGAGATGGGACGTGAAAGGAGGCGTGTAGTATGAATCTTTATTTTTGATCTCGCCTAGAGTAAAGTGAATATGTTAAAATCAGAGTAGAATCAATTACACAATTTAAAAAAGAAGGCGTTAAAATAGGCGTGGTCGCAAAAAAGGAGTATTCTATAAATACTGGTGTGATGTGAAAATTTCAGGCACATCGCTTCAGCGGTCCGGCTTACTTGGCAAGCGTCTTGCATGTGATGGGGCGTGAAAGTGGGCGTGTCACATCAAACTTTTATTTCTACCTCGCCTACAGTAAGATGTTTATACAATTTGAAGTAAATCTGTAAAAACCCATTTAGAATTAAATAAAAAAAAGTAGGCGTTAGAGTGGGCGTGGTCGTACTAACTTACAAACCTTCCTGGGCTCATGCACAACAACTTGCCGAAAATCATAACATGATCATTTACGATTCTATAAAGTACATACACACACTCACACATGAAAACATTAATTTAAAAAAAAAGTAGGCGTGGTCAATTACTGAATTTTTTCCGGGTATTCTTCTTCTCTGGCCTGAGACCAGCCTGAATTCGTGCGAATCGTTGTAATCGGTCCTGGCGTTCTTTAGTTATAAAGCTAGTAACTAACGTCACTCTCTTTTATATATATAGATAATAATATTAATAATAATATAAACACGTAAGAGTGCTATATTCAGCTGTGCCGAATCTTAAATACCCTTCACCTAAGCGTAATAAGAAATACAGAAACTACACTGGTTAAAGGACTAGCATATCCCAATTCTGTGTTTTCTATTCAGTCTTAGTGCAAATTTTATTAGTATTTGATATATTGTTTGAAAGACAATTTTACGACCAACATAATTTATGTTAAATATTTTGAAATGTTGTCTAATTTTTACCATTTTAATTGATTTAATTACCAATTCTTACCATAACTTACAGAGTCTGTCTGATGTTCATAATAATCATCAGTGTAATTTAACAGAGTATAAAAAAGGGGTACAATTCGGTTTTAGTGATTTTGCTCAAAAAAAAAAAAAAAAACAAAATTAAATAGGGCTTTTAGAGGAGATACCAGGAAAAAAATTTGTTGGCGGTCAGGCCTATTTCGAGGGGGCGGGCCCGTAAAGTTGAAAATATATAGGCCTATATCTCGGGAACTACTGGGTGTCTGATAATTTGTAATACATTAAATAAAAGGTATTAAAAATACCTTTTTAGCGATATATATCATGATTATAAAATGTGGACCGAATATGGGTTAAATCCGAAAAGAATATTTTTTGACCCGAATTTATTTGTTTTTTGGAAATGGTTCTTATATGGCAGCTTGACAAATTATGGGCCGATCTTCTTAAATTTTGGAACAGTTATTTTCATGCAAATGAGGATATTTCACGTCGAATTTCAACATAATAACGCTATATATACGATATATATTAGTATTAACGTGGATTTCGAGAGTGGACCTTATGTGGGGGATATAGTCAAATATGGACCGATATTCTCAAAATCCAGCTGTTAGATTTAGGCATGTATGTAAATAATCCGTGTAAAATTTTGGGGTACCCTTATTTATAAGCGATTTATGAGTATTAAAGTGATTTTCGGAAGAGGGCTTTATATGGGGCATACGGTTAAGAATAGACCGAAATTCACAAAATTTTGTGGGATGATTTTTGTATACATTAAAATGATCTGTGCAAAGTTTTGAAGCGGTACCGATATTTATACAATATATATAGGGAAAAATGTCTTTTTCAGATTTGGTCCTTGTATGGGAGCTATGACCAGTTCTATTTGCCTATAGAGAGTATTTATGTAAAATGTTAGCCGGTTAACATTATTTATATCTCTTTTATACGTATTTAAGTGAATTTTGGAAGTGGACTTTATATGGGGTCTATGGTCAAACATGGACCGAACTAAAAAAAATTTCGTTTTGCGATTTGTTTTTGTATAAGACTTATGTTTGCTGAATTTTGTCTAGATATTCCAATTTTATAGGCATTTATTTATCATTAAGCCATATTTCGGGAATATATATATTTGTATGGGGGCTATAAGAAATCATGTACCGATTCTTACTATTTTCCGCACACTTTCCTCTTTTATCATAAAAACAACGTATACAAAATTTCATCGTATTATCTGCAATATATTTCAAAATATTGCAATAAAATGGACGAAAAATACCAAATTTTTATGGAGGTGGTCTCACATATTGGTTCATAACTCTGGTTGACCTAAACCGATTTTGCTGATTTTAAATAGCAAACTTCTCGAAAGCACTTCTGACAGAATTATTGAAGGTTTGGATCCCGAGTATATCTGGGGACTTCAAAAAACTGATTTCAAGAGACAGACAGACAGACCGACAGACAGACAGACGGACATGACTTAATCGACTTCGCTATCTATAAGGATCCAGAATATATATACTTTATAGGGTCGGAAAATTTTTTTGTGGAAATTACACACGGAATGACAAACTTATATATACCCTTCTTACGATGGTGAAGGGTATAATTAAGAAAATTGACAAGGAAACAGAAAATATCGTTTTCGATGGCGTACACAAATCATGACACCTAATTTTATAACTGTCGCACCATTAGTCAACTAAACATGTACAAATCTTTTAAAAGTGTTTATATCGAAATAAAATTAAACAAAAACAAGTAAGAAAGTATAGTCAGCCCGACAGTTTTTCAGATATGGGCGCTATATGGGAGATATTATCTGTTATGGACCGATCATCCAAAAATTTAGTGGCATGACTTCCGTGAATATAAATATTAAGTGTGTTAAACTGTTGTAATATATTTTGTTGTTCACTGTAAACACTCTCCTGTACATATTTTGTTTGTGTTTGAATTTGATATTTTTTTATATATTTGAAATAATTGTTAGTCAAAGAAAAAATACTGAGACGTGCACACATATTTCCTTAAATTAAATAAATTTAATTTTTATAAATAAATACGTTGATTTTCCATTTATTTAAATATAATAATCTAAAATAAAAGGTTATGGGCCCAGGGAAAAATCAACTGGTATTGCACAGTTTTCTGGTTCCAATTTCGATAATTGGAAGTTCCGAGTGGAGAGGCATCTTTCATCCGTATGTTGTATAAAAGCTGTTATTGAGTCAGCACCTACGGAAGCTGTTAGTCTCAGTGAATTTTTGAAAATGGATGCAAAAGCCCAAAATGTTTTAGTCTCTTTTATTCATGACGATTATATTGAGTATGTAAGAGATAAGAAGACTGCAAAGGAAATGTGGGAATCACTATGTTCTACGTTTGAAAAGAAATCAGCCCAAAATCAGACGTTAGTAAGAAAGGAGCTTGCCAAATTAAGATTTTGTGATGGAGATAATATGGTAAACCATTTATTAAAATTTGACTCTTTAATACGCCAATTGAAATCTGCTGGAGCGAAGCCTGAAGAAGCAGATTTAGTGTCTCAATTATTTTTGACTCTTCCCGAGTCATACGATGCTGTAGTTACTGCCTTGGAAAATCTACCATCAGAAGAGCTAAGTTTATCTATTGTGAAGCAACGTTTATTAGCTGAAGAATCCAAAAAGAAGCAGAGACAGTCAGATATTGTAGAAGAAAAGGTTACAGCTTTTAGTTCAAGAAAGAAGAAGGCTAAGTTTAACGGAAAATGTCATAAGTGTGGACGTTACGGTCACATGAAAAAAGATTGCCGCGTTAAAGAAGCAAAGGCTGCTGTTGGTACAAGTGTTAGTTTTATGGCTGATTCAAATCAACATCAAAGTAACAACAACGGTATATATGTAACTTTTGCATTAGATTCGGGTGCAACCGATCATTTTGTAAATGATAAAAAACTATTTTCAAATATAAATGAACTTGTTGAACCACGTTATATAAGTGTTGCAAAAGATGGAGAATTTGTGGTAGTTAAAAAAATTGGAGAAATTCAAGGCTTAAGCAACAATAATGTCAATTTAAACTTGAAAAATGTATTATTCAGTCCCAAAAGCCACTGTGGGGCGAAGCAGTAGTTACAAGCAATTATTTAATAAATAGAAGTCCTACAAAAGTATTAATAAATAATAAAACTCCAGCGGAAATGTGGTTTAATGAGAAACCTGATTTAACAAAACTTAAAGTTTTTGGCTGTTCTGCATATGCTTGGATTCCGAACCAAAAGCGAAAGAAATTGGATCCTAAAAGTAGTGAATACGTTATGGTGGGTTATTGTCCTAATGGATACAGACTATGGGACAAAAGAAACCGAGCTATAATTCTCTCTCGTGACTGCAAATTCAATGAATCATACTTTCCATTTAAGCTCATTAATAATAATGCATCAGAAATAAAAGTTATAGAATGTGTTAACAGTGATGATACAAATGCCTTTGATAGTGAAGATGAAAAATTAAACCAACAAGAGGGGGAAGGTGATAGTGGTGTTGTTTCGGTGGATATAATAGAGGAATCAAATACTGACCCCAGTTCTGAAGCTACAACGAATCAAGAAACTGAATTTGAACAAGTGCCCAGGAGAAGTACAAGAGAACGAAAACCTCCAAGTAGATTTACCGAAATATATGAATCCATATTTGAAGCCGTTTGCAATGATGGTGTTCCTACCTCGTTTTCTGAAATTAAAAATTCAATAAATCGAGATCAGTGGCTTTTTTTTTTTTTTTTTTTTTAACTTCCCTTTATTATTACACCTGTCAACAAGATGACAATAAGTAATTTAATTTACAGAGGTGGGATGATAATTATCTTAAATCAGTACCTTAGATAACTTAAATCGAATTATTGAATGATAAGTAATATATAAATTTTTTTAGTATCGCTCAGCTAGATCTGAAGGTGTATACCGTTTAAGTCTTCTAGGTGCCAGGATTTCGTTTGCCGGCTTAAAGCTGTTAAAAGTGAACTAGACTCCATGGAGAAAAATAAAGTTTGGAATGTTGTCGAAAAACCAGCCAATAATAAACTTCTCAAATCTAGATGGGTCTTTGTAATCAAATCAGATTCTAGTGGAAACCCTGTTTGTTTTAAAGCAAGATTAGTTGCCAAAGGTTTCTTGCAAAAATTCGGCATTGATTATGATGAAACGTATTCTCCTGTGGCAAAATTAAGCACATTGCGTACTATATTAGCTGTTGGTGTTAAAAGAAGCTATATGTTTTACCAATTAGACGTTAAAACAGCGTTTTTACATGGTGAGCTCAAGAAAGACATTTACATGGAAATCCCAGAAGGTATGAACGTGAAATCAGGAATGGCCTTAAAGTTAATGAAATCTTTGTACGGATTGAAACAAAGTCCAAGATGTTGGAATCAAAAGATAAATATGGTTCTTGAAGGTCTTGGTTTCACAAGGTCACAACACGATTACTGCCTCTATACAAAATGTTTTAATAATAAAGTAATATTGCTACTACTTTATGTGGATGACGTTTTAATTGCTGGAAATGATTTAGATGATATTGAACGTGTTAAGAAAAAGCTATCTGAAGTTTTCGAAATGTCTGACTGTGGTAAACTGAAATATTATCTTGGCATAAAAATTGACTACAATATTGATAAAATTTTATCGAAGTTTGCTATGACAGATTGTAACGTTTGTGATACTCCAATGGAAAAAGGCCTTCAATTAACACGCAATGAAAAAGAAATTTGTGAAAAACCTTATCGAGAACTCTTAGGAAGTTTGATGTATCTGATGCTGTGCGTACGTCCCGATATTTGCTACGCTGTGGGATACATGGGTCGGTATCAAGAACATTTTGGGGAAGTACATTGGTCAACTCTTAAGCGAATCCTCAGATACATAAAAGGAACCAAGTCACTTAAATTAAAATTTGACAAAACTTTTAAAAGTGAAGATATTCTAGTTGGTTACGTAGATGCTGATTGGGCTTCTAATACAGATGACCGAAAATCAACCAGTGGATATATTTTTTATGTGTATGGATGTCCAGTATCTTGGTGTAGTAAAAAACAAACAACAGTAGCTACTTCATCAAGCGAGGCTGAATATGTGGCTTTAAGCTTGGCTACATCTGAAGGCTTATGGTTGAAAGGAATTTTAGATGACATGAAGGTTACAACAGCTGAACAACCATTCTTACTTTTTGAGGATAACGCTGGGTGCATTGCTATGGCCAAAAATGCTGAATCTAAAAGGTCAAAACACATTGACATTAAGCATCATTTCATTCGAGATCATGTATTAAAGGGTCATCTTAGAATTCAACATATTTCCACAAAGAATCAAGTTGCTGATGTATTTACAAAAGCTTTAGAAAAATGTAATTTTGTTGCAATTAGAGATTTGTTAAAATTATCTAATTGAGAGGGGGTGTTGTAATATATTTTGTTGTTCGCTGTAAACACTCTCCTGTACATATTTTGTTTGTGTTTGAATTTGATATTTTTTATATATTTGAAATAATTGTTAGTCAAAGAAAAAATACTGAGACGTGCACACATATTTCCTTAAATTAAATAAATTTAATTTTTATAAATAAATACGTTGATTTTCCATTTATTTAAATATAATAATCTAAAATAAAATAAACTTTATCTCGATATAAATATGTTTAAAAGATTTATGGAGGTTAAAGTGAATTACGAAGAGGGTCTAATATGGGAGTTTTGACTAATTATGGACCGACCATTATAAAATTAGGTGTCATCATTTCTGTATATTATTCTGTATATTTATTTGATTACCAACATTCTTAAAAAATTTATGGAGGTTAAAGTGGTTTTCGGAAGTGGGCCTTATATGAGAGCTACGACTAATTATGGACCGATCACAATAAAATTGTATCGTATTGTTTGTATATACATATAAGAAATATATTTGCGTTCAATATTATTTTGATACCAACATTTTTGAGAGAGTTATGCTCTTTTAAGTGATTTTCGGAAGGGGCCTTATATGGGAGCTACGACTAATTATGGACCGATCACAATAAAATTGTATCGTATTGTTTGTATATACATATAAGAAATATATTTGCGTTCAATATTATTTGGATACCAACATTTTTGAGAGAGTTATGCTCTTTTAAGTGATTTTCGGAAGTGGGCCTTATATGGGAGCTACGACTAATTATGGACCGATCTTTATGAAATTTGTAGATGTGACTTAGCTTCATTTAGTACTCATTTGTGATGAAATTCGTTTGGATACTTGCATTTATGATCGATAAACCCCAATTTCGGGAGGACATTTGTATGGGGGCCAGGTGAAATAATGGTCCGATTTCCACCAGTTTCAATCCCATCCATCCTTGGGCCGAAAAAATATCACGTACCGAATTTTATCGCAATATCTTTAAAATTGCGATCTGTACTCTGCGCACAAGCTTTACTTGGACAGCCAGCCAGACGGACGGTCGGACGGACATCGTTAAGGTGGGTGTGGGACCAATATTTTTTGGTGTTACAAACATATGCACAAATCCAATATACCCTTCTCACTATGGTGGTGTAGGGTATAAATATATTAAAATGCACAGTCATGCTATAAAATTTTTGGATAATCGCTCCATAATATTTCATTGCTCCCATTAGCGCCCATTTCTGAAAAGCTGTTTATACGACTATAATTTCTTACTTGTATTTGTTTAAATTTTTCAATTTCTGGAAAGATTTTCCAAATTTGCATTTATAGCCAAACTGGTTTATTGTGGTGCATTGAGTTTCTAATCGTTTATCACTATAATATTAATATACTGACAACTTAATTTTAATTTTGTACTTGAATGTTTTGGGTGTTTCAAGTTCTAAAGACTCAAGTAATGCCATTCTTGAAAATTTCATTCGATGAATGGCATTATAAATTCTAATTGATTAATGATGTACTATGTTCTAATTGTTTAAAATAAATAATTTCATAAAAACGTTCTATTTTTGCGTTGAGATCAATAATTTAATTTATTTGATCTTGCAAATCTCTTGTAAGAGTAAGCAACGTCAAACAAATTTGTCCTGAAACAAGTGGTTACACTTTTTTGAGTAAACATTTGCCAAATGTGACTGTACCTTAAGAATGTGTTATTGAAAGAAAATTATATTTTTAAAATACTTTAAAAATCGTTTGAAAACATATCAATCTACAATTTATATATGCAGTTTGTCTCCTTTTCTGCAAAGTACTCTAAAATAAACATATGAATCCAATATCAATTACATAGAATATATTTTTGAAAAATTTAAAGGAAATTCATACTTTACATAATTTCCCCAAAATGTGTCACCTTATGCGCGCAATTTTACCTGTTAATGCCTGCGAAAATTTTAATGATTTTTTAATTAACTTAAAATGCAGCTGCTGTATATTAGTTTGGTACCTGTAAACGCACACACATTTTAAATCATAAAACGCTTAACTAAGTCTTTTATAAGGTAGAATCTAAACCTAACCTAACATTTTTCTTGAACACTTTGCAGTATATAAGGCTAACGATTTTTGAATTTCTTATACACAACCAAAAGACGCTTAGCACAGTAAGCACCAAAAATTTGTATTGGAAATTTAAATAAATATTTTTTAAAATACCGCATTATTTTATAATTTTTGAAAATGGCACCACAAACTAAAGTTGAATTTCATATTTTAAGATTAAGATTTTTGCCAGTTATGTAAGTTTTAAATTTTCAGTGATCACTTATTAACTATTTAATAATAACAATTTATTTACAGCTCTCCTGAATATCCTAAAATTAAATCCACATACAGGACGGATCCTCCAAGTGAGTCCTTGAATCAAGTTCAAGATTGGGTACGTTTTATACAAACAATTTAATATTTTTTTTATCTAAATGTATGCTGATAAATAACTTTATTTCTGTTTTAGTTTGATGACGCTATGTCAAAGGAGATGTCGAGAATACCCTCCTCCCTAAGTGTGAGTTATTGTGAGTGGAGCATTACTTCAAATGATGTCAAATTATTTACGGTAAGGGGTTGTCTCTTCGATAACATCACTGTATTATTGGGCGAAGAAGCTATACATTGGACGTGTTATCACAGAAACACACTGGGTGTTCGTATCGTAGGACGTAGTCCTTTTACAGTAAATTATTGTGACTGCTGTTTAGATAGTCAGTATAAAATGATTATTGAATCCTTCAAGATCGATATAAATAGAGATTGCACCTGTAATTTATGCTTAAAATTAATTAATTAATTAAAAATTTTAGGTTAACGTAGGCTATGAGATTTGTAAAACTTTGAAATAATTTTATTAAAAAAATATAAAAAGTAAAGAAAAAATTCAAAATTTAAAAATGTTTAAAAATTATTTCATAAAAAAAATATAAAAAATAAAAAAAAAATTCATATACATATTAAACATTTTTGTTTTAATTAATTTACTAAATTGGGATAATCTTTGGGCAAATCTTGTGTAGCAACTGGACAGATTTTCTTTTCGGGCTTGGGGATAGCTGGGCGAACAGTAGTAGGTTAATCTTAAAAGAAAAAATTAAAAACTATGAATATTTCTCTATTAAAATAACAATTAGAAAAAATACATTTAAATTTTTTACATTCATATTAGTGTTTGTGACACACGTGAACAACCGAGTTAACAGAAATCTTCAACAGAGATTATCTCCTTAGGCCCAATAAAACAGTGCGTATTTAAGTGTAGTTTTAGTTAATTTTCATAAAAACTTAAGTTGCATTTAAATACAGATTCATTTTTTCAGTCATACTTAATTTCTGCTATGATTTTGTGGTAAAAATATGGTAGCACTTTGAAATGTCAACAAAATTATCGATATATTTCAGAAAACAGCTGATTTTTTAAATAAAATTTGCCAACAATTTTGTGTTTCGGTTTTTGTGTTTACTTGTTGTATTGTTTTGTGTGTTTTATTGTTTTATGTGTTTTATATATTAAATTTGGTGGCATTAATATGGATAAAAGAAGTCCCAACTTTTGACTTCTTGTTGGACGCTGTTAAAAAATATAGCAGCATGATTGAAAAGAAAAAAAAAACAAAAACAAATGTCAAAACCATATGTTCAATGTTTAAAACTTAAGTTGCACTTAAATGAACATCGTTGGGCATTTAAGTAGCATTTAAGTTTTTAGTGAAAAACAAAATTTTGTACTTAAATGCAATTTAAAAATAAATGGCACTTAAATACGCACTGTTTTATTGGGCCTTAGTGTGAAAGTAACAATAGGAGATATTTAATTTTAATATTAACACAATAAAGAAATACACAGTGGTAGAAATAGTTTGTTAGCTTTATGTCCAAAAGTGTCAAGTCCACATTATTTCAAAATTGAGATTTTAGCACATAATGATAGAATACTTAAAAAACACCTTTTGTACTTATTACTTATCACATAAGGATATATAAAATATAAAAACATAAAGCAACTCAATTAACTCAGTTTTGAACGTTTTCCAGAATCCATTAAAAAGTGTTTTTTTCTTAGTATGGTTTCTATATCACCTTATTATTGTTAATAAATAAATTGACCGTTCGTTATACAACATACTGGCATCTTGGACAAAAACACTGCGACGGTGAGTGTCTGGTTATGAGGAGTTTTACTGTATCAAGAAAGAAGACTACCTCCATATTATCCAAACTCATTTAACCGAGTTTGTGGACCACAGCGTATATCCTAAAAGAGAAGTTATTTTCCAACAAGGCGATGCCACTAAAAATACGGTAAGAATTGTTCAAAATTGGTTGTCTGGTCATTCATAATTTCAGCTGATGAAATGGCCTGCGCCAAGTCCAGAACACAACTCTATAGACAATTTGTGGTCTATATTGAAGAGATGATTGGGACAACATTTGGGTGCCAACCAGTACTTTCAATATTACATTTATTTTTACTAATACAATAAAGAGTAAATGGTAAAAATTTGACAAAACTTGTTTTGTTATTTATTAATTTAAATTTAACCCTTTAAGTAAAATCATCATTATTTTTAATAAACAAGACCGAAACTAATTACAGTTCAACCTTGGTATAAAGAATCTTAAGGGGATTAGAAAGAAAAACGTTATATTAAATAATTCGTTACAATGAGGTGAAGTTGCACTTATATTCGTTATAACGAGATAATAAAACATTTTGTATATAATTCATCGACTGCTTCTACTTTTTTAAATTGTGTAATTTATTCTACTCGGATTTTAACATATTTACTTCAAATCGAATACACATGTTACTCTAGGTGAGGTAAAAATTAAGATTCATACTCCACGCCCCATCTCTCATGACTAAGAATACTTCTTTCGACCGCCTACCAAAAAATTAAATCGCCATATTTTGTGCATTTTTTTACCTACGTCGATGATATTTGATACATAGTTGTGAGTGGGTAAAGGGGCGTGGCCTCGCCCATGTAAACCAAAATTTAAAATCGTCATATGGGCATTTTTTGACCAACAGCGGCAGTATTTGCTATATATGGTATTGGCATGAATAGAAATACGTACCAAAAGAAAAGTGGAAAGAGCACGCCCCATTGATTGCGATATATTAATAATATTAATAATAATATAAACAAGTAAGAGTGCTATATTCGGCTGTGCCGAATCTTAAATACCCTTCACCTAAGCGTAATAAGAAATACAGAAACTACACTGGTTAAAGGACTATCCTAATTCTGTGTTTTCTATTCAGTCTTAGTGCAAATTTTATTAGTATTTGATATATTGTTTGAAAGACAATTTTACGACCAACATAATTTATGTTAAACTAGCTGACCCGGTCCGCGTTGCTGGCCCTAAGGAAACATTAGTGTTGTATTACCACACGATTTAAATTAAGCTTTCAAAGAAATGTACGGCCTTTAAATAAATTTATGGAATATCCATCATAAAGATTTGTTACAGAATAACTTACATATGGTCTAGGTATGTGCTCAATCAAAAAAGACCACGCATTTATTTAAGGCAAATTGGAAATTATATTTATTTATTACTTCATCTTGGGGCCAGCGGATATACAATGTTTTTTGTTTTTTGGCGTGCCGTGTGGAAAACATAAATTTTCCAAAATTAAGCCAGCAATAGTTAATGATGTGACTCTTGCTTTATTGATGGCAATAGTACAGGGGGGTTACTCTCTATTGCGATGCGAAAGCAAATGCGATGCGATAAGCATACAAATTGTACGGTTATCGCATCGCATTTGCTTTCGCATCGCAATAGTGAGTAACCCCCCAGGTAAGACGCAAAGGGAATTGGAGCCGCTTGAATTGGAATGGTAAATCGTTGGAAATCATCCGAATTCGTGGAATAAGTACATCTTCGCCTTTGAATCTGCCACCGATGATTGTTGCCTCGATTAAATTTGGTGAGAAGTTTTTGATGGTCAATGTGGTTCCGTTGCATAACTTTTGTGCGTTTAAGTTGCGAATAAAAATTACCGGTGATCCAACGTTTAATGTTAGCACATGCGATGGCATTCCGGGTGGTTCCAATGGATTTAAAAATTCAGTAGGATAATTGACGGCTTGTTCTTCATCCATTACTGTATCGATCGATTTGTATTTGATTAATTTGCCGGGCAGTTTCAATTGAATTTGCTCATTGAGCTTGTTGGCATCGTAATTTGTTGGTGCCAAAATTGCACGTTCCCACATCCAATCAGATTTTTTGTAGAAGATTGTTAGTTTTGGGAAAACCTTGTCGACAACGGCTTGAATATTAATTTGCATTCGACAGAAGTTAGGCGGGAACGAAATCTCGTTCGTGGCGCGATTAATTGGAATTTTTCCATTTCCGATATCAAAAAGTTGTTCTGAGAATGTTTGGGCAGACGGGTCTTGCAACAAATGCACACGTATGTTCGTCGATAGCGTGATTTTCTCGACTCCGTTCCAAAGATATGAAGCTTTCAAGCATGCGTTCAGCTCATCTGCGGTCATTGATAACAAGCAAAGTTTGTAGTATCCTCGGTTTGTAGTATCCTCGAAAATCACGTAAAGTCCGATCAAGCGCTTCGAGCAATTTGTTTGAATGTACCGTTATTTTTTATCAGCGTTTGAAAAAAACTCACAAATGTGCACAAAATGTAGGTATCTTAAATGCAAGGGTACATAAAGTTTTTTATCATCGATTGATGATATAATATTATTTTTAACTTACTGTATAATGTTTCACCTTAGTAAGCGCGGAATATCTTCTGTTATCGAATGATGTAAATATTTTGTAAATAAACCGAAAACTCGGATTTTTGAATGCAACATTTCGAAAGTTTTAAAATTTTGATATTGGATCGTTAATAACATAAGTTTTTTGCAAATATCTTCGGAACTACATAACCGATTTAAGAGTTTGATATCTCGTTTTGAAAAACATGACAACGGCTTTCAAAAAAATTAAATAAAATAAAAAAATCAAAATATATGTATGTATGCTCGTATGTCATTGGTGGTGCAATATGAAAATTGGATTTTGCCACGCCCCTGCGCCCGCAGACTGAAAAACCATGCAAACATTATTTTTTTTATTTTTACCTCGCCTTCAGTAAGATGTGGATACAATCTGTACGAAGTAAATCTGTAAAAACCCATGCAGAAGCAATTAATCAATTAAAAAAAGTGGGCGTTAGAGTAGGTGTGGTCGTACCAATGCTGGTAATTTGACCTTACCACTGAGACAGCACAATCCAGGCGATTGGTTGCACACAATCTCCATTGGGCCAATTTGAACGGAAGGATGCGAGCTGTAGTCAAAAGTGCAATCGTAATGAAACGCTACTCGATTCAAATCAACACTTCTTCTTACGCGTTGATTTAGATTTTCGCTTGATTTAATCCATGATTTCTCATTGCTAATCGAGCCGTTTCATTTGTCGCCTGTCTTTCTTCTTGTGTTTGCGTTACGCGAAGTCGGCCCATACTAACACGGCGCTGATCTCGTGCGATTTCTTGTTCATCCGTATTCAATCAATGATGCATTACGGGTTTGGTGCGAAAGATCAGATCTTCTGGGTCGCGGCATTATAAATAACACTGAGAAATTAATGTCACAAAAGCAGTTAATGTCACAAAAACAATGTCACAAAATCATTTAGGGAACTTAACTTTTGAAATCACTTTTAAAAAAGGTTGAAAATTTTTAAATACTACAAAAATAAATCAGGTGTCAAAAGCATATGCACACAACGCCATCTACTGGCAATAGCAGAACCAGAATTTGTTTTTGTAAAAAAAAATGAACAAAAAAAGTTTTCAATCAAATTAGGTGGAAAAACAATTGTGATATACAAAAGAACAACATTTGATTTTTGATTTTAGAAGATAATAATTAAAAGTAATGGGTGACACAATTTGAAGTAAGTCTTTTAAAACCCTTGTAGAATAGATTACACAATTTTAAAGCAGGCGTGGTCGAATTCGGCTGTACACTGATGGCGTTGCTACGGCATCAATTTAAAAAAAAAGTAGGCGGTCAAAAAAGACCCCTAGAGATGGGACGTGAAAGGAGGCGTGTAGTATGAATCTTTATTTTTGATCTCGCCTAGAGTAAAGTGAATATGTTAAAATCAGAGTAGAATCAATTACACAATTTAAAAAAGAAGGCGTTAAAATAGGCGTGGTCGCAAAAAAGGAGTATTCTATAAATACTGGTGTGATGTGAAAATTTCAGGCACATCGCTTCAGCGGTCCGGCTTACTTGGCAAGCGTCTTGCATGTGATGGGGCGTGAAAGTGGGCGTGTCACATCAAACTTTTATTTCTACCTCGCCTACAGTAAGATGTTTATACAATTTGAAGTAAATCTGTAAAAACCCATTTAGAATTAAATAAAAAAAAGTAGGCGTTAGAGTGGGCGTGGTCGTACTAACTTACAAACCTTCCTGGGCTCATGCACAACAACTTGCCGAAAATCATAACATGATCATTTACGATTCTATAAAGTACATACACACACTCACACATGAAAACATTAATTTAAAAAAAAAGTAGGCGTGGTCAATTACTGAATTTTTTCCGGGTATTCTTCTTCTCTGGCCTGAGACCAGCTTGAATTCGTGCGAATCGTTGTAATCGGTCCTGGCGTTCTTTAGTTATAAAGCTAGTAACTAACGTCACTCTCTTTTATATATATAGATAATAATATTAATAATAATATAAACACGTAAGAGTGCTATATTCAGCTGTGCCGAATCTTAAATACCCTTCACCTAAGCGTAATAAGAAATACAGAAACTACACTGGTTAAAGGACTAGCATATCCCAATTCTGTGTTTTCTATTCAGTCTTAGTGCAAATTTTATTAGTATTTGATATATTGTTTGAAAGACAATTTTACGACCAACATAATTTATGTTAAATATTTTGAAATGTTGTCTAATTTTTACCATTTTAATTGATTTAATTACCAATTCTTACCATAACTTACAGAGTCTGTCTGATGTTCATAATAATCATCAGTGTAATTTAACAGAGTATAAAAAAGGGGTACAATTCGGTTTTAGTGATTTTGCTCAAAAAAAAAAAAAAAAAACAAAATCAAATAGGGCTTTTAGAGGAGATACCAGGAAAAAAATTTGTTGGCGGTCAGGCCTATTTCGAGGGGGCGGGCCCGTAAAGTTGAAAATATATAGGCCTATATCTCGGGAACTACTGGGTGTCTGATAATTTGTAATACATTAAATAAAAGGTATTAAAAATACCTTTTTAGCGATATATATCATGATTATAAAATGTGGACCGAATATGGGTTAAATCCGAAAAGAATATTTTTTGACCCGAATTTATTTGTTTTTTGGAAATGGTTCTTATATGGCAGCTTGACAAATTATGGGCCGATCTTCTTAAATTTTGGAACAGTTATTTTCATGCAAATGAGGATATTTCACGTCGAATTTCAACATAATAACGCTATATATACGATATATATTAGTATTAACGTGGATTTCGAGAGTGGACCTTATGTGGGGGATATAGTCAAATATGGACCGATATTCTCAAAATCCAGCTGTTAGATTTAGGCATGTATGTAAATGATCCGTGTAAAATTTTGGATTGGTACCCTTATTTATAAGCGATTTATGAGTATTAAAGTGATTTTCGGAAGAGACCGAAATTCACAAAATTTTGTGGGATGATTTTTGTATACATTAAAATGATCTGTGCAAAGTTTTGAAGCGGTACCGATATTTATACAATATATATAGGGAAAAATCTCTTTTTCAGATGTGGTCCTTGTATGGGAGCTATGACCAGTTCTGGGCCGACCACCATAAAATTTAGTACAACAATTTATTTGCCTATAGAGAGTATTTATGTAAAATGTTAGCCGGTTAACATTATTTATATCTCTTTTATACGTATTTAAGTGAATTTTGGAAGTGGACTTTATATGGGGTCTATGGTCAAACATGGACCGAACTAAAAATTTCGTTTTGTGATTTCTTTTTGTATAAGACTTATGTTTGCTGAATTTTGTCTAGATATTCCAATTTTATAGGCATTTATTTATCATTAAGCCATATTTCGGGAATATATTTGTATGGGGGCTATAAGAAATCATGTACCGATTCTTACTATTTTCCGCACACTTTCCTCTTTTATCATAAAAACAACGTATACAAAATTTCATCGTATTATCTGCAATATATTTCAAAATATTGCAATAAAATGGACGAAAAATACCAAATTTTTATGGAGGTGGTCTCACATATTGGTTCATAACTCTGGTTGACCTAAACCGATTTTGCTGATTTTAAATAGCAAACTTCTCGAAAGCACTTCTGACAGAATTATTGAAGGTTTGGATCCCGAGTATATCTGGGGACTTCAAAAAACTGATTTCAAGAGACAGACAGACGGACATGACTTAATCGACTTCGCTATCTATAAGGATCCAGAATATATATACTTTATAGGGTCGGAAAATTTTTTTGTGGAAATTACACACGGAATGACAAACTTATATATACCCTTCTTACGATGGTGAAGGGTATAATTAAGAAAATTGACAAGGAAACAGAAAATATCGTTTTCGATGGCGTACACAAATCATGACACCTAATTTTATAACTGTCGCACCATTAGTCAACTAAACATGTACAAATCTTTTAAAAGTGTTTATATCGAAATAAAATTAAACAAAAACAAGTAAGAAAGTATAGTCAGCCCGACAGTTTTTCAGATATGGGCGCTATATGGGAGATATTATCTGTTATGGACCGATCATCCAAAAATTTAGTGGCATGACTTCCGTGAATATAAATATTAAGTGTGTTAAACTGTTGTAATATATTTTGTTGTTCACTGTAAACACTCTCCTGTACATATTTTGTTTGTGTTTGAATTTGATATTTTTTTATATATTTGAAATAATTGTTAGTCAAAGAAAAAATACTGAGACGTGCACACATATTTCCTTAAATTAAATAAATTTAATTTGTATAAATAAATACGTTGATTTTCCATTTATTTAAATATAATAATCTAAAATAAATGGTTATGGGCCCAGGGAAAAATCAACTGGTATTGCACAGTTTTCTGGTTCCAATTTCGATAATTGGAAGTTCCGAGTGGAGAGGCATCTTTCATCCGTATGTTGTATAAAAGCTGTTATTGAGTCAGCACCTACGGAAGCTGTTAGTCTCAGTGAATTTTTGAAAATGGATGCAAAAGCCCAAAATGTTTTAGTCTCTTTTATTCATGACGATTATATTGAGTATGTAAGAGATAAGAAGACTGCAAAGGAAATGTGGGAATCACTATGTTCTACGTTTGAAAAGAAATCAGCCCAAAATCAGACGTTAGTAAGAAAGGAGCTTGCCAAATTAAGATTTTGTGATGGAGATAATATGGTAAACCATTTATTAAAATTTGACTCTTTAATACGCCAATTGAAATCTGCTGGAGCGAAGCCTGAAGAAGCAGATTTAGTGTCTCAATTATTTTTGACTCTTCCCGAGTCATACGATGCTGTAGTTACTGCCTTGGAAAATCTACCATCAGAAGAGCTAAGTTTATCTATTGTGAAGCAACGTTTATTAGCTGAAGAATCCAAAAAGAAGCAGAGACAGTCAGATATTGTAGAAGAAAAGGTTACAGCTTTTAGTTCAAGAAAGAAGAAGGCTAAGTTTAACGGAAAATGTCATAAGTGTGGACGTTACGGTCACATGAAAAAGGATTGCCGCGTTAAAGAAGCAAAGGCTGCTGTTGGTACAAGTGTTAGTTTTATGGCTGATTCAAATCAACATCAAAGAAACATCAACGGTATATATGTAACTTTTGCATTAGATTCGGGTGCAACCGATCATTTTGTAAATGATAAAAAACTATTTTCAAATATAAATGAACTTGTTGAACCACGTTATATAAGTGTTGCAAAAGATGGAGAATTTGTGGTAGTTAAAAAAATTGGAGAAATTCAAGGCTTAAGCAACAATAATGTCAATTTAAACTTGAAAAATGTATTATTCAGTCCCAAAAGCCACTGTGGAGCGAAGCAGTAGTTACAAGCAATTATTTAATAAATAGAAGTCCTACAAAAGTATTAATAAATAATAAAACTCCAGCGGAAATGTGGTTTAATGAGAAACCCGATTTAACAAAACTTAAAGTTTTTGGCTGTTCTGCATATGCTTGGATTCCGAACCAAAAGCGAAAGAAATTGGATCCTAAAAGTAGTGAATACGTTATGGTGGGTTATTGTCCTAATGGATACAGACTATGGGACAAAAGAAACCGAGCTATAATTCTCTCTCGTTACTGCAAATTCAATGAATCATACTTTCCATTTAAGCTCATTAATAATAATGCATCAGAAATAAAAGTTATAGAATGTGTTAACAGTGATGATACAAATGCCTTTGATAGTGAAGATGAAAAATTAAACCAACAAGAGGGGGAAGGTGATAGTGGTGTTGTTTCGGTGGATATAATAGATGAATCAAATACTGACCCCAGTTCTGAAGCTACAACGAATCAAGAAACTGAATTTGAACAAGTGCCCAGGAGAAGTACAAGAGAACGAAAACCTCCAAGTAGATTTACCGAAATATATGAATCCATATTTGAAGCCGTTTGCAATGATGGTGTTCCTACCTCGTTTTCTGAAATTAAAAATTCAATAAATCGAGATCAGTGGCTTTTTTTTTTTTTTTTTTTAACTTCCCTTTATTATTGCACCTGTCAACAAGATGACAATAAGTAATTTAATTTACAGAGGTGGGATGATAATTATCTTAAATCAGTACCTAAGATAACTTAAATCGAATTATTGAATGATAAGTAATATATAAATTTTTTTAGTATCGCTCAGCTAGATCTGAAGGTGTATACCGTTTAAGTCTTCTAGGTGCCAGGATTTCGTTTGCCGGCTTAAAGCTGTTAAAAGTGAACTAGACTCCATGGAGAAAAATAAAGTTTGGAATGTTGTCGAAAAACCAGCCAATAATAAACTTCTCAAATCTAGATGGGTCTTTGTAATCAAATCAGATTCTAGTGGAAACCCTGTTTGTTTTAAAGCAAGATTAGTTGCCAAAGGTTTCTTGCAAAAATTCGGCATTGATTATGATGAAACGTATTCTCCTGTGGCAAAATTAAGCACATTGCGTACTATATTAGCTGTTGGTGTTAAAAGAAGCTATATGTTTTACCAATTAGACGTTAAAACAGCGTTTTTACATGGTGAGCTCAAGAAAGACATTTACATGGAAATCCCAGAAGGTATGAACGTGAAATCAGGAATGGCCTTAAAGTTAATGAAATCTTTGTACGGATTGAAACAAAGTCCAAGATGTTGGAATCAAAAGATAAATATGGTTCTTGAAGGTCTTGGTTTCACAAGGTCACAACACGATTACTGCCTCTATACAAAATGTTTTAATAATAAAGTAATATTGCTACTACTTTATGTGGATGACGTTTTAATTGCTGGAAATGATTTAGATGATATTGAACGTGTTAAGAAAAAGCTATCTGAAGTTTTCGAAATGTCTGACTGTGGTAAACTGAAATATTATCTTGGCATAAAAATTGACTACAATATTGATAAAATTTTATCGAAGTTTGCTATGACAGATTGTAACGTTTGTGATACTCCAATGGAAAAAGGCCTTCAATTAACACGCAATGAAAAAGAAATTTGTGAAAAACCTTATCGATAACTCTTAGGAAGTTTGATGTATCTGATGCTGTGCGTACGTCCCGATATTTGCTACGCTGTGGGATACATGGGTCGGTATCAAGAACATTTTGGGGAAGTACATTGGTCAACTCTTAAGCGAATCCTCAGATACATAAAAGGAACCAAGTCACTTAAATTAAAATTTGACAAAACTTTTAAAAGTGAAGATATTCTAGTTGGTTACGTAGATGCTGATTGGGCTTCTAATACAGATGACCGAAAATCAACCAGTGGATATATTTTTTATGTGTATGGATGTCCAGTATCTTGGTGTAGTAAAAAACAAACAACAGTAGCTACTTCATCAAGCGAGGCTGAATATGTGGCTTTAAGCTTGGCTACATCTGAAGGCTTATGGTTGAAAAGAATTTTAGATGACATGAAGGTTACAACAGCTGAACAACCATTCTTACTTTTTGAGGATAACGCTGGGTGCATTGCTATGGCCAAAAATGCTGAATCTAAAAGGTCAAAACACATTGACATTAAGCATCATTTCATTCGAGATCATGTATTAAAGGGTCATCTTAGAATTCAACATATTTCCACAAAGAATCAAGTTGCTGATGTATTTACAAAAGCTTTAGAAAAATGTAATTTTGTTGCAATTAGAGATTTGTTAAAATTATCTAATTGAGAGGGGGTGTTGTAATATATTTTGTTGTTCGCTGTAAACACTCTCCTGTACATATTTTGTTTGTGTTTGAATTTGATATTTTTTATATATTTGAAATAATTGTTAGTCAAAGAAAAAATACTGAGACGTGCACACATATTTCCTTAAATTAAATAAATTTAATTTTTATAAATAAATACGTTGATTTTCCATTTATTTAAATATAATAATCTAAAATAAAATAAACTTTATCTCGATATAAATATGTTTAAAAGATTTATGGAGGTTAAAGTGAATTACGAAGAGGGTCTAATATGGGAGTTTTGACTAATTATGGACCGACCATTATAAAATTAGGTGTCATCATTTCTGTATATTATTCTGTATATTTATTTGATTACCAACATTCTTAAAAAATTTATGGAGGTTAAAGTGGTTTTCGGAAGTGGGCCTTATATGAGAGCTACGACTAATTATGGACCGATCACAATAAAATTGTATCGTATTGTTTGTATATACATATAAGAAATATATTTGCGTTCAATATTATTTGGATACCAACATTTTTGAGAGAGTTATGCTCTTTTAAGTGATTTTCGGAAGTGGGCCTTATATGGGAGCTACGACTAATTATGGACCGATCTTTATGAAATTTGTAGATGTGACTTAGCTTCATTTAGTACTCATTTGTGATGAAATTCGTTTGGATACTTGCATTTATGATCGATAAACCCCAATTTCGGGAGGACATTTGTATGGGGGCCAGGTGAAATAATGGTCCGATTTCCACCAGTTTCAATCCCATCCATCCTTGGGCCGAAAAAATATCACGTACCGAATTTTATCGCAATATCTTTAAAATTGCGATCTGTACTCTGCGCACAAGCTTTACTTGGACAGCCAGCCAGACGGACGGTCGGACGGACATCGTTAAGGTGGGTGTGGGACCAATATTTTTTGGTGTTACAAACATATGCACAAATCCAATATACCCTTCTCACTATGGTGGTGTAGGGTATAAATATATTAAAATGCACAGTCATGCTATAAAATTTTTGGATAATCGCTCCATAATATTTCATTGCTCCCATTAGCGCCCATTTCTGAAAAGCTGTTTATACGACTATAATTTCTTACTTGTATTTGTTTAAATTTTTCAATTTTTGGAAAGATTTTCCAAATTTGCATTTATAGCCAAACTGGTTTATTGTGGTGCATTGAGTTTCTAATCGTTTATCACTATAATATTAATATACTGACAACTTAATTTTAATTTTGTACTTGAATGTTTTGGGTGTTTCAAGTTCTAAAGACTCAAGTAATGCCATTCTTGAAAATTTCATTCGATGAATGGCATTATAAATTCTAATTGATTAATGATGTACTATGTTCTAATTGTTTAAAATAAATAATTTCATAAAAACGTTCTATTTTTGCGTTGAGATCAATAATTTAATTTATTTGATCTTGCAAATCTCTTGTAAGAGTAAGCAACGTCAAACAAATTTGTCCTGAAACAAGTGGTTACACTTTTTTGAGTAAACATTTGCCAAATGTGACTGTACCTTAAGAATGTGTTATTGAAAGAAAATTATATTTTTAAAATACTTTAAAAATCGTTCGAAAACATATCAATCTACAATTTATATATGCAGTTTGTCTCCTTTTCTGCAAAGTACTCTAAAATAAACATATGAATCCAATATCAATTACATAGAATATATTTTTGAAAAATTTAAAGGAAATTCATACTTTACATAATTTCCCCAAAATGTGTCACCTTATGCACACATGTGCGCGCAATTTTACCTGTTAATGCCTGCGAAAATATTAATGATTTTTTAATTAACTTAAAATGCAGCTGCTGTATATTAGTTTGGTACCTGTAAACGCACACACATTTTAAATCATAAAACGCTTAACTAAGTCTTTTATAAGGTAGAATCTAAACCTAACCTAACATTTTTCTTGAACACTTTGCAGTATATAAGGCTAACGATTTTTGAATTTCTTATACACAACCAAAAGACGCTTAGCACAGTAAACACCAAAAATTTGTATTGGAAATTTAAATAAATATTTTTTAAAATACCGCATTATTTTATAATTTTTGAAAATGGCGCCACAAACTAAAGTTGAATTTCATATTTTAAGTTTAAGATTTTTGCCAGTTATGTAAGTTTTAAATTTTCAGTGATCACTTATTAACTATTTAATAATAACAATTTATTTACAGCTCTCCTGAATATCCTAAAATTAAATCCACATACAGGACGGATCCTCCAAGTGAGTCCTTGAATCAAGTTCAAGATTGGGTACGTTTTATACAAACAATTTAATATTTTTTTTATCTAAATGTATGCTGATAAATAACTTTATTTCTGTTTTAGTTTGATGACGCTATGTCAAAGGAGATGTCGAGAATACCCTCCTCCCTAAGTGTGAGTTATTGTGAGTGGAGCATTACTTCAAATGATGTCAAATTATTTACGGTAAGGGGTTGTCTCTTCGATAACATCACTGTATTATTGGGCGAAGAAGCTATACATTGGACGTGTTATCACAGAAACACACTGGGTGTTCGTATCGTAGGACGTAGTCCTTTTACAGTAAATTATTGTGACTGCTGTTTAGATAGTCAGTATAAAATGATTATTGAATCCTTCAAGATCGATATAAATAGAGATTGCACCTGTAATTTATGCATAAAATTAATTAATTAATTAAAAATTTTAGGTTAACGTAGGCTATGAGATTTGTAAAACTTTGAAATAATTTTATTAAAACAATATAAAAAGTAAAGAAAAAATTCAAAATTTAAAAATGTTTAAAAATAATTTCATTAAAAAAATATAAAAAATAAAAAAAAAATTCATATACATATTAAACATTTTTGTTTTAATTAATTTACTAAATTGGGATAATCTTTGGGCAAATCTTGTGTAGCAACTGGACAGATTTTCTTTTCGGGCTTGGGGATAGCTGCGCGAACAGTAGTAGGTTAATTTTAAAAGAAAAAATTAAAAACTATGAATATTTCTCCATTAAAATAACAATTAAAAAAAATACATTTAAAATTTTTTACATTCATATTAGTGTTTGTGACACACGTGAACAACCGAGTTAACAGAAATCTTCAACAGAGATTATCTCCTTAGTGTGAAAGTAACAATAGGATATATTTAATTTTAATATTAACACAATAAAGAAATACAAAGTGGTAGAAATAGTTTGTTAGCTTTATGTCCAAAAGTGTCAAGTCCACTTTATTTCAAAATTGAGATTTTAGCACATAATGATAGAATACTTAAAAAACACCTTTTGTACTTAGTACTTATCACATAAGAGTTGATGCTTTTAATGGATTAATTGAGTATCGACAATACAATAAAGTTATAAGTAAATGTTCAAAGTTCACTAAAATATACAATATACACTGGCGTGCAAAACCGAGGGCATGCTCAATATGATTTTATTTAAAGGGTCATAAAATGATAAATAACGAAAGAAATATAATATTGAAAGTATTGATAACGAAACAAAAACAAAAAATTCAATATAAAAACATAAAACAACTCAATTAACTCAGTTTTGCACGTTTTCCAGAATCCATTAAAAAGTGTTTTTTTCTTAGTATGGTTTCTATATCACCTTATTATTGTTAATAAATAAATTGACCGTTCGTTATACAACATACTGGCATCTTGGACAAAAACACTGCGACGGTGAGTGTCTGGTTATGAGGAGTTTTACTGTATCAAGAAAGAAGACTACCTCCATATTATCCAAACTCATTTAACCGAGTTTGTGGACCACAGCGTATATCCTAAAAGAGAAGTTATTTTCCAACAAGGCGATGCCACTAAAAATACGGTAAGAATTGTTCAAAATTGGTTGTCTGGTCATTCATAATTTCAGCTGATGAAATGGCCTGCGCCAAGTCCAGAACACAACTCTATAGACAATTTGTGGTCTATATTGAAGAGATGATTGGGACAACATTTGGGTGCCAACCAGTACTTTCAATATTACATTTATTTTTACTAATACAATAAAGAGTAAATGGTAAAAATTTGACAAAACTTGTTTTGTTATTTATTAATTTAAATTTAACCCTTTAAGTAAAATCATCATTATTTTTAATAAACAAGACCGAAACTAATTACAGTTCAACCTTGGTATAAAGAATCTTAAGGGGATTAGAAAGAAAAACGTTATATTAAATAATTCGTTACAATGAGGTGAAGTTGCACTTATATTCGTTATAACGAGATAATAAAACATTTTGTATATAATTCATCGACTGCTCCTACTTTTTTAAATTGTGTAATTTATTCTACTCGGATTTTAACATATTTACTTCAAATCGAATACACATGTTACTCTAGGTGAGGTAAAAATTAAGATTCATACTCCACGCCCCATCTCTCATGACTAAGAATACTTCTTTCGACCGCCTACCAAAAAATTAAATCGCCATATTTTGTGCATTTTTTTACCTACGTCGATGATATTTGATACATAGTTGTGAGCAAGAATGATAAAATAAAGATTACGCCAACGGGCGTAAAATTTTAAAATGCTCTGCGCATTTAGGCCCTGTGACGTCACACATTCTGTGTTTCTATTGGCTAATTTTTTCTCACTTGTTTTTTTAAATCATGTTTTGCTTGCATTTGCTCACTGCACTCTTCATGTTTATATTTTTTGTTGTTTTTTTTTGTTTGTTGTTCTTTTTTAAACAGATTTTATTTTAGAACTCTCAGAGAATTCATTTGCAAGGTTGCCAACTATCACATAAAACACACATTTTTCGCAAGAAATTTTAATTCTAATACATGAAACATTATTGGTAACCCTTAGAATGGCCCTTCTACGTCACATAACGGGAAATCATGCGCATGGCGTAATCTTTATTTTATCATTCTTGGTTGTGAGTGGGTAAAGGGGCGTGGCCTTGCCCATGTAAACCAAAATTTAAAATCGTCATATGGGCATTTTGTGACCAACAGCGGCAGTATTTGCTATATATGGTATTGGCATGAATAGAAATACGTACCAAAAGAAAAGTGGAAAGAGCACGCCCCATTGATTGCGATATATTAATAATATTAATAATAATATAAACAAGTAAGAGTGCTATATTCGGCTGTGCCGAATCTTAAATACCCTTCACCTAAGCGTAATAAGAAATACAGAAACTACACTAGACTAGAATATCCTAATTCTGTGTTTTCTATTCAGTCTTAGTGCAATTTTATTAGTATTTGATATATTGTTTGAAAGACAATTTTACGACCAACATAATTTATGTTAAATATTTTGAAATGTTGTCTTATATGGCAGGTATGACATATTATGGGCCGATCTTCTTAAATTTTGGAACAGTTATTTTCATGCATATGAGGATATTTCACGTCGAATTTCAACATAATAACGGTATATTTAAGATATATATTAGTATTAACGTGGATTTCGGTAGTGGACCTTATGTGGGGGATATAGTCAAATATGGACTGATATTCTCAAAATCCAGCAGTTTGATTTAGGCATGTATGTAAATGATCCGTGTAAAATTTTGGATTGGTACCCTTATTTATAAGCGATTTATGAGTATTAAAGTGATTTTCGGAAAAGGGCTTTATATGGGGCATACGGTTAAGAATAGACCGAAATTCGCAAAATTTTGTGGAATGATTTTTGTATATATGTAAATGATCTGTACAAAGTTTTGAGTCGGTAACGATATTTATACAATATGGGAGCTCTTGTATGGGAGCTATGACCAGTTGTGGGCCGACCACCATAAAATTTAGTGCACCAATTTATTTGTCTAAAGAGTCTTTATGTCAAATTTTAGCCGTTTAGCATTATTCATATCTGTTTTATACGTATTTAAGTGAATTTTGGAAGTGGACTTTATATGGGGTCTATGGTCAAAGATGGACCGAACTAAAAAAAATTTCGTTTTGCGATTTCTTTTTGCATAAAACTTATTTTTGCTGAATTTTGTCGTGATATTCCAATTTTATAGGTATTTATGTATAATTGAGCAATATTTCGGAAAGATTTTTGTATGGGGGCTATGACCAATTTTGGGCCGACTACCATAAAATTTAGTACAACAATTTATTTGCCTAAAAAGAGTCTTTATGTCAAATTTTAGCCGTTTAGCATTATTCATATCTGTTTTATACGTATTTAAGTGAATTTTGGAAGTGGACTTTATATGGGGTCTATGGTCAAACATGGACCGAACTAAAAAAAATTTCGTTTTGCGATTTGTTTTTGTATAAGACTTATGTTTGCTGAATTTTGTCTAGATATTCCAATTTTATAGGCATTTATTTATCATTAAGCCATATTTCGGGAATATATATATTTGTATGGGGGCTATAAGAAATCATGTACCGATTCTTACTATTTTCCGCACACTTTCCTCTTTTATCATAAAAACAACGTATACAAAATTTCATCGTATTATCTGCAATATATTTCAAAATATTGCAATAAAATGGACGAAAAATACCAAATTTTTATGGAGGTGGTCTCACATATTGGTTCATAACTCTGGTTGACCTAAACCGATTTTGCTGATTTTAAATAGCAAACTTCTCGAAAGCACTTCTGACAGAATTATTGAAGGTTTGGATCCCGAGTATATCTGGCGACTTCAAAAAACTGATTTCAAGAGACAGACAGACAGACAGACCGACAGACAGACAGACAGACCGACAGACAGACAGACGGACATGACTTAATCGACTTCGCTATCTATAAGGATCCAGAATATATATACTTTATAGGGTCGGAAAATTTTTTTGTGGAAATTACACACGGAATGACAAACTTATATATACCCTTCTTACGATGGTGAAGGGTATAATTAAGAAAATTGACAAGGAAACAGAAAATATCGTTTTCGATGGCGTACACAAATCATGACACCTAATTTTATAACTGTCGCACCATTAGTCAACTAAACATGTACAAATCTTTTAAAAGTGTTTATATCGAAATAAAATTAAACAAAAACAAGTAAGAAAGTATAGTCAGCCCGACAGTTTTTCAGATATGGGCGCTATATGGGAGATATTATCTGTTATGGACCGATCATCCAAAAATTTAGTGGCATGACTTCCGTGAATATAAAAATTAAGTGTGTTAAACTGTTATAATATATTTTGTTGTTCACTGTAAACACTCTCCTGTACATATTTTGTTTGTGTTTGAATTTGATATTTTTTTATATATTTGAAATAATTGTTAGTCAAAGAAAAAATACTGAGACGTGCACACATATTTCCTTAAATTAAATAAATTTAATTTTTATAAATAAATACGTTGATTTTCCATTTATTTAAATATAATAATCTAAAATAAAAGGTTATGGGCCCAGGGAAAAATCAACTGGTATTGCACAGTTTTCTGGTTCCAATTTCGATAATTGGAAGTTCCGAGTGGAGAGGCATCTTTCATCCGTATGTTGTATAAAAGCTGTTATTGAGTCAGCACCTACGGAAGCTGTTAGTCTCAGTGAATTTTTGAAAATGGATGCAAAAGCCCAAAATGTTTTAGTCTCTTTTATTCATGACGATTATATTGAGTATGTAAGAGATAAGAAGACTGCAAAGGAAATGTGGGAATCACTATGTTCTACGTTTGAAAAGAAATCAGCCCAAAATCAGACGTTAGTAAGAAAGGAGCTTGCCAAATTAAGATTTTGTGATGGAGATAATATGGTAAACCATTTATTAAAATTTGACTCTTTAATACGCCAATTGAAATCTGCTGGAGCGAAGCCTGAAGAAGCAGATTTAGTGTCTCAATTATTTTTGACTCTTCCCGAGTCATACGATGCTGTAGTTACTGCCTTGGAAAATCTACCATCAGAAGAGCTAAGTTTATCTATTGTGAAGCAACGTTTATTAGCTGAAGAATCCAAAAAGAAGCAGAGACAGTCAGATATTGTAGAAGAAAAGGTTACAGCTTTTAGTTCAAGAAAGAAGAAGGCTAAGTTTAACGGAAAATGTCATAAGTGTGGACGTTACGGTCACATGAAAAAGGATTGCCGCGTTAAAGAAGCAAAGGCTGCTGTTGGTACAAGTGTTAGTTTTATGGCTGATTCAAATCAACATCAAAGTAACAACAACGGTATATACATATGTAACTTTTGCATTAGATTCGGGTGCAACCGATCATTTTGTAAATGATAAAAAACTATTTTCAAATATAAATGAACTTGTTGAACCACGTTATATAAGTGTTGCAAAAGATGGAGAATTTGTGGTAGTTAAAAAAATTGGAGAAATTCAAGGCTTAAGCAACAATAATGTCAATTTAAACTTGAAAAATGTATTATTCAGTCCCAAAAGCCACTGTGGGGCGAAGCAGTAGTTACAAGCAATTATTTAATAAATAGAAGTCCTACAAAAGTACTAATAAATAATAAAACTCCAGCGGAAATGTGGTTTAATGAGAAACCTGATTTAACAAAACTTAAAGTTTTTGGCTGTTCTGCATATGCTTGGATTCCGAACCAAAAGCGAAAGAAATTGGATCCTAAAAGTAGTGAATACGTTATGGTGGGTTATTGTCCTAATGGATACAGACTATGGGACAAAAGAAACCGAGCTATAATTCTCTCTCGTGACTGCAAATTCAATGAATCATACTTTCCATTTAAGCTCATTAATAATAATGCATCAGAAATAAAAGTTATAGAATGTGTTAACAGTGATGATACAAATGCCTTTGATAGTGAAGATGAAAAATTAAACCAACAAGAGGGGGAAGGTGATAGTGGTGTTGTTTCGGTGGATATAATAGATGAATCAAATACTGACCCCAGTTCTGAAGCTACAACGAATCAAGAAACTGAATTTGAACAAGTGCCCAGGAGAAGTACAAGAGAACGAAAACCTCCAAGTAGATTTACCGAAATATATGAATCCATATTTGAAGCCGTTTGCAATGATGGTGTTCCTACCTCGTTTTCTGAAATTAAAAATTCAATAAATCGAGATCAGTGGCTTTTTTTTTTTTTTTTTTTTTAACTTCCCTTTATTATTGCACCTGTCAACAAGATGACAATAAGTAATTTAATTTACAGAGGTGGGATGATAATTATCTTAAATCAGTACCTAAGATAACTTAAATCGAATTATTGAATGATAAGTAATATATAAATTTTTTTAGTATCGCTCAGCTAGATCTGAAGGTGTATACCGTTTAAGTCTTCTAGGTGCCAGGATTTCGTTTGCCGGCTTAAAGCTGTTAAAAGTGAACTAGACTCCATGGAGAAAAATAAAGTTTGGAATGTTGTCGAAAAACCAGCCAATAATAAACTTCTCAAATCTAGATGGGTCTTTGTAATCAAATCAGATTCTAGTGGAAACCCTGTTTGTTTTAAAGCAAGATTAGTTGCCAAAGGTTTCTTGCAAAAATTCGGCATTGATTATGATGAAACGTATTCTCCTGTGGCAAAATTAAGCACATTGCGTACTATATTAGCTGTTGGTGTTAAAAGAAGCTATATGTTTTACCAATTAGACGTTAAAACAGCGTTTTTACATGGTGAGCTCAAGAAAGACATTTACATGGAAATCCCAGAAGGTATGAACGTGAAATCAGGAATGGCCTTAAAGTTAATGAAATCTTTGTACGGATTGAAACAAAGTCCAAGATGTTGGAATCAAAAGATAAATATGGTTCTTGAAGGTCTTGGTTTCACAAGGTCACAACACGATTACTGCCTCTATACAAAATGTTTTAATAATAAAGTAATATTGCTACTACTTTATGTGGATGACGTTTTAATTGCTGGAAATGATTTAGATGATATTGAACGTGTTAAGAAAAAGCTATCTGAAGTTTTCGAAATGTCTGACTGTGGTAAACTGAAATATTATCTTGGCATAAAAATTGACTACAATATTGATAAAATTTTATCGAAGTTTGCTATGACAGATTGTAACGTTTGTGATACTCCAATGGAAAAAGGCCTTCAATTAACACGCAATGAAAAAGAAATTTGTGAAAAACCTTATCGATAACTCTTAGGAAGTTTGATGTATCTGATGCTGTGCGTACGTCCCGATATTTGCTACGCTGTGGGATACATGGGTCGGTATCAAGAACATTTTAAGGAAGTACATTGGTCAACTCTTAAGCGAATCCTCAGATACATAAAAGGAACCAAGTCACTTAAATTAAAATTTGACAAAACTTTTAAAAGTGAAGATATTCTAGTTGGTTACGTAGATGCTGATTGGGCTTCTAATACAGATGACCGAAAATCAACCAGTGGATATATTTTTTATGTGTATGGATGTCCAGTATCTTGGTGTAGTAAAAAACAAACAACAGTAGCTACTTCATCAAGCGAGGCTGAATATGTGGCTTTAAGCTTGGCTACATCTGAAGGCTTATGGTTGAAAGGAATTTTAGATGACATGAAGGTTACAACAGCTGAACAACCATTCTTACTTTTTGAGGATAACGCTGGGTGCATTGCTATGGCCAAAAATGCTGAATCTAAAAGGTCAAAACACATTGACATTAAGCATCATTTCATTCGAGATCATGTATTAAAGGGTCATCTTAGAATTCAACATATTTCCACAAAGAATCAAGTTGCTGATGTATTTACAAAAGCTTTAGAAAAATGTAATTTTGTTGCAATTAGAGATTTGTTAAAATTATCTAATTGAGAGGGGGTGTTGTAATATATTTTGTTGTTCGCTGTAAACACTCTCCTGTACATATTTTGTTTGTGTTTGAATTTGATATTTTTTATATATTTGAAATAATTGTTAGTCAAAGAAAAAATACTGAGACGTGCACACATATTTCCTTAAATTAAATAAATTTAATTTTTATAAATAAATACGTTGATTTTCCATTTATTTAAATATAATAATCTAAAATAAAATAAACTTTATCTCGATATAAATATGTTTAAAAGATTTATGGAGGTTAAAGTGAATTACGAAGAGGGTCTAATATGGGAGTTTTGACTAATTATGGACCGACCATTATAAAATTAGGTGTCATCATTTCTGTATATTATTCTGTATATTTATTTGATTACCAACATTCTTAAAAAATTTATGGAGGTTAAAGTGGTTTTCGGAAGTGGGCCTTATATGAGAGCTACGACTAATTATGGACCGATCACAATAAAATTGTATCGTATTGTTTGTATATACATATAAGAAATATATTTGCGTTCAATATTATTTTGATACCAACATTTTTGAGAGAGTTATGCTCTTTTAAGTGATTTTCGGAAGGGGCCTTATATGGGAGCTACGACTAATTATGGACCGATCACAATAAAATTGTATCGTATTGTTTGTATATACATATAAGAAATATATTTGCGTTCAATATTATTTTGATACCAACATTTTTGAGAGAGTTATGCTCTTTTAAGTGATTTTCGGAAGTGGGCCTTATATGGGAGCTACGACTAATTATGGACCGATCTTTATGAAATTTGTAGATGTGACTTAGCTTCATTTAGTACTCATTTGTGATGAAATTCGTTTGGATACTTGCATTTATGATCGATAAACCCCAATTTCGGGAGGACATTTGTATGGGGGCCAGGTGAAATAATGGTCCGATTTCCACCAGTTTCAATCCCATCCATCCTTGGGCCGAAAAAATATCACGTACCGAATTTTATCGCAATATCTTTAAAATTGCGATCTGTACTCTGCGCACAAGCTTTACTTGGACAGCCAGCCAGACGGACGGTCGGACGGACATCGTTAAGGTGGGTGTGGGACCAATATTTTTTGGTGTTACAAACATATGCACAAATCCAATATACCCTTCTCACTATGGTGGTGTAGGGTATAAATATATTAAAATGCACAGTCATGCTATAAAATTTTTGGATAATCGCTCCATAATATTTCATTGCTCCCATTAGCGCCCATTTCTGAAAAGCTGTTTATACGACTATAATTTCTTACTTGTATTTGTTTAAATTTTTCAATTTCTGGAAAGATTTTCCAAATTTGCATTTATAGCCAAACTGGTTTATTGTGGTGCATTGAGTTTCTAATCGTTAATCACTATAATATTAATATACTGACAACTTAATTTTAATTTTGTACTTGAATGTTTTGGGTGTTTCAAGTTCTAAAGACTCAAGTAATGCCATTCTTGAAAATTTTATTCGATGAATGGCATTATAAATTCTAATTGATTAATGATGTACTATGTTCTAATTGTTTAAAATAAATAATTTCATAAAAACGTTCTATTTTTGCGTTGAGATCAATAATTTAATTTATTTGATCTTGCAAATCTCTTGTAAGAGTAAGCAACGTCAAACAAATTTGTCCTGAAACAAGTGGTTATATCAATCTACAATTTAAGTATGCAGTTTGTCTCTTTTTCTGCAAAGTACTCTAAAATAAACATATGAATCCAATATCATAGAATATATGTTTGAAAAATTTAAAGGAAATTCATACTTTACATAATTTTCCCAAAATGTGTCACCTTATGCACACATGTGCGCGCAATTTTACCTGTTAATGCCTGCGAAAATATTAATGATTTTTTAATTAACTTAAAATGCAGCTGCTGTATATTAGTTTGGTACCTGTAAACGCACACACATTTTAAATCATAAAACGCTTAACTAAGTCTTTTATAAGGTAGAATCTAAACCTAACCTAACATTTTTCTTGAACACTTTGCAGTATATAAGGCTAACGATTTTTGAATTTCTTATACACAACCAAAAGACGCTTAGCACAGTAAACACCAAAAATTTGTATTGGAAATTTAAATAAATATTTTTTAAAATACCGCATTATTTTATAATTTTTGAAAATGGCGCCACAAACTAAAGTTGAATTTCATATTTTAAGTTTAAGATTTTTGCCAGTTATGTAAGTTTTAAATTTTCAGTGATCACTTATTAACTATTTAATAATAACAATTTATTTACAGCTCTCCTGAATATCCTAAAATTAAATCCACATACAGGACGGATCCTCCAAGTGAGTCCTTGAATCAAGTTCAAGATTGGGTACGTTTTATACAAACAATTTAATATTTTTTTTTATCTAAATGTATGCTGATAAATAACTTTATTTCTGTTTTAGTTTGATGACGCTATGTCAAAGGAGATGTCGAGAATACCCTCCTCCCTAAGTGTGAGTTATTGTGAGTGGAGCATTACTTCAAATGATGTCAAATTATTTACGGTAAGGGGTTGTCTCTTCGATAACATCACTGTATTATTGGGCGAAGAAGCTATACATTGGACGTGTTATCACAGAAACACACTGGGTGTTCGTATCGTAGGACGTAGTCCTTTTACAGTAAATTATTGTGACTGCTGTTTAGATAGTCAGTATAAAATGATTATTGAATCCTTCAAGATCGATATAAATAGAGATTGCACCTGTAATTTATGCATAAAATTAATTAATTAATTAAAAATTTTAGGTTAACGTAGGCTATGAGATTTGTAAAACTTTGAAATAATTTTATTAAAAAAATATAAAAAGTAAAGAAAAAATTCAAAATTTAAAAATGTTTAAAAATAATTTCATTAAAAAAATATAAAAAATAAAAAAAAATTCATATACATATTAAACATTTTTGTTTTAATTAATTTACTAAATTGGGATAATCTTTGGGCAAATCTTGTGTAGCAACTGGACAGATTTTCTTTTCGGGCTTGGGGATAGCTGCGCGAACAGTAGTAGGTTAATCTTAAAAGAAAAAATTAAAAACTATGAATATTTCTCCATTAAAATAACAATTAAAAAAAATACATTTAAAATTTTTTACATTCATATTAGTGTTTGTGACACACGTGAACAACCGAGTTAACAGAAATCTTCAACAGAGATTATCTCCTTAGTGTGAAAGTAACAATAGGATATATTTAATTTTAATATTAACACAATAAAGAAATACAAAGTGGTAGAAATAGTTTGTTAGCTTTATGTCCAAAAGTGTCAAGTCCACTTTATTTCAAAATTGAGATTTTAGCACATAATGATAGAATACTTAAAAAACACCTTTTGTACTTAGTACTTATCACATAAGAGTTGATGCTTTTAATGGATTAATTGAGTATCGACAATACAATAAAGTTATAAGTAAATGTTCAAAGTTCACTAAAATATACAATATACACTGGCGTGCAAAACCGAGGGCATGCTCAATATGATTTTATTTAAAGGGTCATAAAATGATAAATAACGAAAGAAATATAATATTGAAAGTATTGATAACGAAACAAAAACAAAAAATTCAATATAAAAACATAAAACAACTCAATTAACTCAGTTTTGCACGTTTTCCAGAATCCATTAAAAAGTGTTTTTTTCTTAGTATGGTTTCTATATCACCTTATTATTGTTAATAAATAAATTGACCGTTCGTTATACAACATACTGGCATCTTGGACAAAAACACTGCGACGGTGAGTGTCTGGTTATGAGGAGTTTTACTGTATCAAGAAAGAAGACTACCTCCATATTATCCAAACTCATTTAACCGAGTTTGTGGACCACAGCGTATATCCTAAAAGAGAAGTTATTTTCCAACAAGGCGATGCCACTAAAAATACGGTAAGAATTGTTCAAAATTGGTTGTCTGGTCATTCATAATTTCAGCTGATGAAATGGCCTGCGCCAAGTCCAGAACACAACTCTATAGACAATTTGTTGTCTATATTGAAGAGATGATTGGGACAACATTTGGGTGCCAACAGTACTATTACATTTATTTTTACTAATACAATAAAGAGTAAATGGTAAAAATTTGACAAAACTTGTTTTGTTATTTATTAATTTAAATTTAACCCTTTAAGTAAAATCATCATTATTTTTAATAAACAAGACCGAAACTAATTACAGTTCAACCTTGGTATAAAGAATCTTAAGGGGATTAGAAAGAAAAACGTTATATTAAATAATTCGTTACAATGAGGTGAAGTTGCACTTATATTCGTTATAACGAGATAATAAAACATTTTGTATATAATTCATCGACTGCTCCTACTTTTTTAAATTGTGTAATTTATTCTACTCGGATTTTAACATATTTACTTCAAATCGAATACACATGTTACTCTAGGTGAGGTAAAAATTAAGATTCATACTCCACGCCCCATCTCTCATGACTAAGAATACTTCTTTCGACCGCCTACCAAAAAATTAAATCGCCATATTTTGTGCATTTTTTTACCTACGTCGATGATATTTGATACATAGTTGTGAGTGGGTAAAGGGGCGTGGCCTCGCCCATGTAAACCAAAATTTAAAATCGTCATATGGGCATTTTTTGACCAACAGCGGCAGTATTTGCTATATATGGTATTGGCATGAATAGAAATACGTACCAAAAGAAAAGTGGAAAGAGCACGCCCCATTGATTGCGATATATTAATAATATTAATAATAATATAAACAAGTAAGAGTGCTATATTCGGCTGTGCCGAATCTTAAATACCCTTCACCTAAGCGTAATAAGAAATACAGAAACTACACTGGTTAAAGGACTATCCTAATTCTGTGTTTTATATTCAGTCTTAGTGCAAATTTTATTAGTATTTGATATATTGTTTGAAAGACAATTTTACGACCAACATAATTTATGTTAAACTAGCTGACCCGGTCCGCGTTGCTGGCCCTAAGGAAACATTAGTGTTGTATTACCACACGATTTAAATTAAGCTTTCAAAGAAATGTACGGCCTTTAAATAAATTTATGGAATATCCATCATAAAGATTTGTTACAGAATAACTTACATATGGTCTAGGTATGTGCTCAATCAAAAAAGACCACGCATTTATTTAAGGCAAATTGGAAATTATATTTATTTATTACTTCATCTTGGGGCCAGCGGATATACAATGTTTTTTGTTTTTTGGCGTGCCGTGTGGAAAACATAAATTTTCCAAAATTAAGCCAGCAATATTTACTGATGTGACTCTTGCTTTATTGATGGCAATAGTACAGGGGGGTTACACTCTATTGCGATGCGAAAGCAAATGCGATGCGATAAGCATACAAATTGTACGGTTATCGCATCGCATTTGCTTTCGCATCGCAATAGTGAGTAACCCCCCAGGTAAGACGCAAAGGGAATTGGAACCGCTTGAATTGGAATGGTAAATCGTTGGAAATCATCCGAATTCGTGGAATAAGTACATCTTCGCCTTTGAATCTGCCACCGATGATTGTTGCCTCGATTAAATTTGGTGAGAAGTTTTTGATGTCAAAGTGGTTCCGTTGCATAACTTTTGTGCGTTTAAGTTGCGAATAAAAATTACCGGTTTAATGTTAACACATGCGGTGGCATTCCGGGTGGTTCCAATGAATTTAAAAATTCAGTGGGATAATTGACGGCTTGTTCTTCATCCATTACTGTATCGATCGATTTGTATTTGATTAATTTGCCGGGCAGTTTCAATTGAATTTGCTCATTGAGCTTGTTGGCATCGTAATTTGTTGGTGCCAAAATTGCACGTTCCCACAGCCAATCCGATTTTTTGTAGAAGATTGTTAGTTTTGGGAAAACCTTGTCGACAACGGCTTGAATATTCATTTGCATTCGACAGAAGTTAGGCGGGAACGAAATCTCGTTCGTGGCGCGATTAATTGGAATTTTTCCATTTCCGATATCAAAAAGTTGTTCTGAGAATGTTTGGGCAGACGGGTCTTGCAACAAATGCACACGTATGTTCGTCGATAGCGTGATTTTCTCGACTCCGTTCCAAAGATATGAAGCTTTCAAGCATGCGTTCAGCTCATCTGCGGTCATTGATAACAAGCAAAGTTTGTAGTATCCTCGGTTTGTAGTATCCTCGAAAATCACGTAAAGTCCGATCAAGCGCTTCGAGCAATTTGTTTGAATGTACCGTTATTTTTTATCAGCGTTTGAAAAAAACTCACAAATGTGCACAAAATGTAGGTATCTTAAATGCAAGGGTACATAAAGTTTTTTATCATCGATTGATGATATAATATTATTTTTAACTTACTGTATAATGTTTCACCTTAGTAAGCGCGGAATATCTTCTGTTATCGAATGATGTAAATATTTTGTAAATAAACCGAAAACTCGGATTTTTGAATGCAACATTTCGAAAGTTTTAAAATTTTGATATTGGATCGTTAATAACATAAGTTTTTTGCAAATATCTTCGGAACTACATAACCGATTTAAGAGTTTGATATCTCGTTTTGAAAAACATGACAACGGCTTTCAAAAAAATTAAATAAAATAAAAAAATCAAAATATATGTATGTATGCTCGTATGTCATTGGTGGTGCAATATGAAAATTGGATTTTGCCACGCCCCTGCGCCCGCAGACTGAAAAACCATGCAAACATTAATTTTTTTATTTTTACCTCGCCTTCAGTAAGATGTGGATACAATCTGTACGAAGTAAATCTGTAAAAACCCATGCAGAAGCAATTAATCAATTAAAAAAAGTGGGCGTTAGAGTAGGTGTGGTCGTACCAATGCTGGTAATTTGACCTTACCACTGAGACAGCACAATCCAGGCGATTGGTTGCACACAATCTCCATTGGGCCAATTTGAACGGAAGGATGCGAGCTGTAGTCAAAAGTGCAATCGTAATGAAACGCTACTCGATTCAAATCAACACTTCTTCTTACGCGTTGATTTAGATTTTCGCTTGATTTAATCCATGATTTCTCATTGCTAATCGAGCCGTTTCATTTGTCGCCTGTCTTTCTTCTTGTGTTTGCGTTACGCGAAGTCGGCCCATACTAACACGGCGCTGATCTCGTGCGATTTCTTGTTCATCCGTATTCAATCAATGATGCATTACGGGTTTGGTGCGAAAGATCAGATCTTCTGGGTCGCGGCATTATAAATAACACTGAGAAATTAATGTCAC
This sequence comes from Bellardia pandia, assembly GCA_916048285.2. Lineage (NCBI taxonomy): Eukaryota > Metazoa > Arthropoda > Insecta > Diptera > Calliphoridae > Bellardia > Bellardia pandia. Next base: position 93,569,456 of record OU696531.1, on the reverse strand, counting down.
AAAAGCAGTTAATGTCACAAAAACAATGTCACAAAATCATTTAGGGAACTTAACTTTTGAAATCACTTTTAAAAAAGGTTGAAAATTTTTAAATACTACAAAAATAAATCAGGTGTCAAAAGCATATGCACACAACGCCATCTACTGGCAATAGCAGAACCAGAATTTGTTTTTGTAAAAAAAAATGAACAAAAAAAGTTTTCAATCAAATTAGGTGGAAAAACAATTGTGATATACAAAAGAACAACATTTGATTTTTGATTTTAGAAGATAATAATTAAAAGTAATGGGTGACACAATTTGAAGTAAGTCTTTTAAAACCCTTGTAGAATAGATTACACAATTTTAAAGCAGGCGTGGTCGAATTCGGCTGTACACTGCGGGCGTTGCTACGGCATCAATTTAAAAAAAAAGTAGGCGGTCAAAAAAGACCCCTAGAGATGGGACGTGAAAGGAGGCGTGTAGTATGAATCTTTATTTTTGATCTCGCCTAGAGTAAAGTGAATATGTTAAAATCAGAGTAGAATCAATTACACAATTTAAAAAAGAAGGCGTTAAAATAGGCGTGGTCGCAAAAAAGGAGTATTCTATAAATACTGGTGTGATGTGAAAATTTCAGGCACATCGCTTCAGCGGTCCGGCTTACTTGGCAAGCGTCTTGCATGTGATGGGGCGTGAAAGTGGGCGTGTCACATCAAACTTTTATTTCTACCTCGCCTACAGTAAGATGTTTATACAATTTGAAGTAAATCTGTAAAAACCCATTTAGAATTAAATAAAAAAAAGTAGGCGTTAGAGTGGGCGTGGTCGTACTAACTTACAAACCTTCCTGGGCTCATGCACAACAACTTGCCGAAAATCATAACATGATCATTTACGATTCTATAAAGTACATACACACACTCACACATGAAAACATTAATTTAAAAAAAAAGTAGGCGTGGTCAATTACTGAATTTTTTCCGGGTATTCTTCTTCTCTGGCCTGAGACCAGCCTGAATTCGTGCGAATCGTTGTAATCGGTCCTGGCGTTCTTTAGTTATAAAGCTAGTAACTAACGTCACTCTCTTTTATATATATAGATAATAATATTAATAATAATATAAACACGTAAGAGTGCTATATTCGGCTGTGCCGAATCTTAAATACCCTTCACCTAAGCGTAATAAGAAATACAGAAACTACACTGGTTAAAGGACTAGCATATCCCAATTCTGTGTTTTCTATTCAGTCTTAGTGCAAATTTTATTAGTATTTGATATATTGTTTGAAAGACAATTTTACGACCAACATAATTTATGTTAAATATTTTGAAATGTTGTCTAATTTTTACCATTTTAATTGATTTAATTACCAATTCTTACCATAACTTACAGAGTCTGTCTGATGTTCATAATAATCATCAGTGTAATTTAACAGAGTATAAAAAAGGGGTACAATTCGGTTTTAGTGATTTTGCTCAAAAAAAAAAAAAAAAACAAAATTAAATAGGGCTTTTAGAGGAGATACCAGGAAAAAAAATTTGTTGGCGGTCAGGCCTATTTCGAGGGGGCGGGCCCGTAAAGTTGAAAATATATAGGCCTATATCTCGGGAACTACTGGGTGTCTGATAATTTGTAATACATTAAATAAAAGGTATTAAAAATACCTTTTTAGCGATATATATCATGATTATAAAATGTGGACCGAATATGGGTTAAATCCGAAAAGAATATTTTTTGACCCGAATTTATTTGTTTTTTGGAAATGGTTCTTATATGGCAGCTTGACAAATTATGGGCCGATCTTCTTAAATTTTGGAACAGTTATTTTCATGCAAATGAGGATATTTCACGTCGAATTTCAACATAATAACGCTATATATACGATATATATTAGTATTAACGTGGATTTCGAGAGTGGACCTTATGTGGGGGATATAGTCAAATATGGACCGATATTCTCAAAATCCAGCTGTTAGATTTAGGCATGTATGTAAATAATCCGTGTAAAATTTTGGGGTACCCTTATTTATAAGCGATTTATGAGTATTAAAGTGATTTTCGGAAGAGGGCTTTATATGGGGCATACGGTTAAGAATAGACCGAAATTCACAAAATTTTGTGGGATGATTTTTGTATACATTAAAATGATCTGTGCAAAGTTTTGAAGCGGTACCGATATTTATACAATATATATAGGGAAAAATGTCTTTTTCAGATTTGGTCCTTGTATGGGAGCTATGACAAGTTCTATTTGCCTATAGAGAGTATTTATGTAAAATGTTAGCCGGTTAACATTATTTATATCTCTTTTATACGTATTTAAGTGAATTTCGGAAGTGGACTTTATATGGGGTCTATCGTCAAACATGGACCGAACTAAAAAAAATTCGTTTTGCGATTTCTTTTTGCACAAAACATAGTTTTGCTGAATTTTGTCTTGATATTCCAATTTTATAGGCATTTATGTATAATTGAGCAATATTTCGGGAAGATTTTTGTATGGGGGCTATGACCAATTTTGGGCCGACTACCATAAAATTTAGTACAACAATTTATTTGCCTATAGAGAGTATTTATGTAAAATGTTAGCCGGTTAACATTATTTATATCTCTTTTATACGTATTTAAGTGAATTTTGGAAGTGGACTTTATATGGGGTCTATGGTCAAACATGGACCGAACTAAAAAAAATTTCGTTTTGCGATTTCTTTTTGCATAAAACTTATTTTTGCTGAATTTTGTCGTGATATTCCAATTTTATAGGCATTTATGTATAATTGAGCAATATTTCGGGAAGATTTTTGTATGGGGGCTATGATCAATTTTGGGCCAACCACCATAAAATTTAGTACACCAATTTATTTGTCGAAAAAGAGTCTTTATGTCAAATTTCAGCTGTTTAACATTATTTATATCTGTTTTATACGTATTTAAGTGAATTTTGGAAGTGGACTTTATATGGGGTCTATGGTCAAACATGGACCGAACTAAAAAAAATTTCGTTTTGCGATTTGTTTTTGTATAAGACTTATGTTTGCTGAATTTTGTCTAGATATTCCAATTTTATAGGCATTTATGTATAATTGAGCAATATTTCGGGAAGATTTTTGTATGGGGGCTATGATCAATTTTGGGCCGACCACCATAAAATTTAGTACACCAATTTATTTGTCGAAAAAGAGTCTTTATGTCAAATTTTAGCTGTTTAACATTATTTATATCTGTTTTAAATGTATTTAAGTGAATTTTGTAAGTGGACTTTATATGGGGTCTATGGTCAAATATGGACCGAACTAAAAAAAAATTTCGGTTTGTGATTTCTTTTTGTATAAAACTTATTTTTGCTGAATTTTGTCTTGATATTCCAATTTTATAGGCATTTATGTATAATTGAGCCATATTTCGGGAATATATATATTTGTATGGGGGCTATAAGAAATCATGTACCGATTCTTACTATTTTCCGCACACTTTCCTCTTTTATCATAAAAACAACGTATACAAAATTTCATCGTATTATCTGCAATATATTTCAAAATATTGCAATAAAATGGACGAAAAATACCAAATTTTTATGGAGGTGGTCTCACATATTGGTTCATAACTCTGGTTGACCTAAACCGATTTTGCTGATTTTAAATAGCAAACTTCTCGAAAGCACTTCTGACAGAATTATTGAAGGTTTGGATCCCGAGTATATCTGGGGACTTCAAAAAACTGATTTCAAGAGACAGACAGACAGACCGACAGACAGACAGACGGACATGACTTAATCGACTTCGCTATCTATAAGGATCCAGAATATATATACTTTATAGGGTCGGAAAATTTTTTTGTGGAAATTACACACGGAATGACAAACTTATATATACCCTTCTTACGATGGTGAAGGGTATAATTAAGAAAATTGACAAGGAAACAGAAAATATCGTTTTCGATGGCGTACACAAATCATGACACCTAATTTTATAACTGTCGCACCATTAGTCAACTAAACATGTACAAATCTTTTAAAAGTGTTTATATCGAAATAAAATTAAACAAAAACAAGTAAGAAAGTATAGTCAGCCCGACAGTTTTTCAGATATGGGCGCTATATGGGAGATATTATCTGTTATGGACCGATCATCCAAAAATTTAGTGGCATGACTTCCGTGAATATAAATATTAAGTGTGTTAAACTGTTGTAATATATTTTGTTGTTCACTGTAAACACTCTCCTGTACATATTTTGTTTGTGTTTGAATTTGATATTTTTTTATAAATTTGAAATAATTGTTAGTCAAAGAAAAAATACTGAGACGTGCACACATATTTCCTTAAATTAAATAAATTTAATTTTTATAAATAAATACGTTGATTTTCCATTTATTTAAATATAATAATCTAAAATAAAAGGTTATGGGCCCAGGGAAAAATCAACTGGTATTGCACAGTTTTCTGGTTCCAATTTCGATAATTGGAAGTTCCGATTGGAGAGGCATCTTTCATCCGTATGTTGTATAAAAGCTGTTATTGAGTCAGCACCTACGGAAGCTGTTAGTCTCAGTGAATTTTTGAAAATGGATGCAAAAGCCCAAAATGTTTTAGTCTCTTTTATTCATGACGATTATATTGAGTATGTAAGAGATAAGAAGACTGCAAAGGAAATGTGGGAATCACTATGTTCTACGTTTGAAAAGAAATCAGCCCAAAATCAGACGTTAGTAAGAAAGGAGCTTGCCAAATTAAGATTTTGTGATGGAGATAATATGGTAAACCATTTATTAAAATTTGACTCTTTAATACGCCAATTGAAATCTGCTGGAGCGAAGCCTGAAGAAGCAGATTTAGTGTCTCAATTATTTTTGACTCTTCCCGAGTCATACGATGCTGTAGTTACTGCCTTGGAAAATCTACCATCAGAAGAGCTAAGTTTATCTATTGTGAAGCAACGTTTATTAGCTGAAGAATCCAAAAAGAAGCAGAGACAGTCAGATATTGTAGAAGAAAAGGTTACAGCTTTTAGTTCAAGAAAGAAGAAGGCTAAGTTTAACGGAAAATGTCATAAGTGTGGACGTTACGGTCACATGAAAAAGGATTGCCGCGTTAAAGAAGCAAAGGCTGCTGTTGGTACAAGTGTTAGTTTTATGGCTGATTCAAATCAACATCAAAGTAACAACAACGGTATATATGTAACTTTTGCATTAGATTCGGGTGCAACCGATCATTTTGTAAATGATAAAAAACTATTTTCAAATATAAATGAACTTGTTGAACCACGTTATATAAGTGTTGCAAAAGATGGAGAATTTGTGGTAGTTAAAAAAATTGGAGAAATTCAAGGCTTAAGCAACAATAATGTCAATTTAAACTTGAAAAATGTATTATTCAGTCCCAAAAGCCACTGTGGAGCGAAGCAGTAGTTACAAGCAATTATTTAATAAATAGAAGTCCTACAAAAGTATTAATAAATAATAAAACTCCAGCGGAAATGTGGTTTAATGAGAAACCCGATTTAACAAAACTTAAAGTTTTTGGCTGTTCTGCATATGCTTGGATTCCGAACCAAAAGCGAAAGAAATTGGATCCTAAAAGTAGTGAATACGTTATGGTGGGTTATTGTCCTAATGGATACAGACTATGGGACAAAAGAAACCGAGCTATAATTCTCTCTCGTGACTGCAAATTCAATGAATCATACTTTCCATTTAAGCTCATTAATAATAATGCATCAGAAATAAAAGTTATAGAATGTGTTAACAGTGATGATACAAATGCCTTTGATAGTGAAGATGAAAAATTAAACCAACAAGAGGGGGAAGGTGATAGTGGTGTTGTTTCGGTGGATATAATAGATGAATCAAATACTGACCCCAGTTCTGAAGCTACAACGAATCAAGAAACTGAATTTGAACAAGTGCCCAGGAGAAGTACAAGAGAACGAAAACCTCCAAGTAGATTTACCGAAATATATGAATCCATATTTGAAGCCGTTTGCAATGATGGTGTTCCTACCTCGTTTTCTGAAATTAAAAATTCAATAAATCGAGATCAGTGGCTTTTTTTTTTTTTTTTTTTTAACTTCCCTTTATTATTACACCTGTCAACAAGATGACAATAAGTAATTTAATTTACAGAGGTGGGATGATAATTATCTTAAATCAGTACCTAAGATAACTTAAATCGAATTATTGAATGATAAGTAATATATAAATTTTTTTAGTATCGCTCAGCTAGATCTGAAGGTGTATACCGTTTAAGTCTTCTAGGTGCCAGGATTTCGTTTGCCGGCTTAAAGCTGTTAAAAGTGAACTAGACTCCATGGAGAAAAATAAAGTTTGGAATGTTGTCGAAAAACCAGCCAATAATAAACTTCTCAAATCTAGATGGGTCTTTGTAATCAAATCAGATTCTAGTGGAAACCCTGTTTGTTTTAAAGCAAGATTAGTTGCCAAAGGTTTCTTGCAAAAATTCGGCATTGATTATGATGAAACGTATTCTCCTGTGGCAAAATTAAGCACATTGCGTACTATATTAGCTGTTGGTGTTAAAAGAAGCTATATGTTTTACCAATTAGACGTTAAAACAGCGTTTTTACATGGTGAGCTCAAGAAAGACATTTACATGGAAATCCCAGAAGGTATGAACGTGAAATCAGGAATGGCCTTAAAGTTAATGAAATCTTTGTACGGATTGAAACAAAGTCCAAGATGTTGGAATCAAAAGATAAATATGGTTCTTGAAGGTCTTGGTTTCACAAGGTCACAACACGATTACTGCCTCTATACAAAATGTTTTAATAATAAAGTAATATTGCTACTACTTTATGTGGATGACGTTTTAATTGCTGGAAATGATTTAGATGATATTGAACGTGTTAAGAAAAAGCTATCTGAAGTTTTCGAAATGTCTGACTGTGGTAAACTGAAATATTATCTTGACATAAAAATTGACTACAATATTGATAAAATTTTATCGAAGTTTGCTATGACAGATTGTAACGTTTGTGATACTCCAATGGAAAAAGGCCTTCAATTAACACGCAATGAAAAAGAAATTTGTGAAAAACCTTATCGATAACTCTTAGGAAGTTTGATGTATCTGATGCTGTGCGTACGTCCCGATATTTGCTACGCTGTGGGATACATGGGTCGGTATCAAGAACATTTTAAGGAAGTACATTGGTCAACTCTTAAGCGAATCCTCAGATACATAAAAGGAACCAAGTCACTTAAATTAAAATTTGACAAAACTTTTAAAAGTGAAGATATTCTAGTTGGTTACGTAGATGCTGATTGGGCTTCTAATACAGATGACCGAAAATCAACCAGTGGATATATTTTTTATGTGTATGGATGTCCAGTATCTTGGTGTAGTAAAAAACAAACAACAGTAGCTACTTCATCAAGCGAGGCTGAATATGTGGCTTTAAGCTTGGCTACATCTGAAGGCTTATGGTTGAAAGGAATTTTAGATGACATGAAGGTTACAACAGCTGAACAACCATTCTTACTTTTTGAGGATAACGCTGGGTGCATTGCTATGGCCAAAAATGCTGAATCTAAAAGGTCAAAACACATTGACATTAAGCATCATTTCATTCGAGATCATGTATTAAAGGGTCATCTTAGAATTCAACATATTTCCACAAAGAATCAAGTTGCTGATGTATTTACAAAAGCTTTAGAAAAATGTAATTTTGTTGCAATTAGAGATTTGTTAAAATTATCTAATTGAGAGGGGGTGTTGTAATATATTTTGTTGTTCGCTGTAAACACTCTCCTGTACATATTTTGTTTGTGTTTGAATTTGATATTTTTTATATATTTGAAATAATTGTTAGTCAAAGAAAAAATACTGAGACGTGCACACATATTTCCTTAAATTAAATAAATTTAATTTTTATAAATAAATACGTTGATTTTCCATTTATTTAAATATAATAATCTAAAATAAAATAAACTTTATCTCGATATAAATATGTTTAAAAGATTTATGGAGGTTAAAGTGAATTACGAAGAGGGTCTAATATGGGAGTTTTGACTAATTATGGACCGACCATTATAAAATTAGGTGTCATCATTTCTGTATATTATTCTGTATATTTATTTGATTACCAACATTCTTAAAAAATTTATGGAGGTTAAAGTGGTTTTCGGAAGTGGGCCTTATATGAGAGCTACGACTAATTATGGACCGATCACAATAAAATTGTATCGTATTGTTTGTATATACATATAAGAAATATATTTGCGTTCAATATTATTTTGATACCAACATTTTTGAGAGAGTTATGCTCTTTTAAGTGATTTTCGGAAGGGGCCTTATATGGGAGCTACGACTAATTATGGACCGATCACAATAAAATTGTATCGTATTGTTTGTATATACATATAAGAAATATATTTGCGTTCAATATTATTTGGATACCAACATTTTTGAGAGAGTTATGCTCTTTTAAGTGATTTTCGGAAGTGGGCCTTATATGGGAGCTACGACTAATTATGGACCGATCTTTATGAAATTTGTAGATGTGACTTAGCTTCATTTAGTACTCATTTGTGATGAAATTCGTTTGGATACTTGCATTTATGATCGATAAACCCCAATTTCGGGAGGACATTTGTATGGGGGCCAGGTGAAATAATGGTCCGATTTCCACCAGTTTCAATCCCATCCATCCTTGGGCCGAAAAAATATCACGTACCGAATTTTATCGCAATATCTTTAAAATTGCGATCTGTACTCTGCGCACAAGCTTTACTTGGACAGCCAGCCAGACGGACGGTCGGACGGACATCGTTAAGGTGGGTGTGGGACCAATATTTTTTGGTGTTACAAACATATGCACAAATCCAATATACCCTTCTCACTATGGTGGTGTAGGGTATAAATATATTAAAATGCACAGTCATGCTATAAAATTTTCGGATAATCACTCCATAATATTTCATTGCTCCCATTAGCGCCCATTTCTGAAAAGCTGTTTATACGACTATAATTTCTTACTTGTATTTGTTTAAATTTTTCAATTTCTGGAAAGATTTTCCAAATTTGCATTTATAGCCAAACTGGTTTATTGTGGTGCATTGAGTTTCTAATCGTTAATCACTATAATATTAATATACTGACAACTTAATTTTAATTTTGTACTTGAATGTTTTGGGTGTTTCAAGTTCTAAAGACTCAAGTAATGCCATTCTTGAAAATTTTATTCGATGAATGGCATTATAAATTCTAATTGATTAATGATGTACTATGTTCTAATTGTTTAAAATAAATAATTTCATAAAAACGTTCTATTTTTGCGTTGAGATCAATAATTTAATTTATTTGATCTTGCAAATCTCTTGTAAGAGTAAGCAACGTCAAACAAATTTGTCCTGAAACAAGTGGTTATATCAATCTACAATTTAAATATGCAGTTTGTCTCTTTTTCTGCAAAGTACTCTAAAATAAACATATGAATCCAATATCATAGAATATATGTTTGAAAAATTTAAAGGAAATTCATACTTTGCATAATTTTCCCAAAATGTGTCACCTTATGCACACATGTGCGCGCAATTTTACCTGTTAATGCCTGCGAAAATATTAATGATTTTTTAATTAACTTAAAATGCAGCTGCTGTAAATTAGTTTGGTACCTGTAAACGCACACACATTTTAAATCATAAAACGCTTAACTAAGTCTTTTATAAGGTAGAATCTAAACCTAACCTAACATTTTTCTTGAACACTTTGCAGTATATAAGGCTAACGATTTTTGAATTTCTTATACACAACCAAAAGACGCTTAGCACAGTAAGCACCAAAAATTTGTATTGGAAATTTAAATAAATATTTTTTAAAATACCGCATTATTTTATAATTTTTGAAAATGGCACCACAAACTAAAGTTGAATTTCATATTTTAAGATTAAGATTTTTGCCAGTTATGTAAGTTTTAAATTTTCAGTGATCACTTATTAACTATTTAATAATAACAATTTATTTACAGCTCTCCTGAATATCCTAAAATTAAATCCACATACAGGACGGATCCTCCAAGTGAGTCCTTGAATCAAGTTCAAGATTGGGTACGTTTTATACAAACAATTTAATATTTTTTTTATCTAAATGTATGCTGATAAATAACTTTATTTCTGTTTTAGTTTGATGACGCTATGTCAAAGGAGATGTCGAGAATACCCTCCTCCCTAAGTGTGAGTTATTGTGAGTGGAGCATTACTTCAAATGATGTCAAATTATTTACGGTAAGGGGTTGTCTCTTCGATAACATCACTGTATTATTGGGCGAAGAAGCTATACATTGGACGTGTTATCACAGAAACACACTGGGTGTTCGTATCGTAGGACGTAGTCCTTTTACAGTAAATTATTGTGACTGCTGTTTAGATAGTCAGTATAAAATGATTATTGAATCCTTCAAGATCGATATAAATAGAGATTGCACCTGTAATTTATGCATAAAATTAATTAATTAATTAAAAATTTTAGGTTAACGTAGGCTATGAGATTTGTAAAACTTTGAAATAATTTTATTAAAAAAATATAAAAAGTAAAGAAAAAATTCAAAATTTAAAAATGTTTAAAAATAATTTCATTAAAAAAATATAAAAAATAAAAAAAAAATTCATATACATATTAAACATTTTTGTTTTAATTAATTTACTAAATTGGGATAATCTTTGGGCAAATCTTGTGTAGCAACTGGACAGATTTTCTTTTCGGGCTTGGGGATAGCTGCGCGAACAGTAGTAGGTTAATTTTAAAAGAAAAAATTAAAAACTATGAATATTTCTCCATTAAAATAACAATTAAAAAAAATACATTTAAAATTTTTTACATTCATATTAGTGTTTGTGACACACGTGAACAACCGAGTTAACAGAAATCTTCAACAGAGATTATCTCCTTAGTGTGAAAGTAACAATAGGATATATTTAATTTTAATATTAACACAATAAAGAAATACAAAGTGGTAGAAATAGTTTGTTAGCTTTATGTCCAAAAGTGTCAAGTCCACTTTATTTCAAAATTGAGATTTTAGCACATAATGATAGAATACTTAAAAAACACCTTTTGTACTTAGTACTTATCACATAAGAGTTGATGCTTTTAATGGATTAATTGAGTATCGACAATACAATAAAGTTATAAGTAAATGTTCAAAGTTCACTAAAATATACAATATACACTGGCGTGCAAAACCGAGGGCATGCTCAATATGATTTTATTTAAAGGGTCATAAAATGATAAATAACGAAAGAAATATAATATTGATAACGAAACAAAAACAAAAAATTCAATATAAAAACATAAAACAACTCAATTAACTCAGTTTTGCACGTTTTCCAGAATCCATTAAAAAGTGTTTTTTTCTTAGTATGGTTTCTATATCACCTTATTATTGTTAATAAATAAATTGACCGTTCGTTATACAACATACTGGCATCTTGGACAAAAACACTGCGACGGTGAGTGTCTGGTTATGAGGAGTTTTACTGTATCAAGAAAGAAGACTACCTCCATATTATCCAAACTCATTTAACCGAGTTTGTGGACCACAGCGTATATCCTAAAAGAGAAGTTATTTTCCAACAAGGCGATGCCACTAAAAATACGGTAAGAATTGTTCAAAATTGGTTGTCTGGTCATTCATAATTTCAGCTGATGAAATGGCCTGCGCCAAGTCCAGAACACAACTCTATAGACAATTTGTGGTCTATATTGAAGAGATGATTGGGACAACATTTGGGTGCCAACCAGTACTTTCAATATTACATTTATTTTTACTAATACAATAAAGAGTAAATGGTAAAAATTTGACAAAACTTGTTTTGTTATTTATTAATTTAAATTTAACCCTTTAAGTAAAATCATCATTATTTTTAATAAACAAGACCGAAACTAATTACAGTTCAACCTTGGTATAAAGAATCTTAAGGGGATTAGAAAGAAAAACGTTATATTAAATAATTCGTTACAATGAGGTGAAGTTGCACTTATATTCGTTATAACGAGATAATAAAACATTTTGTATATAATTCATCGACTGCTCCTACTTTTTTAAATTGTGTAATTTATTCTACTCGGATTTTAACATATTTACTTCAAATCGAATACACATGTTACTCTAGGTGAGGTAAAAATTAAGATTCATACTCCACGCCCCATCTCTCATGACTAAGAATACTTCTTTCGACCGCCTACCAAAAAATTAAATCGCCATATTTTGTGCATTTTTTTACCTACGTCGATGATATTTGATACATAGTTGTGAGTGGGTAAAGGGGCGTGGCCTCGCCCATGTAAACCAAAATTTAAAATCGTCATATGGGCATTTTTTGACCAACAGCGGCAGTATTTGCTATATATGGTATTGGCATGAATAGAAATACGTACCAAAAGAAAAGTGGAAAGAGCACGCCCCATTGATTGCGATATATTAATAATATTAATAATAATATAAACAAGTAAGAGTGCTATATTCGGCTGTGCCGAATCTTAAATACCCTTCACCTAAGCGTAATAAGAAATACAGAAACTACACTGGTTAAAGGACTATCCTAATTCTGTGTTTTCTATTCAGTCTTAGTGCAAATTTTATTAGTATTTGATATATTGTTTGAAAGACAATTTTACGACCAACATAATTTATGTTAAACTAGCTGACCCGGTCCGCGTTGCTGGCCCTAAGGAAACATTAGTGTTGTATTACCACACGATTTAAATTAAGCTTTCAAAGAAATGTACGGCCTTTAAATAAATTTATGGAATATCCATCATAAAGATTTGTTACAGAATAACTTACATATGGTCTAGGTATGTGCTCAATCAAAAAAGACCACGCATTTATTTAAGGCAAATTGGAAATTATATTTATTTATTACTTCATCTTGGGGCCAGCGGATATACAATGTTTTTTGTTTTTTGGCGTGCCGTGTGGAAAACATAAATTTTCCAAAATTAAGCCAGCAATAGTTAATGATGTGACTCTTGCTTTATTGATGGCAATAGTACAGGGGGGTTACTCTCTATTGCGATGCGAAAGCAAATGCGATGCGATAAGCATACAAATTGTACGGTTATCGCATCGCATTTGCTTTCGCATCGCAATAGTGAGTAACCCCCCAGGTAAGACGCAAAGGGAATTGGAGCCGCTTGAATTGGAATGGTAAATCGTTGGAAATCATCCGAATTCGTGGAATAAGTACATCTTCGCCTTTGAATCTGCCACCGATGATTGTTGCCTCGATTAAATTTGGTGAGAAGTTTTTGATGGTCAATGTGGTTCCGTTGCATAACTTTTGTGCGTTTAAGTTGCGAATAAAAATTACCGGTGATCCAACGTTTAATGTTAGCACATGCGATGGCATTCCGGGTGGTTCCAATGGATTTAAAAATTCAGTGGGATAATTGACGGCTTGTTCTTCATCCATTACTGTATCGATCGATTTGTATTTGATTAATTTGCCGGGCAGTTTCAATTGAATTTGCTCATTGAGCTTGTTGGCATCGTAATTTGTTGGTGCCAAAATTGCACGTTCCCACATCTAATCAGATTTTTTGTAGAAGATTGTTAGTTTTGGGAAAACCTTGTCGACAACGGCTTGAATATTAATTTGCATTCGACAGAAGTTAGGCGGGAACGAAATCTCGTTCGTGGCGCGATTAATTGGAATTTTTCCATTTCCGATATCAAAAAGTTGTTCTGAGAATGTTTGGGCAGACGGGTCTTGCAACAAATGCACACGTATGTTCGTCGATAGCGTGATTTTCTCGACTCCGTTCCAAAGATATGAAGCTTTCAAGCATGCGTTCAGCTCATCTGCGGTCATTGATAACAAGCAAAGTTTGTAGTATCCTCGGTTTGTAGTATCCTCGAAAATCACGTAAAGTCCGATCAAGCGCTTCGAGCAATTTGTTTGAATGTACCGTTATTTTTTATCAGCGTTTGAAAAAAACTCACAAATGTGCACAAAATGTAGGTATCTTAAATGCAAGGGTACATAAAGTTTTTTATCATCGATTGATGATATAATATTATTTTTAACTTACTGTATAATGTTTCACCTTAGTAAGCGCGGAATATCTTCTGTTATCGAATGATGTAAATATTTTGTAAATAAACCGAAAACTCGGATTTTTGAATGCAACATTTCGAAAGTTTTAAAATTTTGATATTGGATCGTTAATAACATAAGTTTTTTGCAAATATCTTCGGAACTACATAACCGATTTAAGAGTTTGATATCTCGTTTTGAAAAACATGACAACGGCTTTCAAAAAAATTAAATAAAATAAAAAAATCAAAATATATGTATGTATGCTCGTATGTCATTGGTGGTGCAATATGAAAATTGGATTTTGCCACGCCCCTGCGCCCGCAGACTGAAAAACCATGCAAACATTAATTTTTTTATTTTTACCTCGCCTTCAGTAAGATGTGGATACAATCTGTACGAAGTAAATCTGTAAAAACCCATGCAGAAGCAATTAATCAATTAAAAAAAGTGGGCGTTAGAGTAGGTGTGGTCGTACCAATGCTGGTAATTTGACCTTACCACTGAGACAGCACAATCCAGGCGATTGGTTGCACACAATCTCCATTGGGCCAATTTGAACGGAAGGATGCGAGCTGTAGTCAAAAGTGCAATCGTAATGAAACGCTACTCGATTCAAATCAACACTTCTTCTTACGCGTTGATTTAGATTTTCGCTTGATTTAATCCATGATTTCTCATTGCTAATCGAGCCGTTTCATTTGTCGCCTGTCTTTCTTCTTGTGTTTGCGTTACGCGAAGTCGGCCCATACTAACACGGCGCTGATCTCGTGCGATTTCTTGTTCATCCGTATTCAATCAATGATGCATTACGGGTTTGGTGCGAAAGATCAGATCTTCTGGGTCGCGGCATTATAAATAACACTGAGAAATTAATGTCACAAAAGCAGTTAATGTCACAAAAACAATGTCACAAAATCATTTAGGGAACTTAACTTTTGAAATCACTTTTAAAAAAGGTTGAAAATTTTTAAATACTACAAAAATAAATCAGGTGTCAAAAGCATATGCACAAAACGCCATCTACTGGCAATAGCAGAACCAGAATTTGTTTTTGTAAAAAAAAATGAACAAAAAAAGTTTTCAATCAAATTAGGTGGAAAAACAATTGTGATATACAAAAGAACAACATTTGATTTTTGATTTTAGAAGATAATAATTAAAAGTAATGGGTGACACAATTTGAAGTAAGTCTTTTAAAACCCTTGTAGAATAGATTACACAATTTTAAAGCAGGCGTGGTCGAATTCGGCTGTACACTGCGGGCGTTGCTACGGCATCAATTTAAAAAAAAAGTAGGCGGTCAAAAAAGACCCCTAGAGATGGGACGTGAAAGGAGGCGTGTAGTATGAATCTTTATTTTTGATCTCGCCTAGAGTAAAGTGAATATGTTAAAATCAGAGTAGAATCAATTACACAATTTAAAAAAGAAGGCGTTAAAATAGGCGTGGTCGCAAAAAAGGAGTATTCTATAAATACTGGTGTGATGTGAAAATTTCAGGCACATCGCTTCAGCGGTCCGGCTTACTTGGCAAGCGTCTTGCATGTGATGGGGCGTGAAAGTGGGCGTGTCACATCAAACTTTTATTTCTACCTCGCCTACAGTAAGATGTTTATACAATTTGAAGTAAATCTGTAAAAACCCATTTAGAATTAAATAAAAAAAAGTAGGCGTTAGAGTGAGCGTGGTCGTACTAACTTACAAACCTTCCTGGGCTCATGCACAACAACTTGCCGAAAATCATAACATGATCATTTACGATTCTATAAAGTACATACACACACTCACACATGAAAACATTAATTTAAAAAAAAAGTAGGCGTGGTCAATTACTGAATTTTTTCCGGGTATTCTTCTTCTCTGGCCTGAGACCAGCCTGAATTCGTGCGAATCGTTGTAATCGGTCCTGGCGTTCTTTAGTTATAAAGCTAGTAACTAACGTCACTCTCTTTTATATATATAGATAATAATATTAATAATAATATAAACACGTAAGAGTGCTATATTCGGCTGTGCCGAATCTTAAATACCCTTCACCTAAGCGTAATAAGAAATACAGAAACTACACTGGTTAAAGGACTAGCATATCCCAATTCTGTGTTTTCTATTCAGTCTTAGTGCAAATTTTATTAGTATTTGATATATTGTTTGAAAGACAATTTTACGACCAACATAATTTATGTTAAATATTTTGAAATGTTGTCTAATTTTTACCATTTTAATTGATTTAATTACCAATTCTTACCATAACTTACAGAGTCTGTCTGATGTTCATAATAATCATCAGTGTAATTTAACAGAGTATAAAAAAGGGGTACAATTCGGTTTTAGTGATTTTGCTCAAAAAAAAAAAAAAAACAAAATTAAATTAAATAGGGCTTTTAGAGGAGATACCAGGAAAAAAAATTTGTTGGCGGTCAGGCCTATTTCGAGGGGGCGGGCCCGTAAAGTTGAAAATATATAGGCCTATATCTCGGGAACTACTGGGTGTCTGATAATTTGTAATACATTAAATAAAAGGTATTAAAAATACCTTTTTAGCGATATATATCATGATTATAAAATGTGGACCGAATATGGGTTAAATCCGAAAAGAATATTTTTTGACCCGAATTTATTTGTTTTTTGGAAATGGTTCTTATATGGCAGCTTGACAAATTATGGGCCGATCTTCTTAAATTTTGGAACAGTTATTTTCATGCATATGAGGATATTTCACGTCGAATTTCAACATAATAACGGTATATTTAAGATATATATTAGTATTAACGTGGATTTCGGTAGTGGACCTTATGTGGGGGATATAGTCAAATATGGACTGATATTCTCAAAATCCAGCAGTTTGATTTAGGCATGTATGTAAATGATCCGTGTAAAATTTTGGATTGGTACCCTTATTTATAAGCGATTTATGAGTATTAAAGTGATTTTCGGAAAAGGGCTTTATATGGGGCATACGGTTAAGAATAGACCGAAATTCGCAAAATTTTGTGGAATGATTTTTGTATATATGTAAATGATCTGTACAAAGTTTTGAGTCGGTAACGATATTTATACAATATGGGAGCTCTTGTATGGGAGCTATGACCAGTTGTGGGCCGACCACCATAAAATTTAGTGCACCAATTTATTTGTCTAAAGAGTCTTTATGTCAAATTTTAGCCGTTTAGCATTATTCATATCTGTTTTATACGTATTTAAGTGAATTTTGGAAGTGGACTTTATATGGGGTCTATGGTCAAAGATGGACCGAACTAAAAAAAATTTCGTTTTGCGATTTCTTTTTGCATAAAACTTATTTTTGCTGAATTTTGTCGTGATATTCCAATTTTATAGGTATTTATGTATAATTGAGCAATATTTCGGAAAGATTTTTGTATGGGGGCTATGACCAATTTTGGGCCGACTACCATAAAATTTAGTACAACAATTTATTTGCCTAAAAAGAGTCTTTATGTCAAATTTCAGCTGTTTAACATTATTTATATCTGTTTTATACGTATTTAAGTGAATTTTGGAAGTGGACTTTATATGGGGTCTATGGTCAAACATGGACCGAACTAAAAAAAATTTCGTTTTGCGATTTGTTTTTGTATAAGACTTATGTTTGCTGAATTTTGTCTAGATATTCCAATTTTATAGGCATTTATGTATAATTGAGCAATATTTCGGGAAGATTTTTGTATGGGGGCTATGATCAATTTTGGGCCGACCACCATAAAATTTAGTACACCAATTTATTTGTCGAAAAAGAGTCTTTATGTCAAATTTTAGCTGTTTAACATTATTTATATCTGTTTTAAATGTATTTAAGTGAATTTTGTAAGTGGACTTTATATGGGGTCTATGGTCAAATATGGACCGAACTAAAAAAAAATTTCGGTTTGTGATTTCTTTTTGTATAAAACTTATTTTTGCTGAATTTTGTCTTGATATTCCAATTTTATAGGCATTTATGTATAATTGAGCCATATTTCGGGAATATATATATTTGTATGGGGGCTATAAGAAATCATGTACCGATTCTTACTATTTTCCGCACACTTTCCTCTTTTATCATAAAAACAACGTATACAAAATTTCATCGTATTATCTGCAATATATTTCAAAATATTGCAATAAAATGGACGAAAAATACCAAATTTTTATGGAGGTGGTCTCACATATTGGTTCATAACTCTGGTTGACCTAAACCGATTTTGCTGATTTTAAATAGCAAACTTCTCGAAAGCACTTCTGACAGAATTATTGAAGGTTTGGATCCCGAGTATATCTGGGGACTTCAAAAAACTGATTTCAAGAGACAGACAGACAGACAGACCGACAGACAGACAGACGGACATGACTTAATCGACTTCGCTATCTATAAGGATCCAGAATATATATACTTTATAGGGTCGGAAAATTTTTTTGTGGAAATTACACACGGAATGACAAACTTATATATACCCTTCTTACGATGGTGAAGGGTATAATTAAGAAAATTGACAAGGAAACAGAAAATATCGTTTTCGATGGCGTACACAAATCATGACACCTAATTTTATAACTGTCGCACCATTAGTCAACTAAACATGTACAAATCTTTTAAAAGTGTTTATATCGAAATAAAATTAAACAAAAACAAGTAAGAAAGTATAGTCAGCCCGACAGTTTTTCAGATATGGGCGCTATATGGGAGATATTATCTGTTATGGACCGATCATCCAAAAATTTAGTGGCATGACTTCCGTGAATATAAATATTAAGTGTGTTAAACTGTTGTAATATATTTTGTTGTTCACTGTAAACACTCTCCTGTACATATTTTGTTTGTGTTTGAATTTGATATTTTTTTATATATTTGAAATAATTGTTAGTCAAAGAAAAAATACTGAGACGTGCACACATATTTCCTTAAATTAAATAAATTTAATTTTTATAAATAAATACGTTGATTTTCCATTTATTTAAATATAATAATCTAAAATAAAAGGTTATGGGCCCAGGGAAAAATCAACTGGTATTGCACAGTTTTCTGGTTCCAATTTCGATAATTGGAAGTTCCGAGTGGAGAGGCATCTTTCATCCGTATGTTGTATAAAAGCTGTTATTGAGTCAGCACCTACGGAAGCTGTTAGTCTCAGTGAATTTTTGAAAATGGATGCAAAAGCCCAAAATGTTTTAGTCTCTTTTATTCATGACGATTATATTGAGTATGTAAGAGATAAGAAGACTGCAAAGGAAATGTGGGAATCACTATGTTCTACGTTTGAAAAGAAATCAGCCCAAAATCAGACGTTAGTAAGAAAGGAGCTTGCCAAATTAAGATTTTGTGATGGAGATAATATGGTAAACCATTTATTAAAATTTGACTCTTTAATACGCCAATTGAAATCTGCTGGAGCGAAGCCTGAAGAAGCAGATTTAGTGTCTCAATTATTTTTGACTCTTCCCGAGTCATACGATGCTGTAGTTACTGCCTTGGAAAATCTACCATCAGAAGAGCTAAGTTTATCTATTGTGAAGCAACGTTTATTAGCTGAAGAATCCAAAAAGAAGCAGAGACAGTCAGATATTGTAGAAGAAAAGGTTACAGCTTTTAGTTCAAGAAAGAAGAAGGCTAAGTTTAACGGAAAATGTCATAAGTGTGGACGTTACGGTCACATGAAAAAGGATTGCCGCGTTAAAGAAGCAAAGGCTGCTGTTGGTACAAGTGTTAGTTTTATGGCTGATTCAAATCAACATCAAAGTAACAACAACGGTATATATGTAACTTTTGCATTAGATTCGGGTGCAACCGATCATTTTGTAAATGATAAAAAACTATTTTCAAATATAAATGAACTTGTTGAACCACGTTATATAAGTGTTGCAAAAGATGGAGAATTTGTGGTAGTTAAAAAAATTGGAGAAATTCAAGGCTTAAGCAACAATAATGTCAATTTAAACTTGAAAAATGTATTATTCAGTCCCAAAAGCCACTGTGGGGCGAAGCAGTAGTTACAAGCAATTATTTAATAAATAGAAGTCCTACAAAAGTATTAATAAATAATAAAACTCCAGCGGAAATGTGGTTTAATGAGAAACCTGATTTAACAAAACTTAAAGTTTTTGGCTGTTCTGCATATGCTTGGATTCCGAACCAAAAGCGAAAGAAATTGGATCCTAAAAGTAGTGAATACGTTATGGTGGGTTATTGTCCTAATGGATACAGACTATGGGACAAAAGAAACCGAGCTATAATTCTCTCTCGTGACTGCAAATTCAATGAATCATACTTTCCATTTAAGCTCATTAATAATAATGCATCAGAAATAAAAGTTATAGAATGTGTTAACAGTGATGATACAAATGCCTTTGATAGTGAAGATGAAAAATTAAACCAACAAGAGGGGGAAGGTGATAGTGGTGTTGTTTCGGTGGATATAATAGATGAATCAAATACTGACCCCAGTTCTGAAGCTACAACGAATCAAGAAACTGAATTTGAACAAGTGCCCAGGAGAAGTACAAGAGAACGAAAACCTCCAAGTAGATTTACCGAAATATATGAATCCATATTTGAAGCCGTTTGCAATGATGGTGTTCCTACCTCGTTTTCTGAAATTAAAAATTCAATAAATCGAGATCAGTGGCTTAAAGCTGTTAAAAGTGAACTAGACTCCATGGAGAAAAATAAAGTTTGGAATGTTGTCGAAAAACCAGCCAATAATAAACTTCTCAAATCTAGATGGGTCTTTGTAATCAAATCAGATTCTAGTGGAAACCCTGTTTGTTTTAAAGCAAGATTAGTTGCCAAAGGTTTCTTGCAAAAATTCGGCATTGATTATGATGAAACGTATTCTCCTGTGGCAAAATTAAGCACATTGCGTACTATATTAGCTGTTGGTGTTAAAAGAAGCTATATGTTTTACCAATTAGACGTTAAAACAGCGTTTTTACATGGTGAGCTCAAGAAAGACATTTACATGGAAATCCCAGAAGGTATGAACGTTAAATCAGGAATGGCCTTAAAGTTAATGAAATCTTTGTACGGATTGAAACAAAGTCCAAGATGTTGGAATCAAAAGATAAATATGGTTCTTGAAGGTCTTGGTTTCACAAGGTCACAACACGATTACTGCCTCTATACAAAATGTTTTAATAATAAAGTAATATTGCTACTACTTTATGTGGATGACGTTTTAATTGCTGGAAATGATTTAGATGATATTGAACGTGTTAAGAAAAAGCTATCTGAAGTTTTCGAAATGTCTGACTGTGGTAAACTGAAATATTATCTTGGCATAAAAATTGACTACAATATTGATAAAATTTTATCGAAGTTTGCTATGACAGATTGTAACGTTTGTGATACTCCAATGGAAAAAGGCCTTCAATTAACACGCAATGAAAAAGAAATTTGTGAAAAACCTTATCGATAACTCTTAGGAAGTTTGATGTATCTGATGCTGTGCGTACGTCCCGATATTTGCTACGCTGTGGGATACATGGGCGGTATCAAGAACATTTTGGGGAAGTACATTGGTCAACTCTTAAGCGAATCCTCAGATATATAAAAGGAACCAAGTCACTTAAATTAAAATTTGACAAAACTTTTAAAAGTGAAGATATTCTAGTTGGTTACGTAGATGCTGATTGGGCTTCTAATACAGATGACCGAAAATCAACCAGTGGATATATTTTTTATGTGTATGGATGTCCAGTATCTTGGTGTAGTAAAAAACAAACAACAGTAGCTACTTCATCAAGCGAGGCTGAATATGTGGCTTTAAGCTTGGCTACATCTGAAGGCTTATGGTTGAAAGGAATTTTAGATGACATGAAGGTTACAACAGCTGAACAACCATTCTTACTTTTTGAGGATAACGCTGGGTGCATTGCTATGGCCAAAAATGCTGAATCTAAAAGGTCAAAACACATTGACATTAAGCATCATTTCATTCGAGATCATGTATTAAAGGGTCATCTTAGAATTCAACATATTTCCACAAAGAATCAAGTTGCTGATGTATTTACAAAAGCTTTAGAAAAATGTAATTTTGTTGCAATTAGAGATTTGTTAAAATTATCTAATTGAGAGGGGGTGTTGTAATATATTTTGTTGTTCGCTGTAAACACTCTCCTGTACATATTTTGTTTGTGTTTGAATTTGATATTTTTTATATATTTGAAATAATTGTTAGTCAAAGAAAAAATACTGAGACGTGCACACATATTTCCTTAAATTAAATAAATTTAATTTTTATAAATAAATACGTTGATTTTCCATTTATTTAAATATAATAATCTAAAATAAAATAAACTTTATCTCGATATAATAATGTTTAAAAGATTTATGGAGGTTAAAGTGAATTACGAAGAGGGTCTAATATGGGAGTTTTGACTAATTATGGACCGACCATTATAAAATTAGGTGTCATCATTTCTGTATATTATTCTGTATATTTATTTGATTACCAACATTCTTAAAAAATTTATGGAGGTTAAAGTGGTTTTCGGAAGTGGGCCTTATATGAGAGCTACGACTAATTATGGACCGATCACAATAAAATTGTATCGTATTGTTTGTATATACATATAAGAAATATATTTGCGTTTAATAATATTTGGATACCAACATTTTTGAGAGAGTTATGCTCTTTTAAGTGATTTTCGGAAGGGGCCTTATATGGGAGCTACGACTAATTATGGACCGATCACAATAAAATTGTATCGTATTGTTTGTATATACATATAAGAAATATATTTGCGTTCAATATTATTTGGATACCAACATTTTTGAGAGAGTTATGCTCTTTTAAGTGATTTTCGGAAGTGGGCCTTATATGGGAGCTACGACTAATTATGGACCGATCTTTATGAAATTTGTAGATGTGACTTAGCTTCATTTAGTACTCATTTGTGATGAAATTCGTTTGGATACTTGCATTTATGATCGATAAACCCCAATTTCGGGAGGACATTTGTATGGGGGCCAGGTGAAATAATGGTCCGATTTCCACCAGTTTCAATCCCATCCATCCTTGGGCCGAAAAAATATCACGTACCGAATTTTATCGCAATATCTTTAAAATTGCGATCTGTACTCTGCGCACAAGCTTTACTTGGACAGCCAGCCAGACGGACGGTCGGACGGACATCGTTAAGGTGGGTGTGGGACCAATATTTTTTGGTTTTACAAACATATGCACAAATCCAATATACCCTTCTCACTATGGTGGTGTAGGGTATAAATATATTAAAATGCACAGTCATGCTATAAAATTTTCGGATAATCGTTCCATAATATTTCATTGCTCCCATATAGCGCCCATTTCTGAAAAGCTGTTTATACGACTATAATTTCTTACTTTTATTTGATTAAATTTTTCAATTTCTTGAAAGATTTTCCAAATTTGCATTTATAGCCAAACTGGTTTATTGTGGTGCATTGAGTTTCTAATCGTTTATCACTATAATATTAATATACTGACAACTTAATTTTAATTTTGTACTTGAATGTTTTGGGTGTTTCAAGTTCTAAAGACTCAAGTAATGCCATTCTTGAAAATTTCATTCGATGAATGGCATTATAAATTCTAATTGATTAATGATGTACTATGTTCTAATTGTTTAAAATAAATAATTTCATAAAAACGTTCTATTTTTGCGTTGAGATCAATAATTTAATTTATTTGATCTTGCAAATCTCTTGTAAGAGTAAGCAACGTCAAACAAATTTGTCCTGAAACAAGTGGTTACACTTTTTTGAGTAAACATTTGCCAAATGTGACTGTACCTTAAGAATGTGTTATTGAAAGAAAATTATATTTTTAAAATACTTTAAAAATCGTTTGAAAACATATCAATCTACAATTTATATATGCAGTTTGTCTCCTTTTCTGCAAAGTACTCTAAAATAAACATATGAATCCAATATCAATTACATAGAATATATTTTTCAAAAATTTAAAGGAAATTCATACTTTACATAATTTCCCCAAAATGTGTCACCTTATGCGCGCAATTTTACCTGTTAATGCCTGCGAAAATATTAATGATTTTTTAATTAACTTAAAATGCAGCTGCTGTATATTAGTTTGGTACCTGTAAACGCACACACATTTTAAATCATAAAACGCTTAACTAAGTCTTTTATAAGGTAGAATCTAAACCTAACCTAACATTTTTCTTGAACACTTTGCAGTATATAAGGCTAACGATTTTTGAATTTCTTATACACAACCAAAAGACGCTTAGCACAGTAAACACCAAAAATTTGTATTGGAAATTTAAATAAATATTTTTTAAAATACCGCATTATTTTATAATTTTTGAAAATGGCACCACAAACTAAAGTTGAATTTCATATTTTAAGATTAAGATTTTTGCCAGTTATGTAAGTTTTAAATTTTCAGTGATCACTTATTAACTATTTAATAATAACAATTTATTTACAGCTCTCCTGAATATCCTAAAATTAAATCCACATACAGGACGGATCCTCCAAGTGAGTCCTTGAATCAAGTTCAAGATTGGGTACGTTTTATACAAACAATTTAATATTTTTTTTATCTAAATGTATGCTGATAAATAACTTTATTTCTGTTTTAGTTTGATGACGCTATGTCAAAGGAGATGTCGAGAATACCCTCCTCCCTAAGTGTGAGTTATTGTGAGTGGAGCATTACTTCAAATGATGTCAAATTATTTACGGTAAGGGGTTGTCTCTTCGATAACATCACTGTATTATTGGGCGAAGAAGCTATACATTGGACGTGTTATCACAGAAACACACTGGGTGTTCGTATCGTAGGACGTAGTCCTTTTACAGTAAATTATTGTGACTGCTGTTTAGATAGTCAGTATAAAATGATTATTGAATCCTTCAAGATCGATATAAATAGAGATTGCACCTGTAATTTATGCATAAAATTAATTAATTAATTAAAAATTTTAGGTTAACGTAGGCTATGAGATTTGTAAAACTTTGAAATAATTTTATTAAAAAAATATAAAAAGTAAAGAAAAAATTCAAAATTTAAAAATGTTTAAAAATAATTTCATTAAAAAAATATAAAAAATAAAAAAAAATTCATATACATATTAAACATTTTTGTTTTAATTAATTTACTAAATTGGGATAATCTTTGGGCAAATCTTGTGTAGCAACTGGACAGATTTTCTTTTCGGGCTTGGGGATAGCTGCGCGAACAGTAGTAGGTTAATTTTAAAAGAAAAAATTAAAAACTATGAATATTTCTCCATTAAAATAACAATTAAAAAAAATACATTTAAAATTTTTTACATTCATATTAGTGTTTGTGACACACGTGAACAACCGAGTTAACAGAAATCTTCAACAGAGATTATCTCCTTAGTGTGAAAGTAACAATAGGATATATTTAATTTTAATATTAACACAATAAAGAAATACAAAGTGGTAGAAATAGTTTGTTAGCTTTATGTCCAAAAGTGTCAAGTCCACTTTATTTCAAAATTGAGATTTTAGCACATAATGATAGAATACTTAAAAAACACCTTTTGTACTTAGTACTTATCACATAAGAGTTGATGCTTTTAATGGATTAATTGAGTATCGACAATACAATAAAGTTATAAGTAAATGTTCAAAGTTCACTAAAATATACAATATACACTGGCGTGCAAAACCGAGGGCATGCTCAATATGATTTTATTTAAAGGGTCATAAAATGATAAATAACGAAAGAAATATAATATTGAAAGTATTGATAACGAAACAAAAACAAAAAATTCAATATAAAAACATAAAACAACTCAATTAACTCAGTTTTGCACGTTTTCCAGAATCCATTAAAAAGTGTTTTTTTCTTAGTATGGTTTCTATATCACCTTATTATTGTTAATAAATAAATTGACCGTTCGTTATACAACATACTGGCATCTTGGACAAAAACACTGCGACGGTGAGTGTCTGGTTATGAGGAGTTTTACTGTATCAAGAAAGAAGACTACCTCCATATTATCCAAACTCATTTAACCGAGTTTGTGGACCACAGCGTATATCCTAAAAGAGAAGTTATTTTCCAACAAGGCGATGCCACTAAAAATACGGTAAGAATTGTTCAAAATTGGTTGTCTGGTCATTCATAATTTCAGCTGATGAAATGGCCTGCGCCAAGTCCAGAACACAACTCTATAGACAATTTGTGGTCTATATTGAAGAGATGATTGGGACAACATTTGGGTGCCAACCAGTACTTTCAATATTACATTTATTTTTACTAATACAATAAAGAGTAAATGGTAAAAATTTGACAAAACTTGTTTTGTTATTTATTAATTTAAATTTAACCCTTTAAGTAAAATCATCATTATTTTTAATAAACAAGACCGAAACTAATTACAGTTCAACCTTGGTATAAAGAATCTTAAGGGGATTAGAAAGAAAAACGTTATATTAAATAATTCGTTACAATGAGGTGAAGTTGCACTTATATTCGTTATAACGAGATAATAAAACATTTTGTATATAATTCATCGACTGCTCCTACTTTTTTAAATTGTGTAATTTATTCTACTCGGATTTTAACATATTTACTTCAAATCGAATACACATGTTACTCTAGGTGAGGTAAAAATTAAGATTCATACTCCACGCCCCATCTCTCATGACTAAGAATACTTCTTTCGACCGCCTACCAAAAAATTAAATCGCCATATTTTGTGCATTTTTTTACCTACGTCGATGATATTTGATACATAGTTGTGAGTGGGTAAAGGGGCGTGGCCTCGCCCATGTAAACCAAAATTTAAAATCGTCATATGGGCATTTTTTGACCAACAGCGGCAGTATTTGCTATATATGGTATTGGCATGAATAGAAATACGTACCAAAAGAAAAGTGGAAAGAGCACGCCCCATTGATTGCGATATATTAATAATATTAATAATAATATAAACAAGTAAGAGTGCTATATTCGGCTGTGCCGAATCTTAAATACCCTTCACCTAAGCGTAATAAGAAATACAGAAACTACACTGGTTAAAGGACTATCCTAATTCTGTGTTTTCTATTCAGTCTTAGTGCAAATTTTATTAGTATTTGATATATTGTTTGAAAGACAATTTTACGACCAACATAATTTATGTTAAACTAGCTGACCCGGTCCGCGTTGCTGGCCCTAAGGAAACATTAGTGTTGTATTACCACACGATTTAAATTAAGCTTTCAAAGAAATGTACGGCCTTTAAATAAATTTATGGAATATCCATCATAAAGATTTGTTACAGAATAACTTACATATGGTCTAGGTATGTGCTCAATCAAAAAAGACCACGCATTTATTTAAGGCAAATTGGAAATTATATTTATTTATTACTTCATCTTGGGGCCAGCGGATATACAATGTTTTTTGTTTTTTGGCGTGCCGTGTGGAAAACATAAATTTTCCAAAATTAAGCCAGCAATATTTACTGATGTGACTCTTGCTTTATTGATGGCAATAGTACAGGGGGGTTACACTCTATTGCGATGCGAAAGCAAATGCGATGCGATAAGCATACAATTTGTATGCTTATCGCATCGCATTTGCTTTCGCATCGCAATAGTGAGTAACCCCCCAGGTAAGACGCAAAGGGAATTGGAACCGCTTGAATTGGAATGGTAAATCGTTGGAAATCATCCGAATTCGTGGAATAAGTACATCTTCGCCTTTGAATCTGCCACCGATGATTGTTGCCTCGATTAAATTTGGTGAGAAGTTTTTGATGTCAAAGTGGTTCCGTTGCATAACTTTTGTGCGTTTAAGTTGCGAATAAAAATTACCGGTGATCCAACGTTTAATGTTAGCACATGCGATGGCATTCCGGGTGGTTCCAATGGATTTAAAAATTCAGTAGGATAATTGACGGCTTGTTCTTCATCCATTACTGTATCGATCGATTTGTATTTGATTAATTTGCCGGGCAGTTTCAATTGAATTTGCTCATTGAGCTTGTTGGCATCGTAATTTGTTGGTGCCAAAATTGCACGTTCCCACATCCAATCAGATTTTTTGTAGAAGATTGTTAGTTTTGGGAAAACCTTGTCGACAACGGCTTGAATATTAATTTGCATTCGACAGAAGTTAGGCGGGAACGAAATCTCGTTCGTGGCGCGATTAATTGGAATTTTTCCATTTCCGATATCAAAAAGTTGTTCTGAGAATGTTTGGGCAGACGGGTCTTGCAACAAATGCACACGTATGTTCGTCGATAGCGTGATTTTCTCGACTCCGTTCCAAAGATATGAAGCTTTCAAGCATGCGTTCAGCTCATCTGCGGTCATTGATAACAAGCAAAGTTTGTAGTATCCTCGGTTTGTAGTATCCTCGAAAATCACGTAAAGTCCGATCAAGCGCTTCGAGCAATTTGTTTGAATGTACCGTTATTTTTTATCAGCGTTTGAAAAAAACTCACAAATGTGCACAAAATGTAGGTATCTTAAATGCAAGGGTACATAAAGTTTTTTATCATCGATTGATGATATAATATTATTTTTAACTTACTGTATAATGTTTCACCTTAGTAAGCGCGGAATATCTTCTGTTATCGAATGATGTAAATATTTTGTAAATAAACCGAAAACTCGGATTTTTGAATGCAACATTTCGAAAGTTTTAAAATTTTGATATTGGATCGTTAATAACATAAGTTTTTTGCAAATATCTTCGGAACTACATAACCGATTTAAGAGTTTGATATCTCGTTTTGAAAAACATGACAACGGCTTTCAAAAAAATTAAATAAAATAAAAAAATAAAAATATATGTATGTATGCTCGTATGTCATTGGTGGTGCAATATGAAAATTGGATTTTGCCACGCCCCTGCGCCCGCAGACTGAAAAACCATGCAAACATTAATTTTTTTATTTTTACCTCGCCTTCAGTAAGATGTGGATACAATCTGTACGAAGTAAATCTGTAAAAACCCATGCAGAAGCAATTAATCAATTAAAAAAAGTGGGCGTTAGAGTAGGTGTGGTCGTACCAATGCTGGTAATTTGACCTTACCACTGAGACAGCACAATCCAGGCGATTGGTTGCACACAATCTCCATTGGGCCAATTTGAACGGAAGGATGCGAGCTGTAGTCAAAAGTGCAATCGTAATGAAACGCTACTCGATTCAAATCAACACTTCTTCTTACGCGTTGATTTAGATTTTCGCTTGATTTAATCCATGATTTCTCATTGCTAATCGAGCCGTTTCATTTGTCGCCTGTCTTTCTTCTTGTGTTTGCGTTACGCGAAGTCGGCCCATACTAACACGGCGCTGATCTCGTGCGATTTCTTGTTCATCCGTATTCAATCAATGATGCATTACGGGTTTGGTGCGAAAGATCAGATCTTCTGGGTCGCGGCATTATAAATAACACTGAGAAATTAATGTCACAAAAGCAGTTAATGTCACAAAAACAATGTCACAAAATCATTTAGGGAACTTAACTTTTAAAATCACTTTTAAAAAAGGTTGAAAATTTTTAAATACTACAAAAATAAATCAGGTGTCAAAAGCATATGCACAAAACGCCATCTACTGGCAATAGCAGAACCAGAATTTGTTTTTGTAAAAAAAAATGAACAAAAAAAGTTTTCAATCAAATTAGGTGGAAAAACAATTGTGATATACAAAAGAACAACATTTGATTTTTGATTTTAGAAGATAATAATTAAAAGTAATGGGTGACACAATTTGAAGTAAGTCTTTTAAAACCCTTGTAGAATAGATTACACAATTTTAAAGCAGGCGTGGTCGAATTCGGCTGTACACTGCGGGCGTTGCTACGGCATCAATTTAAAAAAAAAGTAGGCGGTCAAAAAAGACCCCTAGAGATGGGACGTGAAAGGAGGCGTGTAGTATGAATCTTTATTTTTGATCTCGCCTAGAGTAAAGTGAATATGTTAAAATCAGAGTAGAATCAATTACACAATTTAAAAAAGAAGGCGTTAAAATAGGCGTGGTCGCAAAAAAGGAGTATTCTATAAATACTGGTGTGATGTGAAAATTTCAGGCACATCGCTTCAGCGGTCCGGCTTACTTGGCAAGCGTCTTGCATGTGATGGGGCGTGAAAGTGGGCGTGTCACATCAAACTTTTATTTCTACCTCGCCTACAGTAAGATGTTTATACAATTTGAAGTAAATCTGTAAAAACCCATTTAGAATTAAATAAAAAAAAGTAGGCGTTAGAGTGGGCGTGGTCGTACTAACTTACAAACCTTCCTGGGCTCATGCACAACAACTTGCCGAAAATCATAACATGATCATTTACGATTCTATAAAGTACATACACACACTCACACATGAAAACATTAATTTAAAAAAAAAGTAGGCGTGGTCAATTACTGAATTTTTTCCGGGTATTCTTCTTCTCTGGCCTGAGACCAGCCTGAATTCGTGCGAATCGTTGTAATCGGTCCTGGCGTTCTTTAGTTATAAAGCTAGTAACTAACGTCACTCTCTTTTATATATATAGATAATAATATTAATAATAATATAAACACGTAAGAGTGCTATATTCGGCTGTGCCGAATCTTAAATACCCTTCACCTAAGCGTAATAAGAAATACAGAAACTACACTGGTTAAAGGACTAGCATATCCCAATTCTGTGTTTTCTATTCAGTCTTAGTGCAAATTTTATTAGTATTTGATATATTGTTTGAAAGACAATTTTACGACCAACATAATTTATGTTAAATATTTTGAAATGTTGTCTAATTTTTACCATTTTAATTGATTTAATTACCAATTCTTACCATAACTTACAGAGTCTGTCTGATGTTCATAATAATCATCAGTGTAATTTAACAGAGTATAAAAAAGGGGTACAATTCGGTTTTAGTGATTTTGCTCAAAAAAAAAAAAAAAAAACAAAATTAAATAGGGCTTTTAGAGGAGATACCAGGAAAAAAATTTGTTGGCGGTCAGGCCTATTTCGAGGGGGCGGGCCCGTAAAGTTGAAAATATATAGGCCTATATCTCGGGAACTACTGGGTGTCTGATAATTTGTAATACATTAAATAAAAGGTATTAAAAATACCTTTTTAGCGATATATATCATGATTATAAAATGTGGACCGAATATGGGTTAAATCCGAAAAGAATATTTTTTGACCCGAATTTATTTGTTTTTTGGAAATGGTTCTTATATGGCAGCTTGACAAATTATGGGCCGATCTTCTTAAATTTTGGAACAGTTATTTTCATGCAAATGAGGATATTTCACGTCGAATTTCAACATAATAACGCTATATATACGATATATATTAGTATTAACGTGGATTTCGAGAGTGGACCTTATGTGGGGGATATAGTCAAATATGGACCGATATTCTCAAAATCCAGCTGTTAGATTTAGACATGTATGTAAATAATCCGTGTAAAATTTTGGGGTACCCTTATTTATAAGCGATTTATAAGTATTAAAGTGATTTTCGGAAGAGGGCTTTATATGGGGCATACGGTTAAGAATAGACCGAAATTCACAAAATTTTGTGGGATGATTTTTGTATACATTAAAATGATCTGTGCAAAGTTTTGAAGCGGTACCGATATTTATACAATATATATAGGGAAAAATGTCTTTTTCAGATTTGGTCCTTGTATGGGAGCTATGACCAGTTCTATTTGCCTATAGAGAGTATTTATGTAAAATGTTAGCCGGTTAACATTATTTATATCTCTTTTATACGTATTTAAGTGAATTTTGGAAGTGGACTTTATATGGGGTCTATGGTCAAACATGGACCGAACTAAAAAAAATTTCGTTTTGCGATTTGTTTTTGTATAAGACTTATGTTTGCTGAATTTTGTCTAGATATTCCAATTTTATAGGCATTTATGTATAATTGAGCAATATTTCGGGAAGATTTTTGTATGGGGGCTATGCTCAATTTTGGGCCGACCACCATAAAATTTAGTACACCAATATATTTGTCGAAAAAGAGTCTTTATGTCAAATTTTAGCTGTTTAACATTATTTATATCTGTTTTATATGTATTTAAGTGAATTTTGGAAGTGGACTTTATATGGGGTCTATGGTCAAATATGGACCGAACTAAAAAAAAATTTCGGTTTGTGATTTCTTTTTGTATAAAACTTATTTTTGCTGAATTTTGTCTTGATATTCCAATTTTATAGGCATTTATGTATAATTGAGCCATATTTCGGGAATATATATATTTGTATGGGGGCTATAAGAAATCATGTACCGATTCTTACTATTTTCCGCACACTTTCCTCTTTTATCATAAAAACAACGTATACAAAATTTCATCGTATTATCTGCAATATATTTCAAAATATTGCAATAAAATGGACGAAAAATACCAAATTTTTATGGAGGTGGTCTCACATATTGGTTCATAACTCTGGTTGACCTAAACCGATTTTGCTGATTTTAAATAGCAAACTTCTCGAAAGCACTTCTGACAGAATTATTGAAGGTTTAAATCCCGAGTATATCTGGGGACTTCAAAAAACTGATTTCAAGAGACAGACAGACAGACCGACAGACAGACAGACGGACATGACTTAATCGACTTCGCTATCGATAAGGATCCAGAATATATATACTTTATAGGGTCGGAAAATTTTTTTGTGGAAATTACACACGGAATGACAAACTTATATATACCCTTCTTACGATGGTGAAGGGTATAATTAAGAAAATTGACAAGGAAACAGAAAATATCGTTTTCGATGGCGTACACAAATCATGACACCTAATTTTATAACTGTCGCACCATTAGTCAACTAAACATGTACAAATCTTTTAAAAGTGTTTATATCGAAATAAAATTAAACAAAAACAAGTAAGAAAGTATAGTCAGCCCGACAGTTTTTCAGATATGGGCGCTATATGGGAGATATTATCTGTTATGGACCGATCATCCAAAAATTTAGTGCCATGACTTCCGTGAATATAAATATTAAGTGTGTTAAACTGTTGTAATATATTTTGTTGTTCACTGTAAACACTCTCCTGTACATATTTTGTTTGTGTTTGAATTTGATATTTTTTATATATTTGAAATAATTGTTAGTCAAAGAAAAAATACTGAGACGTGCACACATATTTCCTTAAATTAAATAAATTTAATTTTTATAAATAAATACGTTGATTTTCCATTTATTTAAATATAATAATCTAAAATAAAAGGTTATGGGCCCAGGGAAAAATCAACTGGTATTGCACAGTTTTCTGGTTCCAATTTCGATAATTGGAAGTTCCGAGTGGAGAGGCATCTTTCATCCGTATGTTGTATAAAAGCTGTTATTGAGTCAGCACCTACGGAAGCTGTTAGTCTCAGTGAGTATGTAAGAGATAAGAAGACTGCAAAGGAAATGTGGGAATCACTATGTTCTACGTTTGAAAAGAAATCAGCCCAAAATCAGACGTTAGTAAGAAAGGAGCTTGCCAAATTAAGATTTTGTGATGGAGATAATATGGTAAACCATTTATTAAAATTTGACTCTTTAATACGCCAATTGAAATCTGCTGGAGCGAAGCCTGAAGAAGCAGATTTAGTGTCTCAATTATTTTTGACTCTTCCCGAGTCATACGATGCTGTAGTTACTGCCTTGGAAAATCTACCATCAGAAGAGCTAAGTTTATCTATTGTGAAGCAACGTTTATTAGCTGAAGAATCCAAAAAGAAGCAGAGACAGTCAGATATTGTAGAAGAAAAGGTTACAGCTTTTAGTTCAAGAAAGAAGAAGGCTAAGTTTAACGGAAAATGTCATAAGTGTGGACGTTACGGTCACATGAAAAAGGATTGCCGCGTTAAAGAAGCAAAGGCTGCTGTTGGTACAAGTGTTAGTTTTATGGCTGATTCAAATCAACATCAAAGTAACAACAACGGTATATATGTAACTTTTGCATTAGATTCGGGTGCAACCGATCATTTTGTAAATGATAAAAAACTATTTTCAAATATAAATGAACTTGTTGAACCACGTTATATAAGTGTTGCAAAAGATGGAGAATTTGTGGTAGTTAAAAAAATTGGAGAAATTCAAGGCTTAAGCAACAATAATGTCAATTTAAACTTGAAAAATGTATTATTCAGTCCCAAAAGCCACTGTGGGGCGAAGCAGTAGTTACAAGCAATTATTTAATAAATAGAAGTCCTACAAAAGTACTAATAAATAATAAAACTCCAGCGGAAATGTGGTTTAATGAGAAACCTGATTTAACAAAACTTAAAGTTTTTGGCTGTTCTGCATATGCTTGGATTCCGAACCAAAAGCGAAAGAAATTGGATCCTAAAAGTAGTGAATACGTTATGGTGGGTTATTGTCCTAATGGATACAGACTATGGGACAAAAGAAACCGAGCTATAATTCTCTCTCGTGACTGCAAATTCAATGAATCATACTTTCCATTTAAGCTCATTAATAATAATGCATCAGAAATAAAAGTTATAGAATGTGTTAACAGTGATGATACAAATGCCTTTGATAGTGAAGATGAAAAATTAAACCAACAAGAGGGGGAAGGTGATAGTGGTGTTGTTTCGGTGGATATAATAGATGAATCAAATACTGACCCCAGTTCTGAAGCTACAACGAATCAAGAAACTGAATTTGAACAAGTGCCCAGGAGAAGTACAAGAGAACGAAAACCTCCAAGTAGATTTACCGAAATATATGAATCCATATTTGAAGCCGTTTGCAATGATGGTGTTCCTACCTCGTTTTCTGAAATTAAAAATTCAATAAATCGAGATCAGTGGCTTTTTTTTTTTTTTTTTTTTTAACTTCCCTTTATTATTGCACCTGTCAACAAGATGACAATAAGTAATTTAATTTACAGAGGTGGGATGATAATTATCTTAAATCAGTACCTAAGATAACTTAAATCGAATTATTGAATGATAAGTAATATATAAATTTTTTTAGTATCGCTCAGCTAGATCTGAAGGTGTATACCGTTTAAGTCTTCTAGGTGCCAGGATTTCGTTTGCCGGCTTAAAGCTGTTAAAAGTGAACTAGACTCCATGGAGAAAAATAAAGTTTGGAATGTTGTCGAAAAACCAGCCAATAATAAACTTCTCAAATCTAGATGGGTCTTTGTAATCAAATCAGATTCTAGTGGAAACCCTGTTTGTTTTAAAGCAAGATTAGTTGCCAAAGGTTTCTTGCAAAAATTCGGCATTGATTATGATGAAACGTATTCTCCTGTGGCAAAATTAAGCACATTGCGTACTATATTAGCTGTTGGTGTTAAAAGAAGCTATATGTTTTACCAATTAGACGTTAAAACAGCGTTTTTACATGGTGAGCTCAAGAAAGACATTTACATGGAAATCCCAGAAGGTATGAACGTGAAATCAGGAATGGCCTTAAAGTTAATGAAATCTTTGTACGGATTGAAACAAAGTCCAAGATGTTGGAATCAAAAGATAAATATGGTTCTTGAAGGTCTTGGTTTCACAAGGTCACAACACGATTACTGCCTCTATACAAAATGTTTTAATAATAAAGTAATATTGCTACTACTTTATGTGGATGACGTTTTAATTGCTGGAAATGATTTAGATGATATTGAACGTGTTAAGAAAAAGCTATCTGAAGTTTTCGAAATGTCTGACTGTGGTAAACTGAAATATTATCTTGGCATAAAAATTGACTACAATATTGATAAAATTTTATCGAAGTTTGCTATGACAGATTGTAACGTTTGTGATACTCCAATGGAAAAAGGCCTTCAATTAACACGCAATGAAAAAGAAATTTGTGAAAAACCTTATCGATAACTCTTAGGAAGTTTGATGTATCTGATGCTGTGCGTACGTCCCGATATTTGCTACGCTGTGGGATACATGGGTCGGTATCAAGAACATTTTGGGGAAGTACATTGGTCAACTCTTAAGCGAATCCTCAGATATATAAAAGGAACCAAGTCACTTAAATTAAAATTTGACAAAACTTTTAAAAGTGAAGATATTCTAGTTGGTTACGTAGATGCTGATTGGGCTTCTAATACAGATGACCGAAAATCAACCAGTGGATATATTTTTTATGTGTATGGATGTCCAGTATCTTGGTGTAGTAAAAAACAAACAACAGTAGCTACTTCATCAAGCGAGGCTGAATATGTGGCTTTAAGCTTGGCTACATCTGAAGGCTTATGGTTGAAAGGAATTTTAGATGGCATGAAGGTTACAACAGCTGAACAACCATTCTTACTTTTTGAGGATAACGCTGGGTGCATTGCTATGGCCAAAAATGCTGAATCTAAAAGGTCAAAACACATTGACATTAAGCATCATTTCATTCGAGATCATGTATTAAAGGGTCATCTTAGAATTCAACATATTTCCACAAAGAATCAAGTTGCTGATGTATTTACAAAAGCTTTAGAAAAATGTAATTTTGTTGCAATTAGAGATTTGTTAAAATTATCTAATTGAGAGGGGGTGTTGTAATATATTTTGTTGTTCGCTGTAAACACTCTCCTGTACATATTTTGTTTGTGTTTGAATTTGATATTTTTTATATATTTGAAATAATTGTTAGTCAAAGAAAAAATACTGAGACGTGCACACATATTTCCTTAAATTAAATAAATTTAATTTTTATAAATAAATACGTTGATTTTCCATTTATTTAAATATAATAATCTAAAATAAAATAAACTTTATCTCGATATAAATATGTTTAAAAGATTTATGGAGGTTAAAGTGAATTACGAAGAGGGTCTAATATGGGAGTTTTGACTAATTATGGACCGACCATTATAAAATTAGGTGTCATCATTTCTGTATATTATTCTGTATATTTATTTGATTACCAACATTCTTAAAAAATTTATGGAGGTTAAAGTGGTTTTCGGAAGTGGGCCTTATATGAGAGCTACGACTAATTATGGACCGATCACAATAAAATTGTATCGTATTGTTTGTATATACATATAAGAAATATATTTGCGTTCAATATTATTTTGATACCAACATTTTTGAGAGAGTTATGCTCTTTTAAGTGATTTTCGGAAGGGGCCTTATATGGGAGCTACGACTAATTATGGACCGATCACAATAAAATTGTATCGTATTGTTTGTATATACATATAAGAAATATATTTGCGTTCAATATTATTTTGATACCAACATTTTTGAGAGAGTTATGCTCTTTTAAGTGATTTTCGGAAGTGGGCCTTATATGGGAGCTACGACTAATTATGGACCGATCTTTATGAAATTTGTAGATGTGACTTAGCTTCATTTAGTACTCATTTGTGATGAAATTCGTTTGGATACTTGCATTTATGATCGATAAACCCCAATTTCGGGAGGACATTTGTATGGGGGCCAGGTGAAATAATGGTCCGATTTCCACCAGTTTCAATCCCATCCATCCTTGGGCCGAAAAAATATCACGTACCGAATTTTATCGCAATATCTTTAAAATTGCGATCTGTACTCTGCGCACAAGCTTTACTTGGACAGCCAGCCAGACGGACGGTCGGACGGACATCGTTAAGGTGGGTGTGGGACCAATATTTTTTGGTGTTACAAACATATGCACAAATCCAATATACCCTTCTCACTATGGTGGTGTAGGGTATAAATATATTAAAATGCACAGTCATGCTATAAAATTTTTGGATAATCACTCCATAATATTTCATTGCTCCCATTAGCGCCCATTTCTGAAAAGCTGTTTATACGACTATAATTTCTTACTTGTATTTGTTTAAATTTTTCAATTTCTGGAAAGATTTTCCAAATTTGCATTTATAGCCAAACTGGTTTATTGTGGTGCATTGAGTTTCTAATCGTTTATCACTATAATATTAATATACTGACAACTTAATTTTAATTTTGTACTTGAATGTTTTGGGTGTTTCAAGTTCTAAAGACTCAAGTAATGCCATTCTTGAAAATTTCATTCGATGAATGGCATTACTAATTCTAATTGATTAATGATGTACTATGTTCTAATTGTTTAAAATAAATAATTTCATAAAAACGTTCTATTTTTGCGTTGAGATCAATAATTTAATTTATTTGATCTTGCAAATCTCTTGTAAGAGTAAGCAACGTCAAACAAATTTGTCCTGAAACAAGTGGTTACACTTTTTTGAGTAAACATTTGCCAAATGTGACTGTACCTTAAGAATGTGTTATTGAAAGAAAATTATATTTTTAAAATACTTTAAAAATCGTTTGAAAACATATCAATCTACAATTTATATATGCAGTTTGTCTCCTTTTCTGCAAAGTACTCTAAAATAAACATATGAATCCAATATCAATTACATAGAATATATTTTTGAAAAATTTAAAGGAAATTCATACTTTACATAATTTCCCCAAAATGTGTCACCTTATGCGCGCAATTTTACCTGTTAATGCCTGCGAAAATTTTAATGATTTTTTAATTAACTTAAAATGCAGCTGCTGTATATTAGTTTGGTACCTGTAAACGCACACACATTTTAAATCATAAAACGCTTAACTAAGTCTTTTATAAGGTAGAATCTAAACCTAACCTAACATTTTTCTTGAACACTTTGCAGTATATAAGGCTAACGATTTTTGAATTTCTTATACACAACCAAAAGACGCTTAGCACAGTAAACACCAAAAATTTGTATTGGAAATTTAAATAAATATTTTTTAAAATACCGCATTATTTTATAATTTTTGAAAATGGCACCACAAACTAAAGTTGAATTTCATATTTTAAGATTAAGATTTTTGCCAGTTATGTAAGTTTTAAATTTTCAGTGATCACTTATTAACTATTTAATAATAACAATTTATTTACAGCTCTCCTGAATATCCTAAAATTAAATCCACATACAGGACGGATCCTCCAAGTGAGTCCTTGAATCAAGTTCAAGATTGGGTACGTTTTATACAAACAATTTAATATTTTTTTTATCTAAATGTATGCTGATAAATAACTTTATTTCTGTTTTAGTTTGATGACGCTATGTCAAAGGAGATGTCGAGAATACCCTCCTCCCTAAGTGTGAGTTATTGTGAGTGGAGCATTACTTCAAATGATGTCAAATTATTTACGGTAAGGGGTTGTCTCTTCGATAACATCACTGTATTATTGGGCGAAGAAGCTATACATTGGACGTGTTATCACAGAAACACACTGGGTGTTCGTATCGTAGGACGTAGTCCTTTTACAGTAAATTATTGTGACTGCTGTTTAGATAGTCAGTATAAAATGATTATTGAATCCTTCAAGATCGATATAAATAGAGATTGCACCTGTAATTTATGCTTAAAATTAATTAATTAATTAAAAATTTTAGGTTAACGTAGGCTATGAGATTTGTAAAACTTTGAAATAATTTTATTAAAAAAATATAAAAAGTAAAGAAAAAATTCAAAATTTAAAAATGTTTAAAAATAATTTCATTAAAAAAATATAAAAAATAAAAAAAAAATTCATATACATATTAAACATTTTTGTTTTAATTAATTTACTAAATTGGGATAATCTTTGGGCAAATCTTGTGTAGCAACTGGACAGATTTTCTTTTCGGGCTTGGGGATAGCTGGGCGAACAGTAGTAGGTTAATCTTAAAAGAAAAAATTAAAAACTATGAATATTTCTCTATTAAAATAACAATTAGAAAAAATACATTTAAATTTTTTACATTCATATTAGTGTTTGTGACACACGTGAACAACCGAGTTAACAGAAATCTTCAACAGAGATTATCTCCTTAGGCCCAATAAAACAGTGCGTATTTAAGTGTAGTTTTAGTTAATTTTCATAAAAACTTAAGTTGCATTTAAATACAGATTCATTTTTTCAGTCATACTTAATTTCTGCTATGATTTTGTGGTAAAAATATGGTAGCACTTTGAAATGTCAACAAAATTATCGATATATTTCAGAAAACAGCTGATTTTTTAAATAAAATTTGCCAACAATTTTGTGTTTCGGTTTTTGTGTTTACTTGTTGTATTGTTTTGTGTGTTTTATTGTTTTATGTGTTTTATATATTAAATTTGGTGGCATTAATATGGATAAAAGAAGTCCCAACTTTTGACTTCTTGTTGGACGCTGTTAAAAAATATAGCAGCATGATTGAAAAGAAAAAAAAAACAAAAACAAATGTCAAAACCATATGTTCAATGTTTAAAACTTAAGTTGCACTTAAATGAACATCGTTGGGCATTTAAGTAGCATTTAAGTTTTTAGTGAAAAACAAAATTTTGTACTTAAATGCAATTTAAAAATAAATGGCACTTAAATACGCACTGTTTTATTGGGCCTTAGTGTGAAAGTAACAATAGGAGATATTTATTTTTAATATTAACACAATAAAGAAATACAAAGTGGTAGAAATAGTTTGTTAGCTTTATGTCCAAAAGTGTCAAGTCCACTTTATTTCAAAATTGAGATTTTAGCACATAATGATAGAATACTTAAAAAACACCTTTTGTACTTAGTACTTATCACATAAGAGTTGATGCTTTTAATGGATTAATTGAGTATCGACAATACAATAAAGTTATAAGTAAATGTTCAAAGTTCACTAAAATATACAATATACACTGGCGTGCAAAACCGAGGGCATGCTCAATATGATTTTATTTAAAGGGTCATAAAATGATAAATAACGAAAGAAATATAATATTGAAAGTATTGATAACGAAACAAAAACAAAAAATTCAATATAAAAACATAAAACAACTCAATTAACTCAGTTTTGCACGTTTTCCAGAATCCATTAAAAAGTGTTTTTTTCTTAGTATGGTTTCTATATCACCTTATTATTGTTAATAAATAAATTGACCGTTCGTTATACAACATACTGGCATCTTGGACAAAAACACTGCGACGGTGAGTGTCTGGTTATGAGGAGTTTTACTGTATCAAGAAAGAAGACTACCTCCATATTATCCAAACTCATTTAACCGAGTTTGTGGACCACAGCGTATATCCTAAAAGAGAAGTTATTTTCCAACAAGGCGATGCCACTAAAAATACGGTAAGAATTGTTCAAAATTGGTTGTCTGGTCATTCATAATTTCAGCTGATGAAATGGCCTGCGCCAAGTCCAGAACACAACTCTATAGACAATTTGTGGTCTATATTGAAGAGATGATTGGGACAACATTTGGGTGCCAACCAGTACTTTCAATATTACATTTATTTTTACTAATACAATAAAGAGTAAATGGTAAAAATTTGACAAAACTTGTTTTGTTATTTATTAATTTAAATTTAACCCTTTAAGTAAAATCATCATTATTTTTAATAAACAAGACCGAAACTAATTACAGTTCAACCTTGGTATAAAGAATCTTAAGGGGATTAGAAAGAAAAACGTTATATTAAATAATTCGTTACAATGAGGTGAAGTTGCACTTATATTCGTTATAACGAGATAATAAAACATTTTGTATATAATTCATCGACTGCTTCTACTTTTTTAAATTGTGTAATTTATTATACTCGGATTTTAACATATTTACTTCAAATCGAATACACATGTTACTCTAGGTGAGGTAAAAATTAAGATTCATACTCCACGCCCCATCTCTCATGACTAAGAATACTTCTTTCGACCGCCTACCAAAAAATTAAATCGCCATATTTTGTGCATTTTTTTACCTACGTCGATGATATTTGATACATAGTTGTGAGTGGGTAAAGGGGCGTGGCCTCGCCCATGTAAACCAAAATTTAAAATCGTCATATGGGCATTTTTTGACCAACAGCGGCAGTATTTGCTATATATGGTATTGGCATGAATAGAAATACGTACCAAAAGAAAAGTGGAAAGAGCACGCCCCATTGATTACGATATATTAATAATAATAATATTAATAATAATATAAAAAATAATAATATTAATAATAATATAAATAATGCAACAGCAACTCCCTTTTCGACATCGCCTGTGTCTGGAAATGTTTCTAACAAAACTACACAAATAGAACAAAATAATCAAAACAGCCAAACGTCAGAAACCTCCATAGATCCAAACAACCAAACGTCCGAAGTCATAAATAACGCTGAATCTCAATCAATGCCTAGAGAATTGCGCGTTATACCTCCAAAGAAGTCCGTTTTTGTATCCCGTTTCGCCTCTGACACAACCAGTGAACATATGGAATATTACTTAAAATCAAAATTGCCCTCAAGTACTTACACGTTTTCTTATTCCGAACCCAGAAGTATTGCGTCCTTTAAAATTGCTGTACCGAATGACATTTTCGATCGAGTTGTTGATCCCTGTTTCTTGCCAAATAATGCACTCGTTCGCGAATTTTTATATAGGCAAAATCGTAAAACAAACAACGTTGCACGACTTTCAGCAAACTTCTCGAAAGCACTTTTGACAGAATTATTGAAGGTTTGGATCCCGAGTATATCTGGGGACTTCAAAAAACTGATTTCAAGAGACAGACAGACAGACCGACAGACAGACAGACGGACATGACTTAATCGACTTCGCTATCTATAAGGATCCAGAATATATATACTTTATAGGGTCGGAAAATTTTTTTGTGGAAATTACACACGGAATGACAAACTTATATATACCCTTCTTACGATGGTGAAGGGTATAATTAAGAAAATTGACAAGGAAACAGAAAATATCGTTTTCGATGGCGTACACAAATCATGACACCTAATTTTATAACTGTCGCACCATTAGTCAACTAAACATGTACAAATCTTTTAAAAGTGTTTATATCGAAATAAAATTAAACAAAAACAAGTAAGAAAGTATAGTCAGCCCGACAGTTTTTCAGATATGGGCGCTATATGGGAGATATTATCTGTTATGGACCGATCATCCAAAAATTGAGTGCCATGACTTCCGTGAATATAAATATTAAGTGTGTTAAACTGTTGTAATATATTTTGTTGTTCACTGTAAACACTCTCCTGTACATATTTTGTTTGTGTTTGAATTTGATATTTTTTATATATTTGAAATAATTGTTAGTCAAAGAAAAAATACTGAGACGTGCACACATATTTCCTTAAATTAAATAAATTTAATTTTTATAAATAAATACGTTGATTTTCCATTTATTTAAATATAATAATCTAAAATAAAAGGTTATGGGCCCAGGGAAAAATCAACTGGTATTGCACAGTTTTCTGGTTCCAATTTCGATAATTGGAAGTTCCGAGTGGAGAGGCATCTTTCATCCGTATGTTGTATAAAAGCTGTTATTGAGTCAGCACCTACGGAAGCTGTTAGTCTCAGTGAATTTTTGAAAATGGATGCAAAAGCCCAAAATGTTTTAGTCTCTTTTATTCATGACGATTATATTGAGTATGTAAGAGATAAGAAGACTGCAAAGGAAATGTGGGAATCACTATGTTCTACGTTTGAAAAGAAATCAGCCCAAAATCAGACGTTAGTAAGAAAGGAGCTTGCCAAATTAAGATTTTGTGATGGAGATAATATGGTAAACCATTTATTAAAATTTGACTCTTTAATACGCCAATTGAAATCTGCTGGAGCGAAGCCTGAAGAAGCAGATTTAGTGTCTCAATTATTTTTGACTCTTCCCGAGTCATACGATGCTGTAGTTACTGCCTTGGAAAATCTACCATCAGAAGAGCTAAGTTTATCTATTGTGAAGCAACGTTTATTAGCTGAAGAATCCAAAAAGAAGCAGAGACAGTCAGATATTGTAGAAGAAAAGGTTACAGCTTTTAATTATTTAGTTCGTTTATTTGACCTTTTTCAATATTTAATAATTATCATAATTGTATATCATTATTGTAAACTTTTCATTTTCTGTTAAAAAAAAAAAAAAAAATTTTTTCAATTTTCATATTTCAATTATTATTTTAT
Organism: Bellardia pandia; assembly: GCA_916048285.2. Taxonomy (NCBI): domain Eukaryota; kingdom Metazoa; phylum Arthropoda; class Insecta; order Diptera; family Calliphoridae; genus Bellardia; species Bellardia pandia. The sequence goes on along the minus strand of OU696531.1, from coordinate 93,525,624 downwards.
TATAATTCAAAACTTGTATTTTCCCTGAAGAAGCTATCCATTGTGATAGCGAAATATTGGAAATAAATATATATAAATAAATTAAATATTTTTATATAAAATTCAAGTGACCTTATTGCTTATTAAAAAAACTATTAGTTACAGCTTTTAGTTCAAGAAAGAAGAAGGCTAAGTTTAACGGAAAATGTCATAAGTGTGGACGTTACGGTCACATGAAAAAGGATTGCCGCGTTAAAGAAGCAAAGGCTGCTGTTGGTACAAGTGTTAGTTTTATGGCTGATTCAAATCAACATCAAAGTAACAACAACGGTATATATGTAACTTTTGCATTAGATTCGGGTGCAACCGATCATTTTGTAAATGATAAAAAACTATTTTCAAATATAAATGAACTTGTTGAACCACGTTATATAAGTGTTGCAAAAGATGGAGAATTTGTGGTAGTTAAAAAAATTGGAGAAATTCAAGGCTTAAGCAACAATAATGTCAATTTAAACTTGAAAAATGTATTATTCAGTCCCAAAAGCCACTGTGGGGCGAAGCAGTAGTTACAAGCAATTATTTAATAAATAGAAGTCCTACAAAAGTATTAATAAATAATAAAACTCCAGCGGAAATGTGGTTTAATGAGAAACCCGATTTAACAAAACTTAAAGTTTTTGGCTGTTCTGCATATGCTTGGATTCCGAACCAAAAGCGAAAGAAATTGGATCCTAAAAGTAGTGAATACGTTATGGTGGGTTATTGTCCTAATGGATACAGACTATGGGACAAAAGAAACCGAGCTATAATTCTCTCTCGTGACTGCAAATTCAATGAATCATACTTTCCATTTAAGCTCATTAATAATAATGCATCAGAAATAAAAGTTATAGAATGTGTTAACAGTGATGATACAAATGCCTTTGATAGTGAAGATGAAGAATTAAACCAACAAGAGGGGGAAGGTGATAGTGGTGTTGTTTCGGTGGATATAATAGATGAATCAAATACTGACCCCAGTTCTGAAGCTACAACGAATCAAGAAACTGAATTTGAACAAGTGCCCAGGAGAAGTACAAGAGAACGAAAACCTCCAAGTAGATTTACCGAAATATATGAATCCATATTTGAAGCCGTTTGCAATGATGGTGTTCCTACCTCGTTTTCTGAAATTAAAAATTCAATAAATCGAGATCAGTGGCTTAAAGCTGTTAAAAGTGAACTAGACTCCATGGAGAAAAATAAAGTTTGGAATGTTGTCGAAAAACCAGCCAATAATAAACTTCTCAAATCTAGATGGGTCTTTGTAATCAAATCAGATTCTAGTGGAAACCCTGTTTGTTTTAAAGCAAGATTAGTTGCCAAAGGTTTCTTGCAAAAATTCGGCATTGATTATGATGAAACGTATTCTCCTGTGGCAAAATTAAGCACATTGCGTACTATATTAGCTGTTGGTGTTAAAAGAAGCTATATGTTTTACCAATTAGACGTTAAAACAGCGTTTTTACATGGTGAGCTCAAGAAAGACATTTACATGGAAATCCCAGAAGGTATGAACGTGAAATCAGGAATGGCCTTAAAGTTAATGAAATCTTTGTACGGATTGAAACAAAGTCCAAGATGTTGGAATCAAAAGATAAATATGGTTCTTGAAGGTCTTGGTTTCACAAGGTCACAACACGATTACTGCCTCTATACAAAATGTTTTAATAATAAAGTAATATTGCTACTACTTTATGTGGATGACGTTTTAATTGCTGGAAATGATTTAGATGATATTGAACGTGTTAAGAAAAAGCTATCTGAAGTTTTCGAAATGTCTGACTGTGGTAAACTGAAATATTATCTTGGCATAAAAATTGACTACAATATTGATAAAATTTTATCGAAGTTTGCTATGACAGATTGTAACGTTTGTGATACTCCAATGGAAAAAGGCCTTCAATTAACACGCAATGAAAAAGAAATTTGTGAAAAACCTTATCGATAACTCTTAGGAAGTTTGATGTATCTGATGCTGTGCGTACGTCCCGATATTTGCTACGCTGTGGGATACATGGGTCGGTATCAAGAACATTTTAAGGAAGTACATTGGTCAACTCTTAAGCGAATCCTCAGATACATAAAAGGAACCAAGTCACTTAAATTAAAATTTGACAAAACTTTTAAAAGTGAAGATATTCTAGTTGGTTACGTAGATGCTGATTGGGCTTCTAATACAGATGACCGAAAATCAACCAGTGGATATATTTTTTATGTGTATGGATGTCCAGTATCTTGGTGTAGTAAAAAACAAACAACAGTAGCTACTTCATCAAGCGAGGCTGAATATGTGGCTTTAAGCTTGGCTACATCTGAAGGCTTATGGTTGAAAGGAATTTTAGATGACATGAAGGTTACAACAGCTGAACAACCATTCTTACTTTTTGAGGATAACGCTGGGTGCATTGCTATGGCCAAAAATGCTGAATCTAAAAGGTCAAAACACATTGACATTAAGCATCATTTCATTCGAGATCATGTATTAAAGGGTCATCTTAGAATTCAACATATTTCCACAAAGAATCAAGTTGCTGATGTATTTACAAAAGCTTTAGAAAAATGTAATTTTGTTGCAATTAGAGATTTGTTAAAATTATCTAATTGAGAGGGGGTGTTGTAATATATTTTGTTGTTCGCTGTAAACACTCTCCTGTACATATTTTGTTTGTGTTTGAATTTGATATTTTTTATATATTTGAAATAATTGTTAGTCAAAGAAAAAATACTGAGACGTGCACACATATTTCCTTAAATTAAATAAATTTAATTTTTATAAATAAATACGTTGATTTTCCATTTATTTAAATATAATAATCTAAAATAAAATAAACTTTATCTCGATATAAATATGTTTAAAAGATTTATGGAGGTTAAAGTGAATTACGAAGAGGGTCTAATATGGGAGTTTTGACTAATTATGGACCGACCATTATAAAATTAGGTGTCATCATTTCTGTATATTATTCTGTATATTTATTTGATTACCAACATTCTTAAAAAATTTATGGAGGTTAAAGTGGTTTTCGGAAGTGGGCCTTATATGAGAGCTACGACTAATTATGGACCGATCACAATAAAATTGTATCGTATTGTTTGTATATACATATAAGAAATATATTTGCGTTTAATATTATTTGGATACCAACATTTTTGAGAGAGTTATGCTCTTTTAAGTGATTTTCGGAAGGGGCCTTATATGGGAGCTACGACTAATTATGGACCGATCACAATAAAATTGTATCGTATTGTTTGTATATACATATAAGAAATATATTTGCGTTCAATATTATTTGGATACCAACATTTTTGAGAGAGTTATGCTCTTTTAAGTGATTTTCGGAAGTGGGCCTTATATGGGAGCTACGACTAATTATGGACCGATCTTTATGAAATTTGTAGATGTGACTTAGCTTCATTTAGTCGGTCGGACGGACATCGTTAAGGTGGGTGTGGGACCAATATTTTTTGGTTTTACAAACATATGCACAAATCCAATATACCCTTCTCACTATGGTGGTGTAGGGTATAAATATATTAAAATGCACAGTCATGCTATAAAATTTTTGGATAATCGTTCCATAATATTTCATTGCTCCCATTAGCGCCCATTTCTGAAAAGCTGTTTATACGACTATAATTTCTTACTTGTATTTGTTTAAATTTTTCAATTTCTGGAAAGATTTTCCAAATTTGCATTTATAGCCAAACTGGTTTATTGTGGTGCATTGAGTTTCTAATCGTTAATCACTATAATATTAATATACTGACAACTTAATTTTAATTTTGTACTTGAATGTTTTGGGTGTTTCAAGTTCTAAAGACTCAAGTAATGCCATTCTTGAAAATTTCATTCGATGAATGGCATTATAAATTCTAATTGATTAATGATGTACTATGTTCTAATTGTTTAAAATAAATAATTTCATAAAAACGTTCTATTTTTGCGTTGAGATCAATAATTTAATTTATTTGCAAATCTCTTGTAAGAGTAAGCAACGTCAAACAAATTTGTCCTGAAACAAGTGGTTATATCAATCTACAATTTAAATATGCAGTTTGTCTCTTTTTCTGCAAAGTACTCTAAAATAAACATATGAATCCAATATCATAGAATATATGTTTGAAAAATTTAAAGGAAATTCATACTTTACATAATTTTCCCAAAATGTGTCACCTTATGCACACATGTGCGCGCAATTTTACCTGTTAATGCCTGCGAAAATATTAATGATTTTTTAATTAACTTAAAATGCAGCTGCTGTAAATTAGTTTGGTACCTGTAAACGCACACACATTTTAAATCATAAAACGCTTAACTAAGTCTTTTATAAGGTAGAATCTAAACCTAACCTAACATTTTTCTTGAACACTTTGCAGTATATAAGGCTAACGATTTTTGAATTTCTTATACACAACCAAAAGACGCTTAGCACAGTAAACACCAAAAATTTGTATTGGAAATTTAAATAAATATTTTTTAAAATACCGCATTATTTTATAATTTTTGAAAATGGCACCACAAACTAAAGTTGAATTTCATATTTTAAGATTAAGATTTTTGCCAGTTATGTAAGTTTTAAATTTTCAGTGATCACTTATTAACTATTTAATAATAACAATTTATTTACAGCTCTCCTGAATATCCTAAAATTAAATCCACATACAGGACGGATCCTCCAAGTGAGTCCTTGAATCAAGTTCAAGATTGGGTACGTTTTATACAAACAATTTAATATTTTTTTTATCTAAATGTATGCTGATAAATAACTTTATTTCTGTTTTAGTTTGATGACGCTATGTCAAAGGAGATGTCGAGAATACCCTCCTCCCTAAGTGTGAGTTATTGTGAGTGGAGCATTACTTCAAATGATGTCAAATTATTTACGGTAAGGGGTTGTCTCTTCGATAACATCACTGTATTATTGGGCGAAGAAGCTATACATTGGACGTGTTATCACAGAAACACACTGGGTGTTCGTATCGTAGGACGTAGTCCTTTTACAGTAAATTATTGTGACTGCTGTTTAGATAGTCAGTATAAAATGATTATTGAATCCTTCAAGATCGATATAAATAGAGATTGCACCTGTAATTTATGCATAAAATTAATTAATTAATTAAAAATTTTAGGTTAACGTAGGCTATGAGATTTGTAAAACTTTGAAATAATTTTATTAAAAAAATATAAAAAGTAAAGAAAAAATTCAAAATTTAAAAATGTTTAAAAATAATTTCATTAAAAAAATATAAAAAATAAAAAAAAAATTCATATACATATTAAACATTTTTGTTTTAATTAATTTACTAAATTGGGATAATCTTTGGGCAAATCTTGTGTAGCAACTGGACAGATTTTCTTTTCGGGCTTGGGGATAGCTGCGCGAACAGTAGTAGGTTAATTTTAAAAGAAAAAATTAAAAACTATGAATATTTCTCCATTAAAATAACAATTAAAAAAAATACATTTAAAATTTTTTACATTCATATTAGTGTTTGTGACACACGTGAAAAACCGAGTTAACAGAAATCTTCAACAGAGATTATCTCCTTAGTGTGAAAGTAACAATAGGATATATTTAATTTTAATATTAACACAATAAAGAAATACAAAGTGGTAGAAATAGTTTGTTAGCTTTATGTCCAAAAGTGTCAAGTCCACTTTATTTCAAAATTGAGATTTTAGCACATAATGATAGAATACTTAAAAAACACCTTTTGTACTTAGTACTTATCACATAAGAGTTGATGCTTTTAATGGATTAATTGAGTATCGACAATACAATAAAGTTATAAGTAAATGTTCAAAGTTCACTAAAATATACAATATACACTGGCGTGCAAAACCGAGGGCATGCTCAATATGATTTTATTTAAAGGGTCATAAAATGATAAATAACGAAAGAAATATAATATTGATAACGAAACAAAAACAAAAAATTCAATATAAAAACATAAAACAACTCAATTAACTCAGTTTTGCACGTTTTCCAGAATCCATTAAAAAGTGTTTTTTTCTTAGTATGGTTTCTATATCACCTTATTATTGTTAATAAATAAATTGACCGTTCGTTATACAACATACTGGCATCTTGGACAAAAACACTGCGACTTGTTTTGTTATTTATTAATTTAAATTTAACCCTTTAAGTAAAATCATCATTATTTTTAATAAACAAGACCGAAACTAATTACAGTTCAACCTTGGTATAAAGAATCTTAAGGGGATTAGAAAGAAAAACGTTATATTAAATAATTCGTTACAATGAGGTGAAGTTGCACTTATATTCGTTATCACGAGATAATAAAACATTTTGTATATAATTCATCGACTGCTCCTACTTTTTTAAATTGTGTAATTTATTATACTCGGATTTTAACATATTTACTTCAAATCGAATACACATGTTACTCTAGGTGAGGTAAAAATTAAGATTCATACTCCACGCCCCATCTCTCATGACTAAGAATACTTCTTTCGACCGCCTACCAAAAAATTAAATCGCCATATTTTGTGCATTTTTTTACCTACGTCGATGATATTTGATACATAGTTGTGAGCAAGAATGATAAAATAAAGATTACGCCAACGGGCGTAAAATTTTAAAATGCTCTGCGCATTTAGGCCCTGTGACGTCACACATTCTGTGTTTCTATTGGCTAATTTTTTCTCACTTGTTTTTTTAAATCATGTTTTGCTTGCATTTGCTCACTGCACTCTTCATGTTTATATTTTTTGTTGTTTTTTTTTGTTTGTTGTTCTTTTTTAAACAGATTTTATTTTAGAACTCTCAGAGAATTCATTTGCAAGGTTGCCAACTATCACATAAAACACACATTTTTCGCAAGAAATTTTAATTCTAATACATGAAACATTATTGGTAACCCTTAGAATGGCCCTTCTACGTCACATAACGGGAAATCATGCGCATGGCGTAATCTTTATTTTATCATTCTTGGTTGTGAGTGGGTAAAGGGGCGTGGCCTTGCCCATGTAAACCAAAATTTAAAATCGTCATATGGGCATTTTGTGACCAACAGCGGCAGTATTTGCTATATATGGTATTGGCATGAATAGAAATACGTACCAAAAGAAAAGTGGAAAGAGCACGCCCCATTGATTGCGATATATTAATAATATTAATAATAATATAAACAAGTAAGAGTGCTATATTCGGCTGTGCCGAATCTTAAATACCCTTCACCTAAGCGTAATAAGAAATACAGAAACTACACTGGTTAAAGGACTAGCATATCCTAATTCTGTGTTTTCTATTCAGTCTTAGTGCAATTTTATTAGTATTTGATATATTGTTTGAAAGACAATTTTACGACCAACATAATTTATGTTAAATATTTTGAAATGTTGTCTAATTTTTACCATTTTTAATTGATTTAATTACCAATTCTTATATGGCAGGTATGACATATTATGGGCCGATCTTCTTAAATTTTGGAACAGTTATTTTCATGCATATGAGGATATTTCACGTCGAATTTCAACATAATAACGGTATATTTAAGATATATATTAGTATTAACGTGGATTTCGGTAGTGGACCTTATGTGGGGGATATAGTCAAATATGGACTGATATTCTCAAAATCCAGCAGTTTGATTTAGGCATGTATGTAAATGATCCGTGTAAAATTTTGGATTGGTACCCTTATTTATAAGCGATTTATGAGTATTAAAGTGATTTTCGGAAAAGGGCTTTATATGGGGCATACGGTTAAGAATAGACCGAAATTCGCAAAATTTTGTGGAATGATTTTTGTATATATGTAAATGATCTGTACAAAGTTTTGAGTCGGTAACGATATTTATACAATATGGGAGCTCTTGTATGGGAGCTATGACCAGTTGTGGGCCGACCACCATAAAATTTAGTGCACCAATTTATTTGTCTAAAGAGTCTTTATGTCAAATTTTAGCCGTTTAGCATTATTCATATCTGTTTTATACGTATTTAAGTGAATTTTGGAAGTGGACTTTATATGGGGTCTATGGTCAAAGATGGACCGAACTAAAAAAAATTTCGTTTTGCGATTTCTTTTTGCATAAAACTTATTTTTGCTGAATTTTGTCGTGATATTCCAATTTTATAGGTATTTATGTATAATTGAGCAATATTTCGGAAAGATTTTTGTATGGGGGCTATGACCAATTTTGGGCCGACTACCATAAAATTTAGTACAACAATTTATTTGCCTAAAAAGAGTCTTTATGTCAAATTTTAGCCGTTTAGCATTATTCATATCTGTTTTATACGTATTTAAGTGAATTTTGGAACTGGACTTTATATGGGGTCTATGGTCAAACATGGACCGAACTAAAAAAAATTTCGTTTTGCGATTTGTTTTTGTATAAGACTTATGTTTGCTGAATTTTGTCTAGATATTCCAATTTTATAGGCATTTATTTATCATTAAGCCATATTTCGGGAATATATATATTTGTATGGGGGCTATAAGAAATCATGTACCGATTCTTACTATTTTCCGCACACTTTCCTCTTTTATCATAAAAACAACGTATACAAAATTTCATCGTATTATCTGCAATATATTTCAAAATATTGCAATAAAATGGACGAAAAATACCAAATTTTTATGGAGGTGGTCTCACATATTGGTTCATAACTCTGGTTGACCTAAACCGATTTTGCTGATTTTAAATAGCAAACTTCTCGAAAGCACTTCTGACAGAATTATTGAAGGTTTAAATCCCGAGTATATCTGGGGACTTCAAAAAACTGATTTCAAGAGACAGACAGACAGACCGACAGACAGACAGACGGACATGACTTAATCGACTTCGCTATCGATAAGGATCCAGAATATATATACTTTATAGGGTCGGAAAATTTTTTTGTGGAAATTACACACGGAATGACAAACTTATATATACCCTTCTTACGATGGTGAAGGGTATAATTAAGAAAATTGACAAGGAAACAGAAAATATCGTTTTCGATGGCGTACACAAATCATGACACCTAATTTTATAACTGTCGCACCATTAGTCAACTAAACATGTACAAATCTTTTAAAAGTGTTTATATCGAAATAAAATTAAACAAAAACAAGTAAGAAAGTATAGTCAGCCCGACAGTTTTTCAGATATGGGCGCTATATGGGAGATATTATCTGTTATGGACCGATCATCCAAAAATTTAGTGCCATGACTTCCGTGAATATAAATATTAAGTGTGTTAAACTGTTGTAATATATTTTGTTGTTCACTGTAAACACTCTCCTGTACATATTTTGTTTGTGTTTGAATTTGATATTTTTTATATATTTGAAATAATTGTTAGTCAAAGAAAAAATACTGAGACGTGCACACATATTTCCTTAAATTAAATAAATTTAATTTTTATAAATAAATACGTTGATTTTCCATTTATTTAAATATAATAATCTAAAATAAAAGGTTATGGGCCCAGGGAAAAATCAACTGGTATTGCACAGTTTTCTGGTTCCAATTTCGATAATTGGAAGTTCCGAGTGGAGAGGCATCTTTCATCCGTATGTTGTATAAAAGCTGTTATTGAGTCAGCACCTACGGAAGCTGTTAGTCTCAGTGAGTATGTAAGAGATAAGAAGACTGCAAAGGAAATGTGGGAATCACTATGTTCTACGTTTGAAAAGAAATCAGCCCAAAATCAGACGTTAGTAAGAAAGGAGCTTGCCAAATTAAGATTTTGTGATGGAGATAATATGGTAAACCATTTATTAAAATTTGACTCTTTAATACGCCAATTGAAATCTGCTGGAGCGAAGCCTGAAGAAGCAGATTTAGTGTCTCAATTATTTTTGACTCTTCCCGAGTCATACGATGCTGTAGTTACTGCCTTGGAAAATCTACCATCAGAAGAGCTAAGTTTATCTATTGTGAAGCAACGTTTATTAGCTGAAGAATCCAAAAAGAAGCAGAGACAGTCAGATATTGTAGAAGAAAAGGTTACAGCTTTTAGTTCAAGAAAGAAGAAGGCTAAGTTTAACGGAAAATGTCATAAGTGTGGACGTTACGGTCACATGAAAAAGGATTGCCGCGTTAAAGAAGCAAAGGCTGCTGTTGGTACAAGTGTTAGTTTTATGGCTGATTCAAATCAACATCAAAGTAACAACAACGGTATATATGTAACTTTTGCATTAGATTCGGGTGCAACCGATCATTTTGTAAATGATAAAAAACTATTTTCAAATATAAATGAACTTGTTGAACCACGTTATATAAGTGTTGCAAAAGATGGAGAATTTGTGGTAGTTAAAAAAATTGGAGAAATTCAAGGCTTAAGCAACAATAATGTCAATTTAAACTTGAAAAATGTATTATTCAGTCCCAAAAGCCACTGTGGGGCGAAGCAGTAGTTACAAGCAATTATTTAATAAATAGAAGTCCTACAAAAGTACTAATAAATAATAAAACTCCAGCGGAAATGTGGTTTAATGAGAAACCTGATTTAACAAAACTTAAAGTTTTTGGCTGTTCTGCATATGCTTGGATTCCGAACCAAAAGCGAAAGAAATTGGATCCTAAAAGTAGTGAATACGTTATGGTGGGTTATTGTCCTAATGGATACAGACTATGGGACAAAAGAAACCGAGCTATAATTCTCTCTCGTGACTGCAAATTCAATGAATCATACTTTCCATTTAAGCTCATTAATAATAATGCATCAGAAATAAAAGTTATAGAATGTGTTAACAGTGATGATACAAATGCCTTTGATAGTGAAGATGAAAAATTAAACCAACAAGAGGGGGAAGGTGATAGTGGTGTTGTTTCGGTGGATATAATAGATGAATCAAATACTGACCCCAGTTCTGAAGCTACAACGAATCAAGAAACTGAATTTGAACAAGTGCCCAGGAGAAGTACAAGAGAACGAAAACCTCCAAGTAGATTTACCGAAATATATGAATCCATATTTGAAGCCGTTTGCAATGATGGTGTTCCTACCTCGTTTTCTGAAATTAAAAATTCAATAAATCGAGATCAGTGGCTTTTTTTTTTTTTTTTTTTTTAACTTCCCTTTATTATTACACCTGTCAACAAGATGACAATAAGTAATTTAATTTACAGAGGTGGGATGATAATTATCTTAAATCAGTACCTAAGATAACTTAAATCGAATTATTGAATGATAAGTAATATATAAATTTTTTTAGTATCGCTCAGCTAGATCTGAAGGTGTATACCGTTTAAGTCTTCTAGGTGCCAGGATTTCGTTTGCCGGCTTAAAGCTGTTAAAAGTGAACTAGACTCCATGGAGAAAAATAAAGTTTGGAATGTTGTCGAAAAACCAGCCAATAATAAACTTCTCAAATCTAGATGGGTCTTTGTAATCAAATCAGATTCTAGTGGAAACCCTGTTTGTTTTAAAGCAAGATTAGTTGCCAAAGGTTTCTTGCAAAAATTCGGCATTGATTATGATGAAACGTATTCTCCTGTGGCAAAATTAAGCACATTGCGTACTATATTAGCTGTTGGTGTTAAAAGAAGCTATATGTTTTACCAATTAGACGTTAAAACAGCGTTTTTACATGGTGAGCTCAAGAAAGACATTTACATGGAAATCCCAGAAGGTATGAACGTGAAATCAGGAATGGCCTTAAAGTTAATGAAATCTTTGTACGGATTGAAACAAAGTCCAAGATGTTGGAATCAAAAGATAAATATGGTTCTTGAAGGTCTTGGTTTCACAAGGTCACAACACGATTACTGCCTCTATACAAAATGTTTTAATAATAAAGTAATATTGCTACTACTTTATGTGGATGACGTTTTAATTGCTGGAAATGATTTAGATGATATTGAACGTGTTAAGAAAAAGCTATCTGAAGTTTTCGAAATGTCTGACTGTGGTAAACTGAAATATTATCTTGGCATAAAAATTGACTACAATATTGATAAAATTTTATCGAAGTTTGCTATGACAGATTGTAACGTTTGTGATACTCCAATGGAAAAAGGCCTTCAATTAACACGCAATGAAAAAGAAATTTGTGAAAAACCTTATCGATAACTCTTAGGAAGTTTGATGTATCTGATGCTGTGCGTACGTCCCGATATTTGCTACGCTGTGGGATACATGGGTCGGTATCAAGAACATTTTGGGGAAGTACATTGGTCAACTCTTAAGCGAATCCTCAGATATATAAAAGGAACCAAGTCACTTAAATTAAAATTTGACAAAACTTTTAAAAGTGAAGATATTCTAGTTGGTTACGTAGATGCTGATTGGGCTTCTAATACAGATGACCGAAAATCAACCAGTGGATATATTTTTTATGTGTATGGATGTCCAGTATCTTGGTGTAGTAAAAAACAAACAACAGTAGCTACTTCATCAAGCGAGGCTGAATATGTGGCTTTAAGCTTGGCTACATCTGAAGGCTTATGGTTGAAAGGAATTTTAGATGGCATGAAGGTTACAACAGCTGAACAACCATTCTTACTTTTTGAGGATAACGCTGGGTGCATTGCTATGGCCAAAAATGCTGAATCTAAAAGGTCAAAACACATTGACATTAAGCATCATTTCATTCGAGATCATGTATTAAAGGGTCATCTTAGAATTCAACATATTTCCACAAAGAATCAAGTTGCTGATGTATTTACAAAAGCTTTAGAAAAATGTAATTTTGTTGCAATTAGAGATTTGTTAAAATTATCTAATTGAGAGGGGGTGTTGTAATATATTTTGTTGTTCGCTGTAAACACTCTCCTGTACATATTTTGTTTGTGTTTGAATTTGATATTTTTTATATATTTGAAATAATTGTTAGTCAAAGAAAAAATACTGAGACGTGCACACATATTTCCTTAAATTAAATAAATTTAATTTTTATAAATAAATACGTTGATTTTCCATTTATTTAAATATAATAATCTAAAATAAAATAAACTTTATCTCGATATAAATATGTTTAAAAGATTTATGGAGGTTAAAGTGAATTACGAAGAGGGTCTAATATGGGAGTTTTGACTAATTATGGACCGACCATTATAAAATTAGGTGTCATCATTTCTGTATATTATTCTGTATATTTATTTGATTACCAACATTCTTAAAAAATTTATGGAGGTTAAAGTGGTTTTCGGAAGTGGGCCTTATATGAGAGCTACGACTAATTATGGACCGATCACAATAAAATTGTATCGTATTGTTTGTATATACATATAAGAAATATATTTGCGTTCAATATTATTTTGATACCAACATTTTTGAGAGAGTTATGCTCTTTTAAGTGATTTTCGGAAGGGGCCTTATATGGGAGCTACGACTAATTATGGACCGATCACAATAAAATTGTATCGTATTGTTTGTATATACATATAAGAAATATATTTGCGTTCAATATTATTTGGATACCAACATTTTTGAGAGAGTTATGCTCTTTTAAGTGATTTTCGGAAGGGGCCTTATATGGGAGCTACGACTAATTATGGACCGATCACAATAAAATTGTATCGTATTGTTTGTATATACATATAAGAAATATATTTGCGTTCAATATTATTTTGATACCAACATTTTTGAGAGAGTTATGCTCTTTTAAGTGATTTTCGGAAGGGGCCTTATATGGGAGCTACGACTAATTATGGACCGATCACAATAAAATTGTATCGTATTGTTTGTATATACATATAAGAAATATATTTGCGTTCAATATTATTTGGATACCAACATTTTTGAGAGAGTTATGCTCTTTTAAGTGATTTTCGGAAGGGGCCTTATATGGGAGCTACGACTAATTATGGACCGATCACAATAAAATTGTATCGTATTGTTTGTATATACATATAAGAAATATATTTGCGTTCAATATTATTTGGATACCAACATTTTTGAGAGAGTTATGCTCTTTTAAGTGATTTTCGGAAGTGGGCCTTATATGGGAGCTACGACTAATTATGGACCGATCTTTATGAAATTTGTAGATGTGACTTAGCTTCATTTAGTCGGTCGGACGGACATCGTTAAGGTGGGTGTGGGACCAATATTTTTTGGTTTTACAAACATATGCACAAATCCAATATACCCTTCTCACTATGGTGGTGTAGGGTATAAATATATTAAAATGCACAGTCATGCTATAAAATTTTTGGATAATCGTTCCATAATATTTCATTGCTCCCATTAGCGCCCATTTCTGAAAAGCTGTTTATACGACTATAATTTCTTACTTGTATTTGTTTAAATTTTTCAATTTCTGGAAAGATTTTCCAAATTTGCATTTATAGCCAAACTGGTTTATTGTGGTGCATTGAGTTTCTAATCGTTAATCACTATAATATTAATATACTGACAACTTAATTTTAATTTTGTACTTGAATGTTTTGGGTGTTTCAAGTTCTAAAGACTCAAGTAATGCCATTCTTGAAAATTTCATTCGATGAATGGCATTATAAATTCTAATTGATTAATGATGTACTATGTTCTAATTGTTTAAAATAAATAATTTCATAAAAACGTTCTATTTTTGCGTTGAGATCAATAATTTAATTTATTTGATCTTGCAAATCTCTTGTAAGAGTAAGCAACGTCAAACAAATTTGTCCTGAAACAAGTGGTTATATCAATCTACAATTTAAATATGCAGTTTGTCTCTTTTTCTGCAAAGTACTCTAAAATAAACATATGAATCCAATATCATAGAATATATGTTTGAAAAATTTAAAGGAAATTCATACTTTACATAATTTTCCCAAAATGTGTCACCTTATGCACACATGTGCGCGCAATTTTACCTGTTAATGCCTGCGAAAATATTAATGATTTTTTAATTAACTTAAAATGCAGCTGCTGTAAATTAGTTTGGTACCTGTAAACGCACACACATTTTAAATCATAAAACGCTTAACTAAGTCTTTTATAAGGTAGAATCTAAACCTAACCTAACATTTTTCTTGAACACTTTGCAGTATATAAGGCTAACGATTTTTGAATTTCTTATACACAACCAAAAGACGCTTAGCACAGTAAACACCAAAAATTTGTATTGGAAATTTAAATAAATATTTTTTAAAATACCGCATTATTTTATAATTTTTGAAAATGGCACCACAAACTAAAGTTGAATTTCATATTTTAAGATTAAGATTTTTGCCAGTTATGTAAGTTTTAAATTTTCAGTGATCACTTATTAACTATTTAATAATAACAATTTATTTACAGCTCTCCTGAATATCCTAAAATTAAATCCACATACAGGACGGATCCTCCAAGTGAGTCCTTGAATCAAGTTCAAGATTGGGTACGTTTTATACAAACAATTTAATATTTTTTTTATCTAAATGTATGCTGATAAATAACTTTATTTCTGTTTTAGTTTGATGACGCTATGTCAAAGGAGATGTCGAGAATACCCTCCTCCCTAAGTGTGAGTTATTGTGAGTGGAGCATTACTTCAAATGATGTCAAATTATTTACGGTAAGGGGTTGTCTCTTCGATAACATCACTGTATTATTGGGCGAAGAAGCTATACATTGGACGTGTTATCACAGAAACACACTGGGTGTTCGTATCGTAGGACGTAGTCCTTTTACAGTAAATTATTGTGACTGCTGTTTAGATAGTCAGTATAAAATGATTATTGAATCCTTCAAGATCGATATAAATAGAGATTGCACCTGTAATTTATGCATAAAATTAATTAATTAATTAAAAATTTTAGGTTAACGTAGGCTATGAGATTTGTAAAACTTTGAAATAATTTTATTAAAAAAATATAAAAAGTAAAGAAAAAATTCAAAATTTAAAAATGTTTAAAAATAATTTCATTAAAAAAATATAAAAAATAAAAAAAAAATTCATATACATATTAAACATTTTTGTTTTAATTAATTTACTAAATTGGGATAATCTTTGGGCAAATCTTGTGTAGCAACTGGACAGATTTTCTTTTCGGGCTTGGGGATAGCTGCGCGAACAGTAGTAGGTTAATTTTAAAAGAAAAAATTAAAAACTATGAATATTTCTCCATTAAAATAACAATTAAAAAAAATACATTTAAAATTTTTTACATTCATATTAGTGTTTGTGACACACGTGAAAAACCGAGTTAACAGAAATCTTCAACAGAGATTATCTCCTTAGTGTGAAAGTAACAATAGGATATATTTAATTTTAATATTAACACAATAAAGAAATACAAAGTGGTAGAAATAGTTTGTTAGCTTTATGTCCAAAAGTGTCAAGTCCACTTTATTTCAAAATTGAGATTTTAGCACATAATGATAGAATACTTAAAAAACACCTTTTGTACTTAGTACTTATCACATAAGAGTTGATGCTTTTAATGGATTAATTGAGTATCGACAATACAATAAAGTTATAAGTAAATGTTCAAAGTTCACTAAAATATACAATATACACTGGCGTGCAAAACCGAGGGCATGCTCAATATGATTTTATTTAAAGGGTCATAAAATGATAAATAACGAAAGAAATATAATATTGATAACGAAACAAAAACAAAAAATTCAATATAAAAACATAAAACAACTCAATTAACTCAGTTTTGCACGTTTTCCAGAATCCATTAAAAAGTGTTTTTTTCTTAGTATGGTTTCTATATCACCTTATTATTGTTAATAAATAAATTGACCGTTCGTTATACAACATACTGGCATCTTGGACAAAAACACTGCGACTTGTTTTGTTATTTATTAATTTAAATTTAACCCTTTAAGTAAAATCATCATTATTTTTAATAAACAAGACCGAAACTAATTACAGTTCAACCTTGGTATAAAGAATCTTAAGGGGATTAGAAAGAAAAACGTTATATTAAATAATTCGTTACAATGAGGTGAAGTTGCACTTATATTCGTTATCACGAGATAATAAAACATTTTGTATATAATTCATCGACTGCTCCTACTTTTTTAAATTGTGTAATTTATTATACTCGGATTTTAACATATTTACTTCAAATCGAATACACATGTTACTCTAGGTGAGGTAAAAATTAAGATTCATACTCCACGCCCCATCTCTCATGACTAAGAATACTTCTTTCGACCGCCTACCAAAAAATTAAATCGCCATATTTTGTGCATTTTTTTACCTACGTCGATGATATTTGATACATAGTTGTGAGCAAGAATGATAAAATAAAGATTACGCCAACGGGCGTAAAATTTTAAAATGCTCTGCGCATTTAGGCCCTGTGACGTCACACATTCTGTGTTTCTATTGGCTAATTTTTTCTCACTTGTTTTTTTAAATCATGTTTTGCTTGCATTTGCTCACTGCACTCTTCATGTTTATATTTTTTGTTGTTTTTTTTTGTTTGTTGTTCTTTTTTAAACAGATTTTATTTTAGAACTCTCAGAGAATTCATTTGCAAGGTTGCCAACTATCACATAAAACACACATTTTTCGCAAGAAATTTTAATTCTAATACATGAAACATTATTGGTAACCCTTAGAATGGCCCTTCTACGTCACATAACGGGAAATCATGCGCATGGCGTAATCTTTATTTTATCATTCTTGGTTGTGAGTGGGTAAAGGGGCGTGGCCTTGCCCATGTAAACCAAAATTTAAAATCGTCATATGGGCATTTTGTGACCAACAGCGGCAGTATTTGCTATATATGGTATTGGCATGAATAGAAATACGTACCAAAAGAAAAGTGGAAAGAGCACGCCCCATTGATTGCGATATATTAATAATATTAATAATAATATAAACAAGTAAGAGTGCTATATTCGGCTGTGCCGAATCTTAAATACCCTTCACCTAAGCGTAATAAGAAATACAGAAACTACACTGGTTAAAGGACTAGCATATCCTAATTCTGTGTTTTCTATTCAGTCTTAGTGCAATTTTATTAGTATTTGATATATTGTTTGAAAGACAATTTTACGACCAACATAATTTATGTTAAATATTTTGAAATGTTGTCTAATTTTTACCATTTTTAATTGATTTAATTACCAATTCTTATATGGCAGGTATGACATATTATGGGCCGATCTTCTTAAATTTTGGAACAGTTATTTTCATGCATATGAGGATATTTCACGTCGAATTTCAACATAATAACGGTATATTTAAGATATATATTAGTATTAACGTGGATTTCGGTAGTGGACCTTATGTGGGGGATATAGTCAAATATGGACTGATATTCTCAAAATCCAGCAGTTTGATTTAGGCATGTATGTAAATGATCCGTGTAAAATTTTGGATTGGTACCCTTATTTATAAGCGATTTATGAGTATTAAAGTGATTTTCGGAAAAGGGCTTTATATGGGGCATACGGTTAAGAATAGACCGAAATTCGCAAAATTTTGTGGAATGATTTTTGTATATATGTAAATGATCTGTACAAAGTTTTGAGTCGGTAACGATATTTATACAATATGGGAGCTCTTGTATGGGAGCTATGACCAGTTGTGGGCCGACCACCATAAAATTTAGTGCACCAATTTATTTGTCTAAAGAGTCTTTATGTCAAATTTTAGCCGTTTAGCATTATTCATATCTGTTTTATACGTATTTAAGTGAATTTTGGAAGTGGACTTTATATGGGGTCTATGGTCAAAGATGGACCGAACTAAAAAAAATTTCGTTTTGCGATTTCTTTTTGCATAAAACTTATTTTTGCTGAATTTTGTCGTGATATTCCAATTTTATAGGTATTTATGTATAATTGAGCAATATTTCGGAAAGATTTTTGTATGGGGGCTATGACCAATTTTGGGCCGACTACCATAAAATTTAGTACAACAATTTATTTGCCTAAAAAGAGTCTTTATGTCAAATTTTAGCCGTTTAGCATTATTCATATCTGTTTTATACGTATTTAAGTGAATTTTGGAAGTGGACTTTATATGGGGTCTATGGTCAAACATGGACCGAACTAAAAAAAATTTCGTTTTGCGATTTGTTTTTGTATAAGACTTATGTTTGCTGAATTTTGTCTAGATATTCCAATTTTATAGGCATTTATTTATCATTAAGCCATATTTCGGGAATATATATATTTGTATGGGGGCTATAAGAAATCATGTACCGATTCTTACTATTTTCCGCACACTTTCCTCTTTTATCATAAAAACAACGTATACAAAATTTCATCGTATTATCTGCAATATATTTCAAAATATTGCAATAAAATGGACGAAAAATACCAAATTTTTATGGAGGTGGTCTCACATATTGGTTCATAACTCTGGTTGACCTAAACCGATTTTGCTGATTTTAAATAGCAAACTTCTCGAAAGCACTTCTGACAGAATTATTGAAGGTTTAAATCCCGAGTATATCTGGGGACTTCAAAAAACTGATTTCAAGAGACAGACAGACAGACCGACAGACAGACAGACGGACATGACTTAATCGACTTCGCTATCTATAAGGATCCAGAATATATATACTTTATAGGGTCGGAAAATTTTTTTGTGGAAATTACACACGGAATGACAAACTTATATATACCCTTCTTACGATGGTGAAGGGTATAATTAAGAAAATTGACAAGGAAACAGAAAATATCGTTTTCGATGGCGTACACAAATCATGACACCTAATTTTATAACTGTCGCACCATTAGTCAACTAAACATGTACAAATCTTTTAAAAGTGTTTATATCGAAATAAAATTAAACAAAAACAAGTAAGAAAGTATAGTCAGCCCGACAGTTTTTCAGATATGGGCGCTATATGGGAGATATTATCTGTTATGGACCGATCATCCAAAAATTTAGTGCCATGACTTCCGTGAATATAAATATTAAGTGTGTTAAACTGTTGTAATATATTTTGTTGTTCACTGTAAACACTCTCCTGTACATATTTTGTTTGTGTTTGAATTTGATATTTTTTATATATTTGAAATAATTGTTAGTCAAAGAAAAAATACTGAGACGTGCACACATATTTCCTTAAATTAAATAAATTTAATTTTTATAAATAAATACGTTGATTTTCCATTTATTTAAATATAATAATCTAAAATAAAAGGTTATGGGCCCAGGGAAAAATCAACTGGTATTGCACAGTTTTCTGGTTCCAATTTCGATAATTGGAAGTTCCGAGTGGAGAGGCATCTTTCATCCGTATGTTGTATAAAAGCTGTTATTGAGTCAGCACCTACGGAAGCTGTTAGTCTCAGTGAATTTTTGAAAATGGATGCAAAAGCCCAAAATGTTTTAGTCTCTTTTATTCATGACGATTATATTGAGTATGTAAGAGATAAGAAGACTGCAAAGGAAATGTGGGAATCACTATGTTCTACGTTTGAAAAGAAATCAGCCCAAAATCAGACGTTAGTAAGAAAGGAGCTTGCCAAATTAAGATTTTGTGATGGAGATAATATGGTAAACCATTTATTAAAATTTGACTCTTTAATACGCCAATTGAAATCTGCTGGAGCGAAGCCTGAAGAAGCAGATTTAGTGTCTCAATTATTTTTGACTCTTCCCGAGTCATACGATGCTGTAGTTACTGCCTTGGAAAATCTACCATCAGAAGAGCTAAGTTTATCTATTGTGAAGCAACGTTTATTAGCTGAAGAATCCAAAAAGAAGCAGAGACAGTCAGATATTGTAGAAGAAAAGGTTACAGCTTTTAGTTCAAGAAAGAAGAAGGCTAAGTTTAACGGAAAATGTCATAAGTGTGGACGTTACGGTCACATGAAAAAGGATTGCCGCGTTAATGCTGTTGGTACAAGTGTTAGTTTTATGGCTGATTCAAATCAACATCAAAGTAACAACAACGGTATATATGTAACTTTTGCATTAGATTCGGGTGCAACCGATCATTTTGTAAATGATAAAAAACTATTTTCAAATATAAATGAACTTGTTGAACCACGTTATATAAGTGTTGCAAAAGATGGAGAATATGTGGTAGTTAAAAAAATTGGAGAAATTCAAGGCTTAAGCAACAATAATGTCAATTTAAACTTGAAAAATGTATTATTCAGTCCCAAAAGCCACTGTGGGGCGAAGCAGTAGTTACAAGCAATTATTTAATAAATAGAAGTCCTACAAAAGTATTAATAAATAATAAAACTCCAGCGGAAATGTGGTTTAATGAGAAACCCGATTTAACAAAACTTAAAGTTTTTGGCTGTTCTGCATATGCTTGGATTCCGAACCAAAAGCGAAAGAAATTGGATCCTAAAAGTAGTGAATACGTTATGGTGGGTTATTGTCCTAATGGATACAGACTATGGGACAAAAGAAACCGAGCTATAATTCTCTCTCGTGACTGCAAATTCAATGAATCATACTTTCCATTTAAGCTCATTAATAATAATGCATCAGAAATAAAAGTTATAGAATGTGTTAACAGTGATGATACAAATGCCTTTGATAGTGAAGATGAAAAATTAAACCAACAAGAGGGGGAAGGTGATAGTGGTGTTGTTTCGGTGGATATAATAGATGAATCAAATACTGACCCCAGTTCTGAAGCTACAACGAATCAAGAAACTGAATTTGAACAAGTGCCCAGGAGAAGTCCAAGAGAACGAAAACCTCCAAGTAGATTTACCGAAATATATGAATCCATATTTGAAGCCGTTTGCAATGATGGTGTTCCTACCTCGTTTTCTGAAATTAAAAATTCAATAAATCGAGATCAGTGGCTTTTTTTTTTTTTTTTTTTTTAACTTCCCTTTATTATTGCACCTGTCAACAAGATGACAATAAGTAATTTAATTTACAGAGGTGGGATGATAATTATCTTAAATCAGTACCTAAGATAACTTAAATCGAATTATTGAATGATAAGTAATATATAAATTTTTTTAGTATCGCTCAGCTAGATCTGAAGGTGTATACCGTTTAAGTCTTCTAGGTGCCAGGATTTCGTTTGCCGGCTTAAAGCTGTTAAAAGTGAACTAGACTCCATGGAGAAAAATAAAGTTTGGAATGTTGTCGAAAAACCAGCCAATAATAAACTTCTCAAATCTAGATGGGTCTTTGTAATCAAATCAGATTCTAGTGGAAACCCTGTTTGTTTTAAAGCAAGATTAGTTGCCAAAGGTTTCTTGCAAAAATTCGGCATTGATTATGATGAAACGTATTCTCCTGTGGCAAAATTAAGCACATTGCGTACTATATTAGCTGTTGGTGTTAAAAGAAGCTATATGTTTTACCAATTAGACGTTAAAACAGCGTTTTTACATGGTGAGCTCAAGAAAGACATTTACATGGAAATCCCAGAAGGTATGAACGTGAAATCAGGAATGGCCTTAAAGTTAATGAAATCTTTGTACGGATTGAAACAAAGTCCAAGATGTTGGAATCAAAAGATAAATATGGTTCTTGAAGGTCTTGGTTTCACAAGGTCACAACACGATTACTGCCTCTATACAAAATGTTTTAATAATAAAGTAATATTGCTACTACTTTATGTGGATGACGTTTTAATTGCTGGAAATGATTTAGATGATATTGAACGTGTTAAGAAAAAGCTATCTGAAGTTTTCGAAATGTCTGACTGTGGTAAACTGAAATATTATCTTGGCATAAAAATTGACTACAATATTGATAAAATTTTATCGAAGTTTGCTATGACAGATTGTAACGTTTGTGATACTCCAATGGAAAAAGGCCTTCAATTAACACGCAATGAAAAAGAAATTTGTGAAAAACCTTATCGATAACTCTTAGGAAGTTTGATGTATCTGATGCTGTGCGTACGTCCCGATATTTGCTACGCTGTGGGATACATGGGTCGGTATCAAGAACATTTTGGGGAAGTACATTGGTCAACTCTTAAGCGAATCCTCAGATATATAAAAGGAACCAAGTCACTTAAATTAAAATTTGACAAAACTTTTAAAAGTGAAGATATTCTAGTTGGTTACGTAGATGCTGATTGGGCTTCTAATACAGATGACCGAAAATCAACCAGTGGATATATTTTTTATGTGTATGGATGTCCAGTATCTTGGTGTAGTAAAAAACAAACAACAGTAGCTACTTCATCAAGCGAGGCTGAATATGTGGCTTTAAGCTTGGCTACATCTGAAGGCTTATGGTTGAAAGGAATTTTAGATGGCATGAAGGTTACAACAGCTGAACAACCATTCTTACTTTTTGAGGATAACGCTGGGTGCATTGCTATGGCCAAAAATGCTGAATCTAAAAGGTCAAAACACATTGACATTAAGCATCATTTCATTCGAGATCATGTATTAAAGGGTCATCTTAGAATTCAACATATTTCCACAAAGAATCAAGTTGCTGATGTATTTACAAAAGCTTTAGAAAAATGTAATTTTGTTGCAATTAGAGATTTGTTAAAATTATCTAATTGAGAGGGGGTGTTGTAATATATTTTGTTGTTCGCTGTAAACACTCTCCTGTACATATTTTGTTTGTGTTTGAATTTGATATTTTTTATATATTTGAAATAATTGTTAGTCAAAGAAAAAATACTGAGACGTGCACACATATTTCCTTAAATTAAATAAATTTAATTTTTATAAATAAATACGTTGATTTTCCATTTATTTAAATATAATAATCTAAAATAAAATAAACTTTATCTCGATATAAATATGTTTAAAAGATTTATGGAGGTTAAAGTGAATTACGAAGAGGGTCTAATATGGGAGTTTTGACTAATTATGGACCGACCATTATAAAATTAGGTGTCATCATTTCTGTATATTATTCTGTATATTTATTTGATTACCAACATTCTTAAAAAATTTATGGAGGTTAAAGTGGTTTTCGGAAGTGGGCCTTATATGAGAGCTACGACTAATTATGGACCGATCACAATAAAATTGTATCGTATTGTTTGTATATACATATAAGAAATATATTTGCGTTCAATATTATTTTGATACCAACATTTTTGAGAGAGTTATGCTCTTTTAAGTGATTTTCGGAAGTGGGCTGTGATGAATGAAAGTCAGTTTTTATTATTATAGCAACTAGTTGTCGCTTTGACTTTATTATCAGAATTCATTCTTATTTCTAAATACATTCTACTTATATACTACTTATGAGAATATACTAGACGACTAATTCTTAACTAATGTATGGGAATATTTTGGGTAATTTGATTTGACTTAAAGTATTCCCATACATATGGTCGTAGCTGAATGCGTGTGTTCATTTCAAGGGCATTGCAACCCAGACGTTTACTACAGTGTCTATTTACACCAAGCCGCTAATGGGCATGCACCTTATGTATATCTGTTTGTTTTGTTTACTGTAAGAAGACACTTGTTTTGTTCAGTTACTTAAAACAATGCATTCATGTAATAATGCTACACCTCCTTTCTTAATAAGAATGTTCATATAACATTTTTTTTTTTTGTTGTATGGACATTCTTTTACAAACTATTTATATTTATATAATATTATTGTGAGTTTATAATGGTATATGAATTTGTAATGGGGTATTTGAATTAGTAATGGCGCCTTTACAATTCTTTTACTTATCGTGATAAATTTTAAGTCTATTCTTATGTACTATTTGCTCTTTATTTGTTTTCTTATCCACTATGGTTATATTATTTCTTAGATCTATATTTACAATTTGAAAAGGACCTTTGTAGTTTGGTTCTATTTTATGTCCTGATTCATTTCTTAATAAAACTAAATCACCTATTTTTAAATTACAATTTATAGTGTTCTTATCATAAATCTCTTTTGAATTAAATTTATTTTTATTTAATAATAATTGGGCTCTCTTATGAGCTACTTTTATTCTAAATTTTGCTTCTTTGGCATAATCTTCTATATTATACAATGGAGAAATTCTATCTATAGTATCAAATTGTGTAAATGAATTTGGAAGTTTGGAGAAAACTAGTTCATATGGACAGTAATTATGCACTGTTGAAGGGGTGGTATTGAAACAGTAAGTAAAATATTTTATCCATATGTCCCAGTCCGTCTTGTCTACTGAAATATAAGAACGTACGTATTCGTTAAAAGTTCTATGGCTTCTTTCGATCGTTCCTAATGTTTGATGGTGGTGGGCGGTTGAGATTAGTTTTTCAATTTTTAATAATTTACATATTTCTGATAAGATAGAATTTTTATACTCTGTTCCCATGTCTGATATGAACGTCTTCATTGGACCATAGGTAAGTATAAAGTTCTCAAATATAGCTTTTGCTATTGTTTTAGCGCTCTTGTCTTGTATTGGTATTGTTACTAAGTACTTAGTTAAGTCGCATATTAGCGTTATTGCATACTCATTTCCTTGAATTGATCTCGGAAATGGTCCTACTGTATCAACATATACTATGTCAAATGGTTTATCCGGTGTTTCTGTTATGGTCATAGGACATTTTATATGCTTCGTTGTTTTTGCTATCTGGCATTTGTGACATGCTTTTACATAATTAGATATATCTTTTGACATATTTTTCCAATAATAATATCTTCGTATCTTTTGTGTAGTTCTATATATTCCACAATGTCCTCCTTCTATTGGATCATCGTGATATTTCTGCAGTATATCAAGAATTGCCTTGGCATTCTTATTATTGATTTGGGTCACCTGTTTTAGTAGCGCTACTTTAATTTTCTTTAATACATTATTGCCCGTTATTTTAAAATCATTAAAAGAGATAAATTCAAAAATTTTCTCACTAGGTGCCACTTGTAAATTATAAATATTATGTTCACCGGCCACTTTTTCGAGCCTAGGGAAAAATTGTCCTAAGTCAAGATTCCCGTTAGTAAACAAATCATTTATTTGTATATATGTTACTATAGATTTCCCTCGTTTGATGTAGCATCTTCCAGGGGAAATCTTTAGTTTATAGTATTTCCTGACGTCAGTGTTATTTAAAGGTTCATATATACTGGGCTTATTATTTTTATTTTCATCAATTTTCTGCTGTTGAACTACTGTATTATTATCATTATTTGCATGTTTATTGGTCATAGATCTGGTTGTGACTTTTAGTATAGAATTATTCATTTCTTTTAAGTCGTTAATGGTTATCCTTGATAACGCGTCCGCAACGTAATTATCTTTTCCCCTAAGATATTCAATAGTAAAGTCATATTCCTCTAAGTCGAGTCTCATTCTTATTAGTTTGGAACTTGGATTCTTCATAGAAAATAAATAAGATAATGGTTTATGATCAGATCGTACTAAGAAATGTTTTCCATATATGTATGGTCTAAAATGTGTAATAGCCCAATGGATGGCAGTTAATTCTTGTTCAATAATAGCTTTATTGCTTTCACCCTTACTGAATGCTTTAGAGGCATATGCTATAGGTAGATGTTTTCCTTCATATTCTTGTGTTAATACTGCCCCACAAGCTTTTTTGCTTGCGTCTGTTGTTATGCAAAATTGTTTATTGAAATCGGGGTATTGAAGCAATGTTGGCTTCATTAAGGCCTTTTTAAGATATTCAAATGCGAAATTGCAATCATCTGTCCATTCGAATTTTGTATTCTTTTTAGTTAGTTGTGTTAAATGTCTTGAATATTCTGAAAAATTTTTAATGAATCTTCGATAGTAGTTGCAAAAGGCGACAAATCTTTTTGCACTATCTGCATCTGTTGGTTTAGGGTAGTTTTCAATTATTGCATATTTAGTGTCATCCGGCAGTATTCCTTTGTCAGTACATTTGTGACCAAGGTATGTAACTTCCTTCATGAAAAAAGAACATTTTTCTGGGTGTAGTTTTAGATTGTGTTTTCTACATAACTCGAAAACTTCTCTTAGATTTGAAAGCATATGTTTCTCTGAACATCCTAATACAACTAAATCATCCATATACAGGAAGGCTTGGTTGGGTTTTAATCCACTAAAAGCTAGTGTCATCATTCTTTGAAAAGAATTAGGGGCTATTTTTAGACCGTATGGTAATCTCGTAAATCTATATGAACCGTTGCTTGTCGAAAACGATGTTAAATCCCTAGATTTGTTTTCTAAACTAATTTGATGAAATCCAGACATTAAGTCTAAACAAGAAAAGTATTTTGCTCTACCTAGTTGGTCTAATATGTCATCTATCCTAGGTAGTGGGAACTTATCTGCAATTAGTTTTTTATTTATTTGTCTATAATCTACGACAAGTCTCCATCTTTTATTTTCAGTATTTGGGAGTGATTTCTTGGGTACTAATAAGATTGGACTGTTGTATTCGGAGTAAGATGGTTCCACTATTTTGTCAGTTATTAATTTGTTAACTTGTCTGTCTATTTCTTCTTTATGTGAATGCGGTATTCTGTAATTCTTTATATATATCGGTGTTGGATCTTTTACTCTTAACTTTTGTTCATAAAAATTGTTAGTGCTAATTGGTTCTGTTTCTAATCCAAAAATATCGCTGTATTCAGAGCATATGTTAGTTAGTGTTGTGTTAAAAGGTATTGGAAAATTTTTCTGTAATATTTGTAATATTTTTGATTTTTTATTGGTGTTACTATTATTAGTTTTATTTGTGATTATATCATAGTTTGATATTTTTTCGTTTAATATATTGTTTGGATTTAGTGTTGTATTAGTGTTATTAGTATTTAAGAAACGAATATAAGCAAACTTAGTGTTTATTAGTGTATTTGCAATAAATACGCCTGGTATTGGTTCTTGATTTGGTATCAATAATTCAGTTTCTGTGGAGCATATATTTATTTTACGTATTACTTCTGACCTTGCTGGTAAGACAATGTTATTATTATTATTTGTAAGTGGTATTTTTATATCTTGTGCTATATTAAAAGGTCTAAGGATAAGATAATCAAAATCCTCATTAAAATCTAAAACGCAGTTGTATTTTTTCATAAAATCCATACCAATTATACCATCGCATGGTATCGGAAATTCATCATTTACTATATGAAAGTTGTGTGGTATCTGGAAGTTTTGGGCTCTTAGCTCAAAAAATTTAGTTCCTAAGGAATTTATTTCACCTTTTCCTATCCCACTTAATGTTGTTATTTTGTTTTTATTGATTTCCTCTAATTTAAAATATTTTGATTTAACTATCGAAATATCTGCTCCAGTATCTACTAACAATGTTATTTGAATATTTGTGTTATTAATGTAAGCATTTATGAAAAAACAAAAGTTAAGATTAAGATTATATATTTTTGTTTTTATTGGTTTGATCCTAGGGGAAGATTCAAGTTTTCCGAATCTCTTTCATTGCTTGCCGTCGTATGTACGTAATTTCGGTTTCTATTGTAATTAGTTCGTCTTTGTTGGTAAGTATTATTTTTATTTCTGTTGTTATTGTGGTTTCTATTATTATTGTTTCGAGAGTAGTTGTTTCGTCCACGAAATCTATAGGAATTATTATTTGGTCGTTGTTGGAAATGTAATATTGTATTTTGTTGTCCAGTTGCTTCTGTACAACTGTTGACAAACTTGCTGATTGCTTCATTCATATTACTAAACTGTCCGGCTTCCATAATAAGTTTTACTTTATCATTGGTACAGTTCTTTGTCATTGCTTTTACTGCTGTCTGTGTTGCATATTTATTTGCGATTTCGTTTGTTACTCCATCAGCTATGTACGCATTTTCTAATGACTTAGTAATAGCTTCTATTTCACTACAATATGTATTAGCAGTTTTATTATTTTGTCTAATATTCATTACTTTTGCTGTCAAGACCTCGACTGATTCGCCTTTAATTGTATTTTCTAACTTGTTTACTATATCTGCTATGGTATTTTCATTATTTATAATATTTCTGGTATTTCCTTTTAATTTTGTTTTTATTAAAGATACTGCTATGATTTCATGTGAACCTTTGATTGAGTCTACTAAGGCTATTGCATCTAAAAATGATCGTAAATTTTCTGCCTTTCCGTCAAATTCAGGAATTAATTTAGAGGCGGTGTTAAGAAATTCTACCACTGTTTGAGACATTGTTGCTTCTATTTTATTTATTATTGGAAAAATTTTTTCGATTTGTATCCTTTCATGGATATTATTTGATATATTTATATCGAAATTCTTTTTTGCTGTTATTCTTAATACTTTGTCTCTTGTGTCTTGGTAAAATGCTTCAGCAGCTATCTTATGATTTTTTGTAAGTCTTTCGTAATTTACATTTAAAAGGGTTCTAATTTCTTCTAAACTATTAATTAGTATTTTCAAATGTTTATGTAAAGTATCGTCTTTTATTGGTCTGTCCAAATTCAGACATTTATAGGATTTCTCTATTTCTACTTTAATGTTTCTGCATCTTTCAAGAATGCTTTTCCAATCCATATACAAATTTTCTTCTTTTCTTCCTTTTATTTATATTGTATTTGATTCATTATTTCTATTTTGATATCTTTTCTTTAAATTTTTATGATGCATTTGATATATGCGACAAAAGAAATTTATAATTAATATTAAAGTTATTATAACTAAGAATATTTCTATTTTAAAAGTATTAATATTTTCTTCTCTTATCTCTACTTCATTTACTACGTTTGCTCGTGGATGATCAAAGGTAGTCTTCGAATTACACATTGTTTACAAAATTTGTTGAAAGAAAGAAAAAAAAAATTAGTATTTGTCAACGGCGGTTAACGCCTACCGACCTATACGTGCATCTAGTGCACTGTAGTTTTTTTTTTGAATTAGTTCATCGAGTTGGTTGATTCTCAACCAAATTATTGTTGACCGCTCCCAAGTTGGTGGTTCCTTGCTGTTGACTTCTCTTAGTAGCTGGGATCTCTCCCTCTTCCATCTGCAGAGTAATCCACCTCTGCGTTTTGGTCTTGTCACTTGTGGTATTGGAGTATCGTCCTTCTTTTTAGGCTGCTTCTGCCTTGCTCTATACTCCTCTAGAGTTAAGGGTTTTGGGCCTTCTTTGGAATCCATGCACCTTTTGGCCAGGTGTTTTCTTCCTTCTCTGTCAGACCGTTATTGGCTGGACTGACAGTATTTTCAAAAAATAATTTTTATTTATTCCATCCTTTTTTATGGGTGCTCTATTTGTTAAAGCACTCCAAGGAATTTTGAATTTCTTTGGGTGCTCTGTATTTTTAAAGCACTCCAAGGACTTTGGATTTCTTTGGGTGCTCTGTATTTTTTAAAGCACTCCAAAGAAGTTTGGCAGGATCGCCATGTGATGAATGAAAGTCAGTTTTTATTATTATAGCAACTAGTTGTCGCTTTGACTTTATTATCAGAATTCATTCTTATTTCTAAATACATTCTACTTATATACTACTTATGAGAATATACTAGACGACTAATTCTTAACTAATGTATGGGAATATTTTGGGTAATTTGATTTGACTTAAAGTATTCCCATACATATGGTCGTAGCTGAATGCGTGTGTTCATTTCAAGGGCATTGCAACCCAGACGTTTACTACAGTGTCTATTTACACCAAGCCGCTAATGGGCATGCACCTTATGTATATCTGTTTGTTTTGTTTACTGTAAGAAGACACTTGTTTTGTTCAGTTACTTAAAACAATGCATTCATGTAATAATGCTACAGGGCCTTATATGGGAGCTACGACTAATTATGGACCGATCTTTATGAAATTTGTAGATGTGACTTAGCTTCATTTAGTACTCATTTGTGATGAAATTCGTTTGGATACTTGCATTTATGATCGATAAACCCCAATTTCGGGAGGACATTTGTATGGGGGCCAGGTGAAATAATGGTCCGATTTCCACCAGTTTCAATCCCATCCATCCTTGGGCCGAAAAAATATCACGTACCGAATTTTATCGCAATATCTTTAAAATTGCGATCTGTACTCTGCGCACAAGCTTTACTTGGACAGCCAGCCAGACGGACGGTCGGACGGACATCGTTAAGGTGGGTGTGGGACCAATATTTTTTGGTGTTACAAACATATGCACAAATCCAATATACCCTTCTCACTATGGTGGTGTAGGGTATAAATATATTAAAATGCACAGTCATGCTATAAAATTTTTGGATAATCGCTCCATAATATTTCATTGCTCCCATTAGCGCCCATTTCTGAAAAGCTGTTTATACGACTATAATTTCTTACTTGTATTTGTTTAAATTTTTCAATTTCTGGAAAGATTTTCCAAATTTGCATTTATAGCCAAACTGGTTTATTGTGGTGCATTGAGTTTCTAATCGTTTATCACTATAATATTAATATACTGACAACTTAATTTTAATTTTGTACTTGAATGTTTTAGGTGTTTCAAGTTCTAAAGACTCAAGTAATGCCATTCTTGAAAATTTCATTCGATGAATGGCATTATAAATTCTAATTGATTAATGATGTACTATGTTCTAATTGTTTAAAATAAATAATTTCATAAAAACGTTCTATTTTTGCGTTGAGATCAATAATTTAATTTATTTGATCTTGCAAATCTCTTGTAAGAGTAAGCAACGTCAAACAAATTTGTCCTGAAACAAGTGGTTACACTTTTTTGAGTAAACATTTGCCAAATGTGACTGTACCTTAAGAATGTGTTATTGAAAGAAAATTATATTTTTAAAATACTTTAAAAATCGTTTGAAAACATATCAATCTACAATTTATATATGCAGTTTGTCTCCTTTTCTGCAAAGTACTCTAAAATAAACATATGAATCCAATATCAATTACATAGAATATATTTTTGAAAAATTTAAAGGAAATTCATACTTTACATAATTTCCCCAAAATGTGTCACCTTATGCGCGCAATTTTACCTGTTAATGCCTGCGAAAATATTAATGATTTTTTAATTAACTTAAAATGCAGCTGCTGTATATTAGTTTGGTACCTGTAAACGCACACACATTTTAAATCATAAAACGCTTAACTAAGTCTTTTATAAGGTAGAATCTAAACCTAACCTAACATTTTTCTTGAACACTTTGCAGTATATAAGGCTAACGATTTTTGAATTTCTTATACACAACCAAAAGACGCTTAGCACAGTAAGCACCAAAAATTTGTATTGGAAATTTAAATAAATATTTTTTAAAATACCGCATTATTTTATAATTTTTGAAAATGGCACCACAAACTAAAGTTGAATTTCATATTTTAAGATTAAGATTTTTGCCAGTTATGTAAGTTTTAAATTTTCAGTGATCACTTATTAACTATTTAATAATAACAATTTATTTACAGCTCTCCTGAATATCCTAAAATTAAATCCACATACAGGACGGATCCTCCAAGTGAGTCCTTGAATCAAGTTCAAGATTGGGTACGTTTTATACAAACAATTTAATATTTTTTTTATCTAAATGTATGCTGATAAATAACTTTATTTCTGTTTTAGTTTGATGACGCTATGTCAAAGGAGATGTCGAGAATACCCTCCTCCCTAAGTGTGAGTTATTGTGAGTGGAGCATTACTTCAAATGATGTCAAATTATTTACGGTAAGGGGTTGTCTCTTCGATAACATCACTGTATTATTGGGCGAAGAAGCTATACATTGGACGTGTTATCACAGAAACACACTGGGTGTTCGTATCGTAGGACGTAGTCCTTTTACAGTAAATTATTGTGACTGCTGTTTAGATAGTCAGTATAAAATGATTATTGAATCCTTCAAGATCGATATAAATAGAGATTGCACCTGTAATTTATGCTTAAAATTAATTAATTAATTAAAAATTTTAGGTTAACGTAGGCTATGAGATTTGTAAAACTTTGAAATAATTTTATTAAAAAAATATAAAAAGTAAAGAAAAAATTCAAAATTTAAAAATGTTTAAAAATAATTTCATTAAAAAAATATAAAAAATAAAAAAAAAATTCATATACATATTAAACATTTTTGTTTTAATTAATTTACTAAATTGGGATAATCTTTGGGCAAATCTTGTGTAGCAACTGGACAGATTTTCTTTTCGGGCTTGGGGATAGCTGCGCGAACAGTAGTAGGTTAATTTTAAAAGAAAAAATTAAAAACTATGAATATTTCTCCATTAAAATAACAATTAAAAAAATACATTTAAAATTTTTTACATTCATATTAGTGTTTGTGACACACGTGAACAACCGAGTTAACAGAAATCTTCAACAGAGATTATCTCCTTAGGCCCAATAAAACAGTGCGTATTTAAGTGTAGTTTTAGTTAATTTTCATAAAAACTTAAGTTGCATTTAAATACAGATTCATTTTTTCAGTCATACTTAATTTCTGCTATGATTTTGTGGTAAAAATATGGTAGCACTTTGAAATGTCAACAAAATTATCGATATATTTCAGAAAACAGCTGATTTTTTAAATAAAATTTGCCAACAATTTTGTGTTTCGGTTTTTGTGTTTACTTGTTGTATTGTTTTGTGTGTTTTATTGTTTTATGTGTTTTATATATTAAATTTGGTGGCATTAATATGGATAAAAGAAGTCCCAACTTTTGACTTCTTGTTGGACGCTGTTAAAAAATATAGCAGCATGATTGAAAAGAAAAAAAAAACAAAAACAAATGTCAAAACCATATGTTCAATGTTTAAAACTTAAGTTGCACTTAAATGAACATCGTTGGGCATTTAAGTAGCATTTAAGTTTTTAGTGAAAAACAAAATTTTGTACTTAAATGCAATTTAAAAATAAATGGCACTTAAATACGCACTGTTTTATTGGGCCTTAGTGTGAAAGTAACAATAGGAGATATTTAATTTTAATATTAACACAATAAAGAAATACAAAGTGGTAGAAATAGTTTGTTAGCTTTATGTCCAAAAGTGTCAAGTCCACATTATTTCAAAATTGAGATTTTAGCACATAATGATAGAATACTTAGAAAACACCTTTTGTACTTATTACTTATCACATAAGGATATATAAAATATAAAAACATAAAGCAACTCAATTAACTCAGTTTTGAACGTTTTCCAGAATCCATTAAAAAGTGTTTTTTTCTTAGTATGGTTTCTATATCACCTTATTATTGTTAATAAATAAATTGACCGTTCGTTATACAACATACTGGCATCTTGGACAAAAACACTGCGACGGTGAGTGTCTGGTTATGAGGAGTTTTACTGTATCAAGAAAGAAGACTACCTCCATATTATCCAAACTCATTTAACCGAGTTTGTGGACCACAGCGTATATCCTAAAAGAGAAGTTATTTTCCAACAAGGCGATGCCACTAAAAATACGGTAAGAATTGTTCAAAATTGGTTGTCTGGTCATTCATAATTTCAGCTGATGAAATGGCCTGCGCCAAGTCCAGAACACAACTCTATAGACAATTTGTGGTCTATATTGAAGAGATGATTGGGACAACATTTGGGTGCCAACCAGTACTTTCAATATTACATTTATTTTTACTAATACAATAAAGAGTAAATGGTAAAAATTTGACAAAACTTGTTTTGTTATTTATTAATTTAAATTTAACCCTTTAAGTAAAATCATCATTATTTTTAATAAACAAGACCGAAACTAATTACAGTTCAACCTTGGTATAAAGAATCTTAAGGGGATTAGAAAGAAAAACGTTATATTAAATAATTCGTTACAATGAGGTGAAGTTGCACTTATATTCGTTATAACGAGATAATAAAACATTTTGTATATAATTCATCGACTGCTTCTACTTTTTTAAATTGTGTAATTTATTATACTCGGATTTTAACATATTTACTTCAAATCGAATACACATGTTACTCTAGGTGAGGTAAAAATTAAGATTCATACTCCACGCCCCATCTCTCATGACTAAGAATACTTCTTTCGACCGCCTACCAAAAAATTAAATCGCCATATTTTGTGCATTTTTTTACCTACGTCGATGATATTTGATACATAGTTGTGAGTGGGTAAAGGGGCGTGGCCTCGCCCATGTAAACCAAAATTTAAAATCGTCATATGGGCATTTTTTGACCAACAGCGGCAGTATTTGCTATATATGGTATTGGCATGAATAGAAATACGTACCAAAAGAAAAGTGGAAAGAGCACGCCCCATTGATTACGATATATTAATAATAATAATATTAATAATAATATAAAAAATAATAATATTAATAATAATATAAATAATGCAACAGCAACTCCCTTTTCGACATCGCCTGTGTCTGGAAATGTTTCTAACAAAACTACACAAATAGAACAAAATAATCAAAACAGCCAAACGTCAGAAACCTCCATAGATCCAAACAACCAAACGTCCGAAGTCATAAATAACGCTGAATCTCAATCAATGCCTAGAGAATTGCGCGTTATACCTCCAAAGAAGTCCGTTTTTGTATCCCGTTTCGCCTCTGACACAACCAGTGAACATATGGAATATTACTTAAAATGAAAATTGCCCTCAAGTACTTACACGTTTTCTTATTCCGAACCCAGAAGTATTGCGTCCTTTAAAATTGCTGTACCGAATGACATTTTCGATCGAGTTGTTGATCCCTGTTTCTGGCCAAATAATGCACTCGTTCGCGAATTTTTATATAGACAAAATCGTAAAACAAACAACGTTGCACGACTTTCAGCAAACTTCTCGAAAGCACTTTTGACAGAATTATTGAAGGTTTGGATCCCGAGTATATCTGGGGACTTCAAAAAACTGATTTCAAGAGACAGACAGACAGACCGACAGACAGACAGACGGACATGACTTAATCGACTTCGCTATCTATAAGGATCCAGAATATATATACTTTATAGGGTCGGAAAATTTTTTTGTGGAAATTACACACGGAATGACAAACTTATATATACCCTTCTTACGATGGTGAAGGGTATAATTAAGAAAATTGACAAGGAAACAGAAAATATCGTTTTCGATGGCGTACACAAATCATGACACCTAATTTTATAACTGTCGCACCATTAGTCAACTAAACATGTACAAATCTTTTAAAAGTGTTTATATCGAAATAAAATTAAACAAAAACAAGTAAGAAAGTATAGTCAGCCCGACAGTTTTTCAGATATGGGCGCTATATGGGAGATATTATCTGTTATGGACCGATCATCCAAAAATTTAGTGCCATGACTTCCGTGAATATAAATATTAAGTGTGTTAAACTGTTGTAATATATTTTGTTGTTCACTGTAAACACTCTCCTGTACATATTTTGTTTGTGTTTGAATTTGATATTTTTTATATATTTGAAATAATTGTTAGTCAAAGAAAAAATACTGAGACGTGCACACATATTTCCTTAAATTAAATAAATTTAATTTTTATAAATAAATACGTTGATTTTCCATTTATTTAAATATAATAATCTAAAATAAAAGGTTATGGGCCCAGGGAAAAATCAACTGGTATTGCACAGTTTTCTGGTTCCAATTTCGATAATTGGAAGTTCCGAGTGGAGAGGCATCTTTCATCCGTATGTTGTATAAAAGCTGTTATTGAGTCAGCACCTACGGAAGCTGTTAGTCTCAGTGAATTTTTGAAAATGGATGCAAAAGCCCAAAATGTTTTAGTCTCTTTTATTCATGACGAT
Organism: Bellardia pandia; assembly: GCA_916048285.2. Classification (NCBI taxonomy): domain Eukaryota; kingdom Metazoa; phylum Arthropoda; class Insecta; order Diptera; family Calliphoridae; genus Bellardia; species Bellardia pandia. The sequence continues at coordinate 93,489,268 of OU696531.1, read as the reverse complement.
TATATTGAGTATGTAAGAGATAAGAAGACTGCAAAGGAAATGTGGGAATCACTATGTTCTACGTTTGAAAAGAAATCAGCCCAAAATCAGACGTTAGTAAGAAAGGAGCTTGCCAAATTAAGATTTTGTGATGGAGATAATATGGTAAACCATTTATTAAAATTTGACTCTTTAATACGCCAATTGAAATCTGCTGGAGCGAAGCCTGAAGAAGCAGATTTAGTGTCTCAATTATTTTTGACTCTTCCCGAGTCATACGATGCTGTAGTTACTGCCTTGGAAAATCTACCATCAGAAGAGCTAAGTTTATCTATTGTGAAGCAACGTTTATTAGCTGAAGAATCCAAAAAGAAGCAGAGACAGTCAGATATTGTAGAAGAAAAGGTTACAGCTTTTAGTTCAAGAAAGAAGAAGGCTAAGTTTAACGGAAAATGTCATAAGTGTGGACGTTACGGTCACATGAAAAAGGATTGCCGCGTTAAAGAAGCAAAGGCTGCTGTTGGTACAAGTGTTAGTTTTATGGCTGATTCAAATCAACATCAAAGTAACAACAACGGTATATATGTAACTTTTGCATTAGATTCGGGTGCAACCGATCATTTTGTAAATGATAAAAAACTATTTTCAAATATAAATGAACTTGTTGAACCACGTTATATAAGTGTTGCAAAAGATGGAGAATTTGTGGTAGTTAAAAAAATTGGAGAAATTCAAGGCTTAAGCAACAATAATGTCAATTTAAACTTGAAAAATGTATTATTCAGTCCCAAAAGCCACTGTGGGGCGAAGCAGTAGTTACAAGCAATTATTTAATAAATAGAAGTCCTACAAAAGTATTAATAAATAATAAAACTCCAGCGGAAATGTGGTTTAATGAGAAACCCGATTTAACAAAACTTAAAGTTTTTGGCTGTTCTGCATATGCTTGGATTCCGAACCAAAAGCGAAAGAAATTGGATCCTAAAAGTAGTGAATACGTTATGGTGGGTTATTGTCCTAATGGATACAGACTATGGGACAAAAGAAACCGAGCTATAATTCTCTCTCGTGACTGCAAATTCAATGAATCATACTTTCCATTTAAGCTCATTAATAATAATGCATCAGAAATAAAAGTTATAGAATGTGTTAACAGTGATGATACAAATGCCTTTGATAGTGAAGATGAAGAATTAAACCAACAAGAGGGGGAAGGTGATAGTGGTGTTGTTTCGGTGGATATAATAGATGAATCAAATACTGACCCCAGTTCTGAAGCTACAACGAATCAAGAAACTGAATTTGAACATGTGCCCAGGAGAAGTACAAGAGAACGAAAACCTCCAAGTAGATTTACCGAAATATATGAATCCATATTTGAAGCCGTTTGCAATGATGGTGTTCCTACCTCGTTTTCTGAAATTAAAAATTCAATAAATCGAGATCAGTGGCTTTTTTTTTTTTTTTTTTTTTAACTTCCCTTTATTATTGCACCTGTCAACAAGATGACAATAAGTAATTTAATTTACAGAGGTGGGATGATAATTATCTTAAATCAGTACCTAAGATAACTTAAATCGAATTATTGAATGATAAGTAATATATAAATTTTTTTAGTATCGCTCAGCTAGATCTGAAGGTGTATACCGTTTAAGTCTTCTAGGTGCCAGGATTTCGTTTGCCGGCTTAAAGCTGTTAAAAGTGAACTAGACTCCATGGAGAAAAATAAAGTTTGGAATGTTGTCGAAAAACCAGCCAATAATAAACTTCTCAAATCTAGATGGGTATTTGTAATCAAATCAGATTCTAGTGGAAACCCTGTTTGTTTTAAAGCAAGATTAGTTGCCAAAGGTTTCTTGCAAAAATTCGGCATTGATTATGATGAAACGTATTCTCCTGTGGCAAAATTAAGCACATTGCGTACTATATTAGCTGTTGGTGTTAAAAGAAGCTATATGTTTTACCAATTAGACGTTAAAACAGCGTTTTTACATGGTGAGCTCAAGAAAGACATTTACATGGAAATCCCAGAAGGTATGAACGTGAAATCAGGAATGGCCTTAAAGTTAATGAAATCTTTGTACGGATTGAAACAAAGTCCAAGATGTTGGAATCAAAAGATAAATATGGTTCTTGAAGGTCTTGGTTTCACAAGGTCACAACACGATTACTGCCTCTATACAAAATGTTTTAATAATAAAGTAATATTGCTACTACTTTATGTGGATGACGTTTTAATTGCTGGAAATGATTTAGATGATATTGAACGTGTTAAGAAAAAGCTATCTGAAGTTTTCGAAATGTCTGACTGTGGTAAACTGAAATATTATCTTGGCATAAAAATTGACTACAATATTGATAAAATTTTATCGAAGTTTGCTATGACAGATTGTAACGTTTGTGATACTCCAATGGAAAAAGGCCTTCAATTAACACGCAATGAAAAAGAAATTTGTGAAAAACCTTATCGATAACTCTTAGGAAGTTTGATGTATCTGATGCTGTGCGTACGTCCCGATATTTGCTACGCTGTGGGATACATGGGTCGGTATCAAGAACATTTTAAGGAAGTACATTGGTCAACTCTTAAGCGAATCCTCAGATACATAAAAGGAACCAAGTCACTTAAATTAAAATTTGACAAAACTTTTAAAAGTGAAGATATTCTAGTTGGTTACGTAGATGCTGATTGGGCTTCTAATACAGATGACCGAAAATCAACCAGTGGATATATTTTTTATGTGTATGGATGTCCAGTATCTTGGTGTAGTAAAAAACAAACAACAGTAGCTACTTCATCAAGCGAGGCTGAATATGTGGCTTTAAGCTTGGCTACATCTGAAGGCTTATGGTTGAAAGGAATTTTAGATGACATGAAGGTTACAACAGCTGAACAACCATTCTTACTTTTTGAGGATAACGCTGGGTGCATTGCTATGGCCAAAAATGCTGAATCTAAAAGGTCAAAACACATTGACATTAAGCATCATTTCATTCGAGATCATGTATTAAAGGGTCATCTTAGAATTCAACATATTTCCACAAAGAATCAAGTTGCTGATGTATTTACAAAAGCTTTAGAAAAATGTAATTTTGTTGCAATTAGAGATTTGTTAAAATTATCTAATTGAGAGGGGGTGTTGTAATATATTTTGTTGTTCGCTGTAAACACTCTCCTGTACATATTTTGTTTGTGTTTGAATTTGATATTTTTTATATATTTGAAATAATTGTTAGTCAAAGAAAAAATACTGAGACGTGCACACATATTTCCTTAAATTAAATAAATTTAATTTTTATAAATAAATACGTTGATTTTCCATTTATTTAAATATAATAATCTAAAATAAAATAAACTTTATCTCGATATAAATATGTTTAAAAGATTTATGGAGGTTAAAGTGAATTACGAAGAGGGTCTAATATGGGAGTTTTGACTAATTATGGACCGACCATTATAAAATTAGGTGTCATCATTTCTGTATATTATTCTGTATATTTATTTGATTACCAACATTCTTAAAAAATTTATTTATTTACCACTTTAGGTTTTCGGAAGTGGGCCTTATATGAGAGCTACGACTAATTATGGACCGATCACAATAAAATTGTATCGTATTGTTTGTATATACATATAAGAAATATATTTGCGTTTAATATTATTTGGATACCAACATTTTTGAGAGAGTTATGCTCTTTTAAGTGATTTTCGGAAGGGGCCTTATATGAGAGCTACGACTAATTATGGACCGATCACAATAAAATTGTATCGTATTGTTTGTATATACATATAAGAAATATATTTGCGTTCAATATTATTTTGATACCAACATTTTTGAGAGAGTTATGCTCTTTTAAGTGATTTTCGGAAGGGGCCTTATATGGGAGCTACGACTAATTATGGACCGATCACAATAAAATTGTATCGTATTGTTTGTATATACATATAAGAAATATATTTGCGTTCAATATTATTTGGATACCAACATTTTTGAGAGAGTTATGCTCTTTTAAGTGATTTTCGGAAGTGGGCCTTATATGGGAGCTACGACTAATTATGGACCGATCTTTATGAAATTTGTAGATGTGACTTAGCTTCATTTAGTACTCATTTGTGATGAAATTCGTTTGGATACTTGCATTTATGATCGATAAACCCCAATTTCGGGAGGACATTTGTATGGGGGCCAGGTGAAATAATGGTCCGATTTCCACCAGTTTCAATCCCATCCATCCTTGGGCCGAAAAAATATCACGTACCGAATTTTATCGCAATATCTTTAAAATTGCGATCTGTACTCTGCGCACAAGCTTTACTTGGACAGCCAGCCAGACGGACGGTCGGACGGACATCGTTAAGGTGGGTGTGGGACCAATATTTTTTGGTGTTACAAACATATGCACAAATCCAATATACCCTTCTCACTATGGTGGTGTAGGGTATAAATATATTAAAATGCACAGTCATGCTATACAATTTTTGGATAATCGTTCCATAATATTTCATTGCTCCCATTAGCGCCCATTTCTGAAAAGCTGTTTATACGACTATAATTTCTTACTTGTATTTGTTTAAATTTTTCAATTTCTGGAAAGATTTTCCAAATTTGCATTTATAGCCAAACTGGTTTATTGTGGTGCATTGAGTTTCTAATCGTTTATCACTATAATATTAATATACTGACAACTTAATTTTAATTTTGTACTTGAATGTTTTGGGTGTTTCAAGTTCTAAAGACTCAAGTAATGCCATTCTTGAAAATTTTATTCGATGAATGGCATTATAAATTCTAATTGATTAATGATGTACTATGTTCTAATTGTTTAAAATAAATAATTTCATAAAAACGTTCTATTTTTGCGTTGAGATCAATAATTTAATTTATTTGATCTTGCAAATCTCTTGTAAGAGTAAGCAACGTCAAACAAATTTGTCCTGAAACAAGTGGTTACACTTTTTTGAGTAAACATTTGCCAAATGTGACTGTACCTTAAGAATGTGTTATTGAAAGAAAATTATATTTTTAAAATACTTTAAAAATCGTTTGAAAACATATCAATCTACAATTTATATATGCAGTTTGTCTCCTTTTCTGCAAAGTACTCTAAAATAAACATATGAATCCAATATCAATTACATAGAATATATTTTTGAAAAATTTAAAGGAAATTCATACTTTACATAATTTCCCCAAAATGTGTCACCTTATGCGCGCAATTTTACCTGTTAATGCCTGCGAAAATTTTAATGATTTTTTAATTAACTTAAAATGCAGCTGCTGTATATTAGTTTGGTACCTGTAAACGCACACACATTTTAAATCATAAAACGCTTAACTAAGTCTTTTATAAGGTAGAATCTAAACCTAACCTAACATTTTTCTTGAACACTTTGCAGTATATAAGGCTAACGATTTTTGAATTTCTTATACACAACCAAAAGACGCTTAGCACAGTAAGCACCAAAAATTTTTTTTTTTTTTTTTTTTTTTTTTTTTTTTTTTTTTTTTTTTTTTTTTTTTTTTTGCATTTAATTATTTATTGAATCTTCAAAATGAAATGACAATAAGTATTCAAATCTTAATACTAAAAAGAAAATAATAAGCCCAGCCAGTGCTAGACAAAAATTTTTATGATACTAAAAAAATTTCACATCAACTGATCCAGTCATCTATTTTGCGCTTGAGTTAAAGCAAGGGTATCCCTCCTTCTCAACCGATTGTGGCCACTAAAGTTAAGGATGTCTCGTGCAAGGGGGTTTGGATGGTGTTCAAGTTTGCTGACATACTTTGACGCATATTTTGTAAATTCGACTTTTACTAATGACACGCCTAGATCTTTGTGGATTCGAGAATTTTTAACATACCATGGTGCTGCAGTAATTATACGTAGAATTTTATTTTGACCCCTTTGAATTTTTTCAATGTTTGATGCTGAGGCAGTACCCCATAATTGAATTCCATAGCACCAGATTGGCTTTAGTATTGCATTGTACAACAAAAGTTTGCAATCCAATTTCAATGTAGAGTTTCTGCCGATTAGCCAATTAAGTTGCACTGCTTTTAATCTCATTTGTGTAAGTTTCGCTTCAATATGAGACTTCCAAGTTAAACGGCGGTCGAGGTGAATGCCGAGGTATTTGACTTCATTGTGTTGCGGGATAATTTGATTATTTATTCTGATGAACGAGCAGGTATCTTTTCGCAATGTGAAAGTTATATGAATACATTTCTGTTCGTTAACCCTGATTTTCCAAAGCTCTAGCCAATTCTCTAGTTTATAAACATAATTCTGCAAATTCTGTGATGCAACTTGGTGGTCCTGATGGACGCTGATAAAGGCTGTATCGTCTGCAAAAGTTGACGTATGGATTTTAGGGTCTGACGGCATGTCGGAGGCATATATCAAATATAAAGTAGGACCCAGTATGCTACCCTGTGGCACACCTGATTCAATTGGCTGAGCGGTACTTAAAAAATCACCTTCTTTGATTTTAAATTTGCGACCGTATAAATAACTTTCCATGAGTTTATGGGTGTTAGCAGGCAGAGTTAATTTTATTTTGTGCATTAAACCGTCATGCCAAACTTTGTCGAACGCTTGCGACACATCAATGAAAAGGGCGGAGCAGTATTTTTTGTCTTCAAACGACCCTCTTATCACATTTACCAATCTGTGTGTTTGCTCGATGGTGCTGTGTTTAGCTCTGAAGCCGAATTGATGATTAGGAATACATTCAGTGTCATTCAGAATTGGAGTCAATTTAGTCATTAACAATTTTTCAAACAGTTTTGAAATTGTCGGCAGTAGACTAATTGGCCTATATGACTCCACTTTGGTATGGTCCTTCCCTGGCTTAGGAATCATAGTGATCATAGACACCTTCCAATCTGCAGGATAGTATTCTAGGCGTAAAATAGCGTTGAAGATAAAGAGGATAATTCTTCTTGCTACACGAGGTAACTCCACAAGCATTTTATTGCTGATTTTATCCATACCTGGAGCCTTTCTAAGGTTCAGAGTACCAATAGCGTTTTGGACATCACGAAAGTTTAGTCTTAGAGGTACAGGAGGCCTTATAACAAGTGGTGGCAAATCAGATTCGTTATTATTTGAGTTGTTTATAGTAAACACATTTCTCAAATGGTTAACAAATAAAGTCCCCTTCTCGGAATCATTTCTAGCCCAGTCACCAGTCGGATTTCGCAAAGGAGGTTTTCCTCTTACTGGTCTTTTTAAACCTCTTGCCGCCCTCCATAACGAGTAGTCAGATTGTGGGGTACTATCAAGACCTTCCAAGTAAGATCTAAGTGAGGCCGTTCTTTGGGTTTCTAAGAAATGTCTTAGTATATCTCTGCATTCCCGTAGCCTAGCTTTCAGTTCAGGAGACCTGTGAATTTGCCACTCTCTTCTCATTCTTCTTTTTTCTGATAGGAGATGTTCGAGTTCAGAGAAATAAGTTCTGTTTGTCCTATTTCTACATTCAACGTGATAAGTGGAAGCGTGATGCACAGCTCGTCGAAGGTCCTCGGTAAAGTTGCCAATCGACTCATCAATATCGTCGGTAGTTCTCAACACAACATTTTCCGTGCAATGAGAACTTAAATACTTTTTGTATTTTATCCAACTTACTCGGGTCTTAGTCATGTTCATAAATGGAGAACCACACACTTGAGGGAAATGCATTGAAATGATAGTAGGAGAGTGATCTGAGGACAAGTCCAGTGAAGGATCCACGTGCATCCATTCTACAGGGATATTTTTCATTACCCCAAAATCAATAACATCGGGAATCTTCCGTCGGTCCGTCGGCCAATAGGTGGGATGTCCACTTGAGAGTACATCTAAGCCCATTTTAGCAATGGTGTTGAAGAGTACGCGACCCTTTGGGGTTACCAGACGTGAACCCCAAAATGTGTGTTTGGCGTTAAAGTCACCAGCAACTAAAAATCTAGCTCCAAGGGATTTAAAGAAGTTATGGTATTGGTGTTCTTTTATTGAAAATCGAGGCGGAGAATAAATCGATGATAAAACAAATTTGTATTGACAGAATTCAATGCAAATGTTTGTTGCTTGGAGGTAATCCTCACTTATGTTATTCATTAGATAATGCTTTATTCTGTTCTTTATAAGAATTGCCGAACCTCCACAAGCTCTACCGCGGGGGTCTTTAGTATCGTAGAACTCGTAGCCATTAATTTTGAAGTACCCTGTCGACGTCAAGTGAGTTTCAGCAATCATCATAACATCAATCTGCTTATCCATCAGGAAGTATTCCAGTTCATTTTTATGTTGGCGGAGGCCGTTCGCGTTCCAGAAACAAATTTTTAAATAAATCATTTCTTTAAAATGGCTTGCAAGATAGTGGATTGCATTTTCAGCATTTCCTGCATCATGGATGTCATGGTGGTCGTGAAAGTGTTCATAGTTTGGACAAGTGTCTGCAATGTTGTCTCTAGATTGTTGATATGCGGCTCAGAATATTGGGGTTTAGGTTCCTGCTCCAGACCTGGCATATTACATTTAACGACGTTTGCGTAAGAAACTTGTCTAGAACTTGGCGCGTTTACATGACTAGTGGACCGTAATACTTGAGGGAAATTGTCACTCGATGCTAAATTTGGCTGTTGAGGGCGATTAGGCAATACTGACGTCTTGTTGGTTCTTATGCCTTTCAAATGAGTGTAAATTGGACAACCTCTATAATTTGCGGTATGATTACCTCCGCAGTTACTGCATTTTTTGATTTTTGAGTCAGTTCTCGACTTATCGCATTGAGCAGTTGCATGTAGCTCCCCACACGCAACACAAACTGTCGGCAATTTACAATACGCCTTCGTGTGACCAAATTCTTGACAGTTGAGACACTGGACGGGTCCCTGACGCTTATGTGGTTCTTCCACGGTGATTCTACGATGCAGAAGGTACATCAGATTGTAGATGGGATGGGACTCATTTTTCTTTAAGACAACATCTCCAGGTTCCAATTCTACCCTGAACATGGGCTGAGGGATCTTTTCACGGTTTCTAATATTCACTACGCTCTTGATTTTGAACCCTTTGTCCATTAAACCGGTTTTTATCTCCGCGGGATCAACACATGGGTCTATACCCTTTAGAACGACTTGGAGTCCTTTTGCGCTTTTGAGCTGGTAGGTATAGAAATCCCTAGTCTCCCTTTCCAGCTGGTTGGACAATTTTCGAAAATCATCTTCCCTATTCACTTGAATCTTTGTCTCGCAGATATTTCCATGTTTCATTGAGGTTACGCTAAACATGTTTTCACCTATTACAGCAACAATTCCTTGTACCAATTTACTGGAAGTCGGCTCTCTCAGATAAATTGGTGGGGGCTTAAACGTCTTCTTCGGAAGTTCTGGCTCATCCGTCTGGAGGAGAGCAAACCTATTTTGATCATTACTCACGGTCTTAGGAGCTTTTGCATTTGATGACACTTGAGCAGACTTCGGGCTCCTCTGTCGCTTGAGAACGGTTATGTACTTATCCATACCTACTTGTTTTTTGGGTTTGACTGCACTATTTGATGAAGATGATGTTTTTACATCTGTTGAAATCACAATATTGGGCGAACAGGAACGACGCCGTTCCACGGCTCTTGCAGTGAGAAAATTCTCCAAAGATTTTTTTATGGATTCTTCCTCAGAGATGCATCTAGTTTTTCTAGTCGAGCTAAGCTCTTTCTCAGAATTACATCTGAGAGGAACACTCATACAGTTTTTATACGATTTTTAATGTTTTTTTTTTTTTTTTATATATTTTAACCTATTACGATTTTTTTTCACTTTTTTGTTTAATTTCAACTTTTTACACTTTTTCACCTATTACGATTTTTTCACCGAAAATTCAGCCGCACTAAAAGTAACACGTCCGAACAGTTCGATGAGACGAGACTGAATGAAAAAATTTGTATTGGAAATTTAAATAAATATTTTTTAAAATACCGCATTATTTTATAATTTTTGAAAATGGCACCACAAACTAAAGTTGAATTTCATATTTTAAGATTAAGATTTTTGCCAGTTATGTAAGTTTTAAATTTTCAGTGATCACTTATTAACTATTTAATAATAACAATTTATTTACAGCTCTCCTGAATATCCTAAAATTAAATCCACATACAGGACGGATCCTCCAAGTGAGTCCTTGAATCAAGTTCAAGATTGGGTACGTTTTATACAAACAATTTAATATTTTTTTTATCTAAATGTATGCTGATAAATAACTTTATTTCTGTTTTAGTTTGATGACGCTATGTCAAAGGAGATGTCGAGAATACCCTCCTCCCTAAGTGTGAGTTATTGTGAGTGGAGCATTACTTCAAATGATGTCAAATTATTTACGGTAAGGGGTTGTCTCTTCGATAACATCACTGTATTATTGGGCGAAGAAGCTATACATTGGACGTGTTATCACAGAAACACACTGGGTGTTCGTATCGTAGGACGTAGTCCTTTTACAGTAAATTATTGTGACTGCTGTTTAGATAGTCAGTATAAAATGATTATTGAATCCTTCAAGATCGATATAAATAGAGATTGCACCTGTAATTTATGCATAAAATTAATTAATTAATTAAAAATTTTAGGTTAACGTAGGCTATGAGATTTGTAAAACTTTGAAATAATTTTATTAAAAAAATATAAAAAGTAAAGAAAAAATTCAAAATTTAAAAATGTTTAAAAATAATTTCATTAAAAAAATATAAAAAATAAAAAAAAAATTCATATACATATTAAACATTTTTGTTTTAATTAATTTACTAAATTGGGATAATCTTTGGGCAAATCTTGTGTAGCAACTGGACAGATTTTCTTTTCGGGCTTGGGGATAGCTGGGCGAACAGTAGTAGGTTAATCTTAAAAGAAAAAATTAAAAACTATGAATATTTCTCTATTAAAATAACAATTAGAAAAAATACATTTAAATTTTTTACATTCATATTAGTGTTTGTGACACACGTGAACAACCGAGTTAACAGAAATCTTCAACAGAGATTATCTCCTTAGGCCCAATAAAACAGTGCGTATTTAAGTGTAGTTTTAGTTAATTTTCATAAAAACTTAAGTTGCATTATTTTTTGACCAATACTAATTGGCTTGAACTGTTATCCATTCCGAATGGTACCCCAGCTTCAATTGACTCTATGGTTAATACATTTTATACTACTATGCATCAGTTTTTTGAGGAATGTGTGCCGAAACTTTTCGTGATTAAACATTCAGGTCCACCGTGGAATTCTCCTCATCTATCAAGATTAAAAAATGTAAAAAACAAATGCTATAAAAAATATAAGCAATATAGAACAGCTTATGATTATAGCAAATACTGTGTATCTCGAGCAGAATATAATCTTCTCAACAGGAGACTGTATATAAATTACCTTGAGAAAATGAAAAGGAACTTTAAACGTGACCCAAAATCATTTTATAATTTTGTAAATTCGAAAAGAAAATCTACTGGCTATCCAAGAGTTATGAAGTATTTAATTAATGAATCTAATATTAATTTGATTAAAAGCAATATGTTTGCTGATTTGTTTGCAACAACATATTCTAAGCAACAGTACGATACATCAACTGAATACCCGTTTTCTCTGATGGAACATCAGGCAATATCATGTTCTTCTATTGATATTTCTCAGGTTGTTTTATCTTTAAAAACAATAAAATCGTCATTGTGTAGTGGACCTGATGGCTCCCTGCTTGCGTTTTAAAAAATTGTGCTCATGCTTTGGGTACTCCTTTGTTTAATGTGTCATTAAAATATGGATATTTTCCCCAATTTTGGAGGAAATCCTTTATCATACCGATATTTAAATCAGGAAACAAGTCGGACATAACGAATTATAGAGGCATTGCAAAATTGAGTGCAATTCCTAAACTTTTTGAAAAATGCTTAACAGACTCTCTCTGCCACAGTGTATCCTCAATGTTATCAACATACCAGCATGGATTCAGAAAAGGTTGTTCTGCAGTAACAAATATTTTACAACTAACAACTCTAACAAATCGAACTTTTAAGGATGGCCAACGTATGGCAAAGCTTTTGATAAAATCAACCATAACCTACTTCTCACTAAACTGAGTTTATTAGGATTTACTAACAACGCTTTGTGCTGGTTCTCACTAAACTGAGTTTATTAGGATTTACTAACAACGCTTTGTGCTGGTTACGGTCGTACCTAACCTGCAGGACACAGTGTGTTCTTTTTGATAATACCAACTCCAAAGAAATTTTTCTTAGCTCCGGTGTCCCCCAAGGAAGTCCCTTAGACCCTTTGCTATTTTCGCTTTTCATAAATGATTTGCCGCTTGTTATGAAGCATTGTAATGTTTTAATGTACGGTGATGATGTTAAGATATTTCTCAGCTACAAATTATCTTCAGATGGAGCGTATTTGCAGCAGGATTTAAATAGTTTTTACGCATGGTGTTAATATAATCAAATTAAGCTAAACTTGAAAAAATGCAAGCATATGCACATCAATGCTAAACTATTTCCTGGACGGGTATCAACTAGAGTTAGTTGGAGAATTTCTTGATCTTGGTATTCTACTTGATCCTAAGTTAGATTTCTGCAAACATATTCCAATGACGATAAATAAAGCTCGTGGTGTGCTTGCTTATATAAAACGATGGTCTAAAGAGTTTACAGATCCCAATTACACATCCCTAGTAAGACCAATTTTGGAGTATGGGTCTTTTGTCTAGGATCCTGAAATTAATATGCACATAGACCGAATTGAATCTGTTCAAAAGCAGTTTCTCTTATTCTGCCTGAGGAGCTCATTTGGTCGTTATGCTGGGAATCTTCCTTCGTATACTGCGAGGTTATCATTAATTAAACTATCTACATTAAAAAGCCGAAGGACTATGCTAAATGTGGCATTTCTAATTACTTTGATTAATGGCGATGTCCTCTCCGACTTCCTTCTTCGTAACATAAATTTTAATATTCCATGACGTTTTACCCGACACCTAATACCTCTGCACCTTCCTGTTGTTCAAATAAATTATGCTGATGCTGATCCTTTGAGGAGAATATGCAAAAATTTCAATGAATTGTATAGTTTAATAGATTTTTCTATTAAAATAAATGTAATTAAGCGCAATATTATCGTGTTTTTAAATACTTAATATGTCTTATCAGTGATAAGTTATCACAATGTTTTCGTTAATGATGCCTTTATATAAAATCCTGTAATATATAGTAGTCTGTAAGGATTTATATCCATAGATTTAATCAAATAAATAATAAAAAAATATTGGAGACTAGACCTCTTAACCGATCTTAAATTTTCACAGCGTGCAGCTTTAACTCAGAAATACTTATTACATGATAATATTTTTTGACCATGCACACTTCTGAACCTAATTTTTTTACTACGTTCATTAACGGCTTTATCTCAAAGGGGGGCGGGGGTAGCGAAGCACACCGGGTTCAGCTAGTTTTAAATAAAAATTAAGAAAATTGACAAGGAAACAGAAAATATCGTTTTCGATGGCGTACACAAATCATGACACCTAATTTTATAACTGTCGCACCATTATTCAACTAAACATGTACAAATCTTTTAAAAGTGTTTATATCGAAATAAAATTAAACAAAAAATATATTAAAATGCACAGTCATGCTATAAAATTTTCGGATAATCGTTCCATAATATTTCATTGCTCCCATATAGCGCCCATTTCTGAAAAGCTGTTTATACGACTATAATTTCTTACTTTTATTTGATTAAATTTTTCAATTTCTTGAAAGATTTTCCAAATTTGCATTTATAGCCAAACTGGTTTATTGTGGTGCATTGAGTTTCTAATCGTTTATCACTATAATATTAATATACTGACAACTTAATTTTAATTTTGTACTTGAATGTTTTGGGTGTTTCAAGTTCTAAAGACTCAAGTAATGCCATTCTTGAAAATTTTATTCGATGAATGGCATTATAAATTCTAATTGATTAATGATGTACTATGTTCTAATTGTTTAAAATAAATAATTTCATAAAAACGTTCTATTTTTGCGTTGAGATCAATAATTTAATTTATTTGATGCTGTTTGATCTTGCAAATCTCTTGTAAGAGTAAGCAACGTCAAACAAATTTGTCCTGAAACAAGTGGTTACGCTTTTTTAAGTAAACATTTGCCAAATGTGACTGTACCTTAAGAATGTGTTATTGAAAGAAAATTATATTTTTAAAATACTTTAAAAATCGTTTGAAAACATATCAATCTACAATTTATATATGCAGTTTGTCTCCTTTTCTGCAAAGTACTCTAAAATAAACATATGAATCCAATATCAATTACATAGAATATATGTTTGAAAAATTTAAAGGAAATTCATACTTTGCATAATTTTCCCAAAATGTGTCACCTTATGCACACATGTGCGCGCAATTTTACCTGTTAATGCCTGCGAAAATATTAATGATTTTTTAATTAACTTAAAATGCAGCTGCTGTATATTAGTTTGGTACCTGTAAACGCACACACATTTTAAATCATAAAACGCTTAACTAAGTCTTTTATAAGGTAGAATCTAAACCTAACCTAACATTTTTCTTGAACACTTTGCAGTATATAAGGCTAACGATTTTTGAATTTCTTATACACAACCAAAAGACGCTTAGCACAGTAAACACCAAAAATTTGTATTGGAAATTTAAATAAATATTTTTTAAAATACCGCATTATTTTATAATTTTTGAAAATGGCGCCACAAACTAAAGTTGAATTTCATATTTTAAGTTTAAGATTTTTGCCAGTTATGTAAGTTTTAAATTTTCAGTGATCACTTATTAACTATTTAATAATAACAATTTATTTACAGCTCTCCTGAATATCCTAAAATTAAATCCACATACAGGACGGATCCTCCAAGTGAGTCCTTGAATCAAGTTCAAGATTGGGTACGTTTTATACAAACAATTTAATATTTTTTTTATCTAAATGTATGCTGATAAATAACTTTATTTCTGTTTTAGTTTGATGACGCTATGTCAAAGGAGATGTCGAGAATACCCTCCTCCCTAAGTGTGAGTTATTGTGAGTGGAGCATTACTTCAAATGATGTCAAATTATTTACGGTAAGGGGTTGTCTCTTCGATAACATCACTGTATTATTGGGCGAAGAAGCTATACATTGGACGTTTTATCAAAGAAACACACTGGGTGTTCGTATCGTAGGACGTAGTCCTTTTACAGTAAATTATTGTTCCTGCTGTTTAGATAGTCAGTACAAAATGATTATTGAATCCTTCAAGATCGATATAAATAGAGATTGCACCTGTAATTTATGCTTAAAATTAATTAATTAATTAAAAATTTTAGGTTAACGTAGGCTATGAGATTTGTAAAACTTTGAAATAATTTTATTAAAAAAATAAAAAAAGTAAAGAAAAAATTCAAAATTTAAAAATGTTTAAAAATAATTTCATTAAAAAATATAAAAAATAAAAAAAAAATTCATATACATATTAAACATTTTTGTTTTAATTAATTTACTAAATTGGGATAATCTTTGGGCAAATCTTGTGTAGCAACTGGACAGATTTTCTTTTCGGGCTTGTTGATAGCTGGGCGAACAGTAGTAGGTTAATCTTAAAAGAAAAAATTAAAAACTATGAATATTTCTCCATTAAAATAACAATTAAAAGAAATACATTTTAAATTTTTTACATTCATATTAGTATTTGTGACACACGTGAACAACCGAGTTAACAGAAATCTTCAACAGAGATTATCTCCTTAGTGTGAAAGTAACAATAGGATATATTTAATTTCAATATTAACACAATAAAGAAATACAAAGAAATAGTTTGTTAGCTTTATGTCCAAAAGTGTCAAGTCCACTTTACTGAGATTTTGGGATTTTAGCACATAATGATAGAATACTTAAAAACCACCTTTTGTACTTAGTACTTATCACATAAGGATAAGTACAATTTTTCAAGAAAACATTGGAAAATTTTAGAGTAATTTTCATAAGAGTTGATGCTTTTAATGGATTAATTGAGTATCGACAATACAGTAAAGTTATAAGTAAATGTTCAAAGTTCACTAAAATATACAATATACACTGGCGTGCAAAACCGAGGGCATGCTCAATATGATTTTATTTAAAGGGTCATAAAATGATAAATAACGAAAGAAATATAATATTGATAACGAAACAAAAACAAAAAATTCAATATAAAAACATAAAACAACTCAATTAACTCAGTTTTGCACGTTTTCCAGAATCCATTAAAAAGTGTTTTTTTTTTAGTATGGTTTCTATATCACCTTATTATTGTTAATAAATAAATTGACCGTTCGTTATACAACATACTGGCATCTTGGACAAAAACACTGCGACGGTGAGTGTCTGGTTATGAGGAGTTTTACTGTATCAAGAAAGAAGACTTCCTCCATATTATCCAAACTCATTTAACCGAGTTTGTGGACCACAGCGTATATCCTAAAAGAGAAGTTATTTTCCAACAAGGCGATGCCACTAAAAATACGGTAAGAATTGTTCAAAATTGGTTGTCTGGTCATTCATAATTTCAGCTGATGAAATGGCCTGCGCCAAGTCCAGAACACAACTCTATAGACAATTTGTGGTCTATATTGAAGAGATGATTGGGACAACATTTGGGTGCCAACCAGTACTTTCAATATTACATTTATTTTTACTAATACAATAAAGAGTAAATGGTAAAAATTTGACAAAACTTGTTTTGTTATTTATTAATTTAAATTTAACCCTTTAAGTAAAATCATCATTATTTTTAATAAACAAGACCGAAACTAATTACAGTTCAACCTTGGTATAAAGAATCTTAAGGGGATTAGAAAGAAAAACGTTATATTAAATAATTCGTTACAATGAGGTGAAGTTGCACTTATATTCGTTATAACGAGATAATAAAACATTTTGTATATAATTCATCGACTGCTCCTACTTTTTTAAATTGTGTAATTTATTATACTCGGATTTTAACATATTTACTTCAAATCGAATACACATGTTACTCTAGGTGAGGTAAAAATTAAGATTCATACTCCACGCCCCATCTCTCATGACTAAGAATACTTCTTTCGACCGCCTACCAAAAAATTAAATCGCCATATTTTGTGCATTTTTTTACCTACGTCGATGATATTTGATACATAGTTGTGAGTGGGTAAAGGGGCGTGGCCTCGCCCATGTAAAGTTAAATTTAAAATCGTCATATGGGCATTTTTTGACCAACAGCGGCAGTATTTGCTATATATGGTATTGTCATGAATAGAAATACGTACCAAAAGAAAAGTGGAAAGAGCACGCCCCATTGATTGCGATATATTAATAATATTAATAATAATATAAACAAGTAAGAGTGCTATATTCGGCTGTGCCGAATCTTAAATACCCTTCACCTAAGCGTAATAAGAAATACAGAAACTACACTGGTTAAAGGACTAGCATATCCTAATTCTGTGTTTTCTATTCAGTCTTAGTGCAATTTTATTAGTATTTGATATATTGTTTGAAAGACAATTTTACGACCAACATAATTTATGTTAAATATTTTGAAATGTTGTCTAATTTTTACCATTTTTAATTGATTTAATTACCAATTCTTATATGGCAGGTATGACATATTATGGGCCGATCTTCTTAAATTTTGGAACAGTTATTTTCATGCATATGAGGATATTTCACGTCGAATTTCAACATAATAACGGTATATTTAAGATATATATTAGTATTAACGTGGATTTCGGTAGTGGACCTTATGTGGGGGATATAGTCAAATATGGACCGATATTCTCAAAATCCAGCTGTTAGATTTAGGCATGTATGTAAATAATCCGTGTAAAATTTTGGGGTACCCTTATTTATAAGCGATTTATGAGTATTAAAGTGATTTTCGGAAGAGACCGAAATTCACAAAATTTTGTGGGATGAGTTTTGTATACATTAAAATGATCTGTGCAAAGTTTTGAAGCGGTACCGATATTTATACAATATATATAGGGAAAAATGTCTTTTTCAGATTTGGTTCTTGTATGGGAGCTATGACCAGTTCTGGGCCGACCACCATAAAATTTAGTACAACAATTTATTTGCCTATAGAGAGTATTTATGTAAAATGTTAGCCGGTTAACATTATTTATATCTCTTTTATACGTATTTAAGTGAATTTTGGAAGTGGACTTTATATGGGGTCTATGGTCAAACATGGACCGAACTAAAAAAAATTTCGTTTTGCGATTTCTTTTTGCATAAAACTTATTTTTGCTGAATTTTGTCGTGATATTCCAATTTTATAGGCATTTATGTATAATTGAGCAATATTTCGGGAAGATTTTTGTATGGGGGCTATGACCAATTTTGGGCCGACTACCATAAAATTTAGTACAACAATTTATTTGCCTATAGAGAGTATTTATGTAAAATGTTAGCCGGTTAACATTATTTATATCTCTTTTATACGTATTTAAGTGAATTTTGGAAGTGGACTTTATATGGGGTCTATGGTCAAACATGGACCGAACTAAAAAAAATTTCATTTTGCGATTTCTTTTTGCATAAAACTTATTTTTGCTGAATTTTGTCTAGATATTCCAATTTTATAGGCATTTATGTATAATTGAGCAATATTTCGGGAAGATTTTTGTATGGGGGCTATGATCAATTTTGGGCCGACCACCATAAAATTTAGTACACCAATTTATTTGTCTAAAAAGAGTCTTTATGTCAAATTTCAGCTGTTTAACATTATTTATATCTGTTTTATACGTATTTAAGTGAATTTTGGAAGTGGACTTTATATGGGGTCTATGGTCAAACATGGACCGAACTAAAAAAAATTTCGTTTTGCGATTTGTTTTTGTATAAGACTTATGTTTGCTGAATTTTGTCTAGATATTCCAATTTTATAGGCATTTATGTATAATTGAGCAATATTTCGGGAAGATTTTTGTATGGGGGCTATGATCAATTTTGGGCCGACCACCATAAAATTTAGTACACCAATTTATTTGTCTAAAAAGAGTCTTTATGTCAAATTTCAGCTGTTTAACATTATTTATATCTGTTTTATACGTATTTAAGTGAATTTTGGAAGTGGACTTTATATGGGGTCTATGGTCAAACATGGACCGAACTAAAAAAAATTTCGTTTTGCGATTTGTTTTTGTATAAGACTTATGTTTGCTGAATTTTGTCTAGATATTCCAATTTTATAGGCATTTATGTATAATTGAGCAATATTTCGGGAAGATTTTTGTATGGGGGCTATGATCAATTTTGGGCCGACCACCATAAAATTTAGTACACCAATTTATTTGTCTAAAAAGAGTCTTTATGTCAAATTTCAGCTGTTTAACATTATTTATATCTGTTTTATACGTATTTAAGTGAATTTTGGAAGTGGACTTTATATGGGGTCTATGGTCAAACATGGACCGAACTAAAAAAAATTTCGTTTTGCGATTTGTTTTTGTATAAGACTTATGTTTGCTGAATTTTGTCTAGATATTCCAATTTTATAGGCATTTATGTATAATTGAGCAATATTTCGGGAAGATTTTTGTATGGTGGCTATGATCAATTTTGGGCCGACCACCATAAAATTTAGTACACCAATTTATTTGTCTAAAAAGAGTCTTTATGTCAAATTTCAGCTGTTTAACATTATTTATATCTGTTTTATACGTATTTAAGTGAATTTTGGAAGTGGACTTTATATGGGGTCTATGGTCAAACATGGACCGAACTAAAAAAAATTTCGTTTTGCGATTTCTTTTTGTATAAGACTTATGTTTGCTGAATTTTGTCGAGATATTCCAATTTTATAGGCATTTATTTATCATTAAGCCATATTTCGGGAATATATATATTTGTATGGGGGCTATAAGAAATCATGTACCGATTCTTACTATTTTCCGCACACTTTCCTCTTTTATCATAAAAACAACGTATACAAAATTTCATCGTATTATCTGCAATATATTTCAAAATATTGCAATAAAATGGACGAAAAATACCAAATTTTTATGGAGGTGGTCTCACATATTGGTTCATAACTCTGGTTGACCTAAACCGATTTTGCTGATTTTAAATAGCAAACTTCTCGAAAGCACTTTTGACAGAATTATTGAAGGTTTGGATCCCGAGTATATCTGGGGACTTCAAAAAACTGATTTCAAGAGACAGACAGACAGACCGACAGACAGACAGACGGACATGACTTAATCGACTTCGCTATCTATAAGGATCCAGAATATATATACTTTATAGGGTCGGAAAATTTTTTTGTGGAAATTACACACGGAATGACAAACTTATATATACCCTTCTTACGATGGTGAAGGGTATAATTAAGAAAATTGACAAGGAAACAGAAAATATCGTTTTCGATGGCGTACACAAATCATGACACCTAATTTTATAACTGTCGCACCATTAGTCAACTAAACATGTACAAATCTTTTAAAAGTGTTTATATCGAAATAAAATTAAACAAAAACAAGTAAGAAAGTATAGTCAGCCCGACAGTTTTTCAGATATGGGCGCTATATGGGAGATATTATCTGTTATGGACCGATCATCCAAAAATTTAGTGGCATGACTTCCGTGAATATAAATATTAAGTGTGTTAAACTGTTGTAATATATTTTGTTGTTCACTGTAAACACTCTCCTGTACATATTTTGTTTGTGTTTGAATTTGATATTTTTTTATATATTTGAAATAATTGTTAGTCAAAGAAAAAATACTGAGACGTGCACACATATTTCCTTAAATTAAATAAATTTAATTTTTATAAATAAATACGTTGATTTTCCATTTATTTAAATATAATAATCTAAAATAAAAGGTTATGGGCCCAGGGAAAAATCAACTGGTATTGCACAGTTTTCTGGTTCCAATTTCGATAATTGGAAGTTCCGAGTGGAGAGGCATCTTTCATCCGTATGTTGTATAAAAGCTGTTATTGAGTCAGCACCTACGGAAGCTGTTAGTCTCAGTGAATTTTTGAAAATGGATGCAAAAGCCCAAAATGTTTTAGTCTCTTTTATTCATGACGATTATATTGAGTATGTAAGAGATAAGAAGACTGCAAAGGAAATGTGGGAATCACTATGTTCTACGTTTGAAAAGAAATCAGCCCAAAATCAGACGTTAGTAAGAAAGGAGCTTGCCAAATTAAGATTTTGTGATGGAGATAATATGGTAAACCATTTATTAAAATTTGACTCTTTAATACGCCAATTGAAATCTGCTGGAGCGAAGCCTGAAGAAGCAGATTTAGTGTCTCAATTATTTTTGACTCTTCCCGAGTCATACGATGCTGTAGTTACTGCCTTGGAAAATCTACCATCAGAAGAGCTAAGTTTATCTATTGTGAAGCAACGTTTATTAGCTGAAGAATCCAAAAAGAAGCAGAGACAGTCAGATATTGTAGAAGAAAAGGTTACAGCTTTTAGTTCAAGAAAGAAGAAGGCTAAGTTTAACGGAAAATGTCATAAGTGTGGACGTTACGGTCACATGAAAAAGGATTGCCGCGTTAAAGAAGCAAAGGCTGCTGTTGGTACAAGTGTTAGTTTTATGGCTGATTCAAATCAACATCAAAGTAACAACAACGGTATATATGTAACTTTTGCATTAGATTCGGGTGCAACCGATCATTTTGTAAATGATAAAAAACTATTTTCAAATATAAATGAACTTGTTGAACCACGTTATATAAGTGTTGCAAAAGATGGAGAATTTGTGGTAGTTAAAAAAATTGGAGAAATTCAAGGCTTAAGCAACAATAATGTCAATTTAAACTTGAAAAATGTATTATTCAGTCCCAAAAGCCACTGTGGGGCGAAGCAGTAGTTACAAGCAATTATTTAATAAATAGAAGTCCTACAAAAGTATTAATAAATAATAAAACTCCAGCGGAAATGTGGTTTAATGAGAAACCCGATTTAACAAAACTTAAAGTTTTTGGCTGTTCTGCATATGCTTGGATTCCGAACCAAAAGCGAAAGAAATTGGATCCTAAAAGTAGTGAATACGTTATGGTGGGTTATTGTCCTAATGGATACAGACTATGGGACAAAAGAAACCGAGCTATAATTCTCTCTCGTGACTGCAAATTCAATGAATCATACTTTCCATTTAAGCTCATTAATAATAATGCATCAGAAATAAAAGTTATAGAATGTGTTAACAGTGATGATACAAATGCCTTTGATAGTGAAGATGAAGAATTAAACCAACAAGAGGGGGAAGGTGATAGTGGTGTTGTTTCGGTGGATATAATAGATGAATCAAATACTGACCCCAGTTCTGAAGCTACAACGAATCAAGAAACTGAATTTGAACAAGTGCCCAGGAGAAGTACAAGAGAACGAAAACCTCCAAGTAGATTTACCGAAATATATGAATCCATATTTGAAGCCGTTTGAAATGATGGTGTTCCTACCTCGTTTTCTGAAATTAAAAATTCAATAAATCGAGATCAGTGGCTTAAAGCTGTTAAAAGTGAACTAGACTCCATGGAGAAAAATAAAGTTTGGAATGTTGTCGAAAAACCAGCCAATAATAAACTTCTCAAATCTAGATTGGTCTTTGTAATCACATCAGATTCTAGTGGAAACCCTGTTTGTTTTAAAGCAAGATTAGTTGCCAAAGGTTTCTTGCAAAAATTCGGCATTGATTATGATGAAACGTATTCTCCTGTGGCAAAATTAAGCACATTGCGTACTATATTAGCTGTTGGTGTTAAAAGAAGCTATATGTTTTACCAATTAGACGTTAAAACAGCGTTTTTACATGGTGAGCTCAAGAAAGACATTTACATGGAAATCCCAGAAGGTATGAACGTGAAATCAGGAATGGCCTTAAAGTTAATGAAATCTTTGTACGGATTGAAACAAAGTCCAAGATGTTGGAATCAAAAGATAAATATGGTTCTTGAAGGTCTTGGTTTCACAAGGTCACAACACGATTACTGCCTCTATACAAAATGTTTTAATAATAAAGTAATATTGCTACTACTTTATGTGGATGACGTTTTAATTGCTGGAAATGATTTAGATGATATTGAACGTGTTAAGAAAAAGCTATCTGAAGTTTTCGAAATGTCTGACTGTGGAAAACTGAAATATTATCTTGGCATAAAAATTGACTACAATATTGAAGATGGGCAAATGTACTTGAGCCAAACATCTAGTATTGATAAAATTTTATCGAAGTTTGCTATGACAGATTGTAACGTTTGTGATACTCCAATGGAAAAAGGCCTTCAATTAACACGCAATGAAAAAGAAATTTGTGAAAAACCTTATCGAGAACTCTTAGGAAGTTTGATGTATCTGATGCTGTGCGTACGTCCCGATATTTGCTACGCTGTGGGATACATGGGTCGGTATCAAGAACATTTTAAGGAAGTACATTGGTCAACTCTTAAGCGAATCCTCAGATACATAAAAGGAACCAAGTCACTTAAATTAAAATTTGACAAAACTTTTAAAAGTGAAGATATTCTAGTTGGTTACGTAGATGCTGATTGGGCTTCTAATACAGATGACCGAAAATCAACCAGTGGATATATTTTTTATGTGTATGGATGTCCAGTATCTTGGTGTAGTAAAAAACAAACAACAGTAGCTACTTCATCAAGCGAGGCTGAATATGTGGCTTTAAGCTTGGCTACATCTGAAGGCTTATGGTTGAAAGGAATTTGAGATGACATGAAGGTTACAACAGCTGAACAACCATTCTTACTTTTTGAGGATAACGCTGGGTGCATTGCTATGGCCAAAAATGCTGAATCTAAAAGGTCAAAACACATTGACATTAAGCATCATTTCATTCGAGATCATGTATTAAAGGGTCATCTTAGAATTCAACATATTTCCACAAAGAATCAAGTTGCTGATGTATTTACAAAAGCTTTAGAAAAATGTAATTTTGTTGCAATTAGAGATTTGTTAAAATTATCTAATTGAGAGGGGGTGTTGTAATATATTTTGTTGTTCGCTGTAAACACTCTCCTGTACATATTTTGTTTGTGTTTGAATTTGATATTTTTTATATATTTGAAATAATTGTTAGTCAAAGAAAAAATACTGAGACGTGCACACATATTTCCTTAAATTAAATAAATTTAATTTTTATAAATAAATACGTTGATTTTCCATTTATTTAAATATAATAATCTAAAATAAAATAAACTTTATCTCGATATAAATATGTTTAAAAGATTTATGGAGGTTAAAGTGAATTACGAAGAGGGTCTAATATGGGAGTTTTGACTAATTATGGACCGACCATTATAAAATTAGGTGTCATCATTTCTGTATATTATTCTGTATATTTATTTGATTACCAACATTCTTAAAAAATTTATGGAGGTTAAAGTGGTTTTCGGAAGTGGGCCTTATATGAGAGCTACGACTAATTATGGACCGATCACAATAAAATTGTATCGTATTGTTTGTATATACATATAAGAAATATATTTGCGTTCAATATTATTTGGATACCAACATTTTTGAGAGAGTTATGCTCTTTTAAGTGATTTTCGGAAGGGGCCTTATATGGGAGCTACGACTAATTATGGACCGATCACAATAAAATTGTATCGTATTGTTTGTATATACATATAAGAAATATATTTGCGTTTAATATTATTTGGATACCAACATTTTTGAGAGAGTTATGCTCTTTTAAGTGATTTTCGGAAGGGGCCTTATATGGGAGCTACGACTAATTATGGACCGATCACAATAAAATTGTATCGTATTGTTTGTATATACATATAAGAAATATATTTGCGTTCAATATTATTTGGATACCAACATTTTTGAGAGAGTTATGCTCTTTTAAGTGATTTTCGGAAGTGGGCCTTATATGGGAGCTACGACTAATTATGGACCGATCTTTATGAAATTTTTAGATGTGACTTAGCTTCATTTAGTACTCATTTGTGATGAAATTCGTTTGGATACTTGCATTTATGATCGATAAACCCCAATTTCGGGAGGACATTTGTATGGGGGCCAGGTGAAATAATGGACCGATTTCCACCAGTTTCAATCCCATCCATCCTTGGGCCGAAAAAATATCACGTACCGAATTTTATCGCAATATCTTCAAAATTGCGATCTGTACTCTGCGCACAAGCTTTACTTGGACAGCCAGCCAGACGGACGGTCGGACGGACATCGTTAAATAGACTCAGAAAGTGATTCTGAGTCGATCGGTATACTTTAAGGTGGGTGTGGGACCAATATTTTTGGGTGTTACAAACATATGCACAAATCCAATATACCCTTCTCACTATGGTGGTGTAGGGTATAAATATATTAAAATGCACAGTCATGCTATAAAATTTTTGGATAATCGTTCCATAATATTTCATTGCTCCCATTAGCGCCCATTTCTGAAAAACTGTTTATACGACTATAATTTCTTATTTGTATTTGATTAAATTTTTCAATTTCTTGAAAGATTTTCCAAATTTGCATTTATAGCCAAACTGGTTTATTGTGGTGCATTGAGTTTCTAATCGTTAATCACTATAATATTAATATACTGACAACTTAATTTTAATTTTGTACTTGAATGTTTTGGGTGTTTCAAGTTCTAAAGACTCAAGTAATGCCATTCTTGAAAATTTTATTCGATGAATGGCATTATAAATTCTAATTGATTAATGATGTACTATGTTCTAATTGTTTAAAATAAATAATTTCATAAAAACGTTCTATTTTTGCGTTGAGATCAATAATTTAATTTATTTGATCTTGCAAATCTCTTGTAAGAGTAAGCAACGTCAAACAAATTTGTCCTGAAACAAGTGGTTACGCTTTTTTGAGTAAACATTTGCCAAATGTGACTGTACCTTAAGAATGTGTTATTGAAAGAAAATTATATTTTTAAAATACTTTAAAAATCGTTTGAAAACATATCAATCTACAATTTATATATGCAGTTTGTCTCTTTTTCTGCAAAGTACTCTAAAATAAACATATTAATCCAATATCAATTACATAGAATATATGTTTGAAAAATTTAAAGGAAATTCATACTTTGCATAATTTTCCCAAAATGTGTCACCTTATGCACACATGTGCGCGCAATTTTACCTGTTAATGCCTGCGAAAATATTAATGATTTTTTAATTAACTTAAAATGCAGCTGCTGTATATTAGTTTGGTACCTGTAAACGCACACACATTTTAAATCATAAAACGCTTAACTAAGTCTTTTATAAGGTAGAATCTAAACCTAACCTAACATTTTTCTTGAACACTTTGCAGTATATAAGGCTAACGATTTTTGAATTTCTTATACACAACCAAAAGACGCTTAGCACAGTAAACACCAAAAATTTGTATTGGAAATTTAAATAAATATTTTTTAAAATACCGCATTATTTTATAATTTTTGAAAATGGCACCACTAACTAAAGTTGAATTTCATATTTTAAGATTAAGATTTTTGCCAGTTATGTAAGTTTTAAATTTTCAGTGATCACTTATTAACTATTTAATAATAACAATTTATTTACAGCTCTCCTGAATATCCTAAAATTAAATCCACATACAGGACGGATCCTCCAAGTGAGTCCTTGAATCAAGTTCAAGATTGGGTACGTTTTATACAAACAATTTAATATTTTTTTTATCTAAATGTATGCTGATAAATAACTTTATTTCTGTTTTAGTTTGATGACGCTATGTCAAAGGAGATGTCGAGAATACCCTCCTCCCTAAGTGTGAGTTATTGTGAGTGGAGCATTACTTCAAATGATGTCAAATTATTTACGGTAAGGGGTTGTCTCTTCGATAACATCACTGTATTATTGGGCGAAGAAGCTATACATTGGACGTGTTATCACAGAAACACACTGGGTGTTCGTATCGTAGGACGTAGTCCTTTTACAGTAAATTATTGTGACTGCTGTTTAGATAGTCAGTATAAAATGATTATTGAATCCTTCAAGATCGATATAAATAGAGATTGCACCTGTAATTTATGCTTAAAATTAATTAATTAATTAAAAATTTTAGGTTAACGTAGGCTATGAGATTTGTAAAACTTTGAAATAATTTTATTAAAAAAATATAAAAAGTAAAGAAAAAATTCAAAATTTAAAAATGTTTAAAAATAATTTCATTAAAAAAATATAAAAAATAAAAAAAAAATTCATATACATATTAAACATTTTTGTTTTAATTAATTTACTAAATTGGGATAATCTTTGGGCAAATCTTGTGTAGCAACTGGACAGATTTTCTTTTCGGGCTTGGGGATAGCTGCGCGAACAGTAGTAGGTTAATTTTAAAAGAAAAAATTAAAAACTATGAATATTTCTCCATTAAAATAACAATTAAAAGAAATACATTTTAAATTTTTTACATTCATATTAGTATTGGTGACACACGTGAACAACCGAGTTAACAGAAATCTTCAACAGAGATTATCTCCTTAGTGTGAAAGTAACAATAGGATATATTTAATTTTAATATTAACACAATAAAGAAATACAAAGTGGTAGAAATAGTTTGTTAGCTTTATGTCCAAAAGTGTCAAGTCCACTTTATTTCAAAATTGAGATTTTAGCACATAATGATAGAATACTTAAAAAACACCTTTTGTACTTAGTACTTATCACATAAGGATAAGTACAATTTTTCAAGAAAACATTGGAAAATTTTAGAGTAATTTTCATAAGAGTTGATGCTTTTAATGGATTAATTGAGTATCGACAATACAATAAAGTTATAAGTAAATGTTCAAAGTTCACTAAAATATACAATATAAGTAGATATGTAATGGGGAGCAGAGACATCAAAGGAAAGCCGCCGCTTTTTGTAATTGGAATTTGAATGGGTCGACAGGGAATAGCTGACATGTCATGAAGGGAATCCAGTTGGATAGTAATAGTTTCTAGTTGGATAATGAGAAATGTGAAGAGAGTGAGAGAGGATTGTGCGGGAGAGTAAAAGCAGGTAGTTTTAAGGCTTGAAAAAGCAGGTAATATTTAAAATTAGTTTTCATTGTTTTGATTGAAAATTGAGTACCTGTGTTTTTTTCAAGACGATGAGGGATGAAATTGTATGTTTTCCTAAATTATGATTGGCTGACTGTAATAGTTTGATCACATGTATCGTTTTGTGTATAATTTTCTAATTTTTATTTTTACTATCTGGTTTGTTAAATTTTCTGGATGGGATTTCCCAATTGCAATTCCTTTTTTTATTTTCATGAATGGGATATCTAATAGAATTTATTTGTATTTCATGTATTTTGTTGGTTGAATACCCATTTCTAACTAATTTTGAATTTTCATTCTCTAGTTTTAATATTTTTATTTTGTATGAAAGTAAAGAGTAAATTTAGAGTAAGTATATTATATAAAGACTTCAATTTTAAATATATTTTATTTATTTATTTATATATCTTATAAAAAATGTATAATAATTTTCTATTAAACGAAATACATTATTTTTTTGTAAATTAAATTGAATACATTCACATGTATTTGGTATAAACTCGCATATTTTACAAATCCTTGGGCAATTGATGAAATGCTTCCCCTGAATAGAATCAATCATTTTGATATTTTCATACTCGTCCAGCATGCGTTGAAAATGGTTTATTATTTGTAAATGTTCATCAAAAATACAACCATCAAAGTCATATAGAAACTTCTCAATTATACCTCTGTACGACATTTTCTTTAAAAATATGTTTCTTCGTTTAATTCTGTCTCCTCTTCCCATCTTTAACTGTCATTAATTTATTCCATACAAGTGTTTAAATCCAGAAATCATGAATGTGCAAGCATTTATTTTATATTAAAAAAATTAGAGGAGGTGAATGTGAGATCAGTAACAATACATATGTATGTAACAAGATTGATCATGCACAATATCAAAAGCAGGTAGTTTTAAGGGTTGATAAAGCAGATAATATTTCTATACTTACTTTGTGCATAATACATTTATCTAAGACATGAATAAGCATGCTTTTAAACTAAATATTAATTCTAATTACCTATAAATTCAAAGGGCATAGAGATTGAATGAATGGATTATGCACACGTGCAAGTTAGTTTGTTGTAGATGGCATACAAAAGGTGCAAACTCCTATAGTGTCAAGTGCTATAAACCAGAGGATTGTGTGGGTGAAAAAGACCGCTATGAAAAACAACAAACTCGAAAATAAAAGAAAGGTGAACCTGTTGAGTTAGAAAAGGAAAAGAGTTAAATTTTTATGCTCTGAAAAAAATAACAAATTCATTTGTGATTTTACTTACCTAATTTATCTTTTTAAAAGTCAATAAATAAGAAGAATAAAATTTTTTTTATTTTTTATTTATTTTATTTTACAATTATTTGAGTTTGTGTTTGTTTCTATTTAAAAGCAATTAAAGTAAATATAAGTTTTATTTTATTTTATTAAATATTTTGGCGAAAGTTATAATACGATTGAATTAATTTTAATACAATATCCTTCCGGAAATGGAATACGGAACATCTGCAGGTGTCTGGACCCTCTTCACAGCTTGGATCAGACCAAGGGCAGCTCTTAAAATGTGTTCCATTTTCCCCATCTTCATCATCTATAACTCCATGGTCTTTATTTTGTTCCAGCATGGACACAAAGAAGTTGAGCGTCTCCCGGTGCTCATATAATAATTCGTTTTTGAAATCAGTTAAAAATTGTTGTACGATATCTCTTATTAAACTTATTTTTATTATTTTTTTTTTTATTTTTTTTTTTCAACTTGTTATGTTGACGTTCTTGTTGTTACTATTAGTTTATTAAAATTTTCGGTTATTAACTACATTTTTCAGAATCTTTTACACGAATGTTTTTTATTTCCAAATAATATACTTTTCTTTGTTACTCCATTTAAAAACAGTATTATCTCCCTTTCTTTTTCTTTTTTTAATTATATTTAATTTATTCCACTACGATCCCTCACAATGAAATGAAAAGATTATACTTGAATCCCTGCAGGTAGTGTGAGGAGAATAGATATATTTAATATTTTTTCTCCTATTACCTCATACTAAATTTTATATTATTTTTATCTTTAAAACAATTTTATTCATATCCCCTTTTTATTATTGAAGATAGAGCGAGGAGCATATATATATATATATATATATATATATATATATATATACATATGTATATACATTTTTCTTTTACTCTCTAACAATTTTTTTTTTGTTAAAAAATTCAAATTTGCTAATAAGACTTATTTAATTTAAAGATCAATATCAGAAAATCTGTTCAAGTGACAACAAAACGAAAAAATGGATTCAGCTAAAAATTTAATTAAAAAATTCAACAGCTTTTCCAACAAAACCCTTATTCATATTAAGGATTTGGAAACTAGCAAAAAGTATGCAGTCTTAAATGCAAAAAGGACGACAACAAAATATGGCCCAACCATTCAAATTGAGCTGGAAGAGAATATAATGTTTTTGCCAAACCGATACAATTCATTATCCGATGAAGAGATGACTGAGCTATCATCAGGTATATTCCGTATCCAAAGAGAAGGAGAACGAGGCTTGCGCTTAGACACATTTGATGTAATGGTTGATTTTATTCCAAATGGTCAATATCCAGTATGGGAAATCTAAAGCCTATATATCTTCATTCAATTTAATAATATTTAGTTAAATTGAAAAAATTAATATAAATTCATAAATAAAAACATTTTCATTATTAATATCAAAATAAAATAAATGAG
Organism: Bellardia pandia; assembly: GCA_916048285.2. NCBI lineage: Eukaryota > Metazoa > Arthropoda > Insecta > Diptera > Calliphoridae > Bellardia > Bellardia pandia. Next base: position 93,458,510 of record OU696531.1, on the reverse strand, counting down.
TTTTTTTATTTATTTTTTTTTCTTTCAGTTAGCGTACCGACTACAATTATTGGCACTACAAAATATTGCCCTAATTATTGGCACCTCCTACTTGCATAGCATTTAGGAGACATCGTTAAAGTCCCGTTGGTTCTAAATTCATTTTATCTCACTCTATGATCTCTTTCCATCATTTTTTCTGAACTGATGCAAAACATTAAAACGCTCAGTTGCCTGTAATCTTCCTAATAAGAAGGGTGTTTTGAAAGAGGGATTGTGCGCTGTTTTTAGTGTGGGTTTCAATAGCGAGCAGAAGTTTGGTAAATACCATTATTTTTTTATTTATAGATTTTTTAATTAAGCCTTTTGATTCATTGACATACTAAAACATTAAATAATCTAGTTTTACCTTAATAAACACAATATTTCCAAAGTATTGTAATAAAACATCAGTGCCAACAACAGGTTCCAAAAAACTATAATTTCTATTATTGGCAGGTGGTGCCAATAATTGAATTTTTAATTACTACAATAATTGGCACTGCCACTAATTGTACCTTTTTTTAGTGCCAATAACTGAATTTTGTGTATTTTCAGAATTTTTGAAATGCCTAAAAAACAATTCATATGAAAAAAGTCTTCTGAAAGCTTTGTCCGAAATTAGGGATGGCAAAATTTCAAAAAAGCTGCATCAAAAACTTATGGGATACCACGGTAAATGCTACAATTTCGCTTAGGCCCTAAATTTTCTAAAATTCGACCAGGTCCACCAACCATTTTAACAGAAGCAGAAGAAGAAGCCATTGTCGATTGGGTGAAAGTCTCTCAGCGGAAAGGTTTTCCCAAAAGAAAGGAAGACGTACTCCATGCCGTTAAAGACTTTCTCGATGTAAATGCGCGGCAACACCCTTTTGGAGAAGAAAATTTGCCGATGAGGATGGTTTACTTCATTTTTAAAGTGCATCTAACATTAACCTTTAGAGCCACCGATGCCGTCTCATCCGCCAGCGACAATGTAGCTGCTTCTGACATTTTTGGCTGGTTTGACAAGATAAAAAACTACTGGGTTGAAAACAACTACTTTGCTGTACTATCCGACCCTACCAGAAATTTTAATGGAGATGAAACCAAGTTCATGCTATGTCCTAAGGCTAAGAGTGTACTAGCAGCAAAGGGAGCTAAAAATATATACGATGTAGACAGAGGTTTAGCAGTATTCATGACACCACCGATGATCATTTATCCTTACAAAAGAATGAGGGATGAAATTCGAAAAACTATCCCGAAAATTGGGGTTATGGAATAAGCGTTAACGGTTGGATGACCAAGCAAAAATTAAACCAAATATAAACCTGTTAAATATATTCTATTTTTTATATAGCTAATATGAATTAATGCGTAAATAAAATTAGTTTAGCTTATTTCTCTTGTTCAACAGAGAAAGTATTATCACAATCCTCTACCTAGCTAACTAGTTAAGTTTTAAAAGTTTTTTGAGTTACCATGGTGCCAATAATTCAACTTTTAGGGGTGTTAATAATTATGGTAATGTGCCAATAATTATAGTTTTTAAAGGGCCAATAATTGTAGTCAAGTGCCAATGACTACATAATTTAATGTGCCAATAGTTGTACTTGAGTGCCAATAACTATATTTTTTTAAAGGTTATTTTTATTTTAATTACTAAAAATCGCACAGAGTTTATATTATTATATCAAAAACTGTATCTAATAGAAAACATATCAAAGAATTAAACAAAAATAACACAAGATAGGCTCTTATAAAACCAGACGGTATATCCCATGCAACAAGTCGAAAATTCCTTATGGGTGCCAATAATTGTGGTCGGTACGCTATATGATACAGAAATTTAATACATAATTGTCCGCAATTATATGAATTATAATTTTGATGTTGGTTGTAGTTATATTTTATATTTTTTCCTAGGTATTTAATTTAATCAATTCAGAAGGAGGTTGTAAATTTCCAAAGCTATCGAAATATTCTTCGTGTTGATTATTTTTATAATATGCTACCCAATGTGTTCCAGATCCTGTTGATAAATCTAAGTTTATGATACCACATTAGAGTGCCAATTAACTATATGGGAAAATTTGTTTGAAGGAATTTGTTACACGGCACCCCCCAGATTGGTTCGAATTGCTAAAAAATACTCCCTTGAAAATTTGAGCTCAATCGGATAAGGGGAAAAGGTGCCCCTGAGCCGTCCAATATTTCCAAAATACCTGATTTTTGACTTTAATTGTCAATAACTTCTTTAATATCTATTTTACAAAAAAAATTTGTTAGTAAAAGTTATAGACAAAACTCAGAGGAACAACCTTTGCTCACAAATTTTTTTCGTATCTCCAATATCTACTGAATTAAGAAAAAAAAATAAACGAAAAACCATGGATTTATACATATGTTTATATGGGTGATTTTATTTACTTAAGTGTAGGCATTACATGAAAAAAAAAACTTGAAGCATTGATATTCAGCCCAATCATGAATAAAAAATTCGCGGGAGTTTTTTTTTTTTAACATTGAATTTGAATAGGAAAAATGAGAAAAGGGAAAAAAAACTCCCGCGGGATTTTTATTCATGATTGGGCTGATTTTAATTTTATTTGTAGCAAGTATTTTTTGTGGCTTTGTTTTTTGTTTTAATTTATATAGTTACAAAAGGTTTCCTTATTGCAATTTGGAAAACGTAAACGGTAATCCTTAACAATTTGTAAAATATATTGTTTTTGTTCTTCGCTTCTTGAAAAAATATTATTATAATCCTGCATTATACCCTTTCAGCGGTATCGTTCACTACTTTTAAACTTAAAAGAGTTTTTTTTTTAGCTTCAATAAACTTTTTGTTACTCGGCCATTTTGTGGGAGTTGTTTTTAAAAACTCTTCAGATAATTCAAAACGCTTAAAAATGGCTATAGTGTTTATATTCACAAACTGTGCAATACCTTTTTTGATAACATCATCTACGTTCAAAGTGTTTATTAGGGCCTTTTTGCTATTTACATCAGATTCATTCTTCAAAGCTTTTACCATTTTTTTTTTTGGTTTCGACTGGTACATTTTCATCAAAAAATGCCAAAGCAAAAGCGACGGTAGCAATTTCACTTTCAACACTTTGATATTGACTTAATACTGTAATAAGCATAAAATCGTGATACGGAGCTTTTATAGGTGATGTAGCGCAAAACCAAGCCTCAACGTACACTTTGACAATAAAATTGGAAACATCGCAAAGAGCATTTAGTTTAACCTCTGTTAAATCGAACTCGTCTCTAAACAAAAATATTTTTAAGGTATATATTGCCTTTGACATCCATCTTGCGTGATGCATAGCGCCTGGGGCTCGGAATTTTATACATGATCGGGTTGGTGTTTTTCCGAGAAATATTAGAGCAAGTTCTATAAATTCCCTATAGTCATCTCGCGGGTGTTTTTCCTGCAGAACATTATTAAGAAAACTTGTAATTCGCTCTACATCACATAAACTAATAGCGTTTTTAACTTTCTCATTTTCGATACCGATTCTGCAATTATCAATGTTTATTGATGGCCAGCACTTCTGAGATCGTTGAAATATTTGAACATTAGGAACTGTCTTGCAAAATTTAATATCAAAAACGCTTTTAAGAATAAGTTCAAAGATGTGATGCCTACAAGCCAAATATAGCAGACCTATCTTGTGTATTTTCAATTATGGAACAAGTTCCATTGAATCGTCCAGTATTAACTGCTGTTGTATCGAAAACTAAAGCTTTTACATAATCTTGTAGACCCCATTCAAAAAGCGATTTGCAAATAGCATGTGCTTGTGCTCTTCCAGTACCACTACCAAGAGAAACACATATTTTTTTCATACAGAAATGAAGAGCGGGTATTCCCCTTTTTTCTTATCGTTAAATCATGATTTTTAACTGTGGATCAATTGATGGGAATTCCCGAGATGACGAGAATCATTATCATTACGTACAACGCAGGTGTGGTTATAATAGCAACTCTAACTTTGAACAAAGAATAACACAAATTAGCTGTAGCAGCTAAAAAACTTGTTTGAATATTAGCGGGAATTCCCGTCATTAGTTTAATTAAAGACAAGTGAATAACAGGAAATCCCGCATTAAAGTCGAAAGGGTTAATATTAACCTGTGCGGCTTAAATTCGGCAACTCCCGTCATTTCTTTAATATAGTCCCAAAATCCTTACCTGAAAATCTTAATTCATCATATTCATATTGCAAAAATTTACTTTAAATCAAAGTATGTAGATATCTTTTTAAACAATAAAAAATATAAAAAAAAACAAAAAAATACTTGCTACAAATAAAATTAAAATATCAATGCTTCAAGTTTTTTTTTTTCATGTAATGCCTACACTTAAGTAAATAAAATCACAAATATAAACATATGTATAAATCCATGGTTTTTCGTTTATTTTTTTTTTCTTAATTCAGTAGATATTGGAGATATGAAAAAAGTTTGTGAGCAAAGGTTGTTCCTCTGAGTTTTGTCTATAACTTTTACTAACAAATTTTTTTTGTAAAATAGATATTAAAGAAGTTATTGACAATTAAAGTCAAAAATCAGGTATTTTGCAAATTTTGGGCGGCTCAGGGACACCTTTTCCCCTTATCCGATTGAGCTCAAATTTTCAAGGGAGTATTTTTTTAGCAATTCGAACCAATCTGGGGGGTGCCGTGAAACAAATTCCAAATTTGAAAAATAACTGGCACATTAATACCAAATTCTATTTTTCTAGAACGCTTTGGTAGTCTGTCTAACATGAAAATACCTCTAAAATATGGAATATTTTTTGACAAGTATTTCAGGTCGAGATCAGTGATGGATTAGTGGTCTCTTAGGTAGCATTTCTAAAAGTTTTTTGGTTTCTCTTTACAAACCAATCCATATCCCTTTTTATATGGTGTGAGGTAAAGACCTTTTCCCATTGCTTCATCAAGTTGATTTTTAGCATCCTTTGCGGCATTTATAGCTTTTGCTATGGCTGCACCACCACCAGTTAAACTACCAATTGCACCAAGAGCAGTTAGAATTGGTATTAGAGGTAAAAAACCACCAATTTTTGGAACATTTATTACTCGAGGAATTACAGCATGAGACTTTTTCCCTTTAAAAGAGTTTTTAATGACTTTACGAGCAATCCTAATAGCAGAGTTAATATCTTGCGGCTTTTCTTTCTTTAAAGTTTTTGTTGCTGTTTTTATTGTTGCATTGAAAAGTTTTCTTCCACTAGATTTATTTACTTTTGAATCTTTATTTATGTTATTCTTCTTCAAACCCATGCCTAATTTTCTTTTTGCTTTCATTGTGTTTGTTACCAAGTAAGCAAATGATTTTTCTGGTAGAGTACTGTCTTTTGAAAGAACTCGTTCCCAAGCTTTATTTTCAAGAATTTTATCAGCTTGATGTCTTATATTTATGTCTTTATTGTTTGAATATACTATATCATGTTCCTTGCAAGCTGCGTCTAATTTATTTATTCCTTTATCTCCCCGATTTAAACGTTTTTTCAGTTTTGTTCCAGGGCCACAATATTGATATCCAGGAAGATGTAGTTCAATAGGTAGAGAGTTTATTATTTTATTCACTAAACCTTCTCCGATGACTGTTCTTTTATAATTAATCTCTTTGTTATAGTGTATAACCATTTTATTTTATTCTATAATAAAAAAAATATTAATTATATATTATTAGTATCAGTTATAAAGATGCGCTTAATTAAACAACATAAAAATATTTCCATTCGCAATATTGATTCTTCAGCGCATAGCAATTCAAAAATAAGGCACAGTTCTTTATTACCGAATTCTATTCGAGCGCTGATAGTCGGTCCATCGAATTGTGGGAAGACTAACGTTATGATTGGATTGTTGGAAAGTCCTAATGGTTTAAAATTTGAGAACATCTATTTATACTCAAAATCACTATATCAACCAAAATATTTAAATATTTAAGGAAACTAATAACACCAATTAAAGGAATGGGATATTATACATTTTCAGATAATGAATCAGTAATATCTCCTTATAAAGCAAATTCTAACTCAATTATGATATTTGATGATGTTGCATGTGAAAAGCAAAATAACATACGTGCATACTTTTGTATGGGTCGACACAAAAATATTGACTCATTTTATTTATGTCAAACTTATACAAGAATTCCAAAACATTTGATACGAGACAATGCTAATATGATTATAATGTTTAAGCAAGATGAAATGAATGTGAAGCATGTTTATAGTGATCATGTGGCAAGCGATATGAGTTTTCAAAACTTTTATGAAATTTGTCGAGAATGTTGGAAAGATAAATATGGATTTTTGGTGATTAGTAAAGACGACGAATTGAATAATGGACGATACCGAAAGCAATTTGACAATTTCATAACAATATAAATTATTATACATATTACATTTAAATATTAGTATAACATTGAACTTTTAACATACTACAACTTAGTACATATTTGTGTAGGATCGGTGCCTAATGGGTTAAGAAGATCAGCTAGGCAACGGAATGTTAGAGCAGAGTAGTTGAGTGACATTTTTTGCATACAGACAGACTAGTGTGGCAGGTCGGTTTTGCGAAGTCAGAAAAGAGTCTTTTAGCAATAACTGAAGATACAAGTCGACGGTCGGACAGTTTAATAATAATAAGTTTTATTTTAATAATAGTGCATAAGTGCTTAGTTTAAGTTTTCTTTCAATAAAGTGAATTAATGAATTGATAATTGTACCTATAAACTGTGAAATGTGTTTGTTTTGAAGCTGAAAGTAGTAAGAGAGACTACAAATGGGGGCTCAACCGGGATCAATCGAAAGCAAGCCAAAAGATGAACAGAAGTGATTGAAAGAAGCTTAACTAAAAACAAAAACAGTATCTATGTGTAATAAAGTGTGTGTTTTTAAAAAAAAAAAGCAAAGAACTAAAAAGAAACAACCCCTAAATGTTGTTTGTTAATAAGTCGTTACAGTGACCTTGATGTGTTGTTAATATACAAGTACAACAACAACATTTTGAAGCACATATTTATGTAAGAAGTTGGTAGAAATATGTGCGGAATTTTGAGTGTCTAAAAAAAAAACTGTAAAGAAGAAAAAGATGTTGAGAAAAAACACACATATAAATTAAAGAAGAGAACACACAGAACAGTGAAGTGGAGTGAAACATATTTAATATGTATAAACAGTGAAGTGGAGTAAAATAAAATGATGAGTACCAACAGTGCACACAATAATGTGTATGAGTGGTAAAAACAATGAGTTACTCATATAAAACCTGTTTGTGAATTTATTTTGAGAGAAGAAAATAGCCGTTACAAATTATATAAAAGAAAAAGAAGAACAAGAAGTTAAAGTTGAGAACTTTGAAGAAAAAACATTATCGACTGTTTTTATGTACGAGAAGAAGAACTGTTACAAGAGTGTTCAGAAAATAAATTGATGTGCGTGTATGGCTTAATGAAGTGAGAAGCTGTATGTATATATTGATGCAGTTGCTATGAGTAATAAGATGTATTGATGCAGCTGCTATGAAAAATAAGATGTATTGATGTGAGCGAGCTGGTCAACATACCATTCTGCTGCAGAGGAGAGAAGCTGGGAGGAGTTACACTTTTAGACGTTCATAAGAGGTACTGAAGGTTTATAATTGTTTTGTTTTGAGTATTTTTATTTGAAGTAACGTAAATTTTAAAAAGTTTGCAAGTTGATGCAAGCATAATAAATTGTTTTCAATTGATGTATAGAGTATTAGGCTACGCCTAATTTTTTTTGATTTTAATTTTTTGAAGTAACGTAAAATTTAAAAGTTTGCAATTCAATGCAGGCATAATAAATTGTTTTTAATTGGTGTATGAGTATTAGGGTGAACCTAATTTTTTTTATTTTTATTTAATTTTTATGATTCATTTTTAACTTTTGATGTAATACCATTATATTATTTTAGATTATAGTCATTGTATTATTAATCTTATTGTATCTGAATTAATTTGATTTTCTTATAGTATTTTGATTGATTTAATTTTACTGAATTTTTATAATATTGTAATATTTGACTTTTAAGACGACATGGAACTATTAGAGATTTTAGGGCTGAATGTTGATGAGTTGAAGGTTAAGTGTAGTGAACTGGGTTTAGACGCGGACGGAACTAAGACTGTTTTGCAGGAACGGGTGATTAAGTTTTATGGATTTGGGCAGCAAGCTGATGGGGGAAACTCGGAATACGGCGAAGCGGCATCTGTTATTCTACGACCAGTGGGCGCAGAACGTCCTGGACCTTCTACATTCACATTGAAGGATATTGCAGACACGTTATCTAAATTCTCAGGCGAGGGGCAACCCGAATTAGAACAGTGGTTGAGCGATTTTGAAGATTGCGCATTTACCGTCGGATGGAATGAGTTGCAGAAATATGTCTACGCGCGGCAATTGCTTTCTGGAGCAGCAAAAATATTTTGTCGAAGTCAGTCTAGAGTACGAGATTGGTCAGCGTTAAAAATTGCTTTGAGAAGGGAGTTTGGAGTAAGACTTTCAGCGATAGAAGTCCACCGTATGCTCAAGAATAGAAGGAAGCGTCCTAGTGAGAGTTTTAGGGAATACCTGTATAGTCTTATGGAGATTGGTGCACCAATAGCTTTGGATGAGGACAGTATTATAGAATACTTTATCGAGGGGATACCCGATAGCAAGGCAAATAAGACAGTTCTTTACCAGGCGACGGATATTGAGGATTTGAAATCGAAATTGAAGGTGTATGAAAAGGTAACGAAACCTGCTCAGGCATCGAATTTCAACAGAACGCGACAGAGGCCTGATGAAACTCCTGTAGAGACAAAGAAGCAAGATGAAGTAGTTGTAAAGAAGCAGGTCGAGAGAGTTCAACGCTGTTACAATTGCGGTGAAAGAGGTCATGTGGTCAAGGACTGTACCGAAAAACAACCGAGGTGTTTTAAGTGCAATGAGATGGGCCACAAATCCTTCAACTGTAAAAAGGCGAAGAATTCTGGAAGTGAAGCTAGGGAGAGTGAACGTAGTGGCATTGTACATACTTTATCATCCCCAGAGAGTCCTGAATCGCGTGAAGTTTTGTTGTCTCGATCTAATAGAGTATTTAAAGATGTTACGATACTTGGATTGGAGATATCGGCTATTGTGGATACAGGTAGTGACATCAGCTGTGTAAGATATGATTCCTTAATGATGATGAGGGACGTAAAGGTGAGTGCTGAAAGAAGAAAGATGTTGGGAATAGGTGCGAAGGAGATAGAGACGATTGGTGCTTTCGAGACTGATGTTGATTTAGATGGTGTATCAGTGCCAGTCAAATTCCACATAGCACGTGAATGTGATATTTTATATTCTGCTGTATTGGGAAACGATATTCTCGAATATGTTGACATTTTTGTTAACGCTGATGGAGCGAAGTTCTCATTAAAGTCTTCGAAGCCTGAGGTAAAATCTGATGTTGTGGAGATGCATAATTCTAACGACGGGTATGATGAAGTCGTTCGAGAATTTGGTAGGATTTGTGTTGCTACACAATCCAATGAATTTGATGTAACCCACTTGAAAAGTGAGGATAAGGAGGTTATTTTAAAGATGATAGATGATTATAACCCGAGTAAACCTGAGATTTTCCCAGTGAAGATGAAAATCTTACTTAAAGATGAGATTCCAGTGTGTCACAACCCTCGAAGAATATCTTATGCAGATCAGCAGACTGTTGACCAACAAGTTGCGGAATGGCTGAATGAGGGTATTGTAAAGCCTAGTTGTTCAGAGTATTCATCGCCCGTAGTTTTAGTATCTAAGAAGGACGGTACTAAGAGATTATGTTGTGATTACCGGCGTTTGAACGAGAAGATTGTGCGTGACCACTTTCCGATGGCAGTTATTGATGATGTGCTGCAGCGTCTACAGAAGGCGAAAGTGTACACGACTTTAGACTTGAAGAACGGTTTCTTTCACGTACCGATTGAGGAAGATAGCCAACGATATACATCGTTCGTGACACATAGTGGACAATTCGAATTTTTGTATGTACCATTCGGTATTTCAAATTCGCCAGCCGTGTTTTGTCGGTATATATCGGCAATATTTCATGAGTTGATAATGGATGGCACAATCGTAGTGTATATGGACGATATGGTAATACCATCCAAAGATGAATATGAGGGTGTGGAGAAATTGCGGAAAGTTTTGAAAGTCGCGGCATTAAACGGACTTAGTATAAAATGGAGCAAGTGTCAATTTTTGAAGAGAAGGATATCATTTTTAGGCTATATATTGGAGAATTCAACCATTTTACCATCGACAGAGAAAACAGTAGCAGTTGAGAAATTTCCAGTTCCACGGGATCGAAAGGCGGTACAGCGATTTTTAGGCTTGACTTCTTATTTTCGACGTTTTATCCCAAGTTATGCATTAGTGGCGAAACCATTGTCGGATTTATTGAAGAAGAATGCGAGTTTTAGGATGAACGATGAAGAAGTCTTGGCTTTTCAGCAGCTGAAATCGGCTTTAGTTGGAGCTACCGTGTTAAGATTGTTTAATCCCAGTGCCGAGACGGAGATACATTCGGATGCAAGTAAGCATGGTTATGGTGCGGTACTTTTGCAGAAGGATTCGGAAGATCTACAACTACATCCTATCCAATATATGAGTCGGAAAACTACCCCAGCTGAAGAAAAATACCACTCATATGAGTTAGAGGTATTAGCCATCATAGAGGCCTTGAAGAAGTGGCGGGTATATGTGATGGGCATGAAAGTGAAGATCGTTACAGATTGCAATGCGTTTGCAATGACGATGAGAAAACAAGACGTACCACTGAGAGTAGCAAGATGGGCTCTCTTTCTCCAAGATTTCGACTATGTTATCGAGCATAGATCTGGAACGAAGATGCGACATGTAGATGCCTTAAGTAGAGTCTCATGTTTGATGATGGAAGACTCGTTACGCCACAGGATTAGAGATGCACAACTTAAAGATGAATGGATAAAGGCAGTTAGCAAGATTTTGGAGACACAGAGCTATGAAGATTTCTACTTGAAATATGGTATAGTACACAAAGATCCAGCCAAGGAGCTAGTTGTTATTCCGTCAAGTATGGAACGAGAAGTTATAGAAATGGCTCATCGACAAGGACATTTTGCAGCGAAGAAGACTGCTGACCTGGTGGAAAAGACCTTTTATGTCCCTAAGTTGAACTCAAAAGCTGAGAACGTGGTCAAGAGTTGCATTGAGTGCATTATGACTGAATCGAAGACTGGTAAGAAGGAGGGACTACTAAACCCGATTGATAAGGCAGACAAACCATTGATGACATATCATTTGGACCACGTAGGCCCCATGGAGCCGACGAAGAAGCAATATAACCACATTTTGGTTGTCGTAGATGCGTTCTCGAAATTTGTATGGCTTTATCCTACAAAGAGTACGGGCACAGGCGAAGTCGTGGATCGTATGCGTAAGCAGGCGGCGATATTTGGAAATCCAGTGCGTGTGATTACCGATAGAGGTACTGCTTTCACATCCAATGAATTTAGTAGTTATTGTGCAGAGGAAGGTATACAGCATTTGCTGATCGCAACAGGGGTACCCAGAGGTAACGGACAGGTGGAGAGAATACATCGAATTGTTATCCCCATGTTAACCAAGTTATGCCTTGAAGATCCGAAGAATTGGTATCGACATGTTGATAGAGTGCAGAAGATAATAAATAACACACCCACAAGAAGCACGGGAAATACGCCTTTTGAAGTGATGACTGGTCTTAAGATGAGGACTAAGTTTGATGCGGATATACGTCAGATGCTGGAGGAAGTAGCGGTCAACGAACTCCACCAAGAGAGAGATGCCCTACGAGATGAAGCAAGAGAGAAGATCCTGAAAATTCAGCAGGAGAACAAATGTTCCTTTGATAGGAACCGCGTGCCTGAAAGAGAATATGATTTGGATGAATTGGTCGCTATCAAACGAACACAGTTTGGAACCGGCTTAAAGCTCAAACCCAAGTATTTAGGACCCTATAAGGTCATAAGAAAGATGAATCATGGACGGTACGAGGTTCAGAAGGTTGGAGAGTTTGAAGGTTCTAGGAGATGTACCACGGTCGTGGAATATATGAAGCCTTGGACCACTACATTCGGGTCGAATGCTATATCAGGAGGGCCGAATGTAGGATCGGTGCCTAATGGGTTAAGAAGATCAGCTAGGCAACGGAATGTTAGAGCAGAGTAGTTGAGTGACATTTTTTGCATACAGACAGACTAGTGTGGCAGGTCGGTTTTGCGAAGTCAGAAAAGAGTCTTTTAGCAATAACTGAAGATACAAGTCGACGGTCGGACAGTTTAATAATAATAAGTTTTATTTTAATAATAGTGCATAAGTGCTTAGTTTAAGTTTTCTTTCAATAAAGTGAATTAATGAATTGATAATTGTACCTATAAACTGTGAAATGTGTTTGTTTTGAAGCTGAAAGTAGTAAGAGAGACTACATTTGTATCTACTATTTTTAACCGATTTCTACCTAACCTAATCCAATATCTAAAATAATATCATCGCTGTTATAATACCAGATAGCTGATTTAACATATTATCTTATACCAAGGCTGAAAGCTGATCTGATAATGTAACATCATTAATCTAGACACTAATTCATAACTTGATAAGAAAACCAAATTAATTATTTAAAATGAATAAAAATGTATTGAGGGATTTGATAAAAACGAGAAATGTATTGAAGAAAAAACTTCGTAGTATGAAAGTTGGTGAGGCAGATATGCATGACCAACTTAAAGATACATTTAAACCCATAACAGAACCTTTGAATGACTTTATTAAAAACTCAAAAACTATAAAAACAATTCCAAAACTTAAAAATAAGGAACTTAAACATGAATTCACTATTAATTCAAATCCTATATCTAAAATACCAGCGATTAACAAAAGTACTCCAAAGAAGATTTTTGAAGAAACATTATTAAACTCAAGCAACTCAGATGATTACGATGATTTTTACTCTCAGATAGAAACTGAAAATTTAAATAGTAATAGAAATGACGAAGATTTAGTACATTTACAAAAAATTAATGAGTTAGATAATCTTTATGGTCCACATAGAGATTCTAATAATGAGTGGAAATTTGGTGACAGTAAGATTAACTTCAATGACGATAAAATTATAATTGGAAATCAAATATGGGCTCTTACACCAGGATTATTTTCATTAATGTTTCATAAAACTCCAAAGAACTATGATAAATCTGAACTTGAAATTTATAAAAAAATATTGATTAATACAAATGCATACAAACGAGATTTTCAAGCTGATGGTAAAATAAGAGGTACGAGAGCCTATAAATATAAACACATTATTGGAAAATTATTTAAAGATAAAAATATGAAGCAATCTATACCCTCGACATCATCACATGAAACAGCAAACCAGAATTATATTGGTACTGGATTAATGAGTGTCAATTCACAGAAACCTAACTATATATATTGGGATGATCCAAATGAGTTGGTAGATCGACTTAGACTACTAATAGCATCACAAGCTGCTGGTCATACGAATCACAATAACGAGATTGTATCAATTATTGAAGAATTATATGAAGCTAACATTATACAATAATATTAATTTAAATTAACTATGTCTGTTGATAAATTTGGACACTACCTGAACCTATACCTATTCGGTTCATATTTTTTAATCATGATATATATCGTTGGAAAGGTATTTTTAATACCTCTTATTTAGTGTATTACAAATTATCAAGCACCCAGTAGTTCCCGAGATATAGGCCTATATATTTTCAACTTTAAGGGCCCGCCCCCTCGAAAATAGGCGTGACCGCCAACAAATTTTTTTTTGCTGGTATCTCCTCTAAAAGCCCTATTGGATTTTGTTTTTTTTTAGCAAAATCACTAAAACCGAATTGTACCCTTTTTATACCCTTCACCATCGTGAGAAGGGTATATATAAGTTTGTCATTCCGTGTGAAATTTCCACAATATAATTTTCCGACCCTATAAAGTATATATATTCTGGATCCTTATAGATAGGGAAGTCGATTAAGCCATGTCCGTCTGTCTGTCTGTCTGTCTGGATGTTGAAATCAGTTTTTTGAAGTCCCAAGATATATTCGGGATCCAAACCTTCAATAATTCTGTCAGAAGTGCTTTCGAAAAGTTTGCTATTTAAAATCAGCAAAATCGGTTTAGGTTAACCAGAGTTATGAACCAATATGTGAGACCACCGCCATAAAAATTTGATATTTTTCGTCCATTTTATTGCAATATTTTGAAATATATTGCAGATAATACCATGAAATTTTGTATACGTTGTTTGTACTATAAGAAAGTGTGCGGAAAATAGTAAAAATCGGTCCATGATTTCTCATAGCTCCCATACAAATATATATATTCCCGAAATATGGCTTAATGATAAATAAATGCCTATAAAATTGGAATATCTAGACAAAATTCAGCAAACATAAGTCTTATACAAAAAGAAATCGCGAAACGAAATTTTTTTTAGTTCGGTCCATGTTTGACCATAGACCCCATATAAAGTCCACTTACAAAATTCACTTTAATACATATAAAACAGATATGAATAATGTTAAACGGCTAAAATTTGACATAAATACTCTTTATAGGCAAATAAATTGTTGTACTAAATTTTATGGTGGTCGGCCCACAACTGGTCATAGCTCCCATACAAGGACCACATCTGAAAAAGAGATTTTTCCCTATATATATTGTATAAATATCGGTACCGACTCAAAACTTTGTACAGATCATTTTAATATATACAAAAATTATCCCACAAAATTTTGTGAATTTTGGTATATTTTTAACCGTATGCCCCATATAAAGCCCTTTTCCGAAAATCACTTTAATACTCATAAATCGCTTATAAATAAGGGTACCAAATTTTACACGGATCATTTACATACATGCCTAAATCTAACACCTGGATTTTGAGAATATCGGTCCATATTTGACTATATCCCCCACATAAGGTCCACTCTCGAAATCCGCGTTAATACTAATATATATCGTATATATAGCGTTATTATGTTGAAATTCGACGTGAAATATCCTCATTTGCATGAAAATAACTGTTCCAAAATTTAAGAAGATCGGCCCATAATTTGTCATAGCTGCCATATAAGAACCATTTCCAAAAAACAAATAAATTCGGGTCAAAAAATATTCTTTTCGGATTTATCCCATATTCGGTCCATATTTTATAATCATGATATATATCGTTGGAAAGGTATTTTTAATACCTTTTATTTAGTGTATTACAAATTATCAAGCACCCAGTAGTTCCCGAGATATAGGCCTATATATTTTCAACTTTACGGGCCCGCCTCCTCGAAAATAGGCGTGACCGCCAACAAATTTTTTGTTTGCTGGTATCTCCTCTAAAAGCCCTATTTCATTTTTTTTTTTTTTTTGAGCAAAATCACTAAAACCGAATTGTACCCCTTTTTTATACTCTGTTTGTTAAATTACACTGATGATTATTATGAACATAAGACAGACTCTGTAAATTATGGTAAGATTTGGTAATTAAATCAATTAAAATGGTAAAATTTAGACAACATTTCAAAATATTTAACATAAATTATGTTGGTCGTAAAATTGTCTTTCAAAAAATATATCAAATACTAATAAAATTTACACTAAGACTGAATAGAAAACACAGAATTAGGATATTCTAGTCTAGTGTAGTTTCTGTATTTCTTATTACGTTTAGGTGAAGGGTATTTAAGATTCGGCACAGCCGAATATAGCACTCTTACTTTTTTATACTCTGTTTGTTAAATTACACTGATGATTATTATGAACATCAGACAGACTCTGTAAATTATGGTAAGAATTGGTAATTAAATCAATTAAAATGGTAAAAATTAGACAACATTTCAAAATATTTAACATAAATTATGTTAGTCGTAAAATTGTCTTTCAAACAATATATCAAATACTAATAAAATTTACACTAAGACTGAATAGAAAACACAGAATTAGGATATTCTAGTCTAGTGTAGTTTCTGTATTTCTTATTACGTTTAGGTGAAGGGCATTTAAGATTCGGCACAGCCGAATATAGCACTCTTACTTTTTTATACTCTGTTTGTTAAGTTACACTCAAGATTATTATGCACATCAGACAAACTCTGTAAATTATGGTAAGAATTGGTAATTAAATCAATTAAAAATTATGAAAATTAGACAAAATTTCAAAATTTTTAACATAAATTATTTTGGTCGTAAAATTGTCTTTCAAACAATATATCAAATACTAATAAAATTTGCACTGACTGAATAGAAAACACAGAATTAGGATATTCTAGTCTAGTGTAGTTTCTGTATTTCTTATTACGTTTAGGTGAAGGGCATTTAAGATTCGGCACAGCCGAATATAGCACTCTTACTTTTTTATACTCTGTTTGTTAAATTACACTGATGATTATTATGAACATCAGACAGACTCTGTAAATTATGGTAAGAATTGGTAATTAAATCAATTAAAATGGTAAAAATTAGACAACATTTCAAAATATTTAACATAAATTATGTTAGTCGTAAAATTGTCTTTCAAACAATATATCAAATACTAATAAAATTTGCACTGACTGAATAGAAAACACAGAATTAGGATATTCTAGTCTAGTGTAGTTTCTGTATTTCTTATTACGTTTAGGTGAAGGGCATTTAAGATTCGGCACAGCCGAATATAGCACTCTTACTTTTTTATACTCTGTTTGTTAAGTTACACTCAAGATTATTATGCACATCAGACAAACTCTGTAAATTATGGTAAGAATTGGTAATTAAATCAATTAAAAATTGTGAAAATTAGACAAAATTTCAAAATATTTAACATAAATTTTGTTGGTCGTAAAATTGTCTTTCAAACAATATATCAAATACTAATAAAATTTGCACTAAGACTGAATAGAAAACACAGAATTAGGATATGCTAGTCCTATAACCAGTGTAGTGTTTGTATTTCTTAGTACGGTTAGGTGGAGGGTATTTAAGATTCGGCACAGCCGAATATAGCACTCTTACTTGTTTCTTAAGTGAATGTTTATGTAGAATATAATTTTTTAATAAAAGATTTACTGCCGCTATTATTATTAGAATTAGTGTAAGTGTCCATAATGAATTAAGTTCATTTGTATGATCAATTATTTCTACGTTATTAACCACGTTGGCATTTGGGTTTTCAATTTTAGATTGTGGCTTGCCCATTATGAGAGGAAAAAAAATGTTCCTATTGTTTATTCTACTGTTCAATTTAAAGGATCACAAAATTATCTTTTTTTTTCTTCTTTCTTTTTCTATCTTTAACGACCCCATTTTTTTATCATGAACATCGTTTCCTGCGCTATCATTTCTCTACTTTCTATATCTTCCATAGTTGGAACTCTATCAATTCCCATCTCTTTCCATAGCCATGTTAGCCATATTAAAAATTCTTCCTTGCCCTTTTTTTTCCTTTCTTTATCTGCAGTTGTGTAGTACCTTCTAGGCATATTGAGAAAAGAGGAAAAAGAAAATTTGTCTGTGTCGTTTATTTATTTATGTAATGCTAGAGGGACTCGTAAGTATCGTAGCATTTATAATCTTAAATCTATGCAATACTAGAGGGACTCGTAAGTATCGTAGTATTACAGTTTTAGTATAAAAGTATTAGTTTAGAAATAGCCATTGAATCCAGCTTGTGGAATTAATATTTTATGAAAATTTCCGAGTACAGATTAGTCACGTGAGAAATTAAAACTTAACTTTAATGCAAATTGATCACGCAAAAAAAAATTAAAAAAAACCCGCACAATCAATTTTTACAAACAATATTTTTTTAATTCAAGGATAATATATTTGAATCAAATCTTAAATTAACACAACTTGTTTATATATAAAAAGTAATATTAAAGATAAACTTACGAAAACGTTTATGTTGCTTGATTTGATGTTGTTGTTGGTGTTGATTTTGTTGGAGTTGTTGTCGTCATTGTTGTTTCTGTTGCTTTTGTTGTGGTGGTCTTTTGGATACTTCCACCCTTATTTCTTCTTGCTGCCCAGGCAAAATTCGTTGTCTAGTGACTTCTTCTTGGAGTAACTTGGCTGTTTTTTTTTTTTTGATCTTACATGATTTGAGTTTTTGTTTGTTTTAATTTTATTTGTTGACCACTTTTGTTGTTTTTTTTCATTTATTGATGTTATTTCACTTCGATTTTTTTTTTTTTGTTTATCAACTTTTAGTTTTTATTTAATTTTCATTCATTAATTTTATGGATTTCCGTAGATTGTATTTTATTAATTTTTAGTTTTGTTGATGTTTCAATTTTAATTGAGCAAAGTAAGGAAGAAACAATTTGTAATATTTTCTTTTCTCTATAAATTTATCACTTATTTGCCTAGTCTTTTCTAGTTTTTCTCTTAGAAAAAACAAATGTTAAACGTTTTTCAATTTAATAATTTCATCTATAGTTGTTTGTAGCTAATTTTATTTGCAAAAGCCAGTATCACAATTATTTTTATTTATTTTAAATACTGGCAGGATCGCCATGTAATATGTTTTATTTATTTATTTAAAACTAGCTAAACCCGGTGTGCTTTGCTACCCCCCTCCCCCTCGTCATAAAATAAAATAAAACGTATTTATATATTTACAAACATTTATTTATTTAATTTTAATGTATTTATTGCAATGCTTTAGGCGAGACCATGCCCCTTTGTCCACTTACATAGTCAAGAATTTATTATTTCGTAAGAATATCCTGTTGTGAAAATTTAATGACGATCGGTCCAGTAGTTAAGACTATATTACGATGTTTAATTTTCCTAAAAAGGGGCGTGGTCACACTCACTTTTCTCCTGGTACGTATTCCTAATTATGCCAATACCATATGTACCAAATATCACCGACGAACGTCAAAAAATGCCCAAAATATGGCGGGTTAAATTTGTGGGTTATATGGGCGGTGCCACCCCCGTTTGTACAATCAAAACTTCATATAGCCTATTATTCCTTCCAGAGTCACAGTAACATGCTGTAAAAATTTCAGACAGATTGGTCCAAGGGTTTGGCCTCCTATTAAGCACAAACATACAGACACACATTCATTTATATATATATATATAGTGGGCGTGTGTTTATGATAAGTGTCGTATAGCTTACGGATGGTAAGGTAACAAAGACACATTTGGGACGCTATCATGATCGTACAGAAGGTATGGCCATGGTGACAATAAAAACACGCTACAAGTCACATGACACAAAACCAAAAAAAATTAGCTTAATCTCATAGTAGGGAAATATGAAAATCTTTTTTGCGATCCCAATGAAAAATTAACATTTACGACATCGGTTGTTGCTGAAATACAAACTAAAGATGAAAGCGCAATATATTCCAGATACTATCCGTATCCAATGAATCTAAAAGATGAGGTTGAGTTACAGATTAAAGACTAACCGTCTAATTCATAAAACTTACAACAGGTTTATAAGATGTTTATAAAACAAATTTTGTATGGAAGTTTGCTTTATAGACCTGTTATAAACCTGTTGTAAGTTTTTATGAATTAGACGGTTATTAAACAACGGCATAATTCGACCATCTCGGTCAGCATACAATTCACCTATATGGATCGTGCCGAAAAAAGCAGATGCGTCCGGAAAGAAAAAATACCGTTTGATTATCGACTATCGAAAACTAAATGACGCTACTATACCCGATAAATACCCAATACCAAATATAAATGACATTTTACCGCAGTTATCAAGAAGTAAATGGTTTTCTGTAATTGATCTAAAAAGCGGGTTTCATCAAATTCCTTTAAAGGAAAGCGATATGAAAAAAACCGCGTTCTCCGTGAACAATGGCAAATATGAGTTCACAAGACTACCCTTTGGGCTGAAAAATGCTCCATCAATATTTCAAAGAGCCCTGGATGATGTTTTACGAGAACATATAGGCAAGATCTGTTTTGTCTACATTGACGATATAATCATCTTTGCTGAGGATGAGGAAAGACATTTAATGAATCTTCAAACCGTATTCGAAACCCTGGAAAATGCGAACCTAAAAGTTCAGCTAGACAAATGTGACTTTCTTAAAACAGAAGTCGAATTTTTGGGATTTATAGTATCTAACAAAGGTATTAAAACACATCCAGAGAGAGTGAAGTCCTAAAAACTCTTAAAGATCTTAGATCCTTTCTAGGACTATCAAACTTCTACAGACGCTTCGTCAGGGACTACGCTAAATTAGCAAAGCCCCTGACTGTGCTTTTGAGAGGGGAGAAGGGACGAATATCCAAACAATCCTCTAAAAATATAAAATTAGACCTTGACGAAGAAGTAATAAATTCTTTTAATAAATTAAAAAATGTACTTATGTCTGAAGATGTCCTACTAGCCGGCTTTCAGCAAAGAATTCCATTTGACTACGGATGCGTCTAATTACGCTCTTGGAGCAGTATTGTCGCAAGAGGATAGACCTATAATTTTTCTATCTAGAACTTTGAGTAAATCAGAGGAGCATTATGCAACAAACGAAAAAGAATTACTTGCAATAGTGTGGGCTCTGAAATCTCTCCGAAATTATCTTTACGGTTCAACAAAGCTAAAAATCTTCACCGACCATATGCCCTTAACCTACACTTTAAATAATAAGAATTCAAATTTCAAACTTAAAAGGTGGAAAGCATTTTTAGAAGATTATAATTATCAACTTGTTTATAAGCCTGGAAGTACAAATGTTGTCGCCGACGCTCTATCTAGAATTCCCCAGGAGGTATCGCACATAAACACCATGACTGCGACGCTACATAGTGATGAAAGCTCGTCACACAATTTGATTCAATATACCGATGCACCACTTAACGCTTTCAAAAACCAAATTATATTAACCTCATTAGAGACACCCTCATACAAATTCCAAATAATTTTCCCAACATATCATAGGCACACAATATCGGAACCAGTTCTATCGACAGAAAACTTGAGTTCAATTTTAAAAAAGTATCTGAATCCTTCGGTTACAAATTGTATTAAAACTACTGATGATATCCTCGGTAAACTTCAGGAAATTTTTAGAGAAAAATTTAGTCAGTACAAAGTTAAATATACCAGAATCATGATAAAGGACCTTGTGAATGAGGAAGATCAGGAGAACGAAATTATTAAGGAGCACGAAAGAGCTCATAGAAATAGTCATGAGAACAAAACTCAAATTATAACTAGGTACTACTTTCCACAAATGCATGCGAAAATAAAGCGATTGACAAAGCTATGCAAAGTTTGCAGGGAAACTAGTATGACCGTCACCCTAACAAAGTCCAGGACAAATCGTTCATATAGATTCTTTATAACAGATAAAAAGACAGTCTTGACAACCATTGGTAAATTCTCAAAATACGCACAGGTTAAATTGTTAAAATCCAGAGCGACAGAGGACCTAAAGGAACCGTTAAGAGAAGTTCTTCTGGCTTTTGGTATGCCTGAAATAGTCGTAATGGACAATGAAAAATCACTTAATTCCATGGCAATAACTTTCATGTTAGAAAATCAATATAACGTAAAAATTTTCAAGATACCCCCGTATTCTAGTTCTGTCAATGGGCAAATTGAAAGATTTCATTCAACATTGACGGAAATAATGAGGTGTCTTAAGGCAGAGAATTTTCATACTTCTTTTTCGGAACTTCTTCACAAGTCTGTATACGAGTATAATAACTCCGTACATTCCACCACTCTTAGGAAACCAGTGGATGCGTTTTTAGGTAGGCACAAGTCTGACGATCCCGAAAAACTCGAAAAGGATAGACTGGAAATTATTGAGAGAATAAAAAGGAAACAGGCGAAAGACATAGAATTCCACAATAAAACAAAAATACCCCCAAAGGATTATGAAGTAGGTCAAAAGGTTTACGTCAAAATTAATAAAAGGTTAGGGACTAAACTAAGTAAAAATTATACCGAAGAAATTGTCAAAGAGAATCGGAAAACTACCGTTGTTACAGACTCTGGTCGAGTCGTGCATAAGAATAACATCAGCAACTAAATTTCTTTTTCTCTCTCTTAGGGTCCTGTTTGCAATAGCGAATGCAGAAATAAAAATACTTGACTATTCCAACTCCCAAATTATCCCTATTAATACCGGTTATGCCAAGGTACAAACCGACCAGACAACCAATTTTGAACAATTCTTACCGTATTTTTAGTGGCATCGCCTTGTTGGAAAATAACTTCTCTTTTAGGATATAGTTTGGATAATATGGAGGTAGTCTTCTTTCTTGATACAGTAAAACTCCTCATAACCGGACACTCACCGTCGCAGTGTTTTTGTCCAATATGCCAGTATGTTGTATAACGAACGGTCAATTTATTTATTAACAATAATAAGGTGATATAGAAACCATACTAAGAAAAAAACACTTTTTAATGGATTCTGGAAAACGTGCAAAACTGAGTTAATTGAGTTGTTTTATGTTTTTATATTGAATTTTTTGTTTTTGTTTCGTTATCAATACTTTCAATATTATATTTCTTTCGTTATTTATCATTTTATGACCCTTTAAATGAAATCACATTGAGCATGCCCTCGGTTTTGCACGCCAGTGTATATTGTATATTTTAGTGAACTTTGAACATTTACTTATAACTTTATTGTATTGTCGATACTCAATTAATCCATTAAAAGCATCAACTCTTATGTGCTAAGTACTAAGTACAAAAGGTGTTTTTTAAGTATTCTATCATTATGTGCTAAAATCTCAATTTTGAAATAAAGTGGACTTGACACTTTTGGACATAAAGCTAACAAACTATTTCTACCACTTTGTATTTCTTTATTGTGTTAATATTAAAATTAAATATATCCTATTGTTACTTTCACACTAAGGGCCATTATTACAACTTACAAATAGTTATTTTTAGGATGCTATCTGACAGATAAATTGTTTTTGGTTATTACAAGTTAACATTAACCTAAAAAGTGACTGATAAGCTACCATCAGGTTTGTCCTCATGGTAACTTTACAAGTGAACTTTAAGAACTTGAAGCTGCCATATTTTCTGCTGAAGATATGGTAACTTCAATGACAGTTTTATGTCAAATTAAATTATTTAAACTTTTAAAATTAAAAAAATGGACAACAGATAGCGTTTATTTTATTTAAATGAGATAGAAAATATTTTTGAAAGCTTTCAGACTCAAAATAGAAGACCAAAAACATTTCGAGAACAAATAGATTATTTTGTGTACTATAATGAAATGGAGTTTGTGCAAAGATTCCGATTGAGAAAAAATACATGCAAATTCATTTTAGAAAAATTGGCATGTGCTTAGAATCAAACAGTCAGAGGTTTGTATCCACACGCAAATAGTTACTAGCAAAAATTAAAAAAAAATATTCTTCCAGATATTATTCTGTATCACCTAAGACAAAATTGCTACTAACGCTTAGATTTTATGCAAGTGGAAATTTTCTAATAACTGTTGGTGACTTTTGCGGTGTAAGGTGTTTCTACAGCAAGTCGAGTAGTAAAAGAAACTTCTTATGCTTTGGCTACTTTATCGAAAGATTTTATAAATTTTCCATCAGGTGCAATAGGAATGCAGGAAGTGGTGGCAGAGTTTTTTAAATCGCCAAATTTCCCAAAGTTATTGGAGCTATAGATTGCACTCACGTACGGATCCAATCACCAGGTGGAAATAACGCAGAAATATTTCGTAATAGAAAAGGATATTTCTCTTTTAACGTTCAAGCTGTGTGCAGTGCAAAACTTCTGTTTCAGGATTTGGTTGTAAGATGGCCTGGCTCGGCTCATGACAGCAACATATTTAAAAACAGCCGTTTAAAATTCCGTTTGGAAAATGGACATTTCAATAATTACGTTATTTTAGGTGATTCGGGATACAAGCAATGTAGTTATATGATGAAACCGTTATTAAATCCACAAACTAGACCACAAAACCTTTACAATGAATCGCAAATCCGTACTCGAAACACAATTGAAAGATGTTTTGGAGTTTGGAAGAGACGTCTGCCAATATTGTCAATGGGTTTGAGACTAGCTACAGAAACCAAAATGGCTGTTATTGTGGCATGTGGCGTCCTACACAATATTGCAATTATTGCAAACGATCCACTTCCACCACCAGATTAAACGTTGCCACCAGAACCCGTTGAAGAAAACGTCTCCGACAACCCTGTGGAACAAAATAATATTTTCAACAATGCAAACTCAGCGGCAAGAACTATTTTAATAGAAAACTATTTTGCAAGGTCAGTTTTTATTAATAATTTTCTTTATTGCAAACTTTTATAAACATAAACTTTTTTATTTTCAGTATTTCATAAAAATTACATCAAAGCAGCGATTAAAAAAGGATAATTCAAGAAAAACATTAATTAACACAAAAATTGCGGGTTTAAACTAATATAATGCAATTAAATAATCGAGCATGAGGTCAGTTTTTATAAAAAACTTTTATTTAAGAAATTTGTCTTTTTTAATTAAGAAACATTTATTTAACAAAAACAGCAAAATTTTGACACCCTTATGTGTATCTTTGTGAGGGGTTTAAATAAAATACATATATAACAATAACTGTATAATTTCCTTTAATTAAGTTGATGTTTTTTGTTTGGAAAGAAACTTCAACTTAAAAGAAATTATTTTATAATTATTGTTATATATTTTATTTAAACCCCTCAAAAAGATACACATAAGGGTGTCAAAATATTGATTTTTCTGTTAAATAAAAGTTTTTTAACTATAAAAGATAAAATTCTTAAATAAACACTTTTTACTTCGATTATTAGAACTAAGCCGTTGTAAGAGAACATTTCTTAATAATTCTTTTAAGATATCTCAAGCTAGATTAATTAACTGGACTACAACAAAAACTTAAATAAAAGTTAAAATATGTAAATAACAGACCTGGGGGGTCTCAATTACATTTTGTATTTAATTACACCTATAATTAGACAATTACATGTAATTGTAATTGAATTTTTTCAATTACAATTACATTTTTTTTGTAATTGAAAAAGAAGTAAAAATCAATTACAATTACATGTAATTGTAATTTAAGAAATCTTCAATTACAATTACATGTAATTGTAACTTAAGAAATCTTCAATTACAATTACATGTAATTGTAATTGGAAAAAAATCCAATTACAATTACATTTAATTGGGAAAAAAATTTCATTAAGTAATTTAAAAAAAAACAAGTAATCATTACTTTTTTAAGTATTTATTGTCAAAAAAGTATTTAATTACAAAAATTATCAATTACATATTATAAAAAAATCATCATTCTACCGAACTTTGTACAATACATTTTAATAAATTCATAATTATTCCATAATTTTTTTTATACATCCAACAATTTTTTTTTATATAATTTAGAAAATCGTTTTAAGAATTTTAAGTTTTATTTTATGGTTTTAAAAATGTAATTGAATTTTGTTCAATTACAAGTAATTATTTGTTGATTAATTACAATTATAATTACTTGTAATTAGTAATTGAACATTTTCAATTACAATTACATGTAATGTGTATTTGATTTTTTTCAATTAACAATTACAAGTAATTGTAATTGACATTTTTCAATTACAATTACATTTTATTGTAATTGAGTTAAGTCCTTACTTTCAATTACAATTACTTGTAATTGTAATTTAGACTACCTCAATTACAAATTACATGTAATTATAATTGAAATGTAATTGAGATCCCCCAGGTCTGGTAAATAATAATAAAAAAAAGTAATACAAAGTAAAAGTAAAAAAAAATAATTCATTAAAAATATGTCTAAACTACAGTAACATAAAACATTTTTAATATTAATTTTTGTTTTCCTTTTCTGCCAGTTCCAAACTCAGAATTTCATTCTTTAACTTGAGGGAAAACAACTCCTGCTCATGCTTCTCCTTACCTCGAATGTTTTCTTCTCTATAAAACGTTTACTGTAACAGCACTAGCTCCATTTTTTCATCATCAATATTTTTCTTTCTTTTTGTACCACAAACTAGCTTCTTTGATTTTTGTTGTTTTAAAGAAGCTGGCTTCCAGCTTGATCAATCCGCAGTTTCCTCTGGAGAATCATTTTCTTCGCGCTGAAAAAAGCAATGCAAACGAACAAACGCTGTATTATAAGAAAAATTTTAGCACTGAGTTTTTACACAAACTTACCTCTTTGTTACTCGTAGTACCCTGGTCAACGTTCTCAGGTTTTTCTTGATTATTTTTGCAATTTTCATTGGGAAAAAATTAGTTTATATAAAAAAATTTGAAATAATGTTAAATATAGTACAAAACTTACAATAATCACTGTCAAAGCAGTTTTCCAGTCCAGTGGCTGAATCGCCTAACATCGAGGCTATTTTGGCAGATACATCACTGACTTTTGCTGTCGATACTCCTCCTCCTGTACGGTATGTTTCGGATTTCTGTTCTGCCATTTCCGATCGGGTTTTCTTTCTAAGCATTACGTACTTGTCACGCAATGCCTTCTAATGACGGTGTACTCCCATTGTTGCTCCAAATTCTTCTGCAATCTTTCTCCATTACTCTTCTTTTTGTTTCCATACCACTGCATCTGATTTTTTGTTCTCCAATACACTTTTGTTGCTTTCCACCATATCCACCAACAGTATCTCCTCTTCCAAAGTATAGTTTTTTGTCCTTTTTCTGGCAGATTCACTTTCATTATTTATTTTCGACATTTTTTTTAACACAATAAAACACAAAAAACAAAACAATTTTTAATAAAAACCGAAATAAAGCACAAGATATAAACTTTTGTTTTCAATTAAAAAATTAAACAAAACTAAGTCGTTGCCACTACGTATTTTAAACAACCAAAAGTAGTCGGTATATACTGCAATGTTGCCACAGTATATAAATTACATTTTTTATTTTATTATAATGGAAAAAACTTATTGGTCACTTTATCGTTCAAAATAGCTATTGTTCACGTTAACTATCAGCAACTTTATTATTAGGTTGTAATAATGGCCCTAAGGAGATAATCTCTGTTGAAGATTTCTATTAACTCGGTTGTTCACGTGTGTCACCAACACTAATATGAATGTAAAAAATTTTAAATGTATTTTTTTAAATGTTATTTTAATGGAGAAATATTCATAGTTTTTAATTTTTTCTTTTAAGATTAACCTACTACTGTTCGCCCAGCTATCCCCAAGCCCGAAAAGAAAATCTATCCAGTTGCTACACAAGGTTTGCCCAAAGATTATCCCAATTTAGTAAATTAATTAAAACAAAAATGTTTAATATGTATATGAATTTTTTTTTTTTTTATTTTTTATATTTTTTTAATGAAATTATTTTTAGGGCCATTATTACAACTTGCCTTTAATGTTCTTAATAATAAAAGGTAACTTTAATTAAAGTGAGGAATAAAGTGACCTTTAAAATTTTTCGTTATTACAACTTCCTTGTAAAATAAAATAATTTTTTTTTCAAAATATGGCAATACCAGTTAAAAACCGATTACTTTTGACAAATTACTGACAAGGTACAGTAAATTTTTTGTGTTTGTGAAAATATTTGTTTGTGAAAAAAATATAAATCAAACGTCTGCTTTCAATTTTTGTTTATCAAATTATTTATTCGCAAAACAAAACTAAAATTAATTTATTTTTCATGAAGTTGTCAATTTTTCAGAACATATGGCAACTTCAAATACATAAACCTCACTATAAAATTAAAGGCAAGATGATCTTCCCTTTAGCTTATCGGTCGGTTTAGATTAAAGTAAACTTATAATAACCAAATACTTCTTATCTGTCCGATAACATCATACCTTTAACTATTGCCAAGTTGTAATAATGGGCCTTAAACATTTTTAAATTCTGAATTTTTTCTTTACTTTTTATAAATTACAGGTGCAATCTCTATTTATATCGATCTTGATGGATTCAATAATCATTTTAATATACTGACTATCTAAACAGCAGGCACAATAATTTACTGTTGAAGGACTACATCCTACGATACGAACACCCAGTCTGTTTCTTTGATAAAACACCCAATGTATATCTTCTTTGCCCAATAATACAGTGATTTGATCGAAGCGACAACCATTTATCGTAAATAATTTGACATCATCTGAAGTAATTCTCCACTCAGAATAACTCACACGTAGGAAGGAGGGTATTCTCGATATTTCCTTTAACATAGCGTTATAAAACTAAAACAGAAATAAAGTTATTTATCAGCATACATTTAGATAACAAAAAATATTAAATAGTTTGTATAAAACGTACCCAATCTTGAACTTGATTCAAGGACTTAAGTGGAGGATTCTTCATGTATTTGAATTTAATTATAGGATATTCAGGAGGGCTGTAAATAAATTGTTATTATTAAATAGTTAATAAGTGATCACTGAAAATTTAAAACTTACATAACTGGCAAAAATCTTAAATTTAAAATATAAAATTCAGCTTTCATCCGTGGTGGCATTTTCAAAAATTAGAAAATAATTCGGTATTTAAAAAAAATATTTATTTAAATTGCCAATACAAATTTTTGGTGCTTACTGTGCTAAGCGTCTTTTGGTTGTGTATAAGAAATTCAGAAATCGTTAGCCTTATATACTGCAAAGTCTTCAAGAAAAATGTTAGGTTAGGTTTAGATTCTACCTCATAAAAGACTTAGGTAAGCGTTTTATGATTTAAAATGTGTGTGCGTTTACAGGTACCAAACTAATTTACAGCAGCTGCATTTTAAGTTAATTAAAAAATCATTAATATTTTCGCAGGCATTTACAGGTAAAATTGCGCGCACATGTGTGCATAAGGTGACACATTTTGGGAAAATTATGTAAAGTATGAATTTCCTTTAACTTTTTCAAAAATATATTCTATGTAATTGATATTGGATTCATATGTTTATTTTACAGTACTTTGCAGAAAAAGAGACAAACTGCATATTTAAATTGTAGATTGATATGTTTTCAAACGATTTTTAAAGTAGTGTAAGCTGGCCCGTTTTAAAAGTACCTTTAAAAATATAATTTTCTTTCAATAACACATTCTTAAAGTACAGTCACATTTGGCAAATGTTTTCTCAAAAAAGCGTAACCACTTGTTTTAGGACAAATTTGTTTGACGTTGCTTACTCTTACAAAAGATTTGCAAGATCAAACAGCATCAAATAAATTAAATTATTGATATCAACGCAAAAATAGAACGTTTTTATGAAATTATTTATTTTAAACAATTAGAACATAGTACATCATTAATCAATTAGAATTTATAATGCCATTCATCGAATAAAATTTTCAAGAATGGCATTACTTAAGTCTTTAGAACTTGAAACACCCAAAACATTCAAGTACAAAATTAAAATTAAGTTGTCAGTATATTAATATTATAGTGATTAACGATTAGAAACTCAATGCACCACAATAAACCAGTTTGGCTATAAATGCAAATTTGGAAAATCTTTCCAGAAATTGAAAAATTTAAACAAATACAAGTAAGAAATTATAGTCGTATAAACAGTTTTTCAGAAATGGGCGCTAATGGGAGCAATGAAATATTATGGAGCGATTATCCAAAAATTTTATAGCATGACTGTGCATTTTAATATATTTTTTGTTTAATTTTATTTCGATATAAACACTTTTAAAAGATTTGTACATGTTTAATTGACTAATGGTGCGACAGTTATAAAATTAGGTGTCATGATTTGTGTACGCCATCGAAAACGATATTTTCTGTTTCCTTGTCAATTTTCTTAATTTTTATTTAAAACTAGCTGAACCCGGTGTGCTTCGCTACCCCCCTTTGAGATAAAGCCGTTAATGAACGTACGTATTTCTATTCATGCCAATACCATATATAGCAAATACTGCCGGTGTTGGTCAAAAAATGCCCATATGACGATTTTAAATTTTGGTTTTTGTAGGCTAGGCCACGCCCCTTTACCAACTCACAACTATGTATCAAATATCATCGACGTAGATAAAAAAATGAACAAAATATGGCGATTTAATTTTTTGGTAGGCGGTCGAAAGAAGTATTCTTAGTCGTGCCGGAGTCTTAGTTATATTCCGGCAAATTTTTAGTAAGATCGGTCCAGCGGTCTGGCCTTCCCGGCAGGCGTTGTCCTGCAAGAGATGGGGCGTTGAGTATGAATCTTAATTTTTACCTCACCTAGAGTAACATGTGTATGTGTATTCGATTTGAAGTAAATATGTTAAAATCCGAGTAGAATCAATTACACAATTTAAAAAAGTAGGTGTAGTCGAAAGAAATTAGAACCTTTGGCACATAAAATTTTTATTTTTACCTCGCCTTCAGTAAGATGTGTATACAATTTGTATGAAGTAAATCTGTAAAAACCCATGCAGAAGCAATTAATAAATTTAAAAAATGTAGGCGTTAAAGTAGGCGGTGTGGTACCAACTCAGAAACCTTCCCGGTCTCATGCACAACTTTGCCGAAGATCATCACATGATCAGATTGATGATTGGTTGGTTTACGTGGTAGTTCACTACGTGCGAACACTTAAGTAGAGTCGAAAGGACCCCGTTTTAAAAGACTACACCACTCGTCAGATTTAATGTCGTATACAACATACTGTAGCTAATGTGTGTGTACAAAAAAGTCGTGTCTTGCTAGCTGTGAGATATCTCAGTAGGTCATTGAGTTTTGACCCGGCTACCTCACCAAGGTTGTTCAATGTATAGTTTCCCATAAATTTATGTCTTGACACTCAGGGCTGGGCATTGGCAGAGAAGGTGGAAAATCGTTTCCTCTTTTTCCCTATCCTTACAACTACGACAATGGTCGTTAAAATGGAGTCCCAGGCGATTTGCGTGCTTGCTTAACGTCCAGTGTCCTGTTAATAATGCCAGCAATCTTGATATATCCTTGCTATTCCGGGTTATCAGTTGCATAGTACGTTTCTCGTTAAAGGATGGCCACATCAACTTGGCTATTCTACATGTGTCTAAATTACGCCAGCTATACTCAGCCTTTGTAAGAAAATTTCTGAAGATGATACCTTTGATAGTCCCCAAATTAATGGACTCGTACAAAATTTGAAGGCTCTATAGCTAATATAGAACCCTAGATGTTAATCTTAATTTTGTATATGAGCTAAATATGCACTTTGTATGGGAGCTGTCACGCCCACTGCTATGAACCCGTCCAATTTTCCCATGACTATTCATAATATAATCAACGTGCACAAATTTCTAAGACTCTGGCTATTATAGATATATGATATTAAATATTTACTTTGTATGGGAGCTGCCACTCCCACTGGTCCGATCCCGCCCATTTTTTTCCTGATTATTCAAATCAGTAATATATGGGATACTGCAATTTTTCAAAACTTTGCTATTAAAATAGTCAAGATATATGATGTTATTCAATTTATGTGGGAGGGGACACGCCCACTTGAAATATATATGTATACACGAAAACCTAACTTGGACTATAACCTTTTAAATGGAACCGGTTTGGGCCAAATCAGTTCGATAGTTTTAGAGTCTATAGATGACAAACATACAAACATTGTATTTTATATATATAGACTAGCTAAACCTGGTGTGCTTTGCTACCCCCCCCCCCTCGTCATAAAATAAAACGTATTTATATATTTAGAAACATTTATTTATTTAATTTTAATGTATTTATTGCAATGCTTTAGGCGAGACCATGCCCCTTTGTCCACTTACATAGTCAAGAATTTATTATTTCGTAAGAATATCCTGTTGTGAAAATTTAATGACGATCGGTCCAGTAGTTAAGACTATATTACGATGTTTAATTTTCCTAAAAAGAGGCGTGGTCCCACTCACTTTTCTCCTGGTACGTATTCCTAATTATGCCAATACCATATGTACCAAATATCACCGACGTACGTCAAAAAATGCCCAAAATATGGCGGGTTAAATTTGTGGGTTATATGGGCGGTGCCACCCCCGTTTGTACAATCAAAACTTCATATAGCCTATTATTCCTTCCAGAGTCACAGTAACATGCTGTAAAAATTTCAGGCAGATTGGTCCAAGGGTTTGGCCTCCTATTAAGCACAAACATACAGACACACATTCATTTATATATATATATATAGATTAAAAGCAATATAATTTAAGGTGAAATGGGGCGAAAAATGGGGATTTGGTAATAAAAAAATGTATGTAGTTAAAAATTATATAAAACTTTAGGTAAATACATATTACAAAAAAAGTATTTTGTATAGCAAACATTGTTAGTGGTATACGTAAGTATCTGAATTAAAAAAGGGGGCGATGAAGTAGGCGTGGTTCATAGTTATATTGCGACGTTAACAGTATTAAGAGCAATATACTACCAAATAAAAAAATACGTTGGAATGAACAAATTTGTATAGAGAACAAAAAGTATAAAACTTTCAAAAATTTGGCGTGAAAAGGGGCGTGGCTTAAGAAATCTTTATTTTTACCTCGCCTGGAGTATATAATGTGTATACAATTTGAAGTAAATCTGTTAAAAACTATATGGGAGCAATTACATAATTTTTAAAAAGTGGGCGTAAAAATGGGCATGGCCAAAAAAAAGTACCCTATTAATCATACCAGAGTCCCAGTTAAATGCTGTGAAAATTTCAAAAATATCGGGTTTGGTCTTCAATTACAATATTTTAAAAAAGTGGGCGTAAAAGTGGGCGTGGTAAAAAAAAAGTACCCTATTATTCCTTCCAGAGTCACAGTAATATGCTGTGAAAATTTCATCAAAATCGGCTCAGCCGTTTTGGAGTCTATACGTTACATACATACATACATACATACATACATACATACATACATACATACATACATACATACATTGAATTTTATATATATAGATAGATTTTATAAAATATCGAATTATTTTATACTTTTTATAAATGGCACCACAAAATGATGTTGAATTTGTTATTTTAAAATTAAGATCTTTTACATATATATGTATGTAAGTTTTAAATTTTCATTGATCACTATAAACTATTTGATTATAACAATTCATTTACAGCCATCCTCAACATCCTAGAAATAAATTGAAATATACAAACAATTTAATATTTTTTATCTAAATGTATGCTGATAAATAACTTTCTATCTGTTTTTTAGTTTGATAACGTTATGTCAAGGGAGAAATCGAAAATACCCTCCACCCTAAGTGTGAGTTATTGTGAGTGGAATATTACTTCGGAAAACGATTTATCGTAAATAAATTGACATTATTCGCTTCGATAAAATTCTTTTAATTTTGGGCGAAGAATCTATGCATTGGGTGTACTATTATCAAAGAATGCCCCCGAATAATCGTATCCAAGGACGTGGTCCTATATCAGTAAACTATGGCAGCTGCTGTTTTAATAACCAGTATATTAAAATTGTGGAATCCGTTAAGGGCTCTATAATGGAAAACTGCAGCTGTAATTTCTGCTTACGTCGATTACAGTTTTAATTAAAAATTTAACTTTAACGTAGGCTATATTTTTGATTTGTAAAACTTAAATAATTCCATTAAAAAAATATAAAAACTAAAAAATCATAAATTAAAAATTTTTGTTTTAATTAATTTACTAAATAGCTTTTTTACTTTTAAATGTTTTCTTATTACAAATTGTATTTTTAGAGATGTTGTTATTTGTTTTCTTTCTTTTAGTTTAGTTTGTTTAACAAATTTATTTAATTTAACCATATACCAGATGGTCTTCTATAAGTTGAATTTGTTGTAAGCCAGAGCCGTACTTTCCTGGTGGTTTGGGATAGTCTTTAGGCAAACCTTGTGTAGCAACTGGATAGATTTTCTTTTCGGGCTTGGGGATAGCTGGACGAACAGTAGGTTAATCTTAAAAGAAAAAAATAAAAACTATGAATATTTCTCCATTAAAATAACATTTAAAAAAATACATTTAAAATTTTTTACATTCATATTAGTGTTGGTGGCACACGTGAACAACCGAGTTAATAGAAATCTTCAACAGAGATTATCTCCTTAGTGTGAAAGGAACAATAGGATATATTTAATTTTAATATTAACACAATAAAGAAATACAAAGTGGTAGAAATAGTTTGTTAGCTTTATGTTCTTTATTTCTTTATTTCAAAATTGAGATTTTAATACAAAATGATAGAATAATTAAAAAAACGTTTGTTCTTATTACTTATCACATAAGGATAAGTACAATTTTTCAAGAAAACATTGGACAATTTTAGAGTCATTTTCATAAGAGTTGATGCTTTTAATGGATTAATTGGCGAGCAAAATCGAGTGCATGTTCAATATGATTTTACTTAAAGGGTCATAAAATGATAAATAACGAAAGAAATATCCCAGCATACCATTCTAGGAGCGCTCCGAAAAAAAGGAGTCAGAAAAGAATCCAACAAAAGAGCATTTTCGGAGCGAAAGAAAAATTTGCTTGTTACTGTCCTGAGTCGGCACGCAGTATGACTCAGAAATTCCACTTAATTATGTGTGTACCAAAGCGTTGTTGTCCTGTTATTTGTGCTTTGAACAAAAAAACATAGCTATATCACACAAGAGTGATGAAAACAAGATTACACAGAGCCCAAAAAAACCTCATAAAAGACTCTTTTATTGCAATATTTTGAAATATATTGCAGATAATACCATGCAATTTTGTATACGTTGTTTGTATGATAAAAGAAAAAAGTGTGCGGAAAATAGTAAGAATCGGTCCATGATTTCTCATATCCCCCATACAAAAAAAATCTTCCCGAAATATTGCTCAATTATACATAAATGCCTATAAAATTGGAATATCAAGACAAAATACAGCAAAAATAAGTTTTATGTAAAAATTAATCGCAAAACAAAATTTTTTTTAGTTCGGTCCAATATTGCAATATTTTGAAATATATTGCAGATAATACCATGAAATTTTGTATACGTTGTTTTTACTATAAAAGAAGAAAGTGTGCGGAAAATAGTAAGAATCGGTCCATGATTTCTCATAGCCCCCATACAAATATATATATTCCCGAAATATGGCTTAATGATAAATAAATGCCTATAAAATTGGAATATCAAGACAAAATTCAGCAAAAATAAGTTTTATACAAAAAGAAATCACAAACCGAAATTATTTTTTAGTTCGGTCCATATTTGACCATAGACCCCATATAAAGTCCACTTACAAAATTCACTTAAATACATATAAAACAGATATAAATAATGTTAAACGGCTAAAATTTGACATAAATACTCTTTATAGGCAAATAAATTATTGTACCAAATTTTATGGTGGTCGGCCCAGAAATGGTCATAGCCCTCATACAAAAATCTTCCCGAAATATTGCTCAATTATACATAAATGCCTATAAAATTGGAATATCAAGACAAAATTCAGCAAAACTAAGTTTTGTGCAAAAAGAAATCGCAAAACGAAATTTTTTTTAGTTCGGTCCATGTTTGACGATAGACCCCATATAAAGTCCACTTCCGAAATTCACTTAAATACGCATAAAACAGATATAAATAATGTTAAACGGCTCAAATTTGACATAAATACTCTTTATAGGCAAATAAATTGTTGTACTAAATTTTATGGTGGTCGGCCCACAACTGGTCATAGCTCCCATTCAAGGACCACATCTGAAAAAGACATTTTTCCCTATATATATTGTATAAATATCGTTACCGACTCAAAACTTTGTACAGATCATTTACATATATACAAAAATCATTCCACACAATTTTGTTAATTTCGGTATATTTTTAACCGTATGTCCCATATAAAGCCCTCTTCGGAAAATCCCTTTAATACTCATAAATCGCTTATAAATAAGGGTACCAAATTTTACACGGATCATTTACATACATGCCTAAATCTAACTGCTGGATTTTGAGAATATCGGCCCATTTTTGACTATATCCCCCACATAAGGTCCACTACCGAAATCCACGTTAATACTAATATATATCTTAAATATACCGTTATTACGTTGAAATTCTACGTGAAATATCCCCATATGCATGAAAATAACTGTTCCAAATTTTAAGAAGATCGGCCCATAATTTGTCATACCTGCCATATAGAAGCATTTCCAAAAAACAAATAAATTCGGGTCAAAAAATATTCTTTTCGGATTTAACCCATATTCGGTCCATATTTTATAATCATGATATATATCGTTGGAAAGGTATTTTTAATACCTTTTATTAAATGTATTACAAATTATCAGACACCCAGTAGTTCCCGAGATATAGGAATATATATTTTCAACTTTAAGGGCCCGCCCCCTCGAAAATAGGCGTGGCCGCCAAAAAAAAATTTTTGCTGGTATCTCTTCTAAAATCCCTATTTGTTTTTTTTTTTTTTTAACAAAATCACTAAAACCGAATTGTACCCCTTTTTTATACCCTTCACCATCGTGAGAAGGGTATATATAAGTTTGTCATTCCGTGTGAAATTTCCACAATATAAGTTTCCGACCCTATAAAGTATATATATTCTGGATCCTTATAGATAGCGAAGTCGATTAAGCCATGTCCGTCTGTCTGTCTGTCTGTCTGTCTGTCTGTCTGTCTGTCTGTCTGTCTGGATGTTGAAATCAGTTTTGTGAAGTCCCAAGATATGTTCGGGATCCAAACCTTCAATAATTCTGTCAGAAGTGCTTTCGAGAAGTTTGCTATTTAAAATCAGCAAAATCGGTTTAGGTTAACCAGAGTTATGAACCAATATGTGAGACCACCTCCATAAAAAATTGATATTTTTCGTCCATTTTATTGCAATATTTTGAAATATATTGCAGATAATACCATGAAATTTTGTATACGTTGTTTGTACTATAAAAGAAGAAATTGTGCGGAAAAAAGTAAAAATCGGTCCATGATTTCTCATAGCCCCCATACAAATATATATATTCCCGAAATATGGCTTAATGATAAATAAATGCCTATAAAATTGGAATATCAAGACAAAATTCAGCAAAAATAAGTTTTATACAAAAAGAAATCACAAACCGAAATTTTTTTTTTGTTCGGTCCATATTTGACCATAGACCCCATATAAAGTCCACTTACAAAATTCACTTAAATACGCATAAAACAGATATAAATAATGTTAAACGGCTAAAATTTGACATAAATACTCTTTATAGGCAAATAAATTATTGTACCAAATTTTATGGTGGTCGGCCCAGAAATGGTCATAGCCCTCATACAAAAATCTTCCCGAAATATTGCTCAATTATACATAAATGCCTATAAAATTGGAATATCAAGACAAAATTCAGCAAAACTAAGTTTTGTGCAAAAAGAAATCGCAAAACGAAATTTTTTTTAGTTCGGTCCATGTTTGACGATAGACCCCATATAAAGTCCACTTCCGAAATTCACTTAAATACGCATAAAACAGATATAAATAATGTTAAACGGCTCAAATTTGACATAAATACTCTTTATAGGCAAATAAATTGTTGTACTAAATTTTATGGTGGTCGGCCCACAACTGGTCATAGCTCCCATTCAAGGACCACATCTGAAAAAGACATTTTTCCCTATATATATTGTATAAATATCGTTACCGACTCAAAACTTTGTACAGATCATTTACATATATACAAAAATCATTCCACACAATTTTGTTAATTTCGGTATATTTTTAACCGTATGTCCCATATAAAGCCCTCTTCGGAAAATCCCTTTAATACTCATAAATCGCTTATAAATAAGTGTACCAAATTTTACACGGATCATTTACATACATGCCTAAATCTAACTGCTGGATTTTGAGAATATCGGCCCATTTTTGACTATATCCCCCACATAAGGTCCACTACCGAAATCCACGTTAATACTAATATATATCTTAAATATACCGTTATTACGTTGAAATTCTACGTGAAATATCCCCATATGCATGAAAATAACTGTTCCAAATTTTAAGAAGATCGGCCCATAATTTGTCATACCTGCCATATAGAAGCATTTCCAAAAAACAAATAAATTCGGGTCAAAAAATATTCTTTTCGGATTTAACCCATATTCGGTCCATATTTTATAATCATGATATATATCGTTGGAAAGGTATTTTTAATACCTTTTATTAAATGTATTACAAATTATCAGACACCCAGTAGTTCCCGAGATATAGGAATATATATTTTCAACTTTAAGGGCCCGCCCCCTCGAAAATAGGCGTGGCCGCCAAAAAAAAATTTTTGCTGGTATCTCTTCTAAAATCCCTATTTGTTTTTTTTTTTTTTAACAAAATCACTAAAACCGAATTGTACCCCTTTTTTATACCCTTCACCATCGTGAGAAGGGTATATATAAGTTTGTCATTCCGTGTGAAATTTCCACAATATAAGTTTCCGACCCTATAAAGTATATATATTCTGGATCCTTATAGATAGCGAAGTCGATTAAGCCATGTCCGTCCGTCCGTCTGTCTGTATGTCTGTCTGTCTGTCTGTCTGTCTGTCTGTCTGTCTGTCTGTCTGTCTGTCTGTCTGTCTGTCTGTCTGGATGTTGAAATCAGTTTTGTGAAGTCCCAAGATATGTTCGGGATCCAAACCTTCAATAATTCTGTCAGAAGTGCTTTCGAGAAGTTTGCTATTTAAAATCAGCAAAATCGGTTTAGGTTAACCAGAGTTATGAACCAATATGTGAGACCACCTCCATAAAAAATTGATATTTTTCGTCCATTTTATTGCAATATTTTGAAATATATTGCAGATAATACCATGAAATTTTGTATACGTTGTTTGTACTATAAAAGAAGAAATTGTGCGGAAAAAAGTAAAAATCGGTCCATGATTTCTCATAGCCCCCATACAAATATATATATTCCCGAAATATGGCTTAATGATAAATAAATGCCTATAAAATTGGAATATCAAGACAAAATTCAGCAAAACTAAGTTTTGTGCAAAAAGAAATCGCAAAACGAAATTTTTTTTAGTTCGGTCCATATTTGACCATAGACCCCATATAAAGTCCACTTCCGAAATTCACTTAAATACGCATAAAACAGACATAAATAATGTTAAACGGCTAAAATTTTACATAAATACTCTTTATAGGCAAATAAATTGTTGTACTAAATTTTATGGCGGTCGGCCCACAACTGGTCATAGCTCCCATACAAGGACCACATCTGAAAAAGACATTTTTCCCTATATATATTGTATACATATCGTTACCGACTCAAAACTTTGTACAGATCATGTACATATATACAAAAATCATTCCACACAATTTTGTTAATTTCGGTCTATTTTTAACCGTATGCCCCATATAAAGCCCTCTTCGGAAAATCCCTTTAATACTCATAAATCGCTTATAAATAAGGGTACCAATCCAAAATTTTACACGGATCATTTACATACATGCCTAAATCAAACT
Source organism: Bellardia pandia (assembly GCA_916048285.2). NCBI lineage: Eukaryota > Metazoa > Arthropoda > Insecta > Diptera > Calliphoridae > Bellardia > Bellardia pandia. Next base: position 93,419,047 of record OU696531.1, on the reverse strand, counting down.
GCTGGATTTTGAGAATATCGGTCCATATTTGACTATATCCCCCACATAAGGTCCACTACCGAAATCCACGTTAATACTAATATATATCTTATATATACCGTTATTACGTTGAAATTCTACGTGAAATATCCCCATATGCATGAAAATAACTGTTCCAAAATTTAAGAAGATCGGCCCATAATTTGTCATACCTGCCATATAGAAGCATTTCCAAAAACAAATAAATTCGGGTCAAAAAATATTCTTTTCGGATTTAACCCATATTCGGTCCATATTTTATAATCATGATATATATCGTTGGAAAGCTATTTTTAATACCTTTTATTTAATGTATTACAAATTATCAGACACCCAGTAGTTCCCGAGATATAGGCCTATATATTTTCAACTTTAAGGGCCCGCCCCCTCGAAAATAGGCGTGGCCGCCAAAAAATTTTTTTTTGCTGGTATCTCTTCTAAAATCCCTATTTGTTTTTTTTTTTTTTTAATATTATTATGAACATCAGACAGACTCTGTAAATTATGGTAAGAATTGGTAATTAAATCAATTAAAAATGGTAAAAATTAGACAACATTTGAAAATATTTTACATAAATTATGTTGGTCGTAAAATTGTCTTTCAAACAATATATCAAATACTAATAAAATTTGCACTAAGACTGAATAGAAAACACAGAATTAGGATATTCTAGTCTAGTGTAGTTTCTGTATTTCTTATTGCGCTTAGGTGAAGGGTATTTAAGATTCGGCACAGCCGAATATAGCACTCTTACTTGTTTTATACTCTGTTTGTTAAATTACACTGATGATTATTATGAACATAAGACAGACTCTGTAAATTATGGTAAGATTTGGTAATTAAATCAATTAAAATGGTAAAAATTAGACAACATTTCAAAATATTTAACATAAATTAGTTGGTCGTAAAATTGTCTTTCAAACAATATATCAAATACTAATAAAATTTGCACTAAGACTGAATACAAAACACAGAATTAGGATATTCTAGTCTATTGTAGTTTCTGTATTTCTTATTACGCTTAGGTGAAGGGTATTTAAGATTCGGCACAGCCGAATATAGCACTCTTACTTGTTTATACTCTGTTTGTTAAGTTACAATCAAGATTATTATGAACATCAGACAAACTCTGTAAGTTATGGTAAGAATTGGTATTTAAATCAATTAAAAATGGTAAAAATTAGACAAAATTTTAAAATATTTAACATAAATTATGTTGGTCGTAAAATTGTCTTTCAAACAATATATCAAATACTAATAAAATTTGCACTAAGACTGAATAGAAAACACAGAATTCGGATATTCTAGTCTAGTGTAGTTTCTGTATTTCTTATTACGCTTAGGTGAAGGGTATTTAAGATTCGGCACAGCCGAATATAGCACTCTTACTTGTTTATACTCTGTTTGTTAAGTTATAGTCAAGATTAATATGAACATCAGACAAACTCTGTAAATTATGGTAAGAATTGGTAATTAAATCAATTAAAAATGGTGAAAATTAGACAAAATTTTAAAATATTTAACATAAAATATGTTGGTCGTAAAATTGTCTTTCAAACAATATATCAAATACTAATAAAATTTGCACTAAGACTGAATAAAAAACACAGAATTAGGATATGCTAGTCCTATAACCAGTGTAGTTTTTGCATTTCTTAGTACGGTTAGGTGGAGGGTATTTAAGATTCGGCACAGCCGAATATAGCACTCTTACTTGTTTATACTCTGTTTGTTAAATTACACTCAAGATTATAATGAACATCAGACAAACTCTGTAAATTATGGTAAGAATTGGTAATTAAATCAATTAAAAATTATGTTCAAACAATATATCAAATACTAATAAAATTTGTACTAAGACTGAATAGAAAACACAGAATAAAGATATTCTAGTCCTATAACCAGTGTAGTTTTTGTATTTCTTATTACGTTTAGGTGGAAGGTATTTAAGATTCCTTAAAAATAATTTTTTTTTTAAGATGAAAAATAACAGATTAATCGAGAACATAACGTAAGTTGAAATTTGCAGTTTCGATTAAAACTTAAGTTTATTATTTACTTGATCGTCGAAAATTCCAAGGTCAGTACTAGGTTTCTTTAATTATACTCTACACCACCATAATTGGGAGAGTATTATGGGATTTGTGTTAATGCTTGCCTCACTTGCTTATTCGATTACCCCTCTGGATGGCTGACTGTCCAAGCAAATTTGTGCGCAAACTACAGGTGGTAATTTTGGAGATATTTGGATAAAATTTGGTGCTAACATATTTCGTAAAGCCCATGTTTTATACAGAATCACATTATTTTTCCACCGCTAAACTGAACTTAAAATCGCTAAATTACCAACACTGTACGTGTAAAAGAAAATCAGCCGACTGCATATTTTATTGTGTGTGTGTCTGACAAGCAGAATAATTTTTAGCAAAAAAAAAATCAGTTAAATTCTTTTCATTTTATTTTGTGCATAAAAAATTTATTAATTTATAAACTAATGAGACCGTATAAGCGATTCCTTAAAAAATTAGTAATATATAAAGGAAATTAATGATAGAATTAAGTGAAATTGGAAAATAAATTAGCGAAAAAAAATTACGACTATATTGACTGCAATAAATTGACGGTGAAATTCGTGTGTACCCACAACAACAATGGAGGCAGTTCCACGACTGCATATGTTGTCTTTTCCCAATAAATCCAGTCCGGAAGGTACTTCCTTTGCTGGTTTAAAGAAAGTAAGTGGGGTTGGACCAAAATTTTATAAGGAAATGAACAAAATAAAATTAAAAAAAATTTGCCTATTTAAAGTCGTAAGAGGGAGAGGTGTCTGATTGTGAAAAACTGACTCATCTGTTTTTATAATTTTATGTTTTTTTATTGTTTTTTATACAATTAAGTGCCTTTATATATGTATACTAATAAGTCTTTGTTGTGCTTTATCTCATTTCTTACACTCCCATAAACCAAAACAACACAGTACATTGCCGAATTTTATCAGGAGAATCCCGACAATTATTCCAAAGAACTATATGCTTTAGAAACTTTACGCAATCAAGCTTTAAATACACCCAAAGATAATTGTGCCATTCTCAAGCGTTACTTTTGCCAGCTGGAATCATTGCTAAATCGTTTTCCCAAGTTACGAGACAAGAAAGTCATCTTCCAATTCACCTGGAAAGATTTATACAACAGCAAGGTACAGGAATACAATGACATAGGCTATGAACAAGCTGCTGTTTTGTATAATGTGGCATCAGCCCACACGCAAGCGGGCGCTGCTGTTAATCGCACCGACATAGAGGGCATGAAATTGGCCTGCACTCATTTCCAGTGTGCCGCCTGGGCATTTGGTGAGATACGTGAACGTTATATTAATATGGATGAGTTTGGTGACTGTTTCACTAATGAACTGTTGGTGTTTATGCAGCAAGTTTCTTTTGCCCAGGCTCAGGAATGTATATTGGAAAAGTCGTTGATTGATAATCGTAAACCAAATATTGTGGCTAAAGTAACAGGTCAAATAGTGGTGTATTATGGTGCTGCCTTGGCTGCTTTGCTCACGGGCGGTGATGATGGCCCCATAGCTCATGTAGTGGATTCCGCCGTTTACAAGCAATGGAAGAAATATGTTCGCTTCAAGATTTCCTATTTAAATAGCATATTGTATTTGTATCAAGGTCAACATGCTGAGGAGCAGAGGAAAATGGGTGAAAGGGTAACCTTGTATGAGGTGAGTGAAAATTTAAAGTTAAATAGTAATATTTATTGTTATTTATGTTAACTTTATAAGTATTTCTTGGATTCTTAAGTTTTTGCTTAAATATTGTGAAATATTAAATATGTACGTAGTTATTCAAAACTTACAACGTTTTAATGTTGACAGATAGCAAAACAAAGTTTAACCAAAAAAAATTAGTTGTAATCAAAAATTGTTAATTTTACTGGTTATGTGAGCAAGTTCGACAATTTTAAGTTTTAAGTAGAAAAAATTTAATTATACGCCCATGTTCTGAAAAACGCAAAACGCTTAAAATTGGCGTCTTCAATATGAATTTGTATTAAATTAAATTTAATGCAACTTAATATTTTTCATAATTTTTACAGGCCGCTGGTGAGAAACTCGAAGAGGCACGTAAAGAATCCAAAGGTCTACCCGATATAAAGGAGATCAATGAATCTCTCATATTCACCGCCGATGTGGTTGAGGCAAAACGTAAAAATGCTAAAAATGAAAATGAATTCATCTACCATGAATCTGTACCCGAATTAGCCACCATAAGTGCTGTACAGGGTGCAAATCTGGTGAATGGCATTGGATTTTCCGCCACAGATCCTGATGTAGCTGGTGAGGATATATTTGCTCGTCTAGTGCCCATGAAGGCCCACGAGGCCAGTTCTATGTACAGCGAGGAAAAAGCTAAACTTTTGAGGAAATATGGCTGTAAAATTGAAGACAAAGACAGTGAATTGGCCAGTTTTATGAGTTCTCTAACACTTGATAACCTTAATATCAATGAAGAGAAGGCAAATAAGATACCCCAGGGAATAGTGGATAGATGTGCCGCCTTGAATGCTAATAAAACCGCAATACCAGAACTAATACAATCCATGTCACGATTGGCTGCAGTTTGCGGAGATGTAGAGTCCAATCTTAAAGAGATTTCAATGATTTTACAGCAAGAGGAAAAAGAAGAAAAGGAATTTCAACAATTGACTGGTGTGCAGCGCACACCCAATGCTCATATTACCGAATTAACCAGAGAATTTCAGAAATATTCGGAGGCCCACAGCAGAGCCGGCGAGTCTAATGACACTTTACGCAAAGCCATGGAACTGCACATTAATAATTTAAAGATACTGGCCAAACCCTTGCAAGATATTCAACAGTCGGTGCCCAAATTAAGTTCGGAGCTTAATACGGCCGAGGTATTCAAAGATGTCAAACTAATTGTTAATAAAGTCAACGAAATGAAGGCTCAACGTTCACAATTTCATGCTGATTTACGTATAGCAGTCAATGATGATGATATTACCAATAAAATTATAGCCCATGATTGCGAGGAAGATTTGCAGTCTTTGTTTGATCATGAAATGGCTAAACATGAACGTTTATCACAACTGATCGATCAAAATCTTTTGGCTCAGGAGAATATTTTGAAGGCTTTAACAGAATCGTATGCCAAAGCTGCTCCGGTTTTGAAGACTTTGGCAGATGTTAAAAATAAACGAGAAAGTTTCTTTGCCTCTTTGGCGGCTTCGTATGATGTGTATGAAGATTTATTGGCAAAATCGGTTAAGGGTTTGGAGTTTTATAATAAATTATCGGGTGAGTTGTCAAATTAATTGCTAGGGACGGGAAAAGTAGATTTTAATAAAAATACTTATTAAAAAAGAATGGAAAGTTGTTGTAAAAAGTACGTTTTAAAAGAACAGCAAGAAAAGTTAGTTTTTAGATAAGTATATTTAATTTTTATTATATTTTGAAAAATGTAACTTTTAAAAAAAGTAGTTTTTAAAAAAGTATCTTTTAAGGAATATGCCTTTTAAGGAACGTAACTTTTAAGAAAAGTACTTTTTAAAAAAAATTACCTTTTAAAAAACCTTTTTAAATGTTTATAAAAAGTACATTTTTAGAAAAGTACATTTAAGAAAAAGTACCCTTTAAAAAAGTACTTTTTAAAACAGGTACTTTTTTAAAAAGTGCTTTAAAAAAAATACCGATAAAAACAGAGTAGTACCTTTTTAAAAAAGTACTTTCATTAGTTCTTTTTGTCTCTATTAAAATGTATTTTCTTTAACTATTAATAACAATTTATTTCTCCCTTTTAGCCAATGTTCAAAAACTTTTATCGCGCTGCAAATCTGCTCGAGATGTCCAGTCCGAAGAACGCCAACAACGTTTGAAAAGTGTTACCCACAAACCCTATCATTCGCCCATACCCTCGTCGCAATTATCCACAGATTCCTATCAGCTTAACAATACAACACCCTTGAACAATCCATCCACCACCGCAAGTACACCTAAATTACGTGATTACATGAATGCCAAAAAGGCAGCTAAAGAAAAAAATATTTCCACAATGCCGGCTAACGCAAATAGTGCTTACAATGCTGGAAATCCTCAGCAATACATACCGCCAGTTAGACCCAATCCTTTGGGTTCGGAGAATCCTACACAGGCTGTTTGTTCAGGTGGAAATTCTTACTATCCGCCTACAAGTGGCACCATGCCACCTACAGTGGGACCAAATGAACCACCACCACCTTATACACAATACTATGATGCCAGTGGTGCTGGTTATTCCAATCCTATGTTTTTGCAATACCATCAGAATGTAGCGCCACCAGCTTATAAACCACAGGCCTCTCCAAATTCACAATTTACAGCCAATATGGCCAATTTAACTATGCAGCAGCAACAACACATACTGGAAGCTAATAATATGGCCAATCAAATGACGGCTACTGGAAATTACCAACAAATGTCCTACAATTCGTTAAGTAATAATTCACAAAATCCTCTGGTCTATCAAGGCAACAGCAATCAAAATTATCTGTCAAATCAACAGAGTTACATGGCCAACCAGCAAACTTATCTAAATAAAAGTCCTCTTAACAGCAATAATACAACATCCTCGGTATATGCATCTAACGCCCCTCCAGTTCCCAATATAACAAAAAATTCTTTATATGCCTCACAATCTACTACAGCTGGGACAAGCTACACTCCCCAGCCATATTTCTATGGTACCAATACAGCAGCAGCAAGTAACAATTTGAACTCGAATTATCAACAATGTCCTCAACAAAATAACTATCAATCAGTCCCCACAAATGTACCTACAAATCAACCTTTATATGTGGCCACCAATCAAATAGGTTTGCCCAGTTCCACAACACTTTTGCAATCATCGTCTGCCAGTGTTCCGCCTACAATGCAGGCTCCATTCGTGTTTAATAATAACACAGCAACACAAACACCACCAGCTGTTGATGCACTACCAGCAAACCTACAACAAATCACACCACAATCTCAAAATCCTTTACAAGTTGTTGGCAATTCACTAACATCTTCAGCTACCGCAGATCTATCATCGAACGTAGTTAGTACTACCACAACTACGGGCTCACTCGGCTCATCATCTTCACATTCTACCATGCATCCCGGTTACAGTTTTAATCCTCAAACGGGAAATTTTAATTATAATAGTGGCTATCAGCAGACTAACCCGGCAACACAACAGTTTTACGGTCAATACACTACTGGAGCAGCTGCTACAAACACTCAAGTTGGTACTACCGATTCGCAGAGTGCTGGCAAAATGAATGTGGCTACTGGATTTGATGTAAGTTTTAAGGTTTTTTAAAATTGTTTAAAAAATATTGAAATTATGAGATCAAGAGAAAATAATGCCTATGTTGCGGTAGTAAGACTGATATTATTAAAACCTCCATTGGTTACTGACAGGCAAGCTGTTTCATAATATGATTCTATCCGATACATACATTTAATGATCCGCTAATGATCACTGTGATCTGATAAAAACGAATAAATCATTTATTTTAATCTACCAAATAATTTGACTGGTTTTGAGCAGAGAAATCAAAGATTTCCCATTCAACTTCCTACTTTATCGTCCTTAACTATAAACTATTCAATCTTACTCCTCTAATCATACTTCCATCTGAAAATTATTTCAAATTCCGCCATTTTAATGATCTTTCAAACTCTGTTACGTCAATTTTTTATGGATTTACCAAAGGGTTTCTTTGTTTATTTACGACGTAGTTATGTATATCAAACAAAAGGAAGCTTTCTTACACGGTTTTAAAATTTTTATCATCCTAACTTTATCCCAAACTTAAGTTGTTTTAAGAGCCCCTGGCCGAGTAATCTCGAGCCATTCCGTTGCGTGAATTTAGAATAAAAAAAGACGCAGATTCAAAAGGTTCCAGACATTAAAGCAGCTTTCCTTTAATATATTAAAAATGAGAAAGATTTTGCAATTGATATTATTAGACCGACTTAACGACTTCAGTGATTCAGGGTCAGTGACTTCATAAATATCCTGCGAATTTCTTCAAACAATGTAAAAAGAACAGACCTTTCTATAGTTATATTACCAATTTTCTGAACTATACCTTTATGTCAATTATCTTCCGAATAATAGTATCTGGGTATCGACAGACTGATTTTATGATTCTAAAAACTAAAAACAAGCGGTAATTTTGTAAGATATAGTCTCGCGAAATGACTTGTTAGTCCCCGTTTGCACAGTCGAACATTTGAAGAAAAACATTTAGCTTGGTAGAAAATTACGGGTGGGGAAGAGAGAATCAATTTTGTGTTCGGTACTCGGTGAACATGCTTTGTTGACATTTTCTTTGCTGGAATTTACTACAAATTATTACACGGCACGAATAAGAGAAATGTCAAAAAAAAACAAATAATAATGAAATGTATTTGACAACATTGTTCGACAGTGTGACTGTGAATGAAAAAACAAAAGAGAATTCCAGATGTTTTTCGACTGTGTAAACGGGGACTTATTGGCCATCCTAGCCGAAGTAGTGGGACTCACAGATACACAAAAGGTCTTCAACTCTTTAAAAGTTCGCTGACTGAATTTAAGATCACCCCCTAGAATCTTTAATCGAAATTCATTGTGTTGTTTTTTCAATTAAATAAAATCAAAAGAACGCTAGCTAGACCATTGCAGAGATAAACGGATCTTTAGAGCTAAAGCCACATTTTACGCAGGCCGTGTCCCTATTATTGTTTGCACCTTGCATACGACATAAAGAATGACGACTAAATTCCAGTTTTAACAATAACGGGAAATTAAAGGAACCGCTTCATTTCAGTCCTCCCACTCGAAAATGAATTCTTTAACATCCACCACAATATCGTTAGATTTGTTCGTAATTAAAGGAAAAGATTAATAGTTCTTTTTTTAAAGTACAAATATTTGTCAAGGCGTTGGCTACAGTAAACTGAATGCGATAAAGAAGCAAAATATAATCGCATTTATGCTTGTATATACCACCTAATTCCAGCCTTTTTATAACTCTCCACTTTAAATTGATTTTCTTATGAGCACTCTAAATGAGAGTAACTTTTTGTAACTAACGAAGCTTTTTCGCATTAAAAAGATGTTGCTGAGATCAACAACAATTCCAAAACAACCAAGACTAATGGCCAGATTTAATTGTAAGGAATTCACAGATTGTAATCCACAGTCAGGGTTCTTTCTAAATCGATAATTACAGGAATAAACGAATGATATTTGCTAGTTTGATATTTATAATGTTGATCTAGAGAACTTGGCGTTAGAAAACTGGAAAAGATTCCTGGTATTTTCAAATCGATAAGAAAGAAGCATTGTAGAATTGCATTATAGTTTATATACCAACGGTTGATGTTGGATGATTATTATAATGTAGAACTGGACGTTAAGAGGAACTGCTGGCGTCATAAATGAATCTTATTTATTTAAGACTAATTATCGCATATCTAGACAGCACTTGGCAAGTTGTGGTCCGTAGTAAGAATTCATTCTCAAACGCTGCCATTCCTAAATTGTATGACCTTTTAAAAGATGACGAACCACAGCTCTTGACTCTAAGAGAGACTGCTGAATATCTCACCATCATTGGCAGATGGTTGATGGTGTTACTTAAAATTTTTGAATTATACTTATAGTTGAGTTATTGTCGAAGATTTAAAAACTTTGATTTCCGTAAGAAAGACAGTTTATAAAACGATCTACGAGTATATGATTGGAAAGAAGGGTCTAGTAATCTTAATAAACTGCATGAGTTATCAATGAACCTTAAATATTTAAATCTAATGATTAAATATCTATACAGCAGTTGGCAAGTTGTGGTCCGTATCCTTTCCACAATTTCCGATTAAGACAACTAAAAAAATGTCTTAAACTTGGACTCGAATTCTCGGCAAAGATGCAAACTTTTCATAGAAATGCGAAAAACTATGAATAAGTTGATCCATGAAGAATCGTACAGATCGGTCTTTCTGCTATCAGTCACAGGAACAGTAAACACTTAAAGGAACTGACTTTTTCCCACAGTACTTCTCAAAATCACCAGAGAAAACAAGTCACTTCTTTTTAATGCAGAATATTGTTTAGTTATGTTTAGAACTGTGCATACATCCATTGGGACACTTGATATGGTTCATTATGATTCCCTTCACGAAAGAACGAAGAGAAAAATAAGAAGTAAGGTGGGAAAACCGATAATAGAAAAGAGAACAAAGATCTACAAAAACACCGGTCTTTAACACCCACTTCTATCATAAAGCCACCTGATGAACTGGTGAACTTGATGTTATTAATATTGAACTTGTTGATTTTACAATTAATCAAGTCATAGAGTCCAGAAAAGAAACAGATGCCCAGACATCTGTACCTGTATCTTTGCAGGTAGGCCAGATACAGAATTCCTCAACATCCTCGCACATCCTAAAAAAACCTGGCGTGCTGTTGTGCAATAAGTTGATTCCGGTACGTATCGGACAGTGGCCCGTTATTGCTCCTACAAGGATCTTCAAACTAACCTTGTCCAATGCTTACAGTAAGTTGGTGCCTGAAAGGTCTAAATTACGCCATATTCTTCTTGAGACCCTACTATTCAGATAACTATTGATTATTAACCTATAGAGGTGACATATCGGTGGTTTCAGACCATCGACCTTCTCTTCGAAGCTCAAAGCAGATCCCCGTCCTGCGAGTTTATTTACAATTTCATTGCCCAGAACATCGCAGTACCCTGGTACCCAGCACAAAACAACTGTATATAGATTCATCAGCCCTTTAAGGGCTTCTCTATAGTCGCTATACAATATCACCATTTCACTCCTGCTAATGTTGGACATAACCAATTCCTATGCTTTAGATGGATTCCATGATGGGGTGGTCTTGTATATTCCTTTAACTTGAATTCAATGTAACAAGAACAATTGCTTAAAAATATACAGAGGGAACATATTTAGGCAACAGCAGAATTGTTACAATATCTAAGGATTCCTCGGCGAATGAGGATCTTAAAAAAGACTAGGCGACAGTGTGCCGGACTATCAATCAGAGGGTTGCGGGTTCGATTCCTGCCAAAGATTCTGGGTGTTTTCTGCAGATAAGCCAAAGAAGCTTCGCAGTTTGTGTTTGATAATTAATTTTTTTAAAAAAAAAAAAAAAAAAACCTCTTTAGCTACAAATTAAATTATCAATATTTCATTGATTCGTACAAATTTTTTCACCACAAAATTTATCTAAAAAAAATTTTTCTAACAAAAAAATAATTTGTTTTTATTTTTAGTCACCCATAGTTTCTCACACCAAACCCACACCAGTAGCCACAGCAAAGCCTGACACAAAAACATCAGCACCCCCAGCCGACAACATGAATTATTATAATGCTCCTTATGGTTATCAAACGAATGGTGCAACACCACCAATAGCACCAGCACCAACCACTCAACAACCCCCTACTGGTGTTACGCGTCCAGCTACACAGCCTGTTTACCAGCAATCACAAACAAATATTTATATGCAGAGTGGTACTGGTACCACAGCAAGTACACACACTACTAAAAGTGGAAATACCTATGCCACCAGCAGTCAACAGTCACCAATGACTGCGGCAAACCAGCAAGAACAGCTAACCCCAAAAGCTACTGAAGCTAAAGTATCAGCTCCAACTACTGCAGCCCCTAAACCGGTGGTTAATAATAAGAAATCATCAAATATTGATCTGTTAAGTGATATAGATTTTTCCGGAGTAGCAGCAGTGCCACCTCCCTTACTACCACAACCAGTGTTAAAACCTCAGGTGGTTGGTAGTCCACCGGCCAGTCAAGTGGTTGAGCTTCTGACTCCCAAGAAAATCGAAGAAAAACAACCAGAACAAACTCCACATAAAGATGAGAAAATTAAACAAGTAGAGGTAGGTTTCATTTAAATTTTTGTTTAAATGTTTGAGTTTCAGTTAAAATGTTTAATTTTAGGATTATGTAAACTCTACCGTGGATACACAACTCTCGCCTCTAACCGGCACTTCCCCAGCAGTACCTTTGCAACAACTCACATCGCCAGTAGATTCGCCAGCCGTCCGTAAATCCAGTTATGACAATTTATCCAATTGTTCAGACCTCTCCTCTTTGGACAACTTCGATTGGGATTCCGTGTCCATGCGTAGCGAAAAACCCCTAAACGCTGAACAAAAACATTCCGGCTCTACATTCCAACTTAAACCCTTAGATCCCTTTAACGAAGACAAAACCCTCAAATATTTCCACAAAGAGGTGGAACGTTTTGAAAAATTCATTGAGTCCCTTAATGTTAAAATGCTTAATGGCCACACTCCATTGTCAACCAAATGGAAAGAATTGCAAGATCTTCTGGCAAAAGAGGCTCCTACACGTACCACCGCCATAGCGAAATTATTCCCCGAGAAAAATAGGTCATTAGATTGTTTGCCTTACGATCATGCACGGGTTAAACTGGACAAGGAAACGGATGATTATATAAATGCAGCATTTGTCAAGGTGTGTAGGGTGGTAATTTTATTTGAAATTTATATTTGAACTATTTTTTTCGATTCACAGAATTTGGGTACTGGCTGTCCAAATTTCATTATAACCCAGACGCCTCAGCAGAATACAATTAACGATTTTTGGTGCATGATTTGGTCACAAAAGGCACGAACTGTACTCTCGCTACATACACCAAATGAGGCAATAAACTCAATAATATATTTATTCTCTTTACATTAATTTACTGTAATAATTTCTTTTTACCAGATGCTTGATCCCTTCTGGCCACAGTCTGTAGACAAAGAATCGAATTTTGATGATTTTACTGTTAAATGCATTAAAGTAATACAATTATCACATTGCATAGAATATCAATTAAAGCTTTCCATGTTGGGCGCCGATGCCATTATCGAATTGTCAGTATTGCAAATTAAAACATGGACTAAAAGGTTAGAATTAAAATTAGCTTTAGAAATTGAATAAGAAAAGTATCTCTTAACTTCCAAATATCTTGCAGCACTCCTCCCTTAGTAGTGGGTATAGCACGCAATGCTTTGCAGGCTCATCAGCAACGTTGCCTAGATTTGAATACACCATCTTCACCACTGGTTTTAAATTGTTTAACCGGTTCTGAAAGATCGGAAATTGTGGCCATTGGCATTAGTGCCATATTGGCTACACAAAACAAACGACCAGTTCTAATAAGTAATTTATATTTTTACAGTTAATTAATGAATGAAACTTGGAATCAAAGATAGTTAGCTAAATATTGATCTAAATGTTAGTGCATTTTTCTCAAGCTTCCTTTAAACTAAAACAAATACTCAAACACTTTAAAGTGTTTACGGAATGAACTTTTGGCAATGGCAGAAATGTTAAAACAATAACTGACCTTCATCTATTAAACTAGTTAGTCTTTTTAGAACGCCATACATACATATGAGTCATTCCATGTCAAACGGTACGAATTTGGGAAAAAATTTAACGCAATGATTCCGATTTTTATGGAAATTTGCAAATTTAGTCCTATACAAATTCTACTTCATCCCCAATGAGAAAAAAAATATGAAAATTGTTTTTCAAAAGTTATGACCAATAATTTCTGGAACTCTTGGCTACCACGCATTCATTCCACAACCCGATAAAAAAATTAAAGTTCAGACAACATCATCTTCTGAGCAGTACTGTATTAAGACGGTATATAACGCATAACATTTATTTCTTTACTCTATTTTTTGTTTTCTTTTTTACTGTAAATATTACACATGACTGAACTACGTTTTCTTTGTTTTTTGTTGTTGTTTGTATCTTGTGTTAATAAACTATCGAAAAATATATTTTTTTTTTTATTCACAGAAATTTTTGTTGCTTGTACAAAAGGTATAAGGTAAAAAAAATCGTTAAAAATAGAACGCATTATTTCACCACTTCAAAATTCGCACAGTCTGTAAAAAAGACCTATAAGAACACACCCTCAAAATTTAAAAAAACAAAAACATGTAATCAGTTTGAAAATCGAAATAAAAGAATGAAAATGATACAAACTTAAAAAAATGCTATGGGGATATGTCATACCGCTTTCGTATTTTAGAAGAAATTGAAATTACCTTCAAAACAAGGTATAGCACATTAAAATCGGTCCAGTATTTCAGGAGTTACATGCGATTGAATGAGCACACCTCTTTGAAAAAATCTCCATTTCACCAAAGTTCAATTGGTCATAACATTTGAAAAAAAAAAAATTATATTTTTTTCTTGAAACACGTATAAAATATTTTTATGAGAAGAATGCATACACAAACTGCTGAAGCAATCCAAGTTAGTGATGTAAAAAATACGTACCGTTTGACATGGAATGACTCATATGCATATTAATAGAAAATAAAGCTGTACACAATTTCTCTTCAACTTTCTTCCGAATTCCTATAATGTTGATAGAACTTAGATTATTTGAAGTACTGATGTTGAAACGTTATGACAAGCAGGTAATCGAGTATCAGATAATGCATTTTAATATATAATTGAATAGCTTTATTATAACCAACGACCTGATATTTTAATATGAAAAAGACTGAGAATCAAGTACGTAAGTCCCCTTTTACAGTTGAGAAATTGAAAGACAGACATTTTTCTCATTCCTCTTTGAACTTGCCTAAACACTTTAGAGTTGCGAAATTAATAGACAGACAGAAATTTTTTGTTTATTTTTTCGTTCTTCTTCTATGTTAATTGTTGTGGAAATTATTATAAAAACGCATTGCAAATAAAAGAAATTAAAAAACATATTCCAACAACTGTTAATTATAAAGTTTTTGTTATCAATAAATCTATTTGGTTAATAAATTAAATTATTTTTGCAATACGCGCATTAAAGTGAGAAAAATGATGTGAAGCAACAACATGAAAAATGCGAAGGGTGGAAACTGTAAACGAAAAATGTCCAGTACAGTAGAGGTCTACCGCACACTCTTCCTCTTCAACACATCGCCTACAAACTTCGTCTGTCTGTCTTTCAATTTCTCAACTGTAAAAGGGGACTAACAGACCGATTCCTTGGGGGTTATTTTGTATTTCGATTCGAAAGCAAAAGCTTTCGAAATACAATGTAAAAAGTATGCAAATTCGAACAATTTTCATTTCGAATCGAAATACACAATAACCACCCTGTTGTAATATGTCGCGAGAACTCTCGGTGGCCTTTTCTACCATATCAACCGTAATTTATCAGCAATTGGGCAACAGCTCTTATTCCATAACATACACAAAGCCAATACATCATTTACCATTATAGCATTTCATATCTCAACATTTTCAAGTCGACATAAGCCTTGCGAAATATTATTAAACAATACTTGTCGTAAGCTCATACTCTTTTAGGATTTTGAATGTGGAGAATAACACTTCAAAGAGAGCGCACAACATGCCGAAACGGCATATGTGTATACCCAAAACGGTATGGGCGATTAAAGGCCCCTTTACTCAACCTAACCTAAGCTGATACTCTATTGGGATATCATGCAGTCCATGATGTCCAACAAGAGATAGATAGTTAAGAGATTAAGAGTGAAATATGCG
Organism: Bellardia pandia; assembly: GCA_916048285.2. NCBI lineage: Eukaryota > Metazoa > Arthropoda > Insecta > Diptera > Calliphoridae > Bellardia > Bellardia pandia. The sequence goes on along the minus strand of OU696531.1, from coordinate 93,403,400 downwards.
TGTACGTAGAGACTTAAAACCCCGTAGAGTTTAATAAGCAGTTTTTTGGGACATATCCCTGTCGTCAATTGTCCAATAAAGTGAAAATAATGTATTATATTTATATTTCATCATTATGGCAACGAGTTGATAACCTCGATTTCTTAACGGAGTTAATTTTAATTAATGCACGAAATAGATAAAGCACAATTCTAACTAAATCATTAAATTGGAAAAAGGCGAAGTCTGTCAAGGAGATCTCAATTTCAACACTTCCTGGTTTTTAAAAAGCGGATGGATGGCTGAAGGCTCAGTACTCCACTATTTTAAAGTATTTGTTTAGAGTACGAAATTTTCTTTTCTCATCCCTCTTGACCCACACTAGAACTAAGATCTACACTAATATTTACTATCATTCATTCCAAGTGTAATAGTATTTTTTGAACCTTAATAATTAAAAGAATTTTAAACAAATCAATACATTTCTTTACTGCAGATGTCATAGATGTTTGGCTGCGCATTTGCAGTCAACGTCAGAAGGCCTTGCGTGATGTGGAAACTTTGGAGCAATCTTTACAAATTGTTTTAAATCATGCTCATGATGTTTTAAATAAAAGTAAGAATATTCTTTATAATACATTAAAGTAAATATATTAAATTGATAGTAATACTATTTTCCAGGAGGCATTATGACTTCGTATCAAATGAAAATTGCACCCCAAGTAACCGCCCAAGAAAAGCAGGCCACCAAAGATCCTCTTAATGAACTTGATGCTTTATGGAAATTAAAATGATAATACCATTACCATAAACTCGCAAAATTAAGGATCTTTTTTATACATGCATATAAAACATACATAAATATTCCACTATATGTAGAGGACTGAACAAAATATGACTAATTTTTATTTAAAACACAAACGAAATCATTTCTTAAAAAAATATAGCCTTTAAAAAAGGTTAATTTTTTCTTCTAATAAGCTAATTCAATTGTTATTTCTATCATATATTTAATATACGTATGCATACTATAAATTAAAAAAACAAGTATTACAAACAAAACAAAATTTTACTAACAATTTGATCAAGAACTTATTTATTTAAACCGAAGAATCTAAAAAGAAATTATTTAAATTTAACAAATGCAAATATTGAATATTTCAAAAAGGATAGAAATATTTATAGTAAATGTCTAATATTTAATATAACACAGTATACAACAATACAATAATACGACACATAACATAACTAAATACTTGCTACACATTTATTATGGGACAAGCACATACTTACATACACATACACGCATACAAACATAAATAAAACAAATATTATTGAAAATGTTTTTTTATTTATTTATTTACAAATATTTAAATATGTAAAATGTTGGAAAAATTTTTCTTAGGAGTGAAAATAAATAAAAAGAAAAAATAAATATGCAAATCATAGAGAAAAGCATTCAAAAGCTATTAAGAACACGAATTCTTTATGACGATCTTTTTAGAAGAGAGCCTATTGGCAACTCAACTGCAGTTTGGTTGCTATACATAATCGACCCATTAGATATGATGGAAACGAAAGCACTCTTTTAAATTAAAGTTTTGTAGTCCCGAAAATATAATTCTCGGTCTCTATAATTTCTTGTTATAACCGCGTCGAATAAAAACTCGTCTCATAACGTAAAGCGATCCGTTACCTTGCAAATAGTTGACGAACTTATCAAAATTTGCTTTGCAAAGGGGCTGTTTACAGTTTTTGTGGAACATATGTACATATATGATCAATATTAACTTTACACAAAAGTACGTACGTTGAACAGAAATTTTAAAGAGCATATAAATTACACTTATCAGATTTTATAGTTCTGAGGAACATAAAGTTTTTCAAAATGGTGAAAAATTGCATAAGTGGAAAGTTGTTAAGTTGGAATAGGCCCTGGTGTCAATTACAATTTAAATTGTTGTCTCGTGCAACTGAAAATTTAACCCCCTTATTCAAAAACGATTATTAAATTTAACAAACGTTTATTAAGACAGATTTGCATATAAAAATTTGCTTAATAAACGTTTGTTAAATTTAATAATCGTTTTTGAATAAGGAGGTAAATGCCCTTAATAACTCTTATTTATACACATCCCTTTCAAATGCAATTTTGTTAAACAATTTAGATAATATTTAAAAAATCGTTTTAAAAATTTTATTTAAATTTTTTTTTTTTGCTGTTTTTTAAATAATTTGTCTAATTGTTTGAGTTATTTTATTATAATGATGTTGTTCTGATATTGGTAGCTAAGGTCTTCAAAATTAAATAAAACAAGTTAAGTTGCACTTTTAAAAAAGATTTATTTATTTTGTCTTGTTAATTATTTGCATTTTGTTGTTGTTACAAATACATTTAATGTTTGTAATTATGCGCAGACATTTTTTAATTCTTTGATGAAATGTTTTACCCCTCACCATAATAATAAAAATAAATGTACAATATAAACCCTGAATACAATAGAGAGTAACCCCCCTGAATACATACTTGAAATTCATACAAATCCATACAAACTCGACAGAACCACGACCAATTAAATGATTATTTAATTTCGGGATTTCCCAAATTCCGGGATTTGTTTTAAAAAATCTCAGGATTTTTTTGGTGTTAATAAAACTCGAAAATGAAAAGGTCAACAAAAAATTAAAATTTTACAAATGTATGTTGAAGAAATGAGGGTGAAAAAATAAAAATTAATTTTGGATTACCAAACTCGAGCGCACTTTTTGATGTGCCTACGGTTTTTGGAATTGGAAATTCCTATAAAAAAAGCTTTAATTGATTTTAAAGCTCAACGGATGACAGATGAGGAATTTGTTTTACTTCCTTCAACTGTCCCAGAATGTAATTCCGTTCGGAAGTGGAATTAATTCCACATTTTGCATCTATAGAAAAAGCAAAACAAAATTTTTACCAACAGACTTGTGCTCATTAAAGTGATTCACGGAAGTTGGCTTTAGTATATGGGAACTACTGTCAATTATGGACCGATCTGCACAAAATCTGTAAATGTGATTAGGCTTAATATACTTTTATTTGTGGAAAAATTGTATTACCGATAAACACCTATTTCGGAAGGACATTTGTTTACGCTAAAACAACACTTAGCGATTCTCCTTATTTTCCGTACAATTTCAATTTTTCTTAATATATGTATAAATGTGAATGCAGAAAGCTATGTGTTGCCGTATACTTTGACTTGTCATAAAGTGCTAAATAAAATGGCAAATTTCTAAAAAGATGGTAAATACTTATTTTCGTCTAGATATAAACTAATCGTACACCTGTAAATTCCTTTCTCTTCTACTGGTAAGAAATCCATTTGTCTAAATAATTTAATAAATAATAAGAAAAAATCCTAATTTCTCGTTTTCTTTCATTTCTTTACATATTATTTGTTGAATGTTTCTGAGTATCAAAATCTAAACGATTTGGTTTCGGTTCAGAGAAATAAACCCTTCCCATTGTCCAGCAACTTTCAAGAGCTTTTCAGCTAAACAACATTTGTATGGGGACTTGGTGAAATAATGGAACAATTTTAATTGCAACCGTTCATGGGCCGACAAAAAATGTATGTGTAATAGATTATATAAAAATATTTTCAAAATTGCGCACAAGCTTTACATGAACAGCCAGCCAGATGGAGAGACATTGTTGAATCGATTTAGGAAGTAATTTTCAGACGATTGCTATAATTTAAGGTAAGTTTTATACTATTATATTTGAAAGTTACAAACATCAGCAGTACTTTAATACAACTACTATGGTGAAGGGTGGCCAAAATTCCTCTTAGCTGAATACAATAAATTTTATTTAAAATTTCAAATAGTTAACTTACAAATATAAAAAGAAAATTAATTAGCACACCAATGTTATTTTTTGTTTATCATCTCAGCCGTCTTATTTTACACATAAAAAAGCAGTCTAATTGCAAACAATTCATTTTTGTCGTTTTTTTTTTAGCAATTTTTTTTAACTGAATACGTTATTTTACTGGTTTTAGCTTAAAATTAACACTTATTTATATTATACAGTGTTGTTTCTTTGTTTCAATATTTTACGTTTTTTATTTGAATTTATTTTTAGTAACTGAATGGTTTTTTTACAAAATAAATCATTATTTTTTATTTTGCATTTCGTTTTTTGTTTGTTTGCTTTTTTTTTGGGAAAATAAAAAATAGTATTTTGTTTGTTTCTTGTTGTATTATTACTTAAATTAATTAATAACAAATCACAGTACACAATATATTTAATAATAATTAATATACATTATTTAGCAATAAACAAGCCTTTTTATTCATTTGGTACAAAAAAAAAAAAAAAAGATTTAAATACAAAACAGGCTTGGGCATATAAAAAATATTAAATATTTATTTTGAATTAAAAATTCTTCTTTCGTTATACATTATTTCGAGAAAACTTATGTTTAGTTTAAAAAAATAAATATATAACATTAAAAAAAACAAAAATATAAAAAATACAATATATTAACATAACATTCAATATTTTATTAAAAACTAAAACATTTTTTTTTGACAAACACATCCTAATAATCCTGCCATCTTTTGTCAAGTTTAATAAAAAAAAACAAAAATACTTTTAAAAAATTGGTCTAATACAGAAAATATACATAGTTTTTGTTTATTAAATTTAAAAAGAATAGAACAATATTTTAGGTATATTTGTGTTAAAGGTCTTGGCAATTAAAGGAATCATTACCTATTATCAACCCGGAGTACTACTCTGTAGCATGATTTAAAAGTAAAGAGTGATTTTTTAGGAGTTTCAGATTTGATTTAGAAAAAAAAAACACATAAAATTTAAATAAATTTATGAAATCTTCATTTGAGTTGATAGAACGATCTTTATAACGCTAGGTCCCATCTTGTATATTATCTTTAACATATTGGCCGGTATCTCACGAATAAATTTTTCAATATAAGCTTTCAGTGTGCCAATCGTTGCGGGCTTGTCCATATAAATATGAGTCTTAACTTAAGGTACGGTCACACATGGCAAATTATTTAGTCAAAAAAGCGTAACCACTTGTTTTAGCACAAATTGTTTGATGTTGTTTACTCTTACAAGAGTTTTGCAAGATCAAACAGCATCAAATAAATTAAATATTTGTTGTGTCTTGTCCTTAAAAATTAAGTTTTTTTTAAATAAATAAACGAGTTCAAATATATTTTATTTAGCGGTTACGCCTTTTTCGGCAAATATTTGCCAAGTGTGACCATGCCTGTAGCCCCACAAAAATTAGTATAAGGACGTTAAATCGCACGATCTAATTGACCGACCCCAAACGTGAAATAAACTGTTTACCGAACTCGCCTCTCATTGTTTCGCGTGCTGTGTGGCATGTGGCACTGTCTTCTTGAAACCACACCTAAGACAAGTCCAGCTCTTCTATATTGGACAAAAAAAAATTAATCATCCCACGGTAGCTCTTGCCATTCACAGTATCGTTCCTGCCTTTAAAAAAAAGTATGGTCAAATGATGCCACCGCCTTATAATCCACAGCAAACAATTCATTTTTCGACAATTTATATTTTATATTTACACAATTTCCGATAAGAAAAAGTGCATCTTCGTCTAACTTTGCCAGCGCCCATTTATCAAAAGTTAGCTGACGTTGTGGTTGGTGGTGTGGCTTCAATTCTTGCACCGGCTGTATTTTTAAAGTTTTTTACAACTAAATCGTTTCACAAAATTGTCCACGTAGTGCAGCAACAGAGGCCCAATTAAAGCGAACTGCGCCGAATCGATAATTCACGGTCATCAACATCACTGTAGGATACAGCTGCGTTATTTTCCTCTGTCCGCAATCTACATATGCGTGTTGGTAGTTTAATGTCCAATAATGTATTTTTGGTGCGGAAATTAGTCACAAGATTCCGAACAGCCGCCTTAGATGGTCGCTTAAACTGACCATTAAATGGAAATAGGGCACGATGCACTTTTATTTCAATGAGCATGAGTTTTGATAATAAAATTCAATAATCAGCAGGCGTTGTTCGTTTGTAAGTCGATAAATTAAATATGTACCAAACTGGACATGTTTAACAGTAACAGATTACACAAAAACAGCTGAGCTGCCAAAAACAGTATTGACAAAAAGAAAGTTGCTAAAAAATCACCCTTTAAAATTGCGTAATTAATTCGTTAATAAGTATTTCAGATATATTTTAAATATTCGATATTTCGAATCAAATTACACAATAATAATCTGGCTGTGTACATAACCAGTGCCCGATTGAACTACACAGTGTTGCATTACTATAATTACACTTGATGTTTGTAAAATTACAAACAGTTTTTTTTAAAACGTGTAACATTTCTTAAGACTATGTTTAATGATCACTTTTTAGCCAACATTTGGCAGACCAATTCCTTATTGAAAGAGAGAAATGATGCAGTAATATTTAGCTTAGTGTTTCTTAACTATAATTACATTTAATAATAAACAAGGATGAATACTAGAAAACAAAAGTAGAACTGTTGTTTTAAATTATTATGCAATGTTCAACAATTTTTTATAAAGTGACGCGTGGTTTGTTCGTTAACTGATTTTGAAAAAGGTCAAATTTTCAGTTTATATAAAAAATGTCTTAAGTTTTCGAGCAATTGGCAAAAAAAATACTGGTTACATGTTGTGATAACAAATTTTGCAAATAATCCTGATTATTATGGTAAAAATAAAAATGACGATCCGAAAAAGAGGGATCCGAGGAAGAGAGACAATTATAATTATAAACTGTGCTAGAAACACAATGAAGAGTTTAAATCAACCATAAGTAGACTGTTAAAATATCCCAGACTATTACTAGACAAAAGCTGTTGTCTGTACCAAGGCCACAAAATTACTAAGCTTGAAGAAACTTACACACTAACTGGAAACAGATAAGCCGATAATCTTTGTTTATAGGCACTATTTAAACATAAATTTGTTTAAGGTGATTTTTTCCGATGGTTTAAACAACTATTGGAGAGATTACGATATTTCTCTGTTGGTTTGGGTAGCTTTTTGTGAAGCTCACAAACATCAAAATGATTATACAAAATTACTGTGCCATTTTTAGAAAATAGTTATGAAAACCAATTTATTTTCCAACAAGACGTCAAGCAAAGGTATGCTTGAGTTTGAAAAATATTAATGTACTTGAATGGCCTGCATGTTCTCCAGATCAGAACCCCATTTAAAACATTTGGAGAATATTAAACCGACAATATGAAAGCATATACATATCAGCTAAAAGAAGCTGTTATAAATGCTTGCAGATCTATATCTGAAGATATAAGAATAAACCTGGTGAAAAATAGTACTCCCGATCGAATTTTTAAGTTGATTTAAAAAACAAAGGCCTAAATGTGGATTCACCCATTTGTTCCGAACAAAAATTTTTGCAGCACGATTCACTCATTTCGAACGATTTTTCTGGAAAATCAAAGCTGCCATATGTAAACAAAATCTATTAGTTTAACCAGTAATAATACTGCGGCCATTGATTTATTTTGCTTTGGTTATTAAGTGTTAAAAAAATTATTATTAAATTATTTTAAAATATTGTGTATATTTTTTAAAAACAATTTACAAAATGTTTTAATGAATTAATGAAATGAACAATTTAATTTCACAAACACCACATATAGAAATGTAACCTATTGGCAACTCAGTTCATTTTTGTTCAGACAAAAAATAATATTAAACCAATTCAAGCTGAGAGTTGTTTGTAAAAAAATATTTTCTCTCTCTCTCAAAAAGAGCGACATCAAACTTCATATGAAAAGAACTTTGTCCACACAAATATTTTGTTCAGAACAAATGGGTGAATTCATACATTTTTAAAAAGTCAAATAAAAATATTAAAGATTTTTTTTTAAATAATCACCTACATTTACAAAATGAAATGGAAGTGTAAATTTTCATTAAGTTTGTGTTCTAATTTTAGTGAAAACGATTTGAAAAATATAATATACGCCTATGTTCTATATTCCAATAAGAAGTTAAACTGAATTCCTTTTTAATTTCACGGCGTTCTAGAAAACGAGTGAAACTTATACTACGTTGAACCAAACTAAAAATGATATTTTCAGCCATGTCACAGAATTTAATTCCGTTCGGAAGTGGAATTAATTCCGAAAAAGTTTTTCGGAATGAAAGCACCTTTAGTTTGCAATTTTAAGCATTTCTAGGTTTCATTTTGAAAAAAATTGTTCGTTATACATTTTCTATAGAAGCAAAATACGGAATTAATTCCACTTCCGAACAGAATTAAATTCTGTGACATGGCTGTTTACTTTTCAAAACATTTTCACAAAATTTAGAACACAAACTTAATGAAAATTTCACTTCCACTCCATTTTACAAATGTAGAATCCATGTGATTATTTTCAGTTTGCTTCATCTTATAATAAAAGTTTCACTCGTTTTCTAGAACGCCGTGAAATTGTCTATGTGGAATTAAAAAAAGATTTTAGTTTCACTTCGTAGTGGTATATAGAACTTAGGCGAATATTTGTGCTTTGTAAACCAATAAAACAGGTTAAACTGTTTTACTTTTTATTTAACTTGAAAAAAATTGAGAAAAGTTATTATGTATTTATAGTTATGCAACGCAGTGTAGTTTGTTTTAATTATTTCCAAATAACTTGTAAAACGCATAAAACGTTTAATATTAAACAAAAACTAGTTTTTCCTTTAGCCAATAGAATAAGGAATAAGAGCACCACATTCCCCTTTCAATACCAAAAACATAATAATAATAATTACAAAATTTTAAACAAAGTACACATTAATCTAAATTAAAAGATGGCATTTGAACAGAAAATCTCTAAACAATTATGGCATCATTTTCCATTTCCTTGCTAATCCTTACATATTCCTTGCTCTATGTTCATATTTTCTTTGACATAAAAAACGACATTTTTTTTACTTAATTGTATACCTACATTAGAAAAAAAAACCAAACCAAATGTCACAACATTTTAAACACATACACTAGAGAGCAGAGTTAGTTGTAAGTGATAGAAATACATTTATATATTTATAAAAAAAAACACACTTAGAAAACCCATTAGAAAAATCCTTAACACTCACAAATATATTGTAGTATGTTTATTTTGTCTATTTAAAATGTTTTTTTTTTTTTTTGTAATAATAGGTCATGGTTAACTAAATGAGTAGTTAGTACACAGCTTAAATTTGTTTTGGAGGAGTGTGTTTTTCTTTTTTTTATACTGTCTTGTATATTTCTATACAAACTACTTTACTACTTGAACGCTCTAATCCCATCATCTTTTAGCCTCTACCTGTAAATCAATTTCACTTAATAAAGCCCAATTTTCACTATCAGCATGCACATGCAAACGTATTTCCTTAATAGCACCGATTTTAGAATCTACCGAACCCTCTGCTACACCCATGTTATCGAAATTACCCACTATCAGATAACCATCTGTGGTAGAATTGTAAAAACTCCACACCGGAGAACTTTCACTCAAAGTGTCGGCGGGTAAAACTTCTATAGTGGTGTTGTAGAAACGATCTGAGGGATGTTCTGAATTGCCACTGCGAAATAGATAATGCTTAAGTACAGTGGGCTTATCAAATATAAACTGTACAAAATCTCCCGGCTGTGGTAGTAGGCCCCAAAAATAGGTTTCTCCCTTGTAAGCTCTCTTCAATTGATAATTCTTGTATGCGGCTATATTCGATTTAACTAGGGCTGGTGGATTATGTGGATGAGCATAGAAGGTGGGAACTTTAGAGCCAAATTGTTTATCTTTTAGTTTTTGTACTTTGCCCTTAAGCGATGAACTAGTACCGATGTGTTGAAACAGTGAGGGTCGATAGTGTAGCCAGTATTTGGCACGCTCCTGATTGCAGTGCTTTTGATCCTGATCGGTGCGACAGACTTTGGACTCTATGAAATAGCCCAACAGCCAGTCGACCGGTTTTTCGTTGTAGAACATTTGGAAAAATGTTATGAGATAGGGTAGTTCAGCGGACTTGAACATTTTACCAATGAAACCCAATTGACAGAAGTCCAGTAGAAACCATGGCGGCTGGTCGGCTTTTGTCAAAGCACTTTTGGTAATGGCGAATTTTTTCATAGACGTTATGAAATGACGTTTGGCTAGTATGTCATCTTCGAGTTGGACATAGAAGGTGCCTGCAAAAAAAGAGAGAGAAACGAAAAATGTATAAGAATTAGAAATATTTATGTACATACTTATGTATATCAAAATAAATTTTAAAATTTGAATTTTTCAACCACATCACATATGTATGTATGTATATTCCAATACTATACAGATTTCTAGGCTTTAGTTAGAATTTACTTGGAAATTTTTTTAAAATTTGAGGATTTTTGGACTAATACCTGTAAATCTAACGATTGTTGCAACAGAACTTTTAAATGGAAAAGCCACATTATTCTAATTTATTCAATATTTAGCATTTTGTGGTAAAAAAAATAGCAAATATATTGTGTTGTATTCAGATGACGTCGATATAGATGAGAACGCTGATCTCTTCGAGGTAGGGCCTTTTCAGAAATGCATCACTGCGCTGCATTTGATGCGCATCTGTTATTAGCACAAAGCATACAGAGGTGACAAAAACGTTTCAAATCGCTACAATAAGGCAGTTAGTTCTCTTAAAAAGAGAAAGAATATATTTTGTGGTAGTATGTTGGTAATGTGAAAAAGCAATGCACTATATACAACAAGAATGTTGTAGACAAAATAAGCAATTTGTGTTGGAATATTTAAATCGAAATTTTGTTTATATGTTTGTGATTTCAATATGTTACTAAATTGTATTTTAATAATTGTTATACTTTGTGGTATGCATTGTGGAGTTTGTGCATTTGTTAGATGATATAAACGCAGTTTTTATAAAAATACTCTGTGCCAAAAATTAATTTTATTGCGTCAGGAAAATAGTAACATAAAGAAAACAAAAAGGCAGTTCTCAAAGAAAGAGACACATATAAAACTTCATTATCTTCCTTTTCGTGACACATTTGTTTACCGTGTGGTGATTAGTTTGCGATACTGATGCAAATCAGCTGATGCTCATTTATTGCATCAGCCATTTTTGTGATGCTTATTTTTAGCTGATTCACTCTTACATTTTAGAACACAATACATTTTCAGTGATGCCAACTGTTGCTTTTCCGAATGTACTGCGCATCATGCAGCACTGTGATGCATTTCCGAAAAGGCCCCTATTCAGTATTACCTTTATATAATCAATGACCTTACGAATATTGTATCTTTGTTCTGGAACGATCCGGCTTTAACTTGGCGAAAGTTTGAACAACTGTTGGTGTGTCTGTCAACAGAAAATTACTTCTGATGGCAGCATTCCTTGGAAATCCTGTTTCTCCAGGGGGTTTATTTTATAATTTGATTCAAAAGACAATGTTCCAATTGCAATGCGTAAAACATACAAATTCAAACGATTTTCATTTGGAATCAAATTGCAAAATAATTCCTGAAATCCACTGAAATATTAATCAATCAATATTGCAAAACTAAGATGACCAAAATTCAGAGCTGATCTTGACTGGGGGGCTACTGTGTACTTCGATTCGAAAGCAAAAGTCTGACTCGTCTACCCAGAGTCTTTGGCGGGAATCGAACCCGCAACCCTTTGACTGATTTTAAAACCTTCCAAAAAAAGAATCATCCTTCAGGGTATAATATCGAACATTTCAGTACATAGTTTGTATTTATATTTAAAATATTGTCATCCTCACTGACAGATACTTACTCCCTTATAGGTATATAATTAAGTTAAAATGATAGTGTATAAAGAAATCATACATTAGCAGATCGTTAATGGATCCATTGCGAATTTAACAAAATTCAAGGAATATGTCCTATGTTGGGTTAAATAGGTAGCTAACCTGCTTAAGAACATCGTCTTCTAAATAAAGTAATATTCTTCATCTTACAGCCACCGCTATCTTCCAATACAGTTGAATAGTTTACTATGCACCTAATTGTAAACTTCTGTAAACTTTCATATTCCGCCACAGATGTCATCCCTTTCGATCTTATACTAAATACCTAACATATTATTATTGTCAAGAACTACTCGTAAGTACCAATTCGCTTTTACGTCCCTTTGATAATAGCCCAATATTGTTCACCCGTTTCTTTGAAACCAAATTGGGACAAAATATTTACTAAAAATTGGTGACGTCCAATAAGAGGCAGCAAACGTTTCTGCACGTATAGGGTGTTTTTTTGAGAGGTATAGAACTTCGAATTGAAATAAAACACAAGAAAATCGTTTTAATGACCATCAATTTGGCTTTACTGGGAGGATAATTTTATGCCATTAATGTTTAAATATGATTTCAGGCATGTGGCCGCCGCGGCTGGCTCGAATAAAGCCAATTCTACAGGTCCAATTTTCAACCACTTTTTCGAGCATATGGGGCCGTATGTCGGCAATAACGCCACGAATGTTGGCTTCCAATTCCCCTAACGTTTCTGGTTTGTTGGCGTAGACGAGCGACTTCACATATCCCCAAAGAAAATAATCCAATGGTGTCAAATCACACGATCTTGGTGGCCAATTGACAGGTCCATTCCGCGAAATTATGCGCTCATCGAATGTTTCCTTCAATAAATCGATTGTGGCGTGCGCTGTGTGGCATGTAGCGCCGTCTTGTTGGAACCACAACTCATCCACATTCATGCCATCCAATTCGGGAACAAAATAGTCGGTTATCATGGCTCTATACCGGTCTCCATTAATTCGGGTCCTCTTCAACACTTTGCTCTACAGCGGCAATTGTTTCTTCGGTGCGCACTGTTCGGCGTCTCTGCGGATGCGTATTATCACTTAGAGTAAACGTAGTGCGAAAACGATCCATGGTTAACCGAATTAATTGCTCTGATGGACGATTATGTCGACCATAAAATGGACGGAGCTTGCGGTAAACTTCGCGAACTGAACCGTTATTTTCGAAATAAATTTGCACGATTTGCAAGCGTTGTTCTTTTGTCAACCTGTTCATGATGAAATGGCAAACCAAACTGAACATAAATGACATTAGAGTTGCGAGATTTGACCACAAAATGCCAGTTTTATCTCTATTCGAAAAACAAATCTGTAAAAAAAACACCCTATATTGTTGAAGAGATGTCAAAGGGATGCTATTCAGATCACAACTATAAATTGCTTGCCAAAGTGTTGCTTGGGTTGACATGCCCTTATTTGGCTGCAACAAAAATATTGCTCCCGTTAAATTCCTTTATAAGTTAAGTATTTTTGGTAACCTGACACGTGTTGGAACAGTACAATTATATGAAAAAGGATATTGTAATATTTATTTTGTAATTCGTTTGTTTAGCGTTTAACCACAACAATTTGATTGACTTCACCCGGCGCAAACTTTTTTAACTTAGCGTCAACTGAATGAAACTTTAAGAATCTAGAAGTCTAGAATTTCTAGTTTAGCGAAACTTTATGACTTTGCCATTTATTTCATAAAACTGAGGATTTTGAAACCACCGAACAATGATTTTTGAGCGTCGCATTTGCTTTCGCATCGCAATAGAGAGTAACCCCCCTGCTTTGTTTAAGCCGGACCAGAAAACCCATGCTACCCTGCAGTCTCCTCTGCCCATCTTATGCAAGATTTTATTTAATACATACTAATTACACTTATATTCCTAAGCACATCGTGGTTTAGTTAATACTACTCTATTGTAGTGGACCACAGTCTCATGAACTGCTAAGGATAGCACCGAGCCATGACTTGCAAGCTCATTGTTGACGTTTTTAGGACGAGATGATACCTTATGAACTCGTTTACAGCTCTTTGCATTCATGTATAAGCTTAAATTTTACTCTACGACCCTTCTTATCCCACCCAGAGGACTTTTACCATGGGAAGTTTTCAGTATGCCAGAATTTCTGCCTGTAAGAAACTACATTCATTCGATATTCTATAAGACATCCTAGTTTTAATTATTTTATTTGAAAAACTACTTTTACATAGAACAAATCTCATCAGATATTTTGGTTTACATTATTTGTTATTCCTGTATTGTTGCGACTTTCCTTAGTTCTTCGAAAAAGTTTGGCTAATAAATCATGGCGTTCCGCTTTGAGTTTATACTCTTTTGTTGTCCTTGATTACGGAAAATAAAAGTCACTTTCTTATTTGTACAGTCCCGAATTGTAAGATATAATACCTGACAATATTGAAATATTGGGTCAAAGTATTCATAAAGGACTTCTTTGTGCGGAAGCATAATTTGAAATTATTCATTCCGCTGCTGCGGTATTTTTCCTTTTTGCGGTATTATCTCTACACAGACTGTATTGCGGCATGCCGCAAGTGTGAATAATTACATTTTACATAACGATTTATATTTCTTTCCGCTTAGTTTTCCTTTCCGTGCGAAATCAATAATAACACCCATTAATTCATATGTATGTCACACTTCACTTTAGTCGACCGAGAGGGAATGAACGAATTCAGAAAACCATACAATTCCTCGATAATTGAAAAGTATTCATAACTTTCAAATAAAAAAATTAGACCATCAAATTAATATCTTTGTCACTTACCTTTTGACTGTGCGTAGGCCATTAAATAAGCAAAATCTAAATTCTGTTTACTTCTCCATTTCACCCGCTCCAGCGAATCATTCAATGTTATACGCAACTTATCCAAATTCGGATAATACGATGGTGCCGGTGCTATAATCTCTATTAAACCATTTTCAAGGTACGGCTCAAATGCAGTCTCCACTTTTTTCGCTATCACCTGCACGGTCTCCAAATCTGTTTCGCCTATAAAAACAATTATCAATGTTTCATTCTGTTCCTCTTCATTCATATTCTCGATCAGATTATGTAGAGTACCCAAAAGATATGACTGCTTTTCGCGCACCACCGTTGGTATGCCCAACACAATGCTGACATCAGAGCGACCGTGTGATCTCAACAGAGCGGGTCTTAAAGAATTGGGATCATCTAAGAGATGTGGCAGGAAATGATAAGCTGTGGGTAGACGTACATTTGCAGACGAGGTCAAATGCATTTGCTGTGATGTATGCAATTGTGAGGCATTGCGTAAAATTTGTCTAGCCTCTGCTGACAGGCCATCCAGCAGTGATGTAGATGCTGCTGAGGCAGACGCAGAAGCAGAGGCTGTATTGTAGAACGTTGTGAGGTTCTTATCAGTGTTGGCAGGCATTGAGGTCACCGCTGTTGCTGCCGAAACATTTTGCAGTTGTGCAACATATTGTGAAAGCAAGGCCACATCTTCCTGGCGTGTACGGTACATTGACTCCAAGTACTGAAGACGCATATGGCATTCACCCAAACGTTGTGATAACGATTGTTCGGTGGATAGTTCTGGACCCATTATCATTAGGACAATAATACATGGCAGCAATATAATGACTAACGTTAATAAAAGACAGCTACGTTGGCGTATTTTAAACATTTTTCTTTTTCTGCTGTATGTTTGTATTTTGGTTTTGTTACGTTGTTTTGTTTTGTTTTAAGGGTTTTTTTATGGTATTTTGGTTGTCATGAAAAATATATATTTTTTTTAACAAAAAGAACAATTCCTGTGTGTTTGAAATTCTTGTATGCTTTGTAGTAAATAAAGTTAACTGTTGAGTGTTTTGTAGATTTTAGGTAGGCAATGTAAAATTCATGTAGAGAATTGAAAATTTTTGTAATTTTTAAATTTGTGAATGATTTCGATGGTGTAAGTTAGAGTTGAGATTGCAATGAAGTTCTCCCAAGTTGCGTTGTATTGTGAAGAGCTAGAAGAGTATTTGAGTATTTAATACATCCGGTGTAAACTATACAGACTATGGTAGTTTCCAAAAATAATGTAAATTTCGATGTTGTAAATTATTACAGTAAAAAAAAATAAGAAATCTTAAGTTTTCAGTTTTTACGCTACTTGCTATATAGCTATAGAATTAAAGTAGACAATGTAAGTATTTATAAATCTGTGTAGATAATTTAAAATTTTTTCATCTGGGAGGAATTTATTGTATTATTAAGTTCATTATACTTTAATCATAAGATTTCACAATTAAGTGCGTGTTAATATTAAATACATGAGAACATACATGCCACTAATATAAAAATTTGCAGCTTTAAGACAGATTCTGGATTTCTGTATGAATTAATTTTAATGAATATTTAAACGCTTGTTCTTAGGATGTTGTATGTTTAAGGTTTTCTTAAATAAATTCTTTAATTAATGTAGTTTTATTTTTAGAAGTAGATGTAGATGTAGACAATTTTAAAAAATTCTTAGTTTTAGAGTTTCAAGATTTCCACTTGTTTGTAGTTTTTCGTTTTCTTTTGATTTTCTTATAAATTATTTGTTTAATTCAGCAACTTTTAACCATTGTAGTATTTTAAGTATATAAAATGTTTCTTCCTTTACGTGTAGACAAAAATTCCATTTCCATATAAACAATTAAAATTTGTTGTTGCTTTATTTATTATATAGTAGTTAATTTAGTTTTATAGTTGTTCTTTGATCTTTTATAGATAAATATCGGTTGAAATAAAAATTCCTTGTACACAATTCCAAGCAGATTTATAATTAAGTATATTTATGTTTTAGGACATTGTAAAATGTTGTTGTCTAATTATAATGGCCATAGAATATCTAGAAAGAATAACAGATAAGTATAAAATATAAATTAGTTAAACTTTTAAAATAAGTTACCATTAATTTAAAATTTGAATTATTCAGCTGAAATCTTACTATTAAGAGTGATTTTTAAGAGCTTTCGGATTTAGTTTAAAAAACAAAAAACCCATAAAATTTAGAGAAATGTATGAAATCTTTATTTGAGTCGATAGAACGATCTATATAATTTAATTTCATATAGGTATAAATATTGACCACGGCTACGCCTCAAATGGTTTATACTGGGTGCCATTTTGGCATACTCTCTCCAACATATTATTATTAGTATGTCAAACGTTGCGGGCTTGTCCCTATAGATATACATATATAGTTTAAAGGCCTTAAGTCGCACGATCTAGGCGGTCAATTTACAGGCAAGAAACTGGCAAATAACTGTTCACCGAACTCGCCTCTGAATTGGGCCATTGATTCGCGTGCTGTATGGCATGGCGCTAGCCATTCACAGTAACGTTCCTACCTTTGTTCGTAGTCCGCATCGAACAGTGCACATCTCGGGATGCATTGGCAGTTCTTGCAATGCTCTTCACACTACAGTGCTTTTCGCTTATGGTCCATACCGCTTAAAGGCCAAAAACAGATATTAGCCAAAACTGTCATATTTACTTGCAAATGCCTATAGTCCATAAAATTGCTTATAAAAAAAATCGGTTGTAGTCCAAATTCGCTTAAAGTCCACAAAAGTTGTGCAACTATAGAGTAGCGAAAAGTACTGTAAATACGACAATTTTGCTTGTTTACTAGAGTTTGGGATTTACGGACTATTTTTTCCCCTGAAAAAGGGAATGAAAAATTGCATTTAATAAATACTTTACAAAGTTTAAGTATTAACATGAATACGAAAAAACTGAAGAAAAAGGAGGCAACATGTAAATAAATGGAAAAATGACAATTACAGCAAATTTGAACCACCGGTAACACTGGTTAAAGGATTGATGTTTGACTGTAGGCTAGCGGGCGCCGCAGTGGTGCAGAGGGTTAGAATGCAAAGAATTCTGATGAGAGAAAGTGGTGTTTCTCGAAACATATGTAAATTCAACGAACAACCCAGGTTCGAATCCTAAGCCAAGAAAAATTATCAATAAATTTTAATAATTTTCATGTAACAATTTCTACCTTCAGTAAAAATAATTTAATGAAAATTAAATTTAATAAACTCGAGCCGAAATAAAAGAAATATCAAAGATTTAAAATTAACAGTTCAAATAAAAAAAAATAATAATTGTTCTTAATTTTAGTAGTAATTTATACTAAATGAATATGTTTGTATATATGTACATATTTACTTACATCGTATTAATAAAGTTCCTATAAAATATTAAATAAATTGAATAATTTTGTTTTTTAATAATATTTAAATTCAATTTTTAAAACTAACGTCAAATGAAGGTGTTAAATTTGACAACGCAAGTGATAAAAAATTCAGCGTTGCGTTTTACAAAATACACAATTTCAAACAGTTGTATTCACAACAACGTAAGAATCAGCTGTTACAACGCAAACAATAACTTGCTTGTAAAAATGTAATTTAACGCAACGCTTAGAAAATTGTGGCGTTGCGCTTTATATAATTAGGACCTAAATTTTTTGTGAATATTGGTATTTGAAGTTAGTTTAACTTTAGTGTATTTATAGTTGTGCAACACTAATTAAATTCTTAATATAGGGTGTTTTAAAGAAATATGTACAGAACTTTAAGTTGGTGACACTTTTTAACTGGCGGCCATTTTGTCAGCTGTCGTGTAGGTTAAACTGTTTTACTTTTTCATTAACTTGCAAAATTTAGAAAAGTTTTATGCACCTATCAAATGAAAAATATTTCAAATTATGCAACGAAGTGTGTTTATGAAGAATTTTTTGATAAATAATTCGATGAATGGTAGGTAACATGTTGACAAATCATAACTAACAATATTTTTCCAAGAAGAGATAATGATGGCAAACAACATGTGTACTTATAATGCGGCAATCGTTTGACAATATATTCTCAATTTTGGAAAAATTGTTAGTTACAAGGTGCTATCAATATGCATGAGATATCATCCATATTTTTTTATTAGTGATAAAATTAAACATTTATACAGACTAAGAATTGTAATTTTAAGAACACTTTCACATAAAGTCAACGATTCATAAAAACTTTTTAAAATAATATATGTTGTTCACATTAGTGATTATAATTAACAGAATTGGTCAGTTTTATTATAATTTATTATCATTATTAATTATTTAGCATCGCAATTTAAAAACACTTTCAGATGTGCTATTTTGCTAAAAAGAAAAAAAAATACACACTGAGCTTGTTTCTTTAAATACAAATGTTAATGAAATGTTTTTTTTTAATATTGTTTAATTTATCAAAATCTAAATGAATACTAATTGAAATTATTGCACATTTTTTCCTTGAGATATGTACGTACGAGTAAGTACCTAATATTCATTTTAGACAACCGGCAAATTTTTAATATTTCTTTATATATTTTTGTTTATTTATTTTGTTTCACTTGTTAGTCACTTTGTGTTAAAAAAAATTGTTTTATTTTAGTAGAATTTTATTTTGAAAATTTTCGATAACTTTTTCTCACACAACCGGCTTAGAGCAGGGACTTTGTATTACTAAGTTCTATGTACAAATTTAATGTGACATGTCTTGTGAGATTTATTTTTCTGTTGTTGTTGTTGTTATTGTATACGAGTACACTACAATGTACAAGCATATTTACGAATAAGTATAATAGTATAAATGAGTTTATTGTGTGCGAGTGTATATTTTTTTTTGTTAAACAATCGGCTACTATTAAACTTAATTAAACTTATAGAGCTTGTTTTCTTTTTACGATTATTTTGATTTGTTTTTGGTTTCGCACAACATACATGCACTTCTTATTAAGTTGTTGGGTCCGGCCTATAGCTGGATGGAAGGGAGAAGTCATCATTGTAATTTTTTGTTTTTGATTTTGTTTCTGAACGTTGCTCGGTTTAAATAAAAAATGTTATATGTCATTAAATTGTGCGCATTTTGTATAATGTTGTACCCTACAGCAGTGCTCGTCAAACTTTTGAGTGTGACGGACCGGCTGCAATTTTTCTATTACGTCGGGGACCGGTACCTTTTTTATTGATAATTTTTCGTTTACGATCATCTCAAGTATGTATTAAAATTTGTTTAAATGCATTTCTTTATTAGCCGGGTGTCTATATATGACCTATTACCATTTCATGATAGCAGAAATTGTTGTTAGTTAGAAGCAAGGCGTCTTAATAGAGGTGATAGCAAATGAACAACTGATCGTTAATTTGAACAGCTGATTTTGTGTTGGAGATGTCAAACTAGGTTACTTTGCTTTGTTCGTTCGCTTGTGTGTTGACTTCATATTTTGACATCTCGGACGTGAAATTGCTAGTGCTACTACCATGTAGATAATTGTACAATGTTTAGAAGTGTGGAGTATACATATAGTCGTATATGTATATATAATCGTTTAAAAAATCGTTGTCCATTTCGCGAGACGCCCTTTGCGGACCGGCGACTTATGGCTGACGGACCGGCACCGGTCCACGGACCACCACTTTGGCGAGCACTGCCCTACAGTATCAAAAAAAAAAGGCATTTAGTTATGTAAGTACCTTTTCCATTTAACTGTCGTAATATATTCTAAATTATACATCTTTTATCATTAGACCAATACCTCACTTTGGTTTAGGGTTACTACGTTCCAAAAAAAAAAAACACGACGCATATTGAAACGACGCAAAGTGAATTAAGATTTTATATATCAAACCATGTAAAGATCAAAGATAGGTTCTAAGGTTACGAAAATACTAAGTCGTCGTCTTTCTTTCACAAAAAATTAATCCAATGTTTGCTAAAAAGCTTTTTTCAACGTAAAATAAATTTCCTTTGTCTGTATTACTGCCACTAGCATTATCGTTGGATAATGCTTTACCTTTTTTGTCATCAAATAAGCTTTTTGCAACTGCGCAACTTGATTTTTAATCCAAATAGAAAGCAATGACTCCATTTCGATCATCAAAGCACTTTTTGTACGCGTCATCGTTTTAGCATCTAAAGATGTTGCAGATTTTGCAAAAATTTCAACAAAAAAAAATATAAAGGCATGAACCCAAAACAACGCAACCTCGAAAATCTAACGACGCACAGTGAAAATTAAGCTAATTAAGCAGCGACGCAACGCAAAACGAAACGACGCAAAGCGAGGTATTGGTGTATAAGAGAAAATCAAGTCACTTGGAAAAAACTCTAATTTGACATACGAGTAACTAAGTTGGTAATAAATCAATGGCTGTGAGATTTGCCATCAAAAGCTGGACATAACTAGGTTAGGTTAAACAAGCAGTCAATCAGAAGATAAACTGTAAAAATTCGCTGAGAAAATCCAATCTTTGATTTGCAAGGGCCGGACAATAACAGATGAAATGGCATACAGTCTCATTCTCTGACAACTTCTACAGAAGTCATTATACGATAGATTTAACCTCCCACCGATCAGGCAGCGTCCTGTAATCACTGCTACTACATTCCGTATCCACTCAGGTGGAATGTCTGTCAGTGTTGCTGTCATAGTTGGATCAAATGGGCCTTGCTGTCGCACAGGTGGTTTCAAGTTTGCACAACGAAAACGGAATTCCAACCAATTGATCAGTTTCCTTGACTGGGAGTGAGGCTCGTGTCTTGGCCAACGAATTCACAATACATTTATGTCTCGCCATCTCATTAGGAGATCCCCTGCATTTTAGGACCAAGTTGGATGTCGTATAGATACCGGAAAGAGTTTTGAGGCCTGACTATCAGTATAACTACGAATATCCGCACCGAATACACGATAAAAACTTAGCCAATTTGCGAAAATACCTAATGCTGAAATCTCAGACTGCACTGGTCCGGTAATTTAAAAGAATCCCGTGTGTCAGTCTCTGCTTTGTAATAGCCACCCCCACCCCACGCCCTTATTCGATTTCGAGCCATCTGTGAAGATCTCGAAAAGATTTTCCCGAAGAGATCATCAATTCGAAGCTTCTAACGAAAAAAGACATAGGAGCGCAATAATCGATGTTGTCTGGGAGACGTCCAAGACAGTTAATTATGGTTTTATGATCGTGTTTCGTTGTTGTTGTTTTTTGTCTTTTAATATTTATTGCAAATATTGTTGTAGTAATTTTCTAGTACTAGTTGTAATTGTTATTGTATGTACATACATTCTAACCAATGCATTTTAAAATTTTAATAAAGACTATTCTTTATGACAACGTACAGTAGTTTGAAAAAATCCCAAGATATATTAGTGCATTAGTGGATATGATCGAATTTTAAATGCCCTGCACGGAATAATTTTTCTATGTGATATGAGTAATTTGCGGTACTCTTCTGGAATCTTCGAAACTGTTATAAGGGATGATCAATTTGTTTACTAAATAAAGTTGCAAGCAGTTTAGCCTATGCCTCTGATTTTAGTTTCGCGAGACCGGAAAAATCGCCATAGATAAATAATAGATTGGGTGTATAACTTAAAAATGCGAGATATTTTTAAATTGTTTAGCTTTTATTTTAAAACAATTATTCGAAGTTTTGACCAATGTTAGCTATGATCTTGTCTCTTCTATCTGGCAATATATGGTTTCCGCGCCAAAAGAACTGCTCATCATTTGAGGTCAAGACCTAATCATACCAACTTCGGATACCCTCTTCTGAAATGAAGCTTATCCCAGTGAGAGCAGTCGACGGGACAAGGTCTGGACTATAAGGCGGGTAAGACAAAACTTCCCAACCACTTCTTTCTGAATAGTTTTTACTTTTAGTACTGCAACATGTTGCCGAGCGTTATCATGACGGGATATAACGCTTTCATGTCTGGGTATTTTTCGGCCAATGCTCGTTTCAAACTTTTTTTTTTTTAACAAACACAAACTGCGAAGCTTTTTGGCTTATCTGCAGAAAACACCCAGAGTCTTTGGCGGGAATCGAACCCGCAACCATCTAACTGATAGTCCGGCACACTATCGCCTAGTCTATCGGGGCACCCTTCACCAAATACAGAACATTACCTTAGCGTCATAGATATTCGACTTTGATGTCGATTCGGCTGTTTGAACGGGCTTCACATACGATATTCGGGTTATCGTAATGGCATCATGCAGCATTTTATTGAAGGTCTCTCGGGTTCAATTCATATGGTACCCAATTTCACTGCTTTTGGATCAATCCTACAGCTTGCAAATGTTTTTAAAAATTCTACTGGAGTAGCTACTAATAATTTTACAAACTCTTGTGTGATTTGACAATAATCTTCATCGATTATCTCCAATTCTTGGTCTTCAAACTTTTTCGACCGTAATAAACGGATTCAAAAGATACGTCATCGTACCCATGTTCTGTAACTTCTGTAAAAATGTGAAACAAAATATTTCATTGTCTCTCGAAAAGTGAGAAAAAAATGTGTCAGTATCTCATGTCGAAAACTATCAAAAGGGATTACGTCGATTCGTTAAAAATGTCATAATATACAACTCAAAGCCGATGTGAATTTTCAGTGTTTGAAACCGGTAATCACAAATATTGTTGTCGGTGAATGTTAAAGTGTTACATTAAAATAAAATAGAAATAAATAAATAAAAAATAAATAAATATATAGTAATGTGTTATTATTCATTGCAATTTGAATATATTTTATTTTTATATTTCGCCGAATTTTTATTTGTGAGTATGTTGACAGTACAAAACGGAAACCTTTCTCACAAAAATTTTTCAGACACACTTTGTAAACTGGCGAGTAATTTTCTTACGTGCCATGAATCAAATAATAAAAATTGCGCAAAGAATGTAAACAAAATTTCCTCTCTCTGCGCATGACGTCACAGGTTATTTTTTCGTATAATCAATATTTAAAAAATTAATTTTTCGTAAATTTTTTGATTCAAAATAAAACATTTAATTATTTACTATTTTATTTATATATTATTGTATTATCAAGAAGTTGATACTAGTTAGAAGTTGATTTGGTTTTCTTATTTGAAAAAAAATTCTTAATCTAACAAAAAGTGTTTAATATCCGAATTAATAGTACTTGACTCAATTATATGATTTTTTTAAATATTCATTGCAAATCAAGAGATTTTCACCATTTAAAGATTTGAATACAGCTTACAGATTTTTTATTTGACACACAAATTCTTCAGAAGGCTTTGATAACCTAACATAAGGTATATTAAACGCAAATTATTTCAGTCACCCATTTTTAATTTCATATCTGCTTTTATATCATCTCCTTTTATATCATGTTCAATACAAAATCTATGAGACACTTTTAATTTTTTTCATCAAGGTGGCAAAATTGTGCCCATTGTTTTTTTAATTTATTTTTTTTTTTTGGAAATCGAAAAAAATTTTAATTTATGTTATTTTTTTATATTTTCATAATTAAAAACGACACACTTCATTTTAAAACTTTTGTTTGCATTAAAATTTATATAAAAGTTAAGCAAACATAAAAATATTTTTGACTTGTGACGTCAAAAAGGAAATTTTGCTCTCAATTTTACTCGCACAGTTTATGTAAAATATAACGGACCTGCACAATGCATAATCTTTATTACTTGATTCATGCGTGACTGCGATTACTCGCCAAAAGAGTAGGTTGGCAGGCGGCCGTATAGTACGGCCCACTTAGGCCTAAAGAGTAAGAGACGAGGTTTTGTGAGAAAAACAGCTCTTTGTTTCAATTTATGGCATTTATGTTTCATTCCACACATTTTAATCGAAAAGTTTTTCGACGCGGGAGTTACAAAACATAGGTACTTTTAAGTTTTATTATTAGCTTAGATTTTAATACTATACACAAGAAATGCAAATGATGAATTTGCATTTAAAAATAGATATGTTTAAATCCTAATACAAAAAATTTAGACCCTTCCTATTGGGTTAAATAATAATAATAAATAATAATAAAAGTTAGTTTGGCATTTGTTTTATTTCACTCCTATCATGTTTCTTTGAATAAAAATACATACAGAAAAACTTGATTCTGAGTAGAGGAATAAATCTTTATACGCTATGAGACCTAAACAAAACTAAAGTCGTAAACATTTTAAAGGGTTACTAGGGAAATTGTCTTGTTTTGGATACCTGACCTAATTGCTTTCAGGATAACTTGCATAATAACTTACTCCACATTAGAGATTTTCAGTAAACCAGTTTAGATTAAACAGCTTAACTTTAAAAGTTTAATCCTCTCGAACCAAAATAGTTGTTCACATTAATAAAAGCATTAAGTCTTCCAACTTATATATCCCATAGCTCCGTTTGGTCACACATATATTATCAATTTTTGGGTGCCGTCACAGTCATGTCTTTTCATCTCATTAAATCAAATTATACAAAACAAATGTAGGAAACATTCAATCTCCTTGGTTGTGTTTCGAAAATGCCTTAAGAGGTTCAAAGGTCTAATCGCTAGGAAGGTTTTCAGAAACATCAACGTCCCTCAAATTCGCACAGATTTAACAAGATAAAAACTCTTTACCGGTTAGTTGAAGCAGTTGATGTCTTGATTTGAAATATAATTATACATAAATCCTACTAAACTCTTAACCATAACACTGCATTTTTCGTTTTTTTTTTTTTGAGATATGTATATCTAGAGTTCTTAGACTATTTAATAGATTTTAAGTTAGTTAACAATCGAAAACTGTGAACGAAAATTTAAACGCATCCCTCACATCATTACATGTGAAAGAAACACTCCTCGCAGTCAGTGTAAATTAAAAGACACTCCAAAATAGCCAGAAAGTAATATTTGGTAACGTTGGAGAGCTTGAATCCATATAAACTGCATTAGAGATTTTTGTTTAGCTTGCCAAAAATTCGTCGCGATGGTTGGCATGACGATCTCTTAAAGTCATGCTTATTATGCAAGATCAAATTTATTCACCGGCTAATGACTAAAAATATAATTACCATTTCACCTTTTCATTAAAAGATGTCTAGAATTTTTGGACTATTCAACAAAATTTGAGTCCGAAATCTTCGAAGGAAAAAAATCCACTGATCTATTAGTGTAAAAGTAAAACTCCTCCGAGTCTTAGTAATTTAGAAGCCTCAATATATAACAGTTTGTTTTATATTGTCATTTAACCATTAAAAAGTTCTGTGCGATAGAAGAATTTAAAGCAACAAGATTAGATAATAGAAGTTCTCAAGATCCTTTCGAAAAGGTTAACCTAAAGGCAGTCAAGCAGAAGTTAAATTGATACACGTGGGGGTTCCATGGGTTCCGTTGTAATAACTTAAAGGAGAAGATCAGAGAGCGGAAATAAACTCGAGGACTGAACAATTTTAAGTCAAAAAGTATTCAACCAAACCATTCTAAAGCACTATCAGTATAAATACGAATATCCGAACCGAATACTCCATAAAACCTTTGCCAATTTGCGGCCCTACCCAATGCTGAAATCTCAGCCTGAAGAATACTGCACTGGTCTGGTAGTCTAAAAGAGACCCAAGGGTTAGTCTGTGTTATGTAAAATTCATCACCCACGCCTATTTTCGATTTCTAACCATCTGTGACATCAAGAGTCAAGAGACTTTCACTCAACGAGGGCACTATATATTAGTATAGGCTTAACAACCCTATCGAAAAGCCATTTAGTATTCCTAGTATTTAGTAACTGAAGGGTTTGCAATGTATGTTTTTTTTAAGATAAATCATAATGCCGAAAAATTATATGATTGTAAGAAATTTCGCATACCTTCTTTCTTTCAGCATGGCACATATTTATTTAGGTGTTCAGATTTCACGATCAGTTGGATTTCAGTATTACTCTGGTCGAAACCAATCCCAGAAGGAACATGATATTGTATTCATTGACCACTAGAACCTTAGTCGTCTCATGAACATGGAGTTCAGAGATTGTTTCAAAGCAGCCTTAATCTTCTATTTTGACAGCTTTGAATATATCAACAAAGGTGACTACGCACCATAGTTGATCACTAATCGATCAATCGTTTTTTACTCCCTTCCCCTTCTCTCAAAATCCGGCTGTTTGTGACGTAAACCTGTAAAAATTTCAACACTGCTTAGCCAATTAAGTCGAAATCAGCTGTCATCTATTAAAGCTAATTACGATAAATAATTTATTGCAAAGAAAGCTCTCAATAAAAATTAAAATTAAAATCGATAAAAAAATCCTTATTTTTGCAACGGGGTTAGTAATAGTAACAAATGTATTTGTAGGTTTGTGTTAACGAACAAACATATACAATTTCACTATAACACTCAATTCACTATTATACATATGTATTATATAGTTTATAATACATATAAAAAAACTGACAAAATATAAAGAAATCATGAAAAGAAAGGGCGAAGGTTATAGACATTTCCTCCTACTTGCTGATGAGTTACAAAGCGATTTGACAGTATGACGAACATTAAAAACTGTCACATAGACGCACTGTCACTGTCACACTATCTTCATCTATTCTATACAAAAGTTATCGTTGGAGCTACATACATATACATATGTATATCCGTTGCTGTATTAGTTGTATTAGCAGTTGTAGTCTTTATTTGTTTGCTGTCATTTTCAACTTGCAACTTTGAAATATTGTTGTGTCAATTAAATTTGTAGAAAAGTGAACTACAATTTAAATATACATACATACAGTGTGTATATACCCGTACATATGTATATAGAACGGCAAAAGAAATAAATTTTAACAATTAAAGTCATAAGTTAAAGTCTTTTCTCTCTTTCATACGACGTTCTTTTTATGAAAGTCAACCAAAGTACAATAATAGTAAAGGGTCCGCCATCTAACGTTTTTTTCAACTAGTGCTTATTTCGTGAATGGTTTTATATTTCCGCTGAACGAATATGGTTGTGTATACGCTTGAACAACGCTGAGAAATATTGCGACATTACTTTGAAAATCATGGTAATGTTGCAGAATGTGTGCGAAAATTGCGTACGGATTTTGGAAGAAGAGAAGCACCGTCAGCTCCGTATGTTCGTTATCTTGTGAAAAAACGGAAAGAAACTGGCATACTCATCGATAAACCAAAGCGTGAAAAGCCAAAAACAGAGCGTACACCCGAGAATATTGCTGCTGTGGTAGAAAGTGTGCGCGAAGCGCCATCAACATCAAGTCACCGTCGTTCTCAACAATTGAACATTTCCGAGACATCATTGAGACGAATTTTGCATA
This sequence comes from Bellardia pandia, assembly GCA_916048285.2. NCBI lineage: Eukaryota > Metazoa > Arthropoda > Insecta > Diptera > Calliphoridae > Bellardia > Bellardia pandia. The sequence continues at coordinate 93,375,438 of OU696531.1, read as the reverse complement.
AAGACCTTGGTATGACGCCATACAAAGTCCAATTGGTTCAGGAGTAGAAGCCAACTGACCATCCAATGCGTTGTCGCTTCGCTAAGTGGGCCTGCGATCGACTTACAGAAGATGCCGATTTTGCCAAAAAAAAAATCATCTTTTCAGATGAAGCTCATTTTGATCTTGGCGGATATGTAAACAAGCAAAATTGTCGCATTTGGGGCACAAAAAACCCGCACGCATACATTGAAAAGCCGATGCACCCAAAACGAGTCACTGTTTGGTGCGGATTTTGGTTCAGAGGCATAACTGGGCCATTTTTCTTCGAAAATGAGCAAGGAGTGGCCGTTACAGTCAATGGCGATCGTTATGAAGCCATGTTGAACGAATTTTTGTTAACAAAAATTGAAGAGGAGGATATTGGCAACATTCGGTTTCAACAGGACAGCGCTACGTGCCACACAGCCGAAGCTACACTACACGATGTTTTGCGTCCTGTTTTTGAAGATCGCATTATCAACCGAAGAGCTGATGTCGTTTTGCCACCTCGGAGCTGCGATTTTACACCGTTGGACTATTATTTGTGGGGTGCCGTCAAAGATAAGTGTTACGCCGACAAGCCAGAGACTATTGACGCTTTAAAGGACAATATTCGTGAAGCCATTGGTGAAATACATCTGCACACAATCGATAATGTGCTTAAAAGTTTAAATGAAAAATGTTTTTATGAAAATTCCAAAAATTTTAAGACGCATGCGCGGGCTAAAGATATCACATAATTGAATATTTTTTTTTAAGTATTACCTTTTTAAGTCAGCAAAATATTACTATTAGAACTTTATTAATTAACTTTTATTTTTCGCATGCGCAAGCGATCCACAGTACTTTGTAGTTAATAAGCGGGTTCTTATATTTAAAATATTTTAATAAAATTTTAAAGACTTCTATTTGAACTAGTAACACAACAAAATTTTGCTATTAGAAGACGATCTACGACAAAACAAAATTTCAGCCCACCCTAATACACAGTCCAAAAAACATTGAAAGCTTTATCCATAAAAATCGGGTCTATAACAAAGACAGAAAGACACCAAATAAATTGAATGAGAGAAATATTTTAAGAAAAAAGGGCAAATACAAGACTATCAGCTTCTCAACTGGCCCTAAACCTGACCTGGGGCCAAATTACCGCATTCGATATCGAGTAAAATTAATCGTAATTTTCTTAGTTGAGATTATGGCATTCGATTTCGAGCAAGAAATTTAGTACATTTTATCATAATTTCGATATCGAAATTAAAGACGTGCATTAGTACACAACAAAGTATTGTACAATGTAGTATAATTGGTAAATACCTTGTATATGTTGTGCAAACGAGAAGTTGTAAAGTAAATGTTGTGCTGTTGTCAAACAGATGGTTGTAGATGTTGTGTCGTTCTGGTTTGATCACTCTACTCAGAACATCGCATGTTCGTTCTACTATGTTGTATTGGGAACTACACAACATGCATCCATTTCACTCTCTCATATACGCAAATACTTATTGTACTTATAGTGTGCTTGATCGTTTTAACGCGTGGCAAATTGTTTTGTGGAAAAGTACAGTGTTTGTGGTAAAATTTTTGTGAAATTTTATATTATATTTGTGCAAAATGAATAACAATGACATTAAAGCTAAAATCCTGTCAGGTGTTTATAAAATAAATATAAAGCGAGGAAGAAGCAAAGTTTGGGATTATTTCGGCCATATTATTGACGATGAAAATAATGAAATCCCAAACTTTATTGCATGCAAAATATGCAATAGCGTTTACAAATACTCAAAGTATGCGCTGTCAAATATGTCGAAGCACAAGTGCTTCGTTGGAGCACAAAATGAAGAATTAATTAATATGAAAAAACAAATGTGTTACTTTTTTATATACAAAATATGTACCAAACTAATGTGAATCTTAGCGATTTATGAAATCGAGTTATATGTGTTATTTTTTGTTTGTTTATATGTACATTCAATGTACTACATTGTACAATGCACATACGTTTTTCTATATATTTTTATTAAAATGAAATACTTTTATTATATTATTTTATTATTACAGTTGTTTATTAATTAATAACAAAATGTGATTTATTTTCCTTTTTTAATATTCGAAACATGTACCAATCTAACGTGAATCAAAGCAATTTATGAAATCGAGTTATATAAAATTTTTATTTATTTTTATGTTATGTTAAAATGAATACCTTTGAAAAATTAGTATTTTTTACTATTCACCTTTTCTGGTATAAATACAAAATTTTTCCATCCCAAAAACAAATAAATTTGTCTTTTTATTCTATTTTACTGCAGTCAAACAAAAATAGTATTCCACAAATACTCACTACATCTGTTCGAAACGATATACTACTTTGTATTGTGCAACTTGTATGTAGTATTGTAAGTTGATACAACTCAACTACACACAACCTACGAGAGTAGAGCACAACATCTACAAATACAACATAAATGAAAACAGGCACTCAAACTTACTCAAAAAAGAAATCATGGCCAACTTGTGCGATGTTGTGTACTAATGCACGTCTTTAATCGAAATCATTTTTCGATACGATAGCTCATTCGATCACGAATGCGGTAATTTGGCCCCTGTCGTATCTTGTGCCAACATGATTTTAATAAACTCGAAAAATAGATTACGCAGGCTACATTTCGCCAAAAAAAATCTTTGCAAGGAATCTGCATTTTGGAATTCGGTCATCTTCGCTGAGAAATTTAAGTTTAACATATTCGGTTCAGATGGCATGTCGTATGTGTGACGGATACCAAATAAAGAACTCAACAAAGAAAACTTAAAGGCAACAGTGAAGCATGATGGGAAGTGTCATGGGCCTGTATGTAGGCTGCTGGTACGAGGAACATTTGCTGAAATGCCCATAAACAAGTTTAAGTAACTTCAGATTCTGAATGACAACTTGTTAGAAAGCACAGAATGTTAGATCGATACCTTTATTTATAAGAAATAGATATATAATTATATTCTAAATGCTATTATGAACTCTATGCAATGAAATGTTGCATTGCATACTGCGTTTATGAAAACAGCCAACCTATTAAAACGAAACCCCCTAATATACACCAAAGTTTCGAGGCATTACAATAATTTGAGACAATTAATAAAAGTTTTTTAATTCTATATGAATTGAATACTACTCAAAGTATTATAAATAACTTGAGCATTGTTAATATACGAGTACATACATACATACATACATATGTATAATTAACTAAATATAGAATCTATTTATGGCTATAAAGTAAACGAATTTTATGAACATTAAGGATTACAGAATATTAGTATTTTTAGTTGAACTGTTAATATTTAATTTTGATATTGCTTTAGTTAGGATTACTTCAAAACCATAGTGAGTAACAATTTTAAATTTAATACAACAAACATCCTGGTTATATCAATTCATAAAATAAATATTTATTTAAATGCTACCCCCAATTTCATGCTACATTTTACAACAAAAAACTAATTTCATTATGATCTCACTGACACACACAATCAAAAGTTTTTATTATTATTATTATTATAATTTTGTAACTTTCACACCTTTAGCTAACTCTCTAAGGAATCATTTTTTAGGCTTGAACTTTTAAACTTAGCCAAGTTTTCTACATTTTATGCACTTTGTAACGAAACTGTTTTTTTTTCTTCTTAAAATTATCACACTCTATTAATAATTCAAAAATGAATTTTTTAATAACAACTGCCACGCATTTCTATTAAACACCAACAGCAAACAACAAGAGCAACAGAAAAAAAAAATTAATACAGCGAATAAACAACAAGCAATAATACCGTTACAAGGATACGACTGACGAATAACTAAATTTTGACTGCTGCTAAAGCTATGTACATGCCAAAACCCTCTCTATACATGCAAGCAACAATAGTAACATCAGCAATAACAACGAAAATAAATATGAAAAGGAATGAAAGAAATAAAACAACAACAAGAAAGTGCAGTGTAGTTAGTAATACATAGTACCTATCTTAATAAAAACATGCAAGAGTGCTATATTCGGCTGTACCGAATCTTAAATACCCTCCACCTAAACGTAATAAGAAATACAAAAACTACACTGGTTATAGGTCTAGAATATTCTTATTCTGTGTTTTCTATTCAGTCTTATACTACATTTACACCTACGCAAAATCTAGTAGATTTTAATTAAAATCTTTAAGAAAATTTTTGGCTACTTTTTGACATATTGTTGGATTTCATTTTCATAATAAAAACAGCTGATTGAAAAAGAAAATAAATTATATTGTAAACTTTTAGTAACAAAAATTGAGAGACAAAAACAAATTTTATTATATTTTACATCGAGATCTGAAAAAAACAATCGGAATTAACATTTTTGCGTAAAAAAAAGCAGAATTTGTTAAACATAAGGTTTCACAAACTTCTGCAAATGTACTACACGCAATTATTATATAAGTAGGAGGTTGGAATGGACACACGTAAGTATGGGAAATATATGACTATTCCTTCTACATCATCAAAGCTCTCCAATGTGGTCTCCCCAAAGTGTTATTAAAATAGCCTCTTCGTTTGTATTCCACTGCTTCTTCTTTTTGTAGGTACGTTTTCTGTAATTTAAGCTTGCTTGTAGCATTACAGTTTATATCTATATCAGTTGCGTTCAAAATAATAGGAGTAATAGTTTTCTTATTTAAATTAAGTTATTTTGCTAGTCTGGTATTTTTAAAACCATATAAAAAGCTAAGGGTTGTTTCAATGGAATGTAAGAAAACAATATATATAGAAATGACCGTGATAGCTTTTATTTCTTTGATTTTTTTCGAGTGATATCCTAATTTATCCATTAAATCCGTGAATCAAAAAAATAGGAGTAATTGCGATTTATAAAAAATTAAAGTGGTGGAGTGTATAAATTGTATATGAAATAAAAAGTAAATATGAAAACCATATGCGAAAATGTTGTAACTTAATGTTTTTACATAAAATAATGTTTTATTTTCAAATAGTGGGTCGTGGTAAGCACTGTAACGAAGAAACGCGTAAACTTATTAAAAATCTTCGAAATCAAGGGAAAAAATAAAGAGAAATTAGAGAAATGCTATTGTGCTCTAATCAGATGATTGCAAATGCCTTATCCTACGAAAATAAAGCTGAGACTTGAGGTCGGAAGCGTAAAACATCGAGTCTAGATGACCGCCGTATAGCACGCATAAGTAAACGCGACCCTTCCGCGTCAGCAATTAAAATACAAAAAGAACTTGAACTTCCTATGAGTGTTGTAACTATTCGTAGGCGATTGCTGGAGTAAAAATTATTCGCTAGAAGTCCGCGTAAAGTGCCCTTATTAAAGAAGAAATATGCTGCGACAAGATTGAAATACGCCCAGGAACACATCAATTGGCCGAAGGAGAAATGGCGAAATGTTTTGTGGACGGGCGAAAGCAAAATTGTTTTGTTTGACGGAACTGGATCCAGGCAGTACATACGACGTCCTCCGAACACAGCAAATGCAATCCAGTATACAAGAAAGACTGTTAAACACGGTGCACCGCGATGGCGTGAAAGTTATGGTATGGTGATGTTTTTCATATAACAGTGTTGGTCCAATATACGAAATAAAAGGCATTATGGACCAAAAAGTGTACGTGGAAATATTGGATAGAATAATGCTGCCATATTCAGAGTGGAATATGCCGATTAAATTGGTCTTCCAACAAGACAATGACCCAAAACATACCAGCAAATTGGCAAAGGAGTGGTTTCGTGTCAACGTTGTGGATGTTATGTCATGGCCTGCTCAATTCCCAGACTTAAACTCCATAGAACATCTATGGGAGGATGTTAAAAAATATGTTGCCGAACGAAAACCGTCAAATACAGCTGAGTTGTGGTCTGTAGAGCAAGATAGGTGGATTCAAATTCCACTGAAACGATGCCAGGATCTAGTTGACTCCATGCCTCGCAGATGTGCTGCTGTAATAAAAATTAATGGCTATTCTACCAAATACTATTCGTATTTAAAGTTTCCAATAATAATCATAAGCATTTTTAACTTTTTTAATACTAAATATTAATGAAAACTGAATACTCCTATTATTTTGAACAACACATTTAAGACATATTTTTATTTAACTTCCTGTTACTAACTTGTTAAAAGCTTTATTTAATTAATGAATAATTTAAATAATTTAGGATTAAATCAACATTATATTACAGTAAAAAAAATTTAATTAAACCATGTTTTTTTATTCAAAATTAAATTCTTGATTTTCAATTGGCTTACTCCTATTTTTATGAACGCAACTGTATATAAAAGTGAATGTGTGTCGTTATGTTTATTATTATTAGTTTGAAGTCTATAGACGGCTAAACGGCTGAACCGATTTGCTTGAAATTTTCACAGTATATTTATGTATGTCTGGAAGGAGCTATAGGCTACTTTTTTTTTGGAAATTTTAAGTGGGCGTGGTACCTCCCATACAAAGTTAATTTTAAAAATCACCAATTTGCTTGAAATTTTCACAGTATATTTCTGTATGTCTGGAAGGAGCTATAGGCTACTTTTTTTTGGAAATTTTAAGTGGGCGTGGTACCTCCCATACAAAGTTAATTTTAAAAAATACGGGTAGCGAAGCACACCGGGTTTTAGCTAGTTAATATAATAATTTACATATTTATTACTGGTTTATCCATTTCCACAAATGTTTATTTATTTATTTAGTACCTATACGGTGTAGTTTGCAGCAAATTTATTTTATATCCCGCTCTTTATTATTTTTTTTTTTAATTTATTATTGTGCAACTGTCAAAATAGAACATCAAAAGAAATTTTCAAAATTTTGATAAGACTTCAAAATACCTTCAATCGCGTAAATCTAGCTTTATTATCAATAGTAAAAATGTTGATGCTATGATGATGTGTCGTCGTCCATACTTATTAATTCTTTTTTTTATAATAATAAATTATTTCACAAAAGAAGCAAAACAGCTGATCAAAGTCAATATTTTCAATATAAAAAGTTTACCAATAGTGTAAATTAGCTTCAACAAAATTTGATCAAATTTTTATCAAAAGATTTTGAAATATATTGAAAGAATATTTTGATCAAATTTTTGAAACGTTAAATAGAACATCAAAATAAATTTTCAAAATTTTGATAAGACTTCAAAATACCTTCAATCGTGTAAATCTAGCTTTAGAAAAGACAAACACCAACTCAACCACCTACATAATAAAATATACCATGGTGCAACTAAACAAGGTGAGTGCAAATCGACAAAAAATACAACACAAAGCAGAAACAACAGGCATTTTGTTTGTGTAAAATAATGTAGTACTGTCAAAAATACTTGAAAAAGTATTACTTTTGACATAAGTAAATTGTAAACACAGCCAGTCAGCTGGGCTACTGCACTCACCTTGTATAGTTGCACCATGAAATATACGTTTAGGTGGGTGGTCGTAAGTGTTACCATTTTGCGTTTTTTATATGTATTTAAAAAAAAACTATTGATACAAATTTGTCATGTGGCACTGACTGTACTTAATAGATGGAACCGCTATGAAAATAAAACAAAGAATTTATATGAAAATTATTTAAATTTATTCCCACAGATATCCACCACGACCGCGCATACAGATGTCAATTCTTTTATCAAAATTGTCAGTCATTATCAATAAATCCATCAATTAGTCAAAATGAAAGATTCATTTCATTAATCACTTTAACATAGCACCACAAATAGCAATCCAGTGATATTAAATCGCATGTCCGGAGCGGTCAATAACAACTGTATTTCTAAAAAAATCTGCGACCGGGTAATTTGGATTGCGTTTTGATTCTTTGTTTCGTTAGCTGTGTGACATGTGGAAAATACTATATGTTATAGATATCGTTATAATCAATCTATTTGCCGTAAACGCATTTCCAGAAAAATTATCGCAAGAAACTTGCCAATCACGCCTTTAGACAACATAGCGCTACATACAGCGATATGATTAGCTTGTAGACTTCTCAACAATTGCTCTTGGAATTTCAGATGCCCAAATCAACCGACTTCTTAATAGCGGTCTCAAAAGGACGATTTAGTTAACCCTTCACACATCCACTCTATTTTCATAGCGAAATGAGTTCATTGAAACAATATTAAAAACTTCTACTCATATGTCAATACTTTTATGTTATTTCAATATCCTCTTATTGAAAAGTAAAGTTCCCCTTAAAAAGTTTGAAATGAATTTGGTCGATTGAGGAATTTACAATTTACTTATGTCAAAAGTAATACTTTTTCAAGTATTTTTGACAGTAGTACATTATTTTCCACAAACAAAATGCCTCTTGTTTCTGTTTAGTGATGTATTTGTTGTCGATTTGTACTCACCTTGTATAGTTGCACCATGAGCAAAGCGTTGCCGTCGCGTTGTTTCTGTATGCCACCTTAGCCCATTGCGGGCTAGATTTAGCCCGATTTTAGTCAGTCAAAACGCGAAAAAAGAAAATTGGCCCTAAACTAAAAAACGCGTAAATCTATCACGTTTTACAATTATCCTTTAGCCCTTTTAGCTCGTTATTACTCTTGCTCGATATGGCTACATTTGAGTTTTTTCGTACTCTTGTAACAGTTTTAATACACATTAAAGGTGGATTCACCCATTCGTTCTTAACAAAAATTTTGTTCGAACAATTTTTTTTTCTATGAAGTTTGACGTCTCTCTTTTTGAGAGAGAAAATATTTTTTCCGAACTTGAATTGGTTTAATTTTATATTTATTTTATTGTGTGATGTTGATTACACAATATTTTAAAACAATTTAATATTTGTATTTTAACACTTAAAACCCAAAGCAAAATAAATCAATGGCCGCACTTGTAAAACTAATAGATTTTGTTTACATATGGCAGCTTTTATTTTTCAGAAAAATCGTTCGAAATGGGTGAATCGTGCTGCAAAAAACTCTCAGTAAAAAAAATTTTCTCCGGAAAAAATTTTTGTTAAGAACAAATGGGTGAATCCATCTTATGTGTAGCCTAAAAAGAGATAGTGTATGTTGTTCAAACTACAAAATATCTGACGAAGTGTGCTCAAATATTAATTCAAATGAAACATATAAAAAATCTAAAAAATATTTTATTGATAGTGTCTTATGGAATAAAAATGATGATGGACAAGAAATTGAAATTTTTTTCAGTAACGACCAATTTTAAATGTATATGTACTATTTAATACTATGTATTTAATCTACGTTTGTATCTTATTTATTAAAATGTAATATGAAATGTAATTTTAATATGTAGGTATCTCATGGTAGTAATTTTTTTTCTAATAAATTATTTTATAAAAATGTGTTTGCTGTTTTGATTTTTCAAAGAAACATTTTATAATTTAGCCGCTTTTCGCACTTTATCAAAAATTTTGAGCCCTTTTTTCAAAAATGTTTACGCGTTTAAGCATGGAATAAATATAAAAAAATAAGAAATATGTATAAAAACAAAATTGTCTCTAATAAGAATTTATATGTGAAAAATAAAATAGAAAATACCAAAGACCAAAAAGAAATGTGGAGAAAAATTAAGGACCTAGTGCTAAGAAAGAATAGGCCTGTGATACAATCTGTCATATTTGGTCAGATTGAATATAGAGATAGTTACCAAATTGCTTCTCAATTTAATAAGTATTTTGTGGATAGTGTAAGCGAAATTAGAGATAGTATACAAAATGTGCAATATATAAGTCATGTACCTGCAACAAATTCTAAATTTAGTTTTAAGGAAATAAATATAAACGAACTTAAAGAGGTGTGCAAAGTTATGAAAAATAAGCCGGACTTTAATAAAGTGACGATCAAGATTATACTAGACAATTGGAATCTTGTGGGAGGTGCAATATTACGTATAGTAAATGACTCTTTAAAAACGGGAATATTTCCTGACTCGTGGAAGGAGACAATGGTGACTCCCGTTGAAAAAATAAAGAGTACGCGAAAATGCGAAGAATATCGGCCGATAAATACACTAAAAACATGCGAAAAAATAATTGAAAAAGTGGTGAAAATGCAATTAGAAAATCATATGGAAAGAAACGGACTTTTCTCGAAATATCAATCAGGTTTCCGTAAAAACTTTTCGTGCGAAACGGCGGTGAAATATATAATAAACAGGTGGAAAAAAATTGAGAGAAACAACAAAATTTTGGCAATTTTTTTAGACTTTAAAAGAGCCTTTGAAACGATAGACAGAGGAATACTGGTACAAAAATTATATTTATATGGCATTCGTGATAAGGAACTTAAATGGTTTGAATCGTATTTAACGAACAGAAAACAAGTAACAAAAGTGAATGGAGTTAAATCAAATGCAATTAACAATGACTTTGGTGTTCCTCAAGGATCAATATTAGGTGCACTGTTATTTATAATTTACATTAATGATATGCCAAACATTATAGAGAAAAGTGAAATAGTGTTATATGCTGACGACACTCTGATTTTTAGTGAGGCAGAAAATAATGCAAAATGTCACGAAAATGTAGTGCATGACTTATCGAAAATAGACCAATGGTTAAAAATGAATAAACTGAAATTAAATGAAAATAAAACTAAGGCAATGGAAATAAATATGAACAGTGAAATTGTGATGAAAATAAACAATACAGAAATAGAAAAAGTAGAAAAAATTAAATACCTCGGCTTTGTAATTGACAAAAATTTAAAATTTAAGGAACATATTGAATTTATTTGCAAGAAAATTGGAAAAAAGATAGGTTTTTTTAAACGATTAAGACCAAAAGTGTCAACATTAACGGCAATAAACATTTATAATGTAATAATAAAACCACATTTTGAATATGGATCCACAATATTATTTTCGTGCTGTACAAATCTACAAATTGAACGACTACAAAAACTGCAAAACAGAGCGATGCGAGCTATTTTAAGATGCAACAGGTATACGTCAGTTCAACTCATGCTTGACACACTAAAATGGCTGAATATTCAACAGAGGCTGAAATTAAATACAATTTACTTCATAAAGAAAATGAAAATGGGTAATGCACCTCAATATTTGTGTGAACAATTGGAGTATGTTGGTGAAATACAACCGTATTATCTACGCAATTCTACCAACTTCAGAATGCAATGGGTATCAACAGCAGCTGGACAGCGCACTTTATTCTACAAGGGCCTTAAACTATATAACATGCTACCAAATGATGTGAAGAATGAGAGAAGTATATGCGTTTTCAACAGGAAAATTGTGAATTTTATAAAAAATTATTTAATAGCAATATAATTGTAATTTATTTTTGTGAGAAAAAAAGTATTGAAAATACTACTAAATAAATAAATAAATAAAATAAAAATAAATTTTGAGTCTCAAAAGTTGGCATCACTGCTCCATACAAAATGTATGAGCATGAGAAATTTTGACATTTAAAAAACGCTTCCGTCGGTATTAAGGGAGGGCAGTTATACCGTTAAATTTTTACTAAAATGTATAACAGCCCACACTAGTATTGCTCTCTAATTTGCCCACTAATATAGATTTGAGACGTATTACTGAGCAATCAAGAGTAAAAATGAAGTAAATGAAGAAAGTGAAAAGGGTAATGTAAAAATAAACAAAACAGACAAGCAATAATCAAACAACCAAAAAATACTTTATCGATTTTGATACCAATCCCTACATAAAATGTTCATAAATATCACACAAAAATTAAATAATACAACCAGAAATAAAATATGTACATACTATCAGGCATGGTGAAATTAAATAAAATTACCTTGCTATCAGGCATGAAAACGAATGAGTTTTAGAAGTCAATTTTTTCGTAATATTTCTGTATTGAAAAACATTTATCATATAAAATATAAAGATATTGGGCTACTAAAGAGAATCTTAAAACAAAAATTTTAAAAATGAGATTATAAATGCATTACAATGTATTTGATTCGTTTTCGATTTCCATCGCATGCCTGTATGTAATTATTAACACTATTAACGTCTTAATTTCTTGATTTTATTTACCTTTTGTAGACAAATTTTTCAAACGCAACAATAGACCTCTCTCCAATACATCCCCCAAAAAGACAAAACGAGGTGAAACACCAAATATAACCGAAAACTAGTATTGTTAGTTCACAGTATGTATTGCTTCAAATTCGATTAGCACATATTTTTGTTAGCTAATTAATTAGTTGTAATCATTTTTTTTGTATTAACATTTATAAAAACAAGGAACTCATATTTCTTTTATTTTTAACTCAATAACATTGAATTAAAATATATGTAGGTATATTTTTTTATTTATTCTTATTTCTTTTAATTATGTATAACTTTTCGCACTTTTATTTTAGTAAATTCAATTTAATTTTTCACATCCATTCGCATTTGCAATATTTCTTATGTAAAATTTTGTTTCTTTTTTTCACTATTTATAATTTTGTTATAACATTTTTTTGTTTAATTCATTTAAATCGTTGCTCTATTTTTATACAAAAAATACGTTAAATAATGTAGTTGTTGTGTTATTTTATTTATTATTACAAAACATTTTTTATGCAAATTTGTGTATAATTTTTATCTATGCATGATGTACTATTTTTGTTTTCTTTTCAGCTCTTCTTTGACATAATATAATGTGTGTGTAGTGAACACATGAAGAGTTAGTAACATAATGACGACACAGGGTTGTTAATAAAGGTATTCAAAGTATTTGCTTTCAATGGTACTGAAATGAAGTTGAAATGATGTGAAGTTATAAATTAGAAATATATGAGTGTGTAATAAATGCCCCATAATCGGCTAATTTCTCGAAAGTGACATTCCTGGATTTTAATAGCCCTAGTTGGGAGCTATTGAAATCTGCTTTCGATATGCGTAAACCGGTCAATTTAAAAGATTTACAGAGGAATAACCTTTTTTTATTTTTTTTTGCTCTAAAATGGAACGCCCTATAAACGCCTAATTTTTCGAAAGTGACAGTAGTGAATTTTAATAGCCCTAGTTTCAGGCTATTGAAATCCGTTTTCAAAATTCAAAAACCGCCAAAATAAGTGGAAATATTCAAATGAAACTTGATGTTTTAGGTTTGATTTGAAACCTTAATTTTTTTTAAATACTAAAATTTATAACGTGGGCACCACAAAATTATTTTCCTGAGTGGATTCTCTGTCCGTGGTTTTATAAAATTTTAAAATTCGTTAAACATTGACTTGTTGGTAGTAAGCGAAACTTTGTTATATTTTTGTCTTTGTTTTGTTTACTTATTTTTTGTTTGTTTTTACTGTGAACATGGTAAACACGTGCGTAAAAGAAAAAAAATTGTTGGCATGCGGTTGATAGAAAACTTTCCTTCATTGGCGATTTGACAAAGATAAAATGCGTGTATGTGAAGAAATAAACAGTGCAAAATTAACCGCACTCCAACGACATTTTTTTCTTTGATTCGCAAATTTGGCAAAGAAAAATTTGCTAGTGGAAAAGCAAGCGAAAATTTCAACAGAGAAAACAAACAATTTGCCAAATAAAAATTTGCCTGTGGAAAAGGGGACTTACCAATTCTTACCATAATTTAGAGAGTCTGTCTGATGTTCATAATAATCTTCAGTGTAATTTAACAAACAGAGTATAAACAAGTAAGAGTGCTATATTCGTCTGTGCCGAATCTTAAATACCCTTCACCTAAGCGTAATAAGAAACACAGAAACTACACTAGACCAGAATATCCTAATTTTGTGTTTTCTATTCAGTCTTAGTGTAAATTTTATTAGTATTTGATATATTGTTTGAAAGACAATTTTACGACCAACATAATTTATGTTAAATATTTTGAAATGTTGTCTAATTTTTACCATTTTAATTGATTTATTTACCAATTCTTACCATAATTTACAGAGTCTGTCTGATTTTCATAATAATCTTCAGTGTAATTTAACAAACAGAGTATAAAAAAACGGGTACAATTCAGTTTTAGTGATTTTGCTCAAAAAAAAAAAAAAAAAAAACAAAATGAAATAGGGCTTTTAGAGGAGATACCAGGAAAAACAATTTGTTGGCGGTCACGCCTATTTTCGAGGGGCGGGCCCGTAAAGTTGAAAATATATAGGCCTATATCTCGGGAACTAGTGGGTGCTTGATAATTTGTAATAAACTAAATAAAATGTATTAAAAATACCTTTCCAACGATATATATCATGATTATAATATGTGGACCGAATATGGGTTAAATCCAAAAGAATATTTTTTGACCCGAATTTATTTGTTGTTTGGGAATGGTTCTTATATGGCAGCTATGACAAATTATGGACCGATCTTCTTAAATTTTGGAACAGTTATTTTCATGCATATGAGGATACTTGACGTCGAATTTCAACATAATAACGCTATATATACGATATATATTAGTATTAACGTGGATTTCGAGAGTGGACCTTATGTGGGGGATATAGTCAAATATGGACCGATATTCTCAAAATCCAGCAGTTAGATTTTGGATTGTTACCCTTATTTATAAGCGATTTATGAGTATTAAAGTGATTTTCGGAAGGGGGCTTTATATGGGGCATACGGTTAAAAATAGACCAAAATTCACGAAATTTTGTGGGATGATTTTTGTATATATTAAAATGATATATACAGACTCTGGTCGAGTCGTGCATAAGAATAACATCAGAAACTAAATTTCTTTTTCTCTCTCTTAGGGTCCTGTTTGCAATAGCGAATGCAGAAATAAAAATCCTTGACTATTCCAACTCCCAAATTATCCCTATTAATACCGGTTATGCCAAGGTACAAACCGACCAGACAACCAATTTTGAACAATTCTTACCGTATTTTTACTGGCATCGCCTTGTTGGAAAATAACTTCTCTTTTAGGATATACGCTGTGGTCCACAAACTCGGTTAAATGAGTTTGGATAATATGGAGGTAGTCTTCTTTCTTGATACAGTAAAACTCCTCATAATCAGACACTCGCCGTCACAGTGTTTTTGTCCAAGATGCCAGTATGTTGTATAACGAACGGTCAATTTATTTATTAACAATAATAAGGTAATATAGAAACCATACTAAGAAAAAAAAAACACTTTTTAATGGATTCTGGAAAACGTGCAAAACTGAGTTAATTGAGTTGTTTTATGTTTTTATATTGAATTTTTTGTTTTTGTTTCGTTATCAATACTTTCAATATTATATTTCTTTCGTTATTTATCATTTTATGACCCTTTAAATAAAATCATATTGAGCATGCCCTCGGTTTTGCACGCCAGTGTATATTGTATATTTTAGTGAACTTTGAACATTTACTTATAACTTTATTGTATTGTCGATACTCAATTAATCCATTAAAAGCATCAACTCTTATGAAAATTACTCTAAAATTTTCCAATGTTTTCTTAAAAAATTGTACTTATCCTTATGTGATAAGTACTAAGTACAAAAGGTGTTTTTTAAGTATTCTATCATTATGTGCTAAAATCTCAATTTTGAAATAAAGTGGACTTGACACTTTTCGACATATAGCTAACAAACTATTTCTACCACTTTGTATTTCTTTATTGTGTTAATATTAAAATTAAATATATCCTATTGTTACTTTCACACTAAGGAGATAATCTCTGTTGAAGATTTCTGTTAACTCGGTTGTTCACGTGTGTCACCAACACTAATATGAATGTAAACAATTTAAATGTATTTTTTTTAATTGTTATTTAATGGAGAAATATTCATAGTTTTTAATTTTTTCTTTTAAGATTAACCTACTACTGTTCGCCCAGCTATCCCCAAGCCCGAAAAGAAAATCTGTCCAGTTGCTACACAAGGTTTGCTCAAAGATTATCCCAATTTAGTAAATTAATTAAAACAAAAATGTTTAATATGTATATGATTTTTTTTTTATTTTTTATATTTTTTTAATGAAATAATAATAATGAAATAAATAATGTATAAGAAATTCAAAAATCGTTAGCCTTATATACTGCAAAGTCTTCAAGAAAAATGTTAGGTTAGATTCTACCTTATAAAAGACTTAGTTTAGCGTTTTATGATTTAAAATGTGTGTGCGTTTATAGGTACCAAACTAATTTACAGCAGCTGCATTTTAAGTTAATTAAAAAACCATTAATATTTTCGCAGGCATTTACAGGTAAAATTGCGCGCACATGTGTGCATAAGGTGACACATTTTTCGAAAATTATGTAAAGTATTTTTCAAAAATATATATTAACCATAAAAACATTTACTGGGTTAGTTAAACTAACGAAAGTGAAGCGTCATCAATACAAATTATTTATGTGGGGGATATAGTCAAATATGTACCGATATTCTCAAAATCCAGCAGTTTGATTTAGGCATGTATGTAAATGATCCGCGTAAAATTTTGGATTGGTACCCTTATTTATAAGCGATTTATGAGTATTAAAGTGATTTTCGGAAGAGGGCTTTATATGGGGCATACGGTTAAAAATAGACCAAAATTCACAAAATTTTGTGGGATGATTTTTGTATATATTAAAATGATCTGTGCAAAGTTTTGAGTCGGTACTAATATTTATACAATATATATTGGGAAAAATGTATTTTTCAGATGTGGTTCTTGTATGGGAGCTATGACCAGTTCTGGGCCGACTACCATAAAATTTAGTACAACAATTTATTTGTCTATTTATGTAAAATTTTAGCCGTTTAGCATTATTCATATCTGTTTTATACGTATTTGAATGAATTTTGGAAGTGGGGTCTATGGTCAAACATGGACCGAACTAAAAAAAATTTCGTTTTGCGATTTCTTTTTGTGTAAAACTTATTTTAACTTTTGTCTTGATATCCCAATTTTATAGGCATTTATTTATCATTAAGCCATATTTCGGGAATATATATATTTGTATGGGGGCTATGAGAAATCATGGACCAATTCTTACTATTTTCCGCACACTTTCTTCTTTTGTCGTACAAACAACGTATACAAAATTTCATAGTATTATCTCCAATATATTTCAAAATATTGCAATAAAATGGACGAAAAATATCAAATTTTTATGGAGGTGGTCTCACATATTGTTTCATAACTCTGGTTGACCTAAACCGATTTTGCTGATTTTAAATAGCAAACTTCTCGAAAGCACTTCTGACAGAATTATTGAAGGTTTGGATCCCGAGTATATCTGGGGACTGCAAAAAACTGATTTCAACAGACAGACAGACATACAGACAGACAGACGGACATGGCTTAATCGACTTCGCTATCTATAAGGATCCAGAATATATATACTTTATAGGGTCGGAAAATTTATTTGTGGAAATTACACACGGAATGACAAACTTATATATACCCTTCTCACGATGGTGAAGGGTATAAAAATGGGTACAATTCGGTTGTAGTGATTTTGCTCAAAAAAAAAATGAAATAGGGCTTTTAGAGGAGATACTAACAAAAAAAAAATTTTTTTGTTTTTTTGGAAATGGTTCTTATATGGCAGCTATGACAAATTTGACGGAGTTATTTAAAAACTTTTTTTAAATTTTTTTTACTTTAATATGGAATGCCCCATAATCGGCTAATTTATCGAAAGTGACATTCCTGGATTTTAATAGCCCTAGATGGGGGCTATTGAAATCCGCTTTCAAAATGCGTAAACCGCTCAATTTGAAATATTTACAGAGCAACAGCCTTTTTAAAATTTTTTTTACTCTAAAATGGAATACCCTATAAACGCCGAATTTTTCGAAAGTGACAGTTGTGAATTACAATAGCCCTAGTTACAGGCTATTGAAAGCTGTTTTAAAAATTCAAAACCCGCTAAAATAACTGGAAATATTCAAATGAAACTTGATATTGTAGGTTTGATTTGAAACTGTATTTTTTTAAAAAATACTAAAATTTATAACGTGGGCACCACAAAATTAGGTTCCTGAGTGGATTCTCTGTCCGTGGTTCTTTAAAATTTTAAAATTCGTTAAAAATTGACTTGTTGGTAATAAGCGAAACTTTGCTATATTTTTGTCTTTGTTTTGTTTACATTTTTTGTTTGTTTTTATTGTGCACATGGTAAACACGTGCGTAAAAGAAAAAATGTTGTTGGAGTGAGGTTGATAATAGTTGTTTTCTTCATATCGATATAACTTGCTGCCTTAATAAAATTTTTCATAGTTGCTTGTTTTGTGACTAAGGGTTTTTAAATAGATTTACTTCTGCATTACAACCCTGTAAGTGTTGCAATTTTTAGCATAAATTTAACACGACAACACCGAAACTGCGGCCAACTTCAGTCTATTATCGACAACGCAGCAATTAAGATCCATGGAATTATAAAGGAGTGTGAAAATAAGCAATTTTCCAAGGAAAAAGCAAAAATTTTACAAGAAAATTAGTGAATTTTAATATAATACAGTGTAAATAATAATAATTAACAAAATAAATTTGTGATTTTAATCCTAAAACAGCAAGTAGAAAACGACGGACTTTTTTTTAGAAAGTTCATACAAAGCAAAATAAAAGAAAAAAATTGCTTGTGTATGCGATGGACTAAAAAAAACAGCCACACACAGGCTTGAGTATAATTGTAGTGGTAACAATACAAAGGGTACTAAAAACAAGAAAAAAAATATTAGTACATATATAATATATCTCACCTTTTTACTTTAGTTGAAAAGAGTAAACACAAACAAAATTTGTTTGTGAATGGCTGCTTTTTGCAATAAGAATCAAACACAACAAACAATTATAATAACAAATAAAACAAACATCAAACTTAAAAAAAATAATAGTTTGAAAATCTTGTGTAATTATAGCAAAAATCAGAAAAAGTTTAAATTGATTACAAAATTGTTATTAAAACAACGGCTAAAATTTGTAAAAATTTTACAAAAACAAAATCTTGTTTTTAAGCAGCCATCTTTAATTTTTCCACAACGACCACTAAAGAAAACAACAGCAGTTAATAAAGCAACAAGAACTAGCATAACAAGAACAACAAGTAAAACAACGATAACATAGCAATAAATCCCACCATACCGCAAAGTAATAACGACAACAAAAACAAAAAGTACGTGCGTGTGTACCTATGTCAAATTGTGTTGCTTTTTACAGTTTATTTTTTGCTCTCCATTTATTGCGTTTTGTTTTTGTGCTTTAACTACTAAAAATTTGTTAAACTCACCACTCTACTACTGCAATTACAAGACTGCTGCCGTTTTTTTGTTTTGTGAAATTCTCCAACCTTTTATTATTACATTTCATTCATTCACAATACAACCCGAAAAGAAGTTTCGCAGCAAATAATATAAAAGAAAAACCTTAACGAAATCGTATGTTAAAAGAAATTTTAATATTAAAACGCATTTTTAACTTCATATGGTAATGAAAAAAAATTATCCTGTAAAATTGCAAATTTTTAAAATCTATTAAAAGAAAAATCTCACTGAATATTAAAAAAAAAAATTTGTGTTGAAAAAACCAAATCAATATTTTTTATTTTATTTTTTGTAAAATTGTGATAATTATAAAAACGAATAGTGTATAAAGTTTAAAAATAAATAAGGAAGGACAAAATTGACTGTGGAAGTTAACAAACATGGAAATTGCCTTAAATTCAGACACTCCAAGAGGTTTCAAACATGAAAATGGTAAGTATTTTGGATACAATAAAAGTTTTTAGTTAATAGCTGTAATAAATACTTATTTAATATAATTAAATTTCTAATATTTTGTGGGCATTAAAATTGTTCATTTATAAGCCAGGAAATTTGCTTTTCATATTATACCTAAATACAAATGTGTTATAGGTATTTGATATTTTTTTTATATATGTACATAGTATATGTACAAATGAGTTGTTTTTACAGTATCCACTTACATCCATATATACATATTGTATATGGATGTACATTTGTCCTGCTAGGGGTATATTTTTTAAACTATTTAATTTAAATGTAAATATTTGTTTGAGAAATTGTATAGATTTTATTTGAAATAATAAAGAAACTTAGTGGAAAGAATATACCTAGGTACAATTTTTTGTTAAGAAAAATTTAATTTTAATTTATTATGGTGTAATTTAAAAATTGTTCGTGGACAATTTCCCGGGCTTTTCTCATATGACAAAGATATTCAGCACATCCAAAGGTTGTTTACTAGTTATACAATGGATAGAAACATTTGTGGGTATACGTTGACTTTAATAATTTTTAAATTAACCGGATTTTTAAAAGTAAAAGTTACACACGAGGTACAAGGTCCACAGGGACCTATTTCTATTTGTATGGAATTTTATATGAATATGCCATTTTTTGTTTTGCTTTATTATTATTTACTAAATATAATAAATGTAAATGAAATTTAATTTTTATTTTAAAAATGTAACTAAAATCAGCAGGTATAAAAAATGCAAACTACATATAAAACAAGCCAAAAGAAAGTGAAAATAAAAAGGTCCTCAGAGAATTTCTCACCCAAATAAATAAAATAATAACAAGGTATGGCAGTAGAATATGTGATTTTACAATTATTGAAAATTGCTCCAGTGGCGACACTGTGAGGAACTAATAGAGCGAAAAATAGACTTCACTTTTACTTTATAGGTAGTTGCTAAAATTATAATTTAAAAATTTAACATTTCAATTAAAACGTCATTAACTCGACTAACTAAACAAATTACACCCCTCGACAAAAATAAAAAAACGAAAAAGACATAACAGTCATATCGCTGGCTTAACATGTAAAGGCTCTAAGTCCACTTTTTTTAGAAATTGAGATTTTGATGCAGTTGTGTTCAATAAGTAAAAAAACATCGATTACAAAAAAATGCAGTTATCTCATTTGTTGTTGTTTTGTAGTGAGGCGCTAAGTCCAATTTATCACATGTTTGTGTAATATCTCACTTCTTCCAATATTGGCATATCAACTGTTTCGCGCGGAATAGTCTGAGAGTCCAACTAATTGACATAATACTATTTCTCATTGGTTACAGTCTCGTTGTTTTGAGTATCAACACAATGTACAATTTTGTAAAAATATTCGCTTTTGCCATGGAAAAGGCGATTCCAAAGTGACGGACATTCGAGGAATACAATATATACCAGAGAACAGAAAGAGACCATTCACATTTGCTAACCATTCGCAAATTCATTGCTTTTACTCGACAATAATAAAAATGTGCATTGCTGTTTGTTTACTCATTCCTTATTACTGTTTGCTATTTTACATTCCCTTTTTGTTATGCGTTTATACATCAAGCAACGAAATAATTCAATGCTACATGAATAAACTAAAAACATTCACACCATTCTTCCAGTATTCGTTGCTTTCAGTGAATGAAAACTAGTGCTGGCAAAGTATTGAGTAATGGGTACCGAGTATCGAGTATTTGCCCTTTTTTGGATACTCAATACTCAAAAGTAGTTACTCGATACTTTCTGAGTTGTATTTTAAAGCAAGTTGAGTGGTTAAAATAGTGCATAAAAATACATCACGGCATAAAAAGACAACAATGTGTAAGCACAAAATTCAATAATTTTCCAAAGAATTTATTTTAATTATTTCTTAAGTTGTTAACCTTAAATTAAAAGTTAGCTTTACATTTATTTTTAATTTAATAATAAAAGACATACAAAACCAATAATAGTTTCACAATTAAAAATTTCGTGCCATATGTAGTTAGTTAAAAAAAAAGAAAAGCAGAACAAGTTCGGAGGTAGTATCATTTATTTTTGGTTATCCTATTTGATATAAGCATTGGCCAAAAAAAAAAAATAAGTAACATTACATTAAAGACATTAGGGGACTCGAGTCTCCAGGAATAGGTGGTATGTTCCTGTGCAGGCTGCCCTCCCACATCGACTTGGTTGAGTCGTCCATGACACCATTCTTGCCTGTTTCGGAAATGAATCTTTTTTGAATTGTGTCCCTAATAAAAACTACCTAATAGTTCCTTTTCTTTGTAAGGCTAGCTACATTTCAACCAAATAATAAGCAGTTAGTGCATAATGTATATAAATTACATAGATTTATAAAGCAAGCTCAAATAAATCTTTTTGATAAAATTTGCCTAGTAGATCTCCTAAAAACTGTAAATATAGAAAACATAAAGACTGTAATGTTACTATTAAAATACTGTAATATATACAATCTTATTTAACAAATATTAGGTCAAAATCCTTAGTTGTTAGTACCTATGTAAATATTGTTTGTATTAATAATTTATTATGATTATAAATTATTAAATAAATAAATAAATAGTTGAAGATCTATTTTTATTTTTTGAAGAAACTACTTCAATTTGCAGATAAAAACTATGCCAACATTTTCAAAAAATCCGTTAAAAGCAAGGTGAATTTAAATACAAAGTGACAGCGTAGCGCCAGCTGATTATTCATGGTGAAATTGAAAATGTCAAAAAGTTGTTTACAAATAGTCAAAGTTTATATAAAAAAAAAACTTTTTGACAGTGACGAAAGTTTTTACACATAGAAAAATGACTGTTGTTCTTGCCTAGTTGTAATTGTTGTAGCAATGCTGTCACCTAATATTTAATTTCACCATGGTTAAAAGTATCGAGTATTATTGAGTACCCAAATGAAAAGTATTGAGTATTATTGAGTAATGGAAAGTAGTAGAATTTGCCAGCACTAATGAAAATAAAAAGAAAGAGCAAAAACAATACAAAACCTAATGAGAAAATAAATATTTTTTGGTTGTTGCTTTATGTGCGATTTTTTGACAGTCAACTAGTAAAGTTTGATATTTTTTGTTAGTATGTACAACTTATGGCCGAATTCACAGTCTTTAGTTAGCTAATGACAAAGGCTTAACTAATGATTCTTTATTCGCAATGCTTAGTTTGCCATAAGAATAACAAGTATTAGTTAAAGAACAGTTAGTATATTAGTTTACCAATGGTTAACTAATGACTGAGAATTCGGCCATTATACAATCAGCATTGAAACCATTCATACCAATCGTTAACCATTCGTACCAGTCGTTAAATATTCGTTGCTTTTGGGAGTATACGTTTGCATTTGTACAAGACATTAGAGTTGTGCCCGGTCGTTTATTTCAGTGACCGGTCATTTTCGTTCATTTATCCAAGACTGATTCGTTCATTCAATTCGTTCAATCCTTCACTTTGAACGAATGAATACAACCCTTATTGAATGTGATTTTCTTCTTGTCTTTTGATAAACAGCAGCTGAACGAAATTGATCCGTACACTATTGAACGAAAACCGTTCAGTTAAATGACTGGCTCATTCCGTTCAATGAAGTGATCCGTTCATTTTAACCCGTTCGTTCATGAACGACACAGCTCTACAAGACATGCAATGCAAGCATCATTTTTCGTTACACTCCGTTTTATGAATAATGGCATGTATTGCTTTACGGAATTGATTTATGTTGTCAACATGAGGTTCGTTTTTTGTGATTGTATTCGAAATCTAAAATTAACTAATCAATCCGTTCTCTGATATACCAAGTGGTAAAATTAATTCCAAACTTAGATTTCTTGATAATTGGGAAAATCTTCACCAAAAAATAAATGAAAATGTAGTCGCACTAGAGTGGTCGGATTTACACCAACTGCATTTAGAAAGAAGAAAAATAAAGACTAGAAAGTTCGAAGACTTACAATATCTAAAATCAACTTTACTTACATAGTTTTTTTTTACAAAAATACACTCACCATTTACATTTTGACAAAGAGGTTTTTCTCTAAGACATGAACCATAGTGTATAACTAGAGGAAACTGCCATGGAAGACAAGAGTAGTTCTGGCACAACTGAGATCGAGTTGGAACAATAGGCTTAACGCCTTTTGGTCCCGCTTAGACTGTGCCGTCCTTAACCTATGCACTGCATGTGGCCAGGCTCCTCATGACACCAACCACATCTTCAATAAGCCAACCATACTTCACTTCGTCCAATGGATTTATGGACCAATCCAGTAGAAGTAGCCCAGTTTTTTGGTATGGACCTCATTGCAGAACCCCCGGATTAAAACTTATTATCTAGCTGTTACAACAACAACAACAACAACAACAACTAGAGGAAAACCCTA
The DNA here is from genome assembly GCA_916048285.2 of Bellardia pandia. Lineage (NCBI taxonomy): Eukaryota > Metazoa > Arthropoda > Insecta > Diptera > Calliphoridae > Bellardia > Bellardia pandia. The sequence continues at coordinate 93,351,356 of OU696531.1, read as the reverse complement.
ATGCTAGGAATACAACAGAGACGAACGTCGAATTTCGGCCAACACGACGAATTAGTCGGTGACATTTTGATGTGTAAATTCGTCGTATGAAGCACAATAACTGCAAAAAATTGATTTGTTATAATGTCCAACTTTGACCCCCTCTAACTCCGGCAGTTCAGGACTGATAGAGCTGAAAATAGTACTAACCTTGATGCAAATTTCATGCAAATGGGAAGATATCGATTTTAAAAATTTGGGTGACTTGCCGGGAAATTGACCATATACAAATGTGTTTTATGTTTAGCGACGAATATTTCCGAGCAAAAATTTGTTGTTCGTCCCAGTTGTGTTCCAAGCATAAGTCTGCGGTCAAAACACTAACTATTGCAACAACCAAATCAAATGTAGGTATTTTGTTGTTGTGCCAATCATAGGATATTTTGTTTGAATTTTTATACTGTTAGAAATAATATTAAGGAAAATAAAGTTGACTTATTGAATTTGAAATTCGTTAAAATCGTATGTTTATAATCTAATTTAGCGATTTTTCACAGCTTACTATTTTATATTCATAAATAGTAACTTATATGGGGCACAAATATCATTAAATTACTTTGGGAGAATACAAACTCTCAAGGTCAACAAACTGAAAGTATTAATGTGTTCCAAATAGCAAACTCAAAATGCTTTTAAGTGAAGGCATTCATAACTTGTCTAAGTTTTGAATGAGGCTTAGTGCAAGATAAATCTATAAAATTTTGTTCCGTAGCGTCAACCGATGTTAAACAGAGGTAGCCCAACAAAATATGCGTCAATAAGGAGTATCTGTAGTTTTGTAATTATTCAATGACTCATTGCGAAAGATAAAGGTAATTCCAATCAAAATTTAAATCTTTCTAAAGGTCGCGTGTTATTAGTCATTATCAGATGACTCATCAGATCAGTTTTTAATAAAAATACTTCCTTTATTCTCGTTTTCTTTTAAATATTCAATACGGAGAAATAGCAGCCCATATATGAATTGAAATTTATTGTTATTTGTTGGAATTTTCCAAATACATAATTAACCTAATAAACTCTCCTATAAACCTTCTTTTTTACAGCTATAGCCTCTCAAAATGGATTAGCGCTCCTAGCATCAATTACGCTTAAAAATGCACTAAATATCAATAATAATAACAACAGCAACAAAAATAATAACATTTGTATTAACAATATCAACAATAATAAAACTAAAAACAACAACAACAATCATTTGATTCACAACAAAAACAATATCAAACATCATAAAACAGCACAGCCACAACATGGTTTTATTTCAGCAGCAGCAATATCTTCATCAGCATTATCAACAAATGCAGTAGCATTATCGTCATCATTATCATCATCAACAACATTGTCTTCAACTTCAAATACAATAACAACAACAATACAAACACCACATTTACAACCACAAATTCAAGAACAAAAAAATTTATTTACATTTACAACAGCCGGCCTACAAGCATTAACAGCAACAACTATATCAACAATTAGCAATGAAACAGGTGCGGCTGCTATCAATCAACTACAGCAACAAAATCCACAACAATTGCAAACGTTATCAACAGCAGCAGCACTTGCAACTGTTGCAGCATTACCAGCATCTAATAACAAGAACAACAACAAAACCAATCATCACACTTCTTTATCAACGAATCATCATCAGACAAACAACACCTATAGTGCAAAAGATCCTACTGTAGCTTTATTAGAAGCCTTATCTATAAAAACAACTAAGAAACAACAAAATGTTTCAACACAGCAACAGAAAATATCAACAGCTAGTACAGCGACATCATCAACAACAACAGCAACAATAACGACGACAACAACAACAACACATACAGCTATAGGTAATGGTGGCAATAACAACAACAACAATACAAATTCCAACAATATCAATAATAATAATAATAATAATGGCAATGGTAATGGCAATAAAAATAATTTTAGAATTCCGTCCGATATACTTGATGATTTAGCCAGTCGTTTTATAATTAATGTTCCCGATATGGAACTAAGCAATTTAATACGTATATGCTTTCAAATTGAACTGGCGCATTGGTTCTATTTGGATTTCTTTTGCGCATCGGAGGAGAGAAAATTACAACCATGTGGTATTAAACAGTTTGCTCTGCAACTATTTGAGGTGAGTTTATCATTTTAGAAACAACTTTAAAACTGTTTTTCCATTTTTTCAATTTTTACATATCTTTCTTGTTCTTTCCTTTTGCAAAATTCCAGCACATCCCATTCCTACGCCACCATTTATCTTCTATAGATAAAATTTTGGAAGATTGGAAAAATTACAAACTGTCCGTGCCCACCTATGGAGCCATTTTAATATCTGAGGATCTCAATTATTGCCTTTTAGTGCAATCATATTTTGCCAAAAGTTCATGGGGCTTCCCCAAAGGGAAAGTTAATGAAAACGAAGATCCGGTACACTGTGCCACAAGAGAGGTAACGCAATATTACATATAGTTTTAAATCCATAGCATATAACTAAAATTTTATAATTTCTTCTGGTCAAAAGGTTTATGAAGAAACTGGTTATGATATCACTGAATTAATTGTACCAAATGATTATATTGAGGCTGTTATCAATTATCAATATACTCGTTTATATATTGTACGTGATGTTTCGTTAGAAACGAAATTCTCACCACGCACTCGCAATGAGATCAAATGCTGTGATTGGTTTCCCATTGATTCGCTGCCTGTCAATAAAACCGATGCCATATCAAAACCCAAATTGGGAATAAATGCCAATTCCTTTTTCATGATCATGCCATTCGTTAAGCGCCTCAAAAAGTGGGTCAACGACAAACGCAATGGTGTCGAGACGCGACGTAAATACTCAGGTGGCGGTTCACCCACCTCCACATCACCGTTGACCACCACCGTCCTCATGATCAACGGTCAAATGAAATCCAGTTCTAAGAGACAACAGAAACGTAATAATTCAAATAATTTTAATGATGATATAAATGCCTTAAATAATGCGGTTGGTGGTGGTGGTGCTGCAGAAGTGTCAGCATCATTATCTGCCGCTGCCGGTGGTAATAATACAAATACAAATGTTAATTGTTCAAATTCAAATTCAAATCGTTCTAAAAGACAACGCCATAAATCAATGGGTGATTTGGATGGTATTAAATTAAATAATTTTAATAATCAAAGTAATAATTGTAAGACGACAAATAATAATATTAATAACAATAACTGTGGTTCAACAACATTATCATCATCTTCGACAACTACAACAACGACCCCTGCTAATAGCGGTGGTAATAATAATTGCATCAATACAAACATCAACAATCAAAAACGTCAGTCAAAAATTGTTGCTGCTGGCAGCAATGTTTCCAATAACATTAATAACAACAACAATACTACAAATAATGGTTGCATTAATAATAACAATAACATCATTAATAATAACAATAACATCATTAATAATGGTAACAATAACAATTTATCATCGAAACGCCAACTGTTCCATAGCCAAAGTCAAACAAATAATTTGCAGCAAAATGGAGAAAAGGTGAGTTTTTTTTTAACTTTAGAAAGAAATACAACCGAACCTAAAATTTAACTTTAAAAAGAAATACGACTGAAGGTAAAATTAAACTTTAGAAGGATCTACAATTGAAGCTAAAATTAACCTAAAAGAAGACCTACGATTGAAGCTAAAATTGAATTACATAAAGACTTTCGATTGAAGCTGAAATTGATCTAAATAAAGGCCTAAGATTGAAGCTAAAATTGAAGTACGATTGACACTAAAATCCAGTTACATATAGACCTTCTATTGAAGCCAAAATTGAACTAAATAAAGACCTAAGATTGAAATTAAAATTGAACCACATAAAGACTTTCGATTGAAACTAAAATTGAATTACATAAAGAACTTCGATAGAATCTGAAATTGAACTAGATAAAGACCTAAGATTGAAGTTAAAATCGAACTACGCAAATATGTACCTACAATTGAAGCTAAAATTTAACTCTATAAAGAGCTACGATTGAAGCTAAAATTTAACCTAAGAAATGCCTACGATTAAAGCTTAAATTTACCTACTTCTTTTTTTTTTCAATAAAAAAGTGTTTCACTTTTAATTTTACATTTCAATTATTCTTGTTGCAGATTGTAAGTTCATTTGACTTGATACGCAAAGAGAAACAGCAATTGAAGGCTGCTCTAGCCAAGGCTCAAAAACAACAGCAAAATAGTAATAACAGCAATGAACGTCAAAGAGCCAAATCACAAAGTGATAAAATGGGCTTGCAGCAGCAGCAACAACAACAGCAGCAACAAAAAACACATGGCAATAATAAACAACAACGTATACAAAAACAACAATCATTAATTGTTACCAATACAAATATGCAAAATTACAATATGAACAACAGTAACAACAACAACAACAACAATAGCAACAAAAACCATAACACCAACAATAACAATGGTAATACAAAATTAAATGTAAATAATAGTTTTAATAATAACACTAAAAATAATATGACAACAGGAGGAGGATATAAAACACCAACACCACCTCCACTAAGTGGCAATGATTTATTAAATTTGGCCGCTGTTGCGGCCAATGCAACATCTGTTGCTAATACAATAATAACATCAGACGCCGACGAAGCCGCTTCAATAACACCTCAAATAAAAACTATGCAAAAAGTGTCCAAGTTGTTGGAGCAACAACACCAACAACAAAAACCCAGACCCTCATCAGTATCATTGCATTTCCCCGAGGTCTCATCGATTAAAACAGAATCTACAGATATAATGATGACTGCCAGCCATCAAATGCCACAATTACAACGCATGGCTTCGGGTACAAATCTACGTATTTTAAAGAGATCTACATCCCATCAACCAACTCCACAAAATCTACAGCAACATCCACAGCCACCACAAAGACAAGCATCTGCTTTACAATTTACACCCAGCTTTAATTCATGGACTAATTTTACATTTACCAAAAATTTTATAGCCAATGTTTTTTGTTAAACAGTATAGAAGGGAAGTGATGTGATAGCTGTTACAAACTAACTTGCTCTATAAACAGGATTGATTGTATGTAAGAATTATGTATTACAGCGTATGGTGGTAAGACCCTCAATAATACTTGTTCTGTATAGTTAAAGGGTAACTTCACTTTTTGCATTATTTACATATATTTGTATATAAATAATGAGGTGAATTATTATTTTTATTATTTCTTTTTTGTTTGTAATTTTAATTTTTTATTTTAAGAAGTGGTACCTATTTTTTCTTATTTTTCTTTGCTTTATTTTTTATTTTTAAAAGGTTATTTTGAATTCTTGTTTTATTCATAACTACTTATTTTTTAAAACTTCTTTCTAAGGGTACCCTTTAACATTCAAAACATTTTTATTTTCCTATAAATTTTTTTTTCTTTTTAAACTTTTCCTTCTATAGGTATATACTTTGATTCTTAATGATTACTTTACCTTTTAGGGTTTTTAATGTTCTTTTAATCTTTCACTTTTATCTTTCTATTTTACTTTATTTTAATTTAAAATTCTCTTTGATGTCCACTCTAAAAATTATTTTTTGATTTCTGCTTTTGAATTTTATTTACCAAATTTTTGTTTATTATAATAGTTTTCTTTGAAAAGAAAAATGGAGTTGTATTTTATTATTTATTTATTAACGAAATTTTGCTCAAAACAAATACAAATCTTTTTCTTACAAAAAAAAAAAACCCTTAAACGAATTTTTAAACTTTTGATTTGTTTTCTCTTCAGTTTAGTGTTGAATTTATTGAATATTACTTTGAATATTTTATTTTCTTTTCCTTTTTTATTATTCCACGTTTATTCCTTGCTTTTGCTGTGATTCAATTTTAAAATTTTAAATTTAATATTTCTTATTATTGTTTATTTGACCTTTTTTATTAAGATTTTGGTAATTATTAAAGCTTTACCAAAATCTTAATTTTAAATTTAATAGACAACAATTTCAAAACATTTTATTTTAAGTTTTTTTTTTTTAACTAAAAGAGAAAAGTAAACATTTTTTATTTTTAATAAATTGGTAATAAACTACTTGTGTTATATAACTTATAAAAGAAAAAAAAAAACTATTGAAGAATTTTTTTTGGGAATCGCAATCTCTACAACTTGATTACATGATTTCAAAACTATGCAAAGATACTAAACAAATTCCCAGATTTTTGAAAATATTGTTACGTTTTTTCCTTTTAAAAACGGTGGTTTATTTCCTTTAAATAAACCGGATTCCTTTTAATTGCAAAATAAAAGCGTCAAGTAGTTTAAAGAAAATTTATTTAAATTTACACAAAATCAATTCGAAGATTTTGAAAAAAGTTTCGATGATTTTGAAAACATTTGAAATTTTTTGAATAAAATTTAAAGATTTTGAGTAAAATTCAAAGTTTTTGAATAAAATTAAAAAATAAATTTGAATAAAATTTAAAAATTTCGAATGAAATTCAAAGATTCATAAATATTAAATTATTAATTTAATAAGAATTTATGCTAGTTTTAAAAATTTTTAAACAAGTTCGATATTTAGGAAGAGGTTTCCAAGTACTTTAAACAAAAATGTTTTCTTAAGACTCGATTCTAAAATCCAAAAATATAATATCCTTAAAATTACAAACTTCTCATTTCCTCAAGAACTGCTAAAACTGTTTTCACTTTCAAAACCAAAATTTAGTTTATTTGTTAATTGCAGTTTTAAAAACTGTATTAAAATTATCTGAAATAATAATCATAATATTTCGGGTACTGTAAAGATGTTGATAAGTACATAATATAAAAGAAAAATCAAAAAAAAAAAAAAAAAAAAAAAATATTTTCAATTAAAAATTGATAGTTTTAAAAATTATCAACAAAAATTTTAAAGATTTTTAAGAATATACAGTCGCACAGAAAACTATACATACCCCCTAAAAAACGGACATTTTATGCAAAACTTTTTATTAATAAAATTTATATTATACCATTTCTTATAAAAAATTAAACTATGTATTTCAGAATACAGTTTTTTTTTTCAAAAACAATATTTTATTACAAAAATCAAGGTAATTCAGTTTTTAAAACACAAATAAGTACATATACATACTCTACATATAAAAATCAAGGGTTTAAGTCAGGCAATTGGGGCGGAGAGTGGAGTTGTTTTGGTACATTGTACAGCAGCCATTCCTTTACAATGACCGCTGTATGTTTGGGGTCGTTATCTTGCTGGAAGACTGAATCCTTTAAATTATCCTTCAGCAGCTTCAAATACATAAAACGGTCCATCGTTGTTCCAATAAAAACTAAATCGCCAACCCTAGCCGCCGACATACACCCCCAAGCCATAACGGGACCGCCTCCATGCTTTACTGTAGGGATCAAATTTTTAGTATGGAGCTCCTCATTCTTTTTGCGCAAAACTTTTTGCTTTCCATCGCATCCACCTAAGTTAAACTTACTTTCATTGCTAAAGACAACGTTTTTCCAAAAATTTTCATCAACATTTATATGCATTTTAGCAAACTCCAATCGTTTAGCCTTATTTATTTCACTAATTAACGGCTTCTTTCGGGGCACACGGCTATGGTAACCTCCACTTCTTAAAATACTGCGTACTGATTCAGGGTAAACTGTGACAATATACATATTACCCATCTCCTTTGCTATATCAACCGCAGTTTTTCTCGGATTTTTGTCAATTTCATTTAGTATGTGTCGTTTTATGCGTGGAGTAATTTTTGGAGGACGGTTGCTTCTTGGTCTACTTGTAGTGCTGTTGTTCTTTTTATAATTTCTTAATACGGTTTGCACACTTTGAGTAACCAACAATTTCCGAAATTTCACGCAGAGATTTTCCATTTTTTTTTGATGCTGCACAATTCTTATATAATTTTGGACTCATTTTTACTAAAAATAAAAGCGACCTATCACAAAGCTTTTTAATTATTAACTGTGATTAATGTAGAATAAGAACATGAAAAAACATGCATCAGTTGTCATTTTTTTGTTTTAAATATTGATTTTCCTAAATTTGTTTAGTAAAATTAATTTTTTTAAAAAAAATGTTATTCCGAAATAGTTTTTTTTCCAGAAATGGTACAATATTAATTTTGTTAACAAAAGTTTTACAGGGGGTATGTATGTATATTTTTCTGTGTGACTGTATGTACAATAAAAAGTACAATAGAAAATTTAATTATAAGATTTTGAAAAAATTTTAAAAATTTTTATTCAAAAAAATTCGAATTTTTTACAAACCTAAAAAAAAATATTAAAATTATTGAAAACTAGAATAAAATAAATTAATTCAAGTAGTTTTTATTTGACCTTTTTATGTGTAATTAATAAAAATGCTTTTATTTCAAGCTCGAGGCCAGTATTGAAAATAAATTTTATTTTATTTTATTTGCCGATATTTCGATGCTCTTTGAGTATCATCATCTGGGCTTGTAAATAAACAATAATTTATATGGACCACGTCTGTTGAGTTGAACAACAGACGATGAAGAGAAATAAACATTAATTTTCCGTGGTCCATATAAATTATTATTTATTTACAAGCCCAGATGATGATACTCAAAGAGCATCGAAATATTGGCAAATAAAATAAAATAAAATTTATTTTCAATACTGGCCTCGAGCTTGAAATAAAAGCATTTTTATTTATTACTAGAATAAAATAATAGATTTTTAAAAATCTGAAAAATTTTTATTAAAAAAAATATGAAATTTTCAAAAAACTAAAAATAATAAAATTGAAAAATTTCAAACATTCTGGAAAATAATATAATTATCTGAAAATTAAAATAAAATTATAAGAACTTAAAAAAATAGAAAGATTTAAAAAAAATATCAAAACTGTTTAAAAAGTTTAACAAAACATAAAATTTGAAGGTTTTTATTGAAAAAGATTCAAATTTTAAAATTATCTGAAAATTTTAACAAAATTATAAGTCTTTTTTACTTTATTAATTCGGCTTGAGGTCTCTTTTATTAAAAATATAAAAACTCTTGTTCGTTTTTAATTTTTATTATATTTTATTCGTTTCCAATATTTCGACCAACTTTGTTGATCATCTTCAGGGAAGAAATATAATCTAAAAAAACATGATTATTATAATTGTAACAATTTTCTTAAAAATTATATTAACAAACAATTTACTTAATGTTTAATACAGTGTTGTCCGATGTTAATGTCTTAAGTTTCTTTCACTGACTGTTAGCTTTTTTGTTTATTATTATTTTTGCCTCAAGCCGAATTAATAAAGTAAAAAGATTTTTAACAATATAAAGGTCTACATAGCACATAAAAAACAATCAAAATTATAAGATTTAAAACAAATAATATATAAAAATATTTTACTAAAAAATTTAAAAAAAAAAATATTTGAAAAATATTTTGAAATATTTTCAAATATTTTTTTTAAAAATTTTTTAGTAAAAATTTTTTTTAGTTAAAATTTAAAATTTTTAATTAAAAAAAATTAACTAAAACTAAAAAATTTTTGAAGATTTTGAAAACTTTAATTTAAATAAATTGGAAAGATTCCAAAGATTAAAAAAAAACATTAAGTAGTTCCAAAAAAGTTAAACAAAATTGGAAAGATTCCATAGATTTTGAAAAAATATTAAAATTATCTGAAAATGTTAACATTTTAAGATTTTAAAAAAATTTGAAAAATCGAATCAAAAATAAAAATAAAAAAAACAAATAAAAGATTGCAAAGATTTTTAACAAAACTATAGAATTTAGACAAATTTTTAAGGTTTTTAGTAAAAAACTTTAAAATTTTATAAATGTTCAAATTTTTTTTTAAAGATTTTGAAAAAAAATTACGTTTTAATTAAAAAAAAAAATTGAATTTCTTTAAAAAGTTTACTTACGTTAGTTATTTCAACATTTTGAAAGATTCGAAAATTTTAAATAATTCAAGGGTTTATTCAAGTAATGGATCATATTGGACACAATTTTAGATAAATGTACTTAATTAAATGAGTCAACAAATTTTTTGAGTTTACAAGAATTTATTTAAACATGCTTGAAAAGTGAAAAATCTATTTTATTCTAACATACAACAATTCTTCAAAAAGTTTCCACAGGAAATCTATTCTATTCCAGTTTCTTAAGGTCGAAAAAAATTTGAATTGGAAAAAGTGTATAGAAACCACTCGAAAGAATTAAAAAAAAGCTGAGTGTTTTTCATACAAATTTAAATGACTCACTTTTTTGAAAACATACTGAAACTGGCAGTTGGAATTCGTTAAGAAAACAACTAAAATGTGGCTTGATTTTTATTTAAAAGTTTGTAGTATATTATTTAAATATTAAATAAAGCTAAAAAAAACTTTAAGCAAAATTTATTTACTTTTCTCTTTAATAAAATTCTTATGGCATGTTTCTAGATAACAAGTGAATCAAATTTTTCGCCCAAATGAGTACAAAAATTAGTTTTGGGATTTTATAACACAAGTGTCAATTCTCTTGAGTGAAAACGTAAGACTATCTTTTTTTATGCTTTCTACATTACAATTTTAATTGTCCTACTGTTAAAAACAGACAAGTAGAAATAACTGCTTGTGTGCATCACAAAACAATATTTTATATATTATTTCGTATATTTCTACAGCATAGACTGTTGTCCACTACCTTAACTTTCCATTTCAATGTTAATTGTGATAAATGGAAACATTTTTCATTCAATTTATTACAAAATTAAAAAATTTATAGCAATTTCAATTCACATAAATTATTTTTGTATTGTAAATAAAACACAGCTGCTTTTATTTTGGTTTCTAGGGTTGCACCTAAAAAATTAAATATATTGAATATTAACATGGAAAAAAGTAAACAAAATATCTAATTAAATAATTTGGCAATACTGCAATTTAATAACTCAATTTACCAAGGTAACTAACGTAAGTCAGACAAGTACTTTATAAAAATTCATTTGCTTACGTACTCGCCCGTGTACCACTCGTTCGCGTGAGAATACACTTGTTATCTAGAAACATGTCATTAATTTGAAATGTTTATTTTGTAAAATAATTTAAACTTCTTTAAAGGTTTATAAATTAAATACTTCTTTAACTAAAGAAGTTTAGAATTATTAAGTAAGGAAAACAAACAAAAGCAATCAAACTTAAAAGTCAAATGTTTAGCTTTATTCTAAACTCCTAAATTACTTTGTATAATAAATTTAAAAAGGCTTTTAATGAACAATTAGCAATGAATTTATCTTCTAAAGTTTAAATTTCTAAATCTAATTTGCTTTTTATGATTGCTTTTGTTGAATAATCAAATGGTTATAGAATTTTCTTTATAAATTTAGCTTAAAATTGTTTTTCTTTTATGATTTTTCCCTTTCATTTCATACACACAAAATATGTCTTCCTTTATAAAACACAAACCACAAAAGTACAATAAATTTTATACAGTTAATATTTTGTTAAACCCAAAAATTCTCTAACCATTTGGTTTATATACAAAACCATAAGAAAGCCCCTGAACCCTATAACAACAACAATAAAAATTTAAACCCTTTTTGTAAAGTGTTATTTTTTACAAAAAAAAAAAAAAAAAAAAAAAAAAATTACTATTTTATAGAAATTTTTGAAATTAAAGAAATTTTCAAAGACAATTTTAAGCTTAATATTAGGGGTTTTGTTTTTAAGATTTTAACACATTACATAATTTTAAATATTTTTGCAGGGTTTGATAACTGAAAATGAATTTGAGCTTGAAATTTTTTTTGGTATTTCAAAGAAATCCTAAATTACTATAATATGGTAATTTAAAAAAGTTTTAAATTAACATCAAAATAATAAAATCTATGATTGAACGTTATGTTTACATTGTTCAAATATTACACTTAACTTGTATTTTCAGCAAATGTTTTGTTGTTCTTACATAACTTTTGTAACAGCAAACAAATATTAAAAAAAAATCATTTCTACTCAGACATTTATTTTATTAACCCTTTGACACGGAAATTAATTCTGACCATTGCAAAATTTTATATCTGGTTTTTATAGCTTAAAAAGGCTTCAAAAACGTGTGTAAAAAATTATTTGAAAAAATTTTTATTCTAAAGTGGGCTTTGAAGATGTACATTTTAATGTACAATCCGCTTCAATGCATAAAATTTTTGAATTTATTTTATTTTTTATTGATTTTAAATTTTTTTAATATATGTACATATGTATATAAAAGTAACACATTTAACAACTTCGTTAAAAAAAAAGCAGAACAAATTCATTGTAAGGTAAAAAATAGAACACACATACTTATATTTATATGCATATGTATGTAAATACGTACGTAAATATTTGAAAAAATAGTATTATTTGGTATGCATTTGTAGGAAGCAATTTCGTTCTTTAGTAATACATAAATGCATTTTTCACTTTTGGCAAAAGAAATGAGTTCTTCCAGCTACTCCTTGGCTTGTTTTGCAATTATTTTTGCATCTTGTTGCTTCTTCATGGCATGGCATGTAAACTATGCCATCCAACTGTACATCTCGAATTGGTCTTATCTCAACTTTTCTTTTAGATGAAACAGGTGATGAAGTTGAAGGACTTGAAGTATTTGAAGGGCGTCCCCGTTTTGGTGCCGACTTCTGACCTTTGTATAGAAGAGCATTCGCAATTTCTAATCGGAAATGCAGAAGATCCAATATCTCTCGTTTTGACCTTCTCTGTTTTACTGAATAACTTTGATATTCGCGGAAACTAGCAACTAGAGCGAAATCGAGGAAATGTGTTATTAACCGAAGAGACCATTTCCTGGATTTCAAATAGTAGGATATATGTATAACACTGGTTTACAGCCAAAAAATACCAAGAACGCCACATGCCTAGATAAGTTAATTGGGACCTCCTGAACACGAAAAACGCTGTAATTTTTTTTTCTAAGTACCGTTTTTTAGATAACGGTACTTTTGTGTTTTTCGGTGTATGGTCCCATTCAAACCCTTGTGGAGCCCAACCGAAGAGCCCGATCGAGATGAATGGCATATCGTTTGAAAGGTAATCGAATGCCTTTTCCGCCGATATGCTGCAAATTTCTATCTGATAGCTGAGTTATGGCACCTCAAAGTTCGAAATTTGTCTATTTTTTACGTTTTTTTTCAAAATTTTTCTTTTTTATTTCGTTTTTTTTCTACGTTACAGTTAATATCTGGAATGTTTTATTTTTTATCCAAATAGTTTATTTAATTACCAACATTTTAAGCGTAATTTGAAAAAAAATCGGATAAAAAATAAAGTTTTTATTAAGGATTTTGTGGAACGACAATATTTTCATCTTCATTGCTTACACACTATATTCGGCGTTAATTCAAAAACTTTAAATTAAAATGACGAACGACTTGAACTCTTGCTAGTGTGTAAGCAATGAAGATGAAAATATTGCCGTTCCACAAAATCCTTAATAAAAACTTTATTTTTTATCCGATTTTTTTTCAAATTACGGGCTCTTCGGTTGGGCTCCACAAGGGTTTGAATGGGACCATACACCGAAAAACACAAAAGTACCGTTATCTACAAAACGGTACTTGGAAAAAAAATTACAGCGTTTTTCGTGTTCAGGAGGTCCCAATTAACTTATCTAGGCAAGTGGCGTTCTTGGTATTTTTCCAAATTAAAAATTTGTAAAGCAGTGTAATGATCTACCCATTCCTGAATTATATAGCATATGACATATGCTGCACTGGCAACTTGTCGTTTTGTGCGGCTATGACTCAGTGGGCTTGGGCGGGTGTTCGTTGCACATATGCATATGGGTTATGGGCACTCTTAAGTTGTGCCAGTGCTACCGACAATACAAAAATATAAAATACAGGGCTCAAATTCTCACGATTTTGTTTCTTAATGTAGATATTAGGTATTAGTTATCTGTGCGTCCCTCCCACACATCACTATCAAGCAACGTTCGTCCATTTGGTGTACACGTTTGCCTTCTACCGGTATCACCCCTAATCCGACATTTCACTCCCAAATACTTACCTTTGTTTTCTTACTCTCTATCTCTTCATTACAAACAATATTTTTACAATTCCAGTTATATATTCAAATTCATTCTTAATAATATTCTTAACTAAGGCTTACATAACAATATATAATTAAATCGAGATAAATTCTTTTCTTTTATTTCCTGATTCGAACCTGCCGACCTTCCAGTTGATTATATCCCTACTTTTGGGTCCACTATACTTAACTAAACTATTTTTGTTGTTGTTCATCGAGTGGCTAGTTAATCAACTAAAAAAAAACTCAGGGTCTTTGACAACAATTATGTCTATTAGGTTAAATAAATGTCTTCAAAATAAGACATTAGCAGAGACCAAATTATGAAGGAGACGAAATTACAAAGGGGCTTTTATAAAAAACGGCGTTTAGTTTTAAGTCGACTTAAGATTTTAAAATATATCGGCGGCTCAGCTTAGACATGCTTAAAGCTGTTCGGCTCAGGTCTCTGTACTTTACCCAGCAATTTTAAAATTCAAGTGCTTTTTATCTCTTTTCAAAATAAGTAGCAAGTGTAAACATTTAAAATCTTGTTTTAAACAACCTACAAAGTGCTTAACCAAACTTCAATATAAACATGGGAAATAATTCTTAATAAATTCTTCAAAAAGACTTCAAAATGTATCAAATACATAATTTTAAAGCATATTTTAAACAGAAGTTTTTAAATTCAGTTACAAATGTGTTAAATTCACTGGCTTTTGTTTGCTTATTTAAAAGTTCTTTTTTTGCTGGGTACATGCACCAAAAAACAACATAAACATTATTTAAAATCATTTACAGACTAAAGGCATAATTAGTCTTTACTTTCTGTTCTGTTCCGAATCAGCTGACTTAATTCTGTTAAATAGAAAATGTGTAGGTCGTTAGTTGTTTTGTTACTTTCCGTGCCGTTGCGGACGAACCTGTTGAAAACAAAAATTTGCTAAGTAATTGTAAGTGACAGCACAAATCAGCTGACATCCGCACAACAAAAACATTTTGTTTTATTACAAAAATTTTCAATTTATTTGAATTTAATTAAGTTTTTGAATTTTAATTAAGTTATAAAAATATAAAAAATAAACGATAAATGAAGAAAAACTCATTACTTTAGTCGAAAGTAAAGACATATTGTACAATAAAAAAACTTTGATTTGTATTTTTTGATTTATTTTCGCGGTATGTGTTGTCTGTTTATCTAAAACAGCTGATACGTTTATACGGAAAACTAACTACAAAAATTTAACAACAGAACGACACGGAACAGAACAGTAACAGAAAGTAAAGACAAATGAAGCCTCAGTTAGCCGACTGTAATGGAATGTAACTGCAACAGTAAGAAACAGCTGATGGATATTGTTATGTGTAAAGTAATGCAAATGGTTATGGAGATGTAAAGTAACGCAACACCGTAATGTATCAATCTGTAAGAAATAGAATTTCCTCAAATTTTAAGTCATTACACAACATTCCGTTACAGTCGGCTAACTGAGGCGTTAAGCGTCTTAATAAATTTTATGACTACCATTAAATAGTTCAAGAATATAAGTATGTAATTTATGTTATCATTGCTAAATGATTAGCAATTTAACTTTTTTTGTCACGCTCTCAAAAACTGCCAAATAAGTTTTAAAGATAACTTAAATTTCATAAACCAGGCCA
Source organism: Bellardia pandia (assembly GCA_916048285.2). Lineage (NCBI taxonomy): Eukaryota > Metazoa > Arthropoda > Insecta > Diptera > Calliphoridae > Bellardia > Bellardia pandia. The sequence continues at coordinate 93,335,633 of OU696531.1, read as the reverse complement.
AACTAAAATTTATTCTACAACTAGTTCTAGAAAACAAGTATAGAGTTTGGAAGAAAGGAATCTACAGTTCGGAAGTAAGGAACGTTCAGATATGTTCCTTAGGAAGTGTTGCCACCAGTGCTTAAATGTTTTTTTTTTTGTTTGGAATGGTAACCATATTCGTTTTACGAAGCCAACACCGATTCTTAGGAACTGTAAATTTAAGTTAAGAAATTTGTATGGTTTCATTTAAATAATTGGCTTTAAAAGAGTTATATTCAACAACTCAAAATATTAAAATTTTCAGGAGAGACAAAAAACATCGTGCACAAGCAATACACTTAACATAAAATAAGACACAACTACGGCGTTTCTCGATTTAACGATAATCAGCTTTGCCAGCACATTTCGTTAAATCGATTTTTTCGTTAAATCGAGTACTATGATAATAAGGAAATTATTGTGAATAATTCAATGAAAATAGCAATAAGAAGAATTTTTGAACTTTTTATTAAAAAGAAAAATGAGCTTACATAAAAAAATAAGAAATCAAATCATATTCATTGATTGATTCTAAAGATAGAAACTAAAGCTGTCGCAGCATCGTATAGAGTAAACGATTTCAAAAAAGCAGTAACATCTCGCTCCTTAGTTGCAAAAGTTCTCGATAGAAGGCTGTTTTTGTAGTAAAGTTTCAGCAACCGAATGGCATTTTGGTCCATAGGCTGAAGAAGTGGTGTTACATTTGGTGGCATGTAAAGGACCCAAATTTTTCCATCGACTGTTTCTTTAACCAATTCGTTAGCCGGCGGGTGACATGGTGCATTATTCAAAATCAATAATGCTTTCAACGGTAAATTTTTCCCATTTAGAAAATGTTCCACCTAAAATATAGTCACATGTATAATAGCATTCATATGTATAAAACCTTGTGCGGGACTTACCTGAGGAACAACATTTGCGAAAAACCACTTTTTGAATATGACAGACGTCATCCATGCATTACATGAAGAAGAGTAATCAACAGGTACAGTTTTGTTGCGAAATGCTGTAGGACTTTTAGCTCTTCCTATTAAAAAGAGCTTAATTTTCTTTGTGCCACTAGCATTGCTGCACAAAAGAACGGTTACTCTTTCCTTTGACACTTTCCTCCCTGGAGCATTTCTTTCCCCGCAGTGTACATACGTTTTATCGGGTAGATTCTTCCAAAACAGTCCGTTTTCACTGGCATTAAAAATTGCATCTTTTGATAATCCGAACTGCAAAACTACTTCTTGAAATTTTTTTTTAATGGTTCAACTGCCGCTGCATCGGACGAAAGCTTTTCACCACATTGCTTCAAGAGCCGTACACCGAATCTTTTTTTGAACCGTGTCAGCTAGCCATGGCTAGCATTAAAACTTCCTCCATAAATTGTTTGGTGAATTGCCTTCGCCTTATGTTGTTGCATTGATCCTGTTCTAGGAATATGGCAGTGCCGCTGTTTAAGAAACCAGTCGTATAGTTTTTTTTCCATTCTTGGAAATTCCCCACTTTTAAACACCTTTTGGTTTTTATGCAAGTTGATTCCATCTGCATGCCTCAAAATATTCTCTTTAGCTTTTAAAATTGTTGACACAGTAGAAGACTTCAAATTGAATGTCTTGGAAAGTTCGGAAACACGTGCTCCTTTATTATATTGATGAATAATTTTTCATTAACACTAGGCCTCTTTCTTGCACTCATTTTTAACTTTGCATGCGCACGCGTCAAACCAAACCGATCAGCTATGAAATACTAATTACATACGTAACTGTTTATTAATGTTTTCTATGGAGACAGAGTAATTTTGTATGTTGTTCGTTAAACTGAGTACTGCCGAATTTTGTTTGTTCGTTATGTAATACTATGTTTCCACGACGACTTGAATCACCTGCTTCGCTTTCTGAATCATGTTTATGAATCATGCTGTTTACATGACTAATAAACTTGATTCAATTTGACAGTTGTTTTTAATAAACAAACAGAATAAAAAACAGAATTTACAATTTGTGGAAAATATTTTTTTTAATGGACAAAAACACTGAGTGGAAATTAGTTAGCTTATTTGGAAAAAAAAAACACATTCGTACGTATTTACTTTCTTTACTTCCAGCAACAAGAAAATAATTTGCTTTGTTTACAATAATATTAAATTTTTACAGCTAGTGCAGATAAATTTGCGATAAAAATTAGAGAAGAGTGCAATTTTTCGTGCTTCGCAAGTTGATTCAATATGAATCTACTTGATTCGCTATTAAAATTTTGTATGGTGAAGCAAGTTGTTTCACTCATGATTGGGGTGTTAAGCATGAATAGAGAGCGAAGCATGTACCGTGGAAATGTAGTATAAGGTACTCAATGGAATGACTTTGACTGTTCGTTAAATGCGTTATTCGTAGAATCGAATGATCGTTAAATCGAGAAACGCCTGTATATTTTTTTCATTTAAATAAAATAGTTGTGACCCTTTTGTATTTAGGGTGCGATATAATAATAGAAAATTCGGCTTATGTCGGTTTAGTGTCATTTTTTAAATCACTTTAAAAATTTTATCACTAGCGGATTTTTAAATTCTGAGTAAATATTTTTTTGTCGGCTACGTCTATTTTCTTCCTTCTTTGCCTTCCTAAATTTTAATGGTATAACTGTATATTTGGTGGAAATAGATGGATTTGTTAGGTCTATAATCGCTCCAAATTTTGAGAGAAAATCTAATCCTAATAGACCAACGGAAGTCAAATATAGAGTTTTGTTTGAATTCCTTAAATAGTTTTAAATTTACTTGGTTGTCTAACTTATGGTCTTTAAAAACGGTCCTAATTGTCATTGCGCCGACTTCCCTAACATACTGTGGATCAATGAATGACGCCGATGCTCCTGTGTCAATTAAAAATCGGAGAGGTCTGCCAAACGGAGAAGAAATATCTATATATACTAGTTCCGTCCCGTGAACGTTAATATCTATGTACCCCATTGGGTTGTCGAGGCAATTATAGGAACATTTTTTGCTTTTTCCGACTGCGCCAGTTATGTTTATTGAGGGAGTCCTTGTTCAATTAAAACAATTTGGTTTTTTTTCTTCGAATTTTAGGGTTTTACAAAATATGAATTAATATTTTTTCTTCTTAATTTCAAGCTTTTACAATACTTTTTTTATAAATAATATTTTCAATTTATTAAATGAGAATTATTCCTCTTGCGAGTACAAATTGTAAAATTTAAAAAAAAATTTAAAAATTTTTTTTAATCGAAGTTGCCTTCAAGTTAAACATACAAATTATTTGAAAATAAATTGTATACACTACATTTATTTTTGAATACTTCTGTTAGATGTTCTACATAGCTTTCCGTTGGAAAGCATAAATGCAAAATCATACAAAAATATTCAAAGACACTAGCAAAATGTAATGCATTTTCTGGCCTGCTAAAGCCGTCATCAGCATTCTTTGTGTCATAGTGTTTCATTTTCAAACCTTGCATATTTAACTTTTTCTATTCATTAATTAAATGAGAATTATTCCTCTTGCGAGTACAAATTGTAAAATTTAAAAAAAAAATTTAAAAATTTTTTTTAATCGAAGTTGCCTTCAAGTTAAACATACAAATTATTTGAAAATAAATTGTATACACTACATTTATTTTTGAATACTTCTGTTAGATGTTCTACATAGCTTTCCGTTGGAATAATTCTCATTTAATTAATGAATAGAAAAAGTTAAATATGCAAGGTTTGAAAATGAAACACTATGACACAAAGAATGCTGATGACGGCTTTAGCAGGCCAGAAAATGCATTACATTTTGCTAGTGTCTTTGAATATTTTTGTATGATTTTGCATTTATGCTTTCCAACGGAAAGCTATGTAGAACATCTAACAGAAGTATTCAAAAATAAATGTAGTGTATACAATTTATTTTCAAATAATTTGTATGTTTAACTTGAAGGCAACTTCGATTAATAAAAATTTTTAAATTTTTTTTTTAAATTTTACAATTTGTACTCGCAAGAGGAATAATTCTCATTTAATTAATGAATAGAAAAAGTTAAATATGCAAGGTTTGAAAATGAAACACTATGACACAAAGAATGCTGATGACGGCTTTAGCAGGCCAGAAAATGCATTACATTTTGCTAGTGTCTTTGAATATTTTTGTATGATTTTGCATTTATGCTTTCCAACGGAAAGCTATGTAGAACATCTAACAGAAGTATTCAAAAATAAATGTAGTGTATACAATTTATTTTCAAATAATTTGTATGTTTAACTTGAAGGCAACTTCGATTAAAAAAAATTTTTAAATTTTTTTTTTTTAAATTTTCAATTTATTTTTAAGAGTTTTCCAATTTTCATTTTACTTCACACTTTCAACTAAAATTCCACACTGAGCTCTGTTCTTCAGAGCAGACCATTTTTATTACAATCTAATATTGATTGAAACCAATCAATATCGGCCTCCACCTCAGTGGCGAAGCACTGGTACGTTGCCATCCCCGACAGGAGGAACAACTCTGCGTAATTGGACCACTTGCCCAAGTACAGCGCGGGGTGATCCCTACAGTCCGTTTCCTCAATAGAAAACGTATGGCCGAAACAGGTGACCGCCTCTGCATGGGAGTACCTACTCAACGGCGCGTGGAAGGTAACTCTCTCCTCTGCCATGCCTAGCGCCGCTCCCACACGGGCGGGGACACCGTAAACATCCCTTCTCCTGCCCGTCGCCGCAGCGTCAGACCTAAAACATTCCCTGACCGGGAATCTGACGCACAATGCGCAGAAAAACATATGAACCTCACTCCTCCTACCCACCATGCCCGCTAAGGTGGCATCCGCCTCCCAGGGAACGGCTAGCAGTTCAATATTATTAAACCGAACCGATCCCTCGATCTATCTGTGTCACCTTCTGTCCCACCAGCACCGATGAGACGTTGCGCAAAAACGTCTCTTCAACTCCTCGCTCCGACCCGGCGACCGTACTTTAGTAAGTATCGTATACTCTAACAACCGGGAAGGGCATGTGGCACAACGTCCATACAGCTTTCCTTGTATTAAGACAATATGCATTTTGTAACATGCGAAAACATTTTCAAATCTAACCTAAAATTTTAAAAAATGTTTTTAGGTTAGAATAAACAACAAAGGAATTGAAATTATTAGAGTTTATGAATTTGATGTTTGATGGTTTTTACTTAAAATAGTAGAAAATCTTTAACAAGTGTGCGGCAAATTATTATTTCAGCAATTTTACTTTTAAGACACGAATAAATGGGTTAATTTTAGACCTCTTCCTTATTTTAAGACAATATTGTTGTTAAACAACAGTTTTTTTTATTTAAAGTTAAAAAGTTGAAAACCTTTAAAATTAGAAAAAAAAAATATTTTTAGGTTAGCATGAAAAATTTAGGAATTGAGAGTATAAATGTTTAGTTAAATACAAAATTATCAGGGAATTACAAACTTTATATGAAAGTTCATACAATATGAGAGGCTTTTAAGATTTTGCAATGAGTTTTGAGAGTTTTAATCAAAGTTTAAACTTTGCAAGCGGATAACTCATAAAAGAGGCAATTATTTCAGCAATTTGGCTTTTAAAACAAATATATGTTATTTGTGATAATTTCAAACATTTGCCTTATTTTAAGACAATATTGTTGTAAAACAACGTTTTTTTTTTATTATATTTTGTAAAATGCAGAAATATTTTAAACCTAACCTTAAATTTTAAAAACCAATTTTTAGGTTAGAATGAAACAAGAAAGGAATTGAGTAAGAAACAGTGTTTGACATAAACAAAACGTATTGTTGTGTTGTCTCAAACAAAATATCTGATTGTTTTTTTAATGCACAATCTTCAAACCAAATTTGAAAAAGTTTTGCTCATATTCGTGTTGAATCTCAATAGTCGAACGCCTGCCGCCCACGATGACTGAATACGAGTTTGTGGAAGTTAACATTTTGCAACGGTTTTTTCAAAGATTTATTGAAAACAATACAACTTAATAAAACTGAATACATTAGAAATGTTTTGATTTACAACAGCCTGCATACCTATATTTAAAATTTCAGTGACTGCCTGCTGGTATTAGCAAATCCATCAAGTTTAAATCAATTAAAATTTTTTTTTTCAACTGAATAATTTGACAACTTTAAGTTTCCTTAACAAAATCATTTGTTGTGTTTGAATGCTAAAAACTTTTAATTATATTTACAAAATCAGAACAGTTTTAAAGCAAAAATTAAAAAAAAATAGACAAACAAATACACTAACCCCCTGGCCCACGATGTCGAACGATAATGTTCGCGTAGATAAGACTTAAGACACAAACTTGATTGTGGAATAAACAAACTTGATTGAGTAAAAAATAGATACGATAAAAAGTTTGTGTCTTAAGTCTTATCTAAGCGAACGTTATCGTTCGACATCGTGGGCCAGGGGGTAATTGTTTACAATAATAAATATTTGTAAATTTGTTATTAAATTTACAAAATTTCTTCAATTTATTTAAAAAAAATTTACGAATTTCTCTTAAAACGTATTGATTACGTTACGAAATAAACTTTTTGTTTTAATTTGACATTAAACTTAATACAGTGAGTTAAATTTTCTTTAAAAATGTTAAAACAAAACAATTTTAAAGAAAATTTTCAAACTTTAGACTGAAAGGTATTTCTTAGAATGTCAAATTTTGTACAAAAACTTCAAAAAAAAAAAAAAAAAACAAAAGAAAAGAGTTTAACATACTAGACGTTTTAAGAAGGATTTAGTTAGTTATTTAACTAATTACTGGTAAGCTGTCTGGTATGTTGAACATAGCTAAGGTTTAAAAAAATCTAAAAATATATATATTTAATTGTTTTTTTTTATATAAAGTACAGAATAAAATCTTATTTTTAACAACAAACGAACAACATTTACCAAATAATCACCTTTTTTACAGCACTAAATACAGAAGTTTTATTGAATTAAATTTTCTTGTTTTAAGTATTGTTTATTTATTTTTAATTGTTTGTGTATAATATTAAGAACTATTAATATAAACTACTATGTATAAAGAATTTATAAACTTTGAGGGGAAATATGAAAATGATTGTAAGATTTAATTTTCATTTTCATTTAATTTTTATTGATTTATTTTCTGAAATTTTAAGCAAACAATAATTGTCTAACAAAGTAATTTAATTTGTATCCTTGGCTTTAAGCAATTTAATATAAAAATTCAATTTAAACGAACAAATACAAGTTAAAATGGCTGATAATGGTGGCCGTTTTGCAATCGTCAGCCATTATAAAGCACTTACCAAGAATGATATTATGTTATACAATTAAAAAGAAAACATTTGCAATTTACAATTATAAAGCCTACAAATTTGAACTATTTAGTTTATTTAACGTATTAAAAAAATAACTCATCAGCTTGAACAAATTGGCTTCCGTCCCCGTTTTTAAAAGTCACCATTTTAGCTTAACTGCAGAAATTATAAAATCCCTTATAGCTCATCAAGTTTATACATTTTTAATGATTATTTAAGTTTACTTATTAAGTTTTGGTAAAGACAATGTGGCCAAATTTGAAAAGATTTAATAATTTAGAATCTTAAGTGCTAATAACCGAGTTGAAGTAAAAGAAAAGAAATGTAGGTGTTTAAAAAAAGGTTTTAAATTGTATTGAACACTCAATAATGTCAAGTACAAATGCTTGAAATTAAACTACAGGAAAAGGAACGGCCTCAGCATTTGTTGAGTAAGTGGTTCCTCGTGAAAAGACAAGACTTAGTTTGAAAAAGGTTTTAAATTGTAGAAAACTCTCAAACATCAAGTGCAAATGACACACAAATATCCTAGAAAGACGGGAATGTATGGATTCAAGTTCTAATACTTTTAAATGAAATTTGACATCTTTTTTCTAATATCCTAGAAAGACGGGAATGTATGAATTCAAGTTCTAATACTTTTAAATGAAATTTGACATCTTTTAGACGCTATGAAAAAGGTCTAAGGTCGAACTAATCTTACGCGCTGGTTCCTGTGGTTAATTATGATAATAATTGTTTTTCATAGATAAATTGTCAAAATTTTGGACCAGTTTTGTGTTACTAAAAAGTAAGTAAATTCACAAGAAGAAAGAGAACGATCATTAGTTCTTTGGAAGTTTTAGACTTCTAGTTTCAGAACTTTAAATAAAAAGGATCTGTTTCTGTTACTTTCGCCTGACATTGATATATTTTTTTAGAAATTATGTAACAGCTCACTAAACTAATCAAAGCCAACTGGTATCTCTTTATATATTTAGAACAGTGATGGGCAAACACATACTATCATACTAGTTTTGTGTATTAAGAGAGAAAATCATCAACAATTAAAAAATTTCATGGTGAGACCCTGCTTTTAAATCTGTAACAAACCTGCTTCAAATCAAGATCATCGATAAAGTATTTTGAACAGGCAGGATTTAGGCGCGTTCGGATTTGCCTACAAAAAAAAAAAGACGTTATGTTCAACGTGTGGCTCGACCCACGAAGCCGGGCAATATCTATGTATATGCAACTAATTAATACTAAGGCGCTGTTTATTAAACGGGATGGATTTGTTCTCCGCGAGAACCTTTTCCGCCTTCCTAGCCAAATAACGAAGGTTTCCTAATTCTCTGGGGTTAGAGATAAATAGTATGACCTTGAGGTCATCGTGTACGTTTTTCTTTAATATTTCTATAAGCGATGTGTCTGATAAGCGCAAATTTAACCTAACTATGAGCGAATGGAAATCGTCGTAGCTCTCTTTTGGGAGCTGTTTCCGAGAAGATATCTTGAGTAGGATTTCATGATCGCTTTCTAGTGTTCCGAATTCGCTAGTTAGCGCAGCCTTCAACATTGGGTACGTAGCCCTTTGGTTTTGTTTGATATAATCCCAATAAAATGTTTCGGCCTTGCCCTTCAAGAATAAATGAAAGTTGGACCTTAGGTGGTCATGTGGGTACTGAGATCGCTCAGTCAACGTGTCTACTTTGAACAAGAAATCGGAAACACTGCCTTCACCGTTTTAACGCTAGCATTGAATCGCGGCAGTTCACAGGCGGCGGATGACTGCTGTGGCTAAGAACGCTGGATGACAAGTCACCAATCCGTATCAAAGATTCGAGACTGGCCGTTGCGTGGATCTTATACTCCACGAAAGCCATTAAACTAGAATTTTGGATAAAGGATGGAAAGCCATGGCGAACCTTTACCTGTCCAGATTGAGAGTTGATGTAGTTATCAACTATAGCCTCGACTTGTGGCGAATAACACAGTCTACCGGTCATGTTGTTTCTAAACGCAAATTGTACGTCGGCTAGCTAATTCTGGAACTCGGGAGCTATTCTTTCGTATGGTGTGTAACCTATGCAGTTCTTCGTAAAGGTGGCACCAGTTGGAAAGGAACCAGTTGGAAGAGGGAACCACTGTTGGCCTGAATTGTTAGGAACCATACTACCTATTATTAAACCCTTGAAAACATGCGGACTTGCGTAGCACTCATACGCGCTGTGTGTCTCCACTGTAGTTGGACCAAAGGTACCAGTAGGATATGTTACTGCTCCATCTACGTAACAATCCTTGGGAAGTGCAATTGCAGGTATGTTATCCTTAACCAAATCACCATCGACTGTTTGGCTCTTTCCAATGCCGGAGATAAACTCATGTACGGCTGAATGGAAAGCTAAGGATTGTTCGTTGCTGCCGAAGATATCATACGGCGAGCCTTCATCTGCAAACCTGTTTTCATTATTTTCGATTTGCACATACCTGACTATGTGTGCATTCAGCCTAGAAACACAACTATGCTGATATACACAGAAGGGCATTGTAATCAGAAAACTAGACAATGATGCCGGAGACCATTATGAACAAAATGTTAAGAAAACAAAATAAATTCAAAGTCTTGATGACATTTTGAAATTTTTGGAGCAACAAATTCAAGCCTTGGAAGCAGTTACGAAGCGCCAAGGATATAAGTACCAGAAAAAAGTGGGTGACACTACAAAAGTTTCCAACACACTTTACACGGCACAACAAGCGTGCCTTTACTGCAACATGAATGGCCATTTAACGAGTGTATGCAGAAAGTTTCTAACATTACCAATGGCTGACCGCAGAAGAATCGCTTATAAAAATAAATTATGCTTTACATGCATTAATCACAAATTTGATAGAAAATGTTCTAATAAAACTAAATGCGGTCTCTGCGGAAAAGAACACCATAAGCTGCTACATAAAGATGAAGAATCCGCATCGAAAGCTGCAGCCCAAAAAGCTCAAAGAGAATTAAAATCACAATTGCCGGAGTGTAGATTATGGAGAACACATAATTCCCACGGAGTGTTAGTGGGAAGTTTGCGAAACCCTTCGCAGCCATGAACTCAACCGATATTGGTCTATCCACGGCAGGAGAAGCAAGCACAGTGTACGTCACTTCCGGATGCGCGGCTGCGATACGTGAGATGGTGATGGTTGCATCGGTAGCTGTCTCACGAACCAGCTTCGCCACTATGCCATACTTCCTCTTCAGAGCCAAGAAGCAGCTTTTGCCTTCCTGGCCCATCTTCTCTTTTCCTGGCTGCGCGATGGAAGTGCCTCTACAGAGAAGTAGAGTGACCAACTCCAGGATATCCTACGACGTGCGTCAGGTTCCTTGGCTCTCATGACATCCTTGATCACCTTAGCATTGAACCCCTGGTAAGCGTACAGGGACCTGAACATTTGGATATCCTCTGCCAAGTAATCAATACTCTCAGCACCCACAAGCTCAATCTCCAGTTCCCTGAAAGCTTCATCGGCCTCTCTCACTACTACCTCACCTATACGCTCTCTGAGCGCAGCTAGGCTATCACGGTCATAGAGGGGAAGCTGAGCCATTTTCACAGTTACTACTGATGCAGATGACTTGGGTTCTAGCGAGGAGTCTAAATCTTCTTCAATATCACTTGTGGTTGGTGTAGTTTCAGTGTCGGAAGGAGCTGAAGGATCTGGCAATGAATTCTTTCGCAAAGCTTTCAAGATGTTTTGAGAATGCTTGCGCCTATTTTGTTCCCAGACACGTCTGGTGCTAGCAATAGACCCGTAGGTTTCTTCGTAAAATTCAGTTAAATTGACGTGTTTTGGAAGTGCTCTTCCTAAATCACGTAAATAAATCAGTCTAGTTGTCAATCTACAAACTCTAGATTCGGGCCAGTCACTAACCTGCTAATCCCTCAAGGCTTTAAGGACGATAGTCTTGGCTGATTGAAAATCAAGAATTGGTAGCTTAATTGAACCCGGTTTAGAGTGCTTATAGAAAAGGTTTGGATATTATTTGTTTTACTCAAAGGTGTCGTCTCTGTGTGTTTTAACTAATTTAACACTCAAGTTATGCTCGTATGTTTTATTAATTTAACATAGCCATAAAAAATATGTTGATATACATATATAAATTTAAGATTTTAAATTCAAATGAAAATGTCTTACGTTTTTTGAAGTGGCGAAATTTGTAAATATTTCACAAAATGTCTTCTTAAAGGCTGCTTTACCAAATTAACTTTAAACAGCCTAGAAGTAAACTGTACAATTTGAAACCTTTTTTTAAATAAACTGATATGGTTTAGGAATAAGAACATAAAATAAATATTGTACTATACCTAAAGTTTATATATTTAAATAAGTTCCTTATTTTTCTATTATTATAAATAATACTTTTTTTCAATTTAAGCTTATAAAATAATTGTATTGCTTTGCATTTGTTTATTTAGACAACACAATCACAACTATTATTGTAAACATCCTACACCTACACACATAATTTTAAGAAAATGTTATGTTTTTTTTTAAAGATTTATTATTTAATACCTATCATCTTTTAAAAAATAGGGCCTATACGCTTAAGAATGATTGCCAACAAACAAACGCCTTAAGAACTGGTTGTTAAATTTACAAATAATCTGTGAATTATGTGTGGCCAAACTGAGATTAAATATCTGGCCAGATTTACTAAATAAATAAATAAAAAAGAAAACTGTTTGAAAGACTTGTAAAAAGAAACTGCAACAAACTGTGGTATTGATAAAGATATTGTAATAATCTGTTTAACAAGAGAAAAAGAAAAACAGGAGTTTATTTTGTACTTTAGATTTAAAAATATGAAAAAATTGAAAAAAAAACAATTAATAAAAAGATGAAAACACAAAAAGAAACAGCAGAACAAAAAAGCAAAGAAATCGAGTTTTATTTGGGATTTAAGGTCTAAGAAGAAGTTGATATGCAGTGAGCGTAAAAATAAAGTTTTCTAAAAATTTATTTGGTGAACTAAAAGTTGTACATATCATTTATTAAATAAAACATTGACAGCTTTTAAATAAATAGTTTATTTAAAATTATCTTAAATTAACAAAATAAATAACATTTATAAATACAACTTTCACGAAAGTAACCCCGCTAATCCGGATCCTCACAGGAAATTTTTTTATTTATATTCATAACATTAGACTGCGTTTTACTCACCAGCTGTTGCATACTTTTAGGCATAATAGCATTATTTAGGTCCGCTAAATTCTTCTTAATATTCTCAACTAACTCAACATTATTTAAAGCCTGCTCTAAAACATCTTGCCACATAGACGATTCCATGTTTGCAGAGCACAAAGAAGCTTCATCATCTTCGCTGGAGCATGATTCGAATTTATTAAATGTTTGCATAATCTCAATGCCATCTGGATCGGGATCCGATACTGTAGAATAAGCTGGTGAATCGTATACGGCATAAGCATTTGATCGGCTTATACTTAAAGCTTCGGCGGCATTTTTATGCAACATCTTGTGTTTCTTATAGTTGGAGACATCAGCATAGGTTTTGGGGCATAAATTACATTTGTAGGGCTTCTCGCCAGTATGGGTACGCAAGTGTTTTGTTAAAGGAGACTTTTCTTTGAAATATTTCCAACAATGGGGACATTGATATTTATAGTTGGCGGGTAGTTTTACTAAATTTTCGAGGGAGGAGTTTACATTAGATTTTGGCAATGCGGAGATTATGTTTAGAGTAGGCAAAATTTCTATTTTGGTTACTAAAGGTTTGGCAGATAACAGATTTGGGGCTTTTGAGGTATTTGCAAGGGCTATGATTGAGTTTCGTTGAGATTTTACAACAGGCTTTAATAAAGATTGTGCAGAATTGTTAAAGTTAAAAGGCATTTGAGGAACTGTTAAATGTTCACTTTTTCCTACTTTATATTGAGCATTGGTTAAATAGTTAGAATCTTTAGATTTTGTTATAATTTTGTCAGGAGTTTTGTTAACAATACTTTCGACCGAGTCAACTTTAGAAGAAGCAGTAGTATTTAAAGCAGACTGCACAATGGTAGAATTTAAGACCTGAGTTTTATCTAGTAATTTGTTTAATTTACTAATATTTGGTATTTTTACAGGTTTAGAGGATACCTTGATTACTTTCCAAGACTGTGAGTTAATTTTTGTGTCTGAAGTATTGGAAGCTTTCACTCTATTTTCATTATGAGAACTCACATTTCCTATTTCTTTCACAGTTTTTAAACAGTTATTTATGATTTTAATTTGCTTTACATCTTTCGAGGGTTTAAAGTCCAGCAGGTATGAATTTGCCTTAGTGGTTGTACTACCTTGGGGAACTTCAAAATTAATTGCATTTTCAAAACTGTCCGCCTTCATTTTAAGTAATGAAAGTGGATTTGGTGATTTAGAACTTTTAAGGGATTGAGAAGCATAAGCAATATTGTAAGAATTGCTGGTATTTGTAATGTGTACTGAGTTTGTACCATAATTCTTACAAACATTAGGTTGTAAAGCTTTGTATTTTATAAGTGTTTTACTTTGTGCAGTATTTTCCAGATCTAAAGACTGCATTGCATGTTCGTTTGCTTTTTTGTCATCCTCTGTAGTTTTTTTCTTTTCATAAAGATTTGAATCTACAATTTCTAAAGATTCGCATGTTTGTGTCTCATTCGTGTGAGGGTTAACACAATTTTGTTTCATTAGTGTGTTACTTTGATAGCATTTGGGCAATTTCTTCAATTCTAAAAGTTCAGAGGAGGCTAAAGCTTTTAATATACTATTATCTATGTGAACTGTTGCATTTTTGGGCAGATTTTTAAAACGTTGTTCAACAAGATCATTAAATTCATAAGCTTCATTTTTAGATTTTGATTTTTCTAAAGTTTTAGAATTGTTATTGTTCATAACATCAGTTTCAGTTGTAGCAATATCCTGCTCCAAGTCTTGAGAGTCAAAGGAATTCATTTCACTGTTATTATCCTTTAAATCATTTGAAAAGTCTTCGAAATTTATGGACAAATTTAAATCTGAGTCATTTTTATCTAGTATTATTGATTGTTTTTCTGTTTTCTCATCCAGATTAGATTCGAATAGATTTTCTTTAGAACATTCCTTATATACAACATTTTCCACGTTAGTTTGCTCATCTTTAAGACGTGACTGATTAGATGCATCTTTAAAATGTTTAACTTTCTGGTGATTCTTTAAATTTGTACGATGGGCGAAGGCAAAGGAGCAGAACTATAAAATATACAAATAAATTGAATCATAACAAAAAAAAAAACTTAATACAAATTAAGAAAATCTCACCTGACATTTATAAGGTTTTTCATTGGTATGTGTTCTGACATGTATCTGTAGTTCATAACGTAAAACAAACGCTTTCTTACAAAAAACGCATTCAAAGCGCTTTTTGGGTATATGTTTGGCCATGTGGTAATCAAGATTAAATTTGTACTATAAACACAATAAAATTTTATTTGAAATTTTTATTAATCATAGAACTTTTATTTCTATTTGTCGTTTACCTTAAAACTCGCCTCACAGTGGTCACATTTTAAAGGTCTCTCCTCGGAATGAGCAAATTTGTAATGTCTTCTTACAGCGAAATGTTCACGAAAGGATTTATCGCATAATTTACAATAAAACAAATAGCTTGGCAACGTCTCAACAGGAGATTCTGCTAGTTGTTGAGCATCATGTGTTATCAAATGTTTTTTAAATTCTTTTTCTAAAGAAAATACTGTACAGCAAATTTGACATATGATTCTCATTCTAGAAGAAACACCACTGCTTTCTACCTCCACAAGTTTTCCAACATCAAAACCATTACTTAAACGTATTGTAGCCATTTGTGGCAAATTCTCTAAAGACGTTTCATTGAAAGTATTTGAAACTTTTAAAGTGTTTATAAGACTATTAAATGAATTTGTTTTAAAATCCTCATAGCGTTTAGGTGGGCGTCTGATACGTTTTGTAACTGATTCCTTAGCAACATTAGTGTCTTCTAAGTTTGTATTATTGATTGTAATAGTGTTTTTCTTTCTTTTTCTTTTACAAGGCAGTTTTATGCGTAATTTTATAGGCTCACGGACAGTTTCCTCCTTTATGCCAGCAGATTCATATCGTTCTTGACTTATTAATGGCAAAGTTAGTTTTAGTTCATTATTTAATTCTATTTTAGAAATTACCGCTGTCTTCTGATGTTCCATTACTTTTACTGTGTCTATATTTTCCATTGTAAGTTCCTGCTTAGCTTCTGGTATATTTTTCCATAATGTAGCTACTGCCTCTATGCCTTGTTTGCATTTCGTACAAGCCATTAGAGGTTTATTAATGTCCGAAGTATCCTGCAATAAATTTGTTATTAAAAAAAGTTGGATTCCGATATTTAAAACTTTACCTTGTAACCCTTAATTTTTAAGATAATCTGGGCTAAAGATTTTATGCGATTATTGTAAATATTTGTTAAATTATTATTCAATTGCTGACAAAGTTCACAATTATTCATTTTTTATTAATTATTAGTGATTATTTGTATAATTTTGCTAAATATTTAAACAATAAATAGTTTATAAGAATGAAATTTTTGTAATCAATCACAGCTGATTGATTTTGGGACATATAAAGGTGTTGCCAGATGAGGAAAATTCATTTACAACAATGTTTTGGGGGTTTTATCACAGACTAGTGGTCTACTCTGTGGTTTTTATTATCAATAATGAAGAAATTATTACGAAGAAAAATAAGTTGACAATTTTTGACTCAATTAAGCATTCCCAACCCGTTGTCCGTATGGAGCCTTTCCACATTCGTCCCCGGCATATCCGCCAAATCGTTAGGAAAATAAATCCACAATGCATTTGCCATTATGATTTTTGGATGCTCCTGCATCCAAAAGAGTCCAACTGAAAAAAGTCCGTAATTTCAGGACCAAATGTAAACTTTTTTTAAAAAATATAAGTAATATATATTAATTTATTTTTTGTTTTATAAAATTGCGAACATAACAAAAATTTTTAGCTAATGAAAAGAGATAAAGGTAATAGGTAGATACCATATATAAAAATCGCTATATTGTCTCATTTCACACTTTATTTATTAGCCAAATAGTACTTTTGAAATACAACTCTGCCTAATAGTTCTGATGTGTCAACGTCAGATAAAAGAGAGTGTGCAAAAATAAGAGTGAAGAAAAAGACAATTAAAAATTATATTACTGGTTTTAACGCAAGAAAAAAGGAGGCGGAAAGCATATAGAAGAAAAAAAGTTATTTAAGTGCATCTAAAATTATTAAAAACACAAAAAAGCAATAAAAATATTATAATAATCTAATAAAACAACAAAAATTAACTTAATAATTGCTAATATATAATAATAAAAACAGAAAATGGTGAGTTGTAAGAGAAAAAAGTGAAAAATTGTCTTACAGAAGGGCATACAAAAAAGGAAACTGAAAGACAAAAAATATAAATTCCTGCTAATTGATGATACAGCATAATGAAGAATATATTGGAATTTGAGATGTTGTTTAACAAAAAAAGAAATAGTAATTTCTATAGGCAATTGATGTATAATTTTTCTTATTGCAACATTTTAGAGTTTTGCGGAGAAAATTGCCAATTTAATGGCCAGGCCAAATCAGCAACCTGGCCCAGCCGATGATCAGCCCTGGTATTTAAAATATGGTGTTAGAATTTTAGGCATAACCGGAGCTTTCTGTAAGTATATTTTATTTACATATGTTGAAGATATATAAGTTAAATTTAGCGAAAGTGTTCAAATTCAATTCTGTATAATTACTATGCTCAAGAATTCTTTAGCATTTTTTCTTTTAGTTACTGTTAACGATTTGATCGATTTTTTTGTGTACCTTTAAATTTTGTTCTCCTTCTTTATGTGTCTTATCTACGTATTCATATTTTACTCTACTACTGTCTTTCTACTCACTGACGGCCTTAAAAGTATGTACGGGCATTTAGGTGGGTGGTTCTGTTAAGGTTTGATGGGGTTTTTTATGTTGTTGGGTGGATTTTTTATATTGTTGCCACTGTTGGAGGTTGTTGCTGTTCAATTCTTCCGTATCCATATATACATACATATATGTACATACATATATGCTTGACATTGATATGGAAAAAAGCTACGGAGGCAAAAATTGTAATATACATATTATTTATGTATGTACATGCATATAATTTGTATCCCAATTTTTTGTTGTTGTTTAATATAGTTTAAATGTGTTGATATATCATTTTGTTGACTACGACCCTATTTCTCATATAAATTTCTTACAACATTGCAAGCTCATTTTTATATAGATTTTCTTTGCGATCTAGTTTTATTATATAATTACTATGACTATTTGAAGTATTTCCTATTATTCATGTTTTAAACTAAGTCTATTTTCGATTTATTTATTGTTATTTGTTGTTTAGGCTTTTAGTTATTTTTAATACATCTCATGTTACGGTGAATGCTTCAATGGCTTTTGTGGTTTAAGATTTGGTTTTTTCAGTATGTAGTCCTACTGAAAAGTTAATGTAATAAGTTTATTGTGGGATGCATGTCACATGTTTGTTAATGTATTAAGAAAATATGTAGTTACAATTGAAGATGCTAACATAATGTTATGAATAAATAAATAAATAAATAAATAAATAAAAAAAATAATATTTATAAGTTCTTCAAATATATTGTAAATAATCATAATTTTGCTTAAAATTGGTTTAATAGAATAGATTTTAGTTTTCTGTATGAAATAAATCATCGTTTTTTAATATTTATTTAACAAAAAGAAACAAACGAACGTTCCTTTAACAATAACTCTATCTTTTTAAAATTGTCTTTTCGATACCATTTTGTTGCAGCTTTTAAAAAATTTGAGCTAAAACTGACCAAAACTTTTTTTGAAGACTGCTGATGTCTAATAAGACTCAACTAAAGTTTCTGCATCTGAGAAAGATCTGAAGAAGCTGACAAAATGGCTGTTCTGCAGACAAAAATCACTTCTAAGAGGCAGCATACTTTACTGCAGATATTCTTTTATATACCTAATGTCCAAAGTCTTATATATATATATATAATGACATCAGGAGTTTGTGATCAACAAAAACAGCTTTTAGAAGATTTACACCATATATTTTTCTGAATAAAGATAGACAGTCATCATTATATAGATTGTTCAAAATAAAGATTCTTTTTTTTCCTATGACTTCGATTTTTTAAGCATTTAACTTAATTTTAATGTGTTTTTATTTCTTGACGAATATGTTATAATAAAGGGGATAATCAGGTGATATTCACCATGCTTTAGAGATCGAACCAAATCTTGACAGCTGGATATAATTATTAATGTTAATGTTCGTTTGATTATGTTTTAATAATTGTTTGTTAACAATTTGCAAACATAGACATTATATTAGATTTCGTTAAATGTATTTCCAAAATTGGTTTTCACTGATTCTTTTAAATTCGTTACATATGGCCTCATTACAGTTTGTTGTTTTTTATAAGATGTACAAAGATTTATA
Source organism: Bellardia pandia (assembly GCA_916048285.2). NCBI lineage: Eukaryota > Metazoa > Arthropoda > Insecta > Diptera > Calliphoridae > Bellardia > Bellardia pandia. The sequence continues at coordinate 93,316,789 of OU696531.1, read as the reverse complement.
GCAGATAAGATTACCTTATACCAACTAAGGGCTTTGTAGCATTATGACTCTAGATGTGTGTAATCTTAAATAATAATAATAATAATATCTAATAGCGTTTAATTAAATAAAATTCATTTCCGGTGTAATAGAACAATTCCTTAAAGCATTCTAGAAAAACACTGTTTAAATGAATAAAAAATTGACAAAACTCAGTATTTTTTTAGTTGTAAAAAGATTTTACTAAAGCAACTACATGCTGCTCTAAATTTAGACTTTTGAATTAGTTTCAAAAATAAAGTTTCTTCAAAATGTCACTTGTAAAACTGATATGCTGATTCGGTTCTTTTTAACAGAATTTTTCATTTCATTGTAACATTTTTAGATAATTTATGCTACTGATAGCATATTGTATCGCCAAATTAAACGCCTCTTAATTACATAGTAATAAACTAAAAATCTCATTAAACAATGATACATTGTTTAACAAACTAATAAACCAATTTTTAATAGAATCTTTCTTCATTCAAATAAAATATTTTGGTTTTTTTTAATAACCTAACTTATAATATATGTTTGTATATAATAATTATTATAAAACTTAAATTAATAAAAAATATTAATTAAAAAAGCATAGCCAGTGATAATATTTACATACATATGTATGTTTCTTTGTTTACAAAACAAAATCTTTTTCAAACAACAAGATAAGAGTTATATCAAAATAATTCATATAATTAGTATATTATAATAAGTCATTTATGCTTTTACCAATCATTTATCAATGGTGTACTTTGTTTCAACTGTTTTTATAAAAACTAAGCAAAAATAAACAAAAAAAAGCAAAAACATTTTTCATTAACCTTAAATATTTGTTTTCTGTTATTATTGTTGTTCTAAATAAAAACTAATAAAATCTTAATAACTGTAAAATAAGCTAGTTTTCATCTAAACACATTTCGTAATTGTTTAAATATAAAACAAAGCTGCTAGCTGGCTGGCTGGTTGGTTGGTTGGCTTAACTTACATTTTTCTTTAAAACTCTGTTTATTATGATGACGAACGCTGCCAGCGAGATGATTGACTTATTGTTGTTTTTTTCTGACGTTTTGAATGTGTCATGAAACTGGTTCCATATCATTGCCTTTTTATGTTTTAAGCGCTTATGACGTTGTAGAGTTTATTAAACTTTTTTTAGCCGGCTTTTTAAGGTTTGTGTTTTTGTAAAACTTTACTACAATTAATTACACAAAATTGTAGGTTTTAAATGTAATTAGTTTATTATACGTTAATTTTTGTGAGTGTATTATGGTTTTATTGAACTAAAGTAATTGTAATGTTTTGTATAGGAAAGGAGAGGGAGAAACATTTATATACCAAATTTTAGTTGATTATTTCGAAATAATGTAGAAATACTATGTATATACATATGTATGTATGTATATACATTTACATTATATTCACCCCTATTCTGAGTTTCGATTATGTCTCCGCATTCAGTTACGCTACGATCGTAAATCGGTATTCCAAACAAAAACTGAATCGAAAGAACAAGAAGAAGACAACAAAGTTTACAAAACCAATTTGTTACTATGAAATGTGGAATAGAAACAAAGAAATGAGCAAGTTTGTTACTATTTTAATAAGCAAAAGTCACAACAAACAATAAAAATATGAAAATAAAAAAAATTGTGCGATTAATAAGGAGAAATAATAAAAATAAAATAATACAAAAGACTTGTGAATTAATAATATTAAAAAGATAATCGTTTTTGTTTGCAAAATATTTAAGTGCTAAGAATCCTGTCAAGCCGGAGGTGGTATTTTTAATTTTTGTATTTTTGTTTTTGCTTTACTGGTGGAAGAGGAGAACAACGTGACTCAGAACACAGAGATAAGGCTTGAAAAGAAAATACCTGAACTTCCTCCTTGGATCGTTTATGGTAGCCGCAAGCAATATCCTGTTTTGTTAACATTAAATTTGCCAGCTTTTCGTATTGCTCTAAAGTCGTTGTTTTTGACCTGGAAAAATAAATAAATAATAAAAACTCCTTCGTTCTACCATTACACATTTGTTTAACCATGTTCTTTGTTGCTGCATATCACCTCTTGATTGGCCGTACAACAAAAATTTATATAAATCACTTTTTAAATATTTTATAATTACATTTTTATTTATTTATTAATAAATATATTACATAGTAATAAAAAACTACCTTAAATTTTAATTAAATTAAACACTTTTTAAGTTTATAAAAAGAGCAATCGAAAAAATTCCGTTGCTAAAATATAAGCGTAGAAAAACGTAACTACGATCGTAATTCAGAATACCTACAATCGAAAGAAACGTAGCGGAATCGAAACTCTGAATACCAAATTTGCCAAACGGAGAAAATTTCGATTCGAATCGAAAGTCAGAATAGGGGTGATTAAAATAAAACAGCTGATTGTTTGATTAATTTAAAATAATAAATATAATTATAATGGCAGGGTATTGTTATTAAGTGTGTTATAAATTTATGATAAATTGCGTTTCAAATGCTGTTTGTTATTGTTTTGATAAATGCTGGGTTTCTTATTTTGACATATCAACAAATGCTATGCTATTGGCTTAATAAAACGAAAGTGTAAAGTAAAACATAACTATTTTAGATTTTAATGGAATTAAACTTTTCCACATATTTAAGCAAAAAAAAAAGTAACAAAACCTTATTTCTTCCTATAATTTTTTTTGGATGATTTACGTGGCTGCCTACTGGTTTGCAAGCATTTGCAAGTATTAAAATCCACTTTGCCCTAATTTTTTTTTGTTTTATATTTCACTCATATTGATAACGTTGCCCTAAATTGTGCATATTGAAAACTTTGCAATATTTTTGAGGCAATTTTTTATACCCTAAACCAAAAAATGGTGGATATATAAAGTTTGTCATGCCGTTTGTAACACATCGAAATATTAGTCGTAGATACAAAAAGTCTATATGTACATACATATTTCATGTCAAGTGACCCATTTTTAAAAATCGATGTCTTCCGATTTGGATGAAATTTGCACCATGGTTAGTCCTATTGGATAGTAGACCAGACACAAATTTTCAGCTCTATCAGTCCAGAAATGCCGAAATTAGAGGGGGTCAAAGTTGAAAATTTTGGTCAATTTTGATTATACAGAGTTTTTTTAAAATGAGTGTAACTTTTCATCTATTGGTCCTAGCAAAAATTGTTAGATAGCTATTTCTTAAAATCATTTCAAAAAAATTTTTTTTTTATATTTATATCATTTTAAAAAAACCCTGTATGACCAAAATTTACCAAATTGACCTGTTGAAAATGGTAAGAATCGGTCCACGATTGTTCATAGCCTCTATGCAAATGTCTGCGGAATCCGGCTCTAGGAGAGCGGTTCGGAAACTTCTTAGCCCAGAACGGAAAGCGCGGTATAAACAGAACGTAGTGGACGTCCAAAAACAGCAGCAACAATAGAAATTGTAGACAAAGTGCATGATATAGTATTAAATGATCGACGAATAAAAGTGCGTGCAATAGCCAATATCATGGGCATCTCAAATGATCGAGTCCATTTAATTTTGTATGAAGAACTACAGATGAAAAAGCTTTCAATTCAATTCTTTATTTCAATACATAGAAAGCCTTTGTGGCCAATTATACATGTATCGTAAGATCTATATTCATATCGTTATAAATATTATTTAATTATATTTTAATTAATGGAATATTATAGTTAACACCCAAAAGTCAAATCAAATTACATTTACAACAAGAAGAGAAAATTGCCCACCAGTATTTCTCAATGGCACTACATTTCCTAATAGTGACATCGTAAAATATTTGGGTCTGCATCTGGACTTACATGGAAAGCTCATATAATCGCTAAAAGGAAGCAATTAGACAAAAATTTAAACAAATGTACTGGCTACTTGGGCGTAAATCCAAACTCAATCTCGATAATAAAGTTTTAGTACTAAAAACTGTATTAAAACCTATTTGGACTTATGGCATAGAATTATGGGGAACTGCCAGCAACTCGAACATAGAAATATTGCAGAGATTTCAGTCAAAAGCATTACGAGCAATAACAAATGCTCCTTTTTATATAACAAATAAAGCATTACATAATGACCTAAAAATTCCATTTGTAAAATCTTAAAACTTAGTAACAAATATACTGGCAATCACATTATTCGATGTGACTGATGAAGTCAAAAGACTTAAACGAAAACACGTTTAGATATCCCTTTTATTTAATAAAATATCGTAGAATTTAAAAACAATAACAATGAAATTATGTAATCGATAAAATAATATACGAGTATATTTCTCTAAATAATATTTTACACGTTATATATAAATTAGCTCTATATATGGAAATACATGCATATATAATTGAAATTATTGATTCCATTGGTAATCTGTACGATATGTTATTTTTAAAATTTATAAAATTTGCTTATTATTGTAAAATAGATTGCAAATAAAGATATATATAAGACGAAAAAATAGTATGTCTAATGACATAATTAAAGATCTTACAATACATGTATTATTGATCGCAAAGGCTTTCTAAGTATTGTAATAAAAAATTGAATTGATGAATTCTTGTTATTCGTTAAGGAGTCTGTCCTAAATAAAGCTAATAGTTTATTCACATTTATTATTTTTATATTATTTTTCTTATTACCTACAATGACATTAATTAAATTTTGTTTATTCTCTTTTACACTTACAGTTTGTATATTATTTGGTCTCTTCAATGCTTTAACAGTGCTATTACTAAATATCAGTTGTTTAGTTGGTGGCATACTGCAAATAGTCATAGGTTTTCTAGTGATGGCGTTAGAGGCGCCCTGCTGTTTCTTCTGCATAGACTATGTGGGACAAATAGCTGAAATGACCGATGCTAGACCCATGTGGAACAGAGCAGCACTTTATTGTGTGTAAGTACATAAACTATACATGATTTAAAAACATTTAAACAACTAATATTATTAATTTATTTTTATTATTTTTTTTTTATTATTTTTTTTTAAATCTTCTTATAGGGTCTCAATCGTACCGCTAATTTTCTGTATAGGTTTAGGCAGTTTATTCCCCTGCGGTTTAATCTTTGCTACCGGTGTTATCTATGGCATGATGTCATTAGGCAAAAAGTAAGTTTAAATTAATTCCATACAATTAAAGTTAAAGAAAGCTATAATACAATATATAAATAAGAGTTTTAAGCTGCTATGAAACCTTAAAAAAAATTTTAACAGAAAGCCAGCGGAAATTTATTCATTAATTGTGTTATTATTATTATTTTTTCTATCTTCTTTCCTCTATACCTTGCTTACAAAATTTAATTACTACTAAAAACACAAACAAAAACAAACTTCATAAATTGGTTGTGAAAAAAAACTTACAAATAATATAAAAACAATATAAACAAAAATGTGTTGAAATAAAAAAAGAGCTTCACGCGAGGAAATGGCTGCTGCTGCCACATCACCCACACAAATGCAGCCCGGTGGTGAAGGACAAATGCAAATGAGCACTGATCAACATATTACATTAATGGAAGATCCTGATGTTTGGCGTCCAACATAAATTCATTAAATGATTAAAAACACATACATACACATACATACTTATCGAAAAACAAACAAACAAGAATTCCATTTAAGAATTGTAAACAAAACAAACCGTTACTAACAAAAAACAATAACTACACTATATATATGTATACATACATACATATATAAAAGCAACAGCAACAACAACTTCATCATTAAAATTACCACAAAACCTAAAACCAAGTTTGTTAAACAATTTACTAAAACAAAAACAATTATATATAAATAATATATCATAAAGTTTTAAACAAACATTTAATGAAATAATATTGTTTATTAAGCAGTTACAACAAATAAAAAAGCCCCACCAACAACACTATTGAAATTCATCTTTATAAATTGCAAAACATTTTGCAAAAATAAACAAACAAATTGATCTCAAAAAGCTTGTATAGCAGAAATATATTTTTGGATTACATTAACAAGAGTTACATTTGAAACAAATGAAACACACACACAAAACGTAAACAGAACATTTTTTTGCTTCCATATTAAAAGTAAAATTAAATAAACATAAATAAAGCGGTACCTTGAAAATGAATTATATCAGCAAATAAGTTGTTAGTTAAATAAGAGAGAAAGAGAAGAAAAATAAGATACAAAAGGATAAGACCTGGAGAGTGAACATTTGAAAATTAAGAACATAAGAAGAGTAGACAATTTTCCTCATGTTTTGCATTAAATTGGTCATGTTTTTCATTCATATTGAAAACTTTGTTTTAAATGGGACATGGGAACTTTGATCTCAATAGGTCATATTTTTGATTCTGATGGAAACTTTTTTTAAATTAATAAAATTTTTCATACGTATTGAGAACTTCCTTCTAAATGAGGCTTATTTTTCATATGTATTGAAAAACTTGCTCTAAATGGAACATATTTTTCATATGTATTGAAGACTTTTTCTCAAATGGGTCATATTTTGCATTCATATTGAAAATTTTGCATATTTTTTATTCATATTGAAAACATTGTCTTATTGAAAACTTTGATCTAAATAGGACATATTTTTAATACTTATTGAACCTTTGTCCTAAATTGGTCAAATTGTTCATACCTATTGACAACTTTATCCAAAATAACGCATATTTTTCATTAAGTTTTTTATAGTTTTTATTTGTATTAAGAACTTTATCTTAAAAGTGTCGTTTTTTTTAATCTTATTGAAATTTTTTTTCTAAATGGGACATATTTCGGATTTATTTGGCAACGTTGTCACATTTTTCATATTTATTGAAAACTTTGTCATTCATATTGAAAACTTTGCCTTAAATGGGTCATATTTTCTATTCTTATTGAAAACTTTGCCCCTTTTGGGATCACAGTTTTTTTAATTTGCCTTTTTCGGGCCACAGTTTTCTTTAGAAAATGTTTGTGTTTTTGGGTCACAGTTTTCTCTAGAAAATTTTTGATTATTGAGCCAAAGTTTTCTTTAGAAAATTTGTGCCTTTCAAGGTAAATTTTTCTTTAGAAAATTTGTGCCTTTCAAGGTAAATTTTTCTTTAGAAAATGTCTGCTTTTCAAGGTAAATTTTTCTGTAGAAAATTTCTGCTTTTCAAGGTAAATTTTTCTTTAGAAAATTTCTGCTTTTCAAGGCAAATTTTTCTTTAGAAAATTTCTGCTTTTCTGCCTTTCAAGATAAATTTTTCTTTTGAAATTTTCTTTTGCCTTTTTGGGGTAAATTTTTATTTAGGTTAATATTTTTCCTAAAGAAACATTTAATTAAAAAACTGATAATTTAACAAGCCATCCAAGCAGAATTACAGCCACTAATTTCTTCGTGTTCTTCTGTGTCGAGAATGCGTGCCGATGTTTAACTTCATAATTTTATTAAGAACAATTATTATTTTTATTTGAACTGTTAATTTTAAATCATTGATATTTCTTTTATTTCGGCCCGCTTTTTTAAAACGGGTATTTAATAAAATTTCGTGTATTTGAAAAGAGCAAAAAAGCTCCAAAAAAATACCCGAAAAGCGTCAAAATGGCAACGCTGGTCTTTATACTTTTCAATCTCTTAACAACTAAGATTTTATAAGTCTCACTTCCGCGCTCTCTCTCTCTCTCTCTTATTTAACTAAAAAACATACATTTTTAAAATTCCATTTTTTTAAATCCTCGTAAATAAAACAAATAATCGAATATTTTTATTGCTACTTTTTATGTAGTTATAATTTAAAAATATTAATAAAAAACTAAAACTAAATATTGCTAAATAAAAAATGTTAATTAAATGTAGTAAAATTAAAACATATAAAATAATGGTGTGCTCATTGTTAAAGTTAATTAAACAAAAAAAAATTAAAAAAAAAACGTTTATTGTACATGATAATTATTGCTTTGAATTTATCATATATAAAATTTTCTTTTCTAATATTTTATGCTTTTTTTGTTGGTTGAAATTACTTTAAGTTGCCTTTAAACTAAAAAAAAACAGCAACAAGTACCTATAATGAAATCTATAATATATTACACGAATTAAGGGCCTTTTACAATAATTGAGTACTTTAAAGATTTTAATTTGAAATTTTTGCTAGAGTTTAAGTTAAAGAATTTTAAAGATTTTTAAAAATTTTAGAACATAAATGTTTGAAAATTGTATGTCAAGGAATAATAAACCACATTCTAACAAGTTTGATATGGAGAAGTATGGCTCGGCTCTTTGTGGTAATGTGGCTTTGTTTAATATAGGCAGAAATAAGTCTATTTCTGACATAACATTTTTATATGAAAACTGCATTTCGGACTTAATTTTCCAATTAGCATTTAATTTTTAACATATTTTAAGCTTAGTTGAACTAATTTAATTTGTTTTTTTTTGAAATAATAAAAAATTCTTTAAAAAATTTAAAATTCTAAAAGATTTTTTTTTAAATTTTAAAATTCTTAAAGAACTTTTTTATTATTTCAAAGAAATTTTTAAAATCCAAATTCTTTAAGAATTTTAAGATTTTTGGAGATTTTTTTTCAATTTTAAAATTTTTAAAGAATTTTTTTTATTATTTAAAAAAATCTTTAAATTTTAGAATTCTATAAGAATTTTAAAATTTTTAGAGAATTTTTATTTTAAATTAAAAATTCCAAGATATTTTTTTTAAATTCAAAAATTCTTTGAGAATTTTAAAGAATTAAATAAATAATATCTAAAGATCTTAAAATTCGAAGGGCATTATTTTTTTAAAATTTTCGAATTCTTAAAAATTTTTTTTTATGATTTCAAAGAAAATTTTTCAATTTAAATATTCTTTAAAGCATTAAATAAATAATATCTAAAAATTTTAAAATTCGAAGCGAATATTTTTTAAAGAATGTTATGATTCCTTTAGAAAATTTTTTAAAATAATTTTAAAATTCTCGTTGACTCTTTATTGTTTCATAGAATTTTTGTAAATTAAAAAGTTCTTTTAGTCATTTAAAATTTTAAAAGAATTTTTAAATTTCTTGAGAATTTAAGATTCTTTTCAAGATTTTAAAATTCTTAATATTTTTTATTATTTCTACAAATTTTGTAAATTTATAAATTGTTTAAAAATTAAAAAAATGAAGATGGTCAACAAAGTTGGGAATAAAATAAAATAGAAAAAAAATTTTTAAAACAAATATTTTTATATTTTTAATTTAAAAATTTGTTACCTTATGACCTTATGCCGAACAAAATTTACAAACAACAAAACTAAAGGTCAACAATTTACAACTTTAAACAAATTAAAAAATCTTTAAGAATTTAAAAATTTCTACAGAATTAAAAAAAATTTAACTTCCTAAATATTTTTTTAACTATTTCAAAGATACAAATTAAATTAGTTTATTCATTTCTTTAAGAATTTCAAAATCTTTAAGAATTCATTCAATAAATTTAACATTTTTTTATGCATTTTCTTTAAGAATTAAGAATTTTAAAAATTCTCTTAGAATTTGAAAATAATTTTCATACATAAGTTTCCTTAAATATAATTTCTAAAATTATAAGTTTTTTTTACTTTTAAAGTTTTTTTAAACGCTATTCTTAAACGACATTATGATATTATATTCTAACGCCTTTATATATAATTTACACTATAATTTAACATTACAATACACTACCTATATTCTTACATCAATTTGTTGTTGGCGCCAAATATCGTTTTTTATCTATCAATATGAATAAAATAAAAGGATTGAAAAACAAACAAATACACATTAAACCAAAATTTACATACACAAATAACCACAACACAACATATAAAAAAAATCTACTGCCAATTTAATAAAAAAAATACGAATATTAAAAAAATTAAACTACAATTTTACAAAAAAAGATTGATTTTGTTAATAACTTATAACGAAGCTAACTAATCTGCAACATCCATTTATAAAAATACAAAATAAACATCCTTGCATCGACCTGCATATTGACTTTGTTTCAAACAATCCAAAAGGCAAATATCATTTTCATTATTTTTCTCTTCATTTATATATACATATATTTTTAATAAATCTAAATAGTTGAATTATTGATTTACTAGTATAATCCTGTGTTAACAAACAATTATTACCCAGTAGTTTTCAAACACCCTTTAGCTTGGATTAAGCTTTAGTTTATACCTTTTTGTTTGATGTAATTGATGCTAAATTTTGTTGTAGTTTTCCTTTTTAATTTACATGTTTATCATGTTTGTTTTATTTCCTAATATTTCATTTTCATTTGTAGTTTTTTGTTTATTTTATTCATATTTACTTAATTTGTAAACTTTCCTTTTTTTAAATTTTAAAATATTTCTCAAGTTTAAATTACTTATGGCCGAATTCTCAGTCATTAGTTAACCATTGGTAAACTAATATACTAACGGTTCTTTAACTAATACTTGTTTTTCTTATGGCAAACTAAGCATTGCGAATAAAGAATCATTAGTTAAGCCTTTGTCATTAGCTAACTAAAGACTGTGAATTCGGCCATTAAAGTCTTTAAGTCAACTTTTTTGAAACTCTGCTTGTGACATTTCCTGAAATTAAGAGTTAGGAGTGAAGCTATAATTGTGTAGAAAAAGCTGAATTTGGATTGTAACAATAACGTTCACTTAGATAAGACTTAAGACACAAACTTCATTGTGGAATAAACAAACTTGATTGAGTAAAAAAAAATAGATACGATAAAAAGTTTGTGTCTTAAGTCTTATCTAAGCGAACGTTATCGTTCGACATCGTGGGCCAGGGGGTAAATATAGCTAAAATTGGACTGTAAAAACGCTATAAAGGAAGCTAAAATTAAAACATGAAAATTAGGTACAATAGGATCTTTAGAGTTTATATAGATGTCAATTGTGAATCCCTTCCAGAAAAAAGAAAATATAATAGTTTAGTTTAGAAAGTATGACCCCTGGTGATTTTATCTATAGTACAGACGGTATGGAGTATCTCAAAAGATACATTGTTATCTACCATATACCTATCCTAATCTTCTTATAAATCCGAATTTATTCTCCTGTCTTACAGACTTCGAAATCATCTAGTCCATTGTGAAATTGATTACCTAATCATATATACCTATGGTGCTGAAGTAACGGGCAGTGGCAGATAATATTCTCCTCGGTTTCCAACTCCTCTTTATCTTCATATATTATATAGAAGTCCGGAGAGTTGTTAGCCCATCAATTTGTGCTTACCCTTACAAGGCAGTGACCGGTGATCAAACCCATTATCACTCTAACACAACTTTCATATTCAGTTTTAGCAATACGACTCTCGATATCTGTGACCGCTCAGTACTTAGTAGGATTTCCACTAATTCACTGTTGCTTCTACTACATCCAAGGATAGTTCTAAACCATGCCTCATGATACTTATTACCCACCTAGGACACTCTTACAGTCTTTTACCAGCCTTAATTTTATGCTATAACTAACTAGGGCCTTTATTACTGCCGGACTGTCCACATAGAAATTCACCTTATTACCCTTGACGACATTTCCGCACACTAGATAAATGACACACGATTGCTAGTATCTCTGCTTGGTAGACACTACATTCATTCCGAAGTTTGATCGACTTTGTTGTGTCTGTTTTACCCTTTACCCAGAATGTGTGCCTGTGCCCATTTTCGTTCTGTCAGTAAATACCGCATAACCATGGTGCAGTTTGGCGGAGTTAAGATTAGGAATCTCTATTTCCGGAGTACTGTCGAAGTTTGTTTCTGTTATCATATAATCTCATAGGTGTCAATAAATTTGATTCATTATCTTACCAGCTAGTGTAAGTTCTACACCAGGCAATTTCGGTGGAGTGAAGGTTTTTACTTTGTATTTCCTGTTGAATAGTTTTAAATTAATCAATGTTTGAATAACGTTGTGCGAACAAATGTTCTGACAAACAGGAACATAACATCGACAAGAGCTGGCCACACGAGACAAATTTATGTGAACTGATCATCTTTTGAAGCCAAAAACAAATCAAGCCAAATTGTTCTGAAGTGAAGCGTATCTCAAAAAGAGCGTTCTGTATCGTTGAAAACAAATAGTAGTCGGGTAGGGAAAGTTCTGGACTATAACATGTTGTCATGGTGTAATATTCTGCTTTCATGTTCTGTGCGCCTTTCGGCCAATGTTTGCTTCAAATGAATCAGTTGCTTTCGGTAATGTAATATTCCGCTTTCATGTTCTTCATTACCTTAGCTCCAATGCTATTTGGCTTTGGTGTCGTTGCAACTGAATGGCTTCACATACAGCATTTCGAACAAACAACATTAGATTTCAAGGTCTCGCAGCTCTATTAATTTCTTATCCAATTTCCCTGCTTTTGAATGAATCCTGATTCGTAAACGTTTTGAAATGGCTGCTTGAGTAGCTCTCAATGATTTTGCAAGCTTTTGTTGACTGTTCAAACTTGTTTTGGCTGACCTTCCTCGTAAAATTGGCATGATTGAAACTAAATTTGAACTATATACAGACCCATGTGATTCCGGCAAATTATTTCTATTCCAACAAATTTTAATTTAACAGCAGTTTTTTTTTTCAAATTCAAGACAAGCTAAGTTAGAAACATTTTGAAATTCTACATTAATTTATTTCCTCACTATTGCACTCTACATTTTTAGAACGTTTAGTTAAACACTTTGCACTTGTATTAAAAATTTTCGAAATTTTGTTAATGTATTAAAACAATAATAAATGCTGTTTTATTGAATTTTTCAAATCACCTAAGCATGATTAATCAATATTTTGTATATAAGAATGTTAATACATGTTTTAATTAAAAAAAATTTTAATTTTGATATTAATTTCTCTTCCTTAGAGCTTCGGCGGATGATATGAGACAAGCGGCTGTCAACTCTGGCATTGCTGGTGGACAAACAACAAATGATCGTGCTGGCATTATAAATAATGCTCAACCATTTTCATTTACTGGAGCTGTGGGCACAGACAGTAATGTGTGATAGGAATGTGTTTAAAAGGAGACTGCAGCTAGACACACAACACTCACACACCCACATATACTACACTCACTTTAACAATCTAAGGATGCCACTTTAAATGAAAAACAAAAACCAATATTAATTTACAAAAGAGAATAAAAGTCAAATATAATAAATATATTTTTTATTACTTGTAATAAGAAGGTATTAAATAATGAAAATTGAAAATGAAAATTGTAAAAGATCTCTGTTAAAAAAGAATTGAATGAAAAAGGCAGTTAGACAGACAGACAACAGCACAACAAATTTATGGCAAATACTTGTATTTTGTATATTGTTTTTTGTATTAAATTTATGTTTATGTCGTATTCATAAAAAATAAAGTAGGTTTGAAGTGTGCTTTTAGACAAAATTTTCATACAAAATTTTCTTAAAGTACATTTAAAGTCTACTTTAATTTTTTATGAATAAGGGCAATAATTTTTATTTCCAAAATTTTCATAATTTGTAATTTGTTTAAGTTGTTTGAAATTTCAAAAAATTTATTAAAAAAAACTATTCATTCCATTATTTAAAAAAATGTCTTTAACACACTAATTCGTTTACATGAAAAAAGGCCTTAAGGCTTGAAATTTATTAAGTTTTAATAATTTGTTTTCAATTTATATTGAACTAAGTGCTTGTTTAAAATTTTTTTCAAAAACTTCCTTAAAAATATTGAAATATTGTAAAAATAATAATAATAAAAGACCTGTTAATTATATAAATAAAACAAAAAAAAATAAGTAAATAACCAAAAACTATCATCTTGTATTTAAATTTAAACTACTACAAACAAATAAATCATGAATTCATTTAAATTTATAAGCCTAAAATAAATTTATTAAAAATTACTTGTATTTCTTTTCGTTCTTGTAAATGTATAAAATATTTGTAATTTAGCTGGTTTTTTTCTAGTAAAAACAAAAGAAAACATTTTAAATTAAAAACAAAAGTAAAGAAATCCGATAATCGTAGTAGCAATTGTGTTAAATTTAAATAAATTATATTTACTTGTATATTAAAAAGAAATGAAAAGTCATATTAATCCTTGTTTATTTGAAACATAAAAATACATAATTATATTAAAAAAAAGTAAAGAAACTAAAACAGAAGTAACATATTTCATTTATAATTATAATAATTATAAATTAAACCTTTTAATTATACATAAATTATAAAAAAAACAAAGAGAAATTAATATTAAACAGAGATACATATACATATATTATTCATATGAATCATCATATAATCTAAACAAATTAATAGTGTAAAATTTAATTGAAAAAACAAACAACAAAATAAAAGAAAATTGTTTAATAATTTAAAAAACAAAACAAATAAATTAAATAAAAAAAAAACAAAATTACTAAAAATTCATTGTATTTTCTAAATTTTAAATTTTAATCAAGAAATTTTCAAATTTATTACACTGTTTGGATCTGGTTCACATGAAAATTTGGAATATTGTTTCTATTCATTCGCACCAGTTGAATCAGCAATTGTCCCTTAAGTCGCATTTGGCAAATATTTACTCAAAAAGCGTAACCACTTGTTTTAGCACAAATTTATTTGACGTTGTTTACACTTAAGTACATAATATAAATAAATTAAATATTTGTTGTGCTTTGGCCTAAATAAGATTTTGTTTAAATAAATAAACGAGTTCAAATATATGTTATTTAGTGGTTACGTCTTTTTCGGCAAATATTTGCCAAGTGTGACCTGACCGTACCTTAAGGCTACTAAATTACGGTAGCGTTATTCAAACAGCGATATTCACATACAGTTAGGGACTAACCCCCTTATTCAAAAACGATTATTAAATTTAACAAACGTTTATTATCACAGATTTGCATATAAAAATTTGCTTAATAAACGTTTGTTAAATTTAATAATCGTTTTTGAATAAGGAGGTAAGTCTTTATACATCACCAAAATTTCATATATTGGCTAATCAAAGACTAACAGAAAAAAAATTTTAAACCAAAAAATTCAATTCCATTTTAATTACGAGTACTCATTCAAAGCAAAAAATTTTATTTTCTTCGAAAATACCGGCAAATATAAAAAAACCTTGGAGCTAATTCTCGCATTCGTATGCGAATAAATTTTCATTCGAACGTTTAAATTTTTTAACATTTGGGATTCCCTCATTCGATAGCGAATAAAATGTATTGAAATATCTAATGATGGCATTCGATAATTCGAACGCAACCTTGCGAGTTTTTATGCATTCGAAATAACGTTTTTTTTTTAAACGGAAGAAAAAAGATAATGTAAGTAAAAAATTTGTTACTTTAAAAAATATCATAATATTAATAATTTTATTACTTTTAGGTCAAAAATATCAAATATAAATTTTACTCAGAAGAAGATTTTGGCCGACTTTATGGCAGAACATACGGACTTGGCAAAAAGTATTTTGCAAATAGTTCCCAAGGATAGGCAAAAGTGAACCAACTTTGGGAACAGCTTGCAGCAAAGCTTAATGCATGGAAAAACACATACATATATATATATATATATATATATATGTACATTATTATTTTATACTTACTCATTGTTTGTAAATTTTCAGGGGTCGGAGGAGTTTCTTATGACAATAATGTTTTCAAACTCGTCAGAATCAGAAGACGACGAGTAAGCAAACATAACTGGATCCATTTTTAATTTAAAAGAATTTCTTTTTAAATTTTTACAAATTTTAATTTTTCATTGTAAATAGTACAAGGTGGCGCAAAAGTAATCCTCCTATCAGAAAATGCTATAAATTTTGCGATTGGCCCCTAATGTCAGTTCTGTTTTGACATTTGTGCAGTAAACACATGCGAAATACACGTTAATAAACAATGTTGATTTTCGTGTTGTTCCAATGCAAAAAAGGAATAAGAATAAATCGGAACAATAGTATAAATGTATGAAATTTATAATTAAAACAGAAATTGTGTCTTTTTTCTACCCCGCTTGCTTGTCTATACTCGCTACCAAACTAAAAGTAACATCGAAAAATAGACGCCATAAACTTCATCGTTTAAAGTTTAAACCAACCTTTAGACGTTTAGTAAATTATTGAATTATAATATCTGTGTTGATTATTAATTAATGAGTGGATAACTTTCATAATAAATAAAGTAGTTAGCCACTTATTAGTTAGTTGGCATCTTCAATATGGCTGCAAATAACTAAGATTACCGTAGGAGATGCAGAGCAAATTGCAGTTGACCAATATTACCTTTCCCATTTGATTTTTATCAATGTTTGTCTATAATACCAATTGGGGTTTTAAAACGAAATCATTCACAATAGTTAAAACAGCCTGAAAGTATGCTAACAAATTTTGATATTCTTTTTTAGTTTAACCCTGAAATGCACAAGCAAATTGTTAAAAAAAAAATTATTTAAAAGAATTTAAATTATAATTACACTGTGCTAGTTGGAAAATGAGTTTATTGAATAAACTAAAAAAACCGAAATTCCGCAATGAAATTTGCTTTAAGTAAGGTTAAATTTTTTTTCCAATATGCGCAGTCGTTGTAGAAACATAATTTTTTTTTGACCAAAAAAATAGTGTTTCTTAGCAAAATTTCAAACATTTTGTTTTTTAAAACGGCATAAAAAATTGGAAAACGCAGCTGTGCTTCTAATTTTTTCTGCAGGTATAGCAAACAAAGTTGCAAACAAAACAAGACATAAACAATTAAAATCTGTCTACAACTTTTGATTTTATTTTGCAGGAATTCTTAATGGACCGGACATTTGTTGTCTAATGAAGAACCAACAATTTGAACTTGCATTGAATGATATGGAGCTATTGGGCTGGAATTCTGTGAAATCAGTAATAGAAAATGTATTAGGAAATCATCGGTCTGAAAATTGGCGAATTTTAATTGGAGATATGCACGTCAAAATATCATTGAAAATACATTTTTTGCATTGTCATGCAGAAAAATTTAATGAACAATCACCAGTCGAGTCTGATGAACATGGCGAGAGATTTCACCAAGTAACAGCCAGACTCGAACACTGGTATAGTGGCAAACAACTTGATTCGCTATTAGGGGATATTTGTTGGAATCTGCAGGAGGAAGAAGAATACATTTTTAAATAAAAACTTAAACTTTAATTAACAACAAAAATAAATGTTTTAATTTTTGAAGTTTCGTCTGGTTATTATATATTTCATCTTTTGTCAATAAAATCAAAAGTTGTAGACAGATTTTAATGATTTATATCTTGTTTTGTTTGGAACTTTGTTTACTATACCTGGAACTTTGTTTACTATTAGAAGCACAGCTGCGTTTTCCAATTTTTTATACCGTTTTAAAAAACAAAATTTTTGAAATTTTGCTAAAAAACACTATTTTTTTTGGTAAAAAAAATCATGTTTCTACCACGACTGCGCATATTGGAAAAAAGTTTAACCTTACTTAAAGCAAATTTCATTGCGGAATTTCGGTTTTTTTAGTTTATTCAATAAACTCAACCGTTTTTGAGTTACGCGAATATTTGTTGTTCAACCTCCTCCATTTTCGAAATAACGGTATATTTCGAAAAAACGAGCTAACCTAAAAAAACGGTTAGCACCACTGGATTCAGCGTACCCGAATTAGGTTAAACCGCCAGGTGCCCCGTTTGTCACAAAAAAAAGTGTCAAATTCTAGCACAGTGTTATTATTTTAAAATATTTTTGTAATAAAATAAATTTAAAATATAATTAATGTAATATTTTTATATGATTTATTAATTATGTTTTTATAAAATTATTAGATTTAATGTATTATTTAATTAAATAATTAATTTTTGCATATATTGCATATACGTATGTGCTTAACTTTAACTAGAAGCAAATGCCAAGTGGTGGCTAAGTAGCATATAATGTGTAAAATTACATACTCCATGGTACTTACTGCCTCGGGAAGCATAGCTGAATGCTATCAGACGCGTCCACGGGTTGCGGATAGTGGAAACCCCAGCAGATATGTTGGGAAGCTGCGAATAAAATAAGCAGTCGCGGACAATTCAGCGGTCTCAAGGGGAGAGTCTCGGGGGTCTCGCTTAGAGCACCTGTAAATACCCGAGTTGCCAATGATCCTTGGAACGGCGTGGCGAGTAATTGGCGCCACTCAATAGCCAATCTAAAAAACTTATTTCATTTTCTAGCATTTCTGGATGCTACAACCGGCAGCCTCGGTACCAGAATCGGATGTGATCGGCCAATCACCGGTTCATCTTAAACTCTACTGATTACAGAAACCGCAACGAATAGAAACCAAAATGATCCCCAACTGTTGACGACTTTTAGTTTTAAATCAAGGACATGATTCGGAACATGGAATATTAGAATGCTTCTGGAACCATCAAGATTGGCCCAAATTTGCAAGGAATTGTTTTATGTGAAACAAGGTGGCCTGATAACGGCACAATAACAACCGACGATGACTTAACCTTTTTATATTATGGCAAGCCAAGTGGTCTCCCTCGATCGAACGGCGTAGGATTCCTTCTTTCTAGAGAGGCCAAGAGCGCCCAAATGGCATGGAAACCTCATTCTGATTATATTCATCCGTGTGCATACCCGGGCTCGCAACATCACATGCATTCAATGCTACGCCCCTACTGAAATCTCAGATCCCAATGACAAAGAAGACTTCTACAGCCTCCTGGAAAAGGTAATAAAAGGCACACCTAGTGGTGATATTTTACTTCTTACCGGTGATTTCAACGCTCAAGTCAGTTCAGTTAACACGAATATTGAGTCTGTTATGGGAAATCATGGACTGGGGCAAATGAACGAGAACGGCGAATTATTTACCGGAATATGTGCAACCAGTGGTCTTACAATCGGTGGTACTATTTTTCCTCACAGGGATGTTCATAAAATAACTTGGGTTTCCCCCGACCACAGAACAGAAACCCAAATCGACCACATTGCGATAAGCAAGAAGTGGCGGGGTTCATTACTAGATGTGCGCAATAGACGCGGGGCAGATGGAGCGTCAGATCACCATTTACTTGTAGGAGAGTTACGATTAAGGATATCTGCAATCCGACGACTAACAACACGGTCTTTGCCAAGACGATACGATGTATCCAAATTAAAATCCTCAAATATTCTCGGAAGTTACGTTGGCTCCCTAACGACTTGCTATGAAGATATCCCGAACAGCAATAGAGGCCAATGGAATGCTATAAAAAGCATTTTCACAGACAGTGCGAAGCAACATCTTGGTCATCCTCAACCTAAGCGTAGAACATGGATCTCAGACGCTACCTGGCAACTTATTGAAGATAGAAGACAACTTAAAGGTTCCATTAACGTTGCCCGAACAAGAGCTGCTAAATCTAACTACAGGCACAGTATACCAGCCTAGATCGCCAGGTAAAACGAAATGCGTGGCCATATGGCCATAGAAGCACAGTCAGCTGCCGATACACATCGAAGCAGGGATTTGTAAAAAATTGCAAAGCAGATATCAGGGTACTCCCGTTCAACCACACATCCGCTTAAGGATCCGATGGGAGGAACTGCCTCGTCCACGGCGCGGCAACTGGCAATATGGTCCGACTATTATGCCGGCATACTGTCAATTCCGCAACCTACAACTGTCTGGCAATGAATGTCACTGTACTTCACACCAAATCAGACTCGACATAAATACAATTTGTCCAGACGAAACTGAGATCGTCACTGCAATCCATGCACTGAAATGGCAAGGCACCAGGCGTAGACAACATTAACCCCGAATTGCTTAAGGCTGATCCGACTCTTAGCGCTAAAATAATTTACCCTATTATCAGAGACTTCTGGACATCACACTCTCTTCCTGCTGAACTAAGTTAAGGAGTGATAATAAAATTACCCAAGAAAGGAGATTTAACAGAGTGTAAAAATTGGCGAGGTATAACTCTTTTAACCATGATTAATAAGATGTTAGCGAATATACTCCATGCTTGGAAATGAACAAGCTGGTTTCAGACCACACCGATCTTTCACCGACCATATAAATAGCTGAAAAAAGTTGGAATTTCTGTTTATGTAAGAAATTCGTTTCCTTTTTTTAAATAATCTTTAGCTTGGTGTGTGTACCAAACTAAAGATTATGATTGCAATTATTCAATGGAGTAATTGCAATGGGTTGTGTGGAAAAGAAAGAGTTAAATGTAGTTATTTTCAATAATATAAGTTGTATGTTTTATTTATAATTTTGATTTATATACATGAGTAAATAATTGTGTGTGTGTGTATGTGTTACCTGTATGGTTTTTTGTGGTTTATAATGTGTTCTATTATTAAACTTGCTAGGATGAGTGCTAAGGATGAAGTGAATTTAAATTTAATTTGTTTTCACTTTGACAATTTTTCTTTTTCAATTTATCCTTTACATGTTGTAACCGTTATCAACATGTTTTTTCTTTAATTAGTTACAATCTGTTACTTTCATTATTACAATTTTAATTAAGTTAAGGTAACACAAATTCATTAATTTCAATTTTAATACTAATTTCAATTAATACAATAACTTCCAAATTTTTTTATAATTCAATATTTTACTTAATTAATTAATACAATACAACAATTCAATAACTTCAAATAATTTATTTGATAAATTCAATTTAATAAATTTAAATATTTTAATAATTAATTCATACAATTCAATAATTTCGATATTTTTATTTTGTTCAATAGTAGATTGAACAATAGCTACGGATCATAGTGGAACAGTCGGTGGAATGGAGATCTCCACTATACGTGATATTTATCGATTTCGTCAAAGCACAAGCCACAGTAACTTAATTCTCTAAAACTAAAATTCTTTTAAACGTATGAAAACGCCTCTTATTATAAAAATGTCATTGTGATACTTTCAACCCAATCATGATTTATTCTTCTTACAAAAAAAAAAAAAACACTTCATATTCGAACGTACGCAAGACATGCATCCTTCCAATTTTATCAACGTCACGTGATCAAGCACAAAACGGATTAAGGATGTTAAAATACCAACAAAAAGCACAAAAACCACAACAAAGAATTTGATCGCTTGATCATTTAGCACACATCTGCTGTAGACTTATTTCTTATGTGTCTTCCTTTCATCGTTGCTGTTGTTGTAGTATGTCTGTCTCAATGTCTGGCAGATACAATCGTTTGCCTTTTGTGGTCAGCACAAAAAGTTGACCATTTGCCAGTGGATCATACGAAATGAACATTTTAGTTTTTGCTAGTGAACTCAATTTGCCAACAATGGGCCCTGGTTTTTCTTTTCAGGTCTTGTCGAGATTAATCAGCATTTAGAAAAAATTTCATTATTAAAATGGTTTGTGTGCATCCTTTTTGTTTTGGGATTCTTAAAGGAGATTAAAATTATGTTAAGAAAGAACAGATTTTAATGTTACAAAAAGGATCTTTTTAAAGGACCGGCTGTTTTATTTAGCAATATTTTAAAGACTTACTGAAGCATAACTTAATTTGTTATACAATAACTTTATTATGGCAAAAAATATATTATTACTTAGAGCAGAAATTTAATCCTTGAGTTCCGGTTAGAGGAAGCGGAATATTAAATATTTTTTTTTTTGAAAATTATAATTTTGTTAAAGATTTTTTTAATGGAGAGATTTATCAACTAAATAATTGTGCATTTAATGTTAACAGAAACCAGATATCAAAGGAAGTATGTATGTATTTATTTTAAAACTTTGAAAATGCTTGGGAATCCAGCCCATATTGTAAAATTAAAAACTATGACTGAAGCTTATTTTGAAGCAGAAAAATTGACGCCAAATGAAAACGAAATAGTATTTAAAAAAAATTTTGGTTTTTTGGTTTATTCCATGGCTACAAATCTAAGAACAACTTATACGAAATGACTCCCATATCTCAGGAACTATGGTTCGGTTATAAAAGCAATAATATTATGTTAAATAACCTTTAGTTAGTAAAAATAACGATTCGGACTGGCGCTCATAAACTAGATTTAATCTTATTTAGGCTGTCCATCTGTTATATATTCCAAAAAGTGTTATTATGTCTATCCAAATGATTTCAAAAGGCTGTTAATAAATAAATATATAATAGAATTATTTTTAAATAATTACCAGTGCGCATTAGCAATTAATTTAAACTATTTTTTATTTTTTTCTAAAATGTGATGAAATCTTTATTTTAACTAATTTTTAATCGCAGTTTTTTAATAATTCATAACTCATGAAATCTATACGATGAGATCTATACGATGTATGATAAATGAAATCAAATTCTTCAAAAATCTTTGTTTGAAAATCAAATTAGCATTTTAAACATGTAAATAAAAATTCTTGTATAACCTGATGGTTTGGTCTACTGAACTGTAGATGAACAACCAGGGTTAGAGTACCATGGGATCCTTACAAATTTTATTGGAAAAAATCAAATAGAAGTTCTTTAACTATAAAATAAAAATATATAAAAAAGTACCAAATATGTACTGAAATTAGCTTTTTTACCAATTATTACTTTAGTTCCGAATATCATATTGTGAGTTAAATTTTGAGTGGTTAAATGCTTATTTTATCTTTATTAGCTCATTTATTAAAAAAAGGCTTTTACTAATAATAGTTAAAAAAAAGTTTTTTATAGAATTTATGATATTAAAAAATTTCAAATTAATTCAATAAATATTTGCAACAAAAACGAAATTCTTAACTTGGTGCGTTTTTTTGTAACTGGTGCGCTTTTTTCTCCATTTTGGTGCGTTTCGAAATTTCAAAGTTGACAACGCTGTAAATAAAACTTTAGTTTCAACGCGTACGCCTCTTAAGACTGTTGTTCTTAATTTCGCTTCGTCTTTTAATGCCTTTTATATATAGTTAAAGTGTAGTAAATTTTTAAAAATTAAACAAATAATAAACGTCCTAATGTAACTGAATATTAAAGTTATTAAATTTTATAAGAACCAGTGTTAAAATCAAGATTTTATTTAAATAAATCATTGTGTTTGCAATAATTCTATTGTTGTTGTTGTTGTATTTAACTGTTGTATTCAATTGTTATTCTTGCTTTTCTATACAAAAGCCCTTTACATGATTTTGTATGTATGATTGATTTCGCCTAATGCTGTGTATTAAAATGTGTTGTTGTTTTGTTTGGTGCTAGTAAAAATATAAAGAGATAATAAGAGCAAAATTAAAATAATAAAAGCAGAGCAGAGCAAGAAAAAGTAAACTTCATGTAGAAACTGAAGTTATGTTTTTGATATTTGTACGTGGTAGAGTTGTCAATTTTATAAATAGTGTAAATAAAACGGAAATCGGTTCGGTCGTTTAATTTAAAAATATGTAATAAGTTAATTTAATTTGTATTTAAGGTAAGTTTTTTATGCAATTAAAATTTTAATATATATATATGTATACATATATTTGTAATTGTACTAACAAATCTTTTAGAAAAAACTAAAAATGTGATATTATTAAGAGTGGCATATTTGAAATCGTTAAAAAGTTTCCTATAACATGGGTTTATCCAAAACTTCGTCGGCGCTCATGAAAATTTTGATTTTTGCAAATTCGTTTGCCCTACGGGCGCCACTGTGCGGCGAGTTTATATCTAGCATCTGAAATGACTCTTCTGGGTGTCATGAAAATGTATACCTACTGCAAAACTCCTGGCTTGCTTTTTTCGTATCTCAACCATCCATCGTTTTTCAACTCAAACTTCTCTTCTAAAAATCAGAAGATTAACCCCAAATTTCCATACATAAATGAAATCAAATTCTTCAAAAATCTTTGTTTGAAAATCAAATTAACATTTTAAACATGTAAATAAAAATTCTTGTATAACCTGATGGTTTGGTCTACTGAACTGTAGACAAACAACCAGGGTTAGAGTACCATGGGATCCTTACAAATTTTATTGGAAAAAATCAAATAGAAGTTCTTTAACTAGAAAATAAAAATATATAAAAAAGTACCAAATATGTACTGAAATTAGCTTTTTTACCAATTAGTACTTTAGTTTATTGTGAGTGGTTAAATGCTTATTTTATCTTTATTAGCTCATTTATTAAAAAAAGGCTTTTACTATTATTACTTTTACTAATAATCGTTAATAAAAAGTTTTTTTTTATAGAATTTATGATATTAAAAAATTTCAAATTAATTCAATGAATATTTGAAACAAAAACGAAACTCTTAACTTGATGCGTTTTTTTGTAAATGGTGCGCTTTTTTCTCCATTTTGGTGCGTTTCGAAATTTCAAAGTTGACAACGCTGTAAATAAAACTTTAGTTTCAACGCGTACGCCTCTTAAGACTGTTGTTCTTAATTTCGCTTCGTCTTTTAATGCCTTTTATATATAGTTAAAGTGTAGTAAATTTTTAAAAATTAAACAAATAATAAACGTCCTAATGTAACTGAATATTAAAGTTATTAAATTTTATAAGAACCAGTGTTAAAATCAAGATTTTATTTAAATAAATCAGTGAAAAAATGGCCATCATCACATGCATAAATCATTGTGTTTGCAATAATTCTATTGTTGTTGTTGTTGTATTTAACTGTTGTATTCAATTGTTATTCTTGCTTTTCTATACAAAAGCCCTTTACATGATTTTGTATGTATGATTGATTTCGCCTAATGCTGTGTATTAAAATGTGTTGTTGTTTTGTTTGGTGCTAGTAAAAATATAAAGAGATAATAAGAGCAAAATTAAAATAATAAAAGCAGAGCAGAGCAAGAAAAAGTAAACTTCATGTAGAAACTGAAGTTATGTTTTTGATATTTGTACGTGGTAGAGTTGTCAATTTTATAAATAGTGTAAATAAAACGGAAATCGGTTCGGTCGTTTAATTTAAAAATATGTAATAAGTTAATTTAATTTGTATTTAAGGTAAGTTTTTTATGCAATTAAAATTTTAATATATATATATGTATACATATATTTGTAATTGTACTAACAAATCTTTTAGAAAAAACTAAAAATGTGATATTATTAAGAGTGGCATATTTGAAATCGTTAAAAAGTTTCCTATAACATGGGTTTATCCAAAACTTCGTCGGCGCTCATGAAAATTTTGATTTTTGCAAATTCGTTTGCCCTACGGGCGCCACTGTGCGGCGAGTTTATATCTAGCATCTGAAATGACTCTTCTGGGTGTCATGAAAATGTATACCTACTGCAAAACTCCTGGCTTGCTTTTTTCGTATCTCAACCATCCATCGTTTTTCAACTCAAACTTCTCTTCTAAAAATCAGAAGATTAACCCCAAATTTCCATACATAAATGAAATCAAATTCTTCAAAAATCTTTGTTTGAAAATCAAATTAACATTTTAAACATGTAAATAAAAATTCTTGTATAACCTGATGGTTTGGTCTACTGAACTGTAGACAAACAACCAGGGTTAGAGTACCATGGGATCCTTACAAATTTTATTGGAAAAAATCAAATAGAAGTTCTTTAACTAGAAAATAAAAATATATAAAAAAGTACCAAATATGTACTGAAATTAGCTTTTTTACCAATTAGTACTTTAGTTTATTGTGAGTGGTTAAATGCTTATTTTATCTTTATTAGCTCATTTATTAAAAAAAGGCTTTTACTATTATTACTTTTACTAATAATCGTTAATAAAAAGTTTTTTTTATAGAATTTATGATATTAAAAAATTTCAAATTAATTCAATGAATATTTGAAACAAAAACGAAACTCTTAACTTGATGCGTTTTTTTTGTAAATGGTGCGCTTTTTTCTCCATTTTGGTGCGTTTCGAAATTTCAAAGTTGACAACGCTGTAAATAAAACTTTATAGCGTTTTCTTTTCTGGCAAATATGTTACACTTTTTCCCCATTTCGCACCTTTTTTAATTTTTTTGTGTTCTTTTCTGAAAAAATGTCAACACTGCTAAAGTGTAGTGTGTTCTTTTCAATAAATGTCACTCTATAAAATAAATAAAATGGTGCACCTTTCACACTCTATATTTTTAGAGGGGGAGAATCGCACGATAAAACAGCTGACATTTGTTTTGTTTATGAATGTGTATTTGTGTTAAGAAACGAAAAAAAAAAATATATATACAAAATAGAAAATATTACTACCTTTTTATGTTCTGAAAAATGTTGATGACTTGTTGAATTCATCTTCATCATCTTATGATGAATACATATTTTATATGATTCTGGAAAGAAATCCATAACCGTCAAATTTCATAGGACAATGTCTCCTACTTCTTATATATGTAATGTATGTTTATATATGTATATAATTTTTATAGTTTAAGAAGGATTTGCGTATTAGTCGGGAAGGTGCCATTAGTCTTTTTGAGAAAAAACAAAAACAGCTGTACATGAAAAAAAAGTGTTACACTGTTGTGATTTTATGTTCCATTCTGACCATTAAAAATGCGACATCTTTAAAATGTGGGGTAAACATTATAAAAATGTACATAATAAAGGTGTAACATTTTATTTCAGAAAAGAAAACACCATTAGTTTCAACGCGTACGCCTCTTAAGACTGTTGTTCTTAATTTCGCTTCGTCTTTTAATGCCTTTTATATATAGTTAAAGTGTAGTAAATTTTTAAAAATTAAACAAATAATAAACGTCTTAATGTAAGTGAATATTAAAGTTATTAAATTTTATAAGAATCAGTGTTAAAATCAAGATTTTATTTAAATAAATCAGTGAAAGAATGGCGATCATCACATGCATAAATCATTGTGTTTGCATTAATTCTATTGTTGTTGTTGTATTTAACTGTTGCATTCAATTGTTATT
The DNA here is from genome assembly GCA_916048285.2 of Bellardia pandia. Taxonomy (NCBI): domain Eukaryota; kingdom Metazoa; phylum Arthropoda; class Insecta; order Diptera; family Calliphoridae; genus Bellardia; species Bellardia pandia. Next base: position 93,289,994 of record OU696531.1, on the reverse strand, counting down.
GTTGCTTTTCTATACAAAAGCCCTTTACATGATTTTGTATGTATGATTGATTTCGCCTAATGCTGTGTATTAAATTTGTTGTTGTTTTGCTAGTAAAAATATAAAGAGCAAATAAGAGTAAAATTAAAATAATAAAAGCAGAGCAAGAAAAAGTAAACTTCATGTAGAAACTGAAGTTATGTTTTTGATATTTGTACGTGGTAGAGTTGTGAATTTTATAAATAGTGTAAATAAAACGGAAATCGGTTCGGTCGTTTAATTTAAAAATATGTAATAAGTTAATTTAATTTGTATTTAAGGTAAGTTTTTTATGCAATTAAAATTTTAATATATGTATATGTATACATATATTTGTAATTGTACTAACAAATCTTTAAGAAAAAACTAAAAATGTGATATTATTAAGATTGGCATATTTGAAATCGTTGAAAAGTTTCCTATAACATGGGTTTATCCAAAACTTCGTCGGCGCTCATGAAAATTTTGATTTTTGCAACCTCGTTTGCTCTACGGGCGCCACTGTGCGGCGAGTTGATATCTAGCATCTGAAATGACTCTTCTGGGTGCCATGAAAATTTATACCTACTGCAAAACTCCTGGCTTGCTTTTTTCGTATCTCAGCCATCGATCGTTTTTCAACTTAAACTTCTCTTCTAAAAATCAGAAGATTAACCCCAAATTTCCATACAAAATTTTCTTTATAAACCTCTTATAAACCTGTTGTAAATTTTATGAATAAGAGCATACAAAAATAATATTGTGTTGAAAAGAATGTAGGTATTTCAAATTATAACTGAAATGCTATTTGACCTCCATGTATATTTGCCTTTTAGTAGTGCACGAAAATTGAAGAAATCACCTTGTTCTAATTCATGGACAATATAATTTTTATTGGTCACCGATATTAAGTTTGCCCAATCGTGTGAATGTTCTTTTCTATTTGCGCATGTACAGTATCATATGCAAGATGCGTATGACCCACGACACATTATTTGCCACCATTGCAATAGTGGCAAGTATACAATTTTGACGTTTCAAAAAGCCAAAATCAGAATTCTAAAGAAGTTCTTACAGAAAAAATATTTATTTCTTTTTACAAAAATATAAACAAAAGATAGTTCTGAAAGAAAGAGATAAATATAAAACTGGATTATCTTCCGTCTCGTGACACCTCTGAATACTTTGTGTCGTTGAGTAAACATCAAAGTGGTTTTAAACTGTTCACTTGTTATTAAAATTGTTTTTGTGTACATTTGAATAAATAAATGAATCCAGAAATCATATTAAAAAATATTAGTATGAAAACGTCATTGAAACTAAAATCCTTTATAACCTTGCAAATGCTGAGTTTTTAGAGAAAATAAGCTCAATCTGTGATCACTTCTTATTCATATCAAAAATTGATGGATTTTATGAAAATATCAATAAAAATTAAGTTCTTTATATTTTTACTCTTGCTGTATATTTTGTTAGTGTAAAGCAAAAATATGCTAAACCTTTTTGCAAATGCAATGATGCAATACCATTAGCACAAGATTGTGAATTGCGCTATTGTGTATTCACCAGTTCCATTGCTGTTGTTGTATTTAGCGGTGTTTAGTTTTGGTTTTCTAAAACATGCGAACTAATATTAATTCGACTTGTTATAAGCCCCAATTTACACGAAGCAATTTTTATTGTAAAGATTGATACAATTTCTTTCTTGAAATTTCTTCGGTGTTTAGACAGCACAATTCTTATTGCTTAAAACGCTGTTATTTTTATTTGAGAGTATACACACATATGTAATACGTATAAGAGAATAAAACGAATTGCAAGTACAAGCAATTGTGTCTCGTCTTATCTTCCCCTCACTTCGATGTCTAAAAAAGTATGTCTCGTCTTTTCTTCCCCTCCCTTCCATGTCTAAAAAGTAATCAGCTTAGCTTAAAGAATTGCTTGGTGTAAATTGGGTCAAAGCAAAAGCCTTTAAGATTTTAATTTTTAAACAAGAGATGTTTTTTGCATATTTGTAATCGTATCAACAAAGCTTTAAGAAAAAGCTAAAAGAAAGTGTATATAATACAATTTCTATTTATATTTTTCGATATGGTAAAATCTATAAAGTCAGGACTTTTCCTAGGGTTAGAGGGCCAGTAAGTAGGTTGCCCAAGGGATATGCAACCAGAGTTTTGTATAGCGGTCTAGCTCTGGGATTCACTTATCGAGATCACCACACCATTAATTGTATTCACCCCAAGCCAGGAAAATTCTTCGAATTTTTACTTGGTCACAGAAAATTATAGCGGACAATATACTGAGCTTAGAGTTAATTCGCCAACTCCTCATTCAAGTCAAATATTTAGATATAGCCTAATAATCTTTAAAACAATTTTCTAGGGCTTACTGTGTTATTCTTATTTTAATGAGAATGCCTGTGCCACCATGTACTTTGACATCAGGATGATTTTTGAAACGAAAGGTGAATCCAGGAATATAAAAATTATATTTATTGGTTAAATGCGTCATGGAAATTAGCATAACACCTATACTTTCATTATGGATGAAGTGGGACAACTCAGATTTATATTGGCTTCAGAAACAATTTTCAAAAAACTCATTTTCTTGTTAAGAGTATTTGAATCATTTGATTCTGCTCTCTTAAAAGCTCTTGTATAGTGTTCTGCATGGATTTAATGAAGTTAGACATGTTTTGATTAAGAGAGGTGATATTCTAGGTAAGTGCATTTATTAAATTTTGGGAAACAATAGATTTAACTTAATATTGAAGCTAAACTTGGAATATAATGAACTATGATTGAAACTAAATTTGGACTTTTAAAGACTTACTTTGACTATACAAGAGATTGAAGCTAAAATTGAACTTGTAAAAGACCTACGATTGAAGATAACATTTAATTTTGAAAAGGCCTACGATTAAAGCTAGATTTGATTTTGGAAAGACCTACAACTGAAGACCTTCATTTAAAGCTAAAATTTAACTTGGAAGAACCAACGATTCAAGCTGCAATTTAATTTGGAAAGACCTATATTTGAAGCTAAAATTATACTTGGAAAGACTTTAGTTTAAACTTAGACTATATAAACCCCTATGATTGAAGCCAAAATTTAACTCTGGAAAGACGTTTAATTAAAGCTAAAATTTAACTTTGGAAAGACCTTAATAAAATTTAACAATATTGGAGAATGGAAAATGTTCTCTTACCAAACACATTCAATTGAATCAAAAATGTAACTTTGGAAAGACCAACGATTGAAGCTGAAATATAACTCTGGAAAGAAATTTAATTGAAGCTAAAATTTAACTTTGAAAAGACCTTCAATTGACTTAAAAAATGTAACTTTGGAAAGACCAACGATTGAAGTTAAGATTTAACTTTGGAAAGACCAACGATTGAAGCTAAAATTTAACATTTGAAAGACCTTCATTTGAAGCTAAGACTGATCTTTGGAAAGACCTTCAATTGAATCAAAAAATGTGACTTTGGAAAGACCAACGATTGAAGCTAAAATTTAACATTTGAAAGACCTTCATTTGAGGCTAAGACTGATCTTTAGAAATACCTTCAATTGAATAAAAAATGTAACTTTGGAAAGACCAACGATTGAAGTTAAGATTTAACTTTGGAAATACCAACGATTGAAGCTAAAATTTAACTTTTGAAAGATCTTCGACTGGAGCTAAAATTTAACCCTGGAAAGACCTTCAATTAAATCAAAAATTTAACTTTGGAAATACCAAATATTGAAGTTTAAATTGAGCTGCATATACTCCTACGATAATTGTCAAAATTAAACTACTACATAAAGAGCTACGATTGACTAAGCCTTAAATATTTATTCAAACTGTGTGGAGCTAAAATGTTTTCAAAACTGTTCACAATTACTGCTGCTTCCTGCATCCAAAAAGATAACCTGCTGTTCAACACATTAACAGCATGACGAAGGAAAGCAGCTAACGGTCAAAGTATTGTAAAATCAATTCAAGCCTACGCTCTTGGGAACAGCTGTAAAATTCTTAGGAAAACTGTCGCATGCACTTTTTGAAGATTTTTTTTTTGGAATAATCTTTAAGCATTTTATTATTAATATGACACCAAAAATAAGAAACCAGCATGAAATTTGAATTTTACAGTTCATAATGATGAAAGTATTAAAATGTACAAAATTTAAAAGTCAAAGAAGCAGCCAAATAGTTTTGCTAAGGGAAAACACTAAGATGTGTGAGTCCTTCTTAAGGGTCACTGAACATTACTTGTTAATTGTGTTTTCAAGGGAATAAACTTTACTAGTGAATAAAGGATGCTTTAAGGTATGGTCACACATGGCAAATATTTATTAAAAAAAGGGGTAACTACTTGTCTTAGCAGAAATTTGTTTCAAGTTGCTTACCCTTACAAGAGTTTTGCAAGATCGCACAGCATCAAATAAAATAAATTGAAATATTTGTTGTGTCTTGTCGTAAATAAACCAAGTTTTTTTTAAATAAATAAACGTGTTTAAATATATTTTATTTAGTGGTTACATCTTTATCGGCAAATATTTGCCAAATGAACATCAAATTGTGATACACCTACTCTGTTTCTGACCGACTTGCGACAATAACAGGCCAGATCATTTGGTGCACTTGTTCTCTAATATTTAGATTTTGGATTGATCTAGAGATTTGTAGTGTCATGTCTGAATTGTAGAATTCCTTGGACACTTGACTCCTACATTAACACTTTGGTAATTCAAACCCAAGTCGTCCCTCCATTCGTAGTGGGATAAGATGTCTGAGTTCTTGGTATCCTTGGAAATTTCACTCCTGGAACAAAAAGTACTTTTAAATTTAAACCAACAATTTAAATCTTTAAGACATTATTATTAATACATTTTATTAGTCTCCTCACATTGAATAATTACCATTCGACAGCTGAAAACGTGTTTGCTTCAATTATTTTAATTCATAAAACAATTGACGTAAAAGTTTCAGTTTCAGTTTTAATTTTCAATTTTCGTTTTTAATTTCTGTTTTTTGTTTGTTTCTTAATAGGCTGCTGATTGCTTGTTTATGTTCATTACTCATCTTTTGATTGTTTGTATTTTGATATCCTTAAATATCCTGCGCTATTATCTGACGTTTCATTCTTATGAATAAAAAGAGGAATATTAATTAATCTAGCGTTAATAATTCATTCAATACACACGGCTGTTATCAATACATTAATGAATAATAAAAGATTTAAAATGAACGAAATAAAAAACAAGTAACGAAACAATAAAAAATTAATGCTGCTGCTGTCTAAAGGATAAAGGACGCAAGCAACAAAGTGAGACGCAAAAAATAAAAGGAAGTAACAATACAGGTATAGTAGACTGCATGAAATTTTAAAGCACTTAAGGATGTGGGTTTTGGCATTAATGTTATGGAGATGATATTTTGATTGTTAAAAGTATCAATTACAAGGATATGGAAATAATGTTATGTTTCGAATGATTCAATACTTAAGTAATGAGTCATTATTATGTTTGAAAAGGTAGTTTAAAGTTTAAATAAACTACTTAATGACAGTATTTGCTTCATTATGTAAATTGTATCTTTAAGGAGAAATAAGCAAGGAATTCGAAGTACTGTTTCAAAACTCACCTGATAAAACAAAAAAAATGCTTGTCAATGCTAAATAATATTTTTATTTTTAATTTAATCCGGACTCTGGAATTTATATATTTACCCCCTTATTCATAAAACTTGTCGAAGATTTATAACAGGCTTATAAAGCAAATTTTGTATGGATATTTGCCTTATAAGCCTGTTATAAACCCTTGACAAGTTTGTATGAATTAGACTGTTAGATTTCGGACAATACTTTGCTGATCGTTACTAGCAAGTGCTCTTTTTGACTGCAATCCGAAAAGGAGATATTTACGGAAACAGTTTCTTACAAACTGCCTATTTTTCAGAAGAGGAGTTATTTAAGGTTACTGCTTCCAAATGTCTGTTCCAAATTCTCTTGATAAAAACACAAAAAAACTCTAGCCAACGACGAATATCACTTCCTTGATGTGATTTTTGCAACGCTATTCAGACACGGAAATTGACTTGTTTAAAGTTTAGACATAATTTTCTTAATCTGTATGTATCTGGAAAGGAGGCATTTAAGGCAACAGTTTCTGATGATCTGTTCATCTTTGAGAAGTCGTAAAATTTAAGGCTACTGCTTTGACTCCTCTGGGCAATATACCAAAGAATTGTAATGGTTGCACAGTGAAACTATTGTAAAACAAATTGTATTTAAACATACATCTGAGAACGTTGTAGATTCGGAAAGAGTTTCTTTTTTCAAATGCTAGAAATTATGCGGCAACATGAAATAATTGTTTAAAAGTGACCTGATACATTATGAAGTATGAAATTGAAATTATTTGCTGGTTCATATTAACATCCACAAATTGTTAAGGAAATGCTTCAAATAATTTTAAAATTTAGGCGACCTGAAGTCCTATAAATTTTTCAGCTGCTCTGTTACTACTTTAGCATTTTTGTTATAGTGTTAATGTGTTAAACAGCAGGTCATCTGTTGGACATAAGCAGCAGGAATTGTGAAAAGTATTGAAAATATTTTAGCATTGTGTATTTATAAAATTTATACTAGTACAATTTTATTTTGTACAGAATGCAAATTTATTTGTTATTTAGGTTATTTTTGGAGTGTATTCGAATCTAGCACAGTGGCTCAGAATCGTTTTTCATTGGTCAAAAATCTGTAACTTTTTAACCGATGCCGATATTTTAGTAATTTTTTTTTTTGAAGAGAAAACATCTCGAATTTTTCTGCAGTTTTTATGTAGTTGATGAGAAATTTAAGGTCAAAGTTAAGCTTTTGACTTTTTGTAACATTTAGTATAATTTTGTTTTGGTGGCACATGCAGATAAAAAAAAAACATTTTAATAATAGCCAGGATAATTTTGTGAACAGGTATCCACTTTATCAATTCTGCAACTGGGGCCAAATTACCGCATTCGATATCGAGTAAAATTTATCGTAATTTTCTTATTTGAGATTATGGCATTCGATATCGAGCAAGGAATTTGGTACATTTTATCATAATTTCGGTATCGAAATAATTTTTCGATACGATAGCTCATTCGACCATGGCCCCTGGTTCGAATAGAAACGGGTTTTTATTGTGATTTTTTCCAAATATCTTTTATTTGCTTTGAACTGGTCGAAGCCTGCGAGTCATCAAGATGTTTTATCAATTTGTACCATTGAACAAACGACAACATGAACATGAACTGTATCTGAAATATTTTCACATAAGGATTGCTTGTATTGTTTTTGTCCAGAAGAACCATCACATCCCCATTTGCGGTTTCCACATTTCTTCAAACCATTTAAGTGATTGTAGCAAGCGTTGAGCTGTATGATAATAGCGTGTTCACATATGCACCTTAATTGCGTTAATCGCAATTAACGCATTATTGAGCTCAATATTCCATATAAAAACTAAATTAATTATTGCGCAATAAGTAGTACTAAATTGTTATAATATTGAGTAAGATTTCGAATGCAACACTATTCACAACTGTGTTTAGTGAACAAAATTGTATAAAATGGCAAATGCCAACAAATGAAATCATTGAAAAGTCAATGTGAAGGTAAGTTTGTTTACATAGAAACACAACAACCATTTAGAATATTTTTTGTATTGTTTTCCAACTGTCAAACGATTATTGAGTAAGCTGAAAATTGCATATGCCTGAACACTTAAAATAATATTGTCAATTAACCGAATATTGACTCAATTAAGTTTCATATCTGAACACGCTATTAAGTACATCTTGGAAGTTTTACCTCTGCCGAAATGAGTGTGACCGTAACAGTGTCCTTTGGTGGCAAACAGTCCTTCTGAGCAACAGTTATGTGATGATAGAATGGAAACACATTTGAGCCTTTTTCAATCAAACGCAATCTGAGCTGAGTATTTGAGTATTAACTTCAATTCCAAAAATAATGCTAACGCCTCTTCAATTGAGAATTGTTTTTCATCACTTGGCGTTGAAATAATCTTAAGCATTTGTTTTGTTCTTACTGGACTAGCGTTAATAACTGTTAATAATATCGATTTTTGTGAGTTGTTTTTCTGATCGCAACTTATATTGCAAAGTTTCTTGAATATTTTCACAACCGATTTCTTCATTGACATCCTTAAGTGTCCGCCTTTTAGATCTATCACTACAGTTATAGACTGATGTTGGTGGTCTTCCAAGATTCTTTTAATTTTTACTTTCTAAAGGTACCTGAACAGTAGGTTTACCCTCTAACCAGTTTGCAAAGCTGCTAAAAACTTATATTTACTCCATCCAACTTTTTTGTAGCGTTTTTGATGAACACAGTTATTTTATTTTGTATGTCCAATTGTATATCGGTGCTTTACTTCGCTTTGAAAGTAACTTAAAACATCTTCCTGCTTTTTGTTTCTAAAATATTTTTCGGACAATTCTTAATAGCTTTTATAAATATTTTAAAATTAGTTTGTTTCTGCTTAGATATGTTTTAGCAACCGAGTTTGTATCCAAACACCTCCGGTTTTTATTCTTTTCTTACATGAATTACATCATATTCTGTACCCAGTTGGCATAAACAGATAGAATCAAAAATTCCTAAAAAACTAAAAAGGGCTAAAAATGGGTAAAAATTCGTTAAAATCCTAAAAATTTTAATAATTAGAATTACAGGAGGCATATGTATAATTTGAGTAATTTCATTCAAATGAAAAAAGTATTCTACAGGCGTGTCCAAGCAGGTGCATAAATATATATGGGGTTAAAGAGGACTCTGTCAGCTTTCTGCTGATGGTAAAATTTTTTTAATTCCTTATGATCTGCAAAAGTTCTATTCCGCTGAAATTCCAATTTGACAAGAATTTAGTACCTTAGAAAATATTAAATATCACTCCAGAATTAATGGGTAGAGTGCTATGGTATAGTGTCTCTTAAAGACTACTATAAAACCAATATTATAAAACCATTCAACCCATTATCGATAATAGTTTGCGAGAAATGATAATTTCCTTCTGATCAAATTTAGAAAAATTATTTTTTTTTCTTAAATAACGTTAAATATTTCTTTTTAACGCCATACCACGCCCAAAATTGCCAATAGTTTGACCTAATTTTTTTTTTGGCTACCCTAGTTTTAATATGTTTACTATTGAAAGCCATTACAATTTTGGAAATAAGCGACAACAAAAAATTAGACTTTTGACCGATGAAATTAAATTCTGAGCCACCGTGCGTGCGTAGGTCTCTATGTAGTTCAATTTCAGTTTCAATAACTTGGAAAATTTAAATGATTCTGCAAAAAATATTGTTTAATTTCAGTTCTCTTAACTTCAAGTAATAAATAACAAAAGTTTATTATTCTTTTTTACAAAAATCTTCCATAAATGAACAGATTCGAAAATAATAATCATCTGTTTCTGTTTCATTTCGAAATTTCTTGAGGACTCTTTACAAAATTTTCATCTGTTACGCTGTTGGAATTTTCTTTAAGCTAATAAAGAAATCTTACTCAGTAGTAGACACTACTGGTGGATTTCGTTTTTGTTTTTGGTAAAATGCAGCAAAATTAACAGTTAATAGAATTTGTCTTAGTGTTAATATGTTAAACAGCAGGTAACTAAAGCAAAAGGACTCTTTGAAACACCGACACTCGCATTTTTATAGATTTGCAAAACTAAAGAGAACAATTGAAATTAAGCTGGAAATGACCTGGTGACATACTGCAATTCTATTATAATTCATAATAGCAACTGGACACAGCGGCACAGTAGTAAACAGCAGTTTTTAAAAGTACTAAAGATAGAAGCTGAAGAAAAAAAGCTGCAAATTCATTTTGGTGTACAAAAGGACGTTTGTCCTTATTTAGCTAAATCGGGGTAGGTGTTGAAACAAGAATTCTTAGAATATCGATGAGAGAGAGTAAAAAAGGTGAAAAATCACTTTCTAAAAGTATTTTCCAATGAAAACTTGTTCATTACATGTTAGAATTGTAAATAAGAAGGTGTACTGTATACCTTGTACATTACTTTGTGGTAGTTTAGTAGGTACTGGCTTATAATCTGCTAGAGAGTTACTACTTCATTAGTAATTTGACAGATTCGACTCTAAATGATATTTTCCTATCTGGTCGGTATTGTCAGAAAGGGCTAGAAATGGTGAAACCGCTGCCATGAATTGCAGGGAAATGTTTGAATGTTTAATCCATTAAACTTGTAGCTGACTAGAGTCTTATCTAATTCCATGGACACTAGTTGCAAGTTCCTATAATTGGTGAGCACTCCTTTTGTGGGCACTGGTGACTGTGGTGTAAACACAAAATCGCGAAAAGAAAAGATAATTGGTTAAAAAACAAATTTCGGTCAACCAAATTATCTCTAGGTGCTGTTGCAGAAACAACAGAGCCAGTGATGACAATTGAGGAATATGTTGGAGGGAACAGAGGCTGCGGCATGATTGGTAGATGGCCCGTTCTCAGACGGAGTCAACGGTACAGTCTGGTTGGGGTCTGCAACAAAGGTTGGCTCAATTGGACCGAGAACAGTAGTGGTTGGTTGACGGCGAGAGGCTGTGAGCTAGGTTGGACTGTGTTCGTTCCAATAATTGCCTCAGGCTGTGTCAATTAACTAAACTACGTATGGTTGAAATTAGATAGTTCAAGCATTATAGCAAGGGTGTTTGTACATACATCATACAATGGGTTAGTTGGCCGTTTGTCAACACGGTGTGAAGAACTTGGGTTGTACTTTGGTTGTACTTTGGTTGACTCTTGTACAAACAAATCATTTCTACGCAGAGAATTGAAGTGATCGCACTTTCAGACCTTCCATGTAAATCCCATATAGATGCAAAATTGACTCCAATGAAATTGAAATTAATCCCAATTAATTGGCTCATTGGCAGAAACTCTAAACTAAGTTTAGATTGCAAACTCTTACTTCACAACTCAATCATAAAACCTATATGGTGTTATGGAATCCAGCTATGGGGAACAGTCTCAGCTTCAAATGTAGACAGAATTCAATGACGCCAAAACAAATTGCTACGAATGATCACAGTTGCCCCCTGGTACAGTGGGTGGCCAAATTATTAGTTACACATGCAAAATTGTTTAGTTTGAAGCCGTATAACATTTTAAAATAGTGGAAATTTATGCTTTTATTTGTTCTTTTAGGTAAATTAAGTGTTTCTAATTCAAATAAAAATAAATTCTTTTGTCTTAAAAATATATATTTGAGGAAAAGAAATATTACAAAATTTTTTGAAAAAAAAAATCTTAATATTTCGTAGAACCTTCTTTGGCATCAATTACAGCTTGCACCTTTTTGGCATGCTCTGAATGCATTTTTGAACATTTTCTTATAGTTCTTAATCGTGAAGCCAGCCTTAAATCAATTTTATCAAAATTTCATATTTCACACTTCAGAACAGAATGACAGCTAATGATCTACAACTGCACTCTAATGTCACCAATCATTGTTAACACTGCACAAAATATTTAACAGTATTATCAGAATTAAAATACGAAAACATCTGGTACAAGAAATAAATTTATATACGTATTAAAAGCGGTTGAATCTTAATTAATAAATGTAACTAATAATTTGGCCACCCACTGTATATGTATAAAAAATACGAATATCCATAAAGACCTAAACGTGCCTTTGGTAAAAACTGAGATCCAAAAAAATGCAGAAAAACATTTAAAAAAGCTTCAAGTACATCCAAACCCAGCCAGCAACATATTAAATAATAATGGCTATATTCCACTAAGAAAAAGGGATACAGCGGATCTGAGCCGAAGGCAAGAAGGAAGAATGTCTACTTAATAAATAAATAAAATAAATAATGGTGAAACAATTTTCGTCCGGCACTGGCTGGACTAATAATTGAAATTTTTTAGATATAAGACTTGCAAAACGTTTCTAATAAAGATACAATAAATAAACAATAAAAAAAAAAAGATTTTTACCGTTTTGGCCCTAAAGCCTTTATTTATGAAGTAAAATGGACTTTTATATATTCACTGAAAATAGACGAATTTTTGGAAATAAAAGTGATCACATACTTTTATCCTTTTGATCTTAGGGCCTCAATTTAATGAGAAAATGGATTTTTGTATATTTACTGAAAATAGACCATAGAACGATGGATTAATGGATCACAGATTGTTGTCTTTTTGGCTCAAGAAAAATGGATTTTTCACTCAAAATATAAGATTTAAAAAAAGCGATCAGTGCCTTTGACACTAGGCCCTTTATTTACTAAGGAAAATTAACTTTTATATTAAAAACTTTAATTTTGCTTGTTTATTTTGCCGATAAGAAAGTACACTATGCACTTTCTTAACCAATCATAAATTTTGATAAAAAAAATTCAATAATCTGCAAGCGTTGTTCGTTTATAAATTGATTGCCAAAATGAAAGTTGCTAAAAAAATCACTCTTTACAAGAATTACAGCAAACTAAACAGTTTTCCTTTTTAAAATTTCTTAATAACAATTATGTCTCCTGACATAATTTATTTAGCCTGTACTAGTATATTTACAATACTATTTACAATACTAACAAGATTTGTGCTATTTTATTTGTTTGCTTTTTTTAAGGAAAATAACAAATTTTAAACAAACATCTGCAGTTTATTTTTGTTAAAAATTTTGGTAAATAAAAACATTAAACTAATGTCAACATGTAGACAAATGCTAGGAATGTTAATTCATGTGGAGACAATGCAATTGAAATTTCAAAAAAAAAAAAAAAAAAAAAGAAAGAAATCCAAATTAATGAAAATAAAAAACCGCCTTAAAAAAATTACAGAAAAAAAGAACATTATTACATCAATTACAACAATATAAATACAACAAACAAAAAAGAGATATACTTAAGCCTGGTGACAAAAGAGAGAAATCTTGCTTTTCTCTACTTACAATAAAAAGGACAATTTACCATGATTATGGCAAATTTTCTGGAAGTTAGTTTTTGAACTAAGGTGTGGGGTTGGCCATAATTGCACTTTTCATGGACGATCAGTGGTTGTTTAAAGACGGTGACAGGGCATAATCTTAAGCATAGAAATTGAAAGGATCTGCTTTGAAAAGAATTTCTTTAGAATTTGTTTAGAGAATGATTTGTCATGTTTTATTGTTTGAAGACTGCTAACAGGGGTGGCTGTGCCCAAGTAACACATCAATTATAAGGAGGATCTGCAATAACAAAAAAAGATAAATGTCGATTTTATTTTATTTTTTTTTTCTTTTTACAAGATCACTGTGAAAAGATCATAATGTGTAGAAATTTCAATGTCATGCTGTTGATTGTGTTTTGCTACAACAAGGAATATTTTCAGGATGATGTCATTTTGTGCTGCTGCTGCTGTTGATAATAATAATGATGTTGTTTGACAAAAGGACCACCTGCTGACTAGTTGCTCGTTTTAGCTTGAGGCAAGTTGCACAAATTGCTTACTGCTCAATTCACCTTTATTTTAAAGAACTCTAATATTTATTGCTTTAAAGAGTCCTTTGATTTGCAATTCCTAGTCAAAACTCCTGCAGTGTGTTTAGCTGAAAGTAGTTGTTATTGGAATTTGTTTGGCGGCTTGCCTTTTTGGAAGTAGGAGGTCCTTTTTTTGCTGTCAGTTTGCGTTTAATGGTCTCCATGTAAAAATAATCAAGCCAGCTAAGTAAATGACTTTTTTAAATTTAACATCTAAATTATTTTGGCGCGCTGCTACCTTATGCCTTCAGCATTTATTTAACCAGTACAGAGTTTTCTTTTTAATTAAAGGGACATTCTGGCAGCTGCATAAGACCAATACTCAATAGTTGTCCTATGTCTCTTTAATTTAAGTATTTGTCGTTTTTATTTGATTCTTTTTTTTTGGGTTATTTATTAGGGGCTCCTGTTTTGATAACTTGATTTGCAGCAGCCAACTACCCATTACTACTGTGTCCTTTTTTTTTTTGACAAATCTTGTTATGGTTTTGTCTTGTGTTTAAAAATCACTTATCTTAGAATTTATGTATGTTGTTTGCTGAGCTTGATTGCTTAATGTTTGACCATAGCAAAAGGCAACAAGGTGACCTACTAATTGCTGGACATCTTGTTAGTTTTTGTCAGAGATAACAAGCTAGGCAGATGTAAAACTTATTTTATTAGAATAGCAAATTGTTTCAGTATCCTTGAGTTTATTAGAAACGTTATCTAGAGTAATTTTTGGGTAATATAGATAATTACATTGGAACCTGCTCAGAAAATTTAATTGCCAGCTATGGCAATTTAAGGGTTTTTTCATTTGAGTGTCTCGTCCTTCTCCTCTCCTCAATTAATATTGAGAAATCGAAATTATTATCAAGAAAATACGAATTGTAATTGTGAAGACATAAATTTATATTGAGAAAAAAAACCAATTGAAATTGGTAGATCGCAATTACTATTTTGTATTATTTGTATTTTCTCAATATTAATTTGGATTTTTCAAAATCAAGTAACATTTTCTCAATATTAGTTTCGATTTTGGAATTTAAATTTTTTCCTCTCTGCTGGGTTGTTGTTCTCTGTCAGTATGAGTGGCTTGTGAGTGTGATATTAAATAATTGGTCTTTCTATGAGATATGTCTCTAATTCTTGAAATGGCTTAATGATGTCCACAATCGAATATCGAATATTTCGTGCAGCTTTTTGTCTCAAATTAGGCCATGGCCTTAAATTATTGTCATAGGAAACCATACGTAGTGTACGAATTTATCTACTGTCACAGTAAAGAACGCGACATTCCTTAGTCTTTGAAGTGAAGAAAAGTAAGGGAAACTTTATGATTTTTTGTTTATCGTTAGCGTTTTATTAGCACCGTGCTTAGAATGAATTGTAGGTTTCTTTTTAGATAATACCACGGTACCGAACGCGACTTTCGTACATTTTTAAAGTGAACAAATGTAACCTTAAATTTTGTTTCTACTAGTTCTCATTTTTTGATAACATTTTATTAGAGATCCGCAATTACTTATAAAAGTTTAAAACGAATATTTATTGAATAAAGATTGTAGACAACTAAGACAACATATTTTCATTAAAAATATTTTAGAAACTCAAAAGTCAGAAACAATTTGATTAGAATAAAATAAAATAAAAATAATAAAGTATATTTTTATAAAGTGGAATTCGATTGTTCTCCCACACATTTTAGTATGTTTTATCATTTTGTTATTTCAAAAAATTGGCAATAAATATATGATTTAGAACGCTACATACAAAAGAACTCGTTTTCATTTGCATCTAGAAAACTGCAAAAATATGTGCATTAGAAACATAATATTTTAAATTGTTTTTTAAACTAAAGTAGGATAATGTGATTTTCTGCTAATAGCTCTCATGTTAAAATATATGCATACGATTATTATTACTGTAGTATTTTTTAGAATTCTATAGAGTTATGTTGTCTATAAACGAAAAATTCAACAAAATAGTACCAACTAAACATCAACTAACAAAATAATAACAAAAACTTCAGCAATTTGATTTAGAGTTTACCACGGTTCAGAACGCGACATTTATATGTCTTTAAAGTGATAAAAAATAAATAAATATTGTAAAAAAAGTAAGGTTTGTTGTTTTTTCCAGAACGCTACACAGAAATATAAATCGTTAGCGACTGCATTTAAAAAACGACAAAAATCTGCACATTGAAAGTAGTAGTAGCTTTCTGTTAATAGTTGTCATGTGGAAATAAAATGCCTTTGTTTTTTTTAGGTATAATTAAGAATGTGACATTTATAACGCTAAATAGTTTTCGTTACGATTGTGATAAAGATTGGTTAAGGATTTAACATAGCTGTTGTAAATATTAATCTTGGTAAGTTTTAAAATGTGTTGCGAATCCCACAGGGAGTTGAATTGACCGATTTAATTTTCTGTTAAGTAAAGCGGAGCCAGTGCACTACTAGGGAACTACTTTCCGTTCTAAATGAAAGCCAACCCTAGCGAACAACATTCCTTCTAAAGAGAAGGCGACCGATGGGCGTTAAGATTTTTGTTATGACAAGTAATCAGGTGACAGTTTGGCCTTGTCTTTCTGTGAGGTGTGGCCTGGGGTAATCATTGACTGTACTACATCTTACAGCATGTGAGCCCACTTTAAGGGATCCGCAAAATAAAATAACCAGTATAATTATCGTTATCGATACAAAATGTAACAAAAAATAGTTTCAAGTATTTATTGATCACACTATTGGTATAGTGGGTAAATAATATAAACTCTTAAGCTATGTTAAAGTTGTCAGATCATACAATGTTGTCAGATCTGCAATGTGCTGGCAATGTACTGACAAAATTGTTAGCAAAAGGTGAATTGTCAATGCTTTTTCTTACAACGTTGGAAGACAAAAATTTTAAGTTCACACGGTTGTTAGACGGTTTTCTGAACATTTTCCGGACAACGTTGTAAGATCTGACAACCGTCTGTACAAAGCTTTACTTGTTTCCAAATTCAAACGAATTACACCAAAGTTTTCATGCACTATGTTGCAAGATCATTAAATTATGAAGTAATCGTTGCTGGTGTTACATATTAAAAATGTTCTTAAAATTAAAATTCCTTTCTAATTAATATGCTTCAGGCAAATCATTAATTTCATATTTACATGAATTTTCCGTAATAATATTTCTGTTATTTTTCCTTTATTTTCTTTAACACAATTCATTAAATATTCTTAAATCATAATTTCGTTTTTAGTAGTTCTGATGTTTTTTTTTTTTTTTTTGTTAAAATAAAATACAAGGAACCTGAGTTTTTTTCAACAGATCTGATTATGAATATTGTAATGTAAACAAATGAAATGTTATAGAAGAGTAGGAAGGTGGAGTACAAGTCTCTAATATTGTATTTAACAACCAATGACGCCACCAATTTCCTATTCTTATGTTGTACGTATTGTAAGTATTTATTGGTTTTCCAAGAATATTTTGAATCGGTGGCAAGAACATGTGTGTCTTTTTATCTCTCAGTTTGTTTTAAAGAATAACAGAATTTGTTTAGGATTTTAAATCGCTGGTGTATAACTTTTTTTTCATGTTAGAGAGATAATTATGCATAATTTGTGTAAGTTTTATGATGTTATTAGTTGAAGCACGTGTGTCTTGGAAATTTTTGGTGTATTTTGGAAAAAATCCCATAAAACTGTCATAATTTTCCTAATTTATTATAATTTATTAATGAGTTTTTTTAAAAAATATTTTGGGGAGATGGAACAAAATTTGTTTCAATATTTTTTTTGTAGTTATTTAAATATTTTATATACGACGCCATATGCTGGTATGTCCGTAGTTTTGAACAGCTTAATTCCTGGTTTTTATATAGACTACACAAATACAGTAATATTTGGTGCCATGATATATTTCCAGACGTCTGCTTAAAGCGAAGGTGGTGGTGGTCTGTGGTAGACGAGGATTAGGCTATAAAGAAGCCGGTAAAATGATTTAAGGTTGTCTCGTCTTTGAAGTCTTCTTTGTATTTTCTTTCAGCTAAATACTCGTATACCATCGTACTTATTTTTCTAGTTGATAAACTTGTAATATGTATTTAAAATATTGACATAATTCAGCAAAGTGGCGCAAAGCTCAACTGCATATAAATTAAACATTGTGCATCAAAATGGATCGGTTCATTCAACAACATTGTAAGATTGTGGTGAAGATTTTTCCAATACGAAACCTGCTCATTGACTCGATGCCGAAATGGCATACAAAAGCTTATGCCAATATTGTTTTCTTTCATTTGAAAAGCCCATGGTAAATACTATCCGAAATGTATAATTTTCAATGTGTATGCTGCATAAACCCAGAATAATTTGATTGATGGATTGGTATATATTTACTTTAAGAAGAGTCGCAGTGACTTTAGAAAACTCCTTAATATAAAACGGGGTCACTAATACTAAGTAAGAAAACTTTAAACCTTTCATAGTACTTATAAATTTACACTATGACGTTCGCATTATCACATAATTTTAATTTAATTCAATCCTTAAGAAAATGGTTATCAGTGAACTGTAGTGCCTGTTGTTTACACAGATGGCCTCATCAACGGATGACGATTGTTGGCATTGAGTTTATATTGGTTGTTATCATAGATATTTATACAAAATAAAATCCTTTGGAAGACCCTTTATTGTATCGTTCAATTGGAGATTGGTTCTAGACGAGACAAAGTTATTAATAATAATTATATCCTAAACCACAATAATGGGGAGGGTATATTTGATTTGTGCTGATGTTTGTTACGCCCATTAATATTGGTTTTACACCCACCTTAAAGCATACAGATCGACTCAGAATCACTTCCTGAATCGATTGAATTCCGTCCGTGTGAAGCTTGTATGCAGAGTACAGGTCGCAATTTTGAAGATATTGCGCTAAAATTTGGTAGATGACATTTTTCAGCCCAAGGACGGCTGGGATTGAAACTGATGTACACCGGTCTATTATTTCCCCTGGTACATACAAATGTCCTCCCGAAATAGGAGTTTAACGATCATAAATGTTTGAATTATGCAAGTATCCAAACAAATTTCACCATAAATGAGTAATAAATGAAGCCAAATCACATTTACAAATTTTATGACGATCGATCCATAATTAGTCGCAGCTCCCATATAAGAACCTCTTCCGTAAATCACTTTAACGACCATAAATCTCTTAAAAATGTTGATATTCAAATAAAATTCAACACAAATAAGTTCCATGTATACAGAAATGATGACACCTAATTTTATAATGGTCGGTCCATAATTAGTCGAAATTCCCATATATGACCCACTCCGTAATTCGCTTTAACCTCCATAAATCTTTTAAAATTATTTATATCGAGTTAAAGTATAACATACATAATATTTATATTCACAGTCAAGTCATGGCACTAAATTTTTGGATGATCGTTCCATAATATTATTCCTACATAGAGTACATTTCTGAAAAAATGTTTTATACATATACCGACCGACTATTCTTTCTTACTTGTTTGACTTAGTTTAGTCATTTATTAAAAAAAGCATATTTAATAAGATAAATATATATTTGTGTAAAGTAAGTTAGAATAACGAGAGATCAAACTTATTTTATCAAATATTTAAACCATGTGAACATATACATATTTGGAGTTATAAAAAAATTCTGTAAATTTGTTAGTCTTAAATCGAAATAAAACCAAGTAAAGTTTTAATTTTATTTTGTATCTAATGAAGGCTTTTAAAAGCAAATAAATTTAACTAAGATTAACAGCAGGTGAAAATTATAAAACACAAACGAAATTATAAAACTTAAAATCAGATAAGAAACACTAGCTAGTTATTAACAAACTCTTTATAAAGTTATAAATCAACAGGTGTCTCTTTTCTCTTTTGTTTTAGATCTACTATTTTTGTTTTATAGGACCAACAGCAAATGCCTGCATAAATTTTTAGTAATAATCATTTATGGTGTTTTTCTTTTTTTTAGTTTTTTTTTAAGTTTTAAACAAATATATATATATTTAATATTAAAAAGCAACAATGTGTAAGGTAATAAAATCATAAAAATTATAAATTTTTTTTCTGTTTTTTATGGATTTTGAAAAACATCATAAGTTTTTATTTTATTTTTAATATACATATATATATATATGTAAGTAACCTGAGTAGAAATATACATATATATTTCAAATATTTATGACTAGAAAATTTAAAAAATCAAATTAAAACAAGTTAGAGTGCAATATTCGGCTGTGCCGCATCTTTAATGCCCTTCACCTAAAAGTATAGAAAAAATACAAAAACTACACTGGTTATAGGACTAGAATATCCTTATTCTGTGTTTTCTATTCAGTCTTAGAGCAAATTTTATTAGTATTTTATATATTGTTTAAAACAAAATTTTACGATATACATAATTTATGTTAAATATTTTGAAATTTTATCTAATTTGGCTCGATATTGATATTTATTAAATATTTTGGTGGGTTAAATTGTTTTTGAGAAAAGGTTCTTATATGGCAGCCATGAAAAATCATGGGCCGATCTACTGTTCTTTTTGGAACAGTGAATTTTATGCATATGAAGATATCTCACGTCGAATTTCAACATAATAACGGTATATTTAAAATACATATTAGTATTAAAGTGAATTTCGGATGTGGACCTTATATGAGAGATATAGTCAAATATGGACCGATATTCTCAAAATCCAGCAGTTTGATTTTGGCATGTATGTGTAAAATTTTGTATCGGTACCATTATTTATAACAGATTTATGAGTATTGAAGTGATTTTCGGAAGAGGGCTTTATATGGGGAATACGATCAAAATGGACTAAATTTCACAAAATTTTGTAGAATGATTTTTGTGTGTATTTAAATGACATATATAAAGTTTTGAGTCGGTACCGATATTTATAAGATATATATAAAGATTAATGACTTTTTCGGATGTGGTCTTTATATAGGAGCTATGACCAATTATGGACCGACCATCATAAAATTTAGTACAACAGTATTTAAGTGAATTTTAGATGTGGACTTTATATGGCCCGAACAAAACAAAATTTCGTTTTGCGATTTTTTTTGCACGTAACTTATTTTTGCCGATTTTTTTTATTAATATTCCAATTTTACAGGCATTTATTTATCATTAAGCCATATTTCGGGAAGATATTTTTATGGGGGCTATGAGAAATCATGGACCGATTTTAACTATTTTCTTCGCCTTTGCTTCTTTTATCATAAAAATAACTTGTACAAAAATTCATGGCAATATCTGCAATATAAGTATTTCAAAAAATTTTAAGAAAATTTTTTTAAAATAAAAAAACAGGTTTTTGTAAACTTTGTTAATTTTGGTTTTATATTTTGGACGTGAGAGTTTTTTGCAAAGACACACGGACATAGCTCAATCGACTTAGAATTCCATAAGGATCAAGAATATATATATTTACTTTATTAATTGAATGCGCCTCTCAAGGACCTTTCATATGATACCAAATTTACATATAGTTCCTTTGGAAGAAATGTGAAAAAAATCAAAAAACCTCTAAAAAGGATATTTTTATCCTTTGATACAGGTCACCAAATATTGACCCCAGCACAAGAAAATTGAGAAACGTAGTCTTAAAATGAATCAAATTTTCATATTAGTCGGGAACTAATTATTTTTTCTCCACACAAACGGGGCCACCCTAATGTACATATCGTTGGTCTCATGTAGAAAGGCCCTAACTCGCTATTTTTTCGAAATTTGTTTTTTTTGCGATTCCAATGCATTTAACGCAAATACACCTCCTCACAAAAATTTATTGCAATAGTTTAAAAAATAACGCTTTTATAAGCAGTTGTACAAAAAAAGTTACATGTTGAATATTACAGTTTCTATTATGTTTTTACCTTCTCCTGTAAAGTTTCAAATATGCGAGTTAGGGCCTTTCTACATGAGACTATCGATATATACATACCTTCGTACCTTAGTTTTGGACTGACTACAGAGACAGACTCAAAAAACAATTTCGGGGAATAAATATAGTATCCGACAAACTGGTGGTGGTCCATCCGAGTATTGCGAATTAACACCAGTTGAAGTAGCAGTTGATAGTATTGTTCATTCGGAAGTTCATCTGAAATCTTAAATCTTAAAAAGTAAATTAAAAATATTGTAAAGCTTCACAGTGTTATTTTACTTACTCATTATTCAATAAATTCGTTATGTTAATAGTAGAGCGCAATTGGGTTTTTTCTATAGATATGTCTAGGAGGCTTGAAGAATCTTCATCATCCGAAGAATAAGACATATCCATAAGTGCGTCATTGGTCAATCTTTATATTTAAAGTTATTTGCTTTAAAAGCTTTTTTCTTCACAATTTGAAATATTTTCTTGATAAATAACCAAACAAAATTATCGAACAGCTGATAGGTTTGTAGCATTGCCAATGCAAAATAAGTGTGGCTTTATGTAAATTTTTATTTTAAATTTCAGTATCAACATTTACAATGGCAACATTAACCACGTAATGATTTGACAGTATTGTAACAACGAAATATTTCTGCCTTCGCTGAACGCAATGACGAAGTGATTTACAAAATTTCATACTTTTAGTGATTTACAAAATTAGGGCCATAGTTTCAATCGTAAGTTTTCATCTAGTTCAATTATAACTTCTATCGTAGGTCTATTGTTAATAGTTAATAGTAAAAATTACAATTTTTAATTATAAAGTGTGAATTAAATCATTGAATTAGTTACAGACCTTTAACCTAATGATTTTTTATAAAAATTCCAAATTTTTAAATTTTGTTTTCTGTAACCCAAAAATTCTTCTTTTGCATTTAAAATGTTAATACTTGTTGTGATCTTTATTAATTAAAAATTTATAAATTTAGTTTTTATTTAACGAATATATAAATTTATATGAAATTTTTAGTAAACAATTCGTTCTCCCTTATTAACTCTAATCAGTGTTAATTTAATGTGGCTGTGGGACTGTGTTTTTTTTTTTAACCAAAAAACTTTTGTTTCTAAAGAATTTAAAAGAAACACCAACTCCTTAAGAATACCACGTTAATTAGCGCGAAACATGTTCATAAATTTTGAAAAGATAGAACATGATTTTTCGTTGTTTTTGTATTAACCTGAGCAACGAACAATAGAGTAACAGGTAAAACAAAGACAAATGAAAAGTATTAAACGTAAAATGTATAAATACATGTAAATAATTCCTAAAAGACATGGAATTTAATATGCAACAGATGATACCGTCAGCCAACAGTTTAAACACACAAATACTATACAAAACGTACGACAAATTATACTAAGGGAAATTCGAATAGGGGCAAGTGTAAAATCACATTATTTAATTAAAGTTAAAATTGAACTTCATCATGAACTAAAATCAAAAAATTTAACAACATAAAAACCCAACAACAAAAGGACCACGTCAAACAAATTTGTGTCAAGTGATTACGCTTTTTTGAGTAAATATTTGTGCCAAGTGTGACCCGTACTTTCACTTGTTGTTCCTGCACATGTTGCTGCTGCTTACACTGTTGTTGATGTCGTGATTGTTTTTGTTGTGTCTGCCTAATTTGTTTTGGTGGCTCGACTTGCCATGAATGCGTACCCGTACTGAACATTCGTTTAAAATTTCACCGGGTAATTTATTTGCTCTATAAAATTTTAAAAGTTCAGCAAATCCACATGATGGTGCTTTAAAATGTGCCTTCTTTGCTCTCATACACATCGGGAAGTGGTCGTCTCCGCATCAGGGATGTTAAGAAAATGGCTTTTTTCTTTTTAAACTCTGTGAAATTATTTGCAATAAAACACTATTCCAATTGAAAGTGGAAAACAGTCCACGCGTTTGTTACATAATCAGTCCAAGGTGTCATTAAATCGTTCATTTATTAACAAGTAACTAATCTTAATATACAATTTGTGTATACACCAATACGCCACTTTGCGTCTGGGTTACGTTCCAAAAAAACACGAATAAAAATTGAAACGACACAAAGTGAATTGAGATTTTCTCTAGCAAACCATGTAAAGATCGAAGTTAGGTTCTAGGGTTACGAAAATACTAAATTGTCGGCTTTCTTTCACAAAAAATTGGTCCAAATTGCCTTGTAGCAATTGTCTATATTAGTACCACTAGCATTATCGTTGGATAATGCTTTACTTTTTATGTCATCAAATAAGCTTTTTGCTTTTGTCTGAAATACCATTTTACTTAATGGTATTCTCTCTCCATTTCGATCATCAAAACACTTTTTGTGTTGCAGAGTTTGCAAAAGTTAAAATAAAACCCAAAACAACGCAACTAATTAGGTTTAGGTTCCGTGGGCAGCCGTTCTTGAAAACAGCTCACTTGGGTTCATCGTGTTGATCCCATTGTGTTACCCATTGGTGGACAACCTGTCAGTTCACTCCGCATTGGTTGCTTCCCTATCAAACCATCCAGATTCCCTGGCAAAGGTGTTGACGCATCTTGGATTTATCCATGATAGTTCACCCAAAAATGAAAGAAAGGGTGCGTTCCCTTTTCATCGATAGGGCCGGGCATTCGCAGAGAAAGTTTCCTCTTCCTCCTCATTGTGACAACTTCTACAAAAGTCATTATGTTGTAGACCGAGTCTTTTGGCGTGTGTCCCAAAAGTACAGTGACCTGTAAATAGAGAGACAATAAACCTAATTAGGGCGCGACGAAAACTAAGTAATGAATTTGTTCTTCCCACATCGAATAAGCGTCATGTTGACCGTGCAATAGAGCAGGTGATCTCGTTCGTCCACCTTACCTGAGCGAGACTGAACATTTCATACCGAACAAGTAATTTCAGACCTTTAATGTTAATGCCAATGAAGGGATCAATCTCATCATCAGCCAGTGTTGTACCTTTTTTGGGTAAATCATCAGCAATTACCCTGAATTGAGCTATGTCCAGGGACCCATATTAGCGTTATCTTAGAATGTTCCGCTATTTAGTTCAGAGATACCCGGCATTCTGTGGTTAACCTAGATGTCGGGTAGACACCTGCTATATTCCTTAAGGCGGCTTTGCTGTCAGTAAATATACATATATCTCCGGATACTCGATAATACTTCAGCCAGTATTATCGCAACTAATTAAGCAGCGACGCAATTTCGAAAAAAAAACGCAAAACTAAAATTGAACTTTATAAAGACCTACGATTGCAACTAAAATTGAACTACACAAAGACCTACTATTGAATTCAAAATTGAACTTTATAAACATCTACGATTGAATCTAAAACTAAAGTTTAAAAAGACCTACGATTGAAGTTATTATTGTACAAAACAAAGACCTACTATTGAGTCTAAAATTGAATTATATAAACACCCACGATTGATTGGCTTTGATTTGTATAACAAAAATTCTTTCCCCTAACCCTAATCAAATAATCTTCACTGTACTCGTTTTAAACCGCTTAACAGCTAAACACTGACTATGTATTATTTAATATGACTTACACACAATCAGCTATTGCAGCACTACCACAATAGTCTCTCTAAAGGTTGTAAACTATTTAAAAGAACCCTTTTTGTTTTTAATTCCTGGAAATTATATAACAAAATAAAAAAATTATGATTACGTATATAAAAGTCATACGAACACAATAATCTAAAATTTCATAAATGTTTTATGGTTTTTTTGTAACAGAATATAAACAAAACTAACAAATAAAAATAACCATTATTGTTTAAACTCGTACATAGAGATGAAATTTTATTAACAAATATAGCTGGCGCCTTGGTTTTACAATAGTATAGTGTCTGTAAATCGCCCTTATAATGGTAATAATTACAAATAAACATTTTGTTTGTAAGACTTTTAACCAAAACTAAACATTTATAAAATGCTTATAATAATTTCGTTTGTAGTTATAGTTTTGTACAGACAACAATAAAATAAAATAGAGTTTTTTTATGATTTGTGTTAAATGTTATTGGGTTTCTTTTCTGTGTTTCAGTTATATATGAAAAAGGATACTTTGATTTGTATGCTAATTGATTTGGGTACATTTATTGTTAAATTGTTATAATTTATGACCAATTTCAAGAATTGTGAATACATATATTTTTAAGGTTTTAATTAGAGTTGTGATTTGGATTTAATGAAATGTTTTTAGGTAGTAAATCCTTGTTGATTAAGAAATATGTATTTTCTTCTAAAAAAGTAAAATAAATTTCTGGCATGAGTCCGAAACTAAATAGCAGTCGCCTGTGTGGACTGTGTAGCTTTTTAAATGAACTTAAGTTGACCAGTTGATGGACCCAAGTGAGCTGTTGTGCAAGAACGGCTGCCCATGGCAACTAACCTCACCTAAGTTGACCACGTATGACTAACTACATATACTGAAACTACGTGGAAATATCTGTTTAAAATGGTAATGAACTATTGATCCAAAACCGCACTCGAAATATGAAACAAGTGATTATTGAAATATACGAGATTATTGAAATATACAGTATTGCAAGATATTTAAGCAATAACGTTAGTAGTTGTATTTTAGGTTCGAACGTAGTTCTTAATGTAGTCTTTTCAAAGTTAATTTTTAGCTTCAATCGTAGGTCTGTCTAAAGTTTAATTTTAGCTTTAATCGCAGGTCTGTCTAAAGTTAAAATTTAGCTTCAATACAATGTCCAATTTTAGCTCCAATCCTACGTCTTCCCAAAGTTCAATATTAGCTCCTCTCCTAAGTCTTTCTAAATTTAAATTTTATCTCCAATTGTAGGTCTTTCTAAAGCTCAATTTTAGTTTCAGTCGTATTTGTTTATTTAGTTAAATTTTAGCTTCTTCGTTAGTGTTTCCAAAGTTAAATTTTATCTTCTACCCTAAGGATTCCCAAACTTAAGTTTTAGCATCAATAGCAGGTTTTTACAAAGTTAAATTTTAGCTTTAATCATAGATCTTTATTACGTTAAATTTTGGATTCAATCACAATTCAATCGTAGGTCAGATCGTAGTCTTTTCCACCATACATTTTAGCTCCAATCCTACGTTTTCCCAAATTTCAATATTAGCACCTGTCCTAAGTCTTTCCAAATTTAAATTTTATCTCCGATTGTAGGTCTTTCTAAAGCTCAATTTTAGTTTCAGTCGTATTTGTTTATTTAGTTAAATTTTAGCTTCTTCGTTGGTGTTTCCAAAGTTAAACTTTACCTTCTACCCTAAGGCTTTCCAAACTTAAGTTTTAGCATCAATCGCAGGTTTTTACAAAGTTAAATTTTAGTTTTAATCATAGATCTTTATTACGTTAAATTATGGATTCAATCACAGTTCTTTTGAAAGTAAAATTTTAGCTTCAATCGTTGGTCTTTCCAAAATTCCATTCTACATTCAATCATAGGACTTTATGTCTTTAAGATTAATCATAGGACTTATGTTTTGTCAAAGTTTAACTTTAGCGTCAACCGTTGATCTTTCTAAAGTTCAATTTTAGCTTCAATCGTTGGTTTTTCCAAAATTAAATTTTAGCTTCAATCGTTGGTCTTTCCAAAATTAAATTTTGGCTCCAGTTTTAGGTCTTTCCATAGTTCAACTTAAACTCTTATCCTCTCCTCTCCTCTCCTCTCCTCTCCTATCCTATCCTATCCTATCCTATCCTATCCTATCCTATCCTATCCTATCCTATCCTATCCTATCCTATCCTATCCTATCCTATCCTATCCTATCCTATCCTATCCTATCAATTGTAGATCTTTCTAAAGTTCAATTTTAGCTTCAATCGTAAATAAATTAGTTGCAGTAATATTAAAATAACACTGTCCAACACCATTTTTGGAACAGAATAGCGACCCTATAATTCGGAAAGCGTATGTTGAGTAGATCATTTTTGTAGAACAAACTTATGGTCCAGCACGTCTGAGTTTTTTTTTACAGTGGGTCAAAGTTTTCATATTTTGGTCGAAGGGAGCATTATACTATATGAATAAAATGTTGTAAGTTAATGTCTGAGAGAATTCTTATGGTCAGAGTTGTATTGTGGAATTGTATGAGGATTATTTCTGTGGAAGATCTTAACCCTCTGACTGGTCTCTTTATGGGTCAATTTGACCCTTTTTTCAATTAAATCAAAAAATATCCTTTAAAAAAGGACATTTAAGGATTAAAATATTCTACGAAAATGTTTGACGGAAAATTTCAGTGGGGGTCGCCAAAGACACCATTGTTGTAAATAAAGCTCTTTACGATTAATTGGCAAAATTACACGCCAACACATACAAAGCAGGTGAAAACATCGTCAAGTTCGGCCGGGCCAAACACTGAGTTCTCGCGTCTAGTCAGCTGTGACTTACAAATCAGCTGTGACTTTCAAATCGGGTGTGATAAAATTAAGCATAATTGAGCTACTAAGCAGTACATATCGGGTGTGATTTTTACTAAAATTAATATAAAAAAAGAACAATTAAAGCTTAAATAAGCATGGCGGATTCTGTTTGCAAATTAAGAGATTGGTTTTGTTTTATTTGTGGACATTTTACGCACCATCAAAGCAGAAGAAAGATATTCCCTACAATTGAAGAACCATATTTTCTTTTCTTTGGAATACGATTTTTATGTGAAGCTTGGATACCAAAAACTGTATGTACTACTTGCGAAAGTGGTCTTTTGACCTGGTACAAAGGCGGTACTAAGGCGCTGCCATTTTCATTTTTCATTTAATGTAAATTACCTTTTCTAGGAATGCTCGTTGGACCCGATATAAGAAAATTATTACACGATGAAGAATTTTATGGGCATCTGTCGGATATGCAAAAGACAGCATTTGACTTTAAATTTGAAAAAAATAAATATGTACATACTTATGTACATAAACCACTATTAAAACAAAATTATAATTTTTTTATAGAAGTTGGCGTGTAATTTTGCCAATTAATCGTAAAGAGCTTTATTTACAACAATGGTGTCTTTGGCGACCCCCACTGAAATTTTCCGCCAAACATTTTCGTAGAATATTTTAATCCTTAAATGTCCTTTTTTAAAGGATATTTTTTGATTTTATCGAAAAAAGGGTCAAATTGACCCATAAAGAGACCAGTTAGAGGGTTAAGATCTTCCACAAAAATAATCCTCATACAATTCCACAATACAACTCTGACCATAAGAATTCTCTCAGACATTAACTAACAACATTTTATTCATATAGTATAATGCTCCCTTCGACCAAAAAATGAAAACTTTGACCCACTGTAAAAAAAAACTCAGACGTGCTGGACCATAAGTTTGTTCTACAAAAATGATCTACTCAACATACCCTTTCAGAATTATGGGGTCGCTATTCTGTTCCATTCAAAAACTCTTAATTTGTTGGACAGTGTAATCGAAATATTTTCGAAAAAATTCATTTTATGAATTTATGAAGACGATTGAAGTTAAAATTAAACTTTAAAAAGACTTATAAATGAAGGTAAAATTTAACTAAATTTAATAATATTATTATTTAATAGCTTTAATCTAAAATGTTTTTTTTGTGCTGTACATTTTCTTTTCGCAATTATTGCCACTATTATCTTCAATGTTTCTTTTTGCACTGTAACTGTCAAAACTTCAAAAAGTTCCAACAACAAAACAAGGAACTAAAAGAAAAAAAAGAAAAAACAGCTTTAAAAACCACTTTTTAACAAAACAATTGAAAATCGATTGAAATTTCTACACAAGCAAATATAAAAAACTCCTGCCAACTCTACTCCGTTATAAAGCTTGGGAAGTTAACCACTTGCGTTAAACAATTTTGAAAACAATATGGGGGCAGGCATTATAAAGCCAATAGAAAGAGGGTCCCTTCCGTAGCAGCACAAAATGGCAAGAAATTGTCTTTGTTTTGTTTTCGCAACATTTTGCGCCATTTATAAAATTGTCAAGGGAATTTATATTGTTATTTTTTATCCTTTCAATTTCTTTTTTTTTCTGTTTAGTCTTGTCACACAATAATTTAAGCTGCTGGGAGAGGAGTTTACAAGGAATGTGAAAGCAAGCATGTCTTAAATGTAAACAATAACAGCGTCAACAAATGTAAACAATACTAAAAGCTTTAGCAAATTTCCAACTAGTTGTATGAATCATCTTAGTACAAACATAAATACCTCTCAAACCAGAGGCAGCCGAAGAGAGTTAAGTAATGGCAGATAAGTACAGATTCGATATCTGTATAGGGTGTTTTTTTTACAGGTTTGTTTTTCGAAAAGAGATAAAACTGGCATTTTGTGGTCAAATCTGGCAACTCTAATGCCATTTATGTTCAGTTTGGTTTGCCATTTCATCATGAACAGGTTGACAAAAGAACAACGCTTGCAAATCGTGCAAATTTATTTCGAAAATAACGGTTCAGTTCGCGAAGTTTACCGCAAGCTCCGTCCATTTTATGGTCGACATAATCGTCCATCAGAGCAATTAATTCGGTTAACCATGGATCGTTTTCGCACTACGTTTACTCTATGCGATAATACGCATCCGCAGAGACGTCGAACAGTGCGCACCGAAGAAACAATTGCCGCTGTAGAGCAAAGTGTTGAAGAGGACCCGAATTAATGGAGACCGGTATAGAACCATGATAGCCGACTATTTTGTTCCCGAATTGGATGGCATGAATGTGGATGAATTGTGGTTCCACACAGCGCACGCCACAATCGATTTATTGAAGGAAACATTCGATGAGCGCATAATTTCGCGGAATGGACCTGTCAATTGGCCACCCAGATCGTGTGATTTGACACCATTGGATTATTTTCTTTTGGGATATGTAAAGTCGCTCGTCTACGCCAACAAACCAGAAACGTTAGGGGAATTGGAAGCCAACATTCGTGGCGTTATTGCCGACATACGGCCCCATATGCTCGAAAAAGTGGTTGAAAATTGGACCTGTAGAATTGGCTTTATTCGACCCAGCCGCGGCGGCCACATGCCTGAAATCATATTTAAACATTAATGGCATAAAATTATCCTTCCAATAAAGCCAAATTGATGGTCATTAAAACGATTTTCTTGTGTTTTATTTCAATTCGAAGTTCTATACCTCTCAAAACAAACACCCTATATAAATGTTTGTTAAATGTATCGAAGATATAAATAAGTGGGAAGTTAAACACTCTGTGTTTAATATCATAAGTGTTGGGGCAGGATATATGGAAGGAAGTAAAACAAATGTACAACAAAATACCCAGCAATTCTACATTGACTACTAAATAAGTCAAAAGATCCATCTAATCTAATGACTTGACTGACAGCAATTTTTATATGTCAGGCAATTTAACACGTATACACTCTTTGTAATCTAGAGAGAAGTTAATTCTTTACGTTATAAGTTTAGGTAAAGTCAATTGTCGCTTTAATGTCTCTAAGTAATCTAGATTGTGGTCACTTTAGGCTGTTTCTGTACTGCACTTTAAAAAGTAGTTATTTTACTTGCCAGAAGAAGTTTTTTAATGGAAAACAAATGCCCACGAAGTGTTTGTCTGTAAGGCATAAGTTGGTCTTTGCAATTTATATAGGGTTAATTGACTTTCGTCTAGGACATGCAAAATGTGACACAATGAAAATCACTATTTCGCGATACTAGATCTGCTGGGTATATTTATCTGCAATATGTATTGATTTGTCTTAAAAGCATACATAGATGTGGGAAATGTAAGAATATTTTTTGTCGAAGTTGTGTGTTATTCTCAAAGCGATTTTTATTAGTTTCGTTATTTTTTCAAACGCCTGTCTATAGACAGTCATATGCACTAAGTGTTATCATTAATCGGGCGTTGTTTTATTTCCCAAGAAGCCAAAGGAACTGTTAATGTTTGACTCATTTAAGTCGTGTATATAAAAACTTTAAATCAGTTCAAGAAGCCATTACATATAGAAATATAGAATTAAAAGAGAGAGTTTTTAAAGACATATTTGGGATACAATCGTAGGTCCTTTATTTGTTCCAAGTTTAGCTTCAACTGTAGGACTTTTCAAAGTTCTATTTTACCATTAATCGTTGGTCTTTTTAAAGCTAGATTTCAGTTTTAATCAAAGGTCTTTCCAAAGTTAAATTTTAGCTTCAATCGAACTTGTTTTCAACGTTAAATTTTAGTTTCTGTCGAGGATGTTCTTAAAGTTAAATTTTAGTTTCAATCGTGGGTCGTTCCAAAGTTAAATTTTAGCTTCAATCGAAGCTGTTTCCAAAGTTCTATTTTAGCTTCAATCAAAGGTTCTTCCAAAGTTCTATTTTAGCTTCAATAGAAGGTGTTTTCAATGTTAAATTTTAGCTTCAATCGAAGGTGTTCTTAAAGTTAAAGTTTAGCCTCAATCGTTGGTCGTTCCAAAAGTAGATTTTATCTTCAATCAAGGGTCTTTCCAAAGTTGTATTTGAGCTTTATTCGTTGGTCTTTCCACAGTTAAATCCTTGTTGTAAATTGTAAATGTTTGGTCTTTTCAATGGTAAAGTTTGTCTTCAATCTTGGTCAAAGTTTCGCTTCCATCGTAGGTATTTATATAGTCAATGTTTTGCTTTAATCGTTCGTCTTTATATAGTCAAAGTTTAGCTTCAATCCTAGCTCCTTAAACATTCCAAGTTTTGCTTTAGTTGAAGTTGTTTAAATGGTTAAAGTTTAGCTTTAAGCGTAACTCCTTATACAATCCAAGTTTATCTTCAGTGGTAGGTATAGTTGTTAGTTATATAGTTGAAGTTTGGCTTTAATCGAGACTGCTTATACAGTCGAAACTTTATCTACAATCGTAACTCCTTATAGATTCCAAGTTTAGTTTTATTTATAGGTTTATATATAGTTAAAGTTTAGCTTTTATCGTAACTTCTTATACAGTCCAAGTTTAGCTGCCATCGTACCTCTTTATACAGTTCACTTTAAAATCTCAATTCAAATTGTCACTCAATTATAGTGTCGAAGTCAATTATAGTTGTCGCTTCTTATGCAGTTCAAATTCAGCTTCAATTTTGGTTTCAAGTGTCGCCTTTAATACAATTCAAGTCCAGTTTCAATGGTAGCTCTTTACAGCTTTTATTGTTGTTTGCGTTTACTTCAAATCTGATTAATCTCCACAGTTTAGTTGCCCCAACTGTTTTTGTTAAATTTCATCAGCAACCCACAAAAACAGTTCCCAAAACTCTCACACAAATAATTTTTGTTTCCGCAATAACCTGATAATCATATCCCTTAACACAATAATAACCCAAGGCTAAATTTAATTGAAATCCATTGCAAAATCAAACTAGCTGCTTACAAGTCCTACGGCTGCAGATAAATATTTACAGAGATTTTTATCAAACAGCCACAAATATACGTACGAATACATTCTCATATATAATAAAATTTTGAAATCCAAATTACAGGAGAATGTGAATGTTTACACAAGAATTTTCTCAAATCAATGAAAATGACTGAGAAAATCATTAAAAGCAAAAGGGTTTACTAGAGTTATTGCAATATTCCCGAAATCTAAATAGAAGAATAAAATCAAATTGTTTGCATTTATTGGTGTGTGTACGTATTGTGTAAATGAATCCATCTCATCAAATATCCTTAAGGCTGTTTAATGTTGTTGTTTGGTTTTCGTAAATAAAATCAAAAAGTGTTATATTTTCATAAGGCAACAGAAAAGGGGTTATCTTCAGCATTTAAACCATTAAATGCCTTCAAGAAATATACGATTTTATTTTGTTTACTGCATTTCAATTTATTCAAGTATTTACTACACATTTCTTTGCCATATTATAATTGTATGTCAAATTGTTCATGCGTCTGTCTGTCTGTCCGTCCGTCCGTCTGCCTAACAGCCTGTCATTTTGTCTAAATGTTATTTCTTGTTTATGGTAAATATTTTCATTTTCATATTTGTGCAGACCAAATGAATTTCTTTTTGTTATTAAGTTCAACAAATCAATCTTTGTTTTTATGGTTTATGTAGAGATTTCCTTTTTGGTTTGATTTTGTTTTTGTATATTTATATATTATTTTTATTCGATTTTCGTATTTTAGGCTTTTGTGGTTTCAACGTGAAAATTCTATGAAATTTGAATTTATATAAAAGAATGTTTTTGTTTGAAAAATGTTATTGTCAAATTTTATTTACAGTTTTT
Organism: Bellardia pandia; assembly: GCA_916048285.2. NCBI lineage: Eukaryota > Metazoa > Arthropoda > Insecta > Diptera > Calliphoridae > Bellardia > Bellardia pandia. The sequence continues at coordinate 93,256,348 of OU696531.1, read as the reverse complement.
GCAAAATATTTGTGTTTGGAAAATGTAAATTAAAATGCGGTTTGTGATAAACTTAAATTCGATTTGTAATAGTTTTTTTTTATATATAAATAAACTAGAGAACGGTCATGCGAGAGTTTTAGTGAAAATAAAAACAATATAATATTTAAAATCTCTAAAGATTTTACCGCAAGTTTTTTCAAAGTTAAATTTAAGCATTAATTGTAGATCTTTTCAAAGATAAATTTTAAATTCAAAACAAGTTAGAGTGCAATATTCGGCTGTGCCGAATCTTAAATACCCTCCACCTAAACGTAATAAGAAATACAGAAACTACACTAGACTAGTATATCATAATTCTGTGTTTTCTATTCAGTCTTAGTGCAAATTTTATTAGTATTTGATATATTGTTTGAAAGACAATTTTACCTGTTGGTCGTAATTCACTAATGTGATTTGATTTGAAATGTTTTGAAATTCTATTTAATTTTGACCATTTATAATTGATGTAATTACCGGTTCTTACTGTAAGTTTGAGTTTAAGTTTGCCTGATTTTCATAATAATCTTGAGTGTAATTTTACAATTTAAAAGAATATTTTTTCATATTCACAACAAGTAAGAAAGTATTGTCGACTATAAAATACCCTACACTCAGAATACGTATAATTATTCGAGTTGTGCTTGGTCGTTTTCGTTCATTTACTGAAGACTGATTCGTTCATTCAATTCGTTCGATCGTTCACTTTGAACTAATGAATACAACTCTTAATGAATGTGATTTTCTTCTTGTCTTTTGATAAACAGCAGCTGAACGAAATTGATCCGTACACTATTGAACGAAAACCGTTCAGTTAAATGATCGGCTCATTCCGTTCAATGAAGTGATCCGTTCATTTTAACCCGTTCGTTCATGAACGACACAGCTCTAATAATTATGTACCGATCTCCACAAAATTTGTAGATGTGATTTGGCTTCATTTACCACTCATTCGTGGTGAAATTTGTTTGGATACTTGCAAAACTCAAACATTTATGATCGTTAAACTTATATTTCGGTAGGACATTTGTATGAGGGCCGAGTAAAATAATGGATCGATTTCCACCAGTTTCAGTCCCATCCGTCCTTGGGCCGAAAAAATATTACGTACTAAATTTTATTGAAATATCTTCAAAATTGCGACCTGTAATCTGCGCACAAGCTTTACATGAACAGCCAGCCAACCAGACGGACGGACGGACAGACGAACATCGTTAAATCGACTCAGAGAGTGATTCTGAGTCGATCGGTATACTTTAAGGTGGGTGTTGGACCAATATTTCTGGGCGTTACAAACATCAGCACAAATCCAATTGTGGTGTAGGATATAATTAGGGCTCCCCAGAGTTAAATTTCTGTTTAATCGTACATATTTCCAAAATTAAATTTTAAAAGGTCTTTCCAATGTTAAATTCTAGCATCAATCGGAGGTCTTTCTAAAGTTAACTTTTAGCATCAATCAAAGGTTTTTCTAAATTTAGATTTTAACTTTAAGCTAAGGTCTCTCCAAAGTTAGATTTTGCATTTTCAAAGTTAAATTTTAGTTTCAGTGAAAGGTCTTTCCAATGTTAAATTTTAGTTTAAATTGAAAGACTTTCCAAAGTTAAATTTCAGCTCCAATCGTTGGTCTTTCCAAAATATAATTTTTTGATTCAATTGAAGGTCTTTAGCTTCAATTAAGTGTCTTTCCAGAGTTAAATTTTAGCTTCAATCAAACGTGTTTTCAACGTTAAATTTTAGCTTCTGTCGAGGATGTAGGTCTTTCCAAAGTTAGATTTAAGCTTCAATCAAAAGTATTTCCAAAGTTAAATTTTAGCTTCAATCGAAGGTGTTTCCAATGTTAAATTTTAGTTTAAATTGAAAGACTTTCCAAAGGTTAATTTTAGCTTCAATCGAAGCTCTTTATAAAATCATAGATAAATCTTTATAAATTCAAATTTTAGCTTCAATCGTAGTACTCAATGTAGTTAAATGTTTGCTACAATTGTACGTTTTAATAGAGTTAAATTTTCGCTTCATTCGTAGAACTTTCCCTATGTTGTTCAATTCTTTATATGCCTTCTTCTTTAAAATATTATTTATTGCTTTTAACAAGAAATATATTTTTAACTCCATATCACTTACATTTAACACTTCCGTTTCCTTTCCTTTGTTCCCTTAACTCAATCAAACGTTCAAAGACAATTTAACAAATCAATTTATAAAACATAAAATATCGTTTTATATTGTAAAGCAATTATGTAATATATGACACAAAATCTATGAAAAGAGTCCTGTTGGACACTTTTTTTAAAGTTACAAAAAAATAATGCAGCAAAAAAACAATTACAACCAATTCTCAACTTCTAAAGAAGCATTGTCCCTGTCCACTGTAACCTAAAAAAAACCTAGTCTGCTATCTAATTGAATTGTAAAATTTGATTTCCTTTACTGTTTATTTCCTGCAATTTTAAAGACGAACAACAAAATGCTGCAACATAGCAGTAGCTATAGCGACTACTATAACAATAAGAAACAAATAAAAAGGAAACAATTTAGAGATGCTGTTTTTACAAGTAAATTTTATTTAAAGAAAATTGTCGTATTTTCTTACAGTCATATGGCAAGGTAAAAACATTTTCCTATAGTTTATAGCTGCACAAACAATGGCCAAGACAACAGGAAGTGTGTGTTGCAACAATTGGACTTTAATTTTTAATGCTGCATCAGAATAATATAAAAACAAGTAAAAAGGTATAGTCCGTTAAGCCCGACCATATAATACCCTACACCCAGTATATGTATAAAACAGTTTTTTTTTTTTAGCAATGGGCGCTATATGGAAGCTATGACTAATTATGGACCGATCATCATAAAATTGTACCATATTATTTTTATATATATGAAACATATTTGTGTTCAATATTATTTGGATACCAACATTTTTGAGGGAGTTATGCTCTTTAAAGTGATTTTCCGGAGTGGGTCTTATATGGGAGCTATGATAAATTATGGACCGATCTGCACAAAATTTAGAGATCTAATTTGGCTTCATTTACCACTCATTTGTGGTGAAATTTGTTTGGATACTTGCATAATTCATACATCAGTAAACCCCAATTTCGGGAAAACATTTGTATGGGGGCCAGGTGAAATAATGGACCGATTTCCACCAGTTTCAATCCCATCTGCCCTTGGACCCAAAACAATATCATAAACCAAATTTTATAGAATTTTCTACAAAATTGCGACCTGTACTCTGCGCACAAGCTTTACATGGACAGCCAGCCAAACAGACAGATAGACGGACATCGTTAAATCGACTCAGTTAGTAATTCTGAGTCGATCGGTATACTTGAAGGTGGGTGTTGGACCAATATTTCTGGGCGTTACAAACATCAGCACAAATCCAATATACCCTCCCCACTATGGTGGTGTAGGGTATAACAAATGAGGAGAAAAAAAGGAAGCACATAAATTATAAATGTAGCTGGTGGACTATAGGAAAATGCTCGTTTGAAGGGAAATTAAAAAGAATATTCAATTGTTTTTTTACAATTGAGATGTTGTTTTTTTTTCATAATAAAAATATCCGTTTAAGGGCATTTAAAATAAGAATAATGGCTGGAAAACTAGTAAATGATCAATAAGATTTTTTATGCAAGAAATTTTTAAATAATAAAATTTTTTATTTGCAAAGGGATTTTAATTTAAGTATTTAAGAGAAGACAATTGAATTGAAGAGCAAAATATATATTGGATTAATTAATTTTTACTTTGTTTTGTTTTGAATAGATGTGTAAAATTTATTGAATGATTTAATATTTGCTGCTAATGCTAGCATAACCTTGGATGTTACACAGAGAATACTTATTTATTGTGCCATAAAAATGTTATTGGATTAATTGTATAACTCAAAACTTAGTTGGAAGATGTTATTTCACCATGAGGACTGTTGTTTTAATTTGCTTTTAGGGAAATCATTCAGAAAGATTAATTTCATTTAATAATAATTAAAGCCATTATCATAGTCCTTGCTCCGGGGCCAGAAGTATGTTGTCGGCATATACCAGTAAAAGTTCCTCCCCTGGCAGCTCGGGCATGTGCGACATACACACGTTGTATAGCGCAGAGCCCAGTAACGAATCTAATCGAACTTTTAACGGTCAACCAAAAATCTTTCAATCCATATTCATAAGTTTACACATTATCTCATCTCACCCTGCTAGACTATAGCCATCGTCGGACACCTGTTATTCAGGTCCCTTGCCACTCAGTTCGAAACTACCAATATTTCATGCGCCGTAAATAGATCATTCCTAAATCTAAATTTAAAGTCCCCAAGTGTATTTCAGTCCAATGTAACGTCATTGATGTTCGCCAATATAAAGTATTAAAATAGCTTTCCAATAGGTGACAACAACAAAATTGTTTTATATTTCCCACTATCTCTAAAGCGATTTCCGGGTTTCAAGATGGAAACTTCCAAATTTCAGACAATAGTTAACCAATATCTACAAAAACTGCCAGGCATTAATGCCAGTCCTTTTCAGCACTAAATCTGCGAGCACATCAATATTACAGGATCTCTGTTTCTGTGATATTTTCTTCAACACATCGCATATGTATATTGAATCAATAACGTCAAGGCATTCGTAGTCCCCCTAGTTCTATTAGTTCTTTCGTCAGTCATAAGAGTGACCCTAGAAGTCGCCAAAGATTACATTAAATGGATCTAAATTTACTTCATTCCCTGTAGTTGGGAAGTATTCAATATTAAGGCCATAGTTGAACAACATCTACAAAAACCCCAAGGCATTAAGATCAGTCCTTTGTAGCACTAAGTCTGTAATTCCATCAATACCACAAGATCTCTTGTACGATATTTCTTTTCAACGCTTTGCTTATTAAGGCTGAAACAATAAAGATAATTCGTCCAGCGTTACCATTAGTTCTCCTAATCATTTCATCAGTCCTAAAAGTGTCTGTAGATGTTGCCAAACATTACACCAAATTCCATGTAGGCGGAAAGTATGCAATATTCAGACAATTGTTGAACAATATCTGCAAAAACCACAAGGCAATAATGTCAGTCTTTTTCAGCACTAAATCTGATCCCAGAATCAATATTACAGAATCTTTGGTTCTATCTTTTCTTCAACGCTTTGCCTATTAAACCTGAAACAATAAGGCTAATTCGTCCAGAGTTCTCATTTGATTTTCTAGTCTTTTCGTCGGCCTAATAGTGTGCTAAACATTACACCAAATGGCTTTAGGTTGGCTTCATTAATATAGTCGGGAAGTATTCAATATTCAGGCAATTGTTGAACAAGATTTATAAAAATCCCCAGACATTAATGCCAGTACTTTTCTGCACTGAATCTAAGCCACTTAATTGTGATCTTTGTAGTTTTAGCACGTACAACGTACGTTCCCTATTTAGCCTGGGCCAAATAAGTCGTGTGATTGCGCAGGTGTGTTCGTTTGCCCACTTGGTTTCAGAAAGCTCATAGTAAAACTTGCTAATTCGTTGCCTGTATGCTGATAGCGGAAGACCACATAGATGATCAATGCCATCATCAGGTAGCATGGAGCCATTTTTTTGCTAAGTTATTAGCAACAAGGTTTCCTATTGTGTCTCCATGTCCACGCACCCATATGAGTGAAACTATTAAATATCTCGCCTTCCAATTTAAGGATGTGCAGCAAAATATGAAGTAAAAAAAAGTTAAAAAAAATACTACTAATGAATAATTTAAAGGATTTGTGGGAGTATCAAAGAGATTTAGAAAAAACAATCACGCCAAAAGTCAATAAAGTTGATAAAGAGGCAAATTAATTGAAAACTGTATAAAAGTTAAATGGAGCAAACAAGTTTCTTTTCAATTCTATGGTACATCAAAAAAGATTCCTTAAAAATGTGAAACTAATTGTTAATATCTATTGCAGTAAATTTATAATATGTTGTCTTAGGTTAACAAATTTCCTTCTTAAATTCCTTTACAGACACACCAAAATAATCAATATAAATAATGTTGTTGAAGCTAAAAACCATTACAAATATTTATCTATATATTTTGTCAAGTCAGCCATAATCTCTTACTTGAAATTCAATTATGCAATCATTTGTCTTCGCCCCCCCCCCTAAAATAAAAAAAATTATATATAAACGAAAAATCCTCAGCACAAATAACAGCCATTAGAGTTCTTAAACAGTGATAATCATAATTTTTATTAACTTAAATTCATTTTTAGTCTTATTTACGAGTATTGTGCGAAATAATAATCATAAAAAAAACAACAATCTCTTCAACTTTAACATTTCTCTGTGAAGTACACTCACTTGTTTTACTATAAGATTTTCTTTCTTTTTCCTACAAAAGTCAAAAATTATAATAAAAAGTTGTTGTTGTTGTTGTTTTTTATATATATATATATATTTTAATGTTGATTTAGCATATTTTTATTTAGCACCCCCCACTTACATACAATATTTTATTTCTTTATGCCACCTCCTTCTGTTATGGCTTTTCTAAAAGCTTGTTAAAAATGGTGGCTGTGTAAATGAACATATTTTTGTTTTGTGGGCTGCTTTAGTAGCTTTTTAGATCTACTCCATCTTAATTTATGTTCATTTTATTTTCTCCTCGAGTGTATTTGTTGTTGAGTTTTCTGGAAGGAGAAGCATTTTTGGGTACCCTATAATAAATAGAACATAAATACGACTGAAACTTAAATTGAACTGAAAAAAGACCTACGATGGAAGTTAAAATTGAACTACATAGAGTCCTTCGAATGAAGCACAAATTGAACATCATAAAACCTATGATTGAAGCTAAAATTTTAAATACACAAAGACTTACAATTGAAGCAAAAGTTGAATTTTGAAAGATTTACGATTGAAGCAAAAATTTAAGCTAAAAAAATTAACTACATGAAGACCTAAAATGGAAGCTAAAATTGAACGTTGGAAAGATGGATTTTAACTGCGATTGATGTTAAAATTGATGTATATAAAATTTTGAAGTTTAAATTTTATAATTGCAGCTTAAATTAGCATTTGGAAAGATTTACGATTGAAGCTAGAATTGTACTTTGGAAAGACCTTTGACTGAAGCTAAAATATTACAATGGTAAGACCTACTATTGAAGCTAAAATTTAGCCACATAAAGACCTAAGTGTGAAGCTAAAATTTAACTTGGGAAATCCCTACGACTGAAGGTAAAATTGAACTTTGGAAAGACCTTCGATTGAAGCTAACTAAAATTTAACTTTGGAAAGACCTTCGACTGAAGCTTAAATATAACCTTGGAAAGACCTACGATTGAAGCTAAAATTTAACTTGGGAAAGACCTACGATTAAAGCTAAAATTTAACTTTGGAAAGACTTTAGACTGAAGCTTAAATATAACCTTGGAAAGACCTACGATTGAAGCTAAAATTTAACTTGGGAAAGACCTACGACTGAAGGTAAAATTGAACTTTGGAAAGACCTTCGATTGAAGCTAACTAAAATTTAACTTTGGAAAGACCTTCGACTGAAGCTTAAATATAACCTTGGAAAGACCTACGATTGAAGCTAAAATTTAACTTGGGAAAGACCTACGATTAAAGCTAAAATTTAACTTTGGAAAGACTTTAGACTGAAGCTTAAATATAACCTTGGAAAGACCTACGATTGAAGCTAAAATTTAACTTGGGAAAGACCTACGATTGAAGCTTAAATTGAACTTTGAAAAGACCTTCGTTTGAAGCTAAAATTTAACTTTGGAAAGACTTTAGACTGAAGCTTAAATATAACCTTGGAAAGACCTACGATTGAAGCTAAAATTTAACTTGGGAAAGACCTACGATTGAAGCTAAAATTTAACTTTAGAAAAACTTTAGACTGAAGCTTAAATATAACCTTGGAAAGACCTACGATTGAAGCTAAAATTTAACTTGGGAAATACCTACGATTGAAGCTTAAATTGAACTTTGAAAAGACCTTCGTTTGAAGCTAAAATTTAACTTGGGAAAGACCTACGATTGAAGCTAAAATTGAACTTTGGAAAGACCTACGATTGAGGCTACAATTTAACTTTGGAAAGATCTACGATTGAAGCTTAAATTGAACTTTGGAAAGACTTTCGATTGAAGCTAAAATATAAACTTGGAAAGACCTACTATGGAAGGTAGAACTTAGGTACGATTGAAGCTAAAATTTAACTTGGGAAAGACCTACTATTGAAGGTAAAATTTATCTGCATAAAGACCTGAGATTGATGCCAAATTTTATTTTAGAAAGATCTATGAGGCAGCTAAAATGTACAGTATAAAACCTATGATTAAAGTTAAAATGAAACTACATAAATATCTACGATTGGAGCTGAAATTTAACCTTCGAAAGACCTACAATTGAAACAAAAATTCAACAAATGTAACAGTAGTTTTTGAAGTACTTCTGGGAAGTATGTTAATATTTCATCACTGCCAACCCCCTAACAATTACGACCATTCATTCTTACTTACTCTTGTTCCCGAGATTTTTGTTGGTTGTTGTATTAAACTTTTTCTCTTCCCTCCAGTGTTTATCTATGTTTGTATTTATTGTCAGTTTCGGTTGCGTAAATTTGTTTACTCATATGTTCCGTTCAGAGTTTTTAGTGTTGTTTTGTTGGGTGTGGGAGTTTCTACTGCTGCCAGTACCTCAACCGACTTGTTTCAACAATACTAACTAACATACATAAGTGCTTTTAGTCTTTAATGTATGTAAATGTTTATTATTGTTGTTTTTTGTGTTATGTTTACGTTGTTGTTGTTTTTTTTAGTTATGTAAATTCCATAATTTTTTGCTTCGTTATTTTAAGATAAAAAAACAATCTTTCCTTTTGGCAATGTTTGGCTGAGGTTGTTCATACGTATTCCCGTTTGTATTTTGTCAAGGTTCTAAATTATTTGAAATTTGCTTTTCTTATATGTATGTATGTACATTCATGTATGTACATATGTATTTATGTATAAAGGAATAGAAGTGAGTAAATGTATGCATAATTTTTATGTATTTCATGTGTATTGTTAAATGCTTCCATAATTGAGTAATTTGAAGTGATTATAATATTTAAGGGTCTGGTAAAAAAATGATATTGTTGGGAAATAAAAAATAAATATATTCGACTGTATTAAGAATTATATATCATTCCCCTTAGCAAAATTATAGTTTTTTTTGGTGAGATATTTAGTTTCTTATGAAATAGAGACTCTCATTTTTAAGAAGTCCTGGAAGTTCCTTTCGTTTTATGTATATATTGTCAATGTGTTTTATACATGAGGTTTATTTTTAATATAAGATATAAGATAGCCAGAAACTTTGGGTCTACGAAAAGATGACTTCAATCGACAAAGAGACATCATCAACTTAACTTTTTTTTATGAATACTTTGTAAGAAATTGCAAACGTAATGCTAAACTAATTTGCATACATAAAACAAATTGAGTTAAGAGATTTTGTGTTGCAGAAGCAGAAAAATAAATTATTTTGCTAAATTGTAATTGTTTTTTTTTTTATTTATTTAATTTTTTTTTTTTAATATTTCTTGCCTTAGAATGAAGAAAGTTTTGCTCTATTTAATTTCGGCATTTGCATTTGTCGACATGTGAGTCATCCTTAAATAAATTAATAACATCAAGTGAGTCCTGGAGTAACTGCGGTATTGAACGTTTCTCTCAGATCGATCGATTGCGAAAGATTCTGCAGAAAATTCTGTTTTACAAAAATAGGTTGAGAGTTTGGTTAGTGGTGGCTTTCAGACACTGAAAGTACTAAAGTTTGGTCTTCTATATGAACTATTACTATTGTGGCTTTCTGTCATCTACATTATTAATTGGATCTTTCATGTATTTTATTCAAAAATTTTTCTATTTGTCTTAATGAAGTAGATAATAGTTAACATTTCTCTAAAGATCAAAGATTGTTATAAGTGTTGTTTGTTTTTCGAGCTCTACATAATTCATTCACATTTTTGTAGATTTCTAATAAACCATGAAATTGTTTTAAAGTCAAATTGACCTTTCGTTTAACTAAACTCTGTTTACCTATCCAGTCATATGATGGAACACAAGTTTAACTTGCTGTTTAGCACACTTCAAATATCCTTGATTTGTATGATGTTAGAATGTCCTTCATTGTAATGATGTGATTGATGAGGTTCAAAGTTATTTGTTGCTAGAGGTTTTTTGTTTGATATTCTTTTGAAAAAGAAAATAAAAGTTATGGCGAGATGGTTGTTGGTTTCTTACGTGTTTTAGAATTGTATGGAAAATTACATGAGTAATTATAATTATAAAAATAATTATTACACATTAACACTGCAACTAACAGATGACTTAAGGGAAAAGGAAAGAATTCTGCAAGATGGGTGCCGCATGTGTTATCCGGCGACCAAAAACGCATAAGAATGAAAATTTCTCAAGCTTGTGTGGATCGTTTTAACAAAAATAAAATAAATTTTAAGCGTCGTTTTATAACTGTGGATGAGACATGGATCCACTGCTATACTCCAGAGACAAAAGAACAATCCAAGCAATGAACTGCCCAAAGAAGGCAAAAAACAATTCAATCGGCTGGTAAGGTTATGTCAACGGTTTTTTGGGACTTCAAAGGCATTTTATTGATTGACTATCTGCAAAAGGATAAATCAATAAATTCAGAGTACTATTGCAACATTTTGAATCAATTATATGTAAAACTTCGACAAAAACGTCCCTACAAACAAAAAACTAAATTTTCATCAAGTCACAAGAGTGTTAAAACAATGGCTAAAATCATCGAATTAAAGTGCTAGTTGCTTGACCACCCACCTCCCAGTGACTTTGTTCCCAAATCTAAAAAAATCTATAATTTAACTGAGAAAAGTGCTACAATTAACGCTAAAATGGATTATATAAAGAGCTACAATTAAAGCTAAATTCGTACTGTAGAACGGCTATGATTGTTGCCAAAATAGGACTATGAAAATAGTTCCAATTGAAGCGTAAATTGGAATGTGGAAAAAAGAATGTTTGTTTGAAACTAAAATTGCAATATCTAAACTCTAGGAGACTGACTGGTCATGTATGTGTATTTTTCATTATTATTTTGTTAATAATTTAAAACTGGAAAACGAATAATGCCCTTATTCATAAGAAATTAAAGTACACTTCAAATGTACTTTAAGAAAATTTTGTATGAAAATTTTGTCTAAAAGCACACTTCAAACCTACTTTATTTTTATGAATACGGCAGTAAGAATTTAAGCAGATAACTCTTAGTTGGTGAATAGATAAATTTATCCTTTTTAAATAATAGAACTAAAGGTCTCCTTAGAGTTGTCCATTTGTGAATTGACCTCATGCGGTTAAAAATAATGCCATTACACAATTATAATGTTTAATTTTAAATTGTCCAACACTTAAAATAGACATGGGAATGTTATACTTAAAAAAAGGGTGTTTCTCTCTTGGATCCTATTGTTGGTGTTTTCCTTTTAAAAACCTTTATTACTTTATATTCCAACAAAACACAAATTTAATCTATTTTCACACCATTTAATCTTGTCAAAGAGATGAAAAAATGTTGGTTTTTTTCAAACGAATAATTAATCAAATTATTGATAAAATGTACGAGGACAATGTGCAAAGAACAATATGGAGAAAAAATAAAATTCGCATAAAATTAGATTAAACATGCACCCACTAAGTAAAGGCAGGACAAAGGAAACGAGAAGAGTTGTAAATGGCTGTTAATAGAAGGAAATATATGATTACACACAACCAGCAGCTGTTAAAGTGTTTAAAAGTAGAAAAAGTAACCCCAGACTCCTACAAACGAGTTAAGCCAGGCAAACAGGACATGATCCCTATTCTCTTTCATATAGAAGCATACAGTTCAGTATAAAACAATTATGCAGACGATTAAACACGCCAAACAAGATTGAAAAAATCCTAGAACAATTTCAGAACAATACACAAGCATGCACACACTTACAGAACTTACAGAGAAAATGTAATAATAATAGAAAGGATACGAAAAGAACATTTTGTATTCAATGGAGCTAAAAACCATTTGACACAAAAACCGCATAAAAATAAAGTAAAATAAAGCAAAGAATACAAAAAAAATAAACAAAAAAGTAAAACATAAAAGGATAACGCAAACAGTATAGCTGGTTATAGCAACAAATTGTAAGAGCAATGAAAGGATAACGAGGAGTCAGGACTACAAACAAATAAATGAAAAAAAAAGACTACTGTTTTGAAAACTTTTATCAGCTGCAAACCAGTTAACACGACAATTGTTAACTGAGTAGTGGAGTGTATCAACTGGCAAAAGACACAAACAAAAAAACTACGCCATAATAAAACATACAACCGAGAAGAAAGGATATTGAACTTAAATAGCGATACGGCTATAAATTTTCAACATTGTCAAAGTGTCAATAGAGAAAAGTGAATTTGTTTGCAAATGCGTGGCCATGTTAAAGCATAAAATTTGCAATATATTGAATTTAAATTCTCACAGGTTTTTACAAAAATTAAACAAATAATAAACAAAACAATTTAGAAACTCAACTTTCTATAATATTTGCTATTTTAGTCTAATTGTTTTAGAATGAAAATCAGAATTTCTAGCAATAAAAACTAATTTCCTTGCCACAGCTGCAAGGACTTTCGTTGTCCTTTATTTTTTCCATAATCATGTGTTAATGGAAGTGTTAATAGCTGATAATTATTATTGAACATTTTCTTTAAATTCTAAAACACTTAAAACACCCAACTTTTATTTTCCTTCTCAAAAGAATAACAATCAAAACAAATTTTAACCTTGAGCCTGCTACCATTACTTCATTGTGCTGAAGGATATTTTGTTGTAACATAAAATGTCAAGTATATTTTGAGTGTGCTATGTAGCAAGGTCAACTTGTGTTGTACCATATTAATGATTAGATAAACTAAGTTTAGTTAAACACAAAGTCATTTAGAGCCAGTTTTTAGGACGTAGTTCAACCATGTTTATTGTGTTAACTTAGTTTAAACTTCAAATTAAGTTTTTAGGATGTAGTTTACTTTATTTTATTTGGCGTTTAACCCTTCAAGAATGAGCGTTTAAACTCGATTCATATAAAATAAAAGCTGATTGTTTTAAGTTTTACCTTATAGCAAAAAATAAATATGTATTTTTCGAAGTAAAATTGGTTGAACGTTTTAAACTATTTGTATCGACCTTGTTCATTTTTATGATTTTTTATTTGGTTTTGCTTGTGCTGCTTTGATATTCCAATGTTTTTTTCTTTTGCCGCTTTTATTTGTTTATGTTTTAGAGAAATTTTATAATGCTACCACATTTATATAAGAAATTTTTAACGAAGCCATATTTTTATTATGTGTAAAATATGGTAACATCAAATAATTTGATGTTTCTTAAACTACCACTGAAAAACGACTAGGTGGATTAAAAAAAGTTTGAATGTTATTAAAGTTTAACTAAACCAATAACAAACCAAGTTTAATCCTTCTCCTAAAAACTGGCCCTTAGTGTTTAAAACAATTTCAAGGTTTATTTAAGAATCTAACAACAACACTTTTAATAATCTTTTATCATTATAGTAAGGTTAGCCAGTTTTAATTTCCTGTTTTGAGGTGTCTCAAGTAATAAATAAATCCACATTTGTAGCACTAATAATCTCAAGATTAATTTTTAATTTGAGGGTTAAGTTTTTTTTATACCCTCCTCTACAACAAGTGGTAAATGAGGGTATATTCGTAGGTATATATATATGTACGTACATACGTTTGTCATTCTGTGTGAAACTTTATTAATATTCATCTGAGACCCAACTAAGCTATGAGCGTCTATCTGTCCGTTTGTATAAAACACTCTCGCGTTCAAAATACACAATTTAACTTAATGAAATTTCCAGAAAATTATTTTTTATTTTGTAGAAAAGTTTGGTAGTAAAAAACAGCAAAATCGCTATAGTAGAATTAAAGTCATGGACCAAAATGTGGGGCAACCTCCATACAAATTTGATAAATATTTATTAATTTTTTTAGATTTTTTTTTTAAATATATTGCAGAAAATGCCATTAAATTTTGTACAAATTTTTATAAATAAAAGAAAAAACTATGATGAAAATTGTAAGGTTCGGTCCATGATTTCTCATAGCCCAAATCTCATCTTCCCAAATTATGGCTCAATGTCTGATCGGTAAACCCCAATTTCGGAAAGACACTTGTAAGGGGGCCAGGTGAAATAATGGACCGATTTCCACCGGTTTCAATACCATCCAACCTTGGACAAAAAAAATTCGCAATAGCTACAAAATTGCTACCTGTAGTCTGCGCACAAGCTTTTCATTGACAGCTAGCTAGCCAGCCAGCCAGACGGACGGACGGACGGACGGACATCGTTAAATCGACTCAGAAAGTGATTGTGAGTCGATCGGTATACTTTCAGGTGGATGTAGGACCAATATTTCTGGGTGTTATAAACATCATACATATGGTGGTGTGGGGTATAAAAAGAAGTTGCTTCAAAGTATGTATGTTAGCATACATAATAAAATACTTTATATTTGACCCAACGAAATTTGTATGGTTTGTAAATCATTCGCATAATATCGATCTACCATGAAATTTCCGAGTTGCTTAGTTCTTAGATTCCATTATGAATTTAAATTTAAATTTATATGTATATTTCACCTTAAAGTTCTAACAGTTACATATGTTAGCATATGTTCAGCAGAATAAGCCCTATAGCTCCCACATTATATGTGTACGTTTTCTGTAGCACATAACTCGTTTTAGTGTTTGGTTGCTTTGCAAAATCCTACAGCAAAGATTGTGGAGAATATTGACACTTGACATAATACTGCAGCAGAAAAATAAAACACAGAAGATAGATGCACATCAAACAGTAGCAAACAAATGCGATTTAAGACTAAACAAAATACGTAGATACATATTGTTATTAGCAACCCAGCAGTTCTATTTTCTTTCTGTAATTACATTAATGATTACTCAGGCCAACACGAATAATAGTGCCTTAAATTTTTTAGTCAATTTGTATACATCCAATGCCTCTAACTCACTTTTTTTGGCTCTAGTATTCGAGATATATACTTTTTTTAAAGTTACGTAGTTATACGATTTTGAGTAACATAACTGAAGAACAGTTTAACCTACTTAGTGAAAATCAATATTTAGCTACAATATTACCTTCATTCTGATATAATATAATATTTACTGCACTCAATAGTTTTGGAGATATAGCCCAATATATGACGAAAAACTATTATTTAAAATTTGTTTTTATTTTTCAATAATTCATAAAAAAATAGAGATCATAACAAAAGTTCCAAAATTTTCTACAGCCAATAGGTAGATATGTGCTGCATAAAATGCAATATTTCTTGTTGATATAGACTCAATAGTTTTAATTTTATTATTAATTTTGTGAAACTACATCTGGGTGTTTTCAATCCATCAAAAGTAGCATATACGTATTTTCTTTTAATCAGATAGAGTTACTTCATTTCGTATAAAACCAACAATTGTGAATGGATTTTATACCGTAGACAGACGACAGAGTTAATGCGCATTAAAAACTCACTAATGTGAATTAAGATTTTACCGTGGCAGACGACAGTTTCTGCATTTAAACTGCATTTAGGTAACAGCTGTTTGTTTGTCAACAACTATTTAATTATGAAAAAATTTGTTTGGCATTTGCTGAAAAAACAGGGGGCTAATTCTGGCAGTCGTATACGATCGAATACTTACTCGTGAGTTCGAGTTTTTTTTAACTTTTGGGGTTTTATCGAACTCACGAGTAAGTATTCGATCGTATACGACTGCCAGAATTAGCCCCCAGTATTTCTTTGAAAAAAAGCTGAAATTACTTTTGCTGAAACTGTTTCATAATGCAAAACTTGTCCATGCACTAGCAACCAATAACTTGAACGTGTTGCTACATGTGGGGACCGCAGTGGGACAGTCTGAAATAAGAGAAAGGCAATTGTGGGAATCTATTTTTATTATTTTAATTTTACAATTGTCTTTTTCTTATTTTAGAATAGTAAACAATTTGATAACACATTATTGATTTTCGACGATGTTGCCATATTGAAATAGCTAAATGCAGTATAAATTCAGTTTGATTTTGTGTATTTACGTCTAACTTAATGCGCATTAAAAATGGATAATTCACAAGTTAATTTGAATTAAGACTGTTAATGCAAATTAACTGTGTCGTCTGTCTACGCTATTAACAAGATATAGCTTGTTATATGCTTCAGACCTGTATGACTGAAGGAAGATAATGGAAAATTTATAATCGTCTTCTCTATTTTTTAATGAATTTTTTAAAAATAAAAAATGTATAAAAAAAAAAAATTTGTCCATCCAAAGTTGAGCGATATCTCCGAAAATACTCCACGGAAACAAAATAATGTTAATGCAGCATAAATACAATATCTGTGGAATTTTGACAAAACAACCAATGTCGAAAAACTGAATTTTACAGGAGGACCAAAAAACACTTTTATAGGGTCACAGAATCGTCCCAGAACATATCTAAGCAAATGTAACCTATTTTTATGGTGGAGAATTTAAATACCTTTATTTTACAATTTGCATCTTTCTTCCAGATACAACTGTTGCCGAGAAAATGTCCAAAAACTGAGATGTGTTGTTTTGTCAAAATAATTTTTGATCAAAAAATCAACCCTTCTCTAGATAAACTCTTTTTTCATACTGAAAAGTAACAAATATTTCGCAACCTTTGTCGGGACTAGTGCTTTTATTAAAATGAAATAAGAAAAATTCAGTGACATATGTTGTTTTCTTAAATAGAATTCAGTTTATTTTAAACGAATATTATGAAAAGTTATGCTTTCTATTAGACTAATTACATGTATTTTTAGGTATGAAAAAGAAAAGTTGAAATTAATTGAATTAAAAATACAAATACGAAATAGCTAATATATTATAATATATTCTAGTTCACATTTATATTAAATTGCTTTAATTTTTATTATTCAGAAAAATTAAAGAATAATTCAGTCTACAGCTAATCATATTCGACAATATCCTAATCATCTTCCAATTGTACTTCAGCTTCAACGTGAAAGTTATTGTAAAAATTATGAAACTCTGCATTTATAAATGGCAGAACGGTGTAAATCACGTTTTTTATTAGAAGATATTGGCAAAAGATCAGAATAACATTTATTAAATTCGAAATTTGTTATGTTTGTTCCGTCGTCGCTGTGTTATGTCTAGTTTCTTTAAGTCCTCTTCCGGCTGTAAAGATAGCTTGTCTGTAAAATTACATACTTAGATTTCTCATATCGCATACAACGTATTAGCTTCTATTCAAATTTGTCACCTTTACAAAACAACAAATAAAAAGTATACTAAAAATATACAAACATAAGTAGTGTTACATGTACCTAATATATGTATTAGTATTTCTCCACGTGTATTTGTTCTTTAATATACTACCAAAGTCAAAGTATTGATCTCGATTGCATTGTATTTGTGATTTGTAGTTGCTATTAAAGTAGCCCAGTCATATGGGTGATGCATGGAATGCACAGATTTGTTCTTCGTTTTTTCTATTTGGGCATGAACCATGTCACATTCCATATGCGTGTGTCCAACAACCAGAAACTTGTAATCAATTAATTCTATAGTATGATGATCTTCTAAATATCGACAGTTGAACAAAGGTGTAATTCTTTCGATAAAGTCGGAAATTCTAAAATCATTGAAAATTACATACAAATTGACAAACTTTTTGGAACCGCGACATAGGTACCTTCAAAAATGCTGATAATTGCCGTAATCTTGTAAATCTATAATTCTTGTAGTCAATGTATTCACTTGCGAGAGAGTCACTGCTCCTCCAAAACTTTGGAACCTTTGTTTTTTTTTTTTGGTCTTCTTCTGTAAATTATTTTTGTTTTTCTATATTAGGAAACAACATATTTTCATTTAAAACGTCTTAATTTGTTACACATGCACACGACAAAAGCACTTGATTTGATATAGGTTCCTGTTATTTCATTAATTCCCACTACACTAAAGCACTCATGTTAACATAGGTTGTTTTGTCACAATGAATGCTAATGATCAAATGGCTATGAAAAGATCTTAACTTTAGAAGGGAACGTGTTATTTTCGTTTATGAATTTGATAAAAGAACATGAGTGCAAATAGGTTGTTTTGTCAAAATAATTTTAGTAAATTATTGGAAACCCATATTAAAATAGGTTCTTTTGTAAAAATTACGTTATGATATTTCTATTTGTTCCCTGCAGCGTATTTCGATATATGTTCTTTTGTCAAAAGCAGATTGTAAAAATTGCGAGATAGGTTGATTTGGGGGCTTCTATATCTTCCGACCTACACTATCTAGAAACACGCTGAAAAGGCAGAAAGATGCGCTTTTAAAACTTATACATATGGTTTAAAAAGTGGAAAATTGTCCGATCTCGAGTTAGGTTCTTTTGTCAAAACTCCACAGATATTATAGCCGAATTTCGATTTCTTATTTTTACTGAATAGAATGAACCGTTTATTAGTTACGTTACTATACATCTGAAATTTAACTTTGGAAGACTTTCAATTGAAGCTAAAATTTTACTTAAAAAGACGTATGATTGAAGATAAAATTTAACTCTGAAAAAAATGCAATTCAAAAGCCTACGCTTGAAGCTAATATTGAACTTTGCAGTGATTGGCTTTGGAAAGACTTATGATGAAAGCTAAAATTCAACTTTGTAAAGACCAACAACTGAAGCTAACTTTGTAAATACCTACGATTGTAGCTAATATTAAACGTTGTAATGATTGACGATTGAAGCTAAATACATAAAGACATACGATGTAATCAAGTAGTCCAGCCAGGTAATTAGACATAAGGGAAAATTACATTCATAAAGCAATATATAAACTTCTTTCATATTCAATGCAGAACTACTGGGATTTTATATACACATCAATGTTGCTCTGTTGCACTCTGCAACATCAACACATACTTGTATTCAGATAAACTCACACATCCTGCAACAGCACAATACTTATTGCTCTACCAACAACATGAACCGAGCGACCAACCAACCAACCATCCTTCCTGATTAATAAGGGAAATAATGCTGACAATGAATAAACACCAGCTCAAACAGGAAAATCTCCTTTACATCAGTTACATGCTAAAATACACACACTTATGCCAACAAACGCATTTACACCCGTAGAGTATGCAGCATTTTAACACCACACTCATACGGAAACATCAACACACAATCACACACACTTGTTTACACGCGTACTAACTCAGCGGGAAAAATTGCAAATGATTCCATTTGCAGGCCTTATAGAAGACCTGTTTACACATTCGAAAAGATTCTATATTTCTCTCAGGAGCCGTTTCATACACATTCAAAATTGCATTTCAAAAGAATGTCAACTCAAATAATGATTTCAATAGCAAACACGAATGGTTTTGCAATTATTCCTGTATATCAACAACAACAAACATTATTAGGTCTTGACTAACAATTACACGCCATATAAAAGAGAAACGATTTGGCAATGCGGCTGGAAGACTTTGTGACTGCCACAGAAGGCCTTCTAGAAGGCCTCATTACAGCAGCTTTCTCCCGCTGATAAGTAGGTCAGTGTGTTTTCACTCTTTGTCTCTCGCCCCCTGATAATGATTAAACAGCAGGCAAACATTATCTTGTATCTGTCAGTGCATACATGTCTATGTGTATGTGTGTTTGATATGAATTCAGAATGCTATTGACATCTGGTACAAGTGCAATTAATGGTCTACACACACTATAACTATAAAAGATTTTTTCACATTGATGACAATGACAACCAAAACAAATATTAATACTCATGCACAATAGCACCAACAACAAATTGCAGTTTTTCAAAATTGCAACAAACTGTTTTTTGTTGTTGCAGTTGCTGTTGTTTGTTGCCTTAAGCCTTAAATATTTTGTGCAACATACATATGAATCGATGAAAGGATTTGGGTGTTTAAGTGTGCGTTTATATGCCAATTGTATGTATTAGCGTGTGTGTATGTGTGTGTGTGTGCATGTTCTTACTTATAGAAACATATTCTAAAATTTTAAAATGGACCATTTGTGCAATTTAATGGCTTTTATTGAACTTTAAGTATAAAAGAGAATATAATTAATGTTGATGCACTCAAAAAAATATTTCTGTATGTATTTACTAACAGATTTTCGGCAATTTGTGCGCTGTTAGGGGTTATGAAAAGCCTTCCATTAGAATTTCTTTGCCATTCCATTAGAATTTTTTCTTTAACTTAAAAAGTTCATTAAGCGAATATTTCGGTTATATAGCGCATAATTGTGAACTTTTGAATCACAAATTGAAATTCATTTAAAAGAAGAAACATAAATTCATTTCCTGCGAGTTTAAAATGGTTGAAACAATTAAGCTCTAATCGGTTTAGAGCCCGTGAGAGCTTAGGCACTGGTGTAGCCCTATCTCCAAGGATTGTAACAGCGTCAAGGTGATGCCATCACACCTGGGCATATTATCTCTTGGAATAGTTTTTTTTTTAGTAAATTATTAATTTCCATTAAAATATATTCCCATTAGAATTTATATTCTCCTATATGAAGTTGTTAGTCTGCGCAACTATCAAAAAATATTACTGTTCGGTTGGAGTAATGCCTTTCAGAACAGGACGTTTTCGGAAATGCAACACTGCGATGCATCTGATGCACACCTGTGATTAGTTTGCTTGTGCTGAAGCATATCTGCTGATGCTGATGCTTATAAGTATATTGCATCAGCCATTGTTGTGATGCTTGTTTTTATATTGTTTGCACATCATCAGCTGCTGCAGTGCAGCATTTTAGAATACAACACATTTGCAGTGATGCCAACTGTTGCTTTTCCAATCGCATCAGATGCAGCGCAGTGATGCATTTCCGAAAAGGCTCACAATTTGGTTTTGGATCAGCAAAATAGAACAATATTATTTAAAGACCATAGCTCCTTTAGCAAATACATATACTTATGGCCAAGCGATTCAACAAGTTTTCAGTCTTATGTTTTTCAGATTAAGAATTATGAAGAATATTATTTTGGGTATCTTACAAAATCTTAACAATTTAGGTTTTGCCCCAGTACATACTTATTATACCCACTAAAACGATATTACGTTTGTCATTCTGTTTGTAAGACATCTAGCCATGTCCATCCGTCTGTCTGCCCAATATTTAAAAAAGCCTCTTTTGTTTTGATTTTATTTGTTACATATGTAATACTATAGGGCCTGGCTGGGCCCTGGTGTTACAAACATGTAACACATTGAGGAGTTCATAAAAATCTAAGGGGCTCCGCCTAAGATTTCTAAGCAAAAAACTATAAAAATTTTAAAAAATGCCTGGCTAGGCCCTGGTGTTCGCTTAAGGGTTAATTATAGGGTCTTTAAGATTCGCACAGATGAATAAACATAAACTCTAACTTGTTCTTATTTATACTTGTTTAATAAACATTTTACCATTACTTTCTCTCAGTGTAGTAAGTACGTCCTTCTGGTGCAACAACATTTTGTTGTTATCTTCACTATAGTTTCCAAATAGTGCTTAAACCATTTCCTACCTCAACCAACCCTCCACCCCTTCTTACACATGAAAGTTAAACAATTTAATGTCTTTCTTTTCTAAATACTTCTCTGCTGGTTGTTTACTTTAATACTTTAACAAATATGCTACAATTTTCCAATTTTCGCAAAAGTATATACAACATCATTAACATTGACAACATAAAATATCCTTTAAAATCCTTAAATGTTTCAATTTTTGCGCACAGCTACAGTTACAACATCTTGTGTGCTTATGATGCTGCTACAACTTCTTCATTTGGGTTGTTAACCTGATTTTACTTTTAATGGGCTTTTCCCTAAAAACAATAACAACACGACAACGAAAACAACAAGAGCAAGAACAAAATGTGAAAATTTCTTTCCTTTGGTTTGGTTTTTAAATGAGGCAACATGTGTTTAACATGTTTGCATTTAAGTACTAAGGATTTCTTGCTACATGCCCCTGTAGTTTATGTGTATATTAGTGTTTGTTATTGTTATGCTCTCCCTCCAAGTGTGTGTGTGTTTTCGAAAGTCCTTGTGTGACGTTAACATTCTTATTGTTTTATTTAGTTTTTTTTTGGTAGGGATTTGTGTCAATTGTTCTCAACATTGTTGTCGTTATTCTTGTTTTTTTTTTTTTGCTAAAGCTATTAGAGTTGTTGTCGTTGGTGTTGTTGTTTTTGCTGGGTTCTATTAACAACAACAATTTCAAATCTATAACAATTTAATTGAGCTTCAGTAATTGTTTCAGTATAAATTACAATTCAAACGAAATGTAGACCAACAATTTTTATTTTCTATTTTTCAATTTTTCAATAGAAGAATGTGGGTGAAATGATGAAATTGAAAAGCAATAAAATTCGTTCTTTTACGAGTATTGTAGCATATGGAGGGAATTTTATTTCGCAATAATTTTGTGCTGAAATGTAGTAATTTGTGAATATTATTTAATATTGGAAATATAATACTAAAACGTTAAACAATGGACGGCATACATGGAATTTTATTTAAAATCGTATTTAAATCAACAATAAAAACTCAACAAAAATCATTTTCAGTTTTTAAACACTTAAAGCATAAAGAATGTATTTTTGAGAGGCATGATAATATTTACTGCTTTAAAATATTTGCCTGATTTAAAAGATAGAGAATTTGCAATGTTCAATTAGTTAGTTTAGGATATTTTAAATAGAAGACACTCAATGAGATAAAGAAAACTCGTGCTCAATGAACTATTTGATAACAACATCACTGGAAAGAAACTTGCTAAATAAATTATTAACAAATACTGTCCAAATTGTTTACAGAGATTTTCAACTAAATAATGATTGTCTTTAATGAAGAAAATGCAGATGGAACTATTCTCAGAGAAAAACTGAACTTGCTGTAGGTTAAATAAGTACAAGGCGGCAGTCAGCGCACTATATGAATTTTGCTCTAGGCAAAAATTAATACGACATCCGTTATACGCTTGGGGTTGCTAAATTTTAAGAGCCGATGTTGATTTTGAATAAAACACAAATTATTTAGGAAATTAATGTAATTTCTTTTTATACCCTCCACCACCATAAGTTTGCCATTCCATGTGTAACGCTGAGAAATATTTATCTAAGACCCAACAATGTATATATATTCTTGATCCATATGGAATTCTAAGTCGATTGTGCTGCATATGTCCGTCTGTCTGTTTGTGTAAAACACTCCCACGTCCCAACGACACAACCAAAATCAACAGAGTTTACAAAAACCCGTTTATAATTATCCTAAGTAGTTTGGTATTGAAAATCAACACAATCGGTATAGTAGAACCAGAGTTATAGACCATTCCTGGCCCTAATGTACATATGTAATTCTTTGTATGTACATATATGTAGAAGTATATAAAGGGTGTTTTTAGTTGTATAGACATTTTAAATTGAATAAAACAAAAATGTTTTTTTTTTTAATTGACATAAAATTTACTTTATTCAAAAGATAATCTTCTCGCAATATAATTCAAATATGACTTCTGGCATATGACGTCGTCTAATCTGGAAGTCAAATTTTCGGCAATAACGCGGCGAATGTAGACTAGCGACTTCAACTTACAGTGCCGGCAAAAATTATAGCAGTTTGGCACAAAAACATTTAAACTAGCCCGCTAGTAAATGGCGAAATATTTTATGAACAGACGTGAGTAAAATCATTTAATTTGGTGGAAATGGTTCCCGTTCATATGTTAGATGTCCCCCAAATGCAGAATACAATCCATAATTCACATCTAAGACTGTAAAGCATGGCGGTTCTAGCATTATGATATGCTTTTCATATTACGGAGTGGGACCAATATATTGCATAAAATCAACAATGCATCAATATGTTTACGTTGATATACTAAATAATGTTATGCTTACCTATGCCATGGACGAAATGCCATTCAATTAGGTCTTCCAACACGACAACGAACCACAACATACATACAAGCATAAAAGCACGTAAGTGGTTTATTGACAACAATCAGCGTTGTCAACTTGGTGCGTTTCGCACCATTTTTGGTGGTTTTTTAAATTATTGATGCGAAGCATTTTTTAGTTGGTGCGCGGTGCGCTTTTTAATTTTTGCTGACACCAAAGCAAATTTAACACAACTTTTTGTTTCAGTGTGAGAAAAAATCTTTCTACAATAAAATACACCAGTTTGAGTACCATTTCATTCAACACTGCAAATTTTTGTTGTGTGTTTCGGTGCGTTTTTTAATTTTTTTTGAAAATGTGATGAAATCTTTATTTTTACTAATTTTTAATTGCAGTTTTTTAATAATTCATAACTTATGAAATCTATACGATGAAAAAATGTATTTTAAATACGAATGTATGATGAATGAAATCAAATTCTATAAAAATCTTTGTTTGAAAATCAAACATTTTAAACATGTAAATAAAAATTCTTGTATAACGTGATGGTTTGGTCTACTGAACTGTAGACGAACAACCAGGGTTAGAGTACCAGTGGAATCCTAACAAATTTTATTGGAAAAAATCAAATAGAAGTACTTTAACTAGAAAACAAAAATATATAAAAAAAGTACCAAATATGTACTGAAATTAGCTTTTTTTACCAATTATTACTTTAGTTTATTGTGAGTGGTTAAATGCTTATTTTATCTTTTTTAGCTCATTTATTAAAAAAAGGCTATTACAATTATTACTTTTACTAATAATCGTTGATAAAAAGTTTTTTATAGAATTTTTGATATTAAAAAATTTCAAATTAATTCAATAAATATTTGAAACAAAAACGAAATTCTTAACTTGGTGCGTTTTTTGTAAATGGTGCGCTTTTTTTCTCAATTTTGGTGCGTTTTGAAATTTCAAAGTTGACAACGCTGACAACAATATTGAAGTCATGGAGTGGTCAGCTTAATCAGCTGACTTGAACCCAATAGGGCATCTTTGGGCTGACGTAAAGAAAAGCGTATCTCAAATAAAACCGACTAACCGACTAAAGAAAGATGTTTATATGATTAATTAACTTCATGCCGAAGCGCTGGGCTGCAGTCATTGCCAACAAAGTTATTTGTTTCATCAGTATCAATTTACATATTTGGTTTTTATTTTATTTATTTGAAATAGAGTTTAATTTTTAAAATCTATAATGAATAGTGCTAGTTTTTTACCGTCCAAATTTTGATACTTCACCTGAAATTGTAAATCTTTTCAACAAAAAGTCAATAAAAGTTACACAAATTTTGCCTCAACCACCGTATTCACCGGACTTGACCCCCGCTGACTTTTTCCTCTTTCCAAAACTGAAGACACCGATGAAAGGAAAGCGTTTTGCTACGATTGAGGAGATACAACAAACATCGAAACAGGAGCTGTTGGCGATACCAAAAAGCGCGTTTCAGAAGTGTTTCGATGATTGGAAAAAACGCTGAGGGGTATTACTTTGAAGGGGACAAGATAGTTATTGATGAATATATAAATACTTTTTGAAAAAATTTAAAATAACGGTTATTTTTTGATCATACCTCGTATGTATATGAATAAAATATATATAGCTGCGGTGAACAAAATAGCACTGAAGGCAGGATTCGACGGTACATATGAATTTTTCTTCGATTTAGTTCTCCAGTTATTCCCGTAACACATTATTAAAATACATACATACATATGTCAATCACTTATTTAACGTAAAAAAGATTTGTATAGGTAATTTCGCAAAAAATAAATAAAACAAAATTAAATATGTAAAGTATGTGTAAAAGAAATTTAAATCCTTTGAAAATTGTTTTTCATTTTCTTTGAAGGATACAAAGATAATAGTTTTCCATCATGATAACTCCTTAAATATCTCCTCGGCTATTCTATTCAATTCTATTCTTAAGCCTACTTTTATTTTCCACATATTTCTCCTCTTCACATAGAGAACCTGTTAATCTTATTTCACAGACCCAGCAGTAGATTTTCAAGCCTTTGCTACAACAATGCAAAACTAATCAAATTTCAAATATTAATCTCATTTCACTAATTTTCGCCTGTATTCAAGGCAAAAATTTAGCAAAATATTGCACTCAATGAGGCTTGAAAATTGCACATGCAAACAAACAAAAAGAACAAATTAAATGTATGAATGAATGAATGAAAGCAAGAAATTCTGTTTATTTTGCATTAATTTTAATCCTTTTTAATAGTAAATTAGAAAAATCACTGGCCTTTTGTTGCCCTAACGATAGCATAAGAAAACAAACAATCAACCGAAACCTGGCTATAACAGAGAGCGAAAAGGAATAAATTAATCCTTTATGCTTTAAAATTGGCGTTAAATAAGAGGACTATACAAGTTTCACAAATATTTTTAAAGAGTTATTTTGTTGTGTTGTGTGTCTGTGTGGAATGTCTGTGTCATACAACTTGACACTTGTCCAACAGAAAAAGGACACTTACATGTATTCATTTGGAGAAAGATACAGAAACAGGACATGTGTCACTTGTACTTATACACAGACATTTTTGTGTCGAAACATTTTGTTTAACCATTCACGTGCTGTCAAAGTATATTACAGATTAAATGTGTTGATATTGTAGAAAAATTCATCCCCTTTTTGTCTCGCGTGGTTGATGGATTTAGATTTCGTTTGTTCATTGAATCAGCCAGTCTTCATCATTGTTGCTGTTTGCTCTTTTACTAGTCGTCACCTTTCCAAATCCAGTTTTTGTATGTTATTTCTGTTTGTACAAAAATGTCCTTTGACAGTTTGTTTGCATATGTGCAGATTTTTTTCATTATTGCAATGAAATGGCCATGTTCAATGGAAAGAAACAGAGTGTAGCAAGTCTTTTAACAAACCCTACACAGCAATTTTGTTCGCTTTTGTCCATATATTTACTTTAACTTGCACTATTTCTACTCTGCTGTAGCTCGCTTCCTACCATAATGTAATTCACTGTAGCGTTTAATGCGTCTCTTCGTCCTTTTTGTGTTAAAGTGTCAAATTGTTGAAAAATTTGTTTTCTGCTTATTTTTGCAGTTATTTTGGCGTTTATTTGTTTGTTTATTTTGTTTTACACTTTAAAGGGCTTTTAACTGTATTTAAGCCATTAAATAAATTTAACAACAAGCTGTTTTTGAAATATGCAATTTGGTATTTATTTGCACAGAAAACAACAAAAAAAAAAAAAAAAACATAAACAAAAATCCACTATAGTTTATAGTAGATATTTTCCTGTAACATTTTTATGGCAAATTTTTATGAATGTTGTTTTATTGCCAGCAAATTTCCTGTCAAATTGTGCACAGTGTCGTTGCACTAACGCTTTGTTCGTGCAACAAATTGTGCAAATGCAAAATTGTTATTATAAATAAATACAATTGTAAAAATTGCAGTTTTATCGATATCCTGTTGCTGGCAGTTGGAAATTTATTTGGATTTAAAAAGAAAAGGTAGGACAGGAGGAAAAGGAGCAAGGATTAAGGTTGGAAAGGACCCATAATTGAAAGGAAAAAACAGTCACAATTGAGGTTGACAATGATCAATGATTGAAAAGGAAAAAGAGCCACGATTGAGGTGGAAAAGAATCACTGATTGAGGGGAATAAAGCGCCACGATAGAGGTTGAAAAGCACCCATGATTAAGTAGGAAAAAGGAGCAATAATTAAGCTTGAAAGGAAAAAACAGTCACAATTGAGGTTGACAAGGATCAATGATTGAAGAGAAAAAAGAATCACGATTGAGGTTAAAAAGAACTCATAATTACGGAGAAAAAAGATTTAAGATTGAGTGGTGAAAGGAGACATGATTGAGGAGGAAACGAAGCAATTATTAAGGTTGCAAAGGACCCATGATTGAGAGGAAAAAATAGCCACAACTGAGGTTGAAAAAGATTAACGATTAAAGAGGAAAAAAAAACACGATTGAGATTAGAAAGAACTCATGATTACGGAGAAAAAAGAGTTAAGATTGAGTTGTCAGGAGGAAAAGAAGCAATTATTAAGGTTGCAAAGGACCCATGTTTGAGAGGAAAAAATATCCACAACTGAGGTCGAAAAGAATCAATGATTGAACGCCATAAAGAGCCACGATTAAGGTTAGAAAAAAACCAATGATTGAGTAGGAAAAAGAACTACGCTTGAGACTAGAAAAGTCTCATGATTGAGAAGGAAAAAGAACTACAATTTAATTTGGAAAGAACGTATGATTAAGAGAGAAAAACAGACATGATTGAGGTTAGAAAAGACTCATTGTTGAGGAGGAAAAAGATCAAGGATTGAGATTAAAATTGATGCATGATTGCGGGGGAAAAAGATCCACGATTGAGGTTAAATAGAAAAAAGAACCACAATTGATGGCAGAAATTACCCATGATTGAAAAGGAATAGAGACACGACTAACGAGGAAAAAGAATCACGATTGACAATGTAATATCTGTCTATCTAAAAGTAACCACGATTATTAATAAAAAAATAGGCATATAGCAATATGAACGATTGAAAATCTGTATAAAAGAAGCCACAATTGAGAATGAACAATCCGTCTGAAAGATCAAGGACAGCTGCAAAAAAAAAAGGATGCACAATTCTGGATGAGAAATCTGTATAAAGAAGCCATTATTGGTAATGAACAATCTTTATAAAGAAGATGCGATTAAATATGAGAAATCTGTATAAAAAAAGCCACGTTTCGGAGGAGAAACCTGTATAAAAGAAGCAACGATTCTGTAGGAGAAATCTGTATAAAAGAAGCATCGATTCTATAGGAGAAATCTGTATAAAAGAAGCAACGATTCTGTAGGAGAAATCTGTATAAAAGAAGCAAAGATTCTAGGTGAGAAATCTGAATAAAGAAGCCTTGATTGATAATTAACAATCTGTATAAAAGAAGCCACGTTCCGGAGAAGAAACCTGTATAAAAAAGAAGCAACGATTCTGTAGGAGAAATCTGTATAAAAGAAGCAACGATTCTGGAATAAAAATCTGTATAAAAGAAGCAAAGATTCTAGGTGAGAAATCTGCATAAAGAAGCAAGGATTGTGTAGGATAAATCTGTATAAAATAAGCAACGATTAAGGATAGTAAATCTGTATTATGGATTAAAAATCTTTTTAAAAGAAGTCACGATTCTTAATGAGAAATTTGCATAAAAGTCCAAGGATAGCCGCGCTTCTAAATGAGAAATCTGAATAAAGAAGCCAAGATTAAAGATTAACGTTCTGTCTAAAAAGAGATCTAATGCAAAAAATCACGCTTCTGGATGAAAAATCTGTATCAAAAAATCATAACTGAATGAAGAAGACATGATTAGAAATTATAATTCTGTAAAAAGAAGCCACAACTGAGGATGAATAATATGTCTACAAGAAATCATGCTTAAGGATGAAAAATCTGTATAAAAAGAGTCACGATTGAGGACGCATAATCTGCATGAAAAGAGCCATGATTTACGGTGAAAAATCTGTGTAGAAGAAGCAATTAAAAAGAACGAACAATTGGAATAAAGAACCCACGATTGAAGATGACAAATCTGTATAAAGAAGCTATGACTGAGAATTAGCAAACTGTCTAAAAGAAGCTACGATTGAGAATAAAAAGTCGGTATTAAAGAATCCACGATTGAGAATTAATTACCTGTATAAAAGGAGTTGAGATTGAAGATGAAAAATTTGTCTAATAAAGCTACGATTGAGGAATCTAAATAAAAGGATTCACAATTGATTTCTTAAAATCTGTATAAAAACATCGACGACTAAAAATAAACAAAAATTATTTAAAAACTTCCTTAATTGAAATAAGAATTCCATTAACGAAGTAACATTTTTCCACAATCTCCTGTTCAACTGTCTTATCACAAAGAGTTTAGTAGTTTTACATTAATCTTTTTTGTCAATAACAAATTCAAATGGTTTTCATAAGATAAGAAGCCAGCGGTCTTTCTAGACATCCGCTTGCAACCACAAATATCACACAAAAATCTATTTGACATATTGATTTAATGTCAAATTGTGACAAATTTCGGTTTATCAGTATTTAAGAAAACAAATTGTTAAACAAATCTTAACAATTCAACACATTTTTCAAACATTATGGTGATAATAATTTAAACGCAGAGAAACATTAATTATATCTACAGGGTTTTTACATTTTATCAATAAACAGACAACACTGTCAAATTGAAATGTCACTTGCCCTAATGACAATTAAAATTACAAAAACACAGAAAGTAGAATAGCAAGAGAAATAACCAAAACACACAAACTCGTAATTAATGTACCACAATTTAATACTTTTTGTTTTTAGGAGCTGTAATCTGAAATATATAGATAATTTTGTTTAAAAAACCCCCCAGTTTCTTTTAAAGTAGAAAAAGAAACCCACTAGAAGTGACAAGTGTGGCACACATGTGTTTTTCATAAATATTTAAATTTAAAGTTTATTTTTTTCGCTCCTACTCTACAACACTTAACACATTTTACAAAAAAAAAACTAAATATATATAGAGTAAAAAAACCCTCAGAAACTGTCAAATAAAAAACACTCTCATGCTTCGCACTCAGGTTTTTGCACTTCAGAAAAAATTTCGTTTTATTTTTTTCTTTTTATTTTTCGTTAATGCCCTCTTAAATTATAAACAGTGCAAGTACAAGAGCTGCATATGTATGTAAATTTGTGTGTTCTGGTGTATGTGTTAAACTCATTAGCACAAGTCAGAAGCTGTTAAAGTGACATTTGATATGTCATGCTTTGCTGCATATAAAATGACACTTATGCAATTCAACCATAACAGAAAAAAAATCCTTAAATATTTTTTTCAAAAATATTTATGATTTTATTAAGAAATTTAAAACCTTTAAGGACTTTCTTTAAGGAGGGATATTTAAACATGTTTAAATAGTTTTAGGGCTTCTTAAGGATAAACATGAATGTTGTAATTATTATAAAATACACATAAATTATTTGACAAATCAAGGCGTGTTTATGTCTTTTAAAAAGTCCCTCTAAAATTATACTTTTACAAAAAATCATACTTTTACCAAAGCAAAACGTATTAAATCATTTTTGAAATACAATGCAAAGAAACTACAGTCAACACCCTAAATGTGGAGAGATATGTTATGTTGGTATTATTATTTCGTTGTGGGGGTTAACTTTGTAAGGATATTTTTTTACTTACATGGCTTTCATGTGGCAACCATAAAAATGTTTAAAATTACCACTGAACTGACCACAGTTTAAATTACAATTGGATGGCATGTTAAAGAGAATAAAATAAGGAAAGATGTAAAAGAATTTATTGATTGTAAAATATCAAGGATTCAGTTTGAAACATTCAGGTTAAAATTTAAGCCGAGTCTGCTTTGATTCGGGTTGAAATCTATACTAAAGAAGAAAGAACCATAGAAAAGAATAATCTATACTGAAGAAGAACAATCTGTGTGAAAGACCCATGGTTGACGATGAGCAATTTGTAAAAGAAGCCACGATTGAGAAGAATCTATACTGAAGTAGAACAATCTGTGTAAAAGACCCATCATTGACGATGAACAATTTGTAAGAGAAGCCATGATTGAGGAAGTACAATTTGTAAATAAGACAAGATTGAGGATGAACAATCTTTGTAAAAGGATCCACAAATAAGAAAGAACAATCTGTGTAAAAGAAGCCTTTATTGAGGGAGAAAGAAAAATTTGTGTAACAGACCTACGATTGAGGAAGAACAATTTGTGTAAAAGAACCCACCATTGAGGGAGAAAAATCTGTGTAAAAGAAGCCACGATTGAGGAAGAACAATCTCTGTAAAAGACCCACAAATAAGGAAGAATAATCTGTGTAAAAGAAGCCACTATTGAGGGAGAACAATTTGTGTTAAAGACCCACAAATAAGGAAGAACAATCTGTGTAAATGAATCCACCATTGAGGGAGAAAAATCTTTGTAGCAGACTCAGAAATAAGGAAGAACTGTGTAAAAAAGCCATTATAGAGGAAGAATAATCTCTGTAAAAGACCTACAAATAAGGAAGGACAATCTGTGTAAAAGAAGCCAAGATCGAGGAAGAAAAATCTGTGTAGAGGGCCACGATTGAAGAAGATCCATAATCTGCATAAAAGAGCCACGATTGATGATAAACAATATGTGTAAAATATACAAGATTGAGGATGAAAAAACTGTGTAAAAGACCCACGATTGAGGATGAATAATCTGTATAAAAGACCCACGATTTTCTGTATAAAATCTGTATAAACGAAACCACGATAGAGGATAAGACACTTGTATAAAAGAAGCAATGATTCTGGATGAGAAATCTGTAGAAAAGAAGCCACGATTGACGATAAGAAATCTGTGTAAAAGAAGCAATGTTTGAAAAATCTGTATAAAAAAAACACGATTGAGAATAAGCAATCTCTACTAAAGGATCCATGATTGAGAACGAGAAATCTGTATAAAAGGAGCCATGATTTTCAATGAGAAATCTGTATAAATGAAGCCACGATTTAGGATGCAAACTCTGTATTAAACAAGCTCTGTATCCATTTAGGATGAGCAATCTCTGTTAAAGGATCCACGATTTTCGATGAGAAATCTGTATAAATTAATCCACAATTGAGGAACAATCTCTGTTAAAGGATCCACGATTGAGGATGAGAAATCTGTATAAAAGAAGACACGATTTTGGATGGGAAATCTGTATAAAAGAAGCCACGATTCTGGATGAGAAATCTGAATAAAGGAATTCACGAATGAGGATGAAAAATATGTATTAAGGAAGCCACGATTGAGGATAATCTGTCTGTATAAAGACCTTACGATTTGGAATTATGTATTTTATGCACATCTTTCATTCCAATTAAAATCACAATTCAGGGAAAAAATTATTTATATATGGTCAATGGGAAACTGTAAAAAAGATAAACGAGAAAAATTCTGTACCAAAATTACCAAGATTAAGGAAGAAATATTTTATTTGTTCCAAAACTGAGCTGAGTTCTCTCAAAATGATTTGGAAGTAAAATAACTTGATTACATTCCTTTATAAAACAACCCCACACCTATTGCAAAAAATAATAAATAAAACCATTTATTTTCTAGCAAGAGAAGAAGTTCCATTGATTTTTACAATCCTTCTCCTGCCACCCTCAACAGCCACATAATTTCCATAACACATTCATATGGACTTACGACATGCAATCCTTTGTCTTCTAATTGCAAATGTTTCCTCAAAAACACTAAAATACTAAACTCAAATTTCCGGTCAACTAACTAGAGACTAAAAACCAAACACAACTAAAGGCAAAACGAAGAACGGCAAGCGAGAATCCTTTGAATGTTGAAAACACAGCAAAGAAAATTTCTACTAAATTGAGCAAATAGAGGAAAGTAAATTGGTATTTATTCCTTTAAAGGCTTCGCAAACATGTCTTGTTGCGGCTAGAAGCAAGAAAATTGGGTGTATCCTTAAAAAATGTTTCTTTAAGTTTTAAATTTCTTCTTTTTATGTATGTTTTTCGGTTGTTCCTAGATATTTATACAGTGATAATTTTGACAACGCCTTTGATTTGATTTGTGTGGTTTATGATTATCATATCATACCCTGCCAAGACATGTCATTTATACAGCCGTATCTTTTTGAGGTTTTTCTTAAACATATGTTTTGTTTTCGTATTGAAATTGTATGGGACATTTTTAATCTGTTTAGTAGAATTTTTATTTTATTTAGTTATGGTTGATGGGTGTTTCTAAAAGTTATGTTTGAATCTTAAACTGATGTTATGTATGGTTTTTGGCATCAGATTTTATTTGGATGTTTTAGTTGCAAAAGGGTTTTGTAGGGAGTTTTAGCTAAAATTTAGGGAGTAGCATGATAAAAATGTGACAGAATAAGGATAAATTATGCAACTAACTAGGGATCAGTTTACAAAGACTTGTTAAATATTTTAAAAATTTAGTTCCATTTCTATGTTAAGAATATCTTGAAAAAGCCAGAATTCACGTTGAAAATACGGGTTGAAATATTGAAAAAATTGTATAGTAAAACCCACGATTCAGAAAGAAAAATGTGTATAAAAAGAGCCACGATTCAAGTGCATAATTTCAAATAAAAATCGTTGCAAATCAAGTTAAAAATCTTTTAAAAAAATCAGGATTTAGATTGACAAGTTTTAATAAATAGAGCTACGATACTGAGTGACGAATTTTTCGATTCATTATAAAAAATCTTTATAAAAAGAGCCACGATTCGGTATGAAAAATCTGTATAAAAAGAGCCAGGATTCAAGTTGACAAATGTGTATAAAATGGGCCAGGATTCAGGTCGATCTTTAAAAAAAATCGTTGCAAATCAAGTTGAAAATCTTTTTAAAATACAGGATATAGATTGACAAATTGTAATAAATAGAGCCACGATTCTGATTGATGAATTTTTCGATTCATTAGGAAAAATCTTTATAAAAAGAAACGATTCGGTATGAAAAATCTGTATAAAAAGAGCCAGGATTCAGGTTGAGAAATGTATATAAAAAGGGCTAGGGTTCAGTTCAATATTTCAAATAAAAATCGTTGCAAATCTAGTTGAAAATCTTTTTAAAAAATACAGGATATAGATTGACAAATTTTAATAAACACAACTACGAACCTGATTGATGACTTTTTCGATCCATTATGAAAAGTCTGTATAAAAAGAGCCATAATTCAAAATGTAAAATGTCTATAAAAAGAGCCATGATTCAGGTCCAATATTTCTAATAAAAATAACAACCAATCAGGTTAAAAAAAAATACTCGATTTATTTATAAAAAAGCCATGATTCAGGATGAAAAATCTGTTTAAAAAGAGCCACGATACAGGTTAAATTTTTTTTGTTTATAGTGCGATTGAGGATAAGCATCACCTTAGATCGATTATTTCACAAACCCATTTTCAATTTATGTCCAATACGCTACTTCAACAATTTTCAATAAATTTTGTCAATTTTGATCTGTAATCTCCAAAGAACTTTTCTGTTTTCTTTGTTGAATAATAATAACAGGTCTTTTTTTCTAATAGCCCGCAGTGGTGCATTGCAGAATGAGCAAATCTTTTTGCTAACACAGATTATGGGAAACTGAGCTAGCTCAGAAGATCCAACATACTTTGATGTCATGTTTGATCTTAAATGAACCAGAGAGGTTGGGTTTGGCGGAACAATGTATGCTAAATGAAAATGTTCTCGTAGTTAACTGATATCATAATAAATCACGATTAACTGCGTACCTTAGCGAGCAGTAGTCTAGTATAAGATCACTTAATCATAATTGTTTGTAAGGATTGATCTAACAATCTGAACATCATAACTACATCAAGCAAAAGAAAGCAGATTGTGATCGAATTCACCGAGATTGTCTTTAATAATCTTCGGATACTCTTCAACGCAGACGAAGCAGACGAAAGCGTTGTCATCAGGTTGTTAAAGGAGAATAAGCATTAGAACGCAACTCGAGAAGAATACCTCTTAGTCACCTGTCTTTAGGAAGCATTCTACTGATTCTAAAATTTGTAAGCAATTTTAAGTAATTTAAAATTTTTCATAAATATTTTACTTTATAAAATTATTATTAAATTATTTTATTCCAAAAAAAAAAAATACACAACAAATCCAAAATATTACCATATAACCCACATTTGGACACATATGTACATTCAAGTTTTGGCACGCCAAACGTCACTTAAATGGTTACGCCCACTTTTCTCTTGGCTTGGTTAATTATAAAAAAATTGTTGCTGTTTTTGTTGTATTTAAATTCTGCACATTGGTGTGCTGTAGGCTTTTTAATGATTGACGATTGTTTTGCCTGTGCGAAAACATCATTTGAAAGTGGGCTAATCATGAGCCATCAAATAAAACACTTTGGAACGACACCTTGCTTGATTTAGTAGTTGGCAAAGGAAATTATACAATTCCAGGAAAAACAAACAGAACAATAATGAATTTAACACGTAAACAAGCTGATAATTAATGGGTGATTTGAGTGTGCAAATAGCTGAATAACGAAAAAAAGTGTTAAGCTATTTATAAGGTAAAGGGAGGTTTACAAATATTTTGTATAAAATTAGATTGTAAGTTAAAATCTATTTAGGCCCTAAAGCCTCAGTTAGCCGACTTTAACGGAATGTAGTGTAATGACGTAAAAATGTAAGGAAATTCTATTTCTTACAGATTCATACATTACGGCGATGCGTTACTTTACATCTCCATAACCATTTGCATTACTTTAAACATAACAATATCCATCAGCTGTTTCTTATTGTTGCAGTTACATTCCATTACAGTCGGCTAACTGAGGCTTAATTTTCGCAACGCCACAATTTTCTAAGTGTTGCGTTAAATTAGATTTTACAAATCACGGCGTTCAAGCAAGTGATTGCTTGCATTGTAACAGCTAATTCTTACGTTGTTGTTAATACAACTGTTTAAAATTGTGTATTTTGGAAAACGTAACGCTGAATTTTTTATCACTTGCGTTGTCAAATTTAACGCCTTCATTTTCTTGGCGTTAGTTGTAAAAGTTGAATTAAAATATTGTTAAAAAACTAAATTATTCAATGAAATTAATATTTTATAGGAACTTTATTAATACGATTTAGTATTAAAAACTACTAAAATTTTTCTTAGGGCGAAAAACCCCAGCAAGCCATATGAGTCCGAAAAGAGTCTTTTCTGACACCCTTTCCGGAGCGTTCATGCTCTTTATGAGCCCAAAAAACAATCATTATTGTTTCGAAAACCTTCAGAAAAGAGGATCAGAAAGAGCTCTTAGATAATGTCAGAAAAGAGTCTTTTATGAGGGGGTTTTTTTGGGCTCTGCAAGAGCTCTTAGATAATGTTAGAAGAGTCTTTTTTAAGGGGTTTCTTGAGCTCAAAAAGAGCTCTTAGATAATGTTAGAAAATAAGGGGTTTTTTGGTTAAAAGTTCACATTTATTATTATTATTTTTTTTAAATTTTTTGTACTTAAACAAAAAGGGATTACATTTACAAATAAACTAAATTAGAAATGGCAAAAATTAAATAAATTGTATTTAGGTCAGCAGGTGGCCGTGTAGGTTCATATCGCTGGTCCTATTGTGTTAAAATTAATTTTTTAAGCAAATTTTTCTTTTGCTCCGAAAATGCTTTTTAGTTGGACTCTTTTCTGACTCCTTTTTCTGAGCGCTTCTAGAATAGTATGCTGGGAAGAAGCCAAACCGGCAGCTCAATTTGAATTGTTGATAGCTGAAATGGAAAAGCATCCAGATGTGGCTCATGAAATGCCTAATTTTGGCAGCTCAAAGGCAACTGTTGATAATGTTTGGGAAGCTACGTTGAAACTCCTGAATGCAATTGCAATTGTTCAGTCGGAAGTTCATCAAAAATCTTTAAAAAGTAAATTAAAAATATCGTAAATCTCCACAGTGTTATTTTACTTACATTATTATTTTTAAATTCATGATGTTGATAGTAGAGCGCAATTGGATTTTTTCAATAGATATGTCTAGGACGTATCTTCATCCGAAGAATAAGACATGAACATAAGTGAGAACATTTTTTATATTCCTTAGTATCTTTGTACAGGGTGGCGCAAAAGTAATCCTCCTATCAGGAAAATGCTATAAATTTTGCGATTGGCCCCTAATGTCAGTTCCGCAATATTCCGCGTTATGGAGCAGTGTAGCGTAACATTGTCTACTAACGTGTATTTCGCATTTGTTTTCTACACAAATGTCAAAACAGAACTGACATTAGGGGCCTGGCAAAATTTATTACATTTTCTGATAGGAGGATTACTTTTGCGCCACCCTGTATTTATAGTTATTTGCTTTAAAAGCTTGTTTCTTCACAATTTCAAATATTTTCCTGACAAATGACCAAACAAAATTATTGAACAGCTGATAGGTTTGTAGTATTGCCAATGCAAAATAAGTGTGGCTTTAGGTAAATTTTTATTTTAAATTTCAGTATCAACATTTACAATGGCAACATTAACCACGTAATGATTTGACAGTATTGTATAAACGTAATATTTCTGCGTTTGCTAAACGCAATGATGCAGTGCTTTACAAAATTTCATATTTTTAATGATGCATTCGCAGAAGCGTAGGTGATGCGTTGAACGCAAGTGATTTACAAAATTAGGGCCTTAATTTTTACAATAAATAAATGAATAAATTTTTTTTGGGAAACAGTACTTTTGTTTTGGAAAATATAATTCTTTCTTGTGGTAACGAAATGTCTAAATTTTTTCCAACAAATTGCTTGGTTCTTTTCTTTTTTCTATCAAACATCTATTAGTTATCCTCTAATGTTGAAATATGACATCAACTGTCAGCTGAGGTGAATTTTACTG
This sequence comes from Bellardia pandia, assembly GCA_916048285.2. Classification (NCBI taxonomy): domain Eukaryota; kingdom Metazoa; phylum Arthropoda; class Insecta; order Diptera; family Calliphoridae; genus Bellardia; species Bellardia pandia. Next base: position 93,217,859 of record OU696531.1, on the reverse strand, counting down.
GCGCCAAACTCCCGCTGATTTACTGGGCACAGACTATATTGTTTGCTAAAATATAAAGAAACCAAATTTAGCAATTTATTGTAATAAACATTTCAATTTATATTAAGAAAACCTACAAAAAATCTATTAAACACTTTAGAATGTTGCAATTTATTATTTATACAGCTTTATAAATAGAAAAACAATATTGATTTCTAAACCACAATTCTCTTACAAAGAAAATAATGCAATAAAACATTTTGTTACCCACAAGAAAACAATTGTTTGTCATTGTTCCTTTTATTAACAAAAGAAATACGCTGATTTTTTTTTGAAGAAATCCGTAAAAAATACTCCCCGCTTTGTATTTAACAATCCACGTTTAACAATTTTTTTTATGAAATTCTCACGCAATCTTCACGTTTAAGTGACAATACACCTGTATTTCAGTATTTTTCTTTTTGTATTTCAGTTCTATTGTCATATCATTTCAATAATCGTACGCTGTGCAGTGTATTCTCGGGATTGCTCTTATTGTTCCTTAAACATTAAAATCATTTCTATATGAAAGATTCAAAATACACACAATAAAGAAAACACAATAAGAAGAACTTTGTCTTTTGTTTTCCATCGTGTTAAAGATGTCATGTGGAGTTGCAAACTACGCTTTATTTATACGTAAGAACAATAGAGGCATGAACTAAGGAAAGAAAGGGGGAAAAACTTTTAACTATTTAGCCAACAATAGTTCAACAAAATAAATAAATTTTTATCAAAAATTTCCATTTCAGTTCATTTCATTATGTTTTTAAGAAATGTTTCGATGAGCCCTCTATTGTTTTGGGGTTCCAAATTATTTAATGAAACAATACATTTCTTGGGGGTTTGACTTCACAACAAACAATAATTTTTATGTTTTATTTTACCAAAAAGTCTCGCATGGCGTCATGTTAACATTATGCATTTTAGTCACAAAAATTTTAAGGAATTTAGAAAATTGTTAAAGTGCCATCTAATACGTATGTATATGAAAAAGACGAGCAAGGTGCAACACATAATCCTGTACACTAGTTCAGCACTGGTGTTAGTGTAATCGATAATTTAACCTTTCACAAACCATTTTTCAACATAATATAAACTTACGTTTATGTCAATTTATAATGGGTAACTGCACTAGACACAATTGGTATCACAATAGAGTCCAAATTCCTCTTGGGAATCACCAACATAATTTTGCGGATACCTCTTTAGCTAGTGTCAAGAAGAAACATGGTTCTCAAAGTGCTGATCGGCAATATTTCGGACAAGGAAACCTTGTTAGGTTTTTTTTTTTTTGGGGTCAATTATACAGCTCCAGTGTTGCTACCTTTGTTGAGTGATTCCTAATGAATAACCTGGGATCATCTTCTATATACAAAGAAATGAAGTTTGTAAAGGAATAGTACTGCGTCCTTGGTGCAGCTTTAAAATACATTCATAGAGACACCAAGGAAAATTTAATGCTTATTAAAGGCATGTAGAAAACATGACTTAAAATATGTGATTAGCTCTCTAACAGCTAAGATCGATATTGAGCATAGACCAAGCCTTTTCCAATTTATAAGCAGCTTTATAACTTCATATGTTCATTTGCTCAGCAAACCCTATTTCACTTTATCAAATGGATTTCAGAACTAAACCAATAGAATCATCGATATGTTGCAAAAAAAAAAAACAGGTAAGAAAGTATAGTCGGTGAAGCCCGAACATATAATACCCGACACCCAGTATATAAATAAAACAGTTTTTTCAGAAATGGGCGCTATATGGGAGATATAACCTATTATGGACCGATCATCCAAAAATATAATGCCATGACTTCCGTGAATATAAATATAATCTATGTTATACTTTATCTCGATATAAATACTTTTGAAAGATTTATGGTGATTAAAGTGAATTAGGGTCTTATATGGGAGTTTCGAATAATTATGGACCGAACAGTATAAAATTAGGTGTCATCATTTCTGTACATACAAAACTCATTTTTGTTAAATTTTATTCGGATAACAACATTTTTAAGAGATTTATGGTCCTTAAAGTGATTTTGGAGGTGGGCCTTATATGGGAGCTATGACTAAGTATGGACCGATCATCATAAAAATCTACCATATTATATGTATTATACATACGAAACATATTTGTGTTCAATATTATTTGTACACCAACATTTTTAAAAGAGTTAAGCTATGTATAGACGGTCCTCATTTATTATAACGTTGTCCGAAAATTGTTCAGAAAATGTGTAACAACCGTGAAAACTTGAAATGTTTGCCTTCCAACGTTGTAAGAAATAGCATTTTCAGTACATTGGAAGACAAACATATTGTCAGACATCTAACAATCGTGTAAACACACAATTTTGTTATTGTCATTGTTTTAAGACAATTGTCAAACACTTTTCATTGTCATATGTGCAAAGTTTATGCATCTGCCAATGGCAGCATTGTCATAGCAATTATTTCTAAATGCAACTCTGTATATACATAAATAAACAAACAAGCATTGATAAAATTTTTAAAAAAAAGTAGAAGAAAATTACAGAATTAAATTAAAGTGTGCATTAGGACATAAGCAGATAAAATTGTTCCAATTGCTCTTTTTTGTTCCATGACAATATTTAAAATTTTTAAACACACACAGAGCTGCAAAACGAATTTGACAATGCCACACAACAATCTGACAAACGTGTCAACTGACAATTTCGGTTGACAGATAAATTCATTGTGTGACAATTGTGTGCAAATGAAATTGTTAGTTTTCTTACAGTCGTCTAAACTGACAATTTACCTTTTGCTAAAAATTTTTCAATGTCAGTACATTGCTAGCACATTGCTAGATATGACAACGTTGTAATATCTGACGATCGTGGACACATAGCTTTATGCTTATTTAAGTGATTTTCTAATAGCTATTCTGCCATTTATTATTATAGTACTAAGCTACATAACTATATCTGTAAGTTTGTAAATATGAAGTCTGTTTACGGTAAATGTGTAAATGTTCATCATCTACATAAAATATTTACATTGGAAAATGTGTGTGTGTGTGTGTTAAATGTGGCTCTTTAAGTGGCAGCCTCTTCTCTTGTCTCTGTAACAAGCAATGAAACCTAAAACGTTTACATTTTATATAAACTTACATTTATGACATGAAAAGGCAGAGGCGCAGGAACAATCTTCCAAATTAAAGGGGCTTTTAGCATAAATTTAATGCTAATAAGTTAAGATTGAGATACGTTTTCAATGTTTAGCTGGCCCCTATTTCATTAAAATTTCAGCTACTTCTCTGTGCAACACTTTAGTCTTTTTTGTCTTTTAACAAATTTGAGGTAAAAGTTTATTTTTCTGTTTCGTATTTACTACTAGGATACAACACAAAACTTTTACAGTCGATTATTTAGGTCAATATGTCTTGTATTATGTGATAAAGTCTGTTAAATTTTATACAAAGGAAATTGTTGAAAAAATATTTGCAACTTAAATTTTTGGCTATTTTTTTGTAAAGACTGTAATGGAAAGTTTTCAGCAATTAATCTGGTAAATCTTGCATGACCTTTAAACGGAAGTTGTATAAAAAAACTTGCACTTAGAAGCCATTTATGCTTGAAAATCCCTTTTTTATGGTTGCATATACTTACTGCATATATTCAACTTAACTTCCTTTAGTTTTTTTTATGGCCATTTGGTTTAATAAACAAAAAAAAAACAAACTAAGTACAAAAGAACATTAACCGAAAAAAAACCAAGGAATTAGTTTCTATCATACATTTACAGTGGGGCTAATAAATTTTGGTATTTCCGTTTTTAACTTGGTGGCCTATATTTTTCAGTGGTTTTTGGCATATTTTTTTTTTGTTGTTTGTTTCCATGAGTGGCAGTGAGTGGGGCCATAAAAAGGATTAGCATTTATTAGTTTAATAATGTGGCTTTTTTCACGTTGCTTTTAGTTTACACGAAATCATGCTTTAGTTCCTCTTTTTCTCCTTTATTATTCAGGACATGCAAACATTTCCCTTAAGTGACATCTCGGAGTTTTTTTTCCATTTGCTTGTTAGTTTATTTGTGGAGCTGGAATAACAAACCAAAAATTAATGGTTGATAATTCTGTTTTACTTTAACATATTGAATAACACAAAGTAATATTATGTATTTAAGGTTTTAGGAAAGTAATTGTACCCTACTTTTTTAAAAATTATTTTAAGACAATTCATAGAAATGTCTATAGAAAAAACATTTCTCAAAAGCAAGACCTACAATTGAAGCTAAAATTGAAATTTGGAAAGATCTACGCTTGAAATTAAAATTGAACTTTGGAAAGACCTGCGTGCGAACTTTGCAAAAACCTACGATTAAAGCTTAAAGTTAATTTTGAAAAGACGATTGAAGAAAGAAATTAATTTTGAAAAGACTGACATTAATATTGGCCTTTGGATAGACCTACAATTGAAGTTAAAATTTAAATTTGAAAAGACCTACGGTTGAAGTTAAATTTGAACTTTCGAAACACCTGCAATTGAAGACAAACTTTAACTTTAAAAAGACCTACGCTTCAAGCTAAAATTTTGCGCTGCAAAACATACGATTGCAATTAAAATTTAACTTTGGAACAACCTACGTTTGAAGCTAAAATTTTGCTTTGCAAAACCTACGATCAAAGTTAAAATTGAACTTTGAAAGGACAGAGAAAGGAAAGTTACTTTGGTAAGACCTACAATTGAAGCTAAAACTAAACGATGTAAAGACCTACAATCGAAAGTCAAATTCATATTTGCAAAGACCTACGCTTTAAGTTACACGCAGAGAAAAACCATGGTTGTAGTAAACATAACCTAAGGGCAACATCTTATGATAATATTTATGATTGTAGTCAAAAGATATTATGATGAATATAAGTGCCATAAAATATCATATTATGATCAATTATCGTCGTAATATTTCATCATAGTATTTTCTTGTTAATCATAATTTGATATTATAACCCAATATAAACATAAAATTGTCATACATGATAATATTATAACCCAAGGAAATCATATTATAGTTGAAAGTAATTATAATATTATCTATAGCAACCATATTATGATCTAAAGTTATCATATTATGATAAATAATAATTATATTATGATCTAAAGTACTCATATTATGATACAAAGCAACCATATTATGATAAATAATAATCATATTATGATCTAAATCAATTATATTATGATTGTACTTAAATTAATTAATATCATATTATTTTTACTATTTGTCAAATTATGATTTTATAAGTAACATAATACAAATTGCATTATTGAATGTTACCAAGTTAAAACATTATTTCTAATGACACAAATATTTTAGTAAATCGTATGTATATTTCGTATAATCGCAATTATTTCTACATTTTTTTTAACACAAAACTTACAAGCACTAATTATTATTTTTGCAAATAGAAATAAATATTTGCGCACATAAAAAATTACATTAGCGCAAATCACAATCTTGTGCAAATGGTATTGCATCATTGCAATAACATAACAATTCAATGAAGAAAATAACAAATAATAAAAACAAAATAACAGATCATATATATTTTTGTATAATAAAAAATAACTTAAAATTAGTATTAGATTTTATTTTTAAAAAATAAAATGATTTTTTTCTATTCTATATTAAATGTTTCAATACAACTTGTTTTTTGGCAACTTGAAAAAATTATAAATATTTATCGCTTTTTTGGACTTGGTTAACTATTCCATTTGTACCATCTTCTGTTTTTAAAAAATTGCAAAATTCATTACAAGTGTACTCAAAATATGTTTTTATTATTAATTCACTTTCTACATTTTCAATTAGAAGCTTGTTTCGTTCCTTTCTCCAAAAATTGAACATCAAGAATTTTTTCCGGAATATTTTGAGCAAAAGTCTTTAAAGATATAAATTCGTCAAACAGTTGATCCAAGTCAATTTTTTTGATTTTAAATAATTCAATTACTTCTACGAAGTCGTGAAATGAAATAATTTCAAATAACTTGAAGTTGCTTCTTTTATACACTAAGCAAAATATTTGCTATCAAATAACAGAAATGTTCCTTGAAAAAAAAATATAAAAAAAGTACCTAATACACCTGCGTACTGCGTTAGGTCTTATGCAGACAGAAGTACAATTAGTAAATTCCCACGACAGCCGGTTCTACGCACCGGAATGACCCGATATCACTCGGCCAAGGGCTGTCAACTCAGCAATTACTGCTGTTACAACAACAACAACAATTAGTAAAAAAAAAAGTACGCGTACTTCAAAGCCTATACTGAACTGATGCAAAAGCATTCTACAAATGGTAAAAACAAAATACATACATATTATTAATATTAAACATATTTTGTTTGCATTTTTAACATAATATGAGTACAAATATAGAGACTTATCAGTTAGTTTAAATATTTACAAATAACATAATTTGTTTGAATAGTTATCATTCAATAGTTGTAGTAAAAATTTTTTAAAAATAATTATGTTTCACTGAACCATATTCAATTTTATAATTGCGATAAACATATAAATGTTTATAGTAACTAAATTATTGTTAAAATCAAATTAAAATAACAATTATTTGTATATCACAACAATATATTGGTACCAAAAACATAGTGTAGTTGTCGTAACCATGACCAACCATGTTTTTTCTCCGCGTGTAGCGACAACTATCAATACCAGTCGACTTATATCGCCTATAATGCATACATTAATTCCCATTTGCTAATATGCCTTATGTAAAGCCATTAACCTGAACACTTTAGTCATCAAAACTGACTGCTGCTTCACTTTACAGGGTTCGTTCATGTATTTATGACTTTTAAGCAAAAACTAAAAATTCTACAAAAAAAAAAAAAAAATCCATGAAATTGTAAATGACGGTAATTTAGATTAACGCAAAGCAGCTATTTTTTATTTTCGAAATTTTCTTTTGCTTTTCGTTTTAGCTCATGTTCGTTTTATTTTATGCAATCTTTTGTTTGCACACTATTTTGATAACGAATTGCAATAATTCGTTATGAGTAGTTTTTGTGAACTATTTGGTTTTAGTTTTGGAAACATATGCCAAAGTCATTTAGAATTCATGTTAATCCAAATCCACCGTTCAATGGTTTTAAGGCATATGCATGACATTTTTGTGTGTGTCGAGGTTTTAGAATTTAATGGAAGAAATGTTTTAGTGGAGTTTGGTTAGAGGGAATAAATTGGAAACTGTTATCAATTAAAACATATGTTGGTGCTAATTTTCTAAAGAGAAGGGAGGGGGGGAGGGTGAGGATTGGTTATAAACAAGTTGTGATTTTCCAAGTTTGTGACATTTTAAAAAAATTCCTTGAATCGAAATAATGAATCAAAAAAGTATAAATATACTTTGTTAATGTACTATGTTTATTCACGTTTACATTATTTAAAGGTACGGTCACACTTGTCAAATATTTGCTGAAAAAGACGAAATCGTTTATTTATAAAAAAAAACTTTGATTAATTAGGACAGGACACAACAAATATTTAGTATTATTTTATTTGATGCTGTTTGATATTGCAAAACTCCTGTAAGATTAAATAACGTCAAACAAATTTGTGTTAAACAAATAGTTACTCTTTTGTGAGTAAATATTTGCTAATGACAATAATGTCAATGACGAATATGATCGAAAATATAATTATGATGGGGATGAAAAAATTCATACCATCAAAGAAAATTTCGATTAAATCTAAAGAAACATCTTGGTTTAATCAGAAGTGCAAAATTGCAATCAGATCCAGAGAGGAAGCATTCAAAATTGGGTGAAATATTAAAAATGCCGAAACTGATTCGTTACGCAAACGAGCGAGGTCTCCGTGTTGCGAAAGTGCTGAGGCGTGAAAAATCTAGAGCAAGAGTTCTCCCCGGGGCAGTAAAAGCTTTTGGTTATTCGTTAAAAGAATAAGGGATAATGCTAGTTCTTCAATTCCTACTCTTTTAAAGAATGACCAACCATTCACTGACCCGATTGACAAAGCTAACCTGTTGGCTGAATTATTTGCAAATAATTCAAATTTATCGCAAAGCAATCAACCATTGCCCGTGCTCGAAAGAGTATCAGTAAGTATGCCAAATATATTCTTTCGCACGCGCGCAGTTAAAAGGATTTTAGTGGATCTTAACATAAATAAGTATTGAAGCAATGCTCTTCGACGCTAGCTAACCTTTTCAGCACCTTATACCGTGCCGGTGAATTTCCCATGTATTGGAAGGTGGCTAATACAACGCCAATTCCTAAAAAGGTAGAGGCTACCAATCCCGATAATTATCGCCCAATAGCAATTTGTTCTGCACTTTCCAAGTTATGGAAAGTATGGTAAATTATCATCTTGTGGGATATCTAGAATCCAACAATTTACTTAGCGACCGGCAATACCGCTGCCGCAGAGGACGCTCTACGGCAGAGGTCGGCATCCTATAGCACAATAGTGCAGAGAGCACTTCACACATACGCTTAATCTCTTTCATTCAGTCGTCATTGCAACAGCAATGTGTGCACATGCGGCGGATGCTTTTATATTTTTTTCAGAAATACTTCCCAACAAACATTTCAAATTAATAATAAATTACGAAAAATATTTTATGATTGATAATGCATTTGGTAACATGCATGTAATCAGCTTTTGAAGTATTAGAAGTTCCGTTTGTATATCAATCTCGTTGCTAATTTCTTATATGTTACGGAAAATACATTGTGAGTGTATGTTTCCTATCTAAGCTGTTTTGTATAATTTATATAATAATGTTTATGTTTGTTGGGTAGTTTTCTCACACACACAACCTCATTTTACGCTTTGCCGACGTCTGCTCTACGGTGACTTACTAGCCTTCCTATCGGAAAAATGGTGTCGTTCTATACATCGTTTTGGCGAAAGCAAAGTAAGGCGTTCGACAGAGTCTGGCATGGTGCTCTTTAATCGAAACTCATTGCTTTTGGTGTCGGTGTAAACTTCTCTCGATTTATATCAAGTTTCCTCAGAAATCGCACTATACGAGTTGTTGTAGATAAGATCTCATCAAACGAATTCAATGTTAATTCAGGGGTACCGCAAGGCTCCGTTCTTTCTCCTATTTAATTTCTTATCTGTATAATTGACCTCATATGTCAAACTTCCAATCCTATTTATTCTTTTGCAGATGATACGACTCATGAGAATCCAGTGTGGTGTCAGCTGGACCAAACACATTTTTGAAGTGTGAAAAGAAGCGTTCAAGTGCCTTGTTTTTTTTTTAAATGACGTAGGAAATACTTCACTCCATCTGTTCTCTTTACCATTTACACCGGCTATATTCGACCGAAAATGGAATAAAACTTTCATGAATGGGCCGGTGCTTTCAAGTCTAGTTTGGTGTTACTCGACTGCGTACAGGAGAGGGCGAAGATGCTGATCGGTGACAGTAGGGTATCCAACTCTATTGATTCACTGGAGCATCGCCGCAATGTGGGTTGTGTTTCACTGTTCTATCGATACTATAATGGAATGTGTTCTGCTGAAATTAGGAAACTTGTTACCGAAACACGTAGTTTTTTTTGCGTAATTCATGTTCTTCAGCCTGGGTTCAGCCATTCAAGGTCGACTGGACAGTGAATCCCACAACACATTACAGGGATAATTCGTTCTTTAGCCATACTGTACAAATGTGTAATAAACTACCACCAGAAGTATTCCCTGCAACTTTCAATATAGGAAAATTCAAATCAAATATTCACAAACACTACTCCCTCTATCCTCCCTCCCATAAACTATATTCCTAGTTCCAACACAATGCATTGCATGAGTAGGGGTCGTCCCCTAAAAAAAAGAAAGTGTGACCATACCTTAAGTAATAGATTAAACTGAAATCCATTTCCACATTTGTCTCATTTTAATTTTAATGAATGAACAAACAAAAGTTCATTTCAAAATTAACTGTAAATACGCCCTCATAAATTAACTTTAACCATTTCAAACTATTACAAAAACTATTAAACTAATTATAAAATAAATCTTACTGTTAAACAATTAATTATTTAGGAAATTAAATAGTTAAAACCAAACAAAATGACCCCTTTAAGATTTAAACAAATGAGGGCTATAGTTGTTCTTCAACAAGAAACCTTCATAATTTCAACTATTTTCTGCTGATATCTCCCTGTTTTCGTATTTCTTTAACAAATAAATGGTTTAAAAATCACAAGTAACAAAGTAAAAGAAAAAATCTTCATTGAACAAATTGATTTATTGCTAAATCATGTAAATTTCCAAATGAATTGATTACACTCAACAAAGACAGTCCACGTTAAATCAGTTAAATTGAATGTTTATGTGGAAGGCCTGGACGGACGGACGGACGAACTGACAGACTATAGTAGAGAGACACTAATGGACATTGAAACTCTTCACTCATGTGTGTGAAAAAGTTGTATATATGGCGGTTGGTCATCATGTTAAATGCTGTAGAGACTGATGTTTGTTTCTGTTTCTGCAGCTACTTTGTTTTGTTGCTGTTTCGTATTATTTATTCCTTTTGTGGTGATTAATTGAAAGTTAATTTTGGTTGGAGATTTTTTTTGGGCTGCTGCTGTATAAACAAATTCAAATAGTCAGTCATTCATTGTTGCATTTATTCATTCACTCATTCAGTCAGTTGGTTTTTCGGTTTTTTTGTTTTATGGGAAGGGATTAATATAGGCTTCATATATGATTGCTGTCTTCATTGTATATCATGATTATTTATAAGGGCTTATTTGAGACTGATTGGATTTGTTGTGTGTGTTTTTTATAGAAGTGTTTCTATAAATGTGTAACAATTGTTTGTTAATATTTTCAAAATACAAATTGTTGATTTATTTGAAAATATTGTTCTATTTGTTAAATACATACTATGTCTCTGATTGCCTGTCTCTATGCCTATGTCTGTTTGTCTTTGGGGGTCTGTCTGTGTGTTTTTGTAACAGCATAAAACAATTTGTCTTTTGAAATGATTAAAATTTATTATGACAGATTTTAATCACAGAAATATTTCAATCTTGATTTAATGGTATTTAAAGTACTGGCACAGTGGAATGTGGCGGTATAAAAGGTTGACAAATAATGAGGAATTACAAAAAATATTTTCTTTGTAGCCCTTGCCTTTATTATAAGTGGAATTTTGATAAGAAAATCCATAAAACGTATATTAGCAGATATATCGTCAAGAGGACTTTAATTTGTAAAACGATTAGTCCTACCAAAATTACAATGATTGCTTTATAAGAAGGACAATTAAAAGAACCACAATCAGCCTAATAAAACTACAACGATTGCTTTGAATGAATGACAAATAAAATAACCAAGATTAGTCCTACTAAAAGTACAACGATTGAAGGAGTATTAAAAGAACCACGATTAGTCCCACTAAAACTACCACGATTGCTTTAAAAGACGGACAATTAAAATAACCAAGATTAGTTCTACTAAAAGTACAACGATTGAAGGGCAATTGAAAGAACCACGATTGGTCATTCTAAAAGTACCATGTTTACTTTAAAAGAAGGACAAATAAAAGAGCCACGATTAGTCTTATTAAAATAAACAGTTGCTTTTAAGAAGGACAGTCAAAAGAACCACGATTGGGCCTTCCACAATTGAAAGAACCACGATTGGTCCTTCTAAAAGTACCACGATTACTTTAAAAGAAGAATGGGTCCTTCCGCAAGTACTACGATTGCTTTAAAAGAAGGACAAATAAAAGAATCATGATTAGTCCTACTAAAAGACAACGATTGAAGAATAATTAAAAGATGTACGATTGGTCCTTTTAAAAGTACCACGATTGCTTCAAAAGAAGGACAAATAAAAGAGCCACGATTAGTCTTATTAAAACAAACAGTTGCTTTTAAGAAGGACAGTCAAAAGAACCACGATTGGGCCTTCTGCAAGTACCACGATTGCTTTAAAAAAGGACAAATAAAAACATGATTAGGCCTAATAAAATTACAATGATTGAAAGACAATTACAAGAAGTACGATTGGTCTCTCTAAATGTATGACTAATACTTTAAAAGAAGGACAAAAAAAATCGCGATTAGTCCTACTTAAAAGAACCACTGTTGCTTTTAAAGAAGGACAAATAAAAGAACCATGATTAGTCCTACTAAAAGTACAACGATTGAAGAATAATTAAAAGAAGCACGATTGGTCCTTTTAAAAGTACCACGATTGCTTAAAAAGAAGGACAAAAAAAAGAACCATGATTGGTCCTTTTAAAAGTACCACGATTGCTTAAAAAGAAGGACAAATAAAAGAAGCATGATAAGTAAACTAAATCTCAAACATCTACTTCCTCATCTAAGTCCCAATTTACACGAAGCAATTCTTAAAGCTAAGCTGATTACTTTTAAGACATCGGGATGAGGGTAAGATAAGACGAGTACATACCTGATTGGACTAGCAATTCGTGTTACTCTCTTATTTGTATTCAATATGTGTATACAAATGTGTGTATACTTTCAATTAAAAATACGAGCGATTTAATCAATAAGAATTGTGCTGTGTGAACTCCGAAATTTCAAAGAAAAAATTTATTCTATCTTTTCAATAAAAATTGCTTCGTGTAAATTGGGACTAAGCAATGGCTTAGCAAATAAATTGCTTGCTGACCTGACTTCTTTGCCATTATTAAAAAACTGCAATGAACTTCTATCAAAGAAATTAGCTCGTTGTAAAGGACAAGTATTTGTGCAACCATTTTATGTGACTCATGAAAGCAAAACTAGGATCTTTATAAGAGGATTTGCATTTAGTCTGTCATAATAAATAAACATCAGTTTTTGGTTGAAAAGTATACATAAATATAAAAACATTTATACCACCGGATTTTGTGTGAACAATGCTTTATAACGACTTTTTGATGAGTTGTTTTGAATCGTTTGCAAAATTTACTTAGGCGAACTTAAGGCTTTCTTATAGGCAAAAAAAAAAATACGAAAAAGTACGAGCACTGCCAAAAATAAAGACAAACTAATCAAAAGCTTTTAAGTAAAGCTACTTGAATGAATGAGAAGTGCATAGTAAGCACTGGCTATGAAGATCAATGTTACCTAGTAGAATTTTTCGTAAGCTATAATTGAAGGTAATATTTTAAAATGTAATAAATAAGTATATAAGTACATGTTGTATATCAATGGATTGAAAATAAAGTCTAATTTCAAAAATTATAATATTATTTAAGTTTTTAAAAAATTTTATTTGAAAAAGTAAAGAAAACTAAAAAAAGAAAATGTTACTAGCTTCTTTTCTTTCTAAGCCCTAATTTCTGTATTATATTGTTTGCTTACTAATTATGTAGACACGACCCACTGTGCACAATAATGAAAAAATTCTGTCTGCAAGTACGGGTGAATGTAGTTGACAAATGATGCTTTTGATAACTGATGATAGAATGTTAATAGTTTAGTTTTTGGTTGATGCCATTGAATACTGTTAATTATGTTGATGATTTCAGTCATAAAATAAAGTCATTTTATGGACAATTTAATAAATAATCAATTATTAAACAATAAATAAAAATTTTATCAATAAACAAATAAATGTAACAAGATTATATTAACCCATAATAAGAAAATTTGTTATCTGAAACTTTAAAATTCATAAATACTAGAAAAGTAGTATTAATTATTATAATTACCCTTATTTTCACCCAGTCTGGTTATTTTTAACTTGAAGTTATACAGACAGTTAAAATAATTTTTGTATGAAAAAACATTTTAACCGATAGAATAATTTTAGTTTAAAAACTAACTACAACTTTCCCAGTTGAAATTAAGAATATACAATTCGAAATTTTGAAATCTAAATTGTTATTAAGAAATAACAAACTGAAATTAAGAAATCCAAGTTAATTTTGAGAAATAATAACTAATAAAATATATAACAATTTTGAGAAATTCGATAAAGCAAATTGAAAATTAGAAAACACAACTTGAAATTAATAATTAAGAAATTAATATTGAGAATCAATTTCGATATTGAGAACATAGTCCGCTTTCACACTCTTCAATTCTGTCTCGTCAAGGCAAGTATTTTTCAATAAGAAGGAAAAAGATAAAAGATAATTTTCTCTTTCCCCCTCATTGAAAAATACTTGCCTTGATGAGACAGAATTGAAGAGTGTGAAAGCGGTCATACAAATTGATATTGAGAAAATAATAATTGAAAAATGAAAAAAATTAAAAATTGAAATTTTTTATTTCTCAACTCAAATTATTTTTCTCAATTGAAATCAAAATTGATTCTTAATATTAATCGATGAATTGAAATTGAGAAATCGAAATTATTAGGGAAAAAACTAAAATTGGAATTAAGAAATGTAAATTAATATTGAGAAACAATTTTATTAAGAATATTAAGAAAATAAAAATTGTAATTGAGAAATTACAATTTGTATGAAGTTTTTGAAATATTTTTTTTTAAGTTGGATTAGTGAATTCGTTCTGAAAAACTTTTTGTTCGGACAAAGTTTTTTTCATATGACGTTTAACGTCTCCCTTTTTGAGGATATATTTTTTACGAACAATTCTTAAGTTGGATTCACCCATTCGTTCTGAACAAAATATTTGTTCAGACAAAGTTTTATTCATGGTGTAATTAAACAAGGTGTGTGCAGTAGCCCAGCTGACTGACTTTGTTTACAATTTACTTATGTCAAAAGTAATATCTTTTCAAGTATTTTTGACAGTAGTACATTATTTTACACAAACAAAATGCCTGTTGTTTCTGTTTTGTGTTGTATTTGTTGTCGATTTGCACTCACCTTGTATATTTGCACCATGGTTTTATTCATAATATGAAGTTTAATGTCTTCCTTTTTGAGAGAGAGAGAGAGAGAGAAAATATTTTTTACGAAAAACTCTCAGTTTGATTTTTTTTTTAAATAATTAACAAACATAAACTGCGAAGCTTTTGGCTTATCTGCAAAAACACCCAGAGTGATTGGCGGGAAGCGAACCCGCAACTCCTTCGACTGATAGTCCGGCACTCTATCGCCTAGTCTATCGGGGCACTTTTAATACATAACATGATTTTGAGTTACAAATCTAATTAAATGTTTTATTTCTCAATTTAAATTTTTTTGCTCAATTAAAATTGAGAAATCGAAATTGGTTCTCAATATTAATCAAAGAATTGAAATTGAGTAATCGAAATTGATAGTGAGAAAAAAAATAAAACTAAACTTGAAATCAGTGTTGTCAACCTTGAAATTTTAAAACGCACCAAAATGGAGAAAAAAACGTGCCATTTAAAAAAAACGCACCAAGTTTAGAATTTCTTTTATATTTAAAATGTTTATTGAATTAATTTTACATAAAAAGTATAATATTTTTGTATTATAAATAAAATCAATAAAACAGTCTTCTTAAATAAACGAGCTAATAAATTAAAAATAATCGTTTAACCACTCAAAATTCAAATCACAATTTGCTCTTCTGAACTGAAGTACTAATTGGTAAAAAGGGTTAATTTCGGTAATATTTGGTACTTTTCTTTAATTATTTTTGTTTTCTAATTTAAGTACTTCTATGTGAATTCTTTCAATAAAATTTGTTAGGGCTCCACTGGGACTCTAACCCTGGTTGGTCGTTTACAATTCAGTATACCAAACCATTAGGCTACACAAGAATATTTATTTCCATGTTTAATATATAAATTTTTATTTCAAACAAAGATTTTCACTTTATTCACCGTTAGCAAAAACCTTCATGTGACGTATTTGATAAACATACATTCGTATTTAAAATAGATTTAATGGAGTCCTTTTTCATCGTGAATTATTAAAAAACTGCAATTAGAAATTAGTAAAAATGAAGATTTCCTCACATTTTCGGAAAGATTAAGAAACGCACCGGAATTAAAAAAAGCGCACAAACAATTTAAAAAAGCACCAAAAATGTTGCGAAACGTTGACAACGCTGTTCAAGATCATATTATGTATTTTATAAGTAAAAACATATTTGAAAAATTTCATACAAATTTTAATTACAATTTAATTTGTTAATCTCATTTACAATTTGTATTTTCTTAATATTAATTTACATTTCTGAATTTCAATTTGTCATTTTTCAATATCAATTTACTTTTCTAATTTACAATTTGTTTTTTCTCAATATAAATTTGGAATTTCTTGTTATAAAATGGGGCCTAAAGTATAAAAATATTTATTTTCTTTTGACTTCTTTAATTTTACTTTGACTTTCATTTACAATATCTTCTTCAACTTTAATCAACTAATTACTTTTAATGTATTAATTTTCAAATGCCGTTTAAATTCTGCTCTCAATAACTCACTGCACGTGCCTCAATACATTTCGAATTAATGCCAAAAAATTTCCCTAGATAGTTACAAATCAAGTGTCACTTCATTAACAAAACCTGCCATGGAGTTTGTTATTTTCTTGTAGTTTTTTTTTTTGTTATTGTTTAATGGAAATTTAGCTACAGAAACTAAGAAAGAATAAAAGAACAATATAAAATAAGTTAAAATTAACTCAAAGGTATAAGTCGAATATAGAATTTACTTCCAAATATTTTTTTTTAATTTAATTACGTGAAAGTAATAAAAAACAAGTAAGATAGTATAGTCGGTCAAGCCCGACCATATAATACCCCACACTTAGTATGTTTATAAAACAGTTTTTCAGAAATGGGCGTTATATGGAAGATATAAACTATTGTGGACCGATCATCTAAAAATTTAATGTCATAATGTCTGTGAATATAAGTATTATATGTGTTAAACTCAGAAAGTGATTCTGAGTCGATCGGTATACTTTAAGGTGGGTGTTGGACCAATATTTATGGCCGTTACAAACATCAGCACAAATCCAATATACCCAATTTATTCATAAGCTTTAGTTCAACAAAAACCTCAAAAAACTCCCGAAAAAGAAAGGAATCTAAGACATCTAATAGCAGAGTTATTGAGCACTAATATAAACAAATCCTATTGTCAGGCAAGGAGACTGAGATTTTTTCCAATATTTAAGCGGCAAATAGCTCACGTTAACATCCTGACGGGATGACTCAGATACGACAGTGATTCTCGACAACTTTTTATTCTCTTCTAACTTTTGGTTTGTCTTATTTATTTATTATTTTCTCTTTTTATATAAATTTGATATTTTTAAACATTTTTGTTCCAATTTTTTTTAAATATATTGCAGATATTGCCATGAATATATATAAAGTCCACTTCCAAAATACACTTTAATTCGTATAAAACTGGTATAAATAATGTTAACAGGTTAAAATATGACATAAATAATCCTTATTGGTAAATAAATTGTTATACTAAATTTTATGATGGTCGGCCCATAATTGGTCATAGCTCCCATATAAGGATCAAATCCGAAAAAGTCATTAATCTTTATATATATCTTCTAAATATCGATACCGACTTAATAGATCATTTATATATGCAAACATATCACTCTGCAGAATTTTGTGAATTTCGGTACATATTTGACCGTATCCCCATATAAGGTCCACTACCGAAATCCACAGTAATACTAATATATATCTTAAATATACCGTTATTATGTTGAAATTCGACGTGAGATATCCTCATATGCATAAAATTCTCTGTTCAAAAGTTAAGAAGATCGGTCTAAGCTGCCATATAAAAACCATTTCCGAAAAAAAATTTAACCCACAAACCTTATTATACTCTGTTTCTTAACTTGTGAATATAGGAAAATGTTCTTTAAATTGATAAATTACACTCCAGATTATTATGAGAATCAGACAAACTCTGCAAATTATAGTAAGAATCGGTAATTACATCAATTATAAATGACCAAAATTACATAAAATTTACAAACATTTCAAATAAATTATGTTGGTTGTAAATTTGTTTTTTAAACAATATATAAAACAATAATAAAATTTGCACTAAGACTGAATAGAAAACACATAATAAGGATATACTAGTCATATAACCAGTGTAGTTTTTGTATTTCTTATTACATTTAGGTGGAGGGTATTAAAGATTCGAATATTGCACTCCAACTTGTTTTTAATTCTTTTTACGTATTACACGTATGATGTTTTTATGGACCCAAGTAGACTAATACTTCATCAGCGTTAAAAACTGGTTAAACCTAACCTAATCTTATGCGCAATAGTTTATTTTATCAGTTGCTTGGATCTGAATAATATTGATGTGTTGAAATGGTGAGACCAGTTTCCGAACCTCAAATCAATTGAGAACTTGTGGAATGATGTAGAGCAACATATATGACACTTCAAGAATTTTTGCCTGAGAAGGGAAAAGAGAATAAAAATAGAATACTTGAAGGTACTAGCCAATATTTTTTATTTCCTTTAGTTTTCTTCGTCTTATACAACGCGAAGTTGTTTGCATGTTTATTTGCAGAAGTTGCATAAATCCGGCAATTTGACTTTATTTTTTTTTTAATTTAAAAATGTGTACAAATGTTTCCAATTTGATTTGGGTTTCCCAGGCAATTTTGCATTTAACAAGCCAAAGTTGTTACAGCATTTTCTTTTCAATTGTAGGGTAACCGAAAAAGTAAAACTATTTATGTTAAGGACATTGACAACAACCAACATTAAGGCAATAAAAGTTAATCATCTAAAATGGCTATTGCGTGAGAAGTATATTATATCCTTGGAGAGCACAACAGAAGACATAATACTAAAG
This sequence comes from Bellardia pandia, assembly GCA_916048285.2. NCBI lineage: Eukaryota > Metazoa > Arthropoda > Insecta > Diptera > Calliphoridae > Bellardia > Bellardia pandia. The sequence continues at coordinate 93,199,114 of OU696531.1, read as the reverse complement.
CCTTAATACAGGGAGGAAAAAACAAAACATTCCCTGACTGACAAAACTTCATTACTTAAATAAAGAAATTTAGCAAAAATAAAAATAAAACCAGCAACAAATTCAAACAATTTTTTGTACGTTGTTTTTTTTTTGTTTTGCTAATGAATCACTTTTAAATGATTGACATGTTGGACTATAGTTTTTCGTTTGCCATTATCTTGCTAGCAACTTTAAGAAGGGTTTGCTGCCAATCAACTGTTTAATTTGTGGCAAGTTTGGAGAAAAGACAACAACTTTAAGTTTCTTTCTGTGCTGTTGAGCATCAATGAGTTTTAATGTGAATTTTATTATTAATCTCTTTTGCTATGGAGTGGTCAGGTTGGGTAAAAGGTTGCTATGCAATGATAATGAAATTGCGGGTTAGTTGTTTTTAGTTTAAGCCTTAACTGACCATTAAACCCTTAGATTTTGTTGCAGAATAAGTTGAACATTTGTTTTATTTAATTTATTATCTCAATAGAGAGACGGTGAACAAAAAAAAAAATGTTTATATTTATGAGGGTTTTGTAACAAATTGTGGTTGAGTTTTAGTGGGTTTCATTTTTAGCTGGACTTATTTCGTAATTAATTGATTAATTGTTAATGATAGACAAAGTTAATTGGTTGTTATTTAGCTGTTTTTGGTCAATAGTTAAAGTTTTTTTGAGAAGGATTTATAAAGAAATGTGTGTTTAAGAATTTCGATTTAATTAATTTTTCCTTTTACTCGTATTGCTAGCACAAAGGTTTTACTATTACCCTCTGTTTTAAAAACCTTTACTAACCCTTTACTTTATTAAAATTCACAAGCTTTAAAAACACTACCAAAAAAAAATGGAGTTATATTAAATAAATATTAAATAAAACTACTCAAATGGTTTATATTCCACCACCTAATGTCGGTGAAATTACTGATAAACAGGATCTTGATGATGAAAGGCTAGTAAAGGAAATTCCTGGTGATTCACAAGATAGAGATGAAAATAAATATGATGCACATGTCGATGATTTTGCTACAAAATTGAAGACCAGTTTCTTTCTATACAAAATGGACAAAAATCAAATCTGATAAATTTCAACTTCGAACGTCCAGATGAGTCTTCCGTCTTACCACTTCAGAATAAACATGTGAAATTAATAAATAAGGCTAGGTCGAATATATCTAAGTATACATTACTACTATTATCAAAATTCTCAAATATAGATGGAAAGCCTTTGGAAATATTTCTGCAATATGCTGATGACGTAATAATGGATCAAATACTCCAATACTTATGATAATCAAAGAAACATATTAGTCAATATCACTAGACAACATTTGTATCGTTTAATTTTGTCAGGTTATCATACTCTTGCCCATATTTAACATTATTGGTCAACTCAACCTACATTACATGTGCCCATTGTCCAGCAATCTATGTCCCCTCAAATGTTTCAAAAACTAAAAAGTATATTTCACTTGATGGATAACAACGAAATGGACGTTTTGATAGATTCACTAAAGTTCGTCCGCTAAATAAATTAATTAAATTAACCCCCTGGCCCACGATGTCGAACGATAACGTTCGCTTAGATAAGACTTAAGTCACAAACTTTTTATCGTATCTATTTTTTTTACTCAATAAATTTTTTTATTCCACAATCAAGTTTGTGTCTTAAGTCTTATCTAAGCGAAGGTTTTATCTAAGCGAAGGTTCGTTCGACATCGTGGGTCAGGGGGTAAATTTCTAACGAAAAAAACATATACATAACTATATAAGTAATACTTGAAATGTAGTTTGTTAACTAAACTGCTGTACAAATTAGTTTACTTTCATAATTCTTAAGATCTTGGCAAGTCCTTATAAATCACGTTTTAACCAAGTAACTCAACCCTTTATTTGCTTAAACAAATATTTCATTCTACAAAATTTCAACAAAATTTATTACAAAAAATTCACTAAAAGTTACCAACAAACTCCAATTAGCTGTAAACCACCCCAAAACCATTTGAGGTAATTATTATTAAATAAAAAGGATGTAAAATATTGTTGCTGGTTTGCTGTTTATCTTACATTCAACACTTTTTGTCATGAAAGGAAAATAATGTTTAAAAAAATAATAACAAATATTTACACATGGGTTTTGGTTTTTGTTTATTTTTAATTTATTTTAATTAATATAATTGCAGTTTTATCATAATTGGTCTTATAACACTTTCCTGTAGGCACAGAAAACTCAAACGTGTAAAGCCCGCATTTTAATATCTTCAAGTGGAGTCATAAAAAAGAAGTTGTAATTTTCTTATTTTCCTTTTCCATATATACTCGTATGAAATTTTTGAAATGAAATTTCTCACGTTTAAAAATTACATTTAATGGATAAATATTGTGCAAGTAAGAGAGAAAGAGAGAGATAGTGAGAGTGAATGAATAAATGAATGAACTTACGCTTGTCTGTTTGTATGAACAATTTATGGTCATATCGGCGGAAAAATTGATAAATATCCTTTATAGTTTTTATCTTCAGTCAACCACCGCCACCATCACTTCTTTCTGACTTCAACTTTATGAAATTGTAAATGCAGTTGAGAGCATTAAGAGGAGCTGTAGTGCGTTTTAAGCGTAATACAGTGGGTCATAAAAGAAAAAGGTGAGAAAGGGCTTTTCAACAAGAACTTTGTTTAACAACACAAAGAATTTACATGAAAATCATTCAAATTTGTATTGTATTGCAAAGAGTAAAGTCTGACAATTAGAAAATAAAAATTATATTGGACAGATGTCATCACACGACTCCTATACGATAAATACACTGTTCGGTTTAGTAACCTTCTTCATTCCTTTTTGTTAATTTTCTTCTACCTGTATTATTTACTATTTACTCACAGTCCCGTTCTTTGTTGGAGTATCTGCATTATTTACATAAACGTTGCAATTTTATAAAGCCGCTCAATTATATATCCAATGTAAATATATTATATTATTATTAAGAAATCTCCGCGACATAATAAAGTGCGGTTTTCTGTTAACCTTAAAATAAAAGTTGTATTCCCGATTTTTTTTTTTCGAAAAATGTGTGTCAAGTTTCTCAAAAATAATAAATAATAGTAAAGTACTTATTTATTAATTTAATATTATTTAAATATACAAGGTGGCGCAAAAGTAAACTTCCGATGTTTTTTGGCTGTAATTAAAAAAAAAATTAAAAACTTTGATTTTTCTTGTGGATTATTTTTATTTGGTCTTTTGATTGTCATTTGAGCCCTTTTTATGGCATTTTCATCACTTTGGCCAAAACTTCCGGCGATAGGTCCTCACATTCTTGACGGATATTGTCTTTAAGAGCTGCAAGAGTCTGAGGCTTGTTGACAAAAGCCCCACAAAAAGAATTCTGGAGCGGTCAAATCAGGCGATCTTGCTGGCCAGGGCAAATCGCCAAAACGGGAGATTAGGCGCCCGGGAAATGCATCCTTCAGCATATCGGTTGTGGCACGTGCAGTGTGTGCCGTTGCACCGTCCTGTTGGAACCACATGTTTTCCAATCCCAATTCATCAAGTTGCGGCAAAAAGAACTCGTTGATGATTGCTCTGTAGCGCTCACCATTCACATTAACCGTTTGGCCGGCGACGTCTGCGAAGAAAAAAGGTCCGATGACACCTCCAGCGAAAACAGCACACCATACAGTAACTTTGAGCGGGTGTAATGGCTCTTCGTGGGTTACACGCGGATTTTCAGTGCCCCAGAAGCGTAAATTTTGCTTATTTACGTACCCGCTAAGATGGAAATGGGCCTCATCCCTCATGATTATTTTTGATGAAAAATCATCTTCCTCTTGGTGGTGATTAAGGGTGGCTTGGACGGCCAGGAAATCTGCGACGAAATTCACGTTGTGCCAAAGTCACCGACCGATTATTGGTCAAATAAATAGTCAGCAATATTCCGCGTTCTGGAGCAGTGTAGCGTAACATTGTTTATTAACGTGTATTTCGCATGTATTTACTAGACAAATGTCAAAACAGAACTGACATTAGGGGCCAATCGCAAAATTTATAACAGTTTCCTGACAGGAGGATTACTTTTGCGCCACCTTGTACGAGTACACAAAATAAGCCTAGACCTAGACGTTTTTCGAAATGAGGACTTTAACCGAAAAGGAAAAATATTTGCTTGTACTAGATCTCGATAGAAAGTTTTGAGTTCTAAGTCGGAAGCCAAACATTTTAAGTTCACACTGTTGTTGGAAATTTTCTAAACATTTTTCGGACAATATTGTAAGATCTGACAACCGTCTGTACAAAGCTTCAGTGGTTAATCTGTATTTAAGTGGTTAATTATCTTATAGGAAACGTTTTATACATGTATGTATGCAGGGATTGCTTACTGTTGAGCGCTTTTAATATGAAATAAAATTAAACAAAAGGATGAGTTTCTCTTTATGAAAAATACAACATACAATTTTATAAAAATTAAAAAAAACATACATTTATAATTGTTGAAAATTGTTTATGATAATTCGATTTAAGCTTAAAGTACTACAAGTAAGTACTTGTGCGAATATACAGACAATGAATGGTACTTGATAATAATGAAGAGACGAACAAAACAAATAAATAAATAAATATTTTTACCCTTCTCGCAGGCGAAAACACACACATACTTGAGGTCCTAGATAATATAAAAAGTACGGACACATAAGGGTTGTAAGCAGTTTTTATTTCTTTTTTTTTATGTATTTCTTGTTGAGCTCATCTCCAGGCATTATATTTTCCCTCACGTGAGTTTTAATTCTAGATTTTCTGTTGAATAAAGAAACAAAAAAAAATACTTCTTTTGTTGTGCTGGGAATTTTATGTTGTGTGTAGCGTTGCATTAATTGAATTTGAAAATATTTACTCAAACAATTTATTAAATACTTGTGCTGCAAGTTAAATAAATCCTTTTTTTATTATTATTATTCTTTATTTATTTAGTTATTTGTTGTGAGTGCTTGTGTTTGCGCGCAGCTTGTTTAGAAAACTTTTTTAGAGGTGGTTACTGAGTAATTTGATCTAATGCTTTTGTTGCCAATATATGTATAAACAGATATTTAAAGAAATACCCTTATAATTTGTTCTGCTTGTTTGGATTTTAATTCAAAACATTAATATATGAAGCTTCATATTACCACTTCTTATATGAATTCAAGTACTTGTATGCGTATTTAGGGATTTATTAGAGTGCATATAATTGAGTCATACATACACATTTCATAATGTTAGCAGTCATAATGTTTCTTAAAATACCCTTAGAAACTGTTTTTTTTGTTTTTTAAACAAACTATTAAGGAATGAGAATTTATTTTTTAGGATTTTTTTCGTATTGTATAATAAATGCTGAATGTTTTTCAAAAAAATACCTTTTGAATTCCTGGCAAAAGAGTAAATTTATGAATTTAATTTAAATTCTTAGAAATTGTTATAAAGTGTTATAAAATTAAAGTCTTTAAGAGAAAAAAATCTATTATCTACATATATACATCTAATTCTGTTTTTAAGCGGCAGATACGTTCCTCAAAAACTCATTTAAAAAAAAGCGAAAAAAAATATAGAGTATCCAAAAAACATCGATGTTTTAAAAACACTCGATGTATTGTGTCGAAACATCGATATAAACCGATGTTTTTTTTTTGCTCCTAAACATTCGCTAAACATCGATGTTTTCTTTCGATGCATAGAAATGACAAATTGTATACAGAACGTGTACATTGGTATATAAACGTTTATACATATCTATCATTTTAGAGCCTCGATGCAAAAAAATGCACTTTAATGATGCAATAGCCGTTGCCAATGCTGTATCAAAGATCAAGGAATTAATGAAAAATACTCTTTTGAAAAATGAAGATATTGAATTTGACTCAGAAAAATTCGAGAGTGAGGATACATTTTCATTATGGACTAGCCCTTATAAACTGGTTCATAGAAATTGGAAAAGCATAGAAATTGCAAAAGATATATTGTCTGATGAACTTTAAGTTTAGTTGAGGACTCCTGTTGGAAGACTGAACGAAAATCCGTTGGATATTTGGAAAGATTATAAATCACAGTTTCCCAAGCTTTACAAGATCGCTTTTAAATACCTTACAATGGTGGGAACATCGGACTCAACAAAGAAACAGATTGAGTGGTGAAAGACTTGGTAAAGTTTTATTTCTAAACAGTTTTGAAAAAAAAGTATTGGGAGATGTAAAATAAATTTAAAATTTTTCGAAAATATAATAATAATAAATTATCGATGTATTTTATGAAATATCCATGCAACATCGATGTATGTTTGTTATGCATCGAATCGAAAAAAACATCGATTTTTTTTTTACAGTGTCCATCCCTAATCCATATTAAATAAGGAAATTGTTTCCACGTATGAAATATCAGGTAAAATAAGATAAATAATTCAAATTCATGTTGCTTTATACACAAACATATTTTATTTAAACAAAAAATAATAGAAAAATAATCACAAAAAAACCATAAAACTTTAAAATAAGGTGAATTTCGTCAAGTGACCCAATGTTAAAAATCGATTTGGATGAAATTTGCACCATATGGTTAGTACTATTAGATAGTAGGCCAGACACAAACTTTAACTCTATCAGTCCAGAAGTGCCGGAGTTAGAGGGGGTCAAAGTTGGAAATTTTGGTAAATTTTGGTCATACAGGGCTTTTTAAAATGAGTGTAACTTTTCACCTATTGGTCCTAGTAAAAATTGTCTAAAGTACTATAGATAGCTATTTCTTCAATCATTTCAAAAATATTTTTTTTTTAATTTTTAAAAAAAATTTCCAACTTTGACCCCCTCTAACTCCGGCACTTCTGGACTCATAGAGCTGAAAATTTGTGTCTGGCCTACTATCAAATAGTACTAACCTTGGTGCAAATCGGAAGACATCGATTTTTAAAATTCGGTCACTTGACGTGAAATTCACCATATATATTTTTGTTATATAAATATAATATACTCGTACATATATTTTTTAATCAGTATCACATTCGCTAGAAATATTTTCGAAATTATGATCAGTTGCTGATACACACATATTCATACATACAATGTCTTTTCGCCTTTAACACTTAAATTTAACTGCATTCTTACACTCTTACTTTTAACTACATAAAATTATTTGAAATAAACAAGGGAAATCCTCTGTTTCGATTGTGATGTTTTTCGTACCCGAAAATTTCTAGTGCTGCCAACTGTGTGTTTAATTTAAAATCCTTCAAATCCAATGCAAACAACGTTTTTCTGGTAAATATACATACAGACATTTTTAGATCGCATAAATGAAATCTAAATACTTGCATAAAAACAGAATGAAATATTTATTTGAAAACGCGGCCGGAATCGAACCCGCAATCCTCTGACTGATAGTCCAGCACACTATCGCCAAGTCTATCTGGTTACTTAATATTTAATTTAAAATTGAACAACATAGACCTCTACAATTAAAGCTAAAATTGAACAACAAAAAGACCTAAAAATGAAGTTCAAATTGAACAACATTAAGACCGACAATTAAAGCTAAAATTTAACAAAACAAAGACCTACAATTAAAGCTGTAATTGAACAACATATAGACATACGATTGTCAACAAAATCGAGCAACACAAAGACTTAAGATTCAAGTTAAAATTGAACAACATATACACCTCCGATCGAAGCTTAAATTGAACAACATGTAAATTTACGATTGAAGCTAAACATGAACAACACGATGAGCTAAGATTGAAGTTCAAATTGAAAAACATCAATGTTGAAGATTTAAGCTAAAATTAAACAATATATAGACCTACAATGATAGATAAAATTGAACAACATAAATACCTAGGAATGAAGTTCCAACTGAAGACAGACGATTAAAGGTAAACTTGAACATTACGATGAACATACGGTTATTGTTAAAATCGAGCAACACAAAGACTTAAGATTCAAGTTAAAATTGAACAACATATACACCTCCGATCGAAGCTTAAATTGAACAACCTACAGACCTACGATTGAAGCTAAAAATTAACAACAGAAAAACTTACCCCCTTATACATAAAACTTGTCAAAGGTTTATAACAGGCCTGTTATAAACCCTTGATAAATTTTTATGAATTAAACTGTTCAAATTTAAGCTAAAATTCAACAACATAAACATCTATGATGGAAGCTAAAATTGAACAATATAAACCTCCTACGATTAAAGCTAAAATTTTATAATGGTCTGGGATTTATTTAAATTACGGCCGAAATATTGTTGTTAACTTTTCCAATTAAAAACTTATTTAATAATATGAATATTTGTCCTAAGAAATGAAGGCAATTTAAAATCAACCAAAATTACACTATAAATAGAAGCCTCAACGACTTGCAACAAACATTATCTTAATCAAAATCCTAAAAATAACTCTTAAACAATTCAAAAGAAACTTAATATGCAACTCAAATTTGAGAATTCTATTTACTTTCACACATTTCTAGAAATACAAATTCTACAATAATTTCAAAAATTTAATCTCAGACATCTCAGCACATGATGAAAACTTCCTTAAACACTCGAGAACATTTTTCATAAACAAATTATTTTAGAAATTTATCAAAATCTCCAACGAATTTAATATTCAAACAAATAAATATTTGTACAATGTACAAATTGTCAGCTACTGCTCAGCACACACGAAATACATACATAGGAAATCTGTATGTGTGTGAAAGAAAAAATCATGAATAGAAAATATTTGAAAATTTCTTTGCGTTTAAGGAATTTTGTTAGTTATTTTTTCACACTGAAATTCAATAGTACTTGAGTTTCGTCTACTTAATACAAAAAGGAAAACTTTTACTGCAGTGATTTCTCCACAGCTCCCCTCAACTGTCTCTCCGACACACGCATAAGTCATATGAAATCCCAATCATTCCATTCAAATGTTTCAATATTTCATATTCGATGTCATTGAATAAATTGTTGTATGTACATAATATACTCGTTGCAGTGTGTGTACGAGTATTTGGTGTGTCGTTATTTGGTTTCTTTTCTTTGTATATTCAGTTCTCAGTTCTCAGCAGTTGGTGATGTTGCTGTCCCATTGGAGTTTATTTAAAAGACATTTTTAAGTCTTCACTGTCTTAATGTCGATTTTGTTTTATTGCACTCTACTTGCAACAATAAGGAGAAGAGAGAGGGAGTGCGACAATTTGTGAGAATCATACAATAACTGAAATATATTTTAAGAAAAGCTAAGTCTGAATTACTAGAGTAAAGCCAAGAAAATGTTAATATCGTCTTGGAATTCTGTTCGTCAAAGGTTCCTTAAGATTAGGTTATTATTGGCGAAATCCATTTTATTATGTTGTACTCAGAGTAGACGTCTCGGCAAGTTTTAATTAATTTTCCAATATAGTGCCTTGTCAAGTCATGTACTAACCACCTTTTCTAATTTCTTTATATTATAAATACATGTTTTGTGTAAAAAAATAACGAGCAAAATATGTTTGAAAAAAAGTGTTAAGAATTTTTGCTTTAGAATTGCAAGAATTTTCATGGTATAAATACAATGATGAGGCACTGCCAGCATCTTCTGGGTACTTCACTCTTCCTGAATTTGAAATATGTTTGAAAAAGTGTGTGTGTGTGTATGTGTTAAGAGAATGTTACAAATTCTCGTACAAATTTTTAAATGTTTTCTTTTTTTTTTCTTTACATACACACACATGTACATTAGGGTGGCACTAAAATAAAGTTGCGGTTGTTCCCGACTAATATAAAAATTTGATGTATTTAAAGACTACGTTTCTTAATTTTTTTGTTCTGAGGTCAATATTTGGTGAGCTGGATCAAAGGATAAAAAGGTCCTTTTTAGAGGTTTTTTGATTTGTTTTCACATTTCTTCCAAAGGAACTATATGTGAATTTGGTATCATATGAAAGGTCTTTGAGAGGCGTATTCAATGGTTTATCAAAAATTAAAAAAAAAAATTTTTAAATTCAAAAATTTTAAAAATTTCAGACAAAATTTTAGTTTTTTTATTTTTTCATAGAATTTACTTAAATAAATAGTTTTAATTTCTTGATTATAAACATCATGCAATTTAACCCAAATGGTTTTTCCAGTTTTTTAGTTTATAAAATTTACGTTATTTTAATATCCATTACATTAACGAATTGACTTAACAGAGATTGTCAGATAGGGAAGAATTTAGGTTTTAAAAAAATTAATACAAATTTTAATAGATAGAATTTTAAAAAATGGGAAAAACCATTTGGGTTAAATTGCATGATTTTTATAATCAAGAATTTTCAACTATTTATTTATGTAAATTCTATTAAAAAATAAAAAAAAAAAACTAAAATTTTGTCTGAAATTTAAAAATTTTTTTTTTAATTTATGATAACCCGTTGAATGCGCCTCTCAAGGACCTTTCATATGATACCAAATTTACATATAGTTCCTTTAGAAGAAATGTGAAAAAATCAAAAAACCTCTAAAAATTACATTTTTATCCTTTGACCCAGCTCACCAAATATTGACCTCAGAACAAAAAAATAAAGAAACGTAGTCTTTAAATGAATCAAATTTTCATATAAGTCGGGAACATCGATACCTTATTTTTTCTCCATACAAACGGGGCCACCCTAATATACATACATATTCTATACTTAGTGTGAAAATTGTCTATAATTTTCTTTTCTCTCTATCTACTTGATTGCAGTAGTTTTTTGCTTTCACAACAGTTTCGTTAGTGTTTTGATAAACACAACTGTGGGAACGCTTTGGTGATTTTGCTGGGGGTTTATGAAATGGGGGAGTGCTTGAGAGTTCGATTGTTATCGAATGCCAAGCAAGTGACAGGAGACATTCTTAAGAAAGAGTTAAATGGCATTTTATAGAAAACAAACATAATTTATTGGTTTACGAACAAAATAGCGTTTAAATTAATGTTAAAGTGTTTAAAAAGAGATTAAAAACTTTAGGTGATATTAAAACATGTTTTAGATACAATAAATGTTCAATAAAAAATATGTATCATTAACAAATTGTTCTGAATATTTGCAAAAAATATTGATCTCAATCAATATTTATATAAATATAGTTTGAGTTTGAGTGTTTTATCAGACAGTCATTTACTATACATCTGAGAAGCTTGACTGAATGGCTCCAAATTGTTTATTTCTTAATACAATTCGGGGACATATTGTAAAGTCTGATAATTTAAAAATAACAATTTTCTTCCTTTTGTTCTTCTTTTTTTTTATGATTTTTTCATTTTTTACTTTTGAAGACTTCTTTGCACAACTCAAAAAATTGTTTCCCTTCATTTCGTTTTTTTTTTTAATAGTTTGATTGACACATTTGACATTTTCAAAAACAAATTGTAATTATTATTTCAACCGCCAACTGTTATATAAATGATGTTTGCTTTTTAAATGATTTATTTCTGAAAAGGGGAATTTTTATTTTTATCTTAGATTTGTTTAATTGAGAATAAGAGTGCTGTTTAAAAAGAATTTCTTAAAAATCAATATAACTGACATCATTGGCAAATAGTTTTTATAAAGTGATTAATTGAGTGCGAAAAAACAAAATGTTTATTTGTATACGCCCTTATACATAATTTCTTTTATATTTTTCTAGTAATCTAAAACTGCAATTTAAAGAAAGTTATTCGACTATAAAAATTTCGTATAGCAAATTATTCCCTGAAAATTCTATATTGTGTTTAATTCGACCTTTATAATGTATTAATAAAATAACTTTGTTTTTCGAGCTTAAATTTCAATATTGAAAATTTTTCGATTAAAATTTTTTAAAATAGAAAATTGTTCCATTAAAATTATCATTTTAGAAAATTATTCAAATAAAATTATTTTCTCTGGAAAATTATTCGAATAAAATAATTTTCTTTACTTCCATTAAAAATTATTCAATTAAAATTATTTTCTCTGGGAAATTATTCGAATAAAATAGTTTTCCCGAGAAAATTAATCGAATAAAATTATTTTCTCTAGAAAATTCTCCGAATTAATTAACATGCACTAGAAAATTATTCGATTAAAATTAGTTTCTCCAGAAAATTATTCGAATAAAATTAGTTTCTCTAGAAAATTATTCCAATAAAATAATTTTCTCTGGAAAAGTATTGAAATAAAATAATTTTCTCTATTTCCTTTAAAAAAATTATTCGAATAAAATAATTTTCCCAAGAAAATTTTTCGAATAAAATTATTATCTCTATGAAATTATTCGATTCAAATTATTTTCTCTAAATAATTATTCGAATAAAATAAGTTTCATTAGAAAATTATTCGATTAAAATTAGTTTCTTCAGAAAACTATTCGAATAAAAATAATTTATATAGAAAATTATTAAAATAAAATAATTTTCTTTATTTTCTTTTGAAAATTATTAGATGCAAATTATTTTGTATGAAAAATTATTCGAATAAAATTATTTTTCTAGAAAATTATTCGATTAAACTAATTTTCTCTTTAAAATTATTTGCTTAAAATTTTCAATATAGGACATTTTTCGATTAAAATTTTTTAAAATAGAAAATTATTCCATTAAAATTATCAATTTAGAAAATTATTGTAATAAAATTTTTTTCTCTGGGAAATTATTCGAAGAAAATAATTTTCTCTATTTCTTTTAAAAATTATTCGATTTAAATTATTTTCTCTGGGAAATTATTGGAATAAAATAATTTTCCCAAGAAAATTATTCGAATAAAATGATTTTCTCTAGAAAATTATTCGAATAAAATAAGTTTTATTAAAAAATTATTCGATTAAAATTAATTTCTCGAGAAAATTATTAGAATAAAATAATTTTCTATATTTTCTTTTGAAAATTATTAGATTACAATTATTTTCTCTGGAAAATTATTCGAATAAAGTAATTTTCCCAAGAAAATTATTCGAATAAAATTATTATCTCTATGAAATTATTCGATTAAAATGATTTTTTGTAGAAAGTTATGCTATTAACACAATTTTTGCTTTAAAATTATTCGACTAAAATATTTTTCTCTTTAAAATTATTCGATTAAAATTATTTTCTCTTTAAAATTATTCGATTACAATGATTTTCTGTAGAAAATTTTTTGATTAAAATAATTTTCTCTTTAAAATTATTCGATTACAATGACTTTCTCTAGAAAATTAATTGACTAAAATTATATTTTCTAGAAAATTATTCGTTTTAAACGATTTTTAAAAAAATTATAAACATTTTACAGTGTATATCGTGAGAATAAACTTTCTAAAGAGAAAATTATTGTATTAAAATGATTCGTTTAGAAATTTGATAAAGAGAATTCTCTGTAGAGTGAATAGTACTTTAAGTTTCTAGCAGGCTATCATATAACATCTATGAACTGTTTTTAATATTTCTACCTGTATAAACTATACTCCTATATACAATTTATTTTCCGGACTTAAAAAAGTTAAATTAGCCTGGAAAAAGTAATATGTATTTAAAGTCTGTCCAAAAAATATTTGTTCATGTTCTCATGTGACTGCTTCGGTTAAATTTGTGTAAAATAATATTTTGTTTAAAAGAAAAATTACAAGTAATTTGTTAAAAAGTTTTACAGCACCAAGTAAATATTAACTCAAACAGACTAAAAGGTTGCCAGGCATCAATGCATGATGTTTCCCAATGCCACCCATGGCGTGTGAACCACCCATATTTTCATATTTTTATTAATTTGTGTTCAAAGTAAATTGTTGTTAATTCAATACATTTCAGTATAAGTCTGCCTGTCTCTCATTTACATTGTTACATTTAAAGTTTTGATTTTTATTTACACAACTATTATATTTCATCTATCATGAGTTTTTTCCTCCAACTATTAAAATGACACACTTGAAAAATGTTGAAATATTCCTGATAAAAAAATAAAACTCTGCTAATGAATGACATACGTACTCTGTTACAGCAAAAAAAAAAAAAAGAGAAAAAAGACTTTAACGATGCTACATATAAATTGAATTATCAAAAAATAGTAACTCCCCCTTATAAAAGTTACGTTTTTTCACTTTGCCAGCAGCAAGCCTTTTCACTTAATCCTGCTGATTTTTTATTTTATGTCAAACTTTCATAGGGGTACGAGTAAAAAATATAAATACATAAATTTTTCCAGTAATAAAATTTTTAACAGTATTGTTTTTCTTTCTTCGTACTTTTGCTTTTTTGTGAAAACGGTAGCCATTTATTAAACTTCACATGTGGCCTCAATATTCGATACATTAAATTTGGCTTTTGCTGAAAATTAAATAAAAATAAAACAAAAGTTTGCATACAATATGTTTATGGTATTAAAAGAACCCCAGCGGTGTTTAAGTAGTGGAATCAAAGTTTTAAAAATAAAATGCATTTAAAAATTATACAAATTAAACAAAGTTTAATAATTTAAATATTACAGCAGAACTACGCTGAAAAAAATGTTTCATTTACGTTTATAGACAATAATTTTCTAGAGAAAATAATTTTATTCGATTAATTTTCTCGGGAAAATTCTTTTATCCGAATAATTTTCTAGAGAAAGTAATTTTATTCGATTAATTTATCGGGAAAATTATTTATTCGAATAATTTTCTAGAGAAAGTAATTTCATTCGGATTAATTTTCTCGGAAAATTTTTTTCAACAAAACAGACAAAATTTTTCCGAAAAAACAATTTCATTCTAATAATTTTATGGAGAAACTAATTTTATTCGAATAATTTTCTATAGAAAATAATTTTATTCGAATAATTTTTAACAGAAAATAATTTTATTCGGAAAAACTATTTTGTTCCAACAATTTTCAATGGAAAATAATTTTAATGGAGTAATTTTCTAGAAGAAAAAATTTTATTCAAATAATTTTCTATAGAAAATAATTTTTTTCGAATAATTTTCTATAGAATATAATTTTATTCGAGTAATTTTCTAAAGAAAATAATTTTATTCGAATAATTTTTAGAAACAATTACATATTTTATTCGAATAATTTTCTAGAGAAAATGATTTTATTCGAATAATTTTCTCGGGAAAATTATTTTTTTTCGAATAATATTCTAGAGAAAGTAATTTTATTCGATTAATTTCTTCGGGAAAATTATTTATTCGAATAATTTTCTAGAGAAAGTAATTTTATTTGATTAATTTTCTCAGAAAAATTTTTTGAACAAAACAAACTAAATTTTTCCGAAAAAATAATTTTATTCGAATAATTTTATGGAGAAACTAATTTTGTTCTAATAATTTTCTATAGAAAAGAATTTTATTCGAATAATTTTTAATAGAAAATAATTTTATTCGAATAATTTTCTCGGAATATTTTGTTCCAACAATTTTCTAGGGAAAATTATTTTAATGGAGTAATTTTCTAAAGAAAATAATTTTATTCGAATAATTCTCTATAGAAAATAATTTTATTCGAATAATTTTCAGAAACAATTACATATTTTATTCGAATAATTTTCCAGAGAAAATGATTTGATTCGAATAATATTCTAGCGAAAGTAATTTTATTCGATTAATTTCATCGGGAAAATTATTTTCTTCGAATAATTTTTTAGAGAAAGTAATTTTATTCGATTAATTTTTTCGGAGAAATTTTTTGAACAAAACAAACAAAATTTTTCCGAAAAAATAATTTTATTCGAATAATTTTATGGAGAAACTAATTTTATTCTAATAATTTTCTATAGAAAATAATTTTAATCGAATAATTTTTAACAGAAAACTATTTTGTTCAAAAAATTTTGCAGAGAAAATATTTTTATTAAAATAATTTTCTAGGGAAAATAATTTTAATGTAGTAATTTTCTAGAAGAAATAATTTTATTCGAATAATTTTCTATAGAAAATAATTTTATTCGAGCAATTTTCTAAAGAAAATAATTTGATTCGAGTAATTTTCCAGAGAAAATAATTTTATTCGAATAATTTTCTAGAGAAAATATGTTTATTCAAATAATTTTCTAGGGAAAATAATTTTAATGGCGTAATTTTCTAGAAGAAATAATTTTAATCCAAGAATTTGCTATAGAAAAGAATTTTGTTCGAATAATTTTCTATAGACAATAATTTTCCAGAGAAAATAATTTTATTCGAATAATTTTCTATAGAAAATAATTTTATTCGAATAATTTTCTATAGACAATAATTTTCCAGAGAAAATAATTTTATTCGAATAATTTTCTATAGAAAATAATTTTATTCGAATAATTGTGAATAGAAAATAATTTGATTCGAAAATTTTAATCGAATAATTTTCTCAAAAAAATTTTTAGCCGTGTTTTACGTTCGGATATTTTTCTATTTTAGAAATTTTATTCGAATAACATTTTTAATCGAATAATTTTTAGTCGAATTTTTTGTTTGTATAAATTTTAGCAATGAAATATGTTTTGTTAATGTTGTTAATGTTAAGAAAAACTTCTTAAAATTTTAAGGTTAACAAACATTACTTTCTGAGAAGGCTGATATAGCATAAAAATAATATTTAGAATTTATTTAAAGTTTCCATGAAACCGACAATTAATTAAAGAAATTTTGTTACAGCTCCTATTTTTCCCTTGTTCTATATTTAAACTCATGACCCCATATGTTTAATCAACAGTAATAGAAGCAAACTAACCTTTTTTCGGTGTTTTTTTTTAGAGAATTTGTTCAGGAAGATTTTTCATAATTTGTAACCTGTAATAAATTTGTTTTAAATGAAGCATACAAACTGATTGGGAAGCCAAGCAAACAAACTGTCAGTCAGCCAGCCAACACTGCTGAAAACAACTTTGGTGGTACAAGGCTAGGAGGCAACAAAGAAACCAGCATATTAGTTAGAACAACTTTTCTTTAAGGATGAGTTGAAACAAAAGCATAAAGAAATATCTACCCCTCGAAGATTTTCCACAACAATAGAGAAGACAATAGACTAAAGGTTGGCTGAGTGTATACAAATGATATGGGCCATACGAGTATAAGTAAGAGTTTATGGTAAATTTTCTTTATACTCGTATTTTTAATAACTTACAAAAGAAAATGAAATTTTTAGTCAATTTGTTTTGCCTGCCCATAAAAATCAACATCAACATTATTATCATCATCTTTATCAACATTATGCTGCTGCTCTTCATCATACATACTTATGATGATGTTGATTTCAAACATGTTGGGTGTTCCTTGCTTTTATGGAAGGTGAACTTGCTATAAATTTCTTTTGTTTTTCCTTTAAATTTTCTTTTAAGGAAAATTTAACAAAAACAAGTGCGAAAATTTTGTTTCATTTTTAAGGCTTCTTTTTTCTTGATTTCCTATTGTTGTTTTAATGTTCACAGCTGTGGACTATTGTTTAAAAATTTCTGGTAAATTAAGATTCTACAAGGCAGATCTTGAAGACAGCAGTCAATCAAAAGAATGTTGTTGAAATTAATATTGATTACATTAAATTATTGATGGTTAATAAAAAATGGTTAAATTAAAGGAAATTTAAAGATTTCTATGGAAATGATAAGATTTGGACAATTTATATACTTTCTATCAAATTTAAACTTTTCATAACAGTTTGCTCTTGCCTTTTAAATTTTAGTGAAAATATTTAGCAAACTTTTTTTATATTTCCTTAAATTTTCATTATTATTTCATATATTTAATAATTACTTGCATGACAACAACAGTTTTCATTGTTAAACTCATTACAAATTTTCGTAATTCATTTAAAAAATTAATGCTACAAACAATGAAAATAAAAATTATATAAATTAACTTGAAAATAAAGCAATAAATTTCACAAAAACAAGTCATTAATAACACTTTGACCTTTTTAACAAAATCCCACATCACGCATATTCAAAACGAATAAACGTCATTATAAACATCAAAAACATTTATTCGCTTGCGAGCGTCATGTCCCTGCAAGATAAATACAATTCTTTTCTGCTCATATTTCAAAAATATGTCATTTACTGGGGAATAACAACTATTTTAGTAGGGAAATAAATTAAATAAAACTAACCACAAATTGCTGTTGAGTACAAAAACAAAAGAACACAAATGAAGCAATGAATGGAATAGAGCAGAAATATTCTAAAACGATTAAACACCCACAATAGTGAGTTAAAAAAAGAAAACTACTCGTAGATTGCAGTTAATGAAACTAACATGTTGCAATATTTATAGGCATTGGCGGGTTTAGGATATTTTTTCAAATTTAAATCTTTACTGAAATGATTAAGAACTTTGAAGGAAAATCTGGCTGTATAAAGTTTAATACAAAAGTACCAAAATAAATACTTTTATTACATATTAATGGCCTATTTCACGATGTCGAAAGATAACGTTCGCTTAGATAAGACTTAAGACACAACCTTTTTATCGTATCTATTTTTTTACTCAATCAAGTTTGTTTATTCCACAATAAAGTTTGTGTCTTAAGTCTTATCTAAGCGAACGTTATCTTTCGACATCGTGAAACAGGAGGTTAGTACTGGATTCAAATTAAACGCATTTTTTTGAATCTGCTGTATTCTTGGATAATTCGGTCAAATATTGTCAATTCATAGATATTGCTTAACCCTGCTACTACGTTTAGGGTCTTTTGATGACCCCAATCGTATTTAACATTGCATAACTTGCAAAAAACGTGTTTGTCCGTCACACCGACACACAATCACTCTAGCAACGATATAATGCATTGATCACGAGCCTTAAAAATATTTTCGAAATGTACAAATTTGAATTTTCTCAATAAAAAAATGTGGGGTCAAAATATGACCAGCAGGGTTAATATCGACATTTATATTTTGCCGTGCAGAAATCAAATTTGATTAATGTTTGTAGAGCTCCATCTGTCAGTAACTAAAATATTGTTCAAAGTAGTAAAGAGCGCACTAAACAACCAGCTTTTACGCTAGGCTATAGAGTTTTTTTTAATAAGTTTTAGCTTCCATAGTATGTAGGATTTAATGTAGTTACTTTTAGTTACAATCATAGGTCTATATGTAGTTAAATTTTATCTTTAATCATGGGAAATTTTTGTTTCATTCTTTGGTCTTTGTATAGTTAAATTTTAGTTTCAATAGTAAGACTTTATATTGTTTCCTTTAAGCTTCAATCGTAGGTCTTCATGCAGTACAATTTAATCTTCATTGGTATGTCTTAATATTGTTTGGTTTTAAATTTGTCATTCCATTTGTAACACATCGAAATATTGATTGTACAACCTCAAAGTCTATATGTATATTCTGGTACCTTATAAGATTCTAGGATACCTAGTCGTGTCCGTCCGTCTTGGTGTCAATTGTCTAAAAAATATTACTTTATAATTGTATTCTTTGAATTGTTAAATTAATGAACTCTTGCCAAATAAAATATTCTCTAATCATTTTTAACAAATATTCTTTGATCCAACGAAATGTTTGGTATTGTAAAAGGGCAAAATCGGTCCAGTACGATCAGTGGTGCCAGAAAATGAATTTCAAAATATGCTAAAACTTGAAAAACTAAATGCTAAAATTTTCTACAGAAGAAAAAAAAGTGCTAAATTTGTTCAATGTAACTATACAGTTTTTATTTCAAATGTTACAAATATAATTATAGTTTTTTCTAATTTTGTTCATGACAATTGTTGACTTGTTTTAATATAGATTACATTTCATATATAAATTCAAAAATTTCCGTGTTCATTTACTTAGCACACCGATAGAAATTGAGTTGAAATATTAATAAAAGTTATTTTTTATTTCTCCAAAAGTATTTTTTGGAGTAAAATAGTAAAAATTTTTTTCGACAAAAAAAAAATTTTTTTCAAGCAAATTATGCTAAAAAGCATTTAGCATAATTTTTAAAAATTTTAATGCATTTTCGAGAAACAAAATGCTAAATATAGCACTGAAAGTGCTAAAATGGCAACACTGAGTAGGATCCAAGTTATAGACCAACGTTTCAGACAACCTCTATATTTTTCCGATTTTTTTTTGCTAGTTTCTTCAAATATAATGCTGATAATATTAGGAAATTTTGAATACATCATTTTTATTATAGAGGTACAAGTCCTGGTGATAATGGTAAAATTTGCTCCACGACTTCTCATAGCCCTCATACAAATGTCTTTTCCGAATGTGGCTTATTATATTCGGCACAGTCGAATATAAAATCTTACTTTGGATGCACCGATAGACTAGGCGATAGTTTGCCGGACTATCAGTCAGAGGGTTGCGTGTTCGATTCCCGCCAAAGACTCTGGGTGTTTTCTGCACATAAGCCAAAAAGTTTCGCAGTTTGTGTTTGTTAATTATAAATAAAAACCTTAGTTTTAGCTTCAATCGTAGGACTTTATGCTGTTAAATTTTAGCGTCAATCGTGGGTCATTATAAAGTTCAAATTTCAATTCGAGGTCTTTATGTAGTTCAAATTTAGCTTCCAACTGTTTCTAAACTCATTATGGTTTATAAAAACGACCAATAATAAACCAAGACCACGGGAAATAAACTGGCAATTATTTATGTCTTTTATTACTTGAGCAAGACCAAACCTAAGTGACCTAACCAGAAAAGAATTGAGCGCAGAATCAGACCAATGGTAAATTCACTAATTGTCCATTGGATAAGTTTTCATAATGTCTAATTTCCCACGACTGTTTCAAATAATCGACAAACATTTTGAGAAATAAGATAGTCAGAATTATGCATTTTCTGTGCATCGTTTATAAAAAATATCTCAAGTTCAACATCTAAAGAAATTGACAGAAGGTCGTCATGCAAAAAATCAGTACTAAATTTTACTTTGCCGAAACCGTGAAATAACATACTCTGGAGCGCTGCGTAAACGCTATTTCTGATAGTTATTAAAACTATCTATCTCTGTATGTGACGCGGCCTATGAAAAGGTGTCTTATGACTCAAAAAAAAATTTTCCACTTTTTTTTGGTTTCGATAGTTTTTGAGACGCTCTTTCACGTGGTGAAAACTAGAAAGTTCTAACTTGCTTAGAAGTGTACTAAAAATGTAGACAAAGAAGAGCACAAATGAAAGAAACACACTGACGAAATGCATTGTCTCGTAATTTCTTTTTTGAGTCATAAGCCACCTTTTCATAGGCCGGGTCACATATAATAAAATAATTTAACATTAAAATTTAACTTTCTTTAACAAGCTGGTCGAACACACAAATATCAGTTAAGTCCTGTTTTACACACTGCAATTTAAGCTGGCCAGTTTTTGTTTAATTCTCTTTTGAACTTGACATTTTGCTCACACTCGTCAATTCAATTTTCGTACTTTTTTATGCAAATCCACTTGCATAACAGAAAAAAAAAAACAAAAGGAAATAAGAAAATTGACTTGTACCCTCAAGTTTGTAGCACTTTTATTCGCTTTTCCCTTCTCACCCACAAATACATACTTGCCTTGAAGAGTCAGAATTGACGAGTGTGAAAGCGGACTAAACATTTTTTCATGATTTTCTAAAAACTACAAATTTATAAATATTTCAAAACCTGCGTTTTTAATTTTATCATTTATGTATGTCCTTTTAGTTCCTGCCTGGAGATCATTTAGTTCAGATATGTATTTAGTTGAGTTATTTTTTTAATTTCCTCTCATAGCCTTTTGATTATACCGCTTACCTTTATAGTCCTTTCACTTTCACATGTATGTATATGTGTTTGTTTTTAAGTGTGTGCCTTAAGGTTATGTCTGTTGATAATTAGCTTATCCTTTGTGTGTAACTAATATCCTTTGTTTACAAATCTACACACACACATCATGTTTACTTGTTGACTGCGGTTTATTGTAACTTTGACCTTTTGAACACAATTTGCGCAAACATCAAGCAGACGGCATTTTCTAACACACACATGCTGCATCATTTTGTTGGTCATTTGAGATAAAAAACAAATTGAGCACCCAACCAAACTGCCATACTATGATAAATACTCGTACCTGTGTTTTCTTAGGGATCGTGAAGTTTTATTAGTAAGTTGAAACGAACTATTTTTTTTTTTTTTAAATTAGTTGAGGTATATCAATATCATCATGATGTTACTTGTACCAATTGCCCTTGTTTATAAAACAACAAATAATAGTTTGTAACATTTTTTATAATTGTTGATTTGTATGTATTTGATAATTTTCTTTTTTACTCGTTAGACAACGGAAGTTGTAGTGATTTTTGTAAAATGTAGAACTAATTTATCATTTCCGTTTTAATTATAAGCTGTTTTAATTTTAGTTTCGTTTTATCTATTTATATTTATTTCAAAAAGAATTTAACTTTCTAGTCATCAAATTTAAACAAGTGAGAGCTAGCTAACTTAAAATTTAATAGAATTCGGTAATTTGTTACAGGTTTACGAGTGCATATTGTGGTTTTTGTAACAAGCGTAAAGGTTGTGGTAGAAAGAAACCTACAATACGATGAAAATTGATTTCGAATTAATCAATTGCTTTTTAAAGTGAGCACTTTAGATTTTCTTTTCCAATATATAACAGGTTTTCTATAGAAAACAGTACAAGTTGCACCTTTGCCTATAGAAAATAATAACAGTTGCACTTTTTTCTGTAGAAAACAGTCACAGTTTTTGGTTTTTTTCTTGTTATACAGAAAATAACATGGATATTTGCAATATTTTCTATAGAAAATTGTGTGCGATATTCTGACAGTTTTCTATAGAAAATAGTGAGCGGTGATATTCGCACTATTTATTATAGAAAATATTGAACGATATTCGCACTATTTTCTATAGAAAATATTAAGTGATATTCCCACTATTTTCTATAGGAGATATTAAGCAATATTTGCACTCTTTTCTATAGAAAATATTGAGCGATAATCGCACTATTTTCTATAGAAAATATCGAACGATATTCGTATTGTTTTCCATAGAAAATATTGAGCGATATACGCACTATTTTCTACAGAAAATATCGAGCGATATTCGTATTGTTATCTATAGAAAATAGTGAGCGGTAGTCGCTCTATTTTCTGTAGAAAATATTGAGCGATATTTGCACGGTTTTCTATAGAAAATATCGAGCGATATTTCCACTAAAAGAAAATATCGAGCGATATTCCCACTATTTTCTATAAAAAATATCGAGCGATATTCCCACTGTTTTCTATAGAAAATATCGAGCGATATTCTCACTATTTTCTATAGAAAATATTAAGTGATATTCCCACTATTTTCTATAGAAAATATTAAGTGATATTCCCACTATTTTCTATAGAAAATATTAAGTGATATTTCCACTATTTTCTATAGAAAATATTAAGTGATATTCGCACTATTTTCTATAGAAAATATCGAGCGATATTCCCACTATTTTCTATAGAAAATAAAGTAAGAATTTTCTTTTTTGTGGAGACATTATGTTCGCGATAAGTTCATAACGATATTAAAATGTTATTGATTATAGAAGTAGGTGCACATTTGTAAAACAAATATATTACACATTTGCTTGTTGTGGACTAAGAACAAAATTTTAAAGAGAATAAATTACCTTAACCAGAACTACTGATTAACTTATAAATCATTTCGTTTAAAAAACTCCTACTTAAAGTATTCAAACAAAATATCAGTAGTTAAATAAAAATTCTAACAAATGTGTGTGTTTTTTTTTTTGTAAAATAATTTGTATTTACAAGATAATATCAGCAGCCAGCCAGTTGTTTCAAAATAATATTTTAAAGGCTCTCTGAAAAAAAAACAGAACTGCTAGCATAAAGAAAGAAGCCTACATAACAAATGAGGCTAATAAGTCAAAAAAGGTTAAACCTATAATTTCATAATTACTAAAGTAAAAAAGGCCAAACACAAACAGTTTTCAAATGAAATTATTTGAAAGTTAATAAGTAATGCAGCTCCAAACAAGCTAGTTTCGTCATTAAATAAATTGATTTGTTTTTCCAGCTTTCCAATGAATGAACAGAATATTAGTTCACATAATGTCTATTGTAAGAATTTTGAATTTCAAAAATGTGGCACAGTAACAAATTGAGGAATAGAGGGATTAAACGAAAAAATACGGGCTTAAAATATTAGTAACCTTTTTTCTAGCTGGCTGGCTTATTGTTGGAAATGTAACAATACATAAATATTTGATAGACATGCTACGAATGCATCACCTTAAATTACCTTTATGACTTATGGAGTCATTATTAATTGTACCATTTTTATTTTTCAATGTTATAATTACTTTTTTTCTAACAATGCCACTAATAATATAGAAAACAGACAGCTCAGATGGAAAGGTTTTTAAAAGCAGCGATGACAGTAAGCTATTTTGAAGTCAAAAGAAAGTGATTTAGAAGGTAAACAGTAGCCATTTACAGGATATAATATTATGTAGCATATTTTCTAAGGTACGGTCACACTTGGCAAATATTTGCCGAAAAAGATTCATCATTCGATGAAATCGCGCCATCTAATACTTGATGTCTCCGCTAGGTTGTTTAGTATATGATTGTTTAAAAATTTGAGTCTAGAGTTTTGAAGAGCCGGACACTGTTTCCGGTCCTGGGATTATTGAAGGGAAGTCTGAGTCTGCCTACATGCTTACTAATCGGCCAGTGACCGGTTAGCATCGCTATAATGCTCGAGATATCTTTTCGTTTGATATTCAGGAGGTACAAACTGCGCTTTTTATTATATACTGGCCACATATTTTTAATGTTCCTGCAAGTGTCTAAATTGCGCTACCTACTTTCAGCCTTTTGAAAGTAGTCTCTGAAGATTTCACTTTTAATAGTCCCTAGTGGTATTGTGACGGATCCTTTTTTGGCCAGCTCGTCCGCCCTTTCATTACCGTAGGAGTCCCTATGCGCACCGTAGGAGTCCAAACTAGAGTAGCGTTAATTATACGATTTTTGACAGCTCTTCTTTGCATTTCCTGACTAGAATAGATGTTGCTGTATGGAATGACATGAGTGTCACTTGACTGTCGACAAAAATGTCTGTGTTGCCGCAAATAGTTTTTTTTTCGCATAAAATTCTGCATGCTTCCCTAATCGCTAGTATCTCAGCCTGATATATACTAGATTTGTGGAAGACGTATCGAGAGTTTTAAAGTGAGTTTATCGAAGACGCCGGAACCAATGCCACACTCCATCAGTGTATACTCTTATGTTGAATCCATCAATCATGTGACCCCCTTGCAATTCGCGTCTGGATGTAATAGTGATTTTTTTTAATGATTTTTGCTATAATGAAATACTAAATAATTTTTAAGCTTGAGGTCACTTTTTTGTTTTTTATAAAAGATTTTTATTTCTTATATATAATTTACTCAATATTTCGATTTCCTTTGGAAATCTTCTTCAGGAGTTAATTTAATATTATAAAAATTTTCTATGTGTAAAAATTTTTTTGATATAAGTTTGAAAGGGGTTGACAAAATTGAAAACATGTTTTACAGAAAAATAATTTTAAATTTTCGATAATAACATTGAACAGTAAAAAATTATAACAGAAATATACATAGTAACATTTTAAATAATAACATTTTGGAATTATAACATTTTTTAAATACATAAATTGTGTTAATTTCTCCTATTGTTAATTTTTATATTTTTGTTCAATAGGTATCTGTAATTTTGAGCTAAGTTTTCTGTGTCTTTCTTAAAATTTATCCTTCTTTCTGATGGTACATTATTTATATGTAACATTTCTAACATGTATCTTCGTTTTGTATGATTTTCTGTGTTCAATATAGATGTGTTATCAAAATCTGGGTAGTGGTTAAAATCTCTACAATGGGTTGATAAAGCTGTTTTTTGTGTTGAATTATAATTTCTATATTTCTGGTCATGTCTATGTCCTGCTAATCTAGTTTTAAGTTTTGTCCCTGTTGTTCCTATATATATTTTGTTACATTGTCCGTTACTATTACCACCACAAGGAATTTTATATACTAAATTTGACATATCTGTCTTTTCTAATCTATCTTTAGTTTTTGTGAATAATCTTCCTACATTATTATTTACCTTATGTGCCATTTTGTATGTTGTTTTGTTGTATATGTTTAAATGTTCTATTCTTTCTGAAAATCCAGGTATATATGATATTGACTTATAAATTTTTGGTTCTGAAATTCCATTATTAATATAGGATTTCTTTGTATTAAATTGTTTTATTAATCTGCAAATGAGTTCATTAGGAAAACTATTATCTATTAATATATTTCTAATTATTTCTTTATTTTTCTTATGAAATCTAATGTCACTAATTGTTAATATTCTATCTATAAGATTTTTAGCAGTGTTTATAATAATTCTTTTTGGGTGTTTTGAGAAATAATTTAAAATTCTTCCTGATGAAGTTGGTTTTTTATACCAATCAAATACTAAATTATTTCCCCTTCTTTTAACTAATATGTCTAAATATGAAATTGAAGAATTTAATTCTTTTTCAATTGTAAATTTTATATTCTGATCAAATGAGTTGAATGTTAATAATAAATTATCAATTTTATTATCTTCAATTATACAAAATAAGTCGTCTACATATTTTGTTAGTATTTTTGGTTTTATTGATAATTTTTCAATACATGTATCTAATAATTTTTCCATTACAATATCTGCTATTATTGGAGATGCTGGTGAACCCATTGGAAGTCCCTTTTCTTGTTTATATATTTTGCCATCATATTGGAAATACCTATTGTCAACTATACAGAATTTTATGATTCGTAAGAATAAATTTGATGGCAAAATATATAAACAAGAAAAGGGACTTCCAATGGGTTCACCAGCATCTCCAATAATAGCAGATATTGTAATGGAAAAATTATTAGATACATGTATTGAAAAATTATCAATAAAACCAAAAATACTAACAAAATATGTAGACGACTTATTTTGTATAATTGAAGATAATAAAATTGATAATTTATTATTAACATTCAACTCATTTGATCAGAATATAAAATTTACAATTGAAAAAGAATTAAATTCTTCAATTTCATATTTAGACATATTAGTTAAAAGAAGGGGAAATAATTTAGTATTTGATTGGTATAAAAAACCAACTTCATCAGGAAGAATTTTAAATTATTTCTCAAAACACCCAAAAAGAATTATTATAAACACTGCTAAAAATCTTATAGATAGAATATTAACAATTAGTGACATTAGATTTCATAAGAAAAATAAAGAAATAATTAGAAATATATTAATAGATAATAGTTTTCCTAATGAACTCATTTGCAGATTAATAAAACAATTTAATACAAAGAAATCCTATATTAATAATGGAATTTCAGAACCAAAAATTTATAAGTCAATATCATATATACCTGGATTTTCAGAAAGAATAGAACATTTAAACATATACAACAAAACAACATACAAAATGGCACATAAGGTAAATAATAATGTAGGAAGATTATTCACAAAAACTAAAGATAGATTAGAAAAGACAGATATGTCAAATTTAGTATATAAAATTCCTTGTGGTGGTAATAGTAACGGACAATGTAACAAAATATATATAGGAACAACAGGGACAAAACTTAAAACTAGATTAGCAGGACATAGACATGACCAGAAATATAGAAATTATAATTCAACACAAAAAACAGCTTTATCAACCCATTGTAGAGATTTTAACCACTACCCAGATTTTGATAACACATCTATATTGAACACAGAAAATCATACAAAACGAAGATACATGTTAGAAATGTTACATATAAATAATGTACCATCAGAAAGAAGGATAAATTTTAAGAAAGACACAGAAAACTTAGCTCAAAATTACAGATACCTATTGAACAAAAATATAAAAATTAACAATAGGAGAAATTAACACAATTTATGTATTTAAAAAATGTTATAATTCCAAAATGTTATTATTTAAAATGTTACTATGTATATTTCTGTTATAATTTTTTACTGTTCAATGTTATTATCGAAAATTTAAAATTATTTTTCTGTAAAACATGTTTTCAATTTTGTCAACCCCTTTCAAACTTATATCAAAAAAATTTTTACACATAGAAAATTTTTATAATATTAAATTAACTCCTGAAGAAGATTTCCAAAGGAAATCGAAATATTGAGTAAATTATATATAAGAAATAAAAATCTTTTATAAAAAACAAAAAAGTGACCTCAAGCTTAAAAATTATTTAATAAAAATCATTAAAAAGGTCGAAGAATATAGAATAAAATTATTTACAAAGAGAAGATAAGCACGATGAATTATCAAGATTTCAAAAAATTTGAGGGTAATAAGCAGCTAATAAACAGATTCAAGACAGTAAGAAGAAAGATAATCAAATGCAAGGCTACAATTACATTTTTGATCAAATGCAGAAATGAAGGAATTATACCAAAATTTATAAAGAATTCAACAAAAAATATTTCAAACCTATTTCAAGAACATTCAAATCATGCAATCAAGAAAGAAGTAGAAAAATATGTTCTAAATATACAGAACAAAATTTTGAATTCATCTATAAAACAAAAACACTACATATTAAAAGATAGTGAAGATGAATTACAATATTTAAGATACAATTTAAACCAGATTTTTGATAAAAAAACATTGGACAATTTTTTAAAATATGAGGACATATTAGCCGAAAAATTAATGAAAAAAGAAAAACAGGTACATATGAAAAAGTTTAATTGTTGTGTTGATTTGCAAATGAAAGAATTAGGAATAACATTTAACAAAAAATGGTTTGTGAACAAAACAAACAAAGATATACCAGAAGATGTTAGGTGGATTTTATCATTAGGTGAAAAACACGCACTTCCCGAAAGTAAAGAACATTTTCCAATGTTAAAAATTATATCTGAAGGAGAAGATTTGATCGAAACTATAGAGAATAAAGAAGAAAGAGAAATTGCAAGGTCAAATTTTACAACGGTAATTGATAGTCATTTAAACAAAGTTTCATTAAATAATAGAGATAGATTTACATTAAATAAAGTAAAAAATTGCCAAACATTTCTAAAAAAGAATAGAGATATAATGATTTTAAGAGCAGATAAAGGTAACACAACAGTAGCAATCAATAAAATAGATTACACATCTAGAATTGAAAACATTTTAAACGACAATGAAACTTTTCAAGTTTTAAAGAAAGACCCAACAAACAGATTTCAAAAAATTAACAATAATTTAATAGACGAACTTTTTAAATTAAATATAATAACACCAATAGAGAAAAATAAACTTAAAACTTCCATAGCTATAGCTCCCAGGTTATATGGATTACCTAAAATACACAAAGAAAATTTTCCATTAAGACCAATTTGTTCATCAATAAATTCACCGTCACATAATCTATGTAAATATATTGTTAAAATCCTTAAAAATTTAACAGAAAATTCAAAATATAATGTTAATAATTCAATACAATTTAAAGATAAATTAAAAAATATTTCTATCAAAAATAATGAAAAATTAATATCACTTGATGTTGTTTCATTATTCCCAAGTATTCCAGTTGACCTAGCAATAAAAATTATAGAAGAAAACTGGAACAAAATTTCCGAATTTACTGATATTAATAAAAATTTATTCTTACGAATCATAAAATTCTGTATAGTTGACAATAGGTATTTCCAATATGATGGCAAAATATATAAACAAGAAAAGGGACTTCCAATGGGTTCACCAGCATCTCCAATAATAGCAGATATTGTAATGGAAAAATTATTAGATACATGTATTGAAAAATTATCAATAAAACCAAAAATACTAACAAAATATGTAGACGACTTATTTTGTATAATTGAAGATAATAAAATTGATAATTTATTATTAACATTCAACTCATTTGATCAGAATATAAAATTTACAATTGAAAAAGAATTAAATTCTTCAATTTCATATTTAGACATATTAGTTAAAAGAAGGGGAAATAATTTAGTATTTGATTGGTATAAAAAACCAACTTCATCAGGAAGAATTTTAAATTATTTCTCAAAACACCCAAAAAGAATTATTATAAACACTGCTAAAAATCTTATAGATAGAATATTAACAATTAGTGACATTAGATTTCATAAGAAAAATAAAGAAATAATTAGAAATATATTAATAGATAATAGTTTTCCTAATGAACTCATTTGCAGATTAATAAAACAATTTAATACAAAGAAATCCTATATTAATAATGGAATTTCAGAACCAAAAATTTATAAGTCAATATCATATATACCTGGATTTTCAGAAAGAATAGAACATTTAAACATATACAACAAAACAACATACAAAATGGCACATAAGGTTAATAATAATGTAGGAAGATTATTCACAAAAACTAAAGATAGATTAGAAAAGACAGATATGTCAAATTTAGTATATAAAATTCCTTGTGGTGGTAATAGTAACGGACAATGTAACAAAATATATATAGGAACAACAGGGACAAAACTTAAAACTAGATTAGCAGGACATAGACATGACCAGAAATATAGAAATTATAATTCAACACAAAAAACAGCTTTATCAACCCATTGTAGAGATTTTAACCACTACCCAGATTTTGATAACACATCTATATTGAACACAGAAAATCATACAAAACGAAGATACATGTTAGAAATGTTACATATAAATAATGTACCATCAGAAAGAAGGATAAATTTTAAGAAAGACACAGAAAACTTAGCTCAAAATTACAGATACCTATTGAACAAAAATATAAAAATTAACAATAGGAGAAATTAACACAATTTATGTATTTAAAAAATGTTATAATTCCAAAATGTTATTATTTAAAATGTTACTATGTATATTTCTGTTATAATTTTTTACTGTTCAATGTTATTATCGAAAATTTAAAATTATTTTTCTGTAAAACATGTTTTCAATTTTGTCAACCCCTTTCAAACTTATATCAAAAAAAAAAAAAATTTTTACACATAGAAAATTTTTATAATATTAAATTAACTCCTGAAGAAGATTTCCAAAGGAAATCGAAATATTGAGTAAATTATATATAAGAAATAAAAATCTTTTATAAAAAACAAAAAAGTGACCTCAAGCTTAAAAATTATTTAATAAAAATCATTAAAAAGGTCGAAGAATATAGAATAAAATTATTTATAATGAAATACTATATTATGTTTCATATATTTGTTATTTGAAAAATTTTTTCAGTTTGTTTTGTATGCTCTAGTCTAGTCGCAGCAGTTTAAATTCACCCGAGCACAGTCAGACTGTTGAGAATCAAAAAAAAAAAAAAAAAAAAGGAAAGTTTTAAGTTGCTACATAATCTAAATTGATTCCATTTTATTTGCACACATTTTTATGACAATTATTATTATGATAAAAATTATTATTTTTTTTTTAGAGAAATGTTTTCAACTATTGCTTAATATGTGTATTTCTCCGTTATCAATTTCTTTTAAATTTTGAATTTAAATAATTAATAAATTTTACATGTTGATATAGTTTCTATTTTCTTTTATGTGATCTAGTTTCAAGTGAATACTTTGGCTTTAAGGTTTGAAATTACAGGAATGGACAATTGGAAATATATTCAAAAAAGGTGACAGAAACCTCCTAAATGGAGGTAGTATTGGAAATTATTTGAAATATTTGTAACGGATGGAGAGAATCCGATACTAGGCTTCACTCCCAACAATATCCAACATGTCAGAGAAAAAGTCAAATCATGGGTGCAATCGAGGCTTGATCTCAATTAGGGATTAATATATGCGCCCAGACAAGCTATGAGATTTATATTGCTGTTTAAAAGCAAATCCCAGATGCAAATATAGCTTGATAAGATTGCCTTTAGGATACTTCTGGGATTGTTTAATGGAAATTGTGATTGTTGGACAAAATCTCAGAAAGGCTCTCACTGGGAGCATGTAACACAGTTTAATATTAGAAGATGTTTTCAAACTTTGAATTGTGGTGCTTTAATCAGATATACCCATTTAGTTTCCATAGATAAGTGACCTTAAGTTAGCTTATAGCTCAAACCTTTGCTCTGCAATCTTTGATTCGTTTCAAAGGCCAGCCAAACAAAATCTTAATTCGAATTCTGCAATGCTAGCCCTTTAAAAACAAAGTTACCAATAATTCAATAAACTCTTCTTAAATACTTAAGTGGCCTTAATAACATGTAACGGATTTTTTTTTCGTTTATGTCTTGCCTTAAATATAAATCAAGCCAATAGAAATTTTTTTCCAACTGATTTTCAGTTAAACATTAATGAAAAAGTTCTCACAACAACACCAACAAAAACAAATATATTAACAAAATAAAACAGAATTCATGTCATAATCATGAAAGATACACAAAATTAACTTGCTTTTTTCCTCTGCCTTGCTGCAACAATATGGGGAATGAAGTTGAGGAACTGTGTGCTTTTTTAAGCCGGAAGTGCGTGTTTGAGTACGGTTATATGGTTTAACGCATACATATACACTAACGCTGACACACATGCAAACATAGAAAGATAAAATGGTATCCTCGTAAACGGCAACTTTAGCTACTTAGAGTCGTTAGAGTTTATTTATGTATGAGGGGTGGTTAAAAAGTTTTATTAAACTAAAACTGTCTATTTTTAGCAACAATCGCAGGTTTTTATTTTGTTTGATTTTAGCTTCAATCGTCAGTCTTTTTGTTGTTGAATTGTACTCGTATGTCTGTATGTTTTTCAATCGTAGACATTTATGTATATTCAATTCAATTTTGGCTTCAATCACAGGTGTTTAAGTTGCTGAATTTTAGCTTCAATCGTAGGTCTTTATGCTGTTCAATTTTAGCTTCAATCGTAGGTATTTATATTGTTAAAGTTTAGCCTCAATCGGAGGTTTTCATGTGGTTCAATTCCAGTTTGATTCGTTGGTCTTGATGTTGTTCAATTTAAGCTTGAATGGCAAGCCTTCATGTTGTTCAATTTTAGCTTTAATCTTAGATCTCTGTGTTGATCAATTTTAGCTTCAAGCGAAGATCTCTGTGTTGATCAATTTTAGCTTCAAGCGTAGATCTCTGTGTTGATCAATTTTAGCTTCAATCGTAGATCTCTGTGTTGATGAATTTTAGCTTCAATCGTGGGTATTTATGTTGTTAAATTTTAGCTGCAATCGTAGGTCTTTATATTGTTAAAGTTTAGCGTAAAACGGAGGTTTTCATGTAGTTCAATCCAGTTTGAATCGTTGGTCTTGATGTTGTTCAATTTAAGCTTGAATGGCAAGCTTTCATGTTGTTCAATTTTAGCTGCAATTGTAGGTCTTTATGTTGTTAATTTTTAACATCAATCATAGGCATTTGTGTTGTTCAATTCTGGCTTTAATCATGGCTATTTATCATCGTTCAATTTCTGCTTTAATTCAATTTTAGCCTGAGCCTTTTAAAGGCACTTCCAATTGGCCCTCGCACTTACAAACAAATACATTGTGTGTTTTTAAAGCGAGCACACTAACGCGTGCTTATTTAACATTTAACAACACAAACATTGACAGACATACATCACGCATATCCACATTGAAACATACTCATATCTATGAGCCCTCAAAATGAAACACTCATATCCACTCATTCTAGCAGAAACACTAGAAAAAAAAGACTTCACATCCTCAGCACTTGCTGGTTCACTCACATGTAAACGAAATAAATACGAATACAGCCACCAAAAATAACTAAAGAACCAACCAACCAACTTATCGACTTTTAAAATCTCTAATGAAGATTATTGTTTTGTGTATATGTTCCGACATACAGGGAACACGTTCCCAACACAAAAAAAAATTGAAACAATTTTCTTTCCAAAATAAGTCACACGTGAGTTTTTCACGTCAATTCATCACATTCTTGTGTGTGTGTGTGTGTTTTTGATATACTTTGTTATTTGTGGTCCTTCCTTTTTGCTCGTAGTTACTGTTGAGGTATTTCAGCTAATTTTGTTGTATCTATTAAAGTGACCAAGAAAAAAAAAATAAATATTTTCACATTTAGGTCGTTTTAGCTGATTATTATCTTGTTGGCTTTTTCCCTTTTTCAATTCACATACACTAATACCCCGACTTGCGTCGTTAATTGGGACCGACCAAACGGGACGCAATGCGAAACAACGCAAATCGAATCACTTTTCTCCATATATTTGTGTGGATTTTTCGTTAATTTGTTCCAGAAGAAAATTTTTAGAAAAGTTGAAAATTTGTACTATAAATAAATGTATACATAGGTATATTTTTTAAAATTTAGTGCAACAAAAAGATAAATTAAAGTAAAAAAAATAAATTAAAGTCAATTCATACATGTAAAACATCAACATAAACATATATTTGTGTTTGACCAAAAAAAAAATTAGGTGTCATCATTTCTGTATATTATTCTGTATATTTATTTGATTACCAACATTCTTAAAAAATTTATGGAGGTTAAAGTGGTTTTCGGAAGTGGGCCTTATATGGGAGCTACGACTAATTATGGACCGATCACAATAAAATTGTATCGTATTGTTTGTATATACATATAAGAAATATATTTGCGTTTAATATTATTTTGATACCAACATTTTTAAGAGAGCTATGTTCTTTTAAGTGATTTTCGGAAGTGGGCCTTATATGGGAGCTACGACTAATTATGAACCGATCTTTATGAAATTTGTAGATGTGACTTAGCTTCATTTAGTACTCATTTGTGATGAAATTCGTTTGGATACTTGCATTTATGATCGATAAACCCCAATTTCGGGAGGACATTTGTATGGGGGCCAGGTGAAATAATGGACCGATTTCCACCAGTTTCAATCCCATCCCATCCTTGGGCCGAAAAAATATCACGTACCGAATTTTATCGCAATATCTTCAAAATTGCGATCTGTACTCTGCGCACAAGCTTTACTTGGACAGCCAGCCAGACGGACGGTCGGACGGACATCGTTAAATCGACTCAGAAAGTGATTCTGAGTCGATCGGTATACTTTAAGGTGGGTGTGGGACCAATATTTTTGGGTGTTACAAACATATGCACAAATCCAATATACCCTTCTCACTATGGTGGTGTAGGGTATAAATATATTAAATTGCACAGTCATGCTATAAAATTTTTGGATAATCGCTCCATAATATTTCATTGCTCCCATATAGCGTCCATTTCTGAAAAGCTGTTTATACGACTATAATTTCTTATTTGTATTTGATTAAATTTTTCAATTTCTTGAAAGATTTTCCAAATTTGCATTTATAGCCAAACTGGTTTATTGTGGTGCATTGAGTTTCTAATCGCTAATCACTATAATATTAATATACTGACAACTTAATTTTAATTTTGTACTTGAATGTTTTGGGTGTTTCAAGTTCTAAAGACTCAAGTAATGCCATTCTTGAAAATTTTATTCGATGAATGGCATTATAAATTCTAATTGATTAATGATGTACTATGTTCTAATTGTTTAAAATAAATAATTTCATAAAAACGTTCTATTTTTGCGTTGATATCAATAATTTAATTTATTTGATGCTGTTTGATCTTGCAAATCTTTTGTAAGAGTAAGCAACGTCAAACAAATTTGTCCTGAAACAAGTGGTTACGCTTTTTTGAGTAAACATTTGCCAAAAGTGACTGTTCCTTAAGAATGTGTTATTGAAATAAAATTATATTTTTAAAATACTTTAAAAATCGTTTGAAAACATATCAATCTACAATTTAAATATGCAGTTTGTCTCTTTTTCTGCAAAGTACTCTAAAATAAACATATAAATCCAATATCAATTACATAGAATATATTTTTGAAGAATTTAAAGGAAATTCATACTTTACATAATTTTCCCAAAATGTGTCACCTTATGCACACATGTGCGCGCAATTTTACCTGCTAATGCCTGCGAAAATATTAATGATTTTTTAATTAACTTAAAATGCAGCTGCTGTAAATTAGTTTGGTACCTAATTTACATTTTAAATCATAAAACGCTTAACTAAGTCTTTTATAAGGTAGAATCTAAACCTAAGCTAACATTTTTCTTGAAGACTTTGCAGTATATAAGGCTAACGATTTTTGAATTTCTTATACACAACCAAAAGACGCTTAGCACAGTAAGCACCAAAAATTTGTATTGACAATTTAAATAAATATTTTTTAAAATACCGCATTATTTTATAATTTTTGAAAATGCCACCACGGAAGAGAGCTGAATTTTATATTTTAAATTTAAGTTATTTGCCAGTTATGTAAGTTTTAAATTTTCAGTGATCACTTATTAACTATTTAATAATAACAATTTATTTACAGCCCTCCTGAATATCCTATAACTAAATTCAAATACAGGAGGAATCCTCCACTCAAGTTCTTGGATCAAGCTCAAGATTGGGTACGTTTTATACAAACAATTTAATATTTTTTTTATCTAAATGTATGCTGATAAATAACTTTATTTCTGTTTTAGTTTAATGACGTTATGTTAAAGAAGATATCGAGAATGCCCTCCTCCCCAGTTGTGAGTTATTTTGAGTGGAGAATTACTTCAGATGATGTCAATTTATTTACGATAAATGGTTGTCGCTTCGATCAAATCACTGTAATATTCGGCAAAGAAGATATACATTGGGCGTTTTATCAAAGAAACACACAGGGTGTTCGTATCCTAGGATGTAGTCCTTTAATAGCAAAATATTGTTTCAACTGTTTAAATAGTAATTATAAAATGCTAATTGAATCCATCAAGATCCTTCTAAATAGATATTTAACCTGTAATTTATGCTTAACATTAAATAATTAATTAAAAATTTTAGGTTAACGTAGGCTATGAGATTTGTAAAACTTTGAAATAATTTTATTAAAAAAATATAAAAAGTAAAGAAAAAATTCAAAATTTAAAAATGTTTAAAAATAATTTCATTAAAAAAATATAAAAAATAAAAAAAAAATTCATATACATATTAAACATTTTTGTTTTAATTAATTTACTAAATTGGGATAATCTTTGGGCAAATCTTGTGTAGCAACTGGACAGATTTTCTTTTCGGGCTTGGGGATAGCTGCGCGAACAGTAGTAGGTTAATTTTAAAAGAAAAAATTAAAAACTATGAATATTTCTCCATTAAAATAACAATTAAAAAAAATACATTTAAAATTTTTTACATTCATATTAGTGTTTGTGACACACGTGAACAACCGAGTTAACAGAAATCTTCAACAGAGATTATCTCCTTAGTGTGAAAGTAACAATAGGATATATTTAAATTTAATATTAACACAATAAAGAAATACAAAGTGGTAGAAATATTTTGTTAGCTTTATGTCGAAAAGTGTCAAGTCCACTTTATTTCAAAATTGAGATTTTAGCACATAATGATAGAATACTTAAAAAACACCTTTTGTACTTAGTACTTATCACATAAGGATAAGTACAATTTTTCAAGAAAACATTGGAAAATTTTAGAGTAATTTTCATAAGAGTTGATGCTTTTAATGGATTAATTGAGTATCGACAATACAATAAAGTTATAAGTAAATGTTCAAAGTTCACTAAAATATACAATATACACTGGCGTGCAAAACCGAGGGCATGCTCAATATGATTTTATTTAAAGGGTCATAAAATGATAAATAACGAAAGAAATATAATATTGAAAGTATTGATAACGAAACAAAAACAAAAAATTCAATATAAAAACATAAAACAACTCAATTAACTCAGTTTTGAACGTTTTCCAGAATCCATTAAAAAGTGTTTTTTTCTTATGGCGTTTTCTTTTCTGGCAAAAATGTTACACGTTTTTCCCATTTCGCATCTTTTTTAATTTTTTTGTGTTCTTTTCTGAAGAAATGTCAACACTGCTAAAGTTTAGTGTGTTCTTTTCTATAAATGTCACACTATAAATTTAAAAAATGGTGCACCTTTCACACTCTGTATTTTTAGAGGGGGAGAATCGCACGATAAAACAGCTGACCAGTGATGCCAACTTTTGGGACTCAAAACGCGTAAACATTTTTGAAAAAAGGGCTAAATGAAAAAAAACACATCCAATTTTCTTTTTTTTCGCGTTTTGAGTGACTAAAATCCGGCTAAATCTAGCCCGAAAAGGGCTAAGTTGAAATCGCTGCAGCTGACATTTGATTTATTTATGAATGTGTATTTGTGTTAAGAAACAAAAAAGATATATACAAAATTGAAAATATTACTACTTTTTTATGTGCTGAAAAAATTTTGGATGACTTGTTGGATTCATCTTCAGCATCTGATGATGATAAAATATTTTATATGATTAAGGAAAGAAATCCACAACCGCGAGTGAAAGGCTTTGTAAAGAACGTAATTAATGAATACTCTGAAGTTGATGTATGTCAAATTTCATAGGACAATATCTCCTACTTCTTATATATGTAATGTATGTTTATATATATAATTTTTATAGTTTAAGAAGAATTTGCGTATTAGTCGGTATTTTTTATTGGTATTTTTTATAAATATTTATTATCTTATTTCAAGCGATCTTACCAGGGAGCTATCTGCTTCTTCTTTTTTAACAAAAAAACAAAAACAGCTGTACATGAAAAAAAAGTGTTACACTGTTGTAATTTTATGTTCTATTCTGACCATTAAAAATGCGACATCTTTAAAATGTGGGGTAAACATTATAAAAATGTACATAATAAAAGTGTAACATTTTATTTCAGAAAAGAAAACACCATTAGTATGGTTTCTATATCACCTTATTATTGTTAATAAATAAATTGACCGTTCGTTATACAACATACTGGCATCTTGGACAAAAACACTGCGACGGTGAGTGTCTGGTTATGAGGAGTTTTACTGTATCAAGAAAGAAGACTACCTCCATATTATCCAAACTCATTTAACCGAGTTTGTGGACCACAGCCTATATCCTAAAAGAGAAATTATTTTCCAACAAGGCGATGCCACTAAAAATACGGTAAGAATTGTTCAAAATTGGTTGTCTGGTCATTCATAATTTCAGCTGATGAAATGGCCTGCGCCAAGTCCAGAACACAACTCTATAGACAATTTGTGGTCTATATTGAAGAGATGATTGGGACAAAATTTGGGTGCCAACCAGTACTTTCAATATTACATTTATTTTTACTAATACACTAATACCCCGATTTGCGTCGTTAATTGGGACCGACCAAACGCGACGCAATGCGAAACAACGCAAATCGAATCACTTTTCTCCATATATTTGTGTGGATTTTTCGTTAATTTGTTCCAGAAGAAAATTTTTAGAAAAGTTGAAAATTTGTACTATAAATAAATGTATACATAGGTATATTTTTTAAAATTTAGTGCAACAAAAAGATAAATTAAAGTAAAAAAAATAAATTAAAGTCAATTCATACATGTAAAACATCAACATAAACATATATTTGTGTTTGACCAAAACAAGTAAAAAGGGAAATCCTCTTTCTATGCACAAAATGTAATAGAAAACGACGCAAAACGAAACATTAACGACACAATTCGAAGCCACAATTATGTATTTTTTCGACGCAAAACGAAACATCAACGACGCAATTCGAAGCCAGGCAACTTTTTTTTTGATGACGCAAATCGAAGCAACGCAAATCGGGTCGACGCAAATCGGGGTATTAGTGTACATATAAACATGAAGTTGCCAGGTCGTTAGATGTTTTTGCTTTAATAGATGTGACAAATTTCAAAAGAACTTTTAAATTTCTGGCTCTACACTGTTTATAAGTGAATACTGTGTAATAATCTCTAGGAAGTCGTTCACATTAGTGCATAGTTTGAAATTGGGTTTTCATTTCCTGGAGATAACCTGCTAACCCAGTCAATATATTACATGAAGTTATAAGAACTTTGGTTCATAAATTGCTGAGATAAAGCCGGAAGCATAATATTTACATATCGTCAGCTAAAATGCCTAAAGACGTAACCCTCATTATCATAATTTTACAGGAGAAGCAAAAAACGTTATAAAATAAAAA
Source organism: Bellardia pandia (assembly GCA_916048285.2). Lineage (NCBI taxonomy): Eukaryota > Metazoa > Arthropoda > Insecta > Diptera > Calliphoridae > Bellardia > Bellardia pandia. The sequence goes on along the minus strand of OU696531.1, from coordinate 93,159,215 downwards.
CTGTTTAATTGAAAATCGCGATTTTTTCACATCTTGTCTTAAGATAGACGACAAACTTATTTCTTATTTATTGTATTTTAGCCTTGTGTTCCAGATTCAATCAAAAAACGAATTTTAATTTTTTGAGGGTTACGTCTTTGGGCATTTCAGGTGACGATATATAAGAAACAAAAAGATTGGTTATTTTTCAACCATAAATTGATACTCTTTTATTAATACTTAAGAAAAGCTTTAACCAAGGAGTCGAGAGGCAGCAAATGTTTCCGCAGACCTTCTTTTATATTTATAAATATCCGAGGTGCTGCTCTGACCACAATTGCAAATTGATTGTTAAGCCACGGTCATGGATCTGTCTTAATTAAACGTACAGAGTATTTCTTTGTAAGTTCCTTTGATAGTATTTTCTGTTTATTTTTGCTTAAATATTGTAACATAATTTACAGTATGCTTTGGAAACTTTAGCTTTTCTTACTGTGTTCCAGAATCAATTTGACTTAGTAGGCAGTGTTGTCAACTTGGTGCGTTTCGCACCAGTTTTGGTGCTTTTTTAAATATTTTGTGCGAAAAATTCCTTAGTTAGTGCGCGGTGCGATTTTTTTTTATTATTTTCGGTACGTTTTGTTTAATTTTTCCGAAAATGTTATGAAATCTTTATTTTGACTAATTAATTTAATTGCAGTTTTTTAATAATTCATTGCCATGAAATCTATATGATGAAAAAGGACGAGTACAAATGTATGATAAATGAATACATACTAACAATTTTGTCACATATAAGTTATTGCTGAAGGTGAATAGTGTGAAAGTCTTTAACTGATGGTTTGATATACTGAATTGTAGACGAACAACCACTGGAAGGAGCCCTAACAAATTTTATTGATATAAATTCAAATAGAAGTACTTAAAATAGAAAATAATAATACTTGAAAAATTACCAAATATGTACTGAAATTAGCCGTTTTTTTTACCAATTAGTACTTTAATTCCAAGTAGCATATTGTGAGTTAAATTTTGAGTGGTTTAATCCTTAATTTGTCTTTATTAGCTGGTTTATTTAAAAAAAGGCAAAGGTTTTTAAAAAGTTTTATATAGAATTTATGAAATTAAAAAAAATTAATAAACATTTTAAATAAGAAAGAAATTCTAAACTTGGTGCGTTTTTTTAATGGCGCGTTTGAAATTTCAAAACGTGTGACCACGTTTCATGATGATCGGTTCCTATATATAGACCACTTCCGAAAATCACTTAAATTCGCCTAATATCTCTTATTAAAATCATTATTACATTAAAATTCAAGACAAATATTTCGCAAATAAATATAAATCATCCTACAAAATTTCATGATGATTGGCCCGTTATAGTTCATAGTGTAGTGTGTCTAACTATCGACCCTTACCTACACTACATATGTAGTAAACGACCTTTGCCTACTTTCGGTAGGTACGGTACTAGGTATCAAATAGCAGACACACTTAGGCAGCATAACCTGGGGTAAAATTACCGCATTCGTGATCGAATGAGCTATCGTATCGAAATTATGATAAAATGCACTAAATTTCTTGCTCGATATCGAATGCCATAATCTCAAATAAGAAAATTACGGCCAATTTCACTCGATATCGAATGCGGTAATTTGGCCCCTGATGAGGACTACGCCCGAAAACTCATTAACCTGCATAAACATCCATATCGAACCGAAATTGTACACAGATCAGTTATAAAAAACAGTTGTAAAAAATAACCACAGAGGAGACAATTTTGATGTTTCGAACAGAAAAAAATCAGTTTTCTAGAGTTTTTTGTTATTGAATTTATTTTATGTTAAACAAAGTGTAGATTTGTGATTATAATACAATTCTTATAAATATCGTTATAGAGATGAAATTCAACTAAAATAAATAGAAATTACGTTACAATATTTTATGAAGTTCGGTGATTTGCTGGTGGGTATATAAGAATCGGCACAGTCGAATAAAAACTCTTACTTATTATTTAATCAGCTGTACTCTATTGTAACATTCGGAGACTGGTTTATTTTATACGAGATATTTCTGTCAACATTAGCCACAACGTTTGATTGTACATTTATATTAAGAGATCTACCAATATTTTGGCGATAGTCTTTATTGATCTCCTCCATAACATATGTTGGATTTTTTGGAGGTTCAGGAACAATTTCTGGCTGAACTGCTACAATTTGACAGAGGCTATTTACAGTAGAGGAGGTTAAATGTTCTGGCTTAAGGAAAGGCAAAAGTTGGTCATGGACTTCTATATATTCTTCAAGTCCCCAGGGGCATATAGCAGTGACTTTGTAGATTTCAGGACGAGCAATAGCCAAAATACCAAAGGCTGCAAATAAAAACAAATGAGATTATTTTTCCAAAATAACTTTAATATTCAATGTGAACTACTTACCCATGAATATCAATCCAATTTTTATAATATTCATTTTTTGTAATATTCTTTTATTATTCTTCTAAATACAACTTAACTTTCTTAAGTTAATAAAGCAACTAAATTTCTTGTAACAGATCTTAGCATTTTAAAGACTTGTTACATGAGTTTAAATTATATATTTATTTGGAATACCGAAAACACTTGTGTACATAAAGTAAAGAGTACCTTGTAAAGAGTAGTATGTGATCAAACATTTTAAACTACTATTACAAATTTTGGAGAAAATCAATAAATACCTACAATTGAGGTCGTAAATATTTCGAAACTGTAAATATGAAATATTCTAAACTAAATACCAGATCAAGTTGAAAAAACTTACTTGAGGAAAAATTAACCTTGCACAATATTTGTTCACAGTGCAAATGGTTTGAGCACAATTCAAGTTCGCCGAAGCACTACTGAAACCAACTTCAATGTAAAAAACTTACCTACCACCCTTCACCACATTCACCTCTGAATAGGGTGAAAATATTTGTTTGAAAATAAAATTAACATTTTAAACATGGAAATAAAAATTCTTGTGTGACCACTCATTTTATTCCTTTTTCTTAGAACAAATATTAATTTAAACAGGCTTTAACTTATTACACAATAAATGTTTATTAGTTATTCCGAGTTTATTATTTGACATTGTGTAGTCTTACAAAATTTCTTGTAAGTTCAAATAAATATTTGCTGCAAATTTTAATTAAACTGTCGACGTTAAACGTCAACGATTTTTTTACAGTTTATAAAATGTTTCCTTCCATAAGTTTTGTTACCAATTCCGAGAACATTGTAGACATTTTCTCTATCTGGCATATCCCTTCACTACTGGTCATTTTTATACCCACCACTAAAATGATGGGGAAAATCAAGGTGAATTTAAATACAAGGTGACAGCGTAGCGCCAGCTGATTATTCATGGTGAAATTGAAAATGCCAAAAAGATATATAAAAAAAAAACTTTTTGACAGTGACGAAGGTTTTTACATATAGAAAAATGCCTGTTGTTCTTGCCTTGTTGTAATTGTTGTAGCAATGCTGTCACCTAGTATTTAATTTCACCATGGGGGGAATATTGCATTTGTCATTCCGTTTGTAACACATCGAAATGTTGGACATAAAGCCAAAAAGTCTATATAATTATTCTGGGTCCTTATAAGATGCTAAAGGTACGGTCACATTTGGCAAATATTTACTCAAAAAAGCGTAACCACTTGTTTTAGCACAACTTTGATTCACGTTGTTTACTCTTACAAGAGTTTTGCAAGATCAAAAAAACATTAAATAAATTAAAATTAAGTATTTGTTCTACTTTGGCCTAAATAAGAAAGTTTTTTTTTTTTTAATAAATAAACGAGTAAAAATATATGTTATTTAGTGGTTACGTCTTTTTCGACAAATATTTGCCAAATGTGATCGTACCTTAAGACGATTTAGCCATATCCGGTCGTCTGTCCAGGCACGATAGAGCTTCAAAAAATGACATATGCAATTTTTACCAAACATTCTTTGTTCCATCAAAATGTTTGGCATTGAAAATGGAAAAAACTCGGTGTAGTAGGATCCGAGTTATAGACCAAATTTTCAGACAACCTCTATAATTTTTTAGAAATTTTTTGCAATTTTCTACAAATATAGTGCAGATATTCAGCCATGTCACAGAACTTAATTCCGTTCGGAAATGGAATTAATGCCGTAGTTTGCTGCAATAGAAAAAGTAAAACGAAACATTTTTTCGGAATTAAACCTAGAAATTCTTAAAATTACAATTTCACATAGCAAATTAAAAGTGGTTTCATTCCGCAAAAATGTTTCGTTTTACTTTTTCTATTGCAGCAAACTACGGCATTAATTCCATTTCCGAACGGAATTAAATTCTGTGACATGGCTGTATATCATGAAATTTTGCACATTTTATTTTTATAATGGAAGAACAAGTCCAGTTGAAAATGGTAAGAATCGGTCCACGACTTCTTACAGCCTCCATACAAATGTCTCCCGGAATAAGGCTTTGTGTACCATACAAATGTCTACAGAAAAGCAGTAGCCATACAAAATTCAGCAAAAAGGGTTTCATGCAACGACAAATCTTAAAACGATATTTTGTTTGCCTCGTTCCATATTTTGACATACAATGTCTAATACCAAAAATATCTTAAGTGTGCATAAGTATCAAGTTGAGATTAAACACAAGTAATATATGTATACCTTTTCGAGATATTCCCCATCCATTCATGAATATCTTATTGGGAGCTCAAAATTAAAATCCGTTGACTCTATCATAGATTTGGGTGTCAACTTTGATAGAAAACTGAACTGTAACTATCATATAACTATGACTGCTATTCACAACGTTGGCAAGACCGATACTTGAATATGCATCTGTAATCTGGGACCCGCAATACAATGTGTACATAAAAAAGCTGGAATCTATTCAAAAATAATTTCTTATATTTTGCCTTCGGAATCTACGATGGAATCCTGAAATATACCTTCCGCCATATCGAAGTCGACTGGCACTCATAAAGCTCCCAACATTAAGAAGTAGAAGAATAAACGCAAACGTTATATTTTTATTGAACCTAATTACAAGATAACCGGTCCCTATTTGACCGTAGCCTTTACATAAACTCTACTTCGAAATTCAACACAAATCATTTAAATACTTATACATACATAAAAATCGTCGTACATAATTTCATGCTGAACGGTTCATAATAGATCATAGCTGTCTTATGAGGACTATTTCCGAAAAACACATTAACCTACCAAACATTCATATCGCAACGAAATTTTACACCGATCAGTTATAAGTATGTAAAAATTATACTATTGGCTTTTGTGAAAATTAAACCACAACTGGCCAACGTCCACTTTCGAGAATAACCACAGTACGAAACATAAGAAATTTAGTAAAAATACATTAGAATTGGTTACTTGAACAACATTAACTCAGATATTATAACGTTGTCCGAAAAATATTCAGAAAATGTCTAACAACCGTGTAAACTTGAAATTTTTGCCTTCCAACGTTGTAAGAAAAAGCAATTTCAGTACATTGCAAGACAAAAATGTTGTCAGACATCTAACAATCGTGTAAACACACAATTTTGTCATTGCCATTGTTTTAAGACAATTGTCAAACACTTTTCATTGTCATATGTGCAAAGTTTATGCATCTGCCAATGTCAGCATTGTCATAGAAATTATTTCTAAATGTAACTCTGTATATACATAAAAAAAAACAAACAAGTGTGCATTAATAACATTTTGGAAAAATAATTTCGGTTACCAGATAAATTCTTTGTGTGACAATTGTGTGCCAATGAAATTGTAAGGTTTTCTTACAGTCGTCTGAACTGACAATTTACCTTTTACTAACAATTTTTCAATATCAGTACATTGCTAGCACATTGCTAGATCTGACAACGTTGTAATATCCGTCTATACATAGCTTTATGTTCTTGTTTTGAAGCCAATGTTGTCAATGATTATAAAAATAGTAACGCTGGATTTTTAAACAGGGAACAAAGCAAAACAAACAAAGAGTACTAAATATGATGTAGGGGTACTGTGGTATTTTTGTTGTAAAAAAGTACTGCAAATAGTACAATAGTTTTGAATTTTCCATCACTGAGAATAACTGGAATATGCATACAATTCTGGTAAATTTTGTTATTGAGATGAAATCTAAAACAAAAAAATAAACTTGAAATAATTAGAAATTGTGGTACAATATTTTAAGACAAGCGCCCCATAATAATTAATAATAGCACTCATGTAGGAGTGGGTTCACAGGCTGCGAATTTTTTCTGCGACATTTCTGCTGAGACTGGAGTTTATAGATGAAATACGTAGTGTAGAGTAGGAGCTAGCTAATGTCGCAGGTATTGCGAAACAAAGCGACAAATTTTACATTTTTCTTTTGCATCTTCTCCTCTCTTGGAATATTTTAATTTCATTTACCAGCAGTGTTGCCAGTGTTGTTTCTTTACGAATAACATGTACATAAAATACATATAACAAACCTTTAAATTTTCGCCTTTTAAAGCAACTAGACCAAAAAAGGAAAACCACTATATGCAACAATATATTATGACAAATATTTTTCATAAATTTCCAAAACCAAAAACAAGGTGCTATATGGCAACACAACTGCGAATGAGGGATATAGGAGAAATTAACAATTTAATGTCAAAATGTTGCACGAGTGGTGCAACAAATGTTGCATAATGTCAACAGACGATACATTTAGAAGGGACACCAAAAGAGAACGGCAGTAGAGTTGCGGCGATAAATCGCAGCGTGTGAATCCACTCTATGGAAACAGTATAATTATCGTTAGCGATACAAAATGTAATAAAAATTAGTTTCAAGTATTTCTAGATCACACTACTGGTGTTTGGTGGTGGGTATATAAGAGTCGGCACTGCTGAATATAAACTCTTACTCATGGTGAAATTAAATACCAGGTGACAGCATTGCTACAACAATTACAACAAGGCAAGAACAACAGGCATTTTTCTATATGAAAAACTTTCGTCACTGTCAAAAAGTTTTTTTTTTATATAACTTTTTGAAATTTTCAAATTCACCATGAATAATCAGCTGGCGCTACGCTATCACCTAGTATTTAAATTCACCTTGCTCTTACTTGTGAATTTTCGTAAGTGTAAATATTTGTTTTTGTGAAATTAAAATTTGTTTTTCTTTATCATTTTCAATGTTTTAGCCTTAAAATTAGTTTTAGGCCTCCGCAGAGTAAGTGGTAGTAAGTAATTGTTGTAAATTTTGTTGCTGTTTTTTTTTTTTTTTTTTGTTTAAATTAATGAGCCTTAAACACGCAAATGACAATTTTTCTGTGAAAATGTTTTATTTTGTTTTTATTTTATCTAAAATCCCCAGCAGAAAAAGAAAAATTGTACAAATTAAATAAAAAGGCTGTTTGGCTTTTGGGTAAATTTGTCATTTTGTTGAATTGTTTAGAAAGCCTATAATTATTTTGTTTTCAACATAAAAGTGCGTTGGTTATCTTTAGTACAGCTTGGGAATAACTAATACTTTCAATTAATAATTTTTAATAGTAAATAAGTTGTAGTATATAGAACAATAGAAAAGGAATTGTTTGTATTGTTTTGGTGTGTGTGTTTTTTTTTCTTTTTATTAACAGGAAGCGCACGCTTTTTCACTGCTGTAATTTTGAAAAATCACATTTAATCGTGACCATAATTATGCCGGCCACAAGTCAAAAGGCAAGCGTTTACAAGATTTTTAGTGGTTTTATGTTCTTTTTATTAGAAATATTAATAATAAAATCATATTTTTTGTAAGTCTTTTGAAAGTGCCGTATGTTAAGTGTTGATACCTAGTTTAGAAATAGTAATAATGTTAAACGGAAGTGAAAAAAAATTTCTTTGTTTTACATATTTTTTAAAGCATTCCTACACTATTTAGGTTTTTTAATGATTGTAGCAACTGTTTATACCCTACACCATCATAATGGGGAGGGTATATTGGATTTGTGCTGATGTTTGTAACGCCCAGAAATACTGGCCCAATACCCTCCTTAAAGTATATCGGTCGACTTAGAATCACTTTCTGAGTGGCAGTTTTTTTAAATGAGTATATCATGGTCTACCGTTTCGAATGCCTTTTAATTCATATTAAATTCAACTAATCCTCGACGTATATTTTCGCTAACCTCCACAAGAGCCGTAACGCAGCTGGGATTCTGACGAAAAGCTGATTGCGTGCTGGAAAGTAAACTATGAGTATCAATATATTCCATCAAACAGTTTTCAAAACAGTTTTTCAACTTCAGGTAGTATTAGCCGAACTTGCACATCCCGTACTGTACAGCTGATGACGTTTTGTTACTTGAAATCCATGCACACACACACACACATTTTATTGCTATTGAAGCTATTTTGGTAATTTTTCAAGCAAGCACCCAGCAAGCCATATGAGTCCGAAAAGAGTCTTTTCTGACACCTTTTCCGGAGCGTTCATGCTCTTTATGAGCCCAAAAAACATTAATTTTTGCTCCGAAAACCTTCAGAAAAGAGGGTCATTACATTCGAAAATGGTCCGTCAGAAAGAGTAGTGTAATGACGTAAAAATTTAAGGAAATTCTATTTCTTACAGATTCATACATTACGGTGTTGCGTTACTTTACATCTCCATAACCATTTGCATTACTTTCTTACTGTTGCAGTTACATTCCATTACAGTCGGCTAACTGAGGCTTTAGATAATGTCTTTTATGAGGGGTTTTTTGGGCTCTGAAAAAGCTCTTAGATAATGTCAGAAAATAGTCTTTTATGAGGGGTTTTTTGAGCTCAAAAAGAGCTCTTACATCATGTCAGAAAAGATTTATTGCTATTTTTAATACAAAAAATTAAAAGTTCACATTTTTTTTTAAATTGTTTTTACTTCAACAAAAAGGGAATTTATTTACAAATAAACTAAATTAGAAATGGAAAAAATCAAATAAATTGTATTTACAGTAAAAAATAAAATGGAATTCATTTAAATAAAATATATAAAATTGGAAAAAAAAATAATTTTTTAAGCAAATTTTTCTTTCGCTCTGAAAATGCTTTTTAGTTGGACTCTTTTCTGATTCCTTTTTCGGAGCGCTCCTAGAATGGTATGCTGGGCATGTACGAAACGGAACTCTGCATTTCGAGCAACTGACTGTTTATTTATTGAATGTATAGGTACCAATAATGCAAATAAAGTGCAAATACGTACGTACGGCACCTGCAAGTACACAAAAGTGCTTGCAGTACGGCACGGTACAGTACGTGGACGTTCGGCGAATTCTACCTTTATAAATTGAAACGTTGAACTTTTAATAGTTTTTCTAATATGAGTGAAAAGAGTCATTAATTTAGTACATCACTTCAATTCAAATTTTGCGTAACTATGTATTGTGAAATTTCAATTACTTTTTTATTTCTTTTTAAAGACCATCAAATACTTCAGTTGATTTTGCAGTTATTTTTTACTTTATACTTTATGTTTCCAATTTTTTCTTCAGCACGCTATAAAATTTATTTCCTGGCAAAAGAAAAGTTATAAAATGTCAATAGGTTTTATTGTTTCCTACTTCGTACCCATATTTATTCCTAATGATTAGGTGGCAGACTAAACCCTTCACATTGATAAGTTAAGGGAAGCAATCAGCTTGTTGCATGCTCTTTTAACTGACAAAAAAAATATTGATCTTTCCCAAGTGGTCGTGTATTAAAGATTTCTTTAAGGATGGACACAAGACTATATCAGCAAATCTTTAGGTTCGAACTAATAACCTGAAAATAGTGTTATAGTATAAAAAAAACTACAATGTAATTCTATTAGGTTTGAGGGCATCATAGAAGACACATTATTACAATTGTTCTTAACGATAATCTAGGCGATAATGTTGTCAACAATTTTCCAGACAATGTAAAATCTTCCATGTGCATTAATGCCATTATAAAAGTCAATGTAATCCATACCCAGTAAAAAATGTGCTCCAAAAGGAAAACACAGAATTAGCATATTCCAGTCCAGTGCAGTTTCTGTATTTCTTATTAGGTTACGTGATTCGGCACAGCCGAATTTAGCACTCTAATTTGTTAAATTTAGAGTTAGAGAATGTGATTGCACAAAACTTAAAAAGGGACTTCATGAAACAAGTCTCGCAAGTTTGTCCAAGGTTGCTGGAGCTTAATTGGTTAGCGCATTTGATCATTAAGCATGAGTTGCTGAGAGCCGCTGCCACTCAAACAACATCAGTTTCTGATAATTATTAGTTTTCTTCTATCTATCATAACTAATATTTATCACAGGTGGTATAGCATTGAAATGCCACCGAAGTAAAATAATTAAATAAAGACTATAAAAAAAGCTTTGCAAAATAATGCGCCTACTCACCACCAGAGGCGCTGCAATTCTGCACTAAAAACAATTATAATGCGCAATTGCAGAGTTGTGATATAAAAAAAAAGCTTTCCTATAAACGCCAACGTTTGTATAGGCGACAAAAGTCTCCATTTGAGATCAAGGCTGAAATCCATTTTACTTCTTGGCTGAAAATGTAGTCAATTTTTTATAAACTTACAATAACGTGGTCACTCTAGACCTCAACATTCCTTTTACTCTGAATTTCTTTCTTTCATCTCTTTATCTTTTCATATTTACCTTTCTTTACATTTAATATATTTGCAGGCAACAGTAAATAGAGCCCAGCGAGTTTAGTGTTTTGCCTAAATGTATGGTCACACTTGACAAATATTTAGTCAGAAAAGCGTAACCACTTGTTTTAGCACAAATTTGTTTGACGTTGTTTACTCTTACAAATGTTTTGCAAGATCAAACAGTATCTAATAAAATAGAACTAAATATTTGTTGTGTCTTGTTTTAAATAAACGAAGTTTTTTTTTTAAATAAATAAACGAATTCAAATACTTGCCAAGTGTGACCGTACCTTAAGGTTTAGAACTTTTCAGCTCAAGTTTTCGTTATCAAATATTCTTAACGAAACTTATGACTTATGATTTGGTTAACTGGTTTTTTAGGGATTTCTTTTTTTTTCTATAAAATTAAATGCCATAAATAAATTTTTGTCTTTTTGGAAAATGACTGCAAAATGCCATCAGTATTTATTTGTTACTTTATGAGATTTTCAATTAACTTTTATATTTATGACTGTTAAATAAAAACTTTAAAATCAGACATGCATGAACTAGATGAGTGAGTGAGTGTGAAAGTAACATGTTCTGGAGAACCCAGCAACATTTTAGTTTACAAATTGAAATGAATAGATTTTTAATGAAATGTCTTGAAATGAAATAGTAAAATTTGTTAATGTGTTTGGATCACATTCGTATTGTGTACATCTACATAGACCATGGGCTTCTTTCTGCCTCTGGTGGCTATGTTTGCCGAACGCTGTTATAAAGGTGTTAAGGCTCTCATTGGGGCCAGTACTTTCCACTATATACATTATTATACAATCTTTAATGATATTCGCTGAAATTCACATCTAGGTCGCAATTTATACGAAGCAATTTTTATTGAAAATATTGATACAATTTTTTCCTTGAAATTTCTTCGGTGTTCACACAGCACAATTCTTATTGCTTAAATCGCTCGTATTTTTATTTGAGAGTATAGACACATTTGTATACACATATCTTATACGAATAAGAGAGTAAGAGGAATTGCTAGTACAATCAAGTGCGTACTCGTCTTATCTTCCCCTCACCCCGATGTCTAAGCTGATTACCTTAGCTTAGCTTAAAGACCACACATCAAGACTTCCCACACATCACATCAATCAATGGATTTATTGAGAGAACACTTCGGTGAGCACATAATTTCACGTTTTGGGCCGGTCGATTGGCCAGCAACATCGTGTAATATCACAGCGTTAGACTTTTTGCTGTGGGGATATGTAAATTTTAAAGTTTATGCGAACAAACCCGCTTCGATTCAGAACTTGGAGGAAAATATCACGCGTGTCATTCGCCAGTTACCAGTCGAAATGTCATCGAAAATTGGACTCAACGGATAGACCATAGGCGACGTAGCAACGGCCAATATTTGATAGACATGATCTTCAAAAAATAAATGCCAAAGAATGTTCTTTCAAATGATAATAAACATTCCCCATTATATTTGAATTTTCTGTTCGAGAAAATTTCTTATTATTTTGGCTTGAGTTCAGTTTAATTAATAACTCAAAGAATTGAATTTTCTGTGTTTTTTCTTTTCTTGAAAAAGGTAAATAAGTTTTCGCAATGTCAAAGTCACATTATTGTGCAAATCTGGGTTTGCTGGGATGCTGTAACAATTCAATTCAATTGATTTCATTTCATAATGTGTGGCACGCTTCTACTAACTGGCATGCCCGCACATTTCATTCTTAAATTTCCTGGGTTTCTCATGCTCTACAGCAATAAAAATAAATAAATTTAAATTGTTTGTTTTGGTTTGTAAAAATTTCAAAACTAAATCTAAATTTTTATGGCCCAACGATTTGACTGCTCTCTTGTTCATAGAAATTTCAAATAGTTTTATTAAATAATTGATTTTGATTTGGACAAATTTTTTAATTTTTATTTACGACTGGTTTTTTGGAATTTTAAATAAATTTTAAATTTATATATGTATGTAGTATTTAAACGGATGTTTATTGTTTCGTATTGTTTGTTAATTAATGTTTATTGGTTAGAAGCCAGCCAAACACATGCCGTATTACAGAGGGTGGTAATGTTCAAAAATGTTTAAAATTTAAACAGGATTTATGCTCGTTAAAATTACATTAATAAGAAAAAAATAATTTTACAATTTTAAAATATGTATGTATGTTTAAATGAAAATCACGTGCTGGTATTTGATATTGATATACTTGCATAATAAGCTCAAGTTACACTGGCTAGCAATACAGCTGCTCATTATAATATGCACATTAATGTAGTCACGTATCATGGTAAAAGTTTTGTATGTTTTGTTTGGAAAATTTACAGTTTTCAAAGGAAATATATACTTTAATTAAATACTATTATGAATAATTCCTTTATGTAATAAATAGTAATTATTACTAATGAATGATGTGTAAAGGTTTCTATGTCTTTTCTATATTAATAATGTATCTAATAATGTATTGTTTTGTTAAACGCTAATTATACAAATAATAAATATAATTTACATATTGTCTTGTAATTGTTTTTTTACAGCTGGACAATAGTTTACATGATGTCAAATAGTTAAACAATAGATAAGCTTTGGAAATGTTACAAATACAGATATTCTGCACTAATTATTAACACAAGAGTTGGTATATTACTTAATTTACATTGTGTAAAATAAGTAATCAATTAAAATTTTTGCGAGTAATTTTCTCAAAAACTATTTGACAGCAATTTAGATACATAGTTTTCCGCAATATTTACATAATGTAAATATTTTACAACTGGAAATAAAATTTTGTACATTGTTAACATAATAAAAACTATGTAAACAATGATAAATTGTTTACTTTAATTCATAGCAATAACTCTAAAGTCATTTTACACCTAGAAACACAATTTGTTACTCTATTTACATAATGTCAAGCATGTAAACAATAGGTAATTATGAAACTTTTATAAATAAATGCATTTCGAATGATTTAACAGCAATCTGGATATATTTTTACATTGTTTACATTATGTCAACTATGTAAATAATAGGTAAATTGTGCAAAAATACAATTTTCTATATTATTTACATAATGTAAAACATGTAAACAATGATAAATTATGTACTATAATTCATATCAATAACTCTAGTGTAATTTTACACCTAGAAACACAATTTGTTATTCTATTTACATAATGTCAAGCATGTAAACAATAGGTAATTAATTAAATTTTTATAAATAAATGCATTTCGAATGATTTAACAGCAACCTAGACACATGTTTCCTTTGTTTACATTATGCCAATCATGTAAACAATGAGTAAATTATATAAAAACTTTAGCACAACTCAGTTGATCTATGTTACATCTAGGAAAACTAATTTACCTAATGTCAAATGTGGTTAATTTAAGAAGTAAATTACTAAATTTTACATTATTTATATAAATTAGAAAATAATTTACATAAATTTTACATTATTTACATAATGTAAAATATGTAAACAATATGTAAATAAAAGTAACTCTGAGAAATATATACCCGAAGAACTAATTTAACCCAAAGAAAATAAACTTTACGTTATTTACACAATGTGAAATAGATAAACAAGAGGTAATTAATGGAATATAATGTATATAAAAAACTTCTGCTCTTTTATAAAGCAAATTACATTAGTTTTCATATTGTATACTTCAGGTAAAATATATAAACTTTTAGTAAAAAAGTGGAAATATTAGAATAATTGCATTTACAACTATTTTACAGTAAAGTAAATAATATTTTATATATTGTTTACATAACGTCAACAAGGTAAAGAATAGGTAAATAAAGGAAAATAAATGAAAATAAATACTTTTACAGCTTATCAAAATAAATTAGCTAATAATTTACACTATTTACACAATGTCAACAATGGGTAAATAATGCCAAATTCTTCGAATAAAGGACTAAATATCAATTTTACAGCTTAGATCATGAATTTAAAATCGTTTCAATAATGTAGAAAATGTAAACAATGCGTAAATAAAGGCAACTCTTTGGCATAAACAACTTTAAAATAATTACCAGCAATCAACATATTTATTTACATTAATTTCATATTGTAAAATATGTAAACAATAGACAACAAATTAAAAAGCTTGCTGCAGGAACAGTCAGAGACAGTGGGCAGCAAATATTATTACATATAAATAAAACTAATAAAGAAAATTAGAATATGTTTTTTGTCATTTATTTAATGTATAATATTAAAAAAAATTAAAAAAAAAAAAAAATTTTTAATCATTTCATTTAATTAAAAAAAAAAAAAAAATTAAAAAATCAAAACTAAAAGTATCAAATTTGATGGAAAATACAAACAAAATGAAAACAACTTGCATATACTAAAAATTGCAACATACAAAAATTAATGATTACTTAGGTTAATATTTAGTCCAAAGCCCATTATTTCGTAAAACACTTTTTACATATTTTGACACTTTTCAGCCAATGCATTTGGCATACTCTCTCATTCGCTCTGAAGCCTCGTTTAAATGGGTTAAAGTTTTCCGTTATTCTCTCAACTGTGTGTTTTCATGATTAACTACAAATTCTCAATCGGTTAGAGTTTGGACATTTGTGCTAGACATTGCATCCAAAGAAAATTCTGTTCGCTAAACCATTCTTTCACGATTTTGGCAGTAAGCTTCGGATCATCGTCTATCTAAAAGGTAATTTCATCCACATGA
The DNA here is from genome assembly GCA_916048285.2 of Bellardia pandia. Lineage (NCBI taxonomy): Eukaryota > Metazoa > Arthropoda > Insecta > Diptera > Calliphoridae > Bellardia > Bellardia pandia. The sequence goes on along the minus strand of OU696531.1, from coordinate 93,143,872 downwards.
TAGACGCTCTTTTCTACAAAATCGGAAGATGCGTTTCTCAAGTACGCAGATGGTCTTTTTTCCACATCATTCCTTCAATTCTTAGTAGTGGGACGACATAGCACCATGTACAGCAACCATCATATCATGACGATCCTCCAACTGTACATACTTTTTTCCTATATATAGATTGCTTTGAATTTTGTGGGCTGTTTGGAGCCAGCTAAATTGTTTAGCTTTGCATTGAAAACGATTAAATTTAGATTCGTCTGACCAGATTAAAAGTTTCCAGTCATCTACTGTCCAATTTCTGTGCTCTCTGTCAGACTTTAATAATGTTTATATAGCTAAGGGCTCGTCTTGCTGTCCATCGACTAACGGATTTGCATATTGCTATAGGGGTATCTTTTAATGTTAAATACTTGCCTTTTTTTCATGCATGTTAAAATGAGATCTTCTTCTGCCTTTTTCGACCCCTGATTTGTGATTTTGGGAACAATAGAACGCTATTTTGGATTCTTATGATCACTGTTTGATTTAATTTAAGCTGTTTAGCTATTACTCGCGTAGTCTAGCCGGTTGTTGTCTTGGCTAGCATATTGTCCTCAATGGCTTTTGACAGTTTTTATACCCTATACCACCGTAGTGGGGATATATAGGATTTGTGCTGATGTTTGTAACGCCCAGAAATATTGATCCAACACCGATCGTGTCAGAATCACTTTCTGAAAAAAATGTTGTCATAACCTTACCATCCGATTGAATTGTTTTTGCCTTCCTCCAGCTTCAGTTCATTGCTTGGATTGTACTTTTGTCTCTGGAGTATAGCAGTGGATCCATGTGTCACAGTTATGAAATGACGCTTAAAATTAATTTTATATTTTTCAAACGTTCCAAACAAGCTTGAGAAATTTTCATTCTTATGCGTTTTTGGTCGATTGTTAACAAATGCGGCACCCATCTTGCAGAAAGCTTTTTCATCTGTAGTTCTTCATGCAAAATTAAATGGAATCTATCATTTGAGATGACCATGATATTAGATATTTCACGCACTTTTATTCGTCGATTATTTAATTTTGCCTACAATTTCTGTAATTGTTGCTACTTTTGGAACATCCTCAATGCTTGTACGACCACGTTTACATTCATCAACCCAATTTTTTACTGTTGCCTATGAAGGAGCACTTTGACCTAACACATTCACCATATTCATTATTATGAATTTCTTGTCCCGATAAACCTTTTTTATTTAAATATTTAATGACACCACGAATTTCTAATTTTTCCATTGTAAAAAAATCGCGAATGCGTCGTTTTTGAACACCTGTTTCTGTATGAAGGAGTTGTCAGATCGAAAAGAAATTTAACATGTGTTCATAGCACAGAAGGAAGTTTCCAAAACACTTAACTTTTTTCTGTTTATTAAGAAGTTTCAGAACCGGCCTCATAGAACTTTTTAAAGACATACAATTTTAACACAAACTTACTCTTGGTTAATATTAAGAAGGAAACACTATTTACTTCTCATAGATTTGAGTGTCAAATATGTTCATTAATCAATTTTTTGTATCTTTTCCCAACATTTCAATGTGTCCATTAAATATTCATCATTGATTTTGTTTGTTATTTTAAGTGTTTTTCATTTAAACAGTATTTTTTTTTTTTGTTCAAACTTTTAATAATGTAGTATTTTTTCACAAAGTTTGTTTTTTCATACAAAATGCATTATATTGTTTTAAGTTTGTTTTTTGTTTGTTAAATGTTTATGTTCTGTTCAATTTTTATGAACAGCAATGAATAAAATTTTATGGGCCTGTTAATTACCGCCCCAAAAAAACAAAAAAAAACACACACACAAATGAAAAACAGTCACACACTGAACAGAACTTAAAAAAAAAACACTGAGTTTGTGAAAAGTTTAAGGACCCTTTTTAAAACAGCAGGGTTGCTATTGAAACCGTTACAATTAAAAAAAAAACATGCAAGCATTCGTATAAAAAATAAAAACAAGCACAAAACTAACAAAACTGAAGCTGAAAATAAAATCATCAAGCTCTTTAACTAACAAAAAATCAATCTGCACTCTACTGCATACAATTGTCTATACAGTGGGCTAAAAAACTTTAAATAACAACTGCAGATATTCAACAGTAAACAATAAATTTGGTTGAGGAAAAACCAACCAGCAACACGGCAGGTGATTTACCATGCACCAGAGTTTTATAAACAAAACATTAACAAAAAAAAAAAACTTTAAATAATATAAATCTTGTGTACATCACTTAAACACTAAATTGTACGGCACCATTCATTCATCCCTTTTAATAAATGATACAAGCTAAAAAATACTCATAAGACTTCAGTTTTTGGTTTCTGTTATTATGTTTTTTTACTTGAATTTTTTGAAGGGAAACACCTACAGTAACCATAAATACACAAGAAAAAAATCGGCACTTTATCTTCCACAAACACACATTTTTAGTTCTCCAACACATGTGATGTGTTGTGCTGCATTTTTGGTTGCTGCTGGTGTGATGGCTGATGCATTGCAGCAGTGTTATATAGAGGAGTCATCGCTGTACAACACAACCCGCTGGGATGTGTGAAAGGCATTTAAATCATTTTAATAAAATGTTTCAAATAACAACACGCAAAATGTCTTAAATCACTTCGAAGACAACAAAGAAATAAACTTCAATGTACTCGTATAAAGTATACTTATGTATATTGTTTACACTGGCAATAGTTTAAATATGCACTAAAGTATTTTTGTGCCAGGCCCCTGAGTGAATATCATTTCGATATTTTCGTACACAAGTTACAAAGACTAAAATTTGTGTTACAGACAATTGGTGCAATTTGGCTCATCTAGATTTCATGATCTAGATTTTTATGTCGTTCAGTTTTAACTCGAGACGTAGGTCTTTATGTAGTTAAATTTTAGCTTCAATTGTAGGTCCTTTCAAAGTTCAAAGCTTTAATTGTAGGTCTTAATGTAGTTCAACTTTAGCTCCAATCGTTGGTCTTTCCAAAGTTCAATTTAAGCTTTAATTGTAGGTCTTAATATGTTTAAATTTTAGCTCCAATCATTGGTCTTTCCAAAGTTTAATTTTTGCTTCAATCGTTGGTCTTTCTAAAGTTAAATTTTAGCTCCAATAATTGGTATTTCCAAAGTTCAATTTAAGCTTTAATTGTAGGTCTTCATGTAGCTCAATTTCAGCTCCAATCGTTGGTCTTTCTAAAGTTCAACTTTAGCTTCAATCGTTGGTCTTTCTAAAGTTCAATTTTAGCTCCAATCGTTGGTCTTTCTAAAGTTCAATTTTAGCTTCAATTTTTGGTTTTTCCAAAGGTCAATTTTAGCTTCAATCGTTGGTCTTTCCAAAGTTCAACTTTAGCTTCAATTGTTGGTCTTTCCACAGTTGAATTTTAGCTCCAATAATTGGTCTTTCCAAAGTCCAATTTAAGCTTTAATTGTAGGTATTAATATGTTTAAATTTTAGCTCCAATCTTTGGTCTTTCCAAAGTTCAATTTTTGCTTCAATCGTTGGTCTTTCTAAAGTTCAATTTTAGCTTCAATTGTTGGTTTTTCCAAAGGTCAATTTTAGCTTCAATCGTTGGTCTTTCCAAAGTTCAACTTTAGCTTCAATTGTTGGTCTTTCTAAAGTTCAATTTTAGCTTCAATCGTTGGTCTTTCTAAAGTTCAATTTTAGCTTCAATTTTTGGTTTTTCCAAAGGTAAATTTTAGCTTCAATCGTTGGTCTTTCCAAAGTTCAATTTTTGCTTCAATCGTTGGTCTTTCTAAAGTTCAATTTTAGCTTCAATTGTTGGTTTTTCCAAAGGTCAATTTTAGCTTCAATTGTTGGTCTTTCCAAAGTTCAACTTTAGCTTCAATCGTTGGTCTTTCTAAAGTTCAATTTTAGCTCCAATCGTTGGTCTTTCTAAAGTTCAATTTTAGCTTCAATTGTTGGTCTTTCTAAAGTTCAATTTTAGCTTCAATCGTTGGTCTTTCCAAAATTCAACTTTAGCTCCAATCGTTGGTCTTTCTAAAGTTCAATTTTAGCTCCAATCGTTGGTCTTTCTAAAGTTCAATTTTAGCTTTAATTGTTGGTTTTTCCAAAGGTCAATTTTAGCTCCAATAATTGGTTTTTTTTTTGCTTCAATCGTAGGCTTAACCAAAGTTTAGTCTTAGCGTCAATCGTAAATCTTTATATCGTGCAATTTTTACATCAATCTTAGGTCTTTATTTTGTTCAATATTATCATATAGGACTTCCAAAAAATTCCAATATCCAACGTAAATATTTAAAAAATATCGACATCGCAATGACATTTTACACAGATCATTCTGTCCACTTTACGATATAAAAAAGTTTCACGATTTTTTTTATAAATATCTGTGTTTTATTTACCCTTTGTGTAAGTAAAAATTATATTATTTGATTTTGTAAAGGTCAGTCGATATAATGTCTATTTCCGAAAAGAACGCTAAAAATATTGTTATTGAAAAACTGAATTCCCCACAAGACTCAAATGCAGTAAAATATTTTATGACGATTGTCCCATAATAAGTAATAGATCCCATATGAAGGACCCGAAAAATAAAATAACTCGTATAAACATCGTTATCGATACAAAATGTAAAAGTGCTTGTGGAGGGTACATAAGATTCGGCACAGCCAAATATAAAATTTTACTTGTTTGTCTTAGGTTTCGGAGAATAGTGTCAGAAAATTTCACTTAAAATAGGCACACATCATATAAAATAAACTTAAGAGTAGAAGATTGTATGGATATTTCTAAACCCGACAAACGAGGGCGATTCGGAAACTTCTTAGCATAGCACAGAAAGAGAATAGTTAGTTTTTCAAAAAAAAAAATTATTACACTCTCCACCACTATAAGTGGTGACTGAGGGTGTATATAAGTTTGTCATTCCGTGTGTAGCACTTAGTAATACTCATCTGAGACCCAACAAATTATATATATTCATGGTCCTTACGAAATTCTAAGTCGATTGAGCCATATCCGGCTGTCTGTCTGTCTCTGTAAAACACTCTCACATCCAAAGGACACAACCGAAATCAACAAAGTTTCCAAAAAACCGTTTACAGTTCTCCTAAACAGTTTGGTATTGAAAATCAGCAAAATCGGTAAAGTAGAACCAGAGTTACCAAAAACTCTCCATATCCTGGGTCCTTATACGATTCTAAGACGATCTAACCTATCGGTCGGTCTGTTGAAGGTATGATAGAGCTTGTAAAAAAAACATAGAATAATGAAATTTTACCAAACATTCTCTGATCTACCGAAACGTTTGGTATTGAAAATCGGCAAAATCGGTCCAGTAGGTTTCGAGTCTGACATAGCCCGGTTGTGTACTTGTGCTTTTGCTGGCTTAGCTTTAGATAGCTTGTTTTATTTTCTTAAGATATTAAGCAAATTTCACAGGCAGTGTAAACACTCTTCCACCTTTTTACACAAAATGATGAAATGATCCTTCTGATTAAATTTTCAAACAATACTTAATTTTTCAAAAAACTTAAAAACACATGAAACCCAACAAAAGCAGCCAGATCAAGCGTTGATAACTTAAATACCCCATAATAACACATAAATCAGACAGAAATTTCTCCAAAAAAAAAAAAAACACAATGAACATAAAACATATTTCATAAAAAAAAGTATAAGGAAATTTACAACTTGATCATGTTTATTTAAAATAAAGTTTTTTATTTCCTTGAAATAATGTCACACATAAAAAAGGCCTACCCATAATAACAAAAAATAAAAAAATATGAATTATAACGACATTGAAATCTGTCCCGTGCGTTTAATTAAAAAAAACTAGACATTGTTGGTTTCCAAAGAAATTTTTTTTTAAGATTCTGGTTCTCCCCTTTTAGTGTTACAATCTCCCCTCCCCCCCCACCCCTTTTTCGCTTAATTATGTCAGAAAAGCAGTTCGTTTATGATGTGAGAGATGTTGGCACTTCAAATATTGTGTGTGTAAGTTTTATTTTTAATCCCTAAAAGATCGGGTTACAGTGGGTATTGTTGCTTTTCCTTGGAAATGTTTAAGTTTTGTTTTTCTGTTTGGGGGGAATTTGAGGTAAGTATGTAATTTTGAAGCATTTAATTTGCCTACATATTTCTTTTCTTGTTATGAATTTTTCTTTTTACGATTTTGTTGACATTTATTGTTTTGTTGTGATCGAATTAAAATGAAAAACCTTAAAGAAATTATTCTGTTGTTTCAATTTAATTTTATAACAGCTCGTTAAATTAAAACATGATTGAAATTTCAATCAAGGGCGGATTAGTTTAGGTACAAATATGTTGACAATAAAACGAGCCGTGAAAGAAATTTTCTCAGCGAAAGTCTTTAAGGAAAAAAGCAGATGCGTTGAGTCAATCTCAACTGTAGTTCATCGCAGAGTTTGATTTTATTTACAGATTTTTTTTTTCGCTTTTAGCAACACAAAGTCCATAGATCTCAAAATTTTGCAGCCACAAGACTGCACAGTGGGTCAGAATCGTTTTTTTTTTTTTTTTTAATAAATAAATCAGTTCTAAATTGTCGGTATGTTTGGTATACAATTTAACATGGCCATAGACAAGCAATATTTGAGTTTATGTTTTGAAAATGGACTCCACAAATACTCTAGAGGTGGCGCTATGGAGGCTCAAAGTGCACAAACTTTTACATAAAAATCGCGTTTTAGGTGTTTAGATATTGAGTCTTTGTAAAAGTACGTTCACACATGGCAAATATTTGCCGAAAAAGACGTCACCACTATATAAAATTTGTTATAATTCTTGTGTTTATTTGGAAAACTTTTTTCCTTCGAACAAATCACAACAAAATAGAAGTTTAGTTTTATTTTATTTGTGAGTGTTGGCTCTTACAAAACATTTGTAAGGTTAAACATCATCAAACCAATTCATGCTAAATATTTGCCATGTGTGACTGTACCTTAATACTCGTGTCTTATGCTATTAATTCCTCAATAAAATAAATGAAATTGAGTGGAAGCGGAATTCTTTAATTTTTCGTTTATTTATTTGCCCCAACCGAGTATTTGCTGGCATAACTAATAAACATTGCTAAATGTAAAATTTTGTAGAAAATTATAATTTCTTTCTTCTAAATTAAAGTCAAATTTATGGCATTAAATTCAACCTTAACCAAATTTATTTGTTTGCTTAGTTTAAGGAGTGCTTTATTTGTTTTCCTTAAACAAACCAACACAATACTAAATATATAACACGCAGTCTTTTAAAAATTTTGCGTGTCTTACATGTAACCATCATAAAACTGTCACAAAGTCATCAAAGAAAAAAAAAAACATATTTTTTCTACAAATAAAAGACAAAACCAGAAATTACTAACGAAACCTCAGAACTTTTGTTGGCCACACAGGGAAGAGGTGTGTTTTATTTCAATATTATTTGGCTTATTTTAAGCCAAACAACAGCAGCTATAATATAAGTAGACCCACAAATTAAATACTAAAAATGTTTGCTTTTACAAATATAGTGATTTTAATTTGAGGTTGAGGTTTTTGGCCACAAAAAAAAAGTCATAAAAATGACCATTTATATTTTTAGCCAAAAATAACTTAAGTTTTATTAAAGTGTGCAAGACAAAAAAACAACAAATATATATAAAAACGCTTTTGGTAGCACGAGTTTATATATGTGAAGAGACAGATAGATATTAAATGTCTACATTACTTAAGGACAGCACAGGATATTAAGTTTCATGGAACAAATTTAACATGAGATTTTTACACGCAAAAGAAAAAGTTTTTATACCCATGATTAAAAATATTGTATATTACGTTTATCATTGCATTTGTAACACATCGAATAATGGTCGTAGAACCAAAAAAACCCAGTATATAGGGTCCTTATGAAATTCTAAGACGATTTAGCCATGTCCGTCCGTCTGTTCGTCTGTCCGGCTGTTGTTGGCACCATAGAGCTTCAAAAAAAAAAAAAAAAAAAAAGACATACATACAACAATGAAACTTTTACCAAACATTCCTTGATTCACCGAAATGTTTGGTATTGCAAATGCGCAAAATCTGTTAACTAGGATCTGAGTTATAAAACAAAGTTTCAGACTACTTTGATATTTTTCAAATATTTTTTACTGTTTTCTTCAAATATAATGCCGATAATATTATGAAATTTTGCATAATTTAATTTTATTATAAAAGAACAAGTCCTGTAGAAAATCGGTTTTCCCGGAATATGGCTTTATGTTACAAAAATGTCTATAGATACGCCGTATCTAAACATAATTCTGCAATAATAAGTTTCATGCCAAGTGAAATCTGAAAACAATATAAACACTTACTTGTTCATTGTTAAGAACAACAGCACCACTGTACATTAACTTTCCTTTGACAAAAGCCATACTACTAGGAGGTTCGGAAATCACTGCTGAGGAGTTGGCAAAAGAGGTGCTTTTCAGATCACAACTGGAAATTTTCTTGACAAACTATTTCCTTTTGAGGGTGCCCCGATAGACTAGGCGATAGAGTGCCGGACTATCAGTCCGGGTTCGATTCCCGCCAAAGATTCTGGGTAGACCAGTCAGACATATTGAGATAAGTAGTCACATATTTGTAGACCTGTTAGACATATAGACCAGTCAGATATATGTAGACGAGTCAGACATTTGGTAGAGAATTTAAGGCATCGCAATGGACCATATTGGTCTCTGGGTGAGGGTGTGAGCTGACTCACACCAGCCTTCATACCTAACCTAACCTATTACCTTTTGACAAAGTTACACATTTTGTATATTTATATTATGAGTCGTCATCTTCTGTTTTCACTGCAACTATGTCATAAAGAAGATGTGCTCGTTGTTTTAAAAATAGTGACAAAAATCTGTAATCTCCAAACGGTAAATCCGATTGTAATAACATCTAACACGTCCAGAAAGGAAGTGTTGTCGACTTAATATCGGAATGTGAAGTTCGTTTTTGCACCGGACTCACAGTGGGGGAATTTGAAAACAAAATTAATTTAAAAATCTTTTTTTGTAAAATGTAAATCCGATTGCAATAAAATTTTTTACGCCTAGAAAGGAAGTGTTGATTATTTTAAGTTTTGAATTTGTAGCTTATAAGCCCACCAGCGCCGGTGCCAGAGGCCCCAAAATTGAGGCCCTCAGGTATGTGAGAACTTAAAACCAATCACAATTCTTCGTTTGTGATCCCATTCCAAAGATTGATTTAGTACTAGATATTTATATATGAAAATTAAATTTTTAACTTATTTAGCCACCAAAACAAGACTAGGGTTTTTTTTCTAGCGGATCCATTTATTACCAGATTTGTTTTAAATGTTTGTTTAAATAAATAACACTTTTATAAACCTAGTAGAAAAATAATAATCAGGATGAAAATATATTTATTTTAAGTTACAAAATTGTAAAAAGGTGATTTTTTGATTTATTTTCTTGTATTTCTTTTAACAGAATTTATAATATAAGGTGTTAAGTGGGCCAGTTTTTACAAGCAAAACTGGCGCTGTGGAATGTATCAAACGTCATGTTACGACGCCCAAATCAAGAGCAATTTGGAAAGCTAACTTTAAAGAAGATATTTCAAATGAAAGAAAAAACATCTAAAAAACTTTCTCGCCTTGGCGAGTCATTTAAAATATGGTAAGTTTTTGTGCAAAATTTTCATTTAAAATAATAAAAATATGGGAAAAAAATTTAAAAAAAAAAAAATCCATTTTTGGGATTTTTCACAATCTTTTTGAAATTGTAAGGAAGAAATTTAAAATTTTGTTTTCCTTTTACAATTTTGCATAAAAATGTCCGTTTAGTTAGAGAGGCCAAATGGTACTGGATTTGCAAATCCCGGGATTCGTGGTTTTAAAAATGTTAGTCCCGGAATCCCGGAATTTTTTGGGAAACAGTTTCTGTTAACGTGGCTATAATTTTTAAATTTTGCTTTATAAACTTTTAGTAAATTTAAAAATAATAGCTACGTTTTCAAACATATTTATATTAAATATTTTGTATTTTAATTTTGTATTTTAATTTTGTATTTTATAAAAACAAATTTTTAAACCATTAATGATTGAAAAACATAATAGCTCAATTCACAATCTTGTGGAAATGGTTGTGCATCATTGCTTTTGCACAAGATTGTGAATTGGGCTAAAAACATTACATTGAAAATGAGTTAGAGAAAAATAATATGTCATTTCGCCTTTAATTTCAAAGCAATAGTATATTATCGTTCGACCTTAAAAAAGCTTCTTAAAAATTTTAAGTCATCTAAAGTAAAGAGAATCGCTTGTGGGCAAAATTGTTAGCAAATTATGTTATGCTGATTGCATTTCACGCCCTCCGACACAAATAACACAGTACAACAAAAAAAAAAAAATTACGGGGAAGGGTGCAAACTACCGGGGAAAGTTATATCGGTAGAAAAAAGAAGTTATACGTGTCCCGGCGTTTCGCTGGGAATCGAGATATATCGATTTGATGTTAGTAACTATCATATTGTCACCTTTGGTGGTCTTTTTTTTTGACATAACTCGAGAACCACTAGTCCGATTTCACTTAGCGCTAGTTTCTGGGATAAAGATAATCTACATTTTTCGCTTAAACCTAGATTAAACTAAAAATTGTGTTTCAAAGTTATTATTTATTTGATATATAATCTAGGTTTAACTGAGCATCATTGGTGGGTTAAACCTAGATATAAAATATCAAAATACAAACAGCTGAAAAATGAAATAAACAATTCAACAATTGAAAAGAAATTTACGACATTTTAACAAAAATTAAAAAAAATGGATTATTCTAGTGATGATGAGGATTTAGGTGATTCAAACACATATAATAACTTAAATACATATGTCAATTGTTAGAAAGATACGAACAATAAGGACACGTCCAAATCATTTCTGCATTTATACCGACGCCGAATTCTTTCAAAGATTTCGCTTAACAAAACAATCCGCATATAATGTTTTAGAACTAATTGGACCACACATTAAATCCATTTTTTTAATGTTTTTCAAAGTTAAAGTTTTCAAATACTGTTATTGACGCGGTTGCTTTTTTGCGAAAATTTAAGATATTGCCATATTTATATAAAAAATTAGGAGGAATGCCATATGTATTTTGACTGAACAGTACGGCAATGCTAACAAAATTGACAGGAGGTAATCCACTACTGAGAAACACAATCAGTAGTTAAATCCCGGCAAAATATATTTGAGGTTTAATATAAAAGTGTGTTAAGCTGAGTTTAACTGACAAGTAAAAAACTAGCACTTAATTGTGAATAAAAGCGAAACGCGTCCATCGATTTTCATGATCTATGTCTTATTTTGTTTAAAGGTTGTGTGACTTTACGTGAAAGTAATAGGAATTGACACTTTTTTAAGCAAAAATTATTTTTACCGGCAAACCTGTTGAGTATATAGAAAAACGTTATATGAACAGATTAAAGGAATTGTAATTTTTAATTTTTTTTTAAATTTGTTTGAGCAAAATCGGACTAGTGGTTCTCGAGTTATGTCAAATGTTATGTCAGCGAAACGCCGGGACACGTATAACTTTTTTTTTTACCGATATAACATTTCCCGTTGGTTTCATCCCATCCCGATTTTGACTGTCGCATAGTGTAATAAACCATAAAAAATGATATATTATATATCACTGGAAAGGTAAAGAAATCTAGTTTTGGAAAATGTCAAAAAAAAAACAAAAATATCTTTGGCAACTAACATTTTTTCTGAGTTTTTACTTTAATAGATATGACTCATTATTGTGGGTGTCCTTGTTGTTTATGGCAAGATGTTCTTACACTTTTGACGGTACATACATATGTATGTTTCAGTATTAAAGTAGTTTAAGAACTTAAATAATAAACTTTTTTTTTTTTTTTAACAAATATTGTTACACTTAAATTTCTCATTCGATATTTTGGTTTTTATTTTATTTTAGTAAATAAAAACGACAAAAAAAAAATTAATGATAAATTTGCATGTTAAACTCTAGTGCTTCTTTTTTGTAAGATTCATTATAATATTTGTACCTATATTTAAAAAAGTAGTTGTGGTTTTTGTTTGTTAAGTTTTTTTTTTTTGGTTTTTGTGGAATTTCTTGTAAAACAGCAGGTTACCTTGTTTAACTTTTTGTTACATATATTTTTGTTTTTGTTGAAACATATAAAAATATAAAAAATTACTCACATTTTGTGGTTGTAGTCTTTAACAAATTATTGCAGATATTTTTAACACTGCAGGTGGTATTTGGAAAAAACTTATAAATATATAATTTGTTTGTTTATAAAAAATACTTTCCAAATTTAAAAAAGAAAATATCTAAAATACAGCAATCAATTTTAAGAGCTTGTAATACAAGTAGTTAAAATTGTTTTGTTTAAAATAACTTTTTATTGAATTTTAAAAACTGGAGTTTTAGGTTTTGTTAAATAAACAAAAATTATGTTGTTGCAGACAATGGAAACGAAACACAGTAGCTGGTTTAGCATTATTGATTTTTTTTTTTGTTAAATCATTTATTAGACCTGGTTTTTATGGAATACAAATTAATATACTTATTAATCTATTAATCTAGAAGAGTGTGGTAATTTTTATTAAAGTGTAATTAGTTACTTTGAACAACTTTTAATCATTTTATAGAATTTTTTAATTTAAAAAAATTTCAAATTGTTTTCTAAGTAGCTGTTTACGCCAAAACAACACTTTGCGTTTCTCCTTATTTTTCCTACAATTTCAATTTTCCTTAATGTATATAAATGCAGCCAGCTATAGAGGTGGCCATATAGCTTCTTTAAAGACCGTTATTCAATAAGTGAATAACCAACATTGTTGTTGATGCACAACACGTTGAGTTCTAAAGGTACGGTCACAATTGGCAAATATTTGTAGAAAAAGACGTAACCACTAAATAACATAGATACACATATTTGAACTTGTTTTTTATTTAAAAAAAAAAACTTTTCTTATTTATACCGTAGACAGACGACAGAGTTAATGCGCATTAAAATCTCACTAATTTGAATTAAGATTTTACCGTGACAGACGAAAGTTTCTGCATTTAAACTGCATTTAGGTAACAGCTGTTTGTTTGTAAACAACTATTTAATTATGAAAAAATTTGTTTGGCATTTGCTGAAAAAACAGTATTTCTTTGAAAAAAAGAAATTACTTTAGCTGAAACTGTTTCATAATGCAAAACTTGTTCATGCACTAGCAACCATCAACCTGAACGTGTTGCTACATGTGGGGACCGCAGTGGGACACTCTGAAATAAGAGAAAGGCAATTGTGGAAATCTATTTTTATTATTTTAATTTTACAATTGTCTTCTTCTTATTTAGAATAGTAAACAATTTGATAACATATTATTGATTTTTGACGATGTTGCCATATTGAAATAGCTAAATGCAGTATAAATTCAGTTTGATTTTGTGTATTTACGTCTAACTTAATGCGCATTAAGATAGGATAATTTACGAGTTAATTTGAATTAAGACTGTTAATGCAAATTAACTGTGTCGTCTGTCTACGCTATTAGGCCAAAGTTTTATTTTATTTGATGCTGTTTGATCTTGCAAAACTCTTCTAAGAGTAAATAACGTCAAACAAATTTGTGCTAAAACAAGTGGTTACAATTTTTTGAGTAAATATTTTTCAAATATACAGCCATGTCACAGAATTTAATTCCGTTCGGAAGTGGAATTAATTCCGTATTTTTTTCGTAATGAAACTTAGATGTGCTTAAAACTACAATTCCACATAGCAAACTAAAAGTGGTTTCATTCCGAAAAAAAAATTCGTTTTGATTTTTCTATAGAAGCAAAAAACTGAATTAATTCCACTTCCGAACGGAATTAAATTCTGTGACATGATAACTTAAGTTAAATGAATTTAACTAAAGTGAAATGAAAAAAAAAAATATACAAATTTTATTTTCACAATTGTTTTTTTTTTTTGCTGGCCATGTAATTGGAAACGCGCATTTTTTTCTACAACTTTTAAACTTTTTTAAATATTAGTGACAAAGTGATTATAATTTGTTAAACAATAGATTAATTTGTTATAATTTTGATACGCTTTAGTTTCGAAAATGGGCCAAAACAAGTCATGTACTCCAGAAATGAGACGGTTAATTGCGCAGTTTTACAAAAATTAAAAACTTTCAATGGCGACTATTGCACAAAAGTTTTATTGCTCAAAATAAATGGTATTTGGTGCAATTCACCAGTACAAAAATACAAAGGAGTTTGCAACCCCAGCTAGGAAACCTAGGACACGAAAAACCACTTTAACAGACGATAGAGTTATTTGTAGAGCCGGTAAAAAAAATCCATATTTATCTTTGCGCGAAATAAAGACTGAAATTGTATAGCAAATAACCGCAGAAATATCCATGAGAAGACGCCTAAATGAGTCAGGGTTTCGTATCTAACCTCATGTCTCAAAAAAAAAAATATGATGAAGCCAGAGAAATGCTCAGAAAGGATCCACCATACTGGCATAGTGTTCTCTGGAGCGACGAATCTAAGTTTAACTTGTTCTAATCTAATGAAAATCGTATGTTAGACGTGCTCCAAATAAAGCCTTAGACCACAGGTACACTGTTAAAACAGAGAAACACGGTGGCGTGTCTATTATGTTTTTTTTTTAATTAACAAACACTAACTGCGAAGCTTTTTGGCTTGTCTGCAGAAAATACCCAGAGTCTTTGGCGGAAATCTGACTGATAGTCTGGCACACTATCGCCTAGTCTGGGGTGCCTTTCATGATGTGGTGTGGGTCCAATTGCACGAGTTCAGGGAATAATGGATCAGCATCAATATAAAAAAGTTTTGAAAAATGTAATGGAATCGTATTGCTTTGAGAATATAAATAAGCAATACATTGTCCAGCATGATAATGTTGGCTTTTGATGATCTTGACTGGCCACCCCAAAGTCCTGATCCTAAACCAATTGAAAACTTATAAACAATTGTCAAAAGAGACCTAAAGCACAAAAATCCACGAAATTATGCTGAAATGTTTCAGTTGGTACAACAAAACTGGAAAAACATATCTCTGCAAACATGCCAGCGTTTAATTAAGAGTTTACCAAAAAGACTTGCGAATGTAGTCAAAAACAAGGGTTATCCATTATCCAACAAAAACGTATTAAAGGATAAATCCGTTTTGTTAAACCTCACTAAGGTTTGCTGCATATATTGTTTTAGGTTCTAATTATGTGCCCAATTTTTTTTGTGTGTTTAAGTTAATTTTCCTTAAAATATTATTGATGCTGTGCAGTTTTAATATGTTAAACTAAATTTTTAAATTACATAAATAAATATATTTACTGAAAAGTCGTCAAGCTAACCGTTCAAACTCCTTTCTCCTCTACTGGTAAGAAATTCTTTGTCCAATAATAAGAAAAAATTTCTAATTTTCTGGTTTTCTTTAATTTCTTTTCATATTTTTGTTTTTTCATTTGTTTGTTAAATTGTTTTGAGTATCAAAATCTAAAAGATTTTCGGCTCAAAGAGTTTGATAATCTCTTCCAATCCTCCAGCCACTTTCAAGAGGTTTTCAGCTAAACAGTAGCAATATTATTACTAAGTGAAATATTATTATTTTGACCTAGTTCTTTATATGGTGGCCTTGTTGGTCAACTGTAGTGTCTTTGTGTTGTAAAACTTCAAAATAATTACCTACAAAAACGTCTAGTTAAACCAAATAGTTACCGTCAATTTTACTTAATTCTAATATGTTATTAAAAAAAAAAAAAATACCTGAATAATCTGTTCATTATAACTGATTAATAAACATGCCAGTCAATTAAATCATACATGTTTTGTACACAAACAATAAGTCCATTTAAATTAAAACTCTTTCACTGTCAGTTTACAGCATCATAGCAAATATATTTAAAACAAATGCCGAAAATTCAGTCACACGGATTTAAATCAAGTATCATTCATTCATATACACAAAAGACTCTCCCACCCGCTCACGCTCATTAGCAATTCACCACAACCCATAAAAATATACACACACACACACTCGCCCACTTACACAGTGGCCGGCAAACGATAACAGGCGGATGCGGATGTCAAACATGTTTAATAAACATCAATTGCTCTTGTTTTAACGGCAAAAGTATTTATTAAATGTAATGCATGCATTATGCATGAAACACCAACAACAACAATGTTGAAAAACAGTAAGCTGCAAGAGAGGTCCTTTACATAAATGACCAGTAAGAGAGTGGGTGGGTTGGTCGTTTGATTGGTTGCTTATGTAAAATGTATTGGGAACACAGCAATCGTAATCACATTTAAAACGTCACTAAG
This sequence comes from Bellardia pandia, assembly GCA_916048285.2. Classification (NCBI taxonomy): domain Eukaryota; kingdom Metazoa; phylum Arthropoda; class Insecta; order Diptera; family Calliphoridae; genus Bellardia; species Bellardia pandia. The sequence continues at coordinate 93,127,519 of OU696531.1, read as the reverse complement.
TATTTTAACACGTTCACGAGTATGCGATCCAACAGGCAAGGCAGCTGTTTATTGACGTGCAAAATCGATAAATTGCAATAAATATTACAACAAAAATAACAGGTTGAAAGAAAAAAATTAAAATAAAATTAATGCTGTTACAGGTTTTAAATATGAAATAAAAAATGCTACAAACAACAAGAGAAATATTAAAGCAATATTAACAGTAAAGCTAAAATTAAATTATGTATATAAAGGAAATGCGATTGAAGCTAAAATTTAACTTCGAAAAGATTTTAGATTGAAACTAAAATTTAACTTCGGAAAGATCAACGATTGAAGCTAAAATTATACTTCCGAAAGGCCAACGATTGGAGCTAGAATTGAACTTTGGAAAGACTTCCAATTGAAGCTAAAATCGAACTTCGGAAAGATCAACAATTGAAGCTAAAATTTAACTTTCGAAAGACCAACGATTGGAACTAAAATTGAACTTTGGAAAACTTCCGATTGGAGCTAAAATTTAAGTTCGGAAAGACCTACTATTGAAACGAAATATAACTTTGGCAAGACCTTCGATTGGAACTAAAATTGAGCTTTGGGAAAACCTACGATTGGCGATAATATTGAAGCTAATTTTTAACTTTGGAAAGCCCTACAATTAAAGCTAAAATTGTATTTTTTCCCATTTATTTTTCAATTCTTCCCACTGTCCGCTACAATACACAGTTGTTTTTCAAATTCAGTAACTAAAACTTTTTTCTCTCTTGCATTCAGCTAATTAAAGATAAAAGCCAATTCATGTGAATTGTCAGGATAATTATTGTAATTTTGCATAATTTGTTGAGGCTGCAGAAAACAAATGCATTTTTACTAATTAGAAAATATCGAACAGATGTGAGGGTAGCCATCAAAATTAAAATTGAGTTTTTATAAGTAAAACAAATAAACATGTAAGCATTTGGAAATGTTTTAAATTATTTTTGCAATCACAATTTTGTACAAAAACAAAAATAATAATAATAATAATTACTGGCAACACACGCAGTCTGTGTCAGTTCGCCTAACAAACAAGACATACATAAATCAAATATCGGACAAACCATATTAAAATTCCTCTCACTCTCTTAATATACATACATAGTATAAACAAAAACATTATATTCGCTTTGTGTAAATTACGTTAACATTAACAAAAACAATACCAAAAAGAATTCAAAAACCCTAGTAATATAAACTAATTTCCATCATGAAAGATCCTCCAGATGGGGGACTCATACCCCCCATTAGATTTGAAAATTCAAAAAAATTATCAATTATGACAGCCGGTCCTAAATATTTAATAATGTCCCGAAAAAACAGTGAATCCACTTTAGCTAACGTTTCACCTTTCTTAATTAAGAAAGTCGTCGATAGCACATGTGGAGGAGAAGTAGAAATGTGTAAAAAATTGAGAAATGGTACAATATTAATAAAAACAAAAACCTACACACAAGCTAGTAAGCTTATTCAATTATGTTCTTTAAATTACGACATTGAAATAGATATGACAGAACACAATTCTCTTAACTTTGTACGCGGAGTAATTTACTCAAATGATCTCCGTGAAATGCCAGAAGAAGAAATACTAAATGAGTTAAAGCGCCAAAATATTTACAAAATAAATAAAATAATGAAAAAAGTGAATAACGAATTAAAAGAAACTGGGTTAATTATTGTCACTTTCGGCTCAATTACCCTCCCCACCGAAATCTTTATTGGATATGAGAGAGTAAGAGTAAGGCCTTACATTCCTCTTCCATTAAAATGCAAAAATTGTTTACGCTTTGGTCACCACATCAACAACTGCAACAACAAAAAACTTTGTACGGTATGTTCAAATGAATTCCACACTAACGTAGAGAGCAATGAACAATGTGAACAACAAGCTTCATGCATAAATTGTACAGAAAATAATAACGAAAATACCAATCACTCTCCCAACAACAAAGCATGCCCTATATTTTTAAAAGAAAAAGAAATACAAGCAATAATAACTTTAGAAAAAGTAAACAAAAAAACAGCTATTAAGAAATACCAAGAGAGAAATATTTCATCTACTTCTTCATACTCCTCTGCAACCAAAACAACAACTTCAATAACAACATATGAAAATAAATCAAACCAAACATTAAATTCTAATAATAAACAACAAACTGGAAATTTAAAAACAGATCAAAACACTGATGTAAATATAACGAGCAAAATAAATACTATGCCACCACCACTTTCATCCTCTTCACGAATATTACAAAATTATTCCGACATTGGAACTGATATAGATATATCAGATGGAGATACTGAAACAGCTAGCAATTCATCCCAAAACGCCAAAACGATGGATACTAATAAGGTAGAAATCCTTCCAACAAACACATCAAAAAGAACACGACAAAAATTAAAGAAGCAAGCAGACGCAGAGGCCGCAGCAAAACGTCAAAAAAAATAATTAAATTTAAGATTTATATTATGCACCGGTAAGCGATTTGGTTCTATTGGGTAGAATTTGACTTTGGGCGGATTCGTCCATGATGGGAACGTACCATCTTCTGGGATATTCGCTACAGATAAAATATCTGTACCTAGTTTCCCTGCAAGTTGGGTGTTCTTGTATGGGCGGATCCGGTCGCTGTCTTCTCTGCCAGGAGGGACCAAATCGTAATATTGGTGTATACAACCCTCATATTTTCAATATTTATCTAAATTATAATAACTTCATATATTTACCTTTAATTTTTATTTAGTTCATTAAATTTAACCAAACACTAAAACATACTTATACATAAATTTCATATTCTTCTAACATAAAATGTCCATTAAAATTATTCAATGGAATGTAAATGGATTTACTAATAATTATAATGAACTAACTCTACTTATAAAACGGTTTAACCCCAAAATTATAGCACTTCAAGAAACCCATATTCATAACAAATCACTTTATTCAATCCCTATTAACTTTTCCATGTATTCAATCAACACTTCCACAACACGTTACGGTGGTGTCGCATTATTAGTGCACAATTCGTTACCACAAAAACAAATACACTTACCAAACGAATTTGATGCAATTTGCGTTGAAATCAATTCGAAATTAAAATTTAGAATTATATCTGCATATATTCCCCCTGGCCAAACCCTTACGATAACAAACCTTGAAAACATGTTGACTGCTACCAATATCCCTGTTCTTGTAGCTGGTGATTTCAATGGTTGGCACCCGTTATGGGGATCAACAACGACCAACACTAGAGGAAGAATTTTAGCCAATTTCATTAACAAATCAAATTATGTTTTATTAAATGACAAATCACCCACCCTCTTCAATTCCCACTCTACACTTTCAAGTGTAGATTTGAGCCTATGTTCTCCCTTACTCACACCCCACGCCCAATGGAACATCGAGAAAACTTTATATGGAAGTGATCACTTTCCCATAGTAATCTCTCTTTTTCTTCCTAACCAATGCAATATTGTTAAACACTTTAAACCAAAATTCAAACTACAAAATGCCAACTGGGAACAATATAAATCTCTATGTATTGAATCTCACTCCAAAAGAGAAATTAGTACCAACATTAATAAGGACACTGCCAATTTTATCAGAATAATTTTGGAATCTGCCAATAAGGCAATTCCTCAAACACGTCACTCTAATGGAAAAATAGTACCCTGGTGGAATTCTGACTTAAACAACTTAAAGAAAATTAAGAACCAAAATTGGTATAAATTTAGGCATAATATGACCACAGAGAACTTGATTAATTACAAAAAAGCGAGCGCAAATTTCAGAAGACAAATGAAAATATACAAAAGGGAATCTATTTTCAATTTCACCTCTACAATCAACCCATCTACTTCATCAGAAAAAATATGGTCAAATATTAGAAACTTTACGGGGTATAGATCGAAAACTGGAATACATTGCATCCAAACCAATAATGACCCAAGCATTACCCTTACAAACGATATCGATATAGCAAATGAGATAGGTAATTTCTGGTCCACCAATTCATCTGACTCCAACTTTTCATCAGAATATAGGAATCGTAAAACCGATATACTAAACAACATTTCACAATCATTCCCAAATTCCAAAGCTACTTTAATAGAAAAAGATTTTACCCTCACTGAACTTCAGGCGGTTTTAAATAAAGTAAGGGGAAAAACCCCAGGTATAGATCGAATTTCATACCCAATGCTCAATCAACTACCAGTTGAAATGAAATATCGTTTGTTAAACCTTTATAATAATATCTTAGATAATTTCTTACCTCAACAATTCAAAATGAGTATTGTTGTCCCAATACATAAACCCGGAAAAGATAAAACATCACTTAATTCGTATAGGCCAATCTCACTTAACCCATGTCTGGCTAAAACACTAGACAAGATGGTAGCTAACAGACTCTGGTGGTTTGTGACAACTCATAAACTGCTTAGTAGTCGACAATTCGGTTTTATCCGAGGAAGATCGACAATAGACAGTCTACTTTACGCAGACTATCATATTGCCAATAATCTATCTAAGGGTAAACATACAACGATAATATCATTGGACTTTGAAAAAGCCTTCGACAAAATCGGTTTACATACGATTGTCGACCAATTAATACATTGGGGAATAGGCCCTAGAATTATAAATTACATTATTAGGTTCATGACCAATAGGAAATTTTCAGTTAGAATTCGCAATCAATTATCTGCCTCATACCCCCTACAAAACGGTATTCCCCAGGGGTCACCCTTATCGGTCATATTATTTTTAATAGCGTACAACAAGCTCTGCTCTATTATTGAGTTATATAAGGAAATAGAATTCACGGCCTACGCCGACGACTTTAACTTGATAATTAACTCGGACAAAAACAAAAACCCTGTAATCAATATAAATGCCTTATTTGTTAATATAAATGAATGGTGCAAATACTCGGGAGCAACCCTCTCTACAAATAAATGCAAATTTATACATATATGTCGTAAAAAACTATGCAAATGTACCATAAACGCCTCAAATTTCCAACTAATTGAAGTTAATAGCCTGAGGATTCTTGGATTACACTTAAACAAGAGATACACCTGGGATACCCATATAGATAATTTAGTCACATCTTTAAATAACCCTCTAAACATAATAAAATGTCTATCTAGCCATAAATATAACTGCAATGTTCAAATGTTGCTTTCAATAACAAATGCTTTAATCATATCAAAAATAAGATATTCTTTACCATTTTTTGGATTCTCCCCGAAATCCAAACTCAACAAATTAAACACAATATTAAATTCAGCTGTCCGTAATTCTCTGGGAGCCTTCCGGACAACTCCTTGTAAAAACATGTTTTACGAATCAAATACTCCATCCTTGGAAACACTGCTTAATATTAGTACAACTAAATTAGCACTTTCTTTCTGCACAAATCCTAATGTATTACTAAATGGTATAATTAAAAAAATCAATAGGACGAAGAAAGTCCCAAAAATTTTGCCCGTTATCATGAAAATAAAGAAAAACTGCAAAGATATCAATATTGACTTAAAACCTTTTAGATTAAATACGATAAATTATCCCCCTTGGTTCCTTGGCACACACCACATCAATATTTCACTCCATAAACTTAATAAAAACCAACATAATCCTTCTCACCTTAAAATACTATTTAAGGGCATTCAAGAACAATATCCCCAACACAAATTCATATTTACCGATGGATCTAAATCCAACGACGTTGTAGGATATAGTGTAACTCTAAATAAAAAAATCATAACAACCTCAATCCTACCATCATATAGTTCCATATTATCTGCCGAATTAATTGCCATATATCAAGCCATTAAGTATGTCGAACCTATGAGAGCTAAATACGCTATTTGTTCCGATTCGCTATCTTCATTGAAAATGATAATGAACATATCAAATAACAATCCCTACGCTTCCTACATAAGAAATAGTTTGATCCATAAGGGTAACAATGTAACACTAATATGAACTCCTGGTCACTGCAACATTGAAGGAAATGAATATGCAGATACTGCTGCGAAGAATACACTAAGAATGCCCCTACTGAGTACTGCTAACTACAACCCCAATGATATCTTAAAATATATCAAACACTGTTATAAAGATCGTGATAACACATTCTCCCAAACATCCCATTGGTACAAAACCATAAATAGCGACAAAATTGATATAAAGACTTATTCCAATAACTATACCAACAACCTTCACAGAAAGGACATTATTAAATTCTTAAGAATCCGCCTAGACCACACAAAATATTCCCACGGGCATTTAATAAAGATGTCCAATATACCCGCTTGTAACTGCAATATTATCCGTCCCCCAACCCCTGAACACTTCCTTTCCATCTGCCCAGATTTTCATAATATAAGACAAGATATATTTATTAACAAAAACCCAATATCATTAATATCTAACCCAACTATAGATAACATTAAGACAATAATTAAATTCCTAAAAAAAGCTAACATTTATAACTTTATTTAATATAATTAAATAATTATAATGAAGTCGAGCTTAAAGCCTAAGTAGCTATAGCTCTGTATCAAACAATTAGCTTATAATTTTTAAATTTAAGTTAATTTTATAAATAAATAAATAAAATAAATACTGGCAACACACGTGACCTGGGCTTAAATAACGGCCAACTTGTATGCCAGCACGTGTCAAGTAATTAAGCCGAAGTGATGAAGCAACCACCTGAAATTGTAAACAAAAGGTTAATGGAATTGATACTCACTCAGCTTCCTAGATGAGTAAGTAAATAACTTGGTATTGATTACTTGTATCTGAAGTGGTGTTCATTGAGATACATATTTGTTGCTATGGCTTACGGAACAAATAAAGTAATTATTTTCAGAGCAGACGGGGAAGACAATAAAGAATAGGAAATTTGCCTGATGAGGTTAGGTAAAGTTGAGTAGAGGTCCCATACATATTCTTGTTAATTACTCAATTTAAGGAAGTGTTCTTGCCCATTTTCATACGCCTATGTTCTGGTTCTTTCAATATAATAATTTCGGACTTCCAATCGAGGTTTGACATTGAGGTCTACATAAAAGTTTTCCTTTTTATACCCTCCACCATCATAAGTGGTGAATGAGGGTATACATATATAAGTTTGTCATTCCGTGTGTAACACTAAGAAATACTCATCTGAGACCCAGCAAAGTATATATGTTCTTGTTCCTTACAAAATTCTATGTCGACTGAGCCATATCCGACTGTCTGTCTGTCTGTCTGTGTAAAACACTCTTACGTCCAAAGTAAACAACGGAAATCAACAAAATTTATAAAAAACAGCTTATACTTCTCCTAAGCAGTTCGGTATTGAAAATCAGCAAAATCGGATTTGTATAACAAGAGTTATGCATCAAAATGTAAGACAACCTTCATAAAAAATTTATATTTTTAAAAATTTTTCTTGCTATGTTTTTAAATATATTGCAGATAATACCATGAAATTTTGTATACGTTGTTATTATGATAAAAGAAGAATGTGTGAGGAAAATAGTAAGAATAGGTCCATGATTTCTCATAACCCCAATACAAAAATCTTTCCGAAATATTGTTCAATTATACATAAATGCCTATAAAATTGGAATATCAGTACAAAATTCAGCAGGAATAAGTTTCATGCAAAACGAAATCGTAAAACGAATTTTTTTAGTTCGGTCCATGTTTGACCATAGACTCCATATAAAGTCCACTTCCAAGATTCCCTTAAATACGTATAAAACTGACATACATAATGGTAAATGGCTAAAATTTGATATAAATAATTATTATAGATAAATAAATTGCGGTACTAAATTTTATGGTGGTCCGCCTATAATTGGTCATAGCGCCCATACAAGGACCAGATCTGAAAAAGCCATTTATCCTTATATCGTATAAATATCGGTACCGACTCAAAAATAGAGCATTTACATATACACAAAAATCATCCCATAAAAACTGTTAATTTTGGTTCATATAAAGCCCTCTGCCGAAACTTACTTTAATACTCATAATGATCTACTCTACCCACTGTAAAAATCTCCCATTATTTTGTATACTCTTTCGTCAGAAAATACCGTTATATCACTCTTCATATCTTCAGCGTTACTATTTATAAATCAACAAAAGAGATTTATTTTTAGTTTATTTTAATTTTGAGTTACTACTCTTTTGTTGAACAGTTGCGATATATTATTTCATTCAGTATGGGTCTTCTCGGAAATGCATCACTGTTCTGTATTTGATGCGCATCTGTAATAAGTTTGCGATTCTGATGCAAATCAGCTGATGCTGATGCTCATTTATTGCATCATACATTTCCGAAAAGGCCCCATAACAGCTAATAATCCTATGCTTAGCTTAGAAACAAACAAAACTGCATGTGTTGTCAGGCCTTCTTAAAAATCTAGAGCAAAAGCAGTATTATAATGTTAATCCAGTTTGAAATTTACAGCTATCCAATATCTTGGGTCAAATTATTCATTCCGTTACGCGATTGCGGAAAGAAATTTTTTGTGCCGAAGCATAATTTGAAATTATTCATTCCGTTCCTGCGATATTTCCCCCTTTTTGCGGTATCATCTCTACGAAAACAGTATTGCGGCCTGCCGCAGGAATTAATAATTCATTATACATATCGAGCGATATTTCTTTCCCCTTATGCTTGGTTTTCACTATGTCATTTTTGTTGTCAAATTGTCCAAATTGTTGGCAATTGTATGAAAACGGGTTGTCATATGGCGTCATCTATGTTTGCAATCATGCATGACGCCATAGATGACACCATATGACAACCCGTTTTTATACAATTGCCAACAATTTGGACAATTTGACAACAAAAATTACATAGTGAAAACATAGTGAAAACGCGGCCTTAGTTTTCAGATCGTGTTCACAGTCTGCCGATGAACATACTCCTGTAAAGTTTAGAACCATTGTTACTTCATTTTCCGGCTCTAAAAAACTAGTTTGTAATAATGACAAGAAAGTGCTTTTGCTTTAAGGTAAAAAATGTGGCTTAAGTCTTGAAAATCGTTGACCCCTAACAGCAGGAAACTAAACATACATTTGAAATGAGTTATACAACATTGTTATGATCGATGACTTGACACAACTTGAAAATAGCACTAAACATTTGCATCATACATTCTAATTTATTAGCACTTTGACAATTCCGGACATTTTGTTAAAATGAAGTTCCTTATTTAGTTGGCATTTATGCAATAATTATGACTCATTATGTGTCATTTTAGTTTGACAGCAGGGAGCATAAATACAATGATTTACTATAGAAAAAAAAAACCAACATAAACTGACAGCATGTCTATGCTTGACATTCAAACATTTCGGCCATTATTTTTGCAAAGTAATTGCTCATATTTTTGACAGTTTTAACGTTAAACTAAAATACAAATTTGTATGACACTTGAATGGTGGGGGAAGTCGCATACAGTACTTGGCAAACAATGAAGAGGAGGACCCCTTTTGACTGAAATTATTTATGCACTAGTGTTTATATGCAATAGTATATTGGCTTTAAAAATGAGCATTCAACAAATTGTGTGACTCTGGCTGACTCTGTGGTGCATGGTTTCGTTTGGTTGTACGAGAATTTTTCATAAATTTCAGAAAATATATATTTAACATTTTGTTGTTGAATGAAGCCATTGGCTGGCAATAACAATAAAAAAAAAAACAATTGTTTGTTGACTTCATGGCAGACATAGTGGCTGACTGACATACCAGCACTTGTCATTAAAGCAGAAATGTTGACGTTGTTGCACTTGTCAACTTGTGTATGTATTTTGTTTCAGCCATAAAAAAAAGCTAAAAATCATTCTGTGTCTCCTCTTCATTCATTTTTCCAATAAATTATTTTGCTGTTTAATGCACAATAATGTTGCTCATGATGTTGTTGTTGACAATAGATAGTTGCTGGCATGTTTCTGCCACTACTCTTGTTTAACAACTGACAACAACAACAACAACATATTGTCAATTGAGTGCCAATACAAAATAAAGTATTGGCTGCTTGTAATAATAAAAAATATACATACATACATATGTATGTGTGTATGTAAGTATTTTACATTATTAAAGACAAGTGTTGTAACAATATTGTTGCATGTGTAAATTATGGTTTTTGACGAAAAACATTTGCATTATGTTTGGGGGAAGAAACGTTGGCGGTAATGTTAAAAATTTAGGAAAATACACACTAAAATGCTGGGAAATTTTAGAAAAGAATTTCATTGAAATTTTTATTTATAAAATGTAACTAAACTTTACATGCATTACAGTCATGTTACTTATGTAAAAATCACATGTAAAACATGTTTTACAACAGGATTACAAGAACATAATTAATTGACAGCTGTTTAATATAAAAATTAATGTTTTTTTAACATATTGTTACGTTGATTATTTAACTGATTGTTCGACCTTTTTATTAATTAGACAATCTTATTTTTCGAGATTAAGGTCAGTTTTTTTATTTTTATTTTTTTATTTTTCTATTTTTTTCAATATTTCGATTGTTATTAAATTTCTTAATTTTGTTATTGTTTCCCTGAAGATGCTACACATTGTGTAGCGAAATATTGAAAAAAAAATAGAAAAATAAAAAAATAAAAATAAAAAAACTGACCTTAATCTCGAAAAATAAGATTGTCTAATATTGTTACGTTTTTATTTTTTAAAACCGCTGGTTTATTTCCTTTAAATAAACCGTATAAGGTTGGCCCAAAATTACCGACGAGGTTTGAATTGCTTATAACGTTTTCAATTGAACAACGTCCCCAAATTGTTGAGCTTTATATTTCAAATCAACGATCCATTGTTTTGACTCAGCATGCATATCGTCATTATTTTAATATGCAGGTTGGACCCTCAGGGACAATAGTAAACCATGTGGTTGCAAATATTCGACAACAAGGCGCAGTAAGGATCCTTCCTGGTGCACACATATGACAATATTGAACTGGTACAGAAGAGTATTCGGGAAGATGGAGAAACATCAATAAGGAGACGTTCGACACAACATGGCCTCTCACGAGCGTCGCTGCAGATAATTTTGCACACAATAGGAATGTTTCCATACAAGATTCAGCATGTCCAAGCATTGAAACCGACAGATTGCCAGCAACGACATGATTATTCAGTTTTTTTTTCCGGCAAAAAGCAAAAGAAAAATCATAATTTTATTCATAATTTAATTATGAACGACAAAGCCCATTTCCAATTAAGTTGGTTCGTTAATAAGCAAAACTGCAGGCTATGGGCTTCGGAAAATCCGAGAGTAGTTCAACAGCGAGAATTACACCCACCTAAGTGTACGATTTGCTGCGGTGTTTCATCGGAAAGTATTTTTTTTTTTTCAGAATGAACATGGGGTTGCCGTTTCCATCAATGGTGTCAGATATCGGACAATGTTGGAAAAAATTTGAAAGCCAGCCGTGGAAAACCATCCGCAAGTATGGTTCCAACAAGATAGAGCCACAGCGCACACTGCAAGGGACGCAATGGCAATTTTTACCGGACATCTTTGGTGAATGAATTATTTTGCGTACAAGTGATTTTAATTGGCCTGCGCGTTCACCGGATTTAACCGCCCCAGACTGTTTTCTTTGGGGTTATTTGGAAGAAAAAGTCTACATTAATAATGCCTAGAACCATCCAGCAATAAACGAAATAAACAACATAACACCGGTTGGAAAGAGCACGAATTTGCGAAGCAGAAAATGGCCACCACTTGCGAGATATTATTTTTTATAACTAAACTAAAAATATTCCCGATTTATATAATGTATCAAAAAAAATTAAATAATTATTTCTTTCGTTAATTTTGGGATACCCTGCACAAACGTCAAGTAGCAGAGTTGTCAACTTTGTGCGTTTCGCACCATTTTTTGGTGATTTTTTAAATGTTTGGTGCGAAAAATTCTTTAGTTAGTGCGCGGTGCGCTTTTTAATTTTTGGTGGCACCAAAGCAAATTCAACACAACTTTTTGTTTCAGTGTGAGAAAAAATCTTTCTACAATAAAATATACCTGTTTGAGTACCATTTCACTGGAAATTTTCTTTTTGTGTATATCGGTGCAGTTTTTAATTTTTTTTTGAAAATGTGATGAAATCTTTATTTTAACTAATTTTTAATTGCAGTTTTTTAATAATTCATAACTCATGAAATCTATACGATGAAAAAATGTATTTTAAATACGAATGTATGATAAATGAAATCAAATTCTTCAAAAATCTGTATTTGTAAATAAAAATCCTTGTATAACGTGATGGTTTGGTCTACTGAACTGTAGACGAACAACCAGGGTTAGAGTACCAGTGGAATCCTAACAAATTTTATTGGAAAAAATCAAATATAAGTACTTTAACTAAAAAAAGTACCAAATATGTACTGAAATTAGCTTTTTTACCAATTAGTACTTTAGTTCCGCTTATTTTATCTTTATTAGCTCATTTATTAAAAAAGGCTTTTACTATTATTACTTTTACTAATAATCGTTAATAAAAAGTTTTTTATAGAATTTATGATATTAAAAACTTTCAAATTAATTCAATAAATATTTGAAACAAAAACGAAATTCTTAACTTGGTGCGTTTTTCTGTAAATGGTGCGCTTTTTTCTCCATTTTGGTGCGTTTTGAAATTTCAAAGATGACAACGCTGTCAAGTAGTTTAAAGAAAATATAACGATTTTTTATTTATTCAAATATACACAAAAACTACTTTAATAAACACTCTGTCTCTTACTACTCTTAAATTACAGTTTAAATACCACTTAGATTACAGTTTGAGAACATTTAGATGTTCACCCAACGATGTTGCACAATAAACCCAAACTCAACTTGAGTGGCTCTGTTAGTCTGTTTATACAACAATCATAATTTCTAGATGGTTCGGGGTTGATATACTAGAATGTTGTTCCACCAAAGCCGTTTAAAGTTAAAGCTGGATCAGGTATATTTATAACAGAGTTTTATTTATCAACAATGTTTGTTAATAGAAACTTGTACTAATGGAAATGTTGATAGAGATGTTATATGTTGTTACCGACTGTTAAATTTAAAATGAAATACAATTTAGTAACAATATTATGGAAAATGAAAAGTTTTTATTTATGTATCTATTAGGTCGGCCTGAGTTCATGCATACCAATCTATTGCAGTTTTTAAATAATAACAGAAGGTTAAATCGATTCTAATCTTTACTATGCACTGATGCCTTCTAAGATGAGTTAAGTTAAGAAACTTCAAGGCATTAGTTTACTTAAATGAACCATGATTTTGCACTCTTTCTTGTTTATTTTTCCTATCATCATACAATTCAAAAGTTATCATACAATTTAAAAGTTTTCTGTATATATATATTTTACATTTCTTTTATACATTTATTTGAATACTCAATTATTTCAACACTTTATATTCCAATTCATCATAAATTATCAAACATACACAAATAAATGTATTATCAAAAAATATCCTTTAGAATTTCTGGTTTAAAATTAAAAAAATTCCATTATAACTCTACTTATTTACACACTTTATCTCTATCAGCTTTTGCACTATCATATCTAAAATCTGCATTTATAGCTGATGATCATCATCGTCCCCATAAACTTGAAAATATACTGTTAGCGTCAATATAAAGCAAACAGCTTATATTGTTTAGAAAAATATTTTGCTGCATATACTACAAGTAGAAATTTAAAACAAAATATATTGCATAATTCATAAGTAAAGATGCATTCACCAATTTGTTCCGAACAAAATATTAGTTTGGGCAAAATGTTTTTCATATGAAGTTTAAAGCCTCTCATTTTAAGAGATAGAGAGAAAATACTTTTGGAAAGACACATAAAAATTGGTCTATTTAAACAAAAAGTCAAGTAAATTGTATACCTTTTTGGTTTTGTTTCTTTTTTTGATATAAAAACGCCATTTAATTTTCTAATATTTTCTTTCTTTTGTGGCGTTGATTTTATTTTGACGCTCACAGTCTATATGTATTGTTTTTGATTAATGGAGAGGCCAGCAGCGATGAAGAAGATGTAATCTTTGCAGCATTACCGGTAGACAAATAGACACTTTCATGTGTATGCCTGGAGAGCAGCAGAACGTATGGCAACGAACAGCCATTTAAATGACATTACAGACAAATAGAATTTTGAGTACAAATAAAAGTAAATCATGTCTAAAGAATAAATGTATATGCATTGCAGTAAAAGTTGAAATTATATGCAGAAAAATGCAAAATAATGTAATGCAGTTTTTAATGTGCAGACAAAGAAATTTTATGGCAGAGTTCTTATATGAATTATATGATTCATTTAAATACTTCTTTATTATCTTCAAATAACTAGACAATCCATTTTTAACCAGCATTTTATTTGAAAGGCTAAATATTCATATACAGGAAGCCTGAAATGGCGATTTAGTTTGCTTTCAGCTCAGTTGTGAGGCTGGACTCTGATGGTCTTGTAAGAAACATGGTCGCTCTAGGATATTGAGTTACTCTGGAAATTTTTATAAGAATGTTGATTATAGGAACATAGGGTGGGATAGACTATATCCCACTGAAATTGTATTGAGAGTGTATACTGCCGGCTACAGAAATTTTTCATCGAAGAGTTGGTTATAAAATCTCATATTAGGCTTTCAGATTTTTGCAGCATTCTTTGGCTACGGGTATGCAGAGATATACTAAGACAATTCTTAGAAACCCAAAGAACGGCCTCACTTAGATCTTACTTGGAAGGTCTTGATAGTACCCCACAAGCTGTAATCTCTGTGATAAGGCCAATTTATTAAGGTTTTTACAAATATACTGAGTGCAGAGTATTATATGGTCGGGCTTGCTTGACTATATTTTCTCACTTGTTAGTTATTAGCAGTGATGAAAAATTCAATACTATTGTACTATTTTCAGTACTTTTTCACAACAAAAATACCACAGTACCCCCACATCGTATTTAGTACTCTTTGTTTGTTTTGCTTTGTTCCCTGTTTAGAAATCCAGCGTTACTATTTTTATAATCATTCACAACATTGGTTTCAAAACAAGAACATAAGGAAAGCACAAATTCGTTATTTATGTTATTTATTTGCTCTGGGACTAATCTACAAAAGTAAACAGATGCATAAAGAATTATAGTTGTTTGTGGTACTATTTTGATAAATTTTTTAAATTTCTTATGTTTCGTACATTTTTGTAATTCTCATTTCTTGTTTGAGATTTTTTGTGTATCATATCAGTTTGAAAACTTCAAAACATATTGGTGAACGATCTATTAATGATATGGTATTAACACTAACAAAATGCAGGCATGCTCATATGTTTATTATCTTAACCCACAACAAAAAAAATTTTTGAAACATATATTTTTACATAAAAATTAATGAATTTTTAGTTTGTTGTTATAATAGTTTATTTTTATTAAACTGAATTAATTTTATTTTTGAATTACTTTTAAATGGATTTTTAATTTTATTTTTGAATAAAAATATGTTTCCTATAAAGTACCAAAATGTTGAAAAAAGTACTCTTTTTGTTGACGGTCACTACCATTTTAGTTTTTCATTTTTCCATCACTGGTTATTAGCAACTTTTCTTTCTGCTTATAATATCTCTCTCTCTCTATCTCTCTCTTGTACATCCTACTTTCTCATTCTTAAGTCCCAACTATAATATGCATATGCTAGCTTAAGCAAACGTGCGAACACATATAAATTGTATGTGGCAAACTATAATGTACCTAGCGAAACTTTTCGTTAAGTTTTTCAACTGTCATTTGCTTAAGCAAAAAACGAAACTGATCGCATATTCCGTACGGAATCAGCTGTTTGTTGTTTGTTTGTGTTTTTAACAAAATGGGAAAAGAAGAAAATACATTTATTTTAAATTTAATAGAAAATGTGGAAAAAATAAGTGCCTTTATAATAAAAGGGCCCTTTTTATTTTAACAAAAATGTCTCTGTCGTGGTTTATTTCTCTGACAGAACAAGAGTGTCTTCTTCTTTTACAGTGTAGTTCACTTATTTCTTTTAATGCGCACAGGCCTTCAAGCGCTAACTTTAATATTTTTATATTATTTAAATTTTTAAGTTTTTTCTCCATTTTTACAAACACAATACGAAAATTAACAAAACATATGTAAACGTTTATTATTATTTACAATTTAGTGCTGCCACAGCTGTACATTTTAGTACTTTTGCCGGAAAATTAAAAAATTATGCGTTTCGGGTACGATGTTTTCTTTTAATTATAAAATAATATAATAATATTTATAAAATATAGTCATTTAATGGCTTTTTGTTAAAATAAAAACATTTTTTTTAAACATAAATGAGCAACTGTGGACAAAAAGTTTTAAAGTCATTGTAGCCACCTGAAAGTTAACTCTGAAC
Organism: Bellardia pandia; assembly: GCA_916048285.2. Taxonomy (NCBI): domain Eukaryota; kingdom Metazoa; phylum Arthropoda; class Insecta; order Diptera; family Calliphoridae; genus Bellardia; species Bellardia pandia. The sequence goes on along the minus strand of OU696531.1, from coordinate 93,111,061 downwards.
TAGTTATGCATTTGACAGCCTTTTCGTTAACTTTTGCAATTTGCTTAAGCTTGCTTATGCATATTATAGTTGGGCCTTTAAGCATAAAGATTCTGTTTTCAGATAGATAAATGTTGATTTAGCAATATTTATTTGTCTGTTGATATTTTAACAAATCATTCTATCAACGGGTGAGTTTTATTTAATTTGTGTTAAATACATGTTGTGTGAACTCAAATCAAGTTCAAATAAAACCAAAACTTTATAACCATTTAATTTCATTTAAACGCAATTACATTTCTTCAAGTGTTTTTTTTTTCACTTAAAACCATATTTAAAATAAATATGATTTTACAGTCTCAATATTTTATGAAGACTAACGACAAGTTTCTCATACAGATATATTTACTATATGAAGTCCATAAAAAATATACCTATTATAAGTATTTGCCACAAAAATAACCATAAAAATGCAAACAAGTGAAAAAGGACATACGTTAAAAACATAAATTTATGGCAACTACTTGAGTGCACAAAAAGGAAATGGTCATATAAAAATCTGTTCTCTTTTAAATAAAACGAAAACTTTAAATAAACGAATAACAGTCCTTGTTTAAAATCAACCAACAACTAAAGTAATGGCAGCATGTGTTTTGGTAACAAACAAAAAAAAAACTACATTAATTTGTTAGTTTCTTTTTATGACAACTTTTTTTTTTTTTTTGAAAGGAAGTTGTAAAAGAATTTTATTAAGGCTATTAGAACATAAATCAGGGTTAAATTACAAATATTAACCCCCTGGCCCACGATGTCGAACGATAACGTTCGCTTAGATAAGACTTAAGACACAAACTTGATTGTGGAATAAACAAACTTGATTGAGTAAAAAAATAGATACGATAAAACGTTTGTGTCTTAAGTCTTATCTAAGCGAACGTTATCGTTCGACATCGTGGGCCAGGGTGTTAATAAGTATTTCATTTAATTTGCCAGCAAAGAAAGTTAAATAAATGTGGGTAATAAAAAGAAAACTAAAAGATTTTGCACAAATTGCAAATGCTAGGATAGAGGTAAGCAAATGCTTTAAAGTTTAATATAAATTAGCTACATTCACAATTTTGTGCAAATGGTATTGCATTGTTGTATCTGCAAAAAGGTTTAGCATATTTCTGTACAGCAAGAACAAAAATATGCTAAACCTTTTTGCAGATACAATAATGCAATACCATTTGCACAAAATTGTGAATGGAGCTATTGTTTATAATAAAAAGCTTAGTTTTCTGAAGGATTAGTGTAATTTAACCATATTTACTAAATGTTAAACAAAATTTCTAATAAAAATGTTAATTTGGTTTAGTTGGGTTTGTATATATATTTACCAAACAAAGGTGGTTGTTACGAGTATGTTTTACCATTATCGTTAATCCCTTTATAATTTGGAAATATGTTGTTTTATTCACATACTCCTCATCATAATCGTAGAGAAAATAACAAGTGTAAATAGTGGGACCAAATCCATTAAACGTTTAAATCAAAAATTGGGGTTGTATTCCTTATTGTTTCCAGCTTAAGTATTTATCTTAAAGGTTCATTGCACTTTAGTTATGCCTTTCATTTCTTATTTATTTATTAATATAATAATTTCATATACCTATAAACATTCCAACCATTTTTTTTTGGCCAATAATCATGTGTATTTGTTATATTTTTTTTTTGCGTTAGCAGTGCGTGCACAATTGTTGTTAGTTGAGGTTTTCCGGGGGGGTTGATTTTTCGTTTGTGCAAGAGTGAAAAAGAAATGTAAAAGTGGGGGGCTGCTACCGCTTGCAATTCATCAATTATTATATTAGTTTGGTTTTCTTATCACTCCATAGAAAAATGCTGCATTTTGATTATTAGGAGGAATAACATAACAAAAAGTTATTATGATTAATTAGAAATTCGAAAGGTGCAACTAATGATGCAAAACTTTTGTAAAGACTCACGTTTGAAACTCAAATTGAAGTACGTAAAGAAATATACCTATAGCTAGTGATAAACTACATAGGTATCCTCCATTGAAAATGAAATTGAACTACATAAAGACCTATAATTGAAGCTAATTTTGCAGTTTGTAAAGAACCACGTTTGAAGCTAAAATTAAAAAAAAAATAAATAAATGATAAAATTAAATAAATAAAAAATATATGGAGGACAAAATAAACTTTGTAAAGACCCCTGATTAAAGCTAAAATTGAATTTTACTTTTCAAAGATCCCCGCTTGAAGTTAAATCTGATATTTGTTAAGACCAACGGTAAAATTTAACTTTGTATAGACCCACTATTGAAGCCAAAAATTAAACATTATAGGGACCCCAGATTAAAGCTAAAACAAAACTTTGTAAAAACTCACGATTAAAGTTAAAATTTAAGATAAACTTTAACTTTGTAAGGACCCAAGATTGGTGTTAAAATTTAACTAATTAAGTACCAAAATTTGAAGCTAAAATTTAACAACATAAAGGTAAGATCTCATGATTGGTAGGATTTATGCACCAATCGTGTGAGCTCACAACTTATTGCTTGAAGGACAATAATGTAGGACAATAATGTAATTGTAAGTAAATAAACCAAACAAAATTTACAATTAAAAATAACAGCTGTTTCGCAGTGCTATCGTATATTGTAACAATCGTGTGACTGGGAAACAGCAATTATTGTCCCTCTATCAGTGTGCGCCAATTTGCTGCAATCAAATTTATGAAATTTTAGGAAATCCTGTGACTGCGAAGAATTTTTATTGGAACAATCATTTTATTGTCCTCGAAATCAGCACAATAAAAATCATGTGATCTTACATTAAGAAACTGTGATTGAACTTAGTTTGAAGCTGAAATTGAACTCTATAAACACCTTAAAATGGCGATAAAATTTAAATTGATTGAACCTAAGATTGAAGCAAAAATTTGACTTTGGAAAGATTAAAGCTACAATTAAACAACACAAAAAATTATGATTGAAGATTAATTGAATTTTGTAAGGACATACGGTTGAAGTTAAAATTGAACTTTGTAAGGGCCTGCGATTGAAGATAAAATTTAATTTAATTGAATTTAAGATTGAAGCTAAAATTGATATTTGTAAAGATCCAAGATTGAAGCTAAAATTTAGCTTTGTTAAGACCTACAATTTAAGCTAAAAGCTGCATATTATAATATTGTTTTTTGCTAAATTTATACTGTAAGATGTTTTGAACCACTTTTCTTTTAATTTTGAACATGAATTATATCACCTTGATTTATTTCACTAACAAAGAAATAATCATGCAAAGAAGGGTTAAATCAATTAAAGCTTTTTATATAGGAATTTCCAAATTCCAAAAACCGTGGACACATCACATGGTGCGTTCGAGTTTCTTCACCTTTATTTGTTCCACATACTTTTGTAAAATTTAAATTTTTGTTGTTGACTTTGTAAACAAATACCAGTTTTCGTAATTTGTTAATACCGAAAATCCCGGGATTTTTTTATTGCCATCCCTAGTAAAAACCTACGATTGCAGCTAAAATGTTACCTCCAATTTTTTCTATTATACGATTTTAACCAAATTACTGCTCGATTTAATTTTCCTCCAAAAACAACAAAGTTTTGTGACATTCTTAATCGCTTAAAATTTTCCTACATACGTCGTATAATATGGGAACGAAAAGTATTTGCTTGATAATGCTTTAAACAAATTAGGTTTTTATTTAAAAGAAATACTTTTAATACTGTCAAGATTTCCCGGTATATCTTGGGGTAAAAGTGTTTGTTCATAAATATTGTGGCTTACATAACAAAAAAATCTTTTAAATATTTTGAACAAATAGACTTTAGTGTTTGTGCACGCACTCGTTTTATTTGGTTTATATTTTCCTTTAAAGGTAAATACGAGGTCTGATCAAAAAATAACCGTTATTTTTAATTTTTTAAAAACTATTTATTTTTTCATCAATAACTATCTTGTCCCCTACAAATTGAACCCCCTCAGATACACTTATGCCAGTGTTTTTTCTCCATCCTCGAAACACTTCTGAAAGGCGCTTTTTGGTATCGCCAACAGCTCCTGTTTCGATTGTTCTTTTATCTCCTCAATCGTAGCAATACGCTTTCATTTTATCGGTGTCTTCAGTTTTGGGAAGGGGAAAAAGTCAGCGGGGGCCAAGTGCGGTGAATATGGTGGTTAAGGCATACTAAGGCTTTTGTTATTATGCACTAGCATCGATGTGTGAGATGATGCGTTATCATGGTGCAAAATCCACGATTGGTTTTTCCACAATTCTGTGCGTTTCTGACGAATTGCTTCGCCCAAACGGTGCATAACTTCAAGGTAGTATTCCTTATTGACGGTACTACCTTGCGGCAAGAATTCATGATGCACCACGCCATTGCAGTCGAAGAAAACAGTGAGCAAAACCTTTACATTTGACCGAACTTGAAGTGCTTTTTTCGGTCTTGGCTCTTCTGGATGTTTCCGTTGGGATGATTGGGATTTGGTTTCAATGCCATAGCCATACACCCATGATTCGTCACCAGTTATGACCTTTTTCAGGAAATCTGGATCGTCGCACAGTGGCGCCCGTAGAGCAAACGAGCTTGCAAAAATCAAAATTTTCATGAGCGCCGACAAAGTTTTGAATAAACTTTTCAACGATTTCAAATATGCCACTCTTAATAATATCACATTTTTAGTTTAGAAGATATAACCGTTCAAAGATGACCGACTTTCGGTTTTCAAAAAAACACACAATTTTCAGTCAATTTGTTGCGATTTCAGGTGTAATATCACGTCGTTGACGATGTCCATGCGACGTAGTTTTTGCTCAAAATTTAGCAATTTTGGAACAATCTTCGCTGCCGCACGTTTCATGCCTAAAATTGCTTGGCATGAGCCGAACGATATGCCAACGTCATCAGCAACCTCTCTGATAGTGATTCGACGATTATCCAAAATCATTTTCTTCACTGCTTCAATGCTTTCATCGGCTGTTGACGTGCTCGGGCGACCAGGTGGAGCATTGTCATTGACATCTTCTCGGCCTTCCTTAAATGGGTTATACCATAATTGAACTTGTGTTCTACTCATACTAGACTCGCCAAACGCCACAGTCAACATTTGCGCATTTAATTTAATTTTTTACACAAAACTTAATAGAGTTTCTTTGATCCATTTTTTCGAAAAGTAAAACATCGAAGAGCGCACCAAAACACGACTAACCTTTTTATCTGTCAAAAGTAAACTGACAATCCAAAATGATATTACCTGCTATTACCAACATACGAGTACATAACAGACATGTGTACCAACATAACAGAAAAAAAAAAATGCGAAAATCGAACATACGTAGTAACTCACGAAATTTGAAAATAATGGTTATTTTTTGATCAGACCTCGTATGATTATGTTAAAGACAATGAGCTAAGGTAACCTTCTGTTAAAGTTACAAGAATAAGCTTAATATTTATTTAAAAAAAGTAAGCATCTAAATACTATAATGTTTTTAAGAAAAAATAACAAAAATAGAATAGAATATGTAAACAATTGTAAACTTAACTACCAGACAGAAAAATATAAAACATATTTAACTTACAGATATAATATGGTGATAAAACAAAAGAATCTTTCATTCCCATAATGCTGTGGCATAAGAGTTGAACTTGTATTATTACACTAACAGAAAAAGTTGTATTAATTGTCAAGTAAATTCAAACATTTTGTTAAAAGTGGCCAAAAATTATAGAAAACTATATTGATACAATAGCTGATATGTATTTAAAGAAAGGCCTAAACAGAAATTAAAAGAAATACCGACATTTTTTTTAACAATCTTGACTCCTGTAACTCATTTATAGCACTTAAAACCTGTAAACATTTGTGCAAGACCAGGAACCCAACTAATCATTTTCACTTTTTTTTTGTCGGTGTAGACAAAGAAAGACTTTCTCCTAGCTGGTGTACTTTAAGGTAATTAACTAATGTCTTGTGTAGGGTTTAACTTTTTGTCTATGTTTACTTTAAGAAACCTTAATAGTACAAAAAAAAATACAACTAAACTATAGTAAAATTTCTTTGTTTGTCTTTTATTTAAAACCACACGAATTTGAAAAACAAAAAAATTTTTATTTATAAAAGAACGAAACAAACAAAGCATACATACTTAACAAACAAAGTCTATTTACAATTGTAACATTTATTTACATTTTAAACAAAAATTCTTGCTTGTGTTTTACTTCATTTCGTTACATATCAAATTGTTTTTCTGTTTTGTGTTTCAAGTGTTTGCAAGACAATAAATTTATTTAGTTGTTTTAGGAAAGCGTGTTGACAACCCAGGCCGCCTGTCTTACGTTGGCTCTACAACTACTACCACTTCTCAGTTTCAATGAAAGCAAGTGTATATTTACAATGTTTACCATACGGAATGTGTAAAAGTTGAGCATGGGTGTTTTTTTTTTTCTGGTGTAACCAGTAAAAGTCCAATATCATGCCACAGTCAGCCAGCCACAAGTTCATGAACTTGAACATTGAACTTCTGTTTAAACAGCTATGAAAATTTACAAACAGTAACGAAATAAGAAAACATTGTACAACACAGGACAAAGAGCTTTAAATGGAGTGATATGAAAGGGTGTATGCGAACAAAAGTGTTTAATGTTGAAGTCTTAACACAGGAAACAGGTTTTTTCGTAACCCCGGAACCTATCTTTGATCTTTACATGTTTTGCTAAAGAAAATCCTAATTCACTTTGCATTGGATTTTTTTTTTGGAACGTAACCCCGACGCAAAGCCAGGTACTGGTGTATTGGTATTTTAGGTTATTTTAATTCCAGTGTATTTATATTCTGAAACACTAATTAATTTCAATATAATTAACATGTAGGTTAAACTGTTTTACTTTTTCCTTCATTTACAAAATTGAGAAAAGTTTTATGTATTTATAGTTATGCTATGCAGTGTATAGTTTAAGAATCGTATCTCTACCTTTCCTAATTTTTAGTCTTTTATAAGATGTCCAAACTTCCGCCGACAATTTTGATAGCGAAAATTTTGACTTAAGGTACGGTCACACTGGGCAAATATTTACTCAAAAAAGCTTAAACATTTGTTTTAGCACAAATTTGGGTGACATTGTTTACTTTTACAAAGGTTTTGCAAGATCAAACAGCATCAAGTAAAATGAAACTAAAAATCTGTTGTGCCCTGTCCTAAATAAACAAAGTTTTTTATAACCTACACCAACATAGTGGGGAGGGTATATTGGATTTGTGCTGATGTTTGTAATGCCCAGAAATATTGGTCCAACACTCACCTTAAAGTACACCGATTTAACAATGTCCGTCCCTCCGTCCGTCTGGCTGGCTGGCTGTCCATGTAAAGCTTGTGCGCAGAGTACAGGTCACAATTTTGAAGATATTTCGATAAAATTTGGTATATGACATTTTTCCGGCTCAAGGCCAGACGGGATGGAAACTGGTGGAAATCGGTCCATTATTGCACCTGGCCCCCATAGAAATGTACTCCCGAAATTGGGGTTTACCAATGATAAATGTTTGAATTATGCTAGTATCCAAACAAATTTCACCACAAATGAGTAGTAAATAGATTTAAATCACATCTAAAAATTTTGTCAAGATCAGTCCATAATTAGTCGTAGCCTCTATATAAGGCCCACTTTCGAAAATCACTTTTAAGAGCATAACTCTTTTAAAACTGTTGGTATCCCAATAATATTGAACACAAATATATTTCATATATGTATATACAAACAATACGGTACAATTTTATTATGATCGATCCATAAATAGTCGTAGCTTCCATATAAGGACCACTTCCGAAAATCACTTTAACGACCATAAATCTCTTAAAAATGTTGGTATTCAAATAAAATTCAACACAAACAAGTTGCTTATATACAGAAATGATGACACCTAATTTTATAATGGCCGGTCCATAATTAGTCGAAAGTCCCATATTAGACCCTCTCCGTAATTCACTTTAACCTCCAGAAATCTTTTAAAAGTATTTATAGCGAGATAAAGTTTAACACATATAATAAATTTATTCACAGAAATCATGACATGAAATCCCACATAACGCCCATTTCTGAAAAACTGTTTTATACATATACCAGGTGTAGGGTATTATATGGTCGGGCTTGACCGACTATACTTTTTTACTAGTTTTAATAAATAAATGAGTGCAAATATATTTCATTTAGTGGTGACGTGTTTTTAGTTAAATATTTGCCAAGTGTGACCGTAGTTTTAGTTGTTCGTAAATAATTTCCCATTTTCCAACTACAACATTTTACAAACTTTACGATTTACTGAAAGAGTTTTTGCATGATTTACAATTGATGGATTGCTAGATACGCGCTAATAAGATAAAGTTCTTTTTCTTCAATGTACATAAAACTTTCGTGCACACACTTTATTTACAAGAAAGAAAAAATATATATGTATCTGTTGACTTAAACTTCATTCTATTTTGTTTATATTTTATACATTTATTTATTTTTCCGCCTTTTTTATTGTTTTTCAATGGTCCCCAGACTATGGCATCTGTTTACACTGTAGTTACTCATTACAGTTTTAGTGTACTCGTACTTTACATTTGTGTTTTTTCATTCATTAAGTAGCTACTTAGAGTCACATTATTACAATAAATACTTTTTCAAGATATTTTTCACTTAAAAATGCTTTTGAAAATAATTATTTTTTTTTTGGTAGAATCTTGTAATTAAAATGTTTGATATCAATTGTCAGTCTATAATTAGTTGTTAATCAAATTGTTAATGAGATTGTTGAAATGAGTTTCAAGTGAAGGAGAGAAATGATAATAAAAAACCCCAGCATATAATTTATGTTTTAATTTAAAAATTAAATTATTTTTTATTTAGTTACACACTATTGAAGGTATACAAAAGTTTTGAATTATTCTGTTGGTTCTTGTTATACTACAGTCCATAAAAGACTTGAACCTAAGAGCTTCTTTTATGCTGAGGTTCTCAATGATTGTGCAACCATAATCTCAAATATTTTCTTTATAATTATTAATAATCAGTTAATTTAAATACTAAAGGTCAAAGGTCATATAAGCTACATATTGAAAATGTAGAATATTTATTAAAGTCAACTAAAACTTGTGAATGTCTATTACGTTATATGTCAACCTTCAAGCAAATTCTTGTACAACCATCAAATACTAAAGGTACGGTCACACTAGGCAAATATTTGCTGAAAAAGACAAAACCACTAAATAAAACATATTTGAATTTGTTTATTTATTTAAAAAAAACTTTGTTTATTGAGAACAAGACACAACAAATAAATATTAATTCTATTTTATTTGAAAATGTTTGATCTTGCAAAATACTTGCAAGAGGAAACAACTTTACAGAAACAACAGGTTACGCTTGTTTCAGTAAATATTAGCCTAGTGTGACCATATCTTAAGATGTTGCTGAAAACTGCCTATTGAAAACTTTCACAAGATCTAATCTTTTCCAAAACAAATTTTATATTTCATATTTATTTCAACAAAATACCTTTTCAAACTCAAAAACATCAAAATTGATTTCAAAAATGTCAACCAAAATTAGATAGACAGCCACATGATCCAACTTATTGAAAGGTATGGATAAATCAAAAAGATTTCAATCAAACCAAACTGAGCGTACAAAAACCCAATTGATAAAAGTGACATAAAAAACAGAAAACCTAATACGAAAGTAAAAGATCACAATCTTCTGCTTACGTTTCAATGAATTTCAACAAATTTAGGAGGCAACACAATACAAATGAAACCTTAGAAATTATTACCTTTAAACAAATAAAACTAAAAGAAATACTACAGGCGATTAGAAAGAAATAATGACAACTGAGCAGCCAACACAAAGTGTTGACAATTAGAAAGAAGCAAACGAATAAAATAAAATAAGAACAAACAAACATTTGACATGACAGTTGAAACTTTGATAAAGAGGACACTGAATTCCAAGAGCAGATCTAAACGAAAAGCATAAAGTTGATGATGAACGTAATTAATAGGTTTTGACACTTTTGATTTTTGTTTCATAATAAAATAAACCGCCAGAAATAGAAAAACTCGAATTTTTGTGGATAAAGTTAACAAATCAAATAATTAGCTAGAAAACCTTAAAGTGATGAATTCATATTCCAAACAACAACAATTCCTGGAAATGAAAATCCCATAAACGCCTTTAATTTCTTTACAAATATTAATATTTTTCTCATCATTCATATTTCATTTGAAAAGTTTTATTATTTTAACACACTCTTATTTATATTTTCAATTTCAAAATTATAAATATGTACAATTTTTCCGTACGTGTGTTAGTTTCCCTGTTAAGTGGTTCAGTTTATAAACAAATCATTTTTGGAAAAAAAACCTGCTGCATTTTATTGTATTTTTAAACATAAATTTGAAAATACTCGTACTCTGTTGATGTCAAACATCTGTATGCATTTCAAATACTTGGAAGCTTTTGTTTTAGTAACAAAAAACACTTTAAAGTTTTCTTTACAAGTTCCAATTTCTTTCAGACAACAATCATTTGTTTGATGAAAACCAGAAGTTTTGTTTGTTCGCTTTTTTTTTTAGCTAACAGCAGGAGGATTTATAATTCATCATTATAATTTATTGTAGTGTTCATAATTAGTAGCATTTAGGTTAAATGAAATTTAAATTACAAAAATGTTCTTTTTTTATCAAACAGTGAGAGAGCACAGTTTGCTGTCGATAATGTAATTTGTTGCAGCACAGAAATCTTATATATCGTTTTATAGCAAATCTATCAAATGGCGGGATTGCATTGCCGGTATATCTAAGATTTCTTACCCCCTGGCCCACGATGTCGAACGATAACGTTCGCTTAAATAAGACTTAAGACACAAACTTGATTGTGGAATAAACAAACTTGATTGAGTAAGAAATAGATACGATAAAAAGTTTGTGTCTTAAGTCTTATCTAAGCGAACGTTATCGTTCGACATCGTGGGCCAGGGGGTTAGTATTTATAAAATATTTTAAGCAAGAATATATTAAGGTATGCTCAAATATTCACTTAAAAAAGCATAACCACTTGTTTAAACATAAAATTCTTTGACGTTGTTTATTTACTCTTACAAGAGTTTTGCAAGATCAAACATTATCAAATAAAATAAATCTAAATATTTGTTTTATCCTGTCCTAAATAAACGAAGTTTTTTGTTTTAATAAATAAACGAGTTCAAATATATTTTATTTAGTGGTTACGTCTTTTTCGTCAAATATTTGCTAAGTGTGACCGTACCTGTAGCAGAATTGAAAATTAGAATTTTTAAAATGAATAAGACGTTTTTGTTAGAGTTTTCAATATTGCATAATTATGATTATTAATAAGAATCCCTTTCTAAGTCGATTTAACTTTTATGCCTTTGCAGAATGACACAGAACAACACCAGCTCATTCGCAACAAGTATGAAAGTATAGTCGGTCAAGCCCGACCATATAATACCCTACACCCATTAAACAGTGAATATAATTTCGTGAATATTAATATTATGTATGTTAAACTTTATCTTCATAATATTACTTTTAAAAGATTTCTGGAGGTTAAAGTGAATTATGAAGAGGGTCTTATGTGGTAGTTTTGACTAATTATGGACCAACCATTATAATATTAGGTGTCATCATTTATGTATATATGAAACTTATTTTTGTTGAATTTTATTTGAATACCAACATTTTTAAGAGATTTATGGTCGTTAAAGTGATTTTCGGAAGTGGTCCTTATATGGGAACTACGAATAATTATGAACCGATCATCATAAAATTGTACCATATTATTTGTACATATCTGAAGCATATTTGTGTTCAATAGTACTTGGATACCCATATATAAGAGCATAATTATGGGCCGATCTTTACAAAATTATTTGGCTTCATTTACTGCTAATTTATGGTGAAATTTGTTTGGATACTTGCATAATTTAAACATTAACAGCCGTATTTATAAAAAGTTACAACAGCTTTACCAACAGTTTGTTAGCTTAATTTACTGAAACTGTATTTATAAACTATTATTAGCTTAACAAACGTTTCGTAAGCAGTTGTTAAATCGTCAAATTTTAAAGTTGGTTCGACCGTAGTTTAAGAGTACTGTAAAGTGACATTTCTTATGATTTATTTACATTTTGTGCATTGTGTTTCTTTTAAAAAAAGTTATAAATAAATTTTATTTTCTGTAACATAATGGAAACCTTAAATTTAATAAAAAGGATTGGTAAATTCAAGTGCTAAATAAAAAATATTTATTTTTATGTGTCAATTAATGTATATTTTTTATTTCAATAGAAGTGTTAAAACAAATTACAAATCGCCGTCACCAAAAATTTATAAAAAAAGGATAGATCCCTTTTCCATTCAAGAGTTTTCACTTTTTCGGGTGGTTTAATTTGAGGTGATTCTTCCAAAGTCTAAAAAAAACAATTTTTTTTAAAATGTGGTTGCATTAATTTAAATTATAAATTAAAAACTGTCTACTTACTTCTAGCAGTATGTCGTCAGAATCGAATTCGTTCGAATCCACTGCAATTTCGTTAGGAAGCCAAACCGAAATGTCGTTGCTGCTGATGGGTATTTCCTGAGGTTGTGAACCACCACCAGTTTTTTTCAATTCTTTCCGTTGCTAGGCAGCTTCCTTTCTTGCTGCTATTTTGGTGCCAGTACATTGTGTTTTCAACTGGGCGATCGATCGCTTACCGCCCGTGCATAGGTCATTGAAACTAAGAGCAAACAAACACATTATAACCAACCTGTCTAGTACTTCATCCCATGCTTTCCTTTTTGCACTATTGGTGTTGGAGTCAGTGTTTTTGTTTTCAATACTGCTGACCCTCTTTCCTATTAGTTCTTTTAGCAGCATCTATAAGAAAGTTTGAAGCACATGTATTAATCTGTACGGTGACATACTCATTTGTAGTGATTAAAAATTTGTTTAAGTACCAATTTTTTTTATCAACAAATATATTAGAACTTACCTTGTCTTCTTCGTTCCAATTTTCGGCTCTTTTTCTTTTGCAATTTTGCATTTAATATTATTAAAACATCACACACACACTTTTCTTACTTTAGAAATTAATTTGAAATATACAAAGAAAAAAAAGTGATGTGTAAATAATCAAAACAAATGAAAGATACTCGTTATTTATATACGTTTATTTTGTCAATTGAAAACTTTTTATATAAATGTACATTTTGTTTCTTTTTTTATTTTATATTTATATTTATTTAAATGTTCATCACAATGGGACCAATAATATGGACCTAAGTGGGCCGTTTTACATGGCCGCCTGCTAACCTAAATGTTCATATTGTTTTTTGTCCACTTTTGTTGAAATAAAGTATATTAAATATGTTTTCTCCTAAATACAATTGAAAAAATATGAAATGGTACGATTACTTTATGAGTCGCTTAAATATTATAATGCATCACTATAACAAAAGTGACAAATGAAAAGACAAATGTTGCCAGCATTATATAATAAAATTCGCTAAAGTGTTTATTAGTTACAAAGCTGTTTATAAATATGAATTTTTACCAAACGTTTTTTAGTGCTAAAGTCTTTTGTAACTAATGTGTGCTTTAAGTCATTATTAAGAAATTTTTATAAATACGGCTGTAAATGTTTCATAAATTTTATGATCGTTAAACATTTGTATGGGGGCCATGTGAAATTATTAACCGATTTCCACCAGCTTCAAATTTGATTGAAATATCATCAAAATTGCGACTTGTACTCTGCGGACGGACGGACATCGTTAAAGCGACTCAAGAAATGATTCTGAACTCTGTTTTCACATTAAGTCATTCACAATGCTATGTCCGTTTTCACACTCTTCAATTCTGACTCGTCAAGCCAAGTATTTTTGGATGAGAAGGGAAACGAGAATAAAAGGGTTATAAACTTGATGTTACTAGTCAATTTTCTTATTTCCTTTTGTTTTTTCTAACGTGCAAGTTCATTAGTATGAAAAAGTACGAAGATTGAATTGAGGTGTGTAAATAAAATGACAAGTTCGAAAGAGAATTGAACAAAAACTGGTCAGCTAAAACTGAAGAGTGTGAAACAGAACTATGGGTCGCCGAGTGTGAATGTTATGTTCTACACTATCTGTCACTTTAATGAATTTGTCTTTCAAACTGCTAAAAATGTCTTTAAACTATGAGTCCATATGTTCCTCAAAATATATTTCTACCTTTCAAAACATGTGTTTTCAAATAACTTCATTTGAACCAGGATGTTGATAGAAATACACAAAAATTAGTATTAAATATATCAACATTATTAAACTATAACATAGAGAAGCTACTAATTAGAATACATTTTATCAAACAGACAGAACTTTTTAATTAAAACACCATAAATTATTAAATAAAAGTCATAATTTCAACAAAGACATTTAAATAATAACAAAAGGGATGTTAATTAAGAACATAACAAAACAACTTTGATAGAACAATATTTGAAATAAATTGAAGAAATTTAGAGTAAAACAGACATACATAAATACATATGTTTTCAATAATAACAACAGCATTTGAGAAATAAATGACCTTAAAAATGTAATTAGGAAGCAAAAGTCTTTGAATGTAGAATATGTTAGAGAAAGGAGGTTAACAAGGAAATAAATAGGAAGCAACATTTTTTGGTAACTAATAAATGAGCATGAGTTATAAAAGACAAGAACATAAATTATGAACCTAAAATAAAAGTGATATATGATTAAAACCAGATGATCTATGAGAGGGATTCAAATATATGTACATACGAGTATGTATATAGATGGGTTTCTATATATTGAAATTATTAAAATAAAAGATGTAAAGTGAAGTCTCTGCACTCTTAATTTATAATATGATTTACTGCCGTTTTTTTTATTTATATGGCCTAAACTAGACTGTAGTTTAAAAATGAGTTTAATACACCTGCCTACCACCAAATTTCCTGTTAATAGTTACATAGCTAAAGGTTGTAATAGTATTTCGCTGTTTTGCCTGTTTGTTTGTACTCAAATATTAATACCCTACAACACCGCGGTGGGGAGGGTATATTGGATTTGTAACGCTCAAAAATATTAAACTAACACACATCTTAAAGTATACCGATCGACTCAAAATCACTCTCTGAGTCGATTAAACGATGTCCGTCCGTCCGGCTGGCTGTCCATGTAAACTTTGTGCAGCACGCAGTTTTGCACATATTTCGATAAAATTTAGGTCAAAAACTATGTTCGTCCACACCTAGCCTCCATACAAATGTCCTTTCAAAATAGGGTTTATCGGTCCAAAATGTTTGATTTATGCACGTATCCGAAAAAATTTCATTACAAAAAAGTTGCGCATTAAGCTTAATCACAACTAGAAATTTTAATGTATGTGAAGATAAATATGCCTAGTTAAAAAAAAATAGCATGCGATAAAAAAGTATGTAATACACAAATTAGGCACATTTTCGCGGAAATTTAATACTTTTAATAAAATTTTACAACAAAATACATTATTTGTATTAATTTTTAAATTTTAACTGTAATTAAATATGAAATAAATGTGCTGATAAAATTTTACTGATTTAAAAACATATAAGGTTGCTATATTATCGAAGAAAATATATTACTCTGAGCAAATCTTAACATATCGGAAAATAAAACCAAGTGGAGAATAAACATAACCAATAGTGATATTGACCGGCACAAAGCGTTTTTCCGATTTGTATTTGTGAAAAATTATATTCATATCAAGAATATAACAAAGTCAATATTCTCATATATAAGTTCTCCAAGGGAGAGAATAAAATCTAGTGGGAAATAAAGGTCATCAATAGTGCTATTGATGGGTGTAATAGAATTTTCCAAATTGTGTTTGTGAAAATTTATATTCATTCCTGAAAATGTGAAAATTTAAGAATTCCTCGATGTAGACTAGAAACTACCAAGCAACGCATTGATTACGTGGGTGCTGTAAAATTCAATAATTTACATGCAGATTTGAAGTCAATTAATCGAATTTCACTATTTAAATCGTCTTGTAAACAACATTTATTTAACAACATCGAAACGCTTTTGTAATTTTTATTTTTTGTAAAACAGTTTTTATACATATTTTTTGTAATTTAATAATCTTAACTTTAAGTTAAGTCTTTTATTTGTACTTTTGTAAATTAATTAATTTGCCAACTTGTCTCAATAATGCCTTACGGCGCTGAGGCCGAAATTGAAATGTATTTAAAATATTTTGTAAAAATAAATTTTTTCTGTAGAAAAGTTTTTTCTATAGAAAAAAAAAAAAAAAAAAAAAGTTCTATGAGGGGTGTGGTCGCTATGACCAAATCCTACTATATCAATAAATGAAACCTAGTGGAAAATGAAGGCAATCAATAGTGCTATTGAAAGGTGTAGAAAACTTTAATATCTATTAACCCTCCGACGCGTGGTAAGGTCCCTGTGGACTTTTTACATTTTTAAACAATTGCCATTTAAAAACGGATGGGGAGAATGGCCACATATTTCATGACTTTTATTATTGGAGTGCTATTGGTGTTTTAATACTAATTACACGAGATTTTTTATTTTAAAGACTTTTAGTACGCCGTTGAGCAGTAAGGTCCGTAGGGACCTTGTATAAATTTTCATATGAATGACTAAAAAATGTACTAACTTTTATAAAGCAAATGTTTAAAATGCATATTCAAAATAATAACAAAGTAAGCATTCAGATAAATTTGATTTTTTTGCAACTTTTAATAGTAAGATATCAGTTTCATTATAATTTTCTTATTTCAAATATTTGAAATGCAAAAAAAAAAAAACAATTTAGTAAATGACGATATAAATTTGAATTTGTTCCATTATAATCACCCCTATCGTGAATAAAAATTCCACATGAAATTTGTTCCCTTTTCACATATTTCCTATTAAAATTCAATGTTAAAAAAATAAAAGGGAACAAATTTCATGTGGAATTTTCATTCACGATAGGGGTGATTATGAAATTTCAGGTTATATCAAGACGTATTACTGCAACACCATTAGTAGTACCTCGTGATAATCGGTTCACATGCCGATTTTGTCGAAGATTATGTCCATATATCTGCATGTGTTGCCAAAATCCTGTGTGTGCTGAGCATTCGACTACAATTAAATAATGTCGAGAGTGTATCAATAATACAGAAAATTAGTTACAAACGTCTATTTTGAATATAACTAGACTGAATTCCATACGTGTTGTTTATAATTGCAGTTTTTATTTTAACAATTCAACTGTATATCTCACTTTTTTGTATTTCAATAATAATTTAAGAATATTTTAACATATTTACATCAAAATTAATTAAAATATATATAAATTTTAGTAAAATTCAATGCATTTTCATACAAGCTCCCTACGGACCTTACCGCTCAACGACCGACTAAAAAGTTATCGCTCGTCGGAGGGAAAACTTTCTTAAATCATCATCACGTCATTATGAAGTACAATTAAATCTTCTGCTATTGGTACTGCAATACCTTTCTTTTGGGGATTGGAAATATGAATTATTATGCTGTATAAAAACACCCTTTTTGAATTGACATCAAATAATTTTTCACAATTTTTGGCATGTGTTGCCAAAATCCTGTGTGTGCTGAGCATTCGACTACAATTAAATAATGTCGAGAGTGTATCAATAATACAGAAAATTAGTTACAAACGTCTATTTTGAATATAACTAGACTGAATTCCATACGTGTTGTTTATAATTGCAGTTTTTATTTTAACAATTCAACTGTATATCTCACTTTTTTGTATTTCAATAATAATTTAAGAATATTTTAACATATTTACATCAAAATTAATTAAAATATATATAAATTTTAGTAAAATTCAATGCATTTTCATACAAGCTCCCTACGGACCTTACCGCTCAACGACCGACTAAAAAGTTATCGCTCGTCGGAGGGAAAACTTTCTTAAATCATCATCACGTCATTATGAAGTACAATTAAATCTTCTGCTATTGGTACTGCAATACCTTTCTTTTGGGGATTGGAAATATGAATTATTATGCTGTATAAAAACACCCTTTTTGAATTGACATCAAATAATTTTTCACAAATACAATTTGGAAAAACCGATGATTCCACCGGCAAACCACACCTTTATGCAGTGTCAGTTCTTGAATATCCTCAGGTTGCTCTTCGTCCCAAATGCGGCAACTTTGTTTGTTTATATACCCATTGAGCCAGCAATGGGCCTCATCGCTGAGCAAAATTTGCCACGAAAACGTGGGAACGTTGTTCAGGCGTAAGTCTTTCCATTGTGAAATGTCAAATAATACTAAACAAAAATAAAATGACAGCATGTTACGACTCACACGTGATCTGTCAAAAACAAGGCTATTAAAAAAAGTATCTCTACTTGAATCACTCAGTATAATGAAAGGCCCATAATTAGTCAAAGCTTCCATATAAGACCCCTTTCCGAAAATTACTTGAAAATGCATAAATCTTTTACAACTATTGATATCGTGGTGAAATTTAATGCAGTTTTGATAAACTCTTTTTACTCGCATACTCGTTGTAGGGTATTATATGGTCGGACTTGACCGTTTACACCTTCTTACTTGTTTAGATATGTTTGTGTTTGTTAGCTGCTTTATAAAATTTTATAATTTTTTTTTTTTTTGTTTTTTAACAATAAGCTGTGACATTGTTTAAATAATATTTTCCCTCTTAGACGTGTGGGGTACCAGTTTTTTGCTTCAGTTTTCTATTTTCAGCTCAAATTAACGCATACCGAGTGCAGTTAATGCTATGAAACTTAATTAACCGTATCATATTGTTGCTTGAATATAAATGCACAAAATTAAAATAAATATGACTATTTAGAGAAAGCACCTTTTTGGAAAATACAACTAGCACTTGTAAGGTTACCAATAGTTACTAGTTAGTAGTTTTCAGAAGAAATTTAAAGCAATTGTATGGGCTGGCATGTTTTAAAAACAAAGACTAACTAAATTAGAAATGTCTAGTGGTGGACACAAGGTTAGCACACTTGGTATCTGTTGTCAAATAAAGCATATATTTTCTGTTGTTCGTTATTTTTTTAAACCCTTTATTTTACAAACGTGTTACCTGTCACCCTAAAATCACGCTACTCCACTTTTTGTTTTAATAAATCGTTGCACAATAAAACTAGACAATAAAACTCTGTACAGTAATTTAACACAAATAGAAATATTATTCTCATAAGATAAATAAACAAAACATAAAATTTTATTTAAATTTTAATATTTAATAACAGCTGCACATCTCCTCGGCTCTCTCTCTCTCCAACAGAGCGCTCTTTTTGGAATTGCGTACCAAGCATTTTGGATTTCTTCCTACAAATCGGCAAAATTCACATCAAACAGTCAGTTTATCTGGATGTAACGATGTCTCAACATACACTTGACGATTCTCATCACTCCAAATATGACAGTTTTGTTTATTGACGTATCCATGCAACTAAAACTGAGCTTCAGCGATAAACAAAATTCGCTTATGAAAATCGGTATCAACGGCAATCTATTTTGGGCACATTCACCAAATCTACGCCTTGCTAGGTGATCGTGTGACTTCAATTCTTTCAGAAATTGGGTCTTGTAAGCACACAGACCTTGGCTTCCGTAAAATCTTATATAAATTAGTGCACACATATCCAATTCTTGAGCACGATGGTGGATAGAACAATGCGACTTCTTCAGTACGCACTGTACGACGTCGTTCTGGAGTATACGTGCTGCAAAAACGTTTCATAGTTAATCGTTATAATTGATCTGGTGGACGATTATTTTGACCGTAAAATAGATGTAGTGTGCGAAACGTATTTCGAACAGAGCCATGATTTTCAAAATAAATGTTCACAATTTGAAAACGTTATTCAGACGTCAGTCTATTGTTGAAATGCCAAACTTAACTAAATAAAAGGTGTCCCAACTAGAACGCAATTTTTAAATTTTAAATAAAACAGAGATATTTAAAAAAAAAACTCGTGAAATATTATTATATCGTAAAGTAGACAAAATGAGGTTATGTATGGAATAAGATATTGTGCAAATGGCCGCCGCGGCTTTGCTGGCACACACGCGATCTTTTAATGAATTTTTCAATGATCTTTTTGCATAAATGCTGTGGTATTTCATTAATGCAGCGTCCAATTTCCTCTTTTAAGGCTTGAGTTGTCGTTGGCTTATTCGCGTAAACCATCGACTTTAAAAAAAATCCAAAGAAAAAAAATCTAAAGGTGTTAAATCGCACGATCTAGGCGGCCAATTGTGGTCTCCAAAACGCGAAATAACACGACCGGGAAATGACTGTTGCAGCAATTGAATTGTTTCTGTGGCTGTATGACATGTGGCGCCGTCTTTTTGAAACCACATGCCCTCCACATTCATCTTTCGTCAAAATTCGCTGCACAGTGGATTTGGAGACACCAATGTGCAGAGCTCGATGTCGAATTGAGGTGGATGGTGCTTGAGTGACATCATCACGTACAGCTGTGACATTTTTGGTCGATCGACCTGGTCGAAGGCGCGTACATCACTAACAGACCCAGTTTCGGCAAATTTATCCATTAATCTCTTTACAGTTGACTCTTTTGGAGCATTATTGTAACCCCAAATTGATCGCAATTTGCGAACTGTAGCCGCAAAACTTTCACCATTTTGGTAAAACAATTTCACAATGAGAGTGCGTTGTTCATTCGTGTAGCGCTCAATTTTTACTAACCTCGTACCTTCTAGTAGCAAACAATAACAATTGTTCAAATGTCAAACAATGAAACTTCGAATGGCGCCCGCCAAATTTAAAAATTGCGTTCTAGTTGGGACACCCTTTATAAATCACTTGACAGCTGAAAAAATGGCCGCCAGTTAAAAAAGTGTTGCCAACTTAAAGTTCTATACATATAAAAAAAACACCCTTTATAAATACAATATCAGACCACAACAGCTGTTGTATTTTTGACCGTTCACTGTTGGTGATACCCCAGTAGTAGTGTTTTCTTGATAAGTTCTCGGTTTCCTTTATTCTTTTTGTTTACGATCTGTCCTTAAGGTTTCAATGTATCATTTGATAACACCATTTACAGTATTTTTTGGAAGCTTTAGCTTTTTGGCAAGCATTCAACACATCCTTGTAGGAATTTCTGCACAATTTTTTCCTGATCTTTTTTGTTGTCTGTTCAAGGATTTCTGTTTTATTTTTATTTCTAATAAAACTCTATCTTTCATTATGTTGCAGCACGAAAATATATTTATTAATCGTGACAATACACAATGGTTCGTTTAACACAGAAATATGTGTATGAAAATATTTATATTAATTTTCATTGTTTTTTGGTACAATTTTAATTTCATGGGAAAATTCTTCTATTTCTTTAATGATTCCTTTACTTGTGCAACCCTATTCGCTGCATAGTTTTGTTGGCCGTGTACATGTCAGTCAGTGGTGGCAAAACATATTTGTCTTGACACTTGCTGAATATTTTGTTACAATGACTATAGATTTTCTATTGAGTTGTACTCGTAAATGTTTTCTGTTTGTGTTTTTCAGTCAACCATTGAAAGAATGTGTCATGGTTTTTGGAGGATAGAAAATAAAAACAAGGAATGTATTTTTTTTTAAATTTAAGGAATTTTAATTTTAAACAAGGAATTCAATTTAATTTTTTACATGCTTGACAATAAACAAATGTTTAGAAATATTTTTAATAAAATTATGTTAAATAAAAACAAATATAAAGGATTGGTTAAGGAAGTCAGGGGATTTTTTGTCCCTGTAAATTTTGGTTTTTATTATGACTTATTCTATTTGTTATTTGTAACATATCGAAGTAGTGGTCGTAGAACTACAAAGTTTATATATTATGGGTCCTTATAGGATTCTAAGACGATCTAGCCATGTCCGTCTGTCGGTTGAAGGCACGATAGAGCTTTGAAAAAAATGTTTGCCAAACATTCTTTGATCCACCAAAATGTTTGCTATTGAAAATAGTTGAAATAGCTCATACATACATATATACATATGGGCACAATCGCTCTAGCAGGATACGAGTTATTGACCAAAGTTTTAGACAACCTCGATATTTATCAGATATTTTTTGCTATTTTCTTCAAATATATTGCAGTTAATATCATGCAATTTTGCACACTTTATTTTTATTATGGAAAAACAAGTTCTGTTGAAAATGGTAGAAACCGATTCACGATTTCTCATAGCGCCCATGCAAATGTCTTCCCGGAATATGGCAAGAAGTCGGACACATACCAAATTCTGCAAAAAAAAAAAAAAGTTTAAAGCAAAATGAAATCTCAAAACGATGGAAGTTTGCTTCGGTCCATATTTTAAATCTTACTCAAATGCGCATAAATCGACTCAGGAAGTGATTCTGAGACGAACGGTATAACAATATTTATGGGCGTTACAAACATCAGCACAAATCCAATATACTATGCTGGTGTAGGGTAGGACATAGTGAAGTGACAATCCAAATTACATACAGATAGATACCAGCAAAAACTTGCTTGCAGTTTACCAAGTTATGAGTTAAAATGCTTAATTCTGGTAGTTCACTATCGTTACTTTAATAGCACTAAAACCAGTTACAAGTTATTATTTTTATAACTCATGGTAGGAGCTTATAGAAAGAAGCCTTTAGCAGTAAAAACAGAATGGCCTATAATCATAGTCATAGTCATACTTTAAGTAAAAGTAGACTTTTAAACAACAAAAACATTTATATTTTGTTCTGAATTTAAAACAAAAGCATGCTTTTGCTTAAAGTATGCTTTTTCTATCACTGGGCCAATGTGTTCAATCAAATGACTAGTAAGTAAACTGTTAAATAACAAATAATAAATAAGTCATAGACTACTTTTAAGTAACGCTAACGGTATGTAAGAGGGTTAAAATGTTATTGAGAAATTGTCATGACGAGTTTTTGCGGACACGATTAGAAAACCCGGAAGTTGCTTAATTATGTCTATCTATATACCTGAAATCCTTACAAAATTCAGATCCTTGCAATACCAATTTATGATGCTATACAATTTTGTAAGTGATGCCAAAATATCGACAATTTAGCTATAGATATGTTATGCCTCTTGCCAGTGGTAAATTAACACTCTGAGCGCCGTGTGCACCGCCGACAGTACACACTTAACTTTGATTAGAGGGCCGTGTATACTGCCGGCGATGCACAGCTGCTTGTGACTTTAATTCAATATATTTCCTGCGGCACTACAGTAACACGATTAAATATTATGTTATGGCTTCTAAAAAAGGCATATTTTTTGACTTTGAGAATTTTCAGTGCAGCTGGTACAAGAAATAAATTTATATACGTATTAAAAGCGGTTGAATCTTAATTAATATAATGTAACTAATAATTTGGCCACCCACTGTACTTTATTATAAAATATATTATTATAAAAAATAAATGCTTAACAGTTGGTAAATAATTTAATATTTTTTACATTTCAAGATCATATTCATATTCGGAATATGAGCACAAACCGTGCAATGCGACTACTCAATATTTACAAAATATTTTTTTCTTTCATTCAATATTTTTGACAAAAAAAAACTCTCACATTTTTCAAAATATCTACTTTCTATTTTTCTACGAATCATTGCCAGCCGCCTAAATATCACTCTACCCTAACTGAGCAACTAATTAAGCATGACATATAAAACGATCAACCCAACTAAACAGACAGCTTGTTAAAGACAACTCGCCTCACTGTGCAATGTACTGTGCACGCCTGAACTGAAAAGCGACAATGTATCAATGACCAAAACGACCATAACGCCATATTAATTTGTTATTATTCCAAAAATGTCTGGTAAAGCGTGCATTTCCTTACACTCATATTTATACAAAACAATATGCATGAAAATTAAAATTGTTAACAAACGAACGTACAACAAAAGGACAGCAATACAACAATTAGGGGTTAATCAATTTACACGAAAATCGTTTCGTCCTTGCGCCTTCTATTCAACTGTTATGTTATTTAAATGACAATCATATTTTCATTGAGTATTTATCAATAGAATTCTGGAAACAAAAAACCCGACATTGGCCATCAAGCACGTATCATTTATTTTAGCGGCGTTTAAATTTATCCCAAAAACCAAGTGTAAATAAATTGTGAAAAACTGCTTATTATTAAATGCAATTGTAATTGCAACCCCTCATGCAAGTTTTCAGGTCAGCATCATTATTATGTGAAAAGTGAGTTTTTTCGCTACTTTTTTCTTTGGGAATTAAATATTTTCACACACAATTTATTGGTTTGTAAATAAATTTCGCTGCTTTTCACTTAAATATTATTTTATTGTTGTTTGGTTGAATTAATTGTTGAAAATTGTTGGCATTGTTAAGGTTACGGTTTAAATTTTTAGCATCGGTTTCTTTAGGGTTTTAGTAATTATTTTATACTGATGTTTTGCGGTTTCTCAAAGAAATTATTGAGTAAATTTTTATTTGATAATTTCCAGTGTGGGAATTAAATGTTTCTTTTTTTGGTATATTATGGAATAATGATTGATTTTAAATGTTTGTGGTTTTTCTTTTGAAGGTGGATTCTAATTTTTCACTGAATAGCAAAATTTAAGTTATCAAAGACCTACGATTGAAGTTTTTAATAACCCACGATTCAATCTAAATTTGAGCTTGTGACAGATCTACGATTCAAGTTAAAATTTAAGTTCGGAAAGACCTACAATTTCTTTATAGAAATCTAAAATTCAAGCTGAAATTTAACTTTATCCAGACCTACC
Organism: Bellardia pandia; assembly: GCA_916048285.2. Taxonomy (NCBI): domain Eukaryota; kingdom Metazoa; phylum Arthropoda; class Insecta; order Diptera; family Calliphoridae; genus Bellardia; species Bellardia pandia. The sequence goes on along the minus strand of OU696531.1, from coordinate 93,086,197 downwards.
ATTGAAGTTAAAACTGAAACTAAAGCTAAACTTTGGAAATACTTATGATTCAAGGTAAAATTAAACTTTATCCAGGCCTGCGATTGAAGCTAAATTTGAAACTAAAGTTGAACTCTGAAAATACTTATGATTCAAGCTAAAATTTAACTTTATCCAGACCTACCATTGAAGCTAAAACTGAAACTAAAGCTAAACTTTGGAAATACTTATGATTCAAGCTAAAATTTAACTTTATCCAGACCTACGATTGAAGCTATAACTAAAGCTAAAGCTAAACTTTGGAAATTCTTATGATTCAAGGTAAAATTTAACTTTATCCAGACCTACGATTAACCCTTATGTGAGTGACAAAAAAAACACCTTTAACAGAGTGACAGGGTACCCGGGTACCACATACGATATATACGAAAGTTTCATATTATAGTACAATATATATAAAGATTAATGACACGAAATGTAAAATACACGTTTTTTCAAAGTCTAACATCAACAGTAATCTGGGGATTTCCCTCTGGCTTTGTGCTTGATCGACAAATTCAGTTACTTGCTACTGTCATTCATACATACCTAAGTGCATACATGAATAAGATCGATAAGCGCGAGAAGATAAAGTGTTATACAATGGCTTCTTGTTCTCAAAAAGCTCGTTTAAACTCAACCGATATAAATGAAATATTAAACGAATGTGGGAGTGATGATGGAGAATTTATATCAGATGAACATATGCTGAATATTTGCGACATAATATCAGAAGCATCCAATGCAGAAAAAATGGGATATATAGAGGCTAACGAGGATTCATATGATTCTGACGAGAGTGAAGAATTTGAAGAAACAACTGAACTCTGTGGAAAGGATGATAAGCGTTGGCGGCTTGATCCCTATCCAGAATACCAATTGTATTCCACTAACTTTGCTTCTAGACAGGATGGGACATTGTGTTCGTATGTTCAAAAAAAAAAAGAAAGCAGTTGTTATGTTTTCTGCTATGCATACAAAGCCTGACACGGAAACTACATTAGCTGCTAAACCTACAATTTTCACATATTGCAACCAAACTAAAGGAGGATAATATGGATAAGCTTTTAGGTCAATACACAACAAAAAGAAGAACAAGTCGATGGCCGCTAGCATTATTTTTTAATGCTATTGATGTAGCTGCTTTGGCAAGTTATATTATACATGCCGAATATAATCCAGAACGTAAATCAATAGATCGGCGACGACAATTTTTAAAAGATTTAAGTTTTCAATTGTGTAAAGCAAATATAGAACAACGTATGACCAACCCAAAAATAATTGCAAAACCCGGTCTGCCATACATCAAGTTCTTGGAACATCATTCATTCCTGGTGGACAAAAAGATAATTCAATTTCCGAAAATAGAGATGAAAGTGGCCGTATCAGAGTTGTCGACAGCTGCTCTATTTGCAAAACTAATAAAACAAATAGAAAAACTCGGAAAGCGTGCGCAAGTTGTTGTATTCCGATTTGTGTAACGTACATTCAATTAACCGTCCTCTGTGTGAAACCTGTTTCCAATGAACTAAGTAGACTTTTTTTTTTTGCTTTTCTGATTTTTTATATAGTAAAGTGTATCTTATTTCTAATTTTTTTGTACTTTACTCAAGTCTTTTGCTTGAATAAATAAAAAACGAAATACACAAAATAACGGACACTGTCTTTTATTTTTCGTTTTCATTCATGTCAAAAATAAGAAAATATTCCAACAGAAATAAACCAACATGATTTTAAACTCATTTTCATTAAAATAAATCAAAATAATACTAATAAAAAAATGTTATATTAAAAATTTCCATTAAGGTACCCGGGTACCCTGTCACTCCGTTAAGGGTGAAAAATGTAAATTGACCCACAGCACCCTCTCAAGTTAAGAAACTAATCTAATGTTTATCCAAATATATCTTAAACACAATAATAAGAGTTCTCAAGAGGTTCCACTCCGTCAAGAAACTTGAAACCAAAAAAAAAACGCAATTAAAGTTTAAAAAGTTACCCGGGTACCCTGTCACTCACATAAGGGTTAAGGCTAAATTTGAAACTAAAGCTAAACTTTGGAAATACTTATGATTCAAGCTAAAATTTAACTTTATCCAGACCTACGATTGAAGCTATAACTGAAACTAAAGCTAAACTTTGGAAATTCTTATGATTCAAGGTAAAATTTAACTTTATCCAGACCTACGATTGAAGCTAAATTTGAAACTAAAGCTAAACTTTGGAAATACTTATGATTCAAGCTAAAATTTAACTTTATCCAGACCTACGATTGAAGCTAAAACTGAAACTAAAGCTAAACTTTGGAAATACTTATGATTCAAGCTAAAATTTAACTTTATCCAGACCTACGATTGAAGCTATAACTAAAACTAAAGCTAAACTTTGGAAATACTTATGATTCAAGCTAAAATTTAACTTTATCCAGACCTACGATTGAAGCTATAACTGAAACTAAAGCTAAACTTTGGAAACACTTACGATTCAAGTTAAATTTGAACTTTGCAAATGGCTGCATTTGAAGCTTAAATTTAGGTTTGTACTGACCTAAGATTGCAGCTAAAATTTAACTTTGGAAAGACCCACGATTGGTTCTTTAAATTTAACTTTAAAAAGACTTGATTGATTGCAGCTAAAACTAAAGTCTGGAAAGGCCAACCAACGTTTGATGCAGAAATTGAACGTAAAGCAGATCTTCGCTTGAAGCTAAAATTTAACTTTGAAAATACCTATGATTGCAACTTAAATTTAACTTTGGAAGGTTCAATGTTTGATGCAACAACAAATCTTTGGTTGAAACTAAAATTTAACCTCCATACGATATAAACTAAAATTGAACTTTATACAGACAAAAAATAATTAAAAACAGCAAGAAAAATATAAAAGCATTTACAATATAAAATAAATATGGGTCTGACCAGATACATGTGTTACAAATGTGCTGTGTGCAGTAAAATATTGGAATAAGTGTCCTTCTATATCCTTGCAGGATTACTATTTTAAATATTTATAGCGAACTAAATTGTAGAAAGGTATCTGAAAATTCAAGTCTCTAACTAAAGGAACGGTCACACTTGGCAAATATTTGTCGAAAAAGGCGTAACCTCTAAACAAACTATATTTGAACTCGTTTATTTATTTAAAAAGGCTTTTCTTATTTAGGCCAAAGCACAATAAATATTTAATTTAAATAATTTTGATGCTGTATGATCTTGCAAAACTCTTGTAAGAGTAAACAACGTCAAACAAATTTGTGCTAAAACAAGTGGTGACACTTATTTGAGTAAATATTTGCGAAATGTGACCGTACCGTAAGTGCTAAATATATTATAATAACATTTCAAATTGAAAAAGATCTGGCCAGACTTATGTGTTAGACGTAGGGTCTACTATATAAAGACCTACGATTTCAGCTTAAATTTAACTTTAGAATCACCTAAGTGTTCAAGCTAAAGTTAAACTTTATAAACCCCTACGATTGAAGCTAACATTGAAAAACATACTCGTACATATATTTTACTAATTTTCATCAGTGTTTATTTCTAGTACTAAGGCGTGAACCATTTCGAGATTCCCTATATTTTTAAAGAAAAAAACTAAGAAAATTCACACTTAAAGGGAAAAGTTTATTATTATTTGAAAGAACATTCTTTGGCATTTATTTTTTGAAGATTATGTCTATCAAATGTTGGCCGTTGCTACGTCGCAGATGCTCTATCCATTGAGTTCAATTTTGACCATAATTTGAGCGAAGTGCAGGAAACACATTCCTCACAGAACGTGAATTTTCGTGATAAAATTGAACGATTTGTAAACGTTCCATTATGAAATACCAAACAAAAACTAAACAAAAATAACATGACAGCATGATACGACTCGCACGTGATCTGTCAAAAAAAAAAGGCTATTGAAAAAAGTATCTCTACTTGAATCACCCGTTACAAGAAATATTGAATCTTTGATATAAACTGATTAAGTTTACAGTCCAGAACGGAAGCTAGGACAGTTAAGCAGACACATGAGTAATAATTTTACGCAATAATAGGGCAGCTATGGCAACCATTTCTAAAATATTCTTCGAACTTCAAGCCATGACATGTAATTAATTAACCCTTGTTAAACCAAAACAACTGCTAGTTAAACATATTGCTTTAAGTATACATACATACATATGTAGGTATATATATAAATAATATTTTAAACAAATAAATAAATATTTACTGGCAGTTGCAGTTGTAGACAATGCCATAAAATGTGTTTAACTCATTAATACCTTTCAAATAGTAATTGGTACCCCTTTTATATGAATTTCATAATCAGGCCTAGACTCTCTCTCTGTTGGTACGTCTAACCGACTGAGCACTGAAAGCAAGCAAGCATTATTTTAAGGCAAACTACCATGTCATTGCTACTGTTTTACTTATTATACTTAACAATTTCATTGGTAAATCTATTTATTCATTTGCTTTATTATTTGTTTATTTATTTAGTTTTCCATGTATGTATGTTTACTACGTACATACTCGTATGTACATGTAATGAAAAGGTGCACCTTCATCATGATTCCCAACAAAAGGGCTATTCATTACCTTCTGTGTATTTGGTTATTTTTCTTATTTACATTTTGTAGTGACACCAGACAAGAGTTTGTTTTTTTTTTATCTGTTGTTGCTGTAAAATTAGTTTAAATGTTTATTTTATTTTATTTAGCATTTTACAAGAATTGTAGGGTTCTATTCTAGTTAAGTTTCCTTGGAATTGTCATGTGTTTGTAAACAACTAAAATCATATTTAAACAAGTATGTATCTAGTTAAACAACAGCTAGGCGCTGGTTTCTAAATAAATACTACCAGTTAGTTTTTTCTTCTTGTATCATAGATATTATTTTGTTTCCACTCTTTTTAGTCTAGCAATTGTATTTCTATATTTACATAGAATAATTGTTATAGTAGCAGATGTTTTATTTTGTAAGAGCTGGAGGTTTTGAAACGAAAGTTTAATCCAAGGTTTTATTTAATGTTCAACTTTGCTATGCAAAATATTAAATCAAATGTAAATTAGACAAGCTGCTTTATTGGTTAGTGAGTTGCCTGGGAACACACTAGCATTGCCAAACGGGACTGGATTTGCAAAACCCAGGAGTTAATGTTTGACACTTTCATGCCAGTAAACGTCAAATAAAAAATAATGTTGCCTTGTATATTTTCCAATGAATAGAAAGTGAATAATAATATAGTATAGTTTAGTTTGTTTTATGAGTGCTTGTAAACAAATTTCTTTCAAATAATATTTATAAACAAAATGTTTTAATTTTGGAGAATAAATATCATTAAAATCATCACAATTATTGTTAATGAAAATTTGCCCTCATAAAAAATTGTTATGTGATGAACTCGGCAACTTTATTTTTCAATCAAAACAAAAATGGAAGTGAAATTAAATTTAAAAAATATAATAAAATTAATTAATTTATATCGTGCCCATCCTCTTCTGTGGAATATGAGTGATAAATCATATAGGAGGCAATGAACTCTCACTGTCCTGTATAAACAGTTATACTACTTGCAAATGATTCGAGTTTTTCGAATAAGTTTTCGTATATAAAACGTACACAGCACTCGCATGCAAGTACTTGCATGTGTAAAGGTTGGGTAAGTTTTCGGCTTTCTTTCACAAAAAATTGGTCCAATGTTTGCTGAATAGTTTCTTATTTTTTTGAACGTAAAATAAATTTCCTGTATTACTACCACCAGCATTATCGTTGAATAATGCTTTAGTTTCTATGTCATCAAATCCGACATTTGATTTTGTCTAAAATACCATTTTACTTAATGGCATTCTCTGCGCAACTTGATTTTCAATCCAACTAGAAAGCAAGGGCTCCATTTTAATCATTAAAGCACTTCTTGTACGAGTCATTGTTTTAGCATCTAAAGATGTTGCAGATTTTGCAAAAATTTCAACAAAAAAGAAAGACTCGAACCCAAAACAACGCTACCTCGAAAATCCAACGACGCACAGTGAAAATTAGTACTAATTAAGCAGTGACGCAATAACAATGAACGAACGCAAAATGAAACGACGCAAAGCGAGGTAATGGTGTATTTAAAAATAAACATTTTCTGTCCTAGTAGCTATAATTTTTAAATTTACTAAAAGTTTATAAAGAATTTTTGTATTTTATACAAAAAAAAAAATGTAAATATAAACCAACAATAATTTAAAAACATAATAGCCCAATTCACCATATTGTGCAAATGCAATGATACAATACCATTTGCACAAGATTGTAAATTACATTGAAAACTAGATAGAGGAAATTAATACTCAAATCGCACCCTAAATACAAAAGGTTCACAACTCAAAATACTAAAATTTTCAGAAGAGACAAAAAAAGTTCATCGTGCACAAGCAACACACTTGACATAAAAATAGACACAACTGTATTCTTTCAGTTAAAGAAGATAGTGATGTGAAATAAATTTTTGCAGTAGTTAGAAATGTGCACTCTAAATTAATTTATGAAAAAAAAGTCAGTTTAGGAAAATTTTGAGTAGTGACCCTTTTAAATTTGAAATGACCACCTCGGAATTATCGTTTGATGATTCGTCTGATAAAGATGAATCCTTACTAGAACTGGCCAGAAGCAGATAAATGCTGAGAGCTGCTCGATCGATAGTTGATTTTCGATAGCCAGCGAATATCGATTGTCGAATGCATCTCAATAATAGGGGCCTAAAACTTAGGTTCCATCCTAGTGTTCAAAATCGCTGTAATGAGTTTTTTCGGATTAATGATAATGCAAATGTAGCTTAAACTTAACAAGTTTTAAAAATCCAAACTACCAAACTTCAATTAACATAAATATACAAATTCAACATTCATTCTTTAACACTCCTTGGGCAGTCTCCAGGTCTCAAAGATTACATCACCTCATTTTTTTATTCAAAGTTCCTAGCCCAGCCACATGGAGTATGACAAGATAACAATAAACAAACAAACACAGTATGTTTTCTGTTAAATAGCTGGCTTCCCAAAATGTAACTAGTAGTAGCAAGAGTAGCAAGAGTAGCCAGGCATAATCATTCTCATTTATTAACACTACAGGGCGCCCTTAAGGGCAGCCCAAATGAAGAAACACCAAACAACAACAGCAACTAGAGCTCGTACGGAAACAACAAGACTGCAACCAAATACAATCAACAACAATTCAACCAACTGTTGACCGACCCACCACAGAATCGTACGAGAAATGAACAGATAAAACCCATAGTCAGTCCGACTGTCAGAGCAGTCAGTCAGTAAACAAGGAAGTAAAGAGGTTTTATATGGAGGAATAACAAAAAAAAAAAAACGCAGAAGAAATAAACTGTAACAATAACAACTTCAACCAGAAGATGCAACCAAATCAGAATGAATATAAAAACCACAAACAAATGTAAAGACAATGACAGATAAACAGACATGATACAGTAGCGGTTTTATATTATATACAGTTATGCACATACTTGTATACACACTCATACTCCTTCATGGACACCCAGCAGTTCTGACAAAGTGTCCCCAACTAAGATTTTTTAATCACAGAATTAGCAATATTATTTCAACATAAGATTGTTCTAGGCGGAAATCAATGGAACCTATATAGATTTTAAAGTGTAGACTTTTTATTACAAAAGTGACAATTGACTCACCAATAGACTACTAGTGGTGGGTAAAAGATCTACTTTCTAAATTGATTTGAAATTAATAAATATTCAAACTATCAGGCATGTTCTGAAAATCACTTTTTCGTAAAGTGATTTGTAATCACTGAAAAGCTGTTCTGTGCACAAAAATTATGTTACGATGTCGAACGATAACGTTCGCTTAGATAAGACTTAAGACACAAACTTTTCATCGTATCTATTTTTTACTCAATCAAGTTTGTTTATTCCACAATCAAGTTTGTGTCTTAAGTCTTATGTAAGCGAACGTTATCGTTCGACATCGTGGGCCAGGGGGCAAAGTGACGTCTGCGTTCACGCTAGATTACCCGGGATGTGTGAAGTAATTAAATAACTTCTCTCTTCCTTACCATACCAAGTAATTTTTGAAAAAGCTTATAAAATGTTGGAATATTCAGAGCAGAGAGTGAGCGAGAAAAAGTTTCGCTTTAACGAAAATGCAGAAATCTCAGATGATTTTATAAAAACCTTAAAAATAAAAACACAATCAGTCAAAATATTTCTGAGAAAATCATCAATGCAGATCAATAGATCAATCATGGATATTATTTCATTAGGCTCAAATATCACACATTTAGGTGATCTTGAGTTAACTCCGCCACAACTTTAAATCGCTAGATTAACATGGAGCATAAAACCAAAGTTAAGTCTATTGGTTACTATATATAGCCTAGGTAATATAGCGTGAAGTCGATTGTTAATTTAGTGTCTCTTTTTGTTACCCACCAGAAGCTTTGTATCACTGATGGCAAACATGGTACAATTGTACTTTTTTTGATACATTTTAAACACAGATGAAACAGAATTAAATTCTGTGACATGGCTGTATATCATATAAGTTACTATTTGTGTAATAGTGCAAGCAAAGGAGATTTTATTAAATTTCATGAACATTTTGGAACTGATATCAATTTGATCTTTAAATATGCATCTATAAGATGATTATTACGACAATAAATTTTTGGTTGAATTATCGAACAATATGAGTCTTTGACATATTCATTTACATTAAATGATTTTGAGGCTGAATTGAAAAACTAAAGCTTAAAATGTAGTTAATCACGATTTCAAAATCGTTAGAAGTTAACTATTCTATTTCTTTTATTCTTACAATAACAATTCTAGTTATTTTGGAAATATATATATTTACCAAGGTTAACTTTTCGCAAAGGACTCGATACTTCATAAATAAGAATATTTTTAGATAATCACGACAATTAACACAATAATGTTGCTATAAGTTATATCGAATTTTCGATAAAGTAAATGTGTGGTAAAGTTTTATGATTATTTAACAAATATTAAAAATGGTGCCATGGAGGTCTAAAAAGTACATTTTATTTATATAGTTGGTACGAAAAGCAAAATCCCATTTTCCATCACTGCTTTGTATATATTGGACAGTCGATTGTCTCTATAGTACATATGTATTTGTAAAATATGTAAAACAATTAGCCAGAACTGCTGGGCACATTTCTTACAATCACATGCAGGAGTGAAAAATTCATACATGAAATGAATTGGTTTCTTCTTTTGGGAAAAATGTGGAAAATTTAACATTTTTAAGCTGCCAGTGGCGTTTTCGTTTTAAAGGGACTGGTGAACTTCATTGGTAGTACCATTCTACCATTTCATTCTATGCAGTAGGAATTTTTGAAAAGTGTTGCTGCAAGAATGTTTAAAACGGAAACTGTTGTTCATGTGACACACGCTGAAATTGAGGCAAGCTTTTACACTTTCTAATATTTAATATTGATTATGGTTACGATCGCTATATAGCGAAAATCTTCTCTAAATTCAACAGTTGTACATTTTTTAGCTGGACTGTTGCTTCAGAAAAACTACACAAAACTAAAACTCGAAGAAGCTAACTTGCTTTGCCAGTTAAGCTGCATCAATTTTTGTGATGGCTGCTCAATTGAAGAGGAAGCTTTTCTGAACAGTAAACTGGGTTTAATTGTGGGATTTATAAAAAAACCTCTATGAAACTTCAAATTGTAGATTGCACATTCAAGGCAAAATATCTGGTTTTCTAAAGCAAAGGTAAATAATCGGGATCATGTAACCAACGATTGAAACCAAATTTGAAGTTCTATCTAAGTAAGAGGGCGGGAATACCACAACAGTGGGGAGGGTATACTGGATTTGTGCTGGTGTTTGTAACGCCCATAAATATTAGTCCAACACCCACCATAAAGTATACTGATAGACTGAGAATCACTTCCTCAGTCAATTTAGCGATGTCCGCCCGTCCGTCCATGTACAATGTCCATGCAAAGTACAGGTCGCAATTTGAAGGATATTTCGATAAAATTCAGTACATAATATTTTTTCGGCTGCAGGACGTTTGGGTTTGAAATTAATTGAAATCGGTCCATTATTTTATCTAGCCACCAAACAAATTTCTTCTCGATGTATGACTCTGTCGATTATAAATGTTTGATTTACAAACGTAACCAAACAAATTTCGTCACAAATAAGTTATATATGCAGCCTAATCACATCTAGAAAGTTTGTCCAGATCGGTCCATAATTGTCCATAGCTTTGATATACTGCCCAGTGCCCACTTCGGAAAGTCATTTTAACGAGCATAACTCTCTTAAAAGTGCTGATATTCAAATAAAATTCAACACAAATAAGTTTCATACATACACAAATCATTCGGTCTGATTTTATGATGGTCGGTCAATAATTGGTCCAAGGTCTCATATAAGACCGCCTTCGAAAATCACTTTAGCATGTATAAATCTTTGAAATGTGTTTACATCGAGATAAAATTTAACACACAAATTTTTATATGCACAAAAGTCATGCAACAAAATTTTTGGATGAACGGTCAATAATGGGTTATAGCTCCCATATAGCGCCCATATGGTATCATATAGTTGGGCTTGACCGTCCATACTTTCTTACTTGATTTTTTCTCAACTATTTCCTAGATTGGTCGCAAGTACGAGCATGCAATCTTTTATTAAACGTAAAAATGTTTAAGCTACTGAGAGGGTATTGCAAGGTATTTAAAGCATTTTTATACCCGCCACCAAAAATATGAGGGGGGGGGAGGTTTATTAAGTTTGTCAGTCGTAAAAATTTTGGTCATAGAACCAAAAAGTCTAGTCGATCTAGTCATGTCCATCTGACGGTCCGTCCGTCTGTTTAGCAAAAATAAATTTCATGCAACGAGAAATCTCAAAACGGTATTTTCTTTGCCTCGGTCCAAAGTCCACTTCCGAAAATCACTTAAATGCATATTAGTCTCTTATAAAAATGACTATCAAGTGTCGTGAATCTTGAATATTGTTCTGCAACAATTTACAAGCGATGTTGTAGTGTCGTAGGAGTTGTACGTCATCTAAATTTACAATAGGTGTAAAAATGATGCTGGTAGTTCCCATCAGAGATCAGTTATGAGTACTGAAAAAGTGAGTATACTTGAATCATGACTTATAATTTGTCGTACTTATACGTACTCATACTTGTCTCAATATCATCAAACCAATATTCATATTTAAAGTTTGAAGTACTCATTATATTCAGACTTAATCTCATGTATGATGTTGTTTATTTTGACTCTCCTTAACCCAATGTACGTAGACGATAAAAAAATAAGTATGACTCGCATACACTCATGCGAGTGTCGTTCATTTTTACAGTCCGCTTATAAAAATTATATAAAATAATAAATGTTATATTTTCCCCAATATGTTTTCCTATAAACTTATTTGTATGTTTTTATATTTCTTTTTTACTTATTTTATATAAATACCTGACGGAATAAGCTGAAATTTTTTTCAATGACTTAACCGAGTTGAATACTTTATGAGTATGTGAGTATTTTTCTTAAAATTTAAATCTAAATACCGTTGTTTATGAATCAAACATATTGGGAATGGTATGAGCTCGAAGTCGGCGTAGTACTCATACTTATATCCACCCGCATTTATAAGTCAACGTTGTTGTGGGTTAAATTTCAATGATGTAAAACCACTTATACTTAAAATGTTATGAGTAGTTGTGAATCGTTAAAAAACGATTCATTCTTATATAAATATATTCTACAACACCTACGACATTTTTGCAAACATTTTTTTAATATTGTATGATAGTTTAAATGTTGCCAACAGTTAAAATGTGTATCTCAATCAAAAAATTACTCATTTTAATTTAAGCAAGTTAGAGTGCAATACTCGGCTGTGCCGATTCTTAAATACCCTCCACCTAAACGTAATACGAAATAGAAAAACTACACTGGTTATAGGACTAGAATATCCTTATTCTATGTTTTCTATTCAGTCTTAGTGCAAAGTTTATTAGTAATTAACGATAACATAAATATACAACTTTGCTCAAAATTGTTTTTACAATCAGATAGTAGTAACATACAATGTACAACATACAACATCACTTGTGAATTGAACAAATGAGATTTCGTAAAGAATTGCTTAGTTAATTAATATTTTACTCAATTATAGCTGGCTCATATACCCCAGGCGTTCTACTTACACAACCTATCTTATTTTAAAATATTTTCTACACCCTCCCCAAACTGAATCTCAGCACACCCCTGCTAGCTGCACTGGCCAAGCAGCAGCAAATTATTTCCGTTTTGTTTATAATTTCACCATATAATTCTTCTAAATTCGTTTTTTTATTTTGTTACTTTTCTATTTTGTATTATTTACTTTGCTATTTTTAGCAATTTAAAAGACCACACAAATAATGAAAAATTTTTATTTTTTAAAGAAAGAAAATAATGAAATCATTTAAATATTTATCGAAGACAACAAAACGTAGCAGCAACAAAGAATGAAAACAAACTAAAATAAATATCATCAATAATTTTCTATAATGACCCGTCATAATTCAGAGAATTTGTTGCTACTGTTCTAAAGATCATTTGAACAGACACCTTAAAACTGCTATGATGGCAGTTGGACTGCAGCCAAGAAAATGTTTGAAAATTGAAATTTTTCACACATTGTTTATTTAGACTCCTTGAAATGTTTCTGTTTTTTCTGGTTTGTGAAAATCTCTACAGACACAAACAACAAAAAATAAAACAAACTCCACTTGTCACCTTATTAGTGTTAAAATTTTCAAATGTTACAGTGTGTCAAAAAAGTGTCAAATTACGTTAGGGTTGAGTGCAGTTTTCTATGAATGTTTGTTTTTATGTATGTGTGGCTGTGGGTAAAATAAACATAAGATCTTGTAATTCTAAAGGGAGTCAGTCAGTCCACTTGTGGTCGTTTTTTGTAAGTGTGTAAATAATAAAAATTATCTTTATCTTTTGTTTTGTTACTGACTAAAGTTTTTATACCCTACAACATCATAGTGGGGATTGTATATTCGATTTGTGCTGATGTTTGTAACCGATAATACCGATCGTCTCAGAATCACTGCCTGAGTCGATTTAACCATGTCCGTCCGTCCATCTGGCTGGCTGTCCATGTAAAGCTTGTGCGCAGAGTACAGGGGCCAAATTACCGCATTCGATATCGAGTAAAATTTATCGTAATTTTCTTATTTGTTATTACGGCATACGATATCGAGCAAGAAATTTAGTACATTTTGTCATAATTTCGATATCGAAATCATTTTTCGATACGATAGCACATTCGATCACGAATGCGGTAATTTGGCCCCAGGTTGCAATTTTGAAGATATTTCGGTAAAATTTGGTATGTGAAATTTTTTCAGCCCAAGGATGGATGTGATTGAAACTGGTGGTAATCGGTGCATTATTTCACCTGGCCCCCATACAAATGTCCTCCCGAAATCGGGGTTTACTGATCATAAATTTTTTGAATTATGCAAGTATCCAAACAAATTTCAAAACAAATTAGTAATAAATGAAGCCAAATCACATCTACAAATTTTGTCAAGATCGGTCCATAATTATTCGTAGCCTCCATATAAGGCCCACTTTCGAAAATCACTATAAAGAGCATAACACTTTTAAAACTGTTGGTATCCCAATAATATTGAACACAAATATATTTCATATATATACGAATAATACGGTAAAATTTTATTATGATCGATCCATAATTAGTCGTAACTCCCATATAAGGCCTACTTCCGAAAATCGCTTTAACGACCATAAATTTCTTAAAAATTTTAGTTTCCAAATAAAATTCAACACAAATAAGTTTCATATATACAGAAAGGATGACACCTAGTTTTATAAAGGTCGGTCTATAATTAGTCGAAACTCCCATATAAGATTCTCTCCGTAATTCACTTTAACCTCCATAAATATTTTAAAAGTATTTATATCGAGATAAAGTTTAACATACATAATATTTATATTCACAGACATCATGACACTAAATTTTTCTATAATCGGTCCATAGTAGGAAATATCTTCCATATAGCGCCCATTTCTGAAACCTGTTTTATACATATACTGGGTGTAGGGTATTATATGGTCGTGCTTGACCGACTGTACTTTCTTACTTGTTTATATTATTAATTTGGTTTATTATTTTGTTATCGTAACCTCAAACATGTCTGTTGCATATGTAGTTTGTAGAAATTTAATGCATTTTACAGATTTTGTCACAAAATCTATGTTTTATATGTTAAACAGATTTTGGAAAAACCAACTAAAGAAATAAAAGAAATCAATGTGGTTTTCATATAAAACACATATTTCTCTAAATTTGTTAAATATTTAAAGAGAAAAAAACATATTTTTGAAAACTAAATTAATATAATACATCTAGATAACTCTTACTTTTACTTATGTTTCATAAAAACCTTTCTCCTAAGCGAACTTATTTTTCCTATTTTCGAAGATGTCCCAGAAGCAAATGTTTTTAATATAGTCTGCTAAAGCATAAGAGTTTCATAGGAAAGATTTTCATTAGCAAAAACTTTACTTACATTCTTAATTTTAATGACTTCCAGAATTAATTATTTCGTTGCTTTATTCTTCAGAGCCAACAAAGCGTTCGATATGAAGTAAATTATTATTAATTCTAGTGTTTATTAATTTATGTCTTCGATAAATCTTTAAAGTTTTCTGATCTAACAATATACAAAATAATAAACAACTCTCATTTCATATTGAAATTTTAAACCGTAACTGGCGTTGGACTGATCACACGCTTTAGGGACCTCTGCGTTATCAAACCAAACTTACCAACTAGTGGAATCCACAGAAAAGACGGTTGTCAGATCTAGCAATGTACTGACATTGAAAAATTGTTAGCAAAAGGTAAATTGTCAATGCTTTTTTAAGTTCACACGGTTTGTTAGACATTTTCTGAGCATTTTTCGGACAACGTTGTAAGATCTGACAACCGACTTTACAAAGCTTGAGATGAGCAGACAGACCATTGACCTGTCTTCGTCAACTAAACATGGAAATTATCCATATTAATTTAAATTAAAAATAAACATCAAACTGTACCGTATTGAACATATATGTTTTGGCCCTTTTGCTCCGAATCAGAACCACAATACTGAAAGTGGTTCGAGTATTCCCGTTGCAGAAAATCGTAGGTATACAGACCGCTTTTCGACTCTCCTATGGCAGCTTAATTGCCAACAACACAGCAGCATTGATTCCGCAACACAAATTCCAATTATTCAAAATACCATTAAACACCGGACACAAACAAAATGCTTGAACCAACAGATACCGTGTGAACGGATTAACCTTCTGGTTGGTTGGTGACACTTGACTTGGCCTACAACATTGTCCATCACGCCAGATCAGCGTAACGCTCACAATGCACAATCTATAATTAGATCATGTTTTAAGTGATTGGCAGTCTTTCCTGGACTTGGTAGATAAGTAATGAAAAAGCGATTTTCAAGTATTTTAAATTAAAGTATTAAAAGCGGTCACACCTGGCAAATATTTACTCAAAAAATCGTAACCACTTGTTTAAACACAAATTTGTTTGACCTTGTCTTGCAAGAGTTTTGCAAGATCAAACAGCACTAAATAAAATAAAACTAAATATTTGTTGTGTTCTGTCCTAAATAAACAAAGTTTTTTTTTAATAAATAAACGAGTTCAAATCTATTGTTACGGCTTTTTCGGCAAATATTTGTTAAGTGTGACCGTACCTTAAGAAATTAGATTTTACAGGATATCTTAAAATATCCTTCGAACATCATCTTTATGAGTCAAGCTTTTAAAATTATTAAGCTAATAGAACGATAATCTTAAATCTCCTTTACATTAATAATCTTTGAACAGTGTAATTCTTATCTATGGACTGAGTCTACAATTTTTATTTTCCAGCTTTTGGCTACATTCTGGAGTAAAAAAAAGTGTTTATTACTGATAGTAGGCTATTTAGCACTCCTGATTATTAAAACATAATTTGCATACGAGGTCTGATCAAAAAATAACCGTTATTTTAAATTTTTTCAAAAACTATTTATTTATTCATCAATAACTATCGTGTACCCTACAAATTAAACCCCCTCAGATATAATACACTTATGCCAGCATTTTTTCGAATCCTCGAAACACTTCTGAAACGCGTTTTTTGATATCGCCAACAGATCCGGTTTCGATTGTTCTTTTATCTCTTCAATCGCAGCAAAACGCTTTCCTTTCATCGGTGTCTTCAGTTTTGTGAAGAGCAAAAACTCAGTGGGGACCAAGACCGGTGAATACGGTGGTTGAGGCATAATAAGGGTTTTGTTATTATGCACTTGCATCGATGTGTGAGCTGATGCGTTATCATGGTGCAAAATCCATGATTGGGTTTTCCACAATTCTGGGCGTTTCTGACGAATTTCTTCGCGCAAGCGGCGCATAACTTCTAGATAGTATTCGTTATTTACCGTACAACCGTGTGGCAAGAATTCATGATGCACTATGTCATTGCAGTCGAAGAAAACAGTGAACAAAACCTTCACATTTGACCGAACTTGACGTGCTTTTTTCGGTCATGGCTCTTCTGGACGTTTTCCCTGCGATGACTGGGCTTTGGTTTCAATGTCATAGCAATACACCCATGATTCGTCACCAGTTATGACCTCTTTGAGGAAATCTGGATCGTCGTTGACGATGTTCAACAGTTCCTGAGCGATGTCCATGTGACATTCACCCCTATCGTGAATAAAAATTCCACATGAAATTTGTTCTCATTTATTTTTTTAACATTGAATATTAATAGGAAAAATGTGAAAGGGGAACAAATTTCATGTGGAATTTTTATTCACGATAGGGGTGAATGTCTTTGCTCAAAATTTTGCAATTTTGGAACAATCTTCGCTGCCGCACATTGCATGCCTAAAACATCCGTAAAAATTGCTTGACATGAGCTGAACGATATGCCAACGGCATCAGCAAGCTCTCTGATAGTGATTCGAAGATTATCCAAAACCATTTTCTTCACTGCTTCAATGTTTTCATCGGTTGTTGACGTGCTCGGGCAACCAGGTGCAGCATCGTCATTGACATCTGCTCGGCCTTCCTTAAACCGGTTATACCACAAATGAACTTGTGTTCTGCTCATAGTAGACTCGCCAAACGCCACAGTCAACATTTCAAATGTCCTTGCGCATTTAATTTAATTTTTTACAGTTTCTTTGATCCATTTTTTCGAATAGTAAAAAATCGAAGAGCACACCAAAACACGACTAACCTTTTTATCAGTCAAAAGCAAACTGGCAAGCCAAAATGGCGAATATTACCAACATACGAGTAACAGACATGTGTACCAACATAACAGAAAAAAATGCGAAAATTGAACATACGAAACTCACGAAATTTTAAAATAACGGTTATTTTTTGATTAGACCTCGTATGTCGCTGCTTTAATTATGAATTTCCTTAAGTTTCTATTAAAACATATGTACGTTTTTTTCCGAAAAATTCCTATATTTTACTCATTTTCCCTTAATAATATTGAACTAAATGTTTTTAGTACTTAATCTATTTAAAACATTTATTTTCAGTCATACTCCCTCCCTTGAAGTATTCAACAAATTCTTTTCATTTTCAATTTGTTAAAAACATTCTACAACACATTCCATCATAAATGTGCCTTTATTTAATTATAAAGTCTTTTAACCTCAACTAAATCCATTTAAACCGTTTTTTAAATACTCTGATCTCATTTCATTATAAAAAGAGAAGCTCTTAGGCAAAGTCTTTTCTGTTTTTTATGAAAACCATACAATTTTAAAAGCTTTATTATTTGGAAAAAAGAGAGTGTGTAGAAAATTGAAAAAAAAAACTAAGTATATTTAATTACAAGCATGAACCAAACACAACACTGAACCCACTTAAGTTTTAAATACACACGTACTTACACCTCCAAATAATGTTATTTTTCTATGTTTTAACAGTGTCCCAGCAGTACGGCAGTAACTACTAAAGGGGACAATGTATCCCTTTTAGACAGTAGCTTTCACTAATTTGTAATTATTTGGCAGACTCGAATTTATATTTTTTTTTGGCTCAGAAAGAATTTTACGTGTTGCTAGTTTATCTAGTATGAAGTCAATTGTCACTTAAGTGTCTCTAGGTAATCTAGGATGTAGTGACTTTAAAAGTTTTTATACTGCACTTTAGAAAATGGTTATTTTACTTAGCAGCTGTAGTATATTGTTACCAAGTGTCCCTTTGTAATGCGAAATTTACTCATTGTAATTTATGTAGGGTCAGTTGAATTCCGCCCAGGACATGCCCTTATCAAAATAGCTAATTCTGCAACCAATGGTGAGCCCAAAGATAGATGACATCACTAGTTCCAGGGACAAATGCAACAAGAACTGCCGGGGTGTGTGTGTAAATTCACATACATGTAAATAAGTATTTTGGGTGCAGTGGTGCAAGTGTATCAGAGTGTGCGTGCACTTAATATCCATTATGAAAACGCGCGAATACGTACTGAAACATGTTACACATGTATAAATTTCAATGAATATCTAAGGGATTTGTGGTTGCAAGTATGTTGGAAGGTATATTAAGTTTGTTGCACTGCTTGCTAGGGAATTAGGGTGACAGATTACAGATTGCAATGACCTTTAAATAGGAAATTTTTTTCTTAAACTAAAGGTCCTTTAAAAGTCTAAGCAATGAATGTTTCAATTTGTTACAAATTAAATTACTAGACAGAGTGTGGACTATAACATAATGTAGTTTTATATCTGTGAACCAACACTTTCTAAGCTCTACTTTTCCAAAATTTCTCACTGTATGACAATACCTAACCGCAGTTTCTAAAGTAGGATGGAAAAAGAAGAACTCATCCCACCACCTCTACCGCTATAGCGCCCTACCACAATTCTCTAAGACCCATTTACACTATGGCTTGAAAACTGCACATAAGTGCAAACATAAGCGAATGCACACATTAGGGCTACCCTTAGGACTTTGAGCATTTCTAAATGCTGAAAATTTTTAGTTTCAAAATTCAATCGTAGGTTTTTATAAAATCAAATTTAAGCCTCAATTGAAAGATTTTTCAAAATAAAATTTTGGTATCAATCATGGGACTTTATAAAGTTCAGTTTGAGTTTAAACTTTAGACCCAATAGTAGCTCCTTATAAAGTCAAATTTAATCTTCAATCAAACAATTTTGTAAGTAAAATTTTCATATCACTCGTTGGTCGTTATAAAGTACGATTTTACGTTAAATTTTAGCTTCAATCTTAAATTTTAGCCTCAATCGTAGCTGTTTATAAAGTCAAATTAATTCTTCATTCGAACAATTTTTTAAAGTAAAATTTTGGTATCACCTGTTGCTCTTTATAAAGTACGGTTTTACTATTAATTTTAGCTTGATTCATAGGTATTTATAAGGTTCAGTTTTAACTTCAAACATATATCATTATATTGTTAAATTTTATCTTTACTAGCACCTCTTTATAAAGTGAAATGTTTACTTCAATCGTCGATCTGTATAAAGTTATATTTTACCTTAAGTCATTGCCCTTCCTGTAGTTAAATTTAAGCTCCAATTGTAGATCTTTCCAAAGTAAATTTTAGCATCAGTCGTGGTCTTTGTGTAATTAAAAAAAATTTAATATTCAATCACTGGTCTTTCTTTAGTTCAATTTTAGTCTCAATCATTCGTCTTTCTTCCATCTTATGCTCCTGATTTAGCTCCCAGTGACTTTTACCTCTTTCTGAATCTAATTCCTAGCTGGCAAGTGTTTTACCTCAAAATGCAATTACAGTTGTAAACCGCTATTTTGAAAGCCTTTTGAAGGAAAACTAGGAATAGAATTGCTAGATAAGCGTGGGACTACGTGTATTGAAGTTTCAGGAGATTATATTGAAAAATAAAACTGTTTTTGAAAAACTAACTATTCTCTTTCTGTGCTAGGCTAAGAAGTTTCCGAACCGCCCGCGCATTTAGGGAATTTGTACCTTCCTTCTCCTCGACGTCTTGTATTAAACAAGCGATCGCTAGATTTGAGGAATCTGGGATCGTTGTAGAATACATTGCTCAGTAGAGAAACGTTGAGATTTCTATAGTTTAATTTCAACTTTAATCATCGGCCTTTCTATTTTAGAATCAATCGTAGATCTTTCTATAGTTCAATTTTAGCTTTAATCTTAAATCTTTCTATAATTCAATTTCAATCATTGGTCTTTCTATAGTTCAACTTTAGCTTCTGTCGACGATCTTTCTATGGTTCAATTTTACCTTTAATCGTAGGTCTTTCTATAGTTCAATGTTAGTTTCAATCGCAAGTCTTTCTTTAGTTCAATTTCAACTTCAGTCGTAGGACTTCCTATAGGTACATTTCAGCTATAATCGTAGTTCTCTCCATAGTTAAATTGTAGTCTCAATCGTAGGGTTTCTATAGTTCAATTTTAGCTTTAGTCATAAGTCTTCCTATAGTTCAATTTATGCTTAAATAGTAAGTCTTAATTTAATTTCAACTACAGTCATTGGTTTTTCTTTAGTTGAACTTTTGCTTCGTAAGTTTTTCTTTAATTCAATTTCCTATAATTAAATTTCAAGTACAATAATTGGTCTTTCTATAGCTGAACTATATCTTCTGTCGAAGGTCTTTCTATGGTTAAATTTTAGCTTCAATTATAAGTTTTTCTATAGTTAAATTTTAACTGCAATTGATGGCCTTTCTATAGTTCAACTTTAGCTTCTGTTGAAGGTATTTTTATACTTCAATTGAAGCTTTCTGAGTCGATTTAACGCTGTCTGTCTGTCCGTCCGTCTGGCTGGCTGTCCATGTAAAGTTTGTGCGCAGAGTACAGGTCGCAATTTTGAAGATATTGCGATACAATTCGGTATGTTATATTTTTTCGGCCCAAGGATGGATGGGATTGAAACTGGTGGAAATCGGTCTATTATTTTACTCGGCCCTCATACAAGTGTCCTCCCGAAATACGATCATAATGTTTGAATTATGCAAGTTTCCAAACAAATTTCATCACCAATGAGTGGTAAATGAAGCCAAATCACATCTAGAAATTTTGTGCAGATCGATCCATAATTACTCGTAGCTCCCATATATGGCCCACTTCCGAAAATCATTTTGAAGAGCATAAGTTTCTTAAAAATGTTGGTATTCAAATCAAATTTGACACAAATAAGTTTCTTATATACAGAAATAATGAGACCAAATTTTATAATGGTCGGTCCATAATTTGTCGCAACTCCTATATAAGACCCTTTCCGTAATTCAATTTAAGCTCCATAAATCTTTTAAAAGTATTTATATCGAGATAAAGTTCACCATAGACATCATGATACTAAGTTTTTGAATGATCGGTCCACAATAGGTTATATCTCCCATATAACGCCTTATACCTTTATACCTTTTGACATGTTTTAACTTCAAGCGTAGTTTTGAATGAGGAAGATATTCCTTACGGTACGGTCACATTTGGCAAATATTCACTCAAACAAACGTAACCACTTGTTTTAGCACAAATTTGTTTGACGTTGTTTACTCTTACAAGAATTTTGCAAGATCAAACAGCATCAAATAAAATAAAACTAAATATTTGTTATGCCTTGTTCTAAATAAACGAAGTTTTTTCAATAAATAAACGAGTTCAAATATATTTTATTTAGTGGTTACATCTTTTTAGGCAAATATTTGCCAAGTGTGACCGTACCTTGAGGGCTTAATTATGACAAATACCAAGGTAACAACCACCCTAATAAACATACATACATACATGCAGCTACACAAAGAAATTCCGTCACATATTCATATTTGTTGAACTCGTTCGTATATGTTATATGAGCTGGTGTTTACTCTATATTAAAACAGTTTTTGTTGTAACAACTTGTTAGCGTGTTTTACAAAAGCAACATAAGAGTACATATACTATGTAACTACAACATAAAATTACAAAAAAAAAAAAATTGTAAAATAAACAACAACAAAAACACCACATAAAAGCATGTTAAAACACGTGTTTCAACATGACTGTGGCAAAAAACAACGTGACATAAACTGCATTAAAAGGATTAAAACGCATAAAAGATTGAAAAGACAAGAGAGAAAAAAGCAACCTACAAACATACTAACCAATGCAACGCAACTCAGCTGAACTGAAACGTCTGAAATTTAATAAGAACTTAACAAAATTTGTATAGACTTAAAGGTGGTTGTAAAAAAAGTTTTTACCATAAATTGAATTCTGAATTGTTTTACACAATAAAATGCACTTAACGAAGACACTCACAGATTACGGTTAGTAAATAAAAGAGACATTTTTAACAGGGAACTTTAAAGAAAGACAGAAAGAAAGAAAGAAATTCAAAATTTAAATTGGTTCAAATCTTTTGTGTCTTTATATTTAAGAGGTATGTAATTTGTTTGATAAAGTGTGATCCATTTCGAGATTCCCTACTTTTTTAAAGAAGAAAAAAAAAAACACAGAAAATTCAAATTTAATGTCATTAATTTTTTGAAGTGCGAGCATTTCAACTGGTAACTGGCGAATGTCACGCGTGATGTTTTCCTACAAGGCCTGAATCGAAGCGTGTTTGTCTGCATAAACTCTAAAATTTACATATTCCCACAGGAAAAAGTCTAACGGTGTGATATCACAAGATCTTGGTGGCCAATCGACCGGCCCAAAACGTGAAATTATGTGCTCACCTAAGTGTTCTTTCAATAAATCCATTGATTGATTCAATTTTAGGCATCAAATAGTCGGTTATCATGGCACGATAACGTAAAATCGATTCTCCACGTTCTTCGTGTACAATCTCAACTACGGCCGCTGTCTTTTCTTCAAAGCGTGCTGAACGTGGTCTATTCGGTCAATTATTAACCAATAATTAATGATGGGTCTCAAAATGGATGATGGTATTGCGAATAGTACGCTCAGTAGGCCGATTATGTTGACCATAAGTTGAGCAAAGTGCACGAAACACATTCCTCACAGAACGTGAATTTTCATAATAAAGTTGAATGATTTGTAAACGTTGTTCAGACGTAAGTCTTTCCATTATGAAATGCCAAGCAACACTAAACAAAAATAACATGACAGCATGACACGACGCACACGTAATCTGTCAAAGAAAAGTCTATGGAAAAAGAATCACCCTATATTTACTCTCACTTAAACACTATAAGGACACTTATACACACTTAAGGTAAACTTAATTAAATTTTAACAGCAAATGTTTAAACAAAGATTTTAAATTCTCATTTATATTGTCAAGATAAAATATTATCTCCAACAAATTGTTTAAATAAACAATGATTGCTGCGGGAGTTAAGCATTTTAGCTCCTAAGGCTGCAACATTCTTAAAACATTGCAGCTTAAGGTGAATGAATAAATGTTGTTGGTTGTCAGTCAGTCTGTCTGTCTGTCTGTTTGTCTGTGTTTTAGTATGCAAATCTTTTAAAGGGGTGTTTGGTTTTTTGTTAAACAACAACAACTCAAAAAAGTTTTTCCTTTTTATTTTAGTTTTTGGTTTGGTTTGGTTTTGTTTCACTGAACATTATGAATGATAAAGGGTTGGTTTTTAGGGGTTTCTACTTTATTGAATGATCTAAACAGTTTTAATGGTAAACACCAACATGCTGCAAAAAAAAAACTTTTGACAATTGTTGGTTGAAGTGTCTGTCTGTCTGTTTATTTGTTTTGTTTGTTAACTGTCAATGTTTTGTAAGAGTTTTTATGAATTTAAATTAAAAATTAATTTAATCAAAATAAAACAGTTTGTTTTTTGAAAACTATACAATGCTGTGATTTTTTTTCATATTTACTGAAGAGCTTAACACACAAATAAAGAAAACAAGTTAAGTGGAGTTAACTGGCAGATAAATTTGAGAATATATTTAATAATTCACACTACAGTTTAAGCATAATGTTTAGAATTGACAAAAGTTTTCTTAACTAAAGAAAAATGGAATAAAGAAATCTTTGAAAAAAAAAATCACTTTCGTAAATTGGAAATCATTAATAATTAATAAATTTTCCAAATAATTCTTATCTTAACATCAATTTCTCTACCATTTTTATCTGCCTTAAATTGTCTCTAATTTCTCTCAATTAATTAAAAGCTGCTTTGTTGTTTTATTGTTATCTTTTAAACAACTATCTAGTATTACTCTTTTTCTTCTAAAATCAATCATTAGCTGATAAAACAATGTCTGTAAAAAAAATAAATTATGTAAATTTTTATTTCTTTCTTTATGTTTCTCACAAATCAATAAAAAAAATTTTATTTGAAAATCTTGCATCCAGCGATATGGGTCATATCAATTTTTTCCAATCAACTACTGTCAATAGTTTAACATCCATTCTACATTTAAATTTTTAATATGGTGTTTACAACTTCTTAAATGTGTAACTCCAGCTTCAAGGCAAAAGCTGAACAGAAAAAAAACAAAACAAAATCTCATAAATTCTTTAACGATCTTAAAGATATAAATAGTTGTTTTTAACTGTTTCTGTTTTGATACTGCATTTGTGTATGCCCGTGAAATAATCTCACCATAAAATTCAAATTACTTTTCTAATACTTTTAAAGCAATATGTCTAAAGAAAACAGAAGACACTTTGACAGATTACACACAGCTACACACAGCATAAGAAATGTGTTTGGAATATTATTTCATGGTTTGTAATTTTTAGTTTTTCCTTTAAAAAGGTTTTACATTTATTGATAAAGGTTTGCTTGTAAATAATATGCTATTAAATTTAATATAAATTTTGAGGCTTGTGCATAAATATTATTAATTGCCTAATACTACAAAACAGAGGTCGTTTAAATAAAGTTTCCATAAATAATTAAAAGTAGCTTCAGATACTTAAATTTTATTTAAATTTTAACAATCCCAGAACTTTAGTTTTATTTTTTAATTCTCGAATTTTATTTTTACTTAAAATTCTCGAATTTCTTTTTTATCTTAATATTCCCGTATTTTATTTAAATTTTAATAATTCATGAATTTTTATTTCTAGTTTTATAATTCATGAATCTATTTCTATAATTCCAGAATTTTATTTCTAGTTTAAAATTCCCGAGTTTCGTTTTTATTTTAAAATTCTCGAATTTCCTGTTAACTTTAAAATTCTCGATTTTATATAAATTTTAATAATTATTTCATTCCAGAGTTTCGTTTTTATTTTAAAATTCTCGTATTTCATTTTTAATTAAAATTATTTAAATTTTAATAATTTATGAATTTTATTTCCATTTTAAAATTTTTGAACTTAATTTTTACTTTAAAATTCTTGAATATAATTTTTTCTTTAAAATTTCCGAATTTTATTTAAATTTTAATAATTCATGAATTGTATTTCTAGTTTTATTATTCATGAATCTATTTTTATATTTCCAGAATTTGATTTCTATTTTAAAATTCTCGAATTTAATTTTTACTTTAAAATTGTATAAATAAAAATTTAATTTTTATTTAAAATTTTCGAATTTCATTTCTATTTTTATAATTGAAAAACTTTATTTCTATTCCGAAATCTATTTGGATAAGTCCTTAATTTTATATTTATAATTTAAAAATATTTGTTAATTATTCCCAAATGTTATTTGTATTTTTATAATAATTTTAAAATTCCCGAATTTTATTTCAAATATTATAATTCCAGAATTTTATTTTAATTAAAAAAATCCCGAATTTTAGTTCTGTTTTTATAATGCCAGAATTTTATTTTTGTTTTTATAATTACAAAGCTCAATTCGAAGTACATATTGTTACAAAACTACAATTAAAGCAAAAATTTAACTTCATAAAGACTTTCGATTGAGTTTAAAATTTAACTTTTAATTTAATTTTATGATTGAAGATTATATTGAGCTAGGTTTAAAGCTAAATTTCCCGAATATTATTCCTATTTTTATAATTCCAGAATTTTATTTCAATTTTAAAATTTCTGAATTTTATTTCTATTTTTATAATGCCAGAACTTTATTAAACTCTTAATGACTTCAGAATTCTATTTCATTCGTACTTTTACTGAATTATGTATTTATATATTTAAATTTATAATAATTATAATTCTCAATTTTAATTATACCCGAATTTAAATTATATTTTTATAATTCCTGAATTTTGTTTTAGTTTTCACTAATTATTCCAGAATTATATTAATTTTTAATTATTCCAGAATTATATTTCTGTTTTTATAATTGAATTTTATTTTAATTTTAAAATTCGCGAATTTTATTTCAATTTTTAAAATTCCAGAATTTTATTTGCAGATCCTTATTTAAATTTTAATAATTCCAGAATTTTTTGTGTGTTCTTATAATTCGCGAATTTTATTTCATTATTTTACTAATTTATGTATTTATATATTTTATTCTTCATAATTTTTGATTTTAATAATACCCAAATTAAAATTCTATTTTACTAATTCCGGTATTATATTTCCATTTTTATAATTAATCAATTTTATTTCACTTTTCAATAATACCTAATTTTATTTAATTTTTAATAATTCCTGAATTTTAATTCTATTTTAATAATTCCGGAATTTTGTTTTATTTTTATAATTCTGGAATTTTACTTTATTTTTTTTAAATTTCTGAATTTTATTTCTATATTAATAATTCGTAAATTTTATTTCACTCGTAAACCAATTCAAAAACTTAAGATTTCTTCTTATTAAAGTAATACTTTTGCCGATTTGAAGAGCTCCAGAAGTTTCTTACATTTAATCGTAGGAGTTTTTATAGAAAATTTAAAAAATATAACAAAGAAAAAAAAAACGGCTTTAAAAAGGATTAGAACGCATAGAAGATTCTGAAGACTAGAGAGAAAAGACATACAAACACACTATCTAACGTAATGCGGCTTCTAGAGTTTCTCTTGTTGAGTTTGATAAAATTCTTCATTGTAGTAATGCCTTCCAGCTTTTTTTGACTGGCTTTTTCCATCTTTATTTTGCATGTAAAACTCACCACTTCTGAATTGCAAGCCAGGTTAACACAATAATGCAGTTTTAAGAAATTATTTCGCATACAAATTCGTTTATCTATTGCACTGGCAGAAATTCAAAAGATGTGGAAACAACTTGTGCTAAACAAAATTGGAAAGGTCGAAATAATTTTGAATCAAGTGCATTCATTCGTCGTGCAGGTCATGGCTTACATATGCAAGTGTAACCATTTAAACTTTTTACTTGAGTTTACTTAATTACATTTAAATCTTATCATTGGCTTAAGATTTCTGTTTACTATGTTAAGCTGGCTAAAACCTAAAAGTTTCAATAAATATTTTTACAAAATGTTTCACAATCCAAGCATTCCAGGCAGTTGATAATATTTTGTTGTGGAATAATCAAGCATTTTTATCAAAAAAAATTTAATCAATTTATGTAAATATGTTTGTGAACAGGAATTAAAGCGCATAACATTAATTTTCAATGATTAAAAATACAACAGAAAAGACGAAAAAAAAAAACACAAAAATTTGAACAAAAGAATTCGGTGTCAACGCATTTATTATAAGAAAAGAAAACAATTTTGTAAAAATTTTCTAACAAAAAATCCCACTCACAGGTGGTCACTAAAGCGTAAATAATCAAATGTGTATGACAAAGTAACCGAAACAAAATATACAAATTTAATACAGTCCAGCCCAAACAGTTCAACATATGCAGAAGGGGTTAAAAGCCGTGCATGCATTCATTTAACAAATATCCCCAATTGTAAATTGAAATAAAAGAAAGAAAAAAACTGAACGTTATATGTTATTCACTGTAAACCAAATAAAAACTAAAGTTTTGTTTTATGTAAATTAAGTCTTTAGTAAAACCCAAAAAATTAACATTTTAAATAAGCGTGTTTTTTCTCCTTTCTTGTGAGCCAACTAAACATTTCTAAGCGATTTTATGATCAAGATAAAAATTGTTTAGTTAAGGTTATTAACAATTACAGGCACACACATAGAAAAAATATAGTTGCACATGTTTACTACAACAATAACAACATTTTTACAAGTTTATCGGACTTATTATAATCACTGTAATTATTGTTATGACTGTGGTAACCATAATATGGTTAAGTGACGATTCAGATGATTACTATAATCATATATACGTTTGCTGTAACTATGTATATATTTGTTGCAATCATGTTTATGATGAACCCATTTATTATAATTTATTGCTTTTTGTTTATGATAGACAACAACATAATATGTTATAATTTTTCATCGTAAAACTAATCACCATAAACATAACATAATTGCTATAAACATAGATATGATTGCTATAATCATCTGCATTGAAACTTAATCATATTATGATTGCAGAAATCATATAAATATAACAGTGACCATAATATTTTAAAAAAATATTTGAAAATGTTTAACTGGTTGTGGTAAAAATACACAACTATATTTTTTCTCTGTGTGTAGAGGCAGCTAAAAGAAAAAATTTAAATAGTTAGTAGCCTTGTAGTAATTTTAAATTATATGGGATTTTTATAACTTGCTGATAAAAAAAATAGTACAAGCTGTTTTATAAAACAGCAAACAATTACTTATCAAAGGCAACTAAAAGGGTTAATGAGGGACCCAAATAGTTAAAGACAAACATAGTTGTTAATATTATCCTGTTATTTAAATTAGTTTTTAATGTTTTATTATGTTCTTTTCTTTTTTGTAGAATATTTTTTAATGCCAAATGACTGCTCAAGTATTTGGTTATTAATGTGACTTTAATGAGGTGTTTTTCAATGCCTTTTTGCCAGCACAAGTTAATGAGTTGATGACACATATAACCAGTGACAAAACGACACATCAAAAAGGTACATTAATGAATTAACAAATGATAGAAGTTCGTTTTTTTAAGGGTTAACAAATGGTTTGAAAAGGCCAGCTTATATTTGTAATTGTTTATACAAAACTTTTCTTCAAATTAATTTAAAGTTTAGCTTCCCTGATAGGTGTTTATGTAGTTTAATTATAGCTTCCATCGTACGTCCTTATGTAGGTAAATTGCAACTTTAATTGCAGGTCTTTTTTAAGTTAAATGTTTTCCTAACATCACACGTCAATTTTAAATTCAATAGAAGGTCACCATAAAGCCGCCCCTGAAGAGCTGGTAGAAACTATTTTAAAATTTCAAACGAATAGTCCATTACTAGGCTTATGTAAAATTAAATTAAAAAATTAAAAAAGATTCTGCCCCACTGTGTCCATGCCATTTAGCAGCAAAGAAACATAAAAGTTTATTAAATATTTAAAAAGTTACTTTTTTACTTTGACTTTTCACACAGAAAACGTTAAGAGATTTTCAAACATTTTCTCAACTTCCTTTCTTATATAGTTTTAATTTAAATTTAATTATTTCCATAAAATGCCCGGCAATGCAGTTGTCTATAAAATGTTATTTAATCAAATTAAATCTTTATGCAGCCGGCACGTTTTTCTAACAAAAAATTTCACTGCCATAATAGTTGCTACAAAACTCTAAAATTCCAACAAAACACAGACCAACGAAATTCTCTTTTTAAACCACTTTAACAACTGGCAGTCAAAAAAAAAACTAATAGCATGCAAAAAAAAATCTATCACAGGAAAAAATATTAAAACGTGACCTACAACAAATCCATAGACTTACAGCAATGTGACGTTTTCCTTGTATACTCGTATTTTTGATGGTAAAGTAAAAATCAAGTAAAACGCTCAAATGCAGTTTGTGTTATGCGCCCTGCAGATGCAAAAGGACATACAAACATAGTACGGTAAGTGTCATAATGATGATGACGTTAGGAGAGCATACAGCATATGTTAGAAATACATGTTAGAGAACATTTGAACTGGTTTGTTTTGCTGTAGTTCTGTTGCAAGTGTAAAACTAAAGCAGATGTCAACTGTTGACTTAATAATTTAATCCTCTTTAGTGAAATATGGTTTAAATGTTGACAAATAAATGAGATTCAAGTATTTGCACGTTTTTAACTGGTATAAATGTCATTTACTTTATAAAGAGTATTTTTGATAATGAAAAAAAAAAGTTTTTATTGAAATTTTGAATGTTGAATTCAACAAAATGTTAATATGTTAAACTGAAACAATTCATAGAAAGGGTGATTCATTTAGACGTTTCATTTCATTATGTTTCATTAATATTAAAAAATAATTAAGGAAACATATCGTATGTGAATCCCGGCCAACTAGCTTCATGCCAAATATCCTTGGCGCTAAGCTAATGCTTTCGTATTTTTAGGGACCAATAGGAACCTATCGATTATAAGCTGCTGAAATATGGTCAGACCATCACAGTGAACCTGTAGCGAATGCAATTGATTCGTTTGCAGCGAGCATTTGCCGAAGACGACCAGGGGCCAAATTACCGCATTCGTGATCGAATAAGCTATCGTATCGAAAAATGATTTAGATATCGAAATTATGATAAAATGTACTATATTTCTTGCTCGATATCGAATGTCATAATCTCAAATAAGAAAATTACGATCAATTTTACTCGATATCGAATGCGGTAATTTGATGCTTTATTAATTTTTGTGCGAACAATTCTTTAGTTGGTGTGCGGTGCGATTTTTTGAATTTCGGTGCGTTTTTTAATTTTTCCGAAAATGTAATAAAATCTTTATTTTGACTAATTTTTAATTGCAGTTTTTTTTTAATAATTTATTGTCATGAAAGCTATATGATGAAAAAGATGGGGTCCCTTTTTTTAAATGTATTTTAATAAGAAAGTAAGATAAATGAATACATACTATTAAACTCGTCAAATGAAGATTATTGCTAAAGTTGAATAGGGTAAAAATCTTTGTTTGAAAATAAAATTAACATTTTAAACTTGGAAATAAAAATTCTTGTGCAGCCTGATGGTTTGGT
Organism: Bellardia pandia; assembly: GCA_916048285.2. Classification (NCBI taxonomy): domain Eukaryota; kingdom Metazoa; phylum Arthropoda; class Insecta; order Diptera; family Calliphoridae; genus Bellardia; species Bellardia pandia. Next base: position 93,055,189 of record OU696531.1, on the reverse strand, counting down.
CTACTGAACTGTAGACGAACAACCAGGGTTAGAGTCCCACAGGAGCCCTAACAAATTTTATTGAAAAAATTCAATTAGAACTTAAAATAGAAAACAAAAATTATTAAAAAAAAGTACCAAATATGTACTGAAATTGTCCCTTTTTTACCAATTAGTACTTTAGTACCAAATATCAAATTGTGAGTTAAATTTTGAGTGGTTAAATGCTTATATTATCTTTATTAACTCGTTTTTTCAATAAACCTTATAAACAAAAAATAAATTCTAAACTGGGTGCGTTTTTTTCTCCATTTTGGTGCGTTTTGAAATTTCTACGTTGACAGCGCTGGTAATCAGCTTTGCTTAAAGAATTGTTTTGTGTAAATTGGGACTTCTAATGAATTAAATTTCTCTTGAAAATCACTGTAGATTGCGGTTGCTCTTGAACCTGATGATTTTCATTTGTGTAGATGTGTCAATTTTGCAATATTGCTTCACTTGGGCTTCTGAAAATCCAAAATCAATTAATGAGAATTAATGATTGGTCCATTTTTGAAGAAAATTCGGCTGGAAACGCGTTAACGGTAAATAGATTACGCTACCAAGAGATGTTAACCACTAAAATTTTAATTATTATTGATGTTTGAATAATTACATTGACTGAGGTTTCAACAGAACAGTGTGACATGTCACACAACCATCAAAGGAATAAATTTATTTAACTGTTAATTGATCGACCCGATAATGCAATTTAACACATCTGGGCACAACTTTTTTCAGGGCTGTGTTAAAAATAGAGTCTATGTTAGAGATAGAGTAGTGATTAACGATTTAGAACGATAAAATCGTGCTAATTTTATTTGCTTTCATTTTCTATCAATATTAAATTTAATTTGATGCAGAATATTAAAATTAATATATAAAGTCCTGTTTCAGACTCTTCAGTTTTAGCTGAACCATTTTTTTCAACTCTCTATTGAACTTGCCATTTCATTCACACAAGTCAATTCAATTTTCGTATTGTTTCATGCAAATCAACATGCATGAAAGACAAAAAAAAAAAAGAATAGAAGAAAATTGACTAGTACCGTCAAGGTTGTAATGCTTTTATTATATTTTCCCTTCTCACCCAAAAATACTTGCCTTGAAGGGTCACAATTGAAGAGTGTGAAAGCGGACTAAGCAATTTAAAATTTTACAATGTATTTAATAGTTTAAAATTCCTTAAAGGAAACCATAACAGTCCTAAAACTTACATAAATATTGTACAACAAAATTCCTTAAATATTTCCACTAATAAAAAGAATGTTACTTATAGAAAGCAGCAGTAAAAACGATTAAAAAATCTAATAATTACCAAAATCTTCAAATGTAAAATTGTAAAATTTATATATGAAATACATTACAAAAAATTTGTCATTACAAATCTTTACTGTTACTGTTACTGATCCGTTCTACTGAAACAACAACAACAAAGACACGAAACCACAAATTCTCATTAAAATTTTATTTTCAACTTTAGCATCTGAATTTATAGTATTTGTTGTTTTTCAACAACAAAATAAATTTTCTATATAAAACGTCTGCCTCTGACCAAGCATACTTTGTCATACTTTTGTGCACATATGTACTCATTCTCGTTCGTATGTCCATTTGTTCATATCCATGTCCAGTGTGGCCAGTAAACTTTAACATTAATTCTACTCTTCAGGCCAGTATGCCGCATGATTGCTGATATACTGCGGTTAAGAAACCACTAAACTGCACACAGACATTTATATACATACGAGTACATACGAGTACATACATACTCATATCTGTATAATGTCATGAATATTATGACCAGCCCGTTAAACTAATAGACAGCTGTCATTGTAGTTTTATAAAGAAGCATAATAAAAAGAAACCTGTAAATAATATGGTTGCTTTCTTTTTCAAAGCCAAAAAAAAGTAACAGTCTGACTTGTTTAATTACCTACAACTAATAAAATAAATATTGAAACTTAATTTTATTATTATTAATACTTGTAGGACTTCTTAAGAGTCATAAATACCTTATGTCAGCTTTTCAATGACCAAGTTTTTCAAAGCAGGAAGTAAAAAACGGAAGTTGTGTTAATAGATAGTTGGGAAATAAGCTTAAGTAATCAATTATTGTAAGCTGTATAAGGCAAATTAAGGAGGTTTTTAAGAAGATTACTAAATTCATACGTCACGTCATAATGTGTCTACCAGTTTCAAATATCCAGCTTTTAAAAGAACAACTAGTGAAAGTGTCACATGCTGTTGTCTACAATAGATTTGGTGTTCATCTGCAGAAATATATCACATAATTCGTTGTGCATTAGTTCTTTTCCCACTAGGCATATTACAAACTATTCTCAGTGTTTTGCCCTGTTTAGCCCTTTTCGGTCTAGATTTAGCTCGATTTTAGTCACTCAAAACGCGAAAAAAGAAAATTGGCCCTAAACTAAAAAACGCGTAAATCTAGCACGTTTTACAATTATATTTTAGCCCGTTATTACTTTTTGCTTGATATGGCTACATTTTAGTTTTTTGTACTTTTTCTTCCTTTAATCTAAGAGGCCCTTTACACGATGCAATTTTTCATGCAATTAATTGCATGCAATTGCTGTTTGTAGAATGAGGCAGAGAAGCAATAGTGGTAGTTGCACGACTTTCGTTTTTCATGCAATTTTTTCGCACTTTAAACGGATTTTTTTTCAATTTAGCCCTTTTTTCAAAAATGTTTACGGGTTTTGAGTCTCAAAAGTTGGCATCACTGATTTTGGCCATAAATTCTAATAATGAACATGGAGTTACAAATGTCAACTCATCAAGCTGAATCATAATCAGGACTGCCAGATGAATTTCAAAAAAATCCTCAAAATCCCGATAAAAAAGAAAAAAAATCGTCATTTCGAATTTTCAAAATCGTCAAAAAATTGGAAAAATAAAAAATCACTATTTGTTATTTCTAATTTTTATTTAAACGAAAATAAAAAAAATGCAAGTTTATATAGACTCTTCTACAATACTGTACATATCAAAATGCATACATTTTAACTTTTTAACTAAGAAATCACAAAAAATATAATGTCAAACACAACTTGTGTAATATTTTTATAATTTTTACACTTGTCAAGGCAAGTATTTTTGGATGAAAAGGGGGAAAAAGAGCACAAAAGTGGTACAAACTTGACGGTATTAGTCAATTTTCTTATTTCCTTTTGTTGTTTTCATGCATGTTGATTTGGAAGAAAAAGTACGAAAATTTAATTGACGTGTGTAAATGAAGTGGCAAGTTCAAAAGAGTATTGAACAAAAACTGTTTGGCTAAAACTGAAGAATGTGAAACAAGACCTACAGTATTTTATAAACAAATATCTTAATTAAGCATATTTTATTACTTCAGATTAAATTGCAATGTCAAAACAATTTAATTTATTAAGTTTTAAATAACATTTTGAGTACAGAATCCAATTCATCCCTCATATACAGTTGCTTATTTTAAAAGAATTCCGTATTTTTGCTATTAAAATTTCTTTGGCTGAATATTTTTTCGACGGTTTGTTAAAATGGGAGAAGTTTTTGTAGAATTTTCCCGTTGAAATTTAGAAATTGTTTCCTCTAAAACTTTTACTTCACGGAATTCATCATTAAAAATTGCCTTTTATCTTTTTTATCTTTATACGTATTTATCGTATTTTCTACTATACTGACTCAATATTATTTGGAATTATTATACTTAAACTTATTACTTAGTTTTGTTTTTTAAATACATATGTATGTCATGTTCTTCTTAATATTTATGATATTAAATAAGAAAAATAGTTGTTGCTTTAAAAAAAAAGAGAGAATTTGATAGCAAAAATTTTAATAAAACAAACAAATGATAGAAAATTTTAATAATTCAGAAAATCGTCACTTTCAAAGAAAAAATCTACTTTTGAAACAAAAAATCGTCAAAATGACGATAAATCGTCAAATCTGGCAGCTATGTTAGTTAGTTGTTACCACGTCATAGTTATTGTTAACAGTCCACAATAAATAGTAATAAAATAAGGCTAATTTAGTCAATGATTGATTCCGTTAACAACCCCATCGTATACAGAAGATAAAAGACTACTCTGTGGTAATATTTCCGAGGCAGCAGACCTCTGAAGAACCTGAACAGATTAATCATACCCCGGTTGGAATGACAAACTGCATCACATAGTTTCCTTTTGCTTTTGCAACTTCTGTTCATCAATTTTCAGGGGTCTGGTATGAATATTTGCGTTTTGATCATAAATAGTTAGCATCGCTACTGTGATGAAAACGTTAACGAAAGTGATATTGAGGCCTACATTGATGATTGTGTTAATATAGTTGATGTTATAGAAGGTGACTTTAGAGCAGAGTTGGGCAAAGCAGCAGAGACCTTTTTGTATTAAGAGCAGTGTGACCAGATTTTAAAAAAATATAGAGCTAAATCAGGTTAAAAATAGAGCTAAAAAAGGCTAAAAATAAATAAATAAAAGCCAAAAAATAAAGCTAAATTTTTATATTGCTTTTTAATAATATTAATTCATTATTCGTATTATAAATAACACATACTATGTAAAAACCTTTTTTTTTAGTCAAAATTTAAGTAAAATATGTTTTTAATCAGTAACCAAATCAAACTATGTATAGTTATGGAACAAAAATATCTTGATGAGCATTAAATTAAAACACATATTCATGTATAATAATAATGATTATAAAATAATTTTTTGTAATTCTTATGCCAGCATAAGTTAACCACAAAGAAAATAAAGTTAAGAAAAGTCTTAAGACTAAAATAAAATTGATAGCAATTCAAAACTACTTTGGTTGATATATATAAAAATAAAGTAAAAACAAAAAATATAAAATTAACATATAAAAAGTGATATCACATGAACGTATGTATGTATCTTTGTACAATGGTGAACATATATAAAAAAGCTCTTAAAGCTAATATACAAAAAGGAATAAATTCAAAGGCATCGGTTAATATAAAGTATAGTATAGAACAAATTTGGAATCCTATAAGATTTGGATTCTTCGTTTGCACAAATTATGAGTATATTTACTAGATTTAAAAATGTTTAATTCCAAAAAATACTTTTTAACAAGCAAACGAATAAACTTGATAAATATTTGACTACATGTTAAATATTTCCTCAAATGAATATTCGTCTTCCTCTAAAGAGTTCGACAAAAAATCACTATTATTTGTATAAATAGATTTATCAAAATTTTTTATGAGATCATTTGTTATTTTAAAATTATGACAACATTTATTTATTCTTTTTAAGCCACATCTTATATAGAGAAGTGAATTTACTGTATTTAAAGTAAATCTGTTTCTAATTTTCGTTTTTATGAGATTCATTCCGCTGAATACGCGCTCAACTTCAGCGTTACTGAAAGGCAAAACTAAAAATTTCATCACAAAAATAGATAATTCCCTAAAGGGGTTTTCATTTAATGCATTCTTATACTCAAAAACATTGATCCAAAATTCTATTGTTGAATTTTGATTAGGCCACTCGTAACAATTTAATTTTTGCCACTGTAATTCTAAATCAGAAATTTCATCTAGTTTTAAAATTGTCATTTCTTCTTTAAAATTCTCATACAAAGTACATTTTATTTTCTTGAGACTATTTTCTAAACAAAAGAAGTTTGTTTGTTGCAGTGATGAAATATTGTTTGGCAAACGTTGGCGTAATTGATATATTAATTGTTTAATAAAATTTTGGCAAGTACATCTTATATCTTTTTCTGTTTCAGAATCTATTATTTGTCTTTTCGAAATCAGATATTGTTCAAAACTATAATTAAAATAAGGTATTGGAGTTAAAAAATCTTCCAAATCAGATTTTAACGGATCAAAATGTTCAGTTTTCAAAATAATTTGATTTGCAAGATCTTTCAATAATAAATAAACTTCTGAAAGCAATAATGTGGGATCTGCGTCGTTGCTTTCAAACATTTTGTTTACTTTTTGAACATCTGATAGTAACGGTTTCAAAAACTTTAAATAAAGTAAATTCTTTTCATTATACAATTTTTTCAAAATTTTAGCTTGATGACACGACTCAGAAACAGATTATAGCAGATATTGAAACATCGCATTGTTTTCATATATGTGTGTAGATCATCAAGCTGTCAAAAACAATAGTGAAAAAATAACTGCAAATCTCCTACTACCACCTTGTTTAACTTTAAAGAATTACTTGCTGACTTATTGTTTCTGTGATGCCAGATTTTAGCTGTTTGAGACTAGTTTATAAGGTTACCAATATATCTTTATTTTATTGAACTTTCTTTTTTTATTATGTACATATCATAAAATCATTGGAATACAAATAGAAAAAAAGGCTAGAAAAAGCCAAATTCATTTTTTAAAAAAGCTTAAAAAAAAGCTTAAAGCTAAATGAAATATATCAAGCTAAATCCAAAAAAATAAAGCTAAATTTAGCTCGAAAAAAGCTAATATGGTCACACTGATTAAGAGAGAAAATCATAAGCATTTAAAAAGTTGCATAGCGAGGCCTTGCTTGCACAAGTGCTAATCAGCAACTGATATAAATTGCATCTCTGAAATCACAGCAAAGCAAAACACAAAGGCTTATTTTAGTAAAACTCGCAAGTAGGAAACTCACAAGTGGCCAAACACATGGGCTGGAATATTTCAATTTCGCCCTTGAATGCTTTGGACGGTACGACTTGACAAAGAGAAAAACTTAAGATTTTCCTTTTTCTAAATTTAAATTCAATTTATTTAAGTTTCTCAAAAGATTAATTTATACTTTAGCATTTTAACGCCTTATGCTGGGTTTTCACTGTCAGTTTTGTTGTCAAATTGTCTAAATTGTTATGAAATTACCAACAATTTGGACAATTTGAAAACAAAACTGACATAGTGAAAACCAAGCATTAGACATCTAACTCAAATAGCTTAAATCTACTTCTTAAAAACCTTAAAATTTCCTAAGAGACTTGTATAACAAATGTTGTTTTTAATAGCCTACGCAAGCTATCAACGTTTTAGGAGAAAAATTATTTTTTAACTGAATTTACTACAGTTTATGCAAGAATTTAAATAAATAAATAATTCTATTAAATTTAACTTTTGCCTTTCAAAAGTAAAACTTTTTTTATTGCTTTTCATAACATTTGCTGTTTGAGTTAGCTTTTGCTTTACCAACTAAATCCCAAAATTTTATTATAATCCTGACGCTAATTTTTAATTTATTTATAATTGCCAAAAAAAAAAAAACAACCTACAACAAAACTTTTTGACACTTTTAAACGCCAACATCCTTTTCCCCTGCACGAAAAATAATTTCTTGCTAAGTTTACATAAATGTGTCTTATATGATTGTATTACGCAGTATGACTGTTATTACATTAAAATCATCATAATTCCCTTATTTAAAGAAATAATGTCCTTTGGACTTTGCTCTTAGCTCTCGCTCTCGCTCTCTCTCTCTCTCTGCAATATTGCTTTTTTGCTGACTTTTTCAGTTTGTTTTTTGTTACAACTTTTTCACTCATACTTTCTTAAATGGTACATTTTTAATTAGTTCAAGTCATTGTCATTATCGTCATCGTCAACTCCACAGCCAATGGCTTTCTGCTTCTGGTGGCTGGCTGGCCAAAAAGTGTTACTTAAGCATTAAATGTTAAAGGACAATAATAATTGTAATAATTGTATAGCGTAAGCAAATCCTGTAATAATTATAATACTGCTGCTGCTTCTACTAATTAAGCCAATGTTCCACGGTCTGAGTGGCAACCAACAATTTGCTGTTTTTCTTTCTTTGTCACATAATTTTGTTAAGAAAAAAAAAAAAACAACAGCAAATATATAAAGATTGTTTATGTTGTTGTTGCTAATATCGTTGGAGAAATGATGAAAACAAAAATACTGTTAATTAGTTTTAATGTTTACTACAGGCGGAATTCTGCCGAACAGCTTGAAATGTTGTCAGTCAAGGACGAAAGCTTAGAGATGGCAAGCCAGAATACCAAAGAATTATACATAATAGATATGGAAATGATCCAAGTAAACATTTTTAAACAAAATTGTTTAATATTTTTTTATATTTTGTTTTAAAAGAAATGTTAAATCGATTCAATAGTCTAATTTTTCATTGATACAAAATGCTTTAAAACTTTTTCAAGATCCAAAAGTGTAAAAGCGTCTTTAGGCGAGCATGAACTTCAGTGGTGAAAATGGGCTTTGGCAGTTCTTAATCTGTTGATCATTCCGACTAGCAATGCTAGCGTGGAAAGGGTGTTTTCAATTATGAATTGTACGAAAACATGTTTGCTCAATAAAATTCAATATTAACTTTTGGATGTCTTACTTAGGGCTAGGGCGATTATCTTTTTTCCCAACGAAAAACTGTCGATTAAAGAAATTTGGTTTTCTCAATGTCTCATTTGCTTCTATGCTGTCGCAAAACTAACCAGCCCTCATCTGCCGATTATTTATTTGTTGTACGGATAAATTCAATCAGCTGACTGCTGTTCATATTTTTTATGTGGCAATACCTTGAGTGTTTACAAAAAAAATTAAATAGATTTTAGAAAAAATGTTTCATAGAGGAATAACATTAATTTGATGGAGGATGAACTCGAAGAACATGAATTCCAAGTGAATGTTGAAAGAGTTTAACTACCTGGCAGACATGGTTATTATTTATTTTTTAAAATATTTCCCCCTGGCCCACGATGTCGAACGATAACGTTCGCTTAGATAAGACTTAAGACACAAACTTGATTGTGGAATAAACAAACTTGATTGAGTAAAAAATAGATACGATAAAAAGTTTGTGTCTTAGGTCTTATCTAAGCGAACGTTATCGTTCGACCTCGTGGGCCAGGCGGGTTGTTTTTTGATTTTATTTTATGTTATTTTTTCACATTTGGGAAACAGCTGATTTATGTCAACAACTTGTCACTTGAAGACAGAGTTCCTAATTTTCACATAAATTTTAAGAGATATTGCCAAATGAAAATAATGTTTCTGTCGGTATATTGAGAAAACCAAAATTGTTAACGACATTTAGTAACAGGCAGTTTGTCGACACATGCAGAAAACGGGCCTTAGAATTATTAACTTTGTGAATGTTAATCAAATTTGTTTCAACTCATTAGTACCAACACAAAATATGTTAATAAGATTCAATTAATATAATGCACAATGATGAAAATGATACAGATGAAATAGATGAAAAAGAGGTTTACGATCTTATAAATATATGTGTGTAATTAAAAGTATATATGCACATAGTACATACATACATATATATCATATATATATTAATTTCAATTTAATGTTTATAAACTGACAAAAAGTAAATATAATTCTGAAAATATGACGTGGCCAGAGTTTTTTATTTTTATACCCTCCACCACCAAATGTGGGGAATGAGGGTGTATTACGTTTGTCGTTCCCTATGAAACTTTGTTAATATTCATCTGAGACCCAACAAAGTATATACATGCATATGTATATATGTATATGTATATGAAATTCTAAGTCCATTGAGCCATGTCCGTCTTTCTGTCCAGAAAACTGTTTTGTATTTTCTTAGGCAGTTTAGTATTAAAAATCAGCAACATCGGTAAAATAAAACCAGAGTTACGTTATATTTTTAAACATTTTTCTTCCAATTTTTTTAAATATATTCCAGATATTGGCATGAAATTTTTTGCACGTTATTTTTATGATATGAGAAGAAAGTATGAGGAAAATGGTATGTAGCGGTCCATAATTTATTATGGCACCAATAAAAATAACTTCCCGAAATATTGCTCAATTATACATAAATGCCTATAAAATTGGAATATCAAGACAAAATTCAGCAAAAATAAGTTTCATGCAATAAGAAATCGTAAAACGAATTTTTTTTTAGTTCGGTCCATCTTTGACCATAGACCCCATATAAAGTCCACTTCCAAAATTCACTTAAATACGTATAAAACGGCTAAACTTTGACATAAATAATCCTTATAGGTAAATAAATTGTTGTACTAAATTTTATGATGGTCGGCCCATAATTGGTCACAGCTCCCATACAAGGACCGCATCCGACTCAAAACTTTGCATATATCATTTACATACGAGTATGCACAAAAATCACCCTGCAGAATTTTGTGAATTTCGGTGCATATTTAACCGTATGTCCTCCCATGTAAAGCCCTCTTCTGAAAATAACTTTAATACTCATAAATCTCTTATAAATAATGGTACCAATACAAAATTTTACACGAATCATTTACATACATGCCAAAACCACACTGCTGGATTTTGAGAATATCGGTCTATCTCATCTATATAAAGGCCACTTACGAAAATCACATTAATGTGTATCTTGAATATATAGTTATTATGTTGAAATTCGACGTGAAATATCTTCATATGCATACAATTCACTGTTCCAAAAGTTAAGAAGATCGGGCTATAATTTGTCATAGCTGTCATATAAGAACCATTTCCGAAAAACAATTTAACCCACAAACCTTATATCTTATCCTGTTTTATACTCTGTTTGTTAACTTGTTGTGAATATGGAAAAATGTTCTTTTAATCTTATTTATTTGTTTTTTGGCCAAGGTGTTATATTTGAAGTTTTTGTATTTGTTTCCTATGTAAGCTAATTGGGCCTAAATTATTTTATTGTAAATTAAAAACACATTTAATTACAATTTTTTCCCGGCGTTTCGTCAATTTTTTGTTGACTTCTTCAAGGGAATATAATATATATAATATAATACACATATTATATTGTCTCTCAAACAATATATAAAATAATAATAAACTTCGCACTAACACTGAATAGAAAACACAGAATAGCAGTGTTGCCATTTTAGCACTTTCAGTGCTAGATTTAGCATTTTGTTTCTCGAAAATGCATTGAAATTTTTAAAAATTATACTAAATGCTTTTTAGCATAATTTGTTTGATTAAAAAGAATTTTTTTCTCGAAAAAATGTTTACTTTCTTTACTCCAAAAAATACTTTTGGGGGAAAAAAAATAACATTTATTAATATTTCAACTAAATTTCTTTCGCTGTGGTAAAGCTATGTATAGACGATCGTCAGATATTACAACGTTGTCAGATCTAGCAATGTGCTAGCAATGTACTGACATTGAAAACTTGTTAGCAAAAGGTAAATTATCAGTTTAGACGACTACAAGAAAATTTATCTGTCAACCGAAATTGTTTTTCCAAAATGTTATTAATGCACACTTGTTTGCTTATTTATGCATATACAGTGTTGCATGTAGAAATAATTTCTCTGACAATGCTGCCATTGGCAGATGCATAAACTTTGCACATATGACAATGAAAAGTGTTTGACAATTGTCTTAAAACAATGACAATAACAAAATTGTGTGTTTACACGATTGTTAGATGTCTGACAATATTTTAGTCTGCCAATGTACTGAAAATGCTTTTTCTTACAACGTTGGAAGACAAAAATTTTAAGTTCACACGGTTTTCTGAACATTTTCCGGACAACGTTGTAATATCTGACGATCGTCTATACACAGCTTAAGTAAATGAACACGGACATTTTTTAATTAAAATATGAAATGTAATCTATTAAAACAAGTCAACAATTGTTATAAACAAAATTAGAAAAAAAAACTATAATTTATATTTGTAACATTTGAAATAAAAATTGTATTGTTACATTGAAAAACTTTAGCTCTTTTTTTCTTCTGTAGAACATTTTAGCACTTAGTTTTTCAAGTTTTAGCATATTTTGAAATTCATAGGGATATACATACTAGTCCTATAACCAGTATAGTTTTTGTGTTTCTTATTACGTTTAGGTGGAGGGTATTAAAGATTTGGCACAGCCGAATATTGCACTCTAACTTGTTTTTTTACGATTTCTGGCTGTTTCTGGCAATTGCTATGGCGACGAAGATGAAAAAAAATCTGACAACCCTGGTCAACACTCCTCAGTAAAGTTTTGGCTATTTAGCTGCCTGTTATGCTTGATTTCGAATACATTAGATTTGGTCTTGACAGTTATTTAATAAATAAAAGTTCCACATCTGAAATAATATGTACTTTCTAAAATATACCAAACATATTGTAAAATTTCCCTTTGTAGCTTTCAACATTTTATCAGTAATTAACTGAAAAGATAAATATCTTCATTACACTGATTATGATGTCTGAACACTAAATAATGTCTGTTTTTAGTTGTTGTTTTCATAAGGACAATTGGAATATCCCTTTAAAAAAATCAAACTGCCCGCATGTGTTTAAAGAAATATATTTGAATTAAGTTGTTGTCTTTTAGTTTTCATAATACAAGTACTATTGGAGAAACAACACACGCAATCATCTGAGTCCCAAAAAAAAATAAGAAAAAAACAAACGTAACAAAATAATCAAGAACTAAATAGAGAAAGAACCCAAACGCAAAGAAAAACCACAACATGCTTAAGATAGAATCTTGAGAAATACTGATATACAACAACTAAATGGTGTGCTGTCAAAGAAGTTAAATGTGGCCTGCATATGTGTGTATGACTAGATTGATATTAAGGACATCAAATCAATATCCTTACACACACATATACTCACTAAATAAATACTTGTATACAGACAAGGGCATGCCCAAACTAACTAGAAAAAGTATTTAACATCAAAAACATATTTATGTGGCATGTTTTTGGGGTGTAGCCTGAGCGATAATGTGTGTAAATGTCCTTTGGTTTCAATAACAGTTTCTTTTTATTTCCTTTTTTTTTTTGTAGAAGATTTTGTTTCTATTTCTTAGCAAATTGTGCAATTGTTTGTTTTTCTTTCTTGATTTTGTTTGCTTGCTTTCGCTCATATTGATCCCTTTTGCCTAAGGATAAAATTATCCTTTACGTTTTTGCTTGTCGCAGTTTGTATGCGTGTGCCATTGTATTGTATTGTGTTGGGTGTTGTCATAAAGAAAACAATATCCTGACCAGATAAGCCAAGCAAATGTTTATGTTTATCTTTATATTTATTTTATTTTTTGAATTGCAGTGTAGTGACGTAGCCTTGCTTGAAGTATTCATTAAGACTTGATTTTATTTTATGCTAGTCCAGTTCCTGTTTCACAATTTTCTTGATTTCTTTCTTATTTTCTTGCCTGAGGTTTTTGTTGTTTTAGGAAATGACAATAAATATAATCTCAAATCAATATAATGATGACAAATTTATCAAGATTAAACATTGACCAGAAATGCTAAACATTAAGGATAATTCTCATCAGCAGTCGTAATGTATGCTAGTCAGTTTGCTGGGCAATAATATGAAATTGTTAAGAAACTGAATGCTAATGGCAAAGATTTTTGTTTGATTTTTCTTTGGTTTTTGAAGTTTGTCTTAAGACAGCTTTAAATGAGAATAAACAAATATTTTTAGGGAGAAGTGTAAAAGCATTAATGCAAGAAACAAAATAAATTTCTTTATAAAGGGTGATTCAAGTATAGATAGATATAGACTATTTTCAATAGCCTTTTTTTGACAGATCACGTGTGACGCGTATCATGCTGTCATGTTATTTTTGTTTGGTTTTTGTTTGGCAATTCATAATGGAAAGACTTACGCCTGAACAATGTTTACAAATCGTTCAACTTTATTACGAAAATAAAATTCACGTTCTGTGAGGACTGTGTTTCGTGCACTTTGCTTAACTTATGGTCAACATAATCGGCCAATTGAGCGTACTATTCGCAATACCATCATCCATTTTGAGACCCATCATTCAATATTGGATAATATTTGACCTAATAGACCACGTCCAGCACGCTGTGAAGCAAGTAATGTTACCGTAGCTGAGAATGTACATGAAGACCGTGGAGAATCGATGCCTTAAATTAAAGCTCGTGATTTCGGCGATATTTGGTTTTAGCAAGACGACGCCACTTCCCACCTTCCCACTTCGCATCAATCAATGGATTTATTGAGACAAAACTTCGGTGAGCACATAATTTTATGTTTTCGGCCGGTCGATTGGCCACCAAGATCGTGTGGTATCACACGGTTAGACTTTTTCCTGTGGGGATATGTAAAGTTTATGCGGTCAAACCCGCTTCGATTCAAGCCTTGTAGGAAAACATCACACGTGTCATTCGCCAGTTATGAGTCGAAATACTCGATCGAGTCATCGAAAATTGGACTCACCATTTGATAGACATAATCTTCGAAAAAGAAATGCCAAAGAATGTTCTTTCAAATGATAATAAACATGCCCCATTAAATTTGAATTTTCTTTGTTTTTTTTCATTAAAAAAAGTAGGGAACCTCAAAATGTATCACGCTTTACATTACGATTTAGTTCATAGGAATTTCAATATAGTTTTCGGCTGGTAACTGATCATGTAGGGCCACACCTTTCAAGAATTACATTAAGAGTTGTTGGTTAAATTTCATGAAATGCTCGGGTGATAATTGTAACAGAGGGTCTAGATCACTGTATACTAACCGTCTATATCGTTTTCAAATATTGACGCCGAGAATTTATTGGAAAGTTTAAAAAAACTTACAATTTCGTATAATTATGGTCCTGATGGTGTTCCTAGGCAGTATTATACACAATTGTGCTCAATCCTTGTCATATCCAAATAATTATTTTATTCAACACATCCATTAAATATGGTTATTTTCCGAGAATTTGGATCTCTTCATTCATAATTCCATTATTTAAAGCTGGTAATAGATCTGATGTGTCAAACTGCAGAGGTATTGCTAAGCTTAGTGTAATACCTAAGATTTTTGAGCACTTTATCACTGATTACATGTGTCATCAATCATTGTCTATATTTTCATCATCTCAACATGGATTCCGTATAAGTTGCTCCACCATAATACTGTGTTCAGATATGAAACTTAATTGAGTCAATATTCGGTTAATTGACAATATTATTTTAAGTGTTCAGGCATACACAATTTTCAGCTTACTCAATAATCATTTGACAGCTGGAAAACAATACAAAAAATACTCTAAATGGTTGTTGTGTTTCTATGTAAACAAACTTACCTAACCATTGACTTTTTAATGATTTTTTTTTGTTTTCTTTTGTTGACATTTGCCATTTTATACAATTTTGTTCACTAAACACAGTTGTGAACAGTGTTGCATTTGAAATCTTACTCAATATTATAACAATTTCGTTTTTATTGCGCAATAATTAATTAAGATTTTATATGGAATATTGAGCTGAATAATGGCGTTAATTGCGATTATCGCAATTAGGGTTCATATCTGAACATGCTATAACAAATGTCCTACAACTTATCATCCTTGTTAACCAAGGCTTTGTACAAACTGGATAACAAATTGATGCCGTTTATATCAAGTTTTTAGTAAAGCTTTTGATAAAGTAAATCACAAACTTTTTATTAAACTGGAACCAAGAAGGTTTTACAGCTTGCAGTCTAAATTGGATAAAATCTTATCTTGTGTATAGAACTCAATGCGTAGAATTTAATAAAAAATACTCTAAAAATATTTTGGTTATCAAAATAATCGATTTTCTGAGTCATAATTACTCGTAGCTCCCATATAAGGACCACTTCCGAAAATCCAAATGTTTATGGTAACTAAATTATTGTTAAAATCAAATTAAAATAACAATTATTTGTGTATCACAACAATATATGTATTGTTACCAAAACCACAGTATAGTTGTCGTAACCATGTCCAACCATATTTTTTTCTCTGCGTGTACACATCAAAAGACTTATTAAGAGTAAATCCTTTGTCCTGTAGTTTCATCATACTTTTAAACAAACAACCTAACCACAGAAATCTTTATTTATGCCAATCGTTTGTGTCATAAATCAATAGTTTTGAAACAATGTGCAATTAAATAAACAAATTTAAAATAAGGCCACTTATCGCTCTTCTCTCTGCCGTTTCATAGTTTATAACTAAATAACTGGCACATTTAATGCATTTTCCTCAAATTCCCCAAAGAGCCATAAATACAACATACAGCTATTAACAAACAAACAAACCAACTCCTACCACATCATCATTATTAACTTTTAGTATTTATCATAATTTTTAATAAAATTTATTTAACATCCTTTTCACTTTTTTTTTTGCCTTCACACTCTCAAAACAACACCTCTTTCCTTTTACAGCCTTTGGCAAAAGGTGGCGTTTCCTTATTTCTAACAGTTGTTTTTTAATATTTAAATAATTTTGTTTCATTCCACTTTCCTTTGCTTTAATTTAATATACAATTTTCTTTACTTTTATTTTTCTGGTTAGTTGTTGCAAAATTTATGCAAGTTTTTATAAACTTATCAACGTCGTCATCATCTTTGACCCAGTTTTCAGTTTTGCTACAAAAAAAAAACACACATTTTCTTTTATAAATTTTTCTTTTTGATGGCATGCAACACAGACACAAACCAAAACAGTCAGCCAAACAACCATCTACGTACTACGTACCCCTTGTTACTCATTATTCAAAAAAGCTGGAATTATATAATGTATATTATTTCTTGCTTGTGTTGTTTTTTTGTTTTAAAGCGATAACTAGTATAATTTACTAAAGTCTTTTGTTTGCTTAGTTTTTAGTTTTTGAATTTACATAAATAACATTTGCTTGTTTTTCCAACAATTTGTTGGTTTTTGCTGTAATTTTGAGCAAAAATAAACATATCAAGTTGATATTGTGTGCTTACTTAATGGAAGCTAGAATAAAGGAGACCATATTGAAAAAGTTGTTTATATAAGTCCCAATTTACACAAAGCAATTCATTAAGCTAAGCTGATTACATTTTAGATAACGGGGTGAGGGTACACACTTGATTGTACTGGCAATTCCTGTTACTCTCTTATTTGTTTTACATATGTATGTGTAATGTGTATACTGTCAAATAAAAATAAGAGCATTCACAGCAATAACAGTTGTGCTGTGTGAACACCGAAGCAGTTTCAAAATATTGTATCAATCTTTTCCATAAAAATTGCTTTATGCAAATTAGAACTAAGCTTGAATTGTGAATATTTTCAGACCAGTTTCATTCTTCGTAAAAGCTATTAAGTTTTTCAAAAATCTCAGGTATTTTCGGTTCAATCACAGGCCTTTCTGTAGTGCAATTTTTGTTTCAATCACAGGTCTTGATAAAGTTCAATTTTAGCGTTAATCTTACGTCTTTCAATAGTTAAATTTCAGCTTCAATCGTAAGTCTTTTCATAATTTCTATTTTCATATTTCTATAGTTAAATTTTAGCTTCCATTGCAGGTCTTTCTATAGTTAAATTTTAGCTTCAATCGCAATTCTTTATAAAGTTAAGTTTAAGCGTGAAACGTAGGTCCTTATAAAGTTAAACTTTAGTTCCAATTGTAGGGGTATTTAAAGATAAATTTTAGCTTTGAACGTAAGTCTTTGTAAACTTCAATTTTAGCGTAAATTTTTGGTCCTTATAAAGTTAAATTTTAGTTCCAAGTGTAGGGGTCTTTAAAGATCAATTTTAGCTTTGAACGTAGGTCTTTGTAAACTTAAATTTTAGCGTACCAATGGCTAATTCGGGGTTGAGAAATTCCATTTTTTTTTTAAAATTGTGTTATATTTCAAAGGCAGTCTACTACGTTGAGTTTCCTCGAGTACAGTTATATAAAATTGCAGACAATCAGATTTAATCTGGTAGGCACTGGATTTTGGGAATATTTTTAGTAAAGCTAGATTTACACGATTGAAATTTTCTTCAAAAATACTCTTCAAAATGCTTCAAACTCGTGTAAACAGCAAAATTTCTTCAAAATTTATTTAAATTTAGTTATTCACTTCCTACATAAACATCTTCTATTGGTAATGAAATATGAGGAAATCTTACAATTACATCAGTCGTTAACGATTCTATAGATAGATTATTATGTTACACTGAGAAAAATTGTTTTCTTCATCATTAGATTTTTTTTTGTTTTACAGAATTGTAGGTAATTTGTAATGTAAATTAATATTTTCTTAATTGATAATTATAAAAATTCTTACAAAATTTTCAAACATACAAAATCTGTCATTTTTTCCAAAAAAAAAAATCTGTACAAAAAGGGAAAATCCCTACGCTTGGCAACACGGGTTCAAAATATTATCTGATATTTTATTACCATGTTATCGGTCAAGATATTTCAAACTTATTTTCACAGTAAATAAATAATTTCCTGAGGGAGTTATAAACAAGTGTCTCAGCTGGTTACCTTAATAATTATTATAAGTTTGTAATGACTCAAGTGTTAAGAAAACTTGGAAAAACTTTTGTGCTTGCACAATGTTAAAGCTAATTAATACACTTCTCTACATATAACAACAAATATACAAAAATGTAAATTGAACAATTTTACTCTTAAGTTTTGAGGGCTGATATTTAAGAGAGTAATAATAAAACTATGTTGTAGATAGCCAAGGATATGGAAAAATTACTTAGTCTTAAGTAAACTTTAAGAAGTTTGCTAAATTATATATGTACATACATTTACAAAAGAAACAGAAAACAAAAATTGTGGCTTGCATAAGGTAGAGAAGAGTGTTGCGTTTATTCTTCAGATTCAGCAAATTAGTTTACTTACAGAATAGCTGATTTTTGTATTATAATTTACCACTTGAAAGTATTTCGCTGTTTTGTTTTAATTTTTGCTTCTGTTTTAGTTGTGTATTCGCTTACAAGTTAGCATCTAAGAAGCGCTTATTTGACTAGCTCAATACATTAAGCAAATGTTTTTTACTTAAGTGCTTTGCTATAAAACTCCTTTTTATACTTTGACTCATCATCTTTCCCTCTTACATGGCAAACCACTAACCACTAACGCTTAACAGTTAGTTGTGCTCTATTTAAGCTTACAACTATAAAGTTAAACCTTGGTTTTCCAGAAAATATACATATGCAAGTATTTGACAAACAAACTCTATCTAATACTGTGCAGCTTTGACATGATGTTTTATTTGCAAAAATCTGCTGCAAACCTCTGTGCATAAATTCTTAATTTACTTAGAAAAACTTCTGACAAATTTCAAACGAAAGTTTTGATAAAAGCAGATATATCTGCAAACCAATACAACACAATACTAACTAACCGTGGGAAAAAGTGTTTCCCAAATCAAGGAAATTTTGTAATAAACAAAAAAATTAAATTAAAATTGAACTATAGAAAGTCCTACCAATAAAGTTAATATTTACGTATAGGAATACGATACACACGTTTGAAGATAAAATGGAACTTTCCAAGCCCATACAATTCAAGCTAATTTTGAACTATAGAAAGATTGATTGTTACGATTGAAGCTAAAATTGAACTATAGTATAACCATGAATGAAGCTAAAATTTAACTATGGAAAGACCTATAGGTGAAGCTAAAAATTTACTTTATAAGTCTCTACACTTGTAATTAAAATTCAACTTTGGAGAGACCCACGATTGAAGCTGAAATTGAACTACAGGAAGATCTACTATTGAAGCCAATATTGAACTGTAGAAAGGCCTATGACTGAAACAAAAAAATTCAACTTTATAAGCCCCTACAATTGAAGCTAAAACTGAACTTTAGAAAGATCCTCGATTGAAGCTAAAATATAAATTTGTAAAGACTAGTATTGATATCTTTTAAACAAAAATATTCCCTGTAACTGTTTAATCCTTGCTACTCCTAATTGAGAATTCCTTCTTAATACTAAAGTGTATCCTATATATGTACTCCACAGTTATGTGTTGATAACAGTTGGATGTATATTTTGTAGTTTATATTTTATATGTTTTTTTTATGTGAAATATTTCTATTTTCCATGCAGTACCTACAGTACACAACCAGTAGAGAGGTAAAATTTTATTATGTCACTGTGTCATGTGTCAACTGATAGTGACATCATGTACCAGAGGGATAGAAAATACAAACACAAATAGGAGATTACAAAATGTTTAATGTCAAACAAATAAGAACTAAACTTTAGCAGAAATATAATATATGTATGTTTATATAAAGTTGTTTCCTAAATAATAATGAATAGTTGGAAAAATAGTTTAAGTAAAGACTTGTCTTAAGAGGAAGCAAATTTCAAGGGAATAATATGAGTTATAAAAAGAAAATTTGAGCAGAGTTGAGTAGTTAACACGTGTTTTAATGTAATAAATGCAAACAATATTGTTTCTATAATAAATGCATTTTAAGCTTAATTAATATGCATGTAACACTGTGCCATCATAATCTTAATAAGTTTCAATTGTTTTAAATTTGTGACATGTACACGCAGAGAAAAAATATATTTGTATGTGTTTACCACAACAATGTCAATGTCAATTATTTATATAATTGCGGTAACCATAATATGATTAAGTTACAATTTATATGATTACTATAATCATATACATATATTATTGTAGTAACCATGTATATATTTGTGGCAATCATATTTATAATGAATCCATTTTTCATAATTTGTTGTTCTTTTTATTATGACACAGAACAACATAATATGATATAATCTTTCATCATAAAACTGATTACTATAACCCTACATATAATTATTATAATCATGTGTATCGTAAACATAATCGTATTATGATTGCAGCAATCATGTAAATAGTTACAGTGACTATAATATTTTTACAAATGTTTTAAAAATATTCAAATAGTTGTGGTAAAAATGCACAACAATATTTTGTCTCTGAGTGTAGCTAACAGGAGAATTATATCATTTTACTTTTGTATTTTATATAATTTATTAAAACATGAAATTGAATATAATTTAAAACATGAAATTGAATAATTTTAATAAAATTTTATAACAAGCAGTTACACCAACTTAATATGTGTGATAAAATATTGAGTAGGATAGGGCTTTATCTTACTATAATATGATGATATGGCGTTGCATTTTTTTAATGAACTCGTAGTTTACAGTAAACTGACATACTGCTGGGTACCTAGTTATGTAGGTCACGCCGGTAACGAACGCGACAATTATTTAGTCAATAAAAACCCCGATGCGCACTCGTAAGCACCTAAAGATTTCATTCTTTCTTTGGAAAATATTTGTTTTTCAGTTGAATCATAATTCCCCGACATTGGAGTTTCTTATTTGGACAGAGTCCGAACAGTTTATTACTGTATCCAAACAAAGACACTTTTAGTCAAGAAAATTCTTTAATGTTAAATACAAAATTGAATCTATCGTTTTTATTAATTTTCGCCAGCAAATTAACATTTCCCCTAAAATTTAAGTTAATAAGTAAACCATTAAAAAGATTCATAGAAGTCTTAACGATGTAGAATCACCATAAGATCATCGGTAGTTTGACACTAAGAATTAACAAAGTTAATAGCTTTTAAATTTGTTTTCTCCGCATTGAAGCTGTTCTTATTATTTTTCAACAATAAAATTTTTAGAACTTTAGATTTGAAAAGAAAATGGCCACAGAAAATCGAAATCGCAATTTTGTTGTCTAATTTTCATTTTGTAGCAACTGTTTGAATTCTTGTTTAAATTTATACTTGTCGTAAGGCGTTTAAGTACTGTCACAACGTGATCACAATCACAGATTTTACAAGGTTTTAAACATTGGACCGAAATTTTTATAGACACTAGTCTTGAAGTAGTGTTTATCAAAGTTAAGGTACGGTCACACTTAGCATGTATTTACTCAAAATAGCATAACCACTTGTTTTAGCACTAATTTGTTTGATGTTGTTTACTCTTACAAGAGCTTGGCCAGATTAAAAAAAAATTGAGTATATCAACCCTATCGTGAATAAAAATTCCACGTAAAATTTGTTCACTTTTATTTTTTTAACATTGAATTTAAATAGGAAAATGTGAAAAGTGGACAAATTTCACGTGGAATTTTTATTCACGATAGGGATGTATGTATGCAAGATTTTTTGTAGAACATTGCCGAAAATTATTGTGTTCCATTTTGTTTGTAAATTATTTTGTTTAACATTAAACCTAAAATTTTAAGTTTTATTTATTAGTTTTATTTTTATGCAATAAAAATTACACAAGGCACAAATATGTTGTAATTTGTGCTCCCCACTGTATGTTTCTAAAACAGTTAAAAGTGTTTAACAGGGATTGAATGAAAAGCTCAAACCGACAAAATTAAATCAAGAGATGAATTCAAGACCAATAATGATAAGAACTCAATTAGAAATTGTCGGGCCTGTTTTATGTTGAATTTATAAAATACATGGTTTGAAAAGTTTAAGACCCTCAAACATATTTTGTTCTTTAAATGTGCAATCTTATTTACAAAACCCTGAAACATGCGTCATTGCTAAATTTGCACAAAGTCCTGGGCAGTAGTTTTATGTCGCTGAGACATTGAAAAATTTTTCGCAACAAATTTAACCAAAACCATGATAAAAATATTTATAAATAAGCAAATGGGATCCATATTTATTTGCATTGGCATCAATTAACTCAAATTTTTTACATAAAATATTGTCTTCCAAAGAAACTGCTTTAATATCTGAAATAATTGACCTCCCTTTACTAGCCTAGCCAACAATAAATAATTACATGAGTAAAAAGGTCATAATCAGAATGACTATGACTCCAGAGCCCAAAATTTCTATCTCCATTTGATGACCTGAAAATTTAAAATACTATTTGCAACAGTTACTATGTGGAATTATTCACTGTGGGATTTTTTTTTATAAAAAGCTGTTTCATTCACCTCTAACATTACAAAAATATGAACCTGAGATAAAACGTCATATTTTGGTGATATCTCTATTATTTTTCAAAGTTTTATAGCAACTATAAAATTTTCACTTTTTTAAAAATATTTTCGAACTCTTAATATATGCTTTTTATTCTTCACAATTTTATATACAAAACATCTCATTACTGAAAGTAATGTCACTTCTAAAGCTTGCAACAGAAATTATTCCTCATTTTACGTAATTTCCCAACAAACCCAACGTAATAATTATTATCTGTGTTGCATCAACATATTTATTACAGCAACCTACTTTCCACATTGACCTTTCACCTGACAAGGCAAAGTGTTAACTGAATGCAGTTTTAAATTTAATGAAAACTAACTGTAATGTAAAATAGAGTAGCTCATAATTATTAGCTGTTGTTTTGTAATAAACTCTCGCTCTCTCTTACTGTAAGAGTCTTACAATTACTCGCGCACTTGCTTTTTACATTAATAATGTTCTCTCTATTATTGTGTTTACTCTCTTTCTCTATATTGTAATAATAAACAAAAGAAAATTTCCCTTGGAGGAAAAATTGAAATTTTCTTTTGTTTTGTTTTGTTTTGTTTTTGCATTTAACAAGTAGAAATTTAAATTTAGGAAAACTAGAGTGGAAATTGAGTTAATGGTGAGTTATAAGTAAGTTAGTTATGAGTGTTGTGTGAATTAATTATGAGTTAGTTGAGAGTTTTAAAAATGTGTTTGATAAAAACAATAAAATTGTAAAAGATTGAGCTTAAAGAAAGTGTAATTGCTTAGAGTGAAATTGTCAGAGAGTTTTGGTTTATTGGTTATTTTAGAGTTTTTATTGAGTATTGAGTTTCTGTGTAGTTTTTGGAAATTATTGAGTTAGTTTTTTGTGATTTTTGGTTTAGTGTGAGTTTTGTTTTTAGATTTTTGTAAATATAAAGAGATTTTATAGATTTACAATTCAAACTCATAAATTCTCATTTTTTAACTGCCAGTCTATGGGTTTTACATGCATCTTATCTCTACTTAAGAAAAAGTTGCAATATTTTTGTTGCTAATGATTTTTTTGGTCAGAGATGAAATGAACTAAGTTTTTTTAAACAAACTTTTTTGTTAAAATAATGTGTAAAAAAATGATTTTGTTTATGGATGGAGATAAATGTTATGAAAAAAAAATACAAAAACAATATTTTTTAATAATCTTGAAATTATTTTTCATAGTTTTTTAAGTTTGTAACGATTTGCTACAGAATTCTTTAATTTTTAGTTTATTTACAAAATTATTAATCAAAAATAATGTAATTAAACATTAAGCAAGACTAAGTAAGAAATTGGGTTAAAAATTCAACATTTTTAAAAGGAAATATTAAGATATTTAAACTGTTTTAAAGAAATTTGTTAAATTTTTTCTTTTAATTTTGAAACTTTGTGGACTAATCAGTTTGTTACAATTTGCTTGCAACTTATTTAAGTTATAAGCAAATAAAAGCAAGGACGTTAAAAGTTATTAACATTTTAACAAGACATATTTTCCACTTATTTTCTAACTTAAAAAATATAATTTGAGAAACATTTGTTTTAAAAAAATTAAAGTCATTTAAATTACTAATATTTTTTCAGAACGGAAGAAAAAGATTTAAATTGAATTATAAAACTTTTAAATTCTGTTAACAAAATCTGATAATTTCTTGAATATTTAAAATTTGCTTAATCATTTTTATATTTTTGAAAAGTAGCTACAATTTTCTTTTTGCTGATATAAAATATGTTGACTTTTTTTACTCAATCTAAATATTTGAAAGCCAAACTTAAAATACTTTAAAATTTTGTTCACTCCTTATAAATTCACAATATATTAAATTATTTTAATTCTTTTTACATGCTTTAAAACTGCATACCTACAATTTCCTTTTTTACATATAAAATATGTCTACGTTTCTTACTCAAGCCAAATAAATGGTTAAAAACTTGAAAGAACTTATAACACCTTTTTCTTGCTGTAAAAATTTAGAATACATTTAGTTTACTTAATTTATTTTACATTTGTTTAAAAGTTTCTGGCTTTTGTTATAATATTTTATTTAAATTTGTTCATATATAGAACAAGATGAAGACACAATACTCGTATAACTAAAGATACTTTAGAAATTACTTGAACAGCTCTAGCAAAAAGAAATTCAAATAAAAATAATTTTAATTATTTCTTTATCTATCGAAAATAGTTACAATTTCCTTTGCAATGTTATAAAACAAATCATACTTTTTAATTAAATCTAAAATTGAACTAGAGAAACTATCTAATGATTTAATTTTAATACGATACATACGATTGCAACTAAAATTAAACTATAGAAAGATCTACAAATGCAGATAAAATTGATTGAAGCTAAAAGAGAAGTTAAAATTGAACTATATAAATACCAAAATTGAGCAATAGAAATACTTAAGATTCTAACCAAAATTAAACTTTATAAAGACCTACGATTTGAGCTAGAATTTAATTTTATAAAGAACTAAAATGGAAGTAAAAACGTTATTGATATAAAGACATAATCTAAAAAATAATATTTCTTAGTGAATACTTCCTAAATTTTGTTTATTATTTTTATTTGTATTATTCTCAAAATTTCATATTTAATTTACACATTTTGCTCTTTTCTTTATAATATTTAAAGATTATTTAAATTTTTTACACAATACTTTTAAAAAAGACATTATTTTTAATGCTGCTTTAATATTTTGCATTTAAACAAGTCATGACCAAAAACTAGGTCAGTATTATTTTTCATCATGTTTTTTGAAATAAGCAAATACTACAAGCAAAATGCTTTAAATACTACAGAAAAACAACAAGCAGAACTCCTACAATCCAAGATACAAGCATTAGAAATAACAAGCAGTTGAAATGAAAATAAACACACATACTAGCTAAGGAATATCCTTAAGCAAATAAATATCCTTTAGGAATAAATCCCATTTAGATATGAAAACAATACAAGCAAGCAAAAAACAAAAATAAACACTCGCACAGGCAACAATTACAACAAAGAAGAGAAAAAAATTAAAATAAACAAACCCATATAAAGAAAATAACAAAAGCATATTTTAACAGTGTGAGAGAGAGAGTGAGAGGAAGTGTGATAAAACTCAACTCTACCTGTTAGAGGCAAAAGGAAATTTGTATGAAAAATAACTTTACTAAGGAAGTTTTAGAGAAATCAAGTTACAATAGAGAGAGAGCATAATTAAATTGAGAGAGAAAATATTTACAATGTTTTGTGATTTTTAACAACAATTCTAATGATACTACTAGCAGAAATGTTATCATCAGAGCATAAATTTACAAAAACAATCGGTGCGATTCCTTTTGTTGGAACAAAAAGCAACAACAGCAAATATCTCTCTGGAAGGAAATTTCATTTCGTTTGTGTTTAAGCAGCAAAATGCAACATGCTTAACATGACTCCAAACTAAACAACATCAACTGAAACTTATAAACAGTTTCATTCTTGACAGCAAACACAACGGTTGTGTTTTCGGACATTTACTAACGGCACAGAAAATTATTTTTGAAACAAATATTTCTTTAACAACTAACGAAACGAACAAAAATTACGTGAAACAAAAAGAAAAATTTAAACTTAATTATTTTAACAACAAAATAAACATAAAATCCATGTTTTATGTATAATTCATATAAAAGTGTTTAAACCAAAATCAAACAAATTAAACCAAAGTTACAAAAATAAACACCACCAAATATACTTTAAATATTTAAGCAAAACTAAAATAAAAATAAAAAAAAAAACTGAAAATGGCTTTACCTACCACCACCTTAAGCCCGGATTACCAAGAGGCTTCCACCTTAACTTCCATGCAGGAAGACACTCTTACTGCTTCACCCACAATTATGGATATGTGGATGTCTCAGTTGCAAAAAGATCATCCGGAAATCTCCTTTGTCATACCTAGTCAACATGATAATCAACATATCGACAATATGATGCAATTTAAACATCTACTCGAACAGGTGGGCAATACAGCCTATGATACCATTACATCGGGTTCACAACATCATGAAACTAATGTTTTGATTGACTCTTTGGGTCAGACCATTACCCACGATCAGATCTCAAATAGTGCTGTTTTGAATATGGCTGATTTGAAAAATAATGCATTGACGGGCTTGGAAAGATTTTTCTCCGGCACCGATATGCATTCATTGATCAATTATTTGTGGGTTGGCGTAGTCACCTCGTTGATAGTGTTGACGGTGATTTTTGTGCTGTTTAGCTGTTATTTCTACAGAAAGTTTCGCGAATGGAAGAAATGCAGTAAGTATTTCATTTAAATAGAAAGAAAAACTTTAAACGAAAATCGACAATGGCAAAAGTTTGCTTAAATATTAAACTTAGAAAAAAATCTACAAATTATAACGAAATTGAGGGTGATAAAGTTTCCAAAAATAGTTAAAGATGAAATCTTAAGTGTAGAACTAGAACAAAAATTGTGCTAAAACTGACTTAAATTTATTTAAATAAAATAAACTATAAAACCAAAAATATGAACATAAAAATCGAAAAGTTAAAAACTTTTAAACAATTAAAAATTAAATCAAATCATAAATTAAAAAGAAAAAAAGTTAATGAAATAAAAAATTCATTAAACGTTTTAACCCAAACAACTTCAATTTGACGAAAACAACTAAAATTCCTAGTTAACTAAAAACTAAAATTCTTAAAAATAACCTTAAAAATGCCATAAATTTAAACAATGAAACGCAAAAGTTACAACAAAATTTCATTTAATAATATTCTATAAAAGAATTCTTAACTTCAACAAAAAAAATATAAAGTAATTGTATAATTTCAAATAATTTTTCACAATTTCAGTTTTTATCAAATTTCCAAAACTCTTAAATTTTGAAAACTATTGCCTATATTTAGGGGTTAGCGAAATATTGAAAATTTTTATAAAAGATATTTACAAAATAAATTTTTTGAAAATTTCTAATTTTTTAAACTTCAACAAAAAAATATAAAATAATTGTATAGTTTCAAATAATTTTTCACAATTTCAATTTTTATCAATCTTATAAAACTCTTAAATTTTAAAAAATATTGCCATCATTTAGGAATTAGCAAAATATTCAAGAACTTTTTTTATAAAAGATATTTACAAAATAATTTTTTTTAAAATTTCTAATTTTTTATAGTAATTCGAAAAAATTTCGGTTTTTATAATCTAAAAAATTTTCTTTAACAAAATATTGAAATTAAATGTTTTTTAAATATTTTTTTAGAGACTTCTGTTTTTCTTAATCAAAAATTAAATAATTAATTTTTGAAAAATATTTAATGAAGAAAAAACAAATTTAATTAATTTTATTGAATTTAGAAGCTTTTTCTGGAATTATAATTTTAGTTGTTAAAACTATTTTAAAAAGTTTTAAAAACATTGCCTACTTATAGGGGCTTGGCAAAAAAAAATAATTTTTTGCTTAATTTTTGTTTTGGTCAACAAATTTAAAAAATTGGCTTTTTTTTTGTTTTAAAATAAGCTAATTTTGGTTTTTGTGAGATATTATTTTTTTTTTAAAGAAAATGCTAACAACAAGAAATTAAAATGCAAAAAACTTAATTTTAAAGTTTATTTTATATAAGATTTTCAAATCTTAAGCTTAGCTGAAGCTTTTGTTTAATAATGAAAATAAAAAAAAAATAAATTGTTTACAATTTCTATGGGGTTCTTTTAATATAATTAAGTTTATATGTTTATTGTCTATTTTTACAATATTTGTTCAGAAAATTCTTTTTGCTTTGAATAATGCACTGCCTTTTCTTTATTTACCTTCAAACAACAATAGCTTTTGGCTACAAATAATTCTAACCAGCCTTAACATTATTTACAACTTAATTAAACTGCTAAAGCAATACCATAGATAAAACGTATTACATCTAACAAACAGGCCTGCTTTTAGGCTGGCAAACAACCATAAAACACTGTATGAAAGCCCCTTAAGAAAACCATAAAATGTAACAAACTAATTGATTACAAATAAACCTTAATTCAGCTACCTGTTTGTTTGCCAAGCAAAAGGGAAATGCTCGTACAAAAAAAAAAAAACATTTGACAGATAAATGAATGTTAAACATAAACCGGAATTTATTTTGTGTTCTAAAGCTAAACAGCCTCAAAATAGGCTACAACTTGCTTTGTTGGTTATTTATTTATTTATTTGTGGCAAATATTCAAGCAATAAATTTTCGTTAAATAATACAGCAAGCAAAATAAATAAGTAAAAATACAAAAAAAAAAAAACTTTGTTAGTTAACTGACAAGTTTGTAGTAGTTTTTATAAAGCTAAAAGTAAAGAAAGTAATTAAGAGCCTATATTAGGGGGCAAACGATGTAATATACTTTAAGAAAGTTTGTAGAAGTTTATGGTGAGATTTTTTTTTTTTTTTTTGGAAAAAAAAGTAAGCAATTTTGACACTTTTCTTTAAAATAAAAAGCAAACAAACATAAATCAATTATTTGTGTGTTTTTTTATAAAGCCTAATTTTAGGGTCAACAACAAACTTTTAAGCAAAACACATCTGTTGCTTTTAAACTTTAAAGATTATTTTGCATAAAAAAATGTTTAGTCTGTTTAATTTAAACAAATTTCCTTTTTTGTTGTTTCATATTTAAATTTCTAATTTATGTGTTTTAAGATTTAAACATTTCTGGTTTTATCGTGCTTTTATATGGTGACTTCATAAAAATTTATGTGTGTATATCTTTAGGCTAAAGTGTTTTTGATGGCTGCGATTTACTGGTGTTCATAAAATTGACAAAAGCTTTATTAGTTTTGTTTAATGGCTGCTTTGAATACACTTGCTTTATGTGTGTCATTTCTATAACAAAATTTATGACCAACAGTTTTTTTTTTGTTATTGTTGCTGATAATTTCAAAGTTGAAACTTGAAAACAGTCTATAAACATTTGCGTTTGGAGAAACAAAAGAATTTGCTAAAAAAACAAATTAGATTTACATATATAGACATGGTTACAAGGATAGGTTAATTTAATGTTGAAAGCCTAAAAGTAGACTTTATATTTGTCATTATTTATGAGCGCTTTTAAAATGATTTGAAATTTGCCAACAATTATTTTTATTAACATAAAATGCCTTTTTATTTAAATATTTATTAATTTATGGGTACTTTTTTGCTTTTCTTTTTTAGATAAAGACATACGCGCTCATTTAAATAACGACTTGTATCCTGGTGCTGTTATGCCTTGTGATGCTGCTAACAACCCCGAGGCAGCCTATTATCAAATGGAATCACCACCTTGTTATACCATTGCCACCGGTCTGCCCACCTACGATGAGGCTCTACACCACAATCAGCAACATTTTGCCTTTGGCATGAAATTCATTTATCCCACTTTGGCTGCTGTACATCATCAGGCCTCAAATTTGATCAGCTCCTGGGAAAAATACGATATCTCTAGCAAAGACCAAAAGGCAGCAGCATCAGCAACAACATTAACTAAATGTAAATCATCTCAAACCAATAACAACAGCAAATCATCTCAATCATCATCATCATCATCTTTAACATTAGAAGCCTCTACGGACACATCAGCCTCGTCGGCTCTGTTGCTGCCACCCTCCTATGAGCTGGCTGCCAACATGGCTTTGCTGTCGGAGCATGCGACAACATGTGATAATGTTGCCATTACCATGCCCCAATTAGATTCCAGTGCATCAGCAAAAACCTCAATTGCTTTAACAGACATCATAACAGTGTGATTAGCTTGTTAAGGGAAATTTATACAATTTGTTGTTTGAGCTGTTTCCTTTCGTTTCGATTCCTTTAAGCAGCAAACAAATTTCGTTTTAGGTTTTTGCTTCTGCTTGTTTAGAAAAAAAAGGAAACTGGAAATATGTACTACAATATTTTTTATTTAGTTTTATTTTAAAGAAAAGTGTAAATAAGTTTTGTATATAGTTTAACAAAAAAATCAGAGAGAGAGAGAGAGAGAAGGAGAAATATTTAATATTTAAAAAAAATGCATGGCGTAATTATGCAAGGTGAGTGCAACTCGACAAGAAATACAAAAACAACAGGTATTTTGTTTGTGTAAAATAATGTACTACTGTCAAAAACACTTGAAAAAGTATTACTTTTGACATAAGTAAATTGTAAACAAAGTCAGTCAGCTGTGCTACTGCACTCACCTTGTTTAATTACACCATGAACAAAATAGAGAAACACAACAGAATATTTAAAAGTAATTACGTTCAACAGTTAAAAATCTCTAAATTTTTCTTTTTAACACATTTTGTAATTATTTATTTCTATAAAAAGTTTCATTAAACGTTTGTTTGTTACAAATTTCTAGACTTTTGTAAATAATTAATTGCTTTTTCATTTCTCTGGTAATCATTATTATTTTGTATAAATATAAAGACTGAATAGTTTATGTTTTATTATTATTTTTGTATAATATTCTTATTATTATTATTATTATTTAAAGAAATCTTAAGTTAAAAAATTTATGTAATTTTAAGCCACTGATCTTGTAGTTATTTAAGGATGAAAAATTTGAAAACAACAATTAAAACAAATTATTGAACAAATTTAAACAACAACTTATGAGTTTTTATTATTATTTGTTGATTTTACTTTCAGTTTCATTTTCATTTTAAAACCCCTTTAACTAATTTTAGTTTAAAGTAAAAATTAACTAAATCTTTAAATGTTGCTATAGAAGATTTTAGTTTTGTTCACTGTGGCGTCAGTTTTAGACCGATCATATCATTTTGCATACCGTTGTTTATGGCTCTGTAAGGGTTACATTTCTGTTCTTAATGAATTTTTACTACCATGTCAAATTTAAAAACTCGGTTCGTACCCACAATAATGCTAAATATATTTTTTCCAAGTTATCATAATAAAAATGTATAATCACCATAATAAACTGAGTTTAGGAATAAAGGTTATAGTTCTTTAAGCTAAAACAGATTGGATCTCAAACCACATTCTACGTGGGGTTTACAATCCACATAATATAGCATTTGCCTAAGTTCACATATGGATATCTATTAGAGCTGGCTTCAGTTCTCACGCAAATTTAGAAATTTAAGCAGAATATCAGTCCATTTCTACTCCGAGTGGATATCTATTAAGGTGGATTCACCCATTCGTTTTAAACAAACTATTATTTCGGACAAAGTGTTTTTCATATGAATATTTTCTTTCTCTTAAAAAGAGAGGCGTCAAACTTCTTTTGAAAAAAACTTCATGATATTTGCTCGTGCCCAGCATACCATTCTAGGAGCGCTCCGAAAAAGGAGTCAGAAAAGAGTCCAACAAAAGAGCATTTTCGAAGCGAAAGAAAAATTTGCTTGTTAATGTCCTGAATCGGCAAGCAGTCTGACTCAGAAATACCATTTAATTATGTGTGTACCAAAGCGTTGTTGTACTGTTATTTCTGCTTTGAACAAAAAAAAAAAAAAACATAGCTGTACGACACAAGAATGACAAAAACAAGATTACACAGAGCTCAAAAAAAACCTCATAAAAGACTCTTTCCTGACATTATCTAAGAGCTCTTTAACAGCCCAAAAATCCTTCATAAAAAACTGTTTTCTGACATTATCTAAGAGCTCTTTCTGACGCACCATTCTCGAATGTAATGCAGTGGTGTTCAAAAATAAAATGTAGATGTATTTGTGAGAGATTTTGCACGGCAAACATATTGTCAAACGCTTAAATTCAGAAAAAAGTAAAGATTTTTTTCCAAATATAAACACCTTATGAAACAATATCAGGGACCGTAAATAACAATTATCAATATCTAAAACTTATTTTAGAACAGTTATTTTGATACAAAAAACAAAAACAAGTCTATCTAAAAAAGTTTTTTTATTTTTCGTCTTCAATTGTAATTGAATCGCGTGTGTTTGCTGTGCTTCGATCAACAAGAAGCAACAACAATGCTTAAAAAATTTCTGAAAAAAATGACGATAGTCCGTCACATGTGTTCTCATCGCTTGCTCAACGACGACTGATTGAATGTTTTTAAAAGAGCATAACAAATGTGTGTAAATTTTTTCAACAATTGTTGTATGGGCTGAACATCACTGATGTAATGACCCTCTTTTCTGAAGGTTTTCGAAGCAATTATGATTGTTTTTTGGGCTCATAAAGAGCGTTAACGCTCTTTTCGGACTCATATGGCTTGCTGGGTGATAACTCTCCAAGTGGCTCTGCATTAGTACTTTCTGGAAAAGTAGACAATTTTTAAAGCAACATGTTGTAAGACACAGTATTAGGAGCTGCTACTGCTGCCAAGTCAACAACGTTTTTGAATGTAATGGTCTGTCATTTCCGACTATATATTTCACATTTCACATATTGTATTACCTACTCAGAGTAAATATTTCTCATTTGGATTTAATAGAATAGGAACTATTTCTTGAAATAATACAAGTTATATCTTCAAACTACGTTTATTCAAAGTAAAAACTTTCAGAAATGCAATAAGTTAAGGGGATTTGTTCGATTTTTATTCAGGCAGCAGAAAAGTTTGTATTAAAGTTTGTAGTAAATTGCTTCTGGCAATAAAAATCTACCGCTTGTTTGATACTAATTTGTAAACTTTCACGGCGAATAGCCATATATAATGCCGCATCGAATTATACCTTGACATTAGTTAAGATCCTTTGGAATTACAAAGTTTTTAAAGGTCGGTACTAAAGGGGGATAGTTTCTTAAAACGTTACTGCTGTTTTTAATAAAGTTTATACGCTAAAGTTACGGTCACATTTTGCAAATATTTACTCAAAAAAGCGTAACCACTTGTTTTGTTGGACGTTGTTTACTCTTACAAGCGTTTTGCTAGATCAAACAGCATCAAATAAATTGAAACTAAATATTTGTTGTGATTTAGCCTAAATAAGAAAAAGTTTTTTAAATAAATAAACGAGTTTAAAGATATGTTAGTTAGTGGTTACGTCTTTTTTTTTTTGGCAAATATTTGTCAAATGTGACCGTACCTTAAGTAATTTATTTATAAAATAATTTATCTTTGCTTGTGTTAAGTTAAAATTTTATAAATAAACTAAGTTTAAAACTAGTATTTAATAATCTCTAATTAGTTAAAGGGTATTTAATAAATTAATTCAATTAACTAGAAAACAGAATTCCTAAAATTTAAACAAATTTAAAGAAAATTCTGTATTACTTCTGGTTTTCTTAAACAACTTTTTACTATTGTTGCTCTTAATTGAAAATCATAATTTGTTGCAAAACTCTAATATTTATCATTTGTTGTTACTAAAATTTTTATTTCAAAAAAAAATTGTTGGATTCACTAAATATAATACAGGTTTTTCATAATAAATTTAAATAAATTGACACGATTATCACTGTCATCATAATCATCATCAACATTAAACATCATAATCATCTTTCACAATCGGTTTCATGCATCACTTGCTCTCAGCTAAAGCACATGATTAATAAAAAAAAACAATTTTTTTAAAAGCACAAAGTGTTTAAAAAACTGTTTAAACAAATAGCTATAAATTGGTAAAAAAAAACATACTGCAAAAATGTTTAATAATAATAATAAAAAAGATTAACTAAAATATAAAAAAATAAGAATTTTCCATCCCTGTATTTTAAGAGAAATTAAAAAGGTAAGTAATGAAACAGAATGAAAGCGTTGAGGCGAAACTGCAATACCAGAACTGAAATACTGAAAGGTTGTTCACAATTGCGGTTCTATGTTGTACATTGTATGATACAACCGGCTGATTGTGAACACAATTTTTAGCAAAGTCGTATCCATGGTGTAACTATACAAGGTTGGTGCAGTAGCACAGCTGACTGACTTTGTTTACAATTTACTTATGTCAAAAGTAATACTTTTTCAAGTGTTTTTGACAGTAGTACATTATTTAACACAAACAAAATGCCTGTTGTTACTGTATTATGTTGTATTTGTTGCCAATTTGCACTTACCTTGTATAATTACACCATGTTCGTATGTTTATGTTGTCAAACCTTCAAAATTACAGAAGAAACATATTTGAAAAACAAATATACAAAAAATGAAATATTAAATTCCCAATTAAACCATTTTTTAAATTTTTTAATAAGTCTATGGTTTGAGTGTTACCGTTTGTTTATTATTTTCAACTAAAATAAGCAATTTTTATGTTGAGATACACATTTTAATTTTTGACAACATTTAAGCTTTCATACAACATTTGAAAAGCATGTGTAAAAATGTTGTAGGTATTGTATAAAATATCTATATAGAAATTACCAGCAACATTTGTACAACTTTGTAAATTCAGACGACGCACAGTAGCTCGGAATCGTTTTTCATCAGCACAAAATCTATAACTTTTAAAATGATGGAAATATTTTAGTAATTTTTTCTTGTGAAGAGAAAACATCTTGAATTTGTCTCCAGTTTTAATTTCATTAAAATCACTTCAGTACATAGTTAATGAGAAATTTAAGGTCAAAGTTTAACTTTTGATTTTTTGTAGCATTTAGTATGAAAATGCGGGAGTTTGTTTTGTTGAATCTGATTTTATTATAAAAAAAAGCACAAGCAGTTAAAAAAAAACATATTAATAATCCTCAGGATAATTTGGTGAACTGGTATCCACTTGATCAATTCTACAATAGGTTCCATTAAAACCGGTTCCAATAGATGACATTTCTATTTTTTACTTAAATAACAATAAATTATAATTATTATTCATTCGGATGGCAAATTGCATGCAAATATTCCATATTGATTTCTTTATTGTTTCCGTCCTTGTAAATTCAGACGACGCACAATGACTCGGAATCGTTTTAAATCGGGTACCCAAAATTTATAACTTTTGAAACAAAGGAAATATTTTAGTAATTTTTTCTTGTGAATTTTTGTCCAGTTTTAATTTCTTTAAAATTGATTCAGTAGTTGATGCGAAATTTAAGGTCAAAGTTGAACTTTTGATTTTATGTAGCATTTAGTATGAAAATGCGCGATTTTTGTTTTGTTGAATCTGATTTTATAATAAAACAAGTAAGAAAGTATAGTCGCATCAAACCCAACCATATAATACCCTACACCCAGTATATGTAAAAAACACGTTTCTAGAAATGGGCGCTATATGGGAGATATTATCTATTAAGGACCTATCATCCAAAAATTTAGTGCCAATACTTCCGTGAATATAATTATTATGTACATATGTTAAACTGTATCTCGATATAAATATAAAGATTTATGGAGATAAATGGAATTATGAAGAGGTTCTTTTATGAAAGTTTTTACTAATTATGGACCGACCTTTATAAAATTAGGTGTAATCATTTCTATATATATGAAACTTATTTTTGTTAAATTTTATTTGGATACCAAAATTTTTAAGAGATTTATGGTCGTTAAAGTGATTTTAGGAAGTGGGCCTTATATAAATAATATTCTACAATATTATTTGCATATATACGAAACATATTTGTGTTCAATATTATTTGAATACCAACATTTAAAAAAAGAGGGTAATGCTATTTAAAGTGATTTTCGGAAGTAGACATTATATGGGAGCTATGATCAATATTGGACCGATCTTCACAAAATTTGTAGATGTGATGTAGCTTCATTTAATACTTATTTGTGGTGAAGTTTGTTTGGAGACTTGCATAATTCAAATATTTATGATCATTAAACTCTTATTTCGCGAGGACATTTGTATGGGGGCCGGGCGCAATAATAAACCAATTTCCACCAGTTTCAAACCCATCCGTCGTTGGGCGGAAAAAATATCACATACCAAATTTAATTGAAATCTCTTAAAAATTGCGATCTGTACTCTGCTCACAAGCTTTACATGGACAGTCAGCCAGACGGCCGGACGGACATCGTTAAATCGACTCAGAAAGTGATTCTGAGTCGATAGGTATACTTTAAAGTGGGTGTTGGTCCAATATTTATGGGCGTTACAAACATCAGCACAAATCCAATATACCCTCTCCACTATTGTGGTGTAGGGTATAAAATGTTTTTATGGTTTCGCACCATTTTTGGTGCTTTTTCAAATTTTTGGTGCGAAAAATTTCTTAGTTGGTGCGCGTTGCGCTTTTTTTTAATGTCGGTGCGTTTTTTAATTTTTTTTTCGAAAATGTGATGAAATCTTTATTTTCACTAATTTTTAATTGCAGTTTTTTTTAATAATTCATTATCATGAAATCTATACAATGAAAAAGGACCCCTTTGAATGCATTTCATATACGAATGTATACAAAAATATTATAATTTTTATGTAAAATTAATTCAATAAACATTTTAAATAAAAAAGAAAATCTAAACTTGGTGCGATTTTTTTCTCCACTTTGGTGCGTTTTGAAATTTTAAAGTTGACAACGCTGATACCCAGGAGAATTTTGTGAACAGGTATACACTTTATCAATTCTACAATAGATTTCATTGGAACCGGTTGCAATAGAAGAAATTTTTCTTTTTTACTTAAATAACAATAAAATCAAATTATTGCCTGCAAGCATTCCATACATCGAGCAGCCCTTTTGCTTCTTTATCTAAGTCCCGATGTTATATTTCCCATTGATTTCGAATGCTAGAGATGAGCGGATATTAAATAGATCTTCATTTGTTAAATTTTGTGATGTTTTTCTGGTATTGTGCTCTCTTTAAATTCTGTAATCTTTAATCCTATCTTCCTGAGCTTCCTCTGATAGATCTCCAAGTGCTACTAAATGATGCTTAATTACATTCTCTCCATGATAAGGAATTTTGCACCAATAATATTTGGTATTATACATATATTCGTGCAGTTTTTTTTTTTTTTTTGCATAATCACCACATTTTCTAGCATCAATTTGTTCATTGCACGTAAGTATTTCGATAATTGTTTTAAACTTTGAAATAAAAGTTAATCAACACCTGCCATTTCAGATGAGTTTTTGGGTTCAGAAAAGTTCATCGTTCGTATTGCTTGATCCTTGTTTTGGTTGATCTAAAATTAAATTACATTTGAGAAATTTATGCTGAACATGTTTCTTTTTGTTACTTCTTAACTGCTTGTTGGTGTCATTGTTTCTTATTGATTATGTAGGGACAAAATCGAAATTAAAACTAATTTTAGTATGTGCTTCATAAACCGTATTCTTGTATGTAGCGGCGATAATCCAGATTCATATGCATTAGCATGATCTAATGCTTTTTCCGCGACTTGGTTTAAGTGGCTTGATGTGTTTTGACATATAATCATAGCTGCCAGATTTGACGATTTATCGTCATTTTGACGATTTTTGGTTTCAAAAATAGCAAAATGCCGATTTGACGATTTTTTCATTGAAAGTGACGATTTTCTGAATTATTAAAAATTTCTATCATTTGTTAGTTTTATTAATGTTTTTGTTACCAAATTTTCTCTTTTTTTAAGACAACAACTATTTCAAAAACAAAACTAACTGATAGTAGTGTTTTCTTAATTATTGTTGTTCAGTTCAAGTAAAATAATTCCAAATAATATTGAGACAGGATAGTAGAAATTACTAATTTATCTGTAAACATAAAAATCAATTTTAAATACTGAATTCCATGAAATAAAATTTTAAGAGGAAACAATTTCTGAATTTCCACGGGGAAATTCTTCTACAAAAACTTCTTCTATTTTAACAAAACCTCGAAAGCATATTCAGCCGAATAAATTAAAATAACAAAAATACGGAATTC
Organism: Bellardia pandia; assembly: GCA_916048285.2. Classification (NCBI taxonomy): domain Eukaryota; kingdom Metazoa; phylum Arthropoda; class Insecta; order Diptera; family Calliphoridae; genus Bellardia; species Bellardia pandia. The sequence continues at coordinate 93,016,732 of OU696531.1, read as the reverse complement.
TTTGAAAATATATAAGTACCTGTACTCGTATATGATGGATGAATTGAATTCTATACTCAAAATGATATTTAAAACTTAATAAAATAAATTGTCTTGACATTGTAATTTAACGTGAATTAATCAAATATGCTAAATTCAGATATTTATTTATATAATACTGTAGTCTTGTTTCACACTCGTCAGTTTTAGCTCACTAGTTTTTGTTTAATTCTCTTTTGAACTTGCCATTTCATTTACATACGTCAAATGAATTTTCGTAATTTTTAATGTAAATCAACATGCAAAACAAAAGGAAATAAGGAAATTGACAGTACCGTCATGTTTGTACCCCTTTTGTTTTTATTTCCCTTCTCATCCAAATACTTGCCTTGACGAGTCAGAATTATAGAAGTGAAAACGGACTAAGATATTAAATATTACACAAGTTGTGTTTAACATTAAATTTTTTGTGATTTGTTATACAAAAAGTTAAAATTTACGTATTTTTATTTTTCCGATATTTTTGACGATTTTTAAAATTCGAAATGACGATTTTTTTCTTTTTTATCGGGATTTTGACGATTTTTTCCGAAATTCATCTGGCAGCCCTGCATATAATGTCGCTGGAAGAAGATCTTGTGTTAGTCAAAGCCTGGCCTACTTTACCATCTATCATAGTTAGCACTAATTTTTATTTTACTGCAATTGTCTGGACTTCAATTTCTAATTCAAGTGGCTGTAGTGTTGCAATTTGTGCTTCTATATTACTGACTTCTTCATGAGTTTGGTTTTCAAATTCAAATATGATTTTTTAGAAGATGGTGTGTGATTTTTTCAAATATCCTTTATTTGCAGATGTTTTATCAATCGCAATGGTTTAGCCCTTAAATGAATGAGGCCAGAACTCTGAATCGTGAGTACACTACCCTTATATAAAATCACTCACTAAATATAAATTCGGCACAGTTTTTCCGGAAAATTCAAAAAAGTAAATTTTTTTTATGCATTTAAGTATGCATTTAAGGGTTAAATGGCACCATAAACATATCTGTATCTGAAATATTTTCACATACGGATTGCTTGTATTGCTTTTGTCCAGAAGAACCATCACATCCCCATTTGCAAAATAGAGTTAACTTGCAGTTTCCATATTTCTTCAAAACATTTTCTTTAAGCTTACCAACAACATTTTTACAACTATTGTAAATTCACACGACGTACAACATCACTTGTGAATTGTACGTTTTATTTTTCATAACCAACATCTTTATAAACCTTTTCCATTGTTTGCAACTGCTGACCTTTTCCCACAAATTCTACACAATATTCAAATTACAACAAATTCTCTTTAATCGTTTATTTATTTTCATAATGTCGGCAATTTCATTAAAATAAAGACAGACCCTTAAAAAGAAAAATTAAATAAAAAGACAAATGTCCCAATTTTTTATGTTTTTCTTTCGTTTATATACAATTTCTGTAAAATATTATGTAAAATTCTATTTTAAACTGAATTTATAAATGGTGGTAATTTGTCATGAAGTTGTGCGTACATTTGTCCATCAAACTCATACAAATTTTTAGCTTGGGCTTGAGCGAGTAAAGTTTAAATATGTCGAAGCTTCTATGGGTTTGTGCTGTGTGTGTGAGTGTGTGTGTGTGACAAACTAACAAACCACATAAATATTTTATGTCAATTTTGACACATTAAATAACAGTTTTTTTTCCCCAGTATGTCATGTTATTTATAGTGTTTTTATAAAGTTTTTGTTTATATGAATTAGGTAAATGGAATTTAAATTTCTTTTAAAGTTTTAAGTTCTTTGCTTGATAAATAATAAAACAATAAACTAATTTAAACATTTATATGCAAAACTCGATTTTTACATTATTTTTGAAATATTTGAAAGGTTTTTTAAAGAAAGAAATTTGTATTGAATTTCATTTTTAAATGTAATCATTAATTTACCATGAATACTCGTAGAGCATATTTTTCAATTCTAATTCAATATAATTCCAATTTTCCCCATCTGGCCATGTAACGCCACTTTATAACACCTTCAGAAAACTTATATAACATTTAACAATTTAATATAGGTACGTCAAACTTAATCGCTATTAATTTGCTTTATTAAGTTTAGTTACTTTATAATATTAATCATTTAATAACATTTAAATTGAAATAATTGCAAATGAAAAAAAAAACTATTTAAACATTAATTGTTTATTGATCAGGCAATAATAAGCTAGTATTGAAAAAATCTTTCAACACTGTATTTATCGTTGTGTAATTGTTAATAAACATGTCGTTAACAAGATGACTTATAGAAGCATGTGCAAATATTAAACGTGAAGTTTAATAATTGTAAAATCATTTGAGTTCAATAAAAATAAATTAACTTTAATTAATGGTGGCTAGTTTAGTTGTTATCTTATATAAATATATTTAAATTAAGAGAACTTTTCTATTGAAAAGGATCCTCAGAGACACTGAGAAGAACATTTTTTAAGGAAAAGGAGCCTCACAGACTCTGAGAATAATTGTTCTCTTAGGAAAAGATCCTCAGAAACTCTGAGAAGATTTTTTCTGCTGGAAAGAATCCTCATAGGCCCGGAGGAGAGACTCTGAGGAAAACTTTTCTATTGAAAAATATCCTCAGAGACACTGAGGAGAATATTTTTTAAAGAAAAGGATCCTCACAGACTCTGAGAAGAATTGTTCTATTGGGAAAACATTCTCAGAGACACTGAGAAAAACTTTTCTATTGAAAAATATCCTCAGAGACCCTGAGAAGAACATTTTTATGGGGAAAATATCCTCAAAGATTCTGAAGATAACATTTTTATTGAAAAATATCCTCAGAGACACTGAGGAGAATATATTTTAAAGAAAAGGATCCTCACAGACTCTGACAAGAATTGTTCTATTGGGAAAACATCCTCAGAGACACTGAGAAAAACTTTTCTATTGAAAAATATCCTCAGAGACCCTGAGAAGAACATTTTTATGTGGAAAATATCCTCAAAGATTCTGAAGAGAACATTTTTATTGAAAAATATCCTCAGAGACACTGAGGAGAATATATTTTAAAGAAAAGGATCCTCACAGACTCTGAGAAGAATTGTTCTATTGGGAAAACATCCTCAGAGACACTGAGAAAAACTTTTCTATTGCAAAATATCCTCAGAGACCCTGAGAAGAACATTTTTATGGGGAAAATATCCTCAAAGATTCTGAAGAGAACATTTTTATTGAAAAAGATCCTCAGAGACACTTAGAGGAACATTTTAACGGGGAAAGGATTCTCACAAACTCTGAGAAGAACTGTTTTATTGTGAAAAGATCCTCAGAGATTCTGAGGAAAACTTTTCTAATGAAAAATATCCTCAGAGACCCTGAGAAAAACATTTTTACGGGGAAAAGATCCTCACAGACTATGTGAAAAATTGTTCTATTGGGGAAAGTCCCTCAGAGTCTCTGAGGAAAACTTTTCTATTTAAAAGGAACCTCAGAGATCATGAGAAGAACATTTTTACGGGGAAAAGATTCTCAGAGACTCTGAGGAGAACATTTTTATTAAAAAAGATCCTCAGAGACACTTAGAGGAACATTTTTACGGTGAAAGGATCCTCACAAACTCTGAGAAGAACTGTTTTATTGTGAAAAGATCCTCAGAGATTCTGAGGAAAACTTTTCTAATGAAAAAAATCCTCAGAGACCCTGAGAAAAACATTTTTACGGGGAAAAGATACACACAGACTCTGTGAAAAATTGTTCTATTGGAAAGGAACATTTTTACGGGGAAAAGATTCTCAGAGACTCTGAGGAGAATTTTTCTATTAGGAAAATATAATCAGAGACCGTGATAAGTATCTTTTCCCGTAGAAAAATTCACCTCAGAGTCTCTGAAGAGAACTTTTTCATAACAGCATTTTATAATACCTTAAGAAAAAGTATATGTAATCTTAATTATTCTTTATTATTTTAAAATTTACATTTAGCATACGTCAAACATACTATATATTTAGTTGCTTTATTAAGTATATCTACTCTTAATCAGACGCCAATTAAGCAATTAACTGAATACATTGTTGTTAATTACTATGTAGTTATCACGATGATTTATAGAGAACAATAACGTAAAGTTTAATAATTACACAATCAATTGAGATCAAATGAAATCAACAAAAACAAATTAACTTACGTAATAATGACTAGTCTAGTTGAGACATATTTTAATTAAGAGAACTTTTCTATGTCAAAGTATCATAAGATTCTAAGAAGTTGTCTATAGAAAAAGGTCCTAAGATTGTAATGAGAACTTTTCTATAGGGAAAAGGTGCACACTGAGAAGAAATTTTCTAAGTCAAACGATCCTCTAAGTCTGAAAAAAACTTTTCTGTGGGAATAGATTCTCAGAGACTCTGAGGGTAGCTTTGCTATGGGAGAAGATCTTCAGACTCTGAAGATAAATTTTCTATGGAAATTGCTCCTCAAACCCTTAGGAGAAATTCTCTATGTGAAATGATCCTTAAACTCTGAGGATAACCTTTCAATGGAAATGATTCTCAAACTCTAAGGAGAAATTTACTATGGGGAAAAGATCCTCAAACTCTTATAAATTTGTTGATAGGAAACGATCTTCAGACTCTAAGGAGAACTTTCCTATGGGAAACGATCGTCAGACTCTCAGAAGAACTTTTCCATGGGAAAAGATCCATAAACTCTGGAAAGAAATTTTCTATGGGAAAAGATCTCAGACTTTAATGCCCTTATTATTCAGATTTATAAAACAAATTTTGTATGGAAATTTGCCTTATAAACCTGTTGTAAGTTTTTATTTTTCTATGGAAAAAATCCTCAGACTCGGAGATCATTTTTATAGAAAAAAAAATTGTCAGACTGTGAGATCTTTGCTTTGGTAAATGATACTCAGACTAGAAGAATTTTTTTATGACAAAAGATATACTCAGACTCGGAGATCTCTTCTATTGATAAAAATCTTCAGACTCTGAAATATTTTCCAGGGAAAAATATCAAAAGATCGATAATGTTAGCTCATGAGAAATTATAAAGTTATTAGAATAATGATGCAGATCATATTTCTGTTGAATATACGCTATGAATCAGAGCTATTTTTTGTAGAAAATTATCTCTTAATTCTCTTAGGACAGAGAAGATGTCCTATTTCAAAACACTTTCAACACGTCCTCAAAACTGTTCAATAGATAAAAAATCTCGAATCTGAAATGATTTCTAGGGAACAAGTTTGCCAAATTAAGTGTTCATTAGATATGAGCTATTTTAATTGGAGAACTTATCTTATATTATAAATATAATTTATTCTAAGAAAATACCTTTTTAATTATTGTTTCCGATGCTAAAGTCTGCATTAGATTTAACTAAATCAAAAGTAATTTAAACAAGTTGCCTTCTTACAACGCATACATAGTTTGTATATGTGCAATATAAACCCCAGCACGACTCATTTATCAATTTCAAATTAGTTAGATAATTTATCAAACTAACTAGAATGCCATTCACCTGCATTAGAAACTGACCTATAACCAGGGCGACTAAGTAACTGCGGGAGGAAGAGATAAACAACAGCAATATTAATGGTACTAAAGTAAGGCGGCAAAAAACAAACTAGGTAAATTAAAACAAGTATCTGTATCTGTGTACTGCCGAGACAGACACACACATAGAGGCAGGCAAACAAACGCACAGACAGATATACAGACTCACAATATTATTAACTAAATTAACAATATAATCACCGTGTATATTTTCTCATGTTACAAACTGGGTTAAACTAACTAAATTATATACTTTGTAACTAGACTGTTACACTGTGTAGACAATGTAAAGTGTTAGAAAAAAAAACTAATGAATGAATGAATGATCAATTGATGTAGTAGACAAGTTACACCAAATCTTAGGATGCGTCATAAAACCTTTGACGCAGTTAAGTAAATAATTGGTAAAAAAAAATTCCAGGAACACTAAAAGATACAGCCAGTGACATGGTAAATTGTGCTCCATAGTTTACTTCTTATTTTATCTACCTTAAAGCTAGTGAGTGACTGACTCATTTGATTGTAGTTTAAGTATTTATTGTTGATTTTAGATTTTTGTTTCTTTTTTAATTTCCGTAAAATTTGTTCTTAAGCATACAATAAACGAGAGCTGCTGCTATCTTTAGGCTACTAATGCTTCCTTTATTGATTTTTATTTTATTATTTTTTTTTTTTGTGTACATCAGTTTGCTGTGACTTCTTCTACGTCTCGTTTTATATTCCAGGTCATTTTCACTAATGGGATTTTATCTATTTTATGACTTCCTAAAAACGGAGCAAGGCTTAGTTTCGTTTTGTTCTTTCTTAAATTTTTAGTTGCTTTTGCTTTGAGGTTAAATTGTCGTTTAGTTCAATAGGAGTCTAACGACCACCTTATAAGCTGAGATAACCTGTGGCATTGATGTCACGGAATACAAACATGTACGATTACCTTTAATATTTTTTGTCCAAGACAATTAGTATTTATGATTGTCTTGGCTACAAATTATCGTTAAATGTTTTAAGCACGATTCTATTCTATATTTTTGAAAATAAGGTGGTCATGATAAGAAATTATTATTGGAGAGTGTTTTCTGATAAGAAATCCTAAGCATTTCTTTTGTTGAGCTTGGAAGAAAATAGCATTTTAAACATAATATTGAAAATTGTTTTAAAAAGCTAGGAAAATAATTATATAAAGTAATTTCACTAATATTAAAGTTGTTATCTTTAAGGGGAACTTAGTTCATGAATGTACCTTCTACTGCTATAAAAAAGAGCCAAAGCTACATATCGATGGTTTCATGTAGAAAGGCCCTAAATCGCATATTTGAAACTTTACAGAAGAAGGTAAAAACATAATAGAAACTGTAATATTCAACATGTAATTTTTTTTGTACAACTGCTTATAAAAGCGTTATTTTTTACACTATTGCAATCAATTTTTCTGAGAAGGTGTATTTGCGTTAAATGCATTGGAATCGCAAAAAAAAAACAAATTTCGAAAAAATAGCGAGTTAGGGCCTTTCTGCATGAGACCAACGATATATTCTATAGGAAATTATGCAATAGCAAAACGTGCTCTGATTCACAGTTATGTGGGCAAATAATCTATTTTCTATGAGAAAAGTGGCTCTAAATCAAATCTCTTTTCTAAGGATGATCTGTGATCATTTCTATGAAAACGATTCCAAAACTCTGAGACATTTTCTATTGAAAACGATCCTTAGGTTTGAGAATTTTGAAAATTTTTTATGGAAAAAGATCCTCAGACTCTGAGAACTTTTTTATGGAAAGAGATCCTCAGAATCTGAGAACTTTTCAAACGAAATATATCCTCAGACTATGAGAACTTTTTTATGCAAAACGAGCACCAGACTCTGGGAACTTTTCTATGGAAAACTATTCTCAGACTCGAAGAACTTTTCTATGGAAAAAGATCCTAAGACTTTGAGAACTTTCGTGTGGAAAAAGGTTTCAGACTGTGAGAACTTTTCAATGGAAAAAGATCTTCAGATTCTGAAGACTTTTCTTTTGAAAAAGATCCTCAGACTCGGGAATCTTTTTTATGGAAAAATATCGTCAGACATAGAGAACTTTTCTATGGACAAAGATCCTGAGACTCTGAGAACTTTTCAATCGAAATATATCCTCAGACTCTGAGAACTGTTTTATGGAAAACGATGACCAGACTCTGGCATCTTTTCTATGGAAAAGACTCTAAGACTCTGAGAACTTTTCTATGGAAAAAAATCCTCAGACACTGCGATCTTTTCAATGGAAAAAGATCTTCCGATTTTCAGAACTTTCATGTGGAAAAAAGATTCAGACTCTGAGAACTTTTGAATTGCAAAAGATCTTTACATTCTAAGAACTTTTCTATGAAAAAGATCACCAGTCTTTGATAACTTTTCAATCGAAATATATCCTCAGACTCTGAGAACTTTTTTATGGAAAACGAGCACCAGACTCTTGGAACTTTTCTATGGAAAAGACTCTCAGACTCTGAGAACTTTTCAATGGAAAAAGATCTTCCGACTTGAGAACTTTCGTGTGGAAAAAGATTTCAGACTCTGAGAACTTTTGAATAGAAAAATATCATTACATTCTAAGGACTCTTCTATTGAAAAGACAACCAGTCTTTGATAACTTTTCTATGGAAAACTATCCTCAGACTTTAAGAACTTTTCTATGGAAAATATCCTCATACTCTGAGATCTTTTCAATGAAAAAATATCTTCAGATTCTGAAGACTTTTCTATTGAAAAAGATCCTCAAACTCGGGAATCTTTTCTATGGAAAAATATCGTCAGACATTGAGAACATTTCAATCGAAATATATCCTCAGACTCTGAGAACTTTTTTATGGCAAAAGATCCTCAGACACTGAGAGCTTTTCAATGGAAAAAGATCTTCCGACTTTGAGAACATTTGTGCGGAAAAAGATTTCAGACTGTGAGATTTTTTCAATGGAAAAAGATTTTTAGACATTGAGAACTTTTGTATGGAATAAGATTCTCAGACTCCGAGGGCTTTCGTATCGAAAAAGATCCTCAGACGCTAAGAACTTTTCTATGGGAAAATTCTCTTAAAATTGTGTAGAAAAGGAAATGTTTAATATATTTCCTAGAAATTTCGAATCCTATGATATATTTATATATCTTTTAAGTTCAATGGCGATCATACTTTCTAACAAAAGGCGGCTTATTTTATAAAACTAATTCCTTGAATACGCATAGCATTAATTAAATATAATGATTATTCATGTTCCCGCAACTGTTTTCTACTAATACTATATCAACCTGTCCAACAGACGTCATTTATAACTCCAGCTGTAGAAGTGTTAATTTTCTATGAAAAATCCAATAAACTATTAAATTTAATCCTTTAACATAAGTAGCCATTTACAGCTTGAGTCTCAATTCCCCATGGTCTTAAATATCAATTATTTAAACACATAATTGTTGTAAAACGAACAGAGCAGCATGGGAAATTTTAACACTTTCATAAACTTTAATGTTTTCCGTATTATTGAAAATTAGTGGTGCGCTAATGTAAAAACAACAGGTATAAATTTATAAAATAAAATTTACCTTTACTATTTACTATTAAACAGAACAAAAGAAGAAAAAAACAACTTTATTGACCCCATTTGTGTGAGCACAAGCAAAACCGTACTCATTAAAATAAAAGCCTAATTTTTCTACAAACTACACAAAATTAAAAAAAAGTGCAGAACAGGAAAAAAAGACCTAAATATTTCTAACATTATAGTGCTAAAATGGCCCTAAGGACATAAACACACTAAAGTACACACACTCCTTCTGCAGCCAAGTGAAATGAAATACTGGCACAAACCCAGCGAAACCAGAAATAAATTTTATGGGTCATATAAAAAATTAAATTTTTACTACAACCGTATTGTTGTACTGTGCTGTATTGTTCTGATGTTTGGCTTAGCTGGCTCTGGTTCGTTTAAATACCATGAAATAGTTATAAAACATGTTGTCCTTGCTTAGAGCCCTAACACTCGGCCACAAGGTACGAGCGTTTAAAGGACTTTGCTCTCTTCTGTACATTAAAGTTGCCAACGATGATGACGACGATGATGATGAGCATGATGATGTGTAGAAAATTAAATAGAAAACTAAAAGAGCCTAGAGGCCCCACCGCCTGCATTAGCACACGTTGTCGTGGAAATGGTCACGCGTTCTAACTTCAGTAAAACATTTCGTTTCGTGTTTTTACTGTTTAGATTTTGTGTTGTTGTGTTTGTTCATGTTTTCGAAAAATTCCAGCAAATGGTTTGTCACCAGTCATAGTGCAAGCATACGAGTAAGTATAAATGATGACCACAGGATAAATGATAAAAGGACTATGGAAGAATGAAATATTTTGCTGTTGTTTTTTTTTTGCTTTCCTTTTTGGATGGAAATTGTAATGAATTTTTGGAAATATAAATAATAGTAAAACGTGCTTGGCTTCAGAGGCAAAGGAATTTTGTTAAAACAAAACTAAAGTTCCTGTGAAGCTTTTAATGATTAAAGTGAGAATGTTTTCAAAAATTGTGTAGTCAGAATTGATAAGTTATTGTAATCAATTCCTGTGTTCCCTATTGGATTATTCAATTATACGGTGTTTGCCAAGATTCAATGACTTCAAAAAGCTTGTTACATATTAGATAAACAGTGTCTGCTTAATATTATCAAAACAATGGCTTACACATTATCTTGATATTCATTGTATTATTGGAAAAGCTGCATGCCAGATTTGAATTTCTGTTTTAGTTCTCAAGAAGCACAACTTTAAGATCGTAGCATTGTTTTGATACAACTATAGTTGCTATTCCATTGTCCATAAAAATTGATCTGAAAATTATGATAAATTCGTACATTCCTTGCTTCAAACAAATCAGTTCGGTACAGGTTCCCTATTATGGTCTGGCCACACGCAGATAAAAAATATATGTAAGAACGGTACGACATATGACAAGGGTAAGAGGGGAAAGGACAGTGACTGTGTACAGAATGGGAATGGACTACTGAGGTGGAACTAACGGTATTGGAATGGGAGTATATGTAGATTTACGTCTCTAGCTCAATTATCAAATATCCCGGTTGAGCCCGCAAATGTCCATTTTTGACTACCTCACTCTTCACCACAAAATCAAACATAGCTATCAACGTTATAATATGTATTTACATTTATTTACACACTTTAAAACTTAAAAGAAAATCCATTAATTCAATAGAACTTTACTGCGCCATCAACACCGTTCAACTCTTTAATATCAACTCAACGTCCATGAAATGAATGTTCCTCTGTCAGTCTGTTACCAGTCTTATATACACCCATTCCAATACCGTCAGTTCCACGTCAGTCGGCCGTTCCCATTCTGTACACAATCACTGTCCTTTCCCCTCTTACCTTTGTCATATATCGTATACTATCCCGTTCCTACATATAGTTTACCACATGTTTACTACGACAATGACAACATTTTTACAAAATTTTTCAACAATCACTGTAATTATTTATATAATTGCTTTGACCATAATATGGTTGAGTTACAATTCATATGATCATATATATTATTGCAGTAACTATATATATATATATTTGTGACAATCATGTTTATGATGAATCTATTTATCATAATTTGTTGCTCTTTGATTATGATACAGAACAACATAATATGGTATAATCTTTTATCTTAAAACTCATTATCACAAACATTATAAAATTATTAACCCCATACATGTAACTAATAGAATCATGTGAATCGTAACATAATCATATTATGGTTGCCATAATCATGCGAATAATTACAGTATTTAAAAAAAATTTAAAAATATTGAAATAGTTGTGACAAACATGCACAACTATATTTTTTCTCTGAGTGCAGATTTCAGCGGCGCACGTATTTGGTAGAACCCTTTTGGTCCCTCCAATTGCAGAGCATTACCTTAACGCCATGAATATTTGGCTTTGGTGGCGATTCGACTACATGATTTAATTTTTCATCTCAAGTAATGATTTGATGCAAAAATGACTTCTATTTCGAAATCTCTCGGCTTGATTCATATGGTAACCAATTTCGATTCTTTTAGATGAATCCTGCTGCTGGCAAACATTTTTAAATTGCTGCTGAAGCAGCTCGCAATGATTTTGCAAGCTCTTGTGGAGTTATATCCACCACCAAAAGGATGGGGGGTATATTGCGTTTGTCATTTCGTTTGTTACGAATTGAAATAGTGGACGTAGCACCAAAATGTCTATAGATTCCAACACGATTTAGCTATGTCCGTCCGTCCGTCTGTCCATCTGTTGTTGGCACGATAGAGCTTCCACAAAAAGACATAGAACAATGAAAATTTTATCATTCTTTGATCTACCGAAATGTTTGGTATTGCAAATGGGTTAAATTAGTAGAGTAGGATCTGAGTTACAGATCAAAGTTTCAGGCTAACTCGATATTTTTTAGATATTTTTTGCTGGTTTCTTTAAATATAATAATAACAGATAATATCATGAAATTGAAATTTTGCACTCTTTAATTTTGTTATAGAAGAACAAGTGCTGTTGAAAGTGATAGGAATCGGTCAACTATTTCTCATAGCCTCCATACAAATGTCTTCCCGTTATATGGTACATAAATGTCTATAGAAAATTCGTATCCAAACAAAATTCTGCCAAAATAAGTTTCATGCAAAGCGAAATTTTAAAACAATATTTTGTTTGCATCGCGGTCCATAATTGTGACATAGCCCCATACAAAGACCACTTCCGAAATTCACCTAAATTAACATAAATCTTTTGTAAAAATGAGTACTAAGTTGAAATTCCACAAGCATAATTTAAATCATGGTACCAAATTTTATGATGTTTGCTCCATGTTTGACCGTAGTCCCCATGTAAAGTCCAGTTCCGGAAGTGACTTAAATGCGCATTAATCCCTTACACAACCAACTATCAAGTTTAAATTCAACACAAATAAACTATATATATATACAGTGCTGATATTCAGCCGGTTCGGACCGGTTCGCTCGAACCGGTTGTTAAAATTTTAAAAATTTTGCGAACCGGTTGTTGCATATTCACCCTTCTCGTGAATAAAAATTCCATATGAAATTTGTTGGGGTGATTATGTTTTTTGTTTTAACGGTTTTATAAAATGTGTATTTATCAAGGTGATTAGTCTCGGCAACAAACACAATATTGTTCAGTTGTTCATTGTCCAAACGTACAAACAAATGATTTTATTTTGGTCATACATTGAATTCTTGGATGATGATGTTTTCGATAGCGTTTTCTTCAATCTTTTGAGAAAAAAATAAAGCACTTTTTTTTTGACTTTTATTTTGCAAAATCAAAACTATTTTTTTATTAAACAAAAGTTTATATCATTTCCTTCAAGAGGCTTGTGGTCTGTTACTGGAATGCGACTTTAAAATTTTCGCTATTTTTATCAAAATTTGGCAAAAATATAATTTTTTTAAGCGAACCGGTTGTTAATTGTTTCGAATATCACCACTGTATATATATATATATTAGGCCGGGCCAATTTGTATGGAGCCGAAAAAATCGATTAGAGCCGCCCCCTAGGATGATTCTATGGACAATTCTAAGCAACTTTGGTGAAGGAACCATGGGTCTATCTCGATTTTCGAGTCTCCCACTTTTTTTCCCCCTATAACATCATTTTGATTCGAAATTCGATTTTTATTCATTATATTATCTTTTTTATGTGTATATGGGGGGTTTTTGGGGTCGAGAAATTCATTTTTGATCTTTATTTTTACCTATGAACACCACCAGAGGGCGTTTCATGCATATTTGTAATATTTTTCGTCAATTTTCCGAGAAAAAGTGGGAGACTCGAAAATCGAGATAGACCCATGGTTCCTTCACCAAAGTTGCATAGAATTGTCCATAGAATCATCCTAGGGGGCGGCTCTAATCGACAAAAAATTTGGCCCGCCCTAATATATATATATAAATAGTAACTCTCAATATAAAGATGATCGGTTCAAATTTAGCCGTAGCCCCCATATAAAGTCTACTTCCGGAAATCAATTAAATGCGCATAAAAAATGATTTTGTGGTGGGTATATAAGTTTCAGCACATCTAAATATAAACTCTTAATTGCTTTAGACTTAATATGAGAAATAGACTCTTCTATGGTTCCACATACCTTCCTCAAGTCTATAATCTTATACATGCTGTACTTGCCGCCAGAAAAAAAATTCATTTAGCTATTTTAATTACATGAATGAGATGCATCAGATTTTCAAACTAGACATTTGCCTTCCCATGCAAGATTCTGAACAATGAACTAAATTTGTGTCAAACTTTTTTTAATTTAAGCAAATAATAATTATATCCGTATCTCATGTACACAATCTACTCGCTATCCTATGCTTTTGCTTATTTCAATAAGTTAGAGTAGGCTTTGTTCTTCTCAATAGATCAGCGTTGAAGTAAATGCAAAGATGATAAATTTTTTAACACTTTACTATCATCATCCTGTTAAATTGTTAAAATCATATTTGTCTTTACACACATGTCTACATTTAGTGAAAACTCGTAAATAGTACAAGTACTTGTTCGTACTTAAGTACGCAGTTATGTACCTTATTGCTAGGCAACGTAGCATATTTAGGTAAGTACACATATTTTGTAAAACACATGCATGTAGTTTATAAAAAACACTTTAGTTCCTATAAACACTTTATGAAAATGTAGCTGAATAATATAAAGAATATTTACTGGATACAAATGATTGTGTAAAAAAGAAAAAATCTCACATAACAAGATGACATCTGCAGTTTTATTGTACGTACACTACCAGTACGTAGTTAAAACATTATGCAGCACATGTTGCCTGCTAAAGTATTACTTACTTACAACACATTATGCATTACTCGCAGGTTTCTTTATTCTAAGGTTTTTTTTTCTTAAAGGTAAAATAGTGTTTTTCATGTAACAATCATTTTTTTTACTTATGGTTTTTATTATTTGTTGTTGTGGCGGACAATTCACTGCTTGTTTTTAAATAGGGAAATACATTAGAAATTGTTATGAATTGTTAGATAGTAAAATTATTGTCTGGTATTTTGCGTGGTAATTGCAGACTCATGTTAAACATTTTTAATGGAAATATGTTGAAATTTTATTGTTGAGTTTGTTTCTTTTTTTTGTGTGTGTTTTTATTACACAGGAAGATGATGTTGTAAATGCTAAAATGTCCTGTTAAGGATTTGTTAATGTCTTCATTTATTATTTATTTTGAAAGACAAGTTTTGAGGTAAAATAAAATGCAAAATATATGAGAAGAGAAAGTGTTTAAAGTACATAGCACAGGGCTGGAGCATTCTACTCGTTAAATTGATGTATACATAATATATGTATGTATATCCATAATACGTCCAATACTGACTTATGGATCACTAAAGTGGTGGACTGCTGAGGTATCCATCAATCATGTGACCCCCTTTCCTTTCAAATATGGATGTAATAGTGATTTTGAGCCTCTTATCAAAGTCTATGAGGGGTGTTGTGTATCGCATTTTTGTTATAATGAAGTGGGGAAGCAAATTCAAAAGTACCAAAAGGTGATACATATAAATTTTTGGCCTTAGAAATTCAAATTTTATTGATTTTAGTCGGATGCATTTTAAATTGTATTTCTATAATTATTTATTGAGCAACTCCGCAGGGTAACTGGTGGTTTTTTGAAACCGTTTTTACCCGTTTTGATCATCTAGAATTTCAAAAAAGTTCCTGACACCTGTACTTACTCTCTTCTTTAATTAAAGCCTGACAAACGTTAAATTTTTATTCTAGCTTTATTATACCCTACACCACCATACTGGGGAGGGTATATTGGATTTGTGCATATGTTTGTAACGCCCAGAAATATTGGTCCAACACCCACCAGTCGAATTTCCTATCTTATCCGTACTGCACTTTAACCTCCATAAATCTTTTAAAAGTATTTGTATAGTTTGACACACACACTATTTATATTCACAGAAGTCATGGCACTAAATTTTTGGTCATATCTCCCATATGGCGCTCATTTCTAAAAAACTATTTTATACGTAAAGGCGGTGCAGGGTATTATATGGTCGGGCTTAAACGACTATATTTTCTTACTTGTTATGGATGAATAAATGGTAATTATCAGGAAGATTGAGTTCCTCGGAGAGTAAAGTAGCCTATGGATTCAGACTGAAAGGGAAATAAAGAAACCAAAGATATATAATTACAGCCAACCAAGGCACGGTTCTTAGGCAACATTATATACATAAGTATACAAAAGAGTTTACATTGTCAACATCAACACAGCAGGTTTGTATAATAAATTTAATATACATACACATGTATATAATTCATCGGTCTAGATGCTAAACACAATATCATTACGAGTAGCATTATGGGCTACAAAATATTTCATAAATATTTAATAAGTATAAAAGTGTATTTAAACAAGTAAGAGTGGGTACTTTATTACCAAAATGCATTAAATTTAGAGATTTTCGTTTTGTTTAATAAAACTCTACCTATAAAATATTTATTACTTGCTGCTGAAAAAATTACATTTTATTGCTACTTTCTTGGATCTATATACAGTGGGTGGCCAAATCATTAGTTACATATGCAAAATTGTTTAGTTTGAAGCCGTATAACATTTTAAAATAGTGGAAATTTATCCTTTTATTTGTTCCTTTAGGTAAATCAAGTGTTTCTAATTCAATTAAAAATAAATTCTTTTGTCTTAAAAATATATATTTGAGGAAAAGAAATATTATAAAATTTTTTGAAAAAAATCTAAATATTTCGTAGAACCTTCTTTGGCATCAATTACAGCTTGCACCCTTTTTGGCATGCTCTGAATGCATTTTTGAAAATTTTTTTTAGTTCTTCATCGTGATGCCAGACTTTAATCAATTTCATCAAAATTGCATATTTCATACTTCAGAGCAGAATGACAGATAATGATCTACAACTGCACTCTAATGTCACCAATCGTTGTTGACACTGCACAAAATATTTAAGAAATAAATGTATATACGTATTAAAAGCGGTTGAATCTTAATTAATATAGCGTAACTAATAATTAGGCCACCCACTGTACATATGTATATAAAAATGAATGTCAAGGCCAAACCAAACTGTCTGAAATTTGCACAGCATGTGAAAATGTGTGACTCTGAACGAAATAATAGGCTATATGAAGTTTTGAGTGGAAAAAGGGGCGTGGCACCGACTATATCCCAAAACTTTATAACGCCATATTTTGGGCATTTTTTGGCCTATGATATTTGGTACATATGGTATTGGCATAATTAGGAATACGTACCAGGAGGAAAGTGGGTGGAACCACGCCCCTTTTAGAATAGTCTTACGAAGTAATAAATTCTTGACTATATACAGTTGTGTGTGGACAAAGAGGCGTGGCCTCTCCCATAAACCCAAAATTTAAAATCGTCATATCTTGGCCATTTTTTGACCAACGACGCCAGCATTTGCTATATATGTTATGGGCATGAATAGATATACGTACCAAAATAAAAATGGGCTGAGCACTCATATTTGTTTGCGATATATTGGTAGCTGGACCTGTTAACCGATCTTAAATTTTCATGATAATATTTTTCAACCATGCACACTTCTACACCTATTTTTTACCTCAAAGGGGGGTGGCGAAGCACACCGGGTTCAGCTACATAGTTAAATATAAAATAAGAACAATAAGACGTCAAATAAGCAGGTAACAAATTAAGTACCTTCTCCTACAAATAGGAAATTGTTAAAATTAAGTACTTTGTATTTACACTAACAAATTTATTAAACGCTTAAAAGTATTACTTTCTCTTTCATTACCAATAATTTTTTTTAGGACTTTCACCTATAAAAATCTGTTTTATATTGAATAATCTAACGGTTTATTAGAAAGTTTATTGTTAAGGTTATAAAAGGACATAAAAAGGACACATAATGTTGGACATACAAATTACAACTTATCTTTAAGGTGACATTAGCTAACAGTTGCCTTGAAATGTACGAGTTTAAAATTTTATGAATGAAACTCTTAAGAAAAAAATTTGTTTGTTAAAATTTTCTGTTTAAGTGAGCTCTTAAAGCAGCCACAGGATTTGAAGATCTTTTTACTACTCAAGGTGTTTGCCAGGAGTGCTATAGTTGGAGTTGTAAAACTATATTGAGCTACAACAAGCGTGAAATTTTCTTTCGAATTTCAATTGTATTTTATAACAAAGCAGTTCTTATACATAGATCTGTTAAATTGACATGTTATGCTTGATAATGAAGTGATCAGCCTAAGAAGTTGTGCTGTGCTGTCATAAACATAAAGATTGTAAATTTGAAATCCTGCTGTTCTTTTTCTGCACATTCAAAGTGTTTCTTTGGAATTTCTTTTAAACAAAGCACACACTTGTACGTGATTTTGCTTATTTTTTTTTTCGTTTTTACTTTTTGCTGTGTGCCTGCAACATTTGTGTCTTGTGGAGTTTGCATTGTGGAAATTGCCACTTTCTTAGTATTTTGCAGGTATTGTTTGTAAGAAATTTAAAGAATTTTAGATTTTTTCCAATTCTACTTGACATGTTATCAAACCTTGTAAAATATTACAAACAAGTTTTTTGATACTTTTCTTTAGATTTTGTTTTATTTTCTGTATTTTTTTTTAGGAAATTTAATTGTTAAGCGTGAGCATAATTATGGTTTTACAATTGTTTTCTTTAGATTTCATTGGATTTTATTGTAATTGAGCACGTTGCTTGGTTGTTTGTTTGTTGAAAAACAACATAGGGTTACATGAGGCGTTGAAAAATGTTTATCAATGAAAATGAATTAAAATGTTTAGATTTGAAAAGCTATTGTTTACTCAAATGTGTGCCATGTTTGGTGACATAGAATTGTTAGTGCAATTCACAATCTTGTGCAAATGGTATTGCATTATTGCATTTGCAAAAAGGTTTAGCATAACAAAATACACAGCATAAGCAAAATATCAAAAAGAAATGAAGAAAGTTACAAAAACGCACTTTATTTTGTCCGACAGTGTATCTACATTTGTTCAATTCACAAGTAAAGTTGTAGTGTCGTAGGAGTTGTACGTCGTTTGAATTTACAATAGTTGTATAGAAGTTGTTGGTAAATTCTATATTAACGACACTTTAACATCTGTTTTTCGAATGTTGTAAAAAAGTTTAAGTGTTGCAAAAAGTTCAAATGCGAAAGTTCTGCGCTAGCACAGAAAGCGCGTTATAAACAGAGAAAAGTTAAGTGTTTTGGAAACTATCATCTCTGCTATTAACACATGTTAAATTTCTTTTCTATCTGACAACTCCTTCATATAGAAACAGGTGTTCGAAAAAGACGCATCCGTGATTTTTTTACAATGGAAAAATTAGAAATTCGTGGGTTCATTAAATATTTAAATAAAAAAAAGTTTATCGGGACAAGAAATTCATAATGAGATGGTGAACATGCAACAGTAAAAAATTGGGTTGCTGAATTTAAACGTGGTCGTACAAACATTGAGAATGAATGATCAAGTCCATTTAATTTTTTATGAAGAGCTATAGACGAAAAAGTTTCCTGCAAGATGGGTGCCGCATTTGTTAACAGTCGAACAAAAAAGCAAATGAATGAAAATTTCTGAAGCTTGTTTGGATAATTTTAAGAAAAATAAATTGCATTTTAAGCATCATTTCATAACTGTTGTAGAGACATGAATCCAAGCAATAAACTAAAGCTGGAGGAAGTTCCCCAAAGAAGGCTGGAAAGGTTATGGAAACGTTTTTTTTTTGGGAGTTCAAAGGTATTTTATTGATTGACTATCTGCATAAGGGTATTTCTCGCATTGTAAAATTTTTCGCATGGAATTAGTGAATTGTAACAAAAACCGTGTAAAATGAAACAAAAAATGGTTTTTCTCACACAAGTGTTTCTGTAACTTTATTTTGCGAGTAATATCTGTCATTTAAATAGTTTGACAACAATTATTGGCAGAAAGTGAGAAAAAGTGTTTCTGTAAGAATATTTTGCGAAAAGATTCTCAAAAGAACTGTCAAAAAAATTCACATTTCAAATTAGTGCGAAAAACACACAATTCAATTCAAACGCTTAAAATAAGAAAAAAAGAAAGAGTTTTTGCCACATATAAACACCTAAAGAAAAAAACATCAGGGACCGTAAATATCAATAAATTATTTTAGAACAGTTATTTTGAGAAAAAACAAAAATAAGTCCATTTAAGCAGTTTTTTATTTTTCGTGTTCAATTGTAATTGAATCGCGTATGTTTGCTATGCTTCGTCCAACAAAAAGCAACAACAATGCGTAATCAATTTCTGAAAAAAATGACAATAACCATCCGCATGTGTTCTCTTCGCTGACGTTTGGCTTGCATTTGACACTTACTTACTGGAAATATTCCAATAAAAACAGAATCAGCGTTGTCCGTTTTCGCATTCAAGTACAGAAATCGAGAAACGATGGAATTTTTTTTTTCACACTTCATGTGAGAAATTTTTCGATGCGAGAAATACAGAAACGAGCTACAGAGTGATATTACAAGATTTTGGATCAATTAAATGTAAAAATTCGAGAAAAACGTCCTGGCTTACAACACAAAAAAAAAAATATTTTTTCATCAAGTCAACACACCAGCGCACAAGAGTGTTTAATTAATGGCTAAAATCAACGAAGTACGATTTGCTTGACCACCCACCTCATTCTCCTGATTTAGCTCCAAGTGACTTTTACCTGTTTCCAAATCTAAAAAAATGTCCTAGCTGGCAAGTATTTAACCTCAAATGAAAATGCAATTACAGTTGTAAACCACTAGGTAAACGTGGGACTACGTGTATTGAAGTTTCAGGAGATTATATTGAAAAATAAATTTTTTTTTTTTTTTTGAAAAACTCAATATTCTTTTTCTGTGCTAATAAGCAACAAATTGAAATAATGTAAAGTAATTTGTATTTAATTTATGAAAAATACAACTCATTTGTTAAAATGTCTATATTATAATTTTCACGCAATGCAAAAATTATTATGTTTTTATCACTTGTATTATACATTTTTAATAATTTTAATAATTTAGTTTTGAAGGCTTGACAACATAAACATAGGAATTTGTTCAAAATCAGATATATAGTTGTATAATACAATATACAACATCTTTTGTGAATTAAGCAATTGATTTTTAATGGAATGTGTGTGAAATTATTGTTAAAATGATTTTGAATTTATCTTATATTTAATATTCAATAAAATATAAAATAACGCTTTAAATAGAACGTGGGAACTTCATGTTCCCTACAAGAACTCCCTTAAAAACTCAACTCAATTTCCTGCAGCAAATATTGAAAGAACATATTTATTTAAAACCATAAAATAAATAAACAAACTAATTTTTATATTTATTGTTATTAATGTTTTCTGAAAGCATCTATGTATGTAGACTCACTCCTCTGGGAACAATAAGTAAACATATCCTTTAGAGAAAATTAGTAAAAAACTGAAAAAATTAAACTTCTCAAGAAGTACTTAAAGAACATAAAGTACCTACAAACAATTTTAAAAGGAAATTGTGGAAAAAAAACACAAAATTTATTAAATCAATTTGCTTTACACAAGCGTTTTCAGGTTTTGCTAAAGTAATCATATGTGTTGTTCTTTTTATAGTCCTTACACATCCTTCTGCTGCTCTTAAACCTCTTAAGTAGTTGGGATGTGGTGGATTTTTGTTTTTTTTTTCAATATAATTTGTAAACTGATCTTTGTGTTTTGTTAAAGTTATAGCTGTCTAGTTTGGTTTTTTTTTTGTTTAAAATTTTTTGTTAAGGACATTTTGTTTTTATATGATTTTGTAAAATATATGATCATGTATCATTCGTCTTAATTTTTCTTTTCACTTTTTAGGTAAGATTATGCGTGTTGTTATTGTTGGTTAAAAGACAATATAAAACCACTTAAATCAGGCCAAGTGGTCAGGGCGTTAACTACATGATACCGTGTACTTAAATCGAACTTATAAAAGTAAAACAATTTGTAACAGCCTGAAGAGATTTTTTTGTAACGCCTGGTAAAAAATAAAGTGTTTAAGGTTCCATTCATTTGACTAAACTTAAACTAATATGTCAAATTCTATAACCATTGATTCAGCAAATTATAAATAGCAGATTTCCAAAGTAATTTGATTCTGCCCCATTGTGCGTTCAAGGTTAAACTTGTAATATTCTGCTTTGAATTGAAAATCGCAAACTTATAGTAAAGAATTATATCTAGCCGTAAAACAAGTTAAGTCAAATGTTTGGAAAACTCAAACATGATACAGGGTGGCCCAAAATTAACGAAGGAATATGAATTCGTTATAACTTTTTATTTAAGAAACAATTATAAAATGTTTTTTTAACACAGTATATAAATGGGGAATATTTTTAGTTAAGTTATGAAAACTAATATCTCGTAAGTGGTGGCCATTTTCTGCTTTGCAAATTCGTGCTCTTTCCAACATATTTTCCATAACCTTTTGCAAAACTTCAGGTGTTATGTTGTTTATTTCGTCGCGTATATTGCTTTTTAATTGCTGGATGGTTCTAGGCATTATTAATGTAGACTTTTTCTTTAAAATAACCCCAAATAAAACAGCCTGGGGCGGTTAAATCCGGTGAACGCGCAGGCCAATTAAAATCAGTTGTACGAGAAATAATTCGTTTACCAAAGATGTCCGGTAAAAAATGCCATTGTGTCCCTTGCAATGTGCGCTGTGGCGCTATCTTATTAGAACCATACTTGCGGATGGTTTTCCACGGCTGGCCTTTAAATTTTTTCCAGCATTGTCCGATATCTGACACCATTGACGGAAACGGCAACCCCGTGTTCATTTTGAAAAAAATAACACTTTCCGATGAAACACTGCACCAAATCGTACACTTAGGTGGGTGTAATTCTCGCTGTTAAACTACTCTCGGATTTTCCGTAGCCCATAACCTGCAGTTTTGCTTATTAACGAACCCACTTAATTGGAAATGGGCTGTGTCTTTCATAATTAAACTATGAATAAAATTGTGGTTTTCTTTTGCTTTTTGCCAAAAAAAAAAAAAACTGCATAATCAAGTCGTTGCTGGCAATCTGTCGGTTTCAATTCTTGAACAAGCTGAATCTTGTATGGAAACATTCCTATTGTGTGCAGAATTCTCTGCAGTGACGCTCGTGACAGGCCAAGTTGTGTTGAACGTCTGCTGCTGGATTTTTCTCCATCTTCCCGAATACTCCTCTGTATCACTTTAATATTGTCATCCGTGTGCACCGTTGGTTTTCTGCCAGCACCAGGAAGGTTCCTTACTGCCCCTTGTTGTCGAAATTTTGCAACCAGACGGTTTATTGTTGTCTCTGAGGGTCCAACCTGCATATTAAAATAACGACGTTATGCACGCTGAGTCAAAACAATTGATCGTTGATTTGAAATATAAAGCTCAACAATTTGCGGACGTTGTTCAATTGAAAAAGTTATAAGCAATTCGAAACCCGTCGGTAATTTTGGGCCAACCTGTATTTTGCAATTAATAGTAATACGGTTTATTTAAAGGAAATAAATCAGCGGTTTTAAAAGATAAAAACGTAACAATATGTTGAAAAAAAAAACATTAATTAACAATTATTATTATTATTATTAGTTGGGCTCGAGTTCATTAAATTTAATTTTCATTAAATTATTATTTTTACTGAAGGTAGGAATTGTTTTTACAACATGAAATCTTATTAAAATTTTTATTGATAATTTTCTTCGGCTGATCTGGGGATCGAACCTGGGTTGAATTTACATGTTTCAAGAATCAACACATTCTTTCATTAGAATTCTTTGAGTGCAGAGTTTAGAACTCAAACATACACACATATATTTTTTGGTATTACAAGCAGCCAAGTCTTCTTTACAAAAAAGAAAAGAAATTATAATAAAAAAGTTATAAGCAATACAAACCCTTTCGGTAATTTTGGGCCACTTTGTATACAACAGCCTCTATTTCATATTCTCTTTCAAATTCAATTATTAAACATTTCTTGTGCACTCTTAATTCTATTTAGACATTTCATTTCATTTCTTTACAATTCAATTTCACTTTCACTTTCTGCCACTCTACTTATTATTTATTAGTCTCTAATTTTACCACCAGCCAATTCTTTCTCAACTCGTTTTCAATTAAAATAAAAACTGTTTTTTTTCTGATTTTTTTCTAACATTGCAAAATTGAAAATAATTGCAGAAAACAGTAACTAACATATACAAATTTAATTAAACCACAAAACTAATTTCTCTCTAAACATTTTGCTACATTCTTTAGTTTAGAAGCTTCTCGTAGCAGTAACATTTAGTTTCAATGAAATGAAACAAGCACCAGAACAATTATGGAAATAAAAAAAAATTTTGCACATGCACTCATACTCTCAAGAACAGAAACGCAAGACGTTTAAAGTCCACCGCCATGTGCCAAATAGTGTGCAGTTGTAGTTTATTTTCTAATTTGGTCAAAACATTATTAACACAAAACGACACACAAAATAATAATAATAATAAAAAAAAAACAAAAAACTAGTTTAATGTTGACTAGAGCAGAGAAACATACATTGGACTTTAATTTCAGCTAGAGAATAACATAAGAAGCTCAACAGAAAAAAATTAGTTAAAACAAGTAAGAGTTTATATTCAGCTGTGCCGAATCTTTAATACCCACCACCAAGTCTCTTATTTTTAGGCCAACTTCATAAAATATTGTAACGTAATTTCTATTTATTTTTTTTTTAGGTTTATTTTTGTAGAATTTCATCTCAATGATGATATTTATAAGAATTTTATGCATATTCTATCAAGAATCATGAATTTACACTTTGTCCCCAATAAAAAATGTGCTCCAAAAGGAGCAGGTTTTATGTATGAATTCATACCCCAAATCGTTAAAACCTGCTGATGGGATGCATGATTTTTGTATGAGGTGTTCCCGGTTTGGAGGACTACTTTCTGCTGACAATAAGCGCTTCTTTTAATCTAATCAAACATGCATATAAAGCACTTTCCTAAAGTGTTTTTTTATTTTCTATCTGAATGTTTTTGCTTAAGAAAAATTCATAGTATCTGAGAAGCGCGATATTCGTTTTGTAATTGACTTTCGTTGTCATACGTAAATCTGTATGCTTCACTTTCATTTTTGTTTTTTCTTCGTTGTCAGCACTTAAAAAGCATCTTTTTTGTATATTTTATTCGTAAGCATTTACTGCGTATATTTGCAGCCTGTAACATAAAGCGATTTACTTTAATACACACTGAATTAGGAACCAACAAGGCCTAGGAAACTTATGTTGATTTTTGAAATCAAAAATTGTCACCTCTATATACTTTGTGGTTAAACTCGAAAGTGGCATGTTTAGACAATTATGGACCAACTTTCACAAAAGTCAGTAGTATAATTTTTACATACTTGTAACTGATCGGTGTAAAATTTCAATTCAATATGAATGTTTATGTCTGTATGAATGTTTAACTAGGACCTAACTGGCCAATCATCTCATGAAATTCTGTACGATGATTTATATCAGGGAAAGGCAACCTATACTATTACATTTTGCAATTGTATTAGTAATATACTCTCTTCGCTCTCAACACAAATCGGTGTTGCCAGAAAACTTTCGTCACTTATCCCCAATTAAAAATTTAAAATCTCTAAAAATCTCTATTTTATTATTTGCGAAAAATTAGAAAATCAAATGTCCAGCTAAACCTTCTTTTTACCCAACATTACATTGGCACCATTAGTGCATACAGAGGAAAGCCTACTCTTATCAGTAAAACAAAGAACTTTTTCATTTACAATATCATAACTAAGTTTTCTTTTTACATTGTTGTGTAAGCCATATAGGGAAAACATTTCTTCGCGGACGTCAAAATTTTCATTGACACATAATTAGCTGAGATATATCGTTCAGATCAGTGCATTCATCTAGGCATATGGAAAAAAATTGGCAATTAAGCATTCTTTTCTTAATGTTTGAATAGATAAATGCACTGATATGCTCAGTCCGTCAAATAATTGTTCGAGCGGACAGGGGAATGCCATTTATAATTTTCCGCATCTCTTCAGACTTTTCACCAAAGCATTTTAAAACGTCATTGCTAAGATCTTTGAAAAACACTCCATCGTCAAAAGGAAGGCAACATTTAGCAAGAGACGTAGCAACAACAAAAGATACCTTTCTTTTTAAAAAAAAACTTTTCAGTTTCTTGTGTTTCTTGTTCAGAGTATGGTGTACTCGAATCAGCAATCATTTTTTCATAGAAATGTTCCTTAAGATTAATAATGAGGGCTTCTCTTGCATCACCAGTAATACTTTCGTATTCCTTTGATATGCAAGAAAATGCCTTTGCATGTCATGTTTTTTTAGTGCGTGATAACGCACGTTGGCAAACCAAGCATTCTGGTTTGTCATAATAATTTAAAGAAAATAAAAAATTCATTTCATATTCATCACACATTTTGAAAAAAGTTGGGAAAACAAATTTTTTTCTGGCAACGCTGATTTTTAAATTACACAGCTAGACTCATTAAACTTTGTTTATTTCTCTACAATGCGTGTGCACACGTACGTAAGAGAAGATTAAATGAAAAACGCGGCGCCCATGTTTTGCCTTTCCCTGATTTATATGTAAGTATATGCGAATTATTTGTGTGAACTTGATATAGAGACTACGGTCAAATATGGACCGTATTAAGAGTGACGATTTTTGTATATGCATGAACTATTTGTGTTGAATGCCAACTTAATAGTGATTTTTATAAGGGATTTATGCGCATTTAAATGATTTTCGGAACTAAGAAGAAGTAAACAAAGAATAAGTTAGATGTAAGTACCGTTATTTTAGTTTATAAGAGGACGAAATTTAAAATAAAAGTAGGAGTTCAGAATCATAACTTATTCTATGTTTACTTCTTCTTCTCCTATGTTTACAATTATATCTAAATCAGCTGTTGTAATTCACAATAAGAAAATATACTATTAGAGATGTGAGTGATTATCGATCCACTACAGGGGACTATGGTCAAATATGGGCCGATCATCATGACATTTGGTACAACAATTTAAATTTGCATTTAAACTATTTTTGCTGAATTTCGGAAATGGTCTACGTATGGGGCTATGCCACAATTATGGACCGATGAAAAGAAAACATCATTTTGAGATTTCACTTTGCATAAAACTTATTATTGCCGAATTTTGTTTAGATACGGCTTTTCTATAGACATTTATGTCCCATAAAGCCATAATCCGGAAAGACTTTTGTATGGGGACTATAAGAAATTGTGAACCGATTCCTAACATTTTTAACAGGACTTGTAGTTATATAATAAAAATAAAGTTTGCAGAATTTCATATTATTAACTGCATTATATTTGAAGAAAATGGCAAAAAATATCTGAAAAATATCGAGGTAGTCTGAAACTTTGATATATAATTCGGATCCTATTGGACCGACTTTGCTCGTTTGCAATACCATACATTTCGATGGATCAAATGATGTTTGGTAAAAATTTCATTGATTCTTTTTTTCGAAGCTCGATCGTGCCAACAACAAACGGACAGACGGACGGACATTGGTAAATTGTCTTTGAATCTTATAAGGACCCAGAATATATAGACTTTTTGGTTCTACGACCATTATTTCGATGTGTTACAGACGGAATGACAAATGCAATCTTTTTGGTGGTGGGTATAACAACTAATGATGGAAAATTTTAATAATTCAGAAATTTTTTAGATTATATTTCTTTCCTGAAGATGATCAACAAAGTTGGTCAAAATATTGGAAATAAATAAAATATAATAAAAATTAAAAACGAACAAGAGTTTTTATATTTTTAATAAAAGCGACCTCAAGCCGAACTAATAAAATAGAAATATTTTTAATTCAGAAATTCTTCACTAGCAAAGAAAAAATCCTCAAATCGCCACTAGTTTTGAATCAAGAAATCGTTAAAATGACGATAAATCGTCAAATCTAGCAGCTATGCTTCCCATACATTATTTCTAAGTGTATAGCCAACATTTTTCTTTGAGTGTAAAAATGCCACAGTTGAATAAACGTGTTGTTGAACTCGTACTTGCGACATAATTAAATTAAATAGTTGGAGCAAAACTAGCAGCAACAGCAGCAGCACTAGTAGTAGTAGTAATAGTACAAAGAGTAACTACAATTTAAAGTCATGGTTAGTTTGTACAACTGAATAGAGCTGACAAGTTGAGCAGCACAATAAGTCCATTCGAGGTGTATAAATAATGTTGCTGCTCAACTAAGTACAACGACTAGGTTTAGTTTTTAATTTTATATCATGTTTAACGTACAAATGTCACTACTGACCTACATTTTGTATTTTTAGCTAAAAAAAAAAAAAACAAATAAAACTAAAAACAAAATCATTTAAGAGTGAGCAGAACTTGTACAACCGGAATAAAGATGGTGGTAGTCAACCAAAAAAAAAAAAAGAAAAAAAAAGAAAACAAAAAATCAGAAAACCCAACACTGACCATATTGCCAACAACACATCACACACAAACAAATAACGTGCAAAATTCAAATAAATTTGTAAAATATTCATTTAACACTAGAATTTAACATATAAACAAAATGCTAGAAAAAAACATATTTCTGTTTTTGGTTTTTGCGCTTTTTTTTTTTTTTTTTTTTGTCGACTCTGAGGTGATGATGATGTAGTTGTTCTACGCTGACAGCAACAGTAAACCCACCCCACAACCCCAGCAGACATGCTGGCACATTTGCCAGGAAAATAAACAAATGGAAAAATAAAAACTTAAATCGACATCTACTGCAAACCACACTCAGTCAGTCGTCATGTTGTATATTGTTGCTTCCACAGACATTGTGTTGTGAGTGTTGTGAGTGTTGCAACATTTTGTTGTTGTTGTTGTTAGCTGTTTAATGTTGCTGCTGCTGATGGTGGGTGCTGTTGCAGTATTTGCATCATAAACTAGTTTTGCTAGTTGAAGTTACAAAGAAGTGTGTTTGTTTGGTTGTGTTGGTTTTCCAGGTACTCTATAGTCGATTTAAAAAAAGTTTGTGTGCTGATTTAAAAATTTCAAAAGATTTGCTAACAAGTTTTCGAAAACAAATTTTATAATTCAGTGTTAAATCAGTTAAACACTTTTCAGTCATAAAACACTCAAATCTGCATCTACAGATAACACAAATCATATAAATCTTGATACTATCACAAGGCTCCTTCTAGTTGTAATATTGATACTCAGAAGTTTAGTTTATTAGGCAGCTATTGCCAAAAATGGACTGACAGCAACAAAAATGGAGTAGTACAATGGCCATATAACCATGATTCGACATCGATATTTATTAGACATTATTGTGGGTTTACTTGTTTTTCGGAACTGCTCCTTATATGGAAGATATGATCAATTATGGACAGATCTTTTTAAAATTCGGTACAGAATTTCAACAAAATACTAGTGTATTTAAGATAGATATGAGTATTTAAATCCAAAATTTTGATTTCGGCATATATACATGATCTGTGAAAAATGTTGGATGAATTTATAACAGATTTATGGGTCAATTTAAAAAAAAAAAACGCAATTTTTGTGTGCCTGCACTTTACACTACTATTTTAGGTAAAAAAAAAACAAAAATGTGAGAGTGCTCAGCGAGGAATATATAACAAAAAAACGTAATTCTCAAATTTGTATGTTTGTTTTTTTGTTTATTCAGAATGGTGTTTTGTTTCTCCTTCTGATTCCTTCCATACAAAAGAATGTGTCCCCGGTTAGAATTGTTAGTAAACAAAATAAAATAAAATCAAGAAAAAAGTAAATATGCATCATTTAATAACAGTTTTCGAATTATTGTGTTTCTTTCTTGTGTTTTGATTTGTTAAAGAAAGATTGTCCAAACAATTTGCATTGAGCGTCACTTTTTTATTAATCAAGTAATATTACTAGTTTTCAATTTGCATTTAAATAAAGTAAGGAAAGTACAAACTTTAATTATTACAAAAGTGAAAAAGCGAAAAATAAATCTATTAAAAAAAGTGTGCATTTGCGTAGTTTTTGTGAAAGTGAATACATATATTAAATGTAATAAATTGAAGTTGACAGTAATTTTTTACATGGTTTCAACTCATTTTTTGTTATAAATTGTGAATTTGAGAAATAAATTGCCTACAAAACAAAACCAAAATAGGCAAATATTTCATGAGCATCACTTTTGAAATATATTGCTTCATAGCTTAACATGCTTAATTTGGATTTTATTTTTTAATTTTCAAGCGTAAAACAACAAAATTAACGGCGGCTGAAAGAGCACGGAGATATCGACCGCGTAATGACGAATATAAAAGAAAGAAGAAAGAAAGGTATAATCGTGGTATATTTGAGTTTAACTTTTATTGTTACTAACTGATTCTGTTTTTGCCACAAACTTAATTCGAAATTGGAAAAAATGAATGAGAATGAAAAAAACAAAGCCGCTTGTCATTTCATGAAGTTTATACAGATTCAGAATTAGAATTCCAATAAAAATTTATAAATTAAATTAAGTTATTGTTTTGTGTCAAATATTTACATATGAGTCATTCCATGTCAAACGGTACGAATTTGGGAAAAAATTTAACGCAATGATTCCGATTTTTATGGAAATTTGCAGATTTAGTCCTCTACAAATTCTATTTCATCCCCGATGAGAAAAAAAATATGAAAATTGTTTTTCAAAAGTTATGACCAATTGAACTTTGGTGAAATGGAGATTTTTTCAAAGAGGTGTGTTCTCTCAATCGCATGTAACTCCTGAAATACTGGACCGATTTTATTGTGCTATACCTTGTTTTGAAGGAAATTTCAATTTCTTCTAAAATACGAAAGCGGTATGACATATCCCCATAGCATTTTTTTAAGTTTGTATCATTTTCATCCTTTTATTTCGATTTTCAAACTGATTACATCTTTTTTTTTAAATTTTAAGGGTGTGTTCTTATAGGTCTTTTTTATAGACTGTGTGAGTTTTGAAGTGGTGAAATAATGCGTTCTATTTTTAACGATTTGTTTTACCTTATACCTTTTGCACGAGCAACAAAAATTTCTGTGAATATAGAAAAAAATATATTTTTCGATAGTTGTTTATTAACACAAGATACAAACAACAACAAAAAACAAAGAAAACGTAGTTCAGTCATGTGTAATATTTACAGTAAAAAAAGAATACAAAAAATAGAGTAAAGAAATAAATGTTATGCGTCTTAATACAGTACTGCTCAGAAGATGATGTTGTCTAAACTCTAATTTTTTTATCGGGTTGTGGAATGAACGCGTGGTAGCCGAGAGTTCCAGAAATTATTTTCGCTTTGTCAAAGCGCTTCTTTAGGTGTTTCTCTATCTTCATATTGGTAGTTATTAAAGAACTCTGTATGAATATTTTTGACGTTTTTATTCACCCAATCATAAAATTTGACGGCACTATTAATGGGATTTATGAGGCTGGACAAGCTTGCACGTGCTGCTAATCTTTTGACTGTTCCTCCCAGACCATCGCAGGGCCCTTTGCCATGAGACGTCACAAAAAAATGCCATTCATCTGGTATTCCAAAATCATCTACGTGGAACGTCAGGTTTAAAAAGTTTTTCTTGTTTTTGTATTGTGCGCTTGCACCGAAATCATGCGTCTGGACGCTCCAATGAAAGTATCTTCAATCTGACTAAAAGTCCAGTCGAGACCAGGGTTAATATTTTAATTTTCCTTTCTGTTGCACTTGCAAAATTTTGTTTATGTTTGTCTAATATTGAAGCATTTTTTGTTTCATTGTCAGGAACATCTTCGCTGTCTTGATTTGAATTTTGAAACACGCGTTCGTTTATCAAATTAACAATTTTCTGTTTTTTAATGGTGTTATATTTTTTCTGCTCATGTTTTCTTTTGTTTATAGGTGAACCGTTATACAACAGCAATGTCTCATTAAGAGTCACCAATTTTGCACTTTTTACGGAATAATCGCTGTCAATAGACATATTGTCATCACATCAGAAGCACTTTCTACGTCAGTTTCACTCACTTTACTTAATTTAATACGGCAATTCGTACAAATTCTAACCTTGCCCTTTATGTGATTTAAGTTTTAATTTTCGTTTACGTTTAACAACACTTGAACTTATCCATCGCAATGTTTTCTTAGAACTTTTCTTATGACATCTTGATTGAAACGGGTTGCAACAAACATCGAACCGAGGTGGCATTTTGATTTGATGAAAAACTTATTTTATTATATTTTTCTGAGAACTTCAAGGAAGTCTGCGCGACAAATTAAACGCGAATGACTGTAACAATTGACCTAATGTCGTCCGGGCACAGCAATGACAGAATATACATTACTACTATGATTAGAAAAACATTGACATCAATGCAAATTATTTATTTGTATTAAAAGTATAAACAGTTGGTGTTTTCAGCTCTCTATAAGCTCTTTATTTCTGCTCTTAGTTTATCGTTTGTATTTAATAAAATTGTTCGCAAATAAGACTGTTACAGTAATTGCTTTTGTTGTTCTTATTGTTGTATTAATAAGTCAAAAAACATATTATCATTCTTTTAACTATTCTAAGTAAATTCACAGCAATTTATGTTGCATGTGGAAAAGATATTTCGGAAAATTTTTTTAAAAAATAGAACGCATTATTTCACTACTTCAAAGCTCACACAGTCTGTAAAAAAGACCTATAAGAACACACTCTCAAAATTTAAAAAAAAAAAGATGTAATCAGTTTGAAAATCGAAATAAAAGGATGAAAA
Organism: Bellardia pandia; assembly: GCA_916048285.2. Classification (NCBI taxonomy): domain Eukaryota; kingdom Metazoa; phylum Arthropoda; class Insecta; order Diptera; family Calliphoridae; genus Bellardia; species Bellardia pandia. The sequence goes on along the minus strand of OU696531.1, from coordinate 92,984,304 downwards.
TGATACAAACTTAAAAAAATGTTATGGGGATATGTCACACCGCTTTGGTATTTTAGAAGAAATTGAAATTACCTTCAAAACAAGGTATAGCACATTAAAATCGATCTAGTATTTCAGGAGTTACATGCGATTGAATGAACACACCTCTTTGAAAAAATCGCCATTTCACCAAAGTTCAATTGGTCATAACATTTGAAAAAAAAATTTTATATTTTTTTCTTCAAACACGTATAAATTATTTTTAAGAGAAGAATGCATACACAAACTGCCGAAGCAATCCAAGTTAGTGATGTAAAAAATACGTACCGTTTGACATGGAATGACTCATATGTGTATAAGTTTCTTCAAGAATTACATCCTTTTTTTCATTTTTGTTAAAGACATCAAGGAATGTGTACATACATGTTTAGTTTTGTATGAAAATTTTTGTTTTTGAAGAATTTTTGTTTTTAAACCCTTCACCGTCGTGAGAAGGGTATATATAAGTTTGTCATTTCGTGTGAAATTTCCACAATATAATTTTCCGTATATATATATATATTCTGGATCCTTATAGATAGCGAAGTCGATTAAGCCATGCCCGTCTGTCTGTCTGTCTGTTGAAATCAGTTTTTTGAAGTCCCAAGATATATTCGGGATCCAAACCTTCAATAATTCTGTCAGAAGTGCTTTAAAATCAGCAAAATCGGTTTAGGTCAACCAGAGTTATGAACCAATATGTGAGACCACCTCAATAAAAATTTGATATTTTTCGTCCATTTTATTGCAATATTTTGAAATATTTTGCAGATAATACCATAAAATTTTGTATACGTTGTTTGTACTATAAAAGAAGAAAGTGTGCGGAAAATAGTAAGAATCGGTTCATGATTTCTCATAGCCTCCATACAAATATATATATTCCCGAAATATGGCTTAATGATAAATAAATGCCTATAAAATTGGAATATCAAGACAAAATTCAGCAAAACTAAGTTTTGTGCAAAATAAATCGCAAAACGAAATTTTTTTTAGTTCGGTCCATGTTTGACCATAGACCCCATATAAAGTCCACTTCCAAAATTCACTTAAATACGCATAAAACTGATATAAATAATGTTAAACGGCTAAAATTTGACATAAATACTCTTTATAGGCAAATAAATTGTTGTACTAAATTTTATGGTGGTCGGCCCACAACTGGTCATAGCTCCCATACAAGGACCACATCTGAAAAAGACATTTTTCCCTATATATATTGTATAAATATCGTTACCGACTCAAAACTTTGTACAGATCATTTACATATATACAAAAATCATTCCACACAATTTTGTTAATTTCGGTCTATTTTTAACCGTATGGGGCATAAAGCCCTCTTCCGAAAATCACTTTAATACTCATAAATCTCTTATAAATAAGGGTACCAATCCTGCTGGATTTTGAGAATATCGGTCCATATTTGACTATATCCCCCACATAAGGTCCACTACCGAAATCCACGTTAATACTAATATATATCTTAAATATCCCGTTATTATGTTGAAATTCGACGTGAAATATCCTCATATGCATGAAAATTACTGTTCCAAAATTTAAGAAGATCGGCCCATAATTTGTCATAGCTGCCATATAAGAACCATTTCCAAAAAACAAATAAATTCGGGTCAAAAAATATTTTTTCGGATTTAACCCATATTCGGTCCATATTTTATAATCATGATATATATCGTTGGAAAGGTATTTTTAATACCTTTTATTTAATGTATTACAAATTATCAGACACCCACTAGTTCCCGAGATATAGGCCTCTATATTTTCAACTTTACGCGCCCGCCCCCTCCGAAATAGGCGTGACCGCCAACAAATTTTTTTTTCTGGTATTTCCTCTAAAAGCCCTATTTCATTTTGTTTTTGTTTTTTTTTTTTGAGCAAAATCACTAAAACCGAATTGTACCCCTTTTTTATACTCTGTTTGTTAAATTACACTAAAGATTATTAGGAACATCAGACAGACTCTGTAAATTATGGTAAGAATTGGTAATTAAATCAATTAAAATGGTAAAAATTAGACAACATTTCAAAATATTTAACATAAATTATGTTGGTCGTAAAATTGTCTTTCAAACAATATACCAAACACTAATAAAATTTGCACGCAGTTGATACACCGAACTGTTCGGACGTGTTACTTTTAGTGCGGCTGAATTATCGGTGAAAAAATCGTAATAGGTGAAAAAGTATAAAAAGTTAAATTAAACAAAAAGTGAAAAAAAACTCGTAATAGGTGAAAAACTTTACAAAGTCAAATAATTGCACTAGGTGCAATAAAAAATTAATAAATTGTAATAATTTATTTTTAATTATTTGAAAACTAGAAAATTAAATACAGTGATACAGTGAATGAGTAACAATTCTAACAGTGCGAGTGGGCCTCAGAGCCGAAATGCTTATTTCGTGTTGAGCTCGGCAAGTGTTAGTAATGAGAACATTAAAAATCCCGAATTTAATAAAAACTACTAAACTGTGAAACCAAAAATAAGCACAAATCTGAATTTAAGTGCAAGTGCACCAAACTTGAATAAATGTCCCATAAAGCCATAATCCGGAAAGACTTTTGTATGGGGACTATAAGAAATTGTGAACCGATTCCTAACATTTTTAACAGGACTTGTAGTTATATAATAAAAATAAAGTTTGCAGAATTTCATATTATTAACTGCATTATATTTGAAGAAAATGGCAAAAAATATCTGAAAAATATCGAGGTAGTCTGAAACTTTGATATATAATTCGGATCCTATTGGACCGACTTTGCTCGTTTGCAATACCATACATTTCGATGGATCAAATGATGTTTGGTAAAAATTTCATTGATTCTTTTTTTCGAAGCTCGATCGTGCCAACAACAAACGGACAGACGGACGGACATTGGTAAATTGTCTTTGAATCTTATAAGGACCCAGAATATATAGACTTTTTGGTTCTACGACCATTATTTCGATGTGTTACAGACGGAATGACAAATGCAATCTTTTTGGTGGTGGGTATAACAACTAATGATGGAAAATTTTAATAATTCAGAAATTTTTTAGATTATATTTCTTTCCTGAAGATGATCAACAAAGTTGGTCAAAATATTGGAAATAAATAAAATATAATAAAAATTAAAAACGAACAAGAGTTTTTATATTTTTAATAAAAGCGACCTCAAGCCGAACTAATAAAATAGAAATATTTTTAATTCAGAAATTCTTCACTAGCAAAGAAAAAATCCTCAAATCGCCACTAGTTTTGAATCAAGAAATCGTTAAAATGACGATAAATCGTCAAATCTAGCAGCTATGCTTCCCATACATTATTTCTAAGTGTATAGCCAACATTTTTCTTTGAGTGTAAAAATGCCACAGTTGAATAAACGTGTTGTTGAACTCGTACTTGCGACATAATTAAATTAAATAGTTGGAGCAAAACTAGCAGCAACAGCAGCAGCACTAGTAGTAGTAGTAATAGTACAAAGAGTAACTACAATTTAAAGTCATGGTTAGTTTGTACAACTGAATAGAGCTGACAAGTTGAGCAGCACAATAAGTCCATTCGAGGTGTATAAATAATGTTGCTGCTCAACTAAGTACAACGACTAGGTTTAGTTTTTAATTTTATATCATGTTTAACGTACAAATGTCACTACTGACCTACATTTTGTATTTTTAGCTAAAAAAAAAAAAAACAAATAAAACTAAAAACAAAATCATTTAAGAGTGAGCAGAACTTGTACAACCGGAATAAAGATGGTGGTAGTCAACCAAAAAAAAAAAAAGAAAAAAAAAGAAAACAAAAAATCAGAAAACCCAACACTGACCATATTGCCAACAACACATCACACACAAACAAATAACGTGCAAAATTCAAATAAATTTGTAAAATATTCATTTAACACTAGAATTTAACATATAAACAAAATGCTAGAAAAAAACATATTTCTGTTTTTGGTTTTTGCGCTTTTTTTTTTTTTTTTTTTTTGTCGACTCTGAGGTGATGATGATGTAGTTGTTCTACGCTGACAGCAACAGTAAACCCACCCCACAACCCCAGCAGACATGCTGGCACATTTGCCAGGAAAATAAACAAATGGAAAAATAAAAACTTAAATCGACATCTACTGCAAACCACACTCAGTCAGTCGTCATGTTGTATATTGTTGCTTCCACAGACATTGTGTTGTGAGTGTTGTGAGTGTTGCAACATTTTGTTGTTGTTGTTGTTAGCTGTTTAATGTTGCTGCTGCTGATGGTGGGTGCTGTTGCAGTATTTGCATCATAAACTAGTTTTGCTAGTTGAAGTTACAAAGAAGTGTGTTTGTTTGGTTGTGTTGGTTTTCCAGGTACTCTATAGTCGATTTAAAAAAAGTTTGTGTGCTGATTTAAAAATTTCAAAAGATTTGCTAACAAGTTTTCGAAAACAAATTTTATAATTCAGTGTTAAATCAGTTAAACACTTTTCAGTCATAAAACACTCAAATCTGCATCTACAGATAACACAAATCATATAAATCTTGATACTATCACAAGGCTCCTTCTAGTTGTAATATTGATACTCAGAAGTTTAGTTTATTAGGCAGCTATTGCCAAAAATGGACTGACAGCAACAAAAATGGAGTAGTACAATGGCCATATAACCATGATTCGACATCGATATTTATTAGACATTATTGTGGGTTTACTTGTTTTTCGGAACTGCTCCTTATATGGAAGATATGATCAATTATGGACAGATCTTTTTAAAATTCGGTACAGAATTTCAACAAAATACTAGTGTATTTAAGATAGATATGAGTATTTAAATCCAAAATTTTGATTTCGGCATATATACATGATCTGTGAAAAATGTTGGATGAATTTATAACAGATTTATGGGTCAATTTAAAAAAAAAAAACGCAATTTTTGTGTGCCTGCACTTTACACTACTATTTTAGGTAAAAAAAAAACAAAAATGTGAGAGTGCTCAGCGAGGAATATATAACAAAAAAACGTAATTCTCAAATTTGTATGTTTGTTTTTTTGTTTATTCAGAATGGTGTTTTGTTTCTCCTTCTGATTCCTTCCATACAAAAGAATGTGTCCCCGGTTAGAATTGTTAGTAAACAAAATAAAATAAAATCAAGAAAAAAGTAAATATGCATCATTTAATAACAGTTTTCGAATTATTGTGTTTCTTTCTTGTGTTTTGATTTGTTAAAGAAAGATTGTCCAAACAATTTGCATTGAGCGTCACTTTTTTATTAATCAAGTAATATTACTAGTTTTCAATTTGCATTTAAATAAAGTAAGGAAAGTACAAACTTTAATTATTACAAAAGTGAAAAAGCGAAAAATAAATCTATTAAAAAAAGTGTGCATTTGCGTAGTTTTTGTGAAAGTGAATACATATATTAAATGTAATAAATTGAAGTTGACAGTAATTTTTTACATGGTTTCAACTCATTTTTTGTTATAAATTGTGAATTTGAGAAATAAATTGCCTACAAAACAAAACCAAAATAGGCAAATATTTCATGAGCATCACTTTTGAAATATATTGCTTCATAGCTTAACATGCTTAATTTGGATTTTATTTTTTAATTTTCAAGCGTAAAACAACAAAATTAACGGCGGCTGAAAGAGCACGGAGATATCGACCGCGTAATGACGAATATAAAAGAAAGAAGAAAGAAAGGTATAATCGTGGTATATTTGAGTTTAACTTTTATTGTTACTAACTGATTCTGTTTTTGCCACAAACTTAATTCGAAATTGGAAAAAATGAATGAGAATGAAAAAAACAAAGCCGCTTGTCATTTCATGAAGTTTATACAGATTCAGAATTAGAATTCCAATAAAAATTTATAAATTAAATTAAGTTATTGTTTTGTGTCAAATATTTACATATGAGTCATTCCATGTCAAACGGTACGAATTTGGGAAAAAATTTAACGCAATGATTCCGATTTTTATGGAAATTTGCAGATTTAGTCCTCTACAAATTCTATTTCATCCCCGATGAGAAAAAAAATATGAAAATTGTTTTTCAAAAGTTATGACCAATTGAACTTTGGTGAAATGGAGATTTTTTCAAAGAGGTGTGTTCTCTCAATCGCATGTAACTCCTGAAATACTGGACCGATTTTATTGTGCTATACCTTGTTTTGAAGGAAATTTCAATTTCTTCTAAAATACGAAAGCGGTATGACATATCCCCATAGCATTTTTTTAAGTTTGTATCATTTTCATCCTTTTATTTCGATTTTCAAACTGATTACATCTTTTTTTTTAAATTTTAAGGGTGTGTTCTTATAGGTCTTTTTTATAGACTGTGTGAGTTTTGAAGTGGTGAAATAATGCGTTCTATTTTTAACGATTTGTTTTACCTTATACCTTTTGCACGAGCAACAAAAATTTCTGTGAATATAGAAAAAAATATATTTTTCGATAGTTGTTTATTAACACAAGATACAAACAACAACAAAAAACAAAGAAAACGTAGTTCAGTCATGTGTAATATTTACAGTAAAAAAAGAATACAAAAAATAGAGTAAAGAAATAAATGTTATGCGTCTTAATACAGTACTGCTCAGAAGATGATGTTGTCTAAACTCTAATTTTTTTATCGGGTTGTGGAATGAACGCGTGGTAGCCGAGAGTTCCAGAAATTATTTTCGCTTTGTCAAAGCGCTTCTTTAGGTGTTTCTCTATCTTCATATTGGTAGTTATTAAAGAACTCTGTATGAATATTTTTGACGTTTTTATTCACCCAATCATAAAATTTGACGGCACTATTAATGGGATTTATGAGGCTGGACAAGCTTGCACGTGCTGCTAATCTTTTGACTGTTCCTCCCAGACCATCGCAGGGCCCTTTGCCATGAGACGTCACAAAAAAATGCCATTCATCTGGTATTCCAAAATCATCTACGTGGAACGTCAGGTTTAAAAAGTTTTTCTTGTTTTTGTATTGTGCGCTTGCACCGAAATCATGCGTCTGGACGCTCCAATGAAAGTATCTTCAATCTGACTAAAAGTCCAGTCGAGACCAGGGTTAATATTTTAATTTTCCTTTCTGTTGCACTTGCAAAATTTTGTTTATGTTTGTCTAATATTGAAGCATTTTTTGTTTCATTGTCAGGAACATCTTCGCTGTCTTGATTTGAATTTTGAAACACGCGTTCGTTTATCAAATTAACAATTTTCTGTTTTTTAATGGTGTTATATTTTTTCTGCTCATGTTTTCTTTTGTTTATAGGTGAACCGTTATACAACAGCAATGTCTCATTAAGAGTCACCAATTTTGCACTTTTTACGGAATAATCGCTGTCAATAGACATATTGTCATCACATCAGAAGCACTTTCTACGTCAGTTTCACTCACTTTACTTAATTTAATACGGCAATTCGTACAAATTCTAACCTTGCCCTTTATGTGATTTAAGTTTTAATTTTCGTTTACGTTTAACAACACTTGAACTTATCCATCGCAATGTTTTCTTAGAACTTTTCTTATGACATCTTGATTGAAACGGGTTGCAACAAACATCGAACCGAGGTGGCATTTTGATTTGATGAAAAACTTATTTTATTATATTTTTCTGAGAACTTCAAGGAAGTCTGCGCGACAAATTAAACGCGAATGACTGTAACAATTGACCTAATGTCGTCCGGGCACAGCAATGACAGAATATACATTACTACTATGATTAGAAAAACATTGACATCAATGCAAATTATTTATTTGTATTAAAAGTATAAACAGTTGGTGTTTTCAGCTCTCTATAAGCTCTTTATTTCTGCTCTTAGTTTATCGTTTGTATTTAATAAAATTGTTCGCAAATAAGACTGTTACAGTAATTGCTTTTGTTGTTCTTATTGTTGTATTAATAAGTCAAAAAACATATTATCATTCTTTTAACTATTCTAAGTAAATTCACAGCAATTTATGTTGCATGTGGAAAAGATATTTCGGAAAATTTTTTTAAAAAATAGAACGCATTATTTCACTACTTCAAAGCTCACACAGTCTGTAAAAAAGACCTATAAGAACACACTCTCAAAATTTAAAAAAAAAAAGATGTAATCAGTTTGAAAATCGAAATAAAAGGATGAAAATGATACAAACTTAAAAAAATGTTATGGGGATATGTCACACCGCTTTGGTATTTTAGAAGAAATTGAAATTACCTTCAAAACAAGGTATAGCACATTAAAATCGATCTAGTATTTCAGGAGTTACATGCGATTGAATGAACACACCTCTTTGAAAAAATCGCCATTTCACCAAAGTTCAATTGGTCATAACATTTGAAAAAAAAATTTTATATTTTTTTCTTCAAACACGTATAAATTATTTTTAAGAGAAGAATGCATACACAAACTGCCGAAGCAATCCAAGTTAGTGATGTAAAAAATACGTACCGTTTGACATGGAATGACTCATATGTGTATAAGTTTCTTCAAGAATTACATCCTTTTTTTCATTTTTGTTAAAGACATCAAGGAATGTGTACATACATGTTTAGTTTTGTATGAAAATTTTTGTTTTTGAAGAATTTTTGTTTTTAAACCCTTCACCGTCGTGAGAAGGGTATATATAAGTTTGTCATTTCGTGTGAAATTTCCACAATATAATTTTCCGTATATATATATATATTCTGGATCCTTATAGATAGCGAAGTCGATTAAGCCATGCCCGTCTGTCTGTCTGTCTGTTGAAATCAGTTTTTTGAAGTCCCAAGATATATTCGGGATCCAAACCTTCAATAATTCTGTCAGAAGTGCTTTAAAATCAGCAAAATCGGTTTAGGTCAACCAGAGTTATGAACCAATATGTGAGACCACCTCAATAAAAATTTGATATTTTTCGTCCATTTTATTGCAATATTTTGAAATATTTTGCAGATAATACCATAAAATTTTGTATACGTTGTTTGTACTATAAAAGAAGAAAGTGTGCGGAAAATAGTAAGAATCGGTTCATGATTTCTCATAGCCTCCATACAAATATATATATTCCCGAAATATGGCTTAATGATAAATAAATGCCTATAAAATTGGAATATCAAGACAAAATTCAGCAAAACTAAGTTTTGTGCAAAATAAATCGCAAAACGAAATTTTTTTTAGTTCGGTCCATGTTTGACCATAGACCCCATATAAAGTCCACTTCCAAAATTCACTTAAATACGCATAAAACTGATATAAATAATGTTAAACGGCTAAAATTTGACATAAATACTCTTTATAGGCAAATAAATTGTTGTACTAAATTTTATGGTGGTCGGCCCACAACTGGTCATAGCTCCCATACAAGGACCACATCTGAAAAAGACATTTTTCCCTATATATATTGTATAAATATCGTTACCGACTCAAAACTTTGTACAGATCATTTACATATATACAAAAATCATTCCACACAATTTTGTTAATTTCGGTCTATTTTTAACCGTATGGGGCATAAAGCCCTCTTCCGAAAATCACTTTAATACTCATAAATCTCTTATAAATAAGGGTACCAATCCTGCTGGATTTTGAGAATATCGGTCCATATTTGACTATATCCCCCACATAAGGTCCACTACCGAAATCCACGTTAATACTAATATATATCTTAAATATCCCGTTATTATGTTGAAATTCGACGTGAAATATCCTCATATGCATGAAAATTACTGTTCCAAAATTTAAGAAGATCGGCCCATAATTTGTCATAGCTGCCATATAAGAACCATTTCCAAAAAACAAATAAATTCGGGTCAAAAAATATTTTTTCGGATTTAACCCATATTCGGTCCATATTTTATAATCATGATATATATCGTTGGAAAGGTATTTTTAATACCTTTTATTTAATGTATTACAAATTATCAGACACCCACTAGTTCCCGAGATATAGGCCTCTATATTTTCAACTTTACGCGCCCGCCCCCTCCGAAATAGGCGTGACCGCCAACAAATTTTTTTTTCTGGTATTTCCTCTAAAAGCCCTATTTCATTTTGTTTTTGTTTTTTTTTTTTGAGCAAAATCACTAAAACCGAATTGTACCCCTTTTTTATACTCTGTTTGTTAAATTACACTAAAGATTATTAGGAACATCAGACAGACTCTGTAAATTATGGTAAGAATTGGTAATTAAATCAATTAAAATGGTAAAAATTAGACAACATTTCAAAATATTTAACATAAATTATGTTGGTCGTAAAATTGTCTTTCAAACAATATACCAAACACTAATAAAATTTGCACGCAGTTGATACACCGAACTGTTCGGACGTGTTACTTTTAGTGCGGCTGAATTATCGGTGAAAAAATCGTAATAGGTGAAAAAGTATAAAAAGTTAAATTAAACAAAAAGTGAAAAAAAACTCGTAATAGGTGAAAAACTTTACAAAGTCAAATAATTGCACTAGGTGCAATAAAAAATTAATAAATTGTAATAATTTATTTTTAATTATTTGAAAACTAGAAAATTAAATACAGTGATACAGTGAATGAGTAACAATTCTAACAGTGCGAGTGGGCCTCAGAGCCGAAATGCTTATTTCGTGTTGAGCTCGGCAAGTGTTAGTAATGAGAACATTAAAAATCCCGAATTTAATAAAAACTACTAAACTGTGAAACCAAAAATAAGCACAAATCTGAATTTAAGTGCAAGTGCACCAAACTTGAATAAATGTGTTGAACAGGGCACAAACTTAGCCCAAAGCATATTTAATTTAAATAGAAAAATCACTGAAGGACCGTCTTCTTCACGGTCCTCGTTATCAAATAGAGAGACGTCAACAGCTGCAAAAGGCACATTAAGTCCTACAAATAAGGCCGCTCCTATAGTTGCTGTTGAAGAAAAACAAAAAACACAGGTAGGAATGGACCGTTATATAACAGTATCGAAGAGAGGCAGAAGCCCAAAATCTGCCGAAATTACACCAGCCGCAAAATTATCAAAGAATGCTGAAGAGCCACGCTCGCAAAATCGTTTTGCCATCCTCCAAGACAAAAATGATGTCCCTAACGCTGTGAATAAGCCAGTAAAACCACCTCCAATATATTTAAGAGAAAAAAACTCAAACGAACTTATAAAATTATTAGTTTCATTAATTGGTGAAAATTCTTTTTATGTGACTCCAATTAAGCGTGGCAATATTAATGAAACAAAGATTCAGGTTAATAATGAAAACGACTATCGGAGAATAGTTTCGGAATTTGAAAAACGCAAAAAGAATTTTTACACGTATCAACTTAAAAGCGCAAAAGGTCTACAAGTCGTAATTAAGGGAATTGATTCTTTTGTTGATTCTGAGGAGATCAAGAGCAGTTTGGCCGACAACGGCTTTAAAATCAAGGCCGTATCAAATATAAGAAACAGAGATAGGATCCCTCAACCATTATTTAGAGTGGAGTTAGAACCTGGTGATGTTAAGCTGAAGAAAAATGAAACACATCCTATATATGACTTGAAATTCATAATGCACCGAAGAGTTACAGTGGAAGAACCTCATAAGCGATCTGGCCCAGTACAGTGTTCGAACTGCCAAGAATATAGTCACACTAAATCTTATTGTAAGTTGCCTACTGTTTGTGTTGTTTGTGGGGATCTTCATGACACCTCAAAGTGCGATAAACCTAAGGATGATTCCAGGGTAAAAAGATGCAGCAATTGCGGTGGAAACCACACTGCCAACTACAGGGGTTGCCCTGTTTTCGAGGTCGTTAAACGCTCCTTGATCAACAAATCCGCTTCTACCCCTACTCAGACGACAAAAGTACCTATTACAATTATTCCCCCCGTAGCACAAGCATCCACTAGCCAATTTTCATATGCCAACGTGCTAAGATCTAACCAACCAACAGTGCAAAATGAATCACCAATAAATGATACAAACAGCCACAATTTTAGCCGTCTTGAAGGTATAATGGAGAATCTGGTGCAATCCATGAACCATTTCATGACAAGCATGACAAGTATGATGCAGGAGATGCAAAAAATGCAGTCCACGCTACTGCAGGCCATACTTAATAGACCATGAACTGTCTCAAAATATGTTTCTGGAACGCAAACGGCATACGCCAACACAAAAATGAACTTGAATATTTTCTTTTTAATAAGAAAATTGATGTAATGCTGATTTCCGAGACTCATATGACGTCGAGAAGCATTTTTAAAATAAGTGGTTATACATTCTACGACACCAAGGACCCCAGAGATAGATCATGTGGTGGCTCGGCAATATTGGTCAAATCGCGAATCAAACACCATTCATTGGGTGGTCTTTCAGAGTGTTATCTTCAAGCAACAAACATCTGTATTGAGAACTTTTGTCAAAACCTCGTGATTTCGTCAGTTTACTGTCCGCCCAGATTTTCAATAACAAAAGATCAGTATAGAGATTTTTACAAATCACTAGGTAGCCGTTTCATAGCGGCTGGCGACTACAATGCTAAGCATACATTCTGGGGCTCACGACTCGTTAGCCCTAAAGGTCGTATTTTGTACGACTCCCTGTCTGAAATGGGACTGAATGTGATTTCAACTGGTCAACCAACTTATTGGCCAACTGACCAGCAAAAAATTCCTGACGTTATCGATTTCGGCGTGGCGAAAGGGGTATCCCCGGAACTCATTGAAGTCGAGGCTTCACTGGATCTTTCTTCAGATCACTCACCCACTGTAATCACCATCATAAGTCCTCAGCAAATCGTAACTGATGCCTTACTTCTTGTCAAACGTCTGAATTGGTTAAAATACAAAAAATACATCAGCACTCACTGCACAGAGAAACTCCCGTTAAAAAATGCTGAAGACATCGATGCCTGTATAAAAAGTCTTAATGAACATGTCGAGAAAGCCGCAGAACATGCTTCTTCCACTTACCGCCCGAATAGGTACAACAGAGTTTTTTCTGCAGATGTTGAGCAACTATTGTTTGAAAAAAGGAGAGTCCGAAGAGAGTGGCAACAACACAGATCGCCCCAACTTAAAACTAGGTTGAGAGAATGTACCAAAAACCTTAGGATCTTCTAGAAGCGCAAAAAGCAGCGTCTCTCAAACAACATCTGGAAGGTCTAGACGCAACTTCCCAGTCAAATTATTCATTATGGCGTGCAGTCCGAAATCTGAGAAAACCCGTAATCGCAAAACCTCCACTGCGTACTTTGAACGGATCTTGGGCACGAAATAACGAAGAAAAAGGCAACCTTTTCGTAAGTCATTTAAAAAATGTATTCACTCCCAATACGGATACTGACATTAGCGAACTTCCGCCTGTTGTTGCCAGACCACCTGTACAAATAAGATTTCAATATCTGGAGGTTGATGAGGCTATTGATAATTTAAATGTTAAAAAAGCACCTGGGTTTGATAAAATCAGCAATAAAATGATTTTTGAGCTGCCTCGCATTGCAAAAAGATTAATCCTCTTTATTTTTAATGCCATCTTACGGCTTGAGTACTACCCTCCGGTTTGGAAAATCGCTTTAGTAAAGATGATTCCTAAGCCGGGAAAAGATCCTTGCAAAGTTGAGTCGTATAGGCCAATAAGTCTATTACCAACTATGTCCAAATTATTCGAGAAATTGCTTATAACCAAGCTGAATCCGATTTTGAATGAAAACAACTGCATTCCCAATCACCAGTTTGGCTTCAGACGTCAACACAGTACAATAGAACAAACACATAGATTGGTACAAGTCATAAGAAAAACCTTTGAGGAAAAGAGATACTGTTCGGCACTCTTTATTGACGTCTCTCAAGCTTTCGACAAAGTATGGCATGAAGGCCTGATATCTAAATTAAAGCAGAACTTGCCGGTGAATCTTCAACACCTACTATGGAAATACTTAATCGACCGTCAGTTTATGATTAAAGAAGGTGATTATTTAAGCCGTCCTCAACCTATAGGTGCTGGCGTCCCTCAAGGTAGTATCTTAGGACCAATTCTATACTTGCTGTACACAGCAGACATGCCAACAAACAATGAAATTCACACGTCAACATTTGCTGATGATACGGCATTTTTCAGTACTCACAAAGATCCAAAAGATGCCTCAATTAAATTACAGCACCACGTAACGCAAGTGGAGAAATGGGCAAGACAATGGGGAATAAAAATAAATGAACAGAAATGCACCCACGTAACATTTACTCTACGTAGGGAATCATGTCCCCCTATTCGTATTAATGATCATATAGTGCCTCAAAACTCACACGTGAAATATCTTGGTATTCATCTGGACCGTCGCCTCACATGGAAATCACATATAGATGCTAAGCTGACTCAAATGAAACTGAAAGCAGCCCAAATTCATTGGCTCATCGGCAGAAACTCCGTCCTTCGGCTCGATTGTAAGCTTCTACTCTACAACTCAATCTTAAAGCCAATTTGGTGCTATGGTATCCAGTTATGGGGCACTGCCTCCAACTCCAATATTGAGAAAATTCAACGCCGTCAAAACAAAATTCTACGAATGATAACTACCGCTCCTTGGTATATTAAAAACAACAACATACACAACGATCTTGATGTTCCACTTGTCAAATGGGAAATAACTAAACACGTGGCCCATTATTTGGATAAGCTGGAAACTCATCCAAATCCCCTCGCTCGAGACATCTTACAACATCCCGGTCATAGCCGTTTGAGAAGGAGGGACACCACCGCTCTCAGATGAATAAATACAAGTTGCTCATTACATCCTATCGAATTTGAAAACTAGATTTTGTCTAGCATTGGCTGGACTTATCTTAATTAACTTTAGTTTTAGGATTTGAATACCTATTGTTAGTTCATTTAAAATGAAGATACAATAAAAAAAGTATATGCAAAAAAAAAAAAAAAAAAAGATTGAATAGAAAACACAGAATTAGGATATTTTAGTCTAGTGTAGTTTCTGTATTTCTTACTACGCTTAGGTGAAGGGTATTTAAGATTCGGCACAGCCGAATATAGCACTCTTACTTGTTAATATTATTATTATTATTAATATATCACAATCAATGGGGCGTGCTCTTTCCACTTTTCTTTTGGTACGTATTTCTATTCATGCCAATACCATATATAGCAAATACTGCCGCTGTTGGTCAAAAAATGCCCATATGACGATTTTAAATTTTGGTTTCCATGGGCGAGGCCACGCCCCTTTACCCACTCACAACTATGTATCAAATATCATCGACGTAGGTAAAAAAATGCACAAAATATGGCGATTTAATTTTTTGGTAGGCGGTCGAAAGAAGTATTCTTAGTCATGAGAGATGGGGCGTGGAGTATGAATCTTAATTTTTACCTCACCTAGAGTAACATGTGTATTCGATTTAAAGTAAATATGTTAAAATCCGAGTAGAATAAATTACACAATTTAAAAAAGTAGGAGCAGTCGATGAATTATATACAAAATGTTTTATTATCTCGTTATAACGAATATAAGTGCAACTTCACCTCGATATAACGAAGCTCATTGTAACGAATTATTCAATATAACGTTTTTTTTCTAATCCCCTTAAGATTCGTTATACCAAGGTTGAACTGTAATTAGTTTCGGTCTTGTTTATTAAAAATAATGATGATTTTACTTAAAGGGTTAAATTTAAATTAATAAATAACAAAGCAAGTTTTGTCAAATTTTTACCATTTACTCTTTATTGTATTAGTAAAAATAAATGTAATATTGAAAGTACTGGTTGGCACCCAAATGTTGTCCCAATCATCTCTTCAATATAGACCACAAATTGTCTATAGAGTTGTGTTCTGGACTTTGCGCAGGCCATTTCATCAGCTGAAATTATGAATGACCAGACAACCAATTTTGAACAATTCTTACCGTATTTTTAGTGGCATCGCCTTGTTGGAAAATAATTTCTCTTTTAGGATATAGGCTGTGGTCCACAAGCTCGGTTAAATGAGTTTGGATAATATGGAGGTAGTTTTCTTTCTTGATACAGTAAAACTCCTCATAACCAGACACTCACCGTCGCAGTGTTTTTGTCCAAGATGCCAGTATGTTGTATAACGAACGGTCAATTTATTTATTAACAATAATAAGGTGATATAGAAACCATACTAAGCAAAAAACACTTTTTAATGGATTCCGGAAAACGTGCAAAACTGAGTTAATTGAGTTGCTTTATGTTTTTATATTGAATTTTTTGTTTTTGTTTCGTTATCAATACTTTCAATATTATATTTCTTTCGTTATTTATCATTTTATGACCCTTTAAATAAAATCATATTGAGCATGCCCTCGGTTTTGCACGCCAGTGTATATTGTATATTTTAGTGAACTTTGAACATTTACTTATAACTTTATTGTATTGTCGATACTCAATTAATCCATTAAAAGCATCAACTCTTATGAAAATTACTCTAAAATTTTCCAATGTTTTCTTGAAAAATTGTACTTATCCTTATGTGATAAGTACTAAGTACAAAAGGTGTTTTTTAAGTATTCTATCATTATGTGCTAAAATCTCAATTTTGAAATAAAGTGGACTTGACACTTTTGAACATAAAGCTAACAAACTATTTCTACCACTTTGTATTTCTTTATTGTGTTAATATTAAAATTAAATATATCCTATTGTTCGTTTGTATTTCCTTATTGAGCTAATACGGCCTATAATCTTTTATGTAATTAAAAGCACAATTTTGAATACATTTTTTTCCCGACGTTTTGTCAATTTTTTGTCGACTTCTTCTGGGGATCGTCTATTTAATAAAAACATGACATTAATTAACAGTTTTTTACCAAATAACATTTAGAACTTACATTTTTTTAAATATTATAAATATTATTATATTAAAGAGCCATTTAAAAACAAGAATTTCCATTTAACATATATAATACAAAAAACAAAAAAACAAAAAACATAGAATTATTATTAAACACATAATACTTAAATATTTTAACTTAGTTTATTTGATGGCTACCCTATAACTAGCACATATGTTATTGGTATCTTCTTTCAAATTCATTGTATTATTTATGTTTTGCTGAATTCTCAAGCTCTCCTTCGTAAATCTCTTTCCCATATTTCCAATCCTTGTCTAATATCCTAATATGTTGAAAATCTGGGGTATGATGTGACCTGATCATATGCATGGCTAATGCTGTTGTTTCTTTCTGTCGCGTAATATCCATCTTGTGTTCTCCTATTCTTGTTGATAAAGCTCTCTTTGTTGTTCCTATATACACCTGATTACAGAGTTCTTCGTTATTCCCTTTACATTTTATTTCATAAACAACGTTATTTTGTTGTTGTTTTTCTATTGGCGCTTTTATTTTAGTGAATATTGCATTTGTTGTTTTGTTAGGCTTATACGCAAAACATATGTTATTTCGTTTCAGTGTTGTCATCATGTTTCTTTTGTCAGTAAGGCTAGGGATGTATGGTACACTATAGAATCTTTTGTTTACCATTCCATCAGTGTTGTCAATTTTCTTATTTTTGTTCAGTGGATTAAATGCGTCGTCTATTAAAGAATTTATTAATTTTTTAGGAAAACTATTTTGTGTCAATATTTCTTTTATTATGTTTATATTTTTGTTGTAGAATATTTCGTCACTAATCTTCAGTACCCTTTCTATGAAATTTCTCGCTGTATTTATAATCTGGCCTCTGGGTTGTGTGGTGTTGAAATTCATAAGTCTGCCTGACGCTGTTTCCTTAGAGTACCAATTAAAAGCGCCAATAGAAAAACAACAACAAAATAACGTTGTTTATGAAATAAGATGTAAAGGGAATAACGAAGAACTCTGTAATCAGATGTATATAGGAACAACAAAGAGAGCTTTATCAACAAGAATAGGAGAACACAAGATGGATATTACGCGACAGAAAGAAACAACAGCATTAGCCATGCATATGATCAGGTCACATCATACCCCAGATTTTCAACATATTAGGATATTAGACAAGGATGGAAATATGGGAAAGAGATTTACGAAGGAGAGCTTGAGAATTCAGCAAAACATAAATAATACAATGAATTTGAAAGAAGATACCAATAACATATGTGCTAGTTATAGGGTAGCCATCAAATAAACTAATGGTGTTTTCTTTTCTAAAATAAAATGTTACACCTTTATTATGTACATTTTTATAATGTTTACCCCACATTTTAAAGATGTCGCATTTTTAATGGTCAGAATGGAACATAAAATCACAACAGTGTAACACTTTTTTTTTCATGTACAGCTGTTTTTGTTTTTTCTCAAAAAGACTAATGGCACCTTCCCGACTAATACGCAAATCCTTCTTAAACTATAAAAATTATATACATATATAAACATACATTACATATATAAGAAGTAGGAGACATTGTCCTATGAAATTTGACGGTTATGGATTTCTTTCCATAATCATATAAAATATGTATTCATCATAAGATGATGAAGATGAATCCAACAAGTCATCCAAAAATTGTTCAGCACATAAAAAAGTAGTAATATTTTCTATTTTGTATAGATATTTTTTTTTTCGTTTCTTAACACAAATACACATTCATAAACAAAACAAATGTCAGCTGTTTTATCGTGCGATTCTCCCCCTCTAAAAATATAGAGTGTGAAAGGTGCACCATTTTATTTATTTTATAGAGAGACATTTATTGAAAAGAACACACTACACTTTAGCAGTGTTGACATTTTTTCAGAAAAGAACACAAAAAATTCAAAAAGGTGCGAAATGGTGAAAAAGTGTAACATTTTTGCCAGAAAAGAAAACGCTATAAGTTAAAATATTTAAGTATTATGTGTTTAATAATAATTCTATGTTTTTTGTTTTTTTGTTTTTTGTGTTATATATGTTAAATGGAAATTCTTGTTTTTAAAATGGCTCTTTAATGTAATAATATTTATAATATTTAAAAAAATGTAAGTTCTAAATGTTATTTGGTAAAAAACTGTTAATTAATGTCATGTTTTTATTAAATAGACGATCCCCAGAAGAAGTCGACAAAAAATTGACGAAACGTCGGGAAAAAAATGTATTAAAAATTGTGTTTTTAATTACATAAAAGATTATAGGCCGTATTAGCACAATAAGGAAATACAAACTGACTAAGGAAAATTGGCCAAATAAGAAACAACATATCCTATTGTTACTTTCACACTAAGGAGATAATCTCTGTTGAAGATTTCTGTTAACTCGGTTTTTCACGTGTGTCACCAACACTAATATGAATGTAAAAAATTTAAATGTATTTTTTTTAATTGTTATTTTAATGGAGAAATATTCATAGTTTTTAATTGTTTCTTTTAAGATTAACCTACTACTGTTCGCCCAGCTATCCCCAAGCCCGAAAAGAAAATCTGTCCAGTTGCTACACAAGGTTTGCACAAAGATTAATCCAATTTAGTAAATTAATTAAAACAAAAATGTTTAATATGTATATGAATTTTTTTTTTTTTTTTATATTTTTTTAATGAAATTATTTTTAAACATTTTTAAATTTTGAATTTTTTCTTTACTTTTCATAAATTAATAATTAATAATTAGAGATTGCACCTCTATTTATATCGATCTTGATGGATGCAATTAGCATTTTATAATTATTATTTAAGCAGTTGAAACAATAATTTACTGTTACAGGACTACATCCTACGACACGAACACCCTGTGTGTTTCTTTGATAAAACGCCCAATGTATATCTTCTTTGCCGAATATTACAGTGATTTGATCGAAGCGACAACCATTTATCGTAAATAATTTGACATCATCTGAAGTAATTCTCCACTCAAAATAACTCACAACTGGGGAGGAGGGCATTCTCGATATCTTCTTTAACATAACATCATTAAACTAAAACAGAAATAAAGTTATTTATCAGCATACATTTAGATAAAAAAAAATATTAAATTGTTTGTATAAAACGTACCCAATCTTGAACTTGCTCCAAGAACTTGAGTGGAGGATTCTTCATGTATTTGAATTTAATTATAGGATATTCAGAAGGGCTGTAAATAAATTGTTATTATTAAATAGTTAATAAGTGATCACTGAAAATTTAAAACTTACATAACTGGCAAAAATCTTAAATTTAAAATATAACATGCAGCTCTCTTCCGTGGTGGCATTTTCAAAAATTATAAAATAATGCGGTATTTTAAAAAATATTTATTTAAATTGCCAATACAAATTTTTGGTGCTTACTGTGCTAAGCGTCTTTTGGTTGTGTATAAGAAATTCAAAAATCGTTAGCCTTATATACTGCAAAGTCTTCAAGAAAAATGTTAGCTTAGGTTTAGATTCTACCTTATAAAAGACTTAGTTAAGCGTTTTATGATTTAAAATGTAAATCAGGTACCAAACTAATTTACAGCAGCTGCATTTTAAGTTAATTAAAAAATCATTAATATTTTCGCAGGCATTAGCAGGTAAAATTGCGCGCACATGTGTGCATAAGGTGACACATTTTGGGAAAATTATGTAAAGTATGAATTTCCTTTAAATTCTTCAAAAATATATTCTATGTAATTGATATTGGATTCATATGTTTATTTTAGAGTACTTTGCAGAAAAAGAGACAAACTGCATATTTAAATTGTAGATTGATATGTTTTCAAACGATTTTTAAAGTATTTTAAAAATATAATTTTCTTTCAATAACACATTCTTAAGGTACAGTCACTTTTGGCAAATGTTTACTCAAAAAAGCGTAACCACTTGTTTCAGGACAAATTTGTTTGACGTTGCTTACTCTTACAAAAGATTTGCAAGATCAAACAGCATCAAATAAATTAAATTATTGATATCAATGCAAAAATAGAACGTTTTTATGAAATTATTTATTTTAAACAATTAGAACATAGTACTGTAGTAGTTTATGATATTACCGGTTATTTTAGTTGTAGTCGCAGGTACCTGTTCTAATATTTTACATGTGTTCGACAATAGTCATGTATAATTGTATAGTACTTTAGAACTTTCTATGTAAATATATTTATCTCTTTCTTTCTTATATAATAATTATCTTGTAAAGTTAAGCTTGTATTCTATATTATTATAGAACTTTTTATGTAAATATATTTATCTCTGTCTTTCTTATAATTTAATTTAATTTAAGTTTGCCTACAGTACATCATTAATCAAATAGAATTTATAATGCCATTCATCGAATAAAATTTTCAAGAATGGCATTACTTGAGTCTTTAGAACTTGAAACACCCAAAACATTCAAGTACAAAATTAAAATTAAGTTGTCAGTATATTAATATTATAGTGATTAACGATTAGAAACTCAATGCACCACAATAAACCAGTTTGGCTATAAATGCAAATTTGGAAAATCTTTCAAGAAATTGAAAAATTTAATCAAATACAAATAAGAAATTATAGTCGTATAAACAGCTTTTCAGAAATGGGCGCTATATGGGAGCAATGAAATATTATGGAGCGATTATCCAAAAATTTTATAGCATGACTGTGCAATTTAATATATTTATACCCTACACCACCATAGTAAGAAGGGTATATTGGATTTGTGCATATGTTTGTAACACCCAAAAATATTGGTTCCGCACCCACCTTAAAGTATACCGATCGACTCAGAATCACTTTCTGAGTCGATTTAACGATGTCCGTCCGACCGTCCGTCTGGCTGGCTGTCCAAGTAAAGCTTGTGCGCAGAGTACAGATCGCAATTTTGAAGATATTGCGATAAAATTCGGTACGTGATATTTTTTCGGCCCAAGGATGGGATGGGATTGAAACTGGTGGAAATCGGTCCATTATTTCACCTGGCCCCCATACAAATGTCCTCCCGAAATTGGGGTTTACCGATCATAAATGCAAGTATCCAAACGAATTTCATCACAAATGAGTACTAAATGAAGCTTAGTCACATCTACAAATTTCATAAAGATCGGTCTATAATTAGTCGTAGCTCCCATATAAGGCCTACTTCCGAAAATCACTTAAAAGAGCATAACTCTCTTAAAAATGTTGGTATCAAAATAATATTAAACGCAAATATATTTCTTATATGTATATACAAACAATACGATACAATTTTATTGTGATCGGTCCATAATTAGTCGTAGCTCCCATATAAGGCCCCTTCCGAAAATCACTTTAACCTCCATACATTTTTTAAGAATGTTGGTAATCAAATAAATATATAGAATAATATACAGAAATGATGACACCTAATTTTATAATGGTCGGTCCATAATTAGTCAAAACTCCCATATTAGACCCTCTTCGTAATTCACTTTAACCTCCATAAATCTTTTAAACATATTTATATCGAGATAAAGTTTAACACACTTAATATTTATATTCACGGAAGTCATGGCACTAAATTTTTGGATGATCGGTCCATAGCAGATAATATCTCCCATAGCGCCCATATCTGAAAAACTGTCGGGCTTGACTGACTATACTTTCTTACTTGTTTTTGTTTAATTTTATTTCGATATAAACACTTTTAAAAGATTTATACATGTTTAATTGACTAATGGTGCGACAGTTATAAAATTAGGTGTCATGATTTGTGTACGCCATCGAAAACGATATTTTCTGTTTCCTTGTCAATTTTCTTAATTATACCCTTCACCATCGTAAGAAGGGTATATATAAGTTTGTCATTCCGTGTGTAATTTCCACAATATAATTTTCCGACCCTATAAAGTATATATATTCTGGATCCTTATAGATAGCGAAGTCGATTAAGCCATGTCCGTCTGTCTGTCTGTCTGTCTGTCTGTCTGGATGTTGAAATCAGTTTTGTGAAGTCCCAAGATATGTTCGGGATCTAAACCTTCAATAATTCTGTCAGAAGTGCTTTCAAGAAGTTTGCTATTTAAAATCAGCAAAATCGGTTTAGGTTAACCAGAGTTATGAACCAATATGTGAGACCACCTCCATAAAAAATTGATATTTTTCGTCCATTTTATTGTAATATTTTGAAATATATTGCAGATAATACCATGAAATTTTGTATACGTTGTTTGTACTATAAAAGAAGAAAGTGTGCGGAAAAAAGTAAAAATCGGTCCATGATTTCTCATAGCCCCAATACAAATATATATATTCCCGAAATATTGCTTAATGATAAATAAATGCCTATAAAATTGGAATATCAAGACAAAATTCAGCAAAAATAAGTTTTATACAAAAAGAAACCACAAACCGAAATTTTTTTTTAGTTCGGTCCATATTTGACCATAGACCCCATATAAAGTCCACTTCCAAAATTCACTTAAATACGCATAAAACAGATATAAATAATGTGAAACGGCTAAAATTTGACATAAATTCTCTTTATAGGCAAATAAATTATTGTACTAAATTCTATGGTAGTCGGCCCAGAACTGGTCATAGCTCCCATACAAGGACCACATCTGAACAATACATTTTTCCCCATATATATTGTATAAATATCGTTACCGACTCAAAACTTTGTACAGATCATTTACATATGCCCCATATAAAGCCCTCTTCCGAAAATCACTTTAATACTCATAAATCGCTTATAAATAAGGGTACCAATCCAAAATTTTACACGGATCATTTACATACATGCCTAAATCTAACTGCTGGATTTTGAGAATATCGGTCCATATTTGACTATATCCCCCACATAAGGTCCACTACCGAAATCCACGTTAATACTAATATATATCTTAAATATACCGTTATTACGTTGAAATTCTACGTGAAATATCCCCATATGCATGAAAATAACTGTTCCAAAATTTAAGAAGATCGGCCCATAATTTGTCATACCTGTCATATAGAAGCATTTCCAAAAACAAATAAATTCGGGTCAAAAAATATTTTTTTCGAATTTAACCCATATTCGGTCCATATTTTATAATCATGATATATATCGTTGGAAAGGTATTTTTAATACCTTTTATTTAATGTATTACAAATTATCAGACACCCACTAGTTCCCGAGATATAGGCCTATATATTTTCAACTTTAAGGGCCCGCCCCCTCGAAAATAGGCGTGACCGCCAACAAATTTTTTGTTTGCTGGTATCTCCTCTAAAAGCCCTATTTCATTTTGTTTTGGTTTATTTTTTTTTTTGAGCAAAATCACTAAAACCGAATTGTAACCCTTTTTATACCCTTCACCATCGTGAGAAGGGTATATATAAGTTTGTCATTCCGTGTGAAATTTCCACAATATAATTTTCCGACCCTATAAAGTATATATATTCTGGATCCTTATAGATAGCGAAGTCGATTAAGCCATGTCCGTCTGTCTGTCTGTCTGTCTGTCTGTCTGGATGTTGAAATCAGTTTTTCGAAGTCCCAAGATATGTTCGGGATCCAAACCTTCAATAATTCTGTCAGAAGTGCTTTCGAGAAGTTTGCTATTTAAAATCAGCAAAATCGGTTTAGGTCAACCAGAGTTATGAACCAATATGTGAGACCACCTCTATAAAAATTTGATATTTTTCGTCCATTTTATTGCAATATTTTGAAATATATTGCAGATAATACCATGAAATTTTGTATACGTTGTTTGTACTATAAAAGAAGAAAGTGTGCGGAAAATAGTAAGAATCGGTCCATGATTTCTCATAGCCCCCATACAAATATATATATTCCCGAAATATGGCTTAATGATAAATAAATACCTATAAAATTGGAATATCAAGACAAAATTCAGCAAAAATAAGTTTTATACAAAAAGAAATCACAAACCGAAATTTTTTTTAGTTCGGTCCATATTTGACCATAGACCCCATATAAAGAGTCCACTTACAAAATTCACTTAAATACGTATAAAACAGATATAAATAATGTTAAACGGCTAAAATTTGACATAAATACTCTTTATAGGAAAATAAATTGTTGTTCTGAATTTTATGGTGGTCGGCCCAGAAATGGTCATAGCCCCCATACAAAAATCTTCCCGAAATATTGCTCAATTATACATAAATGCCTATAAAATTGGAATATCAAGACAAAATTTAGCAAAACTAACTTCTGTGCTAAAATAAATCGCAAAACGAAATTTTTTTTAGTTCGGTCCATATTTGACCATAGACCCCATATAAAGTCCACTTCCAAAATTCACTTAAATACGTATAAAAGAGATATAAATAATGTTAAACGGCTAAAATTTGACATAAATACTCTTTATAGGAAAATAAATTGTTGTACTAAATTTTATGGTGGTCGGCCCACAACTGGTCATAGCTCCGATACAAGGACCACATCTGAAAAAGACATTTTTCCCTATATATATTGTATAAATATCGTTACCGACTCAAAACTTTGTACAGATCATGTACATATATACAAAAATCATTCCACACAATTTTGTTAATTTCGGTCTATTTTTAACCGTATGCCCCATATAAAGCCCTCTTCGGAAAATCCCTTTAATACTCATAAATCGCTTATAAATAAGGGTACCAATCCAAAATTTTACACGGATCATTTACATACATGCCTAAATCTAACTGCTGGATTTTGAGAATATCGGTCCATATTTGACTATATCCCCCACATAAGGTCCACTACCGAAATCCACGTTAATACTAATATATATCTTAAATATACCGCTATTACGTTGAAATTCTACGTGAAATATCCCCATATGCATGAAAATAACTGTTCCAAAATTTAAGAAGATCGGCCCATAATTTGTCATACCTGCCATATAGAAGCATTTCGAAAAACAAATAAATTCGGGTCAAAAAATATTCTTTTCGAATTTAACCCATATTCGGTCCATATTTTATAATCATGATATATATCGTTGGAAAGCTATTTTTAATACCTTTTATTTAATGTATTACAAATTATCAGACACCCAGTAGTTCCCGAGATTTAGGCCTATATATTTTCAACTTTAAGGGCCCGCCCCCTCGAAAATAGGCGTGGCTGCCAAAAAATTTTTTTTTTCCTGGTATCTCTTCTAAAATCCCTATTTGTTTTTTTTTTTTAATATTATTATGAACATCAGACAGACTCTGCAAATTATGGTAAGAATTGGTAATTAAATCAATTAAAAATGGTAAAAATTAGACAACATTTGAAAATATTTTACATAAATTATGTTGGTCGTAAAATTGTCTTTCAAACAATATATCAAATACTAATAAAATTTGCACTAAGACTGAATAGAAAACACAGAATTAGGATATTCTAGTCTAGTGTAGTTTCTGTATTTCTTATTGCGCTTAGGTGAAGGGTATTTAAGATTCGGCACAGCCGAATATAGCACTCTTACTTGTTTTTTTATACTCTGTTTGTTAAATTACACTCAAGATTATTATGAACATCAGACAGACTCTGCAAATTATGGTAAGAATTGGTAATTAAATCAATTAAAAATGGTAAAAATTAGACAACATTTGAAAATATTTTACATAAATTATGTTGGTCGTAAAATTGTCTTTCAAACAATATATCAAACACTAATAAAATTTGCACTAAGACTGAATAGAAAACATAGACTTAGGATATTTTAGTCTAGTGTAGTTTCTGTATTTCTTATTACGCTTAGGTGTTTTTATTTACTTGTTTTTATTTACTTTTTGTAAAAAAATAAACTTTTTTTCGTTAAACTTTAGATTTGGCATTATTTCTTGTTTACGTGCAACAAAATCTCTTGATCGCCACAAAATATCTTGAGCATCACATTTAGTTTTTTTTTTTCTTTAAAACACTTATAATTGCAGTTTTTTTTAAATACGTTGTTACAAGCCTATTACTTTGCAAGTAGCCTCTAAGTTCCAATCTTTTTTAACAAAAATTTACATATTTTCATCTTAAAATTTTAAAATAACTAGTCAGATAAAAAAATAAAAATCAAGTTGAATCGTGATTTTTTGTTAATAATCGAAAATCTTGAGAAACAAAAGTAACCTTGAATTTCAAATATATTTGAATTTTTAGCGATTTTTGTACATATTTGGTGTGTGACGCTCAAGATAGAAATCATAGAAAACCTAAAAAAAATCCAAAAATATTGATTTTTTAAAGCCTAAAAGTACCACCAGATTCTTCATCAATTTCTACATAAATTGGTCATTCTTACAGGCGAATTGAAAAAACTTTAAAAATAAGCACAACAAACTCGTTGTGTACATTTTTTTAAAATTTGCCCTTATACGTATTTAAGTGGTTTTCGGAAGTGGACTTTGTATGGGGGCTATAGTCAAATATGGACCGAATCGAAGCAAATATTGTTTTGTGATTTATTTTTATATGAAATTTGGTTTTGCTGAATTTTGTACTGATGTTGTCAGTTTTAAGGCCTTTATAACCCATTAAGCCATTTTTCGGGAAGAAATTTGTGTGAAAAATATAAATTTTTTTTAGGTTGTTTCAGATTTGTATATATAACTTTGGTGGAGGAATCAAAAAGTTTTACTCCATTAAATATAATGACTACTTTTTTTAAACAAAACATAAAAGGATAGATCCAAAGAGAGAGAGAGAGAGGGAGAAAGAGAGATTTTACTTAAATATGGAAGCAGTGATGTCAACTTTGAAATTTCAAAACGCACCCAGTTTAGAATTTCTTGCTTGTTTAAGTCCCCGTTTACACAGTCGAACATTTTGAAGAAAAACATCTGGAATTCCCTTTTGTTTTTTCATTCAAGGTCACACTGTCGAACATTGTTGTCAGACACATTTCATTATTATTTGCTTTTATGACATTTCTCTTATTTGTAGTAAATTCCAGCAAAGAAAATGTCAACAAAGCATGTTCACCGAGTACCAATCACAAAATTGATTCTCTTTTCCCCACCCGTAATTATCTACCAAGCTAAATGTTTTTCTTCCAAATGTTCGACTGTGTAAACAGGGACTAAAATGTTTATTGAATTAATTTTACACTTTTTCTTCTATTTAAAATTCTATTTCAAATTTTTTAAAAAGAGATCAACGATTAATAGTAAAAAAAATAATAGTAATTGAAAAAAAAATAAAAATAAACGAGCATTTATATAAATAAGCATTTAACCACTAAAAATTTAACTCACAGTATGCTATTTGGAACTGAAGTACTAATTGCTAAAAAGGGCGAATTTCAGTACATATTTGGTACTTTTTTAAATTATTTTTGTTTTCTATTTTAAGCCCAAGAATTTTTATTTCCAAGTTTAAAATGTCAATTTTATTTTCAAGCATTTTCACCCTATTCACCTTTAGCAATAATCTTCATGTGATGAGTTTGATAGTATGTATTCATTTATCATACATTCGTTTAAAAAATACATTTAATGACAATGAATTATTATTATTAAATTGATAGAATAGACTTCATGCCAATGAATTATTAAAAAACTGCAATTAAAAATTATGTAGTAAAAATTAAGATTTCATCACATTTTCGGAAAAATTAAAAAACGCACCGAAATTAAAGAACTAAAGAATTTTTCGCACAATTTAAAAAAGCACCAAAAATGGTGCAAAACGCACCAAGTTGACAACGCTGTATGTCAGTATTATAGGCAAACGAAGCCTATATTGATGACCTAGAAATTTGACATCATACTTTGAAATCAAACTTTTGATACCTCAAGGAATCTTATTTGTAGGGAACACATATTAATACATAACCGAACTCTGTACTATTTTCTCATTTAATTTTCAATACTTGGTGCAAAACATTTGTGCAACACACAAAGAAAAAATATTTTAATGCTACAATTTTTTGCCACTATGTTCTTTTTTTGGTTTGAAGCTGGCAAATGGTTGTAAATTGTTAAATGTTTTTTCACTTTTTTTTTTTTTTTTTTTTTTGTTGCTGAATTTGTAGTTTTTTCATTTTTGGTTTTTGGCTGGGTTGAATGAAAGCAACACGTTGTTAAGTTTTATGACCATGTGTGGCATGTGGCAGATGTGTCAGTTGAAACTCAAAGCCAGACAATATTTCAGCTTTCAAGTTTTTTTTGCTGCTGCCTTCATCTGCTCTCTAAAATATACTCGTGTTATGTTGGATATGTTGGTATTCAATATAGAAGAAGTAAGTATTTTGTTAGCAATTTTTGTAGTTTTTTTTTTTGGTAATTTTTTAAATTTATTTGCCTTAAAAGTGTTAAAATAAATAATGGCCTTTCAGTTTTGCTGAAAGCAACAAAATATAAATTATTTGTTGTTTTTCCCATATTTGGTCTTATAGCTATAATTAAAAGTTTAAATTTTATTTAATCTTTTAAAGCATTAAAAAAAATATATAAAATAAAAATTTATAAAAAAAAACTGTTTGTAGAACAACTAGCAGAGCAAGGTTTCGATCCTCGGACCTCTGGGTTATGGGCCCAGCACGCTTCCACTGCGCCACTCTGCTTCTTGATAATAATAAAACGATTCAGCGTGCTTGTTATGCTTGAATTGAGTTGTTTGCTGTTAAAAATTAGCATTGATTTGTTTGTTGTTATTTTGAAATAGCAACATCACGGTTTTGTTATCTATATTTGCTATTAACATAAACTGATTATGTGTTTACAGTTTCTATGAAAAATTTTATTATTTGGCCAAATGTAGTCAAATATGTGTACAGTCACTAATAGGTATATACGAGGTCTGATCAAAAAATAACCGTCATTTTGAATTGAAATAAAAAGTATTTGTTTATTCATCAATAACTGTCTTGTCCCCTTCAAACTAATCCCCCTCAGATATAATACACTTATACCAATCCCTGAAACACTTCTGAAACGCGCTTTTTGGTATCGCCAACAGCTCCTGTTCCGATTTTTATTTTATCTCCTCAATCGTAGTAAAACGCTTTCCTTTCGTCGGTGTCTTTAGTTTTGGAAAGAGGAAAAACTCAGCGGGAGCCAAGTCCGGTGAATACGTTGGCTAAGGCATGATAACGGTTTTGTTTTTGGCCAAAAACTCATGCACAAGCATCGATGTGTGAGCTGCTGCGTTATCATGGTGCAAAATCCATGATTGGGTTTTCCGCTATTCTGTGCGTTTCTGACGAATTGATTCGCGTAAACGGCGCATAACTTCAAGGTAGTATTTCTTATTGACGGTACTACAAGGTGGCGCAAAAGTAATCCTCCTATCAGAAAATGCTATAAATTTTGCGAGGCCCCTAATGTCAGTTCTGTTTTGACATTTGCGAAATACACGTTAATAAACAATGTTACGCTAGACTGCTCCAGAACGCGGAATATTGCTGACAGAACTGGCATTAGGGGCCTCGCAAAATTTATAGCAATTTCTGATAGGAGGATTACTTTTGCGCCACCTTGTACCTTGTGGCAAAAATTCATTGCAGTCGAAGAAAACAGTGAGCAAAACCTTCACATTTGAAAGAACTTGACGTGCTTTTTCGGTCTTGGCTCTTCTGGACGTTTTCATTGTGTTTTAATGTCATAGCCATACACCCATGATTCGTCACCAGTTATGATCGTTTTGAGGAAATATCGATCGTCGTTGACGATGTTTAACAGCTACGATTACGATTGAAGTTAAAATTAAATTATGAAAAGACCTGTGATTGAAACTAAAATTTAGCTAAAGAAAGACACAGAGAAAAAGCTTAAAATTTAACTATGGAAATACCTACAATTGAAACTGTGGAAAGACCTATAATTGTGGCTTAAATTAAACTAAAAAAGACCTACAATTAAAACCAAAATTTAACTAAAGAATGACCTATAGACAAGGCCAAAATTTAAGTATAGAACACCTCTATTCAAACTAAAATTGAATTGTAGAAAATTCCACGATTGAAGAAACAATTTAACTATAGAAAGACCCACGATTGAAGCTAAAATTGAATTATGGAAAGATCCGCTATTTACTAGTAAGCTAAACTATAACTATGGAAATATTGACGATTAAAGCTAAAATTGAGCAATAGAAAGATTCACGATTGGAGCTAAAATTCAACAGTAGAAAGACTCACAATTAAAGCAAAAACTTAAATACAGAAAGACCCACTATTGAACCCAAAATTCTACGATTGAAGTTAAAATCTAAAATTCCATTATTGGAGCCAAAATTGAGAAATAGAATGATTACGATTGAAGCTAAAATTGACTAAAGAGCCACGATATAAGGTCTTACGAGTGCAGCTAATATTCTGCATTAGAAAAAAATACGATTGAAGCTAAAATTGAATTATGTATATATATACGATTGAAGTTAAAATTAAACTTAAGAAAGATCCACGATTGGAGCAAAAATGAAAGTGAAATAACCTGTGACGTCATGCGCAGAGAAAGGAATTTTTATTTACATTCTTTGCCCATTCTTTATTATTTGAGTCATGATATAAACCTACAGTTGAAGCTAAACTTTAACTATGGAAAGTTACACGATTTGTGCCAAAAATGAGAGAAAGAAAGACCCAACATAAAAGGTCCTACGATTGCAGTTAAAATTGAGCATTAGAAAGACCTACGATTGCAGCTAAAATTTAACTATTGAATGGCCTATAATGCAAGCTTTAAAATTTAACTAAATAAAGAGCAAAAACTGAAAATATAAACTAATTTACATTTATATTTGATGAAATACAAGAAATATTTGATGATTTGTAATAATTATTTGTTTTATTAATTAGTTCGTTAGTTTAATTTAAATATGTAATAAATTTGAAAAAGAAAATGTTGGATTACCTTGGCCCATAAATCTGCCTATTAAGCCATTTATGCACATGAGTTATTAAACTAGCTACCAATATGTATAACGCAAATAAATGCATATTCTTTCCATGGCGTCTAATTGTTTATTCCCAATATGTAAAAACATTCCCTCAAATAGAACATAAATATTTTGCAGACAAATTAATACTATAAAATTATGTTTTTTTCTAACGCATACACAAATTCATCAGCGCACACGACCTTAATTACTGTTACTGCAATAGACGTTTGCTGTTCGATTATAAAATTTATTATGCTGCCTACGATTTAGAGGCGGCAGTGTTGGAGGTATTGTGGATAATTGAGAGCGTTTGTTATTTATGGTGAAATGATTATCGAGTATTGGATTGCTGTTGGAAGGTTTATGAATCACTGAAAATTTAAGAAATGATTGCAATCACAATACAAAATTATTATACATCTATAAAGAGTGTGCCAAAATTTATGATAGATTTGTATTAAATAGAGAAAACAGTTTTTAATTACAGTTAAATCTCCATTACCCGGCTCTGGTGGGAACGGCACCAGCTCGAATTATCGAAATACACGGTTATATTAAAATATACAGAAATTTATTTTTATTTAAACATTCGATTTATGTTAATACATATTCAAATATACGAGCATCACAAATTTTTATACAAAAAAGGGAAAAATTGTAACAATCTTTGCAATAAAAATTGCTTCGTGTAAATTAAGACTTTTAATCAAGGATGGATGGCTTTGCTGGCTAATACGAACAAGTTATTTATAGAGTTATCCGAGATAGTTTGCCATAAATATATTTGCATTTCGTTTAAGCATCATTGAATTTACTCTTTTAATGTCCTTCTGTTCCTGGTACTTTGTGTTGCTTTTGGCTTAGGCCTTTGACTTTAAATCAAAACATAATAGAATGTGGTTGTATCATACAATTTAGGCAACAAGCTTGTTCAATGATCAGAAAATGTCTTATACAATATTTAATTATGGAGACCTTTAACTAATTTAGACAGAATCATAAAATTTATACCGGAAGAACTCATTTCAGTTGAACAATCTCCTTCTATAACCAAGGAAACCGCTCAAATGAATAATTCTATTTTTATTTCCTTCTCTCTGTAAAACTTTATAGCAGGTCCAGCAATCCGTTTTTAACCTGTAATTTGTATTTTCATTTTTTATTTAATTCATATTCAAACACACCTTAGCATATTTTCAATTAGCGTCAATTTTATTTTAACAACTTTGATTGACATATAATTGTTGCTAAAAAATATTTTCAAAGCTCCTAAAAATCAAATATCAAAACACAAAATATACCACCCAAGCCAAACTACACTGAATTCCAAATTTATTGGTCTAAAAAACGCTTTTTTTTTTTGGTCAACTATTAAGCACAAATTGTTGTATGGGGGAGAGGGCAGAGACACAATGTTTGTAATTAAGTTTTATTTTCGAAAACAAACATTACCAGACGCCATTTACTCTGGAGTCGTTTGGGAAAATGAACTGCATTTATTGAATACGTGAAACAGAATAAAACTCATTTACGCCTTTGTTACGCACTTGCACTTGTTCATAACGTCTCGTCTAATTAAACGTATTTATGATATGAAAGTTCAATTTACAAAATATTTATGTCGAAAAAACACTGTTTATTGATGAGTTTCTTTTTTTTATTGGTTAATTTCTTTCATCCACATATATTTTAGTGTAGTACGTGTTTACGAGGTGTCAATATTGTATGTATGTGCGGCGGTATGTTTGAAATTCAATTGAATATTTTCAAAACTACTTGTAGTAAAAGAAATTTTCTTTATAAAGTAAAACACAAATATGGCCTAGATTTTTAGAAACAAAGGGGGTGAGTATGCATAAAGGTGTTTGTGGAGATTTAAGCCAGCCAGACGGGGAGCAAATAGTCTGGAGCCAATATAAGAGATAATCGTGGTTCTTTTCATATAGAATTTAGAACCAGTATGGCGGTTCCTTTTATACACAATTTAGAACCAATATCGTGGATGCGTTTATCTAGAATTTAGAACCAGAATGGTGGTTAATTTTATATAAAGTTTAGAATCGGAATCGTGGTTCTTTTTATTCAGAAGTTTTCACCAGTATCGTGATTCTTTAATACAGAATTTAGAGCCAGAATGGTGGTTCTTTTTATACAAAATTTAGAATCGGAATCGTGGTTTTTCTTCTTCAGAAGTTTTCACCAGAATCGTGGTTCGTTTTCTTCAGAAGTTTTCACCAGAATCGTAGTTCTTTTTATACAAAATTTCTTTCTATACAAAATTTAGAATCAGAGTCGTGGTTGTTTTCTTCAGAAGTTTTCACCAGCATCGTGGTTCTTTTTCTTCAGCAGTTTTTACCAGAATCGTAGTTATTTTTATACAAAATTTTGAATCAGAATCATGGTTCTTTTTTTCAGAAGTTTTCACCAGAATCGTGGTTCTTTCCTTCAGAAGTTTTCACCAAAATTGTAGTTCTTTTTATTCAAAATTTAGAATCAAAGTCGTGGTTGTTTTCTTCAAAAGTTTTCGTCAGAATCGTGGCTTTTTGTCAGAAATTTTCACCAGAATCGTGGTTCTTATATAAATTTTAGAATAAGAATCGTGGTTCTTTTTCTTCAGAAGATTTCACCAGTATCGCGGTTCTACTTATATAAAATTTAGAATTAGAATCGTGGTACTTTTTACAAAATTTAGAATTAGAATCGTGGTACTTTTTCTTCAGAAGTTTTTACTAACATAATAGTTCTTTTAATTCAAAAGTTCGTGGTTCAAAAATGCGGTGATCATGTACAACTATAATTTTTAACCGCATGTAGTTAGATTTCTTCCAGTACTTGGCCGATTTGTAGGTTTTACGGAAAATCGTTAACTTGTTATTTTTATTATTACAGGGTGGCGCAAAAGTAATCCTCCTATCAGAAAATGCTATAGATTTTGCGAGGCCCCTAATATCAGTTCTGTTTTGACATTTGTGTAGTAAACACATGCGAAATACACGTTAATAAACAATGTTACGCTACACTGCTCCAGAACGCGGAATATTTCAGAACTGACATTAGGGGCCAATCGCAAAATTTATAGCATTTTCCTGATTATAAATTTTGTTATTTGAAAATATGTCTCTAAATAAATACAATAAACTTATCTAACCAGCCAAACTTATAAAGCCAATTAATCCTTCCTATCATTTTTCTAATCAACCTGAAGTTAAGCAACAAAAAACTTGAAAAAAAAAATCATAAAAATTTGAAAGTAAAATTTAGATTGAAAAGAAAGACCATTCGCCAGCATTACCATTACATTAAATTTGAGTTTTAACAATCATTCCCATACGATTATATACGATTTTTTGCTTTGTACAATATATATATACATACACATATATGGCGAATTTCACGTCAAGTGACCCAATGTTAAAAATCGATTTGGATGAAATTTGCACCAAGGTTAGTACTATTGGATAGTAGGCCAATCATTTCCTCCCATTTTTTTTAAATGGAGTTTTTTTATTATTTTTCCTCAAAAGAAACTTTAGACCATTTCCTTTAAGAGCTTTGTGGTCACTTAATGGGATGCAAGTGGGGTATCTATAAAAAAAATTTGCAACTCAAAGAAGAAAGTGTTTCAATTTGTACCATATGCACCATTTTATTGTTTTTTTCTATTTATTACTTATAATTCTAAATAAGAATAATAATAAATAATTTAATAAAATTAATATATAAATTAAAATGATTAAAATGTGCCAAATATTTAAAAATCCTATTCTTGAGTTACAAAATAATTTTTTTGATAGACATCCCACTCGCTTCCCATTTATAAAGTCCTTAAAGTAAATTTTATAAGATTTCTTTTAAAAAAAGGCCCGAAATTGACAAAAAAAAATAAAAAAAAATAATTTAAAAAAAAAATTACATTTTTTTTTTTTTTAAATTAAAAAAAAAATATTTTTGAAATGATTGAAGAAATAGCTATCTAAAGTCCTTTGGACAATTTTTGCCAGGACCAATAGGTGAAAAGTTACACTCATTTTAAAAAAACCCTGTATGGCCAAAATTTCCAACTTTGACCCCCTCTAACTCCGGTACTTCTGGACTGATAGAGCTGAAAATTTGTGTCTGGCCTACTATCCGATAGTACTAACCTTGGTGCAAATTTCATCCAAATCGGAAGACATCGATTTTTAAAATTGGGTCACTTGACGTGAAATGCACCATATGTATAAAATATTAATAATAAATAAATGGGAATTTTCTTGTTGTGATAAAATCATGTTGTACAAACATTTAATTGTGATGCAAGGTGTTTTCATTTATTTTTTATATAAATTTACAGACACACGCTTTGTTGCTGTTTGTTGATCTTTTTGTCTCAGCTTTTTTGATTGTTGTTGTTTTCTGTATTTTTTTTTTATCATTTGTAATGTTTATACATGCATTATAAAAAATATATTGCATAAACATAAGATAAATATATCTTTATTTTAAGTAATCCATTATTAAATTGCTTGTAAGAAAAGTAATTCTTTCGTTTGCAATTGAATATTTATTTTGTCTGCTCTACAGACAGTATTTGTGAAAGTTGTTTGCAAGATCAGTTTACGGCCAACAAAATTTATTTTCAATGTATCGCAATAATTTTATTCTATTTTCTTCGATCTTTTTTATGGGTTTTTATTAAATAATTTTTAAGCATGAGGTCTTACATCTACCTTTCGACACTCTATTGATAAAACTGTTAACTCGAAGGTTAACGAATTTAAATCCATAGAAGTTTATTCTGACGATATTACACCAATAGCTTTAAGTGAATTAAATTTCTTAATTTCTTCCCTTAAATCATCAAAATCTCCTGGTTTGGATGAAGTTTCTAACATTGTAATAAAGAACCTACCCCTAAAGGCCGTGGAATTATTATTGATATTATATAACAGCTGTTTAAAACTTAACTATTTTCCGAAACATTTTAAAAAGGCAAAAGTCATCGCTATTTCCAAACCAAATAAACCCAAAAATTCTCCAGAAAGTTATCGACCGATAAGCTTACTGAGTAATATTGGTAAATTATATGAAAAAATTATTCAAACCCGTATTTGCAATGTTATTGAAAACACGTCCATAATAGCGAACGAACAGTTTGGATTTAAAAAACACCACAGCGCGGTTCACCAAATAAATCGCATAACAAATATTATAATGTCCAACAAACGCAAGAGACAATCCACGGGATTAATAGCTCTGGACATTGAAAAAGCATTTGATACTGTTTGGCACAATGGTATCATCTATAAAATGCTCAAAGCTAATATACCGAAATATTTGTGTAGGCTTATCGCAGATTTTCTCAAGGACAGAACTTTTTCTGTTGCTATAAATGAAACTTTCTCGCCTCCAAAGCAAACAACAGCAGGCCTCCCTCAAGGATCAATATTATCACCATTACTCTATTCCATTTATACATCGGATTTTTCTCCCCCCTCGTACATGAAAATTGCTTATTACGCCGACGATACCGCGCTTATAACATCCAGCAAATTAACCAAAGCACTGTTAAAGAAAATGGAAAAAGGCTTTTCTAATTGTAACAAATACTTTTATAAGTGGAAGATAAAAATAAATCCCTTAAAAACACAAGCAATTATATTTCCCTTTAATAAATCACCCAAACGTTTACCAAACCGTGAGTTAAAGCTTCAAAACGAGAATATACCAATTAAAAATGATATTAAATATCTTGGTGTATGTCTCGATAAAAAACTAAATTATGCAAAACATATTGACGAAATTTGCAAAAAAGCTTCGAGAACTATTAGAGCACTATGGCCAATAATAAATAAACGCTCAAGTCTCAACAAAGCTAATAAAAATTTACTATTTAAGAGTGTAATAAGGCCAATATTGACATATGCAAGCCCAGTTTGGTACAATGCAACAAAAACTCATTTGAAGAAGCTTCAAATCATTCAAAATAAATGTCTAAAAATAATCAACAACAAACATTGGAGATACTCAACAGCGCTTCTCCACAACGAAACTGGTTATGAACGAATTTTAGACTTCATAAAAAGAAGAAATATTAAATATTACGAAGCTATACAAAATTCCTGTCATCGACTGATACAGGATTGCATACAGACGGCTTAATTGCAGCATTGAAAAAAATCTATTAAATCGAAAATAGCATGTATAAGTTATTATTTTCTAAATAATTTCACTCTATACATGCATATTCTCCACCTTAATTTAAACATTTCTCTTTTATATGAAGGTTTTACCTAATTTTCCTTCGAAAATGATATAAATAAATATTTTGTATTCAAGATCTGTGATTAGTAATTTAAATCGTTGTAATATCTATAGATAATATCCCGAAAAATTTAATTACATATGTATATATAAAATTTAAATAAAGATGAGTTGAAAAATGAATGAAAAAAATGTTTTTTATAAAAGAGTTTTTATTTTTATATATAATTAACTCGCTATTTCCATTTCCTTTGGAAATAACAAATTTTTTAAACATTAAAATAAAAAAAAACTCCGTGGATCGGTATCGTTATTAATACGAGAATTATGAGTGTTGCAGTGATTTTTGGAAGAGCGCTTGAATATGGTCAAATATCCAAATAACTAACAGCAGTCTTTAGATATTAATTCAGTCTTTGTTGTCTCACCTGTATTATTATTATTCAGTTACGAGGAAAACAACAATTATTTAAAACTTTCATTTTCTGTCTTGAAAAGTCTGGTTTTTTTTTAATCAAGATTTTTATCTAAAAATTTTAAAAATATTTACAGAAAAAGAATTCCCGTAATACAGACAGACAGACAGACATATTTTACTTGAACTATTGTAAACACATTTTGTCGTGTCATTGATCTTTTGTTTTTTATTATTATTATTATTATTGTTGCTGTTGTTTATTGAGTGTTCCTCTAACTGTCTGTCCATTTATGGCATTATGAACATACCTGCCAGGTTTGACGATTTATTGTCATTTTGACGATTTTTTGTTTTATAAATAGCAAAGTGACGATTTGACGATTTTGCATGGAAAGTGACGATTTTTATAAATTATTAAAATTTTCTATCATTTGTTTGTTTTATTAATGTATTTATTACCAACCCAGCAAAAACTTTACTTACAAATTAAAAATTAAAAAGTAATAGGAAATTGTCGACCAGACTATGTACTTACAAATCTACTAGAAAAAGTACTTATTTTTGTTCGCGATGCCCCAAATGTCCCAACTTATTTGTATTCTTAAAAGTTTTATAAAAATGTGTAGTTGTGGACTTATTATAACAAAATATTATAAAATAAGTAAACAAACTTAATCAATTTTAGGGGAACTTATTGCGAATAATATTAATAAAGATTTATTTAAAATACTAAGTGCTGTTTCACACATTTTAGTTTTAGCTGCCCAGTTTTTGTTCAATTCTGTTTAGAAAATTTAGGAAATTGACTAGTAACTTCAAGTATGTACCCCTTCTATTCTCTTTTCTCTTCTCACACTTGCCTTGAAGAGTCAGGTGAAACGTGTGAAAGCGGACTAAGATATACACAGGTTGTGTTTAATATTATATTTTTTGTGATTTATTATTTTAAAATTTATTTGTTTTGAACAAGAGACTAAGCAGACAAAATTTGTTTTATAAACCTGCTATAAACCTGTTGTAAGTTTTTATGAATAAGGGGGTAAATAAACTTGAAGTTTTATATTTTCGTTTAAATAAAAATTTCAAAATACTATTAAAAATAATGACTTTTTATATTTCTGATTTTTTTTGATGATTTTGAAAATTCGAAATAACGATTTTTTTTCTTTTTTATCGTGATTTTGACGATTTTTTTTTTTTGAAAATTTATCTGGCAGTCCTGACTATGTAATAAAATTGTAAACATGTGAATTAACCAGTCACTGTGCAACAAATAAAATCAATCAATAGCGATAAAAGAAATTTTCACTTTTCAAAATAATTTCAAAAATAATTACATATAAAGCGTGATTCAAGTAGAGATACTTTTTTCAATAGCCTATTTTTTTTTGACAGACCACGTGTGAGTCTTAACATGCTGTCAGGTAATTTTTTTTAGTATTGTTCGGCATTTCATAATGTATAGATTTACGCCTGAACAATGTTTACAAATCGTTCAACTCTATTACGAAAATTCACGCTCTGTGAGGAATGTGTTTCGCGCACTTCCCTCAAGTTATGGCATTCATTATTGGATAATATTCGACCGAATAGATCATGTCCAGCACGCTGTGAAATTTGTTGTGGGCCGGTGGAATCATTGGTCCATATTTATTTAAAAATAATGCCGGTGCGAACGTAACCTTCAATGGCGATCGTTACTGTGCCATGATAACCGATTGATGCCTCAAAATTGAAGCTCGTGAACTCGGCTATATTTGCTTTCAGCAAAACGGCGCCACTTTTCACACATCGCATCAATCAATGGATTTATTGAGAGAAAACTTCGGTGTTTCACGTTTGGGCTGGTCGATTGCCCAGCAAGATCGTGTGATATCACACCGTTAGACTATTTCCTCTGGGGATATGTAAAGTCTAAAGTTTATGCGGACAAACCCGCTTCGATTCAGGCCTTGGGGAAAATCATCATTTTCGAACGAGTCAACGAAAATTAGACTCAGCGGATAGACCATCCAGACATAATCCACAAAAAATAAATGCCAAAGAATGTGCTTTCAAATGATAATAAACATTTCCCATTAAATTTGAATTTTCTGTGTTTTTTGCTTAAAAAAATTAGGGAACCACGAAATGGATCACGCTAGAGGTTTAATGCTTTACAGTTGAAGTTGCGTGTTAATTATAAACGTTGTGCACTTGTTAACCATAAGAATTGAAATTAAAAAAACAATTTTCATTTGAATTGAAAGTACATTTCCCTCCTTTGGCTATTTATGGCCTGCAGTACTTTTAAAGTTTTATATAAAGTACTTTTACCTAATAATAATTTATTTCAATAATATCATTTAGTTTACATTAGCTGGCTTGGTATGTTTGTATATATATGTTTTTTAAAGGGGGGGGGGAGTATGTTGACTGATAACATCATTATTGTCACATATACAAGTACATAGCAGCAGTACTTACCTGGTTGTAGTTAAAAATGTATGTCAGTGCCATTATGGTGTTGTATGTTTATTTGTACATACGAGTACATATTTACCTTCATTTAATTTTGTTTTGATTGTATCTGCTTGTTGTCCATAGATAAACCGCATTCAAATATTATTGACTTTTACAACTGCAACACACTGTCTGTCAATGGTTTTATACATACTCGTGTGTATGCGTGTGTGTATTTTGTGGCTTCCCATGTTGACATTTATATTTTTGACAAGCGCTTCATTTAATCTAAACGATTAAATGTACAATTGATATGACAGGTACTCATGTTATTGATAATCCACTATTAATCACTATTTTTTGTGTACGGAAATGATAAGAATTTTAGTTTTAATAAAATGTTGCAACAGCATTTGTGTTGCAAAGTGAAGGAAGTTAGCTGTAGTACATATTTAAGCTTTTTGTATTTGGGGTAGTTAAAAATTATGGTTTTAGTAACAATTTTGTGGTCGCTAAAATCATAATTAAAATATGATTTTTTTTTAACAACTGCCGACAAACCAAATTTGGCTTGAGTTATCGGTACAATAATATTTTCCCCCTCCAGCCAAAATGAAAATTACATAAAATAATTTATAAATTTTTGTTTATAGAATCCAATAATGAAACAATTGCTTAGTGTTTTTGTGTAAATATGTATGTATGTACCCAGTAAAAAATATATGGATTAATCCATAATCGAGCAATAAAGGAGTAATGACTTCTTCATCCATTTGGAGTAATAAGCGAGCTATCAAAACTTTTTTTTTGTTTTGTTGTCTATGCCTCGCTTAATACTCCAAATGTATCAATGAGGGATGTATCAGTTCGTTTTGGTTTTTTTTTTTTGACATAACTGTAAAATATTTTCGTTTTGTTTTTCTATTTAGAGCTAGTTTCTGGGATAAAGATAAAAATCAGACAATTTTTTGCACGGAAAACTTTCTATATTCAGTGGAATTCGTTGCTATTTTTCGTTGCTGTTAAAAAATCTCCTCAATTCCCTCAATTCATTTCCGGTGATGCCACTCAAATTCAAGAAAACGGGATTTCAAATTTCATTTCCGCCGTTGCTATTTTTCGAGGCTTTCTTGTTTTTGTAAAAAATAACCAAATTTGTATTTATGCTCTTTTAGGAGACAAACATGATTACTCCCTTTATGTTCTTTTAGGAGACAAAACGATTGCTCCCTCTGTCGTAATTTTCAAGATCAAAGGGAGTACTCCATAAGGAGCTTAAAAGGAGTACTCGTGTCTGCGGACATGATGTGTTAAAAATCATATGAGGTTCGGAGTTTTATGGAGTAATCCATTACTCGCAAAGGAGCGCTCCAGGATTATTCTTTGGATGATCCTATTTTTTACTGGGTAGTTTGTGCACCAGAACTGTTTTTCAACACTCTTATATACACACACACGAACTTATCTCATTTATGCGCTTTTGCCTTTTTTGGTTGCCTTTTAGACATGAATGTTCATAATGCAAAAAAAAAAAGCTGTGTTTCGTAATTTCTTTTTTGAGTCATAAGCCACCTTTTCATTGGCCGGGTCACATATTATGATTACTTTAAACTATAATATGGTTACCTTGGGTCATAATATGATCATGAATGACAATTATATGATTATATTAGTTTATAATATGATGTTATAATATCAAATCATTATTAAAATGAAAATATGATGAAATTTAACGATGATAATTGATCATAATATGATATTTAATGGCACTTATATTCACCAAAATATGTTTTGATTACAATCATAAATCTTATCATAATCAGCGTTGCCGTTTTGGTTAATTTTAACCAAATTTGGTTAATTTTTTTTCAGTGTGTAAATGTGTAATTTTTTTTCATTTTGGTTATTTTTATTGATAATAAAAAATGTAAGAATATTTTATTTAGTAAATATTAATTTAGCATGACAAGTTTTAAAATTAAATTTTGAAGAAATTTTTAACGTATTTGTATATATAAATGAACTTTTTTGTAACAAATTCCAAAAATATTTGTAACAATTTTTACAAATTTGTAAAAGTTTTTAGTCACTAAACAAACCTATTGTTTTTAGCAATTTTTATAAGTTTCTTTTTTATTAAAACTTGAATTTGTTACAAATAAATGAATAAAAAAAAATTTGGTTAATTTTTCTCCAATTTGGTTATTTTTTATTTCAGTGTGTTGGTTACAAATTTTTTTTGGTTGTTGCAACGCTCATCATAATATGTTGTCCTTAGATTATGTTGACCATAACCATGTGTTTTCTCTGCGTGTTGCACTCTCCATTTCAGAGTCAAAAACTCATTTCTGGTTAAAAGGTATTCTTGTAAATTCTTGAAGAGCAGACAAGAACTGCCAAAAATGCAGTGTTTGGTATAGATTGTGATCTTGTGTTCGATATGTTGGAGAGAAAATTTAAAAGAAGAGAAAATTGGACCCAATATTTTAAAGAAATCATTTTCAAACATAGAATTATATAGACTCAAATAAAGATTTTATAAATTTCTTTAAATTTTATATGTTTTTTTCATTGAATTGGAAAGCTCCTAAAAATCACTCTTTACAAGTGTTTTGAAAAGAATACTTAATGGTAAATTTCAATTTTGATATCAATAGCTATATATAAAGCAATGTTCATATAAAATCTAGCCAGAAGCTTTGTTTAAAAAAAAACCTGGTTAAAACATATTCGTTTCACACTTTAGAATCTTTGGAGGAACACCTTCAGATGGCTTATTTTCAGCTCCCAATGAAATGCTAATGATTCTATTCTTGGATATACGTATAAAAGTTTTTTTTTAATGCTTTCATTTAAGGGCATTTTAATCTTATTGAAATGTGTTTTATAGCATTCAATAACATTTGTAAAGACTTTAAAATTTACAAGAACAATCAAATCTTCGACAGATTTACAAATGATGGGTAATTTATTACAAACAAAACATAGCATTTCTTTCTTTAAACACAAACACCCGCATTATCTTGGTAAGAAATGTAAAAGAATTATAAAGTTAAATAAAAAAAAAAAAGAAAACAAATTAATTTATCAAAAACATCAGAGAAATATAAAATCAGTTGTAAATTAAAGCAATAATAAAACGTTTTAAATAAATAAGCCGCTTTGAAATATAGAATTCAAATTTCAAACATAGAAAAATCGTCTTTTAGACTTAAACTAGAAAACTTAGCTACTGGTAATTGAAAACTAAAAGAACAAAGATTTCAAATAAACAATACGAGTATTTTCTTTCTTTTTTTTCTTATCAATAATATTTTTCAGTTAATGGTGATTATATTAAAGGATTATTTCTATATTCTTTTTTCAAAAATATGACAATTTATTATAAATTTATGTTAATGTTTCTAATAGTCTTTTGGAAAAAGAACACAATCATTTTAAACCCCCTTTTTTTTGTTATTATTTTTAAGAAGAATTTAATTTTCCTTTACTTACAATACCTTGTATTCTTATAGAGGTTTATTTGAATTTATTGCTTAATTTAAAAGAGCTACCTGGAATTTAAAACTACATTTGTCATGTCGAAAAAAATCCGCCCCTTTTTCCATTTAATTATAACAATGATCTAATTTCTGCGTTCTTTTAATGTTATTTTGCGATAGCATTTCTTATTTGGCAAAAGATTTCTAAATATCTTGCCCATCTCCGTAATAAACTGTATAGTCATTGTTTTGTAAATAAAATTTCATGCTGCCTCTGATGATTCA
Organism: Bellardia pandia; assembly: GCA_916048285.2. NCBI lineage: Eukaryota > Metazoa > Arthropoda > Insecta > Diptera > Calliphoridae > Bellardia > Bellardia pandia. Next base: position 92,939,843 of record OU696531.1, on the reverse strand, counting down.
TAATTTTAGTATTTAAAAGAAGATTACATTTAGTTTAGATAAAAGTAGTAAATACATAAAACATAAAGATCACAAACCAAATGAGACACTAAATAAATAATGAATAGTAACAAATATATGTCGCATGAGTTGCATATAATTTAGCATGTCTTACGTTTATAAAGTCACGTAAGAAAATTTTAAACATATTTCAAAACAATAATAGTTTTCTTTTAAACAGGATTCCACATTTAAACTTATGAGAGTGTCATTTTGGCAGAAATTAATAAAGAATCTTCAAATCTTTGCTCTGAAAAGGTTTACTAAAAAATGTCAAATGACCATTCTGTCAGTTTGAGACATGTGGGTTTTATTTCTAGCTGGACGTTATCATGGCTCTATAGCACTCACTGTTGCCCAAATAATGCCACTACTTTAAAATCCACTTTATTAGCACAATATCCATGAATTATTTAGTTAAATACGTAGTCATCTGCCGCAAGGGATCCCTTGAATTCAATTATTTAATTCCTTATTCGTATTACGTACACTCCGTTTCACTTGTTTAAAGGCACTAAAAATTCCATCCATAGCTTCTGCAATTTTTAACCAATTGGAGAATTTTAAAATAGAAATGGAAGCTAGACATTTTGAGATATAAAACAAATAATGACAGTAGAACTTTTTTTGAGCAATTTATAAAAAAAACCCAAAAAATTTGCTATATTTTTGGTTCATTTGAATAAAGGCACTTTATTATTTCTTTATTATTTTTAAAGTAAGCGATGATTTTTTGTAGCGAGCATTTGTTTGTTATAATTTATTACATCTTAATCATTTTCTATTTTAAAATTCTGCAAATGGTTAAAAATTGCAGAAAATACAGGCTGCTGAATATGGAATTTTTAGTGCCTTTAAATAAGTGAACCGGAGTGTATGTGTATACAAATGTGTGTATGCTCTTAAATACAAATACAAACGATTTAAGCAATAATAATTTTGCAAAGAAATTTTAAGGAAAAAATTGTATCAATCTTTTCGATAAAAATTGATTCGTGTAAATTGGGTTTTAGTAAAGAAAATAACAGCGGTCGAATAAATGTATTCGTGTTCGAATTGGCTTTCGTTTCACAAATAAATTACAATAAAAATGATTGATATTTTCGACCAGTAATCAGGGTATCACATCTAATCAGGCAAAATGCATTATGTTGGTTAGAGAGTTGATTAAGAGCAGTATATACTAGAGGTCTGCATGTGTGCGATTAAACGACACATGAATTCACACATCAAACTAGCAAGTATAGTGTTGTGTGTGATTTAAGAATCACACAAAATTGATTGTGTGTAAGAAATAACATATTGTGCAAAGCGTTCAATTCATTACGTGAGTGTTGTGAGAGAAATATTTGATTCAACTGTAAATAACAAATATGCTGTTTTACACGAGTAAATACAATTGTATTTATGTAAATCAAAACTAAAAAAAACAAGACTGCTGGGCAACCGAAACACAACAACTTAGTAAACACCCGTATCAAAACAAAGAACGTTAAGGAAATTTATTAAATAGGGGAAACACAACAAACACACGAATGCATTGTGTGATTTTTAACTTCACACAGGTTTTTTAGTGTGAGATGTATGAATTTGAGTTTATCAAGCAATACAATATAATTGAGACGCACACACAATTAGTGTTAGTGTATGTGTTTCACTTTTTCATGAACGGTGTTGTGTTGATCTTTCATTTAAAATAATTGAACGTGAATGACTAGCTCTCATTTGCTTTACACATTTGAATTTAAAATCATATACACACACAACACTCATTTGGCTGCCAAATACATTTGCGCAGACCTCTAGTATATACTGCAGGTGAATGTTTGTTCCACATACAAACAGTAAGGCTTTATAATGCATTTTCCCTTTAGTGTAGCATACAGTCTTCACACTTTGACTAAATCGATCATAAAGTGTTGAGTTGGTATATTTCATAAGAATCTGTGGGCATAAGGAACAAATTCTCTATTTTCATTTACTGTAGTACCAATAGAACAGGATAACCTACTGTTCCCTTTTCCTGTACACACGAGAGACTAAAGTACCGGCCAATACATGATAGTTGTATTCAATGATCGGTAGGACTCTCTGCAAGCTTTTTTAAGATCTGACAGTTCATCGAAGAGAGCTGAAAGTTTTCCTTGCCAACTTTTGATAGTAAGTAAAGAAGGAAGGGTTTAGTATTCTATTCCTACTACTCATAGTCAACATCAACGATGCCAACTTAGCCCTTTTCGGGCTAGATTTAGCCCGATTTTAGTCACTCAAATTGCGAAAAAGCCCAAAAAAAAAATTTGATGTGGCTTCATATGGATTTTTTTCCATTTAGCCCTTTTTCCAAAAATGTTTACGCGTTTTGAGTCTCAAAAGTTGGCATCACTGGTCAACATGTTACAAAGCCAAAGTCACCAGGAGAGAGAAATGGCTTCTAGTGATCAAAAGTCAAGAGCGTCCTGTATTATTTTGCATATGATTTTCAATCCTAAATTTACGATTAATACAACAAATGTTCTTTAATTTAACAATGAAAGTATAAAATTGTTTATAACATCACAGTTAGTCTACACAGTAAGATATCTAAGTTGGCTTTATGTTTCAAATTTTTAAGTAAATTTTCAAAACAAAACATTAGCAACTGCTTGAAATATGAAAGACCACAAGCTGCTTTCAAAGAGGAAGTAGAGTTTGGGAAAATCGAAGAAAAAAACAAACTTAACCTTGACTTTTAAAGAAAACACTTGTTACTCTAAAACCGAAATAAATCGACTTCTAACATTAAATTATAAAACCTTAAATAAAAAGGGGAAAAAGGATATAAAACATGTCTACTGAAAAATATAAAGACATCTTGAGACAAACAAACGTTAGCCAACAGTGAGAATTAAAAAAGAAAATAATTTAACCCACTGAGCTGCACATCAAGTCAAGCTTGATCGATTCTACTGCATGCAACTAACTGACGGCTTGTGAACCCAACAACGGGGGTCTTAATAAGCAAATACTCTCATAACATAACCAAGGCATCTTTTACAATATAATTGCTAGCTATGTTTGGGTTACAAACAAATACAAAAACAAATATATATAAAAATGGAAAAGGAAATGCCAAGAAAACTGAAAAATTATAAGAAAATTTTCTAGTTTAGAAATGACAGGTAATTATTAAAAAAAAGTCATTTGCAGTGACGTAAAACATTTGTCATAATTTTCTGTTTTTTTTTTTCTTCTCTTGATGCTTTCTTTATGATGGGAATATTTTTAGTTTATTTTCTTGCTTCTTTTCTATTATTATAATTCTATGTCTGGTTGTAAGGGTTCTATTAGGAATTCGTTTTAATATAGTTTTATTTTTCGTGTAAAAATACATGAATGCTTACATTATTAAGTCTTAATGGGTAACAACCCTTATGGTGAGGGGAGGAGATCTTATTAAAATGATAATTTCTTGTTATGAGTAATGGAATTTAAAATTATGATTTTATTTTGCGGTTTAGTTGTTTTATTATTAAAATTATTTGCTTTTCTATTTGTGTGTTAGATAATACGTATATACCGGCCAACAACAACAAGTGTATTTTTGTAAAGTTTACAGTGGTTTTTGCAGACTACCAGAGACTCTGTGTACTTTTGGGGTTTTATTGTGAATTACCAGATGTGGTTATTGGTAATTTACAATGCGGTGTCGTTCTAAAATAGCAAATAAATAAAGTTTCTTTATGTTAGATCTAGTCAGGATTGCCTGAATTATAGTCTGTAAACTTTTCTAAAGTCATAGAAGTTTGTTATGAATCAGCATTCTAGACAAATTAAATTCTGCTATTTTGAGATTTAGTAGTAAAAAGTTAGAATTCCTCTCAGAATTCCATATCAATTGCGATTTAATCATAAAGAATATTTCGTCGTCGAAAATCCAAAGAAATATTTTTTAAGTTATATATGTGACTTTCTTTTCTATTTGTGTTTTCTGAAACAAAATGACGTATCATCATAAATATTTTTTTTAACAAAAGTAAAAAAGTTAAATTAAAAATTATATGATGCAAATTCGGCGTACGCAGGATTTCATTTCTTAAATGTTTTAAGAGACTAGTGGAGACAGACGACACCACAAGGTTTCGTGCACTGTATGTGTGTGTAAAACACTCTCACGCCCAAAAGCCACAACGAAAATCAACAGAGTTTACAAAAACCCACTTACAATTCTCCTAAGCAGTTTGGTATTGAAAATCAGCAAAATCGCTTTAGGCCAACCAGAGTTATGGACCAAAATGTGAGACAACCACCATACAAATTTTATATTTTTAAATATTTTTCTTGCAATTTTTTTTTAAATATATTGCAGATTTTACCAGGAAATTTTATGCACGTTATTTTTATGATACAAAAAGAAAGTGTGAGGAAAATAGTAAAAATCGGTTTAAGATTTCTCATACAAATATCTTCCCGAAATAAATAAACGCCTATAAAATTGGAATATTAATACAAAATTCGGCAAGAATAAGTGTCATGTAAAAATAAATTACAAAACGAAATTTTCTTTAATTCGGCCCATGATTGACTAACACTTCCAAAATTCACTTAATTAAGTATAAATCTGGTAAAAATGTAGTTAACAGGTTGAAATACGATACAAAGAATTCTTAAAGGTTTATAAATTGTTGTACCAAATTCTATAATGGTCGGTCCATAATTGGTCAGAGCTCCCATATAAGGACCACATCCGAAAAAGTCGTTAATCGGTACCGACTCAATACTTTATATCACTTAAATATACACAAACATCATTCCACAAAGTTTTGTGAATTTCGGTCCATATTTGACCGTATCCCCCATATAAAGACCTTTTCCGAAAATCACTTCAATACTCATAAATCTCTTATAAATATTGGTACCGATCCAAAATCATTTACATACATGCCAAAATCAAACTGCTGGATTTTGAGAATATCGGTCCATATTTGACTATATCCCCCATATAAAGTCCACTTCCGAAATTCACTTTAATACTAATACGTATCTTAAATATACCGTTATTACCCATGATTTGTCATAGCTGCCATATAAAGGCCATTTCCGAAAAATTGGTCGTAAAATTGTTTTTCAAACAATATACATACATATAAAATACTAATAAAATTTGCACTTAGACTGAATAGAAAACATAGAATAAGATATTCTAGTTCTATAACCAGTGTAGTTTTTGTATTTTTTTTATGTTTAGGTGTAGGGTATTAAAGACTCGGCACAGCCGTATATTGCACTCTAACTTGTTTTTCTCTTATATTGATGATTTGGTTCCTGTGGCTATCAAACACCTCCTGTGAAATTTGTTTTGCTTTATATGATATGTAAATGTTACTCATATCATTTCTGGGTTTGAAACTAGAATAATTACGATTTTCTAAAGCTTCCATACATACATACATATATTATATTGTTACGTTTTTACCTTTTAAAAACGGTGGTTTATTTCCTTTAAATAAACCGGATTCTATTTAATAAAAGCGTCAAGTAGTTTGAAGAAAATATAACGAGTCTTTATTTATTTAAATGTACACAAACACAATTAAAAATTAACACACTGTCTTTTTACACACTTATATTACGGTTTAAGAACACACTTAAACACTTTGTGTGATCAACGCCATCTGTTGATGAGTTTATTAGTTTTTTTGTATGAAATTTTCATAGGTTGTCGCGGATTTTTGCTTATATCTTCGTTATTTGTGGACGGATTTTGCTGATTTTAAATAGTAAACTTCTCGGAAGTATGTCTGATAGAATTATTGAAGATTCGGATCCCGAAGATATCTGTGGACTTCAGAAAATTGATTTCAACAGACAGACAGACAGGCATGGCTTAGACCATAAAATGTACACGAATTTTTATTGCCTGAAATTTGTGTGCCAAAACATTATACTTGCTTACCACTGTCATTTGAAATAAATCGTGCCACATTAGTTTTTTCCCATTGACCCAGCAAAGCATGACTTAAAAGCAGCAACAACACAACTTATAAAAACAAAATAACGACACTAAAACTATTATTCGGCTTTATTCGGTTTAGTTGTGGTTTTAAGTTGCTCACCTCAAGTGAGTCAATGACCGTTAGGCAGTCAGCCAGTCAGTCATTGCAGTCAAAATGAGTTCAATGCATTTGGCTCAGTGTTTGTTTCCATTACTCTTTGGGCTTTTGGTGGTGGTGTTTAAACATATCTACTCGTTTGTCCCACACGCAACACATACGAGTATATAATCGTAAATAAATATTTGTATCTGTGTGTGTTTTTATTTTTATTTATTTGTTCGAATATTTATATGGAGTATATTTCTTACATATTTGTTCTTTATGTGTGTTTTAGCGGTTTCGTGGTATGTATTTACAAGTAAGTGTGTAGTAAATATATTTATCTTTATGACTGACGTCTCAATGCACTTGTAAGTACCAGTAAGTAAATAAGTATCTCAACATTGTTGCGTTGCATTTAAACATTTAAACGTTCACAGCAAAACGCTTAAAACAACAGGTGATGTGTGTGTGTGTGTTACATTGTACAATTGTATTGTCTATGAGCAAATACAGCAAATGTCATTATGCCTTACAAAACTTGTTTTATGACTTTGTTTTCAAATGTATGGCTGTCGTATTTTCTGTCCATGGGTTTTTTTTATTTCAAATCATTAGTGATTTTGATCGATTACCAGCTTAATGTAATGTTGTTGTTGTTTATAACAATCCCTAGTTAATGTTTCTTATTTAAGATAAGACATTGGAGATTAGGATCAAGGTGTTTTCCACGTCTAGTCAAGTCAATGTTTGTGTTGATACTTGGAGTTATTTTTCGTTGTTTTTTTTTTATTTTTTGGCATTTAAGGAGTGATTTAGCAAATTGTTGAAATCTTAATGAAACGATATCTTGGTATTACAGTTTATTTGTGGCCATAAAATTGTAAAATTATTAACCTAGTTCAGTGCAACTTTATCGAAAATACAATTTAGGCCCATTATTACAACTTGGCAATAGTTAAAGGTATGATGTTATCGGACAGATAAGAAATATTTGGTTATTATAAGTTTACTTTAATCTAAACCGACCGATAAGCTAAAGGGAAGATCATCTTGCCTTTAATTTTATAGTGAGGTTTATGTATTTGAAGTTGCCATATGTTCTGAAAAATTGACATCTTCATGAAAAATAAATTAATTTTAATTTTGTTTTGCGAATAAATAATTTGATAAACAAAAATGGAAAGCAGACGTTTGATTTATTTTTTTTCACAAACAAATATTTTCACAAACACAAAAAATTTACTGTTTCTTGTCAGTAATTTGTCAAAAGTAATCGGTTTTTAACTGGTATTGCCATATTTTAGAAAAAAATTATTTTATTTTACAAGGAAGTTGTAATAACGAAAAATTTTAAAGGTCACTTTATTCCTCACTTTAATTAAAGTTACCTTTTATTATTAAGAACATTAAAGGCAAGTTGTAATAATGGCCCTTAAACTATCAAATCTAAAACCAAAAGCAATTTACAAAAGTTACGCTCACATTTGGTTTGTTTTAGCACAAATTTGTTTGACGTTACTCTTACAAATAAATTAAAACTAACAGCCCAATCATGAATAAAAATTCCGCGGGAGTTTTTCCTTTTTTTATTTTTTTAACATTGAATTTGAATAGGAAAAATGGGAAAAGGAAAAAAACTCCCGCGGAATTTTTATTCATGATTGGGCTGTAAATATTTGTTGTGCTTTGGTCTAAATAAGAAAAGTTTTGTTTTTAAATAAACGAGTTCAAATATATGTATGTATGCTATTAAGTGGTTACGTCTTTCTCAACAAGTATTTGCCAAATGTGACCGTACCTTAACCATACATGCATGTATTTAATTTAAAGCAAATTTAATTGTGTTCATGAGTTCTTTTAAAATAACAAAAAACTTCAGCTTCATCAGGAACTTTGTTTCCAATATCTAGAGTTGTTTTCATTAACATAATTTCTTAGTCCAAATTTACACGAAGCAATTCTTTAAACTAAACTGATTACCTTTTAGACACCGGTATAAGACGAGTACAAACTTGATTGTACTAGCAATTCTTGTTACTCTCTTATTCCGTATTACATATGTGTATACAAATGTGCGTATGCTCTCAAATACAAATACAAACGATTTAAGCAATAAGAACTGGACTGTGTGAACATCGAATAAATTTTAAGGAAAAAATTGCATCAATCTTTTCAATAAAAATTGTTTCGTGTAAATTGGCAATTAGTTTTATTTTTTAACAACAATTTACATATTCCCATGTCTATCAACTGTTCCATTTTTTTTTATCCCATAAATGAAATCTGTCAACTTACAGTGAACATCAGTTACGTAAACGGACCTTTAATGATGACATACTAAGTAGAACAGCTTAAGTTTGTCATGCTTGTCATTGTCAAGATATTGTGATCTTCCTCTCCTTAGCAAAGTCTAGCAGCAGGTAAGATTTATTATGATCTCAATGTGTTTGCAATTTTATTCAAAATATTTGTCTAGTATGAATGGGTTTCTTCAAATGACACTCTTTCAATCAATTGTGTAAAAATGTCTTTCATATATTTTTTAAATAAACAATAAAACAGAATTATTGGGGCAAATACAAATATAATTTGGTGTTTAACGTAATAACGGGGTATTCATAAGAGTTAGCGTATATTTTGAACGCGTTTCTTATCTTTAATAACTTATATGCCATTTTTCTGCTGTACGAGTATATTCTCACTTAGTCCCAACTTATATCGTGGTAAGGGAAAGATAAGACCAGGGGGCTTATTCTGTATTGCGATGCGAAAATAAATACTACTCGAAAATACATAAAAGCGAACAGTTGATATTCTCTATTGCGAAAAGTACTTTTTTAATCGCATTTGAAATGCGAAAAAGTGACAAGTTGCAAATTTTAATTGCGAAAACAATGTCAAAAATAGTAAAATTCATTCGATGGCAAAAACAGCATTCGCAAAGCACTTATTGTTGTGGTACCTAATAGATTATTTGCTCTTAATAATTACATTTCATCCAGGTAGACGAACATCTAAAAGGCTAATAAGTGGACATAGAATTGAATGAGATATAAAAGATCCAACAGATAACAAAGAGATTATTCAAGGAAACATGATTAGATGTTGAGAGAATAGAGATGAAATCAGAATATTATTTTGATATCAAAAATACAAGTTTCACTTTTACCTTAACTCTATAATATTCTAATATGACTTTTCTCGAGTCAATTTAGAGAAGCTTCCAAAGATTTCATTGCACTAAAAGATTAGATGTATCATAGTTTTGTGAAATATTATTTTAAGTCAGCTCATATTAATCACTGAAATTAGCATGATGGTCTGTCTAGTCTATACCATCGATCTAAACAGACAATTGAAATTTCAATACAAGGTCCCAGCGGACTTTTTCACTCGTTTCCGTACTAAACACCTTTAGGTCTCAATAGAAACTAAAGTATTGATCGGCCTTTTGGAATACCTGTGAGGGTTGGGTATACTTCCCATGGATTATCAAGTAATAATTTCAGCTTCAAAAATAGGTACCCAGTGGAGGGTTAAAGTTATTGAAGAATTTAATACATTTCTTGCAAGACAAACTCGTAACTAAAAGCTTTTCACATTATAAAAAGTTTTAACAAAAAAATTTAATATGTAAAGTATTTAGTTAAATGTATTTATTTTTAGACAATTTTATATTCTTTGTATTAAAAGCCTCTAAGCTGTTAAGTTTCTTTAATTGTTGGTAAAGCATTTGATATTTTGTCTAAATAATATTTTGAAAGCTTTCGTTTAGTTTTTTGTTTGTTCAAATCTTAAGTTTTCTTTTTTAACATTTAAAGTAGTAATAATATTCTGCCGAAAAGCTGTAAAAAGCAGTAACTTACTTTCTAATAGTTACTGCCGTATTTATAAAAAATAAAGTAGACTTGAAGTATGCTTTTAGAGAAAATTTTCATACAACATTTTCTTAAAGTACATTTGAAGTCTACTTTAATTTTTTATAAATACGGCAGTTAATTTTTATTAAATTTCATTTAACTTTAGTTAACTAAAAGATTTTATAATTTCTAAATACTAATTAACATATTCTTTAACGCTTTTGCTTTAGATTAGTTTTTAAAAGTTTTCACAAATTACGCGAGACTTTTTTTTGTGTCTTCTATTGTAAAGAACAGACGATGGTCTATCGCTTTTATTATATTCTATAGAACAGACGAAGGTCTGTGTTTTCTATTCTATTCTATGGTCTGTTCTATAGAATAGAAGAGACAGACTATCATCTGTTCTACAGACAGACTATCATCTGTTCTACAGAATAGAATAGAAGAGACAGACTATCATCTGATGATAGTCTGTAGAACAGATGATAGTCTGTCTCTTCTATTCTATAGAACGGATGATGGTCTGTCTCTAGAATATTCTATAGAACAGACGATGGTCTGTTTCTTCTATTCTATAGAACAGACGATGGTCTGTCTCTAGAATATTCTATAGAACAGACGATGGTCTGTTTCTTCTATTCTATTCTATAGAACAGACGAAGGTCTGTGTTTTCTATTCTATTCTATAGAACAGACGAAGGTCTGTCTCTAGAATATTTTATAGAACAGACGAAGGTCTGTCTCTAGAATATTTTATAGAACAGACGATGGTCTGTCTCTTTTATTCTGTTCTTAGAACAGACGAAGGTCTGTGTTTTCTATTCTATTCTATGGAACAGACGATGGTCTGTCTCTAGTATAAACGATGGTATAATTTATATAATGGGCGATGATACCGGGAATATAAAGAAGTTTTATTATTTCCCGTGAATGGAAATGGTCTGTCCATTTTGAAAAATCAAATAAAAAAAAACTAATAGATTAAAACAGTTCATAACAAACTCATACAGAAATTATGAATTTTGATATAACAAAATAACTGAAGTATATAATTACTTAATGTATGACGCAAAGATATTTCAAATTTGATCTTTCAAGTGACTTTTCGTGTCAATAACCTAAATCTCAAGCAAAAAAAAAAAAAGCACATAACATTTGAAGCTTTTTGTTAGTGTTGTTGATTTTCTTAATGTCATACTTATCAGAATTTGCGTGCATATTTTTCTCAAAAAAAAACAAAATAAAAAAACACCTAATGCAGTAAAACCCAAATGAGGTTATTTAACTGCAAATGCCAAACAGAAAACATAAAAGCTCGTGTGTGATAATGAATGAAAGCATTTTTCAAAATGTGCAGAAAGGTGAATTTCTAATGGGCAGCTATTTATGTGAGTTTTTGAAATGTGCATGATAAGAAATTTGGGAAAAATATGTCAGTTGTCATATAATGAAGTCAGCTGGATTTTGAAAAAGTTATTCATTGGAGAAAGACTATTTTGAAGTGAGCATTTGTATATCGTCACCTAAAATGCCCAAAGACGTAACCCTCATAGTCATAATTTTACAGGAGAAGCAAAAATCGCATTGAAAATCGCGATATGTACATATCGTCACCTGAAGTTTGTCGTCTATCTTAAGACAAGATGTGAATAAATCGCGATTTTCAATTAAACAGTTTTCATTTTATAACGTTTTTTGCTTCTCCTGTAAAATTATTATAATGCGGGTTATGTCTTTGGGCATTTTAGGTGACGATATGTTCTTTTAACAATTATATTTAAAATGTATGTAGTTTAATTATCTATTGTTTGAATTGATCATTTTGTTTCAAGCAGTTTTACTATAAAATTTCCTTAAAAATTGCCAATAGTTTGCAAATTGTAATTGATTTCTTTATTAATATTATAATTCCCCTTCCAACATAAAGATTTTAAAATTAAATGAAAATTTCCCAACATCCTTTTGTGGCTCTAAGTAAAACAAAAACAAGCAACCAGAAGATAAAAAAAAACCTCCCTAAAAAAAACAAAAAGAACTAAAAAATTTCCAAGCTCAATTAAATTCTATTGTCCCGAATTACAAAAGAACAGACAAATTGTAAAGAAACCATTGTCCCAAACCCTAAGCAACAAAATAAAGAAAGAAACTCATTTGTAATAAGATCTGCCAGAATAGGGAAATTTAAAACCTTATGGTAGAAATAGTATCTAACACTACAATATATTTAGTATAAAATGCAACGTTTAGCCAGGGCAAAAGAGAGGTAAAAAAAGGACAGGCAGGCAGAAGATATGGGGAATAATTTTGGGAAAACAAAAAAAAAGAAATATGTTTGGTGTCATTTACTCAAAACTCCTACAACATAAAAGAGAGAGAGAGCGACAAAAGCAACATGTATGCTTGTAAGAATTGTAAGGATTGCTTTAAGTAAAAGATGAATGAGTATGTACTAAGTTTGAACAGGGTAAAAGTAAGAAAAAATTTAAAATGTTTTCAAATACTTTGTTGCTATTCTATAAATTTGAAATGTCTGTTTTATATAAAAAGTACACATTTGTTTCATTTTAAAATATTGATTTTTTGCAGTTTTTGTTAAATTAAAACATTTTAATTTCTGTACTTTTGGGTACTAAAATAATTTTTTAAAATTTTGTTTTAAAATTTTGTTTTAAAATTTTATACATATATACCAACTAAAAGAAAATTGCATCAAAAGTACTTTTGAAAAAGTACTTTCTTGGTACTTTTTAAAAAATATTAAAAAAAATAAGTTTTTTATATTTTTATTGTTTGTTTTCTATAAGAAATTGTATATTTAACATTTTAGAAATTAGTACCGTTTGGTACGAAAATAATTTAAAAAAAATTGTTTTGAAAAATTAAAAAAAGTGTTTTTGCAAAAGGACTTTTTTGGTACTTTTTCAAAACTATTAAAAAGCTTATACCAACTAAAAGAAAATTGCATCAAAAGTATTTTTAAATAAGTACTTTTTTGGTACTTTTTCAAAAATATTAAATAGCTGTTTCTTAAGAAATATCAGAACTAATATCAAAATAAAAACTAAGTTTTTTACAATTTTATTATTTGTTTTCTATAAAAAAAGTGTTATTTACATCATTCAATACATATTTTAGAAAATTTAGTGCCATGACTTCTGTGACAACGACTGTTTCGTAATAGATTAAAGAAACAAATTTAATTTTATCTTTAATCTATTACGAAAGAGTCGTTGTCGTAAAAAGAAAATGACAATCATAATAAGGCTGATTATGTATGTTAAACGATATAAACTTTTTAAACAAATTATAGCGGAATTACGCAGAGGTTCTTATATGGGAGAGTTGACTAATTAAGGACCGACCATTATAAAATTAGGTGTCAGCATTTCTGTATATGTATATGAAACTTATACATATGTGTTAAATATTATTTGGATAACAAAATTTTTAAAAGAGTTATGCTGTTTAAAGTGATTTTCGGAAGTGGGCCTTATATGAGAGCTATGATTAATTATGGACCGATCTTCATAAAATTTGTAGATGTGATTTGGCTTCATTTATTACTAATTTGTGGTGAAATTTGTGTTGATACTTGCATAATTCAAATATTTATGATTGTTAAACTCCTATTTCGGGAGGACATTTTTATGAGGGCCAGGGGATATAATTGACCGATGTCCATCAGTTTTAATACCATCCGTCCTTGGGCCGAAAAAATATCACGTACCAAATTTTATCTTAATATCTTCAAAATTGCGACCTGTACTCTGCGCACAAGCTTTACATGGACAGTCAGCCAGACGGACGGACGTTAAATCAACTCAGGAAGTGATTCTAAGTCGATCGGTATATTTTAAGGTTTGTGTTGGAGCATTATTTATGGGCGTTACAAACATGAGCACTAATCCAATATACCCTCCCCACTATGATGGAGTAGGGTATAAACAAGCTTTTTTATAAGTATTCAAAATTCTTCTAAAATAAATTTCATGCAAAGTGAAATCTCAAAACGATGTTTGGTCCATATCACCATCAAGTTGGCATTTAACACAAATAGTCCATACATATATATGTATATATAGAAAATATATAAATTTTATGACGATCGGTCCATATTTGACGGCAGTCCTCATATTAAGTCCGCTTCGACAAATCACTTAAAGACACATAAATCTCTTATCAAAACTATCTAGTTAAAATTCAATGCAAATAATTCGTTTGTATAGAATTTCATGATGATCGGCCCGTAATATGTCATAGTTCCCTTACGAGTACTATTCTCGAAAACTCATTAACCTACATAAACATGCATATCGAACTTTTGTGAAAGTTGGTCCATAATTGGCCATTGCTCTCATACAAGCTTCTCTTCCGAGAATAACCACAAAGTATATAAAGGTGACAATTTAGACGTTTCAAAAAGACAAAATAAGTTTCCTAGGGCATGTTGGTTCCTAATTTATTGTGTGTAACAGTAAATTGTTTTATAAACCTAAAATAAATAGAAATTATGGTACAATATTTTATGACGGTCGTCCCATAATATGTAATTTGGTATATTCGGCACAGCTAAATATAAACAATTACTTGTTAATATTTATCTATTTTCCAAAATACAAATTAAATTTATATGAGTTTATAATGATCTTTTCCGCCAGCAACAACTTAACCACATTGAGTACTTTTGTTCTTGCCATAAGTTAAAAAATTTACCCATTTGCGTACTTTTTTTTCTGGGGTAGAAATATACATATAATTACACTGTATGTTTGTAACGCCAATTAAGGGCTCATCATGCGTGAGCATTATGATCAGTTTTGTAACTCTTGAATGCAGACATAAATTCCCAGGCTACTCAAACCAAAAGCAAATAAGGGAGAGTTCTGTTTTTGTTATTTAAGAATCTCTTTTTCTTGCAATAAGAAAGTAATGGAAAAAGATGTGTGCCCGAGCGTAACCAAGCGTCAAATGATCAGCAGAAAATTTTAGTCGCTTTAAACAATTTCTTGCTGTTTGTATTTGAACGTAAGTACAAAAAAGAAAAGCAGGTAGAAAAGAAATCTTTTGAAGATTTTAATTGTTAAGAGTTATAAAAAAGATCTTTAATCTATTACAATTTACCCAGAGTAACACAGCTACTCAATTTAAATGAGTGATCGTGAGTTGTGCTCTTTTAAATTGAGTTTTAAATCCCTAAGATACTTTTACAAAACACAAACTTGTTCATAAAATTCTGCTTACACTTTTAGTTTGTTCAGAGAATTCGTAAACAGTGGACGTGTTTATTTTTGAAACGCTTCTTTAACTGCCTTTTATTTAATAAAAAAAAAAACTTAACAAAACGAGAGAAATAAAACCAAAATATAAAAACGTGTCTTAAGAAGAAAAAAAAAGAAAAACAAAAAAATTACCCAGCAAGATAGAAAGTATCTTTGGCAAATAAGAGCGAACACAACAAGAAAAGAATTAAATACAAAAGAAAGATTAACAGAAAATAAAAATAAAAAAAGACATTATAATTACAATATAAAATCCACCATGGAAACCTTAACGCGCTCATTAAATTACGAACAAGCACAAGACTTACATTTCGATAAATACGCGCTGCATATTTTAGAAAACAGCAGAACTCCCGACTTGGCCGATACCACAACCATAGCCTTGGCCTCCTCGCCCAGCATAAGCACATACGATACTCCCAGGCATCTGACAACAACCAGTGATTTTTTCAAGAAATTGGGAGAAGACTTCATACAATCCATATATAAGCAAGCGGTACCCAAAACGAATAACTTGGATAACTATTTGCCCTCAGTACCCTCGATATCAACAGCACCAACGGGCGTTAATATGGATATGGAATTTGGGGCACATCAGTTGATCATGGATTCGAGCATAAAACATACTGCCATGGATGAAATACAAAATCAATTGAATTATGATAAATTTATGAACGGCATATGGATTGGTGTTGTACTCGCCCTGATACTGATCTCTATGATCTTTTGTTTCTGTTCCTGTTTCCTGTATCATCAGTTTCGTGTGTGGAAGAGAAATTGTAAGTATTTTGGAGAGTGATAAAGAGGTGATTTAGAACAGTAGAAGATTTGAATTGTAATGTTTGAATTTGTAAAGAATTTTCAAATGTTTAAAACTGGCATATGAATTAATTATTTTTATCAAAAAACATAAGAAAGATTTTAGAAAAATGAATCAAGTTTTAAAATACTTATAATCAATTCTATAATCTCGATATGAAATTTTCTTATTGAAACTTTTCAAACACAATGTTTAGCAGCAATTAATAAAAGATTTTAATTGAAATTTTTTGAATTAAATTCAAAACTTAAATTTTAGTTAATACTTTTTAACAAAAAGATAAACAAGTCTTTAAAAAATTAGCTGAGTTTTAAAATGTTTGAATTTAAAAAAAAAATTCTTATTGAAACTCTTCAAACACAATGTTTAGCAGCAATTAATGAAAGATTTGAATTTAGAAGTTTCAGTTAATTCTAACCAAGACTTATAAAATTAGCAGAGTTTTAAATTATTTGAAACTTTTTATTGAAACAATTAATGAAAGATTTGAATTTAAAAGTTTGAATTAATTTGAATTAATTCTAACCAAGATCTTAAAAAATTAGCCGAATTTCAAAATATTTGAATTTAAATAAAACAATTTTCTTATTGAAACTCTTCCAAATCTAATTTCTATACACTCAAATTGCTGCTTTTAAAACTGTTTGCTTTTCTTCATTAGTTTTCAATAGTTTTCTTTTCCAACTAATTTCAAATTCTTCTAACGTTTAGTTAGCACGCCTTAAATAAAAAAATTCGTCAAACAATTAAAAAGTTGTTCAGGAGAAATTAATTTTAAATGAATTATTGTTGCAAAAAAGAAAAAAATGCCCAACTGCCATTTTTGAGCAGGAAGTGAAATCGTCAATGATTGACAATGAATAGCGATTGAGTGAATTGTATTAAAATTGATGACAACATTAAATATGTAAACAAATTAAAAGTGATAAAAAATTTACGGAAAATAATAAAAATAAATCTAAAATAAAATCGCAAATAATAAACAATTTTAACAATGCCAGTTTTAACCCTGAATATAACATTTTCACAGTAAAAACAAATGAGCACTTAATTTTAATTAATTAAAATAGACTGACTGATAAAGAAAAAATTGAAAAACGCTATATGAAAAAAGCATTTCTTTAACAGTTAAACAAAATAATTTGTTTACAAATATTTGTGTTTAAATCTCATTCAATTTAAATTATTTACATCAAAATTAAATGATTTTAAATGTGACGCTAGTCGTCTATAATACCCTAATTAATAAAGGAACTGTTGGAGATTCTCAAGATATTAAAGCGTTAGATTTAAATCTCTTACAATCAAACAATTTAGAAATCTTTTGGTTCTAAAACAGCCGCTTGTTGTTTAGTAAGGAAACTGTAAACTATAGTACTATTCAAAACATTAATTAAAAATTATGCTCAAGATACTTAAATGTCAATCATAATTCCTTAAAAGATTTCTGTTTAAATTTAGTTCAATTTCAATTTAGTTTCAAACAAATCAGTTTATCGCTGGTCGCCTGCGGCTTAACGCCTTATTGTAATCCACATCTCAGTGATTTATTTATATTTTTTAATTAGTCACTATCAAAAACCACAAATCATTCCATATTTTAAATAACTGACCTATTCCAACATAAAATTCAAATAAATTTTAGCGATATGCCACGAACCACAAATTCAATAATTAAACAATTGCTTTTACTATTTATTTGAGAATTAAAAATTTCAAGAATGGGTAACCACTAGTTATTTGCTATTAATTGGAAATAATCCAAAATTATTACACACAAATGTAAATAAAATTTTGATTTAATATTTTAAATCAAATTTTTAGTACCTAAAAAAATGATTATTAACAAGTAACCGGTAGTTATTACTTAATAAACGGGTAACCATTTAGTTATTTTCAAATTATTAATATTTTATTTATATTATGTACCTACAGTATTAACAAAAAAATAAACTTATTTGCCGAAAGTTTTCCTAAAGTAACCGGTATTCAATAATTTTTTTTCAACAAGTACTCGTTTTATTTTAAAAAAATTTTTTACTTTTTTTAATTTATAATTAAACATTTTTAACGACTTCTGGCATCGTTACTTAGAAATTTCCGTAAAGTAACCATTATTTAATTATTTTGCAAATGAGTACTCGCTCTATTTTTATCCAATTTTTTCACATTTTAATAGTGTAAAGCTAATAGTTCATATTAAAACCTTTTAAATGAATTTTGTAATGGTTACTCTGAAAGTAACCGTTATATAATCATCTTATATAAGGTTACTCGCTATAGTTTTTAACATGTTTTTACTTTTATTGAATATATTAAAGCTATTTGTTCATAATAAAACCTTTTAAATTAATTTTGTAATGGTTACTCAGTAACCATTTACTTATGTTTAAAAATATGTAGGCTTATGTCACCACATGTGTTAATTAATATTAATAAGCTTTTATTTTAAATAAAATGGTTTACTTACCTTTATAGCAAATTTAAGTTTGGAAATTTGTAATGGGTACTCGTTCGGTAATAGCTTCTAAATTAAACACGTTCTGAAATTGAGAAAAATAAACTTGTTTTGATAATATTTTTCTAAAGAGGCCTTTAAAATTCACAACAAAAAATATATACTGGGAGCAGAAACTTAAAATTTAGAACGAGTACTTGGTAGTCATTTCAATTACTTTGTTTAAATAATATTTTCACACAAATTCGTTTAAAACTGCATGAATTTAAGTTTCATGCTAAATTTAATTATTAACAACGACAAAGTAACTAGTCTAGTAATCATTAAAAAGTGGTTACTCATTGTTAATTTTTATAATATTGTAAAATTTTAAGTTTTCTGCTATAAATATGTTTAGAAAATGCTTGTAAATAAAATTCGTTGCAATTTTGTCATATAATTACTAAAAAGTAAAAGCTTTAATAATGTTTATTAAGGGAGTACTCGTGGTATTTGTGTTATAATAATCTTAAATGTTTTAAATTTCAAAGAATTTGGTAGTCTTTTATTTTGTACTCCTTTTATTGAGTGTTGAAACCAACTTTTAATAGCAGTTACTCGGTAACAATTTCTTTTATTTTATTAAAACTCATGATTTTTTCCATAATTTTTGCAGTCATTTTATACTTTAAGTGTTAAAAACTAAAAAAATATATCATATATAAAATATTCTTTTGCTAAGTTTTAAAACTAAATTTAAATAACGGGTACGCGGTTACCATTATTAATATTCAAATAAAACTTAAGTTTTTTGTTAAAATCAGCCACAATGTTATAAAGTTTAATTAATATACTAATTGAGTGTTAAAACTATGATTGAATAACGGTTACTCGGTACCCGTTTGTTTTTTTATTAAAACTCTAGGTTTTTCTTAAAAGTTTGCAGTCAATTTATGCTTTAAGTATAAAACACTACGGTTTGCTCATAGAATAGTCACTTTTTAAGTGCTAAAACCAAATTTTAATAATGATTACTCGGTAACCATTTATTTTGTTTTATTAAAATTCAAGATTTTTCTTAAAATTAGCAGTCATTTTGTACTTTAGGTATTAAAAACTACGTGTTATATGTACAATATTTATTTGTTAAGTGTTAAAACTAAATTTTTATGACGGGTACTTGGTAACCATTTATTATATTTTATTAAAAGTCAAGATTTTTTTTTAAATTTAGCAGTCATTTTATACTTTAAGTATAAAAAGTTACGTGTTATATATAAAATATTCATTTGTTTAGTATGAAAACTACATATATTTTAGAAACGGGTACTTGATAATCATTTTTAATATATTATTAAAACTCAAGTTTTTTGTTAAAAATAGATAGAAAGTTATAACGTTTAAAGTATTTGTTTAATTTGTATGCAATAATATAGTTATTGAGTAACGGTTACTCGGTAACCATTTTTTATATTTTATTAAAATTCTTGATTTTTCTTAAAGTTTTAAGTTATTTTATATTTAAAGTATAAAAAACAATGGATGGCTTATAAAGTGTTTTTAAGTGTTAAAACGAAATTTTAATAACGGGTACTCGTTATTCAATTGTATGTATAATTTTATAAACACTTGGGCTTATACTATGTCTGCAAGCAATTTATACTTGTAACATGTAAGAGGACCGAGAGATTTTTGACTCAGATATTTGGAGATCTTATATTAATTATTAAATTTTCTCAAGTGTTTTTTTTTTAGTTTTAAGAACATCAAACTTTATATCAGGAAGGGCTACTAGTTGTTTACATTGTACGAGTAGTTGTTTACATCTTATATTTATTCATAAATTTTGTTATTTGCTGTTCATTTATTATCTTCTATTTGCATACGTCTGGTTTAAGTTATGTTAATTTCTTAATTTTATTGTCATAAATAATTTGTTAAACAATTTTGAATTTCAATTACTTTTTTTTTGGGTGCCAGATTGTTGAAAGTTTAATTCCGTTAACCAAATTTGTTGTTAACTTAATTTAATGTTTTGTGAAACGTCATTTCCCCAAAATTTAATGCAAATGTATAAGTTTTTGCAAAATATTAATAAGGATTTTGAAAAATTTCCTTAAACCTTGCTGACGCGCAATTTAGCGCAAAAAAATCCATAAATAATTATTTATTTTAATTTGTTTAAAAACAAAAGCGTCATCAATTTTAATTATGCCTATAAAAAGCGGTTTTAATCAGATTTGTTTGAAATTGTTTTTTTTTCACTTCACCAAAAAAAAAAAACTTTGTTTGAAGAGATTTTTTTACCTTAAATTTATTGAATAGTTGAGAGATTTTTCACCAAAATTTACACGCAATTTACAGATTTTACGTAGCACTTAAACATAGATAACCGGTTTGTTTATAAACCAATTTGTTATCACAGTGCATCAAAATCGTCGAAACAAAACAACACCATAAAACTTGTTGCCGTTTGCTGAGACGCTGGCTGGCGTCTAAACAAACCAAGCCGTTTTGTGTTTGTAAATATTTATCAATAAATGTTTAAACAAAAGGTTAAATTTCACCTTGAGATAAAAACATATCTTATTTGTATATATATTACAAAATATAGGATTAACCAGATGTAGACGGTTTGCAAAACCATGACAGCTGTCACAAAATAAACTAAAAACGGAAATAAACATGAAATGAAACTTGAACAGTTGAAAAAACCAAGCTAAATTTAATTGCTAAAATATGAAATATATATTAACTAATAATTTCACTTTCTTTTATTTTTGCATCATTTTAGATCGAACCACTGTTACGCAATCAAATGATGTGGAAGCTATTAAACTTAAAATGGATATGGAAGATCCAGTGCCTGAATACACCTTGGTATCTGGCCTGCCATCCTATGAAGCTGCCCTGGAGCTTTTGCAAAAAACGCCGCAATCCTGCCTCATAGTGCATCCCTCAGTATTTGAGGTATTCAATAAAAATGAGAAAACTAACAGCGACAGCTCTAGCTCCAGCTCTACAGCAACCACTATCTGTCTAGAACAAGCCGCACCTTTACTAGACGATAACAATGAAACAAACGAAAACAAATCTAATCTACCGTCTTATACAGAGGCCATCACGCCTACCACGCCCACCACGCCCACTATGCCGGTTCTAACCTACAATCACAGTTTGGCCAGTCTTTTATCACTCACAACACAAAAATCACCAAGCAAAACAAAATCTGCCTCGGCTGCCCCATCACCAGCTGCCAGTGAATCTGAGAAAAAAATTTAAATCTTAGTTTTTTTTTTACATTTATAAAAATTAAGTTTTACTTAGTTTTCCTTTAAGACTGTGATAACTCCAAATATGTATGTATGTATGCTACATACCAAGAATGAAAACTATTTTTCTAGTAAATAGTTTTCAGTTTTCTACAAGAGTATTTTCCGTTTTGTGACTGTGATTAATCTCCAGCTGTAGTGCTGCATATTTATTTAATTAATGCGGTTTATAATTTATTTTTTACTTATATTTCTATATAAATATTTAAATAAAATATTATTTTTGTAATGTTGACTAATTTTAAGTTATTTATAACAATATTTACATAGAATTTAGAGACAAACTTAAAATTAAAAAAAAATATATATATATAAAAAAATGCATAAAAATTATTTAAACTAATAAACAGCTTTTTATTTAACACGAAAATTTTTTAGAAATTTGTAACTGTGGAATTACATTTGAGCTTAATTCAACACAAATTCACATATAAAACTCTGTAAATGTCCCTGCAGGAAATGTCAATAGTGAAACTAAACTGATTTACTATTGACACAGTAAGTCATCAGTACTAGTGACTTATACTCGTTATACCCCAGACAATGCGAATTACTATATACAGTTAACAGGTGCGTGTCATTGAAAATTCACCACTGTAATAGTACCTATGACAAGGTAGTACTGTTGACAAGGTAGTTCTTTTGGGACCACATTTTAGTTTACTTTTGGTACTTCTCTGAATTAAAAAAAGGAAAATCAATTTTTTTTCTAACTTTTGGAATTTTATTAACAACAAGTAAGAGTTTATATATTAATCTTATATACCCACCACCAAATCACCTATTATGAAGATTTATAAGAGATTTATGCGCATTTAAAAGATTTGCGGAACTTGACGTTATAGCTCATAGCCCCCATGGTCAAATATGGACCGATCATCATGAAATTTGGTACGACAATTTAAATGTATATTCTGATTTTGCTTGTCAAACTTGTTCAACTTGATAGTCTTTTGGATAAGATGCAAATTTTAGTGTTTTTCGGAAGTGGTCTTAATATTGGGGCTACGGTCAAATATGGATCGATTATAATGAAATCTAGTAAGACGACTTAAATGTATATATGAATTACTTGTGTAGAATATCGGCTTCTTAGTGGTTTTTATAAGAGATTTATGCAAAATTTATTGATTTTCGGAAGTAGGCTTTATATGGGGGCTACGGTCAAATATGGACCGATCATCATCACAAATCTGAGATCAACGATTTTTGTATATGTCTGGGCTATTTGTGCCGAATTTTAACTAAATAGTGGGTTTTGTAAGGGATTTATGCCCATTTAAGTGATTTTCGGAACTGGATCTTATATTGAGACTACGTACGGTCAAATATAGATCGATCATCATGAAATTTAGCACGACGATTTAGATGTATATTTTGATTATGCTTGTCGAATTTCAACTTGATAGTGATTTTTAAAAAAGATTTTCATTCATTTAAGTGATTGTCGGAAGTGGTATTTGTATGGAGCTATGTCAAAATTACGGACCGATGCAAACAAAATATTGTTTTAAGATTTCATTTTGCATGGAACTTATTATGCAAAATTTTGTTTAGATGCGGCTTTTCATTTATGCCTCATAAAGTCATATTATGGGAATGCATTTGTATGGGGGCTATGAGAAATCGTGGACCGATTCCGACCATTTTCAACATGACTTGTCCTATTAAAATAAAAATAAAGTTTGCAAAATTTCATAATATAATCGACATTATATTTGAAGAAAACAGCAAAAAATATCTGAAAAATATTAAGGTAGTCTGAAACCTTGATCTATAACTCAGATCCTACTGGACAGATTTTGCCTATTTGCAATACCAAACACTTCGGTGGATCGAAGAATATTTAGTAAAAATTTATATGTTCCATGTCTTTTTTCGAAGCTCTATCGTGCCAACAACAGGCGGACAGACGGACGGACATGGCTAAATCGTCTTAGAATCTTATAAGGACCCTGAATAGACTTTTTAGTTCTACGATCATTATTTCGGAATGACAAACGCAATACCCCCATCTCTTTGGTAGTGGGTATAAAAAATAAAATACTAAAAGGCTTTCCCTAATTACTAATAAATTAGAAAACACCCAGAGTCCTTGGCGGAAATCGAACTCGCAACCCTCTGAATGATAGTCCACACTATCGCCTGGTCTATCGGGCCACACAATTGAAAACCAAAATAATTGTTTAATAATAACCATTGTGCCGCCGCCATAATTTGTTTTATCAGTGACAAATAGATAAATATATGTAGACGCTTTGTTGACAATTCGCCAAACAGTCACTTATCCCCTTCAGGGCGTTATTAAACCTTATGTGAGTGACCCTCATGGAAAACTATTCTTTTTGGAATGGACATAAGACCAATATTATTTAATAGGGTCTCAGTCAGATGTAAAGCACTTGACAAGACTTTGAACTGCTTGCTCTTTGAGAGGATATTAAGAACTACTGCGATCCTGATAACGGGAGCATTATGCACCACTCCGACTAAGTCACTTTTCACAATGCTAAACTGAAAATGCTACTCACATTGAAAGCGAACAGAGTCTGCCTGAATATATTGAATACCTTGATCACTTGGAAGACAACATTCACCAAAAACTCATTGAAAATTTAACCTACAGATAAGACTATGTCCGAGCCAGTCATATGCCAAAGTCATATTTTAATTATAATGGCCGAAGATTATATTTCGAATAAAGTTATATTCATGTCAATTTTGAAAAAATCATCTTTATCTTTAAATTTCAAAGTTCTGTACATCTAAAAAAAAAACACCCTTTACATATAAACATTTACATAAGGCTTATAGAAAAAGAGATATGTATGTATATAAATTTCTTTAAAAACAAAAAAAAACAACGATATCTTATGTAGCTAATCTATTCGCCACATTATGTTTCATCATACTCCATGTCAATAAACTGGCAGAAAAACACTTACCCAATGTTATTTTGATAAATCTTTAAAATGAAACGCCACAGTTTTAAGCACGTTTTTGAATGTTTATTTACACCAGAGATAAAAACTTAATTTTTTTACAATCTGCACATGGAACTTTTATCGCACAAGATTTTCTGTTAAGTACTTTCTACAGAAAATACTGTTGTTTTGCACAAGATTCCATTTAGAAAATAATGTTTTGCGTTGGCTTTTAATAAACAAATAAAAAACAAACGTTATAGGTAGTGTGAAACTTTGATCTATAACTTGGATCCTACTGGACCGATTTTGGCCATTTGCAATACCAAACATTTCGGTGGATCGAAGAATGTTTGGTAAAAATTTCATTGTTCTTTTGTTTTTTTTTTAAAGCTCTATCGTGATTTCAACAAACGGACAGACGGAGTGACATGGCTAGGTCGTCTTAGAATCTTATAAGAACCCACAATATGTAGACTTTTTGGTTTTACGACCATTATTTTTATGTGTTACAAATGGAATGACAAACACAATATGATGGGGGGGTATCCTTTTGGTGGTGGATATAACAAAAAATTCAGGTAATTGCTTATGGTGAGTCATGATCTTTATATGTGGGTACTGTAGTCTAAAGAACACCCTTTCTGTTACTCAGTGTTGTTATTCAAATGCTGCACAAAATAGCTCAGCCCTCCCTCCTACTTGCTTCCAGTATCGGTCAGTATCTAGTAAGTCCATTTCCTATAATTTACATCCATAAAATAATGAATCACCGACAATTATACAGTTATGCATCATGACTTACTAAACTCAATTCTTTAATTTAAAATATTATAGCATCAAGAAATAACTGGATAGACAGTTTTATTACAACTATCTTGTTAACAACATGATGAGCCATAAATTCTAAATATATGACACCACGATAAATAAAACAAAATACTCGTAAAACAAAAACAAAACTATTTATAACAAATGAATTATTACTCATAATTAATAAACAATAAAAGTGTTAATAACATAAATGCTCAACAATAGAAATGTCAACAATTTAAAACCATAAAAACTCCCTATTGTAAATCATTAATTCTGTAAATTATTAACTATTATCTGTGTAAGTTTGTATAAATATTAACTCTGGTAATTTGAATAGATTTCAAAATATTTTCTTTTTTTTTGTGTTGAGTATTTAAATTAAATTACATATGTTTTAATTTTCTAATAAAAACACAATACACACGCTCACGCAAATGTTTATCAGAAAAGTTTTTAATTAAAAAACAATTTTCATAATTATTAAATATTTAAATGAAGAAAAAACAGCAATAAGCTGTGGTTTATTTTATATGTAGACTGAAAGAAGAAAAAAACAAACCAACAAACAAACGTAAATGAAATAAATTTTGTTTGAGCTTAAATTATGATTTTTTTTAAAGTGAAAGTTGGCAGCCAACACACTTTTATATTTATGGCAGTAAGAGAGAAAAAAATGTATTTACGCTTCTTTTAAGCCCTAAACAGACGATATTAATTTAAATTTACACTTATTGCTGTAAGAAAACACTGTAAGAAAATGTGTGGCTAAATAGTTATATATCTTAAGGTACGGTCACATTTAGCAAATATTTGTCTAAAACGACGTAACCACCAAGTAATATATGGTGAATTTCACGTCAAGTCACCCAATTTTAAAAATCGATGTCTTCCGATTTGGATGAACTTTACACCAAGGTAAGTATTTTCGGATAGTAGGCCAGACACAAATTTTCAGCTCTATCAGTTCAGAAGTGCCGGAGTTAGCGGGGGACAAAGTTGGACATTTTGGTCATACAGGGGTTATTTTAAATGAGTGTAACTTTTCACCTATTGGTCCTAGGAAAAATTGTCCAAAGGACTTTAGATAGCTATTTCTTGAATAATTTCAAAAATATTTTTTTTTAATTTTTAAAAAAAAAATTTAATTAATTTTTTTTTTTTTTTTTAATTATTTTTTTTTTAAATTTGGGCCCTTTTTTCAAAAGAAAGTTTATACAAATTACTTTAAGGTCTTTATAATCGCTTAATGGGATGCGAGTGGGATAACTATCAAAAAAATTATTTTTTAAATCAAGAACAGGATTTTTCAATATCCAATAGTACTAACCTTGGTGCAAATTTCATCCACATCGGAAGACATCGATTTTTAAAATTGGGTCACTTGACGTGAAATTCACCATATATTTGAACACGTTTAATTATTGAAACAAAAAAGCAACTTTTCTTATTTAGACCGAAGCACAACAAATATTTAGTTTTAAATTATTTGATGCTGTTTGTTCTGGCAAAACACTTGCAAGAGTTACGCTTTTTTTTTAGTAAATATTTGCCTAATGTGACCGTACCTTTACAAGTCAATTAGTTTAAAGTAAACTGGGTCACTTTTTTTTAAATATTTAAACTTTTGTTAAATTTATTTAGAAATTTAAAGTTGTTCCAAAGTTTCTCTTAATATTTTCTTATATTGAGTCTATAAAAACCTATTTTTAAAAAGCTAATACACCCATTATACACAGTGATTTTTTAAGAACTTTCGGTTTTGAGTTAATAACAACTCAAAAAAATTTAGAGAACTGTATATAAATTTAATTTGACTCGATAGAACAATCTCTGTAATTTAATGTTTAATTAACAGCGTTATCAACTTTCAAGTTTAGAATTTTTATTTCATTTCAAATGTTTATTAAAACCATCAGGCTCGGCAAGACTTTTTATTTCCATGCTTAAAACATTAATTTTATTTTCAAACAAATATTTTTACCCTATTCAATAATCTTCATGTGACGAATTTGTTAGTATGTAATCATTTATCATACATTCGTATTTAAAATACATTTAATGGGGTCCTCTTTCATCGTATAGATTTCATTATAATTTTTTTTTCTTTTTTTTTTAATACATTTTATTTATTTATTGAATCTTCAGATGTAGAAATGACAATAAGTTTTCGAATCATAATACTAAAAGAAAATAATAAGTCCAGCCAGTGATAGACCAAATATTATGATACTACAGCACCGTAATTAACAAAAAAAAAAAAAAAAAAAAAAAAGCACACGGCACACGGCACACCATCTAAAAATGTACACACACTCGTATTAAGTTTATAAAGCCAATTTAAATAATTAAATAATGGTTACCCGGAAACCAATTCAATTATTTGATTAAAATTAAATTTTTAAACTAAAATTATTTTAAAACCTCAAGAGATTTAAAAACTTTCATGGAAATCGTAATTAATATTATAAAACAAGTTTGAATAATTGATACTCGGTACCTAATTTCATTATTTTATTTAAATTTAACACTTTTAAGAAAATTTCGAGGTCTTCCAATGCAAACTAGCTTTAATTTAAGCTTATAAATAATTTCGGTAAATGTTTATAAGAAAGTAACCACTATTGAATTCATTTAAAATGGGTACTCATTAATTTTTTTTTCAGAAACTACTTAAATGTTTCAAGTATCATTAGATTTAATTAATTTGTATATAACAATTGCTTGTTAACTATCTAAATTAAGTTTTAATAACGGGTACCCGGTATTTATTTAAATTATTTATTTAAGTAGATATAAAATTTCTAAGATAATTTCGAGGTCTTGCAATGCAAACTAGCTTTAATTTCAGCTTATAAATAATTTCGGTAAATGTTTATAAGAAAGTAACCACTATTGAATTCATTTAAAACGGGTACTCATTAATTTCTTTTTTTTTTTTAACTAGTAAAATGTTTCAAGTATCATTAGTTTTAATTAATGGGTGTAAAGCAATTGCGTTTTAAAGATTTAAACTAAGTTTAAACAACAGGTACCCGATACTTATTTAAATTTTTTATTTAAATATAACATTTTTAAGACAACTTCAAAGTTTTGTAATATAAACATTCATTAAATGAAGGCTAATTGTTAATTTCAGTTGATGCTTAATAAAAAGTAACCACTAGGGAATCCACTAAGAACGTATACTCGTTAAAATTTTTATCACAATTTCTGAAAATGGTTGACGTTTAATATAATTTAAATGATGCTTATATAACAATTGCTTTTTAAGTTTAAAAACTAAATTTTAGTAATGGTTACTCGGCACTAATTTATATATTTTAAAGAAAATTCAAAATTTTTTTATAAAAAATTGCCTAAATTATAATTGTTTTGCCATCCTTGACAAAAAAAAAAATACTAAAAATTAGTTGTTATCTTACTGTTTAGAAACGGGTACTCGGCACTCATTTATAATATTTTTACAAGTACCTACTCGTTACTCGTTTAATCTTTTTTATTACCTTTAAAAGTCTTCTATACAAACAAACTGAAATTTAACTTTCTTCGCCATTGTTGACAAATTATTACTAAAAAGTAACCGGTATTTTACTCATTAAAAACTGGTACTTGTTATAATTATTATTAAAATAAACTGACATTTTCAAAGCTTTTTAAATAATTCAACTAAAATATTCAGTTCTAAATCATTTGATTAAAATTTAAGTTTATTTTAATTTCTGTTGCTACTTTGTTTATATGATTATCATACTTTCGTTATAAAAAAGTATGAATTAACAAATATTTTTTGCTTTTTTGAAATTGTTCTTGTTTAATTCTCTTTCCCTCTTTCTGTTAGTGTAACATTTCCAATATTTTTAAATTGTGAAACAATACAAAGTAATAATGTTAATAATAGATTCCAAAATATAATTTAATGATTATAAATTTCATACGACAACATCAATAGCAGCAGCAGCTTTAAAAACCTAAACGCACCTTTAGCTTAATATTAATTTTGTTTTTTTATTGTGAGCTGTAGTTGTTTTTTTTTTTTTTGTTGTTATAGCCAAAGCTTTAACACTTGATTGTGTGTTAAATACCCCCTCCAATACTCACCCAGACAAAAATGGTTTATCTGAGATTATTTATATTAAAAATGCTGCTTGTTTGTGGTTTTTTTTTTGGCTGGTCTGTTTGTTGGGTGCAATAATCTCTACTACATTTAAAAACCAAAATACGTATGTACAAAAAAAATCCATAAGCACAGATTTAGATTTAGATTCAAATTGAAATTGAAAGTTTATAAATAACAAAAAAACCTGTTATGGTGGCTGATACATTTTTGAGAAAATAAAATTAATGAAATACAGTTTTTTTTGGGATAGCTTGGTTTCAAAGGGTGACGTATAAGGAGAGAGGCAATTCGAAAACTTGATTCAATTTCATTTACATATTTGCTATAATTTAAACTAAAATACATTAAACAAGAAATTTAGACACTAAGTTCGCTTTTACACTTTCAATTCAGACTCGCCAAGGCAAGTATTTTTGGTTGAGAGGGAAAAAGAAATAAAAAGTGGTACAAACTTGACGGTATTAGTCAACTTTCTTATTTCCTTTTATTTTTTTCAATTCTAACTTCAATCACAGGTTTAACTATAATTCAAATTTAATTTAAGTCGTGGATTTTCCAATAATTCAACTCTAGCTTTAATCGCAGGTTTAACTATAATTCAAATTTAGTTTAAGTCGTGGATTTTCCAATAATTCAACTCTAGCTTTAATCGCAGGTTTAACTATAATTCAAATTTAGTTTAAATCGTAGATTTTCCTATAGTTCAATTCTAGCATCAATCGCTGGCCTTTCTATATATAGTTCAAATTAAGCTTCAGCTCTAGTTTTTTTAAAGTTCAATTTTATTTTTAATCGTAAGTTTTTCTTTAGTTAATTTTAATCTTCAATAGCAAGCATTTCTACAGTTTATTTTTTTTTTCATTCGTAAGTTTTTGTCTAGTTAAAATTTAGCTTTAATCTAGCTTTTTATACCCGGGATACTATTAATCTTTTATTCCTGGCCACTGATCATTTAACATTTTGGTAATCTGTTTTAAGCAGGTTTCGTGTGTGTATTTGAGCTTGTTAATCGTACATATTTTTGCAAACTAATAAGTTTATTAAAAATTATTTAAAATTTGAATAGCCTTCGTTCGTTATTTTCACGTCTTTGGCCATAATGTATAAGATCTTAATTGCCATTGAAAATTGTGTGCTAATAAATTGTTTCATCATTAAAGGCACAAATGACCCGATATCCCTTTTTAAGTATTTTAATGTTTGTAAGACTACTGTTTATATAAATAAATATGAGTAACATCAAAAAACATTAAGGTCATCAATGCTAGTAGACTATTAAACTTTTGATGCCTTAAATAGAAATATGTACTTAATAATCCTTAAAGGTGGACTACCGAAAAAGACCTTTTCTAATAAATATTTTAAATTAGTTTAGCCTTTTGGCTTTACCGGTTTTCCCCTTATTATCCCGACCTGGTCGAAGTTTTGAAAAATATAAAGCCTGTTCACATTTTTAAGAATGGCTCTATCAATCGGTTCAGCCGTTTGCTCTTACCGGTTTTCCCCCTTTTTATCCCTTCCAGGTTTAAGTACTG
This sequence comes from Bellardia pandia, assembly GCA_916048285.2. NCBI lineage: Eukaryota > Metazoa > Arthropoda > Insecta > Diptera > Calliphoridae > Bellardia > Bellardia pandia. The sequence continues at coordinate 92,908,607 of OU696531.1, read as the reverse complement.
AAAAATAATGGGCTATATTATTGACGCTTCCAAGTATAGGCCTATCTACGTTATAAATTTAGTACGTGTGGATTGCTGTTTGACCAATAACGCATATTTTGCTTATTGACGAAGCCATTCAGCCAGAAATGAGCCTCATCGCTGCAGATGATTTTTCGATGAAAATGCGAATCATTTTCAAGTTGTTGCTCAGCCCAATTCACAAACATTCGACGCTTGTGGCGGTCAAGCGGCTTCAGTTCTTGCGTCAATTTGATCTTGTAAGGTTGTAGACCAAGATCTTTTCGCAAAATTCGCCACAACGACGTCACAGAGATGCCCAACGCTTGAGAACGATGTGTTAGAGACACATTTGGGTACTTCTTTGTCTCACTGGCACGGAAACATTTTGTACTGTGCCTGCGGATTCAAATTTTTCCACTAAACGCTCAATTGTTGATCTGGTAGGACGATTATGACGACCATAAATTGGACGTAAAGCTCTTAACGTTGAGGCCACTGACTCCGAATTTCGGTAGTAAATTTTAATAATTTCGACTCGCTGTTGGCTCATATATCTTTCTATCATGTAATGGCAAACCTTACAGAAGAGAAATGTCAAAAGAACGACAAAAAATATGGTGTCGTTTGCTGTCCCTATCGGTCTACTCTTGTAGCGTCCCTGTTGAAAAACGCTTTATATACATACTCGTATATGGATTCTAGTTGCAATCGTTGGTCTTTCTGTAGTTCAAATTTAGTTTCCATGATGGGTTTCGCTATTAATAAATTTAAGCCCACCATCAGAGGTCGGTCTTTCTTAAGTTCAATTTAAGCTTCATTCGCAAGCATATCCATAAACAATTTCCAGCTTTTGTGTTGGTAATTTGTTGCGTACCGTTTGGTGAGACCAAATGGTTTATTAATTTCAAATGAGTTGAAATTAGCACAAATAAAATGTACAATTTTATGTGACACTTGCTTTGCCTATTCGTTGGTTGTCCAAAGAAGAAAACAGGAATTAATAATTTTTTTTTTTGACAATTTTTTTTCTTTTCTAGTGCCAAAATTAGCATCTTCCTATAGTTAAATTTTAGCTTCATTCACAGACCATTCTATACTTCAGTTTTAGCTTTAATTGTAGGTCTTTTTAGAGTTCAATTTTAGCGTCAATCGCAGGACATTCTATGCTTCAATTTTAACTTCAATCATGTGTATTTTTATACTGTAGAACTATAGAATCTATAGTGAAATTTTAGCTTAAATCGTAGGCCTTCCTTACTTTAATTTCAGCTTTAATAGTTTGTCTTTCTATAAATTAATTTTAGCTTCAATTGCAACTGCAATAAAATATTAGCTCAAGTTTAAAATTAAAAAAAAATCCCTACCAACTTTCAGCCTCACCCTTTACCAACGAGTATGTATCGCTGTTCGTTCATTTAATATGACCTACATTACAAATGTAAATGATGATGTTTTTTGTTTTTGTATTTTGTTGGTTGTAGTTCTCTGATATTGTTGTTGTTGTTGTTGCTTTTATCTTGTTAGTTTAAAGCGTTATTGCTGTTAACATACATTAAAGTTGTTGGTTTGGCTGGATTTTAGCCAAAACCAACAACCACGTACAAAAAAGATGTTAATTGCCGTATAAGTTCGTATGGTTCGTTGGTTGATTGGTTCGGTTAACAACAAAATGAATAGTTACTAGAACAACTACAACAACAATAACACAACTCAAAATTCATGAACATATCTCTTATCAGATTTTTGTAATTTATATTTTTTTTTGGTTTATCGAAATAAAAATGTTGGCTAGAGCGCGATTGATTTTAAAATAAAATAAAGTTTTGTAAAATCATGTAAATTTGTGATTCCAGGAAGTTTGAAAAAGTTGTTTAAAATTAAAAAAAAAAAAAAAACATAACAGTTGAAGGAAAACTTTAATGACTTTAAATGTTATGATGAACATATGCTGAATCTTCAGCATGTGAATTTTACCAGAAGCTAATGATGGCAAATGATTTCTCCATTATTCTGATTTCTAAAAGAAACCTGTTATCCAGACACAAAGTATTTAAATCTTAAGCTTTGTACAGACGGTTGTCAGATCTTACAACGTTGTCCGAAAAATATTTAGAAAATATCTAACAACCGTGTGAAGTTAAAATTTTTGTCTTCCAACGTTGTAAGAAAAAGTATTTTCAGTATATTGTGAGACGAAAATATTGTCAGACATCCAACAGTCGTGTAAACACATTTTTGGTCATTGTAAGGTTGTTTTAAGACAATTGTTAAACACTTTTAATTGTCATATGTGCAAAGTTTATGCATCTGTCTATGGCAAAATTGTCAGTTAAATTATTTTTAAATAAACAAAAACAAATAATGCATTAATAACATTTTGGGAAAAAGTGGACGAAAGTTAATGAAATAAATTAAAGAAAATAAAAAATGGATAGCGGTATTTTCTTGTTATTTTGTCTTTATCCTGACTACTTTCTAGAACATATGCAGATAAAATTGTTTTAATTGCTGTGTTTTTGTACCATGACAATATTTAAAATTTTTAAACACACACACAATGCCTCACAACGAATTTGACAATCTTTGCCTCACAATAAACCGTGTGAACTGACAATTTCGGTTGACAGATAAATTCATTGTGTGCCAATGAAATTCTAAGGTTTTCTTACAGTCGTCTGAACTGACAATTTACCTTTTGCTAACAATTTTTGAATGTCAGTACATTGCTAGCTCATTGCTAGATCTGACAACCGTCTATACATAGCTTTAGATTCAATCGTAGGTCGTCCTATAGTATGGTAGTTACTTATGTATATTCAAAGTTTTTCTATGCTTAAATTTTAGCTTTTTGATTTATATGTGTTGATCATACATTTTAGTGTTTTAAACCTTGAACCTCGCTGAGAAAACAATTGCGATTAATTTTAAAAAAATATTTTATTATATTCCGCTTAACAAATTGTTTATTTAGATTATGTTTTCAGGGTCTTCACCTAGACCTTCTCCATTTAAGAGATTACTACGATATGAGAAAAAATATGCTACATAAACTTAGTGAAACAATAAAATTAAATTAAAAGCAGTTGATATTGAAATTTGTGAAATGAAATTTTAAAATAAACATTTTGAAAAGTAACAATATTGATACAAATTTTCTATAAACATGGAAATAAATAAACTTTTTTTAGTTTAATTGAAATATTTTATTTAATTTAATTTTAATGTCAATAATAAGTATATTCTTAAGGTACGGTCACACTTGGCAAATATTTGGCGAAAAAGTACGTCTTTTTATAAATAAAATATGTATAAACTTTTTATAAAATTTTTTATTCGAAGATTTACTTCTAGTTAAATATAAAATATGTATATTTGAACTGGTTTAATTATTTAAAAAAAAACTTTTCTTATTTAGATCAAAGCACAACATATATTTACCACGATGTCGAACGATAACGTTCGCATAGATAAGACTTAAGACACAAACTTGATGGTGGAATAAACAAACTTGATTGAGTAAAAAATAGATACGATAAAAAGTTTGTGTCTTAAGTCTTATCTAAGCGAACGTTAGCGTTCGATATCGTGGGCCAGGGGGTTAGTTTTATTTTATTTGATGCTGTTTGATCTTGCAAAACTCTTGTAAAACGTCAAACAAATCTGTGCTTAAACAAGTGGTTACGCTTTTTTGAGTAAATATTTGCTAAGTGTGACCTGACCGTACCTTTATAAATCAAATATGTTTAATAAGCAATCAAACACAAAATGGCAAAGTTAATAAATATTTAAGTGGAAAATCATTGATCGTTCTAATGTCATACTTGTAGAGCAGACATTGTTACACTGTTTAGGTTCTCATTAGCATAATTCTGTAATTATCATTAATATAAGGAACAATTAAATGCTTAATTTATTGTATCACTTTAAAATAAAATATACAAAAAGCGGGAAAAAACAGTAATTACAGATGCAAGATTTGAATAATATTGTATTGTTACAATTAAAATTATTAAATTGTAGTGACAACACGATCGGCACATGATAATTACATATATAATGAATATAAATCGGTTAAAGTAAGTACATATAGAAATAAATCAAACTAAATTATGGGACAATTTTTGCAATTAAATAGTAGCTGTATTTTACAATAATAATTTGTTTAGATAAGAGTTAGGCTACTTAGATTTTTTACATATATACAGCTACGGGCAACTAATTAAGGACACGAACTAAAATGTAAGCTTGAAGCATGTGACCTACAAAAGGTTTAATTATATTCTCAAAATTTGTCGTTTTTTAGTCAATTTAATTCTCGAAAATAACCGCATATTGAGTCAAATTAATTATTACAGTACACGCAGAGAAAAAACATGGTTGTGGTAAACGTAACCTATAATCTAATCATATTATGATAAGATTTATGATTGTAGTTAAAACATATTACGATGAATATAAGTGTCATGAAATATCATATTCTGATCAATTATCATCGTAATATTTCATTATAATATTTTCTTGTTAATCATAATTTGTTATTATAACATAATATTATAAGCCAACATAATCATAAAATTCTCATACATGATCATATTATGTCCCTAGATAACCATATTATAGTTTAAAGTTATCATAATATGATCTAAAGCAATCACATTATGTTTTAAATTTATTATATTATGATATATAATAATCATATTATGATCTAAAGTAATCATATTATGGTGTAAAGTAATCATAATATGGTCTAAAGTAATCATATTGTGATCCAAAGTAATCATATTATGATCGCACTTTATCATAATATATTAAATTAATATCATTTTATTCTTTCTATTTATCATATTATGATTTTATAAGTATATGAATCATAGTATGAATGCAAAATTATGCAATGGTACCAGTTGAAACATTATTTCTTATAAATTTATTTAGTAAAATGTCTATTATTTCTGGATTAAAATTTCTGATCTGTATAAAAGTTGATTCCATATCGATGTTTATTAAAAATTTTTGTGCGTTAAATTATTTTTCGGAAATGGTCCATTTAAAGCTGATCTTCTGAAATTTCGAAACAGAGAATTTTATGCATGTGAGTAGATATATCTCACTTCGAATTTCAACATAATAACGTTAAAGTATGCATATAAGTATTAACGTGAATTTCGAAAAAATATGGGGTCTATGGTCAAACATGGACCGAACTAAACAAAATTAGGTTTTGCGATTTCCTTTTGCATGAAACTTATTTTTTGCTAAATTTGCATTGTATAGTTATTGAATGGCAGTGTCGTCTGTAAATGTAAAAGTGGTTAAATTTTCACTCGTCGGCAAATCAGAGGTGTATATCAAGTAAATTGTTGGTCCGAGAAGACTCGCCTGCGGAACTCCAGCTCTGATTTCGTAGTTACTTGTCATATAATTAATTAATTTGCATTAGCAGTCTTAATTCAAATTAACTCGTGAATTATCTCCATCCTAATGCGCATTAGGTAAGACGTAAATGCACAAAATCAGAGTGAATTTATACTGCATTTAGCTATTTCAATCAGCGTTACCGTTGATGCGACTAAAGTGGCAATTTGACCCTTTTACAGATGCCTTGCCACTTTTTGTGTACCTTTTTTTTGTTTTACTTGATACATATTAGTTTTTTTATTCATTTTTTTATTATATGCGTATGTAAACATACATCATATACAACATTTAAATGAAAAAAATACGATTTTTATTTTTGTTTTGTTTATTTTCCATCTTTTTAAAAGTGGTGCCCCTTTTTTTTAAGAAATCCCCTTTTTGTGCGACTTTTTCAAATTTGCCAACGGTAACGCTGATTTCAATATGTTATCAAATTGTTTACTATTGTAAAAGAAGAAGGCAATTTTAAAATTAAAATAATAAAAATAAATTTCCACAATTGCCTTTCTCTTATTTCAGAGTGTCCTACTGCGGTCCCCAACACGTTGAGGTTGATGGTTGCTTGTGCATGAACAATTTTTGCATTATGGAACAGTTTCAGCAAAAGTAATTTCAGCTTTTTTTTCAAATAAATGCTGATTTTTCACCAAATGCCAAACCAATTTTTTCCACAATTAAACAGTTGTTTACAAAACACTCGTCTGTCAGGGTAAAATCTAAATTCACATTAGCGAGATTTTAATGCAAATTAACGCTGTCGTCTATCTACCACATAAGACTTTCAATAATTGTTTATAACATCCAAAACAGCTACTAATTCTTAACTGAATTTACATATTATTGAAATAAATATTTTTTTGTATACAAACTTATTTATAGTTTCTAAATTTCTAAAATTATTTCTGTCATAACACTCTATTAGACGATTTTGATTCTAACAATTGCAATAATTGTGTTCATACCCACAACAGTTAACAGAAAAACAATTATAACTATTTGTTAAGCCAACAAAAAAAATTAGCATTTTGTAATAAAACGACCATTTCTTAATTAATCACGATTAAGAACAGTTTATAACAAACAAGTGTTGCAAATTGCAATTGGTAGAGTTAAGTTAAATTATCTCTCTCTCTCTCTCTTTCTGACAGATTTAAACTGGAATTTATTTAAATTGTTTTAAAACTGTTTTGAATTAAGTGTGATTTGTTGTTGTTAGTTTTAACAGGAAACTGACTTTAAGTTTATTAAAACATTAGTATTAATAATAGATTATTTATGGCAATTAAAATTAATTTCATTAGTTAGTTATGAGTTGGAGAAGATTTAATAACAAATAAAGTAATTACTTACAAGCAGTTTGTGACTGGAATTTAGATTTATTAAAAACATTACAATGTAATCGTAAGTGATTTTAGATATTTGAAATATGACTATTAGATTAATACAATTTTTTTTAATATACATAAATTTGCTGAAACACAAACACTATCTATGTTCTTGGCGCCATAAACAATTGACTTGCAAAACAGCTGGTTGCTGGTGATTTTTCAGATGAAAATAGAACATGCTCTGATTGAAAATTTTACATTGTATATGCAGGCTGACATTTGCAGAAGCATTTTTTTTTTTTTTTTGCTTTTACACGACGTGTATACATTTTGCAGTGGAACATTTGACAAGTATACTGCAAAATACATACCGTCTAAAAGCAGCATTATATGCTTATAGTTATGTAAGTATAATAAACCACATTATGGATTTTATGGTTTTCCAAGCCGTAGTTACTGTAGCATTGTCACTGTAAACAGCTACAATGATTATTTTAAGTCAAAAAACTGACACTTGTCATCAAGCTAGATTACCTGGGATGCATGAAGTAAGCAATGACTTCTATTTACATTTTCAAGAAAACTTAAAATTTAAATGACTCAAGTAGATACTAGTGAAAACATATTGTCTAATCAGTAATCAGAAATCGGTAATCAGTTTTAAATTCAGTCCTAAGAAATTAGTTACTCTAACGAAGTTTCCTTATAAAAAAAACTTATAAATTAAAAAGCCGTGGGAAAAACCATCAAAATTAAATTTGTACTGCTTTTAATGTTTCTTACTAACTAAATTGTGCAATTGGTTCAGGTTTAATTAAATTAAATTTTAAGAAAACGTAAAAAGTTACACGTTTATACTGCTGCAATTATCTACAATTAAATCTAACTTAGTTGAACTAAAAACTGATTTTACAGAGAAGCTGCATAATATAAAATAGTTTTATTTTCCATAAAGAAGTCAAAGTTCTTACTAATTTTATTTTATTTTTATTTATGTAGTTTTCAAGTTAATAAACAATATTTCAACTTTTAACCCTTAATATTTCTTTAATAATTTCTTTGAAAATATATATTTGAAATATATTTAAATTTATGAGTGTACAGTGGGTGGCCAAATTATTAGTTACACTATATTAATTAAGATTCAACCGCTTTTAATACGTATATAAATTTATTTCTTGTACCAGATGTTTTCCTATTTTAATTCTGGCAATACTGTTAAATATTTTGTGCAGTGTCAACAATGATTGGTGACATTAGAGTGCAGTTGTAGATCATTATCTGTCATTCTGCTCTGAAGTGGGAATTTGGCATCACGATGAAGAACTAAAAGAAAATGTTCAAAAATGCATTCAGAGCATGAAGAAGGTTCTACGAAATATTAAGATTTTTTTTTTCAAAAAATTTTGTAATATTTCTTTTCCTCAAATAGATATTTTTAAAACAAAAGAATTTATTTTTAATTGAATTAGAAATACTTAATTTACCTAAAAGAACAAATAAAAGGATAAATTTCTACTATTTTAAAATGTTATACGGCTTCAAACTAAACAATTTTGCATGTGTAACTAATAATTTGGCCACCCACTGTAGGTTTCAAATAAACATTTCTTATCTTATCATTTGTGAGACACATAAAAAAACCAAAAACTCCAAACTTAGCTAAACCTACAAAACTCGTATAACAAAAACTATTAAGTTTTTTTGAGCATCTTCATATTTACACTGTCGGACAAAATAAAGTGCGTTTTCAAATATTTCCTATTTTTTTTTATTAAAACCTGTATTTATTATTTTCTAATAATTATCAATTATAGTTGTATTTTTAATTCAATTACTATTTTATCTAATATTTATGTATTTCTGTGCAAAGTATAAACGCGTAGGCTTTTCCTTGGCGAACGTACTTTTTAGACCGCTAAGGACAGTTGGAGGCGAAATACTTAATTCTAGTTACTGCTTTATATCTCTGGCTGACATTTGGTTTCAGCAAGACGGTGCCACTTCCCACACATCGCATCAATCACTGTATTTATTGATTTATCGAAGTGTTCGGTGAGCACATAATTTCATGTTTTGGGCCGGTCGATTGGCCAGCAAGATCGTGTGATATCACACCGTTAGACTTTTTCCTGTGGGGATATATATAGTTTAAAGTTTATGCAGACAAAGCCGTTTCGATTCAGAACTTGAAGAAAGCGTTCCATTCGCCAGTTACGAGTCATCGAAAATTGGACTCACGGATAGACCATCTGATAGACATGATCTTCAAAAAATAAATGCCAAAGAATGTCCTTTCAAATAATAATAAACTTTCCCCATTAAATTTGAATTTTCTGTGTTTTTCCCCTTTAAAAAAGTAAGGAACCTCGAAATGGATTACGCTTTATTTACAACAGAAATATAAATGAGCGACTTCATAATTCACATATTTCAACAAATAATGGGACTGTAAATTAACAAAAAGAAATGAATCCGACAGTGTATATTGAGGTTTCTTTTTGGAAATTAGATGGCGTTTGATAGCAATGGACCGACCATAATAGCTGGAAACTGCTAGCAGCCTGCATGTTTCCATTTGTGTGTTTGGTCTTGTAGTTGTTGGTGTTTTACTATCAACATTATTATTTTTTTTTAATTACTTTCAGTTTAAACTTTGTTTTTGTCTAAGCACTCGAAGTAGATTTTTTTTTATTTTTTTACGACTTTTTTAACAGGGTGAAAAAGTGCTTGTACCTGTAATTGTTGTAATAAAATGTAAAAATTCCCTTCAATTGCAGCTTCATGTTTTCTTTTCACAGATTTTAATGCGTATTTGTTTTAGCTGTGTTTAACAAGGCAATTTTTAGATTTTATAGAATTAAATATAAATTTGTTTTGTTTCCCTTTATTACATTTTTCATTAATTTATGTTTGTGTTCCAAGAAAAAAAAAAATGTGTTGTTTTTTTAACAGGTTGTTTTAGATAAACAATTACAGTTGACAATACTCATATTTTTGTTTTAAGAGCTTAATTTCAAGACGAACAAGGCTAATAAATACAAGTTCAATTAATGTAACACATTAAACATTAGTAAATGTACTTGTAGGTTAAATACTCGTACCTACTCGTACATTTGTAGATAATAAATAACAATCAACATTGAACTACCCAAAGACCTACAATTGAAGCAAAAATTTAACTGCATAAAGACTTACGATTGAACTAAAGAGTGATTTTTTAAAAACTTTCGGCTTTAATTTAAAAAAAAAAAACAAGTGCTATCTATATTCGGCTGTGCCGAAACTTAAATACCCTCCACCTAAACGTAGTAAAAAATACAAAAACTACACTGGTTATAGGACTAGAATATCCTTATTCTGTGTTTTCTATTCAGTCTTAGTGGAAATTTTATTAGTGTTTGAAATATTGTTTGAAAGACAATTTTACGACCAACATAATTTATGTTAAATATTTTGAAATTTTGTTTAATTTTCATAACTTTTAATTGATTCAATTACCAATTCTTACCATAATTTACAGAGTCTGTCTGATGTTCATAATAATCATCAGTGTAATTTAACAAACAGAGTATAAAAAAGGGGTACAATTCGGTTTTAGTGATTTTGCTCAAAAAAAAAATAAGCAAAAACAAAATGAAATAGGGCCTTTAGAGGAGATACCAGAAAAAAAAATTTGTTGGCGGTCACGCCTATTTTCGAGGGGGCGGGCCCGTAAAGTTGAAAATATATAGGCCTATATCTCGGGAACTACTGGGTGTTTGATAATTTGTAATGCACTAAATAAAAGGTATCAAAAATACCTTTCCAACGATATATATCATGATTATAAAATATGGACCGAATATGGGTTAAATCCGAAAAAAATATTTTTTGACCCGAATTTATTTGTTTTTTGGAAATGGTTCTTATATGGCAGCTATGACAAATTATGGGCCGATCTTCTTAAATTTTGGAACAGTTATTTTCATGCATATGAGGATATTTCACGTCGAATTTCAACATAATAACGCTATATCTACGATATATATTAGTATTAACGTGGATTTCGAGAGTGGACCTTATGTGGGTGATAAAGTCAAATATGGACCGATATTCTCAAAATCCAGCAGTTAGATTTAGGCATGTATGTAAATGATCCGTGTAAAATTTTGGATTGGTACCCTTATTTATAAGCGATTTATGAGTATTAAAGGGATTTTCGGAAAAGGGCTTTATATGGGGCATATGTAAATGATCTGTACAAAGTTTTGAGTCGGTAACGATATTTATACAATATATATATAGGGAAAAATGTCTTTTTCAGATGTGGTCCTTGTATGGGAGGTATGACCAGTTGTGGGCCGACCACCATAAAATTTAGTACAACAATTTATTTGCCTATAAAGAGTATTTATGTCAAATTTTAGCCGTTTAACATTATTTATATCAGTTTTATATGTATTTAAGTGAATTTTGTAAGTGGACTTTATATGGGGTCTATAGTCAAATATGGACCGAACTAAAAAAAATTTCGGTTTGTGATTTCTTTTTGTATAAAACTTATTTTTGCTGAATTTTGTCTTGATATTCCAATTTTATAGGCATTTATTTATCATTAAGCCATATTTCGGGAATATATATATTTGTATGGGGGCTATGAGAAATCATGGACCGATTCTTACTATTTTCCGCACACTTTCTTCTTTTATCATAAAAACAACGTATACAAAATTTCATCGTATTATCTGCAATATATTTCAAAATATTGCAATAAAATGTACAAAAAATATCAAATTTTTATGGAGGTTGTCTCACATATTAGTCCATAACTCTGGTTGACCTAAACCGATTTTGCTGATTTTAAATAGCAAACTTCTCGAAAGCATTTCTGACAGAATTATTGAAGATTTGAATTCCGAATATATCTAAGGACTTCAAAAAATTGATTTCAACAGACAGACAGATCGACGGGCATGGCTTAATCGACTCCGCTATCAATAGATTCAATATTTAAATAGGCTGCGCCTCAAATTTTGGCATTCAATCTCATTTTTTGGCAAATATTTGCCAAGTGTGACCATATCTTAAAGTTTACCTACGTTTAAAGTGATGCTTACTACGAGTCGTCTCAGATAAGTTGAAGAAGTAAACCTACCACTACCAGAATCACACAGAAGATATGGTATTTATTCTTATAATACGAGTACAACGCTTATAACTGAACAACATGGTCATGGCCTGCATTAGTTGTCAGAATAAGAACTATTTTTAAATGTTCTCTAGCATTGTCCGCTACTAGTAGATTTATGAATTGAGTTTCTTAAACATTGTTCCTTTAACAGTTTCTATGTACTATAGACAAGAATGATATGACCCAGTTTGTCATACACTCTTATAATAAAATTTTAATAATAAAATTATAATAAACCTACAACATGATCATTGATCGTGCTCTGTATTAGTTGTTAGACTGAGAAAAATCATGAGATTATTATTCATATTCTCTGTCATTATCCGCTACTAGTACATTTACGTACTGAATTTCTGAGACATTGTTCCTTTGATAGTATTTCTTAACTATCGAATAGAACATTTATGTTTGTCTTATGCTGACCCTAAATGTCAAGAATTGCTTTACGATGTCTTTAAGAACACCTTCATTTCTAAATTCATTATTTATTTCTTTATTTCTCTCTTTTTTATATCTTCACTTTACAGTTTGCAATTTGACCAAATGAGTGGGTACAAGTGACTAAAATTTAAAACATGATCACCATTTAGTCCTGATACTTTAAAGTGTTTGTCCGTTTCCCCAGCACTCTGTTTGTAAAGAGTCGAAGCACTTCTAGATCTCAAAAATGTCTGCCATGGAGACTAAACCATTTCAGAGTCATCTAAAATCACCGCAAGTGAAAATTGTCTGGGTGTGAGCTAACAAAAGTGGTCGTGTTTTTGCCAAGGTTTTTTACAATTTCAACTTCACGTATCATTTTAAAGATTTATAAAAATGGTTAAATATTGATGAGCTGGCGAATTTTGTCATAGGGAGAAGGTTTAACAAGTCTACTTGTTCTATAAAAAAAGTCTAACTACAAACATCGTTAGACACAGTAGAATCAGAACTTATATCAAGTATTCTCTATGGAAATACAGAACACATTCTAGAATTTATTACTGAACGCTAGAGAATAAGGTGCCGATTATCGTTCAAAACACTAAAATGTGGTGTTATCTCGACTACAACACAACATGTATGTATTTTACATACGATTAAGCTGATAAGTGTTGTAAATCGTAATCGCAGTTTACAACATACAACATTAAATACTTAATGTTGTGAACGGTAATCGGGGCCTAAGTATCAATAACTGAGATCTTTCAACAATAAAATGCAGCAATTTTTGTTTTGTAATTTAAACAGCAACTGTCAAAATCTTCTGCTAACTGCTCGTATAAATAATGCATATTATTTGAAAACAAAGACAATAAAGCTTTACAAAATTGTTGATACAAACTAAAGAATTTAATCTAATTTAGATGCATACAAATTTGTTCACCTGCAACACTTTCTATCATGAGAATCTCTTGATGGAATTTAATATCTATAACAATATATTGAATTGTATTCGTATTGAATTGGTACAACTTTATTCATTTCATTAATTCTGGGAAATCATTTAAATTTCTTTCCCATACTTTAAGTTATTTATTTTTATGCAGTAGTTCCTTTGTAATTTGTTTAAATTTATTAACACTCGTTTTAAGCCGTAAATTGAAACTTTCTTCTTTATTTAGATCAGAAAATTTTAAACATAAAATTATGTTTTAGTTTTGTAACATAAAATTTCTTTTGTAATATTAGATTAACAGACATTGTTGTTAATCTAGTATTTTATTTACAGAGTTTTACTTCCGTTTTTCTTTATTTCTTTCTTTTTTTCGTTGCTTGTTATCTTATTTAAATAATTTATACAATAGTTTGAATTCTACTCTATTCATATATAATAACTAGGAATACCAAACGGGATTGGATTTTTAAATCCCGGAATTCGGGATTTCAGAAATGTAAATCCCGTGATCTTGGGAGCTGGATTTTCCGGATTTTGGTTTCATATTAAAACAAATTGTTTTGACTTATGTTAAATATAACAAGTAAGAAATTATAGTCGGTCAAGCCCGACCATATAATACCCTACACCCAGTATACGTATAAAACAGTTTTTTAGAAATGAGCGTTATATGGGAGATATGACCTATTGTAGACTGATCATCCAAAAATTTAGTGTCATGATGTCTGTGTATATAAATATTATGTTAAACTTTATGTCGATATAAATACTTTTAAAAGATTTATGGAGCTTAAATTGAATTACGGAGAGGGTCTTATATTGGAGACCGAACATTATAAATTTAGGTGTCAATATTTCTGTATACTATATGAAACTCATTTGTTTGAATTTTATTTTGATACCAACATTTTTATGAAATTTATGACCGTTAAAGTGAATTTCGAAAGTGAGCCTTATATGGGAGCTACGACTAATTATGGACCGATCATAATAAAATTATACCGTATTATTTGTATAGATATGAAATATATTTGAGTTCAATATTATTCGGATAACAACATTTTTGAGAGAGTTATGCTCTTTAAAGTGATTTTCAGAAGTGGGCCTGATTTGGCTTAATTTACCACTCATTTGTGATGAAACTTGTTTGGATACTTGCATAATTCAAACATTTATGATCCGTAAATCCCAATTTCAGGAGGACATTTGTATGGGGGTCAGGAGAAATAATGGATTGATTCCCATCCATCCTTGGGCCAAATTTTATCGAAATATCTTCAAAATTGCGACCTGTACTCTGCGCACAAGCTTTACATGGACAGCCGGCCAGCCAGACTCTGGTTCTACTAAACCGATTTTGCTGATTTTAATATCAAACTGCTTAGGAGAATTATAAATGGGTTTTTGTAAACTCTGTTGATTTTGGTTGTGTCTTTTGGACGTGAGAGTGTTTTACACAGTCAGACAGACAGACGGACATAGCTCAATAGACTTAGAATTCCATAAGAATCTCAGATGAATATTTATCAGTGTTACACATGGAATGACAAACTTATATATACCCTCATTCACCACTTATGGTGATAGAGTGTATAAAAAGACCTACGATTGAAGCTAAATTTCAACTACATGAAGAAGTATGATTAAAGATAAAATTGAACTATAGAAACCCCTATAATTGAAGCTAAATTGTAATTAAACTGCAATTATAACTAAAATTGAAAATTGAAACGATTGAAGAAAAATTTGAGCTTCACAACAATTTGATTGAAGCTAAACTGTAAAAAGACCTGCGATTAAAGTATTCAATAGCCGAAACCGAATTTTTCTATTTGAAAAAACCGAACGATTTCGAATATTTTATATTTTCCAATTATTCGACAAACCGGGTTTTTTGAATCGTTGAACCGGTTTTTATAATTAATTTTTTTTTTAAATTTGTCAAAAAAAAGTATAAAGTTTTTCTAACATTTTGTATTTGCACTCGGCTGCTTTATATAAATTTGTTTTAAAATATAAGGTGAGAACAAAACAAATATATAAATCAATAGAGCGTGTTTGTAAAAATAAAAAAAAAAATTAGGTTTTAAAATAGTTTCTAACTGATTAGCACGTATTAGCGACGTATATTGCGCGGTTTTTTCTTGTACCTATATAAAGCAATTGCATTAAGAATATTTAGAAATCATTTGGGTCCCTTAAAAATCTTCACTTTGAAAATACTTGTGACACATCTTTAGTTGAACAGTTTAGTTATTAATTAAAAAAAAAATAGTTTTGATTAATATGACTTTTTAAGTATTTTCGATTTCTTTTTCTTTAAACAGTTCATTATATGTAAATATATATCACGAATGCATACAAAAAAAAAAAAAAGAAAAACTTAAATATTACCGCATATAATGATAAACCGGATAACCGGTTTTAGCAGCTAAAACCGTATTCAAAATCGATTTTGTAGAAAATGTTATTTTCCGGTTTTCTAAAATAAACGGCTTTTTGAATAATATACCTGAGATTGAAGCTACAGTTAAACTCTTAACTATAAAAGGACCTAACATTGAAGCTAAATTTCAACAACATGAAGCCTTATGATTAAAGATAAAATTTAACTATAGAAAAACCTACGATTTAAATTAATTTTCAACTATTTGCCCCCTATTTCACGATGTCGAAAGATAACGTTCGCTTAGATAAGACTTAAGACACAAACTTGATTGTGGAATAAACAAACTTGATTGAGTAAAAAAATAGATACGATAAAAAGTTTGTGTCTTAAGTCTTATCTAAGCGAACGTTATCTTTCGACATCGTGAAATAGGCCATTAAAGACCTACGACTGAAGCTGAAATTTGACTATAGAATATCTTACGGTTGAAGCTAAAGTTTAGCTAGAGAAAGAAGCTTAAATTGAACTTTGTAAAGACCTACGGTTGAAACTGAAACTGAACTAGAGAAATACGAGTACCTACGATGAAAGTTGAAATTTGACTATAGACAATTTTTTTTAGCTGTATACAGCTAAAATTGAATTAGTGAATGATCTATGATTGCACTATAGAAATACTTACGAAGACCTACGATTGAAATAAAATTTAACTACAGAACGGCTTGCGATTGAATTAAAAATGTATCTGTTGAAAAACTTACGATTGAAGCTTAAATTTATTTATGTTAACCTAAATCATTGGCGGTATTTGCTGTACTCGTATCAGTTTGTGGTATCAGCTGTTAACAGTGTTTTTACCTTCATGAGAAGGGTATATATAAGTTTGTCATTCCCTTTGTAATTTCCACAATATAATTTTCGACCCTATAAGGTATATACTATATATTCTGTATCATTATAGCTAGCGGAGACTATTAAGCCATGTCCGTCTCTCTGTTGAAATCAATTTTCTGAAGTCCCCAGATATCTGCGGGATCCAAATCTTCAATAATTCTATCAGACATGCTTTCGAGAAGTTTGCTATTTAAAATCAGCAAAATCCGTCCTTAAATAACGGAGATATGAGCAAAAATCCAAGACAACCTCTGAAAATTTCACCAAAAAATCTATCAAACAAAGTGTATTAATATAATATATATATGTATATTATATAATTATGCATCTACAACAAAGGTGAAGGGTATATATGATTCGGCATAGCCGAATATAGCACTCTTACTTGTTTTTTTTTACTTTGCCTTAAATTATTTATAGCACTAAATATATTGCAATCAAATATTTGTATATGTTACTCGTATTTATGTTATCTAAGTAAATACGTAGCCGTTGAAGCGTATAAGAAAAGATCACTGAAGACCATATTAAATCGCTCATATATTTTGTATTTGAAAATTGTCATGCTAGTCAATGACAGAAATATTAAATCGAATTTATTTTTAAATTTTTTGTTGTTTATAATTTTTTTTATAAAAATATCCGCTTGTATTTTTTTTATATTTATTTGTATTTATACCCTACACCACCATCAAAATAAAATTCAAACAAATAAGTTTCATATATACAGAAATGATGACACCTAATTTTATAATGGTCGGTCCATAAATAGGCAAAACTCCCATATAGAACCCTCACCGTAATTCACTTTTACCTCTATAAATCTTTTAAAAGTATTTATATGGAGATAAAGTTTAACATATATAATATTTATATTCACAGAAGTAATGGCACTAAATTTTTAGATGATCGGTCTATAATAGATCAAATCTCCCATTTCTGAAAAACTGTTTTATACATACATACTGGGTGTAGGGTATTATATGGTCGGGCATGACCGACTATACTTTCTTACTTGCTAGATTTTGTTTTTGTATTTTGTTTTTTTTTATTAAGATCAAAACATGTTGATAAGAAAATAAATATGAAATTTGTTTTTTAGAGGTTATTGATTACGGTCACCGATATTGTAGAGTTTTTTTAATTAAATGATTTATAGCAATTACGCTTTAATGAGCTGTAACACAATAATGCAATTGTTTTTCTAGATTTTAATGAAGTCATTATTTAAAGAAATTTGTTTGTTTAATAAATTATAATTTTTGAAGAAATTGAAAACCAAATTGAGAACGGAACAAATTTAAAATGAACTTTTCAACTTGCACTCAAAATAAATAATAGAAAAGTAACTAAATAAATGATTTATATACAAAAATACATTGAACATAATGAGGTGTGAAAAGATTTGTTTCGATTTATTAGTGTTTATATGGATTAACACTTAATAATAATTTATAATAAATATTAAAAAAAAAAATAGATTGTAGTGGTTTTGTGTAGATACTTGGAGAATCATGTCAACAAAAATTAATTTATAGATTATGAAACTTTATATTGAAATACAGTGGCTCACATTGAAAGTCGGGCAAACTGTTTGTAAAATATTAAACCCTATTTGAAAAAAAAAGAACTTAGGATTTTTTAAATTTTTTTTTTAAAAATTAAATAAACAAAAACAAATAAATATGGTAATCTATCATTAATATAAAAGAAATAAAAACAAAATAATTACAAAAAAAACCTTAATACTATGATCACACTGAAAGTCGGTCAGGTCAATAATTTCAATTATTTTTAAGATATTTAGGCCCTTATTCACAAAACTTACAACAGGTTTATAAAAGGGTTAGTATTTTGTTGATTCTTAATTTTGACACTTAAAACCCAAAGCAAAATAAATCAATGGCCGCACTTGTTAAACTAATGGATTTAAATTATTTTAAGAAAAATCGTTCGAAATGGGTGAATCGTGCTGCAAAAAACTCTCAGTAAAAAAATGTTTCTCCGGAAAAATTTTTTGTTAAGAACAAATGGGTGAATCCACCTTTATGGTACGTTTGATTATACATATGTACGTACATATCTTTGCTACTATTATAAAGAAATAATTGAAAATAAATTGTTAAACAAGGAATCAAAAAAATATTTAAGGAGAACAAATTCTATTTGCATGCATAAATAAATTTCAGCTTTAATCGTAGAACAGTTGAATTTAAGCTTCAATCAAATTCTTTCATATTACTTAAGTGAAACATATTTACTTTCTCACACTTGGCAAATATTTAGTCAAAAGAGCGTAACCACTTGTTTTAGCACAAATTTGTTTGACGTTGTTTACTCTTTCCAGAGTTTTGCCAGCTCAAACAGCATCACAGAAAATAAAACTAAATATAAGAAGAAAAAATAAACGAAGAATAAATGAGTTCAAATATATTTTATTTAGTGGTTACGCCTTTTTCTGCAAATATTTGCCAAGTGTGAGCGTACCTTAAGTCTGAAATAATTTTGGGCAGATGACACTTGCTAAATTTATTTTGATTAATCTTTCCAGAGAACTCCTATTGAACAATATTAACAAGTTTGACAAATTTAAACTTAATTTATTCCCAAAGTGATAAATCTTTATTTAAAAACTCTATTGCAACAACTATTGTTACAAAATGTTATTGTTGGTTTGTATCCGGTAGAGTTTGATAGCTGCAAACATAATTGAGTTACTTCCGTAAGGTTAGGATAAAAACAAAAGCATTGTTTAAATTACTGTCTCTCTAAATGATGCAAGTGAAAAATATTCCCACAAATTTGTCACCTTAAGGAAAATATCTCTAAAACTAACATCTTGACACATCAAAATAAACCAAATATTTTCATTAAACAATGCACTTAACCTTAAAATGTGCATACATACAATCATCATTTGTCCTAAACATATTCTCATAAGACTTTAAATATCTATTTTCTGTTTTGTGTCTTATATATTCAGTCTTTTATTTCTACTCTTTTGTGTTTAGAACTAAACACTTTGTTACCTCATCTGCACATGCTCTCTAGTGTAAACACCCCTTTTTCAAAATCTTGTTGCTGTGCAATTCATGTTTAACTATTTTTATAGAGAATTTTTATAAATGACAATTTGTGTGTGTCCTCCACCAGTATTTGTTTATATTACAGATTAAGGATGTCTTTATTTTCGGTTTTGATGATAGCTTTATTGTTTTTGTTAATGACAATGCTGTTTTCCTTGTTTCAATATGCAACTTCCGTTGCACATACACGTATCAAAATGATAAGGCAAGCAGTGAATGGTAACGGATTTATGACATGTGTGTGTTTTTTATTTTATTTTAAAGAAGGTGTAATACATGATTTTGTTACAATTTCTAAAGATATTTTTGTTCTTTTTTATTCATTGTTCTTATTATTTCGCAATATTTTATCACTTTGACCAAACAGTTCTTTTAAATTTCATTGATACTTGTTGGTAATAGGAGATCACATGTGCATTTCAGTTGAAATTATCAGATCATATTCCTAAGTATCTTTTAACAAACTGATGATGAAATACCTATATAGAGTACAGTTGAGTAATAATCTGAAATACTTGCGTTACATAGAGACCCCTCGATTGAAGCAAAATTTAACTATACAAAAAAATTTCATCAACAATAAAATGGAACATTGTAAAGGCCTATGACTGGAGCAAAATTGCACATTGCAAAGTGTTATGATTAAAGCTAAGGTTTATGCTGAAATTGAACTATAGAAAGACCTAAGCTTGAAGCTAAAGTTGTATTTAAAAAAGACGTCGATTAAAACTAAAGTTTCACTTTGTAAAGACTAACAATTTAATCTGAAATAGAACTTTGTAATGACTTAAGATTGAAGCTGAAACTGAACTTTGTAAAGATTTTTGATTAAAGCTAAAATTTAACTTTGGAATGTCCTTCGGTTAGACCTTAAATTTAACTTTGTAAAGACTTTCGATTGAAGCTAAAATTTTACATTGGAATGTCCTTCGATTGGAGCTAAAATCTGACTTTGTAAAGTTCTTCGATTAAAGCTAAAATTAAACTTTGAAATGTCCTTCGATTGAAGCTAAAATTTAAGTTTGTAAATACCTTCGATTGGCGCTAAAATTGAACTTAGAAAAGGCCTTCAATTGGAGCTAAAATTTGACGTTGTAAAGTCTTTCAATTAAAGCTACAATTGAACTTAAAATGTCCTTCTGTTGGAGCTAAAATTTAGCTTTGGAAAAACCTTCGATTGAAGCTAATATTGAAACTAGGAAAGGCCTTCAATTGAAGCTAAAATTTAACTTCGTAAAGACCTGCACTTGAAGCTAAAATTAAACTTTGTAAAGACCTTCGATTAGTGCTAAAATTTGCTTTTTAAAGACCTTCGATTGAAGCTAAAATTTTACATTGGAATGTCCTGCGATTGAAGCTAAAATTGAACTTAGAAAAGGTCTTCAATTGGAGCTAAAATTTAACTTTGGAATGTCTTTCGGTTACAGCTAAAATTTAACTTTGGAATGTCTTTCGATTGAAGCTAAAATTGAACTTAGGAAAGGGCTTCAATTGGTGCTAAAATTTAACTTGGGAATGTCCTTCGGTTAGAGCTAAAATTTAGCTTTGTAAAGACTTTCGATTGAAGTTAAAACTGAACTTAGGAAAGGCTTTCAATTGGAGCTAAAATTTAGCTTTTTAAAGACCCTCGATTCAAGCTAAAATTTTACATTGGAATGTCCTTCGATTGAAGCTAAAATTTAACTCTGTTAAGAATGAAGCTAAAATTGGACTTTGGAATGTCCTTCGGTTGGAGCTAAAATTTAACTTTGTAAAAACCTAAGATTGAAGCAAAAATTTAAGTTAGAAAAGACCTTAAATTGAACTTTGTATATATTTACGGTTGAAGCTGGAATTTAATTACATAAAGATCAGCGATTGACGCTAAAATTTATATAAAGAAAGTTCTTCTATTGAAGCTGGAGTTTAAGAACATAAAAAAACATCACGAGAGAGAGATCAAAAGCTGTAACTAAAATTTTACTAACCAAAGACCTTTTCTTAATGAGCACATTCTCTGTTTAAAATTTTCTGTTTCAAAGTGTTGTCTAGATGCTGACATCTCAAATGAAGTTTTTGTTTAAGATTTCAAACTATACTTAACCTTATTGCAAGTATAACCTGTAAACCATCCCAAAATATTAATTAATGAAAACATTTAGGTATTTAACAATTGTTTGCAAATTAATCTTTTCTATTAGAGTAATGAATTTACATCACGTTTTCGAAAACAAGCTGTGTTTTATCCACACCCATCTCCATGTGTTATTCTTATAGGAAATTTATTATTTTTAAAATAAAAAATTTAATTCAGTTTCACATAAATCACTTCTGTTAAGGAATCACGTTTTTGTAAATAGAAATGCAAACTAATAGAAAACATGAGAATGATGACATCTGTATAAATGTTAATAATGTAGAAGTATTAAGTATTTGTCTAGTGGTTACTTAAAAATAGTACTTGGTACTTAAAATAATGAACTTGTCTAAGAAATTATTAAATTAGTACCGGTTTACACGAAGCAATTCTTTCAGCTAAGCTGATTACCTTTAAGACATTGAAGTGCGGGGAAGATAAGACCAGTACACACTTGATTGTACTAGCAATTAGTGTTACTCTCTGACTTAGAACCAGGCGAATTAATATTAATTTGCACGTTCTAGAAAACCAAAACTAAACATCGCAAAATACAACAACAGCAATGGAACTGTTGAATACACAATAGCGCAATTCACAATCTTGTGCTAATGGTATTGCATCATTGCATTTGCAAAAAGGTTTATCATATTTTTGCTTTACACTAACAAAATACACAGCAAGAGCAAATATATGAAGGATTTAATTTTTATTTTCATAAAAACCATAAATTTTTGATATGAATAAGAAGTGATCACAGATTGAGCTTATTTTCTTTAAAAACTCAGCATTTACAAAGTTATAAAGGATTTTAGTTTCATTGACGTTTTCATACCAAATATTGATTTATGATATGATTTCTAGATTGCTTTTAATTGCCAAATAAAAGCGTCAAGAAGTTTAAAGCAAATATAACGAGCCTTTATTTATTCAAATGTGCACAAAAACAATTTTAATAATAAGTGAACACTTTAAAATTACAGTTTAAAAACACTTTGATGTTTACTTAACGACACAAAGTATTCAGAGGTGTCACGAGACGGAAGATAATCAAGTTTTATATTTATCTCTTTCTTTCAGAACTGTCTTTTGTTTATATTTTTGTAAAAAGAAATAAATACTTTTTCTATAAGAACTTTAGAATTCTTTACTTATTGTATACTTGCCACTATTGCAATGATGGCAAATAATGTGTCGTGGTGTCGTGGGTCATACGCATCTCGAATATTATACTATACATGCGCAAATAGAAAAGAAAATAAAAAATTAATATCGGCAACCATTTCTTCGATTTTCGTTTCACATATAATTTCAGGTATAATTTTAAATACAAAATAAAAAGAAAGATTTCTTAGATTAATTGGTACAAATTACCACAGTTTTTCTCAGAATATTAAGGCGGAAGGTGATATCCCCATTGAAGTTCACCCAGACCTTAACGAAGATGAAGGTATTCAGTAATAATATTAGAGTTACATTTTTTATTTTCTTCCTTTTGAACGCTTTTTTGTTAAACTTAAAATTTGCTTCCCCTACAGAAATATAATTTTGTACCAATATTGTCTAATTGAGTATTCAAGTATTTACATATGTTGTATTAAATATCATAATTTTTTTAATTTTTTTTTTAAATAACATATTTCTACTTTTTTTATTAGTTCCATTTAAAAAAAAAACTTGCCTTGAGATAAGCGCAAAATATGAATCACGTTTTTGTTTGAAACCATATTAATGTAAGTTAATTTTTTAATCTTAACTTTTCTGAAAATCTGTTGGCATTAGAATAGAATTATTGAAATCTTCACTTTAATTTAGTATTTTTTAGTATTTAACAGTTTTTTCGTTTTGCTGTAAAATTGCAGTTTTTAAAAGAGGTTGTCTTGTCAAAAGTCTCCAGATAATGAATAAATACCAATTTCAGACTAAATAAATTTTATAATAATTTTTCTTTTTAGCAATTAAAAAACCTAATTTATAAATTTAAAAAGTTGTCCACTTATTCTATATTTTATCTTTATTTTGAGAGAAATTCTAATATACATACAGTCAGAGCCTAAAGTTTAAATACACCTCAAAAATTGATTGTTTAAAGAAAAGTAAACGTTTCAGGAAAACTTGGAATATTTGCCACGAAGCCATTTTCTTTATATTTTGTAATTATATTTTGGATACTTGAAAATGGCACATTTAATAATTTTCCTATTTCCCGATAGGATTTTCCTTTGTTGAAACGTTTTATTATTAAATGTTTAATGCTGGACTCAATTTATTTACCTTGCCCATAATTTTCGACTTGTAATGCTGACAAAAAAAATGCTACTAATAACAAGTTCTGGCTTGTAATAATATAATTTCACCGAAACATTAAAATCTAATTGTACTTTGTTTTTGAGAAATGAAAGAGAGTTCTTTGTTTTGCAAGATGTATTTAAACTTTTGTCGAGTGAATTTTATCGTATTTTTAAGAATTACCGTTATGTTCGTCTATATTTTTTGTTATTGGTTTTTGTTATTTATAAAACTAAATAAAGCACACCGTTTTAATGGTGTTTAACTATATTTTTATAAAATAATATGATTTTTAAATTCTTGATTTTTATTTTTTATTTTTTTTGTCAGAAATAATTGTCAGATTCTGATTTTTATTTTTTTTGTCAGAAATTATTATTATTTTTGGATTATTATTTTTTTGGCAGAAATATTTTTAATTTTCTCTCTTTTTTCATTTTTGCAGATATAAAAAAGTAAATTATTGATTTTATTTACAGGCATACATATTTTAGGGTGAACTTAAAATATTTTGATATTTATTTTTCTTTACGTTAAACATTTTATTTATTGAAGAAAAGACAAATATTTCTGAGAAAAAAATATTAATCAAAAAATAATAATCAAAAAATAACAATTATTTCTGACAAAAAAAAAAAATAAAAATCAGAAACTGACAAAAAACTAAAAATCAAAATATAATATATAATATAATATCGTGATTTTTATTATAAATGTCATAATTGTTACGGTCTCTGATTAAAAATGTTATTTTATTTCAGAACTAAAACGTAACCAAACTAGAAAAAAGTTTTTATAAGTACATGGTATATACCTACGGTGACCATCCGTCCTGTATTTTACAGGACAGTCCTGTTTTTTAACATGCTGTCCGTTGAGATTTTTTTGTAAATACAGGACAGTACAATGTCCCTTATTTCCTAATTTGATATGCAAATGTCCTCTTTTTAGCATATACATTGCACGAACTTTAATACAAAATTATCATAAAAATTCAACTGTATACTTTCACTACATTTCCAAAAGTTAAAATAGCATTCATTTTATTAGAGATATGGCTCCAACAAAAATAAAATGTAATATCAATGATAGCGTTTTGTGGAGACAGCACAAATTGTAATTTTGGTGGTGCAGCCAGAAAAGGTCAGAATAATATCTTTCACAAAATGCAAAACTTCATTGGCCAAAAACTGCATACAAACTGCAGCAGAATGCTTACCTATTGATATTGAAGTTATTATTGTCAAAATTTATTCTTTTTATATATTTATACAGTTAAAATTGAAAATTTCAAAGAAATATGTAAAGATATTGAAATAGAATATAAAAAGTTACTAGGACATAGCAAAACTCGATGGTTAACTTTAATGGCTGCTTTGGAAAGAATCATAAAACTATTTGAAGCTTTAAAATTATATTTTATGTCTCATTTGTCCGACAATATTACGAAATTTTTTTATGAATCCTTGTGCTGAATTATGGTTATCTTTTGCATATAGACAAGCTTCAACATTTCATAAAGCTATTATTAAAGTAGAATCACAAAATATTTCAATGCCTGGGGCTTCAATTATTTTAAAAGCTTTAAAATTTAAATTGGTCGAACGGAAAAAGGAACTGTTTTTACCCCTTACTGTCAAAAATATTATTCTCGAATTACAGAAAGTAATGATTTTGATGAAACAATAACTAAAGAACATATAATAAGTTTTTACCAAACATGCATTGATTACCTAAATCAGTGGGATAAAGCTTTTAGAGATGTAGAAATTTTAGACTGGATATTGTTACGAAATATGTTATCTTGGGACAAGATTGAAAAAACTTTATCCTATCTAAATGAATTTAGAAATGATTTAAAAATAAATAATGAAGATTTATTTGATGAAGTGAGCTGCGTGAAAAATTTTGCAAATAATGAAAAAATAGAAGACTGGAGGGTAAAAAATATATCAGTAGATGAAAGATGGATTGAAATTTTTAATCACTTTAAGACAAATGTGATTGCATATAAAAATATATTGATATTTGTTAAATTTTGTCTATGTCTACCAGCTTTAAATGCTGCTACCGAGAGAGTATTTTCAATAATGAATAATATTTGGACCACCGAAAAATCGCAATTAAAAATATATACTTTAAGATCACTATTAATTACAAAATGCAATTTTAAAATGAATTGCTCAAAATTTAAAGGATTTTTAATTAACAATCCAGATGTTTAAAAAAAAATACATTCTGTGGAAAAATATCAAACTTCATAACTAAATTTATCATTTATGTAATTTTTTTCTATTTTTTTTTTTTGTTAGCCTTAGTCAAGAAGACTGTTTATAAAACCAAATTTATTTTTTTAAATTATAATATTATAAAAACTTTTTATTTAACTTTTTATTCTAATCTAGAAGAATTGTTTTTGTTGTTACTTAATTTTATAACAATAATAATAAATATATTATCAGCCTAATCATGAATAAAAATTCCGCGGGAGTTTTTTTCCCTTTTCTCATTTTTCCTATTTAAATTCAATGTTAAAAAAATAAAGAGGGAAAAAACTCTCGCGGAATTTTTATTCATGATAGGGCTGTATATGATTATTTTTTCTGTTTTTCTTTTCACTTTTAACATTATTTTGTATATGTCCTGTATTTTCCTTTCCCAAGAATGGTCACCGTATATATACCCCAATAGACCAAAAAATAAGTAAAGTATAATAGTACTTTAGAATAAGCTTTAAAAAAAAAAAATCATGTTTGAGAAACTATTAACCTTCACAATATGTTTTTAAACATAGTATATAATAAATATATTTTAAACATGCTTTTCATATTTTGTCATTATTAATTTTGTTTTAAAAGAGTGAGGTGCTTAATAAATAAATAAAAAAATTAAAAAATTGTTAAAAGTTTCAAATGTAAGTAAAAAATTAATAATAAAATAAAAAATGCCAAAGTAAATTGTAAAAAAATAAAAATTGTAAAAAGCACTAAAGGCACTAGTGAAAAATTGAAAAAGCACTAAGTTAGTGCTTTTTCTTAGTTTGGCACTATGCATAAAATTTTGGCGTTTTGAGGTATCAAAAAGCACCATAAATTGTGCCTAAAGTACTAAGTTGGCATCGCTGGTATATATATGTACATATGTATATAAAAATTTTAATTGCATAAATAACTTACCTTAAATACAAATGAAATTAACTTATTACATATTTTTAAATTAAACGCCCGAACCGATTTCCGTTTTATTTACACTATTTATAAAATTGACAACTCTACCACGTACAAATATCAAAAACATAACTTCAGTTTCTACATGAAGTTTACTCTTTCTTGCTCTGCTCTGCTTTTATTATTTTAATTTTGCTCTTATTTGCTCTTTATATTTTTACTAGCAACCAGCGTTGCCACGACCAAAAAAATTTTGTAACCAAAATGTAAAAAAAAAGTAACCAAAAGCAAAAAAAAGTAACCAAAATTTTTATATATTTAAAATTTTATTTTATTTATACTTCAGCTAAAAAATATATATGTAAAATATAAATTAACCATTGCATTTCAGTTTCTAGTTTAGTCTTATAATTAGGTACAATTGAAAGAAAAAAATAATTCAGCAATAACAATATTAATAAAAACCAAATGTAATTAATTTCATTAGATTTGTTACAAAACACTAGTAGATAAAGTTTAAGTAGATGAGGCTAAAAATCTGTCTTGAATGTTCTTAGATGATTTATCCATATAGCGAACGACTAGAACTAGTGATTTCTTTGTGGATACGTATGTTGTTTCGTCTACTATTAACGAAAACTTTCCTAACATTTCTGTTAATTGAGTTGCTTTACCTGCCACATTTAATGTGTTTCGCAATTTTGAGAGTCGGGACAGCGCTCCTCTAATAAGCCTGGTAGATAGTCCATTAATAAAAAAAGGCAAATTGTGGGTAATAAGAAACATTACTAATGTTAGCTCTGTTTGGTGCACTTGCTTATTAAGAGTTTCTTTTTGAGAACTTGCAAATGTTGTTTTTATTTTCCACATTTTGCTTATGACACTTTTTTTGTGTGCTTTCGTAAATAACTTACGTGATTTGGAATTTTTTTTCACAGGCAGAGCAGAAACAACATCGATCTTTGTTTCTTAGCCACGGAAACTCATCCAACCACAATACACGGAATTTTCTTTTCGTGCTGTTTTTAATATCACTAAACAACAAAATATTATTTAAAAAAAGTTATTGAAATTGAATGCAAATATGCCTATTCTCATCATCACTTCCAGAAGATAACTCGACATTATTAGTTTTACTTTGAGCAGCCTTTTTAAATAAAAATCTAACAAAAATAAAAATTGTGCTTAAAACCAATATTATTATTTTTTAATTCGAAGTACATACAAACTTATCCATTTTTTACGAAAGAAACCCAATCTTAACTATTTAAAAAACACTTTATTAATTAAAAATTAAATAGCACGCTAATTTGTAAAAAGCTTTTTTTGGTTTTCTGATAAAAAAACATAATTTATGAATGTTTATTAAGGTCCGTTCATATCTAAAACAAAAGAATAATTAACTTGCTCCGATGTCAAACATCAATATGAAAATGCATTTAGTAGCATGTTTTTAGATGGTTTTTGTGAAGAACCTTTTACTCGTTCAACAATACAATGATTGTGTTTGTTATGTTTGGAGACAGGCATGTATTTTTTTGTAATCTTGTGTTTAGTGTTTTATTTTTAAAACACTTAAAATGTGGTAGTTTAGTTTATCACCAAAATTAGTGGTAAAAATTAAGTCAAAGTAAAAACAATGTAAAAAATGGTTACTTTTGTGTTAAAAAAAAGTAACCAAAACGGAAAAAAAGTACACAAGTACACATTGGAAAAAAAAGTAACCAATTTTGGTTAAAAGTAACCAAAACGGCAACGCTGCTAGCAACAAACAAAACAACAACACATTTTAAAGCATTGGGCGAAATCAATCATACATACAAAATCATGTGCAAAGGGCTTTTGTATAGAAAAACAACAATAACAATTGATTACAACAGTTAAATACAACAACAACAACAATAGAATTATTGCAAACACAATGATTTATGCATGTGATGATGGCCATTTTTTCACTGATTTATTTAAATAAAATCTTGATTTTAACACTGGTTCTTATAATATAATTTAATAACTTTAATATTCATTTACATTAGGACGTTTATTATTTGTTTAATTTATAAAAATTTACTACACTTTAACTATATATAAAAGGCATTAAAAGACGAAGCGAAATTAAGAACAACAGTCTTAAGAAGCGTACGCGTTGATACTAAAGATTTATTTACAGCGTTGTCAACTTTGAAATTTCGAAACGCACCAAAATGGAGAAAAAAGCGCACCATTTACAAAAAAACGCATCAAGTTAAGAATTTCGTTTTTGTTTCAAATATTTATTGAATTTATTTGAAATTTTTTAATATCATAAATTCTATAAAAAACTTTTTATTAACGATTATTAGTAAAAGTAATAATAGTAAAAGCCTTTTTTTAATAAATGAGCTAATAAAGATAAAATAAGCATTTAACCACTCAAAATTTAACTCACAATATGATATTCGGAACTAAAGTACTAATTGGTAAAAAAGCTAATTTCAGTACATATTTGGTACTTTTTTTATATATTTTTATTTTCTAGTTAAAGAACTTCTATTTGATTTTTTCCAATAAAATTTGTAAGGATCCCATGGAACTCTAACCCTGGTTGTTCGTCTACAGTGCAGTAGACTAAACCATCAGGTTATACAAGAATTTTTTTTTACATGTTTAAAATGTTAATTTGATTTTCAAACAAAGATTTTTGAAGAATTTGATTTCATTTATCATACATTCGTATTTAAAACATGTACATGTTTTCATCGTATAGATATCATGAGTTATGAATTATTAAAAAACTGCAATTAAAAATTAGTTAAAATAAAGATTTCATCACATTTTCGAAAAAAAAAAATAAAAACGCACCGAAATACAAAAAAAAAAGTTTGCAGTGTTGAATGAAATGGTACTGAAACAGGTGTACATATATTATTGTAGAAAGATTTTTTTTTCACACTGAAACAAAAAGTTGTGTTGAATTTGCTTTGGTGCCACCAAAAATTAAAAAGCGCACCAAATTTAAAAAAAAAAGCGCTCCGCGCACCAACTAAAGAATTTTTCGCACCAAAAATTTAAAAAAGCCCCAAAAATAGTGCGAAACGCACCAATTTGACAACGCTGTTTATTTAGATACTAGAGCAGAGTTGCCAGTAATTTAGGCGTTTATTAGACGAAAGGTGTTTATTAATGAAGTTATTTGTGTTTTTGGTAGTAATAGGATTTAGTTAAATAGGATTTAGTTAAATAGGATTTTAAATTAATTGCACTGGTAATTATTTAAAAATAATTCAATTATATACATATTTATTTTTAAAAAAACAGCCTTTTGAAATCATTTGGATAGACATAATAGCATTTTTTGGAAAATATAACATATGTAGTTCCTGAGATATGGGCATCCAAATTTCGAATATTTAATATGTTGTGCATTTGTCATTTTTTATTCACTTTGGTCAATATACATATACATACATATTGTTAATTTGCTAGATTTTTAAAACAACTTTTACATGATACATATAGGTATAATTATTAAATTTTTAAATTCATTAGTCAAAATTAAAAATATTTTTTTTTAAATTTCAGTTTACTCAAAAGATGACAGATTAATTAATATATAATAATATATTAAATATTAATAATATTATTGTCAAGACTTTAAGCCTTTCATTATTTTTTTTTTAAGAGAAGTAACACATGATTTTAGTTATCTTCTGAATCGTAACTTAACCAGTGACCATAATATTATTGCAAACTTGTAAAAATGTTGACATTGCTGTGGTAAACATGTACAACTATTAAGAGCAATTATTATTTTTATTTGAACTGTTAATTTTAAATCGTTGATATTTCTTTTCTTTCGGCTCGAGTACTATAAGTGGTACACATAAAAATTGTCGACGAAAGTGGACAACAAACATAATAAAATGTATTCAGGTTTTTGCGACGAAGTCTTGACATGAATACGAAAAAACTAAAGAAAAGGAGGCAACATGTAAATAAATGGAAAAATGATAATTATAGCAAATTTCGAACCACCGGTAACACTGGTTAAAGGATTGATGTTTGACTGTTGGCTAGCGGGCACCGCAGTGGTGCAGAGGGTAATACTATGTTTCCACGACGACTTGAATCACCTGCTTCGCCTTCTGAATCATGTTTATTAATCATGCTGTTTACATGACTAATAAACTTGATTTGATTTGACAGTTGTCCTTAATAAACAAACAGAATAAAAAAACAGAATTTACAATTTGTTGAAAATAATTTTTTTAATGGACAAACAAAAGTGGGTGGAAATTAGTTAGCTTATTTGAAAAAAAAAAACATACATTCGTACGTATTTACTTTCTTTACTTCCAGCAACAAGAAAATAATTTGCTTTGTTTACAATAATACTAAATTTGTACAGCTAGTGCAGATAAACTTGCTATAAAAATTAGAGAAGAGTGCAATTTTTCGTGCTTCGCAAGTAGATTCAATATGAATCTACTTGATTCGCTTTAAAAGAGTGAGGTGCTTAATAAATAAATAAAAAAATTAAAAAATTGTTAAAAGTTTCAAATGTAAGTAAAAAATTATTAATAAAATAAAAAATGCCAAAGTTGCGGAAAATAATGTTTCTACACTTAAAATTGTTGCTGCATAATTAGTTTATAAATTGTAAAAAAAAAAATCTAAAAAGCACTAAAGGCACTAGTGAAAAATTGAAAAAGCACTAAGTTAGTGCTTTTTCTGAGTTTGGCACTATGCATAAAATTTTGGCGTTTTGAGGTATCAAAAAGCACCATAAATAGTGCCTAAAGCACTAAGTTGGCATCGCTGGTACATATATGTACATATATAAAAATTTTAATTGCATAAATAACTTACCTTAAATACAAATGAAATTAACTTATTACATATTTTTAAATTAAACGCCCGAACCGATTTCCGTTTTATTTACACTATTTATAAAATTGACAACTCTACCACGTACAAATATCAAAAACATAACTTCAGTTTCTACATGAAGTTTACTCTTTCTTGCTCTGCTCTGCTTTTATTATTTTAATTTTGCTCTTATTTGCTCTTTATATTTTTACTAGCAACAAACAAAACAACAACACATTTTAAAGCATTGGGCGAAATCAATCATACATACAAAATCATGTGCAAAGGGCTTTTGTATAGAAAAACAACAATAACAATTGATTACAACAGTTAAATACAACAACAACAATAGAATTATTGCAAACACAATGATTTATGCATGTGATGATGGCCATTTTTTCACTGATTTATTTAAATAAAATCTTGATTTTAACACTGGTTCTTATAATATAATTTAATAACTTTAATATTCATTTACATTAGGACGTTTATTATTTGTTTAATTTATAAAAATTTACTATACTTTAACTATATATAAAAGGCATTAAAAGACGAAGCGAAATTAAGAACAACAGTCTTAAGAAGCGTACGCGTTGATACTAAAGATTTATTTACAGCGTTGTCAACTTTGAAATTTCGAAACGCACCAAAATGGAGAAAAAAGCGCACCATTTACAAAAAAACGCATCAAGTTAAGAATTTCGTTTTTGTTTCAAATATTTATTGAATTTATTTGAAATTTTTTAATATCATAAATTCTATAAAAAAAACTTTTTATTAACGATTATTAGTAAAAGTAATAACAGTAAAAGCCTTTTTTTTAATAAATGAGCTAATAAAGATAAAATAAGC
This sequence comes from Bellardia pandia, assembly GCA_916048285.2. Taxonomy (NCBI): domain Eukaryota; kingdom Metazoa; phylum Arthropoda; class Insecta; order Diptera; family Calliphoridae; genus Bellardia; species Bellardia pandia. The sequence goes on along the minus strand of OU696531.1, from coordinate 92,875,666 downwards.
ATTTAACCACTCAAAATTTAACTCACAATATGATATTCGGAACTAAAGTACTAATTGGTAAAAAAGCTAATTTCAGTACATATTTGGTACTTTTTTTATATATTTTTATTTTCTAGTTAAAGAACTTCTATTTGATTTTTTCCAATAAAATTTGTAAGGATCCCATGGAACTCTAACCCTGGTTGTTCGTCTACAGTGCAGTAGACTAAACCATCAGGTTATACAAGAATTTTTTTTTACATGTTTAAAATGTTAATTTGATTTTCCAACAAAGATTTTTGAAGAATTTGATTTCATTTATCATACATTCGTATTTAAAACATGTACATGTTTTCATCGTATTCATGAGTTATGAATTATTAAAAAACTGCAATTAAAAATTAGTTAAAATAAAGATTTCATCACATTTTCGAAAAAAAAAAATAAAAAACGCACCGAAATACAAAAAAAAAGTTTGCAGTGTCGAATGAAATGGTACTCAAACAGGTGTACATATATTATTGTAGAAAGATTTTTTTTTCACACTGAAACAAAAAGTTGTGTTGAATTTGCTTTGGTGCCACCAAAAATTAAAAAGCGCACCAAATTTAAAAAAAAAAGCGCTCCGCGCACCAACTAAAGAATTTTTCGCACCAAAAATTTAAAAAAGCACCAAAAATGGTGCGAAACCAAGTTGACAACGCTGTTTATTTAGCTACTAGAGCAGAGTTGCCAGTAATTTGGGCGTTTATTAGACGAAAGGTGTTTATTAATGAAGTTATTTGTGTTTTTGGTAGTAATAGGATTTAGTTAAATAGGATTTAGTTAAAAAGGATTTTAAATTAATTGCACTGGTAATTATTTAAAAATAAATCAATTATATACATATTTATTTTTAAAAAAACAGCTTTTTGAAATCATTTTTTGGAATATATAACAGATGAACAGCCAAAAGTTCTAAATAAGATTAAATTCTAGTTTATGAGCGCCAGTCCGAATCGTTATTTTTACTAAAGGTTATGCTAACCGACCCATAGTTACTGAGATATGGGCATCCAAATTTCGAATATTTAATATGTTGTGCATTTGTCATTTTTTATTCACTGTGGTCAATATACATATACAGTATACCACGGCTAAATACCCGACGCTTAATTACCTTTTTCGCTTATTTACCTCGCACTGTAAATCCCCATAAATTTTTCATACTTTTTCAAACAAAAGTATGCGGTTTAATACCTTTCGCTTAAATACCCAATTCGTGTAATTACCTCAAAAAAAATTCCCAACACTGATATATTCCTTGATGCATATTCGTTTATTTGCTTCAATATATCTTTTTTACATAACTTTTTAAATTTCTTATAAATACCCAATGTGGGTAACTAAATAAAAAATTCCCAGCACTGATATATTCCTGGATTTTTCTCAAAGTGCCTTTTTTAGACAACTTTTCCAGAACTTTTTATACGCAACTGTAAGCTTCATACATACCTAATTGTTTTCATTCAGTGTTGGTGGTAAAAATATTAAATTTAAAAATAAGTGAACAAGTGTAGTGAATTGAATAAAATTTAAAAAAGGATTTAACGAAATGGCTCCCAAGAAAACGTCCCTATCTATGAAGTAAAAACTTTTATTTACTTTTTCTGATATGAATTCCTATTCAATAAAATGTTTTGTTTAATTTTTAATTGTGTTTTCTTTATTTACTTTAATGCCAAGAAATGAAGTAAAATTCGCATAATGATCCCTTAAATAAAATTAAGCGTATTCGTATAAGTACCTCTGAGAGGTAAATAAACGTGGACGTTTAAATACCTTCCCCGGATAAATACCCAACAAATTTGGACATTTTTGGTGAGGTATTTATCCGTGGAATACTGTACATACATATTGTTAATTTGCTAGATTTTTAAAACAACTTTTACATAATACATATAGGTATAATTATTAAATTTTTAAATTCATTAGAGTCAAAATTAAAAATATTTTTTTTTTTAAATTTCAGTTTACTCAAAATATGACAGATTAATTAATATATAATAATATATTAAATATTAATAATATTATTGTCAAGACTTTAAGCCTTTCATTATTATTTTTTTTTTTAAAGAGAAGTAACACATGATTTTAGTTATCTTCTGAATCGTAACTTAACCAGTGACCATAATATTATTGCAAACTTGTAAAAATGTTGACATTGTTGTGGTAAACATGTACAACTATATTATTTCTCTGTGTGTAATAAGAAACGTTTATGTAAAAGGTTGTTTGATTGGACAAAGTGCAGAGATTCTTGCATTTCATATGCATCCTGTAGTATTATAGAATCTGATTAATGCACGCAAACCTGCCAACCAACTTGCTGATGTCAGAATTCAGGGTTCATCTAAATAATTGAACAAAATGCAGAAGTAAAATACAGATACATACATATGTAGTAGACGTGTACCTAAAGTTTACTGACTGTGCATAACCAGCATATTGCAAGCAGAGACTTTGAAAACTCCTTCCAAAGCACCCTTAAGTCTGACGACCAATTGAAAGATAAACGTAAAAAAAGAGAATACCAGAAGATCATTAACAATGTTGCGTGGCTCTATTCGATTTGCATATGATTGTATAGACGGCAGTCATGCATGAACGACACCATTCCATACAATCATATCAAGCCACCTTTGTCTACATCGCTTTTAAGCAGAAGGCAATAAGGCAAGAGTCTTTGAATTCATGACATCGCTTTAAAGAAGTAGTAACTAGATATTTGTTAAAATTACGGGCATAAGTGTTAAATTCATTACAGCTAAAAAATCTGCAAACAACCATTTGAAAAATTGTTATTTTCTTAACTACTATTCGTTGCATAAATAATCGACATTTATTGCTGAAATTCCTTGTATTCAAAGAAATTAAAGCTAAACAAAATTTGCATCTAGCAAACAACAAAAAATTCATTGAAATACTGTCACATCTAGAAGATTCTACTTGGAAAATTACGTCAATTTCAATTTAATTTATGTAAATGTTTTTTTTTTTATATAATATTTGTATTGTTAAAATCCCATATATGTAAATATCTGCTAATAAATTAGTTAAATATTGTATGTATGTATTTCTCGCTGGATTCAGTCTGAGTTTTACCTCAAACAAAAATTACTAATAAATATTGTAAATAATGAAAATAAACATAATTATTGCTTGTTATTGATGTTAAATTCAAATACACCTATACCTCGCGTTTCGAAGTTGCGTTGCTGTTTAATTTGTATGTACTAATTTTCACTGTGCGTCGTTAGATTTCCGAGGTTGCGTTATTTTGGCTTCGAGTCTTTAATTTTTTTTTGAAATGTTTGCAAAATCTGCAACATTATTAGATGCTAAAACAATGGCCCGTAAAAGAAGTGTTTTAATGATCAAAATAGAGTCCTTGCTTTCTATTTGGATTGAAAATCAAGTTGCGCAGAGAATACCACTACGTAAAATGGTATTTCAGACGAAAGCAAAAATCTTATTTTATATCCAACATTTATTTTACGTTGAAAAAAAAAACATTGGACCAATTTTTTCTGACAGAAAGCCGACAACTTAGTATTTTCGTAACTCTAACTTCGATCTTTACATGGTTTGCTATAGAAAATCTTAATTCACTTTGCGTCGTTTCAATTTGCGTCGTGTATATTAATTTAAAGTTTTGAGTTGAAAACACAGCACAAGATTTTTTAAATTAATGTGATTTATGGCGTTTTCTTTTCTGGCAAAAATGTTACACGTTTTTCCCATTTCGCATCTTTTTTAATTTTTTTGTGTTCTTTTCTGAAAATATGTCAACACTGCCATAGTGTAGTGTGTTCTTTTCTATAAATGTCACATTATAAATTAAAAAAATGGTGCACCTTTCACACTCTGTATTTTTAGAGGGGGAGAATCGCACGATAAAACAGCTGATCAGTGACGCCAACTTTTGAGACTCAAAACGCGTAAACATTTTTGAAAAAAATGGCTAAATGGAAAAAAATCCATATAAAACCACATCCAATTTTCTTTTTGCGCTAAATCTAGCCCGAAAAGGACTAAGTTGGCATCGCTACAACTGGCAATTGTTTTGTTTATGAATGTGATTTGTGTTAAGAAACAACAAAAATATTACTACTTTTTTATGTGCTGAAAAAATTTTGGATGACTTGTTTTTATATGATTATGGAAAAGTGAAAGGCTTTATAGAGAACGTAATCATTAATACTCTGAAGTTGATGTATGTCAAATTTCATAGGACATATTCTTATATACATATGTAATGTATGTTTATATATATAAATTTTATAGTTTAAGAAGAATTTGCGAATTAGTCGGGAAGGTGCCATTGGTCTTTTTGATAAATATTCATTCAGGTATGTGATGGAAAACGATAACGATAACGACTGAGTTTTTGAAGTCCATTTTAAAGTACATATTTCTAATTAAATTTTTAAAATTTTTGTTTTAAGATTCTCTTTTTTTTAATTCCTTTACATCGGCGTAGGTAGGCCTTTTTCCTGGGGGATCTTTTTTGAACACTTTTTAGTAAAAGCTATGGAAAATTGTTCAAATAAAAAAATGCAATAAAAGAATAAAAATTCTGGGGGTGGCTAAATTTTTTCTGGGGGGGGGCTTAGCCTCCCCCAGACCGGGCTATCTACGACGATGTTCCTTTATTAAATTACAAGATTGATACAATTTAAGCTATAATAAACAATAGTAACAATATTTGCCGATATGTACATACTATGTATATACAAAGTCCCAACATTGGGCTCTCCAGTATAATTGATATAAGGTTATAATTACATACAGTTAAAACCGGATAAGTGCAACACGCATAAATGCAAAAAACGCTTAAGTGCAACGTGTTTCGAAGACATAAGCCTCTTTTATACTTTATCATTTAAAAATGCACGGATAAGTGCAACACGGATTAATGCATAAAATGCATAAATGCATAAAAATTTTAAGCCTCAAGAGACATTTTTAGTACAACATAGTATGCATAAATGCACAACTAAAATAGAACTGATTTTTTAGGTGTTGGTATTTGCACTCTTGATCACAGAAAAAAATGTATGTGTTAATAGTTTACCGTTTACCGTTGCATATCAAAGTTTACACGTTAACGCTTTTTTCGTAAATTATGGTAAGGTTATAGATCGCTTCCGCTTTTTACTGAATTCCATCTTTAACATTGCTGAAACCGGGATAACAACTTTCTGTGGTATTGAAAGTGCTGCTGGTACCACCCTTCCACCTGTATTAATTTTCCCACGAATTAAGTTTAAAGACAGTTTTTTGTATAGTGCTCCTGCTGGAAGTCTGGGATTATCCTCGAGAAATGGATGGATGACAGCTGAATTATTTGTAAGTTTTGCAACACATAGTAAATACTTCGGGCTGCTCAATAATGAAGAAAATTCTGTTGATCATGAATAATCATGTAAGCCACGTTTCGATCGAAGCAATTAATTGCTATGCTAACATTTCCGCCTCATTGTTCCCAGCGCCTTCAGCCGATTGACGTCGGCGTGTATGGACCATTCAAATCAGCAGTAAAGATTGCATTTATTGACTCGATGAGGACGAATCCTGGCAAGGCCATTACTATTTACAATGTGGCCGAACTTGCTAATAAAACATTTAATAAAAGTTTCACTTTTTTCCTTTAAAAAGGCTGCATTTGTTACCGATCAACCTGAGACAATCCATCACAAGCATATGTTCCACCAGCACAAATACTTTCCGCGACAACTGAAATTACTCCAGAAATCGTCAGGCCTTTTTTAAAATCCGGTCCAAGGAAGTCTCAAAATAGACGAAAACGAGGAAGGTCATCTATTCTTACCGACACGCCTGAGAAGACAGATGAAGAAAATGAAAGAAACGAAACAAAAGAAACAAGTTAAAAAAATATTAATTTCATCGTCGGATTCAGATATCGATGTTCCCAATAACATGATATTGGAATCAGAGGAAGAGCCTGGACTTGATGAAATCAATGATGAGAGCAATGAATCACCTTTAATTGACCAAGATATTTTGAAAGAGAACGACATGGTTTTGGTTAAATTTACTACACTCAAGAAGCAAAATGAATTTTATGTTGCCAAAATTGTCACCGTCCACGGTTTTCAAGATTTCGATATTACGTTTCTAAAACGAAAGAATGACAGATAGATTTACTTATCCCGATTTACCGGATATTAACCAATTCAACGAAACGAAATAGTGGCAAGATGCTCCAACCAGAAGAACTCCCGGGATCATCTCGATCAGCAAGTTACATAAACTTTAATATAAACTTCTCCAAATACAACATGGGATAGAAATTAATTTTGTTATTTGTATTCAACTGTATTATAATTTTATTTTTTTTAATTTTCTGAATTGTATGGAATTATTCTATTATTTTCTTTTTAAAAAAATATAAAAATATATATTTTAACTCCTTCTTTGTGTTTATGCATCAATTGCCAAATTTTGAATGGTGTCCATATTAGCGCCTAGTAAAATCAATGGTCAAATGGACAAATATAAACTCTTTTAAAAATTCTTTGATTTATTTTTCTGTAACTAAAAAAATTTTCATTTATCCAATAATTGTATAATTGCAATATTTGTGCACTTATCCGAGGTTAGCATAAATGCAAAGAATGGATAAGTGCACAAAAAGTTGAGCGAAAACCGATGTGCATTTATCCGTACTTTACTGTATTTTGTTTTTACAAATAAGATAATAAATTGCGCACTACAAATGAAGAATATATAAATTAACTTCTAAAACTCACTCGCTATCGTTATCGTTTTCCATCACATACCTGATTGTCTTATTTCAAGCGATCTTAACAGGGAGCTATCTGCTTCTTCTTTTCTAACAAAAAAAAAAAAAAAAAAACAAAAACAGCTGTACATGAAAAAAAAGTGTTACACTGTTGTGATTTTATGTTCTATTCTGACCATTAAAAATGCGACATCTTTAAAATGTGGGGTAAACATTATAAAAATGTACATAATAACGGTGTAACATTTTATTTCAGCAAAGAAAACACCATTAGTGACATAGACAATGAATGCATATGCTTGGGTGAAATGTTATGACTAGAATCAGTGTTGCCATTTTAGAAATAAAGAAAAGCGTCAAGTGCATAGTAAAAACGGGTAAAAAGGGTAAAAAATTACAAAAAAAAAGGATAAAAAGCGCCAAAAAATTTTGGTATCGTGTTGTTTTGCTTTGTAAATAACACCTAAAAAAAGCTTAAAATTGGCAATAAAACAAAGGGTAAAAAAACAAGAAACTTTGAATATCAAAAAGCATGTTAAAATTTTTAAATAAATAATTAATTTTATTATCAATTCAGTTACCAGGAGTAAACAAAAAATTAAAATAAAATAACAATTCATAAAAAACAAAATATAAAGTTTAATAGAAAAACAATTTAATTTTCAAATACATCTGTTTCATAATCAAAACAGATTTAATGAAATATTCAGCCCTTTTATACGTTTGATTTGAATTAATTTTTAAGTAAACACTTGAAGGTAATTTGTAATTGCAACAACAAACTTTTGGCTGAGTTTAAAGAAATTCGGTTTCTGATCTTTGGTTTAAAAAAATTCATTAAACTAAACGTTCTTTCGATTTCGGCATTTGAGTAAGGAAAATAAAGTATACGAATAACAAAGTCAGCTAGTTCATGAAAAGGATTTTCTCCCAAATAATTTTTAAAATTGTAGACTTTAATCCAAAATTCAACAGTTCTTTCAATATTTTTCCATTTTTGCAACGCTTTAGGGAAATTTCTATTTTATTTATTACAAACGAATCATCACTGAAGTTTTGTATGAAATCAATAATATCCGCTTCGCTATTTTTAAAAGTATTGTCAACACTAAATAACGATATTTTTGAAGCAATTTAAAATTTGAAGATCGATACGATAGCTTATTCGATCACGAATGCGGTAATTTGGCCACAGGAGATTTCCATTAGCAAACAGGTATTTTATAATGCTACCACATTTATATAAGAAATTTTTAACGATGCCATATTTTTATTATGTGTAAAATAATGTAACGTCAAATAATTTGACGTTTCTTAAACTACCGCTGAAAACTAGGTGGATTAAAAAAAGTTTGAATGTTATTAAAGTTCAACTAAACCACTAACAAACCAAGTTTAATCTTTCTCCTAAAAACTGTCCCTAAATAGCATTCATTTAAAAATATTTGTACAGCCTCAATTTACTTTAATTATTGGTTATTGTTAGCCTTATCCATATTGCGTGCAACATATGGATTCCGTGTGAAAAGAACTGCTCATGTTTTAAGGCTAATCAAGCCTATTTTAGATACCCTGTTGTAAACTGAGAGCGTGTTAGTTAGGGACTCTAAGGCGTAATTAATAATAAAACATTTATAATATGTATAATTAAATGTTTATATGGTCATAATCATGTGTAAGAGCAGTCACTGGCATATACCATATTTGCCGGACGATGAGACGCACCTTTTTACTCTGAAAATTTGACCTAAAATCTGGGTGCGTCTTATGGTCCGATGCGTCTTATCGTCCGGCAAATGCGGTACTTTTTAAAGATAATTTCATTTAAATGTTGGCCGCAACTACGCTATTGACGATCCGTTTTGAAACAAACAATTTTTCAAACGATTCCAAGTCTTGAATCCAGACAGGCCTATTGAATAAGACTTTTGACTGCAAATAACTCATTCATTAAAGTTAATGTTAACTCAACAAGGAGAACTCATGACACAATTCTCAGAATTCGCCAGAGTCATGCCAATTGTATTTGTTTATCTAAATCTTTAAACAAATTTCTCGTTGGCTTAGAACATAAATCATTAGGAGCATCAATCAATTATTGAATACAGTAATGAATGAAATGTATAAACATTCTAAAACGTATAAACAATACAACACGTACTGACTATTGTTCACACGAGGGATCCCAAAGCAAATTTTCAAATTCCGAAAAAAAAAACTCAAGTGGTTTTTTGCAGCTGAAAGCGTTAAATATATTCAAAACTACCACAAAGCATATTGTTGACACAAGGCATTATTTCAAACGCCAACAGCATCCGTTTTAACAATAATGAGTTTACCTCAAATATACATATGTATGTGTGTATGAAAGTATAAAATTTGCTAACATTTTTTTTGGTTTTATTTACTTGGGGAGTTTTGAAATGAACGTAATAAACAATTTAAATCAATAAACTAACAAAATATACCTCTTGAATTTGAATATCGAAAATTAATGACAAATTTGTTATTTGTTCGAATTTCAATTTTTCTTTAGCTCAGCCAGTATGTGAGTGACTGACTGTCTGTTTGTTTGTTTTGTTTATTTACGGCTTTAGTGATGAACTGTCATTGGAAAAATAAAAACAAAAATTGTTGCGTAGTTTTAAGTACAGGCGTACGAACCGTTGTCATACATACAAACATATACATATCGTTGGTCTCATGTAGAAAGGCCCTAACTCGCTATTTTTTCGAAATTTGTTTTTTTTGCGATTCCAATGCATTTAACGCAAATACACCACCTCACAAAAATTTATTGCAATAGTGTAAAAAATAACGCTTTTATAAGCAGTTGTACAAAAAAAGTTACATGTTGAATATTACAGTTTCCTTTATGTTTTTACTTTCTCCTGTAAAGTTTCAAATATGCGAGTTAGGGCCTTTCTACATGAGACCATCGATATGTATGTAGGTATGTATATTCCATACAAAACAAAAACAAACTAATAAATCTTGCAAATAAATATTCTTTGTACCTATGGAGTGCATGATGGCATGTTGTAGTAACGAAATTTGAATACACCAAGACCTCACTTTGCATCGGGGTTACGTTCCAAAAAAAACACGTCTTATTTGCCCCTAACCGCGATGTCTAAAAGGTAAGCAGCTTAGCTTAAACAATTGCTTCGTGTAAATTGATACTAGGTCTTTACAAAGTTTAATTTTAGCTTCTATCGTAGGCCTTTCTTCCGTCTAAATATTGTTTGAATCATAGGTCTTCCTATAGTTCAATATAGGTCTTTACAAAGTTCAATTTTACCTTCAATCGTAATTATTTTTATAGATCAGTTTTAACTTTAATTGAAAATCTTTATCAAGTTCAATTTCAGCTACAATCTTACGTCACTACAAAGTTTAATTTTAGCTTAAATTGTTAATCTTTACAAAGTCAAAATTTAGCTTCAATCGTAGGTCTTGCTATGGTTCGATATATGTAAGTCCCAATTTACACTAAGCAATTTTTATTAAAAAGATTGATACAATTTATTGTTTGAAATTTCTTCGGTGTTCACACAACACAATTTTATTGCTTAAATTTTCTCGCTCGTACTTTTATTTGAGAGTATATATACATTTGTATACACATTTGGAATACGAATAAGATATTAACACGAATTATCTTCCCCTCACCCCGATGTCTAAATGGTAATCAGCTTAGCTTAAAGAATGGCTTCCTGTAAATTGGGAATTTGATAAAAGAACAAATTCATCCTCAGGGGCCCATTAAGGACTTTTCGAGCCATTTCTCTCTTTTCACAAAGCAAGTCTTCAAAGGTTGCAAAATCTACACTGGTTTATCTCAACATCAAGTAATTATGTAGTTGGTATCTCAGACCGCAACGTCTCGCCAATAATCCATTATGGCCTTTCCGAGTGATAGAAACTTTTTAGATCTTTGTTTGGACAGAGAGTAAGTAAGCGTTTTGAATGCCTAAGCCAGGCAAATTACAAAGCAACCCAAGAAGGATGCGTAATGCCAAAGCAAGGTTCAGGTCATATGAATGCGATAAGATAACTGAATATTAAGCAAATTTATATTCAAACCAAGAACGGATTCCAGCAGTATGTTAAAATAATATTTAGGTTCTTCAAACGCTACGGATGCCTCTATCAGTCTGACAATCGATTCGTTCGTTCCGGGCTAAATCTTCATGATCAGATACCCAGCACAAACTCAGTTCATTGTGTGCACTAAGTTGAATTAAATATGCAACACAGTCCATGACAATACCAGACCTCATTGAAAGATGAGGCCCTAAGTGCAGCCAGTCTATTCCATACTTCCAAATCTCCTTCTCAATATATGAAGAATGGCACCAATTTCCATCTCAAATATTGATAGCCCAGCACAATTTCAACGCATTTTGCTTAATGAGTTCATTAAAAAATGCAACGCATTTTATAGCAACACAAGGTTAAGTGACTTATTTTCCTAACACTCATCAATCGACTACTCCAATACACTGCAGCTTTAAACATAAGTTAATGTACTCAAGTTTTTACATATTACGATCTTTAAACGGCCAGGAATTGTAAACCGTAGGAAAATTTTTATACCCTCCACCACCATAAGTGGTGAATGAGGTTAAAGTATATATATTCTTGATCATTATGGAATTCTAAGTCGATTGAGCTACATATGTTCGTCTGTCTGTGTAAAACACTCTCACGTCTAAAAGAAACAACCAAAATCAACAAGGTTTACAAAAAACCGTGAAATTTTGTAAACCTTATTTTTATGATAACAGAAGAAAGTTTGAGGAAAATAGTAAGAATTGGTCTATGATTTCTCTCAGCCCCATACAAATATCTTGCCGAAATATGGCTTAATGATAAATAAATGCCTGTAAAATAGGAATATGAATACAAAATTCAGAAAAAATAAGTACCATGTAAAAAGAAATCGCAAACCTAAATTTGTTTTGTTCAGTCCATGTTTGACATTAGACCCCACATAAAGGCCACATCTAAAATACACTTAAATACGTATAAATCTGGTACAAATTTCACACAATTAATTATTATAGATACATTGTTGTAACTAAATTTTATGATGGTCGATCCATAATTGGTCATAGCTCCCATATAAGAACCACATCTGAAAAAGTCATTAATCTTTATATATATCGTATAAATTTCGGCACCGACTCAAAACTTTGAACAAATCATTTAAATATACACAAAAATCATCCAACAAAATTTTGTGAATTTTGGTCTATTTTTAACCGTATGCCCCATATAAAGCCCTCTTCCGAAAATCACTTTAATACTCATAAATCTCTTATAAAAAACGATATCGATCCAAAATTTTACACGGAGCATTTTCATACATGCGAAATAAGGTCTACCCTAAAATTCACGTTAATACTAATATGTATCCTAACAGTTATTACGTTGAAATTCGATATGAGATATCCTCATATGCATAAAATTCATTGTTCTAAAATTTAAGAACTTCGGATGAGTTGTCATAGCTGCTATATAAAGACCATTTCCGAAAAACAATTTAACCCACAAAAATGATGGAGGAGCAAGCCATATGAGTCCGAAAGAGTCTTTTCTGACACCTTTTTCGGAGCGTTAACGCTCTTTATGAGCTCAAAAAACAATCATAATTGCTCCGAAAACCTTCAGAAAAGAGGGTCATTACATTCGGAAATGGTTCGTCAGAAAGAGCTCTTAGATAATGCCAGAAAAGAGTTTTTATGAGGGTTTTTTTGGGCTCTGTGTAATCTTGTTTTTGTCATTCTTGTGTGGTACAGCTATGTTTTTTTTTTCTTCAAAGCACAAATAACAGGACAACAACGCTTTGGTACACACATACATAATTAAGTGGAATTTCTGAGTCAGACTGCTTGCCGACTCAGGACAGTAACAAGCAAATATTTCTTTCGGTCCGAAAATGCTCTTTTGTTGGACTCTTTTCTGACGGCTTTTTCAGAGCGCTCCTAGAATGGTATGCTGGGTTGTAGAAGAAGGTTTTTCTTAGCGAACGTAATTTTTAGACCGTTTTCGTTGAGTCTTCTTTCGACAGTTCGAGTAGAAATATTTAATTCTAGTTCCTTCTTTTATCTCTGGCTGTCGTAAAAGAATTTCTTTTTGCTAAAATTGCAATATGATCATCGATCGTCTAGCTTCGTTCTCTACACATTTGTTTGACTTTCTTATTTTACACAAAGCAAATTTTTTTCTGACCGCACATGCCGATATCTTATACTTAAAACTCAAAGCTTTCTGGTTCATCCCATTTTCGCGATCTAGTACCAACAAATCTTTTTCCTTTTCGTTTAAAGTTCTCATTTGGTTCTAACCTTATTTTGTGTATATGTAATAGCGTAGACAGACGACAGCGTTAATTTGCATTAGCAGTCTTAATTCAAATGAACTCGTGAATTATCACCATTCTAATGCGCATTAGGTTAGACGTAAATGCACAAAATCAGAGTGAATTTATACTGCATTTAGCTATTTCAATATGGCAACATCGTCCAAAATCAATCATATGTTATCAAATTGTTTACTATTGTAAAAGAAGAAGACAATTGTAAAATTACAATAATAATAATAAATTTCCACAATTGCCTTTCTCTTATTTCAGAGTGTCCTACTGCGGTCCCCACTTGTAGCAACACGTTGAGGTTGATGGTTGCTAGTGCATTATTTTAGCATTATGGAGCAGTTTCAGCAAGAGTAATTTCAGCTGTTTTTCAAATAAATACTGATTTCTCACCAAATGCCAAACAAATTTTTTCATAATTAAACAGTTGTTTACAAACAAACAGCTGTTTACTAAATGCAGAAACTGTCGTCTGTCAGGGTAAAATCTTAATTCACTTAGTGAGATTTTAATCCAAATTAACGCTGTCGTCTGTCTAAATTAAAGTTAAATAAATAAGTGCTTCACTATAATTCATTATTTTTTAAAAACTTAGCACAAATTTAAAAAAAAATCAGGAATACGAGTACAACTCTCATTTTAAGGTTAACAGAAAACCGCACTTTAAAAAATTGCAAGGTTTATGTAAATAATTCAGATACTCCAACAAATAATGGGACTGTGAATAATTAGTAAATAATACAGATAGGAAAAAATTAACCAAAAAGGAATGAAGAAGGTTACAAAACTGCGCTTTATTTTGTTCGACAATATTGGGTGTTTACTTCATATTGACGCTCACAGTATATTGAATACAATGATTTCGGTATGAACAGTGGAGATGATTGTTGACGTTGTCCAATTCTAACAACATTATTTGTGTCTGACTTTTTTCAGAAGCAGATAAAAAACATATCAGAAGCTTCAATAGATTCTCTCGCTGATGATAATAAAAAGTTCTAAATTACAATGAGCAGTGAATTCAATTTTGCAATTTATCAAATATTTATAGAAAAAATTGTTCTGTGAAAATGTTGTTTTATAAACATTTGAAAACTTTAAAAATTGATTGTGATTGTGGGGGTGTGTTTAAATTTTAAACTTTAAAATAAGAAAAATAAATTTGTAGCAAACTTGTTTAAAACAAATTGTTAAATAAGCTGTAAATGGTAAGAAGCCAAATTGAGTTATTATGTTTAGATGACTTGTATGGACATGAATAAAACATGATTGTTTTAAAACTAAAATTGTTGAGTTTTATTGTTGTCAACAAGCCTGCCAAATTGCTGAGGTTTTTTCTTTCTATTTCACTTTACTGTCACATGTATGTATAACTTTCACTCCTACACAATTCACTTTTAAACTTAATTTATTTACTCACTCTTCAAAGAAATGTTCCATGGCTGTTTGATTAACATAACCAAACAACCATTTCTGTTCCTTTTTAGCAAAATCACAAGAGTTTACAAAAATCTTAAGACTAGCCCTGTCTAAATCCAAACAACGTTGAGTAAAATTTGATTTTCCCTGTATAAACATTTGCGTATTGCGATCATAATACCAATATTGATTACCGCCCAAATTATGACAAGGCCACAGCCAAATGGGTGCCCGAGAAGACCAAGTTTGAACTTCCAAACAGTTTTCTTGATGACGTAGATCATGACGAAAGCTTAAGTGAAACTTTTGCGCAGCATAGGGGTATTTGAGATCAGGAGAGCAGGGTTTTAATACATCGTTTAAGAGCTGACGTCTTTCGGTGGAGCCTAAGTCTAGGCAGTGGTCGGGCAGAGCTAGACTTTGTATGGCACCCAAGGCAAAATCGCTGGGCTTAATGGGAGGATAAGCTTTTAACAGATCGGGTGCTATGTTGTTAAGAAACCATTTGAAAGATTTGCAATTTAGCTGCTTTCTTAATAGTTTCTGTTGGCTTAGATCGCCTGCTTCGATTTGATTAAGTTTGGGTATGTGTTCATATAAAAACTCCTTGTACTCATCCATCCAGACCTCAGCCACGCGTTTGTAGTTCTAGTATAAAAATAAATTTTTTAAGCTTTTGTTATTGTAGCAATTTTTTTTATGACATATTTACCTTGGAAATAAAATCATCTTTCCTCGTTGTATAGCTTACCCTAAATTCAGGATCCCGGTATAAATGTCCCACCCTAGAACAGGGCACTTCCAATAGCTTGCCACCGCATAACCATAATTTAAAACTCAATTCAAATTGTTCTGCACCCCAGATCTCTAAACCCTCATCATAGCCTCCTAATTGCCAGAAATAATCCTTCCTTATGGCAAATAAACCACCATTCATTATAGGATTATTATGAGGTCGAGGCTGTACATCTAAATCCTCTTTTAGCAAAGGCAATTGCACATAATTAAACTGCCAATTGAAACCTCCTCTCGAGGGCATAGAACCCTGATACTCCAAAGTATCATATTTGATGATATCTATAATGGGGGTGGTACAAGTTTTATTATATTCTGCAATGGGCGCCAGCAAGGGTGGCAACCAATTCTCATTAACTTCAACATGGGCATCTAAAAATACTAAAACTTCTCCCTGTGCCTCTTTGGCTCCCTTCAAGCGGGCTCTAATCAAACCCTCTCTATGAGCGAGATGTAAGATTTTGACTTTATCTGGGAATTGTGTCGCTATATGCTGATCGATTTCTATATTCGGCTCACTATTGTCATCAACTAATATAATTTCTGTTAACAACTCGAAAGGAGTTTTATTCCGAATTGTGTAAAGAGTTCTTAGTAAAACAGTAGCCTGTTCATTGTGATAAACTATTATAATACTGCAGCTTGGTAAATGGACTGGATATAGTTTGGTTTTACAGCTGTAAATATAACAACAAGGGATTTTGTTTTTTTTTTTATAATTTTAATAAATTAAACGTTGCAAGCTTTGCGTAACCTACTTTAGCAATTATGATCATTATCAATGTTATAGAGTTGCTAAATGATGGGGTGTTAGTAGTCCTAACTAGGGATATGAAAAGGCAAAGTTTTTCTTTGGGGATTTTCAGAAATCCCACGTAATTCAAAATCAGTTATGGTAAGTTTCTAAAGCATCAATCGTAGCTCTTCCTGTATGTACTTCAAATTTAGCTTCAATCATAGATTTGTTTGTAGATAAATTTGGTGTTGGACCAATATTTATTTGCGTTTCAAACATCAGAACAAATCCAATATACTACCCTCCCCACAATGGCGGTGTAGGGTATAAAAAGGTTGGAGTAAACCCTATTACAAGAATGATCTCTTTCCAATTCACACATTTAATATACTTTCATGAGAAAGAAGCCGCTTTACAGGATTGGGAGTTGTATTTGCCTATGGTAGACAGCAGTAGCGGAGAATATACGCCTAATTCTGTTTTTACACGGTTTTGATTAAACACGATTTGAAAATAAACAAATTAAAAATTTATTTTAGACGATTTCATTCCATTTAGCACGATTCAAAATCTTCTGGACTTAAAGTTTTTAGGTTAAATTTATTTTTTTTTGCGAAATTTAGTGGAATTCCCTTTTTGTGGATACAAGCGAATTTTGTCAAAGCAATTGTAAATAGCACAAATTTAGGGGAATTCTCTTTTAGTGCATACAATCATATTTATTTGTGACAGCAACTAGAATGTCTTAATATTTTCTGAACTATCGGACGTGTTTGCTAAAGTAATTTTTTACAGGCAAATTTGATTTTCCAACGTTACATTAGATTTAATTTTAATGCATTAAAGTAGGCCAAGAAATATTTTATATTTTTTTACATTTCTTTTAAGCTTAGAATGCATATCGTTTTGCTCTTTAATAACATTGATATTGATTTAATATTATAAACATGAATAGTTGTTCATAAAAAGTCCTTGTTTTTTTTACTAATTTCAATAGGTTTTAAATTTTGTACAAACGGTTGTCAGATCATACAATGTTGTCCGAAAAATAGTCAGAAAAAATCTAACAACCGTGTGAACTTAAAAAAAGCATTTTCAGTACATTGTAAGACAGATATCTAACAATGGTGTGAACATATTTTTTTGTCATTGTAAGATTGTTTTAAGACAATTGTCAAACACTTTTAATTGTCATATGTGCAAAGTTTATGCATCTGTCAATGGCAGCATTGTCAGAGAAATTATTTCTACATAAATAAATAAACAAACAAAAGTGTGAATTAATAACATTTTGGAAAAAAAAGTGGAAGAAAATTAAAGAAAATAAAAAATGGATTGCATTTATTTTTTGTTATTTTGTCTCTGTCTCCGCTACTTTCTATTGTTTCAATTGTTGTTTTTTATTCCACGACAATTTAAAATTTTTAAACACACACAATGAATCAAAACGAATTTGACAATCTTTGTCACACAACAATCCTACAACCATGGTGCAACTATACAAGGTGAATGCAGTAGCCCAGCTGACTGACTTTGTTTACAATTTACTTATGCCAAAAGTAATACTTTTTCAAGTGTTTTTGACAGTGGTACATTATTTTACACAAACAAAATGCCTATTGTTTCTGTTTTGTGTTGTATTTGTTGTCGATTTGCACTCACCTTGCACCATGCTTACAACTGTGTGAACTGACAATTACGGTTGACAGATAAATTCATTGTGTGCCAATGAAATTGTAAGGTTTTCTTACAGTCGTCCGAACTGACAATTTACCTTTTGCTAACAATTTTCAATGTCAGTACATTGCTAGATCTGACAACATTGTATGATCTGACAACCGTCTATACATAGCTTTAGAGATAAGGAACCTACCAACTATTTTGTATACAATGAATGTCTTTTTTACACGATTTCTGACAGGGGGTTTCCTGGAACCAATTACCGTGTAAAACCAGAATTACATGTATTTCGTTGCCAAATATTTAGTCCAACCAGCGATGCCAACTTAGCGCGTTTCGCGCTAGATTTAGCGCTTTTTGACCACCCAAAAAGCGCATTTTTTTAAATCTAGCGCGTTTTTTAAAAAAGCGCTAAATTGGCGCGTTTTCGTTTTTCATTTAGCGCTTTTAGCGCCTTTTCAATACAACTGATCACTTTGACAAAAAGGTACATTTTACAGTTGATATTTCTTTTTCATACATACTCTATTTTTGCAACTAATATTTAATAGCATATAAAAAACAAGTGTTAACGAACTTTATATTTTTCTTCATAATTGGATGTGTTTTTTTTTTGCAAAGGTAAATACAAATCTATTTTGTTAAACAATGAAATAATAAATTATACATATTTTTAGATGGAACGTTATGTACAAAAATATAGAAAAACGTGGGAATCTGATCCTTTGCTTAAAAAATGGATAAGACCATCGAAAGATGATACAAAAGCTTTATGTATTTATTGTAATTGTCAAATTGCAGCAAAACGTTCTGATCTAATTCGACACTGCCAGACATTAAAACATGAGAAAGCGATGAAACCATTTAGTAATGTTGAACTTATTCAAAGTGAAATTTCATTTGAAGCTTTACAAAATCCAAATGAAAAGCAAATAAGTCAGGCAATGATTGCTCGTTATACTGCTGTTCATAGTCCATTTTCTACTGTTGATCATGTTGGTGAATTGTGTTGTTCAGCATTTACAGATAGTAAAGCTGCAAATTTTAGTCTTCATCGGACAAAATGTCATAGATATTTTGACATATCCATACTCCAATGCTGAAGTGGAAAGAGTATTTAGCGTTATGAATTATTTTAAAAACAAAATTTGGAACAGAATGTGTTTAAATACCGTTAATTCTTTAATTCATATTAAATACGGGTTAAAGATGGCAAATTCATGCTGTGTAAGTTATAAAATTCCTCCACATGTTTTTGCAAAAATTAATTCAATTGAAAATTACAAGAAGTCAATATTTTATATTAAGACAGTACTTTGGCAAGACGATGAAGAGGAAAATTCTACATTTTTGTTTGAAAATGAACAGTTTTAACTGAATTCGCTAAAATATTTTTTTTGTGCTGATATATACTTTAAAATTAATATATGAACTCAAAATGTACAAATAAACCAAATTTTTATATAAATATTGAATTTAAAATCCATTTTATTAAAATTTATCTTAGCGCTTTTTGGCGCTTTTCGCTTAATTAAAATTTAGCGCTTTTTAGCGCTTTTTGAGGCATTGTTTTGCGCGTTTTGCTTCTGAAAAGTTGGCATCACTGAGTCCAACTCAAATGCCAATAATCTTGCCCCAATACAAATACTTTGGCCACTCTATTCCATATTAAACTTTTACCATTTAATAATTTTTAAATGGCAACTATCTACCCAAACATATTTTACACTCTGCACTACTCACCTTTTGTGTCATGTATCTGGTATTAAACGTTGCAATGGCAGACTCTCGGAAAGCTCAACATTAAAACCGGTTAATTGCGAACTTTGTTTGTGGTAATCATGGTTGTTTTTGTTGGTGTTGCTGCTGGTTTTACTGAAATGTTTAAGTTTTTTATTTTCAATCAATTTCAAGTTGTACGTGCTGTTTATAATGGTCATTTGACCAAATTTAACCGAATTTAAAATAGTGTCTTGTGGCTGACGTTGTTGTATTTGCTTTTGTTGTTTAAGTGCATAAACATTGTGTATTTGTTGTTGGTGTTGTAGCAGTTGCTGGTTTGTACGAGTATTGGTTCTAAGTTGCGATTGATCGCGTGTTACCTGTAGCCATGTTTGTGTCTTAATATGCCAATCACGTAGTTGTTTATTAGAGACAACTACGTGTTTCTTTGTCGTATTTGGCAGACTAATGCTGCTTATGTTAAAGCTATTATTGTTGTTGTTGTTGTTGTCATCGCTATTGCTGCTCGTAATATTTACGTTATTGCGTTTGCCTTTGTTAAATGTTAACAACATTAAATTTGTCTTGCTGCTGATAAGGCAGTAGAAAATAATTAAACAAATACTAAAAGCACTAAGTAAAAAATAACATTTTCTGTAACGCAAACGAGAGTGTTTTAAGCGAAACATGCTGTAAGACTAACGACTAAAAAGAGCTGTATGTGGATGGGTAAAAAAGAGATCGCTTTTAAAGAACTATTAAAAGCTTGTTTGTTTTACTTTAAAGTTAAAAAAGCTTATGCGGTTTAAAAGAGAGAAACATATTTTTTTAGTTATAAGTTTAATATAAAATTAAAAGCTAATTACTAGTTACGAATGTAACGGTTTAAAATATTTAAAAACTAAAGCTTTTTACCACATGAAACAGAATAATTCCATGACAATGGTTGCCATGAGAACTTTGTTTTTCAAAGCAAACTGAAATAAAACAAGTAAGAGTGCTATATTCGGCTGTGCCGAATCTTAAATACCCTTCACCTAAGCGTAATAAGAAATACAAAAACTAGACTGGGTACAGGACTAGAATATTTTTATTCTATGCTTTCTATTCAGTTTTAGTGCAAATTTTATTAGTATTTGATATATTGTTTGAAAGACATATTTACGACCAACATAATTTATGTTAAATATTTTGAAATTTTATCTAATTTTTACCATTTTTAATTGATTTAATTACCAATTCTTACCATAATTTACAGAGTTTGTCTGATGTTCATAATAATCTTGAGTGTAACTTAACAAACAGAGTATAAAAAAGGGGTACAATTCGGTTTTAGTGATTTTGCTCAAAAAAAAATAAGCAAAAACAAAATCAAATAGGGCTTTTAGAGGAGATACCAGCAAAAAAAATTTGTTGGCGGTCACAGCTATTTTCGAGGGGGCGGGCCCTTAAAGTTGAAAATATATAGGCCTATATCTCGGGAACTACTGGGTGCTTGATAATTTGTAATCCACTAAATAAAAGGTATTAAAAATACCTTTCCAACGATATATATCATGATTATAAAATATGGACCGAATATGGGTTAAATCCGAAAAAAATATTTTTTGACCCGAATGTATTTGTTTTTTGGAAATTGTTCTATATGGCAGCTATGACAAATTATGGGCCGATCTTCTTAACTTTTGGAACAGTTATTTTCATGCATATGAGGATATTTCACCTCGAATTTCAACATAATAACGGTATATTTAAGATATATATTAGTATTAACGTGGATTTCGAGAATGGACCTTATGTGGGGGATATAGTCAAATATGGACCGATATTCTCAAAATCCAGCTGTTAGATTTAGGCATGTATGTAAATGATCCGTGTAAAATTTTGGATTGGTAGCCTTATTTATAAGCGATTTATGAGTATTAAAGTGATTTTCGGAAGAGGGCTTTATATGGGGCATACGGTTAAAAATAGACCGAAATTAACAAAATTGTGTGGAATGATTTTTGTATATATGTACATGATCTGTACAAAGTTTTGAGTCGGCACCGATATTTATACAATATATATGGGGAAAAATGTATTGTTCAGATGTGGTCCTTGTATGGGAGCTATGACCAGTTCTGGGCCCACTACCATAAAATTTAGTACAACAATTTATTTGCCTATAAAGAGTATTTATG
Source organism: Bellardia pandia (assembly GCA_916048285.2). Lineage (NCBI taxonomy): Eukaryota > Metazoa > Arthropoda > Insecta > Diptera > Calliphoridae > Bellardia > Bellardia pandia. The sequence goes on along the minus strand of OU696531.1, from coordinate 92,853,965 downwards.
TCAAATTTTAGCCGTTTAACATTATTTATATCAGTTTTATATGTATTTAAGTGAATTTTGGAAGTGGACTTTATATGGGGTCTATGGTCAAATATGGACCGAATTAAAAAAAATTTCGGTTTGTGATTTCTTTTTGAACAAAACTTATTTTTGCTGAATTTTGTCTTGATATTCCAATTTTATAGGCATTTATTTATCATTAAGCAATATTTCGGGAATATATATATTTGTATGGGGGCTATAAGAAATCATGTACCGATTCTTACTATTTTCCGCACACTTTCCTCTTTTATCATAAAAACAACGTATACAAAATTTCATCGTATTATCTGCAATATATTTCAAAATATTGCAATAAAATGGACGAAAAATACCAAATTTTTATGGAGGTGGTCTCACATACCAAATTTTTATGGAGGTGGTCTCACATATTGGTTCATAACTCTGGTTGACCTAAAACGATTTTGCTGATTTTAAATAGCAAACTTCTCGAAAGCACTTCTGACAGAATTATTGAAGGTTTGGATCCCAAGTATATCTGGGGACTTCAAAAAACTGATTTCAACAGACAGACGGGCATGGCTTAATCGACTTCGCTATCTATAAGGATCCAGAATATATATACTTTATAGGGTCGGAAAATTTTTTTGTGGAAATTACACACGGAATGACAAACTTATATATACCCTTCTTACGATGGTGAAGGGTATAATTAAGAAAATTGACAAGGAAACAGAAAATATCGTTTTCGATGGCGTACACAAATCATGACACCTAATTTTATAACTGTCGCACCATTAGTCAATTAAACATGTATAAATCTTTTAAAAGTGTTTATATCGAAATAAAATTAAACAAAAACAAGTAAGAAAGTATAGTCAGTCAAGCCCGACAGTTTTTCAGATATGGGCGCTATGGGAGATATTATCTGCTATGGACCGATCATCCAAAAATTTAGTGCCATGACTTCCGTGAATATAAATATTAAGTGTGTTAAACTTTATCTCGATATAAATATGTTTAAAAGATTTATGGAGGTTAAAGTGAATTACGAAGAGAGTCTAATATGGGAGTTTTGACTAATTATGGACCGACCATTATAAAATTAGGTGTCATCATTTCTGTATATTATTCTGTATATTTATTTGATTACCAACATTCTTAAAAAATGTATGGAGGTTAAAGTGATTTTCGGAAGGGGCCTTATATGGGAGCTACGACTAATTATGGACCGATCACAATAAAATTGTATCGTATTGTTTGTATATACATATAAGAAATATATTTGCGTTTAATATTATTTTGATACCAACATTTTTAAGAGAGTTATGCTCTTTTAAGTGATTTTCGGAAGTGGGCCTTATATGGGAGCTACGACTAATTATAGACCGATCTTTATGAAATTTGTAGATGTGACTTAGCTTCATTTAGTACTCATTTGTGATGAAATTCGTTTGGATACTTGCATTTATGATCGATAAACCCCAATTTCGGGAGGACATTTGTATGGGGGCCAGGTGAAATAATGGACCGATTTCCACCAGTTTCAATCCCATCCCATCCTTGGGCCGAAAAAATATCACGTACCGAATTTTATCGCAATATCTTCAAAATTGCGATCTGTACTCTGCGCACAAGCTTTACTTGGACAGCCAGCCAGACGGACGGTCGGACGGACATCGTTAAATCGACTCAGAAAGTGATTCTGAGTCGATCGGTATACTTTAAGGTGGGTGTGGGACCAATATTTTTGGGTGTTACAAACATATGCACAAATCCAATATACCCTTCTCACTATGGTGGTGTAGGGTATAAATATATTAAAATGCACAGTCATGCTATAAAATTTTTGGATAATCGCTCCATAATATTTCATTGCTCCCATTAGCGCCCATTTCTGAAAAGCTGTTTATACGACTATAATTTCTTACTTGTATTTGTTTAAATTTTTCAATTTCTGGAAAGATTTTCCAAATTTGCATTTATAGCCAAACTGGTTTATTGTGGTGCATTGAGTTTCTAATCGTTAATCACTATAATATTAATATACTGACAACTTAATTTTAATTTTGTACTTGAATGTTTTGGGTGTTTCAAGTTCTAAAGACTCAAGTAATGCCATTCTTGAAAATTTTATTCGATGAATGGTATTATAAATTCTAATTGATTAATGATGTACTATGTTCTAATTGTTTAAAATAAATAATTTCATAAAAACGTTCTATTTCAAGTGGTTACGCTTTTTTGAGTAAACATTTGCCAAATGTGACTGTACCTTAAGAATGTGTTATTGAAAGAAAATTATATTTTTAAAATACTTTAAAAATCGTTTGAAAACATATCAATCTACAATTTAAATATGCAGTTTGTCTCTTTTTCTGCAAAGTACTCTAAAATAAACATATGAATCCAATATCAATTACATAGAATATATTTTTGAAGAATTTAAAGGAAATTCATACTTTACATAATTTTCCCAAAATGTGTCACCTTATGCACACATGTGCGCGCAATTTTACCTGCTAATGCCTGCGAAAATATTAATGATTTTTTAATTAACTTAAAATGCAGCTGCTGTAAATTAGTTTGGTACCTGATTTACATTTTAAATCATAAAACGCTTAACTAAGTCTTTTATAAGGTAGAATCTAAACCTAAGCTAACATTTTTCTTGAAGACTTTGCAGTATATAAGGCTAACGATTTTTGAATTTCTTATACACAACCAAAAGACGCTTAGCACAGTAAGCACCAAAAATTTGTATTGACAATTTAAATAAATATTTTTTAAAATACCGCATTATTTTATAATTTTTGAAAATGCCACCACGGAAGAGAGCTGAATTTTATATTTTAAATTTAAGTTATTTGCCAGTTATGTAAGTTTTAAATTTTCAGTGATCACTTATTAACTATTTAATAATAACAATTTATTTACAGCCCTCCTGAATATCCTATAACTAAATTCAAATACAGGAGGAATCCTCCACTCAAGTTCTTGGATCAAGCTCAAGATTGGGTACGTTTTATACAAACAATTTAATATTTTTTTTATCTAAATGTATGCTGATAAATAACTTTATTTCTGTTTTAGTTTAATGACGTTATGTTAAAGAAGATATCGAGAATGCCCTCCTCCCCAGTTGTGAGTTATTTTGAGTGGAGAATTACTTCAGATGATGTCAATTTATTTACGATAAATGGTTGTCGCTTCGATCAAATCACTGTAATATTCGGCAAAGAAGATATACATTGGGCGTTTTATCAAACAAACACACAGGGTGTTCGTATCCTAGGATGTAGTCCTTTAATAGCAAAATATTGTTTCAACTGTTTAAATAGTAATTATAAAATGCTAATTGAATCCATCAAGATCCTTATAAATAGATATTTAACCTGTAATTTATGCTTAACATTAAATAATTAATTAAAAATTTTAGGTTAACGTAGGCTATGAGATTTGTAAAACTTTGAAATAATTTTATTAAAAAAATATAAAAAGTAAAGAAAAAATTCAAAATTTAAAAATGTTTAAAAATAATTTCATTAAAAAAATATAAAAAATAAAAAAAAAATTCATATACATATTAAACATTTTTGTTTTAATTAATTTACTAAATTGGGATAATCTTTGGGCAAACCTTGTGTAGCAACTGGACAGATTTTCTTTTCGGGCTTGGGGATAGCTGGGCGAACAGTAGTAGGTTAATCTTAAAAGAAAAAATTAAAAACTATGAATATTTCTCCATTAAAATAACAATTAAAAAAAATACATTTAAATTTTTTACATTCATATTAGTGTTGGTGACACACGTGAAAAACCGAGTTAACAGAAATCTTCAACAGAGATTATCTCCTTATTGTGAAAGTAACAATAGGATATATTTAATTTTAATATTAACACAATAAAGAAATACAAAGTGGTAGAAATAGTTTGTTAGCTTTATGTCGAAAAGTGTCAAGTCCACTTTATTTCAAAATTGAGATTTTAGCACATAATGATAGAATACTTAAAAAACACCTTTTGTACTTAGTACTTATCACATAAGGATAAGTACAATTTTTCAAGAAAACATTGGAAAATTTTAGAGTAATTTTCATAAGAGTTGATGCTTTTAATGGATTAATTGAGTATCGACAATACAATAAAGTTATAAGTAAATGTTCAAAGTTCACTAAAATATACAATATACACTGGCGTGCAAAACCGAGGGCATGCTCAATATGATTTTATTTAAAGGGTCATAAAATGATAAATAACGAAAGAAATATAATATTGAAAGTATTGATAACGAAACAAAAACAAAAAATTCAATATAAAAACATAAAGCAACTCAATTAACTCAGTTTTGAACGTTTTCCAGAATCCATTAAAAAGTGTTTTTTTCTTAGTATGGTTTCTATATCACCTTATTATTGTTAATAAATAAATTGACCGTTCGTTATACAACATACTGGCATCTTGGACAAAAACACTGCGACGGTGAGTGTCTGGTTATGAGGAGTTTTACTGTATCAAGAAAGAAGACTACCTCCATATTATCCAAACTCATTTAACCGAGTTTGTGGACCACAGCCTATATCCTAAAATAGAAATTATTTTCCAACAAGGCGATGCCACTAAAAATACGGAAAGAATTGTTCAAAATTGGTTGTCTGGTCATTCATAATTTCAGCTGATGAAATGGCCTGCGCCAAGTCCAGAACACAACTCTATAGACAATTTGTGGTCTATATTGAAGAGATGATTGGGACAACATTTGGGTGCCAACCAGTACTTTCAATATTACATTTATTTTTACTAATACACTAATACCCCGACTTGCGTCGTTAATTGGGACCGACCAAACGGGACGCAATGCGAAACAACGCAAATCGAATCACTTTTCTCCATATATTTGTGTGGATTTTTCGTTAATTCGTTCCAGAAGAAAATTTTTAGAAAAGTTGAAAATTTGTACTATGTATAAATAAATGTATACATAGGTATATTTTTTAAAATTTAGTGCAACAAAAAGATAAATTAAAGTAAAAACAAGTAAGAGTGCTATATTCGGCTGTGCCGAATCTTAAATACCCTTCACCTAAGCGCAATAAGAAATACAGAAACTACACTAGACTAGAATATCCTAATTCTGTGTTTTCTATTCAATCTTAGTGCAAATTTTATTAGTATGTATTAAATAAATCCGTTTTCTTTTTTATAATCACATAAATGGTTTATATCCGATTTTTTTATATGCCATATTGTGGCATATAAAAAAATTAGGCTTATAATCACATTAGCGATATAGTCACAACATTGCGTGCAACTAAGCGATGTGACTATAAGCGAAAAGTACTGTATTAAAGTAATTTTCGGAAGAGGGCTTTATATGGGGTATACGGTTAAGAATAGACCGAAATTCACAAAATTTTGTGGGATGATTTTTGTATATATTAAAATGATCTGTGCAAAGTTTTGAGTCGGCACCTATATTTATACAATATATATGGGGAAAAATGTATTGTTCAGATGTGGTCCTTGTATGGGAGCTATGACCAGTTCTGGGCCCACTACCATAAAATTTAGTACAACAATTTATTTGCCTATAAAGAGTATTTATGTCAAATTTTAGCCGTTTAACATTATTTATATCTGTTTTATGCGTATTTAAGTGAATTTTGGAAGTGGACTTTATATGGGGTCTATGGTCAAATATGGACCGAACTAAAAAAAATTTCGGTTTGTGATTTCTTTTTGCACAAAACTTATTTCTGCTGAATTTTGTCTTGATATTCCAATTTTATAGGCATTTATTTATCATTAAGCAATATTTCGGGAATATATATATTTGTATGGGGGCTATAAGAAATCATGTACCGATTCTTACTATTTTCCGCACACTTTCCTCTTTTATCATAAAAACAACGTATACAAAATTTAATCGTATTATCTGCAATATATTTCAAAATATTGCAATAAAATGGACGAAAAATACCAAATTTTTATGGAGGTGGTCTCACATATTGGTTCATAACTCTGGTTGACCTAAACCGATTTTGCTGATTTTAAATAGCAAACTTCTCGAAAGCACTTCTGACAGAATTATTGAAGGTTTGGATCCCGAGTATATCTGGGGACTTCAAAAAACTGATTTCAACAGACAGACAGACAGACGGGCATGGCTTAATCGACTTCGCTATCTATAAGGATCCAGAATATATATACTTTATAGGGTCGGAAAATTTTTTTGTGGAAATTACACACGGAATGACAAACTTATATATACCCTTCTCACGATGGTGAAGGGTATAAAAACAAGTAGTATATGTATGTGTAAAACAGTATTTCAGAAATGGACGCAACATGGGAGATATGACCTATTACCATAACTTCTTCATATGTGTATTAAACTTTATCTCGACATAAATAGTTTTAAATGATTTATGGAAGTTAAAGTGAATTACGGTCTTATATCAGGAGTTTCGACTAATTATGGAACGACCATTATAAAATTAGGTGTCATCATTTCTGTATATTATTCTGTATATTTATTTGATTACCAACATTCTTAAAAAATGTATGGAGGTTAAAGTGATTTTCGGAAGGGGCCTTATATGGGAGCTACGACTAATTATGGACCGATCACAATAAAATTGTATCGTATTGTTTGTATATACATATAAGAAATATATTTGCGTTTAATATTATTTTGATACCAACATTTTTAAGAGAGTTATGCTCTTTTAAGTGATTTTCGGAAGTGGGCCTTATATGGGAGCTACGACTAATTATAGACCGATCTTTATGAAATTTGTAGATGTGACTTAGCTTCATTTAGTACTCATTTGTGATGAAATTCGTTTGGATACTTGCATTTATGATCGGTAAACCCCAATTTCGGGAGGACATTTGTATGGGGGCCAGGTGAAATAATGGACCGATTTCCACCAGTTTCAATCCCATCCCATCCTTGGGCCGAAAAAATATCACGTACCGAATTTTATCGCAATATCTTCAAAATTGCGATCTGTACTCTGCGCACAAGCTTTACTTGGACAGCCAGCCAGACGGACGGTCGGACGGACATCGTTAAATCGACTCAGAAAGTGATTCTGAGTCGATCGGTATACTTTAAGGTGGGTGTGGGACCAATATTTTTGGGTGTTAAAAACATATGCACAAATCCAAAATACCCTTCTCACTATGGTGGTGTAGGGTATAAATATATTAAATTGCACAGTCATGCTATAAAATTTTTGGATAATCGCTCCATAATATTTCATTGCTCCCATATAGCGCCCATTTCTGAAAATCTGTTTATACGACTATAATTTCTTATTTGTATTTGATTAAATTTTTCAATTTCTTGAAAGATTTTCCAAATTTGCATTTATAGCCAAACTGGTTTATTGTGGTGCATTGAGTTTCTAATCGCTAATCACTATAATATTAATATACTGACAACTTAATTTTAATTTTGTACTTGAATGTTTTGGGTGTTTCAAGTTCTAAAGACTCAAGTAATGCCATTCTTGAAAATTTTATTCGATGAATGGCATTATAAATTCTAATTGATTAATGATGTACTGTAGGCAAACTTAAATTAAATTAAATTATAAGAAAGACAGAGATAAATATATTTACATAAAAAGTTCTATAATAATATAGAATACAAGCTTAACTTTACAAGATAATTATTATATAAGAAAGAAAGAGATAAATATATTTACATAAAAAGTTCTAGAATAATATAGAATACAAGCTTAACTTTACAAGATAATTATTATATAAGAAAGAAAGAGATAAATATATTTACATAGAAAGTTCTAGAGTACTATACAATTATACATGACTATTGTCGAACACATGTAAAATATTAGAACAGGTACCTGCGACTACAACTAAAATAACCGGTAATATCATAAACTACTACAATTCGGCCATCCTGACCATGAGATCCCCTGATCTCACATTACATAGGTGTCCCTTCACGTCCCCTAAACCACGGGCGCATATTGGAAACCGACCAAACCCCCTTATATGGTCTTCGGGACTGTTGAAACCCCTCAACATCCTCCAAGACATAGCGATCATTCCGTAAGACCCTCGATACTCTGTACGGACCTCTATATTTTGGAATCAGTTTACGTGATACACCAGTCGAGGAATCAAAATTCTTCACCATGACATAATCCCCTTCCCTATACTCTGTCGGACGCCTCCTTTTCCTGCTAAAATACTTCTCATTGTAATCCTGTAACTTCTTCTGCCTGTCATTTGCTCTAGACCTAATTACATTATGATCCTCTCGTGCATCATCACTCACATCAAGTAAACATTCCCTAAGCGAATCAATCACCTTTCCTTTCTGCGCCAAACCAAATAACATCACACTTGGATGTTCACCAATCGACCTATGAATAGTATTATTCAGACAATACTCAACATGTTCCAACACGTTGTTCCAAAAAATGCCTCTCTGCGGATCCACTAACTTTGCCACCATTGGACCTATCGACCTATTAACCCGTTCGACCTGGCCATTCGCCTGTGGCGAACCAGTGGCGACCAAAATGTGTAAAATATCATTCTCCCTCAGAAAATCTTTAAAATCTGTAGAAGTAAAACAGGATCCGCGATCACTTATCATACATCTAGGGCGACTGTAACATCGAAAATAATTCTTTAGCGCTAAAATCGCCTCCTTCGCGTTGGTTGTTTTGGTTGGATATAATCTGACAAACTTCGTACATGCATCAACTATTACAAGAATGTTCTTTAAAGCCCTGCCCTTATCTATTGGCCCGACGTGATCCACGTGAATAACATCAAATGGTTGATTCGATTTTGGTATACTGTGTAGGAAACCTTCCTCCTTTCCGTGATTCCCGGAATATAGAATGCAATTTATGCAGTTTGCTATGTGATCAGCAACCCTTAACCTCATTTTCGGGAACCAATAGCTCTTTGAAATCAGTTCCGTCACTTTATCAATTCCTAGATGTCCCATCTCATTATGATACTTGTATAGAATGTGGTTCTCCATGTCCTCAGGAACATAGAATTTAAGGTTACCATTGTTGGATCGTATTGATCCTTTAAATACTTGTATATTTTAATAATACTAATAATAATAATAATAAATGAATTTTATAATACTTACTACCCTAATATTAAGAACTAATATAAGTTGTAAACCCTTACAGCTTACAATGTTAAGTGTAACGGGTTTGCTAAAAATAGCTTTAAGGAAAAGTAGGCTTTTCTTGTACATAAAGGATAAATAAACACTTGCAATTTTTAATCTAAATTCTTCGGTTGTGTTTTTATTTAATTTTTCACCAGTGCCCACTTTAACATTTTAAATTATAAATTAATTAATTTAAAACCAAATCCAAAAAATATTGGATAAACATTTTGGCGCCCGAGCAGGGACTAGTGAAATTAATAAAAATAGTGATTTAATAAGTTAATTTAAATCAAACAACAATTAAAAGGGTGAAGTGTTGTTTTACATATAACAAAACACACTAAACAAACAATAAAAACAAGTAAAGTGTTGTTTAAAAGATGTTTAGTACAAACTAATAAATAAAACAAAACACACACAAAAACACTAAAGTAATAAATAAACAAACAAACAATAACAACAACAACATCTACCACCACTGGACATATTCATCAATTCTCAAAAGTATTCCTGATGCCCCGTCGTTGACGCTGTATCATTTGTAGAGCTGAGAGAAACCAGGGGAGTAATTCCGAAACTGAACCAGAGGTAACAAGTGTAAAAAATATTTGTGTTATATACCTATAACCTTAAATTTTTAATTTAATAAAATTTAAGAGATTTTTGTAATTTAATCAAAAATTATTAATTCGCTTTGCAAGTCGAACACAATAAATATTTTTTACACTTTAAAAGTTTGTGAAACAATTTATTTATTTAATTTTTATAAAAAATAAACCACCCTTAAAAGTGAAAGTGTTAATTGTGTTAATAAACATATATACACACACACGTACATATAATTTAGTCTCTTTTGTTATTCAGAGACAAATAAATAATTTATTTATAATTCGTAGTGCCGCCGGTATTATTATCGTTGTAATAATTTTAATTTTATTAAAATTACACAAAAAATATTCGCGAGTGTTAATTTCATTTATTGTAAATAAATTAATTAATATTTTCTTAAATTTTTCTTTGTTTTTTCATTCGTTGTTTTTCAATTTACTTAGATCAGTGTTCCATTCCATACGTTCTTATACCACTTGTATTAATTTATATACAACAGCTGTTAACAGTGTAGTGCATTCACACTAGCATCGAAAAGTTATATTTCGTACAAGTTTAGAAAATCGATTGATTTGTATGTTCACACTAGCATCGAAAAATTTAATTGTATATTATTATAAAATAATTACTGACTAGTGTGCTAACGATAACTTTAAACATTGTATTATAACTTTTATTAAATAATAAACGATTTTTCTTGGTAAAATCAATAAATTAAAATATTTTTATTTTTACCAAAGGCTGAATTAAGTGGAACTTAAGAGAAATTAAATAAAATAATTTTAATTTGAAAATTTGGAATTGATCTAGCTTAAATAGTGAATAATAAAGAAATATTAGAAAAATTATAAAAAAAATAGTCCGAATATTGTGTAACCGGTGAGATATTTATTAAATTAAATATTTCTTAAAGGAAATAAAATTTTATTATCCAAAGCAAGAATTTAAATTATTTTTCATATATTTTATTTGCCAATAAATTAATTTGGTAAATTTACTTAGTTTTCTGCTTCGAGAAATTAGTTGAGAATTATATTCATTATGACTAGCAAAAAACGCCAAGATTCTCCTTCCAGAACGGAAAATTTAGGAAAAATAATAACAAAGAAAGCAAAGGTTGTACAAAATATTGTAAGAATTCGTCAGTCTATTACGGAATAGACTATTTCTTTTAATCCAATTGAATTAGAATGTAGACTTGACATTTTAAAGACATATATAGACCAAGCAATGAAGTTTCAGTCAGAAGTGGATAATTTAGATCCCGATAATGACGATAGAGCTGAGCTTGAGGACATTTGTGTGACCACCAAATCAATGTTTTTGAGTCTTTTATCTAAAAATAGAAGGACAAGCGTGCCTGAAACTTCTTTCAGTTTTCAGTCACATCAATCAAGACTACCAAATATGAAGCTCCCTAAATTCAGCGGAAAATATTCCGATTACAAAAACTTTATGAGCTTATTTGAGAACCTGGTCCACAATGATCCGACGTTGACAGACATTGAAAAATTTAACCATTTGATATCATGCTTGTCCGAAGAAGCTTTAGGAACAGTGAAAGCATTTCAGATTTCAGAACAAAATTACCCCAAAGCATTGGCCAGTTTGAAGAAGGTTTATGATAATGAATGTTTGATATTTTTTGATAATATCTCTAAACTTTTCGATCTACCAGAGATCGCAAAACCTTCGGCTTCTGCTTTGCGAAGCATAATCGATGCAGTTTCTGCTATCTATGATTCTTTGTTGTCTATAGGTGATGATAAGAAAATAACAAATGCTATTTTAATACATTTAGTGATGTCTAAAGTAGATCCAGTGACCAAATCTAAGTGGGAAGAACAGCTTGACTTCGAAAGGCTGCCACTATGGTCAGACTGTGAATCCGCTTTGAACAAACGGTATCAGCATATTGCAGCTGATGAATCTTAAAGTTCAAGGCCGAGGTTGAATAAAACTAAAACAGAAAATTCTATTAAGAAAAATAATAAAACATCACTAAATTGTACAAAATCAAAGCAATCTGCTGACAAATGTTTATTTTGCAAATCTAATCAGCATTTAATAAATAATTGCCCTTCCTTTACTGCTGAACCTGTACTTCAAAGATTTGATTTTATCAAATCTGTGCCAGCATGTATAAATTGTCTGAAAAAAGGGCATACAGTAGCAAAATGTACTGCATCGAAGTGTAGAATTTGCAGTGGTTCTCATAACTCACTACTACACAGATACAGTACGAATTCAAGTTCAAATAATAGTATGACAAATAACTACTCCGAACAGCCTTCAACTTCTAATGCTTCTGTAAATTATTCATCATCAGATGATAGAATTGTTCTAGCAACAGCTGTGGTAAGAGTAAGAAATAGTTCTGGTCAATTTATACCAGCAAGAGCTCTTTTAGACTCCGGTTCTCAACCTAACTTGATAACTGAGGAACTTGCACAGCTACTTCGAATAAAACGAGAAGGAGGCAGATTGAATCTAAGTGGTATTAGCGAAACAAATTCATTTTCAAAATCTTGTTTAAATTTAACTGTCGCGTCGAGGGTTAACTCTACTCAATTTACTTCAAAATTCTGGGTATTGAGTTCAATAACGAATATGCAACCTGATCACAAATTAAATACAACTAGCTTAAATATTCCTAGGAATATCGAATTAGCTGATCTTTGCTTTCAAAAACCGCAAAAGATTGATTTATTAATTGGCGCAGAAGTTTTCTTTGACTTAATGAGTGGTGGTCAAATAAAATGTGGCCCGAGTCTACCAATTCTTCAAAAAACATCGCTTGGTTGGATTGTTACTGGAAAGTATAATCAATCAGTGGGCTCTAGCGTCAATAATAAAGTATTTCATTTAAGTACATCGATAGAAAATGAGAGCAATGTTGATTCAATTGTTAAACAATTTTGGGAATTGGAAGAAATTCCGAAAGAATCAACGAAAATATATTCTGAGGAACAGCAAGAATGTGAGAAAATATTTAGAAGTTCAATTCGGCGTTTATCGTCAGGACGATTTGAAGTCTCTTTGCCTTTCAAATCTGATACTAAATTGTTAGGATCCTCTTTCGAAACCGCTAAAAAGCGATTTCTTTCGCTGGAACGAAAACTTTCGAAAGATACCAGTATGAGACAAATGTATCATGAATTCATGAAAGAGTATTTCGACTTGGGTCACATGTCAATTGTAGATAATATACCAGATTTTCCTCATTACTTCATTCCACATCAATGTGTTTTGCGACCTCAGAGTACAACTACTAAACTTCGAGTAGTTTTTAATGCTTCATGTCGAACTTCTTCACATGTATCACTTAACGATTTGTTAATGGTTGGTCCCACAGTTCAAGAAGAATTATATTCGACATTGATCCGTTTTCGATTCCATAAATACGCAATCACTGCAGATATTGAGAAAATGTATCGTCAAGTAGTAGTTGGCGAAAATGATAGAAATTATCAATTGATCCTTTGGAGGCAGAATCCATCTGATAATTTAAATGTATTTCGACTAAACACTGTGACATATGGCACAGCGTCTGCACCATTTCTAGCTATCAGATGTTTGATTCATTTAAGCGACTTAAACAAAGAGACTTTGCCTGTCGGTTCAAAAGTTATTCGCAGTGATTTCTATGTTGATGATTTGTTAACTGGTAGTGAAAGCTACCAAGAGCTTAATACTATTCGTAGCCAGGTTACTGACATTTTAAGTTCAGCTGGTTTTAAACTCACGAAATGGTTTTCAAATCATCCCGAATTCATAAGTTCGTTAAAAAATGAAAAATTATTGCATAGTGATTCCGATTCAGCTAAGGCTCTCGGCATTCATTGGGTTCCGAAGAATGATTCATTTAAGTTTCATTTGGAAGATAATTTTCAAAATCTGAAAGCAACAAAAAGAAACATTTTATCGGTTTCTTCTAGATTATTCGATCCTCTCGGACTTTTATGCCCAATTATAACTAAATCCAAAATGTTATTACAAGAACTTTGGATTCAAAAACTTGACTGGGATGAATCTATTCCCATGAGACTAAATACTTCATGGGAAAATTTCAAATCTAATTTAATGGAAATTGATTCAATTACAATCCCAAGATTCGTACATACAACTTCAACAGCAAAAATACAAATTCATGGATTTGCTGATGCTTCAATTCGAGCATATGGGTGTTGCTTATACATTAGAAGTTCTGATGCTAACAAAACCGTATCAAGGCTGCTAACAGCTAAATCTAAAGTTGCTCCACTCAAGACCAAATCTCTTCCGAGACTTGAGTTGTGTGCTGCACACTTATTAGCTAAGTTGTGGACTCGAATTAAGTTAATGATGAGCTTTGAAATCGAGAGTGTTAATTTCTGGACTGATTCAGAAATTACACTACACTGGATAAAGACACATCCGTCCTCACTCACAACATTTGTATCGAATCGAGTTGCTGAGATCCAGGAATGTTCAGACGAAGTTTCATGGCGCCATGTGCCAACTAAACAAAATCCGGCTGACATTGTATCAAGAGGATGTGATGTCAATGAACTAAAAAATTCCATTTGGTTTGAAGGACCTTCGTTTTTGCTAAGCGATAGTTCGAAATGGCCTGTTAACAAACATTTTACTTTAACAGAGAACCAAAAAATGTTAGAAAAGAAGAAAATGAATGTACTTCTAGCAGTAGAGGATTCACAAAACTATTTGTTGGATCTAACGGAAAAATATTCTTCATACAAAAAGTTGCTCCGAGTAACGTCCTTTGTATTCAGATTTGTTGATATTCTGAAAAAACGCAAAATATGTAAAGATTCTGTACCTACTGCAAAAGAGTTAAAATAGTCATTTTTACGACCTGTAGAGACAATCCAGAAATGTAATTTTTCCGAGGAGATTATTAAGATGCAAAAATCTCTTGTCTTGCCTTCAAATATTCAAAAATTGACCCCATTTATACATACATTCGAAGATGAAAAGAGAAAGTTTTCACTAATAAGGGTAGGTGGGAGATTGCTAAATGCAAATTTGGAATATAATACCAAATTCCCACTATTATTACCGAAAAGAAACAGCTTTGTCACACTCTACTTGCGAAATCTTCATTTCGACAATTGTCATGCTGGAACAAAAGCTCTTATATCTCTTTCAAGAGAAAACATTTGGCTCATAAACGCCAAAGAAGAGTGTAGTAGAATAGTTCGAAAATGTGTACATTGCTTCCGCTATAAACCAAAACTCATGTCCCAAGTAATGGGAAATTTACCCACTAATAGAGTGAGAGCTACTCGACCATTTTTAACGGTTGGAGTAGACTTTTGTGGTCCTATCAACGTTTCATTGAAAATTCGTGGTAGAACCCCTTTAAAAATGTATATAGCGGTTTTCGTGTGTTTCACTTCTAAGGCGGTACATTTAGAATTAGTGTCTGATCTATCGACTGATGCTTTTCTTCTTTCTTTTAAAAGGTTTGCTGCCAGGAGAGGACTGTCGCAAACGGTGTATTGCGACAACGCGACGAACTTCGTCGGGGCGAGCCGAGTTCTCAGAGAACTTCAGCAGGGGTTCGACAGGAGTCGACAAGCCGTCGAATCGTTCGCAGCGTCATCCGGGGTGAGGTTCAGCTTCATACCACCCCGGGCACCCCACTTCGGCGGGCTGTGGGAAGCCGCCGTCAAGCAAGCGAAGTTCCTGCTTCTACGAGCCGTGGGCAATGCATCGCTAACTCAAGAAGAAATGGCAACAATGCTCGCAGAAGTAGAGGCGGTGCTCAACAGTCGCCCAATAACACCGCTGTCTCCAGACCCGAGCGACGGAGAAGCGCTGACACCAGCACACTTACTAATCGGCGAGGGTCTGCGTTCGCAGCCGCTAGAATCCGCAGAAGACGTGAGAGGCAGCGCGGGGAAATTATGCAAGCGATGGCGTCAGCTATGCGCTCTCAAGCAGACATTCTGGCAGGCTTGGTCTCGCGATTATATTCTGGGGCTTCAAGGCAAGGCGAAATGGAGCCACGAGATGCCCAACCTCGAAGTCGGTCAAGTGGTTATAATCCACGAAGACAATTACCCGCCACAGCAATGGTTGACCGGGAGAGTCGTCAAGGTCATCGAAGGCGAAGACGGCAAGGTCAGGGTGGCGGAGGTCAAGACAAGACACGGCATATATAGACGCCCAATCCATAAATTGGCTCCACTACCACTTTTTTGAAGACTTCCAGTCCTTCAATGGGGCCGGAATGTTGGATCGTATTGATCCTTTAGTCCACGAAGACAATTACCCGCCACAGCAATGGTTGACCGGGAGAGTCGTCAAGGTCATCGAAGGCGAAGACGGCAAGGTCAGGGTGGCGGAGGTCAAGACAAGACACGGCATATATAGACGCCCAATCCATAAATTGGCTCCACTACCACTTTTTTGAAGACTTCCAGTCCTTCAATGGGGCCGGAATGTTGGATCGTATTGATCCTTTAAATACTTGTATATATATATCCTTTAAATACTTGTATATTAATAATACTAATAATAATAATAATAAATGAATTTTATAATACTTACTACCCTAATATTAAGAACTAATATAAGTTGTAAACCCTTACAGCTTACAATGTTAAGTGTAACGGGTTTGCTGAAAAATAGCTTTAAGGAAAAGTAGGCTTTTCTTGTACATAAAGGATAAATAAACACTTGCAATTTTTAATCTAAATTCTTCGGTTGTGTTTTTATTTAATTTTTCACCAGTGCCCACTTTAACATTTTAAATTATAAATTAATTAATTTAAAACCAAATCCAAAAAATATTGGATAAACAACCATCATTAGTCTTCCTATATAATACGCCATTCCTCATCTCATACAAAGCGTGCTCCCCTTTCTGTAATAAATCCCTCAAATCCTTCAATTTTCGATCCCTGTTCTGACAAATAATTAAATTCTCCTCGAACGTGTTCGACTCTATAACCATAACATTTGTACTTCTACTTAATGCATCGACATGCTGCATCCTTTTGCCTGATCGATGTTCTAATACATAGTCGTAGTTTTGAAGATCCAAAGCCCAGCGCGCTATTCTTGGATTTAATTCCCTTTTATTTAGTGTCAGGGTCAGGGAATTACAGTCGGTAACAATCTTGAACTTCTTTCCCTGCAAATATATACGAAAGCGCTTCAAAGCATAAATTATGGCTAGCGTCTCAAGCTCAAAGCTATGGTACCTAGACTCAGTATCGGTCGTTCTTTTGGAAAAATAAAAAATAGGGTGAAGTTTACCGTCATCCTTTTTTTGGATCAAAACAGCGCTTAACCCGATGGAACTCGCATCACAATGGAGTTCCGTCTCATCCTTAGGGTCATAGAGCGCCAAGACTGGTGATTCCATTAATCTTCTCTTCAACAATTCAAATGCTTTGAGTTCGGCCTCGCCAAACACAAACTTCCTATCCTTTCTAGTCAAGTCGTATAATGGCTTAGCAATCACCGAAAAATCTTTCACAAATCTTCGAAAATATGAGCATAAACCCAAAAAACTCTGAACCGATAGTTGCTTATCAGGTACAGGGAAATCCCTAATCGCCTGCAGTCCCTTTTCATCGGCTCGTATACCATTGCCATCAATGTTGTATCCCAAATACTTAACTGATGTCTGAAAAAACTCGCACTTATCGATTCTTAGTTCCAACTTGTTCTCAACCATTCGAGTAAAAACCTCCCTGAGAATCTCAAAATGTTCGTCTATACCCACAGTGGCAATCATTATATCATCTAAATAAATTATAATTTTATCGTCCCTAACCATGCCGGAAAAAATTCTATTAACGAATCTCTGGAAAACAGAAGGCGCATTTTTCAAGCCAAAAGGCATTCTTGTAAATTCAAATTGGCCCATCGGTGTTACAAACGATGTATATTTCACAGAATCGGGCTCAACAAACACATGAAAGAATCCATTCTTCAAATCCAACTTGGTAAAAAATTGTTTCCCTGAAAGCCTATCCAACAAATCGTCAATCAATGGTATAGGATAGCAGTCCCTCACCGTGACCTTGTTCAAATTCCTATAATCCACACACATTCGCAAATCTCCAGTCTTCTTTCTAACCAAGACTATTGGTGATGTAAACTCTGATTCACTCGCCCTGATGTATCCCTTATCCAAATATTCATCCAACAATTTCTGTAATTCGGCCTTTTCCGCGTACGATAACCTCCTGGGGCCACAATTAAATGGTTTATCATCGCTCAGCCTGAGCCTAATCTCACTGAATACCTTTGGTCTAGAAGGACGCTCCGGTTTCACAAAATATTTATAAAATAATTCCCTAAGTTTACATCTATCGCTATACTTAATACAATCCCCAACAATAAAGCCAAATTCCTGATCACCACATCAATAGATAAAATCTGTTTACAAAAATCCTCACCATTCTCGACACTCTTACCATCCCACAAACTAATCTAAACCCCGCTTTCTCAAGAAAATCCCTTCCCAACACACACTGATAGGAAGTTGTCTCATCAGACACGACTAACATATCCAAACACACTTTCCTATTATTAACATCAATAAAAAGTTTTAATTTTCCAAATACAACCAAACGGGAAAAATTTATTCCAAAAAATTCATTTTCATCACAAAAACATAAAAATCTATTCAAGTCAACGTACTTCGATATATCCGATCTTCTCACAAAACTGATCCTACTGCCCGAGTCCAGTAAACACTCTAAAGAGAAATTAGTTTCAAACTTAAAATTTATGGAAAACTTACAATACTTAACATACTCATCGTCAATAATATGAACATCTGGTTTTCTTTCCGGGCAGGTAGCCACACGGTGCTCCATACTTCCACATCCGTAGCAAGCCCCCATTTGACGTTTCGGTTTCTGGCACTGGGAAGCAAAATGTCCAAATGAGTTACAGTTGTAACAACGGATGTTATTTTCGCCTACTTTGACGGTTTCCTCTCTTTTTTTAAGTCGTTCCGGTTGTTTTATTTGGATTCCAGAGAATGCACGGAGCAACAACTCTTTTTCTGCATAACATTGAAATTTTGCTTGTGTCTTAAGTTGTACATCAGGAATGCCATCAATAATTTCCTCGATGAGTTCGTCCTCGTCAATCCCAACTTTATGAGACAACATAACCTTAGCATTGTAATATTCGGGAAACGCTTCGCCATACCTCCACTTTCGCATTTCAAAATTTCTTCTTAAGGTTAATTTATTTTCCTTAGAACAGAAAACTTTCTCCATTTCGCCCAATATTTTATCGGAATTTTCGAAGACAAAATTTGGCTGTGAGTGTAGCTTGGGCTTTACCTTTAAACTTGCACATCAAAAGTGTTTTCTTGGTATTTTCATCAGATCCATACAACTCGTTTATACTTTTAAATTGAGCCATCCATATCTCTGGTAATACTCCTCCATCATACTCTGGAATCATGTCTTTTAAAATAGTAAATGAGACGTCCATTTTCTTTAAAGTTTTATCCACTTCTTTATCATTACTATTTTTATTATCTATTTCACATTTTTCATTTTTCAGTTTTCTTTCATTTTCAACTATCATTCTGAGCAAATCATTTTCTCGACGAAGAAGATCTTTTTCATGTTGAATCAATTCCATTTCTTTTTCCAATAGAATATTCAAAAGGTTGCTATCATTTTTGTTTTTATTTGTAACACAATCATTTTTTTCTGCCTGACACTCATTTGTATTTACGCCACCATTTTCTGCAATATTTCGTTGTTGTAAATCACCGTTCACTTGCTGTTCTAAGCCACCAATCATTTGTTGTTGTTGTTGTTTACTTGCAGTTGTTTCTTCACGATCATTTGTCCTTTTCTCTACACCACTCCCAGAAGTATCCTCAACATCAACAGTATAATTTGTGCCACAAACTTCCTCCATGGCTTTCTATTCTTTACTTTAATTTTTTACCTTGTTTTTTAAAAAAAAATACACTTTTTATTTTGTAGATCCCACTTCTGATGAATTGTAGGCAAACTTAAATTAAATTAAACAAGTTACAAGTTTTCTGTTTGGCGTCTACTTTTATAATGCCTCGCCGCCTCGTTTTATTTTTTCAAATCATCCCAAGCTTACATTTACAAAATAGTTATTATATAAGAAAGACAGAGATAAATATATTTACATAAAAAGTTCTATAATAATATAGAATACAAGCTTAACTTTACAAGATAATTATTATATAAGAAAGAAAGAGATAAATATAATAGAGTAAGCAACGTCAAACAAATTTGTCCTGAAACAAGTGGTTACGCTTTTTTGAGTAAACATTTGCCAAAAGTGACTGTACCTTAAGAATGTGTTATTGAAAGAAAATTATATTTTTAAAATACTTTAAAAATCGTTTGAAAACATATCAATCTACAATTTAAATATGCAGTTTGTCTCTTTTTCTGCAAAGTACTCTAAAATAAACATATGAATCCAATATCAATTACATAGAATATATTTTTGAAGAATTTAAAGGAAATTCATACTTTACATAATTTTCCCAAAATGTGTCACCTTATGCACACATGTGCGCGCAATTTTACCTGCTAATGCCTGCGAAAATATTAATGATTTTTTAATTAACTTAAAATGCAGCTGCTGTAAATTAGTTTGGTACCTGATTTACATTTTAAATCATAAAACGCTTAACTAAGTCTTTTATAAGGTAGAATCTAAACCTAAGCTAACATTTTTCTTGAAGACTTTGCAGTATATAAGGCTAACGATTTTTGAATTTCTTATACACAACCAAAAGACGCTTAGCACAGTAAGCACCAAAAATTTGTATTGGCAATTTAAATAAATATTTTTTAAAATACCGCATTATTTTATAATTTTTGAAAATGCCACCACGGAAGAGAGCTGAATTTTATATTTTAAATTTAAGTTATTTGCCAGTTATGTAAGTTTTAAATTTTCAGTGATCACTTAATAACTATTTAATAATAACAATTTATTTACAGCCCTCCTGAATATCCTATAACTAAATTCAAATACAGGAGGAATCCTCCACTCAAGTTCTTGGATCAAGCTCAAGATTGGGTACGTTTTATACAAACAATTTAATATTTTTTTTATCTAAATGTATGCTGATAAATAACTTTATTTCTGTTTTAGTTTAATGACGTTATGTTAAAGAAGATATCGAGAATGCCCTCCTCCCCAGTTGTGAGTTATTTTGAGTGGAGAATTACTTCAGATGATGTCAATTTATTTACGATAAATGGTTGTCGCTTCGATCAAATCACTGTAATATTCGGCAAAGAAGATATACATTGGGCGTTTTATCAAACAAACACACAGGGTGTTCGTATCCTAGGATGTAGTCCTTTAATAGCAAAATATTGTTTCAACTGTTTAAATAGTAATTATAAAATGCTAATTGAATCCATCAAGATCCTTATAAATAGATATTTAACCTGTAATTTAAGCTTAACATTAAATAATTAATTAAAAATTTTAGGTTAACGTAGGCTATGAGATTTGTAAAACTTTGAAATAATTTTATTAAAAAAATATAAAAAGTAAAGAAAAAATTCAAAATTTAAAAATGTTTAAAAATAATTTCATTAAAAAAATATAAAAAATAAAAAAAAAATTCATACATATTAAACATTTTTGTTTTAATTAATTTACTAAATTGGGATAATCTTTGGGCAAACCTTGTGTAGCAACTGGACAGATTTTCTTTTCGGGCTTGGGGATAGCTGGGCGAACAGTAGTAGGTTAATCTTAAAAGAAAAAATTAAAAACTATGAATATTTCTCCATTAAAATAACAATTAAAAAAAATACATTTAAATTTTTTACATTCATATTAGTGTTGGTGACACACGTGAACAACCGAGTTAACAGAAATCTTCAACAGAGATTATCTCCTTATTGTGAAAGTAACAATAGGATATATTTAATTTTAATATTAACACAATAAAGAAATAAAAAGTGGTAGAAATAGTTTGTTAGCTTTATGTCGAAAAGTGTCAAGTCCACTTTATTTCAAAATTGAGATTTTAGCACATAATGATAGAATACTTAAAAAACACCTTTTGTACTTAGTACTTATCACATAAGGATAAGTACAATTTTTTAAGAAAACATTGGAAAATTTTAGAGTAATTTTCATAAGAGTTGATGCTTTTAATGGATTAATTGAGTATCGACAATACAATAAAGTTATAAGTAAATGTTCAAAGTTCACTAAAATATACAATATACACTGGCGTGCAAAACCGAGGGCATGCTCAATATGATTTTATTTAAAGGGTCATAAAATGATAAATAACGAAAGAAATATAATATTGAAAGTATTGATAACGAAACAAAAACAAAAAATTCAATATAAAAACATAAAGCAACTCAATTAACTCAGTTTTGAACGTTTTCCAGAATCCATTAAAAAGTGTTTTTTTCTTAGTATGGTTTCTATATCACCTTATTATTGTTAATAAATAAATTGACCGTTCGTTATACAACATACTGGCATCTTGGACAAAAACACTGCGACGGTGAGTGTCTGGTTATGAGGAGTTTTACTGTATCAAGAAAGAAGACTACCTCCATATTATCCAAACTCATTTAACCGAGTTTGTGGACCACAGCCTATATCCTAAAAGAGAAATTATTTTCCAACAAGGCGATGCCACTAAAAATACGGTAAGAATTGTTCAAAATTGGTTGTCTGGTCATTCATAATTTCAGCTGATGAAATGGCCTGCGCCAAGTCCAGAACACAACTCTATAGACAATTTGTGGTCTATATTGAAGAGATGATTGGGACAACATTTGGGTGCCAACCAGTACTTTCAATATTACATTTATTTTTACTAATACACTAATACCCCGACTTGCGTCGTTAATTGGGACCGACCAAACGGGACGCAATGCGAAACAACGCAAATCGAATCACTTTTCTCCATATATTTGTGTGGATTTTTCGTTAATTCGTTCCAGAAGAAAATTTTTAGAAAAGTTGAAAATTTGTACTATAAATAAATGTATACATAGGTATATTTTTTAAAATTTAGTGCAACAAAAAGATAAATAAAAGTAAAAACAAGTAAGAGTGTTATATTCGGCTGTGCCGAATCTTAAATACCCTTCACCTAAGCGTAATAAGAAATACAGAAATAATAAGAAATACAGAAACTACACTAGACTAGAATATCCTAATTCTGTGTTTTCTATTCAGTCTTAGTGCAAATTTTATTAGTATTTGATATATTGTTTGAAAGACAATTTTACGACCAACATAATTTATGTAAAATATTTTCAAATGTTGTCTAATTTTTACCATTTTTAATTGATTTAATTACCAATTCTTACCATAATTTACAGAGTCTGTCTGATGTTCATAATAATCTTCAGTGTAATTTAACAAACGGAGTATAAAAAAGGGGTACAATTCGGTTTTAGTGATTTTGTAAAAAAAAAAAAACAAATAGGGATTTTAGAAGAGATACCAAAAAAAAAAAATTTTTTTGGCGGCCACGCCTATTTTCGAGGGGGCGGGCCCTTAAAGTTGAAAATATATAGGCCTATATCTCGGGAACTACTGGGTGTCTGATAATTTGTAATACATTAAATAAAAGGTATTAAAAATAGCTTTCCAACGATATATATCATGATTATAAAATATGGACCGAATATGGGTTAAATCCGAAAAGAATATTTTTTGACCCGAATTTATTTGTTTTTGGAAATGCTTCTATATGGCAGGTATGACAAATTATGGGCCGATCTTCTTAAATTTTGGCACAGTTATTTTCATGCATATGGGGATATTTCACGTAGAATTTCAACGTAATAACGGTATATTTAAGATATATATTAGTATTAACGTGGATTTCGGTAGTGGACCTTATGTGGGGGATATAGTCAAATATGGACCGATATTCTCAAAATCCAGCAGTTAGATTTAGGCATGTATGTAAATGATCCGTGTAAAATTTTGGATTGGTACCCTTATTTATAAGTGATTTATGAGTATTAAAGGGATTTTCCGAAGAGGGCTTTATATGGGGCATACGGTTAAAAATAGACCGAAATTAACAAAATTGTGTGGAATGATTTTTGTATATATGTACATGATCTGTACAAAGTTTTGAGTCGGTAACGATATGTATACAATATATATAGGGAAAAATGTCTTTTTCAGATGTGGTCCTTGTATGGGAGCTATGACCAGTTGTGGGCCGACCACCATAAAATTTAGTACAACAATTTATTTGCCTATAAAGAGTATTTATGTAAACTTTTAGCCGTTTAACATTATTTATGTCTGTTTTATGCGTATTTAAGTGAATTTCGGAAGTGGACTTTATATGGGGTCTATGGTCAAATATGGACCGAACTAAAAAAAATTTCGTTTTGCGATTTCTTTTTGCACAAAACTTAGTTTTGCTGAATTTTGTCTTGATATTCCAATTTTATAGGCATTTATGTATAATTGAGCAATATTTCGGGAAGATTTTTGTATGGGGGCTATGACCATTTCTGGGCCGATCACCATAAAATTTGGTACAATAATTTATTTGCCTATAAAGAGTATTTATGTAAAATTTTAGCCGTTTAACATTATTTATATCTGTTTTATGCGTATTTAAGTGAATTTTGTAAGTGGACTTTATATGGGGTCTATGGTCAAATATGGACCGAACTAAAAAAATTTCGGTTTGTGATTTCTTTTTGTATAAAACTTATTTTTGCTGAATTTTGTCTTGATATTCCAATTTTATAGGCATTTATTTATCATTAAGCCATATTTCGGGAATATATATATTTGTATGGGGGCTATGAGAAATCATGGACCGATTTTTACTTTTTTCCGCACACTTTCTTCTTTTATAGTACAAACAACGTATACAAAATTTCATGGTATTATCTGCAATAGTTTTCAAAATATTGCAATAAAATGGATGAAAAATATCAAATTTTTATGGAGGTGGTCTCACATATAGGTTCATAACTCTGGTTAGGGTCGGAAAATTTTTTTGTGGAAATTACACACGGAATGACAAACTTATATATACCCTTCTCACGATGGTGAAGGGTATAAAAACAAGTAGTATATGTATGTCTAAAACAGTATTTCAGAAATGGACGCAACATGGGAGATATGACCTATTACCATAACTTCTTCATATGTGTATTAAACTTTATCTCGACATAAATAGTTTTAAATGATTTATGGAAGTTAAAGTGAATTACGGTCTTATATCAGGAGTTTCGACTAATTATGGAACGACCATTATAAAATTAGGTGTCATCATTTCTGTATATTATTCTGTATATTTATTTGATTACCAACATTCTTAAAAAATTTATGGAGGTTAAAGTGGTTTTCGGAAGTGGGCCTTATATGGGAGCTACGACTAATTATAGACCGATCACAATAAAATTGTATCGTATTGTTTGTATATACATATAAGAAATATATTTGCGTTCAATATTATTCGGATACCAACATTTTTAAGAGAGTTATGCTCTTTTAAGTGATTTTCGGAAGTGGGCCTTATATGGGAGCTACGACTAATTATAGACCGATCTTTATGAAATTTGTAGATGTGACTTAGCTTCATTTAGTACTCATTTGTGATGAAATTCGTTTGGATACTTGCATTTATGATCGGTAAACCCCAATTTCGGGAGGACATTTGTATGGGGGCCAGGTGAAATAATGGACAGATTTCCACCAGTTTCAATCCCATCCCATCCTTGGGCCGAAAAAATATCACGTACCGAATTTTATCGCAATATCTTCAAAATTGCGATCTGTACTCTGCGCACAAGCTTTACTTGGACAGCCAGCCAGACGGACGGTCGGACGGACATCGTTAAATCGACTCAGAAAGTGATTCTGAGTCGATCGGTATACTTTAAGGTGGGTGTGGGACCAATATTTTTGGGTGTTAAAAACATATGCACAAATCCAAAATACCCTTCTCACTATGGTGGTGTAGGGTATAAATATATTAAATTGCACAGTCATGCTATAAAATTTTTGGATAATCGCTCCATAATATTTCATTGCTCCCATATAGCGCCCATTTCTGAAAAGCTGTTTATACGACTATAATTTCTTATTTGTATTTGATTAAATTTTTCAATTTCTTGAAAGATTTTCCAAATTTGCATTTATAGCCAAACTGGTTTATTGTGGTGCATTGAGTTTCTAATCGCTAATCACTATAATATTAATATACTGACAACTTAATTTTAATTTTGTACTTGAATGTTTTGGGTGTTTCAAGTTCTAAAGACTCAAGTAATGCCATTCTTGAAAATTTTATTCGATGAATGGCATTATAAATTCTAATTGATTAATGATGTACTGTAGGCAAACTTAAATTAAATTAAATTATAAGAAAGACAGAGATAAATATATTTACATAAAAAGTTCTATAATAATATAGAATACAAGCTTAACTTTACAAGATAATTATTATATAAGAAAGAAAGAGATAAATATATTTACATAGAAAGTTCTAGAGTACTATACAATTATACATGACTATTGTCGAACACATGTAAAATATTAGAACAGGTACCTGCGACTACAACTAAAATAACCGGTAATATCATAAACTACTACAATTCGGCCATCCTGACCCTGATCTCACATTACATAGGTGTCCCTTCACGTCCCCTAAACCACGGGCGCATATTGGAAACCGACCAAACCCCCTTATATGGTCTTCGGGACTGTTGAAACCCCTCAACATCCTCCAAGACATAGCGATCATTCCGTAAGACCCTCGATACTCTGTACGGACCTCTATATTTTGGAATCAGTTTACGTGATACACCAGTCGAGGAATCAAAATTCTTCACCATGACATAATCCCCTTCCCTATACTCTGTCGGACGCCTCCTTTTCCTGCTAAAATACTTCTCATTGTAATCCTGTAACTTCTTCTGCCTGTCATTTGCTCTAGACCTAATTACATTATGATCCTCTCGTGCATCATCACTCACATCAAGTAAACATTCCCTAAGCGAATCAATCACCTTTCCTTTCTGCGCCAAACCAAATAACATCACACTTGGATGTTCACCAATCGACCTATGAATAGTATTATTCAGACAATACTCAACATGTTCCAACACGTTGTCCCAAAAAATGCCTCTCTGCGGATCCACTAACTTTGCCACCATTGGACCTATCGACCTATTAACCCGTTCGACCTGGCCATTCGCCTGTGGCGAACCAGTGGCGACCAAAATGTGTAAAATATCATTCTCCCTCAGAAAATCTTTAAAATCTGTAGAAGTAAAACAGGATCCGCGATCACTTATCATACATCTAGGGCGACTGTAACATCGAAAATAATTCTTTAGCGCTAAAATCGCCTCCTTCGCGTTGGTTGTTTTGGTTGGATATAATCTGACAAACTTCGTACATGCATCAACTATTATAAGAATGTTCTTTAAAGCCCTGCCCTTATCTATTGGCCCGACGTGATCCACGTGAATAACATCAAATGGTTGATTCGATTTTGGTATACTGTGTAGGAAACCTTCCTCCTTTCCGTGATTCCCGGAATATAGAATGCAATTTATGCAGTTTGCTATGTGATCAGCAACCCTTAACCTCATTTTCGGGAACCAATAGCTCTTTGAAATCAGTTCCGTCACTTTATCAATTCCTAGATGTCCCATCTCATTATGATACTTGTATAGAATGTGGTTCTCCATGTCCTCAGGAACATAGAATTTAAGGTTACCATCATTAGTCTTCCTATATAATACGCCATTCCTCATCTCAAATCCTTCAATTTTCGATCCCTGTTCTGACAAATAATTAAATTCTCCTCGAACGTGTTCGACTCTATAACCATAACATTTGTACTTCTACTTAATGCATCGACATGCTGCATCCTTTTGCCTGATCGATGTTCTAATACATAGTCGTAGTTTTGAAGATCCAAAGCCCAGCGCGCTATTCTTGGATTTAATTCCCTTTTATTTAGTGTCAGGGTCAGGGAATTACAGTCGGTAACAATCTTGAACTTCTTTCCCTGCAAATATATACGAAAGCGCTTCAAAGCATAAATTATGGCTAGCGTCTCAAGCTCAAAGCTATGGTACCTAGACTCAGTATCGGTCGTTCTTTTGGAAAAATAAAAAATAGGGTGAAGTTTACCGTCATCCTTTTTTTGGATCAAAACAGCGCCAAACCCGATGGAACTCGCATCACAATGGAGTTCCGTCTCATCCTTAGGGTCATAGAGCGCCAAGACTGGTGATTCCATTAATCTTCTCTTCAACAATTCAAATGCTTTGAGTTCGGCCTCGCCAAACACAAACTTCCTATCCTTTCTAGTCAAGTCGTATAATGGCTTAGCAATCACCGAAAAATCTTTCACAAATCTTCGAAAATATGAGCATAAACCCAAAAAACTCTGAACCGATAGTTGCTTATCAGGTACAGGGAAATCCCTAATCGCCTGCAGTCCCTTTTCATCTGCTCGTATACCATTGCCATCAATGTTGTATCCCAAATACTTAACTGATGTCTGAAAAAACTCGCACTTATCGATTCTTAGTTCCAACTTGTTCTCAACCATTCGAGTAAAAACCTCCCTGAGAATCTCAAAATGTTCGTCTATACCCACAGTGGCAATCATTATATCATCTAAATAAATTATAATTTTATCGTCCCTAACCATGTCGGAAAAAATTCTATTAACGAATCTCTGGAAAACAGAAGGCGCATTTTTCAAGCCAAAAGGCATTCTTGTAAATTCAAATTGGCCCATCGGTGTTACAAACGATGTATATTTCACAGAATCGGGCTCAACAAACACATGAAAGAATCCATTCTTCAAATCCAACTTGGTAAAAAAATTGTTTCCCTGAAAGCCTATCCAACAAATCGTCAATCAATGGTATAGGATAGCAGTCCCTCACCGTGACCTTGTTCAAATTCCTATAATCCACACACATTCGCAAATCTCCAGTCTTCTTTCTAACCAAGACTATTGGTGATGTAAACTCTGATTCACTCGCCCTGATGTATCCCTTATCCAAATATTCATCCAACAATTTCTGTAAGTCGCCCTTTTCCGCGTACGATAACCTCCTGGGGCCACAATTAAATGGTTTATCATCGCTCAGCCTGAGCCTAATCTCACTGAATACCTTTGGTCTAGAAGGACGCTCCGGTTTCACAAAATATTTATAAAATAATTCCCTAAGTTTACATCTATCGCTATACTTAATACAATCCCCAACAATAAAGCCAAATTCCTGATCACCACATCAATAGATAAAATCTGTTTACAAAAATCCTCACCATTCTCGACACTCTTACCATCCCACAAACTAATCTAAACCCCGCTTTCTCAAGAAAATCCCTTCCCAACACACACTGATAGGAAGTTGTCTCATCAGACACGACTAACATATCCAAACACACTTTCCTATTATTAACATCAATAAAAAGTTTTAATTTTCCAAATACAACCAAACGGGAAAAATTTATTCCAAAAAATTCATTTTCATCACAAAAACATAAAAATCTATTCAAGTCAACGTACTTCGATATATCCGATCTTCTCACAAAACTGATCCTACTGCCCGAGTCCAGTAAACACTCTAAAGAGAAATTAGTTTCAAACTTAAAATTTATGGAAAACTTACAATACTTAACATACTCATCGTCAATAATATGAACATCTGGTTTTCTTTCCGGGCAGGTAGCCACACGGTGCTCCATACTTCCACATCCGTAGCAAGCCCCCATTTGACGTTTCGGTTTCTGGAACTGGGAAGCAAAATGTCCAAATGAGTTACAGTTGTAACAACGGATGTTATTTTCGCCTACTTTGACGGTTTCCTCTCTTTTTTTAAGTCGTTCCGGTTGTTTTATTTGGATTCCAGAGAATGCACGGAGCAACAACTCTTTTTCTGCATAACATTGAAATTTTGCTTGTGTCTTAAGTTGTACATCAGGAATGCCATCAATAATTTCCTCGATGAGTTCGTCCTCGTCAATCCCAACTTTATGAGACAACATAACCTTAGCATTGTAATATTCGGGAAACGCTTCGCCATACCTCCACTTTCGCATTTCAAAATTTCTTCTTAAGGTTAATTTATTTTCCTTAGAACAGAAAACTTTCTCCATTTCGCCCAATATTTTATCGGAATTTTCGAAGACAAAATTTGGCTGTGAGTGTAGCCACGCTTGGGCTTTACCTTTAAACTTGCACATCAAAAGTGTTTTCTTGGTATTTTCATCAGATCCATACAACTCGTTTATACTTTTAAATTGAGCCATCCATATCTCTGGTAATACTCCTCCATCATACTCTGGAATCATGTCTTTTAAAATAGTAAATGAGACGTCCATTTTCTTTAAAGTTTTATCCACTTCTTTATCATTACTATTTTTATTATCTATTTCACATTTTTCATTTTTCAGTTTTCTTTCATTTTCAACTATCATTCTGAGCAAATCATTTTCTCGACGAAGAAGATCTTTTTCATGTTGAATCAATTCCATTTCTTTTTCCAATAGAATATTCAAAAGGTTGCTATCATTTTTGTTTTTATTTGTAACACAATCATTTTTTTCTGCCTGACACTCATTTGTATTTACGCCACCATTTTCTGCAATATTTCGTTGTTGTAAATCACCGTTCACTTGCTGTTCTAAGCCACCAATCATTTGTTGTTGTTGTTGTTTACTTGCAGTTGTTTCTTCACGATCATTTGTCCTTTTCTCTACACCACTCCCAGAAGTATCCTCAACATCAACAGTATAATTTGTGCCACAAACTTCCTCCATGGCTTTCTATTCTTTACTTTAATTTTTTACCTTGTTTTTTTTAAAAAAAAATACACTTTTTATTTTGTAGATCCCACTTCTGATGAATTGTAGGCAAACTTAAATTAAATTAAACAAGTTACAAGTTTTCTGTTTGGCGTCTACTTTTATAATGCCTCGCCGCCTCGTTTTATTTTTTCAAATCATCCCAAGCTTACATTTACAAAATAGTTATTATATAAGAAAGACAGAGATAAATATATTTACATAAAAAGTTCTAGAATAATATAGAATACAAGCTTAACTTTACAAGATAATTATTATATAAGAAAGAAAGAGATAAATATATTTACATAAAAAGTTCTAGAATAATATAGAATACAAGCTTAACTTTACAAGATAATTATTATATAAGAAAGAAAGAGATAAATATATTTACATAAAAAGTTCTAGAATAATATAGAATACAAGCTTAACTTTACAAGATAATTATTATATAAGAAAGAAAGAGATAAATATATTTACATAGAAAGTTCTAGAGTACTATACAATTATACATGACTATTGTCGAACACATGTAAAATATTAGAACAGGTACCTGCGACTACAACTAAAATAACCGGTAATATCATAAACTACTACAGTACTATGTTCTAATTGTTTAAAATAAATAATTTCATAAAAACGTTCTATTTTTGCATTGATATCAATAATTTAATTTATTTGATGCTGTTTGATCTTGCAAATCTTTTGTAAGAGTAAGCAACGTCAAACAAATTTGTCCTGAAACAAGTGGTTACGCTTTTTTGAGTAAACATTTGCCAAAAGTGACTGTTCCTTAAGAATGTGTTATTGAAATAAAATTATATTTTTAAAATACTTTAAAAATCGTTTGAAAACATATCAATCTACAATTTAAATATGCAGTTTGTCTCTTTTTCTGCAAAGTACTCTAAAATAAACATATGAATCCAATATCAATTACATAGAATATATTTTTGAAGAATTTAAAGGAAATTCATACTTTACATAATTTTCCCAAAATGTGTCACCTTATGCACACATGTGCGCGCAATTTTACCTGCTAATGCCTGCGAAAATATTAATGATTTTTTAATTAACTTAAAATGCAGCTGCTGTAAATTAGTTTGGTACCTGATTTACATTTTAAATCATAAAACGCTTAACTAAGTCTTTTATAAGGTAGAATCTAAACCTAAGCTAACATTTTTCTTGAAGACTTTGCAGTATATAAGGCTAACGATTTTTGAATTTCTTATACACAACCAAAAGACGCTTAGCACAGTAAGCACCAAAAATTTGTATTGACAATTTAAATAAATATTTTTTAAAATACCGCATTATTTTATAATTTTTGAAAATGCCACCACGGAAGAGAGCTGAATTTTATATTTTAAATTTAAGTTATTTGCCAGTTATGTAAGTTTTAAATTTTCAGTGATCACTTATTAACTATTTAATAATAACAATTTATTTACAGCCCTCCTGAATATCCTATAACTAAATTCAAATACAGGAGGAATCCTCCACTCAAGTTCTTGGATCAAGCTCAAGATTGGGTACGTTTTATACAAACAATTTAATATTTTTTTTATCTAAATGTATGCTGATAAATAACTTTATTTCTGTTTTAGTTTAATGACGTTATGTTAAAGAAGATATCGAGAATGCCCTCCTCCCCAGTTGTGAGTTATTTTGAGTGGAGAATTACTTCAGATGATGTCAATTTATTTACGATAAATGGTTGTCGCTTCGATCAAATCACTGTAATATTCGGCAAAGAAGATATACATTGGGCGTTTTATCAAACAAACACACAGGGTGTTCGTATCCTAGGATGTAGTCCTTTAATAGCAAAATATTGTTTCAACTGTTTAAATAGTAATTATAAAATGCTAATTGAATCCATCAAGATCCTTATAAATAGATATTTCACCTGTAATTTATTTGAGTACACTCCTCCTTTGGAAATTCAACCTCCATGGTATCTAGATTCCAGTAATTTTTTAAAAGAGCTTCAAAGCTTCAAAAAAAGCAAAACAAATCCATTTGTCTTCAAATCTTTATTTAATGAAATGTACTGTGAATATAACTCCAAAGGCTGGCACTTTCTTTATACAGACGGATCAAAAACAGAAAAACACGTAGGTTTTGCCGTAACAGACCATAGTGGAAGCACAAAAAGAAACGGAATATTACCTCAAAATGCGACTATATTTGAAGCCGAAGCCATTGCAGTTATTGAGGCCCTACAACTTAGCGATGATTCACAAAGCAAATATATAATCTGCACAGACAGTCGCTCAGTGTTCGATGCCACTTTAAATCAAAAGACTAAAAATGAGTTAATTATTTTAATACAACAGCTAATGATAAAAAGGAGAAAAAATGTTAAGTTACTATGGGTTCCTAGTCACATGGGCATTGACGGCAACGAGGCAGCAGACCTCGCGGCTAAGTCTGCGTACCTACATCCCACATACTTATTCATTCCATAATTAAAATAATTTGTAACCAGATGTGCCACCGCAAAACTCAATATCTCTTTACAACGGAAATGGAACGAATACAACCACCACTACAAAACTTTTAACCCAACAAAACAACCTGTTAATCTACCAACATGAACCAATTGTTTGCAAAATAAATGTTTCACTAGGCTGCGATTAACACATACCCGTCTCACACATCAATATTTATTGAACAAAACTGCACAACCTATATGTTCCTATTGCAGCTACTCGCCATTAACTGTCTTTCACATCTTAGTCTCGTCTCATCGAACTGTTCGGACGTGTTAATTTTAGTGCGGCTGAATTTTCGGTGAAAAAATCGTAATAGGTGAAAAATTGTAATAGGTTGAAATTAAACAAAAAAGTGAAAAAAATAACTCGTAATAGGTTAAAATATATAAAAAATAAAAAAAAACATTAAAAATCGTATAAAAACTGTATGAGTGTTCCTCTCAGATGTAATTCTGAGAAAGAGCTTAGCTCGTCGAGAAAAAATAAATGGCTCTCTGAGGAAGAATCCATAAAAAAATCTCTGGAGAATTTTCTCACTACAAGAGCCGTAGAACGGCGTCGTTCCTGTTCTCCCAATATAGTGATTTCAACAGATGAGAAAACATCATCTTCATCAAATAGTGCAGTGAAACCCAAAAAACAAGTAGGTATGGATAAGTACATCACCGTTCTCAAGCGACAGAGGAGCCCGAAGTCTGCTCAAGTGTCATCAAATGCAAAAGCTTCTAAGACTGTGAGTAATGATCAAAATAGGTTTGCTCTCCTCCAGACGGATGAGCCAGAACTTCCTAAGAAGACGTTTAAGCCCCCACCAATTTATCTGAGAGAGCCCACTTCCAGTAAATTGGTACAAGGAATTGTTTCGGTAATAGGTGCAAATATGTTTAGCGTAACATCAATTAAACATGGAAATATCAGCGAAACCAAAATACAAGTGAAAAAGGAGGATGATTTTCGTAAATTGTCCAACCAGTTGGAGAGGGAAAGTAGGGATTTCTATACCTACCAGCTGAAAAGCGCAAAAGGACTCCAAGTCGTTCTAAAGGGTATAGACCCAGATGTTGATCCTGCCGAGATAAAGACTAGCTTAATGGAAAAAGGCTTCAAAATTAAGAGCATAACGAATATTAGAAACCGTGAAAAGACTCCACAGCCTATGTTCAGGGTGGAATTGGAACCTGGAGATGTCGTATTAAAGAAAAACGAGTCCCATCCCATCTACAATCTGATGTACCTTCTGCATCGTAGAATCACCGTGGAAGAACCACATAAGCGTCAGGGACCCGTCCAGTGTCTCAACTGTCAAGAATTTGGTCACACCAAGGCGTATTGTAAATTGCCGACAGTTTGTGTTGCGTGTGGGGAGCTACATGCAACTGCTCAATGTGATAAGTCGAAAACTGATTCAAAAATCAAAAAATGCAGTAACTGCGGAGGTAATCATACCGCAAATTATAGAGGTTGTCCAATTTACACTCATTTGAAAGGCATAAGCAACAACAATATTTTGGCATCGAGTGACAATTTCCCGCAATTGTTACGGTCCACTAGTCATGTAAACGCGCCTAGTTCTAGACAAGTTTCTTACGCTAACGTGGTTAAATCTAATATGCCAGGTTTGGAGCAGGCACCTAAATCACAATATTACGAGCCTAATATTAACTCTCTAGAGACTACATTGCAGACTCTTGTCCAAACTATGAACACTTTCACGACCACCATGACATCCATGATGCAGGAAATGCTGAAAATGCAATCCACTATCTTACAAGCCATTTTAAAGAAATGATTTGTTTAAAAATTTGTTTTTGGAATGCGAACGGCCTCCGCCAACATAAAAACGAACTGGAACACTTCCTGATGGATAAGCAGATTGATGTCATGATGATTGCTGAAACTCACTTGACGGCGACAGCGTACTTCAAAATTAATGGCTACGTGTTATATGATACTAAAGATCCCCGCGGAAGAGCATGTGGAGGTTCGGCAATTCTTATAAAGAACAGAATAAAACATTATTTAATGAACAACATATGTGAGGATTACCTACAAGCAACAAACATTTGTATTGAATTCTGTCAATACAATTTTGTTTTATCATCAATTTATTCGCCGCCTCGATTTTCAATAAAAGAACACCAATACTACAGCTTCTTCAATTCCCTTGGAGCTAGATTTTTAGTTGCTGGTGACTTTAACGCCAAACACACATTTTGGGGTTCACGTCTGGTGACCCCGAAGGGTCGTGAACTCTTCAACACCATTGCCAAAATGGCATTAGATGTACTCTCAAGCGGGCATCCCACCTACTGGCCGACGGACCGACGGAAGATTCCCGATGTTATTGACTTCGGAGTAGTAAAAAATATCCCTGTAGAATCGATACAAGTGGAGCCTTCATTAGACTTGTCTTCAGATCACTCTCCTTCTATTATTTCAATGCGTTTCCTTCAAGGGAATGGCTCTCCATTTCGGGACATATCTAAAACCAGAGTAAGTTGGATAAAGTATAAAAAGTATTTAAGTTCCCACTGCACGGAAAATGTAGTGCTGAGAACTACCGAGGATATTGATGGGTCGATTGACAAGTTTACTGAGGACATACGAAGAGCTGTACATCACGCCTCCACATACGACGTTGAGTGCAGAAGTGGGACAAATAGAACTTATTTCGCTGAACTCGATCATCTCCTGTCAGAAAAAAGAAAGCTTAGAAGAGAGTGGCAAATCCACAGGTCTCCTGAACTGAAAGCTAGGCTACGGGTATGCAGAGATATACTAAGAAATTTCTTAGAAACCCAAAGAATGGCTTCACTTAAATCTTACTTGGAGGGTCTTGATAGTACCCCACAATCTGACTATTCGTTATGGAAGGCGGCACGAGGTTTAAAAAGACCAGTTAGAGGAAAACCTCCTCTGCGAAATCCGACTGGTGACTGGGCTAGAAATGATTCCGAGAAGGGGACTTTATTTGTTAATCATTTGAGAAAAGTGTTTACTATAAACAACTCAAATAATGCATCTGATTTGCCTCCACTCGTTATTAGACCTCCTGTACCTCTAAGACTTAGCTTTAATGATGTTCAAAGCGCTATTGGTACCTTGAATCTTAAAAAAGCTCCAGGTATGGATAAAATCAGCAACAAAATGCTTGTGGAGTTACCTCGTGTAGCTAAAAGAATTATCCTATTTATTTTTAATGCTATTTTACGCCTAGAATACTATCCTGCAGATTGGAAGGTATCTATGATTACCATGATTCCTAAGCCAGGGAAGGACCCCACTAAAGTAGAGTCACATAGGCCAATTAGTCTACTGCCGACAATTTCAAAACTGTTTGAAAAATTGTTATTGGCTAAGTTGATTCCAATTCTGAACGACACTCAATGTATTCCAAATCATCAATTCGGATTCAGAGCTAAACACAGTACCATCGAACAAACACACAGATTGGTAAATGTGATAAGACAGTCGTTTGAAGAGAAAAAATACTGCTCCGCCCTTTTCATTGATGTGTCGCAAGCGTTCGACAAAGTCTGGCATGAAGGTTTAATGCATAAAATTAAATTAACTCTGCCTGCTAACACCCACAAACTTATGAAAAGTTATTTATATGGTCGCAAATTTACAATCAAAGAAGGCGATTTTTTAAGCCCCGCTCAGCCAATTGAAGCAGGAGTACCCCAGGGTAGCATACTGGGTCCAACTTTATATTTGATTTATGCATCCGATATGCCGTTAGACCCCATAATACATACTTCAACTTTTGCAGACGATACAGCCTTTATTAGCGTTCATAAGGACCATCAAATAGCATCACAGAACTTGCAGAAATATGTTTATAAACTAGAGAATTGGCTTGAGCTTTGGAAAATCAGGGTTAACGAACAGAAATGTATTCATATAACTTTCACATTGCGAAAAGATACCTGCTCGTTCATCAGAATAAATAACCAAATTATCCCGCAACACAATGTAGTCAAATACCTCGGAATCCACCTCGATCGTCGTTTAACTTGGAAGTCTCATATCGACGCAAAACTTACCCAGATGAGATTAAAAGCAGTGCAAACTAATTGGCTAATCGGCAGAAATTCTACATTAAAGTTGGATTGCAAACTTTTGTTGTACAATGCAATTCTAAAGCCAATCTGGTGTTATGGAATTCAATTATGGGGTTCTGCCTCAGCATCCAACATTGAAAAAATTAAAAGGGGTCAAAATAAGATTCTACGTACAATTACTGCAGCTCCATGGTATGTTAAAAATTCTCGAATCCACAAAGATCTAGGCATTCCTTTGGTGAAAGTCGAATTTACAAAACACGCCTCAAAATATGTCAGCAAACTTGAACAACATCCAAACCCACTTGCACGAGACATCCTTAACTTTACTGGCCATGTTCGGTTGAGAAGGAGGGATACCCTTGCTTTAACTCAAGCGCAAAACAGATGACTGGATCAGTAGATATAAATTTTTTGTAGTATCATTATATTTTGTCTAGCACTGGCTGGACTTATTATTTTCTTTTAGTATTAAGATTCGAAAACTTATTGTCATTTCATTTCTTAACATTCAATAAAAAAAAAAAATTAAATGTAAAAAAAAAAAAAAAAAAAAAAAAAAAAATCTTAGTGGACTGCCCAGTACTCACCAATCTACGTGCATCAATTTTTAAGCCCTCTAACATTGTTGAATTTTTAAAAACGCCAAATAGTAATAACATATCCAAAGTCTTTGAATTCTTAAAGAAAATTTCTTTTCATAACCTAATTTAAATTTTATTATCATTATCTAACAAAAATACTAACATATACATACTTATTCAAGAAATATTAAGCCGATAGCCATTGATGCTAGTGCTTTTAGCCTTAGATTTATTGTAATTTTAATTATAATAAATTTTTTAATAAATAAATAAATAAATAAATAAAAAATAAAAAAAAATTCATATACATATTAAACATTTTTGTTCTAATTAATTTACTAAATTGGGATAATCTTTGGGCAAACCTTGTGTAGCAACTGGACAGATTTTCTTTTCGGGCTTGGGGATAGCTGGGCGAACAGTAGTAGGTTAATCTTAAAAGAAAAAATTAAAAACTATGAATATTTCTCCATTAAAATAACAATTAAAAACAAGTAAGAGTGCTATATTCGGCTGTGCCGAATCTTAAATACCCTTCACCTAAGCGCAATAAGAAATACAGAAACTACACTAGACTAGAATATCCTAATTCTGTGTTTTCTATTCAGTCTTAGTGCAAATTTTATTAGTATTTGATATATTGTTTGAAAGACAATTTTACGACCAACATAATTTATGTAAAATATTTTCAAATGTTGTCTAATTTTTACCATTTTTAATTGATTTAATTACCAATTCTTACCATAATTTACAGAGTCTGTCTGATGTTCATAATAATATTAAAAAAAAAAAAAAAAACAAATAGGGATTTTAGAAGAGATACCAGCAAAAAAAAAATTTTTTGGCGGCCACGCCTATTTTCGAGGGGGCGGGCCCTTAAAGTTGAAAATATATAACCTATATCTCGGGAACTACTGGGTGTCTGATAATTTATAATACATTAAATAAAAGGTATTAAAAATAGCTTTCCAACGATATATATCATGATTATAAAATATGGACCGAATATGGGTTAAATCCGCAAAGAATATTTTTTGACCCGAATTTATTTGTTTTTGGAAATGCTTCTATATGGCAGGTATGACAAATTATGGGCCGATCTTCTTAAATTTTGGAACAGTTATTTTCATGCATATGGGGATATTTCATGTAGAATTTCAACGTAATAACGGTATATTTAAGATATATATTAGTATTAACGTGGATTTCGGTAGTGGACCTTATGTGGGGGATATAGTCAAATATGGACCGATATTCTCAAAATCCAGCAGTTAGATTTAGGCATGTATGTAAATGATCCGTGTAAAATTTTGGATTGGTACCCTTATTTATAAGCGATTTATGAGTATTAAAGGGATTTTCCGAAGAGGGCTTTATATGGTGCATACGGTTAAAAATAGACCGAAATTAACAAAATTGTGTGGAATGATTTTTGTATATATGTACATTATCTGTACAAAGTTTTGATTCGGTAACGATATGTATACAATATATATAGGGAAAAATGTTTTTTCAGATGTGGTCCTTGTATGGGAGCTATGACCAGTTCTGGGCCGACCACCATAAAATTTAGTACAACAATTTATTTGCCTATAAAGAGTATTTATGTAAAATTTTAGCCGTTTAACATTATTTATGTCTGTTTTATGCGTATTTAAGTGAATTTCGGAAGTGGACTTTATATGGGGTCTATGGTCAAATATGGACCGAACTAAAAAAAATTTCGTTTTGCGATTTCTTTTTGAACAAAACTTAGTTTTGCTGAATTTTGTCTTGATATTCCAATTTTATAGGCATTTATTTATCATTAAGCCATATTTCGGGAATATATATATTTGTATGGGGGCTATGAGAAATCATGGACCGATTTTTACTTTTTTCCGCACACTTTCTTCTTTTATAGTACAAACAACGTATACAAAATTTCATGGTATTATCTGCAATATATTTCAAAATATTGCAATAAAATGGACGAAAAATATCAATTTTTTATGGAGGTGGTGTCACATATTGGTTCATAACTCTGGTTAACCTAAACCGATTTTGCTGATTTTAAATAGCAAACTTCTCGAAAGCACTTCTGACAGAATTATTGAAGGTTTGGATCCCGAACATATCTTGGGACTTCACAAAACTGATTTCAACATCCAGACAGACAGACAGACAGACAGACAGACAGACGGGCATGGCTTAATCGACTTCGCTATCTATAAGGATCCAGAATATATATACTTTATAGGGTCGGAAAATTTTTTTGTGGAAATTACACACGGAATGACAAACTTATATATACCCTTCTCACGATGGTGAAGGGTATAAAAACAAGTAGTATATGTATGTCTAAAACAGTATTTCAGAAATGGACGCAACATGGGAGATATGACCTATTACCATAACTTCTTCATATGTGTATTAAACTTTATCTCGACATAAATAGTTTTAAATGATTTATGGAAGTTAAAGTGAATTACGGTCTTATATCAGGAGTTTCGACTAATTATGGAACGACCATTATAAAATTAGGTGTCATCATTTCTGTATATTATTCTGTATATTTATTTGATTACCAACATTCTTCAAAAATGTATGGAGGTTAAAGTGATTTTCGGAAGGGGCCTTATATGGGAGCTACGACTAATTATGGACCGATCACAATAAAATTGTATCGTATTGTTTGTATATACATATAAGAAATATATTTGCGTTTAATATTATTTTGATACCAACATTTTTAAGAGAGTTATGCTCTTTTAAGTGATTTTCGGAAGTGGGCCTTATATGGGAGCTACGACTAATTATAGACCGATCTTTATGAAATTTGTAGATGTGA
This sequence comes from Bellardia pandia, assembly GCA_916048285.2. Classification (NCBI taxonomy): domain Eukaryota; kingdom Metazoa; phylum Arthropoda; class Insecta; order Diptera; family Calliphoridae; genus Bellardia; species Bellardia pandia. The sequence goes on along the minus strand of OU696531.1, from coordinate 92,813,367 downwards.
CTTAGCTTCATTTAGTACTCATTTGTGATGAAATTCGTTTGGATACTTGCATTTATGATCGGTAAACCCCAATTTCGGGAGGACATTTGTATGGGGGCCAGGTGAAATAATGGACCGATTTCCACCAGTTTCAATCCCATCCCATCCTTGGGCCGAAAAAATATCACGTACCGAATTTTATCGCAATATCTTCAAAATTGCGATCTGTACTCTGCGCACAAGCTTTACTTGGACAGCCAGCCAGACGGACGGTCGGACGGACATCGTTAAATCGACTCAGAAAGTGATTCTGAGTCGATCGGTATACTTTAAGGTGGGTGTGGGACCAATATTTTTGGGTGTTACAAACATATGCACAAATCCAAAATACCCTTCTCACTATGGTGGTGTAGGGTATAAATATATTAAATTGCACAGTCATGCTATAAAATTTTTGGATAATCGCTCCATAATATTTCATTGCTCCCATATAGCGCCCATTTCTGAAAAGCTGTTTATACGACTATAATTTCTTATTTGTATTTGATTAAATTTTTCAATTTCTTGAAAGATTTTCCAAATTTGCATTTATAGCCAAACTGGTTTATTGTGGTGCATTGAGTTTCTAATCGTTAATCACTATAATATTAAATACTGACAACTTAATTTTAATTTTGTACTTGAATGTTTTGGGTGTTTCAAGTTCTAAAGACTCAAGTAATGCCATTCTTGAACATTTTATTCGATGAATGGCATTATAAATTCTAATTGATTAATGATGTACTGTAGGCAAACTTAAATTAAATTAAATTATAAGAAAGACAGAGATAAATATATTTACATAAAAAGTTCTATAATAATATAGAATACAAGCTTAACTTTACAAGATAATTATTATATAAGAAAGAAAGAGATAAATATATTTACATAGAAAGTTCTAGAGTACTATACAATTATACATTTCAATGTTACTGATGTACAGGTCCCAATCGGGAATATAATTCAAAATCGTAGAAGAACTGATTGGGCATTACAACATGATGTTCTTGCACAATCACTGCCTAATCCTACGACCATTGAAAGCGTCAATGATATCGAGAACGCCGTAAACGTGCTGACTGAGTCATTTAGCTTTGCTACAAATATGGCCTGTAGGCCTACTATATCCAAGGGGAAGAATAAACCTCCTTGGTGGAATCCTGAGATAGCGCATGCAAGAGGCACATGTCGTAAATTGTTTAATGAGGCGAAACGTATGGGCACCTGGGCAGCCTACAAAACTTCATTAAATCGCTTTAAGAACCTAATAAGAAATGCGAAAAGGAAAGCTTGGAGGGACTTCTGCGATGGAGTGGAAGACTCATCTGAGACAAACAGACTTCGTAAAATCTTATCAACCTCACCGGTTGTGCCAAGCTACATTCAGAAACCGTGTGGCAACTGGACCCTGAATAGTAAGGAAACTCTTGATGTATTACTTGATACTCATTTTCCAGGCTGTGTTCCGGTCAATGACCTTAATCCTGCAGCTCCCAGTTTTAACAGTGGCCCTCAATGCAACTCCATTCCGATTAATCGTGAAAGGATACGATGGGCGATTAGTAGTTTTGGTCCTTTTAAGTCACCAGGACCAGATGGCATTATTCCAGCAGATCTTCAGAAAAATGAGGATATTGTGATCCCTTGGCTCATCAATATATACAATGAATGTATTACCAGAACCTATTTACCGTCAATGTGGACTAGATGTAAGGTTGTGTTTATACCCAAAGGAGGTAAAACGACACACACTAAACCTAAGGACTATAAACCAATTAGTTTATCGTCTTTCCTGCTCAAGACTCTGGAAAGGGTCATTGACATCCACCTGAGAATGACTCTTCCTACGGAACTAATCTCGCCGAATCAGCATGCCTACACCAAAGGTAAGTCTGTGGAAACCGCTCTACACTCACTGGTGGGCTCCATTGAGGAGTCACTAGGACATAAAGAGTACTCTTTAGTTACCTTTCTTGATATAGAAGGGGCCTTCAATAACGTCAGACCATCATCTATTCTTTCTGAATTGGAGAGATTGGGTGCTGAATCTAGTACTTGCCAATTTATACGTAGACTACTTGGTAATAGGGTCATATGTGCCACGCTTGGTAGTTCTACTGTAAACAGAATGGCAAATCGTGGCACGCCTCAAGGAGGAGTCCTATCACCTCTATTGTGGAACTTGGCTATAAATTCTCTGCTGGTTGAGATGGATGGCAGGAGAATAAAGACAGTCGCATATGCGGACGATGTTGCGGTTTTAATATCCGGTTAATATCTTGATACAATATCTAGATGTATGGAGTCAGCACTTAGTGTACTGAACAGATGGAGCGTATCATGTGGGCTAAGTGTGAACCCTCTTAAAACGGAACTGGTACTTTTCACAAGGAGATATAAGATTGATAACTTTATTCCACCGAAATTGAATGGTATCAGACTAAAGATTGCGGAAAGTGCCAAATACCTTGGCATCATTCTAGATAGAAAATTATCTTGGACGTTGAATATACAGAACAGGATTAATAAGGCCTACGTGGCTATATACTCATGCAAAAAGGCAATTGGTACCAACTGGGGGATTAACCCTAAAGACATCAATTGGATTGTAAATGCTGTTGTAAGGCCCATTCTTTTCTATGGGGTATTGGTATGGTGGCATGCACTTGGGAATTCCTCACACAGACATGCGGTCGAACGTGTACTAAGGAATTGTGCCATACTGATAACTGGCGCGGTAAGAACAACGCCAACAAAGGCACTGCTTACTATGCTGAACTGGCTACCAGTGGATTTAATGGCAACTCAACTGGCTCTAAATTCTGCTGTGAGGCTTAAGGATGGTTACTCATGGACTCAAAGAGACCATGGTCACTCTACAATAACAAGACATTGTGAAAACGCTCATAGGAATGTTGACTATTGCATACCGAAACCATCTTTCGATCTGTTATTCTCCATATGCATCCCGAATAGGACCACATGGACAGACGGGCTCTATACCCCCAATGAAGCAATAAGGATTTTTACTGACGGTTCCAAAAGGGGAAACAGAGTTGGAGGTGGATTCTACATTGAAGAATTTGGAATCAGATCCTCTTTTAGGCTTCCTGATTTCTGCTCTGTCCTTCAAGCAGAGATCTCTGCCTGCTCTATCTCTAGGTCCACTTGGCCCTTATTTGATATGGGAAGGACGAAATCTTTACTTAGTTCTCGTCGCGACCTAATTAGGCTTATTGTCTCTCTACTTACAGGTCACTGTACTTTTGGGACACACGCCAGAAGACTTGGTCTACAACATAACGACTTTTGTAGAAGCTGTCATAACGAGGAGGAGGAGGAGACGGTCATCCACTTCCTTTGCGAATGCCCGGCCCTATCGATGAAGAGGGAACGTATACTCGGGGCACCCTCTCTTTCATGTTTGGGTGCACTATCCAGGATAAATCCAAAATGCATCGGCACCTTTGCTAAGAAGTCTGGATGGTTTGACAGGGAAGCAACCGATGCGGTCTGAAACTGAGAGGTTGCCCACCAATGGGTATCACAATGGGACCAATATAATGGACCCAAGTGAGCTGTTTCAGAAAACGGCTACCCATATAACCTAACCTAACCATACAATTATACATGACTATTGTCGAACACATGTAAAATATTAGAACAGGTACCTGCGACTACAACTAAAATAACCGGTAATATCATAAACTACTACAATTCGGCCATCCTGACCATGAGATCCCCTGATCTCACATTACATAGGTGTCCCTTCACGTCCCCTAAACCACGGGCGCATATTGGAAACCGACCAAACCCCCTTATATGGTCTTTGGGACTGTTGAAACCCCTCAACATCCTCCAAGACATAGCGATCATTCCGTAAGACCCTCGATACTCTGTACGGACCTCTATATTTTGGAATCAGTTTACGTGATACACCAGTCGAGGAATCAAAATTCTTCACCATGACATAATCCCCTTCCCTATACTCTGTCGGACGCCTCCTTTTCCTGCTAAAATACTTCTCATTGTAATCCTGTAACTTCTTCTGCCTGTCATTTGCTCTAGACCTAATTACATTATGATCCTCTCGTGCATCATCACTCACATCAAGTAAACATTCCCTAAGCGAATCAATCACCTTTCCTTTCTGCGCCAAACCAAATAACATCACACTTGGATGTTCACCAATCGACCTATGAATAGTATTATTCAGACAATACTCAACATGTTCCAACACGTTCTCCCAAAAAATGCCTCTCTGCGGATCCACTAACTTTGCCACCATTGGACCTATCGACCTATTAACCCGTTCGACCTGGCCATTCGCCTGTGGCGAACCAGTGGCGACCAAAATGTGTAAAATATCATTCTCCCTCAGAAAATCTTTAAAATCTGTAGAAGTAAAACAGGATCCGCGATCACTTATCATACATCTAGGGCGACTGTAACATCGAAAATAATTCTTTAGCGCTAAAATCGCCTCCTTCGCGTTGGTTGTTTTGGTTGGATATAATCTGACAAACTTCGTACATGCATCAACTATTACAAGAATGTTCTTTAAAGCCCTGCCCTTATCTATTGGCCCGACGTGATCCACGTGAATAACATCAAATGGTTGATTCGATTTTGGTATACTGTGTAGGAAACCTTCCTCCTTTCCGTGATTCCCGGAATATAGAATGCAATTTATGCAGTTTGCTATGTGATCAGCAACCCTTAACCTCATTTTCGGGAACCAATAGCTCTTTGAAATCAGTTCCGTCACTTTATCAATTCCTAGATGTCCCATCTCATTATGATACTTGTATAGAATGTGGTTCTCCATGTCCTCAGGAACATAGAATTTAAGGTTACCATCATTAGTCTTCCTATATAATACGCCATTCCTCATCTCAAATCCTTCAATTTTCGATCCCTGTTCTGACAAATAATTAAATTCTCCTCGAACGTGTTCGACTCTATAACCATAACATTTGTACTTCTACTTAATGCATCGACATGCTGCATCCTTTTGCCTGATCGATGTTCTAATACATAGTCGTAGTTTTGAAGATCCAAAGCCCAGCGCGCTATTCTTGGATTTAATTCCCTTTTATTTAGTGTCAGGGTCAGGGAATTACAGTCGGTAACAATCTTGAACTTCTTTCCCTGCAAATATATACGAAAGCGCTTCAAAGCATAAATTATGGCTAGCGTCTCAAGCTCAAAGCTATGGTACCTAGACTCAGTATCGGTCGTTCTTTTGGAAAAATAAAAAATAGGGTGAAGTTTACCGTCATCCTTTTTTTGGATCAAAACAGCGCCAAACCCGATGGAACTCGCATCACAATGGAGTTCCGTCTCATCCTTAGGGTCATAGAGCGCCAAGACTGGTGATTCCATTAATCTTCTCTTCAACAATTCAAATGCTTTGAGTTCGGCCTCGCCAAACACAAACTTCCTATCCTTTCTAGTCAAGTCGTATAATGGCTTAGCAATCACCGAAAAATCTTTCACAAATCTTCGAAAATATGAGCATAAACCCAAAAAACTCTGAACCGATAGTTGCTTATCAGGTACAGGGAAATCCCTAATCGCCTGCAGTCCCTTTTCATCTGCTCGTATACCATTGCCATCAATGTTGTATCCCAAATACTTAACTGATGTCTGAAAAAACTCGCACTTATCGATTCTTAGTTCCAACTTGTTCTCAACCATTCGAGTAAAAACCTCCCTGAGAATCTCAAAATGTTCGTCTATACCCACAGTGGCAATCATTATATCATCTAAATAAATTATAATTTTATCGTCCCTAACCATGTCGGAAAAAATTCTATTAACGAATCTCTGGAAAACAGAAGGCGCATTTTTCAAGCCAAAAGGCATTCTTGTAAATTCAAATTGGCCCATCGGTGTTACAAACGATGTATATTTCACAGAATCGGGCTCAACAAACACATGAAAGAATCCATTCTTCAAATCCAACTTGGTAAAAAAATTGTTTCCCTGAAAGCCTATCCAACAAATCGTCAATCAATGGTATAGGATAGCAGTCCCTCACCGTGACCTTGTTCAAATTCCTATAATCCACACACATTCGCAAATCTCCAGTCTTCTTTCTAACCAAGACTATTGGTGATGTAAACTCTGATTCACTCGCCCTGATGTATCCCTTATCCAAATATTCATCCAACAATTTCTGTAATTCGGCCTTTTCCGCGTACGATAACCTCCTGGGGCCACAATTAAATGGTTTATCATCGCTCAGCCTGAGCCTAATCTCACTGAATACCTTTGGTCTAGAAGGACGCTCCGGTTTCACAAAATATTTATAAAATAATTCCCTAAGTTTACATCTATCGCTATACTTAATACAATCCCCAACAATAAAGCCAAATTCCTGATCACCACCCACATCAATAGATAAAATCTGTTTACAAAAATCCTCACCATTCTCGACACTCTTACTGTCCTCCATCCCACAAACTAATCTAAACCCCGCTTTCTCAAGAAAATCCCTTCCCAACACACACTGATAGGAAGTTGTCTCATCAGACACGACTAACATATCCAAACACACTTTCCTATTATTAACATCAATAAAAAGTTTTAATTTTCCAAATACAACCAAACGGGAAAAATTTATTCCAAAAAATTCATTTTCATCACAAAAACATAAAAATCTATTCAAGTCAACGTACTTCGATATATCCGATATTCTCACAAAACTGATCCTACTGCCCGAGTCCAGTAAACAAACACTCTAAAGAGAAATTAGTTTCAAACTTAAAATTTATGGAAAACTTACAATACTTAACATACTCATCGTCAATAATATGAACATCTGGTTTTCTTTCCGGGCAGGTAGCCACACGGTGCTCCATACTTCCACATCCGTAGCAAGCCCCCATTTGACGTTTCGGTTTCTGGCACTGGGAAGCAAAATGTCCAAATGAGTTACAGTTGTAACAACGGATGTTATTTTCGCCTACTTTGACGGTTTCCTCTCTTTTTTTAAGTCGTTCCGGTTGTTTTATTTGGATTCCAGAGAATGCACGGAGCAACAACTCTTTTTCTGCATAACATTGAAATTTTGCTTGTGTCTTAAGTTCTACATCAGGAATGCCATCAATAATTTCCTCGATGAGTTCGTCCTCGTCAATCCCAACTTTATGAGACAACATAACCTTAGCATTGTAATATTCGGGAAACGCTTCGCCATACCTCCACTTTCGCATTTCAAAATTTCTTCTTAAGGTTAATTTATTTTCCTTAGAACAGAAAACTTTCTCCATTTCGCCCAATATTTTATCGGAATTTTCGAAGACAAAATTTGGCTGTGAGTGTAGCCACGCTTGGGCTTTACCTTTAAACTTGCACATCAAAAGTGTTTTCTTGGTATTTTCATCAGATCCATACAACTCGTTTATACTTTTAAATTGAGCCATCCATATCTCTGGTAATACTCCTCCATCATACTCTGGAATCATGTCTTTTAAAATAGTAAATGAGACGTCCATTTTCTTTAAAGTTTTATCCACTTCTTTATCATTACTATTTTTATTATCTATTTCACATTTTTCATTTTTCAGTTTTCTTTCATTTTCAACTATCATTCTGAGCAAATCATTTTCTCGACGAAGAAGATCTTTTTCATGTTGAATCAATTCCATTTCTTTTTCCAATAGAATATTCAAAAGGTTGCTATCATTTTTGTTTTTATTTGTAACACAATCATTTTTTTCTGCCTGACACTCATTTGTATTTACGCCACCATTTTCTGCAATATTTCGTTGTTGTAAATCACCGTTCACTTGCTGTTCTAAGCCACCAATCATTTGTTGTTGTTGTTGTTTACTTGCAGTTGTTTCTTCACGATCATTTGTCCTTTTCTCTACACCACTCCCAGAAGTATCCTCAACATCAACAGTATAATTTGTGCCACAAACTTCCTCCATGGCTTTCTATTCTTTACTTTAATTTTTTACCTTGTTTTTTTTAAAAAAAAATACACTTTTTATTTTGTAGATCCCACTTCTGATGAATTGTAGGCAAACTTAAATTAAATTAAACAAGTTACAAGTTTTCTGTTTGGCGTCTACTTTTATAATGCCTCGCCGCCTCGTTTTATTTTTTCAAATCATCCCAAGCTTACATTTACAAAATAGTTATTATATAAGAAAGACAGAGATAAATATATTTACATAAAAAGTTCTAGAATAATATAGAATACAAGCTTAACTTTACAAGATAATTATTATATAAGAAAGAAAGAGATAAATATATTTACATAAAAAGTTCTATAATAATATAGAATACAAGCTTAACTTTACAAGATAATTATTATATAAGAAAGAAAGAGATAAATATAATAGAGTAAGCAACGTCAAACAAATTTGTCCTGAAACAAGTGGTTACGCTTTTTTGAGTAAACATTTGCCAAAAGTGACTGTACCTTAAGAATGTGTTATTGAAAGAAAATTATATTTTTAAAATACTTTAAAAATCGTTTGAAAACATATCAATCTACAATTTAAATATGCAGTTTGTCTCTTTTTCTGCAAAGTACTCTAAAATAAACATATGAATCCAATATCAATTACATAGAATATATTTTTGAAGAATTTAAAGGAAATTCATACTTTACATAATTTTCCCAAAATGTGTCACCTTATGCACACATGTGCGCGCAATTTTACCTGCTAATGCCTGCGAAAATATTAATGATTTTTTAATTAACTTAAAATGCAGCTGCTGTAAATTAGTTTGGTACCTGATTTACATTTTAAATCATAAAACGCTTAACTAAGTCTTTTATAAGGTAGAATCTAAACCTAAGCTAACATTTTTCTTGAAGACTTTGCAGTATATAAGGCTAACGATTTTTGAATTTCTTATACACAACCAAAAGACGCTTAGCACAGTAAGCACCAAAAATTTGTATTGGCAATTTAAATAAATATTTTTTAAAATACCGCATTATTTTATAATTTTTGAAAATGCCACCACGGAAGAGAGCTGAATTTTATATTTTAAATTTAAGTTATTTGCCAGTTATGTAAGTTTTAAATTTTCAGTGATCACTTAATAACTATTTAATAATAACAATTTATTTACAGCCCTCCTGAATATCCTATAACTAAATTCAAATACAGGAGGAATCCTCCACTCAAGTTCTTGGATCAAGCTCAAGATTGGGTACGTTTTATACAAACAATTTAATATTTTTTTTATCTAAATGTATGCTGATAAATAACTTTATTTCTGTTTTAGTTTAATGACGTTATGTTAAAGAAGATATCGAGAATGCCCTCCTCCCCAGTTGTGAGTTATTTTGAGTGGAGAATTACTTCAGATGATGTCAATTTATTTACGATAAATGGTTGTCGCTTCGATCAAATCACTGTAATATTCGGCAAAGAAGATATACATTGGGCGTTTTATCAAACAAACACACAGGGTGTTCGTATCCTAGGATGTAGTCCTTTAATAGCAAAATATTGTTTCAACTGTTTAAATAGTAATTATAAAATGCTAATTGAATCCATCAAGATCCTTATAAATAGATATTTAACCTGTAATTTATGCTTAACATTAAATAATTAATTAAAAATTTTAGGTTAACGTAGGCTATGAGATTTGTAAAACTTTGAAATAATTTTATTAAAAAAATATAAAAAGTAAAGAAAAAATTCAAAATTTAAAAATGTTTAAAAATAATTTCATTAAAAAAATATAAAAAATAAAAAAAAAATTCATATACATATTAAACATTTTTGTTTTAATTAATTTACTAAATTGGGATAATCTTTGGGCAAACCTTGTGTAGCAACTGGACAGATTTTCTTTTCGGGCTTGGGGATAGCTGGGCGAACAGTAGTAGGTTAATCTTAAAAGAAAAAATTAAAAACTATGAATATTTCTCCATTAAAATAACAATTAAAAAAAATACATTTAAATTTTTTACATTCATATTAGTGTTTGTGACACACGTGAAAAACCGAGTTAACAGAAATCTTCAACAGAGATTATCTCCTTAGTGTGAAAGTAACAATAGGATATATTTAATTTTAATATTAACACAATAAAGAAATACAAAGTGGTAGAAATAGTTTGTTAGCTTTATGTCGAAAAGTGTCAAGTCCACTTTATTTCAAAATTGAGATTTTAGCACATAATGATAGAATACTTAAAAAACACCTTTTGTACTTAGTACTTATCACATAAGGATAAGTACAATTTTTCAAGAAAACATTGGAAAATTTTAGAGTAATTTTCATAAGAGTTGATGCTTTTAATGGATTAATTGAGTATCGACAATACAATAAAGTTATAAGTAAATGTTCAAAGTTCACTAAAATATACAATATACACTGGCGTGCAAAACCGAGGGCATGCTCAATATGATTTTATTTAAAGGGTCATAAAATGATAAATAACGAAAGAAATATAATATTGAAAGTATTGATAACGAAACAAAAACAAAAAATTCAATATAAAAACATAAAGCAACTCAATTAACTCAGTTTTGAACGTTTTCCAGAATCCATTAAAAAGTGTTTTTTTCTTAGTATGGTTTCTATATCACCTTATTATTGTTAATAAATAAATTGACCGTTCGTTATACAACATACTGGCATCTTGGACAAAAACACTGCGACGGTGAGTGTCTGGTTATGAGGAGTTTTACTGTATCAAGAAAGAAGACTACCTCCATATTATCCAAACTCATTTAACCGAGTTTGTGGACCACAGCCTATATCCTAAAATAGAAATTATTTTCCAACAAGGCGATGCCACTAAAAATACGGTAAGAATTGTTCAAAATTGGTTGTCTGGTCATTCATAATTTCAGCTGATGAAATGGCCTGCGCCAAGTCCAGAACACAACTCTATAGACAATTTGTGGTCTATATTGAAGAGATGATTGGGACAACATTTGGGTGCCAACCAGTACTTTCAATATTACATTTATTTTTACTAATACACTAATACCCCGACTTGCGTCGTTAATTGGGACCGACCAAACGGGACGCAATGCGAAACAACGCAAATCGAATCACTTTTCTCCATATATTTGTGTGGATTTTTCGTTAATTCGTTCCAGAAGAAAATTTTTAGAAAAGTTGAAAATTTGTACTATAAATAAATGTATACATAGGTATATTTTTTAAAATTTAGTGCAACAAAAAGATAAATAAAAGTAAAAACAAGTAAGAGTGTTATATTCGGCTGTGCCGAATCTTAAATACCCTTCACCTAAGCGTAATAAGAAATACAGAAATAATAAGAAATACAGAAACTACACTAGACTAGAATATCCTAATTCTGTGTTTTCTATTCAGTCTTAGTGCAAATTTTATTAGTATTTGATATATTGTTTGAAAGACAATTTTACGACCAACATAATTTATGTAAAATATTTTCAAATGTTGTCTAATTTTTACCATTTTTAATTGATTTAATTACCAATTCTTACCATAATTTACAGAGTCTGTCTGATGTTCATAATAATCTTCAGTGTAATTTAACAGAGTATAAAAAAGGGGTACAATTCGGTTTTAGTGATTTTGCTCAAAAAAAAAACAAAAACAAAATGAAATAGGGCTTTTGGAGGAGATACCAGCAAAAAAAAAATTTGTTGGCGGTCACGCCTATTTTCGAAGGGGCGGGCCCGTAAATTTGAAAATATATAGGCCTATATCTCGGGAACTACTGGCTGCTTGATAATTTGTAATACACTAAATAAAAGGTATTAAAAATACCTTTCCAACGATATATATCATGATTATAAAATGTGGACCGAATATGGGTTAAATCCGAAAAGAATATTTTTTGACCCAAATTTATTTGTTTTTGGAAATGCTTCTATATGGCAGGTATGGAAAATTATGGGCCGATCTTCTTAAATTTTGGAACAGTTATTTTCATGCATATGAGGATATTTCACCTCGAATTTCAACATAATAACGGTATATTTAAGATATATATTAGTATTAACGTGGATTTCGAGAATGGACCTTATGTGGGGGATATAGTCAAATATGGACCGATATTCTCAAAATTCAGCAGTTTGATTTAGGCATGTATGTGTAAAATTTTGGATTGGTACCCTTATTTATAAGAGATTTATGAGTATTAAAGTGATTTTCGGAAGAGGGCTTTATATGGGGCATACGGGTAAAAATAGACCAAAATTCACAAAATTTTGTGGGATGATTTTTGTATATATTTAAATGATCTGTGAAAAGTTTTGAGTCGGTACCGATATTTATACAATATATATAGGGAAAAATGTCTTTTTCAAATGTGGTCCTTGTATGGGAGCTATGACCAATTTTGGGCCGACCACCATAAAATTTAGTACAACAATTTATTTGCTCATAAGGAGTATTTATGTCAAATTTTAGCCGTTTAACATTATTTATATCTGTTTTATACGTATTTAAGTGAATTTTGGAAGTGGACTTTATATGGGGTCTATGGTCAAACATGGACCGAACTAAAAAAAATTTCGTTTTGCGATTTCTTTTTGCACAAAACTTATTTTTGCTGAATTTTGTCTTGATATTCCAATTTTATAGGCATTTATTTATCATTAAGCCATATTTCGGGAATATATATATTTGTATGGGGGCTATGAGAAATCATAGACCGATTCTTACTATTTTCCTCACACTTTCTTCTTTTATAGCACAAAAAACGTATACAAAATTTCATGGTATTATCTGCAATATATTTCAAAATATTGCAATAAAATGGACGAAAAATATCAAATTTTTATGGAGGTGGTCTCACATATTGGTTCACAACTCTGGTTGACATAAACCGATTTTGCTGATTTTAAATAGCAAACTTCTCGAAAGCACTTCTGACAGAATTATTGAAGGTTTGGATCCCGAGTATATCTGGGGACTTCAAAAAACTGATTTCAACAGACAGACAGACAGACAGACAGACGGACATGACTTAATCGACTTCGCTATCTATAAGGATCCAGAATATATATACTTTATAGGGTCGGAAAATTATATTGTGGAAATTTCACACGGAATGACAAACTTATATATACCCTTCTCACGATGGTGAAGGGTATAAAAATAACTTAAAGTCAATTCATACATGTAAAACATCAACATAAACAGATATTTGTGTTTGACCAAAACAAGTAAAAAGGGAAATCCTCTTTCTATGCACAAAATGTAATAGAAAACGACGCAAAACGAAACATTAACGACGCAATTCGAAGCCACAATTATGTATTTTTTCGACGCAAAACGAAACATCAACGACGCAATTCGAAGCCACGCAACTTTTTTTTTGATGACGCAAATCGAATCAACGCAAATCGGGTCGACGCAAATCGGGGTATTAGTGTACAATAAAGAGTAAATGGATAAAATTTGACAAAACTTGCTTTGTTATTTATTAATTTAAATTTAACCCTTTAAGTAAAATCATCATTATTTTTAATAAACAAGACCGAAACTAATTACAGTTCAACCTTGGTATAACGAATCTTAAGGGGATTAGAAAAAAAACGTTATATTAAATAATTCGTTACAATGAGGTTCGTTATATCGAGGTGAAGTTGCACTTATATTCGTTATAACGAGATAACAAAACATTTTGTATATAATTAATCGACTGCTCCTACTTTTTTAAATTGTGTAATTTATTCTACTCGGATTTTAACATATTTACTTCAAATCGAATACACATGTTACTCTAGGTGAGGTAAAAATTAAGATTCATACTCCACGCCCCATCTCTCATGACTAAGAATACTTCTTTCGACCGCCTACCAAAAAATTAAATCGCCATATTTTGTGCATTTTTTTACCTACGTCGATGATATTTGATACATAGTTGTGAGTGGGTAAAGGGGCGTGGCCTCGCCCATGTAAACCAAAATTTAAAATCGTCATATGGGCATTTTTTGACCAACAGCGGCAGTATTTGCTATATATGGTATTGGCATGAATAGAAATACGTACCAAAAGAAAAGTGGAAAGAGCACGCCCCATTGATTGCGATATATTAATAATAATAATAATATTAACAAGTAAGAGTGCTATATTCGGCTGTGCCGAATCTTAAATACCCTTCACCTAAGCGTAGTAAGAAATACAGAAATAATAAGAAATACAGAAACTACACTAGACTAGAATATCCCAATTCTATGTTTTCTATTCAGTCTTAGTGCAAATTTTATTAGTGTTTGGTATATTGTTTGAAAGACAATTTTACGACCAACATAATTTATGTTAAATATTTTCAAATGTTGTCTAATTTTCACCATTTTTAATTGATTTAATTACCAATTGTTACCATATTTTACAGAGTTTGTCTGATGTTCATAATAATCTTGAGTGTAACTTAACAAACAGAGTATAAACAAGTAAGAGTGCTATATTCGGCTGTGCCGAATCTTAAATACCCTTCACCTAAGCGTAGTAAGAAATACAGAAACTACACTAGACTAGAATATCCCAACTCTATGTTTTCTATTCAATCTTAGTGCAAATTTTATTAGTGTTTGGTATATTGTTTGAAAGACAATTTTACGATCAACATAATTTATGTTAAACATTTTAAATTTTGTCTAATTTTTACCATTTTTAATTGATTTAATTACCAATTGTTACCATATTTTACAGAGTTTGTCTGATGTTCATAATAATCTTCAGTGTAATTTAACAAACAGAGTATAAAAAAGGGGTACAATTCGGTTTTAGTGATTTTGTTAAAAAAAAAAAAAAAACAAATAGGGATTTTAGAAGAGATACCAGCAAAAAAAAATTTTTTTGGCGGCCACGCCTATTTTCGAGGGGGCGGGCCCTTAAAGTTGAAAATATATAGGCCTATATCTCGGGAACTACTGGGTGTCTGATAATTTGTAGTACATTAAATAAAAGTTATTGAAAATAGCTTTCCAACGATATATATCATGATTATAAAATATGGACCGAATATGGGTTAAATCCGAAAAGAATATTTTTTGACCCGAATTTATTTGTTTTTGGAAATGCTTCTATATGGCAGGTATGACAAATTATGGGCCGATCTTCTTAAATTTTGGAACAGTTATTTTCATGCATATGGGGATATTTCACGTAGAATTTCAACGTAATAACGGTATATTTAAGATATATATTAGTATTAACGTGGATTTCGGTAGTGGACCTTATGTGGGGGATATAGTCAAATATGGACCGATATTCTCAAAATCCAGCAGTTAGATTTAGGCATGTATGTAAATGATCCGTGTAAAATTTTGGATTGGTACCCTTATTTATAAGCGATTTATGAGTATTAAAGGGATTTTCCGAAGAGGGCTTTATATGGGGCATACGGTTAAAAATAGACCGAAATTAACAAAATTGTGTGGAATGATTTTTGTATATATGTACATGATCTGTACAAAGTTTTGAGTCGGTAACGATATGTATACAATATATATAGGGAAAAATGTCTTTTTCAGATGTGGTCCTTGTATGGGAGCTATGACCAGTTGTGGGCCGACCACCATAAAATTTAGTACAATAATTTATTTGCCTATAAAGAGTACTTATGTAAAATTTTAGCCGTTTAACATTATTTATATCTGTTTTATGCGTATTTAAGTGAATTTCGGAAGTGGACTTTATATGGGGTCTATGGTCAAATATGGACCGAACTAAAAAAAATTTCGTTTTGCGATTTCTTTTTGTATAAAACTTAGTTTTGCTGAATTTTGTCTTGATATTCCAATTTTATAGGCATTTATGTATAATTGAGCAATATTTCGGGAAGATTTTTGTATGGGGGCTATGACCATTTCTGGGCCGATCACCATAAAATTTGGTACAATAATTTATTTGCCTATAAAGAGTATTTATGTCAAATTTTAGCCGTTTAACATTATTTATATCTGTTTTATGCGTATTTAAGTGAATTTCGGAAGTGGACTTTATATGGGGTCTATGGTCAAATATGGACCGAACTAAAAAAAATTTCGGTTTGTGATTTCTTTTTGTATAAAACTTATTTTTCCTGAATTTTGTCTTGATATTCCAATTTTATAGGCATTTATGTATAATTGAGCAATATTTCGGGAAGATTTTTGTATGGGGGCTATGACCATTTCTGGGCCGATCACCATAAAATTTGGTACAATAATTTATTTGCCTATAAAGAGTATTTATGTCAAATTTTAGCCGTTTAACATTATTTATATCTGTTTTATGCGTATTTAAGTGAATTTTGTAAGTGGACTTTATATGGGGTCTATGGTCAAATATGGACCGAACTAAAAAAAATTTCGTTTTGCGATTTCTTTTTGTATAAAACTTAGTTTTGCTGAATTTTGTCTTGATATTCCAATTTTATAGGCATTTATTTATCATTAAGCCATATTTCGGGAATATATATATTTGTATGGGGGCTATGAGAAATCATGGACCGATTTTTACTTTTTTCCGCACACTTTCTTCTTTTATAGTACAAACAACGTATACAAAATTTCATGGTATTATCTGCAATATATTTCAAAATATTGCAATAAAATGGACGAAAAATACCAAATTTTTATGGAGGTGGTCTCACATACCAAATTTTTATGGAGGTGGTTCCACATATTGGTTCATAACTCTGGTTGACCTAAACCGATTTTGCTGATTTTAAATAGCAAACTTCTCGAAAGCACTTCTGACAGAATTATTGAAGGTTTGGATCCCGAGTATATCTGGGGACTTCAAAAAACTGATTTCAACAGACAGACAGACAGACAGACGGGCATGGCTTAATCGACTTCGCTATCTATAAGGATCCAGAATATATATACTTTATAGGGTCGGAAAATTTTTTTGTGGAAATTACACACGGAATGACAAACTTATATATACCCTTCTCACGATGGTGAAGGGTATAAAAACAAGTAGTATATGTATGTCTAAAACAGTATTAACCAGTGGCGACCAAAATGTGTAAAATATCATTCTCCCTCAGAAAATCTTTAAAATCTGTAGAAGTAAAACAGGATCCGCGATCACTTATCATACATCTAGGGCGACTGTAACATCGAAAATAATTCTTTAGCGCTAAAATCGCCTCCTTCGCGTTGGTTGTTTTGGTTGGATATAATCTGACAAACTTCGTACATGCATCAACTATTACAAGAATGTTCTTTAAAGCCCTGCCCTTATCTATTGGCCCGACGTGATCCACGTGAATAACATCAAATGGTTGATTCGATTTTGGTATACTGTGTAGGAAACCTTCCTCCTTTCCGTGATTCCCGGAATATAGAATGCAATTTATGCAGTTTGCTATGTGATCAGCAACCCTTAACCTCATTTTCGGGAACCAATAGCTCTTTGAAATCAGTTCCGTCACTTTATCAATTCCTAGATGTCCCATCTCATTATGATACTTGTATAGAATGTGGTTCTCCATGTCCTCAGGAACATAGAATTTAAGGTTACCATCATTAGTCTTCCTATATAATACGCCATTCCTCATCTCATACAAAGCGTGCTCCCCTTTCTGTAATAAATCCCTCAAATCCTTCAATTTTCGATCCCTGTTCTGACAAATAATTAAATTCTCCTCGAACGTGTTCGACTCTATAACCATAACATTTGTACTTCTACTTAATGCATCGACATGCTGCATCCTTTTGCCTGATCGATGTTCTAATACATAGTCGTAGTTTTGAAGATCCAAAGCCCAGCGCGCTATTCTTGGATTTAATTCCCTTTTATTTAGTGTCAGGGTCAGGGAATTACAGTCGGTAACAATCTTGAACTTCTTTCCCTGCAAATATATACGAAAGCGCTTCAAAGCATAAATTATGGCTAGCGTCTCAAGCTCAAAGCTATGGTACCTAGACTCAGTATCGGTCGTTCTTTTGGAAAAATAAAAAATAGGGTGAAGTTTACCGTCATCCTTTTTTTGGATCAAAACAGCGCCAAACCCGATGGAACTCGCATCACAATGGAGTTCCGTCTCATCCTTAGGGTCATAGAGCGCCAAGACTGGTGATTCCATTAATCTTCTCTTCAACAATTCAAATGCTTTGAGTTCGGCCTCGCCAAACACAAACTTCCTATCCTTTCTAGTCAAGTCGTATAATGGCTTAGCAATCACCGAAAAATCTTTCACAAATCTTCGAAAATATGAGCATAAACCCAAAAAACTCTGAACCGATAGTTGCTTATCAGGTACAGGGAAATCCCTAATCGCCTGCAGTCCCTTTTCATCTGCTCGTATACCATTGCCATCAATGTTGTATCCCAAATACTTAACTGATGTCTGAAAAAACTCGCACTTATCGATTCTTAGTTCCAACTTGTTCTCAACCATTCGAGTAAAAACCTCCCTGAGAATCTCAAAATGTTCGTCTATACCCACAGTGGCAATCATTATATCATCTAAATAAATTATAATTTTATCGTCCCTAACCATGTCGGAAAAAATTCTATTAACGAATCTCTGGAAAACAGAAGGCGCATTTTTCAAGCCAAAAGGCATTCTTGTAAATTCAAATTGGCCCATCGGTGTTACAAACGATGTATATTTCACAGAATCGGGCTCAACAAACACATGAAAGAATCCATTCTTCAAATCCAACTTGGTAAAAAATTGTTTCCCTGAAAGCCTATCCAACAAATCGTCAATCAATGGTATAGGATAGCAGTCCCTCACCGTGACCTTGTTCAAATTCCTATAATCCACACACATTCGCAAATCTCCAGTCTTCTTTCTAACCAAGACTATTGGTGATGTAAACTCTGATTCACTCGCCCTGATGTATCCCTTATCCAAATATTCATCCAACAATTTCTGTAATTCGGCCTTTTCCGCATACGATAACCTCCTGGGGCCACAATTAAATGGTTTATCATCGCTCAGCCTGAGCCTAATCTCACTGAATACCTTTGGTCTAGAAGGACGCTCCGGTTTCACAAAATATTTATAAAATAATTCCCTAAGTTTACATCTATCGCTATACTTAATACAATCCCCAACAATAAAGCCAAATTCCTGATCACCACCCACATCAATAGATAAAATCTGTTTACAAAAATCCTCACCATTCTCGACACTCTTACCATCCCACAAACTAATCTAAACCCCGCTTTCTCAAGAAAATCCCTTCCCAACACACACTGATAGGAAGTTGTCTCATCAGACACGACTAACATATCCAAACACACTTTCCTATTATTAACATCAATAAAAAGTTTTAATTTTCCAAATACAACCAAACGGGAAAAATTTATTCCAAAAAATTCATTTTCATCACAAAAACATAAAAATCTATTCAAGTCAACGTACTTCGATATATCCGATCTTCTCACAAAACTGATCCTACTGCCCGAGTCCAGTAAACACTCTAAAGAGAAATTAGTTTCAAACTTAAAATTTATGGAAAACTTACAATACTTAACATACTCATCGTCAATAATATGAACATCTGGTTTTCTTTCCGGGCAGGTAGCCACACGGTGCTCCATACTTCCACATCCGTAGCAAGCCCCTATTTGACGTTTCGGTTTCTGGAACTGGGAAGCAAAATGTCCAAATGAGTTACAGTTGTAACAACGGATGTTATTTTCGCCTACTTTGACGGTTTCCTCTCTTTTTTTAAGTCGTTCCGGTTGTTTTATTTGGATTCCAGAGAATGCACGGAGCAACAACTCTTTTTCTGCATAACATTGAAATTTTGCTTGTGTCTTAAGTTGTACATCAGGAATGCCATCAATAATTTCCTCGATGAGTTCGTCCTCGTCAATCCCAACTTTATGAGACAACATAACCTTAGCATTGTAATATTCGGGAAACGCTTCGCCATACCTCCACTTTCGCATTTCAAAATTTCTTCTTAAGGTTAATTTATTTTCCTTAGAACAGAAAACTTTCTCCATTTCGCCCAATATTTTATCGGAATTTTCGAAGACAAAATTTGGCTGTGAGTGTAGCCACGCTTGGGCTTTACCTTTAAACTTGCACATCAAAAGTGTTTTCTTGGTATTTTCATCAGATCCATACAACTCGTTTATACTTTTAAATTGAGCCATCCATATCTCTGGTAATACTCCTCCATCATACTCTGGAATCATGTCTTTTAAAATAGTAAATGAGACGTCCATTTTCTTTAAAGTTTTATCCACTTCTTTATCATTACTATTTTTATTATCTATTTCACATTTTTCATTTTTCAGTTTTCTTTCATTTTCAACTATCATTCTGAGCAAATCATTTTCTCGACGAAGAAGATCTTTTTCATGTTGAATCAATTCCATTTCTTTTTCCAATAGAATATTCAAAAGGTTGCTATCATTTTTGTTTTTATTTGTAACACAATCATTTTTTTCTGCCTGACACTCATTTGTATTTACGCCACCATTTTCTGCAATATTTCGTTGTTGTAAATCACCGTTCACTTGCTGTTCTAAGCCACCAATCATTTGTTGTTGTTGTTGTTTACTTGCAGTTGTTTCTTCACGATCATTTGTCCTTTTCTCTACACCACTCCCAGAAGTATCCTCAACATCAACAGTATAATTTGTGCCACAAACTTCCTCCATGGCTTTCTATTCTTTACTTTAATTTTTTACCTTGTTTTTTTTAAAAAAAAATACACTTTTTATTTTGTAGATCCCACTTCTGATGAATTGTAGGCAAACTTAAATTAAATTAAACAAGTTACAAGTTTTCTGTTTGGCGTCTACTTTTATAATGCCTCGCCGCCTCGTTTTATTTTTTCAAATCATCCCAAGCTTACATTTACAAAATAGTTATTATATAAGAAAGACAGAGATAAATATATTTACATAAAAAGTTCTAGAATAATATAGAATACAAGCTTAACTTTACAAGATAATTATTATATAAGAAAGAAAGAGATAAATATAATAGAGTAAGCAACGTCAAACAAATTTGTCCTGAAACAAGTGGTTACGCTTTTTTGAGTAAACATTTGCCAAAAGTGACTGTACCTTAAGAATGTGTTATTGAAAGAAAATTATATTTTTAAAATACTTTAAAAATCGTTTGAAAACATATCAATCTACAATTTAAATATGCAGTTTGTCTCTTTTTCTGCAAAGTACTCTAAAATAAACATATGAATCCAATATCAATTACATAGAATATATTTTTGAAGAATTTAAAGGAAATTCATACTTTACATAATTTTCCCAAAATGTGTCACCTTATGCACACATGTGCGCGCAATTTTACCTGCTAATGCCTGCGAAAATATTAATGATTTTTTAATTAACTTAAAATGCAGCTGCTGTAAATTAGTTTGGTACCTGATTTACATTTTAAATCATAAAACGCTTAACTAAGTCTTTTATAAGGTAGAATCTAAACCTAAGCTAACATTTTTCTTGAAGACTTTGCAGTATATAAGGCTAACGATTTTTGAATTTCTTATACACAACCAAAAGACGCTTAGCACAGTAAGCACCAAAAATTTGTATTGGCAATTTAAATAAATATTTTTTAAAATACCGCATTATTTTATAATTTTTGAAAATGCCACCACGGAAGAGAGCTGAATTTTATATTTTAAATTTAAGTTATTTGCCAGTTATGTAAGTTTTAAATTTTCAGTGATCACTTAATAACTATTTAATAATAACAATTTATTTACAGCCCTCCTGAATATCCTATAACTAAATTCAAATACAGGAGGAATCCTCCACTCAAGTTCTTGGATCAAGCTCAAGATTGGGTACGTTTTATACAAACAATTTAATATTTTTTTTATCTAAATGTATGCTGATAAATAACTTTATTTCTGTTTTAGTTTAATGACGTTATGTTAAAGAAGATATCGAGAATGCCCTCCTCCCCAGTTGTGAGTTATTTTGAGTGGAGAATTACTTCAGATGATGTCAATTTATTTACGATAAATGGTTGTCGCTTCGATCAAATCACTGTAATATTCGGCAAAGAAGATATACATTGGGCGTTTTATCAAACAAACACACAGGGTGTTCGTATCCTAGGATGTAGTCCTTTAATAGCAAAATATTGTTTCAACTGTTTAAATAGTAATTATAAAATGCTAATTGAATCCATCAAGATCCTTATAAATAGATATTTAACCTGTAATTTATGCTTAACATTAAATAATTAATTAAAAATTTTAGGTTAACGTAGGCTATGAGATTTGTAAAACTTTGAAATAATTTTATTAAAAAAATATAAAAAGTAAAGAAAAAATTCAAAATTTAAAAATGTTTAAAAATAATTTCATTAAAAAAATATAAAAAATAAAAAAAAAATTCATATACATATTAAACATTTTTGTTTTAATTAATTTACTAAATTGGGATAATCTTTGGGCAAACCTTGTGTAGCAACTGGACAGATTTTCTTTTCGGGCTTGGGGATAGCTGGGCGAACAGTAGTAGGTTAATCTTAAAAGAAAAAATTAAAAACTATGAATATTTCTCCATTAAAATAACAATTAAAAAAAATACATTTAAATTTTTTACATTCATATTAGTGTTTGTGACACACGTGAAAAACCGAGTTAACAGAAATCTTCAACAGAGATTATCTCCTTAGTGTGAAAGTAACAATAGGATATATTTAATTTTAATATTAACACAATAAAGAAATACAAAGTGGTAGAAATAGTTTGTTAGCTTTATGTCGAAAAGTGTCAAGTCCACTTTATTTCAAAATTGAGATTTTAGCACATAATGATAGAATACTTAAAAAACACCTTTTGTACTTAGTACTTATCACATAAGGATAAGTACAATTTTTTAAGAAAACATTGGAAAATTTTAGAGTAATTTTCATAAGAGTTGATGCTTTTAATGGATTAATTGAGTATCGACAATACAATAAAGTTATAAGTAAATGTTCAAAGTTCACTAAAATATACAATATACACTGGCGTGCAAAACCGAGGGCATGCTCAATATGATTTTATTTAAAGGGTCATAAAATGATAAATAACGAAAGAAATATAATATTGAAAGTATTGATAACGAAACAAAAACAAAAAATTCAATATAAAAACATAAAGCAACTCAATTAACTCAGTTTTGAACGTTTTCCAGAATCCATTAAAAAGTGTTTTTTTCTTAGTATGGTTTCTATATCACCTTATTATTGTTAATAAATAAATTGACCGTTCGTTATACAACATACTGGCATCTTGGACAAAAACACTGCGACGGTGAGTGTCTGGTTATGAGGAGTTTTACTGTATCAAGAAAGAAGACTACCTCCATATTATCCAAACTCATTTAACCGAGTTTGTGGACCACAGCCTATATCCTAAAATAGAAATTATTTTCCAACAAGGCGATGCCACTAAAAATACGGTAAGAATTGTTCAAAATTGGTTGTCTGGTCATTCATAATTTCAGCTGATGAAATGGCCTGCGCCAAGTCCAGAACACAACTCTATAGACAATTTGTGGTCTATATTGAAGAGATGATTGGGACAACATTTGGGTGCCAACCAGTACTTTCAATATTACATTTATTTTTACTAATACACTAATACCCCGACTTGCGTCGTTAATTGGGACCGACCAAACGGGACGCAATGCGAAACAACGCAAATCGAATCACTTTTCTCCATATATTTGTGTGGATTTTTCGTTAATTCGTTCCAGAAGAAAATTTTTAGAAAAGTTGAAAATTTGTACTATAAATAAATGTATACATAGGTATATTTTTTAAAATTTAGTGCAACAAAAAGATAAATAAAAGTAAAAACAAGTAAGAGTGTTATATTCGGCTGTGCCGAATCTTAAATACCCTTCACCTAAGCGTAATAAGAAATACAGAAATAATAAGAAATACAGAAACTACACTAGACTAGAATATCCTAATTCTGTGTTTTCTATTCAGTCTTAGTGCAAATTTTATTAGTATTTGATATATTGTTTGAAAGACAATTTTACGACCAACATAATTTATGTAAAATATTTTCAAATGTTGTCTAATTTTTACCATTTTTAATTGATTTAATTACCAATTCTTACCATAATTTACAGAGTCTGTCTGATGTTCATAATAATCTTCAGTGTAATTTAACAGAGTATAAAAAAGGGGTACAATTCGGTTTTAGTGATTTTGCTCAAAAAAAAAACAAAAACAAAATGAAATAGGGCTTTTGGAGGAGATACCAGCAAAAAAAAAATTTGTTGGCGGTCACGCCTATTTTCGAAGGGGCGGGCCCGTAAATTTGAAAATATATAGGCCTATATCTCGGGAACTACTGGCTGCTTGATAATTTGTAATACACTAAATAAAAGGTATTAAAAATACCTTTCCAACGATATATATCATGATTATAAAATGTGGACCGAATATGGGTTAAATCCGAAAAGAATATTTTTTGACCCGAATTTATTTGTTTTTGGAAATGCTTCTATATGGCAGGTATGGAAAATTATGGGCCGATCTTCTTAAATTTTGGAACAGTTATTTTCATGCATATGAGGATATTTCACCTCGAATTTCAACATAATAACGGTATATTTAAGATATATATTAGTATTAACGTGGATTTCGAGAATGGACCTTATGTGGGGGATATAGTCAAATATGGACCGATATTCTCAAAATTCAGCAGTTTGATTTAGGCATGTATGTGTAAAATTTTGGATTGGTACCCTTATTTATAAGAGATTTATGAGTATTAAAGTGATTTTCGGAAGAGGGCTTTATATGGGGCATACGGGTAAAAATAGACCAAAATTCACAAAATTTTGTGGGATGATTTTTGTATATATTTAAATGATCTGTGAAAAGTTTTGAGTCGGTACCGATATTTATACAATATATATAGGGAAAAATGTCTTTTTCAAATGTGGTCCTTGTATGGGAGCTATGACCAATTTTGGGCCGACCACCATAAAATTTAGTACAACAATTTATTTGCTCCTAAGGAGTATTTATGTCAAATTTTAGCCGTTTAACATTATTTATATCTGTTTTATACGTATTTAAGTGAATTTTGGAAGTGGACTTTATATGGGGTCTATGGTCAAACATGGACCGAACTAAAAAAAATTTCGTTTTGCGATTTCTTTTTGCACAAAACTTATTTTTGCTGAATTTTGTCTTGATATTCCAATTTTATAGGCATTTATTTATCATTAAGCCATATTTCGGGAATATATATATTTGTATGGGGGCTATGAGAAATCATAGACCGATTCTTACTATTTTCCTCACACTTTCTTCTTTTATAGCACAAAAAACGTATACAAAATTTCATGGTATTATCTGCAATATATTTCAAAATATTGCAATAAAATGGACGAAAAATATCAAATTTTTATGGAGGTGGTCTCACATATTGGTTCACAACTCTGGTTGACATAAACCGATTTTGCTGATTTTAAATAGCAAACTTCTCGAAAGCACTTCTGACAGAATTATTGAAGGTTTGGATCCCGAGTATATCTGGGGACTTCAAAAAACTGATTTCAACAGACAGACAGACAGACGGACATGGCTTAATCGACTTCGCTATCTATAAGGATCCAGAATATATATACTTTATAGGGTCGGAAAATATTTTTGTGGAAATTTCACACGGAATGACAAACTTATATATACCCTTCTCACGATGGTGAAGGGTATAAAAATAACTTAAAGTCAATTCATACATGTAAAACATCAACATAAACATATATTTGTGTTTGACCAAAACAAGTAAAAAGGGAAATCCTCTTTCTATGCACAAAATGTAATAGAAAACGACGCAAAACGAAACATTAACGACGCAATTCGAAGCCACAATTATGTATTTTTTCGACGCAAAACGAAACATCAACGACGCAATTCGAAGCCACGCAACTTTTTTTTTGATGACGCAAATCGAATCAACGCAAATCGGGTCGACGCAAATCGGGTCGACGCAAATCGGGGTATTAGTGTACAATAAAGAGTAAATGGTAAAAATTTGACAAAACTTGCTTTGTTATTTATTAATTTAAATTTAACCCTTTAAGTAAAATCATCATTATTTTTTAAAAAACAAGACCGAAACTAATTACAGTTCAACCTTGGTATAACGAATCTTAAGGGGATTAGAAAAAAAACGTTATATTGAATAATTCGTTACAATGAGCTTCGTTATATCGAGATGAAGTTGCACTTATATTCGTTATAACGAGATAATAAAACATTTTGTATATAATTAATCGACTGCTCCTACTTTTTTAAATTGTGTAATTTATTCTACTCGGATTTTAACATATTTACTTCAAATCGAATACACATGTTACTCTAGGTGAGGTAAAAATTAAGATTCATACTCCACGCCCCATCTCTCATGACTAAGAATACTTCTTTCGACCGCCTACCAAAAAATTAAATCGCCATATTTTGTGCATTTTTTTACCTACGTCGATGATATTTGATACATAGTTGTGAGTGGGTAAAGGGGCGTGGCCTCGCCCATGTAAACCAAAATTTAAAATTGTCATATGGGTATTTTTTGACCAACAGCGGCAGTATTTGCTATATATGGTATTGGCATGAATAGAAATACGTACCAAAAGAAAAGTGGAAAGAGCACGCCCCATTGATTGCGATATATTAATAATAATAATAATATTAACAAGTAAGAGTGCTATATTCGGCTGTGCCGAATCTTAAATACCCTTCACCTAAGCGTAGTAAGAAATACAGAAATAATAAGAAATACAGAAACTACACTAGACTAGAATATCCCAATTCTATGTTTTCTATTCAGTCTTAGTGCAAATTTTATTAGTGTTTGGTATATTGTTTGAAAGACAATTTTACGACCAACATAATTTATGTTAAATATTTTCAAATGTTGTCTAATTTTCACCATTTTTAATTGATTTAATTACCAATTGTTACCATATTTTACAGAGTTTGTCTGATGTTCATAATAATCTTGAGTGTAACTTAACAAACAGAGTATAAACAAGTAAGAGTGCTATATTCGGCTGTGCCGAATCTTAAATACCCTTCACCTAAGCGTAGTAAGAAATACAGAAACTACACTAGACTAGAATATCCCAACTCTATGTTTTCTATTCAATCTTAGTGCAAATTTTATTAGTGTTTGGTATATTGTTTGAAAGACAATTTTACGATCAACATAATTTATGTTAAACATTTTAAATTTTGTCTAATTTTTACCATTTTTAATTGATTTAATTACCAATTCTTACCATAATTTACAGAGTCTGTCTGATGTTCATAATAATCTTCAGTGTAATTTAACAAACAGAGTATAAAAAAGGGGTACAATTCGGCTTTAGTGATTTTGTTAAAAAAAAAAAAAAAAACAAATAGGGATTTTAGAAGAGATACCAGCAAAAAAAATTTTTTTTGGCGGCCACGCCTATTTTCGAGGGGGCGGGCCCTTAAAGTTGAAAATATATAGGCCTATATCTCGGGAACTACTGGGTGTCTGATAATTTGTAGTACATTAAATAAAAGTTATTGAAAATAGCTTTCCAACGATATATATCATGATTATAAAATATGGACCGAATATGGGTTAAATCCGAAAAGAATATTTTTTGACCCGAATTTATTTGTTTTTGGAAATGCTTCTATATGGCAGGTATGACAAATTATGGGCCGATCTTCTTAAATTTTGGAACAGTTATTTTCATGCATATGGGGATATTTCACGTAGAATTTCAACGTAATAACGGTATATTTAAGATATATATTAGTATTAACGTGGATTTCGGTAGTGGACCTTATGTGGGGGATATAGTCAAATATGGACCGATATTCTCAAAATCCAGCAGTTAGATTTAGGCATGTATGTAAATGATCCGTGTAAAATTTTGGATTGGTACCCTTATTTATAAGCGATTTATGAGTATTAAAGGGATTTTCCGAAGAGGGCTTTATATGGGACATACGGTTAAAAATAGACCGAAATTAACAAAATTGTGTGGAATGATTTTTGTATATATGTACATGATCTGTACAAAGTTTTGAGTCGGTAACGATATGTATACAATATATATAGGGAAAAATGTCTTTTTCAGATGTGGTCCTTGTATGGGAGCTATGACCAGTTGTGGGCCGACCACCATAAAATTTAGTACAACAATTTATTTGCCTATAAAGAGTATTTATGTAAAATTTTAGCCGTTTAACATTATTTATGTCTGTTTTATGCGTATTTAAGTGAATTTCGGAAGTGGACTTTATATGGGGTCTATGGTCAAATATGGACCGAACTAAAAAAATTTCGTTTTGCGATTTCTTTTTGCACAAAACTTAGTTTTGCTGAATTTTGTCTTGATATTCCAATTTTATAGGCATTTATGTATAATTGAGCAATATTTCGGGAAGATTTTTGTATGGGGGCTATGACCATTTCTGGGCCGATCACCATAAAATTTGGTACAATAATTTATTTGCCTATAAAGAGTATTTATGTCAAATTTTAGCCGTTTAACATTATTTATATCTGTTTTATGCGTATTTAAGTGAATTTTGTAAGTGGACTTTATATGGGGTCTATGGTCAAATATGGACCGAACTAAAAAAAAATTTCGGTTTGTGATTTCTTTTTGTATAAAACTTATTTTTGCTGAATTTTGTCTTGATATTCCAATTTTATAGGCATTTATTTATCATTAAGCCATATTTCGGGAATATATATATTTGTATGGGGGCTATGAGAAATCATGGACCGATTTTTACTTTTTTCCGCACACTTTCTTCTTTTATAGTACAAACAACGTATACAAAATTTCATGGTATTATCTGCAATATATTTCAAAATATTGCAATAAAATGGACGAAAAATACCAAATTTTTATGGAGGTGGTCTCACATACCAAATTTTTATGGAGGTGGTCCCACATATTGGTTCATAACTCTGGTTGACCTAAACCGATTTTGCTGATTTTAAATAGCAAACTTCTCGAAAGCACTTCTGACAGAATTATTGAAGGTTTGGATCCCGAGTATATCTGGGGACTTCAAAAAACTGATTTCAACAGACAGACAGACAGACAGACGGGCATGGCTTAATCGACTTCGCTATCTATAAGGATCCAGAATATATATACTTTATAGGGTCGGAAAATTTTTTTGTGGAAATTACACACGGAATGACAAACTTATATATACCCTTCTCACGATGGTGAAGGGTATAAAAACAAGTAGTATATGTATGTCTAAAACAGTATTTCAGAAATGGACGCAACATGGGAGATATGACCTATTACCATAACTTCTTCATATGTGTATTAAACTTTATCTCGACATAAATAGTTTTAAATGATTTATGGAAGTTAAAGTGAATTACGGTCTTATATCAGGAGTTTCGACTAATTATGGAACGACCATTATAAAATTAGGTGTCATCATTTCTGTATATTATTCTGTATATTTATTTGATTACCAACATTCTTAAAAAATGTATGGAGGTTAAAGTGATTTTCGGAAGGGGCCTTATATGGGAGCTACGACTAATTATGGACCGATCACAATAAAATTGTATCGTATTGTTTGTATATACATATAAGAAATATATTTGCGTTTAATATTATTTTGATACCAACATTTTTAAGAGAGTTATGCTCTTTTAAGTGATTTTCGGAAGTGGGCCTTATATGGGAGCTACGACTAATTATAGACCGATCTTTATGAAATTTGTAGATGTGACTT
This sequence comes from Bellardia pandia, assembly GCA_916048285.2. Lineage (NCBI taxonomy): Eukaryota > Metazoa > Arthropoda > Insecta > Diptera > Calliphoridae > Bellardia > Bellardia pandia. The sequence continues at coordinate 92,783,709 of OU696531.1, read as the reverse complement.
AGCTTCATTTAGTACTCATTTGTGATGAAATTCGTTTGGATACTTGCATTTATGATCGGTAAACCCCAATTTCGGGAGGACATTTGTATGGGGGCCAGGTGAAATAATGGACAGATTTCCACCAGTTTCAATCCCATCCCATCCTTGGGCCGAAAAAATATCACGTACCGAATTTTATCGCAATATCTTCAAAATTGCGATCTGTACTCTGCGCACAAGCTTTACTTGGACAGCCAGCCAGACGGACGGTCGGACGGACATCGTTAAATCGACTCAGAAAGTGATTCTGAGTCGATCGGTATACTTTAAGGTGGGTGTGGGACCAATATTTTTGGGTGTTACAAACATATGCACAAATCCAAAATACCCTTCTCACTATGGTGGTGTAGGGTATAAATATATTAAATTGCACAGTCATGCTATAAAATTTTGGGATAATCGCTCCATAATATTTCATTGCTCCCATATAGCGCCCATTTCTGAAAAGCTGTTTATACGACTATAATTTCTTACTTGTATTTGTTTAAATTTTTCAATTTCTGGAAAGATTTTCCAAATTTGCATTTATTGCCAAACTGGTTTATTGTGGTGCATTGAGTTTCTAATCGTTAATCACTATAATATTAATATACTGACAACTTAATTTTAATTTTGTACTTGAATGTTTTGGGTGTTTCAAGTTCTAAAGACTCAAGTAATGCCATTCTTGAAAATTTTATTCGATGAATGGCATTATAAATTCTAATTGATTAATGATGTACTGTAGGCAAACTTAAATTAAATTAAATTATAAGAAAGACAGAGATAAATATATTTACATAAAAAGTTCTATAATAATATAGAATACAAGCTTAACTTTACAAGATAATTATTATATAAGAAAGAAAGAGATAAATATATTTACATAAAAAGTTCTAGAATAATATAGAATACAAGCTTAACTTTACAAGATAATTATTATATAAGAAAGAAAGAGATAAATATATTTACATAAAAAGTTCTATAATAATATAGAATACAAGCTTAACTTTACAAGATAATTATTATATAAGAAAGAAAGAGATAAATATATTTACATAGAAAGTTCTAGAGTACTATACAATTATACATTTCAATGTTACTGATGTACAGGTCCCAATCGGGAATATAATTCAAAATCGTAGAAGAACTGATTGGGCATTACAACATGATGTTCTTGCACAATCACTGCCTAATCCTACGACCATTGAAAGCGTCAATGATATCGAGAACGCCGTAAACGTGCTGACTGAGTCATTTAGCTTTGCTACAAATATGGCCTGTAGGCCTACTATATCCAAGGGGAAGAATAAACCTCCTTGGTGGAATCCTGAGATAGCGCATGCAAGAGGCACATGTCGTAAATTGTTTAATGAGGCGTAACGTAACACCTGGGCAGCCTACAAAACTTCATTAAATCGCTTTAAGAACCTAATAAGAAATGCGAAAAGGAAAGCTTGGAGGGACTTCTGCGATGGAGTGGAAGGCTCATCTGAGACAAACAGACTTCGTAAAATCTTATCAACCTCACCGGTTGTGCCAAGCTACATTCAGAAACCGTGTGGCAACTGGACCCTGAATAGTAAGGAAACTCTTGATGTATTACTTGATACTCATTTTCCAGGCTGTGTTCCGGTCAATGACCTTAATCCTGCAGCTCCCAGTTTTAACAGTGGCCCTCAATGCAACTCCATTCCGATTAATCGTGAAAGGATACGATGGGCGATTAGTAGTTTTGGTCCTTTTAAGTCACCAGGACCAGATGGCATTATTCCAGCAGATCTTCAGAAAAATGAGGATATTGTGATCCCTTGGCTCATCAATATATACAATGAATGTATTACCAGAACCTATTTACCGTCAATGTGGACTAGATGTAAGGTTGTGTTTACACCCAAAGGAAGTAAAACGACACACACTAAACCTAAGGACTATAGACCAATTAGTTTATCGTCTTTCCTGCTCAAGACTCTGGAAAGGGTCATTGACATCCACCTGAGAATGACTCTTCCTACGGAACTAATCTCGCCGAATCAGCATGCCTACACCAAAGGTAAGTCTGTGGAAACCGCTCTACACTCACTGGTGGGCTCCATTGAGGAGTCACTAGGACATAAAGAGTACTCTTTAGTTGCCTTTCTTGATATAGAAGGGGCCTTCAATAACGTCAGACCATCATCTATTCTTTCTGAATTGGAGAGATTGGGTGCTGAATCTAGTACTTGCCAATTTATACGTAGACTACTTGGTAATAGGGTCATATGTGCCACGCTTGGTAGTTCTACTGTAAACAGAATGGCAAATCGTGGCACGCCTCAAGGAGGAGTCCTATCACCTCTATTGTGGAACTTGGCTATAAATTCCCTGCTGGTTGAGATGGATGGCAGGAGAATAAAGACAGTCGCATATGCGGACGATGTTGCGGTTTTAATATCCGGTTAATATCTTGATACAATATCTAGATGTATGGAGTCAGCACTTAGTGTACTGAACAGATGGAGCGTATCATGTGGGCTAAGTGTGAACCCTCTTAAAACGGAACTGGTACTTTTCACAAGGAGATATAAGATTGATAACTTTATTCCACCGAAATTGAATGGTATCAGACTAAAGATTGCGGAAAGTGCCAAATACCTTGGCATCATTCTAAATAGAAAATTATCTTGGACGTTGAATATACAGAACAGGATTAATAAGGCCTACGTGGCTATATACTCATGCAAAAAGGCAATTGGTACCAACTGGGGGATTAACCCTAAAGACATCAATTGGATTGTAAATGCTGTTGTAAGGCCCATTCTTTTCTATGGGGTATTGGTATGGTGGCATGCACTTGGGAATTCCTCACACAGACATGCGGTCGAACGTGTACTAAGGAATTGTGCCATACTGATAACTGGCGCGGTAAGAACAACGCCAACAAAGGCACTGCTTACTATGCTGAACTGGCTACCAGTGGATTTAATGGCAACTCAACTGGCTCTAAATTCTGCTGTGAGGCTTAAGGATGGTTACTCATGGACTCAAAGAGACCATGGTCACTCTACAATAACAAGACATTGTGAAAACGCTCATAGGAATGTTGACTATTGCATACCGAAACCATCTTTCGATCTGTTATTCTCCATATGCATCCCGAATAGGACCACATGGACAGACGGGCTTTATACCCCCAATGAAGCAATAAGGATTTTTACTGACGGTTCCAAAAGGGGAAACAGAGTTGGAGGTGGATTCTACATTGAAGAATTTGGAATCAGATCCTCTTTTAGGCTTCCTGATTTCTGCTCTGTCCTTCAAGCAGAGATCTCTGCCTGCTCTATCTCTAGGTCCACTTGGCCCTTATTTGATATGGGAAGGACGAAATCTTTACTTAGTTCTCGTCGCGACCTAATTAGGCTTATTGTCTCTCTACTTACAGGTCACTGTACTTTTGGGACACACGCCAGAAGACTTGGTCTACAACATAACGACTTTTGTAGAAGCTGTCATAACGAGGAGGAGGAGGAGACGGTCATCCACTTCCTTTGCGAATGCCCGGCCCTATCGATGAAGAGGGAACGTATACTCGGGGCACCCTCTCTTTCATGTTTGGGTGCACTATCCAGGATAAATCCAAAATGCATCGGCACCTTTGCTAAGAAGTCTGGATGGTTTGACAGGGAAGCAACCGATGCGGTCTGAAACTGAGAGGTTGCCCACCAATGGGTATCACAATGGGACCAATATAATGGACCCAAGTGAGCTGTTTCAGAAAACGGCTACCCATATAACCTAACCTAACCATACAATTATACATGACTATTGTCGAACACATGTAAAATATTAGAACAGGTACCTGCGACTACAACTAAAATAACCGGTAATATCATAAACTACTACAATTCGGCCATCCTGACCATGAGATCCCCTGATCTCACATTACATAGGTGTCCCTTCACGTCCCCTAAACCACGGGCGCATATTGGAAACCGACCAAACCCCCTTATATGGTCTTTGGGACTGTTGAAACCCCTCAACATCCTCCAAGACATAGCGATCATTCCGTAAGACCCTCGATACTCTGTACGGACCTCTATATTTTGGAATCAGTTTACGTGATACACCAGTCGAGGAATCAAAATTCTTCACCATGACATAATCCCCTTCCCTATACTCTGTCGGACGCCTCCTTTTCCTGCTAAAATACTTCTCATTGTAATCCTGTAACTTCTTCTGCCTGTCATTTGCTCTAGACCTAATTACATTATGATCCTCTCGTGCATCATCACTCACATCAAGTAAACATTCCCTAAGCGAATCAATCACCTTTCCTTTCTGCGCCAAACCAAATAACATCACACTTGGATGTTCACCAATCGACCTATGAATAGTATTATTCAGACAATACTCAACATGTTCCAACACGTTGTCCCAAAAAATGCCTCTCTGCGGATCCACTAACTTTGCCACCATTGGACCTATCGACCTATTAACCCGTTCGACCTGGCCATTCGCCTGTGGCGAACCAGTGGCGACCAAAATGTGTAAAATATCATTCTCCCTCAGAAAATTTTTAAAATCTGTAGAAGTAAAACAGGATCCGCGATCACTTATCATACATCTAGGGCGACTGTAACATCGAAAATAATTCTTTAGCGCTAAAATCGCCTCCTTCGCGTTGGTTGTTTTGGTTGGATATAATCTGACAAACTTCGTACATGCATCAACTATTACAAGAATGTTCTTTAAAGCCCTGCCCTTATCTATTGGCCCGACGTGATCCACGTGAATAACATCAAATGGTTGATTCGATTTTAGTATACTGTGTAGGAAACCTTCCTCCTTTCCGTGATTCCCGGAATATAGAATGCAATTTATGCAGTTTGCTATGTGATCAGCAACCCTTAACCTCATTTTCGGGAACCAATAGCTCTTTGAAATCAGTTCCGTCACTTTATCAATTCCTAGATGTCCCATCTCATTATGATACTTGTATAGAATGTGGTTCTCCATGTCCTCAGGAACATAGAATTTAAGGTTACCATCATTAGTCTTCCTATATAATACGCCATTCCTCATCTCATACAAAGCGTGCTCCCCTTTCTGTAATAAATCCCTCAAATCCTTCAATTTTCGATCCCTGTTCTGACAAATAATTAAATTCTCCTCGAACGTGTTCGACTCTATAACCATAACATTTGTACTTCTACTTAATGCATCGACATGCTGCATCCTTTTGCCTGATCGATGTTCTAATACATAGTCGTAGTTTTGAAGATCCAAAGCCCAGCGCGCTATTCTTGGATTTAATTCCCTTTTATTTAGTGTCAGGGTCAGGGAATTACAGTCGGTAACAATCTTGAACTTCTTTCCCTGCAAATATATACGAAAGCGCTTCAAAGCATAAATTATGGCTAGCGTCTCAAGCTCAAAGCTATGGTACCTAGACTCAGTATCGGTCGTTCTTTTGGAAAAATAAAAAATAAGGTGAAGTTTACCGTCATCCTTTTTTTGGATCAAAACAGCGCCAAACCCGATGGAACTCGCATCACAATGGAGTTCCGTCTCATCCTTAGGGTCATAGAGCGCCAAGACTGGTGATACTATTAATCTTCTCTTCAACAATTCAAATGCTTTGAGTTCGGCCTCGCCAAACACAAACTTCCTATCCTTTCTAGTCAAGTCGTATAATGGCTTAGCAATCACCGAAAAATCTTTCACAAATCTTCGAAAATATGAGCATAAACCCAAAAAACTCTGAACCGATAGTTGCTTATCAGGTACAGGGAAATCCCTAATCGCCTGCAGTCCCTTTTCATCTGCTCGTATACCATTGCCATCAATGTTGTATCCCAAATACTTAACTGATGTCTGAAAAAACTCGCACTTATCGATTCTTAGTTCCAACTTGTTCTCAACCATTCGAGTAAAAACCTCCCTGAGAATCTCAAAATGTTCGTCTATACCCACAGTGGCAATCATTATATCATCTAAATAAATTATAATTTTATCGTCCCTAACCATGTCGGAAAAAATTCTATTAACGAATCTCTGGAAAACAGAAGGCGCATTTTTCAAGCCAAAAGGCATTCTTGTAAATTCAAATTGGCCCATCGGTGTTACAAACGATGTATATTTCACAGAATCGGGCTCAACAAACACATGAAAGAATCCATTCTTCAAATCCAACTTGGTAAAAAATTGTTTCCCTGAAAGCCTATCCAACAAATCGTCAATCAATGGTATAGGATAGCAGTTCCTCACCGTGACCTTGTTCAAATTCCTATAATCCACACACATTCGCAAATCTCCAGTCTTCTTTCTAACCAAGACTATTGGTGATGTAAACTCTGATTCACTCGCCCTGATGTATCCCTTATCCAAATATTCATCCAACAATTTCTGTAATTCGGCCTTTTCCGCGTACGATAACCTCCTGGGGCCACAATTAAATGGTTTATCATCGCTCAGCCTGAGCCTAATCTCACTGAATACCTTTGGTCTAGAAGGACGCTCCGGTTTCACAAAATATTTATAAAATAATTCCCTAAGTTTACATCTATCGCTATACTTAATACAATCCCCAACAATAAAGCCAAATTCCTGATCACCACATCAATAGATAAAATCTGTTTACAAAAATCCTCACCATTCTCGACACTCTTACCATCCCACAAACTAATCTAAACCCCGCTTTCTCAAGAAAATCCCTTCCCAACACACACTGATAGGAAGTTGTCTCATCAGACACGACTAACATATCCAAACACACTTTCCTATTATTAACATCAATAAAAAGTTTTAATTTTCCAAATACAACCAAACGGGAAAAATTTATTCCAAAAAATTCATTTTCATCACAAAAACATAAAAATCTATTCAAGTCAACGTACTTCGATATATCCGATCTTCTCACAAAACTGATCCTACTGCCCGAGTCCAGTAAACACTCTAAAGAGAAATTAGTTTCAAACTTAAAATTTATGGAAAACTTACAATACTTAACATACTCATCGTCAATAATATGAACATCTGGTTTTCTTTCCGGGCAGGTAGCCACACGGTGCTCCATACTTCCACATCCGTAGCAAGCCCCCATTTGACGTTTCGGTTTCTGGCACTGGGAAGCAAAATGTCCAAATGAGTTACAGTTGTAACAACGGATGTTATTTTCGCCTACTTTGACGGTTTCCTCTCTTTTTTTAAGTCGTTCCGGTTGTTTTATTTGGATTCCAGAGAATGCACGGAGCAACAACTCTTTTTCTGCATAACATTGAAATTTTGCTTGTGTCTTAAGTTGTACATCAGGAATGCCATCAATAATTTCCTCGATGAGTTCGTCCTCGTCAATCCCAACTTTATGAGACAACATAACCTTAGCATTGTAATATTCGGGAAACGCTTCGCCATACCTCCACTTTCGCATTTCAAAATTTCTTCTTAAGGTTAATTTATTTTCCTTAGAACAGAAAACTTTCTCCATTTCGCCCAATATTTTATCGGAATTTTCGAAGACAAAATTTGGCTGTGAGTGTAGCCACGCTTGGGCTTTACCTTTAAACTTGCACATCAAAAGTGTTTTCTTGGTATTTTCATCAGATCCATACAACTCGTTTATACTTTTAAATTGAGCCATCCATATCTCTGGTAATACTCCTCCATCATACTCTGGAATCATGTCTTTTAAAATAGTAAATGAGACGTCCATTTTCTTTAAAGTTTTATCCACTTCTTTATCATTACTATTTTTATTATCTATTTCACATTTTTCATTTTTCAGTTTTCTTTCATTTTCAACTATCATTCTGAGCAAATCATTTTCTCGACGAAGAAGATCTTTTTCATGTTGAATCAATTCCATTTCTTTTTCCAATAGAATATTCAAAAGGTTGCTATCATTTTTGTTTTTATTTGTAACACAATCATTTTTTTCTGCCTGACACTCATTTGTATTTACGCCACCATTTTCTGCAATATTTCGTTGTTGTAAATCACCGTTCACTTGCTGTTCTAAGCCACCAATCATTTGTTGTTGTTGTTGTTTACTTGCAGTTGTTTCTTCACGATCATTTGTCCTTTTCTCTACACCACTCCCAGAAGTATCCTCAACATCGTTTTCATATAAATTGATTATATTGGGAATCTCATTACCCACTTCAGAATTTGGGCAATTACCTCTCATTGCCATAGGCACACTATTAATTCTTATCAATAGTTCATTTTTGGAACCTGATGATGGAAGGTCAAGGTGTTGTAGCCAGCGGCGTAACTGCGCAACAGTATAATCTGTGCCACAAACTTCCTCCATGGCTTTCTATTCTTTACTTTAATTTTTTACCTTGTTTTTTTTAAAAAAAAATACACTTTTTATTTTGTAGATCCCACTTCTGATGAATTGTAGGCAAACTTAAATTAAATTAAACAAGTTACAAGTTTTCTGTTTGGCGTCTACTTTTATAATGCCTCGCCGCCTCGTTTTATTTTTTCAAATCATCCCAAGCTTACATTTACAAAATAGTTATTATATAAGAAAGACAGAGATAAATATATTTACATAAAAAGTTCTAGAATAATATAGAATACAAGCTTAACTTTACAAGATAATTATTATATAAGAAAGAAAGAGATAAATATATTTACATAAAAAGTTCTATAATAATATAGAATACAAGCTTAACTTTACAAGATAATTATTATATAAGAAAGAAAGAGATAAATATATTTACATAGAAAGTTCTAGAGTACTATACAATTATACATGACTATTGTCGAACACATGTAAAATATTAGAACAGGTACCTGCGACTACAACTAAAATAACCGGTAATATCATAAACTACTACAGTACTATGTTCTAATTGTTTAAAATAAATAATTTCATAAAAACGTTCTATTTTTGCATTGATATCAATAATTTAATTTATTGGATGCTGTTTGATCTTGCAAATCTTTTGTAAGAGTAAGCAACGTCAAACAAATTTGTCCTGAAACAAGTGGTTACGCTTTTTTGAGTAAACATTTGCCAAAAGTGACTGTACCTTAAGAATGTGTTATTGAAAGAAAATTATATTTTTAAAATACTTTAAAAATCGTTTGAAAACATATCAATCTACAATTTAAATATGCAGTTTGTCTCTTTTTCTGCAAAGTACTCTAAAATAAACATATGAATCCAATATCAATTACATAGAATATATTTTTGAAGAATTTAAAGGAAATTCATACTTTACATAATTTTCCCAAAATGTGTCACCTTATGCACACATGTGCGCGCAATTTTACCTGCTAATGCCTGCGAAAATATTAATGATTTTTTAATTAACTTAAAATGCAGCTGCTGTAAATTAGTTTGGTACCTGATTTACATTTTAAATCATAAAACGCTTAACTAAGTCTTTTATAAGGTAGAATCTAAACCTAAGCTAACATTTTTCTTGAAGACTTTGCAGTATATAAGGCTAACGATTTTTGAATTTCTTATACACAACCAAAAGACGCTTAGCACAGTAAGCACCAAAAATTTGTATTGGCAATTTAAATAAATATTTTTTAAAATACCGCATTATTTTATAATTTTTGAAAATGCCACCACGGAAGAGAGCTGAATTTTATATTTTAAATTTAAGTTATTTGCCAGTTATGTAAGTTTTAAATTTTCAGTGATCACTTAATAACTATTTAATAATAACAATTTATTTACAGCCCTCCTGAATATCCTATAACTAAATTCAAATACAGGAGGAATCCTCCACTCAAGTTCTTGGATCAAGCTCAAGATTGGGTACGTTTTATACAAACAATTTAATATTTTTTTTATCTAAATGTATGCTGATAAATAACTTTATTTCTGTTTTAGTTTAATGACGTTATGTTAAAGAAGATATCGAGAATGCCCTCCTCCCCAGTTGTGAGTTATTTTGAGTGGAGAATTACTTCAGATGATGTCAATTTATTTACGATAAATGGTTGTCGCTTCGATCAAATCACTGTAATATTCGGCAAAGAAGATATACATTGGGCGTTTTATCAAACAAACACACAGGGTGTTCGTATCCTAGGATGTATTCCTTTAATAGCAAAATATTGTTTCAACTGTTTAAATAGTAATTATAAAATGCTAATTGAATCCATCAAGATCCTTATAAATAGATATTTAACCTGTAATTTATGCTTAACATTAAATAATTAATTAAAAATTTTAGGTTAACGTAGGCTATGAGATTTGTAAAACTTTGAAATAATTTTATTAATAAAATAAGTAAAGAAAAAATTCAAAATTTAAAAATGTTTAAAAATAATTTCATTAAAAAAATATAAAAAATAAAAAAAAAATTCATATACATATTAAACATTTTTGTTTTAATTAATTTACTAAATTGGGATAATCTTTGGGCAAACCTTGTGTAGCAACTGGACAGATTTTCTTTTCGGGCTTGGGGATAGCTGGGCGAACAGTAGTAGGTTAATCTTAAAAGAAAAAATTAAAAACTATGAATATTTCTCCATTAAAATAACAATTAAAAAAAATACATTTAAATTTTTTACATTCATATTAGTGTTTGTGACACACGTGAAAAACCGAGTTAACAGAAATCTTCAACAGAGATTATCTCCTTAGTGTGAAAGTAACAATAGGATATATTTAATTTTAATATTAACACAATAAAGAAATACAAAGTGGTAGAAATAGTTTGTTAGCTTTATGTCGAAAAGTGTCAAGTCCACTTTATTTCAAAATTGAGATTTTAGCACATAATGATAGAATACTTAAAAAACACCTTTTGTACTTAGTACTTATCACATAAGGATAAGTACAATTTTTTAAGAAAACATTGGAAAATTTTAGAGTAATTTTCATAAGAGTTGATGCTTTTAATGGATTAATTGAGTATCGACAATACAATAAAGTTATAAGTAAATGTTCAAAGTTCACTAAAATATACAATATACACTGGCGTGCAAAACCGAGGGCATGCTGAATATGATTTTATTTAAAGGGTCATAAAATGATAAATAACGAAAGAAATATAATATTGAAAGTATTGATAACGAAACAAAAACAAAAAATTCAATATAAAAACATAAAGCAACTCAATTAACTCAGTTTTGAACGTTTTCCAGAATCCATTAAAAAGTGTTTTTTTCTTATGGCGTTTTCTTTTCTGGCAAAAATGTTACACGTTTTTCCCATTTCGCATCTTTTTTAATTTTTTTGTGTTCTTTTCTGAAGAAATGTCAACACTGCTAAAGTTTAGTGTGTTCTTTTCTATAAATGTCACACTATAAATTTAAAAAATGGTGCACCTTTCACACTCTGTATTTTTAGAGGGGGAGAATCGCACGATAAAACAGCTGACCAGTGATGCCAACTTTTGGGACTCAAAACGCGTAAACATTTTTGAAAAAAGGGCTAAATGAAAAAAAACACATCCAATTTTCTTTTTTTTCGCGTTTTGAGTGACTAAAATCCGGCTAAATCTAGCCCGAAAAGGGCTAAGTTGAAATCGCTGCAGCTGACATTTGATTTATTTATGAATGTGTATTTGTGTTAAGAAACAAAAAAGATATATACAAAATTGAAAATATTACTACTTTTTTATGTGCTGAAAAAATTTTGGATGACTTGTTGGATTCATCTTCAGCATCTGATGATGATAAAATATTTTATATGATTAAGGAAAGAAATCCACAACCGCGAGTGAAAGGCTTTGTAAAGAACGTAATTAATGAATACTCTGAAGTTGATGTATGTCAAATTTCATAGGACAATATCTCCTACTTCTTATATATGTAATGTATGTTTATATATATAATTTTTATAGTTTAAGAAGAATTTGCGTATTAGTCGGGAAGGTGCCATTGGTATTTTTTATAAATATTTATTATCTTATTTCAAGCGATCTTACCAGGGAGCTATCTGCTTCTTCTTTTTTAACAAAAAAACAAAAACAGCTGTACATGAAAAAAAAGTGTTACACTGTTGTAATTTTATGTTCTATTCTGACCATTAAAAATGCGACATCTTTAAAATGTGGGGTAAACATTATAAAAATGTACATAATAAAAGTGTAACATTTTATTTCAGAAAAGAAAACACCATTAGTATGGTTTCTATATCACCTTATTATTGTTAATAAATAAATTGACCGTTCGTTATACAACATACTGGCATCTTGGACAAAAACACTGCGACGGTGAGTGTCTGGTTATGAGGAGTTTTACTGTATCAAGAAAGAAGACTACCTCCATATTATCCAAACTCATTTAACCGAGTTTGTGGACCACAGCCTATATCCTAAAAGAGAAATTATTTTCCAACAAGGCGATGCCACTAAAAATACGGTAAGAATTGTTCAAAATTGGTTGTCTGGTCATTCATAATTTCAGCTGATGAGATGGCCTGCGCCAAGTCCAGAACACAACTCTATAGACAATTTGTGGTCTATATTGAAGAGATGATTGGGACAACATTTGGGTGCCAACCAGTACTTTCAATATTACATTTATTTTTACTAATACACTAATACCCCGACTTGCGTCGTTAATTGGGACCGACCAAACGGGACGCAATGCGAAACAACGCAAATCGAATCACTTTTCTCCATATATTTGTGTGGATTTTTCGTTAATTCGTTCCAGAAGAAAATTTTTAGAAAAGTTGAAAATTTGTACTATAAATAAATGTATACATAGGTATATTTTTTTAAATTTAGTGCAACAAAAAGATAAATTAAAGTAAAAAAAATAACTTAAAGTCAATTCATACATGTAAAACATCAACATAAACATATATTTGTGTTTGACCAAAACAAGTAAAAAGGGAAATCCTCTTTCTATGCACAAAATGTAATAGAAAACGACGCAAAACGAAACATTAACGACGCAATTCGAAGCCACAATTATGTATTTTTTCGACGCAAAACGAAACATCAACGATGCAATTCGAAGCCACGCAACTTTTTTTTTGATGACGCAAATCGAATCAACGCAAATCGGGTCGACGCAAATCGGGGTATTAGTGTACAATAAAGAGTAAATGGTAAAAATTTGACAAAACTTGCTTTGTTATTTATTAATTTAAATTTAACCCTTTAAGTAAAATCATCATTATTTTTAATAAACAAGACCGAAACTAATTACAGTTCAACCTTGGTATAACGAATCTTAAGGGGATTAGAAAAAAACGTTATATTAAATAATTCGTTACAATGAGCTTCGTTATATCGAGATGAAGTTGCACTTATATTCGTTATAACGAGATAATAAAACATTTTGTATATAATTAATCGACTGCTCCTATTTTTTTAAATTGTGTAATTTATTCTACTCGGATTTTAACATATTTACTTCAAATCGAATACACATGTTACTCTAGGTGAGGTAAAAATTAAGATTCATACTCCACGCCCCATCTCTCATGACCAAGAATACTTCTTTCGACCGCCTACCAAAAAATTAAATCGACATATTTTGTGCATTTTTTTACCTACGTCGATGATATTTGATACATAGTTGTGAGTGGGTAAAGGGGCGTGGCCTCGCCCATGTAAACCAAAATTTAAAATCGTCATATGGGCATTTTTTGACCAACAGCGGCAGTATTTGCTATATATGGTATTGGCATGAATAGAAATACGTACCAAAAGAAAAGTGGAAAGAGCACGCCCCATTGATTGCGATATATTAATAATAATAATAATATTAACAAGTAAGAGTGCTATATTCGGCTGTGCCGAATCTTAAATACCCTTCACCTAAGCGCAATAAGAAATACAGAAACTACACTAGACTAGAATATCCTAATTCTGTGTTTTCTATTCAGTCTTAGTGCAAATTTTATTAGCATTTGGTATATTGTTTGAAAGACAATTTTACGACCAACATAATTTATGTAAAATATTTTCAAATGTTGTCTAATTTTTACCATTTTTAATTGATTTAATTACCAATTCTTACCATAATTTACAGAGTCTGTCTGATGTTCATAATAATCTTCAGTGTAATTTAACAAACAGAGTATAAAAAAGGGGTACAATTCGGTTTTAGTGATTTTGCTAAAAAAAAAAACAAAAACAAATAGGGATTTTAGAAGAGATACCAGCAAAAAAAAATTTTTTTGGCGGCCACGCCTATTTTCGAGGGGGCGGGCCCTTAAAGTTGAAAATATATAGGCCTATATCTCGGGAACTACTGGGTGTCTGATAATTTGTAATACATTAAATAAAAGGTATTAAAAATAGCTTTCCAACGATATATATCATGATTATAAAATATGGACCGAATATGGGTTAAATCCGAAAAGAATATTTTTTGACCCGAATTTATTTGTTTTTGGAAATGCTTCTATATGGCAGGTATGACAAATTATGGGCCGATCTTCTTAAATTTTGGAACAGTTATTTTCATGCATATGGGGATATTTCACGTAGAATTTCAACGTAATAACGGTATATTTAAGATATATATTAGTATTAACGTGGATTTCGGTAGTGGACCTTATGTGGGGGATATAGTCAAATATGGACCGATATTCTCAAAATCCAGCAGTTAGATTTAGGCATGTATGTAAATGATCCGTGTAAAATTTTGGATTGGTACCCTTATTTATAAGCGATTTATGAGTATTAAAGGGATTTTCCGAAGAGGGCTTTATATGGGACATACGGTTAAAAATAGACCGAAATTAACAAAATTGTGTGGAATGATTTTTGTATATATGTACATGATCAGTACAAAGTTTTGAGTCGGTAACGATATGTATACAATATATATAGGGGAAAATGTCTTTTTCAGATGTGGTCCTTGTATGGGAGCTATGACCAGTTGTGGGCCGACCACCATAAAATTTAGTACAACAATTTATTTGCCTATAAAGAGTATTTATGTCAAATTTTAGCCGTTTAACATTATTTATATCTGTTTTATGCGTATTTAAGTGAATTTTGGAAGTGGACTTTATATGGGGTCTATGGTCAAACATGGACAGAACTAAAAAAAATTTCGTTTTGCAATTTCTTTTTGTGTAAAACTTATTTTTGCTGAATTTTGTCTTGATATCCCAATTTTATAGGCATTTATTTAACATTAAGCCATATTTCGGGAATATATATATTTGTATGGGGGCTATGAGAAATCATGGACCGATTCTTACTATTTTCCGCACACTTTCTTCTTTTGTCATACAAACAACGTATACACAATTTCATAGTATTATCTCCAATATATTTCAAAATATTGCAATAAAATGGACGAAAAATATCCAGTTTTTATAGAGGTGGTCTCACATATTGGTTCATAACTCTGGTTGACCTAAACCGATTTTGCTGATTTTAACCCATTTTGAGCCGCTGTTCGACTAGTCGAACAGCAAAATTCTCTTTTTTCACCTCCATTTTTTATGTGTTTAAGTGTTCCCGACACACAAAAAAGTGATACCGTATTATATGAAATTTAATTGTCTTTCAGAAAAAGTATATAACAATTATCCCCCACTTCTCTGCTCCGCTCCAAGGGAGGGTTGAAAAATACCTTGCATATAGACACTTTTTGTTTGGATAAAATGGAAAATATATATAAATTTTAATTTTATAAAAGTACTTTATTATTGTTCGCAAAGGTCTAAAATAGTCGATCAGTAAGTTTTTCCCGAGTTTTAGAATCCCCAGGTATATTTAGAGACCCGCCAAATTCACTGTTCGACTAGTCGAACAGTGGCCGTAGGCCACAACTTTATTATTGTATTTCGTCGTTGAGCATTTTATGCAGAAAAAATAAACTTATACATATATATAAACTCGTTTGTTTTACTAAGCAGAGTTTATTACAATAATAAAGCTAGTGAAAGTAATTTTGTTGGCAAATATTTGTAATTGTTTTTTAACAATTTATCAGTTCATAATGGATAAGTGTTTGAATTCAAATCGTATGGGTGCTTAGACAATTCGCCGGCGTAAAGCACTTTGTGTGCAGGAAATTCTTGATGAGTTGGCGATGAGTGACATTGATGATGAGTTAGAGACTATTGCAGCAATTCCACCTGAGATGTTTGATGGAATTACTGATGAGGAAGATATTGACGACCAATTCTTGACGGGCGAGGAACCTCTGGCAAAGGATATAGCCGGAACATTCGAGATTGAAACTATTAAAGACCGCAAAGGTTTGTCTGCCTTTGCAGATGAAGCACCTGCAACCAAAGATAATGTTCGAAAGTCAAGTCGCAATGCTTTTGCTGTTTACAATGATGAGCAACTTTCAACATCGGCTGAAAGTGGTCATATACAAAAAAAAAAACATATTATGGAAAACACTTGGTGCAGAAAGACGAGCTATATTTGGGGAAAACAGTAATCGAGATAAATACGGTGAATTAGACGTTGTTGGACCGTTGCCAAAGTACAAACTGCCTTCGGCGTTAAAGTTCGTTCAATTTTTGATGTTATAAACAAAAAATTTATGCAGTTCGGTGTCTTTGAAGAGCATTTGTCAATCGACGAACAAATGTTACCATATTTTGGACGTCACAGCTGTAAGATGTACTTGAAAAACAAGCCAATAAAATTTGGCTACAAGGCTTGGTGCATGGCTACTGCTACTGGATATGTCTTCAACATGATGCCGTACGGTGGAGTTAGTGACAAATATGATAAAAATATAGTCCTGGGCGCTTCTGTGGCCATAGATATGGCTTGTAAATTGGAACATCCTTCCCGTTATCAACTTTATTTCCATAACTTCTTTACTTCTCATTATTTGATGTGGCTAGTAGATTAGATCAACTATCAATCAAATCTAATCAAAAATAATCAAGAAATTTAATCAATTATTTTTTGGATTAGTTTTGATTAGATTTGATTAAAAATGCTAATCGTCACTAATTGTTATTAGATTTTTGATTATTTATAATCTAATCAATTAGTAATCTGAAATTTTTATCAAAATTTAATTCTAATGATTAGATTATTTTATTTCTCTAATCGTAATGATTTCTAATTCTAATCGAAATTCGCCAGCTATGCTTGTTACTAACGCCTAACGAGAACAACGACGAAGATATTGCGAAGGATGACATTAATAAAGATACATCATTTAAGATTCGCCCGCACCCTCGTGTGTCAGCTCATCACCAAATCAAAACACAACCTGAAAAACATGCCAGGCGTTGCAATGTTTGTCATAAGCCTACACAGAGAATGTGCTCTAAGTGCCAAGTCCATTTGCACGAAAATAAGTGTTTTGCTGCTTACCATAAATGGGAGCAAGAGTAATGAAAATTACAAAAAGTACATTTAATTACATTATATACATATAATAAATATTTAAAAAAATAAACATTACAATCGTGTTTTTGTTCCACATATGATTTTTTTTGCCGATATCTGAAAATTATTTTTGTATAGTAGTATAAATTTTTTTTGTCGCCTACGGCCGTTGTTCGACTAGTCGAACAGTCGTTTGTGGGGAAACGGTGGGAGATACAAAATTTCTGATAACGGTTTTGTATGGTAATTGCGGCCTAATTAGATCAAAAAACTACTTTTTAGTTTACAATTCGAACATTTTTGCATTCCGGCTCAAAATGGGTTAAATAGCAAACTTCTCGAAAGAACTTCTGACAGAATTATTGAAGGTTTGGATCCCGAGTATATCTGGGGACTTCAAAAAACTGATTTCAACAGACAGACAGACAGACGGGCATGGCTTAATCGACTTCGCTATCTATAAGGATCCAGAATATATATACTTTATAGGGTCGGAAAATTTTTTTGTGGAAATTACACACGGAATGACAAACTTATATATACCCTTCTCACGATGGTGAAGGGTATAAAAACAAGTAGTATATGTATGTCTAAAACAGTATTTCAGAAATGGACGCAACATGGGAGATATGACCTATTACCATAACTTCTTCATATGTGTATTAAACTTTATCTCGACATAAATAGTTTTAAATGATTTATGGAAGTTAAAGTGAATTACGGTCTTATATCAGGAGTTTCGACTAATTATGGAACGACCATTATAAAATTAGGTGTCATCATATCTGTATATATCTACATATGTATAAAACTTATTTGTGTTGAATTTTATTTAAAGTGATTTTCGGTGATGGGCCTTATATGGTACATTCGACTAATTATATACCGATCAGCATAAAATTGTAGTGGAGAGGGGGCACGTTTATACCCGGGGCACCTTTGAACTATCTTGATAAAATCTCAGTTTAACATTTTTACCGACCTTTAACCGAGTTTTTCACATGACAACCTTGTTCTCTAGTAACGTTACCAACTTTTGCTAGTTTTTTCAATCGTCCACCGAATGTAGTTGGGTGAACAAGTTTTCGCAGTGCCATTGTAAATTTTTTTTTATTTTTTTTTTTTGTAAGAGTGTAAGAAGTATTCAGTGATCGTTTTCTTTCGTGAAAGAAAATTTATCTATTGTAGTCCAAAATTCATTTCAAACAAAATTAAGGTAAGTTATTTGATATTTATGTAAAAAAAAAATATTTATTATAAATTTCCGTGATATGGCAAGCCAGTTCAGGTTTGAACAAAGCAAAAGGGGGCACCTTTGAACATTTTAATTTATCAACCAAAGTACCAAACATTGTTGATTCTCTCTTATTTTCTGAAAATGATGAATCCAATGCTGATCATGGTGCTTTAAAGGAAAATGTTATGTCACCTGAAATCGCAAGGCCTTTTCCGTCTTAATAATATAAAACTTATTTTTGATCTGAATTTTTTTTATTTTTTAATTGTTAATGTTTATGTTTTTCTTATTTTGAACACAGTGACTTCATCCATTAAAAAATAAATAAAATATAAATCGAACTAAAAATAAGTTACTTGTAGACTTAAGCTAAAGTTTATTTCCATATATATTAGTTAAATTATGTAAAACGTAAATAATTCAAAAATATAAATTTTTTTGTGGCTTGAAAGCAAAAAGTGTTCAAAGGTGCCCCCTCTCCCCTAGCATATTATTCGTATATGTATATGAAACATATTTGTGTTCAATATTATTTGGATACCAATATTTTTAAGAGAGTTAAATGCTAGTCATGACTTTTAAAAATTCGGTTCGTACCCATAATAATGCTAAATATTTTTGCAGAAAGGGCAGAAATGTAGCCCTTACGGAGCCATGAGCACCGGCATACAAAATGTTATGATCGGACTAAAAATAGCGAAACAGTGAACAAAATATTAAAAGGGCGGTTTTTATAGGAGTGGCAAAAAAATTAAAAAAAAAAAACATTACTGGAATTGTTTTTACATCATCTTTAATCCTAGGGGGTGACTGACGCAACTTTTTTTTGTATGGAAGGCGAACCATTCTAGTTAGTCTTATATGAGAACTAGGATCAATTATGGACCGATCTTTACGAAATTTGTAGATGTGATTTAGCTTCATTTGCCACTCATCTGTGGCGGAATTTGTTTGGATACTTGCATAATTTAAACATTTATGACCGGTAAACCCCAATTTCGGGAGGACATTTGTATGGGGGCCAGGTGAAATAATGTACCGATTTCTACCAGTTTTAATTCCAAAAGTATCATGTACCAAATACAGTCAGTCGGACGGATGGACATCGTTAAATCGACTCAGGAAGTGTATCTGAGTCGATCGCTACACTTTAAGGTGGATATTGAACCAATATTTAGGGGCGTTTTTAACATCAGCCCAAATTCAATATCCAAAAAATCCACAATGGTGGGTGGTGTTGGGTGTAATAAAATACTTAATTTATTAATTTTAACTAATTACTTAAATAAGCAACAGTCAGGCGGGTTTTAATAACACACTAACACTTTAAAGCTTGCCAAAAATATCTTCTTCCTTAAGGCCATGTTTGCCTAAAAACTCGGCAGTCCATTTATTAACTTTAGCCTGCAATTCAGGTGTTAATTCATCCTTGTAAGAGCCCACTATGCCACGTCTCATGAATCTAAATAAAAAAAGCAGTAAAGATTAATATAAAATCTAGTTTAGTTACATATTAATAACGGGTTTTCTAATAGCTACTTGACAACTCTGAATTTAAATTGTGAACGCACTATTTCACTGATCATCTAATTGTTGCTTTCTTTTTTTTCAGTAAACTTAACATTTTCGTTATGGTAAAGTACACGAAGGAACAACGTTTGGAAATTATAAAAATGTACTACCGAAATTCGGAGTCGGTGACCGCAACTTTAAGAGCGTTAACTCCAATTTTCGGTCGTAATTCTCGCCCTAGTAGACAAGCAATAACAAGTTTGGTGCAAAAATTTGAGTCTACATATTCATTGTGTGATGCTGTCGTGCCAGTGAGACAACGGCCTGGTCGAAGTTCCGAAAATATCGCTGCCGTTCAGGCGTCCGTAGCAAACGATTCAAATCAGTCGATTCCGCGGCGTTCTCAAGAACTGGGCATCCCCAAGACCACTTTATGGCAAATTTTGCGTAAGGATCTGGGTTTACACCCATACAAGATTAAGCTGACTCAAGAATTGAAGCCGATGGACCATTTGAGTCGACGTACGTTCTCCGATTGGGCTCTGGAGAAGATGCACCAAGATGATGAATTTCATCGCAAAATCATCTTCAGTGACGAAGCTCATTTTTGGCTCAATGGGTTCGTCAATAAGCAAAATATGCGTTATTGGTCTGCTGAAAATCCACATGTGCTTCACGAATCACCACTTCAACCACAAAAAATTACTGTTTGGTGCGCTTTGCATGCCGGCGGCGTCATTGGGCCATATTTTTTCGTCGACAATAACGATCGTCACGTTACTGTGAATGGCGATCGTTATCGCGCAATGATTAGCGATTATTTTTGGCCCGAATTGGAACACATGGACTTGGATGACATGTGGTTTCAACAAGACGTCAACAAGACGGTGCCACAAGCCACACAGCACACGTTACAATCGATTTAAAAAAAGTTGTCAAGTCCTTATTGGAAAACCCGATATTAACAAAAACTCACTCAAAATCTTGTTTAAAGCCAGGCATAGTATCTTTTAGTAAATGAGTTAAATTGGTTTGTCTATTTTCTGCAATTCGATTGTAAAGAAAAATATAAATGTAATCTCTAGTTAAAATTAAAAGGCATTTAAAAATATTTACTGATAACAGATATAACCTTCACTTACCTTTCATACTGCTAAATGATAAATGTTTAATGATTTTTTGCAATTCTTCCGCTATTAATTGTGGCCTCTCTAGGAAGGTACACAGTCTTTGCAAAACTCCAGCCAAATCACGTTTCATTTCCTCATAGGTGACAAAGAATATAAAGGCTTCATTGCGCATTTTCCAAAAGTCCACAATATGTGACCAGAAGTGGGTGTAAATGATTTCATTGTTCAGGAAATCATCAACATAATCTTCAAAGTTGTCACCACGCCACATATCCAAGTTCGTGACGAAATGGAAAGAGGATACAATGACATCCTTAACATTGCGGGCCACATAAATCATCTGATATTTTAGAAAAAAAAAATATAAATATGTCTGCTTTTTTTCTTTTCTTTATTTTCTCTGGTTTAAATAAATACCTTTTGTTTTCTCTGCCATATTTGTAGGGGCACTAAATTGGCAGGCATGTGAGTTTTAATCAAACGGGGACTGGCTAATTGTTTGCACATTTCTATGGGATTAGGGGTGCCGGGTACAATACCATGGAAACTGCATATGGAAAAATATATGAACAAATTGCAAGTCCCCGTTTACACAGGGAAACATTTGTAAGGAAAACATCTGGAATTCTCTTTTGTATTTTCTTTCGCGGTCATACAGGGAAACATTGTTGTCGGAAACATTTCAGTTTATATTTGTTTTTTTGACACTTGTCTAATTCCAGTGTTGTTTTTTTTTTAATTTCTATTGTATTTTATTTGCTAATGGGGAAAAAATTTCATATTCTCTTCCCCACCCGTCCCTCTCTACCAAACATAATGTTTCCCTTCCAAATGTTTCCCGGTGTAAACGGTGACTAATAATTTAAATTAGTTCAGAAAAAGTCTCTCAAATCACTACTACTCACTCTATGAAGGGACTCCTGATCATAACAGCCGCCTCTTTGGACTTATCAAAATTCAAATTATTCAACAGCAACCAGGCACACTCCTGCATCCAAGTGGTGCCACACTTCATAAAGGTCACCACGAAAACATCATCTTTGCGCAATTCAAAATTTAAAATTTCATCAAAAACTTTATCAAAATTTTCCGGCAAAGTACACCAGGCCTCCGACCAGTCTTTTTTAAAGGGAATATTTTTACCCTCGGTGGCATATTGCTTCATGGGATAGGGCAAACGGGCTTTAGACGCCTCTGAAGTAATAGCACGAGATTTTAAAACGTTTTCTGTCATATTTAACTGTTCACCGGCGTAAGTTTCAATTGATACTGACAGCATTTGATAATGTTTTATTTAATATTTAGTTTCTGGTTTTTAGGTTTGTGCTTTATTATCGCTTATCATCTGTTTTCTAATTTTGCTTTGAATATTTAACGGAATTTATGTAGGCCAAGTTTTTAAGCACGTGTTTGTGTTTCCAGTTATCTACAGTGGGTGGCCAAAATATTAGTTACACTATATTAATTAAGTTTCAACCGCTTTTAATACGCTTAATATATTTTTTGTACCAGATGTTTTCGTATTTTAATTCTGGTAATACTGTTAAATATTTTGTGCAGTGTCAACAATGATTGGTGACATTGGAGTGCAGTTGTAGATCATTATCTGTCATTCTGTTCTGAAGTGTGAAATATGCAATTTTGATTAAATTGATTAAAGTCTGGCATCACGATGAAGATCTAACAGAAAATGTCCAAAAATGCATTCGGAGCATGCCAAAAAGGGTGCAATCTGTAATTGATGCCAAAGAAGGTTTTACGAAATATTAAGATTTTTTTTCAAAAAATTTTGTAATATTCCTTTTCCTCAAATAGATATTTTTAAAACAAAAGATTTTATTTTTAATTGAATTAGAAAAACTAATCGCCTGGCTCACGATGTCGAACGATAACGTTCGCTTAGATAAGACTTAAGACACAAACTTTTTATCGTATCTATTTTTTTTACTCAATCAAGTTTGTTTATTCCACAATCAAGTGTGTGTCTTAAGTCTTATCTAAGCGATAGTTATCATACGATATCGTGGGGTTAATTTACCTAAAAGAACAAATAAAATGATAAATTTCCACTATTTTAAAATGTTATACGGCTTCAAACTAAACAATTTTGCATGTGTAACTAATAATTTGGCCAGCCACTGTACATGTTTTTTTTTAGTGTATTGTTAAACGTTTGTTTTTTTGTATGTATGTAAATATGTTATTATGTATTAGCTTTGTTCATTAGTTGCCTATATACACTAAAGAATTGTAGTTAACAAAGGTGATTGGCAAAATTTGTATGTAAATAATCTGAAGTGGATAGGTTTGCCATACGTCCCCGGACACCATCCTCTTTTTTAGCGCGTCCGGGGTAGTCCTACTTCTTTTTTTGCAAGTGCTAACAAGTGCTTTGCTTAGAAAAATAATTGGTATTGGTTATCCAGCTCATATAATAAATAACGCAGTTCATAAGGGTTGCGACACATTGTCTATTGATGTGGAATCTATCGTTTTGAAAGTTTACAATAATTTCTGTATTTATACAGTAAGAACTGAAACTCTGAAAGGATTTTGCGAACAGTCAGCAATAGAATATGCAGAGCTATTTTATCATAGTAAAACAAGATGGCTGAGTTTATACCCTGATATTGAGAGCATACTTAAATTATATGAACCATTAAAAAACTATTTTCTGGATCTAGAAAGCACACCAAAAGCGAGGCGTATTTATTTGCAATACATTCCTCAAGGTTTACAATTCAAAAAAATATTCAAAAAATCGAAATCGATTGAAGTGAAAAAAATTTTAATCGAAATATCCGGAAATTTAAATGAAAGAATAGAGAATAATTTTATTCCAATAAAAGTTCAAGAAATTGTTAAAAATGTGCCTGATGAACAAAAAAATATTCTAATGAATGAAACTAAAATATTTTATATGACTATTAAAGATTGTATTGAATCATGGACAGTACAATTCACAGATTTGGAAGTATTTGACTGGTTATGTTTTGAAAATGCTGCTACTGTTAATTGGATTAATGTACAAAAATTTGTTGAATTTTTAAAAAAATTTGACATTTCTTTTAATGACGAACATTTATTTAATGAATTTCTTGTCCTAAAAAATTATGTAAAAAATTTCAGTTCAATTGACACTTCTTATAACAAATTTGGGTGTGATTTTTTTTTTATTTAAAATGATGTTTTTTATGAAATAAAAAAACTTGTTGAATTTTATTTTTATTTACCAGGGCATAATGCCAACGTAGAACGTATATTTTCTTTAATTAAGGCACAGTGGACACCAGAAAGTAACAAATTAAACACAGAAACTATTTCGGATATTATAAGAATCAAATATAATTTTGATATGAGAGTTTTTTGAATATTTAAAAAAAATGCGCTAATAAGATATTGGTTAAAATTGGAAGCGCTGAAAGTTTGGTTTTGTTATTATCAGCCCAATCATGAATAAAAAATCCGCGGGAGATTTTTTCCTTTTTATTTTTTTTAACATTGAATTTAAATAGGAAAAATGGGAAAAGGGGAAAAAACTCCCGCGGAATTTTTATTCATGATTGGGCTGATAATAGTACAGAAGTACCGGAGTTATAGGGGGTCAAAGTTGGAAATTTTGGTCATACAGGGTTTTTTTAAATGAGTATAACCTTTCACCTATTGGTCCTAGCAAAAATTGTCCAAAGAACTGTAGATAGCTATTTCTTCAATCATTCCAAAAATATTTTTTTTTAATTAAAAATTTTTTTTTTAATTTTTCTTTCAATTTGGGCCCTTTATTTCTTTTTTTTTTCTCAAAAGAAAGCTTATACAATTTACTTTAAGGCCTTTATAATCGCTTATTCATCCAAATCGGTAGACATCGATTTTTAAAATTGGGTCACTTGACGTGAAATTCACTATATCTTAAATATAGCATTATTATATTCAAATTCGACTTGAGATATCCACATATGCATAAAATTCTCTGTTTCGAAATATCAGAAGCTCGGACCATGATTTGTCATAGCTGCCATATTAGAACCATTTCCGAAAAACCCTTTAAATATCTAAAGGTACGTTCACACTTGGCATATATTTTCCGAAAAAGACGTGACTTCTTTTTTTACTCGTTTATTTTCAAAAAAAAAAAAAATTGTTTTATTTAGGACGTCACAACAACAAATATTTAGTCTTATTTTATTTGATGCTGTTTGATCTAGCAAACTCTTGGTTTTGTGTAAATACTTGCCAAGTGTGACCGTACCTTAGTGCTTTCTTTTCTGTTCTCGTTGAAACGTTTAAACTCTATATGACAACTGAAATTTCTTCCACTTGAGGAATTTTATTTATTTTATAATACAAAAACAAAACAAATAAAATAAGACTTTATTGCACTGATAAGATTGCAGGTGTTGTCAGTTGTTGTCATAGGCTAAAGCTTTATATAGACGGTTGTCAGATCTTACAACGTTGTCGGAATATTTTTCAGATAATGTCTAACCATGTCTAACAAAGACCTTTGCCGAAAATCACTTTAATGCGACTAATCTCTCAAGACAAATAATTCGCATATAAATATAAATCATAATGATTGGCACTTTTGAGGAATAGTCCCGAAAACTCATTAATCTGCATTAACATCCATATCGAATAAAAATTTTAAAGAGATCAGTTATAATAAATTTCAGAGACTAACCACAGAGGAGACAATTATGACGTTTCAAAAAGAAAAAATCTGTTTTCTAGAGCTTTTTTTTATTGAATTTATTTTATGTTAAACAAAATGGAATATAATTTTTATAAATATCCTTATAGAGATGAAATTCAACTAAAAAAAATAGAAATTACGTTACAATAATTTATAAAGTTCGGTGATTTGCTGGTGGGTGTAAAAGAATCGGCACAGTCGAATAAAAACTCTTACATGTTCTTATTTAATCAGTTGATCTTTATTATAACATTATGAGATTTGTTTATGTTTAAAATAAGAGATTCGCCGTTATTTTGGGAAAATCTTTATTGATCTCCTCTATTAGATTTTGTGGAGGTTCAGAACCATTTTCTGGGTGAAGTTCTACTGTGGGTTTGTCTTGTGGCTCAAATACAGTTTTACAGCTAATCTTATTGGAGGTTAAAACTTCTGGGTTAAGAGCATCCGCAATTTTTTCAGTGATTTCATCAAATTCTCCAATTCCCAAGGGGCATATAGCTGTGACTTTATAGATTCCTGGACTAGCATTAGCCAAAATACCAAAGGCTGCAGATAAAAATAAATGAGATTATTTTTTCAATATAATTTTAATATTTAATGTGAACTACTTACCCATGAATATTAATCCAATTTTTATAATATTCATTTTTTGTAATATTCTTTTATTATTCTTCTAAATACAACTTAACTTTCTTAAGTTATTAGAGCAACTAAATTTCTTGTAACAGATCTTACCATTTTATAGACTTTTTACATGAGTTTAAACCATGTTTGGAATACCGGAAACACTTGTGTACATAAAGTAAAGAGTAAAGAGTATGTGATCAAACATTTATTCTAAACTTAAGTTTAAACTATTATTACAAATTTAGTAGAAAATAAATAAATACAATTGAGGTCGTTATTATTTCGAAATTGTAAATATTTTGGAGTTAAATTGTTTGTTCAATACAAAAAGCAGCACATTGCAACCGATTTCATAATAGATGCCAACAAATATGAAATATTCTATAAAAAATACCAGATCAAGCTGAGAAAACATACTTGAGGGGAAGTTAAACTTGCACAATATTTGTTCACAGCGCAAATGGTTTGATAATAAAGCAAGTTCTTAAAAAGTAGTAATAGTTTTGGTGTCCCATATTAGATTAGTTAGTACCCAATATATCAGTACCTCAGGTCTGAAGGATTCAACGCATTCATTCATTCTCAAAACTACCAAAATGATGAACTTCTTTTCAATCTTCTAAAGTGACAATTAAATCTAGTCCATTATGGGCAATACTTTTCTTTAGAAATCGAGTCCAGTCTGGGCAAAGATTTTTTATAAAAAAAAAACATTATTAAATCTATAAAGTTTTAAGTAAATTTAAACAAATTAAGCATTAATAGTTATTAAATGTAAGTGAGAAAAATAAAAAGATAATGAAACTGCAAATGTATTTGTTCACCTTACAAATGGAAACACCCATATTCCACAACATAGTTTTCTAAACAAAAAAGCTTTTTATTAAAAACTTACATTTTTATTAAATACAGTTAATAAAATCTTTAAGTTTAAATATCATGTTATAACGCTGTTCTCTCAGTTCGAGATGCTTTTCTCCCTTTCTAACACAAATTCACGCACTCGTTAAAGTCAACAAATGTATAGAAACTATAAATAACAAAAATAAATAAACAAACGAACGACAAAAGATTGTCTTAATGAATGAATGACAAGATCTCTGGCCAATAAGTAACAGTAGCAATAACTACAACAACAACAACACCTACAAAATTATAACTTATTTTTCTCACTTAATTATTATTTTTTGCTGAATTATTATTGTTAATTTTTTTGTTTTCACGCAAACAGTCTCCCTTTAAAGTTTAAACAAAAACGGCAAATTGGAATTCAAAGCGCTTATCAAACGCAAATCGTATAATACTAAAAACAAATGTTTGGAATAACTATTACACCGCGTTACACACATTCTGTCCCATGAACCAAATATACTTTTTCGGAAAGGGGAGAAAAAATAAAAATACACGTGTATCGGCGATTTTCATGTACACGTCAGAATTATTTTTTTATATATAAAGTATAAAGCTCGTAGTGTCCGTCTGTCCGCCTGTCCGCCTGTCCGCCTGTGTGAAAGACTTTGGATCGATTTTTAACTTTTTTAGGCAGACTCGTGGAAATGTCTGTATCACGTCAAGTTTTTTAAAAAATAGATTTTTATCAATTACATATTTTTTTTTTCACTTTTTTCAGCATAACTTGAAGGGACTCCAAATTTTTAAACTACTAAAGCATTCCGAAAAAAAAATTGTTTTTCGACCCATCCTACTCCATATTAGTTGTACTTTATGAATAGTAACTTTTTACGACTTTTACAACACTTACAACTGGTATGACAGATGAAACATTGAATTGGACAATTGTTTTAAGTTCTGTTGTGCGAAAACGTATTTCTATATATTTCATCTGAGTGAAAATGCAGTGCCCGAATCGAAATAACTTTTGTTACGTTTGTGGCTTATTCGCACCAAGTAAAAATTTGAAAAATATTACGAAAACAGTGGTTAATTCGTTTCAGAAAATATTCAAAACTGCTTATGTTCCTTACTTGTGGTATACTCCTGAAGTCGTGTGCGACTATTGCTATAGAAATTTATGCAAGTTTACTGATGGAAGGTCAACAATAAAGGACGCTGTACCAACAATTTGGCTAACACGTACAGACCACTGCAATGAATTGTGCTACTTTTGCGTAACTTTTACTCAAACTAAATGGCACCATTACTTTCGCCGCAACAGTAATCGCTACGCTAATGTAGAATCGGTTATTCCAGCGGTTCTGTACTCACCAGAAGAACGTTTGGCGGTTTCAGTGGAGATTTGTGATGATGTTTCCGAAATAAGCTATGGAGAGCCCACAGCAGTACCAACAATGCTATCAACATTTCTTGCATCGAATGCGAGAGTCCAGAAGTATCGGAATTTGTACCAACACCCAGTGAACTTGGGACTGCAGTGCCGCATTTAGTAACGCAAGCTGACTTCAATGACCTTGTACGAGACGAAAATTTGTCTTGTAGCGATGGGCATGACGAAAGGTTCCATGAGGACATTGCGGCTATTGAAAAGCGCTTTAAAGGACAAGACATTACGCATATGCTTGACGAATACTGTTGGTCTATTTGTCGCGATACTGACACAAAGGCTTACAAACGCAAAAATAAAAGGCCTAAGTTTCTTTAAAAGCATTGAAATGTTTAATGTAACAATTTTTAATTTTAATATAACAAAATTAATAAAAAAAAAATTGGGTTTTTAACGAACTGAAACCGTTACAAAAAAAAAAAATCAGGAAAATCTGAGAATTGATAAAAATCTATTTTTTTAAAAAAATTTGATACAATTCTACTAGTCTGCCTAAAAAAAATCAGTTTTATTGGATTATGGAAAAAGGGTTAAAAATCGATCCAAAGTCTTTCACACAGGCGGACAGACGGACACTACGGGCTTTATACTTTATATATAAAAAAAATAATTCTGACGTGTACATGAAAATCGCCGATATACTTGTATTTTTATTTCTCCGAAAAAGTATATTTGGTGTATGGGACAGAACAAAAGCTTGTTTTTGTAACGTGGTGTTATTTAATTGAACGTGGCTTTAAACAAATTATGATGAATGAAACTTACGCGCAACTCACACGCAATGATGATGAAATACTTTTTTATACAGTTAGCGATATAGACAATCCCATCGATAATACCAGCACAGTGGTCATGATGTTTTTGGCCTGGTTTATTTAAATAATTGGCTTTTATACCCACCACCAAAAAGATGGGGTATATTACGTTTTTCATTCCGTTTGTAACACATCGAAGAAATGTTTGTAGAGCCAAAAAGTCTATATATTCTGGGTCCTTATAAGATTCTAAGACAATCTAGCCTATTGAATGCACTATAGAGCTTAAAAAAGACATAGAACAATGAAAATTTTACTAAATATTCTTTGATCCAGCGAAATGTTTCGGTCCAGTAGGATCTGAGTTTTAAATCCAAGTTTCATACTACCTCGATATTTTTCAGTTATTTTTTGCTATTCTTCTATTCTTCAAATATAATGCAAATAATACCATAAAATGTTGCACACTTGTTGATTATAGAAAGACAAGTCCCGTTGAAAATTTAGGTAGGAATCGGTCTACGATTTATAATAGACCCCATACAAGTAATAAGGTTTTATTTATTATTCAGCCCAATCATGAATAAAAATTCCGCGGGAGTTTTTTCCCTCTTTTATTTTTTTAACATTGAATTTGAATAGGAAAATTGGGAAAAGGGAAAAAACACCCGCGGAATTTTTATTCATGATTAAGCTGATTAAGTCAATGGATTAAATCTTTACAGACTTTTAAAAAAAGTATATTGAAAATTACAATTACTTACAAAAGATTAATAACTGCCGTATTCATAAAAAATTAAGTAGGTTTGAGATGTGCTTTTAAACAAAATTTTCATACAAAATTTTCTTAAAGTACATTTGAAGTCTACTTTAATTTTTTATGAATAAGGGCATTATTATTTAATAAACTAATTATTTTATGTTTAATTACATTTGTTGAAAGAGAAAAATCAATTATTGCATATAGATTGGTAAATTCACAAAAAAATTGTCTTAATGGGTCAGCTTTGACATAATTAGTTCTAACATGTTTGATAGACAGTGGCTTAAAATGGCGTGAAAATCGTTGAGGAACATTAAAAGTAACATTATTTACAAGGAACTCGGAGCAGACTTCACCATTAATTATATTGCTCATAAATGTTACATTAAGCATAGTCCATCTACTAGATAGAGTTGGTAATTTAATCAATTTCGATGTATGATGGAAGGTTAATATCAGGATTACAATTTAAACCACGTAGACAAAAGAGTAAGAATTGTTTCTGTACAGACTCTATACGAATATGAAGATTATAATAAGGATCCCAGATAATAGAGCCATATACCAATATAGGTCTTACTAAGGAAATGTAAAGTTGTTTTGTCACATCAACTTCCTTAGCCCATCGCTTTATAATTGCAAATACTCCTCTAGCTTTATTTATCATCATGTTAATGTGCGAAACAAAGTTTGATTTGTTGTCTAGTAAAATTCCTAGATCAAGAACATTTTCAACAATTTCAAGCCGATAATCACCCAAAGTATAATTAGCAGGAATAGAATTACTTCTTGAATAACGCAGTGGTGCAGAGGTTAGAACGCAAAGAATTCTGATGAGAGAATGTGGTGATTCTCGAAACATGTAAATTCAACCTAGGTTCAATCCCCAGCTCAGCCAAGAAAAATTATCAATAAAACATTTTAATAAGATTTCATGTTGTAAAAACAATTCCTACCTTCAGTAAAAATAATAATTTAATGAAAATTAAATTTAATGAACTCGAGCCTGACTAAAGAAATATATCAAAAATTTAAAATTAACAGTTCGACTAAAAATAATAATTGTGAATAACGCATAAGTTTACATTTTTTTTTAAATTTAATTCCATTAAGTTGAGACTGTACCACAAAAAGAAATTGTTGAGATCGGATTGGAGATATATTTGATCCAAAAATTTAGAGAAGCTCAAAAACAAATTTTAACATCGTCAGCATACATTATGTCTATAAAATAGAAGTATTCATAGAAAATTCACCAAAAATATATTTCATGCAAAGTGAAATCTTAAAACGATATTTTGTTTGCAATGGCCCATATTTACTCAAAACAAAAGTAATCTAAATCATCGTCGTACCAAATTTTATGATGATTGTTGCATATTTCACCGTAGTCCCCATGTAAAGACTTTTTCCGAACATCAGTTAAATGCAACTAAATCTTTTATAAAAATCACTTTCAGCAAAAATAATCCAAATACACACTTAAATCATCGCACCAAATTTTATGATCACCGGTCGATATTTGAGCGTATACCCCATATAAAGTCCACTGCGAAAAATCACTTACATAAATGCGCCTAAATCTCTTGAAAATATCATTATTACGTTAAAATTCAAGACAAATAATTCGCATATAAATATAAATCATACCACAGAATTTGATGATGATTGGCCCGTTATAGTTCCCTTTTGAGGACTACTCCCAAAAACTCATTAACCTAAATAAACAACCATATCGAACCAAAATTTTACAGAGATCAGTTATAAGAAACTGCCGAGAATAACCACAGAGGAGACAATTTTGATGTTTCGAAAAGAAAAAAATCTGTTTTTTAGAGCTTTTTGTTTATTGTATTTATTTTATGTTAAACAAAATGGAATATAATTTTTATTAATAATGTTATAAAGAACTAAAGTCTACTACAATAAATAGAAATTACGTTACAATAGTTTATAAAGTTCGGTGATTTGCTGGTGGGTATATAAGAATCGGCACGGTCGAATAGAAACTCTTACTTATTATTTACTCAGCCGTACTCCATTATATGTAACAATTGGAGAATCGTCTATTTTATACGAGATATTTCTGTCAACATTAGTCGCAACGTTTATATTAAGAGATCTACCAATATTTTGGGAATAGTCTTTATTGATCTCCTCCTTAACAAATGTTGGATTTTTTGGAGGTTCAGGAACAATTTCTGGCTGCGCTTCTACTATGGGTCTTTCTAGTGGCTCAAATACAATTTGACAGAGGCTGCTTACAGTAGAGGAGGTTAAATGTTCTGGTTTAAGGAAAGGCAAACGTTTCTCAGGGATTTCTATAAATTCTCCAACTCCCAAGGGGCATATAGCTGTGACATTATAGATTCCAGGACGAGCATTAGCCAAAATACCAAAGGCTGCAAATAAAAATGAGATTATTTTTCCAAAATAATTTTAATATTTAATGTGAACTACTTACCCATGAATATCAATCCAATTTTTATAATATTCATTTCTTGTAATATTCTTTTATTATTCTTCTAAATACAACTTAACTTTCTTAAGTTATTAGTGCAACTAAATTTCTTGTAACAAATCTTACCATTTTATAGACTTGTTACATGAGTTTAAATTATATATTTAATTGGAATGCCGGAAACACTTGTGTACATAAAGTAAAGAGTAAAGAGTATGTGATCAAACATTTATTCTAAACTTAATTTTAAACTATTATTACAAATTTTGGAGAAAATAAATAAATACAATTGAGGTCGTTAATATTTCAAAACTGTAAATATTTTGGAGTTAAATTGTTTGTTCAATACAAAAAGCAGCACATTGCAACCGATTTCAGAAAAGATGCCAACAAATATGAAATATTCTATAAATAATACCAGATCAAGCTGAGAAAACATACTTGAGGGGAAGTTAAACTTGCACAATATTTGTTCACAGCGCAAATGGTTTGATAATAAAGCAAGTTCTTAAAAAGTAGTAATAGTTTTGGTGTCCCATATTAGATTAGTTAGTACCCAATATATCAGTACCTCAGGTCTGAAGGATTCAACGCATTCATTCGAATCTCAAAACTACCAAAATGATGAACTTCTTTTCAATCTTCTAAAGTGACAATTAAATCTAGTCCACAATGGGCAATGCTTTTCTTTAGAGTCCAGTCTGGGTAAAGATTTTTTATAAAAATAAACATTATTAAATCCATAAAGTTTTAAGTAAATTTAAATAAATTAAGCATTAATAGTTATTAAATGTAACTGAGAAAAATAAAAAGATAATGAAACTGCAAATGTATTTGTTCACCTTACAAATGGAAACACCCATAATCCACAAGATAGTTTTCTAAACAAAAAAGCTTTTTATTAAAAACTTACATTTTTATTAAATTCATTTAATAAAAGCTTTAAGCTTAAATATCATGTTATAACGCTGTTCTCTCAGTTCGAGATTCTTTTCTCCCCTTCTACGCCAAATTCATACACTCACAGAAGGCAACAAATGTATAGAAACTATAAATGACAAAAATAAATAAACAAACGAACGACAAAAGATTGTCTTAATTTTTTTTTTTTTTTTTTTTTTTTTTTAGCTTTTAGTTATTTATTGAATCTTCATATTATGAACTAACAATAAGTTTTCAAATCTTAATACTAAAAATAAAATAATAAGCCCAGCCAGTGCTAGACAAAAAATTTTTATGATACTACAAAAATTTCATATCAACTGATCAAGTCATCTGTTTTGCGCTTGAGTTAAAGCAAGGGTATCCCTCCTTCTCAACCGACTGTGGCCACTAAAGTTAAGGATGTCTCGTGCAAGTGGGTTTGGATGTTGTTCAAGTTTGCTGACGTACTTTGACGCATATTTTGTAAATTCGACGTTTACTAATGGCACGCCTAGATCTTTGTGGATTCGAGAATTTTTAACATACCATGGAGCTGCAGTAATAATACGTAGAATTTTATTTTGACCCCTTTGAATTTTTTCAATGTTTGATGCTGAGGCAGTACCCCATAATTGAATTCCATAACACCAGATTGGCTTTAGTATTGCATTGTACAACAATAGTTTGCAATCCAACTTTAATGTAGAGTTTCTGCCGATTAGCCAATTAAGTTGCACTGCTTTTAATCTCATCTGAGTAAGTTTCGCTTCAATATGAGACTTCCAAGTTAAACGGCGGTCGAGGTGAATGCCGAGGTATTTGACTTCATTATGTTGAGGAATAATTTGATTATTTATTCTGATGGACGAGCAGGTATCTTTTCGCAATGTGAAAGTGATATGAATACATTTTTGTTCATTTACCCTGATTTTCCTAAGCTCTAGCCAATTCTCTAGTTTATAAACATAATTCTGCAAATTCTGTGATGCAACTTGGTGGTCCTTATGGACGCTGACAAAGGCTGTATCGTCTGCAAAAGTTGACGTATGGATTTTGGGGTCTGACGGCATGTCGGAGGCATATATCAAATATAAAGTAGGGCCCAGTATGCTACCCTGTGGCACACCTGATTCAATTGGCTGAGCGGTACTTAAAAAATCACCTTCTTTGATTTTAAATTTGCGACCGTATAAATAACTTTCCATGAGTTTATGGGTGTTAGCAGGCAGAGTTAATTTTATTTTGTGCATTAAACCGTCATGCCAAACTTTGTCGAACGCTTGCGACACATCAATGAAAAGGGCGGAGCAGTATTTTTTGTCTTCAAACGACCCTCTTATCACATTTACCAATCTGTGAGTTTGTTCGATGGTACTGTGTTTAGCTCTGAATCCGAATTGATGATTTGGAATACATTCAGTGTCATTCAGAATTGGAGTCAACTTAGTCATTAACAATTTTTCGAACAGTTTAGAAATTGTCGGCAGTAGGCTAATTGGCCTATATGACTCTACTTTAGTGGGGTCCTTCCCTGGCTTAGGAATCATGGTAATCATAGATACCTTCCAATCTGCAGGATAGTATTCTAGGCGTAAAATAGCATTGAAAATAAAGAGGATAATTCTTCTAGCTACACGAGGTAACTCCACAAGCATTTTGTTGCTGATTTTATCCATACCTGGAGCTTTTTTAAGATTCAGAGTACCAATAGCGCTTTGAACATCATTAAAGCTAAGTCTTAGAGGTACAGGAGGTCTAATAACGAGTGGAGCCAAATCAGATGCATTAATTGAGTTGTTTATAGTAAACACATTTCTCAAATGGTTAACAAATAAAGTCCCTTTCTCGGAATCATTTCTAGCCCAGTCTCCAGTCGGATTTCGCAGAGGAGGCTTTCCTCTAACTGGTCTTTTTAAACCTCGTGCCGCCTTCCATAGCGAATAGTCAGATTGTGGGGTACTATCAAGACCCTCCAAGTAAGATCTAAATGAGGCCGTTCTTTGGATTTCTAAGAAATTTCTTAGTATATCTCTGCATTCTCGTAGCCTAGCTTTCAGTTGAGGAGACCTATGAATTTGCCACTCTCTTCTAACTCTTCTTTTTTCTGCCAGGAGATGATCGAGTTCAGCGAAATAAGTTCTGTTTGTCCCACGTCTGCATTCAACGTCATATGTGGAGGCGTGATGTACAGCTCTTCGTATGTCCTCAGTAAACTTGCCAATCGACCCATCAATATCCGCGGTAGTTCTCAACACAACATTTTCCGTGCAGTGGGAACTTAAATACTTTTTATACTTTATCCAACTTACTCTGGTTTTAGATATGTCCCGAAATGGAGAGCCATTCCCTTGAAGGAAACGCATTGAAATAATAGTAGGAGAGTGATCTGAAGACAAGTCTAATGAAGGCTCCACTTGTATCGATTCTACAGGGATATTTTTCACTACTCCGAAGTCAATAACATCGGGAATCTTCCGTCGGTCCGTCGGCCAGTAGGTGGGATGCCCGCTTGAGAGTACATCTAATCCCATTTTGGCAATGGTGTTGAAGAGTTCACGACCCTTCGGGGTCACCAGACGTGAACCCCAAAAAGTGTGTTTGGCGGTAAAGTCACCAGCAACTAAAAATCTAGCTCCAAGGGAATTGAAGAAGCTGTAGTATTGGTGTTCTTTTATTGAAAATCGAGGCGGCGAATAAATTGATGATAAAACAAAATTGTATTGACAGAATTCAATGCAAATGTTTGTTGCTTGTAGGTAATCCTCACATATGTTGTTCATTAAATAATGTTTTATTCTGTTCTTTATAAGAATTGCCGATCCTCCACATGCTCTTCCGCGGGGATCTTTAGTATCATACAACACGTAGCCATTAATTTTGAAGTACGCTGTCGCCGTCAAGTGAGTTTCAGCAATCATCATGAAATCAATCTGCTTATCCATCAGGAAGTGTTCCAGTTCGTTTTTATGTTGGCGGAGGCCGTTCGCATTCCAAAAACAAATTTTTA
Organism: Bellardia pandia; assembly: GCA_916048285.2. Lineage (NCBI taxonomy): Eukaryota > Metazoa > Arthropoda > Insecta > Diptera > Calliphoridae > Bellardia > Bellardia pandia. The sequence goes on along the minus strand of OU696531.1, from coordinate 92,747,034 downwards.
AACAAATCATTTCTTTAAAATGGCTTGTAAGATAGTGGATTGCATTTTCAGCATTTCCTGCATCATGGATGTCATAGTGGTCGTAAAAGTGTTCATGGTTTGGACAAGTGTCTGCAATGTAGTCTCTAGAGTGTTAATATTAGGCTCGTTAATATTAGGCATATTAGATTTAACCACGTTAGCGTAAGAAACTTGTCTAGAACTAGGCGCGTTTACATGACTAGTGGACCGTAACAATTGCGGGAAATTGTCACTCGATGCCAAAATAGGCTGTTGACGATGATCAGGTAATACTGACGTCTTGTTGGTACTTATGGCTTTCAAATGAGTGTAAATTGGACAACCTCTATAATTTGCGGTATGATTACCTCCGCAGTTACTGCATTTTTTTATTTTTACGTCAGTTTTCGACTTATCGCATTGAGCAGTTGCATGTAGCTCCCCACACGCAACACAAACTGTCGGCAATTTACAGTACGCTTTGGTATGACCAAATTCTTGACAGTTGAGACACTGGACGGGTCCCTGACGCTTATGTGGTTCTTCCACGGTGATTCTACGATGCAGAAGGTACATCAGATTGTAGATGGGGTGGGACTCGTTTTTCTTTAAGACAACATCTCCAGTAGGGTGGAGCGAAAATGTAGCATTTTGAACTTTTGTCAAAATTTGATAAGACTTGGGTGTTCAAAAGTTGTTACTCCGTATACTGATTGTGCCCTTAGAATTTGCAATAAATTGAATTATATCTTCAGGTGCCACGGCGACCTTAAAAATTGTAAAAAAAATTAAAATTACGCAAAAATCAATGCTTATGCAATTTGTGTTTCGTTCAAAATATGATTTAACTTGAGCCAAAAATTAAATATTTATGCTATCAGTAACGCCCTGAAAAAATGTCATAATTTCAAACAGATTTCTTGAGGTGCCACAATATTACTGAATTTCGAATATTTACCACCAAAATCACACATTTTCCAGTTTTTCGTTTTCTTATACCAAATAAAATGGAAACTTTAACGCGTTCAAAAGATAGTAATTGTCCGTTATTTGGAGTTGGAGTACCATTCAATGAAAATGTTTTACCCACATATGGTGATATATTGAGGCAGTATATATTTACACGTAACTACTCGAAATTGGAAGGTCAGTTAAAGGAGCCTACGTTTTCAGAAGTAGTCAAAATTATCGTCCCTTCTCTTGAAACTCTTTGGAAGAAAGCGTCTATACCTATAATATCTACTGAACGCATTATTGAAAGAATCCGTGACTACCACTGTAAATACAGAAATCTTATGAAACCTTTCAAACAACGATCCAATATTCCCAGTTTTATAAAGAAAACCGAAGAATTTAAAGATAAATCGAAAGTTTTGTTCGACATTGCTTCATGCAAATGTAAAAATTGCGAAAACTGCATTTGCGAAAAGAACAAAAAAGTTCCTGTGACGGAAGGATTGTTTCTACTAGACCAAAGAACTGCAAGAAAAATGATGATAGGAAATATTGATAAGAAAACGCCAAAAAAGCTCCAAGAACGGGAAAACAGAAAACTGAAACAAGAACAATCCCTACAAGAAGCCAACCGTTCTAAAATGCAGAAATTTGACAAACCCGATAAAGACACATCCGTGGAGTTAGGTGATAGTCTGTTAGATGATCTAACTATGAATTCAGACTTGCCTTTATTTGAAGATATTACCACCCCCTCTACTTCATCTGGTATTTCCACATATGTCCAAATGCGTAAAACTCTGCCAACATTAGCTCGTGAATGTGATCGATGGGGTCTTTCTGACCGTGGTGCTGCTGCTGTTTCTTCTGCGTTATTACAAGATTTAGGCATTGTTCATGAAAACGATACAGCGTCTATTATCGATCGCAGTAAAATTAGACGTGAGAGACAGAAATGTCGGAGTAAATTTCAGTGTGATTCCGGGGAAAATGAGGTGCTAAGATCTATTTATTTCGATGGAAGGAAAGATCCATCCAGAAAAACTATTATAAAAGATGGAGTATATCATCCGGTAACAACTACTGAAGAACATATTGTCATTCTTCGGGAACCAAATTCCGAATACTTAGGACATGTTACTCCTCCGTCTGGAAATGCTTTTAATATTTCAAACGCCATCACCGATTACTGTTTACTGAAAAAATATGACACTCAAGAATTAATTGCTATAGGATGTGATGGGACAATTGTCAATACCAGTTATGAAAATGGTGTGATAAGAAAGTTAGAGCTCCATTACAACAAATCTCTGCATTGGTTTGTGTGCTTGCTGCACACAAATGAACTTCCGCTAAGACATCTCTTCACTAGTCTAGACGGCGCAACACATGGTCCTAAATCATTTGGTGGTCCAATTGGTAAATCTTTAAAAGAATGCGCTCAGCCCGTTATAAAATTTAAACCAATTGAAGGACATGAAGGATCTCCACTGCCGGAAATTGATTTAAAGGAATTAAGCAATGATCAGAAATATCTGTATAAGATGGTTCTTGCTGTTATATCGGGTTTTTTTTTTTTTTTTTTTTTTTTTTTTTAATACATTTAATTTATTTATTGGATCTTCAGAAATGAAATGACAATAAGTTTTCAAATCTTAATACTAAAAGCAAATAATAAGTCCAGCCAGTGCTAGACAAAATATTATGATACTACAAAAAATTTATATCCACTGATCCAGTCATCTGTTTTGCGCTGGAGTTAAAGCAAGGGTATCCCTCCTTCTCAACCGAACATGGCCAGTAAAGTTAAGGATGTCTCGTGCAAGTGGGTTTGGATGGTGTTTAAGTTTGCTGACATATTTTGAGGCGTGTTTTGTAAATTCAACTTTCACCAAAGGAATGCCTAGATCTTTGTGGATTCGAGAATTTTTAACATACCATGGAGCTGCAGTAATTGTACGTAGAATCTTATTTTGACCCCTTTGAATTTTTTCAATGTTGGATGCTGAGGCAGTACCCCATAATTGAATTCCATAACACCAGATTGGCTTTAGAATTGCATTGTACAACAAAAGTTTGCAATCCAAATTTAATGTAGAATTTCTGCCGATTAGCCAATTAATTTGCACTGCTTTTAGTCTCATCTGGGTAAGTTTTGCGTCGATATGAGACTTCCAAGTTAAACGACGATCGAGGTGGATTCCGAGGTATTTGACTTCACTGTGTTGCGGGATAATTTGATTATTTATTCTGATGAACGAGCATGTATCTTTTCGCAATGTGAAAGTTATATGAATACATTTCTGTTCGTTAACCCTGATTTTCCAAAGCTCAAGCCCATTCTCTAGTTTATAAACATATTTCTGCAAGTTCTGTGATGCTATTTGATGGTCCTTATGAACGCTAATAAAGGCTGTATCGTCTGCAAAAGTTGAAGTATGTATTATGGGGTCTAACGGCATATCGGATGCATAAATCAAATATAAAGTTGGACCCAGTATGCTACTCTGGGGTACTCCTGCTTCAATTGGCTGAGCGGGGCTTAAAAAATCGCCTTCTTTGATTGTAAATTTGCGACCATATAAATAACTTTTCATAAGTTTGTGGGTGTTAGCAGGCAGAGTTAATTTAATTTTATGCATTAAACCTTCATGCCAGACTTTGTCGAACGCTTGCGACACATCAATGAAAAGGGCGGAGCAGTATTTTTTCTCTTCAAACGTCTTATCACATTTACCAATCTGTGTGTTTGTTCGATGGTACTGTGTTTAGCTCTGAACCCGAATTGGTGATTTGGGATACATTGAGTGTCGTTCAGAATTGGAATCAACTTAGCCAATAACAATTTTTCAAACAGTTTTGAAATTGTCGGCAGTAGACTAATTGGCCTATATGACTCTACTTTAGTGGGGTCCTTCCCTGGCTTAGGAATCATGGTAATCATAGATACCTTCCAATCTGCAGGATAGTATTCTAGGCGTAAAATAGCATTGAAAATAAATAGGATAATTCTTTTAGCTACACGAGGTAACTCCACAAGCATTTTGTTGCTGATTTTATCCATACCTGGAGCTTTTTTAAGATTCAGAGTACCAATAGCGCTTTGAACATCATTAAAGCTAAGTCTTAGAGGTACAGGAGGTCTAATAACGAGTGGAGGCAAATCAGATGCATTATTTGAGTTGTTTATAGTAAACACATTTCTTAAATGGTTAACAAATAAAATCCCCTTCTCGGAATCATTTCTAGCCCAGTCACCAGTCGGATTTCGCAGAGGAGGCTTTCCTCTAACTGGTCTTTTTAAACCTCGTGCCGCCTTCCATAACGAATAGTCAGATTGTGGGGTACTATCAAGACCCTCCAAGTAAGATTTAAGTGAAGCCATTCTTTGGGTTTCTAAGAAATTTCGTAGTATATCTCTGCATACCCGTAGCCTAGCTTTCAGTTCAGGAGACCTGTGAATTTGCCACTCTCTTCTAACTCTTCTTTTTTCTGACAGGAGATGATCGAGTTCAGCGAAATAAGTTCTATTTGTCCCACTTCTGCACTCAACGTCGTATGTGGAGGCGTGATGTACAGCTCTTCGTATGTCCTCAGTAAACTTGCCAATCGACCCATCAATATCCTCGGTAGTTCTCAACACTACATTTTCCGTGCAGTGGGAACTTAAATACTTTTTATACTTTATCCAACTTACTCTGGTTTTAGATATGTCCCGAAATGGAAAGCCATTCCCTTGAAGGAAACGCATTGAAATAATAGAAGGAGAGTGATCTGAAGACAAGTCTAATGAAGGCTCCACTTGTATCGATTCTACAGGGATATTTTTCACTACTCCGAAGTCAATAACATCGGGAATCTTCCGTCGGTCCGTCGGCCAGTAGGTGGGATGACCGCTTGAGAGTACGTCTAATCCCATTTTTGCAATGGTGTTGAAGAGTTCACGACCCTTCGGGGTCACCAGACGTGAACCCCAAAAAGTGTGTTTGGCGTTAAAGTCACCAGCAACTAAAAATCTAGCTCCAAGGGAATTGAAGAAGCTGTAGTATTGGTGTTCTTTTATTGAAAATCGAGGCGGCGAATAAATTGATGATAAAACAAAATTGTATTGACAGAATTCAACACAAATGTTTGTTGCTTGTAGGTAATCCTCACATATGTTGTTCATTAAATAATGTTTTATTCTGTTCTTTATAAGAATTGCCGAACCTCCACATGCTCTTCCGCGTGGATCTTTAGTATCATATAACACGTAGCCATTAATTTTGAAGTACGCTGTCGCCGTCAAGTGAGTTTCAGAAATCATCATGACATCAATCTGCTTATCCATCAGGAAGTGTTCCAGTTCGTTTTTATGTTGGCGGAGGCCGTTCGCGTTCCAAAAACAAATTTTTAAATAAATCATTTCTTTAAAATGGCTTGTAAGATAGTGGATTGCATTTTCAGCATTTCCTGCATCATGGATGTCATAGTGGTCGTAAAAGTGTTCATAGTTTGGACAAGAGTCTGCAATGTAGTCTCTAGAGAGTTAATATTAGGCTCGAAATATTGTGATTTAGGTTCCTGCTCCAAACCTGGCATATTAGATTTAACCACGTTTGCGTAAGAAACTTGTCTAGAACTAGGCACGTTTACATGACTAGTGGACCGTAACAATTGAGGGAAATTGTTACTCGAAGCAAAATTAGGCTGTTGAGGACGATCAGGTAATACTGACGTCTTGTTGGTTCTTATGCCTTTCAAATGAGTGTAAATTGGACAACCTCTATAATTTGCGGTATGATTACCTCCGCAGTTACTGCATTTTTTGATTTTTGAGTCAGTTTTCGACTTATTGCATTGAGCAGTTGCATGTAGCTCCCCACACGCAACACAAACTGACGGCAATTTACAATACGCCTTGGTGTGACCAAATTCTTGACAGTTAACACACTGGAGGGGTCCCTGACGCTTATGCGGTTCTTCCACGGTGATTCTACGATGCAGAAGGTAAATCAGATTGTAGATGGGATGGGACTCGTTTTTCTTTAATACGACATCTCCAGGTTCCAATTCCACCCTAAACATAGGCTGTGGAATCTTTTCACGGTTTCTAATGTTCACAACACTCTTAATTTTGAACCCTTTGTCCATTAAGCCGGTCTTTATCTCCGCAGGGTCAACATATGGGTCTATACCCTTTAGAACGACTTGGAGACCTTTTGCGCTTTTGAGCTGATAGGTGTAGAAATCTCTAGCCTCCCTCTCCAACTGGTTGGACAATTTTCGAAAATCATCTTCCTTTTTCACTTGAATTTTGGTTTCGCTGATATTTCCATGTTTAATTGATGTTACGCTAAACATATTTTCACCTATTACCGAAACGATTCTTTGTACCAATTTACTGGAAGTGGGCTCTCTCAGATAAATTGGTGGGGGCTTAAACGTCTTCTTAGGAAGTTCTGGCTCATCCGTCTGGAGGAGAGCAAACCTATTTTGATCATTACTCACGGTCTTAGGAGCTTTTGAATTTGATGATACTTGAGCAGATGTTGGGCTCCTCTGTTGCTTAAGAACTGTGACGTATTTATCCATACCTACTTGTTTTCTAGGTTTGATTGCACTATTTGATGTAGAAGGTGTTGCTGTTCCTTCATCTATTGAAATTACTATATTGGGCGAACAGGAACGACGCCGTTCCACGGCTCTTGCAGTGAGAAGATTCTCCACAGATTTTTTTATGGATTCTTCCTCAGAGACCCATTTAGTTTTTCTAGTTGAGCTAAGCTCTTTCTCAGAATTACATCTGAGAGGAACACTCATACAGTTTTTATACGATTTTTAATGTTTTTTTTTTTTTTTTTTTTTTATATATATTTTAACCTATTACGATTTTTTTTTTACTTTTTGTTTAATTTCAGCTTTTTACACTTTTTCACCTATTACGATTTTTTCACCGAAAATTCAGCCGCACTAAAAAAACACGTCCGAACAGTTCGATGAGACGAGACTGAGGATCGTTATATCGGGTGAATGCAATAAAGATCTCGCCAATATTCAACCTGGACCAATATCACACTCCCGCTGGCTCACAACTGCCAGTCGAATACTTCGTTTATATGTCTTCTCCAACGAACCCTCACAAAATCTGATCATTTTAGCTACATATGTAGTAAAAGTGTATGCACCGGTCTGGTTTAGTATTAAAGTTAAATCAGCTTGCTGGGAAGGTCCAAGACATTTGTGGAAACTCATCTTTTTAACTAGATATCTTCCAAAACATTTGAAGGATGTAGTTGATCCAGTTATCCAAAGAAACGCCTATTTCGCGCACCCGGAGAACTTATTATTGGCTATGATTAAAGATAAAAGACCAAATATTCGTAAACTTGCCCTTTGTCGAATAATACGTACAAGAGAGCAACAGAGGCCTAATTCAATACGACAGTTTAAAGTTCCCGTGTTAAATTTTGATGCTCAAGAATACTACGAGATGATAGATCATGAGTCTTTTAAAAATATTGAACCTCCCTTAACAAGATCACTTACAACAACCGAAATTAAAAATTATATAACTAACGGCGAAGAAATTATAACTTTTCCCAAACTTGTGTGTCACACTCAAGCCGTCGAACGCTGCGTCCGTTTGGTGACAGAAGCTGCAGCAGCTGTAGGAGACTTAGAAAGAGATGGCTACATTCGATCGAGGCTGATGTCTAGATCTATCATGCCACGATATAATACGAAATCGGAATACAAACTTATGTAGTAGTCTAAACTTATTATTTTAAATGTTAAATGATAAAAATGCGTTTTTTGAAATCTTTTATTTCTCATTAATCTAGTTTATATATTTTATGTACGCCACTGTCGTTGAATATGTATTTGTTTAGTTTAATAGATCTAAATAAAAATTATAAGAGTTAGGCTAGAGCTTATCTTCCGTAAAAGAAATACAAACTTAATTGTAATTAAATGTGATTTTCCTTATTTTTACCAAATTTGGATCCCTTTGTGGCACCTCAAAAGACTACGACACTGTCCTAATTTTTTTCTGTGGTCCTTTTCATAGCTTTGAGTACTTAGTTTTGGGTCAAGTTAAACTATATGTGATATCGACAAGTAATTAAAACAATTAATACAATGTATCAGTTAACCTCATTTTATGAAAAAATCAAGGTCGTTGTGGCACCTTTAAAAATCAGCAAAATTTAAAAAAAAAATAATCACAATCTACTGGTGTATAGAAGCAACTTTTGCGCGCCCAAGCTAATTGATATCAAAAAAAAATTTTTTTCGCTCCACCCTAATCTCCAGGTTGCAATTCTACCCTGAACATGGGCTGAGGGATCTTTTCACGGTTTCTGATATTCACTACGCTCTTGATTTTGAACCCTTTGTCCATTAAACCGGTCTTTATCTCCGCAGGATCAACACATGGGTCTATACCCTTTAGAACGACTTGGAGTCCTTTTGCGCTTTTGAGCTGGTAGGTATAGAAGTCCCTAGTCTCCCTCTCCAACTGGTTGGACAATTTTCGAAAATCATCTTCCCTATTCACTTGGATCTTTGTCTCGCAGATATTTCCATGTTTAATTGAGGTTACGTTAAACATGTTTTCACCTATTACAGCAACAATTCCTTGTATCAGTTTGTTGGAAGTGGGCTCTCTCAGGTAAATTGGTGGGGGCTTAAATGTCTTTTTTGGTATTTCTGGATCATCCGTCTGAAGTAGAGAAAATCTGTTTTGGTCATTTGGTTTACCACTATTGACGGTCTTAGGAACTTTTGAGTTGGAAGACATTTGAGCAGATGTCGGGCTTCTCTGTCGCTTGAGAACGGTTATGTACTTATCCATACCTACTTGTTTTTTTGGTTTGACTGCACTATTTGATGAAGATGATGTTTTTTCATCTGTTGAAATCACTATATTGGGCGAACAGGAACGACGCCGTTCTACGGCTCTTGTAGTGAGAAAATTCTCCAGAGATTTTTTTATGGATTCTTCCTCAGAGACCCATTTAGTTTTTCTAGTTGAGCTAAGCTCTTTCTCAGAATTACATCTGAGAGGAACACTCATACAGTTTTTATACGATGTTGTCTTAATGAATGAATGAATGACAAGATCTCTGGCCAATAATTAACATTAGTAATAACAACAACAACTACAAAATTATAACTTATTTTTATACCCAACACCAACTAGATAGGTGGTATGTATGTTACGTTTGTCATTCCGTTTGTAACGAAATAATGGTCGTAGAACCAAAAAGTCTATATATTCTGGGTACTTATAAGATTCTAAGACGTTCCAGCCATATCCGTCTTTTATTGGTACAATAGAGTACAAGATCTCCACGATGGTCTAAATATATTTCAACAGTTCATAATGTATAGAAAGAACCCTTTTGTTCCTACCAAATACTTTTAGAGCCATGGATATTTGGCTTTGGCTCTCGATTCTGCTGGTTGGTCGGGCTTCGCATAAGATATCTTACACTCGTCTTTTAAGGTTTTTCGGCTTTAATTCATATGGTATCCAATTTCCCCGCTTTTGAATGAATCCTGCTGCTGCTTGCAAATGTTTTGAAATTACTGCTGCTTGAGTAGCTCACAATGATATTGCCAGCTATTGTTAAGTTTTGCGTGGTTTAGGGACTCCAATTCTTGGTCTTCAATATTTTTTAGCTGGCATGGCCGCTCTATTCTTCAGTATAAAAACCAACACTTCTGAACCGCACTAACCATCTGTCCGCCCGTCCCTCTGACCGTCTGACTGGCTGGCTGTTCATGTAAAGCTTTTGCGCAGAGTACAGATCACAATTATGAAGATATTTTAATATAATTTGGTGTATTATATATTTTCAGCCCAAGGATGGATGGGATTGAATTTAGTGGAAATCGGTCCATTATTCTGGAGCAGTGTAGCCTACGTAACATTGTTTATTAACGTGTATTTCGCATGTGTTTACTACACAAATGTCAAAACAGAACTGACATTAGGGACCTCGCAAAATTTATAACAGTTTCCTGACAGGAGGATTACTTTTGCGCCACCCTGTACTTAGTGATTAAATTCTTCGACATAATAGCAGAACAATTCATTGATAAAAACGAATACTCGTATATTGCCACTAGGTTTTTAAAAAAGATTCTGTAATGTGTCAAGTCTTAATCAACTTTCTACAATTTCAATTTGTATTGTTTATAAATTCGATCCGTAATTTATAAACATATAGAGCATGTTAAATAAATTTCATTTACAAAGAAACAGCTCTTCCACTGATAACAGCTCCTATTTTATAATAACAAACTTGTATTTTAATAAACAAACAGAGAAAATCTAAAGCTTTCTGTTCAAGTGTATTTTACATACCATTTTTATTGCGTCTTGTCCACTACTTTATCTCCCTGAATAAATGGAGAATATTTACAAAACACAAACAGCAATTAATCTACAATTCAGTAAAGCCTCAGATTTTTTTTTATATTTAGTTTAAACAAAATGTTGAAAGTGCGTACACGTTCCTCGGACAATATAGATAAACGTCAGAAACGTCCATTTGTGGAAATATCAGCAAATGGCGCTAATATACCTTTGGCCGGGGAGAATTGGTGGGAACGTTGGTGTTCTCTGCCCATAACAGAAGAATTCTGCAAAAGACTTTATGAATTTCAGGTAAAAGATGATGATGTCTTTGTGGTAACCTTTCCCAAATGTGGCACTACCTGGATTCAAGAAGCCACTTGGCTGTTGGTTAACAATTTGGATTTTGTTAAAGCTAATGCAGAGAATTTATCTTGTCGCAGTGTTTTTATGGAGTAAGTTGATGATGATAAAACCTTTAAATCATTTAAATCGTAATTTCCCTTTCGTTTAGCTTAAGTGCTTTGTATACTGGTATGTCCAATAACACCATTGATATGGCGGGGCTGGCCAGTTCGCCCCGAGTTTTGAAATCTCATTTGCCCGCTCATTTGATACCTAAACAAATATGGGAAAAGAAAAATAAGGTCAGTTAGAAAATTGTTAAAGCCAAATACAAAAATACCAACGATTGAAACTAGAATTGAACAACATAGAGACGTACAATTGGAGCTAACATTGAATAACATAAACACATTTGGTTCAAGCTAAAATTGAACAACATAAACACCTTTGATTTGAGCTAAAATTGAACAACATACAGACCTACAATTGGAGCTACAATTGAACAACGTAAACACCTTTGATTCGAGCTAAAACTGAAAAACAGAAAAAACTTTGATTCGAGCTAAGTTTGAACAACATAAAGACCTACAATTGAACAACGTAAACACCTTTGATTCGAGCTAAAATTGAACAACATACAGACCTACAATTGGAGCAAAAAACTGAACAACATAAAGACCTTTAATTCGAGCTAAAATTTAACAACATAAAGACCTACAATTGGAGCTACAATTGAACAACGTAAACACCTTTGATTCGAGCTAATATTGAACAACATACAGACCTTCGATTGAAGCTAAAATTGAAAAACAGAGAGAACTTTGATTCGAGCTAAAATTGAACAACATAAAGACCTACAATTAGAGCAAAAAACTGAACAACATAAAGACCTTTGATTCGAGCTAAAATTGAACAACATAAAGACCTACAATTGGAGCTAAAATTGAACAACGTAAACACCTTTGATTCGAGCTAATATTGAACAACATACAGACCTTCGATTGAAGCTAAAATTGAAAAACAGAGAGAACTTTGATTCGAGCTAAAATTGAACAACATAAAGACCTACAATTGGAGCTAAAATTGAACAACGTAAACACCTTTGATTCGAGCTAAAATTGAACAACATAAAGACCTACAATTGGAGCAAAAAACTGAACAACATAAAGACCTTTGATTCGAGCTAAAATTGAACAACATACAGACCTACGATTGAAGCTAAAATTGAACAGCATAAAGACCTACAATTAGAGCTAAAATTGAACAACATAAAGACCTACAATTAGAGCAAAAAATTGAACAACGTAAACACCTTTGATTCGAGCTAAAATTGAACAACATAAAGACCTACAATTGGAGCAAAAAACTGAACAACGTAAACACCTTTGATTCGAGCTAATATTGAACAACATACAGACCTTCGATTGAAGCTAAAATTGAAAAACAGAGAGAACTTTGATTCGAGCTAAAATTGAACAACATAAAGACCTACAATTAGAGCTAAAATTGAACAACGTAAACACCTTTGATTCGAGCTAAAATTGAACAACATAAAGACCTACAATTTGAGCAAAAAACTGAACAACATAAAGACCTTTGATTCGAGCTAAAACTGAACAACATAAAGACCTACAATTGGAGCTAAAATTGAACAACGTAAACACCTTTGATTCGAGCTAATATTGAACAACATAAAGACCTACAATTGAAGCTAAAATTGAACAACGTAAACACCTTTGATTCGAGCTAAAATTGAACAACATACAGACCTTCGATTGAAGCTAAAATTGAAAAACAGAGAGAACTTTGATTCGAGCTAAATTTGTACAACATAAAGACCTACAATTAGAGCTAAAATTGAACAACGTAAAGACCTTTGATTCGAGCTAAAACTGAACAACATAAAGACCTACAATTAGAGCTAAAATTGAACAACGTAAACACCTTTGATTCGAGCTAAAATTGAACAACATAAAGACCTACAATTTGAGCAAAAAACTGAACAACATAAAGACCTTTGATTCAAGCTAAAATTGAACAACATAAAGACCTACAATTAGAGCTAAAATTGAACAACGTAAACACCTTTGATTCGAGCTAATATTGAACAACATACAGACCTTCGATTGAAGCTAAAATTGAAAAACAGAGAGAACTTTGATTCGAGCTAAAATTGAACAACATAAAGACCTACAATTGGAGCTAAAATTGAACAACGTAAACACCTTTGATTCGAGCTAAAATTGAACAACATAAAGACCTACAATTGGAGCAAAAAACTGAACAACATAAAGACCTTTGATTCGAGCTAAAATTGAACAACATACAGACCTACGATTGAAGCTAAAATTGAACAGCATAAAGAACTTTGATTCGAGCTAAATTTGTACAACATAAAGACCTACAATTGGAGCTAAAATTGAACAACACACAGACCTACGATTGAAGCTAGAAAGATCTTAGTCTGAAGCTAAAATTAAGAAGAATTTAAAAACTGTTTGCTTGAATATTTCTTTAAACTATATGATGTTCCTTTTAAAATAATCCTTCATTCCAGATTATTTACTGTGCTCGCAATCCCAAGGATATGGCCGTTTCTTACTTTCACTTCCATCGTGGTCTGGGCACATGGCAGGGTAATATTACCGAGTTTGTAGAAGATCTCATCAACAACGATATCATGTATTCGCCCTACTGGGAACACACTATCGACTTTTGGCGTATGCGTGAGGAGAAGAATGTATTCTTTACCACCTACGAGGATATGAAGAGGGATTTGAGGACTGTTTTAATAAAACTAAATAGATTTTTGGAAAAACCGGATCTAACTGAAGAGCAGCTAGAGCAGTTGGAAAAACATTTATCATTTGACTGTATGAAGGGTAAGTAGATTTGGCTTAATATAAAAAAGCGTTAGAGTATCAATGGTATTATGGTAAGAATTAATAAGCATTATTAAGAATAATGATTTCGATGTTTTGCTTCAAGTTTTCAATAATCTATTTTAAAAATTTCATTTTAATTTTCTAGCCAATAAACGTGTCAATCTAACTTTTAGCATTAAAGCCGGTCATGGCAGTCCCAATGTTCGTGCTGATTTCGAGTAAGTTTTTGCTAAATAAAATTTACTTATTTACTTTATGATTGTTCTTTCATTAGATTTATGCGTCGCGGTATTGTGGGCTCCCACAAAGATGAGTTAACTGCAGAAATTCAAAAGAAAATGGATGATTGGATAGCGGAGCATTTGAAAAAGTTCAACATTAAGTTAGAGGATATTTTTGGTAGTATTTAAAGAGAAAAATTAAGTTTAAAAAGTTTTTATGTATAAAAGTAACAATAAATGAAATGAAATGGCGATTAAAAATTAAGAAAAAAATTTTTAAATTTATTAAAAATCAAAAAGATCAACAAAGTCATTTCGTTTGCTAGATAAGAAATGTCAATACTAGAGCAGAGTGTTTTTTTATCAACCCATTTTTAAATATATAATAAGAATATGTATTTCAAAAGTGTTCCCAAACCGGTTTCAAAACCGATCAAAACAGCGTTTTGAGAAATATGGACTGGAGTCTCTTTGCCGTTAATTCAGAGAATTCAATTGTTTTACGATTGAAGCTAAAATTTAATTACAAAAAAATACCCCCTAAAAACCTAATCTCCAAATTCCGAAGATTAAATTCTAAATAAAATAAAACTATCGATTGAATAAAAAATTTATTAAAATAAATCAAAATTAATTTATATCAAGAGCAGCGTTGTCAACTTGGTGCGTTTCGCACCATTTTTTGTGCTTTTTTAAATTTTTTGTGCGGTGCGCTTTTTATACCCTTCACCGTCGTGAGAAGGGTATATATAAGTTTGTCATTTCGTGTGTAATTTCCACAAAAAAATTTTCCGACCCTATAAAGTATATATATTCTGGATCCTTATAGATAGCGAAGTCGATTAAGCCATGTCCGTCTGTCTGTCTGTCTGGATGTTGAAATCAGTTTTGTGAAGTCCCAAGATATGTTCGGGATCCAAACCTTCAATAATTCTGTCAGAAGTGCTTTCGAGAAGTTTGCTATTTAAAATCAGCAAAATCGGTTTAGGTCAACCAGAGTTATGAACCAATATGTGAGACCACCTCCATAAAAATTTGATATTTTTCATCCATTTTATTGCAATATTTTGAAAACTATTGCAGATAATACCATGAAATTTTGTATACGTTGTTTGTACTATTTCTCATAGCCCCCATACAAATATATATATTCCCGAAATATGGCTTAATGATAAATAAATGCCTATAAAATTGGAATATCAAGACAAAATTCAGCAAAAATAAGTTTTATGCAAAAGGAAATCTCAAAACGAAATTTTTTTTAATTCGGTCCATGTTTGATCATAGACCCCATATAAAGTCCATTTACAAAATTCACTTAAATACGTATAAAACAGATATAAATAATGTTCAACGGCTAAAATTTTACATAAATACTCTTTATAGGCATATAAATTATTGTACTAATTTTTATGGTGGTCGGCCAAGAATTGGTCATAGCTCCCATACAAAAATCTTCCCGAAATATGGCTTAATGATAAATAAATGCCTATAAAATTGGAATATCAAGACAAAATTCAGCAGAAATAAGCTTTATACAAAAAGAAATCTCAAAACGAAATTTTTTTTAATTCGGTCCATGTTTGACCATAGACCCCATATAAAGTCCATTTACAAAATTCACTTAAATACGTATAAAACAGATATAAATACCGTTAAACGGCTAAAATTTGACAAATACCCCCTAAAAACCTAATCTCCAAATTCCGAAGATTAAATTCTAAATAAAATAAAACTATCGATTGAATAAAAAATTTATTAAAATAAATCAAAATTAATTTATATCAAGAGCAGCGTTGTCAACTTGGTGCGTTTCGCACCATTTTTTGTGCTTTTTTAAATTTTTTGTGCGGTGCGCTTTTTATACCCTTCACCGTCGTGAGAAGGGTATATATAAGTTTGTCATTTCGTGTGTAATTTCCACAAAAAAATTTTCCGACCCTATAAAGTATATATATTCTGGATCCTTATAGATAGCGAAGTCGATTAAGCCATGTCCGTCTGTCTGTCTGTCTGGATGTTGAAATCAGTTTTGTGAAGTCCCAAGATATGTTCGGGATCCAAACCTTCAATAATTCTGTCAGAAGTGCTTTCGAGAAGTTTGCTATTTAAAATCAGCAAAATCGGTTTAGGTTAACCAGAGTTATGAACCAATATGTGAGACCACCTTCATAAAAAATTGATATTTTTCGTCCATTTTATTGCAATATTTTGAAATATATTGCAGATAATACCATGAAATTTTGTATACGTTGTTTGTACTACAAAAGAAGAAAGTGTGCGGAAAAAAGTAAAAATCGGTCCATGATTTCTCATAGCCCCCATACAAATATATATATTCCCGAAATATGGCTTAATGATAAATAAATGCCTATAAAATTGGAATATCAAGACAAAATTCAGCAAAAATAAGTTTTATACAAAAAGAAATCACAAACCGAAATTTTTTTTTAGTTCGGTCCATATTTGACCATAGACCCCATATAAAGTCCACTTACAAAATTCACTTAAATACATATAAAACTGATATAAATAATGTTAAACGGCTAAAATTTGACATAAATACTCTTTATAGGCAAATAAATTATTGTACCAAATTTTATGGTGATCGGCCCAGAACTGGTCATAGCTCCCATACAAGGACCACATCTGAACAATACATTTTTCCCCATATATATTGTATAAATATCGGTGCCGACTCAAAACTTTGCACAGATCATTTTAATATATACAAAAATCATTCCACACAATTTTGTTAATTTCGGTCTATTTTTAACCGTATGCCCCATATAAAGCCCTCTTCCGAAAATCACTTTAATACTCATAAATCTCTTATAAATAAGGGTACCAATCCAAAATTTTACACATACATGCCTAAATCAAACTGCTGAATTTTGAGAATATCGGTCCATATTTGACTATATCCCCCACATAAGGTCCATTCTCGAAATCCACGTTAATACTAATATATATCTTAAATATACCGTTATTATGTTGAAATTCTACGTGAAATATCCTCATATGCATGAAAATAACTGTTCCAAAGTTTAAGAAGATCGGCCCATAATTTGTCATACCTGCCATATAGAACAATTTCCAAAAAACAAATAAATTCGGGTCAAAAAATATTCTTTTCGGATTTAACCCATATTCGGTCCATATTTTATAATCATGATATATATCGTTGGAAAGGTATTTTTAATACCTTTTATTTAATGTATTACAAATTATCAGACACCCAGTAGTTCCCGAGATATAGGCCTATATATTTTCAACTTTAAGGGCCCGCCCCCTCGAAAATAGGCGTGGCCGCCAAAAAAATTTTTTTTGCTGGTATCTCTTCTAAAATCCCTATTTGTTTTTTTTTTTTTTAATATTATTATGAACATCAGACAGACTCTGTAAATTATGGTAAGAATTGGTAATTAAATCAATTAAAAATGGTAAAAATTAGACAACATTTGAAAATATTTTACATAAATTATGTTGGTCGTAAAATTGTCTTTCAAACAATATATCAAATACTAATAGATAAAATTTGCACTAAGACTGAATAGAAAACACAGAATTAGGATATTCTAGTCTAGTGTAGTTTCTGTATTTCTTATTATTTCTGTATTTCTTATTACGCTTAGGTGAAGGGTATTTAAGATTCGGCACAGCCGAATATAACACTCTTACTTGTTTTTACTTTTATTTATCTTTTTGTTGCACTAAATTTTAAAAAATATACCTATGTATACATTTATTTATAGTACAAATTTTCAACTTTTCTAAAAATTTTCTTCTGGAACGAATTAACGAAAAATCCACACAAATATATGGAGAAAAGTGATTCGATTTGCGTTGTTTCGCATTGCGTCCCGTTTGGTCGGTCCCAATTAACGACGCAAGTCGGGGTATTAGTGTATTAGTAAAAATAAATGTAATATTGAAAGTACTGGTTGGCACCCAAATGTTGTCCCAATCATCTCTTCAATATAGACCACAAATTGTCTATAGAGTTGTGTTCTGGACTTGGCGCAGGCCATTTCATCAGCTGAAATTATGAATGACCAGACAACCAATTTTGAACAATTCTTACCGTATTTTTAGTGGCATCGCCTTGTTGGAAAATAATTTCTATTTTAGGATATAGGCTGTGGTCCACAAACTCGGTTAAATGAGTTTGGATAATATGGAGGTAGTCTTCTTTCTTGATACAGTAAAACTCCTCATAACCAGACACTCACCGTCGCAGTGTTTTTGTCCAAGATGCCAGTATGTTGTATAACGAACGGTCAATTTATTTATTAACAATAATAAGGTGATATAGAAACCATACTAAGAAAAAAACACTTTTTAATGGATTCTGGAAAACGTTCAAAACTGAGTTAATTGAGTTGCTTTATGTTTTTATATTGAATTTTTTGTTTTTGTTTCGTTATCAATACTTTCAATATTATATTTCTTTCGTTATTTATCATTTTATGACCCTTTAAATAAAATCATATTGAGCATGCCCTCGGTTTTGCACGCCAGTGTATATTGTATATTTTAGTGAACTTTGAACATTTACTTATAACTTTATTGTATTGTCGATACTCAATTAATCCATTAAAAGCATCAACTCTTATGAAAATTACTCTAAAATTTTCCAATGTTTTCTTGAAAAATTGTACTTATCCTTATGTGATAAGTACTAAGTACAAAAGGTGTTTTTTAAGTATTCTATCATTATGTGCTAAAATCTCAATTTTGAAATAAAGTGGACTTGACACTTTTCGACATAAAGCTAACAAACTATTTCTACCACTTTGTATTTCTTTATTGTGTTAATATTAAAATTAAATATATCCTATTGTTACTTTCACACTAAGGAGATAATCTCTGTTGAAGATTTCTGTTAACTCGGTTTTTCACGTGTGTCACCAACACTAATATGAATGTAAAAAATTTAAATGTATTTTTTTTAATTGTTATTTTAATGGAGAAATATTCATAGTTTTTAATTTTTTCTTTTAAGATTAACCTACTACTGTTCGCCCAGCTATCCCCAAGCCCGAAAAGAAAATCTGTCCAGTTGCTACACAAGGTTTGCCCAAAGATTATCCCAATTTAGTAAATTAATTAGAACAAAAATGTTTAATATGTATATGAATTTTTTTTTTATTTTTTATATTTTTTTAATGAAATTATTTTTAAACATTTTTAAATTTTGAATTTTTTCTTTACTTTTTATATTTTTTTAATAAAATTATTTCAAAGTTTTACAAATCTCATAGCCTACGTTAACCTAAAATTTTTAATTAATTATTTAATGTTAAGCATAAATTACAGGTTAAATATCTATTTATAAGGATCTTGATGGATTCAATTAGCATTTTATAATTACTATTTAAACAGTTGAAACAATATTTTGCTATTAAAGGACTACATCCTAGGATACGAACACCCTGTGTGTTTGTTTGATAAAACGCCCAATGTATATCTTCTTTGCCGAATATTACAGTGATTTGATCGAAGCGACAACCATTTATCGTAAATAAATTGACATCATCTGAAGTAATTCTCCACTCAAAATAACTCACAACTGGGGAGGAGGGCATTCTCGATATCTTCTTTAACATAACGTCATTAAACTAAAACAGAAATAAAGTTATTTATCAGCATACATTTAGATAAAAAAAATATTAAATTGTTTGTATAAAACGTACCCAATCTTGAGCTTGATCCAAGAACTTGAGTGGAGGATTCCTCCTGTATTTGAATTTAGTTATAGGATATTCAGGAGGGCTGTAAATAAATTGTTATTATTAAATAGTTATTAAGTGATCACTGAAAATTTAAAACTTACATAACTGGCAAATAACTTAAATTTAAAATATAAAATTCAGCTCTCTTCCGTGGTGGCATTTTCAAAAATTATAAAATAATGCGGTATTTTAAAAAATATTTATTTAAATTGTCAATACAAATTTTTGGTGCTTACTGTGCTAAGCGTCTTTTGGTTGTGTATAAGAAATTCAAAAATCGTTAGCCTTATATACTGCAAAGTCTTCAAGAAAAATGTTAGGTTAGGTTTAGATTCTACCTTATAAAAGACTTAGTTAAGCGTTTTATGATTTAAAATGTAAATCAGGTACCAAACTAATTTACAGCAGCTGCATTTTAAGTTAATTAAAAAATCATTAATATTTTCGCAGGCATTAGCAGGTAAAATTGCGCGCACATGTGTGCATAAGGTGACACATTTTGGGAAAATTATGTAAAGTATGAATTTCCTTTAAATTCTTCAAAAATATATTCTATGTAATTGATATTGGATTCATATGTTTATTTTAGAGTACTTTGCAGAAAAAGAGACAAACTGCATATTTAAATTGTAGATTGATATGTTTTCAAACGATTTTTAAAGTATTTTAAAAATATAATTTTCTTTCAATAACACATTCTTAAGGTACAGTCACTTTTGGCAAATGTTTACTCAAAAAAGCGTAACCACTTGTTTCAGGACAAATTTGTTTGACGTTGCTTACTCTTACAAAAGATTTGCAAGATCAAACAGCATCAAATAAATTAAATTATTGATATCAATGCAAAAATAGAACGTTTTTATGAAATTATTTATTTTAAACAATTAGAACATAGTACTGTAGTAGTTTATGATATTACCGGTTATTTTAGTTGTAGTCGCAGGTACCTGTTCTAATATTTTACATGTGTTCGACAATAGTCATGTATAATTGTATAGTACTCTAGAACTTTCTATGTAAATATATTTATCTCTTTCTTTCTTATATAATAATTATCTTGTAAAGTTAAGCTTGTATTCTATATTATTCTAGAACTTTTTATGTAAATATATTTATCTCTTTCTTTCTTATATAATAATTATCTTGTAAAGTTAAGCTTGTATTCTATATTATTATAGAACTTTTTATGTAAATATATTTATCTCTTTCTTTCTTATATAATAATTATCTTGTAAAGTTAAGCTTGTATTCTATATTATTATAGAACTTTTTATGTAAATATATTTATCTCTTTCTTTCTTATATAATAATTATCTTGTAAAGTTAAGCTTGTATTCTATATTATTATAGAACTTTTTATGTAAATATATTTATCTCTTTCTTTCTTATATAATAATTATCTTGTAAAGTTAAGCTTGTATTCTATATTATTATAGAACTTTTTATGTAAATATATTTATCTCTGTCTTTCTTATATAATAACTATTTTGTAAATGTAAGCTTGGGATGATTTGAAAAAATAAAACGAGGCGGCGAGGCATTATAAAAGTAGACGCCAAACAGAAAACTTGTAACTTGTTTAATTTAATTTAAGTTTGCCTACAATTCATCAGAAGTGGGATCTACAAAATAAAAAGTGTATTTTTTTTTAAAAAAAACAAGGTAAAAAATTAAAGTAAAGAATAGAAAGCCATGGAGGAAGTTTGTGGCACAGATTATACTGTTGCGCAGTTACGCCGCTGGCTACAACACCTTGACCTTCCATCATCAGGTTCCAAAAATGAACTATTGATAAGAATTAATAGTGTGCCTATGGCAATGAGAGGTAATTGCCCAAATTCTGAAGTGGGTAATGAGATTCCCAATATAATCAATTTATATGAAAACGATGTTGAGGATACTTCTGGGAGTGGTGTAGAGAAAAGGACAAATGATCGTGAAGAAACAACTGCAAGTAAACAACAACAACAACAAATGATTGGTGGCTTAGAACAGCAAGTGAACGGTGATTTACAACAACGAAATATTGCAGAAAATGGTGGCGTAAATACAAATGAGTGTCAGGCAGAAAAAAATGATTGTGTTACAAATAAAAACAAAAATGATAGCAACCTTTTGAATATTCTATTGGAAAAAGAAATGGAATTGATTCAACATGAAAAAGATCTTCTTCGTCGAGAAAATGATTTGCTCAGAATGATAGTTGAAAATGAAAGAAAACTGAAAAATGAAAAATGTGAAATAGATAATAAAAATAGTAATGATAAAGAAGTGGATAAAACTTTAAAGAAAATGGACGTCTCATTTACTATTTTAAAAGACATGATTCCAGAGTATGATGGAGGAGTATTACCAGAGATATGGATGGCTCAATTTAAAAGTATAAACGAGTTGTATGGATCTGATGAAAATACCAAGAAAACACTTTTGATGTGCAAGTTTAAAGGTAAAGCCCAAGCGTGGCTACACTCACAGCCAAATTTTGTCTTCGAAAATTCCGATAAAATATTGGGCGAAATGGAGAAAGTTTTCTGTTCTAAGGAAAATAAATTAACCTTAAGAAGAAATTTTGAAATGCGAAAGTGGAGGTATGGCGAAGCGTTTCCCGAATATTACAATGCTAAGGTTATGTTGTCTCATAAAGTTGGGATTGACGAGGACGAACTCATCGAGGAAATTATTGATGGCATTCCTGATGTACAACTTAAGACACAAGCAAAATTTCAATGTTATGCAGAAAAAGAGTTGTTGCTCCGTGCATTCTCTGGAATCCAAATAAAACAACCGGAACGACTTAAAAAAAGAGAGGAAACCGTCAAAGTAGGCGAAAATAACATCCGTTGTTACAACTGTAACTCATTTGGACATTTTGCTTCCCAGTGCCAGAAACCGAAACGTCAAATGGGGGCTTGCTACGGATGTGGAAGTATGGAGCACCGTGTGGCTACCTGCCCGGAAAGAAAACCAGATGTTCATATTATTGACGATGAGTATGTTAAGTATTGTAAGTTTTCCATAAATTTTAAGTTTGAAACTAATTTCTCTTTAGAGTGTTTACTGGACTCGGGCAGTAGGATCAGTTTTGTGAGAAGATCGGATATATCGAAGTACGTTGACTTGAATAGATTTTTATGTTTTTGTGATGAAAATGAATTTTTTGGAATAAATTTTTCCCGTTTGGTTGTATTTGGAAAATTAAAACTTTTTATTGATGTTAATAATAGGAAAGTGTGTTTGGATATGTTAGTCGTGTCTGATGAGACAACTTCCTATCAGTGTGTGTTGGGAAGGGATTTTCTTGAGAAAGCGGGGTTTAGATTAGTTTGTGGGATGGAGGACAGTAAGAGTGTCGAGAATGGTGAGGATTTTTGTAAACAGATTTTATCTATTGATGTGGGTGGTGATCAGGAATTTAGCTTTATTGTTGGGGATTGTATTAAGTATAGCGATAGATGTAAACTTAGGGAATTATTTTATAAATATTTTGTGAAACCGGAGCGTCCTTCTAGACCAAAGGTATTCAGTGAGATTAGGCTCAGGCTGAGCGATGATAAACCATTTAATTGTGGCCCCAGGAGGTTATCGTACGCGGAAAAGGGCGAATTACAGAAATTGTTGGATGAATATTTGGATAAGGGATACATCAGGGCGAGTGAATCAGAGTTTACATCACCAATAGTCTTGGTTAGAAAGAAGACTGGAGATTTGCGAATGTGTGTGGATTATAGGAATTTGAACAAGGTCACGGTGAGGAACTGCTATCCTATACCATTGATTGACGATTTGTTGGATAGGCTTTCAGGGAAACAATTTTTTACCAAGTTGGATTTGAAGAATGGATTCTTTCATGTGTTTGTTGAGCCCGATTCTGTGAAATATACATCGTTTGTAACACCGATGGGCCAATTTGAATTTACAAGAATGCCTTTTGGCTTGAAAAATGCGCCTTCTGTTTTCCAGAGATTCGTTAATAGAATTTTTTCCGACATGGTTAGGGACGATAAAATTATAATTTATTTAGATGATATAATGATTGCCACTGTGGGTATAGACGAACATTTTGAGATTCTCAGGGAGGTTTTTACTCGAATGGTTGAGAACAAGTTGGAACTAAGAATCGATAAGTGCGAGTTTTTTCAGACATCAGTTAAGTATTTGGGATACAACATTGATGGCAATGGTATACGAGCAGATGAAAAGGGACTGCAGGCGATTAGGGATTTCCCTGTACCTGATAAGCAACTATCGGTTCAGAGTTTTTTGGGTTTATGCTCATATTTTCGAAGATTTGTGAAAGATTTTTCGGTGATTGCTAAGCCATTATACGACTTGACTAGAAAGGATAGGAAGTTTGTGTTTGGCGAGGCCGAACTCAAAGCATTTGAATTGTTGAAGAGAAGATTAATGGAATCACCAGTCTTGGCGCTCTATGACCCTAAGGATGAGACGGAACTCCATTGTGATGCGAGTTCCATCGGGTTTGGCGCTGTTTTGATCCAAAAAAAGGATGACGGTAAACTTCACCCTATTTTTTATTTTTCCAAAAGAACGACCGATACTGAGTCTAGGTACCATAGCTTTGAGCTTGAGACGCTAGCCATAATTTATGCTTTGAAGCGCTTTCGTATATATTTGCAGGGAAAGAAGTTCAAGATTGTTACCGACTGTAATTCCCTGACCCTGACACTAAATAAAAGGGAATTAAATCCAAGAATAGCGCGCTGGGCTTTGGATCTTCAAAACTACGACTATGTATTAGAACATCGATCAGGCAAAAGGATGCAGCATGTCGATGCATTAAGTAGAAGTACAAATGTTATGGTTATAGAGTCGAACACGTTCGAGGAGAATTTAATTATTTGTCAGAACAGGGATCGAAAATTGAAGGATTTGAGGGATTTATTACAGAAAGGGGAGCACGCTTTGTATGAGATGAGGAATGGCGTATTATATAGGAAGACTAATGATGGTAACCTTAAATTCTATGTTCCTGAGGACATGGAGAACCACATTCTATACAAGTATCATAATGAGATGGGACATCTAGGAATTGATAAAGTGACGGAACTGATTTCAAAGAGCTATTGGTTCCCGAAAATGAGGTTAAGGGTTGCTGATCACATAGCAAACTGCATAAATTGCATTCTATATTCCGGGAATCACGGAAAGGAGGAAGGTTTCCTACACAGTATACCAAAATCGAATCAACCATTTGATGTTATTCACGTGGATCACGTCGGGCCAATAGATAAGGGCAGGGCTTTAAAGAACATTCTTGTAATAGTTGATGCATGTACGAAGTTTGTCAGATTATATCCAACCAAAACAACCAACGCGAAGGAGGCGATTTTAGCGCTAAAGAATTATTTTCGATGTTACAGTCGCCCTAGATGTATGATAAGTGATCGCGGATCCTGTTTTACTTCTACAGATTTTAAAGATTTTCTGAGGGAGAATGATATTTTACACATTTTGGTCGCCACTGGTTCGCCACAGGCGAATGGCCAGGTCGAACGGGTTAATAGGTCGATAGGTCCAATGGTGGCAAAGTTAGTGGATCCGCAGAGAGGCATTTTTTGGGACAACGTGTTGGAACATGTTGAGTATTGTCTGAATAATACTATTCATAGGTCGATTGGTGAACATCCAAGTGTGATGTTATTTGGTTTGGCGCAGAAAGGAAAGGTGATTGATTCGCTTAGGGAATGTTTACTTGATGTGAGTGATGATGCACGAGAGGATCATAATGTAATTAGGTCTAGAGCAAATGACAGGCAGAAGAAGTTACAGGATTACAATGAGAAGTATTTTAGCAGGAAAAGGAGGCGTCCGACAGAGTATAGGGAAGGGGATTATGTCATGGTGAAGAATTTTGATTCCTCGACTGGTGTATCACGTAAACTGATTCCAAAATATAGAGGTCCGTACAGAGTATCGAGGGTCTTACGGAATGATCGCTATGTCTTGGAGGATGTTGAGGGGTTTCAACAGTCCCGAAGACCATATAAGGGGGTTTGGTCGGTTTCCAATATGCGCCCGTGGTTTAGGGGACGTGAAGGGACACCTATGTAATGTGAGATCAGGGGATCTCATGGTCAGGATGGCCGAATTGTAGTAGTTTATGATATTACCGGTTATTTTAGTTGTAGTCGCAGGTACCTGTTCTAATATTTTACATGTGTTCGACAATAGTCATGTATAATTGTATAGTACTCTAGAACTTTCTATGTAAATATATTTATCTCTTTCTTTCTTATATAATAATTATCTTGTAAAGTTAAGCTTGTATTCTATATTATTCTAGAACTTTTTATGTAAATATATTTATCTCTTTCTTTCTTATATAATAATTATCTTGTAAAGTTAAGCTTGTATTCTATATTATTATAGAACTTTTTATGTAAATATATTTATCTCTGTCTTTCTTATAATTTAATTTAATTTAAGTTTGCCTACAGTACATCATTAATCAATTAGAATTTATAATGCCATTCATCGAATAAAATTTTCAAGAATGGCATTACTTGAGTCTTTAGAACTTGAAACACCCAAAACATTCAAGTACAAAATTAAAATTAAGTTGTCAGTATATTAATATTATAGTGATTAACGATTAGAAACTCAATGCACCACAATAAACCAGTTTGGCTATAAATGCAAATTTGGAAAATCTTTCCAGAAATTGAAAAATTTAAACAAATACAAGTAAGAAATTATAGTCGTATAAACAGCTTTTCAGAAATGGGCGCTATATGGGAGCAATGAAATATTATGGAGCGATTATCCCAAAATTTTATAGCATGACTGTTCAATTTAATATATTTATACCCTACACCACCATAGTGAGAAGGGTATTTTGGATTTGTGCATATGTTTGTAACACCCAAAAATATTGGTCCCACACCCACCTTAAAGTATACCGATCGACTCAGAATCACTTTCTGAGTCGATTTAACGATGTCCGTCCGACCGTCCGTCTGGCTGGCTGTCCAAGTAAAGCTTGTGCGCAGAGTACAGATCGCAATTTTGAAGATATTGCGATAAAATTCGGTACGTGATATTTTTTCGGCCCAAGGATGGGATGGGATTGAAACTGGTGGAAATCGGTCCATTATTTCACCTGGCCCCCATACAAATGTCCTCCCGAAATTGGGGTTTACCGATCATAAATGCAAGTATCCAAACGAATTTCATCACAAATGAGTACTAAATGAAGCTAAGTCACATCTACAAATTTCATAAAGATCGGTCTATAATTAGTCGTAGCTCCCATATAAGGCCCACTTCCGAAAATCACTTAAAAGAGCATAACTCTCTTAAAAATCTTGGTATCAAAATAATATTAAACGCAAATATATTTCTTATATGTATATACAAACAATACGATACAATTTTATTGTGATCGGTCCATAATTAGTCGTAGCTCCCATATAAGGCCCCTTCCGAAAATCACTTTAACCTCCATACATTTTTTAAGAATGTTGGTAATCAAATAAATATACAGAATAATATACAGAAATGATGACACCTAATTTTATAATGGTCGTTCCATAATTAGTCGAAACTCCTGATATAAGACCGTAATTCACTTTAACTTCCATAAATCATTTAAAACTATTTATGTCGAGATAAAGTTTAATACACATATGAAGAAGTTATGGTAATAGGTCATATCTCCCATGTTGCGTCCATTTCTGAAATACTGTTTTAGACATACATATACTACTTGTTTTTATACCCTTCACCATCGTGAGAAGGGTATATATAAGTTTGTCATTCCGTGTGTAATTTCCACAAAAAAATTTTCCGACCCTATAAAGTATATATATTCTGGATCCTTATAGATAGCGAAGTCGATTAAGCCATGTCCGTCTGTCTGTCTGGATGTTGAAATCAGTTTTGTGAAGTCCCAAGATATGTTCGGGATCCAAACCTTCAATAATTCTGTCAGAAGTGCTTTCGAGAAGTTTGCTATTTAAAATCAGCAAAATCGGTTTAGGTTAACCAGAGTTATGAACCAATATGTGAGACCACCTCCATAAAAAATTGATATTTTTCGTCCATTTTATTGCAATATTTTGAAATATATTGCAGATAATACCATGAAATTTTGTATACGTTGTTTGTACTATAAAAGAAGAAAGTGTGCG
Organism: Bellardia pandia; assembly: GCA_916048285.2. NCBI lineage: Eukaryota > Metazoa > Arthropoda > Insecta > Diptera > Calliphoridae > Bellardia > Bellardia pandia. Next base: position 92,719,398 of record OU696531.1, on the reverse strand, counting down.
GAAAAAAGTAAAAATCGGTCCATGATTTCTCATAGCCCCCATACAAATATATATATTCCCGAAATATGGCTTAATGATAAATAAATGCCTATAAAATTGGAATATCAAGACAAAATTCAGCAAAAATAAGTTTTATACAAAAAGAAATCACAAACCGAAATTTTTTTTTAGTTCGGTCCATATTTGACCATAGACCCCATATAAAGTCCACTTACAAAATTCACTTAAATACGCATAAAACAGATATAAATAATGTTAAACGGCTAAAATTTTACATAAATACTCTTTATAGGCAAATAAATTATTGTACCAAATTTTATGGTGATCGGCCCAGAAATGGTCATAGCCCCCATACAAAAATCTTCCCGAAATATTGCTCAATTATACATAAATGCCTATAAAATTGGAATATCAAGACAAAATTCAGCAAAACTAAGTTTTATACAAAAAGAAATCGCAAAACGAAATTTTTTTTAGTTCGGTCCATATTTGACCATAGACCCCATATAAAGAGTCCACTTCCAAAATTCTCTTAAATACATATAAAACTGATATAAATAATGTTAAACGGCTAAAATTTGACATAAATACTCTTTATAGGCAAATAAATTGTTGTACTAAATTTTATGGTGGTCGGCCCACAACTGGTCATAGCGCCCATACAAGGACCACATCTGAAAAAGACATTGTATAAATATCGGTGCCGACTCAAAACTTTGCACAGATCATTTTAATATATACAAAAATCATCCCACAAAATTTTGTGAATTTCGGTCTATTCTTAACCGTATACCCCATATAAAGCCCTCTTCCGAAAATTACTTTAATACAGTACTTTTCGCTTATAGTCACATCGCTTAGTTGCACGCAATGTTGTGACTATATCGCTAATGTGATTATAAGCCTAATTTTTTTATATGCCACAATATGGCATATAAAAAAATCGGATATAAACCATTTATGTGATTATAAAAAAGACAACGGATTTATTTAATACATACTAATAAAATTTGCACTAAGACTGAATAGAAAACACAGAATTAGGATATTTTAGTCTGGTGTAGTTTCTGTATTTCTTACTACGCTTAGGTGAAGGGTATTTAAGATTCGGCACAGCCGAATATAGCACTCTTACTTGTTTATACTCTGTTTGTTAAGTTACACTCAAGATTATTATGAACATCAGACAAACTCTGCAAATTATGTTAAGAATTGGTAATTAAATCAATTAAAAATGGTGAAAATTAGACAACATTTGAAAATATTTAACATAAATTATGTTTAGCATTATTCATATCTGTTTTATACGTATTTAAGTGAATTTTGTAAGTGGACTTTATATGGGGTCTATGGTCAAACATGGACCGAACTAAAAAAAATTTCGTTTTGCGATTTCTGTTTGTGTAAAACTTATTTTAGCTGAATTTTGTCTTGATATCCCTATTTTATAGGCATTTATTTATCATTAAGCAATATTTCGGGAAGATTTTTGTATGGGGGCTATGACCAATTTTGGGCCGACCACCATAAAATTTAGTACAACAATTTATTTGTCTATAAAGAGTCTTTATGTCAAATTTTAGCTGTTTAGCATTATTCATATCTGTTTTATACGTATTTAAATGAATTTTTGAAGTGGACTTTATATGGGGTCTATGGTCAAACATGGACCGAACTAAAAAAAATTTCGTTTTGCAATTTCTTTTAGTGTAAAAATTATTTTTGCTGAATTTTGTCTTGATATCCCAATTTTATAGGCATTTATTTAACATTAAGCCATATTTCGGGAATATATATATTTGTATGGGGGCTATGAGAAATCATTGACCGATTTTTACTTTTTTCCGCACACTTTCTTCTTTTATAGTACAAACAACGTATACAAAATTTCATGGTATTATCTGCAATATATTTCAAAATATTGCAATAAAATGGACGAAAAATATCAAATTTTTATAGAGGTGGTCTCATATATTGGTTCATAACTCTGGTTGACCTAAACCGATTTTGCTGATTTTAAATAGCAAACTTCTCGAAAGCACTTCTGACAGAATTATTGAATGTTTGGATCCCGAGAATATCTGGGGACTTCAAAAAACTGATTTCAACAGACAGACAGACAGACAGACAGACAGACAGACGGACATCGCTTAATCGACTTCGCTATCTATAAGGATCCGGAAAATTTTTTTGTGGAAATTACACACGGAATGACAAACTTATATATACCCTTCTCACGATGGTGAAGGGTATAAAAAGGGGTACAATTCGGTTTTAGTGATTTTGCTCAAAAAAAAAAAACAAAAACAAAATGAAATAGGGAAATACCAGAAAAAAAAATTTGTTGGCGGTCACGCCTATTTTCGAGGGGGCGGGCGCGTAAAGTTGAAAATATACAGGCCTATATCTCGGGAACTACTGGGTGCTTGATAATTTGTAATACACTAAATAAAATGTATTAAAAATACCTTTCCAACGATATATATCATGATTATAAAATATGGACCGAATATGGGTTAAATCCGAAAAAAGTATTTTTTGACCCGAATTTATTTGTTTTTTGGAAATGGTTCTTATATGGCAGCTATGACAAATTATGGGCCGATCTTCTTAAATTTTGGAACAGTTATTTTCATGCATATGAGGATACTTCACGTCGAATTTCAACATAATAACGGTATATTTAAGATATATATTAGTATTAACGTGGATTTCGAGAATGGACCTTATGTGGGGGATATAGTCAAATATGGACCGATATTCTCAAAATCCAGCTGTATGATTTAGGCATGTATGTAAATGATCCGTGTAAAATTTTGGATTGGTACCCTCATTTATAAGCGATTTTTGAGTATTAAAGTGATTTTCGGAAGAGGGCTTTATATGCCCTACGGTTAAAAATAGACCGAAATTAACAAAATTGTGTGGGATGATGTTTGTATATATTAAAATGATCTGTGCAAAGTTTTGAGTCGGTACCGATATTTATACAATATATATAGGGAAAAATGTCTTTTTCAGATGTGGTCCTTGTATGGGAGCTATGACCAGTTCTGGGCCGACTACCATAGAATTTAGTACAACAATTTATTTGCCTATAAAGAGTATTTATGTCAAATTTTAGCCGTTTAACATTATTTATATCAGTTTTATATGTATTTAAGTGAATTTTGTAAGTGGACTTTATATGGGGTCTATGGTCAAATATGGACCGAACTAAAAAAAAATTTCGGTTTGTGATTTCTTTTTGCACAAAACTTATTTCTGCTGAATTTTGTGTTGCTATTCCAATTTTATAGGCATTTATTTATCATTAAGCAATATTTCGGGAATATATATATTTGTATGGGGGCTATGAGAAATCATGGACCGATTTTTACTTTTTTCCGCACACTTTCTTCTTTTATAGTACAAACAACGTATACAAAATTTCATGGTATTATCTGCAATATATTTCAAAATATTGCAATAAAATGGACGAAAAATACCAAATTTTTATGGAGGTGGTCCCACATATTGGTTCATAACTCTGGTTGACCTAAACCGATTTTGCTGATTTTAAATAGCAAACTTCTCGAAAGCACTTCTGACAGAATTATTGAAGGTTTGGATCCCGAGTATATCTGGGGACTTCAAAAAACTGATTTCAACAGACAGACAGACAGACAGACAGACAGACAGACAGACGGGCATGGCTTAATCGACTTCGCTATCTATAAGGATCCAGAATATATATACTTTATAGGGTCGGAAAATTTTTTTGTGGAAATTACACACGGAATGACAAACTTATATATACCCTTCTCACGATGGTGAAGGGTATAAAAATAACTTAAAGTCAATTCATACATGTAAAACATCAACATAAACATATATTTGTGTTTGACCAAAACAAGTAAAAAGGGAAATCCTCTTTCTATGCACAAAATGTAATAGAAAACGACGCAAAACGAAACATTAACGACGCAATTCGAAGCCACAATTATGTATTTTTTCGACGCAAAACGAAACATCAACGACGCAATTCGAAGCCACGCAACTTTTTTTTTGATGACGCAAATCGAATCAACGCAAATCGGGTCGACGCAAATCGGGGTATTAGTGTACAATAAAGAGTAAATGGTAAAAATTTGACAAAACTTGCTTTGTTATTTATTAATTTAAATTTAACCCTTTAAGTAAAATCATCATTATTTTTAATAAACAAGACCGAAACTAATTACAGTTCAACCTTGGTATAACGAATCTTAAGGGGATTAGAAAAAAACGTTATATTAAATAATTCGTTACAATGAGCTTCGTTATATCGAGATGAAGTTGCACTTATATTCGTTATAACGAGATAATAAAACATTTTGTATATAATTAATCGACTGCTCCTATTTTTTTAAATTGTGTAATTTATTCTACTCGGATTTTAACATATTTACTTCAAATCGAATACACATGTTACTCTAGGTGAGGTAAAAATTAAGATTCATACTCCACGCCCCATCTCTCATGACCAAGAATACTTCTTTCGACCGCCTACCAAAAAATTAAATCGACATATTTTGTGCATTTTTTTACCTACGTCGATGATATTTGATACATAGTTGTGAGTGGGTAAAGGGGCGTGGCCTCGCCCATGTAAACCAAAATTTAAAATCGTCATATGGGCATTTTTTGACCAACAGCGGCAGTATTTGCTATATATGGTATTGGCATGAATAGAAATACGTACCAAAAGAAAAGTGGAAAGAGCACGCCCCATTGATTGTGATATATTAATAATAATAATAATATTAACAAGTAAGAGTGCTATATTCGGCTGTGCCGAATCTTAAATACCCTTCACCTAAGCGTAATAAGAAATACAGAAATAATAAGAAATACAGAAACTACACTAGACTAGAATATCCCAATTCTATGTTTTCTATTCAATCTTAGTGCAAATTTTATTAGTGTTTGGTATATTGTTTGAAAGACAATTTTACGACCAACATAATTTATGTTAAATATTTTTAAATGTTGTCTAATTTTCACCATTTTTAATTGATTTAATTACCAATTCTTAACATAATTTGCAGAGTTTGTCTGATGTTCATAATAATCTTGAGTGTAACTTAACAAACAGAGTATAAACAAGTAAGAGTGCTATATTCGGCTGTGCCGAATCTTAAATACCCTTCACCTAAGCGTAGTAAGAAATACAGAAACTACACCAGACTAAAATATCCTAATTCTGTGTTTTCTATTCAATCTTAGTGCAAATTTTATTAGTATGTATTAAATAAATCCGTTTTCTTTTTTATAATCACATAAATGGTTTATATCCGATTTTTTTATATGCCATATTGTGGCATATAAAAAAATTAGGCTTATAATCACATTAGCGATATAGTCACAACATTGCGTGCAACTAAGCGATGTGACTATAAGCGAAAAGTACTGTATTAAAGTAATTTTCGGAAGAGGGCTTTATATGGGGTATACGGTTAAGAATAGACCGAAATTCACAAAATTTTGTGGGATGATTTTTGTATATATTAAAATGATCTGTGCAAAGTTTTGAGTCGGCACCGATATTTATACAATATATATGGGGAAAAATGTATTGTTCAGATGTGGTCCTTGTATGGAAGCTATGACCAGTTCTGGGCCGATCACCATAAAATTTGGTACAATAATTTATTTGCCTATAAAGAGTATTTATGTCAAATTTTAGCCGTTTAACATTATTTATATCAGTTTTATATGTATTTAAGAGAATTTTGGAAGTGGACTCTTTATATGGGGTCTATGGTCAAATATGGACCGAACTAAAAAAAATTTCGGTTTGTGATTTCTTTTTGCACAAAACTTATTTCTGCTGAATTTTGTCTTGATATTCCAATTTTATAGGCATTTATTTATCATTAAGCAATATTTCGGGAATATATATATTTGTATGGGGGCTATAAGAAATCATGTACCGATTCTTACTATTTTCCGCACACTTTCCTCTTTTATCATAAAAACAACGTATACAAAATTTCATCGTATTATCTGCAATATATTTCAAAATATTGCAATAAAATGGACGAAAAATACCAAATTTTTATGGAGGTGGTCCCACATATTGGTTCATAACTCTGGTTGACCTAAACCGATTTTGCTGATTTTAAATAGCAAACTTCTCGAAAGCACTTCTGACAGAATTATTGAAGGTTTGGATCCCGAGTATATCTGGGGACTTCAAAAAACTGATTTCAACAGACAGACAGACAGACAGACGGGCATGGCTTAATCGACTTCGCTATCTATAAGGATCCAGAATATATATACTTTATAGGGTCGGAAAATTTTTTTGTGGAAATTACACACGGAATGACAAACTTATATATACCCTTCTCACGATGGTGAAGGGTATAAAAACAAGTAGTATATGTATGTCTAAAACAGTATTTCAGAAATGGACGCAACATGGGAGATATGACCTATTACCATAACTTCTTCATATGTGTATTAAACTTTATCTCGACATAAATAGTTTTAAATGATTTATGGAAGTTAAAGTGAATTACGGTCTTATATCAGGAGTTTCGACTAATTATGGAACGACCATTATAAAATTAGGTGTCATCATTTCTGTATATTATTCTGTATATTTATTTGATTACCAACATTCTTAAAAAATGTATGGAGGTTAAAGTGATTTTCGGAAGGGGCCTTATATGGGAGCTACGACTAATTATGGACCGATCACAATAAAATTGTATCGTATTGTTTGTATATACATATAAGAAATATATTTGCGTTTAATATTATTTTGATACCAAGATTTTTAAGAGAGTTATGCTCTTTTAAGTGATTTTCGGAAGTGGGCCTTATATGGGAGCTACGACTAATTATAGACCGATCTTTATGAAATTTGTAGATGTGACTTAGCTTCATTTAGTACTCATTTGTGATGAAATTCGTTTGGATACTTGCATTTATGATCGGTAAACCCCAATTTCGGGAGGACATTTGTATGGGGGCCAGGTGAAATAATGGACAGATTTCCACCAGTTTCAATCCCATCCCATCCTTGGGCCGAAAAAATATCACGTACCGAATTTTATCGCAATATCTTCAAAATTGCGATCTGTACTCTGCGCACAAGCTTTACTTGGACAGCCAGCCAGACGGACGGTCGGACGGACATCGTTAAATCGACTCAGAAAGTGATTCTGAGTCGATCGGTATACTTTAAGGTGGGTGTGGGACCAATATTTTTGGGTGTTACAAACATATGCACAAATCCAAAATACCCTTCTCACTATGGTGGTGTAGGGTATAAATATATTAAATTGCACAGTCATGCTATAAAATTTTGGGATAATCGCTCCATAATATTTCATTGCTCCCATATAGCGCCCATTTCTGAAAAGCTGTTTATACGACTATAATTTCTTATTTGTATTTGATTAAATTTTTCAATTTCTGGAAAGATTTTCCAAATTTGCATTTATAGCCAAACTGGTTTATTGTGGTGCATTGAGTTTCTAATCGTTAATCACTATAATATTAATATACTGACAACTTAATTTTAATTTTGTACTTGAATGTTTTGGGTGTTTCAAGTTCTAAAGACTCAAGTAATGCCATTCTTGAAAATTTTATTCGATGAATGGCATTATAAATTCTAATTGATTAATGATGTACTGTAGGCAAACTTAAATTAAATTAAATTATAAGAAAGACAGAGATAAATATATTTACATAAAAAGTTCTATAATAATATAGAATACAAGCTTAACTTTACAAGATAATTATTATATAAGAAAGAAAGAGATAAATATATTTACATAAAAAGTTCTAGAATAATATAGAATACAAGCTTAACTTTACAAGATAATTATTATATAAGAAAGAAAGAGATAAATATATTTACATAGAAAGTTCTAGAGTACTATACAATTATACATGACTATTGTCGAACACATGTAAAATATTAGAACAGGTACCTGCGACTACAACTAAAATAACCGGTAATATCATAAACTACTACAGTACTATGTTCTAATTGTTTAAAATAAATAATTTCATAAAAACGTTCTATTTTTGCATTGATATCAATAATTTAATTTATTTGATGCTGTTTGATCTTGCAAATCTTTTGTAAGAGTAAGCAACGTCAAACAAATTTGTCCTGAAACAAGTGGTTACGCTTTTTTGAGTAAACATTTGCCAAAAGTGACTGTACCTTAAGAATGTGTTATTGAAAGAAAATTATATTTTTAAAATACTTTAAAAATCGTTTGAAAACATATCAATCTACAATTTAAATATGCAGTTTGTCTCTTTTTCTGCAAAGTACTCTAAAATAAACATATGAATCCAATATCAATTACATAGAATATATTTTTGAAGAATTTAAAGGAAATTCATACTTTACATAATTTTCCCAAAATGTGTCACCTTATGCACACATGTGCGCGCAATTTTACCTGCTAATGCCTGCGAAAATATTAATGATTTTTTAATTAACTTAAAATGCAGCTGCTGTAAATTAGTTTGGTACCTGATTTACATTTTAAATCATAAAACGCTTAACTAAGTCTTTTATAAGGTAGAATCTAAACCTAACCTAACATTTTTCTTGAAGACTTTGCAGTATATAAGGCTAACGATTTTTGAATTTCTTATACACAACCAAAAGACGCTTAGCACAGTAAGCACCAAAAATTTGTATTGACAATTTAAATAAATATTTTTTAAAATACCGCATTATTTTATAATTTTTGAAAATGCCACCACGGAAGAGAGCTGAATTTTATATTTTAAATTTAAGTTATTTGCCAGTTATGTAAGTTTTAAATTTTCAGTGATCACTTAATAACTATTTAATAATAACAATTTATTTACAGCCCTCCTGAATATCCTATAACTAAATTCAAATACAGGAGGAATCCTCCACTCAAGTTCTTGGATCAAGCTCAAGATTGGGTACGTTTTATACAAACAATTTAATATTTTTTTTATCTAAATGTATGCTGATAAATAACTTTATTTCTGTTTTAGTTTAATGACGTTATGTTAAAGAAGATATCGAGAATGCCCTCCTCCCCAGTTGTGAGTTATTTTGAGTGGAGAATTACTTCAGATGATGTCAATTTATTTACGATAAATGGTTGTCGCTTCGATCAAATCACTGTAATATTCGGCAAAGAAGATATACATTGGGCGTTTTATCAAACAAACACACAGGGTGTTCGTATCCTAGGATGTAGTCCTTTAATAGCAAAATATTGTTTCAACTGTTTAAATAGTAATTATAAAATGCTAATTGAATCCATCAAGATCCTTATAAATAGATATTTAACCTGTAATTTATGCTTAACATTAAATAATTAATTAAAAATTTTAGGTTAACGTAGGCTATGAGATTTGTAAAACTTTGAAATAATTTTATTAAAAAAATATAAAAAGTAAAGAAAAAATTCAAAATTTAAAAATGTTTAAAAATAATTTCATTAAAAAAATATAAAAAATAAAAAAAAAATTCATATACATATTAAACATTTTTGTTTTAATTAATTTACTAAATTGGGATAATCTTTGGGCAAACCTTGTGTAGCAACTGGACAGATTTTCTTTTCGGGCTTGGGGATAGCTGGGCGAACAGTAGTAGGTTAATCTTAAAAGAAAAAATTAAAAACTATGAATATTTCTCCATTAAAATAACAATTAAAAAAAATACATTTAAATTTTTTACATTCATATTAGTGTTGGTGACACACGTGAAAAACCGAGTTAACAGAAATCTTCAACAGAGATTATCTCCTTAGTGTGAAAGTAACAATAGGATATATTTAATTTTAATATTAACACAATAAAGAAATACAAAGTGGTAGAAATAGTTTGTTAGCTTTATGTCGAAAAGTGTCAAGTCCACTTTATTTCAAAATTGAGATTTTAGCACATAATGATAGAATACTTAAAAAACACCTTTTGTACTTAGTACTTATCACATAAGGATAAGTACAATTTTTCAAGAAAACATTGGAAAATTTTAGAGTAATTTTCATAAGAGTTGATGCTTTTAATGGATTAATTGAGTATCGACAATACAATAAAGTTATAAGTAAATGTTCAAAGTTCACTAAAATATACAATATACACTGGCGTGCAAAACCGAGGGCATGCTCAATATGATTTTATTTAAAGGGTCATAAAATGATAAATAACGAAAGAAATATAATATTGAAAGTATTGATAACGAAACAAAAACAAAAAATTCAATATAAAAACATAAAGCAACTCAATTAACTCAGTTTTGCACGTTTTCCAGAATCCATTAAAAAGTGTTTTTTTCTTAGTATGGTTTCTATATCACCTTATTATTGTTAATAAATAAATTGACCGTTCGTTATACAACATACTGGCATCTTGGACAAAAACACTGCGACGGTGAGTGTCTGGTTATGAGGAGTTTTACTGTATCAAGAAAGAAGACTACCTCCATATTATCCAAACTCATTTAACCGAGTTTGTAGACCACAGCCTATATCCTAAAAGAGAAATTATTTTCCAACAAGGCGATGCCACAAAAAATCTAATCTTCAGTGTAATTTAACAAACAGAGTATAAACAAGTAAGAGTGCTATATTCGGCTGTGCCGAATCTTAAATACCCTTCACCTAAGCGCAATAAGAAATACAGAAACTACACTAGACTAGAATATCCTAATTCTGTGTTTTCTATTCAGTCTTAGTGCAAATTTTATTAGTATTTGATATATTGTTTGAAAGACAATTTTACGACCAACATAATTTATGTAAAATATTTTCAAATGTTGTCTAATTTTTACCATTTTTAATTGATTTAATTACCAATTCTTACCATAATTTACAGAGTCTGTCTGATGTTCATAATAATCTTCAGTGTAATTTAACAAACAGAGTATAAACAAGTAAGAGTGTTATATTCGGCTGTGCCGAATCTTAAATACCCTTCACCTAAGCGTAATAAGAAATACAGAAATAATAAGAAATACAGAAACTACACTAGACTAGAATATCCTAATTCTGTGTTTTCTATTCAGTCTTAGTGCAAATTTTATTAGTATTTGATATATTGTTTGAAAGACAATTTTACGACCAACATAATTTATGTAAAATATTTTCAAATGTTGTCTAATTTTTACCATTTTTAATTGATTTAATTACCAATTCTTACCATAATTTACAGAGTCTGTCTGATGTTCATAATAATCTTCAGTGTAATTTAACAAACAGAGTATAAACAAGTAAGAGTGTTATATTCGGCTGTGCCGAATCTTAAATACCCTTCACCTAAGCGTAATAAGAAATACAGAAATAATAAGAAATACAGAAACTACACTAGACTAGAATATCCTAATTCTGTGTTTTCTATTCAGTCTTAGTGCAAATTTTATTAGTATTTGATATATTGTTTGAAAGACAATTTTACGACCAACATAATTTATGTAAAATATTTTCAAATGTTGTCTAATTTTTACCATTTTTAATTGATTTAATTACCAATTCTTACCATAATTTACAGAGTCTGTCTGATGTTCATAATAATCTTCAGTGTAATTTAACAAACAGAGTATAAAAAAGGGGTACAATTCGGTTTTAGTGATTTTGTTAAAAAAAAAAAAAACAAATAGGGATTTTAGAAGAGATACCAGCAAAAAAAAATTTTTTTGGCGGCCACGCCTATTTTCGAGGGGGCGGGCCCTTAAAGTTGAAAATATATAGGCCTATATCTCGGGAACTACTGGGTGTCTGATAATTTGTAATACATTAAATAAAAGGTATTAAAAATAGCTTTCCAACGATATATATCATGATTATAAAATATGGACCGAATATGGGTTAAATCCGAAAAGAATATTTTTTGACCCGAATTTATTTGTTTTTGGAAATGCTTCTATATGGCAGGTATGACAAATTATGGGCCGATCTTCTTAAATTTTGGAACAGTTATTTTCATGCATATGGGGATATTTCACGTAGAATTTCAACGTAATAACGGTATATTTAAGATATATATTAGTATTAACGTGGATTTCGGTAGTGGACCTTATGTGGGGGATATAGTCAAATATGGACCAATATTCTCAAAATCCAGCAGTTAGATTTAGGCATGTATGTAAATGATCCGTGTAAAATTTTGGATTGGTACCCTTATTTATAAGCGATTTATGAGTATTAAAGGGATTTTCCGAAGAGGGCTTTATATGGGGCATACGGTTAAAAATTGACCGAAATTAACAAAATTATGTGGAATGATTTTTGTATATATGTACATGATCTGTACAAAGTTTTGAGTCGGTAACGATATGTATACAATATATATAGGGAAAAATGTCTTTTTCAGATGTGGTCCTTGTATGGGAGCTATGACCAGTTGTGGGCCGACCACCATAAAATTTAGTACAATAATTTATTTGCCTATAAAGAGTACTTATGTAAAATTTTAGCCGTTTAACATTATTTATATCTGTTTTATGCGTATTTAAGTGAATTTCGGAAGTGGACTTTATATGGGGTCTATGGTCAAATATGGACCGAACTAAAAAAAATTTCGTTTTGCGATTTCTTTTTGCACAAAACTTAGTTTTGCTGAATTTTGTCTTGATATTCCAATTTTATAGGCATTTATGTATAATTGAGCAATATTTCGGGAAGATTTTTGTATGGGGGCTATGACCAGTTCTGGGCCGACTACCATAAAATTTAGTACAACAATTTATTTGCCTATAAAGAGTATTTATGTAAAATTTTAGCCGTTTAACATTATTCATATCTGTTTTATGCGTATTTAAGTGAATTTTGGAAGTGGACTTTATATGGGGTCTATGGTCAAACATGGACCGAACTAAAAAAAATTTCGTTTTGCGATTTCTTTTTGCACAAAACTTATTTTTGCTGAATTTTGTCGTGATATTCCAATTTTATAGGCATTTATTTATCATTAAGCCATATTTCGGGAAGATTTTTGTATGGGGGCTATGACCAATTCTGGGCCGACCACCATAAAAATTAGTACAATAATTTATCTGCCTATAAAGAGTATTTATGTAAAATTTTAGCCGTTGAACATTATTTATATCTGTTTTATACGTATTTAAGTGAATTTTGGAAGTGGACTTTATATGGGGTCTATGATCAAACATGGACCGAACTAAAAAAAATTTCGTTTTGCGATTTCTTTTTGCACAAAACTTATTTTTGCTGAATTTTGTCGTGATATTCCAATTTTATAGGCATTTATGTATAATTGAGCAATATTTCGGGAAGATTTTTGTATGGGGGCTATGACCAGTTCTGGGCCGACCACCATAAAATTTAGTACAACAATTTATTTTTCTATAAAGAGTCTTTATGTCAAATTTTAGCCGTTTAGCATTATTCATATCTGTTTTATACGTATTTAAATGAATTTTGGAAGTGGACTTTATATGGGGTCTATGGTCAAACATGGACCGAACTAAAAAAAATTTCGTTTTGCAATTTCTTTTTGTGTAAAACTTATTTTTGCTGAATTTTGTCTTGATATCCCAATTTTATAGGCATTTATTTAACATTAAGCCATATTTCGGGAATATATATATTTGTATGGGGGCTATGAGAAATCATGGACCGATTTTTACTTTTTTCCGCACACTTTCTTCTTTTATAGTACAAACAACGTATACAAAATTTCATGGTATTATCTGCAATATATTTCAAAATATTGCAATAAAATGGACGAAAAATATCAAATTTTTATAGAGGTGGTCTCATATATTGGTTCATAACTCTGGTTGACCTAAACCGATTTTGCTGATTTTAAATAGCAAACTTCTCGAAAGCACTTCTGACAGAATTATTGAATGTTTGGATCCCGAGAATATCTGGGGACTTCAAAAAACTGATTTCAACAGACAGACAGACAGACAGACAGACAGACAGACGGACATCGCTTAATCGACTTCGCTATCTATAAGGATCCGGAAAATTTTTTTGTGGAAATTACACACGGAATGACAAACTTATATATACCCTTCTCACGATGGTGAAGGGTATAAAAAGGGGTACAATTCGGTTTTAGTGATTTTGCTCAAAAAAAAAAACAAAAACAAAATGAAATAGGGAAATACCAGAAAAAAAAATTTGTTGGCGGTCACGCCTATTTTCGAGGGGGCGGGCGCGTAAAGTTGAAAATATACAGGCCTATATCTCGGGAACTACTGGGTGCTTGATAATTTGTAATACACTAAATAAAATGTATTAAAAATACCTTTCCAACGATATATATCATGATTATAAAATATGGACCGAATATGAGTTAAATCCGAAAAAAGTATTTTTTGACCCGAATTTATTTGTTTTTTGGAAATGGTTCTTATATGGCAGCTATGACAAATTATGGGCCGATCTTCTTAAATTTTGGAACAGTTATTTTCATGCATATGAGGATACTTCACGTCGAATTTCAACATAATAACGGTATATTTAAGATATATATTAGTATTAATGTGGATTTCGGTAGTGGACCTTATGTGGGGGATATAGTCAAATATGGACCGATATTCTCAAAATCCAGCAGTTAGATTTAGGCATGTATGTAAATGATCCGTGTAAAATTTTGGATTGGTACCCTTATTTATAAGCGATTTATGAGTATTAAAGTGATTTTCGGAAGAGGGCTTTATATGGGGCACACGGGTAAAAATAGACCGAAATTAACAAAATTTTGTGAAATGATTTTTGTATATATTAAAATGATCTGTGCAAAGTTTTGAGTCGGCACCGATATTTATACAATATATATAGGGAAAAATGTATTTTTCAGATGTGGTCCTTGTATGGGAGCTATGACCAGTTCTGGGCCGACTACCATAGAATTTAGTACAACAATTTATTTGCCTATAAAGAGTATTTATGTCAAATTTTAGCCGTTTAGCATTATTCATATCTGTTTTATACGTATTTAAGTGAATTTTGGAAGTGGACTTTATGGGGTCTATGGTCAAATATGGACCGAACTAAAAAAAAATTTCGTTTTGCGATTTCTTGTTGTATAAGACTTATGTTTGCTGAATTTTGTCTTGATATTCCAATTTTATAGGCATTTATTTATCATTAAGCAATATTTCGGGAATATATATATTTGTATGGGGGCTATAAGAAATCATGTACCGATTCTTACTATTTTCCGCACACTTTCTTCTTTTATCATAAAAACAACGTATACAAAATTTCATCGTATTATCTGCAATATATTTCAAAATATTGCAATAAAATTGACGAAAAATACCAAATTTGTATGGAGGTGGTCTCACATATTGGTTCATAACTCTGGTTGACCTAAACCGATTTTGCTGATTTTAAATAGCAAACTTCTCGAAAGCACTTCTGACATTATTATTGAAGGTTTGGATCCCGAGTATATCTGGGGACTTCAAAAAACTGATTTCTATAAGGATCCAGAATATATATACTTTATAGGGTCGGAAAATTTTTTTGTGGAAATTACACACGGAATGACAAACTTATATATACCCTTCTTACGATGGTGAAGGGTATAATTAAGAAAATTGACAAGGAAACAGAAAATATCGTTTTCGATGGCGTACACAAATCATGACACCTAATTTTATAACTGTCGCACCATTAGTCAATTAAACATGTATAAATCTTTTAAAAGTGTTTATATCGAAATAAAATTAAACAAAAACAAGTAAGAAAGTATAGTCAGTCAAGCCCGACAGTTTTTCAGATATGGGCGCTATATGGGAGATATTATCTGTTATGGACCGATCATCCAAAAATTTAGTGCCATGACTTCCGTGAATATAAATATTAAGTGTGTTAAACTTTATCTCGATATAAATATATTTAAAAGATTTATGGAGGTTAAAGTGAATTACGAAGAGGGTCTAATATGGGAGTTTTGACTAATTATGGAACGACCATTATAAAATTAGGTGTCATCATTTCTGTATATTATTCTGTATATTTATTTGATTACCAACATTCTTAAAAAATTTATGGAGGTTAAAGTGGTTTTCGGAAGTGGGCCTTATATGGGAGCTACGACTAATTATAGACCGATCTTTATGAAATTTGTAGATGTGACTTAGCTTCATTTAGTACTCATTTGTGATGAAATTCGTTTGGATACTTGCATTTATGATCGGTAAACCCCAATTTCGGGAGGACATTTGTATGGGAGCCAGGTGAAATAATGGACCGATTTCCACCAGTTTCAATCCCATCACATCCTTGGGCCGAAAAAATATCACGTACCGAATTTTATCGCAATATCTTCAAAATTGCGATCTGTACTCTGCGCACAAGCTTTACTTGGACAGCCAGCCAGACGGACGGTCGGACGGACATCGTTAAATCGACTCAGAAAGTGATTCTGAGTCGATCGGTATACTTTAAGGTGGGTGTGGGACCAATATTTTTGGGTGTTACAAACATATGCACAAATCCAATATACCCTTCTCACTATGGTGGTGTAGGGTATAAATATATTAAAATGCACAGTCATGCTATAAAATTTTTGGATAATCGCTCCATAATATTTCATTGCTCCCATATAGCGCCCATTTCTGAAAAGCTGTTTATACGACTATAATTTCTTACTTGTATTTGTTTAATTTTTTCAATTTCTGGAAAGATTTTCCAAATTTGCATTTATAGCCAAACTGGTTTATTGTGGTGCATTGAGTTTCTAATCGTTAATCACTATAATATTAATATACTGACAACTTAATTTTAATTTTGTACTTGAATGTTTTGGGTGTTTCAAGTTCTAAAGACTCAAGTAATGCCATTCTTGAAAATTTTATTCGATGAATGGTATTATAAATTCTAATTGATTAATGATGTACTATGTTCTAATTGTTTAAAATAAATAATTTCATTAAAACGTTCTATTTCAAGTGGTTACGCTTTTTTGAGTAAACATTTGCCAAATGTGACTGTACCTTAAGAATGTGTTATTGAAAGAAAATTATATTTTTAAAATACTTTAAAAATCGTTTGAAAACATATCAATCTACAATTTAAATATGCAGTTTGTCTCTTTTTCTGCAAAGTACTCTAAAATAAACATATGAATCCAATATCAATTACATAGAATATATTTTTGAAGAATTTAAAGGAAATTCATACTTTACATAATTTTCCCAAAATGTGTCACCTTATGCACACATGTGCGCGCAATTTTACCTGCTAATGCCTGCGAAAATATTAATGATTTTTTAATTAACTTAAAATGCAGCTGCTGTAAATTAGTTTGGTACCTAATTTACATTTTAAATCATAAAACGCTTAACTAAGTCTTTTATAAGGTAGAATCTAAACCTAAGCTAACATTTTTCTTGAAGACTTTGCAGTATATAAGGCTAACGATTTTTGAATTTCTTATACACAACCAAAAGACGCTTAGCACAGTAAGCACTAAAAATTTGTATTGGCAATTTAAATAAATATTTTTTAAAATACCGCATTATTTTATAATTTTTGAAAATGCCACCACGGAAGAGAGCTGAATTTTATATTTTAAATTTAAGTTATTTGCCAGTTATGTAAGTTTTAAATTTTCAGTGATCACTTAATAACTATTTAATAATAACAATTTATTTACAGCCCTCCTGAATATCCTATAACTAAATTCAAATACAGGAGGAATCCTCCACTCAAGTTCTTGGATCAAGCTCAAGATTGGGTACGTTTTATACAAACAATTTAATATTTTTTTTATCTAAATGTATGCTGATAAATAACTTTATTTCTGTTTTAGTTTAATGACGTTATGTTAAAGAAGATATCGAGAATGCCCTCCTCCCCAGTTGTGAGTTATTTTGAGTGGAGAATTACTTCAGATGATGTCAATTTATTTACGATAAATGGTTGTCGCTTCGATCAAATCACTGTAATATTCGGCAAAGAAGATATACATTGGGCGTTTTATCAAACAAACACACAGGGTGTTCGTATCCTAGGATGTAGTCCTTTAATAGCAAAATATTGTTTCAACTGTTTAAATAGTAATTATAAAATGCTAATTGAATCCATCAAGATCCTTATAAATAGATATTTAACCTGTAATTTATGCTTAACATTAAATAATTAATTAAAAATTTTAGGTTAACGTAGGCTATGAGATTTGTAAAACTTTGAAATAATTTTATTAAAAAAATATAAAAAGTAAAGAAAAAATTCAAAATTTAAAAATGTTTAAAAATAATTTCATTAAAAAAATATAAAAAATAAAAAAAAAATTCATATACATATTAAACATTTTTGTTTTAATTAATTTACTAAATTGGGATAATCTTTGGGCAAACCTTGTGTAGCAACTGGACAGATTTTCTTTTCGGGCTTGGGGATAGCTGGGCGAACAGTAGTAGGTTAATCTTAAAAGAAAAAATTAAAAACTATGAATATTTCTCCATTAAAATAACAATTAAAAAAAATACATTTAAATTTTTTACATTCATATTAGTGTTGGTGACACACGTGAACAACCGAGTTAACAGAAATCTTCAACAGAGATTATCTCCTTAGTGTGAAAGTAACAATAGGATATATTTAATTTTAATATTAACACAATAAAGAAATACAAAGTGGTAGAAATAGTTTGTTAGCTTTATGTCGAAAAGTGTCAAGTCCACTTTATTTCAAAATTGAGATTTTAGCACATAATGATAGAATACTTAAAAAACACCTTTTGTACTTAGTACTTATCACATAAGGATAAGTACAATTTTTCAAGAAAACATTGGAAAATTTTAGAGTAATTTTCATAAGAGTTGATGCTTTTAATGGATTAATTGAGTATCGACAATACAATAAAGTTATAAGTAAATGTTCAAAGTTCACTAAAATATACAATATACACTGGCGTGCAAAACCGAGGGCATGCTCAATATGATTTTATTTAAAGGGTCATAAAATGATAAATAACGAAAGAAATATAATATTGAAAGTATTGATAACGAAACAAAAACAAAAAATTCAATATAAAAACATAAAGCAACTCAATTAACTCAGTTTTGCACGTTTTCCAGAATCCATTAAAAAGTGTTTTTTTCTTAGTATGGTTTCTATATCACCTTATTATTGTTAATAAATAAATTGACCGTTCGTTATACAACATACTGGCATCTTGGACAAAAACACTGCGACGGTGAGTGTCTGGTTATGAGGAGTTTTACTGTATCAAGAAAGAAGACTACCTCCATATTATCCAAACTCATTTAACCGAGTTTGTAGACCACAGCCTATATCCTAAAAGAGAAATTATTTTCCAACAAGGCGATGCCACAAAAAATCTAATCTTCAGTGTAATTTAACAAACAGAGTATAAACAAGTAAGAGTGCTATATTCGGCTGTGCCGAATCTTAAATACCCTTCACCTAAGCGCAATAAGAAATACAGAAACTACACTAGACTAGAATATCCTAATTCTGTGTTTTCTATTCAGTCTTAGTGCAAATTTTATTAGTATTTGATATATTGTTTGAAAGACAATTTTACGACCAACATAATTTATGTTAAATATTTTGAAATTTTGTCTAATTTTTACCATTTTTAATTGATTTAATTACCAATTCTTACCATAATTTACAGAGTCTGTCTGATGTTCCTAATAATCTTCAGTGTAATTTAACAAACAGAGTATAAAAAAAGGGGTACAATTCGGTTTTAGTGATTTTGCTCAAAAAAAAAAAAACAAATAGGGATTTTAGAAGAGATACCAGCAAAAAAAAATTTTTTTGGCGGCCACGCCTATTTTCGAGGGGGCGGGCCCTTAAAGTTGAAAATATATAGGCCTATATCTCGGGAACTACTGGGTGTCTGATAATTTGTAATACATTAAATAAAAGGTATTAAAAATAGCTTTCCAACGATATATATCATGATTATAAAATATGGACCGAATATGGGTTAAATCCGAAAAGAATATTTTTTGACCCGAATTTATTTGTTTTTGGAAATGCTTCTATATGGCAGGTATGACAAATTATGGGCCGATCTTCTTAAATTTTGGAACAGTTATTTTCATGCATATGGGGATATTTCACGTAGAATTTCAACGTAATAACGGTATATTTAAGATATATATTAGTATTAACGTGGATTTCGGTAGTGGACCTTATGTGGGGGATATAGTCAAATATGGACCGATATTCTCAAAATCCAGCAGTTAGATTTAGGCATGTATGTAAATGATCCGTGTAAAATTTTGGATTGGTACCCTTATTTATAAGCGATTTATGAGTATTAAAGGGATTTTCCGAAGAGGGCTTTATATGGGGCATACGGTTAAAAATAGACCGAAATTAACAAAATTGTGTGGGATGATGTTTGTATATATTAAAATGATCTGTGCAAAGTTTTGAGTCGGTACCGATATTTATACAATATATATAGGGAAAAATGTCTTTTTCAGATGTGGTCCTTGTATGGGAGCTATGACCAGTTGTGGGCCGACCACCATAAAATTTAGTACAACACTTTATTTGCCTATAAAGAGTATTTATGTAAAATTTTAGCCGTTTAACATTATTTATGTCTGTTTTATGCGTATTTAAGTGAATTTTGGAAGTGGACTTTATATGGGGTCTATGGTCAAATATGGACCGAACTAAAAAAAATTTCGTTTTGCGATTTCTTTTTGCACAAAACTTAGTTTTGCTGAATTTTGTCTTGATATTCCAATTTTATAGGCATTTATGTATAATTGAGCAATATTTCGGGAAGATTTTTGTATGGGGGCTATGACCATTTCTGGGCCGATCACCATAAAATTTAGTACAACAATTTATTTGCCTATAGAGATTATTTATGTCGAATTTTAGCCGTTTACTATTGTTTATATCTGTTTTATACGTATTTAAGTGAATTTTGGAAGTGGACTTTATATGGGGTCTATGGTCAAACATGGACCGAACTAAAAAAAATTTCGTTTTGAGATTTCTTTTTGTATAAAACTTATTTTTGCTGAATTTTGTCTTGATATTCCAATTTTATAGGCATTTATTTATCATTAAGCCATATTTCGGGAATATATATATTTGTATGGGGGCTATGAGAAATCATGGACCGATTCTTACTATTTTCCGCACACTTTCTTCTTTTATAGTACAAACAACGTATACAAAATTTCATGGTATTATCTGCAATATATTTCAAAATATTGCAATAAAATGGACGAAAAATCTCAAATTTTTATAGAGGTGGTCTCACATATTGGTTCATAACTCTGGTTGACCTAAACCGATTTTGCTGATTTTAAATAGCAAACTTCTCGAAAGCACTTCTGACAGAATTATTGAAGGTTTGGATCCCGAACATATCTTGGGACTTCAAAAAACTGATTTCAACATCCAGACAGACAGACAGACAGACAGACAGACAGACAGACAGACGGACATGGCTTAATCGTCTTCGCTATCTATAAGGATCCAGAATATATATACTTTATAGGGTCGGAAAATTATATTGTGGAAATTTCACACGGAATGACAAACTTATATATACCCTTCTCACGATGGTGAAGGGTATAAAAAGGGGTACAATTCGGTTTTAGTGATTTTGTTAAAAAAAAAAAACAAATAGGGATTTTAGAAGAGATACCAGCAAAAAAAAATTTTTTTGGCGGCCACGCCTATTTTCGAGGGGGCGGGCCCTTAAAGTTGAAAATATATAGGCCTATATCTCGGGAACTACTGGGTGTCTGATAATTTGTAATACATTAAATAAAAGGTATTAAAAATAGCTTTCCAACGATATATATCATGATTATAAAATATGGACCGAATATGGGTTAAATCCGAAAAGAATATTTTTTGACCCGAATTTATTTGTTTTTGGAAATGCTTCTATATGGCAGGTATGACAAATTATGGGCCGATCTTCTTAAATTTTGGAACAGTTATTTTCATGCATATGGGGATATTTCACGTAGAATTTCAACGTAATAACGGTATATTTAAGATATATATTAGTATTAACGTGGATTTCGGTAGTGGACCTTATGTGGGGGATATAGTCAAATATGGACCGATATTCTCAAAATCCAGCAGTTAGATTTAGGCATGTATGTAAATGATCCGTGTAAAATTTTGGATTGGTACCCTTATTTATAAGCGATTTATGAGTATTAAAGGGATTTTCCGAAGAGGGCTTTATATGGGGCATACGGTTAAAAATAGACCGAAATTAACAAAATTGTGTGGAATGATTTTTGTATATATGTACATGATCTGTACAAAGTTTTGAGTCGGTAACGATATGTATACAATATATATAGGGAAAAATGTCTTTTTCAGATGTGGTCCTTGTATGGGAGCTATGACCAGTTGTGGGCCGACCACCATAAAATTTAGTACAACAATTTATTTGCCTATAAAGAGTATTTATGTAAAATTTTAGCCGTTTAACATTATTTATGTCTGTTTTATGCGTATTTAAGTGAATTTCGGAAGTGGACTTTATATGGGGTCTATGGTCAAATATGGACCGAACTAAAAAAAATTTCGTTTTGCGATTTCTTTTTGAACAAAACTTAGTTTTGCTGAATTTTGTCTTGATATTCCAATTTTATAGGCATTTATGTATAATTGAGCAATATTTCGGGAAGATTTTTGTATGGGGGCTATGACCATTTCTGGGCCGATCACCATAAAATTTGGTACAATAATTTATTTGCCTATAAAGAGTATTTATGTCATATTTTAGCCGTTTAACATTATTTATATCTGTTTTATGCGTATTTAAGTGAATTTTGTAAGTGGACTTTATATGGGGTCTATGGTCAAATATGGACCGAACTAAAAAAAAATTTCGGTTTGTGATTTCTTTTTGTATAAAACTTATTTTTGCTGAATTTTGTCTTGATATTCCAATTTTATAGGCATTTATTTATCATTAAGCCATATTTCGGGAATATATATATTTGTATGGGGGCTATGAGAAATCATGGACCGATTCTTACTATTTTCCGCACACTTTCTTCTTTTATAGTACAAACAACGTATACAAAATTTCATGGTATTATCTGCAATATATTTCAAAATATTGCAATAAAATGGACGAAAAATCTCAAATTTTTATAGAGGTGGTCTCACATATTGGTTCATAACTCTGGTTGACCTAAACCGATTTTGCTGATTTTAAATAGCAAACTTCTCGAAAGCACTTCTGACAGAATTATTGAAGGTTTGGATCCCGAACATATCTTGGGACTTCACAAAACTGATTTCAACATCCAGACAGACAGACAGACAGACAGACAGACAGACAGACAGACGGACATGGCTTAATCGACTTCGCTATCTATAAGGATCCAGAATATATATACTTTATAGGGTCGGAAAATTATATTGTGGAAATTTCACACGGAATGACAAACTTATATATACCCTTCTCACGATGGTGAAGGGTATAAAAATAATTCAGATCTAGTACAAAGGAATACAAACAAGTTTGTTTACTAAAACCTTTTCTTTACTTTCACTTCGGAAAATCAAATATTGTAACGTTAATTTAACCGCCTTTTACTCAATGCAAATGGATGAAACTTTGCAGGCATTCATACTCCCGATGGCAATACACGAATACATGGGCGTAGCCAGGATAAAATCTAGGGGGGGTAGTAGCGAATTTTTTTTTTAAATTCTTTTTTGACTGCCTTCTACTCAATGCAAATGGTTAAAACTTTGCAGGATAAAATCTAGGGGGTGGGGTCAACATTTTTTTTATAAAATGCTTTTCTCACTGCAAATGGATAAAACTTTGCAGGCATTCATACACCCGATGACAATACACGAATACATGGGCGTAGCCAGGATAAAATATAGGGGGGTAGCGAATTTTTTTTTTTTTTTTAATTCTTTTTTGACTGCCTTTGACTCAATGCAAATTGATAAAACTTTGCAGACATTCACCAGGATAAAAATCCGTTACAAGATTTGATTTTCCGTAGTCAAGCTAAAAAAAAAGCATTCAAAAACAACGATTTTGTCTGTTTTTAACGGGTTTCGATCGCAAAAAAAGCATTAGAAGAGATGTAGAGACTGCAAAATTTATCATAACATTAAATACTAATCCACAAGTGTAAAGTTTTATTATATGAATATAATTTTTTTTATATGCATATAAAATACAAAACATGTAAAACAAATTTCTTATTTAGCATGGAAATTGTATTGTATTAATTAAAGCTATTCGTTACTAAAAAGTAAAAAATAATAGTCCGTCGTACATTAGATTCCATAGAAATAGACCCAGTACCAGCCTTGAGAAACACCGGCTGAAACTTCATATTGTTTTTCTCTCCATCTTCTGCTTCATATTCAAGTATTCTATCTTCCAGGTAACTATCAACCATTTTAATTAGATATCCTGAGAAGTTTTGTTCTCGCATTGTTTGACATATTACATTTCAGTTTGCAGAGTTAATAGCGTTTTTAATGTCCGGAGTAACAATGGAACAAAATCGCATGTTTTCAAATGCTATCTTTGTTGATTCGCTTTTCACAACCAAACCAAACTGCATGTGTGTGAGAATCCTCCTTTTATGTTTATTTCTATTTCAAGTCTACGTATAATTACTGCAGCACCATGGTATGTTAAAAATTCTCGAATCCACAAAGATCTAGGCGTGCCATTAGTAAAAGTCGAATTTACAAAATATGCGTCAAAGTATGTCAGCAAACTTGAACACCATCCAAACCCACTTGCAAGAGACATCCTTAACTTTAGTGACCACAATCGGTTGAGAAGGAGGGATACCCTTGCTTTAACTCAAGCGCAAAACAGATGACTGGATCAGTTGATGTGAAATTTTTTAGTATCATAAAAATTTTTGTCTAGCACTGGCTGGGCGTATTATTTTCTCTTTAGTATTAAGATTTGAATACTTATTGTCATTTCATATATGAAGATTCAATAAATAATTTAAAAAAAAAAAAAAAAAAAAAAAAAAAGTCTATTTAGAATTAATTTCTCCAAAAGCTTTCCACAAGTGTCCAAACGGCACAAGGGTCTATATGAAGATGAGTTCTCTAATTGAAAATAAAATTGAACTACATAAAAACCTACGATTGATGCTGAAATTGATACCTACAAAGTTAAATTTTAGAAACATAAAGATCTATGATTGAAGCTATAATCGTACGACACATAGATTGCAGGTCCAAATAACAATAATTGAAGCCTTAATTTCACTTTGTGATTAACTTTCTAAAGACCTGCGACTGAAACTATAATTAAAGGAAGACCTATGAATGAAAGTCCGATTGCAAATGATTGAAAATAAAATTTAACTTTAATTTTAAACTAACTAAAGACCTACGAGTGAAAGTCTAAATACCGATGATTGAAGCCAAAATTGAGCATCAAAAAGACCTGCGATTAATTAAACTAAATAATGATTTACGATTGAACGGCAACATAACAATTATTACAGCCAAAATTAAACATAAAGACCACCTTAAGCGTATGCGTATTTGTACTAGAAATAATAGGTCTTTATGTAGTTCAGATAAAGACCTATTATTGAAAGTCCACATAGAAACAATTAAAACTAAATTTCTATAATAAAAACTGAAAATTAACTATATAAAGACGACGCATCAAAATAATATTTGTAACCATTGAGCACTTATTGTTGTAGGGGAGAGGGGGCACCTTTGAACACTTGTTGCTTTCAAGCCACATAAAAATTTATATTTTTGAATTATTTACGTTTTACATAATTTAACTAATATATATGGAAATAAACTTTAGCTTAAGTCTATAAGTAACTTATTTTTAGTTCGATTTATATTTTTTTTATTTTTTAATGGATGAAGTCACTGTGTTCAAATGTGCCCCCCCATACGGGGCAGCTTTGAACTAGGCTGGGGCAGTTTTGAACGGTAATTTTTTCTTGTAGCGGTTATGTCCAAAAATAACATAAACAGTTATATTTTTTATAAATATATCTAATAAATTCGATTTATTTATTAAGAAAAACATAAACATTAACAATTAAAAAATAAAAAAAATTCAGATCAAAAATAGGTTTTATATTAGTAAGACGGAAAAGGCCTTGCGATTTCAGGTGACATTACATATTCCTTTAAAGCATAATGATCAGCATTGGATTCATCATTTTTCAGAAAATAAGAGAGAATCAACAATGTTTGGTACTTCGGTTGATTATTTAACATGTTCAAAGATGCCCCCTTTTTCTTTGTTCAAACCTGAACTGGCATGCCATTTCACAGAAATTTATAATAAATATTTTTTTTTACATAAATATCAAATAACTTACCTTAATTTTGTTGGAACTGAATTTTGGACTACAATAGATAAATTTCTTTCACGAAAGAAAACGATCACTGAATACTTCTTACACTCTTCCAAAAAAAAAATAAAAAAAATTTACAATGGAACTCCCAAAGCTTGAAATCATTCGGTCGACGACTGAAAAAAATAGCAATAGCAGTTATTGACGTTGCTAGAAAACAAGGTTACCATGTAAAAAACTCGGTTAAAGTCAGAACAAATTTTAAACTAAGATTTTATCAACATTTTTCAGAGGTGCCCCCTCTCCACTACTTTAAGAAATTCTTATCTACTATAAGTAAAGTTGAATTGCTACAACATATAAATTTGTTTTAAATTATTAACACAACCGTTTAAATTTACAATAGATCCAATCATGTTTCTTTTTATATTTATTAGAAAACCCTTATTCTCATTTTAATGAGAAATCATCAAGTTTTATTGAGCGTTTGCTGATGACAAACAACTAAAGTTAAACAATAAATTTATGCTTATCACATCTTTTAAGAGCTGTAAACTAAACTCCTACAAAATAACTACTACAACCACCCACCCCCCCACCCACCTGCTTAATGTAGTTAAGCACCCTTAATTATTTTCCTTTGCTAAATGAGAAGGGAAAAACTTGCCCCAAAATAAAAGTTTTTATTGTCCCTCACTTCAGCTTTGCAAATACGAGTAGAAAGAAAAAAAAAACTTAATTTCTATTGATTTCTAAACGCAAGAAAGAAAGTTTTCGCAACTTAAACCACCACTATAAAATAAATTGTACGAAAGCAAAAAAGTCTTTAAGGTGTTCTTTAAGATTTACATCATGCTTAAATTGATGATGTTTGATGACTTTTGAGGTGATTACAATGGATTTAACAATGGGTATTCCCTCAGCAGTAGAGTATTGCACATAGCAGAATAGTTATATTGTGCCTGTGTAACACATGCAGTTTACACCAGATTGTTATAGCTGCCGTTTGACCACTTGCTGTTCAAACAATCAAACTTGAGCTTCTAATCAATGTAAAACTTTAAAGGTGGTAGTACACTACCTACTAAGAACTCATACATATAAATAAGCACAACCGCATTTGGGGTCTTTAGACCTGAATATATGTATGTTAAAACCACCCTGGTCATTACATGCATTTCGACATCCATCAATACGCCTTAAAGTACATATTTCAATATTGTACGTTGAACATTTTAAATAATGAGAGTCATTTCTTGCAGGAAGTGTTTCTTTTTTTTCGATTTAATAAGAAGAGAAAACACATTTGGGTGAAGTGTTGCTAACTAAGTATATCAAAGAACAACTGCTGATGATGATGAGGATGCTGCTGCACCCTCATCTTGCCTTTGGCTAGCACACACATTATTACTATTGGTGGCACTCATGTGTGGCTGATGATGTTTGTTCTTTACACAATTATTGTTGAAATGTAACGATTTTTGATTTTGAGCAGCAGAGTGAGTTGTAAATATGGGGGGGGGGAAGGGGGATGGTAAAACAAATGTTAATTATAAATTTAGAAGAAAATCTTTACTAGTATTTAACTTCAACTCTGATTTTTGTGTAACTAAAAGACCACACAGATTTAGTTGAAATGATTGTGTTTTCAATTGCCAAAGCTCATAGATATACGAGTACATACCTATAGATAAACATCCTAAAATTAATAATGAATCAACGATCTACAACACACCCTTAATGATCGCACACGATCAGTTATTTACATGTAAACACAATACAATTGTCCAAGAAGTTCTTTAAAATATTCATAATAAATAGCTGGGCCGATTTCAACAAGGGAAAAATCTGCATAAAATGTTAGACTGTTTCCATTTTCTCATTATTCCGATCCATGATCTACATACTTAATTTGCCAGATTTTTCAAAAAAAAAATGATCAGAGCTCTGCTGTTGTTAATGCACAGATATTATTACGCTCGAAATATGACAATTCAAAATTCCAAATGGTAGATATTTAAAAGTTGCATTACGTGATGTTTTCGGTCATCGTAATCGTCATTCTGAGAGCGTTACTGAGAATTTAGTCGATGCTGCATTTGAACTTTTGAAAATCCAAGCGCAATAACTGCCTTTGACTTAAAACGTGACGTAATTTTGACCTATTATTGATGGTATGGATATCACTGACATGTGAATCAGCCATCGAAACAAAGAATTCATTGCAAATCAAATTTTTCGATCGCTTAATTTCTTGTTAATGCAACTGTTAATTGGCTGCTCTGATCATGCGATTTAACACTATTGGTTTAAGCTTAAGGTTTTTTTTTACTAAAATCTTTATTTTCGTTGTGTAGCATCTTTAGGAATTTATTTTTAAAGGTCAAATAAACATTGGTTTACATTTTGTGATGTTTTGTATAAGATAAAACTAGAGACAGCCAATCGAATCAATTACAGTCTTAGTAGAACTTTATATAGAACTTAATGTTAGCAACACTTTTTTAACTGGCGGCCATTTTGTCTACACCAAAAAGCCCGATACGATTAACCACTTGGAGGCAGGATAAAATAATCATTCACATTTAAACGTGTGTATTCTATTTTTGACGTATTGTAGTAGGGTGGCCCCGTTTGTATGCAGAAAAAATAAGGTATCGATGTTCCCGACTAATATGAAAATCTGATTAATTTTAAGACTACTTTTCTTAATTTTTTTGTCCTGCGGTCAATATTTGCTGAGCTGTATCAAAGGATAAAAATGTCCTTTTTAGAGGTTTTTAGAGTTTTTTCACATTTCTTCCAAAGGAACTATATATAAATTTGGTATCATATGAAAGGTCTTCAAGAGGCGCATTCAATGAGTTATCAAAAAAAAATTTTAAATTCAAAAAATTTGGAAATTTCAGACAAAATTTTAGTGTTTTTTTTTATTTTTTCATAGAATTTACTTAAATAAATAATTGAAATTTCTTGATTATAAACATCATGCAATTTAATCCAAATGTTTTTTCCCGTTTTTTAAAATTCTACCTATTTCAATTTTTATTAATTAGTTATCAAAAATTAAAAAACATTTTTTTTTTTAATTCAAAAAATTTTGAAATTTCAGACAAAATTTTAGTGTTTTTTTATTTTTTCATAGAATTTACTTAAATAAATAATTGAAATTTCTTGATTATAAACATCATGCAATTTAACTCAAATGCTTTTTCCCGTTTTTTTTAAATTCTACCTATTTCAATTTTTATTAATTTTTTTTTAAACCTTAATTCTTCCCTATCTCACAATCTCTGTTAACTCAATTCGTTAATGTAATGGGTATTAAAAAAAATCTAAATTTTATAAGCTAAAAAAACGGGAAACCCCATTTGGGTTAAATTGCATGATGTTTATAATCAAGAAATTTCAACTATTTATTTAATAAAATTCTATGAAAAAATAAAAAAACACTAAAATTTTGTCTGAAATTTTCAAAATTTTTGAATTAAAAAAAATTGTTTTTTAATTTTTGATAATCCATTGAATGCGCCTCTCAAAGACCTTTCATATGACACCAAATTTACATATAGTTCCTTTGGAAAAAATGTGAAAAAAAATCAAAAAACCTCAAAAAAGGTCCTTTTTATCCTTTGATCCAGCTCACCAAATATTGACCCCAGGACAAAAAAATTCAAAAATGAATCAAATTTTCATATTAGTCGGGAACATCCGCAATTTTATTTTGGGGCACCCAATACATAGTATCCAGCAGGAAAATGTGCAAGTGCTGCCATTTGCAGGCCTTATAGAAGACCAGTTTACACATTCTAAAAGATTCGATACTCATTCCACTCATGCCTTCTCTCAGAAGCTATTCTAGAAGGCGTTTCATACACATTCATTTCTAAAGAATGTCAACACATCATGATTTCAATAGCAAACACGAAAGGTTTTGCAATTATTCCTGTTTGTCATCACTACAACAACAAACATTATTTCACTCACTTTGTTAAACGGCCAGCGGTAAAAATACCCATTACTTACTTGCTGATGTCAGTAATATTTAGTAGCAATCAGTACTGATGCTGTCGCTTATATTTTTGCTTACATTTACAAACGAGTGTCATAGGCTGCTTAATTAGTGCGCTCTCGCTTAAAATGTAAGCAGCGATGTCATTAAGTGTCCGTTTCAATTTCACTTACATTATAAGTGGTGTTCTAAGTAAGCTTGATGGCACGTCAATAAATTCAGGCAAATTAAATATAATTCATAAATTTTTTTAACATAAACCCACTAACTAACACTCCGCTTTTATATTGTAATCGAAGTTATAATTAGTAGGTGATATTTATTAGATTACACATACATACATATATAACATTCTAAGCAGGGACCGTAACTGTTACGACTTTTATCGAAAAAGTCAAGAGAAAATAGTTATTTTTTTACTTTTATTTTTTAAGGCAAAAAATTAAAGTTATCTTTGACTTTTAATATTTTAAGGCAAAAATAAAAGTCATGAATTAATTATTGCATAGTAATACGCTAGTTTATAGCATTGAAAGCCAACCAGAGTTATGGACCAAAATGTAAGACAATCTCCATAACAATTTTATAAATTTTGTTCATATTATTACAATGTTTTAAAATATATTGCAGATAATGCCATGAAATTTTGTATAAGTAAATTTTATGATAAAAGAAAAAAGTTTGAGGAAACTATCAAGAATCAGTCCATGATTTCTCATAGCCCCCATACAAAAATCTTTCCGAAATCTGGCTCAACTTTCTCCAATGAAATTATTAATTAAGCACACTTTTAATTAAGCCCTCTATGAGGTATTACTTGGTAGACTTTCCAATTGCCCTTCTCAAGTAGGCCTTCTATCAGGCATTTAACCAGTAACGAGCAGACAAGACCTTTATTAACAATGATGCCATGTAAAATTGAAACGATTTTGCAATGCGGCTTATAGTCCTTGTGACGTCAAAATAAGGCTATCTAGAAAGTGCTTCTTACAGCATATTTTTTCCGCTGGATGCGATTTGTTGACAAAAAGTTTAATTTTTTAAGCAGGTTTAAATGAATATACATACATATATACAATTTTAGTACTTAGTACATTAATGCAAATAGCGTGTATTATGAATTGCTTTGTATAGAATTTTAGTTCTTTAATTGAATAAAATTTAAATTATTTATAACGATGCCACAAAAATTTAATTTCTTTTACATTTCTGTTTTTCATTCAAATATGCTTTAGCATTTTTTTTTTCAAACTAACACTTATGGCCGAATTCTCAGTCATTAGTTAACCATTGGTAAACTAATATACTAACTGTTCTTTAACTAATACTTGTTATTCTTATGGCAAACTAAGCATTGCGAATAAAGAATCATCAGTTAAGCCTTTGTCATTAGCTAACTAAAGACTGTGAATTCGGCCATTAGTTATTCAAACAAACTGACCAACTCGCGATTAAATCTGTTCAAAAAATTTAACTATATTAATCTTTTCACCGTCACTAGCTAATTAAAACCCATTTTAAAACATCATCTAAGTAAATTACTGTAATAAATTATTATTAAAATAAGCCTCTTACATTGTAACTTAAACTCTAAAGAACAACAAAAAACTACATTTCAAAATATCTATAGAATGTTACATATTGATTATCATCATTTGTCAGCAGCTTCTAAATAAGTAAAAAACACACACCGAACAAAAGTATAACTATACAAAAAAAACCCCTCTTTGGTGGCTGCTTCCAGCAACATATGTGGAACAAGAGCATCATGCACAGTTAAATGCAACATCACTATTCCCAGCAGGTTGTAAGCACTAATGAACCTTAAGTGAGAAAACAACGAGAAAAAAGATTTCAAAA
Source organism: Bellardia pandia (assembly GCA_916048285.2). Classification (NCBI taxonomy): domain Eukaryota; kingdom Metazoa; phylum Arthropoda; class Insecta; order Diptera; family Calliphoridae; genus Bellardia; species Bellardia pandia. The sequence goes on along the minus strand of OU696531.1, from coordinate 92,687,245 downwards.
TAAAACACGCTAAAGAATCCAAATCAAAGGAAAAAAAATAGAACGTAATGTATGCATTAATATTTTGTAAAACTTTACCTTTAGCTTAAGTCATGGTCAGAGGTGGGAAAGAGTGAAACGTTGTATGAACAGATTAAAGGAATTGTAATTCTTAATTTTTTTTAAATTTGTTTCAGCTTTTTCGGACTAGTGGTTCTCGAGTTATGACAAACAAAAGAGTCTAAAACATGACAAATTCCCTATAGATACTTACGAACTTTAAATTAGTTTTTAAATTATTATTTCATGTAAAATGACCAAACGAATGATGCAGAAGTTCTTCTTTTTGGGGCTACTTTCGTAAACAATTATCAGAATTGAGTACAGAAATCATGTGTTGTACTGTGTTATATAAACGTTGTTAAGCCTCGGTCGTACATACCAGAGATCGGCAATGAATCGTTTTTTTACGATTCACAACTACTCATAACATTTTAAGTATAAGTGGTTTTACATCATTGCAATTTAACTACTCTGAGTTACTCAAACTCACAACAACGTTGACTTATAAATGCGGGTGGATATAAGTATGAGTACTACGCCGACTTCGAGCTCATACCATTCCCAATATGTTTGATTCATAAACAACGGTATTTAGATTTACATTTTAAGAAAAGTATTCAACTCAGTTAAGTCATTAAAAAAAATTTCAGCTTATTCCGTTAGGTATTTATACAAAATAAGTAAAAAAGAAATACAAAAACATACAAGTAAGTTTATAGGAAAACATATTGAGGAAAATATAACATTTATTATTTTATATAATTTTTATAAGCAGGCTGTAAAAAATGAACGACACATGAGTGTATGCGAGTCATACTTATTTTTTTTATCGTCTACGTACATTGAGTTAAGGATAGTCAAAATAAACAACATCATACATGAGATTAAATCTGAATATAATGACTACTTTAAACTTTAAATATGAATATTGGTTTTATGATATTGAGACAAGTATGAGTACGTATAAGTACGACAAATTATAAGCCATGATTCAAGTATACTCACTTTTTCAGTACTCATAACTGATCTCTGGTACATACTAGTCTTAGTTGAACTTTAATCGTCTTAATGAATCAATCCTTTTAAATCACTGTTTCTCTCCTCTCAGGAATGCATTTATTATTCCTGTGTATGTGTAACAACATGCATTTATTTAACAGTGTTGCCAATGTGATTAATTGTTAACCGAGATTACAGCTCTTTGTCTCTGGTTCCTCGTTTCTTCCTCATCACTCCTCTTGCTTTTATACATACATACATATGTATGTATGTGTGTTATATTTTTTGTCTAGCTTTGTTACAGTAGTTTTTCTTCTTGATAAAGAAAAATTATTTAATGTCTAGAGAATGACTTTAATAGTTTAAAACTAAAGAAAATGTTAGATTAAGCAAAAAAAAATCTTATGTGAAATTAGGTGATGCACTAATTGCTGGCATTGTTGTGTTAAATTGAGATCATTTTTCACGCTTAATTGAAGTTTAACAACAACGATTTATAAAACAAGATAAAAAAAATAAATATTGATGCTAGTATTATTATTATAAAGGAAATTAGTTCAAATTTCTTTTATGATTTGTATTGAAAAGATAACTTGAAAAATTAATGAATTTTGAAAGAAATGTTGAGGTAATTCCACGGTAACTAAAAAGGACTGTTTAAACATACACAATTGAAGATTAACCCCCTGGCCCACGATGTCGAACGATAACGTTCGCTTACATAAGACTTAAGACAAAAACTTTTTATCGTATCTATTTTTTACTCAATCAAGTTTGTTTATTCCACAATCAAGTGTGTGTCTTAAGTCTTATCTAAACGAACGTTATCGTTCGACAAATTTAATGATGGTCGGTCCATAATTAGTCATAGCTCCCATACAAGGACCACATCTGAAAAAGTCATTTATCTTTATATTTATCTTATACATATCGGTACCGACTCAACATTTTACACATATCATTTACTTATACACACAAATCATACCACAGAAATTTGTGGTCTCGGTCCATATTTTACCATATTCAACATATGCAGCGCTCTTCCGAAAATCACTTCAACACTCATACATAAATCTTAAATCTATATATATAAAAGTGATTGTGCGTCTGTATGTATGTATGTTTATTATTATTAGTTTGGTATCTATAGACGGCTAAACGGAGCTATAGGCTACTTTTTTTTTTTAAATTTTAAGTGGGCGTGATACCTCCCAAATGCTTGGGAAACTATAATAGCTATAGTACTCAAATTTTGCATGAGCAATTCCATTGTTTGGAAGGAAAACTGTAGATTTTAATAACTTAATAATTATATTTATTTAACTCTAAACTTTTTATTTCACTACGATACGGGTAGCGAAGCACACCGGATTTTAGCTAGTCTCTCATAAATAACGATACCGATCCTAAATTTTACTCGGAGCATATTCACATATGCCTAAATCAAACTGCTGGATTTTGAGAATATCAGTCCATATTTGACTATCTCCTCCATATAAGGTCCATTATCGAAATTTAGTTTAATACTAATACGTATCTTAAATATACTACAGTGCTTTTCGCTTACAGTTCATTAAAAGCCAAATATATATGTAAGTCAAAACTGTCACATTTACTTGCAGATATAATCCATAAAATTGCTTATAAAAAAAATCGGTTATAGTCCAAATTCGCTTAAAGTCCACAAAAGTTGTGCAACTATATTAGTGGACTATGTATAAGCGAAAAGTACTGTATTATTATTGTATTGAAATTCAACGTGGGATATCCTCATACCATGTAAAAAATACTCTGTTCCGAAATTTAAGAAGATCGGCCCATGTTTTGTAATTGTGCACATACACACACGTAGCACTTCCGAAATACAAGCTAACCCACAAAAGTGTCTAATTAAATATCGATATCGAATCAACCTTTTATATAGATCAGACAATGCACATGCATAAATCACACTAATATTGGGTGTATGGCAATTATGCTACTGAATTTTTTAGTCGTTAGTCCATATTTGACAATATATTGTTATATTCCACTTTCGAATATAACAACCAACCATGCAACTCTTGTAAATAACGTTATTGAGATGCAATTCAATCAAAATAATCCTAAAACACATAGAAATCACATAAGTAGTAACTCGATTTAGAATCTATTAGTCCCTAATTGGTACTATTCTGCTATGCCGCCCATATATCTGTTGTAAATAACGTTACTGAGATCAAATTCAACCAAAAGAAGTCTCACCTTATAATCTTACCCTTTTTGTATATCCTGTTTCTTAGCTTGTGGTGAATATTGAAAAATGAACAGAACATTTTCTAAATATTTATATTACACTCAAGATTATTATGAATATCAGACAAACTCTGTAAATTACAGTAAAAATCGGTACTTACATCAACTATAATTGGTCAAAATTAGATAAAAATTTCAAAATATTTAACATAAATTATGTTGATCGTAAAATTGTCTTTCAAACAATATGTGTGACCCGGCCTATGAAAAGCTGGCTTATGACTCAAAAAAAAATTTCCACTTTTTTTTTTGTTTCGATAGTTTTTGAGACGTGGTGAAAACTAGAAAGTCCTAACTTGCTTAGAAGTGTACTAAAAATGTAGAGAAAGAAGAGTACAAATAAAAGAAACAATCCAGCTGTGTCTCGCAATTTCTTTTTTGGGCCATAAGCCACCTTTTCATAGGCCGGGTCACATATAAAATATTAAAAAAAAATTTGCACTAAGACTGAATAGAAAACACAGCATTAGGTTATTCTAGTTCTACAGCCAGTGTAGTTTTTCTATTTCTTATTACGTTTAGGTGGAGGGTATTAAAGATTCGGCACAGCCGAATATAACACTCCAACTTGTTATGTTATGAAATTTTGCATGCTAAAAAGAATAGTCCAAAAAATTATAAGTTAATGATCCTTTTACATTCATCTCATGATCCACCTTATAAGATATTGTCGCATTGTGGAATTTTTATCAAGCTTTAAGTTTTTAAATTATAAATCTGTTTAAATAACTTTTATTTAAAAAATATGAAACAAATGACCTCAATTCGTCTTTATTTTTTAAACATTTCAATTATTTGCTGCGTTTTAATAAAGAAAAATTATTTTTTTTTTTTTTTTTTTTTTTGAAATAAAATGAAAATAAAACCAAATCAACTTTGCAGCGCTAAAAGCATTCATGTGTAAATTTAATTCCAAACTTATTTAAAACTAAAAGGTGTTTCCAAACAATATTGACTTTCGTTTGTTTTGTGGTACAAACGAGTGCTTACTCAAAAACAAAAAAAGAAAAAAGAACACATTATATCCCCAGGGTGTAATAAAACTGACATGTATCCCCAAACACACACAACCCCAACTTAAATATGTACATACGAGTACGTACAAGCATTTACACCAGCTGATATTTTTGCAGCAGGGGAGAAACGGATGGTGTTAAGAATTTTTTCATTAATAAAAGTGAAATTTCAAAAAAGAAAAAAAAAAAAAAAAGCCACAAAAGCAACAAGAAAAAGTGTATATATGTAAGTGAAAACTTGTGGCAGGAACTAGACAATGAAAAAGTGTTGAATTCAGTTGCTTAAAGGTTAAGTTTGTCATTAACACGTATAAATGTATGTATGGAATGTAATATGTACTTGCAGCACTTACTCTTTGCCACAATTACTAGCTACTGCATACAAGTACTTTTGACAACAATGACAAAGTATTTGCCCTGACATGTGCATAGTTTGATATTGGATGATTGAGGAAAAGATAGAAAACTATTATGCACAAAGGGGGGCCGGGGGCATACAAAAGGTTAAGTATGTGTACGAGCAAAGATAATAGAAGACAGGAAATTAAAAGTGTGAAACAATAAGGAAGTTTAATTGAAATTGTTTCCCTACTGCCTCTAACACTGTCCACCAAAGGGGACTTGTATGCAGCAAGTTCTTCAAACAGCAAAATAAATCTTATAAATTGTTTTGTCATGGGGGGAGGGGGGGGGGGAGGACTAGAAACTTGCCCAAATACTCTAACTCTCTATAGTTTTGTATTAATGCTGTGCTGTTTAACATTTCTTTGTCATCCGTAATTATTTAAAATTTATGTTAAATACATCCATTTTTCATAAACTCTTGTCTCTTGCCCAGGCAACATGCAGTTTTTAAACAACATCTTTAGAATTCTGTTTGTCGTCTGCTTATAGTGCAGCACTTGCACTAAACTGCTGCTTGTACTCGCTTTTAAAACATGTGTGTGACATTCATTCATTTTTCTTTTGTATTTTAAATAATTTTATAAAATTAATTTCTTTTTTCTTATGAGCAGACATCCATCCACAATTTATATAGATATTGAACTTGAATTTTCTTGTTTTGTTATTTCTTTGATTTAATTTTGTTGGCCTTGTAGAACATTTTTCTTAATTAGAAAACGATTTCGTTTAAATAATAATTAATGTTGTGTGTTTATATATAAATACATACGTACACATGTATGAATATTTTAAAGTTTCTTTTGTCATGTCATGGGTTCCAAAACATTTAGTTTGAAATTTATAAGAGTTTAAAGATAAAATGAAATGGTGCGAGATGTCTTGTTTTGTTTTGTTTTTTGAAGGAAGCTGCACGTGTTTGGGGCAAGTTTTAGTGGTTTTCAGGTTGAAAAATTTTTAGTATCAGAATAAAAATTTAGTTACAATGAAAGTTTTTGGAAGACTTTTGATTCTTAATTTTGATTCTCTCAAACTTTTGCTTCTGATTGAAGCTTCAACAATCAGTGGTCTTAATTCAAATCCCATTTTGGCTTAGCTAATTGGGCCATTTTAAAGTAATAATTTAGTTTAATGATAGGTTTTGTATAGAAAGAAGAACTGCATCACTGCATTTTATGCACTTTGTTTTTCATTTTCATTACCAGTATTAACATCTTTAAATAAATTAAAAGTTAAAACAAGTAAGTAACGCATCTTATATACCCACCACCAAATCAACTATTATGGGTTGAACTTCATAAAATATTGTATCGCAATTTCTATCTGAAAAATATCGAGGATGTATCGAGTATCAGATCCTACTGGACCGTTCGTTTGTTTATTTTTGTCATTTATAGTTTCTATACATTTCTTGTTGCCTTCTGCGAGTGTGTGAATTTATGGTAGAAGGGGAGAAAAGCATCTCGAACTGAGAGAACAGCGTTATAACATGATATTTAAGCTTAAAGCTTTTATTAACTGTATTTAATAAAAATGTAAGTTTTTAATTAAAAGCTTTTTTGTTTAGAAAACTATCTTGTGGAATATGGGTGTTTCCATTTGTAAGGTGAACAAATACATTTGCAGTTTCATTATCTTTTTATTTTTCTCACTTACATTTGATAACTATTAAGGCTTAATTTGTTTAAATTTACTTAAAACTTTATAGATTTAATAATGTTTATTTTTATAAAAAATCTTTGAACAGACTGGACTAGATTATTAAACAAAAGCATTGCCCATTATGGACTAGATTTAATTGTCACTTTAGAAGATTGAAGAGAAGTTCATCATTTTGGTAGTTTTGAGATTCAAATGAATTCGTGACAGACATGAGGTACTGATATATTGGGTACTCATCTAATATGGGACCCAAAAACTATTATTACTTTATAAGTTACTGTCTGTTGAACATTGGCTCATTAGCTACTTGTTTTACTGAATAAATTTGGTTTGATTTAATCTTTGCCACATTTTTTGATTGATCAGAGTAGCAATAGCTCTAAGAGTGTTGCTAATGTATTACAAACCTTTTGCGCTGTGAACAATTACACTGTGAAAAAAACTCAGTTTAACAAAAGTTGGGTCGATTCTGAGAGTGAGAAGTGAAAATAGAGACTGAATTAGAAGACCCGTATCGCGGTGTTAGTTCGAATTTTTTCATTTCCGATTTTCAGCATATTGTTTATATGGTTTTTTTTTTTGGCTATAACTCGTCGACTAAATGATATTTTTTAAATCAATTATTATTTTTAGTTGAACTGTTAATTTTTCAATTTTTGATCATTTTTAGTTAGGCTTGAGTTCATTAAATTTAATTTTCATTAAATTATTAATTTTTTTTAATCCGTAAAAGCCAAATTAAATTTTCATTGTTGCACAGGTTTTTGGCAATAATTTCGCTTTTACAGACTTAAAAAATATCAATAAGTCGACGAGTCATAGCCAAAAAACCACATAAACAATATGCTGAAAATCGGCATTTGACTGCAAAGTTCGAAGGTCGTTAAAAAAAAAATGAAACTAACATAAATAAACGTCACCATACGGGTCCTCTAATTTAGCCTCTATTTTCACTCCTCCCTCTCAGAATCGTCATAACTTTTGTTAAACTGAGTTTTTTTCACAGTGTAATTGTGCAAGTTAAATTTCTCCTCAAGTATGTTTTTTCAGCTTGATCTGGTATTTAGTTTAGAATATTTCATATTTGTTTGTATTTATTATGAAATCGGTTACAATGTGAACAAACAATTTAACTCCAAAATATTTACAGTTTCGAAATATTAACGACCGGAATTGTATTAATTTATTTTCTACAAAATTTGTAATAATAGTTTAAAATTAAGTTTAGAATAAATGTTCGATGACATACTATTTACTCTTTACTTTATGTACACAAGTGTTTCCGGTATTCCAAACATGGTTTAAACTCATGTAACAAGTCTATAAAATGGTAAGATCTGTTACAAGAAATTTAGTTGCTCTAATAACTTAAGAAAGTTAAGTTGTATTTAGAAGAATAATAAAAGAAAATTACAAAAAATGAATATTATAAAAATTGGATTGATATTCATGGGTAAGTAATTCACATTAAATATTAAAATTAAATTTTGGAAAAATAATCTCATTTGTTTTTCTTTGCAGCCTTTGGTATTTTGGCTAATGCTCGTCCTGGAATTTATAATGTCACAGCTATATGCCCCTTGGGAGTTGGAGAATTTATAGAAATCCCTGAGAAACTTTTGCCTTTCCTTAAACCAGAAAATTTAACCTCCTCTACTGTAAGCAGCCTCTGTCAAATTGTATTTGAGCCACTAGAAAAACCCATAGTAGCAGTGCAGCCAGAAATTGTTCCTGAACCTCCAAAAAATCCGACATTTGTTAAAGAGGAGATCAGTGAAGGGTATGCCCATAGAGAAACGACATTAATAACTCGTATAACGTTAAAATCTCACAAAAATATAATGGAGTTAAACTCATTAAATAAGAACAAGTAATTGTTTATATTCGACTGTGGTGATTCTTATATACCCACCAGCAACTCACCGAATTTCATAAAATATTGTAGCATAATTTCTATTTATTTTAGGTTTATTTCATCTCTATAACGTTAATTATAAGAATTTTATGCATTTTCCAGTTGTAATAAAAAATTTACACTTTGTTTAACATGATAAATAAATACAGTACCAAAAAGTCGTAGAAAACTGATTTTTTTTCTTTTCGAAACATCAAAATTGTCTCCTCCGTGGTTATGCTCGCAAGTGGCAGCTTTGGCCAATTACATATGTCAGTAATAGAATTTTAGCATAGGTTCTTATAATTGATCTGTATAAAATTACGTTTCGCTATGGATGTTTGTGCAGGTTAATGAGTTTTCGGGAATAGTCTTCATAAGGCAACTATAAACTATAACGGGCCAATCACCATGCAATTCTGTTGGACGGTTTAAACCTGTATACTAATTGTTTGTGTCGAATTTCAACGCAATAATGATTTTTGTAAGGGATTTTTTGAAGTGGACTTTATATGGGGACTACAGTCAAATGTGAGCCGATCATCATCATATTGATATGGACGATTTCTATATATGTATGGATAGTGAGTTTTGTAAACGATTTATGTGCATTTAATTGATTAGCTGAACTGGACTTCATATGGAGGCTGTTTACAAATTTAGGCCGATGCAGACAAAATTTCGTTTTGAGATTTCACTTTGCATGAAGCTTTTCTATAGACATTTATGTACCATAAAGCCATATTCCGAGAACACATTTGCAAGGGGGCTATGACTGATTTTTCTTCTTTTTTTTTAAAGAGAAGTAACACTCAGGCAATTAATATGCCTATATATTAATTAATTAATTGTGTTACTTTCTTTTAAAAGTAGAGAAAAGCTTTTCATATGACAACACTGTAATTGCGCGTTAAGCTATGTGTCCACGATGGTCAGATATTACAACGTTGTCAGAAAAATGTGCAGAAAATGTCTAACAACTGTGTAAACTTAAAATTTTTGTCTTCCAACGTTGTAAGAAATAGCATTTTCAGTACATTGGAAGACAAAAATATTTTCAGACATCTAACAAATCGTGTTAACACACAATTTTGTCATTGTCATTGTTTTAAGACAATTGTCACACACACTTTTCATTGTCATATGTGCAAAGTTTATGCATCTGCCAATGGCAGCATTGTCATAGACATTATTTCTAAATGCAACTCTGTATATACATAAATGATAAACAAACAAGTGCGCATTAATAAAATTTTTGGAAAAAAGTGAAAGAAAATTAAAGAATTAATTTAAGTGTGCATTGTTAAATTTTTTGGAAAAAAGTGAAAGAAAATTAAAGAATTAAATTAAAGTGTGCATTAATAAAATTTTTAAACACACACACAGAGCTGCACAACGAATTTGACAATGCCACACAACAATCTGACAACCGTGTAAACTGACAATTTCGGTTGACAGATAAATTAATTGTGTGACAATTGTGTGCAAATGAAATTGTTAGCTTTCTTACAGTCGTGTAAACTGACAATTTACCGTTTGCTAAAAGTTTTTCAATGTCAGTACATTGATAGCACATTGGTAGATATGACAACGTTGTAATATCTGACCATCGTGGACACATAGCTTTATGTTTGTTAATAGTACAGTATTGCAGCGCCTCTGGTGGTGAGTAGGTGCATTGATCAAAGCTTGATTTATAGCCATGAGTTAATTATTTTACTTCGGCGGCGTAAAAAGTAGCAAAAAATTCCTGAAAATGATCGAGGTAGTCTGAAAATAGGATCTATAACTCCGATCGTACTGGACCAATTTTGTCCATTTTCAATACCAAACATTTCGGTGGATCAAAGAATGATAAAATTTTCATTGTTCTATGTCTTTTTGTGGAAGCTCTATCGTGTCAATAAAAGGCTGACAGAAGGACCCAACTCTACCCCCATTTTTTGGTAGTGGGTATAATAAATAAAAATTGACAGAAAATGAACACTTATGTGAGTTAGCGTAGTGTGATTGTTGTAAGCAAACGATGTAATGTAGCTTCTGTGACGAATACTGGAGATCATCCCAGACTAAAAACTCCGAAGCTGGATTAATGATACACGAAATGAAAAGAATGGTTCGAAAACACCTAAACAAGCTGCTTATACTGTAAATAAAACCGTAAGTGAATGGACAGCCAGAAGAGTACTTGAAAAATTAGAATATGATATAAGGCAGCGTTAAGAAAGAAAAAGCCAGCTCTATCTGAGAAAATTATAAAAGCGTGTCTTGAATTCTGTAAAAAGTATGAGCATTGGACTGTAGAAGATTGGAAACGAGTCAGTTGGTCGCGAAAGAGACTAAAACTAAACGATTTCAATCTGATGGAAAGAAATAAAATCTATGCAAAGACAGCATGTGAAACAAACAATTAAACATGGTGGAGGTAGTTTGAGGGTTTGGGGCTGTTTCACTTGGTGGCAAAATGAAGAACAAATGAAGCTATAAAGAAAGAAGACTTTCGCAATATAAGCCCAACTCGTTTAACCGATTATGTGAACAGCAGCTCATGTTCTGAAAACGAAGGTATGAATGTATTAGTCAACATGGCAGTGGTCAACAGTTTTGTTTGAATGAACATGTAATTTTTTACTCCAGGTTGGTCAGTAATCAACTCCCGTTTCTTTTATCAGCATTTTGTTAATTTACTACTTGAATTACTACCTTAACATTCCACAAAAATCTGCTAATTAGATTTTATAGTGTTTAATTTAACACCTTTTATTTCTTTAACTTCTCAACAGTTTGATTCAGTATTTAAGTAATGAAAAAAATGTTTTTCATACTTCTCAGTTTGAAACAAAACTCATCATAAATTTTCAACAAATTGCAATTAAAAAACTCATTCGTTGAATTGGAAACACAAGGAAAAAGGTGTATTTTTATTAACTTTTTAATGAGTTTTGTAGTATTAAAAAAGGACTGTTTGCTGTATGTATTTAGTTGGAAGACTGCGAAAAAAAGAAAGAATTGTTCCAGCAAATATACTTGAGAAAATTGTAGCTAAAAATGTAGAAAACAAAACTAAAGAAGGTGGCTGAGAGATAAAAAAGGTAAGAGTGCGAGATGTGTTTGTCAAATTATGTTGGCACACCAGCTTCAGAGTTTTCAACACCCCCTCAAGAAGTTACTAATTTCACTTGTTTGCAACATGATTAATGATGAGTTATCATGAGTTTGCCAGCCAGACATAAGAATAGTCAAACTGTTTGTTTATAATTATTTATGCAAGAGACAGTGGGTGTTTCGTTATATTTTGAATTCTTTATGCCCTGACTTTAGTCTAGCCAAGAAAATCTATTTTAAATGAAGTAAGTACAAACATATTTTTGTTATTTTTTTTTTCTATTTTCATTACTGACTGGTAATTATTGGCTCAATTTGCAATGTGGTTTTTGCTTCATGCTGCATTTAGTACTAGAGTCATAATTTGTATGCACTACATTTCTGTTGCCACTTGCTGCAACGTTGTACTGTTGCCTTTTTGGTGTTTCCACAACAAACGAGGGTGGTATTTTTAGTCGCTGCTAATTAAACCTTGTTAAAGATAACAAATGATTCGAGCACACTTAAATGACTTTGACATTGTGCAGAAAAGTTTGGATTTTTATTTAAAAAGAACATTATTTTTATATAAACTTATTGCTGTAACCAGTGTCAGCCACGTGAGCGGCTGAGTTTTGCTAGACTCACTCATTTTACTTTATTTAGCAATTTAAATTGCCATAAATTTTCTATGAAATGTTGTGTTAAGAAAATTGTAAAATTTCAAAAATAAAAACCAGACTTTAATTACAAAGAACATTTGCTTAATTAGAAAAAGATACCAAAATAATAATAATGTCTAATTGAAGACTTTTGGTTTTTTAAAATAAATAATAAGAAAATGGATACTTAATCTCAGGTAAATACAAAGTACAAAATACAAAAGATTTTCGCTTATGTTTGAACAATAAAAAGACCTACGTTTCAAGCTAAAATTGAACAACATAAAGACCCGCGATTGAAGCTAAAATTGAACAACACAAATACCTACAATTGGAGCTAAAATTGAACAACATAAAGATCCGCGATTGAAGCTAAAATTGAACAACATAAAGACCCGCGATTGAAGAAAAAATTGAACAACATAAAGACTTACGATTGAAGCTAAAATTGAACAATATGATGACCCGCGATTGAAGCTAAAATTGAACAACATAAAGATCCGCGATTGAAGCTAAAATTGAACAACATAAAGACCCGCGATTGAACATAAAATTGAACAACATAAAGACTTACGATTGAAGATAAAATTGAACAATATGATGACCCGCGACTGAAGATAAAATTGAACAACAAACAGACCTACGATTAAAGATAAAATTGAACACTATGATGACCCGCGACTGAAGATAAAATTGAACAACATAAAGACATTCGATTGAAGCTAAAATTGAACAACACAAAGGCTTACAATTGGAGCTAAAATTGAACAATAAGAAGACCTACGTTTCAAGCTAAAATATAACAATATAAACCTTACGATTGAAGCTCAAATTGAACAACAAACAGACCCGCAACTGAAGATAAAATTGAACAACATAATGACCCACGACTGAAATTAAATTGAACAACATGATGACATTCGATTGAAGCTCAAATTGAATAACAAAAAACCTGAAACTAAAATTTAACTACATAAAGACCCACGACTGAAGTTAAATTTAACAACACAAAGACCTACGATTGAAGCTAAAATTGAACAATATGATGACCCGCGACTGAAGATAAAATTGAACTACATAAAGACATTCTATTGGAGCTATAATTTAACAACATAAAGAACATTGATTCAAACTGAAATCGAACAACAAGCAGACCTACAATTGAAGCTCAAATTGAAAAACAAACAGACTTATGATTGAAACTAAAATTGAACAACATCCTACAACTGAAGCTACAAGTAAACTTCAGAAGGACCTGACAAAAACGAAATTCTTTTTAGCAAAAGCTTATGTATTATGTTCGCATTTTATATGAACAATTCTTACTCCAAATATCCATCATTTCAATAGATTGTTGCAATTTAATAGAAAAACAATTTTATTTGTAGCATTTTTGGTGCGCAGTTATTGACCTAAATCTTCTCTTCGCTTTGATACGAGTTACAATTTTCAAATGTTTATTTTTCAGATTTGCAAATATTTCCTTTCAAACCAAAATATTCATTATAACACTTCTATAGTCTATTCAATATTCTTTAACGTTTTGTTTTTTTTTTTTCAAAAGACTTAAAGGGGAGGTTTTTTATTTCTTTATCCCAGTAAAAGTATTTCAAAAAAAAAAACTAAAATAAACAAATCTGTATTGGAAAAACAGGACTAAGAAAAGAAAGCAGTTTAATACATTTCCAAAATAAAAAAAATAAAAAGCATTTTCCTTATAATGTGTTTATTTAATAGATTAAAAGAGAAGTGCTTAAGTTTAACAAAAAATAAAAAAATCTAATAAATTCAAAAAAAAAAAGAAAGAAAGCTTTCGAAAAGGGGGAATAAAATAAATAAAGCATTGATTAAGGAAATAAATCTGTATAAGAAAAGAGAACTTAATAGTGTAGCTTGATTGTGGGGCAACTATTTGCTAAGCAACATTTAGCAGTTTTTTAAGATAAGTGGCCATTGTATGCAAACAAATTTGTAAGAAATTAAATTAAGCTTTTAAAAAAGAAAGTTTTTAAAAAAAATTAAAAATTTTGCCTACAATTTTATCTTCAATCGTAGGTCATCATGTGTTTCAATTTTAGCTTCAATTCTTGGTCATTAAGTTGTTCAAATTTAGCTTGAATTCTCGGTCATTATATCTTTAAACTTTAGCTTCAATCGTAGGGTTTTATGTTGTTCAATTTTAGCTTCGATCGGTTATTTTGTTGTTCAATTTTATCTTCAATCGTGGCCTATTATGTTGTTCAATTTTGTTTCTTGGACCAGCACTCAGGGGACGACTCATACTTATGCAATGCATTATGTTGGCACTAGGAAAATAGGTTATGGGAGGGAGGATGGAGGGAGTAGTATTTGTGAACATTTGACTTGAATTTTCCTATATTGAAAGTGACAGGGAATACTTCTGCTGGTAGTTTATTCCACATACGGACAGTACGGCTAAAGAACGAATTTTCCCTTGTAGTTTGTTGTGCGATGAACTGTCCAAGCGATCACAAATGGGTGAGCCCAGACTGACGAACGTGTATTACGCACAAAACTGTGTGTTTCAGAAACAAGTTCCCTGATTTCAGCAGAACACATTCCATTATAGTATCGATAGAACAGTGAAACACAACCGACAGCGCGACGATACTCCAATGAATCAATAGAGTTGGATACCCTACTGTCACCGATCAGCATCTTCGCCCTCTCCTGTACGCCGTCGAGTAACTCCAAACTAGACATTGAAGCACCGGCCCATACATGAGAGTTGTATTCCATTTTTGGCCGTGTAAATAGTAAGAAGATCAGATGGAGTGAAGTAATTTCTACACCGTTTTAAAAAACCAAGGCACTTGAGCGCTTCTTTCGACACTTGAAAAATGTGTTTGTTCCAGCGGACATAACACTGGATTCTCATGCCTTGAACGTCAAGAGCGTCTGATTCCTTAATATTTACACCGCCCATTAAAACAGATGAAACAACATGATCTGTTGTGCGTTTATGCGTTAATAAACAACACTAAGTCTTACGTGCGTTAAAATCGACTCTATTCGCAGAACCCAATTCCGAGATTGTCTTAAGATCTCGGTTCAGCATATCATTCATATTTTGTCTCATTTCCCCAATCTCCAAAGGGTTTGGTCTTATGGTTAAATGAGTATGAATGGCAAATATAGATAGGGTTCGAAGGTTGACCTAGAATGTCATTTATAAAGATGAGAAATAAAATGGGAGAAAGAACGGAGCCTTGCGGTACCCCTAAATTAATCTTGAACTCATCTAATGAGATTCCATCCATAACAACTCGTATAGTGTGATTTCTAAGGAATATTGTTAAATTTTAGCTTGAATCGTGGGTCATTTTGTGGGTCAAGTTTATCTTCAATCGTAGGTCATCATGTTGTTAAATTTTAGCTTCAATCGTAGGTCCTTTAAGTAGTTAAATTTTAGTTTTTTTTTTAAGATTAAAAGATATCTATCATTAATCTTCCTTTTCATACAATTTACTTGACAAGACATTTCCAATTAAATGAATGTTTCCAACACCTTTTGTGTTATAAACAAATTTTAATCATTCTACCCCACTGCCACCCTTCCCCCTGCCTCAAATCTACAAAATAATTACAAAACAAAAAGTCAATTTTAAGAAAAGGTCATTTATTTTCCAAAGACAAAAACCAAACAAAAAAAAAACTCCACTTAAATTTTATTTTCATTTGAGTGAAACAAACAAATAAAATGAAATGAAAAAAAAAATCATAATAAATTCCACAACTTTGCGCCTCATCAACTTGAATTAAACAAACAATCAAATTGTTAAACACAGATCTAAATCGCATAAGAAGAGTGTTAAAAAATACCCATAGAAGTGGTGCGAGAAGCTGACAGTTGTAGTGGCTGTAAATTTAAAGCGGGGGAATGCAATTGAAACTGAACATGTTGTGTTATGAGCTATAAGAATTGTATGCTATTGTTTCTAGCTATTTTTTAAATCCCCCAGGGTAACATACGCACAATATTAAACAGAATACATACATACATACATACATACAAAAAACTCTCCCTTTTGACAACAGAAAACCGAAAAAAGCATCCCTTCCCTTGCAATATACATATGTATTCGAAAGTAGAAAAATAAAACAGCAAGTGCAGTGAGGCTTTTCAACTTTTTTATGCTTTTAGTTTCATTCAAGTTGTAAAGTAATTTTTATGCAGACGATAGAAAAAACAGCTACCTAGATGAATTTGTTAATGAAACGTGAGTGAGTGGAAGAATTGTAGAATGGTGGTGACTCATACTGTTAGATTTTGAGGAATTCCCTTTCGTTTTTATGCCCCTGTATTGGGCACAAAAACTTTTTGCCAAGAATTGCCTAAGCCTGTGTAATCCTCCAAAGGGAATAAAATTGGACGTTGAAAAACGTTTACGGAATTACAAAATAGTTCAAGTAGAGAAAAAACAAAATGTTACCAAGTTTTATTGCATGCATATTTTTAGGCGTTAAAGCCTGAGCATATTTTTGCCGGTAGTCTTTACATAATTTCTATGTAAAATTTACCGGCTTTTGTTGTTGCTGTTGTGTTACTATTGTGGGGATTTCCTTAAATTTTCTTCTTTCTGTTTTCAAGGTCTTGGCCAAATAAATGCGTGGGGAGTTTTTAAAACAACCCAAAGCAAGCCACCCTCTTTGCTGTTGCTGGAGCGTTTGGGTATATACAAAATAATCACTATGATACGGATGATGATGATGATGACTAGCATACACTTTCATAAGGGGTGTTGAACTATAAATTGAACTTTTGTAACATTTTAACAATTTTTCATGTAAAAAGAAAAAGAAAAACGCTGACAAACCTGCCTTTAACTGCAACCCTTGTTGTCTGCTGGCTCCAATAATAAATTAAATTTGAATCTTGCCAAGATTAACTAGATTGCCTTTATAGAATGAGTAATGATGTATGAATAAGTATTTCTATGGATTTCTGTGCAAATGAAATGCAATTTAAACGTATTACGTACTTGCTCTTTGCAATGGATATGAAAGAAATAAAATATGAAAATATATTTAATGAATTCTTATATGTTTTAGGCTATTTTTTCATTATGCTACATAAAGATTGAAGCTAAAAGTGAACAAGATAAAGAACAACGACTCAAGCTGGAATTGAACTACATGAAGTTTTCCGATCGAAGCTAAAATTGAAAAACATGCAAATCTGTGATTGAAGCTAAAAGTGAAGAAAATAAAGACCTACAATTGAAGATGAAATTGAACAATATGGAGACCTACAATTTGAATTTCGAACTTCCGATTCAAGCTTAAATTGAACAACATCAAGATCAACGACTCAAGCTGGAATTGAACCACATGAAGACTTCCGATCGAAGCTAAAAAAGATCAATAATTTTAGCTGGATTTGAAACTCATGAAGAGCTCAGACTGAAGCTAAAATTGAACAACAAAACGACACACGATTAAAGCTGAAATTTAGTAATAGAAAGACTTAAGGTTCAAGATAAAATTGAACAATAAGACCCCTACAATTCAAGCTTAAATTAAACAACATCTAAACCCACGTTTTAAGCTGGAATTGAACCACATGAAGACCTTCGATCGAAGCTAAAATTTAAAAACATGCAAATCTGCTATTGAAGATAAAATTGATCCACATGAAGACCTCCGATTGAAGCTAAAATTGAATAATGAAAGACTTAGGATTCAAGATAAAATTGATCCACATGAAGACCTCCGATTTAAGCTTAAATTGAACAACAAAGATCAATAATTTAAGCTGGATTTGAAACTCATGAAGAGGTCCGATTGAAGCTAAAAAAACGACACACGATTAAAGCTGAAATTTAGTAAGAGAAAGACTTAAGGTTCAAGATAAAATTGAACACTATAGACCCCTACAATTCAAGCTTAAATTACACAACATCTAAACCCACCATTCAAGCTGGAATTGAACCACATGATAAATTACGATTGAAGCTAAGATTGAACAACATGATTAAAATTAAACAACATAAATACCCACAATTAAGCTGGACACGCTTGTATGTTTTTAAATTCAAATGAATTACTATCATCCCTCTCGTGTTTAACAAAATGATTAGCATTTTCATGGATTAATTAAGCACTAATAATAGTAGCTAAAAACATAAATATTTAGACACAATTAAAGAAACCGAATAAATTTAACATCAATTAAGCGTAGTATCCAAAGATAATTAACAACTGATCAGCACATTTCTCACAAATATTAAATGAATATAACGCAAAGTAAGAAACATCCTTTTAGATACTCCAACAGTAAGAGCTTCTAACCGGCCAACATTTAACAATAACTGACATATTCAGCTGTTCCCATTTAAACGATTAACGTCAATCTTTCTGAAAAAAAACACTACAACAAAAACCCATTTTTATTTCAAAGAATATTTAAAAAACCTACAAAACTGTTTTTGTTTTATATAAAATAAAAATAACATCTAATACCTTAGTTAAAAAAAAAAACAGATTGCAGATCGTTTAACCTGTCGTCATCAATTTCCAAACAAACATTTATTAAATACAACATTTTGAAGGCAACAACAACAGAAATCTAAAATCAGCAGGAGGAGCTAACATCCACAGCAGCTGTAAAACAAAAGAACTGAATATATAAGAGTTTTTCTTTTTTTTGGTCAAAAGTCATCTGGCGTTTGACCGAAATTCATTGCTTGTCTTAAGAATGAAAAACAAAATCTTCTTATAGTTGTTTTAATAAAACAAAAACACTAAAATTAAAATGAGTTTTTTTCAAGTGATCTTTTGTTTGTAAGAGGATTTATTTATTGTATGCAACCAAAATAAGATCCTTTAACGGTCGACCATGCTCACAATTATTGACTGCACAGCAGGTAAAAATCCACAACTGGTCATTTGAAGTGTGTGCGTAGCCACTTATGAATGTTGCATGATTATTATTCAAGATATAAGACCGTTAAATGAAAAAATATGCATTTCAGATGTTGCAGTACAATATGCCAGTATAATTTTTAAGCAAATTCATCTTTTAGTACCCTACTTTAGGATTTATGGAATAAAATAGTATATAAACAGCGACTTTTTATAAAGATAGGTTATGGGGATAAAGGCAACATTTTCTAGAGAAAAGTTGTCTGTTTCAAAGCAAATTTTTCAAAAGAGAAGTTGTCTGTTCCAGCAACTTTCAAAGCAACTTTTTCAAAAGAGAAGTTTTCTGTTTCAGAGCAACCTTTCCCAAAGAAATGTTGTCTGTTTCAAAGCAACTTTTTCAAAAGAGAAGTTGTCTGTTCCACAGTCTGTTTCAGAGCAACTTTCCTAAAGAAAAGTTTTAAAGAAACTTTTTCCTACAGAAAAGTTGTCGGTTTTAGAACAATGTTTGTCTATAAAAAAGTCGTCTGTTGCGGAGCAAATTTTCCTAAAGAAAAGTTGTCTGTTTTAAAGCAACTTTTCCCAAATAAAAGTCGTCTGTTTCAAAGCAATTTTTCCTAAAGGAAAGTTGTCTGTTTCACAGTAATTTTTTCTAAAGAAAAGTTGTCTGTTTCAGATCAACTGTTGCTAAAGAAAAGTTGACTTTATTACAACAACGTTTGTCTATAAAAAAAAGTCGTCTGCTTCGGAGCAACTTTCCTAAAGAAAAGTTTTAAAGCAACTTTTTCCAAAGAATAGTTGTCTGTTTCAGAGTAACTTTTCCTACAGAAAACTTGGCTGTTTTAGAACAACGTTTGTCTATAAAAAAGTCATGTGTTTCGGACTTCAGTTTTCTGTTTTAAAGCAACTTTTCCTAAAGAAAATTTGTCTGCTTCAAAGCAATTTTTCCTAAAGGAAAGTTGTCTGTTTCCGAGCAACTGTTGCTAAAGAAAAGTTGTCTGTTTTAAAGCAACTTTTCCTAAATAAAAGTTTTCTGTTTTAAAGCAATTTTTCCTAAAGAAAAGTTGTCTGTTTCAAAGCAATTTTTCCTAAAGGAAAGTTGTCTGTTTCCGAGCAACTGTTGCTAAAGAAAAGTTGTCTGTTTTAAAGCAACTTTTCCTAAAGAAAAGTTGTCTGTTTCAAAGCAATTTTTCCTAAAGGAAAGTTGTCTGTTTCAGAGCAATTTTTCTAACGAATAGTTGTCTTTTTTAAAGCAACTTTTCCTAAAGAAAAGTTATCTGTTTTAGAACAACGTTTGTCTAGAAAAATATTGTCTGTTTTAAAGCAACTTTTCTTAAAGAAAAGTTGTCTGTTTTAAAGCAGCTTTTCCTAAAGGAAAGTTGTCTGTTTCGGAGCAACTTTTCCTAAAAAAAGTTGTCTGTTTTTAAGCAACTTTTCCTAAAGAAAAGTTGTCTGTTTCGGAGCAACTTTTCCTAAAAAAAGTTGTCTGTTTTTAAGCAACTTTCCCTAAAGAAAAGTTGTCTGTTTTTAAGCAACTTTTCCTAAATAAAAGCTGTCTATTTCAGAACAACGTGTGTCTAGAGAAAAGTTTTCTGTTTCGAAGCAACGTTTATCTGCATCAGTGCTTGTTCATAAATCGCTATAGTGAAATCATTAATTCGACCACGTTTATTCATAATTTTTCTAACTCAAATTGTTTTTTTGTTGTTTTATGTATTAAAAAAAGACAGGTACTTTTAAGTTGGCTGCTCATTTGTAGCAACCATTCATATTTTATATTTTCGAAAATTGTTTAAATTATATGGTGGTTTCAAATTAAAAAAAAACAAAATTATACATAATTCTGCTCTTTTGCTACAAACTCCCCAAAAAGAAAGCAAAAGTATACAAAAGAATTTCATGGATTACTTCGAGTAAGAAGTGTGTGTGTGCTCTTAAGATTTCGATTAAAACACAAAAATATCAATGAAATCAACATTCGATATTTATTTTCAATTTTAAACCAATGAAAAAAAAAATCCGAAAAAAGTAACAAGAAAACCACGGCTGCTGTTTGTTTCTGCCGATCATACGATCATGTATGATTTAATATGCAACCAGCTTGGCAGCAGGAAGAACATCTCTACCACCAACAATCATGATCACGTTTTGTTCTTGTTTTTTTTTTTTGTTAACCAAATCAAAGATTTGTATCTTGATTTAAAAAAGGGCACTGTTGCTGGCTTAAAGTCTTCTAGCCTTTAAACTTCAAAATTTAATTAGAAACCATTTGGTCAATCGTTATCTAAGATTTTAAATCTATTGATTTTTTTTTTGTACAAACCTTGTTAGCCTGTAGTTTTTAACCAGGTATTTTTCATGTAATAATCCTTAAGTGTAATTATTGTGTTCCAAGAACGTGATACTGGAATGTTTAAATGTTAAAAACAAGGCCAATCAAAATCATTATTTATGTTGGTTTTATGAGTTGGTTTTCTATTGAACTGCATAGATGACAAGAACAAAATATCCATAAATGACACTTTAAGGAATTGTTTTGAGAAACGTGTGGGGCAGATGATTTTGAAATAGGGGAGGCTTTAACCACAATGTTATTATTCGGTTTTATTTATTGTTCTGAGAAGAGCTTGTCATTAAAAACTTTTAATTATATCGCATATAGTCAAGCGCATTTTTCTTTAAATCAAATCGTTTGTTTATAAACAAAAATGTATTTATGTTGGGGAATCACACATTTAATTACTACATTTAAATCTCTTCTTATTGCTATGCATTGTTTGGCAATTGATTTCGTGTTTAAGAATAAAGATTTGATTATTTTCTATAATACAGGATCAAGGAATAGAAGAAATTCGCTATGTTCAAATATATTGGCTAGTTAACGAGAATAGCTAGCATAATGGACTACTGGCCCCCTAAACCCTGCATCGATAGGAGATTAAAGGGGAATTCATTTGGGTAGTATTCTAAATACTGAGATATCAACTACACGGAAGGAATTATTTTCTAAATCACCAGAAAATATGGCTTGAATCAAGAAAATATTGCATGATTATCGTACAAGCCAAACATTTCTTATTACAA
This sequence comes from Bellardia pandia, assembly GCA_916048285.2. Taxonomy (NCBI): domain Eukaryota; kingdom Metazoa; phylum Arthropoda; class Insecta; order Diptera; family Calliphoridae; genus Bellardia; species Bellardia pandia. The sequence goes on along the minus strand of OU696531.1, from coordinate 92,665,223 downwards.
ACGTATGTGTGGCTTGATTCAAGCAAAAAGTTATGACTTAAATCGAACTACATATAATTTATTCATATACAGAAAAAAAAATTCATTTTAGTCCAATTTTCGATGACTCGTTCGAGCATTGCGATTGGTAACTGGCGAATGACACGCGTGATGTTTTCCTCCAAGGCACAGGAAAAAGTCTAACAGTGTGATATCACATGATCATGGTGGCCAATCGACCGGCAAAAAATGTGAAATTATGTGCGCGCCGAAGTGTTCTCTCAATAAATCCATTGATTGATGCGCCGAGATCACGATAACGGTCGCCATTGACGGTTACGTTCGCACCGTCATCATTTTTATATGGGCCGATGTTTCCACGTCTTTACAGCGTGCGGTCGAGTATTATCCAATAATGAATACTGGGTCTCAAAATGGGTGATGGTGTTGCGAATAGTACGCTCAGTAGGCCGATTATGTTGACCATAAGTTGGACGAAGTGCACGAAACACATTCTTCAAAGAACGTAAATTTTCGTAATAAAGCTGAACGATTTGTAAATGATATTCAGGCGTAAATATTTCCATTATAAATAATTTTATTCTATTTTCTTCGACCTGTTTGTATGATTTTTTATTAAATAATTTTTAAGCTTGAGGTCACTTTTTGTTTTTATAAAATATTTTTTATTATACCCTACACCACCATAGTGGGGAGAGTATATTCGATTTATGCCGATGTTTGTAACACCCAGAAATTTTGGTGCAACAACCACCTAAAAATATACCGATCGACTCAGAATCATTTTCTGTCCATGTAAAGCTTGTGCGCAGAGTACAGGTCGCAATTTTGAAGATATTTCGATAAAATTTGGTACGTGATATTTTTTCGGCCCAAGGATGAATGGGATTGAAACTGGTGGAAATTGGTCCATTATTTCACCTGGCCCCCATACAAATGTTCTCCCGAAATTGGGGTTTACTGATCATAAATGTTTGAATTGTGCAAATATCCAAACAAATTTTATCACAAATGAGTAATAAATGAAGCTAAATCATGTCTACAAATTTTGTGCAGATCGGCCCATAATTTATCATAGCTGTCATATAAAGCCCACTTCCGAAAATCACTTTAACGACCATAACTCTCTCAAACATCTTGGTATCCACATAATATTTAACACAAATATGTTTCATATATATAAAAATAATGTGGTATAATTTCATTATGATCGGCCCATAATTAGTGGTAGCTCCCATATAAGACCCACTTCCGAAAATCACTTTAAAGAGCATAACTCGCTCAAAAATGTCTAAAAATAATACGGTATAATTTTATTATGATCGATCCATAATTAGTCGAAACCCTCTCCGTAATTCACTTTATGCTCCATAAATCGTTTAACAGCATTTATATCGAGATAAACTTTAACACATTTACTTATATTTACAGACATCATGACTCTAAATTTTTGGATGATCGGTCCACAATAGGTTATATCTGCCATATAACGCCCATTTCTAAAAAACTGTTTTATAAAAATAATCTGTGTTCATTATAGATGTGTTATTGAAATCTGGATAGTGGTTAAAATCTCTACAATGTGTTGATAAAGCTGTTTTTTGTGTTGAATTATAATTTCTATATTTCTGGTCATGTCTATGTCCTGCTAATCTAGTTTTAAGTTTTGCCCCTGTTGTTCCTATATACATATATTTTGTTACATTGCTCGTAGTAGTTAAACAATAGTTAGTATTTTAGTTAACCAATGGTTAACTAATGACCGAGAATTCGGCCATTAGTGTAGAGCAAAAATATGTTATGACCACTGTGCTGGTATTAACGAACGGATTGTTTATATCGCTAACTGTATACAAAATTATTTGATCATCATTGCCTACGATTTGCGCCTAAGTTTCATTCATCATAATTTATTTAAAGTCACGTTTAATTAAATAATAGTTATTCCAAACATTTGTTTTTAGTTTTATACGATTTGCGTTTGATAAGCGCTTTGAATTCCAATTTATTGTTTTTGTTTAAACTTTAAAGGGAGACTGTTTGCTTAAAAACAAAAAAATTAACAATAATAATTCAGCAAAATATAATAATTAAGTGAGAAAAATAAGTTATAATTTTGTAGGTGTTGTTGTTGTTGTAGTTATTGCTACTGTTACTTATTGGCCAGAGATCTTGTCATTCATTCATTAAGACAATCTTTTATCGTTCGTTTGTTTGTTTTTGTAATTTATAGTTTCTATACATTTGTTGACTTTGACAAGTGTATGAATTTGGGGTAGAAGGGGAGAAAAGAATCTCGAACTGAAAGAACAGCGTTATAACATGATATTTAAACTTAAAGTTTTTATTAACTGTATTTAATATAAATGTAAGTTTTTAATAAAAAGCTTTTATGTTTAGAAAACTATCTTGTGGAATATGGGTGTTTCCATTTGTAAGGTGAACAAATACATTTGCAGTTTCATTATCTTTTTATTTTTCTCACTTACATTTGATAACTATTAAGGCTTAATTTGTTTAAATTTACTTAAAAGTTTATAGATTTAATAATTTTTATTTTTATAGAAAATCTTGCCCATTTATGGACTAGATTTAATTGTCACTTTAGAAGATTGAAGAGAAGTTCATTATTTTGGTAGTTTTGAGATTCGAACGAATGCGTGACAGACTTGAGGTACTGATATATTGGGTACTAATCTAATATTGGACACCAAAACTATTACTTTTAAGAACTTTTTAAGAACTTGCTTTATTATCAAACCATTTGCGCTGTGAACAAATATTGCGCAAGTTTAACTTCTCCTCAAGTATGTTTTCTCAGCTTGATCTGGTATTTTTTATAGAATATTTCATATTTGTTGGCATTTATTATGAAATCGATTGCAACGTGCTGCTTTTTGTATTGAACAAACAATTTAACTCCAAAATATTTACAGTTTCGAAATATTAACGACCTCTCAATTGTATTTATTCTTTACAAAATTTAAAATTGGGTTTAGAATAAATGTTTGATCACATACTATTAACTCTTTACTTTATGTACACAAGTGTTTCCGGTATTCCAAATAAATATATAATTTAAACTCATGTAACAAGTCTATAAAATGGTAAGATTTGTTACAAGAAATTTAGTTGCACTAATAACTTAAGAAAGTTAAGTTGTATTTAGAAGAATAATAAAAGAGAATTACAAAAAATGAATATTATAAAAATTGGATTGATATTCATGGGTAAGTAGTTCGCATTGAATATTAAAGTTATAGTGGAAAAATAATCTCATTTGTTTTTATTTGCAGCCTTTGGTATTTTGGCTAATGCTCGTCCTGGAATCTATAATGTCACAGCTATATGCCCCTTGGGAGTTGGAGAATTTATAGAAATCCCTGAGAAACTTTTGCCTTTCCTTAAACCAGAAAATTTAACCTCCTCTACTGTAAGCAGCCTCTGTCAAATTGTATTTGAGCCACTAGAAAAACCCATAGTAGCAGCGCAGCCAGAAACTGTTCCTGAACCTCCAAAAAATCCAACATATGTTGTGGAGGAGATTGACAAAAATATCTCGAATAATTTAAACAACTCTGATGAAATTAAAATACAGATCAACACATTAAATAAGAACAAGTAAGAGTTTTTATGCGACTGTGCCGATTCTTATATACCCACCAGCAAATCACCGAACTTTATAAACTATTGTAACGTAATTTCTATTTATTGTAGTTGAATTTCATCTCTATAACGATATTTATAAAAACTATATTCCATTTTGTTTAACATAAAATAAATTTATTAACAAAAAGCTCTAGAAAACTAATTTTTTTCTTTTCGAAACATCAATTGTCTCCTCTGTGGTTATTCTCGGCAGTTTCTTTTAACTGATCTCTGTAAAATTTTGGTTCGATATGGATGTTTATGTAGGTTAATGAGTTTTCGGGAGTAGTCCTCAAAAGGGAACTATGAAATATAACGGGCCAATCATCATGAAATTATGTAGGATGATTTATATTTATATGCAAATTATTTGTCTTGAATTTTAACGTAATAATGATATTTTCAAGAGATTTCGGCGCATTTATGTAAGTGATTTTTCGCAGTGGACTTTATATGGGGTTTACGCTCAAATATCGACCGGTGATCATGAAATTTGTGACGATGATTTAAATGTGTATTTGGATTATTTTTGTTGAATATCTACTTCGCAGTGATTTTTATAAAAGATTTAGTGGCATTTAAGTGATTTTCGGAAGAAGGCTTTATATGGGGGACTATGGTCAAATATGCAACAATCATCATAAAATTTGGTACGACGATGATTTAGATTACTTTTGTTTTGAGTAAATATGGGCCATTGCAAACAAAATATCGTTTTAAGATTTCACTTTGCATGAAATATATTTTTGGTGAATTTTCTATGAATACTTCTATTTTATAGACATAATGTATGCTGACGATGTTAAAATTTGTTTTCGAGCTTCTCTAAATTTTTGGATCAAATATATCTCCAATCCGATCTCAACAATTTCTTTTTGTGGTACAGTCTCAACTTAATGGAATTAAATTTAAAAAAAATGTAAACTTATGCGTTATTCACAATTATTATTTTTAGTCGAACTGTTAATTTTAAATTTTTGATATATTTCTTTAGTCAGGCTCGAGTTCATTAAATTTAATTTTCATTAAATTATTATTTTTACTGAAGGTAGGAATTGTTTTTACAACATGAAATCTTATTAAAATGTTTTATTGATAATTTTTCTTGGCTGAGCTGGGGATTGAACCTGGGTTAAATTTACATGTTTCGAGAATCACCACATTCTCTTATCAGAATTCATTGCGTTCTAACCTCTGCACCACTGCGTTATTCAAGAAGTAAGTCTATTCCTGCTAATTAAACGTTGGAGTATTACCGGTTTGAAATTGTTGAAAATGTTCTTGATCTAGGAATTTTACTAGACAACAAATTAAACTTTGTTTCGCACATTAACATGATGATAAATAAAGCTAGAGGTGTATTTGCATTTATAAAGCAATAGGCTAAGGAATTTTATGATCCCTATATGACAAAACAACTTTACATTTCCTTAGTAAGACCTATATTGGTATATGGCTCTATTATCTGGGATCCTTATTATAATATTCATATTCAGCGTATAGAGTCTGTACAGAAACAATTCTTACTCTTTTGTCTACATGGGTTACCTTGGAATCATGATATTAACCTTCCATCATACATCGATAGACTTAAATTGATTAAATTACCAACTCTATCTACTATGCTTAATGTAACATTTATGATCAATATAATTAATGGTGAAGTCTGCTCCGAGTTCCTTGTAAATAATGTTACTTTTAATGTTCCTCAACGATTTTCACGCCATTTAAAAAAAATGGTTTTCACGCCAAAAAAAATCTGGAAAATCTGAGAATTGATAAAAATCTATTTTTTTTTTTAAAGTTGACGTGATACATTTCCACGAGTCTGCCTAAAAAATTCAGCTCGATTGGATCACGGAAAAAGGGTTAAAAATCGATTCACAGTCTTTCACACAGGCGGACAGACGGACACTACGAACTTTATATCAGGGACCGGAAATAAGAGGTTTTTTTAAATTTTTGAAGAAATAAATCATACATAAATGAACATCGTAGAAAACTTTTAATTACACCATCATGATTCTTAGGCGAAATGCATCCAACATATTGCATGATTTTTAAATTTTTGATTTTTATTTTAACAATCAAAAATAAGAGTCGTTTTTGATTTTTATATTTTTAAATGAAAAATAAAAGTTATTTTTGATTTTTATATTTTTAAATGAAAAATAAAAGTTATTTTTGATTTTTATATTTTTAAATGAAAAATTAAAGTTATTTTTGATTTTTATATTTTTATATTTTGTTGATGCCGTATGTATTATAATATTCTGCTTCATTCAAATTTCTGTATGAATATAATTTATTATGTGACTTATCCATTATCAGCTATAAAAACATGAATGCATAGAAATAGCTTATAAGTTTTGGCTGCCATTCAAGTCAGTGTTAAGAGGTTGTTTTCAGGTGTTAAATTTTACCATCATAATTGATTTTAAATGTTCCTCAGATAAATTATATCTCAAATCTCCCAATATTAATCTGAATGCTGAAAATGACCTTTCTACACTGACTTGAGTAGCAGGTACAGAATGAACAATTAAGGCTAATTTTCGAAGCCATGAAAACACAAATTTTTTGTTCTCAAAATATTCCAATAAATTAGCAGAAGTATCGAAACGCTTTTCATTGTAATTGTCTATTTCAAAATAAGCTTTGCGGACGCTGTCATTTATTGTCGTAGGAGTATCATCGTCGTCCGAAGACGAATAATTCATCTCCATTGACCTTAAACCGTCTGCTAAAACAGATCGACAGCTTGCAACGGAGCTTTCATCTATTACAAATAAGTTTTCTTCAACAGGTGGCGTACCGCGTACCTATGTCACGAATTTTGAATTGATTTCTATTATTGATATAAAAATATAAAAATCAAAAATAACTCTTATTTTCTATCTAAAAATATAAAAATCAAAAATAACTTTTATTTTTCATTTAAAAATATAAAAATCAAAAATAACTCTTATTTTCTATCTAAAAATATAAAAATCAAAAATAACTCTTATTTCTTGATTTTTTTGATAAAAGTCATAAGAGTTACGGTCCCTGCTTTATATTTTATATATAAAAAAAAATAATTCTGACGTGTACATGAAAATTGCCGATACATGTGTATCTTTTACTTCACTTTACCGTTTTTGTTTAAACTTTTGTTTTTGTTAAACTTTAAAGGGAAACTGTTTGCTTTTTATTTTTTTTAAATATTTTTAGGACAGAAAATGTTTGTTTTGAAACATAATTATAATTAACAAAGACAAACTGCGAAGCTTTTGGCTTATCTGCAGAAAAAACCCAGAGTCTTTGGCGGGAATCGAACCCGCAACCCTCTGACTGATAGTCTGCCACACATTCGACTAGTCTATCGGGGCACCCGTTTTTATTAACTGTATTTAATAAAAATGTAAATTTTTAATAAAAAGCTTTTTTGTTTAGAAAACTGTCTTGTGGATTATGGGTGTTTCCATTTGTAAGGTGAACAACTACATTTGCAGTTTCATTATCTTTTTATTTTTCTCACTTACATTTGATAACTATTAAGGCTTAATTTGTTTAAATTTACTTAAAACTTTATAGATTTAATAATGTTTATTTTTATAAAAAAATTTTTACCCAGACTGGACTAGATTTAATTGTAACTTTAGAAGATTAAAGAGAAATTCATCATTTTAAGTTTTGAGATTCGAACGAATGCATTGAATCCTTCAGACTTGAGGTACTGATATATTGGGTACTAACTAATCTAATATTGGACACTACAACTATTACTTTTAAGAACTTTTTAAGAACTTGCTTTATTATCAAACCATTTGAGATCTGAACAATAATTGTGCAAGTTTAACTTCTCCTCAAGTATGTTTTCTCAGCTTGATATGGTATTTAGTTTAGAATATTTCATATTTGTTGACATTCATTATGAAATCGATTGCCAGGTGCTGCCTTTTGTATTGAACAAATAATTTAACTCCAAAATATTTACAATTTCGAAATATTAACGACCTCAATTGTATTTATTTATTTTCTACAAAATTTGTAATAATAGTTTAAAATTAAAATTAGAATAAATGTTTTCATATACTATTTACACCAAGATATGATTTAAACTCATGTAACAAGTCTATAAAATGGTAAGATCTGTTACAAGAAATTTAGTTGCTCTAATAACTTAAGAAAGTTAAGTTGTAGTTAGAAGAATAATAAAAGAATATTACAAAAAATGAATATTATAAAAATTGGATTGATATTCATGGGTAAGTAGTTCACATTGAATATTAAAGTTATAGTGGAAAAATAATCTCATTTGTTTTTATTTGCAGCCTTTGGTATTTTGGCTAATGCTCGTCCTGGAATCTATAAAGTCACTGCTATATGCCCCTGGGGACTTGAAGAATATATAGAAGTCTATGACCAACTTTTGCCTTTCGATAAACCAGAACATTTAACCTCCTCTACTGTAAATAGCCTCTGTCAAATTGTAACAGTTCAGCCAGAAACTGTTCCTGAACCTCCAAAAAATCCAACATTTGTTAAGGAGGAGATCAATAAAGACTATCCCCAAAATATTGGTAGATCTCTTAATATACACGTTGCGGCTAATGTTGACAGAAATATCTCGTATAAAATAGACGAGTCTCCAATTGTTACATATAATGGAGTACGGCTGAGTAAATAATAAGTAAGAGTTTCTATTCGACCGTGCCGATTCTTCTATACCCACCAGCAAATCACCGAACTTCATAAAATATTGTAACGTAATTTCTATTTATTGTAGTAGACTTTAATCTTTATAACGTTATTAATAAAAATTATATTCCATTTTGTTTAACATAAAATAAATTCAATACCAAAAAGCTCTAGAAAACAGATTTTTTCTTTTCGAAACATCAAAATTGTCTCCTCTGTGGTTATTCTCGGCAGTTTCTTTTAACTGATCTCTGTAAAATTTTGGTTCGATATGGATGTTTATGTAGGTTAATGAGTTTTCGGGAGTAGTCCTTAAAAGGGAACTATGAACTATAAAGGGCCAATCATCATCAAATTCTGTAGTATGATTTATATTTATATGCGAATTATTTGTCTTGAATTTTAACGTAATAATGATATTTTCAAGAGATTTCGGCGCATTTATGTAAGTGATTTTTCGCAGTGGACTTTATATGGGGTATACGCTCAAATATCGACCGGTGATCATGAAATTTGTGACGATGGTTTAAATGTGTATTTGGATTATTTTTGTTGAATTTCTACTTCTTAGTGATTTTTATAAAAGATTTAGTGGCATTTAAGTGATTTTCGGAAGAGGGCTTTATATGGGGGACACGGTCAAATATGGACCGAAATTCACAAAATTTTTTTAGTATGAGTTTTGTGTATATTTGTGTAATCTATATAAATATAAATCTATATATTTACAAGATATATATAAAAATAAATGGCTTTTTCGGATGTGGTCATCATATGGTATCCATGACCAATTATGGGTAGATCTTCATAAAATTAAGTACAACAATTTATTGGTCTATAAGGATTATTTGTGTCGAAGTTTAACATGATAGGGATATTTATACCAGATTTATGCGTATTTAAGTAAATTTTGGAAGTAGAATTTATATGGGGTCTATGGTCAAACATTTCTTTTCACATGACACTTATTTTTGCTAAATTTCGTATTAATATTTCAAGTTTAAAAGCATTATTTATTATTTATCATTGAGTCATATTTCACGAAGATATTTGTATGGGAGCTATGAGAAATCATGGAACTATTTTTACTATTTCTTCACTTTTTTCTTTTTTTATCATAAAAACAACGTCTACAAAATTTAATGGTAATATTTGCAATATTTTTTTTTAAAAAATTGACAGAAACATGTTTAAAAAAATCAAATTTTTATGAAGGTTGTCTCACATTTTGGTCCATAACTCTGGTTCTACTATAACGATTTTGTTGACTTTCAATACGAAACTGGTTAGGAGAATTATTAAGAGTTTTTGTAAACACTTTTCATTTCGGTTGTGATTTTTTTAGACAGACAGATAGACTGACAGACAGACAGACGTAGCTAAATCGACATAGAATTTTATAAGGATCAATAATATATATGTATAAATTGTTAGCTCCCAGATGAATTTTTCTCGGTGTTATACACGGAATGACCAGTTATGGTGGTGCAGGGTTTAATAATGTTTAGTTCTATAGAGTCTTGTCCCAATATAACCTATAGAATCCATTATGGACTAGATTTCATTGTCTCTTTAGAACAGTGAAGAATAGCTATGATTAGTATTTTTTATAATCAGGTATGTGATGGAAATCGAAAACGAGTGAGTTTTAGAAGTTAATTTTTTTGTAATATTTCTGTATTGAATAGTTTTATCCCACAAAGATAATTTGCTATTAAAGAGAATCTTAAAAATCTTTAAAAAAATTTATTAAAAATACTTTAAAATGGACTTCAAAAACTCACTCGTTTTCGTTTTCGATTTCCATCACATACCTGTATATATTTGTTTTCCTAAATAAATTTGACTTGATTTTATCTTTGCGACATTGTTTAACTGATTAGAGTCAGGGATGCAAAAGTTGGTACAATTGAACTTTTTTTTAGTACTATTTAAGTGTCAAAAGTACAACCCCAATGACTAATTTAGGACAATTTAATTTTTTTTAAATATTTCAAGAATTGCTAAAGGAATATTATACATTCCACATTCATCTGCAAATGTATTTCTCGTATCAAAATATAATAAAAACCAAACAGAGGAAAATACTATTTGTTTCGACTGTCTGCAATCTATTTCAAAAAAAGGATTTGCTGAAGTCATCTAATTTGTGCTGCTACAATTTAGAAATGAGTAAGAATTTATTAGCATATGCCATAAATAATACTTTTATATTCAGATCTCAACAACTAATAGTCTTTATGTACTTTTTGAAATTAACTCCCTGGCCCACGTGTCGAACGATAACGTTCGCTTAGATAAGAGTTAAGACACAAACTTTTTATCGTATCTATTTTTTACTCAATCAAGTTTGTTTATTCCACAATCAGGTTTGTGTCTTAAGTCAAACGTTATCGTTCGACATCGTGGGCCAGGGGGTAAAACATTAATATTAATATTTATCTACGACTGAATTTTAATGTGCTTTTTTATTAATTGTAAAGATTTTTACACAGATAAAAATGTACAAATGAATTGTTATGTACGTTTTTAGTTGATTTTTAATAAAATATATTAAAAAACTAAGAAAAGATTTAGTACAATTGGGCTGAAAAAAGTACACTTTATCTTGAAATTTAATACAATTTGTAAAATCTTATTTTGCATCCCTGATTCGAGTAGCAATGGCTTTAAGAGTGTTGCAAATACCACTGACTAGTCCGATTTCTTAAACCCAACTTAATGTACTACAAACCCTTTCCTCAAGTATGCTTGATCTGGTATTTAGTTTAGAATATTTCATATTTGTTGGCATTTATTATGAAATCGGTTGCAAGGTGCTGCCTTTTGTATTGAACAAACAATTTAACTCCAAAATATTTACAGTTTCGAAATATTAACGATCTGAATTGTATTTATTTATTTTCTCCAAAATTTGTAATAATAGTTTAAACTTAAGTTTAGAATAAATGTTTGATCACATACTATTTACTCTTTACAAGTGTTTCCGGTATCCCAAGATATAATTTAAACTCATGTAACAAGTCTATAAAATGCTTAGATATGTTACAAGAAATTTAGTTGCTCTAATAACTTAAGAAAATTAAGGTGTAGTTAAAATAATAATATAATAAATAAAATTGTGTATTACAAAAAATGGATATTTTAAAAATTGGATTGATATTCATGAGTAAGTAGTTCACATTAAATATTAAAATTAAATTTTGAAAAAATAATAATATGTATTTGTTTTTATTTGCAGCCATTTGTCTTTTGGTTTATGCTCATCCTATAATTTATACAGACACAAGACCCTATAAACTTGGACAATATAGACATCTCGCTGAAGTTGAGAATGATGATGACAAAGATGATATGGAGGAGATCAATGAAGAGCTTCCCTAATATGAGTATGATGATGAAAGCTCGAGATTGGAAGAGAAATATATCTAACACTGTAGTGTTCTGTGATAAGAATGTACACAACCAAAAAAATTTAAATAAACCAAAGAAATAAAACATTTTTAAGTCAAACTGTGTAAATTTACTGCTCTTCTAGAACCACATTTTATTGGAATTTATTAAAGCATTCTCAACTAGCTTGAGATATTTAGAAATGATGTGCAAATTGTTTTTTAGTTAGTGACTTTTGTTCAAAATTGCCAAAATTGTCAACACCTATGATTGAAGTCTCAGTATGCACTAGATTTCTATAGAAAATCTTTGCCCTTTATGGAATAGATTAAATTGTCTCTTTAGAAGATTGAAGGGTAGTTCATTCGGATGAATATATAATATGGGACACAAAATCTGTTACTACTTTATAAGTTACTGTCTGTTGAACATTGGCTCATTAGCTTTTTGTTTTCCTAAATAAATTTGGCTTGATTTTATCTTTGTGACATTTGTGATGGCGAACATTTGTTTTATAATTTTTAAGATTTTTTTTGTTTGTGTGTAAAACAAATTAACTATATAAATCTATTTTAAATGTTATTAACATTTAATTTTTGTTTGATCAAAATTGGCTTTGATTTAGTTTTTCGATGAACTTAAAAATTTCAAAAAAGAACATTTATTATTCAAACATTTCAATAGACTAGAACAGTCGCGGATATAAAGTTTTTTTATTATATAATTTTATTCACCAGGTTAATAAATTTTGAATTCCAAAAAAAAAAACTGTATTAAGAAGAAAACTCACATAGATAGGTAAGAATAGGTAAGAATAGTATTGAATTTTAATGATACATACACGTAGAGAACACCATGGTTGTGGTAATCATAATCTAAGAGCCACATATTATGATAAGATTTATATTTATTATCGTATTATAATATATATTTTAAAAAAATTTAATCGAAGTTGCCTTCAAGTTAAATATACAATTTATTTGAAAACATTTATTTGAAAATAAATTGTATACACTACATTTATTTTTGAATATTTCTGATGTATGTTTTACATAGCCTTCCGTTGGAAGGCATATTTAACTTGAAGGCAACTTCGATTAAATATTCTTAAAATTTGTTTATTAATATTCGCAAGAGGAATAATTCTCATATAAATTATAATATATAATAATCATAGTATGATCTAAAGCAATTATATTATGATAGTATTTTATCATAATATGTTAAATTAATATCATTTTATTTTTACTATTTGTCAAATTATGATTTTATAAGTATCATAATATGAATGCAAAATTTTGCAATGGTACCCAGTGAAAACATTATTTCTAATGAAGACACAATTATTTTAGTATTTCGTATATAGTGGGCCTTATATGGGAGCTATGACTAATTATAGACTGATCATAATAAAATTGTACCATATTATTTTTATAAATAAGAAACATAATTGTGTTCAATATTATCACATATCACACCACCCTTTAATATTACTATTATATTTTTTTGTTTTCCAAGAGTTTAATAAAAAATCGAGGAAAGCTTTTAAAAGCTTAACACAATTTTTATAGAAATTTAACTATTTTTAAGGAAATCATAAAATTATTGCTAGTTTAATATCTAAAACCAATTATTCTTTGTTTGTTGAAATTTTCGTGAAATTAAAAAAACCTTTTAAAAGCTTTAATTAATTTTGTAACAAATTTTAATTTTTTTAAGGAAATCGTAAAATTATTGATAGTTTCTAATATTACAACTTTTTTTGTTTTTCAAGTGCTTACTTATAAAATTAAAAAAAAAAGCTTTTAAAAGCTTGACAAAATTTTGTAAGGAATTTAACTTTTTGTAAAGGAAATTATAAAAGTATTGCAAATTACAAATATTGCAGCTATTATTTTTTACTTGAAAAATTTATTAAATTTTCAAAATGTATAAAAAGCTTTTAAAAGCTTAATACAAATTTTAGCTTTTTTTTAAGGAAATCATAAGATTAATGAGAATTTGAAATATTGTAACTATTTGGGTTTGTTTTTACAATTTTTACTTGAAAAATTTATTAAATTTTTAAAATGTATAAAAAGCTTTTAAAAGCTTAATACAAATTTTAGTTTTTTTTAAGGAAATCATAAGATTAATGAGTATTTGAAATATTGTAACTATTTGGGTTTGTTTTTACAATTTTTACTTGAAAAATTTATTAAATTTTCAAAATGTATAAAAACCTTTTAAAAGCTTAATAAAAATTTTAGCTTTTTTTTTTAAGGAAATCATAAGATTAATGAGAATTTGAAATATTGTAACTATGTATTTGGATTTGTTTTTCAAATTTTTACTTGAAAAATTTATTAATTTTTTAAAATGTAGAAAAAGCTTTAAAAAGCTTAATACAAATTTTAGTTTCTTTTTAATGCAAATCATAAGTTTAAAGATTGTTCCAAATATAATAAGTATTTTGATTTGTTTTCCAATTAGTTACTTGCAAAATTTAACAAAAGCTTTTCTTTATTTCTATTTCTTCAGAATTTTTCTTTTTTTACAAAAAAAAAAAAAAAAAAAACACGTTGAACATTTAACCTTAAAAGCTTGCAAATGTTGTCTTAATTTGAATTGATTTCTATACATTTGATCTTGAGTTTAACAATTTATTGTCTGCTGATAAAAGATACGGAGCAGCATTCAATCGTAAACTCAATATTTATCTAACTAATCTCTACTGACATTTGCTTAAAGAGCAATCATTTGTTTGACATTGTTTACTCTTACAAGGGTTTTGCAAGATCAAACAGCATCAAATAAATTAAAACTTAATATTTGGTGTGTCCTGTTCTAAATAAACTAAGTTTTTTTTAATAAATAAACGAATTCAAATATATGTTATTTAGCGGTTACGTGTTTTTCGGCAAATATTTGCCAAGTGTGAGCGTACCTTAAGAGTGTTGGAAATACCGCTGACTAGTTCCATTTTTTAAACCCAACTTAATTTACTATATTCTTTGATAAAATGTTAAAAAAAAAAAGTGAAATGTGAAGCAGTGGTGAGTAAGTTTTTCACATTGGAGTTGGTTTCAGTAGAGGTTCGGTAAACTTGCTTTACTATCAAACCATTTGCGCTGTGAACAAATATTGTGCAAGTTTAACTTCTCCTCAAGTATGTTTTTTCAGCTTGATCTGGTATTTAGAATATTTATTTATTTAGAATATTTCATATTTGTTGGCATTGGTTGCTAGGTGCTGGCTGCTTTTTGTATTGAACAAATAATTTAACTCCAAAATATTTACAGTTTCGAAATATTAATTAAATAATAGTTTAAAATTGGGTTTAGAACAAATGTTTGATCACATACTATTTACTCTTTACTTTATGTATACAAACAAGTGTTTTCGGTATTCCAAATAAATATATAATTTAAACTCATGTAACAAGTCTATAAAATGGTAAGATCTGTTACAAGAAATTTAGTTGCTCTAATAACTTAAGAAAATTACGTTGTATTTAGAAGAAGAATAAAATTTTGTATTACAAAAAATGAATATTAAGAAAATTGGATTGATATTCATGGGTAAGTAGTTCACCTTAAATATTAGAATTAAATTTTGGAAAACTAATCTTATTTGTTTTTATTTGCAGCCTTTGATATTTTGGCTTGTGCTGATCCTGTAATTTATACAGGCACAACTATAAGCCCCTATGAACTTAGACACGTAAAACCTCTGAAAGCTCCTAAAGTAAAACATATTACCGCCACTACAGTTAGCCCCCTTGAAAATGTACTAGAAAGACCCTTCTTAACAGCAGATCAGCCAGAAACTGTTACTGAACCTCCAACACAACAAACAAAGTTAAAGGAAAGGATTTTTATCGATGAGAATGGCAATAAAGTAGATTACGATAAAAATCTATACTTTTGTACAAACTGTTGTGAGGAGAAAGGAAATGGGAATAAAATCAACAAGAAATTGATTTTCAGTATTATTAAGATGAAAACTGTTGAATTAAGTGACAATGATGATGATGACGAAGAGTCTCAATATGCTGATGTATATGATATGGAGGAGATCAATGAAGAGGATCTCTAATATGTATATGTATGATGATTTTGCTGATGAAATAAATGTATATGTATGTGTATATGATGATAAAGGCTCGTAATTTTCTAAAGAATAAATTTAACACTGTTGTGTGCAAAAAAAACAATGATTGAAACTAAAATTGAACTTTGTAAAGACCTACGATTGAAACTAAAATTGAATTATAAATCTAAAATTGAAAAATAAATTTGTAGGATAAAACTACAATCACCCCTATCGTGAATAAAAATACCACATGCAATTTGTTCCCTTGTCACACTTTTCCTATTAAAATTCAATGTTAAAAAAATAAAAGGGAACAAATTTCATGTGCAATTTTTATTCACGATAGGGGTGACTAATTCATATTCCCTTGCTCTTTTCAAAATATCGGCTGTGTAAAACCATAAATTCCTTAAAGCCTTAAATGCACAGGGATTCAGAACTTTGCGAAAAATATTTTTTATTATACAAAAAACCAACAAAAAAAAATAATAACTGCGTTTAAATTTAAAAAAAAATATTGTTTTTTCTTTATTAAATTTAAAAAAAAATATTGTTTTTAAATTTAATGACGAAAAAACTAATTGTATCCTTTAAAATACACCAGGCACTCCCCGCATAGAGCACAAAAACACATAAGAGAAACAACAACTATTTTAGATTTTAATAACAAAAAATTTATCTTTCATAAGTTTTATTTAATAGATATAAGTTAAAAATATACAAATATAATTTTTATGGGTTGTGATAATTAAAAATAAAAAAACATAGTTTTTCTTAGTCGTAAGACATAAATTTAGTTGACATTTACTGCAAAGTTGATAATATTTCGTTACTTTGCAAATAAATACAGGAATTACAATGTTTTTCCTGGTTGTATCGTTAAAGATACGTTATGCATTTAAGGGTTAAGTCTCTTCACCGTTCACAACACTAAGTGTTTTGATGTTGTATGTAGTAAACTGTGATTACGATTCACAACACTTATTAATTATTGTTTTATTTTAATTATTTATCAGCTATTTATATTATTATTTACAACTGGTGTTGTAGTGTCGTAAGAGTTTGAAGTGGTCCCAATTTACAATAATTGTACAAATGTTGTATATAATTTATGTATGCAACACATATGTTGTTACATATGACTATTTCAATTGCATTAACTTTCAAAATCTTCCTCATCTTTCAGGTACACGATATGACTGCATTGTAATAGATGCAATTGTACCATTTGACCGATGATCATCTAAATTGTATTAAACTTTATTATTTTATTTCGCAAATTTTGCTAATCCTAGATAAACATTTCGGCGGTTTAACAACAAGTAAAAAATGTTTCTGAATTTCAACCTTCTTATTCTTTTTAAAACAGCTAATGAAGAAGAGAGATTATTCAAATTATGATAAAATTGTTTAGTTGAAGGCTTGGCAAGACAAACAAACGACTTTGCTTCAAAATTGTGTTCAAAATGAAATAGTTGTATCATACAATTTACAACATACAACATCAGTTGTATATTACTTATATAATGAATAACAGATTTTTTTTTATAAAAATTTTAAATTTCATCAAAAAGTTTTTTCACGATTTTGTCGATTTTTATGTCTAGTTTTGATTATTTAACGCAAAAATTGCAATAATAACACTTCATATTCCCTCTCTCTGTGCAGAAATATCTGCTGTGTAAAACCATTATTTCCTTCAATTCCTCCTCATTTCTATGTCACATGCTTTATCATTATAATCATCATCATAATTTTTCCTCTTGCTTTACAACGCTTCACCAATTCTCTCAAGTGCAATTGAAGTGTTTTTTAACCCACTTAGTTGTTACTGAAATCTTCAAAAGAAATTTTCAAAAACAAAACCAAAAAACTTGCAACAATAGAACTTTTCATCATCACTTTATGCTTTTTATACACAGACACAATCTGTTCCAAATGAATGTTCAAACAACTTTTATGTGTCGTTTATGGTCAAAATCCTTAGCAAAGTACTTGTTGCTAAAAACTGCACTAAAGTGTTGCAGTCAGTAGTCATTTTGTTAGCGGGTGCTTAAAGTTGCTGGTTGGCAACTTCATCACCTTTTCAGCCACTTCAAAATTGTACACTGCTGCTCTAGTGGACAAAGTTTTATGTTTGTTAATGCGAATGATGAAATTAATGCTACCAAAAAATGCACTGCTTTAAATAAAAACTTGAAGTGGGTCGAGCGAGATACTTGAGTTTAAGCGCCACCACATACTTGAACTGAAAATCATTATAAAATGATTGAAAATAAAAAAGTTTTTACTTTTTCGCTTTTTTTTTGTTTTTTTTTTTTTTTTGTTGGTTTGCTGATCATTTAATGAAAGAGTTGTTTAGTGAAGCTGAAAAGAAAAGAGATAAAAGTATGGTAATTATTTGAATTTTGTTTTAAAAATATTGTAAAGAACGTACAGTACATAATTAGGATGCACCTAGAAAGCATAGAGTTAAATAAATAAAGATACAATTAACCCTTTAATATAACTGGGGTGAAAATATGGTCATATTGTTTTCAAGAACTTTTGGAGGAAAATATTCATTTAAGAACGAAGGCAGTATCCTGCATCTACACGCAAAGAAAAAACATGGTTGTGGTAAACATAATCCAAGAGCAACATATTATGATAAGATTTATTCTTGTAGGCAAAACATATTATGATGAATATAATTGTCATGAAATATCATATTATGATCCAATATCATCGGTATATTTCATCATAATATATTCTTATTAATCATAATTTGATATTTTAACACCATATTATCATACATGATCATATTATGACCCAAGGTAACCATATTATAGTTTAAAGTAATCATAATATGATATAAAGTAATCATATTAGGTATGTTCTAAAAATAATCATATTATGATTTAAAGTAATCATAATATGGTCTAAAGTGATCATATTATGATATACAATAACCATATTGTAATCCAAAGTAATCATATTATGATCGCACTTTATCATATTATGTTAAATTAATATCATTTTATTTTTACTATTTATCATATTATGATTTTATAGGTATATGAATCATAAAATGAATGCAAAATTATGCAGTGGTACCAGTTGAAACATTATTTCTAATGAATTATTATCAATTATTGAATGAATTATTATTTCTAATGAATTTATATACACTTTATTTAGGTCCCTTACACTTCTTTCAAAGCTTTGTGTTTTGTAGTAATATTTAGTATATTTTAAATACTAATTGTCAAACTACTGAACTGATGCAAAAGCATTCGACAAATGATTAAAACAAAATATTATTAAAATTAAACATATTTTGTTTGCATTTCAAACATAATGGCCCATAATCATAGTCATAGAAAAAGCATACTTTAAGTAAAAGTAGACTTTTAAACAACAAAAACATATAAATTTTGTTCTGAATTTACAACAAAAGCATGCTTTTGCTTAAAGTATGCTTTTTCTATGACTATGATTATGGGCCAATATGAGTAAAAATATAAAAACTTACCATTTAATGGTTATTTTTAGGTTTAAATATTTGCAAATAACATAATATGTTTGCGTAGTTATCATTTTATAGTTGTGGTAATTAGTTTTAAACAAAATTATGTTTCAGTGAACCGTATTTAATTTTATAATTGCGATAAACATAAAAATGTTTGTAGTAACTAAAATATTGTTAAAATCATATTAAAATAACAATTATTTGTGTATCACAAACAATATATTGTTATTAAAAACACAGAGTAGTTATCGTAACCATGTCTAGCCATGTTTTTTCTCTGCGTGTAAGGAACTTCATAACTCAAATAACTTTTGGAAAGTTGGTTTAAGATAAAGTGTTTACAATACTGCACGAAATTTTATATAATAAACTTCGTTGATATAATCTCATTTTAAAATATCGATTGGTGAAGAAAGTGCCATAGGCTTTTGTTTCCGTTTTTGCTCGATTAAGGAACCTTTATTTACAATATTATTTTCATACCGTGTGAAAATCATTTAATTTGTTTATTATTCAATTCAATGTATTACTACTTGTACGCCTTCTTATTCGTTTTATAGCTCATATACATATTTTCATAAAGAGTAAATCAAATTGGAAAAAATTGTATTGAGTTAAACAACTACATACATACATATTATATAATGTATAACACAATATACTTGTATGTATGTTTGTACATTTACATATATTCATATGTGTGTTTAATTCACATGAATCTTTCAACTGATTTACATATTTATTATGATTTTTTTATGGTTGAACAGTGATTTTATATTGTTCTTTATCTAGACTATGTGAGGGATGTGTTATAAGTGTTGAGCGGATTCCTTAGAAAAATTTGCAGACGAATGCTGAACAATAATCGTGTAGTTTATCATATTGAACCATGTCTAAGAGTCATTCACGACAGCTCCCCCAAACAAGTTCCAAAAGTGGGCTCTCTCGTGTTCGAAAAAACACCTTAGGAAGTCTTTCAATTTTTTTTTTTCAAAATTCATTCATAGGTTCTAGCTCCAGTTGTAGGGCTTTATGTGGTTCAATTTAAGCTTCAGTTTAAGGTCTTTGTTTTGATCAATTTTAGCTTCAATCGCAGGTCCTTATGTTGCTTCAATAATAGGCCTTTATGTTGCTCAATTTTAGCTTTAATCGTAGGTATTGAGGCAGATCAATTTTAGCTTCATTCTATTTAAGCTGCAATCATTGTTGTTTAAGTTGTTAAATTTTTGTTCCAATCACAGAACTCGATGTTGTCAATTTTATTTTTAATCATAGGTGTTGATACAGTTCAATTTTAGTTCAACTTATCCTGTTGAAAGTTTGCTTCAATCATTGGTGGTGTTTGTGTTGCTAAATTTTAGCTTCAATCGTAAGTCCTTATGTTGTCTAATTTTAGCTTCAATCGTAAGTCTTTATGTTGCTCTATTTAAGCTTGAATTATTAGTGTTTATGTTGTTACATTTTTGCTTCAAACATTGGAGTTTATCCGGTTAAATTTTTGTTTCAATCATTGGAGTTTAACTTTAGTTCAACATTATAGCTTATCGTGTTGAAATTTTGTTTCAATCATTGGTGTTTGTCTTGTTTAATTTTAGCTTCAATCGTAAGTCTTTATGTTGTTCTATTTAAGCTTTAATCATTGTTGTTTAAAATGTTCAATTTTTGTTTCAATCATAGGTCTTGATGTTGTCAAGTTTACCTTCATTTGTAGGTCTTTGTGTTTTTCAGCAACTCATTGCACCACCCTCGTGTAGTTTGATTACTATAGAAATTATTCTAAACATTTGCATACGATAACAGTTCTTTGAATGCTGCTGTTGCTCTGACAACCCAACAAACCATTTGAAACTCTTTTACTTACAAGACAGCACCCCAGAACTTTTGATATAATCTTTAAAGCACCAACTACTACTACTACTGCTGCTGCATACACCTAAAGTGTGAAGATTTTTTACAGAAATTAGTAGCAGTTTAACTCACAGAACTCGTTCGTACTCATCAAAATTTAAAATCATAATCATTATTTCTCATCTTTTATTATTTTCTTTTCCACACATCATCTGCATATAAAGTACTTGATTTTGTTTCTTTGCTCGATTTGTTATTTGTTTTCTGTTTTATAAGGAATTTGTTATAATACATAGCTAGAGCATTGGCTCTTGTTGTTGAATGAAGTTTAATAATAAAAAAAAAACTGTTTATGTATGCGTGACCATGTTGCATGCAACGTACACAGTACATGTAATAGAGGTGAGCATCTAACTATTTTTATACAATATATATACTTACGAGTAGGTATATAGTTAGCATAAGTAAAGAACCCTTTTCTGTTCTTCAACATAACATTTATAGTTGTAATGCACTCTGCTGTTTTATTCCAAGATTTTTAAATGGTTTTTTCTCAAGTTTTCTGAAGTATGTTTTTTTTATGTAAATGCATTGAAAAATATTGTGTTTTCCTAATAAATATGATTGCATTTTATATATAAAACATATTTTTCTATCCAAGAGTAAGTGTCTGTGTGTCAGTAAGTTTTGGCTGTGCCAGTCTTTTCTTATCCCAAATTCTGTGAATTGTGTTGCGTTGTTCATTTTTAAGAAATCCCCTTAAAGTATTTATGTGAACTTCAATATCCAAGTGATTGTACCACACACATAGAAAAAAAAATATAGTTGTATATGTTTACCACAACAATGTCAAAATTTTTAAAAGTTTTTCAACAATATTATGGTCACTGTAATTATTTTTATGATTGCGGTAACCATAATATTGGTTAAGTTACGATTCAAATGATTATTACAATCACATATATGATTGTACTATTTATTGCAATCATGTTTATGATGAATCCATTTATCATAATTTGTTTTTCTTTGTTTGTGATAGAGAACAACATAATATGTTATGATTTTTCAGCATAAAACTGATTACCATAAACATTACATAATTGCTATAGTCATATATATGTTTGCTGTAATCATGCGAATGGTAAAATTAACCATATTATAGTTGCAGAAATCATATAAACAATTACAGTGATCATAATATTTAAACAAAAATATTTAAAAATTTTGAAATAGTTGTGATAAATAAACATGCACAACTAATTTTTTCTCTGCGTGCACATACATACATATATAGTACATATGCATGTATGTATGTACATTAATTCATTCATTTCCATATGCATAAATATTTACATTTTGATTTGTTCATTTTAATATGAAATATCAAAATATTGTTATAAAATAAAATATGCTTATGGTGTTATTGTAATTAGTGTACTCTATATATAAGAAAATCGCAACAAAGTGAGTTCATTAGTTTGTGCTATAGAAATTTCCCAAAAAAAAAACTGCTTTTAGATTTGTAATCATATGAGATTTTAGAACCATGAAACAGTTTTAAAAGTTTTTTAATAAAAATTCTCGATTGGCCAAAGAAAGTATGAGATGGTCTTTCACAAGAGTGTAGCAGTTAAGTTTAGTTCAGTCACAGCATCTGAGTTGTGGATTAACCAAAGAAAATAGAAACAAAGTTTCAAGTATTGGATATTGGCAATCCATACACAGGAAAAAGTAAAAATCGTGTTTAATCATCAGAATGATTGATATCAGCAAAAGAAAAATTTTTCAAATGTATCAAATACTAAAATAATTATTCCAACTACTACTAAGAATTGTAATAATTAGAAATGTAGAGAAAGAAGAGCACAAATGGAGATGACGCCTTAATTTTTTTATTGCAACTGAAGTCGCAGGTTTCTTCAGTTCTTTCTTTTTTCATCGCTCTTTATATACACACACATGAACTTATCTCATTTATGCGCTTTTGCCTTTTTTGGTTGCCTTTTGGGCATGACTGTTCATAATGCAAAAGAAAAACTACTAAGAAACTGACGAAATGCATTGTTTATCTTTAACAGCTGTGTCTCGAGATATTTCAAGTATCACGATATTTATTGAACGTCTAGCAGTGCCCTATGACACCAAAGCATTTTTTCTTGTCGGTTTTAAAACCAATTCTGACAATATTGGTTTCTATGACACCCCTGATTATATTAATTGGACGCCTATTTCTAAAACCGAGAGAATTCGGTTAAAAAAAAAAGTATGATATTTTCGAGTTGATCTTTTTAATAGTTCATAATAGTTTTCCTACAAAACCGATTTAAAAGATTTTTAATAGCAAATAACTTATGACACTGATAAATATTATAGACGAATTTTCATAAATTTAATTGAGTATTTTGGTTGTAAGAGTGTTTTACACAAACACTTCGAATTATAAAGTTTGCCTAATTGATATTTTAATTTATGTATAATAAATTCAAGAGATGTTTGATGATAATTATTTAAATGGTTCTAAAAAACATCCAAGTAACTATTAATATCCTAACTTTTATTATTATGACAGGTGTAAGCAAACTATACAAATTGTTGATTTATTATATTAAAATTAGCAAAAGCTATGCAATAAATTTATAATTATCTTAATGAAATTCCTTAAATTTAAAAAGCAACACAATAGCAACAAAATGCTAACAAAACTTTGGTATTTATTTGTTTTTTTTTTTTTGTTGAAATTTTAACCATCCATTTCTTGCTCTAAGCTAAAGCCACTACAAATATTTATTTGCTTTTATTCACATCTTAAAATAATCATAAGTTTGTTTAATAAAACCAAAAATATGATTATTTTTTTTTTTTTTTTTTTTGGAAAGAAATTAAATTTATTTGTCTTTAAACCACCCCAAAAACTGCATTAAAAATTCCACCCTGTTTACCACCTTCTTCTCCTCCTCCTCCTCCTACTCTTTAGCAAGTGCACGTGTTTAACCCACCACTACCCAAGCAACACAATACAATAATCGTACAAGACATAAGAAAAATATGCTAATATCCATGTAATCCCTGTAAAATGCTTTGTATTTTTTGTTTGTTTTGTTCTTTTACAAAACAGTAACATTGTCTTCATAACTCAGTGTCACAAAAAAAGAGACTGACTTTAGCAAGCAAAAATAATCCAAAGCAGCAAAACGCATCATAAAGTTTTGGAATTTTTAATGATTTTTCATTTGCCATACATACACATGTATGTACATACAAAGATATTTCAAATATTAAATTTCACCACTCTTTCTTTTTTGGGTTGAAAAATACTCTTGCTGTGTGGTAGCTGTAAATAACATAACACTGTCATGTTGTCTGTTATACACTTCTAGACAAATACAACCCTGTTTTATGTCACATTTTGTTGTCAAACAACAGACGGTAGCGTTAAATTTGGAACGAATCATATCGGTAGCAATTTAAAATTTGTTTTGGTTTCATTTCCCTTGCTTTGTTTTTGTTTTGGATGGAGAACGCTTTGAAAATGTCGACATTTTTAACTTGTATTGTTTGCTCTTTGGTTAGAGTAAGAGCTGTAGTAGGAAAATAAATTTAATTAAATTTTATTGCAATAAAAAAAGTATAATTTAGTAGCCTTTATCTGGTTATAGACGTACATTATTGAAATAATTACATTTTATTACATACATATGTATGTATGTATGTATGTATGTATGTACGTTGGATCTGACCACAGCAGGTTCCAGGGGAGATTTGGAGTTAATACTTATGTAGTTTCTGCCACAGTAAATATTTACACAGTCATTATTAAACCAATCCGAGCTTACAGTGGCGGACAAAAGTCCACCAACGTTCATCATTTCATTCACCTGACAAGACCAAATTAATTATGAAGAAAAGTAATGACACAGATATGTTTGAAATCTGATTTTATTAATAGAAAACAAACAAGTTAGAGTAATATATACGGCTGTGCCGAATCTTTAATATCCTCCACCTAATCCACTCCTCCACCACTGGTTATAGAACTAGAATATCTTATTCTTAGTTTTCTATTCATTCTTAGTGCGAATTTTACTAATATTTTATATATTGTTTGAAAGACATTTTTACGACCAACATAATTTCTTTTAAATATTTTGAAATTTTATCTAATTTTGACCATTTATAATAGATGTAATTAGCGATTCTTACTGTCATTTACAGAGTTTGTCTGATTTTCATAATCATCTTGAGTGTAATTTAACAATTTATAAAATTAAAAGAACATTTTTGCATATTCACAACAAGTTAAGAAACAGAATATAAAAAAGGATAAGATATAAGGTGAGGCTTTTTTGTTTGAATTTGATCTCAATAATATTATTTACAAAAGATTTATGGGTGGCATAGTAGAAGTGGACCAGTTATGGACTGATAGCTTCTAAATCGAGTAGCCACTAATGCGGTTTCTACGTATTTCAGGCTTATTTTGAATTGCATCTTAATAACGTTATTTACAAGAGTTATATGGTTGTTTAGTGGACTTAATTCGGGAGCTATTGTCAATTATTGATTGACAGCTAGAAAATCCAGTAGCATAATTGCCGTATAAACGATATTAGTATGATTTCTAAAATTACTGATTTATATAAAAGTTTGTTCGATATCGATATTTATTAGACATTTTTGTGGGCTTATTTGTTTTTCGGAAATGGTTTTTCTTAAATTTTCAAACAGTTATTTTCATGAATATGAGAATACTTCCCGTCGAATTTCAACATAATAACGGTATATTTAAGATATATATTAGTATTAACGTACATTTTGGAAGTGGACCTTATATGGGGGATATAGTAAAATTTACACCGATATTCTCAAAATCCAGCAATTTGATTTTGGCATGTATGTAAATGATCCGTGTAAAATTTTGGATAGGTACCGTTATTTATGAGAGATTTATGAGTAGTAAAGTGCTTTTCGGAAGAGGGCTTTATATGGGGATACGGTCAAAAATTTACCGAAATTCACAAAATATTGTGGGATGATTTTTGTATACATGTAAATGAAGTCCATTTTAAAGTATTTCTAATCAAATTTTTAAAATTTTTGTTTTAAGATTCTCTTTAATAGCAAATTATCTTTATATTTTGTTACAACCGTAGGGGCCAATGAGATTTCCGACTAGCCACGGTGAACAAATCCCAGAAGGTTCCAACCCTGCTCACTGGGTACGCTGCACATAAAAAAAAATCAAGTGCTATTTAAACTTTTTTTTCAGGAAGCGGTTGTTATGCTCCAGTTTGCCCACCCTGCCAGAAATATTACGAAAAAATTAACTTCTAAAACTCACTAGTTTTCGTTATCGTTTTCCATCACATACCTGATTAACTGTATTTAATATAAATGTAAGTTTTTAATAAAAAGCTTTTTTGTTTAGAAAACTATCTTGTGGAATATGGGTGTTTCCATTTTTTTTTTTTTTTTAAATATTAACAAACACAAACTGCGAAGCTTTTGGCTTATCTGCAGAAAACACCCAAAGTCTTTGGCGGGAATCGAACCCGCAACCCTTTGACTGATAGTCCGGAACTCTATCGCCTTGTCTATCGGGGCAGGTGAACAAATACATTTGCAGTTTCATTATCTCTTTATTTTTCTCACTTACATTTGATAACAATTAAGGCTTAATTTGTTTAAATTTACTTAAAGCTTTAATGATTTCATAATGTTTATTTTTATAAAAAATCTTTGAACAGACTGGACTAGATTTCTAAAGAAAAGTATTGCCCATTGTGGACTAGATTTAATTGTCACTTTAGAAGATTAAAGAGAAGTTCATCATTTTAGTAGTTTTGAGAATCGAACGAATGCGTTGAAACCTTCAGTCACGAGGTACTGATATATTAGGTATATACTAATCTAATATGGGGCCCAACAACTATTACTACTTTATAAGTTACTGTCTGTTGAACATTGGCTCATTAGCCACTTGTTTTACTAAATAAATTTGGCTTGATTTTATCTCTGCGACATTGTTTGATTGATCAGAGTAGCAATAGCTCTAAAAGTGTTGGAAATACCGCTGACTATCCCCAATTTTTTAAACCCAACTTAATGTTCTACAAACCCTTTGCGATGTAAACAAATATTGCGCAAGTTTAACTTCTCCTCAAGTATGTTTTTTCAGCTTGATCTGGTATTTAGTTTAGAATATTTCATATTTGTTGGCATTTATTATGAAATCGGTTGCAATGTGCTGCTTTTTGTATTGAACAAACAATTTAACTCCAAAATATTTACAGTTTCGAAATATTAACGACCTCTCAATTGTATTTATTCTTTACAAAATTTAAAATTGGGTTTAGAATAAATGTTTGATCACATACTATTTACTCTTTACTTTATGTACACAAGTGTTTCCGGTATTCCAAATAAATATATAATTTAAACTCATGTAACAAGTCTATAAAATGGTAACATTTGTTACAAGAAATTTAGTTGCACTAATAACTTAAGAAAGTTAAGTTGTATTTAGAAGAATAATAAAAGAATATTACAAAAAATGAATATTATAAAAATTGGATTCATATTCATGGGTAAGTAGTTCACATTAAATATTAAAATTAAATTTTGGATAAATAATCTCATTTTTATTTGCAGCCTTTGGTATTTTGGCTAATGCTCGTCCTGGAATATATAATGTCACAGCTATATGCCCCTTGGGAGTTGGAGAGTTTATAGAAATCCCTGACAAACTTTTGCCTTTCCTTAAACCAGAACATTTACCCTCATCTACTGTAAGCAGCCTCTGTCAAATTGTATTTGAGCCACTAGAAAAACCCATAGTATCAGCGCAGCCAGAAATTGTTCCTGAACCTCCAAAAAATCCAACATTTGTTAAGGAGGAGATCAATAAAGACTATCCCCAAAATATTGGTAGATCTCTTAATATAAACGTTGCGACTAATGTTGACAGAAATATCTCGTATAAAATAGACGAGTCTTCAATTGTTACATATAATGGAGTACGGCTGAGTAAATAATAAGTAAGAGTTTCTATTCCTTTTACACCCACCAGCAGCAAATCACCGAACTTTATAAAATATTGCAACGTAATTTCCATTTATTGTAGTTGAATTTCATCTCTATAACGATTCCAGTTGTAATCAAAAATTTACATTTTGTTTAACATAAAATAAATTCAATAAAAAAAAGCTCAAGAAAACTGATTTTTTCTTTTCGAAACATCAAAATTGTCTCCTCTGTGGTTATCCCATTACAGAATATATAAAATTAAAAAATTTAAAAATTAATTCAATAAACATTTTAATTATTGGTGCGTTGTGAAATTTCTATAATTGTTGTAATCGTTTTTTGTGGCGTTTTTGTAAATTGGTCGTATTGGTGACGTTTTTAGCAGATCTGGTATTGTTGATGTTATTAATGTTGTTAAAATATTGTACTTTAATTCTTTTGGTCTGATTCCATCTACACAACCAGCTTTTTTAAAATTTAGGTCTTTTAGGATACTGTAGACTTCTATCTCGTTTGTACACCAATACCTCACTTTGCGTCGGGGTACATTCCAAAAAACACGACGCAAATTGAAACGACACAAAGTCAATTAAGATTTTCTATCAAAAATAGGTTCTAGGGCTATGAAAATATTAAGTCGTCGGCTGTCACAAAAAATTGGTCCAATGTTTACTGAACGGCTTTTTTTAACGTACGTCATCCTCATAATTTCATCAAACAAGCCTTTTGCTTTTGTCTAAAATACCATTTTACTTAATGGTATTCTCTGCGCAACTTGATTTCAATCCAAAAAGAAAACATGGACTCTATTTTGATCATCAAAGCACTTCTTGTACCGGTTATCGTTTTAACAGCAGAGTTTGCAAAAATTTAAAAAAAAAAACAAGCCAACATCGGAAATCTAACGACGCACAGTGAAAATTAGTACTAATTAAGCAGCGACACAACTTCGCAAAACACGCAAAAGGAAACGACGCAAAGCGAGGTATTGGTGTAGTTGATATATATTCGTATATATCGAGTTTTGTGCTGTTGTTTTAGTGAGTTGTAGTGTTTTAATGTCACATGTGTAAAGTATTTTTTGTACATTTTCATAAAAACTTTTCGCAAAATTGTTTGTTGAATTGTAAACGTTTTCATTTTTAAAGAAAATTTTTACCACGGATTTCATTAATCAATGGCCTTGTAACTCGCGTATTATTTTTATTTCCTATAAATTTATTTCTTTAGTAGTTGTTTTTTGCATAATTTAAGTTTTTATTTTTATTTTTATTTCATACACATATTTTATTTTCCGATTACTAAGATATTTGTTATACATATGTATGTATATCACAACTTTTTAATAAACTTTCGTTGTCTTGTCATCTTATTGTTTCTATTATACCCACCACCAATAAGATACGTTTGTCAATCTGTTTATAACAAATCAAAATAATGATCGTAGAACCAAAAAGTCTATATATTCTGGGTCCTTAAAAGATTATAAAACGATCTAGCCATGTCCGTCTGTCTATCCGTCTATTGAAGGCACGAAAGAGCTTCGAAAAAAAAGACATAAAACAATGAAATTTTTAACAAACATTCCTTGATCCACTGATATCTTTGGTATTGGTAATCTGTCCAGTAATATCTGTGTTATAGCTTAAGGTTTCAGATTACCTCGATATTTTTCAGATAGTTTTTGGTATTTTTTTCAAATATAATGCAGAAAATATTATGAAATTTTGCACACTTTATTTTTATTATAGAACAATAAGGCCCATTGAAAAAGGTAGGCATCGGTCCACGATTTCTCATAGCTCCCATACAAATAAAATGTCTATAGAATAGTGGTATTCATACAAAGTTCAGCAAAAATATGTTTCATGCTAGGAGAAATCTCAAAACGATATTTTGTTTGCATTGGTCCATAATTTTGACATGGCCCCATACAAAGACCACTTTCGAAAATCAAAAAAAAAAATAATCGAAATACAAATCTAAATCATCGTCGTACCAAAATTCATGATAATCGGCTGTAGTATTCCTTTAAAGTCTTCATCCAAACATTACTTAATAAAAACCAATAGGAAGTGGAAATTCAAGACAAATTATTCGCATATAAATATGAAACATCCTACAGAACTTCATGATGAATGGGCCGTAATAGTTCATAGTTCCCTTTTGAGGAATAGTCCCGAAAACTCATTAACCTGCATTAATATCCATATCGAATACAAATTTTAAAGAGATCAGTTATAAGAAACTTCCGAGAATAACCACAGAGGAGACAATTTTGATGTTTCGAAAAGAAAAAATCAGTTTTCTAGAGCTTTTTGTTATTGAATTTATTTTATGTTAAACAAAATGGAATATAATTTTTATAAATATCGTTATAGAGATGAAATTCAACTAAAATAAATAGAAATTACGTTACAATATTTTATGAAATTCGGTGACTTGCTGGTGGGTGTAAAAGAATAGGCACAGTCGCATAAAAACTCTACTTGTTCTTATTTAATCAGTTGATCTATATTATAACATTATGAGATTTGTTTATGTTGTTTATGTTTATAATAAGAGATTCGCCGTTATTTTGGGAAAATCTTTATTGATCTCCTCTATTAGATTTTGTGGAGGTTCAGAACCATTTTCTGGGTGAAGTGCTACTGTGGGTTTGTCTTGTGGCTCAAATACAGTTTTACAGCTAATCTTATTGGAGGTTAAAACTTCTGGGTTAAGG
This sequence comes from Bellardia pandia, assembly GCA_916048285.2. Taxonomy (NCBI): domain Eukaryota; kingdom Metazoa; phylum Arthropoda; class Insecta; order Diptera; family Calliphoridae; genus Bellardia; species Bellardia pandia. Next base: position 92,634,318 of record OU696531.1, on the reverse strand, counting down.
GCATCCGCAATTTGTTCAGTGATTTCATCAAATTCTCCAACTCCCAAGGGGCATATAGCTGTGACTTTATAAATTTCAGGACGAGCATTAGCCAGAATACCAAAGGCTGCAAGTAAAAACAAATGAGATTATTTTTCCAAAATTTAATTTTAATATTCAATGTAAACTACTTACCCATGAATATCAATCCAATTTTTATAATATTCATTTTTTGTAATATTCTTTTATTATTCTTCTAAATACAACTTAACTTTCTTAAGTTATTAGTGCAACTAAATTTCTTGTAACAGATCTTACCATTTTATAGACTTGTTACATGAGTTTAAATTATATATTTATTTGGAATACCGGAAACACTTGTGTACATAAAGTAAAGAGTAAATAGTATGTGATCAAACATTTATTCTAAACTTAATTTTAAACTATTATTACAAATTTAGTAGAAAATAAATAAATACCTACAATTGAGGTCGTTAATATTTCGAAACTGTAAATATTTTGGAGTTAAATTGTTTGTTCAATACAAAAAGCAGCACCTTGCAACCGATTTCATAATAAATGCCAACAAATATGAAATATTCTATAAAAAAATACCAGATCAAGCTGAGAAAACATACTTGAGAAGAAGTTAAAGTTGCACAATATTTGTTCACAGCGCAAATGGTTTGATCATAATCCAAGTTAGCCGAAGCACTACTGAAACCAACTCCAATGTAAAAAACTTACCTACCACCCTTCACCCTTAATAAAATTAACATTTTAAACATGGAAATAAAAATTCTTGTATAGCCTGATGGTTTGGTCTACTGAACTGTAGACGTATATCCAGGGTTAGAGTCCCAGTGGAGCCCTAACAAAATTAATTGAAACAAGTTAGAGTGCTATATTCGGATGTGCCGATTCTTAAATACCCTCCACCTAAACGTAATAAGAAACTACACTGGTTATAGGACTAGAATATCCTAATTCTGTGTTTTCTATTCAGTCTTAGTGCAAATTTTAGTAGTATTTGATATATTGTTTGAAAGACAATTTTACGACCAACATAATTTATGTTAAACTAGCTGACCCGGTCCGCGTTGCTGGCCGTAAGCAAACATTAGTGTTGTATTACCACACGATTTAAATTAAGCTTTTAAAGAAATGTACGACCTTTAAATAAATTTATGGAATATCTATCATAAAGATTTGTTACAGAATAACTTACATATGGTCTCAATCAAAAAAGAAACGCATTTATTTAAGGCAAATTGGAAATTATATTTATTTATTACTTCATCTTGGGGCCAGCGGATATTCAATGTTTTTTGTGTTTTGACGTGCCGTGTGACGTGCTGTGTGACTCTTGCTTTATTGATGGCAATAGTACATGTAAGACGCAAAGGGAGTTGGAGCCGCTTGAATTGGAATGGTAAATCGTTGGAAATCATCCGAATTCGTGGAATAAGTACATCTTCGCCTTTGAATTTGCCACCGATGATTGTTGCCTCGATTAAATTTGGTGAGCAGTTTTTGATGGTCAATGTGGTTCAGTTGCATAACTTTGGTGCGTTTAAGTTGCGAATAAGAATTACCGGTGATCCAACGTTTAATGTTAGCACATGCGGTGGCATTCCGGGTGGTTCCAATGAATTTAAAAATTCAGTGAGATAATTGACGGCTTGTTCTTCATCCATTATTGTATCGATCGATTTGTATTTGATTAATTTGGCGGGCAGTTTCAATTGAATTTGCTCATTGAGCTTGTTGACATAATAATTTGTTGGTGCCAAAATTGCACGTTCCAACAGCCAATCCGATTTTTTGTAGAAGATTGTTAGACTTGGGAAAACCTTGTCGACAACGGCTTGAATATTCATTTGCATTCGACAGAAGTTAGGCGGGAACGCAATCTCGTTCGTTGCGCGATTAATTGGAATTTTTCCATTTCCGATGTCAAAAAGTTGTTCTGCACACGCATGTTCGGCGTGATTTTCTCGACTCGGTTCCAAAGATATGAAGCTTTCAAGCATGCGTTCAGCTCATCTGCGGTCATTGATAACGGGCAAAGTTTGACGAAAATCACCAACAAAAAGAATAAGAGCGCCTCCCATCGGTTTGTAGTATCCTCGAAAATCACGTAGAGTCCGATCAAGCGCTTCGAGCAATTTGTTTGAATGTACCGTTAGGTATCTTAAATGCAAGGGTATATAAAGTTGTTTACCATCGATTGATGATATAGAGCAATTCCATATGAAAGCGATCACCTTTTGGACGACCCCTCTCCGATTTTAAAATAAATAGTCTCAATCGATTGCCCAGCAAAAAATAATGTACCTACATATTTTTTTTTTTATAGTGACTGGTTTAGTGGTGGTGTACACCACTGTCTGTGACAAAATTGAAGAATTCTTCATAAGGGACCTCATTGAAAGTTGTTTAAAAAAAAAACTACTAAAGCGATCGCAACGAGTGATAGCTCGTTGGAAAGGTATTGAATCAGGCTTTAATTGAAAAATAAAATTTTCCTAATTTTTCTTAGAAATTTACCTTTAAATTTTCCCATGAAAATTAAATTTTCCGATTTTCCACAGAAGCTCCTAAATTTTCCGGCTAATTTTTTTTTTTTTTGGATTCCTCATACTTTTTGCTTTAAGAATCAGCAATAAAAAAATCGGCCCCGACTCCTTGTTTGGACAGGAGAAGAGCATTTAAGAGACCACCTTGTTAAAACTACGTTTTAAAAATTATTTTACAGTTAAAAATACATTTATGAAGAAAAAATCAATTTTTTTTTAAGAGCCCCAAGTTGAGTGTGTAGTGAATATGGTCTGCCTGCCTTCACAAGATCGGCCATAAATCCATGGATAATAGCAGCAGTGGCATGTAATGGCACACCAAACCCGACTGAGGCTACAGGTCATAAAATGTTTTGTAAATTTTTTAAATTACCAGGTAATAAATATTTCGCCTAAAATGACACGTGCAGAAACAAGTCATAAAACACGGATTTTCCATAAATATGGGGAAATATTTATTACCTGGTAATTTAAAAAATTTACAAAACATTTTATGACCTGTAGCCTCAGTCGGGTTTGGTGTGCCATTACATGCCACTGCTGCTATTATCCATGGATTTATGGCCGATCTTGTGAAGGCAGGCAGACCATATTCACTACACACTCAACTTGGGGCTCTTAAAAAAAAATTGATTTTTTCTTCATAAATGTATTTTTAACTGTAAAATAATTTTTAAAACGTAGTTTTAACAAGGTGGTCTCTTAAATGCTCTTCTCCTGTCCAAACAAGGAGTCGGGGCCGATTTTTTTATTGCTGATTCTTAAAGCAAAAAGTATGAGGAATCCAAAAAAAAAAAAAATTAGCCGGAAAATTTAGGAGCTTCTGTGGAAAATCGGAAAATTTAATTTTCATGGGAAAATTTAAAGGTAAATTTCTAAGAAAAATTAGGAAAATTTTATTTTTCAATTAAAGCCTGATTCAATACCTTTCCAACGAGCTATCACTCGTTGCGATCGCTTTAGTAGTTTTTTTTTTAAACAACTTTCAATGAGGTCCCTTATGAAGAATTCTTCAATTTTGTCACAGACAGTGGTGTACACCACCACTAAACCAGTCACTATAAAAAAAAAAATATGTAGGTACATTATTTTTTGCTGGGCAATCGATTGAGACTATTTATTTTAAAATCGGAGAGGGGTCGTCCAAAAGGTGATCGCTTTCATATGGAATTGCTCTATATCATCAATCGATGGTAAACAACTTTATATACCCTTGCATTTAAGATACCTAACGGTACATTCAAACAAATTGCTCGAAGCGCTTGATCGGACTCTACGTGATTTTCGAGGATACTACAAACCGATGGGAGGCGCTCTTATTCTTTTTGTTGGTGATTTTCGTCAAACTTTGCCCGTTATCAATGACCGCAGATGAGCTGAACGCATGCTTGAAAGCTTCATATCTTTGGAACCGAGTCGAGAAAATCACGCCGAACATGCGTGTGCAGAACAACTTTTTGACATCGGAAATGGAAAAATTCCAATTAATCGCGCAACGAACGAGATTGCGTTCCCGCCTAACTTCTGTCGAATGCAAATGAATATTCAAGCCGTTGTCGACAAGGTTTTCCCAAGTCTAACAATCTTCTACAAAAAATCGGATTGGCTGTTGGAACGTGCAATTTTGGCACCAACAAATTATTATGTCAACAAGCTCAATGAGCAAATTCAATTGAAACTGCCCGCCAAATTAATCAAATACAAATCGATCGATACAATAATGGATGAAGAACAAGCCGTCAATTATCTCACTGAATTTTTAAATTCATTGGAACCACCCGGAATGCCACCGCATGTGCTAACATTAAACGTTGGATCACCGGTAATTCTTATTCGCAACTTAAACGCACCAAAGTTATGCAACTGAACCACATTGACCATCAAAAACTGCTCACCAAATTTAATCGAGGCAACAATCATCGGTGGCAAATTCAAAGGCGAAGATGTACTTATTCCACGAATTCGGATGATTTCCAACGATTTACCATTCCAATTCAAGCGGCTCCAACTCCCTTTGCGTCTTACATGTACTATTGCCATCAATAAAGCAAGAGTCACACAGCACGTCACACGGCACGTCAAAACACAAAAAACATTGAATATCCGCTGGCCCCAAGATGAAGTAATAAATAAATATAATTTCCAATTTGCCTTAAATAAATGCGTTTCTTTTTTGATTGAGACCATATGTAAGTTATTCTGTAACAAATCTTTATGATAGATATTCCATAAATTTATTTAAAGGTCGTACATTTCTTTAAAAGCTTAATTTAAATCGTGTGGTAATACAACACTAATGTTTGCTTACGGCCAGCAACGCGGACCGGGTCAGCTAGTTTAACATAAATTATGTTGGTCGTAAAATTGTCTTTCAAACAATATATCAAATACTACTAAAATTTGCACTAAGACTGAATAGAAAACACAGAATTAGGATATTCTAGTCCTATAACCAGTGTAGTTTCTTATTACGTTTAGGTGGAGGGTATTTAAGAATCGGCACATCCGAATATAGCACTCTAACTTGTTTCAATTAATTTTGTTAGGGCTCCACTGGGACTCTAACCCTGGATATACGTCTACAGTTCAGTAGACCAAACCATCAGGCTATACAAGAATTTTTATTTCCATGTTTAAAATGTTAATTTTATTAAGGGTGAAGGGTGGTAGGTAAGTTTTTTACATTGGAGTTGGTTTCAGTAGTGCTTCGGCTAACTTGGATTATGATCAAACCATTTGCGCTGTGAACAAATATTGTGCAACTTTAACTTCTTCTCAAGTATGTTTTCTCAGCTTGATCTGGTATTTTTTTATAGAATATTTCATATTTGTTGGCATTTATTATGAAATCGGTTGCAAGGTGCTGCTTTTTGTATTGAACAAACAATTTAACTCCAAAATATTTACAGTTTCGAAATATTAACGACCTCAATTGTAGGTATTTATTTATTTTCTACTAAATTTGTAATAATAGTTTAAAATTAAGTTTAGAATAAATGTTTGATCACATACTATTTACTCTTTACTTTATGTACACAAGTGTTTCCGGTATTCCAAATAAATATATAATTTAAACTCATGTAACAAGTCTATAAAATGGTAAGATCTGTTACAAGAAATTTAGTTGCACTAATAACTTAAGAAAGTTAAGTTGTATTTAGAAGAATAATAAAAGAATATTACAAAAAATGAATATTATAAAAATTGGATTGATATTCATGGGTAAGTAGTTTACATTGAATATTAAAATTAAATTTTGGAAAAATAATCTCATTTGTTTTTACTTGCAGCCTTTGGTATTCTGGCTAATGCTCGTCCTGAAATTTATAAAGTCACAGCTATATGCCCCTTGGGAGTTGGAGAATTTGATGAAATCACTGAACAAATTGCGGATGCCCTTAACCCAGAAGTTTTAACCTCCAATAAGATTAGCTGTAAAACTGTATTTGAGCCACAAGACAAACCCACAGTAGCACTTCACCCAGAAAATGGTTCTGAACCTCCACAAAATCTAATAGAGGAGATCAATAAAGATTTTCCCAAAATAACGGCGAATCTCTTATTATAAACATAAACAACATAAACAAATCTCATAATGTTATAATATAGATCAACTGATTAAATAAGAACAAGTAGAGTTTTTATGCGACTGTGCCTATTCTTTTACACCCACCAGCAAGTCACCGAATTTCATAAAATATTGTAACGTAATTTCTATTTATTTTAGTTGAATTTCATCTCTATAACGATATTTATAAAAATTATATTCCATTTTGTTTAACATAAAATAAATTCAATAACAAAAAGCTCTAGAAAACTGATTTTTTCTTTTCGAAACATCAAAATTGTCTCCTCTGTGGTTATTCTCGGAAGTTTCTTATAACTGATCTCTTTAAAATTTGTATTCGATATGGATATTAATGCAGGTTAATGAGTTTTCGGGACTATTCCTCAAAAGGGAACTATGAACTATTACGGCCCATTCATCATGAAGTTCTGTAGGATGTTTCATATTTATATGCGAATAATTTGTCTTGAATTTCCACTTCCTATTGGTTTTTATTAAGTAATGTTTGGATGAAGACTTTAAAGGAATACTACAGCCGATTATCATGAATTTTGGTACGACGATGATTTAGATTTGTATTTCGATTATTTTTTTTTTTGATTTTCGAAAGTGGTCTTTGTATGGGGCCATGTCAAAATTATGGACCAATGCAAACAAAATATCGTTTTGAGATTTCTCCTAGCATGAAACATATTTTTGCTGAACTTTGTATGAATACCACTATTCTATAGACATTTTATTTGTATGGGAGCTATGAGAAATCGTGGACCGATGCCTACCTTTTTCAATGGGCCTTATTGTTCTATAATAAAAATAAAGTGTGCAAAATTTCATAATATTTTCTGCATTATATTTGAAAAAAATACCAAAAACTATCTGAAAAATATCGAGGTAATCTGAAACCTTAAGCTATAACACAGATATTACTGGACAGATTACCAATACCAAAGATATCAGTGGATCAAGGAATGTTTGTTAAAAATTTCATTGTTCTATGTCTTTTTTTTCGAAGCTCTTTCGTGCCTTCAATAGACGGATAGACAGACGGACATGGCTAGATCGTTTTATAATCTTTTAAGGACCCAGAATATATAGACTTTTTGGTTCTACGATCATTATTTTGATTTGTTATAAACAGATTGACAAACGTATCTTATTGGTGGTGGGTATAATAGAAACAATAAGATGACAAGACAACGAAAGTTTATTAAAAAGTTGTGATATACATACATATGTATAACAAATATCTTAGTAATCGGAAAATAAAATATGTGTATGAAATAAAAATAAAAATAAAAACTTAAATTATGCAAAAAACAACTACTAAAGAAATAAATTTATAGGAAATAAAAATAATACGCGAGTTACAAGGCCATTGATTAATGAAATCCGTGGTAAAAATTTTCTTTAAAAATGAAAACGTTTACAATTCAACAAACAATTTTGCGAAAAGTTTTTATGAAAATGTACAAAAAATACTTTACACATGTGACATTAAAACACTACAACTCACTAAAACAACAGCACAAAACTCGATATATACGAATATATATCAACTACACCAATACCTCGCTTTGCGTCGTTTCCTTTTGCGTGTTTTGCGAAGTTGTGTCGCTGCTTAATTAGTACTAATTTTCACTGTGCGTCGTTAGATTTCCGATGTTGGCTTGTTTTTTTTTTTAAATTTTTGCAAACTCTGCTGTTAAAACGATAACCGGTACAAGAAGTGCTTTGATGATCAAAATAGAGTCCATGTTTTCTTTTTGGATTGAAATCAAGTTGCGCAGAGAATACCATTAAGTAAAATGGTATTTTAGACAAAAGCAAAAGGCTTGTTTGATGAAATTATGAGGATGACGTACGTTAAAAAAAGCCGTTCAGTAAACATTGGACCAATTTTTTGTGACAGCCGACGACTTAATATTTTCATAGCCCTAGAACCTATTTTTGATAGAAAATCTTAATTGACTTTGTGTCGTTTCAATTTGCGTCGTGTTTTTTGGAATGTACCCCGACGCAAAGTGAGGTATTGGTGTACAAACGAGATAGAAGTCTACAGTATCCTAAAAGACCTAAATTTTAAAAAAGCTGGTTGTGTAGATGGAATCAGACCAAAAGAATTAAAGTACAATATTTTAACAACATTAATAACATCAACAATACCAGATCTGCTAAAAACGTCACCAATACGACCAATTTACAAAAACGCCACAAAAAACGATTACAACAATTATAGAAATTTCACAACGCACCAATAATTAAAATGTTTATTGAATTAATTTTTAAATTTTTTAATTTTATATATTCTGTAATGGGATAACCACAGAGGAGACAATTTTGATGTTTCGAAAAGAAAAAATCAGTTTTCTTGAGCTTTTTTTTATTGAATTTATTTTATGTTAAACAAAATGTAAATTTTTGATTACAACTGGAATCGTTATAGAGATGAAATTCAACTACAATAAATGGAAATTACGTTGCAATATTTTATAAAGTTCGGTGATTTGCTGCTGGTGGGTGTAAAAGGAATAGAAACTCTTACTTATTATTTACTCAGCCGTACTCCATTATATGTAACAATTGAAGACTCGTCTATTTTATACGAGATATTTCTGTCAACATTAGTCGCAACGTTTATATTAAGAGATCTACCAATATTTTGGGGATAGTCTTTATTGATCTCCTCCTTAACAAATGTTGGATTTTTTGGAGGTTCAGGAACAATTTCTGGCTGCGCTGATACTATGGGTTTTTCTAGTGGCTCAAATACAATTTGACAGAGGCTGCTTACAGTAGATGAGGGTAAATGTTCTGGTTTAAGGAAAGGCAAAAGTTTGTCAGGGATTTCTATAAACTCTCCAACTCCCAAGGGGCATATAGCTGTGACATTATATATTCCAGGACGAGCATTAGCCAAAATACCAAAGGCTGCAAATAAAAATGAGATTATTTATCCAAAATTTAATTTTAATATTTAATGTGAACTACTTACCCATGAATATGAATCCAATTTTTATAATATTCATTTTTTGTAATATTCTTTTATTATTCTTCTAAATACAACTTAACTTTCTTAAGTTATTAGTGCAACTAAATTTCTTGTAACAAATGTTACCATTTTATAGACTTGTTACATGAGTTTAAATTATATATTTATTTGGAATACCGGAAACACTTGTGTACATAAAGTAAAGAGTAAATAGTATGTGATCAAACATTTATTCTAAACCCAATTTTAAATTTTGTAAAGAATAAATACAATTGAGAGGTCGTTAATATTTCGAAACTGTAAATATTTTGGAGTTAAATTGTTTGTTCAATACAAAAAGCAGCACATTGCAACCGATTTCATAATAAATGCCAACAAATATGAAATATTCTAAACTAAATACCAGATCAAGCTGAAAAAACATACTTGAGGAGAAGTTAAACTTGCGCAATATTTGTTTACATCGCAAAGGGTTTGTAGAACATTAAGTTGGGTTTAAAAAATTGGGGATAGTCAGCGGTATTTCCAACACTTTTAGAGCTATTGCTACTCTGATCAATCAAACAATGTCGCAGAGATAAAATCAAGCCAAATTTATTTAGTAAAACAAGTGGCTAATGAGCCAATGTTCAACAGACAGTAACTTATAAAGTAGTAATAGTTGTTGGGCCCCATATTAGATTAGTATATACCTAATATATCAGTACCTCGTGACTGAAGGTTTCAACGCATTCGTTCGATTCTCAAAACTACTAAAATGATGAACTTCTCTTTAATCTTCTAAAGTGACAATTAAATCTAGTCCACAATGGGCAATACTTTTCTTTAGAAATCTAGTCCAGTCTGTTCAAAGATTTTTTATAAAAATAAACATTATGAAATCATTAAAGCTTTAAGTAAATTTAAACAAATTAAGCCTTAATTGTTATCAAATGTAAGTGAGAAAAATAAAGAGATAATGAAACTGCAAATGTATTTGTTCACCTGCCCCGATAGACAAGGCGATAGAGTTCCGGACTATCAGTCAAAGGGTTGCGGGTTCGATTCCCGCCAAAGACTTTGGGTGTTTTCTGCAGATAAGCCAAAAGCTTCGCAGTTTGTGTTTGTTAATATTTAAAAAAAAAAAAAAAATGGAAACACCCATATTCCACAAGATAGTTTTCTAAACAAAAAAGCTTTTTATTAAAAACTTACATTTATATTAAATACAGTTAATCAGGTATGTGATGGAAAACGATAACGAAAACTAGTGAGTTTTAGAAGTTAATTTTTTCGTAATATTTCTGGCAGGGTGGGCAAACTGGAGCATAACAACCGCTTCCTGAAAAAAAAGTTTAAATAGCACTTGATTTTTTTTTATGTGCAGCGTACCCAGTGAGCAGGGTTGGAACCTTCTGGGATTTGTTCACCGTGGCTAGTCGGAAATCTCATTGGCCCCTACGGTTGTAACAAAATATAAAGATAATTTGCTATTAAAGAGAATCTTAAAACAAAAATTTTAAAAATTTGATTAGAAATACTTTAAAATGGACTTCATTTACATGTATACAAAAATCATCCCACAATATTTTGTGAATTTCGGTAAATTTTTGACCGTATCCCCATATAAAGCCCTCTTCCGAAAAGCACTTTACTACTCATAAATCTCTCATAAATAACGGTACCTATCCAAAATTTTACACGGATCATTTACATACATGCCAAAATCAAATTGCTGGATTTTGAGAATATCGGTGTAAATTTTACTATATCCCCCATATAAGGTCCACTTCCAAAATGTACGTTAATACTAATATATATCTTAAATATACCGTTATTATGTTGAAATTCGACGGGAAGTATTCTCATATTCATGAAAATAACTGTTTGAAAATTTAAGAAAAACCATTTCCGAAAAACAAATAAGCCCACAAAAATGTCTAATAAATATCGATATCGAACAAACTTTTATATAAATCAGTAATTTTAGAAATCATACTAATATCGTTTATACGGCAATTATGCTACTGGATTTTCTAGCTGTCAATCAATAATTGACAATAGCTCCCGAATTAAGTCCACTAAACAACCATATAACTCTTGTAAATAACGTTATTAAGATGCAATTCAAAATAAGCCTGAAATACGTAGAAACCGCATTAGTGGCTACTCGATTTAGAAGCTATCAGTCCATAACTGGTCCACTTCTACTATGCCACCCATAAATCTTTTGTAAATAATATTATTGAGATCAAATTCAAACAAAAAAGCCTCACCTTATATCTTATCCTTTTTTATATTCTGTTTCTTAACTTGTTGTGAATATGCAAAAATGTTCTTTTAATTTTATAAATTCGACAGAAGTTAGGCGGGAACGCAATCTCGTTCGTTGCGCGATTAATTGGAATTTTTCCATTTCCGATGTCAAAAAGTTGTTCTGCACACGCATGTTCGGCGTGATTTTCTCGACTCGGTTCCAAAGATATGAAGCTTTCAAGCATGCGTTCAGCTCATCTGCGGTCATTGATAACGGGCAAAGTTTGACGAAAATCACCAACAAAAAGAATAAGAGCGCCTCCCATCGGTTTGTAGTATCCTCGAAAATCACGTAGAGTCCGATCAAGCGCTTCGAGCAATTTGTTTGAATGTACCGTTAGGTATCTTAAATGCAAGGGTATATAAAGTTGTTTACCATCGATTGATGATATAGAGCAATTCCATATGAAAGCGATCACCTTTTGGACGACCCCTCTCCGATTTTAAAATAAATAGTCTCAATCGATTGCCCAGCAAAAAATAATGTACCTACATATTTTTTTTTTTATAGTGACTGGTTTAGTGGTGGTGTACACCACTGTCTGTGACAAAATTGAAGAATTCTTCATAAGGGACCTCATTGAAAGTTGTTTAAAAAAAAAACTACTAAAGCGATCGCAACGAGTGATAGCTCGTTGGAAAGGTATTGAATCAGGCTTTAATTGAAAAATAAAATTTTCCTAATTTTTCTTAGAAATTTACCTTTAAATTTTCCCATGAAAATTAAATTTTCCGATTTTCCACAGAAGCTCCTAAATTTTCCGGCTAATTTTTTTTTTTTTTGGATTCCTCATACTTTTTGCTTTAAGAATCAGCAATAAAAAAATCGGCCCCGACTCCTTGTTTGGACAGGAGAAGAGCATTTAAGAGACCACCTTGTTAAAACTACGTTTTAAAAATTATTTTACAGTTAAAAATACATTTATGAAGAAAAAATCAATTTTTTTTTAAGAGCCCCAAGTTGAGTGTGTAGTGAATATGGTCTGCCTGCCTTCATAAGATCGGCCATAAATCCATGGATAATAGCAGCAGTGGCATGTAATGGCACACCAAACCCGACTGAGGCTACAGGTCATAAAATGTTTTGTAAATTTTTTAAATTACCAGGTAATAAATATTTCGCCTAAAATGACACGTGCAGAAACAAGTCATAAAACACGGATTTTCCATAAATATGGGGAAATATTTATTACCTGGTAATTTAAAAAATTTACAAAACATTTTATGACCTGTGGTCGGCTTATTGGCAGTAACCAATTAAGTCCCTCTTTAAAAAACATTTTATGACCAGTAGTTCACGCAAATTTTCCTATTAAAGAAAAGCAAATATCGCTTATTTTTTTTACCTATTTTTTAACAAAAAATAAATATAAATACTTCACACACTCTGAGTCAAATTTCAGTTGAATACTAAACGTGAAAGTGTTAAAGTGTTTTTTTGTAAAGTAAAGAGTGAAGCTGTAAAGACAATTTAAAGTAAAATGAATAAATTTTGCTGCAATCCGTTTAACAAGAGTGGACATCGTTCGAAAAAGATAAAAGTATTAAAATTAACTGGTGTTTCGAAGCGATACATGAATAAATTAAATATAGAATGCGGTGAAGAAGCAGAATTCATTTGCCCCAAGTGTAAAATCGATTTGTCTCAACAAGCAAATGCATTGAAACAAATGCAGCCACAATCCGAGAGTGAAATGACAAGTATATAATATTATTTTTAAGCGCGGAATATCTTCTGTTATCGAATGATGTAAATATTTTGTAAATAAACCGAAAACTCGGATTTTTGAATGCAACATTTCGAAAGTTTTAAAATTTTGATATTGGATTGTTAATAACATAAGTTTTTTGCAAATATCTTCGGAACTATGTACATAACCGATTTAAGAGTTTGATATCTCGTTTTGAAAAACATGACAACGGGTTTGACAAAAATTAAATAAAATAAAAAACACCAAAATATATATGTATGCTCGTATGTCATTGGTGATGCAATATGAAAATTGGATTTTGCCACGCCCCTGCGCCCGCAGACTGAAAAACATTAATTTTTTTATTTTTACCTCGCCTTCAGTAAGATGTGGATACAATCTGTATGAAGTAAATCTGTAAAAACCCATGCAGAAGCAATTAATCAATTAAAAAAAGTGGGCGTTAGAGTAGGTGTGGTCGTACCAATGGTGAAGGCAATGGTGGTAATTTGACCTTACCACTGAGACAGCACAACCCAGGCGATTCTCCAGTTAACTTTAATACACCGCAATGGTTGCACACAATCTCCATTGGGCCAATTTGAACGGAAGGATGCGAGCTGTAGTCAAAAGTGCAATCGTAATGAAACGCTACTCGATTCAAATCAACACTTGAAGCTCTTCTTCTTACGCGTTGATTTAGATTTTCACGTTGTTAAATTGCTTGATTTAATCCATGATTTCTCATTGCTAATCGAGCCGTTTCATTTGTCGCCTGTCTTTCTTATTGTGTTTGCGTTACGCGAAGTCGGGCCATACTAACACGCCGCTGATCTCGTGCGATTTCTTGTTCATCCGTATTCAATCGATTGGTAATATTCCGATTTGTAATTGCATTACGGGTTCGGTGCGAAAGATCAGATCTTCTGGGCCGCAGCATTATGAATAACAGTGAGAAATTAATGTCACAAAAACAATGTCACAAAATCATTTAGGGAACTTACCTTTTGAAATCACTTTTAAAAAAGGTTGAAAATTTTTAAATACTACAAAAATAAATCAGGTGTCAAAAGTTTATGCACACAACGTCATCTACTGGCAATAGCAGAACCAGAATTTGTTTTTGTAAAAAAAAATAAACAAAAAAAGTTTTCAATCAAATTAGGTGGAAAAACAATTGTCGTAAAAATTGTGATATACAAAAGGACATTTGATTTTTGGATTTTAGAAGATAATAATTTAAAGTAATGGGTGATACAATTTGAAGTAAAACCCTTGTAGAATCGATTACACAATTTTAAAGCAGGCGTGGTCGAATTCGGCTGTACACTGCGGGCGTTGCTACGGCATCAATTTAAAAAAAAGTAGACGGTCAAAAAAGATCGCTAGAGATGGGACGTGAAAGGAGGCGTGGAGTATGAATCTTAATTTTTGATCTCGCCTAGAGTAAAGTGAATATGTTCAAATTAGAGTAGAATCAATTACACAATATAAAAAAGAAGGCGTTAAAGTAGGTGTGGTCGCAAAAAAGAAGTATTCTATAAATACTTAGTGGTGTGATGTGAAAATTTCAGGCAAATCGTTCTAGCGGTCTCGCTTACCTGGCAAGCATGCATGTGATGGGGCGTGAAAGTGGGCGTGGCACATAACATTTTTATTTCTACCTCGCCTACAGTAAGATGTATATACAATTTGAAGTAAATCTGTAAAAACCCATTTAGAATAAAAAAAAATAGGCGTTAGAGTGGGCGTGGTCGTACCAACTTACAAACCTTCCCGGGCTCATACACAACAACTTTGCCGAAGATCATCACATGATCATTTACGATTCTATAAAGTACATACACACACTCACACATAAAAACATTAATTTAAAAAAAAGTAGGCGTGGTCAATTTCTGAATTTTTTCCGGGTATTCTTCTTCTCTGGCCTGAGACCAGCCGGAATTCGTGCGAATCGTTGCAATCGGTCCTGGCGTTCTTTAGTTATAAAGCTAGTAACTAACGTCACTCTCTTTTATTTAAATTTTGTTTAATTTTCATAATTTTTAATTGATTTAATTACCAATTCTTACCATTATTTACAGAGTCTGTCTGATGTTCATAATAATCTTGAGTGTAATTTAACAAACAGAGTATAAAAAAGAGGAACAAGTCGGTTTTAGTGACTTTGCTCAAAAAAAAACAAAATCAAATAGGGGTTTTAGAGGTGATGCCAGCAAAAAAAAATATGTTGGCGGTCACGCCTATTTTCGAGGGGGCGGGCCCGTAAAGTTGAAAATATATAGGCTAGAGTGTCCCTTATATGGCAAAAAAATTTTTTTTTTCGAATTTCGAAACGCATACCCTCCAATTTTTTTATAAATGCTAAAATGTACTTAAATATGAAATTTCATATCTGTAGCATGATTGCAACCCGTGCCGACCGAGCTCTAAAGTTTAACAAAAAAATGGTGTTTTGGTCTGACATTTTGGCTTGATCCAAAACTAATTAAAATGCAACAAATAAAGTAAATATGAGTAAAACTAAAAAAATATCAATACAAACTTTTATTTAAATATTATAATAATAATGAATTAGGGTATCTTCTCTTTAGTGTAGTTTTTTTATAGTCTGGATACAGATTTCTATGTTCCTGAACACAACGCAACAAAAACTGTTTTTGCTCTTCTTCAGCCGTGATAAGACCATTAAAATCTTGCATTAATTTAACAGCTCTTTCAGCAGTGTCATTTACGACCTTCAAACGACTTAATCGTCTTCTAGCTTCCAAAAAAGCAGGATTGTCACCCCACGAAGATACGTCTTCCCGAAGAAAACTGTCGTCGATCTGTAGTCGAGATAGAAATCGTTTGCTTCTTTGAGTCACAAAATCATCCAGCGTCATATCTGAAATAAAGAAAAAACCATTAAAATAAGCAAAAACTAAACCACAAAACTTTGAAAAAGAAACAAGAAAATATTAAGTACTTACCAAACAAATTTTGCGTAATTTCTTCCTTCGATGGGACATAGCGTTTAGAGGAATCTGAACTTTCGTCTCTGTTTAAATTATTAATCATTTTTGTCTTGGTTTTGGTATCAACTTCTTCATCAAAAAGTGATAACATGACTGTTTCTTCACACAAATACCATAAATGATGAATAAACTTGCTTATGGATGCCTTGGAACTTGTCGCGTCTACTTTTTCATATTCTTTTAGAGCTTTCAGAAAGGACAAGTCTTGGTTAGGTGCTTTAACTGCCATTGTACATTCCAGCCAAGGTTTGGTATACAAGGTGACGATAAATAAACAAACATCTTGAAGAGCATTTTTGTCCTTTGCAGTAATTTTAAGTTGCGATTGAAGCAAACATATTTTTATAGAATAGATTGCTCTCGCCATCCATCGCGCTTGATGCAAAGCTCCGGGGGGCCTGAGTTTTAGTTTATTCTCTGTGTCTCCTCCTAAGAACACAACGCATAGTTCAACCAATTCGCGGTAATCGTCTCTAACAAAAGGTTTTTCCAATTCAGTCTTATAAAAAGTTAACAAAGATGTAATGTTTGTCTTAGCAATATGTGCTTTAACGAAATTTAGAGGTGACTCAATGTTATCAGTGTTAATATTTTTCCAATTATCTCTTAACTTTTTGAAAATTGGAATATCTGGGCTACTTGTAATATGTTTTACCTTGGTTTCAAAAACAGCTTTAAGGACCAACTCATAAACATGATGACGACAAGCAA
Organism: Bellardia pandia; assembly: GCA_916048285.2. Taxonomy (NCBI): domain Eukaryota; kingdom Metazoa; phylum Arthropoda; class Insecta; order Diptera; family Calliphoridae; genus Bellardia; species Bellardia pandia. The sequence goes on along the minus strand of OU696531.1, from coordinate 92,617,486 downwards.
AAAGCAGCAATTCCCTTTCTAAAGTCTGCTCCAAAATAGCACAAGCTCCACTGAAACGGCCAGTATTGGAAGCTGTTGTATCGCAGCACATTATCTGTACTTTGTCATGGAGGGTCCAGTCAAAGAGAGCAGTTGAAATGGCTTCAGCTTGATGTTTTCCAGAAGAACTCTCTAATTTCGGTACTGCAAGAAGCTGTTCTCTATCGTCAAATGAAGCAATAATTGGCAAGCGTTCTTCTTTTGAACTTCGTACATCCAATCCAGGTAATAGTTTTCCATCCCAATGAACTGTGACTACGTCAGGCAAATTATTCTGGAAGTCAGTTTTTATTGCTTCTGCCCTGGATTTTCTCGCTTGAGTACGAACTCGCTGAATCGAGGATTTGTTTATAGGGAAATCATCGCTGTTCAGACCAAGCGCTTCTACAACCGCATGGAGAATGTAAACTGAGTCCCTTATGCTTAATTGGCATCGATCTAAAGCTGCTACCAGTTTAGGAGTTATTAAACTTTTCGTGCCTCTTTTAAAACTTTTTTCAGGGTAAGGAATCTGAGTACTAAGTTCAGAGTTCGAAATCTGTTCCTCATCCGAATTCTCAAGACATTCCAAGTTATCTATCGAAGAAGTAGATGCAACAGCCAATAACTCTCTTTGTTTTACCTTCCTTTCTTCTTCTTCCAATCGTCTTTGCCTAACTCGTTCTTCTTTCTCCGCCAATTTTTTGTCGATTCCACCTAAGCATCCCGGTCGACCTGGCTCTCTCTGTTTCCTTAAGAAATCTTTGTCTTCCTCTATCTTCATTCTGTCAAAGGCATCTGCATGTGCAATATCAAATAAGTTATCAAGGTCTTTTACAAAATTATTTTCACGATTCTTGAAAGTCAACTGAGTTTTCTTACAGTTTTTTTGCAGCTCCCTCCAAACATGATATAAATCAACAAGTTTCTTCACGCAGTTAGGGATTGCCTTCGTAGGAATTCTGACTTTTTCCCAAAATATAATGCACTCTCTTATAACAAGATTCGCACTTTCACTAACAGTCAGCTTGACTTCACGAATATTGTAAAATAAAACGGTGAGAACTTGTCGATTAGATGGTAATTTTGCACCATTTATCTGGTGGCTTGGCAGTCCGATAAGGAAAATATTTTGTTTATCACTTCGTAATTCGACTGACATTTTTTTAATAATAAAACCGCACTTTATGAAACACACTATTGGAATAGCAAATTACCATCTGAGTAAAAAGGGGAATCACCTTTTTAGATAGACATATATAATATATATGAAAGCTCATTTTCTTGAAAGGAATAAATACGAAAGCTGCATCATGATATAATAATCAAAGCTATCTTAACAATATTTTGTCATGATATGAAAATCACTTTTATAAAATCTATATAGTTATGTATAGTTATTTTGACAACATTGAGAAAATTTATACATATATATGTATTAACTAAAAAATTCCAAAAAAAAGGAGTTAAAAAATGTATTTTGGAACAGCGAAGCGGACCAGGTTCTGCTAGTTTCATATTAAATATAAATTAACATTATTAAAAATTACTAAAATAAAAAAACACAACAGTAAAAAATTAAAAAATATTGAAAATTGAATAAAATACGTACAAATTATAATGACTTATACCAATATTGACCAAAAATTACCCATACTTACAACAATTAACTTTGTCGCAAGTCGGCACGGGTTATCATTCTAATATCAAAGTAAATTTTTTTCTGGAGCCTTCTATGATTATTTCGAAACTTTTTAGCGGGTATGCGCAAAAAAATATTGAGGTCCAAAAATAAGGGACACCCTAATATAGGCATATATCTCGGGAACTACTGGGTGTCTGATAATTTGTAATACATTAAATAAAAGGTATTAAAAATACCTTTCCAACGATATATATCATGATTATAAAATATGTTCCGAATATGGGTTAAATCCGAAAAGAATATTTTTTGACCCGAATTTATTTGTTTTTTGGAAATGGTTCTTATATGGCAGCTATGACAAATTATGGGCCGATCTTCTTAAATTTTGGAACAGTGATTTTTATGCATATGAGAATATTTCACGTCAAATTTCAACATAATAACGGTATATTTAAGATATATATTAGTATTAACGTGGATTTCGGTAGTGGACCTTATGTGGGGGATATAGTCAAATATGGACCGACATTCTCAAAATCCAGCTGTTAGATTTAGGCATGTATGTAAATGATCCGTGTAAAATTTTGGATCGGTACCGTTATATATAAGAGATTTATGAGTATTAAAGGGATTTTCGGAAGAGGGCTTTATATGGGGCATACGGTTAAAAATAGACCAAAATTCACAAAATTTTGTGGGGTGATTTTTGTATATATGTAAATGATCTGTGCAACGTTTTGAGTCGGTACCGATATTTATACAATATATATAGAGATAAAAGTCTTTTTCAGATGTGGTCCTTGTATGGGAGCTATGACCAATTCTGGGCCGACCGCCATAAAATTTAGCACAACAATTTATTTGCCTATAAAGATTATTTATGTCAAATTTTAGCCGTTTACCATTATTTATATCTGTTTCATACGTAGTCAAGTGAATTTTGGAAGTGGACTTTATATGGGGTCTATGGTCAAATATGGAACAAACTAAAAAAAATTTCATTTCGCGATTTCCTTTTGCATAAAACTTATTTTTGCTGAATTTTATATTGATAATTAAATTTTATGGGCATTTATGTATAATTGAGCAATATTTGGGAAGATTTTTTTTGTATGGGGGCTATGAGAATGAATTGTCTATAGAATAGTGGTATTCATTCATACAAAGTTCAGCAAAAATATGTTTCATGCTAAGAGAAATCTCAAAACGATATTTTGTTTGCATTGGTCCATAATTTTGACATGGCCCCATACAAAGACCACTTTCAAAAATAAAAAAAAAAAATAATCGAAATACAAATCTAAATCATCGTCGTACCAAAATTCATGATGATCGGTTCATATATTTGGCTGTAGTCTTCCTTTAAAGTCTTCATCCAAAAATCACTTAATAAAAACCAATATTAAGTGGAAATTTAAGACAAATTATTCGTATATAAATATGAAACATCCTACAGAATTTCATAGTTCACAGTTCCCTTTTGAGGAATAGTCCCGAAAACTCATTAACCTGCATTAACATCCATATTGAATCGAAATGTTACAGAGATCAGTTATAATAAACATCCGAGAATAGCCACAGACGAGACAATTTTGATGTTTCGAAAAGAAAAAATCAGTTTTCTAGAGCTTTTTTTATTGAATTTATTTTATGTTAAACAAAATGGAATATAATTTTTATAAATATCGTTATAGAGATGAAATTCAACTAAAATAAATAGAAATTATGTTACAATATTTTATGAAGTTCGGTGATTTGCTGGTGGGTATATAAGAATCGGCACAGTCGCATAAAAACTCTTACTTGTTCTTATTTAATCAGTTGATCTTTACATTATTATAACATTATGAGTTTTGTTTATGTTGTTTATGTTTATTATAATACGCCGATATATTGGGAAAATGTTTATTGATCTTCTTCAATAGATTTTGTGGAGGTTCAGAACCATTTTCTGGGTGAAGTGCTACTGTGGGTTTGTTTTGTGAATCAAATACAGTTTTACAGCTAATCTTATTGGAGGTTAAAACTTCTGGGTTAAGGGCATCCGCAATTTGTTCAGTGATTTTATCAAATTCTCCAACTCCCAAGGGGCATATAGTGACTTTATAGATCCCAGGACGAGCATTAGCCAAAATACCAAAGGCTGCAAATAAAAGCAAATGAGATTATTTTTCCAAAATAACTTTAATTTTCAATGTAAACTACTTACCCATGAATATGAATCCAATTTTTATAATATTCATTTTTTGTAATATTCTTTTATTATTCTTCTAACTACAACTTAACTTTCTTAAGTTATTAGTGCAACTAAATTTCTTGTAACAGATCTTACCATTTTATAGACTTGTTACATGAGTTTAAACCATATCTTTGGAATACCGGAAACACTTGTGTAAATAGTATGTGATCAAACATTTATTCTAAACTTAAGTTTAAACTATTATTACAAATTTAGTAGAAAATAAATAAATACCTACAATTGAGGTCGTTAATATTTCGAAACTGTAAATATTTTGGAGTTAAATTGTTTGTTCAATACAAAAAGCAGCACCTTGCAACCGATTTCATAATAAATGCTAACAAATATGAAATATTCTAAACTAAATACCAGATCAAGCTGAAAAAACATACTTGAGGAAAGGGTTTGTAGTGCATTAAGTAGTCAGCTAATCGAATCAGGGATGCAAAATAAGGTTTTTCAAATTGTGTTAAATTTCCAGAAAAAGTGTACTTTTTTCAGCCCAATTGTACTAAAATCTTTTCGTATTTTTTTTTAATATCTTTTATTAAAAATTAACTAAAAACGTACATAACAATTCATTTGTACATATTTATCTGTGTAAAAATCTTCACAATTAATAAAAAAGCGCATTAAAATTCATTCGTACTAAGTACATATGTACTTACATACAGTGGTGATATTTGAAATATTTAACAACCGGTACGCTTAAAAAAATTATATTTTTGCCAAATTTTGATAAAAATAGCGAAAATTTTAAAGTCGCATCCCAGTAACAGAGCACAAGCCTCTTGAAGGAAATGATATAACCTTTCGTTTAATCAAAAAAAAAGTTACGTTTTTAACAAAAAATAGTTCTGATTTTGCAAAACAAAAGTCAAAAAAAATTGTTTCATTTTTTTTTTTTGTCAAAAGATTGAAGACAACGCTATCGAAAACATTTCAGACAAAATTTTCTAAATACAATATGTAATTAGTTATAACATTAGTTATATGATTTCAAAAGTTGACCCACATGAGATAAAATCCCCCATATACATACATATATATTTACTTCTTTTTTGTTCTTTTTGTTCAGTTGTTCAGTTTTTTTTTTTTAATAATAATTAACAAACACAAACTGCGAAGCTTTTGGCTTATCTGCAGAAAAACACCCAGAGTCTTTGGCAGGAATCGAACCTGCAACCCTTTGACTGATAGTCCGGCACTCTATCGCCTAGTCTATCGGGGCACTCATACATATTTAATTATTTATTTACATAAGAAAAACAAAATATGTACATTATATTTAATATCTAATTTAATAATTGTCAAATTAAATTTTGATTTTGGCTGGGCAAAATAGGAACTGATTCTTTAACACGTTTGTCACTTGCCAGATGATGCTCTTGTCGCAACCATAATTTAACATTGGGTATAGCCAGGGTTGTCAGATTTTTTTGAGCTTCGTCGCCAAAACGGATGTAAAAAATCGCCAAAATTCGCCAAAATCCGATTTTGTTCAGTTTTTAATTTTTTTTATTATTTAAAAGAAATAAATTTTTTTTACACAAAAAAACCTAGTTCAATTTTTAAGTCAAAAATCGCCAAAAATTGAGAAAAACCCAAAAAAATCGCCAAAAATAATTTTTTTTTAGTTTTTGTTACATTTTTTTTATTTAATTATTAAACAATATTTTAGTAAAACATATACACATTTATATCCGTTTTTGTATTTTTTACTATTTAAAAAAATGTAAAACTTTGTTAAAAGAGAGTTTTAAATTACATAAAAATGGAGATCATATTTAAAAAAAAAGTAAAATTAAGTAGATAAGTCTAAGAGTTCGTAAACTTCATCCTCAGCGATTTCATTACTAGAGTCTTGACTTTCATACATAGTTGAGTTGAATTTTTTTCAATGATTTTCATATGATTAATTATTCTCAATAGAGCGTCTAAAAGCTCATATTGAATTTTATTACTTAATTGAGTTTTTGTACAATTCATTATTGAAAAGACCCTTTCAACGCAGACATTACTGGTTGGAACTATAGTAAAAACGGCCAAAGATATTTCCTTAAAATGGTACGTACCTGCTGTATCGTGAAAATCAAACACTTTTGGCCAAAATTCAAGTAAATTTGTTGGAATTTCGTTATTAAAATAATTATTTCAATTTATGAACGGAAGTTTTCCCTATTGAGTTTCATACACGCCTATTGCTACTTTTGGATCCATAAATGGTCTTAATGTTTCTTGAACAACGCCAAATTTAGTTTGAGATAATGTATTCGCACACTTTGAAATAGAAAATTGTCCAAAAGCTTTAAAAAAGTTCATATTTTCTGGTAATCTGCTTATCATCTCTTTTAAAAGTTTTTTTAAATACACAAAACAGTTTTCTTTAAGTACGATTATTTCTGCATCGCTCAATTTCGCATTTCTTAATTCTGTTTCAAACTCTGCTCCAAAATCAATTGCATTTAGAGGCAAAAATGAATTTAAAGAATCAATAGCTGCATGTAAATCATTGAAAAATGTTTCATTGTTTTCAGTATTATATAAAACAGAAGGTTTGAAAACTTTTGTTGAAAACATAAGAAGTGTACAATACATTTTTGCATGCATGCTTCCTGCATCCATGCTGTAAGATTGAAATTCCAAATTCAGATGATTCATTTCGTTGACAATTGGATTTATAAAAACCAAAAAAAGACGATTTTTTTCATCACATAATTTATTATAGATGTTTTGGTGAAAATCGCCAAGAAAATCGCCAGTGATATCAAAAATCGCCAAAAAATCGCCATGTCGCCAAACGGAAAATTTTGACGCCAAACACGTTTCAAAATCGCCACGTTTGGCGAGAAATCGCCATATCTGACAGCCCTGGGTATAGCATCAAAATCTTCAACAGATTTTTTGATTAAATTTATTGTCATTAAATGACTTGTTGTTTATATTAGTAAAGAATTTCTCTTGTCATAAATTATATTATGCAGTGTGCTCTCAAAATAGTATTACATATTAATATTTTTAGATTCTAAATCTCTCATATCGGCAAAATCTCGAAAATCGGTTACTGGAATGATGTATTTTAACATTTTTAATGTATTTTCACCTTCAATCCACGGTGCTTCAAAAATATCACCCGGCCATGTTTTTTGATTTAATAAACTAAAGCATTTTAAGAGATTATTATACTTTTCATCTTGAACATCAAACAGCAAACGCCTTTCCATATGTTTTTCTAAACAATCAAAAAACTTATCTCTCAAAACCACAATTGATGTTTTTTTTCTATTGATTTCAAATGGAATATTTTATTTCTTTTTTTCAATAATGTGATCTGCTTCTTTTGCATATGTTCCTTTATTTACTTTTAAATGTTGAAATAAATTTATTGTTCGCTTTATCAATCTATCAGCTCTAAATATTGAAATATTTCTTTCTTGTAAAGCTGTAGAAAGTAGAGAAATATGTCGTTTATTAAAACTAAATCATTCAAAAAGTTTTCATTTTTAAAATATGACATTAGTCCAATTTCTTTATTTTGAGTAAAGTGAATATACAAAGCCTGATATGATTGCCAAACTGCTTTGGCGGTCCTACAGGCTGTTCATCGAGGACCAAATATTCGTCCTATTTTGTGTACTTCAGTTCCAAGTTCGTTAGAAACATTATTTAATTCTCTCTGATGTTTATTTAAAGTATGATAATATGAGTAAAGTTTATAGAGAAAATATCTAAAGTTATTTACTTCATTTACTTTATTTTCTAAAAGTTTTGCAGAAACTCCAACCTTTCTTCCTAACATTACATTAGCACCGTCTGAGCAAAATCCAATAAGATTTTCATATAAATATTTTTCATTAAAACCATGTTTTTCTATCACCGATATTAAGGTATTACAAATTATTTCTGATGTTGTTCCTTCTAATTCGACCAGATCAATAAAAATTGTTACACTATCTTCGCAATCTTGAACTTTAGATTTCAAATAAATTATTAAAACGCTTTTGTGTGAAATAGTTGAAGCTTCATCATTGATAATTGAAATTTTACTTCCTGCAGCTTTTCAAATGTAGTTCTTCTTATTTCTGTAGAGATAAGCTTTGCGACAAGTGGAACTATAAATCTTGAATATAATGCAAATCCCAAATCTACGTTATTTTTTCTGTAAATCAATTAATTTTTTAAAATCACTGAATGGGCTGTTGTTTTTAATTATGAAATACATATATAGTATTAAAAATGTTCAATGTGCTGTTTAAATAATTTTCATTAGCCACATCGAAAGTTTTTGTTCACCAATTTTTATTATTTCCCCAGCTTTGTTATGTGAAACGGATTCATTGTGTTCCTTCAATTTTTTTCTCATTGATGCTTGTAAAATTTCTTCGTTCGAACCATGAGCTTTTACAGAAGATGATTTCCATTCTACTGAAATGTGTAGATGTTTAGCACTTTGCAAAGTTAACGATTCTACTTTCGAACACCATTCACATCCCACATTTTTATCGCGAACAATATTAAGCCACTCGTATTTAGTTTTAAAATAATTTTTTTTGTCTGCAGTATCACGGGACGTTCCAGTTTTTTCATATTTAATAATTAATTATAAATTCAAATTATTTTAAAAATATCATACTTGTACGTTAAATCCAACTTAACAAAGATTAATAGCCTGTTCAGCGATCTCGAACGATAACGTTGGCTTAGATAAGACTTAAGACACAAACTGTTTATCGTATCAATTTTTTACTCAATCAAGTTTGTTTATTCCACAATCAAGTTTGTGTCTTAAGTCTTATCTAAGCGAACGTTATCTTTCGAGATCGCTGAACAGGCTATAAAAGTAATAGACAATCATTCACCATCAAAATATATGTATGTATGTATTTACTATTAAACGTTTATTTACGTCTAATATATAAAATTCAAAATCCATTTAGAAAGGGAAATTCCTTTTTTTTTTAGTAGAAAAACAAGGTGTATTGAACAAGGTGATTTTCGCCCATGCAAAAAAAAAACGCAAAACGCTTAAAATTGGCGTTTTCAAATACAAATTCAAATTGAAAACGCCAATTTTGCGTTTTGCGTTTTTCAGAACATGGGCGTTTACAAACCCAGCTGATTATTCTTTGTTTGTTTATGTTGAGTTTTCAATTGTCATGTTTTTTGTAGTCAAAGTAAAGTAAATTTGTTTATTTTAAAATTTAAATTAATAATAAAAACTGAAAATTTGGAATATTTATTTTTAAATAATGATTTTTGAAAATATATCCAATTTAATACATAAAGTAGTGTGTTAAATAAAATCATGTGAGTAGCTGTAAGATAAAAACATCCAAGAATCCAATGTATGACCAAAATAAAATCATTTGTTTGTACCTTTGGACAATGAACAAATTCACGTTAATACTAATATATATATCTTAAATATACCGTTATTATGTTGAAATTCGACGTGAAATATTCTCATATGCATAAAAATAACTGTTCCAAAATTTAAGAAGATCGGCCCATAATTTGTCATAGCTGCCATATAAGAACCATTCCAAAAAAAAAAAACAAATAAACCCACAAAAATTTCTAATAATTATCGATATTTCGAACCAACTTTTATATGGATCAGAAATTTTAATCCAGAAATCATATTAGTATCGATTATACGGCAATAAAGGTACTGGATTTTATAGCTGTCAGTCAATAATTGACAATAGCTTCCGAATTAAGTCCACTTCCGAACATATTAAACAACCATACAACTCTTGTAAATAACGCTATTGAAATGAAATTCAACCAATATAATCCTAAAATACATAGAAACCATATTAGTGGATACTGGATTTAGAAGCCATCGGGCCATAATTGGTCCACTTCTTCTATGCCACCCATAAATCTTTTGTAAATAATATTAATTAGATCATATTCGAACAAAAAAGCCTCACCTTATATCTTATAATTTTTATACTCTGTTTCTTAACTTGTTGTGAATATGCAAAAATGTTCTTTTAATTTTATAAATTGTTAAATTACACTCAAGATTATTATGAAAATCCGACAAACTCTGTAAATTACAATAAGAATCGGTAATTACATCAATTATTAATGGTCAAAATTAGATAAAATTTCAAAATATTTAACATAAATTATGTTGGTCGTAAAATTGTCTTTCAAACAATATATAAAATACTAATAAAATTCGCACTAAGACTGAATAGAAAACACAGAACAAGGAGATACTAGTCCTCTAACCAGTGTAGTTTTTGTATTTCTTATTACGTTTAGGTGGGGGTATTTAAGAATCGGCACAACCAAATATAGCACTCTAACTTGTTTCAATTAATTTTGTTAGGGCTCCACTGGGACTCTAACCCTGGTTATACGTCTACAGTTCAGTAGACCAAACCATCAGGCTATACAAGAATTTTTATTTCCATGTTTAAAATGTTAATTTTATTAACAAGGGTGGTAAGGGTGAAGGGTGGTAGGTAAGTTTTTTACATTGGAGTTGGTTTCAGTAGTGCTTCGGCTAACTTGGATTATGATCAAACCATTTGCGCTGTGAACAAATATTGTGCAAGTTTAACTTCTCCTCAAGTATGTTTTCTCAGCTTGATCTGGTATTTTTTATAGAATATTTCATATTTGTTGGCATTTATTATGAAATCGGTTGCAAGGTGCTGCTTTTTGTATTGAACAAACAATTTAACTCCAAAATATTTACACTTTCGAAATATTAACGACCTCAATTGTAGGTATTTATTTATTTTCTACTAAACTTGTAATAATAGTTTAAAATTAAGTTTAAAATAAATGTTTGATGACATACTATTTACACAAGTGTTTCCGGTATTCCAAGATATAATTTAAACTCATGTAACAAGTCTATAAAATGGTAAGATCTGTTACAAGAAATTTAGTTGCTCTAATAACTTGAGAAAGTTAAGTTGTATTTAGAAGAATAATAAAAGAATATTACAAAAAATGAATATTATAAAAATTGGATTGATATTCATGGGTAAGTAGTTCACATTAAATATTAAAATTAAATTTTGGAAAAATAATCTCATTTGTTTTTACTTGCAGCCTTTGGTATTCTGGCTAATGCTCGTCCTGGAAACTATAAAGTCACAGCTATATGCCCCTGGGGAGTTGAAGAATCTATAGAAATCCCTGACCAACTTTTGCCTTTCCTTAAACCAGAATATTTAACCTCCTCTACTATAAGTAGCCTCTGTAAAATTGTATTTGAGCCACTAGAAACACCCATAGTAGCAGTGCAGCCAGAAATTGTTCCTGAACTTCCAAAAAATCCAACATTTGTTAAGGAGGAGATCAATAAAGACGATCCCCAAAATATTGGTGAATCTATTAATATAAATGTACAAACAAATGGTGTTACTACTGTTAACAGAGATATCCCGTATAACGTAAACAAAGCTCAGAATATTAAAATAGAGGTCAACTGATTAAATAAGAACAAGTAAGAGTTTTAATGCGACTGTGCCGATTCTTATATACCCACCAGCAAATCACCGAATTTCATAAATTATTGTAACGTAATTTCTATTTATTTTAGTTGAATTTCATCTCTATAACGATATTTATAAAAATTATATTCCATTTTGTTTAACAGAAAATAAATTCAATAAAAAAAAGCTCTAGAAAACTGACTTTTTCTTTTTGAAACTTCAAAATTGCCTTTTCTGTGGTTATTCTCGAAAGTTTCTTATAACTGGGGGCTAACTCTGGCAGTCGTTATCGAATGCCACCATTCGAAATTTCGATACATTTTATACGCTATCGAATGAGGGAATCCCAAATGTTAAAAAAATTCTAACGTTCGAATAAAAATTTATTCGCTTACGAATGCGAGAATAAGCCCCCTGATCTGTGTAAAATTTCGGTTAGATATGGATGTTAATGCAGGTTAATGAGTTTTCGGTAGTAGTTCTCATAAGGTTACTATAAACTATAACGTGCCAATCATTATGAAATTCTCTATGGATGATTTATATTTATCTGCGAATTATTTGTCTTGAATTTTAGCGTAATAATGATTTTTATAAGAGATTTAGGCGCATTGAAGTGATTTTCAGAAGTGGTCTTTGTATGGGGCCATGTCAAAATTATGAACCGATGCAAATAAAATATAGTTTTGAGATTTTGCATACAACTTTTTATATTATATTCTCTATCGACATTTATGTAACATAAAACCGTATTCCGAAAAGAAATTCCGATTTCTACCGTTTTCAACAGCATTTGTCCTTCTATAATATAAATAAAGTGAGCAAAATTTCATGATATTTTCTGCATTATATTTGAAAACAAAAAAAAAAAAAAAAATAGCAAAAAAACATCTGAAAAATATCGAAGTAGTTTAAAACTTGAATCTATAACTCGAATCCTACTGGACAAATTTTGTCTATTTTCAATACTAAACATTTCGGTGGATCAAATAATGTTTGGTAAAACTTTCGTCAATAGACGAAGAAACGGGCGGACATGGCTAAATTGTCTTAGAAACTTTTAAGGACCCAGAATATACAGACTTTTTCTTCTATCATTATTTCGATAAACCACAAATCAGAGGTCAGAAATGAAATGATACAAATGAAAAGAGACAAGTGCTTAATGTTCTTTGTGAAATTGGTTATATTTAAGCAGTTATAAAATTTAAAACCTGCATTGTCGCTAAAAAAATGTGACGACACGGTTAAAGTTTCCTAGAGAGCACAGAAATTAGACAGTAGATCATTGGAAACGTGCAATCTGGTGCAAAGAATTTAATTGTTTTTAATTTGTAGATTAACAATATTGTTGGTTTCGAACAGCGTAGAGAATTCGAAGACACCATGCAAGTGAAGCATTGAAAGCACGTTGGAAGGAACGTCATCGTATTGAGTTACTCTTAATGGTGGAACCTTGGAACACTGCAAAGAATCAAAGGAATAATGAGGAAAGAAAACTGAAAGCACACTTTCAAAATCATAAAAGAATGGCTTAGCGAGCTGAATTTTCTTTTGATACAGTGGCCAGCAAAAGTCCTCACCTCAATCTGATTGAGCATTCGAGGTCAATCATGAAGAGACAGTTGGGACAATATCAATTAACACCAACCCAATTGGTAGAGGGTTCAGCACGAATGAGAGAGCATTTCAAATAAATTGATTGAAAATGTGAGTTTGGTTCCGATTATTAAGGTCAAAACTCTTGTAAGGTAGAGTTGGGAGAGTAAAAAGATCTTGCTGCCTTTTTAGTGGTTACGTTTATATTTTTATGACATTCTCCTCCTACGAGTTGGTTTCTTCAGTATCCCCAATCCTTTTCATTAATTTTGCCTTCTTAGATGATGAAATTAACATACTGTGAGCGTCAAAATAAAGTCAACAGTGGCATATCATCCTTATGCAATAACAATCAAACTAAACGTTTGAATTTTGCAAAAAAAAAATAATGTAAACGACCCTGCAGTTTTTTGGAATAATATTGTTTTCTACGATGAAAGTAAGCTTGAGATATTTGGAGTCGAACCAAGAACGAGGACTTTAGTAATAAATATGTTACCAAGACAGTAAAATATGGCGGTATCAGGGGGCCGGTAATCTTACATTTATTGATTTAATAATGAGAAAGGAAGATTATCACGATATTTTAAGAAACAATCACCCCTAACGTGAATTAAAATTCCACATGAAATTTGTTCACTTTTCACAATTTCCTATTTAAATTTAATTGTAAAAAAAACAAAAGTGAACAAATTTCACGTGGAATTTTTATTCGCGATAGGGGTGAATGTAGCCCTTGGTATAGAGAAATTAGAGCTAGCGCATAACTAGATTTTCCAATAGGCCAATGATTCTAATCTAATCTCCAAAATAGGACAATATTTGTTGTTCAATCATTGTCCAAAAACTTTAGCTCATTCTTCACAGTTTCCAGACCTCAATGCAATTGCGCAACTGTAGGAATATCTGGAGAAAAAATTAGGCAAAGAAATATTTCTTGCAACGATGAACTGATGACAGTGAAGCAGAATTAATGGCATAAAATTTTGTATGATTTCACTAAAAATCTGGTTGATTCTATGTCTAGAAGATTGTCAGCTTTGATAAAGGCAAAAGTGTGCAGTCCTAAAAAGTTGTGTCAGTCACCCCCTTGTATTAAAGAGAATGTAAGAAAAAATTCTAGAAATAATTTTTTGCCACGCCTACAAATACCGCCCTTGTAGTATTTTGTTCACTGTGTCGCTATTTTTAGTTTTTCAATTCAGCCTCAAAATCATTTAATGTGAATTAATGTGTTAGAAACTCCCATTGTTCGATAATTCAACCAACAATGCACATTTAATAATCAAATTGATATCAGTACGAAAATGTTTATAAAATTTAATAAAATCTTTTTGCACTTAAATGATAAATTTATCTACATAATTCATCTGAAATACAAAATTTTGATGCAACAGCATTTGGAAATTGTACCAAATTAGTCGTGATAGTACCACGGTACCAACTATGTCTAAAATGTGTCAAAAAAGTACAATTGTACCATATTTGCCAACACTGTGGTATGTAAACATATTAATTACAAAAGGTTTTTAATCCCTTCACAGACAATAATAGCCTTTCCATTATACCAGTAGATTTGCTCTAAATTATATAAAACAAAATCTAGCTGAATGTATTTTGAAACCCAACAGGATTAAAATAAATGATACTTAATATAAACTATAAAAGGCACATTTGTAAATCATTGTTAAAACTATGACAAGTGGCTGTCTTAATAAGTCTGCTTGAAGTGAGAAATACACAAGAATTTACAAGATCCCACTACAACGGCTTTATAAAAGTCCAAAACACCAAAGACATTTGACTTCAATGCATAAATTTGTCATAATATCAGATTCATAGCAGAAACAATTAAGGATACACGGTGAAAATCAAACAGGCGCCTTGTGCCTTGTTAAGCACTTGTTTTAATTCCAATTGCTCACATCAATGAAGCAAAGCCGCCGCCAATGAATGGCTGCCTTTTCAGTTTGTATGTACATAAACTATCTTTAAAAACAACATAAATACTTGAGATAAAAAGATTTAGTAGTATATACAAAGACAATTATAAATTAATCTCCCGGTGTAGGTAACAACAACTATCTATCTATATTGTGTAAATTGGTTGAGCTGTATTGATTTTCAAGGCATATTTATCAATTGATTAAATATTAACAATGCCATTTATTTAGGACATTTATTTGTGATTAGTGTAGATACTTAGATCATGAGATAAAATAAAATGTTAAGTTCCCAGGATGAGACAAGACAAAAATAACGTTAAAGCGGGAGTTTATTACAAATAAATACAAATGTAATTGTTTGTGTTGAAATAGTTATAGAAAGAGAGACTAAGACTAAGACACACACCGATATCGAAAGAAGAGCCTTGTTTTTCTAAACACCATAACAAGTGTTGACCATATTGCAAAATGTAACCACATGCCGCTTTGTATAGCAAGGTCCTTTGCTTGTGTTAAACTGCTTTTGATATCCTGTGGAGCGCGTGTCCTTTTTCATGTTTTTTTCTTTTTGCTGCCTTTCATTTGTCTGCTGCTGCTGTTGTCAGTTACTAAACTGTATTCCTTATTGTTGCAGGGGCCAGTTGTGGTTCAGAGCCCTTATTTAACTTTAACTTTACATCATCAAACAATTGTTGTCATAAAAAGAAAATGCCGCAACAAAAAGAAACCTCCAGTATTCTCATGTATGAGTATTTTTTTTATTATTTTACATTTTCTTTTTGTAAAGCAATCCAAAGTCAAAATATAAAATAAAAACAAGTGCATTGTTCAAGTCCTTTGTATATAAGCTCCAAAATAATAAATATCCTTTTGTTTCTTTTTTATGTGCTTCATAGTTGTTTTGTGGATTTTTAGTTATATTTTGCTTTTTTGTGTTTGTTATTTATGGTTTTTAATCAAATATATTTTGTGGTTAAAAACCACTCCCAGAAGGTAGAATATATTAAGTTTTACTAAGAGTTAGTTATATGATAAATAATTTTGAATTTTTCATGCATATTTTAATAATCTTTCCTGTCTTGGCTGTTAATGTTCTAAAGTAATGTATTACTTATATAAGTTCCTCTGCAATAGGAAAACAACTTCCAAAGAAGTAGAAAAGGAGTAGATTTTACTTTTCTCAATTGCTAGAAAATATTTAGAACAGCAATGAATTTAATAAATAATAAAAAATATATCAAATATGCATGTTTACCACAACTATTTTTAAACATTGCTTTTAAAATATTATGGTCACTGTAATTATTTATAAGATTTCTGCAACCATATTCTGGTTCAGTTTACCATTCATATGTTTATAATAATCAAGTAGAGATACTTTTTTCAATCGGCTTTTTTGACAGATCACGTGTGAGTCGTGTCATATTGTCATGTTATTTTTTTGTTTAGTTTTTGTTTGGTATTTCATAATGGAAAGACTTACGCCTCAACAACGTTTACAATTCGTTCAACTTTATTACGAAAATTCACGTTCTGTGAGGAATGTGTTGCCTGCACTTTGCTCAACTTATGGTCAACATAATCAGCCTATTGAAAGTACTACTCGCAACACCATCACCCATTTTGAGACCCAGCATTCATTATTGGATAATATTCGACCATATAGATCACATCCAGCACGTTGTAAAAAAAATATAGCGGCTGTAGTTGAGAGTGTATGACCGTGAAGATACGATTTGTCAATGGCAACCGTTATCGTGACCTAATAACCGACTATTTGATGCCTGAAATTGAAGTTCTTGATCTCGGTGACATTTGGTTTCAGCAAGACGGCACTACTTCCCACACATCGCATCAGTCAATGGATTTATTGAGAGAACACTTCGGTGAGCACATAATTTCACGTTTCGGGCTGGTAGATTGGCCACCAAGACCGTTCGACTTTTTCTTGTGGGGATTTGCAAAGTATAAAGTTTATGCGGGCAAACCCGCTTCGATTCAGGTCTTGTCATTCGCCAGTTACCAGTCGAAATACGCGAACGAATCATCGAAAACTGGATACAACGGATAGACCATCTGCGACGTAGAAACGGCCATCTTCGAAAAAGAAATGCCAAAGAATGTTCTTTCAAATGATAATAAATATTCCCCATTATATTTGAATTTTCTGTGTTTTTTTTTTTTTTGTTCTTTAAAAAAGTATGGAACCTCGAAATGGATCACACTTTTTGATTATAGCAATTTTGTAATGTCTATGGTGATCAGTTTTATAATGAAAGATTATACGATAATTTGTTGTTCTCTATCATAAACAAAGAGCAAAAAATTATGACAAATTGATTCATCATTAACATGATTGCAACAAATATATATGTACATAGTTACTACAATCGTATAAATGATTGTAGTAATCATATGATATTACTATAGTTACCGCAATCATAACTATAGGCGGTTACAAACATCAGCACAAATCCAATATATCCTCCCCACTATTGTAGTGGGAAATGGGAAAAGGAAAAAAAACTCCCGCGGAATTTTTATTCATGATTGTGCTGGTTAAATAATATTGGCTATATACATACGTCTAAGAAAAAGGGAAACAGTGGAGCTAAAGACAAGAAGGAAGAATGCCAACTTCATACATAAAATTAACAATGGTCAAACAATTTTCGTGCGGCACTGGCAGGACTAATAACTCAAATTAATTAGATAAAAGATTTGTAATACTTATTGTTAGGACGTTTTTTTTTTTGTTAAATGAAGATCCAATAAATAAATAGAGAACAAATAATAATCACTTTTATAGGGTACTTTTTTAACTTCCTTGCCTTTCATGACTTTGTGTAAATAAAAAACGACATGTAACAATAATGCGGTCAGTTTGCCTTACATGTTGCCTCCTTCTTTAGTTTTCCGCATTTCTTTATGAATTGTTTAAATTAGGTTGCATTGTTTATAACTACAATTTATATAAAAAACAAAGACTAAAAAATAACATACATAAATATGTATACAACAAACATATGTTTGCCAATGTACCTGTAAATGAACCACTACAAAGCATATTTTTGAAATCTTTTGTTTGAGAATACAATTCTTTCAGCAATTATTCATGCAACAGAGCTCTAGTATTTCTAGTGAGTTAAAAAGAGGTGCAACTTTATAACTGATGTTTGTTGGCATTGCAACACTTTTGTTAAATACTCACCATTATCTTTGGCATCATTGATTGAGTGGGTGTTACCGGAGACCTGGTTTAAAGGTTTGATTTTTATTGTGCCAAAAAACAAGGCACACATACATATATTGATTGTTTGGTCTTATGGCAAAAAGAGAAGGCGTTGCGATTCATTAGGGGTTTTTTTAATGTCCTTTAAAAGGACTTTCTTCTGTGGCTATTTTGTATTGTTATAGAATTTGTAAATTCAGTGATTCACTAAGGAAGTTGATTGTATAACTTTTTTTGCTTATTGAATATACATACATATTAGTTCAAGATCAAAGTTGTTTCAGATCTAACAGCCACCAATTTTCTTTGTTTGCAGCAATAATTGTTTTTTAATAAGCGTTGCAATTATTTGTAATCATTTTAATAGATGTTTGAGTGGTGCCTATTATGAGCAACATTCGATTTTCGACTGTGGTCGAAAATGCTTATCAAACGAACTTTCATTTGATGTTATGGTCACATTTGATGAAAAACGCTATTGTGATAAACACTCTTTTTGGGTTATTCACAATAATGCATTTCTATCAGCTGGCGCTATATTTGTTCACAAATTCTTAAAGAAAAATAAATTAAATTTGAAACGACCACCACGGAATTATGGTTTGATGATTCGTTTGATAAAGATGAATCCTTACTAGAACTGGTCAGAAGCAGAAAAAGGCTGAGGGATGCTTCCCACATTTTGGAAATGGATTCCATCACGTGAGTACGAGGGCGGTTCGGTAACTTTTTAGCCTAGCACAGAAAGAGATTACATAGTTAGTTTGTCGAAAACATTTTCATTTTTCAATATAATCTCCAGAAACTTCAATACACTTAGTCCAACGCTTATCTAGCAATTCTATCACTTGATTAAAATAGTTTTCCTCAAGGTCTGCAAAATAGTGGATTACAACTGTAATTGCATCTTCTTTTGAGGTAAAACGCCTGCCAGCTAGGAGTTTTTTTTAGATTTTGGAACAGCTAAAAGTCACTGGAAGCTAATTTAAGAGAATAAGGTGGGTAAGCACTTTACTTTAATTCGTTGATTTTAGTCATTGTTAAAACACTCTTGTGCGCTGGTGTGTTGTCTTGATGAAAAATTATTTTTTTTTTCTGTATTGCAAGCCAGGACGTTTTTCTCGAATTTTTACATCTAATTGATCCGAAATGTTGCAATAGTACAATTATTAAAATACCTTTGAAGTCCCAAAAAAAACCGTTGCTATAAATTTACCAGCCGACTGAATTGTTTTTGCCTTCTTTGGGATACTTCCTACAGCTTTAGTCCATTTCTTGGATTATTATTTTGTCTCTGGAGTATAGTGGTGGATCCAAATCCCATCAACAGTTATTAAACGACGCTTAAAGTCCAAACAAGCTTCAGAAATTTTCATTAATTATATGAAGAAGTTGCCAGATCGAAAAGAAATGTGTTCATAGCAGAGATGAAAGTTTCCAAAACACTTAACTTTTTGTGTTTATGCCGCGCATTCTGTTCTAGGCTAAGAAGTTTCCGAACCGCCCTCGTATATTTTTTGATGAAGTTTGGACAAGAATATTATAAATTTTTTTTTACAAATTTATGTTTACTTTGTAAAGAGGAGTTTGTTGTGGACATGCTGGCCATCACTGATGAACTGCTGCAATAATGCTCAAAAGGCAGTACAATTCCAAGCATATTAAAATTGGCAACAGGTTTGCGCTTTTGTGTTCAGGGATTGTAACAACTGAACCTTGAAAAAGAAAACATGATTGGTCTTGCCTAGACTACGGTATCTGTAGTGCGGTCAGAGGTATTTGAAATCTTGAAAAATTGTATTTGTCAAAAATGAATTAAATACAATTACACAGCTGATGAACTGCAAAATTATATTTTTTTAATAAAAGCAGAATAACAGATATTATTGATGTGTTGACGAAACACACATTAAAAGAAGTAAGTAATTTACAAGTAGTAATTTACCAAAACCAAAAAAATAAACTTATATTTTAATAAATTTTTTTTAATATTATATGGTCACTGTAGTTATTTATATGATTTCTGCAAACATAATATGGTTAGGTTACCATTCACTATATTATAGCAATCATATATATGATTATAGCAATTATGTAATGTTTATGGTGATCAGTTTTATGATGAAAAATTATACCATATTATGTTATTCTCTATCATAATCAAAGAGCAAAATATTATGATAAACGGATTCATCATAAACATGATTGCAACAAATATGTACATAGTTACTGTAATAGCGTAGGATTCTAACAGATTAAGAAATTATATTTACATGAACTATTTAGATTCTTGACTTATTTATTTTATTATTCAACATATTCCATGAGAAAGCTAAAATATAATAATCCATATATGCGTTGCCAGATCAACTGGTTTATATCGTTGCACTTTTGGATGGGTTGCCACAATTACTATAATCATTTATATGATTGTAGTAATCATCTGAATCGTAAATTAACCACATTATGGCTGCAGAAATCATAAAAATAATTACAGTGACCATAACATTGTTGAAAAACTTGTAAAAATTGTGTAATTGTTGTGGTAAACATGAAACACCTATATTTTTGCTCTGTGTGCGCAGCTCATAATAGGGGCCAAATTTTCTTATTTTTAGACTTTAAAGTGTTTCAAGGAAATTGCTGTAGAGTTTCAAAACCCCAACATTATCCATGTGACACCAATTTAAATTTGATTTGAGTGGATTTTATCTGTTCCATAACCATTTAATTATCCAAGTGAGCTCAATTTTTAAAGTTCTTTAGTTAGCTTACTTAATACTTTTGACACAACTTATGATTTTTTGAATAAAATATTAAAAATTTTGTTTATCATTGCCAGTAATAAAGCCATGAAATTCCCTTAGCTAATTTTCCTAACTTAACACTTCAATAAATTTTTCAAAATATTGTCCTTTTTTTTACACAGTACAAGCAAACAAATTGCTTTGATATTTTACAAACCCCTGCTACTGCTTCATGTCTATGTATATGCACTCTTTCCTTTTAAAACTTACATTTTGCACATAAAAAACAACCCCTTTAAAGCAAATGAATTAAATTCATACTCCCCCTCCCCCTTACACAACTTATTTTATGACAAACATTTTTTGGTTATTATTGCCACTTTGTAAAATTAAAGTTTAATTCAAACAAATTTTTACCACAAACTTTCTATTTCCAAAAAAAATAAAAAGAAAGAAAACCATAAGAGTTTGTTACTTAAACAAGAACAGCGTTTCTACTTTAGTGGTTAAAATAAAGACAAGTTATTGAACTATAAAAATTCTGTCTCAATAATATTCACAAAAAAATATTGCAACTGTGCATCAATTACAAGGGCAAATGACACGTTTTACCAAGCACAACAATTGGCAACACTTGTTCCTGTTTCTGTCTTGCTCCCCCTTAACATACATACATACATAGCTGTATGTCTGTCACATATAGTTTAAGCAGGGGGAAATACTTGCACCCTTATATTGCCGGCCAGGAGGCGGCAAAAACAACTTTGCAATAAATGTAATCAAAACCAAATTATAACAAAAAAAAAAAAAAAACCAAAAACTTGGCTTCATGTTTCCCAAAAACAAGTGTACTCGTATGTATTCCAAGCCATTAATAACACAAAATAAGATGAATTTATTGAGGAAAGAAAGAATGAAAAACACATTTTGGGGTCATACAACGTTTGCATTGTTTGCCTTCTTTTTTCGAAGGTGGGGGGGCAAAATATTTTAATACGATTTACTGATATATGAGGCATAATTAAACCCTGCATAAGCTGCGGTTTATGGCACATGATTGAGACATGAATAGACATGTTCAATGTTGTAGAAATATGATGTTATTGTTATTATTTAAGGGGAAGGCTGTAGTGGGGCTGGATTCTTAATCAATGTCTAATAATAATAATAGAAAAGGCGTAAAATATGAGTGCAAGTAAGGTTTAAATTTAATATAAATGTAAATGAGTTTCTAATAAATGAATATGGCAATTGGGTGGTAGTTTTCGATTTTCATACATCTTTGTAATTAAAAATACTTTTATAAACAACAAATGACATCATGGCATTTTGTAATAACTTTGAATAATAAGTACTTGGCTCCACAGAGAAGCTAAAATTTAATAACATAAAGACCCACGATTCAATATAAAATTCAAACCCGAGAGCTTTTTAACCTTTTCTAAAAGCTCTCGGGTTTTCAGAGTGGTAAATTAAAAATGGCTTAAATTTAAATACCGTAAAACAGACAACCGTGACGTTGTGGAAAAGCTAAGTGGAAAATCTCCTATTGAACTATTTTATCTATTTTTTGATGATGATGCCTTTCAGTGCAATTCTAGCTTTGTTTGATTTTTGTTCTTTAAGGGCTAACATAAATTACCAGAATCAAAACTATAATGGTCAAAGGATCCATCCTTTGGCATTAAAGTTATATCTAATGCTTTTTCGAGAAAACGTGCTGAATTGATCAAACATTCATTCATTTATCTGACAATAACAACATTGATCGAATGGACAGATTCGCTAAAGTGAGTCTATTAGTAGACTTACATATGTAACGAGCGTTTTATGCGGTTTGGAGTATTTGCCCACAATTTATCCATTGACGAGTAAATGATTCCGTATTTCGGTAGACATTCCTGTAAAGTGTTTATTAAAGAGAAGCTCATTCGTTTCGGCATGAATATCTTTATAATATAAAACTTTATGGCGGTTGTTCAACAAACTACAATAAATCTATTGGACTAGGAGCTGATACTGTGCTCAGTTTGTTGAAGAACGTAAAATCTCAATCCATTTGATAACTTCTTCACTTCGTACAAGCTAATGTGGTTTCCAAGCACAAACAACTCTTTTACTATAGGTAATAATGTGTTTTCTGACACTTTACGTACATTGCTTCTACAGGAACCGTCCGAAGCAATAGAATCGGTGGAGCTAAGCTTCCAGAGAATGTGACAAAAGCCTAAAGTACATATCTGTTTGATCGGACAAGTGAGGTGTTGGCCATACGCTGGAAAGACAATGCATTTGTTACTAATCATGACAAATCGTTATGATCGTGCAACTAAAACGAACATTGATATTCCTAATGAGAAATATGATAGTAACTGCATGGAAATTGATTGCAACAAAAGTGGAGAAAAACCTGTGTCTCAAAATTTCGAGCTTCAGTTGTAAATGAACTGCTAACATGTACAAAATTATCAAAAAAAAAGTGGATCTTCACAACTACCAAATTTATAATATAATAACCTGTCAACACAAGACGATCATACCCATACACCGTATGTTAGGTTTGCTGCGTGTATTTACACCAAAAATGCTTTTCCATATATTCAAACCACATATAATGTGCTTTAGATACATATTTAGAAATTAATACATGTTTCCTTCTTAAAAAATTTTCTTTTTTTTTTCTTTTAAAGAATTATATTCACAAAATTTTTACGTTTTAACAAAAATATATTTTGAAAACTATGAGTTTTAAATTTTTGTGTAATATTCACAAAAAGTTAACATATCTGGCCGCTGGTAAGTAAACTTAACATCTCGAAAACTTATCGCTCCATTTTTTTTAAACTTTAAATATATCTTAGTTAGACCTAAAACATACTACACACGAAGTTTCATTTAAATCGCTCAACGTTTTCGGATAGCGGCCAATAATGGGTTAAAACTTGTTGTGCGAATACCCACCTTCTTCAATAATTGCTTTTAATGCAAGTTTAAATTTTTCTGCAGTATCTGCACTAGCGGATTCTCCTTTTAATGCAATACCATGCAAAAACCAATCTCTGCTTGCTTTAAATTCTTCCGCACTTTCGGCACTTGATAACGAATAATTTTCTTTCAGATCTTCAAACAAAGCTAAAACTTTCTTTTGAATTACCATTCTTCGCTGATTTTGATCTTCTATCCAAATGCTAATCCATTTTTGTCAATAACCGGTTTCAGCAATTTCTTTTTTTTTTAATTTTATTAGTGCCTCTGCAACAAATTGATTTTATTGTAGAAGGGACTAGTCCAAGGTTTCTTCCAATATCAACAGCCTTTTCCCTGGATTTAAAACGTTTCAAAATGTCCAGTTTTTGTTCTAAGCTTATTTGCTTTCTTTTTTGACTCATTGTTGCAAAATATTTAGATTAAACTTTGAAACTACTAAAGCTATGTATAGACGGTTGTCAGATCATACAATGTTGTTAGATCTAGCAATGTGCTAGCAATGTGCTGACATTGGAAAATTGTTAGCAAAAGGTAAATTGTTAGTTCAGACGACTGTAAGAAAACCTTACAATTTCATTGGCATACAATTGTCGCACAATGAATTTATCTGTCAACAGAAATTGCCAGTTCACACGGTTGTCGTCAGATTGTTGTGTGGCAAAGATTGCCAAATTCGTTGTGAGGCATTGTGTGTGTGTTTAAAAATTTTATATATTGTCATGGAACAAACCCTCTGAATGATAGTCCGACACACTATCGCCTGGTCTATCGGGGCACACAATTGAAAAAAAAATAATTGTTTAATAATAATCATTGTGCCGCCTTTGTTGACAATGTCGCCAAACAGTCACCAAACTTGTAGACAAAATTGGTGACTTGGAGACTCTTGTCCCCAGTTTTGCTTCAGGGAAGCTTAACGACTCTCAACCTGCAACCAGCAGACAAACTTCACATACATATGTATGTACATATGTACATACTATTTGAATTAGACTTAAACGGGAAATCCCCTTTTTCTGTTTTAGCTTTGCACAAACATTTTCATATCAAAAACGCAAATCGAAGCACTAACGACGTAAATTCGTGCCATGTGACGCAAACTGAAACAAAAACAATGCAACTTCGAAACCACAGACATTTTAAAAAGACACAAACCGAAGCGACGCAAATCGAAGCGAAGCAAACCGGGGTATTGATGAACTTTACAACAATATAAAGACCAACGATTGAAACTGAAATTTAAGATTATAAAAACCAACGATTGAAACTGAAATTTGATTTGGTAAAGACCTAAAATTGACGCTAAAATTGACTAGACTATGACTATAGCCCCGTCTTTTAATTCGCTCTAGTGCTTATAAAACAATTTGGCGATTGATAAAACTTCCTTTTTGTTTAAAAAAAACAGCCTATTAATCATTTTGAACAAAAATCTTATTCCAACCATACATACATACATACATATGTATAAGTTTTATAATTATTTGATTTTTGATAAAAACCAAACATTAATTTAAACACACTCAAACTGCAGCAATTCAATTTCATATTTTCCTCTTACCCCCCTCCCCCCCCCCACAAATCAAAGAGACACGTGCCTCAAGTAAAATACAAATAGATATAAACTTGAACATATTTTTGTTTTCCTACTTTTAAAAGAAAATTAAGTTACCTTTTCCTTTATACTCACAGTCATACCTTCCCTGGTAGGAAACATTAAATATGTACCAGCCATATTGTGGAAATAGTAGCTAGAGATACAACATCGTTATTGTAAAAAACTTCCTTAGCACATCCTCTAGTTAATTTTGTCGAACAGACATGTGTCAAAGATCTAGATAAGTGTTCCTTTCTCTGGCGTTGTCATGTAAAGTGTGGCAAAAAAAAAACGTATCATCATGGAAAGATTATTGAGTGTGGAAATAAAATGATTTAACAAATTTACGTGATTTTGATTATTTTAAACTGTGTAAATCTACTGTTTTAATAAAGTCGTAGTACAGTGAGCAATAGAGATGATATCATGTGACATTAATAAAGTGTCATAATTGTTTAAAAAACAGCCAAATGTTTTTAAACTTTTTGTATATAAAAAGGGGAGAGCAGGACTATAGTAAGAGTTTATTTGTTAAAACTTCAATTATATTTGAGAAATTATTTCTGCTTTATTTTGCTCTTTAAAATTATATTTCAAATCAAAAAGCCTTAAACTCAAATATGTAATAGATTAATTTACCCTTAATAGTTTGTTTATTTAATTTAAAGCTCCTCAAATTCGCCTTAACCAACAACTTTTGTAATTCTTTTTTATATCATTTGTAAGTACTTTTACTAATGATCAAACTTCCCTACATTTGACAGCAAACAAAAAAGGTTCCTTTTCTTTTTACTGATTAACGCGTTACATTTGATAGAAGTTGTTGACATTTCCTAAAGAGCTTGATTTTCACCTTTGTCAATCAAAAGTTGGGTAAATAAATTTGGTTTGTATTTGCATAACTTTGTCTGAATATATGTATGTAAATAAAAGAAATAATTTTGTATCTAAAGTAAAATTAAACAAACATTTCAAATCTTCAATTCACTTTCACACTCTTGCACACATATTATCAAGTTACGAAATGTCAATAATCATCACACACAAGCAAAGAGAAACAGCGGTGTTGACGATTTGCAAAAGTTATTTGTGAAGCAAAGAGTAAAGAAAGGCTCCTCAGAGATTGTTAAAATATTTGATGAAATAAGCACGACTTTCAGCAAAATTTTATTTAGATAAATATCTCAGTAGAATTAATATTTTTGATATAATTTGCTTTATGTACATAATTGGTTTATAATCACCCCTATCATGAATAAAAATTCCACTTGAAATTTGTTTCCTTTCAGTTTTTTAGCATTGAATTTTCATAGGAAAATTGTGAAAAGGGAACAAATTTCATGTGGAATTTTTATTCACGATAGGGTTGATTGTTTGCTTTTACAAAAGTCGTGTAAGATCAAATACATATTTATTGTAAATGGCGATCATGTTAGTTCTTCAAATATTTCAACAACATGAACATTTCTTAACAGTAAAGCATACTGAAATAAATATAATCAACATTGTATACTTTGAAATTAATTTCCAATAGCTCGATAGAACATATTTACAATTCCATTATCACGCTTTGAAAATGTTGCAAGGACTTGAACGAGAGTCTTATTTACATTAAATTCCAAATTTCTAACATAATAATATAAATGCAATACAATTACCAGGGGCCAAATTACCGCATTCGTGATCGAATGAGCTATCGTATCGAAAAATGATTTCGATATCGAAATTATGATAAAATGTACTAAATTTCTTGCTAGATATCGTATGCCATAATCTCAAATAAGAAAATTACGTAAATTTTACTCGATATCGAATGCGATAATTTGGCCCCAGATGCTTAGCTCTGTCACAAACTGAATTCGTTATTACTAGGAATTGTATGGTCTGAACATCTTTCAACAAAATGTATGTTGCTTGTATTTAAATTGAATTAGCTGGAGTTCTTGGAATATCTTACTCCTTCAAGATCAACATCTTTCAACAAAATGTATGTTGCTTGTATTTAAATTGAATTAGCTGGAGTTCTTGGAATATGAAGTGTTTTAACTTGATAAATGGTTATGACATAAGAGTATACGAGTATATACACTGATGGTTTAAACTGTAAATACTGTGTAGGATCTGCTCTCTTCAATTTTGCAGTACATCTTCTAGCTAAAGTTGGTGTCTGTTCAGTCAAAATACATATGATAATAAGGAAACCATGTAAAGTTCTAGGCTGTAGTCAGCTCACATTTTTACTCAAATTAGGCTGTGCAAGGAAGAGCTATGCCAATTACAAGTAGAACCAATAATATGTGACCAAGATAAAGTGAATTGCCTTAATAATTATTTTATTACGAGTGTGGAAAATCTTAAAAGGGAAATTGAAATTTATCCTGGTGCTACGGACTCTCTCACAGTCACCTCAGCGTTTTACACTTTGTGACGTTAATGATATGTTTGAAATAATCCAAAATGTTGAAAGATAATAAAAGTCCAGGCTTTCATGGTATTTCGGCTAAATTTGTAAATGAATGTAGAGATATTACAATCCCGATATTAAAAGATATTTTTAATAAAATCGTTAACAATTCAGTGTACCCTCCTGACATCTTAAAAGTGCACAAAATAGTTCCAATTCCGAAAGAAGTGAACAATTGCACCACTCACGCTCGTCGTTGATGAACATTATGCATAAAGACTTGCATTTACACGCTTACAAGGTGCAATTGGCTCAAGAACTAAAGCCTCTTGACCATTCCAAACGTCGTGAATGGGCAGAATGGTGGCAAGAAATGGCAACAGTGGATGATCAATTTTCAAAGAAAATCATCTTCAGTGATGAGGCACATTTTCACCTCAGTGGATTCGTCAATAAACAGAATTGCCGCATTTGGGCGAATGAGAATCCAAGAGTGATTGTCGAAAAACCAATGCACCCACAAAGAGTGACTGTTTGGTGCGGTTTGAGGGCTGGCGGCATCATCGGGCCGTATTTTTAACGAACTTTTTATGGCCCGAATTGGAAGATATGGATGTGGACGATATGTGGTTTCAGCAGGACGGTGCCACTTGCCACACAGCTAACGAAACAATGGCTCTTTTGCGCAACAAATTCAATGGCCGTGTTATCTCACGTAATGTCGATGTCAATTGGCCGCCAAGATCATGTGATTTGACACCGTTGGACTTTTTTCTTTGGGGTTATTTGAAAAAAAAGGTGTACGTCGATAAGCCAGCAACAATTCAAGAGCTAAAGGATGAGATAATTCGGCACATTAACGGCATAGAACCTCCATTATGCCTCAGGGTCATCGAAAATTTGGACTATCGGATGGAGGTGTGTCGCCGTAGTCGCTGCGCCCATTTGGCCGATATTTTGTTGCATACATAATTGAGTAATACCAATATATCATAATAAAATAAAATTACAATAATTTCCTAAATAGTTTGTGTTTTATTCAAAATCAACATCGGCCCTTGAACTTTAACCACCCTTTAGTACTGAAGGGGTTGTAGTACTGAAGATGCTGTGTTGAATGTAGAGAGGTTCATTTGTAGTGGGCTTTTGATGGTGGTTCTAGTGGAGTTGCTGGAATATTTTTTAATTTTACTAAAGCTTTTGTTTTAGTAGATCATGAAATATTGTTACAGAAATTAATGAAATATGGTATTCAGGGACGTGAACTTTTATTGTTTAAAAATTATTTCGTTAATAGAAAACAATATGTTGATATAAACAACACGGACAGTTTTCTTGGTTCTGTTGATTATGGTGTACCGCAGGGTAGTGGATTTGGCCCTCTTTTGTTTTCTATATATTTAAATGATTTAAAAAATTTAAATTTAGATGGGCAACTTTTTATGTTTGCAGATGATGTGTGCTTGTTTTACCCCTACAAGTACGATTTATCACTTAAAACAAGAATTGAAAGAGATGTTGCTTAATTATTTGAATTTGCGCGATTAAATCGATTAGTTCTTAACTCTGATAACACCAAATTAATACGCTCTAGACCACATGATTTAAGTATAAATAGTGATTTCAGCGTGTTTATTAATGGAAAAGCTGTTTACGAAACCCATTCCGTTAAGTATTTGGGAATCACATTGCAAAGTAACTTGTCATGGGATTTACATATAACCGCTTTGAAAAGGAAAATAGCTCCAGCAATTGGAATTTTATATAAATTAAAAAATAAACTGGATGTTAAATCGATGATTTTTTTAAATAATCTTTATACAAAGATATATCTAATAATATTTTGCCTATACATGGCTTATACAAATTACAGCTTCTACTACATGTCTATAAATCATTACATAATATTGACCATCATACTATCTTGTTTCCTAGAAACCATTACGTTGTTAATACAAGAAATGCAATGAATTTAAGAATAGTGCGATGTCGCTTAGAAAAAACGAAACAACGTGTAGAATATATAGGTAGTTTTGAGTACAATAATCTACCACGAGAAATGAAAAATGAAATATTTCACGATTCAAGAAAAAAACTAAAGAATATTTGTTCGAAAATATAGAAAAGCTTCTATTGTAATATGACATATATGCAGTTGTTAATATATACATATATTTTCCTTTAATTATTTATTATTATAATTTTTATTTTTATTATTTATATATTATTTTATAAATGAATTGTAAAACATTAATATTGCCAACTGGCCCCAAAAATGTCCATTGGACGCTGGGGCTTTATATGTAATGTAATGAAAACTTAAGAAAAAGAAAATATGAATAAAAAAAACCTATTTCTACTTTTTTTATTAGTTCCATTTAAAAAACAAACTTGCCTTGAGATAAGCGCAAAATATGAATCACGTTTTTGTTTGAAACCATATTAATGTAAGTTAATTTTTTAATCTTAACTTTTCTGAAAATCTGTTGGCATTAGAATAGAATTATTGAAATCTTCACTTCAATTTAGTATTTTTTAGTATTTAACAGTTTTTTCGTTCTGCTGTAAAATTGCAGTTTTTAAAAGGGTTGTCTTGAATAAATACCAATTTCATACTAAATAAATTTTATAATAATTTTTCTTTTTAGCAATTAAAAAACCTAATTTATAAATTTAAAAAGTTGTCTACTTATTCTATATTTTATCTTTATTTTGAGAGCAATTCTAATATACATACAGTCAGAGCCTAAAGTTTAAATACACCTCAAAAATTGATTGTTTAAAGAAAAGTAAACGTTTCAGAAAAACTTGGAATATTTGCCACGGAGCCATTTTCCTTATATTTTGTAATTATATTTTGGATACTTGAAAATGGCACATTTAATAATTTTTCTATTTCCCGATAGGATTTTCCTTTGTTGAAACGTTTTATTATTAAATGTTTAATGCTGGACTCAATTTCTTTACCTTGCCCATAATTTTCGACTTGTAATGCTGACAAAAAAAAAAGACTACTAATAACAAGTTCTGGCTTGTAATAATATAATTTCACCGAAACATTAAAATATAATTGTACTTTGTTTTTGAGAAATGAAAGAGAGTTTCTTGTTTTGCAAGATGTATTTAAACTTTTGTCGAGTGAATATTATCGTATTTTTAAGAATTACCGTTATGTTTGTAATGAAGTTTATATTTTTTGTTATTGTATTTTGTTATTTATAAAACTAAATAAAACTGTATACTTTAAGTTTTCCTGAATAGTTTACTTTTCTTTAAACAATCAATTTTTGAGGTGTATTTAAACTTTAGTCTTTGACTGTATATTTACACAATTAATAATAGGAATATTTACTTTGAAAGATAATTATTTTACGAAAAACTACAGATTTTTCTATTATATCTTTTAAATACATGAAAATAAACATTATTATTTCAAATGAGTATAAATTATTATCAATAGTTTAATATAACACTCAAAAATTTGCATTAAAAAGAGAATTTCTTATTTCTTTTTCTTAAAGATTTTTTAGTAAAATTACAAATATATGTTCATATATGTATAAATAAAAATTTTAATTGCATAAAAAATTTACCTTATAAAATGTAATAATATTACAAATGAAATTAACTTATTACATATTTTTAAATTAAACGCCCGAACCGATTTCCGTTTTATTTACACTATTTATAAAATTGACAACTCTACCACGCACAAATATCAAAAACATAACTTCATTTCCTACATGAAATTTACTTTTTCTTGCTCTGCTCTGCTTTTATTATTTTAATTTTGCTCGTATTTGCTCTTTATATTTTAACTAGAAACACTCAAAACAACAACACATTTTAATACACAGCATTAGGCGAAATCAATTTTAGATACATACACACAAAATCATGCGCAAAGGGCTTTTGTATCGAAAAACAACAATAACAATTGAATACAACAGTTAAATATAATAACAACAACAATAGAATTATTGCAAACACAATAATTTATGCATGTGATGATGGCCATTCTTTCACTGATTTATTTAAATAAAATCTTGATTTTAACACTGATTCTTATAAAATGTAATAATATTATTATTTAGTTACATTAAGACATTTATTATTTTTTTTAATTTTTAAGAATTTTCTACACTTTAACTATATATAAAAGGCATTTAAAGACGAAACGAAATTAAGAACAACAGTCTTAAGAGGCGTACGCGTTGAAACTAAAGATTTTACTAGAGCAGAGTTGCCAGTAATTTGGGCGTTTATTAGACGAAAGGTGTTTATTAATGAAGTTATTTGTGTTTTTGGTAGTAAAAGGATTTAGTTAAATAGGATTTTAAATTAATTGCTAATGCGCACTGGTAATTATTTAAAAATAATTCCATTATATATTTATTTATTAACAGCTTTTTGAAATCATTTGGATAGACATAATAACACTTTTTGGAATATATAACAGATGGACAGCCAAAAGTTCTAAATAAGATTAAATTCTAGTTTATGAGCGCCAGTCCGAATCGTTATTTTTACTAAAGGTTATGCTTAACATAATCTTATAGTTTGCTTTTATAACCGACCCATAGTTCCTGAGATATGGGCATCCAAATTTAGAATATTTAATATGTTGTACTTTTCTCATTTTTTATTCACTTTGGTAAATATACATACACACATATTCTTCATTTGATAGATTTTTAAAACAACTTCTACATAATACATACATAAGTATATAATTCTTAAATTTTTAAATTCATTAGGTTCAAAATTAAAAATATTTTTTTTTTAAATTTCAGTTTACTCAAAATATGACAGATTAAATAATATACATATAATAATATATTAAATATTAATAATATAATTGTCAAGACCTTAAGCCTTTCATTTTTTTTAAGAGAAGTAACACTCAGGCAATTAATATGCCTATATATAATTGCGTTACTTTCTTTGAAAAGGGGATAGATTAAAGAAGTAAAGGTGGTGAAAGTAGAAGAAAGCTTTATCACAACTCTGCAATTGCGCATTAATGATGAAACAGAACTGGGGCTGGACGTTTTTTTCCATACAGTTTGACATAAAATTATGCCAGAGAATGCGGTCGTGAAAATAGAATCTATTTTATTTTGACAGCGTTTTTTCTTATGCTCTCACTTTTAGAGACAAATGCTCCCAACAATATTGCCATACTTTCGTTAAATTTTATACATTTTGTAAACAAAACTACATGTTTTTGCAGCTTTGGCGCAAGAAAAATAAAAACAAAAGAAAATCAAAAGAAACGTTTAAAAGTGAGATTTTTGTAATTTAAAAGAAAATAAATTATAGAAAAATTAATTGAAGAAGTACAAAAGCATGATTGCATATATAATTTGCAGTCGCCATTGTACAAAAATTTTTATTTAAAACAAGATTAGTGGACAAAAATTGGAAAAATAAATTAATTTACATTTTGTTTTTCCAATAAATAATTTGATAAACAAAAATGGAAAGCAGACGTTTGATTTATATTTTTTTCACAAACAAATATTTTCACAAACACAAACAATTTACTGTTTCTTGTCAGTAATTTGCCAAAAGTAATCGGTTTTTAACTGGTATTTCCATATTTCTGTGGTCACAATCGATAACCGCCTAAGTCGAAAATCATGCTTTCGAGAAAAAACACTTTTTAAATACAGAAGCGTTTCTGAAAGAATTAAGAAAGTGGATTGGAAAAATTGTTTTGTAAAATCAAAGATTCTTACACACGCAATGTTAAGAGCAAAAAACCACAATGAAATTCTTATTTCTTTAGTAGATATTATTTAAAAAGAAACATAAGTGGTTTTTGCAAATGGAAAATACGTAATTCGAAAGATTATGTCCACTAAAGCTTTTATTGGAAAGTAATGTTTCATTTGTTACCTGACATATATTAAATTAAGCGATTATTGCATAATGAAATTTACCTTGTGATGCAATTAGGTCATTTTGAATAACTAAAAGTTAATTAAAAAATTAAATAAATTATTTAAATATAAATAAATTATTTTTATTCCGAAATCCTAAGGTTATAGTACTTTTATTTGTAATTAAAAATTTATAAGAGGAGACTTTAAGTCATTATGTTTCTGGCTCGTCTTCGACTAAGTCTGGATGTATTTCTAAAGAGTCCTCTGTTAATAAATTTTTATAAAATGGATAAAAATGTTTATTTTTAAATGGAAGTAAATCAATCCTTTTTCTTTTTTGAGCTGATTTTTACATCTCCGTTGAGCATAGATAGGTCGTCTTTGTTTATTGAGTTAATACCGCGTTTCAACAAATTTAATTTTTGAAAAGGAGTATCTATGTCTAATGTTGTTTTATATTCAATTTTACCAAAATTAGTCTTTGTGTATTTTAGCCATCTAATATCTTTCCAAACGAATCTTTCCCCATCTTGATTTGAGGATCTCCACATTAACTTTGTTTTCAATAGAAAAGAAAAATTATAAAAATCTTCTGCATTCATTTCGACGACGTTAAATGTATGTTTAGAACCTACACATCTAACAAAATTGTACCAGTCGTGTGGATGGTGTATTTGAATGTCAGTTATTTTCTTTTTTCTTTCTATCACATAGTGATCTACATCGCATTCCATATGCGTGTGACCAGGTTTTAAAAATTTATGTTCGATTGTTTCTAAATCTATATTGATATTAAGAGCCAATATGAACATTGCGCATATGAATGAGTTCTTATTTTGTCCACCACAGGAATCGCTGTAAAAAATTGCGTGATTAATTTGTTTAAGATTAGTTATATGCCTAAACAAGCACGATGCAATTTGGTTGCCACCACGAGCAGATAATGCTTTATGCCACATAAAACAATGTGGGGTACCAGAGGTGCAGTCGTGGACTGTTAAATTATATGTCCAAAGTTGTCTTTTGTAGAAACTAATTGAGTTCCTCAAGAAAGGCGTAGGCAAACACTGTTGCAAATCAAAAGTATAGGCTTTGACTGTGGAATCAGTGGCAGCTGAAGCTTTATCATTCCTTTTCGACTCATATGCTAAATCGGCTTTATTTTGATGAGATGAGAGTTCAATCTTTAAGTCGCGTACTAGGTTACTATGCCCTTCCTGTTTGGCAATGTCCATTTTAGCTCTGAGTTGATCACATTTAGAACAAGTGTCCAGGCTAGGTTTCTTAAATTTGTCTGTAAAACATTCTTAGCTGATGAGGAAATAATTTCAAGAGACGACAAATAAGATGCTTACCTTTGAAAACACTAGCGTATGATGAGATGCTTATGGCTTCGGATTTATATTTATCACAATATAACTTGTACATTTGAGCTAGGTATAAATCGGCATGAAAGTATTTGAAACTTGTATCTCTCCTAGAATCGTGATTTTCGTAATTTGGAAAGCTGTTTATGTGGTCCTTTACAAGTTGAGTTATATCATCAGACAGTTTATTTTTTCCTCCGGCTGATCCACGCTGGTGACACAAATTATTTTGAGGAAAATTAAGTTTCTTCTTCAAAACAGTTTTGACAAAACTTGCACTCTCATCAAAGCATTGCAGAAAACATTTTTGGCATACCTGCACTTTTTGACCTTCATACTCCACATGATAAGCAGCTTGAAATTTTCGTTCACGTAGCTTTTCAGGGTGCTTTTGCATCTTTTGAGTTTTTTTATGTTTATGTCAATCAATGAATCAATAAACAAAATTCGTTAATTGTACGTGCCCAAAGACCAATATTTCCCAAATATACTTTCCTGTAATGTTCGCGGTACCTTTCCTTTGCATTTCATACGACAGTCATGTACCAAAGGTCTTAACTTTCTCTCCGACACAACATTTCCCTTTACATTAACATATGCCTTTCCCTGGTTTCGTCTTTCGTATGAAATTTTTCGCGAATAAGCTCTTTGAGATGTGGTTGAAGCTTCGTTGAGAACTACATCTTCTTCTGAATCAATAATATTCCCAGCCTCATCAGAAAGTGATGGTTCGAAGTCGGGATCTTGAACAGAGTTATCACTGTCAAAAGCAAAAGTAGACATTCCTTCGTCTTCCACACTACGTAGTTGAGTATTGAAATTTTTTGTCGGTAAATCAGCCTCACAGCTTTCTAAAAAATACATGTGACTTTCGTTGTTGACCTTTACTGACAACTCATAAAATTCTTAAGTGAATTCATTTTAAAAAATTGTTTTTATTATAAAATCCTAACTGTAGTTTGTGCAAAACCGAAGACTGTGTCTCATTTGCAATTGTCCCTTATGTTAATATTGCTCTCTTTAAAACATACTAACAAAAATGCATTAACACTTTATGTAGAGATAGAACAAGTGTTTAAACAATATCAATTTAAAATACTCATTTATCTCTACTTTGGCTCTTATATAATCTCCCTTAATTACAACAATTAATTTTAAAAAAAATATGCAAAAACAGCTTAAGTCATTATAGGCTAATTAAATAACTTAAGCTAGATTTATACGATTGAAATTTTCTTCAAAATTGCTCTTCAAAATGCTTCAAACTCGTGTAAACAGCAAAATTTCTTCAAAATTTATTTAAATTTAGTTACTAAAAGTTATTAAATAAATTAATTTTGAAGAAATATTGCTGTTTACAAAAGTTTGAAGCATTTTGAAGAGCAATTTTGAAGAAAATTTCAATCGTATAAATCGTATAAATAAATAAATGCCGATGGCTTTTCCAATTTTTGTCCACTAATCTTGTTTTAAATAAAAATTTTTGTACAATGGCGACTGCAAATTATATATGCAATCATGCTTTTGTACTTCTTCAATTAATTTTTCTATAATTTATTTTCTTTTAAATTACAAAAATCTCACTTTTAAACGTTTCTTTTGATTTTCTTTTGTTTTTATTTTTCTTGCGCCAAAGCTGCAAAAACATGTAGTTTTGTTTACAAAATGTATAAAATTTAACGAAAGTATGGCAATATTGTTGGGAGCATTTGTCTCTAAAAGTGAGAGCATAAGAAAAAACGCTGTCAAAATAAAATAGATTCTATTTTCACGACCGCATTCTCTGGCATAATTTTATGTCAAACTGTATGGAAAAAAACGTCCAGCCCCAGTTCTGTTTCATCATTAATGCGCAATTGCAGAGTTGTGATAAAGCTTTCTTCTACTTTCACCACCTTTACTTCTTTAATCTATCCCCTTTTCAAAGAAAGTAACGCAATTATATATAGGCATATTAATTGCCTGAGTGTTACTTCTCTTAAAAAAAATGAAAGGCTTAAGGTCTTGACAATTATATTATTAATATTTAATATATTATTATATGTATATTATTTAATCTGTTACGCAAAATAGTAAACTGAAATTTAAAAAAAAAATATTTTTAATTTTGAACCTAATGAATTTAAAAATTTAAGAATTATATACTTATGTATGTATTATGTAGAAGTTGTTTTAAAAATCTATCAAATGAAGAATATGTGTGTATGTATATTTACCAAAGTGAATAAAAAATGAGAAAAGTACAACATATTAAATATTCTAAATTTGGATGCCCATATCTCAGGAACTATGGGTCGGTTATAAAAGCAAACTATAAGATTATGTTAAGCATAACCTTTAGTAAAAATAACGATTCGGACTGGCGCTCATAAACTAGAATTTAATCTTATTTAGAACTTTTGGCTGTCCATCTGTTATATATTCCAAAAAGTGTTATTATGTCTATCCAAATGATTTCAAAAAGCTGTTAATAAATAAATATATAATGGAATTATTTTTAAATAATTACCAGTGCGCATTAGCAATTAATTTAAAATCCTATTTAACTAAATCCTTTTACTACCAAAAACACAAATAACTTCATTAATAAACACCTTTCGTCTAATAAACGCCCAAATTACTGGCAACTCTGCTCTAGTAAAATCTTTAGTTTCAACGCGTACGCCTCTTAAGACTGTTGTTCTTAATTTCGTTTCGTCTTTAAATGCCTTTTATATATAGTTAAAGTGTAGAAAATTCTTAAAAATTAAAAAAAATAATAAATGTCTTAATGTAACTAAATAATAATATTATTACATTTTATAAGAATCAGTGTTAAAATCAAGATTTTATTTAAATAAATCAGTGAAAGAATGGCCATCATCACATGCATAAATTATTGTGTTTGCAATAATTCTATTGTTGTTGTTATTATATTTAACTGTTGTATTCAATTGTTATTGTTGTTTTTCGATACAAAAGCCCTTTGCGCATGATTTTGTGTGTATGTATCTAAAATTGATTTCGCCTAATGCTGTGTATTAAAATGTGTTGTTGTTTTGAGTGTTTCTAGTTAAAATATAAAGAGCAAATAAGAGCAAAATTAAAATAATAAAAGCAGAGCAGAGCAAGAAAAAGTAAATTTCATGTAGGAAATGAAGTTATGTTTTTGATATTTGTGCGTGGTAGAGTTGTCAATTTTATAAATAGTGTAAATAAAACGGAAATCGGTTCGGGCGTTTAATTTAAAAATATGTAATAAGTTAATTTCATTTGTAATATTATTACATTTTATAAGGTAAGTTTTTTATGCAATTAAAATTTTTATTTATACATATATGAACATATATTTGTAATTTTACTAAAAAATCTTTAAGAAAAAGAAATAAGAAATTCTCTTTTTAATGCAAATTTTTGAGTGTTATATTAAACTATTGATAATAATTTATACTCATTTGAAATAATAATGTTTATTTTCATGTATTTAAAAGATATAATAGAAAAATCTGTAGTTTTTCGTAAAATAATTATCTTTCAAAGTAAATATTCCTATTATTAATTGTGTAAATATACAGTCAAAGACTAAAGTTTAAATACACCTCAAAAATTGATTGTTTAAAGAAAAGTAAACTATTCAGGAAAACTTAAAGTATACAGTTTTATTTAGTTTTATAAATAACAAAATACAATAACAAAAAATATAAACTTCATTACAAACATAACGGTAATTCTTAAAAATACGATAATATTCACTCGACAAAAGTTTAAATACATCTTGCAAAACAAGAAACTCTCTTTCATTTCTCAAAAACAAAGTACAATTATATTTTAATGTTTCGGTGAAATTATATTATTACAAGCCAGAACTTGTTATTAGTAGTCTTTTTTTTTTGTCAGCATTACAAGTCGAAAATTATGGGCAAGGTAAAGAAATTGAGTCCAGCATTAAACATTTAATAATAAAACGTTTCAACAAAGGAAAATCCTATCGGGAAATAGAAAAATTATTAAATGTGCCATTTTCAAGTATCCAAAATATAATTACAAAATATAAGGAAAATGGCTCCGTGGCAAATATTCCAAGTTTTTCTGAAACGTTTACTTTTCTTTAAACAATCAATTTTTGAGGTG
This sequence comes from Bellardia pandia, assembly GCA_916048285.2. Lineage (NCBI taxonomy): Eukaryota > Metazoa > Arthropoda > Insecta > Diptera > Calliphoridae > Bellardia > Bellardia pandia. Next base: position 92,578,243 of record OU696531.1, on the reverse strand, counting down.
TATTTAAACTTTAGGCTCTGACTGTATGTATATTAGAATTGCTCTCAAAATAAAGATAAAATATAGAATAAGTAGACAACTTTTTAAATTTATAAATTAGGTTTTTTAATTGCTAAAAAGAAAAATTATTATAAAATTTATTTAGTATGAAATTGGTATTTATTCAAGACAACCCTTTTAAAAACTGCAATTTTACAGCAGAACGAAAAAACTGTTAAATACTAAAAAATACTAAATTGAAGTGAAGATTTCAATAATTCTATTCTAATGCCAACAGATTTTCAGAAAAGTTAAGATTAAAAAATTAACTTACATTAATATGGTTTCAAACAAAAACGTGATTCATATTTTGCGCTTATCTCAAGGCAAGTTTTTTTTTTAAATGGAACTAATAAAAAAAGTAGAAATAGGTTTTTTTTTATTCATATTTTCTTTTTCTTAAGTTTTCATTACATTACATATAAAGCCCCAGCGTCCAATGGACATTTTTGGGGCCAGTTGGCAATATTAATGTTTTACAATTCATTTATAAAATAATATATAAATAATAAAAATAAAAATTATAATAATAAATAATTAAAGGAAAATATATGTATATATTAACAACTGCATATATGTCATATTACAATAGAAGCTTTTCTATATTTTCGAACAAATATTCTTTAGTTTTTTTCTTGAATCGTGAAATATTTCATTTTTCATTTCTCGTGGTAGATTATTGTACTCAAAACTACCTATATATTCTACACGTTGTTTCGTTTTTTCTAAGCGACATCGCACTATTCTTAAATTCATTGCATTTCTTGTATTAACAACGTAATGGTTTCTAGGAAACAAGATAGTATGATGGTCAATATTATGTAATGATTTATAGACATGTAGTAGAAGCTGTAATTTGTATAAGCCATGTATAGGCAAAATATTATTAGATATATCTTTGTATAAAGATTATTTAAAAAAATCATCGATTTAACATCCAGTTTATTTTTTAATTTATATAAAATTCCAATTGCTGGAGCTATTTTCCTTTTCAAAGCGGTTATATGTAAATCCCATGACAAGTTACTTTGCAATGTGTTTCCCAAATACTTCGATATCTAGCAAGAAATTTAGTACATTTTATCATAATTTCAATATCGAAATCATTTTTGATACGATAGCTCATTCGATCACGAATGCGGTAATTTGGCCCCAGTTCTCCTAAGCAGTTTGGTATTAAAAATCAGCAAAATCGGTTTAGTAGAACCAGAGTTATGGATCACAATGTAAGACAATAAGAAAAGATTTTAGCCCATAAAATCTTTTCTTATTTTCTTGAAATTTAATACAATTTGTAAAATCTTATTTTGCATCCCTGATTCGAGTAGCTGACTAGCCCCATTTCTTAAACCCAACTTAATGCACTACAAACCCTTTCCGCAAGTATGTTTTTTCAGCTTGATCTGGTATTTAGTTTAGAATATTTAATATTTGTTGGCATTTATTATGAAATCGGCTGCAAGGTGCTGCTTTTTGTATTGAACAAACAATTTAACTCCAAAATATTTACAGTTTCGAAATATTAACGACCTCAATTGTATTTATTTATTTTCTACAAAATTTGTAATAATAGTTTAAAATTAAGTTTAGAATAAATGTTTGATCACATACTATTTGCTCTTTACTTTATGTAAACAAGTGTTTCCGGTATTCCAAAGATATAATTTAAACTCATGTAACAAGTCTATAAAATGATAAGATCTGTTACAAGAAATTTAGTTGTTCTAATAACTTAAGAAAGTTAAGTTGTATTTAGAAGAATAATAAAAGAATATTACAAAAAATGAATATTATAAAAATTGGATTCATATTCATGGGTAAGTAGTTCACATTAAATATTAAAATTAAATTTTGGAAAAATAATCTCATTTGTTTTTATTTGCAGCCTTTGGTATTTTGGCTAATGCTAGTCCTGGAATCTATAAAGTCACAGCTATATGCCCCTTGGGAGTTGGAGAATTTGATGAAATCACTGAACAAATTGCGGATGCCCTCAACCCAGAAGTTTTAACCTCCAATAAGATTAGCTGTAAAACTGTATTTGAGCCACAAGAAAATCCCACAGCAGCACTTCACCCAGAAAATGGTTCTGAACCTCCACAAAATCTAATAGAGGAGATCAATAAAGATTTTCCCAAAATAACGGCGAATCTCTTATTATAAACATAAACAACATAAACAAATCTCATAATGTTATAATATAGATCAACTGATTAAATAAGAACAAGTAGAGTTTTTATGCGACTGTGCCTATTCTTTTACACCCACCAGCAAGTCACCGAATTTCATAAAATATTGTAACGTAATTTCTATTTATTTTAGTTGAATTTCATCTCTATAACGATATTTATAAAAATTATATTCCATTTTGTTTAACATAAAATAAATTCAATAACAAAAAGCTCTAGAAAACTGATTTTTTCTTTTCGAAACATCAAAATTGTCTCCTCTGTGGTTATTCTCGGAAGTTTCTTATAACTGATCTCTTTAAAATTTGTATTCGATATGGATATTAATGCAGGTTAATGAGTTTTCGGGACTATTCCTCAAAAGGGAACTATGAACTATTACGGCCCATTCATCATGAAGTTCTGTAGGATGTTTCATATTTATATGCGAATAATTTGTCTTGAATTTCCACTTCCTATTGGTTTTTATTAAGTAATGTTTGGATGAAGACTTTAAAGGAATACTACAGCCGATTATCATGAATTTTGGTACGACGATGATTTAGATTTGTATTTCGATTATTTTTTTTTTTGATTTTCGAAAGTGGTCTTTGTATGGGGCCATGTCAAAATTATGGACCAATGCAAACAAAATATCGTTTTGAGATTTCTCCTAGCATGAAACATATTTTTGCTGAACTTTGTATGAATACCACTATTCTATAGACATTTTATTTGTATGGGAGCTATGAGAAATCGTGGACCGATGCCTACCTTTTTCAATGGGCCTTATTGTTCTATAATAAAAATTAAGTATGCAAAATTTCATAATATTTTCTGCATTATATTTGAAAAAAATACCAAAAACTATCTGAAAAATATCGAGGTAGTCTGAAACCTTGAGCTATAACACAGATATTACTGGACAGATTACCAATACCAAAGATATCAGTGGATCAAGGAATGTTTGTTAAAAATTTCATTGTTCTATGTCTTTTTTTCGAAGCTCTTTCGGGCCTTCAATTGACGGATAGACAGACGGACATGGCTAGATCGTTTTATAATCTTTTAAGGACCCAGAATATAGACTTTTTGGTTCTACTTTTTGATTTGTTATAAACAGATTGACAAACGTATCTTATTGGTGGTGGGTATAATAAAAACAATAAGATGACAAGACAACGAAAATTTATTAAAAAGTTGTGATATATGTATAACAAATATCTTAGTAATCGGAAAAATAAAATATGTGTATGAAATTGAATACAAAAAATTTAGAAACTCATTAAATACAGAAATAAATGTATAGGAAATAAAAATAATACGCGAGTTACAAGGCCATTGATTAATGCAATCCGTGGTAAAAATTTTCTTTAAAAATGAAAACGTTTACAATTCAACAAACAATTTTGCGAAAAGTTTTTATGAAAATGTACAAAAAATACATTAAAACACTACAACTCACTAAAACAACAGCACAAAACTCGATATATACGAATATATATCAACTACACCAATACCTCGCTTTGCGTCGTTTCCTTTTGCGTGTTTTGCGAAGTTGTGTCGCTGCTTAATTAGTACTAATTTTCACTGTCCGTCGTTAGATTTCCGATGTTGCCTTGTTTTGGGTTCGAGTCTTTAACTTTCTTTTTTAAATTTTTGCAAACTCTGCAACATCATTAGATGTTAAAACGATAACCAGTACAAGAAGTGCTTTGATGATCAAAATAGAGTCCTTGCTTTCTATTTGGATTGAAATCAAGTTGCGCAAAGAATACCATTAAGTAAAATGGTATTTTAGACAACAGCAAAAGGCTTGTTTGATGACATTATGAGAATGACGTACGTTAAAAAAAGCCGTTCAGTAAACATTGGACCAATTTTTTGTGACAGCCGACGACTTCATATTTTCATAGCCCTAGAACCTATTTTTGATAGAAAATCTTCACTCACTTTCTGTCGTTTCAATTTGAGTCGTGTTTTTTGGAATGTACCCCGACGCAAAGTGAGGTATTGGTGTACAAACGAGATAGAAGTCTACAGTATCCTAAAAGACCTAAATATTAAAAAAGCTGGTGGTGTAGATGGAATCAGGCCAAAAGAATTAAAGTACAATATTTTAACAACATTAATAACATCAACAATACCAGATCTGCTAAAAACGTCACCAATACGACCAATTTACAAAAACGCCACAAAAAACGATTACAACAATTATAGAAATTTCACAACGCACCAATAATTAAAATGTTTATTGAATTAATTTTACAATTTTTTAATTTAATATATTCTGTAATGGGAATAACCACAGAGGAGACAATTTTGATGTTTCAAAAAGAAAAAATCAGTTTTCTAGATTTATTTTATAAAGTTCGGTGATTTGCTGGTGGGTATAGAAGAATCGGCACGGTCGAATAGAAACTCTTACTTATTATTTACTCAGCCGTACTCCATTATATGTAACAATTGGAGAATCGTCTATTTTATACGAGATATTTCTGTCAACATTAGCCGCAACGTTTATATTAAGAGATCTACCAATATTTTGGGAATAGTCTTTATTGATCTCCTCCTTAACAAATGTTGGATTTTTTGGAGGTTCAGGAACAATTTCTGGCTGCGCTTCTACTATGGGTCTTTCTAGTGGCTCAAATACAATTTGACAGAGGCTGCTTACAGTAGAGGAGGTTAAATTTTCTGGTTTAAGGAAAGGCAAAAGTTTGTCAGGGATTTCTATAAATTCTCCAACTCCCAAGGGGCATATAGCTGTGACATTATAAATTCCGGGACGAGCATTAGCCAAAATACCAAAGGCTGCAAATAAAAACAAATGAGATTATTTTTCCAAAATTTAATTTTAATATTCAATGTAAACTACTTACCCATGAATATCAATCCAATTTTTATAATATTCATTTTTTGTAATATTCTTTTATTATTCTTCTAAATACAACTTAACTTTCTTAAGTTATTAGAACAACTAAATTTCTTGTAACAGATCTTATCATTTTATAGACTTGTTACATGAGTTTAAATTATATATTTATTTGGAATACCGGAAACACTTGTGTACATAAAGTAAAGAGCAAATAGTATGTGATCAAACATTTATTCTAAACTTAATTTTAAACTATTATTACAAATTTTGTAGAAAATAAATAAATACAATTGAGGTCGTTAATATTTCGAAACTGTAAATATTTTGGATTTAAATTGTTTGTTCAATACAAAAAGCAGCACCTTGCAGCCGATTTCATAATAAATGCCAACAAATATGAAATATTCTAAACTAAATACCAGATCAAGCTGAGAAAACATACATGAGGAGAAGTTAAACTTGCGCAATATTTGTTTACATCGCAAAGGGTTTGTAGAACATTAAGTTGGGTTTAAAAAATTGGGGATAGTCAGCGGTATTTCCAACACTCTTAGAGCTATTGCTACTCTGATCAATCAAAAAATGTGGCAAAGATTAAATCAAACCAAATTTATTCAGTAAAACAAGTAGCTAATGAGCCAATGTTCAACAGACAGTAACTTATAAAGTAGTAATAGTTTTTGGATCCCATATTAGATGAGTACCCAATATATCAGTACCTCATGTCTGTCACGAATTCGTTTGAATCTCAAAACTACTAAAATGATGAACTTCCCTTCAATCTTCTAAAGTGACAATTAAATCAAGTCCATAATGGGCAATGATTTTCTATTAAAATAAACATTATTAAATCTATAAACTTTTAAGTAAATTTAAACAAATTAAGCATTAATAGTTATCAACTGTAAGTGAGAAAAATAAAGAGATAATGAAACTGCAAATGTATTTGTTTACCTTAGAAATGGAAACACCCATATTCTACAAGATAGTTTTCTAAGCATAAAAGCTTTTTATGAAAAACTTACATTTTTATTAAATACAGTTAATAAAAGCTTTAAGCTTAAATATCATCGCTGTTCTCTCAGTTCGAGATGCTTTTCTCCCCTTCTACCACAAATTCATACACTCGCTGAAGGCAACAAATGTATAGAATTTATAAATGACAAAAACAAACAAACGAACGATAAAAGATTGTCTGAATGAATGAATGAATGACAAGATCTCTGGCCAATAAGTAACAGTAGCAATAACTACAACAACAACACCTAACAAATTATAACTTATTTTTCTCACTTAATTATTATTTTTTGCTGAATTATTATTGTTAATTTTTTTGTTTTCACGCAAACAGTCTCCCTTTAAAGTTTAAACAAAAACGGTAAATAGGAATTCAAAGCGCTTATCAAACGCAAATCGTATAATACGAGTACTAAAAACAAATATTAATTATATTATAATTGAAATAAACGTGGCTTTAAATATCTAAAAAAAAAACAAATTATGATGAATGAAACTTACGAGCAAATCAAACGCAATGATGATCAAATAATTTTTTATACAGTCAGCGATATAGACAATCCCTTCGATAATACCAGCACAGTGGTCATGATGTTTTTGGCCTGGTTTATTTTAATAATTGGTTTTTCAGTTTGCTGCTGTTCCCAGTGTTTTAAGGTTGACTTATGGACCAGTAAATGGCGTTCTTGCGGTCTGGGTGGGGGCAGTATAACAAATATAGCTGCTGAAGTCGGTAAGTTTTTCTTTGTTTAATTAGAATTTCATTTAAAACAAAAAACAACAAGCTGATAACAAATACATATAAATGGCTGAAGAGTGTTTTTAAATAAACATTTAATTAAACAATTTTAAAATAATAATATTTATCTAAAGTAATGTAGCAAAAAAAAAAAAAAGCTTCTTGAAAATTTGTTCGCTTTATTAAAGTCTACTTTAAGGCGTTTGCTTTTATTTTAACGAGATTTTCTTTTTCTACCTTTTAAGCCCTTTATATGTTAAAAAATTTACAATTTGTTTTGTGTCAGTTGCATTTATAACAATTTTCTTTTCATTTCATTCCACTTACGTTAAGCAATTTTATTTTGTTTTTCTTGCTTGTGAAGCCAAATTGTAAATTAACAGAAAAATATAGTTTAAAATATAAAACTTCTGGCAGAGAAATGCACAGGCTTTAAGAATACATAATTTAACTGAAATTTATGGCATATTTTAAATAAGGAAATCGTTATTTTTATAAACAAATGTTCTCAGTAAAACAATGAATAATAATTAAATAAGATTATTGTCAAATAGACAATATAAAACAACATTATTAAAGGTATGGTCACACTTGACAAATCTCATCTATACTGTTCATTGATTTTCTATAAAAATCTAGTTCACACTGGGCAAAAATTTCATATAAAAATCTGCCCCACACTGGGCAAAGATTTCCTATAGAAATCTGGTCCCCATACTGGGGCAAGAGTATTAACTTAATAATCTGTTAATACTCACATTTTCCTTAATTGTCTAGTTGCAACTGAAGCCATTCAAACCCAATTAAATACCTGAATTTAATTTAAATATGTATTAAACTTTAAGTATCTCATAAATATAGTATAACTCAGTTTAAATACCTTAAAGTTTCTTATATACTTTAATCAAGCAAATTGTTTTCCAATTCACCTACAAATTAATTCTCTTCTACTACCAAATCTTTCTGCCACAATAACTTTCAATTTGATTTTCGAAATTGTAAAAGTATGTCAATGATGCAAATTCCTAAGATTCCCTAAAATTCATCTTCATTTTTCTTTATATAAAATATTGCTTAAAAGTAAACAACAGAATTGATGCCAATCGTTGGTCATGAATTTAAATTAGTTTAGCATATAAAAAAAAAACCAAAAGCAATGACAACAAAAACATATTTTGGCTCTTTATTTTACATAAAAATTGTCGATTTTTTTTCCGCTTGTTGTTATATCACATGCCCTAATGACATTGAACATTATCTCCTACCCAAAAGCAAGATAGGGAGGATTTGCCTTTATTTGTATGTGGCAATATTTCCGTTTACCACTCCATTTTGTGTTGATTTGTCTAAAGTATAAATTACTAAATTATGCAACATTTTACTGGCTTTTAAATTGATCAACAAACGTGAGTTGTACTCAAAATTGACACAACATTTCGTTGTAAATACGTTTTCGTCTTGTCGGTGGGAGTACCATCATTACTGTCATTGCTTAATGTCAGTTGTATTATGTGCTCCAAAGAGATATATATTAAAATGAAAAAAACACAGTCTACAAATAGGCTGAAAATTGTGTAGCTAAAGTTTTACTTTAATTTTTTTCTTGTTTTATTAGGTATTTGCATTAAATATTTAAAAGCCAAAACAGAAAGTTTTGCAGAATTTCTAAATTTTTTTTTAACGAAGCAGTAAGAAAAGAAAAACAAACAAAAACTAAAGTATATTTCTGGGAGAAGTTAGCTAAATAACATTACTTGTGAGAACTTGAAGTATACATTTAGGAGATTATTATTAGTATGTGTTGCATACTTGTAGGATTTTAATATCTGTGTCTAAATTGTTAATAAGAGCATTTCGCACGTAAATGTTTTAGGCATTATAGTCGTTCATTTTCATTACAAAAAAAAAAACAAATTGCAAATTAAAGGGGAATCATTTAGGAAATTATTTATGTTAAATAGTTATTGTTCTAGCACAAACTAAATTGATGGGAAAAGAAAATATCTGGAAACTGTTGTTTGTGGTGACTCAATAATATAATATAATTAAGAGTAACTATTCAAAAGTAATATAATTTCTAGTTTAAACAAAGTTTGAAGCAAAACTTCGAGAAAAAAAAACTTTATTCAAAAACCATAATTAAGCTTAATTCAATGCAAAAATTTTAAATTTGAAATTAGAGATTTATAAAACAAAACACATATATTTTAAAAAAATATATTAAGCTCCTAAAAGTATGCACTGCTTTTACATTTTAACCGTTGCCAAAAATAACAAAAATCTTAATTTAGCAAAAAAAAAAATCAATATGTAAAGGATTGTTAAGGCAAAGTAAACAAAAATAATTGCAGATAAATATTCAAAATTAGTTTAATATTACAACAAAAAAACAACAGATCTTGTGTAACCTAAATTTTATGTTGAAAAATAATTTTAAACATTTGCAACCCCAAAGAGGCAATATTTTTTTAATTTGATTGTAATAAATTACTTAAATGCTCTGTGAATACGAAGGCCTTATCCTTTGCACTTCGTGTCCAGGTGCCATCTGATTTTCGTAATAGATTTTAGTCCTCTACCGTTGGTTTAATATTTTTAGCTGGCTTCTAAAGGCAGAAATTTGTGTGCTTAGTATTTGTTAAATTTTTAATAAAATTTACATCTCTGCGATCCTCTGCTGAAAGAAAGGCCCTTCTTAATTTTTTTTTACTTGCAGCGGACAGCCTCTGTTTTGCAGCAGGTGATCTGTTTTGTTGTCATTCTTGTCTAAGTTTTCTGTTTTCGACAAGAAGCTTCTCAATATCTGAGTTAGAAATATTTACACTTGTTTTTGAGGGAAATTGGCACTTAGATAATGGATAACTATGGCCGAAAAAATCAAAGACGTTAAGTCTCTGACATAATTATAGATATCTTTCTCACATACAATCAGTAGGGATCAGTGTGGATTATAATCACACACCAAAAAAGTTCTCGAATTTTTCCTTGGTCACAGAAAATCGTGAAGGACAATATACTAAGCTTAGTGTTAATTCAGCAACTCTGCATTCAAGTCGAATGTATGTTGCTTGTATATATTCTTTGATGAATTTATTGACATTGACAACAGAAATCATTTTGTAGCTTTTTATAAAAATTCTGAACTATTATTCTTTATAATTCTTTTTAATTCTTAAAAAAAAACATTTTTTATACCAGAAACCTTAACAATTACACAATTTACTTTATATCTTCCTACTGTCAATTACCATTTAAGCCTATATGAACTTAAACACATTTATTAAAACCTACCTTAAGGCATTTGTCACATACAATAATTTAAAGCATACTTAAAGGAAAACACAATATCTACATACACACATTTTTATTGAACTGATAATGAACTAAAAAAAACATTCTTGTGTTGGCACATAAAAATACCAAAGAAAAAAAATAAAATGTTTTTATATTTTTTTTTTGCAATTTTATTTTACTATTGTTATCCTTTATTGCATTATACATAAATATGTATTGAAAACTCATTGTCACTCCTAGAAGCGTGCTACATATGTATTTATGTACGTATTTATACGTGTATGCATTACATGTGTTTGTCGCTTAATGTAATCATAAAGCAGAGTAGATTGTGTGAAATACTCGTCTACAGAAGGCAAAAAAAAGAAAATAACTATGTTTATGTGTAGAGCCACAGAGAAAGAGAGAGAAAGAAAAACTCATAATATTGCTGAATATTGCCATTGTCTGTATAATACAGCAACATACAGACAACATGCATGATAGTGTCGTTGTTGTCTTATTTTCATATTGAACTTTATAAACATACACCTACAAACACACACGAGTGACATGGAACATACAGATAAGTACGGGTAGAGACAGATGAAGAGAAATCAATCCAAGTACAGGGATTGTTAATCAGAGTTGATATATGAAAACAAATTTTTGTTTGACGTTCCATCATTCATCTGGACAGAAGTATATTATGTAATCACCTTGACAACATTGTTATTCTGATGGGAATAACGCACTCTTCCAATAAAAACCTCGACAATGTGATTGAAAGACACGATGAGGGTTGAATTTTATCTAACATGCCCATTTCTCTCTTTTTGGCATTTTGGGGGCTCTTGAGGAGATGTTCATCTCTAAGTGGATTACAAGCAGAACAGAGCCATAGGTAACCTTTTAGTGTTTCGTTCTCAAACAGTCTACTGATCGAACTGTAGGATGGATCAATACGAGCCTATTAAGTCTTCAGTTTAGTTAACATATTCGGAGTTGTTGTGGAATCTGATTGTTATCAGAAACTGAATTGAAATCGCCAAAAAAAGATGTTGGTGTCATAGCAAGCAATATTTAATATCGGTTACATTTTTACAGCGGTTACATTTTTGAATCAGAATTATACAGGCATGTCACATAATTCGATCGGAATGGTTTCAATTCCGTATTTGCAAATCGATCGTTTTTACTTTGCGTTCTCTAGATTCCGATCGACTTTGTTTATTACCAAAAAAAATTTTAAATCTCGATTTTTAACCTAAAAACAAAAAACATTAGTTTTTTGTAATAAAAAGTGTAACAAAATCGAACAAAAAAAAACCCCTAAAGCTATGTGTCGACGATGGTCAGATATTACAATGTTGTCCGAAAAATGTGCAGAAAATGTCTAGCAACCGTGTAAACTTAAAAGTTTTGTCTTCCAACGTTGTAAGAAAAAGCATTTTCAGTACATTGGAAGACAAAAACATTTTCAGATATCTAACAATCGTGTAAACACACAATTTTGTCATTGTCATTGTTTTAAGACAATTGACAAACACGTTTCATTGTCATATGTGCAAAGCTTATGCATCTGCCAATGGGAGCATTGTCATAGAAATAATTTCTAAATGCAACTCTGTATATACATAAATATACAAACAAACAAGTGTGCATTAATAAAATTTTTGAAAAAAGTGGAAGAAAATTAAAGAATTAAATTAAAGTTTGCATTAATAAAATTTTTAAAAACACACACAGAGCTGCAAAACGAATTTTACAATGCCACACAACAATCTGACAACCGTGTAAACTCACAATTTCAGTTGACAGATAAATTCATTGTGTGACAATTGTGTGCAAATGAAATTGTTAGTTTTCTTACAGTATTGTAAACTGACAATTTACCTTTTGCTAAAAATTTTTCAATGTCAGTACATTGATAGCACATTGGTAGATATGACAACGTTGTAATATCTGACCATCGTCGACACATAGCTTAACAAAGAAATTTTAAATAAAGTTCAACAAATATTTCAAGAAATGCCCAGAATTTCAATTGTTGCTGTTTTAAATGAACAAAAACATCAAAACGCAGTTGAAAAGCTACGAAGAAGAAATTGCTCTGGCGCACAGTGGCTGAAAATCGTTTTTCATTGGCCAAAAGTCGATTTTTTTTTGTCACCGATTTTTAAAATTTTTACACCTTTTTGGAGCTAATATATCCATATTAAGGTAGCCAAAAAATTAGGTTAAATTATTAATAATTGTGGGCGTGGCATGCTGTCAAACTCAACTGTTTTTTTAATTTCAGAAAAAGGTGTTTTTTATTTGTTTTTTGTCAAAAATAAATGGTTACTACTCGCAAGCTATCATCGATAATGGCCTGCGGTCTTTTTTATAATGTTGGTAGGTCTTTAGTTCTTGTAAGTGGTTACCGCTCTAGCGTTTAATATTAGGGGCGTTCTGAAATATTTATGAAACTACTATATTTTTCTGAAATTTAAACTTTAGTGGAATAGAACTTCTAGGGAACAAAAGGGAACAAGAAACGTATACCACCCGAAAGTGAAAGTGTCTATATATACTTTTGTACCCGCCACGACCCGCCGGTAGAACACTTTTTTAATTTTAATGAAATTACTCTAAAAAAATTCAAATTACGATAATTTAAACAGCCCTATAGTTACTCGTATACAATGGTGTATTAAATTTTCACTTTTTCGCCTAAAGGTTTATGTTTCTTTACTTTAGACTACGTAAAACTAAAATAATTAAATATAATACCTGCGAAAGGGTTTTATGGCTTTGTTTTGATTAGCAAAAAAAATAAATCATACAAATATCACAATAAGTTCTACAGTAAACATATGATCTCTTTCTAATATACCTGTTATCAACTGTTAGGGTCAACCAAAGTCATAAACAATTTTATAATAATAATCGCGACATTAAACCACTAAAGAAAAAAACCCAATATTGGCGAGATACTAATTAGTTTTACCTGATATTAACCCTTTCGGCCGCACTTGAATTTAGCTGTGACTACCAAGAGCATCACATATTTGTTCATGACTTTTTACTGTGGATCAAATGACGACTTATGGAACATATACTAAAAATCAGTTATGATTTGGATTTCGGGTCTTCAGGATCCATAAGAAACAATGGAACCAACAAAGAGTTAAGAAGTTCAAAAAAGAAACATGTTCAAGATGAATATCGCAAATTTCAGGAAAAAAGGAACAAGAATTACAGATTTTATAGAGAGCACAATACTAGAAAAATTTCACGAAATTCCACAAATGAAGATCTATTTAATATATTATTGGCATCAGATCCGTTCATATTCAATATTCGAAATCAATGGAAAGTGGAACATCGGGATTTAGATGAAGAAGCCAAAAAACTACTAAAGAACAGAAATAGCGCAGAACAAAATATAGAATATTTGCAATCAATATTTGTTTCAAATGAATAATAATTATAATTGCCTTCATTGTTATAAGCACGAAAAACATAGTATTCGTAAATAATTCGTTAAAAAAAACAGACTTCAAAATTTCGGCCAAATAAAATGTTAGATTAACTTTCAAAAATGTTTAATATAACTAATGTTGTTGTACTTTTTTGATTGAAAGAAAGAATTTTGAAAATCTTGTTAATCTTCTAAAAAATCGGTTTATGCTAAATATATAATGTTTTCCCATTAACAGAGCTAAATTTTGACATCCATATTCGATATATTCTTAAAAATCGGTTTATGCTATATATCCCCGATATATCTCAATCAATTTCTGAAATTTTCATTTTTTTTACCTTAAATATATTTTTCTGCAAGCCATATCTTCCAAATAAAAAAATTATTTTTAAAATTGATTCATAAATCACGAAGTTATTCAACAATTTATAAGAGAAGCACAGAAAAAATATAGATAACGGTAAATAAAAAACCGTATGTCCGTCCGATCTTCATAAAAGTTAAATGGGACCCACCTGCAAGCAAACCCTTTCAAACAAAAAAAGAATTTTTAAAATTGGTTCAGAAATGGTTATCGTGGAACAAACATAAAAAAAGCAACATACCATTCGAATTGATAACCTCCTCCTTTTTGAAGTCGGTTAAAAATAATAATAAATAGAACCTACTATTGTTACAAATGCTAATAAAATTTATTGCAGTTTTTATTTTTAAAATGTTTTTTAAAATTATCAAATCTGACAGCAAAAAAGAATAAATTTTTCTGTAGTAACAGCAAAATCTCCAGTGAATTTTACTATTTTTTTTAGTGTAAACATTTTCTTGAGTGTAAAAATTTTTTTGAGTGTAACATTAAAAAAATTCCATTATCACAAAAAATAATTATAATTATTATTAAGTTCCAAATATTAAATTTTTTAATATGTAAATAAAAAAAATAAACCCATATTTCACTCCAAAAGTTAAAAAAAATCAAAAGTTCAACTTTGACCTAGAAGTCCTTAAAAAGTCATCAATCAATTTTAATGTAATTACAACTGAGCCAAGCTGAACTAAATATCTATCCATTAAAAAAAATTACTTCAATATTTTGTTCGGGTCAAAAGTTACAGAAGTTTGACCAATGAAAAACGATTTTCAGCCACTGTGTGGCGTCGTATAACTGTACCGCGTTACGGTTTCTCGAAGTTTGCATTGACCACATGATATCGTATCCGGTATCTCACAAGTAAATTGTGGGCTTGTCTCTATTAATATGAGCCTTTACATAGCCTAAAGGCGTTAAATCGCACGCTCTAAGCGGCAAATCCCAAATCGCCTCTTAGTTTGGCCATTGTTTCAAGTGATGTGTGGCGTGTGACACCGTCTTATTGAAATGACATGTCAGTCAAGTTCAGCTCTTTCAAATTTGTAATCATTGCCCGGTATTGTTCGCCATTCTCAGTAAAGTTCCTGACCTTTTCGTCTTTGAAAAAGTACCGGTCCAATGATGCCACAGGTCTATAAAACATACCAAACAGTGCATTTTTGGGGGATGCCTAGGCAGTTCTTGCAATGCTGCTCTGCACAGCAAATCCGAAAATGTTTCTTGTTTACGTAGCCATTTAACTAGAGATGAACTGATCACAATTTCCGATAAAGATGGATCTTCACTTTCTTAATCGAGTATGAAATTAATTAATAAAATTTAATAATCTTTTGTTGTTTGTTTTGTAAGTCGATTCATGTACCAAATTTAAATTTTTTTTTTGACTATTAATTAGTTTGGCTTATAATTAATCACTCAAATTGCCAGGTTATTTCACGTTCGATTTAATTAAGTCCCAGGTCGCAACCCTTTGACTGATAGTCCGGCACTCTAGACTAGGCGCTAGAGTAGGCGAATTTCTTGTCCTGATAAACCTTTTTCATTTAAATATTTAATGAGACCACGAATTTCTAATTTTTCCATTGTAAAAAAATCGCGGATGCGTCTTTTTTGAACACCTGTTTCTATATGAAGTAGTTGCCAGAACGAAAAGAAATTTAAAATGTGTTCATAGCAGAGATGGAAGTTTGCAAAACATTTAACTTTTTTCTGTTTACGCCGCGCTTTCTGTTCTGGGCTAAGAAGTTTCCGAACTGCCCTCGTATCTCGATGGAATGAATTTGGGATGTCCCAATGCTCATTTCTAATATGAAAGGTATTGCTTAGGAATCCTTTATAACTAGACAATTATTTGACTATACTTTACGCATTTTTCATGTTGAGGTTTGACCTGGACCTTGATTATTGGATATCGATATTACTGACCTAGAATTATTAATAGAGAAAGTTACTGTCTCCAATAAGAACAAAACGTACTTATTTGAAATTAAGATTACATGCAAGTATTGCATGTAACTGATGTGAAATTTTTTTAATTGCGACGAGAAACAGTCAGCGCTTAAAAACTAAAACACAAATATTTGCTAGATCAGGCACTACATGCGAAACAATCAGCTTTGTGGGAAATAGCCAGGCCAACAGAAAAATCGGAAGAATAACCCACACTTCGAGAAGACAATAAGATCGTGAAATAACACTGACATTTTTAACTAGGAATGAAATCAAATTATCTTAATGGAAGGTTTTTTAAATGGACTTATGATCCAAAAAATTTGTGCTTGTTTTGTCTTTGAATATTAAATATGTAAAAAAAACATCTCTCCATACAACACCCTCTACATCTGTCACAGTCATATAATCATATGACCGTGTTTTTTTTTATTTGTTCCCAAAGAAAAGTGCAAAGAAACGAAAAAATTATAGAGAATAAATAGTACAAGAACAACAGCAACATAACCTCAATGAAATTTTTATTGTACATTCGTGAATTTGCATGACAATAATATTCGCTTCACATTATGAATACGTACTACGTAGGGGTGTTGGTTGCTGCTACGATGTTCTTGTGTTGGCTGAATGTTACTGATAATAAGGAATAAAACCTATGTATATGATGATCAGAAATGGAACAACAAGTATAAAATATATTAGGTAGGTTCCCGAACAAGGAGTGCTTAAAAGGAGTATTTAAAATGAATCTACACTTTCATTTCATTAGTCCTAAGTAAAATAGTTCAGTTTAAAAGATTAAGGGGCAGACAAAACCTTTTGTAATTAACTACAGGTAACTCATTATATGAAACATAACTGTCGCGTTATACTAGAAGCTGGTAAATTGTTAACTTGTCGATACTTTGCGACATGTCACGTTAGCCAAACGCATCTTTTCTGTTTAGTTTATTACAAAACAGTCTCTCTCTTTTTACTGCAATTAGAAAACATAAAATTAAAAAACATATATGCAAAATAATTGATACAAAATTCCAGGTTAAAACCAACTTTATTCCAATTTAATTGGCAACATTGTCAAACCTATTTCGCTCTATGCATCTGTAACCACCTTATTACTTTGCACTCTTCCACTTTTGTCAGACATTGTTTGGTTGGTTATTGTGAAAATAGCAGTGGCTTTGGGGCAATAGTTGTAGTATTGATTGTATGTAATAGTTATTGTTGTTGTTGTCCTTGTTATAGCACAACAACAAATATTTGAGTGTGATGATAGGAAATTTATGCTTGTTATCACATAAAAACTGTTGCTAACAATTGTTCCCTATTTGATATTTTAGCATGTAGTACACAGAGTATATGCTACAATTTTACGAATTGTGATGTTAAGTTTGAGAAGGTATTATATTCTTTTAGAGATTTAATTTAATAATTTCAGAAACTTAAAAGGCGTTCTTAAAGAAAATTCATTAATTACTACCATAAAAATTCTGAAGAACATAGAAGGGCATTATCTAGTCTTAGTTTAGCTTGAATCATTGGTAGTCCCAGTTTATCTTAACCATAGATATTTATCCCAGTTTAACTTTAATCGTTGGTCTTTGTGTAGTCCCAGTTTAGCTTTATCTGTAGATCTTTATGTACTCCCAGTTTAGCTGCAATTGTTGGTCTTTATGAAGTCCCAGTTACACTTTAATCGTTGGTCTTTATGAAGACCCAGATTAGCTTTAACCGTAGATCTTTATGTACTCCTAGTTTAGCTTTATGTAATCCTAGTTTAACTTCCAGCGTAGGTCTTTATGAAGTCCTAGTTTAGCATCAATTTTAGGGTGTATTTTTTCCAGTTTAGCTTTAACCGTTGGTCTTTATAAAGTTCCAGTTTAGTCTCAGCATCGATACAATCTTAGATTTTAAAGCAGTCTTAATGTAATCAATTTAACTTCAATCAATTTATGCAGTCTTAGTTTAGTTGCACTTTAAATACAATCGTAGTTCTATATGTAGTCTTGTTTTAGACCCAGCTTAGCGTCTAACGAAATCGTTGCAAAGAAAAAAAATTCTGGAGAAGATTTGTGACAATTTTGGAAACTGAAAATTTTATTTTTTTGGAAAAAAAAATTTTTAAAAAGATTTGTGACAATTTTGGACAAAAAATCTTAAAAATATTGTTGAATATTCTGAAAATCTTGAGTACTGAAAAATTTGGAATTGAAAATTTTGAAAAAAAAACTGGAGAAGATTCGTGACCAATTTGGAAACTGAAAATTTTATTTTTTTTTGGAAAAAAAATTTGAAAAATATTTTTAAATAATTTTATTCTATTTTCTTCGACCTTTTTAATGATTTTTATTAAATAATTTTTAAGCTTGAGGTCACTTTTTTTGTTTTTTATAAAAGATTTTTTTATTTTTAAATTATTTAATAAAAATATTTTTAACAATTTTTAAAATCTTGAGTACTGACAAATTCGGAATTGAATATTTGGCTGAATTTCAGTTTATGGGGGACACCCCTAGAGAAAAAATCTAAATATGCCATCCCCTTCAGAATGTTCCCAGGAGTACGAAAATCATAATGAAAAAGGGGGCTCACGCCCCCTATGGGCGTGGCAGTCGAAAAACGACCCGGCCCACCTACGTAGACAATATGGGTATCAAATGAAAGCTAATGTCTTCACGATTCCAAAAATAGCCATAGTTGCCAGATCGGGCGGTTTTTGCAGCCGATACGGCCATTTTTGTTAAATAGGGGCGGGGGTGAAAAACGACCCATGCCACCTACTTAGGCAATATTGGTATCAAATGAAAGGAAATGTCTTCACGATTCCAAAAATACCCGTAGTTGCCAGATCGTCCAGAATTTGAGGAAGATATGTTAATTTTTATAAAATGGGGGAAGGACTTTTTTTGTTTATTTCTTTTTAGCTCGGCCAGAGGCCGAGCACTCGAGATCCCCGCCGTCTAGAATTAAGACATACTGGAGTTAAAAACCCCTAAGCCCGGCCGTAGGCCGGTCACGCAAAAAAAAAAAAAAAAAAAATTTCCCCCACCCCAAATTTTGCCAAAATGGCCATATCGGCTACAAAAATCGCCCGATCTGGCAACTACGGCTATTTTTGGAATCGTGAAGACATTAGCTTTCATTTGATACCCATATTGTCTACGTAGGTGCGCCGGGTCGTTTTTCGACTGCCACGCCCATAGGGGGCGTGAGCCCCCTTATTCATTATGATTTTCGCACTCCTGGGGTCATTTAAGGGGGCGTGGCATTTTTTTTTTCCCCAGGGGTGTCCCCCATAAACTGAAATTTTGCCGAATATTTTATCTTTTGATAAAAAAAAAATTGGAGAAAATTTGTGACCATTGTGGAAACTGGTTGAATGGTACCAAAACTAGATTCTAATAGATTAAGTGTTCGAAATGTAGTACTGGGATATTTAGAATAATATTGGAAACTAAGTAATTTTGACTTTTTTTGAACCATTCGTGCACACGTCGATGTCGTCCAATACGAAAGTCTGTTCGTTAACGATGTAAAAAGATTACGATTTTTGATATAGAAGTCTAAACGTTTCTTTGAACAAGAGTTATGAATAGTTATTGCCTGCTATTTCATATATTCCTTAAAGTAGTTGTTGCTTTATTACATGAATTAATTTATTTGCATTGATCTCCAACAGGTGTTAAAACTGTTGTAAATTGTCAGCCCCATTTCAGAAATGTACAGAATTATTTTTATTTTCAAAGTAGTTAGGATTAGACATGAATATGTCCAGCACCAGGAGTTTTCGAGGTAGAGGCAAGGATATTAATTTTTCCAAATGTGTTTACTGATCATGTTTCATATATTCATCTAGCAGAGTGTTTATGTAAAAATTATATAATCTTCATAAATCGTATTCAATAGATATGATTAAAACATTCACATCATTCACAAGATGTTGCTGATGATTAAGTTCATTTAAATGCTTTTGATGGTCGTCAGTAGATTTTTAACAATTAAAGAATTAAGACCATTGCAGCAACTCAGAAGTTACTTCGATAAATATCTTCGGATACTATTGGAAAGTCTGCAGCTATATGTCCCTTAAATTTTCAGGAAGCAATCAGTTTGAATCATATTATGATTCATATACATATTTATCAAATCATAATATGATAAATAGTAAAAATAAAATGATATTAATTTAACATAATATGATAAAGTACGATCATAATATGATTACTATGGATCACAATATGATTATTGTATATCATAATATGATTACTTTAGACCATATTATGATTACTTCCAATCATAATATGATTACTTAAGAACATAATATGATTACTTTATATCATATTATGATTACTTTAAACTATAATATGGTTACCTTGGGTCATAATATGTATGCATGCCAATTTCATGATTATATTGCGTTATAATATGGTGTTTTATATCAAATTATGTTTAATAAGAAAATATTATGATGAAATATTTCGATGATAATTGATCATAATCTGATATTTCATGACAATTATATTTATCTTAATATGTTTTGCCTACAAGCATAAATCTTATCATAATATGTTGCTCTTAGATTATGTTTACCACAACCATGTTTTTTTCTCTGTGTGTAGGTGAACTTTTACTAACACAACTCAAAAACTTTTTTCAGAATAGTTGATACGATATCGGAAGTGTTATTTTTTAACCCGAAAGGTAGCATATCACAATTTTCGTATAAACTTAACTAAAATAGATTGCTGGTTATTTTATGATTACGCCATGTTTTAGTAGTTTTTTTTTTATACCAACTATCCTTCATTCATTAAAAAACACTATGTATAAGTGTGTGTTAGTTTGGGTTTGGTTTTCTATTTAAAGCTAAAATAGATATTTTTTTTTGTTAGGATGGCCATTTATTTGACACATAGAAAGACAGCTCACCAGCCAGCCATCCAGTCAGAACAGCTACATAAAGAATACATTATGTATAAAAACAGGAAAAAAAGAAAAACAAAATACATGACTACATGACTACTACCAACAAAGCTCAACAATCTTCTAGTTAGAAGTCATTTGTTCTTTTTTTCGCTTAAAATAGCACAAAATAACTCCTGTAATATACATACATACATATACAATAGGGATGCCAAATGGGACTGGTTTTTCAAAATCCCTGGATCGGCATTTTCGGGATTTTTGTTTCATTTAAAAAACAAATTGGTTTATAAATAATAACAATTTATTCAAAAAAGTTAATTAATGTCTGTCTGTTTGTTTGTGCTTTATAGAAGGCCATACCCTTGGACCATTCTTAATGAAATTTTCTAAGCATGTTACTGTGACTCTGAAAGGAATAATAGGACAAAGAGGCGTGGCACCGCCTGTAAAACCCAAAAATTTAAATTGCCATATTCTGGGCATTTTTTGACCTACGTCAATGATATGTGGTACATATGGTATTGGCATAATTAGAAATACGTACCAGGAGAAAAGTGGGTGAAACCACGCCCACATAGAATATTTTTATGATATAGTAAATTCTTGACTATATAAAGTTGTGAGTAGACAAAGGGGCGCGGCCTCGCCCATATAACCCAAAATCTAAAATCGTCATAGCTTGGGCAGTATTTGTTATATATGGTATTGCTATAGAAATATGTACCAAAAGAAAAGTGGGAGGAGCACACTCCTTTGTTGGCGATATATTGGAGGCTGGACCTGT
This sequence comes from Bellardia pandia, assembly GCA_916048285.2. Taxonomy (NCBI): domain Eukaryota; kingdom Metazoa; phylum Arthropoda; class Insecta; order Diptera; family Calliphoridae; genus Bellardia; species Bellardia pandia. The sequence goes on along the minus strand of OU696531.1, from coordinate 92,556,633 downwards.
TAACCGATCTTAAATTTTCACAGCGTGCAGCTTTGTTTTAGGAATACTTATTACATAATAATAATTTTCGACCATGCACACTTCTGCACCTACTTTTTTACTACGTTTATAATTATCAAATTCACTCTCAGCGTTTTGCTACGATTGAGGAGATAAAAGAAAAATCGATAAAAGATATTCGTTTTACGCTTTGTTGTGTAGGAGCCAATCATTTGGTCAGCAGTATATATTCCTTCTATAAGAAATAAAACATTAGAAACTGTAGACGACAAGAAACAAGTTGCGGCTTTTTCTTTGCTCCACTGTCGTTAACTGCAGCTGTTTTATGCACTGAGCTTATCAATGTAGTTGCTTTGTTTTTGCCAATGTTGCAATATCACAAAAGCCAACGTAGATTTGTATAATGGGAGTTGTTTTACATTCAGCAGCTTTGGAGGTATTAATGTTTTATTTTGGCTCACTGTGTCTACATGGTGGGGTGTCACAATGCCATGGGACATAAAATTATTAAATTTTTTCTAGAAATGAGACATAAAGCCATATTTTTGATAATGTTGCATGTCACCCTTTTTCATGTAAAAAATGCGGTACAGTGAAATAATTCCCAAATATCCCAACAGTTTTTTTTTGTTGGCCGGCAATACATGAAATTTGTACAATGCGAAGCCGGTATTCTCCCTACGGCCGGTCGGAAGGATTTTCTCCTCCATGGTATACAGAACACCGGCTTCGCATAGTACAGATTCCCTGTATTTGCAACAACTTGCTTTAATACAGTTTTAAGAACCGTTACCAAACCATCAAAGTAATTCTGAGTCGATCGGTATACTTTAAGGTGGGTGTTGGTCCAATATTTCTGGGCATTACAAACATCAGCACAAATCTAATATACTCTCCCCATTATGGTGGTGTAGGGTATAAATATATACTAAGATTTTTTGAGTTACTTTTCCTTTAATAAAAAAAAATCATGCAAAGAAGGGTTAAATAAATTAAAGCTTTTTATAGAGAAATTTTCAAATTCCAGACACATCACATGGTGCGTTCGAGTTTGGCAATCCAAAATTAATTTTAATTCTTTCACCTTTATTTCTACGACAAACGTTTAAAATTTAAAATTTTTATTGATGACTTTATCAACATAGCGAATCTATTAAATTAGTTACTAAAACGGCAGAGGTGAATGATACTGTCATAACTTTAACTTACCCTCTATTTTTTGGGAATTTTTACCAGACGGAATGTACTACGTTCAAACACATTGCCACGAAAACTTGAGAGAGTTTTTTAATATATTATATGACATAGGTCTTTTTCAAATTAACGGTATAATGAATGATTTTTCAAAAATTCTGGACTTAATATTTGTAAATGATAAAGATGACTGTTCTATTAAACGTTTTCCTCCACTAACAACACCTGAAGACCGGTATCATCCTACTATGGAAGTAGTTATGTTTATGCAACCTCGAAATATTCCGTCAAAGTCAGTCATTAGTGAAAAGGTTTTTTGTTTCAAACGAACTAACTACAACATGTTAAATGAACTTATTGGTAATACAAACTGGACTAACATTTTAACACTTCCCGCATATCCAACAACAAGTAAATACAAAATATTTGAAATTTTCTATAATAAACTTCATTATTTTATGAACTTATGTATTCCAAAACAAACATTTATTTCATTTTCTGGACCACCGTGGAATAAAGTATTATACCGAAACTTTTTGAAAAATTAATAACCGATCATTTACACTATCAAGTATCAAATTTAATATCTTCATTTCAACATGGTTTTCCAAAATCTTGCTCTACTACTACAAATCTCCTGCATCTAACAACAGTCATCAATCGCGGCTTTATTCAAAGGATGCAAACTGATGTTATATATACTGATTTCAGTAAAGCATTTGACAAAATAAATCATTTACTTCTCGTACGGAAACTGCAAAAATTGGGATTTACAGATCTTAGCGTACAGTGGATACAATCTAATCTGTCGAATAGAACACAAACCGTTCGTTTTAATAATACGTCTTCATATAAAATTAACGTTTGTTCTGGAGTACCACAAGGGAGTCACCTTGGGCCGCTGTTTTTCTCTCTTTTTATTAACGATTTACCTAAAGTAATTAAATTCTCTAATGTTTTAATGTATGCAGACGACGTAAAAATTTTCTTGGCCTATAACCAACCTTCTGATTACTTACGTCTCCAAACCGACTTGGATTCTTTTTATGAATGGTGCAAGCTTAACTTGATGGAACTTAACTTAAAGAAATGTAAAGTAATGCGCTTTGCAAGGCACAATCCTATTTCAACAAATTTTTTTCTGGGAAACTACCAAGTGGAAATGGTTCAAAATTTTCTAGACCTAGGCATTTTATTCGACCCTAAACTGAGCTTCGTTCCACATATTTCTACGATAATAAATAAAGCAAGATGTACTCTAGGCTTTATTAAACGATGGGCAAAAGAATTTAATCATCCATATATTGGCAAAACTTTATTTACTTCACTTGTTCGACCGATACTGGAATACGGTTCAATAATATGGGACCCGATTTTCATTACTCACAGCAATACAATTGAATCTGTGCAAAAACAATTCCTGATATTTTGCTAACGTGGACTCCATTTCAACCCATTAAATTTACCATCATATACTGCTAGACTTGCTCTTATTAAGCTTCCTACATTAAAAAGTCGTAGAACTATGCTGAATATATCATTTATCCTGAATGTTATTAATGGTGATATATGCTCTGGTTTTCTAATCAACGAAATCTCTTTCAACATTCCGCAACGTTTATCCCGTAATTTTGTACCTCTATCTGTGAAATTTTATAGAGCCAATTATGCTGACGCTGATCCCCTAAGAAGAATGTGTAATCAGTTTAACCAGATGTTAATGTTAAATGTTAATGTCATAAAAAAATTAATAATTGTTTTCTTAAACTCATAATTATTTGTTACATGTATTTTATTCCTTTGTGTTAAATAATATTTTGTAAATTGTCTGTAAGGAATTCATTTCCATAGACAAATAAATATAAATATAAATAAATAAATAAATAAATATAAATAAATAAATAAACAAATACTAGTTTTCGGGGTTCGTTAAACGCGAAAAATTGGAATTTCGGGATTGGCATCCCTAACATACACACAATACAATATAATACAAGACAACAAAAACAACAACTTTACGCCGTTTGATAGTGTCAAGTGTAAATTTTTACACAAACAATTATGATTGATGGCAACTGATAGCAGAGTATGTATATGAAATGAATAGAATGAATGAGATGCATGAACAAATGAAGAAATGAGTGCGAGAATGAGTGACTGACTGACTGAATTGTATATATGTAATGATAAAGCTGCTTGCTTATTAAAATATATAAAACATACATATGTATATCTTTATGTATAGGTACATACAGCTGCGTTAACAAAAATAGCACTGAAGCCAGGATTCGACTGTATAAATGAATTTTTCTTCGATTTAGTTCCCTAGTTGTTTTCGTTACACATTATTGAAATATGTCAAATGTTTATTCAACATAAAAAAGATTTGTATAAGTTTTATTGAGTTTTTATAGATAAGTTTCACAATTTCAGGTAAAGTATTAAAATTTTGAGGGTAAAAAAGTAGCAGTGTTCATTATAGATTACAAAAAAATAAACTATATTTCAAATCAATAAAATAAAAAACAAATAAAATGAAGCTGATGAAATAAATAACTTATTAATACTTTGATGCATGACATTTGTTGGCGCAGCGCGTGAATTGTGGATTGTAGTCTGCAATTGGGGGACGCCTAATATATCCACAAAATAAAGTGATTTGACTCTCGTCATCACAAGGACTGGATAATAAAAATGTAGTATGATCAGATATTAAATAAATAATTGAAGTGCTATTATTTTTGCCAGCTCTGTACATATATTTATATGATTTTAGCTAGTAGTAGTAGTACCAAATTAAATTAACTTATTGATTTGTTGAAAGAAAATATTTTATACTCGAACATATATTGTAGACTTTGCAGAAAGTTTTAAATTAAGAGAATTATTAAATGAATTATTAAATGATGACATACATCAGTGATGGAAAAACGACTTTTTGGATTTTGTACCAACTATATAAATAAAAAGAGCTTTTAACCCTGCTACTACGTTCTTTTGATGACCCATTCGTATTTAACATTGCATAACTTGCAAAAAAAAACGTGTTTGTCCGTCAGACCGACACACAATCACTCTAACGACGATATATTGCATTGAGCATAAGCCTCAAAAATATTTTCAAAATGTACAAATTTGAATTTTCTCAATAAGAAAATGTGGGGTCAAAATATGACCCAAACATAACATGTACATTTTTTTCTAACATAGTAGCAGGGTTAAGAACTCCACGGTACCATTTTTAATATTTGATAAATAATAATAAAACTTAACCAGAAACTTACTTTAATAAAAAATTCATATAGTCACTTACGGTAAAATGTTTAACATTACCTTATACGAGTAACGACCAAATGTTTAACATTTTCTTTTTTGTATAACAATAATGACTCAAAAAAACATTAAACTTTAATGGCAATGAAGCTTTGGTATTGATGTAGTGATAAAAAGGAATACGGTGTAAGACCTCTTCAAATAATCACAATCTAACTATATTGGAAAATGCTGCCAGTTAAAACGTTTGTTCACGATATACAACTAATGTTCCAGGTAGAAAGTTATCAATGGATAGAGTAACAATTTTATATTAATGCATTTGAAACAATGAAATCAACTTCGTTTGGTAATAAAATGTTTCCTGTAAATTCTCTATATTCGGGATTTGCCTGTATTTTTTTCAATGTATTGTTAGGATACTTCTGAATCACTGGATTCTGAATCACTGGATTCTGAATCAATTGCTTTTCTTTGTATTGTACCATCTTCGAATAAGTTTGTTCCCTACTTGTATGTATACGATTGTCAAGTGTCGCTTTCATTTGCAAATGGAAAAAAGTGCGTAGATATACTTTGATTGAAAACAGCTTCAATTGGATTGGAACAGTCACTACAGACTAATTATACCCTACACCACCATAGTGGGGAGGATATATTGGATTTATGCCGATGTTTGTAACGCCCAGAAATATTGGTCCAACACCCACTTTAAAGTATACCGATCGGCTCAGAATCTTACGTACGTGACATTTTTTCGGCCCAAGGACGGATGGGATTGAAACTGGTGGAAATCGGTCCATTATTTCACCTGGCTCCCATACAAATGTCCTCCCGAAATTGGGGTTTAAAGATCATAATTGTTTGAATTATGCAAGTATCCAACAAAACTTAATCACAAATGATTGGTAAATGAGGCCAATTCACATCTACAAATTTTGTGCAGATCGGTCAAAAATTAGTCGTAGCTCCCATATAAGGCCCACTTTCGCAAACCACTTTAACGATCATGAATTTCTTAAAAATGTTGGTAATCAAAAAAAAAAAAATGCGACGCAAATAAGTTTCTTATATACAGAAATAATGACACCTAATTTTATAATGGTCAGTCCATAATTAGTCGAAACTCCTGATATAAGATCCTCTCCGTAATCCACTTTAACCTCCATAAATCTTTTAAAAGTATTTATATGGAGATAAAGTTTAACATACACAATATTTATATTCACAGAAATGATGACACTAAATTTGTTGATGATCGGTCCATAATAAGTTATATCTCGCATATAATGCCCATTTCTACACTGGGTTTAGGGTATTCTATGGTTGGGCTTGACCGAATTTACTCACTTGTTTTTAAACGGTTTTGTATTCAAATACTTGAATCCATTATTATTTATTTTAAAGTACATAATACAAATCTCTGCTGTTTATAAATATTTAATAAAATTATTCAATGTGTGTCAGAAACAGTAGCAGACCTTCAGGAACATATAAATGACTGAAAAATACTCGGAAATTAAATTCATATAGTCACATTTAAGGCTTCACTAAAGCAGTTGTTTCATAGCAATAATTGTGTAATAAATAAGTAATTTTCCTAAAACTGCGTAACAACCTTCTTTGGTAAAACTTACATCTGCCATTAAAGGTTCTTTCAAGACATACACATGTCTCAAGAAGATAATAATTATTAAAAAAAAAAACTATGGTTACAAAAAACTAAAACAATTCACTTTTTATAAATTACCAATCTATAAACCAATTTTCCAACCATTAAATCGCGTTAAGTGAACACATCCGCTGTAAAAAAAAGTTACAAATGTGCAATACAAAGAGAAATAAATACCCGCACAAAAAGATCAATAATGATCAAACGAAAAATTAAAAGAGAGAAGAGAGAGAAAAATATGTTGTTTTTATTAAACGGAACTAAAAAGATTCAATTAAATAAACTCTTTGTTTAATAGCGCTATTTGTTTGCAGCATTTTGCGGCAACTAAAAAAGTATTGATTCTTAAACCACACAGGTACATACATCTAGGGATCTTAAACAACAACTGTTACGCTGACAATTACCTACATACATATGTACTCGTATATAGTTTATTGTATCTTTAAGAAACGGTTGGACTGTTGTGTGTGTGTTTGTTATATTTGATGTTTGTTATTTAAACATCATATTAAACATCGTATTTGTATGTAGTTAGGTTTGTTAAGTTCCTTGTAGGGATTTGTTTTACACAACACTCTCATCTTCCTAACAGTCTGCCAGAGTTTGTGTCCTGAGAACGGAAATGCTTTAAATGTACAAATCAAACAGAAGCATGAAACATTTTAACAAAAATTATTGGGTTTTAAATGTTATTTTTAAGGTTGTTGGGACAATTGTCCTTTTACACGTTTTCTTTATGCCAGCAACAAATGTTACAAGTTTTTTTTTTTTTTCAAGAAAAGGGTTTCTTTGTAGTCATCTGCTTGGGTTTCTTTCTTATGTTTGGTCCAGGTATATAAACTGTGGATTTTTTGAAATAACTAAATTGAAGTATTATTATATAAAAGTTTGATTGACAAGCACTTAAAGGATTTAAGCGTTGCATTGTTGGAGGTTTAGAAATCATAATAAACTCACCTGAATAAATAAGTAATTATGAAAATACTTTAATAAGAATAAATATTGTAAAACATGTAACTTTGATAAAAATCAGACAAATTATTACAAGATTGATAAACATATTAAATTCATAGACATACATATGGTTTTTCCCGTTTTTTTTTTAACGAATTGAGTTAACAGAGATTGTCAGATAGCGAAGAATTTAGGTTTAAAAAAAAATTAATAAAAATTTAAATAGATAGAATTTTAAAAAAATGGAAACCCCATTTGTTTATATTCAAGAAATTTTAACTATTTATTTAAGTAAATTCTATGAAAAAATAAAATATAAATAAAATTTTGTCTGAAATTTTGAAAAGTTTTGAATTTAAAAAACATTTTTTTTTTAATTTTTGATAATCCATTGACTGTGCCTCTCAAAGACCTTTCATATGATACCAAATTTACATATAGTTCCTTTGGAAGAAATGTGAAAAAAAATCAAAAAACCTCTAAAAAGGACATTTTTATCCTTTGATCCAGCTCACCAAATATTGACCCCAGGACAAAAAAAAATTAAGAAACGTAATATTAAAATGAATCAAATTTTCGGTTCATTATTTTTTCTACATATAAACGGGGCCACCCTAATGTACATGTATAGTATTTTATTATTTATTATTTGTCTTGACTTTATTGTCACTCACTGTAAATAACAAAAATACTATATTTTCCTATTGACGCAAACAGCGCTTATCTTTTGTTTAACATACTGAGTGAGATCTTTATATGCCTGTAATAACTTTATCTAATTAATAAAACTAAAATTGATTTCATTTCATACAGAATGAATAGACATTACTCGTGCTAAAATAGCTGAAGTCTCCCGTAAAGACAACAACAATTAAAAGACTTGGGGTACGATCACACTTGGCAAATATTTACTTAAAAAAGTGTAACCAATATTTCTTGTACAAATTTGTTTGACAATTTTTATGTCCATTATTACAACTTGGCAATAGTTGAAGGTATGATGTTATCGGACAGATAAGAAGTATTTGGTTATTATAAGTTTACTTTAATCTAAAACCAACCGATAAGCTAAAGGGAAGATCATCTTGCCTTTAAATTTTATAGTGAGGTTTATGTATGAAGTTGCCATATGTTCTGGAAAAAATGTCAACTTCATGAAAAATGAATTAATTTAAATTTTGTTTTGTCAATAAATAATTTGATAAACAAAAATTGAAAGCAGACGTTTGTTTTATATTAATAACCTGAAGAATATTTTTGAATACAGTCAGCCTCAAAGTTGACTGTTGAATTTGAATTTTTTTCACAAGCAAATATTTTTGTATTGACATATTTTAGAAAAAAAAAAAATATTTTATCTTACAAGGAAGTTGTAATAACGAAAAATTGTAAAGGTCTCTTTATTCCTCACTTGAATTAAAGTTACATTTTACTATTAAGAACATTAGAGGCAAGTGGTAATAATGGACCTTAATCTTAAAAAAATAAAATGAAACTTAAATACATTGGCCCATAATCATAGTCATAGAAAAAGCATGCTTTTGTTTTAAATTCAGAACAAAATTTATATGTTTTATCTTGGTTTTTATAGAAATTATTTCTAAAACAGGCTTTTAAGGTCAGTTTTCCTCCTAAATGTAAATAAAAGACTTTATTTATTTATGCATTTTCTATCCGACGTTTCGTTGGTATTTTGCCAACATCTTCAGGGGATGAATTTTTATTAAATCTGGCAACATTAACAAAAGAACAATATTCTAATAACAATAATAAGGCACATAATATCATCTCAACAATTAGACTTACATATCCTCTCTCATTCAGTTTTACATTTAGTCCTAAATAAAAGATGTTTCTCACGACACAAATGGTACGACATATAACACATAATCCCAAATAAATGCAAAAATAATCAATTAAAAATATCACAGTAGACTGTCCCTCAATGCTAGGTATCACAGTTGTAATTAAACTAAAATTTAAACAAGTGCAACATTGTAATTTGCACTAGCGTTGTCCTTGTCTGTCTTGTTGTTTATTTCGATGTTTGTTTCTTGTCGTATACTTAAACTTTCCAATGTAAATCCTTTGTTATGCTTCCGTTCCTTATGCAATATTCCTATATTCCCGAGATCAGCTGTGAGTCTATTTTCAAAACAGTGTTGGGCAAGTGCAGTAGAAAGCCGGTACCTTCTAATTTCTAACTCCTAAATTTCCTTTCGTTGTTCCAATGTAAATTTTATCACAGTCTTCGTTTAATTTTCCTGCAAATTTAATTCCATAAACTACATTGCTCTGGTCCTCCTTTCCGATTCTTGTCTTTGTCTGCGTAAATAGTGAATTCATTGTCTTGTTTGCCCTGTGTGCCAAAACTATTCCTTCTTCTCTCATTATTTCCCTAAGCTTTTTGTTTCCCGTGAGTCTCGGTATATATGGTACACTAAAGAATTTGGTGTTACCAGATGTATTATTTATATCCGTGTCATTTTCCCTGGATATGGGACTTATTATCCTATGTATCAATTCGTTGATCACATTCTGTGGATAGTCACTGTTCAGTAGTATCTCCCCAATTGTTCCTATGTCCTTTTTTGTTGTTTAAAAGTCTACTTTTAGTTAAAGTATGCTTTTTCTATGACAATGATTATGGGTCATTCATTTACTTAACATCTTACATGTCATCCCTCTTTGTATGGCTTTTAAAATAAACATTTTATTAAACACGCTCTTTTTCAACACTTCCTTCTTTAAAATGCATAAAATTACCATCACTAACTAATGCAGCCTTAGAAAAAAAACCCTAAACAATAACAACTACAAACAGACCCAACAAAACATTATTAGATGACAATAGCCTTTCAATTCCATAGTTTATGGGGCGTAGATTTGCTTTTCTATTACAAATAAAATTGCCTCACACAGCATGACAAAAGCAGCCTAGGGATGACCTAATGATCTCATTTGAAACTTCCGGCTACCGTGAAAAACAAACACACTATAAAAAAAAAACAAAAAAAAAACTTTAAAAAAAGAAACGAAAAAAGAGCTGACCATTCTCTAGCTAAAAAACGGCGGTATTAAAAAAAACCCTTAACAAAATGACATGACATTATTAAAACGACGGAAGGTGACAAAAGTTGACAAAACACTAGTAATTTATTATAATTTATGGTTGGTTGACTGGCTGTTAGTCTGGTAGTTGCCGACATTGTTTTATTCTTTATTTATTTAGTTGCCTGTATTTGTTAATGATTAAATATAATGAGGTTATAAAGTCGGGGCAGTTAAAACTTCATGCATTAGAGTTTTATTTTTACAATTTTGTTTAGCTGCATTCTTTATTATCATTGTTAATAGTGATAGACAAATGCAACACTTCCTGTCACATTATCACCTACTGGGGATATTTTAAACCATAGCTCTTGTGATTAGTTATTTCAATGTTGACAAGTTCCGTTTGATGAAACAAAGTCCGCGTCTTAAAACAATCTTTAAAATAAATAAGACAAATACTTTTATGAAACAGATAAGGCCACTTTCCAGAAAATTGTTTAAGATATGAATTGGTTATACCAAAGAAATTTTGCAAGTTTTTCCTATAAGAATATAAAATTACACATATTGCCAGGCTAGTGCAACAAAAGGTATTAGTTCTATTCACAATAGCGCAATAATACAATATGCTATAACCAGTGGTGATATTCGAAACAATTAACAACCGGTTCGCTTAAAAAAATTATATTTTTGTCACATTTTGATAAAAATAGCGAAAATTTTAAAGTCGCATTCCAGTGATATACCACAAGCCTCTTGAAGAAAATGATATAAACTATCGTTATATAAAAAAAAGTTACGTTTTTAACAAAAAATAGTTTTGATTTTGCAAAATAAAAGTCAAAAAAAATTGTTTTATTTTTTTTCTCAAAAGATTGAAGAAAACTCTATCGAAAACATCATCATCCAAGAATCCAATGTATGACCAAAATAAAATCATTTGTTTGTACGTTTGGACAATGAACAACTGAACAATATTGTGTTTGTTGCCCAGACTATCACCTTGATAAATACACATTATATAAAACCGTTAAAGCAAAAAACATAATCACCCCTATCGTGAATAAAAATTTCACATTTTCAAAATTTGTTCCCTTTTCACATTTTTCCTATTAAAATTCAATGTTAAAAAATAAAAGGGAACAAATTTCATGTGGAATTTTTTTTCACTATAAGAGTGAATATGCAACAACCGGTACGGAAAATTTTTAAAATTTTAACAACCGGTTCAAGGGAACCTCTCCGAACCGGCTGAATATCAGCACTGGCTATAACACAATTTTCTCAACAACAACACCCAAATTTCTCAAGTTTTCTTAGATAGTATATATATCATTCGAAGGATCTCAGTTTCCTCTTTCCACATCTAATAAGAAATTGAAAATCGGGTCATTGTCAACAAAATTACAGGCATATAAGTGCGCAAAGGTACAAAAACCGGGTTTTTAACCGTAAAACCGGATTTTGGGGGTGTCCGGCATATTTCACTATTGGAATCTTGTTTTGCTCTACAAGCCCTACAAGAAAAATAATATCCGGTCCCAGGTTTTTTCTATTTCATTCAATTTTGTATCACTGTGTAATAAAAGTTTTAACTTGTAGTGCTAAACTGATGAGAGAAGCGAATGGTTCCATCTTGCTTCTATTTATTTACTCACTTCCTTTTAAAATTTCAAATAAAATAATCACCAATCAACTACAGCTTATTTGAATATTCATTTGCATTTTTATTTTCCTGAAACTCTTCAACTTCTAATTTACCTGCCTGCACATACTTAGTATAAAGCGAAGAATTTCCATATACTCGTATTTATTCATATTTCCCTGGAATTCTAAGAATTTCTTTGTTGTCTACTGCAGCAGCATTCACATGTCATGTTCCTTTATCTTGTCTTCATTTCAATGCCTACTGACACAGTGTACGAGTGCAAAAAGGAATGCAGCAAGTTTGCATTCACTTTCTATTTCGTTAGAGCTGCTGCAAAACGTCTTGCCAAACAACCAACCGTCAACAGGCAAATATTTACAATTTACAACCAAGAGTAGATGATGTACGAGTATGCTGCATGTTGATTGCATTCTGATGTGTAGGTGTTATTTTTCATTAAATACACATACATAGATACTCGTCTCATTGTACGTATATTTACATATTGAGATTCTTTGCCGATGTGCAGGTGCTAAAAATATGATAACCTCCATCTGCATGTTTGCATGTGAAATACTGACCCCCATATGCAAGTAAATATTTAGATGAGATGGAAGAAAGAAAAATATGAAATTCAGGAATACGTTTAACTATGAACGAATAAACAAGTGTAATAAACGCAATAAGGTGGAATTAAAGCCAATAACAGAAATGACGCTGTTGATAATGAAGTAATTTTTGTGTATGAGGTAATAAGGGAACTTGAGTTCACTTTAAACTAGATAAGATTTGGATTTTGAGTAATGCGTTAATCATAGACATTTGTTAGCAAACAATGAAATGTGTTGTAAAGGAAAAATTTTATAAAAAATTTTGCTTTAAAATGTTGCAAACAATTTTGGAATTTATTAATTTAAAGATTTAGACTACTTATTCTATTATTAACATTAATTATTAACTTGCATTAATAATACTACTCGAAATATGTATTGAAAATAAAAATTTTAAAATTAACTAAATGAGAATTTTTCCTCTTGCGAGTATTATTGTAAAAACTTTTTATAAAATTTTTTACTCGAAGATTTACCTCTAGTTAAATATAAAATGAATTTGAAATTTATGCTTTCCAACGGAAGGCTAATGTGGAATATAACAGAGGTATACAAAAATAAATTTCAAATTCATTTTATATTTAACTAGAGGTAAATCTTCGAATAAAAAATTTTATAAAAAATTTTAAAATTTAATTAAAAAAATAACATTAAGCTTTAATAACACAAGTATACACGGTTTTGTATCTAAGCAACCAAAAGCTGTTTCTAAGGTTATTTGGGGCTCTGAATCCGAATCTGCACTCCGGTTTTTTAAATTCATTTTTTAAAATTTTTGACAATTAATCTCCATTTTATTCATTAAAAACTGTTAAATTACAAATGAAGAGCAGTCGAACTGAGTCGCTTGTACTGCTTAGGATCTGTTTCACACATTAAAGTCCAACAGTAGTCGCTCATCATGCCCTCGTCCCAAAATCCTTGGTATCGTTTTTCGATTTTCGCCAAATCTTGGTTTTCAGGAAAAAATTCGAGAGGGGAATGCAGAAAACTGTATTTTGACAGACATTCGAGCTCCAATCTTGCATTAATTTTGCAACAAAGTGTCGATTATCAGCTCGTAATCCGGGGATTTGCGGTTACCGAGAAAGTTGTGAACAACATCTTGAAATTATACCCATGCTGCTGCTTCATGGGGGGTTAAACATTTTGTAAAGTTTCTGTCGGCCAAAAAAAAAGATATAACATTTGTAGCGACGCCAACAGCTGACTGGCATTATGATACCGCAGTGCTGCCAACATGCGCCAACTCATAAACTAGAACCAATTTTGAAAAACGAAACCCGGATTTAAATTCAGCATCTCAATTAACGTCAAGATTTGTTCATATCTGATCTGATCCAAAAGTTGACCGAAATTTGTAAACTTGTGTAATTACTAAAATATTGATAGCAATAAAAAAGATCAAATAAACTATAATAAGAAATTTGTGCTTCCGCAAAAAAAACTCGGAATAACACATTTTTGTCCTGTTTTCCAAAAAATTCTGTCATAAATTTCTTGTTTGTCAAAATTTTTATAAATATACAAAATTTCCTATCAATTACTATAAAACACATATGTCTATATTGTAGTTTCCACAGGTCAGATTAATTAGGGAATAGTCAATAACTCACAGTGAAAAACGCAAAACTTAATAACGACAACATTTGCACTCTAGGCAAGTGGACTTGTCATTTAGATATTACGGATTTATTTATCCTTTTTCCAAAAAACCCAACTGTCAACAACATCAACACTATTCCATAACAATATTTGCGATATAAAACAACTACTTTAATAAAAGATAGAACTAGTTCCTTTTAGTTAATGAAACAATTCTTGTAATTATACAACCTTTATTTTCCACTAACATTTGCTATTTGAAAAAACTACTTTGCTAAACGAAAGAACTAGTTTATCTAAGTGGACAAAATTCCTTTAGGATCCCATAAAAAACCTTTCCGCATTAACATTAGTAGTGCCTAAGAATATTGGTGTTATGAAAGAACCTCTTTACCTAATGAAAGAACTAGTTCCTTTTAGTGAGCCAAACTCCCGTAACACAAAATTCTTCTTGTCAAATTATGATGTTTCACTATAAATACTTTAAATGTACATATTTGGAAACCAACACAAATTACTGGAGATTATAGCAACAATCAATATTTATTGCCTGTCCAACTCTATTTATCAAATGTGGCAGAAGAATAACATTTTTAGACTGGATGCGCCAGCTTTAAAATTTCCAAATATTTATGGAAATTCATGCTGTTAATAATTCTATTTAAAGCTAAATTTTTATTATAATAAAATAAATTGCATGGATAGAAAACTACTAAATGTGAATGTCTGAACAGAGATTTGAAAGAATGTTTTGAAGAACAATGGTATGGTTTTACATTTAATAAAATGTAATCGTTAGTGCAACCTGTCTTCCTTAAGAAGGCTTTCCTAAAATTTCATTACAAATTTTGAATTCTATTATTTAGAAGGACTTTTCTAAAAGGCTTTGCAAGGCCATTTAGAAAGTAATTAAGTTTGCAATTATACTGAAAGATCTTGTGTCTACTAAATAAGACCTACTAAAAGAAGACTGGCATTAACGAATTGAGTTTTATATAGATGTCCAGATCTCCAAGTAGCTCAGAGATTGCAAGTCAGATACACATCGTCCTCTGAATCAGATTGTCTTTCTTATTAGCCACTACGGTGGTTTTACTCAAGGTTAAAGGCGTCAATCGCACTTTATAGATCCTCAGCATATCCTGTCTAAAGGCACGTATTGCTAGATGCTGCAGAATTTGACCCTGTAACTGTGTGCAAGGTAAACATTACTGTCCTCCAATAAATATAGAGCTGAATCAGATCTATCTGTGTTTTAATGTAGAGACAGTCAATGAATCCGGGTGTATAGCAATCCAAAGATAATCTAGTACCCTTCAAAGAATGTCGAGTTTTGGCACAATATGAATGTCGATGCCTGAAATTACTAAAGCCTGCATCCCTACATATTTCAGCTGTAGCTGTGCCATCCGCTAAATGTTCATAAACGCAAACATACATGATCCTACCTATTGCAATCCACTAAAATTTTGTACACAGCTGTTGGTGCATATTTTATCAGCGTTTTCCGTCACCTCAAAAGGCAGTTCATATGTTTTACATGCAAATTTCCTCAAACCTGTAATAATAACTAGTTTACACTCCTTTATATTTCTAATTTGCCCTGCAATTTATATATGTAGTTTAACTATGTTGTACAACAATGTACAACAATTTAAATACTTTTCCATCGATTCAACTTCTTCTGTTTGTTTAATAGGGTGTTTTAAACTGATTGGTTGGAAACATTTATCTGTATTTACTTACGAGTTTGTCCCAGTTGACCATGTCACTACGACATCTTCGAAAAATAGCTTCAATCGTTGGTCTTAATGTTGTACAAATTTTGCTTCCATCGGAGGTCTTTATATATTTTAATTTTAGCCTTAATCTTAGTTCTTTCTGTTAGAAACGACTTTTCAGGATATATATTTGTTCATATATTTTAAAAATTTAGTTCAATATATTAAAATTAATAACTAGAAATAGTAAAGTAACAAATTTTTATTAGATTTAAAATAAAAAAGAATTCCCAGCATCAATACTATTTTAAGAAAAATTAACTTAAACACCAAAAAACGCAATATTAAATTGGTCACATAATTAGAAACTAAAAAAAATAACAGTGTACCTGGGCTACCCTAGCTTTATTTGGAGGACGTCTAACATACGATTCGTCGATTCCAGAGAACTCTATTCCAGTTATGTTGATCTCTTCTGAGCATTTCTTTTGCAAACCGAAACAGCTTCATGATGTTGTTTAGTGTAATGCACCCACGAAGTCCTGACTCATGTAAGCGTCTTCTTATTGTCCGTGCGGATATTTCTGCGCTTATTTGCTGTCCAATTTCAGTCTTTATTTCTCGCGAAGATAAAAATGGATTTTTTTACTGGCTCTACAAATAACTCTATCTTCTGTTAAAGTGCTCTTTTGTGTCCTAGGTTTCCTAGCTAGGGTTGCAAACTCTTTTGTATTTTTGTACAAGTGGTTTTTGGTGCAATCATTTTTTTTTTTTTTTTTTTGTTTAGCAAGAAAACTTTTGTTTTGAAACTAAACCGTTTTAAAATTATTACAAGTTAATCTATTATCTATTAGCTTTAAAGTTAAACTAAAACAAATAAACACCCACGATTGAAGTTAAACTTAGACAACACAAGGATCCACTATTTATAATATCCTTAAATGACCCAAAATAAAACTAATAATAAACAAAGACCAAATAGAGACCCACGATTAAAGTTAAACTAAGACCAAATAAAGACCCATGATTAAAGATAAACTAGGACTCAATAAAGACCCACAATTGTAGTCAAACTAAGACCAAATAAAGACCCTCGATTGCAGCTAAATTAAGAAAATATAAAGACCCATATTTAACCTTAACTAAGTTTATATGAACGCACAATTTAAGTTGAACTAAGATTTAATTAAGACCCACGATTAAAGCGAAACTAAGACTAAAGATAAAGATCCAACTAGAAACACTAACGAATATAATTTCCTACCGTTTATATTTCGTAATAAATAAGATCCAATTAGGAAATATTATTCTGCCAAAAAATTACGACAGATGGAGCATCAAATTCAATTAAAAACTGATGTAATTAGAATCAAATACTACTCATATGCCAGCTATCAGCTAAGAGATGGCGCTTTCATTAATCAGGGATGGTAGACAGACAATGAATTTTAATTAAATTAGATCATCAGTAGCCATTTTCATATTTCAATTTCTCGTTCAAGTAAACTTAATTTTAACCAGAGACACCTACATAATTATTGAGTATAGTATTGAGATATTTATGTGGACGTAGAGTTCTTATATATATATTTCTGAACCAACTTTTACATTATAACACAGTCTATACAATTGTAATATTGATCACTTATCCTCTCTCCTATTAAAAATAGCTTTTCTCACATCTAAAGACCATGAAAACGGAAAACTGACTAAACTCAATCTGAAAAATATTCCATTTATGTTAATTTGTTTGCATTTATTGGCATTTTTTATTTTTAACCCCGATAATTTACAAACCAAATACAATTTGTTAACAAGTTAAACAATTGTTTGTTTTTAATATAAATGAATACAAAACAATAAAATTAAAGTATAATTTCTATTAACAAAAAAAAAATTTATTAAAATCATGAATAATAATAAATCATTGTAAAACAAACAAATTTATAAACTGCAGCTGTAGTTTATAATTTAGCTCAACGTGTTGTTGAGTTGATTTACAGTAGTGGTCTTTAAAAAAGCAGCACAACGATGTTATTATATCAAAGCATCGTTTCTAATTATATGTCCACCACTGTAGGTCTTTATACAGTCCAAGTTTAGCTTCAATCGTAGATCTTTCTGCAGCCCCAGTTTAGCTGCCATCGGAGATCTTAATATTGTTTAATTTTAGTTTCCATCGCAGGTCTTTATGTCGTTAAATTTTAGCTTTAATCTTACGTCTTTCCGCTATTCAATTTAAGCTTGTATTGTAGGTGTTTATGTAGTTCCAGTTTAGCTTCAATCGTAGATCAATCTGTGTCTCTTATGGCCGAATTCTCGGTCATTAGTTAACGATTGGTAACCTAAAATACTAACTATTGTTTAACTATTACTATTAAGACTGTGAATTTAGCCATTATTCAAATTCGTAAGACATATTTACAATTTGTCGCCGAAAACAATTGTAAACTTTATTGTCATAGCAACAGCTGTTATTTGACTAATAGTTAACCAACGACGTTTGGGGGTTTAACTAATGGCAAACTAAGCATTGCGAATAAAGAATCATTAGTTAAGCCTTTGTCATTAGCTAACTAAAGACTGTGAATTTAGCCATTAATGTTGTACAATTTTATTTTCAATCACAAGTTCTTATATTATAAAATTTTAGCTACAATCGCAGAACTATGTTGAACAATTTTAGCTGCAATCATTGGTCTTTATCTTGGAAGACAATGTTGACTGCTAGAATTTGGCCAACTGGGTTATTACAGCAACTAAAACACACTCTAGTAGTTGTAGTCCACTGTCGAGTAAATAATAGAAAATAATATTTTTCACAATCTATAACTAATTTATTAAAATAACAAATATTACACTTGGCATGAATATGAACAGAAATAGAAACACTTGTTTTCGAGCATTTTAAGTTTTACTAAGTATAAGTATCAGGTGTTAAAAGCCCAAATAAAAAAAGACTAACCACCCCCTGACCCACGATGGCGAACGATGACGTTCGCTTAGATAAGACTTAAGAGACAAACTTGATTGTGGAATAAACAAACTTGATTGAGTAAAAAATAGATACGATAAAAAGTTTGTGTCTTAAGTCTTATCTAAGCGAACGTTATCGTTCGACATCATGGGCCAGGGGGTAAATTTATTTTCTACGGTTGAATGATGAAAGTACATATGTATTATTTAGTTTCATGACTTTTAACATTAAATCATGATTATAAATCATTTATACATATTTCTTAAAAAAGTTATAAAAATAAAATTGTCTAGCTAATGACAATTTTACAGTAAACGAAAAACTTAAAGATAATTAATATTGTTTTAGTATTCTTTAGAATTTAATTGTTTAACAACGAGGAGTGTTAGAAATGTTCATAATTTTTTATAATTTATCGCTATCGCTTTAAATCATTTTAACGAGTTTCGCTCATGCATACATACATACAATTGTAAGTGTCAATGACTGAGCTAAAATTAGCTCTTTAATAACATACATACAACTAGTGCAGTCTGCATCACTTCTTTGACCCATTCTTTAGAATAATATTGTTTAATGTTATTAGAACGTTATACTGGAACTTATATGCAAGCTTTTCAAAGTTGTTTTACAGATTTTTTTTGTGCTTGTTTAATTTGTTTCTATAGGGTGTTTTTTTACATGTGTACAACTTTAAGTTGGCAACAGTTTTTAACTGGCGGCCATTTTGTCAGCTGTCAAATGTCTTATGTGTAGTTTGGTTTGGCATTTCCACATGAAAAGACTGACGCCTAAACAATGCTTCTAAATTGTGTAAATTTATTTTGAAAATCATGGTTGTGTTCCAAATATGAGGGTGTTTTTTTTAGATGTATAGAACTTTGAAATGAAATAAAACAAAGATGATTTTTTTCTAATGAAATTTACTTTATACGAAATATAATCATTTGACATTATTGTTTAAATATGACTTTTTTCTGGCTGGCTCCGACGCAGTCTAGTTTGAAGGTTAAATTTTTGTTGATATTTTGCAATATTTGTGGCCGTTTATTGGCAATAACGCACCGAATGTTGTCCTCCACTTGGTCCATCGTTTCGGGCTTATTGGCTCTAAAAATATTAGAGTAGCGTCTGCAAACATAAATCAATCGACAGATGACATCTAAAAAAACCACCCTATATTTAGCATACAAACGCCTGCTGTTTCAAACATATTGTCAATTGAAAACAATTTGCTTATTTTTTTTAGTTACTATAGTTTTATTAATTTCCTTAATTGTTTGTTTAATATATCTTCGTATTTATTTTACTATTATTCATAAATAAATAATTAATATTTTATATGTCAATATTTTTGAGAAACATTTAGACATTTACACAAATAATTGAAAAAAATAGTAAACAACTGAAACAGTAAAACACAATTGGAATACATATTTAAAAAAATAATAAAAAAAAAACTAAAAATATTAAACTCACATGATTAAATTCATGATAAAAACTAAATTAAAGCAGAAATCATTTAACGCGTATAAAGCTAGATTTACACTATTGAAATTTTCTTCAAAATTGCTCTTCAAAATGCTTCAAACTCGTGTAAACAGCTAAATTTCTTCAAAATTTATTTTTCTAATAACTATTAATAACTATTAAATAAATGCCCACAATTAAAGTTAAACTAAAACAAACCAACACCCACGATAGACGCTAAACTATGGCTATATAAAGACCCTTGATTGAAGTTAAACTTAGACAACACAAGGATCCACTATTTATTATGTCCTAAACCAAGCCAAAATAAGACTAAATGTAGACCCACGATTGAAGTTAAACAAATACTAAATAGAAATATAAAGACCCATATTTAAGCTAAACTACGTTTATATGAACCCACAATTAAAGTTAAACTAAGACTTAGTTAAGACCCACTAGAAACACTAACGAATATAATTTCCTACCTTTTATATTTCGTAATAAATAAGATCCAATTAGGAAATATTATTCTGCCAAAAAATTACGACAGATGGAGCATCAAATTCTATTAACTGATGTAATTAGAATCAAATACTACTCATATGCCAGCTATCAGCTAACAGATGGCGCTTTCATTAAGATGGTAGACAGACAATGAATTTTGATTAAATTAGATCATCAGTAGCCATTTTCATATTTCAATTTCTCGTTCGAGTAAACGCAATTTTAACCAGAGACACCTAATTATTGAGTATAGTATTGAGATATTTGAGTGGATGTAGAGTTTTTATATATATATTTCTGAACCAACTTTTACATTATAACACAGTCTATAGTATTTATATTAAATATAATTACTTATATTGATCGCTTATCCTCTCTCTTATTAAAAATAGCTTTTCTCACATCTAAAGACCATGAAAACGGAAAACTAAATAAACTCTATCTGAAAAATATTCCATTTATGTTAATTTGTTTGCATTTATTGGCATTTTTTATTTTTAACCCCGATAATTTACAAACCAAATACAATTTGTTAACAAGTTAAACAATTGTTTGTTTTTAATATAAATAGATGCAAAAATTAAAGTATAATTTTTTTTAACAAAAAAAAAATTATTAAAATCGTGTATGATAATAAATCATTGTAAAACAAACAAATTTATAAACTGCAGCTGTAGTTTATAATTTAGCTTTTCAATAAATTAAAAACAAAAGTAATAGAAAAAATAAAGTTGATAAACAAGTAGGAAGCAAATTATTACAATAATTTATTAAAAATATATATTAGTGGAATAAAATAGATAGAATGTAAATGGCGAAAATAAAGTACATATAAGCTAAATATAATAGGACGTTAATGCTAAACTAAGATAATATAAAGAGCTGCCGTTAAAGTTAAACTAAGATTATATTACGATAAGAGCCTCCGTAACTGCTAAACTAAGACCATATAAATATGTACTTACGATTAAAGCCTAACTAAGAGTTTATAAAGCGTCATAATAAAAGATAACACGGTGCGACAGTCCAAAAAACCCTGATTTTCAACTTCTTACTAGATTTGGAAAGAATAAATTGGGATCTTTCGAACGATATACATATATATTATCTCAGAAAATTTGAGAATTTTGGGTGTTATTGTCGAGAAAATTGTGTTATTGCTCGACAATAACACCCAAAATTTTCAAATTTTCTTAGATAATATATTTGTATGTATATTGTTCGAAAGATCTCAATTTATTCTTTCCAAATCTAGTAAGGTGTTGAACATCGGATCACTATCAACAAAATTATAAGTGCCCAAAGGTACAAACACCGGTTTTTAACCGTAAAACCGGATTTTTTAGGTGTCCGTCATATTTCACTACTGGAATCTTATTTTATTTTTTTCTATTTTATTCAACTTTGTATCACTATGTAATCTAAGACTACAAATAGACACGTATAAAAAGCCACAGTTAAAACTAAACTATCTAAAGATCCACGATTAAAGCTAATGCTTGGTTTTCACTATGTCATTTTTGTTGTCAAATTGTCCAAATTGTTATGAAATTACCAACAATAAGCATAAGACTATAAAGATGATTAGAGTTATTGACTAACGATTAAGGCTAAACTAAGACTATGTAATGAAGAATCATTAAAACTAAACTAAAGCTAGATTTACACGATTGAAATTTTCTTCAAAATTTATTGAACAAAACTTTTGAAGATTTTATTGATGCCGTGTAAATGAGCACCAAAATCGCATCTGGCAATATTGATAACAATAAATAATTTGACAGCATGTTCATTCTTTTGATTCAAAACCATATCAATACGAGTACATATACATGTGCTGGTGCTATAATATTGATGTGTTTTCCATCTAATGCCCCGATTGCATTGGGAAAATTCCACATTTTATTTATATTTTGGGAAATATTCTCCCATTTCTCTTCTGTTGCTGGCATCTGTACCAATAGATATTATTTTTGATATGTTTTTTTATTAAATAAATTAGGTTTTACCTTTAAAAATTCATCGTTTAATACTTTATATAATGCAGCGCAGACTTCAGGCACAATATTGCATATCGATGATCTTGATCTTTTAAACAAGAATACATCAGTAATTGCCAGGCGTTTTCCGGGGCATAAAGATTCACTCATATTAGTATTAGCCTTTTCTATTGATGGGGTGACGATATTAAGCAAATAATCAAAATCGTCTGGTGACATTCGCTCCCTAAAAGAGACACACCTTCCAAAAGAAAAGGTTGAACCCTATGTTCCTTTTGCTGATCAGAGTCAATATTTTCAGTATAAAAAGTTTACCAATAGTGTAAATTAGCTTCAAAAAATGTTGATCAAATTTGTATCAAAAGATTTTGAAATATATTGAAAGAATATTTTGAACAAATTTTTGAAACGTGTAAATAGAACATCAAAATAAATTTTCAAAATTTTGATAAGACTTCAAAATACCTTCAATCGTGTAAATCTAGCTTAAGTCATAATAGAGATCCACGATTAAAGCTAAACTCAGACTATACACGTATAAAAAGATAAGATTAAAGCTAAACTAAGACTATATAAAGAACTAAAATTAGAGCTAAACTAAGACTATACGAAGACGTACGATAGAAGCTAAATTTATATTAAATAAAGACCCACGATTGAAGCTAAACTTAGACTATATAAAAAGATAAGATTAAAGCTAAGACTATACAAAGAGCCACGATTAGAGCTAAACTAAGACTATATAAAGATCTACGATTAAAGTTAAACTAAGAGTTTATATAGACCTATGATTAAAGCTAAACATAGAGTATATAAACATTTAATTTAGAAGCTGAACTAAACGTTGAAATTAATAATTTGACACTCCTATTTCATTATTTCATCTTTTATAGGGTGACATACAAAAATTTATATTTAATAAAACCATTTGCAACATGACAAATAAATACTACAAATGCACATTAAACAGCTTGATATATTTCTTTATTACGAATATTTTTAAACCCACCACCAAAAAGTATATTAAGTTTATCATTCCCTTTGTAAAAGTCTATATATTCTGAGTCCTCATAAGATTCTAAGGCGATCTAGGCAAATCCGTCCGTCGCTCTGTCTATTAAAGGCATGACAGAGCATGGAAAAAAAGAATCAGAACAATGAAATGTTTCCCAAACATTCTTTGTTTCATCGAAACTTAAAAAATTTTATTATTATGCTCGGTTTTCACCATGTCATTTTTGTTGTAAAATTGTCCAAATTGTTATGAAATTACCAACAATTTGGACAATTTGGACAACAAAAATGACATAGTGAAAACCAAGCATTAGATTTTGTTAAGATCAGTTCATAACACAGTACAACAGCCAATCTGGGGGGTGAGAAATTCCAAGTCAGGGTGATGGTACTAGGTCAGTATAGTAAAACCCTCAAAGGGTTTGGCGTTCGTATGTGTCAGTTTTTTTTATGACCTTTTAAATTTTTTCCTTATCTTGATGTTTTTTCGCTTAGTTGTAACATTTTGGCAAAAACGTAGTTTAACATAACTCGAGAACCACTTGTCCGATTTTGATGAAACAAATTTAGAAAAATTAAGAATTTATTTATTTATTTATTTACAATTAAGTGAAGGTATCCCATTTTTGTTTTTATTCAAAAAAGTGTCATTTATCGCCTTTCTTATAAATTTTCCCCAATAACTCCAGACTTCTGGCCATAAACTACTAAAAAAAATTAAGTAAACATTTTTATAATTTTCTATTTTTATTTTATTTATTTATTTTTATATATTTTAATAAATATTGCCTAGACTTTTTCGATGGTGGTTGTTCGGGACTAGTGGCATCGCATTCATCGCTATCATCAGTTTCTGAACCACACATAATGTCAATGTGTGACTCCACTATTGGCAATATTAATAATCCCAAAAATGTTCCACAGTGTAATTGGCCACAGTTCCGATTTTCGAGTTTAAAATAAAAGAAATCGTTATTGAGACGAAAATACAGTAAAATATTTCATGACGATCGTCCCATAATATATAATAGATCCTATATAAGGAATAGAATAAATAAAACAACTTGTATAAACATCATTAACAATAGATCAAGCATAGATCACACTACTGATATTGTAGGTGGTGGATAAATAAGATTCGACACTGCCGAATATAAACTCTTGCTAGTTTAAAATAATTATAATTATTGTCATTGAAAAAATTTAAAATAAATATAAAATATAGAAAAAGTTGAATAAGAAACAAGATAAAACTAAAAATGGTTTAGGTCGAATTTGAAAGACCTGTGTGGATACATATTTAATATCTAAAATTTACTTGTTAAAACTTTTAATTTCAAATTTTCTATAATAATATTTTAATCATCTTTGCTTTGAATTTTGAGTTTTTAAGTTTTTATAATAATTCAGTTTTCTTTTAACTTTTCTAAATAAATGTTATTTAATTAACTACAGACCCTTTATTCGAATTTTTGATAATTAATGATGGTTTCTTTTTGAAGAATCTACTATAGACTTAATGACAAATCAATATTTTCATAACAATCCCTACTAAATACTTATACTTGGCGTAAAGTATTTAAAGACTTGATAAGACATAATATATGTTTTTGTTAGGAGAAATATTTTTTGTATATATAGATATTTCAAAGTGTAATTGTATTTACATTCTAGAAACTGATAAGACAAACAACAAGCAATGAGTCTTCAGACAAATACTCATCATGATTGCCCATTAACGTAAATGATACTAACAAAGATCATTGAAAATATTTTAGCGAATACTTCAACATATAAATAATTAGATCAGTATTTACTAAAAATTTTTAAAAGCACATTTATAGCAAAACTTAAGGTATGCTCACATTTGGCAAATATTTACTCAAAAAAAAAACGTAACCACTTGTTTTAGCAAAAATTTGTTTGGCGTTGTTTACTCTTACAAAAGTTTTGCAAGATCAAATAACATCAAATAAATTAAAGCTAAATATTCGTTGTGCTTTGACCTAAATAAGAAAAGTGTTTTTAATAAGCGAGTTCAAATACTATATTTATTTACTCGTAGTGGTTACGTCTTTTTCGGCAAATATGTGCCAAATTAGATCATTAGGTATATATTTTGGAATTTCTGAAATAATAACAATGTTGGGGAGAATAAGTGCTGATGGTCACCTGATTTGTAAGATTGGAATCCCAGTTGCTATCAAATTATAAAAAAAAAATTATGGCGTATTAAGTTTAATCACAGAAATTTATCAATATTCTGTAGTTCTATTTATATTACAAATAAATAAGAAAATAAAAACTAATTAAAAACTGTTTGAATTTATAACTAGTGTATAAAGTTTACTACCACTCGCAGACCAATGTGAATTTCTTATATTAGTCACGTTAAAATATTATAGCAGAGTTTTTATACCCTACACCACCATAGTGTGAGAGTATATTAGATTTGTGCTGATGTTTGTAACGCCCAGATATATTGGTCCAACACCCACCTTAAAGTATACCGTTCGACTCAGAATCACCTTCTGAGTCGTTTAAACGATGTCCGTCCGTCCGTCTGGCTGGCTGTCCATTTAAAGCTTGTGCGCAGAGTACAGGTCGCAATTTTAAAGATATTTCGATAAAATTTGGCACATGATATTTTTTCGGACCAAGGATGGATGAGATTGAAACTGGTAGAATTCGGTCCATTATTTCACCTGGCCCCCATACAAATGTACTCCCGAAATTAGGGTTTAAAGATCATAAATGTTTGAATTACGCAAGAAACCAAACAAATTTCATCACAAATGAGTGGTAAATGAAGCCAAATAACATCTAAATTTTGTGCAGATCGGTTCATAATTACTCGTAGCTCCCATATAAGGCCCACTTCCGAAAATCACTTTAAAGAGCATAACTCACTCAAAAATGAGTATTTATATCGAGATAACGTGTAACATACACAATATTTATATTCACAGAAATCATGATACTAAATTTTTGGATGGTCGGTCCATAATAGGTCAAATCTCCAATATAGCGCACATTTCTGAAAAACTGTTTTATACATATACTGGGTGTAGGGTATTATATGGTCGGGCTTGACCGACTATACTTTCTTACTTGTTTTAACTAGAGAAATTCCAAGGGACATACATACATACATTCCATGTAATGTAAATGATCGTGTCTGCGAGAGCACAACAATGTTGAAACGACAGTAATTTGTGTTTCGTAGTTTTAGATAAAGGGGTATTTAAGATTCTGCTTAGATGAATAATTCCTTGATAACAAAGAATAATTAAGTAGTATTTTTAATATTTACAGTAGCATTTAAAATTCCCATAAAAAGATCAGCAACAATTCTTGTTAAAAAAAACCTTAATTAATTATAATTTCTTTCAGCAACCAAAAACTGGTTCTAATATTTGCACAAATTTTATTGTAGAATTCTAATGAACTAAATTTCATGTGACTTTATCAACACCTGAGTCTTGTGTGTGTTTTTTCTACATATGGCTTTGTGTAAAAGTCACAATATTTAAATATTAAATACCTTTAAAACTCTGCATAGTTAAGACAGAAGAATAACATCACGTCTAGTTAGTAAAGTCATGTTAGACTTTAGTCATTCTTACTATATAGGCCTAAGTGTTTTTGTTAAGTCTTTTGTTTATTAAAATTTTATATTATTTTTATTATTACTATTCTTAATATTTACTTGTTTTTTATTTACATATTTTTTTTTTTGTTAAATTTTGTTATAACCAGTTTTTTGAAATTTCACGTCAATAATAATAAAACAATACAAATATTTTATAAATTATTTATGTATATAATGATGGAGAATATTTGTTGCTGTCATTTCAACAGCTGTTACACTATTGGCCTCTAAGTGACAAAATATTAATAATTATAATTTATTGTTAATAATTAATAGAGAATAATATTGCTATGAATAAAAGGTGGTTACAAAAAGAGTTGAGGTACGGGCAGTACCTCAGAGTTATTTTTTAGTAGAGATTTATAGCTTCGTTTAGATTCAATTGTAGGTCTGTATATTGTTCAATTTCAGTTTCATTTATAGGTCTTTATGTTGCTCAATTTTAACTTTAATCGTAAGTGTTTATACAGTTCAATTTCAGCTTCAATCTCAGGTCTTAACAAAGTTCAACTTTAGCTACTATCGCAGGTCTTTGCGGTGTTAAATTTCAACTTCATTTATAGGTCTTTACAAGGGCGGTTGGGAAACTTCTTAGCCTAGAACAGAAAGTGCGGTATAAACAGAAAAAAGTTAAGTGTTTTGGAAACTTACATCTCTGCTATGAACTCCTTCATATCGAAGCAGGTATTCACACATCAGCGATATTTTTACAATGGAAAAATTAGAAAAAGAAATTCATAATGAGATGGTGAATGTGCAACAGTAAAAAATTTGGTGAGGAAGAACCACGTAGTGGACGTTTAAAAAACCGCAACAGAAATTGTAGACAAAGTACTTGATATGGTATTAAATGATCGACGAATAAAAGTGCCTGAAACAGCTAATATCATGGGCATCTCAAATGATCGAGTTCGTTTAATTTTGCATGAAGAACTACAGATGAAAAAGCCTTCTGCAAGATGGGTGCCCCATTTGTCATCGTGTCATGAGACATGGATCTACTACTGTACTCCAGAAACAAAGGAACAATCCAAGCAATGGACTGAAGCTAGAGGAAGTGCCCCAAAGTAGACAAAAACAATTCAATGGGCTGGTAAGGTTATGTCAACGGTGTTTAAGACTTGAAAGGTATTTTAATGATTGACTATCTGCAAAAGGGTAAAACAATAAATTCAGAATACTATTGCAACATTTTGGATCAATTAAATGTAAAAATTCGAGTAAAACGTCGTGGCTTACAACAAAAAAAAAAATAATTTTTAATCAAGACAACGCATACGCTTTGACAATGGCTAAAATCAACGAATTGAAGTAGGAGTTGCTTGACCCAGTGACTTTTACCTGTTCCCAAATCAAAAAAAAATCCTATCTGCTAAGCGTTTTACCTCAAATGAAGATGAAATTACAATTGTAAACTACTATTTTGAAAGCCTTGAGGAAAACTATTTTAATCAAGGGATAGAATTGCTAGATAAGCGTTGGACTAAGTGTATTGAAGTTTCAGGAGATTATATTGAAAAATAAAAATGTTTTTGAAAAACTAACTATTCTCTTTCGTATCGCCCTCGTATCTAGTTCAATTTGAGCTTCAATCGTAGGTCTTTTCACCTCATTCACCACTTGTAATGGTGATATATCTATAATGATAATGTTGTCCTCCAAATGATTAATCGTTTCGGACTTATTGGCGTAGACTAGCGACTTCACATATTTCCACAGAAAATAGTCAAGCGACCTTAAATTGCACGACCTTGGTGGTTAATACACGTTCCCTTCAATTGTGGCACAAGCTGTGTGACATGTTGCGGTGCCTTGTTGAAACCATAATAAGCCCGAAACGATTGAGCACTTGGTGGGCAAATGCAGCATGTAAATGTTGGAAAAACTCATCAAAAATTGAACCTTCACACTAGACTACGCCCGAACCAGCTAGAAGTCATATTTAAATTTTAATACAAGAAGATTATATTTCGAATAAAGTTAATTTCATGACAATTTTTAAAAATCATCTTTGTCTTATTCAATTTCAAAGTTCTATACATCTAAAAAAAAACACCCTCGTATTTGGAACGGAACCATGATTTTCAAAATCGTCAGTCTATTCATGTTGAAATGCCAAACCAAACTAACTAAACATAAGACACTTGACAGCCGACAAAATGGCCGCCAGTTAAAAAAGTGTGACCAACTTAAAGTTCTATACATCTAAACAAGAAACAGCCTATATATAATACTCCAACTTGTTCTATTTAAATTTTACCCTAAAACGTAGGGGTTTATATTTTTAACGTTTAGCTTCAGGTCTTTATATTGTTCAATTTTAGCTTCAATTGTAGGCTTTTATGTTCTTCAATTTTAACTTCACAATTCGCATAATATTTTAGTTTACCTCTTTTCCAAACTCCCTGTTCCCTAAATAATGAATTGAAACCTACCAACAATGACACACTGCCACTAACAAAAATATAAAAAAGCGGAAAGATAGTAAGAACAGAAAATCGTATGCATTCATTTAATCATGTCAAACAGTATAATTTTTACTCACTTCAACTTACTCACAAATTACCCAAAAGATATACAACACAATACGATACGATTCGAAGTGATATCAAATGAACAAATAAACAACATACTCGTATACGCTTAAAAAAAATAAAGACCCAGCAAACCATACAACTAGTGGCACACTAGTTACCTTTTAAACTATTTGCTAGGGTTTCATTGGCGAGGTTTTTGTATACTGAGCTATTTTTATTGGTCACCTTTGTTTGGCACTAAAGTTTGTTAACTAACTAGCGATTTTATGGATAAAATGTGATGCAGACAGTTACAATTTGCCTAAATAAGGAATTAATGAAATAATTAAGGCCCTGATTACCGTTCGCAACACTAAGGGCTGTTTTCTCATTAGGCGATTATCTTTTTTCCCCAACGAAAAACTGCCTATTAAAGAAATTTGGTTTTCTCAATGTCTCATTTGCTTCTATTCTTTCGCAAAACTAACCAGCCCTCATCTGCCGATTATTTATTTGCTGTACAGATAAATTCAATCAGCTGACTGCTGTTCATATTTTTTATGTGGCAATACCTTGAGTTTCTGTAAAAAAAGATTAAATAGATTCTAGAAAAAATTTTAATAGAGGAATAAACATTAATTTGATGGAGGTTGAAATCGAAGAATATGAATTCCAAGTGAATGTTGAAAAAGTTTATCATGCCAGGCCTGACTACCTGGCAGACATCGATATTACATATTTATTTTTTAAAATATTTGTTTTTTATTTTTTTTCACATTTGGAAAACAGCTGATTTATGTCCACAACTTGTCACTTGAAGACAGAGTTCCCAATTTTCATATAAATTTTGAAAGGTATTGCCAAATGAAAATAATGTTTCTGTCGGTATATTGAGAAAACCAAAATTGTTAACCGACATATTATCAGTCTAATAAATTTATGTCGACATTTAGTAACAGGCAGTTTGTCGACACATTGAGAAAACGGGCCTAAGTATTTCAATGTTGTAGGTTATAAACTGGGATTACGATTCACAACCCTTATCGGCTTAATCGTATGAAAAATTAATGTTGTGTCGAGACAACACACAGCATTTTAATGTTGTGAACAATAATCGGGCCCTAAGACCCAAAGATATTGTGATATAACTAATTCGAATTGTCAATGGCCAACCATAAAACTACAGGGTACTATATCTCTATACAAAATGCCAACAATATAAACATTAAACAATTGCGAGCAGCTGTATCTAAGAGTCTACCAAATAAATACAAGTGTGGTGTATGGTGGGTATCTTACCCACCAACCTGCCTACCAACAAACCCAAGCTATTTTTGAGCGAACACAACACTACTCAAACACATGCACACACACAACAAGACAACCAGCCACTCAGTCTATCTGACTAAACGACTGACAGACAAACAAACCAATACAAGATACCTTTAAGTAAAAAAAATCTCGCAAAATTAAAACACTTAAATTAAGTTGAACAGAACAAAAAAAAAATACTAACAGAAAGAATTGCAAGCAAAACATTTAGTTAATTGTTGTAAACATACGAGTGCGGTTTATTTTCTTTTTGTACAATTAATTGCAATTGTTGTTTATAGTTTAAATTTTTGTTGTGTTTAAATACTATTAATGAAATTAATACAAATAGTAAACATAAAAAATTAGAAATACAAAAACGAAAATTTATTAAATAAAAGTAATGCGTATAAATTGAAGTGAATCAATAACAACGTGAAATTATTAAAAATAAATTATTAAGAATTTTTACAATAGAAATGTGTTAAGACTGAGAATTCCAAGTGTCTTCCCCTGTTGCAGAAGGTGTTAAAAAGTTTGTGCATTTTAAAAGTAAGCTGCAAACAGCAAATTGCGCCAAAAGTTTTCATTTATTTATTCACAATAATATTGTTTGAAAATTTCAAAAAGTTGAAAAATATTCTAAAAATAAACAAAACAAAAACAAATTTAAGTGCCAATTTGAGTTGAAAACGAATTGTATATACCCGGCTTTTTAAGAAGAAAAAAAAAACAGAATTTTAATATTTATAACAAGACTCATCATTCTATTATTGTCTAAAGGTAAAGGTCACACTTGGCAAATGTTTACTCAAAAATAACCACTTGTTTTCTTGTCTTACAAAAAATTTGCAAGATCCAACAACATCAAATAAAATTATATATTTGTTGAGTTCTGCCCTAAATAAATATTTTTAAATAAATAAACGATATCAAATATTTATATTTTATTTAGTGGTAACGTCTTTTTCGGCAAATATTTGTCAAGTGTGACCGCACCTTAACCAATTAGAAAACGGAGTAATTTTCTATTATTTAATGGCATTAAATAATTGTATTGTGCTTACTGTTGATAATGAAAGAAGAAATTATTTCAGAACTTTTACCAATAATTTTTTAATGTTTTTTAAAGGTTGGTGCCATGAGCTATAGTAGTGCACTATAGTGGTTACATTAAATTAAAATTTCTTTTAAATTTGTTAAACATTTTTTGCTTTATATAGAAACGTGAAATTTTTTTTAAACATAAAACTTAAACATTTTTCTCCAATAAAAACTTAAAAACCGAACACTAACTGCCGTATTCATAAAAAATAAAGAAGTGCTTTTAGACAAAATTTTCATACAAAATTTTCTTAAAGTACATTTGAAGTCTACTTTAATTTTTTGTGAATAAGGGTATATATCATTAAATAGTTAATAAACAAGTTAGAGTGTTATATTCGGCTGTGTCTGTTTTTCATAATAATCTTGAGTGTAATTTAATAATTTATAAAATTAAAAGAACATTTTGGTTCTTTAAATTTTTTAAAATATAAGGTGGAATATTAGCCCATCTCGCTGAAAATCTCGACCAAAAATCCTCCATGTTGGTCGGTTCTCGTTCGTATTGGTAGACTCTTCTTTTGACAATTGCCCACAACTTCTCGATGGGTTTCAAATGGGGTATTATAGCTGGCCACTTCATTGTTTGGAATTCTTGTTCAGTAAGCGATTTTTGCACAATTTTGGCAGTGTGCTCAGGATCCCCATCTTGCTAAAAATTTATTTCTGTTGCTAAATAAGCGCAATTTTCAAGAAAAACGGACAAATTGTTTTGTAAAATACTTAGATAGTACTATTTATCCTCCTTGTTCTATTTTAAATAGAGGACCAATGCCCCACCAAGTGAAACATTCTCACACCATTATACTTCTACCACCGTGTTTCACCGCTGAATGGTTTTGCCGGACCTCTTCCAACAATATTGTATTCCATCAGATTGGAAACGCTTAATTTTTGTTTCATCCGACCATATCATTCGTTTACAGTCATAACTTTGCCCTTTTGCACTTCTTTTGTTTGGGAAGCACTGATGTTAAGTACATATGTACATATTTATGATCTCAAATAATAATTATACAAGTATATAATTGTTTAAACATTTTGTTAGATTAATTGAATACTTGGAGCAAAGAAGATTTTTTTTAGCATAATTTTAATGTAAAAGTTGTGACATGTTTCAATATGTCTTGACATGGCATCAATCTGTTCACTCAGCAAAAATTTCTTGTCCAAACGAGAATTTGTCTACTGTGAACAATATTTGTCAATATTATGTTCTGGTTTGAACAACGTTATCAGAACATATACATACATACATAGTTCGCAAGACTATGTCTGTCAGCAGATGTAATTTTCATACAAAAAGACAGACTGTCATGTTAGAAAATTACACAGAAATATAGAAATTTGAACATCATCCGCACACTTTTCCACTAGAACCTGAACAAATTTGTATGTGAAATTCTGTTTATGTGTTAAGACGTGGGCTTACAATTTATTAAAATCTCACCATTACATACTTTAATGTCATGTTAAAAATAACTAGAATATGTTTTCATAGGGTCTACAACTGACTGATTGTAGGGTCAACAAAGTAAGCTTTTAGCAAATGGTATAAGGTTTATATAATTACATTACTAAACTGCTTCTAAGTAATGTAAATACTATGTTATAGTTCCTTACAATCGTTTTTGCCGGGAAGCTGTATTAATTTCATATTTTCTTACAAACTGAAATATTGAAAGTTCATTGAAGATTATGGATTATTAGTTTAGAGCAGTGGTCATCTTTCATAGCCACTAGAGGCCGAATATTATTGGCTGTTTACAACGGTAAAATTAACGAAATGCAAACAAATTATGAAACAGTAGCTCGTTTCTGTATTTCTCGCATCGAAGAATTTCTCACATGAAGTGTGAAACAAAAATTCCCTCGTTTTTAGGATTTGTGAGAAAAAAGTGTTTCTGTACTTGAATGCGAAAACAGACAACACTGATTCTGTTTTTATTGGAATATTTCCAGTAAGTAAGTGTCCAATGCAAGCCAAACGAAGAAAAAAAAATCATTCAGTCGTCGTTGAGCAAGCGATGAGAACACATGCGTATGGTTATTGTCATTTTTTTCCGAAATTTATTAAGCATGGTTGTTGGGTTCATGTTGGACGAAGCATAGCAAACATACGCAATTCAATTACAATTGAACATGAAAAATAAAAAACTGCTTACCCCTTAAATGCATACTGTACCATATGTGGTACATAAAAAAAAATTAGTTTTTTGAATTTTCCGGAAAAACTGTGCCGAATTGTGAATGATTTTATATAAAGGTAGAGTACTCACGATTCAGAGAAAAATAATGCCGAATTTATATTTAGTGAGCGATTTTATATAAGGGTAGTGTACTCACGATTCAGAGTTCTGACCTCATGCATTTAAGGGTTAAATGGATTTATTTTTGTTGTTTCACAAAGTAACTGTTCTAAAATTTTTTTTAATATTGATATTTACGGTCCCTGATGTTTTTTCTCTAGGTGCTTCTTTTTCTTATTTTAAGCGTTTGCCAATATGTTACATATTTAAAAATGTCTACATATATATTTTGAATTGTGTGTTTGTCGCACCAATTTGAAATGTGAATTTTTTGACAGTAGTTGTGAGAATCTTTTCGCAAAATATTCTTACAGAAACACTTTTTCTCACTTTCTTCTAATAATTGTTGTCAAACTATTTAAATGACAAATATTTCTCGCAATATAAAGTTACAGAAACACTTGTGTGAGAAACACCATTTTTTGTTTTTTTTACACTGTTTTTGTTGTAATTCACTAATTCCATGCGAAAAATTTTACAATGCGAGAAATACAGAAACGAGCTACAGGAAATAAAAATCTCGGTAAATAGCTGGTGAGATTAGAACAGTGAAAGAATTGTGAAAGATAACTCATGTTTCATTTTCTCTTTAGGCCGACCATTGGTTTATGGTTTCTTGGTGCTGGTTCTTGTTAAGCTGCAAATGAATGAATCAACTTATTTGTCAATAAAAATTCATATTTTATGTTGTTTTTAAATTTAAACTTTTTAAGCCTGTCGTTTTATTATATCGACCCAATTATTAAATGCCACCTTAAATGGCCACGTTTAGTTAGTTGTTGTGTTATTTTCAGTAATATTTGTTGCCACGAACTTTCCATTTACATAAATTAATTGAATTTATTTATTATTATAAGTACAAGTGTTTTAATATGAAAAAAAGTTTTTATATTTTTTTTAAATTTAAATAAATTAAATAAAAAAACGTTTGACTTTGTTATTTAAACGAGTTTTTTTTAACAATATTTATAGTTGAGGAAAAAATGCCAACATTTGAGAAAAATAAGCTTAATTTATTTATTTATTTAACAAGAATTGCTTATAATTGTTAAAAACAATATTAATAATAATAATAATATTAATACCTATAAAATAAAAAATTTAATCTGATGATGTTTACCATTGAATTTTAATTAAAACTCAAATCATATTAAATCAAATTAAATCTAATATGAACAAATAATCTGTGGTTTCCTTCCTTGTTATTTTTTACGGTTTTTATTAAATATTTTTTTTTTACATTTTAATTAAATTGTTTTAAAATAATGTTAATAAAAACATTAAATATTTAGTTATCATCGTTATTAACATAGTTTTAAAAGATTACTAGAAAACCTTTTGTATTATTATTAAAAAAAACGGAAATAAAATTCTGTTGTTGCAAAATTTACTATAAATGGTGAACATTTTTAAAATATTTACATATATTAACTAAGCTTTGATTGCATTACAAATCGAGAAATAATTTATTAATTAAAAAGGAAATCAATTCATAATAATAATAATAAAAAAAGATTGATAATGTTATTACTTGTTAATTACAGTTAAATCTCGATTAATCGGGTCTCTATTAATCGGTTACATCTATTACATGCATGCGGTTCTTTTTATTTTTCCCTCCATTATCCGCGCTTTGGATTTCTACCTCTATTATCCGTCCAGCATTCATATGTTTTTTATAACCTACACCACCAAAGTTGGGAGGGTATATTGGATTTGTGCTGATGTTTGTAACGCCCAGAAATATTGGACCAACACCATCGGCGTAGCTAAGCATTTTTCCTGGGGGGGTCTCTAGCCCTTTACGGTAAAAAAAATTGTGCTTTTTTATTTTTATTAAAAACAAGTAAGAGTGCTATATTCGGCTGTGCCAAATCTTAAATACCCTTCACCTAAGCGTAATAAGAAATACAGAAACTACACTAGACTAGAATATCCTAATTCTGTGTTTTCTATTCAGTCTTAGTGCAAATTTTATCTATTAGTATTTGATATATTGTTTGAAAAACAATTTTACGACTAACATAATTTATGTTAAATATTTTGAAATTTTGTCTAATTTTCACCATTTTTAATTGATTTAATTACCAATTCTTACTATAATTTACAGAGTCTGTCTGATGTTCATAATAATCTTCCGTGTAATTT
The DNA here is from genome assembly GCA_916048285.2 of Bellardia pandia. Classification (NCBI taxonomy): domain Eukaryota; kingdom Metazoa; phylum Arthropoda; class Insecta; order Diptera; family Calliphoridae; genus Bellardia; species Bellardia pandia. The sequence continues at coordinate 92,519,890 of OU696531.1, read as the reverse complement.
AACAAACAGAGTATAAAAAAAGGGGTACAATTCGGTTTTAGTGATTTTGCTCAAAAAAAAAAAAAAAAAAAAAATGAAATAGGGCTTTTAGAGGAGATACCAGGAAAAAAAAATTTGTTGGCGGTCACGCCTATTTTCGAGGGGACGGGCCCGTAAAGTTGAAAATATATAGGCCTATATCTCGGGAACTACTGGGTACTTGATAATTTGTAATACACTAAATAAAAGGTATTAAAAATACCTTTCCAACGATATATATCATGATTATAAAATGTGGACCGAATATGGGTTAAATCCGAAAAGAATATTTTTTGACCCGAATTTATTTGTTTTTTGGAAATGGTTCTTATATGGCAGCTATGACAAATTATGGGCCGATCTTCTTAAATTTTGGAACAGTTATTTTCATGCATATGGGGATATTTCACGTCGAATTTCAACATAATAACGCTATATATACATATATATTAGTATTAACGTGGATTTCGAGAGTGGACCTTATGTGGGGGATATAGTCAAATATGGACCGATATTCTCAAAATCCAGCAGTTAGATTTAGGCATGTATGTAAATGATCCGTGTAAAATTTTGGATTGGTAGCCTTATTTATAAGAGATTTATGAGTATTAAAGTGATTTTCGGAAGAGGGCTTTATATGGGGCATACGGGTGAAAATAGACCAAAATTCACAAAATTTTGTGGGATGATTTTTGTATATATTAAAAAGATCTGTGCAAAGTTTTGAGTCGGTACCGATATTTATACAATATATATAGGGAAAAATCTCTTTTTCAGATGTGGTCCTTGTATGGGAGCTATGACCAGTTCTGGGCCGACCACCATAAAATTTAGTACAGCAATTTATTTGCCTATAAAGAGTATTTATGTCAAATTTTAGCCGTTTAACATTATTTATATCTGTTTTATATGTATTTAAGTGAATTTTGGAAGTGGACTTTATATGGGGTCTATGATCAAACATGGACCGAATTAAAAAAAATTTCGTTTTGAGATTTCTTTTTGCATAAAACTTATTTTTGCTGAATTTTGTCTTGATATTCCAATTTTATAGGCATTTATTTATCATTAAGCCATATTTCGGGAATATATATATTTGTATGGGGGCTATGAGAAATCATGGACCGATTCTTACTATTTTCCGCACACTTTCTTCTTTTATAGTACAAACAACGTATACAAAATTGCATGGTATTATCTGCAATAGTTTTCAAAATATTGCAATAAAATGGATGAAAAATATCAAATTTTTATGGAGGTGGTCTCACATATTGGTTCATAACTCTGGCTAACCTAAACCGATTTTGCTGATTTTAAATAGCAAACTTCTCGAAAGCACTTCTGACAGAATTATTGAAGGTTTGGATCCCGAGTATATCTGGGGACTTCAAAAAACTGATTTCAACAGACAGACAGACGGACATGGCTTAATCGACTTCGCTATCTATAAGGATCCAGAATATATATACTTTATAGGGTCGGAAAATTTTTTTGTGGAAATTACACACGGAATGACAAACTTATATATACCCTTCTCACGATGGTGAAGGGTATAAAAATAAAGAGTATTAAACATTTTTATAATACATATAACATTAAATTAAAGTTTAAAACTAAATAAACAAAAAAAAAAAATTAAAGTATATTTCAGGTTTTTATCATCACATTGTCAATTAAAAAAATAAATTCAGTCATTTAATTAACATTAAAAAAATAAAGTAAAACACTTAAACTAATTTGTATTAATAATAAAAGTAATAAAAAATATAATTAATAAAAATAGTTAGTTTCAGTCGAAGATTAGTTTCCTATTTTGTTTACAAAATATATTAAGAATATCTTCTGCCAAAATTTGCAATAAAAGAATAAAAATTCTGGGGGTGGCTAAATTTTTTCTGGGAGGGGCTTAGCCACCCCCAGACCGGGCTATCTACGCCGATGTCCAACACCCACCTTAAAGTATATCGATCGACTTAGAATCACTTCCTGAGCCGATTTAACGATGTCCGTCCGTCCGTCCATCTGGCTGGTTGTCCATGTAAAGCTTGTGTGCAGAGTACAGGTCGCAATTTTCGGGATTGGCATCCCTAGTGTATACAAATGTGTGTTTACTCTCACTCAAATAAAAATACGAGTGATTTAAGCAATTATTGCTTTACAAAATTGCTTCGTGTAAATTGTAGTTTTGAGACGAAAAATTTGGTTTTTTCCGTTAAAATCGAATTATTATCTTTTTAATGGAAACCTATACAAGCTTAATAAATAAATTCCCACACCCAAACCTTAAATCCCATTCCGTAGATCTTACTTTTTCACTAATATTTCTTTATTTTATTAATATTATTATTAAAATATCTTCAATACGACATTTGAAACCAAACCGTGCAAAAAAAAATAAATTCCCAAATTCAAAACCAAAAATACCCAAAAAACCTTATTGACTTTGTTCGCTTAAAGCATATATTTATTACATTGAGAGCTATAAATATTAAATTTAAGAAATATTTAGCTTTGTAACAGGATTCTTAAAATCAAACTAAAATCCCCATTCCGGGGAACTTTCATCCTATAATTAAAAATTTCTGCAGATGAAATCTTAAAAGTAGTTTAAAAACCTCTTTGAGTCTAAAACTAAATTCCCAAAATCAAAAGCAAAAATTTCCTGAGTGAGAATGTGATTTTTTCATTAGTGTTGAATAACTTTGTATAAATAATGTATAAAAATATCGAAAACTATTTTGGAATCCTTTGCGAGCTTCAAAAATAAATTTCCAAACTTAAACCAAAAACCCGATTTAGGGAAACCTTAATTTTTATTAACGTTTAATAATTTTATTAAAGTTATTATAAAAATTTCTTAAAATTTTCCAAATTCAAAACTAAAAATATCCAAAAAGCCTTAAAGACATTTTTCACTAAAACGCTTATCTTTGAAAAATTCAGAGTTAAAGACATTAAGTTTAAAAAAAATTAACTTTAAAAAATAATTCCCAAAAACAAAACTAAAATCCCAAATCCGGGGAACTTTCATATAAGCTAATAAATAAAAAAATTTATTCAGATAAATCATTAAAAGTAGTTGGAAAACATATCTGAGTATAAAAATAAATTCCCAAAATCAGAACCAAAAATTCCCGGTGAAGGATTGTGATTTTTTTCACTATAGTCGAAATTGTTTAATAAATTTTGATTTTTATTATAATAAGAAAAAAACTGTAAAAAAAAAAGTTTTCAGAGAATTTAGTGTCTCTGATATTTTTCAAAAAACTAAATTTAAATATTAAACCAAAAACTTCCCCTAAAATTTTTTAAAAATTATTATGCACAAAGCATAACAATAACGTGTTATATGACTCTATATATACATATTAAATTTATTTAAAATTTGTATTCAAATTTATTTAATACTGTTAAATTTTTGTTTTGGTTTGTGTTTATTGTTGTTTTATTAATAGTCATTTCAATTAAATCAATTAATCATGATTTGTTTGTTTTACTCAAGCACTTGAACGCACTTTAAATTAAATGAAATTCTAAAAATATTTAACGAAAACAAACGTTCATAAATTCATTGCAATCATTGTAATATGACATTGACAGGCGGCAGACCTGTCAAATTGTTTATGATTAAAATAAGTTAATCTTTTTTTAATGTTATTTGAATGAAAACGCATTAATTCGGTTTGTAAATAAATAAATACACAAATAAAATATTTATTTATAAAGACAGTTAAATTAATTGTCATAAATATAATAAATTAATAATTTTTCTATAAAAAGTCATTACAGTTAGTAAAAGAAACAAGGAAATTTGTTGAGAAATATAAAGGCAATAATTATCTTTAATATACTCGTACATAGATGAATAGGTTCGCCAATCTGAGCCTGGTTTTCAAACCATCCCTAGTCATTACAAGACACTTTGTTTGCTCTAAAATAACCAAAAATCTTACATAAAAACACTCTTTTAAATACCCTGCCTTTGTTTTTTATTGCTACAGTTTAAAAGCAAAAACAAAACATCAACATTTTAAATGTTATACAAAAACAAATCGGTGTTAATCAATAAAAAAAATAAATTTAAATTATGTCAATATCTCATCAGGTTGAAAAACCAGTAAGAAAGTATAGTCGGTCAAGCCCGACACCATACACTCAGTATAAATATGTATGTGAAAAACAAATTTTCAGAAATGGGCTCTATGCTATGCGATGACCTATAATGGACCGATCATCCAAAAATGTAGTGGCATGCATATAAACTTTCTTTGTGTTAAATTTTATTTCGATATAAACACTTATAAGAGATTTATACATCTTAAAGTGATTTTTGAAAGGGATTTTATATGGGAGCTATGACTAATTATGGACCGACCATTATAAAATTAGTTGTCATGATTCATGTATATATGAAACTTATTTGTGTTCAATTTTATTTCGATACTAACACTATTAGGAGATTTATTGTTATTAAAGATATTTTGGGAGCTATGACTAATTATGAATCAATCATGACAAAATGGGGCCAAATGATTTTTTATATATAAATATGATTTGGAAATCAATATTTCTAAAATAAATAATTTAAAATAATTTTCAACAGTGGGCCTTATATGGGAGCTACGGTCAATTATGAACCGATCAGCACAAATTGTTTGATGAGATTAAGCTTCACATATAACTTATTTCGGGAGAAATTTGTTGGGATACGTGCATAAATTAAACTTTTATGACCAATAAACCCCTATTTCGGGAGGACATTTGTATGGGGACTAAGGTGAAATAATAAACCTATTTCAAATAGGTTCAGACTCAAACATCCTTAGGCAAAAAAAAAGATCATGTTCAAAATGTTATCGAAATATATGGACAGCCAGCCAGACGGACGGATATCGTTAAATCGACTCAGAAAATGATTCTGAGTAAGCTCGAAATACCTTAAGGTGTGTGATGAACTAATATTTTTGGGCGTTTCAAACATCAGCACAAATCCAACCCCTTTATATTGGTGTAGGGTATAATAATAAAACAAAGAATAACAAAAATAACAATCAAAATCACAATAACAACATCATCAGCTGCAAATTAAACACAAGTACAATAACAATAATAATAACAGCAGCATTTCAAAGAGACAGAGATAGAGAGAACACGAGTTAAAATGTGTCAGATTTATCGAGTGCAAGTGTTTTATTTAAATACATGCGAGTACATACACTTGGTTGTCTTTTTCATAGACTCTTATGTATTTTTTTTACCCACAACCGAAAAGGGGGTATATTAAGTTTGTCATTTTGTTTGTAACACATTCGAAATATTGGTCATAGAACCAAAAAGTCTAATATATAATGGGTCCTTATTTAGATTTTAAGACGATCTAGCCAGCTTCGAAAAAAAATCATAGAACAATGAAATTTTTGACAAACATTCATAACATTGATACACCGAAAAATCGGTTCAGTAGGATTCGAGTCCATAGTTTCAGATAACCTCGCTATTTTTCAGATATTTTTCGCTATTTGCTACAAATATAATGCAGATAATAAAATGGAATTTTGTACAATTTATTTTTATTATAGAAGGACAAGTCCTGCTAAAAATAATAAGAATCCGTCTACGATTTCTCATAGCCCCCAAAAAAATGTCTTTATCGTACATAAATGTCTATAGAAAAGCCGTATTTATACAAAATTCTGCTAAAATAAGTTTCATGCAAAATGAAATCTCAAAACGATATTTGGCTTGCATCGTTCCATATCACCATCAAGTTGCAATGCAACACAAATAGTCCAAATCCGTTACACTATTAAGTTGAAATTCAACACAACAATATAAATCGTTGTACAGAATTTAATGATGATCGGCCCATAATCTGTCATATCTCCCTTATGAGGACAACTCCCGAAAACTCATTTACCAACATAAACATCCATAACCAGCCATCAGTAATAGGTATGTTAAAATTATTTTATTTCCTTTTGTGAAAATTGGCCCATAATTGAGCATAGCTCCCATACAAGCTCCAATTCCGAGAATAAGCACTGTGTATAAAGAGGTCGCAGTTTTGGCGTTTCAAAAAATCAGTTTCCTAAGGCTTTTTATTACTTAATTTATTGCGTGTTAAAGTAAATCGCTTTTTAGGATAAACTGCATAATGCAAATATAAATAAAGTGTAAATTCTTGATTTTAACTGGAATATACATAAAATTCTTATAAATATCGTTATAGAGATGAAATTCAACTAAAATAAATCTAAAATAGAGAGAGGCAGTGCTGATATTCAGCCGGTTCGGACCGGTTCCCTCGAACCGGTTGTTAAAATTTTAAAAATTTTGCGAACCGGTTGTTGCATCTTCACCCTTCTCGTGAATAAAAATTCCATATGAAATTGGTTGGGGTGATTATGTTTTTTGTTTTAACGGTTTTATATAATGTGTATTTATCAAGATGATATAGTCTCGGCAACAAACACAATTGGGGGATTCACAAGGTGTCATAAAGTCATATGCCTTAAAATAATAACATGAAAAATACGACTGCTGTGAACAACCCCTCATAATTCAGTGTGCTATTTTGAATTTAAATCAGCTGATTTAAAACAAATATAAAAATTAATATTGTTTTCCACAATGCCAAAAATAAGTGAAAAAACTAAAATAATAGCCAGTTTGTGCGAAAAATACATTTTAGATGTTGTGATGGCAAACTCAAGTAAATAAACAAAAAATTTTTATTTGTATTGTAATTACGACAGCACATTGTAAAAAACCATTGTAAAATGTTAGAACATTATGACAATATAACATGATAGCACACCTTGTGAATACCCCAAATATTGTTCAGTTGTTCATTGTCCAAACGTACAAACCAATGATTTTATTTTGGTCATACATTGGATTCTTGGATGATGATGTTTTCGATAGCGTTTTCTTCAATCTTTTGAGAAAAAAAATAAAACATTTTTTTTACTTTTATTTTGCAAAATCAAAACTATTTTTTTATTAAACGAAAGTTTATATCATTTCCTTCAAGAGGCTTGTGGTCTGTTACTGGGATGCGACTTTAAAATTGTCGCTATTTTTATCAAAATTTGGCAAAAATATAATTTTTTAAGCGAACCGGTTGTTAATTGTTTAGAATATCACCACTGGAGAGAGGTACAATATTTTACGACGTTCGCCCCATATTAGGTGTTTTGGTGCTGGGTATATAAGATTTGGCACAGCCGAATATAACCTCTTATTTGTTTTAAATAAAAGTACTTTTACTTATACTGATACATATATGCCGCAAACAAAAAGGATTAAAATGCAACGAATTTTATTAAACATTATAATGAATTAAACTGATATTTATGGTTAAAAACTATAAAGAATTGGTTTATGGAAAATGCTAAAATTATATGGTAAAAATCAAAAAATTTTAAATGTTTTTATACATATAAAATTTATTGAAATAGAACGACAATTTTAATATACATATATTTTTTTAATATTTCGACAACTGTTGAGTGTTACGAACACAACTCAAGCGAATTCATAAAGAACATATCGCACCTGTTCAACAAAAGGGTAGTAACTCAAAATTTTGAAATGTTCACCTTTCATTAAAAAACGATACATAATGATTTACTCTACCCACTGTAAAAATCTCCCATTATTTTGTCTACTTTTTCGTCAAGAAATACCATTATGTCACTCTTCATATCTTCAGAGTTACTGTTTATATATCAACAAAAACATAAATAATTTTTTGCCTCTACTGCAAAATAAAAAAATTTGAATTACTACCCTTTTGTTGAACAGGTGCGATATGTTAAATTTTATTTTCAATCGTAGTTTATTATGTTGCTCAATTTAAGCTTCAATCGTGGGTCTTTACAAAGTTCAAATTTAGCTTCAATCGTGGGTCTTTATAAAGTTTAACTATAGCTTTAATTTTACGTCTTTCTAAAGGAAAAGTTTAGCTTCAATCGTCGGTCTTTATGTACATCAGATTTAGCCTCAATCGTAGGTTTTGACAAGATAAAATGTTAGTTTCAATCCAGACATTTTTTTCATCCCATAACTCTCTTGTTTTAAAACAGTTTCCTTCGCTTCTTTCGCTGCAAGCTATATAATATTATATATTATAATATAATTTAACACTAAAGTTTAACTACTAATACCTTTTACATTTCTATAGAGTGTTGAGGAAATAATTGTATGTTTTTATCTATTAACATTTACGTTTTAAATATCACATATGCACTGCATTACATTTTAAACTTAAGTATCATTATTTTTTTTTATTATTTTTTCAATAATCTGCTGAGTTTTATATCTATTTATTTGCGAATTGTTTGCAAGTGCGAACAGAGTAAAATGAAATCAATCAATAATCTATTAAATATGCTAAAAACAGTTCAAGGAGTAAATGTATAAATTAGCAAATTACACAGAGAACTTACACTGAAAAAAATTCACACAGAAAATTTGTTTGAAATTTAAAAAACCTAAAAATGTGTTTCATAAACTAATTAGTTTGCTAAAACATAATTTTTTAATACAGAGAAAATACTTAAAAATTTTTATTTTTTTTTTTTAATTAAAAACAAACTTTATGTATCAATTTTTCTAAGTGTACAGTTTGTAATTTATTAGTAAAATATTGGTTTCTAAAAGTATTTGTTTAGCAAATATTGTTTTAAATAGCTAGATCTTGTGTATTTCGTTCACACATTTTCATAACAATATCTATCAATCTTTTAAGCAAGTAATTGATCATTATTTATCAATAAACAATATATGCAGAATTGAATTAAAGTTATTTAGCTTTTTATCAGTCAGTATGACTATTAATGTTTGACAGATGTTTACTCATAAAATAACTTCTCATTGACTTCTTATAATTTGAAAAAATTATAATTGATTAGAAGGAAATTGCAAATGTTCAGATGGTGTGTTAAGCTATTTCGCATTTAATAACTGATTTAAAAATTATATGGTTAATACGTCATTAAAAATAAAGTTAGTGGTGAATGGCATAAATAACCACGCTTAAAGCTTACTAAGACTGTATAAATAACCACGATTGAAGTTTAACTAAGACTGTATAAATAACCACGATTAAAGCTTACTAAGACTGTATAAATAACCACGATTGAAGTTTAACTAAGACTGTATAAATAACCACGATTAAAGCTTAACTGAGACTGTATAAATAACCACGATTAAAGTTTAACTAAGACTGTATAAATAACCACGATTGAAGCTTAACTAAGGCTGTATAAATAACCACGATTGAAGCTTAACTAAGACTGTATAAATAACCACGATTAAAGTTTAACTAAGAATGTATAAATAACCACGATTGAAGCTTAACTAAGACTGTATAAATAATCACGATTGAAGCTTAAATAAGACTGTATAAATAACCACGATTGAAGCTTAACTAAGACTGTATAAATAACCACAATTGAAGTTTAACTAAGACTGTATGAATAACCACAATTGAAGCTTAACTAAGACTGTATAAATAACTACGATTGAAGCTTAACTAAGACTGTATAAATAACCACGATTGAAGCTTAACTAAGACTGTATAAATAATCACGATTAAAGTTTAACTAAGAATGCATAAATAACCACGATTGAAGCTTAACTAAGACTGTATAAATAACCACGATTGAAGCTTAAATAGGACTGTATAAATAACCACGATTGAAGCTTAACTAAGACTGTATAAATAACCACGATTGAAGCTTAACTAAGCCTGTATAAATAACCACGATTGAAGCTTAACTAAGACTGTATAAATAATCACGATTGAAGCTTAAATAAGACTGTATAAATAACCACGATTGAAGCTTAACTAAGACTGTATAAATAACCACAATTGAAGTTTAACTAAGACTGTATAAATAACCACGATTGAAGCTTAACTAAGACTGTATAAATAACTACGATTGAAGCTTAACTAAGACTGTATAAATAACCACGATTGAAGCTTAACTAAGACTGTATAAATAATCACGATTAAAGTTTAACTAAGAATGCATAAATAACCACGATTGAAGCTTAACTAAGACTGTATAAATAACCACGATTGAAGCTTAAATAGGACTGTATAAATAACCACGATTGAAGCTTAACTAAGACTGTATAAATAACCACGATTGAAGCTTAACTAAGCCTGTATAAATAACCACGATTGAAGCTTAACTAAGACTGTATAAATAATCACGATTGAAGCTTAAATAAGACTGTATAAATAACCACGATTGAAGCTTAACTAAGACTGTATAAATAAACACAATTGAAGCATGATTAAGACTGTACAAAAATAATTGTGGATTGAAGCTTGTCAGCATTTCAAACAATATTTCAAAAATAAATCTCTAACTTTTTGAAATTTTCAAACAAAATCATAATATTTTCTATAATTTTCATCCAAAACTCCAGTTTATACACATACATATGTACGAGTATGTATTTTAATATTTAAAAAATTAATTAACAATTGTGTGTTAAATGAGACTGCTAATGAAGCGTTAATGAAAATCTACGCTACTTTTTATGAACTAAAATAATTATAAAACACACTTATTAAAAATAAATAAAAACACTTCAAAATCTAGATAATAACAACAAATAACTGGCTGATACAAATTAAAATAAAATATATAAAGATTTTTTTAAGGAATAAATAAAATTTAAAGTCAGTTACAAAATGACAACGAACAAATAAAGTTGAAGCACAAAACAAAATAAAAGTAATAATAAAAAAACTTAAAAAAAAACACAAAAAACGAATAACAAAAACGTTCAAAAATTAAAGCAAAATAATAAAACTAAATATAAAAGAATAAAACAAATATAAGCAGACATTAAACCATGTCCGATTTACAAGTTTTAAGCAATCAGTCTAACACCTCCGATCGTTTTGAGTTTCAAAATGTCGATATAATAAAAAACTATTCGTTGTTAATTAATAAATTAGAACAGCTGGCATTGGGTGTTGATGCCACACTCGACAACATAGCTGTAGATCATCAAGCTGTCGAGTTGACGCTGGGCAATGGCGACTTATTGGGTGATCCCATTTCAGCCAGTCGTGCAGGTCCACCGCATGTTACTGTGGCCCATGGCCTAGACGAGGTAGAGTATTCGCGTGTGGTTAGTGATATATGGATTGGAGTGATTTTAACACTTCTTATAGTGTCTGTGATATTTTTTATATGCGCCTGTTTTCTGTATCACAAGTTTCAGCAGTGGAAAAACTCATGTAAGTGTTAAAAATTAGCTGAAAAATTATTTTTAAATTTGATTTGATTTTGAAAGAAAATTCTGGTTGTTTTTTTAAGTTTCAAGAATTTTTTTTTGTAATTTTAAATGATTTTAAAAAAGTTGCACAAAAATTAGTATTAATAATAGGCTTTAGGAGAATATTTAAAGAAAAAACTACAACTTGAAAAAAAAATTGACCAAATGTTTTACTAGTTTCTGTATTGAAAACCTTAAAAAGAAATTTATGTCTCTGCTTAATATTTCTTCAATAAATATAGACAACTTTCTCATAACTATGTACTAAGATTGTCTTGTATTTGATCATATGCCTGTAAAACAAAATCAGTAGATTGTGTGATAGATTAAGAGAAATATCTTCAAATGTTTACTACTTTAAGGTACGGTCATACTTAACAGATATTTACTCAAAAAAGCGTAACCACTTGTTTTAGCACAAATTTTTTTTAACGTTGTTTACTCTTACAAGAGTTTTGCAAGATCAAACAGCATCAAATAAAGTAAAACTAAATATTTGTTGTGTCTTGTCCTAAAAAAAACGTAGATTTTTTATATAAATAAACAAGTTCAAATATATTTTAGTTAGTAGTTGCGTCTATTTCCGCAAATATTTGCCAAGTGTGAACGTACCTTTAGACTTGCCGATAATTAAGCAAATTTTATGAAAATATCAGAGTCATCAGCTATTTAATGAGAACTTACATTTGACTAAAATTATAAACAATTTAGGCAGGTATCATAAGGTTTTTAGAAAAGAAACTGAAAGTATCATATACAAGGTGGCGCAAAAGTAATCCTCCTATCAGGAAAATGCTATAAATTTTGCGAGTTCCCTAATGTCAGTTCTGTTTTGACATTTGTGTACTAAACACATGCGAAATACACGTTAATAAACAATGTTACGCTACACTGCTCCAGAACGCGTAATATTGCTGACAGAACTGACATTATAGGCCTCGCAAAATTTATAGCATTTTCTGATAGGAGGATTACTTTTGCGCCACCTTGTACAAGCAATTAACTTTTTGTTTTGTTAATAAAATTTTAAAAAGAAATCATCAACAGCTGCCTGAAATTCATAAAATATATTTAAAATTCAATAATTAATATTAATCATACGTCATGGAGTATAATTAACAAATTTCTTAATGATTAGAATGTAACTCGTGTCTTAGTAAATGAAAAATTATATTTATTTAAAAAACTTGCTGAGAATAAGAAAATGTTGAAAAGAAATCTTTAATTAATTATTAGATTAATAGAAAAAAAACTGTTAAACTCAAAAATTAATATCAATCATACGTCATACAAAGCAACTTTCTTAATTATTATAATTTAAAAGCCTTAGTTTAAGAAAAATTCGACTATTTAACAAATAATGTTTATGTCAAAAAAAATAGTTTCGAATTGTTTGTAACATAAAAATAATTGGTCGTTGTACGAGAATTTACAAATAAACAATTAGCAGTTTTTAAATGTTTTTAATTAGCATTATGTAAAAAAGAATCTGTAACACCCACCACCATAAGATGGGGGGTATAATAAGTTTGTCATTCCGTTTGTAATACAACGAAATATTGGTCATAGAATCAAAAAGTATATATACAGCCCAATCATGAATAAATATTCCGCGGAAGTTTTTCCCCTTTTCTCATTTTTCCTATTCAAATTCAATGTTAAAAAAATAAAAAGGAAAAGGAAAGGAGCGGCATGAAAGTAAAAGAAGGTATGAACTCTAGCTACTTTATTAAATTAGATTTATATTTCATATCATAATGTTTTTATTTTACAGGAATTCTTAATGGACCGGACATTCGTCGTCTAATGAAGGACCAACAATTTGAACTTGCATTGAATGATATGGAGCTATTGGGCTGGAATTCTGTGAAATCATTAATAGAAAATGTATTAGGAAATCATCGGTCTGAAAATTGGCGAATTTTAATTGGAGATATGCTAACCGCATTTAAAAACTTAAACGTCAAAATGTCATTGAAAATACATTTTTTGCATTGTCATGCAGAAAAATTTAATGAACAATCACCAGCCGAGTCTGATGAACATAGCGAGAGATTTCACCAAGTAACAGCCAGACTCGAACACTGGTATAGTGGCAAACAACTTAATTCGCTATTAGGGGATATTTGTTGGAATCTGCAGGAGGAAGAAGAATAAATTTGTAAATAAAAACTTAAACTTTAATTAACAACAAAAATAAATGTTTTAATTTTTGAAGTTTCGTCTGGTTATTACATATTTCATCTTTTGTGAATAAAATCAAAAGTTGTAGACAGATTTTATTTATTTATGTCTTGTTTTGTTTGGAACTTTGTTTGCTATACCTGCAGAAAAAATTAGAAGCCCAGCTGCGTTTTCCAATTTTTTATGCCGTTTTAAAAAACAAAATTTTTGAAATTTTGCTAAAAAAAACTATTTTTTTTTTGGTCAAAAAAAATTATGTTTCTACAACGACTGCGCATATTGGAAAAAAGTTTAACCTTACTTAAAGAAAATTTCATTGCGGAATTTCGGTTTTTTTAGTTTATTCAATAAACTCAACCGTTTTTGAGTTACGCGAATATATGTTGTGCAACCTCCTCCATTTTCGAAATAACGGTATATTTCGAAAAAACGAGCTAACCTAAAAAAACGGTTAGCACCACTGGATTCAGCGTACCCGAATTAGTTTAACCCGCCAGGTGCCCCGTTTGTCACATTTTCCAACTAGCACAGTGTAATCGTTTGAATAATCGAATAATTTCTAAAGAATATTTATTCGAAGAAATGTGTGCTAAAACAAGTGGGTTGAGTAAATATTTGCCAAGTGTGACCGTACCTTTAGTTTCACCTAAAAATAAATCACAAAGCGGTATTTTGTTTGAATCGGTCCATATTTGATCATAGGCCGCCATATAAAGAAACAGTAAATTAACTGTTCTGTAGTTATAATCAATTTCACAAAGGGGTGTGTTAAGCACACTTAACATTATGACAACAAAACTGTGTGTTCAATGAACTCAAAATATTAATCTTTTCAATATAACGTCTTGATAAAATTTTAAAAAATTTTCCAAAATTTACAATCTCTGTATTTTTTTTTTTTTTGTCTCACTATTTGCTAATATAAAAACTACAACACATACATACATATGTACTTAACATTGAGGTCTGTATGAATGTAATTATTGTTATTGTTTGAATAAAATAAATTCCCTCTTGATAAAAAAAGACAATGTTTACTTCGTATAAATAAATAAATAAATAAATGAATTAATGTCTTTGGGTTAAATTGTGGTTTTATGCATTTATTTATTTATTTACTTGATTGTCAATTATATTATTATACTTTATTTACATTGTGAGAGTGTTGTGTTTTTAATTTTTAAATTAGAAATGAAAATGAGCATAGTTGTTTTGCTTAAATGTTTAACAAAAAAAAAATGTACGTGTTAATTGTTTTTATTAGAATTAAATTTCTTAAGTTTTATAATCTTTTTTCCTGTGTGTTTCTAAAGCGCGATCCATTTCGAGGTTCCATACTTCAAAAAAAAAAAAAAAAAACACAGATAATTCAAATTTAATGGGGAATGTTTATTATTATTTTAAAGAGCATTCTTTGGAATTTATTTTTTGCAGATTACGTCTATCAAATGTTAGCCATTGCTACCTCGCAGATGGTCTATCAGTTGAGTCCAATTTTCGATGACTCATGCGAGCACTTCGACTGGTAACTGGCGAATGACACGCGTAATGTTTTCCTCCAAGGCCTGAATCGAAGCGGTTTTGTCCGCATAAACTTTAGACTTTACATAGCCCCACAGGAAAAAGTCTAACGGTGTGATATCACACGATCTTGGTGGCCAATCGACCCGCCCAAAACGTGAAATTATGTGCTCACCGAAGTGTTATCTCAATAATTCCATTAACTGATGCGATGTGTGGAAGGTGGCGCCATCTTGCTGAAACCAAATGTTGCCGAGATCACGATCTTCAATTTCAGGCATCAAATAGTCGGTTATCATGGCACGATAACGGTCGCCATTGAAGAAATATGAACCACCGGCCCACATACCACACCAAACTGTTGTTTTTTTCTGGATGAAGAATCTCTTCAGGTTGCTCTTCGTCCCAAATGCGGCAATTTTGTTTGTTTACATATCCATTGAGCCAAAAATGGGCCTCATCGCTGAACAAAATTTGCCTCGAAAACGTCGGATCTTCTTGGAACTTTGCAAGAGCCCATAGAGCGAAGCGATGTCGCTTGTTCGGGCATAAGTCTTTCCATTATGAAATGCCAAACAAAAACTAAACAAAAATAATCTGTCAAAAACAAAAGCTATTGAAAAAAGTGTCTCTACTTGAATCACCCTTTATATTAAGAAAGCTCCCTAATTATGGAATTTTTTGGGGGGTATTTTTATATAAAATTTTGTTTTTATAATTTAATGGTGTTTATTAAATAAACTTTGATTTTATATTCTTATTATGGCTAAAGTGGTTTAGGTTTGTGAGTGTCGATATGTCTGATTTTTTACTTTTCTTTAAAAAAAAAAAAAAAAGCGTGTGATTTTTATTTTTATCATTTGAGTGTGACGGATAGATAATGAAGTGTTTTTTTATCATAAAATTACAAAATTTTTTTCATTTTTATTTCAAGCTGAAAATATTAACACTTCTTTACTGATTTATTTCAATGGCTGCGGGGGTTTCTGATAACGATAATTTTACGTAGTTTAACAATCATCAACAATAACAAACCACTAAAATCACATTTATGTCCAGCATGACGTTGTTAAGAGGGTTTTGTTGTTATGCTAACTGCTCATTTTGTTTTATTAATTTTAACTGGAAAATAACAAAATTCTCGGTTGTAAATTTAAGTTCAAAGTAGATTATTCATGTTTTAATTATAGTTTTTATAATTTATGGTTTTTTATAATACTGTTTAGTTTTTTAGGACTTTTTAAAGAATTCTACTTGTCATAAAAGTATTTTTAAATAAAAAAAACTACACAACAATCTGCCAATGATACTAAAAAGGAGAATCATACAATTTAATATGTATAAATGTATTGCTGTAGATGTTGTCCGTCTGCTGGAGCTATTTTATGGAAAAAAGTGTCCTCGTCCGGCCAGAGGAGTGTTCGTCTAGAAGAGAGAAATCTGTTCTAAAAATTCTTGTAAAATAAAGGGACTAGGAAAATTGTCCATTTCAAAGAAGTGATCGCCTGTGAGAGGTGTCCGTTAGTAGAGTTTTAACTGTATATGTATATTTGCTTCTCTATTTTATGCTTATAAATATAATATTTAAAATAAATTGTTTATGTTATAATTGAACTATCATGAATTTAAAGATAACATTTATTTATTTTTCTTTTTAATTTTTCAGTTTCCATTTCCAACTAAAATCTTTATGACTTGTAAAGACTTTTTTAAATTATTTTTTTATTAAAATGTTGCTTAGATTTTTCAGCATATTTTAATATTTTTTTTTTATATTTTTCTAACATTCAGAAATATTTTTAAAGAATTTTTTAAAAAATTATTTAATAATTAATATTCATCATACGCACTGTGGTAATAATATCAATAAAATATATAATTATATAGAACTTTAAAACGACAAAAGCGTTTGAGACTAAACTTTGCAATTTGTTAGAGAATAATTGTGACTTGTTAGAGAAGAGTTCTAGGTTTTTGAAAAGAGTAGACCACAGTAATTTTAAATTTGAAAATATATATAGATATACAGTAGTGATTATGAGGTTAGCACACTTGGTATCTGCTGTCAATTAAAGCAAATATTTTCTATTGTTTCTTATTTTTTTATACTACTGGACTGGACTTTAAAATCCATCTACAAGTTTTTGCGAAATATTAGTTCCAGCGTTGCCGTTTTTGGTTATTTCTAACCAAAATTGGTTATTTTTTTTCTCAATGTGTACATGTGTAGATTTTTTCTGTTTTGGTTATTTTTTTTACTGAAAATATTTACTATGTGAATTTACAAACATTTTTATTTTTTTCTAATTAAAAAAGTAAAAAGTCCAATCAGCAAAATTGTTGCATTGGCAACACCCATTAAATTACTTTAATATAACATAATCATAAGCATTAGCTATGTTTCTTTGCATTACTTTTTGCAAAATATGACGCTTAGTTTTTTAAAAAAATTATTTTTTAGTATTAGGAGTTGTGTTGTAAAATACGTTGTTTTATGTTTTTTTTTGTTACCTTAAAGTACAAATTATAGTTAAAATTACAAAAAATAAATAAATAGTACATGCATTTAAATTTGGTTATTTTTTTTTAATTTGGTTATTTTTTTCATAAATGTTGGTTACAAAAAATTTTTTTTCGTGGCAACACTGATTAGTTCAAAAGTTGTCATGTCGGAAGATTTTTCATGATTTTGACGATTTTCAAATGCACGTAACTTGTTGAAAAAAAAAAATTTTTTTCTGGAAATACGTGTAAAATATTTTTTAATGAAGAATATGTCTGCAAAATTTAAAGTAAATCGGATGAGGTGTTGTAAAAAAGGTGTTCGGTCTGGCATGGAATGACTCATATGTATGTATGTATATGAAATTTGCTAACCCCATGTCCAACATCGTATAACATATGCTTGCATATGTGTTTTAACTTATTTTAAGGAATTTTTAACAGAATAATTTAAGGAATTTATTTGTGTTATGAATTAAATGATATTAATTTAGTTTAAGAGAAATAATCCAACTAATCCATAAATTTTTTGTTTAAAAATTTTGATTTAAAAATTAAATACATATTTATGAATTGTAACAACGTTTTAAATTTATTATTTTACTAAAATATTGTTGGAATTTTTAAGAATTTTTTAATAGTTTTTAAAACTTTTCTGATTTCTGGAAGTTTTTTTAAAGAATTTTTGAAAAAATCAATAAATAATTAATATTACGCATACGCACAGTGGTTTGGATTTGTAGTGAAATAGTTACAGGTATATAACTAGGGTTGGCAATCCCGCTCTATTTTTTCAATCCCGGGATTGCAATTATCTAGTCCTGGGATCCCGGGATTTAAAAAAACTTGTTTTCGAAAGATGACTCCTTCAAAAATGGGTTTATAAGAAACAATTTATTAAATTGAAAAAAAAAATATTTTTTTTTTAATATGACACATTTTTAAATGAATTATAATAAGTTAATTATTTTTATATATTGTCATAGGTTATTACTTTTAAAATACGATTTGAGGAAGCAAAGCGCATACCAAAGTTTCATCGCCCAAACGACTTTTTATTTTAGTTCCGAATAATCCGGCTGCAGAAAAAGCACGTTCAGACTCTACACTGGTCATTAAAAATATGTATGCTCTTTGCAAAAAGTCACCACGTGTTCCTTCATTTTCAAACAAGAGCATTTCTTTCTGAATTTATTGGCAGTTCATCTCTGCTTCTAGTGTTTTTGCCGAATTATTGGATGTTGTGAGGTTAATTTTATGAATGGAGACTAGGTGCGTATAAAGACGTTTCGTTGAGCCACCTCCAATTTTTAAAATCTTTTTGCAGTCGCCATTCTTACACATCGCTGTCTGGCCCCCATTTTCTTTCGTAAGAAATATTTCCAAACAGTAGAATTACTTTTTTTTATAGTCCACGTAAGAAGCCATGATATTTATTTAAAAAAAAATCAGTACATATTATTTAATTTGAATTTACACTGTGAAATAAGCAAAAATATAGCATTAATACTACTGACATTAATCTACAACAACAAATATCTTGTTTTTATTTTATTGAAACTAAACGAAAGCAACTGTATAAAATTTAAGTGTTTTGTTTCTAATTTCAGAGCGGTTAATGCATTCAAACAACAGATTCGAGTCTCTGGAAATTCGAATTACTAAGAGTTCTAACGTACGATTTTTTTATTGTAGCTTAAAAAATCAAATCTCGGGATTAAGTGCTCAATCCCGGGATTTTGGGATTGTTAAAAACTGCGGGATCCCGGGATTCCCAACACTATATATAACTTGTAAACAGTGACTTTGTATAGTAACAAATTTGTTATCCTGTTAGAAAAGAGTTCAAGGTTTCAGAATATTGTAAAGAACAATTCCTAATTAGAACACTAAAGAAACCTTTACACTTTAAAGATACTCTAAAAAAAATGAATAGCAAAATTTATAATTGTATTTTTTATAAACATTTTTATATTTCATTTATTTACAAACAAGTTAACTTCCTTTATCTCACTTTACCAAAAAATATATTTCCACTAATTAAAAAACGGTGTTTACGCCAACAACATAATATGTTCATGTTTTAACCCTATAACTCTAACAAACTTAGTTTTCGTTTATTATATATAAAAGCTGTAAGTTACCTAGATGAATAATTATAAACATAACTATTCATCTCTTTCTAAGTTTTTTAACGCCTAAAGGTAAACGTCAAGTTGGCTAAATATGTCCTAACACTGCTTCCGTTTTTTTCTTCCATATTATAATGAAGTGTGAGTTCTGAGCTTAACAAGAAAAGAGGTAATTCAATCCGCAATAAAAGAAATTAAATTTGTCCAAAACCCTAATATTTTATTTGTTCATTTCTTTTCATTTCTTATTGGGGTTTTATTTCGAGTAAATAAAATAATCAAAGTTATTTTATTTACATTCCACTGATCTCCTCTTCAGTTTCCAACCATCACTTTCCTGCTTAAACATTGGTCCCAACGAGCCGGATTGGAAATCAGTCTTTCATTCTCTTGCGATTGGATTATAATTACAACAAACATCATCTCATCATCTAGTTCTTAACATTAAGGTACGTTTAGTATTTTGCATTTATTCCAATTTAGTTAGTGAGTGCATTTCGATTCCTACGCGTCAGTGCTACCTTTTTTGTTCGGTTCTCGTTACAACGTGCTGTATGTAGAACAAAATCAATTCATCAAATTGAAGATTTTTGGAAATAAATAATAAATAACATACATACATAATAACACAATAAAGAAAATTAGAATTTTTATATTAAAACTAAAAAGAAATTCAAAAAGAAATAAATTTAAAAAGTGAGAAAAAGAAAAACGAAATTTTCAAAAAGAAAACCTAAAGAAAGAGGATAACAACATATAGGAAAAGAGTCAGCAGCGAAGAGTTATTTCTGAAAAACGTGACAAACTGCAGAGGAAGAAAATTGCATCATTGGCCGTAAGTTTTTCATCTTATACCTACAAAAAATTCATAACACACAAACTTCAAATCGTTCGTCCAGTGCGTTGTGTAGGGCATCTTTCATCTTTTTTCCTATTCTTAACGGTACGAACATAAATATTTATTTTCCTTTTTTTTTCAGTTTAACAAAAATTTACTCCGTTTATAAATTTCCCTTTTTTCCATACATTTTTTCCTCGTAAAAATTACCTTTCAATTTGTTCCTACATTCTCCTATTTATATTTAATACATTTACCCCTTTTATTCTCTGTTTATTTACATACAATTTGTTGCTCTCTTACATTTTATTATCAAAGGGTACGAGCAGTTAAACTCTTTTAGCTTAAAGAATTTTGTTGATCTCTTCCAAACATTGTTTCCCCTTCTATCTTTCTCTTTTTCTACTTCGGACTCTTAGTCTCTTCTACTGAGAATTCATTCCAAAGCATAAGGGTTACCAGAAATTTATTTTACTAATTAGAAAAACAGTATACATACAAGACAAACAATTCATAAAATTAAAGAAAAAAAATTATTTGTTTAAAATTCGATAAAATTACAATTTCTCTTGTTTCTTGTTATTATTTTTCTATTCCTGAAAAAATTTGCAGCAGATTTAAAATAAAATTGGATTGAAAGTTACATTGCAAATTTAATTTAAAGGTTGTATTGGGAAAAATTTAATATACCTACATATAAGTTAAACTTGAATCTATTCAATTTTAATTCGTTTAACACCCTTTCCTTTGTCCAATTTTCCTTTAAACTCCATTTCTTATCCCGAGAATTTGAAATTTATAATAAACAACATAATTAAAAAAAGCACCGCGGTAACTCTGTTTGGTTTTTAACATACATTCCATTGATTTTGTACAAGTAAAAGAAAACAATAGGTGTGCTCATTCAACTTGTAAATCAATTTCTTGGATTTGTGAGCGGAACTATATTTCTTGTTTTAGTATTTTTTTGTACCTTGAGTATAGTGACATTTTCAGAATATTACTATTACAATTATACTTGTTTAGAAATTTCGAAAATAATTGCAATTTTTCATAAAATTCTTTCCTTTTTCGATCATCGATCAGTGAACAGGCCTATTATTTTCAAATCGTTCCAATATATTTACTTTTGCATCCACTATCTAAAAGGTTAATGAACTTTAGTTGGTTTTTCCATAGTCAACAGCTGATTGTAGCTTCAGATAATTAAATAGATTCAAACTTTTTTCATTGCAGTGATTCCAATGAATAAATTCTTAATTGTTCATTAAAGTTTTGATTTACATTTTAGTCCAATTTTCGAAAATAAGATCTTAAAAATTTTTTTTGGTTCTATTTGTAAAGATTCGATATACATAATTTGGCATTTATACATATTTCCTTAATTAATCTTTGCGTTATTATTTCCCTACCATTTTGTCATATCATACTATTATCGATTGCTCATTCTTTGATATTTGGTATAAGATTTCGCTTGGCTTTTCATAATTTAGTCGCTCATTTGTTTTCAAATCTACTTTGTTCGAAATTCATATAATATCTGATATTGTTTAAAAAGATTCAAGATGTCGTTAGATAAATTTATTCGACTCGCAGATAATATAGTTGAGTTTGAGGCTGATTTAAATAGCAACAGGTATCCGTTGACTTCGCAACATGCACTCGAGGTGCATCGCAACGAAATTAAGACGAGCTGGAGCCGTATTGGAATGGCCTACTCAGAATTTTTAGTGGAAGCGGAAAAGGAGACTAGAGAGCCTGATGATCCAATTGATTTAGAATCATTTAAGGAAAAGTACAAAAATACGTATATCACCTATTGTAATTGTTTGACAAAATTGTGCCAGATTTCGGATGAGCTTCGTAGCCAGCAAACTTCAAAGCCCGAAGTATTACCTCCTCAAGCCGGTATTTCCGATCGACCTTGTTCATCGCATGATTTAGCACAAAATTTGTCCTCCAATTCCGGAAGTTTTCACTTGCCGCCTGTGGATATCGAAACTTTTCATGGTGACTATTCCTCCTGGCCAACCTTTCGAGATATGTTTAACGCTGTCGTATCCAATTCTCGGGCCAGCAATGTCGAAAAATTGTTCTTTTTAACGCGAAAAACAACAGGTGAAGCCAGAGAAATAGTTCAAAAATGTCCCTTAACAAATCAAGGTTTCGACTTGGCATGGAGAAATCTATGTTTACAATATGAAAACCGAAGGATATTGGTTAACGGTCAGCTAAAGATTCTATTTAACCTAAAGGCTTGTCATTCCGAATCTGGCAACTCTATAAAACAATTGCAAAGAGATATTAATTCCTGTCTCTCTATCCTCAAACTGTACAATATAGATGTAGCAAGCTGGGATCCTATTTTCGTATTTTTATGTACAAGTAAACTTCCAGAGAATACATTAACATTATGGGAACAACAGTTGAAAGATAAGACCTCTATTCCACAGTGGTTAGAATTAGATAAATTCCTAACTAACCGCTATAGGACTCTAGAATCGGTGTCTGAGATTCGTGGGTCAAGTGGACCTAAACCTACTGATTCGAAAGCAAAGAATAATTCCAATTCTACTTCCAATAAAAAGGTTCATAGCTTTCAGACTAATGTATCCCTTCCTAAGTGCCAACTGTGTCCAAAAGAAGAACATACGATCCGTAAGTGCCCTAAATTTCTGAAAATGAGTTATGAACAACGCTTTACTGAGATAAAAAAGGAGGGCTTGTGTCTGAATTGCTTTTCAAAAACCCATAGCGTAAAAAACTGCACTAGCAAACATAAATGTTTCAAATGCAAAAAACAACACAATACTCTTCTTCATAAGGAAGTTGATAACTCTCATGCAAATTTCCAAGGTCCAAGTTCGAGTTCTACCCTCAATCCTAATTCAGCTCCTTTTTCATCTTCGAATTCAAATACAATACAGTCCACCAAAGCTTCAACTTCAGCTCATGTTCAATCTTGTTTCGCTTCGAATTCAAAGGGTGTACTTTTGGGAACAGCTTGGGTGAATATTCTTCATTTAGGCACGAAATACCAAGTGAGAGCGTTAATAGATTCTGGGTCAGAAGGTACTTTTATCTCAGAACGCCTTTTTAACACCTATAATCTACCATCAGACCCTATTAGTGCTCAGATTTCGGGGTTAAATAATACCATTTCCGCAAAAGTTCAACATCAATGTACGCTGGTATTAGGGTCCAACATAAATAGCGACATTGCAATTCCTGTTACAGCTCTAGTAGTTCCTCACTTATCTAATAATCTCCCCTCTCAAAGCCTTTCTCTTTCTACATTTTCGAATTTTCCTGATATTCAGTTAGCAGACCCTAAGTTCTATTCAAGTTCGAAAATTGACATGTTGATTGGTGGTGACGTTTTTCCTTTGATTCTTCGTTCAGGGATTATACATAACGTTTGTGAATCGCTTTTAGCCCAAGAAACCATTTTCGGGTGGATTCTTACTGGTCCAATTTCTCGTCACTCCAATCCCAGTCTTACTGTTGTTTCAAATTTTTGTGAAATTACCTTAGATAAGGCAATTTCACGCTTTTGGGAGGTGGAGAATCTTCCAAAGAAGAACTTTTTATCTGCTTCTGATCGAGCATGTGAAGAACTGTATGTTCAAACGACAACGAGAAATTCAGATGGCCGTTACGTGGTTTCGTTACCTTTTAAGGAAGGTTTTCCAAATAATCCAAACATTGGTAATTCTAGATCCAGTGCAATGGCACAATTTCTTAGAAATGAAGCTAGACTGATTCGAAATCCTGACCTTAAATTGGAATATGACAAAGTTGTACGTGAATACGAAGAACTTGGTCATATGACCAAAGTCAACTCTCCCAAGTTGACAGAAGATAAGGTATACTATCTTCCGCATCATGCCGTCATTAAGCCTGAGAGCATCACTACGAAGGTCCGTGTAGTTTTCAATGCCTCGTCTCCTTCTTCTAATGGGTCGAGTCTGAATTCTGTTCTACATGTAGGTCCGATACTGCAAAACGATCTTACATTACTCATTCTTCGGTGGCGATTCTTTAAGTTTGTTTTCAATGCTGACATTCAAAAAATGTATAGGCAGATACTAGTTGATCCAAGACACACTCCATACCAGCGAATTCTATTCCGCGATTCTCCAAATAGTCCAATACATGACTATGAATTGAAAACAGTCACCTTCGGTGTGAATTGTGCGCCATATTTGGCAATTCGAACGCTTCTACAGCTATCGGACGATGTTCAGAACACTTTTCCATTAGCAAGCTCAATTCTTCAAAAATCAATGTATGTAGACGACGTTTTGACCGGATCACATTCAAAAAGCGATGCTATTCAAGCAAAAAACGAGCTAATCCGAGCTCTACAATCAGCTGGGTTCGAGCTGAGAAAATGGACGTCCAATTCCGTGGACATATTAGAAGATATTCCAAAGGACCATTTACTTCATGAACACTTTCTGAAATTCGAGGATAATAGTTCTACAAAGACGCTTGGTATTCGTTGGAAGGCTAATTCCGATGAATTTTATTTCGATGCAAAACAATTCGAGAAAATAACTATATACACAAAAAGAGAAGTACTTTCGAGAATTGCTAAATTGTTTGACCCCGCTGGATGGTTAGCTCCATGTATAGTTCTTGCTAAAATACTTATGCAAAAAATATGGATAGATGGTACGGATTGGGACGAGAGCCTATCTCCTGATACTCTCAATCAGTGGAAGTTGTTCGAGGAGAGTTATTCTTCAATCAATTCCATACGGATTCCTCGATGGATTGGTTATATTCCGCATGCTGAAGTCCAATTCCATGGATTCTGCGATGCCTCGGAGAAGGCATACGCAGCAGCATTATACATTCGAGTTTCAACAAATAGTTCGGTTCAAACAAACTTGATATCTTCTAAAACCAAAGTTGCTCCAATCAAGACCCTGTCCATTCCGCGACTTGAACTGTGTGGAGCACTACTTCTTGCTGAGATGATTGAAAACGTGCTGCCGTGTCTAGATATCGATAACTATACAATATCATGCTGGACAGATTCGACTATTGTGATTTCTTGGCTAGCAAAACCACCATGTAATTGGCTAACTTTCGTAGCTAACCGTGTTTCAAAAATTACGCAAATCGTCCCCTTTTCTAGATGGAATCATGTAGCCTCTGAGGAAAATCCTGCTGATTTAGCAAGCCGTGGGCTCTCACCCCTTGAATTAAAGAAGAGTGAAATATGGTGGTTTGGTCCATCTTGGCTTAAGAAGTCTGTTTCCGATTGGCCAAGTCGAAATTTGTCTAATATTCCAATTACAAACCTAGAAATCAAGCCTATTCGAGTACATTTTACATACTTGTCGGACTTTGAAGATTTGTTAGAAAGGTTTTCATCCTTTTCCAGGGCAATGCGTGTGATGGCATATGTTTACAGGTTTTTCTACAGAACTCATCCACGATTTCGTTCAAATTTCTACAGAGACTCCACCTCGATTACTAGTTCCGAAATAATTTCGATCCGCAACAAACTTATTTCTGTTTGTCAAAAGGTTGCGTTTGCAAAGGACTACAAAGCTCTTTCATCTCGACAAATTCTTCCAAAATCTAGCAGTATTCTGAACCTTAACCCGTTTTTGGATCCAGAAGGTTTAATCCGTTCTTGTGGTCGATTGGAGTTGTCTTCGAACCTATCGTATAATGAAAAACACCCGATAATCATACCATACAATTCACAATTCGCTAGACTTCTGGTAAAATTTATCCACGATATCAGTTTACACGGTGGAAATCAATTAGTTCTTCGAGTGCTTCGTACACAATATTGGATCCCGAAAGCCAAAAATCTCATAAAATCTACAATAAACAAATGTAAGACATGTCTCATATATAAGAAACGCTGTCAAAAGCAAATAATGGCAGCTTTGCCGCCCGAACGTTGTGAATTCAGTCGTCCATTTACTAATACAGGACTAGATTTCGCGGGTCCTTTCGACATTAAGAGCTATTCTGGTCGAGGTTGCCGAATTACAAAAGGATATGTATGTGTCTTCGTTTGTTTTTCTACAAAAGCTATTCATTTAGAGGCTACATCCGACCTCTCATCTCCCGTCTTCCTAGCAGCATTCAGTAGATTCGTGTCACGTCGGGGATGCCCTTTAAACCTTTATTCGGACAATGGCACAAACTTCGTTGGGGCATCTCGCATACTAGCGGAAGAGTTTCTTAAAACTACACAACAACGCATTCAAACGATCTATGCACAACAAAATATCACGTGGCATTTTATTCCAGCAGGTGCCCCTCATATGGGCGGACTATGGGAGGCTGGAGTAAAAAGTTTTAAAGCTCATTTCCGGAAAACGGCAGGTTGTTTTAAATACACATATGAAGAGTTCTCCACACTATTGTCAAAAATTGAATCTTGCTTGAATTCCCGTCCGATATCTCCTATGTCCACTGATCCATCAGATCTCTGCGCCCTAACTCCAGGTCATTTCCTTATAGGATCACCTATCCTCGCACCTATAGACCCACAAATAAATGATTCTTCCGTATCCATAACTAACCGATGGCAAAAATTAAAACTTTTTCACCAAAATTTCTGCCAACGATGGAAAAATGAATATCTGAAAGAGCTTCATAAGAGAATAAAATGGAAAAATCCTGAACAAAATCTACAGGAAGGTGCACTCGTCGTCGTAAGAGATGAAAACCTACCACCAAATTCATGGCGACTTGGTAGAGTTTCGAAAATCTACAGTGGGTTAGATAATCGAGTACGCGTTGCTGAAATATTAACACAACGAGGAATGATAACTCGTCCAATCGTTAAACTTATTCTTCTGCCGACAGAATCTTAGGTGTCTACTTTTCTACTCTTTTCTTTACTTATTATATTTTCTTTTTCAGATTAACATGCCTAAAACCACTTCCTCCAACTCGAAAAGTTTCCGCGATGGACTTACCAGATCATATAATGCTTTTCCATGCAGAATATGTAACAGACCACATCCTTTGCGCACCTGTAGGAAATTTTTGGCGATGAATATAAGTGATCGCATCAATGCTGTTCGTAAGCACAAATATTGTTCCAACTGCCTAGCACATGAGCATTCACATGGCATATGCTTTTCAAAGCAAGGATGCAAGCATTGCCACAAATGCCACCACACCCTCCTGCATGTGAATCCACGTCTAGTGAAAGACTTATTGTCACGCCGCTCAAGATCTCGTTCGCCTTCTCCACGTCCTACAAACTATCGGAAAAGCAACTCTTCGTCCAAGTCGGAAGCAGAAACATCAATACCTTTGACCTCAAAATCAACTTCATTGACCTCGATATTACGCCAAAATATAGTAATCCTTTTGCCTACCGTCCTTGTTAAGGTTTCTTCTACCCACGCAAGATGTTTACTTGACTCAGGATCTACCGTTAGTAGAGTTTCGAAAAGGTTCGTGGATAAACTGAACTTAACAGCGTTTAGTTTACGAGACGAAACATTTTGTCCAATAATTCTAAAATCCCGATCCGATTCGAGTTCCAAAATCGAGGGAACATTCCGTGTCGACAATCGCATAACTCTCCGAACCCCGTCTGAATCCATTCCCGAACACTATAAGAAACATTTCCGTGATATGTTCCTCGCCGATTCTAAATTCTACGAATCGGCTTCGATCGACATCATTATCGGTGCAGACCTTTATCATAAGGTCAATCTTGAAGGTGTTTTTTCAAAACCTGGCTGTCCTACAGCACAAAGCACCATTTTCGGGTGGACTATTTATGGTCCATGTTCACTATAATTTCGAAATGCACTTTTAGGCATGCAAAATACGAAACGTACATTTATTTAATCTTATTCATTGAATTGTTAATTTCTACAAAATTTACATTTGTATTTAGTATGTAAGAACTTGAATATTACTAAAATTGAATTGAATTCTTATTAATTATTATTAATTCCTTTTTTTACTTATTAATTTTAAGTCTACCTTTTCTAAATAATGTTTGTTCTACAGCAGTATTAGGACATGGCCACATGACTTCCTTCATTAATTTGCACGTATCCTGCAAGGCGGGCGGCAATGTTTACGCCAACAACATAATATGTTCATGTTTTAACCCTATAACTCTAACAAACTTAGTTTTCGTTTATTATATATAAAAGCTGTAAGTTACCTAGATGAATAATTATAAACATAACTATTCATCTCTTTCTAAGTTTTTTAACGCCTAAAGGTAAACGTCAAGTTGGCTAAATATGTCCTAACACTGCTTCCGTTTTTTTCTTCCATATTATAATGAAGTGTGAGTTCTGAGCTTAACAAGAAAAGAGGTAATTCAATCCGCAATAAAAGAAATTAAATTTGTCCAAAACCCTAATATTTTATTTGTTCATTTCTTTTCATTTCTTATTGGGGTTTTATTTCGAGTAAATAAAATAATCAAAGTTATTTTATTTACATTCCACTGATCTCCTCTTCAGTTTCCAACCATCACTTTCCTGCTTAAACAAACGGTATTTAAAATATTTTATAAATTATTATGATTAACACTCGTTCGAATCCCAAGTAAGACTAGCCTAAATATTAAAATCATGATTACTAATCATTTTCCATTCCCACATTAGTTACAAATTGCCAGACGAAATATGACCCTACATTGAGTTTCCACCATGTTGCGCGTGTGCAGCGTCAGCATTAATTTGGGGACATGAGTTTAGCTCATGTATACTTGATAGTGTTAACTTGTATGTACATACATATGTATGTATGGTTTATTTAAATTAATTTTATTTTCCACTGCAAACAAACAGCAAATCAAAGCCGTTAATTAACTGAGTTAAATAAGAAACAAATATGCATATAAATTTGTAAAAACAAAAACGAGTTTTTAATGGAATTTAACAATTAAAGCACATTTTTTGAAACATTTACCTCTATTTACCTTTCTTTTATTTATATATATATATATATATGCGATTCTATTAACTTGATTTGTGTATATTTGTTTATATTATGGGAATTTTTGTAAAATAATTTATTTAAATTGAGTTTTATTTTTTGTCGTTTAGCATAATTGTTTCAAATTGCGATAATCCTGCATAATGTACATAATTAAATTATGAAAATACTGTCACACAATCTATGCAGCTTTCTGTTTTTATTTGCATTTTGTTTGTCAATTAATATTTAATTAGTTTAATATTAAATTATGCCACAATGCAAACGCAAAATGTATGTTTGTTTAAAAAATTAAAGCGACATTAAGATAAAATATGAGAAATTGAATTTAGTATAAGGGTTGTAAAATTATATGAAAATTTACCATAAATCATTATTACTAAATACACATGTATTATTTAGTTATTATAAAATAAAAAAATTAATTAAATTGTTTAAATTATAACAAAATGTTATTAATTAAAGAAAAATATAAATTTCTATTTTACAAATTTTTCAAATTCCATTTCAAATTAAAATATTTATAAGTTGTAAAGACTTTTTTGTCCTATTATTTTAATAAAATATTGCCTGAGTTTTTAATAATTTTATTAAATTTAGGCATCCAGAAATATTTACAAAGAATTTTTTAAAATATTATTAAATAATTAATATTAACCATACGCACAGTACTAATAGTTGCAATGAAAAAGTTAATTATAGCTTTTAAATGGTGGGAGCGTTTGATATCAAACTTTGCAAGGTAATAGAAAAGAGTTCTAGGTTTTTGAATTGTTTATAACAATGTTGCTAGTCGAAACACAAGATAGGGCCCAGGGCTTTAAAGTTTTAATAAATATTTTGTTAAATACAGCCATATCACAGAATTTAATTCTGTTTGGAAGTGGAATTAATTCCGTATTTTTCTTCTATAGAAAGAGCAAAACGAAAAATTTTTTCGGAATGAAACCACTTTTAATTTGCTACGTTTTATTCCAAAAAAAAATCGTTTTACTTTTTCTATCAGCCCAATCATGAATAAAAATTCCGCGGGAGTTTTTTCCCTTTTTATTTTTTAACATTGAATTTGAATAGGAAAAATAGGAAAAGGGAAAAAACTCCCGCGGAATTTTTATTCATGATTGGGCTGTATATTGATTCTTTTTCTTATACATAGTTCTAGAGTTAACAATTATAATCATATAACAGAAAAATACGTTTGAAAAAAGCAATGTATACATACCTACATATATGTACATTGTACATTTTACATATACATATGTATGTAGTTATGTATACATTGCTGTTTTCAAACGTTGTACATACTTTTTAATAAAAAAATATTAAGGTACATTTGTTAATTTTCAGTTATAAATTTTAATTTCAAATTTAAATTTAAACGTTCTCATACTTTTTTTGACAACTAATCAATTTTTTGCTTATTGTACTCACAACAAAATGAGTACTTAGTGTAAGAAAAAAAAACAACAAACAACAACAAAAATATTTAATAAAATACATTCCACATTTTACTACCACTTTAACCGGTTTCTTGAGAAATAAACAAACACAAGCACTCAAACATTTTTACAGTATAAATATGTGTGAGAATATAGGTTTTTATTTACAGTGAATTTGAAAAATAAAGTGAACGACCGCTAAGTTTACACACATGTGTCTGTGTGTTTATGTGCCGGAGTGTAGAGAGCAGAGAAGAAGCAAACAAAAACTTAAACAAAAACATAAATTGTTGTAATACAAGTGTGTTGTGTTTGTGCTTGAGAATAGCAGTAAACTACAAGTAAACAAAAAAAAAGAGACACCATAAAATGGCTCACACACAAAAACAAAACAACAGCCATAATAAGTATGTACTCTCTAAACACATGTTAAATAAGCAACAAAAATATTAATGAGTAGCCATAGAAGCTAACGAGTATTGTTTACATTTTGTATAACAAACATACCTACAAACATACTTGTGTACAAATGTAATTACAAAATGTACTACTGTACAACATGTCTGTCAGTCACACATTAATAAACTACATTAGTTAGAAAGAGCGCAACAGAGAGTGTGGCTTAATGTTTATATTTATTATTTCAAATGAAGTTGATAGGTATGTTAAACAAGCTCTAGACATGAAAAGGCAATAGAGCAGAAAGTAATTTTCTAAAGAGTGTGTTGTTATAATATACATATATTTACTTAAATTTATTAAATTTTAAAATTTTATTTTTTTCATCTTTCGTCTTGTTGCTGTTGTTGTTGCTTTTGACGTGGCACTCTAGGCGTATGCTTGTTTTTTTATTATTCATACTTGTGGTCTTTGATTTAGTGTTTCGTTTGTTTTTTGTTACTTACGTTCGTCTTTTTTTCGTTTCGTTTTTTTCATATTCGTTTAAATATTTATTGTGTTTTATGGTATTTACTTGTTGTTGCCTCTTGTCTGTTTATACTTTCATACATATGTTTGTACATATGTATGGTTTTTTTGATATTATTATTGCGTAGTAGTATTTTATTTGTGTCGCTGTACTACTTGACGTATGAATAACCTGAAATTAAGTTGAAAAAATATTCAACAGCCCGCTTTCAAATCTAAAATGTTTTTTGTGTTTTGAAATTTTTCAGAAATTCTATGATGTCATGGGGGAAATATTTAAGTAGTGAATTTACAAAAGTTATTTTAAAAGTTTAGTAGAAAATTCAAAGAATATGATGAATTGTTTATGGAAGAAAAGCTAATATTTTCAGGAAAGTATAATATAAATTGTTGGAGGATGATATAAGCTGATAAGAGATAAACCACAGATTTATGGGAAACTTTTGTAAACTAATTTCTGTTTATACCTATTCCAAGAAAATGTATTTCAATAATATTAAAAATTAATTATGGCCGTAAAATAATTATTATAAATCATACGCACACATAAAATATTGACCCTTTTGGTCCCACCAAATACAGAGCATTACATACCTTAGCACCATAAATACTTGGCTTTGGTGTCCATTCGGCTGGTTGGCTGGATTTCGCATGCGATTTATTACGCTTCGGGTTATCGTAAACGATCCATCTCAAGCAGCATTTCTGGCATGCAACATCGTCTTTCAAGATCCCGAGTGTATCCTGAAGTCTGATATATGTGCATATATACAGCCCAATCATGAATAAAAATTCCGCGGGAGTTTTTTTCCCTTTTCTCATTTTTCCTATTTAAATTCAATGTTAAAAAAATAAAAAGGGGAAAAAACTCTCGCGGAATTTTTATTCATGATTGGGCTGATAGATTATATAGCAGTGGAGATAAAACGGAGCTCTGCGGGACTCCTGCAGGAATGCTCTTTTCCGGTAATCGTGCACCTACCACTTCAACTAAAAAAGACCTGTCAGCAAGCAAACTACTGATTAGCTTTATTAGGTGTAATGGGAAATTGAAATTATGGAGCTTGTATATTAGCCCATTATGCCAAACAGAATTAAAAGCTTTTTCAATATCTAGAAAAAGCACTGCCGTTAAATGTCGTCTATTTTTATTTTCCCTTATATATTTACCACACGTTTCAACTGATGAGTGCTAGAATGTTGGGGCCTAAACACATACTGACAGTTATGAGGAAGATTATTATCATCAACAAAATGTCTGATCTTTGAATCTTTTCAAAAATATTATCCAGGGAACTCAATAAGCTGATTGGTCTATAACTGGTTGCCAATTTAGGAACTTTACCACTTTTTTTAATAGGATTAACATATATTATTTTTATAACCTCTAAAAAACCTACATATTTGTTAAATTTTTATTTATTTTTTTTTTTTTTGAACATTGTCACTAACAGACTTGTTCGTTTCATTATTTGATTCATCATGGCAACTTCTGTAAAGTCGTGCCTAATTATGATTTCTTAGCATTATCGTCAATTATGCCGTGACATGTGATTATTGCTAACACATGACGTAGTAAATCCCGTAGAATGTTCACTACTGACACAACTGAACCATATGGTCCTTGAGTTCTTACACGTGGTATCAAGCGGCCATTTAGTTTGTGCGCAATTTTTAAGCAAATGTGAACATCAACACGTTTTCTACACATATTAGAACATGAACAATTTTGTTCGCACAAAACGATGGCTGCAAAATATTTCCTCTCCGCTTCATTAGAACTATTCCATACAAATTCCTGCTTTTAACCCCTAAATTTTAGAACAAAATCAAAAACTCTACAACATTTCAGTACTATTGGCGACCAGTTGATTTTGTTCGGCAGTCATTTGATAAAAAGTCTCTGTAAAAGAAGGAAATTCATGAGGTTTCCAGCAGGCTTCTTTAAAAAGTTTCTGTTACATTTTTGTAAAATATAATAAAACACTTGTGCGGTTTTTATTTTTAAATATAAAAAATATATATATTTCATATATGTATGTATGTAAAGAAATCTTATAAATCTAATGGTGTAATTATGTGTATAAAAATTATACTTAAGTTTATTTTTTTTAGTTTTTTTTTATGGAAGTTTTTTTTCATGTTAAGTAATGTCTTTTTTATATAACAAGTATGGAAATTAATAAATAATAATAAAATAAAAAAAAAAAAACTTAAGCTAATATAAAATATAGCTGTTAAGATAATAAAGTTTTGTTTAAATTAAAACTGAGTGTTTAGCTTTACAAAATGAGGATTTCTGAAAAACAATTAAAGGTTTTTTTTTAACAAAACTGATTATGATTCTGAGTAAAAGTAATAAAAATGCTTTGGAATTAGAAATTTAATATGAATTAAAAAATAATAATTTTGAAAATTTAGAAGAAAAATTTTCAGTTTTAAAAAAATGTTTGTAAACAAGAGATTTGTTCGTTTTAGTGACTTCGTTCAATATTTGGAAGAATAGTTATTATTTAAAAAAAATATTTTTTTTACACTCTGTTTGAATATTTGCTATATTTTAGGACTGTTATTTTTCAATACAAAATATTGAAAAATAGTTAAACGAACTTAATGTTTTTGTTCAGTATTAGTGGGTTTTTAAGTCTTATGAGTCTTTTTTTAAATATAGGTTTGTAAAAATAGTTTATATCAAAAATATAGTTAAATTTTATTCATTTGCTTTAGGTATGTAGTATATAAAGTTATTATTTATAGTATAACAATTATTAGTGGTTTATTGTTTTTATTTATAAATTTGTAAACTTATAATTACATTTTCATAACATTTTGTATTTTAGTTTTAATAATATCATTTCATAAATTTAAAAATTGTTCAACATTTGTTTTGTGTTAATTTTATCCAAAAATAATTTAAAATTTCAACATTTTTTAGATATAGAGACATAATTCAAGCTGCCGTTTTTTAAATGAATTTAAAAGCCAAAGTTAGTTTTAAAATTTTACAAAATTATTTTCAAAATCTTTAATATTTAAATTTACCTCTTTTAAGTTGTTTTCACAATTTCACAATTATAAATTCAATAAGAAATATGTAAGAGTGCAAAATTATTGAAATTCTCTCTTTAAAAAACTTAACCCTTAAAGTCTTAACTCTTTTTTCTTTATAATTCCTTTATTTGACACTTTTGTTTTTCCATAATTTTTAAACAGGAAGCTTCATATTTTTATCAATATATATATCATAAAAACTAATTTCTTATAAGCTAATATTTATAAAAATATAGAAAAAGTAAATAAATAAAGAAAATAAATCATATAAATCCTGCTGCGAGGTACTTTTTATATATAAAGCATTTTTCCAAAAAAAAAGAGTACAAGTAATAATAATAGTTAAAGTAATTATAGTAGAGGTATAATAGTAATATTTATAATAAAGATGCTTTTTAAAAGTATATTTCAATTAAATCCATTTAAAAAAGAATGTTATGGGTTTAATAATATATAAAAAGTTTATAATAAATATTTCAAATAATTCATTTACAAATTCAAGTTTCTTTTATAAATAGTTTTCAAAATTATTAAATTATAAGCAAATCAAAAAAATTGCTAAACTAAAAAAAATTGCTTGTAGAAGGCAAGAAAGAGTGTGTAATGTAAACTTGCTTAAGTGTTTAAAAACATTTAATTAATGCAATCTACAAATTTAATTTAATTATTTTTATAACTTTTAGCTTGTTAAAACAGCTGTAATTGACTTTGTAATCCAATATAAGAAAAACAAAAAAATTTATTAAACCAGGAGTTTTCGAAGGCCAGAGAAAGAGTAAGACAATAATTGAAACTTGCTTAAGTGTTTAAAAACTACTGAGTTTGAAATCTACAATTTCAATTTAAATATTTTTATAAAAATTCTGGATTTTATTGAAAGTGGCCAGAGTTGAAATAGAGTTTGAAACTGTTTAATAAGAAATTAATAAGGACGGAAGTTTTTATAATGGTAACTCACTTAAGTGTTTAAAAAACTACTATAATTTCAATTTAAATATTTTCATAAAAATTCTGAATTATATTTTAATTTGAAATCAATAATTTTCGTTAAAATATTTTCATAAAAATTCTTAATTGAAACACATTAATAACAATTTGATAAAACCAACAGTTTTAGGAGGCAAGACAGAGAATAAGTTAATAATAAAAACTTGCTCAACAGCTTAAAAACAACTGAGTTTGAAATATAGATATACATATGTAATTTTAATTAATTTATTTTCATAAAATTCAACATGTAAAAAGAGTTTTAATAGATTTTAAGACAATTTA
Source organism: Bellardia pandia (assembly GCA_916048285.2). Taxonomy (NCBI): domain Eukaryota; kingdom Metazoa; phylum Arthropoda; class Insecta; order Diptera; family Calliphoridae; genus Bellardia; species Bellardia pandia. The sequence continues at coordinate 92,483,747 of OU696531.1, read as the reverse complement.
AATATCAGAAAAGCAAACATTTTGATAAAACCCGAAGTTGTAGGAGGCAAGAAAGTAAATTGGCTTAAATGAAACACAACAACAAAATCGTGCAAGTCGTGTTACTACAATATCTTCTTTACAGAATTAGGCAAATATCTCTATAACATTTTAAAGTTGGAAATCAAATAATTATAAATTCAAACCAAAATAAATATAAAAAAAATAAAATATAAATTCAAGCCAATAGTTTTTATTTTATATTTTCTAAGCTTAAAACATAATTATATATGTTTTAAAACTAGGTTAATGAGTTTTGTTTGAAATTGTCGCCTTTGAAACAGGTTTTACCGAAACGTTTTGAAACTATAGACTAAAGGCTGGAATTTTAAATAATTTCAACTTGGTTGGTGCAAAAATGTTTACTGGGTTTAGATTAATGCTGCGTTGGCTTCTTTCATCAATTAAATGAATATATATATATATATATATATATATATATATTTCCTTTTATTTATATAAATGAATTAATATTGTACATATCGCTTAATTATATAAAAGTTCATTATGAACATAGGGCGTCAATAAAATGAATGACTTAATTATAATTTGAATAAACATGATTTCCTAAAAAAACGACTGTTGGTAAATGTTTTCTGTAAACAAAAGACGTCTCCAGTTGTCTTGATGTTATAAAATGTGATGTTATAAAATGAAAGCAGTGATCGACACTCATAGCCACCAGGGGCTGAAAACCGATGGGCAATTCAAATGTCTACCACACAAAAGTGAACGAAAATGTTGACAAGGAAAACAAATTAAAGTATGTGCATGAAAACACAAACATAAAGTAATTTTATGTAACATTACAATACATTTACTAATGTGGCAGGTTGTGTTTGTGACGGCCGATGATTTAAGTGTTACAAGACTAAAGTAAGCTTTTTAAATGGTCTAAAGGTCACACATGGCAAATATTTACTTAAAAAAGTGTAACCACTTGTTTTCGCACAAATTGGTTTGACGTTTTTTACTCTTGCAAAAGTTTTGCAAGATCAAACAGCATCAAATAAAATAACACTAAATAGTTGTTATATCCTGTCCTAAATAAACAAGTTCAAACCATTTTTTTTTTAGTGGTTACGTCTTTATCGGAAAATATTTGCCAAGTGTGACCGTATCTTCACTGTCTGTCAAATTTTAAGGAAATTAACAAAATAGAGACTGCCCTTGATACTAATAATTATATCACACGTTTTAAAAGAATAAATGACATAGAAGATAGCAGCATCTCCCAGTATTGACAAATGTGAGTTGGATCTCTTTGAAAATATTTTGACTTTGAAATGTGTATTTCATTGCAAGCATTGTCAAAACAAACATTAGCGCAATTCACAAGCTTGTGCAAATGGTATTGCAACATTGAGATTTGTAAAAATTCTGGGAAAATTACTTTAAATTCTTAATTGCATCATTGCATTTGCAAAAAGGTTTAGCATATTTTTGTTCTTGCTGTGTATTTTGTTAGTGTAGAGCAAAAATATGTTAAATCTATTTGCAAATGCAATGATGCAATTAAGAATTTAAAGTAATTTTTCTCAGAATTCTTCAAAAGCTCATTAAGAGTTCAAAGTATTAAAATAATTTTCTTCAGACTTTTTTCGAATTTCAAAATAAATTAATAAAAAGTTATTCAACTTATTTTACTAAAAAGTTACTGTAAATCAAAAAACTTTAATTGTTTAGCAGCTCATTTTCAAAGTGAAATGAAAAACTTTTAAATAATAAAAATTAGCAAAATTAAGAATCTCATTTTGAAAAATTTTGCAAAGTTCAAAGTTTTGGAAAACTTTCATACAAAAAATCAATACTCTTTGGACAAATATCTTAAGTTTTAAGGAATCACTTCAATTTACAAAATGAAATTAGAAAATTATCAAAGAAATTTCAAATGTTATTTTGCCACTAATACCATAAATTTAAAAACATTTCTTTTTAACAAAAAAGCCCTGTAGTTTCAATATTTCAATACTTTTCAATATAAATTGCCTAAGTGCCGTAACATTTCGTTTAACTAACATAATCTTTCATTTATTTAAAAACATTTTCTTAAAAGTTCCAACATTTCAAAGATATATTTCAATATTTTTCTCATAAATTCTCCAAATTTCAAAACATTTAGTTTTATCAATTGTTAAGCACATTTCCTTAAAAGTTACAATATTTCAAAGTTGTATTCAAAGAAATTTTCATGTAAATATTTAAAATAAAAAGTATTGAAAAGAATAAAAAAATGGAATAGTTTTGAAAATAAATAATTACCATAAAAATATAAATAAAAATAAGTAATTATTTAAAAAATTGTCAAATAAAAGAAAAACATATTAATTCATAATTTTATTATTGTCTTTAATTTAAAATAAAGAATAGAACCCAAAACAAAATTACCTTACAAAACTCCTAGTACTCCATTTACTACTTGAAACTCTTGCTTGCCTTTTTTAATTGCTATTGCAGTGTTAAGCATCCGCCTTTTGACCCACCACCGTAAAATAACTAGTTATTTTCCGTTCCTTCTTAACACTAGTCGCTGTCGTCGTTGTTGTTGTAGCACCGCTAGTGCTTGTTGCCAAAATGCCTGCATTCTCTTTCTCGAGGGTGGTTGGATTGGCCGTTGTTACATTTTCCACTTGCATGGACACTGTCACCGATACTTGCTGTATGCCCAGCGAGGTCTTTTGTGACACCACCTTAGTGGCTGTGGTATTGGGCGGCGAGGGTGTTGTCAGACAGGATAGCGAAGTATTTGAGGAGGTGGAGGGTACCGGTGAATGTTGTTCTATTTTCTGGGTTATGGTCAGTGGCAGTAAGGTGGAGCAGGCCTTTTTAGCTTTTGTAAAGGGATTTGAGGCTGGCTCTGCCATGGGAGGTGGCGATGGAATTATTGTTAAAGGTTTAGAGGTAGTGGCAGCTGATTTCAGTTTATTAAGCAAATCGTAGGCATTTTGTATGGGATCATTGCTGCTGCTGGTATGAGGCGAGGAGGCTGTTATGGTGCAATCTTGTAAAGTGTCGTGTGGTAAAATTTCTTCTTCGGAGGGTATGATCTTTTCGTCGGTTTTTATTTGTTGCAGCAGTTGATGTTGCAATTCCTCTATGAGTTTCTTTTGTTTCTCCAATTCGGCCTTTAAGCCCTTGGGTTTGGGTCCTGGTTTCCTTTTACCCTTGGGCGGTGTGCCGACACCATTGGCCGCTATGTGATCTCTTTCTATGTGAGCTCTTACATTGAATTTCGAAGAGTAGCCACGTTGACAAATCTCACACTTGTAGGGCTTCTCACCCGTATGCGATCTCATGTGCACTTTGCGATCAATGTTGCGCATAAACTTCTTTTCACAGTGTTCACATTGATAGGTTTTGGAGGCTTCACCCATGTGAGACTTTTTGTGCACGCTGAGATTTTGGTTGGCCCGGAAACATTTGTGGCATATATCGCAGACATAAGGTTTTTCACCGGTGTGCACACGTACATGTATTTTCAAATCAGAGCTGCGCACAAATGCCTTGGGACACATGGAGCATTGGAAACGTCGGTCGTTGGTATGATGACGCATATGCAAGTTTAAGTCCTGCTTGGTGCAACAGCCCAGACCACAGATTTCACATTTGAATTTCTTGTCTTTGGAATGTCGTAGTTTGTGTTCGTTTAGACGCATGCGTATGCGAAACTGTTTGCCGCATTGGTCGCAACCGAAAGGTTTCTCGCCCGTATGCACCCGCTGATGTTCGACTAGGCGGATGTGTTTCTTGAACGTACGATTACACTCATCGCACACATAACGTTTAACAACTTGCAATAGAGTGGGTTTAATGTCTACGGGGGAATTTAATAATTCATTGGGTTGTGGCTCAAGAATAATTGAAGTTCTGTTGTTGATTTCTGTATCATTGTGTAGCTTTAATGCTTCATTTGTATCGGGCAAAGTGTTTATGGTGAAGGTTACTGAATTGGCTTGACCGTTTTCCTGTTGTCGTGCTTGTTCATTTAATAAAATTTCATTTTGTATCTGTTCTATGATATCATTAACCGGATCAGCATTGAGGTCATGCATATCACTGTCGTGCTCTGTGTACTGCAGCGTTTCAGCTGGCATTTGTTCCTGTATCAAGGCTGGTGGTGATGGTGGTGATGGAGGTGGTAGTAGCGGTAAAGTTTGTGTGCTTGGTTCTTTTTCCCTTTTGGCTTTTTGTAACTCTTCGATGATTTTCTTTTGATACTCCAACTCTTCCCTTAAGACCTTGAAATTGGGCCCGGATTTCTTTTTACCTCTGGGCGGTGTACCCACTACACCATCCGCCGACAAATGATCTCTCTCAATATGCGTTTGAACATTGACTTTCGAAGCGTATCCCTGCAGACAGATGCCACACTTGAATTTCTTCTCTCCCGTATGCGTTCGCATGTGCACCTTGAGATCAGTGTTGCGCATGAATTTTTTGTCACAGTGTTCACATTCAAAGGTTTTGGAGGCATCTCCCATGTGAAACTTTTTGTGCATGGTGAGATTTTGTTTGGCCCGGAAACTTTTCTGGCAAATATCGCACACAAACGGCTTCTCGCCGGTATGCACGCGTTTGTGTATTTTCAAACTTTCCCGCCGAGCAAATTTTTTGTCGCATTCGTTACACTGCATTTCATTTTCACTGGATTCCTGTACAATTTCGGAGTCTGGCTTTTCCTGCTTGGTTGGTTTCTTAGTTTCTGTGGATGTTTTGGTTTTTTTGGCTGCTTTTGATGCTGCCGTTTCTTGTGCTTTTGTAGATTTTCTGCTTTTCTTAGATTTAATTGCTTGAGATTTTTTGGGTTCTGGTGTCTGCAAGCATTTCTGTGCTATGGGTGCTTGTGCTTTTATTGATTGTATGGTATCTACAGTATCTGCGCTTTCTTCGGGAATTGCTGTTGGTTCTGGTTCCTTGGTTTCTAATTTTGTTGCTTTTCTGCTGTCTCTTGTTTCTTGTGTTATTCTTACTTCTGTTTTAGTAGGTTTTCTAGTTTCATTTGTTTCTACAGTTTCTTGCAATATTGGTTTACTTGGTTCTTGTGCTTTTATTTTTATGTTGTTTACTTTTGTTTCAGAACTTTGTGGAGCAATTGTTGTTTCTTTTGTTACTGTTGTTTTTATAGATTTTTCACTTTCTTTATCTGTTATGATTGCTGGTGGTGTCGGTTCATTTGTTTCAAAAACTAAAGATTCTGTAATTTCTACTGAAGTTACTGGTTTTGTGGATTCTGCAGTTATTGCGGGTTTCTTGATTTCTGTTGTTTCTATGGAAATTACTTTCTTGGATTCTGCAGCTTTTGTGGGTTTCTTGGTTTCCTTAGTTTCTTGTATTTCCTTAGGGCTGGGTTTCTTGGTTTCTCTTAATGTTTCTGGAGTAGTTTCTTTCTTATAGTCTACCATTTTAGTTTCGATACGTTTTGTCTTCTTAGATTCTATAGATTTTGTGATTTTCTTGTTTTCTGGTATTTCTGGGGTAATAGCATTTTTAATTTCATCTACTTTTGAGATTTTTTCAGTATCGACAGTTTCAGGAGAACTCGATTTTTTAGTTTGTGCCTTTTTTATAGGCTTCTTAGTTTCTGACGTTTCTGTATTATTAGCTGTCTTTGTTTGTGCAGATTTTGAGGTCATAGCGATTTTCTTAACTTCTGTCGATTCCGTAACAGTTGCTGACTTAGCTTCATTTGATTTTGTAGATATATGGTGTTCTGTAGTTGTTTTCTTGGAATCTGCTCCTCGTTTAGGTTTAGTTTCTTTAGATTTTATAGTTTCATTTACATTTTCTGTTTCTATAAGTTGAATTGTTTCTGTGGCAGTAATTTCATCAGTTAGATTAACTTCTGCAATTGTTTGGGTGGCCTTAAAAAAGAAGGAATTAAAATTTCTCATTAATTGTGATGGAAAGATAATAAGTTTTTATTTGTGTTTGTTTATATTTCAAACAAATCAAAAAGAATTTATTTGTAGTGTTTTTTTAAAGAAAGGGAACAGTTTTTTACCTAAAACAATTGAATTCAAATCCTGGCTTAAGAATTTAATACAGAAAATAATTTACTAGATTAAAATAAATAAAGGCTAAATATTACAAATAAATGAATAAATAAATAAATAAATAAATAAATAAATAAATAAATAACTTTTTATAAGTGGGAACAGTTTTGTTAGAGTGAGAAGAGTTTAAAATTGATGAATTTAAAGTGGGAAAAGTTTAAAAGTAGTAAGAATTTAACTTAAAAGATGATAAAATCAATTGTACGTCATTATGTAAGTTATTTGCTAAAATAAATATGTGGAAACAGTTTTATTATAAAATCAGAACAGAAAATAACTAATACGAATTATATAAGTTCTTGGCAGTTTTTTTTACCAATAGGAACAGTTTTTTTAAGTAGAAACAGTTTAAAAATGATAAATATAAAGCGGGAAGAGATAAGTTGGTACAAAATGGCAATGTAACCAATTATACAGCTTTACATAAGTTGGTTGCTACATTTAACAAGGGGAACTGTTTAATTATAAAGTGTTAACAGCTCAAAATTGTATAATACATTTCAGAAACACAATAAAAATAACTGAATTATATTATATATATAAATTCTTGACAGTTTTTGACAAGTGGAAACTAGTTTAAAAGGTTTTTAAACATAAATTTGCCATTTTAACAAGTGGGAGCAGTTTTGTTAACGTAAGAAGAGTTTAAAATTTATAAATATAAAGTAAGAGCATAAAATAAATTAATAATTGACCTAAAAGCAATTCAAGCAATTAACCGGGGTTATTTAAGGTTTTTTCCCTTTTAGCGAATGGTAACAGTTTCATTATAAATTGAGAACAGTTAAAAATTCGTTTGTATTTATTAAAACCAATAAAATATGCTTTCATAACTTCTTTGCCGTTTATAACAAGTAGGAACAGTTGTTTTTTATTTATTTATTTATTCAGTGAGTGAGAAAATTTAAAATTTTGCAAATACATTTTTGCTTTTAGTAAGATTTATTCCCTCATGAAGTGAGAAGAGTTACAAATATGTATGTCAATATTTAACAAAAATACATTTTAAGTTCTACATCTTTAAAACAGGTGAGAACTGTTTTATTCTGAAGTGGAAAAAGCTTAAAATATGTAAATATTTAAGGGAAACAGTCTTTTCATGAAGTAGGAAGAGTTCAAATATTTTCAATATTAGACAAAAATACAATGAAAACAGTTCCAATAACATTTAAGTTTAGGCAAGTGAGAACTGTTTCATTCCGACATGGGAAAAGTTTAAAATCTTTGAATATTTGTCAAAACAAGGCAATAGAACAAATTTACCAAATTTGCTATTTCATACAATTAATAAAAAAATACCCTTAGATTTATAAAAACTTTTGTTTGTTTTTTTTTTCAAACATACCTCCGCCAGAACTTTTGTGCTCTTCCTGGTAATTCGTTTGAGTCGTTTATTTGGTGAAGCTAAAGATTTTAACGGTGACGAACGTCTTTTATTTCTTGTTTTCTTAGTAACCATCGGTTTTGCCACATCCATAGCTTGTAACAAATTTTCACTGTCTTTTGAATTGGAATTTTCATTTGTAATGCCACAATCTAATAGATTTTTAGTCACTTCTGAACTAACTACTGCCGCAGCACATGAGGAACTGGGCTGCTCATTATGAATATCGTCTTCAATTTCCATGGTTTCGTCTAAAGCCGCTAAAGTGGCCTCCTCATTTTCGGGTGAAATACTTATATCTAAAGGAATTTCAGGCGGTATGGAGACCATAGCTCGGTGACGTATATGATCCTGTTGTCCCACCACTTCAGTAATCACAAACATTTCCTTTTTTATTTCCACCTTAGGCACCACATTCACCTCATTGAGGCAACCCTCAAAAATGCGATGCTGTTGCCGTAAATGTTTCTCAAACAAATCCAAATTGGCATATTTACACTCACAATAGCCGCACACCAAAAACAATTTACGATGATTTAACATGAAAACATTGCCACACGATTCTAAAGGCTCAGCCAAAACGGAAAGCGGCAAAGCAACAACAGGTGGTGGTTCGGCTAATGAATCTAAACATTGTAGGGGTTCTTTTTTCACACTGGCGGCATTTTTTGCCGCGTTATTAGACATACGATTGCTCTTGCGCAAATTGCGTGGAGCATTTTCCTTTTCGGGATCTTCATCAAAACTGAAAAGTTTGTGGGCTTCATGGAGATGTCTTCCAAAATTCTCTAAATCACCATATTTCAAATCACAAAATTCACAATTAAATATAAGTTTCTGTTGCAAATTGAAGACATAAATATTGCCACAGGATTCAGTTTCGGCTGAGTCAGAGGCCACCGTAGAGGCTACACTGCAAGTGGAGTTATTACTGCCACGACGACTTTTTGAGACGGGTTGAACATTTGGGCCAGGAGATTTGGGTACATTTTCTATATTACGACTATTAATTATATTTTTGTTGTTGCTGTCATTAGATTTATTGTTGTCCAGACTTTTGATTGTCTCTTGTTGTTTGTTTTTATTGTTATTTTCCAACAATTTATTGTTTTCTAATTTTTTATGCTCCGTTTTCTTTTTAGTTAGTGCATTGTTTGTGTTATTGTTGTTTTCTTTTTGCAAGCTCTCCACAGTAGTAGTAATAGTTTTATTCTCCATAAGTTTAAGGCGAGGTGAAATTCTTTGTTTCTTGTCTGTTTCCTCCCTGGTGCTTGTTAAAATGACAACTTCGGCTGTTTTAAGAGTCTTAGAAGATTTAGTTGAAGAGGAATTACTAGTTTGGCTGTTTCTGGAGGAGCTGCGTGAATTTTTAAAGGAATCACAGCGTAATATCTTGGCCGCCATTTTATCAGGAAAACGTATTCTTTGGGCTTCCAGCTCGGCTTCTTCGTCACTACTTATTAACAATGTGGCCTCCTTTTCTATCTCCAAGGCATCAGTTTCTGTTTCAGACTCTTCTTCATCCTCTTCCTCATCATCTTCGTCATCTTCTTCATCATCATCATCTTCGTCGGTCTCATTAATTTCCTCGTCATCATTAGCCATTTCTGAGGCAATTTCCTCATTTGTTGGATTACTTGAGGCCTCTTCATCAATGTCTTTTACTTCCATTTTGATAGGCACATGCTCCAGCAGAGTGTTGATCATTTCGATGTCTTTATTTCAAAGCACTTAAACACTAATTTCTTTGTTTCTTTCTTAAACAATTTTTAATAATTACAATATACTATTATAGGTATATTACTTTGTTGTTTTCTCTTATGTGTATAATTCAGTTTTCTTTGCAAATAATTCATATATATATAAATATTTTTCTTTATTTTTTATTATAGGTATTAACTATTTAATAATAAATTTTGTTTAATTTCTTCTTAACAATCATTGCTTTTTTCGCTCTACACACACTCAACAAATTAAATCCACTGACGCCGCTTTTTTCCCAACATTCGTTTACTTGTTGTCTTGTTGTTTTTGCTTTCTTGGTTTATCTTCCACAAAAATGTTAACACTCACACATTCTCATACACATCGTTATGACATTTTGCTTTGTTTGCGTTTCTTTCTCTGTTTTTGTATAAGTGGTTGTTGCTTGTTTTTTCTCACTGATTTCTTGTTTTTTTAACATTTGTTTTATTTTTGTTTTTGTTGTGTATGTTTTTTGCACTGTGTGTAGTTTTTGTGCAATGCATTTGTTTGGCGTAGGTCAGAACAAGATAGATGTTGTGTATTAGTTGTGTGGAATGTATTTGTTGTTTTCTTCTGGCTAGTGTGATTAAGTGATCTCGTTCAATTGCAGAGTTGTGGAAGTTGATTGAAGGGTTGTATTTTAAAGTACTAAATAAAATACAGTGTTGTGAATAGTTTGTATTGTCAATTATAGTATATAAATATAGGCGTTAAATTTTTTAATACAAATTACAGATGAAGAACCATAAAATTTTACATTTAACAAATTAACAAATGTATAATAAGTAGGAAAATATATAACAAAATTAATTTCTTAATACTTTTTTGATAAACTATTATCTTTAATTATTTAGATGAAAAAATTAATTTATATTTAAAACTTGTTCATATATTTTTAAACAAATTGCAATAGTTTTACTTGAATTACAAAAATTTTAATTGCAAAGCTAGTTTTTTGAAAGTGTGTTATATTTTTTAACAAACAATAATATTCTATAAATATACTAAATACATTTGAATTTATTTTTATTAATAAAGATGAAATGGATTTGGTTTTATAAATTTTTATACATAGATAGAAAACGGAAAATTTATAAAAAGTATATACCTATGTTTAAATATTTAAAAACTTAATATACATTATATAACTATTGCAATACTTCGGTTTGTTTTATTAAAATTTGTTTAAAATGCCTTAAAAAAGTCGAAACTTTCTTTAATAAATTTCATTTAAATATCCTACTTATTCCCTAGTACTATTAAATACAACACTACCAAAAAAAAAAGATCTCTCTTTTTATTATCAGTATTACAGTTAATTCATGGTGGTGGTGGTATTTAAAGAGAGAGTTAATTTTAATAAAATCTAAAACTGGTTTTGAGTTTTATTAGTTCTTTTTTGTCTGTATACTTGTTGTTTTTGAAATAAACTATAAAAAACTAAATACTCATACAAACACAATACAAAGTTGCAATGCATTGTTCCAAAAAACAACTATAAAAACAAATAACACACGATGGCAATGACTATAATAAAGAAACAACAAAAACTTTTAAGATTCCTTTTACTCTATGTGAAAATTAATGTGTGAGTTAAAGTGTCGATAAAGAAAGAAATATGACTCTTCAATAAATGAATATTTACGTATGTAGTCTTGTTTTTCTTGCTTTCAATGATAGCTGACAGATAGTTAGGTATTGCGAAAAGTATATATGAGAAGCATTAGAAGAAAATAAGACTAAGCGTATACGTGACAAATTGCTAATACGCCTTAGTTGAAGTAACTGTACTTTTTTGTTTTTACTTAAGCAAATGAAGATTCATTGAGTTTTTTCTTGAGCATGTGGAAAGGGTTTGATATTTTTTTAAATTTTTATTTAAAGGGGAAACTTAGTTATGCGGAACATTCATTTAGAGGTTTTTGATTTTGAACGCAAAGCCTGGTCTACATTTTTTGTATAATAGCTGCAAAAATGTACATATACTTACATACATACATATATGTACCTAATTACTTTGCTAAAATTATCAAACAAGTAATTTTTTATAGTAGGTACATACATACATACATATGTATCGATGGTCTCATGTAGAAAGGCCCTCACTCGCATATATGAAACTTTACAGGAGAAGGTAAAAACATAATAGAAACTGTAATATTCAACATGTAACTTTTTTTGTACAACTGCTTATAAAAGCGTTATTTTTTACAATATTGCAATAAATTTTTGTGAGGAGGTGTATTTGCGTTAAATGCATTGGAATCGCAAAAAAAAACAAATTTCGAAAAAATAGCAAGTTAGGGCCTTACTACATGACACCAACGGTATGTACATACATACTTACTAAAAAGGTAATTTTTAAAAATTTAGATTTTAAATATGTACATATGTAAATCATAATCATAATTTTTATTGTACAGAAATATTTTTTTTTGTTATTTTTGTAGTTTTTCTTTAAGTTAGGAAAAAAGTAGTACCTATAAAAGCGTTATTTTTTACAATATTGCAATAAATTTTTGTGAGGAGGTGTATTTGCGTTAAATGCATTGGAATCGCAAAAAAAACAAATTTCGAAAAAATAGCAAGTTAGGGCCTTACTACATGACACCAACGGTATGTACATACATACTTACTAAAAAGGTAATTTTTAAAAATTTAGATTTTAAATATGTACATATGTAAATCATAATCATAATTTTTATTGTACAGAAATATTTTTTTTGTTATTTTTGTAGTTTTTCTTTAAGTTAGGAAAAAAGTAGTATTTTAGTACTTTTTCCAAAATATTGGTTTAAAAGTAACATTTAAAAAACATAAAAAATTGACAAAGTTTAGAAAAGTATATGTATACTTACATATACATACATACATAATACATAATAGTTAATTTTGTGGTTAAAGTATCCAAACATTTATGTTTGAAAAAAATAATTATTTATAAACTTTTAAAAAATTTAGATTTTTAATAAAATTTTTAAATTTTGCTTAAAAATCATAAAATTTAAAAAGTAGAATTTTAGTACATACTTTTTTCAAAACTAATATTTTCCAGAAAATGTTCTATTTTTTTTAATATTTTTATAGTTTCTTTACGTAAATTAATAATATGTACCTATTGGTATTTTAAGAAAAAGATAAGCTAAATTTGTAAATTTTATATTTGTTAATGTTTATAAGTTTTTCTTTGTTAATGATTTTTCCGTTCAATCTGTTAAAAAATATGCAACTTTTAAATACAGAAGGGAAATTGTACTCATACTTGTAAACAAATAAATTTTATTTAAAATTTACTCTTTAAGGTACAGTAGTTTTCCGATTTAACGAAGCATCGGTTTAACGAATTCGGAATTTAACGAACTCATAAAAATGTTGAATTGAGTACCTTATATTACGAACACTGTAATTAATTAATTTTTTGACAACACGATTCTGAAGCAAGAAATCAATACAAATTCATATAAATTACATTTATTTGATTTAATTCTCTGTTTATAATTAAAATAATAATAAAAACATTGTCCAAAAAAACTTAAAGTTGTTATTTCAATAGTTTTTAAGTAAACAAACTTTGTCATAAATAGTATTCGGTTTAACGAATTTTTCAATTTAAGGGCTGACATTATAGGTATATGTAAAGGGTGGTTAAATTTCAAGGGCCGATGTTGATTTTGAATAAAACTCAAACTATTTAGAAAATTATTGTAATTTTATTTTATTATGATATATTGGTATTACTCAATTATGTATGGAACAAAATATCGGCCAAATGGGTGCCGCGACCACGGCGGCATACCTCCATCCGATGGTCCAAATTTTCGATGACCCTGAGGCATAATGGAGGTTCTATGCCGTTAATGTGCCGAATTATCTCATCCTTTAGCTCTTGAATTGTTGCTGGCTTATCGACGTACACCTTTTCTTTCAAATAACCCCAAAGAAAAAAGTCCAACGTTGTCAAATCACATGATCTTGGCGGCCAATTGACATCGCCATTACGTGAGATAACACGGCCATTGAATTTGTTGCGCAAAAGAGCCATTGTTTCGTTAGCTGTGTGGCAAGTGGCACCGTCCTGCTGAAACCACATATCGTCCACATCCATATCTTCCAATTCGCGCCATAAAAAGTTCGTTATCATCTCACGATAGCGAACACCATTCACAGTAACTGCCTGACCGGCCTCATTTTGGAAAAAATACGGCCCGATGATGCCGCCAGCCCATAAACCGCACCAAACAGTCACTTTTTGTGGGTGCATTGGTTTTTCGACAATCACTCTTGGATTCTCATTCGCCCAAATGCGGCAATTCTGTTTATTGACGAATCCACTGAGGTGAAAATGTGCCTCATCACTGAATCACGAAGTGCACGATATGCATTTTGATTTGAACGCCCATTTTCATAATAAGTCTGGATAACTTTAACACGTTGTTGGATTGTGTATCTCTCCATGGTTCAAATTGAGTAAGTCTGAAGTAGAGAAATGTCAAATAAAATTCGGAAAAAAGCTTGGCGTTTAGGTGTGGTTCACATTCAACATCGGCCCTTACAATTTAACCACCCTTTAGTTCGTTAAATCGAAAAACAACTGTATTTTATTTTTTAAATATGTATTTTGTTAATTTATTTTATTGTTTTAATAGTTATTTATTTTAAATATCCCATATTTATATACGAATTTGTGGGCTTTATTTTCCTCCTTTTTATGCTTTTAATCCCGGTTTACTTTTTCCAACATTCCAATAACGAACGTTGGTGGTACATTAATCATAATCAGCGTTGCCGTTTTTGGTTATTTCTAACCAAAATTGGTTATTTTTTTTCTCAATGTGTACATGTGTAGATTATTTCTGTTTTGGTTATTTTTTTTTTACTGAAAATATTTAGATTTTAAGACAATTAGTAATATATTGCAAGCAAAAGAATTGTGCAAAAATCAACAAAATGCCCATTTTGTTTGGTCTGCCAAAGACAAATTTCAAAACTCAAGCTGTGACATTTTAAGTAAAAGTGATCTCCATATTTATTGTAATATAATTACATGTTTTTTAGTATTTAAGAGAGTAACTTTCTAGTTCCTTATTTTATTGCCAATGAAAAATTTTTTGTTTTTATTATATACTTTTTATTTTTGTTTAAGACATTAAAAATTAATAATTAAACTTGCAAAACTTAATGTAAAGTATTGGAATTTTAAATTTTACAAATTGTAGCATTAGCTTATGTTTCTTTGCATTACTTTTTGCAAAATATGACGCTTAGTTTTTTAAAAAAATTATTTTTTAGTATTAGGAGTTGTGTTGTAAAATACGTTGTTTTATGTTTTTATTTTGTTACCTTAAAGTACAAATTATAGTTAAAATTACAAAAAATAAATAAATAGTACATGCATTTAAATTTGGTTATTTTTTTTTAAATTTGGTTATTTTTTTCATAAATGTTGGTTACAAAAAATTTTTTTTCGTGGCAACACTGATCATAATACATACATATGTATGTATATTAAATGCCTTTATGTCAACATGTGCATTTTATATGTATTATTTTGCCGTTATCACAATATCTTCCATTTTATTTTTTATTTTGTTTTTTGTTTTGTGTCATGTTTCCATTACCCATTTAAAGCATTTTTTTCCTACTTACATATGACGAATATTTTCTTTTAACCCCTCTCTACTCACCCTCTTACACAGTATACATATATGTATGTATGTATGTACATTCATAGCTCTCAATAAACGCATTAATATTGCATATTGTTATCAATGATAAACAATACCACAAGAAAAACAAGATAAATCTCTCTCACTCTCTACCTTTATTTTCTTTTCTTTCTACAACTAACAACAACACCTGATGCAATGCAATTTACTTAAAACATATTTATATGTTTAATATTAACAGTTATTTCTGTTAAGTGTTTGTGTATGTGATGGTGAGGTGGGAGTGTTATTGTTGTTGAAGAGAGAGTAGAGTGCATTTGACACATTCTATCAACATGGTACAACATAACGGCACACTTAACCATGGGATCATAGCTGCCAGATTTTGTTTCAAATATAGCAAAGTGACGATTTGACGATTTCATTTAAAGTGACGATTTTCTGAATTACATATATTCATTTTCTATCATTTGTTTGTGTTATTTATGTTTTAGTTACCAAATTAACTCTTTTTTACTAAGTTCTCTCTTTTTTTGAGACAACAACTATTTTTTCATTTAATATCATAAATATTAAGAAGAATATGAGATATTTCAAAAACAAAACTAAGTCATAGTAGTATTTTCTTAATTATTGACATTTGTTAAGTTTAAGTATAATAAATCCAAATAATAGTAAAAATTAATTATTTATCTATAAAAATAAAAAGCAGTTTTAAATGCTGAATTCCATGAATTAAAAGTTTTAAAGGAATCAATTTCTGAATTTTAACGGAGAAGTTCTACAAAAACATCTCCTATTCTAACAAAACGTCCAAAAAATATTCAGCCAAATAAATTTAAATAACAAAAATACGGAATTTTTTGAAAATTAGTACCTGTATATGATGGATGAATTGGATTCTATACTCAAAATTTTATTTAAAACTTAATAAACTAAATTGCTTTGACATTGTAATTTAACCTGAAATAAAAAAATATGCTAAATTCAGATATTTATTTATAAAATACTGTAAGTCTTGTTTAACACTCTGCAGTTTTAGCTGACCAGTTTTTGTTCAATTTTTTGAACCTGCCATTTCATTCACACACGTCACTTCTATTTTCGTACTTTTTCATGCAAATCAACATGCATGAAAGAAAAAAACAAAAGGAAATAAGAAAATTGACTGGTATCGTCAAGTATGTACCCCTTTAGTTCTCTATTCCGTTCGCATCCAAAAATACTTGCCTTGACGAGTCAGAATTAAAAAGTGTGAAAGCTGACTAAAATATTACACAAGTTGTGTTTGGCATTATATTTTTTGTGATTTCTTATTTAAAAAATTAAAATATACATACATATGTATTTTGATATATATTGTACAAGACACTATATAAAATAGAATTTTTATGTTTTAATTTTTCCGATTTTTTGACGATTTTTAAAATTCGAAATGAGGATTTTTTTCTTTTTATCGGGATTTGGACGATTTTTTCCGAAATTCATCTGGCAGCCCTGCATGGGATACATTTACTGCATATGAAAGGAAAATTTAAATGAAAGACAACGGTATTTTTCATTTTATTTATATTTGTATCTATAAATATGTAGTTTATGCATAACATTATAAACATTTTCTAATGTTTTTGTTTATGTTTTTGTCACTTTATGTAACATATGTACTTAAAATTACAACCCCGTTTAAAGGAAAAAAGAACAAAATAAGTATGTATTAAAGAAACAAGTTATTATAAATAATTTTAGTTGGAATCGTTTATTTCCAAAGATTTTTTATTTCTATTTCATATTTGTGGTAACATAATTTCAATATGTTGCCTGTTACTAGTTCAAGCACTTAGTTGTACTTTTTCTATTTGCTTGTTTTTAAGGGGGGACACTGTGGTTTTAGAAAAAAATAGGAATTTATTACCATGAAATTTAGTATACGTTATTTCTATAATAAAAGAAGAAACAGTGATAAAAATAATAAGAATCATTCCATGATTTCTCATAGGCCCCATACAAATTTCTTCCCGAAATATGGCACAATGATACATAAATTCCTATAAAAAGAAATAGGTATCAATTCAAAATTCAGCAAAAATAAGTTTCATGTAGTTTCAAATAATCTATATATGTACATACATAGTAGGTACTTATGCATATAAATTACTGTACTGAATTTTATGATGGTCCGCCCATAATTGGTCATAGCTCCCATATAAAGGCCACATCCGAAAAAGATATTAAACATATTAATGTTATAAATATCGGTACTGGCCGAAGACTTTACACAAATCATTTATATATGTATGTATATGCAGTGGTTTCTCGGTTTAACGTATACTCAATTTAATGAATTCGCGATTTAACGAACAGTCATATTCTTTCCATTGAGTACCTTATATTACGAACAAATGAAAATGTCATGTACTCGGTTTAACGAATTTTTGCAAAAAAGTTAAAAAAATAAATGAAATCAAAAAAAGTCATTGCAATTATATCTGTACAATGTTATAAGAGACGCTTTACGAAAAAAATGGATTAAGAGAAAAATTTATTATTATGTATTTGTATGTAAAGAAAAATTTATTTGTATGTAAAGAAATTTTTCGCTCACCAAAATCAAAATTTATACGTTACAAAGTCATTTCTTAGTTTTGTTTGAACTAATTATTTAATTGAACTAATTATTATTTTTTTTTTGTTTTTGTTGTGAATTAGAATAAATAAACAAGATTTTTTATTTAATAAAACATATTTAAAAAACTGCCGGATTTAACGTATTTTTTGATATAACGAATGGGCTTGACAATATATAATTCGTTAAACCGGGAAACCACTGTATATACAAAAATCGTACTACAGGATTTTGTGAATTTCTGTCCATATTTGACCATATCCCTTATATAAGGTCCACATCCAAAAATCATTTAAATACCCATACAAGTTCTTATGGATATCGGTACCGATTCTAAATTTTACACAAATCATTTGTGTATGTCAAAACCAAACTGTTGGATTTTGTGAATATCAGTCCATATTTGCACATATCCCCCACATAAGGTCCACTTCAAAAAATCTCTTAAATACTCGTATATCTCTTAAATATACCGGTATTATCTTAAAATTCGGCGTGATATATCCGCATACATATGCTTAAAACTCTCTGCAAAGAATTTTAAGAAAATCGGCCTAAAATAGGTCACTGCTCCCATATAAGGGAGCTAAGACTGAATTAGAAACACTAAGTATTTGTAATTGTCATTATATTTTGGTGGAGGCTATTTAAGATGCGGTACAGCCGAATATAACACTAACTTGTTTTCCATTATGTTTTCTAAAAAGGGGACTAATGTCTAATCTAGCAATCTGGATCATCCACTTTGACTTGTTTTCTTATCGGATCAAATCACCTTTTACAAATATATTTTTAAATAGTGCAACTATTAACAAAGATTGTCAGCTTAGTTTTAGCAGTTTTATGCCGGAGTAATAGGCTTGGCACAGATAACAGCTTTTGTCGAGTAATATTGTTAATTTGGACACATTTAACTTACATTCATTAATAATCTGATGTTGCTAGTTTAGTTTATAATTCTCCGATTTTCCAGTTCAGAAAGTTTTTTCCGAGCCGCCACTTTTATTTTTAACATAATAATCCGAATTATTTGTAAAATGTGACCTGTTTATTTTTATAGCAATTGCTTGAAAACCTCAGCACCTTTTTATATAAACTGAAACTTGACCTTTTTAAAGACACTAAGGTATGAAATAATATAATAATAAGAATAAAAAACGGTTATACTTTTGTTTTTATAGTATTCTTCTTTGTTTATCATAAAATGTAATTATAAAGGGTGATTAGCAACTTTCTTTTTGGCAGTCGTACGTACGGTCTATAGTTTAAGCATGAATCGACTTACAAACAAACAACGCTTACAAGATAACTGCATTTTATTATCAAAATTTATGATCGGTTAAGAAAGTGTATCGTACACTTCTTCCATTTTATGATCAGTTTGGGTAACCATTAGAGGCGGCTATTCGGAATCTTGTGATTAAATTAAAAGAAAACATCGCAGCTGTATCCGCTAGTGTTGTTGATGACAGTGAATTTTCGATTCGGCGCCGTTCGTAGTAATTGGGCCTTTGTTACTCCACTACGTGGAAAATTTTGCGAAAGGATTTGGCTGTAAAACCATTTAAAATACAGCTGCTGCAAGAATTAATGCCTCACGACCTTACCGCAACTAATAACTTTTGGTGAATGGGCGCTGGTAAAGCTGAATGTAGATCCACTTCTTTTTTGGAAACTTGTGTTCAGCAACGAAACACATTTTTGGTTGAATGGATACATAAACAGCGAAATTATCGTGTTTAGTGTGAAGAGCAGCCAGAAGCATTGCAAGAACTGCCAATGCATCTTAAAAAATTCACTGTTTGGTGTGGATTATGGGCCGGTGGCATCATTTGACCGTATTTTTTCAAATATGATGAAGGCAGGAACGTTACTGTTATTGGTGAGAGCTGCCGTGTGTTGAGTACAAATTTTTTCTTGCTTAAAATAAAAGAGCTGGACTTGTCTGATATGTGGTTTTAGGAAGACGGTGCCGCATGTCACACAGCATGCGAGACGAGTTCGGTGAACAGTTTATTTAACGTTTGGGGCCGGTCAATTGGCCTCCTAGATCGTGCGATTTAACGCCTTTGGACTATTCTTTGTGGTGTTATGTTAAGGCTCATATAGAGACAAGAGAGACAAGCCCGCAACAGTTAACGCACTAAAGGATTTATTCGTGAAAAATTGGCCAATATGTTGTAGAGAGTATGCCAAAATAGGACCTAGTGTATGAACCATTTGTGGCGTAGCCGCAGGCAATATTTACATGAAATCATCTTTAAACATTGAGTTATATAGATCGTTCTATGAACTCAAATGAAGACTTCATATTTTTTATACTTTAAATTGTAAATTGAAATCAAATTCGAAAGCTTTAAAAAATCAACTTTTGCGTTATAATTTTTCTCTTAAATTAATGACGTGATCTAACAAATTTTGGATAAAAAGAAAACATTAACAATACTCTAAAAAAATGTTAAACTTTTTAAAACACTGTTTATAATTTTACAACAAATAGCAGCAAACATCTAGTGTAATCATAGTAATGCAACACAGTACAGTGTATTTTCAAAATAAACAATTTTCAATAGTTTTGTCTTTTAATTATACCTTTAGTTGAACCAAATATTAAAGTTGTTAAACTTAAAAATATTCAAAATTGTGCTGTTTTTTAAAGTACTATCTTTGTTATTAATATCTTATTTTTGAAATGACAATTTTGTTACTTTAACTGACCTTGTTTCCAA
This sequence comes from Bellardia pandia, assembly GCA_916048285.2. Lineage (NCBI taxonomy): Eukaryota > Metazoa > Arthropoda > Insecta > Diptera > Calliphoridae > Bellardia > Bellardia pandia. The sequence goes on along the minus strand of OU696531.1, from coordinate 92,463,507 downwards.
AAAATTCACTCCTTCAGCTTTAAGTTTGCCCAAACTTTATTGCTTGTTAGCTTGTTCTTATTAAAATTTTGCTCGTATTTTGTACTTTTTGTTTAATTTACAAACTAAGAACATCTTTTATGTCTTCATACTACGGGTTTAATACATACTTTTTGTGGCTTTTTTGCCACATCTTATTTAAACAGACAAGGTCGTTTTATTTAGTTCATAACAGAAAGCCAAAAACCAGGACAGACAGTTGTGCTATAACAGAAAATACAAAAAAAACAAACACAACATACATATATTCCAGGGATCTACATTAAATATTTTGTTAAAGCTCCCTAGGAGTAATGAAAATGAAACTTCTCTCGTTGTAAGTACTCGCATCAGAGTATTCTTTACCATCAAATAAAAAATATAAAAAATACATTGAGAAAAAACACGTTTTAGCATCTTCATTTTACAATAACATAAAAAAAAGTGCTCAAAGTCGTTACTTGTAAATAGTATGTAACAGTTACAAAACAAACACAAAAAAACACAAAGTTAAAGCATACTTTAAGGTGCTAACACAAAATATTTTCTAACGCATATAAAAAGTGTGTAGAATTAGTGTTGTTACTAGAATTTAAAGTTAAAGTAAGAGAAGCTGCTTAAAAGTGTATTTAAAGATACTATTGGGAAATAAATATTTTAATAAGGGTTTGTAAAAATGTAATAGATTTTGTTTTTGTTTTTAGGAAAAAATGGCTACTTTTTAAATAAAATGTAATACAGACAAATAGGAGAACTTATTCAAATTGATTTTATGCTATAAATTTTATTTTTTTTTATTAAAATATGTATATAAATTTTTGAGAATTTTGACAAGAAGTATTTGTAAAAAAATTAATAAATTAGTAAACTTTTCAGCTAAACATAACATATTAATTTTGGTTAAAATGGTTGTTAAGGTTTTTAATTTATCCCTTATTTTATGTTAAACTATTTTAACTTTCTACCACCCTCTGCCGGTATTTATAATTTGATTGCCTAAATAACTTTAGTTTAAATGCATTTTGTTACAACTAAACCAATTAAATTAAATGTAATGAAACCTTAAGCAAAAATCCTCCAACAACCTCAAACACCCATCACTTTTTTCTCTATTTCTATTTTGAATTCCTGTAAACGTTTAAATTATACACATCCGGTTTTTCAAAAGCAACTTTAGTTTAGTAAATTAAAAAAAAATTGCTGACATGCTGTCTGGTAATGATGGTTGGTTGGTGGTGGGTGGTTTTAACCCAGCTTTTGTTTTTTTTTTAATGGAATCGCATTCAAATTAATGAAATTTTGTTATACAGACAATGTTTAAGTGTGGTTGTTGTTGGGTTTGTGTAAACGTATTTTTTACAAAACGTTATGTTGTAATTTTATAAAGTGCAACCTGTTTAAACATATGCTCGTCTTTTTGCTGTGTGGCGGAATAAACCACCCTCTTCACCGAAAAAACGCAACATAAACTGGTAAACATTTACATGGGGGTAAAAACTATACCCCCTCCACTCTTTCCAAATGCTCAGCTTTTAACAAACGAACCAAAAGTATTGTCTGTTTTGTAAGTTAAAGATTTGTTGCGCTTTTTATGCCTGCCTGGCTGTATGACTGTCTCAATGCCACGGTCTCTGTATGGCTGGCTGATTTTGTTTTATGACGTTTAAGCAAGGTAATCCTAAAACAGCCGGTATTTTTTTTTATTGTTGCTTATGTTTAATATTTGGGGAAATCCTTGTTTATTGTCTAACTTCTTAGAAAGTTTGTATGGGGGTGGGGGCGTTGGGTATTCCCTAATGTAACCCAAGGATGAATCATGCTGTATTTTAAAAAATAAAAATTTCAAAAAACTGCAGAATCACTGAAGCAAATATCCATTATTCTTCAAAATTAGTTCCAAGTGTTTGGTAGTTCTAAACAAATGTTCTAACAAAAGGGAATTCCCTGTATTGTTTAACACCCCCATCCTCAACTTTTCTCTTAACAAACTGCTTTAAAGGGGGGCATATAGAGTAAGTGTCTGGTTTTTATACCCTTTTTTTACTACTACATATGTTTGTATGTTTGTTTTTTCTTTGGCAAAAAATGAGTTACCAAACTGTTTCGAAGGCCAAACTAAAGGTGTTTTTTTATTGTTTATTATCTCATGTCCCGTATTGACAGCCTCCCTCAAATGTTTAACACTTATTATGTCTACTTTCTTTTTTGGGGGTGGGTGGTTCAGAGATTTGCTTTTCAGTAACATTAGTAGCAAGACTGTGTTAAATTTTGTTAGACTATTGTTTTGAAATTGTTACAAAACGTGTTGCCATTAACATAAAACTCTTATTTTAAAATTCCCCATTCTCTTGCTGTTTAGAGTCATGTAATTCGCATAATTTTAGGGTTTTGCTGCCTGCCAGCCATAATAAATGTTTTCATTTCAGGTTTTATATTTGCTAAAGCTTTAGTTTTTATTCTGCTGGATAGGGTGGTTTATGTGGTCCTTAAGTATGTTGGTTTATGGTAACCATCATACGTGTCACAAAATTTGACAGTTTGATAAATTATATTGAAGAAAATGCAATTAATTCTTATTTTTTTATGGTTCTAAAGATTTTTTTTAATATTGGTTAAAACATAAGATAATGGCATATAAAGACTAACCGGTCTATTTACCTGCTAACACTATTTACAAATCTTTAAATTTAAAGATTAAATTTTTAAGAAAATTAAAATTTATGTTGTATTGGAGAGTGTAAGGTTTTACAATTATAAATAAGAAATATTTAGTTCGTTTATTCGAGCTTTTCCAATATTCTATAATTTATATTTCCAAGCAATAAGGTCACTTAAATTTTATATAAAAATGTTCTATATATTTATACATATATATTTATTTACTATAAATAAGAAATGATATCGGACAGACGTACACCAAGACCACGTATGCAGATGTTGAATCTTTAATCAAAATTTCGTTAATCAGGGATTTTGAGTTTGAAGGCTGTAATTGCTTAAAAGTAATCCAGTGATATTAAATCGCATGATTTAACTGAATTTCATGAAATTATGCGATCAAAGAATTTGCTTTGCTATAAATTCATTGTCTCTTTGTCTGTTTGAACTGTGTTGGAACCATGTCATCAATAAGATGCCAAAATTTAGTTGTTAATAACTTTTGATTTTATAATCCATTCGCATTTCTACCTGAAATTAAAAATTGGACCAATCATTCCTTCAGAACTCATAGCGCACACGTTTAGCATGCAAAGACTTTTCAACAATTGATCTTGGATTTTTAAAAGAACAAATCTTAATAGCGTTTTCAGAAATACGAAATGTTGCTTTTACAGTTCCACCATTTTGATAGTGATATATCAACAAGTGAAATGTCAAAACTGTCATGTTATTCCTATATGTATGTATATACCGGTGGTAAAACAAAGTTCTTGTTGAAAAGCCTTTTATATTAAACGAATGTGTATTTCTTAAAAATACTTTTGATATCTACTGGATAGAAATTCCCATTTCACTTTGTGAAATCTACTAAAATTTAATATTTTTTTATTCCATTTCAAATTTGACAAATATTTAAATACGAGTAACGAACATTTAGTTTCTTTTTAACCATTCCATTGTCATACAAATCAAATCAATCAACACCCTCTCTTCATGCTGCTGTGAAATTTGACACTTGCTTGCACTTAAGCGGCTCATGTAAGCCTCTTGTACAATGTTTAATTGACTTCTATTAATGTTAATAGCAGAAGGGTGGATTTTTGTATTTAAAATATTCTAAGGGCAAAATAAACAAAAAGACAACCAAAGATACGAACTCAACACACATAATATGACAATTCCAACTCCAACTCTTTCTCTCAATTATCTACAAACAAACACTTTAAAAGTGAATTTAAATTTGCATGTGTTTTTGTGTGTGGAATGAGAAAGTGACTGATAAAATCCAAAATGTAAACAAACCCTGAATTTTAACGGTAATTTAAGGTTACAATAACAAACAGCAAAGCTAATGTCAACAATATGAAAATTATTAAAAGTAATTAATTTTGATTTAGCAAAGATGAACAGCAGACAGAACAGAGACATAGAGTGGACTGAAGGCTTAAAAGGAAATTTAAATTAAATTAAATTTGAAACAAAAGTTGAGGAAATTTTTAAGTTATTTTTTTTAACTAAATGAGAATTTTTCCTCTTGCGAGTACTATTGTATAAACTTTTTATAAAATTTTTTATTCGAAGGTGTACAAAAATAAATTTCAAATTCATTTTATATTTAACTAGAAGTAAACCTTCGAATAAAAAATTTTATAAAAAGTTATTTTTTTTAGTAAATAATTCTAAGTAATAAATTATCTCTCGCTCTCCTACAGATCGCACGAATAACAATGAGAATGTGGAGATCTGTCGCAATTATCCATCCAACTATGAAGCCGAATCGCTGCCCTCATATACCATTGTCTCCGGTTTGCCTACATACGATGACGCTATCGAAGAATTCCGCAAAGCGGGCATTATACTCACTCCCCACATGCCAGTTATAAAGATATTCGAAGCCAAAGAAACTAAAGATTCCAGCTACAATATCGATAATATTAACGAAGCGGACAATATATCAGTTGCTTCGGTAAATACCTGTTCCTGTGGCGGTGGTCTTAATAACAACAACAGCAGCTCACAGCAATTCCTAGCCGCTCAACAGGTCACACCGTCGGCCATTAATACCCAATTTATTGAGCTATCACCCGAACAGTTGGCCTCCCTGTCCCAGAAACGTCTGTCACTGCAAATAGCTTTTCCACCCGCCATGCGACGCAATTCTAGACCCAGAGTTGATATGCGCAATAATTTGCTGCGTTCTCGTGCCGTGGGCAATACCGCCGGCTATGAGGCAAATTTCCCACAAATCCATCGTTCCTCATCGGTGTTCTCGCTGGCCAATGAACGTCAAAATACACAAATGATGCAGCATAATATGCAGCACAGGGGTTCATTGTTTTGAATTAATTAACTAACCCAAACCGCCCAGTTAAACTGCTGATATAAAGAAAAAAAAAGTTCCTTTAATTATATTTAAAGGTTTTAATACATTTTTTTTAGTTATAAATTAATTTTTAATATTTACATGTTGACACACTCAAAAAAATAATGAACTTGAAGTTAGGAAATTTTACTTATTTTGAGGACGTAATGGTTGTCGTATGGCGCCAAAGACATTTTTTATTACAAGTCAGTAAAAAATTTCCTTAATATTGGGGAAAAAAATTTACTTAATAAGTCCGAAATTCCTACTTTTATACAAAATTTTCCTAAATTATAGTACATTTTAACTAGAATAGTGGAAAAATTATTTTTATACTAGTTCATAAATTATCTGAAACATTCCTTCATTTTAGTTAATATTTACAAGAATATAGTTCAGATAAATTTGAGAGAACAATAAAAATTAGGAAATTTTTCGTCTATTTTAGTTAAAAGATAAATATTTTTTACTTAAAATTATGACAACATGTACCAGTTCTGAGTAAAAATTTACTTCGATTTAATAAATATGTTACTAAAAACGAATAAAAAAGTTATAAATTTAGGTTAATTTTTTCCCAAAATTGGATACAATATATGTAAAAAAGAGTACATTTAAGCCTTAAAACAAGGAAAAAAATCTGCAAATAAGAACTGAAATTGAGTAAGCGCATCCACCCCAGTAGAAAAAATTTACTAAAATTAACGGAAAAAAATACTAAAACTGAGTAAATTATTCCCAGAAAATAGGAAGAAATGTACTGTAACTTATTAAATACATTTACTCTAATAAAATAAAAAATATGTTACTAGCTAGTATATTTACTCCTTATTTTAAGGAATACATAAATGTAGCAAGTAGTAACCTATTTTTTCTAGCTTACTAGAATAAAAGTACTTAAATACAATTACATTTTTTCCAATTTAGGAGTAATATATTTACTTAATTTTAATATTATTTTCCTAGATGCTAAATATTGCTTTATCTAGAAATAAACGTATACGAATAGGTTATTTAAAAGGTTTATTTATTATTAAAATATTTTACAATGTAAGAATAACAAACAAAGTATTTAAAATTTACATAAATATTTTTAATGAACTTTGAATTTGTTTGTATAAACATTTTTATTTACCAGAATTGCACTCAGATTCTTTAATTTTTGATAATAGTTCCAAGTTTTCTTTATCTTTAACATCGCGTTCTATGATTTTTAACTTCAGCGTACAAAATGTCTCCCATTTTATCTCAAGTAAATGTTCCTTTTCTGTATAAATTTTTGAAAAATCCACCAATATCTATATATTTATGCAACAAATGTTATTATTTTATGTATTATGCTAAAACTATACAACTAACTAAATTGTTTCCAAACGATTGTTTATATATGGGCAATTCTTTAAAAATTTGTTTCAAATCATTTTCAGAAGCTTTTATAAAATTTCTTCTAATGCGAAAAGTGTTGGCCCTCTTTTCAAGGACATCTGACATTGGCTCTATGTTATTCATTACCCATTGTTTATCATTTAATATATCATCTGTGTTTGAAATTTAAATTATTTATATTTTGTAAGATATGTATAAGAAGAGTTAAATATGTATACTTATGGATTCTGTCTAAACAAGGAAAACAATTAAAAAAAATGTACTTCAGAATTTTCTGCTACGTGATAAATTGTGAGAAAATTCAGAACCTTTTCATAGTTAAATTATGGTTCTTTTCAGAAGAACTACGTGGAAGGGACACTCTTTGTGACACACTGCATCTTTGGCTATGGAACACTGAAGGTCCTTAGTCTTCCTAATTATACTATTCCAAGGCAATCGTTACAAAAATACAAATAGCGCATCATATATTTGGAGTTACAAATAATTAAATATTCATTGGAAAATATGAAATTTAAATACAGATGCACGTTTTGAATTTAAGGAAACAAACAATAATTACGTAAAAGCTCAAATTTAAAAATTAAAAACCTTGTTTTAGAGAAAATTGTTTAAGTATACATATTTTTACCATACATATAGGGTAATGCTTTATGTACCTGCAGACTCCAGTTCTATATTTTCAAAGTTTTCATCAGACGACGTTGGCACATTTAAACACTAATGCTTGATTTTCACTATGTCAGTTTTGTTGTCAAATTGTCCAAATTGTTATGAAATTACCAACAATTTGGACAATTTGACAACAAAACTGACATAGTGAAAACCAAGCATAACAAATAAAGCAACAACAAATAATCAAAAACAATGCTTATAAATACAAAAACAATGTTACGAATTTTTTGTCAAATAAAATTCTTAACAAAGACAATTACATAGTACACAAACTAACGTAATTAACTTTTCACTTTCCTTTTTATATTTTTGTTAATAATTGTATTATATTTTTAATTTTGCACTTTTATTTTATTTTAATCGTTAATACACAGTTTATATTTTTATATTTTAATCGACTGTTTTCAACTACAACTCGTTCAGAATAAAACTAAAATCAAAAGAAAACAAGTACCTATGTGTGTTTTTTTTTTGTATAATTAAAACAGTTACTTTCAACATTCCAATGTTACGCCAGTGTTCTACGGTTCTTCGTTTAAGTTCAAAATATATCAAAATTAAGTAAATTATTTTCTAAAATTTAGTAAATATTTACTTATAAAAAAGTTTTCAAAAACTATTTTTTTTTCAAGAAAACGACTTTATGTTCAATATTTTTGTAAGAAATTTTTACTTCAAATTAGTAAAATTTTTCATTATTTTTTAAATTATCTACATTATTTGTTTAGGAATTTATATTACCTGTTTCAAGTAAATTTTTACTATATTTTTTCTACATTTTAAGTAATATTTAGTTAATTATGTTCTAAAACCAAGTACAATTGTACCAGTTATAATTTTCAATTATACAATTTTTTAAAATTTATCTGTACTTTTTTTAAGGAAGATATTCCTAAATATCAGTTTGTTACTTTTTAAGAAGTAAGACATCTTTTATTCAATGGTAGGAAATAATATATTGCTTTGCTTCTTAATTTATCTGAACTAGATTCTTGAAAGCATTTCTTAATAGTTAGTAAGCAATAAACTCGAAGTAGCAGTTTAATAAATATGTATTAAAATGCAATATAAATTTCTCAGTATTTAGGAAAATTTGAACTAATATCAAAGAAACCCATTAACAAGTTTTAAGTATATTATAAATTATGAACTATTTTGGAGTAAACCATTTACTGAACTCAGTTTTTTGAACTAAAACCAAAATTACTTATTTTTATGATGTAATTCCCTTAAGTCTAGGAAAAATTTATTAATTTCTAGTAAATATTATTTTGCGGGTAATAATATTTTCCTACAATCAAGTAATTTATCTATAGAAATTATTAAACTAATTTCAAGTTTATGAACTATTTGCTTTTTTACTCAGATTTAGTAATTTTTATTACATTTTAATAAAATTTCCTTGATTTTAGGTAAATTTTACTCAAATTTAGGGAAATTTTTGAACTATTTTTAAGGATTTTTTTTTCATAAAATTTTATCCATGTCTTTTTTTTGAGTGCAGTTCTAAGCATTTGTTTAATAGTTTGTTTATGTGTGTGTGTGTATTTCATTGTTTATTCTTAAAATAATTTTAGCTTAACTAGTAGTGTAAATAATTATATTTTTAGTTTTAACAGTTAATAAAAGTTTAGTTAAAAATATTATTAAAAAAAATATGAACTAAAAACTTATAAAAACAAAGAAATTTTCTTTTTAATAATTAAAAAATTTACTAATATTTTTGGTTGAGTGTAAGTGTATAACAGGAAACGGAAGTCAAGTTAGTGGTATATTTAAAAAACTTTAAAAAGCTTTTTTAACTTCTAGAGGCTGGTAAAAGCTTTAGCGAATGCTTTACAGTGAAAATCTGCTAAACTGGAAAAGGATGTTTTTATTTTTTAGGAAATCCAACTTTTTTTTAATAAAGTTCTTTGAAGTGCTTGCGTGCTTTAATAAGTTGCCATTGCTTATAAACGTTGACAGAATATTAAAACGTTTTATTTGATGCTTTTCATACTTTCAGGATTTTTTACAGCTTTTGTGGAAAACATAAGAAATTTTAAAATTTATTTAAATTTTTGAATTTTGAGTTGATACCAATAAAACATTTCTAAATTTAAGCAAAACACAAGTGAATTTTTGAAGACAATTTGAAGAGTTTTGATAAAAAGCCCAAAAAATTAACTTCGTCGCTGAACACAATAATGTATGATGCAATTTTTTAACCGAGCTCGAATTTTGATAATGAAATTCAATAATCTGCAGGTGTTGTTCGTTGTCGATTCATTGTTAAATTATAGACCAAACTGAACAAGTTTAACAGTAACATGTTACACGAAAACAGCAGGAAGTTACTAAAAAAAATCACGCTTTAACACCTAAAAATTTAAAAAACTATAATTTTTCCATGCAATAATAATCTATATTAACTATTAATTTAATTAAATATTAATACATCCGTGTACTGACAGTTATTTGGGACCGGTCACTTGGCCATGTCAATATCCTAGAAGGATATTTTTTAGGAACTATGTGAGAGGTTGCACAATTTGCATGTTTTTGAAATAATTAATAAATTGTATATAAATTGGTCAAGTTTCAATGATCTAGTGTATTTAAAGAGTCAGGTTTACTTTCATATTAAGTGTTACAACTGAAACCGGTTTTATTATTCGTAATAATTTTCCAATTTCCGTCAAATAATTATAAATTTACCTTTAACATTTTGTTAGAGAGCCCTTATTTGTTAATCACATGAAGACATCTAACTATTTAGCATACTTTCGACCAAACATCTGCAAAGTAAAATAGGTATAGCTTTCCAGGCCGCCTCAATGTTTTTCCACAATTCATTTTAATTTTTGCTGTTTTTCCCTTCCAAACTTTTCTGAACTTCGTTCCACAAGATCTCAACTTAATCCTTTAAACAAAACTTCACAAGTCTTGAAGTGTGTTTGAGATCATTGTCGTGCATAAAATTCCATAGTAGCTGCAAATGTTCTTTAGCTCAATCCCGTGCCAAGACATGGGGTGCATGGGTAAGCCCCAACGGCCAAACTTTAATTCATCACTCCAAAGTACGTTTTGCAAAAAAGTTTTTTTTTAATTTTCTTTTGCAAACTCTAGCCTTGATTTTATATTCTTTTTCGAAAAAAGACAATTTTTATTAAGCATTCGTCTTATTGTTCTAGATTCTAGATGAAACTTCAGTACCATGCGAATTTTTAAATGTATCAGCTTGAGAGATTCTTTTTATAATATCATATTCTCTATTGTTGGTTTTTCGCTGTTTGGGACAGGGATGTAAAATAAAATTTTACAAATTGTACTAAATTTTAAGAAAACATGTACTTTTTCCAGCCCAATTGTACTAAATTCTTTCCTTTCGGCTTTTTGTTTTGTTTACTTGTTCTGTACATTTATAATTTTTGTTTAAATTTGTTAAAGATTTCAAAAAAAAAACTCTGAAAAAAACTTACCCGGTACCATCAGTAACCATTTTCAGACATTAAATAAAACAAATTGAAATGAAAATTAATCACTTTTTGGTCAAACGCAGCAAATATAAGTAAAAATGCACTAAAACATAAAAGCGGCTTAGACAAACTGTGCAAAACAATGCACAATGAATTGTGAATTTTTATACCCTCCACCACCATAAAGTTTGTAATTCCGTGTGTAACACTGAGAAATACTCATTTGAGACCCAACAAAGTATACATATATATATATTCTTGGTCCTTACGAAATTCTAAGTCAATTCAGCCATGTCCGTCTGTCTGTGTAAAACACTCTCACGTCCAAAGGATACTGTAGTATGTTTGACTAGTCGCAGTTACCATACCTTCTGTATGTAATTGAACACTAATTTTTTGTTGAGTGTTTCTGTCCACGCTGCACATACATAGCTGGCAAGCATGTATTATGCTTGCTCAGCATATTCCCATAGTATGTAAGAATAATAATTTATATTAGCATAAAGATGGACTTAGGAATTAAAAGACAATCAATAAACAGACATTAAACAGAACAGTCGCACAAGCGGCTGTTCGACAGAAAAAACTAAATGTGTAATTTTTAATATTACAACACAACAAAGTTTACAAAAAACCACTTACAGTTCTCCTAAGCAGTTTGGTATTGAAAATCAGCAAAATCGGTTTCGTAGAACAAGAGTTATGGATCAAAATGTAAGACAACCTCCATAAAAAATTGATATTTTTAAATATTTTTCTTCCATTTTTTTTTTTAATATATTGCAGATATTCCCATGAAATTTTGTATACGTTGTTTTTATGATAAAAAAAGAAAAAAGTGTGAGGAAAATAGTAAGAATAGGTCCATGATTTCTCATAGCCCCCATACAAAAATCTTCCCCAAATCTGGCTCAATTATACATAAATGCCTATAAAATTGGAATATGAATACAAAATTCAGCAGGAATAAGTTTTATGCAAAAAGAAATCGCAAAACGGATTTTTTAGTTTGGTCCATGTTTGACCATAGACCCCGTATAAAGTCCACTGCCAAAAATCACTTAAATGCGCCTAAATATCTTGAAAAAATCATTATTACATTGAAATTCAAGACAAATAATTCGCATATATCTGAATAATATATAATATATAATTTCATGATGATTGGCCCGTTATAGTTCATAGTTCCCTTTTGAGGAATAATCCCGAAAACTAATTAACCTGCATTAATATCCATATCGAACCGAAATTTTACACAGATCAGCTATAAGTATGTAAAACTTATACTATTGACTTTTGTGAAAGTTGGTTCATAATTGGCCAAGGCTGCTACTTCCGAGCATAACCACAGAGGAGACAATTATGACGTTTCAAAAAGAAAAAATCAGTTTTCTAGAGCTTTTTTTATTGAATTTATTTTATGTTAAACAAAGTGTAAATTTAAAAATATTACAACTGAAATATAATTTTTATAAATATCGTTATAAAGATGAAATTCAACTAAAATAAATAGAAATTATGTTACAATATTTTATAAAGTTCGGTGATTTGCTGGTGGGTATATAAGAATCGGCACAGTCGAATAAAAACTCTTACTTGTTCTTATTTAATCAGTTGGTCTTTATTATAACATTATGAGATTTGTTTATGTTTATAATAAGAGATTTGCCGTTATTTTGGGAAAATCTTTATTGATCTCCTCTATTAGATTTTGTGGAGGTTCAGAACCATTTTCTGGGTGAAGTGCTGCTGTGGGATTTTCTTGTGGCTCAAATACAGTTTTACAGCTAATCTTATTGGAGGTTAAAACTTCTGGGTTGAGGGCATCCGCAATTTGTTCAGTGATTTCATCAAATTCTCCAACTCCCAAAGGGCATATAGCTGTGACTTTATAGATTCCTGGACTAGCATTAGCCAAAATAACAAAGGCTGCAAATAAAAACAAATGAGATTATTTTTCCAAAATTTAATTTTAATATTTAATGTGAACTACTTACCCATGAATATCAATCCAATTTTTATAATATTCATTTTTTGTAATATTCTTTTATTATTCTTCTAACTACAACTTAACTTTCTTAAGTTATTAGAGCAACTAAATTTCTTGTAACAGATCTTACCATTTTATAGACTTGTTACATGAGTTTAAACCATGTTTGGAATACCGAAAACACTTGTGTACATAAAGTAAAGAATAAATACTATGTGATCAAACATTTATTCTAAACTTAATTTTAAACTATTATTACAAATTTAGTAGAAAATAAATAAATACCTACAATTGAGGTCGTTAATATTTCGAAACTGTAAATATTTTGGAGTTAAATTGTTTGTTCAATACAAAAAGCAGCACCTTGCAGTCGATTTCATTATAAATGCCAACAAATATGAAATATTCTAAACTAAATACCAGATCAAGCTAAAAAAACATACTTGCGGAAAGGGTTTGTAGTGCATTAAGTTGGGTTTAAGAAATGGGGCTAGTCAGCTACTCGAATCAGGGATGCAAAATAAGATCTTATAAATTGTATTAAATTGCAAGAAAAATTGTACTTTTTTCAGCCCATTTGTACTAAAATCTTTTCGTATTTTTTTAATATCTTTTATTAAAAATTACTACAAACGTACATAACAATTAGTTTGTACATATTTATCTGTGTAAAAATCTTCACAATTATTAAAAAAGCACATTAAAATTCAGTCGTAGATAAATATTAATATTAATATTTTAATTTCAAAAGGTACATAAGGACTATTAGGTGTTGAGATTTTTGGCATATGCTAATAAATTCTTACTCATTTCTAAATTGTAGCAGCACAAATTAGATGACTTCAGCAAATCCTTTGTTTGAAATAGATTGCAGACAATCGAAACAAACAGTCTTTTCCTCTGTTTGGTTTTTATTATATTTTGATACGAAAAATACATTTGCAGATGAATGTGGAATGTATAGTATTCCTTTAGCAATTCTTGAAATATTTAAAAAAATTTAAATAGTCCTAAATTAGTCATTGGGGTTGTATTGTACTTTTGACACTTAAATAGTACTAAAAAAAAGTTCAATTGTACCAACTTTTGCATCCCTGACTCTTATCAATCAAACAATGTCGCAAAGATAAAATCAAGTCAAATTTATTTAGGAAAACAAATATATACAGGTATGTGATGGAAATCGAAAACGAAAACGAGTGAGTTTTTAGAGTCCATTTTAAAGTATTTTTAATCAATTTTTTTAAGATTTTTAAGATTCTCTTTAATAGCAAATTATCTTTATATTTTGTGGGACAAAACTGTTTAAATACAGAAATATTACGAAAAAATTAACTTCTAAAACTCACTCGTTTTCGATTTCCTGATTATAAAAAATACTACTCATAGCTACTCTTCACTGTTCTAAAGAGACAATGAAATCTAGTTCATAATGGATTCTATAGGTTATATTGGGACAAGACTCTATAGAAATAAGGATTATTATACCCTGCACCACCATAACTGGTCATTCCGTGTATAACACAGAGAAAAATTCATCTGGGAGCTAACAATTTATACATATATATTATTGATCCTTATAAAATTCTATGTCGATTGAGGTACGTCTGTCTGTCTGTCTAAAAAAAATCACAACCGAAATGAAAAGAGTTTACAAAAACCCTTAATAATTCTCCTAACCAGTTTCGTATTGAAAATCAAGAAAATCGTTATGGACCAAAATGTGAGACAACCTTCATAAAAAATTGATATTTTTAAATATTTTTCTTCCATATTTTTTTAAATATATTGCAGATATTCCCATGAAATTTTGTATACGTTGTTTTTATGATAAAAAAAAAGAAAAAAGTGTGAGGAAAATAGTAAGAATAGGTCCATGATTTCTCATAGCCCCCATACAAAAATGTTTCCGAAATCTGCCTCAATTCTAAATTGCCTATAAAATTGGAATATGAATACAAAATTCAGCACGAATAAGTTTTATGCAAAAAGAAATCGCAAAACGAAATTTTCTTTAGTTCGGTCCATGTTTGATCATAGACCCCGTATAAAGTATACTTCCAAAATTCACTTAACTACGTATAAAACCGATATAAATAATGTTAAACGGCAGAAATAATCCTTATAGGTAAATAATTTGTTGTACTAAATTTTATAGTGGCCGGCTCATAATTGGTCATAGCTGAACCATTTCCGAAAAATAAAAATGTCAAAAAAATATCGATATCGAACCATCTTTTATATAGATCAATAATTTTAATTCAGAAATCATACTAATATCGGTTATACGGCAATTATGCTACTGGATTTTGTAGCTGTCACCCAATAATTGGCATTAGCTCCCGAATTAAGTCCACTTTCGAGTATACTACACAACTATATAACTCTTGTAAATAACGTTATTGAGATGAAGTTTCAAGTTTCAAATACGTAGAAACCATATTAGTGGATACTGGATTTAGAAGCTATCAGTCCATAACTGGTCCACTTCTACTATGCCACCCACAATCTTTTGTAAATAATATTATTGAGAGCATATTCAAACAAAAAAGCCTCACCTTATATCTTATAATTTTTATACTCTGTTTCTTAACTTGTTGTGAATATGCAAAAATGTTCTTTTAATTTTATAAATTGTTAAATTACACTCAAGATGATTATGAAAATCAGACAAACTCTGTAAATTACAGTAAGAATCGGTAATTACATCTACTATAAATGGTCGAAATTAGATAAAATTTCAAAACATTCAAAATAAAATTAATGAATTACGACTAACAGGTAAAATTATCATTTAAACAATATTAAAAATACTAATAATATTTGCACTAATACTGAATAGAAAACACAGAATAAGGATATTCTAGTCCTATAACCAGTGTAGTTTCTTATTACGTTTAGGTGGAGGGTATTTAAGAATCGGCACATCCGAATATAGCACTCTAACTTGTTTCAATTAATTTTGTTAGGGCTCCACTGGGACTCTAACCCTGGTTATACGTCTACAGTTCAGTAGACCAAACCATCAGGCTATACAAGAATTTTTATTTCCATGTTTAAAATGTTAATTTTATTAACAAGGGTGGTAAGGGTGAAGGGTGGTAGGTAAGTTTTTTACATTGGAGTTGGTTTCAGTAGTGCTTCGGCTAACTTGGATTATGATCAAAACATTTGCGCTGTGAACAAATATTGTGCAAGTTTAACTTCTCCTCAAGTATGTTTTCTCAGCTTGATCTGGTATTTAGTTTAGAATATTTCATATTTGTTGGCATTTATTATGAAATCGATTGCAAGGTGCTGCTTTTTGTATTGAACAAACAATTTAACTCCAAAATATTTACAGTTTCGAAATATTAACGACCTCAATTGTAGGTATTTATTTATTTTCTACTAAATTTGTAATAATAGTTTAAAATTAAGTTTAGAATAAATGTTTGATCACATAGTATTTATTCTTTACTTTATGTACACAAGTGTTTTCGGTATTCCAAACATGGTTTAAACTCATGTAACAAGTCTATAAAATGGTAAGATCTGTTACAAGAAATTTAGTTGCTCTAATAACTTAAGAAAGTTAAGTTGTAGTTAGAAGAATAATAAAAGAATATTACAAAAAATGAATATTATAAAAATTGGATTGATATTCATGGGTAAGTAGTTCACATTAAATATTAAAATTAAATTTTGGAAAAATTTGTTTTTATTTGCAGCCTTTGGTATTTTGGCTAATGCTAGTCCTGGGATCTATAAAGTCACAGCTATATGCCCCTTGGGAGTTGGAGAATTTGATGAAATCACTGAAAAAATTGCGGATGCCCTTAACCCAGAAGTTTTAACCTCCAATAAGATTAGCTGTAAAACTGTATTTGAGCCACAAGAAAATCCCACAGCAGCACTTCACCCAGAAAATGGTTCTGAACCTCCACAAAATCTAATAGAGGAGATCAATAAAGATTTTCCCAAAATAACGGCAAATCTCTTATTATAAACATAAACAAATCTCATAATGTTATAATAAAGACCAACTGATTAAATAAGAACAAGTAAGAGTTTTTATTCGACTGTGCCGATTCTTATATACCCACCAGCAAATCACCGAACTTTATAAAATATTGTAACATAATTTCTATTTATTTTAGTTGAATTTCATCTTTATAACGATATTTATAAAAATTATATTTCAGTTGTAATATTTTTAAATTTACACTTTGTTTAACATAAAATAAATTCAATAAAAAAAGCTCTAGAAAACTGATTTTTTCTTTTTGAAACGTCATAATTGTCTCCTCTGTGGTTATGCTCGGAACCAACTTTCACAAAAGTCAATAGTATGTATAATTTTTACATACTTATAGCTGATCTGTGTAAAATTTCGGTTCGATATGTATATTAATGCAGTTTTCGGGATTATACCTCAAAAGGGAACTATAAACTATTACGGCCCAATCATCATGAAATTCTGTAGGATGTTTCATATTTATATGCGAATAATTTGTCTTGAATTTCCACTTCATATTGGTTTTTATTAAGTGATTTTTGGATGAAGACTTTAAAGGAAGACTACAGCCAAATATATGGACCGATCAAATGCAAACAAAATATCGTTTTGAGATTTCTCTTAGCATGAAACATATTTTTGCTGAACTTTGTATGAATGAATACCACTATTCTATAGACAATTCATTCTCATAGCCCCCATACAAAAAAAATCTTCCCAAATATTGCTCAATTATACATAAATGCCCATAAAATTTAATTATCAATATAAAATTCAGCAAAAATAAGTTTTATGCAAAAGGAAATCGCAAAATGAAATTTTTTTTAGTTTGTTCCATGTTTGACCATAGACCCCATATAAAGTCCACTTCCAAAATTCACTTAACTACGTATAAAACAGATATAAATAGTGGTAAACGGCTAAAATTTGACATAAATAATCTTTATAGGCAAATAAATTGTTGTGCTGAATTTTGTGGTGGTCGGCCCAGAATTGGTCATAGCTCCCATACAAGGACCACATCTGAAAAAGACTTTTATCTCTATATATATTGTATAAATATCGGTACCGACTCAAAACGTTGCACAGATCATTTACATATATACAAAAATCATACCACACAATTTTGTGAATTTTGGTCTATTTTTAACCGTATGCCCCATATAAAGCCCTCTTCCGAAAATCCCTTTAATAGTCATAAATCTCTTATATATAACGGTACCGATCCAAAATTTTACACGGATCATTTACCTGCTTGCCTAAATCAAACTGCTGCATTTTGAGAATATCGGTCAATATTTGACAATATCCCCCACATAAGGTCCACTACCGAAATTCACGTTAATACTAATATATATATCTTAAATATACCGTTATTATGTTGAAATTCGACGTGAAATATTCTCATATCCATGAAAATAACTGTTCCAAAATTAAGGAAGATCGGCCCATAATTTGTCATAGCTGCCATATAAGAACCATTTCAAAAAAACAAATAAATTCGGGTCAAAAAATATTCTTTTCGGATTTAACCCATATTCGGAACATATTTTATAATCATGATATATATCGTTGGAAAGGTATTTTTAATACCTTTTATTTAATCTAATACAAATTATCAGACACCCAGTAGTTCCCGAGATATAGGCCTATATATTTTCAACTTTACGGGTCCGCCCCCTCGAAAATAGGCGTGACCGCCAACATAATTTTTTTTGCTGGCATCTCCTCTAAAAGCCCTATTTGATTTTGTTTTTTTTTTTTTGAGCTAAGTCACTAAAACCGAGTTGTTCCTCTTTTTTATACTCTGTTTGTTAAATTACACTCAAGATTATTATGAACATCAGACATACTCTATAAATTATGATAAGAATTGGTAATTAAATCAATTTAAAATTATGAAAATTAAACAAAATTTCAAAATATTTAACATAAATTATGTTGGTCGTAAAATTGTCTCTCAAACAATATATCAAATACTAATAAAATTTTGACTGAATAGAAAACACAGAATAAGGATATTCTAGTCCTATAACCAGTGTAGTTTCTTATTACGTTTAGGTGGAGGGTATTTAAGAATCGGCACATCCGAATATAGCACTCTAACTTGTTTCAATTAATTTTGTTAGGGCTCCACTGGGACTCTAACCCTGGTTATACGTCTACAGTTCAGTAGACCAAACCATCAGGCTATACAAGAATTTTTATTTCCATGTTTAAAATGTTAATTTTATTAACAAGGGTGGTAAGGGTGAAGGGTGGTAGGTAAGTTTTTTACATTGGAGTTGGTTTCAGTAGTGCTTCGGCTAACTTGGATTATGATCAAACCATTTGCGCTGTGAACAAATATTGTGCAAGTTTAACTTCTTCTCAAGTATGTTTTCTCAGCTTGATCTGGTATTTTTTATAGAATATTTCATATTTGTTGGCATTTATTATGAAATCGATTGCAAGGTGCTGCTTTTTGTATTGAACAAACAATTTAACTCCAAAATATTTACAGTTTCGAAATATTAACGACCTCAATTGTAGGTATTTATTTATTTTCTACTAAACTTGTAATAATAGTTTAAAATTGGGTTTAGAACAAATGTTTGATCACATACTATTTACTATTTACTTTATATACACAAATTCAAATTCAACCAAACGAAGCCTCCCCTCATATTCTCTTTTTTATACTTCGTTTCTTAACTTGTTGTGAGTATGGCAAAATGTCCTTTTAACTTTATTGTTAAATTACATTCAAAATTATTGTGAAAATGAGTTATCAATCAATCAATTATAAATGGTTAAAATTAGATACAATTTCAAAACATTTAAAATAAATTGTGTTGGTCGTAATAATGTCTTTCAAACAATATATAAAATATTAATAAAATTTGCACTAAGACTGAATAGAAAACACAGAATTAGGATATTGTAGTCCTATAACCAGTGTAGTTTCTGTATTTCTTATTACGTTAAGGTGGAGGGTATTAAAGATTCGGCACAGCCGAATATATCACTCTATCTTGTAAAAAATACATTTGTGCAATGTAATAATATAGGGAAACATTTTAGATAGTGCCAAACTTGTCATTGGTGTGCTACTGTACTTTTGAATCTCAAATAGTGCTAAAAAGTACAATTGTATAATGCTGCACTTACCGTCAGAGTGCAAACACCGAATAGTGAGAACAGTATTCTGATTTTATTTCAAATTTTTACAGCTATTTATAGTACCAATTTTTATTTACTAAAAATGTTAGAAGTTTCTTTCATGCTCACAATCTTTTGACACACTTAATGTTTGTTTATTCTTGGGTGGTATTAGTCAGCAATTGTAATGTTTTATGGGTCAGTTTAATCTGACCCAATGTTTATAAATATTATTGAGTATGTTCATTTATTCTTGTGTGGTCATAGTAAGCAATTGTGTTTTTGAGGGTTAGTGTAATATGATCCAATGTTTCTATTATTGAGTGAAGTAGAGTGACATGTGTTGTGTTTGTAATTATGGATAAATTTGTTAAGTGTGATCGACATTATTTCCTCTGCATGCAGACAAAACACATGGTTGTGGTAATCTAATAATCTAAGAGCAACATATTATATAAAGATTTATAATTGTAGTCAAAACATATTATGATGAATATAAGTGCCATAAAATATCATATTATGATCAATTATCATCGTAATATTTCATTATAATAGTTTTTTTTTTATTAATCATAATTTGATATTATAACATCATAGTATAACCCAATATAAACATAAAATTGTCATACATGATCATATCATGATCCAAAGTAACCATATTATAGTTTAAAGTAATCATTATATGATCCAATTGAATTAGAAAATTGTAATGCGGTTTTTAAGTTTTGGTTTATCTTCGGAACAAGTTGGTGTTTCTTTACACATACCTAACAATATAAAACTTTATAATTTTGTATTAAAATACTTCTTTTAAAATTTAACGACAAATTTTTTGGATAACAATTTGATAATATGTTATTATAAAACTAATATTAAAACAAAGTTAAAAATGTTTTAATTATGTGTCCATCCCGCAAAACGAATTACCGCAAACTAACGCAACTGAGGATTGAGAGCTTAAAACTTAAAACAGAAAATTATTATAGAAAAATATTGCCTAAACTGCAAAAGAAACATTAAAAATTTCAAATTATGTTTTATTCATATGGCCACCACTGTATATTAACATCGGTACTGTTAATGTACATAACTTTAAATTACCAATATACAGCTATTACTTTCACACGTTTATATTTATCTGTTATAATTTATATTTTAATAATATTTATTTTAAATTAAAACAAATAAACATTTAACAAATTAATTCTCCACCATAATCGGACAACACCCCTTAATTTAACGCGTTCTATTTTAACAAGTATTTTCAAACTATAAATACAAAATGTAAATGTAAATGTAAGTGTAATGTAAGTAAAAGTAAGTAATATTTAAATAATACACGTACAAATGTTTATTATTATGTACCAACAATTATTATTTAGTGAATTCCAATTACGAACATTTCACAGACATTTGCCCGCTTGCTGCCGTTGGTTGACTGGTGATTGCTGACTCTCGAATGTAAGTAAGTTAATTGCTGAAAGGCTAATAAATGACGTGTCCTGTTGGTAACCACGTACATATGGACATAAGTAGAGATAGTCAGTCCTTTGCTATAACCATTCAATCAGTATGTGTTTTTGTTTACGACAGTAAATGGGCGCAAGTTAAATTCTTAACAAGTGTTTGGTTAGAAAAACTATATAAAAAATAAAAGATTTATTTTTAATAAACTAAAATAAATACTAATTTAAGAGGTAATTCTTTTCGAAAAATTATAAATTGCAAGAATTGCTAACAAAGGCTACAAACTACTAACCAAATTAAATCAAACTGTTACAAGTGCAAAGTGAAAATTATTGCTTTTAATTTTTGTTTTCTTCAAACATAATTTTCCCTCTCGCCATAATCCATTAATTTCTAACATTTATGTAAGTAATGGGTTAGGAATCGTACAGGCAATCTGTGTACTAATAATACACTATCATCTAGTCCACCAGCGTGTCAGGCTTTCATATTGATTGGTGCCAATCAGAGACCGAAAATAACTCGTCCATATAATGAAAAATCAAAATTGTGATTTATATTTTGTTTTTAAAAATTATTCACTCATAATATCTGTTATGAAATGATTTTTTTTTACATGGTTTGGTATTATGTACCTTTATTAAGCTATGTATAGACGGTTGTCAGATCTAGCAAAGTTCTGACATTAAAAAATTGTTTGCAAAAGTTAAATTGTGAGTTCAGACGACTGTAAGAAAATCTTAAAATTTCATTGGCACACAATTGTCACACAATGAATTTATCTGTCAACCGAAATTGTCAGTTTACACGGTTGTCACATTTTTTTGTGGTAAAGATTGTCAAATGCGTTTTGAGGCATTGTGTGTGTGTTTCTATCCATTTATTATTTCCTTTAATTTTCTTCCACTTTTTTCCAAAATGTTATTAATGCACACTTTTGTTTATTTATTTATGTATATAGAGAGTCGCATTTAGAAATAATTTCTCTAACAATGCTGCCATTGACAGAGGCATAAGTATTGCACATATGACAATTAAAAGTGTTTGACAATTGTCTTAAAACAATCTTACAATGACAAAAAAATGTGTTTACACGAATTATTTACGGCAAATCATAGGTGTAAATAAAATATAGTGTGCAAATGGTATTGCATTTGCAAAAAGGTTTAGCATATTTTTGCATTTGCTGTGTATTTTGTTAGTGTAAACTAAAAATATGCTAAACCTTTTTGCAAATGCAATGATGCGATACCATTTGCACTAGATTGTGAATTGCGCTATTAATTTGTTAAAATTATACAAATCTTAGCACAAAAATATACTTATTCCTTTTACTTAAGGTATGGTCACACATGGCAAATATTTACTTAAAAAAATGTAATCACTTATTTTAGCACAAATTTGTTTGACGTTGTTTACTCTTACGGGAGTTTTGCAAGATCAAACAGCATCAAATAAATTAAAATTAAATATTTGTTGTGTTTTGGCCTAAATATGAAAAGTTTTTTTAAATTAATAAACGAGTTCAAATATATTTTATTTAATGGTTACATTTTTTTCGGTAAATAAATGCCAAGTGTGACCGTAGCTTTACGTTTGTATGTATATCTTTTGAATTGTACGAATCCAACATTTATTTGCTGATATCAGCATTAATGTTTGGAATAAACAAAGTTTTGTTTTTAATATACCCTTTCAACGTTGTTGGTGTAGCGTATATAAACAAATCACTGAATAAATGCTAAATTTTTGTTGAACTTCTTTTGATTGAACTTATGTACCTAAATGTTTTTAAAAGCATTAAGGAAAATTGTGTCGCTTGCTAAATCATTCTAAAGGTCTTATTTCAACATGAGAATTATTTCTACATACATATTTATACTTTTGTTTGAAAACAATTAAGTATAAAGTTCCAATTCGCAGATTTTATTTACATATTTTGTTTCGCTTCAAAGGCATTCAAAAGTTGCAGTCTGGACAGAGGACCAGCCCATATACGAGTACATATTTTAACCTAAGTGTTTACTTCTTAGTTACTAATATATAACACATATGTACATAGTATATTTATTTATTCTAAAGATTTTATTGCTTTCCATCAACAATTTATAAATTTTAACCATAAAAAATACTACACTTTTAAAAACAATCATTATTATGCCCTGCACCACCAAAGTTGGGAGGGTATATTGGATTTGTGCTGATGTTTGTAACGCCCAGAAATATTGGTCCAACACCCACCTTAAAGTATACCGATCGACTTTGAATCACTTTCTGAGTCGACTTAACAATGTCCGTCCGTCCATCTGTCTGGCTGGCTGTTCATCTATAGCTTGTGCGCAGAGTACAGGTCGCAATTTTGAGGATATTTCAATCATATTTGGTACGTGAAATTTGTTCGGCCCAAGGACAGATGGGATTGAAACTGGTGAAAAACTGTCTATTATTTCCTCTGACCCCCATACAAATGTCCTCCCGAAATTAGGGTTTAAAGATCATAATTGTTTGAATTATGCAAGTATCCAAAGAAATTTTACCACAAATGAGTGGTAAATGAAGCCAAATCAGATCTACAAATTGTGTGCACATCGGTCCATAATTTAACATAGCTCCCATATAAGGCCCACTTCCGAAAATCACTTTAAAGAGCGTAACTCACTTAAAAATGTCGGTAGCCAAATAATATTGAACACAAATATGTTTCTTATATATAAAAAAAAATATGCTACAATTTTATGATGATAGGTCCATAATTAGTCGAAACTTCCATATACCGTAATTTACTTTAACCTCCACAAATCTTTTAAAAGTATTTTTATCGAGATAAAGTATAACATACATATATAATATTTATATTCACAAAAATCATGACACCTTATTTTTGGATGATCGGTAAATAATAGGTTATATCTCCCATATTTCTGAAAAGTTTTTCATACATATACTGGGTTTAGGGTATTATATGGTCTGGCTTGACCGACTGTACTTTTTTACTTTTGTTACACTTGAGAGTTTGTGTAAGTGGAGATGTGTTTTAGTTTTCTGAACCTACATACATATAGTATGTGTGTGTTTATTTGAGAGAGTTAATGAGTTATAAGTACATATTTCATAATTACAAATTTTAATTGCCCATGAATAGGAACATGCTCTCTCTCTTTAAATATTGAAATAAAATGATTTGTTTAAGTTCTTATTAGTTTCGTTTTTATTTGTATTAAACCCTACATTAAATGAGGAAAATATATGAGTTGGCATCGATGTTTGTAATGCCCAAAAACAAATAGTACTGCATGTATCCTTAAGTAAATATATGGACTCTGAACTCTGACCTTACTGATGCTTGGTTTTCACTATGTCAGTTTTGTTGTCAAATTGTCTAAATTGTTATGAAATTACCAACAATTTGGACAATTTGACAACAAAACTGACATAGTGAAAACCAAGCATGAGATGATTTAAACATGTATGTAACTCTCTCCGTGCAATCCCATAAATGTGCCCTGCTGTCGCCTGCTGTGGTGAATGTGTTCAATGCTTTACAGGCCAGGACTTCTTTTACCCAAGAGCGTTTAGAAAAACTAATAATTTTCTAGATGAATCAAAACTTTGTAGGTTCCGTTCTAATGGAAAACAAGTAAGAAAGTATTGTCGGTCAAGCCCGACCATATAATGCCCTACACCTATATGTATGGAAAACTTTCTCAGAAATGGGCGATATATGAGAGATATGACCTATTATGGACCGATAATCCAAAAACTTAGTGCCATAACTTCTGAGAATATACATAAATATTATGTATGTATGTTATACTTTATCTCGAAATACTTTTAAAAGATTTATGGAGCTTAAAGTGAATTACGGAGAGAGTCTTATATGGGAGTTTCGGCTAATTATGGACCGACCATTGGATACCAACATTTTTAAGAGATTTATTGTCGTTAAAGTGATTTTTGGAAGTGTGCCTTGGAGCTACGACTAATTATGGACCGATCATCATAAAATTGTACCATATTATTTGTATATACTCGTATACGAAACATATTTGTGTTTAATATTATTTGAATACCGACATTTTGAAGAGAGTGATGCTCTTTAAAAGTGATTTTCGGAAGTGGACCTTATATGGGAGCTATTATCAATTATAGACCGATCTGCACAAAACTTGTAGATGTAAGTCGTCTTCATTTGCCACTCAATTGTGGTGAAATTTGTTTGGATACTTGCATAATTCAAACATTTATGACCGGTAATACCCCTATTTCGGGAGGACATTTGTATGGGGGCTAAGTGAAATAATGGATCGATTTCCACCAGTTTCAATCCCATCCGTCCTTGGGCCGAAGAAATATCACGTACCAAATTTTATTGAAATATCTTAAAAATTGCATAAATAAATAATAATAAATATTTTTATATTCAGATCTCAACAACTTAAAGTCTCCAAGTTATTTACCTTATAGAATTTAACTTTACCATAAACATTTGTGAATGCTTAAAATAAAACATTTTTTATGTTACCAACCACCAAATCATTTTATATATTAGTTTAGTGATGGTAGGGTATTATACGATCGGTTTTCCTTTTGTTATTGTTGTTACGTGCAATTAAGAATTGAAAACTAACACAAATGCGTGAAAATAAGCAACACAAAGGAACTTTTCTTGATAATTACAGTAGAGAATAAAAGTTTTCGTACACAATCAGGAAACATTTCAAGAAAATGTTTAGAATGTTTATCTTTTAGGGGATTAAATAAGACAAAATTTACAAATGTGTTTTAAATAGTTACGGAAAGAAAATAAATGTTCAGACTTAATCGTAGCAGAAGTACAAACAGTATTTAATAAAATAGTATATTTTTCGGTCATCTTGTCGTTATCAGTTTAAAGAAAACTTTATTAAAGACTTGAAATATATTAAGTCCTCAAGTGATGTTAATAGGAAACAGATTTCCACACTTTGTCACACAACTATTTAATATATTTCCACTGACACAAACAAAATAAAGGTCTTTGTCAAAACGAATTTTGTAATAGACAACATTTTACACCATAATTATCGCAAGAATGTGACTGGCTGGCTTCATAAATGCAGTTTGCAATGCAACACTGCAATGCGTACTGTTCATAAATACAGTGCACTCAAGCTATGTATAGAGTCTATACTATAGACGATTGCAAGATCTAGCAATATGCTAGCAATGTACTGACATTGAAAAATTTCTAGCAAAAGGTAAATTGTCAATGCTTTTTCTTACAACGTTGGAAGACAAAAATTTTAAGTTCAAACAGTTTCTGAACATTTTTCCGACAATGTTGTAAGATCTAACAACTGTCTATACAAAGCTTTAGTTTTAATGATGCCACAAATTCATTATTGCATTTCAATACTTTTCAAGGCGCAACATTTGTCAAAATGTGTGCATTGTTTTCATTTGTGATTTTTTGTGCTTAGTAAAGTTTATTTTTACATTTTTCTCGGCGGCAAAACTAAAAATACATAAAAACAAGTTAATTTGCGATAGAAATTCAAAAAGTTATATTTTATCGCACACGGAAAAAAACTAAGTTTGCGCGTTCATAAATGCACTGAAATTTCATTCTTTGACAAAGAAGTGTTGCCATAAAGTATTGCTTTCTTTGAAAAGAAATTTATTAGCAGTGTTGCATTTCAAACTGCATTTATGAAGTCAAACTATTGTTTATCTTGTCTTCGACAGACAACCCTTTGGCATCCATTTTACTAGTAACAGAATTTTACAGAAGAGAACTTCCAAGACTTTATCAGTCATCTTAGGTCGTCGTGTCGCCATAAGATTTTAATAAAAGACATACATATTTCTCGCTCATGCTTTTTAATAGGTTAGGTTAGATTAAATGGGCCGTCAATCAGGAGTTAAATTGACTCACTTGGGTTCCATTCTAACACCTGGAAGCAGAAGTTCAGAGAATAGGAATAAACTCAGAGGCTGACCAAGTCAAAAATTATTTAACCATATCATCTTGATTTACGTATAAAATCATCTAGCGGTCTGACGCCTATTTCCGATAGATTTGTCAAGTCGTGAAGACTATTCAATCTATTATTTGCAAGGGCCGGATATTGACAGAGGACAATCTCATTCTCTGTTTCATAATGACAACTTCTACAGAAATCAATATAAGAGAGATTTAACCTCCTAACATGAACACCGATCACACAGTGACCTGTGATCACTGTTACTACATTTCGTATCCGATCACGTGGAATGTATTTTAGTGTTGCAGTTCAGCGACAATTATAGTAGGACTAAATGACCCTTGCCGTCGCACAGGTGGTCTCAAGCGACCAGAGTTCATCACGAACCCAAAGTTTGTACCGCGTAAGAGTTAAGCTCCTGTCTTGGTCAATGAATCCGCTATACAGTTCCCTAAGATATTTTGATCTCCCGGTATCCTGAAGAGTTCTACTCAGGAATGTCTTCCCATTACCTTAAGAGATGCTCGGTATATTAAGACCACGTAGTAGTATAGACACCGAAAAGAGTTTTATGGACGACCTGACTAATAATATAAATACGAATATCTGCACCGAATATTCGATAGCCAATATTCCTTAGCCAATTTGTTTCAACAAGAATACATTGGTCTTGTGGTCTTAAAGAGACCCGTGTGTCCGTCCGTGCTTTGTAAAAGCCAACCCCACGCCCCTATTCGATTTTGAGCCAACTGTGAAGATTTCAAAAACGTTTTCCTGAGGAGATTGTATATAGGATTGTAATCAAAAAAACCCAGGATTGTAATTTTTAAAATTCTGAATTCTGGTACTATCAGGCATGTTCTGAAAATCACTTTTTCGTAAAGTGATTTCAAATCACTGAAAAGGTGTTCTGTGTACAAAAATTATTGAAAACTCGTGATATAAAACCGGTCACCTAACAGTCTAATGATTTCAAATCACTTAGAGTTTTTTAAGCATTTTTCATTGAACTCTTGTAATAAAATTATCACAAATACTTAAAATTATTTGTTCTTTATTTGTTTTTTAAATAAAACGAACTATTTTACACAGAAAAAACTTAAAATTTATGAATTTAGTAAGATGTTGTATTTTTTGCGGACCATTTTTTTTTTTTTTTTTGATTTGGATACATTTTTCGTGATTTCTTTTTTAGTAGTCAGCTGATATTGTTGATCAAAATATTTTGGTTGCCAGAGTAATAAAGTTTTAAAGTCGTATGGCATATGACTGATTTATTAAATTAAATTATACACTAAAATGAAAAATTTATCAAAATTGTTGAAAAAAATAAAAGCAGTCAATAAATATATATAATTTAATATACAAATGTAAAAAAACAAGTGAAAATTTTATTGTAAACAAAGAAAATCAGTTGCTAGCTCGTGATTTAGAACAATGAAAATCACTACTAAAAATTAAAAATCTCGTGATTTTCAGAACACAAAAATATTTCTCCCGTGATTTCAAAATCGTTCGTGATTTAAAATCACCGTGATTTCAGAACATACCTGTATATATAATCATGCCCGGTTTGGCTGATCTAAACAACTTCATGGACATTATAATATTAAACGTTTCAGTAGCTATTTTTAACAAAGTGTACGCAAACAATTGAACTCCACTGTATTTTAATGCACAAACACACACACACGCGCATTTCAAACATAAATACACAAACTGAAAGATCGCAGCAACGCTATCGTACAATATGTTGTCAAGATTTACAAAATTATTAAGATTATGTTGAATTTTTTGTTGAGCACACAGAATTCTTTCACTGCTCATAGGAGCAACAAGCCTACTATTGTTTTTTGTTTAAATAAAACTCTAAACAAATTTATAATAAAATCAACTCTTTGCATATTTTTAATTAAAATTCTTAGCTAAATCATGGATCTACAAAGCCGACAAATCTGCAAACAACCCAAGAGAAAGGAACTGATTTTGGAAGCACGTCACTCAAAATGCATGTAAGTTGTGAAATTCTATAAAAACGAGGTAAATTCGAAAATCCGGTACAGTTATACTTAGAAATATATGAAAATGTAACTAGATTCTTATTTACAATATATAAAATAATAAACAGTTTTGTTATTGTTTGAAAACCGCAAAATTTTCAGTGAGTCCTAGTGTGTGGTCTTAGTGTGACCTGATTGTGCTGTACGGTGGTTTTATTATAAAAATGTTTATTTGTAATGGGAAGGAACATAATTCTAAAAAAATTAAAATGAAATACGAATTATTATTATGAGCGAAACTTTGTAAAATAATCTAATTTTTGCATCAGTCATTTCAAATTTTAAGTTGTGATATTTGCACATGTACATAAATCAAATATATGTAAAAAGTAAAAGTTTATATTCGGCTGTGCCGAATCTTATATACCCACCAACAAATCACCTATTATGAGACGAATGTCATAATATATTTTACCGTAATTTTTTTAACTTATTTTAGGTTTATTTTGGCTTAGGAAACTGATTTTGGTTTTTTGAAACGTCAATGGAACTGGAGCTTGTATAGGAACTATGGCCAATTATGCACCAACTTTCACAAAAGTCAATACTATAATTTTTACATACCTATAACTGATCTGTGTAAAATTTCAGTTCGATATGGATGTTTATCTAGGTTAATAAGTTTTCGGGAGTAGTCCTCATAAGGGAGCCGATCATCATGACATTCTGCACTACGATTTGTTTGATATGTAAATGTGAATTATTTGTGTTGAATTTTAACTTAATAGTGATTTTTATAAGAGATTTATGTGAATTTAAATGATTTTCGGAAGTGGAATTTATATGGTGGCTTCGATCAAATATGGAGCGATCGTCATAATCCATATATGTAATATTTTGATATTATATATATGGAAATATTTATGATATCGTCCAACTGTGTCAAATGTAAATTTGCCGCTGATGCTTATAATTGATTTAAAGATAAGTAATTTCCTACAGTACAGTTGGTCAAATATAGACCGATCATTTGATAAGACATTTGAGATTATTTTTGTTGAATTTCAACGTGATAGTGATTTTTATAAAATATTTATGCGCATTTAAGTAATTTTCGGAAGTGAACTTTGTATTAGGCTATGTCAAAATATGGCCCAATGAAAACAAAATATCGTATTGAGGTTTTACTTGGCATGAAACTTTTTTTGGCAGAATTTTTAATGGATACGTCTTTTCTATAGGCATTCATGTGCCATAAAGCCATACTCCGCCAAGATATTGTTATGAGGGCTATGGGAAATCGTGAACCGATTCTTACCATTTCCAACAGAACTTTTTCTTCTACGAGTAAAATAGAAATAAATTGTGTAAAATTTCATGATATGATCATCTGCATTATATTTGAAGATATTAGCAAAAAAAAATATGAAAAATATCGAGGCTTTCTGAAACTTTATTCTATAACTAGGATCCTATTGATTTTGGCCATTTTCTATACCAAACATTTCGGTAGATCAAATAAGCTGTGGCAAAAATTTAATTGTTTTATGTCGTTTTTTCGGAGACGTGCAGACATGGCTAGATCGTGTTAGAATCTTATAAGGAAGGACCCAGAATATATAGATTTTTTGGGAGGAGAGTATAACACTTAACCACAATTGTAATTGAACAATTACAGAATATTATGACCCAGTTAGAAAATATAACACATTTGGTGTCAATCACCAAATCGACATACAAGTGATGGGTTTCGATTTTCAAAACGAATCGTATTGAAATTGAAAATCTGAAATACGGGCTGCTTTTTTATGGAAATAATCCAGTAGTTGAGAAATCATATTTTAAATCGAATAAAAAATCGATAATTTTGAAAGCGATTGATCTGATCTGATTTATGAAATTATTGAGGATTGACTTAATATTCAAATCCTAATTAATGCATTTAGTTTTTTACTTAAGAAAACCACCTTAATTGAGCAATCTTGAGGAACTTTGCCGTTTATAACAAATTGTACTAGAACCAACACGATTTGGAGTTATTTTTATCATGGTTGTCTACATCTCAGTCGATTTTTAGAAGGTTAACTGAGTGGAACAAATGTTCCAAAGTACGGCCGTTTCCGTACCAATTGTAATTAATCTTCTTCTATTCACTAGAGTTTGAAAGATAATAGATTTAGATCTGCTTTAAACCCAGCTGTAGATTCTTTCAAAGCCATAACATTTGCGCCAATCATACACATGTTTTTATAAAATATTTTTGTGAATTTTTGAAAATGTCAAAGAGAAAGTGGGCTGCTATTTCCATTTTGGCCACATATATTTAAAATGACAATGAGGAAGTAAAAAAAGTGGGTGCGTAATGTGTGTAGTCTCCTGCTGTAGACTTTCTTTGCCTACGTGGTTTAATTTCATCAAAAACACGGGAGTCATGAACCACGACTTCACACATATTAAACAGTTTTTATCATGGTGAAATTAATTTACAAGGTGACAGCATAGCGCCAGCTGATTATTTTTTGCTCTATTAGTGAAATTCTTGATATCATGAAAATGTCAAAAACAGGTTTACAAATAGTCAAAGTTTATATTAAAAAGTTAAAAAATTATTTTGTATTTGAAAAAGTGAGTTTTTGTCGCCGTTTTATCTGCGTAAAATACATACTTAGTTTAAAAGTGTTAAATAACTATTTTATATTAAATAGTGTGTTTGTTTATTGAGTTGTTTTACTAAAAGTGTTAGTTTATTTTTGGTATTGTTTTATTGTTTTCTGTTTGTATGTTTGTTTTCTTAATTTTATGCCAGATGTTTTTGACAGTAACGAAAGTATTACACAATCAAAAATACCTGTTGTTCTTGCCTTTTTGTAATTGTTGTAGCAATGCTGTCACCTTGTAAATTAATTTCACCATGGTTGTGTCAAAAATTCTTGCTGCTATATATTTGTGACGGCTGCATGCGCATGTAAAAATTTCTCAAATGTCAGAATTCAAATGTAATAAGGAAGTACGCAGCATGCGAAAAAAAACACATGTGTGCATGTTTCTACAAAACAGCATGCGCACACATGTGAATGTGTACTGCATGTGATTGTCACAAAAATTGGTAGTATGTCGTTGCCAATGCAGCTTCATGGTGACGTAAAATTTACGTCAGAGCCACATGTGAATGTGCAGGCTTAATAGTACAACATAACCTCAATAGTATTCGGCTACTACATGTGCAACGGCGAGTGTCTTATGGTCTACATACATTAGTTGTGGGTAAATTGTTCAGACGAATATTTTGCGGGAACTGTAGTGTAATTTAGTAGCATTTATTATTGGCCCTTACAACGACTTCTCGCGGTTTTGTCATATTAAGAAAGATCTGTTAAAAGCCTGCATTTTCCACTTGCGTCTAAATATTTTGGTGTTTAGTTTGTGGCTACTCATAGTTGGGTATTGGTTATTTATTTCCTTTATCCTTTTTAGACATCTGTCAGTGGTTTTCTCGCATCCTTACAATAGGTTTGATTTAACATTGAAGATACATCTGAAGTTTTCCTTACTGTTTTTAGGAGGTAAACAAATGTTTCGCACTGTTCTCGATAGCCTCATTCAAACACCCCTCCGTTATGCTTCCGAGATAGCAGAAAATGCCAACAACATCAAGAGTGGTGTGGTTTATCCAAAGAGATAAACTGTTGTCAGTATTTATTTAAATTAATCTTCAATCCAATCCACGCTATCGCTTTATGGAACAAGTCTCTAAAAGTTTGTAAGACTCCTAGCCACCTGTAGAGGCTTCATTGCATGTCACTGGAATTACGTTGCCGTTTATCATTGTCATCTCAAAAACGATATTAAATAATAGAGGTGACATACGCAACCCAGTCTATCCCTGGTTTTGACTTTTATATAACGTTGAGTTTGTCCTCATGGATTACTCTACATGTTAAGTTGCTGGAAACGCTTTTGACTTGTTATATTCCCTCCGACAAGTTGCCTTTTTATGGTATTTAAACATAATAATTCCATATTTTAGATCATAGCATTTCTGCTGCAATGTTGTCGATTCTTTTTGGTATACGCATTTCCAATATGGTTCACTATTTCTCCAACCGTGGCCAAAGAGATGGAAATATTTGAGCGAAAGGTACTAAGGAAATGCATAAATAGAAGCTACGAGAACTTAACTAAACGTTTTTCAAACTCCTACATCTATGAAAATGCTTCAATAATACCATTCTGTCAATATGCCATGTCCCTACAAAAAAATTTGTAGAAAAACTTGCCGCTCATGACAATAATTTGATGAATCTTCGAAGCCGAAAGGGACATAAATTGGTCAACTTTCGTATATATGTCTCCGGTTGGTATCCTGACGAATCACGATTATGATGAGAATCAACAGTACGACCTATCA
The DNA here is from genome assembly GCA_916048285.2 of Bellardia pandia. Classification (NCBI taxonomy): domain Eukaryota; kingdom Metazoa; phylum Arthropoda; class Insecta; order Diptera; family Calliphoridae; genus Bellardia; species Bellardia pandia. The sequence continues at coordinate 92,429,981 of OU696531.1, read as the reverse complement.
AACTTTTATAAAAAGTCTCCTCCGAGCTCCCATAGGGGCTAACTGAATCTTTATCTGATATGTGATATTTTATTTTTTTTAATTGAGTGTTTAATGTACATTTATGCTTTTGATTGCTAACTAATGGTATATTCAAATACTATTATTTCATTAATAACTTGTTACTTATTTTGAATTTTATTGATTTTACATTTGTTAAAAAACTCCGTTTAATATTGTTTTTTTTTTTTTAACTTTCTGTGATTTACATTTACATATATATGTTCTCTGTGTTAGGACACTTTTGGTTAACAGTTTTGTTTATTTAGTTTTAAGTGTTGTCTAATTATTAATAGCCTGTTCGCCGATCTCGAAGGTTAACGTTCGTTAGATAAGACTTAAGACACAAACTTTTTATCCTATCTATTTTTTTACTCAATCAAGTTTGTCTATTCCACAATCAAGTTTATGTCTTAAGTCTTATCTAAGCGAACGTTAACGTTCGAGATCGGCGAACAGGCTATAAGTCTTTTTTTTAACAGATATTCGCTCTGTAGGATATTATCAATGCCGGGAGTAAGCATTATTTAACTTTTGAAAAACACGTACCCCTAAACATTTACTTTGTTAATACAAGCACGTAGCTATTACTATTATTGTGTATTAGAATAAGACTATTACAGTTCTAAGAATATTACAACATTATACTGTCGATTTGTACATCATTGTATAGTATTACTTAAGAAAAGAAGTCTCAATAAACACTTTACTTACTTACTTACGTGTTGATTCTTTTTTTGCATAACTATAAATACATAAAACTTTTCTTAATTTTGCAAGTTAAAGTTAAAGTATAAAAATTTAATCTACATACATGTATGAGAAACGAGCAAAAAATCAAATATTATTTAATAAACAAATTATTATTTTTTGCTTTACCTCTTAAAAGTTTATAATTTAAAATAAATTAGTGTTTCATAACTAAAAAACTAAAAAATCTTTTCTAGCGCTTTTATTGAAAAACCCGATATAAATACACTGAAATTGAAATAACTTAAAATAACAATATGCTCAAAAAATTAGACTTTAATAATGTGTTAGACCATCAAAAATTCAATCAGACATACTATTCGCCAGACTTATACTTATATTTTTAGAAATAGATCTCTAAGCACTTATAACAGCTTATTTTAGATGATATATGCTTTCATATTATCGGTTTTCAGCATAAATTCAACGATTTAATATTCCCCAAAACTTCTCAATGGGGTTCTGATATGGAGAACAAGTGGGCCATTTAAGTACATTAATATTTTTCGAAGACAAACATCCCTTTGTTTGACATGTAAAGCGCCCTGGAGACAATCAAATAAACTCGTCAATCAGTGCATATGTGTGAGTGTCGTATGCTCGTAGCTTTAAAGGAGACGTACAAATAATCACGACAATCACCATTTGTATTTTGACTTCGTAGCGTTCGTATCAAATCATGTCGTCGTCGGATGATGATTTATTGTTAATAATTTATTGTTAAGTTTTGGTAATTTTCAACAAAACGCAACAAAAACTTTTGCTCGTCGATGCACTTTTGCATTATGTATTTCCAAAAATTAAACACACCGTTTTTTTTTCTTTTTGTTAAACACGTAAAACACAAAATATGTAGTTATGTATGCATGTATATTTTTTTTGTCAATCACAACCGGAGAAGCTCAAATAATCGGCCGTAAAATAAAAAAAATCCAAACTTTTTAATTTTCATCATTACCGACAAAAATTACGATTGCACGCACATTTTGTCTTCCCAATAAGCTCCGCAAACCATCAAACACCCGCCTACGAAATTTATCGTGGTTTCTTCCAGGTCTCTTCAATAGCTGTTGAAACTATCTGGACCAGCTTTTGCCGAGTAATATTCTGGGATTGTTTTAGCAGTCTACTTATGGTTAATTTGTACACATTTTCATCACAATCATTAATAACACTGTGCTAGTTGGAAAATGTGACAAACGGGGCACCTGGCGGGTTAACCTAATTCGGGTACGCTGAATCCAGTGGTGCTAACCGTTTTTTTAGGTTAGCTCGTTTTTTCGAAATATACCGTTATTTCGAAAATGGAGGAGGTTGCACAACATATATTCGCGTAACTCAAAAATGGTTGAGTTTATTGAATAAACTAAAAAAACTGAAATTCCGCAATGAAATAAGGTTAAATTTTTTTCCAATATGCGCAGTCGTTGTAAAACATATTTTTTTTTTTGACCAAAAAAATAGTTTTTTTTTAGCAAAATTTCAAAAATTTTGTTTTTTAAAACGGCAAAAAAATTGAAAAACGCAGCTGTGCTTCTAATTTTTTCTGCAGGTATAGCAAACAAAGTTGCAAACAAAACAAGACATAAACAATTAAAATCTGTCTACGACTTTTGATTTTATTCACAAAAGATGAAATAGATAATAACCAGACGAAACTTCAAAAATTAAAACATTTATTTTTGTTGTTAATTAAAGTTTAAGTTTTTATTTACAAATTTATTCTTCTTCCTCCTGCAGATTCCAACAAATATCCCCTAATAGCGAATCAAGTTGTTTGCCACTATACCAGTGTTCGAGTCTGGCTGTTACTTGGTGAAATCTCTCGCCATGTTCATCAGACTCGACTGGTGATTGTTCATTAAATTTTTCTGCATGACAATGCAAAAAATGTATTTTCAATGACATTTTGACGTTTAAGTTTTTAAATGCGGTTAGCATATCTCCAATTAAAATTCGCCAATTTTCAGACCGATGATATTGGAAAAAAAATTAACCTTATTTCATTGCGGAATTTCGGTTTTTTTAGTTTATTCAATAAACTCAACCATTTTTGAGTTACGCGAATATATGTTGTGCAACCTCCTCCATTTTCGAAATAACGGTATATTTCGAAAAAACGAGCTAACCTAAAAAAACGGTTAGCACCACTGGATTCAGCGTACCCGAATTAGGTTAAACCGCCAGGTGCACCGTTTGTCACAAAAAAAAAAAGTGTCAAATTCTAGCACAGTGTAATCTGACCAATACTCTTCTTTGTTTTGCTGGCACAGTTTATAATTCTGCTATTGTCCCATTCAGAATTGTATTGTTTGCACAATTTTTTACTAAAACATGTGACCGGTTTATTATTTTTTTTGTTACAATTGCTCGAAACCTTAAGCCACTTTTAATATGAACTGAATTTGGCCTTTTTCAAAATCTCTTAGTTAGGAACTAATATAAAAGTTGATTGTTTAGTAACTTTTTTTTTTGGCAAGACAGTGTAACATGTTACTGTTAAACATGTTCAGTTGGGCCCGTAATTTAACCATAAATTTTTGATTTTTTTTGTCAAAATTCATACTTGGTTAAGAAAGTGCATCGTGCACTTTTTTTATCAAAGCATTGTGTTCAGCGTGGAAGCTGATTTTCTGGTTGAATTGATACGTAAACAAGCACGTAGTATTTGGTGTGAAGAGCAGCCAAGCATTACAAGAACAGTCAATGCATCCCGAAAAATTCAATTTGAATTACGGGCTGGTGGTATCATTGGACCGTACTTTTTCAAAGACGAAGAAGGCAGGAACGTTAGTGTAAATGGCGAGCACTACCGTGCGATGTGTACATATTATTTTTACCCAAATGGAAGAGCTAGACTTGGCTGACATGTGGTTTCAATAAGTCGTTGCCACATGCCACACTGCACGCGAATCAATGGTCCAATGGAGAGACGTATTCGGTAAACATGTGTTTGCACATGTGTTTTTAACAAGACGGTGCCAACATTTATATGAAATCAGCTTTCAACATTGTATTATATATAGATATAGATCGTTTTATCGACTCCCTAAATTTTAATTTTAAATTTTAATCAAAATAATAAGAAATAACATTTATAATTTTGTTTTTTCTAGTATTCTTTTTTGTTTATCACTAAATATAATTATAGTTATGAAACACTAAAAAAAATATTAATAAATTAATTCTCTTTTAAATTAATGGCCACTTCATTTTAGATATTCAAATTTTAGATAAAAAGAGATCAGATTATACTCTTAAAAAATTTAACACTATAAAATTAAATCTGTTTGTAACTTTAAAACTAAAAGCAAACATCAAGTGTAATTATACAAATGCAACAGAGTGTACTTTTGTAGCGCACCTTTTACACTAATGAATTTGGAATATATCGTTGGTTAAGTTATTTTCACGGTTAGAAGTCGATATTTAAATAACATTTTTACTTTTTTTTCGATCTTACATTCGAGACCAAAGCTATGGGTATTTAAAGAAGAGTCTAAACCAACTGCTTCCTGTTATTGTTGGCCACCATAACATTACTTATATAAAAGCAGATTATATGTACTACATATTTACTTTTTGTACTTTCTATTACTTTTTAATAGTAACAAAAGAAATAAGTCCTCTATTATTTAAATATGTCTGCATTGTTTTACACACCACTGTAACTGTATCTTTCCAGAGAAGCTTCCAATCGAATACGCTCAAAACTCAGCCCCAGACTCTTTATGCCGGTAAGTTTTAAAACTGATTTAGCAATCAAAATCTCAATTCAAAACGTTTTCAAATTTAGAGGACGCCACTCTATACACACCACCCAACAAAAACACAACATTGTCCAAAAGAATTAAAGTCAACATTTTTTAAAAGTCAAAATTTTAAAAATTTCAATAATAATACAGATTTTGCCAAAGAAAATAAGTCTGTGAAAAAGTGCCAAACACAAAAAGGCGAAAGTTTTGCAAAACGATTAAGAGGAAAAAATACGAAAAAATCAATGAGACGTGGAAAACTTTCTAAAACAATGGAACATTTAAAAGCGAACGGCTGCAAATGGCCAAATGGTAAAACAGAAGAGAAAAGAAGTAAGACGACCGAAACTGATAAGAATGTTTCGAAACGTATTAAGAAACAAACCAAGGGAAAATGTGGTAATTTGAAAATGAATGAAAATTCAACAGACAATGTCAGATATTCAACAGACGGAGATATTATCTTCTTAAATGATAATTTATGTTTAAATTCACCAACCACTACATATCCGGGTAATTATAAGAAACATTATTGAAAAGCATTTTAAATTAATCCAAATATTTAATCCACCGCAGCAACACAACAAAATTTCCAAATGAATAGAACAGTAACAGCAACTACATTTTATCCTTCAGAAACTTTGAACAAAGCCAACACAAATACTGGGCCTCTTCTAGCCAAAGTTAGCGTAAATGGCAAACAACATTTTGTTCATATCCCTCCAGGAACCACAAGCCACAAAGGCACAAATAGTAGAGTTTTTGAAATGAATATGGCTGAAAATATTGCGAATATCTCAGTACAAAATTCCTTACAATTTGACAGTAAAAATTTGAACAGTTCGCGAGATTTATTAACAAAAAATCATGAAATTAACAAAGAAAATCCTAAAGAATCCATCAGTAATTCCCCGCAATTGCAAACTAACAACATAAGTGAATATGTCAGAGTTCCTGAACTCAACTCTAAGCAATCAACATGTGAAGAGATCAGAAATTATCTTAATTTACAAACAATTTCCAAGAAAAATTCCCGGACATTCACCCAACAAAATTCTATAAAAATCAATGACGAATTAACCTACTCCACAAATCATTTGGAATCAGTTCCAAATTGTCAGCAAACTTTAGACAACAAAGCTAGAAATTCACACAATTCCGCGCTATATCAAAAATCAACATCTGCAGAACATGCCACCATTCCAAATATTGCAAACTCCACAAAACATCCCAAACAATATTTAACAAATGGCGAATTTGAAAATCCTTATCTGCAACTCCCCATTGACAGCTATCTTAACATAGCCACAACTGCCGTGACTGACTTTCAAAACATTGTCAAAACTTCTCTGTCTCAAATATACGACTCTTCACCAATTGATAAAACAATCACGGAAGAGCTAATTAGCTTGAAAAATTCTGTAGAATCTTTTTCTAAATCTATACGACAGTCCTATAATGATCTGGAACTAATGGATTCAAAAACAAACAACTGCATAGCATATTTGAACCGCAAAAATATCAAAGATATACAAATGCAACTGAGGTGAGTTGTTAAATATTGATTTATTATTATAACAAACCGATTTTAAAGCCAATCGAATGCTTATGTTTCAGGAATGGAAATTTTTAATGCATGTATGTATGTACATACATTTGGTGCCAACAAAATGTCTTGTCTTACTGGCGAAAGTTTAATAAGTGCTACAATTGAAGTGTTCGATTGGCAAGAAATCGGGTGGAAAAATATTTGTTTTTTATACTGGTCCTAGTTTTAGTACAAGCACAAACGATTCTAAATAATTAGATTAATAATTTTATAAATAAATATTTATATCTTAACTTTAACTTATGTAAATATTTATGAATCCTTTATTTTGATTAACTATTTAAACAACTTGTCAGGAAAACAAAAATACTGTTATTTTCTACACTTCCATTATAGCAATATCTCTCCCTAATCCACATTAAACAATACGGGATCTATGTTCTGATCATGAAACTATCGATATAACAAACTGCGCTCTTGTAAATCAGACAGTTCGGACAGAACCTACAACAGTTATTATGTGGATAAGCCATCTTATATCTAACAACATATCGGACAGAGGGAAAATTAAGAGTACGATCATAAAATAAACGCATAACAAGATATCTTGTAGAGCGGCACAATCCGTATATATCCGTATATTTTTCTTTTCGAATTTAACCCATAGTCGGACCATATTTTATAATCATGGAAAGGTATTTTTAATCAGACACCCAGTAGTTCCCGAGATATAGGCATATATATTTTCATATTTAAGGGCCCCCCCCCCCCCGAAAATAGGCGTGACCGCCAACAAATTTTTTTGCTGTCATCTCCTCTAAAAGCCATATTTGATGATTTTTTTAGCAAATCCGACTTTTTCCAATTTTTTTAAATAATTTTGCAAATTGACGAAAAACTGTTCAAAGTGAAATGTTGATAAGTTGTTTTATGGAATTGAACCCAATTTGAGCTAATTTTAAAATTATTTTTTAACGGTAGTTTCATTTATTTTATCGGCATCTGATGTTATTTCGTTAACGGTATTTTAAAGATAACGGTAATTTCGGTCTGAATGGAATTAGTAATTATAATGCATTTTAATTTCTGTAGGGAATATTTCTAATTTATAACGAAGTTAAGAACGACATTTTAGCGCTAACGGTAGTTGTGTAAAACGGTTAGTTGAGCGGTAACGGTAGCCAACCTTGGTTTTTATCGTCTCTTTTTTACCATAAAATCATTTTGGATGTAAATTACAAATGAGTGTTCCAGTACTTGCCACAGTTTTGCAAGAAATCGTACTCGTTACTCAACATTTCAGTTTATTTTATTATTTTACTGAGTATTTGAGGCCGTTTCTGATTAAACTCCTGTAAATCTGGGGTATTATTTTATAAAACGTTTTTAAAAGAAAATCATTTGAACTTGTATGCTTAATACATTTCGAAATATTTTCTTTCGAATCAAAGTAAGTTTTCGAAAATGCTTTATTTAGCATCGAGTTACATATTAAATTAAATTTTTTAAAAATTTTTATAAAATTTTTTATTCAGTAAATTAAAAAAGTTGAATATAAGAAATTTGAAAATAAAAAATAGTAGCCACAAAGAATGCTGACGAAGGCTTTAGCAGGCCAGAAAATGCATTACATTCTGCTAGTGTCTCTTTGTATATTTCTATATGATTTTACATTTATGTTTTCCAACGGAAAGCTATGTAGAACATATAACAGAGGTATACAAAAATAAATTTCAAATTATTATGTTTAACTAGAAGTAAACCTTCGAATAAAAAATTTTATAAAAATTTTTACAATTAATACTCGCAAGAGGAAAAATTCTCATTCATTAAATTTTTTATTTTTTTTACACAAAATATCATGTTTTAAAAAAAATAATCACTAAAAATTAATAAACTCTTAACTTTCTTTTCAAGGTCTCCAATTTCCTATTTAAACAAGCCAACGAATTCCGAAGAAACTCCGGAAACTTTAACAATACTCATAGAGGCGTATAAAATGCCAGCAAAGACTATCACCTATAAAATGTCAGATATTATACAATCAAAATTCTACTATACTAACTATAATGAAAGTTCCTGTGACAATTTTGCAGATATATCCAAAGAACAGATAGGAAATACCAGCATAAATCTAAAACGTAAAAACTCAGCAGTGTCTTTAGATTTAAACGAAAATTTAAGCAATACCGAAACAATAAATCAAATTCAATCTGTTCCAAACCCAAACCAACTCATTAAGGAAACAAGAGAAAACTCATTTCAGGAATCCACTAAAAGTTCAGAAAATTTATTACAAACTTTTGTAAAAGACTCAATACAAAAGCCTGCATCAGTTAATCCTTTCAATATTCCTAGAAAAGTTATAACAATGGCAACGAAATGCAGCAATGAAGAAAGCATTATTACAGTTCAACATTTTAAACCAAACAGCTCAAGTCAAATGGAGCCGAGACCAAAACATACAAGAAGAAAATGTTCAACGAAAATGTCCAATATTCAAACGCACAAATCCAATGATAATTCCAACATTAATATTAAACTTAATGCAAACAAGTTAAATACAACTGCCACCATTATTTGCCCCCAAAACCAAGGTTTTGATTCAACATTTACCAATCCTCATAATCTAATTTACACACAAGCAGAGAATAATTGCACAATGTCCAATATTAAAACGCACAAATCCAATGATAATTCCAATATTAATATTAAACTTAATGCAAACAAGTTAAATACAACTACCACCATTATTTGCCCCCAAAACCAAGGTTTTGATTCAACATTTACCAATCCTCATAATCTAATTTACACACAAGCAGAAAATAATTGTGCATCATTATTAATACCAAATCCTTTGCATTTTAATTCATTTACCAATGGACCCAATCCAACAACTAGTCAAGCAACTATATTAAACGCAGATTTATTAACTAATTCTTATAATTATTCACTTGCAACTTATAATTCCCTTTACCACAATCTTCCAGCTGAATCAACTGCAATCCATGGACCCTATTTATATCCTTCCAGGCCTTACCCCAATCCAGAGCATCAAGTGACAAATGAAACTCCCTTACTAGTCACAAATCATCATAATCATTTGAATACTCATACATTTCCTAATACACCTCCAAACTTTATTTCCAATAATCCAAGGCCAGCTTCATATCCCAGGGAATTTCCATCAGTTGGGCTTCATAATTATTCCGAGTATCCAAAAGGTGTTCTAAATATGTCATATTTACAAAGTCCATATAGTTATTATCACTCCTCCAATTTAATGCCCTACAATACTCAATTTTTCGATGTTAATAGTAGAAAATTTGCAGCAACAAATTTCCCACCTGAAAGAGATTTTAAAATTACGAATCCTTTAGTATCAAATACAAAACAGCCAGTGCAACCTTTTCTAAATAGAGTTATTCACTCGGAATTTCAAATGGTTAATTAAGTGGCCCGGGCCAAAATCAAAATGCCTGCTTAATTTAAAAGTTGTATAAATTATATTTTTTTTGTATTTTGGAAGTAATTCGGTATCTCCGGAGCTTTTACAGATATCGTAATAAAATTTTACATGATTAGAGCTGAGGTATTTTCGAGTTGATTTACAGTTTTTTAAGAGCCAGTGGATGGGCCCTTAAAATATCAAAATAGTCAACAACCATTTGAATTCCGAATAAGTTGAATATTTTTTTAAGTAATAATTAACAAACACAAACTGTAAAGCTTATTAGCTTATCTGCAGAAAACCCGCAACCTTTTGACTGATAGTTCAGCACACTATTGCCTAGTCTATCGGGACACTCATTAAAATATAAACAGTCCTTGACAAGATCTACAAAAAAATCGATCTTTTTTTTAGGTTTTTTTAGATGTGGCGGACCTACGGAGGGTGAAAAAAAGTTTCTAAAATATCAGTTATATTTGTGATAAAATTCTAAATAAAATTAAAACAACTAGCAAGCAGTTATCTCTTCTCTATAAAAATTCAACCGCATCTAAATTTCGAACATGTAAAACCGACCATGTTCTTAAAATTTTGACCGAACAAGTGACTCAGCTGGTTTTTACATTTGTAAAATGAAGTGGATGTGAAATTTTCAGTAAGTTTGTGTTCTAAATTTTGTGAAAATGATTTGAAAAATAAAATATCATTTTTAGTTTAGTTCATCGTAGAATAAAAGTTTAACTTTTTGTTTTCTAGAACGCCTTGGAATTGTCTATGACATTTTGTATTTAGCGTGCGAAATCAGCAGTACTGTTATCCCATATGTTAATTCCAGCCCTTATTGGGCAATTACTTGTAATAGCCACCCTAGAATCCTCCGGCAAACCCAGGGGATTTAGAAATACAATTTAAAAAGTATACAAATTCGAACGATTTCCTTTTCGAATCGAAATACACAATAACCCCCATGGGTCAATCCTAAGAGTAACTTGATACCTATAGTCTGTTCTGTATAATAAACCCAGCACAACCCAACAGTATATAGACTTAACAGCCCATGCTCTCTACTGCCCCCATCTAGTTTCGATTCATGACTAAGAATCATATTTGGTTGCAAGTCCCAATTCTTCCCTAATGAATTGTTTCAAGCATAATTGGCATTGATTTAATATTTGAGTCTCTCCCGTGTATTGCTTTTAAAATTTAATTTGCAAAACAAATACCCAGTAAGTTTGTCTCTGTCTTAATTTTAACAAGACTCCTAAATTCGCTGACAGGAAGACATTTAACTGTAGCTGTAGACGTAACTGTAGCTGCTCAATCTGACATATACTATGAAGAAATTATCTCCATCCTCAGCAAAGCTACTATCATACGGTAATTTGCCACAAAATTCCTCAGGACGAGATCGATAATACCCCTGGTGTTTCCCTGGTCTCCTTCCTCTTGTTATAGGCCCAAATTTATAAACCAGGAAATTCTGGACCCATTTATGGTACATTTAATGGCATATTCATGAGAACAATATGACAATTAAACTCAATATTTTATATTATGTATTTATATTCATGAATAGTCGTATGTTTTATTTTTTTTTGTTTGTTTTTTTTTTTTTTTTTAATATAATGATTTTTTTGTGTTTTATTTTTATATTATTTAAATCTAAATAGAAATCTAAAAAAAATAAGTATGAAAATGTTATAAATATTATTTTAAACAAAATAGTAAAGTAAACTTTCTCAATCATTGCAACAGAAATGTTTAATAGAAAATATAAAAAATAATTTTAAAACTTTTAACACAAAAGTAAGTCTTGCTTAATTTAAAAGAATTGTGTAAAGATTTAATTAAGTTAATAGATTATTAATACTAAAAAATAATATTAAAAAACAAAGCAGAATAAAACCATAAGTATTTGAAACATAAATTAATACATTTGATTTTTTTTAAATTATAGATGTATAGTTATTTTCTTTTAATATTACTTTTTACTTTTACTCTGTTTTTTACTTAAACTTAAGAACTACAAAAGATTTTTTTATTACACACTAGAATTTATGTTTATGTTTTCAGTTTTTAGTTTCATAATTCCCAAGATTAAATTTAATTGTGGCAATAATTTTTTGCTTTCAAATTTCCAATTACTGTTCAAACAATAAGTATAGGACGTTGTTATTTGATTTTCAAGCCCTATTTTAATAGTTTCTCATACATACTTATTAAATAAATAGAAATTCAACTTTAAATAAGTTCCATATTCAAAATATTTAGAAAAAAAAAGAAATACATATTATTGAAAAAAAAACAAAGTTTGTATTCTCTTAAAATTGCAAGCCCCTTTCTTACTTATACATACATATAAAGTTTAATAATAAAAAATATTAAAAGAAAAAGTTTTAAATCTAAGAAACAATTTAAATTATTTAATAAAAAAGCATAAATATTTACAGACATTCTTCATTCATCCATTCAACGTCAAATTGCATTACTTATTTTGTGATTTTTTTTTTTTAACACAAAATAATTTTCAAATGATTTTTTAGGGTTTAGTTTTATTGCAATAAAATGATTGCAAAAAGTTTTTCAAATTGCTTCAAAATAATTTAATAAAATGGGAGTTTTCTAAACAGTTTTGGGGTTTGTTGTGTTTGTTTTTTTTACTTAAAGAAAATTTTTGTTCATGATGTTGGTTTGTTTAAAGAGTTGTTGTTTATATATGTAGCTTAAGAATTTTCATCGGTTACATAAATGTAACCTTGTTGTTGTAGTATATTTAAACGTTTTTCCACAGCATCACGATCTGAAAATTAAGAAGAAAAACCAACATTCTTTAATAAAACGATTTTTTTTATAATAATTTTTGTATATTTTAAAGTTGGTTGATTGGAAGTTAAGCTATGTACAGACGGTTGTCAGATATTACAAAGTTGTAAAATCTGGAAATGTGATGGTAAAGTTGGATTCACCCATTCGTTCTGAACAAAATATTTGTTCAGACATATATGCACATATATCGGATTCGAGCAAAAGAGAAAAAAAAACAGAAGAAGAAGAAAAAAACGTTGTAATAACGTTGATGAACGTAGAAATTGTAAACCCATTTCTTTATAAGTATAGTTGGAATAAGAGAATATTCTTAGAGTATTAGGTAAGTGATTCTAGATGCGGGAATTACTTATCATAAAGGAGCATTCAAAAATCGACATATGTATTAAGGGTATATAAGTCTGGCTGTTGCAAGTTGAATTAATAAAAGAAAAGCTGTTAACTAGAGAAAGAGGATGCCCACTTTTTATAACTTTGTAGAATTGAAGTAGAAGTCTTAGTTTTAAATAGTCCCTGAAGTTAACTCCAAGAAAATTACAAACTAGGTCTGAAACAAGGTCATGATCATTAAATCTGATATTAAAGGTGTAGCGAACAATTTTTCTAATAATACCGTCCAGACGGTCCAAACTCCCAGATAAGGTTCCAGACAATAGTTTAGTTTTGACATAAGTAAAGAGTGTGCTAATCGATTGCTGTCAAATTCATTTCTCAATATAATTTAGGCAAAAACTCATTATATTTTGGTTAGCTACCTTTACAACTTCTTCTACAGGACATGTAATCTGGTCCTACAATGCCGGGCATCTCTGAATGAGATGGCGAGACATTCGTTTAGGCATTTAGACATATCTGGATACCGGGACACCAAAATATCGCAAAAAAATGCATTCCTGATTCATTTGCCAGTTTCCTCATCACTCTCGGTTGAGGAAACTGATCAACTGGTGGGAATTCTGCTTACGTCGTGCAAGCGTTGAGTCTATGATGGCTTAAGAATATTATTTAAACTTAAAACTAGTACTTACATTTATTTAAAAGCATTTTATCTTGTGGATGATTACATTTCTGCACCAATGAATGTAATAAAATGTGTGCTGTATTATAGCGTTCAAAACAATTTTTTGTATTACTCAGTAACTCGTCTAAAGCAGCAGCCTGGCACTAAATAAAACAATTAAATTAAAAACATTTATTAGCAATATTTAACTACAACAAAAAATATAAAAACCTCCTACCATATCTAAAGCATAATCGTATAAAATTTTATCGGCTGTAATATTAAATGCATTGGCTTTTTGCAATAGACCAGTGCCATTCAATTTTTTCGATTCAAATAAAATGCTGCGATATTTGGAATTCATGGTTAATAAGGCTAAAAAAAAATACAAAAATGTATTTAGATAAAATTAATTATACGAAAAGGATATGTATAAGTTACCGTTTTTAACATTTGATGAAGGCTTCAAATTGCCACTTCTTAGTTGTTGCGATGCTAAATTTAGGCCGGATGAAAGCAGCTGCAATGCTCTTACCAATAAAACTAATCTCTCGGCTCTCTTACAATGCTCGGGAGCATGCGGTGGGATTTGTGGCTGTTCACTTGAGCCGGCTGCCATAAGGGCGGACAGAGGGGCGCAACGTGAATCAGCCACCTCTTGTATGCAATCGGTGAGAGCCAGAACAAAATTCAACTTGGACAAGGTCTCATTGTGTTCACGATCCATTAGCGTTTCTTCCGACAGTTCGGGAGCATGGAATGCATGCAAATGATGATGGCTATCTGTGGGCTTACCAGCCCCGGCGCCATTAGTATCTAAAAGACTTTGTAAGCCGCCAGTGGCACCCAATTCGGGCAAGGTAAAAGCTCTGGGTCCCAGCATAGGGTGTTGGTTGTTATTCTCCGAGGAGGAACCAGAGCCCAAAGAACCCATCGAGCCGGGCGCCACCATCAGAGTAGGACTGCCCAGGGTTGGTAATTTTGTGAGAGCGGACGGAAGCACTGGTGAACTATGTCCGGAGCGTCTTAAAGGCGATTGTGTCTGACCACCAGGACTCACCTGCCAGGTGCACGGAGCCGAGGGTGGTGGTGTTTCCGATAGCGAGCCACCTGAAGTCGAACGATTTCTACCGATGGGTGGTGTACCAATAGCAAACTGCACAGCTGGTGGTGATATGGAACTAATATCACTACTGACACTTGTCTTACGATGCTCTTGCCTACCCTTAACACTGATGGGTTGAGATCGTGGTATTACCTGAGCTGGTGAAACTGTCGGTGCTGTAGTGGACAGCTTAGGTGACGATACCTGTTCACTGTTCGCTCTATAACGTACTTGATTTTTGTCCAGGGGTGAAACATTGGGTGCGGTGGCCGCCACACCGGGTGCCGTAGTATTTGTAGAATACCGTCGCACTGGTGCTGGTACCGGTTTCGGTTCGGAAATTGGTAAAGTACTAGGTCTGGGAGGACTGGACTGATTTTGCATTGCAGCAATAGCGGTCAGTTGTTTAGTGGAATGTCTGTAAAATGTATAATGTTTAGTTTAAATAAAGAAAATTTAAGTAAAATTATAAAGAGAAAACTTACTTCTTTTCATATTCAATAACATTTTGATCTTCTGGAAGATTTTTGGGTACTAATACAAAATCATCAGAATCATCATGTGATCCCGAAGATTCGGTATTGTTTTCACTTTCACATAAAATACCCACATTTGTAATTGTAGCACAAATGGCAGGATTTTCAAGCACCGAAACTGTAATAAAGGATATAGAATTGTTAGATTATGATTGGAAGCTGGAATAAGATATAAAAGTTAAATAAATATATGTACATATAGAGTATGAAGAAGAGGTCTTTAATTTAGCTATTTCTTTAAAATGCTTCTTCAATATACATATATGTAATTCTAAAAAAATATAGGTAACTAAAGGTGGATTCACCTATTCGTTCTTAACAAAAAATTTGTTCGAACAATATTTTTTTTATATGAAGTTTGACGTCTCTCTTTTTGAGAGAGAGAAAATATTTTTTACGAACTTGAATTGGTTTAATTTTATATTTTTTCCGGACAAAAGTGAATTGAGTTGCCAATAGGTTTCATTTTTTCATACAAATAAAAATGCCTTATGTATTTCCATGACCATCAGCAAAATCAAGGTTCTTTTTTCAATCATTTCGAATTTATATCTGTGATTTTGAATACACAATACTTTAAAAAAATATAATATTTGTATTTTGACACTTAAAACCCAAAGCAAAATAAATCAATGGCCGCACTTGTAAAACTAATAGATTTTGTTTACATATGGCAGCTTTGATTTTTCAGAAAAATCGTTCGAAATGGGTGAATCGTGCTGCAAAAAACTCTCAGTAAAAAAATTGTTCTCTGGAAAAAAATTTTGTTAAGAACAAATGGGTGAATCCACCTTAAGTAAATTGAACTTGAAAAAGCCTGCGTAGTATGTGAATTTTAACAATAAAGAAAATATACATACATACATATCGTTGGTCTCATGTAGAAAGGCCCTAACTCGCTATTTTTTCGAAATTTGTTTTTTTGCGATTCCAATGCATTTAAAGCAAATACACCTCCTCACAAAAATTTATTGCAATAGTGTAAAAAATAACGCTTTTATAAGCAGTTGTACAAAAAAGTTACATGTTGAATATTATAGTTTCTATTATGTTTTTACCTTCTCCTGTAAAGTTTCAAATATGCGAGTTAGGGCCTTTCTACATGAGACCATCGATATGTACTTTTAAAGCAGTGTCGGGCACACACATACTCACTCATATGTGCTAGTGTTGGAAGCAGCAAAAAACGAACGACCGACAATAATTGTGCACTCAAATAATATTTCAATTGCCAAAATCAAAGACATTTTTTGGACTTTTGTATTTTTATTTGATTTGAATATTTTTTTCAATAACACTTTTTTATTTGTATATATTTTCTTTCGTTGTTAATTAGTTTATCATTAAATTTTAATATTATAATTAACAACGAAAGAAAATATATACAAATAATGAATGTATGTACATAAACATAATGTATAATTAAATATTTTTTGACTTACAATGCGATGACAAATCAAGCATTGTGCATCGCCATCCATGTTTTCTATAAAAAATCATTTTCCCATTCTTCATTAAACATTTTGGTTTGAGTGTACTCAAAAAAATGGGCAGCGAGATCAGACAGCAAAACAGGTTATAGTATACGTGTGTCAACGTCGCGCACACAGAATTTTGTTACTATACACGAGTGTATAGCATTTTTAAAAAACGCCCTGCACTGTTTTAAAGTGTCGGAAAAATAAAATAAACAAATCCAAATAACTTAAGTAGGTATTCAGGGGTGTCATAGAAACCAATATTGTCAGAATTGGTTTTAAAACCGACAAGAGAAAATGCTTTGGTGTCATAGGGCACTGCTACATGTTCAATATTGAATATCAATATATGTACTAGAAATATCTCGATTATTGAATTGAATATTGAAAATGCATTCCATTTTATCGCCACTTTGGGAAACCATCTAAAGCGTCTATTCGGAATCTTGTGACTAAATTTCGCTCCAAATTTACATTACATATTGGACTTTAAATCACCAAAACGCATACGAAGAGTGTGAGCAGAGGAAAATATCGCTGAACGTGATTTATCAATTCGGCGAAGTTCGCAGCAATTGGGCCTCTGTTACTACACTACGTGGAAAATTTTCCGCTAGGATTTGAGTGTAAAGCCTTTTAAAATACAGCTGGTGCAAGGATAGAAGCCACTAAAATGAAAGAGCTGGACTTGGCTGACATGTGTTTTCAACAAGAAGGTGCCACACAGCACGCGAAACAATGGACCAATTGAGAGGCAAGTTCGGTAAACAGTTTATTACACATCTGGGGCCGGTCAACTGGCCGTCAGTCGTGCGATTTAACGCCTTTAGACTATTTTTTGTGGGACTATGTTAATGCTCATGTATATAGGAACAAGCCGCAACGTTTGATGCACTGGCTAATATTGAAGAATTTATTCGATAGATTCCGGCCGATATGTTGGAAAGAGAGAGACCTAGCGTATGAACCATTTGAGGCGTAGCCGCGGTCAACATTTACATGAAATCATCTTTTAACATTGTATTATATTAATCGTTCATACATTTCTCTAAATTGTTTGTTTTTTTTTATCAAATCCGAAAGCACTTAAAAACTCACTCTTTATATTATTTTCAAACTTTAATATTAAAAAATTGCTTTAACGTTACAGAATATCAATACTGCTGAACTAACAATGTCCCTGTCGCATTTTTCCAGCTGACAATTTAACAAAAGTTATTGGAAAGTCAAGGATAGTTAGCGGGGAAGGAAAATCTATTCTTTTCTAACCGTAATAAGATACATATTTCTAACTTTAAACTTGAAAGTTTAAAAATTGCTTTAAAAAAGTCCTATAACAAGACCATTGAAATAACATTCTCCCAAATGAATTTTTCATGCTGAAAATTTAGACACAGTTAGGATAAAGTCAAGGAGAGCCAGCAGGAAAATAAGATCTAAAATTTAGGAGATTCTCTCGTTTATATTGAAATATTTTAACAACCGGAATCCGAAAAATATCCACTTACCAGCATTTTCGTCTTGAAAATCATCATCGGCTCCTTGTTTTTGTTGCTTTTGTTGCTGTAATTGTTGTTGCTGCTGTTGTTGTTCAAGTTGTTGTTGCAATGGACTTTTCGATTTTGTAGGGGGTGTTGTACCCATAGCCAAAGAAGCTGGTATATCACCTACAAAAACAAATACACATTTTCAAAAATATACAAACAATAATATATTACAAAAATATTGTTATAAATTAAATTAAAAAAACTCTTACCTGGTGATGTAGCCTTCCTGCCCTGCAAGAAACGATGATTGAAAAAGCTTTCAAATGAAATTCTGTCCTTGGCATTGCGTCGCAATAAACACAATAACAAATCACGTAATTCGGGCGAGACACCATTGGATATTCTATAAAAAAATAAATAAAAAAAAAATATGTAAGCAAAATTATTGAATGCATTCAAATGCATTTTGTATATACATTGAAATTGAATAAAATATTTTTAGATTTTATAGCTAAAATCTAAAAACAAACCAAAAATATATAATTAAAAAAAATAGATTTGCTTAGACACAACAACTCACTTGGGTGCTAAATTTGCATTTTGTTCGTAATAGAATTTCAATTCATTTGGTGTTTGTGCAAAGAAAGGTGCTTTACCCGTTAAACACTGATAAACGATCGTGCCCAAAGACCATAAATCAGCTTTAGCATCATATTGCAAAGACATTATAACTTCTGGAGCCTTTTAAATAATAATAATAATAATAATAACAATAAAAACCAATAAATAAAATAAACCATAATTCTAACCCACCATATACATAGGTGAACCACATAATGTGGCGGCCATAACGCCTTCATTTAGAAATCGGGCAAAACCAAAATCCGCTAAACAGAGAGAAAAGAACAATAATTAGTAAAGTTATGTATTTTAAAACACTATTTAGCATAAAGAAATATGAAAGAAATACTCATGTTTATTTAAATGAAATATGCCTTTGTTTTTTTTTTTTTTAATGTTGTTAGTTGGTATTTTAAAAATTTACCTATTTTGAGTGTAATCTTTGAGGGTGCTGGCAGTGTTCTGCCATAATTGTGCGATAGTAAAATATTTTGTGGTTTCAGATCGCGATGCACAATTCCTTTGGTATATAAAGCTTTCATGGCACCAGCTAAAAAAATAAAGAAACAAATAATTTATGGAAAATATTGAAAATAGAAATTAAACATGAAATCGCTTAAATTTTTAATTTATTACGAAATTAATAAAGATTTTAGAAAGAGAGTAAAATTAGAAATATTTATTTAGGAAATACAACTACACAGGTTGTAATGTTTCTAAATCAACCAGCAATAATTAATGGCCAGATCTAGCCATATTGATCTCTTCGCTAAGCAATAGTATAAACATCGACCGTAAATCACATCTCCATTTAAATGCTCATACAGTGGTGAACACAAGGTTAGCACACTTGCTAACTGTTGTCAATTAAACCAAATATTTTCTGTTGTTCGTTATTTTTTAAAAACTTATTTATTTATTTTTAAAGCGTGTTACAAATCATCTAACATAACGCCACCCCACGTTTTGTTTTATTAATATGTTGCATTTCGGAAGTTTTCTCTCCAGAATACAACAAGCAGAAAAAAAACTCTGGACAGTAATTTAGCACTTAATACAAATTTTATTCTTATATGTAACATAAACAAAAGAAGAAATTTCATTTAAAACCTATTATCCACATAAGCAAGTGCTCAAAGTGCGTGAGACGTGTTTTGAATCGTTGATGTGCATAAAACTCTACCTAAGTGGCATATTGTCCTCAGCGTATGTAATAATTTTATTTAAAAGCTCCATGCCCAGAAAACAAAGCTCACACTCTCACATTCCCCTCACCGTACTTTATGGTCACAAAATCGGGATTCGACCTGAAAATTATTGGTTTTTTCTAAATACTCTTGGGCAAAAGAAATTCCAGACTGTGAGTGCATTTGTCGCTTGCACTAAACAATGCATTCAAGCAAGTTTTTTCATTCATACCGAATTTTGTACATATATTTGTTTGCTTTTGTTTTTTTTTTTATTTATTTTCTTTTGAAAAACGGAAAAGACTTAAATTTCTGTTTTTTTAATATCTATGTATATAATATATCTATATATGTATATAAAATGGTCCATGTATGTAATGGCATCACGTGAGAACGGATGGAGCGATTTGGCTGATTTTTTTTTCGATTCGAAATTCTCAGGAGACGATTTGTACAGAAAAAAAATTCCGGGTAAAACTCGGAAATTTTAGGTTTTTAATATATTGCCTCCTTTTCACTTATCATTTTTTCTTAATAAGAGACATCTTTGTAGAAACATGAAGAACTGACACCAAAGCCTCCTTTTCACTTCTCATTTTTTAACGGATGGAGCGATTTGGCTGATTTTTTTTTCGATTCGAAATTCTCAGGAGATGATTTGTACAGAAAAAAAATTCCGGGTAAAACTCGGAAATTTTAGGTTTTTAATATATTGCCTCCTTTTCACTTATCATTTTTTCTTAATAAGAGACATCTTTGTAGAAACATGAAGAACTGTCACCAAAGCCTCCTTTTCACTTCTCATTTTTTAAGTATGAGACAATTTTATGAAAACTCAAAGAACTAAATTTTACTGCCTCATTTTCACTTCTCATTTTTTCCTAATAATAGACATTTTTTTAAGAAACTTGAAGAACTGACACCAAAGCCTTCTTTTCATTCTATATGAAATACAAATCATTAGTAAATACCGAGCGAAACCGGGGCGGTCAGCTAATTTAATATAAAAGTTAAGCAAACATAAAAATATTTTTGACTTGTGACGTCACAAGAAGAAATTTTGCTCTCAATATTACTCTCAAAGTTTTCGAAAAATATACCGGACCTGCGCAATGCGTAATCTTTATTATTTGATTCATGATTGTAGACCATCTTTCTTGAGCAAATTAAAATACGTGCCATCTCACCAATGGTGCTCCCTCTAGAGTTCTAGAGTAGAGCTGTGCTTTTGACCCTTAATATTTTGTTTCTTAATATTTTCAAAACTTATTAACACCAAAAAAAAACTATATAAATTTACTTTCACGTACTAAATTATTGACCAGCTCAAATTGCCGATTGCAATTAACCATAAACAGACGAAAATAATAAAATTCAGAAATAATGCAATTAAAAATAACAGAACATACTGATCACACCATAGTGTTACTACCGGCCAAAATTGGAGTTAATAACTATAATCATACAAAAGAAAAATACGTTTCAAAACAGCATACATAAAGTGTGCGAAACCCATGTCTAGCACTGTATATTCCTTTAAGACATTTTAGATTAGAAACAATTTCTATTAAAAATCAATAGAAACTCAACAATAGCATACAACTCTAATACTTTCATCCCAGTTTTATAAATTTTTATTTAAAATTCGTTAAAAAATTAAGTTCATATTTTTAAAAGAATCAATTGATTAAAACATGTTAAAGATCGATTCATACTTAAATATTGATCAAGTTTCAGATCGGTTTCCAATACTTTAAAGTCAGATCTCTATTTAAAAGTAAATCAATCATCTCGATCACCTTGCAAATCGGAATAGAAATGTTTAAACTAATATCTAAATTTTGACGCTTTTTAAATAACATAATTATGTTTGATTGCATTATATTACTAAAAATTTTAAATTTTTTTTAATAACATTTAATTGTGCTACCACTTACCCAATTGTATCAAAAATAATCGAACCGTATCCTCGCTTAAAGTACCCTTGACACTTAAATAATCAGCCAAATCACCGCCATTGCAATACTACAAAGAAAGAAATTATACAAAATTAAAATTTATTACTAACTTGCATTAAGAATATAAATAAAATGTGTATACGATACTCTATAGAAAAGTGAGTAAAGAAATCAAATGATCTTAATCTTGAGAAATTAACAAATATCATTTTAAACTTGACCTGTAAAAATAAATCAAAGTGTAAATTACAGTGTTGCCATTTTGACGCTTTTCGGGTATTTTATGACGCTTTTTTGGTCTCGTTACCCTTTTATTTTTTTCAAATACCCTTTTTTAAAAAATGGTATTTTTTGACGCTTTTTCTATTTTTTTTGGTGCAGTTTTGAAAGAAGTCCAAAAAGTAAATCTAGCTTTCGAGTCAACCAATGCAGATCATGTCAAGCTTTACAGCGATTTATATTACCTGATTAAAAATTACAATCTTTAATTATCTAGAAGGTAATTTAGATGAAAGCGTTAACGAACGAATTTTGTTATCTATTGGCTATCATTCTCTTGCAGAGATTATGAAATAATTGAACAATTTAATAGAATTTACAAAATATCACGTACTCGAACTAAAGCTAGATTTACACGATTGAAATTTTCTTCAAAATTGCTCTTCAAAATGCTTCAAACTCGTGTAAACAGCAAAAATTCTTCAAAATTTATTTATCTAATAGTTATTAATAAATAGTTATTAAATAAATAAATTTTGAAGAAATTTTGCGAGTTTGAAGAGCAATTTTGAAGAAAATTGCAATCGTGTAAATCTTGTAACGAGCAAAGTCGGTATGCCTCGTTTTGCTGCCACCATGTATTGAATTTACTTTTATGTTTTGAATTTACTTATATTTTTGTGAATTTACTTTTATTATTTTTATTATTTCTATTATATTCTGAAGTTAAACTAATATTTAGGTTTAGATTATAAGTTTGAATTTAACGGAAATTTGGTTGGCCACGCCACCTAGTTGTCAAGTGTACTAGTCTACTGCACAAAAATACAACTCGTAATCATACCAGCTGTATTTTTGACAGCACAGTATGTGTGTGTGTATGTGTAGATGACTGTGTGCACAACACAACGGTATAAAAGGGCGAACATCAACTGATGCGAGGCAGTCGGTGATAGAATCGACATGAGCTAAGAGCTGCTTGGAAAGGTGCGGTCACATTCTAAGTAGAACTTTAATCATTAGATATCTATCAGCCCAGGGTAAGAACCACCAAAGAAGGTGCGCTCACATCTTAAGTGGTTTTTACTTCGACATAAGCAGGATAGAAGGGTGGGTACTGCCTGCTGGTTTCCCAGGCGAGTACACATCATTCTTGAAGTGCGAGTGGATACGTAAGAGGGTACGTGTGTGGTTATACCAGGTACCGACTTACCTCTCGCCTACGCTGCCGTCGACGGCTACACGTATCGGCTATATAAATAGTTTAAAGTAGACAATAAAGGCTGATTATAACGTAATAAAACAATTGGTGTTTTATTCATTGGCTCGTGCACCGACCCTGGAACCCGTTGGACTACCCCAGCAGTGAGCGGTAACGTGTCGTTACATTTGGCGCCCGAGCAGGGACCTGAAGGTCCAACAACAACAGTACCGGCAACAACAACAACAACAACAACATTATCAACAACAACAGTACCGGCAACAACAACAACAACATTATCAGCAACCACAAAACCATTAGTGGCAACGGCAACAACAACAGGAGTATTAAACCCGGAGAATCCCACCAAACGGCAAAGATGTTAAGAACCTCGTGGGTCTACTACCTAAAGAAAGATGAATTAATCTGTTACTTACAGCAGTTTAAACAGACCTCGGCGGGCACCGTGGATGAAATGAGGCAGCGGTTTGCCAAGTTTATAGGAGCTGACCATAAGGAAGAGGAGATGACGGAACTTTTGCGTCTACAGTCCCAGTATGAGAATGCCAGACCAACCACCCCGAACCTGCAGCTCAAATTGCCCGAGGTGGAAGTACATGACCAGACCAGCCCGATTAAACCCGAGCCCCCTATACCGTCCCTTGGTAACAGCACCACCCCGATGGAAAAAAAAGACGAGCGTGGCAAAATGATCGAGATAGTCCGTAAATGGGGAATTATACATACCGGGGGAGATGATCCACTGGGATTCATTGAGCGAATAGAGGAATTGGCAGGCATGTACACCATTTCCCTAAATGATGTCGTGGCTGTGCTAACGGAATTGTTCCAAGCCAAAGCTTTGGTATGGCTGCGAAATAATCACCGAGCCTGGTTAAACTGGGAGTCTTTTAAGGCGGATTTTTTGGAGTTCTTCCTACCCGCCCGCTACTTCGAGAAATTAGATGACGAGATACGAAAACGCACCCAACGCCCCCGGGAACGTTTTAAGGATTATGTTCTCGCCATACAAGACCTGATGCGGCACTCCAGTATGACCGAGGAACAGAAGGTGGAAAGAATATTCCGTAACGCACAGTCGGACTACCAATGGTATATTCGCAGGCAAGATTTCACCAATCTTACAGACCTAATCCGGTTGGCTTCCGACTTAGAGTGCATACCTAATCACCCTACGCCCCGTAATGAACACCATCGATCAATCAGCACCGGCGAAAATAAGCGATCCAAAAGGAGACGGTCTCGACGACCTTCCGTCTTGGATGGTAACCCGACGTCCCTTTGCTGGGAGGAAAACAAGTTAAAAGCTGACATCACCATCAACGGGATGATACTGTCGGGCATCGTGGACACCGGGGCCACAAGAAGTTTCTTATCCCCGGCGATCATACAGAAAATACCAGAAAGACCGAAGATGACCACCGTGAATGTGGACGTATTTTTAGCTGACGGCGCCAGCAAGAATATCACGCGGGAGGTCACATATACAGTGACCTTCGGAAATCAGACCGCCCAGAAAGAATTCCTGGTCATGCCCGAAGCTACGGAGAATGTTATCTTGGGAGTGGACTTTCTACACATCTTCAAGACGTCCATCCAATGTGCGGGATTAATGGCAGCCACACGGTCAGAGGTAAGCAATATCCGAGGTAATCTCGCCCGTATAATATCGTTACAGAGTGACCAAGAGGTCATCCGGCAGCGACAGATAGACGAGTTTTTACAAGACGAGCTGGCTAAATGCCAGGAGATAGAGGGAGTGACTAACATAGCCACCCACCAGATCATCATGAGGGATGAACGGCCAATAAAAATACGATACACTCCTCGCAATCCTGCCATGCAGGCGATAATCGATGAAGAAGTGAACAAGTTGTTAGAAAAGGGTTGTATCGAACCATCTAACAGTCCGTACAGTTTTCCCATCACCCTGGTGAGGAAGAAAAACGGGTCCTGGCGGACCTGTATGGATTTCCGCCAGTTGAACGCTAGATCCGTGCCAGACGCTTACCCACTGCCCCGAATCGACACAATCCTAGATCGGCTGCGAGACGCCAAATATGTCAGCAGCATCGATTTGAAGGACGGCTACTGGCAGATCCCGATGGAGGAGCATAGCAAAAAGTATACCGCATTCGCAGTCACCGGAAGAGGGTTGTACCAGTGGCGAGTCATGCCGTTTGGACTACACTCCGCTCCGGCCACCTTTCAGAGAGCATTGGACAGCGTGATCGGGCCCGATATGGAGCCGAGGGCGTTTGCTTACCTGGACGACATAATAGTCATCGGGAAAACGTTCGAAGAACATCTAGCCAACCTGAGAGAGGTTTTCCGTAGGTTACGTACAGCCAAGCTGAGGATTAATGTTGAGAAGTGCGAATTTTTTAAGGCTGAAACCAAATACTTGGGGCACATCGTAACCCGGGAGGGGATCAAGACAGACCCCGACAAGATCGCTGCCATCACAAATATGCCAGTACCAAAGAATCCCAAAGAGCTGCGACGCTTCCTAGGCATCACCTCGTGGTACCGACGATTCGTGAACCACTTCGCGGAAACCTCTCAGCCCTTGACGAAGTTATTGAAGAAGGGTAAACACTGGAGATGGGGAGATGAACAACAGAGTGCTTTCGAGACTCTAAAGAAAAATCTAACCGAGGCTCCTGTACTAGCCTGTCCCGACTTCACAATACCCTTCGTGTTACAAACTGATGCCAGTGATTACGGCCTGGGAGCCGTGTTAACTCAGAACATTGACGGGGGCGAACGCGTAATAGCCTATGCAAGCCGGCATCTGAACACGGCCGAGAAGAACTATTCGGCCACAGAAAAGGAATGCTTGGCCATAGTGTGGGGAGTCAGAAAGATGCGGCCTTACCTGGAAGGTTATGAATTTGTCATCATGACCGACCATTTGGCGTTGAAATGGTTGAACTCCATCGATAATCCGACAGGGAGATTAGCGAGATGGGCCCTGGAGCTCCAACAGTATCAATTTTCAATCCAATACAGGAGGGGTCAGCAGAATATTGTGGCCGATGCCTTGTCACGACAACCATGCCACGTAATCAGTATGTTGCAGACTGAACCTCCGACGACCCGCAGTTGGGTCGAGGAACGTATGGCCCAAGTACAACAAAATCCCAGGGAGTACCCTGATTTCGCGGTGATTAACGGTCAACTCTACCGACACGTCCCTACTGGAACCCACGGACCAGAAGATGTCCCGTGGAAACTCTGTGTCGACGGACACTTACGACGACAAGTACTATCCGAAAACCATGACCAGGCAGCCGGAGGACACTTGGGCGTTACCAAGACTATCAACAAGATATCCACACGATATTATTGGCCTGGAATGACGAAGGACGTCAAAAATTATGTGCGCGGTTGTCCAACATGTCAGCGATATAAAACCCTGCAGCAGGCACCTGCGGGTCACATGCTAACCCGGATGCCCGAAGAACCCTGGGCAGTAGTATGTGCCGACTTCGTGGGGCCCCTTCCCCGAAGTAAACATGGCAATACAGTGCTTCTAGTGTTTTTCGACCATTTTTCGAAATGGGTGGAGCTGGTGCCCCTTAGAAAGGCGACCGCAGAAGGGGTGAAGAAAGCGTTGAGAGAACGCATCATCGCACGATACGGTGTGCCTCGAGTCTTAATCACGGATAACGGGTCGCAGTTCACGTCTGGGCTTCTCAAGAAGTGTTTGAGTGAACTGGGAGTCAAACAGCAATTCACAGCTCCCTACACGCCGCAGGAAAACCCCACGGAGCGGGCAAATCGAACCATCAAGACCATCATCGCCCAATTTACGGGTAACCGACATACTACCTGGGACGAGCAGATACCCGAAATTATGCTTGCCATTAACACTAGCAAATCCGAATCCACGGGATTCACTCCTGCCTATCTGACTCAGGGTCGAGAACCTCGATTACCTAAGGCGCTCTATGATACGGTGACGATCGGAACAGGGGCGAGAAGTCTAGCGCCCGATGAGCGGGCTCAAGAGCTGAGGGAAGTTTTCGATACCGTCCGCAAGAATTTGGCGAGGGCATCGGCAAAACAGAAACGGAATTATGATCTGCGCCGGCGCTGTTGGCACCCGGCAGTTGGGGATAGAGTCCTGGTTCGTCAGCATCCACTTTCCAAGGCAGTAGATAATTTCAACGCAAAACTTGCGCCGAAATTTGAGGGCCCCTATGTTGTCCGAGGATACATCTCACCAGTAATCGTAGAAATCAGCCTAGCAGATAACAGTGATACCCGCACAGCCCACTTGAGCGCACTAAAACCATTCCTTTCACAGGAAGATTAACTAGTGTATTTCTTTCTCTTCTACTCATTCTGGCGTCCGCAGTTCCGGGAGGAGAGAGGATAGTGTAACGAGCAAAGTCGGTATGCCTCGTTTTGCTGCCACCATGTATTGAATTTACTTTTATGTTTTGAATTTACTTATATTTTTGTGAATTTACTTTTATTATTTTTATTATTTCTATTATATTCTGAAGTTAAACTAATATTTAGGTTTAGATTATAAGTTTGAATTTAACGGAAATTTGGTTGGCCACGCCACCTAGTTGTCAAGTGTACTAGTCTACTGCACAAAAATACAACTCGTAATCATACCAGCTGTATTTTTGACAGCACAGTATGTGTGTGTGTATGTGTAGATGACTGTGTGCACAACACAACGGTATAAAAGGGCGAACATCAACTGATGCGAGGCAGTCGGTGATAGAATCGACATGAGCTAAGAGCTGCTTGGAAAGGTGCGGTCACATTCTAAGTAGAACTTTAATCATTAGATATCTATCAGCCCAGGGTAAGAACCACCAAAGAAGGTGCGCTCACATCTTAAGTGGTTTTTACTTCGACATAAGCAGGATAGAAGGGTGGGTACTGCCTGCTGGTTTCCCAGGCGAGTACACATCATTCTTGAAGTGCGAGTGGATACGTAAGAGGGTACGTGTGTGGTTATACCAGGTACCGACTTACCTCTCGCCTACGCTGCCGTCGACGGCTACACGTATCGGCTATATAAATAGTTTAAAGTAGACAATAAAGGCTGATTATAACGTAATAAAACAATTGGTGTTTTATTCATTGGCTCGTGCACCGACCCTGGAACCCGTTGGACTACCCCAGCAGTGAGCGGTAACGTGTCGTTACAATCTAGCTTAAGACGTAGACTTCCTTCAAATTTTATATTGCTTCAGAAATATAGTTATTTAGTGTTGACAA
This sequence comes from Bellardia pandia, assembly GCA_916048285.2. Classification (NCBI taxonomy): domain Eukaryota; kingdom Metazoa; phylum Arthropoda; class Insecta; order Diptera; family Calliphoridae; genus Bellardia; species Bellardia pandia. The sequence goes on along the minus strand of OU696531.1, from coordinate 92,401,551 downwards.
TATTTTTAAAAATAGCGAAGCGAATATTATTGATTTCATACAAAACTTCATTGATGATTCGTCTCTAATAGATAAAATAGAAATTTCCTTAAAGAATCTAACGTGGTAAAAATGGAAAAATATTGAAAGAACTGATTTTGGATTGAAGTCTACAATTTTAAAAATTATTTGGGAGAAAATCCATTTCATGAACTAGCTGACTTTGTTATTCGTATACTTTCTTTTCGTTACTCAACGTTTAGTTTAATGAATTTTTTTAAACCAAAGATCAGAAACCGACTTTCTTTAAACTCAGCCAAAAGTTTGTTGTTGCAATTACAAATTACCTTCACGTGTTTACTTAAAAATCAATTTAAGTCAAACGTATAAAAGGTCTGAATATTTCATTAAATCTGTTTTGTGGCCCGCTGATGATGATTATGAAGCAGATGTATTTGAAAATTTAATTGTTTTTCTATAAAACTTTATATTTTGTTTTTTATGAATTGTTATTTTATTTTAATTTTTTGTAATTCCACTACTGGTAACTGAATTGATAATAAAATTAATTATTTATTTAAAAATTTTAACATGCTTTTTGATATTCTAAGTTTCTTGTTTTTTACCCTTTGTTTTATTGCCAATTTTAATCTTTTTTTTTTAGGTGTTATTTGCAAAGCAAAACAACACAATACCAAAACTTCTGTTAAATTTTTTTGGCGCTTTTTACCCTTTTTTGTATTTTTTTACCTTTTTACCCGTTTTTACTATACACTTGACGCTTTTCTTTATTTCTAAAATGGCAACACTGGTAAATTATATAAAATGAAAACCTAAAAAACTAGTTTTATTTATACTATAAGACAGAAATATGTTTAAGTAGACAGACATGTTTAAAAACTTGTCATCTTTTTAGTGGAAACAAGTGGAAGATGCAATGAATGATTTAGATGGGGATGATGATCAAGATGTTCGTGTAATTTAAATGGCCTAGATGGCTCAGCCTACTTGTCTGGCTATGAAACAGTTGGATTTAATAGTTTAAGATAATTTCTTTTTAAAAACGTACAAATTAATATTTATGGCAAAATAAAACTGTTGTACAGGATGCACAATTTGTTTATAAAGGTTGGAAAGTTAATAAAGCTAAGGTAATTTAAATAACAGGATGTTATTAAAGCAGCAAAGCGAAATGTTTCTTTTCAAATACAACTACAATACATACTGCAAACAAATTTAAGTTGATTTTTTTTTCATAATTGGAGAAACAATTAAATATTTGTTGACTGCGCAAACAAAATTTTATAGTCAGTCATAAAAAATGTTTACACATTATAAAAAATGTAAATGGAAATTGTGATTCATCTTTTTATTAAGTTTTTTTTTTTGTATTTCTGAACGCTTTGTTAGACAGTACTCTATGGTATTCCTTGTAAATAAGTACTAGGAAAGTCATGCAACTTAAAATGTGAAAGAAGTGTTCCATTTGATAAAGAATTGACAATAAAATGTGCAGTTTATACTTATTATTTAGCAAACACATATTAGCGCTTTTTTATTGTATGAACTAGTCAACATTGCAATTAAAAAAAGAGAAAAAACTTGCGTGGATACATTGTTCAGTATAAGCCACGTTTCAAAAAAAAAGACCTTACTGTCCAGGATTTCTTTAGCGCATGAAGATTTAGAAAAACTAATCATTTTTGGAAGATTATCCTCTGAAGCGATGAATCAGGTTCGAATCTGACGGAAAAAGATACACACAACCCAAAGTATACTTATAAGACCATAAAGCACAGTGGGGGGAATGTGATGTTGTGGGCAGCGTTTTGTGGGCATGGTGTAGGTCCTATACGTAATGTCGATGCACAAATGGATCAGTATGCTTAACAAGGTATACTTTTAAATTCAATAAATCCATACGCTAAGGAAATGATGTGAGTTAGACCCAAAAATTTGGCCGATTTGTAGAAGGAAATCTAAAATTCTTGGTCCACAATTCCAGAAGACCGCTGTATAGATATGAGTCATACGGATATCCTACAAAATTTAAGGATTTAAATAAAGTTTTTTTGTTTCTTTTGATTTCTCTGTGGTTTTTGCTGGTTTTTTTAATGCAATTTTTTTTAATACTAAATTACAGTGCACTCAGGAAAAAGTCAACTAATTTAAACCGCGGGTGTTGACGTTTACGAATTTAAAATTTTTAAATAACAAAAATATCGATAATGTGCTTTTAAGCGTTTTTATTGACTATAAACTAAAACCAAACATAAACAAATTCAAAAAGGAAACAAAAAAGGCATTCAACCTGACTAGAACCATAGAAGACAACTAGAACCAAAGAATACAGTTTAAATGAGATTATATTTTTATATCATATGAATTTAAAAAAATCTGTTATTTTTTCTGCTATTTTTTTTTCTTTCCAACACTTGGAAGAGAGCCTTCTCTCTATTTATTTCATAAAATAAATGTGTGTGTGTGTACAAATGTGTGCATTTTAACTGCTGCTATATTCAAAATTTTGTATTATTCAGAGTTGACGTTTTATTTTTATTTTATTTTTTTATTTTATTTATTTATTTCAAAAATATGCCGCAAGCCATGGGCCAAAATTAGCAGTACTACTAACAATTCAATAATATAAATACAATTATTTAGATATATAACAATAAAATTAAAAAGAAGTTAAGATTAAAATAATAATAATGAAGAGAGTGCCTAATATTTGCACAAAACCTATAAATAATGTATAATTGCAGGAAAATTACTGTTTTAGAGCTTTGTGGTTGGGTTGACGTTTTAGAGTAGGCAATGTAAAAAAAGGGTTGACGTTTTGGGATGTTGACGTAAACGAGCGTTGACGTTTTCCCGAGTGCACTGTACTGTCCTAAGTGGAGTGACGTGATCTTAGGGTGAAATTTAACATGTTAGAAAAATAAAGGGTTTAAAAATAACAACAAAATATATTTACTTTAATCGACAACAGATACCAAGTGTGCTAACCTCATGTCCGTCACTGTATTTGTATGAGTTTGTATGAAAATCAAAATGGAACATTTTGCAGAAATTCCTTAAAAAACGACATTATAGGGTTCAATGATTGAACAACGCTTTATGTCAGTTAACAGCTAAGTTGTACGATTCAGAACATTGTGTCACAATTAGTGAGTAACAATTAAATGAAAACAATTTAAATTAAATGCTATTTTAAATCTTTTTATTCGCGATGTTTCTTAAAGTGTATTATAAATAAAGTAATATTTAAAAGCCCTTGCATTGAAATTGTAAGAAAGTCCTGTTTCACACTCATCAGTTCTGACTGTCAAGTCAAGTATTTTTCAATGAGAAGGAAAAAGATAAAAGATAATTTTCTATTTCCTTCTCATTGAAAAAATACTTGACATGACAGTTAGAACTGATGAGTGTGAAACAGGACAAAGTGTTGTCAACAAATCAAATCAAATCTGTAATGGCCCATATTTCTCACAATAACAATTTATTTTACGATCTTATTAATGACATTACAATACAATTAAGTTAATTTCACTTAAAAACAATGTGTAATAATATTAACAAAAGCATGTACTTCACTGCAGCAACAAAGGGGAAAAGAAGAAATTCACATGTGTGTTAAAAAAAATATGTTCTGTTTACAAGTTTTGTTTAAAATTTAAACTTTAAATTTAAAAGGGAAAATTTCTAAAGCTTACATGTATGTACGCTTTTCAACTTTAACCACAAACCATTAAATTTACAACACAAACAATACATTATTTAAGCATTAAACACATACGAGACAGCAGGCCACACGACTACACCAGTGCAAATGTCGCTGGGTACTTATGTCGCCTTGTCATAGTCAGCAGCTGATCCCGATATCTGACGTTTTAACCCTCTACTGCATGACCATCGATTTTTTAATGAAAAAAATTTTTAGACCACAAATTTGTGTTTATTTAGGATGTATTTAAATATTTTAGAAAGATAAAAATTTTATAATTGGATATTTTACGAGAAAAAAAAATAAGCCATATATGGCTTTGTATGTATTCAGAGGTATTTTCTAATTGCCATATATGGTTTTCTATGCATCAGTGTGAAAACTTGTAAAACAGTTTCTCTTATCATTGTAGCACAAAAATACTTCACATTTCTCACAATAAGTATAGGAACGGAAGGAGCAATTATTTTGACAAAGTTGTCTCGTTTTCATCCATTTGGGAAAATGACCAACACCGTCAGCTCTAATGGAATTCAATGGAAAGTCTTGCATCGACTGTTCAACTATGAATTCTATCAAATCGTCATTGAAAAAAAATTAAAGAACTCTGCTGGTCCGTCCAGTTCCTCGATAATATCTGGGAGATTCGTATTTCCCTGAAATGGAAAGTTTTCATTCGAATACGGAGGCAAATGACTTTCTTTCCAAATTTGGACTCTTGGTTTTTCAGGTTGTTTTTTCGTTGAAGTAGTAGGTTTCTCACAATGGTCTTCCAAATCGCTCTCATCAGTTTTCGGTACAAAAATGTTATCCTGATCAGAAAGTGGGACTCTTACTTCTTCTTCATCGGTATCGGATATATTTTCATCATCACTTTGAAGTCCATTAGCGATTTCATTAGTATATTTCAAATTACCATAAAATTATTGTACATTCATAACTGCATGGAAGGCCATATATGGCTTCGTCAATTTTAGCAAAAAAAAGTATTTATAATGCTTACCTTTCATCAATATTATTGTTTTATTTATAAATGTAATGAACTTTTTACATAAAAAAAAATTTCTTCGAAAGAAATACCTTTCTTTTATATTTAAAATTGATGGCAAACTTCTGTAAAACTCACTTCTATTAGGACAACTGAGACACTCGCACAAAAATTTCAAAAACAAGAAGCAAATATTGTTTTTAAATAACTACACTTTGAATTTCAGAAGAAAACAACATAGAAAGAATGATAGATAAGACAAACATTTGCAAAAGTACCGTTACCGTAAAGAGAAATCACAATAAAAGTAAAAAGCCATATTTGGCGTTGTATGCGGTATAGGGTTAATAAAAAATAAATTTGTTCTTCGATTTTTTTAAATAACAAAATGGCTGAAGAGAATACAAAAAAAAAGTAAATAAAAATTAAAAATAATAAATCTTAAACAGCGTTGCCATTTTGGTTACTTTTAACCAAAATTGGTTACTTTTTTTTCCAATGTGTACTTGTGTACTTTTTTTCCGTTTTGGTTACTTTTTTTTAACATAAAAGTAACCATTTTTTACATTGCTTTTACTTTGACTTAATTTACACCACAATTTAAAAGTTTTTTAAAAATAAAACACTAAACACAGGATTACAAAAAAATACATGCCTGTCTCCAAACATAACAAACACAATCATTGTATTGTTGAACGAGTAAAAGGTTCTTCACAAAAACCATCTAAAAACATGCTACAAAATGCATTTTCATATTGATTTGACATCGGAACAAGTTAATTTTTCTTTTGTTTTAGAAATGAACGAACCTTAATCAACATTCATAAATTATGTTTTTACCAGAAAACAAAAAAAAAAAAGCTTTTTACAAATTAGCGTGCTATTTAATTTTTTAATAAAGTGTTTTCTAAATAGTTAAGATTGGGTTTCTTTCGTAAAAAATGGATAAGTATGTACTTCGAATTAAAAAATAATAATATTGGTTTTAAGCACAATTTTTATTTTTGTTAGATTTTTATTTAAAAAGGCTGCTCAAAGTAAAACTAATTATGTCGAGTTATGTTCTGGAAGTGATGATGAGAATATGTATATTTTCATTCAATTTCAATAACTTTTTTAAATAATATTTTGTTGTTTAGTGACATTAATAACAGCCCGAAAAGAAAATTCCGTGTATTGTGGTTGGATGAGTTTCCGTGGCTAAGAAACAAAGATGGATGTTGTTTCTGCGCTGCCTGTGTAAAAAAATTGCAAATCACGTAAGTTATTTACGAAAGCACACTAAAAAGTGTTCATAAGCAAAATGTGGAAAATAAAAATAACATTTGCAAGTCCTCAAAAAGAAACTCTTAATAAGCAAGTGCACCAAACAGAGCTAACATTAGTAATGTTTCTTATTTCCCACAATTTGCCTTTTTTTTAATGGACTATCTACCAGGCTTATTAGAGAAGCGCTGTTCCGACTGTCAAATTGCGAAACACATTAAATGTGGCAGGTAAAGCAACTTAATTAACAGAAATGTTAGGAAGCAAATCTAAAGCAAATTTAATTTCCAAACTAAAAACGACAAAGTTTTCGTTAATAGTAGACGAAACAACAGACGTATCCACAAAGAAATCACTAGTTCTAGTCGTTCGCTATATGGATAAATCATCTAAGAACATTCAAGACAGATTTTTAGCCTCATCTACTTAAACTTTATCTACTAGTGTTTGGTAACAAATGTAATGAAATTAATTACATTTGGGTTTTATTAATATCGTTATTGCTGAATTAGTTTTTTCTTTCAATTGTACCTAATTATAAGACTGAACTACAAACTGAAATGTAATGGTTAATTTATATTGTACATATATATTTTTTAGCTGAAATAAAATAAAATTTTAAATATATAAAAATTTTGGTTACTTTTTTTGCTTTTGGTTACTTTTTTTTTACATTTTGGTTACAAAATTTTTTTGGTCGTGGCAACGCTGATCTTAAACAATAAAACACTTACAAACTGTAATCAAACAAAACAATGAAAATATAAACAGCTGTTGTAATAATCCAGTGGTGCCACATAAGGCTTTTTTTTTTTTTTTTTAAGTAACGTTTTATTTATAAAACATTAAAAAACATATGTACATGATTCCAGACATGCTAATAAACTTCACTCATTTTTATTAATATAAAGTATAATATTAATAATATAATATAATATTATTGATACATTTAACAACTCTTGATGCATAAAATGATCATAACATCTTAAAGCTAGATTTACACGATTGAAATTTTCTTCAAAATTGCTTTTCAAAATGCTTCAAACTCGTGTAAACAGCAAAAATTCTTCAAAATTTATTTATTTTATTTTATTTGCTTTACACATTTTGCTATACAGTAAACACTGTTTTGTCGCCAACAAAAATAGAAAATACTTTAATTTGACAGGTAGCCTGCTGTCTCGAATGTGTTTAATGCTTTAGCTGCAACAAAGCACTATAAACAATTAGAAACAAAATGACGAACTGCTGCCTTTTTTTAAACATTTAACATGTCAATGACATTCTTTAGTTTGTTTATAGACAACATATTGTTATTTTACAACAGAAACACCAAATCGGAAGTGAAATGTAATTATAAAAAAAAAAAAAAAAAACAGACTACAAAAATTCAAAACAATAAAAAAAAAACACAATAATAGAATAGATTACATGAAGCACAAAAAAGCTGTCTTGTTTATATAAATTACAACAAAAACAATAACAGCACCAATAAAAAGCAGAAGAAAAAAGAAAGCAAAAATATCAAATGGCCAAATCATGGTGCAACTATACAAGGTGAGTTCAAATCGACAACAAATACAACACAAAACAGAAACAACAGGCATTTTGTTTGTGTGAAATAATGTACTACTGTCAAAAATACTTGAAAAAGTTTTAAGGCCCAACTGTAATATGCATATGCTAGCTTAAGCAAACGTGCGAACACATATAAATTGTATGTGGCAAACTATAATGTCATTCAACTGTCATTTGCTTAAGCAAAAAGCGAAACTGATCGCACATTCTGTACGGAATCAGCTGTTTGTTGTTGTTTGTTTTTTCTTCATTTTTTGCAAACACAATACGAAAATTAACAAAACATATGTAAACGTTTATTATTATTTACAATGTAGTGCTGCCACAGCTGTACATTTTAGTACTTTTGCCGATAAATTAAAAAAAGTACAAATTATGCGTTTCGGGTACGAAGTTTTCTTTTAATTGTAAAATAATATAATAATATTTATAAAACATCGTCATTTAATGGCTTTTTGTTAAAATAAAAACATTTTTTTAAACATAAATGAGCAACTGTGGACAAAAAGTTTCAAAGTCATTGTAGCCACCTAAAAGTTAACTCTGAACTGGTTATGCATTTGACAGCCTTTTCGTTAACTTTTGCAATTTGCTTAAGCTTGCTTATGCATATTATAGTTGGGCCTTTACTTTTGACATAAGTAAATTGTAAACAAAGTCAATCAGCTGGGCTACTGCACTCACCTTGTATAGTTGCACCATGGGCACAATAATACAATGTTGTTAACTAAAAAATAAAATTTAATTGTTGTTATTGTAATTGCAAAAGTGTTGCGAAAGAAATGTAAACATTAAAAAGGTCTTGCAGAGTAATTGTATCTTTTTAAATTACTCTTCTCATATAAAAAGAGACTTTTACATTCGTTGGATAACTAGAAGAGTGAGTTTTTGAGAAGATGTCACTTGCTTAGGGTTTCCGATGAAAACATAAAAATGCATAAATTTGCTATAAAGACACTAGTTTGGCAATCAATTTGCAGTTGTGTTTTAAATAACACATCTTTTGTCGCCTCTTTAACTATGACTTTGTATAATTATATTATATTTATTATTATAATTATATAATTCTTGCAGAAACGGCCCCTCTCATTATTCAAAAGCTGCATTGGATAGTTGGTTTCACTCATACAGTTTTGGCCATGAGGTTAGCGCACTTAGTATCTGTTATCAATTAAAGCAAATATTTGCTGTTGTTTGTAATTTTTTAAAGCCCTTTATTTTTCAAACGTGTTACCAGTCACCCTAAGATCACGACACACATTCCCACAACCAGGCTTTATGGTCATAGAAGTGTATTTTGGGTTGTGCTGCATGTTTGAAGGACATCATATGTACCTATCTTTTGTCGTGAAATCCGAACCTACAAAATTTTCATTAATCGCTTCAGAGGAAATTCTTCGAGAAAATTATTGGTTTTTTTAAATGCTCATGGGCAAAAGAAATCCGTTACTGTAAATTCGTTTTTGAAACATGTGGCTTAGGCTGAATAATGAACCCACGGAAGTTTTTTTCGTAAAGTATTCTTTCTTCAGTTCTAGAGGAGACCTCAATATCGAATTTTGTTGAAAGATCTCCTTAAATTGCTGAGGAGCTCTTCAATGGCCACTGCTAGTGAGGCTCTGTAAATTAAAAGTCCTCTTTACGATTGTTTTTTACGTCTTAAAGCCTATATAAGATTTTAATATTTCCTAAAGTTTGAATATAGCTTAATGCGTTGTGGACCATCATTCTTGAGCAAAATTATATACTTGCAATCACTCCAATGTTGCTACCTCTAGAGTTCATCTGATGAATTTCATTGTTAAATTACTATTAAAATGTTCTCAAATTTATAAATAATTATGTTTTCTTAATATAAAGTCTATAACACTGATCTTGTGAAGTGCATTTGTAGATTTTTAAAAAATTTCCTTATGATTGGAAACACCCATATATAAAACAAAGAGAAGTTAACAATAGCTACTATAATTTCAAGAGAGGAACAACACAATCAAACAAGTTTTTCTTAAAAGAGAACAACCATATGAATGCACTGCAGGGCTGCCAATGAATTTCAGAAAAAATCGTCAAAATATCCGATAAAATAGAATGGCCTAAATTTGTTTAATGTAAATAAAAATCCAATTTTTTAATTAATACTTAATATCTAGACTTTTAATATGTATCAGCTCAAGTGATGGCAACAATATGAAACGTCGGGAAAAATATTGTAATTAAAAAATTGGATTTTTATTTACATTAAACAAATTTAGGCCATTCTAGCTTAAAAAATAACAATCTTTAATTTAATTTAAATTTTATTTTAATTAAAATTAAAGAATTGTCAGTAATTAAGAAAAACGCTACTATTATTTAGTTTTGTTTTTGAAATATGTCATGTTCTTCTTAATATTTATGATATTAAATGATAAAAATAGTTGTTGTCTCAAAAAAAAGAGAGAATTTTGTAATAAAAACATTAATAAAACAAACTAAAAATAAATAATAGAAAATTTTTATAATTCAGAAAATCGTCACTTTCAATGAAAAAATCGTCAGTCACTTTGCTATTTTAAAAACAAAAAATCGTCAAAATGACGATAAATCGTCAAATCTGGCAGCTATGTCTGTGTAGCAAAACAAAAACAAAGACAAAACGCAAGAGACAATAAGCTCAATTTTTATATTGGAAAAAATATTAGACAAAAAAACACAGTTGTATTTTGACTTTTTAGTAGAACGGTGTGGTAGGCAAGCGGAAAAAACATACAAAATCGAATGAAATTAAAACAAAACTAAATATGCAAAGTGAAACCTTAAAATTAAGAAAACGGCAAGAAAGTGAATTATAATCATAAAGAAATAAAAGTGCAATATTATGAAAATCGTATTATAAATCAATAAATTTTAATTAAATAATTCATAATAAAATTAAACAAATATTTAAAAGAAAATACTACTATTGTAGTTAGAAACAAATATAATGTAGCTGGCTATTTCGATAATGATTATTTTGGAAGTTGTACTTTACACACAAAAGTTAAATAAATAAAAAAACAATAAAGCCAAACCGGAGTAAAGGTCAAAATAAACGAACCGATCATTCCATAAAATAATTTAAAACAATGAAACAACAACAAATAAATAGCGATAAAACAAAATATGTAGCTACACATATACATACATATATGTATGTATATAATTAGCGGGAATCTTTAGAAATTCATATTCGTAATAGTGGTTTATTCGAGTAACCGCTTGATTAATTTTATTATTAGCAATTTGTATAGGAAATGTTCCAAATTACTAAAATGGCTTTAAAAACGGAAATGAGTCGCATGCTGGTCGGGAATCTTTAGAAGTTTACCTTAGTAATAATATGTATAGTGCATATTTAGGAGTATGCTTGTTGATTTAAAGGTTTCAAAGAATTTTATTAACTAATTAATATTCACCCCTATAGTTTTCAGCGTTAAATGTGCTGTGCTTCTGCAGGATCTCTCTATCCCTTCAAGTTATCTTTCATTTGATCTTTAAATTTTAAGGGACTAATTCAGAAACACGAACAAACAATTCATTTTAAAAATGTTTATGAAAATCACTTGGTTTTCAAATATATGTTTAACAGTTGACCTATTCCAAATGATATTGTGTCAGAAATGGTATTCTCTAATCTAAGAGAGTTTATGATTTTTTTTTATGTCAATTGACCGGAACGTCTTTGTTATTTAACGTCGATAGACCAGTTTCTCTGGGACCATGTGAAAGATCAAAAGCAAAATGTTGTTCAATTCCAATTTAAAGCAATTGAACATATTGTTAGAATTTGTTTTGAACTAAGGCAGTAATACATTTTAAACTTAAAAAGCATTTGAAATTTGTCCCTTGGTGGCTATGAGTGCCGTTCCTTGCTTTAGATCTAGTGCTTCAGGTAGCTTTTTATCTTAATATTTAATTTAAATTTGTTGAAATGTTAAAGGTTGATCTTAAATTTAAGCAATAAATGCCAGAATAATATAATTTTCTACAATTCAAATAAATAAATCTGAAGCAGTCAAATGCGGGAATAATTACATATTCATTGTTGATCGTGCTCAAGCACTCTAAACCCAATTCATAACCACGTTAACAATAGTTGTGGAGAGCTGAACATTCTCTATGAGTTAGATATCTGTCTAAAAAACTATCTTTAAAAGTATTATACCAAATTGAGGCACAATAGGAACAAATTACTTAACTCAAATACTCAGCTAATTTTTGGTTATCCTATATAGATGAAATCACTGCCTGGTTTATTGAAACACTTAAAATGTGAATTACTCAATGTTTCCCAATGTCTTTCATTTTATAAGTTGTTTACACATATTTTTCATAATTTTCTCATAATTGTCGGCAATCCTCTAAAAAAACCCCCCGGAATAATCGTTTGTCAAAAGTAACTAACAAAACTTGCATGCAACACTGGGTTGTTTACATTTTGCTGAGAAGTGCAACAATTTTATTTATGCCGCCCCGTAGCTAGCTAATGAATTATTTTAAAAACGACATTTTAAAAACGACATAGTCAGCAACTGATCCCAAAATCTGACGTTTTAATAAAAAATAATTTTGTGGATTTTATAGAAGCTATTACTAAAATACAAAAAAAAAGTAAATAAAAATTAAAAATAATAAATCTTAAACAATAAAACACTTACAAACTGTAATCAAACAAAACAATGAAAATATAAACAGCTGTTGTAATAATCCAGTGGTGCCACATAAGGCTTTTATTTTTTTTTTTTTTTTTTTAAGTAACGTTTTATTTATAAAACATTAAAAAACATATGTACATGATTCCAGACATACTAATAAATTTCACTCATTTTTAATAATATAAAGTATAATATTATTAATATAATACAATATTATTGATACATTTAACAACTATTGATGCATAAATGATAGTTACATTTAAATTTTGTATTTTTCCTTTTTATTTTATTTAATTTGCTTTACACATTTTGCTATATGGTCAACACTGTTTTTGTTTTGTCGCCAACAAAAATAGTAATTAGTTTAATTTGACAGCGACGAAAAAATCAGCATGGACAACAACCCGCAGTCGTATTGTTTGCTGTCGTCAATATAGTCACTCTCATATAAACGTGTGTATTTTATTTTTGACATATTGTAGTCGGTAGCATGTTGTGTTTATTGCTATAGTGTGATTTCTTTCATTTTCATTATTTTAATAAAGGTGTATTCACCCATTTGTTCTTAACAGAAATTTTTTCGGGAGAACCATTTTTTTACTGAGAGTTTTTTGCAGGACGATTCACCCATTTCGAACGATTTTTCTGAAAATTCAAAGCTGCCATATATAAACAAAATCTATTAGTTTTACAAATGCGGCCATTGATTTATTTTGCTTTGGGTTTTAAGTGTCAAAATACAAATATTAAATTATTTTAAAGTATTGTGTATTCAAAATCACAGATATAAATTAAAAATTAATGGAAAACAAGTCAGAGTGTTATATTCGGCTATTCCGAATCTTATATAATAATTATTTTATATACATATATACATACATATATATATATTATATTGTTACGTTTTTACCTTTTAAAAACGGTGGTTTATTACTTTTAAATAAACCGCATTCTTTTTAATTGCAAAATAAAAGCGTCAAGTAGTTTGAAGAAAATATAACGAGTCTTTATTTATTTAAATGCACACAAACACAATTAAAAATGAACACACTGTCTTTTTACACACTTATATCTATTACGGTTTAAGAACACACTTAAAGTTTTCGAACACTTTGATGTTAAACACGCCATCGTTGATGCATTTGTTAGTAACAATATTAATACATTTTCAGTGATCAACGCCATCTGTTGATGAGTTTATTAGTTTTTTAAATGAAATTTTTAGAGGTTGTCTCGGATTTTTGCTCATATCTCCGTTATTTATGGACGGATTTTGCTGATTTTAAATAGCAAACTTCTCGAAAGCATGTCTGACAGAATTATTGAAGATTTGGATCCCGAAGATACCTGGGGACTTCAGAAAATTGATTTCAAGAGACAGACAGACGGACATGGCTTAATAGACTCCGCTATCTATAAGGATCAAGAATATATATACTTTATAGGGCCGGAAAATTATAGTGTGGAAATTACAAACGGAATGACAAACTTATACATATATACCCTTCTCATGAAGATGAAGGGTATAAAAAGAAAGTTGCTTTTGCTGATGGCCATGGAAATACATACATAACGCATTATTATTTGTATGAAAAAATGCAAACTATTGGCAACTCAAATCATTTTTGTCCAGAAAATATATAAAATTTAACTAATTCAAATTCGTAAAAAATATTTTCTACCTCTCAAAAACAGAGACGTCAAACTTCATATAAAAAAAATTGTACGAACAAAATTTTTGTTAAGAACGAATAGGTGAATCCACCTTAAGAAACAGAATTACAAAACAATAAAATACATATACAAAACAATATTTGCAAACAATTTCAAAGAAAAAACACTTGATTTTGCATATAATTAACTATAAAATAAATTGTCTAGGTTACAATTAAATATTAAAAACATAAAGTTTATTCCAAATATAAATAAAATTAATATTTTTTTAATTTATAACAAATTAATCTCTATATAAACATTTATTAAACAATTAAATGAAAAATGTTAGCAAAAAAATAATTTCTCATAAAAAAGTGTTAAGAAATTGCAAAAGTTAACAAATAAACACTTGTTGAACAAGTCTTGTTCCCAAGTATGACAACAGATAATAATACAAACAATCACAACAACAACGTCAGCTAAATTTTCAATAGAACTGGCAAAAACACTTTAATTTAATGATTATAAACAAACAACAACATCAATGGTTTAAAATAAAAAAAACATACATAAAAACAATAACAACAAAAACTTCTCAGTAACAATAATAAAAATAAAACATGAATCTAAACAAAACTGATAAGATTAAGAAAGTACAAAAAGATTATCACTGCAGAAGAGTTCTAAACAAAGAGAAAAAGTAAAATCTATATTAATGAGAGAGAGAGAGGAAAAAAGAGAGGGAAAGGCTGTTAGAAAGGCCATGTTTACATGATGTTTATGAGGTTGCCATGTTTTGTTTAAATAAAATCGCAGAAAATTTACTTTTAATAAGAAAAGAAATTCATAAAGTAAAAATAATAATAAAAACTGAGAAAAAATGTTAATTTTACAGTAGCTGCTCATGGTGAAATTATATCAGCTGAGTGCAAGTCGTCAAAAACACTTGACAAAATATTACTTTTGACATAAGTAAATTGTAAACGAAAACAGTCAGCTGTGCTTCTGCACTCACCTTATATAATTTCACCATGTAGCTGCCACTAAAATTATGAATGAAATATTAAAAACAAAAAGTATAACATATTACGAGAGTATAAATTGTAAACATCAGAGAGAAGAGGATTATCATTGATTACTCATATAAAACAGATATTGTTATAGTTTATAACAATATAAAGTGTGTACATACTTACATACATACATACATTTAATACAATAATTATAGTTTTTCTTTGATTGTTGTATTTTATCATCCGTCATATGGAATTTAAAAGGGGTTGTAAACAAAGAATAAAATAATAGTTTTATTACTCAGAAACGCGCATAAAAGCAAGAAAAATAACAACAAAAACACACATTCGTTATGCTGGTCAGCTGTATTACTCAATAGAAAAATCTAAACCCGTTAGTTTAACATTAGCCAGCAAACGAGCGGGTATTAAAAACGAAAAATTAATGGATAAAATAAAATAATTCTACAAGTTAGAAAATCTACATTAAAAATTAAAAAAATAATAACTAATTACATATATTAAATATAGTAATTAAATAAATATTTACAGTGTCATACAACATGTGTTTTAAGAAAATGATAAAATAAACAAATAATTCTAAAAAGAAAATACAAAATTTCAACAAAAAAGTATTTCTTCTACAAAATTTAGTGCACGAAAAATATAATTAGCCAATAAAAACCAACTCGCCATTTCAATATGCATATTTCTTATAAATTTGGATTACTTTTAATATTTATTTTAAGCATAAGGTGGGTAATTATAATTAAATTAAAACAACACAAAATAAATACAAATATTTAAAAGAAAAAAATATGTTAGTTGTGAATGTTATTTGTTTAGTATTCTATTTCAGCTCATGCAAATTTTATGAATGAATATAATTGGATGGCCTCTTTTCTGTACTCGCATATTTACATACATTTAGAATTAAGTATTTTAATCAGAAAAAAACATGCCCTATTAAGTTTTCTTATAGAAGTGGAAAAATAGATTTCCGGAACTTTAAAAATATTTGAATTATTTAGAAGTAACCAAGCAGTTGAGATTTCCCACAAAAATATTAAGGATTCTAAACTTTTAAAATAATTAATATTGTTTTCATCAGTTTTTGTTCAATGCAATTTAAAATGTTTGGAATATTTTTTATTTAAAAACTACAAAGGGGCAAGTTTAAGTTCAATACATGAGGTAAAAATTAAACATTTAGAAGGTATTCAAAATTTGAATTAATGAGAAATTTAATGAGAAGAGAAAGTCTAAATCTTCTCTTTAGCAAGTTTGATTTATTTTTAGAAACACAAGTGGGGCGAATTGTAAGTAAAAGCTTTCGAAATACAATGTAAAAAGTATTCAAAATCGAATGATTTTCTTTTCGAATCGAAATAAACCCCAAGCTTGCGGGTTTAAATGCGAATTCCGTTTTACAGAGAATTTACAAATTTATTTATTTATTTTTTTTTTTTTTTTTTAACTATATCTTAGGAAATAGTTTTGCAACAAAACTTTGTTTTTCAAAACAAAAAAATATGCGATTTGGAAATTTGGTTTCCAGAGGCCAAGATTTTTATTTCTAACTTCTCTGGATAGCGTGATCCATTCACCATAACGGCATTTTCAGCCAAGTTTAAAAAAGCACCCAATGAAAAGTACAGACTTCATAATGCACCGTACAATGGCAAGTTCAGCATGCAATTTGTGTAATTGTTCATGGATTTTCAGAAGCCGAAATACAGCAATTTTAGCTATTGACGTATCCAAACAAACAGCAATTATAGAGCAAAATTTAATGTGCCCCTGATGGAAAACAATGTTTTGTTGTTAATTTTAATACATTAACAAAGGAAATTATCCAAATTTTTTATAAAAATTATTTTCTTCTCTTCTTCCTTCGTATTCACAACGAATTGTTAGCCAGTTTTTGTTCGTAAATATAAGATAAGTATGGCCACTCTCAGTGAGAGAGCGAAAAGATGAGAGCTTTAAAATAATCGCAATCAAAATAAAACAGATTTTTATTTTAAACATTTTTTTTGTTGACATCAAAACTTTATATTAAAAACAACGGCATGCTGGTCCACTAGCTGGCATTTCTACTCTTTATTTCAATTTTTGCCTTTCGAGAACATATCCAGACAAATTGTTGCTATTTTTAAGCTAAAGTGCTTAAAAATTACACAAATTTAATTGAAATTAAATAACAGTAACATTTATTGATTGACAATTAAATTGAACTAGTTCAGTAACTGGTTCCTTTGGGAACGGGCAATTATTTTAGTTCTAACAATTTTGATGAAAATGATATGTTAATGTTAGACTGAATGTTTTTTACATCAATTTAAGTCTACAATAGAACTCATCAGTTTAAAATTAAACTTACATATACTTACATATGTATTTAAATTCTTAGAAATTCTTTTTTTTATAAAACAAATGATTCATTAGAATTACAATGAAAAGAAAAGTAAATTAAATTAATTCAAACTTATTAATATTCATAGCACACAAGAAAGGTAATCAATTTCGAATACAAGATAAAAGTGACAACATCAAATAATTTAAAAACAAATAATAATAGTAAATAAACTTAAAAAACACTATAAAAATTTAAACCAAATATTTCTATAAAACTCTAATTTTATTTTAAAGAAGCCTTTTCTAATTTACATGTGTTAAGATTTATTAAATTTTTTTCAGACACTCCTTTTTTTCTTTTTTACTTTTGTATATCTTTCCTTTTAAATATATTTTTATATTACTCAATGCCTTCTTTTTTAGTCACAACAAATGGCATGTTAATGATACACTTCATATTCGAATAATCTGTCTAAGCATACAGGATAAACAGTAATAACATGTGACGAAATGTTGTGTTCATTAGTGGGTGATGATGAGTGTATAGAAACGTTTACACAAAACCCACAGAAACCCCTGCGTTTATTTGTTATTATGAAGGTAGGTTAGCAGGCGGCCATGTGAAACGGCCCACTTAGGTCCATATCATTGGTCCCATTGTGATGAAGGTAAAAAATGTTGATATGGTAAATAGTAGAGTGTTTGAATCTAAAATAAAAAATTATGGAATATCCCGCAGTTATAGAAAAATAAGTAGCTTTACCATCAGATATAGAGTTTTGTTCATTTTCTTTGAATAAACAATAAGGAATACCCAAATACCCCTCCAAAGTATTGTGTTGCCACTTTGTTAGCTCATAACTTTAGTCAGATTTTTTTGATGTTCTAATAGTATAAAATATTCCATTGATTTGTCAGCTTTCTATTCAAAAATTAAACTATAATGACCCACATGTTTATTTAAGAAAACAGTTTGAAAGAAGGGTTGTTTACTGTTAGATAAGTAAGTAATGTTCTAATGCTACAAAATTTTCTAGTAAGTCGACAGTTTTCTCTTGTAAATCAAATGATGTTTATTTAAACAAAATAGTTTAAAAGAGTGAGAATGATAATTGTTAGATATAGACTGGTTCTAATACAAGCTTTTCCAGTGATTCAACTACTTTCTCTAAAGAATTTTCTAATATAGAATGTCTCACATATTTATCCTAACCATTAGGGAATTATATTACATGTTTTCTTAATTTTTAAAATATTCGTTCTTAAAAGCTTAACCAGAATTGTATCGCCGCTATGAATTGTTGAATACTTCTTATTGGATCACGTGAAACAATCTCCAAAACAACTCAAAGATTATTACCCTTCTGCTCTTTTGAACATATAGTCATCAATTATAAATTTGTTCACTAATTCAAACAATTTTTATTGCTTGATTGTTCAAAATCCTTATCATGACTAGAATTATAAACATAAGAGGTCTTTTTATTTTTAATTTTCTCATGCAATCTTTCCAGTAGTGTGAGATAATACTGGCCTGTTATCGTTTTTTATTTTTCTCGAGATATTATGAAAAGATTATTGAACCTTTAAACGCTAAATTACTAAATTAAACATTATGGTTTTTATTTAAGAAGTTTTGCTAGGAGAAATTCTTAGTTTTGTACATATGTATGTATGTATATTAATAAGTCCCGTAACTAATCGATGTAACAGAACAGTGACAATTTATCAACAAATGTTAGTTAAACGTTTAAGTTAACTAAACTAATTCCTTGTGTTATTTTTAAACATTACGAGAGCAAACCTGACAATAAAATGGGTTTGGCTATAGCGCAGCAAATATTTAAGTACATATATTTAAGTTACTTTCTATATATTTCAATTGATTCTTTTTATTAACATAATAGCATTAGTTATCATTGGAAAAAAACAAAAATGTTGCTACCAGGTTAAAAAAAATAAACATCTGCAGTGTATCCGAATTTTATATGATTAACAATTTATCCAGCTACTGTAATAATTTTATTGAAAATATTTGTTTTTATAGTTAAATAATTTATTTAAAATAACTAATGTACCTTTATTTTGTTTGTATTTAATAAATTGAAATACAATTATGATTATTTAGACATTTAACATGTTTTGTAAGAAATTTTTACAATTCTTTTCTTTTAGTGCTTAATGTTGCCAGTTTTATTTTTCTGTTTATTGTACATGTGGCAATACCGTTAAAAAACATATGGCAAATTAAACTCTTATTCTTGAGCGTTTTAATGAGAAAAGAAAATATTTACATAAAAATTGCAAATATTTAAAATTTTCTCGCAGAAATTTTAAAAAATACTTAGCTTTTTAAGAGGAATTAAATAACTAAAGGTACGGTCACATTTGGCAAATATTTATTCAAAAAATCTCTTTATTCAAAAACCTCTTACAAGGAGTTTTGCAAGATCAAACAGCATCAAATAAATTAAAACTAAATAGTTGTTGTGCTTTAGCCTAAATAAGAAAAGTTGTTTTATTAAATAGACGAGTTAAAATATATGTTTTTAGTGGTTATTTTTTTCGGCAAATATTTGCCAAGTATTATAGCTTTAAATTTACTTCATCTAAAGAAGTTTTGAACTTTAGTTATTAAAATTTGTAGGTTTATTAAAAATTTTAATTTTACTTTAAATTTAGTTTCCATTTTTCTAAATAAAGAGAAACATTGCTAACCTGCCATTTTTATGTTATAACACAATGTTATAATTGCTAAAATTTAAAATTTTCTTACAAAAATTATTAAAATATTTTTTTTTAAATAAATTAATAAGTTTTGTTATTAATAAATTAAAATTGACTTTGTTAGTTTTTTGCGGTAATATTAACATAAGTTATTATAACTTTTAATTTGTTGTTTTTTTTTTTTTTAGTTTACTAGAAAAACTTAATAATGTCATCTTAACTTATGTATATCCTGTCCTTTAGCTTTACCTAACAGTTTATAATCTTCAATTTGCTAATGTGACATTTTTGTGTTATAACATTATTATTCTACAATTATATATATGTAATATAATTTTTTAATTAAAGATTAAAACAAACCAACTCTACGTGTGGTACACATCACTTAGAAATTTTATAACAATTAATAATAAAAAAAACTAAATGGACTTTGTACTTTTGTTAAAAAAAAACTATTCCATAAAACAACTCATGTTCTAATCGCTATAAAAAAAATAAGTAATTATTATGATTATATTATTATTCACTTTATCATAAAAACAATAATGTTTTATTAAAATTTTCAAGTCTTATCAATATAAATTTGTTATACATTGTATTAAATTAAATACGAGCAAGCGGTGAAAATTAAACAAAATAATTTTAAAGAACTAGAAAAGAAAAATTGTTTATAAATAAAAAACAACATAACATGTTTATAAATAAAAAACAACATAACATGTTTATAAATAAAAAACAACATAACAGGCATTCTAAAAAAAATTAAATAATAATACCAAACTTACATCTTAGTTATATAGCAGTAAGTACATGTTCCAAATAAATTTATAAACTTTTAATTACCATTAATTTATTTGTTTTTATTTTATTTACACTTCCATGTTTCTGGGTTTTTAACCTTGACCTATATCTAAATGACCTCACCTAGGGGTTGTTAATACTTTTAAAGTGTTTCCTTGTGTAGCTGGTGTTTCTTATACTTTATTTTTTATTTAATTATTTCTAGTTGTCTTTATTCTAGTATATCAATTTATTAACCTATCAATCTATAACAAGGCACGCTTTAAGGTTGTTGGTGTTGTTGTGTATTATGTATGTACAAACTAGTTTACGTCAGGGGTTTCTAATTAAGTTTTAAATTTCTGTTTTAACAAATTTCTCAAAACAAGCCAAGTGTTGTGAAATATGTAGTAGAAATTCGAAACGGCAGTTCCAAGGGAAGTTTTAAAACTATTTAAGCAGAAAAATGTTTAAGGCAAAATTGTCATCAAAGTTGCATGCCTTAAAATTAAAGCTGTGATGCTAATTATATTTTTTTTTTTAATATGCAACTAATGTTAAGTCTTACATTAACATTGTCAAATTTAACATTTTAACATTGGCACGAAAATGTTAATGATTTAATTACAGTAGTTTGCTTGAAAATTTTAAATCTGTGATTTGCTTTCATTTTTGGTCATTTTTATTTACAAAAAATTGAACCATTAACCTTTAATTACGGAGATGGAATTTTTGAAGATATTTACAGACCTGGGGTGCATTTGAATCCTTATTTTACAAGTTTTTTTAATAATTATTTTTTTTTAACAAGACAAAATTATTAAATTAAAAAAAACTGGTACTTTTGCTGATCACTTAAAAGACAGTGTCAAATCTGTCGGTTAATTTTCGGTAAAAAACTTTAAATTGACAATATTTAACTAGAACAATGTTGTCTCCTTTAAACTAGTTTTGACTTTTCCCAATTAAACTGCCAACCTGTTTCACTAGTTTTACAAATTCATATGAGCCAAAAATATTATAGAATATTTAAGCTTTTTTAAAAATACCTGGCAACACTTTAGATTCTTCCAATGGCTTCATTTTAAAACATAACTACCGTTATGAACAACAATGTTATAACAGAAAATTTTCAGGTTAGCAATATATGAAATATAATTAACAAGCCTCGCTCACTTTGTTAAAAAAAAACAAGTAAACTGTTATTTAAATTTTAAGCACAGAAATTAGTTAAACTCTAAAAACTCTTAGCGGTATTATAGTGGAAGGTTAATGTAAGCGCCATGCGGCCGCGGGCGGCAATCAGTTTAAATAAACGTTTATTACTGTGTACATTGTGTAAAAAGAATTAGGAAAATGAAAAAAAGAGTTAATTTTTAACTAAACTCATATGTCACATATTATATACATGTGTATGGTTACATCGGTTTAAGCGGCAAAGTTGAAAAAATTCTACTTTTGCCGTCCGCGGCCGCATGGCGCTTACATTGGTCTTCCACTATTAGTCAGTTTTCTTATTTCCTTTTGTTTTCTTCTTTAATTGTTGGTTATCATGAAAAAGTAGAAACGAAATGGCAGGTTTAAAAGAGCATTGAACAAAAACTGGTCAGCTAAAACTGAAACGTGTGAAACAGCACTATTAATTATATTATATTTTGTTTAACAATTATTTGTGGGAAATTTTTAATTTTGTGCAATTTCTTTTTTTTTAATTTTTTTTTTTCTAAAAAAAAGACAGTTGTTTATTATTGAGCTCGAGTTGCGAAAGTGAAAAACAACACCCTAAAAGAAAACAAAGTAAATCAACACAATCTCATAAAAACCCTATCAAATTGCTAAATAACAATAATTTTATTTTTATAAATAAAATTAAGATGTATAATTTAACTTTTAAAGCAAATATTTTCATTCAAAAACTTTTAAGAACCGATTTAAAGCATCGCTCACTTAAAATCCGTGTATATTTTAAACCTAGTAGTCTGGTATGTTATAGTATTTTCTCATACAATTCAATTAATATGAATAACTCCTTCGAAAATTAACAGTGGAAAATTAAAATAGAAAGGAAGTCATGCACAAACTCCCTAAATGTTCGACTTTATATCTAAAAAGTTTTCAAATAAAACTAAAGCCTCCAAAACGTACTGTAAATTATACATATAATAAACGAAAAAGCAAACCTTAAGCACAAAACTTACAAAAAATTACTACGTTCAAAAAAGCTTTATCAGGGCCTCTCCAAAAAATACCACAATATTAAAATGATAAATAAATATAATTTTGTTTTGCTTAAGCTTACTTAAATAAGTAAAAAATAATAATTTTTACAATTTGATTGCAAATAATTAAAGAATTCACAATAGTGAGTTACCATACCGTTTTGTTAAATCATACTCTATTGTGAATGATTCCTTCAACTTAGCTTGAAAATGTCATATTGTTAATAGGAAAAGCATAGGGTAAAATCTTTAAATAGGCAAAAAGAAAGGAAGTAGAACATTTTTTAAACCTGATTATTATACAAATAGCAAAAGATCGAAAGATAAATAAACCAAAATACATATGACATTTAACCATTATTTTGCTTTACAACAATATATAAAGAAATACATATGTACTATTTCTTTTTATAGCTAAATATTTTCTCTAGAACTTTAAAAATTATCTATTAAATACCTTAAGTATAAGTTAAATTGAACTGGAAACATTTGCAACAGCACTTAAAAATGACGTAGCCGTTTGTGTTAACTTAACTTTGTACTTTGGTTTTTATTTTTTTGTATTTGTCTATTTATAATTTAGCAATTAATTCAGCAATACACATTTCTATTCATTTAATACATGAGCAATTATTTTATTATTTTACATTTGTTTTATTCATAAGAACAGTAATTTTTATAAGAATGACATTTAGCATACGAAAAATTGTATAAGAAATAAGAAGATTAACAATTAAATGTAATTAAATTAGTACGAGGCAAATTAAATAATATTTATATAAAAAATTTTAGTTTTAAATATAGTAAATCTAGCAATAGGTTATTACAAAATTTCCATAAAAATTTGGTTTTAAAAAACATTAATAATTTTGAAACAGTGATAGGCATAAAGAGAACAACATGGTTTATTATAATAGTACTAGGATAAGCTATAAATTGTGTTTTAATCCCTTAATTTGTTTTGTAGTTTTTATCACACCAGAGCTGCACCCGTTACAAATGAAACATCCAGCTATGATGATGAATATCGTGATAATTATGATGATGATTATTACGATGAGACAGAAGACACAAAAAGCAAAGCATCAGAGGAAGTTAAATTTACAACAACTAGCTTAATACCAACCTCTACAAAATCATCCTCATTCATATTTAATTTATTTGGTAAATAGCTCCTTAAATAACAATCAGCAAATAAACTCACAAAATAAATATTTTCTTTATATAAAACCTTAACAGACATACCACAACGCAGCAATCATGTGGTAGAGCCCACTTGTCCCCGGGACTGCCTTTGTTTAGAAGACTACAAATATATACAGTGCTCAAATGCTGGCCTTCAGCAAATACCACACGATATACCCACTACAGCGGCAATCATAGATTTAAGTCATAATCAAATAAGAGAAATTAAGAAAACCGATTTTTCACATCGTACAAAATTGCAAGAAATCAATTTAAGTTACAATAACATAGAGAAATTGGAACAGGAGGTATTTACTTTTTTAATTAAAAGCAAGCTTTAAAATATTAATACTTTCTAATTAAACGTTTTTACAGGTTTTTGTGGATTTACCTCGCTTGCAGCGTTTAAAATTATCAAATAATCTTTTAACCGAAATACATCCGGATACATTTGCCGGTGCTGCGGATTTACGTTTATTGGACTTGAGTAATAATTCCATAGTTTTAAACGAACATGTGTCATTCCTCAATCAACCCTCTTTGCTGGAATTTAACTGTCGAAATTGTTCTTGGAAAGAATTGTATGATGACACATTTAAGAATACCACGGCTTTGACGGCTATGCGGATAGATTTAAATAATTTTAATAAGGTATGTATGTATTAAATATGATTTTAGAACAGATTTCTATTAAACAAACATTTTTGGTTACAAATCTTGCAATGAAAGCTAATTTTCTAAGCTTTAGTAAATATAAATAAAAGTTTACTTTCAAAAACCAGTTTTTGAAATGGTTTTTAAGAAATGTTCATATTTTCTTTGTAAACGATGAATTTTATATTCAGGTTTTCTTATTAACTTGGTTTGTTTACTCCCACAAAATTTACAATGTTTATTTTTTTAACATTGAATTTTAATAGGAAAAATGTGAAAAGGAAACAAATTGTATGTGGAATTTTTATACAGGATAGGGGTGATTGTACATTTGACGTGGAAGCGGTGCTGCCAAGTTTTTTCGCGTAGGATCAGTGATCCCAAGTTTCCCATTTAAATAACTAAAATTCGTTTAGATTTTTAAAAGGGCAAAAATTCCAAATTTCTTTAGAATTAGAGCAAAATTATAAAAATTTAAACAAAGAAAATAACATAAAAATAACTCAGTTTAGAAAATAATCATTCGTTAAGTTTTTAAAACAGCCAAAAATTCGAAATACCTTATGCATTTTATGGAAACTTATACAAATTAATCAAATACACGCAAAATATAAGTTTTAATTAAATATAAATAAAAAACTACGTTTCGTTTAGTTTTAAAAATTATTCAAATTTTTAAAAAATGTGTTCAAATATCTGCTATAAATGAATATGAACAAATATTTATTCAAATATTTTCATTTTAGAAAATAAACGTTCGTTACGTTTTTTAAATGAACAAAAATTTATATTATACATATTACCTTTATAAAAAGTCTCTGTATTATATAATTTCACGAAAAAAAACATAAATTTTAGACAAATCACTTTAAAAAATAAAGTTTGTTTAGTTTTTTAAATGACCAAAAAAATTGAATTTCTTTATGATTAAAAATAATCGTACGTAAATGAAAGAAATATGAAATAAAATAACGTTTATATAAGACGTTTTAGAAAATAAACTGTCGTTATGTTTTTTAAATGGCCAAAAAAAAATATTTCTTTAGCGTTGATAGGAATTATACGTAAATTAAACAAACAATGAAAAATAACGGCTAGATAAATTGGTTTAAAAAATTAAGCTTTTTTAACACAGTCGCCATTTCTATGTTTCAAAAAATTAATGTTATGCCGGGTTTTTCTCTGTATATTTTGTCAATGTTTATCATTTTAATGTGGCAATACCTGTAATTTTATTTGTGTTTGTGCATAATTGATAAAAGCTTTTTATATCAGCTTTTACTTATTAAAGAAAGCTTTTTATCCAATGTTTACTCCCCATTTTTGACATTTTATTTTGATTGTAGTTTCTGTTATGTTTATTTACTCCATTCGCATACATATATAATTTATTTTCTCTCTGTTGATGCATTTAGAAAATCAATACCAGAGCATTTGTGCCGCTGAAAAATTTGATTAAACTTCGTCTGCCCGAGTTGGATGTCAATAGCACTGAGGAACTATGTAATCTGTTGAAATTTATCGATAATATAGGTTTCAAACATTTCGATGTCAGCTGCTATGAACTGGTATTGGGTGCTACATACAATGAAAGTTTAATACTGGCCACAGATCCGCCATTTAAAAAGCCTCCATTAGAGTTGGAAATAGAGGAAGAGATTAAAAAGAAGAATAAAGCAAAATCCGCAACAGAACTAGTAACATCAGCCACAAACGATAATAAACAAGATAAAACTAAACAATCAAAGAAACACGGTAAGTAAATTTTTATTTAAAGTAATAAAATAAACAAAATTAATTTTTTTAACATTTTCTAAGTAGAAACTTCCACCATGTCTTCTAATCTGACTTTACTAGCTGATGTAAATAATAGCACGGATGTATTACAAGCAGGAGTGCTGCCCGAAGATCCCGAAAAACCCTATCAAGTGCCCATATCACAAGAAGCTATTAATTTTATGTTAATAGGTATGTATTATTTTAAATAATATATGTATGTACATATCTATATTTAATAACTTTATCTTAAAATATATGTTTTTTTTTCAGGCCTCATGATTATTTCTGTTATTGGCATTATCATTGGCATCATTTGCCGCAAAGATGTGGGTGGCATTAAGACAAAATGCTGTCGCACCAAAAAAACTTTAAATGAAAAGAATACTGAAGCTGGTTCTCCGGGCGAGGAGATACCCTTGAATAAGTTAAATTAGTTTATTAGTTAATTATAATAAGTTTACTTTAATAATGCCACAAACGCAACACAAATTTTCCATACAATTTTGTAAATATTTATTCCAAACAAAAATTTAGTTAGAACGAGCAGAACAAATCTTGCCAAATATTTTCGTCTGTAGTAATTAAAGCATTAATTCAAATTGGCTGAACAAAAAATATTAAAATTCTTTTATTTATATTATTAATTATAAGTAAGCTATTACCTACTAATTTTTTATAGCTTTTATAAAAACTTAAAGAAAATTAGCATTTAAGTTTGAATTACCTGTAAGTCATGTATGTCTGTAGTGTTCTCTTTATTTTTTTTTTTTTGGTCTATAAACTAGTCTTGTATTAGAACTAATTTTTCTCTAAATAATAAACAAACAAAATAATTATATAAATGGTAATTATTGTGTCTAGAATGTAAAGGAATTTATATTAACGAATACATATTGAAAAAATAGCTAAATATTTTGATTTAAAAAATAAAGTAGCCTTAAAAAGAAGTAGAAAAATCATCACAACTACAAAACATAGCTTCAAATTCTGGTGAAGAACCAATGAATTTTACATAAGCGTATCAGAAAAATTGTCCTCATTTTTAACTGTTTCTTACTACATAAGTGAAAAATTTGTATTTTTTAAGTAGAGAAAACGCTTATATTACTTTTAGATGCACAACGGTGAAAAGCTACTTTGAATGTAATTAAGATGTCGTTAGTAAAGTGTGATTTTAATAATTTTGTGCTGAGATATTTATACCCCACAACACCATAGTAGAGAAGGTATCACATTAGAGTATACCGATCGACTTAGAATCACTTCCAGAGTCGATTTCACTATGTCTAAACCCTACTGAGCAATTAGAAAGCAGATGATGACACAAATAATTTAAGAGTTACGGCCTCCATGCCAAATTATTGGTCTCTAAATCGATTGTGATAACAGGGAATAATATAATAACAAAAATTAAGAAACTGGCAGTTTGCATTAAATTTTAAAGTGTACGAGTATGTATGTATATTAGCTTGGATATTGAAACGTAACATATGCAATAAAGTAAATGTCAGATGTATGTACTATATCAATCTTGGTCCAGGAATGTCGGACATACTTAGAGTCAGACATATACAGAGACATATTCGGTAACTGTATTTTTTTTTTAATATAAATTAGGTTGGCGGAGAATTAATCCCTCAAATTTCCAGGTTATCCCACGATCGATTTAAATAAGTCCCAAGGCTACCTCTACCTTCATATAGGAAGCTGGAACGCTTAAATCTTGTATTAAAAATTTAGCATGTGACTAATACACAACTTCGAAAAACCGTAATGCGGAACAGTTAGACGACGTTAAGCATGCAAAAGTGAGAAAGGCAGCGAAAAGTACGGCCTGATTGCCCTTAAGCGATAATGACAACGACGCGCGAGTTCTTTCTCCACCCAGAGCTGAATTACGACTGCACTCAAAATTTTACTCTTAATATGCTATTCGGAACTGAAGTACTAATTGGTAAAAAGGACTAATTTCAGTACATATATTTTAAATATTTTTATATTCTATTGTAAGTACTTCTAGTACTGGGACTCTAACCCTTGTTGTTTGTCTACAGTTCAGTAGACCAAACCATCAGGCTACACAAGAATATTTATTTCCATGTTTAAAATGTTAATTTCATTTTCAAACAAAGATTGTCGCCCTATTCACCTTTAGCAATAACCTTCATGTGACGAATTTGATTATTTATCATAAATTCATATTTACATTTAATGGGGTCCTTTTTCATCAAATAGATTTCATGACAATGAATTATTAAAAAACTGCAATTAAGAATTAGTAAAAATAAAGATATCATCACATTTTTGGAAAAATTAAAAAAACGCACCAAAATTTAAAAAAAAGCGCACCGCGCACTAACTAAGAAATTTTTCACACCAAAATTTAAAAAAAGCGCCAAAAATGGTGCGAAACGCACCAAGTTGACAACGCTGTTTGATAGTTACCAACGAACTGACTTATCAGGGAAATAAATATCGCTCGGGGCCTCAAATGCTCGTAATTTAAAACTACAAATATACATTAAACTACAATTTTAATTTGTGGATTATAAGTTCAATCATAATAATATAAACAGAATATTGGAAAATTCAATTTAAATAATAAAGGAAGTTATAATTTAAACACCCGGATTCTTCTTTTCTTTCTTGTACCAATCTTTAAATTATATCCTTCTCTCTTCCTCATTCTCTTCTAATCAAGAATTGCATTCAGAGAATATTTACTCTAAAACAACAACAAACTGTCAGATTTTATTATACTATGTATTTACGATTTTACATTTAGCTCTAAGAAATAACATCAGTTAACTAAACCATAAAAAACTTAGGAACTTGAGTTTTACTAGTTCTAAGTAAAACTCAAACACTATAAAATCTAATTTCTATATAGTTCTTTTTTTTTTTAAGAAAATACATTAAAAAACAATAAACTGTTCTAATTCAACATAAGTAGTTTTGGGTTCTACACAGATGTAAAACAAAAGCCACTTAAATTCTCATTTTAAAAAGAAAATCGTATTAAGAATTGTGTACCATAACCAAGAATGAAAGTAAATTACTGATAAGAATATGTACATACATACATACATATGTATAAATACAATAATTTTAACCTTGACACCAACAATCGGGCGATAAAAATAAAGTAAATGGTAGATTAACATTATTTACAGAAAACATTTCGTATGCAAATTATTGAACAAATGCCGGTCAAAGACTTATTGGTCAAACAAAAGCACAAAATTAATTCAAGAAAAGAATACATATAAAATAAAATATAGAAAAGCAACGCGTTTCTGCAAATAATATATAGAAATAACAAAGTGTAAATGAAACTTTTTTCGTTTTCCGTGTGCTTGAAATAGAATTTGAAAAGTCCTAAATACTTTACTATAAATTTTAAACATAGAATGCTTGTATAAATTAAAAAGGGATATTATAAAGACTAATTAATAGACAATTATTTATTTGTTAGTTAAAAAAAAAACTATTGTGCAATCGAATCAGTGTTTAAGTTAAATATTTATAAATCATTGAGGTTTAAACTAATTTCTAGTTTAAGAATTTCAGAAGAATGTAGGCTCTTATTAGTGAAGAAGTAAGAACAAAGAAATAATTTATTGAAGTATTTAGCAAAGAAATTAAATTTTACAATTCTTCAAATGATTTAGTTATATATTGTCATGGCCTTTTGTATTCCATTAGTTTGTAATTTATAATTATCTCCTAATGTTTAAAATATATAAAAAATAGTTATATATTTCAAAATAAAAATTTTATTTAGAAAGATTTTGATACAAATCTTGTTTATGGACGCCACTTAGGAACTTAACCAAATTTTTACCAGAGGTTAAGCTTTTTATGCAATACTAGCTAACCCGGTCCGCGTTGCTGGCCCTAAGGAAACATTAGTGTTGTATTACCACACGATTTAAATTACGCTTTTAACGAAATATACGGCCTTTAAATAAAAATCCATGGAATATATATCATAAAGTTTCTTTTTACAAAATAACTTACATATGGTGTAGATATGGGCTCAATAAAAAAAAGAAACGCATGTACATATTTAAGGCAAATGGGAAATTATATTTACATATGTATTTATTATGTACTTCATCTTAAGGCCAGCGAATAGACAATGTTTTTTGTTTTTTTTTATTTGGTGTAAAAACGTATAAATTTGTTGGCGTGCCAACTCGGGAGCAAGCCACATACAACTGGCCGTGTGAAAAACATGAATTTTCCAAAATTGAGTCAGCAATAGTCAATGATTGGCCTTGTGCTTTATTGATTGTAATAGCAAAGGCAAGACTTTAATATATAACATTAAAATATATCTTGTGTTATCGAATGATGTAAATATTTTGTAAATACACCGAAAACTCGGATTTTTGAATGCAACATTTCGAAAGTTTTAAAAAAAAATCAGAGTTCACAGTGAGACCCGCCTGAATATTCTGCAGATTCATCAAAATCGGCCCAGTCGTTTAGAGTCCATACATTACATACATACACACATCCTGTTTTATCGCTTTTATGCAATATTTGTGTTGTTGTAACAGCAAAACAGTTAACAAATTTTAATCAGTTGGTTCTGCGAGATCTACTATAAAAATATCGTAATACGTACAATGAGTGAGTCCACATATCTTCTGGACATAGCAAGGTAGGGACAGCTGGACTGTTGAATATGTGGTGGATGTCATGAGGTCCCTGACCATATGCTGGGCATATTTTATGAACGCCACGGTCGATGGGCGACTAGAAGGCATTAAGTCTATTGTTCCATCCAGATCTTAGTTGTGCCAGAACTAATCTTGTTTTACGCGGCAGAGTTTTCTTGACCTCCAAAAACGACATTCATGTGATGTCCTGCTACCGCAAAATTGGTGACGTCTCTATGAATGTCGCTCAAAGCTTTCATATACGAGTTGCGATCAAATGAATTCTGCGCAAACTTCTACATGCTCTCCTCGTATATACGTAGCTCCTCAGGTATGAGATGTGGAAGTTTGGATGACTCCTCCGGTGACATGCCAAAAGGAACTGCTTCGTCAACATTACGTTGTGTTCCTTGACATGTAGAACCTTAGTTTCCTCGTGAAGGCGGTTTTTTGAGATTATTTGAAGGCAGCCTGTGACGGTCCTTAAGATTGCAGCTTTCTTGCTATTCAGCTTTTTATGCAATTTATGGTACTGCTGAAATCCTTTTAGTAACATATTATCTTCGAGCGATGGTAATGATATTAAACGCAAGGGTATGTCTAAAACATACTCCGGTGAATAATGTTACGATTTACTTTCAATCGTATGTCTTTCTATAACGCCAGTTTAGCTTCAATCGTAGGTCTTTATGTAGCCACAGTTTAGCATCAATTGTAGGTCTAATTATCAATCGCAGTTAAGCATCAATCATAAGTCTAATACCACATTTACACCTACGCAAAATCTAGTACTTAAGAAATTTTGAGCGAAATCTTGTGCATTTCTACAAGATTTCCCATACAAAACAAAATCTAGTTCGTCACGAGATTTTGGCAAAATCTCACAAAATCTTGCAATACAACTCTGTATTTCATACTAAAGTACTAACAAATACAGCACTGATCAAGAAAAAATTGACAGTTCCACAAAAATAAATTTAAAAAAAAATAATAAAAAGAACGGGATATAAAATAAATTCGCGGCAAACTACACCGAATACTAAATAAACATTTGTGGAAATGGATAAACCAATAATAAATAAGGGGTATGTAAATTATTATATTAATATAAACTATAATGCTACAAGCGAGCTTAATTTACAGAAAACGTTTCTTCTGGCATAATAGGCACATCTTCTTCATAAAACGAGCAGTGGCGAGTACATTTGCAGAAGTTTGTGAAACCTTATGTTTAACAAATCTACTAGATTTTGCGTAGGTGTAAATGTAGTATAAGTATAAATGGTAGTAATGCATCAATCGTAGGTATTTATTTAGCCTCAATTTAGCTTCAATCGTAGGTTTTTATATAGCCCTAGTTTGGCTTCAATTGTGGTGTTTTAATAAACCGTGTATAAACGGAATTCTTTAAATAATCATCGTTCTTTAATAGTCTATCTAGCCGAAAATTGGAAATCCATTACTTTAAGTTACGGTCACACATGGCAAATATTTGACGTAAACACTAATATATTTAAATTCTTTTATTTATTTCAAAAAATTATTTTTTTAAGGACAAGTCACACAAAAAATTAGGTTGATTTTATTTGATGCTTTTTGATCATCAAACTAAAGAAACGATCACATTTGGCAGATATTTGCAGAAAAAAACTTAACCACTAAATAACATACTATGTATATGTATATTTGAACTAGTTTATTTATTAAAAAAAACTTTTCTTATTTAGGCTGTTTGATCTTGCAAAACTCTTGTAAAAGTAAACAACGTCAAACAAATTTGCGCTAAAACAAGTGGCTACGCTGTTTTAAGTAAATATGTATTGGTCAAATGTGACTGTACCTTAATATGTGCTAAAAATGTAGTAAAACTTTTTTTAAGTAAATATTTGTCATATCTTTAGAAAATAAACCTGAGCGCTGAATAAAGATCTAGCTTTAGCCTAGATCTTTTTTTAAGTTAATCTCTATTCTGAAGTCACACAAAAAATTTTGGTTGATTTTATTTGATGCTGTTTGATCTTACAAAACACTTTTAAGATCGAATAGCATCAAACAAATATGTGCTAAAAATGTGGTTACGCTTTGTTAAGTAAACATTTGTCATACCTTCAGAAACTAAAACTGAGCGCTAAATAAAAGCAAAAGCCTGTAAAAGTTTGGTTAACATCTGGACTGACACACATAAACTAACTAGATATTTTTCTAAGTTAATCTATATCTCTAAAATTTAAGAAAAAACAGTTAGTTTAAAAAAAATAATATTATTATTTATTTTGGTATTTTCTGTATTACCGATACTTTTTGGTAATTCGGTCCATTTTTTATTAAAATTAACTGGCAGTCCAGATTCAGACAAAAATAGTGCATCACTGATACAATGATTAGCACGTTTTTTTAACTAAAAATAAGGTGGTGGCAATTAAAATTGGCTAACAGTGATGCCAATATATTTTTACTATAAAAAACAGTCAAATGAGAAACTAATTATTTCTTAAGAAAAGATATATGTATGTATGTAGAAAATTAGCAATTAACACAATTTTATTATGAAGATGCTGAACAATTTACAAAGAGATTAAAGCATGAACTTTGTATTTTTCTTTTGCATTTTCTTAAAAAAAAGCAAACCAAGTCATTGAACCACCAATTGTATACAAAAAAATTTTATTTATTTATTTAAACAAATATTTTTTGTACGAATCTAGTGGGTGCACTGTTATTTCCTTTTTTTGTTGCTGTTGTTTAACAACAACAACATAAATGTGTGCTAAATATTAAGAACAATTGATAAAGTAAAAGTTGAAAAATATTTAAAAAGTAAACAACACGTTTGTTTAATTTTTTGATATTATTTTGTCTTGTTAAATGGAAAATTCAAGACGTCATATTTGTTATTGCTATGGTTTTTACTTTGCATAAACACCCATCAGGAAACAACCATGATTTATCACACATAACCTGATCTCACGTCACCTAACCTTCATAAATATATGGGATATTAGTAAGTGCGTAAAAGTAATTCGTATTTAATAAATAAACAAACCAGTTAAATGCTTAAAACTTGTTCTTATAACAATACTTCTAAAACAAGTTTGCACAGAAGCACTTCAGTTTCCTTATTAGTCTATATCTCCTATTCTGTGATTTTTAAGTACTTCTAGACAGTTTCCTAGAAACTTGATTTCTCAAAGAAACTATAAAGCATCCTATACAGCAGGAAACAAGTTTCAAATGTTACAATTTCAAACTAGTTCCAGAACTGATTTAAAGAAATAGTTACAACTAGTTCCGAGATTGATAATTGCAAGCTTAAAACATTAATTAAATAACTTGTTCCAAAGGGTAGGATTTAAAATTTTTAAGAATACTAAATATAATACCGTATAATATAATGTTTTTCACTTACCTCCATTACTAAATTAACACAATCCTGTGATTCTTTACAATCCAATAGAGCCACCACATTCTCATGATGCAGCTCTGTCAGTTCTTTCAGTATCTTGATTTCTTTGCCCAGTAAATTTTGTGTTTTTATAAGACCTTTTTTGGAGATGCATTTTATGGCAACGGGAAAATGTCTCTGTAAGGTAAAAAGATAAATTGAAATTAATTAAAAGTTTAATACAATAAAAGAAATTTATTAAATTGTAGCTTAACGGTAACGGAGTGTAATGATAAGACACTAGAGCCCCGACTTGCGTCGTTTTCGTTTCGATTTGCGTCGCTTTTTAAAAACTGGAAATATTTGATTTGCGTCGTTGCAATTTCAACTTGCGTCGGTTCGATTTGCGTCGATAAAACGGTTAAATTGTTTACTGCTACTGCTACTGTAGTGTAGTTAGTATTGAGTACAATGCCGACCGGCCGATCTGTACGTTAAGAAGTTTTCAAATTGCGTGAAATGAAAGGAATTACCTTTTCTTTTTTATATAAATTTAGTGTATTAATTGCCAAAATACCTTAAGGACAAAAAAAAATGAGTCAAAGTAAAAGAAAATTAATAAGTTTGGAAATAAAATTGGACGTAACAAAACGTTTTAAAGCGGGAGAAAAGGCTGTTAATATAGGAAGAGCTTACAACAGTAAGAACAATTTGCAACAGAGACAGTGATAAAACAAATCATTTATCTGAAATTGTCACACCACTACAATCTTAACAAGATACTATAGCAAGAAATCCCTTATTGGTTAAGATGGAGTCCCTTCTTGTAATTTGGACTAGCACCTACAACAGTAAGAACAATTTGCAACAAGGACAGTGATAAAATAAATCAATTAGCTGAAATTGCCACACCACTCCAATCTTAAGCTGGAGTCCCTTCTTTTAATTCGGACTAGCACCTACAACAGTAAGAACAATTTGCAACAAGGACAGTGGTAAAATAAATCAATTAGCTGAGATTGCCACACCACTCCAATATTAAGCGGAGTCCCTTCTTTTAAGATGGAGTCCCTTCTTTTAATTTGGACTAGCACCTACAACAGTAAGAACAATTTGCAACAATGCTTTTGTTTTCATTAATTGAAATTTTATATTCAAATGCAAAAATTTACATATTATATTTACGGTGACCATCCGTCCTGTATTTTACAGGACAGTCCTGTTTTTTAACATGCTGTCCCTTGAGATTTTTTTGTAAATACAGGACAGTACAATGTCCCTTATTTCCTAATTTGATATGCAAATGTCCTCTTTTTAGCATATACATTGCACGAACATTAATACAAAATTATCATAAAAATCCAACTGTATACTTTCCCTACATTTCCAAAAGTTATAATAGCATTCATTTTAATAGAGATATGGCTCCAACAAAAATAAAATGTAATTTCAATGACGACTTAAAAAGCGAGTTTGCATTTATTAAAACAACAAGTAGCAACAACAAGAGGTGAGATGTGAAATATGTTTGGCACATTTTTCTATAGCAAATAGTGGACGTACTGATATTAAACAGCATTTGCAAACACAAAAGCATAATAGAGCAGATTTAGCCAAATCATCAAGTAAAGTTTTAACGAATTTTTTAAGAATTAATACATTCAATGATAAAGAAAAGGACCTGTCTATTGTAGAAGGTACTTGGACATTTCACAGTGTTCAGCACAATTTTTCATTTAGGTCTAACGATTGCACATCAAAACTGATCAAATCGTGTTTCAGTGAAAAATATTCTTGTGCTAGAACAAAATGTGAATCCATTGTTAACAATATTTTTACACCAATGTCATTAAATACAATCAAAGCAGATTTGTCAAACGTTCAATGTATCACAACATATTTAGATTGTTCGAATCACAAAAAGGTTAAAATTTGTCCAATATTAATTCGATACTTTCTGCCGAATAAAGGAATTCAGATTAAGATTTTGGATGTTAAAGACCTTATTGGAGAAACTTCAAATATTATTTCAAAATATGTGCAAGAGACTCTTGAAAAAAATGAAATAATTAGTAAAATGATAGCGTTTTGTGGAGACAGCACAAATTGTAATTTTGGTGGTGCAGCGAGAAAAGGTCAGAATAATATCTTTCACAAAATGCAAAACTTCATTGGCCAAAAACTGATAGGTGTAAATTGCGCTGCACATATTTTGAACAATTGCATACAAACTGCAGCAGAATGCTTACCTATTGATATTGAAGTTATTATTGTCAAAATTCATTCTTTTTTATATATTTATACAGTTAGAATTGAAAATTTCAAAGAAATATGTGAAGATATTGAAATAGAATATAAAAAGTTACTAGGACATGGTTAACTTTAATGCCTGCTTTGGAAAGAATCATAAAACTATTTGAATCTTTCAAATTATATTTTATGTCTCAACCAAAATGTCCGACAATATTACGAAATTTTTTTATGAATCCTTGTGCTGAATTATGGTTATCTTTTGCATATAGCCAAGCTTCAACATTTCATAAAGCTATTCTTAAAGTAGAATCACAAAATATTTCAATGCCTGAGGCTTCAATTATTTTAAAAGATTTAAAATTTAAATTGGTCGAACGGAAAAAGGAACTGTTTTTACCCCTTACTGTCAAAAATATTATTCTCGAATTACAAAAAAGTAATGATTTTGATGAAACAATAACTAAAGAACATATAACAAATTTTTACCAAACATGCATTGATTACCTAAATCAGTGGGATAAAGCTTTTAGAGATGTAGAAATTTTAGACTGGATATTGTTACGAAATATGTTATCTTGGGACAAGATTGAAAAAACTTTTCCTATCTAAATGAATTAAGAAATGATTTAAAAATAAATAATGAAGATTTGTTTGATGAAGTGAGCTGCGTGAAAAATTTTGCAAATAATGAAAAAATAGAAGACTGGAGGGTAAAAAATATATCAGTAGATGAAAGATGGATTGCAATTTTTAATCACTTTAAGACAAATGTGATTGCATATAAAAATATATTGATACTTGTTGAATTTTATCTATGTCTACCAGCTTCAAATGCTGCTACCGAGAAAGTGTTTTCAATAATGAATAATATTTGGACCACCGAAAAATCGCAATTGAAAGTAAATACTTTAAGATCATTATTAATTGCAAAATGCAATTTTAAAATTAATTGCTCAGAATTTAAAGGATTTTTAATTAACAATCCAGATGTTTAAAAAAAATCCATTCTGTGGAAAAATATCAAACTTCATAACTAAATTTATCATTTATGGTCAAGAAGACTGTTTATAAAACCAAATTTATTTTTTTAAATTATAATATTATAAAAACTTTTTATTTAACTTTTTATTCTAATCAAGAAGACTTGTTTTTGTTGTTACTTAATTTTATAATAATAATAATAAATATATTATATGATTATTTTTTCTGTTTTTCTTTTCATTTTTAACATAATTTTGTATATGTCCTGTATTTTCCTTTCCCAAAAATGGTCACCGTAATTATATTACATTAAGCAGTATTTACAAAAACAAAACTTTTTCTTTTGCCTCTAAACTTCTTCATTCATAAATATGTATTTACTATGTCTGACTTTTAATCAGATGTAGACAGACATTTTGTAGCACATAACAAGTAATTGTGTAAAGTTCTTTTATACTCATTCACTATTATGACTGCTTATATAAAAATTATTATTTTAAAACTATTATTTTAGATTATTATTCTATAGCAAAATAAAATAGCACACATTTCAAAACTTATATCATTTTATATAAATTAATTTTATATATGTACATGCAATATTTTTTGCAGTGTTTGTAGGTCAAGTGAAAAAAAAATTAAATTAAATTAAATAAATTATTGTGAATAGCATGTCTAACAGTAAATTAAGATTTAAATGTATTAAATAGAATCTATACGATTGTTTTTATTGTTTATATGATTACTAATAAAATTACTAGAACAATAATCAATTAAATGTTTATATTAAATTAAAAACAATAAAATTACTTAAATTACATATATACTCGAATTTGTTAATTGTAATCAAACACGTTTAAAATTTAATTATTGTTTGAAATGATAAAATGTTTAAGTAAAAATAATAATAATGAGTTAAAGCAATGGAAACTGGGTTCATTCATTTGTAAATTTATGACATCACTGCAGGATTTCTTTGGCATCCATGAAAGAAAGAAACAAGATTACGCATTGCGCAGGTCCGTTAGTTTTGTTGCTCTCACTAAGCTGATTTTGTGACGTAGCCAGAGGGCATTGTGGCTAATTGTGAAAAGTAAAAACTCATTAAAGTTAAAAAAATCGTGTAAATTAAAAAGTAAAATGTGGTGTGCAGTGAAAAATTGTTGTAACAATAATTGAAAAAGCCGTGTACAATCAGTTTATTTAACTTTCCGGCAGATCCAAAGTTATTAAAGCAATGGATAAGTTTTTGTTGCCGGAAAAATAAAATATTCCAAAAACTTTGCGCATATGTATGGAACATTTTAAACCAGAGGACTTCAAAAACATATTAAATGTGACAAAAAAGTAGTAGATCTCGAATGTATTTTAAAATAAGAAAATTAAACCAGGGGCCAAATTACCGCATTCGATATCGAGCAAAATTGATCGTAATTTTCTGATTTGAGATTATGGCATACGACATCGAGCAAGAAATTTAGTACATTTTAGCATAATTTCGATATCGAAATCATTTTTCGATACGATAGCTCATTCGATCACGAATTCGGTAATTTGGCCCCAGGGGCTTATAGGGAGATCGAGTTCGAGTAAAAGAAAATATAAAATAAAAATAAATTAAATTTCTTATTTAATCATTTCCTATAATCAAAATTTATATATTATTTTCTATTGAAGGTTTTTGTTAATAGTTTTCCTTCAGATGCATTTTGATGAAGTATTTACATACTTAAATATTGCTTTTTTTTTATACCATAATATATTTAGATATAAGGCTAAGCCAAATCTGTGCAATATTTTTTACTAGTATCTAAGGGATAAATGTGTGTTTTCTCCTATTAAATAAATAAATAAATAAATTTCTTATTTTATATTAATAACACAATTATTTAAAAATAAAAACACAGGAAAAAAGTTTATTACAATGTCTCAATCTCAATAATATTTTTTTTCATAATTACAAAATATTCAAAACATAAAAAATCAATATATCAATTTATAAATAATAAAAAACAAACAAGTATAAAACAATAAAGTGTTTTATAAACAGAATAAAATATGTTTATAACAACAAAATTAATATGAAAAAACAAAATTCTATGATTTTTCGTTTTATTTTATTAAAAATAAAAAATAACCATAATATTTTTTCATTTCCACCACAAATCTCATACTGTTTTCATAACATACAAGCAGTTGTGCGCTCTGATGACGTACATGCGCAGTAGAAAATTTTTTTGAAGAGAGGAATGCGTCATCTGTGTTTATTGCTTCATGTTTTGCATCACTGTATTAAATCAAAATGGTTGCCAGTGATGTTAATGATGCTATATTTCGTCACAATTGCCAAGTGTAAAATGCAAATCTGCAACTAATGATTGAAAATATAGTGATGTTTTAGCGATAACAATAATTAAACTTAACTTTAGTCATACTATCCAAAATATCATTTAAAAACAACTACACTCATCTGTTTTAGATTTTAAAAGAATAAGGAATGATGTAGTACATATGACTCTAAGAATGATATATTACGTAGAGTCATATATCACTCTTAGAAATATTTATATGAAGTACGTGTTTTCCAAGGATATTTTAAAATATTATTTATTACTATAGAACTGTCGCCGACAAGCAATGTCTCTGCCGAGATTTAATCATAAATTTGAAGTTAAAAATAACTTAAATTTTGTAGTGGTGTGCTACTTGTAAGATATTATTTTTAAATACAATATACTACATAAATACAAACATATTTAAGAAAACATGTGTAAATTTCCATAAATATGTCTGGTTGGTTTTTTCTCCATAAGTAAAAATACTTTAAATAAAGATACATACATACGTACATACTTCTTTAAAAAAGACAAGTTCTGAAATATAACATACATACATATGTTTCCTCTTGCAAAATGAAAAGGGAAAATACACGAAATTCATGAATACAATGTGAACAACATCTCACTGCCGTGTAAAAGTACACACTTGAGGAACAACCCTGCAGTTCTGGGTGACTGTCTCGAACTAATAAAGAGCCGCGATTGAACCAGAACTAAGATTTATAAACAGCCATGCTTTAAACTAAACTAAAACTATATAAATAGCCACGATTGAAACTAAACTAAGAGACTGTCCGATAGCTGGACCAAAGTAAACAACGCATGGAATTCACATACCGCATACATGGATTCAGTTACCTTACAAACTACCTTACTGTTTCATTGATCAACTACATTTCTTTCAAAAACTGCTACAAACACACAAAACAAAACTAGAAACGACAATTCTATTCTAATTCTTATATGGCAGTAAAAAGTTTAAGTATCGATAACACTGTTTTGAGCAATCTAATGTAATGTAATGTCTACCATTTAAATTTTCCTCGTTATTTTCCCCATCACTAATTTACAAAACAATTTACTAGAATATGTACTCAATTTTTATTTATTTATTATTTCAATTTCTTTGTAAATGATGCTCAATGTTTCCACGTGTTTTTGAAACAAAAAAAAATACAAGGAACACAATTTTGCGTTTTAAAAATATCATTACCACACGTACATATGTATATATGTACGTATATATTTAGTTTAAAAGTACATACTTTAAATTCAATGTGTATTAAACAATTTCATATGTCTACCATACAAAGTGATATGAAATAGTTCGTACAAATGTCAAAAAATTTTACTTATATATAACCTTTCTATATTTTTAACAAAGTTTAAATTACTTGTAATAATTTTACCTCTTATACCAAAATTACATTATCCTTTTCGAGGAAAATTCACTCTGGGGTGTCATAGAAACCAATATTGTCAGAATTGGTTTTAAAACCGACAAGAAAAAATGCTTTGGTGTCATAGGACACTGCTACACGTTCAATAAATATCGTGATAATAGAAATATCTTGATATTTATTGAACGTGTAGCATACTTTTAAAAAATTAAAATTTCGATTTCTTCGACCTTTT
Organism: Bellardia pandia; assembly: GCA_916048285.2. NCBI lineage: Eukaryota > Metazoa > Arthropoda > Insecta > Diptera > Calliphoridae > Bellardia > Bellardia pandia. The sequence goes on along the minus strand of OU696531.1, from coordinate 92,359,712 downwards.
TTTCTGATTAAATAAAAAAGTTTTTTCTTTTTTGGCCTCGAGCTCGAGGAAGTGATTCGATCGTTGTACTTTAAGGTGGGTGTTGGACAAATATATGTGGGCGTTACAAACATCACCACTAATCGAATATACCCTCCCCACTCTGGTGGTGTAGGGTATAATTATTTTATACAAGATATCTTCAGCTGATTTTTCTTCCTAACACAGAGAGACACAGTTGAACTATAAAAATTGTTTATGTAAAGAAGTTTGCAGTTTTGATCAATCACTTCCCAACCTGACGAAGCTAAAGGTTGACTAAAGGTAGATCCATATAGTGAACTTCGTGAAGCATATTACTGTGCATTCTAGTGATATCAATTGCAATGCAAATGAGTTGTTTTAACAGAAAGGTAGGCAGCCAGTTTTACACCCGCACATTTGGGACAATGGATGTTCTCTTTGACACCCTAAACCGGAACCTATACATTCCCGTGTGTGATTTAGTGCCGAACCAATCAATTGCACGAATGAACGAATTCATGTTCCTAATATCCTATTCGATAGAGCCTTTAGGTCGTACAGAAAAGTTCTATGCATTATCAAAGTCCTAGTCGCCGATAAAGCAAGGTTAAGGCAGAGGAGGTGTTCCCGTCTTCTTTTCATTTTCATTGTGACAACTTCAACAGAAGTCATTGGAAGGAGTATTGATTCTCTGGCATGTGCACCTATTACATAGTGTCCTTTCAATACAGCTATCATTATCCTTAGACGATCCCGTGAGAGCCCTATCAAAAACGACAACCTATTGCAGTTGTATACGAGTAGTAGGGAATTCCCGGGAATCCCGGTAATTTTTCATTCCCGCAATCCCGGGATTTCATGCGGGATTTCCCGAGATTTTTTTTTGCTTTGCACTAAAAATATTTGTATTTAATGGCAAAAGTGTTTTTTCTAAGATTTAATTGATAAAAATATTTTTCGGCAAGGTAATTATAATGTAATTTGTGTTATTATAAAAATATTATTATTAGATGGAAAGCTCTTACGTGTGGGAATACTTTAATAAGAAATCCATTGAGCCACCAGAGAAGATTACAAAAACGCAGAACACTTTAAAGAGATTCTGTGTATAATAGTGTCAAAACTTGTTACGATTGATATGTTGTCAATTCGACCTATAACAAGAAGTGAATTTATAAGAGAATCTATGAAGATAAGAGGATTTATAGTCTATAAACGCTTTTTCAGTTTTAAAAATTTATTTTCAAAACCAAGATTCACAATTTAATTTTTTTGTATTATTTATTTTAAGATATTTTGCTTATCTTTACTTTTAATTTACAGATAAGAAAGAACTGAATTATTATTATTTCTTATGTACCTTTGTGTTAATATAAACGTATTATATACGTTTTTGTTATGTCTATGCTTTTAAAAGCATGATCTCATGGATTAATTTATTTTCATTACAAAAAATTAAATTTTTAAAAAACATTTTAATGATTTTTATTATTTTCTAATATTGAATGAGAAATCCCGGGATCCCGGGTAATATAAAAAAAATCCCGCTGTCCCGGGAATTGAAAAAGTCCGCGAAAAAACCCTATATACGAGTCATTTCTGCTGCAATAACGAGCATGTAGTCAAATTATACCATCATGACTCAGTATAAAGGTACAACAACTAAATAATCGATCTCGTATTCTTGTAAACAAGTTCCAGTATCCACAATACATTTACAGGTATATCAGTATGATCCAGTACCCACAGTTAAGAGATATCCGGTATTCATATAGCAATCTAGATGTCGCGTAGACACCATAGAGATATCTAATTGAATGTCGGTACCTGTTTATTGCTGACACTTGAGCATTATTACTGCAGCCTTAAGCATACCTACTTCGAAATTGGGAAATGTAAAGGCCTTCATTCATCCACTCGCAGTGTGAATGAGTTCTTGCGGTGACATGAATTCGACAGGTCTAATTTTCAATGACTCAACTTCACAGATCAGGCTGATTTTAAGCAAAGGCATCGATTGATTGGATGTTATTGACATAGACCAGCGTATTTAGAGTAGCAAACAGAAGAAAAACCATAACGACTTAAAGTCGGACAACCTTAGTGGAAAATTCAAGCGAAAAAAACTATATCCTCAAATCCTTTATGAATTGTTAACAATAATATGTTTTCAGTTCTTCGTTAGGAAGAGAACAATTCAATTATTTTCAAATATCCAATCAATGTCTCCAAAAAAAAGTATGAAGATAAGTGCACTTTAACTGTTAAGTTCAAAAGTGTCTATGCGGGATTTCAGTTTTGTCAGAACTCACAACAGCAGTGTTTGTTTGACTTCAACTATAGTCATTTTTTTTAGTTGGTATATGCAGTTTTCGTACATATATGCGAAGATCTTTTCTATCATGTTTAAGAATAATTCCTTTCGCGACATCCAGAACTGCGATCATGAAACTGAGCACCTTAAGATTTAAGACTTCCTTTACTCAGTCCGTAATGGTCCTGAGGGCGGTAGTTGCGCAGTTTATAATGTTTCTCCACTGTTATTAACTCAGTTTAATAGATCAAACAGTAGCCGATTAATTGACCTCTGAACAGTCAATGATATTTTAGGTAGTGAACAAAATATACATACTCCAATTGTTGCTGTCAAGCGTTTTAAGTACTTTGTTGCTACTTCGTAACTTACGCCAGACTTCAGTGGCATATGCAGAGTGATGATATACATTTCTTGTCCTTGTCCGGGGCCTATTTATTTTTCACAAACACTTACATTGTATCTAAGTATAGTGGTGGCTTTCCTTATAAAACATAGTTCTTTTTTTTGTATGAACTACTCCAATTCCCCCCCCCCCCTGTGCACACAACAGAGTGTGTAGAGATGCAGGTTTTGTATTATCAGGTACTAACTGACAAGTTCATCTAAGCAACTTTTATAAACATATTTATGCACATTGCAGAACATATTATAGTTAATTTTATTAAATATTTTTTATTTAGAAACACATACATACATAAATAGTTAATATACTTTCTGTAAATGTCAACAAAACAATTTTTTATATGTACGTTTTCGACAGCATTTTTTATAAACAAACCCTTAAGTCTGGTAACTTTAAAACACAGATGACATTTAGGCCTACATACATATTTACATATATGTACACTTAAAAAAAATAATCTTTTATTGAACTGTAAGTAAATTAACTTTATTAACTTTTTATACCCTTCACCTTCATGAGAAGGGTATATTTAAGTTTATCATTACATTTGTAATTTCCACAATATAATTTTCCGACCCTATGAAGTATGTATATTCTGGATCCTTATAGATAGCAGAGTCTATTAAGCCATGTCCGTCTGTCTGGCTGTTGAAATCAATTTCCAAATCTTCAATAATTCTGTCAAACATGCTTTTGAGAAGTTTGCTATTTAAAATCAGCAAAATCCGTCCATAAATAACGGAGATATGAGCAAAAATCCGAGACAACCTCTGGAAATTTCATCAAAAAAACTATCAAACAAAGTGTATTAATATAATATACTAGCTAAAACCCGGTGTGCTTCGCTACCGTATCGTAATGAAATAAGGGTTTCAAATGTATACAAATTTTAACATTTACTTAATATTGTTGTTAGTCAGCGCATTGGTGTCCTAAATATTAATATTGAAAACTGATATAGCTTTCCTTATATATAATTTATCATCATATCTATGGGAGGTGTCACGCCCACTATTGATAGTCCGCCCATTCTTCTCCTAAATATTAATATTTATGGTAGAATAACCGTACCATATATCTTATTGTATACCATATATTTGATATTTTTTTATTTATCATCATATGGAAGGTGCCACGCCCCCTGTCGCTACTACTCCTATTTTTTCCGCAAATACTTAAACAAACAATGGAATTGCTCATGCAAAATTTGAGTACTATAGCTATTATAGTTTCCTAAGTATTTGATTTTTAAAATTAACTTTGTATGGGAGGTACCACGCCCACTTAAAATTTCAAAAAAAAAGTAGCCTATAGCTCCTTCCAGACATACAGAAATTTACTCTGAAAATTTCAAGCAAATCGGTTCAGCCGTTTAGCCGTCTATAGATCCCAAACTAATAATAATAAACATACATACAAACACACAATCACTTTTATATATATATAGATATAGATATGTATGTATATAATATAATTATGCATCCACAACAAAGGTAAAGGGTATATAAGATTCGGCATAGCCGAATATAGCAGTCTTACTTGTTTTCTTTTATTCTTTAAATAAAACCAAACAAAAAGGAAAGTATTTTTAATTATTATTAATAAATATTTATCAGCATAAATTATACATTTTTAATATGGCAAATGTGTAAATACAACTGTCATTCTTATCTTCTCATTCTTTTTATTTTGTTTTCTTTTTATTTTGTTTTTTTCTTCACAAACAGAGTTTGATTACACATTCATCATTTAGTTATAATTTACTTTTTTGTTTTGCTGTTTTGTAATAAAAAAATAAAATGATAACTAACGTTAGTTTATTATACAGAAGCATGTAGACTAAATAAATTGATAAAAAAATATCAAATTTAGGGAAAATATTAGTCAATGTCGAATAATCTGACACGAGTGGGCCGTAAATAATTGCAATGTTGTATTTTTATAAACAAATATGGCAAAGTAAAGCAATTGAGTAGTAATTGCAGGCACTTTTTTCGGCTGAATTCTATTATCAAGATATTTTGAAGTTTTCTTCAAAAAGAAGTTTATTTTATTAAAAAAATTAATTTTATTAGCATTTGTAAAAGTTTTTGACCTTTAGGAAAATAAAACCGGATTTTGGAGGTGTCCGGCGTATTTCACTATTGGAATCTTCTTTTACTCGACAACCTCTACAAGAAAAATAATATCGGGTCCCAGGTTTTTTGGACTGTCGCGCCGTGTAATCTATCTTTAAGGAACTAATATACAATTGTCGTGAACAAGAATTAGATTTTGTAGAGTTTTTCGATTGAGAATAAAACATTATTTTCCAACTATGACGTCACATCTCTTTCACATCTCTTCCGCTTTGTGTCATTTAACTATGTTTCCAGGTACCTGCTTCGCTCTCTATTCATTCTTCACACCCCAATCATGAGCGAAACAAGCGAATCAAGTAGATTCATATGAACCTAATCCATGAATGCAATGGCGACAAACCAAACTTTAAAACTTCGGGGTCTAATGTTTTTTTGTAAAAGAGCAGAGGGATTATTCATCTCAGAAGGTTTAGCTCCACAAACATAACAAATTTGTGATGATTTGTACTTTGATAAAGCTGTGCATATTTTTCCATCGACCATACATAAAACTAATTTAGGTTTAACATGAACAACCTTTTGGACATTACATCGTTGGATGTAACATTGCAATTTGATCCCTAAAATCTTGCACTTCTGTATTTATTAAATCAGTGAGTGGTTTCTTTAGCAAACAATAGTTTAATAGGACGACAATAACGTGAAGAATCGCAATGGTGTAAAGCTATGACCGCATATCATGTCAAATATAATAAATGTTTGTAACAACTGTTATACACAATTTTTTCTCTAATACAACTCTTATAAAAATATAATTTTTAGATAAAACTGCTATATACATATAATTCTATAGAAAAATCTGTTATACTTAAATTTTTACATACAAATTTAAAAAAAACGCTTATACAGCAATTTTTCTATAGAAAAAACTGTTAAACAGACAGCTTATTACAGAAAAAAACTCTTATGCTGCCACTTTTATATAGAAAAAATTGTTACGCAGGCAGTTGTCTATAGAAAAATGTGTTATACAGGCAGTTTTCTATAGAAAAAACTGTTATACAGGCAGTTTCCTATAAAAAAAACTTATACAGGCAGTTTTCTACAGAAACCACTGTTATATAGGCAGTTTTTATATAGAACTATTATACGGGCAGTTGACTATAGAAAAAACTGTTATACAGGCAGTTTTCTAAAGAAAAAACTGTTAAACGCACATTTGTTTAAAGGAAAAACTGATATACAAGCGTTTTTAAAAATTATACAATATAACGCATCATTCTGAACCTGTGTAAATTTGTTCGTTTACATATGAGACTAATTATAAAAGGTGATTTTAAGAAAGTTTCTTTTTGCCAAATTTTTTTGGCAGCTCAGCTGTTTTCGTGTTACACGTTAATGATAAACATGCTTAGTTTGGTCTATAAGTTCACCATTATTCGACTTACAAACAAAAAAAGCTTGCAGATTATTGAATTTTATTATAAAGATTATTGAATTTTATTATTCCGAAAATTGCACTGTTTGTTGTGGATTATGGGCAGGTGGTATTATTGGACCGTACATTTTAAAAGACGACGAAGGAGATAAAGATTAGAAGTTGCCTGACATGTAGCTTCAACAAGACGTGCTACATACCACACAGTACGTGAAAGAATGGCCCCATTGAGAGGCGAGTTCGGTGAACAGTTTATTTCACGTTTGAGGACTGTAAATTAGCCGCCTAGACTAACAGTGATTGACGCACTGGAAGCCAATATTGAAGAATATATTCGTGAGATACTGGCCGATATGTTAAAGAGAGTATGCCAAAATTGGACCCAGTATATGAACCATTTAAAAATTTACATGAAATCTATCGACTCAAATAAAGATTTTATACATTTCTCTAAATTGTATGTGTTCTTTTTAAATTAAATCTGAAAGCTCTTAAAAAATCACTATTTAGTTTGAAAGTGGCAAATAGTATCCTACCAACTTTTCCATGCCTGATCATACAGATATACGAAAATACAGAGATGTTAAGAACAGAAGCATCAGGATGCCACTCTCCAGTATTGACATATGGAAAGTAGAAGAAAACGTTTCAAACATTTTTATAAGGCCTATTGACAAATTTATCAAAATAAACCTTAAAATTCGTTATAACCACACCACACTGTTTTATACAACCTAACAGATAAACTAAAGCTTTGTATAGAAGGTTGTCAGACCTTACAACGTTGTCCGAAAATTTTTCAGAAAATGTCTAACCACCGTGTGAACTTAAAACTTTCGTCTTCCAACGTTGTAAGAAAAAGCATTGACAATTTACCTTTTGCTAACAATTTTTCAATGTCAGTACAACATTGTATGATCTGACAACCGTCTATACATAGCTTAATAAAACCATATTATTATTTTGCAACTTTTACATATCTACCAATATAAACATATTTCTGTTTATTCTATTATTGTTATTATTCGACTTTTTTAGCTTACTGTTGTTATTATTACAGTAATTAAAACACAACAGCAACAACAACGAAAATGCGAACAAAGAAGTTGCTAACATTTAATAACAAAACAAAAAAACTTTTCACTCTTTTAGCTCCGCATCCAAACAGAAAATTAAATAAAAACAAACGTTATGATATCATTGATGGATGTGGTGTTATTGTTGAAGTTGTATTTGGTTGAAAAAACTCATTATATTGTATGTGCATCATTAAGTACTTGTATATATTTTTACTAAGCAATTCAATAATATTTTATATCTTGCCTGATATTTAACAGAACTCTTTGTTTATATGCCGTAATTAAGTTGCTGTGCAATAATAATGTACGAGTATGTATGTACATACTTATTTTAAACATTGTAGCATGTAGAAGTTTGACTTGACAGTTGTAAGAATATCTGTAAGACAAAGGTACCTACTTAATTAGATCATAATATATGTAGATATAACATTCGATCCTAATTTCATTAATTGTATTGTGTAATCATTACAAGTAGCAAAATCTAATTCATATCATAATTATAATAATAAGACCTATAAATGTTAAATCTTGTACTGCTGGTAATATGTCACAAGCAGGGACCGTAACTCTTATGACTTTTATCAAAAAAATCAAGAAATAAGAGTTATTTTTGATTTTTATATTTTTAGATAGAAAATAAGAGTTATTTTTGATTTTTATATTTTTAAATGAAAAATAAAAGTTATTTTTGATTTTTATATTTTAAATGAAAAATAAAAGTTATTTTTGATTTTTATATTTTTAAATGAAAAATAAAAGTTATTTTTGATTTTTATATTTTTAAATGAAAAATAACTTATTTTTGATTTTTATATTTTTATATCAATAATAGAAATCAATTCAAAATTCGTGGCATAGGTACGCGGTACGCCACCTGTTGAAGAAAACTTATTTGTAATAGATGAAAGCTCCGTTGCAAGCTGTCGATCTGTTTTAGCAGACGGTTTAAGGTCAATGGAGATGAATTATTCGTCTTCGGACGACGATGATACTCCTACGACAATAAATGACAGCGTCCGCAAAGCTTATTTTGAAATAGACAATTACAATGAAAAGCGTTTCGATACTTCTGCTAATTTATTGGAATATTGGGAGAACTAAAAATTTGTGTTTCCATGGCTTCGAAAATTAGCTTTAATTGTTCATTCTGTACCTGCCACTCAAGTCAGTGTAGAAAGGTCATTTTCAGCATTCAGATTAATATTGGGAGATTTGAGATATAATTTATCTGAGGAACATTTAAAATCAATTATGATGGTAAAATTGAACACCTGAAAACGACCTCTTAACACTGACTTGAATGGCAGCCAAAACTTATAAGCTATTTCTATGCATTCATGTTTTTATAGCTGATAATGGATAAGTCACATAATAAATTATATTCATACAGAAATTTGAATGAAGCAGCATATTATAATACATACGGCATCAACAAATAAATAAGAGGTTTGAATTGATTTTTATTTGATATAAAAATATAAAAATCAAAAATAACTTTTATTTTTCATTTAAAAATATAAAAATCAAAAATAACTTTTATTTTTCATTTAAAAATATAAAAATCAAAAATAACTTTTATTTTTCATTTAAAAATATAAAAATCAAAAATAACTCTTATTTTTCATTTAAAAATATAAAAATCAAAAATAACTCTTATTTTTGATTGTTAAAATAAAAATCAAAAATTTAAAAATCATGCAATAGTTGGATGCATTTCGCCTAAGAATCATGATGGTGTAATTAAAAGTTTTCTACGATGTTCATTTATGTATGATTTATTTCTTCAAAAATTGAAAAATAATTCTTATTTCCGGTCCCTGGTCACAAGTAGTAAGAAAAGAAAGGTTAATTGTAATTTGCTCACTTTTAGGATTGTCATAGATTAAGCTTTTCACTTTAAAAGTAGGTATGACAACGATGATATTGGGAGTTGAGATAGAGGAATATTAGATTTTTCAAAGAAAGAAATTGTAGGAGTTATGTATAGAAAACTGCAGCCATTAATTTCTTAAAGGATAATAAGCACAAAGATCTTCAGAACTTTCCAAGTACCATTCCTCCAAAGATTGCCAACTCAGTCATAAATATATCAACATAAAAACGGTTCCCCCCCAGTAATCTAGGAAACAGTTTAACTGACACAACAAACTATATGATAATTTTACTATATGAACATGAATCCTGGTCTCTCTCCAATTACAGAAAAATAAGTGGGAGATATTGAAAATTACGCACACAACATCATTTTCGAACACAAATGAGGTTACGTTCCATAGGCATCAGTTCTCAGAACAGCACACTTGAGTCCATTAAGTTGATCTCATTGTGCTACCCATTAGGCAAACAACTGGTCGATCAATCAACACTGGTTGTTTCCATTTCAAACCACCCTGATTCCTTGCCGAATGTGTAGATGTGTCTTAAGTTTATCCTCGTTAGCACCTCCAGGGATGATAAGTAAGCGACCCCAAGTATACGCTTGGCAGAGTAGATAAGTTTGTCTCTTCCTCCTCCTAATTGTAACAGCCGTAGGCCCAGTCTCCTGGCGTGTGTTCCGAAAGTATAGTGCCCTGTATATATTGAAACACTTAGCCTTATTTGGTCACGACGTAAGCTAATCAGCAATTTCGTCCTGTCTTTATCAAATACGTCACAAATCGACCTCGCGATAGAACAAGTGATTTCATTCGACCACTTTGCCCGAGCAAGCCCAAACTATTCTTGCTGGACATTAATTATAAGATTCATAATAGAAATGCCAGTAAAGGGGTCAAACGCCTGCTCGTTCATCAGTGTAACGTATACTACAGGTATTAACAGCCGCTTTACTATAAGTAAATATACAGGTATCCCTCGATTTACGCGGTACTTTATTTGCGCGGTTTCGATATAACGCGATTTAATAATAGTGACCGTATTTTTGTATAACGCGCTTTTTTACGCGTTTTTAGTATAACGCGATTTAAAAATAGTGACAACCCTCAAATTGCGCGCATTTCGCCATTATTTAGACCATTTAGAACAAAATTTTATTTTTTTTTTTCAAATATTATTTTTACAAACAATATTTTGTTATATCTACTGAAAAGTACATATAAAATAAATTTAATTCAAATTATATTATACTAATAAACATTTTTTGAATACGGATTTTAGGTCCCAAATTTAAATTTTGTATATAGCTAGTGTTTCAATTTGTGCGGTTTATTATATTTCTGGTCCAAAAACAGAATTTTGTATTGATAAATAATCTTTATTTACGCGGTTTTGAATTACGCGGTTTTTATTCGGTCCCAACGTACCGCGTAAATCGAGGGATGCCTGTACATATAACCCTAGATATTCGATAATACCTACGAGGTATAAACAGATTGAAAACACATAAAAACTACTAAAGTCTTGAAAATCGATCATTTCATAGTAGTTGCTGTGACAGTTCCACTATAGCTAAAAGATCTTTCCTGTATGAGAAACTTTTGGTTGATACAGTTGATACAGTAGTTTTGACAATATTTAGCCGAGTGAGTCTCCGATCATTCCAAAGCAATACAAAGCATTCGGAATCATGTATGAATAAGATAATGTCACACTATACATAATGACAGCATACTGCTATACTAAAGGTACGGTCACATTTGACAAATATTTACTCAAAAATGCGTAACCACTTGTTTTATCACAAATTTATTTGACGTTGTTTGTTCTTACAAGAGTTTTGCAAGTTCAAACAGCATCAAATAAATTAAAACTAAATATTTGTTATGCTTTGACCTAAATAAGAAAAGTTTTTTTAAGTAAACAAATGAGTTGAAATAAATGTTATTTAGTGGTTACGTCATTTTCGGCAAATATTTGCCAAATGTGACCGTACCTTAATAGTATATACGAGGAGAACATATTAAAATTTGTAACCAAAACAAGTTTTTTTTTTAAAAGAAATTTTTTACACACTTAAAACCAGCTGATTTCAACTTTTTTTCTTTTGCTCGTGTGTAATTTACAAGTATTTAAGCAAAAAAAAACTGGATTTTCTTGTAAATTATTGCCCATAATTTCAACACAGGCCGCACACAACAATACCAAACACACGTCTGTATTGTCAAAGATCTGTTATAAATGAAATAGGTATTAAAGATGGACGGACGCCACTATTTAGTAATGGCTAACAGGCAGGGCTGCCAGATGAATTTCGGAAAAAATCGTCAAAATCCCGATAAAAAAGAAAAAATCATTTCGAATTTTAAAAATCGTCAAAAAATCGGAAAAATAAAAAGTCACTATTTCTAATAGTATTTTGAAATTTTTATTTAAACGAAAACATAAAAATTCAATTTTATATAGTCTCTTGTACAATACATATCAAAATACATAAATTTTAACTTTTTACATAACAAATCACAAAACATATAATGTTAAACACAACTTGTGTAATATTTTTTCGTTTTCACTTCTGACTCGTCAAGGCAAGTATTTTTGGATGAGAAGGGAAATAAGAACAAAAGGGGTACAAAGTTGACGGTACTGTCAATTTTCTTATTTCCTTTTCTTTTTTTTCATACATGTTGATTTACATTAAAAAGTACGAAAATTGATTTAACGTATGTCAGGACAATTTATTTTATTAAGTTTTAAATATCATTTTGCGTATAGAATTCAATTTATCCATCATATACGAGAACAGGTACTTATTTTTGTTATTTAAATTTATTTGGCTGAATATGCTTTCGACGTTTTGTTAAAATAGGAGAAGTTTTTGTAGAAGAATTTCCTCGTGGAAATTCAGAAATTGTTTCCTCTTAAAATATTAGTTCGTGGAATTCAGTATTTAAAATTGATTTTTATGTTTACAGATAAATAAGTAATTTCGACTATCCTGTCTCAATATTATTTGGAATTATTTTACTTAAACTTAACAACAATAATTAAGAAAACACTACTATCACTTAGTTTTGTTTTTGAAATATGTCATGTTCTTCTTAATGTTTATGAGATTAAATGAGAGCAATAATTGTTGTCTTAAAAAAGAAAGAATTTGGTAACAAAAACATTAATAAAACTAACAAATGATAGAAATTTTTAATAATTCAGAAAATCGTCACTTTCAATGAAAAAATCGTCAAATCGTCATTTTGCTATTTTTGAAACCAAAAATCGTCAAAATGACGATAAATCGTCAAATCTGGCAGCTATGCTAACAGGCCATTTTTAGATTAAATAAACACTACCAAATAATAAATAAAAACAAGTTACACAAAAGTAAAAGAAACAGCTGATGAACTTGCAGAAGACATGAAGAAAAGATAAAAATAAACAAACTTTAAGAGGAAACTAAACAAAAGATATATGTACATACATATGTATGTACCTACACGTATATTGAAAAAACTAAAAAAAAAATCTCTTGCAAACAGGTGATGAAATATTAAAAAAAAATTAATAATAAACAAAAATACTCAACAGAATAAAATGTATTTATTTAAACATTTAAATTTGTTTGCTCTCCTGTTCTCTGAAGTGTGCTCGCTCTCTTTTGTAATTTTTTTTATACGCAAAAGAAATTTATTGAGATGATTTGTAAAGGAAGTTTTTTTGTAAGTTGGTATGGGTGATTTAATGATAAAATAAACAACATTTTTATTATTAATTATAAATTTAGCGTACGTATGAAGAAATATTTGTTTATAATTTTTAGGTGCGCAAATGTCATATCAAACGTAGCTGTCATAACACTTATACACCTCAACTGTATTAGGTGTTTGTTTATTTTTGACAGTTCATTGTTTTTAATGTTTTCAAGAACAGACGTATTATTAAAAAACTCAACAATGAAACTTTCAATATTTAAAATTATTTTATTAAAACATTGGAGTATAACTCTATAGAACAATTTGTTTAAAACAGTTTTTTTGATACATAAATTTTTTTAAATTAAAAAATTTCCGCTTAACAATTTTTTCTATGGGAAAACTTCTGTATAATAGTTTTTTTCTTTAGAAAAATGTCAGTATAACTGTTTTTTCTATGGAAAAACTTCTCTATAAACGTTTTTTCTTTAACACAGGTTTTCTTCTACAGTTATAACTTTTGTATAACAAAGTTTTTCTTCTACAGTTACTATAACTTTTGTATAACAAAAGTTTTTCTTCTGCAGTTATAACTTTTGTATAACAAAAGTTTTTCTTCTACAGTTATAACTTTTGTATAACAGTTTTTCTATAGAAAAACTTCTGTATAACAGGTTTGTTCTATAGAAAAATTTCTATGTAACAGTTTTTCTATAGAAAAACTTCTGTATAGCAGTTTTTCCTATAGTTATTTCGTGAAAAATTTGCAATTTTACATATTCTTTTATTAGTATTCCCTTCACCAACAAAGGTGGTGAATAAGGGTATATATAAGTTTGTCATTCCGTGTGTAACACTGAGAAATAGACGTCTGAGACCCAACAAAGTATATATATTCTGGGTCCTTACGAAAGTCTTAAGTATTAAGTCGATTGAGTGATGTCCGTCTGTCTGTTTACAAAAAAAAAACACTTATAGTTCAACTAAGCAGTTTGGTATTGAAAATCAGCAAAATCGGTATAGTAGAACCAGAGTAATGGATCAAAATATAAGAAAACCTCCATAAAAATTGATATTGCAGATAATACCATGAAATTTTGTATACGTTGTTTTTATGATAAAGGAAAAAAGTGTGAGGAAAATAGTACGAATAGGTCCATGATTTCTTATAGCCCCCATACAAAAATCTTCCCGAAATATTGCTCAATTATACATAAATGCCTATAAAATAAAAATATCAATAAAAAATTCAGCAGGAATAAGTTTCATGCAAAAAGAAATCGCAAAACGAAATTTTTTTAGATCGGTTCATGTTTGACCGTATACCCCGTATAAAGTCTACTTCCTACAAGGCTTCGTCTAACCCATACCAGACTGACCCACCGGTACCTACAATCGGGGAATCCACAACCTGTATGTTCCTACTGCCACAATTCACCTCTAACAACAATACACCTCTTAGCTGACTGTCCCTCCCTTTACAATACCCGTTTACGTATTTGCAATACATACAGATAATATTACAAATTTATTAACAACCCCATCAGAGCAAAATATAAATCTAACTAACAAATTTCTTAAACATTTCAATATTCAACATGAAATTTAATCTAATTTGTAAATATTCTCAAGCCGATAGCCTATGTTGCTAGTGCTTTAATTTTAAGATTTATTATAATTTTAATTGTAATAATATCAAAATAAATAAATAAATAAGTCTACTTCCAAAATTCACTTAAATACGTATAATGTTAAACGGCTAAAATTTGACATAAATAATCCTTATAGGTAAATAAATTGTTGTACTAAATTTTTACACCCTGAGGGGTTACTGCGTATTTCGATTCGAAAAGAAAATCATTCGAATTTGTATACTTTTTACATTGTATTTCGAAAGCTGAGATAAAATTTCAAAACATTTAAAATAAATTATGTAGGTCGTAAAAATGTCTTCAACAATATATATAATATTAATAAAATTTGTACTAAGACTGAATAGAAAACACAGAATAAGGATATACTAGTCCTACAACCAGTAAAGTTTTTTTATTTCTTATTACGTTTAGGTGGAGGGTATAAAATATTCGGCACAGCCGAATAGCACTCTGGCTTGTTCCTTTTACATTTACTGGTAATAAGCCACTTTAAACTTCTTATCCTATTTTAAGAGTAATACTTGACTTAAAACCATAGTTCGTTGACATGATCGCATGACTAATTTTAAAGAAAATGAGTTAAATATTCTGAATGTAAATTGAACTTTAAATGAACTTTTATGTTATTAATTAGAATGTTATTGTCTGTGTAGTGTAGAAGTTTCTTTACTGTGAATTAATGAAGGAATTGTTGTATTATTAATTAAATATTTTAACTAAGAAAACCTACAGATGGTTAAAAAAACATATTTTTTAATGCTTTTAATGTTATTTGTTGCTGTAACAAACCTATTGTGGCCATGAATTCTAAACTTTAACTTAAGTCTACAAGTAACTTATTTTTAGTTCGATTTATATTTTTTTTTATTTTTTTAATGAATGAAGTCATTGTGTTCAAATGTGCTCCCCATACGGGGCAGCTTTGAAATAGGCTGGGGCAGTTTTGAACGGCAATTTTTTCTTGTAGCGCTTATGTCCAAAAATAACATAAACAGTTATATTTTTTATATATATAATAAATTCGATTTATTTATTAAGAAAAACATAAACATTAACAATTAAAAAATAAAAAAAATTCAGAGCAAAAATAAGTTTTATATTATTAAGACGGAAAAAGCCTTGCGATTCCAGGTGACATTACATTTTCCATGCATCATGATCAGCATTGGATTCGTCATTTTCAGAAAATCAGAGAGAATCAACAATTTTTGGTACTTCGGTTGATAAATTAACATGTTCAAAGGTGCCCCCTTTTTCTTTGTTCAAACCTGAACTGGCATGCCATTTCACGGAAATTTATAATAAATGTTTTTTTACATAAATATCAAATAACTTAATTTAGTTTGAAATGAATTTTGAACTGCAATAAATTTCATTCACAAAAGAAAACGATCACTGAATACTTCTTACACTCTAACAAAAATAAAATAAAAAAATTTACAATGGCACTGCGAAAACTTGTTCACCCAACTACATTCGGTCCACGACTGAAAAACTAGCAAATTTTGTTAACGTTTCTAGAAAACAAGGTTGCCATGTGAAAAACTCGGTTAAGGGTCGGAAAAAATGTTAAACTGAGATTTTATCAACATAGTTTAAAGGTGCCCCGGGTATAAACGTGCCCCCCTCTCCCCTACATACAAGTATGTACAGTTTCATTAACATTTCTTTTTGGAATTCATTAAGAAACTAAAACTGGTGTTTTCTTAAATATACTTCTTTAAAAATTTAAAGGAAATGGACAAATAGACAATAAATTCTCAGTTCTTTACGATACATTTGAACTTTAAGTTCACAATTCAAATAGATTTAAAAAATAGTTTTCTTTTATTAAAAAAACGAGAGACCGAATATAACATGTCCACTTTAATTTTATTGGCCCCATTTACCACTTAAAATTTGTTTTTGTGTTATATCACTGAGAGAGTGATTCATAAGAGAACATTTTAGGTCAGTATTTAAGAGAAACAGAAAAGAAATTATAAGGGAAATAATAAAGATGAGTGATTTATAATTCAATTTTTTTTTTAAAAAAATCTGATTTTTGAACTTTAAAAATAAACGGTAAAAGTTCATTTGATGCAAAATAATGATGCCTTAATTATTAAGAATTATAAATAATAAAATAAAAGGTCGAAGAAATCAAAATTTAATTTAATTATAAATAATTTTATGTAAAATATAAAACTTATAAAAACCGAAAATTTTACAAAAAAAAACTTAAAATTTAGAAAAAAATCCTAAAATTTAGAGCAAAATAAAAAATTACATAATTAAAAAACCATAAATTTTGCAAAAACTCGAAACAAAAAATTCACAATTTAAAAAAACAAATTACAAATCATAATTTAAAAAAAATCTAAATTCATTAAGTCCACAATTCTAATTTAAAAACATGTTCGTATAGTATGCAAATAAAAAAGAAAGAATGTTAACAACCACAACTGAAATCATTTGTCTCTCACCTAGGCGTTAAAAAAACAACAAAAAACTATAAAGGTTATACCAAACCATGTAAACACAAATCATTTTATAACAGTTACATGTATTTTGAGTAATTCATTTTACATTTTTAATTTTTGATTATATGGACGTGTTATTTTCGGTCTCTGTTAAAAACTATTAAATTCTCATTAAATAGGGGAAATATAAAATTGTTATAAAGTAAACATAAATCGAAATTAACATACATATTAGTTTGAAATAGAAAAATACATTTTAAAATAAAACAAATCATGAAGCTAGTAGTTTTAAATTGAACCTGATTAAAAAACAACTTCCGTGCACAAAACTAATAAAAAAACTAATTCAATAAAATATGCTACTATTTTTACAATCAAGTTTACACACTTAATAGGTATATACTTTTTACAACTATTGTAATAGATAGAAAAAATTAGTTTTTGCTCTAAAATAATATTTAATTGTTTAATTTATATTAATAAATTAATAAAAAAAAATAAATAGTTTATAATAAACATTTATTATAAAACTTCACATACATAAATCTAAAACTTCATATACATACCTATCAAAAAATTACTATTTAGATATGTAATACTTTTTTATTTAAAATAAATTATATAGATTTTGTGATGTGCAAAATAAGTACTAATTATATACATACCTACATTTCGAAATAAATTTATTGCAATAACTATGTATTATTTGATTTAATTTAAATTAAATTGAAATTCACAAATAATATTGCGTTTATGTTTATCTCTTGTCTTATACAACACTTCATGGGTAAGAAAGATATAGCTCCCACTCGTTTTGTCATACTATACACATACAAATTAAAATACCTTTATTTATATAAACATGTTTTGTATAATACGACTTAAATTACAATAGATTGTTTTTTCTATTGTGTACTTATAAACACACTTATTTATATTTTTTCTACTTTATTATAGGCAGTTCACTTGATATTTTATCAATGATAATAATTCTGATCGTGTTTTTTTTATTATTTTTGTCTAGCATTGTATGTATGTTCGTATAATTTAATTAGCATTTTGTTTGATTAACAATTTTGCATATTTAGAAAAAATATGTTAAAGCATAATGGGCAAAACAAATTTGCATGCAAAACAATAACAAATTTAAATCATAAAGGGGCAATATAAGGTTTTTTGGGTGCCATTGACTTAAACATATGCAAATATCCGTTCATTTTTATGAAAATATTATGACCTTTAAAATAAAGATAATGTATTAATGTATTTAAGTAGGTATCCTTTAATTTAAAATATGTTATTATTTCATATTAAAAACAAGTAAGAAAGTATAGTCGGTCAAGCCCGACCATATAATACCCTACACCCACTATATGTATTAAACAGTTAATCAGAAATGTGGGCTATATGGCAGATATGACCTATTATGGACCGATCATCCAAAAATTTAGTGTCATGATTTCTGTGAATATAAATATTGTGTATGTTAAACTTTATCTCGATATAAATACTTTTAAAAGATTTATGGAGGTTAAAGTTGATTACGGGAAGAGTCTTATATGGGAGTTTCGACTAATTACGGACCGACCATTATAAAATTAGGTGTCATCATTTCTGTATATTATTTGTGTCGAATTTTATTTGATTACCAACATTCTTAAGAAATTTATGATCGTTAAAGTGATTGTCGGAAGTGGGCCTTATATGGGAGCTATGACTAATTATGGACCGATCATAATAAAATTATGCCGTATTATTTGCATGCATATGAAATATATTAGGGTTCAATATTATTTGGATACCGACATTTTTGAGAGAGTTATGCTCTTTAAAGTGATTTTCGGAAGTGGGCCTTATATGGGAGCTACGACTAATTATGGACCGATCTTCACGAAATTTGTAGATGTAATTTAGCTTCATTTATTAGTAATTTTTGGTGAATTTTGTGTGCATACATGCCTAATTCAAAGATTTATGACCGGTTAACCCCAATTTCGAGAGGACATTTGTATGGGGGTCAGGTGAAATAATGGACCGATTACCACCAGTTTCAATCCCATCCATCCTTGGGCCAAAAAAATATCACGTACCAAATTTTATCGAAATATCTTCAAAATGTAAACAAAAAGGAAAATGAAAAATGGCAGTGCTGCTAACTACAAAAGAAAAAACTTATAATTTTGTTCATGGTGTAACTATACAAGGTGAGTGTAAATCGCCAACAAATACAACACAATACAGAAGCAACAAACATTTTGTTTGTATAAAATAATGTACTACTGTCAAAAACACTTGAAAAAGTATTACTTTTGACATAAGTAAATTGCAAACAATGTCAGTCAGCTGTGCTACTGAACTTACCTTGTATAGTTACAAGGTGAATATACTATGGTTATAAAAGGTCCATATTATAAAAATGTAGTTTCATTAATTAAAAGTTAACAAATTTTCGGAAAAATTTACTTAATTCGTTTTTTTTTTAATTTAATTTTTAAATATTTTTAAACAGAATATGAGAAAAATTAGATCAATACGTTTGAATTGCAAAAGAGTTTGAACTTAAAAATTGCATATAACTATTAACTATTGCATAACTATTAATAACTATTAAATTTTGAAGAAAATTTGCTGCTTCCACGAGTTTGAAGCATTTTGAAGAGCAATTTTGAAGAAAATAGCTTTATAGGTATAAACTCTGGAGATTATGGCTATATCAAGAAGTTTTTCAAAACGAACATTACATTAAAAAAAATCGAATTCCTCACAAAATCACTGTATTGAAAATTAAGTAAAAATAAGCTAAAAGTAAACAAAGCTGAAATAATTATTGGATTTATTTTGATATCTAATCTATCAATAGTATTGAAAAAGCAAAGTCATAACAACGATATTCTAAGGTTGTATAAGATGAGGTATAAATAACGAAATTAATCACCCCTATCGTGAATAAAAATTCCGCATGAAATTTGTTCCCTTTTCACATTTTTCCTATTAAAAATCAATATTAAAAAAATAAAAGGGAACAAATTTCATGTGGAATTTTTATTCACGATAGGGATGAATGTTATAAATGAATTTTTAAATGAAACCAAGTAGGTACAATACTTATTAGCCTGACTCTTGTTATTAATATTATTTAAACCAATTCGCCATTATTAATGTATATTAAATTTCGGTGGCTATTAGCATAAAGCTAGGAATATATTTTCTTACAAAAATTTATTATTTATTCAATGACCAGTTTATTCCAAAAAAACGTACATATATGACTCTTCGTTGACAAGATTTCGAAACTTGGATGAAATTATCATAAAAAGTTCCGATTCAATTGCTCCAAATAATGAGTGGACTTAATATCTAAAAGTGATTCTTTAGACAATAGAAATTAGGGAGATCATAACAAATATTAAGAAAGGAAGAATATAGGTACATATTTTGGTAATCTATTTGTACTATCTTTAAATAAATTTTATAAAAGGCATAGAAACACATGTCTCATCAAAATTTCAGTTTTTTCCCCTAAAGTTCTTTCATTAGACACATATGTTGTATGTACGAGTTTATGTAAATTAAAATAAAATATAAACAATATTGCACCACTAAACCATTTGACAGTTCCCTAACATAGGCATATTGTAGTAAATAATTAAGAATAGTAGTTTTAAATTATCAAACTTAAACATCATTAAAAAAACAAATGCATATACTTAGATATAAATAAAAGTAAAAATATAAATTTTTTATATTTACCTTGCGATGACGTCCTTTATAAACTACAGCAAAGGCACCATGGCCCAACATATCCTTGGAACTGTATTCATAATCACCAACAATATTCATTGTTGCATATGGAAATAAAATGGACAGTGATAACAGATGTTTTTCTCTTTATATGTTAATGTTGTTGTTTTTATTGTAGTGCGTTATTATTTAATACACGTAAAAAAGAAACAACAATAAAAAAGCGCCAGACAATAATAAAAGTTGGTGACTTGTTGTCTAATTAGTTAGATAAAGTAGAATTTTATATATGTAGGTATGTATACAGGAACTCAAACAAAAATGAGATATTTATATTTTACTCTTGAAGTGCAACTAACATAGATATGTATGTATATACAAATTTTTTAGCTTTCTTTTCTTTTTTTCTTCGTACTTTTTGGGGAAAATCAATTTTCAAGGGTTTTACTGTGCACTTAACAAAATTTTCCTTTATTTTTTTTTTAATGTTTTCATACAATAAATTTTTCTTAAATTTATATATTTCTAATATTATTTTAACTTTTTTCTTTAAATTATTAGTTTTTTTAGCTATGTATTAAATAATTTTTGTGATAAAAAATATACGATTTTTCTACGTAATTAACAAATTTTTTCTTCTATTGATTCGTCGTATTTTTTTCTATTGTTAGTTTGCAAATGCTTTTATTTAATTTTTTCATGGGATTTTTTCAATATTTCCTCTTCTTTCTTGAAGTAAAACTTAAATTTCACAATATTTTTAACACTTTTCATCAAAGCATTTGTACTTTATGGCAAAAAATTTTTTGTTTTATTTTTTATCTTCAATAAACAACAATTTTTTTCTATTAGAAGGTAGGTATATTCCTCATATGTATTTCAGGGTGTTTTTTCCACTTTGATTTTATTTTAACTTTCCACTTCCGATGAAGACGAAGAAATAATCAAGGGAAATTTGTGAATAACATGAAAGACCATATAAAATTTTCATCAGAGATGGGGAAGTTGATATATTGTTACTCTATTGATACTATTTCATGTTATAAAATACTAAACTAATCCCGCGAATCATTTGTTACGTTATTCGTAAATAGAAATTAAGAATTATTTGCTGTTTTTAATATAGGTTTGTTCATTCATGTTAAATTAAAATTATATTTTTTCGTTTTTTAGTGAAAACTCAAAAAAAAATAATTTTGTGTACAACTGTATATTTTTTAGAAAATGTTTTGTATACTAGTATTTTTTACGAGAAATATTTTGAATAGCAGAATTTTCTATAGAAAATGTAGTATGTATATTCCATAGAAAATTTTGTGTATAACAGAGATTTATTTCTGTAAGAAATGTTTGTATATATCAATATTTTAAATTGAAAATTTTGCTCATGCAAGTGTATTCTGTTGAACATTTTGTGTGTTACAGCGATTCTATTGAACATTTTTAAATTTTAGTACTTTTAGTATTTATTGTTTTGCTACCGAACAAAAATTTCATTTTCCAACCCTGATACGAATGATACATGTTGTTATTGTTTTAACTGAATACTAAATAAAGCAGCTGAGTACGAAATTGGAGAGGAAAACAAAATAAACAATTATCGTATTAGTGATGATAAAAAAGGGATTGTTGAAAAAAGGGTGAAAATTAAACCATTTTATTGATGTTATATGTCTGTATTACTACGTTTCCACGGTACATGCTTTGCTCTCTATTCATGCTTCACACCCCAATCATGAGTGAAACAACTTTCTTCACCATACAAAATTTTAAGAGCCAATCAAGTAGATTCATATTGAATCAACTTGCGAAGAACGAAAAATTCTACTCTTCTCTAATTTTTATCGCAAGTTTATCTGCACTAGCTGTAAAAATTTAATATTATTGTAAACAAAGCAAATTATTTTCTTGTTGCTGGAAGTAAAGAAAGTTAATACGTACGAATGTATGTTTTTTTTCAAATAAGCTAACTAATTTCCACTCAGTTTTTTTGTCTATTAAAAAAAATATTTTCCACAAATTGTAAATTCTGTTTTTTTTTTATTCTGTTTGTTTATTAAAAACAACTGTCAAATCGAATCAAGTTTTTTGGTCATGTAAACAGCAGGATTCATAAACAAGATTCAGAGAGCGAAGCAGGTGATTCAAGTCGTCGTGGAAACATAGTATAATCTTGTTGAGTAATTTCACCATGATAAATTCTTTTGTTTTATAAATATTGTATCGATAAATACCCATGTGTTGCAACGTTATTCATATTTAGCACATGTTTACGAATCAAATAAACAAAACAACAACCAATAACGCCAAAAAAAATGAAGTTATAGTATAGTAAATTTATAGCATAACGTAGTTTTTATTGAACTAAAATAAAAAAAAAAAATTAACAAATGTTTGCTTTAGCTGAACTTAAAGATACTATACGTATAGCACCGGAGCAGTTTAATTTAAAACTAATCGAAGCCATAAGAGATGAAATCAATCGCAAATTGGCTAACAAGGTAAATGCCGAAATAGTTTATAAGAAAAACTAAATAATGAAAAGTATATTATATGTAGGTGTTATTGAATGTGGGCCTTTGTATAGCTTTAAAAGATATAGTGTCATTAAAAGATTCCATTATTTTACCCGGTGACGGCGCCTCACACACAGAAGTAATATTTCGTTATATAGTATTTCGGCCTTCTATCGGCAACGTTATAACCGGCAAAATACGTAGTTGTAGTCATGAAGGTGTTCACGTGACTTTGGGTTTTTTTGATGATATCTTAATACCGCCTACAGCATTACAACATCCCTCACGTTTCGATGAAACTGAACAGGCCTGGGTGTGGGAATATCCCCTGGAAGATGGTGGCAAACATGATTTGTTTATGGATATAGGAGAACCTATCAAATTTCGTGTGTCCAGAGAAATTTTCGAAGAAAGTTCACCCATAGGACCACCAAATAATGACAATTTAAAACCTGGTGCACCAGCAGCAAGTACCTCTGCTGTAGCAACGGGTCAAAATACCGAATCGAAAACGCCGTATCGTATAATTGTGAGTGAATAGAAAGATTAATATAAACATAAACAAATAAGTTCCTATTTATTTTTTTCTTAAGGCTGCTATTAATGAATCTGGTTTGGGCGTTTTATCCTGGTGGGATCAACAGCAGCAAGAGGATGATGAAGCTGGCGGTGAGGAAGAAGAAGAAGATAATAATGACTATGAAAATGACGAAAATGGTGAGGGGGCGTATGAAGAGTGATGGACAAACTTTGTGAATAAAATTAAAAAAAACAAGTTAAATTGTATTTTTAAGGGAAGATTTATATTGGAAGTATAAACAAGACGATATAACAATTATGTAAGGATAGATATTTAAAAAGTAACGAAAATACAAGATTAAGAAAATTGTTCCTATGCTTTACATCATTTTAGAAAAGCATTGTTTCCAGCACTGATTTCAATGAAAATATTTTTAATGTACATACATATATAATTTTTATTTAATATTTTAATAAGTTTGGATGAATCTTAAGCAATTAGCGGTCTTATTATTATTTTATTAAAAACAATTGTTGACTATAAAAATGGACAGATTTTTTCCAACATTTTCAATTAATTCATAATATAGATTAATATAGATCTTTCTCAAAGGGATGATTTGGGTGACCCTTACAACTGAAATAAAAACAATTATATAATTGTAAGTGAATCTTTCCTTACAAAAAAAATCAAAACATACATACTTACTCATCAAATCCAAATACTCTTGTACCCGTATCCAACTCATCAATATCGGTCATGGCTTGAGAGCCCAACTTAAACTCCACACTCAAAATATTTTCCCTCATATGAATTCTCTTAACGGCCGTGGCTATGACAATGTTGCCTCTTTGTATTTGATATCTGATAAGAACTTGGGCCGGCGTATGTTTTGCTTTGTGTGCAATTTCTTGGATTTTTGCATTGTGTGTCAGAGGTATTTTATTGTGTATACGATATATATTAGAGGGACTCCCTAGGCAATGATTCGATACCACAACTATATCATTGGCGACACAAAAATCCATAAGAATTTGTTGATTTAGATATGGATGACATTCAACGTGCAGTAGGACTGGTTTAATACGAGCATTATCCAAAATTAAATTAATTTGCCGTATATTGAAATTTGCCAAACCCAAGGACATTACTAAACCATTTTGTACCAATTTCTCCATGGCTCGCCATGTTTGTACGAAATCTACTTCAGAGAATATAATATTTTCATTCTCGTCTTTAGGTTGGTAATTATCACCCTCCTGAAAAGCCATAGGTGAGTGCATTATATAGCTGTCTAAATAGGTAAGTCCTAAATTTTTTAAAGACATCTCACAAGCTTTACGCACTAGCTGGGGGGTATGATGGGTATTCCACACTTTACTGGTGATATATATGTCTTCCCTGTAAAAAGTATATAGTATTATAAATTAGAATAAACGATTTTAGTCCTGTGGTAATTTAAAGATAAACAGTCTTATGCA
This sequence comes from Bellardia pandia, assembly GCA_916048285.2. Lineage (NCBI taxonomy): Eukaryota > Metazoa > Arthropoda > Insecta > Diptera > Calliphoridae > Bellardia > Bellardia pandia. The sequence continues at coordinate 92,334,449 of OU696531.1, read as the reverse complement.
GAAAAAATTAAAGTTGACTTCAAATGTACTTTAAGAAAATTTTGTCTAAGTACACTTCAAACCTACTTTATTTTTTCTGAATACGTCAGAAAATCTTTATCTGTTTGTTCCAGTCACCACGTCTGAAAGTTCCATAGCATTCCGTTTAAAATTTTCACAATATTCATTTACTATCCTATAAAATATACGAAAATGTATCGCAAAACTATTTTACCTCATCATTTTAGGAGAAATTAGTTTTCGTTAATACATAAAATTTTAAAAATCAAGTAAAAAATTAAATGTTTTGAAATTTTGTAATTGATAATAGGTATTAATTAATTTATTAAGCCCCAAAAAATTTTTAAAAATATTAATTTTTATTTAGTTTAAGATCACAAAAGTAGTTTGCCTTTTTTTAATTCCTGTTAGTTTTTTTAGTATTTTTTTATGCATTTTTTTTAAAGATGCGTTTAATACATATTCCAATTGTTATTAGAAAGAATTTTTTCCTTACTGCCCTCGGTTGTGAAGATTTTTGTGTTAAATATGAAAAGGAAAAGACATTTCTGAGAAATGTTGCATTGAAGAAGTGTTGGCAAGTGTTCGGTACTGCACAAAAGCTAAATTTTAAAACAGTGTATTATCAATATTTGTATATCAAATTTTTGGCTCTGGAGTTACGATTTGCTTTCGGAATGGGCCAATATCCGTGTGGTTTTTAATATCATCAGTATATACAAGATTACCAACTCCATTGCCAGAAATGCAGGATCATATCACCATAGAACCGCCATCATAATTAACCGTGTATTCTGTATTATTATACTTAAGGCTTAATTTGGCTTCCACTAGATCCTACGTCGACCATCTGAACCAAAAATGTTGCATTTGCTTTCGTCATAGAATATAACAAAAAGTTTTCATACATTGTATGCATTGGTATATAACGTACTTCTTATATGGTCGTTATTGTCAGGTCGTAATAAATTTAGGTTTAAACGGTTTTCCGTTGGTATTAGTCTTTCCTCCCCAGCATTCAACGATTTTGAACAACCATTCCGTGGTAAATTTTAAATGCTTTCGCGACTATAACCAATTTATTAAATTGTTGAGTGCTTGACAACATCTACTAAATATATTTTATATTTGAATGAAACACAAATTTCTCTTGAAAATGAGTAGGCAATTTAGTTGTGTGACACACTGCTTATCTATTTTCACTCAAAATGGACCGAATATACATATGACCATTAAAATCAGTTTTTCAAAAGTTTCCAAAGATACAGTTTTGAGAATTTTGGTATGAAATCAGTTTATAAATAAATAAAAATCACCACTTCTTTGATTTTTGTAAATATTTTTGAATACTTCTCGGACACTAATGTATAAAGACAATACGAATATCATATGAAATATATTTTTTCATAAAAAACTCATAAAAAATCTCTAATGAATATGTCGTTCTTTAAAAGGTGAACGATATAAAGGTCGCAAGACGGTTTTTGGCAGCTCAGCAGTTTTCGTGTAACAAGTTACTGTTAAACGGTCAATAATTGGCCGCCTTCTATATAGGAACAAAAATCACTCTTTATAAAATTAGACACTGCCAAATATAGCACTCTAACTGGTAATTTTAAATTAATGAACGATTTGTTCCAACCTTGTTATAAGGCCCTTCTTAATATACTCCTTAATTGCTTCACCAATTTCTTTTTCATTGCCATCCAACTCAGAACAGTCAATATGACGATAACCTAATTTGAGGGCATCTCCCACAAGTTCCTTACATTTAGTTTGCAGCTAAAGAATAGTATATAATAAAAATACAAACAAAATATTAAAAATCTTCACAACCATTTCCATAAAATCCAACTCTATCATACTTTACTTGTTCCTAGCCCTATAATAGGTATATCCTTGTCGTTATTCAATTTTAGTTTTGGTACATCAGGTGCTGTATACGATTTTTCATCCGCCTCTTCTGATTTTACCAAAGATTTTCTTTGTTTTTCTAAGGATTCACTAGCATTTTTGGAACATGAAGCCATTTCAAATTTTAAGTCATTGATTATATCTTAAACTACAAAATTTATAAATTATGTAATTTCTTTTTTTATTTGTATTTTAATAAAATGTTTGTATTGGATCCGTTGTAAAACTACAAAGAAGATAATTGTCAAAAAAGAAAGCAAATTATTTTAAAAAATCAAACCTATAGGGTTTACAAATTTAAAAATGAATAATGATATTTGGAATATCGAGTTGCTCAAATTTTTAAAATTAATAATTTGTGGGATGTTCGTGGATTTTCGATTTAAATTTAAAGTTACCAAATAATAATCGCCGGGTATGATTTCCAAAAAAAAAATTATTTATTTAGACCGATTTTCTGGATTTTCAGATGCAGATCCATAAAATATAAAAGATTTCCAACGAAAATGTAATGCAGGATATAAAAGTAATTCTCTGTATATTAATACAATCTATATATGGTGAATTTCAGTTCAAGTGACCCAATTTTAAAAATCGATGTCTTCCGATTTGGATGAAATTTGCACCAAGGTTAATACTATTGGATAGTAGGCCAGACACAAATTTTCAAAATGAAAATGATACATGTGCCAAATATTGAAAAATCCTATTCTGGAGTTAAAAAATAATTTTTTTGATAGATATCCCACTCGCATCCCATTAAGCGATTATAAAGGCCTTAAAGTAAATTGTATAAGCTTTCTTTTGAGAAAAAAATTTTAAAAAAATAATTAAAAAAAAAATTAAAATTTTTTTTTTTTTTTTAATAAAAAAATCGGAAGACATCGATTTTTAAAATTGGGTCACTTGAACTGAAATTCACCATATATAAAAATGAATGTATGTATGTATGTAACGTATGGACTCCAAAACGGCTGAGCCGATTTTGATGAAATTTTGACAGCATGTTACTGTGACTCTGGAAGGAATAATAGGCTATATGAAGTGTTGATTGTACAAACGGGGGTGGCACCGCGCATATAACCCAAACATTTAAATCGCCATATTTTGGGAATTTTTTGACCTATGTCAATGATATGTGGTACATATGGTATTGGCATAATTAGGAATACGTAACAGGAGAAAAGTGGGTGGGACCACGCCCCTTTTTAGGAAAATTAAAAATCGTAATATAGTCTTAACTACTGGACCGATCGTTATTAAATTTTCACAATAGGATATTCTTACGAAATAATAAATTCTTGACTAAGTAAAGTTGTAAGTGGACAAAGGGGCATGGCCTCTCCCACTGAAATGCATCGCTCATATGACGCGCTTCACTATCCTATTATTTTTCCATATGGAGAAGATGGATATCACTTTGAAATGCGTCAAATCAATCAAGCAACCCAAAAGGTCGTTAATTATTATGTTGAGTTCTTAAATTCACTCGATGTGCCAGGCTTTCCACCACAACTTAAAATTGGAGTGCCAATTATTTTACTGCGTAATATCGATCACCACGGCTTTGCAATGGCACTCAACTTGCAATAAAAAAACTGATGTGGATACAATTTGTATGAAGTAAATCTGTAAAAACTCATGCAGAAGCAATTAATCAATTAAAAAAGTGGGCGTTAGAGTAGGCGTGGTCGTACCAACTCAGAAACCTTCACGGTCTCATGCACAACAACTTTGCCGAAGATCATCACATGACCAAATGCATACATACAAACATTAATATTTTGTGATGGGGCGTGAAAGTGGGCGTGGCACATAAAATTTTTATTTTTACCTCGCCTTCAGTAAGATATGGATATAATTTGTATGAAGTAAATATGTAAAAACCCATGCAGAAGCAGGCGTGGTCGTACCAACTCAGAAACCTTTCCGGGCTCATGTGCAACAACTTTGCCGAAGATAATTTGCGAGAATAGAATAGTAGAAATGAATTTCAAAAAAGTACCAATATAAGTGTACATACTGAAATTTGGTCCTTTTTACACCTTTATATTTGAGTAATGAATAACATGTTCTGGGTTCTTTTTTGTGTGGATGGAAGAATATTTTATTCTTTTTTTATTTTTAAATTGAATAAATAATATCAAATGTCCGTTTTTACCCCGTTTTTGTCCCTTTTTTGTCACCCGTGAAAAAATAATTTTCAAAATAATACCTAATTATTATCCGTAATACGTACTATTTGAAAATAATAGTTCATGGAATTTTTAGTGATAAAATACATTTTGATAAAAAAGTACCAAAAAAGAATACAATTTTTAGGCCATAGGAATTCGAATTTCAAAAAAGTACCAAAAAATTTTCTAGTCTTTATTGATCTGAGCCAGATGCATTTAATATAGTATTCCTATGTTTATTTATGTAGGAGATATATATCGAGCCATAACCGCCGAAAAAATGTATCCCACAAACTCAACATTTTACAGGGGAAGGTTTTTTTTAAATAAAATCAGTTTGAATAAAGCCATTATTTTAAAATTTATAATGTAAATATTGTTTTGTGTAATACATTTAATTTTAATAATTTTAAATGATGTTGAACTATCGATTTCGATAAAAAAAACAACAATCGATTATGGTGTGGGATACATTATTTTGGCGGTAATGGCTCGATATGTTAACGGAGCGTTCTACGGGGACTATTTTTACCCCATATGGTCACTTGAATTTCGAATTTCAAAAAAGTACCTGTCGGCTCTTTTTTTTGATTAAAGGCGAACGCATTTAAAATATTATTTCTAAGTTTATTTGTTTTGGAGATATAGGGGTGCTGGTTTTACCCGTTTTTGCCCCATTTGTCCCCCTTAAAGACCGTATTTCCAAATATCCCTTCTTAGTGGATCTACATGTTGAAAAAGTGGGTGCTGTAGCTTAATTGGTTAGCGCATTTGATCATTAAGCATGAGTTGGTATTTGTAGCCCGGGTTCGATTCCCAGCCGCTGCCACTCAAACAAAATCAGTTTCTGAGAATTATTAGTTTTCTTTCTATCCATTATAACTAATATTTATCACAGCGCCCTCCACAGACTGATGAAATTAGTATATGTATAATCTATGGCGCCCTCCTTCGGTGGTATAGCATTCAAACGCCACCGAAGTAAAATAAATAAATAAAGGCTACAAAATCAAGCTTTAACATTAATGCGCCTACACACCACCAGAGGCGCTGCAATTCTGCACTAAAAACAAACATAATGCGCAATTACAGAGTTGTGATATAAAAAGCTTTCTTCTTTCACCACCTTTACTTCTTCAACTATCCCCTTTCCAAAGAAAGTAACGCAATTATATAGGCATATTAATTGCCTGAGTGTTACTTCTCTTTTTTTAAAAAAAAAAAAAAAAAAGTAACCCATTAACCGAATTTCAAAAAAGCTATAATTTAGCGGTTTGGGCTGTGCAATGATGAATGAATCAGTCAGTCAGTCACGTTACTCTTTTATATATATAGATTAATAAGTCAAGTATATTTATTAATAAAATACATATGTAGTATATATATATAAGGTACGTTTATTATAAATTCAAATAATTTTAATATGTTTATTCATTTGCAAATGGATAATGGGGATGTCCTAGAGCACTGTAAAATAAATAAATAAAATCTCATTGAAATTAAATACTTTTAAAAACATTCATTACAATTTTAACTTACTCTGCTATTATATTATAACGTCCTCCAAAATCTAAACTATTCATGATATCCATATCTTCCGAACTAATCTTAAAATCAAGAATATTAAAATTCTCTTGCATATGATCCTTACTTACAGATCTTGGTATAACAATATTGCCACGATCCATTTGATAGCGCAGTAGTATTTGAGCTGTGCTTTTATGACATTTCTCAGCTAAAGATAAAATATGGGGATTTTGCAATAAAGGATATTCACCCGGTTTGGGATAAGGTGAACTTGGGGAACCTAAAGGACTATAGGCAGTTACCGCAATATTGTGCGACTTACAAAACTCCATTAACTTTTGTTGATTTATATAAGGATGACATTCAATTTGTAGATTAGATGGCGGTATGCGCGCCATTTTTAAGACACGTTCAATTTGAGAGATATTGAAATTTGACAGACCTATACTGAGGCAAAGACCGTTGTCTACCAATTCCTCCATAGCCTGCCAGGTGTCAACAAAATCAACATTTGAAAATATAATTTTATTATTTTCATCTTTTGGATAGAGTTCTTCACCATCTTTGTAGGCCATGGGCCAGTGTATTAGATAATTATCCAAATGTGTTAGATTCAAATTCTTTAAAGTGGTCTCACAAGCCAGGCGCACCATTGAGGGATGATGGAATGTATTCCAAAGTTTGCTAGTAACAAATAAATCATTTCTGTGGAAAGGATAGTAGAGTTATAGAGTTATTTTAGCAGATTTTGTTTTTTAGATATTACCTATTTATAATTCCTTTTCCCAAAAGTTCTTTAAAAGCTTCACCTACCTCGTTCTCGTTGCGATAAATATGGGCACAATCAAAATGGCGATAGCCCACATCAATTGCATCACGTACAACATCTGAAGCTTTACGTTGCAACTGCAAGAGTAGGAAATTTTGTACAGAAGTTTTTTAAGCATAAATAACAAAATTGAATACATAGTAATAAACTGAGTTTATAGAAATAATTTATACCCTATACTTAATAAATTCCTTAATTTAAAATGTATTTTAATCTGAATAGCAAACTCTTCTTGAAAGTGCTTTAAAAATAAATTATTATAGAATAAAAAGTGAAAAAAGTAAAAAGTGTTAAAAATTAATTCTCTTACTAAATAAAGAGTGATTTTTTAAGAGCTTTCGGATGTGGTTTAATAAAACACATAAAGTTTAGAGAAATTTATGAAATTAATTTTTGAGTCGATAGAACGATATATATATATAATTCAATGTTTAAAGGTGATTTCATGTAAATGTTGGCCGCGGCTACCTCTTAAATGGTTCATACGCTACGACCAATTTTGGTATACTCTCTCCAACGTATAGGCCGGTATCTAACAAATAAATTCTTAAATATTAATCAAGCGCAAAATAGATGACTGGATCAGTTGATGTGAAATTTTTTTAGTATCATAAAAATTTTTGTCTAGCACTGGCTGGGCTTATTATTTTCTTTTTAGTATTAAGATTTGAATACTTATTGTCATTTCAAATATGAAGATTCAATAAATAATTAAATGCAAAAAAAAAAAAAAAAAAAAAAAATACGCTTCCAGTGCATCAACGATTGCGGGCTTGTCCCTATAGAATATAAGCAAAGACTATAAATATATATTTATAGTCTTTGATATAAGTATTAACATAGTCAAACAAAAAATAGTTTAAAGATGTTAAATTTCCCGATATATATATAGGCTTCCAGTTGCCCTTAGTGTGTTTTTCCAAGCAACAAATTATTTCGAAAGAATGTTAATATATTAATTATACATAATAACAATTACATAATAATATAATAATACAGTGGTAGACAATCGTTTGTATGTACGTTGGTGAAATTTTTCTCAGATGCTCTTTGAAAATTTTAACATCACATTTCTAAAAATTATATTTCATTATCGATGATATTTTCAGTTCCCTTTTTGTTTCCTAATAAATTATAAATAAATAAATAAATTATGAACGCTGAATTATTATTGTTTTCTTTAGTCCCAATTTACACGAAGCAATTTTAATTGAAAAGATTGCAATTTTTCCTTGAAACTTCTTCGATGTTCACACGTACATATCGACAGCTCAATTCCAAAACATGCTAAGTCGAAAAAGTGAGTTTTGCAGCAAAAGCTCCTAAAGTTTGCAGGCGATATCTAAAAACCCATATTGATTGGACTAGCCAATCACAACCAAGTTGAAAAAATCTAAATTCAAAAACACAAAAAAATTAAAAACATGCTAAGTCGACATAGCATGGTTTGGAATTGAGCTGTCGATATGTTCTGTTAATATGCAAGACTAAATCGGTCCCTTTTGTCAAACTTTCACCTGTTTTGATTTTTAGGATTAATCAACAATCCAATTGTCAATTTTATTATGGCGACATTGTCAATGTTGTCCTTTTCATTTTTCAAAAATATATTCATCAATTGCACACTCGTAGCGTCATCCATGGCAAAAGCTCAAAAAAAATAAATACCCAACATTATTATTGACCTTGCATTTTGTTGTAGTTTGACGGTCAAGTTCGTACACATATAAGTATGGGGAATACTTACCCTCCACGTTCCCAGACCTATCATAGGCATTTTACGGCCATTATTTAGTGTAATAAAAGGCACTTGATTTAAATTTGTATTGCTCATAGTTGTATTAAATAATACTTTTTTTTTTTTGCAAATTTTTAGCGCTTGTATGAATTGTTTTCTCTTCCCTCCAACTGATTTGGATGCACTGCACTATTGTCTAATGACTTTTAAGAGCATGTAAAATATTCTTGGTAGCTTTTTTATTGTTTGCCGATAAAGCTTCCTAAAAGCTTTTGAATTAGTGAAAAAAAAGACAATTATATTTTAGTTTTAAATTACTATTTTTCATTCATTTAAGTTTTGAAAATGTTTTCAAAATTTGACATTTTGTTTTTCTGGCATAAATTATTTTTGTTTTAAATATCAAACTTCTTTAATTTGTTTTTAAAATATATTTCCTAAAAAAATGTTGCAATTTTTATTTAAACATAATTTGCAAAATAATATTTGGAATATTATGCAAACAGCGTAAGTTAAAAACATATGCATACATAAACAAAATTGATTTAAAAATTAATTTAAACATTTTTAGTATTCGCCATCATTGTGAATTACCGGCAATTGTTATGAATAATGGCAATGAAATGCCCATGATTGGTTTTGGAACATGGAGTGTAAGTTAAAAGATATACATATGTACATATATAGATTTTTAAGAATTATTTTAAATTAATAAATATTTAAGGTTAGTCAGAGTTTTTAATTAAATAAACAGTAATAAATTGAGAGTGGAAAATTAAATTAATAAAAAAAGCCCGTAAAAGTAATAGTTTTCAATTAGTATATAATAAAATTAAACTAACTCTACAAGGTTTACATGAACATACAGACGAACACTGAGTGATGAAATCCAAAACTTACAGATAATTTTGTTTTTTTGTAACTGAAATCATTATAGTTAGGCTTAATAAAATATTAACTGAAATGTGTACTTATTACACTCACCATCTATAGCAGTATATACTCGTAACTATGCATTTTTCTCATATTTTTATTTCCCAGAGCACCAGTGATTTCATTCTTCTGGAAAAGGTTGTGGGTAATCAAAGTCAGAAAGTAAAAATTGATTTTTTGTAGAAAAAAAATAGGTACTTATGTATTTTAAAAACATGTTTATTTCTTTTAGAAAGCTCAAAATAACTGCGATAATAAGGATGTTAAGGTAAATATTTATTTTAAAATATTAATTTTAAAATATTTCAACAAAATAATTGACCAGACTGTGAATGTATGTATAGCTTTTAGTATTTTGTTTATTAATTTCTATTAACAGAATAAGATTCAAATGAAACAGTGTGGCCTAACTTGCGGATGTCATCAATGCAGCTAAAGTCAATTGGACACGACAGATTATCCATCCACTGATAAATAATGGTATATAACCTGGGGCCAAATTACCGTATTCGATATCGAGTAAAATTTATCGTAATTTTCTTATTTGATATTATGGTATTCGATATCGAGCAAGAAATTTAGAACATTTAATCATAATATCGCTATCGAAATCATTTTTCGATACGATAGCTCATTCGATCACGAATGCGGTAATTTGGCCCCTGTCAGTAAGGAGCGGTTTTAGTGGTCCCATTATTAAAACCCCGGAAGATCGCGTGTAAGCGACAATCATATGAGTTGCCAATTTTCCCTGTTGTTAATTGTAGCAAAGACAATGAAAGCTCTACTTCTCTCCCAGTGGATTCGTTTCTTGATCGACAGAAAAAACCTACCGATTAAATATTGAGATGCCAATATTAAAATTGTTTATGCTTTTACAACACCATATCTTTTTTACCGAAATACTAGACTTACACCCGCTCAAGATCGCAGCGGAATCATTCTTCAAAACCGAAACTGCTGCAATAACGAAAACCTATATTTAAATACTTAACAATATAAAACCTCTACTATACTTTCGAACTTTCCAAAAAAAAAAAAAAGAACTGACAATATTTTATTTGAGATGCAGTCCTCCATCATACAGATGTTGTTTACAACAAAATAATAAAAATAATATCGGTTCATTTTACAAACGTGTTATATAAAGAAACGATTTATATCGATATATCTTTTACTATAATTTATTATGCATTTCATTTCGATAACTCTATTCGTATTCTAGTAATGCTAATTTCTATATAATCTTTTAATAATCTTGGGATAAAGTTTAATATTGAATACATTAAAAAATTTTACAGAACAATTCCGAAAAATTAGCAAAAGCAGTTGGACTGGCCATTGATGCCGGCTACAGGCATATCGACTGTGCGCATCTGTATAAAAATGAAAGTGAAATTGGTGAAGTTTTAAAGAAGAAACTCAAAAGTGGAGCAGTAACTAGGTAAATTTAATCATACATACATACATACATGCATATGTATGTATAAAATATTTCTAGTTTTCTATTATTGTTTATTATACGGGCTTGATAATATACTTTTTTTAACTTTAGGGATAATTTATTTATAACTAGTAAATTATGGAATACTTTTCATGATCCTGAAACTGTATGCTCAGCTTGCCAACAGACTTTGCAAGATTTAGGTATTGACTATTTGGATATGTATATCATGCATACACCCATGGGTTTTCAACATGGCGATGAATTATTTCCCATGTGTGAGGGTAAATTATTACATTCTGATGATGATTACCTGGATACTTGGCAAGCTATGGAAGATTTAGTGGAAAGTAAAATGTGTAAAAACATTGGCATTTCAAATTTTAATGCGAAACAACTTAAGCGTTTGCTTAAGAATTGTAATATAATACCACAAACTTTGCAAATAGAAATACATCCTTATATGACTCAAAAGGAGCTGGTCAATTATACAAAATGGCATGACATTTGTATAACAGCTTTTGCTCCAGTTGGTTCACCCAAAAGACCCTGGGCTAAAGATGAAATGACACTTTTAAAAGATTATAAGGTATTATTTAATATATGTATGTATGTAAGTTAGGGCGGGTCGATTTAATAATCGCCCATGGCTCAGTGAAAATCGTATTCTAGGGATCAAAATAAGAAACTTTGCCGAAGGAACCATACCTCTAAAACGAATTCTACTACCCCCCAACTGTTGACTTTTGTTCCGTACAAACATTTAAAAAAATCACCATTTTGGCACTTTATTTTATTATTTTTTATTTATTTTTAAATATTATTTTTTAAAATTTTTTTTTAATTTTTTTGTCTCCCCACAAATCGACCCGGCCTAATGTAAGTACAATGTGAATACTTAAAAATTATATTTTTCTTAGATTCTGCAACTGGCTGAAAAGCACAAACGTACTCCGACCCAAATTCTATTGCGCTATCAAATCCAATGTGGTCATGCTGTCATACCTAAGTCTACAGATAGGAAACATATTGTGGAAAATATTAATATATTTGATTTTGAATTATGCCGTGATGATGTTACAAATATTGAAAATTTAAATCACAATTTGCGCTATTTTAAATTTGCAGGGTTTGTATAAAAACTAAAGTTTTTCTCTATCTAGGAAAATTCATTAAACGTATAAGTAATATGACGGAAATTATGGCGCATGTATGTACATATATTACTTGTACGTTACAATTTAAATTACATAGTTTTAAATAGGTTAAAATATCACAAATTTTTGAGAAATTTTTATTTGTGGTGGGAAAAATAGGATTATATTAGATTTTTCTTTAAAAGTAGATAATCCTGATAAACATATTTTCTAAATAATAATAATGATTAAATGTTTATTTTTCATTATAGAGCTTATGGTCATCCTTATCATCCATTTGAAAAATACAAAGAGAGAAATATTTGTTAAACAAAATCATTATAAAACTTGCAAACATAATTACCGTTTCCATACAAATATTGTTAAATTTACATGATGTTTTTAATAAATATACAACTAAATCTAAAAGATATATTTTGACACACCTAAATCGTACTCGGATTTGTTCTGATATCCAAACCGCCCTTAGAACTCTCACCAATGTCTACACGACATCTAATCTGCTTCTGAAATGGCGGACATCTTTGAATTGGAAAGACCGAATCATAAAAATAACTTAGAAAACCAGATTCAAACCAGACACTGGAAAGCCTGATAGACATTAGAATCATGGAAGCGTGCATAGAGGCAACGGCAAACAAATCGTCACAGTTATCACAACGGGACCCATTTGGAAGAACGTGTTAATTTTAATTTGGAGATAAATTTTTTTTTTCTAATTTTGTTTTATTATTGTTTATTTCGATTTTAACCAATTGCCAACAATGTTACTATTTAGTTTGTAGCATATTCACTACGCCCTGTAAATCTTTTATTTACATTTTGAGACAGAAATGTCACTTTTTTATTATTGCTTACTTTGCGAAAAAATTTTATATTTTGTATTTTTTTAAAACTTTTCCAATAATTATTTATATACAATAAGAAAAATGAATGAAGTTGTACGTGGTGAAGCTTCAGAATCTGAAGATGAAACTATGAGTTTAAATATCAGCCAAAATGTTAGTAAATAAACTCATTATTACATACAGTTAATATGTACATACAGTGGGGAGCAGAGGTGACTACATGTTTGTATTTTCTGCATTGTAAAGATCATAAAAATGGTAATAATGGAGCGATTTTTAAATTTCTTTTTCTATTTTAGTTCTTTACATAATTCTTAATAAGAGAAATAAAAGCCCAATAAAACAAGATTGTAATTTAAATAACAACAAAACAACTTGTATGTACTCAGTTTTGCTCACACTTGTTATCAACCAAATAATTGAAACATTTATTAATTTACCGTTATTTGAAATTAAGTTTTGAAATTTGTTGCTGCAATCTTTAGTTTGTCAATATGAATTTTAGTTTTAAATCATAATTGAATAACTCCGTGTTCCAAAAACGTCGTTTTTTTAATTTAAAAAAGTAAAAGTTAATATTTTTTGAAAAATGAAGAAACTATCGATAGCCGTGGAAAATTTGATATTAAATAAAACAAAGGATGACTCCTCGTCACGTATGATAGCAAAAGAGCTTAATATAAGCCAGTCAGTAGTTGTTAAAGTGTTAAAACGGCGAAATGTAGCTCCTAAAGACAGGTTTTCAGTCGCCAACGATTATTATCTGATGGAGACGCACGCCCTATAATGAGAAAAATGAGAGCAGACACGTCTTTAGTCCTAAAAGAAGCTTCCTGAGCAATATTACCGATATACAGCAAGAAGAGCGCTACACAATATTGGATACATCTCAGCTGTAAAAAACCTAAACCAGCACTGTCAGATAAAAATGTTTCAGCACGTTTAAAATTCGACAGACTACACAGAGATTGGACTGTTGATGACTGGAAACGCGTAATATGGTCAGATAAATAAATAAGTTTAACCGATTTCAATCTCACGGTAAAAAGTATTATTGGCGTCGACAGCGGGAGAGTATACAACGACACCATGTTAAACAGATTGTAAAGCATCATCATGGTTTGGGGTTACTTTACATTGTGGCATGTTGGTAGATTACAAAAAATTTATGAAATCATCACCCTGAGTAAGAAGTTGTGTTTCAACAGGATGGAGACCCAAAACACACCTCCAAAATCGTTAAGGAATGGTTGAATGGGCAAACATTTCAATTGATGCAGTGTCCGCAAAGTCCCGACTTCAATCCAATTGAAAATTTGTGGTAAATTGTGAAAAGACGGTTGGGACAGTATCGAACAGCTCCGTCGAACTTCGCTGAGTTGTGGCAACGTGTGGAGCTGGAGTTGCAGAGAATTCCACATGAAATTATCCAAAAGTTGGTTGAAAGTATGCCCAATCGCATAAATAGTGTATTAAAAAATAAAGGGCTGTGGACTAAGTACTAAAAATTTAAAAGTTTTTTTTTTGTTTCCTGAAAGTGCAAAACTGAGTACATAAGATTTAATTTTATTTAATTTAGTTTGTTCCCTGAATACGTAGTTTTTTGTTTTGTTTTAAGATCATTATTGTAATCCACTAATTAATAAATAAAATAAAAAAGTAATAATTTAAATCGCTTTGTTATTACCATTTTTATGCACCTGCAAATGCAGAAAATAAGAACATGTATTCACCTCTGCTCCCCACTGTACATATATACAGTATACGTAAATATTTATTGATTTCTATCTTTCAGAGGGTATTGGCTGCTGAAATAACTGGTGAAGCATCTGAATCTGATGAAGGTGTGTTAATTAGAATAAGTACAATACAAAATTCCAATTGCTAATAATTTCATTAAACATAAACTATTATTTGCTTTAAGATGTTTACGACAAAAGTTTGGATGGCAGTAGTGTGGAATCTAAAAATAATGTTGATTCTCTTTATAACAACAATTTGTTGCAACGAAAATTAAGTATGTACATATTAATGATCAACTTAAATGCTTTATAATATTTTCAAAAAAAATTTTAGTTGAAAATAATTTATCAATTTGGCGTAGTTTAAACATGTATGTTAAAAATATTGTTACCTCAGCCTCGAAACAATTGTTGTTAACCGATCAATTGTTAATAAAATCTCAGACTTCCATGCAATCCGTCTTAGTGACACTTAATCAGACGCAGGCCAATATGAAACAACTGTGTGACAAAACTAATGCAGTATTTACAACCAATTTTATTCCAAATATAAATGTACAAACAAACAACACATAAAGCAAAACAGGAAACAAACACATACATAATATGTTCAAAACAATAAAATTATACAGCAGTTTTTTTTTATATTTAAAAACATAATTTTTTTTCTCTTAGTTAACAACAAATATTTATTCTTCTGTATCGGAATTAGGTACGAAAACTTCACTATTTGGTGAAGGTTCTTTGGGAATGTAGGTTGCCTCAAAACATCTGGCGAATATAGTACGTATTTTTGGTACATGCTCTCTTTGAGGTGACTGAGGTATTGTTTCGTCCTCCTCCTCCTCGCTTTTATTATCCGGGAAAGTTAAATCAGGAGTTTCTAAAGCAGCTGCCAACAGAATATCATTATCATCAACCATATCACGATCTCGCTGCGTTAAATTTCTAGCTGCTTGTATTGAGTGCAAACTTGTGTGATTAACATCAGTATCAAAATTGAATAAAGTGGTATCATTACTGAGAGTAGTTTCTTCAGATAATCTTTTCTTAGCTGCAGCTGTTGTTGTGTTTTGAATGTTTGAATTGCTATGTTTACGTTTTTTTGTTTTCGCGGCTGCACTTTTTCGTGTGAGATTATTGGCTGGTTCGTTAACTTCAGTTTCTAAACATTCTTCATAAAAACTAACATCCTCCGGCAGAACAGTGGTCATTATTAGGGTACATTCTATATAATCGGGCTTTTTCATTGTCACAAATAGGGGGCAACCTTCTTGACTAAAATTTAGTGTTATATTTTCATTTATAGTTTCAGCAAACGCCAAAAATGCTCTAAATTCCTTTAATGAAAAGGTTATAGCTGATTCTTCTTGTATACTATAGGATTCAAATTCGCTGGGACTAAATAATTTACCAAAACATATATGCGAATTTAAATACATGTGTATTTATCATTATATTAAATTTTACCTTAATTTTAATTGGGATCTCATAAATTTATCATTAACTCTGGCACCCTCTATATAATTTTTAGCTGTTAAACCGTTACCCATTGTTTCCAAAGTAATTTCCGATTCTGTGGCATTGAAATTACTGGATATATCGTTGAAAATCTTATAAGTGCCCACAATTCTTTATAAGAGACAAAATTAATTAATGAAAACTTTTGATTGCTCATAAAACTTTTCTGCTACTTACAAATTTGTGGCATCCTCCATTGAAACATTTGTTGTTAAAATCTCATCGTCGACCACTGCGATCAATGCATTTTTAATGGTCTCCAAACTACACTTAAACTGCACCTGTAGCTTCAACTGTTCGGACAAAAGACGAATTTCACAGCGTTCCACATGCCGCATATTTTTAAATACCGCCAAAATAGCCTTCATACACACTTTGCAAAAATTCACACCAGACTCTTCGATGCTATAGGTTTCAAAAAATATGCGACTAAATCGAATGGTTGCCATGGCAGACTTTGAAGGATTAAAGGTGCGAAACTGTAAACCATTTTCATCCGCTTCCACACACAAATCACTACCAATCTTAGCTAATGATTGTATAGATTTAGCAATGGCTGAAACACATCGATTTCTCAAATACACTAGAAATAAGTGTGCGTTAATATAATTAACTAACCTTTTGCATTAATTCCCTCCAATGTACACTTCATATTTTCATGTGTTTACGGAACTGTTGCAAAAAAAAAATGTAAACAAAAAAAGTTCAATGTAAATTTATATTTTGCACGGATACCAGAGGCCAAAAAATAACCCAGTTGCTTTAAAACGGCGTGTAGACAGGGTGTTACAGATAATAATAATTATAAGGTCGAATAATTAAAAATAAAGTTTTTATAAATATTTCTATTATAAAACTGTTATTAATGCAGTCTTATGCAAAAAAAAATGTAACAGGTTTGTTAAAAACTGCACGAGTTTTAAGTAGTTTAACAATACATATTTCGTTTAAAATATATGAGTTCTCATGCAGATTAATTATATACTAAATTTAAAGTACACTATGGACAACATTTTAAATTTTACAGGTACCGCCATGGTGCAACTATACAAGGTGAGTGCAAATCGACAACAAATACAACACAATACAGAAGCAACAAGCATTTTGTTTGTGTAAAATAATGTACTACTGTCAAAAATACTTTAAAAAGTATTACTTTTGACATAAGTAAATTGTAAACAAAGTCAGTCAGCTGGGCTACTGCATTCACCTTGTATATTTGCACCATGTGTACCGCAAAACTTTATTTATATGTACATGCATATAATTTTGAATATATGTCAAATAAGTTTTTCAAATAAAGCGATTTTTCCTTCCACATCTAAAGTATGGCATCCCCATTAATATTTAATAACAACTCTGAAAATGTGCAAAAGAATTATTGGTTTTCATTATTCACCGGATTGTTGTGCCACATCAGTTTTTACATTTTATAGAAAATTTAATAATTAATAGGTAATAATTGTATAAAATTTGTTAAAAGCATTCCTTAAATTCTACAACTAATACTAAATATACTCAGAGTAGGTAAATAAATTATGTACTAAGACGAGATCTGTTTGTCGAATCAACAATCAATGATGATGCTACACAACACACCAAAAAGCCAGTTTGTGAGGGCTGCTTTATTTTCTATACTTACACTATTTGTAATATGTGCACCGGGAGAATGCCAAGAGCCTGTGTCGAGTAAAAGTTTTCCTATAACAACATTAATTAATGCCAAATGGGAGCAGACACCGCTACATTTGGAGATAGCTGAGTATCTAGCGGATGAAAATACGAATTTGTATTGGGATTTTTTAAAGGATATAACTGATTTGGAGACTACGTTAAGTAGTTATGGTAATTTTTTTTAAATGGTTAAATGTTCATAGAAATTTAATTAAATAATGCTTCTTTTTAGAAACGGCATCACAAAGTTATAATGCCGCTATAAATGTTGTGCGTAGACGCCTAACGGAGTTACAAATGCCTCTTATGAAGTTAATGGTATCTATGCACAGTTTAACGCCTCGCATACAAACACATTTCCAAATTGCTTCTGAAGTTTTGGCTCAGGGTTCTTGCGCAGATTCAGCCACATTTGCTCAAGTGGGTAACGAATTAGCCTGCAGTCTAGATGAACTGAGGCAAAAACTAAAATTAGCCAAACAAGAGTCTCTAGATGCTGCTGTAGAAACTTATGCCTTTGATCATATATACCCAGGCTCAGAGAATAATACGCGCACTGTAGTTTTATATGGTGACATAGGTTCAAAGACATTTGCCCAGTATCATCACTTATTAACGGAAAGGGCTTTGGCCAGTAATATTAAGTATATTACACGCCACTATTTGCTTAGCAAAGTGCAAAAATCTCAAAAACGTGTGCGCTTGTCGGGTTATGGTGTTGAATTGCATTTAAAATCCACCGAATACAAGTCACAAGATGATGCCCCTAAACCGTCCGATGAATCGGGAAATAGCAGCTCCGAAGATGGTGTGGAAATGGAAGTACAGGGTTTCGATTTTAAGGTGCTCAAAGACAGATTCCCCACATTGTCACATTCTTTAGACAAACTAAGACAAAGTTTACAGCAGAGCAATGAAGAAATAACCCAACTAAAAGCCTGGGAATTCCAAGATTTGGGCTTACAAGCTGCCCAAGCTATAGCGGAAATTGATGGCGAAGAGGCTTTGAAAATTTTACAGTTTACAGCCCATAACTTCCCTATGCAAGCTAAGGCTTTACTTAGCCACAAAGTCAGCGAACAGCTTAGAAATGAAATACAACACAATACCGAAACATTTGGTAGAAGTCTTAATATTATTCCACCCGATGGCGCCTTATTTATTAATGGTCTGTTCTTTGATGCCGATACCATGGACTTAAATTCTTTGGTAGAAGCTTTAAGAACCGAAGTTCGAGTACTGGAGAGTCTGTACAACAGTCAGGTAAAAGGTTCTTTGGCCTCTTCTTTGTTAGCTTTGGATTTTGCTGGTTCGGGTTCCAAAGAATTTGCTATTGATATTAGAGACTCAGCCATATTTTGGATTAATGATATTGAAACTGATTCCCAATACAGAAGATGGCCTTCAAGTGTTATGGATCTTTTAAGACCCACCTTCCCTGGAATGTTGAGAAATATACGCAAAAATGTCTTTAATTTGGTGTTGATTGTTGATCCCTTAAAGCCCACAAGTCGTAGTCTTATTAAGCTAGCCGAAAGTTTTGTGGTTCACTCGGCTCCTGTAAGATTGGGTTTGGTATTCGATGCCAGTAAGTCCAAAGATGAAACACAGGAGGACTATAGATCATTAGTGTGTGCATTTAACTATTTGACACAGAAAAAAGACTCCAGATCTGCTTTAGGTTTTCTAACTGACGTTTTTACTGCAGTGGACGCTAAACAAGAAATAAAACGGAAACATATTAAAATGCAACTAAAGAAAACTTTCGATAAGCTTTCCAGCTCGGCTGTAGATGAGATTTTAGATGAAGATTCGGACTTTGATTATGGGCGCCAACTAGCTGCGGAATTTGTAGAACGCTTAGGTTTTACAGACTCACCTCAAGCTCTGCTAAATGGGGTACCCATGCCTCAGAATATCTTAGCCTCTGACAGTGACTTTGAAGAAGCTATCTTCTCAGAAATCATACAACAAACTACAACTCTGCAAAAGGCGGTGTACAAAGGCGATTTAACCGACTCAGATGCCCTTTTGGACTATTTAATGAACCAGCCTCATGTAATGCCTCGCTTAAATCAACGTATCTTAGGCAATAATGAAAATGCCAAATTTCTAGATTTATCTGGAGAGCCTCATACAGATCTTAATAATGTGAAGGCTTTGGCCCAACTCTCAAATCGTGATATGACTGCTACTTTGCTTAATAACATTAAATATTTCGAGGGTAAACATTCGTTTGAAACTATAGGTGAGGCCAAATTACATTTCCTAACCATTTGGCTTTTGGCTAATGCGGAAACAACCAAGGGCAAAGAACTACTTATCAACGCCTTGAAATATGTTAAAGCTGGTTCCAGTGTGCGCATAGCTTTCATACCAAATGTTGAAGGCAGTGATTTGTCTAGAAAAAATAACCTAAATCGTTTGGTTTGGGCTGCACAACAGGTTCTTAAACCTCAACAGGCTACCGATGTAGTATTGAAATGGTTAAAGCAATCAGCCGACAAATGGGAAATACCACAAGCTGTTAATGATTTCTTAGCATTCACAGAATTACACATGAAAATCCTAAGAGTCTATGCCCAAAGGGTGTTAAGTCTTAAAGCCAACGAACGTTTGGTTATTGGTAATGGTAAAATTATTGGACCCATTGGTGATAAGGAACAATTCGGCATAGAGGACTTTGGTTTAATTGATAGATTTAATGCCATACAATATGGGGACAAGTTGCGTAAGGTTTTGAAAGTAAAATCGACCGACATAGAAGAATCAGAATTTGATAGCGATACCTTGTTAAAACTGTATGCATGTCTGATACCCAGACAGTCAAAAACTAGATTTAAGATACCAGATGATATTAAGGAAGCTCATTCCGTTGTGAAACTAAAACCCAAACATAACGATTTGCCTCACTTTGAAATTAATGCCGTAGTAGATCCGGCTTCAAGAAGTGCTCAAAAGTTGGCACCCATTTTGATACTGTTGCGCAACACCGTTAACTGTAATATGAAAGTGTATTTAACTCCACTCAATCAGCACAGTGATATGCCCGTAAAGAATTTCTATCGTTATGTGGTGGAAAGCGAAATACAATTTTTGCCTAACGGTGAGTTGGCAGAAGGTCCCATAGCAAAGTTTACCGGAGTACCCGCCAATCCCTTGTTGACACAAAATGTCCAGGTGCCCGAAAACTGGTTAGTGGAAGCAGTGCGCTCGGTTTACGATCTAGATAACATCAAATTGAGCGAAATTGGGGGACCAGTGCACAGTGAATTTGAATTGGAATATCTGTTGTTGGAGGGTCATTGTTTTGATGCAACTACGGGAGCTCCTCCTCGGGGACTGCAAGTTACCCTAGGTACTCAAGACAATCCCACTATGGTTGATACTATTGTTATGGCCAACTTGGGCTACTTCCAACTAAAAGCTAATCCCGGAGTATGGACTTTACGTTTACGAGAAGGTAAATCCGCTGATATTTATGACGTAACCTTTGCCGAGGGACCCAATACTGTTCATCAAGAGGGTAATACCCAGGTGGTAATAAGTTCCTTGAGATCTCATGTTATTAAACTAAGGGTAACTAAAAAACCTGGCATGCAGAATGCTGATCTTTTGGGTGATTATGACAATCAACAACAAACTGGTATATGGAATTCTATAGCTAGCTCCTTTGGTGGTTCTACCAACGAAGGAGAAACGGAAACTATTAACATATTTTCATTAGCCTCGGGTCATCTCTACGAAAGACTTTTACGCCTCATGATGTTGTCTGTAATGAAAAATACCAAATCTCCAGTAAAGTTTTGGTTTTTGAAAAATTATCTCTCCCCACAATTCACCGATTTCTTGCCACATATGGCTAAAGAATATGGTTTCCAATATGAATTGGTCCAATACAAATGGCCTAGATGGTTACATCAACAGACTGAAAAGCAGCGCACCATTTGGGGCTACAAAATTCTCTTCCTAGATGTTCTGTTCCCCCTAAATGTACGTAAAATCATTTTCGTAGATGCTGATGCCATAGTGAGGGCTGATTTGAAGGAACTGTATGACATGGAGTTGGGTGGTGCTCCCTACGCCTACACACCCTTCTGTGATTCTCGCAAAGAGATGGAAGGCTTTCGTTTTTGGAAACAGGGCTATTGGAAATCCCATCTGATGGGCAGACGTTATCACATTTCAGCCTTATATGTGGTAGATCTAAAACGTTTCCGCAAAATAGCAGCCGGTGATCGGCTGAGAGGACAATACCAAGCCCTCAGTCAGGATCCAAATAGTTTATCGAATTTAGATCAAGATTTACCCAATAACATGATACATCAAGTGGCTATTAAATCATTGCCCGATGAATGGTTATGGTGTCAGACGTGGTGCAGTGATAATGCTTTTAAAAATGCCAAAGTAATTGATTTGTGTAATAATCCCATGACCAAAGAGGCCAAACTTACAGCCGCTCAGCGTATTGTGCCCGAATGGAAGGATTATGATTCCGAAATTAAAACCCTAATGTCACGTATAGAGGATCATGAAAATGTTGATCATAATGAACAAATTTTAACTGATAGTAACAGTGGTGAAGACACGTTAAAATCAGCTGACGACTCAGTTAAACACAGTGAACTGTGATTTTTTGTCTTCAACTTGAACATACATACTACATATTTTGTGGCATCCACTATTTAAATAAGTTATTGTTTTGTTAACTTCGCTTTTTTTTCTTTTCAATTTTCTGCATTTTTCTTTTTTCTTCAAAATAGTGAAAAATTTTAATAAAATTCGATGTTATTGTGTATTGTAAGTCCTTCCTTAATTTAAATAAAATTGTAAGGACTAAAATTAACATTCCTTAAATTAAACTTAAAAACAGTACTTTACTTTTCCATGCTATACTTGGCGTTCATTGAAAACACTTTTAATTAAAGTAATTAATAGTAGCAATAATTAATAATTAATTGCCATTACATTAATAGAAACGCTTTTTAAATAGTAAGAGTATTAAAAAATGTGGTGTAAAAATAAAAATAACATTGTCGTTTCCTCTCGTTATTAAATTATTTCTTTTTAATTGTTATTTCCATTTGTTTTCGGTATACAATTATTCAATTCCAAAACTAAAATTAGCAATACAATATAACTAAAGTAATACACAATTACTAAGCATTTCCTTACTTTTAGTAAATCAAAATAACATGTTTGAAATTATCACCCCTATCGTGAATAAAAATTCCACATGAAATTTGTTTCCTTTTATTTTTTAACATTTAGTGTTAAAAAAGTGTGTTTCCTTTTATTTTTTAACATTTAATGTTAAAAAAGTGTGAAAAGGAAACAAATTTCATGTGGAATTTTTATTCACGATAGGGGTGAATATGTTACCGAACAGTTCCTGAAAAACGTGCAAATCTGTCAAGGTTTCGCAAAAAAAAGTTTTTATTAAAAAATTATTCTGTCTTTAAAACAACGAATTTAGAAGTATAAAAATATTCGTGTATGTTCTAGCTTCCGACAGATTTTAAAATCACATGAAATTAAAATTATATGTTCCCGTCTTCACATTGTTTTTACATATTCGAAGTACTGTTCGAAACAAGTTTGACAAATGTCAAAATAAATTAAATTTTTGTAATAAAGTAATATTTAAATAAATTAAAGTATAAAATTTAAAATTTCATCATTTCTCTTGACCAAAAAGCACTATTTCATAAAGAAAAAGCTGATTCGTTTTGCTTTCACCAAATTATTTTTAAGTGAAAATAATACGAATTTTTTAGTTCGTAAGTAAAAACGAGAACATCAAGAAAATGTGAAATCGTTCGTGTTCACATTTGATCTTGTGAATTCGAAAGTTAGAACATACACGATTAAAGATATTTTTATTTTATCTTCACAAATTTAGAATACCTATCAACCCAATCATGAATAAAAATTCCGCGGGAGTTTTTTCCCTTTTCCTATTTAAATTCAATGTTAAAAAAATAAAAAGGGAAAAACCTCCCGCGGAATTTTTATTCATGATTGGGCTGTATATGTATTAAAACAAAACCACTTCAAAACATTCAACTTTCCACCATAATCACTTGATCGGTGACACGTGTTATCAAAGCACCCAATTCATTGTTTCCTAATTTCAAAGACCACAATTCTCTTAAAGTATCTTCTGCTTGGGCTGTTGCACTACCTAAAATCAAAGTTGCAATTAATTTTTTTTTTAATTAAAATAAAAATTTCAACTTGCCCGCCGCATTTGGTGGTATAGTAAGTGTTAAAAATATAACCACATCTTTCGCTATAGGGCTGTAAGTGTCACATATTGTATGTAAAGCTCTGGCTGCTTTAGCCGGTATCTGATGATATGATTAAAAATTTTAGTATACATATATTTTTAATGCTATGATAAAATGTACCTACTTCATTGAGATTAGCGATTAGTATAACATTACCCTCTTTAATTTTAGCTTTATACTTCTTAATTGCATAGCCATAGTCATCCTCAACACCGAGTGCTGACATGAAATCGTTGCTTTGCATTTCTATGGGTAACATTTGTTTACCTTCAAAAAAAAAACAAAAGTAACCACCTTTAGACAATTACTATTATTTATTACATACCAAAGCAACCGGAGGCATGTTCTGCTATGTCTTTTATTAAGTGGAATACTTGTTGACCACCGTGATGAGCAAATAAATAAACAGCAGGTTGTTGTACGCGTTTATTTAAAATTGATTCAATGCCCACCTTTAAAGACAGCCATGTCTTTGACTTTTCCTGGGGATATAGCTTTTGTAAATCCTCAAAAGAACAATTTTTATCTTCTTTTGGTACGGCAAAACAAACAGCAATTACCACCACCACCACTAATAAAATAAAGTATGTAAAACAACTACTACTCTGCGTACTTTGTTGCTGCAGTTTTTCGCTGCAATTAGTTGCATTTATCGGTTTGGGTGAATCATTTACAGGTATAGATTTTGTCCGCTTTGGTGTACGTGGTACACTGCGTGACACGTTCAATCCAGTTTTTCTTTTAAGTTCTATACTGGTGTATGTTTCCTTACTGTCGAATCCTTCAAGATCAGATTCGGATTCAGTAGTATTTTGATCTTGACTGCTATGGAGTATTGAAGGGTCCATTTCCTCGTCAGATTCATCACGCAAGGGTGTTTGAGAGTCCCGTTTGTCATGTATAGGTGGACGTGAGTTAATCATATTTTCCGGCATCTTATGATATAGTGTAGTTAGTCTGGGATAGTATATGCAAGGTGATCTCAACTAGACAGCTATTTATTCGTGCGAATGTCAAACTCCATAAATAAAAAAAATTTCGCGACTCTTGCGAATGTCAAACCTCATACAAATTAAATTTATAAATTGAGCTTGATTTCATGTTTTATCAATTCTCCCTGGTTTGCTATCTTTGGCACAACGTTGTCAACTTTTTAATTTAAAAGCTCTAAAATTTATTATTTACTTAAAAATCACTAATAATATGGAATACAAGTTTTGTGTGTGCTTATTTTGTAAAAGATTAACGATTCAAATAATCTGGGTTACAAATAGTCAGCAGAATATATGTTTTGCAGTTCGATAGAGAAATATTACCATTAGCTGAGATAATTGCATCAAACTTTGTAGTAATAGTAATAAATGAAGTCTATATCTGATACATTTCTGTCTTATTATGACTTTGATATTTTCTATTCTATGTCATGCCTATACTTGACAAATATACGATGCAATAACACAATTAAATTGGGACCATACAATTTTTACTCTTAACATCAAATTTTCAGTATACATATAATGATAAAAATGTATCAAGTATAGATGAAGTGATAGTAAATAAAGATACTCTTTTTTTTATTTATTTATTTATTTATTCAGTAATAAAAAGCCAATTAGGCCAAAATAATATTACATGGTAATACAATAAACCTAAGTATAAAATAAGGTTAAATATTCAATAAATTTCATGTTACAATACTATCGAATGGGCTCCCCAGCCATGATAAAAAAGTGTAGATAGGTATGTCAAGATTTAATAAAGAAAAAGAGACAAATGAAATACGGTCCAGTTAGGGATAGTTAGGACAAGACTTATATTAATAGAAGAGATCACAAAGGGTCTGAAAAATATTGCAAAAGTTTTACTTTGAAAACATTATTAGAGTGCGTAAAAATTCGCAACTCTAATGGCAGACTATTCCAATAGCTTGTGATCCTAACAACAAAAGACCTACTGAAAAAAGATTTAAATATTCTAGGGGGAACAAAGTGAGAATTTCTGTTGCGGGGAGAAAAAATAAATGCATCGCATATAACAGAAGGTCTACCAGTTTTCATAATTTTGTAAAACTTTAGCAAATTGCGAAACTTTACAAATTCATTAAAAGGACAACCAAGAAAGCATTTCACGGACTCGGAAACATGTTCTCTACGTCGAATGTTGAAAGCAAATCTAACTATCGAATTCACCAAGCGCTTCAATCTAGTAAGACACAATCCGATAGTGCCGGATACAGATCGCATGTGCTAATTTTGTTCTAACTCTGAATTGCTTATGCATTTGACAGCCTTTTCGTTAACTTTTGCAATTTGCTTAAGATAGCATATGCATATTACAGTTGGGCCTTAAAGAGGAATGTGTAATTAAACGTCAAAAAGTTGCATGATTTGTTGCACGTAAAATTGCATCGTAAAAATGCACAACATTTTACGTAGCAATTTTAAAAGAGAATGGAAAAAATTGCATGCAATTAATTGCATCATCTAAAAGGCCTCTTTGATAAAATCCAAATTGGTAATACTAAAAAAGCAACCGTATGTAAACAAACTGCAGCTAACTTCACATATCCGTCTCAAATTTTCGTTGTGTACACGTGTCGCTGCATTTCGTTCATTTTAGAATCAACTTCAGTAAAAGATGGTTTACATTTTAAAAAAGTTTAAAGAATTTTCTTCAAAGAACACATTAAACAAATAGGTAATTACAGAAATAAATTGAAATATGAGTTTAACAATATTAAAGTAAATTGATGAGTGTTCATTAACTGAATATTATAAAAATAAAGTGTTTATTAATTTATTAGTAAATGCACCATTTTTGTAAGCGTTTTGAGGATAGATAAGAACGGCCAACTGAGTTTGTTAAATTATAAATAAATTTGTGTAGCTTATAAAACAAATACTTTAACAATTGCTTTTTATTTCTTGCAGATGGAGAAAAAAAAATGAAGTCCAAACTAATGAACTGAGCTGAACATCAATGTTTTGAGGTTAGTAGTAAGTTGGTTTAATATCAATAGATTTTTTTTAAAGCACATTTTCTAATGGAAACATTTTAAATGCATATTAGAAAATGTATTTTTGTAAATATTGATTTTTTTGTGATGATTTATCCTAAAATCAGGATCCCTCTTCTGAGACGAACCCAAATTATAAAAAACCATGCTGTCTCATTATTTACTGATACTACAAAAAAATTAAAGATGTTTTAAGTAAAAAAAATTGTATTTATGTAGTTTTTATTTTTATTATATTTTTTTAGTTTCAAATTCTAAATTATGAAATGAATGGATTGTTTCTGTAAATTATTTTTAAAGGTGAGTTTATTTTCTTCTATAATTTTTTGTTATGTATTGTTTTTTTTTTTAGAAAGTTCAAAACTTGAGCCGCGTTTTCACTCATTTTTGTTGTCAAATTGTCCAAATTGTTGGCAATTGTATGAAAATGGGTGTCATATGGCATCATCTATGTTTGCAATAATGACATGCCATATGACAACCCGTTTTCATACAATTTGACAACAAAAATGAGTGAAAACCAAGCATTAAAATTTATGGCCCATAATCATAGGCTCATAATCATAGTCATAGAAAAAGCATACTTTAAGCAAAAGCATGCTTTTGTTTTAAATTCAGAACAAAATTTATATGTTTTTGTTGTTTAAAAGTCTACTTTTACTTAAAGTATGCTTTTTCTATGACTATGATTATGGGCTAAGTCATAGAAAAAGCATACTTTAAGTAAAAGTAGACTTTTAAACAACAAAAACATAAAACATATACATTTTGTTCTGAATTTAAAACAAAAGCATGCTTTTGCTTAAAGTATGCTTTTTCTATGATGGCCTATGTTTTCAAAAACTAAAGCTAGATTTACACGATTGAAATTTTCTTCAAAATGCTTCAAGCTCGTGTAAACAGCAAAATTTATTTATTTGATAACTATTAAATAATTTAATTTTATTTTAATAGTTATTAAATAAATAAATTTTCTTCAATCTTTGAAGCATTTTGAAGAAAATTTCAATCGTGTAAATCTAGCTTAAGTTTAATTTTTGTTTGCTAGAAAATTGTTAAATCAAGAAATATAACATGATGACAACTTTAATCTGAATGAAAATCTATGCTGATCACACATTCAAATTAAACCAAAAGGATTCTGAAAACAAACAAAAATAAAGGCTGTTTTCATAAACACAGTATGCAATGCAACATTTTATTGCATAGTGTTCATAATAGCATTTAGAATATAATTTAAAGACTTATCACTTTAAATATAAAGATATTGGACTATTAAAGACAATATTAAAACGAAAATTTTTAAATTATATTTCTAGCTGCTATTATGAACTCTATGCAATGAAATGTTGCATTGCATACTGCATTTATGAAAACAGCCAAAAACTTTTCTCTTTAACTTGTGAAAACCCTGTTGATTTAAGTTTTATTTTTAAAATTTCAGTTACTTATGGGGTTACTTTTTAACTTCCTTCGAATTTTTAAAACAGGTTAGTATATTTGTGTTTTTTTTTCATCATGTGTTTATTTTCTGATGATTTATCCTTAAATCAGGATCCCTCTTCTGAGACGAACCCAATTTAAAAAACCATGCTGTTAAAATATTTCTGAAAATTTTACTTATAATTTTACATGTAAAGTCAACCAAAAATATGTCTTAACAAGTTATTTCTTTTTCTATTTTTTAGTTTAAATCCTAGAGTTTTCAAAACATCACGGCATAAATTGTTTGTAGGAAAAATGGTTAGTATTGCTTCTAAACAAATAATTTAAAAAACTTAACATGATGATAAATTTAATCTGAATGAAATCTATGCTGATCACACATTCAAATTTAAACCAAAAGGATTCTGAAATTATATATTTTTCAAGAAACTAAAGTTTGTTTTATATATAACCGGTTTCTAACAATTTATTATTTTTTTTTCTAATATTTCAGTTAAAAAGGGCGATTACACCTCAACAAACTAAGATCATTACAATAGGCCATGCAACTTAAGGTGCGTAGAAAAAATTAATTTAGAAATCAATTGTAATTTTATTTCTATGATGTTTCATTTATAGTATAGTTCATTTGAAAAATACCATGTAACTAATTTTCTAACTGATTGAAATAAATTTTATATTACTAGAAAACTGTTTAAAATAAAGATTTATCAATTAATAATTTTTTTGTTTTGTTATTTTTAGATTGCCGCCTGAGAATCCTACAAGGAGTGACGCAGGCAATGGCTTAATATATCTCACTGTAACTTTACAATAAATTGATTTTATTACAAAAATAAATAAAATGTTTTGAAACCTAATGCTGCTTTGTTTATTCTTTTATTTATTTGCATACAACTTTTTTTTTTTTTTTTTTTTTGCATATTCTTTTTTATTGTATCTTCATTTTAAATGAACTAACAATAGGTATTCAAATCCTAAAACAAGTTAATTAAGATAAGTCCAGCCAATGCTAGACAAAATCTAGTTTTCAAATTCGATAGGATATAATGAGCAACTTGTATTTATTCATCTGAGAGCGGTGGTGTCCCTCCTTCTCAAACGGCTATGACCGGGATGTTGTAAGATGTCTCGAGCGAGGGGATTTGGATGAGTTTCCAGCTTACCCAAATAAAGGGCCACGTGTTTAGTTATTTCCCATTTGACAAGTGGAACATCAAGATCGTTGTGTATGTTGTTTTTAATATACCAAGGAGCGGTAGTTATCATTCGTAGAATTTTGTTTTGACGGCGTTGAATTTTCTCAATATTGGAGTTGGAGGCAGTGCCCCATAACTGGATCCCATAGCACCAAATTGGCTTTAAGATTGAGTTGTAGAGTAGAAGCTTACAATCGAGCCGAAGGACGGAGTTTCTGCCGATGAGCCAATGAATTTGGGCTGCTTTCAGTTTCATTTGAGTCAGCTTAGCATCTATATGTGGTTTCCATGTGAGGCGACGGTCCAGATGAATACCAAGATATTTCACGTGTGAGTTTTGAGGCACTATATGGTCATTAATACGAATAGGGGGACATGATTCCCTACGTAGAGTAAATGTTACGTGGGTGCATTTCTGTTCATTTATTTTTATTCCCCATTGTCTTGCCCATTTCTCCACTTGCGTTACGTGGTGCTGTAATTGAATCGAGGCATCTTTTGGATCTTTGTGAGTACTGAAAAATGCCGTATCATCAGCAAATGTTGACGTGTGAATTTCATTGTTTGTTGGCATGTCTGCTGTGTACAGCAAGTATAGAATTGGTCCTAAGATACTACCTTGAGGGACGCCAGCACCTATAGGTTGAGGACGGCTTAAATAATCACCTTCTTTAATCATAAACTGACGGTCGATTAAGTATTTCCATAGTAGGTGTTGAAGATTCACCGGCAAGTTCTGCTTTAATTTAGATATCAGGCCTTCATGCCATACTTTGTCGAAAGCTTGAGAGACGTCAATAAAGAGTGCCGAACAGTATCTCTTTTCCTCAAAGGTTTTTCTTATGACTTGTACCAATCTATGTGTTTGTTCTATTGTACTGTGTTGACGTCTGAAGCCAAACTGGTGATTGGGAATGCAGTTGTTTTCATTCAAAATCGGAGTCAGCTTGGTTATAAGCAATTTCTCGAATAATTTGGACATAGTTGGTAATAGACTTATTGGCCTATACGACTCAACTTTGCAGGGATCTTTTCCCGGCTTAGGAATCATCTTTACTAGTGCAATTTTCCAAACCGGAGGGTAGTACTCAAGCCGTAAGATGGCATTAAAAAGAAAGAGGATTAATCTTTTTGCAATGCGAGGCAGCTCAAAAATCATTTTATTGCTGATTTTATCAAACCCAGGTGCTTTTTTAACATTTAAATTATCAATAGCCTCAACAACCTCCAGATATTGAAATCTTATTTGTACAGGTGGTCTGGCAACAACAGGCGGTAGTTGGCTAATGTCAGTATCCATATTGGGAGTGAATACATTTTTTAAATGACTTACGAAAAGGTTGCCTTTTTCTTCGTTATTTCGTGCCCAAGATCCGTTCAAAGTACGCAGTGGAGGTTTTGCGATTACGGGTTTTCTTAGATTTCGGACTGCACGCCATAATGAATAATTTGACTGGGAAGTTGCGTCTAGACCTTCCAGATGTTGTTTGAGAGACTCTGCTTTTTGCGCTTCTAGCAAGATCCTAAGATTTTTGGTACATTCTCTCAACCTAGTTTTAAGTTGGGGCGATCTGTGTTGTTGCCACTCTCTTCGGACTCTCCTTTTTTCAGACAATAGTTGCTCAACATCTGCAGAAAAAACTCTGTTGTACCTATTCGGGCGGTAAGTGGAAGAAGCATGTTCTGCGGCTTTCTCGACATGTTCATTAAGACTTTTTATACAGGCATCGATGTCTTCAGCATTTTTTAACGGGAGTTTCTCTGTGCAGTGAGTGCTGATGTATTTTTTGTATTTTAACCAATTCAGACGTTTGACAAGAAGTAAGGCATCAGTTACGCTTTGCTGAGGACTTCTGATGGTGATTACAGTGGGTGAGTGATCTGAAGAAAGATCCAGTGAAGCCTCGACTTCAATGAGTTCCGGGATACCCCTTTCGCCACGCCGAAATCGATAACGTCAGGAATTTTTTGCTGGTCAGTTGGCCAATAAGTTGGTTGACCAGTTGATATCACATTCAGTCCCATTTCAGACAGGGAGTCGTACAAGATACGACCTTTAGGGCTAACGAGTCGTGAGCCCCAGAATGTATGCTTAGCATTGTAGTCGCCAGCCGCTATGAAACGGCTACCTAGTGATTTGTAAAAATCTCTATACTGATCTTTTGTTATTGAAAATCTGGGCGGACAGTAAACTGACGAAATCACGAGGTTTTGACAAAAGTTCTCAATACAGATGTTTGTTGCTTGAAGATAACACTCTGAAAGACCACCCAATGAATGGTGTTTGATTCGCGATTTGACCAATATTGCCGAGCCACCACATGATCTATCTCTGGGGTCCTTGGTGTCGTAGAATGTATAACCACTTATTTTAAAAATGCTTCTCGACGTCATATGAGTCTCGGAAATCAGCATTACATCAATTTTCTTATTAAAAAGAAAATATTCAAGTTCATTTTTGCGTTGGCGTATACCGTTTGCGTTCCAGAAACATATTTTGAGACAGTTCATGGTCTATTAAGTATGGCCTGCAGTAGCGTGGACTGCATTTTTTGCATCTCCTGCATCATACTTGTCATGCTTGTCATGAAATGGTTCATGGATTGCACCAGATTCTCCATTATACCTTCAAGACGGCTAAAATTGTGGCTGTTTGTATCATTTATTGGTGATTCATTTTGCAGTGTTGGTTGGTTAGATCTTAGCACGTTGGCATATGAAAATTGGCTAGTGGATGCTTGTGCTACGGGGGGAATTATTGTAATAGGTACTTTTGTCGTCTGAGTAGGGGTAGAAGCGGGTTTGTTGATCAAGGAGCGTTTAACGACCTCGAAAACAGGGCAACCCCTGTAGTTGGCAGTGTGGTTTCCACCGCAATTGCTGCATCTTTTTACCCTGGAATCATCCTTAGGTTTATCGCACTTTGAGGTGTCATGAAGATCCCCACAAACAGTAGGCAACTTACAATAAGATTTAGTGTGACTATATTCTTGGCAGTTCGAACACTGTACTGGGCCAGATCGCTTATGAGGTTCTTCCACTGTAACTCTTCGGTGCATTATGAATTTCAAGTCATATATAGGATGTGTTTCATTTTTCTTCAGCTTAACATCACCAGGTTCTAACTCCACTCTAAATAATGGTTGAGGGATCCTATCTCTGTTTCTTATATTTGATACTGCCTAGATTTTAAAGCCTTTGTCGGCCAAACTGCTCTTGATCTCCTCATGATCAACAAAAGAATCAATTCCCTTAATTACGACTTGTAGACCTTTTGCGCTTTTAAGTTGATACGTGTAAAAATTCTTTTTGCGTTTTTCAAATTCCGAAACTATTCTCCGATAGTCGTTTTCATTATTAACCTGAATCTTTGTTTCATTAATATTGCCACGCTTAATTGGAGTCACATAAAAAGAATTTTCACCAATTAATGAAACTAATATTTTTATAAGTTCGTTTGAGTTTTTTTCTCTTAAATATATTGGAGGTGGTTTTACTGGCTTATTCACAGCGTTAGGGACATCATTTTTGTCTTGGAGGATGGCAAAACGATTTTGCGAGCGTGGCTCTTCAGCATTATTTGATAATTTTGCGGCTGGTGTAATTTCGGCAGATTTTGGGCTTCTGCCTCTCTTCGATACTGTTATATAACGGTCCATTCCTACCTGTGTTTTTTGTTTTTCTTCAACAGCAACTATAGGAGCGGTCTTATTTGTAGGACTTAATGTGCCTTTTGCAGCTGTTGACGTCTCTCCAATATTTGATAACGAGGACCGTGAAGAAGACGGTCCTTCAGTGATTTTTCTATTTAAATTAAATATGCTTTGGGCTAAGTTTGTGCCCTGTTCAACACATTTATTTAAGTTTGGTGCACTTGCACTTAAATTCAGATTTGTGCTTATTTTTGGTTTCACAGTTAAGTAGTTTTTATTAAATTCGGGATTTTTAATGTTCTCATTACTAACACTTGCCGAGCTCAACACGAAATAAGCATTTCGGCTCTGAGGCCCACTCGCACTGTTAGAATTGTTACTCATTCACTGTCTCACTGTATTTAATTTTCTAGTTTTCAAATAATTAAAAATAAATTATTACAATTTATTAATTTTTTATTGCATCTAGTGCAATTATTTGACTTTGTAAAGTTTTTCACCTATTACGAGTTTTTTTTCACTTTTTTATTTAATTTAACTTTTTATACTTTTTCACCTATTACGATTTTTTCACCGAAAATTCAGCCGCACTAAAAGTAACACGTCCGAACAGTTCGATGTATCAAAATGTAATCTGCATACAACTTGTGTTCATGTTTTTGTGGAGATTTTACAGTTCTTTTCCTTGAATCGCGAAATATACATTTTATAAAAGGAGTGCAGAGTGATTCCCAAAGCTGTTTTGAGAGTTCAAAAAGTAATTAGTAGTAACATACACGAATCTGAAATCTTATATCCGTACAATTTCTTGTGGACAACTTTTGTGCAATCTACATTGTGATTTTCAATTACAATAATTTTTCATTACAATTTATCAGAAGAGGGGTTACTCTATTGCGATGCGATAAGCGTACAAAATGTAATGTACTCAATATAGAGTAACCCCCTGATCTTACGTAAATCTAACTCCAGCTACGCTGAATAGAATGTACAGTATACCACGGCTAAATACCCGACGCTTATTTACCTCGCACTGCAAATCCCCATAAATTTTTCATACTTTTTCAAACAAAACTATGCGGTTTAATACCTTTCGCTTAAATACCCAATTCGGGTAATTACCTCAAAAAAAATTTCCAACACTGATATATTCCTTGATGCATCTTCGTTTATTTACTTCGATATATCTTTTTTACATAACTTTTTAAATTTCTTATAAATACCCAATGTGGGTAATTAAATAAAAAAATCCCAGAACTGATATATTCCTGGGGCCAAATTACCGCATTCGATTCGAGTAAAATTGATCGTAATTTTCTTATTTGAGATTATGGCATACGATATCGAGCAAGAAATTTAGTACATTTTATCATAATTTCGATATCGAAATCATTTTTCGATACGATAGCTCATTCGATCACGAATGCGGTAATTTGGCCCCTGGATTTTTCTCAAAGTGCCTTTTTTAGACAACTTTGCCAGAACTTTTTATACGCGCCTGTTAGCTTCATACATACCTAACTCTTTTGATTCAGTGTTGATGGTAAAAATATTAAATTTAAAAATAAGTGAACAAGTGTAGTGAATTGAATAAAATTTAAAAAAGGATTTAACGAAATGGCTCCCAAGAAAACGTCCCTATCTATTAAGTAAAAACTTTTATTTACTTTTTCTGATATGAATTCCTATTCAATAAAATGTTTTGTTTAATTTTTAATTGTGTTTTCTTTATTTACTTTAATGCCAAGAAATGAAGTAATATTCGCATAATTATCCCTTAAATAAAATTAAGCGTATTCGTATAAGTGCCTTTGAGAGGTAAATAAACGTGGACTTTTAAATACCTTCCCCGGATAAATACCCAACAAATTTGGAAATTTTTGGTGAGGTATTTATCCGTGGAATACTGTAATTAGATTCGAAAGAAAAAAATCAAACATTTTTAATGTATGAAAAAACACGATATATATTAAAAATGCTACTTTCGAAAACTTTTAAACTATGAAAGCGCCTTATTACCTATTTTAATTTGTTAGAACAAAGTATAACGGAATTTGTTTATTAAGGACATTAACCATATTTTCCAAACATAATTTTAATTGGCAATGCTAAACACAGAGTTGTTTCGTCAAAAATTAACTATGTATATTCTTCAACAACCGCTAGTCGTAAAACCGGTTTTTGTTTATGTTTATTAAAACGTTAACCAAAACATTTGTGTTAAATATATCAAATTAAAGCCTCAGAAAACCGTTGGAAGCCTTTGTAAATCGGCATAGGAAGCCACAAAAATATTTGAAGTCTTTTTGCGAAAAACAAAATTTTATGGTAAAATCGCCAAAAATTCCCGAAAATAATTGAATAGCTAATAAAGAATAGCTTTTCTCTCCGCTAAAATTTTTCTTAATCTCTAAGTTCTGTTTCACAGTCATCAGTCATAAAGAGAAAATCAAGGCATATTGATTATAATCAATATGCCTTGGAGAAAATTATCTTTTTCCTTCTCATTGAAAAATACTTGACTTGACAGTCAGAACTGATGAGTGTGAAACAGGTCTAATTTTGTCGCAAAAATAGCTGAATTACCATTACTGAATTTTCCACCCCTGTCAAAAAAGAAAATTATACATATTGCTGCCACAACCAACCTGCCATAAATTTAGCCATTCAAAAGAAAAAAAAACAAATTTTTTAAAGCAAATTTCCTTTTATAAGTAAACTAAAAACTGTAATACAAGCTAAAATGGTCGTTAAATTCGATACACAGAAAACCAAACATCAACTCTTTCATCTATCCATCAGCTTGGGAGTAATATTGATTTGTATGACCTACATGCAGTACCGCAGAAATTGGACGCACCTAGGAAGTTTTTGGGCCTCACTCATAATACCCATTGTCTTTACGGGTGAAATGTTAAAGGTTATACTCTGCTGCTTCTACGGGCGTCACGATGATCCTGTCTTGACGCAAAAGCAAAAACAGAAAAAGGCTGCCTATTTTACACCCAAAGACTTGGCTAGCGGTTTGCTGCTGCAATTTTTGTGTACACTATTGTACGCCTTTGTGTGTATAATTTTGGGAGCGCCCGTTTTACAGAATTACGAACAGACCTTTGTACTTTCGTTGCTGTTAACACTGCTGTCGGTATCTCCTACGGTGTTTTTGCTGGGCGGAGGTGGTGCTTTACAGGTCTGCTTTTGTGAGAAACCCGATTTTCTAACAAAAAGTGAAGAGACTGCTTTGGCTTTGTTCAAGTATAATGCACTCGGTGGTATATTGGGTGCCTGGGCTGGATCGATTGTTTCA
This sequence comes from Bellardia pandia, assembly GCA_916048285.2. Classification (NCBI taxonomy): domain Eukaryota; kingdom Metazoa; phylum Arthropoda; class Insecta; order Diptera; family Calliphoridae; genus Bellardia; species Bellardia pandia. The sequence goes on along the minus strand of OU696531.1, from coordinate 92,298,034 downwards.
CCCTTGGATTGGGATCGTGATTGGCAAGCCTATCCCATACCCAATGTTGTGGGAGCTTTACTGGGCAGTGCTTTGGGTAATATATATGCCTGTTCTTGTGTTTTATATGCCACTGGAAAAGTGTATCTGAATAGAAAACGTTCTTAAAATGTAGACTGTTGTTTTTTACGTATTCATACTTCTTTTTGTCATTAATCTAGTCACATAACCCAAAATTTTAAGTACACAAACAAAACAAAATTTAATAAAAAAATTTAAATCAATATAAAGAGTAATTTGTCATTATGTGTACATATGCATGTAAATATTAGATTATGGGTCGAATTATTCATTCCGTTTCGCGATTGCGGAAAGAAATTTTTTGTGCGGAAGCATAATTTTAAATTATTCTCTCCGTTGCTGCGGTATTTTTCCTTTTTGCGGTATCATCTCTACACAAACAGTCTTGCGGCATGCCGCAGGAATGAATAATTACATTTTACATAACGATCGATATTTCTTTCCGCTTAGTTTTCCTCACCGTGCGAAATCAATAATACCACCCTATATGTATATTGAACTAAGGTATGTCATCAATCACTTAATGATAACTTGTTGCTGACATACAGAAAGTGAGAATACTTTAAGGTTTACCTCACTCAGTGGACAAGTCTTAAATAAACAATAAATAGATTTTAGAATATTTCCCTAATAAAAATGCCTTTGATATGTTTTATGCACATATTTCCTTGTCTTCACTATATTTAATGAACAAACTAACAAATTACATGAAATTTTATATTTAGGCTTTTGTTGCAACTAAAAATGTTTCATCCTCTAACAGACATCTTTGTCCCACATACGTATCATTCGGTTCCCAGAAATCATCCTCATCATCATCAAATGTTTGCAATTGTTCAGCTTTAACCTTATCATCCACTAATACTTCATTAATCTCTTGCGATTTCTTTTGGGCAAATTCTGCAATGGACAAGAGCTTGTCTTGTTCTTTGTCAAGATTTTTAAACTGCTTTAGTTCGCCAGTTAAAGGACAGGTTTTCTTTTCATACAAATACTTCAATTGCACGAAATGTTGACCGTAGGCCAAACGTTGTATGGAATTTTGTACAATGGCTGCTGTCCAGCAGACTGCCAGTGTAGTGTGTGGTTGATAGGAGGCCACCGTGTTATTAAATTCTTCTGTTGTAATGTTGGTATTAAAAAAAATTGTTTCGTGATTGGCCAAAAAACTATACATTTCACACATTTTTGGAATGTTTTGTTCTGGATGAGGGGATGATGTCTTCATGGTAATGACATCCATATAAGAGAGGCGTGTTTTGAGTATATCATGAGATGGATTAGTAGAGGTTACAGGCTCTGAATTGGAAGGCTTTAGTAAACGACATTGAAAACTGGCGGTTTTGGTTGATTTAAGGCAACGTTCTAAATTGTTAAAGAAACATTTATTATTTTCATTTTTATGTAGTTAAAAAACTTACCTCCCAAAAGTCCACCACTTATCTCCATTTGATTGATTACTAAATAATAAAAATAAATAAATAAAAATTATACGATGTTACTTTAACAAACCTTTCATACGTACATAGTCACCCCTCTCGTGAATAAAAATTCCACAAAAAAATAAAAGGGAACAAATTTCATGTGGAATTTTTATTCACGATAGGGGTGAATATATACATATCCATATGTACTTACAATAGAATTTCTCCTTATTTAATTTAAATTGCTCACAATACAACGCCAACGACGTAATGTACAATTCAGTCATTAAAGGATGATGCAGTTTATTCTCATTGCGTACCTCAACATTAAGACCCAATTCACCAGTGACTGAATTGCTTACAACACAGCTCACTTCGGTGTGTAAACTTTCGTGTATATTAAATTTCCAGTTATGGCGTACCAAACGATATTTGAGACTTGAATCGGTTGAAGGCAAAGCATAATAAAATAGTAAATGCAAGGTGTAGTCACCCTTATCAAAGGGAGCTTGCAGCCAGGCTGTTACAGTTGTGGCTTCTTGAGCCTTTAAAGCAACGTTGTTATTGCTTTTGTTTTTGAGTAGACGAAATACATGTTGTCTGCGTATTTCTTTATCTTTAACTAACTTTTCGTTGCTTAAATCTTTAAGGGCTATTAAAAGATATTAAAATTTAATTAATTTAGTTTTGAATTACACTTTTATAGACTTACAACTTAGTATAGATAAAGGTATATCAGCGTCTTTATCTTGCAAAGTCAACCATCTGGGATTGTCACAACCCAAATAAATTTCTTCTATGGGTTTTATGCCTTCATTTCTTAATTGTATGGTTACAGGCATAATTTCACCAGCTATTAGATCTGTGGGTATTGTAGAAAAGCTGACATTTAACCATGGCACTGAGGGTATAACACGTATATTAAGTTTTTGATCGAACAAGGTTTGTTTGCTCTGTTTGCCGGGCGGCCTAAAAGTCTGAGTCTCAAATTGCAGAGAACCAATTAGAGTATTGTGGGGTTCAGCGGCTGACGCTACATTAGCTACCATGCTCACTATGGTAAGACGCCCCGTTAATTTGGGTGTCATTTTGAAGTACAGTGTCTGACTGCCCTTTTCGTCTAGTTGCAAAGTTTGTAGACCACTTGTTTTTATGGCAGCCATGATAGCAGCTTTATCTAAAAAAAAAAAAAAAAGTTAGAGTACAATTTTCGGCTGTGCCGAATCTTTAATGCCCTCCACCTAAACGTAATAAGAAATACAAAAACTACACTGGTTATGGGGCTAGTATATCCTTATTCCGTGTTTTCTATTCAGTCTTAGTGCAAATTTTATTAGTATTTTATATATTGTTTGAAAGACAATTTTACGACCAACATAATTTATTTTAAATGTTTTTAAATTTTATCTAATTTTGACCATTTATAATTGATGTAATTACCGATTCTTACTATAATTTACAGAGTTTGTCTGATATTCATAATAATCTTGACTGTAATTTAAAAAACAGAGTATAAAAAAGGATAAGATATTAGGTGAGGCTTTTTTGTTTGAATTTGATCTCAATAACATTATTTACATGAGATTTATGGGTAGCATAGTAGAAATGGACCAGTTATGGACTGATAGCTTCTAAATCCAGTATCCACTAATGTGATTTCTACGTATTTGAAACTTCATCTCAATAACTTTATTTACAAGAGTTGTATAGTTGGTTGGTATGCTCAGAAGTGGACTTAATTCGGGAGCTATTGCCTATTATTGACTGACAGCTACAAAATCCAGTAGCATAATTGCGGTATAACCGATATTAGTATGATTTCTGGATTAAAATTACTGATCTATACAAAAGTTGGTTCCATATTAATATTTATTAGACATTTTTGTGGATTAAATTGTTGGAAATGGTTCTTATAATGCAAATCATGGGCCGATATTATTAAATTTTGGAACAGTGAGTTTTATGCATATCTAACTTCGAATTTCATAATAAGGGAATATTTAAGATACATATTAATATTAACGTGAATTTCGAAAGAATATGGGGGATGTAGTCAAATATGGGCCGATGTTCTCAAAATCCAGCAGTTTGATTTTGGCATATATGTAAATGATCCGTGTAAAATTATGGATTAGTACCGTTATTTATAAGAAATTTATGAGTATTAAAGTGATTTTCGGAAAAGGGCTTTATATGGGGAATACGGTCAAATATGGACCGTGTATATGAAATGATCTGTACAAAGTTTTGAGTCGGTACCGATATTTATAAGATATACATATAAAAAGATAAATGGCTTTTTCGAATGTGGTCCTTATGGGAGCCAAGACCAATTATGGGCCGACCACTATAAATTTAGTACAACAATTTATTTACCTATAAGTATTATTTATACCAAATTTTAACCTTTTATCATTATTTATACCAGTTTTATACGTATTTAAGTGAATTTTGGAAGTGGACTTTATATGGAGCGAACTAAAAAAAATTTCGTTTTGCGACTTCTTTTTACATGAAACTTATTTTTGCTGAATTTTGTATTGGTATTCTAATTTTATAGGCATTTTTGTATAATTGAGCAATATTTCGGAAAGATTTTTATATGGGGGCTATGAGAAATCATGAATGGATTCTCACTATTTTCCTCAATTTTTTTTTGCTCATAAAAATAACGTATACAAAATTTAATGGTATTATCTGCAATTTATATCAAAATATTGCATTAAATGGACAAAAGATATCAAATTTTTATGGCGGTTGTCTCACAATTTGGTCCATAACTCTGTTTGTGCTTTACCGATATTGCTGATGTTCAATACCAAACTGCCTAAGAAAATACAAAACAGTTTTCAGGAAATTCTGTGAAGTTACGTTGTGTATTTTGAACGTGAGAGTGTTTTACACGGACGGACACAGACGGACATGGCTCAATCGACTTAGAATTTCATAAGTATCAAGAATATACATATATACATACTCTGTTGGGTCTCAGGTGAATATTAGCAAAGTTTCACACGGAATGACAAACGTAATATACTCTTATTCACCACTCTTGGTGGTGGAGGTTATAAAAATTAAATTAGAGTACATATTGTAAAGTTTATATATGTAAATATGGTAGATTTTTCAGACGATAAACTCACTGGGATTTTCAGTTGCATTTTCGAAAAGGCTAACATTTGTTAACTCCTCCTCATTGTCGAGTTTCAAACGCCATAATAGTTCCACATTATTTAAGATAATACTGCAACGTATGGTATTTGAAATAGTAACGGCAAGTTCGATGGGTTCTAAAATTATATGAAAGTGTAAGACAAAATTATCAAAGTCAATTTTCTGTCAGGACATTTAGAAAACTTACCACCCTGCACAGCGAAAGGATTATCGGTAGTAGGATTTTCTTTGGTAAACAAACTTCTGGAAGGTTTAAAAACCAAAGGTTTATTAGCTGAAGCAGTAGTCACGATCATTTCTTCGATTTTGTGCCAAACAGATTCCTCATTTAAATCAGTCTTTAAGAAAAATTAAAAACAAATCCTTAAATACTTCTTATCTAATTGAAAAACTTATACTCCTTCATCAAAAGGCACAAAAAACCTATTTCCATGTTGATGAAGGCATTTGTGAGGAATTGCATGTTTATTGGTCTCTCAGAAGACTTCAACTCTATTGAGAAATTAGATGCAAAGATTACTTACATTTATATCAATATTAGAGGCTGGTATATGATTAACAGTGGCAGTGGGTACAGGCGATAGTGTAAGCACTTTTATCGAGTCTTGTACCACTTGAGGCAAGGCATGAGCAATTAAACCTAATTCTGGATGGCGTTTAATATATTCCTAAAAAAACTCATATATATTGAGTTGCTATAGATCTACAACACTTTAACTTACATTTTGTGTTTGTATAAACTCTTTAAGAAAACTCATTTGCTGTTGGCCATTTTGCAAGCTACCAGGTCTCAACAGATGGGCCAATGAACGACTGGCTTCTTCCAATTTCTTCAGCATATATGCCTGTTTTGCCATAGTGTGCTGTATGTTATCTTCGGCCAAACTCCAACCTTTATGTTGGAATACTTGATATGCTTGACTATAACAACGATAGGCATGCTTACGCTGGCCAGCCCGAGAATAACGATTGCCAGATAAAACAATTTGAAACGCATAAGTGCGATGCATGGCCGGTGAAGATGCTAAAAAGCAATAGGCCGCCTGCTCCAATAACAAGGCTGAACGCAAATCAGATTCTTCACTGGTCATGCGTATTAATTGTTTGGCTGCCTCGCCATAATAACGTGCTGTCTTCAAGCATTCCATACTTAACAAAGTGGCGCGGGTGGCAAATTGTTGTAATCTAACATTTAAACAAAATTATAAAACATAATATAAACAGCAACCAAGTACATTTAAATTCACCTGCAAGTATTTAAATAACACACTATAGCATCTTCCATATAGTCATAGGTTTTACGATTGGACGTGCCCAGCATAAAAGCTGATAAGGCAGCCATTTCCAAAGCTCCTGCATAATATTGCCAAGCTGAATCGGCATTAAAATCCCGTTTAGCCTGATGATAGGCCTGGAAAGCCATATTATAATGACCAAACATAAAATACAAATCACCTAATTTACGTGTCTGCAGCTCGACCGATTCATGGGTGTAACTAAAACATTACTTATTTAAATAAGGAAATTATAATTTTAATCTTAAGAAAATACTTACATGACAGCATTTTGATTACTAACACTGGCACCTGGTTTACTGGTAACAAACCAACGTTTAGTTGCACTTAATAACGACTTACTGACACCTTTTTTATTTGTGACCTTAAAAGAAATTGTTTTAACACTTTTTTATTATTTTTTTCATATGCTAACTTACTGCTTCATTTAGTATGCCTACCAAATGTTCAACATAGGGTATAAGTGCTCTGACAGCATAATCTTGTACAAAATGCCTTAAATTTTCCACATCCATGGAATTTAGACATTGGCCATGTGGTGCATCATAATCCCCGGTCCAAACATTAGGATTTATAGTTTGAGAGGCAATACTTTCACTGCTAATGGAGAATTTTGAATTCTAAAAATGGAATATAGGATTTTTCTTAATCTTATTGTAAACAAAAAATACACAACGCTGTCGTTCTCATTGTGTTTATACGAAAACATTTCCAGCAAATCATTATTTTCTTAAATTTTGATAGTTTTCCTAAAAAATTGTGAAATATTTTTAATTTTTTTAATAATATATATATGTATGTACCTAGTAGTAACTTTTAATGTAGATAATTTTACTTACTATAGCCTCGGTGGCATTCTCCTGCACCGGACTGAGTGGATGCATTATTCCAGCCAAATCACTTGAAGCGCTATTCGTTATAGCGTCACTTAAAGCTGACATTTGCATTGTTGGCATGCCTATAACGGATAGATTATCCTGTGGTGTTTTATGGCCACTAAACTGTTCACCGCTTGTGCCGCCGGAACTCAGATTATCCGAGATTTTTGGTTGTCGCCTTAAAAATGGAGCCCAATAATCGGACACTTCACTGATAACATTCGAGTCCAAAGAATTGATTTGTATAAGAAAGCACTTGGTGTCGCCGAAAGTAGATTTTAGCATTTCATAACCCTGTTGAGCCCTACCCAAATCTCCTTGACTGCCTTCGTGCAAGACAACATAGCTGTTAAGAACATCAGATGATTGAAACCATTTGGGTAGTTTTTGGGGCGTAACACTTTGCATTTGATGAACATTTTGCGACAGTTTATGGGCGGTTTCAACAATATTTGGATCTCCGCTAGATAAAACTATGAGACAACTTAATAAATGTCTGGTAAATTCATGATCGGCTGGAAATTGCACAGTTAGAAAGGTTTCACGCCAATTTTCAAACCAAGGTTCTGCTGTGGGTATTTCTAAACTGGAATCTCCTAAAACACACAGATGATTATACATACAAAGAATATATTCAATACATATTACACACTGTACCTATATATACTACTTTAGTCTTGTCATTATTGGCATTTGTCACTGATTCGTTAAGCATTTTGCGGGCTAACACCGTTTGTGGTGGCCTCCAGTCTACATCACAGAAATTTAAACGTAGGCCCTTTATGGAAACACTGGTGCCGGAAACATCACGAAAATGAGCTGGATCATAAATAGAAACATTTTTATTGAAATAACTATTGCATTTTTAGCTTTTTTACCATCATTTTGCAATTTAGCAAATGGTTGCAGCAATTCGACAAATGATAAATTGTTCCGATGACACACCTCGTCCGCATAAGGGCTGGTGAGTACTCCTATCAAAGGTGAGAAAATATTTTGAACAATTTCCCGAGTATTATAGTTTTGGCCAGTTAAATGTATCATTTTTAGCCAGCTATGAAGAAAATTTTAAATAATTTGATTTTTTTGGTCACAATAAACAAATAAATTTCTACACATTCAATTTCAATGAAAAAGCTGGAAGTTTAGAAGAGAGATGCCATATGAAAATTTTCTAAAAATTAAGGAATGTCAAAAATAAACAAAAACAAATATAACTTAAATGAGAATTATTCCTCTTGCGAGTATTAATCAACAAATTTAAAAAAATTTAATCGAAGTTGCCTTCAAGTTAAATATACAATTTATTTGAAAATAAATTGTATACACTACATTTATTTTTGAATATTTCTGTTATATGTTTCACATAGCTTTCCGTTGGAAAGCATAAATGTAAAATCATACAAAAATATTCAAAGACACTAGCAAAATGTAATGCATTTTCTGGCCTGCTAATATACAAAGTTTAAAAATGAAACACAAAGAATGCTGATGACGGCTTTAGCAGGCCAGAAAATGCATTACATTTTGCTAGTGTCTTTGAATATTTTTGTATGATTTTACATTTATGCTTTCCAACGGAAAGCTATGTGAAACATATAACAGAAATATTCAAAAATAAATGTAGTGTATACAATTTATTTTCAAATAAATTGTATATTTAACTTGAAGGCAACTTCGATTAAATTTTTTCAAAAACAAATATATATTAATATTTATTATATAAAAATAATACAATAATATAAATTGCTTATAAAATTAAAGAAATATTTTATTTCAATAAAACATATTAATTTCCATAACAGTACGGCATCACTAACCTTTATACTAAAATTCTGTTGCCATTCATTAAGTTTTGATAACGTTAATGCATTCCGACACTTTTGTATTGGAATTTGGCGGGAAAGTTGGCAACATTTCTGGAAATTTCTTTTCTCTTATAAGAAACAGTTTTTTCTGGCAAACAGTTCATTTTAGTTAACAATAAAATATAAATCCATAAATTTTGCAAAAAAGCTATAATAATATTTTTAAAAATTACCATAACTCTAAGGTAATTAAGAGTTTAATTGAATATTAAAACAAATTAAGAATTTCGCTATTTTAGTGAAATTAAAGTAAAATAATTTTTGTCACAAATAAAAGCAATTACACCACCTACCTTGTATTGTTTGCGGAAAACAAAGCGCAAAATTTTACTAGTGACCACGCTATCAATTGAAAGCACGCCACAAATTACTGCCGCCAAATAATATGGCCAAAGTACATATTACAAATGTTGTGGTGCTGGACAATCCCAGTAGTTTCTTCAATCCTTTTCAGTTCGAGTTAACCTTTGAATGTATCGAGGAGCTGAAGGAGGATTTGGAATGGAAAATGATATATGTGGGTTCGGCTGAATCGGAAGAATACGATCAAGTGTTAGATACAATATACGTTGGACCGGTGCCTGAAGGTAGACACATATTCGTTTTTCAAGCTGATCCACCAGATGTAACAGAAATTCCTGAGCCGGATGCTGTGGGTGTCACTATAGTACTGTTAACGTGTTCTTACAGAGGTCAGGAGTTTCTGCGTATAGGCTATTTTGTAAATAACGATTATGCCGATCCCGAGATGCGAGAAAATCCTCCACCAAAACCATTATTTGATAAACTAATCCGCAATATATTGGCCACAAAACCCCGTGTGACACGTTTCAAAATCAATTGGGATGATACACCCTCAAATAATTTGCGCAATGACAATCGCTATGATGATAAAATTCAATACGGTGCTGGTAAGACCAATGGCGGTGCCTCTACCTCAGTAGCATCGGCAAGTCATAACGCGCCGGAAGCAACAATGGACGATGACAGTTTAGTTTTTCGACTTGAAAATGGCGTGATTGCTTTAAATCAAAATGAAAATTCAAATTCAAGTTCTTTTTCCATGGAATGTTAGGCTTAATTTATTAATAATTTTGCTCTAGTTTTAAATGAAAACTCAACAGTATGCAGGGGATAATAAATACTAAAATTAAAAAAAAAGTCCCAGAAGCGTTACATTTTGAGTACAACTGTACTGAATGCCTACCTATTATACTTTAACTTGAAAGCCTATCAAATAATAAAATGATGGCTGCTCATATTCTGCTTGTCTCAATTAAATATGTATTGTATTTTCATTCTAAGTTATGTTAAATGATATTTGTGTTAAATTCTTCATTAATTATTATTTTTTATATTTATCTAATATTTAGTACATAATTTACTTTATTGTAAAATTTATCAATAAAATACAAAATTCTGATTTATGTGCAAATTGTTTAATTTAAAGAATTTATTTTTTTTTTTAGTTTAACTTGAGGGAAAGTGATCAAATCTAATGGTTTGGAAATTTGAGTCCACATAATTATGTTTTTATATATTGATATAAAATTGAAGATGATGTCATCTATAGGTTTATATTACAAAATATTTTGCAAAAAATCTGGTTAGTCAAGTTACTTGGCAAATGCACTGATGATTATCAACAACCAGGGAAATTTAAATTTGTATAAAAAATTGTAAAAAATTAGCTATTTAATAAGTGTAGAGGATTTCTATAGAAAAAGGGTGTATGCAAATGGATATAAAGGGGTTTTAACAAGAATTTTGTGTTCTATCCGGGGCATATGGGAATAACATGAAACTTTGAACATTTTTTACTTGTTTACATATCAGTAGTAGAAACTTACACAATTGTTTTAATGAATTCAATGAGAACTTTTATTTTCAAAAGAAAAAATTCGTTTTCTAGAACGCCGTAAAAATGTATGTACCTATGTGGAATTGAAAACGAATTCAGTTTCACTTCGTAGTGGAATATAGGGCATACGCGTTTTTTATCTTTAATATATCTCTAGAAAAAGTAATTCATCGGGCAGTTTAATTTCGTGATATTAAGAGCTAGTTTCTGGGATAAAGATAATCTACATTTTTCGCTTAAACCTAGATTAAACTAAAAATTGTGTTTCTCAGTTAATATTTATTTGATATATAATCTAGGTTTAACTGAGCATCATTGGTGAGTTAAACCTAGATATAAAATGTCAAAATACAAACAGCTGAAAAATAAAATAAACAATTCAACAATTGAAAAGAAATTTACTACATTTTAACAAAAATTAAAAAAAAAATGGATTATTCTAGTGATGATGAGGATTTAATACTATGTTTCCACGGTACATGCTTCGCTCTCTATTCATGCTTCACACCCCAATCATGTGCGAAACAACTTGCTTCACCATACAAAATTTTAAGAGCGAATCAAGTAGATTCATATTGAATCTACTTGCGAAGCACGAAAAATTGCACTCTTCTCTAATTTTTATCGCAAGTTTATCTGCACTAGCTGTGAAAATTTAATATTATTGTAAACAAAGCAAATTATTTTCTTGTGCTCGAAGTAAAGAAAGTAAATACGTACGAATGTATGTTTTTTTGCAAATAAGCTAACTAATTTCCATTCACTTTTGTTTGTCCATTAAAAAAAATTATTTTCCACAAATTGTAAATGCTGTTTTTTTTATTCTGTTTGTTTATTAAAGACAACTGTCAAATCGAATCAAGTTTATTAGTCATGTAAACAGCATGATTCATAAACATGATTCAGAAGGCGAAGCAGGTGATTCAAGTCGTCGTGGAAACATAGTATAAGTGATTCCAACACATATAATAACTTATACTATGTTTCCACGACGACTTGAATCACCTGCTTCGCTGTCTGAATCATGTTTATGAATCATGCTCTTTACATGACCAAAAAACTTGTTTCGATTTGACAGTTGTTTTTAATAAACAAACAGAATAAAGAACAAGTAAGAGTGCTATATTCGGCTGTGCCGAATCTTAAATACCCTTCACCTAAGCGTAATAAGAAATACAGAAACTACACTAGACTAGAATATCCTAATTTTGTGTTTTCTATTCAGTCTTAGTGTAAATTTTATTAGTATTTGATATATTGTTTGAAAGACAATTTTACGACCAACATAATTTATGTTACATATTTTGAAATGTTGTCTAATTTTTACCATTTTTAATTGATTTAATTACCAATTCTTACCATAATTTACAGAGTTTGTCTGATGTTCATAATAATCTTGAGTGTAACTTAACAAACAGAGTATAAAACAAGTAAGAGTGCTATATTCGGCTGTGCCGAATCTTAAATACCCTTCACCTAAGCGTAATAAGAAATACAGAAAATACAGTAGACTAGAATATCCCAATTCTGTGTTTTCTATTCAGTCTTAGTGCAAATTTTATTAGTATTTGATATATTGTTTGAAAGACAATTTTACGACCAACATAATTTATGTTAAATATTTTGAAATGTTGTCTAATTTTTACCATTTTTAATTGATTTAATTACCAATTCTTACCATAATTTACAGAGTCTGTCTGATGTTCATAATAATCTTGAGTTTAATTTAACAAACAGAGTATAAACAAGTAAGAGTGCTATATTCGGCTGTGCTGAATCTTAAATACCCTTCACCTAAGCGTAATAAGAAATACAGAAACTACACTAGACTAGAATATCCTAATTCTGTGTTTTCTATGCAGTCTTAGTGCAAATTTTATTTGTATTTGATATATTGTTTGAAACACAATTTTACGACCAACATAATTTATGTTACATATTTTGAAATGTTGTCTAATTTTTACCATTTTTAATTGATTTAATTACCAATTCTTACCATAATTTACAGAGTCTGTCTGATGTTCATAATAATCTTGAGTGTAATTTAACAAACAGAGTATAAAAAAGGGGTACAATTCGGTTTTAGTGATTTTGTTAAAAAAAAAAAAACAAATAGGGATTTTAGAAGAGATACCAGCAAAAAAAAATTTTTTTGGCGGCCACGCCTATTTTCGAGGGGGCGGGCCCTTAAAGTTGAAAATATATAGGCCTATATCTCGGGAACTACTGGGTGTCTGATAATTTGTAATACATTAAATAAAAGGTATTAAAAATACCTTTCCAACGATATATATCATGATTATAAAATATGGACCGAATATGGGTTAAATCCGAAAAGAATATTTTTTGACCCGAATTTATTTTTTTTTGTGGAAATGGTTCTATATGGCAGGTATGACAAATTATGGGCCGATCTTCTTAAATTTTGGAACAGTTATTTTCATGCATATGAGGATATTTCAAGTCGAATTTCAACATAATAACGGTATATATACGATATATATTAGTATTAAAGTGGATTTCGAGAGTGGACCTTATGTGGGGGATATAGTCAAATATGGACCGATATTCTCAAAATCCAGCAGTTAGATTTAGGCATGTATATAAATGATCCGTGTAAAATTTTGGATTGGTACCCTTATTTATAAGCGATTTATGAGTATTAAAGTGATTTTCGGAAGAGGGCTTTATATGGGGCATACGGTTAAAAATAGACCGAAATTCACAAAATTTTGTGGGATGATTTTTGTATATATTAAAATGATCTGTGCAAAGTTTTGAGTCGGTACCGATATTTATACAATATATATAGGGAAAAATCTCTTTTTCAGATGTGGTCCTTGTATGGGAGCTATGACCAGTTCTGGGCCGACCACCATAAAATTTAGTACAGCAATTTATTTGCCTATAAAGAATATTTATGTCAAATTTTAGCCGTTTAACATTATTTATATCTCTTTTATACGTATTTAAGTGAATTTTGGAAGTGGACTTTATATGGGGTCTATGGTCAAACATGGACCGAATTAAAAAAAATTTCGTTTTGCGATTTCTTTTTGTATAAAATTTATTTTTGCTGAATTTTGTCTTGATATTCCAATTTTATAGGCATTTATTTATCATTAAGCCATATTTCGGGAATATATATATTTGTATGGGGGCTATAAGAAATCATGGACCGATTCTTACTATTTTCCGCACACTTTCTTCTTTTATAGTACAAACAACGTATACAAAATTTCATGGTATTATCTGCAATAGTTTTCAAAATATTGCAATAAAATGGATGAAAAATATGAAATTTTTATGGAGGTGGTCTCACATATAGGTTCATAACTCTGGTTAACCTAAACCGATTTTGCTGATTTTAAATAGCAAACTTCTCGAAAGCACTTCTGACAGAATTATTGAAGGTTTGGATCCCGAGTATATCTGGGGACTTCAAAAAACTGATTTCAACAGACAGACAGACAGACAGACAGACAGACAGACGGACATGGCTTAATCGACTTCGCTATCTATAAGGATCCAGAATATATATTCTTTATAGGGTCGGAAATTTTTTTTGTGGAAATTACACACGGAATGACAAACTTATATATACCCTTCTCACGATGGTGAAGGGTATAAAAACAGAATTTACAATTTGTGAAAAATATTTTTTTTAAATGGACAAAAAAAGTGAGTGGAAATTAGTTAGCTTTTTTGAAAAAAACATACATTCGTACGTCTTTACATACTTCCAGCAAAAAGAAAATAATTTGCTTTGTTTACAATAATATTAAATTTGTACAGCTAGTGCAGATAAACTTGCGATAAAAATTAGAGAAGAGAGCAATTTTTCGTGCTTCGCAATTAGATTCAATATGAATCTACTTGATTCGCTCTTGAAATTTTGTATGGTGAAGCAAGTTGTTTCCCTCAAGATTGGGGTGTGAAGCATGAATAGAGAGCGAAGCATGTACCGTGGAAACATAGTATTAGAAAGATACGAACAATAAGGACACGTCCAAATCATTTCTGCATTTATACCGACGCCGAATTCTTTCAAAGATTTCGCTTAACAAAACAATCTGCATATAATGTTTTAGAACTAATTGGACCACATAATAAATCCATTTTTTTAATTTTTTTCAAAGTTAAAGTTTTCAAATACTGTTATTGACGCGGTTGCTTTTTTGCGAAAATTTAAGATATTGCCATATTTTTATAAAAAATTAGGAGGAATGCTATATGTATTTTGAGTGATTAGTACGGCAATGTTAACAAAATTGACAGGAGATAATCCACTACTGAGAAACACAATCAGTGGTTAAATCGCGGCAAAATATAATAATTGAGGTTTAATATAACAGTGTGTTAAGCTGAGTTTAACTGACAAGTAAAAAACTAGCTCTAAACGATTGGAAAATTTGTGTTGCAATAAATTCAATGTTTTGGTGGCTGTGTGACATTTAAGCACCATTCTGTTGAAACCATATGTCCATATTAGTCGCAATTTACACGAAGCAATTCTTTATACTTAGCTGATTACCTTTAGACATCGGGGTGACGGGAAGATAAGACGAGTACAAACTTGATTGTACTAACAACTCGTGTTACTTTCTTTACACGAAGCAATTTTTGTTGAAAATATTGATACAATTTTTTCCGTGGTGTAATTAACAAGGTGATACAGAAACAACAGGAATTTAGTTTGTATAATATAGTGTACAAATGTCAAAAACACTTGACAAAATATTACTTTTGAAATAAGTACATTAATTGTAAACAAAGTCAGTCAGTCAGCTGTGCTCCTGCACTCTTGTTAATTACATCATGATTTGTTCCTTCAGTCGTAATCACAGAGTATAACAGAGGGGACAACTTTGACAGTTCAAAATCGCTACAATCAGCTGACACAGTAGGTATATTAAAAAGAGAAAGAAAATATTTTCTGTTAGTAAATTTGTAATGTGAAAAAGCAAAGCACTATATAAAAGACGAAATTTGTGAACAAAGCAAAATAAACAAAACAATTTTGTGTCAAAGCAAAATCTGTGGCAAAATAAATCAAACAATTAATTTGTGTTGTGTTAAATTATTTAATTTTCAGTGATTCCTTTAAATATAATTAATTATAATCTGTGCTTTGTATATTTTACGGTTAAGTACGTTGTGTTTTGTATAATCTGCTAAATAAAATTTAAAATTTTAATAGAAATACATGCACTTACCTTTTCCACCAAAATTGAATTTTATTTGAGTCAGAAATAAAGAAAAATAGTAACATAAAGAAACCGACAAGGCAGTTCTCAAAGAAAGAGACAAGAAAAAACCTACACTATCTTTGCTCTTCTGTCACCTCTGTTATACTCTGTGGTCGTAATTCAGCTCTGGGTGGAGGAAAAACTCGCGCGTCATTGTCATTATCGCTTAAGGGCAATCAGGCCGTCCTTTTTTCGCTGCCTTCGAAGAGAGTTGCGTCTCACTTTTGCATTGGTTAATGCTTGGCGTCGTCTAATTGTACCGCATTACGGTTTTTCGAAGTTGTGCATTGGTCACATGCTAAATTTTTTGTTTTAATACAAGATTTAAGCGTTCCAGCTTCCTATATGAAGGTATAGGTCGACTTGGGACTCACTAGAATCGATCGTGGGATAACCTGGCAATTTGAGGGATTAATTCTCCGCCAACCTAATTTATATTAAAGAAAAAAAAAATAAATGATTTGTTCCTTGAAATTTCCTTGGTATTTACACAGCACATTATAATTGCTTAAATCACTTGTATTTTAATTTGAGAGAATACACACATTTGTATACACATATGCAATGTGATCAGATACAAACGCTTATCGCATCGCATTTGCTTTTGCATCACAATCGAGATTAACCCCCCAGACCACAAAATGTTCAACGGCTAAATCAGTTTAAAAAAAGTTAAGAAACAGAGTATAAACAAGTTAGAAAAGTATATTCGGCTTTGCCGAATCTTTAATACCCTCCACCTGCAAATATACTTTAAAGTTAAAGGTAATAAAAACAAGTTAAGAAACAGAGTATAAAAAAGGATAAGATATAAGATGAGGCTTTTTTGTTTGAATTTTATCTTAATAAAATTATTTACAAAATATTTATGGGTGGCATAGAAGAAGTGGAGCAATTATGGCCCGATGGCTTCTAAATCCAGTATCCACTAATGTGATTTCTATGTATTTTAGGATTATATTGGTTGAATTTCATTTCAATAGCGTTACATTTACAAGAGTTGTATGGTTGGTTGTTATGCTTGGAAGTGGACTTAATTCAGGAGCTATTATTGACTGACAGCTACAAAATCCAGTACCATTATTGCCGTATAATCGATACTAATATGATCTCTGGATTAAAATGTCTGATCCATATAAAAGTTGGTTCGATATCGATATTTATTAAACATTTTTGTGGGTTTATTTGTTTTTTGGTTCTTATATGGCAGCTATGACAAATTATGGGCCGATCTTCTTAAACAGAACAGTTATTTTCATGCATATGAGGATATTTCCCGTCCAATTTCAACATAATACCCATATATTTAAGATATATATTAGTATTAACGTGGATTTCGAGACTGGAAATATTCTCAAAATCCAGCAGTTTGATTTAGGCATGTATGTAAATGATCCGTGTAAAATTTTGGATTGGTACCCTTATTTATAAGAGATTTATGAGTATTAAAGTGATTTTCGGAAAAGGGCTTTATATGGGGCATACGGCTAAAAATAGACCGAAATTAACAAAATTTTGTGGGATGAGTTTTGTATATATGTCAATGATCTGTGCAAAGTTTTGAGTCGGTACCAATATTTATACAATATATATAGGCATAAATGTCTTTTTCAGATGTGGTCCTTGTATGGGAGCTATGAGGAATTCTGGGCCGATCACCATAAAATTTAGTACAACAATTTATTTGTCTATAAAGATAATTTATGTCAAATTTTAGCCGTTTGCCATTATTTACATCTGTTTTATACGTATTTAAGTGAATTTTGGAAGTGGACTTTATATGGGGTCTATGGTCAAACATGAACCGAACTAAAAAAAATTCGTTTTGCGATTTCTTTTTGCATAAAACTTATTTTTGATGAATTTTGTCTTGATATTCCAATTTTATAGGCATTTATGTATAATTGAGCAATATTTCGGGAAGATTTTTGTATGGGGGCTATGAGAAATCATGGACCGATTCTTACTATTTTCCGCACACATTCTTCTTTTATCATACAAACAACGTGTACAAAATTTCATGGTATTATCTGCAATATATTTCAAAATATGTATTGCAATAAAATAGACAAAAAATATCAAATTTTTATGGAGGTTGTCTCACATATTCGTCCATAACTCTGGTTGGCCTATACCGATTTTGCTGATTTTCAATACCAAAGTTACCTGCAAAATATGAAATATTTTTCTGAAAATTTCGTTTAGCTAAGTTGTATAGTTTGGACGTGAGAGTGTTTTACACAGGCGGACAGACAGACGGACATGGCTCAATCGAATTAGTATTTCATAAGGATCAAGAAAATATATACTTTGTTGGGTCTCAGATGTATATTAAAAAAGTTTCACACGGAATGACAAACGTAATATACCCTCATTCACCATACATTTTTTTAAAAGTGTTTATATCGAGATACAATTCAACACAAACTATATTTATATTCTGAGAAGTCATGCCACAAATTGTTTAATGATCAATCCATAATAGATCCATTGATCCTATATAGACCCAATTTCCAAAAAACAGTTATTTCACATATACTGGATGTAGGGTATTATATACTCGGACTTAAACGACTATACTTTCTAACTTGGTTTTTATAGAATTCATTCCACTACGTTGAACTCTTGAATTACTGAATGACAAAACATATTCATAACAAAAGATGAATGGATGTTTTTATAGAAAGAATTTGTGTTCAAACTTGCATCCAAAATTGTACAGTTGAGTTTTGATATCATATCAGTTAATTTTTGTTATTTGCTAGAGTTGTTATTTTATCTGTTGATAAAATTCAGCTTTATTTCTTCGATAAACGTTTTAAAATTTATATTTTTTTGATGACTTTGTAAACAAATATGTACTAGTTTTCGGGATTTGTCAAATCCAAATCTTTGTTTAATCTATAATAATAATAATTAAAAAATAATAATAAAAATACCTTGAGAAGTAGTTTTATATTATATTTACAAAAAGTAACGATTTCATAAATTTTGAAATATATAAGCAACAACATCTAAAATTTAAGACTTATTCCAAAAATATTATTATTAAAATTTAGTTTTTTAATTTCTAAACTCTTAAATTACTACTTCTACAGCAATATTGACGACAAATATCCTCAACTGTGTATTGCTGCTGATTAGCCACATTCCTTCTACGCGATTTGCGTAATTGGCGTATATACTCAATGACATGGTGGGTGTGTTTAAAACATATAAGGCCAGCGGTGCCGACACTAAGATCCAAATGACGAAAACGCTCAAAATTACACGTACAACCATCAAATAGAAAATAAAATTTTTGCTCTAAGCCCGCTTTGCCAGAACAACGAAAAATCACAAAGTTTCCCCAGGGTGTCATGGTGAGTAGACGATCGGCCACTTTGAAGCCAGCTTGAAAAAGTTTGCAAATACTCTCATAGCTGCCAGTTTCGGAACCAATCACAGCCATATCGGCCGGTTGTTCTAAATAACTAGGATAGCGATTTGGATTGGGAATGGAGCAATAGCGTTGCTTTTTCTTAAAGAAATCTTCATTTTCGTCATCTGCTTCGTTGCCATCATCGTTCAGTTTAGAACGATCTCCTTCATGTTGGTTATTTTTGTCAAATTTAGCTTTTGTTTCTTTTTGTTTTAAACCATTATCCAGTTGCCTAGTATATTCTTCTTTGTCGTTCATTTCTTTGGTCAGATGATCCTGTTTATTTTTTTCAATATCCTTGCTTTTATCTCTACTGAAATCCATGTTTAAAGTTTTGTTGGCATCTTTGCCTACAACATTTTCCTTATCACTGATTACTGCTTCATCGCTATCATGTATAAAGTCTTCATCTGTATTTGTATCTTGACCGGTTTTGTTATTTTCAATATCAGTTGGTTGAAATGGCTGTGATATTTTGCCACTAACTGGACCACCACTTGATAATTCTTTATCCCTTTTAGTGCCATCTTTAAAAACATTTTTGTCATGTATTGGTTTATCTTTATCTTGGCCAGAATCAATTTTATCTTTAGTTAAATTGGGATCGGTTTTGTTATCAATTTTGCTTAGAACTTTGTCTTGATCACTTTTATTTCTAGTAAAATTTGAATCAACATCTTTGCCTGATCTTTTGGCTTGATCTTTTTCTTGATCAGTTTTATTTGCAATTTTGCTAAGACCTTTGTCTTGATTAGTTTTATCTCTGGTTAAGTTTGGGCCAACATCCTTAGTTTTGTTTTTATCTTTACCATCTTTATCTTTAGCATGTTTTTCTTTAATATTTTTATCATATTCAAGATCATCCCTGTCCTGTTTGGTTTTATCTGTGACTGCTTTATCATCTTTTCTTATGTTTTCCTTGTCTCTTTCCTGTTCATCTCCGCCTTTAGTTTTCTTGTTGCTATTGATTTTACCAGTTTTCTCATTCCCATTCTTATTTTTAAATTTGCTAGCCTTTTTGGTTTTACTGCCTTCATCATTGAAACTTTCATCGCTATCCTTGTCCTGTTCCTTTTTTCGCTTTTTACCGCCACCCTCACTGTCTTTAGATCCTTGACCTTTTTTGCCTTTACCAGAGCCGCCTTTATTCTTGCCTTTATCCGTCTTGCCTTTGCCTTCTTTGCCACTTTTGCCGCTTTGTGGCTTCTTGTTGTGGCCACCTCCTTCCTCGCCACTAGAAGAAGATTCTAAACCTTTCATTTCTTCCATCTCTCCTGCTCCAGCTTCTTCTTCTTCTTCCATTACTTCTGCTTCGCTGGATGAAGTTCTAAGTTCTATTTCCACCACATCCGATTTAAGGTCTTCATCTTCATAGTCACTTATTTCACCCAAAGCCTTTCGACACAAATCTTCCCCTTCCTCAAAGCAAATATGTTCATTTATTGATAAAACTTCACCATTATCATCCAGCTTAGTATCTTCCACTGGCCTGCTGTTAGCCTCCTTAACTCCTTGTCTCCTCTGTATATTCTTGAGTTTTAAAATGTGAATGAAAAACTTGCTGGTACGATTGGAATCGAGTAAAATGTTATTGAAGACATTCATAAAGACCTCAAATGAAGCAAACATTCTCACCGTAGCACTTTTCTCCATTTGTTCATAAGCTTCTGAATCAGAATGTTTGCCCAGAATTCGATGGCGGTAGGGATCAAGCAGATATATAAAATCATGCTTTTTCCAAATAGCATACATTTGGTAATTAATTTGCATGATCAGTTTTTGTTCTCCAGCATCAAAGGCCTTTTTAAGAGTGTGGGCCAATTCGCTACGTTTAAAGCCGGGCACACAACGCCAGGTGCCCTCATATTTGCGGGCCATTATTTCAGTGGTTATTTGAAACTGTCCCATAGTGAAATATGTGGGAAATTCTGTGACATCAACGATCTCCCTGGCTCTGCAATTTGCCCAAGTTGTTTGACAAAAGTTTACCCCAAAACATATAATCTTATCGACGATCTGCATGTCCCAGGTAGCTGGATGGTCTATTTTAGAAACTATTATAGCTGTCACAGCTACAGGTAAAGCACTGCGATTTCTTACCAGATCATTTCGGTTAAGTGTTAAATGCAGACAACATTTAAGGTAAGCGTAATCATCATTAACGACTTGATATTGATGAGTCCGCTTGCCATAATCTCGTTGCATTATTCCACCACTGGGTGTAATAACTTTAACTACCTTCAATTCTCTAATTGTGAACGATTCAGATATTTGCAGTCCTGTAAGATTTACTATCAAATGCCATACATTTTCCAAACTACTCAGGCAAATCAGCATGGCCACACCTTTATCTTTGTCAGCTGTAAAATCCGAGACACGGCGACCACAAACATCGAATATAAAGTATGCATCTGTTGAGCGCCAAATCATGGCATAAAATGAGCCCACGGTTAGCAGAGCATATTTGTGTTGACGAAAAAATCTTTTTAAGGCTGTCCTTAAATATTCTAAAGTTAATTCAACACCCTCACTTTCAGCTCCCGTTTCTGTAGATTTTGATGTATTTAGTTTGAATGGTGCCATTAATTCTACATGAAAAGTAAAATCAGACAATTCAAATTCGCGCAAAACATTCACTTCATTGAGCGTATAGATATCGGTTGTTGATTCCGCATTGCTTTCTGCTTTTTGCGAGTATGAATACAATATAAGACCTTCTTTCATAATATCATCGATGACTAGAGAGTCCCAAGATGTTTCTGCGTTGAGGTGTAGGCGGGCAAAGGCCTTGAGGTAGGTTGCATATCGTGCCTGTATAATATCGCTGGTGTTGCCCTCACTTTTGAAATTCATATTAGAAGCAACTAGACCAATGGCTGAACCCAGATAATTTTTGTCTCTTTCTTTAATACTATTGGCTAGAAAATAAAAGAAGTGGTTTTAGGAATGTTATTTAAATTTGATTTGATCGGTTACAGGATTTCAGCCATCACTGAATGCCTGCCTACATTAGCCTTTCAAATTCGCAAATATAAAAATAACACATTTTTAACGGATATTTCAAAACCACATACTCTTTTTATAACACTGATATTCTGGCATTGGATTCGCATCATGACTACCAAAAATATTGCAGTTCTTTGTACTGCAAACTAATTGGGGTTTAAGTGGCCTTTCAGCCCTGATCCTTTAAACAGAAAATACGTTTATTATTAAGTCTGAATTTAAGAAGACTCAAGTTTTCAAATCGTACATTACATAAGGTCCCGCAGAAGAGCATTGGGGAGTGCAATTAACACAGCTTGCCGGAGCACAACAATTACATTCAGTGTCAGGATTCATTCTGCCGCCTATGAAACATAAATTTGGAATATTATTTGTTAGTTTTCTATTATATTTTTAATTTATCTAAATATTTTTCTATTCAAATTAAAAATCTTCTTTTAATAAATTTTTTTTATATATATATTTTGGAAAATAAATTTTGACAAATTTCCAAAGGATTGTTTTTATAATAATTGGGACAATAATTTTGTGGTTACCAAATGGTTGAAATTAAATATGAATAAAAAATTAGAGTGATAAAATATACGAGTACTACAGTACATTCAGATGCTGACGGTCATCACTTACTATAACTAAAGGATGTTTTTCCCTGATGATGAAATATTAATCTGAATCATATTATAGTATTATCTCAGTCTGTTGAACAGTTTGTTTCAGGTATCAGCTAAAAATGTGCTCATTTTTCACCAGCGCCGCAACTGATTCTTCAGAATCATAGAGAGTTGTTGTAAAAACTTTTTGAAGTTTTATTCTCTGGTTTAAAACCTCAAGAAATTATTATTGTTCTCTTTTAATATTAACTCCTCAATAGTAAGCATAATTTGGACAAATACATACAGTGGGAAGCAAAACGGATCTTTTGCATTATCATACATATATGTATATGTATTTTTTTTTTATTTAATTGAACCTTATTCTAAATTATAAAGCACAAAAACTCACATAAATTGCTAAAAAAAAATTTACTAATCGGACACTTTTGCACAATAAAAGAAATAAACATTATCACGATATTGATCTGTTAAAATGTAACGGTACTTGACCAGTTGGTTTTTCTGTTCGATGCGATCTCGTTATCAAGCTTTTATTGCTCTATTTGTGCATTGTTTGTTTGATATGTAAAGTGATTAACTTGATTTTTAAATAAAAAATTAAAAGATCATTCATTTAAAAATTTGTTACCTTATGACTTTATGCCGAACAAAATTTACAAACAACAAAACTAAAGGTCAACAATTTACAACTTTATACAAATTAAAAGATCTTTAAAAATGAGAAGAACGCCAACAGATATTGAAAACAATGTGATAAATTTTTTGCAAAATTGCTGAAAAATTAAATTTAAGTAAATCCACGGTAAATGATATAAAAAATCGGCTTAATGTAGCTTGCAAACATAACCAAGGGGGTCGACCAAGACTACTTTCTGATGATGATGCCCGGCAGATTGAAAGTTTGCTACATAATAAGAACATCAAGACCCCCGAAAAATACTGCAAAAAGTATTGATAAGGATGTCAGTTGCTGGACGGTTAGTCGCGCATTAAATAGAATGGGTTTAGTAGCCAGCACTTTCCAGTAGAAATGTAAAAAAACGATTTCATTTCTGTAAAACCCATAAATATTGGACAGTAGATGACTGGAAACGGAACGAAAGTCAACCTTTACCAGTTTGATGGAAAATAATAGTATTGGCATAGGTCGCATCCAAAAGCACCATCTTTAATGCAAAACATCCGCATTTTTGCTTCCCACTGTATGTATAATTTCAGTTCAGTATAATTAACGTTACCATACATCCATCCTATTGTGGCATTATCCCGTTTTTATGTAATAGATCATTCTACCTAGATTTTAAAACCTGCTTTTCAAACCAAAATACCGCATCTTACTATTTAAGTTTTTTTTTTGTTAATTTTAAAGGAAATGTATATAAAAATTAAAAACTATAGCTTTGTATAGACGGTTGTCAGATCTTACAACATTGTCCGACAAATGTTCAGATCTTCAAAGTTTAAATTGCTTCCAAACGGGAACATGATAAAAGTATTTGACAAAAGGGTATACATTGAAAGTTCTGCGATAATACAGGGGCCAAATTACCGCATTCGATATCAAGTAAAATTGATCGTAATTTTCTTATTTGAGATTATGGCATTCGATATCGAGCAAGAAATTTAGTACATTTTATCATATTTTCGATATCGAAATCATTTTTCGATACGATAACTCATTCGATCACGAATGCGGTAATTTGGCCCCAGGTGCAGACTGTTGAGATCTTTTCTGAAGAACTCGGAAGAAAGTCACTATGCCTTCTTCCAGACAAATCTAATTTTTTTTTCTAGACTGACCTTTCAGTGATCGGGGAGACATATAAAGCACTACACGACAGGAACTCTCTTGGCAGCTTTGACATCTTTGACGACATTCAGGCGACATTTCTAACAGTCAAAACGTTCACTGAATTCAGCACAGTCACAAAGAGTCGACTAAGAGTTAATTCAAACATAACCAAGACAAATACCAAGTTTACAAGCTTCAAACCATCAAAGTGAACCTCAAACAATCCAAAATAAATATGAGTACATACGAGTATCTATGTATGCATTGAAATTCAGACCTATGGTGATGGGGATTAAAGGTTTAATATGCACTAGTGATTCGGATGGTCTGAACACAATATTGTATCTAATTACGGCGACAATATCTACTAAAGCATGCAAATGTTATTCTTAAACCAAACTTTTGACTTGACAGGATCTTCAAAGTTTACATCATTATACAAAGAAAATGAGGTAAAACCGTTCTATTTATCTGTAGCCATATTAACTTTCTGATGTTTAAGCGATTTATTATTTTATTGTCTAAAATCGTTCTACTATATCTACTTTTAAAATCCGAGATTTTAGTTTACTTTTTCCAACATTTTGTAAGATGGATACTGAAATTAAAAACAATCGTTTGAAAAGGCCAGTATATCAGCGGGATTTATCAAGATGGTGCATCAAACAGTTTTACGATATTTGTTAATTTTGTTTCGATGTTTTTGAAGTAATAAAAGAATTTAAATCCTTATTTGTGCATCGAAATAACATATTATATTTGGTGTATAATTTAACCATCTCCGGCAATAGTCCACCACTGAAAAACTTTAGTATTTCCGTAAGATTATTACTTAAATAATGTGATCTTACAGACAAAATTATATTACTTGGGAATAACAATGCGGCAAAAAGCTTTGAATTTAACACAGTTTTCCTTATATATTATAAATTTTTTTATATAAATTAAGTACATTTAATAATATTTCTCCAAATATTATTGTCCCTTTGGCCATGAGTTGCAAAGGCTTTTTTATTTGTTTATAAAAAACAAATTTCAAAAAACCGCATTTACGCATTTATTTTACTTTACAAAGCATTTCCACAAAATTTAGAACACAAACTTAATGAAAATTTTATTTCCATTTCCACTAGAAACCCAGGTGACTATCTTAAGGACAAGTGAAATTCACTAAACAACTCTATAACAAACGCCAAGATAACGTTTTGAAGCCAATGGTAGTGATAATAGGTAATTTGGGCGATCGGTACGTATACAAGCATCTGTTGAAGCCGAGTACAATATGAAATAGTTCTTTTCTGCGAATGTTCAGCAAAGACACATCATTACTAGACAATCCGAAATCTTAGATGCCACATTTAATTTAAGCCTAACTTTGTATTCTGTTACTAAAAATTAAATACTCTTTTAGATTTTTCTTCTGTTTTTACGATTTATTTATTTATGTATATTTTATAATTAATATACATACGTGGAATATGCCTTATTCTGTTTTTTTGTATTTTTTTTATACGTTTTTAATTTTTGTTTATTTTTTTATGTTTTAAAACTAATATACGCTTTTTGTTTGTTGGTTTAATTATGTTTTTTTCCAGTGTATAAGCTAAAATATATGTATGTATGTAGTAGTATATATATATATATATATATATTGGCTTAAAATATTTTATAATATTACATGTAGGTATTACTTTCTTAATATAAAAAGTAATATTTTTTTGCTTTTTAATCATTATAAATTACTTTTGTTTTGTTAATGTTTTTGGGTAATTTATTATTAATATTATTTTTAAGTTTTCCTCAAAATTTGTATTTAATGCAGCACATTAATTTATTTTTGCATTAAGGCACTGAAGCAAGAATTTTGTGCAAATTAAAAACAGGAGAAGGAAATTAAAAATTTTAATAAAACATAAATAAAAATTATGTAATTGAAGTATTTTTTTTCTTTTTTTGTAGTTTTGATCCCAGCAACAAAATTTTGCTTAATTTTTTTTAATATAAATTTACATCTAAAAACTAAGTTAAATATACACAAAACTTTATAGATCATACACAATTACAATTATAATCACAAAAAAATTATCCTCCTTATTCAGAAACGATTATTAAATTTAACAAACGTTTATTAAGGCAATTTTTATATGGAAATCTGTCTTAATAAACGTTTGTTAAATTTAATAATCGTTTTTGAATAAGGGGGTATATGTTTGTTGTTTGTCTCTAATAAAACTAAATAAAATATACCTACCTACATATATTAAATTAAATTTTAAAAACTACTAAGGTAGCGAAAATAAAGTTTAACAAAACCACAGACTTATTGAGTTAACTTACAAGTTAGTTTTTATACTATTGCATTTTTATTTGCGGCAATTTAATTTTTAGGTATTTTATATGTATGTACATAGATACATATGTATGTACATACAGTCAAAGACTAAAGTTTAAATACACCTCAAAAATTTATTGTTTAAAGAAAACTAAAAGTTTCAGGAAAACTTAAAGTATACAGTCTTATTTAGTTTTATAAATAACAAAATAAAATAACAAAAAATATAGACCTCATTACGAACATAACGGTAATTCTTAAAAATACGATAAAATTCACTCGACAAAAGTTTAAATACATCTTGGAATGTTAATAAATTCTTTTTAGATAAATTAAAAAAGAAAACATTTCAATACTTTTTGGACCGCCATGGCTATCAATAACTGTCTGCAAGCGGCGTGGCATAGAAAGTACCAAGTTTTCTGTTTCAGAAGGCGATATTTCTGGCCAGATTCTTTTAAGAGCTTCTTTAAGCGACTTTTTGCTCGTTATTGAAGTTGCTACTAATTTGCGCTTCATTATATCCCAAACGTGCTCAATTGGGTTTAAGTCTGGCGATTGACGTTGGCTATGGAGCTGTCTGGGATCAGAATAAAGCAACCACTCTTTCACAGTAAGTGCGGTGTGTTTGGGATCGTTATCCTGTTGAAAGATCAAACGGGATCCAAGGCCAAAGATGTCTACGGATGCTTGCAAATTGCTTTCCAATATACTCTTTTAAGTATGTTGATTCATGATCCCATCAATAAACTCCAAATTTTCAACCCACGCTGCTCCAATCGCTCGCCAAACTATTACATTGCCACCACCGTGTTTTACCGTAGGAACCAAATTTTGGGTTTGAAGGGCAGTGTTTGGCTTGCGCCAGACCTTTGGACCATCGCTTCCAAATAAATTAAATTTGCTCTCGTCTGTAAAAAGAACTCTTTTCCCAAACTCAGCGTCTTTGTTTTGTACTTATGTCCAAACTCCAGTCTAAGTTTTCTGTTTTTTCACTTATTAGTGGCCTTTTTCGGGGAACTCGGCTTTTATATCCATTTTCTCGCAATGCTCTTCGAACAGTTCTTGGATGAACATTTTTGTTATACTTATTATCGATATCATCTGCAAGTTTTGGTGCACTTATTCTTGGATTCTTTTTCACTTCTTTTACGATGTGGTTAACATCACGATTGGTAAGTTTTTTTGGACGACCGCTTCTTGGAATATTTGCTACGGAGTCATTTTCCTTATATTTTCTAATTATATTTTGGATACATGGAAATGGCACATTTAATAATTTTCCTATTTCCCGATAAGATTTTCCTTCGTTGAAACGTTTTATTATTAAATGTTTAATGATGGACTCAATTTCTTTACCTTTGCCCATAATTTTCGACAAAACTTGTAATGCTGACAATAAAAAGACTACTAATACAAGTTCTGGCTTGTAAGAACATAATTTCACCGAAACATAAAGTATAATTGTACTTTGTTTTTGAGAAATGAAAGAGAGTTCTTTGTTTTGCAAGATGTATTTAAACTTTTGTCTAGTGAATTTTATCGTATTTTTAAGAATTTCCGTTATGTTCGTAATGAAGTCTATATTTTTTGTTATTGTATTTAGTTATTTATAAAACTAAATAAAACTGTATACTTTAAGTTTTCCTGAAGCATTTAATTTGCTTTAAACAATAAATTTTTGAGGTGTATTTAAACTTTAGTCTCTGACTGTACATAAGTGGACACACAAACTATTTACAGTGAAATGAAAATTGAAAGGACTGCATTTGGAAACTACAAGAATGGCAAAGTGTAGAATTACACGCAAATGGCTGACACATGTTTGTTTTTTGGCAATGTGTATAGCATCACACATACCTCTCTTTGTCTTTTTAAAATGGCGAAATTAGCATAATGAAACAAATTTAAGAAAATAAACAAACAGAGACTGGTTTATGTTTCTTGCAATGTACATGGCGTGTGTGCATCATTCACTCCTCTCTCCTGTTAAAAATAGCAAAATTACAAAATTAGAAAGTCAAAGAAAGTAAAGAAAAAGATTTAAAAGAAAGTAAATTAAAAAAATGTTACCATATTGTAATTGTTTTTTATTATGGAAATATTGTTTCAAGAAAGAAACTAAAATTGCGTTTATAATCAATGTAAAAAACTACATTTGCAAGCTAATAAAATTTCACATTTTCACTAAATACATGTAGAACTTCGGCCAACAACTTATGTAGTGTTAGTGGCAGCACTGCCCGCCATTTGCAATAAACAATGATGTCAATTATAACATTTTCAAACGCTAAACTTTAAAGATAATGCATTATTCCACTAAACTGTAAATATTATTAGTACCTAATAATTATTGCAAATATTTAATTTTTTTCTATTTTTACTATAGGACGTATGCTGATGTATTAGATTTATTTTCTTGTAAAAACGAATAAAAATTTATATATAAAAAAAATTTAAATTGAGTACATTTAGAGAATCATACATTAGTTATTAAATAAACAATTTCTTTGTTTTATTTGCGTTCATGTTTTTTATTTTAATTTTGTAACGAACTACACCTTAAAAAATACGGTATAACTGCTCTCCTTGTATTAATTAGTTTAAATTTTTTAAAAATCACAGAATATTTCTTGAAGAAATTTATTAAATAGCCATCTTTCAAGGTGTAATTCTTAAACTAATTACCATATAAACCAATTAAAGGTTTGTATGTATGTTTGTTTTTTTTTTGTTTAAATATTTTGTTGAACTTAATTAAATATTAATTTTTTTTGTTAAATTTAATTTTTATAAATTGTATTAATTTGTTGGGTTTTTCATCATATAATATTAACGACATTAAGAATTGTGTATGTTTACTCACATATAGAACTACATTACATTGTATGTATAATAGTAATTATAAATTAAAAGGTATATGTTTTTTTGCCCATGTATATTTGATAAAGTGTATTGCGACATTTAGCTTGAAAAGGAAGTCTTATACAGTGGAATTAAATTAAACATATTTCAACTTTTTGTTTTTTAATTTCAAGCTTTTTTGAAGAGCTTATATATAGTTTTAGTAATTTAATTTTTACTAAAATTGGAATCTAAATTGGAATGTAATTAAGCTTTACCTTCCTATCTGTTAAACTAAATTTATATCTGAACTTCTTTACCAGCTTTATCATTGTTCTGTTTTATATTATATTATACTATTATTAACTGTACCCCACCTAGTGGAGAAATATTGAAAGCTGCCAAAATGTTGATTTAAGTATTGTGAACTGGTTGTATACAAATAACCTCGGAACACTATCTACAACAACGGTTTTCCCAGTAATGGAACACATCCTTTTGTTGAAAAAACAGTTAATCTAGGGGTGTCAGCGAAGAAGTAATTTTAGCTTCAATATCACACATCTGGAGTCTCTAACGAGACATGCTAGGAGGGACTAGGAAATCAGTATACACTTGCAATAGATTTAAAACCTACTGGTTCCCCCTGTAAAATGTAACTCATGATACCCCAATTTTTCAACTGCCCAGCCAACTCTACTTCACTATCTCCAATGGATTAATGAACTAATCCAGGAGAATTAAAAAAATGCCTTGACTTGGACCTTAATGCAAAACCCCCTGAATATAAAATTGTATAGATTTAGCTGTACTGGTCCTTAGATGGATCCTCAGTTAGAGCTAGGGTAGCCAGATTTTAAATACGGAAAAACAGTACATCTTATAGAAAAAAACAGTACAATTAAAAAAAATAGTACATTTTATTTTTTAACGAAAACATACCCCCTGGCCCACGATGTCGAACGATATATTATGAACGTTTTTGAAGAAGGTATATAGAAAATACAATTTAAATGACATTGTATCTTTTATATCATCAAAGTCCTTTTAGATTACAATATTTTTGCTTTGCTTCTAATACAAAGTTTTAAATTTATTAGTTTTTGTAAATCAATCTCTATATGTATTAATTTACATTACAAAAGTGAACTTTAAATTTAATGTCAACTCAATTTTACTCCTTTTTGAGTAAGAATACTGCTTAACCCCCTTATATCATGACTACTTTAAAATTAAATGTGCCGTCAGCTTTTCGAAAAATGTATTTAAATAAGTTGTATAAACAACGATATATTTATGAAATCCAAATTGTTTTTTTAATATTCTTCATTTTAATCTACAATGTTTAATGGGTAGAAATGCCTTTAGAGCAATGATGTCCATTTCATGAAACAATTTCATGAAACAATTTTTTTGGACACCAATGCTTTAGAGCCATTAACACTGATCTCATAATCAACTTTAAAGTAGATTAAACCCCCCGATAAATAAATCCTTTTTTTAATAAAGCAATACACTGAACAAAAATTTGTTTTTATCGATATTTTTTTAAATTTTAATATAAATAAGCTTTTAACGAAAAAACAGTACAAAAAACAGCACAACGTGTAAAAAACAGTACATTTGCGTACTGTTTTGGGTCTTGTGCATAAAACAGTACATTTGAAAATAAACAGTACGCGTACTGCTAAAAACAGTACGTCTGGCACCCCTAGTTAGAGCTGTCTTAATTTAAAATGATTTCATTATATTAAAATATTTTAAATGGATCTAATCTATAAAGTGAAAACTGAGATAATTTTAAATTAAATTTTTTGAGTATGTTGTAAAGAATCGAATTTATGTACATACATTGTATATGTATAGCATCTTTGCAATAAATATGGAATGATAAATATACTAAATAATTGTACCTACATTAAAATGGAATGATAATTTCGAATTTCAGCTAAATAAAAACAATACACTTTAAAAAAGGCAATCGTTTTTGTCAGATTTACTTAACAAAGGTTATAATTTCACCCAATAGAGAGGACAAATGTACCTGGTGGGCGCGTTCGTAAGTGCAGTCTGCAATATGCATCACTGCAAATATGAAAGACATCGCTGACTGTCAACCATTTGCAATTAAGCAGTGTTGTCAAGTATGCTTTTTTGAACGCTAAACTTTATTAAAAAGCAGTGTTGCAATATTACTGCTTTTACGAACGTTTTTCTTGTTACTTGTGATGAGTGAATGCATAATTATAAAGTAGATAACATATAGAGATAAATAAATTAATTTACTAATTATTTTTTGTATATTTTCTTGTTGTGTTTTTTTGAGTATATCAATATAATATACTTAAGTAAATATTATGTTGTTTTGAAAAGTGTTTTTATGTGTGTGTGTGTGTTTGTAAAACAAACATCATGGCAAAAAATATTTATTTATCCGAAATTTTAGAGTTTAGACTGAATTTAAACGAAATAAAGAAAACCAAACTTTTAACCAACACTCTAAAACTTCAGCCTTAATAAAAAGCTCTAAAATTCTTTTAATCGATTTGTAGATTTTTTTGTTAGTTTGGACCTAAACCATATTTATAGCCCCATCTTTATCATATGTGGGTATTGAAATAATATCGCTTGTATTGTGGCGATTTTTTGCGTTATTTGCTAAATGTTTTTGTTTTAAGGAAGCATTATTAGAATCTCTTACTAGCTGGTTATGTGATGACTTATTTTTATTAAACGATGGTTGCCTGGGTTGAATGGTTGTTGTTGCTGCTGTTGTGGTGGCTGTTGATGATGAAACGGTTGGCAAATCATATGAAATATCTTCATCATCTTCACCCGATTCAGCTTCACTGGAATCGGATGTTTCTGAATCGGTTGTTGTTGTGGTTGTTGTCGTTGTTGTAGATAATTTAGAACTTGTGTGTTGATGGTGAAGATTGCCGGTTGCATTTGTATTAGCTGCTATTTTCATTTTTTGCAAGGCTTCTGGCATATCGGGATTACTTTCGAGTGTGGAATGTTGACTGGATGGTGAATGACTATATTCGGAAGTATTTTCTTCGTCTGATATAATGATTGTATTACGTTTTTGTATTGAAACTTTTTGGGTTATGGGTGTTTTGTAGCAACGTCTTGCTCGCATGCCACGTCCAATAGGTAGCCGACCAATACTAAAATAAAAATGGGAAGAATATTAAGTTAATACAAGTGTTATAATGATTAAAATTTGGTTTCTATGAGTTTAAAATCGATTTGTCTATAATAATATTGTGCTTTTAAAGTTTCAAACCTGCTTCTTTATCAGTGAAACATAATTTTTAGTTTAAAATAAGCGAGTATTACTTTGTTCAACAATATCTTTTCCATCGGTTCCACCAATCCGCATGAAAACTTTTTCGATTACTATAGGGTCTGAACGGCAATACAAAATTCAATATAAAACCAATTAACATAAATCTTTAGATTAACAAAACCTTAAACCTTTGACGAAAAACCCACATATCTACAACACTGA
The DNA here is from genome assembly GCA_916048285.2 of Bellardia pandia. Classification (NCBI taxonomy): domain Eukaryota; kingdom Metazoa; phylum Arthropoda; class Insecta; order Diptera; family Calliphoridae; genus Bellardia; species Bellardia pandia. Next base: position 92,264,702 of record OU696531.1, on the reverse strand, counting down.
ATTATCTAACCATTAGTTTACGGTTTAACAACTCACAGTTTAATAACACAAGTTAATCCAATTCTCTTACCAGCGGTAAAAATACCCATTACTTAATCGCTGATGTCAGTAATATTTAGTAGCAATAAGTACTGATGCTGTCGCTTATATCTCTGCTTACATTTACACACGAGTGTCATAGGCTGTTTAATTAGTGCGCTCTCGCTTAAAATGTAAGCAGCGATGCCATTAAGTGTCATTTCAATTTAATTTACGTTATATGTAAGTGGTATTCTAAAAGAGCTTGTGCCATCAATAAATTCAGGCAAATTAAACTGTAATGTATGTCGTTTACAGTCGGATTTGCAATTGTAAGGCTAGAATATGAGGTGGTACGACTAATCCTGTTGATTTTATAATTAAAAGTCTAATGCAAGTTTATTTAAAATAATGCTTTCTAAAGGAATGTAGTACATATACAGGCATGTGATGGAAATCGAAAACGAATGAGTTTTATGGCCAAACTCTCGGTCATAAGTTAACCATTGGTAAACTAAACTACTAACTATTGTTTAACTATTTCTTGTTATTCTTATGGCAAACTAAGCATTGCGAATAAACAATCATTAGTTAAGCCTTTGTCATTAGCTAACTAAAGACTGTGAATTCGGCCATTAGAAGTCAATTTTTTCGTAATATTTCTCTATTGAAAAACTTTTATCACATAAAATATAAAGATATTGGGCTACTAAAGAGAATCTTAAAACAAAAATTTTAAAAATTAGATTATAAATGTATTAAATGCCTAATAGGTATATTATTAAGTTTACAGATTGATAAATTAATTTTTTCCAAGCTTACATATGAATCTGGATCTTGGCAAATAAGATTATTTATCCGTTCCATTTCCTCCAGGTTTGGAATTGAAAAATCGGAAATCTTTCCTATATAGATGTTTCTATTCAGAAGTTGTGAACATTTTTTATAACTATTATTTATTTATTATGTAAATGAAATTTATTATTATTTATTTGTTTACAAACTTTAAGTAACATCAATATAGTGATACAAATTTTTTTTTTTTATATTTTTCTAAAGTCGCTATAACGGTATTTTTTTGTCTTTGCATTTATGTGCATAAACACACTAACTCGTCACTTACATTCTCATCGGAGTTTTAAGTACTAAGTACTTAAATCGCTCGATTAGAATGTTATACTGATGTCATCGATTATATTTTAACTGCCGTATTTATAAAAAATAAAGTAGACTTGAAGTATGCTTTTAGAGAAAATTTTCATACAAAATTTTCTTAAAGTACATTTGAAGTCTACTTTAATTTTTTATAAATACGGCAGTAAGTACTTAGTTCCATTTACTGCTGGGTTGTTTCAACCCATAAACAACTTAAACCTACCTTCGTCTTCTCAGGGAATAATTGTAATCGGTATCCTCTCCCTCCTCGTCGGACCAACTGTCCTCGCATATCTCCTCATTCGAGTCCACACCATTGGCATTTAAAACATTGCCCACCATATCGCAGCCTCCACCACCACTCAACTGCTGGCGCAAAGAGCTTCGGTGTAGACTAGAACGCGACATACGTGGAGTTCGTAAATCTACCGCATCATCTGTAATGTCTCGACCCACCACACATTCTGAATTGCCATTTTCTGCAGTAACCGAGGAATTGTGCAAAACGGTAGTGGGGCATGTTTGATTTTGATTGTTGGACGCGGTGGTAGTGATGTTAGTGTTTGTGTTGGTGGTGATGCTGTTGCTATTACTATTACTGTTGTTCGATGTTATTGTCGTTGAGTGTATGGAAAGACGATTCTCATTGATGAGTTCAATAACTTTACGGCCCAGCCGTTCGAGATTTTCATTGTCACTGCAACAGTCGGTTATGTCGAGACGTTCGTTACTATTCATGACATCGTCCAGCAACTGATCGGGACTAGAGCAGGCATCCTGAAATGTTAGATCGCTAGCAGTCAATGAGTTGCCATTGGGACTTGTGGGCGTCATTGTCATGGGCGATGTACTATATTGCATTTGATTTTGCAGTCGTTGTTCCATCAGATGTTGCAGATGTGCCGTTTGCGGCTCAACCACTTGTTGTCTTGGCTGTCGTTGTACAGTCTGCGGTACATCAATGGGTTGTGACGTGGAATGTTGTGGGCAGTGATGGTTCAATACCATTGATATGTCACGTGATGGACAACCGGCACTGGGGCTTATGTCCGTCTCACTAACATCCATGGCATCCGTTTGGGTCTCAGTGTCAACCAGTTTGACTTTACGATTTTCCGGTTCGCTTTGATAACGTCGATCCCGACAGGGACTGTATTTCGGTGTGGCGGCAAATGTCCCGGAGCCTACTCTTCGATGTCTTGATTTTTTAGCTTTTTGTGAGCTGACACAATATGATTTGGGTTGAGACGATGAACTATCTAATTGAGCATAGAGTGTACATTTGACGGGACTCTGGAAGTTTTAGAAAAAGTAGTATAAAGTTGGATTAAGTGTAATTTAAGGAACTGGAGGTTGGTAGAGTTTGAAAATACCTCTGGTGTGGTTTCAGGATCTGGTGTGGCTGAAGACTGTTGTTGAGTTTGCTGCTGGTGTGTTGATGTAGATGTAGATGCTGTTATCATCATGGGAGGGCCATTGAGTCTTCGTCGATAATACTGCATTTTACGTAAAGTAGTGCCAAAACGTCGGGAGGGTTTATAGCCGGGTAATTTTTTCTCTCGCCTAAGAATAATTAATTAATGATGTGACTGTTCTTTTCAATGTATGTATATCAACAGTAAAGCCAAATTAACCAGTGTAAATTCAAAATATTTAATAAATGATTTGTCTTTGTATATACATATGTATAACCAGTGGTGATATTCGAAACAATTAACAACCGGTTCGCTTAAAAAAATTATATTTTTGCCAAATTTTGATAAAAATAGCGAAAATTTTAAAGTCGCATCCCAGTAACAGACCACAAGCCTCTTAAAAAAATAGTTTTGATTTTGCAAAATAAAAGTAAAAAAAAATTGCTTTATTTTTTTCTCAAAAGATTAAAGAAAACGCTATCGAAAACATCATCATCCAAGAATCCAATGTATGACCAAAATGAAATTCATTTGTTTGTACGTTTGGACAATGAACAACTGAACAATATTGTGTTTGTTGCCGAGACTAATCACCTTGATAAATACACATTATATAAAACCGTTAAAACAAAAAACATAATCACCCCAAAAATTTCATATGGAATTTTTATTCACGAGAATGGTGAATATGCAACAACCGGTTCGCAAAATTTTTAAAATTTTAACAACCGGTTCGAGCGAACCGGTCCGAACCGGCTGAATATCAGCACTGTGTATAACTGATCATTTCTATTTACATACATATCTATATGAGACAAATAAATTATTATAAATTCATATTAGCAACTTTGATTTACAGACTAGTTTAATTAAACTTAGGTTTAACTAAACTCCATTGATTATTGAGACTTAAGGTAAAGTAGCTACATGTTAAACTTTGTTTAATTATCTTAAACTTTACCATATTAATCTCATTCAAATCTTCAGATTTCTCCTCAAAATTGTGTAGCTACTTACTCTGCAATCTCTTTTTCCTTCTCCTGCAATTGTGACATACATTCGCTTAACTCCAAATACAAACGATTTGTTTTCTCCAATTTATCCTCGTACACCATACGTATATCCTGAGCATGTCGCCACTCTGCCGTACGTCGCCGTATCAGATCCTGCTCAAACTTATGAATACTGGTGCCATTCTGAGTCATCTCTTTCATGTGAGATCTGACTTCTTCCTTCCACGAACGTTGTGTTTCGAAATATTGCTTTTCGGTTTTGCGCAACAGTTCGGGGCCGGCAATTTCTAAATGCGATAAAATTTGTCTAAACGAAGGACGGTTGCGGGGTTTGGTGTTCCAACACAACTTCACCAACAGCTTAAAACCATCAGGACAACTGGAGGGTATGGGCAGTTTAAGGGAATTATTGCCCACACCCCAAATAATGGCCGATGAATCAACATCTTTGTAGGGTATTTCACAGGTCAACATTTCCCACAGCACCACGCCATACGACCAAATGTCCACCTTCTCTGAGCAAGGCTCATTGCGTATAACCTCGGGTGCCATCCAGGCCACAGTGCCGGCAAAACTCATTTTCGTACTAATCTCATTCCATTCGCGGCTGGTGCCAAAGTCACTTATTTTAACAATTTCATTTGTACTTATAAGAATGCTGACAGGGGTTGAACGTATCATAGTATTAAGTAAAGCTTTAAAAGTTATTTAATTTATAAAAATACTTACTTAGGGCTCTTTAAATCTCGATGTATTATTTTGTGAGAATGAAGATATTGCATACCCAATGCTATTTGTTTCGACCAGGAAACTAGGCGGGACGGCAACATGACTTCTTCTTCCTTGAGTATATTTTGTAATGGACCATAGGGACAAAATTCCATAATAATACAAAATACTGGCGATTGTGTGCAAACACCTCTGTTAAAATGTTAGAAAAAATACAACAATAAATGAACTTATTCTTCATATTTATAAAAGAAATGTACTCACTTAAACTTAATTATATTCTCATGATCTAATTTCCTTAAATGCTTGATGTCCGTCTCTTTGACATCTTTCACTTTCTTAACTGCCACAATTTCACTCTTCAATTTACCGCTAAACACTGCCCCCTGAGCTCCACTGCCCAACCACTCCAAGTCTGTAATGTGTTCAAATGGTATTTCCCAATCTTCGGCTTTCTGATGCTTAATTTCTATGACACCGGCCTTGCCTATAAACGATAGGACCGGTTTCATACAACCGAGCAGACCATACATCCAGCCGATCGGCTTATCGGGATGTCCGAATGTGCCACTATTCGGTGGCCATCTGTGTTGGCAGGTATTTTCAGCACTACTATCACTACAGTCGACTACGACATTTGTGTGGGGCTGGTGTTGATGCTGATGTGTGATTTCGGGCTTGTAGGGCAGATTTGTGGGACCACCGATACCTAGGTGACCGAGCTCATCCTGGATACAGGCAATGCTGGAAATGACAAACAAAAATAAAAGAGTTTAGTATGAGTTTTATAAGAGTTATAAAAGAACAGTTGTTGGATTAAGAATTCAATATTTTTCTCTTCTATTTTAAATTTCCATTATAAAGGGCTATTTTTTATCAACTTTCTTTTTGGCAAGACTGTTTATGGCAGCTCAACTGTTTTCGTGCAACATGTTACTGTTTAATACGTTCAGTTTGGTCTATAATTTAATTATAAATCGACTTACAAACAAACATCGCTTGCAGATTATTGAACGACGACGAATGGATGTGTTAACAAGCAAAATTGTCGTATGGGGTCCTTACTCCAATACCATGAGCGACCATCTGACTCAAAACGATTAATTTTAGTTTCATGGAACGCTCATGGTATTGGAGTAAGGACCCCAATACAATAACTTCAAACCGGGTCACACAAACAATGAAACACGGAGGTGGTTCAATAATGGTTTGGGGTTGTATTACAAAAAATGGCGTAGGTCCCCTTGTTAAGATTGAGGGTATTATGAGGAAACAATACCTTACAATTTTACAAAGAAATTTACCTGCCGCTATTGAGAAAACGGGTCTTTCTCCAGAAAATATCGTGTTTCAGCAAGATAATGACTCGAAGCACACGGCTAAAGTCGTAAAGAATTGGTTAGAAAGAGAACCATTTTCGATTTTAAAGTGGCCTCCACAGTCACCGGATATGAATCCGATCGAAAACTTTTGGAGCTACATTGAGACTAAACTATACAAGTACCCGGAGCCTCCAAATGGCGTAAATGAACTATGGACCCGCGTAAGAGATATTTGGGAGTCTATTCCAAACGAAATGGTGTCAAATTTTTGTAACATCATGCCAAACCGACTCAAAAAACTTGAAAAAGCTAGAGGTTTGTGGACCAAATATTAATTGCTGGGTGCAAAAGTGTAACTTTTGAGGATTTTAGGTTACACGTCAGTTTTGTTTTATTAATTATAATGAAGTTAATTATGTTTGTGTTATAATTACTAGAAACCACAATAAAAAAATGTAATTAAGAAAATTTTGTAGTTTTCTAGTAAATAATGGAGATTTATTTGCGAGAATATCGTACATTGTTACATTTTTGCTCCTCACTGTATATAAAAATTGTCAAGATTAATAAATTCCTAAATATTAATATCCTTAAGAAAAACATAAATATATTGTCTTTGTATCACCCTGTTCTAAATATACAGATTGGTTCAAATATTAGCTTCGTACATTCTATTTCTTTTCAGCTCTGGAAGTAATCTTGTGGCTTATTTAAGTTAAACTGAATAACAGCTAAAACTATTAGTTACATAAAAATTATTTGAGGATACTTAATTAAAAATATCTATAAATACTTTAATTATTTTCTTTTTGCCATTATCTTTGGTTTGTATACTCAAACACGTGCATAAAAACATTGTTCTTTTTCTCGCTCTCTCTCTCTCTGTCTGCAATAAATTAAATAAAACAGGAAATTTGTATACAATAAAATGCAAGGTTAACTTGGAAATAATAATAATAACTGTTAAATATACAATTTTTTTTATTTATTTTTTTTTTTTTGCATAAAATTAATTAGGAATATTCCAGTGTTAAATATGTACATACGTACATTTTTAATAGATAGTTAAGCAATTATGATGTATGTACTTACATACATACTTATGTATGTATGTACGAGTACATATGTACGTACATACAGTTAAGTAAAACTATGTACAGTGGTGGTCATGAGGTTAGCATATTTCATATACAGTGTATCGCAAAAATTTTGGCTACATAAAACTGTAAAAATACTTTTTTTTTATAATTTATAATATATATTAGGAATATAATAGATAATTGGAACTCAAAAAAAATCTAAACAAATATGAATTTTTATTTAGTTATTGTAGCATTTTCTTAATTTGCATCATAATTTGAAGGTGTCAAACGTATTTTGTCTTTTTAAACTCCTGTTATGTTTTTAGTTTTTTGTAATATTTATTTTTTTAATTTTTCATGGAATTATTTTTTATTGATTTTGTTAAAAAGATACATATGTGTAAACATATTCCAATTATTATTAGTAATAAGTTTTTCCTTATTGGCTTGGTTGTGCAGATCTTTATGTTAAATATGCCAACAGGAAAAGAATTGAACAAGTTAGAGACAACAATATGTTATACCTCTACGATTTCTATGGTGCTGTACAACAGCTAAATTTTAAATCTAAAACTTTGTATTTCGAGATATTATAATGTTAAAAATAAAATGTTTTCTTTGTACATTCAGTTTTGGAGTTACGGTTTGCTTTCGGAATTGACCAATATCCATTTTGGTCCATAATATCATCAGTATTTACAAGATTACCAACTACATTGGCAGAAATGCAGCTTCATATCATCATAGAACCGAAATCATAATTAACACTGTGGATTTTGTATTATTATATTTAAAGCTGTATTTGGCTTCCACTAGATCCTACGTCGATCATCTGAACCAAACATGTTGCATTTTCTTTCGTAACATATTGCCGATACGCAAAATTTGTATTTTTATTGATCTCAGCGAATTAAAATCAAATAGTTTTTACCTTGTCAGATTTATGTATTTTTTCATTGTTTACATTTGCATATAGTGTATTTGTATTTGGTTGGTCGTTATTCTCTTATTCTGGATAAATGTAGGTTTAAGTGGTTTTCTATGGGCATTAGTCTTACCTCGCCTGCATTCAACGATTTTGGACAACCAGTCTGTGGTAAATTTGAAATGCTTCCGCAATTATATATTAAATTGTTTATTATTTATTAAATTGTTGACTGCTTGAAATCATCTACTAAACATATATCAAATGTTTTTAATGTAAAACTAGGATAAGTTTTATAACTTGAAAATAATTTTTCCGTCGGAAATGTTAAATTATTTTCCATTCTGCCTTTTTAATGCAAATATCGAATTAAAAATATATGACACGTGTCCTTTTAACAGAAAACATTAAAAAATCCAAGAACAATTAAGAAACACCCAAAAAAACAACAAAAATAACTGGGATCTTCAAATCCAAATTACTTTTACAATAACAACTAAATAAAAAAGGACATTGTTAAAATTTTTTGTGGGATTTTTTCAATTTACACAATGACTACTATCAACTGCGAAACAGAAAAAACATTTTTACCTTTGTTTACAATTTACGTTTGAATGAAAAACAAAGTTCTCTTGAAAATAAGTAGGCAATAAAGTTGCTGTTTTCAAACGTAACTAAACTACAAATTATTAATTTTTATCCATTGGTGTATTCTATTGTGTGATCAGTATGTTCCATAATTTTTTATTGTCTTCTTTTTTTTAAATTGTTTATTTATACTTAATTGCAGATAATAGGCAATTTGAGGTGGACAATAATTTAGAACGTGAAAGTATATTTATTAAAAAGTTCTAAAAATATTTTATAAAACAAAAGATTAAGGGTTAAAAAACTCTATTTAGACATCACTAAAAATAAGTGCTGCACATAGGAACATCAACAGATGTAGCAACATTGGAGAGATTGCAAGTATTTTAATCTGCTTAAGGAAGAGACCAACGGCCTAATATATTTGAACCTATGGAATATATTAAAATTTTATGTATATTTATAAAGAGGACTCTTTAATTTACAGCGCAATTCAAAGAGATCTTTCAACAAAGTTCGGTATTGACATCTCCTCTAGAACTCTAAGAAGAATACTCAATGAAATAAAACTGTCGTGGTTGCATTCTTCAGCAAAAGGCACATAAACTTACTGTCCGGGAATTCTTTTGCCCATAAGAATTTAGAAAAACCAATAATTTTCAAAAAAAAAAAAAAAAATATTCTCCGGATCAATGAATCATAACTTTGTAGATTCGCATTTGATGAAAAAAAGATAAGTGTGGCGTTCTCCAAATATGCAACACAACCCAAAGTATATTCCCAAGATCATTATGTACGATGGTGAGAATGTGATAGTATTGGTCCAATACATAAGATCGATGTACGAATGATGAATGCTTATTAAAGTAAACTTTTAAATACAATGATTGCATATACTGAGGACAATAAACCAATATCTCACTTTGCGTTTCAAAAAAACACGACGCAAATTGAAACGATGCAAAGTGAATCAAGGTTTTCTATAGCAAACCATGTAAAGATCGAAGATATGTTTTAGGTTTACGAAAATACTAAGGCGTCGGGTTTCTTTCACAAACAATTCGTCCAGCTGAACAGCTTTTTTCAACGTAAAATAAATTTCCTTGTAGCAATTGTCTCTATTACTACCACCAGAACGTAGAATGCAGCGACGCAACTTCGAAAAAAAAAAACGCAAAACGAAACGACGCAAAGCATGGTGCAACTATACAAGGTGAGTGCAAATCGACAACAAATACAGGGTGGGCCAAGTTTGACTGAATGATTTGAACTCTATTGGCATATTGTAGCCGTTGTGGTGCATCCCTCGGCAATAATTCTTGGGCCAATTGAATTTTATATGGAAACATCTTCTGATCAACTTTTAGAATACGTCGTAGCGATGTTCTGGAGATGTTCAATTGAGTATTAAATTAAAAATGCAAAAGTTATAAGCATTACAAATCAGTCAGTCCAAGTTGGCCCACCCTGTACAACACAAAACGGAAACAACAGGCATTTTGTTTGTGTAAAATTATGTACTACTGTCAAAAATACCTAAAAAAGTATTACTTTTGACATAAGTAAATCGTAAACAAAGTCAGTCAGCGCAAAGCAAAGCGTCCAAACACACCTCACACACTGTGAACAGTTGTTTAGAGCAGAATAATGTTGATAAGTTAAAACAATATACATATACCGCTAGTAAGATCAAAAAATTTGACCAATTTGTGGAATGAAATCTAAAATGCTTGGTACACATTTCCAAAAAAGCGCTGTATGGCGCTGGTGGAATGAGAGCCCAGGAGATGTGATGTTATTAAAAAACAAAGGATATCATATTAAATATTAGGATGTAATTTTTTGTATTGTTTATCTTTTCAGAAAAAATTTAGTTGTATTCTGGAGAGAAATGAAAGAAATTATTAAAACAAAATGTGGATTGGTGTGATCCTAGGGTGACATGTAACACGTTTGAAAAATAAAATGTTTTATAAAATAACGAACAACAGAAAATATTTGTTTTAATTGATACCAAATGTGCTAACCTCATGTCCACCACATACAGTTTGTTAAAAAGACACATATGAATCACTTTCTGAGTCGATTTACCGATGCCCGTCCGTCCGTCTGCTTGCTGGCTGTCCATGTAAAGCTTGTGCGCAGAGTACAGGTCGCAATTTGAAGATATTTTGATAAAATTTGGTACGTGATATTTTTTTGGCCCAAGAATGGATGGGATTGAAACTGGTGGAAATCGGTCCATTATTTCACTTGCCCCCCCATACAAAAGTTTGAATTATGCAAGTATCCAAAGAAATTATATCAGAATTTAACGCAAATATATTTCATATATACATATATATAAATAATACGGCCTAATTTTATTATGATCGGTCCATAATTAGGCGTAGCTCCCATATAAGGCCCTCTTTCGAAAATCTCTTTAAAGAGCATAACTCTCTCAAAATGTTGATATTCAAATAATATTGAACGAAAATATATTTCATATGTCGAAAAAGAATACGGTAAAATTTTATTATGATCGGTCCATAATTAGTCAAAACTGCCATATAAGACCCTCAATTCACTTTAAGCTCTATAATTCGTATTTATATCGAGATAAAGTTTAACACATATAGTACGTATATTCACAGACATCATGACCAGTGTTGCCATTAGGATACGAAAGATACATTTTTCGTATCTTTTGATGACTTCAGGTACCATGTATAATCCTGACATTTTTCGTATCTTTTGAATCTGTACGAAAATTGTACAAATATAAAATATTTTTTTTGAGTAATGACATTACAAAAATTTATTTGGAATTTATGTTATACACTTTGGAACTTTTAAACGATTTTAATCTAATATTCCAGGCGGAAAAGCCTCGTTTACAGCTTATGCAATCTGAAAATTAATTAAAAGAATTGCTAGCAACTATGTATTTAGAATTTAACTAGAATTTAACTTTTTTTTTATCGTTTATTTATTTACATATTGATATATATTAAACTACATAAACACTAGTTAACAATATAAATTCAGATTATACAATGTCCCATACAAGAGCTCTTCTAGTATAAATAATATTAATAATAGTTACTTTTGTGGGTATATGATATAATTTATGTACTTCAAATGAAGAGTAGATTATAATTTTGTTATTTGCAATGAAAATTTAAAAAAAACATTACATTTTTTTAGAATTAAAAAAGATTGTCAAAAGAATAAAAGAAAATAGTATAACATTTATAGATTTAGCCACCAAAATTTTTTACTTTTTAGTCTTCGAGTAGTACAAGATACGTTATTACCTATACTTGTACTAAATCTAAAATTGTTTGTCGTTGAGTTACAACAAACACACTTCACGTTAGCCCGTCTATAGTTATGATAAAATATCGGGACTAAGTTTTCATTTTGTATAATATTAATTCTATCTAAATATAAAAAGGCTTCTGGAGGTACAAATCCTTTTTCTAATGTATCAATAATATACTCTTCATTTGTGTAATATGGACCCATTATTAAATTATTATTTAAACATGTTGTACATCTTATGATATATTTTCTTATTAGATAGATAATAAAATTATCGATTCTTATTACATTTGATAAATTGTATAACTTATTGTTAGATATATATTTTACATAATTGCTTTCTGAAGATCTAAATTTGGATATACAAGCTCGAAGACATTTTCTTTCAAACACTCTTAACTCTTCCATATATGATGGTGAAATATTGAACCAGATAGTACAGCCATAAGTAATTATTGGTCTAATTAATGTTTGGTATATAATAATTTTAACTCTCGGTTTAATATTTTTTGAGTAGAATAAGGATTTATATATGAAAAAAGCTTTTCTTGCTTTATTTAGTATCTCTTTTATATGGCTATTAAAATATAAGAATTTATCTAAGTAAATACCTAAGTATTTAACTGTATCCTTATTTGGGATATTAATATTGTTTAAATTAGATTTGATTCCAAATTGTTTCCAATTTTTCTTTACATTCGCATTACATTTATCAACAGGTGGTCTGAATAGGATAGTTTCGCATTTCTTACTGTTAATTTTCGTCATCCAATCCGTTGTATATTTTTCTATGTATTTCGAATTTAACTATGTAAAGGCAACAGATGCTTTGAAAATATAATTTTCAAATCCAAATTATTTTTTACCAATTGAAAAAATTTATTCAGGTGTTTTAGCTCATACTTCGCTTGCTACCCTAATAGAAGATCAGCATAAGAAATATGATTTACTAAAAAATTGCCAATCATTTTATATTGAATTTTTAAAACAAATCAGTACAAACGACTTAACGTATATTAATTTTTACAAAAATGAATTTGGTTTAATAACATCCGGAGATAGTTACATATAATTAATTTTAAAGTTAGCTTACTGTATTTTTAAAAATTACATACTTAATATTTATGACTTAAATAAATAAAGGGTGTCCAACTAGAACGCAATTTTTAAATTTTAAATAAAACACAGATATTTTTAACATTTATTAGCATAACATTTTTATTTCATATTTTATGAATATTGTAAAGAAAATGATATATTAATTCATTTTTATAAATATAAAAAAATTTTATGTTACTAAATAAATGTTAAAAATTAATTTTAATTTTTTTTTTTTCAAAATGTATCTTTTCGGGAAAAAAATGTATCTTTTTGGAAACTAAAATGTATCTTTCTAGAAATTTCACTGGCAACACTGATCATGACACTAAATTTTTGGATGATCGGTCCATCGGTTTTCTTTTCAATTTCATTTGGAAATGTTTTACCCTTTACTGTTATCTAAAATAATAATATAATAACCTAGAAGAAAGAAACTCACAAAAAGACAAGGTGTTTATTTTTTTGCTGTTAAAAATAGAACTAAATATTTAATGGTGTAATTTATTTATTTTTAAATCCTCAATATATAGTAAAAAAAACAACAACAGCAATAAAATAACAATGACCAAATAAGCGTATGAAAAGTATGTGAACTTTATTCTTTTCACAAGTCATTTAACTTTTATAAAACAAAAGCACACAAATAAATTTTTACTTTGTTTTTGACAGCCCTCAGGTGATTTGAATTCTCACCTGGCACATTCTTACATACATACATACATATGGCATGCAAAATAAACACACAAAAAAACAATAATAATAAAACAAAAACAATAATATAGAATAACAACAAAAAAAATTTTCTTATCTTAAAACATAAAGCTTGTTCACTTCCCATGCAAAAATTCCCTGTAAATATTTGGAACAAAAGAGAACTAGACACTTGCATTCACTGAGAGCGAAGAAAATGAGCCAATATTTTATTTACAAAATATTAATATTATTAACAATAAAGAGCAGACGTAATGTACATATCAGCGTTGGCAACTTTGAAATTTCAAAACGCACCAAAATGGAGAAAAAAGCGCACCAAGTTAAGAATTTCGTTTTTGTTTCAAATATTTGTTGAATTAATTAGAAATTTTTTAATATCATAAATTCTATAAAAAACTTTTTATCAACGATTATTCGTAAAAGTAATAATAGTAAAAGCCTTTTTTAAATAAATAAGTTAATAAAGATAAAATAAGCATTTAACCACTCAAAATTTGCCTCACAATAGGATATTCGAAACTAAAGTACTAATTGGTAAAAAAGCTAATTTCAGTACATATTTGGCACTTTTTTATATATTTTTGTTTTCTAGTTAAAGTACATACTTCTATTTGATTTTTTCCAATAAAATTTGTTAGGATTCCACTGGTACTCTAACCCTGGGGCCAAATTACCGCATTAGATATCGAGTAAAATTTATCGTAGTTTTCTTATTTGAGTTTATGACATTCGATATCGTGCAAGAAATTTAGTACATTTTATCATATTTTCGATATCGAAATCATTTTTCGATACGATAACTCATTCGATCACGAATGCGGTAATTTGGCCCCTGGTTGTTCGTCTACAGTTCGGTATACAAGAATTTTTGTTAACATGTTAAATGTTAATTTGATTTTCAAACAAAGATTTTTAAAGAATTTGATTTCATTTATCATACATTCGCATTTAAAATACATTTTATCATCGTATAGATTTCATTAGTTATGAATTATTAAAAAACTGCAATTAAAAATTAGTAAAAATAAAGATTTCATCACATTTTCGAAAAAAATAAAAAAAGCTCCGAAATACACAAAAAAAATTTTGCTGGTTTGAATGAAATGGTACTTAAACAGGTGTATTTTATTGTAGAAAGATTTTTTCTCACACTGAAAGAAAAAGTTGTGTTGAATTTGCTTTGGTGTCACAAAAAATTAAAAAGCGCACCAAAATTTAAAAAAAAGCGCACCGCGCACCAACTAAAGAATTTTCGCACCAAAAATTTAAAAAAGCACCAAAAATGGTGCGAAACGCACCAAGTTGACAACGCTGGTACATATGTACATGCATATGAATATTTTTTGAGTATTTCTCCTTTTACAAATTCAATGTGTGTGAGAATTTAAACATCAAATGACGTTAGTAATACATTGTTTTCAGTCAAGTTAATCTACAATGTGGCATCTTTTTTAACAGCACTATGGCATAAAAGTTAATTTCATTAATCTTAGAAAATTAACTTCACCGAAATGTTTTAATGAAAGTGTTTATTTTACCCAAATCACCAAGAATTTCACGTCTCAAGTCCCCAAATTCATACAGAGCCATGAACACCGGTATACAAAATGTTATGATCGGACTAAAAAAAAGCGACACGGTGAAAAGGGCGGTATTTGTAGGCGTGGCAAAAAAATACAATTTTCTGGAATTGTTTTTTTGACACAACTTTCTCTTATATGGAAGGCGAACCACTCTAATGCTTACCTAAGGGACAGTTACCAGTAATGAGAGTTATGTAGTTCCTTAGATGGATTGTTGGCAGATTTATCATAAATCGGATTATCTTTATATCAATATTGTACCAGATTTATCTGGGTATCTTGCAGGTAAGGTCATTTGCAAGAACGTCATCCCTGTGGTTTTTTTCAATGTCCCCATGTCTAGGAACCCATGTGGGGATAACCATGAATGTTACGCTATCTCTTCCAAAGACACCTATCATTCTTAGACAATTTTCAATGTGATATACACACTTTACTTTCATATACTATACATATATGGATATGTAATATCCTTATTCGCTATCTCTTGCTACTTAACCTAAGCTTAGGTTAAAAATAGTAACGAATATCCTTTAATTTTTTAGACAAGTTTGTGTATCTAAGGAGAGTGAAATAGAAGGCGTTCGCTCATATTCATATTATTTAATAATAGATAAGGCCGAGAGTCGTTGTGGTCTGTAGTACATTGCAATAAGTTAACATTGTGCTAGATAGTGGACCACTCTGGCAAAGAACACACAGATTGTTTGCCTAATAGGGAGGCCCAAAAAACTTTTGTGAATGTTAATTATTAATTAATGGATATGTCAAAAAATATACCGCATCCTAAACGTGGAATATAAAAAAAACGTAATTTAACAAGAATGTCTTATTGAAAACAGAGAAATTTTTTGAACAGTTCAACAGACTGTGAACAATTGTGTGAAGGAATATGTTTTACCCCATAGTGCATAAATTACGTTCGTATTTTAAGAAAACATATTTATCATTTAAATACATTAAGTTTTATTAATGTAAATTTTTAAAATAATATTTATACTCTTCTCTCTTTTAAGCCTTAGTTGCTCTTTGTGACGTTTTACTTTAACCGTAATATTTATTAAACTGTTAATTGGTTTAAAACTAACATTTTTTTCTGGTGTTTTTTTATTTATTTGAGACCAGACGATAATTAATTTGTGTCAGCTATGTTTCTATTTACATCTATATATACATTTTTAGGTGTTTTTTTTTTTGTCTATTTCTCGTTATTGTTATTCAAATTAGTTAAATTTCTTTATTATGATTTTTATTTACAAATTTAAAATTTTGTTTAACGTATGCAAACTAAAAATTCGTAATATTAAAAGTCGATAACATTGTGTTCTTTAAATAAATCTAAACTCGTGTACCATAACACAACTGGTACGAAATTTTTTATTAACAACAAATGTTTTCATACATACATATGTATGTATTTTGTTAAAACAAATTCTAAAGCTGGGATGGGAAATTAAGGCACGAGTTATGCTAGGAACACAACTGGGTCGAAGGAATATTTGTCGCCAAAAATAAAAAATTTGAGTAGGTACATATATGAAAAAACACATAATAATGGCGTCGCTTGAATTCGTCATACGCGGCGAACTCTGAAGAAATAATACAGGGTGACCATGTTGCGTTTCAGTTTTTAATGTTTTAGTAAATATGTTAGTTTTTACCTTAAGTACTGTTTTATTTTTTACTTTATAAATAATTTAAAATAAATTTACACTATAAAAATTTTTTACCTGTGTTTTTGTTGATGTTTATTTTTTATATGTTTTTTTGTAAATATTGTCACACTATCTATCAGCTGTTTTACAAAAATATACTAAACAGCTGTCAATTATAACACCTGTATTTTTTGTTGCTATTGTCATACGACGAATTTACACAGCGAATTTTTACCGACTAATTCGTCGTGTTGGACGAAATTTGACATTCGTCCCAGTTGTATTCCTAGCATAATGTTTAATGCTTATGAATTAAATAAAAGACGAACTGAACTAGAACTAAACTGAAATAGAACTGGACTAGAACTAAACTAGAACTGAAGTAAAACTGAACTAGAACTAAAATAAAACTGAACTAGAACTAGAACTGAACTAATCTAGAACTGAACTAGCACTGACTTGGAACTGAACTAGAACTGAACTGGAACTGAACTAGAGCTAAACTAGAGCTAAACTAGAACTGAACTAGAATTGTAGTGGAACTGAACTAGAATTGTACTGGTACTGAACTAGAACTAAGCTAGAACTGAACTGAACTGAACTAGAACTGTATTTGTAATTAGAATTTAAATGTGATTAACAAAAATATTTCAAGTAGGATTTTAGTGCAACACAAATGCATAAAATATAAATTATTTGTGTAATAAACAATTATGTTTTAAGTGATATGTAACAATTTCTTAAATAAACTTTACATGTTGGGAAAAATTAGAATACTATTACAAACATTTGAGTTTAAGCATTCATTTTCTACTTAAGTTTGTTAGATTCCTTGAAACGAAATTTTTTTTAGAGATTTTTTTGAAACTATTAATGAATTAATATTAATCATACGCAACCTAAGAAAAGCTTATAGAAACTGAGATAGTGCTTATTTGTAAACCGTATATACATAGTATATCCCAGCAAGCCATATGAGTCCGAAAAGAGTCTTTTCTGACACATTTTTCGGAGCGCTAACGCTCTTTATGAGCCCAAAAAACTATCATAATTGCTCCGAAAACCTTCAGAAAAGAGGGTCATTACATTCGAAAATGGTCCGTCAAAAAGAGCTCTTAGATAATGTCAGAAAAGAGTATTTTCTGAGGGGGTTTTTGGGCTCTGAAAGCGCTCTTAGATAATGTCAGAAAAGAGCCTTTTATGAGGTTTTTTTGGGCTCTGTGTAATCTTGTTTTTATCATTCTTGTGTGGTACAGCTATGTTTTTTTGTTCAAAGCACAAATAACAGGACAACAACGCTTTGGTACACACATAATTAAGTGGAATTTCTGAGTCATACTGCGTGCCGACTGAGGACAGTAACAAGCTAATTTTTCTTTCGCTCCGAAAATGCTTTTTAGTTGGCCTCTTTTCTGACTCCTTTTTCGGAGCGCTCCTAGAATGGTATGCTGGGATGTATATAATATTCACAAGAATATTTTGAACTGTATTTTAGTAAAACAGCTGTATTAAATTTATATAATTGATGAAATATAGAGTTTTTTTTTAGTTTTGATAGAATATTTTCTTAAAGAAAAATAATGTTTTATGAAAACTATTTATGCTGCTTCAAGTTCTTAATTTTATGCTTCCATTTGCTTTTAAAATTAATTGAATTGTTTTGAATCCAAAAATTTTACAGATTTTTTCTTAAGGTATGGTCACACATGAAAGCGTAACCACTTGTTTTAAATCAAATTTTTTTGACGTTGTTTACTCTTACACGAGTTTTGTAAGATCAAACAGCATCAAATAAAATAAAACTAAATATTTGTTGTGTCCTGTCCTAAATAAACGAGTTCAAGTGTATTTTGTTTAGTGGTTGCGTCTTTTTCTACAAATATTTGCCAAGTGTGAAAGTACCTTTAATAAAGTTTAAACTGCTACTGAATTAATATTAATCATACGTCACCTGGAGAAGGTGTTATAACTGCTTGTAGAAACTGGACACTTACTTACAAACTATATTTAAACATTATTATCTAGTATAGTTTGGCCAAAATTATAATACAAATATACAATTTGCTGCATAAAATTTATATAATTGTTGTAATATAGAGTTTTTTATTTTTGATGGAAAATTTTCTTAAAGAAAAATTACGTTTTTTGAAAACTTGTTATGCTATTAGAAACACCTGATATTATACATTTATTTTTTTTAAAAGTTTCTTTAATTTTCAAAAACTGAAAAAAGTTATAGAGACTTTTCTGTAGCTACTGCTTAATTAATAATAATCATACGCCACCTATAAAAAGTGTTAAAATTGTCTATAGAACTAAGCTAGAACTGACCTAGAACTGATTATATTTTGTTTGGAATCTAAACCTAAAATCTTTCTTAATTCAAGAATAACAAATGCAATGTTTACCTTTTTTCTGCATTGAAAATTTTATCTGGCGGCTCGATATTTCTACCAAAAAATGATATATGAAAGACCATATTCAAGTGATATCTCCAACTAGGGCCGTTGTAATATTGCTAATTCTGCTGATCGTGTTATTTGTAGACCTAAAACAGACATATACACTTAGTACTGTCTACAATCAGCCAGAAAGTTGTGGTTATTTTTTTTTTAGGTCTATGTCTCTGTCTAGAGACGTTCAAGATAAAGTTGCTTAAACCAGGTGATTGTATATTTTGTTGTTGTTTTTTTTTTCTTTTACGTAGTTGTTAATTTATTTATTTTTCTATTTTGCAAAAGCAAATTAGTGTTGTAGTAAATGACTTTTAAATTCCTTTGGAATTCTTTGGCAGTGTTATATTTTTTTTTAAGAGGATAAGTTTGTTTTTATCACATTTTTTTAGGAATTTTTTATATTGCCTATAATATTTTTGTAAAATTATTTTCTTTTAAGCTTTATTTGCTTTGTAGATTGTATAAAATATTTAAAAAATAAACACTTTTTTACAATATTTTTGTACCATATTTTGTTATAAATTTTAATTGTTATTATTGCTTTGGTTGCTTTTATTGTATTGCAGGTAATTATGTTTTTTTTTTTGAATTTATATATTTGTTTCTTTTTTTTTTAATTCAGCATAAAGAGTCTCTTGAAAATTCACGTATTTACACTTATAGAAATTGTATAGTCGTGTTTATTTTCAAATACGCATTTAATTAATTTGAAGTTACAAATCACTTGCTGCTTGAGTGTTTTGTTAAAAAAAAAGTTGTTTATATTTGTTTTAGAATACCCTACATCTCTAAAATCTGATGTTAGTTTGAAAATATTGAAAGTCCAGTACTTTCTACTATTTACAGGACTTTAAATATTTTCAAACAGCAGATTTTGCAAGCATTATAGCGAAAATCGACCCATCTTATTCTAAAACCTGCAAATATTTAAATCATTCAAACTATTAAATGATTTCGCTGTTGTTTCTTACTTAGAACCAATATTTAAAAGTTTTAATTTTAAATTCTATTTTAAAAATAAATTTTATATGTTACCATATATATGTTCATTACAAATGTTCATTACAAATGTTCATTACAAATTAATTCATAGACTTAATTCCGTAGTGCTTCCAAAGTATTACATTCATTGCTCTGAGAATTCATTCGAAAATGCATCACTGCGCTGCTTCTGAGGCGCAATTTTAAAAAACGTTTATTATGACAGATTTTCATATAAAAATTTGCTTAATAAACGTTTGTTAAATTTAATAATCGTTTTTGAATGAGGAGGATAACGTATAACATAATAGTTAGAGTGGGTTCACACGACTTTGCTGACGTTCTCTTTTGGTGTCCCTTCTAATTTCATCGTCTGTTCACAAGATGAAACATTTGTTGCACCATTCTTGCGACATTTTGACATTTGACAAATTGTTCATTTCGTTCATACGCAGATGTGTTGCCATATAGGACCTAGTTACATTACAGATACATTATACAGGTATTCATATTCCTAATATTTCACTATAGTAATACATAGTAATACCACATAGTATTTATTTATTTAAAATTAAAACAACAATTTGTTTTGTTTTTTTTTAATTTGCAGTTATTTATTCGCAGTGTTGGCAAACATTTTCTGTAATCCCATAAAATTAAATTTCATCGTGGCAACACAGCTGGTAAATGTAATAAAAATAATACAAGAGAAAAGAAGAAATGTCAAATTTCACAAAACCTGCGGCACTAGCTACTCCGTATTCTCTACTACGTATTTCATCTACAAACTCGAGTCGCAGGAGAAAAGTCGCAGGTAAAATTCACAGCGTATGGAGTTCTTAGTGATTTAAAGAATTATGTTCAAATATAGTTTTCTGGACAAAGTCAACGCCAAGTTAAATAAAAACTATGGATTTGAAAAATCGAAAAGTTTTTTTAGATAATAAATTAAAGAAAGTGCAAGAGTTAAAAACTGTTTTTTTTTAATTGATTTAAAGTACTTTTTAAAATTCCAACATTTCAACCATAAACTTATAAAATGAGATTATAAAATAGTTAAAAATAACAAATATAGGTGAAACAGTAGTATGACCACAAACAAACATCTATAAATTAGCATTAAGTGAACTTTAAAAATAAATAAAATACCGCGCTGTACGTATCGAAATATCAGGTATTGAAAATAAATGAAAACTATTTTTCCATTCCAACACAAACGCTCCGATGAATGGAGTTTATTTTATGAGATGTTTTAAAATACATATGTATGTAGATTATTAAGATAAAAATCTCATACAAACTGCATAGCGACATACATACTTTCCAACAAACAACATTTGTGTTTGAGTGCTTGCAAAATAAAAACCCCCAACCATCTCCACCACTTAAGGATACTTGCGAGGGTGGTAATACTACATACATTAAGTACGTCCATACATACGTTCAAGAACAGCACATTTTTTTGCGGTTTATTAAAGTCTTTTGCTTAAAACCATTTAAACAAACCACACAGTAAGAAACAAACGTGTGTACATATGGTGACAAGCTAAATAAATTGTAGGCAGCCTAAAGGGGGGAGATGAAATACAACCAACGCTTTACACACTTTGCAAACACATCTTTTCTAACTCCGGAAAAAAATTAAAAAGCAATGCCAACAATAAACTTAATAACAGACAGTAGAAATGCTGACAAAAGCAATTCACATCAAAAGAGAAAAAAAATATTGTTAATTTGAGACGATACTAGGTTAAGCAATGTTGCCACCAAGAGAGAAAAATACCACACAGTGGGCAAAGGAATGCAGTGTGTTTTTTATCTTAATATTAAGTAATTCATTTATAGATATTTTTAGATCACTGGTTCTGATTCACAATAATTCATTCAATGTATAGTGTTTTATAAAGATATTTTTCGTAAACTTTGAGCCTTCAAAGCTTCATAACGAAATACCGGACCTGTTAATAGCCCGCCCTAGATCGCGTGAAATAATAACTCTTGATTTATTTCTTTGTGGTAATTTCTAGTCAAAAGCCATAATTTGAAAGAAAGAATAATCGAAAATTGGGTTTTCCGATAAAAAATTTGATTTGAATAAATTCTTTAAAATCTTTCTTTCGGTACATAATAAAGTAAAGTCCATAGTAATCCAAAAGCATCCACATAAAAGTAGTACGGTAGTTTGAAAACAATCAATACTCTGAAGAATAACAAGAATAAGAAATTTTCTAACCTAAAACGACAAAGACAAAGTTAACTCTTTGGCTTCATCCCAAAGAAATTACAGTTGTAAATTCTCTCTAAAGTTAAGGAAGGTTCTCTCCAATGCTAGTGTTCCTCTTTCCAAATTGCGCAATATCGAAAATAGAATAGATGGAGTGAAAATTGCCAAGATGTCAACATTTTATGAGACGATCTAAATGTGACTACATAAACGGAGTAAAAAGAATAACAGCAATATTAGTTTCTCTAATCTAAAACGACAAAGACAATGCAAGATAAGGAAGGTACTCTGCTTTTTTAATGTTTCAATGTTTCGTAATAAAAGAAGAAAGATTTCAAAATGGTCCAAAGTTAACTTTTGGTTTCTTTAATCTAAAACTACCAAGACAATGTTAATTCTCTAGTTTTATCTGAAAGGAATTACAGTTGGAGGTTCGCCCTAAAGACATGGAAAATTCTCATATTAATGTGGTAACCATACTGATCTTAACCTTCCATCATACATCGATAGACTTAAATTGATTTAATTACCAACTCTATCTAGTAGAAGGACTATGCTTAATGTAACATTTATGATCAATATAATTAATGGTGAAGTCTGCTCCGAGTTCCTTGTAAACAACGTTACTTTTAATGTTCCTCAACGATTTTCACGCCATTTTAAGCCACTGTATGTCAAACATGCTCAAGCTGACCCATTAAGAAGATTATCACCAATAAACTGAAGACTGAACAAAGGAAATTGTGACATCAAGATAGTAAGAATTTATAACGTAGCTCTTTCTATTATCTTCTCAGAGGGATTGCACTGCAATCATTGCAGTTGGAGGTTCTCACTAATGACAAGTAAAGATTTAATATAATTGTTGTAACGATTGTAAACTTAAGGCATATTATAAAAAACGAATGATCCGGTTCAGTCGCCAATATTTAGAAAAAAAAATATTTTTATTTTAAAATAAGTAAGAGTATTCGGCTGTGCCGAATCTTATATACCCACAACCAAAATGCCAGTAGTGTGATTTATTAATACTTGGAACTAATTTGTGCTTCGACAACAATATTTAGACGAGTTGTTTTCTAAAACAGCTTATCCTATTATGAGGCAATCGTCTAAAATATTTTGCCATAATTTCTATGTATGTATTTGAGGCTTATTTTGGTTGAATTTCATCTCTATAACAATATATACGAGAATTTTATATGTATTCCAGTTATTCTCGGAAGTGGATCTAATTAAGGATTCACCTTCACAATATCCAAGAATATACATAGTTTTTGCCTACATATAATTGATATTAAATGAGAATTATTCCTCTTGCGAGTATTATTCAACAAATTTTTCAAAAATTTTAATCGAAGTTACCTTCTAGTCAAATATACAATTTATTTATTTCAAATTTATTTTTTTATTTCAAATAAATTTATTTATTTATTTCAAATAAATTGTATATTTGACTAGAAGGTAACTTCGATTAAAATTTTTGAAAAATTTGTTGAATAATACTCGCAAGAGGAATAATTCTCATTTAATTTATAATTAAAAAAAGTTAAATATACAAAGTTTGAAAATAAAACACTATTAGACACAAAGAATGCTGATGACGGCTTTAGCAGGCCAGAAAATGCATTACATTTTGCTAGTGTCTCTTTGAATTTTTTTTGTATGTTTTTACATTTATGCTTTCCAACGGAAGGCTATGTAGAATATATAACAGAAATATTCAACAATAAATGTAGTGTAACAATTTGTTTTCAAATAAATTGTATATTTGACTAGAAGGTAACTTCGATTAAAATTTTTGAAAAATATAATTGATATTTGTAAAATTTTGGTTCGACATATTTATTTATGAGATATTTACGGAGGTAGTAGTGCTATTATGGACCGATTACGATGAAATTCGGTATGACGATTCATATACATATATATTTAAATGTGTGGGTTATTTGTGGCGAATATCAACTTGATAATGTTGCTTATAAGAGATTTATATGAATTTAAGAGAGTTTCGGAAGTCTAGTTTTATATTACATGGTATTTTTTCTAAGATCTATCGTGCCTTCAACAGACGTACGGGCATGGCTAAGAATCGTATAAGGACCCAGAATATACATACATATGTACATATACTTTATGGTTATACACCAATACTTTGATGTGTTATAAACGGAATGAAAATCTTAATATATTCCCATGTTTTTGATGGTGGATATAAACAGGACACTATTATCCACTATTTTAAAGGCTGTCAAGTGATAGATAGCGAGCATAGTTTTGTTGTTCGGCCGTTTAAATTAGCCATTAATAACGTAGAAATTAATAGCGTCGTTGGAATTATAAGTGAATTCTCTAATATCTTCTCAGAGTAATTGAAAATGTTCTGACAATGTTGTTCGAACAAAAACATAACAAAGACAAGAGTTATTTACAAGAGACAAATAGATTCTTCGTTGAGTGAACCAAGAGAAATTGTTGAAAATTATTGCCACTTTATGGTTCACTATATGCTCTGAAGCCATTTTTGGTCAAAAATTCAGCTGGGATTGCGCTTTCGGTGAGTGCATCACGTTATAGAGAGATGTTTACAACTATGTACAGTCAAAGACTAAAGTTTAAATACACCTCAAAAATTGATTGTTTAAAGAAAAGTAAAAGTTTCAGGAAAACTTAAAGTATACAGTTTTATTTAGTTTTATAAATAACTAAATACAATAACAAAAAATATAGACTTCATTACGAACATAACGGTAATTCTTAAAAATACGATAGAATTCACTCGACAAAAGTTTAAATACATCTTGGAATGTTAATAAATTCTTTTTAGATAAATTAAAAAAGAAAATATTTCAATACTTTTTGGACCGCCATGGCTATCAATAACTGTCTGCAAGCGGCGTGGCATAGAAAGTACCAAGTTTTCTGTTTCAGAAGGCGATATTTCTGACCAGATTCTTTTAAGAGCTTCTTTAAGCGACTTTTTGCTCGTTATTAAAGTTGCTACTAATTTGCGCTTCATTATATCCCAAACGTGCTCAATTGGGTTTAAGTCTGGCGATTGACGTTGGCTATGGAGCTGTCTGGGATCAGAATAAAGCAACCACTCTTTCACAGAAAGTGCGGTGTGCTTGGGATCGTTATCCTGTTGAAAGATCAAACGGGATCCAAGGCCAAAGATGTCGACGGATGCTTGCAAATTGCTTTCCAATATACTCTTTTAAGTATGTTGATTCATGATCCCATCAATAAACTCCAAATTTTCAACCCACGCTGCTCCAATCGCTCGCCAAACTATTACATTGCCACCGCCGTGTTTTACCGTAGGAACCAAATTTTGGGTTTGAAGGGCAGTGTTTGGCTTGCGCCAGACCTTTGCACGGCCATCGCTTCCAAATAAATTAAATTTGCTCTCGTCTGTAAAAAGAACTCTTTTCCCAAACTCAGCGTCTTTGATTTGTACTTATGTCCAAACTCCAGTCTAAGTTTTCTGTTTTTTCACTTATTAGTGGCCTTTTTCGGGGAACTCGGCTTTTATATCCATTTTCTCGCAATGCTCTTCGAACAGTTCTTGGATGAACATTTTTGTTATAGTTATTAGCGATATCATCTGCAAGTTTTGGTGCACTTATTCTTGGATTCTTTTTCACTTCTTTTACGATGTGGTTAACATCACGATTGGTAAGTTTTTTTGGACGACCGCTTCTTGGAATATTTGCTACGGAGTCATTTTCCTTATATTTTTTAATTATATTTTGGATACTTGGAAATGGCACATTTAATAATTTTCCTATTTCCCAATAAGATTTTCCTTCGTTGAAACGTTTTATTATTAAATGTTTAATGATGGACTCAATTTCTTTACCTTTGCCCATAATTTTCGACAAAACTTGTAATGCTGACAATAAAAAGACTACTAATACAAGTTCTGGCTTGTAAGAACATAATTTCACCGAAACATAAAGTATAATTGTACTTTGTTTTTGAGAAATGAAAGAGAGTTCTTTGTTTTGCAAGATGTATTTAAACTTTTGTCTAGTGAATTTTATTGTATTTTTAAGAATTTCCGTTATGTTCGTAATGAAGTCTATATTTTTTGTTATTGTATTTAGTTATTTATAAAACTAAATAAAACTGTATACTTTAAGTTTTCCTGAAGCGTTTACTTTTTTTTAAACAATCAATTTTTGAGGTGTATTTAAACTTTAGTCTCTGACTGTATATTTTGGCTTAATATTGATGCTATGTGGTTTTAACAGTACGGTGCCACATGTCACACAACCACTGACACAATAATTGCATGAAATTCAGATGTTAATTGGCAGCCTCGATTATGCGATTAAAAACCACTGTGTGGCTATGTATGTATGTATGTAAAAGTTTATACAAGGCCAAATGAATCCATTGTAACAAATCCTAAACGTGATTAACAAAAGAGAATAGCCATTTTGCCAAAATGAGATTGAAAATTTTGATAAAAGCATCGATATCGAAACTGCATGCGTGGTGGATAACTTTTCGATATGATTTGTCTAACCTTACACTTTGCAATACAATACAAAATTGAATGACTTTTATTTTGTTTTGCAAAACAAAGTTCTTGCTAAAAATCTATTTATAAATGAGGAATGAAAAATCACCAGTTTATTATTATTATTATGTCCTTTATAAAAATATTCTGGCAACTCACAACATGACAATGTTATTTTAATTGGATTTTTATGATATGCCTGTACACGATCATGCTTGTTTATAAAGCATGATTGTGTGCACAGACAAGACAATATGTATTATTGTTTATTGTCAGGCACTAATAAAGACAACAACAAAAAACTTGGCTTAAATATAATCGTGGTTTCTTAATACATAGCAAATGAAACAAACCAAAAAAAAATTACGACTACAAACCATAATATTCGGTAGTAACAACTCTACTACATAATCGTATTAATAACCATAATTATAAATTGTTGTTGAGGTTTTAATGTGGTTTATTAAAAAAAAGAGTAAAATAAAGTATAAAGTACACAAGAGAAGTTAAAAAGAAGCAGCAGCAGAAATATAAAACAAAAACAAAGTGACGTCAAGGTAAATAAAGCGTGTGTGTGTGTGCAAGTGTGTGGTAGGGGAGATTTTCGCATTCATCATAAAATAACAACTGTTACAATAACAACAAACCCAGCAGCAGTAATTAATAAATAATAACGTCAATTCATTTTTAAGATTTTAAAGTGTGTGATAATAATTATTTGTTTGTTTTTGTTTTTTTTTCATGAATGTAAATACCACACATTTTTTTATTTTTAATAATAATTTAAGATACATTTCTTATCACTGTGTTATTTTAAGAATTTTTCCATTTTTTCTTTTTAAACAGAAAACTCACTTTAAATATGTATTGGTTTTTATAAATTAATTTTTGATAACAATTTATTTTTGTTAAACTTTTTTTTTTAGCAAAACATTAAGCGATGTTGTAGTATTTCGTAGGCAAAATAGAAAAAAAGACACACACAAAAAAACCAAGTAACAAAAGTGCAAAATTTTTAGCAGAAAATAAAATAACAATTTTGTATCAATGTGTTTGTACTCGTTTATGGTTATTATTAAAAAATGATAATGAATTTGTTGTTTTTATTTTATATCAATTTTTGTCGTTTAAAAAAAAAACACCAACAACAGCTAAGAAAACGAAACGCTTTTTTTTTGTTTTTGAATTATTGTTGTTATTTTCGTAACGTATCCGTACCACCGTTACCGATCTGCTGAGAATTTGCACGTCTACTAAATTATGTTTCTCCCAGATTGGTAGTTTGGAGGTCTTCGTCTCCCCACAGAAACACACACACACAGATAATAAAATTATGATTTGAGATGAGAGTTTGCAAAGTTGTTACAGTATGGTTGAAGCCAGAGTCGGCCTTTGTATTGTTTTGTGGTCACTGTGTGTGTGTAATGTTTTCTCCATACGTGGTTTTAAGGATTACCCTCAGTTTTTTTTGAATGCGAGAGTTTTAAGCAGCAGTTAAGGGATTTTAATTGTAAACAAACAAAATATGGGGTATATACCTTAAAAATGCCTGACAGATGGCGCACAGTGGGAGAAAAGTTCAATTGCAATAAATTTTTTCATGCCTAGAGAGTAAGTGTTGTCGAGTTTTGAGGCCCAACTATAATGTGCATATGCTAGCTTAAGCAAACGTGCGAACACATATAAATTGTATGTGGCAAACTATAACGTACTTAACGAAACTTTTCGTTAAGTTTTTCAACTGTCATTTGCTTAAGCAAAAAGCGAAACTGATCGCACATTCTGTACGGAATTAGCTGTTTGTTGTTGTTTGTTTGTGTTTTGAACAAAATGGAAGAAAATATATTTATTTTAAATTTAATAGAAAATGCGGGAAAAATAAGTGCCTTTACAATAAAAGGGACCCTTTTTATTTTAACAAAAATGTCTTTCTGTCGCGGTTATTTCTATGACAGAACAAGAGCGTCTTCTTCTTTTACAGTGTAGCTCACTTATTTCTTTTAATGTGCACAGGCCTTCACGCGCTAACTTTAATATTTTTTTATTATTTAAATTTTTAAGTTTTTCTCCACTTTTGCAAACACAATACGAAAATTAACAAAACATATGTAAACGTTTATTATTATTTACAATGTAGTGCTGCCACAGCTGTACATTTTAGTACTTTTGCCGATAAATTAAAAAAAAAGGAAAAATTATGCGTTTCGGGTACGAAGTTTTCTTTTAATTATAAAATAATATAATAATATTTATAAAATATAGTCATTTAATGGCTTTTTGTTAAAATAAAAACATTTTTTTAAACATAAATGAGCAACTGTGGACAAAAAGTTTCAAAGTCATTGTAGCCACCTAAAAGTTAACTCTGAACTGGTTATGCATTTGACAGCCTTTTCGTTAACTTTTGCAATTTGCTTAAGCTTGCTTATGCATATTATAGTTGGGCCTTTAGTTTTGAATTTCGATCTCTAGTCCCCGTTTACACAGGGAAACATTTGGAAGGGAAACATTTTGTTTGGTAGAGAGGGGCGGGTGGGGAAGAGAATATGAAATTTGTTTCCCGTTCTCGGAGGCACGCTTTGTGCTTTCATTCTTATTGTTTACATTTGCTATGCTTTTTGACATTTGCTTTATTTCTTTTCGGCGTGCTTTGTTCTCTATGTTTTATATTTGACTTTGAATAAAAATATTAATAATTAATTAATAAAATTAATAAATTTTATCTTTTATAATTTATTTATTTATTTCACAAATCAAATATACTTACATTAGTAAATCAAATACAGTAGAAATTAAAAAAACCAACACTGCAATTAGACAAATGTCAAAAAACAAATATAAACTGGAATGTTTCCGACAACAATGTTTCCCTGTATGACCGCGAATGAAAATGCAAAAGAGAATTCCAGATGACTCCTTTCCAAATGTTTCCCTGTGTAAACGGGAACATAAACGAACCAGGAAAGGTGACAGCGGTCCCCAAAGTGGGGCACCTCGGGTACGTAAGCTATTGAAAACGATCCCAATTACTCCTTTGTGATCTGATTTCAGAGATTATACTATACACATATGAAATCTACTATGCTCTTATAGTTTGCGAGATATTCGCATATGAAAAATAAATTGTTAACTGTTTTAACCACCCTAGTCTAGTTTTTTGCTAATAGCGGATCCAAATATTTCTCGATTTTATCTAAATATTTTTTTTGTTGATTAAAAACATTTTTTAAACATACTAAAAACAGAATTGTTTAAAACTTATCGCACAGTCAAGATTTGAAAAATGTTAAAATATGATTTTTGGGCATGTTTTGGCATAAAAAGGTACTTCTTTTCTTTTTACATTATTTAAGAAATTTCCAAGAAGACTTATTATTATTTATATTTTTCGGAAAGCTAACTTTATAGGAAATATGGTATATTAAAAAAATAAAAAGCTTTATTATCGAGAGGACCAAATCTCAAATCATAGTCGATAACCTCAAAAAATAATCACCGATTTTATATGGCCCAATATGTTCTTAATTATTCTGTAAAGGGTTTCGATAACCCCGCCCCTGATTTAGACAATAAAGGTGTATTCACCCATTTATTCCTAACAAAAATTTTGTTGGAAAAGAACGATTTTTCTGGAATATCCAAGCTGCCATATGTAAAAATAATCTATTAGTTTTAGAAGTGGTCATACGGTGGCCATTGATTTATTTTGCTTTGGTTTTTATGTGTCAAAAAACAAATATTAAATTATTTTAAAATATTTTATATTCAAACTGAATGAAAAAAGAAAGTTGATTATGCTTTGTCCAAACAAATATTTTATTCAGATCGAATGGGTGAATCCACCTTAAGAACAAAAATCTAATGAATTTTAAATTTTGTTTTCATTTTAGTATTTTTCTTAAAAATGTCCATGTTATAATTAAAAAATATTTATAAATAAAAGTTTTATTTCAATTTAAATAATCTTTATTACATTTATGCCTTGTTTTTTAAAAATAAACTTATTTGTCGAAAGATTTATCTACTCGTATTTGAAAAAAAAATTGAATCTCCTATCCATTGATATATAATATGTCTATATTATCTTCTTCACGTGTCAAATTAATTAAGGAATTGTTAACAACTCACAGTGAAAGCGTGCCAACAAAGCGTAAGACAAAGATCGGCAGGCCAGCCGAAAAAAGTTTGAAGCATAAGAATTGTAGGCATTACTTCAAGAAGATTAGCCAGACCATCATAGGGAAACAGTACCGAATGCAATTCAACAAATTTCAACATAATGCTTATAAATTCCAAATAAGATTTAAAAGATTACAATTTAATAATGATATATAGAGAGTTAGAAGTAGAGCCTGTCCCAATCCCCAAAGAATCAATCACGGCACAGGTTGTCTTTCATATAAAATTTTAAGAGTAAAAACCTATATCTATCTCTAAGGAACTTCATAATTAAGACAATGTATTCTTGTCGGAGACCTATAAGTGTTACATTTTAATAATTATAATTCCTTTGAAATTAAAACCTGCCGCTATCTTCGACAAACCAATAACGACACTAGTTATGTATGTTCTTTATCTTTACCACTGACAATAATCTGTGCGAAAATATCACAAGATTACCATAATTTTTTATATAACCATGGCAACTCTACACCGAGAGTTTTTGATCAGCGTTGTCAACTTGGTGCGTTTCGCTCAATTTTTAGTGATTTTTTAAATTTATGGTGCGAAAAATTTCTTAGTTGGTGCGCTTTTTTTAAATTTCGGTGCGTTTTTTAATTTTTCCGAAAACATGAAATCTTTACTTTTTCTAATTTTTAATTGCAGTTTTTTTTTTTAATTCATTACCATGAAATCTATACTATGAAAAAGGACCCCATTGAATGCATTTTATATATGATTGCTAAAGCTAAATAGGATGAAAATTTTTGTTTGAAAATAAAATTAACATTTTAAAAATGAAAATAAAATTTCTTGTGTAGCCTGATTGCTTTACTGAACTGTAGATGAACAACCAGGGTGAAGCCCTAACAAATTTTATTGAATAGGGTCAACGAAGTACTAGAAGAATGTACTTAAAATAGAAAACAGAAATATTTAAAAAAAATATGTACTAAAATTAGCCAATTTTTACCAATTAATTCCGAATAGCATATTGTGAGTTAAATTTTGAGTGGTTAAATGCTTATTTTATCTTTATTAACTCGTTAATTAAAAAAAAGGTTTTTAATATTATTACTTCTACTACTAACCCTCGATTTCTTTTTAAAAAGTTGTTAAGTTTTTACTGAACTATTGAAGACTGTTTTATTGTTATATTTATAATACAAAAATATTATATTTTTATGTGAAATTAATGGCGCGTTTTTTCTCCATTTTGGTGCGTTTTCAAATTTCAAAGTTGACAACGCTGTGTTTGATCCATGAATACTTTCAACCAGGGCTGTCAGATATGGCGATTTCTCGCCAAACGTGGCGATTTTGAAACGTGTTTGGCGTCGAGATTTTCCGTTTGGCGACATGGCGATTTTTTTGGCGATTTTTGATATCACTGGCGATTTTCTTGGCGATTTTCACCAAAACATCTATAATAAATTATGTGATGAAAAAAATCGTCTTTTTTTGGTTTTTATAAATCCAATTGTCAACGAAATGAATCATCTGAATTTGGAATTTCAATCGGACAGCATGGGTGCAGGAAGCATGCATGAAAAAATGTATTGTACACTTCTTATGTTTTCAACAAAAGTTTTCAAACCTTCTGTTTTATATAATACTGAAAACAATGAAAAATTTTTCAATGATTTACATGCAGCTATTGATTCTTCAAATTCATTTTTGCCTCTAAATGCAATTGATTTTGAAGCAGAGTTTGAAAAAGAATTAAGAAATGCGAAATTGAGCGAAGTAGAAATAATCGTACTTAAAGAAAACTGTTTTGTGTATTTAAAAAAAACTTTTAAAAGAGATGATAAGCAGATTACCAGAAAATATGAACTTTTTTAAAGCTTTTGGACAATTTTCTATTTCAAAGTGTGCGAATACATTATCTCAAACTAAATTTGGCGTTGTTCAAGAAACATTAAGACCATTTATGGATCCAAATGTAGCAATAGGCGTGTATGAAACGCAATAGGGAAAACTTCCGTTCATAAATTAAAATAATTATTTTAATAACGAAATTCCAACAAATTTACTTGAATTTTGGCCAAAAGTGTTTGATTATCACGATACAGCAGGTACGTACCATTTTAAGGAAATATCTTTGGCCGTTCTTATTATATTGATAGTTCCAACGAGTAATGTCTGCGTTGAAAGGGTCTTTCCAATACATAATGAATTGTACAAAAACTCGACTAAGTAATAAAATTCAATATGAGCTTTTAGACGCTCTATTGAGAATAATATTCATATGAACGTAAATAAATTATGCTGCAATTCGTTTACACCGACTAATGAAATGATACAAAAATTCAACTGAACTATGTATGAAAGTCAAGACTCTAGTAATGAAATCGCTGAGGATGAAGTTTACGAACTCTTAGACTTATCTACTTAATTTTACTTTTTTTTTAAATATGATCTCCATTTTTATGTAATTTAAAACTCTCTTTTAACAAAGTTTTAAAATTTTTTAAATAGTAAAATATACAAAAACGGATATAAATGTGTATATATTTTACTAAAATATTGTTTAATAAGTAACAATTAATGAATTAAATAAAAAAAATGTAACAAAAACTAAAAAAAATTTATTTTTGGCGATTTTTTTGGTTTTTTCTCAATTTTTGGCGATTTTTGACTTAAAAATTGAACTAGGTTTTTTTGTGTAAACAAAATTTATTTCATTTAAATAATAAAAAAAATTAAAAACTGAACAAAATCGGATTTTGGCGAATTTTGGCGATTTTTTACATCCGTTTTGGCGACGAAGCTCAAAAAAATCTGACAACCCTGCTTTCAACCTTTTGTTATTTATTTTTTTGTTGGTTTGTATTACTTTTACGTTATAATGCCACTAATAAAGCTGTTTTGGCCATGCAAATAATACCCAATAAAGTGTGTGATTGTATAGGTGAGTAAATTAATGAATGAATGAGTGAGGGAGCTAGTGAGAGAGCCAGTTAAGAGCTAATGAAATGAACTAGTACTACCAATATGTACATATGTATGTTACAATACTAGAGGTAGGTGTTGTGAGAATTAAAACACTGTCAATGCAAAAACAACACTAATTATTGATTGTTATTTTTAGATGGCAACTGTCTCAGAAGTTTGACTTGTTTTTTTTCAACTAAACAAAATGCTGTTTGATTTGTTAAAGAGGAAGAAAGGGGACAAAATTATATTAAAAACTAATTTAATTGAGAGTAAATAAAAGGGAAACTCCAAAAAAATATCTGCAAGGTAAGGAAGTGTGGTTAAGTGTTTAAAGAACAGGGAAATGAAGGTATGTAATAAAAAAAACACATAATTAATTGCAATGTTTGTTTACACAGGGACGTACATATGTTGCTGCAATTGCATTGGAGAGGGTTTACTTAGCTATGAACTTGTCTATTTATTTCTATGTATGTAAAAAGTTTGTTGTTATTATTTTAACTATTTTGCCATAATTTAAGTCTCTTTATATTCACCCAGTAAAAAATAGGATCATCCAAAGAGTAATCCTGGAGCGCTCCTTTGCGAGTAATGGATTACTCCATAAAACTCCGAACCTCATAGGATTTTTAACACAGCATGTCCGCAGACACGAGTACTCCTTTTAAGCACCTTATGGAGTACTCCCTTTGATCTTGAAAATGACGACAGAGGGAGTAATCGTTTTTGTCTACTAAAAGAGCATAGCGGGAGTAATCGTTTTTGTCTCCTTAAAGAGCATAAAGGGAGTAATCATTTTTGTCTCCTAAAAGAGCATAACCACAAATTTGGTTATTTTTTACAAAAACAAGAAAGCCTCGAAAAATAGCAACGGCGGCAATGAAATTTGCAATCCCGTTTTCTTGAATTTGAGTGGCATCACCGGAAATGAATTGAGTGAATTGAGGAGATTTTTTAACAGCAACGAAAAATAGCAACGAATCCCACTGAATATAGAAAGTTTTCCGTGCAAAAAATTGTCTGATTTTTATCTTTATCCCAGAAACTAGCTCTAAATAGAAAAACAAAACGAAAATATTTTACAGTTATGTCAAAGAAAAAAAAAACCAAAACGAACTGATACATCCCTCATTGATCCATTTGGAGTATTAAGCGAGGCATAGACAACAAAACAAAAAAATGTTTTGATAGCTCGCTTATTACTCCAAATGGATGAACAAGTCATTACTCCTTTAATGCTCGATTATGGATTAATCCATATATTTTTTACTGGGCAGTCTCATCAAAATTTATTGCTGTTGATCACATGTTATGAAATTATACTGGCAACTTGTGTAATTGTAATGTTATTGTTAAGAAATTCAGTGACTCTGCTGACGTTCCGTTTTGTTGTCCCTTCTAAATTCATCGGCTGTTTACATGATGAAACATTTGTTGCACCATTCTTGCCACATTTTGACATTAAATTGTTCATTTCTCCCATTTCGCTCATTCGCAGATGTGCTGCCATATATGACCTTGTTTTTAGTTTTGGAAATTTATGAAAAATATGTGCAAGAATATATTTCTGCATACAGCAGTTTTTATTTTATGGTCTTTGAAGGTTTGTTATACATACTACATATGTATTTTATGAACATTGTATTCGTAAAGAAACAACACTGGCAACACTTCTGGTAAATGAAATGAAAATAATACAAGAAAAAAGAAGATGCAAAAAAGAAATGTCAAAGTTGTCGCTTTGTTTCGCAATATGTACCTAAGACACTAACTACCCCGTACTCTTCACTACGTATTTCATCTATAAACTGGAGTCGCAGGAGAAATGTGGCAGGAAAAAGTCGCAGCGTGTGAACCCACTCAAACAAGTGAAAATACTTGCAACATTAAAGGCATAATTTAAAATTAAGCAATATCATTCTAAAATTTTAAGTATTAAGATTCAAACCTAGATATTTATGTAATCCTAGATTAGCTTCAGTGGTAGGACTTTATATAATACAGTTCAGTTCTAGTTCAGTTTTAGATCAGTTCTAGTTTTGTTATAATTAAATTATTAAAAAAAACTTCCAGTTCAGTTCAATCGTGGGTCTCAATGTAGTCTTAGATGAACTTCAATCGTAGTCCTAATTTAGCTTTAATATTTGGTCTTTAATTATCATAAATCGTAGGTCTTTATATAGTCCCAGTTTAGCTCCAATCGCTGCCCTAGTTTAGCTTTAATATTTGCTTTTTGATTAGTTCCACTTTAGCTTTAAACGTGAGTCTTTATGGAGTCATTGCTCAGCTTCAATTGTAGTCCTTGTTTATCTTCAATATTTAATGTTTAAATAGTTCCACTTTAGCTTCAATCGTAGGTCTTTATCTAGTCCTTGTTTAGTTGCAATCGTAATCATAGTTTTCCTGCAATTACCTATAAGGTCTTAATATAGTCCTAGTATAGCTTTAATCGTAGCTCTAGTTTAACTTCAGCTTTGGTCTATAAGTAGTGCCATTTCAGCTTTAATCGTAAGCATTTATGTAGTCCCGGTTTAGCTTCAATATTAGTCTTAGTTTATCATTAATCATACTATCAATTTAGCTCCAATAGTACGACTTTATGCTGTCTTAGTTTATCAAAAATCGGAGGTCTTTATATTTTGAATTATTTGCCTATTAAACACAAAAACTTTTTGTAAAGTCTTGGGAATATAAAATTATAAAATTTCAAGAAACACAACAGTTAAAAATGATAAGACCCTCACTATCACACGAGTCATCAAATATCAGTCTAGTTTATCAAAAATGACACCAACAATGAGTCATTTCTTTAAATACAAAATATGTAATTAATAATTAAACAAATTAAAGAATACAATAATAATTTTTAAAAAAATACATGAATTTACATTAAAAGAAACTTACCTCCTTCGTATATTATCCGTTTGATCCTGATACAAATTTGGACTGCTGCCATGACGCTGATGTTTATACGATGCTAAGGCGATTTGTGATGCTAATTTTGAGGCGGTTACTAAATCTTCACGACTTTTGCTCAAACTCTCACTATACGGATGCATGTTCCACATCGAGCCAGCAAACCGAACCAACCCAAAAAGAATATTACAAAATTTCTTTAGGTAATTTTTCTCATTTTTAGGAAACAAACCACAAAAATTTTTTTAAAGAAATCTGTAAATAAACAACAATATTAAATTAAATATTTTGAAAATATCATAAAAAAACACTTGTGTAAATAAGTATTATAAAACAATTAGAAAAAAAATAACAAAAATATAAACTTTGTGGTTTCTTTCATTAAAATATCGAATGTTTTACATATAAAAATAATTTTACTTCTAGATTTTGAACGAAAAAATGGCGTAAGTTTTATTTAAAATTCTTATTAAAAATATGGTATATATTATGGCTTTTGATATTAGAGATATGGATGAAGAAAAGCCCACATTTGGTAAATTTTTTAGCAATCATTGGAAGGGTGTGTTTAGCATTATAATACCTTTAGTTTTGCTGCCCGTGCCACTGCTGAATGAAGGAGAGGTAAGTTTTTTAGGTTTAATACGATTACATCTGCTAATTTGACTAGAAAGCAAACTAAGCAATTTGTTTTTAACTGTTAAAAATCTCTTGTAGGAATACCGCTGCATGTATTTGATTATGCTTTGTTGTCTTTATTGGATCACAGAGTGTATTCCTCTATATGTTACTTCTTTAATGCCCATGTTTGCTTTACCCTTATTGGGAATTTTGGTAGGTTTGTAAAGAATTTTCAACTAGAAACCATATTAAGATATGTATTTGTTTTTATTTTTATGGCTTTCCTACTCTTTTAGGACTCTGAGACCACCTGTCAGCAATATTTCAAAGATACTCTTGTCATGTTTTTGGGTGGTTTAATGGTGGCTTTGGCTGTGGAATACTGTAATCTACACAAGAGATTGGCCTTAAAAACTATACTCATAGTGGGTTGCAGTCCTAGGCGGTAAAGCTGTCTTACAAAATTATATATTTATTTACACATAATTACATACCTTTTAATTATTTTAGTTTGCATTTCGGCTTAGTATGTGTCACAAGTTTTATATCATTGTGGATTGCAAACGCTGCCTCAGCGGCCATGATGTGTCCCATTATAAAAGCAGTAATGGAGGAATTGGAAACGGTTTGTACAAACTCAAAATAAGGCCTTTTTTCTTTATACAGTTCCATATTATCTTCAATCGTATGTCTTTATACAGTCCAATATAATCTTGAAGCGCAGGTCTTTATACATTCCCATATAAGCTTCAATCATATGGGTTTATACAGTCCCATAATATCTTCAATCGTAGGTGTTTATACAGTCCCATATAAGCTTTAATCATAGGGGTTTATACAGTCCAATATTAGCTTCAATAATAGTCCCATTATTATTCCTGTAGAAAAGGAATTGTTAATGCAATAGTGATTCTTCGTCTTTAGTCCTGCTGTATGGGACGAATTGTCTAAAACAATCCTGGTTTTTTACTAATCCCAGTAATAGTTCTGAATTCCAGGAATTGTCTTAAACAATCCTGATTGTCCAAAATAATCTGCCTTTTTTAACAGTCCCATCATTAGAGCTTTCTTAGGTTAATTGGCTTAAACGATCGTGGTTCTTTAATAGTCTTCTTTCCAAAACATTTAAATCTTTTTAATTTCAGAACAATGTCCTTGATGTGTACATGGACGAAGCAGAGGAACCGGCCGTCGATGGCAAAAAACATCCCTCAAAAATTTCTATGGGTTTTTATTTTGGCGTAGCCTATGCCTCCACTATAGGCGGCTGTGGTACTATTATAGGTACCGGTACTAATTTGACTTTAAAAGGGATTTATGAAAAGTACTTACAGATTTACAGATTTAAATTACAAGCATTGTAAATATAACTAAAATCTAAATATGTATGTGTATTTCAATTAGTCGCTTTCCCGATGCCACGGATAAAATTGATTTTCCCACATTTATGGCCTGGGCTCTACCCATGGTTGTGGTGGATACTTTACTGCTCTACATCTGCCTGCAGATAACACATTTTGGTTTGTTTCGTCCCAAAAGCAAAGAGGGTATAGAAGTGGCCAAAGGCGACTTGGCGGCTGACACTGTTAAGGCGGTAGTGTTGCAAAAATATAAAGAATTGGGTCCTATGACGGTGCATGAGTGGCAGGTGTTGTGGTGGTTTATTTGCATGATTTTACTGCTGTTTACCCGGGCCCCTGGTTTTATGCCAGGTTGGGGAGATTTTTTGAATGCAGTGTAAGTTAAAGGAAATTTAAATTGAATTTGAAACTATTTCTGAAAAAACTTTTAGTTCCATAAAGTCCTCCTGCCCAGTTATGTTTGTTGTTTTGGCTTTATTTATGTTTCCCCTGACTTGTTTCTGCTGTAGCCACTGTAAACCGGAAGGTAAGTTTTAAATAAATATTAAACAAGAGTTTTGTTATTTCTTGCATGTTTTAGGGCCCTATCCAACGGTACGTGAAAAGAGCTTAATAACTTGGGAATTTATAAATGCTAACACTCCCTGGGGTTTGGTGTTTCTATTGGGTAAGTGTAAGAATTTATAAAATCAAATTGAAAATATATTTAATTGATTTTCTTTACTTTTATTTTCTTTCTCCAGGCGGTGGTTTTGCTTTGGCCGAGGGCAGTCAAAGTAGTGGCATGGCCATGTTACTCGGTAATGCTATGACCTTCCTATTGCACTACCCTGCCTTGGCTGTACAAATGGCTGCCATAGTGTTTGCCACTGTTCTAACGAATTTCAGCGCTAACGTGCCCATTTGTAATATTTTGTTGCCCATTTTACAGGAATTGGTAATCAATAGCTTGAAAGATTGAAGTTATGAAATTTATAATCGAGTTGTTTATTCTTTTTAGGCAGTGGCCATTAAAATGAATCCCATAATGTTGGTATTTCCAGCTGGAATTGCTTGTAGCATGGCCTTTCATTTGCCAGTCGGTACGCCAGCAAATGCAATTATAGCGGGTTATGCCGGAATTAAATCCAAATATATGGCAAGTTTTGAAGAGATTTTAATATTTTTGTATTAGATGAATTGTTTTAAACCATCTTGGTTCTTTTATAGTCCTAGCACTAGTTACTAGTCCTGCATAAAAGAGATTGCTTAAAGCAGTTGTGGTTCTTTAATAGTTCCAGATTTAGTCTTGTATAAGAGGAATTGTCTAAAACCATCCTGGTTATTTAATAGGTTCAGCATAATTCTGTAAAGTGGAATTGTTTAAAGCAATCCTGGTTTCTTAATAGTTCCATAATTAGCCCTGTATAAGAGGGAATGTTTAAAATAATCCAGGTTCTTTAATAGTTGCAGCATTAGTCCTGCATAAGAGTGATTGTTTAAAACAATCCTGCTTTTTTAATCGTCCCAGCATTAGTACTATGTAAGAGGAATTGTTTTAAACATTGCTGGCTCTTTAATAGTTGCAGCATTAGTCCTGCATTGGAGTTTTAAAACAATCCTGGTTCCTTAATATTTTCAGCAATAGTTCTCTATAAGAGGGACTGTTTAAAACAATCCAGGTTCTTTACTCGTCCCAGCATTAGTGCTGATTCTTTAATAGTTGCAGCATTAGTCCTCCATAAGAGAGATCGTTTAAAACAATCCTGCTTCTTTAATCGTTCCAGCATTAGTACTGTGTAAGAGTGAATTGTTTTAAACATTCCTGGCTCTTTAATGGTTGCAGCATTAGTCCTGCATAGGAAAGATTGTTTAAAACAATCTAGGTTCTTTATTAGTTGTAGTATTATTCCTGTAGCTATATGTATATGTAATTTTACTTCTTTTTTATTTAATTTCCTTAGGCTACTGCCGGTATTTTACCCAGCATTTTTACTATGATTATGCTGTTAGTTAATGTCCAGACCATGCACTATATTGTTTATCCCAGTCGTGAATTTCCCGATTGGGCCAAAGCGGAGCCTGGTGATACCAGAAAAATATTTGAATTTTAATCGATGTAATATATATTATCTTATTTATTATAATTGTTGTTCTATTTAAATATTGTTAAATAAATATTTAATTATTTCTCTAACCCCAAAACTTGATATCCATAAAAAATTCAATATATTTTACTTTTCTATTTTATCTTTTACGTAAGTGTGTGGGCTTTTTAAGAGAGTATTTCGATTGATTATGTTTGTGCTAAAGTTAAGAAGGATAACTGGCGTCATATGGTTTTTCCAACATTGTAGCAGTAAAAATGAATTTGTTGTTTTTTATTGTTTGACCTGTGTGTGTGTGTGTGTTGGATATTTTGGATTATGGAGGCAAAAGTGTGGTGAAAAAGTTTTTAGCAGCCAAAGTTAAATACTTCCGTTAACATACACACATACTAGTAGCTATGTTTGTATATACCAATAGATCACATATGTATATGTGAGAAAATCTCTTTTTAAGGCCTGGTTGTAAAATGGGGTAGTGGAAGTATTATAAGGGATGTTATACATATCAGCAACAGTTATATGAGCTAACATCAGACGGGCTTAATTTAGACCAAGATTAGCTGCAATTGCAGCTCTATTTATACCAAGATTAATCAAAGCTTTTTTTTAATTGTACGTCTTTATTTAGTTCAAGGTTAAATCGTAGGTCTTTACCTGTAGTATATAGTCTTAGTTTAACTTCAACGTAGATCTTAATTTAAACCAAGATTAGCTTCAATTGTAGGTGTTTATTTAAAACAATAATGGCTTCAATCATAAGTCTTTGTTTAGTCCTAGATTAGCTGCACTCGTAGGTCTTTATTTCAACGAAGATTAGCTTCAATCTCAAGCTTCAGCCATGGGATGGACTATGATAATTCTATCAGTATGTACTTAGTAACTCTGATATCTAGAACAATCAACGACTGCCACACATATTTAAACGAAATGGAAAATCAATAAAAACGGAGATAACTACAGAATGGATAATTTTCTTCAGAGAAAAACAAGAAACGTTAATGTAAACTCTTGCTTACATTTTCGTATCTCCTAATGTCTCGTTAGTTACTTGTGTTGTGTTACTTTCTTTGGAAAGCGGGTAGGTAGGAGAAGAATAGGTGGTGAAAGAAGAGAAAAGTACAATCTTGCAGCGCCTCTGGTGGTGAGTAGGCACATTAATCAAAACTTGATTTTATAGCCATTTATTAATTATTTTACTTCGGTGGCGTTTGAATGCTATACCACCGAATAAGGGCGCTGTAATAAATATTAGTTATGATAGGATAGAAAACTAATAATTATCAGAAAGTGGCAACGGCTGGGAATCGAACCCAAGACACGAATACCAACTCATGATTAATGATCAAACGCGCTAATCAGATAAGTTACAGCACCCTTATTTTGGACCCGACACAGAGCTAATCTTCACTATTATCTATATATACATATATTTTATGACGTCAAACAAATTTGAAGCATATTACCAGTACACAGATCTCTTGTAAGATTTCTTGACGTTGCCACTCCCACATTAGTTATCTCTTCCATGTGTATGCCCAGTATAATCTCTTCCATGTTGGTTCCATTCAAGGTTACATTATGAACTAACAAATCCATTTGGACACCGTACATTCGTTACGAAAAATAATCTTGTTTCATGGCTGTCCATAGGTCACTGTGCTTACCAATTAGTGCTTCATAATTGCACAAAGTAATTGCAGAAGTTTAAAGTTTTTCAAATTGAGATCTTAGACGTAGGAAGGGCTGCACACTGTGCAAAGTTTTATCCAGTATACTAGGGGGAAAATTAAAATTTATATTGATAACAGGTCGTCAGGTATCTCCGAACAAGAAGGCAAGATATTCTACAGTTAGACTTATGTGGTTACTAGGACACCAAGGAAACTGTATTGCGGATTCACCAACCAAATGAAAGCCTCAATTTTGAATGATTAGGTCGATAATTTTTCTGTAAATATCAGCTGTATGACGGTCATATATAGGTCGTCGATCTGCCGCTCTGATAAAAACTACAAGCAATCAACTGCTAGGAGAATATTCAGATATGTAATTTAATGATAGTAAGGCCGCCCACAAATCTAGTATGAAGGTCGATTATTTTAGAATGAAAAGGCGGGACATTTTTTTTTAAAGCAGGACACTAGCATTGGGAATTTGACGGCTAATGGCAGCCTCCTTTTTGATGAAGCCAAGCCAATGGTGGACAATTCCTTTATAATTTCGCGCAAACAAAGGGCAGAGCTATACGACGTCCACATTGTCTATGTATCACTGTCGTCGATCTGCAACAGTGATAAATATTCCATGTCATCAACTATGGCAATGTAGAGACAGAGATTTCTATTCGGGAGAGCACGGTAGCAGGTTGAATATTTCATATAACGACTCTTGAAGGAGTTGTCATGTTATAGGAGAGAAGCAGACTGTGGCGCACGATCTCTGCCACTGACCGGTACTTGTTGATTAAAAATTGACATTACTAATTGACTGTTTCTATTATTCTTGACGTCCTCTTACACAGTTATTACAGCAGCACCCATGAAGAACCCTATTGTGTGCCTCTAAATAGTTGGATGTCTGTTTAATGTAACCTTAATATATACTTCAAACATTATTTTGCTGAATGAAGATAATTTCCCTAAATAAATATTCCACAATCCTGCTAGTGTAATATGTAATTTTTCCACATAATGACTTGTTTTTCGATGTGACACTTCTTCTTGGCTTACCATGATTGTTAATGCTTTGCGACTTTTTCTTGGACGGCCAGTTACATGAATTGCTTTCCTTTTCTAGACCTACTATTAACCAGACATCACAACGACAACCATTAACAACAGTTTAAAGGCGTATGTTATTTTACAATGATCGCTGATCACTGTCTGTTCAATGTGCACGTTAGGATATTGAAGCTACAATGTTAGGGTATGTAATGACAAAGGAGAAGTAGTGACGAAGGAGCTATGCTACATAGAAGATTAAAATGTGGAGCAAATTGTGCTTGGTTAACTTGACAGGTCTGCCGATGACGACCGCCTTACTTCATTAGCGAATTCGCCAGATGATTAAAAGGCCATTCTCTTCTTGCTCCAGGTATCGCAACGGTATGCATAGAGGATCAAACGGGTGTTTGTCGACATAGTAGACTGAATGTTTAATTTAACCAAACCATTACGTCTTTAAAAATTCTTCTTCAATTGCCACCACTTCAAAAATTATTTTGCTAAATGTGAAGATCATTTTCCTAAACATATTATTTGAAGACTTTTTAAACTTATTTTTCCTGTGACTTTATACAAAACTACAATTTAAGCAACATTGAACTGCATAACGCCCTAGGATTGAAGCATTATTGGAGAGCTAATCTAAGATTAGACCTTTGTATCTAATCTAAGAATATATCGAGACCAAAGATGGAAACTAATTTAGTTACACATAAATGACCTACAATTGAATCACAATTGTGACTTTATTAAGACTATGTTGTAGACTATTTTTGAAACTAAACTGTGACTTTATTAAGACCTATAATTGGAGCTAAACTGTGACTGTTTAAGAAACTACCATTGAAGCTAAACTGTGTCTTCATTAAGACCTAAGATGACTATTTCAGAAACAACAATTAATGCTAGAAACACAACTGGGACGGACGTCGAATTTCGCCCAACACGAAGAATTAATCGGTGACAATTCGCTTTCTAAATTGATCGTATAACGTACAATAACGACAAAAAAATACAGCAATACATGTTTTTGTTTTCGTATAACAGCTGATAGATAGTGTGATCATATTTAAAAAAATAAACATTAACAAAAACACAGATAAAAACAATTTTTATTGTTAACTATTTTGTATATTTATTTTAAATTATATAAAGTAAAAAAAACAATAATTAAAATAATTAATAATTAACATTATTTACTAAAACATTAAAAACTAAAACGAAACATTGTCACCCCGTATTTTATGTTCGTCGTTCGCCGGCGTAAGAAATAGAAATAAATATATTTCAGAGTTCGCCGC
This sequence comes from Bellardia pandia, assembly GCA_916048285.2. Taxonomy (NCBI): domain Eukaryota; kingdom Metazoa; phylum Arthropoda; class Insecta; order Diptera; family Calliphoridae; genus Bellardia; species Bellardia pandia. The sequence goes on along the minus strand of OU696531.1, from coordinate 92,219,797 downwards.
GTTTTATTTTTACCAAAAATTCGTTCCAGTTGTGTTTCTAGCATAAAGCTAACGAAATAGACCCGCCATTTTGCCAAAATATAATTGGAAATGTTGTTAACAAACATTTGTAGCTTTGTTTTCAGACTTTTAGAACTATCATAATTACTTGTAAATATCATGAATTCTGTCAATAAATATTTTTTGTGTTGAATTTTATCTCACATTTTGATGATGTGATATTCAAACGAGGTCTTTTATGGAAGCTTTGGAAAATTATGATTTCTGTATATGAAATTTATTTGTGTTGAATTTTATGATACCAAAATTTTTTTCTTTTAATATGGTCGTTATGGAAGTGGGCCTTATATGGGCTTATGACTAATAATGGACCGACATTATAAAATTAGTTCGAATGATTTGTGTATATATGAAACATGTGTTGAATATTATTTGGATACCAACATTTTTAAAACAGCTATACTCTTTAAAGTGATTTTTGACAGTTGGCCTTATAAGAGACCAATGATCAATTATGGTCCGATCTGCACATATGATCTGTAGATATGATTAGGCTTCATTGATAAGCGTATTTGTGGCGAAATTTGTTTGGATATGTGCACAAATTAAACATTTATAATTAATAAACCTGTATTTCTGGAGCACATTTGTATGGGGGCTAGGTGAAATAATGGACTGATCATAAAAAATTGGGCCAAAAAATTATCATGTATCATTTATGGAAAAACTTTAAAATTACGACCTGTACAGTGCGCACAAGCTTTACATGGACGGAGATCGTTAAATCGTCTCAGGAAGTAATTCTGGTTCAATCGGTATACTTTAAGTTGGGTGTAGGACTAATCAAATTCAATATATAATATATGATGGCGTAGGGTATAAAAATCATGAAGTTTAAACTTAATATCTTAATAATAAATTAACTTTTTTAACCTCTGATGTCAGAGTTTAGGAATACTCTATACGGTCCTTTTAAAATAGGTATAAATGTATATATATACTTATGTGCATATAAGTAATACACTCTCTTTTCAATACGCATACACACTTAAATTATGACGTTTAGCTTTTTTTTGAAAGGAAGTCATAAAAAAACCTACAAATATTTATGTATCCTAACTTATTTTAATACTCTTTGGGGGAATACTTTTAGAACTCTTTATAGTAATAATTGTGTTAACAAAAAAAAAAAAAAACTGCAAATACAGAATATTCAAAAAAAAAAAAATTAAAAAAAAATAGAAACTTACTTAGATTTCTCGGAATTATAATCCAAATCAATAAACGTATTAAAATAGAGTAATGAATTATAGAGAATGAAATAATAAATTGATGGCTGGATCGTAGAGATACAAAACACAATAATACATTAAATTCTGGCTTTTAACATTGTAGTTGTTGTCGTTTTTTTAAGTAATTTGAGATTTTTCTTTATAAAATCAATTTAATTTGTTAAGAATGTAGAATCAATAACTTAATAATTAAGCACTTTGTTTAAACGGAACATTATTTTTGTTTAAATTTTTAGAGCTTCTTTTGCCCAATTTAATGATTTGTTTAATTTTTATTCATTTCTGTTATTTTTTGTAGTTATTTGTTAATTTTTTATACATTTTCTGTAGACTTTATGCTATTTATTTGTTTAATAAAGAATTTTCTTTTGTTTTAAAGACTTTGCACATATTTTTTTAAATTTTTCTTTATTTTTCTAACTTTTTATTTTCAATTATGCTTCTTAACTTGGCCAGCAAAACTGCAAACAAAAATGCAAAAAATAATAACAACAACAAAATATTGTAGAAGAAAAAGAGCTTAATAATGAGCGAGCACAGTTTTTCTTAATTAACACAACAATTTATTCACCTTCAGGGAGAGTGAAAATTCACCACTCAACCAACTAACAAACGAACGAAACCGTATGTACAACACTGAATTGACTGAATTACCTTTTAAACTTATTTTTTGTCGTTGTTATTGTTGCTGTTTAAGTTTTTATTTTTTCATTTTAGTGCGCAACATAAAATCGATATTAAGGATTTTTCCCCAACACTTCATATTTCTCAACACTTCTTTTACACTTTTACACAGACTATAGATATTTTTTGTAGAAAATTTCTTTAAATTCTGTTTTATTGACGATAATTTAGTTAAAAATGTTTATCAAAAATATTTATATGTAGGATATTTATTGCTCTGGCTTTTAATTGCAAATAAAAAAGAAATTCTATTTTTGTTTTTCACACTAAATTCTAGCGAAGAAATTTTGCAATTTTAAAATGTTTTTTTTTTTGTGGCCACTGTGAAAAAACAACACAAACGTAACGAAACCGAGCTCTCAAAAAGATAGTTAACTACTGAATAAATGTTTAGCCATCTTGCTGCTACAAAGGAGCGGCTAAATCATTTAACAACAAACACCAACATGCGCATACCAAAATAATTATGGTTATATCTCTCATTTTTTCCCCATACAATTACGCTTCCCCACTGCTTGCTCTCTCTTTCATCTGCTTCTTTTATCTTACACAATTCACCATGGCTGTAGACAATATTTTTGCATGATTTTTCCTTCTTTAACTTCTTTTCCTTTTTTGTTTTTGTTTGTTTTGTCTCATTGTTGTTTGTCCATTTGTCCGGGTGTCTTAACAAATCGTATAATTTGTGTGTGTTTTTTTTACTTGTATTTTATTTTTTGTTGGTTTGTTTTCTTCGCTCAAATCCAGTTTTGAGCATTAAGAACATACAGTAACAACAACAAGCAAACAGCTACACTAATTCAACCACCAGCCAGCCATGTTAATAATAGTACTTTTCGTCTTGTTGTAGCAGCCAGCAGCATAACAACAAACACAGCTACACTATAATTTAAATCTACATACATACATACATATGTACGTTAATGTATCTTAACATAATTTAATGTGCTTTCACGGGGTGGTAAACTTTTGGCCCTAAGGAGAAGGTGATGATGTTTTCTCTTAAGGTGGATTCACCCATAATTCTTGTGTTTATTTGGAAAACTTAATTTCCTAAGAACAAATCACAATATAATTTTAGTTTTATTTTATTTGATGATGTTTGCTCTTAAAATGGATTCACCCAAGAATGATAAAATAAAGATTACGCCATGCGCATGATTTCCCGTTATGTGACGTCAAGGTTCCATTCTAAGGGTTACCAAGAATGTTTCATGTGTTAGAATTAAAATTTCTTGCGAAAAATTTATGTTTTATGTGATGGTTGGCAACCTTGCAATTGAAATCTCTGAGAGTTCTAAAATAAAATCTGTTTAAAAAAGAAAAACAACAAAAAATATATACATGAAGAGTGCAAATGCAAGCAAAACATGAGTAAAAAAATAAGTGAGAAAAAATTAGCCAATAGAAACACAGCATGTGTGACATCACAGTTCCAAAATGCGCAGAACATTTTAAAATTTTAAGCGCGTTGGGGTAATCTTTATTTTATCATTCTTAGATTCACCCATATGTTCCAAACAAAAATTGTGTCCAGAGAGCAGCACGATTCACCAGCGTTGTCAACTTTGAAATTTCAAAACGCACCAAAATGGAGAAAAAAAACGCGCCATTTAAAAGAAAACGCACCAAGTTTAGAATTTCTTTTGTGTTTAAAATGTTTTTTGAATAAATTTTACACTTTTTTGATTTTATAAATTCTATATAAATTTTTTATCAACGATTAGTAGTAAAAGTAAAAGTAAAAGCCTTTTTTAATAAACGAGCTAATAAAGATAAAATAAGCATTTAACCACTAGAAATTTAACTCACAATATGATTTTTGGAACTGAAGTACTAATTGGTAAAAAAAAAGCCAAATTTTGTTTTCCATTTTAAGTACATAGGTACTTCTATTTAAATATTTTTCAATAAAATTTGTTAGGGCTCTACTGAGGCTCTAACCCTGGTTGTTCGTCTACAGTTCAGTAGACCAAACCATCAGGCTATACAAGAATTTTTATTTTCATGTTTAAAATGTTAATTTTATTTTCAACCTTCATGTGACGAATTTGATAGTATGCATTCATTTATCATACTATCGTATTTAAAATACAATGGGGTCCTTTTTCATCATATAGATTTCATGATAATGAATTAATTAAAAACTGCAATTAAACATTAGTAAGAATAAAGATTTCATCACATTAAAAAAAAAAGATAAAAAAACGCACCGAAATTACCAAAAAATCGCACCGCGCACCAACTAAGGAATTTTTCGCACAAAAAATTTTAAAAACACCAAAAATGGTGCGAAACGCATCGAGTTGACAGCACTGCGATTCATTTTCGGGTTCATTTTCGAGATATCATCACTTTTGCAAAAAAACTCAATATGAAAAAAACATAAATTTAGTTGTAGGCTCACAATGGATTAATGGATTACATCATATTATATATCATCGGAAAAGCCTTTAAACATTGTCAAACAAATTTGTGTTAAAAATAGTGGTTGCGGTTTAACTTCAATTGTAGTTCTTTCTGTGGTGAAAAGTTTAGCTTCAATCATACTTTTCTAAATACACTCAGCTGCTTATCAAAATATCTTCCATTAACCACCCTGCCCCCCCACACATTTGAAAGATTTGCCAGTCCTGCATAAGAAATATTATGTGATGATGCCTACCACTACAGCTAAGCTGTATGTTGATTGTTTGTTTTTAACATTAACTTTATACTACAATTTTTTATTTTTATTTATATTTTTTTTTTAATTTATTTCTTTTACTTTTGTCGTCGTTTTCTTTATTATTTATTCTTTCATTTACATGTATCTTTCACTTTATCAATACCTACATTTATTAATAAAGTTGGCAACAGACGGACAAACACAAGACCCCAACAACACTTGGTATATTTTGAAAATATACATACATAAATATTTGTACAGCCAAAGATTGGTAGAAAAATAAAAAAACAAACAATACTTGTATAATACCCTGGACTAGTGGTAATAAAATATGTAAATGCCATGAATAATTAAACAGTTTTTTTTTAAATAGTAAACAAACTTAACCATTAAATTATAACGTTATCTTTATCAAGTTTTTTTTTTATTGAAAACTTTGATTCTGAAGTCTACGTTTGAAATTAGTGATGCAAATATTATTTGATTTATTAATAAGTGCGTAGAGAAATGTTTCCGTAATACCGTTAGAAGTATAGTCATCTATAAATATGTATACATATATTTATACAATGATTATACAATTCCGAGTACACTCAAAATATTTCATGCATAAAAATACGAAATTGTTTTTCGTAAAATTATTTTCGTACATTTTACTAAAATTTTGTATATAATATGAAATTTTAGTAATTTTTTTATTTCGTAAACTTACAAAATTCGTTAATTTACAAAACAATTTTCGTAGAATTATTTTTGTATATTGCACAAAAATTTCGTTTATAATACAAAACTTTCGTGTTTAGATCTTGTAGAAAATTTTGTAAATTTAGAAATTTTTTGAATTTTACAAATTAAATTGTTTTGTTTATTTTACAAAAAATTCTCGAAAAATACGAAACTTTCGTATTAAATGCAGAGACAAATTTCGTAAATTTAGAAATTTCGTTCATTTCACAAATATAATTTCGTAAAATAAAATATACCGTTTTAATTGCAAAAAATAAAAAAACAAGTCATGCTTTTACTGACAACAGTTTGGTTTTATTAAAATTAAAATTTAGTATAAGAAAATGAATTGTTGTTTGTGTCAAATATATTTTCCTAATGAAACATTCATATCTAAGCATTTTAGACTAATGTACAATAAAAAAGAAACTAGCACATAAGTACATATAAATGCAAATATAAAAATTGTGAAAAATACATTGATTTGCTTCCAATGCTACAAACTATGAAACATATAATTCTGAATCTATTTTAAATGTTCATCTAACTACGTCAAATTCAGAACAACATTTGGATATAATAACAAACAAAAATGGTGTAATGTTTTCATTGTGGTGTCATAACAAATCCAATTTTGAAGAAAAGATGTGAACGAAGTTCAAAAAAGAGTTAAACATTGCCTATAATAAGCAGAAATTCTATTATTTTTTCATTTACTATTATTTATAAAATAAACAAATCTTTTCGTGTAATAAAAAAATTTTAACGAAACTTTTTCTAAAATAAACAAATTTTTTTTTTATTTTTACACAATTTTAGTAACTTTACGAAATAATTTTAGAAAATTTTCTAAATTTAACAATTTTTAGCAGACTTTTCTTGTATTAACGAAACTTTTCGTGTATTTAGGAACAATTTTTGTGATTTTACAAAATATATTTCGTTTTTTTACAAAATTTTATAAAATAAACGGAAAAAATATGAAATTTTTCTTATACCTACAAAATGTTTTTCGTAAGTTTAGAAAATTTCGTAAAACAGGAGGCAATATTTCTAAAATTAACAAAATAATTTTGTATTTTTACGAAATTTATCATAATTTTTACAAATTTTTTTCTTAAATAAACATTTATTTTGTAATTAAACAAAATAATCTTGGTAAATACACAAATATTTCGTGAAATGCAAAAAAATAAAAACTCCCAACAAGAACGAAAACCATTTGTATATTATACAAAATATTTCGTTTTGTCAAAATAACGAAAAATTTAGTAAAATGAACCACGATTTTCGTTTATTTTACCTATGAAATATTTTGAGTGTAGCTTATTAGAAGAAGAACGTTCTGCATAAAGAACTAAGATTGAAGCTAAACTGGGACTGCAGAATGAACTAATGCTAGGAACACAACTGGAACGAAGGACGAAAATTTCCGAACGCGACGAATTAAAATCATCGAATGAAAAAATTATGTTTTTGTTTTCGTATAACAGCTGATAGATAGTGTGACCATATTTAAAAAAAATAAACATTAACAAAAACACAAGTAAAAACAATTTTTTATAGAAGATATGCACCATCCTACTATTGAAGTTGAAATTTATCCCCATTCTAATAAATTAGCACCATCAACAAATAGAATCATAAATAAACCTAAAAAAAATCTATTGCTTTCGTCGTACAGATTATTTGAAACTTAATTAGTATTTACTATCTAATGTCAATTGGAATACCATGACGTCTGGAGATAATTTTGATAATATCTTTTCTAACTTTTATTCTATACTTCATCAGTTCATTTCGGAAACTGTTCCTAAAACATTAAATTGTAGTAAAAAAAAAGGACCACCATGGAATAATAGTCATTTAATTAATGCAAAAAATCGAAAAAAATAAATTTTACAAGAAATATAAAAGGTCCATAGTTGATTTTAAAAACTATTGCATCGCACTGGCATACAATAACTACATTGCTCGTATGGGATCAACATTGAATTCTAACCCTAAATCGTTTTACAAATTTATCAACTCTAAGCGTCGAGCTTGCTATTACCCAAGTTATCTAAAATTTGGTTCCCGTAGCGCCGATGATGATATATCGATTAGTAACATGTTCGCCGATTTCTGTGCTACAACATATTCTAAAACTACATACGATATTAATTCTTCATACCCTTTTCATCTTAACCACTCATCGAATATACATTTCTCATTTATTCATTCTGAAACTGTGTTATCAAACTTAAGATCATTAAAACCTTCATTTTATCCAGGGCCTGATGGAATACCTAGCTGTCTTTTTAAATATTGCTTACATTCCAAAGTATTAATCTACGCTGATGATGTAAAAATTCTAAATACTTTGGTAAATAAAAATAGTCAACGCCTACTTCAATCTGATATTGATAAATTTTCTCAATGGTGTAAAATAAACTTAATGGATTTAAATATTAAAAAGTGTAAGCACATGCAATTTTTCAGAATTCAAAAATTTGACTCCAACTATTTTATAAAAATGGAACTACTTTGGAAAAAATTCATAATATTATAGATCTTGGAATATTGTTAGATCAGAAGCTAAACTTTCGTAATCATATCGCGCTAACTATTAATAAAGCAAATGGTGTTCTTGGATTTATGAAACGATGGTCCAAGGAATTTTCCGACCCATACATCACAAAACAACTATATACAACACTGGTTCGTCCCATTAGAATAACAATATGTAAATATATTTCATAAATTTTATTTTTGCAGCGAATATTTGCAACCATAATGAACTACGATTGGAAATTAAACTGACTATACAATGATCTAAGAATAAAGCTAAGCTTTGATTACACAATGAACTCGATTGAAATTAAACTGGGACTGCACAATGAACGAAGATGAAAGCTAAGTTTGGACAATTAAACTAGGCCTGTATAATGAACTACAATTGAATTTAACTGGGACTGTAGAATAATTATAATTGAAGCTAAACGGGGACTACTACTAATTAACTACGGGAACTACGATTATTGAAGTAAAACTAAACTACGTTTGAAGCTAAACCGGGAATACAAAAAGATCTACGATTGAAGCTAAAATTGAGCTTCAAAAAGACCTATGATTAACTAAAATCAGGCTGCAAAAAACACAAGTTTGAAGCTTAAATTTAACCATATAAAGACTTATAATTGAAGCACATATTGGGCTTCAAAAAGTCCTATGATTGAAGCTTAAATTAGGATACATAAAGATCTGCGATTGAAACCACAATCGAACTACATAAAGACCTATGATTAAAGTTAAATTGGGCTCCAAAAAGACCTACGATAGAGGCTTATATTGGAGTACATTGGTTTAACTTGAAAATAGTTAGATATTATATTTTAACAATTGCATCAATAGTTTTTCTTTGATATCAAGTCTACCAGAAAAACTCTAATGCTGTGGCTGCAGTTTATTCCACCACTTTTTAAAAGATTTTAAAATTATCTCCATATAAACTTGTGTAAGATTATGTACATCTGTTGTCTGCTTATCAAAACTTTTAAGGCACATAAGTCAACCTTTGTAACTGCATTTGGTAAATACCACCACCAAATAGTTCACATAGTAATACAATTTAGGTACTATGTGCTAAAAAAAAAAGTACCATTACATTGTAAATAATACAAAACCGAACTTCAAATAGCAGTTATGAAGCAAATACATATTCTTGCCGCAAAAAAAAAGTACCAACTTTAGTATAATGTATCCTAAAATACATTTTTATTCAAACAAAAGTACCTTTGGTCCACAATTTAGTGCCCTTCTTTCCCCAAACAAAGACACATTGTATTGTAAATATTATAGACAACAACTCGTATGGTTATGAAGAAATCTATAGTTACATGCATGTACACTCGCATTGCATTTTCTAAACCATGGGAATCTTATGGATACAAAAACAAGTACCAGTTACACAGATATCACATCCATACACCTACAAATACACCTTGACTCTCACGCATACACAGGCACAGAAACATAAACCAGCGAATGTTAAAGATACTAAACTAGAGATTCTGTTAAAAGAGCACAAACAAATGTGTGAAGAAAGAGCAAAACAAAATGAAAATAGATTTAACATCTTATATGTAGATACGCACGGAGGAGAAATATTATAAGGTGATTAATTAAATAACTGTTGTTTGATAGGACAAGCTGTGGTGGCTGTGTGGTGTATTTTAGGTGTAAGATTTAGAGTAGGGGTAAATTTTTGAAGTGGTGGGATAAAAAAAAAACAACTTTCAACAGAAGTTGTTGTAAACGTTGAGATAAACGCAGATATATGTACAAGAATGGTGGTAAATCCATACACTAGAGCCCCGATTTGCGTTGTTAATAGGGACCGGGGAAATGTGACGCAAATCGAGTCAATTTTTTTCTATACAAATGTATTGACACAAAATTTCAAAGTCGACGCAAATCAGAATCAAAACGACGCAAAGCGAATTAAACCACATTTAGAAAAGCGACGCAAATCGAAAATACGCTAATATGTTAGACGCATATCGGGGCTCTAGTGTATACAGTTACAATTGTGGCCATTTAAATTCTTACATTTTGAATATAAATTTAAGATAACATAAATTAAGTAAAAAATAGCAATTTCAGACTCAATTATAAATAGGTGTTAATATGGTCCAATTTTGTGCTTCAATCGTTGGTATTTTATAGCCTAACTTTAGCTTCAATTACAAGTCTTAATTTAGCTAAATTTTAGCTTATGTTACAAGTCTTTAGGTAGCCTCATGTTAACTTAAATCGTGGGATCTTATGTAGCCAAATTTTAGCTTCAATGTACATAGCTCAATTCAATCACCTCAATTTTCTCATCTCAATTTCAATCGAAGGTCTTTATGTAGCCGTATTTTAACCTCAATCTGGGTATATGTAGCCGTATTTATATCGTGGGGTCTATATGTAGATGTATTTTAAATTCAATCATTGGGTCTTTATGCAGCCGTTTTTTAACTTCAATCGTGGGTTCTTTATGTACCCATAATTAATTTCAATTTATATTGAATAATTGGGTCTTTATGTAGCTCAATTTTAGCTGCAATCGCAGGGGTTTATGTAACCCTATTTTAACTGCAATCCTTTGTCTTTTCACAGTCTTTGTTCAGCTTCTAGTGATGGTTGTTTTATAGTCCCATTTTAGATTTAATCCTAGGTATTTTTATAACCTACAAATTTTACTTTATTTGTGAGTATTTTATACGTCTTTTAATAATCCAAGATTAGCCTCAATCATAGTTATTTTTAATGTCCCAGTTTAGTCTAGTTAGTTAGTTTAATAACTACGATATTTTTAAATTTCCAGTTTAACTTTCATCGCAGTTCTTTTTAATGTTTTAGTTTAGATGCATTGTTTTTTTAAGGCCCAGTTTAACTTTAATCGTAGTTCTTTTTAATATCCAAATTTAGCTTTACTCTTAGTCCTTTTCAAAGTCCCAGTTTAATTTTAGTCGTAGTTCTTTTAATGTCCCAGTTTATTTTTAATTTAATTGTAGTTCTTTTTAAAGTCCAAGTTTATCTTTAATCTTATTTATTTTTAAATTTCCAGTTTAGTTTAATCGTAGTTATTTTTTAAGTTCCAGTTTAGCTAGATCTTTTTATATCCAAGTTTGGCTTTAATCGCGCTTCTTTTTAAGGTCCCAGTTTTTTTTAATCGTAGTTTTTTCCAGGTCCTAGTTCTTTCGTACTTCTTTTAATGTCCGAGTATAACTTTAATCGTAGTTTTTTAATGTCCCAGTTTACCTTTAATTTAATTGTAGTTCTTTTTAAAGTCCAAGTTTAGATTTAATCGTAGCTCTTTTATTATCCCAGTTTAGCTTAATCATAGTTCTTTTTAAATTTCCAGTTTAGCTTTAATCGCGCTTTTTAATCGTAGTTCTTTTAAAGTCCCAGTTTACTTTTAATCGTAGTTCTTATTTGACAGGTTTTTCATTCGAGAATATAAAAAAGATTCCCTTTTATATTTCCAAACTTAAACACACCTACAACATCCACCAGAATTTAACACATTGTGCCAAATAAATAAAAACAATTTCACATCATTATTTCTATATGTACATACATACAAACACTAAAAATCCAAACAATATCCCTAAAAAAATCACTACAACCGGACCTTTAAAACAACAACTTTGTTAAAGTGACTACATCATCCTTGTTTCTCACAAACAATCATAATAAAAAGGTTTATGAAAAAACCAATAACACATTATAAAAAAATTTCACATCTAAATCATTTAAAATTATAAAAGACTTAAACAAATAAGAATCAAAATCCCTTTTATCAGATGAAAAATTACACGTTTTTGTGCAACGGAAAAATAATAAAGAAACTAACTAAAACAAATGTTCAAAAAAAAAAAAATACCACCTCAAACAAACTTTCTAAGAGATTTCAAATAACAGTGAGGGTAGATGGGTACCTTTTTATTAGGAAGAAAAGTAAAGCGTGATCTATTTCGAAGTTCTTTACTTTTTTAATGAAAAACACACAGAAAATTCAAATTTAATGGGGAATGTTTTTGAAAAAACATTCTTTGGCATTTATTTTTTGGAGATTATTCCTATCAAATGTTGGCCGTTGCTACGTCGCAGATGGTCAAATTTTCGATGACTTGTTCGAGCATTTCGACTGGTAACTGGCGAATGACACGCGAGATGTTTTCCTCCAAGGCCTGAAACAAAGCGGGTTGGTCCGCATAAACTTTAGACTTTACTTTAGACTCCACAGGAAAAAGTCTAACGGTGTGATATCACACGATCTTGATGGCCAATCGATCGGCCCAAGACGTGAAATTATAGTGTTCTCTCCATAAATCCATTGATTGATGCGATGTGTGGGAAGTGGCGCCGTCTTGCTGAAATCAAATGTCGCCGAGATCACGAGCTTCAATTACAGGTGTTATAGTGGGTTATCATGGCACGATAACGGTCGCAATTGCCACTTACGTTCGCACCGGCATGATTTTAAAGAAATATGGACCGATGATTCCACCGGCCCACAAACCACACCAAACTGTTGTTTTTTCTGGATGAAGAATCTCTTCAGGTTGCCCTTCGTCTCAAATGCGGCAATTTTGTTTGTTTACATACCCATTGAGCCAAAAATGAGCCTCATCGCTGAACAAAATTTGCCTCGAAAACGTCGGATCTTCTTAGAAATTTTCAAGAGCCCATAGAGCGAAGCGATGTCGCTTATTCAGGCGTAAATGTTTCCATTATGAAATGCCAAACAATACTAAACAAAAATAATGTGACAGCATGACACGACTTACACGTGATCTGTCAAAAAAAATATTGACAAAAGTATCTCTACTTGGATCATCCATTACTTTGCTTTTTAAGACGGGGAATAATTGAAATTCTATTACAGAAAGTCTGCAAGTGGCAACTAATAACAGAAGAGTGTCTTTATTCTTCAGTCTTAATTCCTAGTCTAGTCTCTATCTAGTCTAGTTTTTTTTGTCTACTCTTTAATCCAGTGTCTAGTCTAGTCCCAGTAAACTTTTGGCCGGACACAAGGGATTTCTTCTCAGGGCATATCAACAAGCCGCAATATGTTGCACATTTCTTTCCCCAAATTTCTGTCAATCCTCAAATTCAAAACTGTACCATCACTGTCACTACACTGACACAGCATTACTACAAAAACGATCCCTCACTTTTTAAAGAAACCTACAACAACAGAAAGAAAAGAACGTTAAACAGGTAGACAGAACGACAGACATTCTGAATGGAGCTGTGAAACTGAGAAACTAAACAAAAAAACATTGAAAAAGATTTGGTAAACAAAGATGACTCATCCTCATAAAAAGAAACACAGAACCAGTGTACAAATGCGTGCAAGTGCGCCTAAAGAGCTACGTGCATACCAAATGGAAATGTGTGTAGCAGCAATTGCAGACCATTTCTAACATTGGGTCTCGGCCAGCACAAGACTGTCATGATCGATTTAAACTACGAATGAGTACGTACAACTATGTATGTACATATGTACATAAATAAAACATCAAACAAGTTTAAAATTCTTTCAACGTTCAAAAGAAAACAACATCTAATTGGTAAATACACGGAAAGAAAAATTAGTTAAGAGAAGTTATCTCTATACAAAGTACCGTTTGAATTTTACATCAAAAACAATTTTAGCTCAAGTGTGAGTTTGTTATTTGAAAACATTTTAGGTGACAGCTAAAATTCTTTTAATCAATAATAAAAAAGAATTTATTATACTTGTATGTATTTATCGTTAGAAATTACTTAAATTTCGCATTTTGAACACGTGAGAAATATGGCGAAGGTAAAAGTATACATATACATTTTATATACATACGAGGTCTGATCAAAAAATAACTGTTATTTTCAAATTTCGTGAGTTACGTATGTTCGATTTTCGCATTTTTTTTCTGTTATGTTGTTACACATGCTTGTTTATACTTGTATGTTGGTAATATCAGCCATTTTGGATTGCCAGTTTATTTTTGACAGATAAAAAGGTTAGTCGTATTTTGGTGTGCTCTTCGCTTTTTTACTATTCGAAAAAATGGATCAATGAAACTGTATTAAGTTTTGTGTAAAAAATGAAATTAAATTAAATTAAATGCGCAAGGACATTTGATATGTTGGTCAAAAGTCTACTATGAGCAGAACACAAGTTCAATTGTGGTATAACCGGTTTAAGAAAGGCCGAGAAGATGTCAATGCCGATGCCCGTTCTGGTCGGCCGAGCACGTCAACAACCGATGAAAACATTGAATCAGCGAAGAAAATGATTTTGGATAATCGTCGAATCATTATCAGAGAGGTTGCTGATGATGTTGGCATATCGTTCGGCTCATGCCAAGCAATTTTTACGGCTGTTTTAGGCATGAAACGTGCGGCAGCGAAGATTGTTCCAAAATTGCTAAATTTTAAGTAAAAACAACGTGGTATGGACATCGCTCAGGAGCTGTTGAACATCGTCAACGAAGATCCAGATTTCCTCAAAAAGGTCATAACTGGTGACGAATCATGGGTGTATGGCTATAACATTGAAACCAAAGCCCAATCATCTGAATGAGAACGTTCAGAAGAACCAAGACCGAAAAAAACACGTCAAGTTCGGTCAAATGTGAAGGCTTTGCTCACTGTTTTCTTCGACTGCAATGGCGTGGTGCATTATGAATTCTTGTCACAAGGTCGTACGGTCAATAAGGAATACTACTTTGAAGTTATGCGCCGCTTGCGCGAAGCAATTCGTCAGAAACGCCCAGAATTGTGGAAAAACCAATCATGGATTTTGCACCATGATAACGCACCTACTCACACATCGATGCTTGGACTTGGTCCCCGCTGACTTTTTCCTCTTCCCAAAACTGAAGACACCGATGAAAGGAAAGCGTTTTGCTACGATTGAGGAGATAAAAGAAAAATCGAAACAGGAGCTGTTAACGATACCAAAAAACACGTTTCAAAAGTGTTTGGAGGATTGGAAAAAACGCTGGCATCAGTGTATTATATTGAAGGGGACAAGATAGTTATTGATGAATAAATATATACTTTTTGAAAATATTTATAATAACGGTTATTTTTGGATTAGACCTCGTACTAGGGTTCCTAATTTCCCGGACTTTTTCCATTCCCGGGAGAAGGAAAATAAATTAGTTAATTCCCGGGAATTCCCGGCACAGAGATCATTGCGCAGAATTGTTTTTCTTTAAAAAATACTTCCAAGCTGGAGATTGAAGACGGTCCATATTATCAAAATTTATAAATTTTTAAAATAAAATAGAATAAAAGTTAAATTTTTATACCGAAAAGTTCGTTAATACATTTAAATAAATGCAACAAGAGTTGAAAAAATTGTTTGCTATGAAACAGCGTTGATTTTTTTTTCGTACAAAAACAATCAGCAGAGTTGTAAGAAATGTAAAATTTTACATAAAATTCCCGAAAATTCCCGAAGAAAATTTCCCGACTTTTGTAATAAAAAATTTCCCGGGATTTCCCGGGAATTTTTTCCCGAATAGGAACCCTACCTCGTACGTGTACATATGTTTTAAAGCATTTTAATGTTTTCTTAAAAAATTCTATTTAGAAAGTGTTCATTCCATATAGCGATTCAGACTCAGTTATTGAAGAGGTAACATGTGTAGGTCAAAGAGGTTATAAAAAACAAAAGAAGCTACCAAAAAGATTATAAAAGTTAAAAATCCGGGATAAATGTGTTCTACCCAATCCATGTAAAAATAAGAAATGTGGAAATTCGTGCGGTGATAAAAATAACTTCCATTAAGGTTTCCATCTACCTAAAAAAGATATACAATATAATAATTTTTTAGCATAATTTTCTTTGTTGAAAGATCAAAATACATAAAAAATATAAAAATTACTTATTTGTTACCAGGGTATACGTTCAATAAATATCGTGATACTAGAAATATCGCGATATTTATTAAACGTGTAGCAGTGCCCTATGACACCAAAGCATTTTTTCTTGTCGGTTTTAAAACCAATTCTGACAATATTGGTTTCTATGGCACCCCTGAATAAGTCTGTAAATGATTCAGACTTATCCAGAAGGGCTTTTGGCACACCGAGCATTAGTCTAATCGTGGAGGGCCAGACCCTTATAAAAGAAAACTTATATAGATAGGTGATGGAAATCGATCGTTTTCAAATAAAATCGAAAATTAAAAATGAACGTTTTATTGTAAGATGTGATCAAAATCGAACGGTTTTATTTTCCATTTTTGTTTCTTTTCAAATTGTTTCATATATATATATGTACACATGTACGAGTATGTACATTATTTAAAGTGTTTACTTACATTTTCGTTTAAATATTTTCCAAATATTTGAAATTTGAGCTTAAATTTCCTTTCTTTCTTTAAAATGTGCACAATTATCATCTCGGTTTAAAAACAGTTCTCTTCAGCTTACATTTTGATAGAAACAAATGGAACATGAAGTCGTGGTTACCTGTTGCGTACAAGCATTCAAGAGAAATCTTTTGATTCCGTTTTGAAAATTACCAGACCATTCGTTGAAATAAATGATAAGACTAGATCGTATCCGGATGATAGTATGTAAGGAGTACTACATCCAGCCTGTTGTGTTCAGATATCCGATGAAATCGCACCATCTAATATTTGATGTCTTCGCTAGATCGTTTAGTATTTGAGTGTTGAAAAATTTAAGTCTAGACTTTTGAAGAGCCGGACTTCACACGGTCCTGGCTGGCAACTGCGGCAGTGATTATTGAAAGAAAGCCCGAGTCTGCTCGCATGCTTACCAATTGTCCTATGACCAGTTAGCACTGCTATAAATCTGGAGATGTCCTTGTGTTTCATATTTACGAGCTGCATACTGGCCACATATTTCTAGTGGTCCTGCAGGTGTCCAGATTGCGCCACCTATTTCCAGCCTTTTGAAAATATTGTCTATTTATATTATTTTTAAAGGTCCCAAGTGGTAGAGATATTTAAAACGTATTCTTTTTTGGCTAGTTCGTTCGCCCGCTCATTGCCATAGTAGTTCCTATGCGCTAGCACCCAAACTGGAGTAATGCCAGTTAGACGACCCAGCCTAGACAGTTCTCCTTTACATTGCCTGACTAGAATACGGGAATAACAAAAACCTCAAAGAATTAGTGCACTAAGAATTATTTCAGCGGTTGCTGGACTGGACTCCCGTTTATAGATCTGCAAATAATAAAGGTAGAAGAAACATACAAGCAATTAAAAATAATTCGAGAGAGTGTAATGAATCCAATAGAACATAGAAAACAGGAAGCTGAGATAAAAAAAAAAGAACGCTAGATCATGTATGCTGAACAAGTGGCAGGAAAGATGATCGTGGCACTAGACAACCGGTAGATGGACCTATCAACTGATTCCAAACATTAGAGAATGGATCGTAAGATCACATGGAAACGTTCGCTACTATATGACCCAATTTTCACCAAGCCATGGCAGCTTCAAATAGTGTTTACACGGTTTATATTTGAGAAACACTGTCAAATTTGAGATGTGAGAAGCAGGTGTAGAAACAGCAAAACACATAATAGGCCGAATTATTCATTTCGTAACGCGTTTGCGGAAAGAAATTTTTTGTGCGGAAGCATAATATGAAATTATTTATTCCGTTGCTGCGGTATTTTTCCGTTTTGCGGCATCATCTCTACACAGACATTATTGCGGCATGCCGTAGGAATGAATGATAACATTTTAAATATCGAGCGATATTTCTTTCCGCTAAGTTTTCATTTCCGTGCGTAATCAATAACACCGCACAATTTTTAAATGCCTAAAGTGGGCTAATGCAAGGAGAGCATTAAACAACAACCTAGGTTGGATAAAAACAGCCGAAAATATAATTAAGACATTGTTAAAGTCAAAAGAAGAATAGAAGCAGTTATTAAAGAAAGATGCTGGATAGTTTCTAACATCCCACGATAGGAGGATGTAGGGACGAAACCATAACGAAGCCAAAACACAAAATAAACCAACCATCCTGATGAAATATTAACGCAAACCCAGGGTGGATTGGAGAAGTCATAGGGCCACTAAATAATAGTGCGCTATCTCTAGTCTAGTTCGGTTCAGGTTCTATTTCCCTTCTAGTTCGTTTTATTAATTCTGTTCTAGCTCAAATATATTTTCAATTCAACATTTCTTTCCGTGTATTTTAACATATTTTTCCCTCTTTTCTGTTCATCTTTGGGTATGAGTCAACAAGTTGGTAATCAATAGCTCATGTTAAATAATATTTAAGATATGTATGAACGCGTTTATTCATGTAGACATTATGTGTTTGATGGCCGTTTTATATATATTTAACAGGTAGATCAGAAACGTCTCTGCAGGCTTTAGCATGTGGTTTATTATTTTGTTCTAAAAAAGGGTTGTTTAATACGTTTCGAAACTATTAATAAAAACAAGACAATGAATTGAAAACGCAAACAAAAAAAATTAAAGAAAAGTCGTGAATAAAACAAATTATGTAAATTAGGAGTTTTTTTTTTTTCAAATAATACTAATGTGTTGTGATAAATTTAAATATGTAAATGTATTGATTTGAAATCATAAAAAACAGACAATAAAGAGATTTTCATAATGATAACAAGTTGTTTCTAATACGACAATTTATGATGAGATGTAAATCTACCTACGTTGATTGTCAATTGGAATCAGTGACTTTCTCAAGATCTAAGTTTAAATATCAGCTTAATCATAAACCAATATTCCTCATGACATTTCTCACTTTTCTCTATACTCCAATTCATCCTTACTTATTCAGCGTTTCGATTCGTATCACAAATTTCTACGTTTGGCAACTTTGATATTCTGTGTTCCGTTCCCCGTTTTATTTCGATTTCTTTTTCGATTGTATGTATTCTGCAGTTACAATCGTAACTACGTTTTTTGCAAGTTGTTTTTTTTCAAACGGAAAGATAAATAAAACTTTTTCAGAAATGGGCGTTATATGGGAGTTTCTACTAATTATGAATTGACCATTATAAAATTAAGTGTCATTATTTCTGTATATCAGAAACTTATTTGTGTCAAATTTTATTTGGATACCAACATTTTTAAGAAATTTATGGTCGTTAAAGTGATTTTCTAAAGTGGGCCTTATATGGGAGCTACGAGTAATTAAGAACCGATCTGCACAAAATTTGTTGATGTGATTTGGCTTAATTCATTAATAACATCAGCACTAATATTGGATTTGTGCTGATGTTTGTAACGCCCAGGAATATTGGTCCAACACCCACCTTAAATTATACTGATCGACTCAGAATCACTTCCCGAGTCGATTTAACTTCCGATAATCACTTTAAAAAGCGTAACTCCCTCAAATATGTCGGTATATAAATAATATTGAACGCAAATATGTTTCATATATACAAAAATAATATGGTACAATTTTATGATGATCGGTTCATAATTACCCGTAGCTCCCATATAAGGCCCACCTCCGAAAATCACTTTAAAAATCATAAATTTCTGAAAAACGTAGGTATCTAAATAAAATTCGACACAAATAACTTTCATATATACAGAAATGATGACACCTAATTTTGTAATGGTCGGTCCATAATTAGTCGAAACTCCCATATAAGACCCTCTCCGCAATTCACTTTAACCTCCATAAATCTTGTAAAACTATTTATATCGAAATAAAGTTTAACACAGAAATCATGACTTTATATGATCAGTCCATAATAGGTTATATCTCTCATATAGCGCCCATTTCTGGAAAACTGTTTTATACATATACTGGGTGTAGGGTATTATATGGGACTATACTTTTGTACTTGTTTTTATATATGTGTAGATGTATAACTTTTATTCCACCATTAATTTGTGTTTAATTTTATTTGTAATTTTTACTTAATTATAAAATTTATTTATAATGTAAATTTAGTACCTTTGGCACTCACTTATAAATCTAGTACAATTAACAATAATTAAGCAAGTAAAAAACAATATTTTTAATATAAAACGAACTGGCATTGACTGATTCAAATAAAGAGCTTTGTAGATAAATGTAGCCGTAAACATATGATCTTCCTGATTCAATAAAATCGAATCAGTTAATCATCAAATGATTGTCACCTTGAATTATGTACTTTTTATCATATACAGCCATGTCACAGAATTTAATTCCGTTCGGAAGTGTTGTAAATTAATTCCGTATTTTGCTTGTATAGGATAATTTTTTTCGAAATAAAACCACTTTTCATTTGCTATGTGCAATTGTAATTGTTAAACATTTCTAGGTTTCATTCCGAAAAAATTGTTTCTTATACTTTTTCTATAGAAGCAAAATACGAAATTAATTCCACTTCCGAACGGAATTAAATTCTGTGACATGGCTGATAATATCCAAAGTTATCAGCAAAAATCAACAATTCTGAACAATAAAAATTATTCCAATAAAATTAAATTTTTAATATAATTTTAGTAATTGTTCAAGCTTAAGGTCTGTTTTTAATAAAATTTAAAATTGTTTATTTTCATAATATGTACGAGGTCTGATAAAAAAATAACCGTTATTTTCAAATTTTTTCATCAATAACTATCTTGTCCCCTTCAAAGTAATCCCCCTCAGATATAACACACTTATACCAGCGTTTTTTCCAATCCTCGAAACACTTCTGAAACGCGCTTTTTGGTATCGCCAACAGCTCCTGTTTCGATTTTTCTTTTATCTCCTCAATCGTAGCAAAACGCTTTCCTTTCATCGGTGTCTTCAGTTTTGAGAAGAGGAAAAAGTCAGCGGGGACCAAGTCCGGTGAATACGGTGGTTGAGACATGATAACGGTTTTGTTTTTGGCCAAAAACTCACACACAAGCATCGTTGTGTGAGCTGGTGCGTTATCATGGTGCAAAATCCATGATTGGTTTTTCCACAATTCTGTCTTATTGACCGTACGATCTTGTGGCAAGAATTCATGATGCACCACGCCAGTGGTATAACCGGTTTAAGGAAGGCCGAGAAGAAGTTAATGACGTTGCTCGTCCTGGTCGGCCGAGCACGTCAACAATTGATGAAAATATTGAAGCAGTGAAGAAAATGATTTTGGATAATCGTCGAATCACTATCAGAGATGTTGCTGATGATGTTAGCATAAGGTTCGGCTCATGCCAAGCAATTTTTACGAATGTTTTAGGCATGAAACGTGCGGCAGCGAAGATTGTTCCAAAATTGCTAAATTTTGAGCAAAAACAACGTCGCATGTATAGCGCTCAGGAGCTGTGGAATTAATTCCGTAATTTCCTTCTATAGAAAAAGCAAAACGAAATTATTTTCGGAATGATACCACTTTTAATTTGCTATGTGGAATTGTAATTTTAAGCATTTCTAGGTTTCATTCCGAAACAATTTTTATTTTTACTTTTTCTATAGAAACAAAATACAGAATTAATTCCACTTCCGAACGGAATTAAATTCTGTGACATGGTGTGAACATGAAAGTGAAAATTTAAAAATTTTGAGTTACTACCCTTTTGTTGAACAGGTGCGATATACTTTTCCCTATGACAAATAATTTGAAATTTATAAAATAAAATATTTTTTTTTCCTGAAGATGCTACACAAAATATTAAAATTTTATTCAAAACGACCTTAATTAAGCTTGAACAACTACTAAAATATCAATAAAAAAGGTCAAATAAACTATAATAAGAAATTTTTAAAATAAATATTTAATTATATTAAACAAACGATAATTTCGTTTAAAAATACATTTTAATAATTGTGTGTTTATCTCTGAAGATTTAAGTATTTCACATCACTGTCTACAAACAACAACCAAAACTGAAAAATATTAGCATACTTTAGGGCTTAATTTTAAAAAGCATGAAAGAAACTAGCCAAGCAAACAAATATTTTTTGCAGCAAATAAATTTAATAAATTTTAACAGTATTGTTATAATTTTTATAATGATTCTGATTCGTTAACATGTATGTAATTCCTAAACTCGGTAGTATATAGTTTTAATGTATTTTATTTATATTTTTTTCTATTTTTTTATTTAATTATTTGTTATTCTTATATTCAAGGAACGTCTGGTGTCTTGCTTTTTATGTTGCCTAAGTTTTGCACAAAAAAATATATGTATGTATGTATTTATTCTCTATTAAATTGTTTATTGTTTTATTATTTTGTTTTGCTTTTATGTTTGTTTGCAAGGAATACTTTACTTTCTGGTTTTTTCAATATATTTTTTTTTTTATATAATAATAGTAATTCTAGTTAAATGTTTCTGTAAGGGTAGGCATGTATTTGTTTTAGTTCACCTTAAGTACGAATGTATGTTTGCTTTAATTATGGATTTTCCTGATTATATGTGTGTTGAGAAGATGTAGAAGACCTTTGGCCAGTAGGAGTAGCATGTTGTTGCTGTTCTGTATCATTATCATCGTCATCACTAGAGTCAACAATATTGCGTAAGGTTAAAGCATGAAAATCATTTAAAGTCTGTTCAAATAAATCTATAGTTGGCTGATCAGCGCTAGCAATGACACGCTGTGTGGCGCCCAGTAAATCTTCGGCAGCTCCCAACAATTCACGACTGCCCCTTTCGCGAGACAAATTAACACTACCGCCAACACCACCGATAATACTATTACTGGTTAATACATTTAGGCCGCCGTTTGTGGTAGCCATAGCATTGCCTGCCATGCTGGTGGTGGTGGCCGTAACTGGTGATGTTGTTAAGTGTGTGTTTAGGGTTAAATCATTTGAAATAAACTCATTAGCTGGTGAGGAGTTTAAGGAAGTATCTTGATTGTTTATTGTATGATGATGATGATTATGATGATTGTAGCCATTCGCTGAAGTGTACGGTGTGTTATTACT
Source organism: Bellardia pandia (assembly GCA_916048285.2). NCBI lineage: Eukaryota > Metazoa > Arthropoda > Insecta > Diptera > Calliphoridae > Bellardia > Bellardia pandia. Next base: position 92,197,032 of record OU696531.1, on the reverse strand, counting down.
GCCGGAACGTGTTAGTTCATCAGCATGGGCTAGTGTTGAACCTATAATATCACTGGCTATACGTAGAGCAGCATCTGTGGCGGCTGCTGTCGATACAAACTCACTGGGATTACCCAGTTCGATGACATAACCACCTAAACCTCCGTAAGATAAATTCAAACTGCTCTGAGTATTGGGTGAAGCTGGATCGTTGGCAGAGTGTGCACGTAAAATGGGATTGTCGAGTGTCTCCAAATCGCCATCGTTTAACAATTCGCCACTGCGATATCTGAAATTGAAGGAATAGCAATGCTGAAATTTCAATACCACGATTTAAGCTAAACTGGAACTATATGAAAACCAGAATTTAAGCTAAACTGTGACTATATAAAGTATCAACATTTAAGCTAAACTGATGGCTGACTGAGTGTAAATCCAAGCAAAACTGAACTTTTATTATTCACCAAAGAATACAAGATCCCTAGCTTTCAACTACCCTGTCTAAACGGCATAACGCTAACATGTTCAGACAGTGCAAAAGATTCAGATGGAATTATCATGGAAATCTAACTCATTGGCAAGAACATTAAAGGCTATCACGGCAATGTATGTTTGCAGGAAAGCCATAGGCATGAAATGGGATATAAGACCTCGTTGCATAAACTGGCTATTTGAAGTCGATACTCTTCTATGGGGTCTCCGTCTGGTGGAAAGCACTGGACTTCAAAAAAGTTACTAGTTACATTATTAAATTGCATTCCAGTAAATCTTATGGCCAGGAAAATTGCTTTGAATACAGCCTTAAGACTTGATGCTATAGGTGAATGAAAGCATGAATTATATGGACAAGCCAGTATTATTAAAAATATGCAAAATCTTTCAGAAAACATTGACTATTGCACTCTGTTACCCTTCTTTTCAAAACAATTTAGTTTCTACATTCCGAATGAAATTGAATTAACGAAGGATTTGCCCCATAATACAACGAGTCTATACGTTTATATGCAGCGAGTTGGCGAGGGTATCCTCATCCATGAATTTGGAATAAGTATGAATTCCAAATGGATAAAGCATTATTCAATCGGTAATATCAGTTATAAAACGAGCAGCAAATTGGCTCAGATATAACAGAATATCAGAAAGATACATCCGTGTATATACTGAGACAAGCTGCATTAAAACCTCTAACAGGTGTATACACAACATTTAGCTTGGTCCAGGAGTGCCGAGCGTCCTTGAATAGGATGACGAGGCATTCACACACAATAAAATCAAGCTTTAAATAATAATGTGCCTACTCACCAGCAGAGGCGCTGTAATGCTGCACTAAAAACAAACATAATGCACAATTGCAGAGTTGTGATATATAAAAAGCTTTCTTCTTTCACCAACTTTACTTCTTCAACCTCTCTCCTTTCCAAAGAAAGTAACCCAATTATATATAGGCTTATTAAAATTACCCAAGTGTTACTTCTTTAAAAAAAAAATCGAGGCCTTTATATAGAACAGTAACTGGCTAATACAACCAGTCATTTCGAACCCCAGAGTGCGGTGACTTTGAATCAGTCGGTCAATTGACCTGGAGCACTTTCTCTATCAAAATATCTCCTTATCTACTCTTTTTTTCTACCGCCCTCTATCCTTCATCTCTATCTCTCGTCTTAATTATCTTTTCAGGCAACACAAAGGGACCAAACACACGGACTCCAGTGAGCTGTATTTATGATCGGCGGCCTGCTTAACTAAACTAATGTAAACTGGGACCACGACTTAAGCATACATCTAGAACTGTAAAATATCTACGTTTAAAGTTAATTTAAGATTTTATTTTGAGCTAATCTATGATTGCACGATTTAAGTTTTCAAAAGACTTTAGAAAGACCTTCAATTGAAGCTAATCTAAGATTTCATAATGATCTACGATTGCAGGTAAACTAAGACTTCACTAAGTCCGTGAATTTAAATTAATTGAAGAATGCAAATGATCTATTACTGCAAAAGATCTACGATTGAAGTTATTCTAAAACTTTACAAAGACCTTCAATTGAAGCTAATCTAAGATTTCATAATGATCTACGATTGCAACTAATCTGAGACTTAATTAAGTCCCCGAATTGAAGTTAATTGAAGAATATAAAAGATTTACAAATTGATCTATGAAAATATATAAGATCATCCACTGAAGACAAGATAAACCCCTTCGATTAAAGTTAATCTAAGACTGCAAATAATCTACAAATAAAGTTAATCTAAGACTACAAAATGACTACGATTGAAGCTAGTCATTTCAGCAATTATAAGACTTCATTAAGATACAGACCTGTAATTGAAGTAAAACTAAAACTGTTAAATATCTACAATTGAAGCTTAAGATTGAACTTAACTTAATCTAAGATTTGATAAAGTCACGATTGAAATATATCTAAGAATACATACGCCAAGCTTCTATATTCCACTACTAAGTGAAGCTGGGAGGTTATTGTGTATTTCGATACGAAAAGAAAATCGTTCAAATTTGTATACTTTTTACATTGTATTTCGAAAGTTTTTGCTTTCGAATTGAAATTAACAATAACCCCATTGAAATCGTTTTCAAAATTCCACATAGACAATTTCAGGACGTTCTAGCAACGAGTGAAACTTTTATTCTACGATAAACCAAATTGAAGATGATATTTTGCTTTTCACAAAATTTAGAACACAAACTTAATGAAAATTTCACTTTTACTTCATTTTACAAATAAAAACTTTTGATACAAACTAATTTAAGACTTCCTTAAGATCTACGAATGACGTTCATTTCAGACTGCGATAGATCTACAATTGCAGCAAATCTAAGACTTTAAACAGAACTACTAGAACTTTTTGAACATATCTATTTTAAATAAATACATTTTTAAAAAATATTCTCACCACCCCCCTTCCACATACCTGTTCTGGCGACTCTGATACACTTGGGCAGCAAAATTTGAATCTGTTGTCACCGTATTACCCTCAATGCGTAGACCAGCTACGCCTTTCTTGGGTATGGTAGCCAAATCACGTTTAACACGGCGACAGCGGGCCGGCTCATTCTGGCGCTGTTGTATCATGGCATCGAAATCAACTATATAAACATAACCGGCCACTAAGATGGTACAAGAACGTTCACCTTTCTTGAAAGCCTCTTCCAAATCTTGGCTAGTGCGATCATCGTATTGCCACCAACCTTAAAAACAAACATTAAAGCAAAGAAAAAACAATACAAAGGGAACACAAGCAAATACTTTCACACACACACACACATTAACAAAATATTAAATAAAAAGGATCAAACTGTTAAGTAATTCATAGTTTTTGTTTTATTATTATTACACATATTTAAGAAACTAATGCTAAAAAATAGTTTGTTTTTTAAAGGAGTTGCAAAGCATAAAATATATTTGGAATTTGTTATAAAAACAGTTAGTTGCATATAAATACATACAAAGAGGTATTTCTTAAACAGTATATTGGAGTTGCAATTATGTAATTAATAACATGATATGGCAGAACGTTTAACAAATTTAAATAATTAGAAATTGGTAAACTGTGTTTCATTTGTTTGCATTTGTGTTAATAAGGGGTCATTCTACGTTTCCTTTTTGAAGTCAAGAGACCGGCCACACCTTTGGCTGGCAAACCTTTAGCTCTACATATTTTACGTTTTCTATAGGGCATAGTCTGTGGATATTGTACCATATTCTGAAAATCCACTGTATACATGTTGCCACAGATCTGTATGTCGTGAGTGAATAGTTTCACAATAACATTAAGCTTATTGTCATTCGCCTCCCCTTCATCACTAGCGAAATCCTGTTGATCGACTTCAATTACTTTATCATCCTCATCCTCATGCTCATCTTCATTATCACTTTTATTGTGCTGTTCTTCTTCGGAATCATCATCTTCCTTCAACTGTTTGTGTTGTGGCACATGAAGGCGATTGTTAAAAAAATTTTGAAAGGCTTCTTCAATTTCTGACGCACTACGTTTTTCGTATGCCCACCAGCCACCTAAATGAAGGGGAGGGAGTAGGAAGATGGGCATCAACATATTTATAGAGATTAACGTTCAAGTTAAAAAGACAGATAAGGGAGAAACACTCAGAACTACGAAACCATTGTGAATTGTGAAATTTGGAAAAGTAAAAAGTTGAGTAGAAGTTGAAGGAGGAGGATTTTTTAAGATGGGGAAGTGAGTGATTGCGCAACAAACATTTAACTTACCATTACGTCCTTCATAAAACCACTGATAACCGTCGTCTGTGGCTTTTGTAGTACAAATATCATCTATGCCATTAACAAGTTGTGGATGATCTAAGAATTCTGGTGGTATTTCACGGCGGCACATAGCACAGCGGCGATTTTTATAAGCTACACCCTGGAAAAGAAAAAAAATTCGTAAATATAACACGTGATAAACAAAAAGCAAACTAAATATTACAAATATATTTTCTTAAATGACAGAAAAAAAACAGGATTCTTTTAAAATTTAATGAAGAACAACTTGTCAAAACAAACAGCAAAAAGGTGAAGCATAAGAGTCATCTTTTAAGTATTTTATGTATAATACCAACTTTAGACAAGACCTAAAATGACCAAAGACGTAACCCTCATATTAAAAAGGTTTGCTATAATGTTAAATAAAAGGGCAGTTATGTCGATTGATTTATAGATTTATATTTCGTCACCTAAAATGCCCAAAGACGTAACCCTCATTATCATAATTTCACAGAAGCAAAATATTAGCTTATTGTATACCATATATTTGATTTTTTTTTAATTATCATCATATGGAAGGTGCCACGCCCCCTGTCGCTACTACTCCTATTTTTTTCGCAAATATTTAAACAAACAATGGAATTGCTCATGCAAAATTTGAGTACTATAGCTATTATAGTTTCCTAGGTATTTGATTTTGAAAATTAACTTTGTATGGGAGGTACCACGCCCACTTAAAATTTCAGAAAAAAAAGTAGCCTATCAGGTATGTGATGGAAATCGAAAACGGAAACGAGTGAGTTTTAGAAGTTAATTTTTTCGTAATATTTCTGTATTGAAACAGTTTTATCCCACAAAATATAAAGATAATTTGCTATTAAAGAGAATCTTAAAACAAAAATTTTAAAAATTTGATTAAAAATACTTTAAAATGGACTTCAAAAACTCACTCGTTTTCGTTTTCGATTTCCATCACATACCTGTATAGCTCCTTCCAGACATACAGACATATACTGTGAAAATTTTAAGCAAATCGGTTCAGCCGTTTAGCCGTCTATAGATCCCAAACTAATACAGTAGACGCTTGTAAATTAGAACCACTTTGTTTTTTAATAAAAAGCAACATAAAAGTGTAGCTTTGTTTAGAAAATACACAAAAAAAAAAAAAACACTACTGCAGAGATTTTTTAATTTTATTTATATAAAACGAACACAAAAGATACAAAATAAAAACGCTCTCGGAAATTAGAACTGACGGTTCTAATTTTAGAGCATGTAGTGTGCTAAAAACGTTAATTCTAATTTCCGAAGGATTCGAATATTCGAGACTTCTAATCTACGAGCGTCTACCGTAATAATAAACATACATACATACAAACACACAATCACTTTTATATATATATAGATATTATAAAGGTAACTATATTCGGCGGTGCCAAATCTTAAATACCCTCCACCTAAATACATACATACAAGGTGGCGCAAAAGTAATCCTCCTATCAGAAAATGCTATAAATTTTGCGAGGCCCACGTTAATAAACAATGTTACGCTACGTTGCTCCGGAACGCGGAATATTGCTGACTATTTATTTGACCAATAATCGGTCGGTGACAGCCAAAAAACATCGGAAGTTTACTTTTGCGCTACCTTGTATAATGAGAATTACAAAAAACTACACTGTTGTTAGCACTCATCATTATTCAGTTTTAGCTCAAAATTTATTAGTATTATTACGTTTTTATACCCTACACCACAATAGTGGGAAGGGTATATTGGCTTTTTGCTGATGTTTGTAACGCCCTTAAAGTATACCAATCGACTTAGAATCCCTTCCTGAATCGATTTAACGATGTCCGTCCGTCCGTCTGGCTGTCCATGTAAAGCTTGTGCGTAAAATACAGGTCGCAATTTTGAAGATATTTCAATAAAATTTGGTACGTGATATTTTTTCGGCCTAAGGGCGGATGGAATTGAAACTGGTAGAAATCAGTCCATTATTTCACTTGGCCCCCATACAAATGTCCTCCCGAAATAGGAGTTTAACGATCATAAATGTTTAAATTATGAAAGTATCCAAACATATTTCACCACAAATGAGTTATAAATGAAGATAAATCACATCTACAAATTTTGTCCATATCAGTCCATAATTAGTCGTAGCTCCCATATAATGACCACTTCCGAAAATCACTTTAACCTAGCGTTTACACATGCAAGTAACAGTTCGAAAAACTCAATACACTCACATTCTTTTACTAATACACTCACATTTTTCGCACTTGCAGAGCTACTCGCAGCTAAATTTTCATACGAGTGAATGTTTGACACTCTCATGCCAGTAAACGTCAAATAAAAAAATAATGTTGCCATGTATATTTTTCAATGAATAGAAAGTGGATAATATAATATTTATAATTGAAATTTTAGTTTGTTTTATGAGTGATTGTAAACAATTTTCTTTCAAATAATATTGATACACAAAATGTTTTAATTTTGGAGAATAAATATCATTAAAATCATAATAATTATTGTTAATGAAAATGTTCCCTCATAAAAAATTTTTATGTAATCAACTCGGCAACTCTATTTTTCAATCAAAACAAAAATGGAAGTGAAATTAAATTTAAAAAATATAATAAAATTAATTAATTTTATATGTGTGCAACTCGATATTTGTCCAAATTCGTCTAGAGAATTTCATCCTAAAAGTTAATTTTTCCAAAAATACATTTTTTTCAAATTCGATTTATTCAAATTCCAAAATTATTCCAGAAATTCGACTAATGTAGTCTCATTTAGGACCCTTTGGACTACCCTTTCTATATAATGGGATACGTGTGCAACTCGATATTTGTCCAAATTCTTCTAGAGAATTTCATCCTAAAAGCTACATTTTTCAAAATACAAGGAAATTTGACTGTTAAGTGCTTAACAGTGGTCTGTTGACTGTAACATTATCAATGTTAGCAAATATGGTTTTTGTCTTTGCTACTCAAATTCGAATTTAACTTCACACACATCTTTATTTATACCAGGGAAAGGCAAAACATGGGCGCCGCGTTTTTCATTTACTCTTCTCTTACGTACGTGTGCACACGCATTGTAGAGAAATAAACAAAGTTTAATGAGAGTAGCTTGAGCATTCAAACAGACAGGTTGTGTAATTTAAAAATCAGCGTTGCCAGAAAAAAAAATTTTCCCAACTTTTTTAAAAATGTGTGATGAATATGAAATGAATTTTTTATTTTATTTAAATTATTATGACAAACCAGAATGCTTGGTTTGCCAACGTGCGTTATTACGCATTAAAAAATATGACATGCAAAGGCATTTTCATGCATATCACAAGGAATACGAAAGTATTACTGGTGATGCAATAGAAGCCCTCATTATTAATCTTAAAAAAAAAATTATGAAAAAATGATTGCTCATTCGAGTACACCAGACTCTGAACAAGAAACACAAAAAACTGAAAAGTTGTTTTTAAAAGAAAGTATCTTTTGTTGTTGCTACGTCTCTTGCTAAACATTGCCGTCCTTTTGACGATGGAGTGTTTTTCAAAGAGCTTAGCAATGACGTTTTAAAATGCTTTGGTGAAAAGTCTGAAGAGATGCGGAAAATTATAAATGGCATTCCCCTGTCCGCTCGAACAATTATTCGACGGACTGAGCATATTATTGCATTTATCTATTCAAACATTAAGAAAAGAATGCTTAATTGCCAATTGTTTTCCATATGCCTAGATGAATGCACTGATCTGAACGATATATCTCAGCTAATTATTTGTGTTAGAACTGTCAATGAACATTTTGACGTCCACGAAGAAATGTTTTTCCTATATGTCTTACACAACAATGTAAAAGGAAAACTTATTTATGATATTGTAAATGAAAAAGTTCTTTCTTTTAGTAATAAGAGTAAGCTTTCCTCTGTATGCACTGATGGTACCAATGTAATGTTGGGTAAAAAAGAAGGTTTTGCTGGACATTTGAAAATTTAATACGCATAAAATGTTGCCCATATGAAATAAATGTTGAAGATGTAATGCAATTTCCTGACTGATTTTCTAATTTTTCGCAAATAATAAAATAGAGATTTTTGGAGATTTTAAATTTTTAATTTGGGATAAGTAACGAAAGTTTTCTGGCAACACCGATTTGTGTTGAGAGCGAAGAGAGTATATTACTAATACAATGGCAAAATGTAATAGTATAGGTTGCCTTTCCCTCCCAGCATACCATTTTAGGAGCGCTCCGAAAAAGGAGTCAGAAAAGAGTCCAACAAAAGAGCATTTTCGGAGCGCTCCGAAAAAATGAGTCAGAAAAGAGTCCAACTAAAGAGCATTTTCGGAGCGAAAGAAAAATTTGCTTGTTACTGTCCTGAGTCGACACGCAGTATGACTCAGAAATTCCACTTAATTATGTGTGTACCAAAGCGTTGTTCTCCTGCTATTTGTGCTTTGAACAAAAAACAAACATAGCTGTACCACACAAGATTGATAAAAACAAGATTACACAGAGCCCAAGAAAAACCTCATAAAAGACTCTTTTCTGGCATTATCTAAGAGCTCTTTAAGAGCCCAAAAAAACCCTCAGAAAAGACTCTTTTCTGACATTATCTAAGAGCTCTTTCTGACGGACCATTTTCGAACGTAATGACGCTCTTTTCTAGTGTTCCTCAGTGATCTGTGTTGGAACCACTTCTTTTTATTATGTATGTATGTCAATGACCTACCTCTTTACATAAATTCTAGTTTATGTAGATCTTTTATATTTGCTGATGACGTTTTTTTTATTGTTTAAATCTCACAAGGATAATGCCGATGACTTAGAATCTAATATTAGTTATAGCCTGGTAAGATTTCTACAGTGGTCTTCTTCTAATTCTCTAGTGGTTTATTTCTCTAAAACTAAAGCTATACCTTTTGGTAATTATTGTCCTATGTTGAATATCTCTATTGATGATAACTTTAAATGCTTAGGGTATATGTATTTGAATAACCGACTTAATTTTGATTGTCATGCTAATAATTTATTTGCTAAAGTCTGTTGTATATTGCGCCAAATTTATTCTAACAGTGTTTATCTACCTTATCGGATAAGATATAAATTAGCTTATGCTCTCTTAATGCCCAATTTATTTTATGGGCTGTGGCTTGTGTTTTGTCTAAACTTAATCGTTTAGTCAATGTTATTGTGCGCTATTTTTATAAAGTTCGAAGATGGGTGCATATTCCTGAATATATTAGTACTTTTTTGGGATGTTGTTTTACACACTTTGTTGATATTCGCAAATTAATGCTTTTCTATAGGGTTACTCTCTATTGCGATGCGAAAGCAAATGCGATGCGATAAGCGTACATTTTGTATGTGTTTTCGAGTGTTCGCATCGCATTTGCTTTCGCATCGCAATAGAGAGTAACCCCCTGGCTTGCCTAATAATCTCTGTTGTTGTTGTTGTAACAGCAACGGCCCTTGGCCGAGTGATCTGAAGTCATTCTGGTGCGTAGAACCAGCTGCCGTGGGAATGTTCTCTGTTATCTGTTCTGAGTTTTCGTTTTCTCGCTTTACAAGAAATCCTCAGATTACTATTCCTAGGATCAAGTGCAGTGTTTTCGAGTGCTCTTTTATTGTAAAAGTGACTAGAATCTGGAATTTCTTGCCTTTGGAACTTTGTATTTTTTCTTATTCTAACAATGCCTTTCGATTGAAACTTTTAATGTATTTTTCAAGTATTAGTTAAATCTTGCTCTATTTTTCAGCATTCGTTTTATAACTTTTTTAACAGGGTTACTATTTTTTTTTTTTTATTTTCAAGAAATAAAATTGTTCGAGCTCGAGGTCAAGTGTATGTAAAAATTCTTTATTTCGCGAAATATCAACAATAAAGAATTTTTACATACACTTGACCTCGAGCTCGAACAATTTTATTTTTTGAAAATTATAACTGAAAGGTCGGATAAAAACAACACTAATTTTTTTTATTCTTTTTTTCTATGATTTTATTATTTCTTTCCCGTTTTCTTACTACGCTGGGACATATACATATTTAATATTTAACTTTATTTTATTTAAATAATTAATTTGGCTGATATGCCCCTATTTAATATTTATTTAATTTTGTGTTTATACATCTACTCTAAGTTAATTTAACCAAAGGCAGAAATATAAAGTTGCCCAAAATCCAAATGTTTGTTAATGGAATAATATCATACATATTCAAGCTTCAAAATATATAAGCAATAAGGTTTTACGGTAGTTTGTTTGTTCTTGGCAGAGACTAACCTAAACGTACCTCTTGGCTTCATTTATTCTAGTAAAAAAGGGTATTTTCCATGATCAAAAAAGTGTGCAAAACAGTCGTTTCAGTATTTAGAGTTTAGCAAAACTTTAATTTGTTTAATTTTCTTTTATTTAAGATAAAAATCATATTTGCAAGTTATCTAATATATATTAATAATTTGAACTAAAAATGGGTACACTGTAAGTAACGTCCGTAACGGAAAATAGGGTTTTTTAAATTTAACAGAATGAATTTTAATAATTTTGATTTCCAAACTAGCTTTATAAACAGAGTTTTTTATGCACTTTAATCTGATGAAAAAAAGAAATACCTTTATTACACTTTTTTTAATATAAATGTCAAAGTGTGTAACGTCCGTAACGGCATGAAAATACCCAAAAATTTTATTTTAATACTATGAGGTTTATAATGGATTTTCACCTGTTGAATCTTAATATGGGCTTAGAATTGCTCTAGGTTGCCGAGAATCCGAAAAACTTCACCTTAAAGTAACAAAAAGTGTGTTTAAATAACATGCGATACCCCAATCTGCAACTTAAATTGAGATGAATTTCAAATTCTTCTGAAACCTAAAATAATTCCTGAAAATCAATAATTAGTAATTAATAACCATGTTGTAAACCGCAATCCCCATGCCCCCCATCAAATAATTGTTGGTACGCCCATGCATGCAATGTTTACGTACTGGATTTTCCGTTAGAAATCTTTAAAAAATTCTTGCTTTGATCAAAAAATTTTGCCAAACTTCTTTTCAATTATAAACGCGTGTGGTGACAAATATATTCGTATTAATTAAAATGAGTTCAAATGCAGACAGAACAAAAAATTTGTTAAGCGAAAAGTTTGGCAACTAGTAAAAGCCTAAAATCTCATCTTAAAAAACGCTCGAGATTTTCACAAAATAGCAAAAAAAAAAAAAATATATATTTTAATGGCGTTTTTCTAATTTAGGTTTTTATTTATTTATTTATTTATTTATTTATTATGTCAAAACTACATCTGACGAAATATCAAAAACATGGATAAATGTAAAAAATATTCCAGCTCTTAAATCATATCATTATTTTTCGGGCTTTTCCAATGACAATATGTACTATAAAAGTAGCACGAACAGCTGGGTATATTAAGCATAAGATACAATGTTAAACATTTAAAGAAATAAATGAATATAAGCTAATACAAGAGTAATGAAATATTTTATAATTTGTTTGTAACTAATAAATTAATAATACAAGGTTAAAAAGATTTTTAAATACATGAATGTTTTTTATATACACAATTTGGTTCAATGGAAAAAGTGTAACGTCCGTAACAGACAAAAATTAAGATTTTTGTTTCACGGGACTACTTAGTCTTCTTTCCTAAGCTGTATTGATATGGTCATATATTCCACTTGATTTTTTTGTATTTGGACTTTTTTGTTTATTATGCAAAATTAGCTAAAAAAAAATGTGGAAATGCACATAAGCCTCAAAGTCGACTTCCATTTTTTGTAACGTCCGTAACGGAACTTTAAGCTAGCATAACTTTTTTGTTAGTTTATTTTGAATTTGTGTAATATGTAGCAGAGATTTCACTTAAATCTTGACATTTTCCAAGCAAAGACATTTGTCTCATACTGACTGATACATGCAAAAATTAAGCAATTCGATTAATATATATTTTTTTTAGAAAAGATAAGATCTGTTGTAGTTAAAAATAGGCTCTATTCATATGGAATTATACAGAAATTATTTTTAAGATTAACGTATTATTTGTATTTAATATAGTTTACGCCCATATTAATGGCTGTTGGCTTTACTTTCTGGTATCAAATTTAACAACAAAGAAAATGATTTTACAAGAGCAAATATTTTATAATAATAATTTTCCATTAACAAGTTCCAATACGCTAAGGAAATTAAATTTTAAAATTTCAATTTGTTTAACGAAATTAATAATTTCGTCATTGATAAAGCAAATTATATAAATTATATAGCTCTACTAATAACAAATACAAAACACCTTAATAAAAGTAAATAACAAATGAAGAAAATAAAGTCAAAAAACATAATAAATCACAAAAATAAAACTAAGCAAAGAAAAATAATTTTAATTTATGTATCTATACAAAATACAAAAAAACAACAATATAAAAAACCACTTACTTTTACACAAAGGAAACAAAATATATGACCACAGGGCAAACGAGCTGGATGTATGCAGGTTTGTAAACAAATAGGACATTCCAAGAGATTACTAGTATTGCCGCTGCTGGTGGCATTGGCAGCCGAGGAAGAGGTTGAGGGATTTTGATCTAAAGTATAAACCGAAATTTATAAATCCGCATAAATAAATTTTAAGTAGCTACATAATAAATACATATCAAAATATAATTATTTACCCGAGCTGTTGCTGGCTTCTTTTTTCAAGGCTTCTTCTAAATTTCTTTTAACTAAACTGCTGGAGGAGGTTGAGGGTTCTGGCGATGTCAAATCTAATATTTCAATAGGATTTTCAATTATCTCCACGGAATCATTGAGCTCATCATTTTCATGCTGATTTGCAGTTGGTCCTGATTCCATGGTGGCTATAGCTTCCACTTCTACATCTGGCGTAGTGGTGGTTATTAAATCACCCAAATCTTCTGAATTTTCCATTGTTTGTTTGAGAAAAACAATAAACTAAAATCAAAATAAACTTTTAATGACAAGTTCTCTTGTCTAGTCGTGTTTGATTTTGCCTTTTTTTTTCCTAAATTTCACAATTTTTTAATACGCCGTTTTACATACACACACTCTTTAGCTGTAAAGTTTTGCAATTTAATTGCTTTAGAGCAATTTTATTTTTGTCTAAATTATTTTTGTTATTTTTTTTATATACATATGATTAATACTTCAATTATTAATTTTATTTATTATTCTCCCTATTTTTCTCTTACGTTGCTTATCACACAAATTATGTTTCTTGATTGAGCTTGTTTTTTTTTTTTTGCTTAAAAATCCTCTAGTTGTTTTTGTTTTTTTTTTTTGGTTTACTTTTGCTTTTTTACTCTTGTTGCTTTAGTACCTGTTTTAGCAACTGTGCAGAGTTTGTTTACTTTTTTAAAAGTTGTGTATTAGTTTAGCGTTTTTTCGTGAAATTTTATTACTGATTTTTAAACTAACGATTTTACACTGAACTTTTTAAAGCATTAAACACATTCGAGACAGCAGGCTACACGACTACATGAGTGCAAATGTCGCTGGGTACTTAAGCCGCCCTGTAGCCAGCTACTTAATCAGCAGCTGATCCCGAAATCTGACGTTTTAATAAAAAATTAAATAACATAATGGCTGAAAGAAATGATTTTATAGAAGCTATTACTAAAATACAACAAAAAAGTAAATAAAAGCATTAAAAATAATAAATTTTACACAATAAAACACTTATAAACTTTTTTTTTTTTAATATAAATTTGGTTGGCGGAAAACTAATCCCTCAAATTGCCAGGTTATCCCACTATCGATTCAAGTAAGTCCCAAGTCGACCTATACCTTCATATAGGAAGCTGGAACGCTTAAGTCTTGTATTTCAAAAAATTTAGCATGTGACTAATGCACAACTTCAAAGAACCGTAATGCGGTACAGTTAGACGACGCCAAGCATTAACCAATGCAAAAGTGAGACGCAAATATCTCGAAGGCAGCGAAAAAAGAACGGCCTGATTGTCCTTAAGCAATAATGACAATGACGCGCGAGCATTATATTCAGAAATATTTAAAAAGCCACGAAAAGATCCACGTTTGCTGTATATTCAGGAATAGATAAAGAGCCAGGAATAGATAAAGAGCCAGGACTATATAAAGAGCCATGATTGTTTTATATTCAGAACTATAGATAAGGCGACGATTGCTTTATATTCAGGATTAGAGAAAGAGTCACGAATGCTTTAAATTAAGGATAGAGAGTAGAGTAGAGCCACGACTGCTTTATATTCAGGACTGGAGAAAGAGCAAAAATAATCTTCAGTAATGAAATTAAAATTTGTGCTTGTGCCTGAGTGCAAGCAAGTTTCCCCAATGTCGAGAAAATTCCAATGCAACCCAGGAACGAATTCTTTCAGTATTAAATATAATATTTAAATGTTAGAAAGTATTAAGGTTTAATTTTTAATAATATATTGTAAATAAATTATCTTTAACTTACCTTAATTGTATTCAGACCCCATATTATTTTAAAATTTTCGTTATAAATAAACTACATGTTTCGATGTTTTAGTACAGCACTTTCTTTTTTATACAAAACAGGCCATAGTGTAATAAAAAATACACTTTCTACAATTGACTTTTTTTGATTAATTTTATTGCAATATATTAATTTCATTTCATTTTCTTTATATATGATTTATTTTTTTAATTTTGTTAGAATATACTAATTTTCTTTATTATTTCATTAAAAAGACAAACAAAACAAACACACTCATACACTGTAAGGAAGGGACGAACGAACGGCAATAAAACTCAAATTTCTCAAAACTAAATTTGGAATTTTGTTAAATATTTTAATATAACAACATAAATAATGCAACAAATATTTCAATTTCATTATAATTTTATCACAATTTACTTAAACTTCCTATAACCACTCGCGCACACCTTTAACTAAAAGGAAAAACTAAAGAAACACACCAATTAGCACAAATTATCTAAGAGTAAAAGAGACAATGGTATGTAATCATAGTAAACAGCTTTTATTATACAATAACAGCACAAATAAAATGCTGAATATATCTCAATACTTTTTAAGCTCTAATACTTAAACGGCGGGAAACGGATAACGAAACTAAAGGAAATGAACAACTAACTTTCGTTAAGTGAAAAACTACATATAGATTTTGTTTTTAACAAATTTAACATTTTACATAATAATTCTTGTTAAAAAAATGTTTGAATTTAATTAATGAATAGTTTTTCTACAAGTGTGTTAACTTTTTTAATTCTTCACAACCGTTAAACGTTTCTATAGGACACCGAATTGACCAGTCACTCGCGCACGTCTGACTGCATCAAATTTTCTAAAGAGACTAATGAGAAAATATAACGAAGGTGTTTAAGAGAAGCTTTTTAATGGCAAGACTGATTTGTTAAAGAGACAAGTGTTACCATAAATTTAATATAAGGATTAAAAAAGGGATTATGGATTTTAGCAACTAGATAATAATAATATGTATATGTATGTACCTATTATTTGAATTCCTCGGGATTAAGAAACAAATAATTCCATCAAAATAATAACAAGCCATTTATTTATAATTCAAGAGTAAAATGTCAAATTTGTATGATAACGAAATATTATGTTTTTAGAGAATTTAAATCAAAACAAATTCTGAAAACAGAAAATTATTCTCTTTAATGTTAAAAGGAAATTGTAGCTAAAATTAAGGATTTAATTCAGAAATGCTGTGAATAAAAAGCTCTTATTTTAATTAACCCTCAACAAACAAAATATCTTATTCGCACCTACAAAATTGCAATTCATCGCTCCAGAGTATATTTTTTCAGAAAATTATTGGTTTTTTTAAATGATCATGGACAAAAGAAATCCGTGACTGTAAGTTGTTTTTTGAAACCTGTTGCTTATGCCGAAAAATGCATTCACGCAAATTTTTTCTTATAGTTCTAGAGAAGTCGTCAATACCGAATTTTGTTGAAAGATCCATTTAAATTGTAGTGGAGCTCTTAAATGTGTCTGCCACTGAGGCTCTGTAAATTAAAAAGGCCTCTTTACGGGTTAAGGCCCAACTATAATATGCATATGCTAGCTTAAGCAAATTGCAAAAGTTAACGAAAAGGCTGTCAAATGCATAACCAGTTCAGAATTAACTTTTAGGTGGCTACAATGACTTTGAAACTTTTTGTCCACAGTTGCTCATTTATGTTTAAAAAAAATGTTTTTATTTTAACAAAACCCCATTAAATGACTATATTTTATAAATATTATTATATTATTTTATAATTAAAAGAAAACTTCGTACCAGAAACGCATAATTTTTCCTTTTTTTAATTTATCGACAAAAGTACTAAAATGTACAGCTGTGGCAGCACTACATTGTAAATAATAATAAACGTTTACATATGTTTTGTTAATTTTCGTATTGTGGTTGCAAAAATGGAGAAAAAACTTAAAAATTTAAATAATATAAAAATATTAAAGTTAGCGCTTGAAGGCCTGCGCACATTAAAAGAAATATGTGAACTACACTGTAAAAGAAGAAGACGCTTTTGTTCTGTCAGAGAAATAAACCGCGACAGAAAGACATTTTTGTTAAAATAAAAAGGGCCTCTTTTATTGTAAAGGCACTTATTTGTTTCCGCATTTTCTATTAAATTTAAAATAAATATATTTTCTTCCATTTTGTTCAAAACACAAACAAACAACAACAACCAGCTGATTCCGTACAGAATGTGCGATCAGTTTCGCTTTTTGCTTAAGCAAATGACAGTTGAAAAACTTAACGAAAAGTTTCGTTAAGTACATTATAGTTTACCACATACAATTTATATGTATTCGCAGGGTTGCTTAAGCTAGAATATGCACATTATAGTTGGGCCTTTATTTGTTTACGTTTTAGATCGTATGCAAACATTTTATAAGTTCCATAGGTTCGAATATGGCCTAATACTTTGTAGGGCATCTTTCATAAGCAAATCAAAATATATACAGTCTCTTCATCTAGTGAATAAGCTTACGCTGTTCCTCTTTGCACCTGATCTTAATCTTTTGTTTCATAAAATATTTTCAGAACTTATTAATTCCTAAAAACTAACCGTGAAAAACTAACAATGAATTTAATTTCACGTTCTAAATTATTGTCCTGCTTAAGTTGCCTATTAATTTCGATTAACCACAAATATAGGAAAATATTTAGAAATAATGCTGATAATGCCACAGGTTACAAATTGTGTAAAAGTGTGCTAAACTAATGTCCACTACTGTATATTATATGATATCACTAGAAAAGTTTGTAATAAAAAAAGAGGTGTGTGGCAACAATTATGCTGCACAATGTTTTGTTTTTGTTTATTTTATTGACGTCTGTTACGTTTGTAACTTTTCTATAACTACATATACGTACGTACGTTACATTACGTTGCGTTTTTCTTAAAACAACGTTCGCATAACGAGGCCTTTAGTTGCACATTTCTTTAAGTTTCGTTATACATTTCCCACCAATTTAGTTTTTAGGAATTAATAAGTTCTGAAAATATTTTATGAAACAAAAGATTAAGATCAGGTGCAAAGAGGAACAGCGTAAGCTTATTCACTAGATGAAGAGACTGTATATATTTTGATTTGCTTATGAAAGATGCCCTACAAAGTATTAGGCCATATTCGAACCTATGGAACTTATAAAATGTTTGCATAGGATCTAAAACGTAAACAAATAACCCGTAAAGAGGCCTTTTTAATTTACAGAGCCTCAGTGGCAGACACATTTAAGAGCTCCACTGCAATTTAAATGGATCTTTCAACAAAATTCGGTATTGACGACTTCTCTAGAACTATAAGAAAAAATTTGCGTGAATGCATTTTTCGGCATAAGCAACAGGTTTCAAAAAACAACTTACAGTCACGGATTTCTTTTGTCCATGATCATTTAAAAAAACCAATAATTTTTTGAAAAAATATACTCTGGAGCGATGAATTGCAATTTTGTAGGTGCGAATAAGATATTTTGTTTGTTGAGGGTTAATTAAAATAAGAGCTTTTTATTCACAGCATTTCTGAATTAGATCCTAAATTTTAGCTACAATTTCCTTTTAACATTAAAGAGAATAATTTTCTGTTTTCAGAATTTGTTTTGATTTAAATTCTCTAAAAACATAATATTTCGTTATCATACAAATTTGACATTTTACTCTTGAAATATAAATAAATGACTTGTTATTATTTTGATGGAATTATTTGTTTCTTAATCCCGAGGAATTCAAATAATAGGTACATACATATACATATTATTATTATATAGTTGCTAAAATCCATAATCCCTTTTTTAATCCTTATATTAAATTTATGGTAACACTTGTCTCTTGAACAAATCAGTCTTGCCATTAAAAAGCTTCTCTTAAACACCTTCGTTATATTTTCTCATTAGACTCTTTAGAAAATTTGATGCAGTCAGACGTGCGCGAGTGACTGGTCAATTCGGTGTCCTATAGAAACGTTTAACGGTTGTGAAGAATTAAAAAAGTTAACACACTTGTAGAAAAACTATTCATTAATTAAATTCAAACATTTTTTTAACAATAATTATTATGTAAAATGTTAAATTTGTTAAAAACAAAATCTATATGTAGTTTTTCACTTAACGAAAGTTAGTTGTTCATTTCCTTTAGTTTCGTTATCCGTTTCCCGCCGTTTAAGTATAAAAGCTTAAAAAGTATTGAGATATATTCAGCATTTTATTTGTTCTGTTATTGTATAATAAAAGCTGTTTACTATGATTACATACCGTTGTCTCTTTTACTCTTAGATAAATTGTGCTAATTGGTGTGTTTCTTTAGTTTTTCCTTTTAGTTAAAGGTGTGCGCGAGTGGTTATAGGAAGTTTAAGTAAATTGTGATACAATTATAATGCAATTGAAATATTTGTTGCATTATTTATGTTGTTATATTAAAATATTTAACAAAATTCCAAATTTAGTTTTGAGAAATTTGAGTTTTATTGCCGTTCGTTCGTCCCTTCCTTACAGTGTATGAGTGTGTTTGTTTTGTTTGCCTTTGTAATGAAATAATAAAGAAAATTAGTATATTCTAACAAAATTAAAAAAATAAATCATATATAAAGAAAATGAAATGAAATTAATATATTGCAATAAAATTAATCAAAAAAAGTCAATTGTAGAAAGTGTATTTTTTATTACACTATGGCCTGTTTTGTATAAAAAAGAAAGTGCTGTACTAAAACATCGAAACATGTAGTTTATTTATAACGAAAATTTTAAAATAATATGGGGTCTGAATACAATTAAGGTAAGTTAAAGATAATTTATTTACAATATATTATTAAAAATTAAACCTTAATACTTTCTAACATTTAAATATTATATTTAATACTGAAAGAATTCGTTCCTGGGTTGCATTGGAATTTTCTTGGCATTGGGGAAACTTGCTTGCACTCAGGCACAAGCACAAATTTTAATTTCATTACTGAAGATTATTTTTGCTCTTTCTCCAGTCCTGAATATAAAGCAGTCGTGGCTCTACTCTACTCTCTATCCTTAATTTAAAGCATTCGTGACTCTTTCTCTAATCCTGAATATAAAGCAATCGTCGCTCTATCTGTAGTCCTGGGGGCTAATTCTGGCAGTCGTATACGATCGAATACTTACTCGTGAGTTCGAGTTTTTTTTAACTTTTGGGATTTTATTAGTCGTTATCGAATAATATGTATCGAAATTTCTAATGACAGGGGGGAAATTTCGATACATATTATAGATGTAGATGTGATTGGGCTTCATTTACCACTCATTTAAGATGAAATTTGTTTGGTTCCTTGCATAATTCATACACTTATGATCGGTAAACCCCAATTTCGTGAGGACTTTTGTATGGGGGCCAAGTGTAATAATGGACCGATTAACACCAGTTTCAATCTCATCCATCCTTTGGCCGAAAAAATATCACGTACCAAATTTTGTCGAAATATCTTCAAAATTGCGAATTGTACTCTGCGCACATGCTTAACATGGACAGCCAGCCAGCCAGACGGACGGACGGACGGACATCGTTAAATTGACTCAGAAAATGATTCTGAGTCGATCGGTATACTTTAAGGTGGGTGCTGGACCAATATTTCTGGGCGTTACAAACATATGCACAAACCCAATATACCCTCCCCACTATGGTGGTGTAGGTTATAAACAGTGTTGACCATATAGCAAAATGTGTAAAGCAAATTAAATAAAATAGAAAGCAAAAGACAGAATTTAAATGTTATGATCATTTATGCATCAAAAGTTGCTAAATGTAACAATAATATTATATTTTATATTAATAATAATGAGTGAAGTTTATTAGCATGTCTGGAATCATGTACATATGTTTTTGATGTTTCATAAATAAAACGCTACTTTAAGCAAGTAAGAGTGATATATTCGGCTATGCCGAATCTTATATACCCTTCACCTTTGTTGTGGATGCATAATTATATTGTTGATGAATTTGTTCGTAACATTATTAATACACTTTGTTTGATCAACGCCATGCAAATTTATATTGTTGATGAATTTGTTCGTAGCAATATTAATACACTTTGTTTGATCAACGCCATGAATTTGTTCGTACTTTTACTAATAATCGTTGATAAAAAGTTTTTTATAGAATTTATCATAATAAAAAATTTCAAATTAATTCAATAAATATTTGGAACAAAAACGAAATTCTTAACTTGGTGCGTTTTTTTCTAAATGGTGCGCTTTTTTCTCCATTTTGGTGCGTTTTGAAATTTCAAAGTTGACAACGCTGTCTAGCACAATGCCATTTGGCCGTTGCTACACGTACAGTGATGCTTTCTAGCATTTTTGATTAAATCGCTATTATTATTTTTTAGTTCTTTTAAATACAGCGAAATTGTGGTGAGTTTTAGAAATTCATCCAAATACCGTTATTGGAAAATTTTCAAGGCCAATAAAATTGTTTGTCATCCTCAAAGTAGGCAATAAATAATATGTTGTTTTTTACAATTTTACGGGGTGGTTCAAGTTGACAACGCTGTTCGTCAGTCATGTTGTCCCGTCGCGTCGTCGTCGCTGCCGTGCTGTGCGGTTTTTAGTTGGGAATTGAAGAAAATCTGCGAACTTAAAAAAAACGAATACGGGAATTTTGCAGAAAATTTTGTCATCTCAAAAAGGTGCGCCCTCTATGGGCTGCTGGCGTTCAGTAAGTAGCTTTTATAAAGTAAAACAGAGTTGTTTGTTTGTTTTTTGCAGTTTTGGTTTGTGCGAAAAAAAGAATAGAGAATGAGAGAAAACAGATGAAGAGAGAGAGAGAGAGATAGAATCAAACAAAAATCATCACATCATCATAGCTGCCAGATTTGAATGATTTAAATCGGTAATTTGTAGTTTTTTTTCATTTCAAAATAGCCAAAATGATTTAACTATTTTCCTGAATTTATTCATAAAAAAATTTCCTACATCCAACAAAATTTTAAATATACATACATACGAATATTGTTGAAAATTTTCTAGTATAAAAAGAAAATACGACTGACTTTAAAAATGAAGTAAGTAAGTAGTGTGTAAAGTAACATTGTTTAAAGACAAAAAATAATGTTTAAATTTTCAAAATGAAAAATAATAATCTATGATAATAACAAAAACAAAAAATGATAGATTATAATTAAATAAAGCAAGTGGCATCACCATTAAAAAATATCAGTGTTACAAACAAGACTGTCTGTACATTTTCAATTCAATATTTATTTATCTCAATTACCTATATAATTGATTATGATGTCTTTTAATTATTGACAAAATTGTTGAGTTTAAAATTTCAAATAATTATTATGAGTCAGGATAGTAGAAATTACTTATTTTTATTGGTTAACAAACATGAAAAGCCATTTAATAGATGATTTCAGTGAATTAAATAAAAAAAATTAAATTCAACGGGGAAGTTCCATAGAAATTTTTGCTATTTTATTAACAAATACCAAATAAATTTAAATAAAAAACTCAAAATGTTTTTTAAAACTTTTTTTGACATTGAATTAAATCTGAATTAATTTATGTATGGGGACATTTTTGGAAGATCTCCCGAATAGATCTTTTTATACTAACCTGCGTCTTACAGTCCTAGTAGAAACTCCAATTTCTAACTCGGTATTATAATAGATGCGGCAGACTTGAAAGGATCTTGGGTTGATAACAACTTTATTAACATATATAATTATCTTCTTTAACAGATGTTTTTTACGTGGCCTGCCTCGTAATGAATGACTCCTTCCCTTTAAAGAATTAAACACAAAGTTCTGTAATCTTCTAATAGCTGAGGCGATTTGACGTTGACTTTGCTCCTTATATTTTAATGTTAGAATTAGGAGAGAATGCTCATCACTATTTAAACAAACACTTCTTAATATTAATTTATGTTTTAAACTTTATAACTGTTTTTTACCGTTGGCCCTTTTTTTGTCCGTACTAACAATATTATTTGTAATGTAAAAAACGATTTCTTTGCCATATTACTTTAATTTAAAAAGCGTTGCCAGATTGTAGCTTAGAACTTCGAAATCATTGCTTAAAAAAATACTTTTGAGAACATCGATACATATTTTCCATATTCTATTGTCCGTATTTTATAAAAATATATTTTACACGAATTTTATTATTGACTGTTTTTAAAATTTGAAAATACAGCTTTTTTATTTTATCGGGTTTTTGACGATTTTTTCCGAAATTCACCTGGCAGCTTTGCTTTAAATATGTAATTAAAGGCCAAGTACGTTTAATGAACGTGAAAAATCTCTTTTTTAGAGAGGAGAGAGATAAGTTTTGTGGGGCAACAAAAATGAAATAAAAGATAGACAGGAATTAAGAATAACAAAAAGCGTAGTAGAATATAAAAAATATTGTGTTGTTGTTTTTATTAAAATCAAATGAAGCTTTTTGTCCCCTTCTAATGCATATGATATTTAGGTTAGTGTAGGAATAATAAAAAGGAACAAAATTAGGTTGATTTAATTGTCATTTATGCTTTGTGCCATTTGTTCTTGACGAATTGTTGTTTCTTTTTTAAGGGGGGGGGGGGGGGAGGATGGTGTTTGATCTACTAAATAAAGAGAGGAGTATAGTGTATAAGAATTTAGGGGTATAATTTGTTGTTGTCGTTATTATTGTTCTTGTTAATATGAGTAAAATTAGGTATTTTTTGTGCTGTTTTTAGTAACAGTTTAGGCCTTCGCCTTTACCTTCGTCTAAAATGTTGAGTGCTTTTTGGTTTTTTAGTGTTTAGTGAGGTGTTTTGAGGAAATTATCAAAAATAAAAACGCTATTTTTTAATTTATTTGCAAAATTGTTGATATAATTAAGAGTATATATAGAGAATATTTAAAATAATTTTTTTAAGAAAAAATTAAAAAGCAAACGCAAAAGAAATTGAAAGTTTTAAGATTTATACTAAATTTAGCTAGTTCTAATATGTGGTAATGTTGCGCTGGTTGTTGTTGTCTCTATTTAGTCGGTCGGTATGTCAGCTTGTTTCTATTGTCGAAATTCGTTTTGAGAGCAACAGCAGCAACACACCAAGTGCGTTGTTGGCCTACAGACCTAATTTCCTTTTAGTAGTGCACAACAGCTAATCATCAGCTACTAGGTACCAAAAAAAAAAAAAGCAACAAGAAACCCACAACAAAACAAACTACCGAGACTGTCGAATACAAGCCGCAAAGAATAACGTCAAAAAATCAGATACATTTTCCTGCAAATATCGAAAAGTGTTTATAATAAAATGTTAAATCAAAGAAAATGCTAAAAAAAAATCGCAAAAAGCAAGTGTTAAAAATTTATTAAAATTAAATAAAAATTTATTTAAAATGTAAATAATTTAAACCAAGTAAATGTCACACATATAAAGTTTAAAATACAGCAGTTTTTAATAAAAACGTCTAACAAATATAAAACAAGAAAGAATAAGCAAGCAACGGTATTTTTGAGACAAAACGTTGTTAATTTAAAACATACATATGTACTTACATATATACAAAAAAAAATCTAAATTTTATTTAAATTAAATTTAAAAAAAAGTTAAAATATATTCTAATTAAATTAAAACAATAAATAAAAGTTCTAAACTAATAAATACCCTACAAAACAAATAATTAAAACCTTTTGAAACCTCATCATTAACTACAAACAGTTTTTTAACTCTCCCTCTCGCAAAAAAAAAAAAGAACAAAAACAACCAAACACACAAAATAAAAGCTCTTTTATTTAATTTCACATGTTGCCTTCTTTTGGGATTTAATTAACTAGAAAATACCTAATAAAACTAAAACATTTACTTAAAAACCCCTTAGCAGATAAAATAATAACTAAATTTATGAAATAAAAAATAGTGCAAAATTCATTTTAAAAATAGAGAGCAAGCCAGGCAATCAGTTTATAATTCTTTTTAAGAGTGTGTGTCTCCATCTGTAACTGTGTTTTTACCCCGCTCCCTTTTGGCAAATCAAACAACAAACTAAAATATTATTTCAGTTCTTAGTATAGCAAAACAAAATAACGCAAAAAATAATATAAAAAAAATCTCTAAAAGTTTAGTGTATTATTGTGTCGCCATCATCATCCTCATCATCATCTGTGAAACGTTGTTGTCGTAGTCGTCGTCGGTCGCGTTTTATTGTTGTTGTTTGAATATTTTTAATTCCTATTTTGTCGTATACGCCGTGTTGTGTGTTGTTTTTTTCTTCTTCTACTTGTCTGCTATGTACTTTTTTGCATTTTGTGAATTATCGTTGGTTTATTATGGCCATGGTGGTTAACTTAAGGCCCGTTTTATTGTGGATTTTAGTTAACAAAGCATTTTGAGGGCAGAAAAGAATCGCCGATTTATTATTGATTAAAACTAAAGGTAAGTTATTATTTTATTTTAGTAATTAGTTATACGGAAGGTAGTCCTATGTATATTAAAGATTTTCTAAATCAACAACCCGGATTAAGGGGTTTTCCATAGAAAATATAATTACACTAAAGACTTTAGACTATGATAACATTTGAACTTCTATTAACATTAGAATTTAATATCTATGCTTTATTTTCCTGTCAATGACATTACATATTATTGTTAAAGTACAAAGAAAATCCAGTAATTCTCCAAAAATAAGACGAAATTCACAAACATGATTTTTTTACAAATGACATTTTAGTAAGGTTCACATTTCTTTCGGGCATAGATTAAGGTTTTCAAAACAGCATTTCGTTTTGTAAACCCAGTTTTGGCATTTTAGAATATATGGCCTAAATAAACTATATAAATTTGACCGAGAAAATACATTGATTCCAAACTGTGTCTGCCTGTGTAGGTATGTTGTTGTTGTTGTAACAGCTAGAACTAATTAATTTTTAATTTTTTTAATCCGGGGGTTCTGCAGTGAGGTCCTGACCAAGAAACTGGGCAACTTCTTCTGGATTGGTTCATAAATCCATTGGACAAAGTGAAGTGTGGTTGGCTGGGCAATTGAAGATGTGGTTGGTGTCGTGAGGACCCTGGCAACATGCAGGGCATAGGTTGGGGACGGCACGGTCTATGCGGGACCAAAAGGCGTTAAGTCTATTGCTCCATCCCTGTGTTGCTGTTTAAGTAATAAAATAAATCTGAGGATATTTTAAACAAGACCAATATTATGATATTTTAGTTTTCAAATACGTTTATTTTCAAGCCCAAAAGCGTGGCCCTGTTTAAAATATAAACTCTAATGCTTGGTTGGCCGCATGTAAAATTTTGTCCCGATCGGACCAGACGTTTACAAATGGCTGATTTACTTAAAAAAATTGATTTTACTATTGATTTCTGTTTTCTGAATAATATTCTAGAAAGTTTGAATTTTGAAGCTATAAAGTATATATATTCTGGATCCTTATAGATGCGGAGTCTATTAAGCCATGCCCGTCTTTCTGTACCCTTCCCTTCTCATGATGGTGAAGGGTAAAAAAACGAAGTGTGCATTGTATTATCATTATAAATACATTTAAAGAAAATAGAAAAAAAAAAATATCTGAAAATATAGAGGTTGTCCGAAACTTTGGTCTATAAATCGGATTCTATTGGACCGATTTAGTCCATTTTCAATATCAAACATTACGGTGGTGTTTGGTAAAAATTTCATTGTGGACGGACATGGCTATCGTCTTAGAGAATTATAAGTATGCAGAATATATAGCCTTTGGATCTACGACCAATATTTCGATGTGTTCTAAACGGAATGACAAACTTAATATACCCCCATCTTTTTGGTGGTGGGTATAATAACGGGTCATACTGTTCACAAAACAGCATAGATACCTACATATGTATGTATATGAAATGTGCTAAGCCCGTCCGTCTATGTCCGCCGCTGTATATATGAAAACGTTAGTTTATTTCATTAGGAGTTTAGTTAATCTTAGATTAACTTGAATATTACATACATACATACACTACATACATATGTGCATACGTACACAATGTGGCCTTTTGTATAACGTCACATAGTACATATCTTAATAAATTCTATCCGACTCCAGCCAAAAGCTTGGCCAACTCTGTGTGACTAAGGGCCAGTTTTTAGGATAAGGATTAAACTTGGTTTGTTAGTGGTTTACTTAAACTTTAATAACATTCAAACTTTTTTTAATCCACCTAGTCGTTTTTCAGTGGTAGTTTAAGAAACGTCAAATTATGTGATGTTACTATATTCTAAACATATGTAATAAAAATATGGTATCGTTAAAAATTTCTTATATAAATTTGGTAGCATTATAAAATTTCTTTAAAACATAAACAAATAAAAGCGGCAAAAGAAAAAAAACATTGTAAAATCAAAGCAGCAAAAGAAAAAACCAATAAAAAATCATAAAAATTAACAAGGTTGATACAAATAGTTTAAACTTCGAAAGAAATAGAAATTTATTATAATATTATTATAATTTATTTTATGTTATAAGGTAAAACTTAAAACAATCAGCTCTTTTATTTTATAGTACTTTTAAACAGCTGATATGTTTTGACAAATATGAATCGAGTTTAAACGTCCATTCTTGAAGAATTAAACGCCAATTAAAACAAAGTAAACTACATCCTAAAAACTTAATTTGAAGTTGAAACTAAGTTAAAACAATAAACATGGTTGAACTACATCCTAAAAACTGGCACTAAATACTATTAGCACTAGTTCCCCTACGAATTATAAAAAATACTCAACATATTCGCATTTTGCACAACAGATGAACAACATAAAACTATATGTAACTTTATGTGATTCTCGACTGCTCTTGCTGCGTCTGGCTGTTTGTGTCAGCAGCCTACGAGAACACAAAAAGCACATTAAAAACAAGTAAGAAAGTATAGTCAGTTAAGCCCGATCATATAATATCCTACACCCAGTATACGTGTAAAACAGTTTTTCAGAAATGGGCGTTATATGGGAGATGTAACCTATTGTGGACCGATCATCTAGACCCTGATTACCGTTCGACATAAATACTTTTAAACGATTTATGGAGCTCAAAGTAAATTACGGAGAGGGTCTTATATGGAAGAGTCGACCAATTATTGACCGATCATAATGAAATTGTACCGTATTATTTTTAGACATATGAAATATATTTTCGTTCAATATTATTTGGATACCAACATTTTTGAGAGAGTTATGCTCTTTAAAGTGATTTTCGGAAGTGGGCCTTGTATGGGAGCTACGAGTAATTATGGACCGATCCGAGCACAAAATTTGTAGATGTGATTTGGCTTCATTTACCACTCATTAGTGATTAAATTTGTTTGGATACTTGCATAATTCAAACATTTATGATCAGTAAACCCCAATTTCGAGAGAACATTTGTATGGGGGCCAGGTGAAATAATGGACCGATTTCCACCAGTTTCAATCCCATCCATCCTTGGGCCGAAAAAATATCACGTACCAAATTTTATCGAAATATCTTCAAAATTGCGACCTGTACTCTGCGCACAGGCTTTACATGGACAGCCAGCCAGACGCATATCGTTAAATCGACTCAGAAAGTGATTCTGAATCGATCGGTATACTTTAAGGTGGGTGTTGGACAAATATTTCTGAGCGTTACAAATATCAGCACAAATCCAATATACCCTGCCCACTATGGTGGTGTAGGGTATAACAATCTCACAACACACAGCTCCCACGTTTGTGTATCTAAATTACCCCCACGAAAGAACAGGAAAAAAACATCTGCAAAAAACTTTGAGAAAAAAACAGAAAGTACAAAAAAAATAAGAAAAAAATCACATAAAATATTCTCCATTGTGCTAGGAATTCGTAGAAGTTAAATAAATGTGGTAGAGAACAAGAAAATTGCACAAAAAACAGACAGCAGCAGTAGCTAAAACCTAAAAAAGTGCGAATATAAAAAAAGTGAAACAAAAACTAAAATTGTACGCCAACAACAACCAAATAAATCGCACTGAGAAAATCAAATCTCCTAGAATTATTCGATTGCATTTGTAAAGGTGCTATCAGACGGGATGTATTTTTCATATGTACAATCATATTTTCCATCTGTAAAAGTTGTACACATCGTGTGATACATATGAAACTTTGCATGTGTAAAATACGCGTGGAAATACATATGTAATTTTTTCGATTAGAACACGCTCTATTTTCCTGTGACAAACATAAACAAAACAGCTAGGTAGTTTATTTTGAAACAAAATTGTTTGAACAAATATATTGTAGAGAAAATGGATAATGAACATGGAAAATTAAGTATTTTTCGATTTTTAATAAATTAAATTATGTTTACTATATTTATTGCAGTTAGTTTGGCCAAAAGAAGCAATTCTTGAAATTTATACACGTTACAAAGTTTGCTTTTGTTTACATTTATAGGTTATGTCATATGGAAAAACATAAGCAGGTGTGATAGCAAAAATTATGAATCGTACCTACATATGTAAAATGGTACGTATGGTAAGAAAAGTGACAGTACATACTTATGCAAAATACATCCCGTCTGATAGCACCTTAACAAAAAGCATTATTTTTGCTCATTTCTAATTTACTCGCCTTCACTCGCTGCTGGTTTTGAATTGAAAGTTTTTTTGCTTTTGTTTTTCTGTATGAGTCGTTTATTATCGTTTGTTGGTTTTGTTCGAGATTACGTTTGTTAATGATCATTATAATCTTAATGATGACAATGACAGTCGTGGTAGGAGAGGCAGTAGTGCAAGCAAGCATGTGTTTTGTTATTTTCAGTATTGTTGTTGTTGTTTGCTTAGTATGGCATAAGTTTGAGTACATAGTCAAAATGGTTGGATGAATGGTTTTTGCAAAAAAACTAAAATTAACCTTTTGTAGAAACAGTGCTGTCAATGTAGCAGTGAACATAAGAATTATTTTTAAAAGGAAACGGCTTAAATTTAGGGTTTTCAAAACAAGTTCAAGTTTATTATTCCAAAAATTTTTTTCTTTTTACAAGTTTGTTTAAAACTAACAATATTTATTGTATGTATATTTCCTTACATACTATTGTATTTTACAAGGACTTATCAAGTAATTTTTGTTAAATATGAATGGTTTTACCATTAAATCTAATATTTGTACATACCTATTATACAGTCACCCCAAAAATTGAGTGCTCACTCAACGTTTCAAAATCAAAATACATTTTTCTCCCATATTTGGTTTTTTACATTAAATAAAACTTTTAAATTTTATCATTTACTTAGAAAACTACAATTTTACCCACAAGTGTAATATGCACTTGTTGTAATTTGTTATGTATAGGTAGGTAGGTAGGTAGGTAGCTAGGAAGGCTGGTGTGAGTTGCCTCACACCCTCACCCAGAGACCAATACGGTCCATTGCGATGCCTTAGGAAAAGTAGTAGTAGTACATAGAGTGAAATGAAAGCTAAGGTATAATTACAAAAACAAATACGAGTATATTAAAAAATTTTGGATCAGGATCAGGAAAAAAAATCTTGAAAAAAAAATTTTAAAAAGTCATTAGGAAATTGGTGAAATTGTAAAAAGACCATACTCAACGGTAAAAAAATAGTTCACAAGTTTAATAATACAGGAAAAGTAAAAATATCCCACGATCTGGTCGTCCAAAAATTTGAAGTGAAACTGAAAGGCGATATATTGTCCGTGAAATTGAAAAGAACCCTAAGACAAGAGCAACAGAAATTACAAAGTTTTTTTTTTAATTTATCATTTGCCAAATGATAAATTCTGCCCGCCATGTGTTGTATGATACCGGTTATCTTGCAATACCTGTACTTATCATGAAAGCGTCAAGCCTTTCAAAATCTATAGCCCCATATATTGAACTATAGGCAGGTCAACGGTAGATACCATCAGGTCCAAATTTGCGCCTCAAACCCAGGCAAGCAACTAGAATTCGTCTCTCCCATATCCTAAGCCGTTCCATCTGATCAGAAGATATTCTGAACCAAATCGAAAATTTTTTTATCCTACAACCAAAATTGGCACGTTTAGTTCGTTCCAAGACATGCTCAATGTGATGATAAAATTTAAAGAGACAAAAATGTTTGATATGTAATGCAAAGTATAATTATGAGATAATTAGAAAATAAATATTTTGCAAAAGATTTTTTTAAAGAGAAAAAAAAACTAAATTAAAATTTCGCTTATAGTTCATTTAGCGATATAGTCCAAAATACACGTTTTTACATTCATCTATAAGTGAAATTCATACAAAATATTAACGATATAGTCCATGAGCGATATAATCATATTTGACATGTCACCTATGTGTGGTTATTATTTAGGATATTACCATTAACATTTAGGTAATATTACATATCAATTTAAGCTACAAACCAATAAAATGTACTAAAAATCAAATGGTAAAATACAACAGTGTGTTTATTTTGAAATTTTTGTTTTTTAACGATATTTAATCAATATATTGCCTTTTGGCGCACAAAGTATTTATGTATTTGTTTATAACGTATACATATGCATACATACTATACATATATAAATGAAATAAATCTGTTTTCTTTTTTATATCCGATTTTGTTTATATGCTATATCGTGGCATATCAAAAAATTAGTCTTATAATCATATTAGCGATATAGTCACAACATTGCGTGCAACTAAGCGATGTGACTATAAGCGAAAAGTAATGTAATACAAAAAACCATAGAACTAGTAAAATCTGGAAATATTTATTTTGTTCACTAGCAGAATTAATACCCGTAACAGTTTCTTCAAGGGGTTGGTAATGTGGAATAATATCACCATCATCTGGTCTAACGTTATAGTGCAATTCACCTACCTTCTCCACCACCACGCCAAATTGCCATTTGTTTTTAGAAAGATAATCCCGTGTATGTATATACATATGTACATATGTATAAATGAATGTCTGTCTACATGTTTGTGCTTAATAGAAGGCCAAAACTGCGACTCTGGAAGGAATACTAGGCTATATGAAGTTTTGATTGGACAAACGGGAGTGGCACCGCCCATATAACACTAACATATAAATCGCCATAGTTTGGGCATTTTTTGACCTATGTCAATGATATGTGGTACATATGGTATTGGAATAATTAGGAATACGTACCAAGAAAAAAGTGAGTGTTACCACGCCCCTTTTTAGGCAAATTTAAAATCGTAATATAGTCTTAACTACTGGACCGATCGTCATTAAATTTTCACAATGGCATATTCTTATTAAATAATAATTTAATTTATAATA
This sequence comes from Bellardia pandia, assembly GCA_916048285.2. Taxonomy (NCBI): domain Eukaryota; kingdom Metazoa; phylum Arthropoda; class Insecta; order Diptera; family Calliphoridae; genus Bellardia; species Bellardia pandia. Next base: position 92,165,079 of record OU696531.1, on the reverse strand, counting down.
TTCGTATGAAATAATAAATTCTTGACTATATAAAGTTGTGAGTGGTCAAAGGGGCGTGGCCTCGCCCCTAAAACCCAAACTTAAAATCGTCATATCTTGGTAATTTTTTGGCCAACAGCGACAGAATTTTAATATATTTAAAATAAATTGTGTATTTTTTGTAAAAAACAATGTAAATTAGAACAATTAAAAATTAAAATTTAAAGTAAAATGAATAAATTGTAAAATAGTTATAAGATAAAGTATTCAAAATACTACTAAGTAAATAATAATAATTTGCTATATACAATATTGGCACGAAGAGGAATACGTACCAAAAGAAAAGTGAGCAGAGCAGCTTTGACTCAGGAATACTTATTACATGATAATATTTTTCGACCATGCACACTTCTGCACCTACTTTTTTACTATGTTTATTAACAGCTTTACCACAAAGGGGATAGCGAAGCACACCGGGTTCAGCTAGTTATTTATAAAATTCTATAGCAATTTTATTTTCCCTGAAGATGCTACACATTGTTGTAGCGAAATATTGGAATCAATAAAAAAAAATAAAAAAAAAAAATTGACCTTAAGCTCAAAACAAAATCATTTTTAGTGAAGATATAAAGGTCGAACAATGAGTAAAATAATCTAAAATATTTTCCTTTAATTTCTAAAAGTATTAGGCCAATAACCGAATATAAGATAACTTCTTTTATTTTCAATAGTTTGTAATCCTTTAATGTATTGTTTTCCCTGCGGGTAACAATTTGTTATTTTTGCAAATTCAAATAAAAAAAAACGCTTAAATATAAAAAACTAAAACCGGTCTAATTGTCACCTCTGTTTGTATGATGCAAGAAAGCAGACTTAGCCCCGGTTTACATGATGATTTTAACGACGTCGTTTTTAAGACGTTGCTTTTGGTTTGTGGGCGAGCGTGTTGTGAAGCAAGCGGGGTAGAGAAAAAGACACGTTTTCTGTTTTCATGTTGTTTTTTCATATTTCTCTTTACACTCATTTCTGTTTTTGTTGTTCCGTTTTATTCTTGTTCTTATTTTGAATTGAAAGGTTCGTTTAGGAATTCAACACGTAAAAATAAAATAAATAAATAAGGTGAATATTTTTGTAAACAAGAAAAATAATTATTTTGTTTGGATTTCTTTAATTATTTATTTATATGTGTGATGTTTTTAGTGCGTACATTGTGTCCATAATTTAAAATTATTTGTTAAAAGACAAAGAACATTTTTTAATACGAACAATAAACTAAATAAAGATTTGTAAAAAAACGACGTCGAAAAAACAACGTCGATAAATGCAAACAAATTTGCGGATCATCTTCAAAAGAGAATTCATAAAAAAACGACGTCGTAAAAATCATCATCTAAACCGGGCCTTAGAAGAAGGAAAAGAATGACAGCAGAAGAAAAAGCTTTTTTCAGACGTACTACAGCAGCTGTGTGTATTTCTGTTGTTGTTGGTTTTCTTACTGTAGCGGAAATTTCAATTTCATTTCTTTGTCGTATTTGTTGTTGCTAATCTTGTCTGTTACTGTTTTTTTTATTGATGTCTCGCAAACGGGGTGCGGCTAATTGTTTGGAATTTCTTTCCCCATTCCACTAGAAAGAACTAGGTGCTTTCAGTGTTTTTTATTTATTTTTTATCTTTCTTATATCCTGCTTTTTATGTTTAGTTTGTTTTAGTTTTCATTATTTTTATTGTCTTTTAGTTTTATTGTACTTTAAGAGTATGTATATTCTTAATATTTTTTATTGTTGTTCCTTTTTGTAACTTATTTCTCTGTGAGTGCGAATGTTTATATTTGTTTATGCAAGCAAAAATAGTTTAGTATGTCAGACATATGTACATACATACGTATGTAAATGGGTACAAAATGTAGCATATTGTTGTCTCTTTCTTTCGTTTTTTGAAAAGCACTTTTGCTTTCGCTTTCAACTGGTTTTTATTTTCATTATCAAGTTTTGTTGTTGTTTTTTTTTTGTATGTGTTTGCTTTTAAACTTGTTGTGGCTTTTGTTTTGGTTTGCTGATAATTTTTTGTTGTGTGTTTATTTTTTGTTTGTATAGCAAGAACGTCATTGACGCATGCGCAACTGTTAAATAACTTTCGGTATCGATGTTGCCATATTATTTGTTGTAAAGTTTAGTGTTCAAAATAAGCTCTTTTTAATGATGTTGTTTAGCAACAATATAAACAGTCGATGGAACAATAATAAGCACGTTAACAAAACATTTTTAAAAGAATTTAAAATTTTAGACCTATTAATTTTTTTTAATCAATTGTAAATAAATTAAGCAATATTTTGCCTTAAAATTATGATCTTGCTAACGAAGTTGTGATACTGAAAACATTTTCAAGATTTTTTTTTAATTTGAAAGTCATTTAATGTAGGTAAATGTTTGTTTTAAAATCTGTAACTATAATTTAAATACATTTTTGAAAGTCTGTCTTTATTTTAGTAAAATAAACTATGTACATAGGTACCTGCAGTGGCGGACTTAATTTTTGGCTCAGTAGGTAAGCATTTTTAAACAAAACAAAAGAATTAGGTATACAGAAAATTAATACATATGTAGGTATTATTAGTTTTTGTTTACTAATATACAGTGAAGGACTAAAGTCTACATGCAATACCATGTAATGGGATTGTGAAAAAAGCACTTAGTTATTCAAAAAATAAATGATACAGTTTTTTTCGAAAATCATTTTTATTGAAAAAAAAATAAAAGTTAACAATTAATTTGTCCTTAACAAAAAAAAATAAAAAAAAAAATATGGTAGGATATCAAAAGTTTACATACAGTTCAGTCTTAACAAGAGAATACTACGTTTTAGTATTTAGTTGGTCCACCACCATTATCTATTACAGCCTGCAGGCGTCGTGGTATGGATAAAACCAAATTGTTCATCTGTTCCATAGTCAATTTGCTCCATGCCTCCGTTAATGCTTTTTTATGATGTGGCATCTGTAATTCGGCTTTCACGAATATTTCGCTTCAAAAGTTCCCACACATGTTCTATAGGATTTTAATGCGGACTTTGTGGAGGACTCTTGAGTTGCCTGGGCGCGTAATATAGAAGCCATTCCTTTACAATTAGTGCAGTATGCTTGGGGTCATTGTCTTGTTGGAAAATCCAACCATCTCCAAGATCCAAGCATTCCACAGATGGCTTCAGATTTTATATTGGTATCGGTCCATATTGCCTTCAACAAAAACCAACTTGCCAACGCCAGATGCCGCCATACCACCCCAAACCATAACGCTCCCACCGCCATGCTTAACAGTTGGCAATAAGTTTTCGATCTGCATAGCCGCATTTCTTATCCTCCATAATTTTGCACGACCATCACTCCCGAATATATTGAACTTTGATTCGTCTGTAAATAAAACCTTGGACCAGAAATCCATCCCTTTGTCAATATGCGCACGTGCAAACTCAAGTCGAAGACGGCGTTTTTTTTTTCTGATATTAAAGGCTTTTACGAGGTGTTCTGCTAAAAAAAAAACATTGTTATTCAGAGCCCTTTTGATAGTTCTTGGATGGACACTCTTACTGGAGACATGGACAATGTGATCCGCTAATTTTGGAGCACTAATTCGGGGATTTTTGTTCACTTCCTTTAGAATTAAACTAACTAATCTCTCCTGGAAAGCTTCTTTGGTGTACCTGTTCGCGCTTTGCTATCTCAGGAACCAGTTCTATTGTACTTAGTTTTCAATAATCGTCTGTACTGTTGCGCGGCTTAAATTTTAAATAGCGGTACTTGGAACAAACTGTATACAGTAGACTCGCGGTAACGTGAACTATTAAAAACCGAGCGTGTTCACGTTTTCGAAGTTGTTCATGTTTACGAAGGTGTAATTCATTAAATTTTCCAAATAAATTAGACAAGTGTTTAAATCAAATTCATATATTTTTTTATTAATTTGTGTGTTTTGTTAAGAAAAAATTTACCTACATAAAAATAATTAAAAATAAGTGGGTTATCTTTTTCTAGATTTTATTTTTTTTGGAAATTGCTGAACACGGCGTTTTCTCAGAGACGTTTAAGTACGCTCACATCTGCTTGACTGATGTTTTCATCTTCCGCCCATTCCAAAGCTTTATTGACATTTTAAAATTGTCTCTTGTTTCTTTTTTTACGAAACACTACATTAAATTATGCCAAATCAGCAGCGCACACTACACTAAATGTCAAACGGGTATGTTTACATAAGCAATTATTTATGGTGATGCCCCGTTAAAAAAAAAAAACGATTCCGATAGCCGAAAAATGTAGAAAACAAAACATTTTCTATGTTGAATAGGTACATTTTAAATTTGTTCACGGTATAGGGCTTTCTTACCTTGTTCACGCTACAGAGTAGTCAGTGTAAAAAAATACATATGTTCATGTTAGCCGGTGCAAGAATGATAAAATAAAGATTACGTCATGCGCATGATTTCCCGTTATGTGACGTATGTAGAAGTTCCATTCTAAGGGTTACCAATAATGTTTCATGTGTTAGAATTAAAATTTCTTGCGAAAAATTTATGTTTTATGTGATACTTGGCAACCTTGCAATCTCTGAGAGTTCTAAAATAAAATCTGTTTAAAAAAGAAAAACAAACAACAAAAATATAAACATGAAGAGTGCAGTGAGCAATTGCAAGCAAAACATGAGTAAAAAAAAACAAGTGAGAAAAAATTAGCCAATAGAAACACAGAATGTGTGACGTCACAGGGCCTAAATGCCCTAAAATTTTACGCGCGTGGGCGTAATCTTTATTTTATCATTCTTGAGCCCGTGTTCACGTAAGGCGGTGTTTTTGTTACCGCGAGTCTACTGTATTTATATTTTTCAATTAATAAATGTTTTTTTAAAAAATAAACAAATAGTGGTTGCGTGTAGACTTTAGTTCTTCACTGTATTTTTAACATACTTACTACCTACTTGTACTTTATTCTATAGGTACAAAAAAAAAAAAATAAAAATTAATTCCAAATACCTATGTAAGTATTTTAAGAAATACAATTTTATTTAATTCATATTTTGGGGGACAAAATTATTGGTAAACTTTCAAAAAGTAAATAGATTTATAAGATTAAAAAATAATTTCAATACTTAGAAGCGTATCCCATTTGCTTAATTACATCACCCGGTCTCCTTGGCATTAAAAAAACAGTTTTTTTTTGTTACATCTGAGCTGATATTTGTCCATTTTTGTAATAGAATCTATTTTAGCTGGGTTTTATTAGAAATGTTGTGCTTCTTATGCGTTTTTCCAATTCCTCCCAAATTTGCGCGTTTGGTTTAAGGTCAGGGGATTGTGGTGGGGAAAATATGATCTATCCACATACACTTTTTTAAGTAAAGAAATTTTACTATTTTCTGAAAAAATGTTCAACTTTTTTGAGAATTTTTTAAAAAATTTTGTTTCAAATGATTTTGATTTGAACAAATTATTTGAAAGCTTGAGTTATTGTAAACAAAATAAGCTACATAGGTATCTTTCTTTTAAATACTTGATTAAATTAAAAAGTTTTCTTAACTTTTGAACTTTTAACTATTATAATCTGTAATAAACTTTGTTCATATTAAATTATTTACATATAAATTTTTCTTCTTTCTTTCTTTTTCAGCCTCCTGCTGCAACGACATTTTGCTAGACACTTGTTTTGTAACATGGAAAATTTTTCTGTGCCCCTATTGGCGGACAGTGCAACCTCAAACTACAACAACAATAATAACAATATTACTAACATTAATCACAATCACATTAACAGCAATACCAACAACAACAATATGCATCATCACAAAGATCACATGTTGGCGGCTGGCAGTACACCCAGCACCACTTCTTTCATGTATGACACACCAGCAGACAACTGCTGTAAAGCTGAAATGTCAATGGCTAAAAGTGACTACAGCACTTTTACCACGTGCATACAACAGTCGGCTCTGCTCGATCATCGTTCGTCCATAGATGCTAATTTAGATGCTGGCGTATCGTTGGGTGCTCTTTGCGATTTAAAATTTTCCGGGGGCACGCCCTCTATGATGGGTGCTAGTTTGGTCAACGAAACGAATACAAATTTTAAAGGTTTGCCAACTCTAATGAGCAGCATAGAGACTAATCAGATAATGAGCGGACTGCAGAAGCTAAATACAACGACGGCTAACCTTAATGCACCCACATTTTCTAATATTTTATTTGCCAGAGAAGCTACACAAAATCATACAACTAACAATAATGCGACCACAAATGCAACACATTATTTGACGCTGAAAGGTAATGAAGTACAAAACACTGCCGTAACCATACAACCACAACAACAACAACAACATCAGCAACAACATCACTATTTACCAAATACTAGAGCAGTAACCAGCAGACAAATGTCACCACCGAATGAAATTATTAACCGGGCGGCCACATCTGATAGTCACAATCTTTTAGATTATGGCATGACCAGTTCATCCTCCGTAGCCACAACCACTATGCAGCATAATCTTAATACTAACACGCAGATACCCCATAATGGTTTGGAAAGTCGGATGGCAGCCAACCTCAATGAAAATCATATAACTACCACAACAGCCATAAAAACAACAGCCAATGAAACACACAACAACACTGCCAACATTAACAACAGTCACCATACAACACAACAACAACAACAACAACAAACAGCAGCCACCTCAAGACCCACCACAACAACAAGTTCAACCCTACACAGTATTGAAGAATTTGCCGCCAATTCCTGTACAACACCCTCATCGTCTACAACAGCTGCCCTAAATACTATTGTAAATAGTGGCAACAATATCATGAATAATAACACATCCTCTGCTACAACATCTACAACAACTGCTACAACAGTACCTTTAATTGCCAGCAACAACAGCAATAATGAAACAACAACTAAAAACCAGCAGCAGCAACAGCAACACCACTCTAACACTCATCTTCAAGAGGTAAAAAACTCGGCTAATAACCAGCAGCATCAGCAGCAGGCTACTCATATGCAACAACACCAACAACAACAACAGCATCAAACACATTTACAGTTGCAGCCTCAGCATCATAACCAGCAGCAGCATCAGCATCACCAGCAACATTTGCATAACTCCTCGACTTTGAGCAGTGACAGCAATGATACCAATTCCTCTTCGGATGAATATATTGATATGGAATTGAATGAAAGATCGGGTGAGTTTTTTCTTTTCTTTTTTCTTTAATTATTTTCTAACCTCCTTATTCAAAAACGATTATTAAATTTAACAAACGTTTATTAAGCAAATTTTTATATGCAAATCTGTCATAATAAACGTTTGTTAAATTTAATAATCATTTTTGAATAAGGGGATAAAATCTTAATGATTTTTTAAATGGGAATTTTATATTGGCAATATTTTTGTTGTTAACGACGTTGCTGTAAAGGATTTTTCATCAATGAAATATTTTCCTATATCTTCAAAATCATTTAATTTACAATAATTAAAAGCGAAAAACAAATAAACCCAACATTAACCACGTTTTTTTCTTTTGTGAAAAGAAATTTTAAATTAATGTTTTAAAAGTTTATTAAAGGTGTTATTAATTATTTAAAGATAATCTCTAGTTTTGTAGGAGTTTAAATGTTAATTTACAGTATAGAATTTAGGTTTATTTAATCTGTGTTTAAATATCTAAGGTTTTCTTAAATACATAAGTTTAAACTCAAACAGTTGTTTAACTAAACTGCAGTTCTTAACTGCATGAGTTATTGGGTCAAATTATTCATTCCGTTCCGCGATTGCGGAAAGAAAATTTTCCTTTTTGCGGTATCATCTCTACACAGAAAAGATTGCGACATGCCGCAGGAATGAATAATTACATTTTACATATCGACCGATATTTCTTTCCGCTTAGATTTCCTTTCCGTGCGGAATCAATAATACTACCTATTAACTATAGTTTAACAAAGTTGTTAAAGTTTCTTTTAGGTATAATTCATTATTCAATAATCATCTCTAGTTTACAGGGAGTAATTTACTGTAAAGAGTGTTCAAATATCATTGGTAAAGTTATACATAAATATAATTAATTTTGCAACTTTAACATTTTCTCTGTTAAATAGTTAATTAACATGACTCTGTTAACATAAATGGTTTGTGTCTAGGGAGTTAAATTTCAAATCTATCTTCACGCATGTAAAACATTAAACATCTTTAAAGAAGCTGTCTTTTGAACTACATACTGTGTTTATAAAGTTTAAAAGCAGGGACCAAATTACCGCATTCGTGATCGAATGAGCTATCGTATCGAAAAATGATTTCGATATCGAAATTATGATAAAATGTACTAAATTTCTTGCTCGATATCGAATGCCATAATCTCAAATAAGAAAATTACGATCAATTTTACTCGATATCGAATGCTGTACTTTGGCCCCAGATTTTTTATTTTATTTCATCTTTATATATGTAAATTATAAATTAATTGTACCCTAATGCAAAATTATTCTTAATGTTAACACGTTCCACCCTATTGCTATTTATTTTGTATATGATCTTTCTTTAAAATTATGTATGTCGTTGTCAACAAATATTTACGTTCAACAAAATGAATGTGTAACTGTGATACACAAGTATTTACGTAAAAACCTCTCGTCACGCCTGAGTTCGATTTGGCGACATCTATGTAGATCTCCAAGATGTTCCCCCGAAGATATTGTGACCCTTCTTAGCCTTAGGAGTACAGTAGTTGATGTTGTCTGGGGGACGATCGAGACAGTTAATACTGTAATAAACTGCAAAACAAAGTATAGAAAGGGTAGTTTAATGTGTATTTAATAATTAAAGTCGCATTTAAACTTCTGTAATAAATTGTACAAGTTAAAATATATTTAAAGTTTAAAAAGTTTACTGTTGTACTTCTGCCGTAGTTCTGATCTAGTTCGGTTCTAGTTCTATTTCTGTTCTAGTTCTTTTCCAGTTCTGCTCTGGTTCTGTTTTAGTTCTGTTCTAGTTTTGTTTAACTACAGTTCTAGTTCTGCTCTAGTTATGTTCTATTCTGTTCTCTCCCGTTTCTAACTCAGTTCTAGTTCTGTTTCAATTCTGCTCTAGTTCTATTCCAGTTCGATTTTAGTTCTGCTCTAGTTCTGTTTTAGTTCTGTTTTAGTTCTGTTCTAGTTTTGTTTAAGTACAGTTCTAGTTCTGCTCTAGTTATGTTCTATTCTGTTCCAGTCCTGTTCTAACTCAGTTCTAGTTCTGTTTCAATTCTGCTCTAGTTCTGTTCCAGTTATATTTCAGTTCTAGTTCTGTTTCAATTCTGCTCTAGTTCTATTCCAGTTCGATTTTAGTTCTGCTCTAGTTCTGTTTTAGTTCTGTTCTAGTTTTGTTTAAGTACAGTTCTAGTTCTGCTCTAGTTATGTTCTATTCTGTTCTAGTCCTGTTCTAATTCAGTTCTAGTTCTGTTTCAATTCTGCTCTAGTTCTGTTTCAGTTATACAAGGCGGCGCAAAAGTAATCCTCCTATCAGAAAATGCTATAAATTTTGCGAGGCCCCTAATGCCAGTTCTGTCAGCAATATTCCGCGTTTTGGAGCAGTATAGCATAACATTGTTTATTAACGTGTATTTCGCATGTGTTTACTACACAAATGTCAAAAAAGAACTGACATTAGGGGCCTCGCAAAATTTATAGCATTTTCTGATAGGAGGATTACTTTTGCGCCACCTTGTATTTCAGTTCTGCTCTAGTTCTGTTTTAGTTCTGTTCTAGTCCTTTTCTAACTCAGTTCTAGTTCTGTTCTCTTTCTTTTCTAGTTCAGTTCTATTTCAGTTCTTCTCTGGTTCTGTTCTAGTTTTGTTTAAGTTCGGTTCTAGTCCTGTTCTAGTTCTATTTCAGTTCTGCTCTAGTTTTGTTCTAGTTCTATTTAAGTTCTGCTCTGGTTCTGTTCTAGTCCTGTTCTAACTCAGTTCTAGTGCTGTTTTAATTCTGCTCTAGTTCTGTTACAGTTCTGCTCTAGTTCTGTTCCAGTTCTGCTCTGCTCTAGTTATCTTTTAGTTCTGCTCTGGTTCTGTTCTAGTTTTGTTTAAGTTCTGTTCTAGTCCTGTTCTAGTTCTATTTCAGTTCTGCTCTAGTTTTGTTCTAGTTCTATTTAAGTTCTGCTCTGGTTCTGTTCTAGTCCTGTTCTAACTCAGTTCTAGTTCTGTTTCAATTCTGCTCTAGTTCTGTTTCAGTTATACAAGGTGGCGCAAAAGTAATCCTCCTATCAGAAAATGCTATAAATTTTGCGAGGCCCCTAATGCCAGTTCTGTCAGCAATATTCCGCGTTCTGGAGCAGTATAGCATAACATTGTTTATTAACGTGTATTTCGCATGTGTTTACTACACAAATGTCAAAAAAGAACTGACATTAGGGGCCTCGCAAAATTTATAGCATTTTCTGATAGGAGGATTACTTTTGCGCCACCTTGTATTTCAGTTCTGCTCTAGTTCTGTTTTAGTTCTGTTCTAGTCCTTTTCTAACTCAGTTCTAGTTCTGTTCTCTTTCTTTTCTAGTTCAGTTCTAGTTCTATTTCAGTTCTTCTCTGGTTCTGGTCTAGTTTTGTTTAAGTTCGGTTCTAGTCCTGTTCTAGTTCTATTTCAGTTCTGCTCTAGTTTTGTTCTAGTTCTATTTAAGTTCTGCTCTGGTTCTGTTCTAGTCCTGTTCTAACTCAGTTCTAGTGCTGTTTCAATTCTGCTGTAGTTCTGTTCCAGTTCGATTTCAGTTCTGCTCTAGTTCTGTTCCAGTTCTGCTCTGCTCTAGTTATCTTTTAGTTCTGCTCTGGTTCTGTTCCAGTTCCGCTCTAGTTTTTTTCTAGTTCTGTTCCAGTTCTGCTCTAGTTTTGTTCTAGTTCTATTTCAGTTCTGTTATGTTCTAGTCCTGTTCTAGTTCTGTTTCTAGTTGTGTTCTAGTTCTAGTTCTATTTCAGTTCTGCTCTGATTCTGTTCTAGTTATTTTTTAGTTCAGTTCTAGCTCTGTTCAATCGCTTTAAGTTCCTTTTATGAAATATTAATGAAAAAAACCTTTTATTTCATTAATACATTTCTATTATTTTACAAATACTTTAATGTTATCATTCATTCTCCTTCAAAATTTGCATCGTTTAAGTAACTTTAATGTTGTGGCAAAAACAATAAAACTAACAGACTGTAAAAAAGACATCAAGCAACAAGTACTTAATGCACCTAAATGACCATCAAATGTAACTTTCAATGTCGCTAATATACTCTGTTAAAAATGGAGAAAAACACAGCAATAGCAAATCCCTACAAACGTCACTCACCTTGACCTAAAACATTTCACCAACTAGAAACTTTAACTACTGGCCCCAAAAATCTCCTTACCCATTAATCTAGTTTGAAAATGTTTATGCAAGATGTTGTAACCAGAACTGCAATAAATTTACTATTTAGATTTTGCCATAGAAAATCTAAAACAAGAAAAACAATTTAAAATCTATTTAGTTGAATGAATAGAGGCGCGCGCTCTCTAAGCAATTGTTACTGACGTCTGAACGACTACTACAGCAGACACACTAAGCCAACGTACACACAACTGCAGGTCTGTCTGCCTGTGTAACGCGATTTGGTTTGTGGGTTGGGTGGAATTTAGCGGTGTCAGCTGTGTGGATCGGTGGACCAACAAGTAGGTTGGTCTTTAAATGCAACACTAACACATAATCTTCTCTCTCTCTCTCTCTGTCTCTCGCTGACATTCATCAATGTCAGTATTGCATTAAATAGTATTAATGAAAACAAACATCTACGCACTGTACGAGCTAGTAGCGGCAGCAGCATGCAACATTTCAGCATTTACACACAAAAAAGTAGATGTGGTTTGCGGGGAAAATCGAGTAGGAAAAATAACAAAACATGCAATTAAACTAATGCTGCAGACCTTCAGCGTTGATATAAAACACACAAACAAAAAACAAATGCTTTATTTACATGAGCAGAGGAGCAAGTTGTAAGGCTAAAGCAGAAGATGAGACGTGTAGCCAGTTAGTCAGACACATACTATGCATTAAGAGTTTACGGAACCAGGGGGTGAAAGTGGTTTTTCCTTTATGTTTGCTGCTGACATTGAGTTTTTGTTTTGTTTTGTTTGTTGCAAGTTGGTTTTTTTTCGGTAGCAAGTAGGTGAAGGTTAAATAAATAGTTTTTCAAATACTTGTTGCACTTCAGTGGGGAGTGAGTGTTGGAGAGAAAGAGTGAGTGTATGAGTGAGTGAGAGACAATATTGAGATAGTTTATAAAGTTGGGGGACAGTGTTTAAATAACTATGTAGTCGTATATTTATTCTCATTCAAGTACATTTCTCGGTCGTAGTTTATGAATGAAACTGCTGGGAAGGTTGTCTTTGGAAGATGACTGCATTGGTGACCATGAATGGGTATTATTTAACATGATATTCCATGTATTCTTTGTGGACAAGTGAACGTGATGCTTTGAAATACTTATAATACTTTCATTGTTGAAAATACTAAACAAGTGTTTTATGAGAGAATGAATTGGAATATTTCATAGAAGAATTCAGAAAAATATGATCGAAGCTTTCTTATTATGCAGAGATCTAGTAGAATCAGATATTTGTTTTGCATGTTGGAATTTGACTCTATTATATTCTCTCTTTCTAATCATGGAATGGTTGATATAATTGGGAGTCACTTAAACACAAAGATGATGTTGGTTATTATTAATATATCCCCCATCAGCATAGTGACCTTTGAGTCAATTTAACAATTAAACTAAAATTAAATCACCAAGTACGCATGGATTTCTGAAACCTTGACTCTAAAATCAACCTGTATTAAACCACTTTAAAATGGGTGCACCCTAAACTGTATTAGAACTGAACTAGAACTAAACCAGAACTGAACTAGAACCTGAACTTGAATTAGAACCTAATTTAGAACCTCACCTTGAACTAGAACCAGGAATAGAACCTGAACTAGAAATGGAACCTGAACTCAAGCCTGCACTAGAGCCTCACTAGAACCTGAACGAGAACCTGAAAATCAACTAGAACCTGCGGGGTTACTCTCTATTGCGATGCGAAAGCAAATTCGATGCGATAAGCGCACAAATTGATACTATTACGCATCGAATTTGCTTTCGCATCGCAATAGAGAACCTCAACTAGAACCTGAATTAGAACCAGACCTTGAACCTAAACTAAAGCCTGCACTAGAACTTGAGCTAAAACCTGAACTTGAACTAAAATTAGAACCTGAACTAGTAACTGACCTTGAACTTGAACTAGAACTATAACCTGAACTAGAACCTGAGCTAAAACCTGAACTTGAACTAGAATTAGAACCATAACCTGAACTAGAACCTGAACTTAAAGCCTGCACTATAACCTGAGCTAGAACCTGAATTAGAACCATACCTTGAACCTAAACTAAAGTCTGCACTAGAACCTGAGCTAGAACCTGAACCTCAACTAGAACCTGAATTAGAACCAGACTTTGAATCTGAACTAAAACCTGCACTAGAACCTGAGCTAGAACCTGAACCTCAACTAGAACCTGAATTAGAACCAGACCTTGAATCTGAACTGAAACCTGCACTAGAACCTGAGCTAGAACCTGAACCTCAACTAGAACCTGAATTAGAACCAGACTTGAATCTGAACTAAAGCCTGCACTAGAACCTGAGCTAAAACCTGAACTAGAATTAGAACCTGAACTTGAACCATAACCTGAACTATAACCTGAACTTAAAGTCTGCACTAGAACCTGAGCTAGAAGCCGAACTTGAGCTATAGCCTGAATTTGAACTAGACCTAGAACTTGAACTAGAACCTGAAATTTCCCTTTAATTAAAATCCTAATTTCAGTGTACAACCCTCGCATTTAAATATGTATTAGCATTTTTAAAATGTTCATAGTTGCACTAACTAATATTAGTGATAAACTTTTACGTCTCTTCACTTGACTGCCATGCAAAATATGTGTGCGTTTGAATGTTTGTGAGTGCATCTGTTTGTGTGTGTGTGTATTCTGAAACGAATTGTGCAATTAGAACATGACGCTGACAACGACTGGCAATTTGTGTTATTTCATTTATATTTATTTATTATTTTCACAAAATTACATTGAAAATTTAGGTCAAGCTCAAGCGGTGTTTTCTAATACACTCGAGATTGGATACAAGGATGCTCCAAGTGAGATTCACTACTACAAACAGTGACTGCGACAGCGACGATTACAGCATACCAACAAACTAACATTTGAATATAATGTGTGTTTACAGAGCCAAACATACACATAATGCGACGACTGAGAGAACAAGTGTTGCCAGAAATATTGGTGGATTTATTCGGGACTCAATTAGATCTTTCATTTAAGATATTGTAAAACAATTCTAAGGGCACGGTCACCCATGGCAAGTATTTACTCAAAAAAGCGATATTCAATCTTACGAGTGTTTTCATAAGTTTTCGAAATAAAACCAAGAATTAAATCAAATTTTATTCCGTGGTTACGTCATTTTCCTCAAATATTTGCCATGTGTGACCGTTCCTTAACACTACTTAATAACTAATATTAACAGAAGGACATGCATTTTGTTATGAAATCCGATTGTAACGGGTTTCGTTATATAGACAAATAATATGAAAATCACTTTAACGACCATAAATATCTTAAAAAAGGTGGTATCCAAATAAAATTAACAAAAATAAGTTTCATATGTATGGTCGGTCCAAACTACCATTCGTAATTCACTTTTACCTCAATAAATCTTTTAAGAATATTTACATATATCGAGATAAAGTTTAACACAAAGAATATTTATATGCACAGAAGTCATGCCATTACATTTTTGGATGATCGGTCCATAATAGGTTACATCTGCCATATAGCGACCATTTTTTTTTTTTTTTTTTTGTAGCTTTTATTTATTTATTGAATCTTCATATCATGAAATGACAATAAGTTTTCAAATCTTAATACTAAAAAGAAAATAATAAGCCAGTGCTAGACAAAAATTTTTATGATACTAAAAAAATTTCACATCAACTGATCCAGTCATCTGTTTTGCGCTTGAGTTAAATCAAGGGTATCCCTCCTTCTCAACCGATTGTGTCCACTAAAGTTAAGGATGTCTCGTGCAAGTGGGTTTGGATGGCGTTCAAGTTTGCTGACGTACTTTGACGCATATTTTGTAAATTCGACTTTTACTAATGGCACGCCTAGATCTTTGTGACCATTTCTGAAAAACTGTTTTATGCATATGTATACTGGGTGTAGGGTATTATATGGTCGGGCCGACAATACTTTCTTGTTTTATTCTAGTTCTGTTTCCCCTAGTTTACTCCTATTTATAAATGTGATTCCTCTGAATCTGGCATCATTTTAATAAATACAACTATGTATGAACATATAAAGGCTATTTATATTTAAATATTGTGTTTGTTGCAATTACTGTTGTTGTTTGAATAGCAGTTTATATTGCATTACCTGACATTGATCTAGTTTTTTTTGTTTTTCAAATATGAAACACACTCTCACACACGCACTCTTTGACAGACACTCACCAACTTACTCGTACATATGCACTTGTGCATTGTGTGACAAAAACTAAAACTAATTCTTGTTCTTATTTTTCTCTATACTGATGTAATACTATAGACTGGATCATCAACACCGTCATCATCATCACCATCATCATTATTATTAGTACAATTATAATAGAATTTTCTATTGAGCATAGAGAGAACATGCACGTAAATGTATATTATACACATACATACATGCAACAAGCTTTTAAGAAATGGGTCAAAGTCAACGTTTTTAAATAGAGAGACAAGAACAACAACGAAAACAAATGTACTAAATGCAATAGAATGAATGCATTTTTTTTTTTCGTTTTCACACACAAAAACAAACATACTAGAACAAGGTTGCCAGACATATGTACATATGTATGTATGTATGAACATATGTACATAGCTGTGTTTTTATTTGGTTGCGTTATTACATATTAGCATTATTATTGTTCTTATTATTTGTAGTATAATTGTTGTTGCTGCATATTTTTGTTTGTGTGCATTGGCGTGCACAAATTGAAAACAACAGCAATAACAACATCAATACACAAAATAAGGTCATGGTTTCCACGGCATTGACATACATACTAAAATTTTGTACCGCCATCTTTGTTTGTGCTCTGCTTTTTTTTGACTCAAATATTTTTGACATTTGTTTTTATTGGCTTCCATAGCATGTTTATGTACTAGTATGTACGAGTACATGCAGTCATGTGAAAAATAATAGGGACAGAGCCCACCCAAACTTACAATTTATTTACAACCGGATAAAAAATCGAAAATTCTTTCTTGTTTAAACGATTTATTTTTTCTTAAACGGTAGAAAAAGATTAATAACAAAATTTTTGCTATTGCCATAATATATTTTGATTTTTTTTTTTTGTGATTTTGTATGAATTCATATAATATTTAGAAAAAAATCGTGAAACTTTATTATATCGTAAAGTAGACAGAATGAGGTTACGTATGGAACAAGATATCGTTCAGATGGCCGCCGCGGCTTTGCTGGCACACACGCGATCTTTTAATGAAATTTTCAATGACCTTTTTGCATAAATGCTGCGGTATTTCATTAATGCACCGTCCAATTTCCTCTTTTTAAGGCTTTAGTCGTCGTCGGCTTATTCGCGTAAACCATCGACTTCAAAAAACCCCAAAGAAAAAAATCTAAAGGTGTTAAATCGCACGATCTAGGCCGCCAATTCTGGTCTGCAAAACGCGAAATAACACGACCGGGAAATGACTGATGCAGCAATTGAATTGTTGCTCTGGCTGTATGACATGTGCCGCCGTCTTGTTGAAACCACATGCCCTCCACATTCATTTCTTCAATTCTAGGCAAGAAAAAACTGGTTATCATTTCACGATACCGAACACCATTGACTGTTTGCGCTTGTCCTGCCTCATTTTCATAAAAAAAGATCCAATGATACCTCCAGCCCAAAAACCACACCACACAGTGACACGTTGGGGATGAATTTGCTTCTCGTGAATCACTCGAGGATTTTCCTCACCCCAAATGCGACAATGCTGCCTATTGACGAATCCATCAAGATGGAAATGGGCCTCGTCACTGAATATGATTTTATCGGCAAAATCAGCATTTCCATGCTATCTCTCCAATACCCAATTAACGAACTCCCTTCGCTGTCCATGGTCAGCTGGCTTCAGTTCCTGAGTCAATTGAACTTAGTATGCATGAAGATGCAAATCTTTCGTCAAAATTCGCTGCATGGTGGATTTGGAGACACCAATTTGCTGAGCTCGGTGTCGAATTGAGTTTGGAAGGAGTTTGAGCGACATCATCACGTACAGCTGCGACATTTTCGGTCGATCGACCTGGTCGAAGGCGCGTTGTTGTCTTTACATCACTAACAGACCCAGTTTCGGCAAATTTATCCATTAATCTCTTTACAGTTGACTCTTTTGGAGCATTATTGTGACCCTAAATTGATCGCAATTCGCGAACTGTAGCGGCAAAACTTTCACCATTTTGGTAAAACAATTTCACAATGAGAATGCGTTATTCATTCTACTAGCAAACAATAACAATTGTTCAAATGTCAAACAATGACACCCTTTAGTTTAACGTGTGAAATAAAATAGGGACACTTCATGAAATTTTAAAACCATAACTAACTTAAGTAAAACTAAATAGATATTTATACTAAATATTGTTGCATAAAGCCTTGGAACTTAGTTGCGGATCATTTGTTATCCAGAACAGTAGAGTTGACCAAATTTTGACGAGCATGTAGCGGTATTGCATTCCACACATCCTTTATAAGATTCCAAAGCTCGTCGAAATTTGATGGACACTTTTAACTTCTTTCCACAAATTTTCTGTTGGGTTCAAATCAGGGGACTGTGCTGGCCATTCTCAAACATTGATTTTGTTGTCCTGGAACCATTTCTTTGTGTACTTTGCCGTATGCTTTGGGTCATTATCCTGCTGGAAGATCCATTTGAGTGGCATATTTTCTTCTGCATACGGCAGCAACGTATTTTTCAAAATTTCAGTGTAATCAGCCGATTTCATTACATTCTGGATACGATATAGAGGACCCACAACATAATAAGAGAATGACCCCCATGCTATGATGCTACCACTACCATTTTTTGACCGTCTTTAAAGTAAAATATACTTTGATTATTTGATTGAATTCTTGATGAATAGGTCTTCTACATGGTGGACACCTCAATCAGAAAAAAACAAGTTTACTTTTGTTTCATCGGACCACAGAATGTTACGCCATTTTTCTTTAGTCCATTTGATATGATTTTTAGCAAATTATAATCTTTGTTTTATATTCTTTTTGGATAAAAATGACACTTCTTGCACTACGGGCTCTAAATTCCTCACCGATGAGTGTTTTTCGAACAGATGATGTGTCAACGCCAATGTTTAAATTATTTTTTATTCGTTTAAATGAGATAAACGGGTCTTTTTTTACGCATCGAATGATACTTCTCTATATAGTAGGTGTAATTTTTGGTTTTCTACCACGGGTTTCATCTTTGGGAATCCATTTAATAGCATTTTCGACCATCGTTTTTGAAATACCGAGCGTTTGTGAAATTTTTCTGTACGAATGTTCGCTTTTACTTGGATTTTTTTATATTATTTCGAGTAGCGTGGTCGCAATGCATACTTCTACCCATATTTGCCTAAAAAGTTACAAAATTCAATTTATTTATGCCCCTATTACGGTTCACAACTTTTTTAATAATTTGGTCGTCTTTCATAAATCGGTATTGCCATTCACAACTTATATGTAGTGGAGTTAATGTAGAGTTAAAGTCGGGTTGACTGACAGACGACCAAACTTAGTTGAGTTGAGAACGGCAATAGGGGGTGAAGCTATGAATTTGTGTTACTCATTCACTTACAAAAAAAGTTTCTTTTTTAATTTTTATTATTATTTTTCACAGCAGAAATAGCGCACTTTACAAATAAAATAATTTGTTATCAAAACGAAGGAAAAAAAAACAAATTATAACGGGATTTCTTAATGTCGTTTACAATCATTGCAAAACAACTCTCTTTTATTACTAATTCTTTCATTTTAGATGAATACGGAAGCACCAAAGACGGCGAATACAACTGTCCCTATTATTTTTCACATGACTGTATGTATTCTGCTATATATACTACAATGGTACAGTGGGTTTTTGGGCTGGCTTACAATTTTACAAGGTCATTGTTAACGTAGTCGCCGGATATTTAACATTTATAAGTCCTCTTCTGGATTTATGCTGTACAATTATTGTTGTTGTTGCTATGTCATTGCTGACATTATGCTGTTGCTGATGTTGTAGCACAGAAAATATCTATGGCATAGTATTATAACTAATACTACATAGTAACTTTATATGCTTTGTCCTTGCTTTTTATATAATGTTAAATATTTGTTTTGGTATCTGAAGGACTTTTGCCAATTACCACAGGTGTTTGTAGCAAGGTTGACGTTTAAAGTTAATTTAATATGAATTTTTTAAGGATTTAAAGTGATGAATAATGAACTGGTGTATATTTTGCATATTTTAGGCAGCATTAAAATTATTGCTTAAAGAATATTTTAACATAAGGATAACAGTTCTAATTTAATTCGAGTTCAGTTTCTAGTACAGGCTCAGTATAGTTCAGTTCTAGTACATCTGTAGTTCAGTTCTAGTTTAGTTCCAGTTCAGTTCTAGTTCAGCTCTAGTTCAGTTCTAGTTCAGTTCTAGTTCAATTCTAGTACATCTCTAGTTCAGTTCTAGTTTAGTTCCAGTTCTAGTTCAGTTCTAGTTTAGTTCAGTTCTAGTTCAGCTCTAGTTCTAGTTCAAGTTGTAGTTTAGTTCAGTTCTGGTACAATTTCCTCAAATTAAAAGGATTTGTGTTCCCTTGAAAAATCGTTTTCATATTGGGTTTGATTAATTTTTGGTGTTTAGTTTGGTTTCTTACAAACAAAGCGATTTCTTGTAAAAATGTCCTTGACGACTTAGTCGTATAAAGATGATAAACAGATAGACATGTGTTGGTGTTTTCCACTGCTGATAGACAAGTGACTTAAAACACAAAATTCCTTATTATTAAACCGAATTGCGCATTCGAGGAAATTGAGCCATTCTTTTAATGTATTCTGCAGAAGTTGTCCTATTGAGAAGAAGTTGAAAAATCTCCTCTATCATTGTGCAACTATACAGGTTAACATTGATCAGTCTACGCCTATCAAGGTTGGTTATTAGTGCATCGGATTGGTTTGGTAACACCGGAACACGATACTTCTATGGTAAAACAACGGCATGCTATCACTTTAAGTTATAAACCAATTCCCGTTTAATTGATTTTAAAGAACAATTATACGAATTTGTATCCACTTATGCAATAACGTCTCAATATTTTAAACAAATTTCTTTCCAGTTTCCAACAATCTTATCATTATTATTTTTTAGGTTCGAAATTAGATTAGGTTCAAGCAGATTGTGTCACTAATCAGAGATTGATAGCTTCATCAACAGCTTTCCTTTGTACAGTCAAATCATCCGATCCTTTCAAACAAGTTTTGGAAGTTTTCTGAATTTTGCTATAAGAGTTTTATAATATGTATACTTATTAGCTTTTATAGCCATATTTTAATTATCCTTTGATCCATTTAAAAATACTTTGGAAGTTTGGTGAATTGCTGTATTCAGCAAAAACTTTTCAGCCTATTGCTGGATAGTGCAGGGCATTAATATAGAAAGTGAAGGGTGTTACTCTCTTATCACTACACAACCAGCATTTTAATGTTGTCAACATTAATCGGGCCCTTAAACTTTAATAGAATTTTTGAAAAACAACAACTACAACACCATATTTAAATTAACCAATGGTATTAATAGGTGTTAAATAATTAAAATTATACAATAAATTTATATAGACGTTAAAAAATAATATTTACATATGAAATTTCTATATTAACACTTTGATTTAATAAATTATATTTATTCATACATACCTATCGGAATTTAATTGTTAATTGTTATATCAGGTTTTATTAAGCTAATTTCCTACGATTCTTTCTTTGCCAAAATGATTTCATAATCGTATGCGGTAGACTCAATATTTTTTGAATAAAAATTTATTATTTCGGGAATAAAAAGTTTGCACCGATAGTTTTATTTAATAAGGGTAAACTATTGATAGATATTCTTTTCTTACATGTTGACAAATAGAAAAAGATTATTTATTAACAAAGTTAATGAAATTGTCACTTTGAGGGCAAAAATCAAATTGCACTTTGTAATTTTTATTATCAAAAATCGGCAATTCTGGCAACACTGCATGTACACTGTCGCACAAAATAAACTGCGGTTTTGTAACCTTCTTCATTCCTTTTTGATATTTTTCTTCTACATGCATTATTTACTATTTATTCACAGTCCCGTTATTTGTTTGAGTATCTGAATTATTTACATAAACATTCATAGCTGCCAGATTTGACGATTTATCGTCATTTTGGCGATTTTTTGTTCTAAAAATAGCAAAGTGACGATTTGACGATTTTTTCATTGAAAGTGACGATTTTCTGAATTATTAAAATATTCTATCATTTGTTTGTTTTATTAATGTTTTCTCTTTTTTGGAGACAACAACTATTTTTCGCACTTAATATCATAAATATTAAGAAGAACATGACATTTATCAAAAACAAAACTAAGTAATAGTAGTGTTTTCTTAATTATTGACAATTGTTAAGTTTAAGTATAATAATTGCAAATACTATTGAGTCTGGATAGTAGAAATTACTTATTTATTGGTAAACATGAAAAGTATTTTTAAATGCTGAATTCCATGCTCTAAAATTTTTAGAGAAAGCAATTTCTAAATTTCAACGAGGAAATTCTATAAAAAACTTTTCCTATTTTAACAAAACGTCGAAATAATATTCAGTCAAATAAATTTAAATAATAAAAATACGGAAGGAAATCTCTGAAAATAATGATGGACTTAAAATGTTTTTTTAAACTAAATTGTTTTGACATTGTAATTTAACCTGAATTATTAAAATATGCTAAATTCAGATATTTATTTATTAAATACATACTCTACGTCTTATTTCACACTCTTCAGTTTTAGCTTACCAGTTTTTGTTCAATTCTCTTTTGAACTTGCCATTTCATTTACACTCGTCAATTCAATTTTCGTACTTTTTCATGCAAATCAACATGCATTAAAGAAAAAAAGAAAAGGAAATAAGAAAATTGACTAATACCGTCAAGTTTGTACCTCTTTTGTTCTCTTTTCCCTTTTGATTCAAAAATACTTGCCTTGACGAGTCACAATTGAAAAGTTTGAAAGCGGACTAAGATATAAAAATATTACACAAGTTGTGTTAAAATTTATGTATTTTGATGTGTATTGTACAAGAGACTATATAAACTTGAATTTTTATGTTTTCGTTTAAATAAAAATTTCAAAATATTATTAGAAATAGCGACTTTTTATTTTTCCGATTTTTTTTGACGACTTTTAAAATTCCTAATGATATGATATTTTTTCTTTTTATCGGGATTTTGACGATTTTTTCCGAAATTCATCAGGCAGCCCTGTAAACATTGCAATTTTATAAAGTAGCTCATTTATATTTCTTTTGTAAATACTATGTTGAAGTGCACAAGAAATCTCCGCGACATAATAAAATGCGGTTTTCTGTTACCCTAAAAATAAGAGTTTTATTACTGATTTTTTTTTAATTTGTGTTAAGTTTTTAAAAAATAATAAATTATAGTGATTATATTATATTACTTAAATATACACAAAATAGGATTAGACCCAGACTTTTTCAAAATGAGAACTTTAATCAAAAATAAAAAAGATTTGTTGGTGCTAGATCGTGAAAATGGGATGCAACAAAAAGCTTTGAATTCTAAGTATAAGATATCGGAATCTGCGGTCAGAAAAATAATTGTTTTGTATAAAATAAGAAAGTCCAACAAAAGCCTAAAGAACTTATGTGACAGAAAACGTAAGACCACGTTGATCATATTCCACATATATCCACAGATATAAATCAGGAACTAGAATTAAGTATTTCGACTCGAACTGTCCAAAGAAGAGAAGAACGCGGTTTAAAAAGTACGTTCGCTAAGACAAAGCCTTTACTAGGAGCTGCAAATAAAAAAGGGCAGTTAGGCTTTGCAAAGCAGTACATAAGTAAATATTAGATAAAATAGTAACTGAATTAAAAAGAAAACTATGTATAATTTATAATTATAAGAAAATCAAAAATACAAGTTTTAATAAAAAGCAGGCTGTTTTTGTGTATTTCGATTCGAAAAGATAATGGTTTGAATTTGTATACTTTTTACATTGTATTTCGAAAACTTTTGCTTTCGAATCGAAATGCACTATAACCCCCCTAGGAAATATTTGAAACTCAACTTATTTTGTCCGACAGTGTTTGTAACAACAAACAATGAGAGAATATAAAATAATAAGAATAAAAAATAATACGGTTTTCTGTTTTAAAACCAGTTTTTGTAAATGTTCAAATTCGTATTAAACAGGGGTTTCTCTTCATTTTTGTTTTCCAGCTCCTTTTAGAAAATCAAGGCTTTATATAGAGAAATTTAACTTTTGTTTTGCTACTTAACTAACTGACAAACCTTAACAATAACAAAACAACTCCTCACCCACCATTACCGTTACATCTAGTCTAAGGTAATTCTCACTACCTATACAAAAAAAAAAAAAAAGAAAACAATTTACTCAAACAATGACGACTTTAACCTCGTAATAATATTTATTTATTTAGAATAATTTAATTAAAAACATATAAATTTTAATTAAATTATAACAACAACTAAATAAACACAATCAATGAAAAAATGCAGCACTAAACAAAAACAATTAAAAATACACTACAGACACACACACACCATGTTTTTCTATGGCATGTTCATCAACACTGCACAAACGAGTGCGAGTGAAATGTGTTAAAGTAAACAACGGCTGAGGGAGAGCGGCAAAGTGCAAAGAGAGAGTGAGTGAGTGAGAGTGTGAACATTATTAGAAAATGAAGAAGGATAAATACAAGATAAACAAGCAAACAAACCAATGCAATTTCTATTATATTGTTAACCTTAACTCAATGTAAAAATAACTTAAAAATGAAAATACATAAATTTGTATTAAATGTTATTTAAACAACAGTAGAAACAACAACAAAAAAAAAAATGCATAAACGAACAATAATAATAATATGTAACAATAATAATGTGCACTAACTAACTATGCCAGTGGGTCGCCAAATGACCTTGTGCCAGATTTTTTTTTACAAACAATTTATTAAGAAGAAGACTAAAATGAATAAAACACACAAACAAATTGCATTTAAGTGGAATGGGAGTGCAGTAGGGTGATAGATAGATAGAGAAAGAGAGAGTGGGGACTACAAGGAGCTAAGCTTTAAGCAAATATTTGCCTTAAGGCCAAATAATGCAAAATTTATTTTACTTTTTAAAATTTAATTGCATTTTTGACTAATTAATGGGTGGTTGGCGTAGCAATAGTTTTTTGGGAGAGGGGGGGGGGGGGTTGGTTGAGTTGGGTGGTGATAAATAGGAAAATTGCATTTGTTTATATTCTAAACATGCAATTTATTTCTTTATAGGGATGTACATATGTGTATTATTAGTGTTGTTTTTCATGTTTTGAGGTTTACGTCATGTTTATTATGTATTCTCGACAAGGCTGCCAGATTATATTGTTTTAAATTTAGCTGTTTTTTTTTTTTTTTTTTTTTTAAACAAAATCACTAAAATAAACATTTTTTTATAGGAAATTTAAGATTTTTAATTATGTTTTTTTTTAGATTGTGAAACAAAATCAATATTATTTTTATAAAGTTAAATATTTTATCAAAAATTTCAATTAAATTAAGGCAACATCGTGGATCTATTTCCTTAATCATATCAGAGATTTTGAGTTTTAAGGCTGTAATTGGCTCTGTATAGACTCGTATATTTTATATAAAACCACAAAATTGCCGATGGTAATAAATCATTGCATTTCGTGAAATTGTGTAATCGGGTAATTTGGTTTGCAATAAATTCTTTGTTTTGAGTTGAGAGTTATTTGAGAATAAAATTCGTTAACAAATTTATTGATTTCTTTAGTTTTTACTTTAAGTCAATCTCAATCTCTGTGGTTTGAGAAACCTTTGAGAATTGTGTTTGTTATAAAATAAATATAACCTCAAATAGATTTCAAATGAAAGTTTGGATGAGCAAATAGAAACAACAATATTTTTTAAATTTTCTTTTAAATTCAAATTGAATTTTGGCTTTTAAGAATTTTTTGAGAATAAAATTTGTTATCAAATTGTTAAAATTACACTTTTTCCTAATTAGTATCATTTTAATTCACCTTAAATTGAATTTAAATAGGAAATTTAAGCCTTTCATTAGGTTTGAGAAACCTTTGAGAATTTTTTTGTATATCAAAACTCAAATTTAAAAAATGATTTGGTGTCATAGGGCACTGCTACACGTTCAATAAATATCGTGATACTAGAAATATCTCTTTAGCAGTGCCCTATGACACCAAATCATTTTTTCTTGTCGGTTTTAAAACCAATTCTGACAATATTGGTTTCTATGACACCCCTGAATATCTTTTTAGGTTTAAGAAACCTTTGAGAATTATGTTTGCTAGCAAATGATAAAAATAAACACGTATTGAGTTAAAATGTTAATGATTTACAACCGTATTCATAAAAAATAAAACAGTGAGCTTTTAGACAAAATTTTCATACAAAATTTTCTTAAAGTACATTTGAAGTCTACTTTAATTTTTTATGAATAAGGGCATTAAGCATTACATTTGTTCAGGTTTAAGAATTATTTGAGAATAAAATAATTAAATTTGATGTTTTTTGTAATAGTTTTATCTTCAATTATCTTTAAAATTAATAGTAAATTTAAGTTTTTAAGTTTTGAGAAACCCTTGAGAATTGTTTTTGAGATGAAATTTAAAGTACCTAATAAACTTCAAAAGAAATTTCATCAAGCAGAGAAATTTAATGTTTTTAAAGTTCTTGTCTTAAATCAAATATTAATTTCAGGTTTGAGAATAACACAAGAATAATATTTGTTAAGACATTAATAAAATACCATTTTGTTTACTTCAATTTACTTTATTACTTCAAATTAGGCTGAAAATAAATTTAAATAGAAAATCTAAACATTTGTTTAGGTTTGAGAAAGCTTTAAAAATTATCTTTAATATTAAATGAAAATTATAAACATCAAATGTGAATGAATGAATCATAATATTTGCTATAAAAAAATAAACAATATTTTTTTACTTTTCTCTCAAATTGAAATTTTACTTCGGGTTGGAGAATTATTTGAGAATACAAGTTGTTAACAAATTTAATGATTTTTTTTTAATTTACCCTTTAAATTAACCTCGCATTTAATTTAAATAGAAAATCTAAATATTTGTTCAGTTTTGAGAAATCTTTGGGAATTCCAATTTAATGAAAATGGTAATAATTCGAAAATAATACTTATTTATATAAATTTAAAAAAATATATTTTTTTAGGTATTTTTGTAGGTATTTTGTTTTAAATTCAAATTTTCTTTATGGTTTGAGAAAAATTTGAGAATTATATATGTGAAACAATTTATAAAATGCCAGTAATCCTAAAATTGTTGGTTTCTATCTAATATCATGCGATATTTTTGGTTATTTGCTTGTTTTTGGAAAGAAAAATGTCCATACATTTTTGATTAATTAGTAATTCTAACAAAAAATCTTTTTTACTTTATATTTTAAACTAAAATTTGTTTCCTAAAATGCTATTTATTTAGCTGTGAAAGTCTTCATTTCATTGCTTTTCTTTAAACAAAATTAAATGAAATGAATTAAAAACAAAAATTTTTGTGATTTTCCTTTATAACCAATTGATTTTTTTATTTCTCATAATTTTTTAAAGAACATTTGTTACAATTTTAGTATTAAACCTAAATTTTTTGTAAATTTCTTTTTATTTTAATTTAAAACATAAAATGGTTTTTAAATAAAAAAAATTCCTCTGGCATCTCTTTAACTTAATAATGGTTTGTTTACTTGTGTATGTTTATGAGAGTGAATGCAAGTCTGTGGCAGTGTTGCCAGTGAAATTTCGAGAAAGATACATTTTAGTTTCCAAAAAGATACATTTTTTCCCGAAAAGATACATTTTGAAAAAAAATGTAAAAATTCATTTTTAACATTTAACATTTACTAACATAACATTTTTATTTCATATTTAATGAATAATGAGAAGAAAACGATATATTAATTAATTTTTATATTTATTTAAGTCATAAATATTAGGTATGTAATTTTTAAAAATACAATAAGCAAAGTTTAAAATTAATTATATGTATGTATGTATGCATGTAACTATCTTTGAATGTTATCAAAATAAATTATTTTTTGTAAAAATTAATATGTATACGAGTTAATGCGTTTATATTAAGACGATTACATCAAAAAGTTCATACATATAAATTTCTTGAAAATAAAAAATATGTTCATATTTCCTCAGAACAATTTCGCACTACTAGTACATACAAACTTTGAAGTAACCAATTGTTCGATTGGTTTGCAGTTCTTTATTGCATTCCAATTTTGTATATGTTTACATGAATTCAGGTGTTTGTTTAATACTGGCTTATGGTTTGCTAATGTTATTTCACAAACTTTGCAAAATGATACCGCATTTCCCGTAGTATTTTTTCTTCATTAACCACCCATTTATCATCAAAATTGTACATTGTCTTTCTTGGAGAATGACCTGTAAATTATAACGAAATAATTCCATATAGCAACATACATATGTACATAAAATTTGTTTAAAATGTAAAATTTATTTACTCATTTTGTGTATATGTTCATAAATATGTATATAAATACAAAAACGGCCTGAAATTATTAACTGTAAAGATCGTTACTGTTTTCTTCCAAAATTTCATCTGAACACACATACACAGGAATAAGCATACGACAGAAGAACTTAGAAAATCTAACAACAAAATACATGTTATTTTTGTGTTTATTTGTCACTGTTTTTTTAGTATTCATAGCAAATGATAACTTTAAAAACCTTTGTCAGAGACGGAAAGCTTAGTATTTTATTTTTGTACATTTTTTGTAGATACGAAAAATGTCAGGATTATACATGATACCTGAAGTCATCAAAAGATACGAAAAATGTATCTTTCGTATCCTAATGGCAACACTGGTCTGTGGTGTGGTGTGTTTATCTTAATGTTTATTATTTATACCTTTTTGTTTTTGATTTCGTTTTTATTTGACGAATTGCTGTCGTTTGCTCTGCAATTTCTGGCTGCACTTTAAACATATGTACCTATGTATGTATACTATGTACATACATGTGTATGTATGTATTTATTTTTGTTTTAAAGCCGGCCGCGTAATTGCAGCCGCCACAAACAGCGGCCCCAATTAGTTAGGAGAATAAATTGTTTGCAACCGCTAAATGGCCATCACTAAATACAAGCATACATACATATGTATGTATGTATAATTAACCCACTGCACACACCACCTGCACCACCTACCTCGACCTACCTTTACAACAAAATTCTTCAGTTTTCCACCCGGTTTCTGTTTGTTTTTCTTTTTTTTCATTTGTTTTTATTGTGTTACAAACCAACAACGTCGCCATTTGTATTTCTTCTTCTCACTCACTCTCTTCTCTCTCACTCTGGCTGTAGCTCTCCTTATTTTTGTTGCTGATTTCTTTTCATTGTATTGGGGATGTACCCTGACCTAGTTACATTTTTTATTATTATTATTTTTTTATTGTTGTTGTTTTTATATTGCAATTGTTGTTGTTTTCTTTATTATTATTATTGTTTTCTGTTGCTGCCTTTGTTTGTTTTGCTTGTAAAATGCATTTTTTTCTCTGTGTTATTATTATTTTTTTTTTATTAATACATATCTTTTAAATATTATAATATTGTTTTAGTTTTAAATTTATACATTTTTCGTTTTTAATTTTGTTTTAATTTTTAATCTAGGTTAAATTTTGTTTGATTTTAGTACAAATTATTATATGTATTTAAGTATAGTTTAAAGTTTAAATTTTAATTGGTTTTAAACTTACCTTGCTTTGTTAATTGAAGAAGAATATTTACTAAGTCAAGTACAAAGAGCCGTCCTCTTCTTGGATTTGAAAGTTGTAACCATGTTTTAAATTTGATTGAATACCAGGTCTATTGGACCCTTAATAGCGACTATATAAAGACGACTGAAGCTTAACTAAGATTACATATCGATCCAAGATTGAAGCTGAGCAAAGATTTTGTAAAGATCCGCGATTGAAGCTAATTTAAGACTTAATAAAGATACACCATTGAAGATAATTTATGACTATAAAGATCCACGATTGAAGCTTTACTAAGATCACTTACAGATCCTCGATTGAAGCTAATTTAAGATTTTATAAAGATCCTCGATTGAAACTAATTGAAGGCTTTATAAATATCCACGATTGAAACTAATTTAAGACTTTATGAAGCTCTACGATTGAAGCTAATTTAAGACCTTATAAAGATCCACGATTGAAGCTTTACTAAGACCACTTAAAGATCCTCGATTGAAGCTAATTTAAGATTTGATAAAGGTCCGCGATTGAAGCTAATTTAAGATTTTATAAATATTCACGATTGAAACTACATAATTTAAGACTTTATAAAGATTCACGATTGAAACTAATTTAAGACTTTATAAAGATCCTTAATTAAAGCTAATTTAAGATTTTATAAAGATCCGCGATTGAAGCTAATTTAAGATTTTATAAACATTCACGATTAAAACTAATTTAAGACTTTATAAAGATCCACGATTGAAGCTAATTTAACTAAGACTCTGCAAATACCCTCGATTGCAGTTTATCAAAGACAAAACAAAACCAGTGCAGAGCAAACAGGTACTGTCAGAAATCTTGGTATCAATATCGCCATTTTGTAAATATTTACCATCTTAGAGCCATCCGTAAATACCGGAGCCAAGCGTTTTTTAACTGTCAAAATTTCTCATGCTCATACATTTTGTATGGAGCATACCGAAACAACGCGGCGGCAACGCTTTGCTATTGGAAAATCCGATTTTGACAAGGCGTTTCACAGTGAAGTTAGTTGCAAAAGAAAACAAAAGAAAAATAAAACAACAATGTCCAGCTGTTACAATAAACAGGACAGGGTCGTTTTATTTATTTGTTTGATAACCCTGTTTTTATCGTTTTGACATAACGTTGCCGCTTTTGTTTAGGGATAGGGTATCAGCGTTAACGCTCAGCGTAAAAAACGTGCCGCTTACCGCTGGTATTTAGGGATGGCTCTTAAAAGGTTCTTTCTTTGTTAATGGCTATAAAAATTAATTTAAGATTATTTATAGCTATTGATTTCTATTGAAACTTTTTTACATTTCTTTCAAGGTGCCTGTTATTTTCCTTTCATTTTACTGCCTTATATTTCTTTGTTTCATTATGTAGCTGCCTTTCATTTTTTTATTCTTCCTTGTTAAATAAACAAATTAAAAAAAAAAAACAGAAATAATGTTAATGTCATAAAAAAATACCACACGTTCATTGCAGGTGACGCCAATATTTGTGTTTATTTGGATCAGTTTTGTCAGACGCCTGACTGACACACAACTCACATTTCTTTCTTTGTTAACGCTGTCTATGATTTATAAATACTTCTTATTTTAGCTGCTGTTATTGTTGCCTTCTTTGTATGTATGAATGTTTGCCTGCATTTGCAGATTTCTTTTTATTTTGTTGTGGAAGGTCTTGTCAATTTTTTGGTTCTGTTTTTTTGAAAAGTTTTTTATTGGGTATTTTGTATGTAAATAAAATGTCTTTTATTTTCACAGTAAACAGCATTTTTTGTTAACTTTTTCTTTTGATTTGTTTTTATTTTATTATTATTTTTTATTTAAAGATTAATTTACTTTTATTTGTATGAGCTGCTTTTTTATATAAACTGCAAATGTATACAAATTCTGTAATTATAACAACCTATTTGTTGTAAAGGGTTTACACTGGCAGGAAAATGTTAGTTGAAAGAGAACTCAAAGTAAAGCGCCGATCGAAGCTAATCTAAGACCTAATTTGGAACCACGATTGAAGCTCATCTAAGACTAAATAAAGATTCACGATACAAGTTAATCTAAGACCAAATAAATATCCTCGATTAAAGCTATATTAATCCCCTGAGGCAACATTAACACCCAATAAACCCCCACGATTGAATCTAAACTGGGTCTAAACTGAAACTAAGCTGGAGTTACATAAAAACCTACGTTGGAATCTAATAAAACACCTCTTGTTTATTTTTTTTTTATTTTATTGCTTAATTTTCTATAACAATATTAGTTCTATTCACAATGTTGTGCAAATGGTATTTATTGCATCCTTGCATATTTTTGCTCCACACTAACAAAATACCCAGCAAAGCACATGCTAGACTTAAATTTATGAGTATATGCAACACTTAAAACAAGAATAGTTTTCATTTGCTCTAAGTATGCGACACCTAATTGCAAATAAACAACTGACTAACAATAATCCAAGTCAATCGATCGAAGACCCTCTGTGTGATTTTTGATATTGTTCCGCCATCACCCATATCCAAAAATAGTTCCAATTTTTCTAAACGATGCACCTTCTACTGATGAGCCCAGACGAAAAAGTGTAATATTGGGTGTTTTTTTGAGAGGTATAGAACTTCGAATTGAAATAAAACACAAGAAAATCGTTTTAATGACCATCAATTTGGCTTTATTGGAAGGATAATTTTATGCCATTAATGTTTAAATATGATTTCAGGCATGTATGTGGCCGCCGCGGCTGGCTCGAATAAAGCCAATTCTACAGGTCCAATTTTCAGCCACTTTTTCGAGCATATGGGGCCGTATGTCGGCAATAACGCCACGAATGTTGGCTTCCAATTCCCCTAACGTTTCTGGCTTGTTGGCGTAGACGAGTGACTTCACATATCCCCAAAGAAAATAATCCAATGGTGTCAAATCACACGATCTTGGTGGCCAATTGACAGGTCCATTCCGCGAAATTATGCGCTCATCGAATGTTTCCTTCAATAAATCGATTGTGGCGTGCGCTGTGTGGCATGTAGCGCCGTCTTGTTGGAACCACAACTCATCCACATTCATGCCATCCAATTCGGGAACAAAATAGTCGGTTATCATGGCTCTATACCGGTCTCCATTAATTCGGATCCTCTTCAACACTTTGCTCTACAGCGGCAATTGTTTCTTCGGTGCGCACTGTTCGACGTCTCTGCGGATGCGTATTTTCACATAGAGTAAACGTAGTGCGAACACGATCCATGGTTAACCGAATTAATTGCTCTGATGGACGATTATGTCGACCATAAAATGGACAGAGCTTGCGGTAAACTTCGCGAACTGAACCGTTATTTTCGAAATAAATTTGCACTATTTGCAAGCGTTGTTCTTTTGTCAACCTGTTCATGATGAAATGGCAAACCAAACTGAACATAAATGACATTAGAGTTGCCAGATTTGATCACAAAATGCCAGTTTTATCTCTTTTCAAAAAACAAACCAGTAAAAAAAACACCCTTTATATAGCTAGCTGCAGTTCTATGGAAAATTGTTTAACCGAATGAGCTTTAGAAAATTAAAAATCATTTTTTATTAGAGCATACAACATGGCAAAATGATCTTAGCATTTGCCGGAATCTATCATCCTTGTTAAAATATTATCTTGGCAAATATTTGATTTAGACACTTCACTACGAAACCCTCGGTGGCACTGTACGACAACAGATATATTTTCTTCCAACTCATATAAAATTTTTTCCACTGCGTCATCATTGCTTTCCATATCTAAAAAATATTGGTGTTAAATCAAGGTATACTATATATGTTTGTTAGTATTAAATGCCTTCTTCTTATATAATTTCAGCAGGATTTTCTATTAAAAAGTCCACCAATAATTATTCCTTATTTATTTTTGAGTAATTGTTTGATTGATAAAATCAGCTGTAAATTTTGTACCTTGCAATAAGTAGTGCAAAATAAATTAAAGAGATCATTCACAGTTGGTAGCATATGTGTATTTGCAATTGCATATATGTACATACATACATTTTTGCAGTCTCAAATGCACAAGATTGTGAATAAAACTATTAATTATAAACATTTGCACTTGTCACATCAACCACTAATATTTTTTTTTGGCTATATTAAAATCAGCCACAATCAGTGATGCCAACTTTTTAAGAGCAAAATGCACTTTAAAATTTAAAAAAAAACACTAAAAAGCACTATTTCGTGGTAAAAAAGCACTAAGCCACTTTTTTCAATTTAATCGACAATTGAACACAAAACAAGTTACCTTGGGCATTATTTACTGTCCAATATATATGTAAAGAAATGACGAGGGAGTTGTTGAGGGACAATTTTCGTACATAAATTTAAGTAACACAATTTTTGAGGTGTTCAAAAGTACAAATTAAAATCAGGGACCAAAAATAACAATTATTCTAGAATTTTTAAAAGAAAAAGCAACCACAAGGAAATATCGGAGCGCCAAGTCAAGCACACCGTTTTGATGGTTTTTAACTATATTTTCATAAAATAATATGATTTTTAAATTCTTGATTTTTATTTTTTTTTTTGTCAGAAATAATTATTATTTTTGGATTATTATTTTTTTTGGCAGAAATATTGTTAATTTTCTCTCTTTTTTCATTTTTGCAGATATAAAAAAGTAAATTATTGATTTTATTTACAGGCATACATATTTTAGGGTGAACTAAAATATTTTGATATTTATTTTTCTTTACGTTAAACATTTTATTTATTGAAGAAATGACAAATATTTCTGAGAAAAAAATAATTATCAAAAAATAACAATTATTTCTGACAAAAAAAAAAAAAAAATAAAAATCAGAATCTGACAAAAAACTAAAAATCAAAATATAATAATTATATCGTGATTTTTATTATAAATGTCATAATTGTTACGGTCTCTGATTAAAATTGTTATTTTATTTCAGAACTAAAACGTAACCAAACTAGAAAAAAGTTTTTATAAGTACATGGTATATACCCCAATAGACCAAAAAATAAGTAAAAAAAATACTCAAGTTCTTTTTAATCATGTTTGTGAAACTATTATCCTTCACAATATTTTTTAAACATAGTATATAATAAATAGTATAAAAATAAGTAAAGTATAATAGTACTTTAGAATAAGCTTTTAAAAAAAAAAATACTAAAGTTTTTTTTTTATCATGTTTGAGAAACTATTATCCTTCACAATATGTTTTTAAACATAGTATATAATACATATATTTTAAACATGATTTTCATATTTTCTCATTATTAATTTTGTTTTAAAAGAGTGAGGTGATTAATAAATAAATAAAAAAAATTAAAAAATTGTGAAAAGCACTAAAGGCACTAGTGAAAAATTGAAAAAGCACTAAGTTAGTGGTTTTTCTAAGTTTGGCACTATGCATAAAATTTTGGCGTTTTGAGGTATCAAAAAGCACCATAAATAGTGCCAAAAGCACTAAGTTGGCATCGCTGGCCACAATGTGTTTGCAATGACGTCATTGCTTATACAGCCAGAGAGAAAGGGAGAGAGCAAAAGTTCAAATGCTGCATTTTTTTGGCAGTAACAGGGATGGGACATGCAACACTATAGTAATTTCGTAATAAACTGGAAAAATAGGTTGGTTGGTTGGTTGGTTTACGTGGTAGTTCACTACGTGCGAACACTTAAGTAGGGTCGAAGGGACCCCGTTTTAAAAGACCACACCACTCGTCAGATTTAATGTCTTGTACAACATACCGTAGCTAATATGTGTGTGCAAAAAAGTCGTGTCTCGTTAGACCCAACCTGTAGCTGTAAGATATCTCAGCAGGTCATTAAGTCTTGACCCGGCTACCTCACCAAGGTCGTTCAGTGTGTAGTTCCCCATGAATTTATGTCTCCTGACACACAGGGCTGGGCATTCGCAGAGAAGGTGAAAAATCGTTTCCTCCTTTTCTCTATCCTTACAGCTACGACAATGGTCGTTAAAAGGGAGTCCCAGGCGATTTGCATGCTTGCCTAACGTCCAGTGTCCCGTTAATACTGCCAGCAATCTTGATATATCCTTCCTATTTCGAGTTATCAGTTGCATAGTACGTTTCTCGTTGAAAGATGGCCACATCAACTTGGCTATCCTACATGTGTCTAAATTTCGCCATCTATACTCAGCCTTTGCAAGAAAATGTCTGAGGATGATACCTTTGATGGTCCCCAGTGGAATCGCTACTGAGACCGCATTGGAGATATCTAAGGCAGATCCCGTTCTGGCTAATTCGTCTGCCCGTTCATTGCCGTAGTGGTTCCTATGCGCAGGCACCCAGACCAAGGTAATGTCAGATAGACGACCTAGCCTTGACAGAGAATTCCTGCATTGTCTGACTAGTGAAGATGAAATTGTGTAGGCATTAAGTGAGAGGAGTGCCGCCTGACTGTCGACAAAAATACCTATATTGCCTCTAATGTTATGATCGTGTAATGTATTACAAGCTGCCATGATCGCAAAAATTTCCGCCTGGAAAACACTACACTCATTCGGAAGACGATACGAGGTGCCTACCCCAGGTTCGTCACAGAAGACCCCAGAACCCACACCGCAGCTCATCTTAGAACCGTCTGTGTATATCCTAGTGTCGTATTTGTGCACGAGATTGCCCCTATTCCACTCACTCCTAGAGGGAATTAAGACCTTGAATATCTTATCAAAGTCCGTGTATGGAGTAATGTAGTCAGATGGTTGGAGAACGTTTGAAGGCAACTGGTCAAGAATCCCCGCGTGGCCATATATTCTCGATTTCCAACAACCGGACGCTTGAAGCCTCGCTGCGCTGCAGGCAGAAGTGGACATTATGTGAAGGTCAATTGGCATAAGGTGCAATATAGTATTCAGTGCCTCTGAAGGACTAGTCCTTAGTGCACCCGTTATGCCTATGCAGGCTGATCTCTGAACTTTGTATAGTTGGTCTACGACATACTTCCTTCTAGTTGCAGTCCACCATACAAGAGATCCGTAAGTAAGAATTGGACGTACTATAGCCGTATACATCCATTTAACTATGCTGGGACTAAGTCCCCATTTCCTACCAAACATCCTACGACAGGTGTAATAGGCCACCGTTGCCTTCTTTACCCTGTGTTGAGTATTTAGCTTCCATGACAATTTAGAGTCCAGTATAATGCCTAGATATTTTGCATTGTTTGAAAGGGGAATTTCGCAGTTTCTCAACATTGGAAGTCTGAAGCTTGGAATCTTGGTCTTCGTCGTGAAAAGTACCAGTTCCGTTTTGCTCGGGTTTACCCCAAGGCCGTTAACTGTGGCCCAGTTGTCGAGCAACCTCAAAGCAGTGGACATAATCTCGCTGATCACGTCCGGAAACAGACCTGGTACGAGTATCACCACATCGTCCGCATAAGCAACAACTTTTATACCCCTACTGTCTAGATCAATAAGAATCGAGTTAATAACGATAAGCCATAGTAGTGGAGAGATTACTCCTCCCTGTGGAGTGCCTCTCTCAACTTGCTTAGACTTAACGGTATTACCAAGATTTGCTGTGACTATTCTTGAATTCAACATGGTAACTATCCAGTTATTGATATATTCTTCAACATCTAGGTTAGTCAGAGCTTGCTGAATTGCAAGAGTAGTCACATTATTGAAAGCACCCTCTATGTCTAGAAAGGCTGCCATTGTATATTGTTTAAATTCGAGAGATCTCTCTATAACCCTTACAACCTCATGCAGAGCTGTATCTGTAGAGCGACCCTTAAGGTAGGCATGCTGACTACTTGAGAGCCATGTCGAACCCTCAAGGCGCTGCCTAATGTGAGCATCAATGAGTCTTTCCAACGTCTTAAGTTGAAAAGATGAAAGACTAATTGGACGGAAATCCTTCGCTTTCTCATGACTTCTTTTGCCAATTTTGGGAATAAAAACGACCCTGACTCTTCTCCAGTTAACCGGAACATGGTTGAGGGATAGACAGAGCGTAAAAATTCTATGAAGCCAGGGAATGATGTGCCTTTTTGCACTTTGTAGCATCTTTGGCAAGATACCATCCGGCCCAGGTGACTTGAATGGTGCAAAACTGTCAATCGCCCATGATATCCTGTCATAGGAGATGATGTTACTATCAATATTGGATAGAGTCATGCCTACATTCTCAATAACCGTATCCATAGTAACATCCTTACAGCCTGGAAAATGCGTATTCAGTAGAATATTAAGTGACTCTGCTGAGGATTCGGACCAGGAGTCATCATTCCCCTTGATATAAGTGGGATTGGATTGCCCCTTGGCCAGAATCCTGCTAAGTCTTGCAGAGTCTCTTGTGTTATCTATAGATTCGCAGAAGCGTCTCCACGAGTTTCTTTTTGCGATTACTATAGCTTTCTTGTAAGCTTTCAATAGATCACGATATGGTTGCCATGATTTACTATTATAGCTAATGTTAAAGGCCCTACGAGTTTCTCTGCGTAGTTTAGATAGCTCCGAATTCCACCATGGAGGGAAGCTTTTCTTAGCCTTAGTGACTGGACAGGAAACTTCAAAAGCTTTAACTACAGTTTTACTAAAGTTTTCCTCCAATCTTTCAAGACCAGTGATTGAATCTTCTACAACTGGCATATTCCTAAGTTTATGTTTAAGGATCCCATTAAATTTGAACCAATCAGTCCTTCTTGGGTTCCTAAATTGTATTTTTTCTGTCGAGTTCTGAAGTCTAATTTCGAAAAGAATCCAGTTATGATCAGAGAATGACCTTTCACTAGATACTCTCCACCTATCTACTGATACCTTAGACCTATCATTAATGAGTGTAATATCTAATACTTCCTCCCATCCATTATAGTTGTCCGAACTCGGAAAAATGAATGTAGGCGTGTTACCAGAATTACATATACTTAGTTTGCTGGAATTAATGAAATCAAGTAAAGACTCACCCCTTTCATTTGTTTCCTTGCTGCCCCAGATTGAATGCCTTGCATTAGCATCGCAGCCCAGGATAATGTCCGATGCTCCAACAGATGTCATCAGAGTACTCACCTCGACTGGAGGAGCTGTTTTGTCGTGTGCCATATAGCTGGAGGCAATCAAGAGGCTACTGTTGCCCGGTAGCTCGACCCTTGCTGCTGTAAGGTCCTCTGAACTAAGCTGCGTACAGAGAAAAATGTTAATAGATTTCTTGGCAATAATACATGATCTTGGTCTACCATTGTTTCTTGCATAGAGTATATTATATGCTGAGGCCGGGAGACCCTTCACGTCCAGGTTTGAAACCCAGGGTTCTTGCACCAGCCCAATGTCCAGGTCCTCTTCGGCTAAGAGTACCCGAAGGTTATCTGTAGCACATTTCGAGTGCTGCAGATTTATCTGCACCACCTTAAGTGCCATTGTTAGTATCTGGGGGGGGTTTCGATAGCTTCATATCTGTGAGCAGAGAGCTTGCCACTTCAACCTCATCCGCCTCACCGCTACCTGTTCCTTTGAGCCGAAACACCCTGACCTTAGCGTCCCTCACTCCGAAGAACAGCTTGAAACCCGCCTTCTCAAGCTCCACTGAGCCAGATTCTGTGATGGCGAGGATAAGGCATGTGTGGCCTTCGCCTTGCTCAGTACGGATGATGGACCAGTCATCCATGTGGATGTTGGGGTTCTGCAGCTTCAGGCAGTCCAACATCTTATGTGCTTCGGTTGCCATCTTTGGTAACCAAATGCGTGCCCGCGGTCTCATCGGAATATCTTGAGCGGGGATCAGTTTAAGGCTTAAACCCTCCCATGCGCCACTAATATTAGCGATGCATTTGCTAAGAAATTCCTTTGAGAACACGTCCATGCATTTTATCACCCTGTATCCCCGGTGAATTTCACCAGAGTCAAAGCGAGGTGCCGTACCAGTCCTATTAGCGATCAGGTATTCCATAACGAGCTCAGCTAATTTGGACTCGATAGCACCCCATTCTGTTATTACAGGATTGATGGCACCGTCTTTCTCAGTCGCCAGAGCCATTATGAGATGGTCTTTAACCACCTCGTTAAAGGGTCGTCTGGCGGATGTGGTCGTGGTAGATGTGGGTCCCGGAGCGGCTTTTTTATCGGAAACCTTTCTCCGTTTAGGCGACTTTTCACCCTCTGTTTGAGAGCGATCTCGCTTGACCCTTTCTGTTGTTAGGGCTGCTGCCTTTGATGTGCTGGGTACCGAATCTAAAGACTTTTGATATTCATCTACCACAGCCTGGTATTTGGCGCGATCAGCTTCATCACGCTCATGAGGAGCACCGCTGGCAGCATTCTTGTCAATCTTATCAAGAATGAAAATCGCCTTGGTGTAGCGAGACTTGAGGATGTCTTTCTGACTCTTCCTCTTCTTTCGTTTCTTCTTCAATTGATCGCCAGCCTTGGCATCCACTTGAAGAGGAGCTTTCGTCACGTTTATTGTGGTGGTCAGCAGAGTGCTGTGTCGGTCACCCACGCTGTCCTCCATTGCAACCATGGTCTCTTGGCTAGAAGCCAGTAGGTCGCCTTCTGAAGAAGAACCGAGATCATCGGCGCTCTTCAGGGAGTTCTTGTTGTTTTTGTTGTTTTTAGTATTTTCTTTATTTAAATTCATTTTTGGTCCCACGAGTAGGCACGTAAGGGGATGGACCATCCATGCAGTGACGGCGTACATGGACTAGGCAAAATACTCATTACAGCCGACCCGTGCCCTGGCGTCGGAGGGAAGCTGTTCACGACTAGTTTCTTTAACCACTAACTAGCCATTCAGGTCTTCGGCACTGCTATCATCCACCTTGACCTTAAAAGTGGGGATAACCCTTGGTCATGTTGGCTTTAAAGCTTATGCCTTCTAACTTGTTCCGGCTAAAATTAACCGATTCAAGTTACAAGACATACACTACAGCCAGCATTTAAGCCACCACATCACGACAAGATGGTTATCCAGGTGGGGGGAAAAATAGGTACTCACTAACCTTTATTAGCTTAGAAAATTTTTTAATTCAAATAGTAAATTTGCTATATTACTTGAATATACATAGTTTAATATATAATTCATTGCTTTTGTTGCAAATAAACAAACATGCCTTAAGTTTTTTAAATTAACAAAAATTTTAAATTTCTTTAAGATTAAAACAAAATCTAAATAAGTAAATTAACTAAGAAACAAAATTATAGCTAGTGACGTTGTTTAAAAAAAATAAAGCTCCGTTTGGCTTAATAATTTGTTATAAAGTAGACATTTTTGGAAAGTTCATATGATTTGTTAGGTTTTGTTTATCGTATTTAAGAAAACTTCCAGTTAATTACGACGCACAGTATACTAATTAAGCAGCGATGCAACTTCGAAAAGAAAAACGCAAAACAAAACGACGCAAAGCGAGGTATTGATGTATATGTTTAGTTTTTTATATTGTTTAAAATAGATACAAATTAAGATGTTTGATGATTTCTGGAAGGGGCAATACATAGCTGGTTTTGTTCCTTTATAAAGTACCTACTAACATTAAATTTTATTTACTTTCTGTAATTGTTAGATTTACTTAAGTAGTTCAACTAATTTAAAATCTTAGTTTTCCAACCCTGCTGTATGCCATTAATGGCCGAATTCTCGGTCATTAGTTAACCATTGGTAAACTAAAATACTAACTATTGTTTAACTATTACTATTAAGACGGTGAATTTAGCCATTATTCAAATTCTTAAGACATATTTACAATTTGTCGCCGAAAACAATTGTAAACTTTATTTTCATAGCAAAAGCTATAAAATATATTTGACTTTGTTGATTTCTTTAAAAAAAAAACTTCGTTTTTTAGGACAAGACATACAAAATATTTAGCTTTAATTTATTTGATGCCGTTTGATTTTGCAAAACTCTTGTGGGAGTAAACAACGTCAAATAAATTTGTGCTAAAACAAATGGTTACGCTTTTTTGGGTAAATATTTGCCAAATGTGACCGTACCTTAAGCATTGCGAATAAAAAATCATTAGTTAAGCCTTTGCCATTAGCTAACTAAAGACTGTGAATTTAGCCATAGCATACACACAATTTACATTCACTAACAACAACAACAAAAAGCACCTCTCTCTATTTACTTTTGCAATATTACTGTATCAAGCTAAATAAATATTAATGGAGTCTCCTACAGTGTGACCATTTTAGCATTTTAGTGCAATAACACTTTTTTAGAAATGGGATCAATGATATTATATATTATGGACAGATCATTGAAAAATTTGTGACA
Organism: Bellardia pandia; assembly: GCA_916048285.2. Taxonomy (NCBI): domain Eukaryota; kingdom Metazoa; phylum Arthropoda; class Insecta; order Diptera; family Calliphoridae; genus Bellardia; species Bellardia pandia. Next base: position 92,123,624 of record OU696531.1, on the reverse strand, counting down.
TGAGTTCTGAGAATATAAATATAGCTTGTGTGAAATGGTTTGATTTCATATACATATGAACATACATATATACAACTTATTTGCAACAAATTTATTTGGATAAGTTTATAAATCGCACCTTTATGATCGATAAGGCCCTATTTCGAGAGGACATTTGTATGTATGCTAAGTGCAATAATGGATTAATAATTAAATCGAACCAGAAAGTGATTCTAAGTCGATTGGTGTTGGATCCAATATACCCTCCCCACTGTGGTGGTGTAGGGTATACAAATTTAGCACATTTTTTTTTTGGCATTTTAAAACAAATTTTAGCATATTTCAGCTTAGCTTTTTGAGATCTGGTCACACTGATCTCATAGTAAAAAGGAAAAACAACAACAATAATTAAGGTAACAATTATTTTGTAATTGTATGCATGAGAGTTTTGAAAGAGTAGTAAATAGTAAAAGAAGACGAAGGAGAGCTTTATATGGAAAATTATTTGTAGATATCAAGTGTTGTTGTTATTGTTTTTTTTTTTAATTTTAATAGCAACAACAACTAAACTACGTGAAATAGTAACAATAACAATTAATGCAAATGAGAATAAAATGTTTAACTAAATTTACAATTATTTCGTCAAATAATAATGACTTTAATGATAATGATGATGATTATTGTGAAAATGGAAACGTACTGAAAACATTACCAGTCACAATAACAAAAACAACAGCCGCGACAATAAATTATGTAACATTACAAAATAAAACGTGATTGAAATGAACTGACAACAATAAGTCTGTCTGCTTTTATTAAGTTTATATTGGTTTTTTTAGTATGTAATAATAAAGCATTATTTTCAGGAAATTAAAATCAGGCAACTTTTTCCCACACATTTACAATAACAAATTCAATAATATAAAAAAGAGTTTGAGAATTATTAAGGGTTATTTTAAATTAACAGGACTGATACATTTTTGTTTAAAAACTATTAAATACATACATATATGAAACCCATTCATTACAATTTAGAAGATTTTTAATTTAAAATTAAAGAATTTTAAAACTTAACGCAACCTTATTTCATTCTTTTACTTAAATAAGCTTTATTTTAAAACTAACGAAATTTGATTTTTTTTAATGAATTAATAAACTTAACGAAACTTTATTTCTTAAAACAACTACGGATTTTATCATCAATTTTTAACAAAATAAAAATACAATTTAAATTGTGAAACATTTTTAAAATTTTGTTAAGTTACTTAACGAAACTTTATTTCTTTAACAGAAGCTATTTGAAAGATTTTCTGAACTTATTTCATTCTCTTTGTTTAAGCTATTTTAATTGCTAAAGAAGTTTTTAATTTTTGTTTATTTAAAAAACTTAACGAAAGTTTATTTTTAAATTAAAGGGGTTTCAATAAAATATTTGTCATATTGCTTTATTATAGGTACATTACTTTTTTATAAACATTTTGAAAGTTTTTTATTTATTAAGCGTTTTAAAAATCTTAACGAAACTTTATTTTTGAAACCATAATGATTTAACAAAATCGAGAATTTTTTTTCTTAATTTGACTGATTTAAAAAACTTAACGAAACTTTACATTTTTAATGAATTTAAAAAATTTAATTTATTTATTTTGCTTATATTTATTTACATATTTATTTTGCTTATATAAGCTAATATTTAATTATATAAAAAAATTATAATTTTGTTCATTAAAAACAATTTAACGCAACTGTATTTTTTTAACTAAAAGGATTTTCAAAAAAATCTTTATTTAATTCGTTTATTATATACAATAAATTTTATAAATTTGAAATTTTATTTAATTTTGGTTGATTTAAAAAAAACTTAACGAAACTTTATATTTTGACGAATGTATAAAAAGTTATATTTTTTTTAGCTTATTTACTTAGATTAAATTATAATCTGTTTAATCATAAAGAAATTTTGTAATTTTTTGCATTTAAAAAAACTTTATTTTTTTAACGAATGTCTAAAAATTTATATTTTTTTTAGTTTATTTACTTCTTAATGAAAATAATTTCAACGACATTAATCTGACCACTTAAGTTTACCCGAGGAAACCTATGTTTATTTGTTTTATTTATGTATATGTGTACATAATCTTTAGCTTCATGGAATACTTTCGATTAAGCAAGGAAGGTTTTATATACACCCCTATCGTGAATAAAGAATCCCCATGAAATTTGTTCCCTTTTCACATTTTTTCTATTAAAATAAAATGTTAAAAAAAGAAAAGGGAACAAATTTCATGTGGAATTTTTATTCACGATAGGGTGATTGGTTTTAAATAAGTTTGGAAATAGGTCGACAGCCCCATCCATTCCTCTTACAATACAATTGGCAGCTGCCTTAAGATTTTTTGCAGAAGGAAGTTAGTTTTCAACGATCTGTTTCAAAATGTTTTCCGAAAATGTTGTGCCTGCTTAACACTACCTAGGCAGATTCAAGGTCATCTAAACACTCTTTTTATGAAAAGTATAGCAATTCAGGAATCATTGGATGTATTGACGGCACTCATGTCGCAATTAAGGCGTCAAAAGTTCAAGAGCACTTATTTTTCAACAGAAAATTCTATGATTGTAAGCAAATTATACATAGATACAAAATATAGTTACTTTTATTTTCAGATCTGCGACTATAAAATAAACATTAAAGCCATTAATGCCACTAGGCCTAGCTCAAGCCATGACTCTTTCATTTATAGTATAAGCACTGCACAAAATTTGTTAATGGAAAGGTATGAAAATGATGAGCGCGGCTCCTAGTTATTAGCAGACTGAGGATACCCCATTGAACCTTTCCTAATGACTCCCTACAGAAATACAACACTAATTTCTCAGCAGAGATTTAATAAAGGACATGCTTCTGCAAAAAATATATATGTATAGTTTTCCATGAATTCGATCAAGACATCTTCTTGAGAATTATTCTTCATGCTTTCCCCTACATACAAATAAAACTTAATTATCAATTTTTTAAATTATTTAACTTACATTTTCCAAATATTTGCCAATGTTAAAAACGTCGATTTAAGAAGTATTTTAAATTGACTTTATCGAAATGCATAACATGTCAAAATCGCAGTTTTTTATGAAAAAAAAAAAAACGGAATATGGAATCGTTACAGCAAATCGACAGGTTGTCACACAACACATCTTTTAACGATTTCAAATCACTTTAACCCTAGAACACTAACGTTAGTCGATTCGACTAACATCACTTAAGTTTTCGATCACATTTTTATGTTTTTTTTACCGATCACTCTCAACTCTCTTGTATACTTAGTAGTCGGTGTTTCCCCATTTGTAATCGGTCGCAAATCGACAGGTTGTCACACAACACATCTTTTAACGATTTCAAATCACTTTAACCCTAGAACACTAACGTTAGTCGATTCGACTAACATCACTTAAGATTTCGCTCACATTTTTATGTTTTTTTTACCGATCACTCTCAACTCTCTTGTATACTTAGTAGTCGGTGTTTCCCCGTTTGTAATCGGTCGCATTGCTGAGGTAAACGTTGCAATTTTTAAGTTATATACCTCGTGTTAGTCGAATGTTTGCAACAAATGTTTTAATAACCAAAAAAATTAATTTTTTTTTGCATTTAATTTTTATATAATTTAAGTTTTATTGTTTGTAATGAATTCTGTAATTTTATTTTTTGTTTTTGTTATTTTTTTTTTATTATTTTTAACAACTGATCTTCTCAAAAGATTGATCTCAAAAGTATTTTTCTTAAATATATTATTTTAAATGAATTGTTTTATAAAAACTAAAATTTGTTATTTTATTTACATTTATAATAAATCAAATATCAACCTTTATTAGATGTGTCAATTTTACATATATAGATATCGAAAAAATCGGTTATATATATATGTTAGTCGATTGGACTAATGATTAGTGTTAACGTATAAAAAATAAGGTTAGTGTTCTAGGGTTAACAACAACGAAAACGATTTTCATCACATACCTGAATGAAACTTAATTTTCTAGGCGATTTATTTATGTATATAGGTATGTATATACTACATTTTAATTTAAAAACATGTTGGTTTTAACTTTTTTTAGTTTACATTAAAACAACAACGATGATCATAATTAGTTTAATTTAAACCACCCACCTCCCACCATGCACTTTGTCTTCTTTAAAATAACAGTTTTATTTTTGGGAGAATTTATTCTCTTCTCTTGTGCAACAAAAAAAAAACACTTCGCTCCCTCCCCCTTGGCTTCTTTTTAGCTTTATCGAGTAATATAATTTTCGTGTGTGTGTTGTTGTTGTTGTTATTGCTGCTGGGTAGCTTCGTTATTTATGTTCGTTTTTTTTTTGTTTGTTTTATCATGTTGGTTTGGTGACCCACTTTTCTATTTGTATGGCCTACTGCACTTGGCCAATTTTTTGTCTTACTCTTTCTCTATTTTATTTTGGTATTTTTTGTACTTTGTGTTTAGTTTTGTTGTTGTTGCTGCTATTTCGTTAATCATGACAATTGTTTTTGGTGTAGTAGGTATGTAGATTTTCAATAGTTGAACTTTAGTTGTTGTTAGTTTTGCTAGTTTTATGATGAATAATTTCTCGTCTAATCGTTTTTATTGAGTGTGCGAGTAGAGGAGGTACTTTAATGTGTTTGTTGAATGATTGTTGCCAGGTTGGTGGTGTAAGAATTATGTACATATTTGTATGAGTGTTTGTTTAGCTGTGCCTGTTGTTGAAATATTCACTTTTGTTTTAGGCCTAATTTTATTCTACAAAATTTGTTGCTTTAGTTTGTTTGATAGAAGTGGGAATTTTGTTTTTTTTTTTCTTTAAGCATTTTTGCTTTTATTTTCTGTAAGTGTTAATTGACTTAAATTTTTTGTAGAGGGGAAAGTTAAGGGGTGGGAGGTTGAGTGAAGAGTTGGTTGGTAGCTAAATATGGAATTTTTTAATTTTTTTTTTTACAAAAATTGTATATTGTGAAAATTTTTACAGCTGTTATCTTAATAAAAATTTAAAATAGGTATTAAATTTAATTGCGCACATCATACATATGAATAAACAAAAAAATCAGAAAATTAAAAACCTGTAATTCTAAAATTTTTATACCTTTAAAACTTATTTCAATTGCTCTAAAATATTATTATGTTTCATTATTATAATTAACAAACAAGCCCACTATATTAAATTAGTTTAAAATATAATGCTCCCAAAATAAAAAAAAAATATATTCTCCTACTGATTTACGGTAACTGTTAGCTGTCCTTGTTAACAACTTCATTACCCTATTTTTAAAATTTGGATAGGTATGTATACAGTATCAAATAAAACATTTGCAACTGGAACAAAAATTTCTGAATTTTTTCCAAAAAAATATTAGTTGTGTTAGGTACCTACATATGTATCTTATTTTTTAAAATGTAATATGAAATGTAATTGAAATAAACAGTGATACAAAATTGAATGAAATAGAAAAACCTGGTACATATATAATTTATCTAAGAAAACTTAAGAAATTTGTTTTCTTAGATAAATTATATACCATTCGATCTCAATTTCTTCTTTCCAAATCTAGTAAGAAATTGAAAATCGCATCATTATTAACAAAATTGCAGGCTTATAAGTGCACAAAGGTACAAAACCGGAGTTTTAACCGTAAATCCGGGTTTTGGAGGTGTCCGGCATATTTCACTATTGGTATATTGTTTTACTCGACAATCCCTACAAGAAAAAGAATATCCGGTCCCAGGTTTTTTGGACTGTGGCACCGTGATATGTATCTCATGGTAGTAATTTTTTTCTAATAAATTATTTTATAAAAATGTGTTTGTTGTTTTGATTTTTAAAAGAAACATTTTATAATTTAGCCCCTTTTTGCACTTTATCGAAAATTTTGACAGGATGTGGCTTTAAACGGATTTTATTTCAGTTTAGCCCTTTTTAGCCCTTTTATCAATAATGTTTACGCGTTTTGAGTCTCAAAAGTTGGCATCTCTGCTTATTTGAATAATTCTTTTAAACCTTTTATTGTTATAAATAAAATCAGCTTAATTGCATTTTAATATTCCAACAAATAATAATGATGTAATGATTTTTCTTAAAAATAAATATTTTTCTCTTCAAAGTTTTTCAAATTTGGAGGCTATTAACTTAAAAGTTAAAGTTACCTTACTTGAAAGCCTAATTAATTCTCTATAAAACTGCCCACATTTTTTTTAAATTGCTTTTGTAATTGCCAAGTTGTTAAACTTTTTCTAACAAGAAAAATTTTAATTTTTTATTATAATCGTTATATTGAATCAATTGAATTTTTTTTTTGCTTGAAAACTTGTTATGATTTCAGTCAAATCGTCTCGAAAATATTTTAACAAACAATTTATTATAAATGTATTATTTATTATAAACATATCATGACTTTAGAAATGTTTATTACGCCCACTTTCAGATATTGGAAAAGTAGGCGGGGATAATTTGAAAAATAAAACTCAGTTTATATTTAAAACGTATTTAGAACCAATTTATGACAAGAAAATATAAATTATAAAACTTTTATTACGCCCACTTTTAGAATGTAACAAAGTGGGCGTAACTAAATTTGAAAAACCTTACACAATTTATATTTAAACGTATTTAGAACCAATTTATGACAATAAAATATAAATTATAAAACTTTTATTACGCCCACTTTTAGAATGTAACAAAGTGGGCGTAACTAAATTTGAAAAACCGTACACAGTTTATATTTAAAACGTGTTTATAACAATTTTATGACAAGAAAATATAATGACTTTAGAAATGTTTATTACGTCCACTTTCAGATTATTAAAGTGGGCGTGGATAAATTGGAAAATAAAACTCAGTTTGTATTTATAACAATTTTATAACAAACAAATATAAAATAATAAATCTTTTTTACACCCACTTCTAACAAAAGGGGTTTGTTTTCCACAGTTCTTCTGAATTTATTGTCATATTCTAAAGATATTCAGATTCAGAATTAAAAAACCAGTCACTTTGCCAAATATTATTATGCTTTAGCTTACCGTAAGTTTTCTTTAACAAATTTCAAAATCTTTTTTATTTCAAAAGAGCTGCTTGGGGCTCTTATTTTCATAACTATTTCATTATGATTTTTAGTTTACAAACCCAGCTTCACCTTTTAGTTTTTCTATTTTTTTTTGCACTACCAACTGAACTATGACTTTAATTTTAAAACAAATTTATCAAACAAATAAAAAATAAGTAATAAAAATGAAAATTGTTGCCAAATTTTTACTTAAATTTGGTTTATTTTACATACACGCATAATTTTACGCAATTTTAAGACAACCAACTGAAATAAACAATTAAATTAAAATGAAACAATACCACCACAACAACAACAATAGCAATAATAAAATTTACTTTATTTGTATGTCTGTACAAATTATAATAACAACAACAATAATAATAACAATAAAAACAACACGTACAAAATTATAAAAAAAACTAAAAAAAAAAAAATTATGTAACAGAATATGCAAAAAAATTAAAATTAAATACATAAATAAAAACCTACATACAAACAAATACACGTGATGGATATAAACACATTTTGGATACAAACACACTTTTAAATATAATTTTTTAAGCAACAATTTTTGTCGTACTTATTTATAATTTTGTTAACCAGTTGGTATTAAAATAGAATGAGTCATTAATAAAGACCACATCACGACTAAATTGAGCTTCAATCGTGGATCTTTATAAAGTCTTAGACAAATCCTAGATCTTTATAGAGTCTGAGACCAATCCCAGATCCATATGAATCTTTAGATCAATCGTAGATCCTTATGAAGTCTTAGATCAATCTTAGATCTTTATGGAGTCTTAGATCTTTATGGAGTCTTAGATCAATCTTAGATCTTTATGAATTCTTAGATGAATTAGATGAATTCTTAGACACAATCGTAGATCCTTATGAAGTCTTAAATCAATCTTAGATCTTTATGAATTCTAAGATCAATCGTAGATCTTTATGAATTCTTAGATTAATCGTAAATCCTTTTGAAATCTTAGATCAATCCTAGATCTTTATGGAGTCTTAGATCAATCGTAGATCCTTATAAAGTCTTACATTATTCTTAGATCTTTATGAATTCTTAGATCAATCGTAGATCTTTATGAAGTCTTAGATCAATCCTAGATCTTTATGGAGTCTAAAATCTTTATAATAAAATATTTGTTTTGAGAGTTAAAATTTTCCACTGGGTCTCTCTCAAGTTTATTTATCTTGTATTTATTTGTTTGCTTTTGCACTTGTATGTAAAACACGCATAAGAGTAGCAAAGTGTAGTCCCCGTTAGTTCTTTGTGGGACATAAAATCCATTTTTCCACAACTTTACACAAGAGAACGAACATAACACGTCTAATAAGGATACAATTGATATAAAGATTAGGAGTAAATTTCTTACTTCTATGAAGCTAGACGTTTAGAGAAATGTTTAACTTTATGTCATTTGTTTAAGTTCATAAGTATCCTGTAATGGGCTACTCTTAACTAGTCTAGTAACTAGTCCATTAGAACTACTGTTACTGTGGTTGTATATTTTTCATTGTGCATTAAGTATTTTGCCTTACTTTAGTATTAGTACATTTGTTACAATGTTATTTTGCTGCCATGATCTAGATTTCTTAACTAATTATTGCGGCATGCATTTTGCGTTTCAAGTGTGTTTGTCGGTTTGTCTCTCTGTTTATTTAACGCTGTTTGCCAATAAAATATTAACAAAAAAAAAAAAAAAACAGCTTGTTTTATTAGTTTCTGTTGCCGTTTTTTAAAGTGCATTTAAACATTTGTATATTCTTCATAAATAAAGAATGGAATAAATATTTTTTATGATACCAAAAAATTGTTAAATTTTTTAAGAATTTGAAATATTGAATTAAAAGGTGTTGAGAGATTGCGTAAAAAAATTTATTGGGAGCTAAAATGGAACTACATAAGTATGTGAAGTTAAAAGTTTGAAGTTAAATTGGAACTATATGAATACCTTTGATTGGAGGTAAAATTGCATTTTTTTAAATTTTGGCTACGCCCACTGTGTAATATACTAAAGGTGGGCGTGATAAAAATTTCAAAATTCAAGATTTTCTTTTAAAAATTGTTTCTAAACACACTTGCTAGACGACCAGATTTAAATCATAACAAGATTTTGTCAGACAAATAATAAAAATTCAAATTTCAATTGATGTTCTTAAGAAAAATTTTACAACTTTGGGTTTAGATTAGCAATTGAAATAAAAGATCGTTAATTTTATTTAGGTGCCCGATAGACTAGGCGATAGTGTGCCGGACTATCAGTCAAAGAGTTGCGGGTTCGATTCCCGCCAAAGACTGGGTGTTTTCTGCAGACAAGCCAAAAAGCTTCGCAGTTTGTGTTTGTTAATTATATTAAACAAAAAGTTTAGATCAATAAAAAAATGTTTCGGTTAAAAAAAAATTTTTTTTAAAATTTATGGAGGAAAAGGTAATAAATTTCCCTTCATGGAAAAAGTAAATCCATTATTCCAGAGATTTGAGATTTGTTGGACAATTTGGAACGTCATGAAGTCTTACATAAATCGTGGATTATGATCTAAGACCCCATAGATCAATCGCAGATCTTTATGAAGTCTTAGATCAATCCTAGATCTTTATGGAGTCTTATATCAATCCTTCTTACGAAGTCTTGGAGTAATCCTAGGTTTTTATGAATCTTAGAATTATCGTAGATCTTAAAGAAATCTTAAATCAATCGTGAATCTTTGTGTAGTCTTACATCAATCGTTGATCTTTATGAAGTCTTAGGATTTGAAGAAGTGTCATAACTTTGCTATTTATCAAACAAATTTAAATGACATCTAGCTTCAGATATTTATAAAAATAGAGGATTTTATAAATATTTTTGATTAATTACTGTTTAAGTTAAACTAAAATCAGCTCTGTTACCCGTTTAAAATAATGCTGCCATATTTTTTTTTATATTATTTAGGGAGATTTAATTGAAAGTTTGTTGATATGATTTCAAACATAATGGCGCATATTCAGAAATGATAACTAAGTTTAAACTTTTTTAAGTACCAACTTAAGTTATTCTTAGTTGATTACTTTCAGCACGAAAAGTTACAACTTAATTATGGGTAAAGTTGTAACTAAATGTCAACTAACAAATACATTTAAAGAACAGCTGATTGATTTTATTTCTTGTCGTCGATGATGTTAACATATTTGGCCACCAATTCTTTAAATGTAGTTTTTTCATCTGGCGACCAATTTGAGTCTCTAAAATACACAAAGCAATAAATACATATTTTTTTCTAACAATAATAATAAACTTTTCTTATTTTCTTTGCTAATTTTGTCCATTTAGACCAAAAAAAAATCACAAAAAAAAAGAAAACAAACTAGAGATGTGTTTTTCGTCAACAAAAATCTACTAAATGCAGTGTTGCATTTCTTTTAACAGCTGAAAGCTGTTGCTAAGTTAGTTATGATTTGTGAATAAGATCTTTAACTATTTGTGAACTATTTTTTAGTTTCTGTTTAATAAGTTTCGACTTTAGTTACGATTTCTGAATATGCGCCAATGATTTTCTTTGCTGTAATTTTTATATTGTCTTCATCTTTATCTTGATACTCTCACAACTTTTAAGTGTATTTAAGTGTAACAAAGATGATATGGTGGTGGTGGTGGTATTGGTAATGTAGGGGTTTTTCCTCTCCCTGCTTCTCTACTTCCTCACATTCTTTGTATGGTGGATGGTTGCCACAGTGTTTATTCTTCTCTTGCTTTTGTTTTATAGTTTTGTAGGTGACCCAAATTCTCTTTAGTAGTACTTGACCCAGTTTTAAGTTTTGTTGTTGTTTTTTTTTCATTTTATTTTATTATTTTTACATACAATTTGTTTATATTTAATTTTCGCTTAGCATTTTCTTGTTATTTTATATTAAATATGTTTTCTATAATAATTTTATTTTGTTGGCAAAATATATTGTGTCCTTAAACATCATGTGCTTAATATTTTTCATTAATGTTTTTGCTATTTCCTAATTTGAATTGCTGTCTTTAATGTTTATTTTCAAATTGAATGCCTTCTATATTTATATTAAAAAAAAAACAAATAATTAAACAAATACTTCTACATTAACAAATAATATTAAATTAATTAATTTACAACGAGGTGTCACAAAATGCGGGCCAAGTATGTCATAAATTGTTTTGGTATAAAATATTTTATATTTGTTTTTATTTTAATAGTTGTTAATAAAAGTGGTCAGCAATTTGGTGCAAAAAAAAGACGTCACACTTAAGCCGGTCTTAACGCTTTATTTAGCCTTTTTTGTTTTCATTTATGACTATTTTTAATGAAATTTACAGAAATTAAAGATATTTCCACAAATCACTTATATTTCAGCCAATTTTCATCAAACTAAGTTGTTATGGCAACATGTTTCAAGTAGACAACAGTATTATATACTGAGAGAACAATATGGCCACACTCGCGATTGCTAATAACATTCTTAAGCACATATGGCAACATTTGTTAAGTAATAAACATAGTTGTATGCAGAGGGTACAAAGTGACATCACCTTAAATTGTTTATAACATTATTAACAATTAAAAAAACATAAATTTTGATAAGCAGCTAATTGCATTTTAAAATTTATTCTTTATTTATTCCTTTTGTCTTTAAACCCGTCAATTAAGCTCTAAGTGTCTCTTGATTTTTTCTAGTTCAAACTTGTTAAATTACATTTTGTGAAATGTTTTTAAAGGAATTTTAACGCCACAAACAAGTTTTTAAGTTAATTCTATTTTTAATATTAAAGTCAGTTGGTTTTCCGTTTTGTATTCAGTAGAACAGCAAACAAAGTGTGTTTGGTATTGTCCATAAAAGAAACTATATTCTAGGTCTCTTAAGAAATAGCAATACTTTAGAAAATTAATAAAATTAATGACAAAACAGACTTAAGTCAATTCTATTCTACACAGGTTCTCATTTACACAGCATAAAATTAATTCTACCCAGCTGAGAGTTTATTCTTCTCTAGTCAGCCGAGAGTTTATTCTATTCGAGTTAACCGAGAGTTTATTCTACTCCAGGCAGCCGAGAGTTTATTATACACTAGTTAGCTGAGAGTTTATTCTTCTCTAGTCAGCCGAGAGTTTATTCTATTCGAGTTAACCGAGGGTTTATCCTAATCCAGGCAGCCGAGAGTTTATTATACACTAGTCAGCTGAGAGTTTATTCTTCTCTAGTCAGCCGAGAGTTTATTCTATTCGAGTTAACAGAGAGTTTATTCTTCTCCAGTCAGCGAGTTAACCGAGGGTTTATTTTGCTCCAGTCAGCCGAGAGTTTATTCTACTCAAGTCCGAGAGTTTATTCTACTCCAGTCAGCCGAGAGTTTATTCTTTTCTAACAAGCCTAGAGTTAATTATAATCTAGTGAGCCGAGATTTTATTCTTCTCCAGTCAGCCGAGAGTTTATTCTATTCCAGCAAGCCTAGAGTTAATTCTACTCAAGTCTGCCGAGAGTTTACTCTACTCCAGTCAGCCGAGAGTTTATTCTTTTCCAGCAAGCCTAGAGTTAATTCTACTCTAGTGAGCCGAGATTTTATTCTTCTCCAGTCAGCCGAGAGTTTATTTTATTCGAGTTAACCGAGAGTTTATTCTACTCCAGTCAGCCGAGAGTTTACTCTACTCAAGTCCGCCGAGAGTTTATTCCATTCGAGTTAACCGAGAGTTTATTCTTTTGCAGTCATTCTCCTCTAGTCACATTAGAGTTAATGCTAGAGTTTACTCTAAATTCTGTTTACACTATAATTTATTCAAGGCCTCTGTTCGCACTAAATTTTCGTCTAGTCTCTGTTCACACTATTTTTTTTGTGGTGAGAAAATAAGCTCCTTAACAAATTTATCTTATAATTTCAACAAATTTTAACCATTTTATATTTTGTTTTTTTTTAACAGAAAAACACCTGTTACAATTGAATTTGTTACTATTTGAAGTATTTGTAGTCATTATTGCCCAACAGCCTCTTAAAATTATATTGTAGTAATAAAGTACTCAAATAAAGACTTCAATTTAAACTCATACAAAAATTATTTGCTTTGTATAGGTTTTTAATTAAAACAAATTCAAAAAAAAAAAAAAAAATAATTAAAATTTCGTATGAATTTCGTCATACACGCACTTTTTGAAAACGTTGAATACAAAAATTGAACACAATGAAATCGAAAGTGCGTGATTTATATTACGTTTTGGTTAAATAAAACTGCGTAAAAACATACATAAATTTTTCAAAAAAGCTAAAAATTAAAATTAAAACGAAAATGAAGATAAAGCGTAGAAGAAAAAAACATGGGGACGATCACTTAGAAAATTGATATGTAGTAATACACTGATATAAACAATGATCGTGAAATACATTTTTAGCCACTATTTTAAGGTACAGTGGTTTCAATATATTACAAAAGTTATAGAACTCAGGAATTAGTGGAATTGATTACCTTTCAAATTGGCTTATGTAGAGAGAGAGAGAAGAAGTTAAACTTTCACAGTATTATGAGAATTGTTATTAATTCTTTATGAATAATTGGTTTTAATTCGATAAAGTTGACAATACGGGAGGAGCAAAATTTTAAAATATTTAAAAATTAATTGAGGTTTTTTGTTTTAGCAATTTTCAAAAGTTAAAGACAAGTTCCTTGGAAACTACTTTATATGTAATCTGTTACAGCTGAACAGATAGCAGAATTTTTCAAAGGTTTTTTTTCCAATTGTTTCCTTAAATTTTCCCTCTACTCCACGTTGTGTTTAAAAATCAGCTACACACGTATCATTTGTTCATTAATTTACAACATTGCTATCATAAATCATTTAAACTCCAATTGCTGTTTCTTGATGTTTTAACTTTATTCCAAAGCACAGGGTTTACTTCTCAACTATGCGTGAAAAAATTACTCCACTGTAATATAAAAAAAAAAACGCCAACAGCTTACACTCAATTTACTGTTGAAATGAATTTCCCTCCGTACAAAATTCTCACCTTTTAAATGGTGGTAGTTTTTTTCTTTTTCTTCCTTTATTTATTTACATTTATTACGTTTTTGTCGTAAAGGGGCGAAATTAATTTTACGTTGTCCCAGGTTATAAACGTATAAAAAAAGTCCAAAAGACGGCAAGCAAGCAGCAACACTAACGTCACGCACTATTACAATATGGTAATTTTCTTTGTTGTTTATTTACATTAAACAGAGAGATTGATAGAGAAAGAGAAACAATACGCTATGTTGTTGTGAGTGAGTATGAAGTAATCGTTTTTGGGCTAATAAAGAGTTGCCGTATGTGAATTAAAGTAATTAATCAATTTAGGAACAAATCAATTGATTATTTAATAAAATCAGCCTTGTTCTTTAACTAGACTAGAGTAAATTTTACTCTGGCCAGACTAGAGTAAATTCCACTCTGGCCAGACTATAGTAAAACTTTTCTGGTCAGACTAAAGTCTGTTCTACTGCGTCATGACTGCATCTTCTGCATTCCTTACAAAAACTTCTAAATTTACCTTAAAATAAATTATTTTACAAAATCCCTTCAGTTTCTTAATTTCTTTGCAAATGGCAACTCTTTTCTTCACATTCTCACGCACTGTACTCACGCATTTTATTTGCTCACCACTCTCACTTTTCCACAAAAATGCCGCTATATTTTTGCTCTTTTCTTCTGCTTCTTCTGCAATCATACATTTAAATAATATTGCTCATACGCTCTTGGTTTTGGTTTTCAATTAAGTAGATGTGTGTTGGCATGGATGTGTGTGGAAAGCTTTTTAAAAGTTTGTGTGTTTATGCAGTGTTGTGAAATTTATTTGTGTAGTTGTTTTCATGTGTTAGTAACAACTTGATATGAGCAGCCGAAAAGAAATAAAAAATAAACATCTAAAAGAAGCATTAAAAGAGTCAACAATGGTGGGCCGCAATAAAAACGACAGTGAGTAGGTGCGTGTGAATGTTGTGTTTTTTTTTTTGTTTTTTCAAAAGTGACTGAGTATGAGACTGAAATTGAATTTTATATGAGTAGGTTTTCCTCTAAGAGATAAGTGAGGGAAGCCTATGGAAACAATAACAAAAACGTATGAGTAGCTATAGAAAAAACACTCCACCAACACCCGCCTTCAAATAATCATTTTCACTCTCACTCTTCAAATACACAATATATTTATAGTATTTAAATTTATTTTATAGTGCGTTAAGACGTATTGACTGACTGTTGGTCCGGCTATTAGTTTGTCTGTCTGTCTGCATAATTTGTTGTTGCTGCTAGTTGATTGCGTCGATTGTTTATATAATTTTTTGTTGTTTTATTAACGCTGCTTGCTGCTGTTGCTGCTTTTGTTAATAATAAACGCAAAACACAAACGCAGCAACAGCAATATTTACAACAAAAATAACGTAAATAAATACAAAAACGTATAGAGGAGAAGCAGAAAATAAGCAAGCTTCACATTTCGTTGAAAAAGTAGGTTAGTGGGTCACCATATCTAACAACAAACTTACAAACATACAGACAGCAACTACAACTTTATAATCTATGCAAACAATCATACATACATATACACACATTCATACATACATATGTACGAGTATGTATGATGTTCATATGTAGTATTTGTAGTACTTATGAGTTTGTCGTTTTACTTGTATGAAAATTAAAAAAATACATACTGCAAATTGTAAATAAAATACAAAAAACAACGTACCTACATTTTTGTATGTTTATACATTTTGATTTGTTGTTGTTGCGTTTTTTTCCATTTTCGTAACAAGTTTTTTTTATAGCTTTTTTTTTTTTTTTTGCAATTTATTTATAATTCTTAGATAATGAGTGCATACATTCATACGCAAGCGATTAATTGAATTGGTTTCTATCAATTTGATTTATGATATTTGAATACATATTATGAAAAGAAAAACATATGGAGGAGAATGGAGGGATTATTGAATGCAATTTGTGAAAAAGATTGACATAATTTTAAACAAATAGGCTAATTGGGGGTAGGATTTACTCTACACAGTCTAGAGTAGGGTTTACTTTACACTAAGTAGAACAGAATTTACTCGAACTGACCAGAGTAGAATTTACTCCAGTCTGGTCAGTGTAAAATTTACTCTAGTCTGTCCAGAGTGAGTAGAATTTACTCTATCCTGGCCAAAGTAGAATTTTCTCTAGTCTATCGAGAGTAAAATTTACTTTAGTCTTTCCAGAGTCTAGTCTGTGTAGAGTAGAGATTTGTTTTTTAATGTGGGGTGCGGAATCTTCAAATTGCTGCGTATAAATTGGGAATAATTTCATTCAAAAACATTGCTGATAAAGTTTTTCCTGTGGTCACTGTGAGTTCACTAACGCTCTACTTAAACTCCCTTGCGAGGGTAGGGCTGACAAATGTTAAGTCGACTATAGATCCAGTTTCTTCTCTTCTAAACGTTTGGGTATCCCCAAAATTGCAAAGCACGAGATTAAATTTTGCCAAGGATTTAAGAAGGGTACGACCCTTCCATTTCGAGGTCCCTACTTTAAAAAAAAAAAAAAAAAAAAAAAAAAAACAAAATTCAAATTTATTGGGGAATGTTTATTAAAATTTAAAAGAAAATTCTTTAGCATTTATTTTTTGAAGATTATGTTGGCCGTTGCTACGTCGCAGATGGTAACTGGCGAATGACACGCGTGATGTTTTCCTCCAAGGCCTAAATCGAAGCGGTTTTATTCGCATAAACTTTAGACTTTACATATCTCCACAGGAAAAAGTCTAACGGTGGGATAGCACACGATTATGTTGATCATAAGTTGAGCGAAGTGCACAAAACACATTGACTCACAGAACGTGAATTTTCGTAATAAAGTTGACCGATTTGTAAACATTGTTTAGGCGTAAGTCTTTCCATTATGACATGTCAAACAATACTAAACAAAAATAAAATGACAGCATGACACGACTCACACGTGATCTATTGAAAAAAGTATCTCTACTTTAATCACCTGTTATTAGTAGAGCGAAATGTCCAGTTGAAGGTCCAAGCCCTAAAATCTCGCCTATAATTTTCGGGCTATATTTGTAATGTAAGGCATCGGCCACAAGTGGATATCGTCAATCAAGACACTAGTGAATCCATCAGCAGGAATCCTCATTGAAACCTGGAATGCGAGTTTGCCACTAAATTGCTGCTTTTCCCGAATTGTCTTTGTTCCATATAGGGATATAGGAACAGCTACATCCACTTCCATTTCACGTATTATCTGTCCCTACTCTGTTCTGTGTATAGTAGAGTCTTTACTCTACTCTGTGTAAATTAGAGTCTTTACTCTACTCCGTGTATAGTAGAGTCTTTACAATGTGTATAGTAGAGTCTTTACTTTACAATGTGTATAGTAGAGTCTTTACTCTACTCTGTGTAAATTAGAGTCTTTACTCTACTCTGCTCCGTGTATAGTCTTTATTCTACAAAGTGTATAGTAGAGTCTTTACTCTACTCTGTGTAAATTAGAGTCTTTACTCTACTCTGTGTAAATTAGAGTCTGTACTCTACTCTGCATTAATTAGAGTATTAATTCTACTCTGTGTATAGTAGAGTATTTATTATACTCCGTGTATAGTCTTTATTCTACAAAGTGTATAGTAGAGTCTTTACTCTACTCTGTGTAAATTAGAGTCTTTACTCTACTCTGTGTAAATTAGAGTCTTTTAAGAGTCTTTACTCTAGTCTGTATAGAGCAGAGTCGTTACTCTACTCAGTACTCTGTGTCTTTATTCTACTTTGTATTGAGTAGAGTGTTTATTTACTCTGCTCATTTCTATGGCCGTTGTTTTGATACCCTTCACCTTCATGAGAAGGGTATCTATAAGTTTGTCATTCCGTTTGTAATTTCCACAATATAATTTTCCGACCCTATAAAGTATATACATTCTGGATCCTTATAGATCTATTAAGCCATCTCCGTCTGTCCGTCTGTCTGTTGAAATCAATTTTCTGAAGTCCCCAGATATCTTCGGGAATCAAATCGTCAATAATTCTGTCCGACATGCTTTCGAGAAGTTTGCTATTAAAAATCAGCAAAATCCGTCCATAAATAACGTAGATATGAGCAAAAATCCGAGACAACCTCTGAAAATTTTCAAACAAAGTGTATTAATATAATAAATATATATGTAAGTATATAATGTAATTATGCATCCACAATAAAGGTGAAGGGTATATAAGATTCGGCATAGCCGAATAGAGCACTCTTACTTGTTTTTTATTTAGTTTTTAAATTTTCTTAATTTCTGAAGGTTTGTGTTTTTTTTATAGCTTATTGCAATTTATGCCTAAATTATTCAAAATATTTATTAACAATTTGTGTTAAAAACACAATGTTTTTTTTTTTTTTTTTTTTTTTATTTCTTTAATTTCGATTTTGGTATTTTTCTGTATAAAATGTTTTTGAGGTTTTTGGCACATTGCTGACTGACTAACTTGCAAATCTAGATTTTTTTTCGTCTTTTTCATGTTAGTTGGAAGACAAATTTGTATGGCCAACTGTTGGTTTTTTTCCACATATGAAATAAAATAAATTTTTGTTTTTTAGCTGGTGTTTAAGAAATCAAATATCAATTCTTTTGTATGAGATTAGTAGGAACATGAGTGGTGTAAATGGCGATCTTGATTCTGATATTTTAAGTGACAAAAAAAAAATATTGTATGAGTTTGGTATTTTAAAAGTCAGTGGGGGTATCATTAATTTACAGATATTATTTAATATTATTAATATTTTTTTTTTTAATGTTTTTTTTGTGGGCTGTTGTTTTGAGTGTAATGCATGTTTTTTGTGTTTGTGAGAGGGGGGGGGGGTTTAAAATTAAATTAAATGACAATACAGAATTTGAAAAAAGATATTAAGAAGTGTTTTTAAGAATGAGAGTTAAGCTGTAGTTTGTGTCATTTAGTTTAGTAAAACGAGGAATGGGCCAGTTGCTTGAATATAAAAGTTAATATGTCCCTATCTTGTAAACTATTGCTTGGTGTTGTTTGAAATTTGGTATTGTGAAAGAGCAGCCTTTTAATTTTGTAATTAATAATTGTTTTTTTTTTTTTAATCCTTAAGTTGCCTGAGACCTTTTTCTATTTTTAAACTTTTTTTTGTTTTGCATTTAAAGTTAAACAATTAATTCTGCTCCATTTATTGAACATTTATTTCTCTGCTCCTAACTTTACTGCTATACATACTTCCCTCATTATTATGCCAATAGTTATAAACGTCTGTATAGATTTACATGAAAAAGCATTAAAAATTCATACTCATACCTCAAGTATTTTTTTTAAAGTTGTTTTTCTTTTAAATAAATGAAATTAAATAAAATAAAAATAAAATAACAACAACAACGTAAAACTCTATACCAACAAAATCTCAATTACAAACTTATAATAATAATGAAATAATAATAATAATAAAAATACAAAAAAAAAAAAATGGTTGCATATGAGTTGTTTTGTGTTGCGGCCTCGTAACCTACTTTTTTAGCAGTCGATTAAGAAGAAACATCAACTACAACAACAAATAAACAGCAGCAGCTAAAACAAAAACAACAAACTTAATAATAAAACAAAAATATACATATACTCGTTTGTATAAATAAAATGCAAATCTTGTCATAAATTGTTTTTCTGTGAAATTAACAGACAACAACAGAAATTGTTAAAAAATTATTAAAAACACTAGTGACCAGTTTAGCCGCCGTTTTTGTTTAAATCGGTTGTTTTTTTTTTGCCGCCGACTGTATAGTTTTATTTCGTCTGTATAAATTTATTTATTTTATTAATTCAATATTTATTCACGTGAAATTCCTGTAGTTTTTATGTTGTTTTGATTTAAAAAAAAATTTTTTCAAAACTTTATGAAAATTTCCGTACGCTGTTCACACAAGAGTTTTTACTCTACTGTGTTCAGACTAGAGTTTTTACTCCACTATGTTCACACTAGAGTTTTTACTCTACTCTGTTAAGACCAGATTTTACTCTAGTGCCTGTTCACACTAAAGTTTTTACTCTACTTTGTTCAGACCAGATTTTACTCTAGTCTCTGTTCAGACTAGAGTAAAACTCTACTGTGTTCAGAGTGGAGTTTACTCTATTGTCTATTCAGACAACATTTTACTCTAGTCTCTCTTCAAACTAAAGTTTACTCTACTGTCTTCACGCTAGAGTTTTCACTCTACTGTGTTCGGACTAGAGTTTTTAATTTACTCTGTTCACACTAGAGTTTTCATTCTACTTTGTTCAGACCAGATTTTACTCTAGTCCCTGTTCACACTAAAGTTTTTACTCTACTTTGTTCAGACCAGATTTTACTCTAGTCTCTGTTCAGACTAGAGTAAAACTGTGTTCAGAGTGGAGTTTACCCTATTGTCTATTCAGACTAAATTTTACTTTAGTCTCTGTTCACACTAGAGTTTTCATTCTACTTTGTTCAGACCAGATTTTACTCTATTCTATTCCGACTAAATTTTACTCTAGTCCCTGTTCACACTAGAGATTTTACTCTACTGTGCTCAGACTAGAGTTTTTAATTTACTCTGTTCACACTAGAGTTTTTACTCTACTGTGTTCAGACTAGAGTTTTTACTCTACTCTGTTTAGACTTAGGTTTTTTTTAATAACATTTACTATTTAATTAGTTTTTTTTCAATATCTAATTTGTGCGTGTTATTTGTTTGAAATAAAAAATCTAGGTCTACTAAATAATTTTTTTCCATAAATTTATTACATACTTATTTTTTTTAAACACGAATACATGATTGGTTTTATAAGGTTTTAGATTTCGATTTCAAGGTTACAAATAGCAACAAATATACATACATATGTATATATAATTTATAAACAGTAAATACATACTACTAAACCAAAACTTATACATACATAAGTTATATTAATAATAAAACAAAATTAAATAAAATTGTTTACTACATTATAAATAGTTTTAATAGGAGTTTGTGGTATTTTTTTATAGCAAATTTAAAAGTATTTAATAAAAAAAAAAAACGAAATAAAATGTAAATAATGTAAAATTATTGATAAATGAGTGTATGTTTGAAGGTAATATAATTTTATCTGATATTTAGGTGAATTAGTTAAGCATGTGTTTAGAAGTTAAGTGATTGATTACAATTAAATTAAATATGTAAGCAAATACCTTTGTTTTACTACTTTTTTATGGGTTTCTATGGAAAAAGGTACTTTCTTGTCAAAATGTACTTTTTAATGTTGAGTAACAACAAAACTGTAGGTGTTTTTATAAAAACTACTTTTTTCACAAAAGTACCTTTTTCAAAAAAGTATTTTTTTGAAATAGTACCTTTTTCAAAAATAGCCTTTAAATTGATAGCATTTCATTGCTACACTACTCCTAGCTTTTTTTTATTGCTTTAACTCAATCAAATTTCCTGTAATAATTGTTAAAAAGTTTTTCATTTTTGATTTTTAAATTTCAAACAGCCATAAAATTGCTGTTTACTCTCACTTTGATTTATTATTTTTTAACAATTGCTGTAATACATTACATAAGTTTAAGTTTAAACACAAAAAATATCCATAAAATAATAATTGTTTTAAAGGCAACCAACAACACAAAAAAAAAAAAAAATACTAAAAATTTTTAAGTAAAAGTACCTTCAGACGCCCACCTTTACCATGGGCACATAAACGTAATCAAACCAAAGCAAAACAATAAAAAACATTCAAAAGATTATAAATTGTAATGGAAAATTTCAACATACATACATACATACAACTAGCAAAAATTTGTTTATTTCTTTTCACAACTACATTACAAAGCCATACATACATACATACATATGAAATACAAATAAATGTTGAATATTCGTTATGTATTTTTGTGTGTAAATTTTAAGTGCTGTAGAAGTTTCCGTTCACACCTTATACCAGCCCCACCACCCTCCACTCCCCCACCGCCATACATAATCGCTAAATATGGTTTATGTATTTTATGGCCCACAGAGTTTAAAACACTAGCTACCAACAACAACCTCAACTCTGACATAAAAAACACTTAATTCCTCTACCAACAACAACATTCACATCAACACGTATTTTTTCCCAACAATTAATTTTTTTTTTTTTGGAAATTCCAAATAAAATGTATGTTTGTGTGTTAAATTTTCTTTCAAATTGTCTGATTGCCTGAAAAATTAATAATATACTTTACAAGCTGTAAACAAATAGGTTTTACATATTGGAAATAGTAATTTTACCAAAAACAATAAAATATCATCATAAATTATGTTTGTTAAAAGTTACAGAACAAAAAATTTCCACAATTTTAAACACTTTACAGCTGTCAGTATATAGTCAAATATATAACAGCCATATTTAGTAAATAGATTTTGTATTTGTGTAAAAAATAGGCCAAAATAGAATTTACTCTAGTTTGGTGGAAGTATAATTTTGAATTTACTCTAGTCTGGTTAGCGTAAAATTTACTCTATCTTGGCCAGAGTAGAATTTACTCTATCCTTTTCAGAATAGAATTTACTCTAGTCTGGCCGGAGTAGAATTTACCCTAGTCTGGCCGGAGTAGAATTTAATCTAGTCTGGCCAGAGAAGAATTTACTTTAGTTTGGTCAGAGTAGAATTTAAACTTTAGTCTGGCCAGAGTAGAATTTACTCTAGTCTGTAAAGAGTAGAATTTATCCCGGTCTGGACAGAGTAGAATTTACTCCAGTCTGGTCAGAGTAAAATTTACCCTAGTCTGGCCGGAGTAGAATTTAATCTAGTCTGGCCAGAGAAGAATTTAACCTAGTCTGGCCAGAGTAGAATTTACTCTAGTCTGGCCAGAGTAGAATTTACTCTAGTCTGTCTAGAGTAGGTTTGACTCTAGTCTTTCCAGAGTAGAAATGCCTGGATCAGTTTTTACCGTAGTAAAAAAATTGTAAATTATTTAAGAAAAAATTATTAAAAATTAATTTAATCACTTTGTTGTTTGTACATGAAACAAAAATTATATTATTACAAACAATTTTGCATTGAGCACAATTTGTTGTAAATTTTACAATAATAGCAACAACAACAACAAAATATGCAACTAAACACAACAGCAGCAAACTAAAACTAAGTACAACAACAAAATGCAATATTATTGCTCATCACGCGTCGCATTTAACTGACCTCCTCCTCGAAAATGAAATTGCGGTCGTATATGGCCCTGGCTAAACAATATATTATTTTGTATGTTTGTTGCTGTTTTTTCTATATATTATTTTGGCTTGTTGTTGCTGTAGTTGTTGGTAGTGTAATGAGGTGGTGTTTTTGTGTACATACTGATATACAGACAGACAGACAAACAAACAAACAAACAGACTGACTGACAAACGTACATACATAGATTTTTATATTAAGTCATACATACATATGTTTGTTTGTATGAGTGTGTATTTTTGTAGTTGTTTTTCTTAGTTTTTTTTTTTTTAGAAAATAATAGAGTAGCAGTGTTGCCAATGATGTAGTGTGACTAGAGTAGAGTTGACTCTCGTTTGACTCAGGGATGGAAAATTGGATTTTGGTGTTTGGTTCCACTATATAAAAAATGTACTTTTTAGACCTCCAAGGTAGCATTTTTAATGTTTATTAAATAATAATAAAACTGTATAACGTATGTTTTAAGTATTTTTTAATCGATATAACCAACGATCAATATTTTAACACTGACAATTACAGACTAGATAAATTCACTTCAACTCCTTCACCCTACAATTTAAATTATTAATTTAATTAATCTCATATAAATTTACTACATGACTGGTCTCAAGTAATCTAAAATTTATTTGTTTTAAATATTCATATTATGAAAATTTTTTTATAAAATTTTTTATTCGAAGGTTTACTTCTAGTTAAACATAAAAATTTATTTGAAATTTATTTTTGTATACCTCTGTTATATGTTCTACATAGCTTTCCGTTGGAAAACATAAATGTAAAATCATATAGAATATGTAGAACATATAACATATTATGTTTAATTTTTATTCTATAAATACTCTACCATATACGAGTATGAAAGCAGCCATTATTGTCTAAACGTAAACGAAAGAAGAGACTTGAATTCGCAAAGAAGTACCTTGTAGCATTGGATATAGGTAGAATGGAAAAGAATATTATTTTCGAAAGTTGCAAGAATTTGATCCAAAGTACACCAGCGTTACTTTAAAGCATGCAGGAAGTTATATAATGCTTTGGAGTGCTACATACTATGTCGGCATGTGGTGTTGGGCCGCTGTACAAAATTAAGGGAAATATGAATAAGTTTCAGTATGCAAGAATTCTAAGCGATACAATGATGCCGTATGCCGATGAGAACAGGCCAGAACAAGGATATTTCCACAAGATAACGGTCCGAAGTATATGACTCATCACGTCAAGCAATGGTGTTTAAACAATTTAAACTTTTCTTGACTGGCTTTTATGTAGTCCTGATCTCAACCCTATTGAGTACTTATTGCAAGTGGTAAAAACCAAAGTAAGCTCTGTTAAAATAAGCAACTTTAATGATCGCTTTGCCGAAACAAAGAAAGCTTGGAGAGCCTTTGCAAGTAGTGTATGTAAACTACATAATTTGGTGACCTCAATGTCTCGCAGGTGTCAAGCTGTTATCGATAGCAATGGACTTGCAACAAAATTATATAATAAACTACGAACAATTTTGAGAATACCATAAAACCTTTGGTATTATTTGCTTTAAACACAGTTGTTAGTAACATGTCCCTAGTTAATTGCACGTAGCTGTATATATATATATATATTTATATAGGTGGATGCATGGATTGCAACAGTTACAAGATTTATTATTTTAAGTATGCATTGCAGGTATAGAAGGGTTAAATTCTAAAGTTTTTGAATTCCTGATTAACTAAACTTTAAGCTTTTGTTTTTGGATTTAGCTTTAAAATCATTTAATGTGAAATACATAATAATTAAAAGGCTGCCTTTGTTCAATAATTCAAACAACAAATTCTCTTAACGATAACCAGCTTCCAAATGCATATTTAAAGATCATATGGATATCAGTTGCAAAATGTTCATTAAATTTAATGAAAATTGTCTCTTCGGCTTGCACTACGAGTATTACAATGTAACTTTTTTTTTTTTTTTTTTTTTGCATATTCTTTTTTATTGTATCTTCATTTTAAATGAACTAACAATAGGTATTCAAATCTTAAAACTAAAGTTAATTAAGATAAGTCCAGCCAATGCTAGGCAAAATCTAGTTTTCAAATTCGATAGGATATAATGAGCAACTTGTATTTATTCATCTGAGAGCGGTGGTGTCCCTCCTTCTCAAACGGCTATGACCGGGATGTTGTAAGATGTCTCGAGCGAGGGGATTTGGATGAGTTTCCAGCTTACCCAAATAAAGGGCCACGTGTTTAGTTATTTCCCATTTGACAAGTGGAACATCAAGATCGTTGTGTATGTTGTTGTTTTTAATATACCAAGGAGCGGTAGTTATCATTCGTAGAACTTGAACAATGTAACTTGAATCATATTTTTCGATTTCATTGGGAATATCAATTTTTGTTTTTGCAATTGTACTAAATGAATCGTAGTAGTACCACGGTACCAAGTGAGTTTAAAATGTATAAAAAAAGTACAATTGTACCACGTTTGCCAACACTGGTTTGACTGGATTAGATTGGACTCTAGTGTGCATGGAGTAGATTTGTCTCTAATCGGATTATAGTAGATTTGGCTTTATTCTCACTGGAGTAGATTTGTCTCTAATCGGACTGTAGTAGATTTGGCTCTAGTATGACTAGAGTAGATTTGGCTCTAGTCTGACTGTAGTGGATTTGGATCTAGTCTGACTAGAGTAGATTTGTCTTTAATCTGTCTGGTTTTATTCTCACTGGAGTAGATTTGTCTCTGATCGGACTGTAGTAGATTTGGATCTAGTCTGCCTAGAGCAGATTTGTTTTTATTCGGACTGTAGTAGATATGGATCTAGTCTGTCTAGAGTAGATTTTCCTCTAATCGGACTGTAGTGGATTTGGCTTTATTCTCACTGGAGTAGATTTGCCTCTAATCAGACTGTAGTGGATTTGGCTCTAGTCTAACTGATAGATTTTGATCTAGTCTAACTGATAGATTTTGATCTAGTCTGCCTAGAGTAGATTTGTTTTTATTCGGACTGTAGTAGATATGGATCTAGTCTGTCTACAGTAGGTTTGTCTCTAATCGCACTAGAGTAGATTTGGATCTAGTCTGATTGGAGTAGAATTGGCTTTTGTGTGATTAGACTAGATTTGAATCTAATCTGACAGAAGTATGTTTGGCTATAATCTGTCTGGAGTAGAGTTGACTATGGCAACTCTGTTTTTTTTTTTATATTTTTGTTGTTGTTGTTATTATTACTGCTATTATTTTGTTTCATTTGTGTTTGTTTGTATGATGTTCACAAAAATATACAACACAAAAAAATAATACAGCAACAAATAAAACAACAACAATAAAAATTATTGTAAGGCGCGCGCTCGCGCAAAAAGTATGTCAAGGTTTTTTTGACGTTGCGTTAAGTTTTTTTTTTTTTTTTTTTTATAAACATTTTTTTAATTCACTCAATGTAATAGTGTTGTTGTTGCTATTGCTATTTAATACACAAGTACAAGTATCATTATTATTGTTATTATTATTGTTGCTGCTGCTGTCATCATTGTAGTTGTTGCTCAAAGTATTTAAGTATTCAAGTGAAATACTACTAGATACTAAATTAAAGAAAGAAAACTGAAAAAATAACTATAGTACGAGTATTAGAAACAAAAAAAAAAAAAATACAACAACACTTGTTTACAGTGTATTCAGCTTGTTGTTATTATTATAGCTGCTGTTGTTAGTTTACCTAAGTCTGTCTAAATGTTGTAATTTTATTTATTTGTTTATTATTATTAACTATAAATAACTATAAAATGCTAATAATAAAAACTATATTAAAAACAAAAATTTAATCATCTTTGACCAACCAGCCCCCTGCGTTTACCCCTAAATTCACAAGCTTTGCTTTATTTATATGGGGTATTAATGATTTACGAGTAACAATTAAAATTTAATTAAAAAACCATGAGTTATGCACGAACACTTGATACATAAATCAATTACGTCAATGTGGTGTATTTACAAATATTAATAAAATATTTAAAATTTATGCCTTAATTACTGTCATGGAAGTGGATGACTTAACATGTCAAGTCGTTGACAAAATTTGTTGCCATACAAAACTCCCCAAAAAAGTGCTGACTTTATTAGGAGATCTGTTAGGAATTGTTGCCTGTTTCAAAATCCTGTAAACATTTTCATTCGGTTTATTCAATTTGTAACCAATATATCTTTAGTGAGCTTAAATGATTAATGCAGATGATCTTTAATTCCTGTTAAATTTTCAAAGTACACATCTCTTCTTCATGTTAAACTGTTCGACATATGTAGATCGTGAACATTTTCGGAGGATTAAAGATCTGCATTGATCATTGTTTCATTTCAAATTAAAACCTCCCCAGTTATGTAAAAATATCTTGTATGTTTAAGATGATTCTTAAACAATGAAGACAGATCATTTATTCTCAGTATATTTTCACGATCAATGCCAAACAGATTAAAATGATTTCGATCATGTTTCCTCACAAGAACAAAACGAGTTCTTTAGAGAGAGGAAGATGTGAGTTTCAATTTAAACGACAATGTAGATTCTAACTCGAGAGTCTGCGACTTCCTCGTTATACTATATATTTCAAACAGAACAGCATTATAAAGTTTGTTGCGCTTTAGGTAGACAAATGTGGCTTCTTTCTTTATATTGTTGATATAATTTGTATTGCCAAATCAATGGAGATTCTTGTGTGTTCCCACAACTTTTTCCAATCAATATAAAGCAGAAAAAAAAGTTCAAAAGTTTCTTTCTCCATGACAACGAACTTGAGCTTGTTATGTAAATTTAAATCGTTTGGAAAAACTAGAACTTGTGTTTTATATTATTTAATATTAATAGAGCGCAAATGTTGACGAATTAATGCAGATTCTCTATCGGCCAGAGAGATATCGAGATATTTTTTTCTCCACAAGGCCACACTGTAGATCTTTGAGGAGTATTAGATCATTCAACTGTAAAGGTTAAATAGTATACAATTTCATACAATGAGTTGTATGCAAGCTTTTGTAAACCGATGCCTCAGGCGTATACTTAGGATATTCTGGCCTGTCACAATATCCAATCAGGACCTGTGGAACTTAACCCTTTAAACATGAATATCCGATTACGTAAATACAATGGCTTGGACACACAATGAGAAAGCCAGTGAATGATTTGACTCGACAGTCCGTTGAATATAACCCCCAAGTGTCCAGAAGACCTGGCAGACCTGCAAATACTTGGAGACGCCAAATTGAGAAAGAGTTGAACGAGCATGAGGTGTCTTGGAGTGAAATGAAAATTATGTCTACTGATAGAACACAATGGAGAACATTTGTTGCGGCCCTATGTTTCACTGGGATTTAAAGGATCAAATATATATAGTATACAATTTCGAATATAGATTTAGGCTTTCAAATCTCTAGAGCTATTCCAAGCACAGCAGCATGATCAAAAACATTTTTTACCACAGAAGGACTAACTTGAGTTTGAGTTATTTTTTAAAATTTTCTATAACATATAAGTAGGCTAGTGAACCAAGACAGATCTTTGCTAACTAGGCCATTTTTACACTTTATTGCAAATGGAACATTTACGCCGACAGTTTTATTTGACCTCTATGAAAGTTGCTAAATCAACTGAGCAGTTTGAATGGTGGTTTCATACCATTCAATTTGTAAGTCAGGTTTAGGCAGTTTAATCAATATGGATCCTTTATTTCTAGCGAATATGCGCAGTCTATTCCAAATAGAACGACATGATCGAGATACTCTTGCATTACGAGCACAAACTTGAGATGATTCAGGAAGTTTTTAAATATTATTAAATTGATTCAGGAAGTTTCTAAATCGTCTGGGAAAATATATAGTTGGGTGTTATTAGTGTTTGTAGGAAACATGCTCAGTCTACTTCAAATAGAACGACATGATCGAAACTTGAGGTGATTGAGTGATTGTAGTTGGGTGTGCCATATTATTAAATTTAAAACTGATATTTAAGTTTTTAAACATTCTCAATTGACTGAAACTTCTCTTGTTTTAACTCAATCGAGCGTTTAATTTCCCACAAGAACAACGTTGAGATCTTTACGGAACTTTTTTGAATCTTCTGAGAAACTTGATGGTTGTGTCATAATATTTAATATAAGAAGCTGTCAATGCAGATCTCGATCTAATCCAAACATAATAATATTATCAAGATTTTCTTTCCTTATCTAAACAAAATTAAGGTTCTTGCCGACGATTTTCAATCATCTGAGAAGGTAGTTTGCTTTATCATATTATTCTATTTGGAACAACGGCTTAGGCTGAACGATTCTCTATTGATATGGATTAAAGCTTTAGACTCTCGAATTAATACAGATCCTTAACTTCTATGAAATGAGAAAAGAAAGTTTCATATTAATTAAATTTGATTGGAATTTCATTTAAGCTTAGCAAATCAATACACTTCATCAGTCAACAGAATATTTTATTGATGAATTACAATCTGATCAACATTGTTAAGAGTTTCTCTTTCCGCAAGAATATAAACTTCAGAAATGTTCTGAAGCTTTTTTAGTTATCTTGGAAGTTAGATAGATGTTTCATATATTATTGAAACAAAGTAGATCCTTAATATGTGCACAAGGTATATGCTTAATTCCAAACAGGGAATCGTTGAAAATTAGAATTGAATAGATTCTAATTCTAAAGGAAACTTGCCCAATCTTTAGTTAATAAAACAACATATGTAGTCATGATCTTTTCTGGCTCCATTTAGGTTACATTTTCATATAATTCAGTTTGAAACAAAGATTTGCGCTGTCAAATAATTGCATATCCTTAATCAGCATGTAATTTTCTCGTATCTGTTTCAAACAGAACATTATTGTGGAGAGTTTCATTCCAAGGTGGACAAATGTCCATCTGTACACCGAAAGAACAACACTTGATGGTTGCTGGTCTTCGGCTGATAGTTTTAGCACGTTTCTATAGGACATGCATTGTAATCCTGGAAATTCGGTCAGTTCTCTTTCTGGCAGAACATTTTCTGCAACATTTTCAATAGTTAATTTCATCAGTTGGGAAAATATCATGACAGATTTTTGTTTAATCCGAAAGAGATGAATATGGTGGAGTGTATTTTTCTAGGACAAACTTGTGGTCTTTTCCATTATACTCTAGGTTGGCCTTCCTTCTATCTAGATTCTTAATTTGCATAACACATGTTTATTGAATTCCAAACAGACCAACATGTTGGGGCGTATCTGTTAAACATAAACTGAAAACCTTTTCCATTATAATCCAGAAAATTCGGTAAGTTTACTTTCTGAAAGACTCAAACAACCATGACCGAATCTAAATACATGAAAGATATCCTTTTACAGGCAACGTATTTCAAGATAATGTGAAAAGCTAGCGAAGCAATGCAGATTCTTAAGACCTGTGCGATTATAATTCAGGATATTGGATCATTACACATTATAGAATCTATGGGTAATTTACAGGGAAAGCATGACAGGATAATAAATTTTTTTATTTGCCTAACATAGATCAACGGGGACTTTATAAATATCAACGATGAACGTTGAAGCTTAAGGGGGACTTTATTGAAGCCCAACGGGGACTTTATACAGATCTAATCTAATTTATGTTCAACCCGGATTTTAGAAAGATCTACGATTGATGTTTAACAGGGATTTTAGAAAGATCTATGATTGACATTAAACTGGCACTTAATAAAGATCTACGATTGAAGCTCAACTGGGACTTTAGAAAGATCTACCATTGATGTTCACCTGGGACTTTATAAAGATCAACGATTGCAGCTCAGCTGCGAGTTCAGAAAGGTCAATGGTTGAAGCTTAAGTGGGACTTTATTAGGATCTACGATTGAAGCCCAACGGGGACTTTATACAGATCTAATCTAATTTATGTTTAACCCGGACTTTAGAAAGATCTACGATTGATGTTTAACTGGAACTTTATAAAGATCTATGATTGACATTTAACTGGGGCTTTATAAAGATCTATGATTGACATTTAACTGGGGCTTTATAAAGATTAACGATTGCAGCTCAACTGGGACTTTACAAAGAACTTAATAAATATCTACGATTGATGTTCAACTGGGACTTTAGAAAGATCTACGATTGATGTTCACCTGGAACGTTATAAAGATCTGTGATTGAAGCTCAACTGGGACTTTAGAAAGATCTAGGAATGGTGTTTACCTGGACTTTATAATGATCTACGATTGAAGCTCAACTGCGATTGAATCTGTAAGTGAATTATTTGGAAAGTTAATCCTTAACTTTCACTTTCTACAAGAACCAATAAACAGAATGGTGAATTATATCTTTCTAGGACCAACATGAGATATTTTCCATTAAAATCCAGAAGGTTTTTTCAGTTTACTTTCCGGAAGAATCAAAAAACCTTTTCAGAATCAAATGAGGAGAAACTTAGCGCCATTTACAGGCAATGAGTGTTAGGATTTATATATTTTTTTTGTTTGCGCGACAAGTTTTAATGATTCAGCTCCTATCAAGTGAACTATTGGGATAGATAAATGCCCACTTAATCCCGTGGAATCAAATGGAATATGCAACAACAAATAATAATATATTGAAAACGAATTCATTCATTGTTCAAAGTTTCATCAAATGCCCTTTAAAGTATGCCCTAGACTTATCCTAACACTTGCTTAAATTGTAATATAATTGAAACTATTTGCAATACTGTTTTAACATCAATTGAATCCTAATACTTTCCACAACATATTTAAAGTTCATTATACAAAAGCAAACAAATAACTTAACTCATTAACGTTTTTTGTGCATTTTTGTTTCATCAATTAAGTCTCCTTAAACACGGACATGACAAACATTTTCCAAACTTTAAAGTTTAAACACAAATTAAAGTCAAAAGAAAAGAGATATTTTAACTGTAAGTTGTCCAACATTTATTACTTTTAGTAGGTCATGTTCTAGTTAATGGGTTTTTATTACTCTGCTCTTTTCTCTTTACGCTTTGCACTCTCTATTACTTTTGGTTACTGAGAGTATAACGCACTTGGTAACAAACCAAAAAAAGCAAGAATGGAGAAATGCCCCAAAACAAACGCATCAGCATCATATTAAAAAAGTGTTGAAACTATAACCAACAAAATTTTTTAGGAATTGTAAAACCCCACCACCTGTTACCAAAACAGTTGGGCGAAGGAAGTGTTTCTGCAACACCCACCAAAAACATTAACACACACCTCATGACCCATAAAACTTTCAGTATACATACATGTACATA
Source organism: Bellardia pandia (assembly GCA_916048285.2). Classification (NCBI taxonomy): domain Eukaryota; kingdom Metazoa; phylum Arthropoda; class Insecta; order Diptera; family Calliphoridae; genus Bellardia; species Bellardia pandia. The sequence goes on along the minus strand of OU696531.1, from coordinate 92,091,087 downwards.
TATACATACATATCTTCATGAACAAGAGGAATATTACAACAATTACAATATTAAGCAACAACAAAAAATTTACAAATTGTTTGTTGTATATTCAGAGGCTTTGTTTATTAGTTTGCGTGTTTGAGTTTTTTGACTGCTCAAGGAGACCACATTTTTCTAAACTTTACACAATAGTATTCCTGGTGTGACTTTTTCTTGTTGCGAATACATTAAACCAATCAGATATTATTTATATATAATGAAGCCAAAGCTTTAATGGCAATAGATTTACAATGTGTTGGAAAAATATAGCAGTGATTGCAACTACTTAATATTTACATACTCTTTGTGTAATGTGCCAGGATTATTTTACAAGAATTTAGGAATTGAACTTCAGAATTTCATGGAGCAAGATATGAATAAGTTAATGGCCAGTCAATTAAAGATCTGCAGTAATTCGACAAACTCATTCCAAATTAATTAATATTAATTATTTTTTTTCATTATTATTTTAATACAGGGTGGGCCAAGTTTGACTGAATGATTTGAACTCTATTGGCATATTGTAGCCGTTGTGGTGCATCCCTCGGCAATAATTCTTGGGCCAATTGAATTTTATATGGAAACATCTTCAGATCAACTTTTAGAATACGTCGTAGCGATGTTCTGGAGATGTTCAATTGAGTATTAAATTAAAAATGCAAAAGTTATAAGCATTTCAAATCAGTCAGTCCAAGTTGGTATAAATAAAAATAATGATTTTTAGACCTGCTTTCGAACATGTTGCCCTGTTTCAAATCAGATCCAGGAAGTTGCAAGGCATTTGAGGATCTATAATGATTCGACAGCTTAAATCTTCATTACAAATTGTATAATATGAAACTTAATTTAATCTTTAAAGCTGATTGAAATTTAAGCTCAACTGGGAGGGACTAAAGATCAAAAGTTGAAACTGAGCCGTGACTAGAAAAATCTACGATTGAAGCTCAACTGAGACTTTATTAAGATTTACGATTGATGCTCAACGGGACTTTGGAAAGATCTACGATTGAAGCTCAACTGGAGCTTTAGAAACTTCTACGATTGAGGCTCAACTGGGACTTTAGAAACTTCTATGATTGAAGCTAAACTGGGACTTTAGAAAGATCTACGATTGAAGCTCAACTGGGGCATAATAAAGATCTGCGATTGAAGCTCAACTGGAGCCTTAGAAACTTCTACGATTGAAGCTCAACTGGGACTTTAGAGAGATCTACGGCTGAAACTCAACTGGGAATTAATAAACTTCTATGATTGAAGCTAAACTGGGACTTTAGAGAGATCTACGATTGAAGCTCAACTGGGACTTTAGAAAGATCTACGGTTGAAACTCAACTGGGAATGAATAAACTTCTATGATTGTAGCTCAACTGGGACTTTAGAAAGATCTACGATTGAAGCTCAACTGGGACATAATAAAGATCTGCGATTGAAGCTCAACTGGAGCCTTAGAAACTTCTACCATTGAAGCTCAACTGGGACTTTAGAAACTTCTATGATTGAAGCTCAACTGGGACTTTCGAGTGATCTACGGCTGAAACTCAACTGGGAATTAAATAAACTTCTATGATTGAAGCTCAACTGGGACTATAGAAAGATCTACGATTGAAGCTCAACTGGGACTTTAGAAACTTCTATGATTGAAGCTCAACTGGGACTTTCGAGTGATCTACGGCTGAAACTCAACTGGGAATTAAATAAACTTCTATGATTGAAGCTCAACTGGGACTATAGAAAGATCTACGATTGAAGCTCAACTGGGACTTTAGAAACTTCTATGATTGAAGCTCAACTGGGACTTTCGAGTGATCTACGGCTGAAACTCAACTGGGAATTAAATAAACTTCTATGATTGAAGCTCAACTGGGACTTTAGAAAGATCTACGACTGAAGCTCAACTGGGAATTAATAAATCTTAACTGGGAAAGATGTACGAGTGAAGTTTAACTGGGACTTTATAAAGAATAACAGTTTAAGTTCAACTAGGACTTTACCAAGATTAATTATTTAAGCTCAACTGGAATTTTATAAGCAGTTGAAGCTCAACTGGGACTTAATAAAGATCTACTTACCTTTAAAGCTAATCGTAGGGTTTAGAAAGTCCTGCTACTGAAGCTAATTGAAGACTTTAGAAAGACCTTCAATTTAATCAATTCTAAGTGTTTAGAACGACCTATGTTTGAAGCTAATGGGAAACTTTAGAAAGAAATTCAATTGATGCCAATTTAAGTGATTAGGAAGACCTTCGATTGAGTTTAAATGTTTAGAAAGACGTACTATTGAAGCTAAACTGGAACAATATAAGACTTTCTAAAGACCTACGACTGAAGCTAATCTAAGTGTTTAGAAAGACCTGCGATTGGAGCTAAACTGAAACAATATAAGACTTTGTAAAAACCTATGTACGAATGAAGCTAATCTAAGTGCTAAGAAGGACCTGCGATTAAAGATTATTTAAGTGTGTAGAAAGTCCTACGATTGGAGCTAATGAAAGTCTGTGGAAAGGCTTTCGATTGATGCTAATATAAATGTTTAGAAATACATACCTATGATTCTTGCTAAACTGGAACTAAAGCTTTACAAAGACCTGCGAGTGAAGATAATCTAGGTGTTTAGAAAGCCTATATTAGACTTTATAAATTCCTAAGAATGAAGCTATTCCAAGACTTTATTAAGACCTACGATAGAAGCTTTACGGAAACAATCTATGTAAGTTTTTATAAACACCTACATAGGTATATAAATGAAACTACTCCAAGTGCTAAAAAAAGCCTATGATTGAAGTTTTTAGAAGTACCTTAGAATAATGTTACAATAGGTGTTTAGAAGGACATACGATTGAAACTAATAAAAGTCTTTAGAAAGAACTTCCAATACATTTAATCTACAATAGGAGTTTTGAAGCTAATCTTAAACATTTTGACGGCTTGCAATTAAAGCTAAACTATTTATTTATTTTCCTCTTATGGCCGAATTCTCAGTCATTAGTTAACCATTGGTAAACTAATATACTAACTGTTCTTTAACTAATACTTGTTATTCTTATGGCAAACTAAGCATTGCGAATAAAGAATCATTAGTTAAGCCTTTGTCATTAGCTAACTAAAGACTGTGAATTCGGCCATTAGTGTACTAGACAACGCAGTCATAAAATGTGTTAAGCTTTATATCGTGTATAGGCTGATCTTAGTTTCTAAATAAACAACCAGAAATTCACGCTAAATGAAAAGAAAAACACCCACTCCTAGTTTTTCAGACACTAAAACTCTCCATGTACATATTAACAAAAATTTCGTTAAAATTTTGGGCTTGTAATTATTTGTCCCTATCACAGAAAGGGAAAACCAACTCTCTCCCTCACTGCAGTGGCAAAATATGCTCTTAGAAATACTCTCTTTATGTTAACCTTAATTTATGTTAAAAGTAGCGAAAAATAATAATAAAATAAGACGAAAAAGGAAGACGATGAAAATTTAAATGAAAATGAAATTAATCTCTCTAACATAGACCTGAATCTGTTGGTGTTGTTTTGTTGTTGCTGTTGGTATGTGCATACATTTTGATACGCTGTTGAGCGCTGCGCTGTTTGAAAAGTAGGTCAAGCAGAGCTGGTATAAAGTGGCGGTGACAGCCAGCCAACCAGTCAGCCACCATAGACAGCGTAGACGACGTTAGTGACAGTTGTTGGCTGTGGCCGACTGAACGTGTAACTCACACACATATGAAATTTGTAAAGCAAATAAAAAAAAAGCAGAGCTACACTTTCACTTATTACATTATTCAATAATAATAATCATGCTCGCAACACAATCTCATGAATTCTCTCGCAAATGCACTCGTCTAAAAAGGAACAAACGAACAGTTAGAGAAGCTATTTAAAACAAAAATAAAACGAACTGAAAATGTACTCTCAAAAACGTGTAGTCGTAGTAGTAGCCGTTGTATTTAGTTATGGTGTAATACGTTTTTTTTCGAACTAATACAACTGCAAAAACAAAACAGCCACTCTCAGGCATGCCCCTTTGTATAGAAAAACGTGATTATACTCACATGTATTTAGTCAAAGCCCCAACGGCCCTTTCCCCCACCACAAAAAAAAAAACAAAACAAATAAAATAAATGCTCTTCTTCTCTGTTGCTTAACCTCTGGCTTTAAACATGACGCTTTGTTTTTTTTTTATTACTTGTATATTTTGGTTTGTTGTTGTTGGGTTTTCATTAAAAAATAAACGATTCATACGATTGCCAACTCGTAAGTACTCGTTTTAACGGCCTCGTTACACTACTAATTCTGTTGCTGCTTTTTTTCTTTTTTCTTGCATAATGACACATAAACACCAGCAGTGCTGCCAACTGCACTCTCACACACAGCCACATATTTCTTACATTATATTGCGAATACAACAACAAAACTATTATTTCATATCGAAAGCAAAAGTAAAACAAACCAAACCAAATGAAAAAGGAATAACAACAATTTTTAGAGCATGTGATCAGTTTTGTGTTTTTGGCTGTGAGTGCGTTTGCAGTTTTATTATATTACAAAAAACAAAATTCATAAAAAATAGAATAAACATTGAATAATGTTTTTTAAGAGAGCGGTAGTTCCTACACTCTCTCTTGGCTGGCCCTCTTTCGTACGTTTCGTTTCGCTTTTGTTGATGGCTGCTACTAAATTTATTGTTAATGTAGGTTGTGTTTTCATAATTTGTTGTTTGCTTTTCTTCACACCTCCTCCCTCTCCCGTTTTATTTATTATTTTTTTTTTTGTGTATTCCCTTTTGTTCTTTAGATTTTAATTACAACATTTTTTTCGGGATTTATTTTGCGTGTTTTACTTATTATTATGTTGTTAAGCTTTTTATGACGAGGCTGTGTTAAATGAGCTTGTGTAATGGCTCAGTCTAAAGTACAAGGAAGAGAATATAAAGGACAAGCAAGGAATTGTGGATAGAAAATTTACATCTTTTAAACCTAAAGAATTTATTGTTTTTATCTATATAGAGGCTGTTTTAAATGAATTTGTGTAATGTATGGGCAAAAGAGGATAGAACAAGGAAGATAACATACGCATCGAATTTCCTTTCGCATCGCAATAGAGAGTAACCCCCCAGGCCTTGGAGCAAAATATCACGCGTGTCCTTCGCCAGTTACCAGTCGAAATGCTCGAACGAGTCATCGAAAATTAGACTCAACGGATAGACCATCTGCGTATCAAGGCCAACATGTAGTGTTTATGAACATTATATTTGAATACGAGTACTTCTGCAAGTAGTTTATTCCACATACGTACGGTACGGCTAAAGAATGAATTTTCCCTGTACACTTAGGTCTGTTTTTATGCGGTTTATTTTTATGCGGATTTGAAGTTATGCGGTTTTAAAATCGACTTTTTTGTATGTATTATTGTTTTCATTGAGTTTTCATAATTATTTTGTTGGCATCACTACTGCATAGTAATTTTCAAAATTAGAAATAAAATGATGAAAATCCAGAAAGTGATTGTGAAGAAGACATTATAGCACCACTCAATGTTCAAACGGTTGCAAAAATTCTTCAGACTGCTAATGAGATATAAAATCAAATCCTTCTACACGAACCAGATACTGAAAAAGCCTTTATACTCAATAGATAAATTTGTAACCTTATGTCAGGATATCGCGAACAACACAATCAGTTAAAAAAATACAACTCAAAAATTAATGACAAATTATTTTTAAAAAACAGATCAAAATATTCTAGATACAGATTGTATGCATTATCAAGTAGTGATTCCTATAATATGTAATGTCATACATTTAAGTATCGAATTTTAAATTCTATAAATGATTTTTTTGGTTTTTAGTTCGTACTTATTTATTTTTTAACTTTTATAAACCTGTTTAAGCAGAAAAATGTAATAAAATTGACTGTTTTCCCCATTTTTATATAATTTTTATAATAACTAAATGAATTGTTTTGATTATTTTTTTTTATCTTGTGACTTTTTTATGCGATTTTGGTCTAATTTTTACACCTAAATTTGAAGTTATGCGGTTTTTCAACTTTTTGGAACGAATCATCCATTTTGTGTGAAAATCAGGCTTTTTTTATGCGGATTTTCTTTATGCGGTTTTCTTTGGAACGCATCTACCGCATAAAAAAAGACCTAAGTGTAATGTGTTGTGCCCTGACTGACTGAAGAGCGTGTATTACGCAAAACAAGTTCCCTAATTTCAGCAGAACACATTCCACTATAGTATCGATAGAACAGTGAAACACAACTCACATTGCGACGATGCTCCAATGAATCAATAGAGTTGGATACCCTACTGTCACGCGTTCGAATAACTCCAAAATAGACTTCGAAGCACCGGTCCATACATGAGAGTTGTATTCCATTTTCGGTCGAATATATGTAGGTGGTGTAAATAGTAATATATGTAGGTGGTGTAAATAGTAAGATGGAGTGATGGAGTATGTCCTACACCGTTTTAAAAAAAACTAAGGCACTTGAACGCTTCCTTTGACACTTGAAAAATGTGTTTGATCCAGCGAACATCACACTGTATTCTCATGCCTAGAACATCAAGAGCGTCTGATACCTTAATATTTACACCGTCCATAAAAACAGATGAAGCAACATGATTTGTCGTGCGTTTATGTGTTAAAAAATTGGTGCAGTTTTCATTACTTCAAATTCAAAAGATCATGTCTATAAGGATTTCTAATTGTTATAGTGCAACAGCTCAGTTGGATCCAGTTTTTAATATTATTTACTTGTAAAAAGTGGTAAAAAAGATCTTGGCCAAAGTTGGTTGATGTCACGTTTTCCTTATACTCTTAAAGTTTCATTGTATGCTTAGGAATTGGAAGTTTCTAATGTTTCCTAATGAAAAGAAGAGTCGTCCTTATGTCTTTCTATAGGTTAAACTAAAATAGCGCAAACAACATAACAAGTATCGTTTCTGCAGATAATTTGCAATGATCGTGGTTATTTAGGAGATTAAGAAGAGAGAGATCGCAGAGTGAACATGCTAATAAACGGAATTGGCAGTTACTGGTACATCTTTAGAAACATTTTCCAAGGCAAATTCCAAACCAAATGAAGCATTTTAATTGATCTTCCTGCTTTGTTTTACTACAATCAATTTTAATTTTGCTAGTTATAATTTGAAGCTCTATAAATTTATTCCCTCAAATCTCTTGCTTTTAAACCGGCATCTTTTTCTTAATGTCTTTTTAAATATTGTTGAAAAAACCTTGTCTTTATCTTTTGTAAAGATAAAGATTTTTATTTGTTTTATTCAGTAAATTTTATGCTTTTTGATCAAAATTTTGTTTTTTTTTTTTTAATATTTTATTTGATTTAATTCGCACTTCTTAGTTTGTGATGACTGACTTAAAAACCGAGTTTCCAAAAAAAAAAAAAATAAAATTAAAAACTGTTACAAGGTTTTTGTTTTTGCCATATTTTCAAATACTATATATAAAAAGTTTTGTGGTTTTTTAATTGATTGAGTTTTAGTTTTTGTTGTATGATTGTTTTCTTTCTTTTTTTTTCATGAAACCAATATTCATTAAATGTTTATTTAGCGTATTTTTTTCTGTGCGTTTTGTTAAAGCCGTTTTTGGTTTTTAATACGTTACCAATATACATAGGAAGTTTTGTTTTAGTTATTTTTAGCATTTTTGTTTGCTATTTAAATGACGTCATTTAAATGTTAAAATCAAAAATTTTGCTGAAGAAGATGTTTAAAATGAAAATGTGTGATTGTGAGTGTGTCCAACTTTCTTTATTGATGATGATCCATCGCTATGATCGAAATTAGTTGGCGGAATTGTTTAAATTTCCTGTAATGGTGAAATTGTCAATTGAGAAATATTTGTTTGCTAAAAAGATAGAAGAGTAGATAGAGGAGGTGAAATTGTTAAAAATATTAATAAAACAAGTTGATCACTACTACTAAGATGAGTTCTGGACAAATTAACTATCAAACTCAGGCCACACATGTTCAGCTCCTTCTGGTTTCAGTGGTCTATCTCCAAATCTCGAGCTCCCATCTTCTGAATTCAAAGGCTTCTTATTTCATCACCTTTTGGATTCAATGTTCCGTCTCTATAATTCTAGTTTCCATTGCCTACTGAAATGGATTCTGGGACACTCCTTTCATGTCCTTTAGAGCAAACGTTTTGTATTGTTGCCAGCTACTCTTTCATCAATTAACGGTGAAAAAAGACAAGTGAAGCTCAGTCGTTAATCTTCCAAATACACGTAAGATACTAGGAATATCCCACCATGTCCTTTTGGACCAAGTTAAGTTCACTGTAGTCACCCATGTTCAGCTCCTTTTGGTTTCAGTGTTCTGGCTCTAAAAGTCGATTTTCCATCTTTTAAAGAAAATGAGTTACAACTTCTGGAACTCAAGGGTTTCGCTTCCTTCAATTAAAAGCGAAAGGCGGAGTTAATAGTTGTTAATTAAATTTAACTTTAATTAAACTTGGGACCATGTACTGACCATGTGGTCTCTTGTTACTCTCTTTCTTCCATAAACGATACAAGGTGACAAGAGAATCTCAGCCTTCAATTTTCCAAAAACAAGCAAGATATTTGGACACTCTTTGAATGTAATTTTCGAACAAGTGAAGATCACTGTAGTTGCACATGCTCTTCTGGTTTCAATGTGTCTCGTCTCCAAAATTCAAGATTCCATCTCTCTTTGATATGTGTTACAACTTATGGATCTAAAAGGTGTCTCTGCCGGCGAAAGTAGAAGACCATTGTGATTCCCATTCATTATTCTATTATTCGCTTTTATTCAACCGCAAACACTGAAAGAAGACAGGTGAAACTCAGTCGTTAATCTTCCAAATACAAAAAAGATACTACGACAATCACTTTGGACCAAATGGAGTTTACTATAGTCAAACATGTTCAGTTTTTTGTGGTTTCAATGTTCCATCCTTAAAATTTGAGATCACATCTCCTATTGACAATGAGATACAACTTCCGGATCTCTAACGCTTATCTTTCTTCAATAAACTGTGATTTACAGTCATTATTCCATCACACAAGAAAGATACTAGGACAATCCTTCCATATCATTTTGAACCAAGTGAAGTTTACTGTAGTCAAACATGATCAGCTTTATGTGGTTTCCATCTCCTATTAAGAATGAGATACAACTTCGGCAACTCTAAGCTTTCTCTTCTTTTAATAAACTGTGCAAAGGAGACAATGGTGACTTCCTGTCATTATCTTATCAACTGGTATCTTCTTTCAAATACAACTAACATATTTGGACTTTTTTCCTTGATTCCTGGATCCCACAAGCTTCTCTTTCTTCAGTAAATGATGAAAGCAGGCCACAATAGTGATTCCCACTCATGATTCTATCAAACACTTAAAATTTTTCAAATACTAGTCAGATTCGTGGACACTCCTTCCAATGTCCTTTGGGACCAAGTGAAGTTCTCTGTAGTCATAAATGCTCAGCTATTTCTGATTTCAGTGTTTTATCTACAAAATTCTAGATCCTATTTCCTATTGAGAAAGAGATACAACTTTTGGCTCTCAAAGTCTTCAATAAACTGCGAAAGGATGAGACAATAGTGATCCTTAGTCATGCTTCCAAATACAAGTAAGATACTTGGACACTCTTTCCTTGATCTTTGGATCATGTTTACTGATTTACCAGATTTACTGTTGTTTCCTGCTACTCATTTTTAGATAAACGTCTTCCAAATACAAATAAGAAATTTGTACTATCCTTCCAAGATCTTTGGAACCTGTAGAGTTTACAGAAGTCGCCTGCCCAGATTTTCTTCATTTCGACAAGAAAAGTCCTAGTCAGATCAATATTGATAATCTTTGAAAGTTGCTTAGATCATTTTAAAGTCATTCCTTTATCATTCATTCAACTATTTGTTTTGGCAGAATGTAACAGCTCTTCTAAGAAACTTAACTTTCGCAGTAAATTCTAATAATATCGATTAACTTTTAATTTTTATAGAAAGTAACGAAACTTTGAAACTTAATCACAGCAACCCACATACTTTTATAATGAAAACTGTTCCAATTTGTCTTGTTTAAAATTGTCAACTTTAATCATTTTTATTTCACTCTCAGTTAAAAATCGAAATTTCACAACCCACGACAAACAAAAAACCACAGAAATCATGATGAAGGGAAAAAACTCATAAATCCTTTTTAGGAAAATGCACAACCAAATAAAACTTTATCTTAAAAAAAAACCCAAAAAGAAATGTAAAAAAGAAATCGATTTTATAAACTGCAGAAATGCAATAAAATAAGTAAAAGCAACGAAGCCATGGTTGATCTTCCACAACGTCATTGTCAATATCAACAATGGCGGCAGCAACAGTATCATCAACGTCATCATTACCAATAACATTATTAAGAGTGGCAAGAAATCAATATACAAATACACGAAAAAAGAAATCGTTAAAAATAACCCAAAAAAAAAACTTAAACAAACATTAAAGAGATGAGACCAAACGGACTCCACAACACCAGACATTGGCAAGACAGCATACGCGACTTGATATTTTAAGCACACCGCCCAACCACCTAAAGAAAAACCCCAAATCTTAGCCACAAGTTTTGTAAAAATACACTGTTGTTCAAATTACCAAGACTCTTGGACAATTAGACCAACAAAGCAAAAAAAAAAAAAACAGTTATTTACAAACTGAACTGAAAACGTGATAAGACAGTTATTTTCAGTTCCCCCTTAAGAAAAGAAACATTCAGCATACAATAAAAGATGATTTTCAAAGCACGTCAGCAACACCTTCGCAGGCAATACAACATATATTTATGAAATTTAAAGCAAAACTACATAATAAACATGAAGACGATGAAATAAAATACAGAAAAAGTTAAAAAGAGAGAAAAAAACGCTTTCAAAATTCAACGCGTACCAACAAAACTTTGCAAAGTAGTAGTAATAACAACAACAACTAAAAAATATTACGAAGTTTTTTTTATACAAACGAAATATAAAAAAAAAAAAAAAAATGAAGCTTCTTTACACTCGTCGAAATTTTGTTAGGGGCAAAAGGCAAAAGCACAATTTCCAATTTGCATTCCTTAGTAAATTTAAACGAGTTTCGCTAGCATTCGCTCTATATACATTTGAGTCAATCAACAGTGATTTATTTTCCAAATACCAGATGAATTCTAGACTAATTAACTTCCAAATTCTGCTACAGCTCCTTCTGGTTTTAGTGTTCTATTTTCAAAATTCGATTTCTTATCTTCTAATGAAAATGAAATATAACTTTTAGGTTTCAAAGGTAAACAAAATTCATGATTGATTTTCCAAATACCAGTTGAATTCTACACTAATTAACTTTCAAACTCTCTCCAAAATTCGTTATCTCAACTTTTTATGAAATTAAGCTATAACTTTTGGATTTAAAAAAATGCTTCCATTGCTTCAATAAACCTCAAAAGTAAGAGACAATGGTAATTTCTCGGACACTCCTTCCTTGACCTTTGTGTTTACTCTTGTCTCCTGTCAATCTCTCTCCAACAAACGGTGAAAGAGGACAAGTGGTTCTTAATCCTTAATCTGCCAAATACAAGCAATATACTAAGATAATCCTTCTATATTCTTTTGGGCCAAGTATAGTTTCCTGTGGTCACACAGCATCAGCTCTTTCTGCTTTCAATGTTCCATCCCAGAAATTCGAGATGCCATCTCCTATTGACAATGAGGTACAATTTTGGAGTCTGTAAGGCTTAACTTTCTTCAATAAACTGTGAAAGGAGACAATAGTGATTTCCAGTCATTATTCCATCAACCGATATCAAATACCAGTAAGATACTTGGACAATCCTTCTTTGACTCCTAGATCTTACAGGCTTCTCTTTCTTCAGTAATCATCGGCGAAAGGAGGAGACAATAGTAATTTCCAGTCATTGTTTTTGATTTTCAAATACAAGTAAGATTCTTGGACATTACTTCCATGTACTTTTGAACCAAGTGAAGTTCATACTCAGCTTTTTCTGTTTTCAAAGTTCCGTTACAACACAATGGCAGATGTGCTGTAATGTTTAATAAAACGAATTTTCTGGTTATTTGTTTGTTTTACAATTTGTATATCCTTAGTTAATTTGAATGAGTTTCGCTAGCGTTCGTGCTATATACAGTTGAATAGATATTCGTGTTCGGCTCCTGTGTGGATACGAGTGCCGAGTAGATAGTAAGTTAAGCTTTAAACTTAAAGCTCTTAAAGAAGGGCATTAAAAAGAGATGCCACCAAGGAACCGTCTACATTGAGAGAAATGGATTATAGATCCTTCTGGTTTAAATATTCCATCTCCAAAATTCGTGATTCCATCTCCTATTGAGAATGAGATACAACTGCTGGTTATCTAGGGCTTCTGTTTATTCAGTAAACAGTGAATTTCCAGGCATTATTCTATAAACCAATATCTTCTTTCATTTCCCAGTCACTATTCTTTAAACCACTTTTCAGATTTTTCGACATTTCTTAAATGTTCTTTGGGATCAAGTTAAGTTCACTGTAGTCACATATGTTCAGCTTCTTATGATTTCATTGTTTCGTCTTCAAAATTCGAGAAACCATCTCCTATTGAAATGAGTTAAATTTTCGGAGACGCAAAGGATTCTTTTCCTTCAATTATTAAACTATTAAAGGAGTAAGATACTTGGACATTCTCTCTTTGACATCTTCACTTTCCTTCATCTTCCAAGTACAGGCTGTAATCTTTTGAGACAGATGGCCTGAAAGTGTGCAAACTCATTATAAACAACGAATGATAATCGATCACTACATCTCTAGAGATACTAGTGATTAAATAAGTTTAGAAATGTCTTTTTGCTGTGGATGTATAGAGCCTGTTGGTCAAGGTGGACGATTTAGAGTTCAGAGTTATTTCAATTTCAACTCTGAAATAACACTTCTCATAAAGAGACAGAACAGTAGACAAGTTAAGAGTTCAGAATCTTTAGAGATACTTGCGATTGAGGTTGTTTTGAGATGGTTGTGTTTAAATGACGTCTCCGTACTATTTTCTGAGGAGAATTAGATCCCTTGGCTTTTGGCCGTGTCTTAACAAGTTGACTGAACAGTTGAAAAATTAGAAACATTTGGAAATTCTTGATAAATCATAAACTCCAAATGATTTATGTGTACCACACTTTTATCGAAACAGTTTGGTTTATTTGTGCTGCATTAATTGTGAAATTTTTTTTCTATATTAAAATGAATTGCCATTGTCTAACTGATTCTGAGTTGTTAATGATCCAAATTCAAATACTCCTATAGATTTTTCTTGTAGATATCCTAACCTCAACGCAAAATGAACACACACCTCTTAGATTGAGTTTAACAAGGCTTTAAGTAGATGAGTTGATCAAATAGTGAAGTAAATCGAAAGGAAATCAAACAGAAAGTTCAAATTGTTTTGGCTCCCCAAGTCTTAGCTGGATCCGCAGCTCCTTTACAATTTTTCATAAACAGCTAGGTTTAATTTGAATTGATGTTCCTTGGATCATTTTAATTCAATTTCTAAAAACCTTCATTCCAAATATTAAAATAAAGTTCGTCAACAACACATGTCAGTATCTTTAGTAGCAAAATAAATGTAACATCAATAATTTAGAGTAAATAATGATCACTGCTCTACTTTGAGAAAAAACAACTGTATTTCTATTATGACAGCATAATGATGCAGATTTTATTATACTGCTCCCTTTTAGCTTTGATGTTTTGAAAAATAAAGAAATGTAACAGGAAATAAACTTCTGGACTTACAAAATTCCTACTTTATAAAGATCTCTTGAGTTATATTTTAGGAATATTTTCTGGTTAAAATTATCTCAAGCCACAAGTTTTAAGTTGGAGAAGCATATTGAACTGAAGTCAGTCCACTGAATTTTGGTGCTATTAAAAGTCAAAGCAAAGAATAGCAACTCAATAATTAGGTATACGAGGGCGCTTCGGAAACTTCTTAGCCTAGCACAGAAAAAGAATAGTTAGTTTTTCAAAAACATTTTAATTTTTCAATATAATCTCCTGAAACTTCAATACACTTAGTTCAACGCTTATATAGCAATTTTATCCCTTCATTAAAATAATTTTCCTCAAGGCTTTCAAAATAGTGGTTTACAACTGTAATTGCATATTTACTTGAGGTAAAACGCTTGGAAATTTGCTAAATTTTGGAACAGGTAAAAGTCACTGGGAGCTAAATCAGGAGAATAAGGTGGGTGATCAAGCAACTCGTAATTAATTCGTTGATTTTAGCCATTGTTAAAACACTCTTGTGCTCTGAAAAATTATTTTTTTGTGTTGTAAGCCAGGCCGTTTTTCTCAAACTTTTACATTTAATTGATCCAAACTGTTGCAATAGTATTCTGAAGTTATTGTTTTACCCTTTTTGCAGATAGTCAATCAATAAAATACCTTTGATTTCCCAAAAAGCCGTTGGCCTAACCTTACCAGCAGATTGAATTGTTTTTGCCTTCTTGGGCACTTCCTCTAGCTGCAGTCCATTGCTTGGATTGTTCTTTTGTCTCTGGAATAAAGTGTTGGATACATGTCTCATCAACAGTTATGTCGCTTAAAATCCATTTTATTTTTCTTAAAACGATCCAAACACGCTTGAGAAATTTTTATTCTTATGCGTTTTTGGTCGACTGTTAACAAATGCGGCACCTATCTTACAGAAAGCTTTTTCATCTGTAGTTCTTCATGCAAAATTAAATGGACTCCAACATTTGAGATGCCTATGAGTCAATTTCTTTGGCTACAATTTCTCTTGTTTTTGCTGTTTTTGGACGTCCACTACGTGGTTCATCCTGAAAACTTGTACGACCACGTTTAAATTGATCTTCTTTGTGATAAAATATCCGATTTCCTAAGATTTGTTGTGATAATTTTTTAGCAAAGTTGTTGGAAAATCAAAGAAATTCAACAGTAAATAAACGATTTTAATTAAAAACTAAACAAAGTAAAGAATATTCCTTAATTTATAAAGATCTTTTGAGTTAATTCCTCAAGAATATTTCATTAATTCCTTAAAATTTTGAAAATTAGACCAAATGCTTTTAAGCAAATCTTCCAACATGTCTTTTCTCACGTCTAGTAACAACAATTACAGCAACTAAATCACACACACAAAAGCAGCCAACATTTAAACAAAAAAAAAAAAAAAAAAAAAAGTGATTTCACTCACAATTTCAATAATAAAATCAGGTAAAACAAAGCAGATGGTCGCAGATGGTATTGTTTACATTGTTTTTTTGACTTAAATGCAGTTATTTGAGTTTCGTTGTGGCTTTTGGGGGGCTTTTAGCCTGGTAAATACAAAGGCAAAGACCACAGCTAGCCAGATATTTAGCCAAACAAACCAAGCTTTAGCTTAAGCTGCTGGTTCATAGGTACCTAACACAAAGCAAAAAGAAACTTACAATTTTGTTTATATACAACAAAACCCGGTTTTAAAAATTGCAAAATATCTTGATTTTAAGACAATCTCACACACACACACTCACAAAGCAACACAAAGGTCGAAATATAAAGAGAGAGCAGTCAATGAATAATGAAAGAGTTTAATATGAGAGAACAACTAATAGGAAGGAAATAAAACTAGGCTTCACTTAATTTTTAAGTTTAACAGAAACCTAAATTAAACCACAAAAACCAAAACCTATTAAGCAATCGCTTAGTTTAAACAAGAGCAGTCTTGCCAGACGGCTAACAACAATAAATTCATTCCACGCACTTCACTCTTACTCTCTATGGAAACTGGTTTGGAGAGCTATTTACAATACAATACAAAGAGGAAGCATTTACAGCAGGGCTGCCGGATGAATTTCGGAAAAAATCGTCAAAATCCGAATAAAAAAGAAAAAATATCATCATTTCGAATTTCAAAAAACATATTTATGATACTAAATGATAAAAAATAGTTGTTGTCTTAAAAAAATAGAGAATTTGGTAACAAAACATTAATAAAACAAACAAATTATGGAATATTTTAATAACTCAGAAAAATTGTCAAATCGTCACGTTGCTATTTTTAGAACAAAAAATCGTCAAATCTGGCAGCTATGCTTCACAGTCTTTCCAAAAATAAACATACAAACACACTCTCAGGCAACGTTTGCCCATATACATTTGTTGTTGTTGCTGCTGTTTGAACTGAAACTAAAACAGGTTTGAAGACCTAGATTTTTGTGTTTTAAGTTACGCGCCTCTTCTACTCCATTTATGTTGTATAGTTATTCGTTTATCGTTAAAAAAAAATAGCGAAAACCAAAAACTAAATAATTATTTCAAACACAGTGGTTGATTGGGTTTTAAATTGAAATCGATCTTTAATTTAACCATTCAGCTGGGAAATTACAAAACTCTTGTGATTCATAATTTATGAAGAGGTGGGGAGGTATGTGCAGGAATTTGAGGAATTATTTGGAGAATTTGAGGAATTTACGAAAATGTAAATTAAGTGAAGTTTAATACATTCAAGGTCTTTGATTTTATACAGATCTAAATTATTACGGACTCTAAAGACTAATTTCCTTAACAAAATACCTTTTAAATTACATATTGTTTGATTATAAAATGTAAAGTTTCCCTACAATATCCTCCTCTTCAGATATGCATAGACGGTAGTCAGATATTACAACGTTGTCCGAAAAGTGTTCAGAACATGTCTAATAACCGTGTGGACTTAAAATTTTTGACACTGCATTTACAGTGTCAAATATTCAATTAGAGCATGTTCTATTTTCATCTGACAAATCACCTGTAACCAGCTGTTTTGCAAGTCAATTGTTTATGGCGCCAAGAACATAGTGCTGGTGATTCAGCAAATTTATATTTAAAAAATTGTATTAAACAATACAATAAATTTGTATTAAAGTATTCATGAAAAAAAACGTATTTAAACATATTAACTTTTATTTAACTTAAATACAACAATTTTTGATTCCATGTGGTAAATTTTCTTTTAACTCTTGCTTCATTTTTTTATTTTTATATTTTATAGAAGCTATTAGTGCAATAATGTTGCAAGTTACAATTATTTAATTTTTTTAATCCATCTTTTCAAACTATATTTGCAAGAACACAAAACTTCCGCGAAAATATTCACAACGAAAACAGGGGGGTTACTCTCTATTGCGATGCGAAAGCAAATTCGATGCGATAAGCGTACAAATTGATACTCTTACTCATCGAATTTGCTTTCGCATCGCAATAGAGAGTAACCCCCAGCTGTAGTCTTCAATTGTAGATTATGTCACATGAAACCCGACGTGTGAAAGCAAAAATTATAAACTGCCTGTAAATTGCCAATTTTGACAGACATGCACAATTACATACATATGTATGTATCATACAACTGACAAAAACACTGCAAAATACATACCGTCTAAAACCATCTTTAGCTTAAAGAATTGCTTCGTGTAAATTGGGACTTACATATTCTAATATGTTATAATTCTCAAAAGTCCTTAATTTTGTTAAATTTATAGTAAATTTAAAAATCGCTTTAACCATTCATTCATTGTGTCTGTTACTCCGTTAACATTGTTATCATTCCTTGTGAGTGCCAGTGTTACACCGGAAGAAGACAAATGTAAATACAGCCTTGGAAATAGTGCTGCCAATTAATTTTTTTTTTTTTTTTTTTTTTTTTTATACATTTAATTTATTTATTGAATCTTCAGAAATGAAATGACAATAAGTTTTCGAATCTTAATACTAAAAGAAAATAATAAGTCCAGCCAGTGCTAGACAAAATATTATGATACTACAAAAAATTTATATCCACTGATCCAGTCATCTGTTTTGCGCTTGAGTTAAAGCAAGGGTATCCCTCCTTCTCAACCGAACATGGCCAGTAAAGTTAAGGATGTCTCGTGCAAGTGGGTTTGGATGGTGTTCAAGTTTGCTGACATATTTTGAGGCGTGTTTTGTAAATTCGACTTTCACCAAAGGAATGCCTAGATCTTTGTGGATTCGAGAATTTTTAACATACCATGGAGCTGCAGTAATTGTACGTAGAATCTTATTTTGACCCCTTTGAATTTTTTCAATGTTGGATGCTGAGGCAGTACCCCATAATTGAATTCCATAACACCAGATTGGCTTTAGAATTGCATTGTACAACAAAAGTTTGCAATCCAACTTTAATGTAGAATTTCTGCCGATTAGCCAATTAATTTGCACTGCTTTTAATCTCATCTGGGTAAGTTTTGCGTCGATATGAGACTTCCAAGTTAAACGACGATCGAGGTGGATTCCGAGGTATTTGACTTCATTGTGTTGCGGGATAATTTGATTATTTATTCTGATGAACGAGCATGTATCTTTTCGCAATGTGAAAGTTATATGAATACATTTCTGTTCGTTAACCCTGATTTTCCAAAGCTCAAGCCAATTCTCTAGTTTATAAACATATTTCTGCAAGTTCTGTGATGCTATTTGATGGTCCTTATGCACGCTAATAAAGGCTGTATCGTCTGCAAAAGTTGAAGTATGTATTATGGGGTCTAACGGCATATCGGATGCATAAATCAAATATAAAATTGATATTGAGTAAGAATTGTGGGAAACTGAAAATTTTTTCAAAATAACGAGTTTTTATCGAAAATTTTGGCCCATTTCTGGCTCAAAATTGCCGCATTTGGGACGAAGAGCTACCTGAGAGATTTAAGAACTGCCACTTCATCCAGAAAAATCAACGGTTTGGTGTGGTTTGTGGGCTGGTGGAATCATCAGGCCATATTTGTTTAAAATGATGCTGGTGCGAATGTAAACCGTCAATGGCGACCGTTATCGTGAAATTGAAGCTCGTGATCTTGGTGACATTTGGTTTCAGCAAGAATGCTGTAGCTAAATTGGTTAGCGCATTTGATCATTAAGCATGAGTTGGCATTTGTAGCCCGGGTTCGATTTCCAGCTGCTGCCACGCAAACAACATCAGTTTCTGATAATTATTAGTTTTCTTCTATCTATCATAAGTAATATTTATCACAGCGCCATCCTTCGGTGGTATAGCATTGAAACGCCACCAAAGCAAAATAATTAAATAAATACTATAAAATCAAACATTAATGCGTCTACTCACCACCAGAGGCGCTGCAATTCTGCACTAAAAATAAACATAATGCGCAATTGCAGAGTTGAGATATAAAAAAGCTTTCTTCTTTCACCACCTTTACTTCTTCAACTATCCCCTTTTCAAAGAAAGTAACGCAATTATATATAGGCATATTAATTGCCGTTAGACTTTTTCGTTGGGGATATGTACGAGTAAAGTCTAAAGTATATGCGGACAAACCCGCTTCGAATTAGGCCTTGGAGCAAAACATTACGCGTTTCATTCGCCAGTTACCAGTCGAAATAATAGAACTAGCCATCAACAATTGGACTCAACGGATAGACCATCTGCAACGTAGCAAATAAAAAATAAAAATGTTCTTTCAAATGATAATAAACATTCCCCATTAAATTTGAATTTTCTGTGTTTTTTTTTTAAGTAGGGAACCTCGAAATGGATCGCGCTTTATTTATAGAAAAATCAATTTTGTACAACAAAAGAAATTTAAGTCTTATTAAATATGTGTCACAATTTAATCCCGGAACTTTACTTTAACTGCAGTAATTCTTATTTATTAACAGTGGGTAGAAACCACTGTTTCTCATTACAACTCTCAACTTTGTTGATGTTTTGCTTAAGCAACAGCTATTTTTACAAACCCCTTGGCCCCTAAATTTTTTTAGTTTTTTGTTTGTTTTTTGGTTTTGTTTGGTTGGTGTCGTTTATTGTAAAACAAAAAATTTAGCAGGCATTTTTTAATGAGTTGTAGCTGAAATTGTTGATAAAAATTATGTTGCATGCCACCACAAAACAGTCAATGGACATTTAAACAACATTGTATACGGTTAAATACAACTACTGCATGTTGTTGTTTTTTATTTATTTATTTGTTAATGTTTAACGAAATTTCAGCATAAAGGTTTTTGCTTAAGAAGTGAACTAACTTAAAGATTAAAGTAAAACTTAGGTTTAAAAATAAAACTCAAGTTAAACTTTTTGTTGACGATTTACTTAGTGTAAAGTCAAACTAAAATTGTTAGTTGGACATTAAGTTTGCTTACAGAGCAACAGACAGTCAGTCAAATAGTGTAACTTCTTAAGGCCTTTAAGTTTGACTGTTGTTAAACTGACGCATAGACAGCAATGACTGACTAATACCTTA
The DNA here is from genome assembly GCA_916048285.2 of Bellardia pandia. Lineage (NCBI taxonomy): Eukaryota > Metazoa > Arthropoda > Insecta > Diptera > Calliphoridae > Bellardia > Bellardia pandia. The sequence goes on along the minus strand of OU696531.1, from coordinate 92,070,820 downwards.
GATTTGAGCACAAAGTTAATGTCGTGGTAATGTTTAAGCAAAAGGTTTGAGCTCAAAAAATTATTTTTTTTATGTATGTTTCCAGCTACTACAATGTTGTACTATTGTTGTAATAGAAGTTAATTTTTTTTGTTGCGATAATGTCACAACTTAACAACAAGTTTTCAAATCCACCATTGTAAGGCATTTTGTGAGCGCTACATTCAGCCATATTGTTCTTTTAGGATTTCATGCTGAGTTTTATTATTGTTGTTGTTATTTTATGCTGCTGGTTGTTGTTGTTGGTGTGTTGCAAGTTCTGGATTTACAGTTAATATGTGTTGCATTTAACGATAACCATGTTATTACGACATATTTTATTTATGTATAAAGAAAACTAAATTGAAAATGTCATGCAAATGTTTTGTTTTTAAGCAAAAAAAAAAAAAAAAAAACAAAAAAAGAAATGTTTTAACGCAATAGCTGCTAAAAGCAGAACTAAATGATAATAGAATGTTTGTTTTTATAAATTAAAAATATTGCAGGGAAACTTTACCATGATTTTTAATTTTTATAACTTGTATAAACAGTATTTTCGTTTAATTTTGACTAAAATCAGTTGAATTTTGTAAATATTATTAACTCCTACGCTTGAAGTTTTATAGTTTTGTTGAATATATATTTTTTTTAATTTATTTTTTTCAAATTTATTATAATTTAAATTGCAATAAATAATATACAAAAGCATTAGCTACTACAGGCTATCGGCTTTGTTTATATATTTAATTAAAAAAATCGCTAAATAAGCCAATTGTTTTCATGGTTATAATTCTTTGTGAATGCCAGTGTTGGGTAAAAAGCAGAGTAAGTAAAAAACAGCTGTGTCAACAAAGCAGCCATTTTGTTTTCATGATTTTATAGATATTACATATAACCATATTTAATTGAATTTATTTTTGTAAATATTACTTATTTTACTGCTTTAAGTTTAATAATTTCATGTTTAGTGTTAAGTAAGCAACAGTGTAAGGTAAATACAGCTGTTGCATCTAAGCGGCCACATGATATTAAGCAATATTTGTAGTTCACATAATTTTCTTAGACATACGGGGTCTGATCAAAAAATAACCGTTGTTTTAAATTTTTTCAAAAAGTTTTTATTTATTGATCAATAACTATCTTCAAAGTAATCCCCCTCAGATAGAACACACTTATGAAACGCGCTTTTTGGTATCGCCAACAGCTCCTGTTTCGATGTTTCTTTTATCTACTCAATCGTAGCAAAACGCTTTCCTTTCATCGGTATCTTTATTTTTGGGAAGCGGAAAAAGTCAGCGGGGACCAAGTCCGGTGAATACGGTGGTTGATACATGATAACGGTTTTGTTTTGGTGCGTTATCATGGTGCAAAATCCATGATTAGTTTTTTCACAATTCTGTGCGTTTCTGACCAATTGCTTCGCCCAAACGGCTCAATTTTGGAATGATTGGAGAAATAGCTATCTAAAGTCCTTTGGACAATTTTTGCTAGGACCAATAGGTGAAAAGTTACACTCATTTAAAAAAAAACCCTGTATGACCAAAATGGACCAAAATGTCCAACTTTGACCCCCTCTAACTCCGGCAGTTATTGACTGTCTCTGGCCTACTATCCAATAGTACTAACCTTGGCGCAAATTTCCAAATCGGAAAACATCGATTTTTAAAATTGGGTCACTTGAGGTGAAATTCACCATATATAAAACCTATAAATGTTCTGTGACAATATGCTGTAAAACTGCTTAATTTTGTTTAATTGTCAATGAATTTTGAATTTTTTAAATCGCTAGAACATTGCGTTGTTCTGTAGCTCCAGCAATATTGTTTTTAGTTTAATGCAAGTTTGTCTGTATTTGTCTTTAATTATAAATATCTTGAACATTTTCAAGAAATATTAAAGACATTTAATATTAAAATCAAAAGAGCATGTCAAAATATGGTAATTATTAAAAAAAAGTTATTGCATAACATTCCTTGCTAACACTGGCATTCACACAAAATGATAACAGTAATAGTGCCATAGTAGCGTTTTCACTCTGTCGCTCTTGACCAATTGTTATTACTGCTCTAGCTGTTCTTATGTTTTTTTTTTGTTAACTTAAAATTTTATATTTTTCTTGGTAAATGATTTAACTTTAAGTTTATTTTACATTTTACAGTTGTTGTAATTTTTGTTTAACAACTTTATGTTCTTAAAGTTTCGTAGCTTTAGGAAAATAACTTTATACGAGTATCTAGGTATATAAGTAGTAACAGTTTTATGGTTTTATAGATTTATATTTTTTAATTTTTATTTCCCTCAGTAAACAAATCAAATCAAATGAAATTAAATAAATGCAGACAAACATCATGTACAACAACCAGCACTTTACAGGCACCAACACAATACAAGAATTGTTTCATTTAGTTAATTTTTTTGGTACGAAGGGGTTTCAAACGTGGCCAGCATTTTAAAGTTGTATAAACATACATATATGTAGTAATGTACGAGTATATGTATGTATGTTTGTTTGTTTTTTGTAATTTTTTGGCTGTATGACTAGTAGTTTTAAAATGTTTTGTGTTTGTGTGCTTGGTTTCACATTATTAAACTGTTGCTTATTATGGAGCACTTGAAGGTTTATTTATATATTTTTTATATTTATTTTGTTAACCAACAAAACAAAAACTAAACAACCACTTTTTACGCAATCTACAGTTAATATTGCCTTTTGTTATTTATACGAATTTTGTACCACTTTTATTTTCATTATTTATTTCCTTCTTTCTTAATTCTGAGAATTTCGTAAATAAAACCCAAAATTTTTTTGGGTTTTTTTGTTAGGTCGTTACAATAATTATAATTTGGTTTATTTTTTTTTTTTTGCATATTTGAAGAAATAACTGCAAGATTTTAATTGTAGTTTTTTTTTGTAATAAATGAAGTTGTCGCAAAAATGATTTATTTTTAATTTAAAGTCAAATTTGTAACAATATTAGAAGTGAACAAAAAAGTATAAAACAGTTTTTCAGAAATGGGCGTTATATGGGAGATATAACCTATTGTGGACCGATCATCCAAAAATTTAGTGTCATGTCTTCTTTGAATATAAATATTATGTATGCTGTACTTTATCTCGAAAGGGTCTGAATATGGACTGAATATTATAAAATTAGGTGTCATTATTTCTGTATATTTGTGTTCAATATTATTTGGATACCGACATTTTTAAGAGAGTTATGCGCTTTAAAGTGATTTTCGAAAGTAGGCCTTATATGGGATCTATGGTCAATTATGGACGGATCTTCACAAAATTTCTAGATGTTATGGTGAATTTTGTTTGGTTACTTGTACATTTCAAACATTGATGATTATTAAACATCTATTCGGGTGGACATTTGTATGGGGGCCAGGTGTAATAATGGACCGACTTCCACCAGTTTCAATTCCATCCGTCCTTGGGCCGGATATAATTATATATAATTAAAATTCAAAAATTGTATTATCGCTGAAGAAGCTATCCATTGTGATAGCGAAATATTGGCTATAAAAATATATAAATATCTATACATATTTATATAAATGTTCTATAACATTTTTATATAAATATTAAAAGTGACGTAATTGCTTGAAAAAAAAAAAAATTATAGAATATTGAAAAAAGGTCGAATAAAAGAACTAAATGCTTTCTGATTTGATTAAAAAAGCAAAACTCATACAACTTAGAGAAATGTATGAAGTCTTTATTTGAGTCAATACAACAATGTTTTAAACATGATTTAATGTAAATGAAATCAAATTTCATATGCTAAGCCCAATTTTGTCATACCCTCTCCAATGTATTAGCCGGTATCTTACGAATAAATTGTGCAATATTAGCTTCCAGTGATTTAACTGCAGCTTGCCTATAGTCCCTATAAAAATGAGCCTTAATAAAAAATTACCTAAAAGCATTAAATTGCGACCAATTGAATGGCCCCAAACGTCACATAAATTGTTTATCGCACTCGAATCTCAATTGGGCCATTGCTTTGCGTGCATTGTGGCATGTGGCAACGCCTCGTTGAAACCACATGTCAGCCAAGTCCAGCTCCTCCATTTTGGGCAAAAAAAAAAAAAAATTGTAATCTTGGCCCATCGTTCACAATAACAGTTCCTGCCTTCGTCGTCTTTGAAAAGGTACGGTTCAATGATGCCACCGGCCCAAAATCCACATCAAACAGTTTATCACTAGTTGTTGCAATGCTTTCGGCTGCTCTTCACAAAAATTACGGCAAGTTATCTTGTTTACGTATCCATTCAACCAGAAATATGATCTGCGCTAAAAAAAATGTCTAATAAAAAAGTGGATTTTTAACCATCTACCAAAAGTTAGCTTTTGTTGTAGGTGGTGTGGCTCCGATTCTGATATCAGCTGTATTTTTAAAAGGTTTTAGATCCAAATCCTTTCGCAAAATTTTCCACGTAATAGAGGTCCAATTGCTGGGAACTGTAGCGAAACGATTATTCACGGTCATCCAAAATTCTGACGAATACAGCTGCGATATTTTACTCAGCTCGCACTCTACGTATGCGTGTTGGTATGTTAATGTCCAATAGTGTAAATTTGGTGAGAAATTTAGTTACAAGACCAAAAAAATTGAAGAAGAAATGCACAATGCACTTTCATAACCGAGCATGAGTTACAATTTGTTTATGTAAAATTTTGAATTCCTTGATTAATTAACAAAGTTGTGATGATTCTAGAGAGTAGAGAAATTAAAATTTTCCAGATTTCCAGACCATAACAAAATCACTTCTTTGTTTGAATTTTGTAACTTTAGGCTGTTTTAATTGAAAATTCTTTAAATTTTCTCTTAATTTTTGCACTACATATATAAATATTTAAAATGTTTGTCTACCTTTAAACTAATTAGCTTTGTTTAAATACTTAATAGGTTTTCCAAAATTACATCTAGAATTTATTGATTTTTGGCCAATTTACATATGTACATATGTATGTATGTATGTATATACTTGTGTGTACATATCTACATACATATGCATGTATGTATGTATGTATGTACCCTACCAAACATTTGATAGCTAAATATGTATGTCTTTACCTAATAACAGTTTTAAACCTTAACAAACAAAAGGTACGTCTTATTATCAACGTCTTTTTTGTATGGTTTTGTATAGAAAATACTTCGAATATTTTTGTTTTTTTTTTTAAACAAAAATTCACAAAAACCAAATAGGAAACGTGCTACAAACAAAAATTGATTTCAAGAAACACCACTAAATAACACACACAATATAAACAACAACAACAACAACAAAAAAACGAGACCAAATCTAGTAAAAATTTAACAAAATCAATCGTTATAGTGGAACACACAAAAAAACGGTGTCATGAACAAATGCAACAAATACAAAAAAAAAAAAAAAATAAAACGCAAACTAAAACTCATACAGCCATTAATACTCGTATAAATAAATATTACACACTGCATATAAATGTTTGTTTGCATGAATAACAACAACAAGACAAGCAAAAATAAAACGTCATCAAACAAACCAAACACTTAATAACACGACAAACCACGATTACACGATTGAGTAGTGGAAGAAGCAGCAGCACACGAAGAAATTCCCTGTTGTTAAACTTACAAAAACTACAACAATTACAGACATACAGAAACACAGTTACATACATACTATGTATATGTACATAAGTATTACAACATAATAAGATGACAAACCAAATAATGAAAACAAAACAATAACAAAAACAAAATTTACGATTGCTGCAATAAAATTTACTTGAACAAAAGATGATCATTATTTAAGCAGAGAGCACAAAAACAATAACAGCAACTAGCTATTTTATAATATAAACAAATCATTATGTTGAAAAATGAGTATGTGGGAAAGAGGGGGTGGGGGGGGATGGTTGGTTGTAGTTGCGAGTCTTATAAAAAGAGTTGGTTTTACAAAGTCTTTCATAATTTTAAATGACTATATGTAGCTAAGTGGTTTTGTTTGTATTAAAAGTTTCACTTTCGTTTTCGTTTTGTGAGCGATTGTTTAACTAAGAGAGAGAGCGGCAAACATTATTAGAGAGTATTACTAGGCGTATGAATGATTTTCTGTGTGTGTTAATAAATATTGAGTATACTTTTGGCAGCTTTTTTGTGTGTGTGTATGAGCATGAATTGAAAGTAAAATTTATTGAGAGTGCTGTAGCTCTCTTGCTGTTGGTTTCATTTGTTTTTTTTTAAATGAAAGTGAAACTTTATGTGTGTGTTTTGTCTAAAAAGCTTTATTTTAGTTTTCGTTTTCAGTTTCGTTTTTTTTTTTTTTGTAGTTGTTGCTGTTGTTGTGGGTCTTAAACATTACATTAATAAAGAATATGTGAATAATATACATACGTAATCTTTTGGGGCACAACGTTAACGTTGGCGTCGACGTTTATGTAGGCATTATAGTTAAACGTTGACGTTTTCCTAGCATAGAGTATTGCGGGTATCCTCGCCATTACTTGGGTTTAGTCAATCGAGATACGTGGTTGATGTTGGTCGTGTTTTTCGGCAAAAAACCAAACAAACAATTTATCAATAAAAGAAATATATAAATAAAAGAACTCTATAAATAATAATAAACTATATATTAAAAAAACAACAACAAAAAAATGCAGCAGCATTTATTATTATTAATAATAAGTAAAAAACAAACAATTGATTAATTAAAACTTTTTAAGGTAAACTTAATAAATTTAAACTCAAACTATTTAACTATTACCTTAAAACAAATATCATCATTTAATTCATTTAAAGAACAAAAAGTTGTTAAAGTTTTTATGCAATAACCAGCCCCAGGATTATGTTTATTGTATAAACTTGACACTTTTTTAAGCTTTATAATAAATTAATACTAAATCTTTATAAAAAATCAATATCTTAAAAACCAAAAAGTGCAATACCTATATTAAAAAAATAACAAGAAATTCTAAATATCTTTAAATAATTTAAAAAACCCCAAATTCATTAAGAAAAATCTTCCATTATTTATAAAAACAAAACCCTAAAACAACCAAGTACCTGTTAAAAAAAAAATAAATAAATACAAATTTATAACTAAAAATAAAAATAAAGAAAAATATTTATAAAGAAAAATTACAAAAAGAAAAAATCCCCGAAATTTAAAAAAATAGCAAAATTTCGAAATAAAATATTGTGATTACTTATTTTGAATGGTTTAATTCAATTGTGTTCAAAAATGTTTATTATAAAATTGACCAAAATTTTAAAAAACAAACAACAATTGAAGCATAATAAATATTTGAAAAATATTATTAAATTAAATTGAAATAAAACAAGCTTAAATAAAAAGAAATAAAAAACAAATTAAGAAAAATTTGAAAAAAAAAATTTCAAATAAAAATATTGAAAAAAAATTTAATATTAAACCTAAAACTAAAATTAACAAACAAATTTCAAGGCCTTAAAAATAAATACAAAAGAATATTGAAAAATAAAACAAAATTTTCAGTAAATTTAAAAAAAAATAAAAATAACAATTTTTAATAAAATAAATATAAAACACCCTAAAAATAAATATCACATTTTAAAATTTCAAAAAAATTTAAAAAAATTTCAAAATCGCAAAATTTAAAAAAAAACACAAACAAATTTTTAACTCTCAAAAACCACAAAAATTTTCCATAAAACTACAAACAAAAATTTTAAAGAAATTTTTAAAAATTTAAAAAAAAAATAGAAAACTATTTCAAATTACAATAACAAATTTATAAATATTTAATAAACAAGAGCAACAGTTTCGAAAAGAATTTTCAAACTATACAAGGAATAACAAATCGGAAACAAATTTTACATTTCAACAACCAAATAATAAATTTTATTTAAAATTTAACGAGAACCTGGAAAATTAAAAAATTTCAACAAAACAACTTTAATTATTCTAAAATCAGCAAATAAACTAAGTTTAAAAAATATTTATAACTTCAAAATTCCAGAAATTGGAAAAAACAAAAAAAAAAACAATATATTAAATTTAAAACAAAAAACAACAAGTATTTTTCATAGAAAAATATACCATTTTGGAAAAAACAAAAAAAATTTAAATTTTCGAACTTCAAGAAATTGAAAAAAATAACATTATTAACATTTAAAAATCCAAAAAAAGCTACAACAAAAACTTTTTTTGAAGAAATACCATTAATTTGAAATGTTTGTAAAATTTTGAAAAAAACTATAACTAAAAAAAAAAAACAAAAAAAAAAACAATTTGTTTTTGCAATAAAACACATTTTGAAAATATATTCGAAAAATATTGAAATTTAAAAAATAACAGCAACAAATATTTTAATTATAAAAAAACTCAAATAAATATTTCTTTTTGAAAACAACAACATTTTGTTAACGAAATCTTGAAATAATAAACGAAAATTTTCTAAAAACTGTGAAATATTTAAAATTTGTAAAAAAATAAAAGTGTAATTATTAAAAAAAAACCTAAAAAAATATTTGTTTAAAAAAAGCAAACAACAATATGTAATTAAATTTCCGTTTAATAAACTACAATAAAACAATTTTGAAATTCCAACAAATTTTGAAAATAAACGAAAATTCCAAAAATCTTATTATATTTGCAAAATTTCGAAGAATTTTAACAACTACGAAAATTTTCGAAAATCTAAAAAATATTAAAAATTAACTACAACAAATAAGAAATATATAAAAAGCCACAAAAACTTTGGAAACACAAAAAATATTTTTTAGAGAAAATAAAAAACAACAAATTTTAATTTAAAATAAAGTTAAACACAAGTGAAACCCCTTTTAATTTCTTAACAAAAACCATTGTGGAATAATTTTGTCGCATTTGAATTAAAACATATTTGTAACAAAAAACCTTAAATTTTGATTAAACCTACAATATTTTTCAGCATAATCACACAAAAAAAGCAATGAAAACCACAAATTTCTAAAAGAAATTTTAAAACAAAGTGCAACAAAATCTAAATATACATAAATAAAACATCCTACAACCAACTCCCCTGTACAATCCCCCCTTAAAAATAAAATAAAACAAAACAAAAAACCGTCCCTTAATTAAATTTAATTAAACCTACAAAAATCCTTTGCAAAATACCACAAAAAAGCCCACCTTTTATAAACAAATAAAAAAACCCTAAATAAAACAAAAAACCTTACGAGAATTATAAACAAAACAATTGCAACTCCAACAAAACAAAATCTAACTAAACATTACACTCTTCTATTAATAAACAAATAAAGAGAGTGACAGTATTATCCAATAGCTACTACACACATAAAGAGTTTAACTGGCAACAGGGAGTGAGTGTTAATTTATGTTTATGTTTTGCAACAAACAATGTTATTAAAAATGGAACAGCAACAAGCGACGGCGTCGTTTATATCGTCGCTAAATATGTCACCATTTTCACTGCAATTGGAACAAGATCAGCCCTCCTCACCAGCTCTGGTAGCTGGCGGTAATTCCAATTCCAATCAACACTTGCTAAATACAAATACAACCAATAATAACAATAATACTGAAACGGATTTAACAAACGCCACTAATGATTACAGTTCATATACATTGCATTTAAGTAATGTCAGTCATCAGCAGCAGCAGCAACAACAGCAACATCATCACCAACAGCAACAACATCACTACCATCAGCAGCAGCAGCAACAACAACAACAACACTATCAGCAACAACAACAACAACAGCCACCTCAACAACAGCAGCAACAGCAACAACAAAATATTGCCAATAATCCCAATTTTCAATATTCCTACATTTATAACATCGATTCTCAATATATTTTTCCCACAGGTTATCAGGACACCACCTCCTCCCACTCACAACAGAGCGCCAACGGCGGTAATGCCGGCGGCAATGGTCCTTCCTCAAATCAAACCACCTCCAATCCCACGGGCGGCGTCTCCCTTATAAACGGTGTCGTCACCCTGAATTCAGCCCAAAATTCGGCCCTCACTGGTGGCAGCAACAATGGCGGCTCTTCGGCTTCTTCAGCCTCGGGCACTTATATGTCCCTATTGCCGCCGAATGTTGGCGCCACCAGTTCACCGTCCGGCCATTTGGGCGGTGTTAATGCTTTGGGCGGTGGCACCAGTGCCTCGGCCAGCGTTTCGACGCCTGATGTCATTGATTTCAAACATCTATTCGAGGAGCTGTGTCCTGTGTGTGGTGATAAGGTCAGTGGCTATCATTATGGTCTGCTGACATGTGAATCGTGTAAAGGTTTCTTCAAGCGTACAGTACAAAATAAGAAGGTGTACACGTGTGTTGCGGAACGTTCGTGTCATATTGATAAGACACAGCGTAAGCGTTGTCCATATTGTCGTTTCCAGAAGTGTCTGGAAGTGGGCATGAAATTAGAAGGTGAGTACAACAGATAAATTAATAATAAAACTAAATTTAAAGTGGATCTCTACAGTCCTAGATTTAATAATATTTATTTAGATTTAAGCAATTCCTTAAGATTTTGAGTCTTCCCTTTGCTGCCATGTTTATTGAAGACAAAAGTGCAGATTTCTTGATATAACGACCCTTACTATAACGAATTCCTCGATTTAACGATTTTTTTGAAATCCCCTACAACGCTTCATAAGATTTAATATAAAATAAAACTCTCTATTACGAATACATTTGTCAATAGCCTCGTTATAACGAATTTTCATTCACTGCAGACTAACGAAATAGAAAGAATTATTTACCTCTATTTAACGCATTTTGTCAACTTACAACCTTTTCATAACGATTTCCATCAATTAATCCAAATTATATGAAACAGATACACACAAAATTATTGTGTTTGCAACGACAACGTCTCCAGCAAACTTACATTCGTAGTCGACAGCAGCATGCGGCTGAAACATTCAAAGAAAAATTTATTGTTGCCAAGAGCTTGTACGCTTGTTGTTGCAATCTAGCTAGTTAATCACTGGCTCAGACTTATTTTATAAATATAAACTATTTTTGAATTAAATACAATTGCCCTTATTCATAAAAAATTAAAGTAGACTTCAAATGTACTTTAAGAAAATTTTTTATGAATACGGCAGAATACTTTTTTTGAATTTTAAAACTACAAAATCCTTCAAATGTGATTTGATTTATTAGTGAAAATCGTTCGCTAGAACATGGTAAGCAGATGAGGATTAATATATGTACATACATACAACATTTTTTATTACCTCGTTATAACGAATAGAAGTGCAACTTCACCTCGATATAACGTACCTCATTGTAACGAATTATTCGATATAACGTTTTTTTTTTTTCTAATCCCTTAAGATTCGTTATACCAAGGTTGAACTGTAGTTGTCTACTTTTAAAACTTTTGTTAAAATTTTGTACAAAGAAAGAAAGAATCATCAATATTCTTTCAAATTTTTATTTTCACACATAAAAGTATTTTGCCACTAGCTGCCATGTTTATTGTAGATACTACAGAGTTTTCTACTTTCAACTCTTTTTTTTTTTTTTTTTTACTATTTTATACAAGAAATGACTAGTTTTAGAAACAATATTAAGTTAAGTTTAAAATCAACAATATCCTAGAAAATCTTTAAATTATCAGCAAACTTTTCTAAAATTCCTCTCAAATCCATGAAAGCCTTGAGATTTTTTGGTTCTTTCTACCTTTAAATTTTTTACCACTATTATATACTACACACTAAAGATAATTAATTACTTTATGTTATCCACTTCCAAGTTTTATCCTGCAAATTCTTTAACTTAAAGCAATTTTTTTTCATAAATTGAACAGAATTTTCTCAATTTTACTTGAAAAAAACTATTTTAGGCCAGAAGAAGCACACTGAGCACATGTAAACAAACCTTAAGAGAGGGAACCGTTATTTTTGTATTACAAACCAAAACAATGTCTCTTTGCTTAAAAAGAGTTTTATGCAGGTTTATGTTTTAAAAAGGAATTGCGCTACATTAACAAGAAGATAATAATGCATAAGAAAGTAAAGGAAGCTATTTTAGGGATATTATGGTTTTATTCATTATATTTGTTTTTTTTTTTTTTTTTATTATTTTGTGTTAAAAATACAAACAATTTTAAAGATATTATACAAACATGTTTTTTATTGCCCATTATTTACAAATAAATATTTTTTATAATGAAAAACAAACACAAACTGCGAACTAACTTTTCGCTAGTCTGCTAGTCGTGCGGGATTCCGCAACTTTCATATTGAAAGTCCAGCACACTTCGTCTATTTTTTAAAGGCAACCAAAATATAAGGGATTTCCATTAAGTCTGGTTTTTAAAATTGCTTTATAATTTTCAAACCTAGTTTATGGAAATTTGTGTCATATTCTTAATCAGGGGTGTCATAGAAACCAATATTGTCAGAATTGCTTTTAAAACTGACAAGAAAAAATGCTTTGATGTCATAGGGCACTGCTACAAGTTCAATAAATATCTAGATATTTCTAGTATCACGATATTTATTGAACGTGTAGCAGTGCCCTATGACACCAAAACATTTTTTCTTGTCGGTTTTAAAACCAATTCTGACAATATTAGTTTCTATGACACCCCTGTATATTTTAACGATTTTTTGTTTAAAACTAAAGAATTAAAAGTTTGTTAACATTGGTTTTGTTGATTTTTAATATAATTTTAAAACTTTATTCGATATTGTAAATCAAAACTAACAAGCTTTTAAATAACCTAGTAATTATAATTCCTACAAAATTCTTTTAATTTAGTTGCTTTTTTAGGAATACAAAGATTTTAAAGAATTTGACACAAAATTTATAAACAATCTAGAAGCTCTTGTAAGAAATATTGAATTTGTTTTACAAAAAAGTTTAAAATTTTCTATATTTCTTCAGGTTTAAATCCATAGATAACAAGTTTTATTAAAAATTTACCAATATTTAAAACAATTTCAACAAAACTCTTAAAATACATATGTATGTATATGAGATTTTCTTAAAACTATGAAGTAGGTTATAATTTATAATTAAAATAATTGCTAAAAAACTATAAGGAATCAACTTAAAAAGTAAAAATATTATTACAGAAACCCTAGAACTCATTTGTGCCAAATTTGTTGCAGTATTTTATATTGTTAAAAGAATTTCATTTTAAAATTAGTAATTAATTTAGGAACTCTGGACTTTATTTGCAACAAATTTGTTTCATAAATCCTTCAAAATTTTTATTTATTTAAAAGAATTTCTTTCATTTTATACTAAATCTATATAAAAATCATATATTGCCTAGCAATTTTTGTACACTATATAAAAAGTTTTATTATTATCAAACCAAAATTTGTTTTCCAAGTTATTTCTAATTTTTAAATATTTTCTTATATTTTATACTGAAAATAAAATGTATTTTTTTAAATCAATCATTAAACTTTATTATTACCCACAAACTCATTTAATGTTCTTATATAGAATATTTTCTTAAAATTTTATACAATTTCATTTTAAGAATAAGCACATATAAAAAATGGATGTTACAGAACGCAACAACAATAATGCTAGTAGTGATGACAGGGTTGTTTACAACACCAATAAAACGGAGTTGTCATACATAAACACACTGAAAAAAAACTGCTAAAAAAGTTATAAAATCAAATTTAAAGCAAATTTTTATTAAAATTAAAACTTTGAAGGCGATTTAAATAAATATATTAAGAAATTCAAGTATTTTTATAAAAATTTACCAGCTGATGAATTAAAGTGACGGAAACTTCATGTTGTCAGCCAAATTTAAATAATTTTAATTTTACTGTTTTTTTTTACTAAAAAAAAGCAATTTTTTACAATTTTGGACCAGTTAAACCTTTCATTTAGTTAATTTCCTACATAGCTGTAATGTTTTGTACCTAAATCCATAATATATTTACTATGCTGTTCTTATTAAATAAAATACAACAAATCTAAGCATTTTTACATTTATATAGTTATAAATGCAATTCTTTTTTACCTTACAAAACAATTCATGAAAAATTCATAACGTATTTGTGTGTGCATATATTTTGCATAATATTTATAAACCGAAAAAAACTAGTTATTGCTAAATAAAATGTACATTTTAAGAGAGAATAAAGAAATTTGTTAGATTTTGGTTTAATTTTTTTAGATTTCTAAAAATCGATTAATAATAAATAAATTGTAATAGAAATTAAACAATAATAATAATAAACAAAAATAAAACCGACAAGAAAAAATGCTTTGGAGTCATAGGGCACTGCTACACGTTCAGTAAATATCGATATATTTCTAGTACCACAATATTTATTGAACGTGTAGCAGTGCCCTATGACACCAACACATTTTTTCTTGTCGATTTTAAAACAAATTCTGACAATATTGGTTTCTATGACACCCCTGATTAGGATTTTTTATAAACTGTTTCTTACATTGTGCCAAAGTAGGGCCACATTTCGGAAAACATTCACCAGTAATTGCTAAATACCTAATTTGAAATTTTATATAAAAACTTGTTATTTTAATAGATTTTAATTACGTTTTTTTTTTTACTAATTTAAGCCTTATATATTTGAACATTTTGTAAAGCAACATTTAAATTATGTTTGTTCTTTATTTACCCCCTATTTTTTTTAATAATAAATAATTATTTTGCTATAAATCAAAATTAGAAAAATAATTATTTTGCTTTAAAGCCAAAGACACTTTTCTCTCCCCCTCAAATAATGACAAAATAATTTTGCTACAAAAAAAAAAAAAAAAAAAAACCTGGGAATTAAAAAATAAAATAAAAGACATACGTCAAGATGTCATTATTATACAGGGTGGGCCAAGTTTGACTGAATGATTTGAACTGCTTATAACTTTTGTGTTTTTAAATTTAAATTCTTGGGCCAATTGAATTTTATATGGAAACATCTTCAGATCAACTTTTAGAATACGTCGTAGCGATGTTCTGGAGATGTTCAATTGAGTAGCTCGTCGACGAGTAGACACAGTTGCATCCGTGTGAACACTTTCTCGTACAGCTTCTATAGCTTGTTCAGTGCGAACAGGAGGAACAACATTTCTTCGTGGTTCATTACCCACTGAACCCAAATTCTCAAAACGGGTCATTAAGCTTCTTATCATGTTTACACTGGGAGCCTCTGCAGTATTAAAATGCTGACGGTATTTTCTTTGTGTTGTAACAATTGATCGTCCGGAAGCATAATAAAATTCAACAATTTTTACACGTTCTTCCACTGAGTATGATGACATTATGAAATTTTATAAAATTCTGTATTATCTGCAAAAAAAAAAATTAAAAAAAATTAAAAATGCAAAAGTTATAAGCATTTCAAATCAGTCAGTCCAAGTTGGCCCACCCTGTAGAACTGAACTAAACGAGAGCATTACAAGTAAAAGCAAAAAAAAAAAAGGAAAACAGCTTGTGCTACTCAAGAATGATAAAATAAAGATTACGCCAACACGCGTAACATTTTAAAATGTTCTGCGCATTTTGGCCCTGTGACGTCACACATTCTGTGTTTCTATTGGCTAATTTTTTCTCACTTGTTTTTTTTACTCATGTTTTGCTTGCATTTGCTCACTGCACTCTTCATGTTTATATTTTTTGTTGTTTTTTTTTGTTTGTTTTTTTTTGTTTGTTTTTCTTTTTTAAACAGATTTTATTTTAGAACTCTCAGAGATTTCAATTGCATGGTTGCCAACTATCACATAAGACATACATTTTTCGCAAGAAATTTTAATTCTAACACATGAAACATTCTTGGTAACCCTTAGAATGGCCCTTTTACGTCACATAACGGGAAATTATGCGCATGGCGTAATCTTTATTTTATCATTCTTGGTGCTACTACTCATCATTGTTGTTAATAATAGTAGTTATGATATGCTGCTACTATTTATAAACTACTATGATAAACAAAATACTTAATTGATGTAATATATTTGTCCTAATGTTTATATGCCAATTTGAAGGCTTTCAGTATTCTTTTAAAGACTTAAAATGACTATTTGGTTGTGCTTTTTAAAATACATTAAATTATAAATATTAAAATACTGTTTCATAGTTAAGGGATCTTTGCAAAGCAACTCTGTGCTGTAATGAAACATTATATTTACTCTAGCATTTCCTAATACTAGTGTAATGCACAGTAAGGCAACACAATTTAGGTATTCCGCTAGAAATAATAACATTTCAACAAAACTTATAAAAATAATGAATTTATTAGTAATATTGCTTACATATAAAATACGAGTAAATAAATAGTAAAAGGTATGACGTGTTTTAAATTGATAAAATAAACGTTTAAATGTTAGCTTAAACAAAATGAACACCTTATACATATGTATGTCTAAGAAATTGTTACAAACTTAACCACTAAATCAACATTACCCTTATTGCACTAAGCCGGTGAAGGGTTTAAAAACTATTGCTAAAAAACAAGAAAAAAAAACTAAACATAATGACAGAATAAGAAAAGAAAAACTAGCAGCAACTTGACTACACACAAATTCGTGTGTACTTCAGCATGTTTCAATTCAGCAGATACTTGATAATGAGGCATGAATAGTAAAACAAGAAGAAAAACGAAAAACGCTTGTAAATAAAACAAAAAAAAAAATACTAAAAACAAACAAAATCGATATTTTATTTATTTAGTTTTTTTCCTCTCATTTCAAAAATGGTAAAACAATCTTCTTTTAAATAGTGATTTTTTAAGAGCTTTCGGATTTTATTAAAAAAAAAAAGAAACAAACATGAGTCGATAGAACGAAAAATTCTTCAAAATTTATTTATTTAATAGTTACTAATAGTTATTAAGTAAATAAATTTTGAAAAATTTTTGCTGTTTACACGAGTTTGAAGCATTTTAAAGAGCAATTTTGAAGAAAATTTCAATCGTTTAAATTTAGGTTTACACAAAAACAGCTTAGCTGCCTAAAAAAAATCACCCTTTACTTTATTATTGAAAAACAAAAAACCAAAAGCTAGTGGCAAATATTATTAGACATCATTTTCGTTGTTTGCTATTTTGAAATTTGCAATTCGACACTATAATTTAACACAAAAATTAGAATGTAGAAGTGAGACTTCTATGCAATAATTGATGCAATTGAGGAAATAAGTTAGTAAAAGTTGTTTATACATACTTCTTTTATGCACATAATTTTTTTTTATAAAATTTTAAAGATTTTCAAAGCAAAAATCTTAATACAAAGTTAAATATGCAATATATTTTTCTTTAAACTTTAGATTCCTTTCATATTTTCTTTTGTCTTGCATTCACCTGCTAGTAATACACTCAGGCATCCATGTTGGACTGTTAGTTTTGTTTACATTGGTTTGATGTGCTCCTTATAACTTTATAAAAACTCTGATTTATCATTAAAACTTTTAAGGTCAATATTCAAGACAAAGTAATATATATCAGATAAAGACAAAAGACAAAGTCATAAAACACTAATTAAAGGATATCATCCTAAATATTAGGATTTAAATGACAATTTTTGTTTTGTTTTTTTTTATGAAAATAAAGTTTTTATTTAGTAAACTGTCCAGACTTTTCATTGTGCAGTTGTATTTTGGAGTGAAAACTAACGAAATGCAACCAATTAATAAAACAAAAAGTGTAGTGACGTAATTTTAGAATGACATCTAGCACGTTTGGAAAATAAAACGTTAAAAAAAAATAACGAATAAAAGAAAATATTTGAATAAATTGACTACAAATACCAAGAGAATAATTGTAGCCCATTAGCTTAAATTCATCAGAATATAATAATCACCCCTATCGTGAATAAAAATTCCACTTGAAATTTGTTCACTTTTCACATTTTCCTATTTAAATTTAATATTAAATAAATAAAAGTGAACAAATTTATAATTTCTCGTAATTATTAAAGCATAATTTCTTTTTTAATATTTAAATTTTATTTCGCTTTGAGTACCTTCTTCAGGATAAAAATTTTATAATTTTATAAATTTCAAAAAATATTTGTCATAGGAAAAAATTTGAAACATTTCTTTCAATAATCCCCAAGAAACAGTTAACATTTCATAGTGATTGTTATGAAAAGTGTGGCTATACTTAACAATAACAACACTAGCACTTTATTTATCAGTTCAAGATGAATGTGTTAAACAGTGTGGCAATGCATTTTATTAAAATAACAAAAGGGAATAATTTTATTGTAATGAAATATTTCACATTTCTTTTAAATTTTATTAGAAATTAATATCTATGAAATACCAAGTTGTACTTAAAATAATTCTTTTAATTTAAGATTTCTAGGTGATTATTATAAAGAGTGCTTATTATTTTACTTTAAAAATAAAAATACCAAGTTTTGGTGTTTATTATTTATGCATGGCTTTATAATAAGTGAAAATATTGAAAAGAATTGTAAAATGTTTTTAAATTCCTTAAAATAATATAAAATAATTAAAATTTTATTAAAAATTACTTTATATTTTCTCTAAATCTCTAGAATTCTTGAATTTTAAAATAAAAGAAATATGAAGTGTAATTTCAAATGCACATTTTATTTACAATTTCCTAGTGAGTGTTAAAGAGAAAAATTTCGAGTGATTGTTTTTCGGTTATCATTTCTAGGCGAATGTTAAAATAGAGTAGTAATTGATTCACTTGAATTTGTATTGAAAAACCAACTGAATTTTAACAAATTTGTTTAAAGTTTATAAAAGTTTTCTAAATTATTGTATCTTTCACAATGTTTATGTAAATTTGTAGTATCTGAGATTATTTTTTTTTTACTTTTAAGTTTATAAAAACTATGAATGCTTGTTAAATATATGTATATACATACATACATACATATGTACATACATATTGTTCAAACTCTTTTTATAGCTTTTATTAAATTCATTGATTATTTCATAGATTTTTTTGTTTGCTGTAGCAGTTATAGTTTATTTTTTAACATAGAGAGTGTTACCCAATTGTTTGTCATCATCCAAAAAGTTTTTTTATTTTATGTCATTTAGTCATTATCTGCCAACTGAGCTACTAAATACATAATGTACATATATGTAGGTATATGTATATTTTTTTATACATTTATTCTTTTTTCTTTCTAACAACAAATCTACATACATACATACATATGTACATATGTATGTATATATGTATAATTATGTTTGTGTGCTTAACTGAGTATTTGTTAAAGTATTTAACATATTTTGGTTACAGTCACAAAAACATGAAATTAAATGAGCAGCACAAACCGAACAATTAAACGACCTATCCCAAGACCCAAAAAATTTTATTTTTATTTACGTATACATATTTGACTACTACTGCTGCTGCTGCTTATTTGTTAATACATATTTCATAATCTTCTTCTTAGTCAGTTTCAGTACGTTTTTCAATGTGTATGGATACACACACACACATCCATACGTTGATGTTGTGTACATGTGCGTTTGTTTTCATAAATGTATGTCAATGTGTTTTGGGGTTTTATTTTGCTGGTATATTTATTTTTTCTCGTATTCAAGTGACATACAAACACACATTTAATATAAAACAGAACAATCTGTGTTGTTTTTGTTCTTTTTTTTTTAGGTATAAAGCTTTTTCGTTACAATTTAATATTTTTGTGTGTTTAAGTTTCACATAGTTTCGTCATGTCAATATCAGTCATCAGGTTTAAACTTTAAAGTAGAAGACATATCAAAGAAAAAAAAATAACAAATTAAGATATACTTAAGAACTCACTACCTTACTTTAACCATCTTTTGAATATGGACGCAAAATGTACAAAAATAAAATACTAAACTTTCCGTCTCTGACAAAGGTTTTTAAAGTTATCATTTTGCTATTGCCAATTTTTTTATATTGAAGTTTTAAAACAAATCAATTTAAAATTCGTATTTACCGATGAAATATTTAATATTATAAATATGTTTAACTAAAGGAAGCTCAATATTTAAAAAAAGGATTTAACTTTTGCATTAGAAAAATTTCCGTCTTTGTTAAATTTTATCGACCAGAATACTTTGCATAAGGAATGGTGTGAGCACGCTCTCCTCAATCACGAAGAGCTTCGACATGACCGCTGATGAGTATTGGGAAAAAGAGTTTAATTTAAAAAATGTTGTTAATGAGCCGATGTTTAAAAATTTGAAAAAAGTAGTTTGTTTATCATTTGTACTTCCATTTTCGAATGCATGTGTGGAGAGAATTTTTAGCCAACTAAAACTTATTAAGACTGATCATCGTAACAATACTAATACAATAGCAGCTTTAATAATGGTGAAAGAAAATATTAAGGAGTTTCAACATACGATCCACCTAAATCGTTGATTATTAGTAGTGCGAAGTTGTTTTGAGGAAATATGAACATATTTTTCATTTTCAGGAAATTTATAAAATTTATAAACGCCTTAACTTGTATATTAATTTTTACAAAAATGAATTTGTTTTGATAACATCCAAAGGTAGTTACATATGTATATGTAATTAATTTTAAAGTTTGCTTACTGTATTTTTTAAAAATTACATACCTAATATTTATGACTTAAATAAATATAAAAATGAATATCAAATAAATAGTATGCTATGTTAATAAATGTTAAACGTTAAAAATGGATTTTAATTTTTTTTTCAAAATGTATCTTTTTGGAAACTAAAATGTATCTTTCTCGAAATTTCACTGGCAACACTGATACTCATACACATTTAAACCGAGTCAATAATTCACTCAGTCGTATACACTAATTCACTCTCGTTTTCATTTACACGAACACGCAGAAAAAACGAAACAAAATAAACAAAACACAACAACAACAACAGCAATAGCAAACAAGCAGGCACAAACCAAATAAAAATGGAAACCTTATAAACTTACATGTAGTTACATACATACAAATAAAAACATATGAGAGTACCTTAGTGGTGTTGCTGTTTGTGTATGTTGTAACCATAACCCCTCTCAATAATAATCATCATACGAAAATTCTGTAATAAGGCAACAGGAAAATCTTGTGTATTCATTGGCATTGCTTTTTTTTTGTTGTATTGTTTCTTTGTTGTTGTTTTTGTTGCTATACAGCCAAATTAACAATTTGTTCTGTAAATGTTTTTATGTATTTAAATGTTTCTTGGGTCTATGCGTTTGATTTTTTTTTCTTGCTTTTATTACAATCATTAATGTTTTTTCTCATTTTGATATGAGAGTATGTATGTATGTATATCATTATTATTAGTTGTTGTTGATGTTGCCATTGCTGTAATTTGTTGTGTAAGGCCTTTAATTATGTTTTGTTTTTATTGTTGTTGCCTTTTTATTTTATGATTTTGATAACAGCTTCGAGATTGTGTGAGTTTTTTATGATATAAGTAGTTTTCTTGAAACTATTGTTTATTTTTTTTAATTACAAAGGTCTAAAGCAAATATTTTAGAAAATTAAGCAGCATATGAGCATGTTTAACAAACCTACATAATTTAAAAATAAAAAGAAACTTTAAATTATAGGTAAATAAATCAAAAATAAATGACAAATTTGATAAAATAAAAAGAGCTACATACATATGTATATAGCAAAAGTTAAATTTAAATCCAGGTTGAGCCTAAACTTAACTAAAACTTTCAACTAAATTGAGTTAAACTTTTGAAATCTTACAAATTTAACTAGATATGTTAAGATCATTGCTATTTAGCCATTCTTTAAGTAGCGAATAGATAAAAAAATAAGTGTAAAATATAAATAAATAAGTATAATTTAAATATTAAAGTATGTATAAGAAGTTACATTTAAAACCAGATTGAGCCCAAATTTAGCAAATATGTCCAACTAAAGAGTAAACTGTTTGTAATGTTAAAATTTTTACAAATTGAAATAGTTTTTTTTTTTATTTTATTGCTATTTACAGTATCTGGAAATTTAAAAATTTACAAAAACTTGGGGTTTGCTTTTTTATTTTCTCTAAATCTCTAGTATTTTGTTGAAAGCTTTTGTTTTATTGAACTTGTTAGCATTTCCTAGTGAATGTTGTAAAAAACTGTAGCAATTCTATTGTGTTACAGTGTTTATTAACATCGCAATAATTTTATGCCATCAGTTCGAGATGAATGTCTCAACAGAGTTGACATATGATTAAATTCATTAAAATTTAATAAATAGTGTGTGTATCAATTCTTTGAAACTTTACAATAAATTACGTTTTGCTTTATATTTTGTCTAAATCTCTAGCATTTTTAATTTATTCTATAAAAAAGTACAAGTTTTTATTCCATAAAGCTTTAATTTAGCATTTCTTAGTGATTGTAGACATTGTTTTAGGTAATCAATTTAAGGCGAATGTTGGAAAGAGAGTAGATGGTATGTTTAAAGGCATGGTGTAACTATACAAGGTGAGTACAGCTGACTGACTTTTTTAAGTGTTTTTGAAAGTAGTACATTATTTTACACAAACAAATTCACCCCTATCGTGAATAAAAATTCCACATGAAATTTGTTCCCTTTTCACATTTTTCCTATTTAAATTCAATGTTAAAAAAATAAAATGGAACAAATTCCATGTGGAATTTTTATTCACGATAGGGATGATTGCCTGTTGTTTCTATATTGTGTTGTATTTGTTGCCGATTTTCACTCACCTTGTAGTTAAACCATGTTTAAAGGTTTAGACAATTTAACTTAAAATTTTTAAATTTCATTTTAAAACTTTAATAAAATTAAAATTTTTACCCAGACTTTTTACATCAAAATAATATTTTAAGGTTATTTTATAATCCTACAAGAATTAATTAATTGTCCTTCTTTTACTAATTTTTGGAATTCTTTTCTATTGTTGGATTTTGTTTGTTTTTGTTGTAGGTACCATAAATATTTTTTATATTTTAAATATTAGTATAAAAATGTTTTTTTAACCATGTGATTGATGCAAAATCTACATTTTATATATGTATGTATGTGCATATATTATATTTATTGTGTATTACAAGAGAGTCACCCAATTAAATGCCTCCCTTTTTGTTTATAAACCCCCCCCCCCCCACGAAAATTGCAAAATTAAATGCTGTTCTAATTTTCTATTTCATGCTTTAGTTTTCATCATTTACAAATTATTGATTTTTTAAAGAATTACAGAAATATAAACATATTTTCTAAAGAAAGCTTAGCCAAGTAAAAATTACAATAAATATGAAAAACAAAATATGTCCCAATATGAGA
The DNA here is from genome assembly GCA_916048285.2 of Bellardia pandia. NCBI lineage: Eukaryota > Metazoa > Arthropoda > Insecta > Diptera > Calliphoridae > Bellardia > Bellardia pandia. The sequence goes on along the minus strand of OU696531.1, from coordinate 92,047,595 downwards.
AATTGATGAGAAAAAAATGGTGATTTTTAGCATGACCTCTACTTGAGGCTGCTAAATTTGATTCAAGCTAAAGAAAATATAAATGTATGTAGATAGAGAATTGTGTCTTCTATGTAATTATGTATATATACATTTTAAAATTCCTGCAAAAATTATAGAAGACTTTTGTTAAAAATTAAAAAAAATATATAAGAAATTTGTCCCTTGTGACTTAAACTTTTTACCAAATTAATGATAGTTAAGTTCAGTTTCATCATCGTATAGTTAAACTAACATGATATAAAACATTTAATAGATTGAGAACTCAAGTAGGTCATTAATATTTATTTATGTATAAGAAAGTTCTAAAGAGTTGGCATACTTTTTCAATGTTGTCTATTTGGCGTTATTTATTTTGTCCTGATGTATAGAAATATAGTGATATTGTATATTAATGCACAGGAAATTGTTTCTTTTATTTATTAACACATATATTTTGTTATTGTTTCTAAAATTATAGAAGACTTTTGTCAAAAATTTGTCAATTTTTTAATTTCGCATTCCTTAATTCGCTAAATATATGGAAAAGAAAACATAGCTATATTATATATCAGTAGAAAGGAAATTGTGCCCTCTATTCAAATAAATAAACATTATATAAATTTTACGAAAATGATTGAAGACTTTGGCAAAACAGGCAAAAATATATAAAAAACGGAAATGTAAAATTGTTTTAATTCACATCCCTTATGGCCGACTTCTTTATTAGTTAACCATTGGTAAACTAAAATACTAACTATGTATTGTTTAACTATTACTTGTTATTCTTATGGCAAACTTGCGAATAAAGAGTCATTAGTTAAGCCTTTGCTAACTAAAGACTGGGAATTTAGCCATTAATTGGCTAAATATATGGAATAGAATCATAGCTATATTATATACCAGTGGAAAGGAACATACACATATATACAAGAAAATTAACATTTTCTATTTGCTTTAAACTTTGTAGAAGACTATTGTAAGAAAATTCGAATATAAAAACAATCTGTTGGAATTTATAATTAAAATTGACAGCAAATTTTCTTGGTTTTATGGAATTTTATAAAATTATAAATTATAAACCTTAACAAATTTATAATTTACATAAAACTGTGTAAAGTTTTAAAGGTCTGTTAAATAGGTATATATTTTTTTTCTATTAAACAAAAACATAGTTTCAAAAATCTTTAATAAAGTTTTTATAATAAGAATTGTAGCAGATTTTTTTCATGATTACTTTAAAAAAGTTAAGTAGTAAGAGGGTCTCGTTTAATTTTTGTTATCTGTTTAAATATTACTTAACTTTTTTTTTTGAAATTTTAATCAGTTTAGTTTTAGTTTGAGCTATTAATTTAGCTTTTGATTATTTGTCAGTTTCAACTTTGGTTGACTGTAGTTTAAGCTGTGTTTGATGTTCTCTGTAGAATATCTTTTAAAAACTTAACTTTAAATTTTATCAAAATGTAAGTTTTGTTTAAATATATGTCAAATATTTATTTAAAAGTAATTTCATTTATAAGTTTGTTTGACTGTAGTTTAACCTGTAATTACTTTGATGGTCTCTGTAAACTATTTTTTAAAAGCTTAACTTTTTCTTTTGTAATAATGTAAGTTTTTGTTTAAATATGGCAAATAGTATGTAATTTAATTTTTAACCTAACAGTATTAGCTTTTGATTACTTGTCAGTTTTAAATTTGGTTAACTGTAATTTAACCGGAGTTTAGTATGGTTTGAAAGCTTGATGTGATTAGTATTTGTAAGTTTGTCAATCTGTTTAATTAAACATTTTAGTTGCTGTTCATAATTGTACGCGTAAACTTTCGGTTAACTTTTAAACTGTGAAACTTAGTTTAACTAATATAATTTTGAGTTTAACTCTTTACAATTTATTTCTTTTTTTCTTATGTTTCTCTATTATCTCTAACATTAAAAAAAAAAAACTATAATTGGAAATTTGTTTGATATTTCAATTTATATTTGGACAGCTTCCAATATTTTAGCATTTACAATATACATACATACATATGTATGTATATACCTGTTCAAGATACAAGTGATGTTGTAGTGTCGTAGGAGTTGTACGTCGTCTGAATTCACAATAGTTGTACAAATTTTAATGGTAATTTCTATATAAATATTTTGCACCCCACCTACGACATTTTTACATACATATGTTTTTCAAATGTTGTATAAAAGTTTAAGTGTTGCCATAAATTGAAATATATATCCCAGCATAAAAATTAATCTGGTTAGGTTAAAAAAATAACCAAACGGTAACACTCAAATTATAAACTGATTAACAAATTTAAAACAAGAAAATAAAATTAATAAACAAAAAATTGCTAAAAATACTACAGTAGGTATATTTTAATTTTAGAATATACTGGCTAACCCCGGTGTGCTTCGCTACCCCCCCCCCCTCGTTATAAAATAAAAGAAAGCGTATTTATATATTTACAAACATTTATTTATTTAGCTTTATACTATGTTTCCACGGTACATGCTACGCTCTCTATTCATGCTTCACACCCCAATCATGTGCGAAACAACTTGCTTCACCATACAAAATTTTAAGAGCGAATCAAGTAGATTCATATTGAATCTACTTACGAAGCACGAAAAATTGCACTCTTCTCTAATTATTATCGCAAGGTTATCTGCACTAGCTGTAAAAATTTAATATTATTGTAAACAAAGCAAATTATTTTCTTGTTGCTGGAAGTAAAGAAAGTAAATACGTACGAATGTATGTTTTTTTTTTTTTCAAATAAGCTAACTAATTTCCACTCACTTTTGTTTGTGGATTAAAAAAATTATTTTCCACAAATTGTAAATTCTGTTTTTTTTTATTCTGTTTGTTTATTAAATACAACTGTCAAATCGAATCAAGTTTATTAGTCATGTAAACACCATGATTCATAAACAAGATTCAGAAGGAGAAGCAGGTGATTCAAGTCGTCGTGGAAACATAGTATTAATGTTTTATTTTACAATGCTTTAGATATACAATATTTTTAGTTTGTCCATCAGAAGCAAACACATATACACGGGATATCAACCTTGAGCTTTGTTAACGGTTTTCAATGGTTCTCGACTTGCAGTAAAAAAAACTGAGAAATAATTTAATAGAAGCGACCATTATAACAGGAAAATATAAAGGTACAGATCTACTTTTGCTACGCATTCCATTGCTACCAACAGATTTACCATTCGATTTTAAAAAATTTTGTTCCTGTTCGATATAGCGTTTACATCTTAAATCTGTAAATCTGTTGGTAGCATTGGAATGCGTAGCTTAAAGGCGAGGCCATGTCCCTTTGTCCACTTACATAGTCAAGAATTTATTATTTCGTAAGAATATCCTATTGTGAAAATTTAATGACGATCGGTCCAGTAGTTAAGACTATATTACGATTTTTCATTTTCCTAAAAAAGGGCGTGGGCCCACCAATTTTTCTCCTGGTACGTATTCCTAATTATGCCAATACCATATGTACCACATATCAATGCCCAAAATATGGCGATTTAAATTTTTTGGTTATATGAGCGGTGCCACCCTCGTTTGTACAATCAAAACTTCATATAGCCTATTATTCCTTCCAGAGTCACAGTAGCATTTCAGGCAGATCGGTACAAGGGTTTGGCCTCCAATTACAATATTTTAAAAAAGCAGGCATTAATGTGGGTGTGGTCAAAAAAAAAGTACCCTGTTAATCACACCAGAGTCCCAGTTAAATGCTGTGAAAAATTCAAAAATATCGGTCCAGAGGTTTGGTCTCCAATTACAATATTTTAAGAAAGTGGGCGTGGTCAAAAAAAATACCCTATTAATCACACCAGAGTCCCAGTTAAATGCTGTGAAAATTTCAAAAATATCGGTCCAGAGGTTTGGTCTATAAGATACATACAAAAAAACATACATTCAATTTTATATATGTATATAGATTCAGATTTTATGTTTTGTAAATTTGTTTTTGAAATATTTTTGTCATTTTGATGGTTTGACAACATAAACATACGACTTTGCTCAAAATTGTATTCACAATCATATACATACATAGTTGTATCATACAATGTCCAACATATGTACAACATCACTTGTAAATTGAACAGCTACATACATAGTGTGTACATACATATATTTATACATAATATTTTGTTTGTATGGCTCTATATACAGTGGTTCCATCGCATAATCGGACAAGTGTTTGTATGATATTTACGTTCTCTGAACTAAAACAAATCGTAATATATTTTTTTTTTGTTTTTATTTGCATTCTACACTCTAATCTTTCCAAATATAAAAAAAATACGACATTCTCCATGATAACTGTAAATTTATATAGAAAAACAAAATTAACTCAATTTTTTGCGCTCAACGCATAATCGGACAAAGTAAAACATCAATAATAAAAATTACGAAAGAGAACAATTAATACTTTGTGTCATATCCTTTGTTCTCAAGAACGGCCTGTAAACGTTTTGGAATGGATTTTACCAAATTGTAGCATACCTCAGGTTCTATGGAGTTCCACGCTTCCATAAACGCCGCCTTAAGCTGACTCAAAGTGTTAAATTGTTGTTGGTATACTGTTCTAGCTAATTCTTCCCAAAGATGTTCGATTACGTTGACATCTGGGCTCTGTGCAGGAATTTCTATAAGTTTGGGGCAGTATGTACATAGGTACATAAATTTTTTTCTGTTTAAAACACACTTATTTTTTTACATTTAATTATAAATTTTTATCATTTTTACACACACAATTTTCAAATGCTTACAAAAATTGCGCCAACAACCAAACTAAATTAAATAAAATTACTACAACTTGCAAACTTGTTGGTTTAACTTAATTACAAATTGTCTTGAACAATTGCAAACACTTGAAAGATCAAGCAGTTTTCAACAAGCGGGCATCGGCATTTGTTGTTGTCGTTTGTATGCTTTGTAGGTATTAATTGCACTTGACAAATTTAAACACCAATTGTTTATATTCTAAATTACCGCAAATAATTTCAAATATGTTAACATTAAGACACAAATAAACAATTAAAATTAGGCCAACAGCTTTAACAAGAAAATGCAAAAAAAGAAAACTATATAATTAAAACTGATTTTTTTTTAAATTAAAAACAAAAATAAGTGGACTTCTAGACAATTTTTTACAGCAACGACAACAACAACAATTACCTTAATCAGTTTTACACATAATATCACGTCACCTACTTTAATTTATCTCTCTACACAGCCTCATTTACACTGTGGTGAGGTTTTTTGCAAAATATTTCACTACTTTGTTTTAAATTTTTTAAAAATGTATCAAGTAATTGTGTGGCTTTGTCAGTGCTGCCAGTATTTTTTTAGAGCTTATCCCCAATTTTTGATTTGTCATCCCCAAAAATCCCCAAACTGATTTTTTTTGATTCAAATTTTTTTTTTTTGTAAATTTTTTATTTTATTAATATGGTCCACAGAAGAAATAGAGGTATGTTTTGCTGTGAAAATGGCAATCTTAATATCCATAACTTTGGATTCTGTTGTGACAGGGATAGTACCTAAATGAATTTAAAAATACATTAACATAATTTTATGACTGAATTGAAAAAAAATATTTCTTACAATAATTCTCTAAAGTATTTCTTGCATAAAAAGATTCGAAATTATTTTTGTGTTTGGCCGTTTCACCATGTCTCTTGATTTCCTTTTTGGCGATTTTAAAGATCACAAGAAGAAGAATAATTTGTTGGATTACTAGTGTCTTGAAACGATTTTGGTGCACAAGAAACACATTTTAGCCATTCAAAATAAAACATGTTAAAACCCTTTAAAAGTATATTCGTATACGTATATTTCGAACCTTTTGCCCAATCTTCGCGTTCATAAGAAGCATTATGATTTTTTTAATAAAATTAAACGGTTAAAAATATATATTTTTTTAATATTTGCATAGTTCTTCTTTATTAGAAACCATCCACTATAACACACATTTTTAGACTTGTCAGACGCACATTTTTTAGCTCAAAAATCATTATTGTTACCATCAGTTATAAAAAAATTCTCCGAAAAATCCCCTAAAATTGTGTTGTCATCCCCAACAAATCCCCGGATCCCCAATATGAAATTTTTATCCCAAATCACGAAAAAAATCCACAATTTGGGGATAAATCCCCTAAACTGACAACGCTGGGCTTGTGTCTTCAGCCTTCCTCTCTCACTCTCTTTCCTAAAGGTGTTATCAGACGGGATGTATTTCATATGTACTGTTAAATTTTCCATCTGTAAAAGTTGTACACATCGTGTGATACATATGAAACTTTGCATGTGTAAAATACATGTGGAAATACATATGTATTTTTTTCGATTAGAACACGCTCTATTTTCCTGTGACAAACATAAACAAAATAGCTGGTTTGTTTTGAAACAGAAGCCAGCTTTTGTTTACATTTATAGGTTATGTCATACGGAAAACCATAAGCAAGGTGTGATAGAAAAAATTATGAATCGTATGTAAAATGGAAATTTTGACATACATACGGAATTACATATGGGCAAGAAAAGTGACAGTACATATGTAAAATACATCCCGTCTGATAGCACCTTAAATAAACTCTAATGCTTGGTTTTCACTATGTCAGTTTTGTTGTCAAATTGTCCAAATTGTTGGTAATTTCATAACAATTTGGACAATTTGACAACAAAACTGACATAGTGAAAACCAAGCATAAATTTCATGTTTTGTTGGCTTGTGTGTATCAGTGGTGACACTGATGGCAAACATGGTACAATTGTACTTTTTTTGATACATTTTAAACACAGTTGGTACCGTGGTACTACCACGAGTCATATGGTACAATTTCAAAATACCGAACAAATTTTTCGTTTTGCTTTTTCTATACAAGCAAAAAATGGAATTAATTCCACTTCCGAACGGAATTAAATTCTGTGACATGGCTGTACATATATCATATAAGTTAGTATTTGTGTAATTGCACTATTAAAAGAGATTTTATTAAATTTCATTAACATTTTGGAACTGATAACAATTTGATCTTTAAATATGCATCTATAAGATAAATTTTTGGTTGAATTATCGAACAATATGAGTCTTTGACATATTCATTTACATTAAATTTACATTTTGAGGCTGAATTCAAAAACTAAAGCTTAAAATGTAGTTAATCAGGATTTCAAAATCGTTAGAAGTTAACTCTTCTATTTCTTTTACATATTCTTACAATTATAATTCTAGTTATTTTGGAAATATATGTATTTACCAAGGTTAACTTTTCGCAAATGACTCGATACTTCATAAATAAGAATATTTTTAGATAATCGCGACAATAACGCAATAATGTTGCTATAAGATATATCGAATTTTCGATAAAGTAAATTTATAGTAAAGTTTTATGATTATTTAACAAATATTAAAAATGGTACCATGGAGGTCTAAAAAGTACATTTTGTTTATATAGTTGGTACGAAAAACAAAAACCCATTTTCCATCACTGAGTGGTGTGTAATTAACATAGAGATGCCAATTTAGCGGGTTATTTGGCGCTAAATTGTTTAAAGCATTTAACCAGTTCTTCAATTGCATTTTTGTATTTATATCGTATGTAGGTATTTACTGCAACAAATTTGTTTGTTTCGGTTTCGGCTTCTAATTAACAATTTACTTATGTCACACCCTCATTTATAAATACATATGTACATATGTAGTTGTCATCACTGCTGAAACCAGTTGTTGTAATGTGTTTTTTTATTTACTTATAAATGTTTTTGTGTGCTAAAAATACTGTTTAAAAAAACTATTGAATAAAAAAAAAAAAAACCCCCGCACACACACATAATTTCATGCATTTTTGCACGCTCTCATTTTCACAACATTTTGTTACAATTTTTTTTTGTTTTTTCGTTTTCGTTTTTTTTCACTACAAGAATTTGTCCTCGTACTCACCTCGTCCTCAAGTTGAGGGCAATATCGTGGCAAAAACGAACACACAAATGCAATATTGAACATGAATAAATGATTGGCACAAAACGAACTGTAAATAGCAGCTACACTTTTCAGGCCTGTATAAAATATCAATTGACATTAACTATTCCAAGATTAAATTGTATTATGTAGTTGTAATTAAAACATTTATAAAAAAAAGAAATAAAAAAGTTCCTTAATAATAATAATAATACTGTAAAGAAAAAAAGTCTCTTACCAGCCCTTTATAAATTATCAAGAAAAGTCATCTTCAAATACAAATTTCGTAATTATATAAATTTATTTTGAACATTACACTTCCAGCCCTGCATAAAATAACAATTTATACTGTACAATAATTTATAGCAACAAGTAAAATAAATTTCATTTACAGCTCGAAAAATTAAGAAATTTTTTGAATTAATTTTTAAACAAACTATTCCACTTTTACAGACCTGTACAAAAAATAAGAATTCATACTGAATAGCAGTTTATAAAAAGAAGAAAAGCAAATTTCATATAAGCATAAGTCCCGGATCACACACTGCCACTTTTGCTGCGCAACTTTTGAGTTCGTAGGTGAGTGGGGAAAGAAGAGTGGTCCCCTCTCTCTCTCTTTTACGAATACGAAAGATACATTTTTCGTATCTTTTGATGACTTCAGGTACCATGTATAATCCTGGCATTTTTCGTATCTTTTGAATCTGGACGCAAAGTGTACAAAAATAAAATACTAAACTTTCCGTCTCTGACAAAGGTTTTTAAAGTTATCATTTTGCTATTGCCAATTATTTTATATTGAAATTTTAAAACAAATCAATTTAAAATTCGTATTTACCGATGAAATATTTAATATTATAAATATGTTTAACTAAAGGAAGCTCAATCTTTTAAAGAAAAGGATTTAACTGTTGTATTAAAAAAATTTCCGTCTTTGTTAAATTTTATCGACCAGAATGCTTTGCATAAGGAGTGACATGGCCGCTGATGAGTATTGGGAAAAAGAGTTTAATTTAAAAAATGTTGTTAATGAGCCGATGTTTAAAAATTTGAAAAAAGTAGTTTGTTTATCATTTGTACTTCCATTTTCGAATGCATGTGTGGAGAGAATTTTTAGCCAACTATAACTTAAAAAGACTGATCATCGTAACCGACTCAATACTAATACAATATCAGCTTTAATAATGGTGAAAGAAAACATTAAGGAGTTTCAACATACGATCCACCTAAATCAGGAGTGCCCAAAACTTTGTAAATAGAATAAAAATTATTTATTTTTGTAAGCATATTTTCATTTGTCCCATTATTACTTTGAACTCAAATTAACATGTTTTTTTAGTTTTTTTCTTATAATTTTGTTTTAATAACAGTTTTTTTTTTATTTTTTTTTTTATTTTTTTTATTTTTTTTTTATTTTTTTTATTTTTTTTTTATTTTTTTTATTTTTTTTTTTTTTTTTTTTTTTTTTTTAACTTCCCTTTATTATTACACCTGTCAACAAGATGACAATAAGTAATTTAATTTACAGAGGTGGGATGATAATTATCTTAAATCAGTACCTAAGATAACTTAAATCGAATTATTGAATGATAAGTAATATATAAATTTTTTAGTATCGCTCAGCTAGATCTGAAGGTGTATACCGTTTAAGTCTTCTAGGTGCCAGGATTTCGTTTGCCGGCAACTGTCTGAGTTCCATGTTGGAATGTTGTGTTAAACGATTTGTATGTTTAATGCTGCTGATACGGATAATTTCTTTTATTGTTTTGACGTTTAGATCTCGATGTATGTCCTCATCTCTAATATACCATTCTGCGTTGACAATAGTTCGCAATATTTTAGATTGAACGCGTTGAATAATTTTTAAGTTTGTTGTGCTAGCTGTACCCCATATTTCTACCCCGTACTTCCAAATTGGCGCTATAATTGTGTTGTATATAAGTAGTTTGCTTTGAGTTGTTAGTTTAGATTCTCTCCCTAACAGCCAAAATAATTGTCTAAACCTGTTGTTTATTTCTTTTTTCTTTTGAGTGATGTGATCTTTCCAGTTAAGTTTTGAGTCAATTATAATGCCAAGATACTTCGCCTTTGTATCCATAAGAATTGGTAGAGTATTTATTTGAATAGGTTGAAAGTTTGTTATCTTTCTATTAGTGTAGATTACTTGAATTGTTTTATCACTGTTTACTTGAATTCCCCAACTACGGAACCAATTCATTGTATTATTGAGCAGTTGTTGTAAGTTTTGCATAGCCCATTTGATGTTTGCGTGTGATGATAGTAGAACAGTGTCGTCAGCAAATGTTGCTATCATATTGTTATTTGATGTAGGAGTTGGAATATCTTATTTATTTTTAAGCTGCTAAATTGAAGACATTTTGAAGAGTGTTTTTTTTGAATTGTTTGATTTATTTCAATATTTTATTTAAAACTAATTATGTATTCCAACTTTTATTGTGCAATCATGCCACATAATCAGATTCCCTTTATCGTAACACGACAGCCGGTTCTACGCACCGGAATGACCCGAAATCACTCGGCAAAGGGCTGTAAACTCAGCCATTACTGGTGTTACAACAACAACAACAACAAATTATTACAAACCTCTAGCTCTTAAAACATTTTGCTTATAAATCTTAACAAAATTTTAACTTTTAGTACCAAAACTGGCTAAAAATTAGTACCAAGTTTAATTGTTTTTATTATAAATGTAAGATAACAAGGAAACAGTTTTAAAACTCTGGTATTTAGTCATTTCTTTAATATACTTAAACTTTTAGTACCAAAACTAGCTAAAAAAAATAAGTACCAAGTTACGAATTACACAGTATAATTTAAAATTTTTTATAATAGTTAAAATGATAAAAAATTATACCAAACGTCTGGCATTAGACAAGTTTGTTTAGTTTCTTAAGTTTTACTACCAAAAAATGTGCGAATTAAATACTAGTTTAATTTTTATATATGTATATTCTAATTGTTTAAAATTTAAAAATTGTCCCAACTTAAAATTATAACTTTTAGTACTAAAACTGGGTAAAAATATGTACCAAGTTACATTTTAACGTTTTTTGTTAATATTCTTTAATAAATTAAAACTTTTAGTACCAAAACTGGCTAAAAATATGAAGCAAGTCGCGAATTACCCGGTGTAGTTTACATATTTTATTTTTTCACATGGTAATTGTTTAATATCATTAATAAATTTTAATTTTTACTAACAAAACTGCCTAAAAATAAGTACCAAGTTACGAATGACCCAATGTAGAGTGCCAAATTTTGGAATATGAACAAATAATTATGTCAAATCTTGCAAAAACTGGCTAAAAATAAGTACCAAGTTACGAATGACTCAATGTAGAGTGCCAAATTTTGAATAGGAACAAGTAATTATGTCAAATCTTGCAGAATTTTTCTTATTTTCTTAATAATTTGTTTTTATTAAAAACAAATTTTTTTTAATTTAATTTTAGCTTGAGGTCCGTTTTTATATTATTTCTTTTAACTTTGACTAAATCATAAAATTTTCATTACAAGCCGCTTAAAAAATTCTCCATATAAAATTGTTTTATTTCTTTTTTTTACACAAAACAAAAACTAAATCTTAATAGTTTTTTTGTGTGTCTATGTATGTAAATGTATGAGTAAATATGTGCAAAAGTATATGTACATATCGATGGTCTCATGTAGAAAGGCCCTAACTCGCATATTTGAAACTTTACAGGAGAAGTAAAAACATAATAAAAACTAATATTTTCAACATGTAACTTTTTTTGTACAACTGCTTATAAAAGCGTTATTTTTTACACTATTGCAATAAAATTTTGTGAGGAGGTGTATTTGCGTTAAATGCATTGGAATCGCAAAAAAAATAAATTTCGAAAAAATAGCGAGTTAGGGCCTTTCTACATGAGAGCAACGATATGTGATTACATTCGCCACTTTATAAAATAGTTTTACGACGTAAAATTTACGTTAAATTGTAGTTGGTTTGCTGTGTTTTGTTTTTTTCACAGTGTGTTACTGGTGTTGTAGTTGCTTTTTCTTCTTGCTATCTCATTTCCGCCTTTGCGCTCTTGGCCTATACAGCCATCTCTTGCGCTCATGACCTAGATTTTTCTGTGTTGATATTTTGTGTAGTAGTAATAGTTGTTGTTGTCGTTTCTTAATATTTACTCGTATTCGCAGTCGTACTCGTTTGTTTATTGTTGTTGCTCGTACAAAAGGGGAGAATGGTGGGGTGTGTGTAAGAGCGTTTGCTTGAATTCATATTCTCCTTGTATTTGTTTTTATTTTTTTTTTATTTTGGTTTTATTAATATTTTGTTGTTGTTAGGCTATGTGTGACTTTGTTTTATTTTGTTGGCATTAGTATCTAGTGTATAGTGTTGTACTTGGACAATTTTTATTATTATTGTTGTTGTTTAGTGCAGAGCTGTGTAGTTGTTATAATCAATGCAACATGTATTGTACTCGTATTTTAAGTTTAGTATGCCATAGTTTATTTTGTTTTTTGTTTTTTTTTGTTACTGTTCGCATATTTTGTTAATTTTTTTTTGGTTTTGTTTTGATTTCTTACTTAATTTCTGGTTTATTTTTTTCTTTTAAATTTTGTGGTAGCCTATAGGTAGTTATTTATTTATACATATTTATTTTTTCTTAACTTTTTTTTAGGTTTTCATTTAATCTGTCCATCATGTTGTTGACGAAAAACAATATGACCAAGATTATTCATGTAATACCTATTCATTCTTTTACTTACTATGTTATTGTAGTTTAAGTATGTAGTTGTTATTTACAATGGTTGTTGTTGTTACTGTTGTTAGTGTAATTTGTTACTTTAATAGTTGTATTTTAGTTGAGATTGTAATTCTTGTATTTTTGGTAAATTTTTTTTGGGGGCTTTTTTTATAATTTGGCTGCATTTCTTGTATTTTACCCGCAATTATGTGGTTGTTATTAACTTTTAGGTTCTGTTTTTGGCTTTTTACGTCATTATGTTGTTATTTCCAAGATTTTGTAATCTGTTTTGTAGTTTAGAAACTTTTAAGGAATAAGTTTTGCTGGAAATATTTTATATTAGATAAAAAAAGTTTTTGTGGCTAAATATAAAAATAAAACAATTAAAACGCAAAATTTTTGTTAGAAATCTTTTAAAGTAAAGAAATTTTTGTGTAGAAAAATTCAAAAATAATTAGAACCATATTTTGTAAATTGTGATTTGAACTTAATAAAATCAAACTTAAAATTCAGTTTCTATGCAGCACAGTGGCTCCTTTATAAAGTTTTGGATATAAAATTAACAAATTTAACAATAAAACTCTGTACTAAGTTAGCAAAACTGTTTATACCCTACACCACCATAGTGGGGAGGGTATGTTGGATTTGTGCTGATGTTTGTAACGCCCAGAAATATTGGTCCAACACCCACCTTAAAGTATACCGATCGACTCAGAATCATTTTCTGAGTCGATGTAACGATGTCCGTCCGTCCGTCTGGCTGGCTGGCTGGCTGGCTGTCCATATAAAGCTTGTGCGCAGAGTACAGGTAGCAATTTTAAAGATATTTCGATAAAATTTGGTACTTGATATTTTTTCGGCCCAAGGATGGATGGGATTGAAACTGGTGGAAATCGGTCCATTATTTCACCTGGCCCCCATACAAATGTCATCCAGAAATTGGGGTTTATCGATCATAAATGTTTGAATTATGCAAGTATCGAAACAAGTTTCATCACAAATGAGTTGTAAATGAAGCCAAATCACATCTACAAATTTAGTGCGGATCGGTCTATAATTACTTGTAGCTTCCATATAAGGCCCACTTCCGACAATCACTTTAAAGATCATAAATTTCTTAAAAATGTTTGTATCCAAATAAAATTTGACACAAATAATTTTCTTATATACAGAAATAACGACACCTAATTTTATAATGGTCGGTCCTTAATTAGTCGAAATTCCCATATAAGACCCTCTCCGTAATTGACTTTAACCTCCATAAATCTTTGACAAGTATTTATATCGAGATATAGTTTAACACATATAATATTTATATTCACAGACATCATGATACTAAATTTTTGGATGATCGGTCCACAATAGGTTATATCTCCCATATAACGGCTATTTCTGAAAAACTTTTTTATACATATACTGGGTGTAGGGTATGATATGGTCGGGCTTGATCGACTGTACTTTCTTACTTGTTTTATATGTATTTATGTATGTAGTTGATTTGCTGCACAGTGGCTCTTGACAAAAGTTTTGCGGAAAAATTTAAAAACCACTTAAAACATTTAACAAATTTCGGATAATTCTCTTTAAAATTATCAAAATCACTCTTAACAATAAATTTATCTGCTGCACAGTGGCTCATAAAAACATTTTGCAAAACAAAATTTAAAATAAAATTCCAAAATTAAACAGTATAACAAATTTGTTTAAGGAGATATTAAAATCTGTACTAAATTTTTATTTATGTTGTTTATTATTAAAAAATTTAAAAATGTTAATACATTTTTATATAAAATTAATAAAAACAATACTTAAATAGAATTTATGCACTGTACAGTGGAACCAGAAAGAAACAAATTAAAAATATAATAATTTAAACGGAAAATTTTAATGAATTTCTTTATATACATAGTTAATAAAACCATCTTAAAATTCAAATTTTTGCTGTACAGAGTGGGAACGTATAAAAAAATTCAATAATTTTAATAATTTGTTTTATAAAATTAATTGTTTACATTATCTTTAAATTCAAATTATACACTGCACAGTGGAACTGTAAGAAATGTGAAATGCGAAAAATATCAAAATTTTAATGAATTACTTTATCAACTTAACAAAAACCAGCTTTAAATTTATATTACATATATAGTTACTGCACAGTGGATTCAACAGAAAATTATAGCTAGAAAAATAAAATAAAAATTTAACAAATTTTTATGATTTTCTTTATATACATAGTTTTTAAAAAATAAGCTTTAACATTCAGTTTTGAAGGTGAACAGTGGGACCGTAAACAATTTTTAGTAGTAAATTTAAAAATTTTATTAAAAAAAATACAAATTTTAGTAAATTTCTTTATAAAGTTATTAAAAACAAACTTTAATTGCAATTTATGCTCTGCACGGTGGCACCATATAAAATATTTAGTGCAAAAATTTTAAATAATATAAAAAAATTAATAAATTATATTATAAATAATAAATTATAAAAGCCAGATTAAAATTCATATTTTTTTTTTTTACAGTTAGATCGCAAGAAGTTTTTAAAGGAAAAATTTACCATATTAAATTTATATGCCATTGTTTACAAAGTTACTGAAATTTCTAACAATAGAAATTTCTACTAATAATAAGAAGAAAACACACAATGCAAACGTATGTAAATTTCGTTCTAACTCATAACTTGTAAAAGGAAATATGATTAACAATTCCCGAAGTCTATTTCTCAAAAAATTTGAGTTCAATATATGATGTTTACAAGTAGATCTTGGATAAATGAACATTGTGGATAACGCCCTTGGCAAGGTAGAAAAAAATTACTTGACAATGCGGTGTTCTTTCAATTATTATATTAAAATGATCTTAAGCCGAATAAAATTAAAGGTTCTCTAAAAATAAATATTAAATGTTTAATAATTTTTCATTAAGAAAAAAACAAACTCTAAAATAATTAACTAAAATTTATCTTTTAATTCAGTTTATATAAAACACAGTGGGTTTGTGTAAAAAATTTAGAAAAAATTATAAAAATCACGTTAAAAAATTTAATTTTTTTTTTACAAATTTCCAGTCAGTTTTTGCAGTGCACAATGGGAGTAATAATAAATGTGACGAGTTTTTTTTTTTAATTGGATTTTGTAAATTGGAAAATTGCTATTTTCATGCAAAACACTTCTCAACTTTGGCTTACACTAGCTACGCGAGTATTTCAATTCGTTATGCGTTTATGTAAGATTATGAAAGTTATGTCCTGCTTTATTAATATTCTTAATTTTATTTTAATCTGTTAAGTAGTTTATAAATTGTGTATTAGTTAAAATTAATATTTTTATTTAAAGCAAATTTCTAAAGTTGAACGAGTTTGACACACTGTAGCTTATTGTGCCTTTAGATCTGACAACTCTGTTATTGATATTATGAAAGCTTATGTCCTGATTTAGTAATATTCTTAATTTTATTGAAGTCTATTGACTATTTTACAAGTTGTATAATACTTAAAATTTATATTTTCATTTTAAAAAACTTCTTAAGTTTAACAACTTTGACACACTGTGTTTTAGCCTGTAAATAAATCTCACAATTATTTGAATAAACTTATGAAAGCTTAATTTATTGTTAATAAATATTAACAATTTTGTGCAGATCGCAGTAGTAGTTTGAAAGTTGTGCATTAGTTAAAATATATATTTTCTATAAACCAAATTACCTAAATTAAACAAATTTCGCTCACTGCAGCTCAGCGTATATTCAGATTTGAAAACTGTGCCATCAGTTTTATGAAAGCTTAACTCCTGCTCTATAAATATTTTAAATTTAGTTTAGATCATATGAATATGTAGTTTCAAAGTTCTATATTATTTAAAATTTATATTTTCCTCTAAACAAACTTCTGAAATTAGCCAAATTTGACACACTGTGTTTTAGTGTGTATTTAAATCTGGCTACTCTGCTATTGAGGTTATGAAAGCTTACCTCTTACCCTATAAATATTACCAATTTTGTTTAGTTCTCTTAAATAGTTTAAAAGTTTTATATTAGTTAAAATTTATATTTTCAATAAAACAATCTTGTGGACTTGTCCACAAGATTGGTTGTGCATTGCTCACTTTATATTATGATTTGATATCGCTTAAATTATAATTATGAAAGCTTAAATCCTTGTTTATGAATATTTCCAGTTTGGTTTAGATCGCACGTATAGTTTCAAAGTTGTATATTAGTTAAAATTTCTATTTTCAATTAACAAAATTTTCAAAAGTCTTTAATTTTGTCACACTACAACTCCGAAGGTACGAGATAATTAGGTTTAAGAAAGCTTAGCTCCTGTTCTATAAATATTTTATGTTTTGTTTAGATCGCATGATTAGTTTAAAAGCTGTGTATTAGTTCAAATTTGTAATTTCATTTCCACACTCTTTCACAAACACATACAACTTTGGCGCACAGTGTGTCACTCGGGGTTTATATGTGGTGTGTGTTTCAATAAGATTAAAGAAGCTTCAGTTCTTATTTTTTATATTTAACAAATCTGCATGTTCCCATTAGTAGTTTCCAAGTTATTTTATTATTATTATTTTTTTTTGTTGAAATTACTGTTTCGTTGAATATATGTTTCAACATATTTCTTTAAAATTTTAATCTTATAATCTGCCATATATCAACCATTTACTGTTATTTTGTAACAAAGTTCAGAAAGCGTGAGATGATAAACAATGGTTTCAGAGTAAGAGTTGCTAAAAAAAGTTGTGTGTTTTTAATATCTTTTAACATTTTGGCACTTCCTTCCTTTTTAGAGAATTTTGTTATTGAAACCATCGCTGTTTTTTTTTTTTGCTGTTTTATATTTAAAGATTAAAGCATTAAAAAATAATCCATTTTTTGTTTGTTTTTGTTTTCTTAGCTTACATAATTTGTGTATTATTTTATATCTGTCTGTATGTAATCTTATTTAAAGTTTATTTTGGGTTTTTTTTCAGCCAACATTAACTTTCGAATTTTTTCTTTATGTTTTGCTTTTTGTTTTTGGTATTTCTTTTCATATCTCTTTATACCCTACACCACCATAGTGGGGAGGGTATATTGGATTTGTGTATATGTTTGTAATGCCCAGAAATATTGGTCCAACACCCACCTTAAAGTATACCGATCGACTCAGAATCACTTCCTGAGTCCATTTAACGATACCCGTCCGTCCGTCTGGCTGGCTGTCTGTCCATGTAAAGCTTGTGCGCAGCGTACAGGTCGCACTTTTGAAGATATTTCGCTAAAATTTGGCGCGTGAAATTTTTTCGGCCCATGGATGGATGGGATTGAAACTGGTGGAAATCGGTCCATTATTTTACCTGGCCCCCATACAAATGTCCTTCCGAAATTGGGGTTTACTGATCATAAATGTTTGAGTTATGCAAGTATCCAAACAAATTTCATAACAAATGAGTGGTAAATGAAGCCAAATCACATATACAAATTTTGTACAGATCGCTTCATAATTGACCATAGCTCCCATATAAGGCCCACTTCCGAAAATCACTTTAAAGAGCATAACTCTCTCAAAAATGTTGGTATCCAAATAATATTGAACGAAAATATATTCCATATGTATACAAATAATACGGTACAAATTTATAATGGTCGGTCCATATTTAGTCGTAGCTCCCATATAAGACCCTCTCCGTAATTCAATTTAACCTCCACAAATCTTTTAAAAGTATTTATCAGCCACGTCACAGAATTTAATTCCGTTCGGAAGTGGAATTAATTCGGTTTTTTTTTCTTTTATATAAAAATATAAAACGAACAATTTTTTCGGAATGAAACCTAGAAATGCTTAAAATTATAATCCCATATTGCAAATTAAAAGTGGTTTCATTCCGAAAAAAAATTTCGTTTTGCTTTTTCTATTGAAGCAAAAAACGGAATTAATTCCACTTCCGAACGGAATTAAATTCTATGACATGGCTGTATATCGAGATAAAGTTTAACACATATAATATTTATATTCACAGAAATCATGACACTACATTTTAGGATGATCGGTCCATAATAGATAATATCTCCCATATAGCGCCCATATCTGAAAAACTGCTTTACACATATACTGGCTGTATGATATTATATGGTCGGGCTTGAGCGACTATGCTTTTTTTACTAGTTTTTTGTTATTGCTGTTTATTTTCTGTTTTAACAATTTTTTGAAATGAAATTTCTGGTCTAAAATACTTGTTTGCAAAATTACTTTCATACTTCTCATATCATCAGCATCAGTGCTGAAATAAATTAGAAATTATATTGAAAGTTTATTAACAAAAATTGAGGGTGGTAATGTAAGGTAAACCTAATAAATGGCTCAATTTAATTAATACATAATTGCAATAATTTAAAAAAGAAAAGCGAAATGGAAGTAACAATTTACCAAAAACGTTTAGTGTTATTATACTAATTACTTAAAAAAAAAAACGCAAATTAGGTAAATATATACAACTGAGTCCCAATTTACACGAAGCAATTTATGTAGAAAATATTGATACAATTATTTCTTTGAAATTTCTTCGGTGTTCACAAATAAAAATACACATACATACTTACATATGTATGTAATACAAATAAGAGCTCTTAGAGTAACACGAGTTGTTAGCAGTGATGGAAAATGGGTTTTTGTTTTTCGTACCAACTATATAAATAAAATGTATTGTATTTGTATTATTTGTTAAATAATCATAAAACTTTACTACAAATTTACTTTATCGAAAATTCGGTATATCTTATAGCAACATTATTGCGTTATTGTCGCGATTATCTAAAAATATACTTATTTATGAAGTCATTTGCGAAAAGTTAACCTTGGTAAATACATATATCTCCAAAATAACTAGAAGAGTTAACTTCGAACGATTTTGTAATCCTTATTAACTACATTTTAAGCTTTAGTTTTTGAATTTAGCCTCAAAATCATTTAATGTAAATGAATATGTCAAAGACTCATATTGTTCGATAATTCAAGCAAAAATTAATTGTAATAATCGTCTTATAGATGCATATTTAAAGATCAAATTGATATCAGTTCCAAAATGTTCATGAAATTTCATATAGAAAAAGCTAAACGAAAAATTTGTTCGGAATGAAATCAATTGTTCGTTTTACTTTTTCTTTAGAAGCAAAATACGGAAATAATTGCACTTCCGAACGGAATTAAATTCTGTGACATGGCTGATATTTATCTGTTTCATCTGAAATACCAAATTTTTATGCAACAGTATTTTGAAATTGTACCATATGACTCGTGGTAGTACCACGGTACCAACTGTGTTTAAAATGTATCAAAAAAAGTACAATTGTACCATGTTTGCCATCAGTGGTTGTTAGTACAATCAAGTGAGTACTCGTCTTATCTTCCCTCACGCCGATGTTAAAAAAGTAGTCAGCTAAGCTTACAGAATTCGTGTAATTTAAGACTTACTTAAGACTTACCGATTACAATATGTCAAAAACGAGTTGTGCCGAATCTTTAATACCCACCACCTAAACGTAATAAGAAATACAAAAACTACACTGGTTATAGGACTAGAATATCCTTATTCTGTATTTTTTAATCAGTTTTAGTGCAAATTTTATTATTATTTTTTATATATTGTTTGAAATACAATTTTACGACCAACATATATTTTGCAATTTTATCTAATTTTGATCATTTATAATTGATGTAATTACCGATTCTTACTGTAATTTACAGAGTTTTTCTGATTTTCATATTAATCTTGAGTGTAATTTAACAATTTATAAAATTAAAAGAACATTTTTTCTATATTCACAACAAGTTAAGAAACAGAGTATAAAAAAAGGTAAGATTCCTTTTGGTTGAATTTGATCTCAATAACATTATTTACAAAAGAGTTATGGGTGGTATAGTTACGGTGACCATTTTTGGGAAAGGAAAATACAGGACAAATACAAAATTATGTTAAAAATGAAAAGAAAAACAGAAAAAATAATCATATAATATATGTATTATTATTATTATAAAATTAAGTAACAACAAAAACAAGTCTTCTTGACTAGAATAAAAAGTTTTTATATATTATCATTTAAAAAAATAAATTTGGTTTTATAAACAGTCTCCTTGACTAAGGCTAACAAAAAAAAAAAAAATAGAAAATAACTATATAAATGATAAATTTAGTTATGAAGTTTGATATTTTTCCACAGAATGGATTTTTTTTAAACATTTGGATTGTTAATTAAAAATCCTTTAAATTCTGAGCAATTCATTTTATTCATTATTGAAAACACTCTCTCGATAGCAGCATTTGAAGCTGGTAGACATAGACAAAATTCAACAAGTATCAATATATTTGTATATGCAATCACATTTGTTTTAAAGTGATTAAAAATTTCAATCCACCTTTCATCTACTGATATATTTTTTACCCTCCATTCTTCTATTTTTTCATTATTTGCAAAATTTTTCACGCAGCTCACTTCATAAAATAAATCTTCATTATTTATTTTGAATTCATTTCTAAATTCATTTAGGTAGGATAAAGTTTTTTCAATCTTGTCCCAAGATAACATATTTCGTAACAATATCCAGTCTAAAATTTCTACATCTCTAAAAGCTTTATCCCACTGATTTAGGTAATCAATGCATGTTTGGTAAAAATTTGTTATATGTTCTTTAGTTATTGTTTCATCAAAATCATTACTTTTCTGTAATTGGAGAATAATATTTTTGACGGTAAAGGGTAAAAACAGTTCCTTTTTCCGTTCGACCAATTTAAATTTTAAATCTTTTAAAATAGTTGAAGCCTCAGGCATTGAAATATTTTGTGATTCTACATTAAGAATAGCTTTATGAAATGTTGAAGCTTGGCTATATGCAAAAGATAACCATAATTCAGCACAAGGATTCATAAAAAAAATTTCGTAATATTGTCGGACATTTTGGTTGAGACATAAAATATAATTTTAAAGCTTCAAATAGTTTTATGATTCTTTCCAAAGCAGGCATTAAAGTTAACCATCGAGTTTTCCTATGTCCTAGTAACTTTTTATATTCTATTTCAATATCTTCACATATTTCTTTGAAATTTTCAATTCTAACTGCCAGATTATAGGAAATTTCCCATATCCCAGTAAACAAATTTTTCACTTTTGGAAATGTAGGGAAAGTATACAGTTGGATTTTTATGATAATTTTGTATTAATGTTCGTGCAATGTATATGCTAAAAAGAGGACATTTGTATATCAAATTAGGAAATAAGGGACAATGTACTGTCCTGTATTTACAAAAAAATCTCAAGGGACAGCATGTTAAAAAACAGGACTGTCCTGTAAAATACAGGACGGATGGTCACCGTAGGTATAGTAGAAGTGGACCAGTTATGGACTGATAGCTTCTAAATCCACTAATGTGGTTTCTACGTATTTGAGGCTTATTTTGATTGAATTTCATCTTAATAACGTTATTTACAAGAGTTGTATGGTTGGTTGTTATGCTTGGAAGTAGACTTCTTAACCCTTTATAGTTAAGTGACAGCTACAAAATCCAGTAGCATAATTGCCGTTTAACCGATATTATGACTAATATGATTTCTGGATTAAAATTACTGATCCGTATAAAAGTTGGTTCGATATCGATATTTATTAGACATTTTTGTGGGTTGAATTGTTTTTCGGAAATGGTTCTTATATAGCAGCTATGACAAATCATGGGTCTAAAGCTATGTGCCCACGATCGTCAGATATTACAACGTTGTTATATCCAACAATGTACTGACATTGAAAAATTTTTAACAAAAGGTAAATTGTCAGTTTAGACGACTGTAAGAAAACTAACAATTTCATTTGCACACAATTTCCACACAATGAATTTATCTGTCAACCGAAATTGTCAGTTTACACGGTTGTCAGATTGTTGTGTGGCATTGTCAAATTCGTTTTGCAGCTCTGTGTGTGTTTAAAAATTTTAAATATTGTCATGGAACAAAAAATAGCAATTGTAACCATTTTATCTGCTTATGTCCTAATGCACACTTTAATTTAATTTTTTAATTTTCTTCTACTTTTTTTAAAAATTTTTATCAATGCAGAGTTGCTTGTTTATTTATGTATATACAGATTTGCATTTAGAAATAATTTCTATGACAATGCTGTCATTGGCAGATGCATAAACTTTGCACATATGACAATGAAAAGTATTTGACAACTGTCTTAAAACAATGACAATGACAAAATTGTGTGTTTACACGATTGTTAGATGTCTGACAATATTTTTGTCTTCCAATGTACTGAAAATGCTTTTTCTTACAACGTTGGAAACAACAATTAATACAAAATTTGTGTTATTAATAGAGTACAGTGTAGGCTTTCTAAGGATCAAAAATTAGCATCTTGGATTAAGCACAATACAAGCTACAGTGGAACAAAATGAAGGCATAAAAGAAATTAAATTTTTAAAACATAAAGAACTTTGAAGGTTTTATTCCAATTGGCATAAAATTTGGTAAATATGTAGATAAAGAAGAACTTTACCGTGGTGTTTATTCAAATAAAAACTTCTAGTTCAAATACTAATTGTTTTATAAAAGGTCAAAGTTGAATGCAGAAAAGAGATTTTAAAATCTAAAGAACCTTGAAGTTTTTATTACAATTTGCATAAAATTTAGTATATTGATAGAAAAGTACTTGAACTCTGTAAATACAGAAATTAAAACTTCTAGTTCAAATACTAGCTGAGTTTTTAATGTTGTCAATTTTTGTGAAGAAAATGTGAATTATGTACTTCGTTTTGAATATATGTATTAAGATTTTATGCTAATAGTAGTTATTATTGTATACATTATTTATATTAGTTTGTTTAAAACTAATTAGATTTATGTAAAAAATTTGGTTTATTTTTCTATAGATTAAAGCAAAGAGTTGGATACAAAACCTCTTACTACTTTAATGTATGCCTAAATCCAATTAATATTTTCTTAATTATACAATATGTTACTCTTACTTTAGCCAACAACTTAATTAAAACTTAATTAAAGATTCAGGAAATTGTTAATCCCTATAAACTTTTACACAAACCTCTACTCCTGCCAATTGTTCAATTATTTGTTTATATGTATGCTGTAAAAAATCAATATTTGGTCTACTTTTTGTAATTTTTCACACCACTTGTCTTTAATCTTCATTAAATATTACAAATTCAAAGTTTTTCTTATATCTCTGACCAGAAAACTTTTTGTCTTTAACCTAACATTATAAATTTAACAACACTTTAACATGTTCCTTCATGCACACACACACACAACAACACATACTTCCACTATTGAATTACAATTGTGGTTTAAAAGTTTACAAAAAACTTCCAGGTAAAGAAAAAAGAAAATTGAAAAGCAATTGAAAAATTCCCATTATCAAATAGTTGTACACAAGCGGCGTTATGTACGAACGACACTTAAACATTTTCTTCGGCATTTTTCCTGCTTTTCTTTATAGTTTTTTTTCATCCACACTAACCAAGTTAAGTGATGGCTTTGGTGTCCCACTTTTCATACTGTCCTTGACCTACTCCACTCACAATATCGACAATAATAAAATATATATAAATGCAGCAGCAGCAGCAACTAACAACAAGCAGAAGAAGAAAATTGACTCACACTCATAATAACAACACGAACTATAAACCAGCAACAACAAGAAAAATGTTACAACTAGAAGAAGGCCAGAAGAAAGACAAAACAAAAATCAAACACACAAACTTACTAAACGAGTTTACTCAAATATATATGTATACATCATTTTACAATGGCAACAAAGACAACAACAAGAAGAAGAGCCCATAAAAAGAAGTCAAAAATATAAAAACAACACATACATACATATTTAAAATGAAAACAAAAGTTGTTTAACAAAAAAAAAAAAAAAAAAAACAAAAATGTTGTAATAATAAAAACCATCAACAAGAAATCCAACAACAACTCTCACTCTCTCTAGCTCTCTTTCTTAACACTTTATTCATTACATAAAAAAATGATACTGTAATTAAAAGAGAGCTTTTGTAACCACGTATAACTGGTTGTTTTGAAATAAACTTTTTCTGTCCTGTTTGTTGAAACAATAAAAAGCTTTTTTTTATTTTCTTTAAATATTACAAACTTGTTGTGAGTAGCTAAGAGACTTTAGTTTAAAACCAATAAAGTAAAAGAGTATCAGAATAGAAAATTTCTTAACGTATAAACAATGCTGCAATACTTATACGTCATGTAGTAACACGTGCTTTGGTATTAGTAAATTAAGATATAAAAAAATCATAACTATTCCAAAATAATCCAAAAAAGGCTCTCAATATTATAACATTTTTTTCTCTTTTCATTTTGTACCACCACTGCATAACATGTTACTCTTTTATAATTTAAAAGCAATTCATCATTGATTTTTTCTTATTTTTTAAATAGAAAATAGGCCTACAACAATTTAAATTATGTTTGTTATAAAGAAAAAATTTTAATAAATTTTAAAAATGTAACCTTTTTTTTGCAAGCAAATAGTTTCATTTGACTTTTTTCTCTAACTGTCCCCATTTGAATAAAACGTTTGTATAATTTTCCTTGACATATCATTATTTTAAGTCATATAATCCAAATAATCAAATTTACATAAATAATGGCTCTGCAGAAAGGCTGAATAACGCAAAGTTTTACAATATAAAATAACTTAAACAGAATTTTGTTTCTAACCAAAAGTAAAGTAGTTAAATATGAATGAAGTTTGTAGAAATCGTGCGGATAAATTGTTTTTTTTTTATAGAAAACTGATGCGGATAATAATTTTTCTATAGGAAACTAATTCGGATAATGATTTTTTTATAATAAAATGAGGCAGATAATGATTTTTACATAATAAAACGTTGTGGATAATAATTTGTTTTACAGAAAAATAGTGCGGATAATAATGTTTCTAAAGAAAAATTTCTCGGATAAACTTTTTCCTTGGTAAAATGAATCGGATAATCTTTATTCTATAAAAAATGATTTCGTATAAACTTTTTGTATCGAAAAATGATTCGGATAAACTTTTTTCTATAAAAAAAGGTTTCGGATAAATTTTTTGTGTCGAAAAATGTTTCGGACTTTTTCACTCTTTTTCGATATATTTGTCTACAGAAAAAAATGTTCTGTCTTGAAAAGAAAAAAGTTTTCTGTAGAAAAATGATTCGGATGAAACTTTTTGCGTAGAAAAATGTTTCGGATAAATTTTTTTCTGTAGAAAAATGTTTTGGATAAGTTTTTTCTGTTGAAAAATGTCTCTGATAAATTTTTTTCTGTTAAAAATGTTGCGGATAATTTTTTTTTAGTAGAAAAAAATCTCGGATAAAAGTTTTTCAATAAAAAACAGTTACGAATAAATGTTTTTCTAAATAAAACAGTTGCGGATAAACGTTTTCTGTAGAAAAGAGTTAGTGATAATGATTTTTATATAGAAAACTTTTGAGAATAATGATTTTTATGTAGAAAACTGTTGAGAATAATAACGTTTCTATAGAAAACTGTTGGGGATAATGATTTTTTTTTTATAGAAAACAGTTTCAAATATAATTTAAATTTTTCTGTATTATTTTGTTACTAATTAAGGTCATATTTTGTAACTAAAAACTGGCTCTATTTCTTTTTATCACCACAAAATATTTAAATTATATTTTTTTCTTTTATTTCGTTTATTACCAACAAAAATTTACAAAACAATATAAAATAAAGTTTCCCAACAAAATTTATTACATTAAAACATTTAAACAGATATTGCAAAATACTACTATTAAGCGATAAGATAAATAATGATTTTTCCTTAATATTATTAAATTGTACTCTTTTGTTAGCAACTCAACAACTTAAGAACGAATCTCTTAGGCTGTCTAACTCTTAATGCAATATTTTTCAATAATTTAAGAGCGATTACTCATTACAGTCATACGTTTTTTAATATTACACCACTACAACAAATAGCGAAGAAAACGCATTAATATCTGCATTCGTCATGCCACAACGCTGTTGTCACTGCCAAAGTGGTTGCTGCCACTACTGCCTGCAACAACACTGAGGAAAATTTTTTTTAACTAAAAGAATACACAAGCAAATTACAACTGCAACAACAACATGATGAATATGAGTAGATATTCATAAACTTGCACATGCATTCTCATACTCTTGGTGGATTGCATTTTTATTTTGTTTGTATTTTGTGCGCGTTTGTACAACATGCATGTTGTCACTTACACTATTACAAATATTTTTGTAAACAATACGCTTGACCTAAATTTTATACATCGTTAGATATTTATGTATATGTGTGTGTGTAAATGTGCAAATGATTTTGTATATGTGTTAGTATATTGTTTTGTATATGATTTTTTTTTTATTGTTGCCACTTTTCCCACTGGTTGAGGTGAAACATTTTTTTTAGTAATATTTATAGGATAATGTTTATTCGAATAAAAAGTGCGGCGGATAAACCTTTTTCCATACAAAAATATTACGAATAAAACTTTTTCTATAGAAAAATGTTACGGATAAACTTTTCTATATAAAAATGTTACGGATAAATTTTTTTCTATAGAAAAATATATAAAAATATTATGGATACACCTTTTTCTATGGAAAAATGTTACGGATAAACTTTTTTACATAGAAAAATGTTACGGATAAACTTGATTCTGTGGAAAAGTGATACGGGTAAACTTTTTCTGTAGAAAAATGTTATGGATAAACTTTTTTCAGTGGAAAAATGTTACGGATAAACTTTTTCCGTAAAAAATTTTATGGAAAACCTTTTTTCAATGGAAAAATGTTACGGATAAACATTTTCTGTAGAAAAATGTTATGGATAAACCATTTTCTATGGAATAATGTTACGGATAAACTTTTTTCTATAGAAAAATTTTGCGGATAAACTTTATTCTGTGGAAAAATGTTACGGGTAAACTTTTTTCAATAGAA
The DNA here is from genome assembly GCA_916048285.2 of Bellardia pandia. Lineage (NCBI taxonomy): Eukaryota > Metazoa > Arthropoda > Insecta > Diptera > Calliphoridae > Bellardia > Bellardia pandia. The sequence continues at coordinate 92,019,889 of OU696531.1, read as the reverse complement.
AATGTTATGGATAAACTTTTTTCAATAGAAAATGTTACGGATAAACTTTTTTCTATGGAAAAATGTTATGGATAAACTTTTTTCAATGGAAAAATGTTACGGATAAATTTTTTCTATGGAAAAATTTTAAGGATAAACCTTTTTCAATGTAAAAATGTTACGAATAAACTTTTTTCTATGAAAAAATGTTACGGATAAACTTTTTTCTTTTAAAACATGTTACGAATATACTCTGTTCTATAGAATCTTGGTACTAATAAACTTTTTTCTATAGAAAATATTACGGATACACTTTTTTGCACAAAAAAATGATACGGATAAACTCTTTTTAACAATTATATATAAAAAAAATCAATTGATAATAATTTGTTTCTACAAAACTTATAAAGTCATGGCATAGTTTTCAGTTTTACTTTAGAATTGTTTCAAAACGGAATTAAAAAATTCCATTTGAATGCAACCACGTAAACCAACTTAGAATACCTATATCCTTTCATTTATTACCTCTATTGGCAACCCTGGCCTTTACCTACTATATTCTGTTAATTTTTTCTAGATTTTTTGTTTTTATATGAATTTTTCTTCTTTCCTTTTTTTTTTGCTGTTGTTCAATAGTGTGTTCTTTTGAGTTTGTGCAACAACTACAACTATTCAACGAAATGTAAAAAGAATTGCGCGAGTATAAAATATATTCCAGCTACTTGTACCGCCTATTTTGTTTTGCATATGTATGAGTATAATTGTTGTAGTAAATATTAGTAAAATAATAAATAATGTTTTTTTGTTGTGTATAGGTGCATAAAAACATTTCGCTTGTATATCAATGTGTAGCAACTAAAGTATTGTATATTCTTTCTACAAAATGTTGATATTGACAAAATGTAAAACCCAAAACAACAAACAAGAAGAGTAAAACGTTTATTGCGTTGCAATTATTTACTTGAAAACAAAAAAAGGAAAGCATCCATGATAGTTTTTATGTTTAGTTGTTTTTTTTTTTTTTTTTTTGCTAAATACTTGTATGAGTATGCAAATCAGTTTGCAAAACGCAGTGTCCTTTATAAATAAAAAGAGAAAAATGGGGGTATTTGATTTGAATTTTATTCAAATTTAACTTTGAATATTCTTTGCATGTGTGTTATTGAATAAGTGCTAGGGCAATGGGTGTTAGAATATGTACAAATACGGGGTGATTTAATTATTGATTTTTTTATAAATTATAAAAATTATGAGAAATCTATAGAAAAATGTTACGGATAATCTTTTTTCTTTAGAAAACAGTTGCGACTAAACTTTTACCATAGAACAGTTGCGGATAAATTTTTTTTCCATAGATAATAGTTGCGGATAATCTTTTTTCAAAAAAAAAAAAAAAAAAAAACAGTTGCACATAAACTCTTTTCTATAGAAAACAGTTACGGATACACTTTTTTCTATAGTATACAGTTACGCATAAACTTTATTCCACAGATAATAGTAATGTACATATATATAGAAAAAGAAATTGGAACAATTTTTTTTCTATAGAAAACAGTTGCGGATAAACTTTATTCCATAGGGTATAGTTGCGAATAAACTTTTTTATATAGAAAAAGAGTTCGGAAGAATTTTTTTCTATAGAAAACAGTTGCGGATAAACTTTTTCCTACAGAAAAACATTTCAGATACACTTTACCCAAGCTCATTTTTTTCTATAGAAAATGAATTCGATTAACTTTTTGCTATAGAAAATGAGTTTGGATAAACTTTTTTCTATAGAAAACTTTTTTGTATAGAAAATGAGTTTCGATAAAACTTTTTCAATAGAAAATGACTTTGGAGAAACTTTTTATTATGGAAAATGAGTATGAATAAACTTTTGTCTATAGAAAATGAGTTCGCATAAACTTTTTTCTATGGAAAATAAGTTTGGATAAATTTTTTTCTATAACAAAAGAGTTTGGATAAACTTTTTCTATAGAAATTAGTTTGGATAAACTTGTTATTATGGAAAATTAGTTTGGATAAACTTTTTATTATGGAAATTTAGTTTGGATAAACTTTTTTCTATAGAAAATGAGTTTGGATAAACTTTTTAATATGGAAAATGAGTTTGGATAAACTTTTTATTATGGAAAACTAGTTAGGATACTCTTTTGATTATAGAAAATGAGTTTGGATTTTTTTTTATAGCAAAAGAGTTGATAGACTTCTATAGAAAATGAGTTTGGATAAACTTTTTTCTATAGAAAATGGGTTTGGATAAACATTTTATTATGGAAATTTAGTTTGGATAAACTTTTTTCTATAGAAAATGAGTTTGGATAAACTTTTTATTATGGAAATTTAGTTTGGATAAACTTTTTATTATGGATAATGAATTTGGATAAACATTTTATTATGGAAATTTAGTTTCTATAGAAAATGAGTTGTGATAAACTTTTTATTATGGAAAATGAGTTTGGATAAACTTTTGTCATCAGTTTGGATAAAATTTGTCTATAGAAAATGAGTTTGGATAACATTTTTTTGTATAAAAAATGAGTTTGGATAAAATGTTTTTTGTTAATTTTGTTTTCTCATCTTTAAATTGTTCGATTTATTATTCACTCCCAAAGTATTCATGTTTATTTCTAAAGTTCGACTGTATATTCTGTTTCTGATTGGCATTCGCAAAGTTGAACGAAGTCAAAAACTTAAATAATGAAAAAATCTATTATTACTTGTCAATTATATTAATTATTAAGTATTTGTTAATGAAGCCTAAAGTTAAATTCTTAGTTTTATAAATAACCCCCTGGCCCACGATGTCGAACGATAACGTTCGCTTAGATAAGACTTAAGACACAAACTTTTTATCGTATCTATTTTTACTCAATCAAGTTTGTTTATTACATAATCAAGTTTGTGTCTTAAGTCTTATCTAAGCGAATGTTATCGTTCGACATCGTTGGCCAGGGGGTAATTGATTTTGTATTTAAAGGGCTTAATACATATGTAGATATATTATTAGTTTTAAATAGTTTCTTAAAAATAAGATTTATCAATAAAGCAAAAACTTTTCTAATATTTTAATTTTCTTTATCATTGCAGCTGTGAGAGCCGACAGAATGCGCGGCGGTAGAAATAAGTTTGGACCCATGTACAAAAGAGATCGAGCGCGAAAACTGCAAGTAATGCGACAACGACAAATAGCATTGCAGGCCCTACGAACGTCTATGGGTACGGGAGAAATTAAAACGACACCTCTCTCGCCCGGCTACCAGCAGGCCTATACAAATATGAATATAAAACAAGAAATACAAATACCTCAGGTAAGTGGCAAATTAAAAATAAATAAAAAAAAAATTAAAAACTTTCAGATTAATTTATGTATTATTAATATTATGTGTTTATGGCAAAATATTTAAATTGTTTACATTAATTGATTAGCATAATTAATAAATGGTTTTTGTTTTTCATAAAGCCAAGCAATTGAAAGGCCCCCATATAAACATCAATGTTAAAATTTATAATGACCTTGACATTGACCCATTTTCCTAATTTAAGACAAAACAAAACATTTTATTATCAAGCCAAAAGTAGGACACTTTTTTAGATTGTAAAATTATTTGAAATTAAACAAAACATTTAAGTATACGAGTAGTTTAATAGTTCAATATTTTGTTTAGTTTAGTTTTTTTTTTTGTGGTTAATTTGAAAATATTTATGAAATTTTATTAATTGTATATTTTTGCTGGTAAACAGGTATCCTCTCTAACACAATCACCCGACTCATCACCCAGCCCCATAGCTATTGCCTTAGGTCAGGTTAATGCCAGCTCTGGTGTGATAGCGACACCTATGAATGGCAGTAGTGGTGCTGGTGGAGGTGGTGGCGGTGGCGTTGGCGGAGGAGGAGGCGGCGGCGGTGGTGGTGGTGGCAATAGTGGTAACAACAACAGCAGCAATACAAGTGATTGCATCAACCGTCTTGGTAGTGGCAGTGGTGGCGGCAGTGGTAATTGCCATGAAACTGGCACAGGATCCTTACAAACTGCCAGCGAAACAAAACTGTGGTATAAAGATTTTTTTCTTACATTTTATTTCTATTCGTTTTCTTTTAACCGACACTATATATCTACTTATGTATATGTATGGTTGGTATTAAGAGTGTGTGTGGGTGAAGACTTAAATGTGTTTTAGAAAGATAAGTTTATTTTATTTTTAGGTGTTTTCTGGAAGTTTTTGAAACCTCAAAAAAGGTTTTAGTTTAAGATTTTTTTTTATTATTTTTTGTGTGAAGAGTTAAGTCATACTGAAAATGTGTACAACTTTGCAACAACAAATTGAGAATAGAAATAAATTTTAAAATTGTGAAACTATAAAAGACACACGTTTAAAGAAATTATTCACTTAAGTTCATATTTGACTATTTGCAGTATAAAATGTTTATGTTATCCAAAAAAAGAAATTTTTGAAAAATGTTAATGTCTGAAGTGTATATGCCTTCAAATTATTGAAGCTTTCTTAAACTAAAAATTAAAAAAAGCTTTATCAAAGCCTTTAATTTTGTTACTGAAATTGAGTTGCTTTATTAGAAGTTTAGTTAAAGAATGCCTTTAAAGTTTAAACATAAAGGAACTTTTTAGCATTAAAAGAGCTTTAGAAACCCACTTAAACTTTAGTAAAGCTCTTAATATTTTCGAACGTTTAACTCGTTTACTGCTCAAAAAAAAGAATCTTATTTAAGTGTAAAGCTTTTTTAGTAATGTTAAAAATTTGTAAGCTTTGAAAACCTTTTTTGTTAAGTTTTACTTGCTTTTTTTGAAGTTTTTTAAAAGAAAGCTTTTAAACTGAACGAAACTTTTTAGCATTAAGAACGCTTTAGAAAACGAGTTAAAGTTTAGAAAAGGTTTTTAATATTTTGGATAGTTCAACTCATTTAATACTTAAAGCTGCTTTAAGTTTAAAAGCTTTTTTTGGTAATGTTTAAAAGATTTTAAGAGTTCTTCAATTTGATAGGCTTGCAAAGCTTCATTTCATTTGTTGTGAATTATTTGAAATTTAAAGAATTTTTTTAGCATTAAGAAAACTTTAAGAAACGACTTAAACTTTAGAAAAGCGTTTAATATAAACCAATGTTAATGTTATTTGAGTTGTTTTAAGTTTAAAAGATTTTAGAAATATCAAAAGTTCTCTAAATTATTAAGCTTTGAAAAAGCTTTAAATTATATGTTGTGAATTATTTGCTTTATTTGAAGTTTCCTTCAAGAAAGCTTTTAAACTAAAAAAAGCTTTTAAAATTAAGAAAGCTTTAAGAAACGAGTTAAACTTTAGGCAAGCTTTTTATATTTTGGAACATTTCACTCATTTAATGCTAAAAAAAAAGCTTTTTTATTTCAATATAAAAAACCTTTAAAAGCTATAAACAAAATTAATTTTGTTCCAAATTCCTCCCCACACACACACACTCTTTTTAGAAAACATATTAACATAACAACTTATACTAATGCTCTTATTTCTCTCTCTTCCCCGGTTATTTATTAACCCTTTGTTAAGCTTCGACTCGGGCACACATCCTTCTAGTACCGCCGATTCCATAATAGAACCCTTAAGGTAAGTTTATTTCTGGTTTTTTATTTGAAAAAAAAAAAAAAAAAAATCTAATTTGTTATAATATATTAATTTTTGTTCAAATATTTCTCAGGGTCTCACCGATGATCAGGGAATTTGTACAGTCAATAGATGACAGGGAATGGCAAACGCAATTATTTGCGCTGCTGCAAAAACAAACGTACAATCAAGTTGAAGTGGATCTCTTTGAATTAATGTGTAAAGTTTTAGATCAAAATCTATTTTCCCAAGTTGATTGGGCACGTAATACTGTGTTCTTTAAAGATTTGAAGGTGAGTAACAATTATAATTATGTAATAAAAAAGACATGATACAGTAGAAACAGAAATAAAAAATACACTGGGTTAGAAAACAATACAGAGACATTTGGTGTGCTTGCTCCCTGATTAACTAGACAGTTTTTTTAGTTCTAATAAAAAGAAAGAACATTGTAATATTAAAATCAATTCTGTGTAAAATTTACGAATATAGAACAGTAACCCAAACTTTTATTTGAAATGTTTTAAGAAAGCTCAAAATAAAATTATTAATGGGATTGCTCATTAGGTTTATTCGTTGATACTGCATGATTTGTTGCTAGATTTTTTATAATACATATTTTTTTATACTCGTATTCATGCTATACATATAATGACAACAAAAACAACAACAAAAGCAATAAAGATTGCATTAGCAACAGCAACACAACGTATGTATATTATGTAAACCTATTTAGCACTCTGTCTGCGTCATCGTCAGACCGAATCCTAATGCAGCACACTCTAAGCGGTGATGACAACTTAGTGCTTTTGCACACTATAATTAGTGATAGTTTTTGCTAGTTTGTTAAGCTAAGCTTAAATGTTTAAAGTGTATTAAATCAAGTAGCAAAACTTTATTTTATTTGTTCTAAAAATATTCAATTTATATTCTGAAATAATACTTATGAATAATTTCGATTTTAATCCACATCTTTTTAGAGAAGTTTTTAAATATGTGGACTTAATTAATTAATTTCTTACCTATTTCAATTTTACTATCAACGAATTTCCAGTTTCACTTTTCATTTGACGCTAACGTTATTTCAACATTGTCTTAATGAAAGTTATATTTTGTCCACACATAGTTTTTTCAAACTTTAAAAATTCATTGAGAATTTAAATTATAAAAAATCGTTTGCCAATATCTTGTAAATCATCTGATCTGTGCTGATCCGTCCTTAAGAAACGGTTTTGTTTGTGCTCGATTTGGCACAGAAATTGGTTTAAAATCTTGTAACTTACTCATTAAAAGTTGGCACTTACATAATTATTCAACTTTTATTGTCGATCTTTTAGAATATTCAAGGCAATGATTTACACTTTTGAAAGCCTTAAACTTTTATTTATTCCGATCCCTTTAGAGTTTTCCTGTTAAAGCAACGTTTACAACTAGACAGCTTTTTATTTTCAATTGATTCAAAGAATCACTAGAAATACTTAAAGAATCAATAGAATTACTGATCAGATTTCTACGAAACTTTGCAATAGTATTCAATGGAATAGGAATAAGGCCAGATACTTGGAAATACAATATACAGACCTGACTATATGTGGAGTTGAAGTCGAATCATCTCTCCAGCAGCCAGCAACGACTTTTTCAGAATAAACATTCTTTCCTTCTTCAACAGTTGCAAGACAATTATTGAAGCTCAACAATACCAACATATTTTACTTTGACGAACAAACTGATCTTGATTATGTTGAAAACAAAAGTCAGCTGCCTTAGATCTCTTCGTAATGCAGCCCATACACGTTTCAATTCAATCGTCAATTAAGTCTTTCAATTGAATTGATTCTTGGCCACACACTTCTTAAAGATTTGCATTTAACTGTCAAATTTATATTTTTTACAACTACAAATTAAAAAAACTAAAAACTTTAATTACTGAAAAAAGAAAAATAATTGCATTTTAAAGTTGTCAGAGATGCTTCGCTATATATTTCCAAATAGTTTTCTAGAAGCAACTCCCAAGCTTTTGCCTTTTTCATTTTATTTTTATACACCGGACTTTTTATTTTCCAAAGTGCTGGATTTTCCTCGAGCAATTTGAAAATTTCTCTCCAAGCATCGATGTTTGGCACCAATGTCATTTTTTTATTATACCCTACACCACCACAGTGGGAAGGGTATATTGGATTTGTGCTGATGTTTGTAACACCCAGAAATATTGGTCCAACACCCACCTTCCTGAGTCTATTTAAAGATGTCCGTCTGGCTGGCCTGCTGTCCATGTAAAGCTTGTGCGCAGAGTACAAGAAGATATTGAAGATATTTCAATAAAATTTGGTACGTAAAATTGTTTGGCCCAAGGACGGATGGGATTGAAACTGGTGGAAATCGGTCCATTATTTCATCTGGCCCCATACAAATGTCTTCCCGAAATTAGGATTTAAAGATCATAAATGTTTGAATTATGCAAGTATCCAAACAAATTTCACCACAAGTGAGTCGTAAATGAAGCCAAATCAGATCTACAAATTTTGTGCAGATCGGTCCATAATTACTCCCATTAAAAAGCATAACTCTCTCAAAAATGTTGGTATCCAAATAATATTGAACGCAAATATATTTCATATGCATACAAACAATACGTTACAATTTTATTGTGATCGGTCCATAATTAGTCGTAGCTCCCATATAAGGCCCACTTCCGAAAATCACTTTAAAGCTCATAACTCTCAAATATTAAAAAAAACACAGAAAATTCAAATTTAATGGGGAATGTTCATTATCATTTGAAAGAACATTCTTCGGCATTTATTTTTTGAAGATTATGTCTATCAAATGTTGGCCGTTGCTACGTCGCAGATGGTCTATCCGTTGAGTCCAATTTTCAATGACTCGTTCGAGCATTTCGACTGGTAATTGGCGAATGACACGCGTGATATTTTCCTCCAAGGCCTGAAACGAAGCGGGTTTATCCGAATAAACTTTACATATCTCCACAGGAAAAAGTCTAACGGTGTGATATCATACGATCTTGGTGGGCAATCGACCGGCCCAAAACGTAAAATTATGTGTTCACCGAAGTGTTCTCTCAATAAATCCATTGATTGATGCGATGTGTGGGAAGTGGCGCCGTTTGCTGAAACCAAATGTCGCCGTGATCAAGAGCTTTAATTTCAGGCATCAAATAGTCGGTTATCATGGCACGATAACGGTCGCCATTAACGGTTACGTTCGCAGCGGCATTATTTTAAAGAAATATGGACCGATGATTCCACCGGCCCACTAACTATACCAAACCGTTGGTTTGGTCGAATATTATCCAATAATGAATGCTAGGTCTCAAAATGGGTGATGTTGTTGCGAATAGTACGCTCAGTAGGCCGATTATGTTGATCATAAGTTGAGCAAAGTGCACGAAACACATTCCTCACAGAATGTGAATTTTCTTAATAAAGTTAAACGATTTGTAAACGTTGTTCAGGCGTAAGTAAGTCTTCTCATTATGAAATGCCAAACAATACTAAAGAAAAATAACATGACAGCATGACACGACTCACGCGTGATCTGTCAAAAAAGGCTATTGAAAAAAAGATCTCTACTTGAATCACCCTATACTACTGATATGTATGTCAACAAACAAAATATCAAAAGTTACATGTTATTCCAAAATGACCCTGTTGAAAATCCCTTTATTATTGCAAATTTGCATTTTGAATATGGAACATTCTCCCTTTCCCTTTGTTTCTAGTTTTAACTATTACATTTGTGCATAAATACAGTTGACATCACTGTGCCATGCCACTCTTACTATCATTAGCAATCTATTTTGTTTTGTTTCAAATAAAAACCACCATTACAACAACTACTACTACTATTCCATAATAAGTTCTGTCTGCCACTAGTCCATTCTTCTCGCATGCAATCTTTGAAGATTGCAAAAAAAAACACATTAATTTTTATCTATTTTTAAGCCGGCACAATATCAATTATTGTTGACGTTTAATTTATTTATTAGTATTTTTCTTATACATTTTTTGCATATACATTGTATGTAGTAAATCCAAGTAGCAATTATTTTTAGTTTTAGCAGTTGTTTGTTGCTTTGTTCGATTTTATTTCAGTATTTATTATGGTTTGTTTGTATTTTCGTTTTCATTTTAATTTTCATTTGATTCGTATAGGAGATTCGTTGGAATTGTGTGTTCGTTTCGTTTCGGTTTGTTTATAATATTTGACCTACATACTTAGCAACCAAAGCTGAACCATATGTTAGCAACAGAGAGTAGAGGTAAAACCACAGCTTTGACACACACTTACATGAATGTACATTTATCATATGTAGGTTTGTAAGTAAGTTTGTTTATAAAAACCACGAAACAAACAAAATTGTAAAACGAATGAATACCAAACGAATCGTTTACATTAACGACGATGACTACGACAACAAAAACAGCAACTGCAGCAATGAATGAGACAACAATTATTTGCATTGTATATATGTGTGTATGTAGTTGCAGTTGTTGTTGCTGCTGTTAATTTTTTTGGTTTTGTTTAGTTTCTATACAGACGTCTTGCAGGTCTGGTGTTAAGAAAAAAGTATAACAACAACAACAAAAAATACTTGTATAGAAATCATGACGCAACAGCAGATCTCCTCTATTTAGCTCGGCTCAGTCACTGTCAGACAATTTATTTTATTATTATATTACTATTGTTGTAATAATTTCGATTTTAATTTTTTTTTATCAATGTGTTTGTGTGCTTGTCCAACTACGTATGTATGTAAATGTGTTTAAAACCCAGATATTTTTGTTCCAATAATAAACCAGTATTTAAAGAGAGACTTTGTTCAGAAATTTTAAAACTCTTTAATAATAAATATTTCTCTTATTATTTACTTGATTTTTTAAGGCAAGATGCCAGATTTGTTTTAGATTTTAGTCAAGTTTTGCTAAAAATCCAGAATAAATTGGTATAAAAAGGTCGAAGGTATTTTCTTTCGGCAGTTTTCCTTAGAAGTGTCTGCTTTCGATAGTTTTTGTATAGAAAAGACACATTTCATATGGAAAAGTTTCCTCTTCTACATTTCCTATAAAAAAAAAGTGTTCCTAAAGAAAAGTGTCTTGTTAAGACTGTTTTCTTATAGAAAAGTGTCTTGTTCAGACTGTTTCCCTAAAGAAAAGTGTCTTGTTAAGACTGTTTTCTTATAGAAAAGTGTCTTGTTAAGACTGTTTTCCTAAAAGTATTAGTTGCCGATAGTATTTCTCCCAAATACCCAAATATTCTTCTTTAGTGCAATTCAAATTTTAATTGGTTGTGACCAGAAACTTCCTGTTGTTGGTACTGGTCTTTGGATGAATATTTTGCCAGATTATTTTTTAAATTTTCCGACGATTCTTTTAACTTTAATTATTTCCCCAGTTGTTCCAGAATTGCATTCGTTATTTGACAACAGTTATCATGATTTCATTTAATCTGGACATTTGTTATCTCCTGGTCTCAATTATTTTTATAATCCTCTCTTCTTCTAGGTCGACGATCAAATGAAACTTCTACAACATTCATGGTCTGATATGTTAGTATTGGATCACCTACATCAGCGCATACACAATGGCCTGCCCGACGAAACCCAACTAAACAATGGTCAATTCTTTAATCTCCTCAGTTTAGGCCTACTTGGCGTACCACAGCTGACCGACTATTTCAATGAGTTGCAAAGTAAATTGCAGGATTTAAAATTCGATATGGGCGATTATGTGTGTATGAAATTTTTAATTTTATTAAATCCAGGTAAGTATTTGTTGTAAAACAAAATAAATAAATAAAATATTTTACAAGAATCGTAAATGATAATTATGTATTTTGAAATATTTTACAGATGTACGAGGTATTATCAATAAGAAAACTGTATTGCAGGGTCATGAAAATGTTCAAGCAGCGTTATTAGATTATACATTAACGTGTTATCCATCCGTCACGGTAAGTGTGCTAATAAATTGAGTGGAAATATTTTTTTTTTTATTAAAAACTAGGTTGGCGTTATCTCATGTCGATTTAAGTAAGTCCTAAGTTGACCTATACCTTCATATAGGAAGCTGGAACACTTAAATCTTGTATTAAAATAATTTAAATGGTTATAAATCCAAAATGAACGCATGTGACCAATGCACAATTTCGAAAAACCGTAACGCGTTAAAGTTAGACGACGCCGAGCATTAACCAATGCAAGAGTGAGCCGCAAATCTCTCGAATGCAACGAAGAAAGGACGGCCTGATTGCCCTTAAGCGATAATGCCAATGACGCGCGAATTCTTCCTCCACCCAGAGCTAAAATACGACTGTAGTGGAAATATTAAGTATTGTTATTATTATAACGCATAACAGTGTGTTTTTAAATGGTTTTAGTTGCTGGAAACAAAAAAAAAACTAATAAGTAAAGTCTACTTTAGGGTGTTTGATTTTAAAAGCAGGGACGGGATATGCTTTCGTATATATATCTTTGTGAGGCTGAAAATTTAATGCAAATTATGTTGTTCAAATATATATTTTTTTTGAATATGATAATTAACTTGCATTGGATACTAAAGAGATAATAAAGAACAATTCTTCTGTCTTGTATTTAGCTCATTAGCTGACAGTTTACTAAGTATTTTTTAATATGAGGATGATTTAATAACTAGATTGTAAAATAAATGAAAATAAATTATCAATATGACTTTTCTCTGTAGTGTATAATTGTGTTACATATAATGGACATACGTGATAATTTTTCGACTATTGCGTTATCTAATCTTATCTGGAATATTCTTATACAACAGGACATTGTTCATTACAAGTACCAGAGAATTCTAATGCTTACAGTGAAGTTAATTCTTAATTTTTCAGAAAAACGTTGTATTACTTTAGCCCCAATCACATATTCCTGTATATTATGTTGCATCTGGCGATAGTAACTAAATCACTGTCTTATTTCTCTCAAATACCCAAATATTCCTCTTTCAAATTGTAATAGGTTGTGACAGGAAAGTTCCTTTTTCATACAGTACATGTCTTTTGATCTACTTTCCTTTGTCACTTTCCCTATATGGCGCTATTTTCAACTTTCGCTATTTGCCTTAATTGTATTCGTTGTTTATCAGGAGTTGCCATTACTTAATAAAAAACGGTCTTTTATTACCTCCTGTTCTCCGCTGCACGGTGCTCGAAACTGGGAAGAGTTGATTGTATCACTCCATGATGATGATTGTTTAGACATATTTTTAATAATTTATTTAGCTATTATAACATTTATTGATTAATTGAAACTAAAAATATTGTTAGTTAACTGTTCATTGCTAATGGTGTAAGTGTTTGTTTTTATTTTTTGCAGGACAAATTTAGGAGGCTGTTAAGTATACTGCCAGATATACATGCGATGGCAGCGCGTGGTGAAGAGCACTTATATTCAAAACACTGTGCCGGCAGTGCACCCACACAAACGTTACTCATGGAAATGTTGCACGCAAAACGAAAGGTGTAATAAAATGCAATGGAAAATGTATAAGGCAACATAAAATGGATTAAACTATTTAAGGGGCGGGTATATAAATAAGTAAAAAAAAACACATAGACAAACACACACAGCTACACACATACACACACACATACAACAAACAAACAAACACAAAAATCATTTAAAGTTGAAAGAAAATTAAATAAAAACAAAATGGTTTTAAACTACAAACAGATAAAATAGATAAAAAGCAAAGCTTAAATAAAAACATAAATAAATAAATAGAAAACTATATTTTTGTGACAATTATAAGATAAAGCTAGAAAAAATATAAAAATAAACAAAAAATTTCAGGCTTTACAAAGACACCTTTTTTAAGGCATACTTTCAGGCATAAAACAAACATACAAAACAAAAATAGTAAACATAATTTCCAATTAAACTTTATAATGTAAAAAACAAAATGGTTTTTGTGGTTATTTATATAAAAAAAAAACAAAACAAAATTATTAAAATAACGATATATATATACAATTATATATTTTCAATTTTGGGGATTCTCTATATATATATATATATCTATACAAGAAAAACACATAAAAACTTTGTTGTTAATTTTAGTAAGTAAAAATATTTTGTGAAAAAGAAAAAACCAGAACATTCAGGTATGTGATGGAAATCGAAAACGAAAACGAGTGAGTTTTTGAAGTCCATTTTAAAGTATTTCTAATCAAATTTTTAAAATTTTTGTTTTAATATTCTCTTTATTAGCAAATTATCTTTATATTTTGTGGGATAAAACTGTTTCAATACAGAAATATTACGAAAAAATTAACTTCTAAAACTGACTCGTTTTCGATTTTCATCACATACCTGATTAAACTAATTGTTATTTTATGTAAATATAGTTTAGTAAGCTAAACTAAAACTAAAACTACTTTATGAAAAAAAGTGAAACAAAAAAAGAAACAACTTTATTTAAACAAATTAAACTAAATTAAAAAAACATCACTAATTAAGTAAAACAAAACCATTTAGCTATAAATAAAACGTTATAAATGTATTTAGATTTTAATTATTATTAATTAATGAAAACAAAACAAACATTAAAATAATAAAACAAATTGTTGCTTGATGTTTAAAATTAAAAACTAAATGTTAAAAAAGAAATTTCGAAAAATAAAGTTACAAAAGATACCACTACAACAAAGAAAAACCAACAACAATTTCAATCAATAAAATCAAACAGCAATTGTTCGTTCTTGTTTTATTATTAAATTTATTAAAAAAAAAAAAAAAAAACAAAAAAATTTAAAACACTAATTAAGTATATTTAAAAACAAACTTTTTAGGGAGTACATACATACATTAAAAAGAAAATGTTAAAAAATTTAAAAAGAAAAAAATGTACCTTAAACTATATTTTAAATATATAAAAATCATAATTAACAACTACAAGTTTAACAAAACTTTTCTGTTAATTTATACTTTGTAAGAGGTTTATTTTTTAAAACGGTTTTTTATTATTATTATTATTTTTATTTTAAATGTTAAACTATTGTTTTAAAATACATATATATAGTTATTATTCATTTATACATTTATACACACATACATATATATATATATATATATAAACATATAAATATGTATATACTTTTGTTATTATAAACAAAACAAAACATTTTATTTACTTTTAATTAATTAATGCGAAAGCAAATTCAAACCATACAATAACTACTACCTTCATAGTTTTTTAAACAAAATTTATTAAACACCACAATTTTAAAACATACAAACATTTTTTAGTTTATAATTAATTATTGTAATTTCTCTTTTTATCATTACTATTACTATTATTATTCTTATGCTGATTTATAAATAATAATTATTATTATTTTTCTTCTTTTTATTATTATTTTAAATTGTTATTTTGATTTATAATTATATTTTTTTATAATTTTCCCTTTTTTAGTTTATTCTAATTTTTTCTTTTTAATCTTATAAAATTTATTATTATATATATTTTGTAAAAAACAAACTTTTGTCTGTAATTTTTATTTTAAAATTGTATAAACAACACAAACAACAACATCAAAAAAGAAATTTTGTCAAACAAACAAGAGAGATACTAAAAAAAATTAAAATAATAAAAAAACAAAATTTGTAAAATCACATCAAATTTTAGCCAGAGATTTTAATTTATTATTTAATTAATTAATTAAAATTACTAAATAACCAGCAGGACAAAGATGTTGTAAAGAGGCCTTCTAGAAGGTCTTATTTTGCAGTCACAAAGACTTTCAGCCGCATTGCAAAATCGTTAAATTTAACATGGCGTGTCCAGATAGATTCAACCATTTGTTCCCAATAAAATATTCGTTCGGACAAAGGTTTTTTTTCATATAAAGTTTGACGCCATACAAGAAAATAATTTTTTACGAACAACTCTTAGCTTGAATTGGTTTAATTTACACTACATTTACATTTTTTTCATACAAATAATAATGCCTTATGTATTTCAATGGCCATCGGCAAAAGCAACTTTTATTTTTTAATCATTTTGAATACGCAATGGTTCGAATTGTTCATACCGTTTCGCAATTGCGGAAAGAAATTGTTGTTGCGGTATTTTTTTGCGGTAACATCTCTACACACACAGTATTGCGGCATGCTGCAGGAATGTATAATTACAAAAGGTGTTTTAAATTAATTTTAAAAATCACATGTATACAAAGTACTGCTTCACGCGTACTTTATACCAAGAACTAAATTTATAGACGCTCTCTTTGTTAATTTTTATTAGTTCTGTTTCACACACTTCAGTTTTAGCTGGCCAATTTTTGTTCAATTCTCGTACTTTTTAATGCATGAAAAAAAAAACAAAAGGAAATAAGAAAATTGACTTCCTTCCCTTCTCATTCAAAAATACTTGCCTTGACTAGTCCGAATTGAAGAGTGTGAAAGCGAATTTACTCGTAAAACAAAGTAAGCAAAATAATGCTTGTTGTTATAATGACAATATACAGTAATAATTGCAAACCCATTCGTGTTTGCTATCATGATTTGTTCACATTCTTTTGAAATGGAATTTTGAATGTGTATGAAAAGCCATCTAGAACGCCTTCTGAGAGAAGGCATAGTGGAATAAATATCGAATCTTCTTCTATAAGGCCTACAAATGGAAGCACTTGCAATTTTTCCCGCTGGGTGGTTAGTAAAAAAATATGTATGTAACACATACTATGATGTTTATATTTGTGTTAGTTTAGCAGCAGAGAGTTTTGTGTATTAAGAGAGAAAATCATAAACATTTAAAAAATTGCATAGCAAGACCTTACTTGCACAAATGCTAGCCAGCAACTGATTTAAGTTTGATCTCTGAGATCACAACAAAGCAAGAAACAAATGTTCATTTTAGTAAAACACTTAAGTATACAAGCACTCACCTTGTATTGTTACACCATGGCAAAGCTATTTCGCCTACGAATTTTTAGGAGAAATTTGTTTTTCATTCATACACAAAATGTTAAAAATCAAATTAAAAAAAACATATAATCGGCATGTGATGGAAATCGATATCGAAAACAAATCAGTTTTGGAACTACATTTTAATGCATTTATAATCTTTTTAAAATTTTTGTTTTAAGATTCTCTTTAGTAGCCCAATATCTTTATATTTTATGTGATAAAAGTTTTCCAATACAGAAATATTACAAAAAATTTACTTCTAAAACTCATTCGTTTTCGATTTCCATCACATGCCTGAATAGTTATTGTTGCATTTTATTAATTTGCATTATAATTTCAAAGTCTGTTAATTTTTTAGTATTTTTTTAATTTTCATGAATTTTTTTTATTTCTTTTAGTAAAAAGATATTTATAAATAATAATATATTATACATATTCCAATTGTTATTAGTGACTGTTATTTATTATTGCCTTATTGCCCTTGACTGTGACGATCTTTGTATTGAATATGCCGAAATGAAAAGAATTATACATGCCCGAGAAAAATATATATTATAGTTCTACGATTTCTATGGAACTCAGGTCCGAGCATTGAGAAGTTGTGCGGTGGTTTTTAATAATAACAATATTTCTTTGTAGATCCATTTTTCGGCTCTGGAGTTACGATTATTATTTTTCGAAATTGACCTATAAATGGTCCACATAAGTAGGTCATGTTATACATCGTTGGAAAGGTCTTTAATTTTTTATTTGAATTTAAAACTGATAAATGATTTCAAAAATGTCAGCCAAACCGACTTAAGCCAGATTTTTTCAGTTCTTCCATCAGCTTTCCAAATTGATTTGTGTTTGTAATTTGAATTATTTTCCATATTTTGTAATTATAAATTTTTTCTTTTTATTTTTACTACATAGGTATTTAAATTGTTTTTCAAATTCTTTTTTGAACATAAAAGAATAGAACACAACACAATACGATACTAAAAAGAACGTCGACAAAATGAAAGGCAACATCGACGTCAATTCAAGTTACAGAATACCAAACAATATCGACAGTCATCGATAAATGGCAATATTGACAACGAGAATACCGATTTTCAACAAACGATGTCGTCTTGTACCGACGACGCCAAACAGAATAAGGGTGAATGTCAACTATCAACTGCAAAAAAGAAAAATGCTTTCAACTGTTTTTTTTTACAAAATTATGAAAAAAAAAATATGAAAAACAAATTTCTCTTGAAAATGAGTAGGCAATATAGTTGTGTGACACACTGTAGTTGAAGGTCATGGCAAAAGGAATGTACATATCGTTGGTATCATGTAGAAAGGCCATAACTCGCTATTTTTTCGAAATTTCTTTTTTTGCGATTCCAATTTATTTAACGCAAATACACCTCCTCACAAAAATTTATTGCAATAGTGTAAAAAATAACGCTTTATATTATTATTATGTTTTTACCTTCTCCTGTAAAGTTTCAAATATGCGAGTTAGGGCCTTTCTACATGAGGCCATCGATATGTACATTCCTTTTGCCATATGTATGTATGCTCTTTAGAGCACAACTGCCTGAAGACAACGAAAGTTAACAATGCTCTAGTTTACTCTGAACAGTAATCAATGACGACAAAGGGCTGATAAGTTTATTACTATTGTTAATAGAATTTTTCTTACTTTAAAAATATCTGAAGCTATATTTCCCAAGAAATCAGCTCAGTAACTAGAATCCATTACGAATTATTACAAATTGTCATTGTTTGAAGAAAGCTAAATACGAGTATCACGCAGACTGGAAATTCCCCATTCAAACACAAGTTGTTATACTCAGCTCACCACTAGTAGTATTTTCTGTCCGGCAAATTTTTCAAGTTTACATACATACACACATATGTAATTCAACTACAAGTGGTTTTCATTTAAAGAATTCTATTCTAAAACTACTTTGTGGTGTCACAACAATGTTTCAATTAACATCTTTTTAACGTTATATTGCACATATTGTGTTATCATTGTTATGGAATTAACTTAAAACTATGGTATTAACTAAATACCGAGGACACTACTAGACAAACAATTAAACTTTCTTTGTAATTAATTGCAACAATTAAATTAAAAAAGAAACACAACTGAGACGAACAACGAATTTTTGGTTGCAAATATTCGTCGCCAAAAATAAAACACATTAGTGTATAAATACACACAATATTGGCGTCTGTTGAATTCGTCATATGCGGCGAATACTAAAATAGATTCTATTTACATATATTTCTTAAGTCGGCGAACGAAAAGGAGTGACCATGTTTCGTTTTAGTTTTTAATGTTTTAGTAAATAATTTTTATTTTAATTATTGTTTAATTCTTTACTTTATGTAATTTAATATAAATATACAAAGTAGATAACTATAAAAATTGTTTTTACCTGTGTTTTTGTTAATGTTTATTTTTATATTTATATATGTATGTAAATTCATTCCTGATTCATTCCCTACTTTAAAAAAAAAACACAGAAAATTCAAATTTAATGGGGAATGTATATTATCATTTGAAAGACCATTCTTTGGCGTTTATTTTTTTGAAGATTATGTCTATCAAATGTTGGCCGTTGCAGATGGTATAACCGTTGTGTCCAATTTTCGTTCGCGCATTTCGACTGGTAACTGGCGAATGACACGCGTGATGTTTTCCTCCAAGGCCTGAATCGAAGCGGTTTTGTTCGCGTAAACTTTAGACTTTACTCGTACATATCCCCACACGAAAAAGTCTAACGGTGTGATATCACACGATCTTGGTGGCCAATCGACCGGCCCAAAACGTGAAATCCAATAAATCCATTGATTGATGCGATGTGTGGGAAGTGCGCCGTCTTGCTGAAATCAAATGCCGCCGAGATCACTAGCTTCAATTTCAGGCATCAAATAGTCGGTTATCATGGCGCGATAACGGTCACTATTGACGGTTACGTTCGCACAGTATACTCTCAGCTACGGCCGCTATATTTTCTTCACAGCGTGCTGGACGTGGTCTATTTGGTCGAATATCATTCAATAATGAATGCTGGGTCGCAAAATGGGTGATAGTTTTGCTATTCGCCAATTATGTTGACCATAAAGTTGAGCGAAGTGCACGAAACACATTCCTCACAGAACGTGAATTTTCGTAATAAAGTTGAACGATTTGTAAACATTGTTCAGGCGTAGTAAGTCTTTCCATTATGAGATGCCAAACAATACTAAACAAAAATAACATGACACGCCTCACACGTGATCTGTCAAAAAAGGCTATTGAAAAAAGTATCTCTACTTGAATCACCCTTTATATATATATTTTTTTTAAATATGTTCACACTCTCTATCAGCTGTTATACGAAAACAAAAACATTATTTTTTTAACATTGAATTTTAATGTAGGAAAATGTGAAAAGGGAACAAATTTCATGTGGAATTTTTATTCACGATAGGGGTGTATGTTTTTGCCGTTATTGTGCTTAATGCGACAAATTGTCACTGTCTTTTTCGTCCTGTTGAGCAAAATTCGTCGTTCGTCCCAATTGTGTTACGAGCATAAAAAATTTGTAAGAAACAAAAAACAATACAAGTGTTAAGTTCTATTAAATGAAAAAAATATTGAAAAATCTCTAACAAACGTTTACTTTTATTCGAAATTATCCATTTTTTAATATTTAATTTTATTTTATTATTATTTGTTTCATAATTTGTTTTAAGCCTATCACAAATTTTAAAGAAATCATTACAAATAATAGAAAATTGAGTACCTTATAGATGAAAGAAAAAAAAAACATTACAAAATTTGTTTCTAAAACAAAACCAATATAAAAATTGTAAATTTTAATAAGTTAATGTAAATAGTTTAAAAAGTTACATAAATAATATATTAAAGGACTTAACGATTTTACACAATTACTTAAGAAATGTTTTAAAATTAGTAAGGACATTCAAAACAAATTAATCAATCAATCAAACATATAAAGGCTGACTCAAAATTTATGAAAAATTTGTAATTATGAGAAAACACCGATTTTTACTTCAGATTGAATGCTAAGGATCACAAAGAATAGCATTATTTATGGTTTAAAATATCTTGCAAATGACCTGGTCGCTATTCCACAAAACAACTTATCAGCTTTTTACTTTACACTTATGCAATTTTCCGTCAATTTGCCAAACTTTATGTTTCTCAGAACTATACAATTTGATAAGTTGAAATTGATAAGTGTAATTTGCAAAGTTTTTGAAATTTTTATATTCTCTGTTCCATTTACGTTCTTTTGTAAATAGTGCAAAGTTAATATTTAATATAGTAATTTGCAAAGATTTTGCAAATAAAGGTAATTATGCTGTTTCGCTCCACATAAACTGTAAATTCTGTTGTTGCAAAGCAAATTTTGATAAGTTTGTTAAAAATTTCAAAGGTTTGATTATAGCGAAAACGCGGTTATAAGAAGAAATTATAAAGACCGAATTAATTTTTCAGGACTACAAAACTTTAATTTTAAAGAGTGCTTTCGTTTAAATCAAATCCAAGTTGATTTTTTTTAAATTAGAGAAATATAATATGGAAATACATAATATAGAGAAACATTTAAAACACAATACGGCTGAAAATCAACTGCTACTGTGCTGGCATTGACCAGAACCATGATGTATGATGGCATGGTGTTTGCAGGAGGATCCATAGAGTTGGCGTCGTTATAATAGACGTTTAATTTCAAAACACTTTGCCGTGGCCTGATGACGTCTGTGGTATTGCTGAAAAGTTTTTTTATGATGGGTGGATTGCCTTGTGTTTATGTGTAACGCAAAGTGAAATATAATAAGACAGAAATGCAAAGATGATTAAATGCTTGGTGGAACACTTTGCAGGAGAGCACAAAGTTTCTGCAAGAATTTTCTAAGTGCAAAATGAGCTATGCAAAAAATATTGTGAAACAGAAACAATAATCTCTCTGGAAAAAAAATGTAAGTTGATAAGTGCAAAGTGAAAAGTTGATAAATTGTTAGTGGAATAGGACCCTTTACTTCTTAGCTGGCACCAGGCATTGAAAAGTTGTTACAAACGTATTATTCTTGATACTATTTCATATTCAAAAGTACTGTAGTACTTCCATGACTTATTTTGAAACTTTCAAACAATTCTCAATATTTTATGCAACAGACTAATTTACATACTTTACATATTACTTTATATTTGGAATGATTTTCTGTTAGTATCATGGTATTTTGCAGACTTTATTTTGACGATCAAGTCCTGTTGAAAATGGTAAAAATCGGCCCACGATTTCTCATAGCCTCCATACAAAGATCTTCCCAAAAATTTGGCTCTATGGTACATAAATGCCAGGAGAAAAGCAGTATCCATACGAAATTCAGCAAAGAAATTCAAGTTTCATGCTAAGAAAAATCTTAAAATTATATTTTGTTTACATTAGTCCATATTTAAATCTTTTTTGAGTTTTGGGGACACTCATTATCTTTGCACAGTTAGGAACCACATTATTGAGACAGGTTTGAGGAGATATTGATTGATTTCAACAGAAACGCCTCTTAATTAAGAAAGGACTCAACATTTAAGCTATTGTTAACGCAAATTCTTTATTTTAAAACATTAAGCGTTTATTTATTTGAAAATGTTAAACAAATCTTTGTCTACATTAAATTATTTATTTTAAAATATAGACAAGATTTATATACAAAAGTTATTTAAAATTAACTTTATATATAAAATGATTGAAAATGTTATTTAAATAACGAAAATAATTGAAAATTTACCTAAACAATTATATTTTATTTTCGAGATTAAGGTCTAATATTGTTTTTATTTTTATTTTATATTTATTACGATATTTCGCTACAACAATGTGTAGCATCTTCAGGGAAACAATAACAAAATTTTTAATTAAATTAATTGTTTAATAAATAAAAAGGTCGAGCAATCAGTAAAATAATTGAAAATTTACCTCTTAATATTTAAAAATGGTCTTTATATTCGAAAAATATTCACAGTACATATACACTTTATTTAGAAATTATTGTACATTTTCTTTATTCTGCAAAATTTTCTTTAATATTCGAAAATAATAAAACAGTTTCAAAGGATAATAACAAAGGAAAAACGTTTTCTAATTCATTAGTTAAAAATTATTGAAAAGTTTATTTTTTCCAGAAAGTTTAATTATATTCGAAATTTATTGAAAATCAAATTCTTTATTTTAAAAGAATTTAAAATTAGGTATTTTTTATTCGAAAATTATTGAAAAGTTGCTTAATATTTGAAAATAATTTCGGTAATTATTGAACATTTTCTTTATGTTGGAACTTGCCCTGCAAAACTCTGCATAAAACACTAGTTTTTATTCAATTCATAAAAAATCCAATCTTCAGTTCAAGCTTCTTTATGAAAAATCGCTAAGTCCTTTAAGATCTAAAAAAACACAAATCAAACCATGAAACCATTTCAGGAGCGCACCTTTCAAAACAAACAAAAGAGTAATGTATATAAATGTTATATGTTTCATAAAATCAATAATTTAATAATTGAAAAATATTTAAAAAAAAACAAAACAAATTTCTAACCCTAGAACAAAAAAAAAACAAGAAACTAAATAATTTATTTTTGTGTTCACTTTAGAAATCTTAAAAAGAAATATATGTATGTATATGATAAAACAAAACTTGTAAATGTGTGTAAAAATCAATGTAAATTTAATAGATTATAATATATTAATATAAATATTTATTAAACAAAAATATTTTAACTAAAAGAAATTATACTATATATATACAAATAAACAAAACAGCAAAAAGTTAAAAATAAAATAACGAAAATACAAAACAAAAACATTTTCAAAGTTAATTTTAAAACCCCACTAAAATATATGCTAAAATAAAGCAAATTGTTTAAAACAAGGAAACATTAAAATGCCTATAAAAACATAAAACAAGGTGGTATTTTAGAGTGTTATAAAAATTTTTCTATTTACCCAGTTCTAAAGCTATTTGTCCACGATCGTCAGATATCGTGTACATTGTAAGACAAAAATATTGTCAGACATCTAACAATCGTGTAAACACACAATTTTGTCATTGTTTTAAGACAATTGTCAAACACTTTTCATTGTCATATGTGCAAAGTTTATGCATCTGCCAATGGCAGCATTGTCATAGAAATTATTTCTAAATGCAAATCTGTATATACATAAATAAACAAACAACTCTGCATTGATAAAATATTTTAAAAAAAGTAGAAGAAAATTAAAGTGTGCATTAGAACATAAGCAGATAAAATGGTTCCAATTGCTCTTTTTTTTTCTTGACAATATTTAAAATTTTTAAACACACACACTCAGAGCTGCAAAACGAATTTGACAATGCCACAAAACAATCAGACAACCGTGTGAACTGACAATTTCAGTTGGCAGTAAATTCATTGTGTGACAATTGTGTGCAAATGAAATTATTAGTTTTCTTACAATCGTCTAAACTGACAATTTACCTTTTGCTAAAAATTTTTCAATGTCAGTACATTGCTAGCATATTGCTAGATATGACAACGTTGTAATATCTGACGATCGTGGACACATAGCTTTAGCCTGTATAATAAAATGCAACCCTGTTTTATAACTACATTTTTGATTTGTTTACCTAATGTTCTCTTTCCCTTTTTGCGACAACTTCCTGCCACCTTCTCTTTCTCTTTCCCAAAAAACAGAAATGTCAACAAATTGTTGAACACCGTTTATATGTATATAGTCAGTATATAAAAATATATACATATATTTATGTACATTACATTCAACCGATTTAAAATTAATAATAATAATTGTATGTATTTAAACAAATTAATAAATATATTTATTTCTTAAGGAAAAATAAAACAAAACAAAAATGTAACCTGTTGAATGAAATTGAAAAGTGATTTTTTGTAAGTGATAAGAATTTACGAGTCTAGTGATGAAGATAAAGAAAACAAAAAAAAAAAAAAAACAAAGCAAACCAGAGTTATTTAGAATTAGTAACAAAATGTATAAATTATAATTAATTAATAAATATATAAATATTTAAAATAAAAAAACAAGGACAAAAAGCTTAAAGTACAGAAACAAACAAACAAAAACTTAGTTTTATCTTTAAAAGAAACTTGTATAATTTTAAATTGAATTCAATAAAAATTCGTTCATTTTAGTTTCTTAAATTTAAGTTATTATAATTGTATGTATTAACTAAATAATTAAATTAAAGGTTATAAAGAGTAAAACGTATAAACAAATTAAAATAAAATGTTATTTTATTTCAAAATTTTATTTTTTCATCTCATAATCTAATGTTTCAAAAACATTTTGTAATAATAATGAAAAGAATAACAAAAACAAAAATAAACAAACACATTTTGATTCATTTAAGAAAAGAAAGAAAAATATATAAGAAAAAAAATTAATAATCGTAAAATGGTTTTATTTGAGTTTAAGCTTTATGGTTTTAATACTGTTTTATGAATTTGTGTATAATCTAATCAATAAGACTTGCAACATGTGAACCCGATATTAAAGGGGTAGTTCTGGACACTATAAAAATGTTAGTTCGTTTTCACACGTTTCAATTCTGACTCTTCAAGGCAAGTATTTTTGGATGAGAAAGGAAAAGAGAATATCACCTGCTCTGCAAACTTGTTTTAAATCGGTAAGTGCTTTTTTACACTTTTCAGCCTTAGCTGAATTTTCTTATTTGAGATTATGGCATACGATATCGAGCAAGAAATTTAATACATTTTATCATAATTTCGATCTCTAAATCATTTTTCGATACGATAGCTCATTCGATCACGAATGCGGTAATTTGGCCCCTGTTTTTGTTCAATTCTTTTTTTAAACCTACAATTTCATTCACATGTGTATCTTAAATCTTCGTGCTTTTTACAATCAAGTTTCTACTTTTTCATGCAAAAACCACTACGAAAACAAAAAATCTTGTCGGGGAAATACAAATTTCGCAAAAATCCATTCCTTGCATTATCAAAGACGATTTGTGACTCAGCTCATTCAAGCGACACTCTGGAAACCTGCTCACGGACGCACTAAAGGAAAAAACGGAAGCCAAAATCGAAAGCGTTATTCAGCCGGTACGCAAAGAATACTCAGACAAATTCTGTTTACTAACAAGAAAATATTCACCGTAGAAGAATCGTTCAATAAACAGAACGATCGTGTGTATCCTCGGTCATCCAGAGAAGAATCCAAACTTTGAAACAAGGGATGAAATTAATTCCGTTTTTTGCTTCTATTGAAAAAGCAAAACGAAATTTTTTTCGGAATGAAACCACTTTTAATTTGATATGTGGAATTGTAATTTCAAGCATTTCTAGGTTTCATTCCGAAGAAATATTTCGTTTTACTTTTTCTATAGAAGTAAAATACGGAATTAATTCCACTTCCGAACTTTATCGCGGGGATGTTAAAAGTAAGTACTGCCTTTAACGAACTTTTCAATTTAACGAACCGGACTGACAATACTATAAGTTCGTTAAATTGCGAAACTCTTCTACATTGAAATAACATTTCAACCTAACCTGGTTATTTCAATAATAATACATAATACCTTCTGTTACTGAAAGAGCACTAAATTGCTTAAGAATAAAGAGAAACTAACATACACACACAGTGTGACCATTTTGGCATTTTAGCAGCTAGATTTAGCATTTTTTTATTCTGATTTAGCTGCAAATTTTCGATTTAGCATTTGGCATTTTTATACCCTTCACCATCGTGAGAAGGGTATATATAAGTTTGTCATTCCGTGTGTAATTTCCACAAAAAATTTTCCGACCCTATAAAGTATATATAGGGTTTTCCAATAAGGACTTGACAACTTTTTTTAAATCGATTGTAACGTGTGCTGTGTGGCTTGTGGCACCGTCTTGTTGAAACCACATGTCATCCAAGTCCATGTGGTCCAATTCGGGCCAAAAATAATCGCTAATCATTGCGCGATAACGATCGCCATTCACAGTAACGTGACGATCGTTATTGTCGACGAAAAAATATGGCCCAATGACGCCGCCGGCATGCAAAGCGCACCAAACAGTAATTTTTTGTGGATGAAGTGGTGATTCGTGAAGCACATGTGGATTTTCAGCAGACCAATAACGCATATTTTGCTTATTGACGAACCCATTGAGCCAAAAATGAGCTTCGTCACTGAAGATGATTTTGCGATGAAATTCATCATCTTGGTGCATCTTCTCCAGAGCCCAATCGGAGAACGTACGTCGACTCAAATGGTCCATCGGCTTCAATTCTTGAGTCAGCTTAATCTTGTATGGGTGTAAACCCAGATCCTTACGTAAAATTCGCCATAAAGTGGTCTTGGGGATGCCCAGTTCTTGAGAACGCCGCGGAATCGACTGATTTGAATCGTTTGCTACGGACGCCTGAACGGCAGCGATATTTTCGGAACTTCGACCAGGCCGTTGTCTCACTGGCACGACAGCATCACACAATGAATATGTAGACTCAAATTTTTGCACTAAACTTGTTATTGCTTGTCTACTAGGGCGAGAATTACGACCGAAAATTGGAGTTAACGCTCTTAAAGTTGCGGTCACCGACTCCGAATTTCGGTAGTACATTTTTATAATTTCCAAACGTTGTTCCTTCGTGTACTTTACCATAACGAAAATGTTAAGTTTACTGAAAAAAAAGAAAGCAACAATTAGATGATCAGTGAAATAGTGCGTTCACAATTTAAATTCAGAGTTGTCAAGTAGCTATTAGAAAACCCGTTATATTCTGGATCCTTATAGATAGCGAAGTCGATTACGACATGTCCGTCTGTCTGTCTGTCTGTCTGTTGAAATCAGTATTTTGAAGTCCCCAGATATACTCGGGATCCAAACCTTCAATAATTCTGTCAGAAGTGCTTTCGAGAAGTTTGATATTTCAAATCAGCAAAATCGGTTTAGGTCAACCAGAGTTATGAACCAATATGTGAGACCACCTCTATAAAAATTTGATATTTTTCGTCCATTTTATTGCAATATTTTGAAATATATTGGAGATAATACTATGAAATTTTGTATACGTTGTTTGTATGACAAAAGAAGAAAATGTGCGGAAAATAGTAAGAATCGGTCCATGATTTCTCATAGCCCCCATGCAAATATATATATTCCCGAAATATGGCTTAATGATAAATAAATGCCTATAAAATAGGGATATCAAGACAAAATTCAGCTAAAATAAGTTTTACACAAAAAGAAATCGCAAAACGAAATTTTTTTTAGTTCGGTCCATGTTTGACCATAGACCCCATATAAAGTCCACTTCCAAAATTCATTTAAATACGTATAAAACAGATATGAATAATGCTAAACGGCTAAAATTTGACATAAATACTCTTTATAGACAAATAAATTGTTGTACTAAATTTTATGGTGGTCGGCCCAAAATTGGTCATATCCCCCATACAAAAATCTTCCCGAAATATTGCTCAATTATACATAAATGCCTATAAAATTTGAATATCACGACAAAATTCAGCAAAAATAAGTTTTATGCAAAAAGAAATCGCAAAACGAAATTTTTTTTAGTTCGGTCCATGTTTGACCATAGACCCCATATAAAGTCCACTTCCAAAATTTATTTAAATACGCATAAAACAGATATAAATAATGTTAAACGGCTAAAATTTGACATAAATACTCTTTATAGGCAAATAAATTGTTGTACTAAATTTTATGGTAGTCGGCCCAGAACTGGTCATAGCTCCCATACAAGGACCACATCTGAAAAAGACATTTTTCTCTATATATATTGTATAAATATCGGTACCGACTCAAAACTTTGCACAGATCATTTTAATATATACAAAAATCATTCCACAAAATTTTGTTAATTTCGGTCTATTTTTAACCGTATGCCCCATATAAAGCCCTCTTCGGAAAATCACTTTAATACTCATAAATCGCTTATAAATAAGGGTACCAATCCAAAATTTTACACGGATCATTTACATACATGCCTAAATCAAACTGCTGGATTTTGAGAATATCGGTCCATATTTGACTATATCCCACACATAAGGTCCACTCTCGAAATCCACGTTAATACTAATATATATCGTATATATAGCGTTATTATGTTGAAATTCGACGTGAAATATCCTCATATGCATGAAAATAACTGTTCCAAAATTTAAGAAGATCGGCCCATAATTTGCCATAGCTGCCATATAAGAACCATTTCCAAAAAAAAAATAAATTCGGGTCAAAAAATATTTTTTTCGGATTTAACGCATATTCGGTCTATATTTTATAATCATGATATATATCGTTGGAAAGGTATTTTTAATACCTTTTATTTAGTGTGTTACAAATTATCAAGCACCCAGTAGTTCCCGAGATATAGGCCTATATATTTTCAACTTTACGGGCCCGCCCCTTCGAAAATAGGCGTGACCGCCAAAAAATTTTTTTTTGCTGGTATCTCCTCTAAAAGCCCTATTTCATTTTGTTTTTTTTTTTTTTTTTTGAGCAAAATCACTAAAATCGAATTGTACCCCTTTTTTATACTTTGTTTGTTTTTTATACTCTGTTTGTTAAGTTACACTCAAGATTATTATGAACATCAGACAGACTCTGTAAATTATGGTAAGAATTGGTAATTAAATCAATTAAAAATGGTGAAAATTAGACAAAATTTTAAAATATTAAACATAAATTATGTTGGTCGTAAAATTGTCTTTCAAACAATATATCAAATACTAATAAAATTTGCACTAAGACTGAATAGAAAACACAGAATTAGGATATGCTAGTCTAGTGTAGTTTCTGTATTTCTTATTACGCTTAGGTGAAGGGTATTTAAGATTCGGCACAGCCGAATATAGCACTCTTACTTTTTTATACTCTGTTTGTTTTTTATACTCTGTTTGTTAAGTTACACTCAAGATTATTATGAACATCAGACAGACTCTGTAAATTATGGTAAGAATTGGTAATTAAATCAATTAAATATGGTGAAAATTAGACAAAATTTTAAAATATTTAACATAAATTATGTTGGTCGTAAAATTGTCTTTCAAACAATATATCAAATACTAATAAAATTTGCACTAAGACTGAATAGAAAACACAGAATTAGGATATGCTAGTCTAGTGTAGTTTCTGTATTTCTTATTACGCTTAGGTGAAGGGTATTTAAGATTCGGCACAGCCGAATATAGCACTCTTGCTTGTTTAATAATTTGTTTAGCATTTTCTAGCTTCAATTTATTTTTCATTTTTACCTCTGTTACATAAAATTAAAATATACCTACACCATATTTTAATTATGATTTTGAAAATTTTTTGAAAATAAGAACAAATATAAATTCTGAAACTGAAAAATAAATTAGAATAATATGTAGAAACTTCATAGCAGAGTTACGGCAAAGATTACCCAAAAATTTGTTAAGTTTAAAGTATATTAACTTTTTTGCTGTTGACAATATTTTAAAAATAAATATGTAAAAGTAAACTATATGGCAAAATCAGAACTCAACTATTAAGTTTTGGATACAAGTTTATGAATACAGGAATGCTGTGAATGAAAATCCCTTCAAGGAATTGTCCGATTTTGTTATGAAATATTTAGTTTTGCCATTTAGTAATGCAGAAAGAAGTTGAACATGTATTTAGCGGAATGAATTTTTTGAAAAATAAAATAAGAAATAGAATGATATTAAATACAATGAATTCACTCCTCTATATAAGATGTGGATTGAAAAGATTGAATAATTGCTGCCAAAGTTTTCAAATAACTAAAGAATTAATCCAAAAATGTGATACAAATACATATAATTATTATAACAAAGCCCTCAGAAAGTGAAGAATGCACTTTTGATGAAGTATTTAATATGTGGCCAAAAGTTGTTATTTTTGTTTAAACTAATTTATTTGTGAAGTAAATACAAATGCTTTTAAACATATAAAATACATAAAATGTTACATGAAATGTTACATGAATTAATGGTCGCTTTTGTCCAAAATTCTTTTATGTATTTATATATATTGACATACATATCTATTTGCATATAAATGTATAAAGACTGAAAGATATATATTTTTAATTTTTGTTTTATAATTCTAATTTACGATTTTTTAGGAGAATAAATAATTTGTTTTATTTTTGAGTTCGATGTGGTTTTATTTATGTATATAATCAAACATAATTTGTAGAAACAGCGGTACAAATAGCATTTTAGTATTTTTTTGGCATTTAAAAATCCATTTAGCATTATTTTGGATAGGATTTAGCTGCAAAAATGTTTGAGACCTGGTCACACTGTACACACATGAAAATTATATCACTAATTGATAGATAATGTATTTTCAATTTATTAGAGAAACTATCTAAAAATAAATACACACTCAACGATTTTGAATGGCGAACATGTGCTGTATTGGTAAACTAATACCGATCTCATCTGAAAAACACTGGAGAAACCTGATTAAATAGTTTTATGTTGAACACGACAAATAACCATAAGTACGAGTACTTAGAGTAGACGAGTACAAAAACCAAAGAGTCCATTGTATATGAAAATAAACACTAACACTAACAACAATAACAACAATTACTGTCAGAAAACGAAGAAGAGTAAGAATTTGTATTTTTTGTATCGTTGCTTGAAGTTTATCGATGATTATAAATAAAAGTCGTTTGACGATAGAACATACAACAGCTGGGGAATTTTTCAATTCCAGTTTCAGTTTGTGGGAAACACTCTTAACTAACACAGTTAACTGTTGATAATAAAATTGATTAAAAAAGTTGTGTGTTTTTGAATTCCGGTGCTAAAAAACTAAGAAATTAATTGAAGAAAAGAAATAAATTTTAAAAATATAAAAGAAAAATCTTTTTTCTAGATTTTGAAAAAGTAGTTTTAAAAATAACTAATTCAAAAAATGAATGCAATTATATTTCTCATCTCAATAATATTGGGCTATGTGGGTTATTATTTATATAAATCCATTAAAAGGCCAGCAAATTATCCACCAGGTGAGTTATAAATTAAAATAAAGGATTTTAAATTTACAAATAAAAAAAAAATAAATCAATTCAAAAGTTCGTTTTCCATATAAGCAGGTTCCTTTACACTTACACCAATACCTCACTTTGCGGCAATGTTACGTTACAAAAAAAAAAAAAACACGACGCAAAGTGAATTAAGATTTTCTATAGCAAACCATGTAAGGATCGAACATAGGTTCTACGGTTACGAATATACTAAGTCGTTGGCTTTCCTTTACAAAAAATTTATCAAATATTTGCTGTCGTTTCCTTCTCGTTGGATACTGCTTAATGATTCTCCATTTCGATCATCAAAGCACTCCTTGTACGGGTCATCGTTTCAGCATCCAATGATATTGCAGATTTTGCAAAAAACCCAAAACAACGCAACCTCGAAAATGTAACGACGCAGAGTGAAAATTAGTATTAATTAAGCAGCGACGCAACTTCGAAAAAATGCAAAACGAAGCGATGTATTGATGTAAATTGTATATAATTACTTAAAAAATATTTTTGTATGTATGTACTATACTATATTTATTTACTATTCATAATTTTCTTAATTTTTTTATGCAAATTTTTTGATTGACTTGCCTGACATTTGATTTGGCCAATTGTTTATGTTAAATTCTTTAGACAGACGACATTGTAATTTGTTTAAGACAGTAGCGTGTTTCTAAATAAGATCGCTTGTCTCTGGTACACTTACATTTATAGGGGTATTTCCTAAATTGAAAATAAAAAAGATTTATGGTCATGCAACCATAAACTTTTTAATTACAGTGGGAAGCAAAACTGTCCGTATGTTTTGCATTAAAAAATAAGGTATGTAGCTTTAATCACGGTCCTTAATAGGCTTCAATCGTGGAATAATTATTTTGCAACAAATTTATCACATTGTTTTCAATATCAGTTGCCGTCTTGCTCTTTTTTATAGATCTTTTAATTTTTTATTTAAAAATCAAGTTAATCACTTCACAGGTCGAGCAGTAATACACAAATAGAGCAATAAAAGCTTGATAACGAGATCGCATCAAACAGACAAACCAACGGGTTAAATACCGTTACATTTTAACAGAGCAATATCGTGACAATATTTATTTCTTGTACTGTGCAAAAGTGTCCGAATATTGATTTTTTTTAAGCAATTTATGTGAGTTTTTGTGCTTTATAATTTAGAATAAAGTTCAATGAAATAAAAAATGCAAATATATGATAATATACCTATACATATTTGTATTATTTTCATTGCCTTACTTTTTTAATGCAAAACATCCAGACAGTTTTGCTTCCCACTGTACATATTTTATTATTATATATGTAAGTTGAAAAGCAAAGACAAATTAAAAGATTTTTAATACACTGCGGTTCATCAGGATAGAACCAACACATTTTAAAGCAAAAAACTGTATGAATTGCAAATACAGATAGAATAAAACAATTTGGTTTTGCAGACAAATAGTTGATACTGTAAATGATAATTTAAACACAAAAAATAATATAAAAATGGATTATAACGGTACTTTTTCTAATTTTTTGTAGTCAAGTATAAAATTTTTCATTTATTTTTTGTTTCAACAGAATAGAACCACATGCATTCTTTACTTAAATCAGTAGATGGGTTGTAATAAAGATTTATAAAAACCAAATAAAATTAAAATTACAGTGACTGCAGTTAGCTAAATCAATATGGGAAGAAAAAGTTCTTTAAATTCGTTAGAAATGGTAAGAATTCATGTTTTCTACAATTCATTATGTTTTCTACAAAATTATTTGTTCATTTCTTACTGATTTAAATGTGGAAACAAAACTAATATTAATGCCCCTATTGCCGTTCTCAACTCAACTAAGTTTGGTCGTCTGTCAGTCAACCCGACTTTAACTCAATCAAATTATTTTTTGGTATTGTGTGACACAACGATTTTTAGTTGTAATTGTTATGGCGTTGCCGACATGAAATATCGATTTCATGTTGCCGACATGAAATATCGATTTCATGTTGCCGACATGAAATATCGATTTCATGTTGCCGACATGAAATATCGATTTCATGTTGGCAACACCATGCATTTTATTTGTAAAGTGAAGAAAAAAAAAACGCAAAAAAGTTTTATAAAATAAAAAGAATGGATTTAAGTGTGGATTATTTTTTGAAGACGAAAATCATGACGCTAATACAAATGTTCTACGTATACGTAGAAAAATACGCGATGATTCCAATCCTCTTGAGCTACCCAGTGCGAAGTAAGAAATTTCCAAAATAAGTAACAAATATGTTTGTATAATAAGTATTATTTTTCATAGAGGCAATTTTCTTTTGCTTAATTTGTAAAAGCTGCTTGTTTATTTCATAATTTTTATAACTGTTTTTCTCCAAATCCTTAATACGTTTTTAAAGTTTAGCTTGTGTCTCGCATTGTTTTCTCAGAAGTTCCAGACGCTCTTGTTCTGGTGGTTTTTTTCTTTTCTTGGCTGATGTGTTTATTATCTCAGTTTCATTTGTAAAGATTTGTTCCATGTCGAGATTTTGAGGAGTTTCTAAAGCCGGATTTGTTGACGGACCAACGTTTTCAACGCCTAAAGTGTGTCCAGATGGTGCTACTTGGTCATTTAGTGATAACAGCTGGGACACGCAATCCTCAAGTACATTAAGCGGAATTTCTTGTGAAGGAACACCACCTGCTGTTTGTTGGTTTTATTTATTATTAGCAAGTTTTTTTTAATACTTGCTTTGTAATGAATCCAAACCTATATGAAGTAAAAATTCTAATAAAATGTCTGTTTACAATAATTAAGATGTCATATACTTACACGTTGCCATTCGAAGGATGTTCTTGTAGGTGGGCCCAAGCTATTCAATTCTATTGTAAATCCTTCCCACGCTTCCTTACACTGAGTTTTAGTCATCTCAAATTTTTGCTTTCCTTTAGCAAGTTCTGGATTTTTTTTCCATCAGCTGCACAAGTCGCTCAAATTGGGCTTTGGTTGTTATTTTGACTGTCCTGCGTATGTGTATTAATCATTTAATTAATTATTGCCCCTATTGCCGTTCTCAACTCAACTAAGTTTGGTCGTCTGTCAGTCAACCCGACTTTAACTCTACATTAACTCTACTACATATAAGTTGTGAATGGCAATACCGATTTATGAAAGACGACCAAATTATTAAAAAAGTTGTGAACCGCAATAGGGGCATATATTAAGATCAAAAAACACCTATACTTACGATTTTTCCACTTTTTTTTATCTTTTTTGTATTATTTTTTTAAAGGAAATGTATTAAAAATTTTATTTAAATCTATAACCGACAAAGACTCAACTGCTAATAAGCAGTTGTGTATATTTATCGTTTTTGTCAACCAAACTCATCCAAAATGGTGAACCGCAATACTATTAAACACAACCAAAAAATCAGCAGCACAACCAAAAAGTCAACTACATTTAAGTTGTGAATGGCAATACCGATTTATGAAAGACGACCAAATTATTAAAAAAGTTGTGAACCGCAATAGGGGCATAAATTACATACTAAATTATATGGTCGGTCAAGCCCGACCATATAATACCCTACACCCAGTATATGTATAAAACAGTTTTTCAGAAATGGTCGTTATATGGGAGATATAATCTATTGTGGACCGATCATCCAAAAAACATTTTTGCAATATTACTGTTTTTTATTCGTTAAACTTTGTATAGACGGTTGTCAGATCTTACAACGTTATCCGAAAAATGTTCAGAAAATGTCAAAATATTTGTCTTCCAACGTTGTAAGAAAAATAATTGACAATTTACCCTTTGCTAACAATTTTTCAATGTCAGCACATTGTTAGATCTGACAACATTGCATGATCTGACAACCGTCTATACATAGCTTAAGACTGTAGCCACTCACTTTGAGTGGCCCTGTTTCTTCTATTTATACACTGCCATCATTTCTAGTAGTAGATATGGTTCGGAGCCAACATAATAGAAACCTCTTGTCTATAATGTTCAGCCAAAGTCTTTAAAATTGAATGTTGTCAAATTCCACAACTATTTTAATAACAGCGTGTTATCAACAAAGTTAGTAAATTGAAATTACATAATTCTTATCAAATGGTTTAATGAAATCAATTGCTGATATTTTTAATTCTAAAGAAAGATTTTTGTGAATTAAGTAATAATTGAATTAATTCATTCACAGCTCTGCTAGTAGTCCTTCATTATACTAAGGCAAAAAAACGTTTTCTCTCAATATTCTTATTAAGAATTAACATTAAAAAGTTTTATTATTTATTTTACGTAGCATTTTATAATCAATTCTTATTCACATCATGTTAAAACTAAAATTTTCTTAAAATCTTTTCAATTTAAGGTCCCGATTTTGTACCCTGGGTTGGCAATACCATACAATTGCGCAAAGAAGCTGTAGCAGCTGGTGGACAACACAAAGCTTTTGAAAATTGGTCTAAACGCTATAATTCCAATATATTGGGTCTCAAACTGGGCCGTGAATTGGTAGTGGTAGCCCTTTCATATCCCCTGGTCAAAGAAGTACATTTGCAAGAGGTTTTCGAGGGTAGACCCGACACCTTCTTCCTGAGATTGCGCACCATGGGCACCCGCAAGGGCATTACTTGTACTGATGGCACTTTGTGGTATGAACATCGTAATTTTGCCATGAAACAAATGCGTCACGTGGGCTATGGACGCACACAAATGGAGCAGCATATAGAAAAGGAAACCGATAGTTTATTACAATTCATAGAAGAGTTTAAGGGACAACCGGTATGGCCGGGTTCATTTTTGGCCCAGAGTGTCATAAATGTACTGTGGTCCATGACGGCGGGTAAACGTTTCAAACGAGATGACAAACGTTTGGTAAAACTATTGGACTTAATGAATCGTCGATCAAAAGTATTTGATATGTCGGGCGGTGTTTTAACACAATTTCCCTGGTTAAGATTTGTGGCACCCGATAAAACGGGTTACAACTTGATATGTCAATTAAACAATGAATTGTTTAATTTCTTTATGGAAACCATAAATGAACACAAGGCCACTTTGACTAAGGAGAATGCCGATAATGATCTCATTTATGCCTATATAAGGGAAATGCAACAGGAAACCAATAAGGCTAATGAAAATTCCACCTTCAATGAAACACAACTTACCATGACTATATTAGACTTTTTTATAGCTGGCTCTCAGACCACTAGTACCACCACGGACTTGGCTTTAATGACTCTGGCCATGCGTCCTGATTTGCAAAAGTTGGTTTATGATGAGATAGTGGCCAATATGAAGAATACAGAATTTCCCCATTTAAGCTGTAAAGCATTTTATCCCTATATGGATGCCTTCATCATGGAGGTGCAAAGATTTTATCACATAGTGCCCATAACAGGTCCCAGAAGAGCTTTATGGGATACCAAGTTGGATGGCTATGATATACCCAAAAATACCACCATACTTATAAGCCTACATTCGGTCTTAATGGACTCGGATCACTGGCAAGATCCAAACAACTTTAGACCCGAACGTTTCATAGATGACGTGGGTAAAACCTTTAAAGATGAATATTTTATGCCTTTTGGCCAGGGCCGTAGACGCTGCCTGGGTGATGCGATGGCAAGAGCCTGTCTATTTTCGGTTTTGGTTAAAATTTGCCAAACTTACGAATTGCTTTTAAGCGACAAGGATGAGGATACGCCTTCACTGAAACTTTTACCGGGCATAACTTTATCTCCAAAGCCATATAAAATTAAATTTATTAAGAGACAAACGCTGTAGAAGAAGCTTTTGCTTTGGCATTGCAGCATTTGAGGCATTCATTCAGTTTGGAAATTTAAGATTTTTTCATAAATAGTTAATAAAACTATGAATGCATTTAAGTATATTTTTATT
The DNA here is from genome assembly GCA_916048285.2 of Bellardia pandia. Taxonomy (NCBI): domain Eukaryota; kingdom Metazoa; phylum Arthropoda; class Insecta; order Diptera; family Calliphoridae; genus Bellardia; species Bellardia pandia. The sequence continues at coordinate 91,982,410 of OU696531.1, read as the reverse complement.
AAGAATTCTTTTAATTAATTTAAGTTTTAATTTAAACAAATTAACGAATTTAATAAAGCATTAATTACAATAAATATTTTAATAAGAGTTTTTATTTTGAGAAATTAATCTAGAAAACAAAATTAAAACAAATAAAGGGTACCTAAATATAATGAGAAATACAAAAACTACACTGGATATAGGACTAGAATATCCTTATTCAGTCTTAGAACAAATTTTATTAGTATTGAATACAGTGTGACCATTTTTGCGGCTAAATTTAGTTTAGTTTGATTTAGCTGCAAAATTTTACATTTAGCATTTGGCATTTTATTTAGCATTTCTTAATAATATGTTAAGCATTTTTTAGCATTGTAAAATTTAATAATACTAATTTATTTTCTGTTCAAAATAGCTTAAAAACAAAAAAAGGAATATTATATGAACATTTTAAAGCATAAATGACAAATTTATTAACAAATGAAATTACAACGCTTGAACTAAAATGGGAAAAATTAACTACATATGAGTGGGAAAATCAAAACTCAACCGTAGAATTTTGGAAGCAAGTTTGGGAATACAAGAATGCGTTTTATGAAAACTCCCTATCATCTTTTATTATGAAGATTTTAGTTTTGTCATTTATGTCCGAATTCCCGGTCATTAGTTAACCATTGGTAAACTAAAATACTAACTATTGTTTAACTATTACTTGGTATTCTTATGGCAAACTAAGCATTGCGAATAAAGAATCATTAGTTAAGCCTTTGTCATAAGCTAACTAAAGACTGTGAATTCGGCCATTAGTAATTCAGAACTTAAACTTAAATTAAATAAAATTAATTCTATAAAAACCAAGTTACAATGTATAGTTGGTCAAGCCCGATTATAATGCATGCTGAAGTGATTTTCAAAAGCTATAATCGCTATAAAATTTGGTGCCATGATTTCTAATTCGTAATTGCACATTCTTAGGAGATTTATGGTCGTTGAAGTGAGTTTCGGAATTGAGCTTTATATGGGAGCATTGACTAATTATTGACCGATCTGCACAAAATTTGTAGGTGTAATTAGCTTTCATCTATAACATATTTATGACAACATTTATTTGTATACATACGTTTATAAATCACACATTTATGACTGATAAAGCCCTATTTCGAGAGGACATTTGTATGGAGACCAAGTCAAATAATAGACCAATTTCAACAATCGAAATATATATCTTTAAAACTGCGACCTGTACTTTGCATGGAGAGCCATTAAGTCGAATCAGAAAGTGATTCTGAGTCGATTGGTATACTTTAAGGTGGATATTAAGACTAATATTTTTGGGCGTTACAAACATCAGCATAAAGCTAATATAACTTCCCTACTATAACACTAGGTTTTTTTTCGTTTATTTTGGCATAAACTCTAATTTTAAAGCTATTGAATTGAAATTTGGTTTGTGTACATTTTTTATGCTCCCAAGATGACTTACCAAGTTTCATATGATTTGGTGCACAATTTCATATAGCTGCTATATAGCCGATCTGGCCGATTTGCCTGCATGAGCAAAGGAATATGTACCTTAAAAAAGCGATTATTTTTAAATTTAGCAAATTGGAGCAATAATGGTTAGTTATTTATTAATCTATACAATTTAATTAATAAGTTGCCATTTGCAAGATTTTGCACTGGTTTGCTCTTCAAAAATTATAATCCACGAAACACAAATATAAATGTTATGTTCAATCTAATATTATATACATAAATAAAAAATTGCACAATTGGACAACAACACATAATAAGGACCAAATTGGTAGCAGGTAATAATTTTACATACCTCCACTAATATTTTCCATAACAACACTTTTTAATTTTATTTAACTTCAACTTTCACAAGCACTCGACTTCAGTTGATGTTTACCGCCAGTTGTACCAAAACAAAATGATATTTAATCAGCTGACTTTAAAAGCATGCCAGCAAGAAAGAATTGCCAGCCAAATTATATTTAATATTTTTTTTCTAATATTGGTATCTAGACTAAGGAAATCAGTTAAATTTCGAAATATGAATCCAAAAAAATTTACTTTATGCCAAAAAATCTTACTTTTAACTCACAGTGCTATGGTGATGTAGGGTATAATAAAATAAATAAAAAACATAATGATTTTAAATATGTACCATGAATTCTATCCTTTATATTAGATGTGGATTCAAAAGATTAAATAATGTTTCAAATTACAGAAGACTTAATTAAAGCCTGATACAGTAAAAAAAATATGAACATTTGTGGATGAAAATTACTCAAAATTTCTTGTTCTCGAGTTCAAAGTTGTATTATTCATATAAAAAGTTAATTTTTTTAAAATGTTTGTTCTCAGATTGTAAAAAATTATTTCAAGAAAGTATTTTACAAAATTTTGCACATTTAGCATATTTTAGTTTATTTTTAAACTGATTTAGCCGCTTAACTTTTTGAGATCTGGTCACTCTAATTGTATATATCAAAAAAAAAGCACTCTTCCATATTCACCGCAAGTTAAGAAACAGAGTATAAAAAAGGTCAAGATTATAAGTTGTGGTCAGGGTTGTCAGATTTTTTTGAGCTTCGTCGCCAAAACGGATGTAAAAAATCGCCAAAATTCGCCAAAATCCGATTTTGTTCAGTTTTTAATTTTTTTATTATTTAAAAGAAATAAATTTTGTTTACACAAAAAAACCTAGTTCAATTTTTAAGTAAAAAATCGCCAAAAATTGAGAAAAAAACAAAAAAATCGGCAAAAATAATTTTTTTTTAGTTTTTGTTACATTTTTTTTATTTAATTCATTAATTGTTACTTATTAAACAATATTTTAGTAAAACGTATACACACTTATATCCGTTTTTGTATTTTTTACTATTTAAAAAATTTTAAAACTTTGTTAAAAGAGAGTTTTAAATTACATAAAAATGGAGATCATATTTAAAAAAAAAGTAAAATTAAGTAGATTAGTCTAAGAGTTCGTAAACTTCATCCTCAGCGATTTCATTACTAGAGTCTTGACTTTCATACATAGTTGAGTTGAATTTTTTTATCATTTCATTAGTCGGTGTAAACGAATTGCAGCATAATTTGTTTACGTTCATTATTCTCAATAGAGTGTCTAAAAGCTCATATTGAATTTTATTACTTAGTCGAGTTTTTGTACAATTCATTATTGAAAAGACCCTTTAAACGCAGACATTACTGGTTGGAACTATCAATATAGTAAGAACGGCCAAAGATATTTCCTTAAAATGGTACGTACCTGCTGTATCGTGATAATCAAACACTTTTGGCCAAAATTTAAGTAAATTTGTGGGAATTTCGTTATTTTAAAATAATTATTTCAATTTATAAACGGAAGTTTTTCCTATTGAGTTTCATGCACGCCTATTGCTACATTTGGATCCATAAATGGTCTTAATGTTTCTTGAACAACGCCAAATTTAGTTTGAGATAATGTATTCGCACACTTTGAAATAGAAAATTGTCCAAAAGCTTTAAAAAAGTTCATATTTTCTGGTAACCTGCTTATCATCTCTTTTAAAAGTTTTTTTAAATACACAAAACAGTTTTCTTTAAGTACGATTATTTCTACTTCGATCAATTTCGCATTTCTTAATTCTGTTTTAAACTCTGCTCCAAAATCAATTGCATTTAGAGGCAAAAATGAATTTGAAAAATCAATAGCTGCATGTAAATCATTGAAAAATTTTTCATTGTTTTCAGTATTATATAAAACAGAAGGTTTGAAAACTTTTGTTGAAAACATAAGAAGTGTACAATACATTTTTTCATGCATGCTTCCTACATCAATGCTGTAAGATTGAAATTCCAAATTCAGATGATTCATTTCGTTGACAATTGGGGATTTATAAAAACCAAAAAATACGATGTTTTTCATCACATAATTTATTATAGATGTTTTGGTGAAAATCGCCAGTGACATCAAAAATCGCCAAAAAGTCGCCATGTCGCCAAACGGAAAATCTCGACGCCAAACACGTTTCAAAATCGCCACGTTTGGCGAGAAATCGCCATATCTGACAGCCCTGGTTGTGGTTTCTTTTAGTGGAATTTAATCTGAATAACTTTATTATCAAGAGATTTAAGGTTGGCATAGTAGAAGTGGGCCAATTATGGACAGATAGATTCTAAATCCAGCATCCATTACCGTGATTTCTATGTACGAAAGCGGTTCGGAAACTTCTTAGCCTAGAACAGAAAGCGCCAAGGCATATTGATTAAATAAAAGAAAGCGCGGTATAAACAGAAAAAAGTTAAGTGTTTTGGTAACTTCCATTTGTGCTATGAACACATTTTAAATTTCTTTTGATCTGACAATTCCTTTATATAGAAACAGGTGGAAAAATTAGAAATTTGTGGTGTCATTAAATATTTAAATAAAAAATGTTTATAGGGACAATAAATTCATAATATGTGACCCGGCCTATGAAAAGGTGGCTTATGATTAAAAAAACTATTTCCACTTTTTTTTGGTTTCGATAGTTTTAGACTCTAGCGGCTGTACTTACGGAGTTAAATGGACTTTTATAAATTTACTAAAAATACATGAATTTTGGTGAAAGTGCTTTTTCATAACAACAGTAAAAAATTGGGTTGCTGAATTTAAACGTGGACGTCTAAAAACAGCAACAACAAGAGAAATTGTAGCCAAAGAAATTGGCTCATGGGCATCTCAAATGATCGAGTCCACTTAATTTTGCACGAAGAACTAGAGATGAAAAAGCTTTCTGCAAGATGGGTGCCGCATTTGTTAATAGTCGACCAAAAACGTATAAGAATGAAAATTTCTTAAACTTATTTGGATCGTTTTATTCCAGAGACAAAAGAACAATCCAAGCAAAAAACTGAAGCTGGAGAAAGTGCCCCAAAGAAGACAAAAACAATTCAATCGGCTGGTAAGTTTATGGCAACGGTTTTTTGTGACTTCAAAGGTATTTTATTGATTGACTATATAATTTTAATATAACCGATATTAGTATGGGTTCTGGATTAAAATTTCTGATCTTGGTCCGATATCGATATATTTAACATTTTTAACAATTTGTTTTTAAAAAATGGGGCTCTATGAGAAATCATGGATTGTTTCTTAATATTTGCATCAGAGTGTTTTATCGAAGAAATAATGTGTACAAAATGTCATGGTATTATCAGCAATGGATAAAAAATATAAAATTTTTATGGAGGTTACCTCATATTTTGGTCCATAACTCTGGTTGTACTATAACGATTTTGCATTTTTGGATTTTCAATACCAAACTTTTCTACAAAATAAAAAATAATTTTCTAGAAATTTCGTCTGTCTGTCTGTCTGTAGAAGTATTATGTACGTGAGAGTGTTTTACACAGACGGACAGACAGAAGGATATAACTTAGAATTTCATAAGGATCAAGAACATATACATACGCATTCAAAGTTTAAAATACAATCTTAAAATAACATAACAGTTTAACAAATATTTTGAATAAAATAACTACAATTATGCAAGTGACAAGCTTAAAATCTAATAAATAAAACGATAAATAGTGGAGTCATATGGAAATATGTAAATATTTACAATAATTCATTATTAATAAAAATAACTAATAAACAACATTGCAATAAACAGAAAAATATTTACTTAAGAATTACTTAAGGTAAATAAAACTCCAACTCTTAATAAAGATGTTAGTAAACATGTTGTTTAGAATAGATCTAGAATAAAATTGTGATCAGGTATCACAGTGCTATTCACAGCGAATCAGCCATTATGATAAACTGTTTAATTTTAGGCAGCAACTTACGTCTTTAGCACAAAATATTGTTACGCAATTGTATGTCAATTTAAATTTAACGGCTTGTAACGGCTGATATAAACATACAGCATATTTATCAACATACAGCACAATTATTAACATTTGCAATAGTGGAAACTAATACAAACACTGTTGATAACATGCAATCCAAATTAAAATAAACAAATATTTTTCTTTATTAAAATTGTTTTTTTTTCATTTGTAATAGATTTGAAAAAAAGTTAACCATTCAAAGTTTTTTATTAAGCTGGATTACAGAAAACTTGAATTATTCAATAAGGAATTAATTAATTAAGAAATAAATTGAAGTACTAAGGAAGTAAGACAACGAATTAATTCATGCTGAGAATGCTTTATTGCAATTCTGAGACTTGAGGGAACTAATTCTATAAATAAAGAATTCTTAAAGGAACGAACTGAAGTATTAAGGAAGTAATACAACGAATTAATTCATGCTGAATGCTTTAATACAATTCTGAGACTAGAATGAACTAATTCTATAAATAAAGAATTCTTAAAAGAACGAACTGAAGTACTAATAAAGTAATTACATAATTAATTAATGCTGAGAGTGCTTTAATGCATTTCTAAGACTTGAATGAACTAATTCTATAAATAAAGAATTTTCAAAAGAATGATAAAAGATGAATTAAAGTGCTTAGTAAGTAAGACAACGAATTAATCATGCTGAATGCTTTAATGCAACGGTTAAGCGAATATTGTTACGGAATTGTATTTCAATTTTAATTTAACGGTTTGTAACGGCTGGTTAGTGCCCCGATAGATTAGGCGATAGAGTGCCGGACTATCAGTCAAAGGATTGCGGGTTCGATTCCCGCCAAAGACTCTGGGTAGACGAGTCGGACATATGTAGACCAGTCAGACATATGGAGATAAATGGATAAAGCGGACTAACATTTAAAATTCAGCACTTAAAATAAAATCAAAGCAACCACAAATTCTCGCTTGCCATGATTGGCAACTTAAGATAACAGCTAACAGTTTCCAGTTGCCTATTTGGCAACTGTCAACTCCACTGAGGTTCGGTAGCCATCCCTGATCGGCACATTAGTTTCTGTTCCTGTTAGTTTTCTTGTTATGAAGCTTTGAAAACAAAAAATATGAACTACGTAAAGTAAGCTGTGAGCCAGTGTATTTAAAAGTAGTGTTTTTTTAATTAGTAGTTAACTTATTACTTATGTTTATTTATCTTTTTACAGTTGTATAAAAATAGACGTAATTTGTTTTTAATTATTTGCTCATTTTCCACGTGTAAAACTTTATTAGGAATTTATAATCAACATGTTGATCGATTTTAGACAGGCCTCTATAAATGAATCGTATGATCATTGATAAATACACGTATTAATTACGCAGAATGTTTTGTTTATTATTCTATTATGAAAAATTGAATAAGAAAAGCAATTGTTGTGCACTTTAAAATAGGCGCTTCTTATAAGTGCAATTGTTAGGAAATAATTGATCGATTAGAAGCGAATAAAACAAAAGCTATTATACAAAAATCATGTCTTCGGTAAGGAGAAAGTTAATGCCGGCACAAATATCGAAGGTTGTAAATCTTTCTTATTTTATGGAAATTAGTACATTAGATTCAAATTTCACATAGAAAATTGTCCATAACTTCCGCGTCCAAATAAAATCTTGAAGAGTCCTTATAAGGCAAGAATTTGAATAAAATAAGGAAATATAATTAATTATCTTTCATTAACACAACTATATGATTTATTTTATTCTGGATTAAAAAATATAAAACAGTATTTATGTATATCCGTATGTATGTATATTAGTAGTAAAACTCTAAATGCTTATAAAAATACCGAATTCTTAGCCATTATATATTCAATTTCCGTAGTCCAGGGATTTTTAAATGCACGCCATTCACTTTGCAATTGTATAAAACTATTGTCCTTGCAACGAAAACGATAAACTTGTGTGGTAACCTTTTCGGCCACCTGCAGAACCAATTTGTGTGACTCAGCCAATGCGGGTATGTCCTCGGGATGGAAGTATTCATAAAAACTACTGCCTAGAATTTCTTGAGGCAGAAAACCCACTGCCAAGGTGGCTCTAGTTTGATAAATAAACAAAAATAATTTTGTTATAGCACTAATGTAATAACTATGGTACACTAACCTTTGATCTATAAACAAAAATTTGCCATCCACCGAGTGTCTGGATAGAAAATTAACATGCCTCACATTGGGATGACTGTCCAGTGAGGAGGTGCTTTTATCTTCCATAACATTTGAGGGTATACGTCCTATGGCCACTAAGCAGGAGAGATTTGTTATCTGATCTTCACTGTCAGCGTCTTGATTTTCTTCTTTGATGGGTGCCCAGGATTTCAAATAGCCCGTGCATTGTATAACCCGGTATTTCTCATCCATGTTTAATTTCGATTTACGTTTGGTGGAGCTGCGTGAACTGGAAGAGGTGTCGGATTCCTCCTTGATTTGGCTACTACTGGCGGCTTTTAGTTTCATGCGACAAAAAAATGATCTTCTGGCACCCGGACATAAGCGGCATAAGCTTTGCGGTATGTCTGTTTTAACGGGAAGCATCGCTTTAAATGAAATTTGTTTTAAAATATGATAAATATTTTATAATTTTTATATGTATGTATATGTTTCACTTACTTTTGGCATCTATTAGTCTTTCTCTCGGACAGGGATCTAACGATGACAATTGTTCTTTCACCTTGGCCACATCTTTCGGATGCAAAACATCAAACCAACTCTGACCCAACAGATCTGTTTGTGTATAGTTTAAAACGTTTGATACCGATTCCGAGACATAGAGTATACGTCCACGATCACAACCCACTACGAATAGAAATCCTTCTGCTGCCTGCAGTATCAACATTTTCAATTCCTGATCCGAAAGAAACGTTGGCTTACAATCACCGCCACTGTAGGCATGCACCGCTCCACGTATACTGCGCAGATGTTGCACTGCCATGCGTAAAACGGTCAGTTTATCCAATTTACGGTGCATGGCATAGCACATGGGTATCATGGAGGACAGCTCATTGATGTAGGTGTTCATTTTGTCACGCCGTCGTTTTTCGATTTCACTGTGATTTTGTCTGGGAAAAAATAAGAATATATAGAATAATTTATTTAGGATTTATAAGCAATTATAATAAAACATTGTTTCAATAAAATAGCTAACAAGAAAATCGATTAAATAAAAATCCTAAATAATAAATAAAACTATGGACTTTTTCTGATATAGTTGAAAGATAGGCTCTAGACAGAACTCAAAGACGCCAAAATAAATTGCTACCAATTACCGCAATTGCCCCCTGGTATATAAAAAAATCGAATATTCATAAGAATCTAAACGTGCCTTTAGTCAAAACTGATATACATATGTACATATATGCAAAAGTATGCAGAAAAATATTTAAAGAAGTTTAAAGTACACCTAACCCCATTAGCCCGAAACATATTAAATAATAAGTGGCTATATTCGACTAAGATGAAGGCATACAGCGGATCTGAGCCAAAGATAAAAAGGAAGAATGCCAATAATAATGAATAAACAATTTTCATTAGATTTGGAATACAATTGTTTTCACTTAAAATCGGGTATAACTTATTCATGAGCATTTTCTCGAATAGCTTCGATATATTTGACAATAGGCTGATGGGTATATATGATTTTACTTTTGTTTGATCTTTTCCAGGCTTTGGTATAATGGTGACCAGTGAAACCTTTCATTCTGTTGGATAATATTCAAGGCGTAATATAGTTGAAAATAAAAAGTATGTATTATTTCTATTTATTGCTATTGGTAGCTCCATAGGTATCTTGTTACTGATTTTGTCAATGCTAGGCGCTTTCTTAGAGTTTAAATTAACAATAGCCTTTTCGATCTCTCGAATCTCAAAACGTAGAGGTACAGCTACTCCTAAATGGTGTGTGACTGGTGGCAAGTCTATTGATTCATTTGATGGGTTTGGGGTAAATACTTTTTTCAAATGATTAGCAAATAGATTGCATTTTTCAGTGCCATTTCTTGTCCAACCACCACTTCAAGTTTCACAAGGGGCTTACATAACACAGGTCTTTTAAGATTTTTAGTCGCTCGCCATAGAGAGTAATCTGATTGCGGATTTGCGTTCAGACTTTCTAAATATTTATTTAGTGATTAAATTTTCCGGTTTTTCAGGAGCTCTTTAAGTCTCTTTATGTAATCTTTTAGCTTAGATTTGAGTTGGGGCGATATGTGCAATTGCCACTCTCTCTTCGAGTTCTTCTTTTTTTCATTTAAGAGCCGTTCGACATCTGCAGAATAAATTCTGTTATATCTAGTTAGTCGGGGAGTTTGGGCAGCCAGTTTAAGATCATTATTCAAATTGATAAGAGAGTAATCGATATTTTCTGATGTTCTTAGCGGTATGTTTACAGTAAATAAATAATAAATATATAAAAAAAAATGTACCATGGTACACCCGCACTGGTCCAAGAATTTTTGATTTTAGCCACTGTATAAGATCAATACCGGGATTCCTGGTCATTCCCAATAATTGACTTCAATATGGCCAAATTGATTTTAAACAGAATGACTTTATAGGACAATAATTTGGGCAGTCTAATGGGATAATAAGCAAGTTATATATTGATTTTAGGACAAACATTGTTACTTATAGAAAACGTATGTGGGTCTTCACTGGCAACATTTATGAACACGGATTAGAGTTTCTAAAGTTTAATTGACATTGGAATATCATTTAGAAAAATTGGGAAAGAAATTTTTCAGTGGTTAGAAATTATGGAGGTCATACCAAATATTAGAAATTAATCATGAACATAGTTTGTAAGTAATTTAAAAGATTTTTTAATAAATTAAACAAAGTGGGTAAAAACGAATGATTCAACAAAGTTTCAGTAATATTATTAAATTTCGTAATTTAGTAATCATGATTTAATCAAATCGTAAACAATTTCGGTTAAATCTCAATTAAAAATAGACTTGGCTGTTAAAAGAGTTAAAGTTATTCACATGGGTTCTACATTTGTAAAATAAAGTGGAAGTGAAATTTTTATTGGGTTTGTGTTCTAAATTTTGTGAAAATGATTTGAAAACTAAAATATCATTTTTAGTTGGCCGTTTTCTAAAACGCCGTGAAAATGTATATGTACATATGTATGTAGAATTGAAAACGAATTCAGTTTCACTTCGTAGTGGAATATATGTAGAACATAGTCGATTATAATAAATTTTGTTCTTTCAGTTCAACCCAATGTGCATTAGTAAAGACAGACAGATTAAAATTACAACTACTTTAATAGATACATAAGGCAGACGGAAAATTTCTTATAGTTTTTATATGTAATTCTATTTTGTAACTTAACTATGTATTAACATATGTTTCTTTATTTCGGTTATATACAAACAAGCAACAACAGATTTCCATACATCCGTTAAAACCATTATTGGCCCACTTTACAACATTATTACGAAATATTTTTAAACACACTTTAATAAAAATTTAGAGTCCTACTTACTTTCGATTTTCATCTGAAGTTCTGGCCATTTTTTCCTCATCATAAGTTTCATCGTCCAATTCTTCCAAAGTTTCACTAGACGAATGGAAAAGATACATAATGTTGTTTTGTATACAAATTAATTAAATTAAAACAATCCAAATCACTAATAAAAACACGTCCGTATGTTGCTTCAATTGTAACACAATTAATTTTTCCACTGCTTATGTTACAAAAGAGGATAAATATCTACATATTTGCAGCAAATCGCCAACCACCCCGTTTTTTATTTACAGCATCTCTCTGAAATCAATCAGATAAGAATGGCAAACTTACCAAAATTCCATAGATACGCACGAATATTGATATGTAAATTTATCTTGTTGCTCTTCGTTAACTTGTGTATTTTATTATTTTTAGCAAAACGGAAGGATATTTGTTCCTGTATGTTATTTGTTTTGATTTTTTTTCTGCGTATATTTTGTATTAGTAGATATGTAAGTATGTATTACTTGTAAAGTGTGTTAAAACAAAATTCAATTTTTGACAAGTTGTTGCGCTTATTTGTTCTTTTCTGCGTTTCTTTATGTGCCTTAATTTTCGTATTTTGCAATTGCAAGTTTTTATTTTTATTCTATTTTTATTGTATTTTACAAATTGACGTGTTGTTGTTAGTGTGTGTTTGTTTGTGTTGTTCGCTGTTGTAAAGAAAAGCTTTGAACTTTTTCTGAAAAGTTTTGTTTATATTGCAATGGAAATAGATTTGTGCATTTAATTGAGTGTGTTTGCATGTGCGTTTTGTTTGCATTGTGAATTTTGCGTAATTGTGTATTTTGTTGATATTGCAATTTGTCAGAGATGGTTTTCATACTCTTTCTGTTTTGCACTAAGATAGTTTTTTCTACCGTTATTTGATGAATTTTTCAAATAATGGGACTTTTGTAGAAAATGCCTCTAAAAAACTACGTTTTTTAAATTTTGGCTTTAATTTGTTAATAAAAGACGTCACATTATACATATATCAATTGAATTGTAATATTGTTTGGTTTACAAATCGTAGAGATATAGTAATACATATATATGAGCTTAAAAGCTCTATAACATTAAAAACTTCTTGCACATAAAAGCTTTTTGAAATATACATGTTCTTAACACTCTGTTAAAAAAATGTCGGTTACTTTTAGCCAATGGTGTATAGTACCAAAATAGATATCTCGCAGATATTCGCCATGGCAATGCATACAAATGTCGATTATTATTAAAATTTTTAATTACATTTTGTCAAATAACGCGTATACATATTTCCTTCATCGCGTCACGGATATTGAATTATAAAACCGTAATCGATTCAATTAGCTACCCTGCAGCGGCGGCAGTAACCACTGATAAATAGTATACGAAAAGAATGAGTACTTACTTTTGATACCACTGGTAATGCCAAAGTTCCACTTTTATATGAAAAAAGAACATAATTGCGAGAATCCAAAAAACTACTAATTTGCTGTGTTTCTTCTTTGCTTTGAGGTGTTTGTTGCGTACAACAACATGTTATTACTATAGTCTCTCTTAAGAGAGAGAATGCAAAAATGTGTCGTTATCCTACATAAATTCTAGTTGCGGCTGTGACATAATTTTGTTTGGTGAGGTCAGTTGTTATTAAAAGCACAAAGTAACTGGAACAAAGTAACACTGAAAGTCGGTAAGGTCATTAACTTGAATTATTTATAAGATATTTAGTATTTTGTTGCGTATCCTTTTTGATTCTCGACAGCTTGGAGTCTTTTTGGAATCGATTCAACCAGTTTTTCGCACACATCAGGGGGGGTTACTCTCTATTGCGATGCGAAAACAAATTCTATGCGTAAGAGTATCAATTTGTACGCTTATCGCATCGAATTTGCTTTCGCATCGCAATAGAGAGTAACCCCAGGACTAATTTGGTTCCATTCTTCCAGTAACGCAGCTCTGAGCTGGTTTTTACTGGTACATAATCTATTTTGCATCCGACGTCCGAGCTCATCTTATAAATGCTCGATTACGTTAAGATCTGGACTTTGCGCAGGTGTTTTGAGGACTTTAAGACAATTATACAACAACCAGTTCTTCGCTATCAGCGATGTGTGCTTCGGGTCATTGTCCTGGTAAAATTTAAAGTTATTGGCAATCCCCAATTTATGAGCACTTTGTTTAACATTTACCTTCAAAATATCAAGATACATGTATTTATACATCATTGGCAAGCCTCCGTGCTTTACAGTTTTCTTAGTATTTTTAGGACAAAACTCCTTATTAGGTTTGCGCCACACATAAATAAACAGCCATGTCACAGAATTTAATTCCGTTCGGGATTATTTCCGTATTTTGCTTCTATAGAAAAAGTAAAAGTGGTTTCATTCCGAAAAAGTGTTTCGTTTTACTTTTTCTATAGAAGCAAAATACGGAATTAATGCCAATTCCTAGCGATCTATCACATGGCTGTATGTCTTAATTAAAATTTTAATATAAATCCAAACAAAATTTATAGTTTTGAAAAAATTAGTAGCTCTAATTTTTTAAAAGAAAAGTTTTGCACCAGAAATTATATAACCGCAAAGTTTCACTAAATTTATAAAATACTTATAATAAATAAAGCTGGCAGCTTAAAAATATTATTAATTAAATATGATTAAATATGATACATTTTATCTAAACATATGCTGATAACTTGCATATAACGATCCCACAAGCAGCGAGTTTCTTGATCTCTGAAAAAATAAAATAAAAAATTATTGAACTGTATAAGAAATAATATTTCTACTAATTTAATTAAATTATAACTATACCTTGATATTTCCAAATCCAGCACACTTTGTGTAATGGCAGATAAAAATTTATTGACATGATCGCGGGCCCACATATTCTGACGCCATGGTTCTACCAATTTCTCACAAAGATCCACGAATAAATCACGCAACTCACGTGTTCGATGTAAATTGCAAGCAATGCTAATCAAAGAACGCCAATAAGAGCTAAATTGTATAATTTTTTTTATAAAATTAAGCAAACCAAATTTAGAAATATTCTGTAACTCAATGAAATTACCGAAAATTTGAGTCCAATTCATGAAATGATCTTTCCAATAACACTGGCTTTAAGCGTAAACACACCAAACTACACAATAAAAACATAAATTTAATAATAATATAAATTTTGCCTACAAAATAAGTGTAAACCTACTGTTTAATTTCCTTTTCTTTATCCAATAAACATCTCAATTCTCTTAAATCCAATAAAAATTCCTTATCCATTTCTGTATCATAGTATTCGGGTCCAGAATGCTGGTATGTATACGTCCAATAGGTCATAACCGCCTGGGAACAATTAAACAAGTCATTAAAGGTTAAATACTGCAATTTCTTTTTAGATGTTTCAAAACGTAAACAGGCCAAAAATACTATGGAGGCATATTTTCTGGGAAGAGAAAATGAAAAAATAAATAAATATTAATAAATATATAGACTGTCTTAATATTGGCATATATTTACTTGGCCAATTCGTCGCGTATATTGAATAATTGCTTAATATTTTGAGTTATGTTGCCGGGTAATTCTTCTACAGCTTTAAATATGCGTTTAACATTATCGAACTGGCGCCTGTAAGGAAACAAATTATATTTATTAATTAGAGAACAACACGTTAAAAAGAAAATATGATAATTCTTGTACTCTATTTCTCAAAAACTCGTTGCGGCCCTTTGTTCCTACTAGGAACCACAGGACATGATATATATTTCTCAAAAACGGTGAGTTAAATAGATGATATTTACAGAGTAATAGTGGACAATGAAGATTGCCGAGGACGCCCTTGGCCGGGTAGAAAATGCATTCCAATTTGCCAATTGTTCCAGTACTTTACAATAGTATTCTTGATTATTTGAACTATTAGCCTGAATAAAAACTTTTCTCTTAAAATTAGATTTTGTTTTGCTTTCTACGTAGGATTAAGTCTAAATAAATTATGTTTAATTAAGTCTTCCATATCTTTGACCACCCTGGTTATTGTAACAGCTAAACAAATCTGGTTGTTCTGTATAGAAGTTCTTGCCAAGCATGGAAACCTAACATATTGGCAAGAACATTAAAGGCCATCACAGCAATGTTTGTTTGCAGTAATGTTATAGGCATGAAATAAATTTTTAGACCTCGTTGCATAAACTGACTATTTGCCCATGACTATAAGCCCATACTCTTCTATGGGGTCTTTATCTGGTGAAAAGCACTGGACAAGACTTCAAATTGTACACTCTTCGAGAAGGTCTTGAGGAGAACGGCAATACTGATAACAGTAGCTCTTTGTACGACTCCAACAAAATCACTAATTACACTATTAAATTGGATCCTAGTGGATCTTATAGCCAGAATAATGGCTTTGAATACGGCAAGATGCTATAGGCGATTGGAGGCACGGATCATATAGACATAACAGTATTATTGGAAACATACCAAATCTACCAGATAACATTGACTACTGCACTCCCAGACCCTCCTCTTCAAGAAACTGTGCTCTCTTAATCATAATAGTTATATTGTTTAATGTCTCACTTTGACAATTGATTGGATGACATTTTTTTGTGTAGAATTCTAAATTCATTCTGAATAAATGCAATGCATTGTGTTGTGACTTGGCAAATAGTTGATGGGGAGAGTTTTATTTTAAATATTTGATTTGAATTTTCCTATATTTAAAGTGACAGGGAATACTTCTGCAGGAAGTTTATTCCACATACGGACAGTACGGCTAAAGAACGAATTTGCAACGTAATGTGTTGTGCGATTCACTGTTCAGTCGATCATGAATGGATGAGTTCTGGCTAAAAAACATATATTACTAAAAAAAAAACAAAGGGTTTCGGGAACAAGTTCTCTAATTTCAGTAGAACACATTTCATTGCAGTATCGATATAACTGTGAACACTACCCACATTGCGACGATGCTCCAGTGAAGCAATGGAATTAGATACCCCATAAGCACCTTCGCCCTCTCCTGGGCACGGTCGAGTAACTCCAAAATAGACTTCGAAACACCGGTCCATACACGAGAGTTGTATTCAATTTGCGATCGAATGTAGGTGATATAAATAATAAAGAGATCAGATGGTGTTAAATATTTCCTAAACCGTTGTAAGAAACCATGGCATTTGAACGCTTTTTTTGAAACATGAAAAATGTGTTGTCCAGCAGACACGATTCCTTAATATTTACTCCGCTGATAAAAACAGATAAAGAAACATGAACTGCCGTGCATTTGTGTGTTAACATACATTGCCGTTCTGAGATTGTCATCTTGGTTAAGTTTTGTGTAAGTGTATCAATATCCATGGTCTATGATTGAATGAATATGAATTGCAAATGTTGCTATTATCTGCAAAAGAATAGATAAGGTCGGAAGTTTTACGTAGAAGGTCATTTAGTAGGAGAAAGAACGGAGCCTTGCGGTACACCTGAATTAACCTTGTACTTGTCCGATGAGATTCCATCTATAACAACTCGTATAATTGCGATTTCTGAGGAAACTCTATATAAATCGAGAGTCATTATCACCGACAACAAATGAAATATGTTTCCATAAAAGGTTAACTAATGGACGAGCTAGGGTCGAAGAACACTGCTTTATAACCAGTGCTGGTATATCATTTGGCCCAGGAAACTTATTTATGCTAAGATCCGCTGTTAGCGACTTCTTATCATTAACCACTAACTAAATATTCAGATTATTAACACTATTACTAACCAAAATTAATTGATTTTCTTATTCTTAAGAAGAATTTTAAATTCATTATCTTCAACTCAGAAGATAAAAAATCTAACCATTTTCTTTTCAATTTGTTCTTGTTTACCACACCCTCTTACATATATTATTATAAAACAGGTTATCATCTTTATTATCTGTTTTTGCTGCAAAATAAATGCTTTTACTTAATTTGAATCATTAACTTAACTTAATGTTAGTAGGTAATTTTTTTACAATACCTGCAAGATTTTAATTTAACTCCTGTTTTTTCAGCCACCTCATCCAAATCCTTGCGATAACGTGAGGACAACTTTTTGCCTAAGATTTCCCGGGCTACACAATCATCAATGGAGTAGTATCTTTATATAGTAATAATAAAATTAATTTAAATGTAAATAACAATACATAAATAAATAGTAGATACTTTGTAAAAAGCATGTTCATCACTAAAAACTTTTACGAATTATAAGAAAATGAATGGGTTTTTAATAAAACTCATTAAACGTTTTTAGTTACTGAGCTATACCAATCTTAATTAATATTTTAATTTTCCCATTTAAAATATCATTAGTACATACTTTTCTATTATAAGATCTCTGGTCTCTGCTTCCAATTGGAAACATGATTGTTCCAACAATTTGATGGGAGCATGCATCAGGCGCTCTATTAACGAGTAAGTGCGATAATGATCTAAAACATCAGAGGTAATTAAATCCAAATGGACACCCATAGAATGGCCAAAGCCTTTTTGTTTTAAATAACAAACGGCTTCAGTAGCTAAAAAATAACAATATTATGTTTACATATCCATTAACTGTAACACAACAACTTACATGAAAAACCCTCTATCCATAGTTGATAGATTTCAGGATCTACTATGGTATAATTGGTTATAAAAACATCAACATCAGCCAACATAATTCTAATAAATAGTGCTTAAAATTGTATTTCTTTTATTCCCTTTTAATCGTAATTCCAAATGGTATTTTTGTGCTTTTTGTTGTTTTTCTCTTCATCAATCATATGTTTTAAACAACCCTGTATCCCATAATAGTTCTTGCATTCACTGTACAATGAGTACCCTATACCAAATACAACTCTGCTGATGTTTAATTGGAAAAAAGCTTTCTGCAGTCTAATTTTGACAGTTCTTGCTTAACGAACAGAATTTTTAATGTGTTAATTGAAAGTTGTTATCACAAATGTCATACATCTCCAGTTAATATATTTTCTACAAAAAAAAATTATTTATAAGCAAAATGTGATTTATTTGTTTAAAGAAAATATTGAGAATTAAACTATTGAAAAACACAATTTGCTAATTAGTTATTAAGTGCTGAATTGAAATTGTTTAGAGAAATCTTAGATTGAAAACCGCCTAAAATATATATATTTTTTTTATAACACGGCAAATTAGAAAAATTGTGATTTTGTGTGTGTGTAAGCACTTGCAAAGCAAAGAAAAAGCAGAGCAAAGCAGACATTGTCAAAACTCCAAAACAAGCTATGGAACAGGACTCCACTGAAATGCATCTAAGCAGAATACGTGATGTCAAAGAATTGGCTGTTCTCAGTGATGAAGCGCGTGACGTTGTTAAGGAAGAAGTCATACTTGAAAGTTCCGGCCATCAGGTGCGTAACGATACAAATAAATAAATAAACTTAAAACAATCTTCAGAAATTAAGTGGGAAAAATTGCACACCAAAACGACACACAAACGGAAGAACAAAATACTTAAGAAAACTAAATACACAAAAAATAACAATAAATGCAGCGGTAGTTATTAGTGCAAATGTGTTTATATGCTAAATGCGCCACCAATCTAAGCATTCTCTCCCCCCCAAAAACATTTGAGCTGGGTCTAGCAAAAGGGGCCTGCAATTGGTGTTAAGAGCAGGCAAAGTTACAAAGTGCGTAAAACACCTGAACGATCTTCCAAGCGACCGTCCTACCGTGTGCGTGTGTGTTGTACACAAAATATTGTGTACATATTTTTTGTATGTTGTTTTTTTATTTGATTTCCAAAATTTCTCTATTAATTAATATTTTTGTGCTTTTTTTCCTACTTCTAATTGCTTTTGTTTTGATTTTGCAATTTCTCTTATTTGTTGTTATTTTTTTCTCATATTGTATGTTTTACAATTCTTCGCCTCCTCTGCCATTGACGACGATGCAAAAAAATAAATACTGAAAAAACATTTTTCAATTGCTGCCGAAAATTGTGTGTGCTGTGTGTTGCGTGTTGCAATTTATTGAATTATTTTTCGCAACTGCTACTCTGTTTGCTGGAACTGCAAACTAACCATCTAACTAACAAACAAACTAACGTGTTTAGCTGGAAACCAAAGTGCATATGGTAACATCATCAAATGAAAATAGTGGTGGCAGTGGCAATGTCGTTTCCGTACCCGTTACCCTGCCCATAGGTTCCATGATTGCTGGAACCGCTTTTAATGTCATCTCACCCGATCATCTACCACATTTCAAACAGATGCTGTGCGTCGACAACAATGGTTATATTTCCAGCGGTGCGGTTGTGAGCAGCGTTGGCGGTGACCTAAAAACAATTGTCATACAACAGCAACAGCAAGGCGATTCAGGTGGCATGAATCACGATGGATCCGGCAGCAACAACAGTCATGACAGCACCGTTACCGGTGATCAAATGATGCACGGGTCCGGCTGTGGCTCGGCGTCCGGTGTCAGTTGGTCTGAAACGTCTCAGATGGAAATATTTCCCATACGCTGCAAGACCACCAGTGCCGAGCTGTATCGCAGCAAGTTGGGCTCTGGCGGTCGTGGTCGCTGTGTTAAGTACAAAGACAAATGGCTGACGCCCAGTGAATTTGAACAGACGTGTGGTCGTGGCTCGAGTAAGGATTGGAAACGTTCCATAAAATATGGTGGGAAATCCCTGCAGTCGCTAATCGATGAGGGCACACTGACACCGCATGCCACCAATTGCAGTTGTACCGTTTGCTGCGATGACGAAGCTGGTAAGTGAGAGAAGTTATAAAATAAGTAGGACAGTTTGGTGTTTATAAAAAAGAAACTATGTATGTACTTAGCTTAGCAGCAATAGAGTTTTTGAAAACTTTTTAGGGTTACAGGGTTGAGTATGCCTAAAACGTAATAGATATATGTATTGACATACATACATAATGTGTTTATATTACAGTTTTGTTTGTTTTTCGAAAGCATCTAATATGAAATTCTATATTTTGTGGAATTTTGCACTAAACTTGCTCATCTAGAAGAATTTCTGATAAAAATCAATAGATTTCAACACGTAGATGCCATAACAGACGAACAAATCGTAGCCAAACTAACGTTTTAAGAACTACTTACAGTGCAACTTCGATCATCCGGATACATATTGTTTTAGGGTCGGTCGGATTAAAGAGTTGTCCGGACTATAGTAGGTGAAAATATTGAAATAATCTAAGTGAATTTAATTGTATGCACATACATGCATTGTACTATGATTTATTAAAAAACCATAAACTATAATATTTAATTACATATATTAAATTATTAAAATAAGTAATTATAGGTACCTATTCGAAATAAATTGTTTTATCTTATCCTTATTTTTTTAATGTCGCAAATCGTTGATTTAGGAACATGGAAGTTTTCGGCAACCTGCCTAATAGTTTTTCCCTCATCAAAACTTTGTAAAATATCACACTTTTCCTTTAAGGCTAGTTGTTTACGTTTGCGTTTATTATTTAAAAACATGACACTTGGAATGGAATTAGACAAACACGCTTGCGAAAGAATAAACCGAAACTGAAGTATGAATAACAAAACATGCGAGTAAAAAACGGGAAACCCCCGAATTTTAATATTTATTCATGCATAAAAAATTTGTCCGGATTGTAAAGGTAAAAATTTTAAATTGTCCGAAATGTAGAAGCGTCCGAATTTTGGAGTGACCGGACTGGCGCATGTCCGGGCTGTCGAAGTTGTACTACGTATGTATATATCTTTGTATTAATTACGTTTTAAAAATAACCAGAAAGATAATGTATGTGGGGGGTATGTTAAGGACGAGGTTGTTTGTAATCAAACACATTGGAATATTAAATTATATTAAAAAAATAGTAAAAAAAAACTAGTTCCTATAAGAACGAGTAATGTATAGGTAAAAGCACCATTCAGCTATTACTACAGGATAGTATTGGAGGAGGTCATATTTCGGACTTCATAGGGAAGTAGAGACGACAGTATGGATTTCAAGGACCTTATGCCCCAAACTGAATACTTCAAGTACCAGGTTACTACCGGAACTAGATAAAAGTAGTGTTAGCGTGATATTGGGTATGATAACGGATCACTGCCCAATAAAGGCTAGGAAGAATAGATGGGTTAGCAATATTCCTTAGGAGTGGAAAACCATAGCTTTATATGGTTATGTCATCAATTCTATAAGGGACTTGAAGAGGTCTGTGAAATAGAAGTTATGTTTGGCTTCATCAGAGAATTAAGGTGACTGTATGGTAGAAAATTATGGCAGTTTTTGAGATGACAGATAATTTAGTATTCTCCAGGTGATCTGAAAAACTTCCTGAGATTTTTCAATTCTCAATTAATTGATCTATCAGCCATGTCACAAAACTCCATTCCGATCGAAAGTGGTTTTGATTCCGTAAATTGAGTCTAGAAAAATATTTTTTTTTTCTAAAGTGGAGTTGTTATTTTTTATGATTTTATACTGAAAAAAACTCATACTACCTACCTACTTATTTATAATGTTAATTAAATAATTAATTTCATTATTTCAAAGTTGGTGTCAGCAACAAGAAAACTTTTGTCAAAAAATTAATTTTAATAAAAAACTACAAAAATTAAAAATATTTACACAGCACTGGAATATGACGGAGGATCAGATGCATTCCTTAAATTTTTTCTTCGTAGCCATGGTGTACAGCGTTGTCAACTTTGAAATTTCAAAACGCACCAAAATGGAGAAAAAAGCGCACCATTTACAAAAATACGCACCAAGTTAAGAATTTCGTTTTTGTTTCAAATATTTATTGAATTAATTTGAAATTTTTTTAGTATCATAAATTCTATAAAAATCTTTTTATCAACGATTATTAGTAAAAGTAATAATAGTAAAAGCCTTTTTAAATGAGATAAAATAAGCATTTAACCACTCAAAATTTAACGCACAATATGATATTTGGAACTAAAGTAAAAACCTAATTTCAGAACATATTTGGTACATTTTTTTTATATATTTTTGTTTTTTAGTTGATTTTTTCCAATAATATTTGTTAGGATTCCACTGGTATCACCAAACAATCAGGTTATACATACAAGAATTTTTATTTACATGTTTAAAATGTTAATTTGATTTTCAAACAAAGATTTTTGAAGAATTTGATTTCATTTATCATACATTCGTATTTAAAATACACTTTTTCATCGTATAGATGTCATGAGTTATGAATTATTAAAAAACTGCAATTAAAAATTAGTAAAAATAAATTTTTCATCACATTTTCGAAAAAATTAAAAAACGCACCGAAACACACAAAAAAATTTTGCAGTGTTGAATGAAATGGTACTCAAACAGGTGTGTTTTATTGTAGAAAGATGTTTTCTCACACTGAAACAAAAAGTTGTGTTGAATTTGTTTTGGTGCCACCAAAAATTAAAAAGCGCACCGCGCACCAACTAAAGAATTTTTCACACCAAAAATTTAAAAAAGCACCAAAAACGCTGGTGGTGTAACTATACAAGGTGATTGCAGTAGCACAGCTGACTGACTTTGTTTACTAGTAGTGGTAAATTCTACTACTTCCCATTACTCAATAATATTCAATACTTTTCATTTGGGTACTCAATACTACTCGATACTTTTAACGGATTTTTTGAAATTGTATCGCATAGTTTTTATCTGCTAATTGAAGTAGGTTCTTCAAAAAATAAAAATAGATCTTCAACTATTATTGGTTTTGTATGTCTTTTATTATTAAATCAAAAATAAATGTAAAGCTAACTTTTAATTCAACGTTAAGAACAACTTAAGAAATAATTAAAATAAATTCTTTGAAAAATTAATGTTTTG
Organism: Bellardia pandia; assembly: GCA_916048285.2. Lineage (NCBI taxonomy): Eukaryota > Metazoa > Arthropoda > Insecta > Diptera > Calliphoridae > Bellardia > Bellardia pandia. The sequence goes on along the minus strand of OU696531.1, from coordinate 91,959,239 downwards.
TTTTGATTAAAGAATTGAAAAACTTGCTTAAAAATACAACTCAGAAAGTATCGAGTAACTACTTTTGAGTATTGAGTATCCAAAAAAAATGGCAAATACTCGATACTCGGTACTTAATACTTTGCCAGCACTATTGTTTACACTTTACTTATGTCAAAAGTAATACATTTTCAAGTATTTTTGGCAGTAGTACATTATTTTACATAAACAAAATGCCTGTTGTTTCTTTTAAACTGCGTTTTGATGTCTTTCTTTATTTAAAATATCAACAATTGAAATTCCGGACATTTTTAAAAAACTTTGTTCACTTTTATTTAAAATTTCTTTGTTAGCGCTCTTTATGTTCGATTTTTTTATACTTTTTATTACAAAAATCATTTGATTTTTGTTTTCGTTTGCACAACGTTACCATATTTAAGTTCAAATCTGACATTTAATTTTTTTTTTTGGGAATAAACAAAATCGATCGGAATCTAGAGAAGGCAAAGCAAAAACGATCGATTTGCAAATACAGAATTGAAAACATTCCGATCAAATTATGTAACATCATGGTGAAATTAAATACTAGGTGACAGCATTGCTACAACAATTACAACAAGGCAAGAACAACAGGCATTTTTGTTTGTGTAAAAACTTTCGTCACTGTCAAAAACTACGCCACAAACTAGTTATAATAGTGCATTTACACTTGTAATTTTCAAACTAGTTTATGATCATAAATGCAAATGGTTATGGAGATGTAAAGTAACGCAACACCGTAATGTATGAATCTGTTAGAAATAGAATTTCCTTACATTTGTACGTCATTACACAACATTCCGTTACAGTCGGCTAACTGAGGCTTATAGTGCATTTACACTTGTAATTTTCAAACTCGTTTATGATCATAAGCTACTTTCATAAACCTTACCGTTTACATCAGCATTTTTGACAGTTAAGTGCTTTATCTTTGATAAGTCATAAAACAGCTGACTTTAATATTAAAAATATGGACGTTGTTATGAAAAAAAAATTTTTAATTTGTGTTTTTCATCCAGGATGAATAAAATTCAATTACAGTTTCCTTTTTTAAAGAAAACTTTTTTTATTTTTGAGCAAATGTCAAATGTGTCCAGCGTTGCCAGAAAAATGTTGAAAAAACAGAGTTGCATTAGCAGAAACTGGTTGTTTGTAACTAGTTTATCTCAAAAGCTAGTTACAAAACCTGTTTTTGATTTGTATGGATAAACAAGTTTCTCAAACTAGTTTATCACCATAAACAACTTATAACTAGTTTATGGCTTTGTTTTGACTACTAAAAAGTAATAGTAAATCACAAAAAATGTAAACAAATCTAAAAAAAAATGGTTCGCAAAAATACAACGTGTTACTAAATTTGGAAATTTCAAGTTTTTTCTGTGTAAAATAGTTTTATTTCAAAAACAAAAAAAAGAACAAATGATATTAAGTGTATGTGATAATTTTATTACAGGAGTTCAATGAAAAATGCTTAAAAACACTAAGTGATGTGAAATCATTAGGCTGTTAGTTGACCGGTTTTAAATCACGAGATTTCAATAATTTTTATGCACAGAACACCTTTTCAGTGATTTCAAATCACTTTACGAAAAAGTGATTTTCAGAACATGCCTGATATTTCTAAAATGTATTCTATCTATGTTTGAAAAGATTCACAATGGAACTATTGGTCTCCGTGCGGAAGTGTACTTCGTAACTACACTTCACAAACTGACAATAAAAATGTCAAAATGTCAATAAAAATGTATCATAATTTTGTAATGTTGCAATACTTCTTTCACTGCTATTAATATTATAAATGCTTAAATTTGAATAATTGTCTTACTAGTATAAAGTTAACTACTTTCTTATTATGACCAAGACAAAATATCAATCATTTCCAAAACCGTCCAATTAGGCGAAACTGTTATAAATTTCAAATAACATTTGTTGCAGATTTTATTTTGTATTGAGTATATATCAGGATTTCGCAATAAGAAAGAATTATAATAAGTTCTTGTGTAGAGGCAGCAAAAAGAAGAAAACTCCATTTGGGGTTTTTTCGGGATTAATTAGTATATATTTTTGTAAAAGATCCAGTGATGTAAAATTGTTTTTATCTGCTTTTTTGGCTTACACAAATACAAAACATATTCACTTAAAGTAACTCAATGTTTTTTTTAGCATTTTTAATAAGACAAAATGAAAAGATTCCACATTAAATCAGAAATTGAAAAGGTTAGAAACTTTTCAATAATATTTACAAAAGTCACCAACAAAAATTAAAATTTTACAAAAGTATGTTGAAAAAATGAAGGTGAAAGAATAAAAATTAATTTTGGATTTTTTTTACTTGAACAAATAGTTGTCATTATACCCTACACCACCATAGTGGGGAGGGTATATTGGATTTGTGCTGATGTTTGTAACGCCAACAAATATTGGTCCAACACCCACCTAAAGTATACCGATCGACTTAGAATCACTTTCTGATTCGATTTAACGATGTCCGTCCGTCCGTCTGGCTGGCTGTCCATGTAAAGCTTGTGCGCAGAGTACAGGGGCCAAATTACCGCTTTCGATATCGAGTAAAATTGATCGTAATTTTCTTATTTTAGATTATGGCATTCGATATCGAGCAAGAAATTTAGTTCATTTTATCATAATTTCGAAATCGAAATCATTTTTCGATACGATAGCTCATTCGATCACGAATGCGGTAATTTGGCCCCAGGTCGCAATTTTAAAGATATTTCGATACAATTTAGTACGTGATATTGGTGGAAATCGGTGCATTATTTCACCTGGCGATCATAAATATTTGAATTATGCAAGTATCCACACAAATTTTACCACAAATCTTCATCAAATCTCATCTACAAATTTTGTACAGATTAGTTCATAATTGATCATAGCTCCCATATAAGGGTCAGTTCCGAAAATCACCTTAAAGAGCACAATTCTTTTAAAAATTTTGGTATCCAAATAATATAAAATAAATCAATGGTCGCACTTGTAAAACTAATAGATTTTTTGATTTGATTTTTTAGAAAAATCGTTCGATATGGGTGAATAGTACTGCAAAAAACTCTCAGTAAAAAAATTTTTCTCTGGAAAAAACTTTTGTTAAGAACAAATGGGTGAATCCACCTTAACAGTTAAAACAAAATCTATTTTGTAACAATTTATATTTTTAGTACTTACTCCACAAATAGAAAATTATTATATTGTTGTAGTTTTTTCTTTGGCCAGAGTAATGAATTTAAGATTGTTATTTTTAAGCTAGAATGGCCTAAATTTGTTTAATGTAAATAAAAATCCAATTTTTTAATTACAATATTTTCCCGACGTTTCGTCGATTGTTTGTCGACTTTTTCAAGGGATTGTCTATTAAAAATTATAAAACAATAAAATAAATACAATGATGTAACACATAAACAATATAGACTTACAATATAAAATCTTTTTTTAACACATTAAGAAGTCCTAGATGTATCCAGGAGTATATGTAACCTAATTTTAATACTTAAGACTTTAGACTTTTAATATGTATCAGCTCAAGTGATGGCAACAATATAACTCGCATTAATGTTGTTCGTGTCTTCCTTCAAATTCATTGTTCTCTTAATTTTTTGTTGTATTCTAGGGCTTTCAATTGTGTATCTCTTTCGATCTTTGTTTTCTATATCCAGAATTTTAACATCTTCGAACTTAATTGTGTGACCAGTATGTAGGATGTGTTGTGCTGTTGTCTCTTTTTTCCGCATTATGTCCATTTTGTGTTCACCCATTCTTGTCTCCAGTGTACGTTTTGTTGTTCCTATATTAATTTTCTCACATTGCTGTGTGTCATTTCCTTCACATTGTAATTCGTATACAATGTTACTTTGTTGTTGTTTATTAATTGGCGCCTTAACTCTAGAAAAAATCCAGCTTAATGTCAAATTGGGTTTGTATGCAAAACAGATGTTTTGCAGATCGACGAAACGTCGGGAAAAATATTGTAATTAAAAAATTGGATTTTTATTTACATTAAACAAATTTAGGCCATTCTAGCTTAAAAATAACAATCTTAGAAAATTATTATGTTTAAGGTTGCTCAAGAAAAAATACGCTAAATAATACTGGCGTGTGTAAACTTTAACAGAAAGTGTCAATAGTAAATGAACAGAAAAATAAACAAAATACATGTTACAAAGTGTTAAAAAGCAGTATCATTGAATAAACTTTTTATTTTAAATAAAATCATTAAACTAATTTCTGAATTTTATGCATTTTTCTCCAAAAAAAAAGCATCTGGACCCGTACGTCTTTTTACACCATACAAACGTCGAAAGCGAAATCAAACAGATAATGATGGTGAAACCGGTGGTCCAAAACGTAAACGTAATACTAACAATAACAACATTAATAATAATAACAACAACAATATTATGAATAACACTGAACCACCACAGCATACCACAACGGTAGTAGATGAAAATAATATGTTTTTAACGGAAGATAACATTACCTCCAAGGATGAACCGTGGCCAACACTTAACGACAGCCTCGACACGTCAACAGAGCTAGTAGATCAAACACAAATATGTAATGCATACGATAGAGAAACATTTGTAGTGAATATAAATGATCCGGGGCCAATTGCACTGTTAGACAACAATCAGACAATGAAAACACTCGAGAATGTTTATTGCACAATGGTAAAAGCCACTAATGATTTTAAGCGGATTCTAACCGATCTTAAGAATACGTACGATCGTAAAATCGAAATATTACAGAAGGAAAGGGACACAGCTGTGGCAGCAATGCGTGTACAAGTACACACAGACATTGACGATCCGAATATATCGGGTGCATTACATGGCAACGAAGTTATATCAGCTAAAAAGGTGAGTTAAATTGTTTCCACTCAGTTTGAATTTATTTACTTTATAGCTTTTAATTAAGGTTTAAATTTTATCCCTTGGATCTACTAGATTTTTATAACATTTTCGCAGGATTTTTTATAATTGATTTATGTACATACATATACAGCTATGGATAGAGAATGTTCTATGAAGTGTCAAATGTATTACACCTAATTCTGTTTTTACGCTGCAATTAGTTCCAGGAAACCCCGTGTAAAAACCTTGTAAAAAGAGACATTGATCGTATGCAAAATGGGTGATTGGTTCCTTATCTCTAAAACCTATTGAAAGTAGTAAAAAACAAGGATTTTTGAAGAACAACTATTCAGGTTTATAATAAAAAAATAAAAACAGAATTAGGTGCATATTGAAAAATGAAATATGATAATAACATGGTATTCTATCATGAATCAAATAATAAAGGTTACGCAGTGCGCAGGTCCGTTATATTTTTGAAAATCTGTGAGAGTAAAATTGAGAGGAAAATTTTTTTTGTGACTTCACAAGTCAAAAATATTTTTATGTTTGCTTAACTCATGGTGTAATTATACATGTTGAGTGCAAATCGGCAATATAACACAATACAGAAACAACAGGCATTTTGTTTGTGTAAAATAATGTACTACATAAACACTTGAGAAAACATTACTTTTGACATACATACGTAAGGCTACTGCACTCACCTTGTACCACCTTTAAATATTGTTAAAGTTAAGTTTTACATGTCGATTATTGGAGAAAAATAACTTATTACGTCATGCGCAGACAGAGAAAATTTTGTATACATTCTTTGCGCAATCTTTATTATTATTGGATTCATGTAATTCTATGCTATTATATTGCTCCACTCTGCTTATCCAAAAATTATTTGAAAATGTCCTGTTAACTTTTGCACCATCTTTATTTTGTTAAAAATTAAGTTTTTTGGTTGGACAATAAAATAGCGCACAGTTATTTAGATTTTAATCACAAATAGTTGATGCTAATTTCGGTCATTAATTTTGTCAACCAAAACGGAAAGAGGACCGCACTGCTCACTTAAGGAAAAAAAAGGTTATTTGGGAACTTCACCAAAAGTGTACAAAACAAACAAATCTTTCTATATAGTGGGATACGTGTGCAACTCGATATTGTCCAAATTCGTCTAGAGCATTTCATCCTAAAAGATACTTTTTTCAAAATTCAAGTAAATATGACTGTTAAGTGCTTAACAGTTGACTGTAACATTATCAATGTTAAGAAATATGGTTTTTGTCTGTGCTAGTTAAATTCGTATTTATCTTCGCACACATTAATGAAATAATTATTAAATTAAAAGAGAATACAAATTTAAATAATGGGCTGTGTGAATAAAAAGGTAAGAAGTACTAGTACTAGCTTTTACTAATTAGTACTAGCTAGCTATGCTGAAAATTTTAAACTACAAAAAGTGTTAATAAATCTTTGCTAGTACTGAAGAGTGATAGCTATTAAACTGTTTGAGAGTTGCCTCTGTTGAAAAATATGGTTATTTTCTTATAAATTATGGTAGTGTTCTATCAATTTTTTTTTTTCAATTTTGGAAAAATATCCAGTTATTTTTAAAAAGCCGCAAGTGCCGTCAGTGAGAGTGGCAAAAGAGAATGCCTTGTCTTCACTTCATGAGAATTATTTCATAAAGTTTGGCCAGGAAATAACAATTGGCCAACTTAAGAAAAAAAATTCAAAACATGCGAAACAATGTTTAAAAAAATGATTTGCGTGCAACAGGCAACAAACCAATACATTTTAAAGATTGGGAGAAAGGTTTGCTGCAAATAATGGAACAAAAATCAAATCCAGTCTATAATAAAATTCCTGGTAAGTTTTTTTTTTATATTTAACTATAAATTTGATAGTGTCAATTATTGACAAGCACGCTCCTCTGTTTTCAGGGGGGTTACTCCGTATTTCGATTCGAAAAGAAAATCATTCGAATTTGTATACTTTTTACATTGTATTTGTATTGGAGTAACCCCCCAGGGATTTCTTCCAAAATATGTTGCGTTAACCATTTTACACTTTCTTTTTTAAACCTATATAAGTTAAAATAGTCTGTTGAATGAGAATGTGACCGCACACGATATTGTTTTCTTTCGCGAATATTCATAAATGCAGCCATATTTAAATAAAAATAAACAAAAATTCATTTTCGACTAATTAACCAACAATTAACTTATTTTCAGCACCGCAATGACATGCATACAAAAATCTAAGTTAAAACTACTTACTTTAAGTATTTACTAGTTTTTAATCACACCTTTTTTCAGTAAATGCTGGAAAAACTAGCTTGTGCTAGACTGAAAAATGTACTAGCTTTATTTGAAAATTTTATTCATCTCAAAACTAGTTTAAACTTAAAATTTGCTAGTTTTAGCTAGAACTACATTTTTATTCACACAGCCCAATGAAAGAGTCCCTAATATTTACATAAAACTAATAAAACTAATAAATAAAAAAACACTGTCGAACAAAATAGAGTACGGTTTTAAATATTTTCTGTTGCTTTTATTAAAACATGTATTTATTATACAACCCAGGTTCGAATCCTAAGCCAAGAAAAATTATCAATACAATTTTAATAATAATTTTCATGTAACAATTCCTACCTTCAGTAAAAATAATTTAATGAAAATTAAATTAAATGAACTCGAGCCGAAATAAAAAGAAATATCAAAGATTTAAAATTAACAGTTCAAATAAAAGTAATAATTTTTTAATAATTATAAATTATAGTTTTATTTTTAATTCAGATGTTCTACTTCTTTGCAAATTCTAATCGCTTTTTTATATATGAAGTATATGCAGAATAGGCCTTTTCTTAACGAACGTACTTTTTAGACCGCTTTCGTTAAGTCTTCTTTGGACAGTTCGAGTCGAGTCTCTTATATATCTAGCTGTCGTAATAGTTTTTATTTTTGCTAGAATTGCAATATGATCATCGTCTAGCTTCGTGGTCTTACGTTTTCTGTCACATAAGTTCTTTAGGCTTTTGTTTGACATTCTTATTTTATACAATTTTTCTGACCGCAGATGCTACACATGCAAAATTGTTTGGTTTGAAGCCGGATAACATTTTAAAATAGTGGAAATTTATCCACTAAAAATATTTCGTAGAACCTTCTTTGACATCAATTACAGCTTGCACCCTTTTTGGCATACTCTGAATGCATTTTTGAACATTTTCTTTTAGTTCTTCATCGTGATGCCAGACTTTAATCAATTTAATCAAAATTGCATATTTAACACTTCAGAGCAGAATGACAAATAATGATCTACAACTGCACTCTAATGTCACCAATCATTGTTGACACTGCACAAAATATTTAACAGTATTACCAGAATTAAAATACGAAAACATCTGGTACAAGAAATAAATTTATATACGTATTAAAAACGGTTGAATCTTAATTAATAAGTGTAACTAATAATTTGGCCACCCACTGTATGTACATACAAAATTTTTTATTACCTCGTTATAACGAATAGAAGTGCAACTTCACCTCGATATAACGTATCCTATTTTAGTGGAAATTATTTCTTTTGAATGATTCATTTTAAAATCATGTGTCTATGCATATCCCCAGCAAGCCATAGTAGTCAGAAAAGAGTCTTTTCTGACACCTTTTCCGGAGCGTTCATGCTCTTTATGAGCCCAAAAAACAATCATTATTGCTCCGAAAATCTTCAGAAAAGAGGGTCAGAAAGAGCTCTTACATCATATCAAAAAAGAGTCATTGCATTTTTTTAAATTGTTTTTACTTAAACAAAAAGGGACTTGCTGCTGCACCGAATTGGGAAGATGTAGAAACAACGATCAAATTTATGGTTGAAAAGAATTGGCTAAAACCTGAAGACAACAATGTAGAATTGTTTGACGAGTTTGGTTACATATTGAAATTTATTACCCCAGAGAAAATTAACGAATGGAATAAAAGTAATCCTCCTACTAAGCCACGTTCTACTAAACCATATCAACGCTGGGTGGAATGTTTCAAACATTTTCAAAGTTAGAATGTACCGTACACTCGCTTCGCGCGAATCATTGAATTTATATTTTGTTTGACAGCAACATCTGCAAGTGTAGAGCGTAAAGGATAAATACGATTTTAAACAAAAAGCGACAGAAAATTAAATTCAAATTACTTATAACATTATAATTTTCTTAATTTAACTTGAATAATAAAGTTTTTTTCCCATAAAAAATGGCCCGGTTTTAAGTTTAAATGTTCCGGATTTTAGTACTTCTTTCGAAAAATGTCCCGGTTTCGCTCAAAATTGAGGTGGTCACGCTATGTTTAATGCATCATTTAAAGACCCATTGCTTGTCGGATACGCTACAAATCATTATATACTCCGATGGCTGTGGCTATCAAAATCGTAAACATCTTTTAGCAAATGGATTGTCGATTTTTTCTATAGAAAATAATAAAATCATTGAACAAAAATACTTTGAGAAGGGGCACACTCAAATGGAATGCGACAGTGCACACGTGTGTGCCTATTGGCAACCCAACTTCAGTTTGGTTGCTATACATAATCGACCCATTAATGTCCCCACCAGATCGCTCTTTCATTTCTAAAAATAATACGGTACAATTTTATTATGATTGGCTCATATCACAGTACAACACAAAAAAAAATTACGGGGTTCCGATGATTGATTGTTGTTAAGGAGACCAAAATAAAATATACGTGTGTCGGCGTTTTGATAGATCACATCAGAATTTCATTTAAGAAGCGGTTAAAAATTCCCAGCTTTGGCCTGTTCTTGCAGCATATCGATATATAAAACTATGTTTTATTTACGTCTGAGGTGTAAAGGCCCAACTATAATATGCATATGCTAGCTTAAGCCAACGTGCGAACACATATAAATTGTATGTGGCAAACTATAATGTACTTAACGAATCTTTTCGTTAAGTTTTTCATCTGTCATTTGCTTAAGCAAAAAGCGAAACTGATCGCACATTCTGTACGGAATCAGCTGTTTGTTGTTGTTTGTTTGTGTTTTGAACAAAATGGAAGAAAATATATTTATTTTAAATTTAATAGAAAATGTGGAAAAAAATAAGTGCCTTTACAATAAAAGAGACCCTTTTTATTTTAACAAAAATGTCTTTCTGTCGCAGTTTATTTCTCTGACAGAACAAGAGCGTCTTCTTCTTTTACAGTGTAGTTCACTTATTTCTTTTAATGTGCACAGGCCTTCAAGCGCTAACTTTAATATTTTTATATTATTTAAATTTTTAAGTTTTTTCTCCATTTTTAGTGCTGCCACAGCTGTACATTTTAGTACTTTTGCCGATAAATTAAAAAAAAGGAAAAATTTTGCGTTTCTGGTACGAAGTTTTCTTTTAATTATAAAATAATATAATAATATTTATAAAATATAGTCATTTAATGGCTTTTTGTTAAAATAAAAACATTTTTTTTAAACATAAATAAGCAACTGTGGACAAAAAGTTTCAAAGTCATTGTAGCCACCTGAAAGTTAACTCTGAACTAGTTATGCATTTGCCAGCCTTTTCGTTAACTTTTGCAATTTGCTTAAGCTTGCTTATGCATATTATAAGGCCCAACTATAATATGCATATGCTAGCTTAAGCAAACGTGCGAACACATATAAATTGTATGTGGCAAACTATAATGTACTTAACGAAACTTTTCGTTAAGTTTTTCAACTGTCATTTGCTTAAGCAAAAAGCGAAACTGATCGCACATTCTGTACGGAATCAGCTGTTTGTTGTTGTTTGTTTTTGTTTTGAACAAAATGGAAGAAAATATATTTATTTTAAATTTAATAGAAAATGTGGAAAAAAATAAGTGCCTTTACAATAAAAGAGACCCTTTTTATTTTAACAAAAATGTCTTTCTGTCGCAGTTTATTTCTCTGGCAGAACAAGAGCGTCTTCTTCTTTTACAGTGTAGTTCACTTATTTCTTTTAATGTGCACAGGCCTTCAAGCGCTAACTTTAATATTTTTATATTATTTAAATTTTTAAGTTTTTTCTCCATTTTTGCAAACACAATACGAAAATTAACAAAACATATGTAAACGTTTATTATTATTTACAATGTAGTGCTGCCACAGCTGTACATTTTAGTACTTTTGCCGATAAATTAAAAAAAAGGAAAAATTATGCGTTTCTGGTACGAAGTTTTCTTTTAATTATAAAATAATATAATAATATTTATAAAATATAGTCATTTAATGGCTTTTTGTTAAAATAAAAACATTTTTTTTAAACATAAATGAGCAACTGTGGACAAAAAGTTGCAAAGTCATTGTAGCCACCTGAAAGTTAACTCTGAACTAGTTATGCATTTGACAGCCTTTTCGTTAACTTTTGCAATTTGCTTAAGCTTGCTTATGCATATTATAGTTGGGCCTTTAGTTGGGCCTTAAGATAATGGTATGGCAAATATTTTTTTAGAACATATTAACCCTCTAACTCCCCCCCCCCCCCTCATAACGGCATTTTTGGCTTTATTCTAAGAAATTTTGGGAAAAGTTTGAAATTGTTCTACAGTGTAATTAGTGGAAACTCCCACATAAGACCCCCTCCGTAATTCACTTTAAGCTCCATAAATCGTTTAAAAGTATTTATATCGAGATAAAGTTTAACATACATAATATTTATATTCATAGAAGTCATGCCATTAAATTTTTGGATGGTCTGTCCACAATAGATTATATCTCCCATATAACGACCATTTCTGAAAAACTGTTTTATACATAAAATGGGTGTAGGGTATTATATGGTCGGGTTTGACTGACTATATTTTCTTATTTGTTATTATTGATTTCGATTGTTAAAATAATAGATTAATAAATAAAACTGATAATTATCTTAAACAAATTTATAAAAAGTTTTCTTCAAAAAATATATGGTAACGCTGTTTGGAAGAGTAATTAAAATTGTTAAAAAAAATTGTCTGGTACTCTTTGATTAGCGAATACAATGAAATTTTGTGGATGTATGACGACTTAAGTTCTTAAAGGTGGATTCATCCATTCGTTCTTAACAAAAATTTTGATCGAACAATTTTTTTTTTATATGAAGTTTGACGTCTCTCTTTTTGAGAGAGAGAAAATATTTTTTCCGAACTTGAATTGGTTTAATTTTATATTTTTTCTGGACAAAAATGAATTAAGTTGCCAATAGGTTGCATTTTTTCATACAAATAACAATGCCTTATGTATATCCATGGCCATCAGCAAAAGCAACTTTATTTTTTCATTCATTTTGAATTTATATCTGTGATTGAATACACAATACTTTAAAATAATTTAATATTTGTATTTTAACACTTAAAACCCAAAGCAAAATAAATCAATGGCCGCACTTGTAAAACTAATAGATTTTGTTTACATATGGCAGCTTTGATTTTTCAGAAAAATCGTTCGAAATGGGTGAATCGTGCTGCAAAAAACTCTCAGTAAAAAAATTTTTCTCCGGAAAAAATTTTTGTTAAGAACAAATGGGTGAATCCACCTTAATAGTATATAAAGGTTTTTTCAAAAATAAATTTTTGCATAACAGAAACACATTGGTATATCATGAAAGGTTTGACATTTGACTTGTTGACATAAAAGTAGTAGAAGTTTTGATAATAGTTTCAGGCAATATTGTCTCATTTGGTCTTCTGCAAATCAAATACCAATTGCTGAAAAGCCTTCTTTGCATGCTTAACGTGTAACTGTATGGTGAACTGTGTGGTCCGGAGACGTGGTTGGACCATTTATTTTTGGCTGGCAATGTGATATCAGTGACTGGATCACTTTATCAGGAGATGTTGACAACTTAATTTTGGTGTATTATTGATGTTAAGCATATCACGGAAATATGTCACTTAGCCACCGAAACATTGAATTTATTGAAAACAAAATCCCCATCGTATAATTTTAAGAAGTCGGGTAATTTAACACCAATATATTATTTTTTATGTTAAAGATAGTGTAAACAGAGCAAACCGAATCGATTACAGCTTTAAAACTTAAAATCCGAGACGTAATTAACGACATAGACCCCTCAAAGATATGATAAAAGAATCGTATAAATGTCTTTTTAATACAAACGTTTAAATGATTTTCTTATAAATTTAAAATTTCATTATGAAAATTGTAAGAATTATGAAAACATATAAATTTAAAGCATTATTTTCATACGTCTATTTCGATTATTTAACATAAATTATTCGTTATTCGAAAAATGTAATTTTCACATTAGTCGAATAAGTATTCGCAAGAAATTGTTCGATTATTCGAATGGTTATCCTATTCCTTACTTTTATTACTTCTTCCCCATCCGGTATTATCAATTCTATCACGCCCCTCAGTAGTGATATTGCCTTCTAGTAAGATGTCTATTATTCTTTGATGTCTGGTTGATGTGGTTAATTATCATTCATTCTTCCATTACCATCAACCAAGTGGCAGCCAGGGAGACACAAGTATTTCGATGGGTATTATTGATAAAATATTCTCAATAGCCTTCTTCGAAGTGGTTCTCATTGCCCCACATATGCTTATGCAGCATGTTTCGTAGAGGTTTAATATTAATCATCTTCTCTAGAGATATCCACCACACTATCGATGCATACGTTAAAATCGGACGTAGAACAATTGTATATAGTCAGTGTGTCTTTTTCTCTCATTATTGATAGCGCCGAGCATTGACAGAATAGACAAGTAATTGATCCGTGCTCCTTCTAATTGTGACAGCTCAGGTAATCATTGTTCCGTAGACCTATGGTTCGATTGTGTATAACTACTTTCGTTTCTAATCTTTTGTTTTTTCGTATTTTTAAGTAGAAAACAAACTTTTATATGTTAAAAAAATAAATAATTTAACAACAAAATTATTAAAAAAAAAATACCACTTGAAATAAAATCAAAGCAATCACAAATTCTCAGTTTCCATGTTCGGCAACTTAAGGTAACACCTAACAGTTGCCATCTGTAATAAGTTTTTGGCAACTGTCAACTCCACTGAGGTTCGGTTGCCATCCGTAATCGATCCACTAGTTTCCTGGCGTATGTTCCGAAAGTACAGTGGTCTACAGATACTGAAGCAATTATTTTTTTTTTGTTTTTTTATTTATTTATTAAATTCAGAGATTACAAGCCCAAAGGCCTACTTAATCTAGATATCTTATGACGAAAGAAAAAAATTCCAAAATATACATCTACAAAGATAAGAGATATTCTTGTATTACGTTACATATCTTAGAACTTTTTTACGTAACAGAACATTTTTATTTTTAGAAATACTTCTTAGAAATACTGTTAAAATTTGCAACTGATCTCCTAAAATTGCGTTCTTCATAAGGAATATAGTGGCTCCAAATTCGGGATACCCTCACCACAAATGATCTAGTCATGTACAATGAAGAGTGCTTAGGGCAAACAATAGTATTAGTTCTGGTAGACCTGCCAAAAACAAATTTCTCCATCATATATGGAGGTTTTCCAAACTTCATAATCTTAAAAAATTGTAGTAATAAACGTCGATTAACAAAAGTATAAAAATTAGAACTTAAAATGCTAATAACATGGGCAAAAATATGTATGTTCATTATACCGAAGATTACAAATAAAACGAACTACACGGTTAAAACACAATCGTAATTTAATCATATTATGTTGGGACGTTCCGGAAAATATTTCAATCCCATACAGAAAAGAAGGTAGGCGAGAGCGGTGAGTCATATTAAAATATGCATGTACGACTCACCGCTCTTGCCTACAAAGCAAGAATCGCAGCGACAAAAATTTCATAATGTAAACCGGGACTTAGATTTGCAGCAGAAACTGGAAATTTTAAAAAAGCTTAATGAGGATATTCACGGAAACCGATTGGCGTTTAATTACGGTGTATCCAAAGTAACCATTTCAAGAATAAAGAAAAAACGTACTGAAATTTTAGAGGATATGACCAGGGCTGCCAGATGAATTCCGGAAAAAATCATCAAAATCCCCATAAAAAAGAAAAAAAATCGTCATTTTGAATTTTAAAAATCGTCAAAAAAATCGGTGATATGAAAATTCACTATTTCTAATAGTATTTGGAAATTTTTATTTAAACGAAAACATAAAAATTCAAGTTTATATAGTCTCTTCTACAATACATATCAAAATACGTAAATTTTAGTTTGTAGCATTATTACATGAATGCATTGTTTTAAATAACTGAACAAAACAAGTGTCCTCTTACAGTAAACAAAACAAACAGATATACATAAGGTGCATGCCCATTAGCGGCTTGGTGTAAATAGACACTGTAGTAAACGTCTGGGTTGCAATGCACTTGAAATGGACACACGCATTCAGCTACGACCATATGTATGGGAATACTTTAAGTCAAATCAAATTACCCAAAATATTCCCATACATTAGTTTAAGAATTAGTCGTCTAGTATATTTTCATAAGTAGTATATAAGTAGAATGTATTTAGTAATAAAATTTAATTCTGATAATAAAGTCAAAGCGACAACTAGTTGTTCTAATAATAAAAACTGACTTTCATTTATCACAAGTTTTTTAATTAAGAAATCACAAAAAATATAATGTTAAACACAACTTGTGTAATATTTTTATAATATGTATCTTAGTCCGCTTTCACTTTATTCAATTCTGAATTGTCAAGGCAAGTATTTTTGGATAAGAAGAGAAAAGAGAACAAAAGGGGTACAAACTTGATGTTGCTAGTCAATTTTCTTATTTCCTTTTGTTTTTTTTCATGCATGTTGATTTGCATTAAAAAGTGCGAAAATTAAATTGACGTGTGTAAATGAAATGGCAAGTTCAAAAGAAAATTGAACAAAAACTGATGATCTAAAACTGAAGAGAGTGAAACTTAATTGAGTCAATATTCGGTTAATTGACAATATTATTTTAAGTGTTCAGGCATACGCAATTTTCAGCTTACTCAATAATCATTTGACAGTTGGAAAACAATACAAAAAATGCTCTATATGGTTGTTGTGTTTCTACGTAAACAAACTTACCTTCACATTCATTTTTTAATGATTTATTTTGTTTACATTTGCATTTTATACAATTTTGTTCACTAAACACAGTTGTGAACGGTGTTGCGTTCGAAATCTTACTCAATATTACACCAATTTCGTACTTATTGCGCAATAATTAATTGAGATTTTATATGGAATATTGAGCTCAATAATGGCGTTAATTGCGATTAACGCAATTAAGGGTCATATCTGAACACGCTATTACAGTATTTTATCAATAAATATCTGAATTTAGCATATTTTATCAATTCTGGTTAAACAATTTAGTTTACTAAGTTTTAAATAACATTTTGAATATCGTCAAATCGTCACTTTGCTATTTTTAAAACAAAAAATCGTCAAAATGACGATAAATCATCAAATCTGGCAGCTATGGCTGTGACGCACATATACAGCGTATCTGACAAGAAAACACTTTATAAACCGAAATATGCTGATCTTGAGGCAAGCTTGTACAAATGGTTTTTGAACCAATGCTAGCGTAATTGTGCAATGACTGGGCCAATTTTAAAATCCAGAGCTAAGCATGAGTTTGCCACAATGCATCATGGAAAAAAAATTAATGCCAGCAAATTTTAAAAGGAGATACGTTATTCGCCATCTCAAAATTTGTGGCGAAATCCTTTCAAGTGAAACTTCGGATGTTACACCCTTCATTCATAAATTACGAGCAAAAATTAATGAAATGGACATCTTCGACTCGCAACTTTACAACGCAGATGAATCTGGATTTTTTTATCGTTTTTACCGGATAAAACATTTGTCACAGGAAATGAAAGAAACGCATCGGGCCGAAAAATTGCCAAGGAAAGATTTATGCCCTTATTCATAAAAAATTAAAGTAGACTTCAAATGTACTTTAATAAAATTTTGTATGAAAATTTTGTCTAAAAGCACACTTCAAACCTACTTTATTTTTTATGAATACGGCAGTTATTATTTTATTTATTTCCTCTTTCAATAAAAAATAAAACGCTTAAAAAGTTAATAATTCGGAAAAGTTAACAGTCCTTGGAACATTTTGGTTAACTTTTTCGAGATTCTACTGTAATAAATCTATATATTCTAAACCACTTGTCCAATTGCAAAATTATATACAAACATTTTCTACAGTATGATATAGGCTTTCAGAAAATGATAATAAGTAACCACCTTTTTAGAACACAAGCTGAAATACAGGACCCAATTATTCAATTTAATTTGACAGAGATTAGAAATTTGAATAATTTTGAAAAAATTAACTTAGCGTTTGGAACGGTCACACATGGCAAATATTTACTTAAAAAAGCGTAACCACTAGTTTTAGCACAAATTTGATTGACGTTGTTTACTCTTACAAGAGTTTTGCTAGATCAAACAGGAAAAAATAAATTAAAACTAAATTTCTGTTGTGTCTTGTCCTTTTTAAATAAACAAACGAGTTTAAATATATTTTATTTAGTGGTTACGTTTTTTTTTTTCGGAAAATATTTACCAAGTATGCCCGTACCTTTACACAGGTGTTGTATTTATTTGTTGGTTCATATTTAAATTGCCGGTACCATGGGCTGTAAAACATCCCTATATGCTATCAGAGCCACCACCACCTTGTATTCTCGGCTGGAAGCAAAATGGTTGATCCTTCCCCTGCATTGTTCGTCGAACAAATGATATATTTTTACGATTTATCAATTCAAAGTGGGATTCGTCACTAAAAATAACCTTATTCCAATCCCTTTCAGTCCAATTTGCATACTTCTTACACCAATTTAATCTCTTTTTTTTTTTTTTTGTTTGAATCTTGTTTCGATAAGGACGTCGTTTCTTGGTGTAGCTCTTAAGACCACGGTTAACAAGTCGGCGACGGGTTGTGCTGGCACTTATTGACTTCCCAATGGTAGATGACCATTCAGAAGAAAGTTGACGACTACTAGCAGAACGATTTCTTTTACACATTTGCACTAATTGCCGATCTTAGACTGGTGTTGTGCATTTGGAACGCCCTTGACCTGGTTTATTTGTAAGTCGTTCATTGTCAGAAAATTTTTTTCAACAATATATCGTCACCTAAAATGCAAAAGGCCGTAACTAACAAAAAATTCAAAATTGACTTTTTTTATTGATTATGATGTAGCAAACCAAAATACACCTACGCACAAAATTTTACACGAATTTGTTAAAGCATAACGATTTTATTAACGAAAAACAAAAGGCCGTATCTGCAACATCAATAATTTCATTAACCAAAAAGCCGTAACCACACTATAATTCAAAAAAATAAAATAAAAAACAAAGTTGCCTTTGATTTTTCGTTAAATATGTGTTATTGTTTTCTTAATTTAAATTTTTGTAAAACAGTAACACGAAGGTTGTGAATATTTGTGCCTAAATAAAAACAAGTAAGAAAGTATAGTCGGTCAAGCCCGACCATATAATACCCTACACCCAGTATATGTATAAAACAGTTTTTCAGAAATGTGCGCTATATGGGAGTTATGACCTATTATGTACCGATCATCCAAAAATTTAGTGTCTGTGAATATAAATATTGTGTATGTTAAACTTTCTTTTGATATAATTATGTACTTTTAAAAGATTTATGGAGGTTAAAGTTGATTACGGGGAGGGTCTTATATGGGAGTTTCAACTAATTACGGACTGACGATTATAAAATTTGGTGTCATCATTTCTGTATATTACTTGTGTCGAATTTTATTTGATTACCAACATTCTTAAGACATTTATGATCGTTAAAGTGATTTTCAGAAGTGGGCCATTTATGGGAGCTACGACTAATTATGGACCGATGACAATAAAATTGTATCGTATTGTTTGTATGCATATGAAATATATTTGCGTTCAATATTATTTGGATACCAACATTTTTGAGAGAGTTATGCTCTTTAAATTTGTTTCAGAAAAAATGAGTACAAAAGGCCGTAACTAAATTACTTAAAAACTACTATTTTCCCATAATTTTTTTTTCATGTATAAATCCACCTTTGTTTTTTAAGCTTGATTCTAAAATTTGAGTATTAAATTTTAAGTAGTTTTTGTTTTATGATGTTTTTTGCTTCTCCTGTAAAAAAAAAATAAAAATGTTAGTTACGGCCTTTTACATTTTAGGTGACGATATACACATTTTCGTGAAACATCAAGACTCTTTGAAATTTCTAAATGGGAACACTTTTCAGCAAGAAGTGCCTTTATAGAAATTTTTTACTCCAAAGTGACGGTTTTTGGACCCATTATTCCAAATGTAAAAATCACGATTACAATGGAATGATGTAATGATACCACGCGGTTTTAACTAAAACTGAAGGAATAGAACATATTTGAGTCAAATTCCATGAGAAAATATACCGTCAGTTCATTTATCAATACGTTTCAAGAGAATGTGCTTTAATTTTGACACATCAAATATTGACATTATGTCATCATTACATTTTCACTTTTTCATCTAAATTTTATTATCCCCATTTGTTTGCTCATTGTATTTGTAGAAGTATAAAGTAAACAAAAAATAACAATAAAAGTTTTTCTATGGGTTAATTGTCTGCATAAACTCATTGAAACATTTATTTTAAAAGTGCTCTATAATTTTGAGCAGTATTTTATGTCGCAAGTTGTTATATTCTATACAACCAAAACAACATTCTTAAGTTATCACTATTTCTCGTGTTGAAAGTATTGTATGGTATGGTGTCCAATATTATTAAAACATTTAAAAATGTAAATTAATAATTGAAATTTGTAAAGTCCGTGAATTGGTAAAAAGTTATGAAAAACGACATTTTACAAAATAACGGTTGGAAACCGGCTAGGCAAATTTGCTGCAATCTTTAGTGCTTTATATTGTATTCTTGGAAGCGATTTAAAATCGGTAGTTTTTTTTTTTTTTTTTTTTTTTTTTTTTTTTTTTTTTTTTTGAAGCCATTATTGCAAGTTAATTACAATCCTCCTTATTCAAAAACGATTATTAAATTTAACAAACGTTTATTAAGCAAATTTTTATATGCAAATCTGTCATAATAAACGTTTGTTAAATTTAATAATCGTTTTTGAATAAGGGGGAATGACTTTGAACTAAAGTTTGATAAATTCAAATTTTGTTTTTTTTTTTAACAAAAGCAGCAAAAATTTTAATTTTAAGATTTTTAATATGCTGATCCCACTAAGATTTCCTTGCAAACAAATACCCAGATATTTAACAGATGAGACCTCTCAAATTGACTTTCCTTCAACAAAAATGCTGAAATCTGTACTGAATTTAACATGTCTGCAGCTTTTGAATTGATCAAGTCCAGGGAAATGCACATTAACCCCCTTATTCATAAAAACTTATAACCTCTTATAAACCTGTTGTAAGTTTTATGAATAAGGGCATTAGTTTATAAGATTTCACACAAATATAAATATAATTTTTTATAGCGAATTTTTTATTTTGTTTTATTCCAGTGCGCTAATTGTAATCGTGAAGCATTGGCAGAATGTTCATTATGCCGAAAGACTCCCTATTGTTCCGAATTTTGTCAACGAAAGGATTGGAATGCCCATCAAGTTGAATGTACAAGAAATCCAGCCCCGGCTGCAACCCAACAAATTATGCTTCTTGTAGACGAACAATCCTAAATGAATTAAATTTGTACATAAAAAAACGACAAAACAAAAACAAAAAAAAACCAGCAACAGATAAACAATTTAACAAACATTAAAAAAAAACAAAACAAAATTAAATTTTAAATAACTTTATACGTTTGAGTAAAACAAAAATCAACAATTAGCATTAATCGTAAAAAGAAAAACAAAACAAAACATAAAACCAAACCAACCACAGCAGCAGAAACCGTAAACTTTTTAAACTTAAATAAAACTCATCATCTAAAATGTCTAAAAACTATTCTATGCTTTTTTCTTCAAACAAT
The DNA here is from genome assembly GCA_916048285.2 of Bellardia pandia. Taxonomy (NCBI): domain Eukaryota; kingdom Metazoa; phylum Arthropoda; class Insecta; order Diptera; family Calliphoridae; genus Bellardia; species Bellardia pandia. The sequence goes on along the minus strand of OU696531.1, from coordinate 91,938,372 downwards.
TAAAAAAAAAAAGAAGTACGAATGGCCACAAATTATTCAAAATTTTACAGGAAAAACAATAAACTACATAGATACAACATACAGCTAAATAAAATTAATAATACCACAACGGAAAAGTTAAATAAAATATTCAAAAAATTCAAAACAAACCAACCAACCAACAACAACATTGTCAACAAAACAACAACAACAACATCAAACACAATATTTAAGAAAACCGGACCGCAAAATAAACATAACAAACAATACAATTTAAAATAAAACTAAAATTAAATTTAAACAAAAAAAAAAATAAGAAAAGCAAAAAACCCTGCATAAAATTTACATACATACATATTATCTATGTATACATATTTTTTTTCATTAGATTTTAAGCACATAGTTAAACTTTTAACATTTTATTATTATTTTATGGATAATATTAATAAAAACGAAACAAAAAACAAAAACAAAACAAACAAAATTATTATAATATTTATTAATTATGTAAAACTAAATTGATGTGATCGATGAACGTCATGCAAATAACTGCCGTTACAACATTTTCAACAAGAAAAACACAAAAATAATAAAGATTTCAATTACTATAAAAAGAAACACAAAAAAAAAACAATAAAACAAACAAACAGCCAACACATGAACATGTTAGTAAGTAACGTAAAGTTTTAACAATAATTTAGAAATAATTGAAACTAAAAAAAAATAGCATCAACTCTACAGCAAGTAGTTAAAAGGCTAAACGCTAAAGGATATACCCTGAGAAGGGAAATAAAACGATCATCTTCATTTTAGTGTTTTTGGATTTCGAAAAATTTAAATTAAAATAATTTATTTTTAAGCACAAAAAGCATATGAAAATTTAAATGTTTTAAGCCAACCCAATTGTCACCTAGCAAATTCTAAAGGTACGGTCACACTTGGCAAATATTTGCCTAAAAAGACGTAACCACTAAATAAAATACATATATATGAACTTTATTAAAAAAAACTTGGTTTATTTAGGACAGGACACAACAAATATTTAATTTTATTTATTATTTGATGCTGTTTGATCATGCAAAACTCTTGCAAGAGTAAACAACGTCAAACAAATTTGTGCTAAAACAAGTGGTTACGCTTTTTTAGAGTAAATATTTGCCATGCGCGACCAATCCTTTAGGAACCTTTACGTAGCTAATGGAGTGCTTCTAAAACATTCATTGGCACTCTAATACTACTTTCCAGTCGCATTTTCGGGACATTTGTATTTGGGACCAGGTGAAATAATGGACCAATTTCCACCGGTTTCAATTCTAACCGTCCTTGGGCTGAACAAATATCATGAACCAAATTTTATTGAAATATCTTCAAAGTCGCGATCTGGGACCAAATTACCGCATTCGTGATCGAATGAGCTATCGTATCGAAAAATGATTTCGATATCGAAATTAAAAAAATGTACTAAATTTCTTGCTTACGATCAATTTTACTCGATATCGAATGCGGTAATTTGGCCCCTGTACTCTAGCCAGCCAGACGGACGAACGGACGTGCCGACATCGTTAAATCGACTCAGGAAGTGATTCTGAGTCGATCGGTATACTTTAAGGTGGGTGTTGGACGTTACAAACATTAGCATAAATCCAATATACCCTCCCCACTATGGTGGTGTAGGTATAAAAAGAATGCATCAACTCTATAGCAAGAAGTTAAAAGACTAATGTATACGCAGACAAATGAAAAGGAATGTTTACAGCACGATTTAAATTAAGATACACAATTACCTATATTTCGAATAATTAATAATTTTCTGCAGACAAGCCAAAAAGCTTCGCAGTTTGTGTTAAAAAAAAAAAAAAAACTTATTTTTTCACACAAAAATAGTCCTCTTTGCAGAAGCAAGACTTTTGTTATCTTTCGCAATTTTAAACGTTAGTTATTCGGTCCGTTATTTATAATGTTAACGCTAGTCAACCTTGCAAGAAAATATATTGGGCAATAAACATAAGTATGTATTCACAGATAACTCTTCGCTGTAGTGACTCCAGCATTCGAGAAAGAAGTGAGAACATCTTTTACCAGGGGCCAAATTACCGCATTCGTGATCGAATGAGCTATCGTATCGAAAAATGATTTCCATATCGGAATTATGATAAAATGTACTAAATTTCTTGCTCGATATCGAATGCCATAATCTCAAATAAGAAAATTACGATCAATTTTACTCGATATCGAATGCGGTAATTTGGCCCCAGGATTAACATTATTAGTTTCACAACTTAATATTATAACGCTTGCGTGTAGTTTCTTTAGTCCGGCAAAGCTACATAGCAATAATATTTAATTGTTGTTGTAACATATAGACTATATAAATTTTCTAATCAGGGGCCAAATTACCGCATTCGATATCGAGTAAAATTGATCATAATTTTCTTATTTGAGATTATGGTAAGAAATTTAGTACATTTTATCATAATTTCGATATCGAAATCATTTTTCGATACGATAGCTCATTCGATCACGAATGCGGTAATTTGGCCCCAGGGGTTTCTGTAGTAAGTTCCAGGTCAAGGAATTGTGCTACTTCTGAGTTAATCCATATATCAATTTTTTGAAGATGTGGGAGTATCATGGAGATTCTGGCCACATGTGTATGGATGCTATAATGAACTGTTCTAACAAAATTCATTTGCATTTTGAACACAAATTTCAACTTTGCACAAAATTAAAAAATAAATATATTTTTATTTTAACAAAAAGTAAACAAAAACTTGAATTTTAAAAGTTGATAAAGGAAAATTTACAAAGGAAATACAATAAAAATGTATTAATGAGTGACAAACTAGAGGAAGTTTGCAGAAAATATGTGAAAAGAGGAAAAACACAAAGAAAGCCAGTCAAGATTTCATTCATCCTTGAATAAAATCAATCAGTCTTTGAGTAAAAATAATGACGAGAATAATAAATTACGTGATCATAATATACAGATGACTAAAAATTTTAACACAAAACTTAAATTCTTAGCCAAAAAAACTTAAATTCTTGGAATAAAAGTTTCACTCGTTTTTTAGAACGCCGTAAAATTGTTTACAGTGGAATTGAAAACGAATAGTGGAATATAGAACAGAGGCGATAGTTTTGCATTAAAACACTTTTTGAATACTTACCGACAATATTTTTGGGAAACAATTTGAAAATGTGTATTATTATAAAACTAATATGAAAACAAAGTTGAATACATATGTTTTAATTATGTGTCCACCCAGCAAAATGGATTACCGCAATATAAGGCATTATTTTACAAAATAAATTGATGATAGAGATAAATAACTGAGGAATTAAGAGCGTAAAACATAAAACAGAAAGTTATGGTGAAAAAGTACCGTTAAAATTGATAAGATTGGAATTGTGTTTTAATTATATGGCCACAACTGTATATGAAAAAAAAACTAATCAAACTAAAGTCCCTATAAACAAGAAATAAGTACCAGTCGTAATTCAGCTCTGGGCGCAGGAAGAACTCATGCATCATTGTCATTTAAAGGCAATCAGGCCGCTGCCTTCGAGAAGGTATAGTAGGTTGACTTAAGACTTACTTAAATCGAAATGGGATAACCTGGTAATTTGAAGGATTATTTCTCCGCCAACCAAATTTATAATAATAAAATAGAAGTAAGTATATGTACATTAATTTACAAATTCAATATTTTTAAACGTTTTATTACACAGTCCGACAAAATGAAAACTTTTTTTGGTGCCTTAGCATTCTTTGTCAGTTTGTATGCATCTAGTGTTGGGATTCAATGTCTATAATTCACTTTTTCTGCATAAGTTATAGTTTACGAGATATTATTTTTTTAAGAAAACTAGGGCACCAATTGCCCTATATAAGATGTATACAAATTGACTAAAAAATTCAAGGCACCATTTGTCAGGCGTTGGACTGTGTTATTATTTGCTTCTAGTTATTTAAATTACACAAATTTCTTTCCATATATGATTTCTTATTGTTTTACATTAAAGTAGAATTAATAAAGCCTTTCAACAATATCAAAAACCTTATTCCCACTCGTGTCAATAAGAGTCAATAAATGTTTTACAGCAGTGAATTTACTATAACAACAAATATCCCTAAGTCCCAGTGAAATCAGAACAAAAATTACTAAATTGCGGAATGAATGATAGTGCTCAAAGACGCAATAAATCTCAAAACCGCCAATTCAGACAATGGAAATAAAAGATCACAATAATCAAAAAACAAAATCTGACAGTGTATGTGTATGGTGTATGAGGGCGGTTAGGAAATTTCTTAGCTTTTCATATGAAACTGATTTTTTTCTGAATTTTGTATTGATATTGGATTTTTATAAATGAGAGTCTGTGTATGTATGTATACATGTTTAAAATGAATTTTCTATTAATAAAAGATTTTATGTTTTTTGCATTTTTCTCCTAAATTTGCCGTCCGATTGGGCTGGAAACACCTATTCACCGTGAACCCACACGCTGAATCCGAATATGGACTCAGAATTTTGATAGGACAACATTTTTTCCGAAATCCCATACAAAATTTGAGTCCTAGGTAATTTCTATATAATATACCACCGTAAAGTATGCTGTACAAATCACTCTCATTTAATTACAAATAAATGAGAGTCTGTGTATGTATAGATGTTTAAAATTAATTTTCTATTAATAAAAGATTTTGTTTTTTGCATTTTCTCCTAAATTTGCCGTCCGATTGGACTGGAAACTCCTATTCACCGTGAACCCACACGCTGAATCCGAATATGGACTCAGAATTTTGATAGGACAAAATTTTTTCCGAAATCCCATACAAAATTTGAGTCCTAGGTAATTTCTATATAATATACCACCGTAAAGTATGCTGTACAAATCACTCTCATTTAATTACAAATAATTGAGAGTCTGTGTATGTATAGATGTTTAAAATTAATTTTCTATTAATAAAAGATTTTATGTTTTTTGCATTTTTCTCCTAAATTTGCCGTCCGATTGGGCTGGAAACACCTATTCACCGTGAACCCACACGCTGAATCCGAATATGGACTCAGAATTTTGATAGGACAAAATTTTTTCCGAAATCCCATACAAAATTTGAGTCCTAGGTAATTTCTATATAATATACCACCGTAAAGTATGCTGTACAAATCACTCTCATTTAATTACAAATAATTGAGAGTCTGTGTATGTATAGATGTTTAAAATGAATTTTCTATTAATAAAAGATTTTATGTTTTTTGCATTTTTCTCCTAAATTTGCCGTCCGATTGGGCTGGAAACACCTATTCACCGTGAACCCACACGCTGAATCCGAATATGGACTCAGAATTTTGATAGGACAAAATTTTTTTCGAAATCCCATACAAAATTTGAGTCCTAGGTAATTTCTATATAATATACCACCGTAAAGTATGCTGTACAAATCACTCTCATTTAATTACAAATAATTGAGAGTCTGTGTATGTATAGATGTTTAAAATGAATTTTCTATTAATAAAAGATTTTATGTTTTTTGCATTTTTCTCCTAAATTTGCCGTCCGATTGGGCTGGAAACACCTATTCACCGTGAACCCACACGCTGAATCCGAATATGGACTCAGAATTTTGATAGGACAAAATTTTTTCCGAAATCCCATACAAAATTTGAGTCCTAGGTAATTTCTATATAATATACCACCGTAAAGTATGCTGTACAAATCACTCTCATTTAATTACAAATAAATGAGAGTCTGTGTATGTATAGATGTTTAAAATTAATTTTCTATTATTAAAAGATTTTATATTTTTCGCATTTTTCTCCTAAATTTGCCGTCCGATTGGGCTGGAAACACCTATTCACCGTGAGCCCACACGCTGAATCCGAATATGGACTCAGAATTTTGATAGGACAAAATTTTTTCCGAAATCCCATACAAAATTTGAGTCCTAGGTAATTTCTATATAATATACTACCGTAAAGTATGCTGTACAAATCACTCTCATTTAATTACAAATAAATGAGAGTCTGTGTATGTATAGATGTTTAAAATTAATTTTCTATTATTAAAAGATTTTATATTTTTCGCATTTTTCTCCTAAATTTGCCGTCCGATTGGGCTGGAAACACCTATTCACCGTGAACCCACACGCTGAATCCGAATATGGACTCAGAATTTTGATAGGACAAAATTTTTTCCGAAATCCCATACAAAATTTGAGTCCTAGGTAATTTCTATATAATATACCACCGTAAAGTATGCTGTACAAATCACTCTCATTTAATTACAAATAAATGAGAGTCTGTGTATGTATAGATGTTTAAAATTAATTTTCTATTATTAAAAGATTTTATATTTTTCGCATTTTTCTCCTAAATTTGCCGTCCGATTGAGCTGGAAACACCTATTCACCGTGAACCCACACGCTGAATCCGAATATGGACTCAGAATTTTGATAGGACAAAATTTTTTCCGAAATCCCATACAAAATTTGAGTCCTAGGTAATTTCTGTATAATATACCACCGTAAAGTATGCTGTACAAATCACTCTCATTTAATTACAAATAAATGAGAGTCTGTGTATGTATAGATGTTTAAAATGAATTTTCTATTAATAAAAGATTTTATGTTTTTTGCATTTTTCTCCTAAATTTGCCGTCCGATTGGGCTGGAAACACCTATTCACCGTGAGCCCACACGCTGAATCCGAATATGGACTCAGAATTTTGATAGGACAAAATTTTTTCCGAAATCCCATACAAAATTTGAGTCCTAGGTAATTTCTATATAATATACTACCGTAAAGTATGCTGTACAAATCACTCTCATTTAATTACAAATAAATGAGAGTCTGTGTATGTATAGATGTTTCAACTCGGCGAAAAAGGCATCTAATCTACAAAATTGTTTTCCCCAGGCAATAATGTTGGCTAACTGTAGAACTATTTAGTTACTTTGGTTTTGAAAATAAAACAATTTAATTTGATTTTTTTTTATGCACACTTCCATTTATTGCGTTTTTTCTTGTTTTTTTTTTGTTTTGTTTTTTTTTCATTTTATTTAACTTAAAATTTATTTTCCTTTTAGTATTCCTATTGATTACCAAAAATATGTTTCTTCTTTATAATATTTTGTTACTTCAATTATTTCCTTTAAAACTCTTAAATTTTTCTTGTCATTTGTTTTATTAATTATAATTTAATTTAAGATTATTGTAATACACAAACTTGTTTTATTTAAAGACAAAGAAAAAGCAACGAGTATTTGAGATAAAATCGACATTTAAACGAAATTAAATATATAAATTAAACACAAAAACAAAACAAATGCAGGTGTCTTTAAATAAATTGAAAAAATAAACAAGTTTTCATTGTATATTATTATTGTGTTTGTTGTTGTTGTTGTTATTATTATTATGTTTTATTTTAGCATTAAGTCAATTTTATTTAAGTGTATATTAAATATTTACTTAATTGTTTAATTAAATTTTTTTAATTTCTCTGAAATTTTTAAATTAATTGAAAAATAAATAAATAAAGCTGGGGATGGTTTCAGGAGAGATGGTGAGTGTGTGTGTGTGTAAGGTTAGGGAGAGAGAGAGAGAGGAAGAAAAATAGTGTAAGTGAGTATTTGACAGTTTAAAGAGTGAGTGGGCTTTTTTGTTAGAGTATGATATTTTTGGTAAAATTTTTTAAAAGTTTTTTGTTTTATTTTTTAAACAAAACTAAATTAGTAATGTTTTAAGCAAAACCAGTTTAACAAATTTATTTTAGTAAATACAGAAATTAAAGTCAGAAAATTTTATTCACCCCTATCGTGAATAAAAATTCCACATGAAATTTGTTCCCTTTTCACATTTTTCCTATTAAAATTCAATGTTAAAAAAATAAAAGGGAACAAATTTCATGTGGCATTTTTATAAACGATAGGGGTGATTAACTTTTAATAAAACAACAAAGAGTTTGATTAAGAAAACCGGCAGCAGCAGGAGTTTTGTTAAATCACAATAATTAGGAAATTTTTTCATTTTATTTGAACTACTATGTATAATAAGTTTAATTAAATTAAAAAATATATTAAATATATTATATTATCATAAAAATGTTTAAAGAAGATTTAAACAAAAGAAAAATCAGTTTCGCATTAAACAAAAAGCAATTTTGATTTAATGATTACACAGCTCGACAAAATGAAAACTCTTTTTTTTTTTTTTGTTGATACCTTAGATTTCTTAGTCAGTAGTTTGCATGCATCTATTATTGGGCTGAAATGCCTATAATTCTCTTTTTTGCATCAGCTCTAGTTTTCGAGATATTTGGTCGAATATTATTTATTTTTGCTTTTTGCAGTATCATCTCTACACAGAAATTTTTTACATATCGATCGATATTTCTTTCCGCTTGGTTTTCCTTTCGGTACGGCATCAATTGGGCCGCATCGGCGCAATCATGAATAAAAAATCCGCGGGAACTTTTTCCCTTTTTATTTTTTTTTAATATTGAATTTAAATAGAAAAAATGGGAAAGGAGAAAAAACTCCCGCGGACTTTTTATTCATGATTGGGCGGTTTTTAATACCAACCATTAATTTTTTAAGAAAACTACGTAACTTAACTTATAAACGGTTTATTCTATTCAGTAAAAATAAAAAAGTAGAAATTTGGTTACAATATTATCTTTATGCTGCATTAACATTATTTTGCAGGCATGTCACATAATTCGATCGGCATGGTTTCAATTCCGTATTTGCAAATCAATCGTTTTTACTTTGCGATCTCTAGATTCCGATCGATTTGGTTTATTCCCAAAAAAAAAATTTAAATCTCAGATTTTAACTTAAATATTGTAACGTTGTGCAAACGAAAACAAAAATCAAATGATTTTTGTAATAAAAAGTATAACAAAATCGAACATAAAGAGCGCTAAAAAAGAAATTTTGAAATAAAAGTGAACAAAATTTTTTAAAAATGTTCGGAATTTCAATTATTGCTATTTTAAATGCACAAAGCTACAAAGAAGAAATTTAAGGCAGACATCTGATCCTCTGTCATATTCCAATGCAAACGACAAAAGTTTTCTTGTTGCTGACACCAACTCTGAAATTTTTAACATTTTATTAAAAACAAAAAACCATGTAATAATGATATTAATTATTTAATAGTCATTATATATTTTTTCAGTATAAAATCAAAAAAAATAACAATTCCACTTTAGAAATCTAAAGTGGTTTCATTCCAAACAAAAAAAATCGTTTTTCGTTTTCTAAAGACTCAAGTTACGGAATCAAAACCACTTTTGATTGGAATTGAGTTCTGTGACATGGCTGTTTGATTCCATGGAGTAATTTCGGAGTTAACGCTCAACTTTGGTTGGAAATTTTTTTTCTATACATTTTTTTATTTTTCAAAAATTCATAAAAAATAAAGAAGACAACAAATTTTCCATTATTTTCCTTCAGTCATATAGGAAAATATGTTATGCAAATAGCATGATATATCTTGTTAAAATCCATTTACAACTGTGGGTTTTATTCGAAATAAAGTAGCTCTATATGATTAAAAGAAAATACGTTATACACCAATACCTCGCTTTGCGTTGTTTCGTTATGTGTTTTTTTCAAAGTTGCTTCGCTGCTTAATTAGTACTAATTTTCACTGTGCGTCGTTAGATTTTCGAGGTTGCGTTGTTTTGGGTTCGAGTCTTTAATTTTTTGAAATTTTTCAAAATCTGCAACATCATTGGATGCTAAAACGATGACCCGTACAAGAAGTGCTTTGATGATCGAAATGGAGTCCTCGTTTTCTATTTGGATTGACTTTTAGTACCCCTAGATCTTTACATGGTTCGCTCTAGAAAATCTTAATTCACTTTGCGTCTTGTTTTTTTTTTTTTTTTTTTTTTTGAACGTAACTCCGACGCAAAGTGAGGTATTGGTATACATACCACATTACACAGAGGTATGTGGTACTTTTCATTGATTGTTTTGAAATTTTTGTAAAACAACAAGCAAACACCACGTTGTAGTTTCACAAAATTAATAATAAAATCAAAACTATTGCGTCCATAATAACAAGAAATATTGCATTTTATGCAGGTCATACATATGCTATAGAAAAATATTGGAACTTTGGTTATTCACATGGATTCTGCAGTTGTTAAATGAAGTGGAATTTTCATCAAGTTTGTATTCTAAATTTTGTGAAAATGATTTGAAAAGTAAAATTACATTTTTAGTTTCGATCATTGTAGTTTCACTCGTTTTCTAGAACCACGTGAAAATGTATATCGTCACCTAAAATGTCCAAAGACGTAACCCTCATTATCATAATTTTAAAGCAGAAGCAAAAAATGTTATAAAATGAAAACTGTTTAATTGAAAATCGCGATTTCTTCGCATCTTGTCTTAAGAAAGACGACAAACTTATTTCTTATTTATTGTATTTTAGCCTTGTGTTCCAGATTCAATCAAAAAACGAATTTTAAATTTTTGAGGGTTACGTCTTTGGGCATTTCAGGTGATGATATTTAGAATTGAAAACGAATTTAGTTTCACTTCGTAGTGGAATATAGAACATAGACGTATATCTCGAAAACTAGAGCTGCTCCAAAAAAAAAAGTGAGTTAGAGAAATTGGATCTCTATATAAGATGTATACAAATTGACTTAAAAATTTAAAGCACCACTTTTCGTGTTGGGCTGTGTTGTAGATGCTTTTGTTAATTGTTTTCATTTGCTTTTTTTTAAATACTAATTTTTTTCAAAACATAAATCGCCATAAAAAGTTAACTATTTTATTTCTATTATTCTTAAGTTTTTCTTTTCTATTATTATAACAAAACAAAAAAAGTATGTATTTTAATTGTAATTGTAATACAATAAAAATATTGTACTTAAGCTTTAGTTGAAAGTTTTTTTCATATACATATATATGTTTGTGTTTTGTTGTTAGTGATATTTATTGTTTTATTTTATTTTAATTATTTATTTGTGTGTTTAAAAGATCTAGCAACTTATAAACCAGTTGAAAGTTTTTCGTTCATTTTTTTCTATTCAATTCAAGTAGATAATTGTTTTTTTTTCTTAGTTAAATTTGTTCATGTTTATTTTCTTCGTTTTGCATTTTGTGGCATGAATGAATATGTATGTATATGTAAGTGTTGGTTGGTTTTCTTTTAGGTATTTTTTGCTTGTTTTGTTTTATGTTTTCTTATTTCTTTAAATTTTTGTTTATTTTGTTACGGCATTAAGTTCAACTTAGTAATGTAAATACATATAGAAATTAAATGTAAATAATGAATTTGTTTTTTTTTTAAACGAATGATGCTCAGCCTCACTCTAGATTTCTGACTTCGAAACGTTTAAAGGTGTAATTGATAAAGACCCAATCTTTAGCTATTTCACTGCCCTGTGGCATAGGAGCAGATGCTGTAAGTGAAAAAACAATAAGGGATTATAGTAATAATATTAAAAAGATATATATAGGAGATTAATTTTCATTTCTTCTTATTATCGGATTTTGAAGCTTTAACATTGACTCTGTTAAATAATTAACATAACTCTGTCAACATAAATGGTTTGTGTCTAGGGAGTTAAGTTTCAAATTTATCTTCACACACACATTTAAATCGAACTCCTGCTGTGATCACAGTTCTACGAAACTGCCAATTGATATCGTTACATAATGTGCATGGATATCATGTTCACAGACTTGGAACTGCACTTATTTAGATAATAGAAAGTCATAAAGAATCTTCTGGTTGCCCTTAAACAAATTAATGGTGTTAGGAAGATAAGCGATTGTTTATAAATTCTCGTTCGGGGTTTCGATTGTTTAGGCGATCAAATATAACGAAATCAAATGTTTAAGACACTCCCTTATTCTAAATCTCAAATATCTTCAATGTTTTTTACATAAAGTCGACTTTACAGACAATAATGAATAAGTGCTCTGATATTCAAACAACTGCATTGATTCAAAAAAAAAATTCAACCGAACATTGAAGCGTTTACTGAAACACAGACATGAATTCACATCGAATGGGACTGGAATTTAAATATTATTAATATTTAAATATGCATAATATTTAATATGCACAATTTTCAAATCTATAATGTACTGATACTGATTTAATTGGCAACTGATAATGGCATGTTCTCTAAATAAAGCACTGGTAGACCATACCGTACTATAGTCTAACATTCTTACTTGTAATAAATCCATCATTGACAGATTTATTTATTACATAACAAATATTTTGAATATATCATAATTAATCACAAAAAACTTACGTATTTCTAATGAAACATCGGGGAATTCATCAAAGTTGGACGTGTCATCAATTGAACGCACTTCAACGGGTATAGCTGCTGGTCTCTCACGTATATGCTCCCAATCGACACCGCGGAAAAATGGTACCGACTTCAAGTCCTCCAGGCCTCGTTGCGAACCTAATCGACGATCGGCCTCACAGCAAAACTTAATAATTGTTTCTTTAGCTTCTTCTGATATGGGTATTTCGGGAGGGAATATTAATGTTTCACGCCAATTCATCACTTTACGATACGTATCCTGGGGATTATCTGAGCAGAAGGGTGGATAGCCCATCAACATTTCATACATTATAACGCCCAATGACCACCAATCACAGGCGGGACCATAGCCGGTCTGCAGAAATACTTCGGGGGCAATGTAATCGGGTGTGCCGACGGTACTATAGGCCAAGGCTCGTCGGTTGCGTTTCCACGATTCGGCACGCCGTTTTGAGTCCATGGGGCTATATATAATATTTAAATAAATTAATATGTTTTTGGTTTAAAAATAAAAAAAAGAGATTTCTATTACCTTGCACATGTTCCTATAAAATCAGATGGCTTTGCTTGTGATAAATCTCTATAAAAATCAGTACGATGTGATTTTTTTAAGCCGGTACATAAACCAAAATCAGAGAGCTGTTTTGAGATTTAAAAATATTTTTTTTAGAAGAATTGTATTATAGTTCAATTATTACCTTGAGATGTCCACGTGCATCCAATAATAAGTTGTCGGGCTTTATGTCTCTATGTATGAAACCTAATTTATGTATTGAGTCTATAGCCAATGCTGTTTCTACAATATAAAATTGTGTACATTCCTCTGAAAGTGTATCTTTTTTCATTAACAATGTCATCATATCACCGCCGGGCAAGAATTCCATAATTAAATATAAATTTGAGGGATCCTGTTATTGATGGTTATGCAAAAGAATAAAATAGAAAGATAATATATTATATCAGATACAAATTCTGAAAAAAGTAACATTAAAGGTTTTGTATAATTCATAGAAAAATTAAAGAAAAAGTGGCAAATAACCAGAAATTTTAGTTGTTTTTTGTTGAAAATGTAAAAGAAATCTATTTGAAACGATACGCGGTCTTATCTTAAAAGTCTTCTTGTCCTCATCAACATTCAACAGATAGTTATAGCGTACATCATTGACAGCTTCACTGTTTCATACAACTTTCTATCGATCTCATTCACATTCTAATATTTTTTTAATCTAAGCAAATGTTGCTGCCATCACGATTTTACGAAATTCCCAATCGAAAGATCTTTGAAGAAGAGTTTTTCTGTAAAATCTGTCTTCCTTCATATATACAGGTGCTCCAATTCATAATCGAACAAGAGTTTGACTGATCTAAAAAAACTCTGAACAAAGACATAATGTACTTAAGGTATTTTTTTAGATTTTATTTACTTTTTACCTACTTAATTTTTACAACAATGCAAAAAACAAGTAAGAGTGCTATATTCGGCTTAGCCGAATCTTATATGCATACATACATACATACATACATACATACATATATTATATTGTTACGTTTTTACCTTTTAAAAACGGTGGTTTATTTCCTTTAAATAAACCGGATTCTTTTTAAATGCAAAATAAAAGCGTCAAGTAGTTTGAAGAAAATATAACGAGTCTTTATTTATTTAAATGTACACAAACAAAAAATGAACACACTGTCTTTTTACACACTTACAATCAGGTATGTGATGGAAAACTATAACGATAACGAGTGAGTTTTTGAAGTCCATTTTAAAGTATTTGTAATTAAATTTTTAAAATTTTTGTTTTAAGATTCTCTTTAATAGCAAATTATCTTTATATTTTGTGGGATAAAACTGTTTTAATACAGAAATATTACGAAAAAATTAACTTCTAAAACTCACTCGTTATCGTTATCGTTTTCCATCACATACCTGAATATTACGGTTTAACACATTGAGTGCCAAGCGGTTTTGACGAAAACCTTCCCAGGAGGCCAAACATTTTTTTTTTGTTAAATGCGCGTATTAGTGATAAAAAACGATTTCTGAGATATCCCCAGTTCATTGTGACCCTTACTTTTTATTTTATATAGGCTTTTTGTGTCGTACATTTCTGTACGACGTGGCACTGCACGACGGGTATGCATTTGTAAAAGTCGCTGTCGTACAAAAATGTACGACGCGAGATGTCAGAATGTTTTCAACAAAGCATGCTCCAGTGATGATAACCGATTCAAATCAAGAAGATGATCCAAATATGCCATCAACTGGTACAGCAAAAAGACGCAAAAGTTTAGTTAAGTCAAAACCGTTAGATATCATTGAATATAACAAAGGTAAAGCTGGTATAGATTTATCGGACCAAATGGTCTCGTATGGTGCCACCCTACGCAAAGGTTGGAAGTGGTATAGGAAATTGGCAATCGAATTATTACTTGGCCTGTCAATAGTAAACGCGCATATTGTTTATAAGGAAGCTACAAAGAAAAAGATAAACATACGCAAATTCCGTCAACGTGTAGCTAATGACCTTTTGGATCTAACATCTCCGCAATCAGTAAACCCCGGCAAACACATTATAACTAAAAGGGTAGATGCCAACAATAAATCATTTCGACGTTCTTGTGTTTTGTGTTACGCAACTGCAAAAAAACAGCTGGACCGAAAAACAGCCAGGAATCACTTGAAAAAAACGAGTAGTTATTGTCCAAAATGCCCCAATACCCCCCCCCCTTGTGCCTGCAGTGTTTCCTAAAATACGCCCATCTAAAATAATAATATATATACTTTATTGTATCCTTTCAAAAATGAATATAATATAAAAATACTTGTAAATTTAATGCAAATTTAAAAAAAAATTAATTTCATACATTTTTCACTAATAGAAACTCAAAAAATCATCCTAGACCCATACATCCTTTTGCGAAAATATTCAGTAAAGGGTTCTTTATTTAAAAATCGCAACAAATTTCACTCAGTGTCGTACATAAAAGAACTACAGGCTCTAAGTAAAAGCAATCACTGTCGTACGGAAACGTACGACGTGGCACCCCACGACGGGTTAGGTGTCGTACGGAAACGTACGACGTGGCACTCAATGTGTTAAGAACACACTTAAACACTTTGTTTGATCAGCGCCATCTGTTTATGAAATTATTTGTAACAATATTAATACAATAAGTTTTTTTTGATGAATTTTTCAGAGGTTGTCTTGGATTTTTGCTCATATCTCCGTTATTTATGGACGGATTTTGCTGATTTTAAATAGCAAACTTCTCGAAAGCATGTCTGACAGAATTATTGAAGATTTGGGTCCCGAAGATATCTGGGGACTTCAGAAAATTGATTTCAACAGACAGACAGACGGACATGACTTAATAGACTCCGCTATCTATAAGGATCCATAATATATATACTTTATAGGGTCGGACAATTATATTGTGGAAATTACAAACGGAATGACAAACTTATATATGTCGTTCTCATGAAGGAGAAGGGTATAAAAACAATAATTTCTTAATACATGCATTTTCTGTAACACTTCATCTAAACAATTCTTCACATTTTAGCAGATTGTCCCGGCCTCTCAAACTTACGTGTATCGATTTGTCAATCTTCTAACATCAAACAAAACTTCTTTGCACAACCAAATCTAAATATTGCAATCCCTAGTATTATTTTTTATTAAAATTCCAAAGTTATTTCAGAAATCCGACTAATGTAGACTCATTTAGGACCCTTTGAAATACCCTTTCTATATAATGAGATACGTGTGCAACCCGATAATTATCCAAATTCTTCTAGAGAATTTCATCCTAAAAGCTACTTTTTTCAAAATTCAAATAAATGCTTAACAGTGCTCTGTTGACTGTAACATCATCAGTGTTAAGAAATGTGGTTTTTGTCTGTGCTAGTTAAATTCGAATTTATCTTCACACACATGAGGTTCTCTCTGTAATGAAACATAACGTCTGACGCAACAGTTCCTCCAGGGATTTCATCGAAGGACTTAACCTCAAACAGCTGGAGTCTCGCCCGAGGCATGTTCGGAAGAATCTTCGCATATACGAGGAAAGTATACGAAGTTACGTACATAATCCATTAGATCAAAACTCGTATGTAGCAGCTCTAAGCGACACAAAAAGCTTCAATACCGCGGTCGCAGGACACCTCATGAATGTCTTACTTGAAGGTCGCCCACCGCACATAACAGAAGCAGAAAAACAACTGCCGCGGAAAAGAAAAATACTTCTGACATAACTGATTTTGGAATGGAAATGAAACAGGCTTAATGGCTTTTACTACCGCATAGACTGTGCCGTTTCAAACTTATGCCATTTTTTGGACGTTATTAGAGCGCTATCAGTGTGTCCCCACAGATAGGAGTAGCTCCATCATATCTTTTTTAGCTCTGTTTGAAGAAGAATATGTTAAAAGATAATATACGGAAAGAAAAGAAAACAAGTAAAAAAGTATAATCGGTCAAGCCCGACCCAGTATATGTGTAAAAATAGATTTTCAGAAGTGGGTTCTATATAGGAGTTATAACCTATTATGGACCGATCTTGAACGACTCGTTCACCCTGATTTTTTTCTTCTCAGAGGATAAGATGTAAGAGCATCACAAACCCACCAGACCTCTATCCCATATTTCGCAGGTTTTGAAGGAATTTACTGTGTAAACCCAGTAAACCCACGGAAGGGCGAAGACTGCTCTTCAACCGTGATGTTGCCTCCTGCTACATAGTTATTTTGTATGTTTCTGTTTAACATTAGAAATACGTTATATGTATATGGAAATTCCTTTATCACTTTCATAGCGGTACTGGCGTGAATTGTCATTTTCAAATCTTATATAACGGCTTATGGCCCAAAATCGTTGAATACTCATCGATGCACGATACAAGGAATAAGAATTAGTTTTTTTATAATATACACATGTTGCAACTGCATCAGTTTGCTGATAGAAATAAAAAACAGTAGGTCAATATAAGGAAATTCACTTGTAAACTATATGACTTATCCGGGTATGACGTTTGTATACATAACGAAAATTTTCTGGTTGTAGACACAAAGATTAAAACAAAGTCCATTAAACAAAAGTCTGTTTAAAATGTAAACTGTGAAAAATCTTTAAAAGCAATAATTCTTTAAAAATAAATTTGTCATCCCATAAAACACTCCCATTTTTATATTAACAAAACCTTATGAATACAACAAATGAAATGCCAAAATTTACTATTTACCTAATATTATAAAAATATTTCAAAATTTTGGGCGATGAAATACCCACTACTCATTTACATTTAAATAAGTTATCCATTTGCATACTTCTCTCATTACGTCTTTAAAAAAAATCAATTTATAATTCCAACTTGAAAAAAAAATAAAAAACGTTTGACACAACACATCTTTAGAATGAAATGATGGCCAAAGATTTGTATTGTTTCGTGATATTATGGTTGTTTCACTTTCCCTTGAACAGAACAACAAACACAACTACAGCGAAGACAACAATATTATGTCAATTAATTATTCAGTCTATCTAAATGTTTGAGAACAGTGGAGGGAACTGAACTGAAACAAAAATTTAACCCAATTGATTGTATACATTAAATAACACAGCTTAAGTAACAAGCACAAAACAACAAAAGCAATTATAATGTTTAAACAAAGATCAGTTTTTATACGATTTCTTTAATTCTGCACGTTGATAGCATTTTGTACTTTGAAATACAGACAAGAGCAGTTCGATTAACCCTTATCCTGTGTAAAAAAAAAATTACGTATAAGGTGTAAGTGGGTCAAATTTGCCCAATAGTATTTTATTATAAAATTATGTATCATTTTTACAGTTTTCACATGAAAATATTACATTTGAATAGCTTTTACAAATAAAATTATTGCAGTTAGTACATTTATTTGAATATTTTGTACTGGATGAACGTTGGGGGCATATATAGCATCGGCCCCTCTTTAGAGCGCTCTTCTCAACCACTTTATCTTTCTTCTGCAAACTTCGTACAGTTGTCTTGGAAAAACTGCTTCTCGGCATTATGGAACGACGTGATATTTCGTCATGGACAAGGGCATTACTTAATTCTTCTAAAAAAAGACGACGTCCAAAGTGTTTTTGTTTGTTCCATTCAGCGTCAATGGCAGTATAGATAACAAAAGTGTTATATGCGCAAATGTCCAACATGTAGTAAAATAATGATTGTGGCCACCTATTTGATCGACGCTTGCAAGTATAGTTTCGGACTAATTGATCAAGTGTATCTACGCCGGACTTGGTTCTGTTGTAAAAATGTATTATTTCGGGTTTTTTGGTATCAGAAACAATTTCAGCGCTATGATGTAATGTACTCAATAAAATGACAGAACGATTATTTTTTGGCACATATGACACAATTGTAGTTTTGTTGGTTACATCAACAAGCAATTGCGAGTAATGTTGTGGTTTTCCTTTTAGGTCGGTGAACTTAGGTGGAAGGAAGGTTTTGTTTTTTCGAACGGTACCAACGACTGTTAGTTTTTTTGTAAAAGTTCAATTCCAAGTTCATGGGAAGTAAAAAAATTATCACAGGTGACGTTTCTGCCTTTCAAATCCGTTACCAAATCCAAAACTACGCGACGTACTTGATTTTTTTCTGGCTGGCAATTTCTGTCTTTACCTGTATACACCTGCATTTACCATGCATAATTTGTGTCCGAATCGCAGAGCCCAAATTTTTAACCCGTATTTGCCGGGTTTTGACGGTATAAATTGTTTGAAGGGACATCTTCCTCGAAATGTAACTAATTGCTCATCAATTGTTACGCATGGACCAGGATAATACAGTTTCCGTAAATTATATTCCCAACGGTCCCAAAGGTTTCTTATTGGAGCAAGTTTATCACGAGCACGTCTTATCATTGTTTTCATCACTATCACTTTCACTCAAATCTGATTCACTTTGGTTATATACGGAATTAATATCTGTTATCACACTATCATCTTCATCTGACGACAGATCGTTAGCTATTTCATCATCTTCTGATTCACATAACAAATCATGAATTTCATTTTCGTTCAATCGCGACATTTTTTACAACATCCGCACGCTTTGAAATTGTATTCAGACTAACAAATATTCATAGTAAAGTAAAATTCTTATTTCTAAAATAACGGTAGTTTTTATGTACAAGTAGATACACACATAAATGTAAAAACTGTCATGCAATTTGTATTGGGCAATTTTGACCCACTTACACGTTATACGCAACTTTTTTTATGGTGACACTCTGTTAGGAGATAGGATTATTTTTGTTTTTGCATTCTATACATTTTCTCGAATGATTAAAAGTCACGAAGTTTCAGAACGATATATTAATAACTTTTCAAAATAATGCAAAATAAAAGTAGTTTTTTTGGTTTTGACCCACTTACATAGGATAAGGGTTAAACATAAATTCTTGTAGCTGCTGTTACAATTTATAAAATGACTCATAATTTTGGGTTTAATGTTTTTGGTTTAATGTTTTCTTTTTTTTTTGTATAATGAAAAAAGTTTAATAGAATTACTCTTAGGAGTGATTTTAATAATTATTTGCTTTTGCAGAGCTAAAGAAAAATCAACAAAACTGTAACAATTGTTTAGTAGGAGGGTCGTTTATAGTTATTATCTTTAATACAGTAACGAATGGAAGACAAAAAAAAGCAATAACATTATTGAGTCAATAATATTTAAATGAGGCAATATTTAATAGGTCAATATTTAAAGTAAACAAATATGAAGTAAGAGAAAATAAATAAAAGAACTGAGATGGAAACGAATTTTAGATACCTTGCATTAGTTGATTTAATTTTAATGATTTTTTTTTTCAAAAATTTATTTGTAAAAAGTATTTTGGTACTTTAGTAGTTTTTTTAATTGCATAAACGTTTTAGTACATGTTAGTACTTGCTGCATCTAGAAATTTATAAAAGTACTTGTTGTAAAAAGTACTTTAATATTTTCTTTAAAATTGTATAGAAAATTTAATGTTTATTCTTAGGTAGGATTTGAAATTATAGATTTTTAAATTTTGGAAAAGTACTTTGGTACTTTTTGTGAAAAGCACTTTGGTACTTTTTGTGAAAAGCACTTTGGTACTTTTTGTGAAAAGTACTTGGGTACTTTTTCAAAATTGTATAAAAATTTAGTGTTAATCCTTAGATCGGTATTTAAATTATAGATTTTTTTTAATTTTGGAAAAGTATGGACCTATGTATATTCACAAAATCCAACAGTTTGATTTTGACATACATATGTATATACGAGTATACATCATCTGTGAAAAAGTTGGGAACGATATCGTTTTTTATAACACATTTGAAATGTATTTAAGTGATTTTCAGAAATGGACTTTGTATGGGGGCTGTGATCAAACATGGGCCGAACCGAACCAAATGTCGTTTTGTGATTTAGTTTTCTATGAAACTTATTTTTGCTGTATTTTGTATTGATTTTAAATTTTGGACCGATTCTTACTATGTTCATCAGAGTTTATCCTTTCATCAAAAAAAAAAAAAGAAAAACTTGTGTAAAATTGCATGACTTTATCTACAAAATATTTGAACAAATTAGCAAAAAAAAAATATGTGAAAAATATATTTTTTTTTTTGAAGATTGCTTCAGAATCTGATTTATAACTTTGGATATAATGGACCGATTTTACTGATTTTCAATACAAAACTGCTTGAGACTGTTTTACACAGACAGACGGAAATATTTTGAATCGACCAAGAGCTAGTTTTTTACTTGTCAGTTAAACTCAGCTTAACACACTGTTATATTAAACCTCAAATATATTTTGCCGGGATTTAACTACTGATTGTGTTTCTCAGTAGTGGATTACCTCCTGTCAATTTTGTTAGCATTGCCGTACTGTTCAGTCAAAATACATATGGCATTCCTCCTAATTTTTTATATAAATATGGCAATATCTTAAATTTTCGCAAAAAAGCAACCGCGTCAATAACAGTATGTGAAAACTTTAACTTTGAAAAAAATTAAAAAATGGATTTAATGTGTGGTCCAATTAGTTCTAAAACATTATATGCGGATTGTTTTGTTAAGCGACCTAGATTAAAGCAAAAAACATAATCACCTCTATCGTGAAAAAAAATTCCACATGAAATTTGTTCCCTTTTATTTTTTAACATTGAATTTTAATAGGAAAAATGTGAAAAGGAAACAAATTTCATGTGAAATTTTTATTCACGATAGGGGAATATGTTTTTTGCTTTAACGGTTTTATATAATGTGTATTTATCTAGGTGATATAGTCTCAGCAACAAACACAATATTGTTCAGTTGTTCATTGTCCAAACGTACAAACAAAAGATTTTATTTTGGTCATACATTGGATTCTTGGATGATGACGTTTTCGATAGCGTTTTCTTCACTCTTTTGAAAAAAAAATAAAACAATTTTTTTTTACTTTTATTTTACAAAACCAAAACTATTTTTTGCTAAAAACGTAACTTTTTTTTATTAAACGAAAGTTTCTATCATTTCCTTCAATAGGCTTGTGGTCTGTTACTGGGATGCGACTTTAAAATTTTCGCTATTTTTATCAAAATTTGGCTTAAATATAACTTTTTTACCGGTTGTTAATTGTTTCGAATATCACCACTGGAACCAGGTATGAAAAATAGCTTTTTGGATTTTGTACCAACGATATAAATGAAATGTACTTGTTAGACCTCCACAATACCATTTTTAATATTTATTAAATAATAATAAATATCACGACAAAATTTTCAACATTACCTTATACATATAATAAATTTTTAAATCAGGATATCAAGAAGAAGAATATCTAATGGAAATTTAGCTTTCGTATTGATTTCTCGACAAAAGGAAAAACAAAGACTTTTTCATTTAATTGAATTGCTTTAAAAATCAAACCCATAGATACACAAGAAGTCTTTAGCCTGCTTAATGAATCAAGAGAAAAATTATCATACTGCTACCAGAAAAAACATTTGTTCAGGCTTAAAAACGAGTGCTGCAAAAAGAATGATATTGAAGGATAGAGTAACAATTTTAAATTTGCATTAATGTGTCTGATACAAAGAAAATTAAACTTCTTCTACTTGGAAAGGGCAAGAAAAAAGCTCGTTTTGTAATAAAAGTTTTCTTGTAAATTATATTCATTCAAATAAATATACATACAATAATTTATAGAGCCTATAGAATACTTTATAACTTATGATATGCTTGCTAATAAATAACACTTCCTAATTAAAATATATTAATAAAATAAACCTTGATATAATAAATATTTCGATTTAACGAATAGACTTGACAGTATATCGTTCGTTATACCGTTATTTTCCTGTATTTGTTTAAACATTATAGTTAGTTATAATTTAAGTAGACTTCTGCATCTATAAAACGTTATTTAGGTTTATTATCACGATTATCTATAACATTCTTATTTATAAAGTATCGAGTTATTTGCGAAAAGTTAACCTTGATAAAAATATATGTATATCTATTCGTGCATCCTCTGATTGCATTTCCATAATAACCATATTTATTATTTTAATAGGGGATTGATGTAATTTAAATAAAAAATACTAATTAATTAAACTTTTTAGATTTAGCCTTAAAATCATTTAATATGAAATAATAATTCAAAGACTACATTTTTCCAATAATTCTCTTTGTAAAAATCATTTTTTATTTGCATATTTAGTGATAATATCGATTCAGCTGCAAAATATTTTTCAAATTCAATAAAATCAGCTGTTCGGCTTTTGCCATTACACAAATGATAACTTAAATAATATATTTATCTATTTCATCTGACATACCAATTTTTAATGCAGCAATATTTTGAAATTATAATACCAACTGAGTCTAAAATGTATTCAAAGAAGTACAACTGTACTATGTTTGCCAACTCCGCTTCAAACTAAACTGTCATAGGGGCAGCGTTGCCATAATATATTTTTTTTTAACTGCAAATTTAGAAAAAAAAAACTGATTTTCACGTAGAAAAACTGCACATAAAAAAAATTTCCACATCCAAAAAATTTGTTTTTTTATTAAAACTTAAAAACATTACAAATTAAATACATTTGATAATAAAAAATTAAAAAACTTCAAAAACTTTTTTTAAATTTAGTTTAAAATAATAAAATTGTATCGGATTTAATTAGATTTGTACATTTCTTTAGTAAATTTTATTGTCTTTTCTTTTGATTGCATAAAATTGCTGCAATTACTGTCATTTATTTTAAGAAAATCTTTAGTTCTTAAAATGCCACACAGTGTTGGCACTTCTAGCCTGTTCCTAGTTTTATTTTTATTTATATTAATTTGTGAAAAAATTCTTTCAACATTAGCAGTTGCTACAGGTACCGACAAAACTGCATATATTAGTTTTTTTAAATGAGGAAAGGCTTCAGTTCCGTCGCCTCGTTTTGTTTTAAATATGGCTATCCAAAACTTTTCAATATTGTCTTCTTTCAATAAGCCCAAGTTTTCAAAATTAATGTGCAGTAGTTCACGCCACTCGTCATCTATTTCTTGAATGCAGTTTATTGTGACTACGTTTGGCACAAAACGACATAATTCAAAGATACTCTTATGGGTTTTATTCACAACGTTAGCAGGTGCTAAGATCTCAACACATTTTAAAAAATCATCGAAATCAAACTTTTTCAATAGAGAATTGCAAAGCTCAATGTAAAATTTTCGGCAATTATTTTTTAAGTTGTTCTCGCTATCCACAGATAATTTATGCGTTGTACTTAGCGCTAAGGAAACTTCCGCACATAAATAAATATCTTTTATATCTTTTAGACATGTGGAATTGTTAATATCAATCTTTTTAAAATTTGTAAAACATATATATTCCTCCTTTACTATATATTCAAAAATTTTTGCATATAAACGTTTTATTGCACTATTAAGTAAATGTATTTGAGGGCTTTCGTTTTGAAATAGACGGTTTAGTTTGTTAATATCATTTAATATAAATTTAAGGAATAGTAAATATAATTCAAATTCTGGATTATGTAAATAATTGATTATTCTTTGTGTTGAATCAAACCTTTCTACATCTTCGTGTAAAAAAAAAAAGCTTTAAGACATCTAATCTGCTCAGAAGCTGATTTACTGTAGCTTCGAGCGATAGCCAACGTGTTTGGGAAGGGTGCAACATTTTTCTGGGATTATATTCTAGTAAAACTTGTAAATCTGAAAACAAATCTACTCTCTTTGGACTGTTTTGAATGAAATTGTATATATCCCTCGCACCGCCTTCAATATATTTCGGTAAAAAATTACAAGCTGAATTTGCACAGAGAGCGAAGGAGTGGCATATACATTTGAATATGATTAAATGTGGACAATCTTTTTTTAACAGAGTAGCAACAGAATGGTTACCGCCAGTCATTACATTGGCACCATCTGCAGCGAAGCCTATTAAGTTTGTTTTATAGTTTATATTATTATTGTTGAAAA
Source organism: Bellardia pandia (assembly GCA_916048285.2). NCBI lineage: Eukaryota > Metazoa > Arthropoda > Insecta > Diptera > Calliphoridae > Bellardia > Bellardia pandia. The sequence continues at coordinate 91,913,580 of OU696531.1, read as the reverse complement.
TATTTACAATTTCTTCATAAATCCCATTGGCGGTACAATGACGAACTTTAACCAGGTCAAAAAAAAAATCATTAATTTTGTCTTTAAATTCAATTCTAACGACTAGAGATAACAACTTAGTAGTTGATATGTCTGTCGATTCGTCAACACACAAAGAAAACATTTTTGTTCGCATAATATTACACAGTTCTTCTTGATGAGTCTCGCCGATAACGTTTTCTACTATAGATGTTGGTTTTGTTCTAGCACATTTTGTTTTTTTAGGAGTGCTGAATCCTCAATAGTTTCTTGAAGTAAAGGAACCAAATGATCCATTGCCGAAAATGGAACATTATGTTCTGCACAGAAGGCTGCTGTATTTCAATATTTGATACTTTGGCACTATACTTGACTGTATCACGAAGTGAAATGTTAGAACTTTTTTGAATTTGTATAGCTGTTGTTTTTTTTACATGTTTAGATGTCAAAGCATGAGCCCCTAAATCTGACACTCCAGCTAATGCTTTTAGTTCACAGCAACAAACTTTACAGTAGGCCAAATTGTTATTGCTCCTCTTAATCCAAGATTTAAACATTGCTTGCTCCTCCCACGATTTGTTGTAACCACTACATTTTCGTTTTCTACTTGAACAAGGTGGGGATTCTGCAATATTTATCACATCTGTCGGCAACATTTCATTTTTTATAACAATATTGTAAATTAAATGTTTGTAATTTACAATATATTAAAAATTTTTATATTACCATTTCTAATTAAAAATTTATCCATTTTAGTAGCAAGTTCAAGAGAGTATTGTGTTTATTTTGTGAGATGTTTTATATTAATATATGAAGAAGAAAACTAAAAGCAAATTGAACTTTTTAAAACAATTAAATACACAGATTTATATGCAAACGGCCAATAAATATTAACAGATTAATATAATAAATCTTGAAATCACATAGAACTAAACTAGCAAACTTTATATAGAAAAACATAACTTTCTTAAATTTAAATGTATGGGAATTCCCTTTTGCTTTGTTGTCAGTGGTGCAAAAAAAGTATGTGATACTACATTGTCGTATTAAAAAAGTATGAGTAAATGTTGCTACTGTTATCTTAAGCAAATTGGGTAAAATTATGTATTTAGAAAATTAAATTAAAATAAAAAATTAGGAGTGAAAAATTAAAGTAAAAAAACTGCAAAATCTGCGCAATTTATAAAAAAACTTATTTTTTACACAAAAAACTTCAAAACTGAAAGATCTCTAGGGCCCTGTGGCCCAAACTGAAAACTTCAGATATAACACTATATGTAGCTACATATAATAGGTCAATGTATCAGACTTCAAGGTCTAGGTCATAGGTTATTTAAAGTAAACAAATATGAAGTAAGAGAAAATAAATAAAAGAACTGAGATGGAAACGAATTTTAGATACCTTGCATTAGTTGATTTAATTTTAATGATTTTTTTTTTCAAAAATTTATTTGTAAAAAGTATTTTGGTACTTTAGTAGTTTTTTTAATTGCATAAACGTTTTAGTACATGTTAGTACTTGCTGCATCTAGAAATTTATAAAAGTACTTGTTGTAAAAAGTACTTTAATATTTTCTTTAAAATTGTATAGAAAATTTAATGTTTATTCTTAGGTAGGATTTGAAATTATAGATTTTTAAATTTTGGAAAAGTACTTTGGTACTTTTTGTGAAAAGCACTTTGGTACTTTTTGTGAAAAGCACTTTGGTACTTTTTGTGAAAAGTACTTGGGTACTTTTTCAAAATTGTATAAAAATTTAGTGTTAATCCTTAGATCGGTATTTAAATTATAGATTTTTTTTAATTTTGGAAAAGTATGGACCTATGTATATTCACAAAATCCAACAGTTTGATTTTGACATACATATGTATATACGAGTATACATCATCTGTGAAAAAGTTGGGAACGATATCGTTTTTTATAACACATTTGAAATGTATTTAAGTGATTTTCAGAAATGGACTTTGTATGGGGGCTGTGATCAAACATGGGCCGAACCGAACCAAATGTCGTTTTGTGATTTAGTTTTCTATGAAACTTATTTTTGCTGTATTTTGTATTGATTTTAAATTTTGGACCGATTCTTACTATGTTCATCAGAGTTTATCCTTTCATCAAAAAAAAAAAAAGAAAAACTTGTGTAAAATTGCATGACTTTATCTACAAAATATTTGAACAAATTAGCAAAAAAAAAATATGTGAAAAATATATTTTTTTTTTTGAAGATTGCTTCAGAATCTGATTTATAACTTTGGATATAATGGACCGATTTTACTGATTTTCAATACAAAACTGCTTGAGACTGTTTTACACAGACAGACGGAAATATTTTGAATCGACCAAGAGCTAGTTTTTTACTTGTCAGTTAAACTCAGCTTAACACACTGTTATATTAAACCTCAAATATATTTTGCCGGGATTTAACTACTGATTGTGTTTCTCAGTAGTGGATTACCTCCTGTCAATTTTGTTAGCATTGCCGTACTGTTCAGTCAAAATACATATGGCATTCCTCCTAATTTTTTATATAAATATGGCAATATCTTAAATTTTCGCAAAAAAGCAACCGCGTCAATAACAGTATGTGAAAACTTTAACTTTGAAAAAAATTAAAAAATGGATTTAATGTGTGGTCCAATTAGTTCTAAAACATTATATGCGGATTGTTTTGTTAAGCGACCTAGATTAAAGCAAAAAACATAATCACCTCTATCGTGAAAAAAAATTCCACATGAAATTTGTTCCCTTTTATTTTTTAACATTGAATTTTAATAGGAAAAATGTGAAAAGGAAACAAATTTCATGTGAAATTTTTATTCACGATAGGGGAATATGTTTTTTGCTTTAACGGTTTTATATAATGTGTATTTATCTAGGTGATATAGTCTCAGCAACAAACACAATATTGTTCAGTTGTTCATTGTCCAAACGTACAAACAAAAGATTTTATTTTGGTCATACATTGGATTCTTGGATGATGACGTTTTCGATAGCGTTTTCTTCACTCTTTTGAAAAAAAAATAAAACAATTTTTTTTTACTTTTATTTTACAAAACCAAAACTATTTTTTGCTAAAAACGTAACTTTTTTTTATTAAACGAAAGTTTCTATCATTTCCTTCAATAGGCTTGTGGTCTGTTACTGGGATGCGACTTTAAAATTTTCGCTATTTTTATCAAAATTTGGCTTAAATATAACTTTTTTACCGGTTGTTAATTGTTTCGAATATCACCACTGGAACCAGGTATGAAAAATAGCTTTTTGGATTTTGTACCAACGATATAAATGAAATGTACTTGTTAGACCTCCACAATACCATTTTTAATATTTATTAAATAATAATAAATATCACGACAAAATTTTCAACATTACCTTATACATATAATAAATTTTTAAATCAGGATATCAAGAAGAAGAATATCTAATGGAAATTTAGCTTTCGTATTGATTTCTCGACAAAAGGAAAAACAAAGACTTTTTCATTTAATTGAATTGCTTTAAAAATCAAACCCATAGATACACAAGAAGTCTTTAGCCTGCTTAATGAATCAAGAGAAAAATTATCATACTGCTACCAGAAAAAACATTTGTTCAGGCTTAAAAACGAGTGCTGCAAAAAGAATGATATTGAAGGATAGAGTAACAATTTTAAATTTGCATTAATGTGTCTGATACAAAGAAAATTAAACTTCTTCTACTTGGAAAGGGCAAGAAAAAAGCTCGTTTTGTAATAAAAGTTTTCTTGTAAATTATATTCATTCAAATAAATATACATACAATAATTTATAGAGCCTATAGAATACTTTATAACTTATGATATGCTTGCTAATAAATAACACTTCCTAATTAAAATATATTAATAAAATAAACCTTGATATAATAAATATTTCGATTTAACGAATAGACTTGACAGTATATCGTTCGTTATACCGTTATTTTCCTGTATTTGTTTAAACATTATAGTTAGTTATAATTTAAGTAGACTTCTGCATCTATAAAACGTTATTTAGGTTTATTATCACGATTATCTATAACATTCTTATTTATAAAGTATCGAGTTATTTGCGAAAAGTTAACCTTGATAAAAATATATGTATATCTATTCGTGCATCCTCTGATTGCATTTCCATAATAACCATATTTATTATTTTAATAGGGGATTGATGTAATTTAAATAAAAAATACTAATTAATTAAACTTTTTAGATTTAGCCTTAAAATCATTTAATATGAAATAATAATTCAAAGACTACATTTTTCCAATAATTCTCTTTGTAAAAATCATTTTTTATTTGCATATTTAGTGATAATATCGATTCAGCTGCAAAATATTTTTCAAATTCAATAAAATCAGCTGTTCGGCTTTTGCCATTACACAAATGATAACTTAAATAATATATTTATCTATTTCATCTGACATACCAATTTTTAATGCAGCAATATTTTGAAATTATAATACCAACTGAGTCTAAAATGTATTCAAAGAAGTACAACTGTACTATGTTTGCCAACTCCGCTTCAAACTAAACTGTCATAGGGGCAGCGTTGCCATAATATATTTTTTTTTAACTGCAAATTTAGAAAAAAAAAACTGATTTTCACGTAGAAAAACTGCACATAAAAAAAATTTCCACATCCAAAAAATTTGTTTTTTTATTAAAACTTAAAAACATTACAAATTAAATACATTTGATAATAAAAAATTAAAAAACTTCAAAAACTTTTTTTAAATTTAGTTTAAAATAATAAAATTGTATCGGATTTAATTAGATTTGTACATTTCTTTAGTAAATTTTATTGTCTTTTCTTTTGATTGCATAAAATTGCTGCAATTACTGTCATTTATTTTAAGAAAATCTTTAGTTCTTAAAATGCCACACAGTGTTGGCACTTCTAGCCTGTTCCTAGTTTTATTTTTATTTATATTAATTTGTGAAAAAATTCTTTCAACATTAGCAGTTGCTACAGGTACCGACAAAACTGCATATATTAGTTTTTTTAAATGAGGAAAGGCTTCAGTTCCGTCGCCTCGTTTTGTTTTAAATATGGCTATCCAAAACTTTTCAATATTGTCTTCTTTCAATAAGCCCAAGTTTTCAAAATTAATGTGCAGTAGTTCACGCCACTCGTCATCTATTTCTTGAATGCAGTTTATTGTGACTACGTTTGGCACAAAACGACATAATTCAAAGATACTCTTATGGGTTTTATTCACAACGTTAGCAGGTGCTAAGATCTCAACACATTTTAAAAAATCATCGAAATCAAACTTTTTCAATAGAGAATTGCAAAGCTCAATGTAAAATTTTCGGCAATTATTTTTTAAGTTGTTCTCGCTATCCACAGATAATTTATGCGTTGTACTTAGCGCTAAGGAAACTTCCGCACATAAATAAATATCTTTTATATCTTTTAGACATGTGGAATTGTTAATATCAATCTTTTTAAAATTTGTAAAACATATATATTCCTCCTTTACTATATATTCAAAAATTTTTGCATATAAACGTTTTATTGCACTATTAAGTAAATGTATTTGAGGGCTTTCGTTTTGAAATAGACGGTTTAGTTTGTTAATATCATTTAATATAAATTTAAGGAATAGTAAATATAATTCAAATTCTGGATTATGTAAATAATTGATTATTCTTTGTGTTGAATCAAACCTTTCTACATCTTCGTGTAAAAAAAAAAAGCTTTAAGACATCTAATCTGCTCAGAAGCTGATTTACTGTAGCTTCGAGCGATAGCCAACGTGTTTGGGAAGGGTGCAACATTTTTCTGGGATTATATTCTAGTAAAACTTGTAAATCTGAAAACAAATCTACTCTCTTTGGACTGTTTTGAATGAAATTGTATATATCCCTCGCACCGCCTTCAATATATTTCGGTAAAAAATTACAAGCTGAATTTGCACAGAGAGCGAAGGAGTGGCATATACATTTGAATATGATTAAATGTGGACAATCTTTTTTTAACAGAGTAGCAACAGAATGGTTACCGCCAGTCATTACATTGGCACCATCTGCAGCGAAGCCTATTAAGTTTGTTTTATAGTTTATATTATTATTGTTGAAAATATTTACAATTTCTTCATAAATCCCATTGGCGGTACAATGACGAACTTTAACCAGGTCAAAAAAAAAATCATTAATTTTGTCTTTAAATTCAATTCTAACGACTAGAGATAACAACTTAGTAGTTGATATGTCTGTCGATTCGTCAACACACAAAGAAAACATTTTTGTTCGCATAATATTACACAGTTCTTCTTGATGAGTCTCGCCGATAACGTTTTCTACTATAGATGTTGGTTTTGTTCTAGCACATTTTGTTTTTTTAGGAGTGCTGAATCCTCAATAGTTTCTTGAAGTAAAGGAACCAAATGATCCATTGCCGAAAATGGAACATTATGTTCTGCACAGAAGGCTGCTGTATTTCAATATTTGATACTTTGGCACTATACTTGACTGTATCACGAAGTGAAATGTTAGAACTTTTTTGAATTTGTATAGCTGTTGTTTTTTTTACATGTTTAGATGTCAAAGCATGAGCCCCTAAATCTGACACTCCAGCTAATGCTTTTAGTTCACAGCAACAAACTTTACAGTAGGCCAAATTGTTATTGCTCCTCTTAATCCAAGATTTAAACATTGCTTGCTCCTCCCACGATTTGTTGTAACCACTACATTTTCGTTTTCTACTTGAACAAGGTGGGGATTCTGCAATATTTATCACATCTGTCGGCAACATTTCATTTTTTATAACAATATTGTAAATTAAATGTTTGTAATTTACAATATATTAAAAATTTTTATATTACCATTTCTAATTAAAAATTTATCCATTTTAGTAGCAAGTTCAAGAGAGTATTGTGTTTATTTTGTGAGATGTTTTATATTAATATATGAAGAAGAAAACTAAAAGCAAATTGAACTTTTTAAAACAATTAAATACACAGATTTATATGCAAACGGCCAATAAATATTAACAGATTAATATAATAAATCTTGAAATCACATAGAACTAAACTAGCAAACTTTATATAGAAAAACATAACTTTCTTAAATTTAAATGTATGGGAATTCCCTTTTGCTTTGTTGTCAGTGGTGCAAAAAAAGTATGTGATACTACATTGTCGTATTAAAAAAGTATGAGTAAATGTTGCTACTGTTATCTTAAGCAAATTGGGTAAAATTATGTATTTAGAAAATTAAATTAAAATAAAAAATTAGGAGTGAAAAATTAAAGTAAAAAAACTGCAAAATCTGCGCAATTTATAAAAAAACTTATTTTTTACACAAAAAACTTCAAAACTGAAAGATCTCTAGGGCCCTGTGGCCCAAACTGAAAACTTCAGATATAACACTATATGTAGCTACATATAATAGGTCAATGTATCAGACTTCAAGGTCTAGGTCATAGGTTAGGTTATATGGGTAGCCGTTTTCTGAAACAGCTCACTTGGGTCCATTATATTGGTCCCATTGTGATACCCAAAGGTCTAGGTCATAATTTCTACGACAAAATTGAAGATGTCAGGTTGTATAGGCCAGGGATTCAGGTGGCTATAAATTAATTAATTGAGTCAGTGTTTTGAGAGGTTAGTTCATTTATTTATCTCCACGTAATCTGTCCGTCATAATTACCTGGGATTGTTAACAATGGACGAATATTTATTTTATTCCTAAACCTAATAATGATCAGTATTCTTCATTCTTTCTTGAGGGAATTCACAATGGACCCATACAAGAGGCTTGAAGATGTCCGAGTCTATGGAGCAGGAATTCATATGGCTAAATGTTAGTTTATCAGGTTAGTAATTTGAAAAAACAAAACTTTTATTTTTCTCCTGGGAATCTGTGCTAAAGAATCAAAGAAATCTTATTCAAAGTACTTTTTGCATACAAATTTTAATGATTGTTTTAATTCCATTTTTGATATCCCCAAATTAGCATGAGGTTCAGCTCTCGTTCGGTTAACTACAAATTAGAGGTAAAACTATAGCTACGCAAGCAATCCGATGAGATAAATTCTTTAGCTTTAGTCGGCTAACTAAGACGTGCCTAAGGCAAACTAGGCAATACAATTTGACGAGATATTTGGTAAATAAGAGTTTTGACCTTGTTGGATTATGCTTTGTAAGCAACGTATATATAATAATAACTATATATGTGTACTAATCCCTGCACTCACAATTTCAACATAATATAAATTGCTTACACAAACCATATTTGCAATTTAGAAAATTATCAATTTCAATTACAAACATTAAAAATAACAATTATAATTTTATAATTATCGATTTCAAATAGTTTAAAAACCATTTCAAAATGTTAAAGTAAATAAAACACTTCAACTTCACTCGAAGTTACAAATGAAGTAACAAAATTGCCACTTAGTGAAGTTGAGTATAAAAATAAAGTGATAGGGTTAATGACCTCAATAAATTCTTACTAAATAAAATATATACCTATATTCAAAACCTACCTGAAAACTGTAGTACATTTTCACTACCCACTGATGATCAGCTTCGACCAAAACATCACGTTCGGCGCGAACATGAGCCACTTGTTCCTTTTCCAACATATCGGCCTTACGCAAAACCTTCATGGCATACACATGGCCAGTATCCTTCTTTTGTACTAAACGCACTTCGCCGAAGGCACCGCGACCAATTACCTTGAGTGCTTCGAAGTCCTCGACACCCAAACGTAAACGTTTCAAGCGCAGAAATTCTGTTTCTTTTTGGGCATGCTGCAGACGTTTCTCCTGACGTTGTGTCTCTGTTAGACTTTCGTCTTTTAGCTGAGCCTCGAGTTTGGCTAAACGTTGTTTACGCTCACCATATTGGGTGACTAAGTTACTGTAGTAATTTTCTAATGTTACCTTGGCCTTGGTGGCCTTGTCCAGTGTATGGTCGCTAAAGCGTATAGAAGATCCATCAGCGCTACTGCTCATGGCTTTTGTAGGATGCGATTTTTATTAATTTTCTTTAACTTATAAAGCTTTTTGTGATTATTTCGTACTTCTTTTTATAAATATTGTTATCAATATTCGTTTTTTTTTTTTTTTTTTTTTGTTAAAACTTTTTTTCAAGCAAAAGGGGGGCTCTTTTGTTATTGTGGGCGAATTATTCGTCAATACTACTGCGTCGCTCACACACAAGATTTTGTTGGTGGTAGACTGACTGCGTCTTGCTGTTGTATATGTAAAAAATAAAAATTTGATGATTCTTTTTTTTCGTTCTCTATTTTTCCCCGTTAATTATTGTCTTTTTGTATGGAATTCTCGCTGCACTAGTAATTTAACATCTTCTTCAATGATTGTGATGGGTTTTTTTAAAAAATATTAAATTTTTCCACTTAATTTTGTTATTGAAAGGAAAGTCGTAAGAAATTTTTTCAGTTCTCCCTCGTTACACTCTTTATTTAGTAAATTCGTAATTGCAACCAAGGTGAATTTAAATACTAGGTGGTAGCGTAGCGCCAGCTGATTATTCATGGTGAATTTGAAAATGTCAAAAAGTCATATAAAAAAAAAACTTTTTGACAGTGACGAAAGTTTTTCATATAGAAAAATGCCTGTTGTTCTTGCCTTGTTGTAATTGTTGTAGCAATGCTGTCACCTGGTATTTAATTTCACCATGATTGCAACTGTGTTGTTAAAGGGTCGTCAAAATGAAATGGAATGAAACACATCAGAAACGACAGAGCTGTCATTCCGAGGGCACTTGAATTGGTAGTTTGGAAATTCAATGCCATATGTATATGAGGAGAGAATACTTTTGCTATATAGTTTTAATAGTGTAATATTTAAAACAAAAAATTTCCTGAAGATGCTACACAACAAAATAAAGATATTATTCAAAAAGATCTTAAGCTTGCATAATGCATTATTTTTTATAAAGAACCCTAGCATAAATATTTGTTTTTGAAATTATAATAAATAATGAATTAATTTTAAATTTTTAGAAAATTGTAAAAAACTTATTATTAGAAATTATCTTCATTTACTACAATGGAATTACAGAGCGATTCATCTTATATTTCTATATTTTCTATTATTTTTGCAGGGATTCAAAAGAAACTCATTGGTCTCTCTGTGGTATTTTGGAATTCTGAAACAGGCATAAAATGTTAATGATCATTTTAAAAGAAAAAATATAATTTCAAAAATTTATAACCCAGTGAATTTTATAAAGACACGTAATCTACAAATACATGAACGCACTCATACCGTTGACAAACCTTTTCAATGTGAAATCTGCTCAAAACAATTCTCTGCCCTGGGTAACTTTCAGGCTCATTTAAAAATACACTCGGGCATACGAGATCAGCATTGTCCGGTGTGTCAGAAATCATTTTATACAGCCTGTGATCTTTCCAAGCATATGATTACACATACGGGTATTAAAAATCAAACAAATTTATTTAAAAAAATTGTATCTAATAAGAAATTTACAAAATAATGCTAATTGAGATATATGTTTGAAATAAAACACAAATATTTTTTTTATAAATAAATCTTTTCAGTATTAAAATCGATTTCCATCATAAAATTAATTATGACAGTTTCCCAAAAAAATTGCACAATGTGTTAATACAGGCAACCCTTGATGCCAGCTGTTGCTTGTAAACAAATCACTAGAAATTACAAAAATATCTAATAAATTTGTTATTTTGTTTTTATTCAATAATTTTTCTAATATTGTTGTAACCCAATGGATATGGATTACAATCTACACAAAATCTGTCGGGTGTGTTTAAAAGAAGGAGCTCTTACCTCCATATACAGTACTGAGTTCAGTATGATGCCCTCCACCATGTTAATGCTGTGTGCCAAAATTCGGGTGTACAAAAAAGATGGTTTACCAGAAGTTATATGCAATAACTGCATATACAGATTAGGTGTAGCATATCATTTTAAACAGGAATGTGAAAATTCCGATATAAGACTAAGACAGTATTTAGGATTGACCGACAGGGGTTATGGGTAAGTGGCAATGGTAATCTTTGTGTTTTAAGGACTTTTATAAACATTCGTTGTAGAATATGTGATGCAGAAACGAATACAGATGGCAGCTTAAACTTGGGTTTGTTGAGCAAATCTCAGAGTTATCATAATAACACAGGAAACTCTTCAGATTCTGAGGAGGAAGATGAAGAGGAGCATAGAACGAGTAAAAAGAAAAGGTAATGACTGACTGCGCAGAATGTAAGTCGAATTTTATGGTTCTTTTTTAAAAACTTACCTATAATACTGTTTTCATATTGCAGCAAAAGACGCTCTCGCTATCAACGCAAACCTCCCGAAGAACATAAAAAGCGTGGACCCAAACCCCTGCCGAAACTACCACAAACCTGTTATGAGTGCAATAAAACCTTTAAATGCTCAGCACAATTGCAGCAGCACATACGCACACATACTGGCGAGAAGCCGTTTCCATGTCGCTACTGTCCTCGACGTTTTGCCCAAAAATACAATCTACAAATACATGAACGCACTCATACCGGTGACAAACCTTTTCAATGTGAAATCTGCTCAAAACAATTCTCTGCCCTGGGTAACTTTCAGGCTCATTTAAAAATACACTCGGGCATACGAGATCAGCATTGTCCGGTGTGTCAGAAATCATTTTATACAGCCGGTGATCTTTCCAAGCATATGATTACACATACGGGTATTAAAAATCATCATTGTGATGTGTGCGGCAAGGCGTTTAGTCGCAATCGTGATATGCTGGCTCATAAAAGAAAACTACATCAAATGTCACATCTTACGGAACGCAGTGAAGATGAAGAAGATGAAATTGTTGATGCCGTGGTGAATGATGCATTTAAATGTCCCGATTGTGATAAGGAGTTCGAGTCGGCTGGCAGTTTATCGGTTCACTTTCGCACTCATGGTTCGAATAATTTGCTGAATTTACCCTTGGGTGGTCATACACAAATGATGCCGCCACCACTACCTCCTTCACATGCTACTGCCCATCACTACCATCATCAGGCAGCGGTCGCTTTAGGTCCGCACACTCATCATGATGGTCTGCATGCTCAGGCTCATCATTTGGGTTTGAATGCTGCCTCATTGCAAGCGAATCCTGGCGGCAGTATGTCTATGGCTCATATAATGGGACCACCACCACCGCATGCATTACCATTACCACCAACGCCTGGTACAGCAGGACCTCAAACGTCACTGTCTATGATGCATACGGCACAAAGATTACATACTTATTGAAGTTAATAAAATTAAATTTTAATGTTTGAAAGCTTACATCATGTTTCTTATTATTTGACAAATGCTTTCGTTTGTCTTCAAAGTGAAATAATTCTGATGTGGTCTTCATTAACTCCAATTCTATGCGAACGAAAACTTTAAATGGCTTCATTCACTTTCTAAGAGCTTAAATGAGAAAAATGCCTCGATATCGCTCATAATTATGTCTCGAAATCTTTTTTACATATAAAAAGTCCAAGTTTCTTAACTCCTTAATAACTTTGTAAATTTGCGTTTAAATGAGAAAGGGGCCTTGATCTGTGATCAGTCAAAATCGATTTTTCACTAATATTTTTGGCTTAAAATCTATACTATGTTGTTGTTGTTGTAACAGCAGTAATTGCTGAGATGACAGCCCTTGGCCGATTGATCTCGAGTCATTCCGGTGCGTAGAACCGGCTGTCGTGGGAATGAAATCTCTCATATATGGTATATTGGTGTAGTAGGATATAAACAGCAAAGGGCCTGCGACTAATGCTTACGGCACGTCACTTTTTTAAGGTTATTAATATAGGAGAACAAGTAATATACAGGACGAAATAGAAAATTCCAATTTGAAAGCGAAATTCTCAATTAAAATAAGGTTTAAAAACAACAAAGTAGTACTACCTCCAGAAACCAAAGTCAAATTTCTGAAGTGAATTTTCTCTGACTTCAAAATAATCTATAATAATCTAAAACTCAAAATATCTAGGCAAACAATCTTTCCTTTTTTAATAATCCCGAAAAATACCGGGGTACCGAAAAATTTCCCTTATATCACCTAGGACACTTTTAGAGTATTTTACTAGCTTTGATCTGACCCTATGACTAAACAAGGCCTTTATTGCTGCCGGGCTGTCTATATAGGAAGTCACCTTATTGGATCTACCATTTTCATAATAAATTTTTAATATTTTAATGCGATTTTCAAGCGAAATTAAGTTCATTGTAAAAATTTCAAAGCTTTCTTCTACTCATGGTGTATAGTTACACCATCTACTGATATGTTAACAAGTAAAATGTCAATATATGTTGAAAAACGTGCATGCATAGTTTTCTGGAAGAATGCAGAATTAATTATTAAACAATTATAGGGTGATTTGTTAGCAACATTCTTTTTGGAACACCACTATTTTTGGCAGCTCAGTTGTTTTCGTGTAGCATGTTACTGTTAAATAGGTTCAGTTTGGTCTATAATTTAACTATGAATCGATCTACAAACCAACAACACTCGTGAAGAGCAGCCAGAAGCATTGCAAGAACTGGCAATGCATTTTTTACCAAAATGGAAGAGCTGGACTTGGCAGGTTGAAAGGCGAGCTAGGTGAACAGTTTATTTTATAGTAGGCAGATTATTCAGTAAAACAAAACATAGGATACATAAATTATAAATGTTCAACGTAGTTTACAAAATACCATGTAATAGTAATGACAATGAAAAATTTAATAAAGTGTAGGTATCTACATATGTAGCTACAACTAAAAATAAACTAAAAACTAGAATAGTTCGACACAAATCGGATCAAAAATATAGAGATAAAAACAGAAATTAATTATAATCATCTTTATACATATCGTTACCTTAATATAAGAAGGCCCCAACTCATCAAAAACACTTTTTACAGGAGAAGGAAAAAACTTAATAAGAGCTGAAATAATATAGCTACACAAACGTTGTCAAAAAACTTCTATATTTAAATTAAACGAGGAATTCAGATTGAAATACATATGTATATATTTGTAATTTTTATGGATGTTATATGAGTTAGGGCTTTTTGTATTCGTATTTTATGAAAGAAATAGTGAGATAGGGCTTTTTGAAAAGAATAATTTAACTCAAAATTGTATTTAAATTCATGGTTTTAAAACAAATTAAAAAAGGCAAAATACATTAAATTGTAAAAATTAGATAATTGTAGATAGTATTTAGATTTGATATGGTAAATTATCATAAAAGTAATGACAGTCTTTGGGCAGAAACTGCTTAAGATCTTGTAAGTGATCGCACTTCTTTTTCGATATTCACCTTTCACTCGCTTCACTTTATTGCTTTTGTACTTCCATTCCGATTGATTTGGATTAATTCTCCTAGTACGGATACTATCATTACCGACATTCATATTTTCAGTTTTTATACTTTCACAACACACGCGTACACCTTATATGCACAATTATAACGCACAAATGAAAATAAACGGCTCTTGCTCTATCAGTTATACACAATGTAAAACAACAACAATTCTAGAAATGCAATGCCTACTTTGTACGTTTCTGCAGAAATGTATGATTGTGTGTATGAGTTAGGGCTTTTTTTCTTCAGAAAAATTGTGTGTATGAGTTAGGGCTTTTTGTGTTCTGCTTATAACGTCTTTATTTTTTATCTAATTTGCTTGAAATTTTAATAGAATGTGTATTAGCAACCATTCTACAAGAATCAATCAAAAAACGAATTTCCAAAAATAATGAGTTGGGGCCTTCTTATATTAAGGTAACGATATGTTAGAAATTATAAATGTACCAAAAAATCTTAGAATTAATTTTAAAACAGATACAGATCAGAGACCTGCAACAAGTATGAACGAGCCGACTTATTCACTAACGTTGAATTTTAAGAACAATACAAAAAAGTATGATTCAATTTTATGCTTATTCACTTTTTATGCACACACAGAAAATTCAGCAACGAGTATAAATCATTTCCAACACTTGGTTCGAACTGCAATGTTTGAAAACAAAAATTCTTGTTTATACACAGTTTGTTTTTTGCATGTCGGCTTTGTTGTGCATGATCTGATTGGAATTGAACTAAAAACACACGAGCCACTTATAAGTAAAAAGCGGCTGGCAGAAAAATATGAAAACATAAAAAATGTGCATTTACTACCTATTTAACATTATTTCGTCGAAAAGAAAACTTATTTGACAAAGTAATGATAAAATTTGTAATATGTACAGTTTGTCAAATATATATTTGCACAGCAAAAAAAATTAAAGAAAAAATGTAAAATGAGCTGCTTCATACATTTAACGACACAGTCGAACATTCATGTTCGCACAAAACAACAAATGAATAAAACACATGTTCGGCTAACAACACGTTGGCTTTGATGTAAAACGAGCTTCATACATTTAACGACACAGTCAGAATATTCATGTTCGCAAAAAACAACCAGTGAATAAAACTGAATGTTTGAAACGAACGGTTGCGTAAACGAGCGTTTTGTGCATTTGAACAAAAACGATTAAATCATAAAAATCAATGTGCATGATTAAGTATACCCGAAAATTTAGTACTCGTTGCAGGTCTCTGATACAGATAATGCAGCTCAAACCTATGGACAATTTATAAAAACGGAAAAGGAAACTAAGTTATTTTTTCATATTTTTGTTTTTAAAAAAATTAAACGAAGTTGCCTTCAAGTTAAATATACAATTTATTTGAAAATAAATTGTTACACCAAATAAATTGTATATTTAACTTGAAGGCAACTTCGATTAAATTTTTTAAAAATTTTGTTTATTAATACTCGCAAGAGGAATAATTCTCATATAATTTATGAAAAAAGTTGAATATACGGAGTTTGAAAATAAAACACTATTGGACACAAAGAATGCTGATGACGGCTTTAGCAGGCCAGAAAATGCATTACATTTTGCTAGTGTCTCTTTGAATAGTATATTTAACTTGAAGGCAACTTCGATTAAATTTTTTTAAAAATTTTGTTTATTAATACCATAGTACGGAAAATCTCGCTTCGCGAAAGGTATTTTCATTTTTATCTCTCGTTTTGTTACTCACGCTCAGAGACAAAAAAAGTAATTCTCGTGAAAGTAATTTTTATTTACGAAAGTTATATTTTTTATCTTTCATGAGTGCTGAATACATGCTTTAAAAGTATTGCTCTCTCTTACGAAAGAGAAGAAAAGATAACACTGATAAAAATAACTTTCACGAAAGTTTTGTTTTGTATTTTGAATGCGAAAGTTAAAAATAAAGATAAATATGAGAGAGAGCGCGAGGGAGACAAAAATATAAAAATACTTCTCTTTGGAAATTGTCAATATCAAATTGACATAGATCAGTTTCTTTTAATGTTTTGTTTGAAACATTTGGTACAAAATGGGTCGTCAGAAGTGTTTCGAGTACAACAAATATGTTTGTTATGATGAAACTAGACAAATGCGCACTTCACTGAAAAAAAAAAAAATATTTTTCCACTTTACCTAACTGCAAAAACATTTAATCAAAGCAACAAATGTGTCTCCTTCTCATTTGCTCGTTATATAACTATATACAGCTCTATACATATGAACAAACGGCAATTTCATTCTCGCATACACACATACGATGGACGACACTCATGATTAAACTCGTGAGTGAGAATTAATTTCTAACGAGTAGATATAATTCTCGGATGAGTGCTCAGTATATAAATCTCGTGAGTGAGAAAAAAAATTGTTCTCTTCATATTTAAAATTACTTTCACGAGAAAAAAATATTTATCTTGAGAAAAAATAATATTTATCTTTAAAGAGAACAATTTTTTTCTCATAAGGTATTTTTCTCTGTTCAAGAGAATAAAAAACGAGTACTCTCCGTACTATGATTAATACTCGCAAGAGGAATAATTCTCATATTATTTTTGTTTTTGTAATATTTTAAATTTTTTTCATTCTGACAATTCTGTTATATTGAAAAATATTTTTACTGTTTTTTGTGAATTTCATACTAAATTTTCTTTTCCCTGAAAATGCTACACATTGTTGTAGCGAAATATTGGAATAAATAAAAAAATAAATAAAAAAGAAATTAACCTTAAGCTCAAAACAAAATAAATGTTAATAAAAATATAAAGGTGGAACAATTAGTGAAATAATTTAATTTATTTTACGTCAATTAGCCGCCTAGATCATGCGATTTAACGAAATTGCCTATGTTAAGGCTTATAACGAACAAGTCCACAATAGTTGAGGCACTGGAAGCTAATATTGAAGAATTTATTCGTGAGATACCGGTCGATATGTTAGAGAGAGTATGTCAAAATTGGGACCTGCGGGTATGAACCATTTGAGGCTTAGCCGCGGTCAGCATTTACATGAAATCATCTTTAAATATTGAATTGTTCTCTCGACTCAAATAAAGATTTTGTACATTTCTCTAAATTTTATGTGTTTTTTTTTAACCAAGACCGAAAGCTTTTATAAAATAACTCTTTATAACGATTTCCTGAGGAATTCAACATGTTAAACTTAATTTTAGCTTTGAAACCCTTCTTGATGGAACCATAATCTACATATGTATGTAAGTATAGTTTAAGTTATTTTATATTGCAACATCAGAAGACTTTTCGAACTGCAATTTCTTGGTTCAAACTCTTTTTTATTTTTAGCGTATTGAGCGAATATTTCTCAGATGATCTTTGATCGTTTGCTGACGTTTTTTTTTCGTGGTTGTCGGCTTAAAACATTTCAATTTCTGTTGTAATAAAACAATTTTTGTTTATATATTTGTTTTTTTTTACTTTATGAAAATAAGTTTTATTGTATTTGTTATTTTGTTGTTTGTTTTTTGTTTGTTGCTGTTGTTATTTATAATAATATTAATTAAATGTATTTTGTATTTGTTTTTTATTCAAACCTTGGTCACAAACATATAATTTATAAGATTTTTCATTTCTTTAATTTAATTTCTTATTATTAATATTAATCATTTGCATTTTCACATATAAAACAATTTATTTTAATGATTTTTGTTAAAGATTTACTTTTCATCTTTAGTGTTTTTCTTTACATTTACACTGAAAACTGAATATTGTATTAGACTCTAAACTAAATTAAATTATGTATATAAAAACAATAAACTAATTAATTACATAATTATTATCATATACACAATAAATAAAACTCAATTTTAAAATGTTTGTTTTTTAGTTTTCAAATTTCCTTTTTTTAGCAAATAGGAAAAGCAGTAAGTTTTACTTTGTTTTAAATTATTTTAAAAATAATTTCTTTATAAATAAACTATAATTTAACTTAACAAAAGGCAACATACATATATTGAAAATAAATGAATGCCTTTAATTTTCTACGCATAAATGTTAAAATTTTCTATTTTGTTTTACTGAATTTGTTGTTTGTTTTCGTTAATTTATTACAACATGTTTGTTGTTCACACAATTTTTCTTATACAAATCATTTCTTTTTTTTTGTTAATTTGTTGTGGTTTCTTTTTATAGCACCTTAATTATCACTTTCACTTTTGTTTTGAATTTTGTTAAACAAAAAAAAATCACGCACATTTATTCCTTTTACTACGAATTTAATTATTCTTGTTCTTTTCATGCAAACACACCTTAAATAGAAATTGTTATATGTAATTGTATTTGTTTTGAAATTAAGAATATACAGAATGATTCATTGAATTGACTTTAAAATTTACAGCCAACAACAACAACTTTTCATTTTAAAACTTTTAAATTTTACAAAGATATTTATTTATAGAAATACTTATTTCAAATCAAAATGAACTTCTAGTATATAATATTTTAATATTAAAAGATAAATCTCAAAATTTTTAATAGAAATCACAAAATTTATTTGAAAAACAAGTCCAACCTAAATACTCAATAGGCCCCTGGGGCCAAATTACCGCATTCGTGATCGAATGAGCTATCGTATCGAAAAATGATTTCGATATCGAAATTATGATAAAATGTACTAAATTTCTTGCTCGATATCGAATGCCATAATCTCAAATAAGAAAATTACGATCAATTTTACTCGATATCGAATGCGGTAATTTGCCAGTTTAAGAAAAAACTCTACCCTAATTTATTGAGCTTTTAGAAAATTAGTGATGATATCAGAAGAAAATTTGATATAGGTTTGATATGGAAGATATGCATATGTACGAGTATATATACATACATATATGTATTTAAAATATTAATAGTTAAGAATATATGTATGTATGAAGAAGAAAAAGTTTCAAAATATATAGGTAATTTAAAAACTATTGGCGATAAACCCAATAAACAGTGAAAAAAAACTCTATATACAGAGTTGGCAGCTCTTAAAATGAAAATCACAATAAAAAGAAAGAAAAAAACCGTTAGATTTCTTGATTTAACTGGCGACGCCATTTTTGTGTGTATTTGCATATACACAAATGTATTTTACTTTTGGCGACGAATATTCGCGACCAACAATTTTTCGTACGTCCCAGTTGTGTTCCTAGTATAAGAGTTTATATTCGGCTGTGCCGTATCTTATATACCCACCAACAATTTACCTGTAGTGTGATTTATTCATACTAAAAACTAATATGTGTTACATTTTGTATTTTTAACGACATTTATAGGTACCTACATTATTTATTTTAATTTTTTTGGATCCCTCACATGGGAGCGATCACCTATTATTGGTCGATCATCATAAAATACTTTACCGTAATTTCTATATTTGCATTTGAGGCACTTGAATATATATTAAAAATAAAGTGTACATAATTTCATGATATCATTCTGCATTATATCTGAAGAAAATAGCAAAAAATATCTGAAAAATATCGAGGTTGTCTAAACTCGTTTTCGACTAGGCCGATTGTGCCCATTTGCTTGCGAAATATTTCATTGTTCTTAATCTTTTTTTCAAAGCTCTTTGAATCTTATAAGAACCCAGAACAAATATACTTCTTGATGTATGACAAACCACCTTTTTTGGTGGTGGGTATAAAAATCAGTCCCACTTCACACCAAGCAATTCTTATTGAAAAGATTGATACTTCCTTGAAATTTCTTCAGTGTTCACAATTCTGCGCATAATTCTTATATTGGTGTCACCAATGGTAAAGCACAACACCATTTAAAATTCGGAAAATCCTTGTTTTAATCCTTAATGAAAATATAATTTGTACTGAATCTAATTCAAAAATTAAAAAAAATTATTTGGAACTTCCAGCCAAATTTGAAACTTTATCATATGTCGCTATTGTAAAATCTGGCAACCAAAAACCTATTGTTCCCCAAAATACGGAATGGTTGGAAAATTTTATAAATGCACTTACTCTTAATCAAAACATGTCAAACTTTATGACTATACAAGAGATTTTAAAAGCGCAGAACCAAATGAATCCAATACTCCTGAGAAAAAGAAGAAGTTTTTTGAAAATTTGCTTCTGGAATGCTAACAGCTTGATCCAACACAAATCTGAATTGTCCTACTTCATCCATAATAAGATATGATGTTAATTTCCGAGACGCATTTAACTAATAGATATAATTTTTATATTCCAGGATTCACTTTCCATCCTGATGCTAAAGCACATGGTGGTACTGGAATTCTAGTTAGAAATAGAATAAGACATTATAACCTAGAAAATGGTTCTAAATAATATATGTATACAAGCAACATCCATTCCACTTGAATGCGGAGTTGTTAACTTAACTTTAAGCTCAGTATATTGTCCTCCACGATTTTCTGTGACCAAGGTAAAATTCGAGAATTTTTTTTAGTACACTAGGAGCTTGTTTCCTGGCTTGTGGTGATTATAATGCCAAACATACATATTGGGGCTCTCGATTAATGAATCCCAAAGGTAGACAGCTATACAGGACTCTAGTCAGTAGGCAACATACTCCTAGGAAAATGCCTGACCTTATAGATTTTTCCATACGATCCCCGCTGCAAGTAAAAAATTAAGAAGGGCATTTTTTCACAAGAGAATCGTAAAAATGTAAATTTCATTAAAAATTTAACAAATACTAAGCGCACAAATTTCTCCCTTTAGAAGGCAGCTAAATATATTAAACGGCCAAAGTCCATTACGAAAATCTAATGGTATTCACAGAGTATTTAAGTAATGTATTAGAATCAAACACACCCCCCACCCTTAACAAATTTGAACTAGAGAAATCCTATTAGTTATTTAGTTCTTTTATTCGACATTTTTTTCAATATTCTATAATTTCTTTTTTCAAACAATTAGGTCACTTTTAGTATTTATATAAAAATGTTCTATATATTTATTTTTATATCCAATATTTCGCTATCACAATGGATAGCTTCTTCAGGGATAATAACAATTTTGTTATTTTTATTTATATAAATACTAAAAGTGACCTAATTGCTTGAAAAAAAGAAATTATAGAATATTGAAAAAAAGAAAAAAAATTCTATTAGGTTATTATACTCTGGAATTCACATTCAGTCCTGAAGATATTCACAAAACTATAAAAGACGATATTAACCCAAGAAAGTCTTCGGACTAGGATCAAATAACACCATCCATGACTAAAAAACCTAATGTAGCTACGAGTATTATTGTGGTAACAGTGTTATTAAATGCGATCTTAAAACTAGGTGTTTTTCCAAAAGATTGGAAAATTTCACAAATGATACCACAGCCAGGCAAGGATTTGACCCTACCATCCTCCTTTAGACCAATTAGTTTACTATCCTGTTTGTCGAAACTATTTCAAAAGAAAATTATAAAGTTCCTGTATGAGCAAGTAAACCGTTTAACTGAACATAAGAAAATCTTTTGAGCTTAAATAATATTGTTCGGCTATCTATTATATGTAGCACAGGCCTTTGATAAAGTTTGGCTTAAAGGTCTAATACATAAGATTAAATGTTTACTGCCTGCTAGTATTCACAGATTACTAGAGTCCTACCTATCGAATCGCTTATTTAGGTTTAAATACTGTGATTATGTGACAAGCGACTACGAATTCAGAGCTAGAGTTCCACAGGGGAGTGTTCTCGGACCAACATTTTACTGGGGGGTTACTCCGTATTTCGATTCGAAAAGAAAATCATTCGAATGTGTATACTGCTTTCGAATCGAAATACGGAGTAACCCCCCAGTAAAATGTTGGTCCGAGAACACTCCCCTGTGGAACTCCAGCTCTGAATTCGTGATTTGCCAACGAGTGAAAATTTAACCATTTCTACATTTGCAGACGACACTGCCATTCTTAGCTCAGAGGTGGATTCAAGTGTGACATCTAGAGAACTGGATAATTATCTCAGACGTGTGGAGATGTGATTAAAAAACTGGAGAATACGTGTAAATGAAACGAAAAGTAGACATGTTACGTTTCCGCTTAGCAGAGGAAATTGTCCAACTGCTTCACTAAACAATGTGAATATCCCACAGTCTGATAGACGCCTTAGCTGGCGTTGCCACATAAAAGCAGAGAGGGTCCTTAGGAGACTGAAATCTTCTATTCTGCAGTGGCTAATTAACGGCCAATCGAAATTAAGCATTGATTGTAAATTCATTCTGTATAAGACTGTTTTAAAACCAATTTGGAATTCAATTATGGGGAACTGCAAGTAATACCAGTATTGATTTTATACAGAGGGCAAAATCGAAAATTCTTAGGACCATGATGGGAGGGAGCATCATGGTATATAAGGAATAAAAACATCCATATAAGTACAGTAACTTATTCAATTTATTTATTATTTATAATCAGATTTTTTTCACAACTTAATTGCAAGATTTTATTTGCGCCCCTCAAATCGGCATCATAAATCTATGAAAACAATAAAATAAAGAAAATAGTTGGACCTCTGTTTTATTATTCTTAATAATTTTTCAATTTCCATTAAGTAATTATAAATTTACCTTTGATATATTGTCGTTTAGCCCTTATTTGTTATCACATATACATATTTCTTATACGTTCGTATAAATGAGTGCAAAGTGAAGTGGTTATACCTTTCCGGGCCGCGTTAATATTTTCCTACAATTAATCTAAATTTTTGCTGGTTTTCCCTTCCTAACTTTTCTCAATTTTTTTCCACAAGTTCTCAATTGGATTGAGATCCCGGAACTGTGCTGGCCATTTTAAAACATTTATGTTTTGATTAAATTCTAATTTCTATGAGCTTTCTTTTTTTAATGAAATAAAAAAGTTTGTTTTGTTTCAAAGCAACTTTCTTTTTTCATTTATTTTGAATTTATCAGCCATGTCACAGAATTTAATTCCGTTCGGAAGTGAAATTAAATTCCATTTTTGCTTCAATAGAAAAAGCAAAACGAAAAAATTTTTCGGAATGAAACCACTTTAAATATGCAATGTGGAATTGTAATTTTAAGCATTTCTAGTTTTTATTCCGAAAAAATTGTTCGTTTTACCTATTCTATTGAAGCAAAATACGGAATTAATTCTACTTCCGAACGGAATTAAATTCTGTGACATGGCTGTATATATGTGATACTTTAAAATAATTTAATATTTTTGTATTTTGACTCTTAAAACCCAAAGCAAAATAAGTCAATGGCTGCACTTGTAAAACTAATAGATTTTATTTACATATGCTAGCTTTGATTTTTCAGAAAAATCGTTCGAAATGGGTGAATCGTGCTGCAAAAAATTTTCAGTAAAAAATTTTTTTTGGAAAAAATTTTTGTTAAGAACAAATGGGTGAATCCACCTTAATTGATATTGCTGAAAATTGCTGACGGTGAATTTTAATTTTTTAAAATATTAAAATTTTATGTTTTGTATATTTGTTTTTAAAATATGGGTTCTCATGATATTGTTTAAAAGTCTGGCAAACTGGACAAACTGTGCATTTTTACGCCCTCGTAAATCAATTGTCAAAAACTACATGAAAAATTTATTTACACATTCACCAATACCTCACTTTGCGTCGGGGTTACGTGCAAAAAAACACGACGCAAATTGAAACGACTCAAAGTGAATTTAGATTTTCTATATCAAACCATGTAAAGATAAAAGATAGGTTCTAGGGTTACGAAAATGCCAAGTCTTCGTCTTTCTTCACAAAACATTGGTCCAATGTTTGCCGAACCGCTTTTTTCAACGCAAAATAAATTTCCTTGTAGCAATTGTCTGTATTACTGCCATTAGCATTATCGTTGGATAATGCTTTACCTTTTAGGTCATCAAATGGGCTTTTTTTGTTTTTGTCTAAAATACCATTTTACTTAATGGTATTCTCTGCGCAACTTGATTTTTAATCCAAATAAAAAACAAGAACTCAATCATCAAAGCATTTATTGTACGGGTCATCGTTTTAGCATCTAATGATGTTGCAGATTTTGCAAAAATTAAAAAACATCAAAGACTCGAACCCAAAACAACGCAACCTCGAAAATCTAACAACGCACAGTGAAAATTATACTAATTAAGCAGCGACGCAACTTCGAAAAAAATACGCAAAACGAAATGACGCAAAGCGAGGCTTATAACTTGCGTTGTTCAATTGTGGTGCATTTACCTCAGCAGCTGATTTTTATTTACTTTTGCAAAAAGAGATTTGAAAAAGAAAATTGTGTAATTTCGGCACTGAATAATGAACAAATGGCATTGCATAGCGAAAATATTCTTTAGCTGCTAGAACATAAGTGAAATCTTCTAAAACTTTATCTATAAACTTATGATGCTTACCATAATTTTTTCCAAAAAATGGCTTTCTGTATGCATTTTTAAAAATAAATATCTATTTTAAAATAAAAAATGTTAAGTTTATTTTAATTATTTTTGAATTGCCGTTTCTCACAAACTGACGTTGTTAGATTGCACAAAACTTGATGAAACAAGTCTCTCAAGTTTGCCCAATTTCACAAACGGCAATTTTAAGCAATGCCATGAGTAGGGGAGCACCTTTAAACACTTTTTACTTTCAAGCCGCATAAAAATTTATATTTTTGAATTATTGACTTTTTACATAATTTAACTAATATGTATGGAAATAAACTTTAGCTTAAGTCTACAAGTAACTTATTTTTAGTTCGATTTATATTTCTTTTTTATTTCTTTAATATATGAAGTCATTGTCTTCAAATGTGCTCCCCATACGTGGCAGTTTTGAACCAGGCTGGGGCAGCTTTGAACGGCAATTTTTTCTTCTAGCGCTTATGTCCAAAAATAACATTAACAGTTATATTTTTTATATATATAATAAACTCGATTTATTTATTAAGAAAAACATAAACATTAACAATTAAAAAATAAAAAAAATTCAGATCAAAAATAAGTTTTATATTATTAACCCTGGATGGTTACTGTTCGTCGAATCGACGAAGCTCATTTACTCTTTATCATATAACTCATAAAAAGAATCAAATTCGTATCGAATTTTAAGATAGAAAAAATTTTTTTTTGTTACTTTATATTGTTTTTGTTATTTCTTAAATAAAATTCTTAAATAAAAATATTTTTGTTTATTTTTAACTTTAAAAACTGTTCCGCTAAAATTATTTTTAAAAATTGTTCGTCGATTCAACGAAGAGTAACCTTAATGTACAAAAATGAAGAGTAACCATCTAGGGTTAAGACGGAAAAGGCCTTGCGATTTCAGGTGACATTACATTTTCCTTTAAAGCATCATGGTTAGCATTGGATTCGTCATTTTCAGAAAATAAGAGAGAATCAACAATGTTTGGTACTTCGGTTGATAAATTAATATGTTCAAAGGTGCCCCCTTTTTATTTGTTGAAACCTGAACTGGCTTGCCATTTCACGGAAATTTATAATAAATATTCTTTTTTACATAAATATCAAATAACTTAACTTAATTTTGTTTATAATGAATTTTGGACTGCAATAAATTTCTTTCGTGAATTGAACAAATATTTCGATGTGTTACAAACGGAATGACAAACGTAATTTACAGCCATGTCACAGAATTTAATTAAGATCGGAAGTGGAATTTATTTCGTATTTTTCTTCTATAGAAAAAGTAAAACGAAATTTTTTTTTTGAAATGAAACCTAGGAATTCTTAAAATTACAATTCCACATAGCAAATTAAAAGTGGTTTCATTCTGGAAAAAATTTTCGTTTTACATTTTCTATAGAACGGAATTAAATTCTGTGTTGGGTATTAAAGTGAGCTAGATCCAGTATGTACTATAAAAGGAAACGAGCTAATAGTGGAACAAGAGAAAGAAATTTTGGCAGCTTTATCCACTACCATATCTAGTTAGTTTTAAACTGTATACTCTCAAAGTTCAAATGATAAATTTTAAAGTTTTTCTAGGAAAATTAAAAATATTTGTTTTTTTAAATATTTTTTTTTATTGATTTTTTAAACCTTTAAGGCTTTAAAATTAATTTTAAAACATTATTAACTTTTATTAACAAATTTCATTGAAATTTTTTTAAAGCATTTAGAATTGTATTGCAAAGTTGTTCTGGTTGTTATTGTTCATTTTTTTTTTTTTTGTTATATTAGAATCATTTTAAAAATCAAACTATATATATTTCTATGTATGTATATAAAAACTTTGTTTAGTTTTGATTAAATTTTGGTTAAAAAAAAAGATATTAAAAATAAATTTTTACTTTAAAATATTTACTTAAAACAAAAACAAATTAATTTGTAACTAACAAAATAACTTAACTAATAAATAATTAATATGTATGTAATATATACACATACATACATATGTATAATAGAAGTGTAATAATAGTTAGGTTTTTACTATATAATATATATAAAAATTATATTTAAAACAAAAAAGAAAAATTTAAATTTTAAAAATAATATATGCACATGATGTGGTTGTCTGTTACTTTTTGTTTTTGTTTTAGTATTATTAATAATAATTTTTTACAGTTTTTATGTTTGTTTGTTTAGTGTGTGTTGGGTTTTTTTTCGTATTTAACACACAATAATACAGATTATTTAATATTAAATTGTTACTTTTAAATAATATTTAAAAATATGTATGTATGTTCTTAATAGAATTTTTATCATAATGTTTGTGTGTGTGTGTTTTTTTCTCTTAATCCTTTTTTTGTTTTGTTTTTTAACTTAAATACTACATAAAAATTAAAAACTAAACCAAATTTTGTTAAGTTTATTTTTTTTTTTTTTTTTTGTTTTATATCTTTATATAAATATATGTTGGTTTTGTTGTAAGTTTTAAAGCTTAATAACTATTAATAATATTTAATATTGTATAATTTGTTTTTTCTTTTCTTTTTTGTTAAATAATTTTTCTTTCATTTGTTGTGTTTTGAAACTTTTGTGTGTCTGTGTGTGTTTTGTTTTTTCCATTTGAAATGTTAAATTAATTAAAGTGTTTTGTGTGTATTTCTTTTTAATTTTTAAATTGATTTCTAAAATTTCATTAATATTGTTTTGACCCCTAATAAGTTTCTAACATTCTCGTTGTATTTTATAAGGACAACCTTTGAGGCGCATATATTTAGTTTCTCACCAGCGCACAAAAGTTGTAAGCATGTCGCCTTCTCCAGAAAATCCGACATTTTCAATTCACGCATAAGACTTTTGTGAGCGGATGCTACGGAAGCTGTTGATGAAGACGATGTAGAGGGATAAATCTAAAAAAAACAAAAATGAAATAAGAAAATATAAACATTTTATAGCATATTAAAACTTACCTTATTTAATAATGTATCCTTGGATTTAACTTTAAGTAAATTGCACAAATCATTTAGTAATACCCATTTATCTTGGGTACCCTCATCTTTTAATAGATACAAGGGCGGTAGTAAAACATCAGCCTCTTCGAATTCAAACATTTCACCATCGCTATCAGAATTTTCTACTAAAATTTCCGGTTTATTATCATTGTTTAAATGTACAGCATTAAAACGATCTATATTATCGAGTACAACTGCACATTTTTCCATAACAGTCTTAGTTGTGGTCTCCCCTTTTATTTTAAGTTGTTGCTGCTGGGCTTCAGTTCCTTGTTGCACTTGCCCGATATTGCCGGCACTGCTACTATTGTTAGCTGTTGTACTGCTACTACTATTTGCTATAATTGCTGCATTATTATTATTATTATTATTACTATTATTATTTAAAATTGCACTTTGGCAAGTGGCAGCCGTAGTAGTAGTAGATGCTATTAGGGAGAGATTATTTTTTAATGTTTGTACAGTAGTAGTGTAAGGGTTTGCTATTGTTGCTGTTGCATTAGTTAGATTTGTAAAGTTTGTTGCATTGAGCACGTTGTGTAGTTTTTTATTGTTTTGATACATTTGATTATTGGTTAAAGAACCTCTACGTAAAAGAGCTCGGCTCATATCACATACTGTATTTGGTGCACCCTCAAACACATTATAACCACATTCCGAAGGATCTAAAAAGAGTTTGTTTGCAAAATAAAAAGTTTTTAATTACACATACTAATTAGAAAGATAAATAAAAGTTGTAATTATTTAAAAATGGAGGAAAGTGAATAAAGTAGTTGTTTTTGCAATATATCAATAATATCTATATACATACATATATTTACATACATACATATCGATGGTCTCATGTATAAAGGCCCTAACTCGCATATTTGAAACTTTACAGGAAAAGGTAAAAACATAATAGAAACTGTAATATTCAACATGTAACTTTTTTTGTACAACTGCTTATAAAAGCGTTATTTTTTAAACTATTGCAATATTGCTGTTCGTTCCTTGTCATCTGGTGTTCCCCAGGGTTCGGTCCTAGGCCCTCTTTTGTTTATTTTATATGTTAATAATTTGCCAACGTTTATTGACTCCTCTTGTGTAACCTTTAGTTATGCTGATGATTTCTTTTTACTGTTTAAAAGTGATTTGGATTCTCCCGACGTTTTGCAAAATAAAGTTAACTTCTGTTTGGGGCAAGTTTTGATATGGTCTTCCTCAAACTACTTAGCCCTAAATCCCTCCAAATCTAAGGCTATAATGTTTGGCCCGACTCCTCGTTTTTTCCCTTATGTTGAGTTTTTATTGAATAATGTTCGACTGGAACTGGTTGATCATATAAAATGTCTCGGAATATACCTTGATAATAAACTTTCCTTTGATGCTCATATTGATGTTTTGCGTGGCAAGGTCTTTGGTATTTTGCGTAAGATTTATTCATCTAACTTGTATTTGCCACTACGTATTAGGTATAACATGGCTCATTCATTATTGATGTCATTGATATTATATGGTATTGAGGTTTACTCTGGTACAGGATCAACACGTTTAAAAAAAATTAGTAGTATTTTAAATTCTGTAGTGCGATTTGTTTATAATATTAAGCGTAGAGATCACATTTCCTATTCTGTTCAGTGTTTTCTTGGTTGTTCTTTTATAGGCTTTATTAAGTATCGAAACATTATTTTATTTCATAATATTATCAAATTTAGAAGGCCACTTCCATTGTACAGATCTTTCACTTTTTCACGATCCATTAGAAATCCTCAAATTTGTATACCCAGAATTTCATCTTCTTTCTTTGATAAATCTTTTATTGTTAGAATTGCTAGATTGTGGAATATTCTACCTTATTCCTTGCGAATTTTTTCTCAATCTAATAATGTTTTTCGTTTAAAAATCATGGAATTCTTATCTACTACTCACTGATGACTTCTAAATTATGGATAGCTATAGTTTTCTTCAACCTTATAATGCCTTTTCTTTCAATTATCTTATTCTACTTATCGACGATTTATTTCGAACCTATGTACACCTATATATTGCTGCTGATGGGACCTGTGTGGGTTTCTTATCCATTAATTTACTACTTATATGTTATTACGGCTGGGGAGCCATAAAAATGTTTTTTTTTTTTTTTTCTCTCTGTTATATGCATAATTAATATTCTTATTTCAATTTATATTGAATTGTTATTAATTGTTTAAGATGATTCTTTTTTATTATCATTATGGTATTTACACTATGTAATATTGTTATTCTGGCCATCTAGGCTTAATATTACGAAATAAATAAATAAATAAATAAAATAAAAATAAAAAAAATTTTTGTGAGGTGGCGTTAAATGCATTGAAATCGCAAAAAAAAAACAAATTTTGAAAAAAATAGCGAGTTAGGGCCTTTCTACATGAGACCAACTGTTACCTCTTTGCTAAACCCTTCCGGAACACTCTTGTCCATTTAAATAAATAACGATGAGTGTTTTAATAGTTCAACTAATTTATTTTTATTGACTATGAAGAGTTAAATAAGAATAACTAAAAATGGTAGTTTAATAAACGTTGTTGTGGCCAGACCAAACATCAAATCGAACTTAATTCTTTCTGTCGAAAAAACCAGTGATGACAACGCAAACATTTGGAAAACGTTAAAAGGATTCAGTGTTGACTATACAACACCAACATATATTTAGCGAAACAATTTTGAAATTTAAAGATATGTATTCCTCTCTTTAGCCTTTGATTTAAAAATTGTATTTAAGTTTGGAAGCACTGTTTTGCATTGAAATGCATCAGAAAATGATAGCATAAAATGCTTCCTTGTTCTTAATGCACCAGAAAAGGATAGCACGAGTTTGTACATGTGTTTTAGTGGCTTTGTTCAAAAAAAAATTTCATCAAATAGGGCTTTTAGAGGAGATAAGAGCAATAACAAAAATTTTTGGCGGACACGCCTATCTTCGAGGGGTCGGGCCCTCAAAGTTGAAAATATATAAGCCTATATCTCGAGAACAACTGGGTGTCTAATAATTTGTAATACATCATATTAAAGGCATTAAAGATATCTTGTCATGATATACATATGTGTATCATGATTATAAAATATGGCCTACGACCCGAATACGAAAAGAATATTTTTTGACCCGAATTTTTTTTAATATCTAAAAAAATTTAAAAAAGTCTATATAAGTGTTATTTTAGTTATTTAATATAAATAGCCAAGACATTAAGCTTTAATTTAAGGTATGATATATGTCTGTAGGTACTATAATCACAAAATTATAAGACCTGAAAAATTAAAAAAAAATTTCCGAAATTTTGTATACAGGAAAAGATTTTCTGCACTATGCTATTTAGAATACCGGCTTCGCATAGTATAGTATATAGCGGAAGGATTTTCTCCTCTATGACATACAGAACACCGGCTTTGCATAATACAGATTTCCTCTATTGCCGGCCTAGGGCTGGGCGGAAGGATTTACTCCTTCTCATATAGACCTTTTTCCCGGATTTTTTAGATTTTTAAAAAAAACTATCGGATCAAAAAATAATTTTCGAAAATTGACCTATATGTGGTCCATATAAATAGGTCATGCTATATTTCGTTGGAAAACTCTTTAAAATACATATCACTTAATATCGCCTAATAAAGATATGTAGTTTTCAAGATATAATTAAATATATTACAAATTTCGGAGCCCCGCCCACTCGAAAATAGGTGTGGCCGTCAAAATATTTTTTTTTATTTTAATCAGAATTTAAAACTATATTAGAGCTAGTTTCTGGGATAAAGATAATCTACACTTTTCGCTTAAACTTAGATTAAACTAAAAATTGTGTTTCTCAGTTATTATTTATTTGATATATAATCTAGGTTTAACTGAGCATCATTGGTGAGTTAAACCTAGATATAAAATGTCAAAATACAAACAGCTGAAAAATAAAATAAACAATTCAACAATTGAAATGAAATTTACATTTTAACAAAAATTAAAATAAAAAAAATGGATTATTCTAGTCTAGGTCTATGGTCACTCTACCATAATGAGCTACTATGAAAACCTTCCTAAATTCTTTAATTTTCAGAGCAAATAGAATTTTATAAATTGAACACATGATCACTCTTAGGTCATCATATTTATTTAAACATTTAGGTAACTAATTTAACAAAACTTACCATATATATCCCAAGGTCCATTAAATCGCCATGGCTTACGTTCAGGTCCCATACTTTGTACATCTACTAAATGATTACTTAAAATATCACGCATTGTTTTGCTTGAAGCTAACATTAAGGGAGTTTGACCTGAGGAAAAGCATCACAGTTAAACCATTTCAAAAAAGAAAAACACCCCCTCCCAGAATACTCACCTGAATAGGTAGCCAATAGCGGATCAGCACCGTAGGACAATAGCAAACGAACAATTTCCTCATGATCATTTTCACTAGCCTCATGCAGCGGCCGTATACCCGAATGAGCGGCTTCCGAATGATTTGCACCGTATTGCAGTAAAACACGAGCAATATTTAACCAACCATTTGTGCAGGCCTCATGTAGCGGTGTATAGCCAGCATTATCTTTTTGATCCGGATTCATGCCCATACGATCCAAACAGTAAACTATCACATCATTGTAACCCTGACGCGCTGCCTTATGCATTGTACTCTGACCCACACCCTTGTTGAGCACCCATTTCTGTATTTCACGACTAACATCATCCTCCGTCTTGATTTTGTGCTTATATTCGTCCATATCATATTTTTCCGACTTAGTGGAGAAGTTATGAAGATTTGAGAGCGGACCATTGTGCAGCTGGTTGTGTTGCAGGGTGTGGTTGTGGGCGGAGGAAGAGGCTGGCGTGGGCTTTTTCTTTTTGCGAATGTAGTCAAAGCCAGAACTGCCTTTGCGTCGCAAATATTTGCCACGACGTTTGCGACAAAGATTGGGCATCGATTTATGGTCTTCCTTGAGTTCATCGGCATCTATGACACTGGTGGATTCGGTATCGAATTCCTCTTGCTTGATATTAATGCCAGACAAATCTTGATTGGAATTTGCCGAAATTGGTAGTTTTTTTGCCACCGCCGAACGTCCCAGTCTACCCAACGTATCCGCACTTACCACAATATTCATTTGTTGCAAAAACTGTTCGTATTTCTGTTCATAAGTCATTTTCTCGGTGGAATCAAGCGTTTGGGTCATTTCGGGTGGTGCCGAGGCCGGACGATCATCACCCACAAATATCTCACGTATATTTTCTTTCTTTTGCTGCAACTTTGATTCGGTTCTGGTTTTGGTGGGCAAAACTTTAGTATCAAAAATGCTAAAGTGTCTTTTCTTGCCGCTGATGGAATCATTGTCATCATTGTCCTCCTCAATATCGGAATATTTTTTCAGTTCTGGCAACATTTGCAGCTCACTTGACTCGGTGGTCTGAGAGGTTTCACTAAACATGCCGCAGTTATTGGTAGTATTGCTTAGCGGCGGCTTCACATTGTTCGAACTGGTGGTACAGCATGGTTTTATTGGCCTGTAAATGGCCGTGGTAGTGGTGGTCTTGTTGCGCACATTTATAGCGGAAGCCTTGGTTACCCGGGAATGTAATAGATCGATAATGGATTTAGGTTCTTCGCTAGCCACCATCTTTTCGCTGCTAGAGTTACCAGCTGCTGTTTTTATTTTAGAGCTGGTGTCAGCTTTGGCTGATTTTACTTTAGTTTCCTTTTTCAGCGAATGCTTTTCACGTTTTTTGGCATAAGCCTCCAAGGCCTCTGCATGCCGTTCCAAATCGGGCAGGGAAGTGGCTATTTTGTGAGCACCCGGATGTTTGATATTTATCAAGCTGGGCGGCACTTTCAGAGCCCGTTTGAAGCGATACAAATCAATGACATTTCTATCGTGGACATTTTCAGGTTTCGTAATTTTCAATTTATTACCGGAGGCGTATTTGCTGTTTTTATTTTGTAGTTTATTATTATTGGATTTTGTTTTATTATTCTTGATCATATTCAATTTACCGCCATTTCTTTCTAGCTTGGCCCTCAGCCGGGTAGATTTCATTATGCCCGATTCCCTACTTAAGCCGCCCGATTCCAGCAGGCTATTTAAAGTATTGTATTTACGTGTATATTTGCGTTTTATTTTGTTCGAAGAATTCGAGTTGGAGAAGTTGCGTATGATTTTGTCATTGCGTAACACTTTGCTATTTGCCAATTGTTGTTCCAGTTCTTGTTTGCGTTTTGATCTGGTCATGGTGTTTAGAGCCTGTTTGGTAATTCTTCCCTTTGGACTGGTATTCGCTTTAGATTTATTAGCATCAACTTCTTCCTCTTCGCCCTCCTCATCATCATCCTCCTCTACCTCTTCTTCGTTTTCGTTTTCAGTTTCATTTTCACTTGCTTCAGTTGAGCTTTTTGCCTCCTGTTTTGTTCTGTTCGTTTCCTCTTCTTCTTTAGTGTTGTTTGTTTCCTTTTTAATCGCTTGTTTTTCTTCTTTGGCTGCTTTGCTGCTGTTGTTACGCGATTTTTTCTCAGTTTTATCCTTAATTTTATTTTTATCTTCATCTTTTAGATTAATATCACATTTTTCTTGTTCGTTGTTCTTCAGCTTTCCTACATCCTCTTTCTCCAGTATCTCTTGTTTAATTTCTAGTTTAATGGGTGTTTTTTGCAAGGCATTATGATTTTCCTCTGCCATTTCAGTGCTACTCGAGTCGGAGCCACAGTCAGAGAAACGATTTTTATCCGTTAGTGCTACGGAGGAGGAACTATTTGAATTTGTATTAGTTCCGCTTTTGGATGATTTTAACTTGTGTTTCGTTTTCATGAGTGGTTTTTTCAAGCGTTCAGTCTTGCGTTTGTCCAATTCATCTTCGCTTTCCGAAGACGATTGTTTAGCTTTGAGCCGTTCGGCCAAACGTTGCTCCTGCTGGTAGCGTTTCTTTTCTCTTTCCGTCTTTGACAGTTTTTTGTGTGCAAAACCCGAGCATTGTGAATTAATTGAATCTTGATTGACATTATTAAAGGTAATACTAGATTCTACACCAGCATCTAGTCTGGCAAAGGAACTGCGTGTTGTATTATCTGCCGATTCCATGGTGGAAAAGTTGTGAATTGTTGTCGTTACTGCTGCTTCGCTGGAAGTCACCACCATATCGGGATCTTTGTAAGGTTTGCTTGTGGGTGTATTCATGTTACATTTCTTCTTACCGCTTGGCCGTGTTAATAGTTGTTCCATAAAATTGTTACAGGTATTGCTCCAACCAAAATCTAACAGATTTTTCTCCTCAAATGCATCGTCCAAACCAGGTATGGTAGGCAATTCAATTTTGTTTACAATTTCTTCTTTAATTTTCACGACTGGCTTCAAGTCCTCTTCCAATTCTTCCTGTTTAATTTTTACCATTTTGGGAGGAGAGGGCGGTGAATGGTTAATTTCAGTCATTTGTACAGGAGGAGGAGGTGGTGGGTTAAAAGTGAAACCCTTTAATTCAGCCTTAGTTCTTATGCGTGCCGTAAAGGCATTTACTGGCATTTCAGACGTTTTAGCACACGGTGGATTTGGTGTATCTCCCGTGGGTGTTAAGGGTTCTTGTTTACACACCACTAGCACCGAGGGAGTGGGGCTATGATTTATAACATTCACATTTATATTATTAACAATAACTTTTGAATTGTTTGTAGAATTGTTGTTATTATTGCTGTTTGTGGTGGACGCTATGACGCTAGTGTTGTTAGCAGAACTAACCACTTCTTCTGTTCTGGGTTTAGTTGAAATTAATGGCCATCTTTCCACTTCCTCATGTTTTACCTCATTTACTGCAATCACTGAGATATCAGCCGGCCGCATTGGTATTTGTGGCTTTGTGTTAGCAGACGGCGTTGAGTCCATGTAACGTTTATGTTTGGCGTCTGGTTCATTTAGCGACATTTGATGGGAATACTCTTGTAAGTGACGCTTTCTGCCCAAAAAATTGGGATTCTTTTCGCAAGCTAGTGAGTAATTTGAGGGCGGTGTGGGATTTGAACTAGGAATATTGGCATTCGCAATGTGATTTGTTTGTATAGCGGATCTGACCACACCATAGGGATTTCTAGCCGGCAAAGCCATAATACTAGTGTCAGGTGGTAGTCTTTCTACGGCTGCCAGCGTATGATGAGTTGAAGCTGGCGGGGTTTCATTGCAACGTTTCGTTTCGCTTTTAATCACCGTGGCATAGGGATTTGTCTCCAAAACACTAGGCCTGCAGGTTTGTGCGTTCGAATGCTTTGTTGGTGGAGCAGTTATGGTTGTGGGTCTAAGCACTAAATCGCTGTTATGGTTATTTAGCTTGGGAGCTGTTTTAATTACCAAGGAATTTTCATAGCAACTCATTGGATGAGTGGACTGTGGCGGTATATTGTTGGTTAAATCAGTTCTTCTCGTAGAGCCACTACCACCACTGACAGCGTAGGGGTGATGTGTTGAAGAGGCGGCAGGAATGTATTGTGTAGATGAGGGAGGATATGGACTAACACCTCCCATTGGTGATGTATGTGTAACTTGCTGTTGTTGCGCTGCTGGTGGCGTATAGTTTCGTCTATCTAGAGAATTGTGTCGGGATGTAGGCTGCCTGTTTGTTACTGGTACAGTAGCTGTTGCTGCCGCTCCCGGTTCAAAAGCATGCACCGAAAATATAGGCGTAGAATCTACACGGGGTAATGTGTAACGGCCTTCCGATGACGTGGTAGAACTGGCCGTATTGGGTAAACGTGGCCTTTGTTGGTATTTATAGTCGGTCGAGTCAGCCTTGGTTTTCACCGTGCGCATGGAGAGATCTAGCGGCGAAGAGGCAGTAGTGCCGGAAGAAGATGATGGCTTCTCATCTTCTTGTTTGATACAAATACGTTGGGGTATGGCTTCGGGCACTTCAATTATACGTGCCGTGGAAGGCAAAGCACTGTGTGTTATCAATACTGAACCCAGAGGTTTACTTTGCTTCAGACTATTTGAAGACTCTCTAAGTGAACTTACTGGCATACGTTCGTTAGCTTGTAATTGTGGGGTGGGCATAGCGGCTATGCCACGATTACTGCCCGTTAGGGGATGTTGATTGCTGGTATTAGCAGGAGCTCTGATATTTTGAGTAT
This sequence comes from Bellardia pandia, assembly GCA_916048285.2. Taxonomy (NCBI): domain Eukaryota; kingdom Metazoa; phylum Arthropoda; class Insecta; order Diptera; family Calliphoridae; genus Bellardia; species Bellardia pandia. The sequence goes on along the minus strand of OU696531.1, from coordinate 91,876,755 downwards.
CTACATTGAGGGTCTTTTTGATGATTTGCATATTGAGCTCTTCTTCGGAGGTGGCATTACGCATGGCCAATTTTTGATTAATCAGTTCCCGATAGTTGGGTTTTTGATGTTTCGCTACAGGTTTGCCTGAACTTGCACTGCCCACTGACATTTGTATGGGAGAGTGGGGTCCCAAGGAGGAGGAAGTGGACGTAGGATGTGTTAGCACATGTTTCGAGTTTAAGTGTTGCGATGTCATTGGAGGTGGTGCAGCTGAAGTTGGTTGGTTGGGGTGATGTATTGCACGTTCGTAGGGATGTGATGAGGTGGGCTGCACCGTCATCATTAGATCATTATTCCTTAGAGAAGCTGACGTGGGTTGATGTTGTTGATGTGCCAGATGATGTTGCTGTGCCGCCATTGGTGGTTGCGTGGCATAGGCTTGTGGCATATTTGCACCTACCAGCTGTGAGGATGGTGGTCCTATTGAAGAGCCAGTTTGTAATGTCGAGGACATATACTCTGTATGATGCATGGGAGTTTGTGATGTAGTCGTTAGCAGTGCTGAAGGTGAGGGAGAGGCGGCCGTAGCTGCTGCGGGCGAGGGGGCACTATGAGAATTGCCCTCATAATAGTAGTTGGCTTGATGCTGACCCCTTTGACTGGGTGCCCTGCTGGGCGGAGGAGTATTTTGATTAATTAGCGAGTGTTTGCTGGTAGTTAAATTCTCATTCATGGCCAACTTGGCATATTTGGTTGGATAAAATTGTGGAGATTCTACCCGATAGTTGGGCGTAGCCGAGCCTGTGGTATAGGGCGAAGAGGAGGCGGATAAGGCCACCTCTTTGCAACAATTATCACCCATAGGTGGTGGAGTATTGTAAGGATTTATATAGATGCCACTGCCACTGTGGCGTGAAGACGTTTGATTAGGATTTTCATAAATTTCGAGATCTTCCCTTTTCAGACTATCCATTAAATAGCGCTGTGAGTGTCCGGGGGCCAGCTGAGACGTGTTAGAGGGAGGTGGAGGACCGACATTCATTGAGGTTTGACTTTTAGCTGCCATTTGTGTGTTTGTAGGAGGAATTGTTTGCTGTTGCAAATGGGACGGTGGTAATGGAGGTGGTAGCGGACTCTTTGAATACTGATAATGATGTGTATGATGACTTTGTTTCATTATAATGGGCGACATTTCCGGTGGGAGAATTTTGGAGGGATTTTGAGACTGACTGGCGCCATAATACGAGTTGGGATTACGCGGCGTTGATGTCGTCGTCGTATGTGTGGGAAATTGTGGGGATTCTCTTAAATGTGACGCATGCTGCATGTGAGGGCTGCTGTATTTATCGCTGTGCGGTGCCACCATATAAGCACTCCCACTTGGACTTTCACGCAACTTTGTGTAATCACTTGGCGGTGGAGGTGGTGGTGGCTGTTGTGGCGACGCTCGGGTAAATTTGTCCGAGCTAAATTGTGGCGTTGACATGTACAAGTGCTGGTGAGCGGTTGTTTGTTCTTCGGGTGCATACATTTGAGGACATTTGCGGGCGTAATTTGGACTTGGATGTTGTTCTTTTGAGGTTGGCAAATTGCTGGGATTTATAACATGATGGTCGATAGGCAGACTTTTGCCCATAGCTTGATTATTCAGGTGATGGTTATGACTATCGTAGATGGCGGACGTTGGTGTACTATTGTAAGACATTTTTGCCGTTGACGCCGAGGAAGGTGTGGAGTATTTCTGATGTTCATAAATGCGTTGATCCTTAGTCATATAAGGAGTGTTGGCGTTAGTACTACCTGCTGCTGCGGCGGCAGCACCTACTCCTCCTATTGCACTAACCCTTTGGTGTAGAGGATTCGAAGTATTTAGAGAAGATGAAGGTAACTGGTAGCCACTAACTGCACTATTACTACTACCACTATTAATGCTGTGCTGGCCAGCATGTGTAGTATTCGTTGGCATTGACATCGACTTGTAAGGTCCATAGTCATTGGGAGCGGGTGCATTTCGTCTTGTAACACTAATATCTAATTGCGGTTGGTTGGCTAGAATACCTAAATGTTCATCGCCAGCACTACCATAAGGTTGTGTACCACTACTACTACTAGTTGTTGTACTACTTTGAGGCCAATAATTTGTTCTAGGACCCGGCATGCTTCCCACATGGCCCGGATGTTGGGCTTGCACCATACTGGGACCATGCATCGGCTGTTGTTGTATTTGTTGCTGGACATGTTGTTGATGTGGATTGTGTTGTACATACAAGGGACTTTGTCTCATATTAGAACGTACTGAAGCTTCTGGAGCCAAACGATGGTGGTAATCTTCGGCCATGCCAATTCCTACAGCTCCTGCACTACCACCACTAACAGCACCTCTTTGAGTGTGATCGTTTTGATTGTTAGTTGCCATCGTTGGCCAGCCTCCGCCGCCCTCATCAGCTGGATTTAAACGACAGCCATTGCACGTTATACTACCGGCCGTTGCACCACTACCTGTGGTCGTACAACCGCAGGGTTTACGTGTATTGCTGCTTACCGTCCTCGTCGTTGTTGTGGCGGGTCCATAGTAGTGATGTGATGTTATTTCAGGTATTTCGCGTCCATAATAATTGCTTCTATTAGAACGATCATCTGTATTGCCTAAAAAATCGTGATGTCTACCTGGATCCATATTTTGTTGTCTTATGGAAAGTCTATAATGAAAGGAAAAGTAAATAGAAATTAAAAATTTGTTTTAAAAATAGATAAGCAATAAATTCATATAGGCAAAATAAGGATAATTAACGAAAATTTCTAACAATTTAGAGAAAACCTAAAACAGTTTAGGAAACTAACAAAATTACACTTTAAACTAACAGGTTTTACAACAAGAACTTTATTTTCCAACAAGGACATATTGTTATTGCTATTTTACTTATTTTACTATACATAACAACTACAACACTGTCCGATATTATTTTTCATTTATAATTGTCAAACTTTATTCAATTTCGGGACAATGAAGACGCTCTCCAAAAAAATACGTTACTATTTTTAATTGGATTTGGGAACAGCAAAGAAAAGTATAAAGCCGCCTTATACTCTCCCGAAAACATTTATTTTTAATAAAAAAAAAATTTTTATTAAATAATTTTTAAGCTTGAGGTCACTTTTTTGTTTTTTATAAAAGATTTTTATTTCTTATATATAATTTATAAATTATATAAAAATCTTTTATAAAAAACAAAAAAGTGACCTCAAGCTTAAAAATTATTTAATAAAAATCATTAAAAAGGTCGAAGAATATAGAATAAAATTATTTAAAAAAAAAATTTAAATAAATAAATATGTAAAACTTATTTGATACCGTTTCCCACACTTTTCGCCCAGTGTATTCAGGCAGCCCTGTGTTCAGGGTTGTATTTTCATGATTATTTTTCTTGTTCCAACAAGCATTCACAAGAAATGATAACACAAAAGCCAGTTGTAGTAAACATTGAAAATATCAAACTTGTCTACAATGTTTTTTCAAATTAATTGTTAATTTAACTTAATTTACTGTTATATTTACTAATTATATCTCGTTTTAGTTGTTATTTTTAATCATTTCTGGAATAATGCGGAAATATTGAATATTTTATTGGAAATATTTATAAAACAAATTTAACTTTCTCTTGATTTATTTCAAAATAATAAAAATCGTTTAAGTTTAAGTGTCCCAACTAGAACGCAATTTTTAAATTTTAAATAAAACACAGATATTAAAAAAAAATCGTGAAACTTTATTATATCGTAAAGTAGACAGAATGAGGTTATGTATGGAACAAGATATCGTGCAGATGGCCACCGCGGCTTTGCTGGCACACACGTGATCTTTTAATGAAATTTTCAATGACCTTTTTGCAAAAATGCTGCGGTATTTCATTAATGCAGCGTCCAATTTCCTCTTTTAAGGCTTGAGTCGTCGTCGGCTTAAAAACCCCCAAAGAAAAAAATCTGAAGGTGTTAAATCGCACGATCTAGGCGGCCTATTCTGGTCTCTAAAACGCGAGATAACACGACCGGGAAATGACTGATGCATTTTCTCTGGCTGTATGACATGTGGCGCTGTCTTGTTGAAACCACATGCCCACATTCATTTCTTCAATTCTAGGCAAGAAAAAACTGGTTATCATTTCACGATACCGAACACCATTGACACCATTACGTTCTAGTTGGGACACCCTTTATGCATATGTACATAGCAGCGTTGTCAACTTGTTGCGTTTCGCACCATATTTGGTGCTTTTTTAAATTTTTTTGTGCGAAAAATTCCTTAGTTGGTGCCCTTTTTTATTTTACCGAAAATGTGATGAAATCTTTATTTTTACTAATTTTTAATTACAATTTTTTAACAATTCATTATTATGAAATCTATACTATAAAAAGGACGCCATTAAATATATTTTATATAGGAATGTATGATAAATAAATACATACTAATAAATTCGTCACACGAAGGTTACTGCTGAAGGTGAAGAGGTGAAAATATTTGTTTGAAAATAAAATTAACATTTTAAACATGGAAGTAAAAATTCTTGTGTAGAGTGATGGTTTGGTCTACTGAACCAGGGTTAGAGTCCTAGTGAAGCCCTAACAAATTGTATTGAAAAAATTCAAATAGAAGTACATATTTAAAATAGATAACAAAAATAATTCAAAAAAAGTACCAAATATGTACTGAAATTAGCCCTTTATTACTAATTAGTACTGCAGTTCCGAATAGCATATTGTGAGTTAAATTTTGAGTTGTTATATGCTTATTTTATCTTTATTAGCTCGTTTATTTAAAAATAGTCTTTTACTATTATTCGTTGATCTCTTTTAAAAATTTTTATATAGAATTTATGGAATTAAAAATAATTAAATACATATCTAGTACAAAGGAATACATATAAACAAATTTGTTTAGTTTATTTTTTATTTCCGTTAATTTTTATTATTATTTTTTTTCTAAAAACGCTGAACTGTAGAAGACTGTTTTATTGTTATATTTATAATACAAAAATATTATACTTTTTATGTAAAATTATGTAATTATGTAAAATTATGTAAATAAGCATTTTAAATAAAAAATAAATTCTAAACTTGGTACGTTTTTTTAAATCGCGCGTTTTTTCTCCAACGCACCAAGTTTTAAAATTTCAAAGTTGACAACGCTGGTACATAAGTATGTATGTTTGTAACTTCTAGAAAGTACACAAAAATATTAATTTATTTAAATTTACTAAAACAATTCATCAAACCATGAAAACCAGAACCTTATTTGTACATTACCAACAAACCAAAACCTGAATAAATATTGAAAAAAATTGTATAAGTAAATTGAAAAGGTTTGTTGAACTCGTAAAATTAATAATTTATTTAAATTTATAAATACATAGTAGGTACAGAAATAATAAAAATAATAAAGTATTGCATACCAAGAACCAAAAAATTATGATCATAAAATTATGTGTACAATGACTTTTAATGGGTAAAAGGCAGTTTATTTTTTTTGCCGTCTGGCTGGCTGATTGTTTTGTCCGTCCGTTTGTCTGCCCAAACACAAGGCCTTAAGCTACCCTGACCTACCCTTTTAAATAAAATTTTAACGCTGCCGAAAATACGAAACACCACAACGTTTAACAACAAAAAATATTACAAAGATAAAAAGGACAGCAAGTAACACGCATACATATATATGTATGTACGTCAGCAACCACAATAACAATAAACGTAGTAAATTGCTGCTGCTGTTGGTGCTGTCGCTGCTAACGATGCCACCACAAAACCGAGACAATTTCCATATTCAATAGGAAAATAAAGAAAAGAAAAAATAAACAAAAACATTTTCTTTGTGTCAAACGAAAACTTTTTCAAAGAAAATTATATTAAAACACCAACAAAAACACACTGACAACTTTGGCAACAGCAACAACCACAATAACAAACAACAACACGAGTAAAGGAATACATATATATATGTACATACATATGTACTTGTATACAAAACAAAAAACAACAACAAACTGTTCATGCGCGTTTACAAAAACCAACAACATCAACAATAAAAAAAAACAACAATAACATCAAAAATAAAAGAAATAAGTAAACACAGTGGGGTATTTGAACTTTAGCAAGGCCGACAAAAAAAATCATCAACATTTCACGTTCTAATTAGTAAAACAAAATGAAAAGTTTTGCCGAAAAAAATAATATCACACACATTTAAGCTTGAATACAAAGAGCTAGGGTATGGACGAGCCCGTGAGAGAGAGAGAGAAAGATTGTTTAAGATTACAAAAAAGAGACAAAGAAAAGTTTTATAGAATATTAATTTCACAACAAATTCCAGATAAGAACGAATAAAACCAATAAACAAACAAAACCAAGAAGGTTAGAAAGTTATAATAGGTCAAGCACGATTATTAGAAATACTTTACAGCTTAGCATGTATTTCGGAATGTTGGGAGTCAGAAACCTACAATATTAAATCCCAAGTCTTCCTCTTAATACCTGGTGTAAAATAATTACAAATTTCAAAATTATTCAAAATCGAAACTAAACTTTAACGAACATTTTTATTGTTAAATTGTGTGCTAATATGCGAAAAGTCGAAAGAATTTTTATTTCAAAAGAAATACTATTTTATGAAATCATAACAATCTCATGACTGTCAAGACCTATAATATACTATGTATGTATGTATGTATGTACGTATGTATGTACATATGTATATACATATGTATAACTCAGTATCTAATTTTAATAAACTGCTGCTTCCATCTGTGCTATGAACACATGTTAAATTTCTTTTCGATCTGGCAACTCTTTCACATAGAAACAGGTGTTCAAAAAAGACGCATTCGCGATTTTTTTTTTACAATGGAAAAATTAGAAATTCGTAGTGTCATTAAATATTTAAATAAAAAAGGTTTATCGGGACAAGAAATTCATAATGTTATGGTGAATGTGTTAGGTGAAAGTGCTCCTTCATATGCAACAGTCCTGTAGAATGGATGCAAGTGGATCCTTCACTGGACTTGTCCTCAGATCACTCTCCTACTATCATTTCAATGCATTTCCCTCAAGTGTGTGGTTCTCCATTTATGAACATGACTAAGACCCGAGTAAGTTGGATAAAATACAAAAAGTATTTAAGTTCTCATTGCACGGAAAATGTTGTGTTGAGAACTACCGACGATATTGATGAGTCGATTGGCAACTTTACCGAGGACCTTCGACGAGCTGTGCATCACGCTTCCACTTATCACGTTGAATGTAGAAATAGGACAAACAGAACTTATTTCTCTGAACTCGAACATCTCTTATCAGAAAAAAGAAGAATGAGAAGAGAGTGGCAAATTCACAGGTCTCCTGAACTGAAAGCTAGGCTACGGGAATGCAGAGATATACTAAGACATTTCTTAGAAACCCAAAGAACGGCCTCACTTAGATCTTACTTGGAAGGTCTTGATAGTACCCCACAATCTGACTACTCGTTATGGAGGGCGGCAAGAGGTTTAAAAAGACCAGTAAGAGGAAAACCTCCTTTGCGAAATCCGACTGGTGACTGGGCTAGAAATGATTCCGAGAAGGGGACTTTATTTGTTAACCATTTGAGAAATGTGTTTACTATAAACAACTCAAATAATAACGAATCTGATTTGCCACCACTTGTTATAAGGCCTCCTGTACCTCTAAGACTAAACTTTCGTGATGTCCAAAACGCTATTGGTACTCTGAACCTTAGAAAGGCTCCAGGTATGGATAAAATCAACAATAAAATGCTTGTGGAGTTACCTCGTGTAGCAAGAAGAATTATCCTCTTTATCTTCAACGCTATTTTACGCCTAGAATACTATCCTGCAGATTGGAAGGTGTCTATGATCACTATGATTCCTAAGCCAGGGAAGGACCATACCAAAGTGGAGTCATATAGGCCAATTAGTCTACTGCCGACAATTTCAAAACTGTTTGAAAAATTGTTAATGACTAAATTGACTCCAATTCTGAATGACACTGAATGTATTCCTAATCATCAATTCGGCTTCAGGGCTAAACACAGCACCATCGAGCAAACACACAGATTGGTAAATGTGATAAGAGGGTCGTTTGAAGACAAAAAATACTGCTCCGCCCTTTTCATTGATGTGTCGCAAGCGTTCGACAAAGTTTGGCATGACGGTTTAATGCACAAAATAAAATTAACTCTGCCTGCTAACACCCATAAACTCATGGAAAGTTATTTATACGGTCGCAAATTTAAAATCAAAGAAGGTGATTTTTTAAGTACCGCTCAGCCAATTAAATCAGGTGTGCCACAGGGTAGCATACTGGGTCCTACTTTATATTTGATATATGCCTCCGACATGCCGTCAGACCCTAAAATCCATACGTCAACTTTTGCAGACGATACAGCCTTTATCAGCGTCCATCAGGACCACCAAGTTGCATCACAGAATTTGCAGAATTATGTTTATAAACTAGAGAATTGGCTAGAGCTTTGGAAAATCAGGGTTAACGAACAGAAATGTATTCATATAACTTTCACATTGCGAAAAGATACCTGCTCGTCCATCAGAATAAATAATCAAATTATTCCTCAACATAATGAAGTCAAATACCTCGGCATTCACCTCGACCGCCGTTTAACTTGGAAGTCTCATATTGAAGCGAAACTTATTCAAATGAGATTAAAAGCAGTGCAACTTAATTGGCTAATCGGCAGAAACTCTACATTGAAATTGGATTGCAAACTTTTGTTGTACAATGCAATACTAAAGCCAATCTGGTGCTATGGAATTCAATTATGGGGTACTGCCTCAGCATCCAACATTGAAAAAATTCAAAGGGGTCAAAATAAAATTCTACGTATAATTACTGCAGCACCATGGTATGTTAAAAATTCTCGAATCCACAAAGATCTAGGCGTGCCATTAGTAAAAGTCGAATTTACAAAATATGCGTCAAAGTATGTCAGCAAACTTGAACACCATCCGAACCCCCTTGCACGAGACATCCTTAACTTTAGTGGCCACAATCGGTTGAGAAGGAGGGATACCCTTGCTTTAACTCAAGCGCAAAATAGATGACTGGATCAGTTGATGTGAAATTTTTTTAGTATCATAAAAATTTTTGCCTAGCACTGGCTGGGCTTATTATTTTCTTTTTAGTATTAAGATTTGAATACTTATTGTAATTTCAAATATGAAGATTCAATAAATAATTAAATGCAAAAAAAAAAAAAAAAAAAAAAAATATGCAACAGTAAAAAATTGGATTGCTAAATTTAAACGTGGTCGTACAAGCATTGATGATTAACCACGTCCAAAAATAGCAACAACAAGAGAAATTGTAGCCAAAGAAATTGGCTCATGGGCATCTCAAATTATCGAGTCTAATTAATTTTGCATGAAGAACTACAGATGAAAAAGCTTTCTGCAAGATGTGTGCCGCATTTGTTAACAGTCGACCAAAAACACAAAGAATGAAAATTGTTTGGATCGTTTTAAGAAAAATAAAATGGATCTTAAGCGTTGTTTCATAACTGTTGATGAGACATGGATCCACCACTATACTCCAGAGACGAAAGAACAATCTAAGCAATCAACTGAAGCTGCAGGAAGTGCCCCAAAGAAGGCAAAAACAATTCAATCTGCTGGTAAGGTTATGGCAACGGTTTTTTGGGACTTCAAAGATATTTTATTGATTGACTATCTGCAAAAGGGTAAAACAATAAATTTTGAGTACTATTGCAACATTTTGGAGCAAATAAATGTAAAAGTTCGAGAAAAACGTCCAGGCTTACAACACAAAAAAACAATTTTTCATCAAGACAGCGCACAAGAGTGTTTTAACAATGGCTAAAATCAACGAATTAAAGTACGAGTTGCTTGACCACCCACCTTATTCTCCTGATTCCCAAATCTAAAAAAATTCCTAGCTGGCAAGCGTTTTACCTCAAATGAAGATGTAATTACAGTTGTAAACCACTATTTTGAAGGCCTCGAGGAAAACTATTTTAATCAAGGGATAGAATTGCTAGATAAGCGTTGGGCTAAGTGTATTGAAGTTTAAGGAGATTATATTAAAAAGTAAAAACGTTTTTGAAAAACTAACTATTCTCTTTCTGTGCTAGGCTAAGAAGTTTCCGAACCACCCTCGTATGTATTTTTGTGTTATGGATTAACATGAATGCATGGTTTAGGCCGACAAGCCTAATCTTATAGAGCTGACCGTCAACATCAAAATCAACCGTGAATGATTAACAATTTGTAACTACGAGTACGTATGTAGGTTAGACATAATTTTCGGCTAGTTTCCGGATCGCAATTAAAATCGAAACTGTCCGAAATGATTTACAGAAATGATGATGCCACATACAAACATACAGAGACGAAAGCCATTGAAACAAGCAGGAATTATAGATGACAACTTTAGTAACCATGTCTTTAACTTACTCCTCAAAGGAAGCCCCTTTATTATTTTGAAAATAATATCACAATGTTTGATTGATTTGAAGCTACACCAAGGAAGTACGAACAGTTGCTTAAGCATGAACTAAACTACAAATTCAGGCAACTTGTCTAAGTATTTTACCTGAGACGCAGGATTTTTAACAAAAGTATAAAAAGCTTGTGGACTTTCAATAATTACATGTACATGACGATAGCGTATGCTAAATAGGAGCTGAAGTAGCTATACAAAAGATCCAACTACATGTAGCCAACATTCACCAATCTACCACAAAAGAAGCTTAAATCTTCGACGACATCCTGAGACTAAGTCTTATTGGTAATCTACCTCAATTCCTTTTGTTTGGTTGACCTGAGTAGCATTTCTGAGACTAACAACTTTTGTCAGACTAAGGATGTCATAATTTTGCATTATCTTGTGTCAAGCATAAAGATGACCAAGACATCCTCGTAAATACAGACGAGGGTTTTCAACAAAATACTAACTACGTCTCTTTTAGCCGTAATGCTAGCGCCTAATAAACAAGAACCGAAGTGCGTAGCTTCCCAAAAGTTCCAACTCCCATGAAAGGCTTACATCCTTTAAGATCCTAACTCTAAGAAGGTCAATTGTCGATCTACCTTAGTTCTTTTCGTTTAAATTGAAGATGTGTTCCTTTCGTTTGAATCGAAGATGTGTTGCAATAATTCGATATTGGCGTTATAAAATACATCTGCGATATCGCAATAATCATTATAAAAGTAGAATCAAGTGTATTCAAAAATCATCTAAATGTCTGTTCGCTCCCAAAGTAATTCAGGAAAGGATTTTGTTGTTATTTCATACGAAGAACTATTTTGACGACAGAGTTATAAAAGACATCTACAGACAATATTAATAATAATAACACTGTGCTAGAATTTGACACTTTTTTTTTTGTGACAAACGGGGCACCTGGCGGGTTAACCTAATTCGGGTACGCTGAATCCAGTGGTGCTAACCGTTTTTTTAGGTTAGCTCGTTTTTTCGAAATATACCGTTATTTCGAAAATGGAGGAGGTTGCACAACATATCGAGCCATTACCGCCAAAATAATGTATCCCACACCATAATCGATTGTTGTTTTTTATCGAAATCGATAGTTCAACATCATTTAAAATTATTAAAATTAAATGTATTACACAAAACAATATTTACATTATAAATTTTAAAATAATGGCTTTATTCAAACTGATTTTAGTTAAAAAAAACCTTCCCCTGTAAAATTTTGAGTTTGTGGGATACATTTTTTCGGCGGTTATGGCTCGATATATTCGCGTAACTCAAAAACGGTTTAGTTTATTGAATAAACTAAAAAAACCGAAATTCCGCAATGAAATTTTCTTTAAGTAGGGTTAAACTTTTTTCCAATATGCGCAGTCGTTGTAGAAACATAATTTTTTTTTTTGACCAAAAAAAATGTTTTTTTAGCAAAATTTCAAAAATTTTGTTTTTTAAAACGGCATAAAAAATTGGAAAACGCAGCTGTGCTTCTATGCAGGTATAGCAAATAAAGTTCCAAACAAAACAAGACATAAATAATTAAAATCTGTCTACAACTTTTGATTTTATTCACAAACGATGAAATATATAATAACCAGACGAAACTTTAAAAATTAAAACATTTATTTTTGTTGTTAATTAAAGTATAAGTTTTTATTTACAAATTTATTCTTCTTCCTCCTGCAGATTCCAACAAATATCCCCTTATAGCGAATCAAGTTGTTTGCCACTATACCAGTGTTCGAGTCTGGCTGTTACTTGGTGAAATCTCTCGCCATGTTCATCAGACTCGGCTGGTGATTGTTCATTAAATTTTTCTGCATGACAATGCAAAAAATGTATTCTCAATGACATTTTGACGTTTAAGTTTTTAAATGCGGTTAGCATATCTCCAATTAAAATTCGCCAATTTTCAGACCGATGATTTCCTAATACATTGTCTATTACTGATTTCACAGAATTCCAGCCCAATAGCTCCATATCATTCAATGCAAGTTCAAATTGTTGGTCCTTCATTAGACGACGAATGTCCGGTCCATTAAGAATTCCTGTAAAATAAAAACATTATGATATGAAATATAAATCTAATTTAATAAAGTAGCTAGAGTTCATACCTTCTTTTACTTTCATGCCGCTTAATCGTGGAAAAATTCGGCGCAATTCGGTAAAAGCAATTCCGTCTGGGTTCAATGCTTTTATAAAATTTTTTACAATACCCAGTTTGATGTGGAGTGGAGGAAGCAAAATCTTTTCCATATGACATTGAAGGGGTTGAGGAACTCTTATTTATACTGTAATTTTTTTTATCAAAGTACCTGTCAAGACCTTCAAGTACATAATTTGTAAAAAAACCAAAGCCGGGACGATTTCTGTTTCTACCTGTTCCAGGTATAACAATAGGTTAACCCGCCAGGTGCCCCGTTTGTCACATTTTCCAACTAGCACAGTGTAATTAAACTCTGAGACTAGCCAAATCTAAACAACGTTGGAGGTGCTAAAGCAGACATCTATTAAATGTTGATCAATAAGATAAAAAAAATATGCATTTAAGTACAAAACTCATTTGTTTTTTGGCCTTTCATGACATTCCATATAAAAAAAAACAAGTTCTTTGGAGGAAGTGAAGGACTGATTATTTAAAAATCTGAACAGTTAGAGGAACGGGTATGGTAAAATTTCTTCTTAACACAATGATTTTTGAGCGTTGAAAACGTAAAATCGATAACGTTCAATCATATGCACAAAGCACACAAATGCTTCTCGTTTGCTTAGTCCGTTCACGACATTCCAAATCCAACATAAGTGCAAGTATTTTGAATTAAATGAAGGAATGTTTCTTAGAAAAACCGATCAGTTAGTTTTTGAATACCATCAAAAATCGTCTGTTTGGATCATTCGTGGCATTTCAAATCCCACAAAAATGCAAGTATTGCGAAGTAAATGAAGGACTTTTTCGTTGAAAAAGTGATCAGAGTTGCGTAGAACAGGGATCGTACATTCCAATTAAGAACATGACAATGCGTGCTCTGTCTGGTCGTACGACATATGTACAGCCAGGGCCTTGTCATCATTAAAGCATTGAATTACAGCCCTGATTTTGCACCATTTTTATTTCTACAACACCAAAAGCCAATGGTGCCTTAAAAAAGGGTAGATGTATTTAGTTTTCGACGTCCAATTGAGGTAACCACTGAAGAAATTATAAGTTAATTTTATGACCGAGTTTAATTGAAATATTTAACAGAAGCTCAAATCAAATCTATTAAGACTTTATTAAATACGAGCTCTGGAATACGAATATGGGCAGCATAAAACTATTTAAAACATGACTAAAACTTATTCTTATGTAACAATATGAAATCTGAGCAGAATGAAGCCAGAGAAGTATTTTTTATCTCCTTTTAACATGTTCGTTCAACTTATAACTGCTAAAAATGTAATTTTGCTCCTTTATTTTTGACTAAAAGTTTAATATTTTACATACAGCTATGTGTAACTAATTAAGGACATACTACTAACATGTGAGCTTGAAGCAAATAATAGGAAATATTTTTTAATATTTTCAAAGTTTGTCATAATTTAGTCAAATTGTGTGAAATAAATTATTATTTAAGAATCTGTGAGTCATATTTTCAAATAAGATTGATATCAGTCGTGCATATAATTAAGGGCATACCACAAAATTTACAAAAACAAGTATTTATTTAAAAATAAATCAATATATTGATGCAATTAATTCCATTGTTATCGGCAACAGCTTGACATCTGCAAGGCATTGAGGTCACCAAATTTTTACATGTGCTACTTGGAATGGCTTCCCAAGTTTTCTTTGTTTCGGCAAAGAGATCATTAAAATTGCTTATTTGTACAGAGCTTACTTTGTTTTTTACAACTTGCAATAAGTTCTCAGGACTGCATGAAGACCAGTCAAGAACAGTAACCGAATTGTTAAAAAACCGTTGCGAGACGTAATGAGCCGTATGCTTCGGATCGTTAGCTTGTTGAAATATCCATGTTACTGGCATATTCTCATCAGCATACGGCATATTGAAACTTATCCATATTTCCTTCAATTTTGTTCAGCGGCCCAATACCTCGTGACGACACAGTACCCCAAAGCATTATAGAACCTCCTCAATGCCAAGCGGGTATACTTTGGATCAAATTATTTCAACTTTGGTCGGCGTAAATATTTTTGTTGCCATCTGGAGAGGCCCCATTAATTTTTGTTTCGTTAGAAATTAATACTCTTTTCATTTCTACCTGTGTACAAGGGAGGTACTTCTTTGCAAATTCAAGTCTCTTCTTTCGTTTACGTTTAGACAACAATGGCTTCTTTCGTGTAATTTCACCCAACAGTTCAACTTTTCAAAATCGACGTTTTACTGTATCTACAGATGGTTTTTCCTTATTTTGACTAAAGACGGCAATCCGAATCTTATTTGCTGATTTATGTGGACTTTTTTTACTCGCCCACAATCAGTGCATCTTTATGAACTGGCGTAATACGACGGCTTCTTTTTTTACGGGCCACCTTTTCTGTAGTCGAATGCTTTTTGAAATATTACACCGCTTGAAAAAACATTGTTTTTGAAACATTCAAGGCTCTTGCGATTTCCCGATAAGTGTTTCGATCCTTATGCACAGGACTTGCTTTTACCCATGTAAAGCAAGTAATAAAAACTCTGTGTAATTATAATTAATTTTATCTAACTTTTAAAAATTATCTAAATTTGAAAATGTTAATAAATTTATCACTGGCCTGAATTTCGTGCACGATTTCACAATTTTTAAAAAACACCACAAAAAAATAAAAATAAAAGAAATTTTAACGTTTTATATTTATAATACATCTTGCATTTAACATAACGATTTAAATATTAAACACTACTGTCCTTAATTAGTTGCTCGCAGTGATTTGAAAAACTGTTAGAAAGGCATATTTTCTGTTATATTGTGAGCATAGATATTTCACCAATTTGGTAAAAATTATACTACAATAAATTATACCAAATAATAAGACAACTTTCATTGTAAAAAACGGAAACACCATTAATCTTAATTATTAATTAATTTAGGCCACTTTATTGACAACCCCACAACACCCAGCAACAGAGAGTACTTTAACCTACAAAAAAGGTAGACAGACGACGGCTGGAACAAATATAAAAAAGTAACTCATATTAATTATTTTAGGCTGTTAAACAAAAACAATAACAAATATATCAAACGTTTTTAGCAGTGTGACCATTTTAGCATATTTGCAGCTAAATTCAGCTTATTTTATTTTGATTTAGGTGCAAAATTTTACATTTAGCATTTGGCATTTTATTTAGCATTATTTAATAATAATGTGTTTAGCATTTTTTAGCATTGTAAAATTTAAGAATACTAATTAATTTTCTGTTCAAAATAGCTTGAAAAAAAGGAATATTATCACCCCTATCGTGAATAAAAATTCCACATGAAATTTGTTCCCTATTGGATTTTAATAGGAAAAATGTGAAAAGGGAACAAATTTCACGTAGAATTTTTATTCACGATAGGGGTGTATATGAACATTTTAAAGCATAAATGACAAATTTATTAACAAATGAAATTACAACTCTTGAACTAAAATGGGAAAAATTAACTTCATATGAGTGGGAAAATCAAAACTCAACCGTAGAATTTTGGAAGCAAGTTTGGGAGTACAAGAATGCGTTTTATAAAAACTCCCTATCATATTTTTTAGTTTTGCCATTTAGTAAATTAAGTAAAATTAATTCTATAAAAACCAAGTTAGAATGTATAGTCAGTCAATCCCGATTATAATGCATGTTGAAGTAATTTTCAAAAGTGGTTTTTAGATAAGAGCTATGAATAATTATCGACCAATCGTTATAAAATTTGGTGCCATAATTTCTAATTCGTAATTGCACTTTCTTAGGAGATTTATGGTCGTTGAAGTGAGTTTCGGAATTGAGCTATGTATGGAAGCATTGACTAATTATTGATCGATCTGCACAAATTTTGTAGGTGTGATTAGCTTTCATCTATAACTTATTTATGGCAACATTTATTTGTATACATACGTTTATAAATCACACATTTATGATCGATAAAACCCTATTTCGAGAGGACATTTGTATGGAGACCAAGTGAAATAATAGACCAATTTCAACAATCGAAATATATATCTTTAAAACTGCGACCTGTACTTTGCATGGACAGCCATTAAGTCGAATCAGAAAGTGATTCTGAGTTGAATGGTATACTTTAAGGTGGATATTAAGACTAATATTTTTGGGCGTTACAAACATCAGCATAAAGCTAATATAAATAACTTCCCTACTATGCCGATGTAGGGTATAATAAAATAAATAAAAAACGCAATGAATTTAAATAAAATGAATTCTAATCTTAATATTAAATGTGGATTCAAAATATTAAATAAATGTTTCAAATTACAGTAGACTTACCCCCTGGCCCACGATGTCGAACGATAACGTTCGTTTAGATAAGACTTAAGACACAAACTTGATTGTGGAATAAACAAACTTGATTGAGTAAAAAAAATAGATACGATAAAAAGTTTGTGTCTTAAGTCTTATCGTTCGACATCGTGGGCCAGGGGGTTAATTAAAGCCTGATACAGTAAAAAAAATTATGAAAATTTGTGTATGAAAATTATTCAAAAAATATTTAACAACTGAGTTGTCTTTAAGGTTGGACTAATTAATTAGTTTTGTTCTCGAGTTCAAAGTTGTCTTATTCATATAAAAAGTAAATTTTTCAAACATGTTTGTTCTTAGATTGTAAAAAATTATTTCAAGGAAGTATTTTAAAAAATTTAGCACATATTTTTTTTTGGCATTTTAAAACAAGTTTTAGCATACATATTTTAGCTTATTTTTAAACTGATTTAGCCGCTTAGCTACTTGAGATCTGGTTACTGGTTTTTAGCCATTTTATTTTTTTACTCTCTCTCTTCATCTCCTTTTCATTTTATTGCTCTTTTTGGGGTCAGTGTAACGGGAGTATGTAGTATTGTGATCAGCGTTGCCGTTTTGGTTACTTTTAACCAAAATTGGTTACTTTTTTTTCCAATGTGTACTTGTGTACTTTTTTTCCGTTTTGGTTACTTTTTTTTAACACAAAAGTAACCATTTTTTACATTGTTTTTACTTTGACTTAATTTTTACCACTAATTTTGGTGATAAACTAAACTACCACATATTAAGTGTTTTAAAAATAAAACACTAAACACAAGATTACAAAAAAATACATGCCTGTCTCCAAACATAACAAACACAATCATTGTATTGTTGAACGAGTAAAAGGTTCTTCACAAAAACCATCTAAAAACATGCTACTAAATGCATTTTCATATTGATGTTTGACATCGGAGCAAGTTAATTATTCTTTTGTTTTAGATATGAACGGACCTTAATAAACATTCATAAATTATGTTTTTTATCAGAAAACCAAAAAAAGCTTTTTACAAATTAGCGTGCTATTTAATTTTTAATTAATAAAGTGTTTTTTAAATAGTTAAGATTGGGTTTCTTTCGTAAAAAATGGATAAGTTTGTATGTACTTCGAATTAAAAAATAATAATATTGGTTTTAAGCACAATTTTTATTTTTGTTAGATTTTTATTTAAAAAGGCTGCTCAAAGTAAAACTAATAATGTCGAGTTATCTTCTGGAAGTGATGATGAGAATAGGCATATTTGCATTCAATTTCAATAACTTTTTTTAAATAATATTTTGTTGTTTAGTGATATTAAAAACAGCACGAAAAGAAAATTCCGTGTATTGTGGTTGGATGAGTTTCCGTGGCTAAGAAACAAAGATCGATGTTGTTTCTGCGCTGCCTGTGAAAAAAAATTCCAAATCACGTAAGTTATTTACGAAAGCACACAAAAAAAGTGTCATAAGCAAAATGTGGAAAATAAAAACAACATTTGCAAGTTCTCAAAAAGAAACTCTTAATAAGCAAGTGCACCAAACAGAGCTAACATTAGTAATGTTTCTTATTACCCACAATTTGCCTTTTTTTATTAATGGACTATCTACCAGGCTTATTAGAGGAGCGCTGTCCCGACTCTCAAAATTGCGAAACACATTAAATGTGGCAGGTAAAGCAACTCAATTAACAGAAATGTTAGGAAAGTTTTCGTTAATAGTAGACGAAACAACATACGTATCCACAAAGAAATCACTAGTTCTAGTCGTTCGCTATATGGATAAATCATCTAAGAACATTCAAGACAGATTTTTAGCCTCATCTACTTAAACTTTATCTACTAGTGTTTTGTAACAAATCTAATGAAATTAATTACATTTGGTTTTTATTAATATTGTTATTGCTGAATTATTTTTTTCTTTCAATTGAACCTAATTATAAGACTAAACTAGAAACTGAAATGCAATGGTTAATTTATATTTTACATATATATTTTTTAGCTGAAGTATAAATAAAATAAAATTTTAAATATATAAAAATTTTGGTTACTTTTTTTTGCTTTTGGTTACTTTTTTTTTACATTTTGGTTACAAAATTTTTTTGGTCGTGGCAACGCTGATTGTGATGTGAAAAATATCGCTGCTATTGTCGTTCTTGTTGTTATTCTTATTGTTGTTGACACATGGTGTGGGTGCAAAGAACTGTAAAAAACATCATTTTGTTATATTTAATGAATGATGCATTATAACGTCCGCCGCCCGTCAGTCGTACGTACATACGTTTTGCGTATGATTTTATACATAGTCTTTGACATCATAATTACGATTATTGTGGTTGTTGTTGTTTCTTATTTATGCTTGTTTATTTGTTTGTGTTTTTAAGTTCGTATATTATTATTTAAGTAAAATAAAACCAGAACGTGGAAACGTATGGCCAGGCGAAAAAATAAACCATTTCATTGCCCTCTAAGCCGCAAGCAAAAATTTTATACAGCTAAATTCTTATGAAATTTCTGGTTTTATGGCAAATATTATTATTCTTATTATTATTATTATTTATATTACATGTTTATAAATAAATAATAAAAAAAAACTTTGTTTTTATATTTTGGGGTTTTATTGTTTTAATCAAGAAATTTTACGTTTTAAAAATAGAACGGTTTATTAGTTCTAAACAGATATTTGGAAGGTAGCAGACAGGTCATTTGAGTGAAACAAATATAATTATAGAGTAAATTATATATTTACTAATTCAAAGTTATTATAGGTATGTATAATATTTACTACTATTTATTGCAAAGCAAAAAAAAGAATTAATATTTTATAAAATTCTTAATTTAAATAACCTAAAAAAATTGCCTTTAAAACATTCTATTTAAATCTAGAAAGACAAATTACAGTTACATACATATGTTACAAATACATTTCCATTGAGCTCAATTTCTTATTTATTTTTAACTCTCCATTTTCGTATACTTATTTTCTTAACCCCCCAAAATTTTTCTTAGACATTACCAACAAGGACCTTCATGTTTGGCCATCAAATTGAAAATGTTGTTACCAACGGATATACACATAATAATAGGCCCCCTTTAGTCCACCATTCCAAAAAAAATCCACAAAGTAGAAGCAGCAAAAAATATATACATACATACATATGTACATAAATAAAATATTAGCAACAGTAGACAAAATTAAATAAAGTTATGCCAGAACAAATGCCAGTCCAGTACATAAGTATTGGCACAGTAAGTGTTTTCAGTTTTAACGCAATTTTACTGTCACTTCAAATAAGTTATTGCAAAAAAAAAAATTAGATACTAAATACTTCCTACAGTGATTTAACTAATACGCGTGATTTGTTTGTCAAAATACACTAAGAATCACTTTCTGAGTCGATTTAATGATGTCCGTCCGTCCGTCTGGCTGGCTGGCTGTCCATGTAAAGCTTGTGCGCAGATATTTTTTCGGCCAAATGATGGATGGGATTGAAACTGGTGGAAATCGGTCCATTATTTCCCCTGGCCCCCATGCAAATGTCCTCCTGGAATTGGGATTTACCGATCATAAATGTTTGAACTATGCAAGTATCCAAACAAATTTCATCACAATGAGTTGTAAATAAAGCCAAATCACATCTACAAATTTTGTGCAGATCGGTCCATAATTAGTCGTAGCTCCCATATAAGGCCCACTTCCGAAAATCACTTTAAAGAGCATAAGTCTCTCAAAAATGTTGGTATCCAAATAATATTGAACCCAAATATATTTCATATGTGTAAAAACAATACGGTACAATTTTATTATGATCGGTCCATAATTAGTCGTAGCTCCCATATAAGGCCCACTTTCGAAATTCAGTTTATCGATCATAAATTTCTTTAAAATGTTGGTATCCAAATAAAATTTGATACAAATAAGTTTCTTATACATATACAAAAATAATGACACCTAATTCTATAATGGTCGTTTCATAATTAGTCGAAACTCACATATAAGACCCTCTCTGTAATTCAATTTAAGCTCCATAAATCTTTTAAAAGTATTTATATCAAGATAAAGTTTACCACATATAATAGTTTTATTCACAGACATCATGACACTAAATTTTTGGATGATCGGTCCACAATAGGTTATATCTCCCATATAACGCCCATTTCTTAAAAACTATTTTATACATATACTGGGTGTAGGGCTATATACTTTCTTACTTGTTTTAAGTTGCTAAAAGCTTCCAATGTCTGTGAAGCGGCTACAAAGTCAAAAACTCTTACTGTGCCAATACTTATGTGCAGGACTGTATGTACGAGTATATAAGTATTTATTTTACTAATGTAAAAGGAAAAACAACAAAAAAATTTATGTACACATATACATACGTATATAAAAAACAACAAGCACTAAATGTATTTGTTGTTATTATATGTTGAGTAGACTGGTAGACGCTTTTTGTATACAGTATACATAAATATTTATATGTACCTACCTACATTCGTATGTATATAACACACATGACTTTAATTTTATATATAAGTATGTATATACCTGGTACATACATATATGTATATGTATGTATGTACTACATATTGACAAGAAATAATTAATGAAAAATAAATAAATAGCTTGAGAATATCTAAATTTAGGAAAACTAAAAATTTAAAGTTTATTCTGCTTAAAATATACAACAGGCGTTTTTAACTATTTACTTTAATGATAACTCTTTGAAAACATATGTTTTTGGTGTGGCAACTTTATGTGCTTATTCTTCTTCTCTTCATATTTACTTTAAGTCTAAAGGTACGGTCACATTTGGCAAATATTTACTCAAAACAGCGTTATAGCACAAATTTGTTTGACGTTGTTTACTCTTACAAGAGTTTTGCAAGATGAAAACAGCATCAAATAAATTAAAACTAAACATTTGTTATCAAGAAAATATTTAAAATTTTGAAGAAAAGGGCCTTTAAAACAAATAACTATAAATACAAAGATACTAAGGGGTATAAAAAATGTTCGCACTTATGGATGATAAAGCTTTTTCAAGCGTCCCAGACATATCTATTGCAAAAACCCAATTGTGCTCCACTATCAACATCATCAATTTAACGAGTAATGAGTAAGTAAAATAACACTGCAGAGATTTACAATATTTTTATATTTTGAGCTTTCTTAATTAGCATTCCACGAGCCACAACTGGATGCTTTCCATTTCAGCTATCAACAAATCAAATTGAGCTGCCGTTGTGTTTTTTTTTTTCACTAAGAAAAATTTTAACAGTATTTTATTCTAAATGAGCTTTGTATATATTTACTTTACATCGTTTAATTAAAATTCTTATTCAATTAATTGAATAATTTTGGTTTTTAATAATATTTTAATTCAACTTTTAAAACTAACGCCAAGACAATGGAGGCGTTAAATTTGACAAAGCAAGTGATAAAAAATTCAGCGTTGCGTTTCACAAGATACATAATTTCAAACAGTTGTATTAACAACAATATGAACTTACGATGGATTAAGATTACAAAGATGCAATTCTTAGATAAATGAAAGAAACAATTGACTTCATGCTAGATTACCAGGGAGGTATAAAGTAACTAAATAACTTATCATTCCATTACAAAGGGCACATCAAATATACATATAAATTAGAGTCGGTCTAACAATTAGACTTTA
Source organism: Bellardia pandia (assembly GCA_916048285.2). Taxonomy (NCBI): domain Eukaryota; kingdom Metazoa; phylum Arthropoda; class Insecta; order Diptera; family Calliphoridae; genus Bellardia; species Bellardia pandia. Next base: position 91,854,141 of record OU696531.1, on the reverse strand, counting down.
TTAGAAATTACTGCCAAAGTGGGAAACATAAATTAGTTGTAAAATTGGTGCAATACTATAAAGCAAACATTACTACAACGCATTTAGGCAAGTAATGCTTCCAGCTTTACAAACATCAATTTAAGTATAAATATTTGTTAGGAAACATCTTGGGTTATAAGAGCAATTTTTTAAAGGGAGAAACCAGTTTTATTTTTGATTATGTACTATTATAGTATGCTCGTATAATTAATGGCAAGTGTGCTTAAAATAAATTATAATAACATTGATTAAAAAGTGTTCATACAAAAGTGTTAATAGGCTCAGTAGAACCGTCCGAAATATATGATTACTTTATATCATATTATGATTACTTTAAACTATAATATGGTTACCTTGGGTCATAATATGATCATGTATGACAATTTTATGATTATATTAGTTTATAATATGATGTTATAATTAACAAGATTGTTATGATTAATACTATAAAGCAAACATTACTACAACGCATTTAGGCAAGTAATGCTTCCAGCTTTACAAACATCAATTTAAGTATAAATATTTGTTAGGAAACATCTTGGGTTATAAGAGCAATTTTTTAAAGGGAGAAACCAGTTTTATTTTTGATTACTATTGTAGTATGCTCGTATAATTAATGGCAAGTGTGCTTAAAATAAATTATAATAACATTGATTAAAAAGTGTTCATACAAAAGTGTTAATAGGCTCAGTAGAACCGTCCGAAATATATGATTACTTTATATCATATTATGATTACTTTAAACTATAATATGGTTACCTTGGGTCATAATATGATCATGTATGACAATTTTATGATTATATTAGTTTATAATATGATGTTATAATTAACAAGATTGTTATGATTAATAAGAAAATATTTTGATGAAATATTACGATGATAATTGATCATAATACGATATTTCATGGCACTTATGTATGTATATTCATCATAATATGTTTTGACTACAATCATATATGTATCTTATCATAATATGTTGCTCTTAGATAATGTTTACCACAACCATGTTTTTTCTCTGCGTGTAGGAGTGAAACAAGTAGGCAGCACAGGTCGATGGAAATGTTGGGTAACAGTTAATGCGATCCATCAAAACATAAACTCGAATTTTTATAAAAGGATATGTATTTTAGAGTCTTCTTTTAGCAATTCTTAAATATTAAAATATGAATAGCAGTTTGTGGTTTAAAAATATTTAATCGCTTTTTGTGTTACATAAATATTAAAACATTAATGCGATCAGATTTGACGTAAACAATGTTTTATGCAATCTGCCATTAACTACCTGGGTTTTATAGAACTTTTTTCATATTAAAAAAAACATTACCACTCAATAACAGGTTTAATTTAATATTTTAATTCCCTAATTACCTAATTAATTTTTCTATTTAAAAAAAGTTGGCCACCTTGTTGTTCGCATAAATATGTATGTATAAATAAATTTATTTGTGTAAGTTTAAATTTATTAAATCATTTTTATTTTCTCTCATTGCAAATTACGTATTGTGAAATTTTAATTATAAAACAAAAAATTCTTATTTATTTGAAGTACATGTTTTTATGCACATTAATTGCAGTAAATTCATTTTGTTCAAGCAATTAAAATGAAATTATAAATTGAATTTATAACAACAAAGTTTCTTTTTAAGTTAAAAATTTTAACGCTTTTCAGTTTACTTAGGTAGCTTGTTGTTAGTGTTTTCTTTTACAGTTGGGTTACTTTTTAATTAAGCTGCAGTTTGCTGCTGTTATTGTTTTTAGTTTAGTTGCTGAAGTTTCACTTGTATTTTGTTTTATTATTTTAAGATTAATTATTTATGTATGTTTGCATTTGAGTATGTATATTTACAATAAGCAGCAGCAAAAAGAAATGTGAGTGAGAGAGAGAACGTGATATTAACAGTTTAAATGTAACTAACTTAGTGAGTGTGTGTGTAAATAAGTGAAATAATGTCTTCCTCTTATTATTATTAGTTTTCTGTTGTTGTTGTTGTTATTATTGCAGCTTTATGCTGCTGTTCGTGTCATTTGTTTTGTATTTAACAAAAACAAAACATAATGCAATCACAATCAGTAAAAACAACAACATACACCATTTGTATACATTATTTTGATACCCTACACCACAACAGTGGGGAGGGTATATTGGATTTGTGCTGATGTTTGTAACGCCCATAAATATTGGTCCTATATATGTATACCTACCAAACCCAACCACCCACTTTAAAGTATACCGATCGACTTAGAATCACTTTCTGAGTCGATTTAACAATGTCCGTCCGTCTTACTGGCTGTCCATGTAAAGCTTGTGCGCAGAGTACAGATCGCAATTTTGAAGATATTTCAATAAAACTTGGTACGTGATATTTTGTCGTCCAAGGACGGATGGGATTGAAACGTGGAAATCGGTCCAATATTTCACCTGGGGGGTTACTCTCTATTGCGAGTTTAACTCCCTAAATAGGAGTTTAACGATCATAAATGTTTGAATTATGAAAGAATCCAAACAAATTTCATCACAAATGAGTGGTAAATGAAGCTAAATCACATCTACAAATTTTGTAAAGATCGGTCCATAATTAGCTGTAGCTCCCATATAAGACCCACTTCCAAAAATCACTTTAAAGAGCATAACTCTTTTAAAAATGTTGGTATCCAAATAATATTGAACACAAATATATTTCATATGTATATAAATAATACGGTACAATTTTATTACGATAGGTCCATAATTAGTCGTAGCTCCCATATAAGGCCCACTTTCGAAAATCACGTTAACGACCATAAATCTCTTAAAAATGTTGTTATCCGAATTAAATTTAACAAAAATAAGTTTCAAATGTACAGAAATGATGACACTTAATTTTATAATGGTCGGTCCATAATTAGTCAAAACTCCCATATAAGACCCACTCGTAATTCACTTTAACCTCCATAAATCTTTTAAAAGTATTTATAGCGAGATAAAGTACCTATAACATACATAATATTTATATTAGTCATGACACTAAATTTTTGGATGATCGGTCCATAATAGGTTATATCTCCCATATAGCGCCCATTTCTGAAAAACTGTTTTAGTTATATACTGGGTGTAGGGTATTATATAGTCGGGCTTGACCGACTATACTTTCTTACTTGTTTCATTATTAAAATTTTCAATAACAATATTTTTCCACGTTTTTTATTATTGTATTAAAATAAATAGTATGTACATGCATATGAATAAAAAACAACAATTGTTGCTATTATTGCGGTTGTAGTTGTTTTCATTTTATTTGCGTTTTTTTCGCTGCCACATATACTGCTGCTGCTGCAGCTACTGCTGTTTTTTTCTCCAATGTCAATAAATACTGCCATGACCTTTAAAAATATAAAATTAAAATAAAAAAATACTGCTTTTGTTGCTGTTGTGTTAAGTAACAACAAACAAATAATTTTCAAACTAAAAAAAACGTGAAATAATATTATATTTTTGTTTGTATTAGATAAGGGCACAAGTTATACAAGTTATTTTGTAATAAATGTAAGGTATTGCAGTTAAGATGAAAACTGTAGTATGAGAATGATTTAAAAAAAAATTAAAGAGTAACTTATGACCAGTTTTTAACTTGATATTTAAATACGAAATTAGTTAATTTTTCCTTAAACTTAAGTTGTATTTTTTCAGTCTCAAATTAAGTTTAGTATTTAATTATGATAAAAGTATGGTAGCACTATTAAATGTCAAAAAAATATAAACAACTTCTTCATTTAACAGCTGATTTACTATTTAGTTTACAAATTGTTGTAAACTAAATGGACAAAAGCTTCATCATTCATATCCTCTTCATCTAAATTCATTGTTTTAGTTGATATTGATAATAATAAGCACAATGTTTTTATTCGCGGCGAGTTTATTTATTGAATATTTTTATCAAATAATAAAAAAAACTTCAACTCGCAATTTTCATAATTTGCAGAACTGTCAAAATCATATGGTAGGATGAAAAACTTAAGTTGTATGTATTTAAATGGACGTAGTCAGTGATTTAAGTTATACTTAAATATGATCTATAAAAATTTATTTGGTACAGAACTTAAGTTTAAACATACTTTAATTTTTAAGTTAAAAACTGGCCATTAGATTCCATATTTAAAAATTTTAAAGGAAATTGAAATATTAGTAGCATGTGTGTCCTTGGTGTGTTCCGATTTTTCAAACCCATAAAGCCATCTTAGTTTTGATATCACGGAATTGATAACGGCTTTATGAATATTTTGTATAGTATCTCGGATCCATATACATAGATGATATGTTCTCTTCATATACACAAAGATCTTTCCTTTATGATATTGCAGTTAGAATCGTCCGTTTACATGCCAACAAAAACGGTCTATGTCTGACCAGTGATAATTAAAACTGATGTTTTATACCTTAATCAGTTGTGCCAGAACTATTCTTGTTTTCTGCAGCTGGTTCTTCTTAGTGTCTACTAGGGGCAGTGGCTTCGCAATTTGTAAATGATTACAGTGGCACAAAGAACGTTCGTGAAAATTTTTCAGGTTGTTCAGAGTCGGAACACATTGACTACGACTCCAATATAAAGCTTTATATCCTTTGTATAAGTGGTGAAGAGTGATGCCAAAGGCTTCGCTCGTAATACCAGTAAAAACGTTTTGAGATAACCACATACCAAATCTCAATAGTCAGCAACGATGTTCAGTTTGAAGAGATGTAGGTGTTGCAGACAGAACCTCGATCTGAACTTAACTTACTTTGTTTATCAAATCTACATAATTAAAATTATGTGTGTGCTTGCTTGCAGGTTACGAGAAGTTAAAAAGTCATGTATTTCACTGAGATAACTATTTACCACATTCCTAAGGAGTTTTCAATATTTTTCTCTCAAATACACTATCGACTGGCGGCCATTTATTTAATTTACAATACATATGTACATATGTTTATATTCTAGTATATTGGTAGGAGTTTGTACAAGCGACGGCTTGTTCTTAGCCAGATCTCAACGCCAAGATCAAGTTTTACTTTCTTGGACTAGTCGGTGGTGAAGTGTGTGAAGTATGCAAGAGAGATAACCATATAACAGACTACTTAGCTCTTGGGGCTATATGTCTAACAAAATCCCGAACGACTTGCGGGAAATTGTTGACTATTTGTATAGTATTATATAAACTGTTTTCATTTCCAAAATTTTAGTTAAAAGATTTAGTTCGTAATAATTTGCACCGTTGGATTCATAATATTGCAGAATACTAATTTAAGATTGAACTTAGCTAAAGCTAAATTCATTCTAATTTCAGATAGTTTTTTCCTTACATTTGCCGATTTTCAGAGATTAAGGAGCGTAACTAAATTCATTACTTTATAGCGTAGACAGACGACACAGATTACACAGTACAACAGCCAATCTGGGGGTGAGAAATTCCAAGTCAGGGTGATGGTACTAGGTCAGTATAGTAAAACCCTCAAAGGGTTTGGCGTTCGTATGTGTCAGTTTTTTTTTTATGACCTTTTAAATTTTTTCCTTATCTTGATGTTTTTTCGCTTAGTTGTAACATTTTGGCAAAAAGGTAGTTTAACATAACTCGAGAACCACTTGTCCGATTTTGATGAAACAAATTTAGAAAAATTAAGAATTTATTTATTTATTTACAATTAAGTGAAGGTATCCCATTTTTGTTTTTATTCAAAAAAGTGTCATTTATCGCCTTTTTTATAAATTTTCCCCAATAACTCCAGACTTCTGGCCATAAACTACTAAAAAAAATTAAGTAAACCCTTTGAGGGTTTTACAATACTGACCTAGTACCATCACCCTGACTTGGAATTTCTCACCCCCCAGACAATAATCCCAAAAATGTTCCACAGTGTTATTTGCATTAGCAGTCTTAATTCAAATTAACTCGTGAATTATCCCCATCCTAATGCGCATTAGGTTAGACGTAAATGTACAAAAGCAGAGTGAATTTATACTGAATTTATTTTCATTATGGGAACATCGTCGGCAATCAATCATATATTATCAAATTGCTTACTTAGTTAGTTCGTCTACTTTCTACTTTTGGAAGCGTCGCAGGCGTCGAACAGCTGACATTGACAAATGCAAAGCAAATTTATTTTAAAGGTGATGTCACTAAAAAAAATGACAGTTGAAAAAACATTTTTTATATGAAATTGACAAACAAACCGATAAAAAAAACTTCATATAAAAACAAAATTAGCTGGGCTTAAGGCATCACCTCCGAAAGTACATATGTATATGTATATAAAACACAAATGATTGACGCGAAAAATCTTCACATGTCACTTGAAATACTTGACGCTTAAAACGTTTAGAAAGCTAAAAACGCGTTGACGCTAAAACGCGAGTTGTGGACCTCCAGCTTAAAAGAAGAAGACAATTGTAAAATTAAATTAATAAAAATAAATTTCTACAATTGCCTTTCTCTTATTTCAGAGTATCCTACTTCGGTCCTCACTTGTGGCAACACGTTCAGGTTGATGGTTGCTAAGGCATGAACAATTTTTGCATTATGGAGCAGTTTTAGCAAAAGTAATTTAACTGATTTTTCAACAGCATAGCTGCTAATCTTAGTTGTTTACAAACAAACAGCTGTTTACTAAATGCAAAAACTGTCGTCTGTCAGGGTAAAATCTTAATTCACATTAGTGAGATTTTAATGCAAATTAACGCTGTCGTCTGTCTACGCTATTACACGTTATAATTTTGTTTGATAACAATGATAAATGATAAATATGATATTGAAAATATCTAGTCATTTGTTTGCAAATATTTATTTTGAAATCTCATTGTTTATCCAGTTCGAATTTTTTGTAAACAACTAGTTATACCTACAGTCATTATTAATATTTCAATTAAAATTATTTTATGTATTTACTACTATCATTGTAAAGTATAGGTATATTTCTGTTCTTATCTTTAAATTTATAACATTTATTTATTTTATTACTGCACTTAAATAAATATTGTGTAAACTTTTAAGTGATTAAAGGTTATTTCAAATTTAATATAAATCTGATAAGTATAGAAATTTTAAAAATATTTACTATCATTTAGATTTCAATTGCTTGCTGTGTGTTAGTAGATTTAAGATAAATGACTTTTTTTTGTAATACTTAATATTTAAAATAATCTTATCTTTGTCACTATGATTTTAAGATTATTATTTGTTTATAAAAAAACTTGTTTTATAAAAAATATCAACTATAAAATATTTATTGCTGTTAACATTTCACCTTAAATTTTAGTTTCGTTAAGACTTGTTTCGCCTGTCGTTGCTAATGTGTTTTTCTTCTCAAAATATATCCCAAAGAAACCACAATAAAATAAACATAAACTAAAAATAATGGAATTTTTTTGGTGTACTTGGACATTAAAATACATATTTTATAGATGGGGGGTTTAAATAGTTGTTGAAAAAAATTTTGTGTTTTCAATAAAAACAATTGAAAAAGGTTTAAGAATGCATACATATGTATGTATGTGCATACATATTTCGGAAAACAAACAGAAAACATCCATTAATACTTAGACAAACAAAAATGATTCTGGCAACGACAAAAAGTAATTCAAGTGATGTTTAGAATATTTAATATTTCAATTTTAACAAGTTATTGTCCTTCAAAATATTCTGGCCATGTTCTGGCGAAATAAATGTTACTCATTTTACGAGTGCATACTATGTATGTATGTATAAAAGAGAAATGAGGCTAATAAGAAAAACAGTTGATGTCATAAAGAGAACTAAAGGAAAGAGAAGAAAATTGTAGGCAGCGTTGCCATTTGTCAAGTTTTTTTTGCAAGGTTTTCGAGGGACAAAAAGTTTTTTTTTTATAAAAAAAAAGTTTTTTAAAATTTAAAAATTATGAATAATGTTCACAAGTGAGATATTCCGTTTTGATTTTTTGCAATTATTATTTTTGATTAAGGGTGATAAAATAATAGATTAATAAATAACATTAATAATTTTCTTTAACAAATTTAAGTTTTATAAAGGATGGATCACCCTCGAGGTTCTTTACTTAAAAAAATACAAAAAATTTAAATTTAATGGGGAATGTTTATTATCGTTGAGCGAAGTGCACGAAACACATTCCTCACAGGACGTGAATTTTCGTAATAAAGTTGAACGATTTGTAAACGTTGTTCAGGCGTAAGTCTTTCCATTATGAAATGCCAAACAATACTAAATAAAAATAACATGACAGCATAAGACGACTCACACGTGATCTTTCAAAGAAAAGGCTAATGAAAAAAGTATATCTATTTGAATCACCCTATATAAAAAAAATTTTTTTTTTTTTTTTCAAAAATAAAAAGTTGTCTTCAAAATATATATGTATGTAGATATGTATGGCATCGCTGATCGTAGGTCTTTATGTAGTTCAAATTTAACTTCAATCGTTAGTCTTTATGTACATAGTTCAATTTTATCTCCAATCATAGATCTTTATGTATGTATGTAGTTCAATCTTTAGGTAAGGCTTTATGTAGTTTCATTTTAGCTTCAATCGTAGGTCTTTATGTATTTCAAGTTTAAAATTTGCAGTCAAAATGTATTTTATTCCAAGAAAAATATTGTGAGTGTTTGACCAACCACAACCTATTTTATTATTTTTTAATGTTTTATCTATTAAAAACATAGAAAAACGACACAACTACAGCATATTTCTATTTTGATTGGAAATTTTCCGACAATATTTAACCTGTTTTATTCCATTTCACAATTTATACATTGCAACCCTAGTTTTAAACTAAAGAAAAAATCAGATAGGCAATCACTTCATTCCTTTTGTCATTTCTCACACAACAAACAAACAAACAAATCAGAGCAATAACAACAACAATCATCAACACAAAAATGTGTTATTTTTTATAGTTAAAGTTATTATGTACTCGTATGTAAATATGTCTTATTTCAATGTTGTTTTTGTTGTTATTACTTGTTTAACACTAGCGTATGTATAAATATGCCATTTTTTGTTTTTATTGTAAAAAACTGTATTTCTTTCAACTCTAGTGTTTTATTTGTTTGTGTTTTGCTAAATGTGTAGGCGTTGCTAATGCTCTGTTATTGAAGAGCAAATCAATTTTGCGTTTTCATTCCGTCTATTTTTAGTTTTTATTTTATTAAAATAAATACCTACATACATATGTACATAATAATAAAATAAAAAAGAATTTTTTTGTTTGTTTGTTGTGTCTTATATGATGAAATGTTTATTTATTTATGATTTATTTTTAATTATAATACTATTTAAACAGTTTTATTAAGCATTTCAAAAGTGAGTGTCTTTTTTGCTGTTTTATTTGTTATAATTTATGTTAATTTATTTAATTATAGATGATTAAATTTAAAAATCCGTTTTTTATGGGGATATAATTATTCACATTACTTTTTTTGCAATATGTATTTCATTGTTTGGTTAAAGCACCGTTTTGGAAAATAAAGAGTGATTGGATTTAGTTTTATTAAATGGTCTTGAATTCAGGTTAATATATGTATGTATGTATGTATGTATGTAAACCTGGTGAAATTGCCGACAATTTACTTCCATTGCTTAATTACTATTTTGCCATCAAATTTGTTTCAATGTGTAATCTCTTTGATTGGAAACTTTTAAATAACTTTTAAATAAAGTTGCACATTTATATAACTTTTTGCACAAAATTTTAAAAATTATTAACATTTTACCAAAAGAGTATGTATGTACATATGTATGTTACCGTTTCCAAAAAAAGACCTGTTTCGTCGGCATTCAAAATCTGCTTAGAAGAATACCCTCCTTTTTCAATTATGGCTTTCAGCTCAAGCTTAAACTTTTCTAAAGCTACTGAATCTGCACTGGCTGACTATCCTTTTATGCCCGAATTCTCGGTCATTAGTTAACCATTGATAAACTAAAATGCTAACTATTGTTTAACTATTACTAGTTCTTCTTATGGCAAACTACGCATTGCGAATAAAGAATCATTAGTTAAGCCTTTGCCATTAGCTAACTAAAGACTGTGAATTTAGCCATTAATGTCACAGTATGGAAATTTCCCCCTGATTTAAAGCGGTTAAACCAACCGTTGCTGGCTTCTAAATCATCAGAATTTCCATAACTAATAGATGCAATATTTTTCTTAAGGTGGGAGTTAGAAATAGCTCTATTATTTATTACATCCTTGCTCAGTGGTATTCTTAGCTTAATTTGATCATGTATCCAAATGGAAAGAAGGGATTCCATCTTAACTAATAAGGGATTTCTTGCTATAGTATCTTGTTTAGATTGGAGTGGTGTGAGAATTTATTATATATAAAAAAAAGTGAATTCCTCTCACTTTACGCAATTGGAAAACTTCTTAACGTACAGATCGGCCGGCCGGCATTGTGGTCAATACTACACTACAAATGCTAAAAATTGTAATCCACAATGCTGCTGTAAAAAAATTTATCTTTTTTAGCGATGCAAATCGAAATCAAAACGACGCAAATTGAACCAACGCAAGTTGAAATTGCAACGACGCAAATCGAATTTTTCCAGTTTTTAAAAAGCGAACCAATTCGAAACGAAGCAAATCGGGACGATGCAAGTCGGGGATCTAATGTATTCTTTTCCAGCTTTGGTTATTAGTGATTAATCTTTAAGGCAGGCAAGTCTAGATTACAGTGTCAAATTCATGGCGTAGCTATACAAGGTGAGTGCAAATCGGCAACAAATACAACACGATACAGAAACAACATTCATTTTGTTTGTGTAAAATAATGTACTACTGTCAAAAACACTTGAAAATGTATTACTTTTGACATACATACGTAAATTGTAAACAAAGTCAGGCAGCTGTGCTACTGCACTGACCTTGTATAGTTACACCATGGTCAAATAAAATGCCGTTAAAAAGAGTGTGGTCATAATGGAATACAATAAAATACGGCTAAAATAATTGAAACAAATTTCTCTTCTCATTAACAAAGAAAATTATTTAAATAAGCATATGTATAACTAAAACGGCATATATGTATGTATATGTACATACATACGAGATCTGATCAAAAAATAACCGTTATTTTCAAATTTCGTGAGTTACGTACATATGTTCGAAATTCGCATTTTTTTCTGTTATGTTGGTACACATGTCTGTTATATATGTTGGTAATCAGGTATGTGATGGAAATCGAAAACAAAAACGAGTGAGTTTTTGAAGTCCATTTTAAAGTATTTCTAATCAAATTTTAAAAATTTTTGTTTTAAGATTCTCTTTAATAGCAAATCATCTTTATATTTTGTGGGATAAAACTGTTTCAATATAGAAATATTACGACAAAATTAACTTCTAAAACTCACTCGTTTTCGTTTTCGATTTCCATCACATACCTGAATATCAGCCATTTTGGATTGTCAGTTTGTTTTTGACAGATAAAAAGGTTAGTCGTGTTTTGGTGTGCTCTTCGATTTTTTACTATTCGAAAAAATGCATCAAAGAAACTGTAGTAAGTTTTGTGTAAAAAAATGAAATTAAATGCGCAAGGACATTTGAAATGTTGACTGTGGCGTTTGGCGAGTCTACTATGAGCAGAAGTTCAATTGTGGTATAACCGGTATAAGGAAGTTGGAGAAGATGACAATGACGATGCTCGTCCTGGTTGACCGAGCACGTCAACAACCGATGAAAACATTGAAGCAGTCGTCGAATCAAATTAATTGCCAAGCAATTTTTACAGATATTTTAAGCTTGGTATTCTGTTCGTCATTTCGTGCGAAATACTATCAAAAGTCCATATAAAAAAAATTGATGCGAAATAATGCTGCTGAAGTTGTACTCTGTTCTTGTTGTGAAAAGTTACGAAATGTTTCTGGCAGCATGTTTTTTCAACAAAAAAATGTATATGGTAACATTTTTTTTCAACTGCGAACTAATGCAAGCGGCACTTATTTCGCACGAAATTGAAAACAGCAGCTGTTTAGATTTTATTTGTTGTGTTTTTAATTTAATAATTTCGCACAAAAATTATTCAAATTGAAAATAGTAATAATAAAACATAAAATAATAAAGACAAAAATAAATTTAGTGCAGTATCGGCAGTACGAAAAAGAAAATCTATAAGGAATAAAATTACAATAAATTACATTGCATAAAAACAGCATGGATAATAATATAATTTTTGTTTCTTTAACACATAAAATAAAAACATATGGTTGTTGTTTATATAAAAGAAACAATGTTGCATACCTAAGGGCAATAAAAACGACAATTTTCTTCTAAATCGCGACATTGTCACAACTTGCTAATTGTCAAAATTTTCAAACGAAATAATTGATGTTGCTCAACAAATTTCGCAAATTTGAACAGAGTACCATGCTTTAGGCATGAAACGTGCGGCAGCGAAGATTGTTCCAAAATTGCTAAATTTTGAGCAAAAACAACGTCGCATGGACATCGCTCAGGAGCTGTTGAACATGGTCAACGACGATCCAGATTTCCACAAAAAGGTCATAACATGACGAATCATGCGTGTATGGCTATGACATTTAAACCAAAGCCCAATCATCCCAATGGAAATGTCCAGAAGACCGAAAAAACATGTCAATTTCGGCCAAATCTGAAGGTTTTGCTCACTGATTTCTTCATGAATTCTTGCCACAAGGTCGTACTGTCAATAAGGAATACTACCTTGAAGTTATGCGCCGTTTGCGCGAAGCAATTCTTCAGAAACGCACAAAATTGTGGAAAAAGCAATCATGGATTTTGCACCGTGATAACGCACCAGCTCCCACATCGATGATTGTGCGTGAGTTTTTGACCAAAAACAAAACCGTTATCATACCTCAACCACAGTATTCAACGGACTTGGCCCCCGGTGACCTTTTCTTCTTCCCAAAACTGAAGACACCAATGAAAAGAACGCGTTTTGCTATGATTGAGGAGATAAAAGAAAAATCGAAACAGCAGCTGTTGGCGATATCAAAAAGCGCGTTTTAGAAGTGTTTCGAGGATTGGAATAAAACGCTAGCAGAAGTGTATTATAGGTAAGGGGGAGTACTTTGAAGAGGACAAGATAGTTATTGATGAATAAATAAATACTTTTTGAAACGATTAAAATTAACGGTTATTTTTTGATTAGACCTCGTATGTACGTAGTTCGTTTTAAAAACAAAATTAAATTTGTTTAAATAATTCACAGAAAACAAATGAAACATACATATATGTATGAAGAAAAGGTGCATATTGATAAAATTGGTTTAAATTAAACAATTTCAATTTATGGTTTAATATACATACATATTTTGCTTTATTGCAACAAAAATCATTATTACTACTTAAAAATAAACATTACAAAATCTTTATATTTTTATATATTCAATAACCTTTTAATGAAAAAAAAATCTTTTTTTGTTTGTTAATTTAGTCATCAATGTATTTAATTTATTTTAAATAATTTTTTTATTGTGTTTATACTTATATTTGTTAACAAAAGAAAGAATACAATTTGTTTGCACATTTTTTCTTTTTTTTGTGTTTGAATTTGTTTATTTTTGTGTTCTTTTTGCATTACCGAAACAAACTTTAATATAATCTACTCTATTCCATATTTTTCTTTGTTTATTTGCAATTTTGCTTCTTATCTCTTTTTAGGTTTGTTGCTTTTTTTCTTACGGTGTTTTTTATACTGCTTTTTAAAATGGACGTGCAATTAGGAAAACAAGTGGTAACTAAAGTTTATAGGAAAATGGTACCTTTTTAGGGGTAACATTTTAGGGCTCTGAATGGAAAATTCGTATAATAATCACCAAATTGTAACTAACATTGGGTTAAATGCCAGTTCAACTTACAATTTGTTAACATATTAATGCATAATTACTCAAAACATGTATGCAAACGGATTTTATGTGAACACTGCTTACCAAAACATCAACCCTATCGTGAATAAAAATTCCACATGAAATTTCAATAGGAAAAATGTGAAAAGGGAACAAATTTTATGTGAAATTTTTATTCACGATAGGGGTGCATACCAAATAAGTAACAATCTTACATACAGGGCTACCAGATGAATTTCGGAAAAAAATCGTCAAAAAAAAATCGGGAAAATAAAAACTCATTATTTCTAAGGGCACTGCTACACGTTCAATAAATATCGTGATATTTGGATCGCGATCCATTTTAAAGTATTGATGGATCACGAGCGTATGCTACATGTTCAATATTTATCGCGTCAGTATTTATGTTATTTTTGTGCTGTGCGGGTCGTTTATCAATGTCGCGAGAAAAGCAAAAGAAAGCCTGTTTAGCTATTTTGCCTCCAAATTAAAAATGAAATCTTTTAAAATCATTTTTTCATTGGTTAATTCCGATTCCACCGGCAGAACCCACTCGCTTTCACAGTCTTCTGCCATTACTCTTTATTACAATAGACAAATTTTGTCAATTGTTTTAATTTTGTTTGTTTAATTTTTTTTCTTTTATTTGTCACTTTTTACTGACTGAAAATGCTACACGTTCAACATTTATCACGAGATCCACGATCCGCGATTTGGATTTCATATTTTAGTTCATTCTGCGATATGGATCGCGATCAATCAATTCTGACTCGTCGAGGCAAGTATTTTTGGATGAGAAGGGAAAAGAGAACAAAATGGGTACAAACTTGAGGGTACTAGTCAATTTTCTTATGTCCTTTTGTTCTTTTATTTCAGGCATGTTGATTTGCATTAAAAAAGTACGAAAATTGAATTGACATGTGTGAATGAATGGCAAGTTCAAAGGAGAATTGAACAAAAACTGGTCGGCTAAAACTGAAGAGTGTGAAACAAGACTTACAGTATTTTATAAATAAATATCTGAATTTAGCATATTTTATTAATTCAGATGAAATTTCAAAGACAATTTAGTTTATTAAGTTTTAAATAACATTTTGAATATAGAATACAAGTCATCCATCATATACAGGTACTTATTTTCAAAGAATTCCGTATTTTTGTTATTTAAATTTATTTGGCTGAATATTCTTTCGTTTTGTTAAAATAGAAGTTTTTAAAGAATTTCCCCATTGAAATTCAGAAATTGTTTCCTCTAAAAATTTTAATTCATGGAATTCAGCAATTAAATTTATATGTTTACAGATAAATAAGTAATTTCTGACTCAATATTAATAGAAATTATTATACTTAAACTTAACAATTGTCAATAATTAAGAAAACACTACTATTACTTAGTTTTGTTTTTAAAATATGTCATGTTCTTCTTAATATTTATGATATTAAAGGAGAAAAATAGTTGTTGTCTCAGAAAAAGAGAGAAATTGGTAACAAAACCATTAATAAAACAAACAAATGACAGAAAATTTTAATAATTCAGAAAATTGTCAAATCGTCACTTTGCTATTTTTAAAACAAAAAATCGTCAAATCAGCCAGCTATGCCTACATACAGTGTGTCACTAAATTAAATTGCTTATTCATATTCAAAAGAAATTTGTTTTTTTATTCAAACATAAAATTGTGAAAAACAGGTAAAAATATTTTTTTTGGAGTTGCATGCAGACAATGCTCTTTTTATACCCTTCACCTTCATGAGAAGGGTTTCCACAATATAATTTTCCGACCCTATAAAGTATATATATTCTGGATCCTTATAGATAGTGGAGTCTATTAAGCCATGTCCGCCTGGATGTTGAAATCAATTTTCTGAAGTCCCCAGATATCTTCGGGATCCAAATCTTAAATAATTCTTTCAGACATGCTTTCGAGAAGTTTAGCTATTTAAAATCAGCAAAATCCGTCCATAAATAACGGAGATATGAGCAAAAATCCGAGACAACCTCTGAAAATTTCATAAAAAAAAACTAATAAACTCATCAACAGATGGCGTTGATCACAGAAAGTGTATTAACATTGTTACTAAAAAATTCATCAACAGATGGCGTGTTCAAGATTAAAGTGTTCGAAAACTTTCAAGTGTGTTCTTAAACCGTAATATAAGTGTGTAAAAAGACAGTGTGTTCATTTTAAGGTAAGTTTAGACGATATGTTGAATCAGCATATATATGCTGACAGCCATATGATTACAATTAGCAACAAATTCCTATGTCATATATTAGACGTTTATACGATATGTTGAAAGTAGCAAATTTTTTGATGTCAGCATATGTCAGCAAATGAAATGTCAACATATGAGTTAGCATACGATTTTTGTGTTTATACGATATGTTGAATTTTATGTGGTGCTACATATGCTGAGTCGTATAAACATTTGTTTGTGAAATTAGTCAGTTTGACAACATTTTTCAATTATTATTCAACTTCTGTATTTTATGTGAAATTTTTGAAATAAAAGTAAATAATAAAAATATCAATAAAAAAAACATAAATGATGACGTGGAAGGAAATTGATCTAGCTATTGCGTTTTTAAGCAAATTTTTATATGCAAATCTGTCTTAATAAACGTTTGTTAAATTTAATAATCGTTTTTGAATAAGGGGGTTATTATTTATTTCTAGAGACCTGGGGCCAAATTATCGCATTCGACATCGAGTAAAATTTATCGTAATTTTCTTTTTTGAGATTATGGCATACGATATCAAGCAAGAAATTTAGTATATTTTATCATAATTTCGATATCGAAATCATTTTTCGATACGTTAGCTCATTCGATCACCAATGCGGTAATTTGTCGATTAATTTGAACAATGCCGCCGGCCATTATATTGCGTTTTGTGTTTTTGTGTGTATATGTGTGTAGGTACATATGCAACAAGAATTGTATTTACATAAAAAAAACTATTGGCAGGTAGTCTTAAAGGTCATGATACACTATCGTACACAATCGTACGATTCATTCAGTGGAAAATCTGACCGATTTCTATCACACTCAAAAAAATCGCAACAAAGTATGTCATAGGTGCCACACTATTACACAAAAAAGATGCAAAAACATATGTTTTTGCTAATGTCAACAAACGCAGTTTTCCGCCATTTAAATTAATATTTGTGTTCAATTATTTTGTTATATGTGAATATAATAAATTGTATAAACTATACAAACAATTAAAAAATGTTAAACGTCGTCTGTCCTTTAGCTTATAATTTGTGATTTAAATCAATGAAGCCGACATTGTTGTTTTCTTATCAGCTTTATTAGAAAATACAACTCTGATCGCATATGAATTTGCCATATGCTGAAAAGCTTGCATACGCTTTTCAACAAATAACATATCTGTCAACATACGCAGGAAATTTGTCAAACACTAATAATATGCTGTTTACACGATATGCTAAAATTACCAACATACGTTTGTTGGCATTGTTAACAAAGTGTTAGCAAATGTTGTTAAACATACGTATGCTGAAAAAATTTTGCGTTTACACGATATGTAAGCACTTGTCACAAATTTTTCAGCATAAATATGCTGATTCAACATATCGTCTATACTTAGCTTTAAATTGTGTATGTGTACATTTAAATAAATAAAGACTCGTTATATTTTCTTCAAACTATGTACTTGACGCTTTTATTTTGCAATTAAAAAGAATCCGGTTTATTTAAAGGAAATAAATCACCGTTTTTAAAAGGTAAAAACGTAACAATATAATATATGTATGTATGTATGTATGTGCATATATAATATAATTATGCATCCACCATCAAAGGTGAGGGGTATATATTATACATATATTTAGCAAATGTTAAGAACTTTTCATATACTGAAAGCACTCTGTGCAATCTATAATCAATTTAATCTAAGTTTTAAAAATTATCAAAATTTGAAAATGTTAATAAATTTATCACTTTTCTTAATTTAGTGCACGATTAATTTATTTCACAAATTATAAACAATACCTACCACAAAGAAAAGAAAAAGATTTATCATAACGATTTAAATACTGAATACCTACCTACCTACTATTGTCATTACCCTGCAGGAAATGTCAATAGTAAAATTATACTGATTACCTATTGACGATGTCACCATTACTATTGACGAATTATACCCTTACTAATGCTATCTACTTTTGACATTTAGCACATTTAGCTTGTCCTTTCTGAAATAGTAAATAAAAAAGCATTTTTTTCTAGTTTTTGGAGATTTATTAAAAAAAATAAAATACAAAAAAAAAATTAAATAAAATTTAATTTCGAAAACACCCAGAGTCTTTGGCGGGAATCGAACTCGCAACCCTCTGAACGATAGTCCGGCATACTATTGCGTAGTCTATCGGGGCTCACTTCTACTACTTCTGACATCTTGATTTTTGTGGCTTCAAAAACAAATTTGTTTTATTGTTAGTGTTTTTTTTTCACTTTATTCTTTCTTTATTAATATTTTCTAATTTCATTGTGTGTTGTTATAATCATTTGTTTTATTCCAAGTCATTTGAATTTTTGTTGAGATTTTTATACCCTACACCACCATAGTGGGGAGGGTATATTGGATTTGTGCTGATGTTTGTAACGCCCAGAAATATTGATCCAACACCCACCTTAAAGTATACCGATCGACTTAAGCTATTAATAACTATTAAATAAATAAATTTTGAAGAATTTTTGCTGTTTATACGAGTTTGAAGCATTTTGAAGAGCAATTTTGAAGAAAATTTCAATCGTGTAAATCTAGCTTTAGAATCACTTTCTGAGTCGATTTAACGATGTCCGTCCGTCCGCTAGCTGCCTGGCTGTCCATGTAAAGCTTGTGCGCAGAGTATATGTCGCAATTTTGAAGATATTTCAAAAAACGTGATATTTTTTCGGCCCAAGGATGGATGGGACTGAAATTGGGGTTTACCGATCATAAATGTTTGAATTATGCAAGTATCCAAACAAATTTCATCACAAATGAGCGGTAAATGAAGCCAAATCACAACAAAAAATTTTGTGCAAATCGGTCCATTATTACTCGTAGCTTCCATATAAGACCCACTTCCGAAAATCACTTTAAAGAGCATAATTCTCTCAAAAATGTTGGTATACAAATAACATTGAACCCAAATATATTTCATATGTATAAAAATTATACGGTATAATTTTATTATGATCTGTCCTTAATTAGTCGTAGCTCCTATATAAGACCCACTTCCGAAATTCACTTTAACGATCAAAAATTACTTTAAAATGTTGTTATCCGAATAAAATTCAACACAAATAAGTTTCATATACATATACAGAAAAGATGACACCTAATTTTATAATGGCCGGTCCATAATTAGTCAAAACTTCCATATAAGACCGTCTCCGTAATTCAATTTAAGCTTCATAAATATTTTAAAAGTATTTATATCGAGTTAAAATTTAACACATACATACATATGTATAATATCACAGACATCATGAGTCATGACACTAAATTTTTGGATGATCGGTCCACAATATTATATCTCCCATATAACGCCCATTTCAGAAAACTTGTTTTATACATATACTGGGTGTAGGGTATTATATGGCAGGCTTGACCGACTATACTTTCTTACTTGCTTTTATTATTATTTTTTCTCCATTTTTTACGTCTTCTGTTAAATATAATTTTTTATGAGTTCAAGGTTATAATCAACGACACCAACAACAATACCCATAAGAGAGCAACAACACAGCAGGAGTAGCAGCAGCTTTATTATTATTATTATGTATATTAAATGGCTGACTGACTAACAAGAGTGTTGTTTTATTTTACCAATAAATTGTGTACCTATATGAAAAATAAATAAGAAATTTAAATAAATAATAACTAGGCTGGCTAAATAAATACTTATGGCTTGCTTGGTTGGTTGATAGCTTGGTTTGTGTTTTTTTTATTACTGTTATAGTGATTTTCTGTTTTTTGGTTTTTATGTTTTCAAGTTTCTTTTTTACATTCACTACTTATATTGTTGTTGTTTTTTGACGTATTCTTTTTAAGTCATACTAAAGGGTGTCCCAACTAGAACACAATTTTTAAATTTTAAATAACACAGATATTTAAAAAATCGTGAAACTTTATTATATCGTAAATTAGACAGAATGAGGTTATGTATGGAACAAGATAATGCTGCGGTATTTTATTAATGCAGCGTCAAATTTCCTCTTTTAAGGCATGAGTCGTCGTCGGCTTATTCGCGTAAACCATCGACTTCAAAAAACCCCAAAGAAAAAAATCTAAAGGTGTTAAATCGCACGATCTAGGCGGCCAATTCTGGTCTCCAAAACGCGAAATAACACGACCGGGAAATGACTGATGCAGCAATTGAATTGTTTCTCTGGCTGTATGACATGTGGCTTATCATTTCACGAGACCGAACACCATTTTTAATGTTGCGTTCTAGTTGGGACACCCTTTATTATAGTATGTACCCTGTCGAACTTTGAGTTAACTTAAAACTAACTCTTGGTCAATCCAAAATAAGTCACAAGTGCCACAAAAGCTAACTCATTGTCCATGTAAAACGCTATTCAGTTTTTCCACGCGTTGTCATTAGAATGAGTCAGTACTCACTCACTTTGCATAAGTTTCAGCTAACTACAAGCTAGCTCATATTGAGTTAGCTTGTGGCACATAAAGTAAGGGGCACTATTAGGTTAAAAAACTATTTCAAATTAAAAGTTATTCAAATTCATATTAAATTTTTATTATTATTTTTTATTTTTCTTAAAAAGATGTAAATTATTTTAAATTAAATTGTTTTAATTTTATAAAACTTGTCACATCCACCTCAAATTACTAGATAAACTGAATAAAAAAAAAACAAAACAAATACAATGTATTTACAGTTTTAACTGTTAAAGGTGCCATCAGACGGGATGTATTTTACATATGTACTGTCAAATTTTCCATCTGTAAAAGTTGTATACATCGTGTGATACATATGAAACTTTGCATATGCAAAATACTATGAGCGTCAAAACTGAGTCAACATCAGCAATAATTTTATATATTCTGTTATTAAAATATTAATATCAGTATTAGAACAAATCTTGCAGTCATAATTAAAATACTTTTTTAACTTTTGGAAAACAGTTCTATTTAGTATTTTCGGCGGTGAAAAACACAGGAAAATTTGGAGAAAAAAAGAACGAGGAGTTAACAGAACAAAACATACAAAGACACAGTTAAGCATGGCGGCGGGTCGGTAATGGTTTGGGAGTGTTTTACGGCGCCTGGTGTTGGGGAGCTTGACTTTATTGAAACGACAATGAATGCACAAGACTATGTACGCATTTTAGCAAAGAATGTTTCACCAAGCGTCGCTAAATTGGGTTTGCCTGGGCATTGGATCTTTCAACAAGACTATGATCCCAAGCATACATCCCCTTTGGCGATATAATGGCTCATATACAGAATACCCAGTCAACTTATTCATCCACCACAGTCCCCAGATCTCAATCCAATTGAGAATATATGGGATAATTTAGACCGCAAGATACGTACCAGAAACATTACTAGTAAAGCTACCCTGAAAGAAGCGTTGATAGAAGAATGGGAAAAAATTCCAACCGAATATACCAGAAAGCTGATAGAGTCTATGCCAAATAGAATAAAGTGCGTAAAAAAGGCCAAGGGTGGACAAACAAAATATTAATTTTCTAGTAGCAAACGATTTTCTTCATTTCGTTGTAGTAAATATACTGGTGTATACTGACTTTTGAGGTGATATTTGCCGACATTTTTTGTATAAAGTACAAAAACAGGTATTGTTGTTGAACTTAAATTATATTTTATATTTAAATGTTTTAAAAAATTAATAAATTTTTATGTTTCTGTAAAGAAAATTCATATACGTGATGTTTTATTTTTATTATCTGTAGAAAACATAACCCTTCAATGGTGTTTACTCAGTTTTGACGCTCATAGTACATGTGGAAATACATATGTAATTTTTTCGATTAGAACACGCTCTATTTTCTTGTGACAAACATAAACAAAACAGCTGTTTTGTTTTGAAACAAAATTGTTTGAAAAAATATATTGTAAAAAAAATTAAAGAAAATTAATTTTTAATAAATTAAATTATGTTTATTATATTTATTGCAGTTAGATTGGCCAAAAGAAGCTTTTGTTTACATTTATAGGTTATGTCATACGGAAAAACATAAGCAGGTGTGATAGCAAAAATTATGAATCGTATGTAAAATGGAAATTTTGACATACATACGGAATTACATATGGGTAAGAAAAGTGACAGTACATATGTAAAATACATCCCGTCTTTCTAAGCAACTGTCAAAAAAGTAGAATCAATGTAGTTGTGTGAGTTAAGTTACACACTCAAAAGCGTAGGACGCGCCGACACTTGAAACGCGAAAAGTTCGTTTACTTTCTACTTTTGAACGCGGTGCACGCGTCACAGCTGACATTAACAAATGCAAAGCAAATTTATTTTAAAGATGATGTAACCAAAAAAATGACAGTTGAAATAACATTTTTTATATGAGTTTGACAAACAAACTTCGTATAAAAAAAAACACTTAAAACGTTTAGAAAGCTTAAAACGCGTTGATGCCAAAACGCGAGTTGTGGACCTCCAGCTTTATGATCACGAAGAAAAAAAGTAAGATCTTGTTTTTTGCTTCTTTTGTTCTTTGCATTTTACTCCCTTTAATGATTGTTTAATTGTGCACCAGGTTTGAGTGAGTCAATGATTCGTTTAATACTTATCGAGAAGAAGTCAAATGTTTTAAAAAATAAATAGTTCATCACTGCATCATTTTTGAGTTACTTCAGAAGTGAGTTGTGCTAGCAATAAGTTAACTTTATTTTGAGTTAGCTCACAAAAATCCGACAGGGTATTTTTGTTTTATAACTTTATCATGTACTTGTGTGTGTGTGTGTGAGTAAATATTTTTTCACTTTTACACGTTGTGTTTATCAATCAATCTAGTTTGTTGTTGTTGTTGTTATTACATGGTGTGTATCTCTGTTTTGATTGTTTTTATATCTTTTCAATGCATGACAGACAGACGTACTGACTTTCACTTTGTTTTTGTTTTTTTTCTCTCTCTCTACTCTTCTTATGCTTAATTTGATGTCTTTTATTTTGCTTTAGTTATTGTTGTTGTTATTGTTATTATTTATAAATTACATTATTAAGCATTGTTGCTATTTTCGTTTGTCAATAATGCACTGAACAAAATTGTTGGCCATGCTAGTTGTGTTTTTGTTTTTATTTTATTTTAAGGTTAGGAAATAATTAAAACGAAACAGTAACAAATGCTCTACAATTTCTAAGTGAAACATCTCAAGTGAATGCACTTGAGGTGCAAACCATTTACTATTTCTGCTTTATTTTTTATTATCTAAATAAAAAACATTTTATTTGATTTCAAGCGTCAGGCATTTTATTAATAAATATTTTCGTATGTACATTAATTTTAGAGGTACATACTATGTACATAATTCAACTCAGCAACAGTGTGTCCCTCAACTTTGATTAATGATTCAGAAACTGGAAACATCGTGCTTGCCTATTTTTATGCTCTTCAGCATTGATGGACATGAAATATTGCGTTTAACATCATTGTTGAGAGGAAAATTATGTGCTAGTTTGTCACGTGACTTGAAGAGAATTTAAACAATGTTTATTTTTAATTTACGAGTACATACCTATGTACATATGTATATGGAAATTTGTCCGTCTAGTTTATAAAAGAAATTCAAATCTCGTACGAATTAATTTTTTTTAAATTATTATATTCAAAATAACTTCTAAATTCATGACCGATAATGAATCATACTTCTAAGAATATAAAACAAAACCTATATGTATGTATATTAGGCCGGGCCAATTTGTATGGAGCCGAAAAAATCGATAAGAGCCGTCCGTTTGTCATGAGAAAGCTCTTCTATGTTTGTCCGGGATTTGGACTTTTTTAAAGATCTTTGCAGAAGATTATATGTATGTATATACATTAGGGCGGGCCAAATTTTTTGTCGATTAGAGCCGCCCCCTAGGATGATTCTATGGACAATTCTAAGCAAGTTTGGTGAAGGAACCATGGGTCTATCTCGATTTTCGAGTCTCCCACTTTTCAAAAAATGATTTTTTTCCCCTATAACATCATTTTGATTCGAAATTCGATTTTTATTTCATCGTTATATTATCTTTTTTATAAGTATATGGGGGGTTTTTGGGGTCGAGAAATTCATTTTTGATCTTAATTTTTACCTATGAACACCACCAGAGGGCGTTTCATGCATATTTGTAATATTTTTCGTCTATTTTCCGAGAAAAAATGTTCGGTAAAATTGATATTTATTTTATTTTTTTCAACAGAAATTCAACCTAAAAAATAAGAACATGTGTAAAAAAAATTAATTTAGTGGAAGAAAAGCGGAAGAAGTTATTTTTGAAAGTCTTTCTTGCTTTCAAGTCATTCATTTTTTGTGGGAGACTCGAAAATCGAGATAGACCCATGGTTCCTTCACCAAAGTTGCGTAGAATTGTCCATAGAATTATCCTAGGGGGCGGCTCTAATCGACAAAAAATTTGGCCCGCCCTAATGTATATACATACATATAATCTTCTGCAAAGATCTTTAAAAAAGTCCAAATCCCGGACAAACATAGAAGAGCTTTCTCATGATAAACGGAGCTACGCAATGTAATAATACGGTTCCAACTCTTAAAAATCTTAGCAAGTCAGGAACATACACTTAATGCAGAATGTTTCTTCTTTCCAAAGAAAAGATTACTTGACAAGTGGAAACAATATAAAAACTACTACAGATTATTTTTTCTTAAATAATTGGACTTAGCCTAATATTAAACACTCAGCAGCAGCTGTAGAGCCAGCTAAGATCAAGTTGAAGCACTCTTTATTCTCCAGTTAGATTGTTAATGAAACAGTTTCAGTGTTGTCGTAAGTTTCTTTCTATATCAACTATAGATCAATGGGAGCAAGTTAGTTGATAACTTGAACAAATGTACAATCTAGCCATGACTTTGAAGACTTTGGTCAACGGTTCAAAGTGCCAGGAGTAATTAGTTTAATATTACTACACCAATCGATTGTCAACTATGCAAATATGAATCGTATACCTATGTATGCCGGATCAGTCAGTATCCAACTTTACAGACGACTCTGTTCGATCAGAAGCCTGTTTAATCTATAGTCAGTATTGGTTTCGGTGATAATGTCTGTGCAATAGTTAAGGAAAATCAGTTAACTTTGGTTAACATGACTTCCATGATGTCCTCTCAAAGAAAAGAAGGATATTTTGCAATAGCATCTAATGATAGAAATGACTGGGCTAGGTGACATCATATTAGGAAATGGTATGTGTGTGGTCAACATCTGCTTAATGTTAACTAACCAACATCAGGTCCTGGTCTCCTATTGTATGATCCACGTTCGTCACCATGAAACAAGTAGCTTTGATACGGAGTGCGTTGACGACAAGTGTGATCCATACTGTGACAGCGTAGTTCAAAAAAGACCGACTAACCCTATAATTTTAAGGTTTTGTACTGCAGGAATACTTCAGTCTTCAACACAGATGTCAAAAACTGTTCTAACTTCATTGGTTCACCAAGAGGTGAAGAGTGACACCATTGATTACTTTAGTTTGGGTAACGTTGATCAGATATTGGAACATCGAATATCGGGACAGCATGTCCAAAACACTTGATCTCATATAAGATTATAGTTCGACCTATTCGCAATGGATTAACTAAAGCAAACTCATAGAGCCTAAATAAGTTCCTCGCTGCTATACTGCTAACAAAAAAGTTTCAATGGGCAGTAGATATTTCAACTTTTAATTTTTAATTTAGTGACAACATTTCGGCATTTCGTTTTTGTATTTCGAAGTTATAGGATGATGTTTGAGTAGAGTGCTTTTTAAATTACTTGTGATGCCCAGTAAAGCACTTCTCTGAGCTTCAATGAGTATCTTCCTACAACTGTCCGTTTCAAAGACCTCCCATCAAGCATAGTACCATAAGAAAGTAAAGGTCTCACAACTGATGTATAAATTCAATTTACCATGTTCGTACGTTAGCGCCAATTATTTCCTATGGCGTTCCTGCATTCGTTGTAGGGTAGTAGTAGTTGGTTGGGTCCTCTTTTAAGCCTCTTCTGGATATTCCCTTTCCAAGATAATTTACTATCGATATAAATAAACAGGTATTGAAATTTTAGTTCTATCCCTCTTAAATTGGGCATAATAAAATCTAGAATTACCTACCATATTTTTGATAAAAATTAATGTCGCGTAAGAAAAGCGTAGTTTTGACACGGAGCTAAAGGAAACATGTCGGCTTTCTTAATTTCTTTTAGTGTAGTTTAATTTAGCTGTTAAACCTAGATATAATTTAAAATTAATTAAATTTTAATAACACGAGACAATTCTTTTGTTTTTTTTTTCTTTTCTATTTATTTTTAAGTAAAAATGATATTGCTAATTGTAATATAATACAACAGCGAGTAACCATTATGGAAATAAATTGTTACTAACTTATGCTGGCTGGCTGCCTGCCTGACTGGCTGGTGGGGGTTTTTTCGAAATAGCAGCAACATTTTTAGAAACCACAGACAAACCAAATGTGTAACGAACCAACATTGTACAACAACCGCAAATTGTTGTTATTGTTGATGTTTTTATATTTATTGCGGCAATAGTATGAGTGTGTTTGGAATAAAGTCATGTACATATAAAAACAACAACGAAAAAAAATTTTCTATGTCACATCTATATGAGAGAGGAGCAAGTAAGTAATTTATGACCCAAATAGATTTTTTTCATTTTCATTCTTTCTTTTATTTAATTCAGTGATGGCTGTTATAATAAATAAAAGAATCCTACTATGAATAAAACAAATAGAAAAAAAACGATAAAGAAAATAAATATAAATATGTATGTATGTATGTATAGGTATAGGGTGTTTTTTTGAGAGGTATAGAACTTCGAATTGAAATAAAACACAAGAAAATCGTTTTAACCATCAATTTGGCTTTATTGGAAGGATAATTTTATGCAATTAATGTTTAAATATGATTTCAGGCATGTCGCCGCCGCGGCTGGCTCGAATAAAGCCAATTCTACAGGTCCAATTTTCAACCACTTTTTCGAGCATATGGGGCCGTATGTCGGCAATAACGCCACGAATGTTGGCTTCCAATTCCCCTAACGTTTCTGGTTTGTTGGCGTAGACGAGCGACTTCACATATCCCCAAAGAAAATAATCCAATGGTGTCAAATCACACGATCTTGGTGGCCAATTGACAGGTCCATTTCGCGAAATTATGCGCTCATCGAATGTTTCCTTCAATAAATCGATTGTGGCGTGCGCTGTGTGGCATGTAGCGCCGTCTTGTTGGAACCACAACTCATCCACATTCATGCCATCCAATTCGGGAACAAAATAGTCGGTTATCATGGCTCTATACCGGTCTCCATTAATTCGGGTCCTCTTCAACACTTTCCTCTACAGCGGCAATTGTTTCTTCGGTGCGCACTGTTCGACGTCTCTGCGGATGCGTATTATCACATAGAGTAAACGTAGTGCGAAAACGATCCATGGTTAACCGAATTAATTGCTCTGATGGACGATTATGTCGACCATAAAATGGACGGAGCTTGCGGCAAACTTCGCGAACTGAACCGTTATTTTCGAAATAAATTTGCACGATTTGCAAGCGTTGTTCTTTTGTCAACCTGTTCATGATGAAATGGCAAATCAAACTGAACATAAATGACATTAGAGTTGCCAGATTTGACCACAAAATGCCAGTTTTATCTCTTTTCGAAAAACAAACCTGTAAAAAAACACCCTATATATAAAATTGCAGGCACACACAACATAGGTATAAACATACATACATACTTACATAAATACTTTTACACTTTGCTAACATCCAACACCAACTTACTTACACTCTCTTTTCATAAACTTACACACAAACATACCACACAACAAAAATAATAGGAATGAGGTCAGGGCAAAACAATTAAGGCCAAAACACACACAAAAAATAAACTTAACGAAAACTAAAAAATTAATGTAAATACATACATACTACGTACCTATTCATATTAAAGCTTAATAAAACAAAAAAAGGAGTAGGAGTAGTAAAAGTATTAGGCTTATTATAAATATTAAACAATATTTCTTTCACTTTAAAACCAGACTTTTATTTTAGATAATTTTAAATTATTTCTCTTTTTGGCAGAAATCAATGAAAAAATTTCAAGTCTTTGACACAATTTTAAAGAGAAACAACAAAACAAGCATGGCTACAAACACACACAAGTAATTTATGACAAGAAACCCATAATATAACGGTATTAAGAAAATACCAGAACAAAACAAAAAGAAATTTACTCTGTTACTATGCTCTTTTGAGTGTTAAGCCAAACAAATACACAAAGACAAAAAATTAGTTAGTTTATTATGGGTAAACAGAGTAATCATTTTAAGGCCCATTATTACAACTTGGCAATAGACAAAGGTATGATGTTATCGGACAGATAAGAAGTATTTGGTTATTATAAGTTTACTTTACCGATAGATAAGCTAAAGGGAAGATCATCTTGCCTTTAAATTTTATAGTGAGGTATGTATTTGAAGTTGCCATATGTTCTGGAAAAAATGTCAACTTCATGAAAAATAAATTAATTTTAATTTTGTTTTGCTAATAAATAATTTGATAAACAAAAATGGAAAGCAGACGTTTGATTTATATTTTTTTCACAAACAAATGTTTTCACAAACACAAACAATTTACTGTTTCTTGTCAGTAATTTGTCAAAAGTAATCGGTTTTTCACTGGTAGTGCCATATTTTAGAAAAAAAAATTGTTTTATTTTACAAGGAAGTTGTAATAACGAAAAATTTTAAAGGTCACTTTATTCCTCACTTTAATTAAAGTTACCTTTTACTATTAAGAACATTAGAGGCAAGTTGTAATAATGGCCCTAAAAATAACAACGTAATATGTACCAATTTTTTCACCCTAGTATTTATAATATCTATAGCGTGATCCAGTTTGAGGTTCCCTACTTTTTTAAATGAAAAAAAAAAAAAAACAGAAAATTCAAATTTAATGGGGAATGTTTATTATCACTTGAAAGAACATTCTTTGGCATTAATTTTTTGAAGATTATGTCTATTAAATGTTGGCCGTTGCTACGTCGCAGATATATCCGTATGTGTGTGAAGTTAAATTCGAATTTGAGTAGCAAAGACAAAAACCATATTTGCTAACATTGATAATGTTACAGTCAACAGACCACTTTTAAGCACTTAACTGTCAAATTTACTTGTATTTTGAAAAATGTAGCTTTTAGGATGAAATTCTCTAGACGAATTTGGACAAATATCGTGTTGCACACGTATCCCACTATATAGAAAGGGTAGTTCAAAGGGTCCTAAATGAGACTACATTAGTCGAATTTCTGAAATAATTTTGGAATTTGAATAAATCGAATTTGAAAAAAATGTATTTTTGGAAAAATTAACTTTTAGGATGAAATTCTCTAGACGAATTTGGACAAATATCGAGTTGCACACGTATCCCACTATATAGAAAGGGTAGTCCAAAGGGTCCTAAATGAGACTACATTAGTCGAATTTCTGAAAAAAATATAAATTTTTTTCAAATTCGATTTATTCAAATTCCAAAATTATTTCAGAAATTCGACTAATGTAGTCTCATTTAGGACCCTTTGGACTACCCTTTCTATATAGTGGGATACGTGTGCAACTCGATATTTGTCCAAATTCTTCTAGAGAATTTCATCCTAAAAGTTAATTTTTCCAAAAATACATTTTTTTCAAATTCGATTTATTCAAATTCCAAAATTATTTCAGAAATTCGACTAATGTAGTCTCATTTAGGACCCTTTGGACTACCCTTTCTATATAGTGGGATACGTGTGCAACTCGATATTTGTCCAAATTCTTCTAGAGAATTTCATCCTAAAAGTTAATTTTTCCAAAAATACATTTTTTTCAAATTCGATTTATTCAAATTCCAAAATTATTTCAGAAATTCGACTAATTTAGTCTCATTTAGGACCCTTTGGACTACCCTTTCTATATAGTGGGATACGTGTGCAACTCGATATTTGTCCAAATTCTTCTAGAGAATTTCATCCTAAAAGTTAATTTTTCCAAAAATAATTTTTTTTTCAAATTCGATTTATTCAAATTCCAAAATTATTTCAGAAATTCGACTAATTTAGTCTCATTTAGGACCCTTTGGACTACCCTTTCTATATAGTGGGATACGTGTGCAACTCGATATTTGTCCAAATTCGTCAAGAGAATGTCATCCTAAAAGTTAATTTTTCCAAAAATAAATTTTTTTCAAATTCGATTTATTCAAATTCCAAAATTATTTCAGAAATTCGACTAATGTAGTCTCATTTAGGACCCTTCGGACTACCCTTTCTATATAGTGGGATACGTATGCAACTCGATATTTGTCCAAATTCTTCTAGAGAATTTCATCCTAAAAGTTAATTTTTTCAAAAATACATTTTTTTCAAATTCGATTTATTCAAATTCCAAAATTATTTCAGAAATTCGACTAATGTAGTCTCATTTAGGACCCTTTGGACTAACCTTTCTATATAGTGGGATACGTGTGCAACTCGATATTTGTCCAAATTCTTCTAGAGAATTTCATCCTAAAAGTTAAATTTTTCAAAAATACATTTTTTTCAAATTCGATTTATTCAAATTCCAAAATTATTTCAGAAATTCGACTAATGTAGTCTCATTTAGGACCCTTTGGACTACCCTTTCTATATAGAGGGATACGTGTGCAACTCGATATTTGTCCAAATTCTTCTAGAGAATTTCATCCTAAAAGTTAATTTTTCCAAAAATAAATTTTTTTCAAATTCGATTTATTCAAATTCCAAAATTATTTCAGAAATTCGACTAATTTAGTCTCATTTAGGACCCTTTGGACTACCCTTTCTATATAGAGGGATACGTGTGCAACTCGATATTTGTCCAAATTCGTCAAGAGAATTTCATCCTAAAAGTTAATTTTTCCAAAAATAATTTTTTTTCAAATTCGATTTATTCAAATTCCAAAATTATTTCAGAAATTCGACTAATTTAGTCTCATTTAGGACCCTTTGGACTACCCTTTCTATATAGTGGGATACGTGTGCAACTCGATATTTGTCCAAATTCGTCAAGAGAATGTCATCCTAAAAGTTAATTTTTTCAAAAATACATTTTTTTCAAATTCGATTTATTCAAATTCCAAAATTATTTCAGAAATTCGACTAATGTAGTCTCATTTAGGACCCTTTGGACTAACCTTTCTATATAGTGGGATACGTGTGCAACTCGATATTTGTCCAAATTCTTCTAGAGAATTTCATCCTAAAAGTTAAATTTTTCAAAAATACATTTTTTTCAAATTCGATTTATTCAAATTCCAAAATTATTTCAGAAATTCGACTAATGTAGTCTCATTTAGGACCCTTTGGACTACCCTTTCTATATAGTGGGATACGTGTGCAACTCGATATTTGTCCAAATTCTTCTAGAGAATTTCATCCTAAAAGTTAATTTTTCCAAAAATAAATTTTTCTCAAATTCGATTTATTCAAATTCCAAAATTATTTCAGAAATTCGACTAATTTAGTCTCATTTAGGACCCTTTGGACTACCCTTTCTATATAGTGGGATACGTGTGCAACTCGATATTTGTCCAAATTCTTCTAGAGAATTTCATCCTAAAAGTTAATTTTTCCAAAAATAAATTTTTTTCAAATTCGATTTATTCAAATTCCAAAATTATTTCAGAAATTCGACTAATTTAGTCTCATTTAGGACCCTTTGGACTACCCTTTCTATATAGAGGGATACGTGTGCAACTCGATATTTGTCCAAATTCGTCAAGAGAATTTCATCCTAAAAGTTAATTTTTCCAAAAATACATTTTTTTCAAATTCGATTTATTCAAATTCCAAAATTATTCCAGAAATTCGACTAATGTAGTCTCATTTAGGACCCTTTGGACTACCCTTTCTATATAGTGGGATACGTGTGCAACTCGATATTTGTCCAAATTCTTCTAGAGAATTTCATCCTAAAAGTTAATTTTTCCAAAAATAATTTTTTTTCAAATTCGATTTATTCAAATTCCAAAATTATTTCAGAAATTCGACTAATTTAGTCTCATTTAGGACCCTTTGGACTACCCTTTCTATATAGTGGGATACGTGTGCAACTCGATATTTGTCCAAATTCGTCAAGAGAATGTCATCCTAAAAGTTAATTTTTCCAAAAATAAATTTTTTTCAAATTCGATTTATTCAAATTCCAAAATTATTTCAGAAATTCGACTAATGTAGTCTCATTTAGGACCCTTTGGACTACCCTTTCTATATAGTGGGATACGTGTGCAACTCGATATTTGTCCAAATTCGTCTAGAGAATTTCATCCTAAAAGTTAATTTTTCCAAAAATACATTTTTTTCAAATTCGATTTATTCAAATTCCAAAAATATTTCAGAAATTCGACTAATGTAGTCTCATTTAGGACCCTTTGGACTACCCTTTCTATATAGTGGGATACGTGTGCAACTCGATATTTGTCCAAATTCGTCTAGAGAATTTCATCCTAAAAGTTAATTTTTCCAAAAATACATTTTTTTCAAATTCGATTTATTCAAATTCCAAAAATATTTCAGAAATTCGACTAATGTAGTCTCATTTAGGACCCTTTGGACTACCCTTTCTATATAGTGGGATACGTGTGCAACTCGATATTTGTCCAAATTCGTCTAGAGAATTTCATCCTAAAAGTTAATTTTTCCAAAAATACATTTTTTTCAAATTCGATTTATTCAAATTCCAAAATTATTTCAGAAATTCGACTAATGTAGTCTCATTTAGGACCCTTTGGACTACCCTTTCTATATAGTGGGATACGTCTGCAACTCGATATTTGTCCAAATTCGTCTAGAGAATTTCATCCTAAAAGTTAATTTTTCCAAAAATACATTTTTTTCAAATTCGATTTATTCAAATTCCAAAATTATTTCAGAAATTCGACTAATGTAGTCTCATTTAGGACCCTTTGGACTACCCTTTCTAGATAGTGGGATACGTGTGCAACTCGATATTTGTCTAAATTCGTCTAGAGAATTTCATCCTAAAAGCTACATTTTTCAAAATACAAGTAAATTTGACTGTTAAGTGCTTAACAGTGGTCTGTTGACTGTAACATTATCAATGTTAACAAATATGGTTTTTGTCTTTGCTACTCAAATTCGAATTTAACTTCACACACATGCATCAACATTGCATCCGAAATAATCAGCAGCGTACTACATTTGTAAAATGAAGTAGAAGTGAAATTTTTATTAAGTTTGTGTTCTAAATTTTGTGAAAATGTCATGAAAAGTAAAATATAATTGTCAATTTGGTTCATCGTAGAATAAAAGTTTCACTAATTTTCTAGAACGCCTTGGAATTGGCTACTATGTCGAATTGAAAACGTTATAAGTTTCACTTTGTAGTGGAATATACAGGCATGTTCCATCACATCATCGAAAACGAATGAGTTTTAGAGTCAATTGTTTCGTAATATTTCTGTATTGAAAAACTTTTATCACATAAAATTTAAAGATATAAAAATTAGATTATAAATGCATTAAAATGTATTTCTAAAACTGATTCGATTTCCATCACATGCCTGAAAATATGGGGGAACATACGTTGTTTTAATATTTTAAACAGAATAACTAACGAAAATTCTAAATAATTTTATACAAGGTGGCGCAAAAGTAAACTTCCGATGTTTTTTGGCTGTCACCGACTGATTAATGGTCAAACAAATAGTCAGCAATATTCCGCGTTCTGGAGCAGTGTAGCGTAAAATTATTTATTAACGTGTATTTCGCATGTGTTTACTACACAAATGTCAAAACAGAACTGACATTAGGGGACTCGCAAAATTTATAGCATTTTCTGACAGGAGGATTACTTTTGTATTTTAGTCTAGAAATTAGAAAATGTTCAATAGCAGGTATGTAAACTTTTGCCAGATTAAGTAAATTGTTTTCACTGGTAATACTGTGGCCGCCCGCGGCCGCATGCCGCTTACATTCGCCTTCTACTATACTGGTTGTGTGCAGATGACTAACATGGTGACATGAGTACAACAGTTTTCTATCTGTTAGATAACATTTCATCTGCCAAGTCACCTTAACAATCAAATTTTGATTGAAGATCCCTCCTCCTCGACACATCCGGTTAGACATCAGACGTTAGGTTACGTTTCTAAAGTTGTCAATTAAAGAGTAAAAATCCCAAAAAAGAAACAAAAACAAAATAGTATAATTACCTCTATATAATATCTATAACAAATGGGATTTCCCCATTACAAACTCAATTGCCTTAAACATAAACACATAGAAATTAAAGTAAGAACGTAGATTTTTAATTCACTAACAATGTTTTCTTTAAATTATTTATTTTAGTTATCAATTAAGTTTCTATAATTATTTATAAAAAAAATTTAAACCGTTCTCGCAAACATCTGTTTTAATTTATACCAACCAATATTTAGAAAAAAATCTAGATTAATCACAAGTGTTTTTTTTTTTTTTTTTTTTTTTTGTGAAATTATAATAGATTCTATAATTAGGTTAAATAGTAGGAAGCTGGTTTTTATTAGCAAATTTGTTATCACTTATAAC
Organism: Bellardia pandia; assembly: GCA_916048285.2. Classification (NCBI taxonomy): domain Eukaryota; kingdom Metazoa; phylum Arthropoda; class Insecta; order Diptera; family Calliphoridae; genus Bellardia; species Bellardia pandia. Next base: position 91,819,477 of record OU696531.1, on the reverse strand, counting down.
TTATAAGAAAGCAAATACAGACATTCAAAATCTTAATACAATACGTATTGAAGTCAATTAAAAAATCTATGTATGTGCCTTTTTGAACTTTTTGAGGATCCAGAGCAATAATTCTCTGTGCATATCCTAGATTCTTGTGACATATTCTTTGGGGATTGGCAAAATTAGGAGAGATTAAAGGTCCTTGAATGCTGGCCATTTTTAGAATGAAAATCAGCAACAGACGGATAACTTTCTCCAACACTTTCCGTCATTAGCGAAATGAAGATTTAAGAAGCTTTACTCCTTTTCCACGACCTAACAAATCAGACGGATTTCTATATATTTAATATATATCTTGTGAATTTGTGTTAAGTTAAACTAGTTTAAACTAGGTTTACAGCTAAATGCCAGTTTAACCAAATTTGCTTAAGAATCTCTTTAAGTTTTTCCAATAGGTAGTAATCCTCAATATATTATTAATTTAAACAAAGTTTAAAGCAAAAATTAATTTCCTATTTATCCAAGTTCATCAATTAGTTGATTTAAGTCAACTATTCAACAGTCAATCTTATAAAAGTTTATAATTTTAACTTAGTTTAGATCCAAACTTAAATTTTAACAAAAATTTAGTAAATATTTTAGCTAGTTTTTTTATTAATGATGTTTTTGTGATATTTTCGTTAGGTAAACTTGCTACTGTTAGTAGTTTAAACTAAGCTTAATTCTAAAATTAAAGTTTAACAAAAATTCAACAAACATTTTGTCTAGTATTAAAATTAATGTTATTTTAGTGAAATTTTCATTAGCTAAACTTGCAACTGTTATGACCGAATTCTCGGTCATTAGTTAACCATTGGTAAACTAAAATGCTAACTATTGTTTAACTATTACTTGTTATTCTTATGGCAAACTAAGCATTGCGAATAAAGAATCATTAGTTAAGCCTTTGTCATTAGCTAACTAAAGACTGTGAATTCGGCCATTAGTAGTTTAAACAAAGTTTAATAACAAAATTAAAGTGGTAAGTGAATCTACTGGTCCTGGCGCCTTTTCTCCCCTTTTAAGCATTTTTCCCCTTTTAAGCTTTTAATTGATTGTTATGCAGCGAATTTTGACGAAAGATTTGCATCTTCATGCATACAAAGTTCAATTGACTCAGGAACTGAAGCCAGCTGAGCATGGACAGCGGGAGTTCGTTAATTGGGTATTGGAGAGACAACATGAAAATGCTGATTTTGCCGATAAAATCATTTTCAGTGACGAGACCCATTTCCATCTTGATGGCTTCAATAGGCAGAATTGTCGCATTTGGGGTGAGGAAATTCACGAGAAGCAAATGCATTCTCAACGTGTCACTGTGTGGTGTGGTTTTTGGGCTGGAGGAATCATTGGACCCTTTTTTTATGAAAATGAGGCAGGTCAAGCGCAAACAGTCAATGATGTTCGGTTTCGAGAAATGATAACCAGTTTTTTCTTGCCTAGACTTGAAGAAATGAATGTGAAGGGTATGTGGTTTCAACAAGATGGCGCCACATGTCATACAGCCAGAGAAACAATTCAATTGCTGCATCGGTCATTTCCCGGTCGTGTTATTTCGCGTTTTGGAGACCAGAATTGGCCACCTATATCGTGCGATTTAACACCTTTAATTTTTTTTTTTCTTTGGGGTTTTTTGAAGTCGATGGTTTACGCGAATAAGCCGATGACGACTCAAGCCTTAAAAGAGGAAATTGGACGTTGACTTAATGAAATGCCGTAGCATTTATGCAAAAAGATCATTGAAAATTTCATTAAAAGATCGCGTGTGTGCCAGCAAAGCCGCGGCGGCCATCTGTACGATGTCTTGTTCCATACATAACCTCATTCTGTCTACTTTACGATATAATAAAGTTTCACGATTTTTTTTTAAATATCTGTGTTTTATTTAAAATTTAAAAATTGCGTTCTAGTTGGGATATATAGCAAATAGGCAAAGAGTTGTCATTGCGGATAACAACTTGCGCTTAAATACTAACCCAGTTGTTGTACTTGATTGGTATTAAATCTTTACATAGTTATACTCAGTATGATGCAAATGCTTCCTTTGTGTTAACAATGCAGAAAATTACACTCAATCTTCCATAAAACTTGAATCATTCAAGAACTATCTACATTGAAAACTCCCTATCTTTTCATCCTGTATAAATTTTTCTCCTGTATCCAATTACATAATAATTCTTCACTTAATGACAAAGTCTAGAGTCACCAGCCTTTTCTATTGTTTTTCATCTACCAATGCATATTTGTTAAATAAATTTTAGTTCCGCCCAACTAATACAGAAAGAGAGAAGAAGTTTTCATATATGTTTTTGAGAAGATTGCATCTTATTTAATAGGAACTTCCAATTACTACACGGCAAGTGCTACAAATAGTGAGTGACTATAGTAATCCATCCATGATAATATCATGAAAACAAAATCTGTTTAGCATATAAAAAAATTTCAATTAATTTTAAGAAACTGATAAAAAAAAAATAACAATTTTACCAGGATACACATTGAAGGCGCTCACTGACAAACCGACGCGACGTGGATACTTATTGGCCAGTGATTATCATATGTACTTTAACAACTTTTACGGATTACTTTCCAATTAACCACATGTAACAAAATTTCAGAATTATCTCCGTATATTTCTCTTGCAGATTTTTCCATAGATTGACAACCCAATCTTTGAAAATTTTTAAGTTTCAACTTAAGAAAAGATGGACTAGTGAGAACCAAGTTAGCTAAGGACAAATTCATCACTTTTATTACACTAGAATCCCATTTAGAGACCTGTGCCGGTTGAGACGAGCCATTGAACATTTTAAATCGACTTGAAAATAGTCGCCGCTATTAATACTGCTAGTAATTTCAATAAATGTTCGCAATTGCAGTTTTAATTGTAGAACAATTTGTCGTTAGCCGGTAGACAACCGATTTTGAGCCGTCGCCGACAATCTTTAGAATCAGGCGCAGCCGCCGTCAAATTTGACCAGCGCAGCCCAGCTCTCTGATCCCGATAACCACCAAATCTTGGTATCATTAATTTATTCTTATAATCACAAAATATTTACATATAACATTACAAAATATTTAACACGCACGAAAGATTTTTAAGTTAAAAATTCACTTAAAATGCGGTTCTTAGAAATTTTCCATTAAAAATTTTAATTTTTTTGATAGAAAATTTCATCATTATAAACAGAAATATTGCTAAAATTTATGTATTTATTAATACAAAATTAAAATTTTAAAAATTCTCGAAAATTTTTCACTAAAAATACGAATGTTTGGTCACACTGTTTGCCATTATTTGACACTTTTAAATAAAACTTTTAATTTAAGTTTAAGTATTTATAAATATGTTAAAAAAATGGATAAATTTAAGCAAAAGAACATAAGAATTAATTAAATCTAAGCCTTAATTTTTAGCATATTATAAAAAACTGCCCGATTTTAAATGAATGTTACAAAACGTTAAACAAATGTATAAAATATTTAAAATGTTATAAAGTTATATTTAACAATTTAAAATATGTATTAACTTCCAATATGTAATTATCGAACATATTCCACTAAAATTTGTATCGTATTATTTCACTATTTTCATTTAAACTCCTGAATAAAGTTAAAATTTTCGATAACATTTGAAAATGTTTGCTAAATTTAAGCAAAATTCACAATAAAAGACCTTTGAATTAAATAATAATTGATTAAATGGTAATTATAAATAAAAAATCACTTGAAAACATCAAAAAAACATGTGTGAATGCAAGCAAACAAAAAACTATACATAAATATGTACATATGTAGGTATAGAGAACTATTTACAAAAACAATATATGAAATAACGACAAAAAAAAAACAATGTCATTTGCAACGTCGACCGAGGCAGAGAAGTAGAAAACAAAACACACAGGTATAAAATTGTAAAGAAACAATTGAGAAATAAAAAAAAACTACACTGTTACAGTAGATTAGAAAGAAAGATAAAATTAAGCAGAAAAACAAATACCTATTTATTAAAGATAATTAAGATTAAAAGAAAATTATATGAAAAGAAAGAAAAGAAGTCCATGAAAACACTTACCTTTTGCAAAATTTGTGGTAATTAAATATTATTGTTGAGGAAAATCCTTTTTTAAAGCATAACCCCCTTTGATTAGGGGGTTGTAGAGTTGAAAATTAAGTTAAACTTAAAAGTGAAGTAACATTAATAACATAAACTTAGTTAAAAAACCCACAACACATAGTATAGGTATGTACTTGTTTGTTAAACATTTTTGTCTGTGTTTTAAAAGAAGTTTCACCACTTTCTTTTGCTAGTTTTTGAGGTTTTTTTTAGCGGGTTTTTTTTATTACATTTGTTGTTTTTCTATAATAAATGTTGTTGGATTTATTATGGGTAGAAGACGAAGCAGCAATAAAAAAAAACGTAGTTAATATTGTATGGATGAGTAAGTGTGAGTGTGTGTTGTATATATTTTTTTTTAATCAACTTGTTTTTTTACGGGTATGATATTGTTGCTGTTGCTTGTTGGTTGGCTGGCTGGTTGGCTGTAAAGCAACAACAACTAACGATGATGTATATGAAACAAAAAGGAAACCAGTATTTTCTTCTTTCACTTGAGTTTTATTTGTTGTTTTTTTTTTTTTGTATTTTGCCGTTTGATTTACTTGTTTTTTTGTTGTTTTAAATATTTTTTCTTTTACAGTGTGAGAAATTTAATTTCTTCTTTGAAAAATTTTAGCTATTTATGGTTTTCACTTTAAAAAAAATTATGCATGTTAAAGATTTGGTATATTTTGTTTTAAATTTTCTTAATAACTTAAATATATGTTAATAGTAGTTTTTAAGTGTTTGTAATTGATAAAATTTAAATCATTTTTTATTAAAACTCTTAAGAGATTTTTGAAACACATTTTGTTATTTAAGAAATTTCTTTGCCTTGTTAATTTTATAAACACTTGTTTGCTTAAATTTTCTTTTCAATTTTATTACTATTATTAACTTTTAATTAAAATAAAACACTTTTCAATTTGTTTGCATGATTAAGCAAAAATTATGTTATAGAAATTTCTTTTCTTTTATTTAAAAAAGAAACGGAACACGAAGAAATAATTTTTTACTTTTTTCAACGAAATCACTTTAAAAGCACATCTTATAAAGACAAAAAGAAGAAGCAGACTAAATATTTTGACGTCTCGGCCCGTTAATTTTTTTGTATGTTATTGTTGTTGTTGTTTTGGCTGTTTCTTCTTGTTTTTTATTTGTATTAATAAAAAAGGAGACAACGTAAACGTCAAAGCTGAAATGACGTTAACGTCCCTGAAAGCAGAGAACAAAGAAATAACTTTTTCTTCAACAAAACACACTATTTTTATTTATTTATTAAAATTCACTAGTTTAACAAATAATATGTAATTATTAATTTTTTTTATTCATTCTCTCTTCCTTTTAAACTACAATAATTTCCTTATAATTTAATTTTATTATTATTAACAAACACACTTTTTATGAACGACATTGAGAGGTGTTGGTTTTGTTGCTTTCAATACCATGTATGTGCTTGTGCATGCAAAAAATATACATCAAAACGTTCTTAAAAATGATTTCTTTTCCTTTATTTCTGTGCAATTTTTCTTTTTTCCTTCCTCACTCACTCTATGTACAATTTATATATTTTTTATAACTTGTGTTTGTTGCTCTGCTGTTATTTCGTTGGTTTTTTTTTGTGTAATTTCTTGTTCTCCTTGTGTTTTTTTTATTTGGCCTACTTTACCAGAAAATTTCCACTTTTCTTATTACAAATCACAACATTTTCTCACTAAATTGTTATTATTTTAAATTTAGCTACTATATTTTATCAAAACTATTATAGATTTATAAAAAACATCACTTTATATATATTAAATATTCGGTTTTAAAAAAAATTTCTTCATTTTTTGTCTCAAAAAATAATCTTTTCTACATTTTTTCACACAAACACACAAAAAAAAGTAACGAGACGACGTCTCTACGACGTGTAGAAAATGAATGAAAAAATGTACATAGGTGCTTAACATGGGTTACCATTAAATACTAATTTTGTACGTGAAAAGGTACTGTTTTAAAATTTTTACTAATTTAATACTTATTTATTAAAGAAATATTAATTTTTTATTAAATACTATACTTGTTGATCTAATTTCTATTGTTATGTTTAAAATTAGCTTAGAATTAACAGAAATTTTTTAAGCTTTCAAATATAATCCACTTTATAACAACTGTGATATATTTACCTATATAGGGTTGCATGTTGTTGGATCGACATAAAGAAAACAACTATTATCAACCGCACTCCAACAACATTTTTTTCTTTTACGCACGTGTTTACATGTGCACAATAAAAACAAACAAAAAATGTAAACAAAACAAAGATAAAATTCGCTTATTACCAACAAGTCAATTTTTAACGAATTTTAAAATTTTAAAGAACCACGGACAGAGAATCCACTCAGGAACCTAATTTTGTGGTGCCAACGTTATAAATTGTAGTATTTTTTAAAAAAATAGGGTTTCAAAATCAAACCTAAAATATCAAGTTTCATTTGAATATTTCCAGTTATTTTAGCGGTTTTTGAATTTTGAAAACGGATTTCAATAACCTGTAACTAGGGTATTTTGTAATTCACAACTGTCACTTTCGAAAAATTCGGCGTTTATAGGGTATTCCATTTCAGAGTAAAAAAAATTTAAAAAAGGTTGTTACTCTGTAAATATTTCAAATTGAGCGGTTTACGCAATTTGAAAGCGGATTTCAATAGCCCCCAACTAGGGCTATTAAAATCCAGGAATGTCACTTTCGAGAAATTAGCCGATTATGGGGCATTCCATATCAAAATAATTTTTTTTTTAAATTTTGCAAAAAGGTTGTTGCTCTGTAAATATTTCAAATTGAGCGGTTTACGCATTTTGAAACCGAATTTCAATAGCCCCCAACTAGGGCTATTAAAATTTAGGAATGTAACTTTCGAGAAATTAGCCGATTATGGGGCATTCCATATCAAAATAATTTTTTTTTAAATTTTGCAAAAAGGTTGTTGCTCTGTAAATATTTCAAATTGAGCGGTTTACGCATTTTGAAAGCGGACTTCAATAGCCCCCAACTAGGGCTATTAAAATCCAGGAATGTCACTTTCGAGAAATTAGCCGATTATGGGGCATTCCATATCAAAGTAAAAAATTTTAAAAAAGTTGTTGTTGAATAACTCTTTCAAATTGAGCGGTTTACGCATTTTGAAAGCGGATTTCAATAGCCCCCAACTAGGGCTATTAAAATGAAAGAAAAAATGTACATAGGTGCTTAACATGGTACCATAAATACTACTAATTTTGTACGTGAAAAGTATGTTTTTTATTTTACCGCTTTAGCGCCATCTACACGGTGTTTTTTTACGAATTTTTTTTTGTCTAAAAATAGAATCACAAAAATTCCCATATTCTTTTTTCTAAAAAAGTTCGCATAAATAGGTGTTGTTTTTCAAAACACAACCAACGCACACAAAAAAGGACGACGGTCGCACTGAGGACGTGTGCGGAGCGGAGCGGCGACGGAAAAAAAACCTGACACCGACGGACGACGACACACGCTCTGTGACCAGGAAGAAGTTTGTGGAAGAAGAAGGAAGAAGGATTGACGAATAGTCGGACGGACGGTATGGTGGGGGGGGGGGGGGGGGTGACCGACGGCGGAAAATTTTTTTTCTGTCATGTGGTGAAAAAATCGTGGTGAGTAAAAAATCGTGGTGAGTAAAAAATCGTGGTGAGTAAAAATCGTGGTGAGTAAAAATCGTGGTGAGTATAAAAAATCGTGGTGAGTATAAAAAATCGTGGTGAGTTTTTAGAAATTCACCACAAATTCCGTTATTCCAAATTTTTCAAGGTCATTGAAAATTTGTCATCCTAAAAGCAGGCAATGGATTTGCAGTTTACAGTTTTACGGGGTGGTTGCTGAATTAGCTAAGAAGAAAGAAACACACCACCTTATTTATATTTATTATGTATCTAGAATTCTATCTATCAGATAAATTATAGTATATTTCTATAAAGGCTTATAAAGCTTTATAGCTTAGTTTATTTTTTTATAGATTGTGCTTTTGCGCATGTTATCTAAAAATTGTTATGCATTGTTGGCGGTTTTGAAGTAAAAGTTAGAAAAATACACACACACAACTAAACTAAAAAAGAGAGAAATAAAAGCATTTATTTTTTGGTGGCCGGCCCAACGTGCAGCCTTTTTCCCTCTCGTCCGCCCCGTTCCGTCCGACCCGTTTTTTATTCTTCTTTCTTTCATCTCCTGTCGTCGTCAACGCTGCCTGCATACCCATCCGTCGTGCTTGAGAAAAAAACTCGGGTTAAAAAAAAAGTATAGGAATTTGTTGGCGAAAATTTTGTCATGTCTAAAAAGTGCGTGCGCCTTCTAGTTAGCACAATTGACAATACTAATTTCTCGAAAGTGCCATTCCTGGATTTTAATAGCCCTAGATGGGGGCTATTGAAATCCGCTTTTAAAATGCGTAAACCGCTCAATTTGAAAGAGTTATTCAACAACAACTTTTTTGAATTTTTTTACTTTGATATGGAATGCCCCATAATCGGCTAATTTCTCGAAAGTGACATTCCTGGATTTTAATAGCCCTAGTTGGGGGCTATTGAAATCCGCTTTCAAAATGCGTAAACCGCGCAATTTGAAATATTTACAGAGCAACAACCTTTTGCAAAATTTAAAAAAAAATTTATTTTGATATGCAATGCCCCATAATCGGCTAATTTCTCGAAAGTGACATTCCTGGATTTTAACAGCCCTAGATGGGGGCTATTGAAATCCGCTTTCAAAATGCGTAAACCGCTCAATTTGAAAGAGTTATTACAACTTTTTTGAAATTTTTTACTTTGATATGGAATACTTCATAATCGGCTAATTTCTCGAAAGTGACATTCCTGGATTTTAATAGCCCTAGTTGGGGGCTATTGAAATCCGCTTTCAAAATGCGTAATCCGCTCAATTTGAAATATTTACAGAGCAACAACCTTTTTGCAAAATTTAAAAAAAAAATTTATTTTGATATGGAATGCCCCATAATCGGCTAATTTCTCGAAAGTGACATTCCTAAACTTTAATAGCCCTAGTTGGGGGCTATTGAAATCCGCTTTCAAAATACGTAAACCGCTCAATTTGAGAGAGTTATTCAACAACAACTTTTTTGAAATTTTTTACTTTGATATGGAATGCCCCATAATCGGCTAATTTCTGGAAAGTGACATTCCTGGATTTTAATAGCCCTAGATGGGGGCTATTGAAATCCGCTTTCAAAATGCGTAAACCGCTCAATTTGAAAGAGTTATTACAACTTTTTTGAAATTTTTTACTTTGATATGGAATACTTCATAATCGGCTAATTTCTCGAAAGTGACATTCCTGGATTTTAATAGCCCTAGTTGGGGGCTATTGAAATCCGCTTTCAAAATGCGTAATCCGCTCAATTTGAAATATTTACAGAGCAACAACCTTTTTGCAAAATTTAAAAAAAAATTTATTTTGATATGGAATGCCCCATAATCGGCTAATTTCTCGAAAGTGACATTCCTAAACTTTAATAGCCCTAGTTGGGGGCTATTGAAATCCACTTTCAAAATACGTAAACCGCTCAATTTGAGAGAGTTATTCAACAACAACTTTTTTGAAATTTTTTACTTTGATATGGAATGCCCCATAATCGGCTAATTTCTGGAAAGTGACATTCCTGGATTTTAACAGCCCTAGATGGGGGCTATTGAAATCCGCTTTCAAAATGCGTAAACCGCTCAATTTGAAAGAGTTATTACAACTTTTTTGAAATTTTTTACTTTGATATGGAATACTTCATAATCGGCTAATTTCTCGAAAGTGACATTCCTGGATTTTAATAGCCCTAGTTGGGGGCTATTGAAATCCGCTTTCAAAATGCGTAATCCGCTCAATTTGAAATATTTACAGAGCAACAACCTTTTTGCAAAATTTAAAAAAAAATTTATTTTGATATGGAATGCCCCATAATCGGCTAATTTCTCGAAAGTGACATTCCTAAACTTTAATAGCCCTAGTTGGGGGCTATTGAAATCCACTTTCAAAATACGTAAACCGCTCAATTTGAGAGAGTTATTCAACAACAACTTTTTTGAAATTTTTTACTTTGATATGGAATGCCCCATAATCGGCTAATTTCTGGAAAGTGACATTCCTGGATTTTAATAGCCCTAGTTGGGGGCTATTGAAATCCGCTTTCAAAATGCGTAAACCGCTCAATTTGATATATTTACAGAGCAACAACCTTTTGCAAAATTTAAAAAAAAAATTATTTTGATATGCAATGCCCCATAATCGGCTAATTTCTCGAAAGTGACATTCCTGGATTTTAACAGCCCTAGATGGGGGCTATTGAAATCCGCTTTCAAAATACGTAAACCGCTCAATTTGAAAGAGTTATTACAACTTTTTTGAAATTTTTTACTTTGATATGGAATACTTCATAATCGGCTAATTTCTCGAAAGTGACATTCCTGGATTTTAATAGCCCTAGTTGGGGGCTATTGAAATCCGCTTTCAAAATGCGTAAACCGCTCAATTTGAAATATTTACAGAGTAACAACCTTTTTTAATTTTTTTTACTCTGAAATGGATTACCCTATAAACGCCGAATTTTTCGAAAGTGACAGTTGTGAATTACAATAGCCCTAGTTACAGGTTATTGAAATCCGTTTTCAAAATTCAAAAACCGCTAAAATAACTGGAAATATTCAAATGAAACTTGATATTTTAGGTTTGATTTGAAACCTTATTTTTTTAAAAAATACTACAATTTATAACGTTGGCACCACAAAATTAGGTTCCTGAGTGGATTCTCTGTCCGTGGTTCTTTAAAATTTTAAAATTCGTTAAAAATTGACTTGTTGGGTAATAAGCGAATTTTATCTTTGTTTTTTTTTGTTTACATTTTTTGTTTGTTTTTATTGTGCACATGGTAAACACGTGAGTAAAAGAAAAAAATGTTGCTGTTGCGGTTGATTTTGCACTTATTTTTCACATACGCGAAATAATAATGAAAAAACGTAACACCCTGCAGAAAAAATAACTAACTGCACCACAACCAGATGTCGCCCTGGCATAAGAGATTTTTTTCATTAAAAGCTAAAAAATCGCTAGACGTGTTATATGTGAGTTTAATCTCCGGATTGTCAACACTGATTGGGAGTAACTTATCATGGTGACTCTATAAAAGCGGCACGTAATTGACAATTTAGTGTTTTTCATATCTGTTCTTCTATTTGACCGGTTCGTAGTCCAAAGGCAGCAAAAACAATAAATAAAGAAAATATAAAAAACTGATAAAATACCAGTAGCGGAAAAGTGCTTTAACATACATATTTTTTTTCCTAACACAATAATTTTAAAATTGTAATCCATTTTTAATAACTTTTCACTTTCTATACTATTTTATACAGATAAATAAACAATAAAACAACAACAAACATGTCTCGCGATAGTGCTACAAATCAATTAAATGATTATAAAAATACTTTGACCGTAAGTAAAATTTAAATTTTGTTAAATTAATATAGAATATATGTATTTATAAAGCTATAAATGAGAAATTAAAAAATTTCAAACACTGAGTGTTTGTGTTTATGCAATTGTTTCAACATTAACTGTGGCTGTTTTTGCTAAAAATTTTCCTTGGTAGAAAATAATAAATTACAAACAAAAAACAAAGTAAAAATACCTGTGAACATGAAACAGCCAATGAATTAAATAAATTCTGGCATACATTTATTTAATTCCATTATAATAATTGAACAATTATATTATTTATTGTTATCAAGTAATGGGAAAAGCCAGCTAACAACAATAGAGTATTTGCTGAAGGTTTAGCTAAAAAACAGCATACTATAATAAATGGTTAACTTAATGAAGAGAGAGATTAACACAATTTCCTGCAGTGGGAGTTGTTAGTTTAAGGAAACTTATGACTTCTAGAAAGATACTTTATGTGGTTGGTGCAATGGTTAGTGCTAAAGTTCACTTTTGTTTCTACATACATACATATGTATGCAGTATATGACTTCAGTTTTATTTAATCTTATGGAAATTTTACTTCTCTTCCAGCTGTACCTGTTGATTAAATTTCTAATCTCTTTGATAACATTTGCTATCTTTATGTTCTCCCTTAGTTTTTGTATGTTATTTTAAATGCTTTCCAAAAATTTGTATTTCTTACGCTTACGTTTTCTTTTTATTATTTCTGTTTTTATTGATTTAAATATTATTTTTGTTATGTAGTTATTTGCATTTTATTCATAAACAAATACAGGGTGTTTTTTTACAGGTTTGTTTTTCGAAAAGAGATAACACTGGCATTTTGTGGTCAAATTTGGCAACTCTAATGTCATTTATGTTCAGTTTGGTTTGCCATTTCATCATGAACAGGTTGACAAAAGAACAACGCTTGCAGATCGTGCAAATTTATTTCGAAAATAACGGTTGAGTTCGCGAAGTTTACCGCAAGCTCCGTTCATCAGAGCAATTAATTCGGTTAACCATGGATCGTTTTCGCACTACGTTTACTCTATGTGATAATACGCATCCGCAGAGACGTCGAACAGTGCGCACCGAAGAAACAATTGCCGCTGTAGAGCAAAGTGTTGAAGAGGCAGTTACCGTTAATGGAGACCGGTATAGAGCCATGATAACCGACTATTTTGTTCCCGAATTGGATGGCATGAATGTGGATGAGTTGTGGTTCCAACAAGACGGCGCTACATGCCACACAGCGCACGCCACAATCGATTTATTGAAGGAAACATTCGATGAGCGCATAATTTCGCGGAATGGACCTGTCAATTGGCCACCAAGATCGTGTGATTTGACACCATTGGATTATTTTCTTTGGGGATATGTGAAGTCGCTCGTCTACGCCAACAAACCAGAAACGTTAGGGGAATTGGAAGCCAACATTCGTGGCGTTATTGCCGACATACGGTCCCATATGCTCGAAAAAGTGGTTGAAAATTGGACCTGTAGAATTGGCTTTATTCGAGCCAGCCGCGGCGGCCACATGCCTGAAATCATATTTAAACATTAATGGCATAAAATTATCCTTCCAGTAAAGCCAAATTGATGGTCATTAAAACGATTTTCTTGTGTTTTATTTCAATTCGAAGTTCTATACCTCTCAAAAAAACACCCTATACTAAGAGAAGCTAACTACATACTTGTAGATTTTGCTTAATGCATACCTACTTGTTGCGCTAAATACAAGACAGAGCTAATGAGGTATACATTCATTGTTTATTTCTTTTGTTTATGATAAAATAAAATTATTTAAGATAGGACTTATTTTATTTAAGGTACTAGCTAAACCCGGGGTGCTTCGCTACCCCCCCCCCCTCGTCATAAAATAAAATAAAACGTATTTATATATTAACAAACATTTATTTATTTAATTTTAATGTATTTATTGCAATACTATAGGCGAGGCCATGCCCCTTTGTCCACTTACATAGTCAAGAATTTATTATTTCGTAAGAATATCCTATTGTGAAAATTTCATGACGATCGGTCCAGTAGTTAAGACTATATTACGATTTTTAATTTTTCTAAAAAGGGGTGTGGTCCCACCCACTTTTCTCCTAGTACGTATTAATAATTATGCCAATACCATATGTACCACATATCATTGACGTAGGTCAAAAAATACCCAAAATATGGCGATTTAAATTTTTGGGTTATATGGGCGGTGCCACCCCCGTTTGTACAATCGAAACTTCATATAGCCTATTATTTCTTCCAGAGTCACAGTAACATGCTGTGAAAATTTCATCAAAATCGGCTCAGCCGTTTTGGAGTCTATACGTTACATACATACATACATACATTGAATTTTATATATATAGATATGTATGTATTAACCAAGTAAATAATGAAATTATTACTTTATTATAAAAGTACTAGCTGACCGCCCCGACTTCGCTCGGTATTTACTATTGATTTGTATTTCATAGAATAAGATGTATTCACAACCTGCCTGCTCTTATTTATTTGCAAATTTGTACAGCATACTTTAGGGGACTTTTTTTTTCAAATGTTGAATTTTTTCAGGAAAAAAATCATAACTGGAGAATGGCTAGACCGATTTTGGATTTCAAAATCAACTAACCATCATCACTCCTCCCTGTACCTTCCCTAAAAATTTTATGGCAATCGGTCGAGCCGTTCTCGAGTTATGGAGTGACAATCAAAATGTACACTTATTTTTATATATATAGATATAGTCCGAATGATTTGCCGCACTTGTTATTTTTATGAAAATTTAAATAGAAATAGTTTATATGTATATGTTTGGTGGGTTCTTTTTTCAAACCATGTTCTGTTTTTTTGTTACTCCGTTTATTCTAGAGGTTAACAAGCCCCAGCTTTTAAATACATACATACTTAAAAATTTCACTAACTGTATTCGATTTAACAATTTTTTCTTTCATTTATGCTTTTTTTGAGTTGTGATTTGAACTAATTGCAGGAAATTTAATGAAGACTGTTGGCGTTTTCTCCTCTTGCAAAAATGTTACACTCACACTCTGTTTTTTTAGAGGGGGAGAATCGCACGATAAAACAGCTGACATTTGTTTTGTTTATGAATGTTTATTTGTGTAAAGAAACAAAAAAAAAAATATACAAAATGGAAAATATTACTACTTTTTATGTGCTGAAAAAATTTTGGATGATTTGTTGGATTCATCTTCATCATCTAATGATAATGAAATGATGATTTTAATAAATAAAATAAATTTTAATAAATTTTATTAAATATATATGTATGTATTTCTACTTTTGAGCTATCTGCTTCTTTAAAAAAAAAAATAAAAACAGCTGTACATGAAAAAAAGTATTACACTGTTGTGATTTTATGTTCTATTCTGACCAATCATGAATAAAAATTCCGTGTGAGTTTTTTCCCTTTTTCCATTTTTCCTATTCAAATTTAATGTTAAAAAAATAAAAAGGGAAACAACTACCACGGAATTTTTATTCATGATTGGGCTGAATATTTTGATGTCCTAGTATCCAGAAAAGATGCTTGGCATTTTAGGACCAAGCTGAATGTCGTTTAGACAACGGATAACATTTTGATGGCGGCCTGACTAAAGGTTCAATTAGTCGTGACTTAACCATAACCATAACCATAAAAAACAGCTGTTCAAACCAACCTTATGGGCAGCACTGTAAACGATTACTGCTGACTTAACATATTGCCATATCCATAACCATACATACCAATTGAATTTTGGTTTTCCCCCACAACCATAAATTGTTTAATAACTTTTTTAATATAATTTAAAATTTTGTAGTAAATAAAATGGATGACGGAAAACCTATTGAGTTGTTGCGGAACTGTCCTTATCTTTATGACAAAACCCACGCAGACTTTCAAATAGCATCACATGTCTCCAACACAATGTTTCTTACAGTAGTTTTTCCAATTTTATAGCTTCTAGCGAATGTTTTGAAATGAGTTCCATATGCTAAATACCTAGTAATTCCTTAAATTAATTTTACAAATTGTGTTTTTATTTCAAAACTTACAAAAGTGTGAGTGATATGCTCATAGTTTTGCTTTTATTTAATTCTCCACTTTTGAGAAATTTAAAAACATTAACAGCTGTTTACGGTTATGGCAGCACTAACTGTTGCCAGAAAAAAGTTACGGTTATGGCTTGGGTTATGGTATGGCAATATGGCAAAGCCACGACTAATTGAATCTTAACAGTATAAATACGAATATCCGCACCGAATACTCGATAAAACCTTATCCAATTTAGGGCCCAAATCTCAGCCTGCAAAACACTGCACTGATCAGGTAGTCTAAAATATAAAACATATACCCCCACGCCCGAATTTGATTTCGAGCCATCTGTGAAGAAGTCAAAAATTAATGAAAAAGAGGATGAAAAATATTGAAAATAGTAAAGTTTAGGAATAGAGCTACATATATTTTAGAAGAGTTAACAATCCCAAGAAATTCCATAGGAAAGACAATCTCCAGAAAATTAAAAGAGCTGTTCTCTCTCTCCAAAAAAAAAAAAAAATACATATTACTAATCAAATTCTATCACTTATAAAGCCAAAGATATACTCGTTACACAGACCGGCTTCATAACTCAAGAATTCAGTTTGAGATACTGTGGTCGAATATCTTCCCCTTGAGAGTTTAATCCAAAGTAGAACCTCCTCAATACATATAAACAACATTCCTATATAGAAAATTTGCTATAAAAAGCTGTTAAACTGGCAATTTTCTTTAAAAAATACTGTTTTTAAATACATTTTTCTATAAAAACAATTTGTAACACTAACAATTTTCTCTAGCTTTTGAAATTCAACCAAAATAAACTACATACATAGTATTTGCAACATTTAAATGGATTCAACTTTTCAGTATGAGTATTTGTATTTGCATGACTTCGAATCTGGCAAATTTAAAAGAAAAGGAAAGAAAAGTGATTAATATGACATAAGCGAACATTATTCTATAGAGCAACAGAATATACAGTATTTTTAAATAAAATACAGAAAATTTCTTGAAAGTGTGAAATAAGTAATAATAATAATGTTTCTTTTGTATTTTTACAATGTTACCAGATTTTAATAAAAAACTCAAATCCCTGAAGAAGTTGGAAAGAATACCAACGAAACGTCGGATTTAATAGAAAATGAAATAAATAATCTTTTATTTACATTAAATTAATGACCTTGAAAGCCTGCATATAGGAAACTATATAAACTATTAATAGCAAACAAAAAAAGGTCGATCAACACTTATACCAATAAGGTAATACTTTTCAATATGAATTAGTATTAAAGTAGGATCGTATAAACATTTCCATACCTGATTTAAAGGTAAATAAACATCCCGTTGTAATATTAACTGCATTACCGTTTTTAATGATATTTTTTGCTACAGTGCTATAAATGTATCGATAACTGTATAAAAAATGGCGCAACTTTGTTTATAATAAAAAAAATATTAAGAAAATGTACATTGAAGTAAAAATATTATAAATTATTTTGGATATTTTTTGTTTGTATAAAAAAAAACAAAAACTTTATTTGATTTTTTCCACTTTAATCGACATCCTTTGAAATTGTAAAATCATTGAAGGTCAATATTTGTATTGATAGCTATTTCTCATATATTTTAAAAATTTCTTTATATTTTGTAAATAACAATCAATAAAATTGCAACAAAACAAACTATTTTTATTATTAAATAATCAAGAGCAAATAATAGCAATAAAAGAGCAAATAATAGCAATAAAAACTAAAAAAATTGAAAGTATTAATCTATAAACAAGCTATATTTACAAACAATTAAGAAATACTGTATTTTAGGCAAAAACAATCAACAAACAATTATAATTTGCAAAAATTTAAAGCCATTATATAGTTTATTTAGACAATATTTAAAGTATTTATGGAAATATTAACATAACTGTGTTGAAATTATTTAAATTATCCCGACACGTCTTTACTATTCTTATAAATTGTGCAATACCAGCTGCCGCGTTTCTCTTTCATTAGCGAATACATATTAAACAATTGTTTTTTTTTATTTATTTATAATTTTGTATATAACTTATCATAGTTCTAATTTGCCATACGTGAGTATTGCAAATAAAATATTGATTTTTTTAACAATTCGTGCAGTACAGTGAATAATTATTTAATGATTCTGGCGATAAGATATGAAAAGTAGAGAACATGATTAGAACTTGTCAAATTTTGCGAGCAAATTAATACTTATTTATTATATTATATATGTATATAATTTATTTATATATATAAATTAAATTTTAATCTAAAATGTTTTGATTAGGTTTTATTAAAAATGAAGTGTAACAGTGAAATTACAAAAATTTTAGTTATCAAAAAGCCTCAAAATTTCGTATTAAAAGAAAACTTTAATTTTAATTTCTAAATAATATCTAATTCTATTTTCTTTGCCAACACAAGAAAGCTGAAAGTGTTTTATTTTAGAAAAGTACTTAAACTCTTCTTTATCAAATTTCAGTAACAAATTATAAAGATTTTAATTAAATTTTACCATAATTAATATTAATCATACGTTACAGTACTTAAAATTTTGAAATTAATTACAAAATCATTAAATTAATAACTTTCTTTACTTTTAATAACTTGTTACATGAATCATTACTTTAATTTAATTTAATTTATTGCTTTTAAGTTTTAAGTACATTTAGGTTTATTTGCAGTTAATTAACTAATTCAATTATTATTAAAAGTTAGTCATAACACATTAAATAATTTAGTATCTTTATATTTTTATTTAATTGTAAATAATTGAATAATTTCTTTAAATTCTCATTATTTTGGAATATTTGATAAATAATCATTGTGGATGTGAAATAATTACAAAACAAAGTTTAATTGTTATAAAAAAAAGAAGTTATTAAGGTCCCGATTACTCTTCACAACAATAGGTATTTTGATGTTGTATGTTGTAAATTGCGATTACGATTCACAACACTTATCGGCTTAATCGCGTGAAAAAAGCACGTTGTGTTTTAGTCGAGACAACACAACATTTTAGTGTTGTGAACGATAATCAATCGGACCCTAAATTAAAGTGAAAAGTTAAACTTTTAAATTCATTTAAAGTTATACTCAACTAGTTGAAGAACTAATGGCCAGTTTTTAACTTGATATTTAAATACGAAATTAGTTAATTTTTCCTTAAATTTAAGTTTTATTTAAATATGGTTTAATTTTTTCATGGCTAGTTTTTAACTTAAAAATTAAAGTGTGTTTAAACTTAAGTTCTGTTTAAATACCAAATTCATTTTTATAGATCATATTTAAATATAACTTAAATCAATGACTACGCCCATTTAAATACAACTTAAGTTTTTAATACTACCATATGATTTTGACAATTCTGCAAATTATGAAAATTGCGCATTGAAGTTTTTTTTATTATTTGATAAAAATATTCTATAAATAAACCCGCCGGGAATAAAAACATTGTGCTATTGCGTCATTAATATCAACTAAAACAATGAATAAACACTGAATGAACACTTAAGTTGTATTTAAATGGACGTAGTCAGTGGTTTAAGTTATATTTAAATATGATATATAAAAACGAATTTGGTATTTAAACAGAACTTAATTTAAAAAACTCTTTGATTTTTAAGTTAAAAACTGGCCATAAGTTAGGTTTAGTTAACGTGGGTCCATGTGTTTGGTCTCTTTGTGTTGCCTGAAAAGATGTGAAACAAGAATAGTGGGCTAGTAGATAAAAGAAAGTATTCCAAAAGCATTGGAATTCGCAATGACTGGTTGTCTTAGCCATCTACTGTTCCTTATAGAGGCCTCCATTTTCTCTAACTTCATTATTGATAGTTCAGAGAGATTGTTGTATTATTGCATTGATTATTGCTAGGAACTTCTCGAATGCTGTACAGTGTCAAAGGTAGTGAGAGATAATCTCCACTTCCTCTTAATTGTAGCAGTTTCTGCAGAAGTGATAATAGGGTAATCATATTCGTCTAGCATGATTGTCAAATTTGCAGTGTCCATTGATTAATGTCACTAAATTACATAGTTGAGAGCGTCGTAGACTTAGCAGATAAGTTCTGCTTCTCGATTTAACCTAGGCCAAATTAGCCTTTTATTTATGCAAATTGGTTCATCTTGATTGAGTAATCTCATTGTAAAATTTAGCAATTCGCTGTTTATATGTGTATAAAGGGATACCATATAGGAAGTCTATGTCTCCGTTAGGTAGTATGGTGTCTTTCTTCGCCAGGTCATCATCACAATACAGTTGCCCCATAAGAGTGCGACTGTCGAATGTTTCGATAACCTATTCAAGGACGCCCGGCATTCCTGGACCAAGCTAGATGTTGTGTATAAACCTGTTAGAGTTTTTAATGCAGCTTGACTATTAGTATATATATAGGGACATACCTTCCTTATACTCTGTTATATCTGAGCGAATTTGCTGCTCGTTTTATAGCTGATATTTCGGATTGAATAAAGTTACATACATTTGAATCCATTTGATTCGGAAGGTCATCATAATACCAAATTCATGGATAAAGACACCTCCTCCAACACGCTTCTCTTATTTAGAGACATCTGTATAAACGAATAGACTCGTTGTATCATGGGACAAAACCGCCGTTTCGTTTCGTTCGTAATGTAGAAACTAAAGTTTCTTGAAAAAAAGAATCTGGTAGTGTAGTAGTTTATAATACTACTGGTATGTCCATATGGTCAATGCATTCATTCGCCTATAGTATCAATTTTTAAGGCCGTAATCAAAGTTATTTTCCTGGCCATAAGATCCACTGGGATCCAATTTAATAATGTACTTTAAACTTTACAATAATCGTAGTTCATTTAAATACTCCAAACGTTACATTAATCCTGGTTCTTTCAATACTCCAAACTTTACATTAATTCTTGTTCTTTTAATACTCCAAACTTTACATTAAACGCGGTTCTTTTAATACTCCAAACTTTACATTAATCGTGGTTCTCTAATATTCCAAGATATATCAAATACTTAAAACTTTTAGAATCTAAATAGTGTACCACATACCTGACTATTGGAAGTAGTTTCGACATCCTTAGTTCCAAGAATGCCATAAAAGAATCTGTACTTAATATTTTTACACTCGTTCTGGAACTAGTTATTTTAGAACAAATTCTTAAAATTCAGCTCGGTGCTTATATTTTTCATAAGTTATTGAAATGTTGTGCCTCATCTGAACACAACGATTAGTATTATTTTTGATTTTCCTGCAAGTAGGTCAAAGTTGTACGTTCAAGGACTTGAAAAAAGCATACATGAATCATATATGTATTATTGATTTCTATAATATTAAAATATTTAATTGGGCAAACTAGTAAAAACGGCTTGCAGTTGGTTTTATATATATAAGTGTTTAATATGTCTACTTATTGGCGGAAAATAATTACTCACTAACAAAGAAAATGATGCCAATATTTAATATTTTCCTGCCTCTAAAGTTTTCCTATAATTATAAATGGTTATTACATTTTGTAATATGTTTTTGTATAATTGCTAATTTTGCAAGGTTTCCTTTGTATTTTTTTTTTTGTTTTAAATTTAAAACCACTGAATTCTTACTTTAAAAGAACAATTATAAATAATGTTGTTTTGAATCAAGACAAAGTAAATATTCTTAAAATTCAATTATAATTTTCAATGAATCATTAAATGTTTTTGTTGTTTTTATTTAATTTAACATTAACATTTAAAATATATAACTAAATAATTTAACTTATAAAGGCGTTAAATCAAACAATAAATAATTTCATTTTAAGCAATATTACAAATTATGGTTTCAATTAACAGCTGTGAGAATGACACATGTAATTAGTTTGCGTGTAATATAAATAAAAAAAAAAACTTTTTTAATGATGAGAAACAATTTGTATCGATGTTTTCATTACTGTTGTAGAAAAGACAAGTTGTGAAATTGAAAAAATATTGATCTATTCAGCGCTTAATGTTATTTGCCACTCTATTACCCACATTATTACTGTTTTACCTGACTGCTTAAAGGATACTTGGTTACCCACGGCAAAATGTCAATCCGCCATAGTGGAAACTCTATTATCGGCATAATTCTTGTCTAATTATCAGGTTTTTTTAAACACAAATAAACAGAATTAATCAGAAAAATTTTATTGAAGAGGCAGCAAACGTTTCTTCAGGTTTTTTATTATATAAATATCAGAAGCCATAGTGACGACTGCAAATTTCTTTTGCCTTTTTATACCCTACACCACAATAGTGGGGAGGGTATACCGATAGACTCAGAATCACTCCTTGAGTAGATTTAACGACGCCCGTCCGTCTGGCTGGCTGGCTGTCCATGTAAAGTTTGTGCGCAGACTACAGGTCGCAATTTTGAATATATTTCAATAAAATTTGGTACGTAATATTTTTTCGGCCCAAGGACGGATGGGTGGAAATCTGGTGGAAATCGGTCCATTATTTCACCTGCCCCCCATACAAATGTCCTCCTGAAATAGGAGTTTACCGATCATAAATTTCACCACAAAAATATGTATATAAAGCTAAATCACATCTACAAATTTTGTGAAGATCGGTCCATAATTAGTCGAAGCTCCCATATAATACCCTCTCCGTAATTCAATTTAACCTCCATAAACCTTTTAAAAGTTTTTGTATCGAGATAAAGTATAACATACATAATATTTATCTTCACAGAAATCACGACACTAGATTTTTGGATGATCGGCCCATAATAGGTAATATATCCCATATAGCGCCCATTTCTGAAAAACTGTTTTATTTATATACTGGGTGTAGGGTATCATATGGTCGGGCATGACCGACTATACTTTCTTAATTGTTATACAATTTATTAATTTTTGTAGAATGATAAGTGTTAATTATAAACATTTACTTTTTGTTAAACTTAAATACATTTGAAACATTTGCAAATTAAGAAAAATAGTAGAAATAGTAGTTTTACTAATAAACGGCTTAATGTACTCCTCCTATTTTAGTGAATGTCTTATAATGTCTTTCTCTATTATTTTATTATATTATGTGTATCTTATGAATAAGATTTTATTATTATTTAGTTGTTTTTAATCTGTTTTACAAACAGATTTATCTCATGCATATAATATACACAATTGTTATTGTTTTTTTTTATATATTTGTTTCTAGATAATATGGAGTACACACTTCGTACAAATACTACATACTCGTATACATTTTTATAAATAATATTTTTAAATTCACAATTGCACACACAAAGTCAATGAATGCATTTTATTATACATTGTATATGTATGTATACAATATATAAAACGAAAATAACAAACAATAATATGATAAATAAAAAAAAGTAACTTGCCGGCTATAAAAAAATTTTGTTATTATACCCTACCCACAATAATGAGTGTTTGTGTTGATGTTTGTAACGCCCAAATTAAAATTGTGCTTTAAATAGACGGCAGTTTGTTAGGTAATCCCCAGTTATCAAATAAAATCTTTAAATTAAAATTTAATAGGGAATGTTTATTATCATTTGAAAGAATATTCTTTGGCATTTATTTTTTTGAAGATTATGTCTAACAGTGTGAAATCACACGATATTGGTGGCCAATCGACCGGCCCAAAACGTGAAAATTTGTGCTCACCGAAGTGTTCTCTCAATAAATCCATTGATTGATGCGATGTGTGGGAAGTGGCGCCGTTTGCTGAAACCAAATGTCGCCGTGATCAAGAGCTTTAATTTCAGGCATCAAATAGTCGGTTATCATGGCACGATAACGGTCGCCATTAACGGTTACGTTCGCAGCGGCATCATTTTTAAACAAATATGTACCGATGATTCCACCGGCCCACAAACCACACCAAACCGTTGTTTTTTCTGGATGAAGTGGCAGTTCTTGAATCTCTTCACGTTGCTCTTCGTCCCAAATGCGGCAATTTTGTTTGTTTACATACCCTTTGAGCCAGAAATGGGCCTCTTCGCCGTATAAAACTATTTTATATAGTAAATCTTCAGTATAAAACTATTTTATATAGTAAATCTTCAGTATAACAGTATTTTCCATAAAAAGTCTTCAGTATAACAGTATTTCCTATACAAAATCTTTACTATAACATTAATTTATATTAAAAATCTTCAGTATAAAAGTATTTTCCATAAAAAATCTTTAGTATAACAGTATTATCTATAGAAAATCTTAAGTACCACAGTATATTCTTCAGTATAACACTATTTTATATAGAAAATCTTCAAAATAACAGTAATTTCTAGAGAAAATCTGCGTTATAACAGTATTTACCAGGAAATCGTCTTGAGCTTATAGAAAATTAAAACTTTCTACTAATACTACATTTACACCTAATTAAAATCTTAAAGAAAATTTACACTAGCGTTTACACTACTACTTTTTGACATATGGTAGGATTTCATTTTCATAATAAAAACAGCTGATTGAAAAAGAAAATAAATTATATTGTAAACTTTTAGTAACAAAAATGGAGAGACAAAAACAAATTTTATTATATTTTACATGCAGATCTGAAAAAAAAACAATCGGAATTAATATTTTTGCGTAAAAAAACAACAGCATTTGTTAAGCATAAGGTTACACAAACTTCTGCAAATGTACTACACGCTATTATTTAATTTATTTATGTTGGAATGGACACACTTAAGTATGAGAAATAAGTTGGCGTAATTTAACTAAATACGTTTATATTATAGACTCGCCACGGCTTGTTTTATGAGGAAGATGTGCCTATTATGCCAGAAGAAACGTTCATAGAAAATTTTCGAATGAGCCGGCAAACATTTCAATTGCTGTGTTCGAAGTTGATGTCAATGACAAAAACAGACAAAACAAAGAAATGTTTATTTATTTATTTATTTAGTATACGGTGTAGTTTACCGCAAATTTTTTTTATATCCCGCTCTTTTTATTATTTTTTTAAATTTATCAAATTTTTCTTGTTCAGTGCTGTATTTTTTAGTACTTTAGTATGAAATTCAGAGTTGTATTGCAAGATTTTGTGAGATGTTGCCAAAATCTCGTGACGAACTAGATTTTGTTTTGAATGGAAAATCTAGTAGAAATGAACAAGATTTCGCTCAAAATCCCTTAAGTACTAGATTTTGCGTAGGTGTAAATGTAGTATAAGTATTAATATTCTAATTTAATTTTTATTTAAATTAAAAATCAGATCATTATTAAAAACTAAGCACCTTTTCAATTTCTTCCTATATACATAAGTATGTACGTACATACATACATATGTATATTCTAAACTAAGCATACGTTTACTATTTATTCATGTGGTGAAATTAAACGATATAAAGATCAATTTTAAATAGAAAAAATGTAGTAAATTTAATTGTCATTTGTTTTATTTTAATTTGCATTTAATATACAAAATATCATTTGCTATTTATAAAACAATCCCTACCCAAACTAATTAATAAACAATACATTCTTTCTCTCTATCTGAATGTAGAATTGATAAGAAGATATAATATACACGTATGTACATATGTTGTATTTGTCAGCAGCAGAAAAAAGTCTCGGTTGCCTATGCAGTATATATGTACCTATGTACATATTTAGTACATATGTATCTATGTACTGTTTTGATGTGTTTGGTTTTATTAATTAAGTCAGTGAGAGAGCGGGGATTGACATTTAAAAAAAAATTAAAACAAAATACAAAAACACAAACAGAATTGAAATTGATAAGTTAAAAATAAAAACAATAGTGATAAAAGTGGCTTGTATTGCAGTTGCTAAACAATTTTTGAATGTTTATTTATTTATTTATTTCATTTTGTGTTTTAATGACAATACACAAATAAATAAAATATTTAGTTGTCGGTTCAGCCTTCCAAAGGTCGTGATTTTCAAAATTTTTAAGGTTTTTAATATTATTGTACTGCATTATCATTATGAGTACTGTTTTATCCTATAACGTAATTTAAATAAACAACATGGCGGAACTTTGTGTGACACCATATTTTTAAATTTAGGTTAAACTAAAAAATTATAACTGTCGTTTGCTTTTAACGGAAAGCAAAAGCCAGTACCCATGTTCTGTAACTTAAGTGAAAACTTCTCGCGTCGAAAAGATGTGAAACAAATATTCCATCGTTTCTCGAAAAGTGAGAAAATAATGGTCCCGAATATCGTTCACAATACTAAAATGTTGTGTTGTCTCGACTACAACACAACAGGCATTTATTTAAGATTAAGCCGATAAATGTTGTGAATCGTAATCACAGTTTACAACATACAACATCAAAATACTGTCGGGTCGTGAACAGTAATCTTGGCCAATGTGTCTGTAACTCATGTCGAAAACTATTCGTTAGAAATGTAAAAATATGCAACTCAAAGTCGATGTGAAATTTCAGTGTTTCACCAATAGCTGCCAGATTTGAGGATTTATCCGGTATTTACACATGCAAGTGCAAGTTCGAAAAAGTCAATACATTCACACTTTTTTACTAATAAAGGGTGTTTTTTTACAGGTTTGTTTTTCGAAAAGAGATAAAACTGGCATTTTGTGGTCAAATCTGGCAACTCTAATGTCATTTATGTTCAGTTTGGTTTGCCATTTCATCATGAACAGGTTGACAAAAGAACAACGCTTGCAAATCGTGCAAATTTATTTCGAAAATAACGGTTCAGTTCGCGAAGTTTACCGCAAGCTCCGTCCATTTTATGGTCGACATAATCGTCCATCAGAGCAATTAATTCGGTTAACCATGGATCGTTTTCGCACTACGTTTACTCTATGTGATAATACGCATCCGCAGAGACGTCGAACAGTGCGCACCGAAGAAACAATTGCCGCTGTAGAGCAAAGTGTTGAAGAGGACCCGAATTAATGGAGACCGGTATAGAGCCATGATAACCGACTATTTTGTTCCCGAAATGGATGGCATAAATGTGGATGAGTTGTGGTTCCAACAAGACGGCGCTACATGCCACACAGCGCACGCCACAATCGATTTATTGAAGGAAACATTCGATGAGCGCATAATTTCGCGGAATGGACCTGTCAATTGGCCACCAAGATTGTGTGATTTGACACCATTGGATTATTTTCTTTGGGGATATATGAAGTCGCTCGTCTACGCCAACAAACCAAAAACTTTAGGGGAATTGGAAGCCAACATTCGTGGCGTTATTGCCGACATTCGGCCCCATATGCTTGAAAAAGTGGTTGAAAATTGGATCTGTAGAATTGGCTTTATTCAAGCCAGCCGCGTCGGCCACATGCCTGAAATCATATTTAAACATTAATGGCATAATTTTATCCTTCCAATAAAGCCAAATTGATGGTCATTAAAACGATTTTCTTGTGTTTTATTTCAATTCGAAGTTCTATACCTCTCAAAAAAACACCCTATACACTCACATTTTTTCACTTGCAGAACTAGTCGAGTGTTTCGAATAAGTTTTCGTATATAATACGTACACGGCACTTGCATGCAAGTACTATGTGTATGTGTAAAGGCAGGGTTATCGTCATTTCGATGATTTTTCGTTTCAAAAATAGCAAAGTGACGATTTTTTCATTGAAAGTGACGATTTTCTGAATTATTAAAAGTTTCTATCATTTGCTTTTATTAATGTTTTTGTTACCAAAATCATTTTCTTTTTATCATTTTCTCATTTAATATCATAAATATTAACAAGAACATGACATATTTCAAAAACAAAACGAAGTAATAATAGTGTTTTTCTTAATTAGTATATTTGACAATTCAAAGCGGAAACCTTTCTCACAAACACACTTTGCCGGTAAATTGTCGAGTATTTAATTTTCTTACGTGGCAGTTTTTTCAGTTTTGTGAGAAAATCAGCTGTTTGTTTCAATTTATGGCATTTCTGTTTCATGTCACACATTTTAATCGAAAAGTTTCTCGACGCGGAAGTTACAGAACATGGGCACGGAAAAGCAAAAAGCAATGCGTAGTCCCTACCAACTTTTTATTACTACTTGTCGCAGTGTGTCATAAAAAATGTGAGATGAGACTGTTTGCATTTGTAATACATTCCTAACGCGCTAATACATTTGTAAAATTATAAACAGGAAGATGTTTAAACTTGTATCTCATGCCCTAGTTATACATTTTTGCTCTATGCAGCTCTCTTATGTTCTTTTCTTTTCATTTCTTTTATTTTTTCTTTTGCTTTTTTGCTTTCAACTCAATTTCAAAGCTGGTTTTAATAATTGTTACTGTTTCTTGGCAGTAGTTGTAATAGCTAGCAGCAGCCAGCCAAAGTTTATTGACTTTGTGTGTTGCTGCATTTGAAATACGCAAGAAAAAAAAAAATATGTATGCCACACTTCATTGCTTTCAATGAATGAAGGCTTTAGTTGTATATTTGTAGTTGGTTTTTTTGTTTAATGTCGTTTTTATTTGTTTGTTTGCTTTTGTGGTTTATAACTAATAACATTAGGTTGTACGTCCGTCCCGTTTGTCTGTCTCTTCTTAACTACGCAACTCCATTTAAGTCTGGCTTTTTTGCATCAAATATTTACATTTTTCAAACTCGCCACTCACGTTTCTCTGCTAACAGAGCCACAAAACTAAACATTCAACATTTGTTGGAGTTTTTTTCCACCTAATAGTTTATTTAGTTTAGTAGTTATTTTTGAAATCAAGCTTTTTGTTTTGTTTTTTTTTTTTTTGCAATTGTGTAATCGTGAATTTTTACATTCTTTGTTGCGTTGTACACTTCTAACATTGACTGCAAATTGTTGTACAATTGTATTTGGCAAGGTTTTTAGAAATGTAGTATTATTATGCGTTCTTAAATAAAGTTTACAAAATAAGGTAATTCATAGAAGTAGATAACTGCCTATTGAGTTAAAAAAAAAAACATGAGCTGCAAATTGCCTGTCTATAAATCGTAGTCCTTACCTTACAGAGCGTTCAATACAAATGCAGACAAAAAAACTTTCCTTTTGTGCAAAACTGCGACCGTTCAGAATTGTCACTTATTATTTTTAGTGCTTTATTTAATTAATTTTTAGAGTTTTCTGTTTTTTCTTAATCAGCTCAATCTGGAATACTCCCAAGGATTTTTTTCTCACAGACAATACATCTCTCGAGAAAAAAATCTTCCAATTACAAATTCCGCAGGACAAAAAAAAAAAAAGAAGAAAAACTTGGCATCACCGAAGTCAGCTGTTGTCATTAATTTATATACATATGTATGTACAGGGTTTTCCAATAAGGACTTGACAACTTTTTTTAAATCGATTGTAACGTGTGCTGTGTGGCTTGTGGCACCGTCTTGTTGAAACCACATGTCATCCAAGTCCATGTGTTCCAATTCGGGCCAAAAATAATCGCTAATCATTGCGCGATAACGATCGCCATTCACAGTAACGTGACGATCGTTATTGTCGACGAAAAAATATGGCCCAATGACGCCGTCGGCATGCAAAGCGCACCAAACAGTAATTTTTTGTGGATGAAGTGGTGATTCGTGAAGCACATGTGGATTTTCAGCAGACCAATAACGCATATTTTGCTTATTGACGAACCCATTGAGCCAAAAATGAGCTTCGTCACTGAAGATGATTTTGCGATGAAATTCATCATCTTGGTGCATCTTCTCCAGAGCCCAATCGGAGAACGTACGTCGACTCAAATGGTCCATCGGCTTCAATTCTTGAGTCAGCTTAATCTTGTATGGGTGTAAACCCAGATCCTTACGCAAAATTCGCCATAAAGTGGTCTTGGGGATGCCCAGTTCTTGAGAACGCCGCGGAATCGACTGATTTGAATCGTTTGCTACGGACGCCTGAACGGCAGCGATATTTTCGGAACTTCGACCAGGCCGTTGTCTCACTGGCACGACAGCATCACACAATGAATATGTAGACTCAAATTTTTGCACTAAACTTGTTATTGCTTGTCTACTAGGGCGAGAATTACAACCGAAAATTGGAGTTAACGCTCTTAAAGTTGCGGTCACCGACTCCGAATTTCGGTAGTACATTTTTATAATTTCCAAACGTTGTTCCTTCGTGTACTTTACCATAACGAAAATGTTAAGTTTACTGAAAAAAAAAGAAAGCAACAATTAGATGATCAGTGAAATAGTGCGTTCACAATTTAAATTCAGAGTTGTCAAGTAGCTATTGCAAAACCCGTTACATACATACATTTATGTATATGTACATACATATTTGTGTCTATACAAAACTAAAAGTTTTAAAATTTAATTTAAAAAAAAAAACTAAAAATTAATATGTAGCTTAAAAATACAAGTTCTTGTTGAGGATGTAGCTGCTACATAGGAACAACTAGCATGAAGATTGCTAGGAGACAGTTGATGTATGCGTCTAAAAAAAAAGCCACAAACAATGCCTGCATTGGCTTCAATCAAAGAGTGGGTTCACACTCTGCGACTTTGCTGACGTTCTCTTTTGCTGATGCTTCTAAATTCATCGCCTGTTCACATGACGAAACATTTGTTGCACTATTCTTGGGATGGGAAAAAGGGAAAAATTCCGCGGAATTTGTTATTTGAAATTGTTGAACTTTTGATATATTTTATTATTAGAGAAAATTTCTTATTATTTCGGCTTGAGTTCATTTTAATTAATAATTCAAGAAATACCATTGTAAGGTTATATTTTCTAGACAATTGGCACATTGTAATGCCAATTGTCTAGACGGCCTGCCAAGTGCGTCGTCAGCAATGTTTGTTGTCCAAGATCTACTTGTAAATAACATCTATTTATTTCATTATTATTAAGCAATAGATTTCTAGATATTAAGGATTATTGAGAATAGATTTATTTAATTTTAATTCGAATTATATAAAAAAAAATTGCTAATGGTTATATTATCAAGTCCTGAATATTTTCTAGCCGAGACATAAACCAACTCTCGAAATCCTTGATTATTATTTTTGAAAAAAAGGTTGGAAATCAGTGACAGATAGCGGGCGCCTTTAATTAAGCAAGCCTTGTTCGTTTGTAAGTCGATTCATGGTTAAATTATACATAGACGAAACTGAACATGTTTAACAGTAACACGAAAACAGCTGAGCTGCCAAAAATAGTTTTGCCAAAGAGAAAGTTGCTAAAACAATCACCTTTAGATCAAGATCAAGGCATATTGATTATATATATAATCAATATATATATATAATATGTAGCTTATATATATAATCAATATATATATAATCAATATGCCTTGATCAAGATGGATCAATAAAGCAACTTCGCACAACTGCACAGCACGGCAAATGACTGTTTAAGACATTAAACAAAAAAATTTCAAATAGGTTGTTATACTATGTTTCCACGACGACTTAAATCACCTGCTTCGCTCTCTGAATCATGTTTATGAATCATGCTGTTTACATGACCAAAAAACTTGATTCGATTTGACAGTTGTTTTTAATAAACAAACAGAATAAAAAAAAACAGAATTTACAATTTGTGGAAAATATTTTTTTTAATGGACAAAAAAACTGAGTGAAAATTAGTTAGCTTATTTGAAAAAAAAAAACATACATTCGTTCGTATTTACTTTCTTTACTTCCAGCAACAAGAAAATAATTTGCTTTGTTTACAATAATATTAAATTTTTACAGCTAGTGCAGATAAACTTGCGATAAAAATTAGAGAAGAGTGCAATTTGTCGTGCTTCGCAAGTAGATTCAATATGAATCTACTTGATTCGCTCTTAAAATTTTGTATGGTGAAGCAAGTTGTTTCACTAATGATCGGGGTGTGAAGCATGAATAGAGAGCGAATTATGTACCGTGGAAACGTAGTATTAAACAAAAAAATTATTAGGTATAGTCTCTACTTGTTAGTGGTACTTTGCGCTCGATTTTAAAACTTTTTTTTATCGACAAACGGGGCACCTAGTGGGTAAAGCTAAATCTAGTACGCTGAATCCAGCGGCGCTAACCGTTTTTTTTAGGTTAGCTCTAGTTTTCGAGATATAGCGTTATTTAAAAAATTGAGGAGCTTGCGCAATAAATATTCGCGTAAGTCAAAAACTGTTTAGATTTTTTAATTAAATAAAAAAATTTAAATACGGCAACAAAATTATCTTTAAGTAGGACTAAAATTTTTAATTTCTTTTAATCCGAGTAGGCGTTTTGGAAATAAAAAAAAATAATTTTTTGTCCTTAATAGTTTACCAGAAATCAGCCCAGAAAACTTTTTCATTTCCAAAACTACTAGACCAGTTTAAAGATAATTTTGTCTTCTTTTTTCACACGTATTGTTAAATTCTCTTTTGAACCTGGCATTTCGTTCACACACGTTTCTACTTTTTCATGCAAATCAACTTGGCGTAGAATAAGACAGAGGAAATAAGAAAATTGACTAGTACCTACCTTCTTAGCCAAAAATACCTTAAATGCCTTGAAGAGCCAGAATTGAAACGTGTGAAAGCGGACTTTTCAAAAACCTACATTATTTGTTGGTTATTGCAAACAGAATTACGGAAAAAGTTCTTATTAAATTTACAAAAGAATCATAAGCAATTAAACTGACTTTTTAAACACTTCAAATAATTTATTTAAGCTTTTTTGTTTGTGTCACTAAATTTCTTAATTTTAATGTTTAATTAAAGTTAATTAAAATAATTATAACAATATAATCTAAAGCCAATGCACAGGATTCTCTTATAAGTGATGCCATTTTAAAAAATAAACAAGTTTCTTCAAACAAGGCTAAATTAAAAACAAAAAACAACTAAAATTCTTAGCCTCTCAACGTTGTTGCCTGCATTTATTTGTAATGATTGTTAAATTAACAAATAATTTAACATATAAGAGACTAAATAAAATGTACTCGTATTTAATGTATTTAACTAATTAACGTCAATACCATAATTGTTGAAATTTCAGTTATTTTGCTTATAAAGTTAGACAAACTTACTAAATACATATGTATGTATGTATGTAGATCTGGTGTAATGAGTGCAGTTGAAATTTATACTTATGTACATATCGCACCCTAAATACAAAAGGGGTACAACTAAAAATTTTCCAAAACTGATTTTTTTCCATAAATTAATTCAGAGTGCACATCTCTAACTACTGCAAAAATTTCTTTCACATCACTATCTTCTTTAATACCATAGACAGACGACAGAGTTAATGCGCATTAAAATCTCACTAATTTGAATTAAGATTTTACCGTGACAGACGACAGTTTCTGCATTTAAACTGCATTTAGTGAACAGCTGTTTGTTTGTAAACAACTGTTTATTTATGAAAAAATTTATTTGGCATTTGGTGAAAAATCAGTATTTATTTGAAAAAAAGCTGAAATTACTTTAGCTGAAACTGCTCCATAATGCAAAAATTGTTCATGCACTAGCAACCATCAACCTGAACGTGTTGCTACATGTGGGGACCGCAGTGGGACACTCTGAAATAAGAGAAAGGCAATTTTAATTTTACAATTATCTTCTTCTTCTTTTAGAATAGTAAACAATTTGATAACATATTATTGATTTTCGACGATGTTGCCATATTGAAATAGCTAAATGCAGTATAAATTCAGTTTGATTTTGTGCATTTACGTCTAACTTAATGCGCATTAAGATGGGATAATTCACGAGTTAATTTGAATTAAGATTGTTAATGCAAATTAACTGTGTCGTCTGTCTACGCTATAACTGGAAAAATACAGTATGTATGTGTATTTTTATATTAGGTGAGTTGCTTGTGCACGATGAACTTTTTTGTCTCTCCTGAAAATTTTAGTATTTTGAGTTGTGACCCTTTTGTATTTAGGGTGCGATATGTACTACATATACATATAGAAAATACTTATTTTATAAAATACTCTAGAAAACCCCTGTGGCCATATTCAAATTATCACGTATTTTAATTAAAATGTAGAAAAGAAAACAAGGTAAATAAATAATGACTAAAGCAAAATAAATGTGTCCTGGTCGCCCGAGCACGTCAACAACCGATGAAAACATTGAAGCAGCCGCCGAATCACTATCAGAGAGGTTGCTGATGATGTTCGGCTCATGCCAAGCAATTTTTATGGATGGTTTAGGCATGAAATATGCGGCAGCGAAGACTGTTTTAAAATTGCTAAATTTTGAGTAAAAACAACGTCGCATGAACATCGCTGACATTGACATTGAAACCAAAGCCCAATCATCCTAATGGAAACGTCCAGAAGGTTTTGCTCACTGTTGTCTTCGATTGCAATGGCGTGGTGCGAAGCAATTTGTCAGAAACGCACAGAATTTTGGAAAAACAAAACCGCTGAATTTTTAATCTTCCCAAAACTGAAGACACCGATGAAAGGAAAGCGTTTTGCTACGATTGAGAAGATAAAAAGAAAAATCGAAACAGAAGCTGTTTGCGATATCAAAAAGCACGTTTCAGAAGTGTTTCGAGGATTGGAAAAAACCAGTGTTGCCAGAAAATTAATTTCAAAATATGCTAAAACTTGAAAAACTAAGTGCTAAAATGTTCTACAGAAGAAAAAATAAGTGCTAAATATTTTCAATGTAACAATACAATTCTTATTTCAAATGTTACAAATATATAAATTATAGTTTCTTCTAATTATGTTCATAACAATTGTTGACTTGTTTTAATAGATTACATTTCATATATTAATTCAAAAATTTCCGTGTTCGTTTACTTACCACACCGAAAGAAATTTAGTTGAAATATTAATAAAAGTTATTTTTTATTTCTCCAAAAGTATTTTTTGGAGTAAAATAGTAAAAATTTGTTGGAGAAAAAAAATTTTTTATCAAGCAAATTATGCTAAAAAGCATTTTCGAGAAACAAAATGCTAAATCTAGCACTGAAAGTGCTAAAATGGCAACACTGGAAAAAACGCTGGCATAAGTGTATTATATCTGAGGGGGATTACTTTGACGGGGACAAGATAGTTATTGATGAATATATAAATACTTTTTGAAAAAAAATATAAATAAAAATAACGGTTATTTTTTGATCAGACCTCGTATGTACATATTTTCAAATCTCAACGCAATTAAATTAAACAAATTTAGCAAATTAGCATTAAATAAATGTTTAATATACATATATAAAAATTACAATCCTGTTTTAACAAAAATTAAAACAAACACGTTTTGCTTTCAAATTTGTTATACTTTTTGCACTTTATATTTAAATATTTAAATAGTGCGACAAATTTGTTATTATTAAGTTGCATGTAAGACAGGTCATTGATAAGCTAGAGAGCCATACGAGTACGTCTCTTAACTTATTCTATGTAGTGCATTTTTTGTTTATTTTCCAAGCTCCATTAAAAGAAAACTAACAGAACCTTAAAAACTTGGAAAAATTTACATTTTAATACAGTGCCAGCTCGCTAAACCAAAGGTATGTTTTTTTTAACACTCAGGCAATTAATATGCCTATATATATTTGCGTTACTTTCTTTGGAAAGGGGATAGTTGAAAAAGTAAAGGTGGTAAAATAAGAAACTTTTTAATTCACAACTCTGCAATTGCGCATTATGTTTGTTTTTAGTGCAGAATTGCAGCGCCTCTGGTGGTGAGTAGGCGCATTAATGTTAAAGCTAGATTTAACATTAATTTTTTTATTTAATTATTTTACTTCGGTGGCGTTTCAATGCTATACCACCGAAAGAGGGCGCTGTGATAAATATTAGTTGTGATAGATAGAAAACTAATAATTATCATAAACTGATGTTGTTTGATTGACAGCGGCTAGGAATTGAACCCGGGCTACAAATACCAACTCATGCTTAATGATCAAATGCGCTAACCAATTAGGCTACAGCACTCTTTATGACGTATTGCATGCTCTATAGTCCGCATTGATTGAAAGCTCACTAAACCGAATTGTATATATTTTAAAATGGTCTTTTTTTTGCCTTTTTTCGTGTCTTTTTTTTTGGCAAAACTAATGGGACTAACTAGTTATTTTCTTTGCTATGTACTATGATTGCCATTGTCAATGTACCTAAATATTTGTAGCGAACAATTCAGAAATTTTTTTTTCAAACAATTCAGTTTAAAAGACAGTTAAATGATCTTGGGACTGGCTGGCCAATTCTTCCATAAAGTTTTGTTGGAATTCTCAAAGAAGGGCTTCAGTGGATAACATACCACTTTCATTGTTACAACAAGATTTGCCTGAGAATTATCGTTTTGAAGAAACCGAAGAATTTCGCATAATAACAAACTTATTTCTCCGCAATAATGACGTGCGAATTCCTGAAGACGAAATTCTTAACTTCTTGGCTTGTGTTTCATTTTCGAGTACATATAGTGAATTATAGCACATAATTACAGCACATTTAGTAATCCAAATATCTCGTTAATACGAATCAGGGCCTGCAATTATTAATTTGGATTAACGAGCTGTTACTGTAATTCAGAACTAAAAAAAAAACTAAAAAAGTTTGTTTTACGTTACAGTTCAATGTCTACGGTACCGAGAGCTCAATGCAACGTTGCTGGTTTTTAGACCCACCACCAAAAAGATGGGGGTTATATTACGATTGTCATTCCGTTTGTAACACATCGAAATAATGGTCGTAGAGTCAAAAAGTCTCCTTATAACATTCTAAGACGATCTAGTCATGTCCGTCCGTCTGTTGAAATCACAATAGAGCTTCGAAAAAAAAACATAGAATAATAAAATTTTTACCAAAAATTCTTTGATCTACCGAAATGCTTGGTATTGAAAATGAATAGGATCCGATTTATAGAACAAAATTTCAGACTACCTCGATATTTTTTTGCTATTTTCTTCAAATATAATTCAGATAATACTATGAAATTCTGCACACTCTATTTTTATTATAGAACGACAAGTGCTGTTGAAAATAGTAGGAATCGGTCCACGATTTCTTATGGCCCCCATTACAAATATCTTCCCGGAACATGGCTTTATTGTACATAAATGTCTATAGAAAAGCCGTATCTAAACAAAAGGTCTGCGCTAATAAGTTTCATGCAAAGTAAAATCTCAAAAAGATGTTTTGTTTGCATCGGTCCATATTTTCACCACAGCCTCATACAAATACCACTTTCAAATATCACTTAAATACTTATAAATCTCTTATAAAAATCACTAACAAGTCGAAATTTAACACAAGTATTCCGTAGACACGTCTAAATTGTCGTACCTAATTTATTGTGTGTTAAAGTAAATCGCTTGTCGTTATTGAGATGAAATTCAAATTAAACAAACCTAAAATAAATATAAATTACGGTGCAATATTTTATGAAGTTAGTCCCATACGAAGTGATTTGGTGCTGGGTATATAAGATTCGGCACAGCCGAATAAAAACTTTTACTTGTTAGTTTTTCGTTTTCCTTTTTTTCTACTTCTATCAATTTTTTTTTGTGAGTCCGATTTTGTAACCAAATGTCAAATGAGTCCGTGTACAACCATAGAAAAACAAGAATTGATTTCAAATCTTTTTCAAAATGGCCACTCACAGCGGAAAAGAGCAGAAATGGTTGACATTAAAGCTTCCACAGTCCTCATTCACGAAAATCAGCTTCATAACAAAGGCAGAAAGGCACCAAATAAAATTTTTATTTCCAATAAGGATTGAGGACAAATTCAAGGCTACCAACTTACAACTGGTTTCCAAAGTTGAAGCTGATACCTGTGCAAACAATGTTGCGTTCAAACTGTTCGTGGTGTCTTGCGCCAACATGATTTTAATGGCCAAGTTGCATGCAAGAAACCGTTTATAAACTCTAAAACAGACTGTGCAGGCTAAATTTCACCAGGAATCTGCATTGTTGAATCCGTTTAGATTGCATGTCGTATGTTTGGCGGTAACCAAATACAGAACTCGAACAACCTAACCTAAAGACAACAGTGAAGTATGATGGTGTCAGTGTCATGATTTTTGTCACAAAATTTCTAACAACAACGATTTAAAAAACAGCGCCGAGTAGTACCCAAAAACTAGTTGCATCTCCGCCAAATCGCCTTAAATCTGTGGTAGATAATAAAGGTCATCACACCGAAATCGTTTATATTTTTTTTATCTCAAGTTTTCGAGACTCATACGTGCCTGCGTAAATTTTTTTTGATTTTTTAGTTTTAATATACAATTTAAACAGTTTTGCAATAAATATTTTTTGTTTGTTAATCTATAATATTTTTTCTTTTAAATGACACCAATTTCTTTTTTAAGTTCCGGTTAGTTTTCTTTGAAAAAAAAATTGTTCTGCATTTTTTTGTTTAAACTTTACTAAATAATTTTTTTTCATTTCTATCTCTTACAGACTCCCCCTGGTGCCATCACCACTGGCTCTGGCAATCCTGTAGGCATTAAAGATGCCACCATGACTGTTGGTCCCCGAGGTCCAGTACTCTTGCAAGATGTCCACTTCCTCGATGAGATGTCTCACTTTGATCGTGAGCGCATTCCCGAACGTGTTGTGCATGCCAAGGGTGCCGGTGCTTTCGGTTACTTTGAAGTAACCGATGACATTACCAAGTACTGTGGTGCCAAGGTATTCGAAAAGATTGGCAAACGTACCCCCGTGGCCATACGCTTCTCCACTGTAGGCGGTGAAAGCGGCTCAGCTGATACCGCCCGTGATCCTCGTGGTTTTGCTGTGAAATTCTACACCGATGATGGCGTTTGGGATTTGGTGGGCAACAATACACCCATCTTTTTCATTCGTGATCCAATTCTATTCCCCAGCTTTATACACACCCAGAAACGTAATCCCCAGACGCACTTGAAGGATCCCGATATGTTCTGGGACTTTATTTCATTGCGTCCTGAAACCACACATCAAGTTTGTATTTTGTTCTCGGATCGTGGTATTCCCAATGGCTACCGTTTTATGCATGGTTATGGTTCTCACACCTTTAAAATGATCAACGACAAGGGTGAACCCATCTATTGTAAATTCCACTTCAGATCCAATCAAGGCATTAAGAATTTGGATGTCAAGAAAGCTGATGATTTGGCTAGCTCTGATCCTGACTATTCGATACGTGATTTGTTCAATGCCATCAAGGCTGGCGATTTCCCCAGCTGGACTTTGAATATCCAAGTCATGACCTTCGAACAGGCCAAGACCTTCAAGTACAATCCCTTCGATGTGACCAAAGTGTGGCCCCACAAGGAATTCCCCTTGATTAAAGTGGGTAAAATGGTGCTCGATCGTAATCCCACAAACTACTTTGCTGAAGTTGAACAAATCGCTTTCAGTCCTGCTCATTTGGTGCCCGGCATTGAACCCTCTCCCGACAAGATGTTGCAGGGTCGTCTCTTCTCCTACTCGGATACCCATCGTCATCGTCTGGGTCCCAACTACTTGCAAATTCCCGTCAATTGCCCCTACCGTGTGCCTGTTAAGAACTATCAACGTGATGGCGCTATGACTGTGACCGACAATCAAGGTAATGCCCCCAACTATTATCCCAACTCCTTCTCTGGTCCCCTGGAGGAAACACGCGCCAGGAATTTGCAATCTAAATGCCCCGTTGCCGGCGATGTCTACCGTTACAGCAGCGGCGATACTGAGGACAACTTCAGTCAAGTCACCGACTTCTGGTTGCGTGTTTTGGATGATGGTGGCCGCAAGCGTTTGGTCAGCAATATTGCCGGTCATTTATCTGCCGCCAGTCCCTTCATTCAAGAACGTGCTGTCAAGAACTTTTCCATGGTTCATCCCGATTTCGGACGCATGTTAACCGAACAATTGAACTTGGTCAAAACAGCCAAGATCTAAATTGTTCTTTTGTTATTTTTAAAAACTCATTGAAAATAAGTGCAATTTAAAGGCATTTTATATGTTTTTTCTGGTTGTGGGTCTCAATTTTACCCTTTTAAGAAAAAAAAAACTAAGAAATATTTTAAATTATCTCTTATTATTATTATTATTATTATTATTATTATTATTATTATTATTATTATTATTATGCTAACAAATTCTTTTGTTTGTGCAAAATTCATATTTTTTTACTTAACATTTTTAAATAAAAACTTTTTGATAAATCTATTAAAAAGGGTGTGTTTTTGTGTTATACTCGTATTAGGTACATACTTTATATGAAAACAAAATATATAAATCTATAAACACATCCTCTTTTGTGAATGAAACCATAATTTGGTAAATAATTTTGTTAAATTTGATAAACCATTTTTGATAAAGAACACTAATATTTCAATTATTAATAATTTAGGGAAATTTAAATTGTATGTAACAAACAGCCATGTTACAGAATTTACTTACGTTCGAAAGTGGAATTAATTCTGTATTTTGCTTCTATAGAAAAAGTACAAGGAACATTTTTTTTCGGAATGAAACCACTTTTAATTTACTATATGGAAATATAATTTTAAGCATTTCTAGGTTACATTTCGAAAAAATTTTCGTTTTACTTTTTCTATAGTAATTTCACTTCCGAACGGAATTAAATTCTGTGACATGGCTGAATATTAGATAATTTATAAAACTAAAGTGGTTTCCCGGTTTAACGAATTATATATCGTCAGGCCCATTCGTTATATCGAAAAATTCGTTAAATCCGGCAGTTTTGTTTAAATGTTTTTTTTTTTTTTTTTTTTTTTTTTTTTTTTTTTTATATTTATTTATTTATTTATTTCAAAAATATGCCGCAAGCCCATGGGGCCAAAATTAGCAGTACTACTAACAATTCAATAATATAAATACAATTATTTAGATATATAACAATAATTTTAAGTTAGAAGAGAAATTAAAAAGAAGTTAAGATTAAAATAATTATAATGAAGAGTCCCTAATATTTGCACAAAACCCATGATAAAACATACAAACAAAGCACTATTTAAAAATTTTTTTTTATTACAAATAATGGCACTCGTAATAATTTTGCCTGTTTAAATGTACCATGGACAGCTCGAAATAGAGAAAAAAAGTATTAATTCAATATTCATTTATAAATTTGACAAGAAAATGAGTTTGAAATTTGACAAACTGTGTGAAAATCTGCGATCCTCATACGGAATCATTGAATTCCATAATCTCGATATAGTCACGCAATACGATCGACTCATAACAATTGAGAAGTGTCTAGGTATAATAAGCGCATGCGTTCTACTAGAACTACCAAAAATAAATTTTTGTGAGAGGTAAGATGGCTTTCCATATTTAACTGTCTTATAAAAAAATAAGATTTTCCTCATATTTATATATTGGTCAAATTTACACCCTAAAATTAGTTTCTGGTATTCGGAAACATGTTCGCGAACACTTAGACCGTAAATATATCGAATTACCCTATTAAAACATCGTCGTAGTTTCAAAATATTTGTGGCAGATGTGCCCGAGTAAATCTCCAAACAATACAGGAAAAGTGGAAGACAAGTCGAAACAGCAACACGATATCTCACAGCCAATGGCAAGTAACAAGCCACGTTATAAAGGCCGCGTAATGTCAAACAAACTCTTGTAATAACAGAATTTACATGTTTATTAAATGAGAGATCATTTTCCAAAATA
The DNA here is from genome assembly GCA_916048285.2 of Bellardia pandia. Taxonomy (NCBI): domain Eukaryota; kingdom Metazoa; phylum Arthropoda; class Insecta; order Diptera; family Calliphoridae; genus Bellardia; species Bellardia pandia. The sequence continues at coordinate 91,778,324 of OU696531.1, read as the reverse complement.
ACACCCAATGTTTTATATTTTGAAACAATCTCCAAAGGAACACTATCGATTAAAATTCTTAAGTTAACATCCAAATTATTCGAAAAAATCATGACTTTACATTTAGACGGGTTTAATTCCAAAGAATTTGCCCTAGACCATTCCACTACATTATCAAGATCCTCATTAATATAGTTCTGAAACCTTACCAAATCAGAAATTTGTGAAGTGGCCAAGAGTTGTATATCATCAGCGTAAGTATAACAATTTAAAAAAGATAATCTCTGAAACAAGTCGTTAATATATAGCAAGAACAATAAGGGTCCCAATATTGATCCTTGTGGAATTCCTCTATTAAGGTACTTATATCGAGAAATTAACGTCCCTACTTGCACAAATTGCTTACGACCACATAAATAAGAATAAATAAGTCTGCAACCACACGAGCCAAACCCGTATTGATTAAGTAGTTTTCCCACCAAAATATTATGATTAACAGAGTCAAATGCCCTCCGAAAATCAAGAAATATCAAAGCACTCACATTTCCTTTATCCAAATTTATTCTTACGGTTTCAGTTATATCAAGTTTATTTATTCTAATTCATAACAAAAACAAAAAAAAATAATTAGTTCATATCACATTTAATTAAATAATTAGTTCAAACAAAACTAAAAAATGACTGGAACGTATAAATTTTGATTTTGGTTAGCGAAAACTTTCTTTACATACAAATAAATTTTTCTCTTAATCCATATTTTTCGGAAAGCGTCTCTTATAACAAAATATGCTAAAACTTGAAAAACGAAGTGCTAAAATGTTCTACAGAAGAAAAAATAAGTGCTAATTTTTTTCAATGTAAATACAAAATTTGAGTCCTAGGTAATTTCTATATAATATACCACCGTAAAGAATGCTGTACAAATCAATCTCAAATAATTACAAATAAATGAGAGTCTGTGTATGTATAGATGTTTAAAATGAATTTTCTATTAATAAAAGATTTTATGTTTTTTGCATTTTTCTCCTAAATTTGCCGTCCGATTGGGCTGGAAACACCTATTCACCGTGACCCCACACGCTGAATCCGAATATGGACTCAGAATTGTTATAGGAAACATTTTTTTCCGAAATCCCATACAAAATTTGAGTCCTAGGTAATTTCTATATAATATACCACCGTAAAGAATGCTGTACAAATCACTCTCATTTAATAACAAATAAATGAGAGTCTGTGTATGTATAGATGTTTAAAATGAATTTTCTATTAATAAAAGATTTTATGTTTTTTGCATTTTTCTCCTAAATTTGCCGTCCGATTGGGCTGGAAACACCTATTCACCGTGACCCCACACGCTGAATCCGAATATGGACTCAGAATTGTTATAGGAAACATTTTTTTCCGAAATCCCATACAAAATTTGAGTCCTAGGTAATTTCTATATAATATACCACCGTAAAGTATGCTGTACAAATCACTCTCATTTAATTACAAATAAATGAGAGTCTGTGTATGTATAGATGTTTAAAATGAATTTTCTATTAATAAAAGATTTTATGTTTTTTGCATTTTTCTCCTAAATTTGCCGTCCGATTGGGCTGGAAACACCTATTCACCGTGACCCCACACGCTGAATCCGAATATGGACTCAGAATTTTTATAGGACAAAATTTTTTCCGAAATCCCATACAAAATATTAGTCCTAGGTAATTTCTATATAATATACCACCGTAAAGTATGCTGTACAAATCACTCTTATTTAATTACAAATAAATGAGAGTCTGTGTATGTATAGACCAGTGATGTTCAGCCCATACAACAATTGTTTGAAAAATTTACACCCATTTGTTATGCTCTTTTAAAAACATTCATTCACTCGTCGTTCAGCAAGCGATGAGAACACATGCGACGGACTATCGTCATTTTTTTCAGAAATTTGTTAAGCATTGTTGTTGCTTCTTGTTGATCGAAGCACAGCAAACACACGCTATTCAATTACAATTGAAAACGAAAAATAAAAAACTGGTTTAGATAGACTTATTTTTGTTTTTTTATCAAAATAACTGTTCTAAAATTGGTTTTCGATATTGATAATTGTTATTTACGGTCCCTGATATTGTTTCATAAGGTGTTTATATTTGGAAAAAATTCTTTACTTTTTTTCTGATTTTAAGCGTTTGACAATATGTTTGCTGTGCAAAATCTCTCACAAATACATCTACATTTTATTTTTGAACATCACTGGTATAGATGTTTAAAATTAATTTTCTATTAAAAAAAGATTTTATGTTTTTTGCATTTTCTCCTAAATTTACCGTCCGATTGGGCTGGAAACACCTATTCACCGTGAACCCACACGATGAATCCGAATATGGATTCAGAATTTTGATAGGACAAAATTTTTTCCGAAATCCCATACAAAATTTGAGTCCTAGGTAATTTCTATATAAAATACCACCGTAAAATATGCTGCACAAATCACTCTCATTTAATTACAAATAAATGAGAGTCTGTGTATGTATAGATGTTTAAAATGAATTTTCTATTAATAAAAGATTTTATGTTTTTTGCATTTTTCTCCTAAATTTGCCGTCCGATTGGGCTGGAAACACCTATTCACCGTGAACCCACACGCTGAATCCGAATATGGACTCAGAATTTTTATAGGAAAAATTTTTTTCCGAAATCCCATACAAAATTTGAGTCCTAGGTAATTTCTATATAATATACCACCGTAAAGTATGCTGTACAAATCACTCTCATTTAATTACAAATAAATGAGAGTCTGTGTATGTATAGATGTTTAAAATGAATTTTCTATTAATAAAAGATTTTATGTTTTTTGCATTTTGCTCCTAAATTTGCCGTCCGATTGGGCTGGAAACACCTATTCACCGTGACCCCACACGCTGAATCCGAATATGGACTCAGAATTTTTATAGGACAAAATTTTTTCCGAAATCCCATACAAAATATTAGTCCTAGGTAATTTCTATATAATATACCACCGTAAAGTATGCTGTACAAATCACTCTCATTTAATTACAAATAAATGAGAGTCTGTGTATGTATAGATGTTTAAAATGAATTTTCTATTAATAAAAGATTTTATGTTTTTTGCATTTTTCTTCTAAATTTGCCGTCCGATTGGGCTGGAAACACCTATTCACCGTGACCCCACACGCTGAATCCGAATATGGACTCAGAATTTTTATAGGACAAAATTTTTTCCGAAATCCCATACAAAATATTAGTCCTAGGTAATTTCTATATAATATACCACCGTAAAGTATGCTGTACAAATCACTCTCATTTAATTACAAATAAATGAGAGTCTGTGTATGTATAGATGTTTAAAATGAATTTTCTATTAATAAAAGATTTTATGTTTTTTGCATTTTTCTTCTAAATTTGCCGTCCGATTGGGCTGGAAACACCTATTCACCGTGACCCCACACGCTGAATCCGAATATGGACTCAGAATTTTTATAGGACAAAATTTTTTCCGAAATCCCATACAAAATATTAGTCCTAGGTAATTTCTATATAATATACCACCGTAAAGTATGCTGCACAAATCACTCTCATTTAATTACAAATAAATGAGAGTCTGTGTATGTATAGATGTTTAAAATGAATTTTCTATTAATAAAAGATTTTATGTTTTTTGCATTTTTCTCCTAAATTTGCCGTCCGATTGGGCTGGAAACACCTATTCACCGTAAACCCACACGCTGAATCCGAATATGGACTCAGAATGTTGATAGGAAAAATTTTTTTCCGAAATCCCATACAAAATTTGAGTCCTAGGTAATTTCTATATAATATACCACCGTAAAGTATGCTGTACAAATCAATCTCATATAATTACAAATAAATGAGAGTCTGTGTATGTATAGATGTTTAAAATGAATTTTCTATTAATAAAAGATTTTTTATGTTTTTTGCATTTTTCTCCTAAATTTGCCGTCCGATTGGGCTGGAAACACCTATTCACCGTGAACCCACACGCTGAATCCGAATATGGACTCAGAATGTTGATAGGAAAATTTTTTTCCGAAATCCCAACAAAATTTGAGTCCTAGGTAATTTCTATATAATATACCACCGTAAAGTATGCTGTACAAATCACTCTCATTTAATTACAAATAAATGAGAGTCTGTGTATGTATAGATGTTTAAAATGAATTTTCTATTAATAAAAGATTTTTCATGTTTTTTTGCATTTTTCTCCTAAATTTGCCGCCCGATTGGGCTGGAAACACCTATTCACCGTGAACCCACACGCTGAATCCGAATATGGACTCAGAATTTTGATAGGACAAAATTTTTTCCGAAATCCCATACAAAATTTGAGTCCTAGGTAATTTCTATATAACCGTAAAGAATGCTGTACAAATCACTCTCATTTAATTACAAATAAATGAGAGTCTGTGTATGTATAGATGTTTAAAATGAATTTTCTATTAATAAAAGATTTTATGTTTTTTGCATTTTTCTTCTAAATTTGCCGTCCGATTGGGCTGGAAACACCTATTCACCGTGAACCCACATGCTGAATCCGAATATGGACTCAGAATTTTGATAGGACAAAATTTTTTCCGAAATCCCAACAAAATTTGAGTCCTAGGTAATTTCTATATAACCGTAAAGAATGCTGTACAAATCAATCTCATATAATTACAAATAAATGAGAGTCTGTGTATGTATAGATGTTTAAAAAGAATTTTCTATTAATAAAAGATTTTATGTTTTTTGCATTTTGCTCCTAAATTTACCGTCCGATTGGGCTGGAAACACCTATTCACCGTAAACCCACACGCTGAATCCGAATATGGACTCAAAATTTTGATAGGAAAAATTTTTTTCCGAAATCCCATACAAAATTTGAGTCCTAGGTAATTTCTATATAATATACCACCGTAAAGTATGCTGTACAAATCACTCTCATTTAATTACAAATAAATGAGAGTCTGTGTATGTATAGATGTTTAAAATGAATTTTCTATTAATAAAAGATTTTATGTTTTTTGCATTTTTCTCCTAAATTTGCCGTCCGATTGGGCTGGAAACACCTGTTTACCGTTAACCCACACGCTGAATCCGAATATGGACTCAGAATTTTGATAGGAAAATTTTTTTTCCGAAATCCCATACAAAATTTGAGTCCTAGGTAATTTCTATATAATATACCACCGTAAAGTGCAAAATTTTTTCAATGTAACAATACAATTTTTATTTCAAATGTACAAATATAAATTATAGTTTTTTCTAATTTTGTTTTAATAGATTACATTTCGTATATTAATTCAAGAATTTCCGTGTTCATTTCAGAAATTTAGTTGAAATATTAATAAAAGCTATTTTTTATTTTTCCAAAAGTATTTTTTGGAGTAAAAAAGTAAAAATTTGTTTGAGAAAAAAATTGTTTTTATCAAGCAAATTATGCTAAAAAGCATTTACATAGTTTTTAAAAATTTCAATGCATTTTCGAGAAACAAAATGCTAAAGCTAGCACTACAAGTGCTAAAATGGCAACACTGATTACCCAAGTTCAATTCTGCAATGATTTTTATACACGTGCCTTAAAGTATGCAACAGTTTATAAATAATACAGTTACTAGCACTTACAGTGCTAGTGAAAATAATGACATGTATTATTTACACAATTCTATGCATGCAATGTACTCTATGCATGCAATGTACTACTTAATAAAGCAGCTATTTAAATAATTATACCCTACACCACCATAGTAAGGAGGGTATATTAGATTTGTGCTGATGTTTGTGACGAGTCGATTTAATGATGACCGTCCGTCCGCTAGCTGGCTGGCTGTCCATGTAAAGCTTGTGCGCAGAGTACAGGTCGCAATTTTTTCGGATGGGATTGAATCTGGTGGAAATCGGTGCATTATTTCACCTAACCCCCATACAAATGTACTCCCGAAATAGGGGTTTAAATAAAAATACCGGGTTTTTTCAAAGCAATTGCCGGGATTCGGGACTTATCAACTAGACATTCCTAGTTTTAAGTAAATCTATACTTTGTACTCTTTATAGTGGAAGGCCAATGTAAGCGGCATTCGGCCGCGGGCGGCAACAGAGTATTACCAGTAAATAAAAGTTTTATTTCTTTACAAAATTATTCAAACATTTTGAAGCGGCAGCGCGGCAATATAGAATTTTGTTGTTGTTGTAACAGTAGTAATTGCTGAGTTGACAGCCCTTTGGCCGAGTGATCTCGGGTCATTCCGGTGCGTAGAACCGGCTGTCGTGGGAATGTCTTCGTCTCTCCAGAAATCAGGTTACTCACTACCCTTATTGTGTGATACTTAAAATATGTTGAACACTATATACAAAAATAAAGTAGAAGTTTAGAAATCATCAAAGTTGCCATAAGTTATTCCATTTTTTAATACTTTTTACACCTTGTACACACTAAGAAAAAATGTTTATTTAAGAATTTATTTATGTAAAAAACAAATAAATTCTATTTTTTGACATTTGCCTACATACAAAAAGTATAAGCGGCAAAAAGAACAGCTGATTGCCGCCCGTGGCCACATGCCGCTTACATTGGCCTTCCACTATTAAATTATTAAAAACTACAAATAAAACAACTTTATTTACAAAGTTTAGTTTTTTTTTAATTTTTTGTTTATTGTTTTTTCTTACTATCTTTCTTTCTTTTAAAATTTGTATTTTTACATATTAAAGTACATAAATTTTGTAAAAATATATATTTTCATATTGTTTTGTAAAGTATTGTAAATTTACATCATTTAAATATTTCTGAGTTATTTTGTTGGTTTGTTTGTATTCACTAATTCTTTAGTTCAAAATTTAGTTGTTTTATTTGTTGTGTGTGTGTGTGTCTGTATATGGTGTGTCCTTGTATATAATTGTATCAAAATAAAATATTATTAGAACAGAAATGCATCAAGTCACAAATATTAAATTAAATATTTATATTGTAGATACTTGTATGTAACATGCTTTAAAGTTTAAACATGAAATTGTACATTTTACTAAATAATGTACTTAATATATAGATATGTATGTATGCGTGTATGTATGTAGTTATGTTTTTAATTTGCCATCTATGTATATAAAACTTTTGCAATAAATCTACACAGATAAAAACATACATACATACATAAATTATTTATATGTATTTATATTTAATTTTTTCTTTGTTTTGTTTATATTAAACTTAAATGAATGTATGAAAATTAATTTTCGTTTTTTTTTGTTACTTAAAAATTAAAAACTACACATACAATTAACAAACGTACACTTTACTTTTTCTTGTTTTCTTTATAGCCATTTCTTTTTTTCGCGCAAAAGAAAATTCTTAAAATGAATTTGTTTAGCAAACTTCTTGATATTATTTTTTCTAAAAGTTATTTCAAATAAAAACTGAATAGATCTAAAATACAATTAGAAAATTCCCTACAAAAATAACAGTTTAAATGTTAAAAGAACAATATTAGAATTATAAACGATCACGAACGTAAGCAATTATTAATGAAAAAAGAAATTAAAAGTCGTTTTAATCTTAAAAACTAATTAGAATGCAGGGTGTGTGAGTGTAGCGTTTAGTGTAACATTAGCTGCTATGGGACGTGCCCAGTCGGGGAAAGTGTTGAGGTTGGGATACACAACTATGCCCCATGTTTGACAGAAAACGAACAAGACAATGATACTGATTACGGTGGGACCAATACCAGCAATAGCCTGAAAAGAGCAGAAAAGAGAAGCAATTAGATTAAAGAGAAATTAAAAAAAAAGTAAGAGTTTATATTCGCCTGTGCCGCATTTTTAATACCCACCACCAAATCACCTATTATGGAGATTTACAAGAGATTTATGCGCATTGAAGTGATTTTCGGAAATAGTCTTTATATGGGGGCTACGGTCAAATAATGACCGATCATCATCATATTGATATGGACGATTTTTATATATGTATGAACTATTTCGGTTGAATTTAAACTTAATATTGGTTGTTATACAGGAACTATACCAATTTAAGTGATTTTCGGAACTGGACTTTTATGGGGGCTACGGGCAAATATGGACCGATCATCACCATATTGATATGGAAGATTTTTATATATGTATTGACTATTTGCGTTGAATTTCCACTTAATAGTGGGTGTTGTATGGATTTATGCGCATTTAAGTGATTTTCGGAACTGGACTTTATATGGGGACTACGGTCAAATATGGACCGATCATCATGAAATTTGGCACGACGATTTGAATGTATATTTTGATTACGTTTGTTGAATTTCAACTTGATAGTAATTTTTACACAAGATTCATGTTCATTTAAGGGAGTTTCGAAAGTGGTCTTTGTATGGAGCTTTGTCAAAATTCTGGACCGATGCAAACAAAATATTGTTTTGAGATTTCACTTTGCATGAAACATATTATTGCAGAATTTTGTTTAGATACGGCTTTTATATAGACATTTATGTACCATATAGCCATATTCCGGGAAGACATTTGTATGAGGGCTATGAGAAACAGGATATGTTCTTCTACAATAAAAATAAAGTGTGCAAAATTTCATGATATTATCTGCATTATAGTTGAAGAAAACAGCAAAAAATATCTGAAAAATATCAAGGTAGTCTGAAACTTTGTTCTATAACTCAGATCCTACTGGATCAAAGACTGTTTGGTAAAAATTTCATTGTTCTATGTCTTTTTTTTCGAAGCTCTATCGTGCCAACAACAGACGGACAGGCGAACGGACATGGCTAGATCGTCTTAGATTCTTATAAGGACCAAGAATATATAGACTTTTTAACTCTACGACCATTATTTCTATGTGTTACAAACGGAATGACAAACGCAATACACCCGCATCTTTTTGGTGGTGGCTATAAAAATGTGGTTCTTTAAACAGTCTTAGTTTCAGTTTCAAAGCAATCGCGGTTCTTTAAACAGTCTTTTAGTTTCAAAGCAATCGTGGTTCTTTAAACAGTTTTGATTTCAGTCTCAAAGCAGTTGTGGTTCTTTAAACAGTCTTAGTTTCATTTTGAAAGCAATCGCGATTCCTTCAAACAGTTCTTGGTTTAAAGCAATCGCGATTCCTTAAAAAAGTCCTTGTTTTGGAATCATCATAGTTCTACAGTTAATTAATTTAAAACTTACCATATCCTTTGTACGAATATTGGCATAGCCGGCCACCAAAGCATTGGGTGGTGTACTGACGGGCAAATGGAAGGCCATACTACAAGCCAAACCAGCTGGCAGAATTAAGTACAAGGGATGAACTTCAATAGCAATAGCCTGCAAATAAATTAATGAATAAATAAATAAATAAATAAATAATAACAATAACAGAAATAAATGAATAGTAATCATTTTATACAATAGGGATTACACACGACAACATGGCACGATGAAAAAGAAAACTACTATTTAACACATGTCGTATTCCACACGCTTACCGTTTCAATCAAAACAGGCACCATAATGTTGGCAATGGCCACATTGGAACTGAATGCGGTCAATACCACGGCCACGATAATGATGACAAACAAGAGCACGGCATGTGGCAAAACTTTCAAACCAATCAAAGCATTACCAATCATTTTGGCCATACCACTGACTTTACTACCTTCGGCCAGGGCGAAACCACCACCCAACAAGAATACCAAACCCCATGGCACTTTAGATTGTATAAACTTCCAGGTGATCAAAGAGGGAGTGGTAGCGGTGGGTAATTCTTGATTTCTTGGATTGCAACAGTAACGCATAAATGCATAGTTGGCGGGCAACATGAAACACATGATCACCACAAAGATGGTGGGCATAGAGTTACGAATATCCTTGGCATTCAACCAATCGGCCCAGCCTGGGAAAATGCCGGGTTTGCGGGTGAAGTACATAACAACCATAATGATGAACAAAATCATAACTTGAATTTCGTGAGCACTCATAGGTCCCAGTTCCTTGTAACGTTGATCGATGACTTTTCTGGCCACATCGGCACCCTGATTGCCCAACTTAACCTCCTCGGCTTCTTTGCTCTTGGGACGGAACAAGCCCATGTAGTGGTACTGCAGCCACAAGAACATCAGGCCAGTGTAAACCAACATAGAGGGCACCGAATAGAACATAAAGGTGGGGAAATCCAATGTTTCGGTAGAGTTGGGGAATCTACTCTCATAGATACCCTTGAAAGTCAAGTTGGTAGCTGTGCCAATGATGGTACCGCAACCGCCCATTGAAGAGGCATATGCAACACCCAGGAAATAGCACAAGGTAACCTTGGAGGGATAGGGAGGTCTGCAAAAAGTAAAGAGTACAAAATAAATAATTGCTGCTGGTTTTTGATAACCTATTGTAAAACTTACTCTTCTTCACCATTCTTCTTGTTGTTACCAACAAATTTATATTGAGATTCGTGGGTCATTTTGCAAAGACCTTGTTGTTGCAATTCCTCCAAAACGGCCTGAATAATGGGACACATCATAGCGGTACAGGCAGCATTTGAGATCCACATAGACAAGAACATGGTAACGAAAATTAAACCAAAATGTAATCTGGAAAGAAAGTTTTATGAGTTAGAAAATATTAAGGATTTTTGTAAGCATGTACGAGTATTTATAAACTAAAGATGGATTCACCCATTCGTTCCGAACAAAATATGTATATGTTCGGATAAAGTTATTTCATATGAATATTTTATCTCTCTTAAAAAGGAAGGCGTCAAACTTCATATGAAAAAAATTTTGTCCGAACAAATATTTTGTTGGATTCACCCCTTATGGTGTTTTCTTTTCTGAAATAAAATGTTACACCTTTATTATGCACATTTTTATAATGTTTACCCCACAATTTAAAGATGTCGCATTTTTAATGGTCAGAATAGAACATAAAATTATAACAGTGTAACACTTTTTTTCAGGTACAGCTGTTTTTTTTTTTTTTTTTGTTAAAAAAGAAGAAGCAGATAGCTCCCTGGTAAAATCGCTTGAAATAAGACAATGAATATCTCTCAAAAAGAGTAATGGAACCATCCCGACTAATACGCAAATTCTTCTTAAACTATAAAAATTATATATATAAACATACATTACATATATGTATAAGAAGTAGGAGATATTGTCCTATGAAATTTGACATACATAATAATTGCCTTTCACTCGCGGTTGTGGATGTTTTTCCATAATCATATAAAATATTTCATCATCATCAGATGATGAAGATGAATCCAACAAGTCATCCAAAATTTTTTCAGCACATAAAAAAGTAGTAATATTTTCCATTTTGTATATTTCAAACAAAACAAATGTCAGCTGTTTTATCGTGTGTTCTCCCCCTCTAAAAATACAGAGTGTGAAAGGTGCACAATTTTTTCAATTTATAGTGTGACATTTATAGAAAAGAACACACTTCACTTTAGCATTGTTGAAATTTTTTCAGAAAAGAACACAAAAAAATTAAAAAAAGGTGCGAAATGGGAAAAACGTGTAACATTTTTGCCAGAAAAGAAAACGCCATTAGTTTAAGCTGGTATTAATTTTTACCAAATCTTGTGATATATTGACAAACATACAGCTATGTCACAGAATTTAATTCCGTTCGAAAGTGGAATTGATTCCGTTTTTTGCTTCTATAGAAAAAGCAAAACCAAAAATTTTTTCGGAATGAAACCACTTTTAATTTGCTATGTAGAACTGTAATTTTAAGAATTTCTAGGTTTCATTGCGAAAAAATTCTTCGTTTTACCTTTTCTATAAAAGCAAAAAAAACGGAATCAATTCCACTTCCGAACGGAATTAAATTCTGTGACATAGCTGATAAAGTGCTATTATTTCTTGTCAAAATGTTGTGTATACAATGTGTAAAAATCAGACACCGAAAATAATATCAAAAAATATATGTAACTAAAAATCAAAATGGTGATTTATTGGCATGTTTCTCGACAACAAGTGACTCCAATTTTTCGCCCAAATGAGTACAAAAATTAGTTTTGGGTTTTTATAACACAAGTGTCAATTCTCTTGAGTGGAAACGTAAGACTATCTTTTTTATGGTTTCTACATTGCAATTTCAATTGTCCTACTGTCAACAACAGACAAGTAGAAATAAGTGCTTGTGTGGATCAATATTTTATATATTATTTCGTATATTTCTACAGTATAAACTGTTGTCCACTACCTTAACTTTCAATTACAATGTAATTGCATTGGAAACATTTTTCATTCAATTTATTACAAAATTAACAAATTTATATCGTGACTTCTGCAGAAGCTGCCACAATGAAGAGGAAGAAGGGACTTTCTCTGTCATTTTTTAGCATTGGAAAACTTAAAAATGAGGTTTTCGAACTATCAATAATGAATTTAAAGAAAATCTAGTCCTTTATAAGAAACAGTTACTTGGCGCAACCGTCAAAGTCCCGTCATGCACGTGGATTTCTATGCATATTTTTTTCTTATTATGTATTATTGTTTATGCTTTGTTATGTAGCTTCGCAGCTCGAAAACATTTGTTGATGAAACCAGGTCCGCGTGTTTTAACTTTTTATTAAGTGCTGTGCAAAAAGTGTTTTTTAAGAGTGCGCGATGGAAAAAAAATATAAGTAAATCACTTACTTCTAGATAATTGCAAAGTGCGCTGTCTTTTTAAAAGGACAGTGGCTAAATATTCTACCAACTTTTGTAATTTCCATTATATATTATTTGTGGTTTTTGCAGTAAGTCAAACCGAAAGACATTGAAGCTTAATTAAATCTTGGAAGAACTGAATCAATGTAGTGATGATGAAGTTTTTGGCACCATTTACATCGCACCTTCCGTCAATGCTAACGGTAATATAACGGATGAAGACAGTGGCGATGAAGATAATGTATGCTTATACAAATTGCCGGTCAGCTACGTGCAGACGCAGAAATTAGGCATAGCAATGTACCTGACTAAGAGGTAGCGGACCTAGTCAAGCGCAAAAGGGTTGCAGAGCCAAGACCGACTAAAAGAAATGTGTAAATAAATGGCAGCAAAGTGATATGGTTCCTAGCCTACCACCATGGAAGGTACTTTCAGAATTCCATCAAAATCCAGATCCTATAGAAATTTTTATAAAACTCGCTAGTTGAATTCATAAATATGTATGCAAATAGTAATAACCGCTCTGGTGATGTGACACAAAAGAAAATGCGTTGTTGTATAGAAATGACTGAACAAAATAACTGGTTATTATATCGTTCGTATGGCGGAAATATGGACCAATTAGCCTTTAGAAGAGTGATTGCAAATGGATTAGTGGAATCTATAAAAAGATCCTCGAAGAGGGGTTCAAGCAAGTCCAGCGCCAACCTTCATATGTACTCGCCGTACATAACCCGTTGCACATATTGCCATAAGAAAGCTGCACCCAAAGGAATGCTGCATACTCCAATTTAAAACATAATCGTTTTTCCAAAAATATAAGTAGTGTATTTAGCTACTCTCCTTTTAAAAGGACATCCGATTCCTGGAAATTCTGGGTTAAGACAAACAGTCATTTCGAATCCCAATGCGGTGACTTTGAATCAGTCAACCGACCATCTACTATGTACTATCAAACTAGGCTTCGCAGTTTGGGTTTGTTAAAAAAAACAGTAAACTATAGAGGAATACCTAAGTTAATGACAGTATTTGAACTATTTGTAAACAAAAAAGACACAGAAACAACAGTATTTAGGTTTGAAGGAAAAAAAATAAAAATTTTAAATAAACCTGCAAGTCTGACGATGTTATATTCCATATTTAATGGCAAACATGGAACTTTCAATTACTCAATTCAATAAATACATGGCCAAATGTTGTCTGAAGGTAGAATGAAATTGAGTGCAATTAATTAATGGGACGCTCACGTCAAATAAATTGCATTTTTGCAAGTGTAAATGCTGACGCGAATGTCTTATGACATCAATTCTGATTTTTTTACATACATATAACGTAAAAAATTGTCAAAATGACCAAATAATGCACAAAATACATAAAATATTAAAGCCTTTTTTAAATAGAATTTCAAACTTTTTCTGCTGCCATGGAGTATATCGTCACCTAATATGCAAAAGGGCGTAACAACAAAAAAATTAAAAATCGAGTTTTTGATTGATTATAATGCACTAAACTAAATTATATGTCTCTCCAGAATTTTGAACTTATACGTCAAGAAAAACGATTTTACAAACGAAATTCAAAAGGCCGTAACAACAAGTGTATAAATTTCAAAAACAAAAAGGCGTAACAACACACTTGAATGAAAAACTGACTCTTTTTATTTTTGATAACTAAGTTGCCTACGATTTTTTTTTTGTCAATTTGTGTTTATAATTTTGTCGTTTAATGTTAACGGCATGGTGTAACTTTACAAGGTGATTGCAAATCGGCAACAAATACAACACAATACAGAAACAACAGGCATTTTGTTTGTGCAAAATAATGTACTACTGTCAAAAACACTGGTGATGTCAATGCTCTAATGTCCTTCTGTGATGAAAAAAACGTAACAATTGAGCACAAATATTTGATAGTTGGGCATACTCAAATGGAGTGTTATTCCACACATTATCTTATTCAACGTAAAATAAATAATAAGCTCATTAATTTACCTTCGCAATTTGTCGTTCTTATAAAAGACACACTAACAAATCCACATCCGTTAAAAGTACATCATTTAGATCATACATACTTTCTTAATTACGATTCGCTTCTAAAGAGATACCTATCTATTCGACCAGGTAAAGAATAACTATTTGATGCATATTATGCATCACTAATTTAAATTCATTTATAGGTAAAAAAGGAGATCCCACAGTAAAAATGATTCGTACCTTCGCATACGACAACACTGGAATCATTTATTTTAAAACAAATATTGCAGATGAATATGCGATTCTTCCACAACGAACAGCAAAAAAATTCACTGATAAATAACATCTTCAAGACCTCAAATCTATACTTCCTACAGATTGTCATTACTTTTATGACAACATTCCATTTGAAAATTAAATATAATTTTTTAACATTCTATACTGAAGTATTTTTTCTTTTTCTAAAATAAATTATTACATACATATTTAATGAATTTAATATTTTTTTAGTTTTTTATCATTTGAAATATTAAATTAATAGATATTTTAAAATATTTATGTACTGTGTAAATACAATGAATTTTAATAAATTTTGTTTTTAATAAACTTATATTCTAAAAACAAAATCACCATTTCTCATGTTTAATGTTGTTACGTCTTTTTGTGTCAGAAAATCGAATGCCAAAAAGGTGTAACAACCATAACTTCAAAAATATTAACAAAAAATAAAAAAAATCTTAAGAAATAAGTCTGTAGTCGTGTTTTAAGCAAGACAATAAAATATGTCTTTTAAATCTAAAATATCTTTAATTCCACAACGTTTTTTGCTTCTCCTATAAAAAAATAAAAAGTGTTGTTACGCCCTTTTGCATATTAGGGGACGATATGTATCTGCAATTTTGGAAACATTTGTCATAAAGGAATTGAGCTGGCTTAAAAACGGTCAACAGATTTTGAAGAAATTATAACAAGACTAATGGTAATGCCTAATTGCTTCCTTAGCAATTTATTTAAAATAATAACTTAAATATGTATGCAATGAATCTGAAGCAAAACTAAACATATCTACAGTTTTTAGTTGAAAACAAATTGACTTTAATCAATAAACAAACGCCTTTTAGTAAATTTTGTAAAAAAAAAATATTACAAATCTGTCCCCAACTCGAACAGTGCTTATAATTATTTCATGACATAAATAGTAATGTCAATTGATATAATACATTAGAGACCCGATTTGCATAGCAAATCGAATCACTTTTTTCTATACAAATGTAGGTACTGCCAAATTCATATTTTTTTTATTAAAAAAACAAATATAAAAAAAACGTAACTTCTTCCTCCAATGCATGCTGAACATTGACTACTAACAAATTTTCATTTTAAAGCTCCTCTTCGTAAAATAATAGTTCATTAATATCATCTTTCTCCATTCCATCAAATTCAGCTGGTTTTCTAGCAACACCAACCAATTCTCTATCAATGCATACTGGCCATAACTGCCGCCAACTTCCTTTCACACAGGATGCTGTAACTTCTTCCCAAGATAAATTTATGTTTCCAAAAGCCATCACAATGTTGTAAATTTCCAAAAAATCTTTCATGTACACTTTATCGGTTTACCCAATAAGTTGATGACAAGTCTGCCGTAGGTAATACAAATTGGATATTACGCCTAGATTCATAGATCCATCTGAAAAAAATTGGATGTCCGGGTGCGTTGTCGAGTAATAAAATCACTTTAAACTCAATGTTTTGGTTTGTCGTTATGTATGGCAAGTGCCAATTGAGTTATTTTAACGCTGTCTCTGTCGCAAATTGTTTTTACTGTCGAAGGTGCCAATCCATGGGCTCTTCCAAAAAATATAAAATTTCAAAGCCGACACAAATCGGAATTAAAACGACGCTAAACGGATTAAATCACATTTAGAAAGGCGACGCAAATCGAAACGAAGCAAATAGAATAGACGCAAATCGGGGCTCTAGTGTATACAAGTTTTTTCAAACGATATGAAGTTAATTTACAATACATTTTATGTAAACTAAAAGTTACTAGTGTAATGTCTAAATTAAGTTTGAAATAAACAAGCTGTCCAAGAATTTTAATTCGTAGTCATACAAATTATAGGATTAATTTAAAACCCATTAATTCAAATATGAACCCAAAGGTTTTGACACCAAAAAAAAAACCGACAAATAGCTGGGTAAAAACGAAACACAATAAATTAATTATACAAAAGAAAACTAGACATTTGTTTACATTTAGACTAATAAATAACCCATATACATTTCATTAAATTATTATTTTACTTAAATATTTATAAACAATTGTTTGTAGTTAAAAACAACTAGACAATTATAAAACAAAATTGAAACAACTAGCAAACCCAGCTAATGTAAAGTATACAACAGTAGTCCTCAAAAAGAGAGGATTTGGTAATTACATATGTATGGGTGACACTACACAGAAAGAAATAACATGTAATGTTTAAATAAACCTCAATTAAACATTCGTTTGTTATTTTGTATCTATTTGTATGTAATGTATACATTTATGTGATCGCTGCTTCTCAGTGTACTGAAAACAACAACAAAAATGAACTGAAAAAGAGAAAACATGAATGAAATATTTGTATTTTTACGCTCTTGTTGTGAGTTTTGTTTGCGATCGTGTTGTGTACATGTAAATAGCCGAACATCTTCGTATTCTGAACAATACTAGTGAGGACCAGGGTTGTCAGATTTTTTTGAGCTTCGTCGCCAAAACGGATGTAGAAAATCGCCAAAATTCGCCAAAATCCGATTTTGTTCAGTTTTTAATTTTTTTATTATTTAAAAGAAATACATTTTGTTTACACAAAAAAACCTAGTTTAATTTTTAAGTCAAAAATCGCCAAAAATTGAGAAAAAACCAAAAAAATCGCCAAAAATTATTTTTTTTTAGTTTTTGTTACAGTTTTTTTATTTAATTCATTAATTGTTACTTATTAAACAATATTTTAGTAAAACATATACACATTTATATCAGTTTTTGTATTTTTTACTATTTAAAAAATTTTAAAACTTTGTTAAAAGAGAGTTTTAAATTACATAAAAATGGAGAACATATTTAAAAAAAAAAGTAAAGTTAAGTAGATAAGTCTAAGAGTTCGTAAACTTCATCCTCAGCGATTTCATTTATAGAGTCTTGACTTTCATACATAGTTGAGTTGAATTTTTTTATCATTTCATTAGTCGGTGTAAACGAATTGCAGCATAATTTGTTTACGTTCATATGATTAGTTATTCTCAATAGAGCGTCTAAAAGCTCATATTGAATTTTATTACTTAGTCGAGTTTTTGTACAATTCATTATTGAAAAGACCCTTTCAACGCAGACATTACTGGTTGGAACTATCAATATATGTAGTAAGAACGGCCAAAGATATTTCCTTAAAATGCTACGTACCTGCTGTATCGTGATAATCAAACACTTTTGGCCAAAATTCAAGTAAATTTGTTGGAATTTCGTTATTAAAATAATTATTTCAATTTATGAACGGAAGTTTTCCCTATTGAGTTTCATACACGCCTATTGCTACATTTGGATCCATAAATGGTCTTAATGTTTCTTGAACAACGCCAAATTTAGATTGAGATAATGTATTCGCACACTTTGAAATAGAAAATTGTCCAAAAGCTTTAAAAAAGTTCATATTTCTGCTTATCATCTCTTTTAAAAGTTTTTTTAAATACACAAAACAGTTTTCTTTAAGTACGATTATTTCTACTTCGCTCAATTTCGCATTTCTTAATTTTGTTTCAAACTCTGCTCCAAAATCAATTGCATTTAGAGGCAAAAATGAATTTGAAGAATCAATAGCTGCATGTAAATCATTGTAAAATTTTTCATTGTTTTCAGTATTATATAAAACAGAAGGTTTGAAAACTTTTGTTGAAAACATAAGAAGTGTACAATACATTTTTTCATGCATGCTTCCTGCATCCATGCTGTAAGATTGAAATTCCAAATTCAGATGATTCATTTCGTTGACAATTGGATTTATAAAAACCAAAAAAATACGATTTTTTTCATCACATAATTTATTATAGATGTGTTGGTAAAAATCGCCAAGAAAATCGCCAGTGATATCAAAAATCGCCAAAAAGTCGCCATGTCGCCAAACGGAAAATCTCGACGCCAAACACGTTTCAAAATCGCCACGTTTGGCGAGAAATCGCCATATCTGACAGCCCTGGTGAGGACCACTGGTATACAATAACCTCAACAAATGGCTCAATATTTGTAGACTCCTATCAGAGACCTGCGCCGACCAAATTTGACGGCGGCGGCGGCTGCCACTAAAACAAGCCGGCGGTGGCTCAAAATCGGCTGTCAGCCGGCTAAAAATATGCATGTATTATGAAATTTCAATAAGTACTAATATTGTTTTAAATTCATATTTACATCAACATTGCTGTAACAAAATCGACCAATTTGATATTTTGATACGAATCGGCCCACATGGCAAGGACCAGCGCAATATTTGTTGGGCAATAGGGGTTTAAAAATTTTAATATTATTGTTTTGTATGTATTATACATATACTCGTACATCTTCCAATGCAGAACGACTTGTGACGACTGAAGTTGTTGGTGATGTCTGTGATTTGTCATAAATTGGGTTTAATTGTTTTCATATAATCTATAAATCCTTGTTGAACAAATCTCTGCAGCACATCTGTACATACAAAACTGCATTAGCAAAGTTTTTCGTTTCAGATGTTTGTAACATGTTTGCATTTACGGACAGAATTGATTTTGTCGTGGAACGCACCTATTTCATATTTTTCGCGCTCACGTCAATGCCATGAACATTGCCGCAAATAATAGCTGAGATTCGACGTCAAAGTATATAGAAACGTCAAATCTGAAATTTTTTTACTTTTTATTTCCATAAATGTTATCTAAAGACTTATAACAAAGTAAAGCAATAATAATACACTTTAGGGAGAATCCATTCCAAAACATCATTTCAATACAATTTGCCACAGATATGTATATTGAATGTGTCCATGAAATTATTGACTTTTTGCCTGAAAAGCTCTTTTTCCTGTTCAGAATTATGATGACTTGAATACTGAAAAACAGCAAAACTCGATAAAAGTATACTTTAAAATTGTACATCTTTTTAATTTGTATTAAAATCAATAGACAATATTAAAATTTGTTCATTATAAAAAGTTGTGGGCAATTATTTACATATAAATACATATTATTTAATCACTATGGTAAATATCATTGCGATCGCATAAGTCAAATACAACTGCTTTCCGTTCTTAGATGGAACCTCTCATACTAAAGGTTGAAATTTTGTATAATTATAATTAAATATTTATATTGATAAAAAATTAATTACCCCTTTAGACGCATATGACTCTTCTCAAAACGAACTTTACATATATGTAACATAATTTTTCAAAATAGTTTTCTTTGAAATAACCATTTGGCAAAAATGGTTCCAAGCGCAAGATTTTGCAGAAGATTTCTTATTAAGGACAATTTTGGCTTTTAGTTCTTAAAATTTTTTCGTATTCACGAATGTTACTATCAAAATCATTTATCTCTGGCAGGTCGATATCGGAGTCAGATTCTGGGTTAAATTCATTCCCATTGCCTGAATTTTGGTAGAAATCTGTAATTTTTTGTTTTGCCATTTTTTTTACCATGGTATGTACAATTATTAGCATATAGCAAAATAAAAATTTTGTTTAAAACGGCGGCACGGCTCAGCCGGCTGCCAGCCGATCGGCGCAGGTCTCTGCCTCATATTGTAGGTAAAGCATTAAACACATTCGAGACAGCAGCTACAAACTTTTTTTACTATCTTATTACAAGTAAAATAATACAATTGAATCAATCGTATATATCGTTGGTCTCATGTAGAAAGGCCCTAACTCGCTATTTTTTCGAAATTAGTTTTTTTTTGCGATTCCAATGCTCACAAAAATTTATTGCAATAGTGTAAAAAATAACGCTTTTATAAGCAGTTGTACAAAAAAAGTTACATGTTGAATATTACAGTTTCTATTATGTTTTTACCTTCTCCTGTAAAGTTTCAAATATGCGAGTTAGGGCCTTTCTACATGAGACCATCGATATGTATGTATGTATGTACATACCTTCTAGGACTGCAACCGACAATTTGTATAACGCGCAAAGCCAAACGCTTATGTAAATTACAATATTCAATAGCTAAGGCGACCATAATACCGCCCATAAACATTACAAGCGTATCTTTGAAATATAATCTACACGTTACATCAGAATCCTACAATAAAAAAAAAATTAATAAGTAACAATAACAAATGCATATATGAACATAAATCAATTAACAATAATTAAACTATTTAAGAGAGCATACCATTATACCCATTACAGGAAACGCAACAATTGGAATCATAGAGGTAACATACAGGGGTAAGGCCTCAGTTACCCAAAAAATGGCCATAACAATAAGCAGGTACATACAGCGATATTCCTGGAAAAGATAAATTTTAAACAAATAAGTAAATACATATGTAAAGTTCCAAGTTATTTATTAAAGAAATATTCAATTAAAATTTGTTTATGAAAATTAGTCCTAATTTACACGAAGCAACTCTTTAAGCTTAGATGATTATCTTTTCGACATCGGGGTGAGGTACACGCTTGATTGTACTAGCAACATGAATCAAATAACAAAGATGGCACAAAGAATGTAAACAAAATTTCCTCTCTCTGCGCATGACGTCACAGGTTATTTTTTTCAACATGTAAAAATAACTTTTGTTAACAATATTAAAAAAAAAATCAAAAAATTTAACTATATTTTAGTATGTATTTTATATATTATATTATTTTTGTGTGTTTCCGTTTGTGTTTTTTGTGTTATCCGATAGTTTTCTTATTTGAAAAAACATTTCCGATCGAAAAAAATATTTTAGCTTTACGAGTAATATCCGCATTAATAGTACTTGACTCATTTACATATGTATATGCTTTTTTAAATACTCGTTGCAAATCAAGAGATTTTCATCATTCAAAGATTTGAATACAGCTTCTAGATTTTTAATTTGACACACAAATTCGTCAGTAGACATACCTAACATAAAGGCCCTAATTTTGTAAATCACTTGCGTTCAACGCATCATGCTGAACTGTAAAAGAAAGTTTTATTTTTATATGTATTTATAATCACCCTTATCGTGAATTATTTGATTCATGTACTAGCAACTTGTGTTACTCTCTTATTTGTATTACATACATACATATGTGTATACTCTCAAATAAAAATACGAGTGAATGAAGAAATTTCAAGGAAAAATTGTATCAATATTTTCAACAAAAATTGCTTCGTGTAAATTGGGCAATTTTCTTATTTACTATCACACACAATTCCTGTATAATCAAGAAAAATTGAGTCTTACAAATTTGTTTTAGCATAAATTTCTAAAAAATATGTTTTAGAATAAAACCTACGACTTAGTGAATCTGTAAATTTATCAATGTTTTATAAAATGAATTTTATATGAAAATTCTTAAACTATGAATATGTGGAGGGGGATGTAATTCTTTGCATTTTCAACTTACCGGAGTATTGTCCATTAACATCACAGGTAAACATAATATAGGTATAAGAAATACTACCAAACCCTTCCAGTGGTTGGCAATAAATGTTCCTACTTTGCCCCACCACGATAGAGGCGCTCTCTCTCCCACCTCACTAAAAAAATTACAGAAAAAAACAATTAATATTTTTTTTAAATTTTCTTTTACAAAATATACTTACATCTCCATGTTTGACTAATATTTTAGTTTAACTAAAAAGAAATTAAAAGAGAAATATAAAATAAATTAAATTTGTCTTAAAAATGTAATTTTAGAAATTTAAATTAACAAACTAAATATTTAATTTAATAGATCTTTAACAGTTTAAAAGGACCACGTCCTGACAAGCCATCGTATTTGTGTGTACAAGAACAAAGTGTCTGGGGGGTTATTGTGTATTTCGATTCGAAAAGAAAATCGTTCGAATTTGTATACTTTTTACCTTGTATTTCGAAAGTTTTTGCTTTCGAATCGAAATACACAATAACCCCCTGTAAACACAAACATTTGTTAATGTTCTTTTTTGTGGGGAAACGTGTCGCAGTTTATGTTCATAGTTTATATTTTGTTTTTTCAATATCTACAAAAATATACATATGTATGTATATTAAGGCATATGATGTGGCGCTTAATTTATAATTGTAGTGCAAATTTCCTATTGGATTTCAAAATTTCAGATTTGGTTGATACAATTTTACTGACAAATCCTAAAATAGATATTAATTTCAAGAGATAATTAAAATTATGAAACGTTTGCCTGTAAACTACCTATTTATAAAACTTTAGCCTGTACCTATATAAAGCTGTGTACACATTATGTGTATTTGTCATGTGAACTGTCACTTTTTCGCATGTCAAATTTGTACATATAGTCTGAACACCTCCAAACAATATCATGTGTTATTTCTCTGTGTGCAATACACGTGACATTTTTTTTATTTAGAACGAGTTCTATTGTCAAGTGACAAACCATCTGACATCAGCTTTTTTTTATAACCAAAATTTTGTGGCGGCAAAAATTAATTAAAATTTTAATAAATATAATTAATACCTAATAGTAAAACAAAAATACAAAAAAAACTACACAAATTTATTATTGACAAATAAGAAAGTATAGTCGGTCAAGCCCGACCATATAATACCCTACACTCAGTATATGTTTAAAACAGTTTTTCAGAAATGTGCGCTATATGGGAGATATGACCTATCTCGATATAAATATGTATTTTTAAAAGATTTATGGAGGTTAAAGTTTATTAAGGGAAGGGTTTTATATAGGAGTTTCGACTAATTACGGACCGACCATTATAAAATTAGGTGTCATCATTTCTGTATATTATTTGTGTCGAATTTTATTTGATTGCCAACATTCTTAAGAAATTTATGATCGTTCAAGTGATTTTCGGAAGTGGGCTACGACTAATTATGGACCGATCACAATAAAATTGTACCATATTGTTTGTATACATATGAGATATATCTGTGTTACATATTATTTGGATACCAACATTTTTGAGTGAGTTATGCTCTTTAAAGTGATTTTCGGAAGTGGGTCTTATATGGGAGCTACGACTAATTATGGACCGATTTGCACAAAATTTGTATATGTGATTTGGCTTCAGTTACCACTGATTTTTGATGAAATTTGTTTAGTTCCTTGCATAATTCAAACATTTATGATCGGTAAACCTCAATTTCGGGAGGACTTTTGTATGGGGGCCAGGTGAAATAATGGACCGATTTCCACCAGTTTCAATCCCATCCGTCCTTTTGTCGAAAAAATATCACTTACCAAATTTTATCAAAATATATTCAAACTTGCGACTTGTACTCTGCGCACAATCTTTACATGGACAGCCAGTCAGCCAGACGGACGGACGGACGGACATCGTTAAATCGACTCAGAAAGTGATTCTGAGTCGAGGAGGAAAAAAATTTAAAAGGAGTTAACAAAAGTAAGTACATATGGGTAGTTCCATGAAAATGTCAACCACGACCAAAAAATAAGAGTACTTGAAATATGGAAGCATTTACAGGCTTCCTTGTGCCATGAGTTTTTGGTTCAACGAAATGGGTTTCCTGGAAGAATTTATTAAAATTAAAAAAGGTGCATATAATCTATATTCAACTATTTTATCAACCTCTCGTTCCATTTTTAAATAAAATTTTATTTAATTACAAATTTAATTTTTATATACATACATACAGCAATCAGCAGATTTTTTTTATAGGTTATGTGAAATGTACTTGACATACCAACATATGAACATGTAAATTATAAACCGTATGTAAAACTCAAATTTTAACATTCACATGAAATCACATATGGATAGAAAAGTGACATACACATAATGTGAACACAGCTTAAGTTCATACGAGTATACATACAAAAACATAACACATTTGTACATACATGTGTTAACATTGAACTTGATTTATTGTATTTTTCAATATTTTACTGAATGAAAACAGTAAAATAAACTATCAAATAACTGGACAAAGTGTGACACGAGTTTTAGACAATATATTAAGTATGTATTATTGTTAAAAAAACGCCTCCCTCCCTTTTTCCCATTTTCGTATTACAGTATGCAACACTAGTAAATGTCAAATAAATAAAAAAAAAAACGTGTTTTCAGTTACTAAGTGTAAATAATCATAAACATTGTGTGTTTTCCTACCCTCTGCTCTCTTCATTAATTAATGACGATTTAAGTGTCAAATGTTTTTACACATTCTCATAATCACTCTTATGAGACACACATTTTGGTGTCACAAGTATTTGTTTTTTTTTATTTAACGTCGTATAAAAAAAGTATTGACCCCCTTTTTCTGTTATTTTAAATCTCGCCACGAGTTACTTGACTTTAATTGATTGTTTGTTTTCTTTTTATACTCTTTTAAAAAACAAAATTTAAATGCTCATTGATTTATTATGTTGTGTTTGTTATTGTCTATTAAATAAAAGTTAAATTGATTTTTAATTGAAATCATAGCAAAATATATTTAAAAAGAATTTTCATTTAAATAAAAAAATATTTTTGCATTTAGCATCTGTATTTTCATATTTATTGCCTGATTGGGGAATAAGTAATGATGATGCATTTAGTTAACGCACATTGTCGCCACCAACTGTCAAACGAGAAGTATTAGTTTACTTTTATTGTGTCTAGTCATTTGGGTTTTCATTATTAAATATTATTTTGTTATTGAAATTTAATATAAACAATATATTTTCATTTTACTAATAATTGTATGATGTAATATAGTGTAAGCAAAAGGACGCTAGAAAGTTTTTTTCTGTTCATGTTTAAATTAAAAATGATTTCTTTGTAAGCAAATAATGAATCGTATGATGTTATTGTTTACATTTTTACAGTATAGAGAGGGGGCCCGCCTTTGGATTTTTACAAGGTGGTTTGAATTGTCAATGTCAAAGTTGGGCATATAATGTAAACAGGGTTAGTGTCATTAATAATGTCAGTTTACATTGTCACACAAGTAAAATTATTTGTAATGAAACATTGCGAGGAAATACAGATAAACATTTTTAAAATAAACAGTTTTCTTAATTTTTGTTCAATGTCAAAAGGAGGGCATATGTATATTGAAAAACAGGGTTAAACGGCTATGGAACTTTAATTTATTGCCACACAAGTAATTGTTTATCTTCGTTTTTGCATAACATGACCTAAAGCTGGAAATTTGAACTTTAGCGTCATTTATTAAGATCAGTTTACACTGTCACTTATAGTGAAAGGTTTTGGGAATTCTGAAAGTTTTTCATTCTAATATTTCAAACTTTGTTTAACAAATTTTTAAAATATTATGAAGAACTTTTTAAAAGAAACTTCATTTTTGGTTGTTTCTTGTGCTAAATTCAATAAATTTGTTTTACAAACATTTTCAAACGAGCGTTTAACAATTAAAACCTTAACTGATACAAGTTCATTATCTCAATATGGACTTTAATATAAACAATAGAAATAAAAATATTGGACCCTGGATTTAAAAAAATTTATTAATCAGGTTTTTTTAACAGATAAGACTAATAAAAATATAATTTTTAGTTTTAGTGTCTGAAGAAAATGTCAATAAAATAATTAAGTAGTAAAATTAAGTGTAAAAAACAACTAAATTCACTAGTTTATAAAAAAACTAATAAATAAATTATAACTGATAATTTAAACTCAAAAAATCTATAAATAAGTTTTAATTTAATTTTTTGTTTATTATAATAATTATACAGTTTTTTAATGAAACAAAATCTGATTTATAATTACTTAAAAACAATAACATGCTCATGTGCAGCAAACTAAACGTTATTGTCAATGCAATTTACTGTTAACTATTTAAACTTCATTTTGGATTGTTTTGATTGACAACTTTACATCCCTGAGCAAACCGTTATCGATACAGTTGTAAATATAAGTATGTAAACAAACAAACTTGTTATTAACCTAGTTACTGCTATAATTTAAAATTTTAAATCAAATACACGACAAATTGTTAAAATTTTAGCTTAAATTTGCAACAACTTTATTTTTTTATTATTAAATATCTATAGATAATTAGTGTCTAAATGATTTACATATTATATGTATGCATTTAGAGCTTTTATTTAAAAGATTTTAAGTATTTGAAAATTGATTTTATTTGTTTATAACATTTAGTATTTTATTTAGATTATTTGTGTGTTGTTTGGATTTTTATGCTATTATTATAGTCTTTACACATCGTAAATTGTCTAATTATAATAAAGATCATTTATTATAATATTATTGTTATTGAAAACACGCGATATTTAATTGAGTATTCAATCACTTGTGGAGAATAGAGCTGTATTGTAATTGATTTAGTTACAGAGTTTTTTGTTTGACAGTATATAATTATAGGCATAAATATTTTTTAGGTAATCTCTACTATCTATCGACACATACATTTAAAACCTATGTAATGCTAATTATAGCAATTCATACAAATTATTCAGTTCCGGAACAATGGATAAATGGTTTAGCGGGATAATGCGTTTTATTAAATATACTTATACAATATACATATGTAGTTAGTTTTGGTTTTAGCTAATAAAAAATATGTTTTGGAAAATGTGGTTTATATATATTGATTACATAGGGACAAATATCACAGTGTTAGAGTCAGTTTTTTTTAACGGTTTATGAAATGTTTGCGTACGAAAATAAACTTGACAATTTCACATCTATGTATGCTGTTTCCAATTTACTTTAAAGATAGTTTTACCCATATTTAATATTAAGTCCCCTGACTTTCTTGCCAAATATGTATGCACAAACATGTTATTAATCATTTTCTAAACCCAGCAATTTTAAACAAAAATATTCAATCTATTTTATTACTAACAGCAAATTGCATACATCAACCTTATGAATAAATAAAGCATTGTTCATATAAAATCCGTACACTGCCGCATTTTTTTTTTAACTTTACTCTCAAGTGAAAGTTCGACATAATTTAGTCAGTGTTCACACGTTTTCAGCCTTAAGCTAGATTTACACGATTGAAATTTTCTTCAAAATGCTTCAAACTAGAGTAAGCAGCAAAAATTCTTCAAAATTTATTTATTTAATAGTTATTAAAAAATTCTTCAAAACTTATTTATTTAATAACTATTAATAACTATTAAATAAATAAATTTTGGAAAAATATTGCTGTTTACACGAGTTTGAAGCATTTTTAAGAGCAATTTTGAAGAAAATTTCAATCGTGTAAATCTAGCTTTACTTTATAGCCGAGAGAAATAAAGAGTAAAGGGCGATTTTTTATTTCTTTTTGCCAAAACTACTTTTGCCTTTTTTTTTTTACTTTTTTTATCGGAAAATTGTGTTCAGCAAGGAAGCTCATTGAATGGTTGAATGTATACGTAAATAAGCAAAATTGTCGTTTTTAGTGTCAAGAGCAGCCAAGAATTACCAATGCATCCCAAAAATGCACTGTTTGGTGTGGATTATGGGCTGGTGGCATCAAAGACGACGAAGGCAGGAACGTTATTGTTAGAGGCGAGTTTGGTGAACAGTTTATTTCACGTTTGGGGCCGATCAATTGGCCACCCAGATTGTCCGATTTAACGTCTTTGGACTATTTCTTGTGGGGCAATGTTAAGGCTCATATCTATAGGGACAAGTACGAGAGAGTATGCCAAAATTGGACACAGCGCGTATTAACCATTTGAGGCTTAGCCGCTGTCAACATTTACATGAAATCATCTTTAAACATTGAATTATATAGATCGTTCTATCGACTGAAATAAAAATTTAATTACATATATAGATCGTTTTATCGACTGACATAAACATTTCATACATTTCTCAAAATTATATGCGTTTTATTTTCAAATCCGAAAGCTCTTAATAAATTACTCTTTACAACGAGTGAACACAGACTAAGCTGTCGGCCATTATTCCAAAGCAACTATAGTTTCTTATATAACAAATCAGGCTGACAGACTTTTATAAGATTAACTCAATTCTTATCCCCTGGCCCACGATGTCGAACGATAACGTTCGCTTAGATAAGACTTAAGACAGAAACTTTTTATCGTATCAATTTTTTACTCAATCAAGTTTGTTTATTCCACAATCAAGTTTGTGTCTTAAGTCTTATCTAAGCGAACGTTATCGTTCGACATCGTGGGCCAGGGGGTTAATTTAGCTTTTTTGAAATATTTAATAAATTTGTAGTTCCAAAGTATATAACACAAAAATATCCAAACATTTATGCCGGACCGTATTTTATATGAACAGTAATTCAAACAAATACATACTTTCCTTTTAAAAAACCAGTTATCTAAAAATCAATATACAACAAATTTGTTCAACTAAAAATAGCAAAAATATATATATAATATATTGTGTAAAATATATTTACACAATAACAAAATATTTATGTCATTGAACTAGACTGGTTAAGAAAGAGGGAATTGTGTTTCTGGTTGAAACAAATATTTGGCAATACTTTTATTTAAAGAAATCAAGGAAATATTCAACTTAAGACACGAGCGAAACATGACTTTAAGCACACGTAATGTATTTAACACTCTAAGATAGGAAAAAAATTAATCAAATAAAAACTTAGATCACAAAATAATTAAAACATAACTACCAGTTTTTATTATACAAACAATTTCAATACAAATGTATACACAAGTGTAAAGAATCAATTGCTTAATAATCAAAATTAAACTTCTATTTTGTTAAATAAATTTAATCTTATAGCAATTACCGTTAATAATATTTTAATTTTTTTCAAAGAAAAAAAAAACGCAATAAAATTTTGCTTTATCAAGTAATTATTAAAATTTCCAATTAGATTGATAGATTTATTTATATTTGAAAGCAAACTGAAAATTATTTTTTAAGTGTTAAATAATCAATCAAATGCGCATTTTAAAGTTATTGTTATTAGTATTATTTATAAACCTTTCTTAAACACTTAGTCGTGTTTTTATATGTTTATGGAAATTCGAATCAATCATAATTTTATTTATAACACAGACTAATTACTTTTATAAATATTCGTACATAGTCTTATTTGTGAAATTTAAACAGCAATTGTTAATTTGTCAGCTAGTTTAGTTTATGTGAAATTTCAATTAAATAAATTTTAAACTAAATCCATGTTTACACTATCTTTCGGACAGCCGATTTATAAAAATCTTCTTTGTTCTGTCAAATAAACATTTTACTGGATGAAGTGAAATAAAAGTTGAGCTTTGTCTTTAAGGTTATAAATAAGAAGCTAAAAGTCAACATAAATAATAAGGCCTACTACGAGGGCATTTGTATGGGGGCCAGGTGAAATAATGGACCGACTTTTACCAGTTTCAATCTCATCCGTCCTTGGGCTGAAAAAATATCATGCTCCAAATTTTCTCGAAATATCTTTAAAATTGCGACCTGTACTCTGCGCACATGCTTTTACAGCCAGACGGACGGACATAGTTAAATCGACTCAGGAAGTGATTCTAAATCGATCAGTATACTTTTAGGTGGGTGTTCGACCATTATTTTTGAGCGTTACAGACATCAGAACAATTCCCATATACCCTCCCCACTATGGAGGGTATAACAAATGCGTTGAATTAAAATTTGTAAAATATTCAATTGATTTGTAGCTAATGACTTTAACAAGTTTATTGACTGAAATACTTTTAAACTCTTGTTTTTTATAAATTCTTGTTTTGAAATATGTATTTAATTGTCAACCAGTAGTAGCCGTCAGATGTTATATTTTTTTTACAAAGTTCATATTACTGATAAAAACCAGCTATATACCAGTGCAATTTATTGGTACATCTCGTACGTAGTATTATTATTCATATTAATAAATATTGTGTATACAGTGCTGGCAAAAATAATAGAACTTCGAACATTTATTTGATATCTGATCTTACTACATTTTTATTATCCAGGACGAGAGTAAAATCATTTTATTTGGTGGAAAGGGTTCTCATTCATATGTTAGACGTCCGCCAAATGCAGAATACAATTTACAATTCACATCTAAGACGTTAAAGCATTGAAGGTTCTAGCATTATGGTATGTGAGGATGCTTTTCATATTACGGAGTGGGGCCAACACATTACATAAAATCAACAATCAAATAATGGTATGTTTCCCTCTGCCATGGACGAAATGCCATTGATTTGGGTCTTCCAACAAAACAACGAACCAAAACATACATACAAGAGGTCATGTAGTGGCCAGCGGAATCACCTGACTTGAACCCAATAAAAAAATCTTTGGGCTGACTTTAAGAAAAGTGTATTTCAAATAAAAACTAACAAGCAACAACTTTGGGCTGTAGTGAAGGAGTCGTGGGCGAAAATACCTAAAGAAATATGTGAAAGTTTATTTAACTCCATGACAAAGTGTTGCGCTGCTGTTATTGGCAACAAAGGCCAAGCAACAAAATATTATAAAGTTTAGTTTTTTAAGATCTATAATGAATAGTGCTATTTTTGTACCGTTGAAATTCTGAACTTGTAAATCTTTTAAATAAAAAGTCAATAAAAGTTACACAATTATTTTTTATGTTGCATAAATGATTGACAAAGTATTTCAATTATGTTTCGCGGGAATAACTAGGGAACTAAATTCAATGCGTTTCCTTCAAGGGAATGGCTCTCCATTTCGGGACATATCTAAAACCAGAGTAAGTTGGATAAGGTATAAAAAGTATTTAAGTTTCCACTGCACGGAAAATGTAGTGTTGAGAACTACCGAGGATATTGATGGGTCGATTGGCAAGTTTACTGAGGACATACGAAGAGCTGTACATCACGCCTCCACATACGACGTTGAGTGCAGAAGTGGGGCAATAGAACTTATTTCGCTGAACTGGATCATCTCCTGTCAGAAAAAAGAAGAGTTAGAAGAGAGTGGCAAATTCACAGGTCTCCTGAACTGAAAGCTAGGCTACGGGTATGCAGAGATATACTAAGAAATTTCTTAGAAACCCAAAGAATGGCTTCACTTAAATCTTACTTGGAGGGTCTTGATAGTACCCCACAATCTGACTATTCGTTATGGAAGGCGGCACGAGGTTTAAAAAGACCAGTTCGAGGAAAGCCTCCTCTGCGAAATCCGACTGGTGACTGGGCTAGAAATGATTCCGAGAAGGGGACTTTATTTGTTAACCATTTGAGAAATGTGTTTACTATAAACAACTCAAATAATGCATCTGATTTGCCTCCACTCGTTATTAGACCTCCTGTACCTCTAAGACTTAGCTTTAATGATGTTCAAAGCGCTATTAGTACTCTGAATCTTAAAAAAGCTCCAGGTATGGATAAAATCAGCAACAAAATGCTTGTGGAGTTACCTCGTGTAGCTAGAAGAATTATCCTATTTATTTTCAATGCTATTTTACGCCTAGAAGACTATCCTGCAGATTGGAAGGTATCTATGATTACCATGATTCCTAAGCCAGGGAAGGACCCCACTAAAGTAGAGTCATATAGGCCAATTAGTCTACTGCCGACAATTTCAAAACTGTTTGAAAAATTGTTATTGGCTAAGTTGATTCCAATTCTGAACGACACTCAATGTATCCCAAATCACCAATTCGGGTTCAGAGCTAAACACAGTACCATCGAACAAACACACAGATGGGTAAATGTGATAAGACGGTCGTTTGAAGAGAAAAATACTGTTCCGCGCTTTTCATTGATGTTTCCCAAGCGTTCGACAAAGTCTGGCATGAAGGTTTAATGCATAAAATTAAATTAACTCTGCCTGCTAACACCCACAAACTTATGAAAAGTTATTTATATGGTCGCAAATTTACAATCAAAGAAGGCGATTTTTTAAGCCCCGCTCAGCCAATTGAAGCAGGAGTACCCCAGGGTAGCATACTGGGTCCAACTTTATATTTGATTTATGCATCCGATATGCCGTCAGACCCCATAATACATACTTCAACTTTTGCAGACGATACAGCCTTTATTAGCGTTCATAAGCACCATCAAATAGCATCACAGAACTTGCAGAAATATGTTTATAAACTAGAGAATTGGCTTGAGCTTTGGAAAATCAGGGTTAACGAACAGAAATGTATTCATATAACTTTCACATTGCGAAAAGATACCTGCTCGTTCATCAGAATAAATAAGCAAATTATCCCGCAACAGAATGAAGTGAAATACCTCGGAATCCACCTCGATCGTCGTTTAACTTGGAATTCTCATATCGACGCAAAACTTACTCAGATGAGATTAAAAGCAGTGCAACTTAATTGGCTAATCGGCAGAAATTCTACATTAAAGTTGGATTGCAAACTTTTGTTGTACAATGCAATTCTAAAGCCAATCTGGTGTTATGGAATTCAATTATGGGGTACTGTCTCAGCATCAAACATTGAAAAAATTCAAAGGGGTCAAAATAAAATTCTACGTATTATTACTGCAGCTCCTTGGTATGTTAAAAATTCTCGAATCCACAAAGATCTAGGCGTGCCATTAGTAAACGTCGAATTTACAAAATATGCGTCAAAGTACGTCAGCAAACTTGAACACCATCCAAACCCACTTGCACGAGACATCCTTAACTTTAGTGGCCACAGTCGGTTGAGAAGGAGAGATACCCTTGCTTTAACTCAAGCGCAAAACAGATGACTTGATCAGTTGATATGAAATTTTTGTAGTATCATAAAAATTTTTGTCTAGCACTGGCTATTATTTTCTTTTTAGTATTAAGATTTGAAAACTTATTGTTATTTCAATATATAAAGATTCAATAAATAAATAAAAGCTAATAAAAAAAAAAAAAAAAATATGTACTCGTACATATTCAGTGCTATTGTTTTTACTGCAGCTGTACATATTTTTTATTATTCAGTAAAATAAGCGGTTATTTGACACAGTTAAGTAGGGGTGAATAAATTATTATTTCATTTTTCAAGTGACTACAAGTTTGTAGAAAAATAAAACAACAAAAATATGTCTTCGCATTTGAAACAAGTGTGATTAGAAAATAAAATACAAAAGAGCAGCTGCAAAGTGGAATAAATCTAAGATTAATCCATGATTAGTATTTGCAAAAAAAAAAAAAAAAAAAAAAAAAATAGCAAAGTTCTATTTTAAAACTACTTTCTTTCTATAAAATAGCTTTTTGTTTTAAATAAATAGATATAAATGTTATAAATTTATTTCAAATAGCACACATGCTTTGTTTAAGTGTAAGGTTAAAAAATTCAACAAAATTTAACAGTTTTTTAAAATTAAACTTAAAACATAAGGACATTTGAAAATCGATAAAATCGGTCCTGTGTTAGTTTTAAACTTTTTAATGCATTTAGTATCACAGTACCTTTGTTATAACTTTAAAAATCTTTTGGTGTTTAAATTTTTAGATAATTCAATTTTGATATTTTCTATTAGTTAGGCTTTAAGTTCATTGAATTTAATTTTCATTAAATTATTTTTACTGAAGAAGGAATTGTTTAACAACTTGAAAAATTTTATTTTTTGATAATTTTTGACTAGGATTCGAACCTGGGTTGTTGGCTGAATTTACATATGTTTCGAGAAACACCACTTTCTCTCATCAGAATTCTTTACGTTCTGACCCCTGCACCACTACGGTGCCTGCTAGTCAACAGACAACATCAATCCTTTAACCAGTGACTGGTGGTTCGAAGTTTTCTGTAATTATCATTTTTTATTAA
The DNA here is from genome assembly GCA_916048285.2 of Bellardia pandia. NCBI lineage: Eukaryota > Metazoa > Arthropoda > Insecta > Diptera > Calliphoridae > Bellardia > Bellardia pandia. The sequence continues at coordinate 91,743,913 of OU696531.1, read as the reverse complement.
TTTCTATTTAAGTTGTGTTTTTCCTTTTCTTCAGTTTTTTTTTAGATAATTTTAGTATTTTTAAATGGTTAAAGAACGTTGAGCATGTTTCCAGGCATGTGTTTGATTACTGATAATAGAACCTAGATTATTGTGGTAAAATAGGTTATTTCATTTATACTATATAAAATCTATAAATATTTATTTTAATACACCATTTCCAATATAGAGAATAAAAGAAATATGTATAAAACAAAATACAAGCCTGTAATTAGCAGAGCTACCGTATATTTTGGACAAATAAAAAATAGGTGTATAAAAAATACAGTATCGATCAAATCATATTGGACAAAAATTGCTTTCGCTTTATTAAAAAAAAAAATAAAGATTTTTAGGCAAAAAATATGTTGATTTCTAAAGTCCCAACCCTGATTAAATAAAAACAAATGTAACGATTAATAGTTTCACACGATAAAGTAAATGAAATAAATAAATCTAGAAAATGAAGAAAAAAGCAAGCGACAAAAATGATTATGAACAAAAAATAAAATTTGAAACTACCGTTATACTCGTATTTTTTCAATAAAATTGTTGTTGATTTGCATTTTTAGTTTAATTTTGAACTGATATCAGTATCAAGTGCAGTGAATATAATTTAATATTATGTACATAAGTACATATATAGAATAGAGAGGTTTGCTATAGAACTAAATTATTTGCGTATTGATAGCCATTCATATCGCAGAAAAATTGTCGTGCTCGTATTAGATTTGCTCGAGAACATTTAAACTGGACTATACCGCAATGGAATACCGTTCTATTTTCCGACGAATCAAAATTTAACTTTGTCGATTCTGATGGAATAAGAAGAGTACGACGACCTGTCAATAAAAGACTAAAACCTTTGTTTTGAAAAATGGCGGTTACGCAATAAAGTATTCTTTTTAATCCAATATGTTTTGTCGCTTGAATATTTAATTTACTTTTTGTTATTATTTTCTTATAATATGGAATAATGAAATAGACATCATTTATGAACATATACTCGTATGACAGTTTTTCACGTTTAATCAACATGTCATTACTTATTTAAACTTAAAAAATTAAGTTAATTATTTATTTATTAGTATTTGTTTATTATATAGTTTAACAACATGGTATGTAAATAAACAAATTATTACGCTTACGCAGTTTATTTTACAATTTTAGAGGCTAAACAAATATTTTGTTGAACCCAAGACAAAGATCCATAAAGTATCTAGATATGATGGTCTAAAAACAAAATGTTCTGTCGTTACTTTCTTAAACTTAAGTAAAACTTAAATAAATAATTTTTTATAAAGTTATTAAAAATATGGTATGTAAATAAATAAATTGTTAAGCTACAAACTGCGTAGCTTAACAAATTAATAAATAATTTGTTGAGCCCAAGATGGAAATCTATAGGGCATCACTGTCAATCAAACACTTTGACGTAAAGCAGTGATATCAAATAAGCGTTTTCGAACGTTAGACTTTTATTTTACTGTAGTGATGATTACTGCATTTAAAAACGAAATTATAAATTTTATGGAATAAACTTATATTTTGTACAGTTAGAAGTACAAACGAATATTGTTAAAAGGATATAAATGCATATTTTGTTAAGGGTATAAGAATATGTGCAAATCGATTGTTTTACGAATAAAAGCAGAGACCGAAAATAACGGGACCACTTTAATTTTAGTGGTTAATTGACACCATTTACCATTGAAAATTAGTTTTTTGTTTTATATCACTAAAAGAGTGATTTATAAGAGAAAATTTTTGGCTTGTAGTTGAGAGAAACAGAAAAGAAAATAACGGAAGTATTCAAGATTAGTGATACAGGTGACGGTTATAACTTTTTCGAACTATTAAAATAAATGGCAAAAGTAAGTTCATTTAATGCAAACCAATGAAACTTGAATATAAAATGCGCTTTTTTATTCTTGCCCAATATCGGCACTAGTTCATATTCATAAAAACTCGGTTTGTACCCACAATATTAAAATAAAAAAATTATTTCTGGAATTGTTTTTACATTGTTTTTTTATGGAAGGCAAACCACTCTACATAACAGTTATTATGAGTGATTTATTTTTAAAAACAAAATATAAATCACTATTTTAATTTTTAATTATATGGGCGAGTTATTTTCGGTCTCCGATTAAAAATTAGGATTTTTATATTACTTTGAAATGATTTTTCATTTTTCTTTAATATTGATTGAGCTTTTTAAACATATCTAGTAAATATATAATAATAACTATAATAAATTTTTCTTTTGCATTCTCAATATGTATAACCCCTTAAAACACTAACCTTTAGCTGCTACAAACCATTTCTGTTCGTTTTTCTCATTTCTCCGTTTTTATAGTTTAAACATAATGTTTTACATAATAGTATTATCTAATTTAAAAACATACGATTATACTTAAAACAAATGTAGGAAAAAAAATGTTAAAAGCAAAAGCGTTCATTATATTATCTTGACATTGGCCCTGATTTTTGCTGCCGTATATTGTGTGTATTTTCCATATAAACAACATGTAGTTGTTGTTTATACTCTGGTTAGTAATTAATATACACTGAAAGATATTCGTTTAAGGGCAGGGAATTTTAAAATTATGTCAAATGTGAATAAGATTTCAGATTTTGGCCATTGGCATTAAACAAATTTTGACATAAATCAGTAATGTCAAATAGGCTTTTTTAATCGCTTAAACTCGAATGGCCAACGTAAGTCCATCTATATATATAAAAATTAAATTGTCCATGTATGTAATGGCATCACGTTAGAACGGCTGGAGCGATTTGCCTGATTTTTTTATTTCGATTCGAAATACTCAGGAGATGGTTTGGAAAGAAAAGAAATTCAAAAATTTCAGGTAAAACTCGGAAATTTTAATTTTTAATATATTGCCTCCTTTTCATTTCTCATTTTTCTTAATAAGAGACATCTTTGAAGAAACTTGAAGAACTGACACCAAAGCCTCCTTTTCATTCTGTATGAAATACAAATCATTAGTAAATACCGAGCGAAGCCGGGGCGGTCAGCTAGTATTAGATATAAATACAATAATATAATGACTCACAACAAAACAAAAAGGAATTTAAGATCTTGTAAACTATTATAATAAATATTTGTATTTTTTTCTTTATTTAAATTCCATTTTAAAAACCTAAAAACTAAAATCAGATTTAGGGCTTTTCAAACTTAAGCTTTTTAATCCTTTAAATATGAATCTCAACTACATAAAATGTTCCAAAGTATCAGCTTCTAATGCTCAATTAAAAATAATTATATTCCTTTTGACTATGGAATCAAATTTATTTAAATATATTGCGATATATATTTAGTTTGAAGTTCCTTTTATTCAAACGCAGTGCCTTTACATAAATTCTCCCTATTGTTTAACCCAAATATAAAAAGTATCATTTAGTTTTATTAATTTTTTTCCCCAGCAAAATCATTTCAATAATAACACTGTCCAACACCATTTTTGGAACAGAATAGCGACCCTATAATTCTGAAAGGGTATGTTGAGTAGATCATTTTTGTAGAAAAAACTTATGATCCAGCACGTCTGAGTTTTTTTTTACAGTGGGTCAAAGTTTTCATTTTTTGGTCGAAGGGAGCATTATACTATATGAATAAAATGTTGTAAGTTAATGTCTGAGAGAATTCTTATGGTCAGAGTTGTATTGTGGAATTGTATGAGGATTATTTTTGTGGAAGATCTTAACCCTCTAACTGGTCTCTTTATGGGTCAATTTGACCCTTTTTTCGATAAAATCAAAAAATATCCTTTAAAAAAGGACATTTAAGTATTAAAATATTCTACGAAAATGTTTGGCGGAAAATTTCAATGGGGGTCGCCAAAGACACTATTGTTGTAAATAAAGCTCTTTACGATTAATTGGCAAAATTACACGCCAACACATACAAAGCAGGTGAAAACATCGTCAAGTTCGGCCGGGCCAAACACTGAGTTCTGGCGTCTAGTCAGCTGTGACTTACAAATCAGCTTACAAATCGTAAAGAGCTTTATTTACAACAATGGTTTCTTTGGCGACCCCTACTGAAATTTTCCGCCAAACATTTTCGAAGAATATTTTAATCCTTAAATGTCCTTTTTTAAAGGATATTTTTTGATTTTATCGAAAAAAGGGTCAAATTGACCCATAAAGAGACCAGTTAGAGGGTTAAGATCTTCCACAAAAATAATCCTCATACAATTCCACAATACAACTCTGACCATAAGAATTCTCTCAGACATAAACTTACAACATTTTATTCATATAGTATAATGTTCCCTTCGACCAAAAAATGAAAACTTTGACCCACTGTAAAAAAAACTCAGACGTGCTGGACCATAAGTTTGTTCTACAAAAATGATTTACTCAACATACCCTTTCAGAATTATGGGGTCGCTATTCTGTTCCATTCAAAAACTCTTAATTTGTTAGACAGTGTAATTTTACTGTGACAATGAAATTTTTTTGGTGGGACTGTTGAGTTGATTGTACACGAGCAAACTACATACAACAAAATTTTGTTTTTTTTTTGTTCAGTTTCAGGGTTTTATCGGTTGTATTTTTAGTAAGTTTAACAAGTAAAAGCGAATCATTTTAAATAAGAGCAATATATAAGTAAAGTCTAAAATAAAGTTTAAAAATATTGCAAATCAATGTAAAAGCAATTTAAATAAGTTTTTAATTAACTAAAAAAAAATAGTCAAATTTTACACTGTTAATAATCAAGAATGATAAAATTATTATTATTATTTTATCATTCTTGGTTAATAATCTAATATTGGCAGCATTCCAAAAAGAGAAAAATTATTAATAAGAGAATTCCCACAATCTTGTTCTTAGGAAGGAGAAAGGTACTGAGATGTAATTTTGTTTTAATAAAAAAAATATGTACCTAGGTATTTACATTTTTTGAAAAATACCGTAAAAAACTATTAGATTAATGGAAAAATATATTATTAATATTTCTAGTGGTATTTTTTTGTTTGAAATATAAGTGAAAAGTAAAAAAGAGCATATTATTAATAATTGATAAGAGTAAATACAACACCGACACACAAACATACATAAATATTTACATACTGTACTTAACAAAAACAAATATAAATGTCAATGTTGTTGTTATTGCCGAGAGCAAATGTACCATTAAGTGTTGTTATTCTTTGTTATGGTGTTACTTTGTTATTGTTTTACTTTGTATTTGATTTGTTTATTTTTTTTATTATTCATTTTGTTTTTTAGCCAAATTGCAGGGTTGGTCACAGCCCTTGTTTTGTAATTCAGAATTAAACACTTTATTTTGCATAATTTTATGGAAATTTTATTAATTGAAACTGAAATAGTATTATTTAATTTAAAGGAAAAATACTAGCCGAGTAATTAGTTATGTGTGCGTTTTTATTAGTATCATGCTAATCGTGTGTTCGAAATATTTTTTAACATGGACTAAAAACACATGTCTATAGATTGTGTTATTACATTTTTATATATGTATATTTAAATATACCTACATACATACATACTTATATTGTAATTATTTTAAAATTGATAAATATTCATCGTACCTATAAGTAAAAAGTATTTACCAAATTTGGAGTTTGAGCAATAGTGTGTAGAATAATGTGTTATTGGAGATTCATTAATATGTACATACATATGTAGTATCTATATTCTTCATATAAATTCTTTGTTTAATTCTGTTTTGCAGAACAAAGTTCTTTTTGTTAACAGAAATATTTGAGAAATAAACTACTATTGAAAACTAGGTGTTCCCGATCGCTTTAATGCTGGTTTAGATAATTTTGCATTTCAACGAAAGTTCTACTAACTCAAAAGCCGCTTAAACGGCAACGCTAAAGTTTTAGCACAAAGCGGGAAAGGCTTAAACCAGTAAAGGTAGAAAGAAAATTGAGTGGCAATCGATTTGGAAATTTTAACGATTTCAAACCGATGGATATTTGTCATTGTCTATGATTCGTCCATACTTTGGTAAATTATACAACATGCGATTTACAATCGACTTTTTTATGTCACAGACCAGCCACTCCTTCGAAGAGGAGAGACTTTTTAATGCAACTGTGTTTTCCTTTAAAATTACAAATTTGACACTACTTCAGTACTGTACAAATTCATTAACAGTGCTATCTATTAGTCATGGTCACAAGCAGACAAATATTAATGCTTAACAATGATGCTGCAGGATATTTGTGGCAATTGTTTAAAACGAACTAGTTCAACGTCATGTGAAATGAGGACTTGTCCAACATTGGCAGCACGTTTACAATTTATCAATAATTTTGAAAAAAATCTGGAAAATATAAGCAATTATAATAAACCACACACACATAGTCACATAGTTCCTGTATTACCTTTCAGAACATTACCATATTAAACTGGTAGGTTCCCTTCATCTAAAATGTTACAACTGCAACTAGTTCTTCTCAATTTGGAATTAAGCACGTGACAAATTTTGGATTAGTTCTGTTAGTTCCCTAGGGAACCAACATTGAGATAATTTCGTTCAATATTTTTTTTGAAAATATCATAGGGAAAACTATTCATCCAAAGAAAGGATGGGCGAATATTAATGATAATCTTATGTTACCTTTATGCTATCCGTTCTTATCTGAATTACATAAATAACTTAAAAGAAATCAAAATATAAATATTTACGTAAACTGATTCGGAAAAGTTTCTAAGATATAAAGAGAAGGCTAATCTGTTAAACTAAATCCTCCACATCATCGCCATGTTAAAGTAACATGGAGTAACATAAACTTTTCCTTATTTAGATCAAAGCAAATAGTATTTAGTAAGAAAGGAATGTTGGAATATTTACTGTAATAAAAAATAATTTTTTTTGCCATCTGATCTGAACATCTGAAACGAGTCCACAGTGTTTGAGCATCAACTGATTCAGAATTTTTAATTTGAAATAAACAACTCAAATGGGTTCAGAATATAAACCTGTGCATCAAATGCTTCAGGAAAGCTTTTCAGTTGTGAAGAAAAGCAATATGATAAACTAAATGGATTTTAGGCACTTAGAAGACATTCAACACATTCTTTAACAATAAACTCAGATGAGAACTCAGTATTAAGATGGCTGAAATAAATATGTATTAAGAAAAGGCACTTTGCTTAATTAGGATCCAATAATGTTACAATGCGGTATAACAGAACAAACCTATTCCCAGATAATACACTTTACTTCAAAGTACTTAAAAATCTGTCGTCCTACTTTCACTATCTTTGTTATAAATCTCCCCCTTTCACTTACTTATCAGAATTGTTTAACACAATTCAGTATTAATACATATTTAATAAAATAATACAATTACTTGTTCTGGGAATATGAAAGCTTATATACATCGCTTTTTTATTAAGTAATTAGTAATTAATTGTATTAACTAACTGGAAAATATTAATGTTAATCATAAAATTTCAAACATTATTAACAGTTTACTGTATTAATTATAGAAATTACAAGTAACAGGTGGATAAAAAATAAGAAGATAAGAAAATAAATGTTTTTAACTAATTATAACAATTTAGCATGAACATAGCTGTTAGCGCGAAACAAATAAATATATAGGGTGATTCAAGTAAATATACTTTTTTCAATAGCCTTTTTTTGACAGATCGCTTGTGAGTCGTGTCATGCTGTCATGTTATTTTTGTTTAATATTGTTTGGCATTTCGTAATGGAAAGACGTCTGAACAACGTTTACAAATCGTTTAACTTTATTACGAAAATTCACGTTCTGTGAGCAATGGAAAACTTATGGTCAACATAATCGGCCTACTGCGCATACTATTCGCAACACCATCATCCATTTTGAGACCCATCATTCATTATTGGATAATATTCGACCGAATAGACCACGTGGTGTGATTTGTGGGCCGGTGGAATCATCGGCTGAAATGATGGCTGAAATTGAAGCTCGTGATCTTGGCGACATTTGGTTTCAACAAAACAGCACCACTTCCCACAGATTGCATAAATCAATGGATTTATTGGGAGAACACTTCGGTAAGCACATATATTCACGTTTTGGGCCGGTCGATTGGCCACCAAGATCGTGTAATATCACAACGTTAGACTTTTTCCTGTGGGGATATGTAAAGTCTAAAGTTTATAAGGACAAACCCGATTCAGGCCTTGGAGGAAAACATCACGCGTGTCATTCGCCAGTTATCAGTCGAAATGCTCGAACGAGTCATCGAAAATTGGACTCAACGGATAGACCATCTGGTACCTAGCAACGGCCAACATATGATAGACATAATCTTCAAAAAATCAACTCCAAAGAATGTTCTTTCAAATGATAATAAACATTCTGTGTGTTTTTTTTCTTTTAAAAGAAATAGGGAACCTCGAAATGGATCACGCTTTATTAAATATATTTTATTAAGAAATAACAATTTGCCAATATGTATATTTAAAAAGACAATATTAGAACGCAACTCTCTTAGCAAAAAACATTTAGCACGTTGTCTATGAATTCAAAAAATATTTCCTATGATAATTACAATTTGAATTTGAAACTGAATTTATAATTGTTATTGTATTTTTGAAAAGTTGCACAAACCCAACCTATAATATCGGTCATCATTGTGAGATTTTGAGATTTTGTTTATTTATTTATTAGAGTAGTCTACATATTTTTGCATACATATTATTTAAAGAAAAATTAAGCACGTGATAGTTGAAAATTTAACTTATTCACACTGATTTAAATACAAAAAAAAAAAAAAAAAAAAAACACACAAAATTAAATTAACACAAATGATCAAATTTAAATGTCAATGCTGACATTTATTTAGGTGTTAAAAAAGGGGGTAAGTACAACTAGTATCGAGCTGATAATTGAGGGGAAACTTTAACAAAGGCACGTACATACATAAATGCTGGACAATTCAATAGACATGTGGTGAATTACACTTCTGTTATTGGAAATATTGAATGATTTGTTTTTATTTTAAAAGAAACTTGAAAAGTTTTCGTAATTTTAAAAAAAGAAATGGATCGTAAATTTAAAGTATTGCTTCACTAAGACAACTTTTTACATTAGAAAATAACAAAAATCATGATTGGCTAATACAGCTATGTGCAACTAATTAAGGACATGTTACTAACATGTGAGCTTGAAGCAACTAATACGAAAGGTTTTATGATATTCTCAAAATGTGTCTTAATTTAGACAATTTAACTCTTACTTCTAGAAAATAATGTGTCAAATTAATTATTATTTATGAATCTGCGAGTTATATTTTCAAATAAGATTGATATCAGTCGTGCATATAATTAAAAACATACCACACATTTTACAAAAAAAGTATTTATTTATTGTAATTCAATATTTTATAGCAAATCCATTGTTATCTATAACAGCTTGACATCTGCGAGACATGAGGTCACTATATTTTTACATACATTAGAATGGCTTTCCAAGCTTTCTTTGTCTCGGCAAAGTGATCAATAAAATTGCTTATTTCTACAGAGCTTACTTTGGTTTTTACAACTTGACATAAGTTCTCAATTGGTTTGAGATCAGGACTGTATGAAGGTCAGTCAAATAAGATTGATATAGTAACCGAATTATTAAAAAACCATTGCTTGACGTGATGAGCCGTATGCTTCGGATCGTTATCTTGTTGAAATATTCATGTCACTGGCATTTTCTCATCACCAAACGGCATCATTGTTTCGCTTAGAATTCTTGCATACTGAAACTTATCCATATTTCCCTCAATTTTGTGCAACACCACTTGACAACATAGCACCCTAAAGCATTATAGAACCTTTTCCATGCTTCAAAGTGGTACGGGTGTAATTTTGACAAAATTCTTTCAACTTTGGTCGGCGTAAATATTTTTGTTGTCATCTGGAGAGACTCCATTAATTTTTGTGTCTACCTATGTATAATGGAGTTACTTTTTGCGAATTCGATGCTCTTCTTTCGGTTACATTTCGACAATAATGGTTTCTTTCGTGAAAGTTTTCCAAACTCGACGTTTTACTGTATCTACAGAGAGATACAATGAGATTTTGCCTCATTTTTGGCTAAAGACTGAAAACCACATCTCATATGCTGATTTATGCGGATTTTTATCGACTCACGCACATTCAGTGCATCTTCTCGAACTGTCGTAATACGATGGCTTCGTTTTTTATGGGCCATCTTTTCTGTAGTCGTAAGCTTCCTAAAATATTTCACCACTTGAAAAACCATGTTTTTTAAAACATTCAAGGCTGTTGCGATTTCCCGATAAGTGTTTCCATCTTGATGCATTTGTACAATAATCTTTCGAGTACTGACATCACAGAATTTGCTTTTTTTCCAAGTATTAAAAACTCTTCATATACTAAAAACACTCTGTGTAATCACAATTAATTTAATATAAGTTTTAAAAACTACCTAATTTGAAAATTTTAATAAATATATTTTTAAATTTTTGTCGTTAATTTAGTGCACGATTAATTTATTTAACAAATTATAAAAAACACCACAAAGAAAAAAAATAACGGTAAACATAGTTACCAATAAATATTAAAAAAAACTTATTAAAATTTTAGCGTTTTATTTAATAAATACTACTGTCCTTTAATTAGTTGCACGCAGCTGTATGTGTGGCATCACTGTGTCCGCCATTTGCCGTTGAATACAGCAGTGATGTCAAATATGTTGAATATTAAAAATCTTGTTTTTGTTTAGCTTGTTGACGTGTCCAGATAAATGAAAATGGACTACGACTGAAATAATTATTATTTCAGAAAAACCAAAAATTCCTTGTATGAATTAAGCGAATCTAGGGTGAATTTCGATCGAAATTTAATACATTGTAACAATCAATTATCTTTTCATGTTATTACAATATGTACCTGTTAGAAAACAAATATCTTGTTGAAAAACCTAAAACAAAGGCAAGTCCAAAACAAAAAAAGTACGCTTATTTTCATAGTTTTTGTAGAATGTAATTTGTTAAAATGTAGGCATGGATAGGCTACATTCTTCGAACATAACATCAACAAGAGTTGTACACACGAGGCAAACTCATGTGCGCACATTAAATGGTTCGCTGAGTAAACAAATTGATGTGGTTTACCAAAACAGGGAGCTCATTCAAATAGGGCAATCTCATACAAATGGGACATTTGATAGTTCTAAAACAAATCCTTTCATTTAATTACTCTCTATTTAACCATTTACCATAACGCTATGTTAGGAAATGTGTCGGTTTCCCCTGATTAGACATTTAAAAATGTTCCAAATTGTGATAATATTGTTATAATAAAAAAACGCCATATGTTCTATTACTTGTTAATAACTTCATAAAAACTGTGAGAAATTTACTTTTTATTGTCTAGCTAAAAATAAAAACTGCTGCAAATTTATGCCTTACTTTAATTAGGTTAATTTATTTAAACTTTTTTTTTTATTATTTTATTCAATTTACAGTTTTACTAACACAAACTTAAGCTACATGTTATAATAATGTAATACATTTATCACTATTATTAATTTTTATTACACAATTACTCGAAACTAAATTATCGCTTAGCGTGAAAAAAACAAAACATTTTTTAATATTATTCCAAGTCGTATACAATATAATTCAACAGTCTTGAACTACAACTTGTCTACTCGCCTATCTTATCTGTTTTGATGTGATGACATTAAATTACTCTATTTAAATGAAATGTAGACAAGAGTTTCAAATGAATTAGACAAAATTGAAAAGTGACAACAAATACATTTAAGGTAAATGAAAAAAAAAAATACTGCTTCAAAATACTGATTTAAATAAGTTATTTGTATTGTCTGGATTTTCTTGTAAATTAAAAAATAAATTTATCATACTACAGATATATGTAATTTATAAAATTATTTCAAAGTAAAGTAAGGGCAATTTTAAATCTTGTCAAATTTGTTGACTTGCCATTATCCCTAACCAAAATCAATACTTTTTTATTATTATACATAATTCTTTTTTTACGGGCCAGAAAGAAAAAGATTTTTAATTTTTCGTTTTGTTTTACCTTCTCGCAGACAGTTTGTGTACTTTATTTATGCATATACGAGTATATACATACATACGTATATTGTTTTATTTTTATATTCTTTTACAAGGTCAGTGTAAGTAAATAAAACTGTGTACAAAGGTTTTTAAATCAGCGCAAATTGGTAATTTATATTTTCCACTGTTGGGCCATAAGAGTAAACAAAGAAATAAAAACAAGAAATGGCAACCACATCGTCTATTGAGTTGCCACATCCTATTTTCTGTCTTTTACCAGCAGGGTTGTCATACTGTGGTTGTTGATAAACCACTAGGGGTCCTTTACCAATAAAGTTTATGGTGCGGTGATGCTGATATCATATTAAATTTAAGATTAATTGTGGTAAATATTTAATTTAAGCAAAATGGTTTAGAAGAATTTTGTAATATTGAACATTTTATTAAATGATATAGGTACATATGTAGATAATGATACAGATTTTATAAGAGTTTGGTTAGTTACAATTTCATCTTAATCGGCAACATAAAACACAGTAGGCCCCATAACCCTTTCAGACCTGACGCAAAACTAGCAAGAATTTTTTTTTTATAATTTTTGGAATATGTGATCTCTACAGCGTATGAAAATATAATCAATGTTTAATTAGGTTTTATCATTTTTATACCCTTCAAGGATTTTCAGCACACGCACACTTGATGCATCTCGCTTGATTTTCATTAATATTTTTAACTAAAACACATTTTTATTGCACGAAACGATTTCAATTAGTTTGAAATATTAAAATTTATAATTTTTTTAGTTAATATATGTGCACTTCATTATTTGTAAACGATAAATACTTTTGTAATTAAAGACACTTACTTATTTCCACGGCTCATTTGGCTAAACCGGAAATGTGACTGAAGAATTTCACAATAATTCAAGTAACGGTAAATCAAACAGAAGAGAAATGTGTGAAGCAAATATAAAAAAACTATCAGAACAATCGATGCATGCCAGTCTATTTCAAATTGGGTTAACAGAAGCAAATATATTGAAATAAATTAATTTGTACTGGGTGATTTTTTCGCAACTTTCTTTTTGGCATGTTACTTTAAACATGTTCAGTTTGGTCTATAATTTAACCACGGAAGAGTTGCAAGAACTGCCAACTTGTCCAAAATGGAAGAGCTGGACTTGGCTGGCCTGTGGTTTTAAAAAGAAAAGAAACATGCCAGACAGCACGCGAAACAATGGCCTAATTGAGAGGGGAATTCGGTGAACAGTTTATTTCACGTTTTGTGGTCGGTCAATTGGCCGCGTAGATTGTGCGATTTAACGCTTTTAGACTGTTTTTTTGTGGGGCTATGTTAAGGCTCATATCTATAGGGACTATATCGGTTGGCTCACTGGAAGCTACAATTGTACAATTTATTCGTGAGATACCGACCGATATGTTGCAGATTGTATGCCAAATATGAACTCAGCTTATGAACCATTTAGGATGTTGTCATAACATTTACATGAAATCATCTTGGCTTTTTTCATAAACGCAGTATGCAATGCAACACTGCAAACATATGTATGCGTATACAATGCAAAGCAATACTTCATGTCAACACTGCGTTGTCAAATAATTCAATTGCATTTTAAATCGTTTATGAATGCTAATACTGCTTTTCGTATGTTTTTTTTCGGGTATTTTATAAAAATAATTGTTATAAGAATCTCATAAATTAATATGTGTATATTCATTGAAAAAAAAACTTAAATATTTGTATAAAAATTATGTTAAATTTTAACTTACGTTAATATGTCCGTCATTTCAGTTGTTGAAAAATCATTAAGCATCACAAATAAAAACACTGCACAAATTTGACAACTGTTGCGCATTCAAATTGAATTATATAGATCATTCTATCTACTCAAAAAAAATTGCATACATTTCTTTAATTGGTCGGTTATATATAGCAACCAAACTGAAGTTGGTTTTCCAATAATTAACGCAACTGACATGCAAGTCGTTATTATGTAAGGAAACTTTAGCAAACGTCTATAAAGTACACAGCTCACTTAGGTCCATATTACTGGTCATTTTGTGTAAAGTGTACTTTCGTTTTTAATATTTTTTCGAATTTTCAAAAAGAAACAAACACTTATATGTTAAAAATATAAATAAGTTAACAACAAAATTACTAACATTTGAAATAAAATCAAAGCAACCACAAATTCTCGGTTGCCATGTTCGGCAACTGAAATTAACAGCTGACAGTTACCATCTGTAATATGTTTTTGGCAACTGGTAATTACACTGAGGCCCGGTTTATTTTAAATCAAATCAGAAACCTCTTAAAAAATCACATTTTAATTGTCAAACCTTGAAGCTTTCAAAACTTTTGAATGATTTTCATAGTGTATATTCTTTCTTTAAATTAGTATTTCACCAAGTTCTTGGTGAAAAACCCTTATTCCGGTTAGTTTACATTATGTGTTATGAATTTTGTAGAAAACGCCAAATTCATAACCAATAAATGCAAGCAAAAGCTGACAACCCTAAACAAAAGTAATAGCAACGCCTGTGTTGCCATTTTAGCACTTTTAGTGCTAGATTTAGCATTTTGTTTCCGGTTAGTTTACATTATGTGTTATGAATTTTGTAGAAAACGCCAAATTCATAACCAATAAATGCAAGCAAAAGCTGACAACCCTAAACAAAAGTAATAGCAACGCCTGTGTTGCCATTTTAGCACTTTTAGTGCTAGATTTAGCATTTTGTTTCTCGAAAATGCATTGAAATTTTTAAAAATTACGCTAAATGCTTTTTAGCATAATATGCTTGATAAAAAACAATTTTTTCTCGAAATAATTTTTACCATTTTACTCCAAAAAATACTTTTGGAGAAATAAAAAATAACTTTTAATAATATTTAACTAAATTTCTTTCGGTGTGGTAAGTAAATGAACACGGACATTTTTGAATTAATATATGAAATGTAATCTATTAAAACAAGTCAACAATTGTTATGAACAAAATTAGAAAAAACTATAATTAATATTTGTAACATTTGAAATAAAAATTGTATTGTTACATTGAACAAATTTAACACTTATTTTTTCTTCTGTAGAACATTTTAGCACTTAGTTTTTCAAGTTTTAGCATTTTCTGGCAACACTGAACAACACCAGCGAAAAACACTCTCGTAATAAGGAAGGGAATGAATAATACAAATCGTAGACCGATGAACGTGCATCATACGTATGTATGTATCACTGATGGCAAACATGGTGCAATTGTACATTTTTTGATACATTTTAAACACAGTTAGTACCGTGGTACTACCACGAGTCATATGGTACAATTTCAAAATACTGTTGCATAAAAATTTGGTATTTCATATGAAAGAGATAAATATCAGCCATGTTACAGAATTTAATTCCGTTCAGAAGTGAAATTATTTCCGTATTTTGCTTCTAAAGAAAAAGTAAAACGGACAATTAGTTTCATTCCGAATAAATTTTTCGTTTTGCTTTTTCTATAGAAGCAAAAATTGGAATTAATACCACTTTCGAACGGAATTAAATTCTGTGACATGGCTGTATATCATATAAGTTACTATTTGTGTAATAGTTCAAGCAAAAGAGATTTTATTAAATTTCATGAACATTTTGGAACTGATATCAATTTGATCTTTAAATATGCATCTATAAGATGATTATTACAATAAATTTTTGGTTGAATTATCGAACAATATGAGTCTTTGACATATTTGACATATTCATTTACATTAAATGATTTTGAGGCTGAATTTAAAAACTAAAGCTTAAAATGTAATTAATCATGATTTCAAAATCGTTAGAAGTTAACTCTTCTATTTCTTTTATTCTTACAATAATAATTGTAGTTATTTTGTAAATATATATATTTACCAAAGTTAACTTTTCGCAAATAACTCGATACATCATAAATAAGAATATTTTTAGATAATTGCGACAATTAACGCAATAATGTTGCTATAAGATATATCGACTTATCGATAAAGTAAATTTGTGGTAAAGTTTTATGATTATTTAACAAATATTAAAAATGGTACCATGGAGGTCTAAAAAGAACATTTTATTTATATAGTTGGTACGAAAAACAAAAACCCATTTTCCATCACTGGTATATATGTAACTTATATATAGAAGAAGAAATAAGTTGTGTGCGCGTCACGGTGTTAAAAACGCACGTAAAGAACAGCAAGTAAAGAAATGTTAAACGTTGCAGTAATAGTCACAATGTAAAAAACAGCAATAATGCAAATAGGAAAATAAAAACGCGGTAAATGATGAAGAATTTTAAATAACAAAAACAACTAGCTGTACTAGTAATAATGGCTGGCGATTGTGTGGTAGTAGAAGAATAAGATACGAATACAAAAATATGAAGAAAAAAAATTTAAAGAACTATAAATATTGAACATTTTTTTTTTTTGTTGTTTTGATTATTTTTTATATGTTTTTTTTTTTTTGTTTTATATATTTTTGTATTTTATACATATGTATGTATAAAAACACACGATTTCACATCCGTACATACTTATAATTGGATGTGAACGTGTGTGTAGTATTCCTTAATATTTAGGGCAATGATGTCAACTTATGTAAAGTTAAAGCAGTAAACAACCTTGAAAATTGGATTAAGAAAAAGTTAGAAACTATTTTATTAAACAAAGTCTTTCAAATATTTAACCAAAAGTTTCCGTAAAAATATGCTTATTTTTGATATTTTTTTAGTTTGTAGCTAGAACCAATAAATATTCACTTGTTTCGTTTTATATTGTTTTAAAAAAGCACTAAATTGTTATTATTGTTTAAGTGACCGTATAAAATATTGTTGAGTATTAAATATTTATGCAGAAGAGAAATATTAACTCTTTTTTTTAAGAAAAAGTGTGTTGTCATGTGGATTTATTGAAATTTTAGAATTAACACAAAAGAAAAAAAAAGCTAAATAAAACTAAATAAAATTATAGGAAATATTTCGCTATTATTTTGATAATAAAAATACTTGATTACTTTTATAATGATTAAAATTTGTTGGTGATGTTCTAAATAATCCGCTTCAAAAATTATTGTTAGAAGACATTTTTCATAAAATCGCGAATTATTCAGTAAATTAATAAAACCAACTGTTAAAAACTGATTGATAACTACTTACATATGTATGTACGTACAAAAAGTTAAACAAAAAATAATTAAAAGATTGCTTAAAAACAATGTAAAACAGAAACAAGTTTTCATCAATTTCTGTTTGAATTCACCCACAAAAATAAAACAAAACACGCTATAGGTACATAAAAGTAATATAAATGCGTATTTGTACAACACACATGTCACGTCATTTTATAGTTAGAATTATAATTATTAAACTTTTTTTTTTTAATACAAAAATAAAGCATCTATAACACAGTTAATAAATGATTTATGTTAATTTAACACATAAGCCACAATAGTATTATCATTTCATATCTATTAAAATTTTTTGAAAACCACACTTTTTTTATTTTAAATAAAAATTTTACTTTTTCTTATACATTGTGTGTATAGTTGTGTTTATTTTTCTTATTTTGTCACACTTTACACATTTCTGTGCGTGTTTTATTTATATTTTATTACTTTATTTTGCGCACTCACTTTGTTATTTATAATTTACAGAAAGAAAAAAAGCAATGAAATCGCTAAGATCCTCCTCGTTTGGAGACCCTAATATAAAACTAAAATGTATAAGGAATAACGTTAGAAAATAGACAAAACACAGACGTTTATTTTGCTCAGTCCGTTGTGCGCGACTAACTTAATAATTTTAAATTGTCATGTATTTTAGTTGTTGAAATCGTTTATTTAAAAGTTCACTCGTTTAATTTTGTTCATTCCTGCCTTTATTCGTTTGTTCATTCATTTTGTCTTAGTGTTGTTGTTGTTATAAGATAACAGAGAATGAGCGTGAATGCGAAAATTTTGTTTACATTTGAATAAAGAGAGAGAGAGAGTAATTGAACTTAACAGCAACCCAATTGCAATATATTGTTGTTTATGTGAAAACTTCTTAAAAAAAATTTAAAAAGAATTAATAAATTGTAGAAATTTAAGCCACAATTTGTTTGTTAAATGTTTTAGTGTAACAGTTTGTGTGCGTATTGTAGCTACAGTTTAGTTTAATAGATTTATATGGCCAAAAACAGTGGCGTTTGTAAAAAGGGGTGTGCTTGTTATTTGCATACACACAAGCAGCGTTGTCAACTTGGTGCGTTTCGCACCATTTTTGGTGCTTTTTTAAATTTTTGCTGCGAAAAATTCTTTAGTTGGTTCGCGGTGCGCGTTTTTTTAAATTTTGGTGCGCTTTTTAATTTTTGGTGGCACCAAAGCAAATTCAACACAACTTTTTTTTCAGTGTGAGAAAAAATCTTTCTACAATAAAATACACCTGTTTGAGTACCATTTCATTCAACACTGCAAAATTTTTTTGTGTATTTCGGTGCGTTTTTTAATTTTTTCGGAAATGTGATGAAATCTTTATTTTTACTAATTTTTAATTGCAGTTTTTTAATAATTCATAACTCATATACGATGAAAAAATGTATTTTAAATAAGAATGTATGATAAATGAAATCAAATTCTTCAAAAATCTTTGTTTGAAAATCAAATTAATATTTTAAACATGCAAATAAAAATTCTTGTATAACCTGATGGTTTGGTCTGAACTGTAGACGAACAACCAGGATTAGAGTTCCAGTGAAATCCTAACAAATTCTATTGGAAAAAATCAAGTACTTTAACTAGAAAACAAAAATATATAAAAAAAGTATCAAATATGTACTGAAATTAGCTTTTTTTACCAATTAGTACTTTAGTTCCGAATATCATATTGTGAGTTAAATTTTGAGTGGTTAAATGTTTATTTTATCTTTATTAGCTTATTTATTAAAAAAAAAGGCTTTTACTATTATTGTTTTTACTAATAAGCGTTGATAAAAAGTTGTTTATAGAATTTATGATATTAAAAAATTTCAAATTAATTCAATAAATATTTGAAACATAAACGAAATTCTTAACTTGGTGCGTTTTTTTTAAATGATGCGCTTTTTTCTCCATTTTGGTGCATTTTGAAATTTCAAAGTTGACAACGCTGCACACAAGCCCTTAATTCTTTAACTTAATTAAACTATTATTTTCTTTGCTACATATGTAAATACATATGTATACATACATATATATAAATATATTTATATACGAGTACATACATAATACAAGTTGATTGATTTAATTTATTATGAAGCAACTGTTAATAGTTTTTAGGAATTTACAAAGTGTAAATAAATGTTTCATCAGAATTACAAGATTTTGTCTAGCTGATTACGAAATTAGTAACAACACTATATTACAGCGAAAAAATTACGTTATCAAATACGACTTAACAAATTATTATCGTACGTTACAAGCATATACTGTGAGCGTCAAAATAAAGCAACACCACATATTATTAAAAGAAAAGCTTAATTATATTAATATAAATAATAAGAAACAAAAACAAAAGCGTATACAAATTTAATTGATTTATTGTTAAAATAGAATAGTGCCATTATTCTTATGCAAAAACCCCTGTAATTCCAAAAGTAGTGGCAATTCTTTTATTTTTCTTTGTTTGAAGGCATAACGGTAAAGTGCCGTTTAATATAACTCAAGTTCCAAAAATTATTTCCTTAAAATTTCTTCGATTTTTACAAAGCACAAGTTTATTGTTTAAATCACTCATACTTTTATTTGAGTGACGCACACACACACATTTATATACGCATACAGTGGTAGCCATATAATTAGAAACGATGTTTTGATATATGTAATAAGATCGCTGTGTAGCTTCTTTAAATACCTACACTATAAATTGTTTTTACTGTTATTAAATGAGTAAACAATCAACACTATTGTTGATGCATAACACGTTGAGTTCAAAGTTAAATTAAAAAATTATAAAAAAATATTATTTTCACAATTGTGTTTTTTTTTTCTTCAAGTTCCCTAAATATTAGTGACAACGTGAGTATAATTTATTAAACAATAGATTAACTTGTAATAATTTTGATAAGGCTTAGTTTCGAAAATGGGCAAAAACAAGTCATGTACTCCAGAAATGAGACGGTTAATTTTGCAGTGTTGCCAAAATGAAAAACTTTCAATGTCGGCTATTGCACAAAAGTTTTCTTGCTAAAAAAAAATTGGTATTTGGTGCAATTGAGTTGTACAAAAATACAAAGGAGTTTGCAACCCAGCTAGGATGATAACCAGGACACAAAAGACTAATTTAGTGTTATTTGTAGAGCCAGTAAAAGAAATATACCGAGTCCAAGACAGCTAGACAGCTACAATTAGTTTTAAATATAACACTAATGGCATCGTTCCACAACACGAGTAACTAAAAAAAATCGTTCAAATGAGTATTTTATTATGTTTTTGGGTTCTATAAAACAGTTGTCAAATTTTATTGAGTGAAAAACGTAATGGTTGTATTTTTGTGTTCTTTTGTGTGTTCTGTATTACAAATCCAAATGTCGTTAATGTTAAATTCAAACAATTGAAAAAAAGTAATCGGCAAAACAAAATAAAAATTTTTAAACGAAAAAATAAATTGAAAAAATGGAATCAAACGTTAAAAAATTGTAAGTACTTATGTATGTATGTATGAATTGAATAGATTTAAAAATTTCTACCCAGCCAGCATTTCGTGAAAATTTTAAACAAAAATGAGTAACATATGACTCTTCTAGATGATTAAAACAATCGAATATGCGCTCATTATTTAGTCGTAAGTTACTCTCCAGTCGTGAGGAAACGGTACCCTGCAATGACTATTCCTACAGAATAGTTTATGATTTATGCTTTAAATCAGTTTTTACGAGTATTTGATATAACTTTTTACTTAATTTGGCAATCGTTTTGTGGTAATATTTGAAATCATTTTATGATCATATTTGAAATCATATACAATCATTTTTTGATTATATTTAAAATCATTTTCGCCCCAATTTTATAGTCAGATATTACTATAATTATAATTCATTTTATGATTGAATGTGAACTAATTTTAAAATCAATTTTTTTTTGTAATATTAATTTATTTCTATTCCATTTTAATTACATTTATTAAAGTTAATTAAATTTAAGTAAAAAAAAAAGTTAAATAGAATTTAAGTTAAAAAAGCAAAACAGAAAATAAAAACTTAATGTATACAAACTATAACTAATTTTTACATTGGCGTTTACGTTTTTGCAGGCGCTCTTTAGCATGCACAAAGTGTTGTTGGAGAATTCCATTAATTTCTTTCGCTTCAGCTTTATACTTCTGGTGGCAAATATCTGTAACAAAACATATTAAATACAAAATCATATTGTTATTTAAATTCATATAAATCTTACTTATGACTATGGTTGTAATAAGCAACTTCTCAGCGCTTGGTTTTTCGTTGGTTCCCTTCCAACTGAATTGAGAAGCCAATTCATCAGAAAATACTTTCCTTATGGAACTTCTAAGGAACTGCGTCTGTCCATCGCCACCAATATTTCCAATAAAAAAACAAACAACAATCAAATGACAAAAAACAATCAAAAGAAAAAGTAACATAAAAATATGGGAAGGAATACATCGTTTCAATATACTTACAAAATCATCCAAGAATTCTTTGTCTTTCTCCAATTCACTATTGAAAGCGTTCAAATCATCCTTCAACATAAAAGGCAGTTTGTCAAATTTCGGGTTGTTCTTAAAGGCTATTGAATTGTGATGCTAAACTAAACTAAATGAATATAAATTTTATTTCAACTTCTCAAATTTTCAACTTGATATAAAAGTCCCGGTATAACTGTTTTAATAAAACACAAACATCAGTTTTCAATCATATAATTACCAAAAAATTATAGCACCTGCACATAGATCATATTTTAAACATATAATGAGTAAAAAATGATTTATATTTATTTATTTTTTTTAACCAAGAATACATTTTTGTTATTATCATTTTTTGGTCATCTAGTGTAATCTATAATGACTCAGAAAATGATTAAAAAAATATCTTCAGTTTTCAATCATAAAGAATAGTCATATTTGACTGTTTCTTTTGTTTAAATACATGAAAACTTAGTTTTCAATCACCGAAAGTAGTCAAAAATGAGCCAGTTAATCTGGCTGGGTAATCACAGCATAAAGAAAACTACGGTAACTCAATTTCAAAAGCTGGTGGAGTTAATGGAAGAAAATCCCCAACTCGCAACATGCAGCCCAACGTTTGGGAGCAGCAAGATGGTGGTAGAGGAAAAGTGGTGTAATGTGGCCAAACAAATAAATGCCTTGGGGCCTCCAACAAGAGCAGCCTCAGACTGGAAAAAGGTATTGTATAAGGTTTAAAAATTAAAAAACAAGAATCACTAATGTTGTTTTTACCTACCGTTCCTCCGGTAGATCAAATACATTTAAAGCATCCCGGATATTTCGACGGCTTAAACGGACGTCTTCACTATCACTCTCACTACTCTCAGTATCAAAATAAATATCTATTGATGGAAACATTTCTCTTTTTTATTACAATTTTATAATTTTTACACAAAATATATTTTATTTCACTATTATTATGTGAGTCAGCTGTTGTTTTGGTTTAGTTTTACACTAGAGTTGCCATTTAAGTATTATAGTACCAAAATGAAATTTTACTGTGAAAAAAGTAAACAAAATATGAAATTTTATACTGTGACAACAATGTACCTTGAAAATACTCAAATTATTACGTAACCAAACGTAAGTCAGACGAGTATATTATAGAAACTCATTTGTTTACGTAATCGCCCGTGTACCAATCGTTCGCCTAAGAATACACTCGTTATACAGAACTATGCTATAAAACTCCGACATCAATTACATTTCAAACCTGATTATCATCATCAAATTTGTAACATAAAACTTTTTACTACTGACATAAAGTTTCTTTACAATTTTTTTTGTATACACGAGTATGAGTATCAATTTGCCGATAACACCATGTTACACTTGATTACCCTCTGAAAACCAGCTAAGCCACACTTTTACTTCTTTCATCTCCTTGTTGACAGCCCCTTTGAGCACGTCAGTAAATGAGAGTAAAGAGTGTGTTTCACAAGATAATCAAACAGGTAGTTGCTGGCTGCACATTGAATAAATATCAGGATTTAAGAAACTCAAAAGAACTTAAGGCTGGTTTTTTTATTTTTCTTTTGTTTGCACAGCTCTTATCTTTTATCTTTAATATATTTTCTTGTCAGTTTCATTTTTACAAAATATTTGTAACCCAAATTAACTACTTAACAAACACTTTTGTGTAGATTTAAGTGTCTTTACGAAAATGCCGTCGTGCTCATGAATACATGACATTAATTTTTATAAAAGCAGTTTCAAAATGAAATAACCATAAGATACTATAGAACAAACATACACAAAAACTTGTTTTATTTTGTCTTTGATAAGTTTTTTTTTGTTTAAATTGTGTACGTATCATTTATATAAAATAACACTGAAAATGTGTGCAAAATTTTTGGGGGGCTTCTTTAAAATTAAAAAAGAAGAAAATTCACTTTTTCAAAGTCAATGTCTTTACTGAACATTTACAAGAGTAACAATGTATTTTAAAATATTGTTTTTATGTTTCAATGCAGTTCAAGAGGTCAATGTTCGAAATTTGCAATTAAGGCAGACAAAAAAAATGTTTTAAACAACACAAGATAAACAGACTTTGTTATCTGTTAAGACAGCATACAAGAGAGTTTATTTTTTTTTACAAATAAAATAAAACAAATTTACGAAAATTAGAAAGTTTTAAGGGACGCATAAATTATATACCAATACATAATAATATTTGCTCTATCAATAGTCCTTTATAATCGAAAGTGTAAAAACATATGGTGAATTTCACGTCAAGTGACCCAATTTTAAAAATCAATGTCTTCCGATTTGGATGAAATTTGCACCAAGGTTAGTACTATTGGATAGTAGGCCAGACACAAATTTTCACACCGGTCTGAATTGACTCGAGTCTGGAATCTAAAGCACAAAGTATACAGAGGGGACAACTTTGACGTTTCAAAATCACTACAATAAGGCGGTTCTCTTAAAAAGAGAAAGAAAATATTTTGTGGTAGTATTTGGTAATGTGAAAAAGCAAAGCACTATATACAACAAGAATTTTGTGGACAAAACAAAACAAACAACACAATTTGAGTTAGAATATTTGAAGTGAAATTTTGTTTATATGTTTGTGATTTCAATAACTTACTAAATTGTATTTTAATAGTTGTTATACTTAGTGGTATGCATTGTGGAGTTTGTGCATTCGTTAGATGATATAAATGCGTTTTTTTTTATGATTGTATCAAACAATACAAAAATACTCTGTGACCAAAATTGAATTTTATTGCGCCAGAAAAATAGTAACATAAAGAAAACAAAAAGGCAGTTCTCAAAGAAAGAGACAAGTATAAAACCACATTTTCTTTCCCCTTCTGTCAACTCTGTATACTTTATGATCTAAAGAGTCACCAGTTTGAACAGACTCCAGTCTGGAATGTGAACAGACTCCAGTGTGAAAACACACCAGTTTTTGGAGTCTGAACAGACTCCACTCTGAACAAACTCCAGTTTGGAGTCTGAACAGACTCTACTGTGAACACACTCCAGTCTATACAGCCTCCAGTCTGAAGTGTGAACAGACTTCAGTGTGATAAAACTCCAGTGTGAACACGCTTCAGTCTAAACAGACTCCAGTCTGGAGTGTGAGCAGACTACTCCACTGTGAAAATACAGACTCCAATTTGGAGTCTGAATAGACTCTAGTGTAAACACACTCTAGTGTAAACACACTCCAGTGTAAATACACTCCAGTCTAAACAGATTCCAACAGGAATCCAGTCGAAACAGACTCCAATCTGGAGTCTGGACAGACTATAGTGTGAAAACACTCCAGTCTGAACACACTCCAGTCCGAATAGACTTCAGTCTGAATAAACTTTAGTCTGAATAGACGCCAGTCTAAATAGAATCCTCTGAATAGACGTTATCCAGGCAAACAGATTCCAGTCTGAAAAGACTCCGTAACAAATTATCCCGTTTGCTGACAGATCTATCCAGGTGCCATTAAGACACTTCCGCGATATTTCGATCTGCATGATGGCAACATTGTTATATCCTGCAGCTCACAAAATCTGCAAACTCTATTGTCTCAGCATTACCTAAAGTAAATTGGTGGTATCTAAGACCTCAGTGCTAGGTTAATTATCCAGTATCGTCAATCCCTAGGGATAGCGTATTTTGGGATAGAGTAATGGACTGTCTGAGCCCAGAATAGTTACCCCAAATGTCGGACGCTATTATCCAGTAAGGCTTTATTTTGAATACATATCCACGCGGTATACCACAAAAAATATTGAGCTCACACGCACGCACGTTGTTTTATTGAGACATTTGTAGACGAGCTTCATAGTTCCAACTCAGTTCCTACCCAAACCAGTGTCATTAGATGTAGGGATATATTATCTGAGGGTAAAGTTGAAAGAACACAGTTAACACATATCGTCCCTTTTCTCAGTACCTTTTGCCTATAGCAGGCCTCCAAATATAACTCCTATATAGAAGAATCGGAAGAACAGTTTCAGTTTAGATCCAGTGAACGATCTTTAAAACACTTTCCAATGGTCACCTGGCTCTAAAGATCATAACCTACTCTTGGGAACTATCTTTAGGATTTATATATAAAATCTTCGCCGAAAGCTTGTTAAGACACCGGGAGTTAGAAACTGCCTCAAGTAATCATAACGTTCTGTTTGTTCTTTTTAGATTTATTTAAAAAACTTCTGCCGATACAGAGAAATATAAACTGATTTTTTAATGGCTTCAATATCTCAAGAATCATTAATTAGATCAACCGTTTCCACTACTAGAAAAAATTACAGATGGTCAAATTGAGCAGCTAATTTGTATCTCAGAATATGCTCAGCAAAATATATTTTTGAATTTGGAAGCAGTGGAAATCGTTATTGCTTACATACAGCTTCCAATGCAGCCTCTCATTCTATTTAATTTCCAAAATGGTGCAAAATTAAGTAAACTAAGGCAAATAACTTTAAGCAGAGCTTCTAAAGGAAGAAACACGAATAAAAAGGCTCTGCTATGTTTGATTTATCAGTAGGCAGGTAAATATTAAGATAGGTAGCACTAAAAGTTACAACAATCGATAGGAGGAGAAAATCAATCTGTTATTGCTTTCAGTTAGTTTGAGGAGACTGTTTTGGGTTTCACGGAATCCAGGATCAAAGAATGACATAGTATTACAACAAGTCAAAAAATGAAAGTGGGCTCTGCTGGGAAGCGATTCCCAATTGGAACAGCTATATTCCCTATTATACCAATATGGGAGTCGTTCTTAAATACTGACTGCTCCTTAATAATGGAGGTTTAATGAAACTCCAAAGATATCTCTGGTCTTTTTGTAATAGAGAAGGAGACTAGAACTCCGCCGTAATATTTCTTAAAAGCCTCAAATTTTCCTGGCTTTCTCTGCGAATTAATCGAAATATTTTTGAAATAAACAAACGATGCAAATATACATATTTTAATTAATTGTTCAGAGAAAAATTCTGCGCAAGTCTGGGAAATAAAACTTAATTGTTAAAATAAGTATTAAAATATTGAAATCTTGTATTTAATTTAAAAAGCTCAAATTTATTTTATTTAGTTCTGACAATTGCAAATAAATTCCTGTATTTGCTAAAAATCATTTTCCTGATTTTGTTTCTCTTCACACACACACAAGCCATTCAACAAATGTTTTATTAAATAAATATGCAACCGTATTTGTACCATCATACAACACAACTTGACTTTCATTTTGCCAGAACTTTCACCCTGAATAATTGGAAACAACAGAATTTAAATCGACATTTTATCATGTTCAATTGTTAAGTATATTAATTGTAAGACTTGCTACATGCCACAAAACATAAATGGACTTATGATGAAGACTGCCACAAATTGCATTCAGTGTATGTTTGTTTGGAATGACATAGTATCGTGTAGAAATGTATTGGAAAATGTGTAAAGATCTGGTTCGACAAGTGGCTTACGTGACAACATTGTACAAAACAAACATGAAATATGGAGGATGCTGTATGATTACATACATACATATGTATGTATGTACATACTCGTACGTATATATATATATATATTTCCTATTGCTTGCAATTTAAGTAAAAATAATAACAAAAACTAAAATAAAATCCGAAACAACTCAGCATGTACGCATTTAAACAAGATCTTTACGAAGAGTACTTGAGTGGCGTGTAAAGCAGATGCGTAGTAAGGAAGAGGGAATGAAATCTTAAATAATTAGCAACAGTACTGTAGCACCTCCCTCCTCCGATTCATATATCTTTTAAGTTTGGAACTTATTTTATGGTTCTATGGAATTTAATTTCTTCTTGATTATTTCCCACATATTGTTTTTAGGTTTATAGGCCGCTATAGTTTTAGTTCGGGGATTGTGAAGGCCACTACTCCATAACATGGACTTTGCTTTGCTTAAATCAAGTTTAACTAGTTTGGATGTGTGTTGGAGATCATTGTCCTGCTGAATTTCCATAGGAAGGACATTTATTGTTTGGCATAGGGTAGCATTTGATTTTGCAATATTTCTATGTAGTCAGCAGAGCATATTTCTTTATTCACCGTCTATATAAATAGTCTTGTTTTAGCCTCAATCGTGAAATTCCAAACACTCTAGGTTTAGCTACAATTGTGGCTTTCCAAATAGTCTTGGTTTAGCTTCAATCGTTACTTTCCAAACAGTCTTAGTTTAGCTTAAATTGTGGCTTTCCAAATAGCTTCAATTGTGGCTTTCCAAACACTCTTGGTTTAGCTTCAATTGTGGCTTTCCAAATAGTCTTGGTTTATCTTCAATCGTGACTTTCCAAATAGTCTTGGTTTAGCATCAATTATGGCTTTCAAAAAGATTTAGTTTAGCTTCAATTGTGGCTTTCCAAATTACTTCAATCGTAGTTTCCACATAGGCTTTCAAAATAGCTTCGATTGTGGCTTTATAAATAGTCTTGGTTTATCTTCAAGCGTGGATTCCAAACACTCTTGGTTTAGCTACAATTATGGATTTCCAAATAATCTTAGTTTAGCTTCTATTGTGGCTTTCCAAATAGTCTTGGTTTAGCTTCAATCGTTACTTTCCAAATAGTCTTAGTTTAGCTTAAATTGTGGCTTTCCAAATAGCTTCAATTGTGGCTTTCCAAACACTCTTGGTTTAGCTTCAATTGTGGCTTTCCAAATAGTCTTGGTTTATCTTCAATCGTGACTTTCCAAATAGTCTTGGTTTAGCATCAATTATAGCTTTCCAAAAAGTCTTAGTTTAGCTTTAATTGTAGCTTTCCAAATTACTTAAATCGTAGTTTCCAATATGTCTTGGTTTAGCTTAAATCGTGGCTTTTTATATGGTCTCAATCAATAGTTTCCTAGTTCTAGTTTAGCTTCAATCATGGATTTTCAAATAGTCTTAGTTTGGATTCAATCATGGCTTTCCAATATGTCTTGATTTAGCTTAAATCGTACTTTTTATATTGTCTCAATCAATAGTTTCCTAGTTCTAGTTTAGCTTCAATCATGGATTTTCAAATAGTTCTAGTTTGGCTTTAATCGTAGCTTTCCAATTTGTCTTGGTTTAGCTTCCATCGTGGCTCTTTATATTGTCTAAACTTAATAATTTTCTAGTTATAATTCAGCTTCAATAGTGGTTCTTTAATTATTCTAAATTTTATTATGTCTTAGCCTCGAGTCTGTTTATATAGTCTCAATTCAATCGTGTTCTAGTCCTAGTTTAGTTTCAATCGTGGCTCTTTATATTGTCTTAAATCCATCGAGTCTTATTTTCAGTTTAGCTACAATTGTGCCTCTTTATATGTTGTTAATTTAATCGTGCCCTAGTCGTTGTTTAGCTGCGATTGTGGCACTTTATATTGTCTTAAATTAATAATTTCCTAATTGAAGTTTAGCAGCAATCGTGGGGTCTTATCAGTCTTAATTCCATTATGCCTTAGCCTAATGTTTAATTTCAATTGAGGCTCTTTATATAGTCTCAATTCCGTCGTGTCCTAATCTCAGTTTAGTTGTAATCGTGGCTCTTTGTAGTTTAAATTTAGTGGTAGTTTTTTTTCCTTTTCCAATTTTTCCTATTCAAATTCAATGTTAAAAAAATAAAAAGGGATTTTTTATTCATGATTGGGCCGATAATCTCAAATCAAATGTTTCCTAGTTTGTTTAAATTTGTCTTCGTTCGTGATTCATTTGTCCATCTACGACGACCCTGTTTATAACCATAAAACTTTCTCTCATTTTAAAATTCGCAATGCTCAAGTGTAATTTTAATTTCTTCAAACAAAAATTATTTCAAAATGGAAAATTATGAGAGTATTTTTTTTTATGAATTTCACAAAGGAAACACAATTTTAAACATACATCGTACAGCAAAGAGATAAAATAAGTTATTTGGAAATAATAAAATGCAATAAAAAAGCAAATGTAATAAAAAAAGATGTGATATTTATAGATAATTAGTGACGTAGCTGCCACACAATAACATTTAGAGCAGAATTTTGGAATGGCCTGCATTAATAGTAAGACACAATTAAATAGAAGTTAACGGATAGATTAATTTCTTATGACACTTCTTTATAAAAATTTAGCTTTGCGCTAATTTGCAGGTTTTGTGAATTATCGTTTCATATTAATTTGTCAAGTCTAAACAATAAATGCGACACTTTTGTGTTTTGTTTGTTTTTTTTAAATAATTATCTCACATTAACAAATAAGAAATGAAATGAGAGAAGAAAAAAAATACATGTGAATTGTATTATGAGTTCTCCTTTATCTAGTCGTACTAGTATTTCATCAAGTGCTATTAATATTACCTATAACAACGATTTGCCATAAAGATTCATTCACTACGTAACAACTTGTGTACGTAGCAGCGAGTAGCATATGACTGGACTATCTCTACATACATATTTATGTATATAGTAGATATGCGAGTAGGTAATTAGCATGAGTTTGGGTGGGTGTGTGCTGCTGTATGTACTTTGCAATTGTTCTTATTGTCTGAGTGTACTACTGTGCTGTTGTTACGGTACGAGTATTTCTTGGGTAAATATTTACCTAAAGTATATTAATATTTACTCATAGATTATTATGACTAAATAATTTTAATAAATTGTTTTTTTTTTTCTACAAAACCATTGCATGTGCAGAATTATTTAATGCTTTATTTATTATGTAAACTTTCATTAGGGCAAATACAGATTATTTGTTAAAATAGTAGTGATTTGAAAAGTACTCGTACATACCTGATTTAAGATAATCAATAGAACTTTTCTGGATTGAAAATAACGCCCTTATTCATAAACGATTATTAAATTTAACAAACGTTTATTAAGACAGATTTGCATATAAAAATGTGCTTAATAAACGTTTGTTAAATTTAATAATCGTTTATGAATAAGTGGGTAAGTCTTTAACGTACAATGAGAATGTTATGCAATTTTTCATCAATATCTAAAACTTTGTGTTGCTCAGAACTACATATAAAATTTGCTAAGTGATAAGTTGAAATTGATAAGTGTAATTTCCCAAGTTTTTGTAAATAATTTTGCTGTTTGGTTTCACAAAAACTGTAAATTCTATTTGTGCAAAGCAAAATTTGTTAAGTTTGTAGAAAATGTGCAAGGTAAACAATGGCCTTAGATTCTCTACCAAATGACCGACTAGTTTACATGTGCCTAACTGGTCTATATATGTCTGACTCGTCTACCCAGAGTCTTTGGCGGGAATCGAACCCGCAACCCTTTGACTGATAGTCCGGCACTCTATCGCCTAGTCTATCGGGGCACCCAAATATTTATTTAGTTACTTGAAAATTTAAGTCTAAACACAGAACGTGTCTCTAAATAAAATCTACCACACTCTCTCTAATAATACTTTGAGCGAGCTTTTATAGGTGATATAAATGACGTTAAACAAGTTATGCCACTGTCAATTTGGAAATGAGGAGTAGTTCCAGTTATATTAACAAAGATTTGTAATTGAAAGGGGAAATTTCCACCTTTTAATACTACATATTTGAAAAACGTAACACGGGTTTATTTTTTCGGAATGGAACCACATTTTTTTGCTTGGGGACAAACCCTACTCATGCAATGCATTGTATTGGAACTAGGAAAATAGGTTATGGGAGGGAGGATAGAGGGAGTAGTGTTTGTGAGCATTTGATTTGAATTTTACAATATTGAATATATATCCGGGAATACTTCTGCTGGTAATTTATTCCACATACGGACAGTACGGCTAAAGAACGAATTTTCCCTGTAGTGTGTTGTGCGATCCACTGTTCAGTGGACCACGAATGGATGAGTCCTGACTGAAGAACGTGTATTACGTAAAAAACTACGTGTTTCAGCAGAACACATTCCATTATAGTATCGACAGAACAGTGAAATACAACCCACATTGCGACGATGCTCCAATGAATCAATAGAGTTGGATACCCTACTGTCACCGATAAGCATCTTCGCCCTCTAATGTACGCGGTCGAGTAACTCCAAAATAGTCTTCGAGGCACCGGTCCATACATGCGAGTTGTATTCCATTTTCTGTCGAATATAGGTGATGTATATAGTAAGGAGATCTGATGGAGTGTAGTATGTATTTCCTACACCCTTTTAATAAACCAACGCACTTGAACGCTTCTTTTGACACTTGAAAAATGTATTTGGTCCAGCGGCAATCACACTGTATTCTCATGCCCAGAACATCAAGGGCGTCTTAATATTTACACCGCCCATAAAAACAGATGAAGCAACAAGATCTATTGTGCGTTCATGTGTTAACATGCAACATTGAGTCTTACGTGCATTAAAATCGACTCTATTCGCACTACTTTTAATTTCCTATGTGGAATTGTAATTTTAAGAATTTCTAGGTTTCATTTCGAAAAAAATTTTCGTTTTACTTTTTCCATAGAAGTAAAATACGGAATCAATTACACTGCCGAACGGAATTAAATTCTGTGACATGACTGCATAAATGTATCTCTTGAACTAAAAGAGATAACATACACATGTAAACTAATTTTTTGCAGATCTTCTCAATTTCGGCTTATTCTGCTCATAAATGGATTTTTGGCGATTTAAAAAAGAGGAGAAACTTCCATCTAAGCCATGAACTTAGCATGAAGAACTAGAGATGAAAAAGCTTTCTGCAAGATGGATGTCGCATTTGTTAACAGTCGACCAAAAACGAATGAAAATAATGAAAATTTCTCAAGCTTGTTTGGATCGTTTTAAGAAAAATAAAATGGATCTTAAGCGTCGTTTCATAACAGTGGATGAGACGTGGATCTACCGCTATACTTCAGAGATAAAAGAACAATCCAAGCAATGGACTGAAGCTGGAGGAAGTGCCCCAAAGAAGGCAAAAACAATTCAATCGGCTGGTGAGGTTATGGCAACGGTTTTTGGGACTTAAAAGGTATTTTATTGATTCACGATCTGCAAAAGGGTAAAACAATAAATTCAGAGTACTATATCAACATTTTAGATCAATTAAATGTAAAAGTTCGAGAAAAATGTTCTGGCTTACAACACAAAAAAATAATTTTTCATCAAGACAACGCACCAGCGCACAAGGGTGTTTTAGCAATGGCTAAAATCAACAAATTAAATTACGAGTTGCTTGACTTATTCTCCTGAATTAACTCCAAGTGTTTTACCTCAAATGAAGATGCAATTACAGTTGTAAACCACTATTTTGAAGGCCTTGAGGTAAACCAATTTAATCAAGGGATAGAATTGCTAGATAAGCGTTGGACTAAAGCTATGTGTCGACGATCGTCAGATATTACAACGTTGTCATATCTAGCAATGTGCTAGCAATGTACTGACATTTAAAAATTTTTAGCAAAAGGTAAATTGTCAGCTTAGACGACTGTAAGAAAACTAACAATTTCATTTGCACACAATTGTCACACAATGAATTTATCTGTCAACCGAAATTGTCAGTTCACACGGTTGTCAGATTGTTGTGTGGCATTGTCAAATTCGTTTTGCAGCTCTGTGTGTGTTTAAAAATTTTAAATATTGTCATGGAACAAAAAAGAGCAATTGGAACCATTTTACTTATGTCCTAATGCACACTTTAATTTAATTCTTAAATTTTCTTCTATTTTTTTCAAAAATTTTATCAATCAATTATTTATGTGTATACAGAATTGAATTTAGAAATAATTTCTATGACAATGCTGCCATTGGCAGATGCATAAACTTTGCACATATGACAATGAAAAGTGTTTGACAATTGTCTTAAAACAATGACAATGACAAAATTGTGTGTTTACACGATTGTTAGATGTCTGACAATATTTATGTGTTCCAATGTACTGAAAATGCTTTTTCTTACAACGTTAAAAGGCAAAAATATTAAGTTTACGCGGTTGTTAGACATTTTTCGGACAACGTTGTGTAAGTGTATTGAAGTTTCAGGAGATTATATTGAAAAATAAAAATGTTTTTGAAAAACTAACTATTCGTTTCCTGTGCTAGGCTAAGAAGTTTCCGCACCGCCCTCGTATAGATATCGCCTAAACAACTGACAACAAGATTACAAATCAATAGAAAATCGCGTTTTGAAATGTTTGTTCTTTTATTTAAACATTTTAATAGGAAGGCTTTTAAGAAGGCACTAAGAGAATGAACACAATTAAGGTCACATTTGTTTAAAGCTTTTAAATTAAATAGCCTAACATTTTACCAAATACAATTATCTTAAATTTGTGTTAACAGGTACTAAAGAAAAAAAAAAACAATATTTTTAAACATACATACATAGTGGAATTAATTTTAGAACAACAAACTAAAAACGTAATATAAAAGTAGGTGTGTTCTTCAAAATTATATCAATTATATTATTATAGTATAGCCATCTATGGATTTTGTGACAAATATATTTAAAATTTGTAAATGTTTAAGTGTTAAATATTAGATTGAGAGATAAGAGAAATTGAAAAATCATGAATGTAAAGGTACGGTCACACTTAGCAAATATTTGCCGAAAAAGAAGTAACCACTAAATAACATATTTTTGAGTTTTATTTGATAATGTTCGATCTTGCAAAACTTTTGTAACAGTAAACAACGTCAAACAAATTTGTACTAAAACAAGTGGCTCTTTTAATAAATATTTGCAAATGTTACCGTACCTTAAGTATTTGCGTTTAATTGTTGGGTTTCCTGTGTCGTTTGCAATACATACAAGGCGTGATCCATTTCGAAATTCCCTACTTGAAAAAAATACAGAAAAGTCAAATTTAATGGGGAATGTTTATTATCATTTGAAATAACATTCTTTGGAGTTTATTTTTTGAAGATTATGTCTAGCAAATTTTGGGCTTTGCTACGTCGCAGCTGGTCTATCCGTTGAGTCCAATTTTCGATGAATCGTTGGAGCATTTCGACTGGTAACTGGCGAATGGCACGCGTGATGTTTTCCTCCAAGGCCTGAATTGGCCAATCGACTGGCCCAAAACGTGAAATAATGTGCTCATTGAAGTGTTCTCTCAATAAATCCATTAATTTGCTGAAACCAAATTAAGATCTCGACGTAAAATGCGCCAATGCGACTCCCACGATCTTCGTGTACACTCTCAGCTACGGCCGCTGTATTTTTTTCACGGCGTGCTGGACGTGGTCTATTCAGTCGAATATTATCCAATAATGAATGCTGGATCCCAAAATGGGTGATGGTGTTGTGAATAGTACGCTCAGTAGGCCGATTATGTTGACCATAAGTGAATTTTCGTAATAAAGTTGAACGGTTTGTAAACGTTGTTCAGGCGTAAGACTTTCCATTATGAAATACCAAACAATACAAAACGAAAATAACATGACATGACTCACACGTGATCTGTCAAAAAAAGAAACAAGCTTAAGTATCTCTACTTGAATCACCCATTACAAATAAAAAAAAAAACAGACAGACAAACAGAAATATTTTGCTACCCTACACCACAAGGTGGTGTCACGTGTATTTGGTTTTTTGTTTTTGTATATAATCAGACATTAAAAATACATACATACGTAATAAATAAGAAATATGTTTATTTTTTTATTTTTGTTCATTCCTATACGAGTACATACATATGTACGTATGTATGTATATCTTTTAGATACGCCAAACGTCTATGTTTTAGTCATATACTATACATAAGCATTTAACAAACAAAAAAAAAAAAAAAAAAACACCACACAACAGCTAAATTTCTATTTACTGAAATAGTTCCAAGAGATAGAGGAATAAATAATAAAACTTAAAATAAAAAACACATTCACTGTTCAAGGTTAAAGATTTTTGGAACGATTTTGTTTTTGTAAACTAAAACAGAAATAGACAATACATATTTGTATATAGATTCATACAGTGTTGGCCATATAATTAGAAAAGACTTTTCAGCATATATATTTTAAAAATTTAGTTCAACATACTGCCCGTTTTCTCAATGTGTCGACAAACTGCCTGTTACTAAATGTCGACTGATAATATTATGACCGTTAACAATTTTGGTTTTCTCAATATACCGACAGAAACATTATTTTTATTCGGCAATACCTCTCAAAATTTATGTGAAAATTGGGAACTCTGTCTTCAAGTGACAAGTTGTTGACATAAATCAGCTGTTTTCCAACTGTGAAAAAATAACAAAAAATAAACAAATATTTTAAAAAATAACTAATATCCATGTCTGCCAGGTTAGTTAGATCTGGTATGATAAACTCTTTCAACATTCACTTGGAATTCATGTTCTTTGAGTTCATCCTCCATCAAATTAGAAGAATACCTCTATTAAACATTTTTTCTAAAATCTATTTAATTTTTTTACAAAAACTCAAGGTACATATTTCCACATAAAAAATATAAACAGCAGTCAGCTGATTGAATTTATCTGTACAACAAATAAATAATCGGCAGATAAGGGCTGGTTAGTTAGCAACAGAATAGAAGCAAATGAGACACTGAGGGCCAGTTTTTAGGAGAAGGATTAAACTTGGTTTGTTAGTGGTATAGTTAAACTTTAATAACATTCAAATTTTTTTTAATCCACCTAGTCGGTTTTCAGTGGTAGTTTAAGAAACGTTAAATTATTTGATGTTACCATATTTTACACATAATAAAAATATGGCATCGTTAAAAATTTCTTATATAAATGTGGTAGCATTATAAAATTTCTCTAAAACATAAACAAATAAAAGCGGCAAAAGAAAAAAACATTGTAAAAACAAAGCAGCAAAAGAAAAAACCAATAAAAAATCATAAAAATTAACAAGGTTAATACAAATAGTTTAAACCGTTCAACCAATTTTACTTCGAAAGAAATAGAAACATTAATTGAATTGGTGAACAAAAAAAAAAGTATACAATAGAGTGTAATATAGTTCTATTTAAATTATTATATATTTCCGAATTACTATAATCCTCATCATCTGAGGAAAAATTCATTTTATTATAATTTATTTTATGTTATAAGGTAAAACTTAAAACAATCAGCTCTTTTATTTTATAGTACTTTTAAACAGCTGATATGTTTTGACAAATATGAATCGAGTTTAAACGCCCATTCTTGAAGGGTTAAACGCCAATTAAAACAAAGTAAACTACATCCTAAAAACTTAATTTGAAGTTTAAACTAAGTTAAAACAATGAACATGGTTGAACTACATCCTAAAAACTGGCCCTGAGAAATCCTAATTTCTTTGATCGACAGTTTTTTGTTGGGAAAAAAAAGATAATCGCCTAATGAGAAAACAGCCCTAAAACTAATAACTAGAAATTGTAAAGTAACAAATTATTATTAAGTTTCAAATAAAAAAAAATTCACAACATCAATACTATTTTAAGGAAATTTAACTTAAACACCCAAAAAAACGCAATATCAAATTGGTCACATAATTGGAAACTAAAAAAAATATATGCCACAAACCTTAGTGAGGTTTAACAAAACGGACTTATCCTTTAATATTTTGTTGGATAACCCTTGTTTTTCACAACATTCGCTAGTCTTTTTGGCAAACTCTTAATTAAACGCTGGCATGTTTGCAGATATGTTTTTCCAGCTTTGTGGCACCAACTGAAACAATTCATCATTATTTCGTGGATTTTTGCCAATTAGGCCTCTTTTTACAATTGCCCACAAGTTTTCAATTGGGTTAAGATCAGGACTTTGGGGTGGCCAGTCAAGAACATCAATATTTTGATCCAAAAGCCAACACTTCACTAACCGTGAAATGTGCTTTGGGTCATTATCATGCTGGAAAATGTGTTGGACGGGCAAATTCTCAAAGCAATACGGGTTCATTACATTTTCCAAAATGTTTTTATATTGATGCTGATCCATTGTTCCATAAACTCGTGCAATTGGAGCCACACCACGCCAAGAAAAGCACAACAGACCTCAGTAGAACCGCCACCGTATTTCACTGTTTTAACAGTGTACCTGGGGTCTAAGGCTTTATTTGGAGGGCGTCTAACATACGATTTTCCATCAGATTGGAACAAGTTAAACTTCGATTCGTCGCTCCAGAGAACTCTATTCCAGTAACGTGGATGTTTTCTGAGCATTTCTCTTGCAAACCGCAACCGCTTTAACCGCTTTTTTTGTTTTTTGTGCAATGCACCCACGAAGTCCTGTCTTATTTAAACGTATTCTTATTGTCCGTGTGGATATTTCTGCGCTTATTTGCTGCACAATATCAGTCTTTATTTCGCGCGAAGATAAATATGGATTTTTTTACCGGCTCTACAAATAACACTAAAGTAGTCTTTTGTGTCCTGGCTTTCCTAGCTGGGATTGCAAACTCCTTTGTATTTTTGTATAATTCAATTGCACCAAATACCAATTTTTTTTTAGCAAGAAAACTTTTGTGCAATAGCCGATATTGAAAGTTTTTCATTTTGGCAATACTGCTCAATTAACCGTCTCATTTCTGGAGTACATGACTTGTTTATGCCCATTTTCGAAACTAAACCGTATCAAAATTTTTACAAGTTAATCTATTGTTTAACAAATTATACTCACGTTGTCACTAATATTTAGAGATGTTGAAAATTTGAAGAAAAAAATGCTCGTTTCTAATTACGTGGCCAGCAAAAAACAATATTGATTGTTTACTCATTGAATAACGGCACAAACAATTTACAGAGTAGGTCTTTAAAAAAGCTACACAGCGATCTTATTATATCAAATCATCGTTTCTAATTATATGGCCACCACTGTATGTTTGACCGATTTATGAATAAAAATAAATTCATGTCTCAAGTGATATTCTTTCTATATGAAGAAAAAACGTATTAGAAAAAAAAAACTTTTTAGTTTGTTGTATTTAAATTTTCACAAGTGTTATGAAATCTGTTTTTAAAAGTTTTTGGCAGATTTAAAAAGATTTAAACGGAATCAAGTAAAGTGAAATTGAATCTGACGAGCTTGAGAGGAAAATAAAGGAAAATTGAGTATTTAAGTGATACAGTACACTTGGTTTTGACAATTTTGTAGCTGATGGAAGGAGCTAATTTTAAGCTTTAAATTAATTTTTAAGCAAGGAACACAACTGGGACGAACGACGAACTTTTGGCCGCGAAATAAAACACATTTGTGTTTATGAAAATACACACACACAATAACGGCGTCGGCTGAATGCGTCATGTGCGGCGAACTTTAAAACAGAGTCTATTTCCATTTCTTACGAAAGTGCCACAAAGAATTTTGATAATGAAATTAAATAATCTGCAAGCGTTGTTCGTTTGTAAGTGGATTTATGGTTAAATTATAGACTTAATTGAACATGTGTAACAGTAATGAGCTGACAAAAACAGTATTGACAAGAAGAAAGTTGCTAAAAAAAAAAAACACCCTTTAGTTGCATTCGGTTTGAGTTTCCTGAATATTCTGTTGTCGTCAAAAACTGCATTACCCCAATGCCCTGGATATATGACTTTGGTACCGATTTGGCTGGTTGTCCAGGCTTAAAAGAGGATCACTTACGCTTCGGGTTATCGTAATATATCAACTTTTCATCACCAGTAATGATTCCCTGCCAAAAAGGATTTTCTTTTATAGCGTTAAAGCAGCATTTCGGACATACAAAATCGTCTTTCAAGGTCTCTCGGCCTCAATTCATATGGTGCTCAATTTTTCTGTTTTTGAAAATTTTCAAAATTGCTGCTTGAGGTAGCTTCCAATGACATTGCAAGCTCTTGAGTTTGACAGCAATCTTCATGGAGTACTGCCTTCAGTTTTTTGTTGTGTTCAAACTTTTTTTTTTACTGGCCTGGAAGATCTTTGTCATCAACGCACAAACTCTTGTTAAATAATTACTACATGGTTAAATTATTGCTTGCCCCTAGTTAATGTTGTTAACATTTAGTCCGACAAAACCAGAGAAACACATTCTAGCGTGATGGTCTTTAGTGATTAGAGTTGTGCTCGGTCGTTCATTTCAGTGACCGGTCATTTTCGTTCAGTTATTCGAGACTAATTCGTTCAATCGTTTACTTTGAACGAATGAATACAACCCCTATTGAATGTGATTTTCTTCTTGTATTTTGATAAACAGCAGCTGAACGAAATTGATCCGAACACTATTGAACGAAAACCGTTCAGTTAAATGACCGGTTCATTCCGTTCAATGAAGTGATCCGTTCATTTTAACCCGTTCGTTCATGAACGACACATCTCTATTAGTGATGCCTAAGTTAATACGAAAGACATACTGAATGACGAAAAGGGATATTTAACGACATTCGAAAACCAATTTTCCTTGCAGGTGTGGTACACTTCTTTTCACCATAAAAACACGAACGAAAAAACTTTTGAAATTATACATAAATATCATGTAATATTTTAATATCTGATTCAAAACAAAAAAACAGCTTTGCAAGATACTAGAAGTCCGGAAAACTTTTGACTCTGTGGACTTTCAACAGACTTTTAATAATTTAAGTGCAATGTAGTGCTTTATTACAGCTACTGGAAAAATGTTTCAATACTCTAGGAGAGCTGTTATCTTCCTTCAAGCTTCAAGAAACTATTTCTTTGATTGTGTTTAAGGAAGGGAAAGGTTTTACTAGAAAACCGTTCCAGTATCTCTAATACTATTGATATCTTGTTGGATACAACGTATTTAAAATCATGCTATTAATTAGTTCCTCCTCAATATAAATTTACGGGAAATAAGAACATGTTTGCTTCTGAATTACGTTGAAAGTATCAATGACCTAATTGTGTATTTTTTTTTTATTATAATTCGAGTTTTGTTTAACTTTTAACTACTGGGAAACAGAAATCAAAATATAAATGCATTAACAAATTTAAACACTTCAAACGGACTTCAAGTGCGTTTGATGTTTTAAATTCAATGAACTTCGTTGCAAAATTTACATACAATCGTTTAAATTAAATTAATTGTAATTTTATTTTAATTTATTTTTATTAAGTGGTTTATTTGTATTCTCAGTTTATTATTTACTAAAAAATAATACAACGAAACAAATATTAAAAAATAAAAAAAAAAAAATAAATTTTAAAGTGAAGCATAGACAGTTGATGATAATAAATTTATGATTTGTTTTGTTTACGGAACTTTCGCCATAAATTTTAATATGTATTAATTTTGTGGGAATAACAAAGATATAATAGGTGAGAGTAAGAAAGAATTTTAACACGTTAAGGTCTTTATGGATATTTGAATTTTTTATATACCAGGGGGCAATTGTGATCATTCGTAGCAATTTGTTTTGGCGTCTTTAAATTCTGTCTACATTTGAAGCTGAGGCTGTTCCCCATAGCTGTATTCCATAACACCATATAGGTTTTATGATTGAGTTGTAAAGCAAGAGTTTGCAATCTAAACTTAGCTTGGAGTTTCTGCCAATGAGCCAATTAATTGGGATCAATTTCAATTTCATTTGAATCAATTTTGCATCTATATGGGATTTCCATATAAAGCGACGATCGAGGTGTATAGCAAGGTATTTAACTTCGGATTGTTTTGTTATTGCTTGTTTATTTATATAAATAGGAGAGCATGATTTTCTACGCAATATAAAAGTTATGTGTGTGCATTTCTGCTCATTAATTTTTATCCTCCATTGCTTTAACCAGTTTTCTAATTCAGATATATGATAGTACCTACACTATCACGAGATGCTTCTTGAGGGTTTTCATGAATGCTTAGAATAGCAGTATCATCAGAAAATGTAGATGCGTGTTTGTTGGCATATCAGATGTGTATAAGAAGGGTCCCAGGATGCTTCCTTGAGGTACTCCTGTTTCAATAGGTTGTGCGGAGCTTAAGAAATCTTCTGCTTTAAGCCTAAATGTTCGACCAGTTTAGTAACTTTCTAATAGCTTATGTGTGCTTATGGGAAAATTTAGTTTCAACTTGTATATTAGATCATCATGCCACACTTTATCAAAAGCTTGAGAAATGTCAATAAATGATATTGTCGAGTCTATGGGTTTTTTCGATAGTAGTGTGTTTTCTTCTAAATTGATGATTTGGAATACAATTGTTTTCACTTAAAATCGGGTATAACTTGTTAATTTTCTCGAATAGCTTCGATATATTTGACAATAGGCTGATGGGTCTATATGATCCTACTTTTGTGTAATCTTTTCCCAGCTTTGGTATCATGGTATATGCACGATTGAAATATATCCATGATTAAAATATATTCACGATTGAAATATATCCACGATTGAAATACACCCACCATTGAAATAAATTCAAATAATATTAAACTCTTCTATACTAAGTATTCTGTTTACACACTGTTACGTTAAACTCTTTGCTGTAGTCTTAATAATAAAACAATAAAAACCCTGCCAAACTTCAGTAATAAACAAATTTTCTTACATCAGTCTAATTCTATTTTTGAAATTAAATACTTAATCTGAGATCAAACTTGCTTTTCAAACTTAATTAGTTTTAGACGGTAGTTTGAACCATGGTGAAATTAAATACCAGGTGACCGCATTGCTACAACAATTACAACAAGGCAAGAACAACAGTCATTTTTCTAAATGAAAAACTTTCGTCACTGTCAAAAAGTTTTTTTTTTATATAACTTTTTGGCATTTTCAAATTCACCATGAATAATCAGCTGGCGCTACGCTATCACCTAGTATTTAAATTCACCTTGGTTTGAACCATTTGCTTTTGTCCTCATAAAACAGCTGAAAGGCATCCGTGTTGTCAATTAACAAAAGTTTAAGCTGTTAACTTATACAGTAAAGTTTCCATAAATCAGCTAATACTATGATTCCACGGCAATATGAAACACATGTTTTGTTTATTGAATTACGATTGTGAATCATCCCGTTCACACGGCATATTCGTGTTTAATTTTTACAGTTCTTTTTTATGTACATGAAAACGTAAGTAGTTGGCTCGATTTTTTTAAATTCTTTTGCTTTGCCCGTGGAAACATAGTATAATTATGTTGTAACTTCTTTAGGTAAATGTGTGTTAATAATCTATAATCTATATATATAAAAGTGAATGTGTGTCGTTATGTTTATTATTATTAGTTTGAAGTCTATAGACGGCTAAACGGCTGAACCGATTTGCTTGAAATTTTCACAGTATATTTCTGTATGTCTGGAAGGAGCTATAGGCTACTTTTTTTTTTGGAAATTTTAAGTGGGCGTGGTACCTCCCATACAAAGTTAATTTTAAAAATCACCGATTTGCTTGAAATTTTCACAGTATATTTCTGTATGTCTGGAAGGAGCTATAGGCTACTTTTTTCTTTTGGAAATTTTAAGTGGGCGTGGTACCTCCCATACAAAGTTAATTTTAAAAATCACCGATTTGCTTGAAATTTTCACAGTATATTTCTGTATGTCTGGAAGGAGCTATAGGCTACTTTTTTTTGGAAATTTTAAGTGGGCGTGGTACCTCCCATACAA
The DNA here is from genome assembly GCA_916048285.2 of Bellardia pandia. NCBI lineage: Eukaryota > Metazoa > Arthropoda > Insecta > Diptera > Calliphoridae > Bellardia > Bellardia pandia. Next base: position 91,700,755 of record OU696531.1, on the reverse strand, counting down.
AGTTAATTTTAAAAATCACCGATTTGCTTGAAATTTTCACAGTATATTTCTGTATGTCTGGAAGGAGCTATAGGCTACTTTTTTTTTGGAAATTTTAAGTGGGCGTGGTACCTCCCATACAAAGTTAATTTTAAAAAATACGGGTAGCGAGGCACACCGGGTTTTAGCTAGTAAATTATATTTTACTATACGATTTCAGTTTGACAGAAAGTTAATTGATTGACGATTAAATTGAACTATTTTTTTTTGAAATTATAGTCTGCTATAGTCTTTATTAAACAGTGAAAAAATCGCCTCTGTTTTCAATTAACAAAAGTTTAAACTGTTAACTAAACTGGAAGGTATGAGTAGTCAACAAATTCTAATCAATTAGCTGATTACCTTGTAATTACGTTATAAAAAAGTGGGTAAATAATTTTTAGTTCATTTCTATTGTTAAATATCATCAAAAACTTGCCGCTTAACCTATTGATGACGAAACACTTTCTAAATAACAATGTAGGTACTTTTTATACAAATGTGTGAAGCTTGTTTTTATGTTGTTTGCGCATCAGCTGTTCCACTGTTGCAATTTAGAACACAATAAATTTGCAGTGATGCCAACTGTTGCTTTTCCAAACGTACTGCGCATCAGATGAAAGGCCCATATTATTTATGATTGCAATTTGGGGAAAAGGGAAAACATTTCGAAGGCAAAAATATTCCTGTTAGGGGGTGACTATATTTACTTTTTATGTTTGATATTTATCGGACTTTTGTTTTGTACATTATTTTTAATTTACGATAAAAAAAAAGAAACAAAATTAAAAAAAATTTAAATTACAATTTTTTTTGTATAGAAGTTATAGCCGGTTAAATATGTTAATTTAATTTGGTTCAACTAAGCTGATAGCCACTGTAAGTATAATAGTTTTTAATCGCGCTTTAATCGCACACTCTTAATCACTTTTTAATTTAACTTTAATCACTTTCCATATGTAAGTATGAACATGTTTATGTTTTTTTGTATGTCAGTTCAGTGTAACAATTGTAACAATTTTCTTAAATGTGTATGCAAATTGTTTAACAAGAATGAATGAAAACATAAAATCCTTTTATTGACATTAGTTTATTTTATATATGTATTATACAATAGCCATAATAAATAACCAAAAATAATTTTGTTAATAAAAATAAAACTTACATATGGCTAAACAATTAACGCTGAACAAAATTTCAATTAAATTTAAATTTAATCAAACAATTTAGTTGCCCGCAATCAAATACACTCTGCTCTTAACACTAGTAGACACTGTATAATTTACTTTTTTTAAACTCGGCTGTAGATTACATTGTAACATTTTAATTTTTTTTTTTTTGTAATAATTTTGTTATTTTTTTTCTTTATTTCTTGTTAATTATTGTATTATTTAGTGGTTAATATTAATTACACAAAATTAAACAGAAATTAAATAAATTTAAATGGGAAAATTTATGAACAAAAAATGTCTGGATGTTAGTAAGTTGGTTCAATGAATGAGTGACTACGCGCTTTGTAATGGATTTTTTACTACTAAACAAATGTATATAACAGATACATACGAGTACATATGTATAAATATTGATGAGTAGTTGTACATATGTACAATATATACAGCAGAGTTGGGTAAGCGTATTTTTTAAAAATTGCCATTTTTAACTAAAATGGCTTGTTTGAATTTAAGAATTGAAATTCTCACATTAGAAATTAAGAATCTTTATTTACAGTTTTTTTATATATATATATACATATTTACAGTTTTTTTATATATATATATACATATTCACAATTTTCGAAATTTTATCGAACGAATTTTATTTAATTGATTAATGTTGATAATTACTGTCAACTTTATAATTTTATTTAAAGGAAAAATAGGAAAATATTTATATGATAAAAATATATTTCAAATATATGTTGCTAGAAAATATATATCGTCACCTACCATCCAAAAGGCCGTAACTACAAAAAATTCAAAATTGATTTTTTTATTGATATATCTTTCTTTCAGAAATTCGTAATTAAAAAACTGTTAGTTAAAAGTTAAATTTTTTCAAATTAGTAACAAGTACGCTGTGAATATTTGTGTCTTACCAAATAATAAAATGGCTACTGATAGTGCACATTATTCTCATAAGAAAATTAATAAAAAATGTGAAAATAAAATATGCATTCATATGCATATTCATATGATACTTCTGGGACAATTTTCTATACAACCAATCACCCCTATCGACAATATTTTTTCCCTGGAAATGTTTTCCCATTTCCCCAAATTGCAATCGTGAATAACATTTCCCATGAAATGTTTTCCCTTTTTTTATCAATTCACTGGCGAATGATGTTTGTGAAAAATTTCACGTTCAAACAAAAAGTTCACTTATCGTGCAATTATTTTTTCAATCGAAATAGTTTTCTTATTTCTTTCATTTCGTTCACTTTATTTTTGCTTGAATTCATCATGTTGGTATTTATTTGTTTTAATTAGTTACATACACCAAAAGGTTTTAAAAAATTACTTTACATCCAGTATATATGAAAAAGCTGCTTTATTTACCCTATAATGATGTATAAATCTAATACAAATATTAATTTAAAATAATTTGTTTTTATTTAATTAGTCACAAGGCATTCTTGCTCCAATTCTAAACATTTTTTACGCGATTTTATTAACATTTACTGTGTGTTGATAGCTTTCTTTATTTTAAACAAATATGCAATGAAGAGAACAAAAATTTCACGGGAGATTGACGATAGTATTTTTCACTTCGAGGGGAATAAAAATTTCATGGGAACAAAAATTCCACTTGTTATTCACGATAGGGGTGAATATTAAAGACGAATATGAGGTTTTGCCACAGCGCACACAAAAAAAGTTTGAAGATGATGAACCAGTTCGGTTACATAAATAAATAAAAATATCAAAAAATCCAGGAAATTAAATGTTGACTTTCGGCTGATTGCCACAGTTTTTACAATAATTTATCATACTCAGATTAGATTTATAAATTTTACTTCGCAATGTGAACTCATTTTCTTTTCATGTATACAATAATGAATTTTCGTTTTTTTTTTTTTTAATTTTGTTTTCTTTTCTTAAATAAAGTATATGTTGCTCGAATTTATAAAACTCGTTGTAATGAGTTTTGTATCTTTCATATTCAAAACACAGAAAACAAAAAGTAAAAAATTTTCAATACGAGTGAGAAGCGAAATTTTTTCATCCTAATTTTAACTTTTATTAAAAAATTGTTTGTTGTTACGGTTTTTTTGGTTTCAGAAAAAGCGATTCCGCAATAGGTTTTTAAGTTTAATTCTGAAATAGTTTTAAATTTATAAAGTTTTTTGCTTCTCCTGTAATTAATACATATTCAGCCTTATTATGAGTGTCGTTTTCTTTTTACGACAACGACTGTTTCGTAATAGATTAAAGAAACAAATTTAATTTTATCTTTAATCTATTACGAAAGTGTTTTTCGTAAAAAGAAAACGATACTCATAATAAGGCTGATTATTTTCGATTTGGTGATATATATATTAGATTGCTCTTATCAGTTGATAAGGAGAATTTTCTATGATATCTACTGTTTAGCCTCTTTACAAGAATGTTGCGTTGAAAATCCTAAGACATTTCTGAAAATATGTACATATATATGTTAAAAATTTTTTATTAATAATTTCTTTTTAATTTCCTAAAATTTCATTATAAAAATGTACTTAAAGATTTCCTTGCCTTCTTTTAATTTGTTTTATAATTCTTAAAGTTTAATGCCACAAAATGAAAAATTTATTTCTTTTTTATTAAATTTTTCCTGTAAAATCTTTATTAACAGCTCCCAGTGTTGTGCTAAAAAAAAATGCAAGAGAACTTTGTTGTATACACAGAATCACTGTTCATGTTTTTATACGAGTACTCCTTGCAGTCGGCTTCGTACTTGGTAGTGGTCGGTCGTCTTCGTCGTCTTTCACTTTCGTAGGCTTTATACTAATACACATACAACGAATGACCTTTAACTATCCTTATTTAGCCGGTTTGTTATTATTATGGTGGGTGGCTGTGTTTAGTTCTTACATACAAATGTGTGAATGTTTTGTTTTGTTTTGAGAGTGACGTTTTCTTTACATTTCTCTCTGAGAAAATTGTGTAAAGTATTTTATGTACATGAGTTTGTAGGTGTTTGTGTAACATAAAGAAAAGAAAACATTTTATTTGTATGTTATGACGTCATTAGTAATGGCGAAATTATTGCTAGAAACAGAATTGTATGTACATACATATGTATGTATGTATGTATTTGTGAAATATTAAACAAAGTTTCTTTTGTTTGTGTACAATAAAGTCTCGGCCGTTAACAACTTGGGTAATGGCTAAAAGTTAGAACTATATACATAATAACATTTGCATGATAAAATGTTTATTTTTATTATTATTATTATGTACTATGATTTTTTTTTAATAATTGTGTCAGGTTTGTTAGTCCTGTTTCACACTCTTCGGTTTTTTTTTTTTTGTTCAAATCTCTTTTGAACTTGCCATTTCATTCACACACGTCAATTCAATTTTCCTATTTTTTAATGCAAATCAACATACAACAAACAATTGTGTACGCCTCATTTCCCTTCTCAACCAAAAATACTTGCCTAAACTTCTAAATTACGTTGGCTAAAGCTTTGTATAGACGGTTATCAGATCTTACAATGTTGTCCGAAAAATGTTCAGAAAATGTCTAACAGCCGTGTGAATTTAAAATTTTTGTCTTCCAACATTGTAAGAAAAAGCATTGACAATTTACCTTTTGCTAACAATTTTTCAATGTCATTACATTGCTAGCACATTGACAACATTGTATGATCTGACAATTGTTTATACCTAGCTCAAGTTTTAACATATTTTTTGGTTAAAAAAGATAAAGTTATGAAAATGGTTAAAGCCTAATAATAACACAATTTTCTACAAAAAATTACAATTGTAATAGAGAATCTTCAATATAACAACATCTTTAGTAAAAACATTTCTATAAGAAAATCTTCAATATAATATCATTTTCTATAAATTTACTATAGAAAATCTTCAGTATAGCACAATTTTCTATAGAAAATTTTCAGTATAACACAATTTTCTATAGAAAGTTTTTAGTATAACAACATTTTCTGTAGAACATCTTCAGTATAACACAATTTTCCATAGAAAATTTTGTGTATAACAGTTGCCTAATTGTACTTGAACTAAATTCCTATTTACATTGTATGTACATACATATGTATAAAAAATATTATCGTTATTATAAATAATTATTTATGAACAATTTTATGACATTTCTATTTTTATTCAACTGATAATAAACAATTCACAGAGTTATGAAATAAACGTGTGTTTTTGTTATCAACAAAAGTTTTTTTTTAATTAAACGTAATGCCATTGATCTGTTTTTTAGGCTTTAATGGAAATTTTGCCACAATTCTTCATAGAAATTTATTATTTTTTGTAAAGCGTGACCATTACTTTTTTAAAGAAAAAAAAAAAACACAGAAAATTCAAATTTAATGGGGAATGTTTATTATCATTTGAAAGAAAATATTTTGGCATTTATTTTTTGAAGATTATGTCTATCAAATTTTGGCCGTTGCTACGTCGTAGATGGTCTATCCGTTGAGTTCAATTTTTGATGACTCGTTGGAGAATTTCAACTGGTAACTGGTGAATGACACGCCTGATGTTTTCCTGCAAAGCCGCATAAACTTTAGACTTTACATATCCCCACAAGAAAAAGTCTAACGGTGTGATATCACACGATCTTGGTGGCCAATCGACCGGCCCAAAACGTGAAATTATGTGCTCACCGAAGTGTTCTTTCAATAAATCCATTGATTGATGCGATGTGTGGGAAGTGGCGTCGTCTTGCTGAAACCAAATGTCGACAAAATCACGAGCTTCAATTTCAGGCATCAAATAGTCCGAGTTGCTGCGAACGGCGCTGAATCGAATATCCACTGTCTTCGTGTACACTCTCAGCTACGGCCGCTATATTTTCTTCACAGCGTGCTTGGCGTGGTCTAGTCGGTCGAATATTATCCAATAATGATCATCCAAAATGGGTGATGGTGTTGCGAATAGTACGCTCAGTAGGCCGATTATGTTGACCATAAGTTTTCCATTCCTCACAGAACGTGAATGTTCGTAATAAAGTTGAATGAGTTGTAAACGTTGTTCTGGCGTAAGTCTTTCCATTATGAAATGCCAAACAATACTAAACAAAAAGAACATGACAGCATGACACGACTCACACGTGATCTGTCAAAATAAGGCTATTGAAAAAAGTTTCTCTACTTGAATCACCCTATATAAGCACAACTTTTATGTTCAATATTAACTTGCTTTTAATATTTCACTTTAGAAACACGTTTCGAAATGTTTCTTTTCATAAAATGCAACATTAACTCAAATATTTTCCATTTGTTGTTTCATTTTAAAAAATATTACCTATTTTTACCTTTTTGTACAACCCTGTGCTTTAAAGATGATTGTCTATAAAATTTCCCCATCATTGTATATAGTTGGGACACAAACCCTATGGGATTTTACAACAGTTTTGTTATGTTGGGGAAATTATTTACAAGTGAAGGTAATTCATCGATAACTAAAACAACAAGTGTGTGTAAGAAAAATGTCTTGGCTAAAAGTGTATTTCTGTCATTTTTGAATTTGTGGTATACACAGCAAAGTTTTACACCTTATAAGATTTAGCGGTAAAAAACACTGAAATATTTTTAAAATTTATAATTTCTTGTGAATTCTTCTCTTTGTTAGGCCCAATTTAGATGATGATGATGAACGTCTTCTAAAGACTTCTTGCATGTATATGGAGATTTATAATTCATGAATATTTTTATTTCAGAGTTTATTTATTTTTTAATTCGTATTTTTAAATGTAATTTGTATAGAAAAAAATATTGAAAGAAAATAATTGTACAATGTCTGAATAATATTTTTAATAATAATAGTAAAATACATACATATACATATATTAATATTTTCACTTTTTAAAAGCATTTATCACTTTGAAACTGAAAGCAAATTATTTTCAACCTAGCTTGGTAATAATAAAAAACTCATGAATTTTATTCATGAATTTAATTCCTTATATAAATTTAGCTTTCGCAATATTAAAGAATTTTTGAGATGTTTTTTTTTTTTTTTTGTAAAATGATTAAATTTAAAATTTTTTATTTTGCAATGCTTTACAAATTGAGGTTTTTGTGAAAATTTTTAAATTTGTTCAAGGAAGTCTCTAGTTGGAGATTAGAAAATTGTCGTTTTTGTGGGAAATTGGTGATTTTTGTAAAAACAAAAAAATACGACAAGAGGAGTTAGTGATTTTTATGATATTGGTGTTTTTTTTTTTGTTTTTGTTAATTTGGTGTTTTTTAAGTTTTTTGTGATTTTAAAATTGCTTTTTTTATTTCTTTTTTTACGAATTTACATACATATGTATATGATTTGATGTGAAATTGGTGATTTGTGTAAAATACATATTAGCGAATTTTAGTAAGGTTAGATTTTTTTTCTAAATTAGACGATTTTTTAAATATGCATGTATGTGTTTTTTTTTTGTTAAATACATATATGAATTTTTGTAAAGTCGCAATTTTTTGTGACATAAATGATTATTTTATTATTCGTGTTTAAATAAGCGTATTTTTATAATAAATGATGTTTTTTTTAGCAACTGTCTGACGAACTAGAAGCTAATAGTGAAGAATTGATTTGTAAGATACCAGCCGATATGTTGACAAGTATTTACCAAAATTAGACCCAGCGTACAAAACTTTTGAGGCGTAGCCGCGGTCAACATTTACCTGAAATCATCTTTAAATTACATACAGTGGTGGCCATATAATTAAAAACATATATCATCATATACATATTTTAAAAATTTAGTTGAAAATATTAAAACTAACAACTAGAAATATTAAATTAACAAATTAATATTAAGTTTAAAATAAAAAAATTCACAGCATCAATCCCATTTTAAGGAAAATTAACTTAAACAACAAAAAAAAAACGCAATATCAAATTGGTCACATAATTGGAAACTAAAAAAAAATATATGCAAAAAACCTTAGTGATGTTTAACAAAACGAACTTATCCTGTAATATTTTGTTGGATAACCCTTGTTTTTGACAACATTCACAAGTCTTTTTCGTAAACTCTTCTGGCATGTTTGCAGATATATGTTTTTCCACACGCACACAACGCTAAGAAAAGGCATCCCAGATCATAATAGGCCCGACACCATGTTTCACTTGTGTACTTAGGGTCTAAGGCTTTATTTGGAGGGGCTCTAACATACGATTTTCCATAAGATGGGAACGAGTTCATGATATTTTTTTTGTACAATGCATCCACGAAGTCCTGACTCATTTAAGCGTCTTCTTATTGTCCGTGTGGATATTTCTGCGCTTATTTCAGCCTTTATTTCGCGCGAAGATAAAAATAGATTTTTTTACTGGCTCTACAAATATCTCTATCTTCTGCTAAAGTGGTCTTTCGTGTCCCAGGTCATTTTTATACAAGTGAATTGCACAAATTACCATTTTTTTTGAGCAAGAAAACTTTTGTACAATAGCCGACTTTGAAAGTTTTTCATTTTGGCAACACTGCACAATTAACCGTCTTATTTCTGGAGTACATGATTTGTTTATGCCCATTTTCGAAACTAAACCGTATTAAAATTATTACAAGTTAATCTATTGTTTAACAAATTATACTCACTTTGTCACTAATATTTAGAAAAGTTTTAAATTTTAAAAAAAAGTGATCGTTTCTAATTACGTGACCAGCAAAACACAATGTTGATTGTTTACTCATTGAATAACAACAGAAACAATTTACAGTGTAGGTCTTTAAAGAAGCTACACAGCGACCTTATTATATCAAAGCATCGTTTCTAATTATATGGCCACCACTGTAGCACGTTCTATTGACACAAATAAAAATTTCATACATTTCTGTAAATTTTTTTTTTGTAATGATCAATAAACATTTCATGGGAAAACATTTCGAGGGGAAAAATATTCCCGATAGGGGTGATTCAGCCGTAGTAGAGCTAAATACAGGAAAATAATACTTCCCTTAAATATTGTCTTTCCTTAAGCAAGGCTTTACAGATCATCTGAAAACATCACCTGCGGCTGGATGACAAATCAGTGGCATATGACCACTAACATCTTTAATCCGTCTGCTTAGTTTTGAAATGTCATCAGTTGTTTTTCTCGCGGACTTTCTACATAGAATTTCGGTCAATTCGGCAACTGTTTAATTTTCTAATAATAATATCTAAGAGTGGGTTCACATGCTGCGATTTGTCGCAGCGACTCTGCTGACGTATTGGTATTGGTATAATTATGAATACGTACCAGGAGAAAAGTGGGTGGGACCACGCCCCTTTTTAGGAAAATTAAAAATCGTAATATAGTATTAACTACTAGACCGATTGCCATTAAATTTTCACAATAAATTCTTGACTATATAAAGTTGTAAGTGGACAAAGGGGCGTGGCTCCGCCCACTGAAATGCATCGCTCATATGACACGCTTCAGTATCCTATTATTTTTCCATATGGAGAAGACGGCTATTACTTTGAAATGCGTCAAAACAATCAAACAATACGTTGCATGCTCCCGTGTAGGAAAAGCCACCGATTTATACGTGTATGCTCCTGATGGGCAAACTAAAAATATCGAATATTCTAAAGCATTGCAATAATTAAATTAAAATTAAATAAATAAATTATTGTAAATATATATGTAAATACTTTTTATTTTATAACAAGGGCAGTAGCGAAGCACATCGGGCTTAGCTAGTTTATTAGGGCGCGTTTTCACTATGTCATTTTTGTTGTCAAATTGTCCAAATTGTTGGCAATTTTATGAAAACGGGTGGCATATGGCGTCATCTATGTCATCTATCATGATTGCAAACATATATGACGCCATATGACAACCCGTTTTCATAAAATTGCCAACAATTTGGACAATTTGACAACAAAAATGACATAGTGAAAACGCGCCCTTATATTTAAATTATGCTAATACTTAAAAAAAATTAAACGAAAATCTTAACACAATACATTATACCAAAAAAGAAAGACGAAAAAACCCCAGCATTATTTCCTAAGTATTATTATGCTGCACTTGAGAGCGATCTTTGTCAAACAGTCAGTCAGTCATATTTTCTTTCTTTTTTTTTTTTTTTTTGTTGTTTTCGGAAATATGCCAAAAATGCAGACACACAGGCGCATTAAGTATAAAAGCCAACGTTGAGAAGAGTTATAATCAAGTAGCGATCATTTTACATCATCCTTTTTTTTTTGTTTTGTTCATATGAGACGAAAATAATTTAAGCGAATAAGTGTGCATAAGTGTGTGTAAGTGTGTATGTATGTGCAAATCAACAGAGTGTGCAGCTGTCTCGGTTTCCCTCCAACAATATGTTTTTGTATGTTAGTTGGTTTTTTTTTTAAATTTGTGTGATTTTAATTCCACTACCCTTGCTTTGATTTCGTATTTTTTATTTAATCTTTTTTAAAAAAAGGGGAAACTTATGCTGCTTTGCTTTTGGAAAAGCACCCCTTTTTTAAAAGGATATTTAGACAAAACATACTACGATCATTCATGTTTATCCTTTTTACACTTTTCGTTTTGGTATTTTTTGCTTTTTTTAGCAAAGGGTGGTGGTTTGGTTTAATTTAGTTTGTCTTAGTTTAGTTTGTCTTAGTTTTCGGGAATTGACAAAATCAAGCAGGCGAAAGCAAGTCTGAGTTATGCAGTAACTAAAGAGAAAGGTGCAAATAACTCATATTTGCAATAAATATTGATCAAGGCGAAATTTAATAATTGAAGAACTTTAATATTTAGAGAGTTTGTTATGAACTAACTGTTGCTAGTTTATCAGCTGTACAATTTGCTTTTATATATCAGAATAACTTAACCAGTAGAATTGCCCAAACTAAAAGAAAATAGGGTATATTTAGGTCTGCTTGCAGTCATACTGGTTTCTTTTAATAAACATGATTATTGAAACAATTGAAAGTTTAGAAAGAAACCTAGTGATTTGAATGTAGTTCTTTAGGGATCCTCATATCCTGTATATTCAAAGATATTTGCCTCTAAGTATAACGCAGAACTCATAATCATATCATTTGATAGTCACCTGTGGGAAGAATGGGACCTCAGTTACATCGGACATCTGCGGAATCAATCAGTATCCTGCTAAATGCAGGAAAATAACATATACAGTAGTGTTCATATAATTAGAAACGATGCTTTGATATAATAAGATTGCTGTGTAAGCTACACAGCTTCAAAGACCTACACTGTAAATTGTTTTTACCGTTATTCAATTAGTAAAAAATCAACATTGTTGTTGATGCACAACACGTTGAGTTCTAAGTTAAATTAAAAAAATATTATTTTCACAATTGTGTTTTTTTGCTGGCCACGTAATTAGAAACGTGCATTTTTTTCTAAAACTTTTCTTCAACTTCTCTAAATATTAGTGACAACGTGAGTATAATTTGTTAAACAATAGATTAACTTGTAATAATTTTTATACAGTTTAGTTTAGAAAACATGTCATGTACTCCAGAATGCCGTCCTAATAATCAGCAGCATCATCCAAAAATATAAAAACAATTAAACACGACGGTGGTAATGCACTAAATATTTAAATAAAGAAGCTTAAATAAAACCACAATTGAATTTGAAATTGTAACAATTAAAGCTGAAATTTTATTGCAATTGATACTTAAGTTCTAAGTACGATTAAAACTAAACCAGCGCAATATAATGAATAAAGGCTATGCAAAATTCATTAATGCATGTGTAATATTCTTTATTTGCCTCAACTCTTGCAATTCGTATATTTCTCAAGTTTCTTTTCATTCTCTTTTCTTCTCTACTCGTAGTAATAGTGCTCAAATTCAACATCAACATTTATAAGAGTTCGTTATCCTTTTTTACAATCTATGCATTCAAAATAAAAAGTAATGCTCACACTGATGATTGTCTCCTAGAAAGGAAGATAACATACTCGTAATACAATTAGGCAGCATTTACTTTCAAATCGAAAATTTTATCAAGGGTGCACTTTTGAAGATGACAAAGATATACATACATACATACATAAATACTAGTTGAGTAAATAAAAGAATCATGACGAAACTTATGTTTAATGCTGTTGTAGCAGACTTGCATAAAAAACAAACGATGACAATGGAATTTTTTTTGTAGTGGTTATTGAAAAAAAACAAACCGGAAATTAAAAAATGAATAGTTTGTTTTAGTTATATTTTATTGGCAAAGGGTAGTTTTTGAAATCATCATTTCTTTAATTTTGTAATTTGATGTAATTTTAATACTTTTGTTTTATGAATAGTGAACTTATTATTAAGCTTCTGGTTAATAAATTTCAAATGGAGCAAGTATACATTAAGAGTTTGTTATGTAGAATGCGACATCATACAGATTGAAGTTAAATTAAAAAATTTGGTTTATAAATTTAAAACACAGCAAATATACATTAAGAATTTCTTATGGAGAATGCGACATCATACAGATTGAAGTTAAATTAAAAAATTTGGTGTAAATTTGGTTTATAAATTTAAAATACAGCAAATATACATTAAACATTTATTATGGAGAATGCGACATAATACAGATTGAAGTTAAATTAAAAAATTTGGTGTAAATTTGGTTTATAAATTTAAAATACAGCAAATATACATTAAACATTTATTATGGAGAATGCGACATAAAGCAAATTTTGTATGGATATTTGCTTTATAAGCCTGTTATAAACCCTTGATAAGTTTTTAAGAACTAGACTGAAGTTAAATTAAAAAATGTGATGTAAATTTGGTTTATAAATTTAAAATACAGCAAATATACATTAAGCATTTATTATGGAGAATGCGACATCATACAGACTGAAGACAAATTACAAAATTTGGTGTGAATTTAGTTTACAAATTTGAAATACAACAAATATACAATAAGAATATATTATGGAGAATGCGACATCATACAGGCTGAAGTTAAATTAAAAAATTTGGTGTAAATTTGGTTTATAAATTTAAAATACAGCAAATATACATTAAGTATTTATTATGGAGAATGCGACATCATACAGACGGAAGACAAATTACAAAATTTGATTTATAAGTTTAAAATACAGCAAATATACAGTAAGAATTTCTTATGGCGAATGCGACATTGAACAGACTTAATACAAATTACAAAATTAGGTGTAAATTTGGTTTATAAATTTAAAATACAGCAAATATACAGTAAGAATTTCTTATGGAGAATGCGACATTGAACAGACTGAATACAAATTACAAAATTAGGTGTAAATTTGGTTTATAAATTTAAAATACAGCAAATATACATTAAGAATTTCTTATGGAGAATGCGACATTAAACAGACTGAAGACAAATTACAAAATTAGGTGTAAATTTGGTTTACAAATTTGAAATACAGCAAATATACATTAAGAGTATATTATAGAGAATGCGACATTGAACAGACTGAAGACAAATTACAAAATTAGGTGTAAATTTGGTTTATAAATTTAAAATATAGCAAATATACATTAAGAATTTATTATGGAGAATGCGACATCATACAGACTGATGACAAATACAAAATTTTGTGTAAATTTCCTTCTTCATTCCTTTAAAGAGTTTTAAAATTAATAATTTCACTATTATCCTGCATAATTTTTAAAATCTAAAGACAAATACTAAAGCTAGATTTACACGATTGAAATTGTCTTCAAAATCGCTCTTCAAAATGCTTCAAACTCGTGTAAACAGCAAACATTTTTCACAATTTATTTATTTAATAGTTATTAAATAAATTTGAAGCATTTTGAAGATCAATTTTAAAGAAAATTTCAATCGTGTAAATCTAGCTTCACACTAAGCAGAATATTTATGTAGCTAGAAGACAACAAACTAAATATATATTTTCGATATTTAAATCCATCTAAAAAGATTTATAAGTATAAGAATATTTCTAGACGTTTAGCCACTTTTGGTGGAGGGTTTTTATACACACCACAACAACATTGACAAATTCTTTAAGAAAACCAGAGAATTTTTTTATAAAAAGGTTCCTTATTTTTAAGAATGCTAAAAAAAACCGTTGACAAACAAAAGGTCAGTTTTTTATGGAATAAATTGAAAAAAAAGATTCCAAAAATTTGTTTTCTTTAGTGTTTTTCAACATTTCCAATTTGTTTCTAGTTCAACGACTGTTGCTGACACTAAATCTACTGCTGCTGCATTCATTCAAACTCGCTTAGACACTTTTAATCACTTTAGGGGTTTGCCCTCTAAATGTGTTTATGTGCATGTGCGTTTTCCATCCATTATGTGAATTGCACAAACCGTAAGTAATTATTGTTGTTTGGTAGGTTTGGCGCGAAAATATTTTCGATTTTTGCCCAAAAAAACAGCAGTTATTTTTTTACCCTAAAACAAAAACGTTTTAATAAAATTCTAGGGTTTCATTGTGTTGCATATGTAAGTTCGTGAGAGAGAGTGTGTGTGTGTAGCGTGTTGTTTTGTTGTACAAAAAAAGGAGGTAAAAAAGATTGCAAAATCATTGATAGCATTGAGAGGGCTGCTGTTAGTGAGTAAAAGTTCATGTAGCTGCCCGTGGTTCATTTACAATTGAATGATTTTATTGCATTACGATTTTCTTTTTGTAATTCTATGCTATTAGCTCAGCACCTATTAATTAATTATAATTAGGAGGGGAGAGAAAAAGAGAGGAGAGAAAGGAAATTTATATTATAATAAAAGAAAAGAGTTGGAGGGCAATAAAAACAACTTTAATAGTAGACCAAATTGCACTGTTACAATTCAGGATAAAAAGGCTTAAATTGGACTATGTAAAGAAGTACGATTAAAGCCACTTAACTTAATCAATATAATGAAGTAAAGCTACATATGTAGGTACAGACGTTTGTCAGATCTTACAATGTTGTTAAATCTGGAAATGAACTGCTACTAACAATGACATTTGTTAGCAAAAGGTAAGTTACCAGTTCAGTCAATTGTAAGAAAACCATACAATTTTATTGACAGAGAATTGTCACACAATAAATTTATGTGTCAACAGAAATTGTCTGGTCACATTGTTGCCAGATTGCTATAGGGCGAAAATTGCCAGAACTGTGTGTGTGTATTAGATTGAAAATGTTTAAATATTCCAGCGGGAAAAGGCCTTACAAGTTACAAGGACTTTCAGCCGCATTGTAAATCCATCCGATCATCACATAACTGCTACTAAGAAGGACTGTTTGCCACCAAAGAACACTATTACAATCACACCAAGATCTACTTAATCATACAGCTCAACGTTTAAAGAAATATGGAAACTGTTTGCAAATTTTGTTCGGCATTGGGTTGACAAAAGCTTACGACTGGACAACAAACTCAACAAAGTAAAATTTGTTTTTCATTTGTTTATTTAAATAACCCAACAAAGTTGACCGAAATATTGGGAATAAAATAAAATAGAAATTTTTAAAACAAAATATTTTTATATTTTTCATTTAAAAATTTGTTACCTTATGACCTTATGCCGAACAAAATTTACAAACAACAAAACTAAATGTCAACAATTTACAACTTTATAGAAATATGGAAACTTCAAGTTAACTCTCTTTTACAAATGTTAAAATTAGTTATGATGTGGATTTTGGCCCTACAGAATCAATAAGAAACAATGACACCAACAAGAAGTTAAGAAGTAAAAAAAGAAACATATTCAAGATGAATTTCAACCAAAACAAGGATCAGGCAATACGAACGATGGGTATACAGCAAGAAGGTTCTTTTCCGATCCCGAAAAAATCATCTGAAATAACAGGTGTTGATACAAATCTTATTTCAAGGTTTAAAACAATTATCGCAGTACTTGCGTGCAAATTTCCTAGTTCCAACACAATACATTGCATAAGTAGGGATCGTCCCCTGAGTACTGGTCCAAGAAAAAAAAAATTGATGCTAAAAAAATTTAGTGATTATGTTAAGGAAACTGCACGAATATATAATACCAAATATCATTGGCGAAAAATATCCGAAACAGTTCAAAAATCCTTATCATAGCGAGAATGCATTTAAGCATCATTTAATACCACTTGGTGATCTATTAGAGGAAGCTGAGGAAAAAAGAAATAAAGATTACAGATTTAATAGAGAGCACAATACCAGAAAAACATTACGAAATTTAACAAATGAAGATCTATTTAATACTGTGTTCAGATATGCAACTTTATTGAGTCAATATTCGGTTAATTGACAATATTATTTTAAGTGTTCAGGCATACTCAATTTTCAGCTTACTCAATAATTTTTCATCAAGACAACGCACCAGCCCACAAGAGTGTTTTAACAATGGCTAAAATCAACGAATTCTCCTAATTTAGCTCCCAGTGACTTTTACCTGTTCCCAAATCTAAAAAAAAAATCCTAGCTGGCAAGCGTTTTACCTCAAATGAAGATTCAATTACAGTTGTAACCACCATTTTGAAGGCCTTGAGGGAAACCAATTTAATCAAGGGATACAATTTTGCTAGATAAGCGTTGGACTAAGTGTATTGAATTTTCAGGAGATTATACTCGTAGTGAAAAATAAAAATGTTTTTGAAAAACTTCTGTGCTAGGCTAAGAAGTTTCCGAACCGCTCTCGTATAGGAAGATATACGATTAAAGCTAAAATTTTACAATAGAAAAACCTACAACTGCAGCTAAAATAGAAAATTAATAGAACTAAGAAGGAAGAAAAAATGGAACTAAGATTAAAGATAAACTGCGGCAATATATAGAACAAAGATTGAAGCGAAAACTGAAATGAGATTGCAGCTAGAATTTGACAATATAAAGAACAACATTTGAAAAGGAAATTGAACTGAGCTTGAAGCTAAAATTAAACAATATAAAGAATTAGGAAAACCTAAACCTTTAAAAACATACTCTTCTTTCCTTCCATTTTCAAATTTATTTAACCTAATTAGCTTCTGTAACTTAAATGTTTAACAATATTCCCCATGCATTTCCCAATTAAACCTTGGCCAACATTTTAAATCACAAAACAAAATAAACAAACGTTTCCCAAAATATTAACAAAAAAAAAATTACGCTCCAAAACAAAACATAAACTCCAAAATATGTATAAATGAACCTTAGCTAATGCATTACGGTTTATGTCTATCAATGATGCAACACAACTGACACAGACAAACATTTCCGTAACCATTAATATGGCCGCTTTTCGTACTAAACAGAGAAAAAAGCAATATAAACAATAACAACAAACTAGAAAAAACAAGAGATTTATTTAAAAAAAAAAATAATAAGAGGAATGAAATAACATACAAATTAAAAAAAAAAAAAAAAACAAAACAAAAAATATATATTGCATTAGTAAAGGATTTGTTGCGGCAGGACAACAATAAGAAAATGATGAGTGTGTTGAATGCAACATACACACACATTTATGTATAACAAAAACAACAACAATACCCAGCAAGCCATATGAGTCCGAAAAGAGTCTTTTCTGACACCTTTTTCGGAGCGTTAACGCTCTTTATGAGCCCAAAAAACAATCATAATTGCTCCGAAAACCTTCAGAAAAAAAGGTCATTACATTCGAAAATGATCCGTCAGAAAGAGCTTTTAGATAATATCCGAAAAGAGTCTTTTATGAGGTTTTTTGGGCTTTTAAAGAGCTCTTAGATAATGTCAGAAACGAGTCTTTTATGAGGTTTTTTTTTGGCTCTGTGTAATCTTGTTTTTATCATTCTTGTGTGGTACAGCTGTTTTTTTTTTGTTCAAAGCACAAATAACAGGACAACAACGCTTTGGTACACACATAATTAAGTGGAATTTCTGAGTCATACTGCGTACCAACTCAGGACAGTAACAAGCAAATTTTTCTTTCGCACCTAAAATGCTCTTTAGTTGGACTCTTTTCTGACACCTTTTTCGGAGCGCTCCTAGAATGGTATGCTGGGTAGTTGTAAACATTTCATTGACAATGAAACACACAGCTACAGATATATATTTGAATGTTAACAACAGTGATGGGATTTGTGGTGGTACTATTATGACACTTGCAACCAAGCGCACTTTAAAAGCAAGTAAGAAGGCATAGTCGGTCAAATCCGACCATATAATACTCTACACCGAGTAAGCGTGTAAAAACAGTTTTCCAGAAATATTAGCCTGACTTTTATTAACATTTACAAATTATTTGCATTAAATTTTACCCGGATATTGACACTTGTAAAGGATTTATGCATGTTAAAGTGTTTTTCAGAAGAGGGGCTTATATGCGATCTATGACTAATTATGGATCGATCTTTAAATTAAGAAATATGTAGATCGAAAATAAGGTGTCAGGTTTTCTATATTTATGAAACTTATGTGTGTTGAATTTTATTTGGATACCAACATTTTGTAGAGATTTATGATCGTTAAAATGATTTACGGAATTGGGCCTTATATGGTAGCTATGACTAATTATGGACCGATCATCATATAGTATTTGCACCAAATGATTTATGTTTATATGAAACATATTTGTGTTGAATATTATTTGCATACCAACATTTTTTAGGCGAGTTATGCTACTTAAATTGATTTTCGAAATTGGTTCTTAGTACATATATGGGAGCTATGGTAAATTATGAACCGATCTGTAGAAAATTTCTAGATGTGATTAGGCTTGATGTATAACTTATTTGTGGTGTAATCTGTGTGAATACGTGCAGAAATCAAAAATTTATGACCGACAAACCCTATTTCGGAAGGACATTTGTATGGGGGCCAGGTGAAATAATAGACCGATTGCAACCAAATTCAATCTAAACCGTCGTTGTGCCGAAAAAATATTATGTACCAAATTTTATCTACATATCTTCAAAATTGCGACCTGTGCTTTGCTTACAAGATTTATATGTATAGTCAGCCAGACATGTATAGTCAGAGAACGGACATCCTTTAATTGATTCAGAATTTGGATTCTAAGTATATCGCTATACTTTAAGATGGGTATTGCACTAATATTTTTGAGCGTTGCAAACATCAGCATAAATCTAATATACTTTTCCCGCTATGGTGCTGTAGGGTAGTGCTGGCAAATTCTACTACTTTCCATTACTCAATAATATTCAATACTTTTAATTTGGGTACTCAATACTACTCGATACTTTTAACGGATTTTTTGAAATTGTAACGCATAGTTTTTATCTGTAAATTGAAGTAGTTTCTTCAAAAAATAAAAATAGATCTTCAACTATTATTGGTTTTGTATGTCTTTTATTATTAAATCAAAAATAAATGTAAAGCTAACTTTTAAGTCAACGTTAACAACAACTTAAGAAATAATAGACAGCTTTATTTCGGCGGTTGGTTTTTACAGTGATGTATTTTTATGCACTATTTTACTCACTCAACTTGATTAAAAATACAACTCAGAAAGTATCGAGTAACTACTTTTGAGTATTGAGTATCCAAAAAAAAGGGCAAATACTCGATACTCGGTACCAGAGACCTGCAACGAGTACTAAATTTTCGGGTATACTTAATCATGCACATTGATTTTTATGATTTAATCGTTTTTGTTCAAATGCACAACGTGTTGTTAGCCGAACATGTGTTTTATTCATTTGTTGTTTTGTGCGAACATGAATGTTCGACTGTGTCGTTAAATGTATGAAGCAGCTCATTTTACATTTTTTCTTTAATTTTTTTTGCTGTGCAAAGATATATTTGACAAACTGTACATATTACAAATTTTATCATTGCTTTGTCAAATAAGTTTTCTTTTCGACGAAATAATGTTAAATAGGTAGTAAATGCACATTTTTTATGTTTTCATATTTTTCTGCCAGCCGCTTTTTACTTATAAGTGGCTCGTGTGTTTTTAGTTCAATTCCAATCAGATCATGCACAACAAAGCCGACATGCAAAAAACAAACTGTGTATAAACAAGAATTTTTGTTTTCAAACATTGCAGTTCGAACCAAGTGTTGGAAATGATTCATACTCGTTGCTGAATTTTCTGTGTGTGCATAAAAAGTGAATAAGCATAAAATTGAATCATACTTTTTTGTATTGTTCTTAAAATTCAACGTTAGTGAATAAGTTGGCTCGTTCATACTTGTTGCAGGTCTCTGCTCGGTACCCATTACTCAATACTTTGCCAGCACTACTGTAGGGTATAAAAACACATAGTCGAATATTAGTTCTAATTGTAGTTTTTTATATTGAACATTTTTAGCTTCAATCGCAGGTCTTTATGTCCTATACCACCATAGTGGGGAGGGTATATTGGACTCAGAATCAGTTTCTTAGTCGATTAAACGATGTCCGTCCGACCGTCTGGGTGGCTGTCCATGTAAAGCTTGTGCGCAGAGTACAGATCGCAATTTGCAACATGATATTTTTTTCAGCCCAAGGACGGATGGGATTGAAACTCGTGAAAATCGGTCCATTATTTCACCTGGCCCCCATACAAATGTCCTCCCGAAATTGGGGTTTACCGATCATAAATGTTTGAATTATGCAAGTATCCAAATTTTAATAAAATTTAATCGAAGTTGCCTTCAAGTATCAGTAAAAGTTTATTAATACTCGCAAGAGGAATAATTCTCATATAAGCAAGTATCCAAACAAATTTCATCACAAATGAGTGGTAAAATAAGCCAAACCACATCTACAAATTTTGTGCAAATTGGTCCATAATTGATCATAGCCCCACTTCCGAAAATCACTTTAAAAAAGAGCATAACTCTCTCAAAAATGTTGGTATCCAAATAATATTGCACGTAAATAAATTTCATATGTATACAAATAATACGGTACAATTTTATTATGATCGGTTCAGAATTAGTCGTTGCTCCCATATAAGGCCCACTTCCGAAAATCACGATCATAAATTTCTTAAAAATGTTGGTATCCAAATAAAATTCGACACAAATAAGTTTCTTATATACAGAAATAATGACACCCAATTTAATAATGGTCGGTCCATAATTAGTCGAAACTTCCATATAAGACCCTCTCCGTAATTCACTTTGTCCTCCATCAATTTTTTAAAAGTATTTATATCGAGATAAAGTTTAACACATATAATATTTATATGCACAGAAATCATGACACTAAATTTTTAGATGATTGGTCCATAATAGGTCATATCTCCCATATAGCGCACATTTCTGAAAAACTGTTTTATACATATACTGGGTGTAGGGTATTATATGGTCGGGCTTAATCGACTATACTTTCTTTCTTGTTTTATATTCTGAAATTAACTTCAATTGAATCATACAGAGGTTCTTCGTGTAGTCTTAGGGTACGGTCACACATGGCAAATATTTACTCAAAAAAGCGTAACCAATACTTTTTGGTACAAATTTGTTTGGCGATATTAAATCTTACGAATGTTTTGTACAAACAAATGGCATCAAATAAAATAAAACCTAAGCTTCAATCGCAAGTCTTCTATAATTAAATTTTAGCTTGAAACATAGGTCTAATTAAAGTTTATATTGTAAAACATAAAAATATATAAAACAAAAATGCTGCAACTGCTGATGTCATTTTATTTTATTTATAAGCACTTATCACCTTTTAAGTATTTGATATCAATTATTTTCACAAAAAAACACTTTTACTGATACTATAATGAAAATATATAATATTTTTTCAATTTTCTGCAAAAAGAAATTTAAAAAAAGTTTTTTTTAAATTAAAAAAAATATTTTTGAAATGATTGAAGAAATAGCTTTCTACAGAGGATAGATAGGTTGAAGAAGTATAGGTGGTGAAGGAAGAAAGCTATTTATATCACTGAATATTTATCACAAAGCTATCCTTCGGTGGCATATTTACATGCCTTTATGCTTTAAATCAGGAGTGCCCAAGCCCTATACTCTTGGTGCTCTTAGTTTTTATTTAAATGTATTGGTGTGTGCTCTTTCATAAGCAACTTTTGGGCACTCCTGCTTTAAATAATGCGCTTACTTACTTCTAGAAGCGCAATTGCAGAGTTGTCTATATAAAGTTTTCTACTACATTTACCACCTCTACTTCTTCAACTATCCCCTTTCCAAAGAAAGTAACGCAAGTATATATAGGCATATTAATTGCCTGAGTGTTACTTCTCTTAAAAAAAAGTGTTTCTTCTCTTTTTATAACAAAAAACTACGACAAAAGCTGTAATTAAGCTGTGACGATTTAAAAAAATGTGAGACCCACTCTTCCGCCTAAGCCGCAAAAAAACACCTCAGCTCTAACCAAATTAACTAATTCAAGCTGAGAGTTGTTAATAAAAAATATATTTTCACGGCGAATTCATAATTTTATCGTTTTATAGACGAACAAATTACGGCGCTAATATGAAAATCAGTGAAACATTTAAAATTTACAACTCTGGGTTGTGAACAAGTTTTTATTTTAATATTATTTTTCTGTGATTAATCTTTTCGTTGCGATATCTGTAATAGCTACCGAGATACTGAGTTTTTTTCCAAAACAAAACGTTTCTTAACCACTCTGCATAGTTACTCAGATCTCAGCCGAATTAAACAGAGACAGAGAGACCTTGTAAACGGATTATTCTAGTGTCACCTGATTTGTTAAAGACCTTCAACAATGTTAGTCACAGCACACTCTTCCAAGACATCCAGCAGTTCACAATTTCTTCACTGCACGTATCCTGCATTTATTATCAACGAAGTCATCGAAAGTAAAACTTGTGCTTTATAAATATATATCTAAAAATCTTCAAAAAAAAAAAATAAGAGAAAATATGCTGCGTACAAATGCCGAGACTGATAGTCAGTCTCAGTTGAACTTTAATATTGGCTCTTTATATAGTCTAAAGGTAATGGCAGACATGGTAAATATTTACTGTATAGTCAGTCTCTTGGCTCTTTATATAGTCTAAAGGTAATGTCAGACATGGTAAATATTTACCCAAAAATGCGTAACCATTTGTTTTAGCACAAATTTGTCTGACGTTGTTTACTCTTACAAGAGTTTTACAAGATCAAACAGCAAAAATAAAACTAAATATTTGTTGTGTCTTGTTCTTAACAAACGAAGATTGTGAAACACTTTTAATTGTCATATGTGCAAAGTTTATGCATCTGTCAATGGCAGCATTGTCAGCCAAATTATTTCTAAGTGCAACTCTGTATATACATAAATAAATAAACAAACAAAAGTGTAAATTATTAACATTTTGGAAAAAAGTGGAAGAAAATTAACGAATTAAATTAAAGAAAATAAAAAATGGATAGCGGCGTTTTTTTTTTTTTTTTGTTATTTTGTCTTCATCCTGACTACTTTCTAGGACATATACAAATAAAATTGTTTCAATTGATGTTTTTTCTGTTCCATGGCAATATTTTTAATTTTTAAACACACACTCAATGCTTTACAACGAATTTGACAATCTTTGCCAACACAACAATCCGTGAACAACCGTGTGAACTGACAATTTCGATTGACAGATAAATTCATTGTGTGCCAATGAAATTGTAAGATTTTCTTACAGTCGTCTGAACTGACAATTTACCTTTTGCTAACAATTTTACAATGTCAACATTGTATGATCTGACAACCGACTATAAAGGGTGATTCAAGTAGAGATACCTTTTTCAATAGCCAGATCACGTGTTAGTCGTGTCATGCTGTTATGTTATTTTTGTTTAGTATTGTTTGGCATTTTGTGCACTTCGCTCAACTTATGGTCAACATAATCGGCCTACTAAGCGTACTACAGTCAAACCTCGATATAACGACCCTCACTATAACGAATTCCTCGATTTAACGAATTTTTTGAAATTCACTACAACGCTCCATAAGATTTAATACAAAATAAACTTCTCTATTACGAATACATTTGTCAATAGCCTCGTTATAACGAATTTTCATCACTCTATTTAACGAATTTTGTCAACTTACAACCTTTTCATGACGATTTCCATCAATTAATTCAAATTATATGAAACAGATACACACGAAATTATTGTGTTTGCAACGACACCGTCTCCAGCAAACCTATATTCGTAGTCGACAGCAGCATGCATTAGACTAACGGCTGAAATATTCGAAGAAAAATTTATTGTTTTTATTTATTTTTTATTACCTCGTTATAACGAATAGAAGTGCAACTTCACCTCGATATAACGAACCTCATTGTAACGAATTATTCGATATAACCTTTTTTTCCAATCCCCTTAAGATTCGTTATACTAAGGTTGAACTGTATTTGCAACACCATCACCCATTTTGAGACACAGCATTCATTATTGGTTAATATTCGACTTTTTGTTTTTTTATAAAAGATTTTTTTTATATATAATTAACTCGATATTTCGATTTCCTTTGGAAATCTTCTTCAGGAGTTATTTTAATATTATAACATAGAAATAGAAAATTTGTTATAATATTAAAATAACTCCTGAAGAAGATTTCCAAAGGAAATCGAAATATCGAGTTAATTATATATAAAAATAAAAAATCTTTTATAAAAAACAAAAAGTGGCCTCAAGCTTAAAAATTATTTAATAAAAATCATAAAAAGGTCGAAGAAAATAGAATAAAATTATAATATTTGACCGAATAGACCACGTCCAGCACGCTGTGAAGAAAATATAGCGGCCGTAGCTGAGAGTGTACACGAAGACCGTGGAGAGTCGATTCGGCGCCGTTCATAGCAACTCGGACTGACGTATGGAACGATTTGGCGCATTTTACGTCGAGATCTTAAATTGAAAGCGTACAAAATATAGCTTGTGCAACAACTGACGCCGATTGGATAGACCATATGGAACGTAGCAACGACCAACATTTGATAGACATAATCTTTAAAACATAAATACCAAAAAATTTTCTTTCCATTAAATTTGAATTTTCTGTGTTTTTTTTTCTTTAATAAAGTATGTAACCTCGAACATTAACTTAGTTTAGCTTCGAACATGGGTTTTTCTATTGACCAATTTTAGCTTCATACAGCCCCAATTTTTAGCTCTTTTTTTTTTTGTTAGCAATTAGTACCTTTAAAAACTCTTCCCTGTCACACTGTAGTCATATGTGAACTTGCGCTAGAATTGAAAGTAGAAAGAGAAAGACGGAATAATAATAACAACAACAAAAGCCGGTAAAGGTAAACAAAGAGTTGTTGTCTGTATTAATTTATGTGTCTGTGTGTATGTGTGTTTGATTTTTGCAGGCTTTATTTTTGCTGTTGTTATTTCATTAAATCAAGCAGCGCAATATTGCACAATAACAACCCGTTTTTTAAAATTTTTGTTCCTGTTTTTTTATTTTCACAAGAAAAAAAAAACACATTCAAACACATTCTTTCAATTATTTTTTTAAAATTGTTGTGTTTTCAACAATTTAAAGTTGAGAAAGGGATGATTTTCGAGTGAATCTGGTTGTTAGTTATTGTTGTTGTTGCTGCTGTTGTAAGACTGTTTTTTATACTGCTGTAGAAATCGTAAAAAAAGCCCGTCATTTATGAGGATTCACCCCTTCGTCAAATTCGTCAACGGGGGAATACAAACGTAACAAAACAAAAAAAGTGCGTTTTCTATAAGGCTTTGGGATTTAGGATTTTGAAAAGTGTGTTTGTGTGTGTGTGAGAGTGATGATGCTGCTGTTGTTGTTGTTTTTTTTTGATTTTACAGGCGATATATGCTGCAAGTCCTTTTGTTTTTCTAACCGTTTTTTTTATTTTATTTAATATTTATTTATCAAATTGATGCGTAGCAAAGAGCGTACGAAATGCTGCTTTAAAATTCAAAGTAAAACAGAAATTTTTTGTAAAGAACGCGCAGCAGCCGGTAGTTGTTAAACGTAACTCGTCCTTAAAACATTAAAAAACGTAAAACTCTTCTTTTAAAGAAAAAAATAACATAAAAACTAAATTTCAAATAACAAAGTTTTTGACATTTCCTTAAAGGAAAACATTGCACATGAAATGTCATTTTAAAAAGGAATTAAAATAAAAATAAACATAAATTGAAAGAAAATCTGCTGACATGACATATGTATGTATAAAATAACTATACTGCTCTCCAAGAATAAGGAAAATGGAAAATGAAAAACTTTAAAATACTCATAAAACGGTCTCGTGTAAAAGTGAAATTTGTAAAATATTGCAAAAAAAAAAAAATCAAAGTGCTTCCTGCGCATGTGAAGTTTAAAATTCATTTTTAAATAATTCTAAACTAAAACTTTTTTACTGGCTTTAAAATTAACTAAAAGAAATTTTAAAATTATTTAAAATTTTTTTTTAAATTTTGTTTATTTTCTATAATATTAAATTTACATAAATTAAAGTGCCCAATTTCTTTAAAAAACAAACAACTAAATTTATATATATTTTTTTTTTTGTGAAAAACGAAACTCAAATTGGTTGCTAACAATTCCTTGCTAATTTTAATTTGTAAACTTTTAAACAAATTGGTTAAATTTATTTTCAAAAAAAAAGGTAAATATTTTATTAATATATTATTTAACAAACTATTGGTGTTTTCATACAAATTTTAAAAAGCTAATTTTAAATAAAATTATGTTTTCCAACATATGAATGCTGTATTTTGTATACATACATATGTACATATGTAGCCATTGATGTCGTCCATTTTGTTTAGGCTGGCCCAGCAAACACATGTGTTTACTGTGTGTTTGTAGAGTTGAGTGTAACCGTTAGCTTTAATCAAAATGGTTTCGGTTGTATTATTTAAAATATTTAAACAAGTGTCTGCTTAAGATTTAAATAAATTAAGAGTTTTTTGTTTTGTCAAATAAAACTTAAAATGTTGGAAAAACTTAATTCAACATTAATTAAAAATAGTTTCATGTTTACTTCAATTGCGAAACTTAATACATATACTCTAATTTTGCATCAGTCTCACATCTTTTCATAGTCCAATTTTAGTTTGTTTAGCTGATATTTTTAAACTCTTATTTGAGCTTCAATCATAGGTCTTTCTTTAGCTCGATTTTAGCTTCAATCCTAAAAGTACGGTCACACTTGGTAAATATTTGCTGCAAAAGACGTAACCACTAAATAACATATATATATTTGAACTCGTTTATTTATTAAAAAAAAACTTTTCTTATTGAGATCAAAGTACAACAAATATTTAGTTTTAATTTACTTGATGCTGTTTGATCATGCAAAACTCTTGTAAGACAAAACAACGTCAAACAAATTTGTGCTAAAACAAGTGGTTACGCTTTTTGAGTAAATATTTGCTAAATGTGACCGTACCTTAAGAGTTTCACCAGTTCAATTTTTGCTTTAATCGCAGGTATTTCTTTAGTTATTTTTCTTTTTAGTTTCAATCTTAGGTTTTTCTATAATTCGATTTTAGCTTCAACTAGGGTAGCCAGATTTTAAATACGGAAAAACAGTACATTTTATACAAAAAAACAGTACAATTAAAAAAAAACAGTACATTTTATTTTTTAACGAAAACATAACTCTATTCATGTAATAACATTTTTGTAATATTAATTTAAATAGGAAGAAACCAAAAAATTTAAAAAATACGTAAAAATATGAGATCATAACATATATTATAAACGTTTTTGAGGAAGGTACATAGAAAATACAATTTAAATGACATATTGTATCTTTTATATCATCAAAGTCCTTTTAGATTACAATATTTTTGCTTTGCTTGTAATACAAAGTTTTAAATAATTTTTGTAAATCAATATGTATACAAATGTATTAATTTACATTACAAAAGTGAACTTTAAATTAATTGTCAACTCAATTTTACTCCTTTTTTTTTAAGTACGAATAATGCTGTTCCAATTTACATGGTGTAGAAATTTATTATTTAAAAATCAAGAAGTATCATTTATTGAAAAAAATCCAAGTAACATTTTATCTTAACCCCCTATAACATGACTACTTTAAAATTAAACGTGCCATCAGCTTTTCGAAAAAATGTTATTAAATACGTTGTATAAACAACGATATATTTATGAAATCCAATTTGTTTTTTTAATATTCTTCATATTAATCTACAATGTTTAATGGTTAGAAATGCCTTTAGAGCAATGATGTCCATTTCATGAAACAATTGTTGTTGTATTCATTCCGATAAATAAATCCTTTTTTTAATAAAGCAATACACTGAAGAAAAATTTGTTTTTATCAATATTTTTTTCAATTTTAATATAAATAAGCTTTTAACGAAAAAACAGTACAACGTGTAAAAAACAGTACATTTGCGTACTTTTTTGGGTCTTGTGCATAAAACAGTACATTTGAAAATAAACAGTACGTCTGGCACCCCTAGCTTTAACCTTAGATCTTTCAATTGATCAATTTTAGCTTCAATCTTATGTCTTCCTATAGTTCAATTTTAGTTGCAATCTTTGTTTAAATAATTGTTTATTTAATTTAAACTTAATTCTTTATATCATACAATCTTAGCTTTAATCGTAGGTGTTTTCTTAGTTCGATATTAGCTTTAATCCAAGGTCTTTTTTAAGTTTAATCTTAGCTTCAATTATAGGTCTTTTTTTTAGTCCAATTTTAGCTTCAATCATTAGTCTTTCTAAACTTCAATTTAAACTTCAATTGTATGTCTTATTGTAGTTCGATTTTAGTTACAATCATAGGTCTTGTTCTAGTTTAATGTTAGCTTTAATCGAAGGTGTTTCTTTGGTTCAATTTCAGTTT
Source organism: Bellardia pandia (assembly GCA_916048285.2). Taxonomy (NCBI): domain Eukaryota; kingdom Metazoa; phylum Arthropoda; class Insecta; order Diptera; family Calliphoridae; genus Bellardia; species Bellardia pandia. The sequence continues at coordinate 91,671,937 of OU696531.1, read as the reverse complement.
CATTTGTTTGGTATAATAAATATAATAAAATTTCAACTTCAATCGCAGGTATTTTTTCAGTTCAATTTTAGCTTCAATCTTAGGTCTTTCTGATTAGTGAGATTTTAGTGCAAATTAGCGCTATCGTCTGTCTACACTATTAGTCTTAGATGACTATTTCTCAGTGCTACACACGGAATGACAAACTTATATATAGCCCTATTCACTACTTGTGTATAAAAATCAGTTTCACAAGGTAAATTCTAAATAAATTTTAAATTTACAGCATAAAGAGAGTAACACAAAAATTAAAATCCTTTTTACACAAAAAATTAATAAACATAACTTAATGCTTAACCAAATGTTGGCTGGGTGGCATTTTAAAGTTTTCTTGCATTTCTGCCTTCCACTACTATTCGTACGCATACATTTAACGTCGGCTGTTAACGAGTGAGAGGAAAATCACGAATACTTCATGTAGCAGCAACAACATGAAGTTGCACAAAAACAATTGTTGTCATACACACACACACACACTGACACTCTATCTCACCAACACCTACCCATAATCACATACAGTTGGAAACGTCAGTTTTAACGAAGTCGCCATCTTGCAGATACTAACGCCTTGTGATTTTTACTTGTAAAACTACTGACTGACTGACTGACTGGTAAAGTGAAAAATAAAAATTAAAAATTTAATAGAAAATAAAAACACTCTAAACATTAAAAGTAAATTACTTAATAATCAACTAAAAAACAACAACTAAAATCAATAAGTGATACATACTTTAAACAACTTTAATGAAATTAATTGAAAAAACATTTTTACTTTTAAGAGACAACCAATAAAACATCATAGCGATGTGTGTGCATTATTGTTGCAGTGAATCATGAATAGCAGCCAACCAACGCACCACTTTAAAGTTGGTCACACCGTACAAATAGCTGGTAAACATTTAGAGGGCCGTATTGCCTTCATAGGTGCAACGAATTTCGCCCCCGGCAAATGGATTGGTGTTATACTCAACGAGGAACGTGGCAAAAATAATGGCACCGTCAAGGGTACCGTTTACTTTAAGTGTCCGGCCAACTATGGCATCTTTGTAAGACCCACACAGTTGATAATGAAAAAATCACATGTTTTAGAGGAAACCCATAGAATGGAAGAAGTGAAAACCCCCAAGAAAACGGCTGCAGCTGTTACGAAATTAACGGACAGCAATGCTTTGAAGAAGGTGCCCAAACAGCCCACTTCTAACAGCCTACTCAAGACTACCAAGATAAATCAACCCAAGGAGGTGACGCCTTTGCAGCCCAGCACTAGTCAGGTGTCGTTGGTGCAAACGGTGGTGCCGGGACCATGTCGCACATTGAGGCCCCCGCCCGCCTTGATACCTAAGCGCAGTAAAACCTCTATGAGTCCTTCGGAGACATTTTGTTGTGCCAAACGTAGCTCTTTTGTGGAAACCGGTTTTCTAGAGATTTTAAGACCCCAATTTACACCGGGTCAGCCCTTAAGGTCGCCTACCTTTAGCACCATGATGTTGAATTCTAGCTCCAGTAATTTACAGGACTTGAGGCAGCAAAACAAACATTTGGAGGCCAGAATCGTGGAGTTGAATAAGGAAATTGAGGTATTAAAATCTCAAAAAACCGAGGATATCAAAAAACTACAAGACATGGAACGTTTGCGTTTACAAAATGAACAATTAATGGAATTTAAGGTGCGCATAATGGACCAACAAACCAATTTGCAACGGGAACTGCAGCGCCTCAGGCAGGAACTAAGAGAGTTGCATGAGGCCAAAAGCCAATATCAAAGAGAATTGGATGAGGCGGCTGAAAATATAGAATTGTTAACACTGGATAAAGAAATGGCCGAGGAGCGTGCCGAAACTTTGCAGTTAGAACTTGAAATGGCTCAAGAACATAATGAGGAATTGAGCCTAGATGTGGAGATCCTAAAGGCCGAAAATGAGCGCATGCTATTAGGCAATGACAACAATACCATTAACAAGGAGGAAATCAATAATTCAGTGGGTGAGCTGAGGAAATTGGAGCAATACAATCAAAGACTCAGAGAGACGGTGATCAAGCTAAGAGATGTTTTAACTTTGGAGAAACAGCAGTCCCTAAAAGCCTTTAAAGAACTGGAAACTAACAGCTCGGAAATTTTAGAATTGCGGAAAACCAAAGAGCTTTTAACTCAACGCTGTGACGTTATGGAGGCTCATATAATAGATCTAAGAGAGCAGGTGGATGCTGCCTTGGGCGCCGAAACTATGGTCTCCAATTTGGCCAATGCCAAGCTAGAACTAGAAGAGAGAGTGCGTTTGTTGGAAGAAGAGGTAAATGAGCTCGAAGCTTTAGAGGAAATACACGAACAGTTAATCGAGAGTAACCAGGACTTGGAAAGAGATCTCAGAGAAGAAATAGAAATGTTAAATACCAATATTAGAACGTTGCAGCAAGAGAAAGACACCGCTTTAGAAACGGTTTATGAAAGAGACTGCACCATCATGAAATTTAGAGCCTTGGTTAAAACACTCAATGAAAGAGAACAGATAAGAGAACAAGTTAATCTAACCACACAAGCTTCCACAACAGCCACAGTATCCACTTCAGAGGAGTTAAACAGCATCTCATCCAATCCCGAATTTATGCCCGGGGTGGATTTCCAACAGGTATTCGCTTCCACCAAAGCCTATGGCAGAGCCCTGGAGCTGCAACTTGCCTCCGTGGATCTTAAAATGTTTCAGCTGCAAATTGAGTATTTGAAAGCCTTTTTACCCGAAGAATTGTTGCTTAGAGGGGCCGCCTATGATGTCATTTTGATTTTAATTATTCTGCAAAGATGCATGGAGAAAATCGATATTATATGTTCGGGCATACATGAAAAGTTTCCAGCTTCCTGTGAATTCGGCAGAGATGCTATATTTGAGGGTTATTCCGTGCATAGATTTGCTTTTAGAACCAGATGCTTGTATTTGTTGCGTTCTCTGAAAATGATTTTGCTGCAATTGGAATTTGCTTTGAATCACTGTGATTACGAAATCTGCACACATGCCGCCATTTACAGGGGAGAAATGGAGAGCCAGGAAAGGCAGTTGGATGAATTGCTGAAATTGCTCAAAAAGGGTCTATTAGATGAGAACTCTCCAGTTGAGGGTTTGGAGAGAGCGGCCAGCTGTTTCAATACCCTATTAAATAATCTTTTTGCTTCCCAAAATCTAGGTGAACTGCTGGACGAACAGAAACTCTATATCAGCTTGATAGAGGTCTATGATGTGGCCTTGGATTGTGTTAATACACATGCGGGCCTTCTATATACTATAATACAGCTGGGTGATGAGCACACCGATTCCTTCTGCAGCATGCAGTTTCTCATGGAACATGCCCGCTCCTTTAAAATGCAATTGAAACAGCTGCAGCGCAAATTGCCCACCAAATCGGTTAACTATAGCACTTTGCAGTGGCCTCAGTTGCAGAGATTACACGAACGCAATGATCATTTGGGTAAACTTATAGAATTGTTAAGTTTAACGGCCCGCGAAGCCACCAAGGACATAGCCAACTCCTCTAAAACCGACAACACCAATGAAATAGCCATTGATCATGAACGTTTGTGGCGCATAGTAAATTTGAATTGCAACAAATTGGCTCCCGAGGCTTTTCAACGTTCACCCGTGGAGTTCTTCCACAATTCCATTTTGATACTGCAAGAACAATTGGATGAATTCCAGCAATTCATTAAGGACAGTGAAAAGGCTTTAACCATTAATCTCAACACTGTGTATGTGCGCTCCAATGAGGTGACTATTTTACAGCAGGCCGCCGAAATGAAAAAGCACTACGATGAAACCAAACTTTTGCAACATCAGCTAAGCGAAAAGGACAAAGAAATCAAAGCCCTCAAATACGCAGCCAAAATAAAACTAAATGACTTTTCCGAATTGCAAATACGCAAAGACATGGCCGAAAAGAATCTACAAAAGCAGCAACAGGATCAAGAGCAACTATTGCAGCTGGTTTCCCAGAAAATGGAAGATCTACTTGAAGGTCTGCAGGAGCAACAAATCAAATTTTTAAACTCACTACAAAACAACAACGACAAACTACAGCAGTTAGAGAAGGCACAGGAAAATCTCAAACTCTGCTTGGCCTCTAATTCACAAACCCGGAGCTCTTGCTCTCACGAGACTTTAAAAGAAATCGAAAGTCTAACACAATGCATACGCTATCATCGCCAGGAGAATGTTACCTTACAATCGAAATATTTAAAAACCGAGTTTCTTAAATTAGATCCATTACATGTGCCCCAGAGGTCTGCACACACAAATCAAACGGAAATCAAACAACTTAGCAAACAACTCAATCATTTGAAAAAGTCTTGGCTTTTGGGCTTCATAGCTTTGCCTGAAACACAAGTTAAGACACAGGTACAACAAGAAACGCAAAAACTAACCGCACATATCTTGGCCATGTACTACAAGACACATCCCCATCGTAGGGTGCTCACAGATTTTGGACAATTTCGCACCAGTGAGGTTAAAGAATTATTGGAGTAGTTTTATAAAGCCAGAAAGATAGACAAATGTTTAGATTAGATAAATTATGTTTCAAAGATATTGATTGGTATTATTACTAGTTATTTATGATAATAATATTTAATAGTCAATAATGACACTGTGCTACAGGGAAAAGTGTGACTAAGAAAAAGTGTTGTAGTTCCTTAATCATTTCTAAATAGTTTTGTAAGTTTGAAAATATCTAACTAAAATTTAAACGCACGTAAAGGTCTCTAACACAATTACTTCTTAAACGATTTTAATTTTTTTTAATTTATGAAAAGCAAATTTTTTCAGGTCTTTTAAATCTTTGAATAATACCCAGCAGGAAAAAAATGCTGTAAAGATGCCTTCTAGAAGGCCTTCTTTGGCAATGACAAGAACTTTCAGCCACATTGCGAAATCGTTTCAAATTTGCATGGCGTGTCATTGTTAGTCAAGGCCTTGCCTACTCGCTACTGGCCTACTTGAGAATTGAAAGGTCGAACATTTGATGCTTTATGCAAGCCACAATTAAAGGTCTGCTAAATTAATAATTATATTGAAGAAAGTAAAAAAGGGGTTTTAAATTAATTTAAAAAATCACATGTAAATAAAGTGCTGCTTCACGCGTACTTTACACCACAAACTATTATTAAAGACAAAATTTATAGACGCTCTCTTTATTCATTTTTCTTACTCGTACAACAGTGTGAAAACTTCTAAAAGAAGGCATAGTGGAATGAGTATCGAATCTTTTAGAATGTGTAAACAGGTCTTCTATAAGGCCTGGAAATGGAAGCACTTGCAATTTTTCCCGCTAGGTACCTACATACTCGTACATACAAATACATACATAATCAGTGTGACCAGGGGGGTTACTGTGTACTTCGATTCGAAAAGAAAATCATTCGAATTTGTATACTTTTTACATTGTATTTCGAAAGCTTTTGCTTTCGAATCGAAATACACAGTAACCCTCCAGATCTTAAAAAGTTAAGCGGCTAAATTAGTTTAACACGTCGCACGTTTCCATGCGATACCCATATGTTACCCTGAGGCCACGTCGCACATTTTCCAACATTTTAATATGGAATTTTACATGGAATTTGGATTCTCTGGGTTTTTTGTGTCGCACATTTTCGTGTGATGTTTTATGTTATCTCAGGTCATGTCACAAAAAACACGTTATAACTGCTAAATTAGGGACCAAAATAAAGTCGCAAGTAGTCAAAACTTATTTAGCCGCAAAAATGCTAAAATGGTCACCTGTACATAATGCATTTCTACACATACTGCAAGACATTAGGTAATTTTCGTTTTCAACATTTGAAAATACAATTTATTGTGAGTAAAATAATTTACTTTTCAATTAAATTGCCTGCAAAATAACAAAGTTGTGCTATAATTTCTTTAAATCCTATAAAATACAAAATTTTCAAATATTTTTAAAATTGTTGCAATTTATTGAACATTAATTTAAAAACTTGGTTGGGCAAGTAAAGCATTTCAATACATTTTTAAAAACCATTTAAATTTTTTATAAATTAACAAAGTATCCTTCCTACTTTTTAAATAAATACACACATTTTGAAAATTTGTTCTTACAACAAAATTCCTTTAAAACTAAAAAAATTGTTTAAAAAGTATAATATTTAAATGAATATTTTAAAAGCTTATATTATTGTGAATAAAACCGTAAATTTTTACTTCAATTGAAAGACAAATTTTCAATTTTCTGATACTTTTTTAATGCGTATTAAAGTTTTTCAATATTTTTCAAATGCAAATAATTTAAATAAATGGAATTTATTAAACAATTTTGTTTGAATTGTATAATATTTGAATGAGTATATTGAAAGCTTTTATTATTGTGAATAAAACCGGCAATTATTATTTAAATAAAAATAGAAATTTTAAATTTTCTGGTACTTTTGTAATTGGTATTAAAGTTTTTCAATATTTTTCAATTGCAAATAATTTAAATTAATGGCAATTTATTAAAAAATTTTGTTTGAAATATATAATATTTGAATGAGTATTTTGAAAGCTTTTATTATTGTGAATAAAACCGGTAATTATTATTTAAATTAAAATACAAATTTTAAATTTTCTGATACTTTTTTAATTGGAAGAGAAAACAAATTTTGGGGCTGAATTTGGATTTGATAACAATGATCTTTAGATCTTTTAATAGTATTTTTTACCGTCTCACTTTAGCAATTACTTAAATCTTCCTCTGACTTTTACCAGCTTTCCAGTGGTCAATAATTAATTTTCTTATATCAGATGTAGTAAGACGGCACATCTTCTTAAAAATGCGTTAATTATGTTTTCAAAGATCATAGATCAGTGCAGACCGAAGTAGTAATACACATTAAATAGTTTTCGTTTGTCACATTTTACAATTAACCGCCAGTTTTGTCATTTTCACTGTGAGATTAAACATTTAACTTTTTTAACTTTGTTCTAATAGTAAATAAGCTGAGCTAAAATGATTTTGTATTTAAACTCGACTTTTATATTATTATCTCAGAATTATTACAAATATTATGGTAAAAAAATGTGGGCCAATATTATTGTGAGTCACTGTACTTAAACTGCTAGCAAAATGTCAAATTTGTGGTACTTTTCCAATGGGAATTTTTGTATTTAAATGTTTTCAATATTAACATCAAATATTTGAAAACTTTTTTTTTGTTATATAAAATATTTTAAGTGATATCAAATAAGCTTTGATTTATGTACTTTATTTCAAGAACAAATGTCAAAGTTGTGGTACTTTTTCTAAGTCCTTTTTTTGTTTTTCAAATATTTCCACTTTGAAATAATATGAATTAATATGATTTGCTAGAAATGTGTATTGTTTTACAGAAGTTTTTAAAAGTCTTATACATCTTTCTTTCAAATTGGTTGACATACATGTGTCAAAAATGTGGTCATCGGCGTAGATAGCCCGGTCTGGGGGAGGCTAAGCCCCCCCCAGAAAAAATTTAGCCACCCCCAGAATTTTTATTCTTTTATTGCATTTTTTTATTTGAACAATTTTCCATAGCTTTTACTAAAAAGTGTTCCAAAAAGATCCCCCCAGGAAAAAGGCCTAGCTACGCCGATGAATGTGGTACTTCTTCTAAGTACATACTTCTTTGTTTTTCAAATATTTTCACTTGACGGCCCTTAATAATTAAATTTTTCTGGAAACATGTATTATTATACAGAAGTTTTTAAAAGCCGTATATATTACAAATACAATAAGCTATGTTTCTTTTAAATTGGTTAACATATGTCAAAATTGTGGTATCTTTTCTAAGTACCTTTTTTGTTTTTTAAATATTTCCAATTGACGGTCATTAACTTGAAAATTTTGCTGGAAACATGTATTATTATACAAAAGTTTTTAAAAGCCGTATATATTACAAATACAATAAGCTATATTTCTTTTAAATTGGTTAACATATGTCAAAAATGTGGTACTTTTTCTAAAAACTTTTTTTGTTTTTTAAATATTTCCAATTTGAAAATTTTGCTAGAAATGTGTACTATTGGATAAAGTTCTTTAAAATCCGTATATATTACAAATAAAATAAGCTATATTTCTTTTAAATTATTTGACAAATATTAAAATTGTGGTACCTTTTCTAAGTACTTTTTTGTTTTTTAAATATTTCCATTTTAATGGCCTTAATATTAAAATTTTGCTAGAAATGTGTATTGTTTTACAAAAGTTTTTTAAAACCGTATTTATTACAAATACAATAAGCTATCTTTCTTTTAAATTGGTTGACATATGTCAAAGTTGTGGTACTTTTTGTGAATAAAGAAATTTGAATTTTTGTTTTAAAATTTTTTCACACTTTGGCGTTAATTAATTTAAAGTTTTTGCTTGCAAACTGTAATATTCGATAAATTTCTCTAAAAGCCGTATATATTACAAATAAAAAAAACTTTTTCTTTTAAATTGGTTGGCAAATGTCAATGTTGTGGTACTTTTTGTACAAAGGGAAATTTTAATTATTATTTTCAAAATTTTATACATTTTGAAGTTAATTAATTTAAAAACGTTGCTTGCAAAGTGTATTATGTATTTGATTATATTACAAATAAAATAAGCTATCTTTCAGTGAAATTGTTTAAAAATATAACAACGTTGTGGTACTTTTTGTGAATACGAAAATAAAAATTTTTGTTGTTGAAATTTTACCATTTTGGCAAGCATTAATTTAAATTTTTTTCTTAAAATATTAAAACATTTCAATAAAGTTTTTGAAAGTTTGAAATAAAATAAGCTTGCTTTCACTTAAATTAATGCTTAAATAACAAAGTTGTGGTACTGTTTGTATTTCTTGTAATTGTAGAATTCAAATATTTTGTGTCAAAGTTGTGGTAGTTTTTCTGATTGGGGAATTGAAAACTATAAATTTCGGCAACATTTAAAAACTCCAAGGACTTGCTTTTCATATATTTTTAAAAGTTTTCTATCATTTAAGAACTAAGCGAGATTTATTAAGTGTGGAAAGTCTTAAAAAATTAAATATTGTTTTGAAACTTTAGTTTTTAAACATATTTGCGAATTTTCTACCATAGAATTGCTAAAAAGTCAGTCTGTTTTACTACCTATAGTTAGTCCCTTAATATTATATTATATTAAACTTTTATTTGTCTTTTTATTATTTTACTTTGTAGCACAGTGCAAGTTTTACTCATCTTTATAGAATACTCTACATAAAACACAAACGTTTCTAAACATTACTTGTTTAATTCACTAATGAAGTTGTTTAGCCTTTAATCTAACATTTTATCAGATTTTGTTAAAGTTTTTTAATAATTAAAGGTAAATTTGTGTTTATAAAGCGTGATCCATGGTTCCCTACTTTTTTAAAGAAAAAAAAATACAGAAAATTCAAATTTAATGGGGAATGTTTACTATCATTTAAAAGAACATTCTTTGGAATTTATTTTTTGAATATTATGTCTATCAAATATTGGCCGTTGCTACGTCGCAGATGGTCTATCCGTTGAGTCCAATTTTCGATGACTCGTTCGAGCATTTCGACTAGTAACTGGCGAATGACACGCGATGTTTTCCTCCAAGGCTGCATAAACTTAAGATTTTACATACCCCGACAGGAAAAAGTCTTACGGTGTGAAATAACACGATCTTGGTGACCAATCGACCGGCCCTCATTCTGAACAAAATTTGCCTGGAAAACGTCGGATCTTCTTGGAACTTTTAAAAAGCCCATAGAGCGAAGCAATGTTGCTTGTTCAAACAAACAATACTAAACAAAAATAACATGACAGCATGACACGACTCACAAGTGATCTGTAAAAAAAGGCCATTGAAAAAAGTATCTCTAGTTGAATCACCCTATAGTACCTTTAAACCTTTTAAACTTTACTTAAATTTGGTTTCTTAATCACTTTAAAAAAAAGTATTGGCGAATATTCAGAAATGATAATTGTTTAAACTTATTTAAGTACCAATTTAAGTTATTCTTAGTTGATTACTTTCAGCACGAAAAGTTACAACTTAATTATGGGTAAAGCTGTAACTGTCAACTAACAAATACATTTAAAGAACAGCTGATTGCTTTTATTTCTTGTCGTCGATGATGTTAACATATTTGGCCACCAATTCTTTAAATGTAGTTTTTTCATCTGGCGACCAATTTAAGTCTCTCTAAAATACACAAAGCAATAAATACATATAAAAAATTACCTTATTTTCTTTGCTAATTGTGTCCATTTTGACCAAAAAAAATCACAAAAAAAAAGAAAACAAACTAGAGATGTGTTTTTCGTCAACAAAAATCTACTAAATGCAGTGTTGCATTTCTTTTAACAGCTGAAAGCAGTTGCTTAGTTACTTATGAATTGTGAATAAGATCTTTAACTATTTGTGAACTATTGTTTAGATTCTGTTTAATAAGTTTCGACTTTAGTTACGATTTCTGAATATGCGCTATTAATTTTACATATATGAAATTCTATCAATTGCATTACAAATTAGCTTAATAAATGTGATTACAAACTGTTGTTCAATTCATAGCCTTTAAACCTATTGCTTTCATTGATAAGTTTTAATGATTAGAATTTAGTAATATATAATAATTTAAGGCTAAATTTCTTGATTTAACTATTTACAAATATAATTCTTTTTAATTGAAATTCTTTAAATGAAACTAAAGAAAAAGTTTTTCAGAATTTACTTTATAAAATGAAATATTAACATTGTTTATTTTTAAATGTTAGTTAACATAATTGAAATCATAATTTGGCTTAATTTCCTAAAATTTCGTTAATTGTTTCCCTATTTAAAAGCAAGAAAAAGATCCCTGATATTTGTTTAAGGTCTTAGGCCGCCATTTGCATTTGCCAGCATGAATACAACATAAAACACTTAATGTATTAGTTTACAGTGAATGTTATGATCAAAAAAAGCAGCATTTGACATACTCAACATTTTAGCAAACAACTTCAGAGGTGAATTAAACTAATAAATTAAACAGAAGCACTAAACAAAGCTTAATTTATGGACAAGTTCCTTTAAAAACACAACACTTTATTATAATTAATTTAAAACTATTAAACAAAAATACTCGTACTACGCCTTGTTTTAACAGCAACATTTTGTGATTTTATTAAATGAATGAAATAATAAAAAATTAAAAAAAAAGAACTAAAGAACTCAAATTAGTGATTTAAAATAAAAACAAAAGCTAAAGAACTAAAATTGAACACAATTGAGTAGATGTCAATTCAAACAACAAAAAATTTCCATTTCAAATTTCCAGATTTAATTTAAAAAGAGTCTAATTTCTCTGTTTAATTCTTATTTTTATTGTTTTCTCTAGCAGCTACTCAACAAAACATAAACTAAAACTTCCATTAATTAATACAAATTGAGTTATACTTATTTTTAAATATTTCATAAATATTTAGTTCAAATATATTTGTAACTAAAAAAAATAAATAAATCAAATAAACAAATACTATCTATATTAATATATTTAAATAAAAATTAAATAACAATATGTAATAATTATTATAATAATATGTATTTAAATATTGGAAACAAATAAAATTTGTTTTTTTTTTGTTGCATTTTGAAAAATTCAAATAAATAGAAAACGCCATTTTATTTTGTTCTTGCTAACAGAAGACGACAGTAAATTTAAGCAAACCACCCCTGTTTACACAAGCTAAGGTAAGTAAACAAGTGATCCTGAACAGCTAAAAATACATTAAGCATTTTTGAATTGAAACTGACCGTTTCGAAAACTACTAATAACAGCCAGCAACCCTTAATTTGTTGTAGATTGTTACCATAGAAGTGGTGGTCGGTCAAGGCAAAGGCGTTCATTCTTTTGCCTTTTATCTTGATATTCCTTTTGTTTTGACAACAGTCATTGTATTATTTTGCTTTCGCTGGCCGGCCAATGATATGAGTTTATTTTGTGATGTATTCGAAAGTAATTAAATTAGTTTGTACAGCTCTCAGGTACAATAAGGTAAATCTATGAAAAGAATTCATTTTTTTAAAAACTAGAGACAGATCTTTTTCTAGATTAATGCAATTTTACACAGAATTATATTTGTTTTGTTTTAAAACCAAGCTAATGTATAATTGTGAAAATAGCTACAAAATGTAAATGTAAATACAGAATCTAGGACAAACCCCCCTGTTTTAAATACAATGTATTACAGTTAATAAATAAACTACAATGGTGGCCATATAATTAGAAACGACTTTTCAGCATATATATAATTGTTCATATATTTTAAAAATTTAGTTCAACATATTAACACTAATAACTAGAAATGGTAAAGTAACAAATTAATTTCAATCAATCCCATTTTAAGGAAAATTAACTTAAACATCAAAAAACGCAATATCAAATTGGTCACATAATTGGAAACTAAAAAAAAATATATGCAAAAAACCTTAGTGAGGTTTAACAAAACGAAATTATTCTTTAATATTTTGTTGGATAACACTTTTTTTCACAATATTCGCCAGTCTTTTTGGCAAACTCTTAATTAAACGCTGGCATTTTTGCAAAAATATGTTTTTCCAGCTTTGTTGCACCAACTAAAGCAATTCATAATTATTTCGTGGATTTTTGTTCTCTTTTTACAATTGCCCACAAGTTTTCACTTGGGTTAAGATCAGGACTTTGGGTGGCTAGTCAAGAACATCAATATTGTGATCCAAAAGCCAACACTTCACTAACCGTGAAGTGTGCTTTGGGTCATTATCATGCTTGAAAATGTATTGGACGGGCATATTCTCAAAGTAATAAGGTTCTATTACATTTTCAAAAATGTTTTTATGTTGATGCTGATCCATTATTCCCTGAACTCATTCAATTGAAGCCACACCACGCCAAAAAAAAGGTACCCCAGACCATAATAGACCCACCACCGTGTTGCACTGTTTTAACAGTGTACCTGGGGTCTAAAGCTTTATTTGGATGACGTCTAACATACGATTTTCCATCAGGACCTATAAAAATGTTACACAGGCTCCAAGACTTATTTTACAAATATGTGTTGAAATGGTCAGCCTAATCTCTGGACCACAATCCAATTGATAACCTATAGCAACATATAACAGCAGTAAGTCCCAAGAATTTGACATATTTTCAAACGAGTGGGAAGAATGCTCCGGATATCCTACTAAATATTAGAATTTAAAGGAAGCTTTTTCTTGTTTCTCTTGTAAAAATAAAATTTTTATTTAGTGCTAAATTACAGTCCAGATTTTATTTTGGGTAGCTGTATATTGTAGTTGAAACCACCTAAATGCAACAAATTAATAAAACAAAAAGTGTAGCGGCGTGATCTTAGGGTGACTTGTAACAGGTTTGAAATATAAAGGGTTTAAGAATTGACAAACAGCAGAAAAAAATTGCTTTAATTGGCAACATATACCAAGTGTGCTAACCTTGTGTCCACCACTGTATATTGATACTTATGAAATTGCCATTTGATAACGAACTAGTTCTTACTGGTAATTACTCGTAAGCATTCAAAGTTTTTTTCGATTGTGAGAATTAGATACCGGGAGGGTTACTCTCTATTGCGATGCGAAAGCTTATTCCAAGAGTCCAAGCGAAATCGAGTTTTTAATCCAATAAAAATTTTTTTTAGGTAGTTTTTATCATATATAAAAACCTAAATGCAACAAATTAATAAAACAAAAAGTGTAGCGGCGTGATCTTAGGGTGACTTGTAACAGGTTTGAAATATAAAGGGTTTAAGAATTGACAAACAGCAGAAAAAAATTGCTTTAATTGGCAACATATACCAAGTGTGCTAACCTTGTGTCCACCACTGTATATTGATACTTATGAAATTGCCATTTGATAACGAACTAGTTCTTACTGGTAATTACTCGTAAGCATTCAAAGTTTTTTTCGATTGTGAGAATTAGATACCGGGAGGGTTACTCTCTATTGCGATGCGAAAGCTTATTCCAAGAGTCCAAGCGAAATCGAGTTTTTAATCCAATAAAAATTTTTTTTAGGTAGTTTTTATCATATTTAGAAAAAGTACTTTGTTTCGTACTTTTAACTAAAATAGTACAAAAATCGTGAAACCTTAGTTTTCACAAAAAAAAAAATACTTTGGTACTTGAAAAAAAATTATTTAGGTACTTTTTACAAAAACGTACTTCAGTACTTTTTACAAAAACGTACTTTAGTACTTTTTACAAAAACGTACATTGGTACTTTTTACAAAAAATATTAAAACCTTGTGAAACCTTAAATTTTTAAAATATAATTACTTTGGTACTTTTTGTAAAAATTGTTTTTTTTTTAATGTCGTCATTTTTCAATAAGCACCAAAACGTTTTTTCATTTAAACGATTAGAGTTCCAGCGAAATTAGATTTTTTAATTATAAATTATAAAAGGTCTACCTAATATTTGGCCAACAGCGAATTATTGAATAATTTAATACAGTTATTTTCAGAGCTTGTTTCAGTTAATTTTTTCAACTAAATTGACGGACTTTTGTGTGTTCTTTAGAGGAAATATGTACTGCCTGCAAAGTTTTAAATTATTTATGGATTTGCTTGAAACTTGGAAAAGTTTTAAATTATCTATGGGTTGGCTTGGAACTTTTTCTTAAATTAAATTAAAAATTTCAACAAACAAATGTACTACTTAATTTTTGTCTAAAACTTAAAACAAACATGAGGGATCTTTTTTTTTTCTTACTTTTAAATAAGGAATAAACTAACTGAATATTAGGACATTGGGCCAAATTATGGTTTCAATAATGTTAACTAACATTAGATGTTTGATTTTATTAATTTGATTGCATTTAATCAATTAAATGAGAATTATTCCTCTTGCGAGTATTAATTGTAAAATTTTTTATAAAAATTCTTAATCGAAGTTCACTTCAAGTTAATACAATTCATTGGAAAATAAATTGTATACACTATTTAATTTAATTTAAACTCAATTTAAAGATACGAGTTGCTTTCTTCGACTGCAATGGCCAAGGTCGAACGGTCAATAAGGAATACTACCTGGAAGTTATGCGCCGTTTGCACGAATCAATTCGTCAGAAACGCACAGAATTGTAAAAAAAAACAATAATGGGTTTTGCACCATGATAACGCACGATGCTTGTGCGTTAGTTTTTGGCTAAAAACAAAACCGTTACATGCCTCAACCACCGTATACACCGGACTTAACCCCCGCTGACTTTTTGATATTCCCAAAACTGAAGACACCGATGAAAGGAAAGCGTTTTGATACGATTGAGATAAAAAGAAAAATCGAAACAGGAGCTGTTGGCGATACCAAAAAGCGCGTTTCAAAAGTGTTTCGAGGATTGAAAAAAACGCTGGCATAAGTCTATTATATCTGAGGGGAATTACTTTGAAGGGGACAAGATAGTTATTGATGAATAAATAAATACTTTTTGAACAAATTAAAAATAACGGTTATTTTTTTAATCATACCTCATTAACAATGTTAATATATCATTTTATAAAGTAACTTCTGAAAAACTTTTTCTTTAGTTTCATTAAAAGAATTGTATTTAAAAATGATTCTATTTGTAGTGAGTTAATTCATTATTCAGTCAATTCATTTAGCCTTAAATTATTAAATGTTACTGAATTCTAATCATTAAAACTCATACAATGAAATGTATTTAAATGATTTGAATTTGAAGAAAATTTTGAGTTTATAAACAGTTATTAGGCTGATTTGTAATGCAATTAATTTAAAAATAATTTTAATGTTTTAATAAGGAATTAAGTCTTTAGAAACTTATTTCTCAAACGAATGCAGACAATACATTTAAGATACTAAAGAATTTAGCCTAGAATTTCATATGAAATAAGTAATTTTAACAGAATTAATGAGAGACCAAATTTAAGTCGATTTTAAAAGGCTTGAAAGAACTATATTATAAACTTTAAAAAAATTTGACAAAATGTCTTTATTCGTAATACTATGTTTCCACGGTACATGCTAAGCTCTCTATTCATATTGAATCTACTTGCGCAGCACGAAAAATTACTCTCTTCTCTAATTTTTATCGCAAGTTTATCTGCACTAGCTGTACAAATTTAATATTATTGTAAACAAAGCAAATTATTTTCTTTTTGCTGGAAGTAAAGACGTACGAATGTATGTTTTTTGCAAATAAGCTAACTAATTTCCACTCACTTCTTTTGTCCATTAAAAAAAAATATTTTTCACAAATTGTAAATTCTGTTTTTCTTTATTCTGTTTGTTTATTAAAAACAACTGTCAAATCGAAACAAGTTTTTTGGTCATGTAAACAGCATGATTCATAAACATGATTCAGACAGCGAAGCAGGTGATTCAAGTCGTCGTGGAAACATAGTATAAGGTTGAGTTTAATGTAGAGATGGTTAAAACTTGCACTGTGCTACAAAATAAAACAAAAGACAAACAAAAATTTAATACAATCGACAAGGAACTAACTATAGGAGGTAAAACATATTGACTTTTTATCATCTCTATGGTGGAAAATTTTAAAATATGCCTCTGATACGAAATGTACAAAACGATTTTTGATTTTTTAATACTTACCACAATTAAGTAGGGTAAAATTTTAAATATATTTAAAAATAGTCACAATTTAAGGTTTATTTCATAATAGTTAAAATATCTAAGTACATACTTTTTAATAAACTTTAGTAGATTTTTTCTTCCATAAATATGCTAATATGGTAGAAAAAATAGCATTTATTTCCGTTCAATAATCGTATTTATAATTTGTAATAACTATATTATGCATATAATAATTTGCCTTAATTAATTTAATTACTTAAATATTCTTCGAACATTTTCTCAAAACACAAAAGCCCTTTAGCAGCCACTCAGTTTAAAAATTTATACATTATTCATAGGTACTCGTACGTATGTAAATTTAAAAAATAACTGTCAATTGAATTAATAATTATACAAAAAAAAAAAAGCTAAAATAACATAAAAATCAAAGAAGTGCATAAATATTCAATACGTATAAATTGTCACGTAAAATAACATTACGTAATAGAATGACTACGAGTACGACAACTATAAGTGTCGAGTTATTGTTGTTGTTATTACGATTGTTTGTGTACAAAAGTTAACGACATTTGAACTTTAGCAAGACATTTACGTATGCGAATGGACAACACAAGGTAAAATAAGCAAACACTGCAAGAAATTATAATGTATGTATATGAAAATTGTGAATGAAAACAGTTAAATAAACAAATTTTAATTTGTTTTGTTGTATGGTGAGAACAGAGTTGTTATTTTTGGTACTTGTACGGTGCATTAAAGCAAGGTTGAAAAATTTAGTACTATTGTAGAAATTGCCTATTGACAAAAAAGTTTTCATTCAAATAAAATGTAGATATAAATTACGTCCAAATTAGGAAAATACAAGGTGGCGCAAAAGTAATCCTCCTATCAGAAAATGCTATAAATTTTGCCAGACCCCTAATGTCAGTTCTGTTTTGACATTTGTGTAGTAAACACATGCGAAATACACGTTAATAAACAATGTTACGCTACACTGCTCCAGAACGCGGAATATTGCTGACAAAACTGACATTAAGGGCCTCGCAAAATTTATAGCATTTTCTAATAGGAGGATTACTTTTGCGCCACCTTGTATAAAAAAAATTGTTCTCAGAAAAAGTACCACAATTTAGACATTTTACCATCAATTTAAATAAAATTTAGTGTGATTTATTTTCAATAAAAACTGGTTTTCAAAATATATATTGATTTATTACAGATTTCTAGCAAAATTTTAAACTAAATTCCTTATAAAGCTGAAAAACATTAAAAAATTAATTATTCAAAAAAGTACCACAATTTACACATTTTGCCATCAATTTAAGTTAAAGTGATTTATACGAATTCAAACTGGTTTTCAAAATATGTATTGAGATATTACAAATTTCTAGCAAAATTTTAAAATAAATTTCAGTTTAAATTTAAAAAAAATTAAAAATTTTTAAAAAAAAGTTAAAAATTTAAAAAAAAATCCCTTTTTACATAAAGTACCACTACTTTGATATTAGACAATTAATTTATATAAAATATATGTAGCTTGATTACTTCAAAATAAAATAGACTTCAAAAATATGTTTTAAGTTATTACAAATTTATTTAAAAATTATAAAATATAAAAATGTTTTGTTTTAAAAATTCTATTTTATTTTATTCCCAATATTTCGGTCAACTTTGTTGACCATCTTCAGGGGTTATTTGAAATAAATAAATGAAAAAACAAATTTCACTCTGTTGAGAGTGAAAATATATAAAAAAAATAAAGTCTAAATTTCCCGTTTTACAAAAAGGAAAAAAGTAGGCCTAGTTTTTGAACAATAAATCAGGCTTTAAAAAACTAAATTACAATATTACATATTTGAAACAAATTTTTTAGGTTAAAAGCCACCAAAATGAAAATATTTAAGCAACAATGTTTAAACTTCCCTTTGCATAAAAAGTACCACAATTTTTATATTTAAACATTTGTTTAAAGTTAAGGTTGCCTTATTTTATTAAGAATAATTTTGTTTTTCAAAGATTATATGCAACCATTAAACATTTTAAATTAAAAAACCGACAAATTGATTAAATTTAGAAAATTAACTTAAAATTAGTTAGTTACAAAAAGTACCAGAACTTTGATATTTGCAAAACAAGTAAGAAAGTATAGTCGGTCAAGCCCGACCATATAATACCCTACACCCAGTATATGTATAAAACATTTTTCAGAAATGTGCGCTATATGGGAGATTTGACCTATTATGGACCGACCATCCAAAAATTTAGTGTCATGATTTCTGTGAATATAAATATTGTGTATGTTACACGTCTCGATATAAATACTTTTAAAAGATTTATGTAGGTTAAAGTGATTTTCGGAAATGGGCTTTATATGGGAGCTACGACTAATTATGGACCGATCACAATAAAATTGTACCGCATTGTTTGTATACATATAGGATATATTTGTGTTAAATATTATTTGGATACCAACATTTTTAAGTGAGTTATACTCTTTAAAGTGATTTTCGGAAGTGGGCCTTATATGGGAGCTACGAGTAATTATGGACCGATCTGCACAAAATTTTTAGATGTGATTTGGCTTCATTTACCACTCATTTGTGATGAAATTTGTTTAGTTTCTTGCGTAATTCAAACATTTGTATGGGGGCCAGGTGAAATAATGGACCGAATTCTACCAGTTTTAATCCCATCCATCCTTGGTCCGAAAAAATATCATGTGCCAAATTTTATCGAAATATCTTTAAAATTGCGACCTGTACTCTGCGCACAAGCTTTACATGGACAGCCAGCCAGCCAGCCAGACGGACGGACGGACATCGTTAAATCGACTCAGAAGGTGATTCTGAGTCGAACGGTATACTTTAAGGTGGGTGTTGGACCAATATTTCTGGGCGTTACAAACATATGCACAAATCCAATATACCCTCCCCACTATGGTGGTGTAGGGTATAACAATTTAAGTAAAAATAAGCTTATTTTACTAAGAATAAATCAGGCCGAAAAAAACGTAACCACTAAATAAAATATATTTGAACTTGTTTATTTATTTAAAAAAACTTTCCTTATTGAGTTCAAAGCACAACAAATATTTAGTTTTATTTTATTTGATGTTGTGTGAGCTTGCAAAGCTCTTATAAGACAAAACAACGTCAAACACATTTGTGCTAAAACAAGTGGTTACGCTTTTTTGAGCAAATATTTGCCTTATGTGACCATGCCTTTAGAATTTAGTGAAAGTTTATACAACCCAATGCCATTGATTTAATAAGCCTTCTTTGCTTTTTGCATTATTTCATATTATTTCTTCTTACTGCCAACAAATTTCTCCGAGTGTTTTTTGCTAGCCGAAGAGAAGGACGAAATACGTAAATGTATTTACTTGTACTTTTACTGTTCTTGCCTTTGCTATATTTCTTTTTGTTTTATTTTGTTTGTATTTTAAATAAAATAGAGTTATTTGATTTTAAGGGATTTGTTTTTTTTTTTTTTGTATATGGTTATCGTTTGGTTTGCCTTTTTTTGTTCGTTTGTTAATTTGTTTTTTAACTGACAGTAGGAAAATTGTGTAGTATGTGTTAAATAATATGGCCAAATGCACTTTCCATGTAACTGCTATTCAAAAACACTTAATTGAAAATTAAATATTCAAAATAAAGTCAAGCAGGCATATTTTTATAAATGAACAGCGTAAAAGAGTGGTGAGTGTGTATGTGCAGGTACATTCATATATCGCCACTTGTCAAATTCTTAAAATAGAAATGAAAAACGCCTACATAGAGCCGGTGTTTATATACATATGTACTCGTATGAGTTTACCACACTAACCCATACTCTTGCCACAATATTTACCGGTACTACCGGCATATAAACCAGAGAAATAAAAAGAAATTTGCATTTTCTATTTTTAATTTAAAATCTACTTTTAAAAAGGCTTGAGAAATTATAAAAATATTATTTTAACTTTAACCAAAGCCTTGGAAAATGTCATTTATTTTCAGTTATTTAGCTTTCATTGTTTCATTAATTGCCATGTGAGTATGTAGAATGTGTGAAACGAAACCATTAGTGGTTGACATTTTCACGTATGTGAAAACCATCACTTTTTGCATTTGCAATTTATGATAGATGAAGAAGTAACTGACTGTTAAGAGAGAAACCATTAGCTTTGATTTGTTATGACAGCTGAGGTTATATGAAGTAATAATAATTGAGCATATTAATGTCAAGTTAATTTATTTTGGAAATATGTAAATGATTTTTTAAAAGGATTCAATTGCTACAGCATTGTCACAGGATTCGTAACATAGAAATGGCATTTGCTATTTGAAGAAAAAAATAAAAAGAGCCATATTTTTAATATTCGAACTTAAATTTAAGCAAAAAATTGCTGATTTAATTCAGAACAACACAAGCTTTCATAAAATCTATTAAAATGCGTTTAAGTTAAAAATCGCTAAATAAACAATTTAAGAAAATTATCTGTATATTTCGCTACTCACAAAGCTTATTTTATTCACAACAATATAGGCTTTCATAAAATCTATTAACATATTAAATATTTTCCACAACATTTTTAAGTTAAAAACCGCCAAATGGCCAACATTTGAGAAAAAGTTTCAATTTCCCTTTTCAGCAAAAGTGCCAGAAATTTGTTATTAAGACATCCACTTAAGTAAAAGTTAACTGAATTTATTTAAAATACAACAAGCTTCCACTATTAAACATCATAAACAAATTGCTAAAATTAAAGCATTTAAATGGGAAAAATTTAACAAAACAAGGTAAAATTTCCCTGCTCAGAAAAAGTACCACAAATTTGTCATTGGAACAGCAGTTTCAAAGAAGGTAATATTATTTTATTTAAAATAGCATACAGGCTTTAATAAAATCTGGTAAGACAAATGGCAAACATTAAAAAAAATATTTAAATTTCCCGTCCTAAAGAAAATACCACAACTTTGTCATTGAAGCAGTAATTTTAGTGAAAGTAAACTTATTTTATTAAAAATAATTCCAGCTTTCATAAAATTTATTAAAATATTACACATTTGAAACAAAATTTTTTAAGTTTAAAGACGCCAAATTATACAAATTTAAGAACAAAAGTTAAAATTTCTCTTCGCAGAAAAAGTACCACAACTTGGTTATTGGAATATCATATAAAGTAATCATTATTTATAGAATAATTAATATTTAGTTGAACTGTTAAACATATGTAAATTCAACCAACAACCCAGGTTCGAATCCCAGTCAAGAAAAATTATCAAAAATAAAAATTTTTCAAGTTGTAAAACAATTCCTTCTTCAGTAAAAATAATTTAATGAAAATTAAATTTAATGAACTCAAGCCTAACTAAAAGAAATATCAAAGTTAATCATTACACTGGTTTACAGCCAAAAAATACCAAGAACGCCACTTATCTAGATAAGTTAATTGGGACCTCCTGAACACGAAAAACGCTGTAATTTTTTTTTTCTAAGTACCGTTTTTTAGATAACGGTACTTTTGTGTTTTTCGGTGTATGGTCCCATTCAAACCCTTGTGGAGCCCAACCGAAGAGCCCGATCGAGATGAGTGGCATATCGTTGGAAAGGTAATCGAATGCCTTTTCCGCCGATATGCTGCAAATTTCTATCTGATAAGAAATAGCTGAGTTATGGCACCTCAAAGTTCGAAATTTGCCTATTTTTTACGTTTTTTTCAAAATTTTTCTTTTTTATTTAATTTTTTTTCTACGTTACAGTTAATATCTGGAATGTTTTATTTTTTATCCAAATTCGGGCTCTGTACGGTGGCCAAGCATTTAGTGAGTGTTAAGGTCCAGCTCATTTGGAGGCATGGGAAGCATTCCAGGACATCGTTCACAACTTTTTGGGAAACTACAGAAGTCCTGCTTACGCAGAAAAGATCAATACATTACTGCAAAAATTCAATGCCATTGGTAAGCGTTGAGTGAAAACATGTATATCAAAAAGGCCGTTATGATTTAAAATTTATTCTTTTTAACCTTTAGGTTCAAATATGACACCTAAATTACACTTCTTATTCAGTCATTTGGATATTTTCCCCACCAACTTGGGCTCCGAAAGTGATGAACAAGGTGAAAGATTTCACCAAGAAATGGAAGAAATCGAGAGACGTTACAAAGGCTGGTGGGACGAACAAATGATGGCGGACTATTTTTGGTTCCTCATTCGCGAAGATCCATCCGAAAAAAACGTAAGAGTTCAAGTCGCTCGCCATTTTAATTTAAATTTTTTGAATTTACGCCGAATATAGTGTGTAAGCAATGAAGATGAAAATATTGTCGTTCCACAAAATCCTTAATAAAAACTATATTTTTCATCCGATTTTTTTCAAATTACGCTTAAAATGTTGGTAATTAAATAAACTATTTGGATAAAAAATAAAACATTCCAGATATTAACTGTAACGTAGAAAAAAATTAAATAAAAAAGAAAAATTTTGAAAAAAACGTAAAAAATAGGCAAATTTCGAACTTTGAGGTGCCATAACTCAGCTATTTCTTATCAGATAGAAATTTGCAGCATATCGGTGGAAAAGGCATTCGATTACCTTTCCTCTCGATCGGGCTCTTCGGTTGGGCTCCACAAGGGTTTGAATGGGACCATACACCGAAAAACACAAAAGTACCGTTATCTAAAAAACGGTACTTAGAAAAAAAAATTACAGCGTTTTTCGTGTTCAGGAGGTCCCAATTAACTTATCTAGGCAAGTGGCGTTCTTGGTATTTTTCCAAATTAAAAATTTGTAAACCAGTGTTATTTATTAGGAATAACTTAAGCTTTCATAAAATTTATTAAAATATTACTCATTTGCAATAAAATTTTTTAAGTTTAAAGCCGCCAAATTAGAACAATTTTAGAACAAAAGTTAAAATTTCCCTTAGTAGAAAAAGTTCCACAACTTTGTCCTTAAAATAATAATTTAAATCAAACTAATCTTATTTTATTAAGAATAACTCTGGCTTTAAAAAAATTTATTAAAATATTACTCATATACAACTGAATTTTTTAAGTTTAATGATGCCAAATTGAAAAATTTAAGAAAAAAATTTAAATTTCCCTTAGCAGAAAAAGTACCACAACTTAAATATTGGTCAACATACGAGTATATTCAAATACAATATAAACTAAATTTTGCAATTTTTCCGTCCAAAGTTGAAAATTTTTTCAAATTAATTGAAATTTCCCCTGTCCAAAAAAGTATAAAAACTTTAATAGTTGGAACAACAATTTAGTTGAAATATAATTTATTTTATTTACAACATATCAGGCTCTAACAATTAATTTTAAATAAATTGAGTTCAAAGTTGAAAATTTAAAAAAAAAAAATAATTTTCTTTCTCCGAAAAAGTACCACAACTTTAACAGTTAGGCAAGAATTTAGTTAAAAGATTTTATCTATAATAAATCAGGCTTTGAATATATACATACATATATTCAAATAGAATACCTATTAAACAAATTTTTTTAAATAAATTGGCCATGCTTTTGTTTTAAATTCAGAACAAAATTTATATGTTTTTGTTGTTTAAAAGTCTACTTTTACTTAAAGTATGCTTTTTCTATGACTATGATTATGGGCTATTGTTTCAAACGTTTTGCAAATTGACACTTCTCTCTCCTTCCCGTCTCTGTCTTTAACTCAATATGAACAACTAAATGTCCTTAAGATTTAAACCCAGTTTAAACTACATAGATGTTAGCATTTATTTGTTTATATGGAATTCTGTAGTATTCATTTCCTATTTAAAATCTATTCTAGCAATAAATTCATTTGATTTTTTAAATAAACCTTTAACCATATAAGAAACACATCAGTAGTAGAGTCTATTATACTATTTTGTGGTTGTCTGTCAAATAGTAAAATTGCGGCTGCAGCAGCAGTGACTCTCGAAATCTATCAATAATAAATGAGAGTAATTGTCACGATACAAAACAAATCAACAAACAAACTAGACAAGTTAAGCAGGCAAGGAAAACGGAGATTCGAAAGGGCCGCTGAAGTTTAACATTAAAAAAATCGTTATTAAAAAATTAAATTTTCCTTCTAAGAAAAAGTACCACAACTGAAATTGAAAAAACAATTTAAATGAAACTAAAGGTAATCAGGTCACACTTGGCAAATATTTGCCGAAAAAGAAGTAACCACTAAATAAAATATACATATTTTAACTCGTTTATTTATTTAA
Organism: Bellardia pandia; assembly: GCA_916048285.2. NCBI lineage: Eukaryota > Metazoa > Arthropoda > Insecta > Diptera > Calliphoridae > Bellardia > Bellardia pandia. The sequence goes on along the minus strand of OU696531.1, from coordinate 91,647,122 downwards.
AAAAAACCTTATTAAGGACAAATATTTGCCGAAAAGGAAGTAACCACTAAATAAAATGTATTTGAACTCGTTTATTTATTCAAAAAACTTTGTTTATTTAGGACAAGACACAATAAATATTTAGTATTATTTTATTTGATGCTGTTTGATGTTACAAAACTCTTGTAAGAGTAAACAACGTCAAATAAATTTGTGCTAAAACAAGTGCTTACACTTTTTTGAGTAAATATTTGCCAAGTGTGACCAGGTTATTTTATTAAAAAAACAGGTTTTCAAAAATTGTATACAAATATTGCTCTTTTTAAACAATATTTTTAAGTTAAAAGCACAATTTACAATAGCACTGTTTTTTCCAACCCTGCAACAATCAGAGAGATTTAACGGTAAATATATTTTGGCAATTGTTGTTTATGTTTTAAATGTCTAGTGGAAAAACAACAGTTTGTTATTTGTTTTGTTACAACAACAAACACACACACACACACACACTTAACAAAAATGCCAAAGAATAAAATAATAGAGAAAAAAAGTAACAAAATTCCAAACAATTTGTAAATGTTAGAATACGAAATCGTTAGCTTGACAGTTAAATGAATCCAAGAGTGCAAGTAAATCTACAGTAAATAAGAAGGAGCGGGTTAAGAAAAGGTACTAAAAGTAAACTTAACACACAACATAATGAATAAATAAAAGATGTTTCACACAGGATTGAGGGGAAGTGGAGAGTATGTAGTTAACAAAATGATGTTTTAAGATTTGCAATTATTTTTAGAGGGATTTGGTGGGAATTTGTGGGGATCTACAAAAGGTAGACAAGCTGAAATTAAGATACTATGTAGGTACATATGTATATAAAGAGCTACAATTGTGTTGAACTTAAATTATTACGACTAAAGGCTACAATTGGCAAATAACATGTTAAGGTAGTCCACTTTGGCTGTGTGTAGTGCCCACAGTGCCTAAACTTTCCCTAACTAACAGTAATATTTTAAAAACTTAACTACTGCTCTATTACTGTTCCAATTTTAATACAGATCGGAACATTAGCTTAAAAGTGCTGGGCCTTAGGTCAAAGTTCACAACAAACTTTAATTTTTTTGGAGTTCCAGGCTTTTTTGCAACATCTAATGTATTACAAATGATTTAGAGTGCCTGTTAAATTCGTTATTACCTTACAAATCTGCTCCTGCTCTTTTAGATTTCTTAGCCATAGTAAATGTCAAGAAGTTGTTGTGTTTATGGTAAATGTCGCCTTCAATAGATTTTGGCAGTTTTGCTGTTTTTTTCTCTCTCTCCGCAAGCATCTCTAAGGACTGCATTTACACAGTGTTTCGTGCAAAAAAAAAAAGTTGTTGTTTTATTTGTTTCATTACAAAACATGAAAACGTCAAAATATCATTTTGAATAATTATTTAGCTCATATAAAATGCTTAGATTATTGTAATAAACTTAAAATAAACTGGGAGTTTCAAACAAACAATTCTCTAAGTAATTAAGCATAAAAAGATCAGAATTTATGTGTTTAAATTAAAACAATTAAAACCAAATTAGCGTAAATGTCATGAATAATTAGCAGGAAAATTTAAAGGATTTCTTTTATTTAGTTGTAAAACTCTATTAAAGATTGACAGTTACATTAGTATTAGATAAACAAAATGGTGTCAATTTTAGTCAAAGCCTAAAAGAGAGAGGGAGAGAGGGTTAACGTTTGTTATTATGTTGATGTTTTGTTAAGTGATGAAGGTGTAAATTGTATGTCAACAAATGTCAATCTTTTGATGTCAATGACTGGTTGTGTAACTCGATTTTTGTTGTTACATTTCTAAACCTCAAATGGTCACAATATGTTAGATGGTTTGTCTAACGGAGGGGGGGGGGGGGGGTTCGTTGTTCCTTTTGTGAACAGCGGCACACTTAAATTTGATTTAAAAAAAAATCAAGTAAATCTTAAAAGTTATTATAAAAAAATACTTTCGTAAACCTTTAATTAAAGCTCAAATTTAAGATTTAACTTTATGAAGTCTTAATATTGATGCTAAAATTAAACTACAACTCTGTTGGACAAAATAGAGTGCGGTTTTGTAACCTTCTTCATTTATTTTTGATATTTTTCTTCTACATATACGAGTATTGTTTACTATTTATTCACATTCCCATTATTTGGTGGAGTATCTAAATTATTTGCATAAACATTGCAATTTTATAAAGTCGCTCATTTATATTGCTGCTATAAATATATTGCAAAGCACAAGAAATCTCCGCGACATAATAATAAAGTGCGATTTTCTGTTAACCTTAAAATAAGAGTTGTATTCCTGATTTTTTTTTTAATTTATGCTCAGTTTTTAAAAAATAATAAATTATAGTGAAGTACTTATTTAGACTAGACTCAGACTTTTTCGGAATGAGGACGTTAAGCAAAAAGCAAAAATGTTTCTTGTTACTAGATCGTGAAAATGGAATGAAAGAGAAAGCTTTGAGTTCTAAGTCAATATAAGAATCGGAATCTGCGGTCAAAAAAAAATTTCTTTGTATAAAATAAAAAAGTCAAACAAAAGCTTAAAGAACTTACGTGGCAGAAAACGTAGGACTACGAAGACCACCATCTAGAAGCTATTGCAATTTTAACAAAAATGAATTCTATTACGACAGCCAGAAATAATAAAGGAAGAACTAGAATTAAATATTTCGACTCGAACTGTCCAAAGAAGACTTAAAGAAAGCCTGGCAATTATCAAAGACAATCAAAAAGTTACAATTAATTAATAGTGCCAATTAGGATATCGCTTTCTTAGAGTAGCATGACTCTTTAATACAAAGTTTTAGAACTGTCAGCAGTACCTACCTTTGAGGAAACAATCCCTGGACCAGTTCTGTTTAGGTTTCTTTTCCTCTTTTGCAGTTAGTTAATTTCGTGAGCTGTGACACCTTCCTCTTCATACAAAGTTTTAGAACTAGAAACACTATCTAAAGAGTTCTTCCTTCTCTTTAGCTTTTTATGTTAAGTTGTCAAATAAGAACTATTCGGTTTGCAATAATCTTCGACAAAACCCCTTTACCAGCAACATTGCTAATAATGAATTTACCAAATACTGGTGAGTTCATTTTCTTTTGATACCTATTCTTTCGTAATAACAGAGTGAAATAGTTTTTCTAAATTATTAGTAGCTTGCCAAATCAAGGTTGAATTCAGTGAATCTAATGGCCAGCAAATGGGTACTGAACACAGTTTTAGGCTAAAAGCGTTTGGCACATGGAAGAATAGAAGCATACCGATTCTCCCAGATAAAATTGATTATAGCACTCCCACATCCTTCTTCTAAAGAAACTTTGGCTTTCCAACGACAAGGAATTTGTGGGCCGCCTTTGATACAATATGAGTCTCTTCGCATATATGGATGGCTCTAAAAAAAAGGATCTAGTTAACGGAGGTGTCTACATCCAGGTATTTGGGATAATAATATTTGTTCATGCATATATTACTGCATTCAAAAACCGTTCAGTCCCGTACTCGACAGAATAAGTGAAGTGTCGTATATAGAGATAACACCAAAAAAACGTGTTCCAATTTATTGAGCTGCCTACATCCAGGAATTTGGAATGCTTCAGTCTGAAGTATTAGTTACAAAAAGAAATTATAAATAAAACAATATCGGTTGGGGATATTCGTTTATATTTACACTGATATTCAATCTGCAAAGTGAAAAGTTTCATAGACTTTGTTATTTAAACATCGAGTCCAGTCCAGGAATGACGGACAACTCATATGGGTGCATGGATACAGAGATATAAAAGACAAGTGAATCGCTGATGACCTGGCATAGAAAGCTGCGAATTAGTGACATTAAGATGGGCAACGCAACTGTATGATCAGAGGGTAATTGGGTCATTGGTGAAATTTTCATAGAGGAGTACGGTATAAAATCTCATTTTAGACTTCCTGAGTTCTTCAAGAGTAAATCTCTGTCAAGCGCGCTATCAATTGCCTTAGTTATTATCGAATATCAGTTGATATGTGCATATTTGCTGATAGAACGGAGGTCGTTACTAATATAGCGTGTTCCTGGACATAGTATCAATCAGGGTAACTATATACATAGCCGATGAATTAGCAAGGTGTAGTGCAATAACAAGTGAGCAAGCGGTTTAGCCCTTCACTGATCTTTAATTTATGAGCTTTAAAATGACTGTTTAGCTAGAACTGTTTGTACTTGCACAGACATGATACTGCAAGGCAGATATGGCTTGTATTTGAATTAGGCAAGATTAATTAGTTTACATGTCCAATTGTTTCAGCCCTTATAGGACACTGTACTTTCAGATCTCTGAATGGGTCTACGATCCAGTGGCTACTAAAGAATTTGACATAATTACGAGGAGGAAATAAACAATTAAATGCGGAATGTGGTGGCAGTGGTCATAGGACATTGTCTGATCGGAGTTTATGCTAGGAGACTCAATCTCCCCTACAATGATTTCTCTAGCAGTTGTCATGATGAAACTGTCCGGCCCTTGCGAATTACAAATTAGCTAGTGTGGGCGAATTTTACTTGCACGACTTAAAGGATCTATCGGAAGTAGATGTCAGAAGGCTGGATGCCTTTATACGTGCATCAATATGGTTTGGTTAAATACTTTTTTGAATTAATAATGCTCGGTTCCTGCGTTGATTCTCTGCTCTCTGACCTTCTCTTTCCAGGTATTACAACGGGACCCACGTGTGTCAATTTTAAACTCCTGATTGATTGCCTGTTTTACCTAAACTAATCTTCTACTATCTCATATGTGTTCATTTCTAATGTTCTCCTTCTTCTGAAACTTTCAACACGACTTCTTGTACTAACTCCTATATCTGAACTTCCTCGTTAGCTTTTCAATTATTTGTCTATTTTTCTTTTCTTTTCCAGCAACTTTGTGTCATTGCAATGGACCCAAGTGATGATCTAAACTAACTTTAGATAAAGCTCGGCTACCGATTTTAAACGACCAAAAAGGTAATGGTAATACTAATTTACAGTATTTCGTTAATAATATTTTCAAGGTAACGTCAGCCAAGCTTGTTAGACACTTATCTTGACTTTTTACAGAGTATAGTTAAAAAATAACTGGCAAAGTTAGTTCAACTTTTAGGCTAAATAGGGAACGTACGTTGTATTTACTAAAACTACAACGATCATAATTAGGTGACTTGGTGTCAGTTATCACAGGACACTGTAAATTCGGCAACCATGCCAGAAGACTAGGTCTATCTTACAATGATTTTTTGCAGAGGAGAAAACAATCTCTCATTTTCTATGTCATTGTACAGCAATGAGTACTTCGTGTAACACCTTTCTGGGACATAATCTATCTGAGATATCAGATTTGAAATTAGAGCATATCAACGCCTTCATTACGAATAATAGTAATTGGCTATCGTGATTTGAAATTCATATTCAAATCCTTTCCTTTATAGTGAAACTATTTAGTCGTTGAGCGAATCGGAGTGTTTACTCCATCTTATCCTCTAAAGAACTTTTAGACCCGACACTTTCTCCCTTCTCCCTTGTCTATGGTTGCTTACTATCTGTCTCTATCAAACTTCCTCCCCTTTCTTCTATCTCTTATTTTTCAGGCCACACAAAACTGCTGGCCTAACCTAACCTAAGTCATAAATTAAATAATTCAAAATAGTAAGGTCTCAAGGATCGCAATTAGTTCTCAGTAAGTACCACAAAGTGAGTGATCGACTAACTCCAAGTAATGCAGGCGGTAAGCAGTGTAGTTTTTGAAATCAAATTTATTGAGTAGCTACAAGTCATGAAGCAGTTTTTAGCTGGGTAATTTTTTTTCTTAAATATTTCTTAAATTTACGGCAGATCTTTAACATTTAAAACATGTTTGTCATTACTTTCAAATAGACCTTTAAACCCTCCTCCAAATGCTATTTTTTAAATATTTAGTTTAATTTTCTTTTGTTTTTTTACAGAATTTCAAAATCAAATAGGCGTTGCTTAAAAAAAAACAACAAATTCAAACCAAAATATTACTGCGCCTGCTTGAAAATCTATAAAAACTTTATAAATAACGACCTACCACAATAACAATTTGTTGTTAATTAAATATTAATTTATGAATATAATACAAACCATAGACATTTTATTGGTCTAAAGGCATAAAATAGCGATACACTTAGTTAAACAAAAAAGATTTCCTATATACAAAAAAAATAACCAACGCGTTGCATATTTTCAAGCAAAAGAATGAAAAGGTAAAAGTATATTTTCCAAAGCGCATGATTAAAAATTTCCCTAAGCCAAAAGATTGTGCCACCACTAACTACGAACGTTGGAAAAAAAAATAAACAGCAACAAAACTTTACAAGGAAATACAAACGGCTCGTGTTGTAAATGTCACACAAACGTGCCATCGTTTTTGGCAACGAAGCTAAAATAAGATTTGGCCAAAGTTGAGATCATAACAGGATTATGGTTGCAACATTTAGAACCGGATATGCAGTCAACAACAGCATCTCATACCGTTAAGACATAAAAGTCTATATAAACATTTAAATAAAATAAATCATAAAAGTAATAATTCAATAATAAAAAGAAAATTACTGCTATAATAATATAATAAAAGTAAATAATAAAGTGTAAAGTGTTCAAAAATCAAAAGTTTTTTTGGAATAAAAAAGACCAGCAATGGGCCCTTATATAATTTTGATTGTTGCTCAGAAAGCCCTTTATTTAACAGTTGACTTTCGAGCTGCAATTAAAAACAAATAAGTGGCCTCCTCATCTTTAACGAGAAGTGTATCACAAATTCTATTTCAGCAAATGTTGTCAAGGGCCTTTATTTTCATATTATAAAGTTTTATAAAATAAATTTTTCCTGATAAAGAGAAAATTAACTATGATTATAAATTTCTTTTGGCCACCTGTCATCAAATACTACAAAAGATAGGTTAATCACAAAACCATCATATCCCTGACGCACAAATACTAAAGCGTAAACCATTTCGAGGTTCCCTACTTGTTTAAAGAAAAAAAAATACAGAAAATTAAAATTTAATGGGAAAGAACATTCTTTGGCATTTTTGCCCCAGATGGTCTATCCGTTGGGTCCAAGGCCTGAATCGAAGCGTGTTTGTCCTTATAAACTTTAGACTTTACATATCCGCACAGGAAAAAGTCTAACGTTGTGATATCACACGAGCTTGTTGGTCAATCGACCGGCCCAAAACGTGAAATTATGTGCTTACCGAAGTGTTCTCCCAATAAATCCATTGATTGATGTAATGTGTGGGAAGTGGCGAAGTTTTGCTGAAACCAAATGTCGCATCAAATAATAGGTTATCATGGCACAATAACGGTCGCCATTGACGGTTATGTTCGCACCGGCATCATTTTTAAAGAAATATGGACCGTTAATTCCACGTCTTCACAGCGTGCTGGATGTGGTCTATTCGGTAGAATATTATCCAATAATGAATGCTGGGTCTCAAAATGGGTGATGGTGTTGCGAACAGTATGCTCAGTAGGCCGATTATGTTCACCATAAGTTGAGCAAAGTGCATGAAACACTTTCCGCACAGAACGTGAATTTTCGTAATAATGTTGAACGATTTGTAAACGTTGTTCAGGCGTAAGTAAGTCTTTCCATTAAGAAATGCCAAACAATACATAAACATGACAGCATGACACGACTCACACGTGATCTGTCAAAAAGAGGCTATTGAAAAAAGTATCTCTACTTGAATCTCGCTGCACTGCAAGATAGATGAACAGTTTCCGCAACCAGAAATGGAGTTTCTATTGCAATGGCAATAGACCCAGAAATGATTAATTAATTTTAAGATTTTAATACTTATTGTAAATTTCTTTTGTAAAGAAAGATCCAATAATTAAATTAAAAGTAATAAAAAAAAACAACTTGAATCACCCATTTATTACACTCCAGTAAGTCCGCTTTCACACTTTTCAATTCTGACTCTTCAAGGCAAGCATTTTTGGCTGTGCAGGGAAAAGAGAATAAAAAGGGCACAAATTTGAAGCTACTAGTCAATTTTCTTATTTTCTTTCATGCATGTTGATTTGCATGAAAAAGTGCGAAAATTGAATTGACGTGTGTGTTAGAAATGGCAAGTTCAAAAGAGAATTGAACAAAAACTGGCCAGCTAAAACTGAAGTGTGTGAAACAGGACTAAAAGCTTTATTTTCTATGGCAAAAACTTCCTTCATGCATTAGTTTGTAAACATAATTGGTAAGTCAAAAATAAAACTGACCAACAAAAAAGCAATCAACTCTCCATTGGTACAACTTATTATTTTGTTTAAAATATACCTTACATAGTTTACAAAGAGACTGTCTGGTAGCTGGTTAGGTATAGTAAGGAATTCACTTATTAGTGAAGTCACTCTTTACTATATTAGCTATAAAACTATTTTGACATGTTCAATTCCTAGAAGGAAACTACTGTAAGCGTCAATATAAAGTAAACACTAAATATTGTTAAGAAAAAAACTATTTTTTATACAAGTATATACTACAACTTAAACAAAATATAAGTCATAAACAAAAACTAGAAAAATAAGAAACATAACAAAATTATTCAATTAGTATTTTTATTAGATTTTTCGCATCAGAATAAACAGGTACACTGGCGTGCAAAACCGTGTGCATGTTCAATATGATTTTTACTTAAAGTCTCATAAAATTATAAATAACGTAAGAAGTTTTGTCAAACTTTTACCATTTATATTTTAATAAATTGTAATATAATAATAAATCCATATAAAAACATAAAACTCAATTAACGCAGTTTTGCACGTTTTCCAGAATCCATTAAAAGGTGTTTTTCTTAGTATGGTATCCATAACCCCTTGTTTTTAATAGCGCTTTTCATGCGCCTCGGCATACTTGCAATCAAGGTTTTCCTAAATTCACTTGGAATATTTTCCCATTCGACCTTAACACAGTTCCAAAGCACCTCTATACTAGTTGGCGCTCGATTGCTTTGTCCCAGTCGTCTCTTCAATATAGACCACAAATTCTCTATATGTTGTGATCTGGACTTTGCGCAGGCCATTTCTTCAGCTGAAATTTTTGATCATGACACCATTTTGTACAATTTTCGCCCTATGTTTTGGGTCTCTGTCTTGTTTCAGGATATGCGCTGCGGTACACAAAATCGGGTAAATGCGTTTGGTTAATATGGTGGTAGTCTTCTTTCTTTATAATTCCATTTATTTTAACAATCTGTCGTAAATGTGAAGTGAAACAACACCAAACCATCAAACTACCTACGCCATATTTGACTTTTTGTCTCACATGATGTCTTTCAATAGTTTCGTGAGGTCTGTTCCAGAAGTATTCCTTTCCATCAAATTGGAAATGGTTAATTTTAGTCTTGTCCGACCAAATGACTCGTTTCTAATCTTCTACAGTCCAATGCTAATGCTTTATACAGAACTGAAAGACGCGCTTTTATATATTTCTCAGATAGAGCTGGCTTTTTCTTTGAAGTGCTCTTCTTGCTGTCCATTCACTTACGGTTTTATTTACAGCATAAGCAGCTTGTTTAGATGTTTTCGAACCATTCTCTTTCATCTTGCGTATCATTAATCGAGCGCCTGAGTCTGGAACGCATTCGGCACAGATGCTACATTTCGTAGTTTTCTGTCATAGAAACCAATATTGTCAGAATTGGTTTTATAACCGAAAAGAAAAAATGCTTTGGTGTCATAGGGCACTGCTACACGTTCAATAAATATTGTGATATTTCTAGTTTCACGATATTTATTGAAAGTGTGGCAGTGCCCTATGACACCAAAGCATTTTTTCTTTTCGGTTATAAAACCAATTCTGACAATATTGATTTCTATGACACCCCTGATTAATTTTTTGGTTAAAAGTGAGAAAATTATAATAAATTACTTGTGGGACATTCCGAGCAAAAATAGTAATTTCTCTTTCTAGTAGATTTGTAAGTAATCTGGTCGACAATTGTTGTGTTACTTTTGAACATACGAGTACAAACATAATTTGAAAGTAAAGTTTTTGCTGTGTAGGTAGTATATTTATAGGTACAGCAATAATAACTTATAATTAAAATTTAACATTTCAAAAATTATATTTTGTTTTTCTTGGGAAATATAAAAATTTTTTTCCCAGCAATTCCAGACTATTATTTTCCGGTAATTCCCAAACCCCGAACCCTACTCATAGTATGCAAATTTAATTGAAATCATTTCAATTTACACCACCTTCCTTAATTGAAATAAAATTAAATAAAAAGCTTTGTAAAGGCCATACATTTCAACCAACAAACATTTAAGACCTTTTTAAATTCCACCCATTTTGATAACAAATTTTATATTTCTACGTGCTCCTAATTTATACACAAATTTACTGTTGATATTAATTTTTTGTGTAAAAAAAAAATATTAATAATATAAATTTTCATTGAATTTTTTTTAAAGTGTTCTGTATGTAATTTATTTTATAAGTATAAAATTGATACAATATTTAAATTCAAGTTTATTACTTTGACATTAACATTGATACTCAATACTTTACATACATACATATTTCATGAATTATTTTTTTCTTTTGCATTATTTTAATGTTATTTTTAGTATGCATTTATAAATTAAATATTCAAACTGCATTATGCCGGTAGTGCATTGAGTATTCCAAATAAATAATAATAATAACGGAAATGTTTAAAGCTAAGATTGTCTAATAGAGATATAAACAGTTAGCAAAAAATTAAACCTCTAAAATAGAAACTTTAACACATTAAAAGACTTTTCTAAAACATATGCAATTGTAACGAACTAGAAATTACAATTCATCAGTTGGAGAATTTTTTCTTTATTTTCTCTTTTATTTTATTTATTTTGTTGTATATTCTCCTTAACAATCTAAAGATGTTTATATCAATAATCAAGCAATAACACAACAATCCGAAGTTCAATACAGTGGTGGCCATATCATTAGACACGATGCTTTGATGCAATAAGATCGCTGTGTAACTTCTTTAAAGACCTAAATTGTTTCTACATTTATTCAATAAGTAAACAATCAACATTGTTGTTGATAAAAAATATAAAAAAAAAATTATTTTTACAATTGTGTTTTTTTTCTGGCCACGTAATTAGAAACGCGCATTTTTTTTTTTCTTCAAATTTTAAACTTTTCGAAATATTAGTGACAAAGTGAGTATAATTTGTTAAACGATAGATTAACTTGCAATAATTTTAATACGGTTTAGTTTCGAAAATGGGCATAAACAAGTCATGTACTCCAGAAATTAAACGGTTAATTGTGCAGTGTTGCCAAAATGAAAAACTTTCAATGTCGGCTATTGCACAGAAGTTTTCTAGCTCAAAATAAACGGTATTTGGTGCAATTCACTTGTACAAAAATACAAAGGTGTTTGCAACCCCAGCTAGGAGACCTAGGACACGAAAGACCACTTTAGCAAAAGATAGAGTTATTTGTTCAGCCATGAAAATATCTTTGCGCGAAATAAAGGCGGAAATTGGACAGCAAATAAGAGCAGAAATAACCACACAATAAGAAGACGCTTAAATGAGTAAGGACTTCGTGGGTGCATTGCATAATAAAAAAAATCATGTCTAAAAAGTGCAACGAATCTAAGAATCACTTTCTGAGTCGATTTAACGATGTCCGTCCGTCCGTCCGTCTGGCTGTCCATGTAAAACTTGTGCGCAGAGTACAGATCGCAATTTTGAAGATATGTACATATTTCGATAAAATTTGGTACGTGATATTTTTCGGCCCAAGGATGGATGGGATTGAAACTGGTGGAAATCGGGCCATTATTTCACCTGGCCCCCATACAAATGTTCTCCCAATGAAGCCACATCACATATACAAATCACTTTAAAGAGCATAACTTTCTCAAAAATTTTGGTATCCAAATGATGTCGTAAATGTCATTTTCTACACACGCATCTACGAAATGTTGTGAATAAAATTATCGTATGTGCCAAAAATGCGTTTTTGTCGGAAAACTTGATCTTCTCCACCGTAATACTTTTAGGTGTAGTTATATTAGTTAATTATCTAAGCACATTTTCATTTTGATATTGCAAGCGAAAGCAGAGAAAAGTAGCAAAATGGCTGTCCTGTAAAATTTGGTTTGTGTAACATACGATAATTTCCCGCAAAGGGGTCGATATTTGCATGAGACGGCAAGACACATCCAATTTTGGAGAAGCTATTCCTGGGTTTCTGTAGAAAGTTTTACAACGATATCAGGTTTTAAAGAAATACAAAATTGCTTAACCAAAATTTGTCAATATAACGGGTGATTCAAGTAGAGATACTTTTTTCAATAGCTTTTTTTTGACAGATCACGTGTGAGTCGTGTCATGATGTCATATTATTTTTGTTTAGTATTGTTTGGCATTTAATAATGAAAAGACTTACGCCTAAACAGCGTTTACAATTCTCTGAGGAATGTGTTTCGTGCACTTTGCTCAACTTATGGTCAACAATCGGCCTACTGAGCATACTGTTCGCAACACCATCACCCATTTTGAGACCCAGCATTCATTATTGGATAATATTCGACCGAATAGACCATGTCCGTTCGCAGCAACTCGAACTATTTGTTGCCTAAAATTAAAGCTCGTGATCTCGGCGACATTTAATTTCAGCAAGACGGCGCCACTTCCCAGTGGAAAGTTCCCACACATCGCATCAATCAATGGATTTATTGAGGGAACACTTTGGTGAGCACATAATTTCACCACGATCGTATGATATCACATGCGATAAGGACAAACCCGCTTCGATTCAGGCCTTGGAGGAAAACATCACTCATATCATTCGTTAGTTACCAGTCGAACTGCTCGAACAAGTCTTCGAAAATTGTACTCAACGGATATACCATCTGCGGCGTAGCAACGGCCAACATTTGATTTAAATTTAATTTAAATTTTCTGGTTTTTTTTTTTTTTTTAAGTAGGGAACCTCGAAATGGATTATGCTTTAGTGGAGCCCCAAGAAAATGTGAGGGAAAAGGCTAGCTGTGGAAAGTGCCATTAAAATAAAAATTAAATTCTTTTTGAAAAATGTGAAGGTGAAGGAATAGGGATGGGGATTTACCACAAAGAGAGGGTGGGTTTATTGGAAACTATTTGCAAATGCTTTTTTTAGCAACACGGGTCTCTATACCAAGTTTTATGATGCTAGTACATTTGGAAATAATTTTTGCCGCAATTTCAGCTTTTGGACACATAATGCAATAGTTAGAATTTTTTAAAGAATATAAAAATATGTATATTAGAAAATACGCTGAAGAAAATTTGCCGTTACTATTGAATTCTAAGCACGACTGAGTTTTTGAGCACTCTAACCAAAAATGTCATATTACCTAACAAAAATCCAAATTGCGTATTATTATACCCTACACCACCATAGTGGGGAGGGTATATTGAATTTGTGCCGATGTTTGTAACGCCCAGAAATATTGTTCCAACACCCACCTCAAAGTATACCGATCGACTTAGAATCACTTCCTGAGTCGATTTAAGGATGTCCGTCCGTCTGGCTGGCTGGCTGTCGATGTAAAGGTTGTGCGTAGAATACAGGTCGCAATTTTGAAGATATTTCGATTAAATTTGGTACGTGATATTTTTTCGACCCAATGATAGATGGGATTGAAACTGGTGGAAATCGGTCCATTATTTCACCTGGCCCCCATACAAATGTCCTCCCGAATTTGGGGATTACCGGTCATAAATCTTTGAATTATGCAAATATGCAAACAAATTTCATTAAAAATGAGTAATAAATGAAGCTAAATCACATCTACAAATTTCGTGAAGATCGGTCCATAATTATTTGTAGCTCCCATATAAGGTCCACTTTCGCAATTCACTTTAACGATCATAAATTTCTTAAAAATTTTATTATTCAAATAAAATTCGACACAAATAAGTTTATTATATACAGAAATAACGACATCTAATTTTATAATGGTCGGTCCATAATTATCCGAAACTCCCATATAAGACCCTCTCCGTAATTCAATTTAAGTTCCATAAATCTTTTAAAAGTATTTATATCGAGATAAAGTTTAACATACACAATATTTATATCAAATCATGACACTAAATTTATGGATGATCGGTCCACAATAGGTTATATATCACATATAGCGCCTATTTCTGAAAAACTTGACCGACTATATTTTCTTACTTGTTTTGTTTTTTAATTTAACTCATAAGGAAAGGAAAATAAACTTTAAAAATTTACTTAAACCACAAATAAAAGATTATTGATCATCATTTGGAGTATAATATTTTGAAAAGCAATTTAAAGTCATTTTAGATTTTTGGCATCTATCAAAAATCAAACCATATGATCATATTAAATTATTGCAAAACTAACAAATTATTAAGATTTTATTCCTCAAACATGTATAACATTAAAAAGCCATAAACATTTTGTGGCAATTTTAATTCATAGAATCTAAAAAGAACTAAACTTTAACAATAACAATAAAGCACTTTAAAAAACTAGCTATTTATTATTATTATTCTAACAAATCTTCTCACAAAGTTCACTTTCAACGGCATAAATGATTATGTCAAGAATTATAATAAGGAAGGAAATAAATGATCGTGAGTGAGTGACATTTAAATGATCAATATTATGAATTATTTAGAAACCTAAATTGAAAATCTAGTTTATATAATGGAAACAACAAACAAGACTAAATTAAATAAACAAATTATGCACAAAATCTTATTGTGTTAATAAAACGCAATCTTTAACGATCGATAAATAATAAAAAATAAATAAATAAATAAATAGACAAATTAAAACTGAAACCATTAATTATTATAAATAGCTAAAACAGCAACCACTTTTGTTTTCATTTCACATTAAATTAAATTATAAATTATAAATAAGCTTAAAGTTCATTGACTTTCAGCAAATATTCAACAATATATTAAACAACTTTATCATATATTGACTGGGTAACTTAGTAAGATGATGACAAATCATAAAACAAACAAGCAAAAAAAATCTATTTAAATATTCCACCAATTTTAAATTTATTTTCACACTTAGAAACGCATTATAATGAATTCAGTTTGGTTTCTTTGTTTCAACTCTAATTCATAGAAGTCAAATGCTAATAACCGGTTAATCTGTTTGATTCTAATGGTTCATTTACCCCCACCCCTACACACTAGCACAACTACTATATATACAAATCCATTGTTTTTTTTATCTGTTTTCAAACATTCATCGTTACTTGTCGTTTTCTATTACCGGTTACCAACCTGATATCGTTAAACTATTGCCGACAAATACTCGTACCAACAATAACAACAAAAAGTGCATTGACTTTTGTTCGATCATGTATGTACGTGTAGTCACATACACAAAATTTTTGAGGGGTTTCTTTGTGTTTTTTTTTTTTTTTTTTTTTGTTGTTTGTTAAGCAAATGCGTCCAAAAACTACAATATTTATTTGGTTATAGAAACAAAAAATACCGCATTTTAAGTTGTATTAGTGTCAAATTTGAAGAATTTGTTTAAATTATTAAGTTTACTACATTTAAAACATTATTTTATTTTTCAATTAATTTTTTACATTTCATTTGAAATTTTTGTAATCTTCAAAATATTTCCGTAGTTCTTATGAATTACAATTTCCTGGTGCCACCTTCTATCTTCTACATATACATATACATATGTACTTGTATATAAAAATGAATGCCTGTTTGTTTGTGCTTTATAGAAGGCCAAACCCTTGGACCGATCTGATTGAAATTTTCACAGCATGTTATTGTGACTCTGGAAGAAATAATAGACTATGTGAAGTTTTGAACAAAGGGGCATGGCACCGCCCATATAACCCAAAAATTTAAATCGCCATATTTTGGGCATTTTTTACCAACATCTATGATATGTATTTGGTACATATGGTATTGGCATAATTAGGAGAAAAGTGGGTGGGACTACGCCCCTTTTTATGAAAATTAAAAATATAGTTTTAACTACTGGATCGTTATTAAATTTTCACAATTGGATATTCTTAGGAAATAATAAATTTTTGACTGTATAAAGTTGTAAGTGGGCAAAGGGGCGTGACCACGCCCATATAACTAACAGAAAAGTGGGCGAAGCACGCCCCTTTGTCTGCAATATATTGGAGGCTGGACCTGTTAATCGATCTTAAATTTTCATAGCGTGCAGCTTTGACTCAGGAATACTTATTATATTATAATATTTTTCGACCATGCACACTTCTGCACCTACTTTTTTACTACGTTTATCAGTTAAAAAGTGTTGCCAACTTAATGTTTTATATATCTAAAAAAAACACCCTTTATATAAATCGTTCGATCGACTCAAATAAAGATTTCATACATTTCTCTTAATTTTAATGTGTTTTTTTTTAATAAAATCCGAAAGTTATTAAAAAAAAATCACTCTTTATAGGAGAGGAATAGTTATTTTAGGATTAAGATCTTGTTTATTACAGGCTGCATAAACTATTTAGTATCATTCTTTCTTTTTAGGGTTTTTCATTATTATAAATAAATCTGTATATTTTTTTAAGAAATATACATATAAGTATGTGTTGGCAATTAAATTAATTAACAAACTAACCATACCTAATAGTAAACTGTAGTGAACAGACCAAAATA
The DNA here is from genome assembly GCA_916048285.2 of Bellardia pandia. Lineage (NCBI taxonomy): Eukaryota > Metazoa > Arthropoda > Insecta > Diptera > Calliphoridae > Bellardia > Bellardia pandia. The sequence goes on along the minus strand of OU696531.1, from coordinate 91,630,437 downwards.
ATAATTTCTATTTATTGACTTCAATGTGAAGGTCGTTCATGTTGGAGTATTTGTATTAAAATGTACATATGTATATACATTTAAGTATGTATGTATACATAATACTATTATTACGTAGTAAATTCATTTCTGTTATTGTTATCTTTCCTGGACAGAGTTTCTTAAACTAATTTTGAAGAAATATTTTAAGAGTTGAAGACAGAAAGCTGAAAATTTATAAAGATAAAGACATGATATACATATGTATATTGAATGAAGTTATATCTACATCAACTAAAATCATATGAATAGATACTTATACTTATATATATGAAAGGTCAAAGCAAATTCCTAGTTAACAACCATTAACAATAAAAACATACTAACATAAAGAAATATACATATATAAGAATGGCTTGAGAAACATGGAGATTGGAATTAACCTGAGAATTTTAAATGGAATCATAGGTGAAACAGAACATTCTTTAATATCATATGTTGTAAATTAAGGTTGTGACATTAAAAAAATATGAGAAATCGCAAAGTACGAGCTTCCGGAAACAAGCACTCAATAGTATTCAAATTGGGCAACTCATACAACATTGGTCTTTGGACCCATTTTAAATAAAACCATCACCCACCTGATAATATTATTCCTTTCTATAAATATGTTGAACTTACTTTCATCGGTTTTCCAAAATGAAAACTCTTTATTTCATGATTATTATTTCTGGGGCTCATTTTCTGCAGCAAGAACGGTATCGTTGCATTTTATTGATGGGATAATAGATCCAAATGTATATTTAAAAATCCTCGAGGGAAAACATACCGAAAAGTGTTGATAAACTTGGTCTTAATGACAGCTGGTATTTTTTCAGATCAAAGACCCTAAATATAAGACCTACAAAGTACGATCCTGGCTGCTATACAATGTTCCTCATGTTATGGAAACCTTACCACAGAGTCGTGATATAAATCCCATAGAAAATTTATGGGACTACCTGAAAAAAGTTCAGGACCGCAATGTTTCTAGCAAAGCTAAGCTAAAGAAGTTTTAATAAAAGAAGAAGAAAAAAGTTAGTATAATCATTCCCTAAGAGGCTCCAACTAGTTTTAAAAAGCAAAGGATTACACACAAAATGTTAATTATTAAACCTTATGAACTAAAAGAAGCAATTTTGGACATGTCTGAGTTTGACTTGTGCAACATTTTTATAACAATTAAAGTATTTTTATTTTTATTATTAATAAATAATAATATATAATTTTGTTTTATGCTTTCAATAGCTAAATATTGAATTTAGTTTAAATTTTTCTTTTTATTTTTGAAAACGGCATTTTTTTCAAATAAATTAAAATTACAGTGGTGTACGAGTTTGACTTGGAGTGAGTAAATGAACAAAAAAACAACATATACGAATGTTCATTTGCACCACTGTATGTAAGCAGAAATAAAAAAGAAGTGGACAAGTTATTTTCGCTGTCTGCTTTTAGGAAATATCTGCATGAATTTTATTTGTAGCTGTGTGTAATATTTATTATAATGATTGTGAGCCTCTGTATTATTGTTTTCTTTTAATATTTTTTTTTAACTAAAACTAAAATCGTGTTTTTTTCTGAAACACAGTAAAAAAAATACCAACAAAACAGTACAACGACCGATGACAACTGTCTGTTCTGTTTTGTTTTGTTTTTATTTGTTGTTGTTGCCTTTATTTTTAACTACACAATGTCTACAAGCAAAAACAAGTAAGAAAGTATAGTCGGTCAAGCCCGACCATATAATACCCTACACCCAGTATATGTATAAAACAGTTTTTCAGAAATGTGCGCTATATGGGAGATATGACCTATTATGGACCGATCATCCAAAATTTTAGTGTCATAATTTCTGTGCATATAAATATTATATGTGTTAAACTTTATATCGATATTAATACTTTTAAAAGATTTATGGAGGTTAAAGTTGATTACGGGGAGGGTCTTATATGGGAGTTTCGAATAATTACGGACCGACCATTATAAAATTAGGTGTCATCATTTCTGTATATTATTTGTGTCGAATTTTATTTGATTACCAACTAATTAGCTACGACTAATTATGGACCAATCATAGTAAAATTATACTGTATTATTTATATACATATGAAATATACTTGCGTTCCGCGTTCTGGAGCAGTGTAGCGTAACATTGTTTATTAACGTGTATTTCGCATGTGTTTACTACACAAATGTCAAAACAGAACTGACATTAGGGGCCTCGCAAAATTTATAGCATTTTCTGATAGAAGGATCACTCTTGCGCCACCTTGTACTATGTTTCCACGGTACATGCTTCGCTCTCTATTCATGCTTCACACCCCAATCCTGCAGGAAATAATAGCATTATTAATTACCTTTACGTATAGAAACAGCGCATCTTTTAACCAATTTTTCGTTTACACAATATATCTCTGGAACCATCTTCCTACAATTGTTCAACTCACCAGCAACGCAATGAAAATTAAAAAATTGTTAATGACGGACTATGCATAAAGTTTTACATTAAAACGTTTAATCTTCCTGTTATTTTATTTTATTTGTTATCTTATTATTTTATTACTGCATTTTTTAAATATTAAATTTTGTTAGATTAGTATATTTGGTTTCCACAAATGTTATCTTACCACTTTTACCACTTTTATATCTGATAACTCATCTGATTCTAGAGCTGTTATTCATAAGATTTTATATCTTGTTGCTTTAGAAAGTCAATTATTTATAATACAAAATACAAAATAAATAAAGTGATTTTCGAAAGTGGGCCTTATATGGGAGCTACGACTAATTATGGACCGATCACAATAAAATTGTACCGTATTGTTTGTATACGTATGGGATATATTTGTATTAAATATTATTTGGATACCAAAATTTTTGAGTGAGTTATGCTCTTTAACGTGATTTTTGGAAGTGGGCCTTATATGGGAGCTACGACTAATTATGGACCGATCACAATAAAATTGTACCGTATTGTTTGTATACGTATGGGATATATTTGTATTAAATATTATTTGGATACCAAAATTTTTGAGTGAGTTATGCTCTTTAACGTGATTTTTGGAAGTGGGCCTTATATGGGAGCTACGACTAATTATGGACCGATCACAATAAAATTGTACCGTATTGTTTGTATACGTATGGGATATATTTGTATTAAATATTATTTGGATACCAAAATTTTTGAGTGAGTTATGCTCTTTAACGTGATTTTTGGAAGTGGGCCTTGTATAGGAGCTACGACTAATTATGGACCGATCTGCACAAAATTTGTAGATGTGATTTGGCTTCATTTACCACTTATTTGTGATGAAATTTGTTTGCATACTTGCATAATTCAAACATTTATGATCGGTAAACCCCAATTTCGGGAGGACTTTTGTATGGGGGCCATGTGAAATAATGGACCGATTTCCACCAGTTTCAATCCCATCCGTCCTTAGGCCGAAAAAATATCACTTATCAAATTTTATCAAAATATCTTCAAAATTGCGACCTGTATTCAGCGCACAATCTTTACATGGACAGCCAGCCAGACGGACGGACGGACATCGTTAAATCGACTCAGAAAGTGATTCTGAGTCGATCGGTATACTTTGAGGTGGGTGTTGGACCAATATTTCTGGGTGTTACAAACATATGTACAAATCAAATATACCCTCCCCACTATTGTGGTGTAGGGTATAATTACACAAAAAAAAAAAAAACAAAAAAAATTTCAATGTCAACTTATTAATTGAGTAAGAGTTTTTTTCTCTGCTTTGTTGTTGGTTTATTTTCAGTGGAATTGTTATGCGATCGTCACGTTTACATAATTTTTTTGGAATTCTTCCCCGCCAAAAATGGAGTGAGTGCATAATTGTACATGTTAATTGTTTATAGTAAAATAATTAATTATGTATGTATATTTTTAGCTATATATGTATGAATGTACATACAAACAAACTCACTTACAAAATGACCCGTATAAAAATGTAGGAGAAGTTTAATAAACTTGTTTTGCCAAAAACAAAACATAATAGAATTCTGAGAAACAATAATAACAACAAAACATAAACGTAAAGGTAAACATTGATGTTTACATGTATTTTTTTTTGTTTGTAGGTATTGTTAGAGTGTTTGTTGTTAACAAGAGAGCAGCAGAGTATGCTTGTTTAGTCTTGTTTCTGTTGTAGGGGGGATAATTAAATGAAATTTATTCAAAACTAGTGTAACCCAATCACCCAGTAGCTTAGTTTTATTTGTTTTATATTTACATATGTATGTACATACATATATACTCTTCTTTCATTTTCATTTCCATTGAGCGAGTCGTTGCACCTTTGTCTTTATTTTACTCATTTTATTTAGAATTCCCTTTTAGTTATGAAAGCTTTTTTTAAAGCTTACTGGCTTTTAGCCAAGCACAGGGATATTAGTGTATTTGTGTAGAACACCCATGGCTGAACTGCTAATTGTGTTGTTGTCTGCCAAAGTTCTCTGCTTTAGAGTGGCTGGCAGAGTGTATGTATGTATGTATATAGGTAGTGGGTTAATGAATGCGAGTGTATCTGGTAAAACGCATTCAACAAGTGTTGGGGTTCTGTTAATAACTTAGATTAATTCCGACTCTCGTTGTTAACAGTTGTGTTTATTGGTTAATAGTTTGTTAATGTATTAAACTCTTAATCAGTTTAAGTGAGTGTGCGTGTGTGTGTTGCTGTTATAATTTTTAATTAGAGTCACTTTAAACTTGAAATTAATTCTATTGTCTACCTACCATCTTAATAAAGTTGTGCTCTTCTTATCAGTTTCATATTCGGGTTTCAGTTTATTTTAGAGTATTTTTATTGTTTTTTTATTTTTGTGTGAAAATAAAGAACCTATTGAAATAAAAAAGCTTTAATGTGCTAAATTGTTTTGCTTATGTGTTTCAAAGTGGTTTAGAACATTTAGTGCGTTTATTATCTTTAAACAAATTTTTGTATATAAATAATTTCAACTAAAAGTTTACAGAATCAGTTAGTTAACAAGTTCTACAACAGCATCAGTGCACTTTTTTCCAACAAAATTGTTTTCCAAATTATAAAAATAAATAAAATTTAAACAATAAATAAATTCAATTAAATTTAAATTTAAATTAAAGTTTGCAAAACAAAATAAATAAAATTTCTTTTAAATATGTTTAAATTATTATGGTTTTTAGTAATAATAGTGGTGCAACAAGCACAAAGTCAAATTGGATGTGAGTTTTCAACAAGAAAATATCACCGCCACAATTAACAATATAAAAATAAATTACAGTTTAAATTATTTAAAAAATAAAACAATTGTACAAAAACATACTCTAGCATAGCGTATAATTAACAAATTTAATGAATTTATTACGTATACGCTTTGTGTTAAAAAAAAAAACTCTGAGAAAACCTACGAAAAACAACAAGCTCTAAAATTAATATTAAAATTTATTAACAAATAATTAATAATTCTTTACAAATCTTAATTGTGAATTGCTAATAATGGCTTGTTTTTTTTTAATTTATTATAAATTCTAACTTTGGCATAATAATAAGTGTGAGAAAAAGAAAAACAAAAATAGTTGTTTTACCTATAGGTACAATACTTACACCAATCACACTTTTTGAATCAAAACAAAACTAAAGTAATCGTATATGTTTGAGGGTGCTGTAGCTTAATTGGTTTGCGCATATGATTATTAAGCATGAGTTGGTATTTGTAGGCTATAAAATCAAGCTTTAAAAAAATAATGCGCCTACTCGCCACCAGAGGCGCAGAGTTGTTATATAAAAAAAAGCTTTCTTCTTTCACCACCTTTACTTTTTCAACTATCCCCTTTCCAAAGAAAGTAACGCAATTATATATAGACATATTAATTGCCTGAGTGTTACTTCTCTTTAAAAAAAACCTATACCTATGCAGCAAATATTACAAATGCAAATTAGAGGATATTATATAAATTTTAAAATGCATGTTTGATTTTCTCGGCAAGGTGAGTCCTACTAATGTTATCTCTAAAAATATGAAAGTTGCCAGCACTGCAACACCAAAAAAACATGTACACTTGTTGCTTTGGTTGTAAAAAAGGTTCCGTTACAAAGTTTTTAAAAAATATATATATATATATATATAAATTTGTCTTTATTAAAGCTAAGAGTATTATTTATAATTAATCGAAGGATTTGAAGGAAACCATTATAAAACTTTGAAAAGAAGGGAAATCAACATGTGAAATCGTTAAAATACTCACCCCTATCGTGAATAAAAATTCTACGTGAAATTTGTTCACTTTTATTTTTTTAACATTGAATTTAAATAGGAAAATGTGAAAAGTGAACAAATTTCACGTGGAATTTTTATTCACGATAGGGGTGACTATGTAGTAAAAACGTTTAAAAAAATGGCTCTTGCGAAAGACCAAGTGGAAGTGGTCGTTCAAAAAAAATTAATACTGTACAAATTGAACGAAAAATTTGTAAACTTGTAAAAAAAAGATCCCAAAATTTCCGCTCCTTAATATAGTTAATGAAATTAAAATTGTCGAAAAAGTTGATGTAACTCCACAGACTATTCGAAACTTCCTTCACTCCAAAGATTTAAAGGCATATACTGTTCGAATGAAAACCCCTTCTTTCTAAAGCAAACGTGCAAAAACGCTTAGTGTACGCGAATGAATATATTTACAAAGACAATGCTTTCTGGAACACAGTAATTTTCACAGACGAGTCTAAATTTAATATATTCGGCAGTGATGGTCGACAACATGTGTGGAGAAAGGAAAGAAAAGCTATAAAATCACGAAACATTGCACGGCAGTGGAAATTTTATGGTTTGGGGCGCTATGAGTGCAAATGGCGTAGGCAACCTTGTTTTTAAAGAGGGGATTATGATTATTTGATTATCTGATTATTTAAACAACTTGAAAAATAATTTGTTTTAGTCTGATCAAAAAATGGGCTTGGGCAATGGCTTTGTGTTCAAGCCAACGACCCAAAGTACTCAGCCATTGTGATCAGAGAATTACTACTTTATAACACGAAAAATGTGTTCTCTAACCCTCCCCAAAGCCCAGACTTAAATCCCATAGAGCATTTGTGGGCTCATATAAAAACTTAAATAAAGGAATACCAAGTGACCAACAAAGAAACCCTGAAAAACTTTCTAATGGATATATGAGAATCTATACCTGTAGAGGTAAGAAGAAACCTAAAATATTCGATGCCAAGAAGACTGCAAGCTGTTAAAGAAGCAAAAGGTCTTCACACCAAATACTAGAGGTTAAATATTTATTAGTTTTTTTTATATATTTTTAATAAGAATTCCTCTTCTGTACTACAAGTTTTTTTTGCCTATGAATAGTCCTTTAGAAATTTATTTTCATACACATGTATTTGAAATACGGATCTCAATTTTTAATTTCTCTTTAATAAAATCGAATTTGTTGTTATGAAAAACAGAGAAGTGAAGAGAATGTTTGCTTATTAAATACGAATAAGTAAGTAGCCGAAGTTAATAGAGTACCAAAAAAAAAAAAAGAACTTATGCAATATGAACAATAAAAAAGAAGTACCTTAAAAATCATATTCTCTTCATGGTGGTAAATAATGCAAATAAAAAATAATAAAGATTTAATATCAGATTTAAAAATAGTTTTCAATAATTTAAGAACAATTATTATTTTTATTTGAACTGTTAATTTTAAATCTTTGATATTTCTTTTATTTCGGCTCGAGTTCATTAAATTTAATTTTCATTAAATTATTTTTACTGAAGGTAGGAATTGTTACATGAAAATTATTATTAAAATTTATTGTTAATTTTTCTTGGCTTAGGATTCGAACCTGGGTTGTTGGTCGTAGGAATGATCCGACATTGTAGGGTACAATGATTGAAAAAAGCTAAAGCTTCCAAAAAATACTGTAAATGATATTATAAAACGATACAAGCATATCTTAAAAAAAGTAAGCAAAATATAATTTTAAAAGAAACCAGGAACTTTCACAGAAAAATTCTCAAGTGATGTTGTATGTTGTACAGTGTATGATACAAATATCTGATTTATGTTGTCAAACCTTCAGAGTGGCAAAAGAAAAATATTTTAAAAACTAAAATCATGAGTAAAAAATCCGCGAGAGTCTTTTTCCTTTTTATACCCTTCACCTTCATGAAAATTTGTTTTATAAACCTCTTATAAACCTGTTGTAAGTTTTATGAATAAGGGCATAAGTGTTTTATTATTGTTACGAATAAGTTTATCAACAGATGGCATTGATCAAACAAAATGTATTAATATTGTTACAAACAAATTCATCGACAGATGGCCTGTTTATCGACATAATTATGCATAATATAATTATGCATCCACAACAAATGTGAAGGGTATATAAGATTCGGCATAGCCGAATATAGCACTCTTACTTGTTTTTTTAACATTGAATTTGAATAGATCTTTTAACTTTTGGCAACACTTAAACTTTCAGACAACATTTGAAAAAACTTATTTAAAAAAGTCGTAGATGTTGTACAAAATATTTATATAGAGATTACTAACAACATTGTACAACTCCTATGACACTACAACATCACCTCTGAATTGAAAATATGTTTAATAAAGTAAAAGACGAATCTTTCAAACAATATACAAATCATAATGAAAATTCTAGTGAATAGTGTTGCTATAAACAGCTACTAAAATTATTGATGTTTTTATGCATTCCGTGAGGTCTGCATAGAAGTGTTGGAATCGCTGCTTTTTGAGGGCAGTGAAAGCGAATGAAGATTTGATGTTTTCATGGATTCCTTTAAATTATTCCATTCCCAAGTCAGCCGATTCTACGCACCGAAATGACCCGAGATCACTTGGCCAAGGGCTGTCAACTCAGCAACCACTGCTGTTACAACAACAATAAAACCCAACAGTTTTTGTTGTATCAAATATGATTGTATCAACGTTTCCATTCCTGAAGTAAACAAGTATAAAAAGTATTTAAAACAATTTATTAAAATTTAAAAAAAATTGTAGTTTTGACCATGTATTGCTCAAAAAGGATAGCCATGGACAGTAAAAGGCAATCTGCTTATACAACAACTAAACGATGCCATAAAGAATTTGTTCTACAGAGAAACATATTAAAAAATAGGTCGTAGAACTCTTCTAATGATGTATCAGAAGTTAATATTTCAGCAAGACAATTTAGTCAAAGAATAGTTAAATGGTAAAGGTGTTGAATCCAATAAAGAAAGCTATGGAAGATGTTAAAAACAGGACAACAAATTGGGAATTACCGAGTCTTTAAGGAAAAATATGAATAGAGGAATTGCAAGTGTTGTAGTATCGTTAGATTTATTAAAAGCATTTGACCATATTAACCACATAAACCTTGTTAAGAAAGTGAGAGATGAGTTTGCCTCTTCTAGAACAGGGTATTTACTTAGTTATTCTTATATAACCGATAGGAAACAATTTGTATTTTTTGGTGGTATGGCTCAGGGATCAGTATTGGGTCCATTATTGTTTTCTATGTACTTAAATGTTTTTTTTTTAATATGATTGCATCAGAATTTTGTTGCGTATATGCTTTTGCTGACGATATCCAATTACTAATTCATGGTGACACTTCAGAGGAAATATTGGTAAGAAGGATAAATACTCAGGGGTGTCATAGAAACCAATATTGTCGGAATTGGTTTTAAAACCGACAAGAAAAAATGCTTTAGTGTCATAGGGCACTGCTACACGTTCAATAAATATCGAGTACACCAAAGCATTTTTTCTTGTCCGTTTTAAAACCAATTCCGACATGTCATGTCATACCACATAGACAGTGTATATAAAAAAGTTTGTTTCACTCTTCGCCGATTATATTGCCTTAACATTTATTTACCCTATCATATTAGGATTAAAGTAGCTCATGCTTTATTAATGTCACAAATTTCTTATGGTATGAATATATTTTTGAGTACAACCTCAATATTAGTAAAATCAGAATTTTACTGAACAAAATTGTACGTTTTGTTTTTGGCAGTATACTCTACAATCTAAATATTTATCAACTTCGAAATAATCAGCAAAATTATAACCACATATCACCCTATGTCGAGCGTTTTCTAAAGTGCTCTTTAAAAAATTTTGTATTTTTAAGATACCTATTAATATTTTATAAAATCATTAAAAGTAACACACGACAATTTTTATTACAATTATTCAATTTTATACATTCAACTAGATTTGTATTCCCAGAATATATAACGCAGTTTTTGAAAGATCATTTCTTAAAACTGTTGCGCGTACTTGGAATCACTTACCGAATGATTTACGGTAATTTTCATTTTCTTATACCACTTATCGCAGAAAGTTAACCGAATATTTTAATAGGAATCACAATTGATTTGATATTTGACATTCCATTGCTAAAGCTAGATTTACACGATTGAAATTTTCTTCAAAATTGCTCTTCAAAATGCTTCAAACTCGCGTAAACAGCAAAATTTATTTATTTAATAGTTATTAATAACTATAAATTTTGAAGAAATTTTAATGTTAATTTTATTTATTTATTTATTTATTCATTTATGTAATATCAAGCCTTATAGGCCAAAATAATAATATTACAAGTAAATAATACCTGATTCTTATAACTATTTTCAATTCATAAATTCAATAAAAACAAAAGAATTTATCACTTAGATTAAGGCTCCCCAGCCACATTAAAAAAATATGTATTAATAAATATCATAATTATACTATTGTCCATCAGTAGCTATATGTGAGTATTTAAAAAGTCTAAAGCTAGATTTACACGATTGAAATTTTCATCAAAATTGCTCTTCAAAATGCCTCAAACTCGTGTAAACAGCAACATTACTTTAAAATTTATTTATTTATTAATAGTTATTAATAGTTGAAGAGCAATTTTGAAGAAAATTTCAATCGTGTAAATCTAGCTTAAGATTTTTAAACGAAAGGCATTGTTAGAACAAGAAAAAATACGTAAGGTAAGAGGCAAAAAGTTCCAGAGTCTTGCTATCATAGCTGCCAGATTTGACGATTTATCGTCATTTTGACGATTTTTTGTTTCAAAAATATCAAAGTGATGATTTGACGATTTTTTCATTAAAAGTGACGATTTTCTGAATTATTAAAATTGTCTATCATTTGTTTGTTTTTCAATGTTTTTGTTACCAAATTCTCTCTTCTTTTGAGACAACAACTATTTTTCTCATTTAATATCATATATATTAAGAAGAACATGACATATTTCAAAAACAAAACTAAGTGATAGTAGTGTTTTCTTAATTATTGTTGAAATTCAAGTAAAATAATTCCAAATAATATTGAGACAGGATAGTCGAAATTACTTATTTATCTGTAAACATAAAAATCAATTTTAAATACTGAATTCCATGAACTAAAATTTTAAGAGGAAACAATTTCTGAATTTCCACGGGGAAATTCTTTTACAAAAACTTCTCCTATTTTAACAAAACGTCGAAAGCATACTCAGCCAAATAAATTTAAGTAACAAAAATACGGAATTCTTTGAAAATAAGTACCTGTACTCGTATATGATGGTTGAATTGAATTCTATACTCAAAATGATAGTTTAAATAGTTTAAATTTTATTGAGCCTTTTTTTTAAATAAAAGTATTTGAAACAAAAATTAAAAATTACTTAAGACTAGAATGTGTTATCTTAACTTACAATAATTTGTTTAAAGCACCAAGCATTAACATTAATATTTGTGTATAAAAAATAACGTATAAATTTAAGAGAAATGTAAATCTGCCCTTACTCCCGGGCAGATTGCTTGAAGAGCAAAACTCTTAAAATAAACTTAAATCTAATAAAAAAAAAAAAATACAAAATTTAACATAAAATTCTCAAAAGGGCACTATCCTCTATGTGTGTCAGATAAACTTTTTTTAAAAAACCGGTGACTTAAGTTTAGATTTACATCAAAGCTAGGAATTTCTTTTAAAAACCGATAGGTGAGAGATAGTTTGTGTTATACCAACTGAAAACTCTTTGCTCATTAAATATTTCGTTAATATGATGATTTTCGTGTATTACAAGTCTATTTAAAAATCTTCTCAGAATGTCGCACACATACAAACCGATTGGTGTTGTTTTTGAATGATAATATATATATGAATTTGAATAACGTCTATTAAGAGATTCGAAGTTTTTTTGAATACAACATCTCAAAATTTTTCGTTCAAATATTTCCATTTCTTTGATAACAGTAGGGGAAACACTGAACCAAATTGGAAAACCATATAAGAAAACAGGTCTTATACTGGTTTTATATAAAAGAAGTTTCGTCTTCTTTGGTAAATGTTTTTTATAAATAATCTTTAAAAAAGCTCCCATTATCTTATATGATTTCTTTAAAACAAGTCTTGCATGTTTATTAAACTTAAAAAGAATATTAAAGTTGATTCCAAGATATTTCAGATTTTCAACGAAAGGAATCTCTACACCCTCAAGAAAGAGCTTTAATCTTTTACTATCTGGAACAACATAATATTTACATTTTCCCGATGCATTACGAACACAAATTGCTTCACATTTAGAAGTATTAATTTTGATTCCCCAATCATCATAAATTTTTTTAATAATTTGAAGATGGTTAGAGACTTGTCTTAGAGCGTTAATTGGGGATTCGCTATGGGAATACAAGAGGGAATCATCTGCATAAAGTAAGCCAGTTGAATTTGGAAAATTGTGAGGAAAATCATACATGAAAATGTTGTAAAGGTGTGGTGCCAAAATTGAACCTTGTGGTACCCCGCAATTTATATTTTCGAATTCTGATTGATCGCTGTTAAATTGTACACAAAATTTCCGTGTGGTGAAAAAGCTTTGAAAGAGTTTAACAATAGAAGGACTAAATCCAATTTCAATCATCTTAAATAGAATACCATTGTGATATGCATGATCAAAAGCTTTTTCGATATCTAATGAAACTGCTACTGTACAAAAACGATTACGAAGATTCGATATTACATCACTATGAAATTTTAGTAAAGCATCCACTGTAGAGTGACCTTTTTTAAACCCAAATTGAAGATCTGGAATATATGATTCATTTACCGAAATGTCCATTTTTTCTCTAATTATTCTTTCAAAAAGTTTCCCTAAATTTGAGAGTAAAGAAATTGGGCGTAAATTGTTGATATCAGTATTATTTGGTTTTTTCCGTATGGGAACAATTTTAGAAATTTTCCAAACATCTGGAAAATATGAGTTATTTAAACAATTATTAAAAATAATTAGAAGATATTCAAATGCCTTTAAAGATAGTTTTTTTATAATAAAATTAGAAATTTTATCCAAACCACAAGATTTTTTATTGTTAATACAATTAGAATGGGATGATACCTCATTTAAAGTTGTAAGATTTTCACAATTCTGCGAGTTAATTGATGAAAATTGTTCAGAAAATATATGCTAGCATTGATTTTGGTTAAGAGTGTTATTTATAGTACTTAAAATTTTCAGAAACGTCTCTTGCAGGGGTGGAACCGCTGTAAATGTTGGAAAAATGGTTCTTTAATTCACATAGAATTGAAGATTTATCCTCTATCAGCACTCCATTAACAGATAGATTCCTCAAATTATTATTTTTTTTTGTATCCTATTATGTATATTGTAAATTTGTCGATGAGCAGTAGAACCTGGTTTAATCTGCTGCAGTTTTTTGCTAAACATTGTAGATTGTTCTAGTTCTACCTGTTTCTTAATTATTATATTTAATAATTGTATTTGTTTGGATAAAAGTAAATAGTCTGCATCAAAACGACTAAAATTTCTATGATATTTTCTTTTTAACTCTTTTTGCCATCTATATTTGATTTTAAACATGTTCTTTATTTTATCAGAAATTATAAATTGTTTACTCTTGCATTCAATTTTCTCCGAATGATTATTATTAATCGATTGTATAGTGGTTGTAAAGTCATCAATATATTTATCAATTTCTATGTTTGTCAGATTTCTATCAGAATCTGGATAATGATTTAAAATTCCACTCCTAATATCATTTCTAGAGTTTTCCCAATTTGTTCTTTTATATGATATAAATGTTTCTGGTGGATTCAAAATTATTTCGAAATTTGACAGTTTTATTTGAAGTTTAAGTGGGTAATGATCTGAAAATGTTGGGAGGGAAGATATTTTTAAATTTATATTCGACAAATTTGGAATAATTAAAAAATGATCTAAATATGAGGAGCCATTAGGATATGTTGGTGTTGTATGACAAATTCGTTTAAAATATAAGGCGTTTTGATGTAAAAAATTATAAAATAAATTTCCATTAGCATTACATAAGTCATCACCCTATGAAATATGTTTAGAATTAAAATCTCCCCCTATAAACGTACCATCAAAATTTTGAGAGATGTTACCTAAAATTGATAGACGATTTGTGATTTTTGTCGAATTAAAATTACATGGTATGTAAATTGAACCTAATAAAATTCTTTTTATCGAACCATTGAATACAAGTTCAATAGATAAAAATATATTTGGAAACTCTATATCAGGGATATTTACTTTAGTAAATTTATAATTTTTCTTTAAAATAATAGCGACTCCTTGAGAACTGTGATCTCTGAAAAAAGTATAATTAGCAAGATATACGTTATGTCTACCATTCAGATGTGTTTCTTGTACAAAGGCAATGTCTATATTATTCGAAACTAAAATATTCAATAGATCTACTCTCCGACTTATATCAATGAGCGATCTAACATTAATTATGGATCATATAATTTTTTTACTTCATTTAGGAGACTTCGACACTGAAGTTTTGCCTCCTCCTTTGAAAGATTTTTATAGTTTCCAATAAATTTACTTATTTTGTCTTCTAAAGACAAAGTTTCAGGTTCGCAAAGAATTTTGGCAATTTTTAAAAATTCTTTAATTAAAGGAGAAATATAGTTAGAATCTACTTGACAATTTGAATTTTGAGATTGAAAAAGACTAGCAAAAGATTTATCTGAACGAACGACGTTATTGATTTCTAAAGCTGAAGCAACATTAGTAGAAACCCTGAGATTTCTTTCCTTAGATTTAAGAACAATTTGTTTCTTCATATCAATATATTTTTTATAAGCTGAACAACCCTGAAAATTGGAGGGGTGACCATGTTGTTTGCAATTATTACAAAATGGTAAGTTTTCGTTGTCTTGGACAAATCTACATTCCCCCGGAGCATGATTTTCCTCACATTTAACACAGCGCCAGCATTGTATTTCCCTAGAATTCCTTTTTGGAGATTCCCATGTAGTTCTCTGATTTAATATATATTTTATACTAGTCAATTCTTGATAAGATTTTCCTGGTAGTAATGTAACCAAAAATAACCCTGTATCATAACCGTTCTTTCTTGAAAATGCAGTGGAGAATTTAGAAACAGAATCTACAATATTTGGAATCAATATATTGATTTCATTCATAATTATCTGTGTATCAGTTTTATAATATAAACCTCTTAAAACTATACTTAGACGTTTATGTTCTATCGGTGTGTATGAGTACGATTCTATATTTTTATCCCTAAGTAATTGCATCATTTCAGCATGAACTAATGCATCTTTTAAAAATAATTTGCTTTTGTGTCTGTTTTTGTTAACAATTTTAAATTCAATTTTTTTTGAATTAAGTTGATTAAGTAGATCTTCTATATTAACATTAAAAAGGAATATAGGTGGACAGAATGTTTTTTCTTTGTTAGGAGTTTTTTTAGTTTCCTTTATATAATTGATTTTTCTAGAATTATCTTTTTCTTCCTGAATATCTAACTCACCTAAGATAGCGAATCTGTTTTGAGAATTTTGTGTATTACTAGTTAATATTTTCTGATTATTACAGTTTTGATTTTTTAAATTAGAATTAGATAAATCTACCTTATTATTGTTACTACGTTTGCGCTTTGGGATATGTTGAAAATCGGTATCTTCAGATGAAAAAGAAATAATTGAATCATCACACTCCATTTACTTGCCAAGAGGATCATTATTTTGAAAAGGGTAAATTTCACGCAAATTGTCTTTATTTGAATGGACTTCAGAATTCATTGTTAAACCTTTAGTTACAACAGCTTTATCATTGATTTTTGGTCCGGAGGGGTTTGATCTTGAATTAGATTCTTTTTTTGATTTATGTCCTATATCATTGGTATTCAATAAGCAGCTATCATCCATAGCTATGTTAGATATAATTTTTCCATTATTTGAATTAATTTTTTTTGAAATTGTTGTGATTTATCTGGTGGTATTTTATCAGGAGGCAAATTAACTTCCCATATATTCAAGGAGGAATCCATTTCCCAAAATAAGAATTAAATTAAATTATTTTTTTCTTTTTTAATATATTAAGAAATAATTTGAAAATACTCAAAATGATATTTAAAACTTAATAAAATAAATTGTCTTGACATTGTAATTTATGCCCCTATTGCGGTTCACAACTTTTTTAATAATTTGGTCGTCTTTCATAAATCGGTATTGCCATTCACAACTTATATGTAGTAGAGTTAATGTAAAGTTAAAGTCGGGTTGACTGGCAGACGACCAAACTTAGTTGAGTTGAGAACGGCAATAGGGGCATTAACCTGAATTAATCAAATATGCTAAATTCAGATATTTATTTATAAAATACTGTAGTCTTGTTTCACACTGGTCAGTTTTATCTCAATAGTTTTTGTTTAATACTCTTTTGAACTTGCCATTTCATTTACATACGTCAAATCAATTTTCGTACTTTTTAATGTAAATCAACATGCATGAAAAAACAAAAGGAAATAAGAAAATTGACAGTACCGTCAATTTGTACCCCTTTTGTTCTTATTCCCCTTCTCATCCAAAAATACTTGCCTTGACGAGTCAGAATTATAGAAGTGAAAACGGACTAAGATATTATAAAAATATTACACTAGTTGTTTAACATTACATTTTTTGTGATTTGTTATGTAAAAAGTTAAAATTTATGTATTTTTATATGTATTGTACAAGAGACTATATAAAATTGCATTTTTATGTTTTCATTTAAATAAAAATTTCAAAATACTATTAGAAATAGTGACTTTATTTTTCCGATTTTTTGACGATTTTTAAAATTCTTTTCTTTTTTATCGGGATTTTGACGATTTTTTTAAAATTCATCTGGCAGCCCTGCTTGCTATCCGCACAATAAAAGATTTTTCAAAAAAAGATGTTGAGATTCTTGGTAAATTTATTTGGGGATTTCTAGTAGATCGCGTATTATATTTATATATATGTATATTTATTTATTTATTTATATATTTATTTATTTATTTATTTATTTATTTATTTATTTAATGATTATTAATAACTATAAATTTTGAAGAAATTTTGCTGTTTACACGAGTTTGAAGCATTTTGAAGAGCAATTTTGTAAATCTAGCTTAAGTTAAGCTAGATTTACATTATTGAAATTTTCTTCAAAATTAAAATCAATAATAAATTTTGAAGAAATTTTGCTTTTACATGAGTTTGAAGCATTTTGAACTGCAATTTTGAAGAAAATTTCAATCGTGTAAATCTAGCTTAACTTATGGTGTTTTCTTTTCTGAAATAAAATGTTACACCTTTATTATGTACATTTTTATAATGTTTACCCCACATTTTAAAGATGTCGCATTTTTAATGGTCAGAATAGAACATAAAATTATAACAGTGTAACACTTTTTTTCATGTACAGCTGTTTTTTTTTTTTTTTTTTTTTTTTTTTTTTTTTTTTGTTAAAAAAGAAGAAGCAGATAGCTCCCTGGTAAGATCGCTTGAAATAAGACAATGAATATCTAACAAAAATACCAATGACACCTTCCCGACTAATACGCAAATTTTTCTTAAACTATAAAAATTGTATACATATATTGTCCTATGAAATTTTACATATGTACATCAACTTCAGAGTATTCATTAATTACGTTCTCTAAAAGCCTTTCACTCGCGGTTGTGGATTTTTTTCCATAATCATACAACATATTTCATCATCATCAGATGATGAAGATGAATCCAACAAGTCATCCAAAATTTTTTCAGCACATAAAAAAGTAGTAATATTTTCCATTTTGTATATACAAAAAATGTCATAAAATGTTTTTTAAAGAGGGACTTAATTGGTTACTGCCAATAAGCCGACCACAGGTCATAAAATGTTTTTTAAAGAGGGACTTAATTGGTTACTGCCAATAAGCCGACCACAGGTCATAAAATGTTTTGCAAATTTTTTAAATTACCAGGTAATAAATATTTCCCCATTTTTATGGAAAATCCGTGTTTTATGACTTGTTTCTGCACGTGTCATTTTAGGCGAAATATTTATTACCTGGTAATTTAAAAAATTTACAAAACATTTTATGACCTGTAGCCTCAGTCGGGTTTGGTGTGCCATTACATGCCACTGCTGCTATTATCCATGGATTTATGGCCGATCTTGTGAAGGCAGGCAGACCATATTCACTACACACTCAACTTGGGGCTCTTAAAAAAAATTGATTTTTTCTTCATAAATGTATTTTTAACTGTAAAATAATTTTTAAAATGTATTTTTAACAAGGTGGTATCTTAAATGCTCTTCTCCTGTCCAAACAAGGAGTCGGGGCCCATGTTTTTATTGCTGATTCTTAAAGCAAAAATTATGAGGAATCCAAAAAAAAAAAATTAGCCGGAAAATTTAGGAGCTTCTGTGGAAAATCGGAAAATTTAATTTTCATGGGAAAATTTAAAGGTAAATTTCTAAGAAAAATTAGGAAAATTTTATTTTTCAATTAAAGCCTGATTCAATACCTTTCCAACGAGCTATCACTCGTTGCGATCGCTTTAGTAGTTTTTTTTTAAAACAACTTTCAATGAGGTCCCTTATGAAGAATTCTTCAATTTTGTCACAGACAGTGGTGTACACCACCACTAAACCAGTCACTATAAAAAAAAAAAAATATGTAGGTACATTATTTTTTGCTGGGCAATCGATTGAGACTATTTATTTTAAAATCGGAGAGGGGTCGTCCAAAAATTTGCCAATTTTGATCGTTTTCATATGGAATTGCTCTATATTTTTTTTGTTTCTTAACACAAATACACAATCATAAACAAAACAAATGTCAGCTGTTTTATCGTGCGATTCTCCCCCTCTAAAAATACAGAATGTGAAAGGTGCACCATTTTTTAAATTTATAGTGTAACATTTATAGAAAAGAACACACTACACTTTAGCAGTGTTGATGTTTTTTCAGAAAAGAACACAAAAAAATTAAAAAAGGTGCGAAATGGGAAAAACGTGTAACATTTTTGCCAAAAAAAAAAACGCCATTAGGCATATATTAATTTTAACTTATTGAATGTTTCTCTCTTTAATATTAAGTAAATTAAATTAATTTTTTTCTACTATTATATCATCAATTGTAATATTTAATTGGCCATTGAAGGCTTTCCTATTACATAACTTGGTAATAAATAAATAAATATGTATATTTCGCGAAAAACATGGTATGAAATGTTTGTGGAGTTTACAACTCATCGCCAGAACTTCAAGTCGAATTCAAAATTGTAGTGAATGTACTCAATTATAATAAAAAAAGCAAATACCAACCAAAAAGCCAACAACACAATATTGTATATAAACAGTGGCTCACAGCTTATTTTATGCAGTGCAGCTTTTTTTCTTCAAAGTTCCATAAAAAAGAAATTGGTGTCATTTAAAAGAAAAACTGTTATAGTCTAACAGACCAAACATAAATTAATGGCAAAATGTACATTTTAATATTGTTGGGAAGTTGTATTTCAATTTAAATTTAATAGCTGGTATCAACATACATGCTTATCAACTTTTGCATTAGTAGAAATTTCTATTTACAAACATTGTTAGTAAAGGCGGTTTTAGACGGTATGTATATGCAGTGTACTTGTTAGTTGTCGATACATATGTATATAAATGGGCATGTCTGTCAAAATTGTCAATTTACAGGCAGTTTATATTTTTTGCTTTCACACGTCGGTTTTTAGTTTCATGTGACATTTGTGTTCTGCCAAATATAGTTTAAAAAAATGGATTAAAAATAAGAAATAATTGTAACATGCAGCATTATTGTAATAATAGTTTCTATAAAATATAAAAATAAAAAAAATTAAGAATGAATTAAAGAGAAAATGTACCATAGGAGCCAAAAATTGTTGTATTTAAGTTAAATAAAAATTAATAAGTAGAAATACGATTTTTCAATATAATTGTATTAATTTTTTTAAATATAAATTTGCTGAATCACAAACACTATGTTCTTGGTGCCATAAACAATTGACTTGTAAAACAGCTGGTTGCAGGTGCTTTGTCAGATGAAAATAGAACATGCTCTAATTGAAAATTTTTACTGTAAATGCAGGCTGACATTAGCAGAAGCATTTTCTTTTTTTTTTGCTTTTACACGACGTGTATGCATTTTGCAGTGCAAAATCTGACAAACACCCTGCAAAATACATACCGTCTAAAACCGCATTAAGACGTAGTATTGCAACATTAAGTTTTAACGGAAAACAATTGAAAGGAACTTTCGACAATTGAAATAAACTTTCGATTGTCTTCTCTAGATGCCGCCGGAAATTACTAAAAGATGGAGCTATTGTATAAATAGAGCAAACAGGGCCACTCAAAGATTAGTTTGTGGGTCATGACATGAAATGCTTAAACTTAAAAAATATATGGTGAATTTCACGTCAAGTGACCCAATTTTAAAAATCGATGTCTTCCGATTTGGATGAAATTTGCACCAAGGTTAGTACTATTGGATAGTAGGGCAGACACAAATTTTCAGATATCATAGATATCCCACTCGCATCCCATTAAGCGATTATAAAGGCCTTAAAGTAAATTGTATAAGCTTTCTTTTAAGAAAAAAATGGCCCAAATTTAAAAAAAAAAATTTTAAAAAAATTGTTTACATTAAAAAAAAAATATTTTTGAAATGATTGAAGAAATAGCTATCTAAAGTCCTTTGGAAATTTTTTTCTAGGACCAATAGGTGAAAAGTTACACTCATTTTAAAATAAACCCTGTATGACCAAAATTTCCAACTTTGACCCCTCTAACCACGGCACTTCTGGACTGATAGAGCTGAAAATTTGTGTCTGGCTTACTATCCAATAGTACTAGCCTTGGTGCAAATTTCATCCAAATCGATTTTTAACATTGGGTCACTTAACGTGAAATTCACCATATATTTGATAAACCGAAGGAATCCATGTTGAATTCCAGTTTCATTTCAAGGACCAGAATTTATTATTTTTTTATGCTTATTGGGCCAAATAGTCAATTTTTTATACGTTATACGGATTTCCCATAGAAAAAACAATTACACAAAATTTTTAATAGAGAAAACAATTATACGTACTAATTTCCGTTAAAAATAGAGTTATACTTTTCTATAAAATAAACAATAACACAAATAATTTTCTACAAAATAACTGTGAGAACTGTTGCATAACTCTTTTCTTTACAATATGCCGAAATTAAAAGAAAAATAACATAATTAACAGAACATGATCGAAAATACTGATTCGCAAATAAATCAACTGAGTCAAATAATGTGTAAAATCAACTTGTATCAACTGTATCAACTTTTTATACCCTACACCACCATAGTGGGGAGGGTATATTGGATTTGTGCATATGTTTGTAACGCCCAGAAATATTGGTCCAACACCCACTTTAAAGTATACCGATCGACTCAGAATCACTTTCTGAGTCGATTTAACGATGTCCGTCCGTCCGTCCGTCCGTCTGGCTGGCTGGCTGTCCATGTAAAGCTTGTTCACCAGAAATGAGTAGTAAATGAAGGTAAATCACATCTACAAATTTCGTGAAGATTGGTCCATAATTAGTCCTAGCTCCCATATAAGGCACACTTCCGAAAATCACTTAAAAGAGCATAACTCTTTTCAAAATGTTGGTATCCAAATAATATTCAACATAAATATGTTTCGTTTATATACATATAATATGGTAGAATTTTATGATGATCGGTCCATCATTAGTCGTAGCTCCCATATAAGGCCCACTTCCGAAAATCACTTTTAAGAGCATAACTCACTCAAAAATATTGGTATCCAACTAATATTTAACACAAATATATCTTATAAGTATACAAACAATACTGTACAATTTTATTGTGATCGGTCCATAATTAGTCGTAGCTCCCATATAAAGCCCACTTCCGAAAATCACTTTAACGATCATAAATTTCTTAAGAATGTTGGTAATCAAATAAAATTCGACACAAATAATATACAGAAATGATGACACCTAATTTTATAATGGTCGGTCTGTAATTAGTCGAAATTCTCATATAAGACCCTCCCCGTAATCAACTTTAACCTCCATAAATCTTTTAAAAGTATTTAGATCGAGTTTAACATACACAATATTTATATTCACAGACATCATGACACTAAATTTTTGGATGATCGGTCCACAATAGGTTATATCTCCCATATAACGCCCATTTCTCAAAAACTGTTTTATACATACACTGGGTGTAGGGTATTATATGGTCGGGCTTGACCGACTATACTTTCTTACTTGTTTACATTAGAATTTATTAAAGAATGAAAAAAAATGCCATTAGATTTTTACTTTTATCATTTTCTTTTTCCAAGTTTCTATAGTTCCATAAGCCAGGGAGCTTACAAAAGTTAATCATTGTTTATAAATTTCTAAGGAATGGATGTTTTTACTTACATATACATACATATGTATATTCTTTTAGGCTAATTTTCAATATCAAAATTATCATAAAGCAGTATCTGATACATTAATAACAAATATTGGGATTCAAAGATTTCATTTACATATACATACATACATACATATTAAACTTCACACGTTTTACCATTAACTTGAATATTTCTACATTGGCCAAATATGACACTAAGCGATAGCCTTTTTAATGCAGTGTTTGAAATCCTTAAAAAGGAAGAAATAAACACATCAGCCTTATTAAATAAAATCTTTCATGAATATTTTAAAATCAGGTGCATAATTGTAATGCAATTGTATCTTGGATAGAAAATAATATATGAAAAAACTTTCCACACAATTCTCTTAAACCTTGTGCCAAAGTTAGGAGCTACGTTTTTAAAAACGAAAAAAAAACAACCCCTTATTTATTTAGTTACATCAATACCATGCTCACAACGTAACCCGAAAATTGTCGGCGGTCTAGAGGCTGAACGACACGAAATGCCCTACATGGTAAGTTTAACGCGCAGAGGTGGACATTTTTGTGGGGCAACAATAATACATGAGAAATGGGTGCTGACAGCGGGTCACTGTATATGCAATGGACTGAATAATTTTATGAAAGCAGGCCAAATACAAGGTGTTATGGGTCTGCACAGTATATCACAATATTTGAATGGCATTGACAATGAGCGTGATGGTGAGGCACCGCTAAAAGTGAGCTTTCAAAATATTGTGCCACATCCTAACTATAAATGCGCTAATACGAAAAACGACATTGGTACATATAAGCAATCTAATATAAATTTAACAAACTGAATAGTTTTTAATTACAGTTTTTTGTTTACTTTTCATTACAATTCTATTTAAAGCTTTATTGGAATTGATACAGCCTTTACGATTTTCCCGCCACATACAGCCTAGTTGTCTGTCATCGGGCGCTAGCTTGAGAAATCATGAAAATGAAGTGGCCACCGTTGCCGGCTGGGGTTGGACTCAAGAGAATCAAGCGGTGGGTGATCGTGCCGATATACTGCGTAAAGCTGCTGTAAGGGTTTGGAATAATAATGCCTGTGAGAGATCATATCAATTGAATGGTAGACCAAATAGTATTATCACTGATACACAATTATGTGCTGGCTATGAAAATGGCGGTATTGATTCATGTTGGGTAAAGTTATTAATATCTTTTAAAGCTGTTTATTTTTAACACAAGTTGCTTAAAATTGCAGTTCAGCCCGTTATGTAAGTAATTAGGCTGAAGTGCAACTTTAGCTCTAAGATTTTTGTGTAAATATACATATGTATGTTTACTATTTATCTAGCCTTTAAGGATTTATTTTTATTAGATATTTTCTAATATTCTCAGGCTGATTCTGGTGGTCCTTTGATGGCCAAAGAGAATTTCGTAATTGGTGTTGTTTCCACTGGTATAGGCTGTGCTCGCCCTGGTCTACCCGGCATCTACACACGTGTTAGCAAATACATAACATGGATGGAGTCTGTGATATTTCCACGCAACTGATTTAAATGAATAATTTATTTATATGTATAAAGAAATTTACTGTGATATTTGTTGGTTTTAAAAAGTGTTGATAGTTTTTAAAACATAGATTTAAGATGAGTTATTATTATTAATTTCAGTTGCTATATAAATAAAGGTTATAAAATGCATTCAAATGTAAACTGTATTACTTTTATTTCGATTAGAAAAACAGGTATTTTATATAAAACACTTTGAAAGCGAAAACATTCTGGAAAGCTACTTAATTTGGTTTCAATAAATGACACTGTAGAAAATGTGGCTAATGTTAACATGCCTCTGATGTGAATGTTTCAGGAAAAGAATGAAGAAAAACATCATTCCAAGTTAGTCAACGATTGTTTAGATTCGTTAAAACTAATCGAAATTGTGGTGATGCACTCATTTATAATTAATAAAAGCAAATACTATATAAGTTCGCCATTTTGTAGCATTTTATTGGCTACATTTTGAATTGCTATTGAATTTATTTTATACTAATAAAAGGAAATTTTGTGTCATGTAAATGGTCCTTTGCCATTTCCACAATATCTGAAAAGCAATAATTTATAAAAATGGCTCTTCTAAGTTATACTATTTTTAAAGGACAAAGTTTTTTTATAAAACTTTATGATTTTGTTAATGCCACATCTCTTTCGGAATGTAAGAAGACATATTTACTGGCCAATAAATTAACTTAAAACTTACATGAATACTTATGTACATTGATGAAAACTTAATGCAAATATTTTACATTTGAACTTTTTTTAACACGTTTTATTTTCTTTGACTCCAAATTTCGACTTTAAATTGGCGAACATTCTCTACAAATGAAATTGACTGCATAAAAATATAAAAACTTCAGCAAATTGTCAATTTTGTTTTTTTTTAATAATTTTATTCCTTTAAATTCTATATGTTTGTTAAAATTTAAAAAACCCTTTAAACATTTTATTTTTAATCACAACACAAATATTAACGTCTAGTTATTGCAAAAACTTGACAATAG
This sequence comes from Bellardia pandia, assembly GCA_916048285.2. NCBI lineage: Eukaryota > Metazoa > Arthropoda > Insecta > Diptera > Calliphoridae > Bellardia > Bellardia pandia. The sequence goes on along the minus strand of OU696531.1, from coordinate 91,605,131 downwards.
AGATGATAAATATTTGATTACAAATCCTATATTAAACATCGAATATTACACATCGTTAAGTTAGTATTATTAATTATAGTGGAAATTTGACGAACTTATTTAAAATTTATAAAAGGAATGAAAAAACATGTTCTCATTTATATATTTTTTTAATTAATTAAAGTTACGTTCTAGTCACAAAGTTGGTATCGGTTAATTCTTAAGGGCAATTCGGCTCGTTTTCCTTCAGCTTCGTTCAACGGTTCTTGTGCATGAACCTCTATAGCAGGGATGGCGAACCTATGGCACGCGTGCCCAAGGTGGCACGCAAGTAAATTTTCATTGGCACATATAATATGTTTCATTTTTGATACATATGTACTAAACTAAATGCATTTTTGATTTTGCAAAAAATTATTATATTTTAAGGGTTATATTCATAAACATTTTAAGCAGGATTTCAAATCATTGTTAAGCTAAATTCGATAAAATTGTATTCATAAACGAATATTATTTTAAAATGCCTATATGGGCAATATGTTGTTGAAGACATGGTGTTCGCTTCCAGAGACATTTAGTGCGATAAAGAAACTGTCTTTAGCTATTCTTACAATATTTTCATCAACGTATAGTTGTGAAAGCTTATTTTCGATAATGAATAACATAAAATCTGATGTACGAAACAGACTTACTGATGAATCTGGCGAGGCTTGTATTTCATTAAAATTGTCAAACTATCACCCGGATATTGATGCATTATCAAAAACTATTCAACAACAAAAATTTCATTAAAAATTATGTCAGCTAATTATAAAAATAAATGTATATATAATTTTTCGATAAGGCATGGCACGCATGTATTTTCATTTTATAAAAATATTTTTTTTGGCACTCAGTCTAAAAAAGGTTCGCCAACCCTGCTCTATAGAGTCCATTAAAAACTTATCTTTAATACTGATGGAGGTAGTATCATTTAAAACTCAAATCGGTATCTGGTGGAGTACCATTTATAAGTTTACCAATAAACTGGTGGAGTACCATGATATTAATTTGAAGGTTTAACGGCCCAGCTTCCTATATGAATATATAGGTCGACGAAGGGTGTACTAGAATCGACGTAAGATAACCCGGCAAATTGTGAGATTAATTCTCCGAAATCCAAATTTAAATTAAAAAAGCTACGTTCACAATTATGGAGTAATAAGTGGTGAATGGTGAATTTTCTACTTTATGAACAACCACTCCTCCTTTAATGTTTAGAGTCAATTAGTCGAATCCAAAGTTTTTCCAAATTATCATAATTCCTTTTATATATTGTAATTTTATAAGAACTAAACGCCAATTTTATGAAAAAAATTTTCTAGTGATTTTCATACAAAATTTCTTACGTTTTAAAAGGTGAGTTCCTTAATAAATATTTGTCGTTGTCAGCTAAAGCCTCATATAGTATTGTTAATATTAATTTTTTACATATTACTTTTAATTAGTTGCTCTCTAAAAAGAAAGAAGTTTTTTAACTTTTTCCCTTTTTCTACGAAAAAAAACACCTCTTAAAATTACATAGTTACTTTTTGTTATTGAATAACCGCAAAAATAGAATACCGATTACCCAACTCTAATGTTTACTTTCTTCGCGCTAAAACTAGTCTGACATACGTCTGACAATAAGAAAATACATCCGCGCTTTATTACAAAGGAATGTGAAAGAATCTATTTTCTACATATTCATGCAACATTAGAAAACCAATATAAAAAGGTGCCACATATAAGAACAAGAGACGTTTTCGTAAATTTATGTTGTTTTTAATTCATGTTATCAAGTGAAAAATAAGTCAATTATGGAGACACCTAAAAGTGCTCGTCAACAAATACGCACAATGCGTAATCACACTCCCAAATTATCGGAAAGAAAAAAGAAACTATTCGGAACAGCCAAAGATAATGAAGTGGGCGATGAGGAGGAGGAAATGATGAAAGGTATAGAACCTTTGATAGGAAGTAAGGCTAGAAATGGTAGTAAGACACCAAGAAGTGTAAAAGTCATCATGGAAACCTTAATGGGATCGTGTAAAAAATCGCCACGCGTAATAAGTTTCTTTGAAACTGAGTCGGAGGAGGGTGATACTGCAGAGGAACAGAAACCTTCGCCTTCGCGGCGTAGTGTAAGACTAAGTTTGAAAAAATCACTAAATTCGACCAAATCTGAAATGGAATTTTCCACTTCACCACATAAAGAAAATATACCCATAAAAACGCCCACACGCAAAGAAGCACAAGAGGACAAGAAATTACAGAAAATGTTCAGCAATTCTATGCAAATTACACCACGTGACAAGACGCCCATGGTAATTGAAGAAACTTCCAGTGAAGATGAGGAGTTCAAGGACAGCAGAAAGTCAGCAACAGAAAAATGCATAAATAAAAGGCATTGTGAAAACGAGGGCTCAACTGGTTTGAGTCCCATGCGTAAAAAGGGAAAAACGTCTCCCATAGATGGTGGGTCGATTTCCACTAAATCTTTTTATTCAGGCAAAAGCAAAACCTCACCTACAAATGCTAGACCCAGTTGTAGAAATCTTTTTGGCCAGACGCGCAGCGGAGGTAACACAGCTCAAACAAGAACTAAGCAATCGAATAGACGTAGCTTTGTTTCCCCGGTCGCTTCCATCAATCGTGGTGTCCATCACAAAATACGCAAACGATCACACACTATGGGTTTGGGTCCCAAGCATTATGCTCCTGTGGATATTGATCAAATCCTAAACAATGTACGCAATGAGAAACTACGTAAACTAATTACGGCTAAACGCGAAGAGAAGCAACAAATTGAAAAGATACACAACATTTTCCGCAAAGCCTCCAATCCCATTGCTATGGCCCGTCCCCTTAGTTCTATATCCACTCAGGATGATTCAAATAACAATAATTTAACAGAAGGTGATCTTAAGCGGCAACAATCCTCCTATGATTCTTCACAATCCAACTACCAGGCCGATACAGATTTTTCGGATATTGAATGTGATACCGAAGAAGTTGAAGAGGAAGATTATGATGCCTGTGGCCAAAATAATTTAGAGGATGCTCTAATGGCCATGAATGAAGAAATTATACCACTGATAACACATCAAGCTGACGATGCCTTGTCTGTCAAATCGGAAGATAGCTCAGCACCAGCTAAGAAGAAGTTCTTTAAATCGGGCCGTAACACTACGACACGCAAAGAAGTTCAGATAACGAATAATATCAAGGCAATGGTAACAGCCAATGGCAAATTGTCCATTGTGCCGGAAAAGAAGAAAGTCAAGAGACGCATCAAGATACGAAATTCAGGTGGGTTTCATAAAAAATATATTCCATATTTTTTTTTTTCATTTTCTATTGAAATAATTTATTTGATTTGTTATTTTAAAGTTGCCAATGAATTCTCCGACGAACAAGCTACCGTTGATGCCATACTGCGTAATTTGGATGACACTGCCTTTGGTGACATTATTGTGCCCAAAGATGATGATGAGAATGACAATACAAACCAAAATAACAACGATAACAATGCCTTCTTAGATGAAATCGATCAACAATTGGCCTTAATGAATGACGAAGAGTCATCCAACCTTATCGATGATATCGTTCTGCAGGACAATCAGGATTTCAATGAATTCCGTAAAAGATTACCTTACAATACCAGTGATCCGGAAATTATCGAACGACAACATTTACTATTGGACTTTCTGATCACCAATAATATCTGTACCGAAGAAAATTTCAATATATTCATAGCCGATCCCGATAATCACAAAGCAGATGCCGAGCGCATAATTGATGAGTTGGTGATAGTTGTAACCGAACATGAAAATACAGATTTTCGCCAAAGAATACCCTATAATACCACAGATCCAGATATCATTGAACAGCAGCATAGTTATTTGGATTTCCTATTGGAAAATAATATTTGCACCGAAGAGAATTTCGATATATTTATAGCCAACTATGCACAAAGGAAAGCAGAAGCAGATGCCATATTATCGCATTATATCTCCACTGCTCAAGGGCAATTCAACGAAAATCTAAGCGAACAACTAAACGATAATAATTTATTGGATCAAAATAAAATTCATATGAATTTAAGTACAAATAGTTATAAAACAAATAGTAGTAGTAATGTTTACGAGAATACAACTACTATTACAACCAATAGTAATAATATAGCAACATTACCTGAAGAAATTTTAGAAATTCCCACAAAAGTGCCTAACAATAGTGCTGTTGCCTACAGGTCGGCTGTCGCTCTCGAAACACAACAATTAACTGAAAAGCAACAGAAATTGTTTCCCGTTTTCTATCCGGGCGGCTGTCAACCCCTCCATCAGCCTTCGACCAGACGCAAACAGCATTCCTGGAATGCTGGCTTTGGCAACAATCAATATCAAATTGATGCCGGCCAGAAGGCTTTCGGTGCTCATCAGTGCAAACAATGCGGTTTAGTTTATACCGTACACGAACCGGAAGAGGAAAAACTGCACAGAGATTTTCATGCCTCATTGCATATCTTACGTTTTAAGGGTTGGATTGATGAAGATATTGTGGCCATCTATCCGGAATGGGGTCCGGATGGTAGGATTTTACGTTTGACCGAATCATCACCAGCCAAACGCCGTGAACGTCTGATGGATATTTTGACAATTGTCGATAAAGAATTGGGCTTTTCATCGTACATCGTGCCGAAAATATTTGTCGCCTATTTTGCGGTGCGAAAGATGCAAATAGTGGGTTTATGCCTGGTACAGCCACTGGATAAGGCGAACAAATATTTGTGTGTGAATGGTGTCGATTGCTGTACGGTGGAACAATTTGAGGCTAAGTATGTGTTTGCTTGTTTGTTTTTTTTATTTTTTATATTGTATATGGCCATTTCCTGGGGACACGAACGTATGTTCGTACGCTTTCGATGTACAAAAGATATAGAAAACGAAATTTTTCCTAATTTTTTTTTGCAATTCGATAGCATTTTAAAACCTCTATGTTTAATGCAAAAGATAGATTTTATAGAGTGTAAGTTTTCATAATGATAGTTATAAACAAGTGGTAACGAACGTACGCAAAATATAAGTCAACTTTGGTTGACACGTGAAATTTAAAAATCTGCGAAATGGAACGGAATATTCAAAAGTGATTAATTTATTTTAAAAGGTCTCTCTCTATCCAGTATTTATACAGTAAAAGATCTCGATTGGTTTTTGTTCAATTGGCTTAAGTAACGGTCGCGAACGTACGATTTTTCCATATGTTGTTTTTATTATTATCACCATGCATTTTTTCATAAATATTTTCAAATTTCTTTAACAAAAAACGTAATACATACTCAATTTGTATTGTGTAGTAGTACTTATAACAAGAAATAGACTATTTTATTTCATATGAAATTCTAACAGTATTTATTATAGTTTTGTTTTTATGGAATAGGCCGTTAGAGCTGTGCTTAATTTTGATTCTCATCACAGAAACCCGAATGCAACATTCTGATACCTGGAATATTCGGTATATCATTAAATTTTTAATTAAAATTGGGGACATCTTATTAATTGTATAAGCTCCAATGTATATTCACCCCTATCGTGAATAAAAATTCCACATGAAATTTGTTCCCTTTTCATATTTTTCCTATTAATGTTATTCAATGTTAAAAAAAATAAAAGGAAACAAATTTCATGTGGAATTTTTATTCACGATAGGGGTGATTATGTTAATTCCAGTAATATGGTGATGGTGCCCATGTAAAAAGACAATGCATCATTTAAGAGAATGTTTCTTATTTTAGTTATTTAGAAAACCTTTCTCTTTACAATCGATCCAACGCCATCGACTACACCTCTCCCTTTAATATTGCAACAGGCTAATTGTAAAAAACTTTCGAAGGTTTTGGGGAAAGACTGTATCAGTTATACAACCATTTAATAAAAAAAAAACTGAAATTGTCGTGATTTCGTCTTGCTTACACATTCTCCAAGTTTGAGTTTGTTTTATTGTTTTTGTATGTATGTTTTAAAGCAATTAAAATAAAATGATGTTTTCGGTCGCGAACGTACGATTAAAACATAGATAAGAAACAAAGTAAAAATTGACCGTTAATCCAACTTTTTGGTCCTCGATACACTTTTTTTCTTCTGAATTGATTGTAATAGAGAGATTTTGAAGAAAGAGTGCATAAATAACATATTTTAGCATGTAAAATAATTAAATATAAAAATTGGTTTATAAATAGCATAAAACAAAATATAAAATTTTCCATTTTCCAGCCCAATTTCCTCATGTAAAACAGCTGAAATATGATATGAACCCATTCTACTATAAAAATATACAGGTATGCGATGGAAATCGAAAATGAAAACGAAGGAGTTTTTGAAGTCCATTTTAAAGTATTTCTAATCAAATTTTTGTTTTAAGATTCTCTTTAATAGCAAATTATCTTTATATTTTGTGGGATAAAACTGTTTCACTCGTTTTCGATTTCCATCACATACCTGATAATAGACTGTTTTTATAATCATAAACAATAAAACACGATGATTATCAACATTTTATTTTCTGATCCTGGTTGACCATTTGCAGGAAATGCCCATATATAAATCAAGTAGATTTTTGTTTAAAGGAAGTTTATAACATTCTTTGATCTTTCTATAGACCAATATAGCTTTAAGTGTTCAATTATTCGTAGAACTTTATATAAATCAAGTTCTAGGGCCAAATTACCGCATTCGTGATCGAATGAGCTATCGTATCGAAAAATGATTTCGATATCGAAATTATGATAAAATGTACTAAACTTCTTGCTCGATATCGAATGCCATAATCTCAAATAAGAAAATTACGATAAATTTTACTCGATATCGAATGCGGTAATTTGGCCCCTGAGCTGCAAGTTTTGCTGTAAATTGCATGTAAACCCAGTGTAACTTAAACCTTAATGCCCTTATTCATAAAAAATTAAAGTGGACTTCAAATGTACTTTAAGAAAATTTTGTCTAAAAGCACACTTCAAGTCTACTTTATTTTTTATGAATACGGCAGTAAGTCTCTATATAAACCAGGTTTAGTGTTAAACGTAGATCTTTATATAAACCTTGTTAATTCTTTTATAAAACATTTTTAACTTACGTTACTCTTTAATTGATGAAAATATGAAATTTTGGGTATGTTTGAAGACTTAAGTGCCTAACTGGAAAAAATAAATTAGTAACAGTTTTTAAACCACAACTCTTATTTCCCTTTTAGATGTGGCATCTCTAGAATATGGGTCTCTCCGCTGCATCGCCGTTTTCATATCGGTGTCAAACTAATACAAGCCGTGCAACTGAATACAATATTCGGTGAAGAGGTGTCGTTGGATAAAATTGCCTTTAGCTCACCCACCGAAATGGGCAAAGCATTTGCACAGAAAATTACAAAAACTGAAAATTTTCTGGTATATCAATAATGGAATGATTGCATTTATTAAATCATCGTGTTAAAAAGAAATCACAAGGAGGACGAACACATTTATATATGTTATTTTAAATGACATTTATACTTATGTAGCTTAGAATTATTTCCTCTCAATGAATTATTAATTTTATTTCATTGCTGGTTGTTTTATTCGATTTCTGTATGTATATTGTTGCTTGCATTTTAATATTTTATTTTCCTTTTATATACAAAAATGTTTAAATTTCTTCTTCTTTTAGAAATATCGTTTTTTATATACATATATTTTACGTTATTTTTTTTTATTAATTATTTGCATTTTTTTTTTCGTTGATAATTTAAGGTCTCATGTTTGAAAAAAACAATAAAAAAATATAAATTTAAAACACAAACTTAATAAATTTAAAATTTTGCGAATTTATTGTTTTCAATTTGAAGGTTAGAATTAAATATGTAGTAAGTTTTATTGTTGTTTTTCTTAATTGTTCTTGGATTTTTTTTTCTTTTTGTTAAAAGAACATTTAACAAAAACATTTGTGCCTATTTTACGGTGCTAAAGTTGCAAATAGTGGGTTTATGTCTGGTACAGCGACTGGAAAAGGCGAACAAATATATGTAAGTGAATGGTGTCGATTGCTGTACAGATAATATAAGTAGATTTTTGCTTCATTCTTAGATCTTTATAAAAACAATTTTGAGTTTAAATTATTGATTGAGCTTTATCCAAACCAAAGTTTGCTCTAAACGGTACGTAAACCTAAGCTAGCTTTAACCCTATATTCCCTATAGAAACCAGGGTGGTTATTTTACACAATCACCCCTATCGTGAATAAAAATTCCACATGAAATTTGTTCCCTTTTCACACTTTTCCTATTAAAATTCAATGTTAAAAAAATAAAAGGGAACAAATTTCATGTGGAATTTTTATTCACGATAGGGAGAGAGAACTCCTCCCTGTGGGGTTCCCCCGGTCACTAGCTTCCTTAGACGTTCCCCTCCCCAGTCCGAGTGGACCACCCTACTGCTGAGCATCAGGATTATCCACTCGACCAAGAATAGCGGAACATTCAAATCCACTAATGATTGTCTAATAGCAAACCCCGCTCTATACACCCCACCACATCATGAAGCGCACTCTCAACAGATCTACCCTTGAGGTAGGCATGTTGAGAGCCACTTATGATGCCGGTGTCAATTCTCAATCTCAGATGCGCATCAACCAGTCTTTCTAATGTCTTTAGTAGAAAAGACGATAGGCTGATTGGTCTAAAGTCCTTGGGTTTTGAGTGACCGGCCTTCCCTGCCTTGCGTATGAAAATAACCCTGGGGTCAAATTACCGCATTCGTAATCGAATGAGCTATCGTATCGAAAAATGATTTCGATATCGAAATTATGATAAAATGTACTAAATTTCTTGCTCGATATCGAATGCTATAATCTCAAATCAGAAAATTACGATCAATTTTACTCGATATCTAATGCGGTAATTTGGCCCCTGACCTCTCTCCACCCTCTTGGTAAGTACCTTTTCAGCACACACACCCTGAACAACTCAACTAGTAACAGAAGCGTTGATCCCCGAATATTCTGTAACATTGCCAGAAAAATACCATCTGGTCCTGCCGATATGTAGGACCTAAAAGTATTGACCGCCCATGTTACCTTCTCTAAGGTGATCATATTATTCACCACTTCCCTAACTTCTTCCACTGAACACGATGCAGAGAAGGAGTCCTCATTACTGATATGACCCTCCACCGCTAGATCGATACACCCCGGGAAGTGAGTTTCCATTAGTAAGCAGAGATTCCGAGCTAGATTCCGTCCACGAGTTACCCGGTCTTTGAATAAGACCCGGGACTACTGGGTCCTTAGATAATATTCTTCTAAACCTGAACATTTCGTTTACGGAATCGACTGACTCGCTAAATTTGATCCACGAGTCCCTAACTGACTTGGTCCGATATTTCTTCTAAAAATTACTGCCCCTATTGCGGTTCACAACTTTTTTAATAATTTGTTCGTCTTTCATAAATCGGTATTGCCATTCACAACTTAAATGTAGTAGAGTTAATGTAGAGTTAAAGTCGGGTTGACTGACAGACGACCAAACTTAGTTGAGTTGAGAACGGCAATAGGGGCATACAAGTCGTCACTTTTCCATTAAAACATCAGTTACCTATCATTGCTATAAATAAAACAATTCCACAACTATAACAAATAGTTCTGAATGAATTTAGCTCAGTTTTAATTTAAATTTCAATCTTACACATTGTCATTGTAACCTTAAAAATGTTCATCCAACATCTTTTAATTGATAGTCATTATTGCTTTTAAATAAAAAGAAAATATGTTTTTTGTCACAAAAAAATACTTTTGTGTATTATTTATTATTTAGTTTTTGATGTTGTTATGTATATTATTTACATAATGCAAATTCTTAAAATTTATGTTTGTGATTAATGTAATTTAAAGTGTCTTTAAGAGAATTTAATCAATCACCCCTATCGTGAATAAAAATTCCACGTGAAATTTGTTCACTTTTGACATTTTCCTATTTAAATTCAATATTAAAAAAATAAAAGTGAACAAATTTCACGTGGAATTTTTATTCACGATAGGGGTGAATATTACTCTAATTTCACATTGCAGTAATTTGCATCACAAATATCCTTTCTAATAAATGTATTTTATGCATTTTCATGCTGCCTTAAAACCAATTGGGGTTAGTGTTTCTCTTGGGAATATCTTTTTATAATTTAGGTTTTATTAACTACAAACTAAAGAAAGTAAAGACAAATCTAAGTGTAATTAAAAGGTTTTACAGAAAAACAACTTTGTAAACAAATTTAAATTCAAAAATACAAAATACGAAAAAAAAAGTTGCTGACAAATTTTTTGATTTTTGTAAAAAAAAATGCAGTATTTTCTATACTTCTTTTTAAATGTAAGAATTTTAAACAAAATAAATATTATTCTGCCTAAGTAATAGAGATGAAAGTAAAGAAAAACCACATATTTTACATATACACCCCTATCGTGAATAAAAATTCCACGTGAAATTTGTTCACTTTTCACATTTTCCTATTTAAAATCAATGTTAAAAAAATAAATGTGAACAAATTTCACTTGGAATTTTTATTCACGATAGGGGTGATAATTATTAATTATAATGGTAAAAACACAAGGTAGTTTGATGTCTTCTTTCTCTATATGATCACTTAAAAACAAAAATCAGTGTCGTGTATTATTATTGGTGTTGGCTTTGAAACCACTATTTATATAATACGAATACAGTTCATCTCAGTACGGTGCATAACGGCGACCGGGTGGTGAAGGATTACGAATGTTACGCGAAGACATCATACGATCGTCAAACGAATCGCGACTAAAATCTTCATAACTAGAAATAAAAAAAAAAGTAAAACATTGAAACAACACAATACTTAGTTTAGAGGTTTATTAATATAAATACTAACCCGCCATAACGACCCATGCCATTGCTGCCACGTGAGGGTGGTGGTGACCGTCTAATAAACATGCTATCATAACCACGTGATAAGCTACCACCTCTCAAGCTGCCACTCAACGGTGGTGGCAAAGGCATTGGATCACGTCTCGACAATGGCGGTGGTGGGAAATCACGCATACGTGATCCCTGATAACGACGCTCGAATAGATCACGTGTATCTTCGAATCTACGATCATAGTAGTCATAATCCTATGAACAAAGACAAAATAAATAAATTATTTGTTTCAAAAATAATTGAAATCAAGTTGGTTTTTATTATAACTGATTCTAGGGAAAATTGTCAATTGCAATGAAATATTTTTCGTTATTTGGTGTCCAACACAATTTTGAAGAGAAAATTCAGTGCATAACTTATCACACATAATAAGAGTTTCCTAATTATCACAAATAACCAAAAACTTTTCATCACAACTTATAAAACTGTTTAAATGTTACAAACAAATAAAAAAAGCATTACCCTAAAGCCATCCATAATCCGGTCGCGCAAGAAAGGTGGTGGAGGTGGCGGTGGTGGATAGGGATCACGTCCGTACATACGATCTCTGTAGCCGCCCGGGCCCATGTCACGACCACCACCGCTGCCGCCATACAAGCGCGGACATTCTTTTGACCAATGACCCGAACGGCCGCAACGATAGCACTGCTCTGGATCACCCATGCCGGGTTTCGGTCGCACGCGACTGGTGGAGACCTGCACCTTCAGGGGTTGACCATCGACAACACGACCATTTAACTCCTTGATACAGTCTTGGACATCACCGATGCAGTCGAGATGAACAAAACCATAGTTACGTACGATATCACATTCAACCACGGTGCCGTATTTTTGGAACAATTCACGTACCTCGGGCGCACGAGTTTTATCGGTTAGATTGCCCACAAAGATTTTCGTGGTTGGTGTATTGGGGGCACGGCGACTCTTGGCTGCTTCTACTTTAATGCCATAGCCATTTAACATAAAACCGTTAAGATTCTCAATAGATTTGCGTCCTTGTTCTTCGGTTTCCATGTGAACAAAGCCATAGTTCTTTACTACGTCACATTCTACTACGGTACCGTATTTTTCAAAAAGTGGCCTTAGTTCGGATGCTTGAGTTTTCTCATCGAGATTACCGATGAACAGCTTAAATGTGCCTGCTCCAGGCATTTTGAACGCGTGCAGATTTCTGTCTTTTCTATATAATACGGCTAACGATCACGTTTGTTGAGGGAGGCGAGACTTCGTGCGGGCGGGCGAACGGAGGCTGCGACGTCGCGTTTTTTTGTAACAAAAGATACCGCAAACGTACGTTGTAACGATTTTCCAAACCGAAACGTTTTAACCACGGATATTCTAAATTAAAACAAATCATTTGATACTTTTACAGATCAAAAACTAAACCATTTTTTTTTTTGTGTTTTGTTTATCAATTTGAGTTAATATGTATAATATATAAAATAATAAACGAACGCCAAGCAATTTTATAGAAATTTATGATACAAGAACTAAAGACTCCGCATACAAACGCATTACTGACGGCCATTTTTGCTTTCGAAGAATAAACGACCATCATATTATTTCAATAAAACGACTCAGATTTCAAAATTTTCAACGAACTTTCAAATTGGTTTTCAACAAATTTCTTTATATTTATATTATTCATTAGGTTAGTTAATTTATGCGAATTTATTTAATGAAACGTTTCACTTTATGAACAAATTTTCACCGGCTGTTTAGAGACTAGATAGTTATTTCCTTGTGTTTCTTAAAGATGGCGTCATTAAGAAAAAATCGGTTTTTAATGATTAATTTGCTTAACTATTTATTTATAACAATCGTTTAGCTTACCCGTTGTTAAAAATCTATGATATTTTTTATTATATTCTTGATATTTTAAGTACTATGTACTTTCAATATTTTCCCAAAAAATTATGAATTTTTCGGGAACACGTCTGCTTGTCGGCTTAATTTTTTCAATAGATACTGAAAATATGGTGGCTTGTGCCAGTGTTGGTAAACGTTATATTTTTTTGTAGGCACTGCCAGCATAAATGAGAAATTGGCCAAATGAGAATATTTCTTTAGAACACTGCATACTTGATGTAGGTGATGAGCGACATCTAGTTGTCAAAGGTAGAAGAATTGTATGTTTATATTAGAATTTTCATTATCAAAAAAATCCTGTATTCTCTTTTTTTTAAAGTTCGCATATAAATACCACAACCTGGTTTTTTTTCATCATATCCAAATCAAGCAGCCAGCCACCTACCAACACACACACACACCACCAGGCAGCGACGATGACACCGTCGAGCCGCCAGACATTTTTTGATCGTGTGGTGAATTTAAAGTGGTGAAAAATCTTGGTGAGTATAAAAACTCGTGATGAATTTTTAGAAATTGACCACAAATACCGTTTTTCGAAAAGTAGTCAATGAATGTGCTTTTTTACAGTTTTACGGGGTAGTTGCTGAATTAGCTAACAAATAAAAAATACTTTTTGTCCTGTCGTTATTTTTATCGTATATCTACATACACACAAACAAAAAAACAACTGCAATTCGTTTACGTTTTTACCTTTAAAATACGGTGGTTTATTTCCTCCTTTAATTAAAGCGGATTCCTTTTAATTGCAAAATAAAAGCGTCAAATAGATTAAAGAAAATATAACGAGTCTTTATTTATTCAAATGTACACAAAAACTATTTTTTAATAATGTGTGTTGATAAAAATGTATGCTGTATGTTTATACCAGCCGTTAAATTTAAAATACAATTCCGTAACAATAAGTATGCATGTATGTACATACATACCCTGTCGGATTTTTGTGTGCTAACTCAAAATAAAGTTAACTTATTCCTAGCTCATTTACAACTGACTTCTAAAGTAACTCAAAAATGATGCAGAGATGAACTATTTGTTTTTTAAAACATTTGACTTCTTCTCGATAAGTATTAAACTAATCATTGGCTCACTCAAAGCTGGTGCAGAATTAAACAATCATTAAAGAGAGTAAAATGCAAAGAACAAAAGAAGAAAATAGAAGTTCTTACTTTTTTTCTTCATGATCATAACAGTTAAAACTGTAAATACATATGTATTTGTTTTGTTTTCATTTTTATTCAGTTTATCTAGTAATTTGTAAGGTGGATGTGACAAGTTTTATAAAACTAAAAAAAAGAAAATACTTGTCAGCAGGAAGACCAACTGCCAAATTAATAATAATAAATAAATAATTTAACAAAACTTAATATATGCATGAATTTAATTAATTTTTAGTTTAAAAACAATTTACATCTTTTTAAGAAAAATAAAAAATAATAATAAAAATTTAATATGAATTTGAATAACTTTTAATTTTAAATATTTTTTTAACCTAATCATTAGTTAGTTAGTTTATAGCTAACTTATAGTGCCCCTTACTTTATGTGCCACAAGCTAGCTCATTATGAGCTGAAACTTATGCAGAGTTAGTGAGTACTGACTCATTTTGATGACAACGCGTGGAAAAACTGAATAGCGTTTTACATGGGAAATGAGTTAGCTTTTGAGTCACTTGTGACTTATTTTGGATTGACCATGCGTTATTTTTAAGTTAACTCAAAGTCCGACAGGGTATATATATTGTTATTATAACACACATATTTTCAAGTTTTGGAAGTATATTTTTATATTAAAAATTGTTTGTTAAACCTATAGTTTATATAATTACTCATCGGTTAAATCAATCATTGATATATCATTAGCTGTTTCCGTTTTTACAAAACAACTCTTAGTGCTTTCTTCAACTTGTTTCAATTCTTCATTAACTTCATCAGTTTCCGTACTTGTATTTGCTAAAACATTAGTTTCATTATTTGCTTTAGTATCTATTATACAACTCTTTGCGCTTTTAGATACGTCTTTTATTTCTTCATTAGTTGTATCAGTATCTGTACTTTTATTAGCTATAACATTAATTTCATCTGTTTCTGTAATATTATTTGCCATAAATTTAGTTTTATCAGTTTCTGTACTTTTATTTGCTGTAACACAAATATTTCCTTCACTTTCTTTACCTATGACTTCAAATTGTCCATTTACTTCTTTTATATCTTCAGTTTCAGCTAGTTTTTCATTTATATAGCTTATATTTTCCAATGTATTGCTCTTATCTTCTGCTATTACTTCTACTATTTCCAAATCATCAGAATCCGAACCTGAAGAACTACTTAATAAGCTTATTTCATTACATTCCTTCAAAATAACTTTTTGAGAAGCTTCTGATTCTAGAGATATGTGTGATTGTACGCTATCTTTGTCACTATCATCACTATCTATTTGGATTTCATTGCTTTTTATAACTTTCGGCTCTTTTTTATGCGCTTTTTTGTAAACCTTTGCTTCATCATCAGATGATAAATTAAAAGTTAGTACACCATTTTCATCTTCTTCAGCTGAAGATGTATTTAAACTGATGTTCAAACTTGACTCTGAGTGGTGAGATATGCTTAGATCACTTGGTATTTCTACACTTTCTTCCAACTCTTCCTTAACCATTTGCTGATGTACTATTTGCTGTTGTTGCAGCATATGATTCATTTGACTATAAGCCATGGCGGCATAGGCCATATTTGGATCTACGTAATAGCCCATGCTGGCCTCATTACCGTAGTGGTTATAGTAATCTTGTACGTATTCTTCAGCTTCAGTGGACTTTTTATGTTTTGTCTTTTTACGATTTTTATCTTTACTTTCTAGAGATGAATTTGAGCTACTACTAGAATCCGTTACACTACTACTGCTGCTTGATGAAGAGGATGATGATGACTTTTGTTTTTTCTTTCGCCTTTTCTTCTTTTTTTTCTTAAGGTGCGGGGTTTTCTTGTGCGTGTGTCCTTCATCTTCACTAGCACTACTAACTTCATGTGAACTCTCCGATTTATTATGCCTACTTACGTCTCTTTGATGATCCCGAAATTTACGTCTACTTTGTTTTGCGTCCAATTTCTTTAGTTTACGTTGACATCTTTGCTGATTACGATCACTTTGTCGTTTATTATGTGCCAGCATGGAATTTATTGTACGGCCTAAAAAACGTTTATTTGGTTTGCCCAATGGATTCTTCTTTCTTTCTGACGGCAGGCTTTCTTTTTCCTTGTACTCATCCATCTCCTTCATTAGCTCTGCAATAGCTTTTCTACAATTTGAATCGGTCATTAAGAGTCAAAAATATACATATGTATGTAGTTTGATTTATCATTATTACCTTGTTAAATCTGTATCTTCCATAATTTTTTAATATTTTATTACCATTTGTTTTATATTTATTACAAAATTAGTTGGTTTTCAAAACGGAATCAAAATATTTCACTTGAATGCTTGCAGCACAAAGTATACTTTGTGGCTTGCAGGAAGCAGGTAACCACGTAAATCATATTAATGGGTAAAAAAATTGTTTACATCAGCTGTTTACAGGTTGGCAAGTCCATTTAGGGATGCCGTAGCTCTTTATTCGATGTAATACTGCGTTTTTAATCGCTAAATTTGTGAAAACAAAGGTAATGAAATAAATGGTTTCTGTACAAAAGCGCATATGTGAAGAATTGACGCATGATACCACAAAGTATAATGATACACACACAGGCTTTTAAATGGAACAAATCAAATGAAATGGCTGGAGACAATGATACAAAGTTCAATTATTTTGCAAATCAGGAGCAAACTTACGAATACATAATAATGGCGCTAAAATTTATTAATATTAGTCCCTCAGAATGGGAGAAGGAACGTCATAAGGATTATGAACTATCATAATGTAGATTCAAGTAAGTTTTTAGTTAAAAACACTATAAAGTGGTTTACTTCGAAAACTCATTATATACCTATGAATCGCAATTGTTAACATATCGGTAGCACTTTCATTTAATATGACGGCTTTGAATTTTTTACATCAATGTTTGGAAATTTTCAAATTTAAATTAATCGTAAATTCGAAATAAATTACTGTGAAACCATCGCAGGTATTTTCCGTATTTTCTTTCTGGTAATACGAAAGTGATTTAGATTTGCCTTAAAATGTAGCCAGTTATAAAATTTTAATCCAATATCGGTGAAATTGAGCGGTCTTGAAAGTAAAGTTTTAGATTATAAATAAAATTATTATGGGTGAAATTAAATTTTCGATTCCCATTTAATGACACATTTTTTTAAATAAATTTTATTATAAATATCAATACTTTTTTGATTATATAAACATGTGTATATTGCACTACTAAATAGTTTTGTACATATATGTATATACATCCATATGTATAATAGGTATATATGTATGTATGTATATTGACAGGCACTTTATGGTCATTGCTTAATTTATAATATATGTACTTTGAATACTGTTTTTAACCGTTTAAAAATTCTTCCAAAGCATCCTTGGTTTCAGTATCATCTAAAACCACCTCTTCTAAAGAAACCTCTTGATTTAAACTTGTGTGAATTTCTTTAAAAAAAATGAGAAATTTATTATGTATTGTACATACAAGTTACAAATAAAGAATATCAAATAAAACTTACTTGGTATGTGGCCCTTTTGCTTAAATTCTTCTAAATCATGACGGAAAGCATCATCAAATACTGCCTGACGCTCTTTTTGGATTTTTCTTAAGTTTCCCTCGTGGTTCTTAATACGTTGTTGGTGTTCGGCAGCGATTTTTTGTCTATACAATTCCAACTCCTCTAAAGTAATTCAAACATTTTGCAACAATTTATTAAAAATATCTGCTTTTAAATCTTTAATGTACATACCCATTTTCTTTTGTTTATATTTCGAAATTTCACATTGTTTTTCCAGTATGTATTCCTGTAGTTCACATTCCTCACATAAATCCTGCAACTTTTCCAACTCCTTATCAACTATTTGGCTAAGATTACTGACTTCGTTCAAAGTCTCCTGACAATTTTTTAATTTTGCTATCAAAGTCGGTATACCCGCTAAGCAGTGTATTAGGTCAGTCATTACTACATGATGATTTGTCATACTCTTCTCTATTGTCTGTATTTGTTTGGCAACATCTTGGGCTATTTTGGCATTTTCCACATTGTTTTGATGTATGATTTTCCAATCATTCTCATATTTTGCCAATAAATTACAGCCAGCAGCTACATTAACATCAGGGGGCAGACCTAAATCTAAGGTGGAATTGGCTAATGAACTGCGACTGCTACTCAAGCTCTAAAATTATCCAAATAATTTATTAGGGAGGAGTGAGTATTGTTATTATTATAAAGTTTTGTTTACATCTGGTGTTGTGACACGTTGGCGATATTGTTGCTGCAAATTCTCTGTTATTATAGAGGCTTCTTGTAAAGCATTATTAAATTTTTTCTTCAAACTATTTAACATAATGTAAAATTTTTTTAGATTAGCTTTAGTAATTGGTAAAGAATATGTTATTAATGCAAAGCAACTAGTAAAATTAGTAAACACTATCAGCTGCGTAAAAAATGTCAACAAATGAGAATTTTTTGACACTTGCTTTGTAAGATATTTCATCAAACCATTTATTCATTGTACTCATGCCTGCTAGAATACGTTATTATTTATGATTTTAAATAAATATATATTGAAATCGCCAGCAATTTGTTTTGTAATCGAAAAAGACATTGAAAATAGTAAAAGTACACTGTCGTAACAGTTTTAATTAGAATATGTGGTCCTAACCTGCATCCACTGGATAATTAATTCCAACCTAATTGCGACGTTAATCAACTTTGCATTTGAATATTTGACAGCTTTATTAATTTGTTATATTACTCATAAAAATAAATTTAGATTGTTACCCTGTGGTTTTATATAAAACAGCTGTTTTCCAAACGTTTACCAACGTTGCTATATTCTAATATTACATACCTAATTATTAAGTAATTTATTATCAATTAAACTCGAAATATTTGCTATTATGTTAAATTTATATTCAAAATGTGTTAGAAAGCCTTCAATATGTATAATACAGTGCACCATAAAAAATCTAAGTAATGAAGCGAATGGCAATGAGTCCACTGTACAAAAGCGCATACGTGAGGAATTGGCTCGTGATAAACATGCTTTGAAGTGGCGCAAATCGAATGAAGATGCTGGCAACATAGATACAAAGTTTAAGTACTTTGCAAATCAAGAGCAAACTTCCGATTACATTATAATGATGCAAAAACCCATCAGTCTTAATCCCAAAGAATGGCTTGCAATGTGGGAGAAGAAAAAGGATAAAAAAGAACGTCATATGCAGCAGTTTATAGCCGAGAGACTAGAGATATTGGGACCGGATCTGGCCACAGCCCATTTCATTTTATATCGTGGTGGTGCGGTTAAATTTGTCAATAGTCAAAATTGGATGAAGGCAGATGAAAACGGAGAATTCAACTTACCTAGAACCTATCAGGCTCAATTCAAAGTGGAAGCTTTGAGATGTGACACCATGAATTTGTATTACGAGGGCTTGGAGAACATACGTTGGTTGCAAGAATTAAAGTTTCTATCATTTCACAATATCAAAACTTTCGATGATTGGTGTTTAGACAGAATTTCGGGTTCCCAATGCCATAAATTGGAAATTTTGGATATATCGGGTACTCAGTGCACTTTTCGTGGTTTATCCTGTCTATACCGCTTGAATAACTTAAAACTGCTGGTTGTAGATGATCCCAAACTGTCATTGGAGTACGAATTGTCTTGTTCAATGCTGGAAGAGGCTTTTCCAAAATTAAAAATTGTAAATGCTGGCTCTTTACATGAGTAGTATTTCAGCAGCTATTATAATGTTTAAGTTTCTGTACAAAAAACAATATATTTATTAACAATAAATCTAAATGAATATTATATATTGTTAAGTGTTAATTGGCTTTTGGTTTGGTTTTCATATGCTCCGCTTTGATGGCTTCTCTTTCTTCCACTGGCGGCAAATAGGGTGAAATGCCTTTAGCACGTCTATCGGAACGAATCTTGTACTATAATGCATGAATTATGGTTAAGAAATTTTTATTTTATTAAATGAGTACATACCCAAAATTCTTTACAATTTTTATAGTTGGCAAAGTGAACTTCGCAGGCCACTCTTTCATAGTTGTGTTTACTTAAGCATTTGTAGGACAATTCTTGTTCCTAAAGGAATGTTTGAAGAGCTGTTACTTTATGCCGTATATAAATATATATATGAAGTAAGTACCTACTTTTAAACAAGGATTATCTCTTTCTGCATTTGGATTGCGAGGCATTATAATATATTTATTGTTTAAAATTTCTTATATAAAATTAAAATTAACAATGTATTCCAAAAATTTGGTTTAGTATTGTTATTATTGTTGCAGTAAATAACAACAGCTGACAGCGTTGTCAACTTTGAAATTTCAAAACGCGCCAAAATAGAGAAAAAAGCGCACCGCGCACCAACTAAAGAATTTTTCGCACCAAAAATGGTGCGAAAAGCACCAATTATTGACAACGCTGACAGCTGAGTATTTATTTTTTTAACTGGGCAGCCAAGGCATATTGATTAAGGTCGTCTTTCATAAATCGGTATTGCCATTCACAACTTAAATGTATGTAGTAGAGTTAATGTAGAGTTAAAGTCGGGTTGACTGACAGACGACCAAACTTAGTTGAGTTGAGAACGGCAATAGGGGCATTAATAGGAAAAATGTGAAAAGGAAACAAATTTCATGTGGAATTTTTATTCACGATAGGGGTGAGGAATATAAAAGTTCTGACATATCAGTTCATATAAATTTTTTGTTTTATTTTGCAAAACAGAATTATTGTTTAAAAAACTCAAACATTCAAAAACCAGCGTTGGTGTAAGCCAGTTGTTTTTTAATTTACGCGTTTTCCTCGACAAAATGACAACTGAACAGGTCAAGTTTTACTGTGGCGTCTGTTCGTTCCTTCCACTTAAGTATGAACTAAAGTCAAGTACTGTTTCATTGATACAATTTTGTAAATACTTTACTTATGATATCGCTAATACCTTTACAGAAAAGTTGAGCTTGATCCTATATGAACTCTTATTACAATTATAATATACATATACGAATTAGAAATAAGTACCCAAGTATTAAGTTTTTTATCCAAAACTATATATTTATGTATTTTTTTTACATCTTTTCATATATTTAAGATATTTTTTAGAAATAACTTACGATATTGTAAAAGTAGTAAAGAATAAACACAGAATAAAAATTAAGGAAAGAAAACCAAAAAATTCTTTTAAGAAAAATTTGAAGAAAAAAAAAAGAAAAAATTACACATTCTGATTTAAAAATATAAAAGTAATATAATAATATAATAAAGATTATTTGTGATTTGTTAAACTTAACAAAACATTTTATTATCAATGATATTATAAAATTTATATAATATTAATTATATTAGCGTTGGCTATTTAAATGTAATACATCCATAAGGACGACTTAGTAACTACAATAAAAAATTAACAAAAACGATCCGGCAATTAATATTAATCGTTGATGTTAGTGATTAAAGTCTATCACACGCATAAACATTATGTAGAAAAGAACAATAAATTCTTAACAAAACACAATTGATTCAGTTTAAAATTTTAAATTAAAACCGGGTCCCATGGCTAATTGCCTTTGATCTATGCCGGCATTCAATACGAATCCGGTATTAGCAGATGTTTTTTTATTACCGGTTATAATACCAGATATGATTTTTCCGCCACTACCGGTGCCGGCTATATCGTCTTTACCCAATTGTTTGAATTGAGAACCACCGGACGGTGGTTTCGGCGATGAGGCCATAGCTTTGCGGGCACCCAATTCACTTTTAGCTGGCCAGGTGGGAAACATGGATGGATCAATGGGTACTGGCAGTTCTCTGAAATATTGATGATTTAAAGCCGTATCAGCGGATAACCGTTGTTTTGGATCATAGGTCAAAAGGCTCTGCAACAGATCTATACCTGCCCCTGAAGTTTTATCGACAAAATGCTTTCTCAAGCTGGAAACAGGATAGTCGGCGAATTGAGAATTTTGACTAAGCATGTTTTTCACGGCTGGTAATTGATTGTAACCTGGCCATATTTTTTCATTTGGAGTGCCCAGTTCCTGAAAAGATAAGTAAAAAAAATATGTTAATTTTTAAAATATATGTATGTATTTTTCAAAAAATAAAATAGTTCGAGCTCGAGGTCAAGTGTATATAAAAATTCTTTATTGCTGATATTTCGCTACACTTCGTATAGCATTTTCAAAGCTTATTTTCTAAATAATAATAAAAAACAATTAAATGACGATAACTTTGCGCTACACTTTCAGTGTCGGCTTTGTAGTTTATCCTATCGTTCGTCGGTGATAGCATCATTTAATTTATAAAGGAAAACGAAGGATAGTGCAATAATATAATTAATTTTAAGATCAGTGCAACATAAAGAAGACACTCACTGTTTACGCGCAGAAAATTATGTATTTTTTGTTTTTTATTTTTATTTAGAAAATAAGCTTTGAAAATATCAGCAATAAAGAATTTTTACATACACTTGACCTCGAGCTCGAACAATTTTATTTCTTGAAAATTATAACTGAAAGGTCGGATAAAAACAACACTAATTTATATGTATGTATGTAAATATTTATTTACCTTATATATACGATTTAATTCATCAACTTCCGACTTTCCTGGAAAAATTGGTGCCATTTGTAAAAATTCTGCAAATATACAACCAACTGACCATATATCAATCGGTGTAGAATATTCTGGCGAACATAATAGCAACTCGGGGGCTCTGTACCACAGAGTAACCACCAATGAGGTATATTTCTTCAAGGGAGAACCATATTCTCGGGCCAAACCAAAATCACCAACTTTTAAAATGCCCTTGTGCGACAGCAGCAGATTAGATGTCTTCAAATCCCTATGCAATATCCAGTTGTCATGTAAATGACCCACAGCCCTAAGTAGCTGTTGTGTTAGACATTTAATTTCACCCGGGAAAAATGATTGCTTTTTCGCCTTCATTGTTTCCATTAGTGACTTTAAATCATGTTCAACATAATCCATAACAATGAAAATTTTATCCATATTTGAACCCACCACTATTTCGCGCACTGTTACAATATTCGGATGCTGTCCCTTGAGTAGAGTATTGATTTCACGCAGTGATGTTATGGGGAAGCCTTCTTTTTCTTTTTCCATTTTGAGACGTTTAAGAGCCACGATTTCATTTGTACGTTTATCTTTGGCGCGATATACAACACCATAGGTTCCCTCTTCTATGCGATTTAGGCATTGAAATTCTTCCACGGAACGACAACCTTGTATGCCCGGATAATAATTAGGTAGTGGATTGCCTTTGCCGTCTGTGACAGGCAAATCTTCAGAATCTTCGAGCTTTTTTCTGTCTACTTCACTTAAGGATGTTTTGTCTTTCGTTTCATTTTCTTCTTTGCGAGAATTCGCCTTCATATGACGTTCTTCACTGCGGGAACGGGATCGGGAGCGAGATTTTGATAAACTACGACTGCGGGAGGTGCGTGAATGGGAACGGGATCTTGAGCTTGAGTGAGATTGCGATCTACTGTGCTCTGAAGAGCGGGGCCTAGAACGGGACCTGGAGCTGTTTGATAGTGACGAGCGCGAAGATTGGGCGGATGTATGTGAACGTGTTTGTGATCTTGAAAGGCTGGATGACAGGGATATCGTAGCAGATCTAGATGATCGTTTGTGATATTTTTCTTCGTCGTCCTCGTTGTCTTCATCATCAGCATATTTGGCCCTGGAAGTGTGTTTCTTTTTTTTCGTCTTCTTTTTAGATTTCTTGGGAGATTTAGACAACTCTCCTATTGATAACGGACTTTCAGGTAAAGATACCTCGCCATCGCTGTGATTAACACGCTTTTTCTTTTTCAATTTATTTTTCTTGTAATTACTGTGATCGGAATTGGAAGCAGAATTGCTGACACTGTCTTCTTCATCATCACGACTATCGTCCGAAGAATCGCTTACCTCTACTTTGTCGTCTTCAACATCGTGTTCACTACTGTCATCTTCGTCACTGTCTTTAGATTTTTTAACACGTTTTCTTATTTTGTCTTCTTCGTCGCTCTTTTTACGTTTAATTTGAACATTTAAACCGGCGGTTACACTGGCCGCCACAGCGGTGGGACTTAAAGTGTCCATAGTACGATCTCTTCTCAGTTCTCTACGTGCCTCCAGTTCCTTGCGGGCAATTTCCTTGCGTTTTTCTTTTTCTTGTTCGGCGGCTAATAGCTTTGCTCTGCGCGCCACTAATTCAGGATCTTCAGGAGAACGACGTTTTTCTGGTAGTGTTGCTGCAGGTGCATTCTTAGGAGGAATAATATCATCTAAGGCTGTTCTCTTTTCATGCTTTTCTTTATGGCGTTTATGCTTCTTGCGTTGCGAATGGCGTATGTTTTCTTCAGCATCAGGACTATCGACCACTTCAATTATGGTCTCCCGCTCTTTTACACGTCTTGCTTTATGACGTTCCGATTTTGAAGGTCTTTCGTGGTCCAGTGCATCATATAAACGATCATACGAATCATCTCTCACTACACTAACATCTTCCATACTATCGTCCTTGACATATTTATGACGTTTGCTTAGAAGACGCGAACGTAAGTCCTGTTCCAAACTTTCGGGATCTTTGGATTGATCGTAAGTGGCGTATTTACGTTTCTCCAAATCATGATCATGATATTTATGTGCTGCCTCTCGGGAAACTTCATAGGCTGGATTGTGCTGCTGTTGGTGATGCCGTTGGTTATGATAATCGGTGGGTGGTGGATGATGATAGCCTTGTTGTCTCCGGTGTTCATAATAATCTTGGCGCTGACGAGGTTGAATTTGTATTTGTGCATGGTTATGGTGCTGCTGTTGTTGGTGATGATGATAAGGTTGTTCTTGATGACCATGATAATTACCACCAGCACCGCCATGATGGTAAACATTACCACTGCCACGAGATCCTGTAGCAGCAGCTTCGTCATTTAACCGCTCATAATGTTTAGCACGATAGCGCTTCTCACTACCTGATACATATTCCTCCCTTTCGTAGCCACCTTTCTGTACCTGATAGCGGTCTTCACCATTGCCACGCCTCATTTCTTTAAGCTCCACATCAGCACGACGTTCCACTTGTCTACTATCACGATGATAGTCCTTATCTTTGTTACGTCCTGCACTATCTGCATAACGTTCCTTGTGTCTACGTTCTTTGGAATGTTTTTTATCCTTGGATTTCTCCTTACGCCTTGAACCACTTGAATCCCTGGATACATGAGCTTGAGGTGGTTTTATATCCAATGAATCTGTATCATTTTCGTCATCGCCACTATAAAGAAAAAATTCAAATATTTTTTGTTGTTTTTTTTTTTTTGGGATACGAATAAAAAAGAAATACATAATTTTGTAAAGAAAAATTTAATTTGCATATATAGCAGACAATATGTACAAAGAATTATCAAAAACCACACTTTTATCTTATGTTTGTTTAACTCCTTCTCATCATCCTTTCGTCCTATTGAACGTCTTTCTTTTTTCGGTTTTAATTAATTACAGCCCTTTCTTTGATTGCCTTTTGGAAGTTCATTGTGGTTGTTACTTTTCTTTCTTTTTTTGTTTTATTTATATTGCTGCCAGTTCAAGTTGGAGTTAGAAAATAAGAGTGCTGGGTAAGCGTGCGTTTACCATTGTCCGTGATCTAGCGTTACAATGGCCAATAGGTTTGATTAAAATGTTAAATTTTCTAGTTATATGAAATAATTTATTTGTCTTTTGTTATTTACCCATGATGCATGATTGTTTACTTTTTTTCAACGAAGAAGTTTGCATTATTTTTTTGCTTGGAATTGTATTAATCTACATAGAAAATAAGAGAGAGAGAGAGAGAAGGGAAAAACTGCTGATTAATGTTGTTGAATATTGCAATATTTGTACTTTCAACAAAAAGTTTAAAAGAAATCTTAAAATATTATTTGAACAGTTTTAATGGGAATATATATTTCTATTCTATGGTATTTTTTAGTCTTCACTAATTTAATTTCCACAATATTAACGTCCAATCTTATTATTCTGAAACTTCAATATATTAAGGGTATGATTCCGAGAATTTTGCTATTGACAAATAGAGCCAATCCAATTCTATTGTATTCATGCAAAACTTGACCAAAACATTTCTGAACATTCTGATAGAACTTTAATAGTTTTAATAAAAAATTGATTTTTCCTTAAAAATTAAATAATTTAAAACTGTTATGGACAAGCATCTAGGGCACTGAATGTAAATAAATAAATTCTGAAGAACTAGAGACACAGTCTGAGATATAAATCATAAACAATATAATCAAAAATAAAAATAATATAATTTTTATTTGGTTTTTAAAAATAACTCTCTCAAAATAACTGTTGTAAAATGATTTTTGTTTACATGATTTGGTATGATCTTTATTAGTTTTTGTTGTTTTTTAATGCTTTGAGAGACAAACTATTTCAATTGTGGTTGATCTTAATAACTGTCAGCATTATTTCTCTTTTATTTACATGAATATTTTATAAATTTTTAACAAATTTTAAAATTAATATGTTGAATATGAACTAAAGCAGTGCCGATATTGTAATATAACAGCGAATTTTATATTCAAGCTTCGTTGATTTTCAATTAATGAACTTTTTCCCTTTATTTTTAAAGTTCGAAAATAAAACTTAAACCTGACCTTTACGAAAAAAATTAGATTATAAATAACTCATACACTAATACCTCAATTTGCGTTGGGGTTACGTTCCAAAAAAAAAATACACGACGAAAAGTGAATTAAGATTTTCTATGTAAAGATCGGAAATACTTTCTAGGGTTACGAAAATACTAAGTCGTCGGCTTTCCATCACAAAATTTTGGTCCACTGTTTGCGGAACAGTTTTTTATGAACAATTTTTGTAATGATACTTTAGTAAAATGTTATGTCCAAAACAGTTGATGATATACAACATTTAACAAAATCAAAAAATTATAATTTTCTTTGTGTTTTTACATTGATTATTTCTTATTTAAGTTTAACACATTTTATATATCATATCTATTTAATTTACACAAACATTTTGTATACATAATTTTTACCTTGATCCGCATATATCGTTAACAATAGTTGTTTAGTTGGTAATTACCTTTGACAGTAACGCAAAAACAATAATGCATCCTTTAAAAAAGAAATTAATAGAATACATAATATACATTTAATATAAGAGGAATTGTTAAACTCACCTTGTACTAAATGTAAAATTATAATGCCCAACTGAAGGTAGGTAGGTAAGTAATACAATTCCAAAGCAAAATACTCCACAAACAACTGCTAAATCGACGAAAGTAAATCAACATCATCATTTGAAAGGATGTAAGGAAATCCATTGCTTTTGTTTTATGGGTTAAAAGGAAAATTAAGTTTTAAAAATATATAGGATTATATTTTATGAAATGGTACTTGGTGTTTACTAATCCAGAGATACTAATCCAGATTAATTTGTATTAGACTTTGGTTTTTGTGTGTGTAAAAGAAGAGAGTTGAAAAAATTAGAAAATGTTTTGTTAAAGATTTGTACGGTTTTTGTAAATAGTAAATTACCAACAAACTAATGAGATTTAAATTGATGAATAGAAGTAGAAAACATAACAATAAATTTTGGGATGATATTGTTACAAGTATTATATTGTTGCAGGTGTTTGGTTATAAATTAGTTGTTGTTTTCTGGCATACGCTTATCGCTTGCTCCCTTTCTATCGCTCATAAACCATTTTGAGTTTTTCACCTCTCACTGACTGACGGCCGTTGTCAACAAAGCCAACAAACACGTTGTTGGTTTTCCCCTCTCACCAGTTTAAGGACCTTGTAATTTGCTTTGACAGTTTAGCCTGAATATGTGCAGAAGACGGAAGTTTGTAGGTAGTATGTTTTTTTTTTTTTTTTGTAAGTTTGAGACTCATTTTTGCAGCACCTGCTGCTTTGTGCCTTGTTTTATTTGCAGGTATTAGATGTATTGTTGAGCCATTTTTATGTTTTCTGGCTTTTTATCGTTTTAGGTTTTATGATTGATTTTCATTATATTTTCTCTTTTATTTTTTAAGTTATATAGTTTTTAATGTTTTATTTTAGGAATTTGTTTTGTTTTAAAAGGTAACGTCGTGGCCATCGCGCGCATCGGTCATTGGACATGTACACACTTTTTGGCCTATTTGCAATGAAAAAATTCAAGTAAATTAAACATGTTCACAGATAAAATATGTATGGTATTTGAAAATTTGTGTTAAATTATAAATAAATAGAAATATATATTATATAAAATAGTATTATTAATAATGATGTTATTCAAAGGAAACTGAAACTGTAAATCAATAATTAAAAGAAAAGATATGTTAAGGGGTAATAAGGATATTTGGGATGTTGTTTTCGTATGAAAGGGAGGAAATTAGTTTGCTAAGGAAATAGGGGTAAATTGAGGATATTTTTTTGTTTAGATAAATAAATATCTTTTGTTTTAAAATCACATTAGTTTATTGCTAAGTTCTAGACTGAATATTCACGAATGGCAGTAAATTAAATTCAATTAAATAACTCTATTAATCTACATTAAATCCTATTTGGGTTTACAAGAAATCTTTGTACCTACATGTTGAGTATAACTTCAATTTTTATATAGTAATGGCCAATGCAATACAATAGAATCATTAGGAATTTTTTCGAATACAGTAGCGTACAGCTTATTTTATGCAGAAGTAGAGAAAACCAGTGGAGTGTCGGTGGCTCAGTTCTAGTGTGGAAATGCATGAGTGCTTATCTATCAATAGCTTTACAGAAAGGATCGTATAAAATGCCACCCTTTGTGACCAAAATATAATGGAATCTATTCCCATAGAACTAGAAGCCATAATTAAGAACAAGGGCTCCCATACAAAATACTAAAATATTTGTTTTATGCGATTTTTATTGCAAAAAATGCGAAATGTGCAACCACTTTTTTAAGTTAATAACTAAACAATTTTTGAATTTATTAATATTTTTATTTATGTTTTTTATTCGTTTTTAATATTACTAAAGAGCTGCTCAAAATGTTGTGTCAAATCCTTTTGTGTTCAATAAAGTTCGCCTAAAATATTCACTTTTAAATTTAATTTATAGGTGAGCACTTTGTATGTTTTCATTTTATTATTAACATTAAAAGAAAAACATTTTCAATTTATTTACATATTTTTATTAATTTATCGAAATTCATATGTAGAGATTCTATTGTACCTATTGTCTGCCCTTTTCTAATTTTCAACTTCGGTCTACTCAATCCTGCGGAATGTCCAACTTCGAGTTTACTAAATTAATATTCTTCAGGGTTATACCTATATAAATATAAAATATGTAATTGATCTATTTATGTTGTATATATTAAAAGTATTTCGAAGATCTTGATATCTTAATACAAATAAATTAAAAATTGCGGTAGATATTTATAACTATATGTACTACCAAGTTGCAGGCTAGAAACTTAAGTTAAAGACAGACTAAAATGGTTATATTTTTGATACAACAATTTTACTCAGCACTTAATTAAAATACCTAATAATTGCTTTGTACTTCATAAAAATATGTATGGACTTATGTATGTTATTCTCTTACAATGACATCCTGTATGTACATATATATTGATTCGAACTAAGTTAAAAATACCAAATTCAGAATTTTGTTTTATGGTCGGAAAATATATAACATTGAAATTTGCATTTCGATTTTCGACGCATAATAAATATTATTAATGGTGAAATAGAAAACATATTCGTAGCCCCCTTACCATATTTCTTGTTAATCCACTATGTATTTTACAAATCAGTATGTACACTCATAAATTTTAAAGCCACTTAACAATAAACTATTTTCTTTCATTTGTTTGGAGAAAAAATCATTCAAGCAAATGTACATAAATTTGTTTTTTTTTTCTTTTTCAATACATTGTTTTTATATAAAAATTAAATTTTTCTTTTACATTTCTTACGCATTCAAGAAAACATTTTTCATAAATCATAAAAAAATAATTATGGAGAATTGTTGCACATTTTCGATTTTGCCAATTAAAATTTTTGTATATACTACACGC
Organism: Bellardia pandia; assembly: GCA_916048285.2. NCBI lineage: Eukaryota > Metazoa > Arthropoda > Insecta > Diptera > Calliphoridae > Bellardia > Bellardia pandia. Next base: position 91,575,039 of record OU696531.1, on the reverse strand, counting down.
ACGCACACAAACCAACACATACAAAATTAATAGTAGGTACATGTAGCAGCACATTATTTGCAATGTGTTTTTTTTTTTATTTTGGGGTAAGGCAACAATTGTCCATAAGTTAGAAATGGTTTGAATATACATACCTTAAGATAATGTGGTCATCGCCGTCTGGACTGCGTAGTTGACCATCTTCACTGCCCGACATATCGTTGTTATGCATAAAGCAATATGATATTGGGGGGGGGGGGAAATATCAGCTAACAGGCAAGATTATTAATCCTTTAACTTGAATTTTCAGCACAGTTTGGCTCAACGGGTGCTCCCCTAAGTGTCACCCGACCTTCAGCAAAAAACGTATTGAGTACACACACACGTCTTTGTCTGACTGACAAAGAACAAATTTTCAATTTGAGTTTTTTTAGCTCAAAAACTATGATTTCTTATATAATTTTGCATATAACGTAAGTTTCAATATTATATTTTATTATTCTTTGTTTTGTAATAAAAGCAAGTTTTTTCCAGAATAAATTCACAAAAAATAAAAAACTCGGAGATTTTTCCGTCTGCTCACAATGATATTCTTTATTATACCAATAAACGCTTATGTCAAAAGTGTCAAATCGAAGCCCAAAGTACTAATATAATTAAGATGTTGTCAGCCCTGTTTTTTAGTACATGAGGGGTGGGTGTCTACACATAGTTGAATTTTTTTGTTTTATATTCTTTCTAAACAATACGCAGGGTTGTATTACAGGTAGTAACATGTTTTTAAGGAGTATGTGAAGAAATAAACAGTGCAAATCAACCGCAACAGAAACATTTTTTTCATATGCCACGTGCATGTATATATGTTGTTGTTGGAATCATATAAAAAATTCAAATGCATGTAAAACCACAACAAAAAATGTAAACAAAACAAAGACAAAAATATACCAAAGTTTAGCTTATTACCAACAAGTCAATTTTTAACGAATTTTAAAATTTTAAAGAACCACGGACAGAGAATCCACTCAGGAACCTAATTTTGTGGTGCCCACGTTATAAATTTTAGTATTTCTTATAAAAATAAGGTTTCAAATCTTTGTTATGGAATGCCCCATAATCGGCTAATTTCTCGAAAGTGACATTCCTGGATTTTGATAGCCCTAGATGCAGGCTATTGAAATCCGCTTTCAAAACGCGTAAACCGCTCAATTTAAAAATTTTACAGAGCAACAACCTTTTTTCAAAATTTTCAAAATTTTTTATTTTGGTTCCTGAGTGGACTCTCTGTCCGTGTCCTTTAAAATTCGTTAAAAATTGACCTGTTGGTAATAAGAGAAACTTTGCTATATTTTTGTCTTTGTTTTGTTTACTTATTTTGTTTGTTTTTATTGTGCACATGGTAAACACGCGCGTAAAAGAAAACAAGTTGTTGGCATGCGGTTGAAAATAGTTGTTATCATTTTTTTTTTTTTTTTTTTGTAACAATTTGTAAATTTTATTCATATCATGTTAATTCCTTATATAAGTGGCCTCAGCGCCAAAAAGGCATTGTAGAGGCGAGTTGGCAATATAGTATATATTTAAAGCATTTTACATGTCGATAAATTGTTCTTACAATTGTCTTTCAAACAATATACAGTGGGGAGCAGAGGTGAGTACATGTTCTTATTTTCTGCATTTGCAGGTGCATAAAAATGGTAATAACAAAGCGATTTAAATTATTACTTTTTTATTTTATTTATTAATTAGTGGATTACAATAATGATCTTAAAACAAAACAAAAAAAACTACGTATTCAGGGAACAAACTAAATTAAATAAAATTAAATATTATGTACTTTCAGGAAACAAAAAAAACTTTTAAATTTTTAGTACTTAGTCCACAGCCCTTTATTTTTTAATACACTATTTATGCGATTGGGCATACTTTCAACCAACTTTTGGATAATTTCATGTGGAATTCTCTGCCACTCCAGCTCGACACGTTGCCACAACTCAGCGAAGTTCGACGGAGCTGTTCGATACTGTCCCAACCGTCTTTTCACAATTTACCACAAATTTTCAATTGGATTGAGGTCGGGACTTTGCGGAGGCCACTGCATCAATTGAAATGTTTGCCCTTTCAACCATTCCTTAACGATTTTCGAGGTGTGTTTTGGGTCTCCATCCTGTTGAAACACAACTTCTTACTCAGGGTATGCGCTCAGATCTACAAAATCGGGAAGTTGAATCTGCAATATTTTTAAATAGTCTTCTTTTCTCATGATTTCATAAATTTTTTGTAATCTACCAACATGCCACAATGTAAAGTAACCCCAAACCATGATGATGCTTTACAATCTGTTTAACATGGTGTCGTTGTATACTCTCCCGCTGTCGACGCCAATAATACTTTTTACCGTCAGATTGATATCGGTTAAACTTGGATTTATTTGACCATATTACGCGTTTCCAGTCATCAACAGTCCAATCTTTGTGTAGTATGTCGAATTTTAAACGTGCTGAAACATTTTTATCTGACAGTGCTGGTTTAGGTTTTTTACAGCTGAGATGTATCCAATATTGTGTAGCGCTCTTCTTGCTGTACATCGGCTAACATTTTTATTTATTGCTCAGGAAGCTTCTTTTAGGACTAAAGACGTGTCTGCTCTCATTTTTCTCATTATAGGGCGTGCGTGTCCATCAGATAATAATCGTTGGCGACTGAAAGCCTGTCTTTAGGAGCTACATTTCGCCGTTTTAACACTCTAACAACTACTGATTGGCTTATATTAAGCTCTTTTGCTATCATACGTGACGAGGAGTCATCCTTTGTTTTATTTATTATCAAATTTTCCACGGCTATCGATAGTTTCTTCATTTTTCAAAAATATTAACTTTTACTTTTTTAAATTAAAAAAAAACGACGTTTTTGGAACACGGAGTTATTCAATTATGATTTAAAACTAAAATTCATATTGACAAAACTAAAGATTGCAGCAACAAATTTCAAAACTTAATTTCAAATAACGGTAAATTAATAAATGTTTCAATTATTTGGTTGATAACAAGTGTGAGCAAAACTGAGTACATACAAGTTGTTTAGTTGTTATTTAAATTACAATCTTGTTTTATTGGGCTTTTATTTCTCTTATTAAGAATTATGTAAAGAACTAAATAAGAATTAAAATAGAAAAAGAAATTTAAAAATCGCTCCATTATTACCATTTTTATGATCTTTACAATGCAGAAAATACAAACATGTAACCCCCTCTGCTCCCCACTGCATAACATACTAAAAAAAATTGCGCTAAGACTGAATAAAAAACCCAGAATAAGTATATTGTAGTCCTATGTTCAGTTTAGTTTATCTATTTCTTATTATATTCGGTACAATTATGTACATAAAATAGAAAACAATAAATATTACACCAGGAAAAACGTATTGTGAAATTGCATATCTAAAGGTAAGTTTAGACGATATGTTGAATCGGCATATATATGCTGACAGCCATATGATTAAATTACCAACATACGTTTGTTGATATTGTTAACAAACTGTTAGCAATTATTGTTAAACATACGTATGCTGAAAAAATTTTGCGTTTACACGATATGTAAGCACTTGTCACAAATTTTTCAGCATAAATATGCTGATTCAACATATCGTCTATACTTAGCTTAACATTAACTGGATTTATGTTACATGTGGACGGCCTCATAGTTTTCGTGCTTCATCGTCTTGTAAAAAATATGGCTGACGAGAAACATGCATTGTTAAGCAACTCTGCATCTACTACTCTTTTAGTACAACTTTTAATAGCAGTTTTTTTGTGTGTGGCGTTCTTTTTTCTTTCCACATAATTTAATTTTACTTAAAAATCTATAATTTAATTATGTTAAAGTTATAAATTTATACTTTAATACATAAAGTGCTCGTCATAGATGAATAATAAAATAATTGCATAATATTTGTGTAAATGTGTTTATGGCAGTGAAGTTAGTTAAGAAAATTTCTGTTCTGTGATTGACTGTCCGGCGGCAGAAGAAGAAAAAATACACGCTCAGTGACAACAACAAAGAAAAGCTAAAAATTGCTCAGTTTTTTACTTTTAACTTATTTTCAATAGTCTTAAATGTTCTATAAAACATGGAAAACTTAAAAATAAGTGATAATTTATTTGCGACTATACGTTATTTTGTTGTGGGTAATTTAGATGAGGAGGTAAGTCTGAAAGAAAAATTTCCCCGTTTTCGTTAGTAAATTTCTCTATGAGAAAAAAAGAAGAAAATTTGCAAATTTGTAAGAACAAGAAAAGGCGCTTATTATGACACTAGCTGACAGTTTGTTTTTGTTGTTATAATAGATAACAAGGTGTTTCAAATGTTTTGAGATTTAAAAAGATGATTTCAGTTGTACAAAAAAAAAACATGTGAAGAACAGTGATGCCAACTTTTGAGACTTAAAACGCGTAAACATTTTTGAAAAAAGGGCTATATTGAAAAAAATATCCGTTTAAAGCCACATCCTGTCAAAATTGTCGATAAAGTGCGAAAAGGGGCTAAATTAAAAAAACAATCAAATGTGAATAATATCGTCCAATAAATACGTTGAAAATTTTCGAAAAAATCATTGAAAAGATTGTTAAGAATCAATTGGAAAACTATATGGAACAACACAAACTACTCTCGAAATATCAGTCAGGTTCAGGAGAAAGTATTCATGTGAAACAGCAGTCAACTATGTAATAAATAGGTGGAAATTCATGAAGAAAAATAATAAAATATTGACGATATTCCCGGATTTTAAAAGAGCATTCGAAACAATAGACAGGGACATTAAATTCTATTACAAAAACTATATAAATACGGAATTCAGGACAATGAATTAAATGGTTTGAGGCAATATACAAGGGTTAATGGGAAGTTATCAAATGCTACCGAAAATAATTTTACCACAGTGCTCAATTCTAGGTGCACTTTTATTTTTTATATATGTATATTAATGATATGGAAAAAGTTTTGGAAAAATGCGAAATTGTTTTATACGCTGACGATACACGCTGATTTTCACAGAAGCGGCCACGAAAGAAATATGTTATAATCACCCCTATTCTGAGTTTCGATTACGTCTCCGCATTCAGTTACGCTACGATCGAAAATTGGTATTCCAAATAAAAACTGAATCGAAAGAACAAGAAGAAGACAACAATGTTTACAAAACCAATTTGTTACTATGAATTGTGGAATAGAAACAAAGAAATGAGCAAGTTTGTTATTATTTTAATAAACAAAAGTCACAACAAACAATAAAAATAGGAAAATAAAAATATTTTTGTGAAATATTTAAGTGCTAAGAATCCTGTCAAGCCGGAGGTGGTAGTTTTAATTTTTGTATTTGAAGGAGCTTTATTGGTGGAAGAAGAGATCAACGTGACTCAGAACACAGAGGTTAAGCTTGAAAAGAAAATACCTGAACTTCCTCCTTGGATCGTTTATGGTAGCCGCAAGCAATATCCTGTTTTGTTGACATTAAACTTGCCAGCTTTTCGTATTGCTCTGATGTCGTTGTTTTTGACCTGGAAAAATAAATAAATAGACTGCTTTCCTGTATGTAGTGACAGTAATTTAAAACTGCTTCGTTCTACCATTACACATTTGTTTAACCATGTTCTTTGTTGCTGCATATCACCTCTTGATTGGCCGTACAACAAAAATTTATATAAATCACGTTTTAAACATTTTATACTTACATTTTTATTTATTTATTTATTCATTTATTTGTAATATTAAGCCTTCTCGGCCAAAATAAAAATATATTACATAGTAATAAAAAACTACCTAAAATTTTAATTAAATTAAAAACTTTTTAAGTTTATAAAAAGAGTAATCGAAAAAATTCCGTTGCTAAAATATAAGCGTAGAAAAACGTAACTACGATCGTAATACAGAATACCTACAATCGAAAAAAACGTAGCGGAATCGAAGCTCTGATTACCAAATTTGCCAAACGGAGAAAATTTCGATTCGAATCGAAACTCAGAATAGGGGTGAATAACTTAACGAATGATATAGACAATATAAATAAATTGTTAAAAATTAACAAATTAAAATTAAACGAAAATAAGACTAAAATAATGGAAATAAATATGAACACTAACTTAACGCTTAAAATAAATTATGTACCAATAGAAAAAGTAAATAATATAAAATATCTGGGTTTTCTAATAGACAAAGACTTAAAATTAAAAGAAAAAAAAAAAAATAAAAAATAAATAAATAAATCTAATGATCAACCCGTATTTTGAATTTGGATCAACTGTGTTGTATATATGCTGCACAGAACAGCAAATAGCAAGATTCCAAAAGCTGCAGAATAAAGGCATGCGCTCTATACTTAAATACAATCGATTTACCCCAATAGAACATATGTTAGATACACTTAAGTGGCTTAATATACAACAAAGACTAGAGCTAAACATAATTAACTTTATTCAAAAAATTAAAATGGGAGATGCACCTGATTATTTAATTGAACAAATAATGTACATAGGAGAGGTTCAACCGTATAGCCTAAGGAACGCTCAAGATTTCAGATTACAACGAGCAGATAACAATACGATGAAAAGTTCTCTCTTTTATAAGGGATTAAATCTCTACAACATGATGCCAAATAATATTAAAAATGAAATACATAAATCTGAATGTATTTAGAAGTTGGTTGGTTGGTTGGTTGGTTTACGTGGTAGTTCACTACGTGCGAACACTGTATTTTTTATAAGAATTGTTTAATTTAAACCAGAGATTTAGATTTAAACTGTAAAATGAACATGAAATGTTCAGTATTTGAAATACTACTAAAGCTACGGTCACATATGGCAAATATTAGCTTCAAACATGTTTGCCCGCATTTGCCTTAAATATTTTCAAAATTTGTTTGATGGTCACACCAAGATCAAATATTTTACAAAATTTGTTTTCAAAAACAGCAGTGAAACAACTTCAAATAAAATTGTGGCAAACATGTTTTCCTTGTGGTCACATTTGAACAAATATTTGCTTTAGTAATTTATTTCATTAAACTGAAAAAAATGTAAATTTATTTTCTCATAAATAAATTCGATATGGAAGATTGTGATTGTTTATTTCATACATACATATCGTCACCAAAAATTCCCAAAGACGTAACCCTCATTATCATAATTTTACAGGAGAACCAAAACCAATTTCATCTGGAAATGTTCCAGTGGCATATGTCCTCATTGCAGACGATGCCCCCAAATATTTTAAAACCTTTTAATGCGCGGAATTTGAATGCTATCCAAAGAGTTTTCAATAGCGTTGAATTTGCTGACTATGAATTAGCAAAAACACACAAATTTCTGCTTAGCTTACACTAAAAACTTTGTTAGTGAGCAAGCAACAGCGCAAGCCAAACAAAACCAAAATAAAACTATTGACTGTAGCTTAACTATGTGATTTTATTTGCTGACACAGTCAGCCACAGCAATTCACTTTAAAAAATTTGCTGCTGCTTAAAACTTACAGTTTTTGAATTTTTCTTTAATGCTTTTGCTGAGCTAAAAACTGTGAACGTTTGTTCACTAATTTTTTCCATGAAAACAGCATTTTTTTTAATAAACGTACTGGCAATAATAAAATGTACTTTGTAAAATCATTATATAAATCCAACAACAAAAATTGATTATTCAGCCTCAAGAAAGCATATGCACCGTTTTTTCTATGAAAGTCTACAAATAATAACGCAAATTGTATGACAGCGCCACCTAGCGTTAGTTTTAGGTAAAACATAATATCAAAAATGGATTCCCCGACCCCATAAACATAAATATATCACATTTCTCCCGGATAGTAAAAATATATATCCATTATTTTATCAAAATTGTAATGAGTTTTTCTCGTTAGCCAGGGTTCCAAAATCACAAATTTTAAATGCTTGTAAAAAAAATTCTAGCACTGAACCAAAAAAATCCCTTGGAGGTTTTGTTATGGACAATGTCAGCTATCATTTGTATTTGGTCTCATCCCATTCGGATTCCAAAAGTTTGATTTTGTGTTACAGTGTAATTATTTGCTCGAATAAGTGGAAAATATCTGATTGAGCGTGGTCATATTATGTTCACATTAGAGACATTTTTATTTGCTACCAAACCAATGTATTTACTCAAAAACATGTTTGCACCAAACAAATGTTTCTTGGTCACATTACAGCAATGAAATATTTGCAACTTTTGGGCAAATGTTTCACAAATGTGACCGCAGCTTAATAAATAAATAAAAGTTTCTTTTAAAAATCAAAACAACAAACACATTTTTATAAAATAATTTATTAGAAAAAAATTACTACCATGAGATACATATTTCAATTACATTTCATATTACATTTTAATAAATAAGGTACATACGTAGATTAAATACATAGTATTAAATAGCATACATTTAAAATTGGTCGTTACTGAACAAAATTTCGATTTCTTGTTCATCATAATTTTCAAATGTACTTTAAGAAATTTTGTATGAAAATTTTCTCTAAAAGCATACTTCAAGTCTATTTTATTTTTTATAAAGTCTTTGTCGGATTGATGAAATCGATTCCATTTATTTAATTATTGACTTAAAGGAATATCAAAAAACTTAAAAGTTAAAAATATATTAAAAAACTTTTAGTCGTAATTTTTACTTATACATATGCACTAAGCTTTTAAATTCACCCAATAAGCACAAATTTTTTGTGAATAACAATATTGGAATTCCAGTGTGAATCCAAGCTTGAATTACATTTGAAATCCATCCTCTTTCCAGTCTGTTTGAAGTTTGCTAAAAAACAACATCAAATTTGTTTTAAGCATATGTTAATAATGGCACAGAGTTGATGCAAATCATTGGCGGCGGTGATGATAATGATTTTATAATTAAATTTCCAGAGAACAGGTTCGGTTCAACTGGAATCACACTGTTGTTAAGGCTGGAATTACACTGTAAATGCACTGTTTTGTTCGACTGTAATTCAATGGTTAATTTTGCTGGATTCGCTATTGAATTCAACTGTGTTTCAACTGTGTTTCAACTGTAATTCAACACTGGAAATTGTGACTGGATTTCAAATGTAATTCCACTTGAATTCCAGCCAAAATGCTTATTGGGCAGTATATATAAATATAATTGTACCTACATATGTATGTATGTATGTATGCCATAAATATTTGAATACAAAATGCGGTTGTTAATGTAATTTCAAATAAAGGCTTTCAAATTAATGCAGTTCAATCACATTATCAAAATGGCATAATATTTATTATTCTATTACGTTACAGGTCGAGAAGCTACTTAAAAATGGAGGTGCTCAATCTAAAATATTCCTTTCGGATTTGGTTACCCATCTTATTTGTGCTCCAAATTATACCGAAGAAGAGTTGGTTATGAATTTAGATCTTTATAGTGTAATTCCCGTTACCGAAAAATGGATTATACATAGTGCAAAGCTAGGACGCCTAGCTGCCACGAAGGCATTTGATCCCAGTGAGACACGGTTTATGAAAAACATTTCTGCTGTCATAGTTAATGTATCACCCAGTGATCGTAAACGTTTATATGCAATGTTGACTTATCATGGTGCGCAAGTAACATCCAATTTTAGTGGTAATAATACTCATTTAGTAGCTGGAATGGCAATGGGGCCGGTATATACGAAAGCAAGTGTTCTACCAAAGGGAAGCATGAATATAGTTACGCCCGATTGGGTTATAGAATGCCTGAGACAGAAAAAGTTATTGCCATGTGATATTTATCATCCACGTTTGCTGAAGGTAGTAGAGAGACCAAAATTAAGTCTGCCAATTATACCAGCTGCACCGACAACCACGGCCATGAATAATCCGCAAAAATCAATACAACATACACCACCGTCTTCAACACCACCAACATCACAACAACAGCAGCAGCAGCAGCAACTAACATCAGTTCAATCACAACCAACAGTCGAACAGACATTATCCAACATCTTAGGTTTCGATGACGATCCTTTACTGGATAAGGCAACGGAGTCATTATCATCCATTACATCTCTCGATGCTGCCCAAAGTATAGCTAATATAAAATCTCAATTGCAAGCAGCTGCTGTACAAATAACTGCCGCCAAAGATGTTAATACTGTAACCAGTTCAACCGCAACTACCTCCTCACCTGCATCATCATCCACACCCACTACACCCAAAAATGATTTACCAGGCACTTCAGCAACATCTTCACCATTTGCTGGAAATATTACAGCTATTGAGCCAACAACAGTAACATCTAATTTACAACAACAGCAGACTTTAACACAACAGCAAACTTTAACACAACAACATCAAACATTACCACAACAATCCCAAAATTTACCACAACAACAACAACAACAACAGCAAGCATTTACACAGCATCAACAGCAAATTTTACCGCAACAACAACATCAACATATGCAACAGCATCAACAGCAGCAACCGCAAATTGTTTTTGTTAGACCTAGAAGTTTAAATCAACAACAACTACAGCAACAACAACAACAGCAATTAATGTCTGGTACAGCTACAACTCAAAGTTTGGGCAATGTTTCTTCAGGACCACCGCAAATTATTTTGCAACAAAAAATCATACCAAATGTGGCCAATTTACAATTACAACAACAACAAACTCTCTCGCAGCTGCAACAGCAGCAGCAAAATATACAATTACAGCAACAACTGATGCAACAACCCAGAACACCACAAACCCCGACGTCCTCAAACACACCTATACTGGAATCGCGCACACCCACACCTACAGGCACACCACAGCCGCCAAGAACTCCACAGCCTAACAGTGGCAGACAGACGCCACAAGCTCCACGAACACCCACCAATACATCACAACCCCAACTGCAACAACAGCTACTAGGACAATCACCACAACATAATTCACAAACACAAATAATGTCACCATCACATCAAACATCTCACACCCCCCAACCACAGCCTAGTCCACAAGCTCAGCAAATTCAACAGACATCTCAAGCTCCACAGCAGCAGCAGCCAGCACCGCAACAACAACAGCAACAACAAACCATAACCATGTCACCACAAATGTTGCATCAGCACATTCTCAGACAGCAGCAAAATTTGCAGCAGCAGCAACAACAATTACAACAACAAATTCAAAATGGCCAGAGTTTATCGCCACATCAACAAGCCTTACAGCGACAAATACAACATCAACAACAGCAATTGATGCAGCAACAATTACAATTGCAACAGCAACAACAACAATTGCAGCAGCAGCAACAACAACAACAGCAGCAGCAGCAGCAACAATTGCAAATGCAACAGCAATCGCCTCGTATGCAGCAAAATCCCTCACCTGCTCCTCAGGCTCCTTCCCCCTCCTTGAGTAATACACCCAACAGTGGTAGTGGACATTCTCACGCTATGATGCCTCCACAGTCACCACGTCAATTACAATCCCCTGCACCTCAAATGACACCCCCACCGCCTCCTCAGTCTCCAGGAGCTGTTGGTATACAACAACAAAGTACTTTGTTGACTCAGCAACAATTAAGACAACAACTGCAACAGGTTAGACAGCCACAACAAAGACAACAACAGGTAAGTTTTAAGGAACATTTTTTTAATTTTATCAGAAGACATGAACATTTGAATTAGTTTTTAAACTACAACATTAATGCTGAAAATTATTAATTTAACACATGAAAAGTAGTGTTTGAAAAAAAAAATAAATCTTATATAATAATAATATGTTTGAATAATATTCAAATTACCACTTATACAAAAAAAAAAAAAAAAAAAAAAACTTAAACACATAAAAAATAAATAGAATTAAAAGAGTTTAAATAGAATTAATATTATGTATGATAGAATGTTACATATGTATGTAGATATATTACAAATTATAAAAATATTGTTCTAAAAATCGTTATTGTCATTCGATTTTAATATTAAAGAAACGGTTTAAAATACATATGAAATACTTTTAATTAATTCCAGTCACCCCAACACTTGTTGTCACCGCAACCTTTTCAACAGCCCCAAAGGGTACAGCTGCAAATGCAGCAGATGCAACAGCAACAACAGCAGCAACAACAACAATCCCCACAACATCGAGCCTCACCTTCGGCTCCTCCATCTCCACAATTACACCACCAACAACAATCTAAATTGATCTCAAATCAAAAGCCAATTGATCCAACAGATCCTGTACAGGTTGCACAAATACTAAGTCGTTCCGCTCCAAGTCCCAATCATGAATCATTAATAATGAGAACACAACAGTTAAAGCAACAGCAATTGCAGCAACAACAACAACAGCAGCAGCAGCAACAACAACAACAACAGCAACAAATGATTTCAAGCCCAGTAAGTCAACAAAGTGTTCAGCAACAGGGAAATGCTTCACAGAGGCAAGTTATAAACACTTCAACAGCTCAGGGACAACAGATTATACAGAGTCATATGATAAATATACATCAACAACAGCAGCAGCAACAACAACAGAAGCAACAAATGGTTCAATTACAGCAGCAGCAACAACAGCAAATTTTGCAGCAAAAAACTGGTTTAATATCGCCACAGCATCAACAACCAGCACAAATTCAACAGCAGGTTATTATACCACAACAGCAACAGATGCAACAGCAACAACAACAGCAGGCTCAGCAGCAGCAACAACAACAGCAGCAGCAGCAAACTTTGCAGCAATCCACACAGCAACAATTACAATTTTCCAGCCCCACTTCTTCCACTCAGCAACAGCAGCAGCAACAACATGCTCCTAACATAACTACTGTAACTGGGCCGGGAGGCGTAAGAATTATACAACAAACTATCCAAGCGCAACCTGGTTTTCCTTCTGCCCAACAACCACAACAGCAAACACAACAAATTCTGCAACAGCGTCAAAGTCAGTTGCAGCAACAACCACAAATTCAACAGCAAATTATAACACAACAACAGCTGCAAAGTCCCCAACAGCAACAACAGCAAACAGGACAATTGCAACAGGTACTTAATTCCAATGTGGGTGTCGCACAACCCCCGCAAACACCCAACAAACCGAAATATATAATCAGCCAGCAGCAATTTAATCAACTAACACCTCAGCAGCAGCAACAAATTTTACAACAAAATCAACAAAATCAAAACTTTTTCATTGTCAATCAGACTAATGTTACACAACAACAACAACAACAACAACAGCAGCAGCAACAACAACAGCAGCAGCAACATCAACAAGTTGGGCAACAACAAATCATACAACAAGTTGCACAAAATCCCAATCTTATCAAGCAACAACAACAACAACCACCACCACCTTTATATACTCAAAGACAACAACAACAACCACAAACCCAACAACAACAATTAGTCGATTTGGAGGGAAATTTACTACAATCTACTCAACAGCAGCAGCAGCAGCAGCAGCAACAACAGCAGCGAATTTTATTGCAGCAGCAACAGCAAACACCAAACAATGTTTCTCCACAACAACAGCAGCAGCAACAACAACAAATTGTAATTAATCAACAAGTTATCAACAATCCTCAGCGTTTGCAGTATTTGCAACAGCAACAGCAATTGCAGTTCCAACAAAAACAACAAATGCAACAGCAGCAACAATCCAATTCCATTGCTGTGGGTTCTCAGCAACAGCAACCAGTGCAACAGCAAATTGTACAACAGCAGATACTACAAAGTCCTCAACAACAACAAGGACAACAGCAACCACAACAACAAATAATCATACAACAAACTATACCACAGCAACTTGTGGCAGGACAACAGCAACAATCCCTATTGCAAAGTCCTCAACAGCAGCAGCAACAACAGCAAATACTTGTGCAACAGCAACAAAAACAATTACAAATGCAACATCAGCTAATAGATAGCCAACAGCAGCAACAACAACAACAACAGCAACAGATTATTTTACCACAACAGCAACAACAACCCTTACAGCAAACGGTTTTAATATCACAACAGCAATTAACACAACAAACACCAACACCACAATCTCCTCAGCAGCAGCAGCAGCAGTTAACACAACAGCATCAGCAACAAATAATAATACAGCAAGAATCGCCACAACAACAAGCACAGCCACAACAAACTCATTGGTCACCACAAAGTCCCGCACAACAGCAACAACAACAACAACAACAACAACAACAACAGCAACCAGGAACGCCCGGCTCTATTGCCGGACTGCAATCACCTCTACAAGGTCAACAACCCCAAATTCAACAAATCATCCCTCAACAACAACCACAGCAACAGCAGCCACAATTCATACGAACTGTACGCCCTGCAGGACAATGGCCACAGCAAGGTCTACCGCCCGGCACACCTCAGCCCCAACGACAACTCATACAACTAGATGATAAAACTCATGCTCATTTTATGTCATTGGATCCCATTAAGAGAGCTGAATACATTTCAAAGCTACAGCAATCTAAACAGCGCGTCATGGTTAGACAACAACATGTGGCATATCAGCCTAGACCGGGAGCTCCCAATGTTGTGGCCAGTGCTCTGGGTACAACACCTAGACCGGCAGGTCCGACAACTCAACACATTATAGTTCAAAGTCAAATGCCGGCTGGTCTGACCCAACAGCAACAAATGCAATGGTTGCAGCAACAGCAACGACAGGTTGTGGTCAGAACTGCGGCTAACCGTGCACCTGGTCTTACGCCCATCGCTCAACAACAGGTCATTGCTGGTGGCAAACCTGTCAGTATAACACAACAACAGTTACAGCAGCAACAGCACAATGTCCAACAACAAGTATTTAATACTAATGATCCCAATCAACAGATGTTGTTACAAAGACAACAATTAAGAGTACAATTACAGCAACAACAACAACAACAGCAGCAACAGCAACAGCAAATGTTGGCCCAGAAGCCTCAACAGACAGTGCAGGTTATTACTGGACCCGGCGGTCAAGTTATAGAACAACAAACAATAATACAAACACAACCAGCTGGGGCCCAGCAAATTGGTCAGACCATACAAGGACAACAAGGTAAGAAAGAAACTCAAATTTCGAAACGCATACAGAAACTAGCTTCCCCAAAGTTTTACAAAAATTCCTTTTTTTTTTTTTTTTTAATATTTTCATCATGTCCCATTATAATTTAATTTTAATATTAATGAAATCAAATAAATTTTTTTATCTTTAGCTGTTTTCTAGTTTTCTATTTTAATTTCTATTTTAAATAAGACAAATTGAATTATTCAAGTATTTAAATCTTGATATATTATTTAATTGCTGTTAAAAATACAACATAATCTTTATTTGTTAATAAATTTCATTCTTAAGGTTCGGGAAATATAATTACCGCTTTGGCACCTCAAACTGTTCTCATGCCAAATCAAGGTACCGCAATGGATGGCCAACAACTTCAACAGCAGCAACAACAACAACAGACTGGAAATATGCAACAAACTCAACAGCAAATGAATTTGAAAACAAAAACTGCCCTCGCCAATATGCTAAGCAATCGTTTGGGCGGCACTGTGGGTGGCAATAATGCCATGCAAATGCAAACACAAATTGCAGGGGTGCAGCAGCAGCCCTTAGTGCAGCAACAAATACAAATGCAAGATCCTAACCAGCAGCAGCAACAAAATGTGCCGCAACAACCACAAATAATACAACAAACACAAGTGGTAGTGGCTGGTCCCCAACAGTTGCAGCAGCAACAACAGCCGCAACAGCAAATTATAATGGGTCAACAACAGCAGCAATTACACCAACAGGGTGTATTGAATACAATCCAAACTCAGCAGCAGCAGGTTGTAGAGGCCAGTGCTGCTGGCACGTTACGTATGATGACCCAGCAGCATAATGCTGCCAATTTGCAACAGCCTACAAATCAAGTTGGGACTACGCCTGCTGGCGCTACTGTTTCTAGTGTTGTTGGAGTTCCCAGAACTCAGCAGGAGCTTTTGCTTCTGCAACAACAACAGCAGCAACAGCAGCAACAACAAATGCGTAGACCCATTTTACAGACCCAGATGTCGGCAACAGGTCCAGTAGCTGTTAACAATATTATTACCGCTGGTGTACCGCCACAACAAGCTGTGCAACAACAGCAACAGCAAGTTGTGCAGCAGCAACAACAAATTGTTCAACAACAATTGGTAGTTGCTGCTGCCACCCCTGGTAGTGGTGGTGCAATTCAGCAGCAAGTGGTAGCAGCTCCTGGAACTGCTGTACCCGCTGGCGTTATGACTACTGGCTATATACAACAAGGCCGAGTTACCCAACTGCCCATGCCTCCGCGTCCTCAATTCTATGGTCATAATCCGAATTTAAAACTGCCACCCGACCTCTTCCTGGTCGGTTGCACTTTCTACATTGTTGAAGAATATGAAGAAACCGATGGTGAAGAATTGCCCATTTGGATGGAAACAATACGACAATTTGGCGGCGATATCGAAAAGAACTATTGTCCCCGAGTCACTCATGTACTGTGTCGCACTCAACGGCACGGCGTCGTTATGCAGGCCCTCAGAGATGCCAAACGTTGCATTACCGCGTACTGGCTAAGTGATATTTGTTTGAAAAAACAACTACTGCCTCCCTGGCAGCCATTACATCTACCTTTCCCCTCACAGTTTGGCTATCAGAAACCGTTGGAACGGCACATTATAGCTGCAAATGGCTACGAGCCCGAAGAGGAACATCGCATTAAACAAATGGTACAAGAATGTGGCGCGATTTACACATCATATCTATCGAAATTACACACAGTTTTGGTGTGTAAAAAACTGGAAGGTGAAATGTTCAGTGCTGCCAAAGAATGGAATATACCCATTGTCAACTCTTTGTGGCTAAGTGATATAACAATTGGAAATTTAAGTTCAATGTCTCAATATGACAATCAAAAGTATCAGCAGTATAGTATAACAGCGCCATTCCGTATTGATTGTGGTTTGGTACCACACTTGATGGGTAAGTGATAGAAATTTTGGTTCTAATTATTGTTGACATTTTCTGTTCAAAACTGCTCTAGCATAACATAGGTTACAAATATATTCAAAATAGACATTGTTGTAAAATTTATATTAGAATATCTCTATTAAAAATCATTCAAATAGTACAAACATAGACTCAGCTCTTAAAAATAATCATTTTTTAATCATAATCATTTACAATTAAACTAATAATCGAAAACATTTGTTGTTACAATAAAAAAAAAATGGGATTTTTGTTTAATTTATTAAATTTTTTTTTAAATTCTAATTCTTAATATTCTTCAGCTGCTTGGAAGGCACCCATCAATCTTACACAAGATGCTCATGAGCGTGTTAAGCGATATTTGGCAGATCCCTACTATGAGAAGGCTAAAAGACAAAAGATTTCACCCTACCAAGAAGAAATACCCGAAACAATAGTCTGTGTGGAATATCCACAAACAGCTAAACCACCGAAAGTATTATTTTCACAAGTTGCTGATCCCGAATCACTTAAAAGGGCTGTACTGTAAGTAGGACATCATTAAAAATACTTTTAACAAACTAATGAAAAATCCTCACTCCTCAGATCGCTTGGCGGTATTGTGGTCGACAATCCCATGGATGCTACTTACTTGGTAATGACTTGTGAAAGTCGTACCTGCAAACTAATACAGGCAGTATGCCATGTTGATTATGTACTTAAATCCCAGTGGGTTGTGGAGAGTGCTAAGGCTGGCAAATTCTTACCACCTGAAAACTATAAAATACAATATATACCAGTGGATGAAAATCTTAAATTTCACCTGGACACTGTCTTGCAATCTAACGCGCGTTCCACATTATTTGCCGGACGTTATTTCTATGTTACACCCGATATTTTCCCGGCACGTTCAGAAGTTGTACGTATGATTGAATCATCGGGCGGTAAAGTTGAAGAGAAACGACGTTCCTCCCAGGCTATAGCGGAAATTCACAATCAATCGCCACAATCCTATATAATAGTTACATGTCCCAATGACATGCATTTATGTGTGGATCTAACACGTTTTGGCAATCCCAAATGTCCCATAGTTTCCACAGAATTTGTTATGACTTCTATACTTAAACAAAGTCTTGAAATAGAACCTCATATTATACCATATCTATACAATAACAATAATATTATTTATGGCAGTGGGTCAAATAAAACAACCCCCAAATAGCCTTTACTTCTACCCTTACAAGAAGATACACAGTTTGAGTTTGAAACCATAACCGAGTTATTTTTGCAAAAATATTTAGATTTGGAACCTTTAATGGAAACATTTTATTCATAAAGAATAAAACCGTCATTCATTTAAATGTAATGAAATTTAGTTACTAATACCATTTATTGATTTTTATAACTTTAGCAAAATTTTGAAGAAAAATTCTTATTTAAAATAATAAAACCATTTCTAATTTTGTAAGTGTCATGTATTATATGTACAGTTTTCATTTTCATTTTTGCATATTCATAAAAACCATTTCTAAGTCCTGTACATATTTAAATTCATTAACAAATTTAAATTTAATAATATATAAAATAGTTTGTGCTTAAGGTAAATTAAATCTCTGAAATTTTACGTATATTATTTTTTAAACGTGTAAAGAAAAACACTAGAATTAAATTTAAGTTAAAGATTTTGAAAGCATAGTTTTCATAAAATATACTAGCATACAAACATACATACATATAAACACTATATAAAGGCTTATTTATATTTTTGTATACGATTATAGAAATAGTTTTAGACCTTTAAAAGTAAATTATAGTTACATATTTAATTTGTAAGTGAATTTTTATAAATGTAACTTCCAAAAAATAAAAACTCTGAGAAACATTGCATTCATATAAAATAAAAAACAAATGAATATTTATTTAATAGTGATAAAAATTAAAGCTACACGATTTTCTAAAGAATTTTCTTTTACAACATCTTCCTTAAAATCCACGGGAGTTTTTTCCCATTTTATTTTTTTAACATTGAATTTGAATAGGAAAAATGGGAAAAGGGAAAAAACTCCCACGGAATATATTAAAACTAAAAAGAAATGCTCGTATTTCACGTCACAGCAGTCAATTCTACTGTGCCGATAGCTCAATGCAGCGATGTTGGTTTTCGGTTTTCTTGTTTTCTACTTCTAACAATATTTTCTATTAAATTGGGAGTCCGATTTTGTAACGTCCAAATAAAAATGTTCAATGAGCATGATGAACGACACATTTTAAGAGAAATAAGGGCAATTCCAAGGCAATTAGCTTCACAACTGGCCTCCGAAGTCGAAGTTGACCTGGGCAAACAATGTTGCGTTCAAACTGTTCGTCGTGTCTTGCGCCAACATGATTTTAATGGTCTGCATTTTGGAATTCGGTCATATTCGCAATGAAAACTAAGTTTAACATATTCGGTTCAGGGTTATTTTGTACTTCGATTCGAAAAGAAAATCGTTCGAATTTTTAGACTTTTTACATTGTTTTTTACATTCTTAAACGATTTCCTTATTTCTCCAGTTAATCGATTAACTAGCTCTTGTAACCCAGTTACCAACCAACACAAAGGAACCGCCGATGTAGTTCCAGTTACCACGAACCTCCTCCAAACAACGGGTTCTTTTCTGTTTTCTTGTAACGAAGGACAGCTTATTTATACTTTGCAGCAGGTGATTTTTTATTTTGTTGCGACTCTCTTCTAAGATTCCTTTTATCGTGAAACAATCGTTTAATATCTAAATTGGAAATATGCATATTTGGTTTTGTAATAATTTTAATATTTAAATGCTACAGAGCCAAAGTAATTAATGACGAAGTCATTGATGCATTCGCTTATGCTTCTCACACTCGATATTTAGATTTGTATGTAAGTATGCATATGACTTGTATTTAAGCCAATTTGTTTTGTAAAACTGAATACTTGTAATATATTTTTGTGTATTATTCCCATGTTTCAGAAGATATTAAATTTAACATTGATAACAAATCACAATGGACCGTATTGGTCTCTGGGTGATAGTGTGGGGACAACCTCACACCGGCCTTCTAACCTAACATTGATAACAAACCTTTTTAGAAATTACATATTGTCATTGAAAATTGTATTTTGTTGAACATTTTGTAAATGATTCTAAACCATGTATGTATGTAGGTATTAGAGCCGTTAGTAGAAGAGTGAAAATCCTTGGTGGTTAATGGTAAAACAGTTATAAATAATAAACCAAGATCATTTTATTAAATTTATATATATTTGTTAACCTCTTATATTTATTGCTTAATTTTGCAAATACATATATTTTTACATCAATACAAATTTCCCAAATTAATTTTGAAAACTTTTTAATCTAAATACAAATTTTAAATACATACTTTGTTTTAATTATATCTAATTGTGTATAAAAATATTAAATACTTTATTTTAGTTTTTTTAAACACTTAGTGAAACTAAGAGCATGCCTGCATTCATGGCAATGAAAAAAAAGCCCATTACCAAATTTTCCTTACATCGAATTAAATATATCTCAATTATTTAAACAAGACCATTTAAACTTAATAGCTAGTTTTAAGAATATTATTTCTTTAAACTTATTGATTAGGAAATTTATGTGGACCACAAATAGAAGTATGTCGACTGCCAGTGTGGAATGTAATCACGCAAGGGACCAGCCACCATTTTAACAATAGGTACATGATTGGTTACAAAACCTAATATGCGATCTAACCGTGATTGAGTGAATTTCTCATAGAAGGGTGTTCTCATTAGATATAATAGCAGATTAATACAACGATGTGATAAGATAAGCTGTTGCTGCTTAGACATTAGATGACGATTTCTACGATACATATTAATACTTGCCATATCGATGGCCAACGAAACCACAACCTGTTTCCATGATTTTTCTCCGAAAACTCCCATGGAAGCCAAATGCATCAATGGCTTAGCAATGTATATGTATTCAGCTTGCAATAGAATTTTGGGCACTTGAGATTTTTGCATGGTTTCTATCTCATCATTAAGTTTGAATGAACGGTAATGTAAGGGTGGTGCTCCTTCCACTTTTCTTACTACACGACCAGACCTTTTCAATTTAAATGTAAATTTATGTTCTTCTAAAGAGTTTTTATTGTCAGGTTGTTGACAACCACCTCTTAGCCGGTTGGCTTTATTGGCATTCTTTAAAGCTCTTCTGTTTAGGGCCGGCATAGCAGGTGAAGTGATGATTTGTTCAGTGGAATGTTTTAATATAAAAAATCGACCCGCTGCTTTGAGAACTTGCAAGCCGGCGATAAACACCCATCTACCTTTGTTGCCGAAAAGCCTTTTGGCTGATATTTCTATAAAAACTTCACAGTATTCGAGAGTAGTCAACATGACCTTTAGACGGTAACAAAAACTATTTGAAGCCGGTTCAATTTCACCTGGCACCTTATCACCCTTTTCTTTGCGGTTTTTGGCTATAATGCGGTCATTATATAAAACCAATAGATTCGACATGGAATATATTAGTTCGGTTACTACGGTTGAATCGGAAATACGTCCTAAAATAAGAAATATATTAAAAAAATTTTTTTTGTGTATGTACATACATATGTATGTAGTTTAATTTTTTGCACCCACCTGCTATAAAATACGATAACCATTTTGCAGTAGTTTCCACATCACACACTGTATCGGGATTCTTTGCTACCCATGTTTCATAGGCCTTTACTATTTGCTTTAGATTATTCATTTTTATTTAAAATGGATAATTATCGCTTAAATGTACGTTTTCACTTTATAAAGAATAACATAGGGAATGAATCCTAAAACAGCTGGAGAACAGTGTTGTTCATCATTAAAAAAAAAACAAACAACAGAAATGTAAAAGTGGATATGATCATACTTTGGAAGAAAATATTAAGTCCGTTTAAATTGTCTCGGTCTAATAAATACTTGCTTTTATTATTGATGTTGGTTAAAGAAACTTTGCCATTAATCAAGATTATCGAAAGAGTATATATTTTAATAATCTCTTAATTATAAACCTACATTAAAAATGTTGTATGCTCTTTCTAGTTTTGGTGTTATAGAACTATAAAGTCTTTATGTAATAGATTTTTTAACAAGAAATATGTTTTCTAATAGATCAAGCAATTTAATACTAAAGTATTTTCTTTTGTGGGGTTCTGTTAAAGATAAAGTCCATACAGAGCCAATCGAATCAATAACAGCCTCTTTCCAATATAATCAACATATAAATGATTTGTACATTAATTCTTTGTTTTATTTTGAAAAAACAAAGTTCTTGTTGAAAACTGCGTTATAAATCACTTGCTACATTGTCTATCGTTTTATAAAGTTCAATTTAAAGAAGCTGCTCGAACATCAGTCGATTCTTTTAGAGTGCTGTAAATTGGCATCACTTATTAATACAAGCAACATTGTGTTGTTAGAGAAATTTACACCGCCCAAAAAACGAAGTCGATATAGAATTAACGGCGGCAACAACAAGTCTAGCACACGGCGGGCCGTGGCATTAGCTAAAAGTCGACTAAACCTGGAACCAGATTGTTATAAAAATCAAAATAATGAAATGTTTAAATGAGTTGTAAACAAAAAGAAATATGATGCCAACCATGGTGCAACTATACAAGGTGAGTGCAGTAGCCCAGCTGACTGACTTTGTTTGCAATTTACTTATGTCAAAAGTAATACTATTTCAAGTATTTTTGAGAGTAGTACACTATTTTACACAAACAAAATGCCTGTTGTTTCTGTTTTGTGTTGTATTTGTTGTCGATTTGCACTCACCTTGTATAGTTGCACCATGATGCCAACATTATAACTAAAAAAATTTTAAATAAAAAATTGCTTAGCTGTTCACATGGTGAAATTAAATACTAGGTGACAGCATTGCTACAACAATTACAACAAGGCAAGAACAACAGGCATTTTTCTATATGTAAAAACCTTCGTCACTGTCAAAAAGTTTTTTTTTATATAACTTTTTGACATTTTCAATTTCACCATGAATAATCAGCTGGCGCTACGCTGTCACCTAGTATTTAAATTCACCTTGGCTGTTCATGTCGACTTAAGAATTTAAAAGAAAATTTCATTCTACTCAAACGTCTGTTTATGCGTTTCAAAATCTACTGATGGCGGCACCCAACCGACTCTGGGATGATTGACTTTGTTGTCGGTTAATGCAATTGGCGGAAAAACAACGAAACAAAATAAGAAAATGAAAACAAAACAATTTTAGGCAGGTGATGAAAGGAAAAACAAGAAAACAAAGCAAAGGAAAATTCCTGCAGGAAAATCAACATTTGTACAACATACGACTCAAACAGGATACAGAAAAACTGTACCAGCTGCTTTTGGCAGCAAGCATATAGATATTAAATTACGCAGTATTAGATAAACACTAAACAAGCAGTAAGGTCCCGCATTAAGACAATATGAATAAATATTATTTACAATATTTTTTTACAGTTTGACGCAAAATAGTTTGGATATAAAATGACTACGCCACAGAATACGAGAATAGCATTAGCTGATCGTTTGGAGGCCTTGAGAGTGGCCACCACACCAACCAATACAAATAGACCAGATGATCCAACGCCAGCATCAATATTTGCCTCATCCTTAATGGACAATAACACAAATGTAGCCTTGGCACAAGATATTCAAAATCTAATACCCTCACCAGATGAATTGATAATAAGACAACGCGGAAGACGGCGTCCGCTAATGGAATGGACACCGGAACAGGCCGCCGCTACAACAAATTCAGCTATGCGCAATCCCTTTCAAAGAACACCTACTAAAATGCCTTTAAATACTAATATGATTTTAAGAAGTTCACCACGAAAACGTTTAACTATGGGCAGTACCCCACCAGAGCCTGTCTTGAGTTTTGGCGGCAACATGAATTCACCAACAAAACTTACAGCCAAACAACAATTGTGGCCAGGAACGCCGCTTGTCAAAAGATCACGTTTGTGTGATGATGAAAAACCAATAGCTCAGCTAAGTGAGGAATTACCTTTGGCCACTTTACTGCAGGGTTTGTCACAGCAACAGTTAATAGAGTTGATAGTGAGTAAATTGGTGGCGGGCAATCCAAAAGCGGAGGCAGAACTAAGAGCTCAATTGCCAACACCAGATATAGAGTAAGTAGGACTTTTGTTTGTTTACAAGGAAACTTTTAAATTAAAATGAAACTTTCCTTTACAGAACTATGGAGCAGGAACTCATACATGCAAAACGCATGATCTTTAAATCTCTGCCCACCTCACGTTTGTGCAAAAAGACCGATAGTACGGCTTATACGCGGGCATCTTTACATCTCAATGAATTCAAACGTTTAGTTACTCAACATACTAAACAACTGCACGATTCTTCTCATTGGGATGCTTTGCTCGATTATGTGTTTATGGCCTGGCCATGTGTAAAAGCAACACCCAATTGGGACAATACCACCCACAATACGATACGCAGACAATGCTTTAAATTGCTAACCTGCAGTTGTATAGCGGCAGTTAAATGTGGCGGTACACGATTGGGTTTATCACGTCTGAACACTCTGGAGCACAGTTTACGTGAATGGTCACAAGATTACGAAGATGTTTTGTCATGTATTAATACTCTAAATAAGGCTTTGTCAAAGGGTCGCACAAGTCTTTAATTAAACAATTTGTATATTGATTGAAAAAGCAGTTATTTCTTTAAATTTAAAATTACATATACACAATACATACTTTATTACTTTAGAAGATTAACTAAAACTTAATGTTTAAGTATAAGTTGTACTCACCATAATTAGCTTTTAAGTTATAAACAACATATTTTTTAAAAGTACTATTTTAATGTTTAAATTTTATAATAAGTGTGTTCCTTTACTGGTCAGTATATTTTATTTAAGGCTGTTTTAGTTTAGGAACACATCATATCACAAGAAATTGTTATTATATTCAAATTTTACTTTTTATACGGTATTTGCCATATATATATATTTTTAAACAATTGTATTGAAAACATTTTATAAAATGCAATAATTAAGCAATACGTTTATGTTAATGCTTTTGTTTACCCATACCAAATTCGTTATTCCAAATTTCTTTATATTTTATGTTGTTTTTGGATACCAAAATTATTTTATTTTTGTTTAAATTTTAATCGAACAAATTTTTAATCTAAATTTAAAAAAAAATAAATTATAAATATAAATTATTTTTTTTAAATTTTATTTTTTTTTATGATTTTTTTAATGTGAAATAAATTTTGTAATTATATTTTCTATACACCACATGCACAATAAATCTATTTTTAATAAAAATTCAAAAGTGTTTGTTTTATTTTAAAGAAAATATTTGTGATGTATGCGAAACATTGTTACATTGAAAAAATTTAGCACTTATATTTTCTTCTGTAGAACATTTTAGTACTTAATTTTTCAAGTTTTAGCGTATGTATTTTGAAATTAATTTTCTGGCAACACTGATCTATACATACACAGACTCACTTATTTGTAATTAAATGAGAGTGATTTGTGCAGCATACTTTACGGTGGTATATTATATAGAAATTACCAAGGACTCAAATTTTGTATGGGATTTCGGAAAAACTTTTGTCCTATCAAAATTCTGAGTCCATATTCGGATTCAGCGTGTGGGTTCACGGTAAATAGGTGTTTCCAGCCCAATCGGACGGCAAATTTAGAAGAAAAATACAAAAAACATAAAATCTTTTATTAATAGAAAATTCATTTTAAACATCTATACATACACAGACTCTCATTTATTTGTAATAAAATGAGAGTGATTTGTACAGCATACTTTACGGTGGTATATTATATGGAAATTACCTAGGACTCAAATTTTGTATGGGATTTCGGAAAAAATTTTGTCCTATCAAAATTCTGAGTCCATATTCGGATTTAGCGTGTGGGTTCACGGTAAATAGGTGTTTTCAGCCCAATCGGACGGCAAATTTAGAAGAAAAATGCAAAAAACAAAATCTTTTATTAATAAAAAATTCATTTTAAACATCTATACATACACAGACTCTCATTTATTTGTAATTAAATGAGATTGATTTGTACAGCATTCTTTACGGTGGTATATTATATGGAAATTACCTAACACTCAAATTTTGTATGGGATTTCGGAAAAAATTTTGTCCTATCAAAATTCTGAGTCCATATTCGGATTCAGCGTGTGGGTTTACGGTGAATAGGTGTTTCCAGCCCAATCGGACGGTAAATTTAGGAGCAAAATGCAAAAAACATAAAATCTTTTATTAATAGAAAATTCATTTTAAACATCTATACATACACAGACTCTCGTTTATTTGTAATTAAATGAGAGTGATTTGTACAGCATACTTTACGGTGGTATATTATATAGAAATTACCTAGGACTCAAATTTTGTATGGGATTTCGGAAAAAATTTTGTCCTATCAAAATTCTGAGTCCATATTCGGATTCAGCGTGTGGGTTTACGGTGAATAGGTGTTTCCAGCCCAATCGGACGGTAAATTTAGAAGAAAAATGCAAAAAACATAAAATCTTTTATTAATAAAAATTCATTTTAAACATCTATACATACACAGACTCTCATTTATTTGTAATTAAATGAGATTGATTTGTACAGCATACTTTACGGTGGTATATTATATGGAAATTACCTAACACTCAAATTTTGTATGGGATTTCGGAAAAAATTTTGTCCTATCAAAATTCTGAGTCCATATTCGGATTCAGCGTGTGGGTTCACGGTGAATAGGTGTTTCCAGCCCAATCGGACGGCAAATTTAGAAGAAAAATGCAAAAAACATAAAATCTTTTATTAACAGAAAATTCATTTTAAACATCTATACATACACAGACTCTCATTTATTTGTAATAAAATGAGAGTGATTTGTACAGCATACTTTACGGTGGTATATTATATGGAAATTACCTAGGACTCAAATTTTGTATGGGATTTCGGAAAAAATTTTGTCCTATCAAAATTCTGAGTCCATATTCGGATTCAGCGTGTGGGTTCACGGTAAATAGGTGTTTTCAGCCCAATCGGACGGCAAATTTAGAAGAAAAATCCAAAAAACATAAAATCTTTTATTAATAAAAAATTCATTTTAAACATCATCTATACATACACAGACTCTCATTTATTTGTAATTAAATGAGATTGATTTGTACAGCATACTTTACGGTGGTATATTATATAGAAATTACCTAGGACTCAAATTTTGTATGGGATTTCGGAAAAAATTTTGTCCTATCAAAATTCTGAGTCCATATTCGGATTCAGCGTGTGGGTTTACGGTGAATAGGTGTTTCCAGCCCAATCGGACGGTAAATTTAGAAGAAAAATGCAAAAAACATAAAATCTTTTATTAATAAAAAATTCATTTTAATCATCTATACATACACAGACTCTCATTTATTTGTAATTATATGAGATTGATTTGTACAGCATACTTTACGGTGGTATATTATATAGAAATTACCTAGGACTCAAATTTTGTATGGGATTTCGGAAAAAATTTTGTCCTATCAAAATTCTGAGTCCATATTCGGATTCAGCGTGTGGGTTCACGGTGAATAGGTGTTTCCAGCCCAATCGGACGGCAAATTTAGGAGAAAAATGCAAAAAACATAAAATCTTTTATTAATAGAAAATTCATTTTAAACATCTATACATACACAGACTCTCATTTATTTGTAATTATATGAGATTGATTTGTACAGCATTCTTTACGGTTATATAGAAATTACCTAGGACTCAAATTTTGTATGGGATTTCGGAAAAAATTTTGTCCTATCAAAATTCTGAGTCCATATTCGGATTCAGCGTGTGGGTTCACGGTGAATAGGTGTTTCCAGCCCAATCGGACGGCAAATTTAGGAGAAAAATGCAAAAAAACATAAAAAATCTTTTATTAATAGAAAATTCATTTTAAACATCTATACATACACAGACTCTCATTTATTTGTAATTAAATGAGAGTGATTTGTACAGCATACTTTACGGTGGTATATTATATAGAAATTACCTAGGACTCAAATTTTGTATGGGATTTCGGAAAAAAAATTTTCCTATCACAATTCTGAGTCCATATTCGGATTCAGCGTGTGGGTTCACGGTGAATAGGTGTTTCCAGCCCAATCGGACGGCAAATTTAGGAGAAAACTGCGAAAAACATAAAATCTTTTATTAATAGAAAATTCATTTTAAACATCTATACATACACAGACTCTCATTTATTTGAATTTAAATGAAATATTAGACCTCTGCTGTAAAAGGGAACAAAATAATAAGAAATTTTCTTTCTAATAACATTTTATCGAATTTTATTAAAAACTGAAACTGAATAAATAAATTTACTAACTAGTATTTATTTTAAGATTCTAAAATAGTTAAACAAAACAACCTTTCGCTAGATTGGAACAGACCAAATATTTTTTTAAACTTTATTAAAGTAAAAACAAGTAAGGAAATATATTCGCTCAAGCACGGCCATATGATACTTTAAACCTAGTATATGTGTAAAAACGGGTTTCGTTAAATGGACCGATTACCCAAAAATTGTTGTGTTAAATTTGGTCTCGAAATAAATATTTTTAAAAGATTTATGGTAACATGATGAAGGGATTTTTAAAAGTGGTCTTATTATAAACCAACCGTTTTAAAATTAGGGGTCATTATATATGACATATGAAACAGTATATGAATGTACATATATACATATGTACATATAAATGAAACTTATTTGTGTTAAATTTTTTTTGTATAACCAAATTTTTAGGAGATTTATGGTCGTTAAAACCGATTTTCGGAAGTGGACCTTATATAGGAGCTATGACTAATTACATACCGATCATCATAAAATTGGGCCGAATGATTTGTGTATGTGTATATGAAACATATTTTTGTGGAATATTATTTCGACACCAACATTTTTTAAAAGAGATGCTTTTTATAGTGATTTTCGGAAGTGTTTCTTATATGGAAGCTATGGCTAATTATGGACCGATCTGCACAGAACTTGTAGATGTGATTAGGTTTCATATACCATTTATTTGTGGCGAAATTTGTTTGGATATGTATATAAATCAAACATTTACAACCGACAAGCCCCTATTTCAGAAGGACATTTGTATGGGGACTAGGTCAAATAATAAACCGATTTTAAACAATTTCCATCCCAACCGTTGTGGGGCCGAAAAAATATTATGTGCCAAATTTGATGGAAATATATATTTTAAATCATTTCAAATAGTCGTACACTACCTATTACACGGTAAAAAAAAATCGCCAATCAAGATGACAGATATTTTCCATATTCTAAAGGTTTTACTTAAAACATTTCATGCACTAAGAACATTTTCAAAATTTGTTCTAAAATAACTTGTTCTATAATCACATTCTTCAGACGATTTCACATTCTTTAATAACAGTTTTGGAACAAGTGATGTCGCAATTACTTCTAGAACCAGTTCTGTAGAAGACTATTGTGATTCTAAAGTACTTCTAAAGTGTTTTTAAGTTAACAATTCTTTGTGTCTAGTTATACACACATTGGTTCTAGCCAGACTAGTTTTATAGATCACTTATTAGCTGCTTAACAACTTTATAAAAAAAACATCATCTTCTCCATATTCATTTAAAAAACTGGTTCCAGAACTGTTGCAAAAAACGTGTGCTACTTCTGTAACGATTCTTTAGAACCAGTTTAATGCTTTATATTTGTATTCTACAACTAGTAGTAGAACTTATACAGTTTTCTGAGAATATATGTATGTATATTGAAATTCTTGAGAAAATCTAAAATAATTATAAAAATAAATTGTTAATTTGTTCTTTAAACACATTTTATTGGAAACCATATTTGGTATATTCATTTATTTATTTTTTGTTAAATATTCGAGATTTTTCTTTTTGTACAATTGCTATTTGTTGCTTAATATTATATACCATTAATATATATATTTATATATACTATATATATATGTATATATATAACAGAGTTACAGATTATATCAATTAAATTGATAGGTGTATTATAATTAAGTAGTTTTCTTAAAATTCTTTGATTTAAGTTGTTTGTATAATAATAATAATATTAAAATAAAACTTTTAAATTTAATATGGACACAGCTGAGGAATAATATAATTAATACAATTTAATAATTACTTTATATAGTTTAACATATTTATATGGGCTTTTATGGTATAAACTAGTTACTTATTAGTTTACTTATAAATAAAAAGGGATACTCACAGTTAGAATAAGAATATTTTTCAATTCTGTATTACGGTTTTAGTGATTTGATTTTAAATAGAATTAATAAAATCGCAGCTGTTGTTATATTATTATATACATACATATGTATGTATGTATATTTGTTTGAAAAATCTTATATTTAACTGTGATTAGCCTTAACTGAGGTTTATTTAACTTACATACATCTAATGCATCTATGACTAAATAACACTCATATTATTTATGTTGATAATTAATATTAAAATAGAAAAACAAACAAAAAAAGAATAAAATAGACAACAATAAAGATTATATCGTTTTGTTATTAAAATATGAGATTCTTTAGTTATACGATCGCCTAATAAGAAGATACAGCAAGGAGATAAGGGCCATTACATAATAGTTATGAAACAATGTTTTACTGTAGACAGTAGATCCAGCTGATATATGACGCCCTGCAATGAAAATAGGTACATACATAAGTATTTAAAATTAGTAATTAAAAAAGTATAGGTATGTATGTATGTAAAATGCATCTCGGTCGGTTTTCATTATTATTTTTAGCTAAAACACATTTTAATTGCATGAAACGATTTCAATTATTTTGAAATATTAAAATTTATCATTTTTTTTAGTTGATATGTATGTACATATACATATTTATGTATGTGCACTTCATTATTTGTAAACGATTAATACTTTTGTTATTAAAGAAACTTACTTACTTCCACTGCTCATTTTGCTAAAACTGAAATGTGACTGAAGAATTTCACAATAATTCAAGCAATGGTAAATCAAACAAAAGAGAAATGTCAGAAGCAAATATAAAAAAACAATCAGCACAATCGATACATGCCAGTCTATTTCAAATTGGGTGAACAGATGCAAAAATATTGAAACCGAAACACTCCCGCACAATCAATGCATCACGGTCTGCAAGGGTTAAGCACGTCACGAATTTTAAGGTTTTAGAAACACCAAAAATAATATGTACAGTTGAGTGTATCGAAAAAAAAGTTCGCAGTACACCACCGAGAATATGAAGTATTGTTGCAAGACAATTTCGAAAAAAGTTCAGTAGGAACTGAGATCTGGTGAGTAAATACTAAAACGGGATATTTGAGGTAAATGCAAGATAATAACATCGATAGATCTCCTCAAGACAAAAACATCCATATATCACACTTTGAGATCGGACTATAAATGCCGAAGATATAACAAAAAATGTATTTTGGCGACCCCTACTTTCGGCAAAACACAAAAAAAATTTTTTTTTTTCGAAATTGTCTTGCACCAATACTTCATATTCGGTGGTGTACCACGAACTTTTTTTTTTGCATGTAAGGCGAGATACTCTAATGTACAGTATTGTTAAATTCAATGATCTGGACGGCCAATTAACAGATAAATTTCGTGAAATTGTGCGTTCGGGAAATTTGGTTTGAAATAAATTGAAAAAAATTCGGTGATGTGATCGCATTTGTTGTATTTGTGAAAACAGATTTTTTTTTCAAAATATAGTCAAGGCTAAACAAAATCACTTTGCAATTAAACTAGCAAACATTTGAATATTCTTTCCATCATCTGCCGCAATTAAGGCAATAAACAAAATATATATATGCTATTAATTTCCCGTTAAAATCGTTAAACACCTTTATGATATATGGTGGCACAAGAGATTCATTTAACACCCGCTATCTAATTAAATTTTATTAAATACACATGATTTAAAAGCGGATGAAAAACACTCTATGTTCTAAAAGAGTTCATGTATCATTTTATCTCTATGTTAATTTAAAGCATGTGCTAACAGCAAAGTAGGCACTCATAGTAAAATACATAAAAATTTAAATCCAAAAAAATAAATTAACTATTTAAAATATACAACAATAAAATATTATAATTTTTGCTTTCAAGTTGAAAGTATATTTACTTCAATTAACAATTTTAAAATAAATAAATAAAACTTATAAAATTTTATAAAAAAAAACTATAACAAAATAAATAAAATTTGAACAAATTTCAGATGATTTGTTTTTGTTTTCTTTAAAATATAGAATAAAATAGAGCAGATTATTCAAAACAAACAGATTAACAAAATTAGTATTAAACCAATGCTGATTTTAACTTTTATGTAAAAGCAGTACAATTGCGACTTTATAAAGAGCCACGATTAAATCTGAATACTTTAGAAAAAACATGATTAAAGCTGAACTAAGACTTTTTAAAAAAAAACACGATTAAAGCTGAACTAAGACTTTAGAAAAACCTCGACTAAAGCTAAACTAAGACTACGTAAAGAGCAACGATTGAAGCTAAACTAAGACTGTAGAAAAAAAGAGCCACGATTAAATCTAACTTAGAACTATATAAAGAGTCTCGAATAGGTAATAAACATATTAGTTTTATAAATTGATTTTTTGTTAAAAATTTCCAAATTGCCGATCATGGTGTAACTATACAAGGTGAGTGCAGTAGCACAGCTGACTGACTTTGTTTACAATTTACTTGTGTCAAAAGTAATACTTTTTCAAGTGTTTTTGGCAGTAGTACATTTTTTTGCACAAACAAAATACCTGTTGTTTCTGTATTGTGTTCTATTTGTTGCCCATTTGCACTCACCTTGTATAATTACACCATGTTGCCGATTAAACATCAAATTTGGCAGCTATGATTATAAATTATGAAAATAAACTAAATTTAATTAGTGATTATTTATTGACTGTTCTTAATTTTTAAAATTTATTTTCAATACCAAATAAATTTGATATATCAAAGTTCTATAGTTATATTCTAATATATTTTTACAAATTTATTAAGTTTTTAAATTTATGGCCTTTTTATAAACATTTCATTAAATTCCTACATAAAATATAATTTTTTCTATGGGATGTTTGTTTTTCCATGAAAGGCACCTTCTCAAAAATGAAAAATAAATACATAATAAAAAATGCTCGTATTTTGTTAAATAAACTAAATAGCAACACAAAACACTATAATTTACAACAAAACTATATTTTCGATATAAATGTGGAGGTGGAGAATAATATACTACATACATACATACCCTATAAAATTTGTATTTTAAAAACATTTTCAGCTTTTTTTTATGAATGAAAATAAATGCTCTAGATTAAGCACTTGATGGTGTTAAGAGAAGGTATTTGGAAATTTGATTGATAGTTTGATGAAAACTGAAAGTCCATAAATCAAGAATAGTTTTCTCGAATGGCCTTTAAATAAATAATATCAAAAAATATATTTTACTTACATTCTTTAGCTAGTAGTGAGGAACAACAACAGTCCTTGACTTCTTCGTAAAAGAAACAGGAACCAATTGAGGTTTTATAAATCTTTTCGCCCACATAGCATATATGGGGAACAAAAGGTAAACCTTCTGCAAGAAAAAGAGAATTACATATAATATATTAAAAAGAAGATAAATATTTTCAAAATCATTAAATTTTTTCCACAAAAATTTCAAGATTAAACATTTCAATTTGTTTTAAAAATGTTACTACCCATTCAATAAGGCA
Source organism: Bellardia pandia (assembly GCA_916048285.2). Lineage (NCBI taxonomy): Eukaryota > Metazoa > Arthropoda > Insecta > Diptera > Calliphoridae > Bellardia > Bellardia pandia. Next base: position 91,541,265 of record OU696531.1, on the reverse strand, counting down.
TAAAATAAAGTACCTATGTATGTATGTAAGTATTTGTTTTATAAAATATTCATAACTATATTAACATTTTTAATTTTTAAGCCGGCCAATAATATCTGGCAATCTGCATCATTTCATTTCACACACTTTTATTATTGCTGTAGTTGTAGTTGTTATTATTGTTTTTATTTACAGTTTCCAGAGTCTATAAATTCTATATTGATGTTTGTTGTTGTGCTTTAGTTTTCATTTTGTTTTGATTGTTGCAACAACAACAATCTTATAAATATGATCAATGCAAATAACGGACTACATACGAATACACACAAACAAATTGTGGCTAAAAACAGAAAATAATCAAAAATATTGTAAATATTTTTATGAAGTCATTTTATGAACCATAATTGTACTTGTTTTTAGAATAAGATTTTTTTTATATACAGAGCAGTGATGGAAAATTCAATACTATTGTACTATTTTCAGTACTTTTTCACAACAAAAATACCACAGTACCCCCACATCATATTTAGTACTCTTTGTTTGTTCCCTGTTTAGAAAGCCAGCGTTAGTATTTTTATAATCATTGCCAACATTGGGTTCAAAACAAGAACATAAGGAATGCACAAATTCATTATTCATGTTATTTATTTGAAGTAGGATAAGCTAATCTACAAAAGTAAAGAGATGCATAAAGAATTAAAGTTGTTTGTGGTACTATTTTGATAAATTTTTTAAATTTCTTATGTTTCGTAAATTTTTGTAATTCTCATTTCTTGTTTGAGATTTTTTGTGTATCATATGAGTTTGAAAACGGCCCTTTGTTCCGACTTGGAACCATAGGAATCAATATATATATATATGAGTTTGAAAGCTTCAAACATATTGGTGAAAGATCTATTAATGGTATGGCATTAACACTAACAAAATGCAGGCATGCTCATATGTTTATTATCTTAACCCACAACAAATAAACATTTTTGAAACATATATTTTTACAGAAAAATTAATTAATTTTTAGTTTGTTGTTATAACAGTTTTATTAAACTGAATTAATTTTAGTTTTGAATTATTTTTAAATGGATTTTTAATTTTATTTTTGAATAAAAATATGTTTCCTAAAAAGTACCAAAAATGTTGAAAAAAGTACTCTTTTTGTTGAAGGTCAGTACCATTTCAATTTTTCATTTTTCATCACTGATACAGAGTATATAGTGTGTGGTTAACAGTGGAACAGGAAAGTGGCGCATGCAGTAGATTATAAACTACAGAAAACGCAATATTTTATTTTTTAGATACAAAAAGTAGCAGATCACTGCTTCAGTGGAATAACATGAAAGTTTTAATATTTTACATGCTCACATTACATTAGTAGAAAAGTTGACAATTGTTACAGTGAATTCAATTCTGCTCCAAAGTCGGTTGTTTTTTGCTGATTGAGTTATGTCAAGTTTCATGAATACACTGTAAAATTTTTTTTGTGCATGCCCACGGTTTTTATGAACATAATTTAATATTTATTTCTAAGTTATTAAGACATTGTTTACAATTTGAATTTTCCCCCAAAATTTCTTTTATGTGGTATTTTGGGCTAAAAATAAAAACGCGAGGATAAACTAGGGTAAAGTAATAAATTTCAGGTTTTTTTCAAAACAAATTAATTATAACAAGAAATATGAACATTCATAGTTCTATTTGTGCAATAAAATGAATGCAGATTGGGAGAATTTTAGGAAATGTTGATAAATAAAGGCAAAAATAATATACTAACATACAATCTTATAAATAAATACCTACCATAAAAATAGACTAAAAATTGTTCCTTTTATCGCTACTGCAAGGCCCAATTATCGCTTGTACAAATAAATTTTGTTATTTCAGTTTCAATAATTAACTTTTCTATAAATTTTATGAAATTAAACATCCACCTTTTCGTTTTATTAATAAAAAAAAAAAATTCAAACTTTAAACATATCAGTTTTCATTAACACTCATGTAAAAATAAAAATACATATTAATCGAATTACAAAAAGCGTTTGACATGAATAGAATAAAAAAACATATTATGAATAAATGATATGTGAAATACAATATTTGATTTTTAATTGCAATTCACAGACAACTATAACCTTGTAATCCCTTTAGAAAAAAATTGCAAAGTATTGAAAACAATTTTTAAATCTTATCAATTCAATTCTTTTTATAATTTATAGCCAGCAAACAAACAATTTGTATGTGCACTTATACAAATGTTATGAGCTCGTTGTCGTAAAAACTGTCATAACTAAATATTTATTATAAATGGCATTAATTGTGAACCACAAAACAAACAAGTAAGATTTTATATTCGACTGTGCCGAATCTCATATATCCACCACTAAATCAACTATTACGGGGCGAACGTCATAAAATATTGTACCGTAATTTCCATTTATTTTGGGTTAATTTTGCTTAAATTTAATCTCAATAACGATATTTATAAGAATTTTAGGCATATTCCAGTTAAAAACAATAATTTATATTTCTCTCTTTCTTTCAGAACTGCGCTTTGCATATATTTTTGTTGCGTGCAACATAAAACAATTTACTACCACACAATAAATTAGGTACCAAAAAGCCTCAGGAAACTGATTTTAGCTTTTTGAAACATCAAAATTGCCACTTATGTACTCTGAATGGAAGCTTTTTTGAGTAAATATTTGCCAAAAGTGACCGTACATTAAGAGATGTATGCGCATTTAAGTGGTATTCCGAAGTGTATATGGGGCTATGGTCAAATATAGATCGATAATCATGAAATTTATATATTCCTAATTTAGCTTTAATTGTAGGTCTCTATAAAGTCTTGGTTTAGCTTCAATGGTAGGCTTTAATATAGTCATAGTTTAGCTTCAATCGTAGGACTTTATATAGTCTTAGTTTAGCTTCAATCATAGGTCTTTATATAGTCTTATTTTAGCATCAATCGTAGGTTAGTGTGACCGGATTTTAATTAAACAATGTATTAAACTTGATTTACAACAGTTATTGTATGTATATAGGTATTGTATGTATATTTTTACAAATACAAGTTAAGTAAAAGGTGTTTTTCAATATATTTATTACATGCATATGAAATGCAGAAAACTACTTTCAAGTAGAAAGAATTGCAATTTGTTTGAAGTAACTTGAAGTAGACAAAGAAAACAGTTGACAACTTCAAGACAAAAACAACAACAGCATTCTTTGCACACAGTAAACTGGCAGAGATGGGAAATTCAGCACTAATGTACTTTTGACATCAGATATGGCAAATTCAATATTATAGATTTTTTTTTCAGAACTTTTGATAACTTAAAATTTGTTAAACTTTAAACAATCGTTTGCATGTAACATGTTTGCTTTTATTTTTAAACAAACTTTGAGTATTTTTGTATGTATTTTTTATATTGCAATACATTTCGCTGTATAATAAATTTAAGCAAAAAAGCTGACATTTTGTAAGTATTTTATTTTAATTTAATAAAAACTTGTAAACATCTAATCATCTTTTTGGAACGTTTGAATATGAATTTTTGGGCATCATTTCATTATTGACAGTCAATATCTTCAATATTAAACTTATTTTTATTCATAAAGATTATTTTTTATCAAGAATTTCGTTTATGATAGCTGATCATATACAGAGTTCGTATAAAGACCTACGATTGAATATAAATTAATTATAACAAGAAATATGAACATTCATAGTTCTATTTGTGCAATAAAATTAATGCAGATTGGGAGAATTTTAGGAAATGTTGAAAAATAAAGGCAAAATTAATATACATATGTACTAGCATACAATCTTATAAATAAATACCATAAAAATAGACTAAAAATTGTTCATTTCATTGCTACTGCAAGGCCCAATTGTCGCTTGTACAAATAAATTTTGTTATTTCAGTGAGTGTCGAAAACTGTTAAGTTGAGCAACTGGAATCATTAAAAAAAAGGTTTCCAAATTCTGATTTTCCACAGAAAGGTATTCCATTAAAACAAATAAAACTATTTATGTGTTTAGTTCTAGGCCATTTCAAAATCTACGTTTTCCAGGTCTGATTTTTAGCCAATTATAGAGGCTTTAAATAAAATAATTGCATGTAAAAATGTTGTTTACACTTACTTATAAAATACTTATTTATAAATATTTTATGCTTAATTTGCGAGCTGGTAATCTAACCGGATTTTTTTCCAAACTGAGTTCTATAAACAGAGAATATTTTGAAATTTGCACTTGTTTTACGATATTTTTTGTCTGGATTTAGTAATCCAGACATATTGATTCTATAAGTCGCCAAACTAAGTATTGGCGACCACTGACTGACTATGTATATGTATACTTAGACAAATGTCATAGAAATACTTACATACATATAATTTCATTTTATAATATCCAAAACTATTTAATATTCCAGACACATTGCAGATTTGTTTATTAATTTAGATTTACTTTTATTCAATAAAGCAATAACAAAAAAAAAAAACGAGAAAAAACTGTTTTATTAAAGAAAAAATTCATGAGTAATAATAACATTTATAAATATTTCAAGCCATTCATATAGCTGAAAATTCATTAAAAAAAATTAATTTATTTTTTTATTAAACTGCAATTTAAAACCTGATAAATTGGCATAATATATTTAATTTCGATTTTTTTTGGTTAAAAACTATTAAAACTATATATATTTGCATAATTATGTACAATTTCAAATTTGTTTAATTTAAACACTATTAATTTGTTTATAATATTAATTACTTAAAATAATTTTGGTAACAAGTTGAGGAATAAAGAGATTTATGAAACATTTTTCATGCATTAAAGAATTTTGAGAGCTTTATATTAAAAATTCTTTATGATGTTAGGACGACGTCCGGTTTTCAAGTGTTGTTACATGTTTAAGAAAGAGTACGTGTGCAAACTTTCAAATTATTATTGCTGCAAAAGGCTTATTGGCATTTGAGTAATTTGCGTAAATCTGTTATTTGTTTAAAGAAATTCAATTGTTAATCTTGTTGCACAAAGGCTGTTACTCATTTTATTTTATTATCTTTATATGTAAATAAGTAATAGCCATCCCATTAGGAAATTTTGCAAACCATTTGGAATTTTCATTAGATTTCTTAAGATTCACTACTTGACACTCTACATTGTAACAAATATCAGCAGGACAGAGTAAGCAGGTTGTCAATAACGTTCTATAAATGGACTTTTTACTATATAATCAAAACAAATTCTTTAACTTTATTCAAAGGCTTTAATTGGAATGAAATGTATTCATTGTTGAATTAATTCATAATGAAAGTAATTCATAATAATTAATTCTATTTCACAAGAATGAGAATTTATTCATAATTGGAATTGATTTAATGTGGATTTATCCATTTTAAGAGAGAAAATATTCATATGAAAAAAACTTTCACGAATGGGTGAATCCACCTTTATAATATAGGCGTTTTCACAAGAACGTTTCTTTTTTTCAACAGAGGCATATTCGATTAATTGAACGTTTTGACATTTCACTTGTTGACATATCAGTAGTAGAAGGAAGCTTTGACAATTGTTAAGGTAGAATTAGCCGAACGTTCACGTCCCTGTACTGTACCGTAACGAAACAGCTGATCCGTTTTGTTATTTGAAATCAATGCAAATGCATACTGAATATTAATATCACGTTGCCGGAACGTCTCAACCAGTATAAAATAGAATTCCCTAACATGCTTACGTGACATTTGTACAGCAGTGATGGGCTGTTTGTATGTTAAAATGTATTAGGGTAAATTCACCCTATTTTTTTGGTACTATTTTTCATAATAATGTTTGTGGAAATTGAATTCCCTAACATTCTTACGTGACATTTGTACAGCAGTGATGGGCTGTTTGTATTTTAAAATGTATTAGGGTAAATTCACCCTATTTTTTGGTACTATTTTTCATAATAATGTTTGTGGAAATTGAGCAACACGATTTAATATAATACACATCTGCATATATGAATATGTTTATATGTATATAATAAAAAAATCATATATAGTACAATATATGTACATAAGCATAACTATATATAAATAACGATCAAAGTGCTAGATTACCCAGTTGGCCAAATGGTCATAGACGACATTGTCTTTGACGATTTATGTAAGACATTTTTGAATTTGTCCCCTGTCGCTGAAGTTGGCGTAAACGATGGTGTGTAAGAAATCTTCGTTAACGACAAGATTAGTGACAAAGACCTGAAAGTTGTCATCTTTTAAACCTTATTAAAGACAAAGTGAGCGACTACATCTTATATATTGTCTTGTATAGACTATGTTAAAGTCGTCAGGGAATATATAGCCGAACTTTTCATTATTATTTCGTGAACGACAAACTGAGCGACATTGTCTCTCTTTTAGTCGTCCACGATTTACGCGACATTTGTTCGAAAAAGTCTTTGACGATTTGTTCTGGCTGTCCTACATTTGTCTTCGAGTACTTTACACTGTCATGCACCCATCATTGAGGGTGTCTTAAAGACGTGGCCAACTGGGTATGTATGTAAATGCACACACACACACAATTTTTATTTTGTTTTAAAAACACAAAGTTATTGTTGTAAACCACATTATGTAGTCTATTTAAGTTGAAGAAAAATTGAGTCCTTTAATACAATTTATTCGGATATTTTGTAATGGATTTGAATTAAAGAAAACTTATATAATTCAATAAGGGATTTATTAAGGAAGATAATGAATTATTAAAATAATGAATTCCTTCTATTTGTAATAAATTTTCTTATGAAATTGAACAATTTAAGAATTAATTCTGTCAACTTTTTACCTCGTCTTGTTTTTTATAACTGGCCATTCAATATAAAATGATATGTTGTTCAGGGATGGAAAGTGAAATTATTACTTATTATTTATTTATATTTATAAATAAATTTTAAAAGATTTTAATAATTAATTAAAATCATACATTAATTCTTTTTAATCGTATATACAGTGATCAACACTCGTTTGTACGCACTCTAGTGGTGTGCACTGACAGACACGGCACTATCACGTACAAAATAGATAATAAAATGAAATTTTTATTGATGATGGTGACTGTTAAAGTTGTTATGAATTATATTGCATTTTTGTATAGTTATTTAAGTAGAATTGAACAAAACAACAAAATCGTAAGCATATACAAATTTAATTGATTTATTGTTAAAATTGACCAATTTACAATTTAAATAAAGTAAACAGTGGCATCATCCAAAGTATAACGGTAAAGTGCAGTTCAAAATAATTGCAAGTTTCATAATTTGTCACCAAAGGATTTTATGAGACGTTCAGTAGTGAAAAATTTACAGTGGGAAGACAAACAAGTAAGATCAAATCCAACATCTTATACTTGAAAAATAGCTGATAATGTTACGAATACTTTTGGAAAACCTGTAAGCGCGAGTACGGTTAGAAGGTCTTTGCATCAAAATGTCCTATAGGTAGAATAACACGTAAGAAGCCCTTTATATTAAAAAACAACCAAACTAAATGTTTGCATTTCGCTAAAAAAAATATGTAAACGAGCCTGAAAATTTTCGGTATAATATTCTTTTCACCGACAAAAGTAAGTTTAAGATATTTGGAATCAAAAACCCCTAAAAAATATGGCGAACCAAGAACGAATAAATATGTTACCAAGACGGTAAAACATAGCGGCGGCTCAGTAATGGTCTGAGGTTTTATTACGGAATCTTTATAGAATCTACAATGAAAAAGGTAGATTATCTCGACATTTTAAAAAACAAAGTAGTTTAAATACTAGAAAACTTAGAACTAGCGCAAAACTGGATTTTTCAATAGGATAATGATCCTAAGCATACCTCCAAATTGTGATAGAGTGGCTGCTCAATCATTCTCAAACATCTTTAGATCATTCTTCGGAGTCCCCAAAAATCAAACCAATTGAGAATATTTGAGCAAAAAAAGAATAGATCAAATAAATATTTTTTGCAAGGATAAAGTTTTTTTATTTCACTAAAACAACTCGTTAATTCTATGTCTAGAAGATTGTCAGCTGTGATAAAGGCAAAAGGACTACAAACAAAATATTAAATGCAATGTTCTACATAATTCGAATATACCAGTTAACTTTATTTTGACGCGAAAAATCTGGTATTTTTCCGTTAAAACTGAATTATGTTTTTATGTTTCTTATTTTTCTAGTTTTTGTTAATGAGTATACATATATGTATATGTATAATAAAACATTTTTTATAAACAATTTTAGATGTTTACTTTATATTGACGCTGACAGTATGTAACTTCGCTGCTAAGATTTATGAACATGGCTGACAGTTTTTACTTTTCGTCAACAGAAAAAATATATAGAAATTATACTTTCGTATGTATGTAAACAATTAGCCAATTGCAAAGTTTCTACTACTGATATGTCAATAAATAAAATATCAAAACTTTCATGTTACTCCAATAAGTTCCTCTTGAAAATCCTGTTACAATTAACAGTATCACATTTGCTTCTTCTTGTAAATGTTATTCACTTGAAAATGATATATTAGGAGTTGTAGAATTTAGATAGACAAACAACACAAAGACGTAAGAATTGTATTATTTACACTATGATTGTAAAATGGCAATGTTTAAATCTGAATCACAAGTCTCGATTAAGAATTCGTTTTCAAAAGTAGTCTTAATTTAAGTTTTTTACAAAATGCAAAAGCCAAATTATACTAGAAAGTCAATGAGTGTCATGGTGTTTTTTAGTTAAATTAAAAATAATGTGAAATTCCTTATCCATTCAAATATTATTTTCTTATACATAAACACTTCATGATTTATCTCATTTCTTTTGACAATTAAAATTGTGCAGATTAATTGTAACCAGTCCACAACTCACAATAAAACTAAAATAAAATCAATTATAATAACTTTAATATTTTGCATAAATCTTTAACAAAACACAAAAATTGGCAGAAAAACAAAATTTCAAATAAAATCCCATTTCAATACAGAAAAACCAAATGGAATATATTGGACGTGTTTTCCTATTAAATTCATTAGCACGCACCCTCTAAAATTTAGGAAGCCGAAAAAAATATTATCTTCCAAATAAAAAAAAAAAAAACTAAAGTGTGTTAAAATTTTACGTGTTTAATAAATTTAATGTGTGTTGGTGCTTTTGTTCCATCATATAAATCATTCGTTCAGTGTTTTAAATCGATTTTTATTTGATTTTTTATTTGGATTTATCGGGTGGTCTTGTATTTCAATTTATAGATTTTTTTATTTGTAAGAATAATTTTATAATTTGTAAGGTTGTGTTTTGGAAAAAATAAAAAAGAAATTATTGTTTTTTTAATACGTTTCTTTAGAATGTAATTTTTCTTAAGAAGTGTATGATTTATTTACGTAATTATGCATTTAACTGGTTTCAATTGATATTGAGCAGGTTTGAAAATAAACAAATAAATTGTTTATAGGTAAACAATTGAATAAAGAAAATTATATTAAACGTGAATTTCACATGAGTCAAATTTACAGTAGATAATAAAATTTTGCTTTAACTGCAAAAAACTGGAAAAAAACTAAGGCCATAATTTTGTAAATCTCTTGCGTTTAGTGCATCACCAAAAATATGAAATTTTGTAAATCACTGCGTCACTGCGTTTAGCGAACGCAGAAACGTTGCCATTGTAAATGTTGATACTGAAATTTTAAATAAAAATTTACATAAATCTACACTTATTTTGCATTGGCAATGCTACAAACCTATCAGCTGTTCAATAATTTTGTTTGGTTATTTATCAAGAAAATATTTCCAGTCGTAATTCAGCTCTGGGTGGAGAAGGAACTCGCGCGTGATTGTCATTATCGCTTAAGGACAATCAGGCCGTAATTTTTTCGCTGCCCTCGAGAGAATTGCGTCTCAGATTTGCATTGATTAATGCTTGGCGTCATCTAACTGTACCGTATTACGGTTTTTCGAAGATGTGCACTAGTAACATGCTATAATTTTTTTTAATACAAGATTTAAGCGTTCCAGCTTGCTATATGAAGGTATTGGCAATTTGAGGGATTAATTCTCCGCCAACCAAATTTATATATATATATATTTTTTTCAAATTGTAAAGAAAAACTCTTTTAAATTTAAAGCAAATACTTAAAGCGTCCTAGACATATCTATTGAAAAAACCCAATTCAGCTCTACTATGAACATCATGAAATTAACGAATAATGAGTAAGTAAAATAACGCTGAGTGCCCCGATAGACTAGGCGATAAAGTGTCGGACTATCAGTCAAAGGGTTGCGGGTTCGATTCCCGCCAAAGACTCTGGGTGTTTTCTGCAGATAAGCCAAAAGCTTCGCAGTTTGTGTTTGTTATTTAGAAAAAAAAACCCTCAAAGAGAATTTAATTCATTGTTAAATTAATTCCATAATTCAATTCAATAACGCTGTGGGAGATTTACAATATTTTTGAATGAAACTTCGCGGGTGTTCTAATAGAATTCAGGAGTATCGACGTAGCTCCCTAAATATTATCAACAGTTGCCTTTGAGCTGCCAAAATTAGGCATTCCACGAGCCACATCTAAATGCTTTTCCATAATCAACAGCTATCTGTTCAAACTGAGCTGCCGTTGTGGCTTCTTTTTTCGCCCTAAGAAAAAATTTAGTAGTTTTTTATACTAAATAAATATGTTTGTATATATTTACTTACATCATATTAACAAAGTTACTATAAAATATTAAATCAATTGAATAATTTTGTTTATTAATAATATTTTAATTCAACTTTTAAAACTGAAACTAAGAAAATGGAGGCGTTAAATTTGACAACGCAAGTGATAAAAAATTCAGCGTTGCATTTTACAAAATACGCAATTTTAAACTATTGTATTAACAACAACGTAAGAATCAGCTGTTACAACGCAAACAATCACTTGCTTGAACGCCGTGATTTGCAAAATGTTATTTTACAAAATTAGGGCCTAAATCAATCTGTGCGTTAACACGTAAATGTTAAAAACATCCCTGTTTTCTGTACTTTAAGCAAAAGCTCGCTGTACTTTTGGGCCACTTTTTATATTAATGCATGTATTTAACTTTAGCTGTCAGTTGGATTTGAAGATTTATTTATGATTTATGGGTGCCCCGATAGATTAGGCGATAGTTTGCCGAACTATCAGTCAGAGGGTTGCAGGTTCGATTCCTGCCAAAGACTCTGGGTGTTTTCTGCAGATAAGCCAAAAAGTTTCGCAGTTTGTGTTTGTTAATTATAAAAAAAACTGAAAAAAATAAAAGTGAAAGTATTTATTTAGTTGGGCCTTAAAAAGCCTATGAAATATCATCAAATCCTTGGCATCACTTAAATTTCAGTTTACATTTCGCTTTAAATGTGTGTTATTAAGTTTTCCTCCAAAAATTAGTTTATTACGCCCCTATATTGTTACTGAATTAATTAAATTTTATGTTTTGCCACATGTGTAATTAAAAATGTTTGAAAATAATGCATGTTAACAGGTAATTAATCGCATGTTACTAGCTCAAGTTCACTTTCTACAATAATGCAAAAAAGTGTATATCTGTATGTATATTATTTTATAAAAATATATAATAATATTATCAATTTTAGTTGTAATCAGAAGAATAGTAAAAAAAATATTCACTAAATAAAGCAAACATCTTTAGGACAAAAAGTTAGTTTAGCTTTAAACGTAGATATTTATATAGTCTTAAGGTACGGTCACACTTGGCAAATATTTGCTTAAAAAGATGTTACCACTAAATAACATATATTTAAACTCGTTTATTTATTCAAAAAACCTTTTCTTATTTAGGACAAATCACAATGAATATTTAGGGCCCGATTATCGTTCACAACACTAAAATCTTGTGTTTTTTCGACTACAACACAACATGCATTTTTCATACGATTAAGCTAATAAGTGTTGTAAATCGTAATCGCAGTTTACAACATACAACATCAAAGTACTTAGCGTTGCGAACGGTAATCGGCGCCTTAGTTTTAATTTATTTGATGCTGTTTGATCTTGCAAAGCTCTTGTAAGAGTTATACTTTGTGCTAAGAGTAAACAACAGCAAACAAATTTATGCTAAAACAAGTGGTTACGCTTTTTTCAGTAAATATTTGCCAAATGTGACCGTATCTTTAGTTTTTCTGTAATCACATGTCCTTATATAATCTTAGTTAAGTTTTAATCATAGGTAGTCTTAGTTTAGCTTTAACCATAGGTATTTATATAGCCTTAGGTCTTTATATAATCTTAGATTAGCTTTAATCATAGGTCCTCCTATAGTCTTAGTTTAGCTTTAATCGTAAGTCTTTATATAGTCTTATTCTAACTTTAATCATTGATCTTTATATAATCTATGTTTAGTTATTATTGTAGGTCCCTATATAATCTTAGTTTGGCTTTAATCGTAAGTCTATATACAATCTTAGTTTAGTATTAGTCATAGGTCTTTATATAGTCGTAGATTAGCTTACAGTTTTTAGCCTTACTTAAAACCCTTTAATATTATCACCACAAAATCAACAGACACAAGTATTTATAATGTTTCTAAAAATTCTCCATTGAAAAGTAAGTTAATGAAATGATTACAACAGAATTGCACATAAATGGACAATTACAATGTAAACACGCGAAAATTTTTAAACATTACATAGCAGCTAATAAAGCATGTATGTATATTTTTAAACAAAAATTATAAACACAAACTAATTTGAAATTAAATGGACATAATTTCATACAAGTTTAGTACAATACTCTGGTTATTGTAGGTGAATTCTTTATTTACAGGCAATTAAATAAACTTTAAATAATTATACAGACTAAATACTTATACATATTTATTTAAAAACAAGTAAGAAAGTCCCGACCATATAATACCCTAAACCCAGTATATGTATAAAACAGTTTTTCATAAGTAGGCGCTATATAGGAGATATGACCTATTATGGACCGATCATTTAAAAATTTAGTGACATGAATTCCGCGAATATAAATATGTTATACTTTAACTTGATATAAATACTTTTCAAAGATTTATGGAGGTTAAAGTGAATTACGGAGAGGGTCTTATATAGGAGTTTCGACTAATTATGGACCGACCGTTATAAAAATTAGGTGTCATCATTTCTGTATATATGAAACTTATTTTTGTTAAATTTTATTTGTATACCAACATTTTTAAATGCTCTTTAAAGTGATTTTCGGAAGTGAGCCTTATATGGGAGCTACGACTAATTATGGACCGATCATCATACCATATTTAGATTCGTATAAATACAAATAATATGGTAGTTTTATTTATACAAAACTTATTTGTGTTCAATATTATTTGGATACCAACATTTTTAAAAGAGTTATGCACTTTAAAGTGATTTTCGGAAGTGGGGCTTATATGAGAGCTACGACTAATTATGGACCGATCATCATAAAATTCTACCATATTATTTGTATTTATACGAAACATAGTGTTCAGTATTATTTGGATACCGACATTTTAAAGAAAGTTATGCACTTTAAAGTGATTTTCGGAAGTGGGGCTTATATGGAAGCTATGATCAATTATGAACCGATCTTCACAAAATTTGTTGGATACTTGCATAATTCAATCATTTATGATCGTTAAACTCCTATTTCGGAGGACATTTTTTAAGTGGACCGATTTTCATCAGTTTCAATGCCATCTTTCCTTGTGCCGAAAAAAATATCAAGCACAAAATTTTATTGAAATATCTTCAAAATTGCGACCTGTACTCTGCGCACAAGCTTTACATGGACAGCCAGCCAGACGGACGAACGGACGGATGGACATCGTTAAATCGACTCAGGAAGTGATTCTGAGTCGTTCGGTATACTTTAAGAATGGTGTTGGACCAATATTTATGGGCGTTACAAACATCAGCACAAATCCAATATACCCTCCCCACTATGGTGTTGTAGGATATAACTAGAGCAATGTTGTTATGAATTAACAAAATTTTATATAAGGTTGAGAAAAGAGCCGCAAATATTGCTTTAATTATGCTTTAAATAGAATACAGACATATGTACATACATATTAAAAAAATAATTCAGCCAATAAATCGGTTTAACGAAAATGTTTTAAACTTTTTAAATTACTGTTTAATAGGCTACAAAATTTTAATAGTATAGAATGAAATAGAATTTTCTTGTAATCATAATTTGACATTCACTTTAAATTGTTATACCATTCAGATATGGAACGTGAAAATTTTGTTGGGTATCGAACAAAATTTATAATCGTGCTTGTTTTAGCCTTAGTATACAAAAACAAAAATTTTTACTTTAATATACATATGTATGTATGTATATGTATAATTATTTTATTTACCTCTAGATGTACAAAAATTAACTTTAAAATTATTTTTAAAATATTACGATTGCATTAACATTTCGATCCCTTTTACATTAATTTGGCATTCGTTAAAAATGGATCAAAATGTTATGAATTGCACCAAATATTTAAATGTTAATAAATATTTGTACAACTATTGTTAATTCAGATGTTTTCAACTGATATGATTTATTGTAAATCCAACAATTATTAATTTTATTTACATTTATTCATTAACTTCTTTTTCTTGTGAATGCCATTCTCTTGAAACTGATAACTTAAAATCGAATGCTTTCTATAAACAAATATAAAAAAGTCGTATGAACGGTTTAAAACATTCTCAGGGTCCCATTATTATGTATGTATGTATATCATTTGTATGTCGTTAGAATTAGAAAAGTAAGTGTGTCTTCTTAGGGTTATTAATATCACTCAAATCATATTTAATTATTTGCATGTACACTTTTACAAGTTAGGTCGAGTTTATCTTAAATCATAGGACTTTATATAGTCTTAGTTTAGCTTCAATTGTAGGTCACAAAATCAGTCATGTGATAAAGCATTCTGAAGCTCGAAGCAAACCTAAGCAGTAAACCTCCAATTCATTTATGTTATGACTTAAACAGATGACTAAGTACGAAAAGTTTTGAATGTTTAACATAAATTATACATTCAAACAAAAACCCAACCTTAAAAGTAACAAGAATTAGCTGTTAATGGTCTTAAAAGCCACAATAATTAGTATACAATATTTTTTAGTTTTTTTTTACCTACAAAAAATAACTATTTGAACTTAACTTCAAGCTTGATTAATCATACATTAAGTATAAAGACAACACAGAAAACTTAAATAACGACAGATTTATTTTATTTCTGTCTGTTAAAAGTTTTCTGTTACAATTCTGTTTTTATCACCATCATTTATTCTACACTAAATGCTAATCTCAAAATGACTTCCTTTCCTAGTACCCGTAGTGTTATATCTAAATATGGTATTAATAATACTACGTGAATTATGCACTTACACCCAAGAATGTTTCCAGATGACTGAGCCATCAATATTAATTGTATATAAACGAGTATTTGGTATCGCATTGTATGATAAATAATAAATGAATGCGTAAAATGCAAGGTTATTATGAGTAACGCTAATTCATTGAAGAATGAAAATGTTAAAATAAAAGAAAAAAATTTCAGTAACGCCTGCTTAATATCCAACAAATCTCAATTTATTATCTTTAAAGACGCACGATGCATTTATTGTGCTGCAAACTTGTTATGACTAACATGCATTTTCTCCTGAAATGAGAAATCCTTTCTTGTCTTGTATTTTTTGGCATGATTCATATGGGTATAGTTGACATTTAAAAATAATAATAATTTACTAAACAAATTAATCTTTATGTATGTAACTGGATTTGCAACAGCGATTTCTTTAAATTTTACTCAATATATGAAGATGTACGTACAGTAGTCTTGTTAGGATAACTATTTATTTAATGCTAAATAAAGCTTGAAATGAGAAATCCTTTCTTGTCTTGTATTTTTTGGCATGATTCATATGGGTATAGTTGACATTTAAAAATAATAATTATTTACTAAACAAATTAATCTTTATGTATGTAACTGGATTTGCAACAGCGATTTCTTTAAATTTTACTCAATATATGAAGATGTACGTACAGTAGTCTTGTTAGGATAACTATTTATTTAATGCTAAATAAAGCTTGGTATATTTATTAATAGAATATTAGTGTCTTACGTCAAAGGTTTTTTATAGCGTAGACAGACGACACAGTTAATTTGCATTAACAGTCTTAACACAAATTAACTCGTGAATTACCATCTTAATGCGCATTAAGTTAGACGTAAATGCACAAAATCAAACTGAATTTATACTGCATTTAGCTATTTCAATATGGCAACATTGTCGAAAATCCATAATATGTTATCAAATTGTTTACTCTTCTAAAAGAAGAAGAAGACAATTGTAAAATAAAAATAATAAAAATAGATTTCCACAATTGCCTTTCTCTTATTTCAGAGTGTCCCACTGCGGTCCCACATGTAGCAACACGTTCAGGTTGATGGTTGCTAGTGCATGAACAATTTTTGCATTATGGAGCAGTTTCAGCAAAAGTAATTTCAGCTTTTTTTCAAATAAATACTGATTTTTCACCAAATGCCAAACAAATTTTTTCATAATTAAACAGTTGTTTACAAACAAACAGCTGTTTACTAAATGCAGTTTAAATGCAGAAACTGTCGTCTGTCACGGTAAAATCTTAATTTAAATTAGTGAGATTTTAATGCACATTTACTCTGTCGTCTGTCTACGGTATTAATGCAAATGGCGGGCAGTGGTGCCAAATGAGTTTACAAACAACCTAAAAGATGTTTAGGTTGTAATTTACAAACTTTTAAAGTTGATACCTTTTTTAATATGTAAAATTGAAATTAAGCATGTTTATTTATTAATTAACCTTAAAAATATCAATTTAAATGCTCTGTTACTAAATAACACAACTAAGTATGTTTTATTGTTTTTTCTATATTCGCCATAATCTTTAACACATTCTTTATTCGTTCTTAATTTAAAAATTATCACAAAATATCACTTACCCGTACTGTGGCCCACTTCACACCAGCAATGATCATTTATAAACTGTGGACCTAAACAATATTTCATTACTTTTTCGGTACAGCGTACACCATTACATGAACTATCTGAAGCGGTTCCTGTAAAACAAAACAAAAAATACAAAAATTTTTAAATTTACAAACTTATGTTTCTTCAAATATACATATAACAAAATTGAGATATTTCTGTATTTTTTACCAAAGCAAATAAATATGGAACTACACGACGTATACGTTTGTTCAAATTGATCATCTTACTTGCGATAAAACTTTTTGGAAACTATCATAATTCGACCAATAGTAATTTTTAAAAAGCTTTAATGTTTAGACTTTTTATTTTTAAATGTGAAAAAGTTAACTTTTTGTGATTTTTAGCACAATTTTGCCAAAATCAGCAACCGTAACCGAACGTACGCGGGTAGTGTAATCATATTGGTGTCTTATTACTCCTAATATTCCTATTCTTTTAGTAAACCTATTTCTAGTTCATTAAGTAAAACTAATCGTGGTTTTTGTAGTAGTTTCTCGTATGTCTAATTATTTTTTAGTTGTACTAATTGTATTTCATTTAGTAATCCTA
The DNA here is from genome assembly GCA_916048285.2 of Bellardia pandia. Lineage (NCBI taxonomy): Eukaryota > Metazoa > Arthropoda > Insecta > Diptera > Calliphoridae > Bellardia > Bellardia pandia. The sequence goes on along the minus strand of OU696531.1, from coordinate 91,523,675 downwards.
ACCGTCGTTATCTCAAAGTCCTAATCCTGTAGTAAAGGGTGAGTTTTTAGGAGTTCTCTTTTTGGCAGCATAGCTTTTTCGTGTAACATGTTACTGTTAAACATTGTTAGTTTGGTCTATAATTTAACCATAAATCGTCTTACAAACGAACAACGCTTGTAGATTATTGAATTTTATTATCAAAAATCATGCTCGATTAAAAAAGTGCATCGTGCACTTCTTCCATTTTATGGTTAGAAGCTCAATTCTAGTTGAAAACAAACAACAAGCGTTAACAATCAAAATTGTCTTATTTCGTGTGAAGAGTAGCCAGAATCATTGCAAAAACTGCCAATGCAACCCGAAAAATTCACTGTTTGGTGAGTATTATGGGTCGGTGGCATCATTGGAACGTACTTTTCCAAAGACGACAAATTCACTGTTCTATCTATCGACTCAAATAAAGATTTTATACATTTCTCTAAATTTAATGTGTTCTTTTTTAATCAAATCCGAAAGCTATTAATAAAATCACTCTTTAGTTACATTTCTGTCATCTTCAAAGTCATAATAATTAAACTTGTAGCGGTTCCACTTATGGTTTTCTTATTAATTCTAATCGTGGTTCTTTTAGTAGTCATAAACGCGGTTCTTTCAATTATGTTTCTTTTGATAATCCCAATTAAGGATTAATCGTTTCAATGAAATAAGGGTCAATCTTTTGTAATTATTTCTTCTTCTGTTTCTTTTGTTAATAATCGTGAATTTTGTAGTACTTCCCCTTTACTTTATAGTCCTAATCTTAGACGTAGATCTCACAAAGTTTAATACTTAAATTTGTAGCAGTTCCAGTTCTGGTTTTCTTGTTAATTCTATTCTTGTTTCTTTTAGTAGTCATCAAGAATGATAAAATAAAATAAAATATTTTATAAAATAAAATAAAATATTTTATCATTCTTGGTAGTTATAATGGTGGTTCTTTCAATTCTCTTTCTTTTCTTAATAACAATTAAGGGATTATGTTTTTCTCTTTTTAAACGGTTAACTGTTTTTAAAAACAAAACAAAATCTTTTCACTCACCTTTATAAAAACTCTCATTCAATTGACGCAAGGCATTTATCGCATCTTGTCGCGTTACTTGATGTTCAAATAGAAACTCTTCGTAATTAGTTTGAGGATCTTTGGCTAGTAAATCATTTTTATCACAGAGTATACACGATTGTGGAGCAGCCATGGCATAGTGGACTAGCAGTAAACATAACATTAATAACATGACGACAAACGAGCGGCCGCCATTGTATGAAAGTGAATGTAGAACATGTGATAAAGTACTTGTTGCTGCTGCTGCTGCTGTTACTACAGTTGTAGGAGTTGTAAAAATATAATTATTTTTAGTTCTTTGGTTTAGTGTGCTACTTTTATTGGTGGCTGTCGTTGCTTGATAACATTGTTTTATGTGATAAAAGTCACCAATGTCTTCTTCATCAACGTCATTCGCTTTAACATCTTTATTTAGTTTATAGTTTGTGTAAAAGTAATGGTGTTGGTATGATTGTTGCTTTTGCTGCTGCTTTGTTTGTGCTGTCGTTTGTTTTTGTTTTAATTTATCATTTACGGTTTTTTCTTGTTCTCGTTTGATTAGTAGAGTTGCCATATTTTTTGTATGTTTTTTGTGATGTATTGTTGAGAGGTTTTGTAACACTTTTGTTTTCTTATCACTGTTTTAGCATTTAGTTTTACTATATATTTTTGGATTTGTATTTATTTATACGTGGCAGAGACAGCTGTAGTTGGGTTTTTAAATAATCATTTCTTGTTATTTATTTATATTTATTTTGCAGTATAATTTATGTTTGGTTTTTTTTTTTGTAATTTGATATGCTGTAAATTTGTTGTTAAACTAGAGACAGGAAAAAAATTTAAATAAATTATTAGTTAGTTGCTATGTAATTTATACATTTATATGTGCAGCTTGTTGTAGTTGTATTTTAACGTGGAATTAATAAAATATTGAGTTTTGCAAAAACTTTAATTAAATTCTTTTCTTATTTACACTTCTTTTTTTTATTTTAATTTATGCGATTTAATTTAATTTTTATGAAGTAGTCATTAGGTTCCGTAACGTAATTTTATTAGGTTTTGTAGTGTTTTTCATTGTTTAATAACCACAAAATTAGTTTTAACAATTGGAAAGGAAGTTAATTTGAACCAGAATGTAATTGTCTTAAAGAGGACCGCTCTCAAAAACTCATTAATGGTTTATTTGCAATATAATATATGTATGTAAAAATCTTAGAAGAGGACCTAAAAAATCAAAAAATTATGCTTTAGATCGTCTTTTTAGAGAACAGGGCGAGTTGCAGGCTGTTTTACAAATGTGGATCAATCTTTTACAGTTTAATTTTTTGCACAAAATAAATTATGATTTTTTAGCAACTTTCTTTTTGGCAAGACAGTTTTTGGCAGCTCAGCTGTTTTCGTGTAATATGTTATTATTAAACATGTTCAGTTTGGTCTATAAATTAACCATGCATCGACTTACAAACGAACAACATTTGCAGATTATTTAATTTTATTATCAAAATTCATGCTTGGTTCTTCCATTTTATGGTCATCTTCGGAATCTTGTGTCTAAATTTCGCACCAAATTTACATTATTGGACATTAAACAACCAACACGCATACATAGAGTACGGGCAGAGGAAAATATCGCAGTTGTATCCGAAAGTGTTGTTGATGACCGTGAACTATCAAGTCGGCGCCGTTCGCAGAAATTGGGCTTCTGTTACTACATTACGTGGAAAATTTTGCGGAAGGATTTGGAAATCTTTTAAAATAATGCTGGTGCAAGAATTCAAGCCACACAACCTACCACAACGGCTAACTTTTGGTGAATGGGCGCTAGCAAAGTTATATGAAGATCCACTTTTTTTTATCGGAAAATTGTGTTCAGCGATGAAGCTCGTTTTTGGTTAAATGGATACGTAAACAAGCTAAATTGTCGTATTTGGTGTGAAGAGTAGCCAGAAGCATTGCAAGTACTGCCAATGCATACCGCAATGCAATGCCTGTGGCATCATTAGACCGTACTTTTTTTAAAGACAAAGAAGGCAGGAAAGTTACTGTGAATGACGAGCGTTACCGTGCGATGATTAAAAATTATGGAGCTGGACTTGGCTGACGTGTGGTTTCAACAAAACGGTGCAAAACACCACACAGCACTCGAAACAATGACCCAATTGATAGGCGAGCAGTTTATTTTACGTTTAGATCCAGTAATTTTTCCGCCTATATAGTGTAATTTAAGGCCTTTAGACTATTTTTTGTGGGGCTATGTTAAGGCTCATATCAATAGGAATATGATTGCAACGGTTGGCGCACTGCAAATGAATATTGAAGAATTTATTTGTAAGATACTGGCCAATATGTTGGAGAGAGTATGCCAAAATTGGACCCAGCGGTCAACATTTACTTGAAATCATCTATAAACATTAAATTATATAGATAGTTCTATCGACTCAAATACAGACTTCATTCATTTCTCTAAATTTTATGTGTTCTTTTTTAAATAAAATTCGAAAGCTCTTAAAAAAATCACTCTTTATTTAAAACCGTTTAATAAATGTTACTGGAAAAATAATATACGTAAAATTTATATAAGAAGTAGGTACTTTGTTTTTCAACAGGTCATATTGGAATAACCTGAAAGTTTTGAAAATGCAAATAAAGAATCATGATATCGAGAGATGTTAACAATTAAATATTCGCCTATTACTGATGATATGGATATCAACGACATATCGTTTCCAAAGAACTGTGCCACATGCCACACAACCACCGGCACAATGAATTTATTGCAAACCAAATTTCCCGATAATATAATATCATGAAATTCAGCTGTTAATTGACCACCCCTGTGGGGTTATATTGAAATTGAAAGTTAAGATCTTAAAACTCTCTCCGTGACGTGATTAACCAAATAGAATCGCCAATTTGCCAAAATGTGATTGCAAATTTTAAGAAAAGAATCGGCTACTGTATTGTGTTCATTTTTCAATTACTCTTTCAAATAAAATAGCAAATTTAATAATTTTCATGAATTCTTTGTTTTATTTCTTTTGAAAAACAAAAGTTTTTGTTACAATAGGTCTTTTCTTTTGCAAGTTATTATTGTGACCTTGTAACTGGGGGTCAGTTACAGGGTTTATAAAGGGTGATTTGCCGCTGCGATTTTCCATAAACAGAAAATACTTAATACATTTAAAACATTGCTAGAAAATACCTATAATTTAGTGTTTTTATTCCCAACCCTGGTTCTAAAAAGCATATTTGCCAACACTGCTTTATGTCAAACTCTAGTCTTATCGCAAATGGCGGTAAATATGTCATTTTATATGCTGATGCAAAAGGTAGCAGATCACTGTATGTCTAATGCACAAATTTATAAAAATTTTAGCAGTTTCTAAACTATTTATTATAATTTGGCAGTATTAATACATTTTGCAAACCAATCAAGTGCACCAACTTTAAAAAAGACTTTTTGTAACATCCTTGTCTTATATATGTAAATATGTAGTTACAAGTTAATTAATTGTTATAGGAAAGTAAAATTACATTTAGCTAGCAAGATTTCTGCAAACTTCTTTTCGAATTTAATAAAACCTTAGTTGAAAATAAACTTCTTTAAATATCCTTGAGCTAACTAAGTAGTTAAAGTTTGTAATTATTTAGTATAAAAAATTTAATAATTTTTAACACTTTATGATTGTATTTTATATTTAATATTCAAAAATATATTGGCACTTTATTTATAGATATGTATTTCATTTTATAAACCATTTTCAATATATTTTGTTTAATATTGTAACTATTTTTCATAATGAATTAAAACTTTTTATTTTCTATTTTATAATTAGTTTTCTTAAAACACACATTTTCGTTTAAATTGCGTTTAATTTCCAAAAAATTTTCGTATTTTCCGATTTGCCTATGAATTTTTCGAAATCTTCAAGATTTTTGTATTTGCTATAATCCGTTATAATCACGTCTACACGTCTACTTCCGTTCACGGGCTAAAATATTCTGTATTTTGTATTTCATTTTACTGTAAAAATTTTCTTGCTAAATAAATTCACAATATTTTCGTTTGTTTGTTTGTTGTGTGTGTGACCCCCCCCCCCCTATTTTTAACAATAATAACAACAACAACATTATTAGCAGCAAAACAACTACTCACTCAGAATGTTTACTTGCACTCTCTCTCCCCAATTGTTAAGTGAGTTTGTTTAATTGTTGCTATCGTTTTTGGAGCTTAGTACTCGTGTAAAACAGTGATGCCATTAGGATACGAAAGATACATTTTTCGTATCTTTTAATGACTTCAGGGGGTTACTGCGTATTTCGATTATAAATATGTTTAACTATAAAAAGTATACAAATTCGAATGACTTTCTTTTCGAATCGAAATACGCAGTAACCACCCAGGTATACATGGTACCTGGCATTTTTCGTATCTTTTGAATCTGGACGCAAAATGTACAAAAATAAAATACTAAACTTTCCTGGCAAAGGTTTTGCTATTGCCAATTATGTTATATTGAAGTTTTAAAGCAAATCAATTTAAAATTCGTATTTACCGATGAAATATTTAATATTATAAATATGTTTAACTAAAAGAAGCTCAATCTTTTAAAGAAAAGGATTTAAATGTTGTATTAAATATGAAATAAAAATGTTATGTTTATAAATGTTAAACGTTAAAAATGGATTTTCAATTTGTTTTCAAAATGTATCTTTTCGGGAAAAACTGTATCTTTTTGGAAACTAAAATGTATCTTTCTCGAAATTTCACTGGCAACACTGGTGTAAACAGTAGTCGCTAACGAGTACATATGTATGTGTGAGGGTTTGTAATAAGATGAGCCGCCAACATTTCTTTTTGTGTAAATTGTTATTGTTTATTGTATGTCTTTAATAAAAACAAAATGTTAACATTTATGTATGTATGTACAGTACGAGCTCGATTTGCGCAACCACCGATAACTGCAACACCCCGATTAGCGCAACAGGCAAATTTTTAACATTACAGTCTTTATAAGTGCAACTTTTTCAAAAAACAGTCTTGATAAGTGCAACTTTTTGTGTTATAAAATGTAAAGCATTTTTCTCTTTGAATTTATTTTTACAGAAACGTAGTTTTAAGGAGTACTTAAAGTTACAGCAAATAACCCATCTTAAGAATGTTTTTCACACGTCTGTAAAAATGTAAAGCATTTTTCTCTTTGAATTTATTTTTACAGAAACGTAGTTTTAAGGAGTACTTAAAGTTACAGCAAATAACCCATCTTAAGAATGTTTTTCACACGTCAGTGCTGATACTTTTTATTTATTTTGTTCTCTTTTCTCTTTATTTATATGGAAAAACGTTGTCTGTTAATTTACAGTTAGTTTTTTGTTTTGGTTTCAGATCCTTGCGTTTTTTGAGTCAAGTGAAGATCATTTTAAAGTAAACATTATTTTAGCAAACATGGGAGTTATAAAAAAGTGGTTAAGCTAACAATTAAACAAAAATTAGAAATTTTAAGCAAATTGCAACTTGGAGAATCTGTTAAAAAGATATGTATTGATTACAAAATTAACAAATCCACAGTAAGCAGAATTAAAAAAAATGAGCATCAGATAAAAAAATTTGCTAGAAACACTGAATTCGGTACAGGAAAACGAATAACACTTAAAGCAGCTGAATACCCACGAATGGAAAAACTCTTATATAAATGGTTTTTAAAACAGAGAGTGAATAACGTTCCAGTTTCTGAGGAAATTTTAAAATCGAAAGCCCTATTTTTCCATTACAAATTGCTTTTTATTTATGAACAAAACTTTAATTTTATTACTTTTGCTTTATAAGTTATTTTTTCATGTTAAAAATAAAATTTAATGATTTTGAGTTCAAGAGTGGTAAGTTTTTATATAAGATTTTTAGTGGTCGGTTATGACAACTTTTCGGTAAAAGCAACAACCCCGGTTTCCTTTCGGTTGCGCAAATCGAGCTCGTACTGTACATAGTTTATTTATGATAATTATTAAATTAAACAAAAAAAGCACCTTTAATAAATGGGAGTACATGCATGCATATGCATATTTATACATACATATATAATTTACATTAGTTGTTCTTGCTTTGGTCAGTTTTATTGTAAAGAGAACACAAAGACAATAATTGTAAAATGCTTTAAAAGTGAAGAGAATGCATACAATTTTTGCCAACAAAAGAGAATGTAAGTAAATCAGGGACGAATTGTAGCAATAAGTTGCTTGATTTTTCCAAAGAAAATTGGTTAAAAGTACTAAAAATCTACTTTTTAAGTTTGTATTGTATCTACATAGGTACAAATGTAATTTTTATTAAAAATATAAATTATGACAAGTACGACTTTAGTAAAAAAAAAACTTCAGAGATTTCATAATAACACAGGACTTTTTTATAAAAAAAATTTCAACGAGAATTTCGTTTATTAAAACAAAACAAAGAATTTAAAGGAAAATCAGTGAAATTTTAGATAGCCTCACAAAAAATAGTCTAGTGGTGTTAAATGGCACAACAATTAACAGCTACAGTTGTGTACATAAGGTTAACACATTTCATATATGTATGCTGTTTTCAAACGTATTTTTCTTTTATTTGATTATAATTATTAATTGCAATTTTGGTCCAGTGGTGTACCCTATGGTGTGATCAGTATGTCATATTATTTTTTATTGAATTTTTTCATAATACTTTCTTCAATTTGTGGTTAACTGCAGTTAAAAGGCAATTTGTGCTGTGTAACGTAACGAACGTAAAAGTAAATTTATAAATTTTTGTTAAGTGTTCGCGGCAATTTTTTAGAAATTTATAAGTTTTGGATATATTTTATGAAACAAAAGGTTAAGGGTCGAAAAACACTATTTACACATGGCTAAAAATAAGTGGTGCACAGAGAAACAGTCTAATGTATTCACCAGATGAACTCTAGAGGTAGCAACATTGGGAGATGGTCTACAATGCATTGCCATATTCGAACCTATGGGATATAATAAAATGTTATACAGGCTCTAAGACGAAAAAATACACTTTAAAAGGATTCTTTTATTTACAGAGCCTCAGTGGCAGAACTATTTAAGAGCTTCACCGTAATTAAAAGAGATCTTTTAACAAAATTTGGTATTGATGTCTCCTCTAGAAATATATGAAGAAGACTCAACGAAAAAAACTTGTGTGGGTGCATTGTTCAGTATAAGCAAGAATGATAAAATAAAGATTACGCCAACGCGCGTAAAATTTTAAAATGTTCTGCGCATTTGGGCCCTGTGACGTCCAACATTCTGTGTTTCTATTGGCTAATTTTTTCTCACTTGTTTTTTTTTTACTCATGTTTTGCTTGCATTTGCTCACTGCACTCTTCATGTATATATTTTTTGTTGTTTTTTTTTTGTTTTTCTTTTTTAAACAGATTTTATTTTAGAACTTTCAGAGATTTCAATTGCAAGGTTGCCAACTATCACATAAAACATAAATTTTTCGCAAGAAATTTTAATTCTAACACATGAAACATTCTTGGTAATCCTTAGAATGGCCCTTCTACGTCACATAACGGGAAATCATGCGCATGGCGTAATCTTTATTTTATCATTCTTGAGTATAAGCCATATGCTTCAAAAAAGAACTTACTGTAACAGATTTCTCTTGCCCATGATGAGCATTTGGATAATTAGCTTAATCATGAATAAAAAAATCCGCGGGAGTGTTTTACCTTTTTATTTTTTTAACATTGAATTTGAATAGGAAAAATGAGAAAAGGGAAAAAATTCCCGCGGAATTTTTAGTCATGATTGGGCTGAATATCTTCTGCAGGAACTTGTAGGTTCGGATTTGATGGAAAAAGATACGTATAGCGTTCACCAAACATGCAGTACAACCCAAAGTATACTTGTAAGACCATAAAGCATTTCCTGGACATAGTTGGTCTTATACAAACATACGGTCGATGGACGAATGGATCAGTATGCTTAACAAAGTATACTTTTAAATACAATGATTCCACAAGCTGAAGACAATATACCACTTAGGTGGCGTTTTAATCACAACAACGAACGAAAACACTGCGAGCCGTCGCTTAGACCAGAATAAGATTAATGAGTTGAAATGGCCAGCCCAATCTCTGGATATCAAGTCAACTGAGAGCCTATGAAATAATGTTGAGCGACACATAACGGCAGTCGAAATTTTCAATTTGTAGAAGGAAATCTAAAGTGATTGGTACGTCCCAAGTAACACGAATTATCTAGTGTGTTCTCGTCTTATCTTCCCCTCACCACGATGTCTAATCAACTTAGCTTAAAGAATTTCTTCGTGTAAATTCGGACTTTGCAATTCCTAAAAAAAGCTGGCTCTGCTGGAGAGAATGTGCAGGAGAGGTGTGCCGTTAATTTTTCCGTTTTCCAAAAGAAAATAAATTAAAAAAATATATGTAAAAGAAAGTATTCAATTAAAAATGGGTAAGTGAAACGTTTTTCATTTAGTATACCTTATGTTAGTATAATAGGATTTGGTACAAGAAGATTTTTAAATCCGAGTGCTGTTCCAAGCATGCATGTTAATCCGACAAACTGAAGAACCAACTGCCAGATATTCTTATTGAGCCTTTCAATGACAAAACTTTTACGTGGGTGAAACATTCAAGTCAAGGAGGGTTATCAAAGCCTGCTGAGGAATTTGTGTTTCACATTAAAAATCTGGAGGCTGTATTTAGATCTTTGAATGGTGAAAACCTCTTTATTTGCAACTAGTATTTAAAAGAAATCAAGTACTATTAATGCGGATATTAAAGCAAAAACATTTTTTTCGAACGAGAATTTTTTTTCCAAATAAGAAAACTAATTTAACTTCTAGCGGATGAGATAAAAAACGCAAACAGAAACAAATAAAAATAATAAATTGAGAACACAGTACTAATACAAAAATGTATACAGTGGACCGCAAAACTAAGGACTCATAACCTAATCATAATGTTTACTAATTTATTTGATTTTTTGTTTAAAGGTAGAACAAAAATAGTGTTTATTATACATTTAAAAGCAGTTCTTTATTTTCCATTAAAAACACCGATATTTAAATCAATTCCTAAAAAAACTTGGTACCATTCATAATAACTCACAATATGGCAACGCAAAATTAAGGGCACACTTGTTGTTTATTTAAAATAACGGTAATATAAAAAGTGGGCCGAATTACGGTGAGAAAAGTTATATAACGCAAACTTAAGAAGAACCGTATCGAAAATAAGCTTGCAAGTGGTCGGCCGCCAAAGCTAACTGATATAGATAAACGGTAAAGCGCACTGTTGAGAAAACCCCGTTAACAAGCGCTCCCAATCATAAAAATGTTTGCCAACTCTCACAAAATGCATAAATTTTTTTATAAGAAAATCGAAAATCTTAGGGATTTCTACATTTTGCAAACCTTTTAAAAGCACAATCTACGTCATCAAATAATCATGCGCATATCGTAATCTTTATTTCTATCATTCTTGATATTAATTATATGTCAACAAGTGAAATGTCAAATTTTTCATGTTATTCCAATATGCATTAAGTTATTGTAAACGTGAATTCACCCATTTGTTCTTAACAAAAAATTTCCGGAGAAAAAAAAAATTTTTTTACTGAGAGTTTTTTGCAGTACGATTCGAACGATTTTTTTGAAAAATCAAAGCTGCCATATGTAAACAAAATCTATTAGTTTTACAAGTGCGGCCATTGATTTATTTTGCTTTGGGTTTTAAGTGTCAAAATACATATATTAAATTATTTAAAGTATTGTGTATTCAAAATCACAGATATAAATTCAAAATGAATGAAAAAAGAAAGTTGCTTTTGCTGATGGCCATGGAAATACATAAGACATTATTATTTGTAAATCTTTGATATTTCTTTTATTTCAGCTCGAGTTCATTAAATTTAATTTTCATTAAATTGTTTTTACTGGAGGTAGGAATTGTTCTCGAAACATATGTAAATTCAACCAACAACCCAGGTTCGAATCCCAAGCCAAGAAAAATTATCAATAAGGTTTAATAATAATTTTCATGTAACAATTCCTACCGTCAGTAAAAATAATTTAATGAAAATTAAATTTAATGAACTCGAGTCGAAATAAAAGAATTATCAAAGATTTAAAATTAACAGTTCAAATAAAAATAATAATTGTTCTTAATATAAGCTATGGCACAAGCTAATGTTTGTAGTTGTACTTTAAGTGGTACACATAAAAATTACGACGAAAGTGGACAACAAACATAATAAAAATGTATTCAGGTTTTCGAGACGAAGTCTTGACATGAATACGAAAAACTGAAGAAAATGAGGCAACATGTGAATAAATGGAAATGGAATGGAATGATAATTACAGCAAATTTCGAACCATCGGTAACACTGGTTGGAGGATTGATGTTTGACTGTTGGCTAGCGGGCGCCGCAGTGGTGCAGAGGGTTAGAACGCAAAGAATTCTGATTAGAGAAAGTGGTGTTTCTCGAAACATATGTAAATTCAACCAACAACCCAGGTTCGAATCCCAAGCCAAGAAAAATTATCAATAAATTTTAATAATAATTTTCATGTAACAATTCCTACCTTCAGTAAAAATAATTTAATGAACCGAAATAAAAGAAATATCAAATATATCAGTTCAAATAAAAATAATAATTGTTCTTCACATTATAATTTGTATGAAAAAATACAACCTATTGGCAACTCAATTCATTTTTGTCCAGAAAAAATATAAAATTAAAAAAATAAAAGTGTTCGAACAAATTTTTTGTTAAGAACGAATGGGTGAATCCACCTTTAAAGAACGCTATAAAACTTTTGAGATTTCATAATAATAAATAGGTATTGATTTAAAAAATATGACAGTATTTGCTTTTATTACACTTTTAATAAAGACTTTTTTTAGCCCCACAATTGCCAAATTATAAACGATATTTAATATTTTTGGGAACGGAAGTAAATATTGGTATTTTATCTACAATATAAGATGTGCTAAATAAACACTGAACTTGTTTGCCAAATTTAATAAAGTATTGAAAAAAAAAGACAAAAATAAAATTATCCCCCAAAAAAAGGTTTGCTTTAAAAAAATAAACAAATGAAAGCTTCATAAATTATTAAGTTTACATGAAAAATATTGACAATAAAATAAAAGTTTATCTTAGTAATAAAATTTGTGTGTATGAGTTGACTCAGAAAGGTTTATTTTAAAAGTACATATTTCAAATAAAGATAACGAGAAAGTAAATTATGATAAAGGTAAGATCTTTAAAGTACACTCAATCACATAATTTTAAACCCAAGTCTTGACGAGCCATCGTCTTGTGTACACAAGAACAAAATGTCGGCATAATTACGGAAACAAATTTCATATTCATGTTCCTTTGTATGAGGTAAACCTGTGGTTATTCATGTTCCTAGTTTCTTGGTAATTTTATTTGTGTAAATTTTCAATTTTATGGCAGACATAGCTGGTCAAACAAATGTTGTGAACAAAAACATAATATCGATAAGATTTACATATTCCACACACACACACAAATAAAATAAAGGCAATAATCCTTTTAAATAAAGAAAGCTATGTTAGATTTTGTGTAGTATTTGTGTGAAGTTAATTTGGACAAACCTGTCGATGAAAACATAATCTTCAAAGTTTATATTAGTTCTAAGTATACCTATATATACAGTGCCGGCAAAAATAATAGAACTTCGATCATTGATTTTATTTTGGTGGAAAAGGTTCTCGTTCATATGTTCGACGTCCCCCAAATGCAGACTGCAATCCACAATTCCAATCTAAGACGTTAAAGCATTGGAGGTTTTAGCATTATGGTATGAGGGGATGCTTTTCATATTACGGAGTGGGCCACGTTGACATACGAATTAATGTTATGCTTCCCTTTGTCATGGAAGAAATGCCATTGATTTGGGTCTTCCTACAAGACAACGACCTAAAACATACAATTTGTACATACATATATGTATATTGTTTCTTACCCTTAATCTTTTTTTTTTTATTACTTCTATTTATTTATTGTATCTTTATTAAAAACAAACTAATAATAAGTATTTCAAATCTTATATTTAATGAATTTTAATTATTTATTTCAGCCAGTGCTGGGCAAAAATTTTTAGACCATTGTTGATTTTATGTATTAAATTGACATTATTCCTTCTTGTCTTCGACTCAGATCTTAGTTGAATATAGCCACTATTATTAAATATGTAGCGGGCTAATGGGTTTGTGTGTACTTCAAGCTTTTTTAAGTATTTTTCTGATTTCTTTTTTGATCTCAATTTTCACCAAAGGCAAGTTTAGGTCTTTATGAATATTCGAATTTTTTATATACCAGGGGGCGATTTTGAGCATTCGTAGCAATTTGTTTTGGGCGTCTGTGAATTCTGTCTACATTTGAAACTGAGGCTGTTACCCATAGCTGTGTTCCATAACACCATATAGGTTTTATGCTTGATTTGGAAAGTAGGAGTTTACAATCTAAACTTAGCTTAGAGTTTCTGCCAATGAGCCAATTAATTTGAATTAATTTCATTTGAGTCCATTTTGTATCTATATTGGATTTGCATGTCGATTTTGGGTGTATACCGAGATATTTAACTTCGGATTGTTGTATTATTGCTTAATAATTGATATAAACAGAAGATCATGATTGATTCTCTAGGCAATTTAAAAGTTATGTGTGTGCATTTCTGCTCATTAACTTTGATCTTCCATTACTTTAACCAGTTTTCTAATTCAAACATATGATTTTATAGGTAGCGAGATGATTCTTGAATGCTTTCATGTGCTATATTCGGCTATGCCAAATCTTATATACCCTTCACCTTTGTTGTGGATGTATAATTATATTATATACATACATACATATATGGTGAATTTCACGTCAAGTGACCCAATTTTAAAAATCGATGTCTTCCGATTTGGGTGAAATTTGCACCAAGGTTAGTACTATTGGATAGTAGGCCAGACACAAATTTTCAGCTCTGTCAGTCCAGAAATGCCGGAGTTGGAGTTTAATTTGTTTTCTATTTATTACTTATAATACTAAATAAGAATAATAATAATAAATAATTTAATAAAATTAATATATAAATGAAAATGATAGATGTGCCAAATATTGAAAAATCCTATTCTTGAATTAAAAAATAATTTTTTTGATAGATATCCCACTCGCATCCCATTAAGGGATTATAGAGGCCTTAAACTAAATTGTATAAGCGTTCTTTTGAGAAAAAAAGGACCCAAATTGAAAAAAATTAAAAAAAAATATTAAAAAAAAAAATATTAAAAAAAAAATTTTAAAAATAAAAAAAAAAATTTTTTTGAAATGATTGAAGAAATAGCTCTCTGAAGTCCTTAAGACAATTTTTGCTAGGAACAATAAGTGAAAAGTTACACTCATTTTAAAAAAACCCTGTATGACCAAAATTGTCCAAAATGTCCAACTTTGACCCCCTGTAACTCCGGCACTTCTGGACTGATAAAGGTGGCCTACTATCCTTCATGCAAATTTCATCCAAATCGAATTCATATTAATTGCAAAAAGGGTATAATGAACATACTGTTCTTTTACACACTTATATTACGGTTTAAGAACACACTTAAAGTTTTCAAACACTTTGTTTGATCAGCGCCATCTGTTGATGAACAATATTAATACACTAAGTTCTTTGATGAAATTTTCAGAGGTTGTCTCGGATTTTTGCTCATATCTCCGTTATTTATGGACGGATTTTAAATAGCAAACTTCTCGAAAGCATGTCTGACAGAATTATTGAAGATTTGGATCCCGAAGATATCTGGGGACTTCAGAAAATTGATTTCAAGAGACAGACAGACGGACATGGCTTAATAGACTCCACTATTTATAAGGATCCAGAATATATATACTTTATAGGGGCGGAAAATTATGTTGTGGAAATTACAAACGGAATGACAAACTTATATATACCCTTCTCATAAAGGTGAAGGGTATAAAAAGGGTTCCAGGATACTTCCTTGAGGTACTCCCGCTTCAATAGGTTGTGCGGAGCTTAAAAAATCTTCTTCCTTAAGCTTAAATGTTCGACCAGTTTAGCTTTCCAATAGCTTATGTGTGTTTACGGGTAAGTTTAATTTCAACTTGTATAAATTAAACAAATTTAATTTTTGTTTGTTTTAAAAACTAATTTCAGACTTTTTAGTCCCAAGTGTTCTTTATTTATTGAATTCAAAATTAGAACTGAAAATTCTTAAACATAATTCAATAATGAAACCTTTAATATAAACTTAATTATAACTCATCAGCAATATTTTTAAAAGAAAAGAAACGAGAATCAATAAAACTGCAACAACTGTCTAGACGACAGATCAGCATTTTTTTTTTCTTTTAGCACAAATTGCAGGTGTTAACATAATTTTTCTTAACTTATATAAGACCATAATGCCACACTTTATCAAATAAAAAGAGAGCAGAACAATATTTTATTTCTTCAAATGTTTTTTTATGATATTTACAAATCTATGGGGTTTTTCGACGCTTAATCTTTTGCTTTATAAAATATTTCCAGAACTTATTAATCCCTATAAAGTAGCCGTGTAGAACTAACATTCTACGTCAAATTGCCTATTAAATAATTTCTGCATAAAAAATGGATACTTTAAATTTAATGACCAGAATCGGTAAATTTATATATTTTTTAATGTGAAAATTAAATCCAAGTCCAAAAAAAAATTGTATTTAGAACGTAAAAACCAAATGGAGAACTATTATCGGGCCAGAATTAATAAAGAAAGGATTGATGGGTTCTTCTTCCAGATGATCCCTTGTTATAGAAGGAAACAGTTAGGAAGCGTTAGTGAAACCAGACATTGAAGTAGACCACAGGGTTTGGTAGCTTTACGTTGTTGGGGACGAAAAAAAAGGAAGTAGAAGATTCCAGTTGCAGTAAGCTAAAATCAGAATTGAATAATAAATATAAAAAATGAGACATATTGATCATACCATAAGGTACAACACTAGACAAAAATTGCAGTTAATAATTATAATCATATAAAAGAAAAATACGTTTAAAAGCAGCATAAATGAAATGTGCTAACCTCATGTCCACCACTATATATACCGGGCCAATTGACTCGATTACAGTTTTGAATATCAAATTCATTTGTATGCATGGTGTGTCAGATATAATTTTTTATTTCCAATAGTCAAATCTTACTCTTTTTCATAAAATAAATATTTTAATGATTTTCATATTTTTATTTTGTTATAAAAACAAAAACAAAGTTGTGAAAAACCCGTTCATTATAATATATCATTTAAAATTAATTGAAATATATTTAAAAACATATTGCGTATGTACATACCTATATTCCTTTAAGTTTGCATTAACAGTAGTCGTTGCATTTGGGAAACTCTAATTAGTAAATAACCAATTACAAAGAATACATTCCATATTCGATGCATCAAATTCACTAAAAATGCCAAACGTTACAATCAAGCATGTGATGGAAATTCAAAACGAGTTTTAGAAGTCAATGTTTTCGTAATATTTCTGTATTCAAAAACTTTTATCACATAAAATATAAAGATATTGTGCTACTAAAGACAATCTTAAAAGAAAACTTTTAAAAATTAGATTAGAAATGCATTAAAATGTACTTCGTTTTCGATTTCTTTCACATGCCTAAATGTTTCTATTTTAAAAAATAGTTTAACCAGTGTTAATTTCCATTGGAACACATACAAGTTTTCAACAACCTGTACATTTTTCTTTAATAGCTTTTAATTTGTTTACACATAAAAAACACTTGCATTTTACTCTAATTTTAAACTAACAATTTCAACAAAAAAAAGAAAAAAAAAATAAACAACAACTAAATTTCTTACATTTATATCGTCTGTCCCTCTGTCTTAATTTCGAATCGAACAGACGGACTAGCGTTAAATTTACGTATGTATGTGCGTACTTATGTGTCTGGTGTTAGAGAAAATTTATTTTTATCCAGACATTTTTATATGTATTGTAGGTTACTAGGTTCTTTCATGCTATCTACATATCTATCTCTGTGGCAAATTTCTAGCATAAACATAAAAAAGGGCGAGCATAGAGAGGTGTTTGAACAAGAGATAAAAACAGTGGATCAAAAAATAATTCATACACAAATGAAATTAATTGATTAAAAATTAAAATTTAGCTAACAAATTCGTGGGAGCAATACATAAGATTATATTTGGAAATTTGTGAAATTTGTTCACAGTATTCTCAGTTCTACTGTTTACAATACATTTATTTATTAAGATTTCTTTGTTTGCTGTAACAGCATCCTCATCATCATCATCTGCATATTTTTGAAGATGTGTAGATTGGAAAAACACACAAATATTGTATAAATTATATTTAAAAGTGTGTCAAAATTGTATTTAAGGTATTTTAAAAATGTTATCTGAACAAATTATTTGATTGCCGGGAAAATATACAAATATAAATTCTACTCTAGGGATCTGGAGAATTCATAAATTAATGACTAGACGTCTAAATGATTATGCAATTAGTTGCATTTATTTGGTTACAAATTTGTTATGTACTTGAGTACAAATTTGTAAAGGTACGGCAGACTCGGCTAATATTTGACACTTTTCGTCAAATTGTTCATTGCTTGAATCTGACCACAAATAACATTTAGAGCAAACAACGAAAAATAATTATTTGCCGTCATACGAAATAATTACATAATGTGAACATAGTGTGACCACTAGCTATAAATGTAAATATGTACTTAAAAAATTAAAATTAATTTTGGAAATTTGTTTTTAATATTATTGCACATTTTGCTAATTACAAGCCCATAGTTTACTAAAGTTTTATTGAATTTAGTTATTATATACGGGTCAATTAAAAAAAAACGCAATTTTTGCGTCCCCGCACTTTACACTACTATTTTAGGTAAAAAACAAAAATGTGAGAGTGATCCACGAACGTAATTCTCAAATTTGTATGTTTGTTTATTCAGAATGGTGTTTTGTTTCTCCCTTTGACTGCTTCCATACAAAAGCATGTGTTAGAATTTTTAATAATCAAAATAAAAAAAAAATCAAGAAAAAAGTAAATATACAACATTTAATAACAGTTTTCAAATTATTGCGTTTCTTTATTGTGTTTTGATTTGTTATAGTTGTCAAAACTTAATTAGTGCGAATTTGGCGTTGCATTGAGCGTCACTTTTTTATAAATCAAGTAATATTACTAGTTTTCAATTTGCATTTAAATAAAGTAAATAACGTAAGGAAAGTACAAACTTTAATTATTACAAAAGTGAAAAAGCGAAAAAAAAATCTTTAAAAAAAATGTGTATTTGCGTAGTTTTTGTGAACATCATGGTAAGGGCGCGATAAAATGTCATGAGCGTCATGCAAATTTTTTTAAAAGTGAATATATTAAATGTAAAAAATTGAAGTTTGCAATCATTGTTTACATGGCCTCAACTCATTTTTTTATAATTTATGAATTTGAGAAATAAATTGCCTATGAAAAAACACCAAAATAGGCAAACATTTCATGAGCATCACTTTTGAAATATATTGCTTCATAGCTTAAAATGCCTTATTTTGAATTTATTTTTTAATTTTCAAGAGTAAAACAACAAAATTAACGGCGGCTGAAAGAGCACGAAGATATCGAGAGAAAATAAAGCTCGATAAAGCGCGTAATGACGAATATAAAAGAAAGAAGAAAGAAAGGTATAATCGTGGTATATTTGAGTTTAATTTTTATTGTTACTGACTGATTCTGTTTTTGCCACAAACTTAATTCGAAAGTGGTAAAAATGAATCAGAATGAAAAATAAACAAAGCCGCTTGTCATTTCATGAAGTTTATACAGATTCAGAATAAGAATTCGAATGGAAATTTATAAATTAATTTAAGTTAAGTTATTGTTTTGTGTCAAATATTTACATGTGTATAAGTTTCTTCAAGAATTACTTCCTTTTTCCTTTTTTGTGAAATACATCAAAGAATATGTACATGTTTAGTTTTGTATACAATTTTTTGTTTTTTAAAGAATTTTTGTTTTATTTTTATTTACTTTTTGTAAAACAATAAACTTTTTTCGTTAAACTTTAGATTTGGAATTATTTCTTGTTTACGTGCAACACTTTAAAAAAATGTAAAATCAAGTTGAATCGTGATTTTGTGTTTATAACACTGGTTTACAAATTTTTAATTTGGAAAAATACCAAGAACGCCACTTGCCTAGATAAGTTAATTGGGACCTACTGAACACGAAAAACGCTGTAATTTTTTTTTCTAAGTACCGTTTTTTAGATAACGGTACTTTTGTGTTTTTCGGTGTATGGTCCCATTCAAACCCTTGTGAAGCCCAACCGAAGAGCCCGATCGAGATGAGTGGCGTATCGTTGGAAAGGTAATCGAATGCCTTTTCCGCCGATATGCTGCAAATTTCTATCTGATAAGAAATAGCTGAGTTATGGCACCTCAAAGTTCGAAATTTGCCTATTTTTTACGTTTTTTTCAAAATTTTTCTTTTTTATTTAATTTTTTTTCTACGTTACAGTTAATATCTGGAATGTTTTATTTTTTATCCAAATAGTTTATTTAATTACCAACATTTTAAGCGTAATTTGAAAAAAATCGGATGAAAAATATAGTTTTTATTAAGGATTTTGTGGAACGACAATATTTTCATCTTCATTGCTTACACACTATATTCGGCGTAAATTCAAAAAATTTAAATTAAAATGACGAGCGACTTGAACTCTTACGTTTTTTTCGGATGGATCTTCGCGAATGAGGAACCAACAATAGTCCGCCATCATTTGTTCGTCCCACCAGCCTTTGTAACGTCTCTCGATTTCTTCCATTTCTTGGTGAAATCTTTCACCTTGTTCATCACTTTCGGAGCCCAAGTTGGTGGGGAAAATATCCAAATGACTGAATAAGAAGTGTAATTTAGGTGTCATATTTGAACCTAAAGGTTAAAAAGAATAAATTTTAAATCATAACGGCCTTTTTGATATACATGTTTTCACTCAACGCTTACCAATGGCATTGAATTTTTGCAGTAATGTATTGATCTTCTCTGCGTAATCAGGACTTCTGTAGTTTCCCAAAAAATTGTGAACGATGTCCTGGAATGCTTCCCATGCCTCCAAATGAGCTGGACCTTAACACTCATTAAATGCTTGGTCACCGTACAGAGCCCGAATCGGGCTCTTCGGTTGGGCTTCACAAGGGTTTGAATGGGACCATACACCGAAAAACACAAAAGTACCGTTATCTAAAAAACGGTACTTAGAAAAAAAAATTACAGCGTTTTTCGTGTTCAGGAGGTCCCAATTAACTTATCTAGATAAGTGGCGTTCTTGGTATTTTTTGGCTGTAAACCAGTGTAATAGAAAGGATAATTTTTGCAAAAGTCTATCTTGAGAAACAAAAGAACACCGTAGTAAGCTTGAATTTCAAATATTTTTGCATTTTTAGCGATTTTTTATACATATTTGGTGTGTGACGCTTAAGATAGAAATCATAGAAAACCTAAAAAAAAATCCAAAAATATTGATTTTTTTGAAGGCCTAAAACTACCACCGGATTCTTCATCAATTTCTACATAAATTGGCCACTCTTACAGGCGAATTGCAAAAACTTTAAAAATAAACAAAACTCGTGTACGTTTTTTTTAAATTGGCCCATATGCAATGGGAAGCAAAACTGTCCGGATGTTTTGCATTAAGGAAAATAACACGCTTATTTATATTATCATATATATAGTTATATTATCATATACGAGGTCTGATCAAAAAATAACCGTTATTTTAAATTTTTTCAAAAAGTATTTATTTATTCATCAATAACTATCTTGTCCCCTTCAAAGTAATCCCCCTCAGATATAACAGACTTATGCCAGCGTTTTTTCAAATCCTCGAAACATTTCTGAAACGCGCTTTTTGGTATCGTCAATAGCTCCTGTTTCGATTTTTCTTTTATCTCCTCAATCGTAGCAAAACGCTTTCCTTTCATCGGTGTCTTCAGTTTTGGGAAGAGGAAAAAGCAAGCGGGGGCCAAGTCCGGTGAATATCGTTGTTGAGGCATGATAACGGTTTTGTTTTCGACCAAAAACTCACGCACAAGCATCGATGTGTGAGCTGGTGCGTTATCATGGTGCAAAACTCATGATTAATTTTTCCAAAATTCTGTGTACTATTGAAACATTTTGGATAAATTAACACAACTTACAACATACCAGCGCACAAGAGTGTTTCAACAATGGCTAAAATCAACGAATTAAAGTACGAGTTGTTTGACCACCCATCTTATACTCCTGATTTAGCTCCCAGTGACTTTCACCTGTTCCCAAATCTAAAAAATTCCTATCTGGCAAGCGTTTTACCTCAAATTATGGTGATATTACAGTCGTAAACCAGTATTTGGAAGGCCTTGAGGAAAACTATTTTAATCAAGGTATAGAATTGCTAGATAGGCGTTGGACTACGAGTAAGTGTATTAAAGTTTCAGGAGATTATGTTGAAAAATAAAAATGTTTTTGAAAAACTAACTATTCTCTTTCTGTGCTAGGCTAAGAAGTTTCCGAACTACTCTCGTATTAAAAAATTAATATGATTTTAAATACAGAGAATAATGATAAGTTAAAAGTAATAAAAATATGATGAAAACTTTAATTTATTAAAATTTACCGGCAATACAAATGTTATAGTTCAATCAATTTTAGTTCAGTTCTTGTTGAGTTCTATAAAGTAAAAATGGCAAAAAACTCTCGCACTATTAAATTATTAGAAATATGGATACATATATTCCTATTCCTTTATTTTACTTCGTATACAAACTTGAAAAATGATTTAATAACTAAAAAATGTAAACAAAGTAAAGTTTATTTGTGTCAATTTTGAATTTACATAAATTTAAACATTACTCTAATTAAATATTTATTTAATAACTGACACCGCTATCAGTATTATTTATTTATATTTTATGACAGACGTTGTGTGACACTTTAAATATTTGAATTACAAGCATTTTGTTCTTTGAGTCTGGACTCTTCAGTATCAACTTGTAAAAATGAGCATTTGTGGTTGAGAACAAAAAAAACAGTACAATACAAGTAACAACTAAACATAACGATAGTTTAACATGAGAGCCCTGCTGAGAGCGATGACATCATAACAAACATACGGATGCATGTATGTACATATGTATGTACTTGTTTTGAACAATTTAAAACACAGCGGTAGTTAAGAAAAACTGAAAAGGGAGTTACAATATCCTTTACAATAAGTTAACTTTGCTTTGCCTCAACTTACAACAACTATGAATTTGTTGCCACTATTTATTCTATCTCCCCATTTGTGCAACGCTTCTGGCTACTCACAAACAAGAACAACTGAAACTGCCATCATTGTAAACATGAAGCAAAGCAGCGGTACACCAAAGACAACGTTTTAATTTCTTTTTAACCACATCATCTAAAGGATAATGACGCATAGTAAGAGGAATTTATACAACAGAAACTACTCATAGATATGTACATGGTTTATGAAATCATTGTGTTAAGCAATAATAATGAAACGTTTTCAGGATAAACATTTCCAAGAATTAAATGGTTTATTACGTATTCGTAATACGCAAATTGTTGCGTAAAGATTTAAAACAATGGCTGTTGATAATTTTTGTTTTTTTTTTTAAACAAGTTAAGAATTGAGGTAGGACTTTCAAATACTCAAGTCGTCAACTGTCTACTTTTGTGTTTTTAGAGGTAAGTTCTGTAAATCTGTTTTGACACTGATGTCATATTAATATTTTATACAAAGGTCACCTACTGGCCGGACAAACATATGTACATATTTATAGTTTTGTAAAAATGTCTTTGATATTGATTTAATAGTTCTTAAATTGATAAAGTTTCAAGAAGTTGTACGTTTTATATAATTTATTTTACCTCTTTTTAGAAATAATCACTCATTACAAACTGATATACAATTCAGGTATGGAAAATTTAAGTTTTGTTTGATATCAAAATAAATTTAAAATACAGTGGCTCACAGCTTATTTTATACAGCTGCATAAAAAGGAACTTAAAAAAGAAATGTTGTCATTTGAAAGAAAAAATGTTATAGTCTGCATTTTAATATATTAAAACTAATAAAACATCACAGCTTATTTTATGCAGGCAGGTATGGGTTTCGAAAATTTGAAATTAAAACTGGCAATTACACGATTTACACGATATTCGGTGTGATAGCCTTTATTATCTACAACATGGCATTGATGCGACCAGTTTTTGGGTGATACTCGGAGAAATATTCCACCACTCCGTCAGGAGAGATTTTTTGAAATCGTTTTTGTTAGAAATTTTGTGTTTTCTTATGCTGATTTCTAAAATCTACCATTATTTTCGAATAATTTTCGATAACATTAAGGTTTGGCGACCATGGTGGGGGTGTCTTCAAATGTGGGTTCTCTGTGCTTTCCAACAAGTTATCCTTCAAAATCTAAAGGTACTTAAACTTGTCCATGGTTGTTTCAATAAATATTAAATTTCCAGTACCAGCAGCTGAAATACAGGTCCAAAATATGACTCTGCCACCACTATGCTTCACTGTTACCATTAGGTTTTCTTTGTTGAGTTCTGTATTTGGTTTCCGCCAAACATACGACATGCCATCTGAACCAAACCGGCGAAGATGACCGAATTCCTAAATGCAGATTCCTTGCAAACATGTTCTTTGGCAAATTTAACCTGAACAATCTGTTTTTCGGGTTCATAAACAACATTGTGTACCCAGGTCAGTTTCAACTTAGGAGGCCAGTTGTGAAGCTTAAGCCTTGAATTTGCCCTTCTGCCTTTGATAAGGACCTGATTTTCATGGATGAAGCGCTCAATGATTTTTTGGACTGTGGAATCTTTAATGTTAACCACTTCTACATTTTTCGCTGAGTTACCATTTTGGAAATGGTTTAAAACCAATTCTCGTTGTTTTATGGGTGCGTGGAAATATATACGACTATATTATTGGAAACTGTGTGAAAAAAGTTTCTTATCCACATGTAAACAGTGAAATAGTGATATTTGCAACGAGTTCGAAGTATAAAACCACTTGCACAAGATCACAAGATAGATTGAGCGTTCAGCATATTTGCTTGGATTACAACACCTTCAACTAACCCGTAACATGCAAGTGCAAGTTCGAAAAACTTAATACATTCACACTTTTTAACTAATACACTCACATTTTTCACTTGCAGAGCTAGTCGAGTTTTTCGAATAAGTGTTCGTATATAATACGTACATGGCACTCGCATGCATGTGTAAAGGCAGGGTAAGCAACTTGGTGTCGGTGATAACAGGACAGGAAATTTGTACATGATTTTCAAAATGAAAATGACCTCTGCAGAAGCAGTCACAAAGAAGTAGGTGCCCCGATAGACTCGGCGATAGTTTGCCGGACTATCAGTCAGAGGGTTGCGGGTTCGATTCCCGCCATAGACTCTGGGTGTTTTCTGCAGATAAGCCATAAAGCTTCGCAGTTTGTGTTTGTTAATTAAAAAAAAAAAACTATTTCTCAACCTTTCTGTCACTGAACAGCTATAGAAAATCTACGTATTACTGTTCTTGCACAACGTGATAGTCCTCTGAACTTAGGGACATAAAGTTAGTACGTATCGAGGACTTTACTAGGAACAGTAATTGGCTACCGCAACCAGTCATCACTTTGTGGTTAGCTCAAACTTGTCTGTAAATTGTCTTGGAGTTCGTAAGCTTTTTCATATAATTAGTATGTACCATAAAGGTACGGTACCGAAAAAGACGTAACCACTAATTAAAATATATTTGAACTCCTTTATTTATTTAAGAAAACATCGTTTATTTAGGACAGGACACAACAAATATTTAGTTTTATTTTATTTGATGCTGTTTGATTTTGCAAAACTCTTGTAAGAGTAAACAACGCACATAGAGGTATTTCAACGATCTGGGCGGCCAAAATTATTTTTGTGCTTAAATGTACATATCTTGTCGAGTACAACAAGACTGTGTCGTTGAAATTTGCGAAACCCTCTAAAATCTTGAGTTACGGGTAAAAAACCGGGTTTTCTGCCCTTTTGCACAATAAGCTAGTAACTTTGTTGAATATCAACCGATTTATAATTTCTCAGTGGATTTAGAAAGAAGAAACTAAGCCATTTCGAAGATATGAAAATGATACTTAAGTAATATTGGACATCTGTGTGTATTCCTCCAGCAGACTAAGTTTTGCAAAAAAAATTGGGTATTTTTCAAGTTTGGAGATGTTTTTACACATTTTTTCATTTAGGAACCGTATAATTTAAGACTGTGATATAAAAGTATGTTTATTTATGAGTAAAATGCAATTTTGATTTAAAACATCCGTTAAAAATTGACTGAGTTAATGAACTTTTAATAAAACCAAAATGTTGGAATAAATACGAACTACGTAATAAGTAGAGTTTTACGCTTCACCATCTTGTCTTCCGAAACAATGATAAATAATTTCTTTTTTTCTTTAATGAAAACAATATGCACACGAACTCGACATAGACAACAACGATTTCTTTTTATTTTCAAAGTTACTTTTATTATTTGCAAAAACTCAACTGACAGAAAAAAAAAGCTTTTGAGATCCAAAATGTTTAAGGTGTCAAAAAAGTGCTTATCCGGGACTATCCGGGAAAAATTTTTTGCTACTTCAATAAAGGAAAGATTGAATAATGCTAAACAAAAAAATTATTGCTTGATCTACCTTGATAACATATCAAAAAGCATCTTGAAAAAGAAATTCAACAAAAATTTACTACAAAAATAATCTTACTTTCAATCAATAAAAAAATCAGCATTGATATGACTAATTATATGTTGTAAAATGATTTTTCATAAGTCCATTATCTGAAGTACTAGGATCCATAATTTTTTCCTCGTGCGATTAACTTGTTTTGCTAATATTTACGATGAAAACCGGTTGTTTTGTAAGGGAACCCAGTTCTATTATGAGAACTCTGTGAAGCACTCAACTTTCGACTGCTCGTACGTGCGCGTGATGCGCGGAAAAAAATTTTGGTTGTTGTCTCATGTTCTTTGGAATGTCTTTTAACGCAGTGACTATTTTTTTCAATATTATTCCTACTTTGACTTTTGGGGTTTTGGCCGCCCAGATCGATTATCACGAACAACTGTTCTCTTCGGGCGCAAGGATTTCAAAGGATTCTGATAGTAATGTTGTTATTGCTGTGGTTTATAAAGATTCTGATAGTAATGTTGACGTTGCTGTGGTTGCTTCTTTGCATCTGTGGACCCGTTAACCTGCAGGTATTTAATAATTTTAGTTTTCGAATATATGCCATTTCATTAAAAAATATGTCCCTATAGATATGAAGCTGTGGCACCATCTTGCTGAAACCACATGTGAGCCAAGTACTGCTCTGCCATTTTGGGCAAAAAAAAAATTGTAATCATCGCACGGTAGCGCTCGCCATACACAGTAACCTGCCTTCGTCGTCTTTGAAAAAGTGCAGTCCAATAATGCCACCGCCCATAATCCACATCAAACAGTCCATTTTTCGGGATGCATTGGCGGATCTTGAAATGCTTCTAGTTGCTATTCACACCAAATACGACAATTTTGCTTGTTTACGTATCCATTAAACCAGAAATGAGCTTTCTCGCCGAAATGTAATAAGTGCACGATACATTTTCTTAACCGAGCATGAATATTGATAATAAAATTCAATAACCTGCAAGCGTTGTATGATTGTAAGTCGATTCATGGTTAATTTATAGATCAAACTGCACATGTTTAACAGTTACATTTTACACGAAAACAGTTTTGCCAAAAAGAAAGTTGCCAAAAGAATCACCCTTTACTACAGAGATTACATAATTAATGACTTTTTGTGAACTGTAGTTGAAGAAACAAAGATACAAATACCTTTGAACCCAGAGATAATACCGTATTTAACAATTGTCAGAAAATCCACGATCGATTCAGACAAATATCAACCTAAATTTTCATGAGAACCTAAAGATCTTGTGAAAGCAAACCATTCATAGAGGACGCAGTATTCGGGTGATCTTTTAAAAAAGGTGGAGCCGTTTCATCGACAGCTGCGAAGATATTGGAATTGTGACTATTTTTTGAGTGGGTCTATATTCGATAACTTTTTCTCAATTTGCATCAAACTTTTTCAAGGTTAATTAATGATATCTTTGGATTTTTCAGATTAGTTTTAATGAAAATCAAACACTCTTATTAAAGAATTTAAGTTTTAATAGGTTGTCTTTTAAACTTTTAGATATTTTTATTATTTAGAAAGGAAAACACACAAGTTTTTCAGCTCCATTAAAAGAAATAGGAAAATATTTAAATATGTATTATTAAGTTGAAGGTTAAGTTTTGAAACAATATATCTAAAATGTAGGCTAATTTTTGATACAATATGCCTGAAATATACATATGTAGACCATAAATCATCCATCAAAAATGTAATGAGCGATAGTTTAAAAACTTTTTTAGTTGCTATAATTGATGTAAACATTTTATGAGTTTTCAAAATTGACTACTTGCAATAAGTATATTTGTAATTGATTTATGATTATGTTTTAATATTTGACAAGTTTTTCGCATAAACAATTTTAAATAATTATAATACAGTGGCTCATAACTTATTTTATGCAATTTATTTTTTGTTTTCAAAGCTCTATAAAAAGAAAACTAACAGGAACTTTAACTTAAAAAAAAATTTGTGTTATTTAAAAAAAAGTTATAGTCTGCATTTTAATATATTAAAACTAAGAAAATGCTCGTTTTTTCACGTCACAGCTTATTTTATGCACGCAGGTATGGGTTTCGAAAACTTGAAATTAAAACTGGCAATTAAACGATTTAAACTATATTCGGCCTTTATTATCTCCAACAGATTTAAGGCGATTTGGCATAGATGCGCCCAGTTTATGGGTAATACTCAGAGAAATATTCGACTACTCCGTCAGTAGCGCTTTTTTAAATCGTTTTTGTTAGAAATTTTGTGTTTCCTTAAGCTATAACATTAAGGTCTGGCGACTGTGGTGGCGGTGTCATCAAATGTTTGCACAAGACCCTATTTGTGCTTGGGATCGTTAGTGTAATTTTTCAAATATAACAAGTAGTAATTAAATCACTACATTATCCTGGTTCTCTGTGCTTTCCAACAAGTTGTCCTTCAGAATCTGAAGGTACTTTAACATGTCCATGGTTGTTTCAACAAATGTTAAATTCTCAGTACCAGCAGCTGATATACGAGTACATTTCCAAACGGACAGATTTGTCCTTAACGAGAATACACTACCTTTCGGCTTAACCTCTCAGCGCACTCAAACGCAGAGGTAACTCGGCTCACCACCGCATTGCATGTCCAGCAAAAACATACTAATGTATATTTTGCAAAGAGCATACTTGTATGAACTTGCAAGGAACATACAATTTACAATTTCTTGTACATGACTGCAACGATCAATGGGCTATCTAAACCCTGCCATCCATAGCTTAGTCAATTAGCATGACGCAAGACCGTAGTTCTAGATAAGACCCTAGTCGGACAGTTGTGAAGCCCTTATTTTTCTTAAAATGTGTCGCTCATCATGCTCATTGAACATTTTTATTTGTTGTCTTTCTGCCTCTGTTATGTGCCTGATTTTCCTAAATAAAGCGCTCAATGATTTTTTGGACTGTGGAAGCTTTAATATTAAGCATTTCTATTATTTTTCGCTGTTAGTTGGAAATAGTTAAAAACCAATTCCCGTTGTTCTACTGTTGTACGCGGACACATTTGAACTATTTTAAATTAAATTCGGACTCTTGACAGAAGTAGAATAGAAGAAAAATTTAAAACCAACAACGCTGCATTAAGCTATCGGTATAGTAGAAACTGACTGCATAAAATAAGCTGGGACGTGAACAACTAGCATTTTTTAGTTTCAATATATTAAAATGTACATTTTTGCAATAAATACAAATTTCTTTTTTTAAGTTCTGTTTCTTTGGGAGCTTTGAAAAAACATGTACTACATAAAATGAGCTGTGAGCCACTGTAAATTTATGAAAATTTGTCTACTAAATATTTGTAGATTTTTTTTTAATATTCGGAATAAAAATTTTTAACATCCACATAATTAATTTAGACATTAAGTTTTCTCAGCAAATTCAGTCGTTGTCTGTTTGTTACTTACACAATTTCTTTGTTTATTATGTTTTTATATTTTACACATGTTTACTTTATTTAAACAAATTTATATTTATTTAAATTTTAATTTTCAAAAACACTCTTTTTGTAATTTCTAAAGATTTTACTTTTCGATTTATGTATGTGAATACTATATGTAGCTTAGCAAATGACAGTTCAAGGTATTGAAAACATTAAAATTTTTCAAAAAACAGAACAAATCTTTTTATGTAAATTTTAATAATGTAAAAAAATTCTACAAAAATCTTAACAAATTGCTGTGTTTTTTTTACAAAAGTTCTTTTCTGTTTTGTTTGTTATT
This sequence comes from Bellardia pandia, assembly GCA_916048285.2. NCBI lineage: Eukaryota > Metazoa > Arthropoda > Insecta > Diptera > Calliphoridae > Bellardia > Bellardia pandia. The sequence goes on along the minus strand of OU696531.1, from coordinate 91,494,042 downwards.
TTATTCACAAAACAAAATTCACGTCACTGAACTTTATTGACACTTTTCTAACAACGGCCACAACAACGTGTAGAGAGTGTTTGTCAGACGGTAGATTTTCTTTCCAAACAGATGCGACAAATATTTTCTGCGAACTAAAAACCCACAACAAAGGAAACAAACTAAATCAAACAAAAACAAAGTATTGTGAATATTCTTCTTCTCTTAACATTTCTTCTTTCAAGAAATTTCATTGTTTTTGTCCTTCGTTGTTCTGCTTCTTCTTTAAGTTTTACTCTCTGCGACATTATTATTGTTGTTATTATAATTGGGGGTTCTTTGATATTTGTTGTTCTTTCTCAAACTTAAACACGTCACAAACATAATTGTTGTTTTTGCTTTACCATTTTCAACCCCTAGTAAGTATCAAACTTTTATTAAGGGTTGTGTGAAATTTTTGCTTTTTATTTAACATATTCAAAAGGTCTAAAGTTGTGTTTGTTTGCTTTAATATTTTTCTATGCCTTGGAGCTCCAAATGTGAATAAACTTAGAGTTTATAAAATATATAGTACATAGAGAGAATGAGAAAGACACCAAGAGTGAGAGTGTGGAAGCAACATTTTTAATTTTCTAATAAGATTTTACGTGGGGAAAGAGCTAAAGAGTATTTTATGTTAATTTTAATTCACCAGGTGTTACTGACTTATTACAGAGCTCAGAGTGAGTAAGTAATTAAATGGGTGACCAGATCTTAAGAAAATATAAATAAAGTTTTCAAACAAATTTAAAGTAGAGTACGTTAATAAATGAATAAGTAAGTGAAAATTAAAAAGTTATATAACGGTGTTTTCAATAAGAACTTACATAGCTTTTAAAAACTGAATAAAAAATGTATACGAAAACCATTTAAATTTAAAATGAAATGAAATAGCGCACAGTTATTTCGATTTTAAACTAAAATAGTTGATTCTAATTTCGGGTGTAATTTAACAATTTAACTAATATATTGTGCAATTTAACAAAAATATTGTTTATCATAAATTTTGTCAACCAAAATGGGAAGAGGACCGTACTGCTCACTCGAGAAGGAAAGGTTATTTGGGAACTGCATTAAAAGGGTTCAAAACAAACAAAAATATCTGTAAGATGGTTTATAATGTCATTACATGTGTTAAATTATATGCAAATTTGCTGAATGTAAAGAAATTTCGGACGAAACCGCCGCGAAAGACAACAGTTTGTGAGGATAAGGCAAGAATTAAAAAAAATGTAAGAATACATCACTCGAGAAGGAAAGGTTATTTGGGAACTGCATTAAAAGGGTTCAAAACAAACAAAAATATCTGTAAGATGGTTTATAATGTCATTACATGTGTTAAATTATATGCAAATTTGCTGAATGTAAAGAAATTTCGGACGAAACCGCCGCGAAAGACAACAGTTTGTGAGGATAAGGCAAGAATTAAAAAAAATGTAAGAATATAAAGGCACAATTGTCTTTTACAAAACTACATCTGCACAAGGATATACAATTCTGGAAAAGATTTTTTTCACAGATGAAACCAAAATTAATCTGATTGGTCATGACGGAAAAACGTTTGTACATCAAGAAAAAAACCAAGAATTCAATCCCCGTTACAGTCCAAAACAGTAAAGTGCGCTATTTTTCTGTCCATAGGGTTATGTGTTCAATATTATTTGAATACTAATATAAGAAAGTGATTTTCGAAAGTGGGTCTTATATGGGAGCTATTATCAAAATATATTCAAAATTGCTACCTGTAGTTTACGAAAAAAATTTAAGGAACAGCAAAACGGACGGACGGACTTCGTTAAATCACTTCAGGAAGTGATACTGAGTCGATCGGTAGACTTTAAGGTGAGTGTTGGATTAATATCTATGGACGTTACAAACACCAGCGCAAATCCAATATACCCTCCCCATTATGGTGTTGCATGGTATTAAAATGCCAAAATGGCGGTTCAGTTGGCTGTGTATCGACTTTAATTGACATCAATATCATCAATAATACGTCAAAATGTATTTGTTACCAGCTCTTGATAGAGTAATCCACTTAGAGTAACCGCATTTCCTGCTGAATTTTCAAAAAAAAAAATGGCACAATCACGCCTCTAGACTACACAGCGCTATATACAGCGAAACATTCAGCAAGCAAATACCCAAAATGCGACAATTTTATCATTCATTTATGTTATTCCAATTTACCAATTGGAAAATAACGGTCTTTGTTGATAACATATTTTCAACAGATTTTGATTACCTTTTAGTTTATTTTTAACACTATTAGCAATTTTACAAAGTCTTTGCTGACTAATCCACTAATTTCAATGAATATTTATTTAAATTTTTTAGTGATGTTGATTGAGCACTGTACGCTCTTCTTTATCTGGCGGTATATTTAGCGCTTTTCAATATTCCAAATAACTAATTCAGTTTGCGTTTTTTTTTAAATACACGCTGGATTATCAACTTTTCACTTTGCACTTATCAAATTGCATTTTATGGCAAAACGATAAGTATTTCTGTTTCACAATATTTTTTGCAAATTTTATTTTGCAATAAGTAATTTTTTGCAAAAACTTTGCACTCTTTGAAAAGTCTATGTGCTCTCCTGTCTTATTACATTTCACTATTTTGAGGCAACGATAAATCCCGATAACGCTGCCTTTAGAGCAAGCGTAAACAACAACATCTAGAATTGGTCTTCATCCATTGTAAAATCTTTGACTTACAGCCGAATTACGTTACACGCCTGCATTTACACTGTGAAAAGTCTAGTTCGAATATCATCATCATATTCAATGAGCGGTTTCAATGCTGGTCCACATGTCCTTCGTGTGATGTAGGTGCATCAATTTTAATCATTGTGCCATCCACGCAACCACACACATCATAAAAAACTTTTCAGCAATACCACAGACGTCATCGGTCCACTGCATTTTGTATTGAAATAAAATGACTATTAGAACTTCAACAACTCTGTGGATGGTTCTGCAAACTTTTAATTTTGCTACACCATGCATAACTGCAACTCCATTGTATTTGGAACCATTTCCGTCTAATTTAAAATGAAATCAACTTGAATTTGATTTAAACGAAAGCTCTTTTTAAAACTAAAGTTTTGTAGACCCGAAAAATGCTCTCGGTCTCTATAATTTCTTCTCATAACCGCGTCTTCATGATCGTCAAACAAAAACTCACGTCTTAACATTTTTAAAAGCTTTACTAGTTATAGCAGTTTGTCATAACAGTTTGTAAAGCGATTATTGATTGATTATTTTTGACAAACTTATTAAAATTTGCTTTACAAAAATAACATAATTATTTGCAGAGGTTTCGCAAATAACACTTTGCACAAAAGAAAGTATAAGGAACAGAAATTTCAAAGGGAACATAAAAATTTAAAAAACTGCAAATTACACATATCAATTTCAACTTATCACTTATCAAATTGTATAGTTCTGAGGATCATAAAGTTTAGAAAATTGATAAATAATTGCATTAGTATAAATTGAAAAGTTTATGAGGTAGTTCATGATTTTGGGAATAGGGAGTTAAATAAGACTGCTAGACCTAGAACCTGTTCCTCTCACTATTAAACTAGACACGTGAAAAGTTTCGTGTAAGTTCATTTCCCCTAATAGTTTACTCAGGTTAGACTTCAATCTATAAAAAATCGAGCTTTCTTGGATTAATATTTAAGTCTCTTGTCTTTATGTTCTTTGGAGTACTAAGTGGTTTATATCACTCAACCAATTATACCAATTACTTTTCATGATAGTTTCCTGTAAAAAGCTTTTAAATGAAACTGAAAATCCATGTAGCTTCGGAAAATGTGCCATCAATAAAAAGGCAATAAAACATGTCTAATCATCATCTTTATTATAAAATTTATCTAAATATCAATATGTCAACTGGTTCATTAACAAGACTAAGTAGTGTGGCAAATTATTACAGAAAATATGACACAAAAATTATAACAACAACACAAAATATGTTTTTTTAAATACTTGAAAATGTTTAAACACACAAATCATAAAAATTCCCAAAAAGAAAATGAACATGACACAATACTGCAATAACCCTTTAAAATACAAAACAGCCAAGCGCCCACTCCAAGATGATATGAAAACTTAAATTGTGGCTATTAAATTTAGTTACATTAGAGTGGCTATGAAGGAGACAGACAGAGAAAAAGTGTGAATGAAAGAGTGAGAGAGATAGAGAAACTAAAAGTGAATATATAATTGAAAGTGTTATGGAAACTGCACTTAAAGAAATTTTAGTGTTAAATGATTTGGAGTAATTGTTTTAAATTAATAATGGTAAAAAATGTAAAAATGTCAGACAAATAAATTAATGAACCTACTCTTTAAATATTATTTTTTTTGTAAGCTGTAAAATATTATAGTAATGATAGCCATGTCATATTGCCAAGTTATTATGTCATATTGATTTTTTGGTACCTGCTTTCCAGACTCCAAAAAATATGCTGAGTGTACTCGTATTAACTGCGAAAAGGGAACAGCAGCAGCAAAAATAAACTATGCCACATCACATCATCAATTATTAAATTTTCCTTATGTACGAGGGCGGTTCGGAAACTTCTTAGCCTAGCACAGAAAGAGAATAGTAAGTTTCTCAAACATATTTTTTATTTTTTAATATAATCTCCTGAAACTTTAATACACCTAGTCCAACGCTTATCTAGCAATTCTATCTCTTGATTAAATTGGTTTCCCTCAAGGCCTTCAAAATAGTGGTTTACAATTGTAATTGCACCTTAATTTGAGGTAAAAAGCTTGCCAGCTAGGAATTTTTTTTAGATTTAGGAACAGGTAAAAGTCATTGGGAGCTAAATCAGGAGAATGAGATGGGTGGTCAAGCAACTCGTACTTTAATTCGTTGATTTTAGCCATTGTTAAAACACTCTTGTGCGCTGGTGTGTTGTCTTGATGAACAATTATTATTTGTGTTGTAAGCCAGGACATTTTTCTCGAACTTTTACATGTAATTGATCCAAAATGTTGCTATAGTACTCTGAATTAATTGTTTTACCCTTTTGCAGATCGTTAATCAATAAAATACCTTTGAAGTCCCAAAAAACCGTTGCCATAACCTTGCCAGCCGATAAAATTGTTTTTGCCTTATTTGGGGCACTTCCTCCAGCTTCAATTTATTGCTTTGATTGTTTTTTATCTCTGGAGTATAGCGGTGGATCCATGTCTCATCAACAGTTATGAAAAGACGCTTAAAATCATCCAAACAAGCTTGAGAAATTTTCATTCTTATGCGTTTTTAGTCGACTGTTAAGAAATGCGGCACCCATCTTGCAGAAAGCATTTTATCTCTAGTTCTTCAGGCAAAATTAAATGAACTCGATCATTTGAGATGCCCATGATATTAGCTATTTCACGCACTTTTATTCGTCGATCATTTAATACCATATCATGCACTTTGGCTACAATTTCTGTTGTTGTTGCTGTTTTTGAACGTCCACTACGTGTTTCATACTCAATGCTTGTACGACCACGTTTAAATTCAGCAACCCAATTTTTTACTATTGTATATGAAGGAGCACTTTCACCTAACACATTCACCATATCATAATGCATTTCTTGTCCCGATAAACCTTTTTTATTTAAATATTTAATGACACCACGAATTTCTAATTTTCCCATTGATAAAAAAATCGCGGATGCGTCTTTTTTGAACACTTGTTTCTTTATGAATGAGTTTCCAGATCGAAAAGAAATTTAACATGTGTTCATAGCACAGATGGAAGTTTGCAAAACACTTAACTTTTTTCTGTTTATACCGCGCTTTCTGCTCTAGGCTAAGAATTTTCTGAACCGCCCTCGTATTTATGGTATTCAGGAACATTTTTACTGCATTTTAAGAACATTTTCTTGAGATGAAAGATTAGTAGACGCCATATGTCTTTAGTAGCATTGAATGGATAAATGAATGAATGGATGGATGGAGTGTTTTGTAAAATTAAAGGCAAAGTGGTTGTTGGCTAAAAGCCAAAATCCAAGAACGAATGTATGACAAAAAAAAATTAAGCAATTGGCATATGTGACAAGCTCAATAGAAAGCTAATTGGTAAAGGTAATTTTTTGTTTTCAGATTTTGGAATTTAATTGATGTGTGTAGTGTAAAACTATGAAAATAAATCAATTTGAAAATAACAATTTACACATTTATTAGCAAGTCTTTTAGACAAGGACTTTTGATTGAGATGAAAACTACCACATATAATGTATAAATTATTTTCAATGGGAATTTTAACAACAGGTGTAATATTGAAATTAGTTGTCATCTAAACTGTTATAAAAAATGGCTTTTGTAAAGCCATGGCCTTGACACATCACAAAATTAAATAAACATTTATTTTCGTATTACCCTTTGATAGAAGAAAAGCAAGGGAAAACTAAACACACCTTAAACCGTTTTATCGTTTAATAGGTACAATGTGGTTACGTAAAACATGTGCTCCCACCACCTTTGCCTGCCAATTGCTGATTTACTAAAAATATTCAAGTATGATTCACCAGCAAATTTACAAGGAAAGAATATAGTCTTAAATTATATGATATTAACAAAGAAATATCAAGGTCATAGTCATCAAATACAAGTCTGCAAAAATGATATATTTGATTCAAAATTGTTGGTTCAAATAGCTTGAAGTTTAATGAAGTAGAATTTGGTTTAATTTTTTTAACAATATAAATATCAATAAAACTAAAGATCTACTCTCCAAGGTAACGAATATAAGAAAGCTTTCTTGCCCAAAGGTTATTCTCCCCATTCCTAATCTTTTTATTTCCTCACTTGTACTCCTTCCTCCCCTCGCCCTCTTAAAATTAACGCAGACACGTTAACCACGCGTGGTTACGAGAAATTGAATTGCTAGTGAATGATTAAAGGGTCGCTAACAGATGCCCTCGTTGAGTGTTGTTTTGTCTAATCCATATACGCTATCACTGCATGGATGGTCCATCTCCTAAAGTGCCTATTAGAGAAATCAAATTTATGAGACCTCCTAATAAAAACAAAGGCGAACTTCTTACGTTCAGTCAGGAGACGTGTAATCGACATCTCAGCCAGCGATGGTAACCGCCACAGTATCCCTCCTAACAATTTTGGCCGACAAGTCTGAGGACAAACCTTAAGTGGCGATTTTCAAAGGCACTGTTCATTCTTGACAAAATAGACAATGGTGCTATGATCAAGTGAGTGCAAATGTGTTTTACCAACGATACAAAATATAGAGCATTTAAATTAGGTGTTTAATTAATTACGATTATTCAAGAAAGCTCTGCTAGATCATTCTGAAAATTAACCGAAGATTTTAAAGCGATGCAGACATATTTTAAAATGATTCCTCAAGATGAATACTAACGAAATCCTTATGAAAATCTACGAATAGCATGATATTAAAAAATAGTATTGGTTAACCCGTAAACCCGAATTGGAATATGATGATATTTGCAGATGTTATGCGAAGAATATTTGTGTTAAGAAACAAAATAAATATACAAAATGAAAAATATTACTACTTTATGTGCTGAAAAAATTTTGGATGACTTGTTGGATTTATATTCATCATCTGATCATCGGCGTAGATAGCCCGGTCTGGGGGTGGCTAAGCCCCTCCCAGAATTTTTATTCTTTTATTGCAAATTTTGGCAGAAGATATTCTTAATATATTTTGTAAACAAAATAGGAAACTAATCTTCGACTGAAACTAACTATTTTTATTAATTATATTTTTTATTACTTTTATTATTAATACAAATTAGTTTAAGTGTTTTGCTTTATTTTTTTAATGTTAATTAAATGACTGAATTTATTTTTTTAATTGACAATTAATTTAATGTTATATGTATTATAAAAATGTTTAATACTCTTTATTTTTTTTAAATAAAAATAAAAAAGCACAATTTTTTTTACCGTAAAGGGCTAGAGACCCCCCCAGGAAAAATGCCTAGCTACGCCGATGCATCTGATGATGATAAAATATTTTATATGATAATGGAAAGAAATTCACAACCGCGAGTGAAAGGCTTTGTAGAGAACGTAATTAATGAATACTCTGAAGTTGATGTATGTCAAATTTTATAGGACAATATCTCCTACTTCTTATATATGTAATGTATGTTTATATATATAATTTTTTAGTTTAAGAAGAATTTGTGTATTAGTCCGGAAGGTGCCATTGGTCTTTTTGAGAGATATTCATTGTCTTATTTCAAGCAATCTTACCAGGGAGCTACCTGCTTCTTCTTTTTTAACAAAAAAAAAAAAACAAAAACAGCTGTACATGAAAAAAAGTGTTACACTGTTGTGATTTTATGTTCTATTTTTACCATTAAAAATGCGACATCTTTAAAATGTGGGGTAAACATTATAAAAATGTACACAATAAAGGTGTAACATTTTATTTCAGAAAAGAAAACACCATTAGTTTCTAGTACGTCTACCGTTGCGGGCTTGCATTAACATAGCTCTACAACAGAGGTCGGCAAAGCGTAAAATGAGGTTGTGTGTGTGAGCAAACTACCCAGCAAACATAAACATAATTATATAAATTATACAAAATAACTTAGTTAGGAAACATACACTCACAATGTATTTTCCGTAACATATAAGAAATTAACAACGAGATTGATATACAAACGGAACTTCTAATACTTCAAAAGCTGAATACATGCATGTTACCAAATGCATTATCAATCATAAAATATTTTTCGTAATTTATTATTAATTTGAAATGTTTGTTGGGAAGTATTTCTGAAAAAAATATAAAAGCATCCGCCGCATGTGCACACATTGCAGTCTCAATGCCGACCTCTGCTCTACAACAGAGGTCGGCATCCTATAGTAGTGCTGGAAAATTCTACTACTTTCCATTACTCAATAATATTCAATACTTTTCATTTGGGTACTCAATAGTACTCGATACTTTTAACGGATTTTTTTAAATTGTAACGCAAAGTTTATATCTGCAAATTGAACTAGTTTCTTCAAAAAATAAAAATAGATCTTCAACTATTATTGGTTTTGTATGTCTTTTGTTATTAAATCAATAATAAATCTAAAGCTAACTTTTAATTCAACGTTAACAACAACTTAAGTAATAATAGACAGCCTTATATCGGCGGTTGGTTTATATTGTAGCTTACAGATTGTTGTCTTTTTATACAGTGATGTATTTTTATGCACTATTTTACCCACTCAACTTGTTTAAAAATACAACTCAGAAAGTATTGAGTAACTACTATTGAGTATTGAGTATCCAAAAAAAGGGCAAATAATCGATACTCGGTACCCATTACTCAATACTTTGCCAGCACTATCCTATACAGCGTTACCGTTGGCAAATTTGAGAAAGTCGCACAAAATAGGGATTTATTAAAAAAAAGGGGCACCACTCTTAAAAAGATGGAAAATAATCAAAACAAAAATAAAAATCGTATTTTTTTCATTTAAATGTTGTATATGATGTATGTTTACATATGCATATAATAAAAAAATTAATAAAAAAAACTAATATGTATCAAGTAAAACAAAAAAATGGTACACAAAAAGTGGCAAGGCATCTGTAAAAGGGTCAAATTGCCACTTTAGTCGCATCAACGGTAACGCTGATCCTATAGCACAATAGTGCATAGAGCACTTCACACATACGCTTAAGGCCCAACTATAATATGCATAAGCAAGCTTAAGCAAATTGCAAACGTTAACGAAAAGGCTGTCAAATGCATAACCAGTTCAGAGTTAACTTTTAGGTGGCTACAATGACTTTGAAACTTTTTGTCCACAGTTGCTCATTTATGTTTAAAAAAATGTTTTTATTTTAACAAAAAGCCATTAAATGACTATATTTTATAAATATTATTATATTATTTTATAATTAAAAGAAAACTTCGTACCCGAAACGCATAATTTTTCCTTTTTTTTAATTTATCGGCAAAAGTACTAAAATGTACAGCTGTGGCAGCACTACATTGTAAATAATAATAAACATTTACATATGTTTTGTTAATTTTCGTATTGTGTTTGCAAAAATGGAGAAAAAACTTAAAAATTTTAATAATATAAAAATATTAAACTTAGCGCTTGAAGGGTTGTGCACATTAAAAGAAATAAGTGAACTACACTGTAAAAGAAGAAGACGCTCTTGTTCTGTCAGGGCCCTTTTATTATAAAGGCACTTATTTTTTCCGCATTTTCTATTAAATTTAAAATAAATGTATTTTCTTCTTTCTCCATTTTGTTAAAAACACAAACAAACAACAAACAGCTGATTCCGTACGGAATATGCGATCAGTTTCGCTTTTTGATTAAGCAAATGACAGTTGAAAAACTTAACGAAAAGTTTCGTTAAGTACATTATAGTTTGCCACATACAATTTATATGTATTCGCAGGGTTGCTTAAGCTAGCATATGCGCATTATAGTTGGGCCTTAAATCTCTTTCATTCAGTCGTCATTGAGACAGCAATGTGTGCACATGCGGCGGATGCTTTTATATTTTTTTCAGAAATACTTCCCAACAAACATTTCAAATTAATAATAAATTACGAAAAATATTTTATGACTGATAATGCATTTGGTAACATGCATGTAATCAGCTTTTGAAGTATTAGAAGTTCCGTTTGTATATCAATCTCGTTGTTAATTTCTTATATGTTACGGAAAATACATTATGAGTGTATGTTTCCTATCTAAGTTGTTTTGTATAATTTATATAATTATGTTTATGTTTGCTGGGTAATTTGCTCACACACACAACCTCATTTTACGCTTTGCCGACCTCTGCTCTACAAAAAATAACCTAAAGGCTTTAAATCTCACAATCCAATTGACCAATTGATCGGCCTTAATCGTGAAAAAACTGTTCACCGAACTCGCCTCTCAATTGGGCCATTGTTTCGCGTGGTATGTGGCACCGTCTTGTTGAAAGCACATGTCAGACAAGTCCAGCTTTTCCATTTTGGGTAAAAAAGTTGTAATTGTACGCCATTCAAATTCAGTCTTGCCAAAAAGAAAGTTACTAAAAAAATCACGATATAAAACAAACATACTTCAGATTATTACTAACTCCCAGGCCCCTTAAATATAAAGTTTAAAAATAAATTTTATTAGGATTTATCGGTTTAACAAATAACACACAAATTCAACCTTTATTTTAAAGTGTAGACAATTATGAATATGCCAATTTAATTCTTTGTTGATTAATGCTTTGTTGGGCGCTGCGAATAACGACCCCAGGAAAAATGGTTCCAAAGAAAAAAATGAGCAAAGGCCCAAATTTTGGTGGTCACATTTCATTATAAAATTTAGTCCTAATATTTTTATGAAAATCAACATAAAGGTTAAAATGAAAGGTGGCCGCAATTGTTGGTACCATTTTTCATAGCATCTTTCACCCAAAATTTATCAAGTTTTAGAAAATATTTGTCCAAATTTTCACGAAGCAATTTTTGTTGAAAAGATTGATACAATTTTGTCCTTGAAATCTCAAACGTGTTCACACAGCACAATTGTTATTACTTAAATCGCTCGTATTTTAATTTGAGAGTATACACACATTTGTATAGACATACATATGTAATACAAATAATTACAATCAAGTGTGTACTCGTCTTATCTTAAAGAATTGCTTCGTGTAAATTGGGACTTTCTAAATTGTAATAATGAAAAATCACCACAAAATTTTGCATGAGATTTTTGGGGCAATTTTTAGTATATTTTACAATATTAACGAATGAAATTTAGCCCCAAAGGACAAAAACAAAATTTCTTGGGCTCTTTTCTAATTCTACGATTTAAGGGCATTTGTAATTCCTCTTAAAATGCAAAATTACAAAAAAAAAAAAAAAAAAAAAAAGGCATTACAAATTAAAAAATACAAATTACAAATACCAATACAAATTAAAAAAAGGCACACAAATTTTTTGTTTTTGTAGTAAGCGTGGTTATTTTTTTTTTCTTCTTACCTGGCCATTATTTGCAGCGCCCTTTTTAATCTTTTGAGATAAATTTCCTCTTTTCTACATTATCAATCGATTAATTAGACACATTTGATTGAATTTCGTTTTATTTACCGGTGTCATTTTAATACCCAGTATTGTTGTTAATATTTTGCAAAGGGGGCTTGTTGATATCAATATAGTGGAATCAGAGATGGCAAATAGCTTTTTGGATTGTGTATCAACTATAAAAATAAAATGTACTTTTTAGATCTCCACCCGTAGTATATTTAATATTTAGTAAATAATAATAAAACTTACGGTAAAATATTTAACATTAACTTATATAACGAATGTTTAGAAGATATATCGATATAAATTTTTAACAGTGACAATTATATCAGGATATCAAGAATGTCTCAAAAAATCTTCGATCTCTAATGGAAATTAAGCTTTCGTATTGAAATCAAATCTATAGAAATACAAAAGGGTGGATTTATTGCAAAAAAGTATACGGTGTAAGACTTCTAAAATAATCTGGAGAAAAATTGTCATACTACTACCAGATAAAGCATTTGGCCACGCTTAAAAACTAGTGCTCCAGGAAGAAAGTTATCGAAGGATAGAGTTAAAATTTTATTTCGCGGTAATTCATTTTAAACAAAGCAAATTAAACGTCTTCTACTTGGAAAGGTAAATAAACCAAGCTCGTGACGTATTAAAAGGTTTCCTGAAAGTTATCTTCATTCAAATAAATCATATTTACAATAATTTAGAGAACCTGTAGAATACTTTATCTGATGATATGCCTCTTAATGGCGCATCGATTAAAATATATTCAAAAATAAATCTAGATATAACGAGTTTTTCGATTTAACGAATAGGCTTGACAATATATCGTTCGTTATACAGGCATTTGCCTGTATTTGTTTAAACATATAGTTAGTCATAGTTTAAATATACTTCTGTATCTATAAGAACATTATTTGCGTTTATTATAACGATTATCTATAACATTCTTATGACTGAAGTATCGGATTAATTGCGAAATATATTATATATGCATATTTATGCATCCACCGATTGCATTTTAAAAATTACAAGATTTATTACCTTAAAATGTATTGAAAATGTAGAAGGAGTAATTTCTAAAGCTTTTGAAATCGTAAATAACTAAACTTTAAGCTACCGTTTTGGATTTAGCTGCAAAATCATTTAATGTGAAATAATAAATAGGAAGCTCCCTTTGTTCGATAATTCAACCAACAACTTCTCTTCTCTTTTAGATGCATATTTAAGGATAATATGAATATCAATTGCAAAATGTTCATGAAATTTAATAAAATCATCTCTTCGACTTGCACTATTACACAAATGGTAATTTAAAGCATATACATACATATTTATCTATTTCATCTGTAATACCAATTTTTGATGAAGCAATATTTTGAAATTGTAACAAATGACTCGTGGTTTCGTGGTACTAAACTAACCGTGTCTAAAATGTAAACAAGCAGAATTATACCATGTTTGCCAACCCTGTGGTTGAATATTAATTTACGGTAAATTTACATATGTATAGAAGAGAGCGAGAGAATGAACACAATAAATAACGGAAATTGAAGAGCAAAAGTAAAGAAAGAGTTTTGTAAACTTTATGTGCGCAGTTTTTAAAGAGTAGTAAGAAATGTCTTTATGTTAATAAAGTTAACTAAATTTGTTGTTATTAAGCCAGGTGTTGTCAGAATATTGCATATAAAATTGTTATTAAAGAATTTTGTTTGTAAACAAGTTGTTGATAAACATTTTTGCTTGAAATGCTGTTGGTTTATAAAATTGTTGTTATTTGTTTTTATTTCTTTGTGTTTAATGTAAATTATTTTTAAAATTTTAATAGAATAAAAATAAGAGCATAAGATATTTGACAATGAACTGTGATTTTTTTTAACTGACTTGGTAACGAAAATTTTAGCATATAGGTATGTAATTGTAATGATTTAATATTTTAAGAGGGAGGGGTCGATAGATGTGTTAATTATTATTAAATTTTAATTAAATACATATTACACTGTTTTACTCTTTTTAAAAATATTTTAAATAATTTAGTTATTTTCTCAATAGCCAGCATATTAGCCATGTACTGGAACAATTCTATTACTTGGAACATTCTTAAATCATTTATTTTATTGTTATGTTCATTAACATTTTATCTGCTTATTTAACTCATTAAATGGTAACTTATTTTTTATTTCTAATTTTATTGTTTATTACTCTACTTTAATCATTTAAAATTAACCAAAGGGAAAAATAAAAATTGTGTATAAAAAAAACTTACCCCAAAGCACGTTGTCTTTGACATAAATATTCATAAGCTCCCAAATTGAAACCGGCAGCACATGTTTTCTTAAAATGTTAATTCAAATGTACAAAAAGTTGATAAAATTTCGGCTATACATATTTGATTTAAATTAAAGTGGTGGTATTTGATTTTTTTTATTATTTTGGAGACACACGACCGAAATGCCTTTCAATGAATGTGGGCTGGCTGCAATGGGCAAAAAAAAAACAAAAACATTTTTTATACAAATAATATTTACACCTGTTTTTATTTAAATTAGAAGCTGAAGAAAACAAGATTTTTTTATTATTGCTTTAGAATAAACAAATTAATAGAAATTTATGCAAATATAAAAGAAACTGAATGCAAAGTTTGCAAAAGTTAAAATAGTTTTAAAAAGATTTTGTTTAAAATTTTGCAATATTTCTAGAGTTGAAAAGGTGTAATAGATAATTTGGAATACAAGATGACATTGAAAAACAAAAATAATATTGTTGGAACAATAAGTAGAGCTAGAAACTATTTCTCAACTTCTCTGTCACTGTTCTGCAGTGTATAATCCACCTATTAGGTTTCTGGGACCCAGTTCCTATGAACTATAGGACAGATATTCCTTTATGAACAGTAAATGGCTACAGTGACCATTTAAATAATCTCTTTGTGGTGGCCACTATACCGTCAATTAACTGACTTGGAGGAATCTTCTGCATCTTTTATTAAATATTAAACTTTCCCTAAATTTCTATGTTCTTCTCTATCTCTACATCTCTATCTCCCTCTCTATTTCATATCTTTCCAGACAAAACAAAGGAACCCACTGAATGGAGCCAAATACTAGATTTCTAATACCTCAAAACCTTGAGTATTATGATTTCTAAACTTTCAGTTATCTCTCCGTAAAAGTATTGTGGAAATTGTGGACATATGCAACCAAGTATATATTGGGACTACAAAGAATAAGCTGAGAACTAGGTTAGCAGGACATAGATCGGACATAAGATGTAGGGATGAGTCATCGACACAGGAAACGGCACTTACGGCCCATTGTACAATGAGAGGACATACACCAGATTTTGACAATGTACAAATTTTACAAGGGGAGGAAATATATAAACGGAGACTTAAGGTACGGTCACATTTGACAAATATTTCCTCAAAAAAGCGTAACCACTTGTTTTAGCACAAATTTGTTTGACGTTGTTTGCTCTTACAAGAGTTTTGCAAGATCAAACAGCATCAAATAAATTAAAACTAAATATTTGTTGTGCTTTGGCCTAAATAAGAAAAGTTTTTTTAAGTAAACAAATGAGTTCAAATAAATGTTATTTAGTGGTTACGTCATTTTCGGCAAATATTTGCCAAATGTACCTTTGCATTGGAAATGTTACACATCAACAGGGTCGAACAAGATAAGGGAATGAACTACCGGACCGATATAGGGAACTTATCGGGGAGTTATACTTATGTAGTAAATGAAACGGAAGATGAAATTTAGTACAATATTGAATGTTTAACTTTAAGGACTAATTTTTAATTATTGTAACTCATTGTTGTTGTAAGTTTTATCTTTATATTCTGTCGCAATAGTAAAGGAAATTAAGTTGCATTATTTCTGTTTTGTGTATAGATTTTCCTGATGATGCTTACCGATGGTAGGCGAAATATTGAAATAAATAAATAGAACAATTGATTATAACACAGACCTCGAGCCTGATTATTTACCTAATTTATTTAGTATTGTGGAAATTTACTTTGCCAAATAGGTTTGAGACGCCATTTTATAACAACGATACACTAAACCATTCAATTAATAACATTATAGAAATATCTGCTAGATCATTCCGAAAATATTCTTAAAATTTAGAATTGATGAATACCTTGTGAAATATTTCTCCCAGATGAATAGCGATGAAATGTTTATGGAAGTCTATAAGTAACATGATATTGAAGAGATTGCCGAGACTGTATGGAGAATATAAAATTTTCAATATTTTCAGATTATGTGTAGTTGAAGATGAGGAAGACTCTAAAATTCAAAATCCATTATGGGTAATTTAAGCCTCAGTTAGCCGACTGTAATGGAATGTAACTGCAACAGTAAGAAACAGCTGATGGATATTGTTATGTGTAAAGTAATGCAAATGCTTATGGAGATGTAAAGTAACGCAACACCGTAATGTATGAATCTGTAAGAAATAGAATTTCCTCACATGTCATTACACAACATTCCGTTACAGTCGGCTAACTGAGGCTTTACATTCTTCATTGCCGAGAACTTCTAATTACACGTCGCAATAAAAGTTGGGTCCTTAAGCTATGTACAGATGGTTGTCAGATCTTACAATGTTTGTCAAATCTTGAAATGTGCTGGTAATGTACTGACAATGAAAAATTGTTAGCAAACGGTAAATTGTTCGTTTAAACGATTGTAAGAAAACCTTTCCATTTCATTGATAGACAATTGTCACATAATAAATTTAACTGTCAAAAGAAATTGTCAGGTCACACTGTTGTCAGAATGTGGTATGGCAAAA
The DNA here is from genome assembly GCA_916048285.2 of Bellardia pandia. NCBI lineage: Eukaryota > Metazoa > Arthropoda > Insecta > Diptera > Calliphoridae > Bellardia > Bellardia pandia. The sequence goes on along the minus strand of OU696531.1, from coordinate 91,477,186 downwards.
ATTGACAGATTCGTTGCTAAACATTGCCAGAACTGTGTGTGTTTATATTAATTTTTTTTTTAATATTGTCATGTCATACTAAAATGTAATGAAGATGATGGCAATTTTCCGGAATTTGGTTCTATGGTACATAAATGCCGTATCCATACAAAATTCAGCAAAAATAAGTTTCATGCTAAGGAAAATCTCAAAACGATGTTTTCTTTGCATTGGTCCATATTTGAACATAGATGGGTGCTAAAAAATTCACTTTCGAAAATCACTCAAATTCTCATAAATCTTTTATAAACAACACTATCAAATTAGAAATCGAATTATATGTTTGAAATTAAATAATGCAAATAATTATATACATATGTATATGTGAAAATCGTCGTACCAAATTTCATGCCGTTCGGTTCATATTTGACCATAGCGCGCATATAAAGTTCCTTTCCGCAATTCATTTAAAAGCGCATAAAATTTTATAAACATTACTATCAAGTTCAAATTCAACAAAAGTAATCCACATCCTTTTCAGACGTGATGCATCGATTCTGCGGCTGGGTTTAGGTTTCAATATTTTTGCATCTGTTCACCCAATTTGAAATAGACTGGCATGTATCGATTGTGCTGATTGTTTTTTTATATTTGCTTCTGACATTTCTCTTTTGTTTGATTTACCGTTACTTGAATTATTGTGAAAATCTTCAGTCACATTTCAGTTTTAGCAAAATGAGCCGTGGAAATATGTAAGTTAGTGTCTTTAATTACAAAAGTATTTATCGTTTACAAATAATAAAGTGCACATACATATATTAACTAAAAAAATGATAAATTTTATTATTTCAAACTAATTAAAATAGTTTCGTGCAATAAAAATGTGTTTCAGTTAAAAATATTAATGATGCATCAAGTGTGCGTGTGCTGAAAATCCTTAAAGGGTATAAAAATAATAAAACCTAATAATTGATTATATTTTCATACGCCTCACATATTCCAAAAATTACAAAAAAAAAAAAAAATTCCTGGTAGTTTTGCGTCAGGTCTGAAAGGGATATAAATCATCATACAAATAATAGGTTATTGCTCCCATATAAGGACTACTTTAGAAAACTCAATAACCAACGTAAATATCACATAAATACCGATATCGTACCAAAATTTTACAAATATCAAATATATGTATGTAAACAAAAACTATACTCTTGGATTTGGTAAAGGTTAATCCATAATTGGTCATAGCTCCCATATAAAATCCACTTCCAAGAATAACTGGAATACCTATAAAATTCTTGTATACATATGTATGTATGTACATACATATATCGTTATTGAGATGAAATTCAAGCAAAATAAGCATCGAATACATAGAAATTATGGCAGAATATTTTATGAAGGTGATAGCTCCTATGTTGGCGATCCGAAAAATAAAATAACACTACTGGTATATTGGTGATGGGTATTGGTATATAAGCATAGCTGCCAGATTTGACGATTTATCGTCATTTTGACGATTTTTTGTTTTAAAAATTGCAAAGTGACGATTTGACGATATTTTCATTGAAAGTGATGATTTTCTGAATTACTAAAATTTTCTATCATTTGAGACAACAACTATTTTTTCATTTATTATTATAAATATTAAGAAGAACATGACTAAGTAGTGTTTTCTTAATAACACAGTACAACAGCCAATCTGGGGGGTGAGAAATTCCAAGTCAGGTGATGGTACTAGGTCAGTATAGTAAAACCCTCAAAGGGTTTGGCGTTCGTATGTGTCAGTATTTTTTATGACCTTTTAAATTTTTTCCTTATCTTGATGTTTTTTCGCTTAGTTGTAACATTTTGGCAAAAACGTAGTTTAACATAACTCGAGAACCACTTGTCCGATTTTGATGAAACAAATTTAGAAAAATTAAGAATTACAATTTCTCTAATCTGTTTCTATACCGTTTTCCTATATGTGCAACACTTTCGAAGTTAAAAATGAATGTATGAAGGGAAAAAGATAGAGAGGCAAAAAGGCGCCGAGTGCAATAATTGCGGAAATTTGCTGGTGGAGTAAGCTTGTGTGGCAAGACAAGGATGATCTTGATGATAAAGAATTTTCAGGAGATGCAGAAGGGCCAACAGTGGAGTCACACATTGACATTATGTGTGGTTCAGAAACTGATGATAGCGATGAATGCGATGATGCGTTAAATGACACTTTTTTGAATAAAAACAAAAATGGGATACCTTCACTTAATTGTAAATAAATAAATAATTAAATTCTTAATTTTTCTAAATTTGTTTCATCAAAATCGGACAAGTGGTTCTCGAAAAAAATTTAAAAGGTCATAAAAAAACTGACACATACGAACGCCCAAAAATGTTCCACAGTGTAATTGACAATTTTTAAGTTTAAGAAATCACGGTGATTTTAATTCACGAACGATTTTGAAATCACGGGAGGAATATTTTGGTGTTCTGAAAATCACGAGATTTTTTATTTTTAGTAGTGATTTTGATTGTTCTAAATCACGAGCTAATAGTTGATTTTCTTTGCGTTAACTACTAAAAATTAAAAGTAAATCACAAAAAATGTACACAAATCTAAAAAAATGGTCCGCAAAAAATACGTCTTACTAAATTTGTAAATTTTAAGTTTTTCCTATGTAAAATATTTAGTTTTATTTCAAAAACAAATAAAGAACAAATGATTTTAAGAGTATGTGATAATTTCATTACAAGAGTTCAATGAAAAATGCTTAAAAACTCTAAGTGATTTGAAATCATTAGGCTGTTAAATAACCGGTTTTAAATCACGAGATTTCAATAATTTTTGTGCACATAACACCTTTTCAGTGATTTCAAATCACTTTACGAAAAAGTGATTTTCAGAACATGCCTGTATAATAATTATCTGTAAACATAAAAAGCAATTTTAAATGCTGAATTCCGTGAACTACAATTTTTAAAAGAAACAAATTCCGAATTTCAATGGGCAAATTCTACAAAAGCTTCTCCTATTTTAACAACATGTCGAAAGAATATTCAGCCAAATAAATTTAAATGACAAAAATACGGATTTTTTTTAAATAAGTACCTGTATATGATGGATGAATTGAATTCTTTATTCAAAATGTTATTTAAAACTTAATAAACTAAATTGTTTAATAAAATATGCTAAATTCAGATATTTATTTATAAAATACTGCACGTCTTGTTTCACACTCTTCAGTTTTAGATTACCAGTTTTTGTTCAATTTTCTTTTGAACTTGCCATTTCGTTTACAAACGTCAATTAAATTTTCGTACTTTTTAATGCAAATCAACATGCATGAAAGCAAAAAACAAAAGAAAATAAGAAAATTGACTAGTAACGTCAAGTTTGTACCCCTTTTGTTCTCTTTTCCCTTCTCATGCAAGATATTATAAAAATATTACGCAAGTTGTGTTTAACATTATATTTTTTGTGATTTCTTATTTAAAATGTTTAAATTTATGTATTTTGATATGTATTGTATTACAAGAGAAGATATAAACTTGAATTTTTATGTTTTCGTTTAAATAAAAATTTCAAAATACTATTAGAAATAGTAGCGTTTTATTTTTCCGATTTTTTAAATTTTAAATGACGATTTTTTTTCTTTTTTATCGGGATTTTGACGATTTTTTACGAAATTCGTCTGGCAGCCCTGTATATAAGATATAAACTCATACTTGTTCTTGTATAAAACGGCGAATGCAGTGAGAACATCTTTCTGCTTGAGAGACTTGCAAGTCCGCCGTATTCTTGTAGATAAATTGTTAAAACCCAAATACTTAACATGTTAATAGTTTAACATAAAGGTAAATTTGAATAGTATGAAGATCTACTATTAAGCTAAATGTTAACAGTATAATTGAATCTTAATCCCCCTAATAAGATATTTAAAATATGGTCAAGTAATGATGACAATGATATTTAAAGCCAGATCTTACAATAAACATTTTCTGTTTTTTTATAATGCTTCATATACATATGAACAAATTTAATTGGATCTAAGACAAGCCTCCATATTTTTTTTTTCTGAAAATCATTCAGAAACTTTTGTCTGTATATAAATGTTTACAAAAATAGATAGATTTTATAGATCAGTTTGTGTTTATTATTTTTTAGTTCGTTCTGTTACCACTAGCAACAATATTCTGCTGATTTTATTTTTATAATTTATGCATATTCAAATTAAAATAATAAAATCGAAAAAAAGCAACTGTAACAGAACGAGAAAAACAAAATACTTGTTTGTTCAAGAAGAGAAAAAAAAACAAAAAAAAATTAAATATTCAAATTAAAAACACTATAAAACCAGCGGTAAAGCAGGATTTTCACCTGCTTATTTCAATCGAGTTAAGTTATAAGAAAAATAAAGCGGCTAACTGCTTTAAAAGAGGCTATAAAAAGCTGCGCTCTTATCATTCAACTTTAAATAGTCTTTGTAAAAGTTACTAATTTTGTTTTTTTTTCTCGACAAAGTATTAAGAAAAAATCTTTAGTGTAAAGTGATAATGGTATGTTGGTGGAAAATCATGTGATCATGTTATTAAATACAAACTACAACAAAAAGAACAATAAACTAAAAAGGAATAAAAGAGTTGAAGTGATAAAAAAAGGACTTCTGAAAAAGAGAAAAAAAATATTTAAAAATAAATGATTAAAATATCTATACTGAATGATTTTCAGTTTATGTAGATTCCATATATAGATTCATAAATATCTTAAAGTGAATATCTTAAATGAATTAATAAAATATTAATTCTAAATGATATACAAAATTTAAAACGTGGCTATTCAAACTTTTATTTTAGAAATCGTTTTGCGTTTAAATACTTTTTCAATTGGCCAAACTCGAATGCACTGTGTGTCTACGGTTTTTTGAATTTAATTAAAAGCTCAACAGATGACAGATGAAGAATTTGTTTTACTTAAAAAAACAATTGTACAAAATTTAAAACCGGTTAAAGTAACAGATGAAGAAGTGATATGACTATCTGCTGATGTTGCACTTTTATTTATACGCAGAGACATCAATCTCTCTTTAAAAGAAGCCAACACACTTTTAAATTTTTGAAAACTGAATTTGAAATTAAAAAGTGAATTTGATGAGTTAGAAATGTTTGTTATTAGAAATGAATTAGAAACGTTAATTGCGAAATGAATGAAATAATAAACGCAATTGAAATATGTAAAATCTACCCACAACACCTAATATGCCTTAAGATCGAACGATAATATTCAGATGAGTATTTCTCAGTGTTAACACACGGAATGACAAACTTATATATAACCTCATTCAGCACTTATTGTGGTGGATGGTATAAAAAGCGTGAGTGTATTAAAATTTTAAAATAAAAAAATTAGGCAAATCGGTGCGGCCGCTCAGTTGATGCAATTACCAACGAACGACATTTGATTTTATTAATATAGATAAAAATAATGATCAAAACAAAAAAAGAATGGATAGAAATTGCAAATTGCCTTTACCACCAACAAGTCTCTCAGATCTTCCTAGATAAATTTAAATTGTTAAATTGCAAATATTTCACAAGATACTCTCTAAAACTGTAGAAGTTCAGAATTGCTATTTTCCTATACATTTTTATATTGAGATCCTTAACAAAACAGAACGAAAAGGAAAGCATACATATTTAGGTATATAAAGTAACTTTTTAACTATAGAAAATTACTTGCCATAGAAGCACAAGAACAGAACGGCAAATGTAAATTGCATACTTACCAAAGATTAGCTTTAAATTTTAAAAGTTTCATTAGTTGGAATTTAGAACATTTCATTATCCTGTAATATTCTAAGGAATGACCAGAAGCTTTTGTACTGGTATTATAAGACCTATTCGCACACAAAGATCTTGGCTCCTAGAAAGTCTTATCTTCTTCGAATATGCCTTTCAGGCTAGAGCAACAAAGTTTGATTTCTATGATAACATAAAAGATTTTATCAATCATATCACCAAAATATTAAATTTACATACAATTAATTATTGTTTTTATTTATCTCCTTTAAGACCACATATACCGATAAAGGATCAAAACCAGAAGCCGGTAAATTTCTTTCCTTCGATCATTTAACTTTTTATGTCGGCAATGCTAAGCAGGCCGCTAGTTTCTACACCACCCGTATGGGTTTTACACCCTACGGCTATCAGGGTTTAGAAACCGGCAATAGAAAATATGCCAAACATGCTGTTAAACAAAACAAAATCGTGTTTGTATTTGTCTCTGCCTATTCAACCGATGATAAAGAGCACGGCGATCATGTCATGAAACATGGTGATGGTGTTAAGGATGTAGCCTTTGAGGTGGAAGATATTGAGGCTATTTTCAATTTTGCCAAGGAAAAGGGAGCTGATGTGGTTAAGGAGTTGTGGGAGGAGACCGATGAATATGGTACCGTTAAATTTGCTACCATTAAGACGGTAAATTTTAAGGATTTTTTAAATGTCTAAAATGATATAATAAAGGTGTTTTCTTATCAACTTTTTAGTACGGTGATACCACTCACACATTTGTGGATCGCAGTAATTATCGTGGCGTCTTCTTGCCCGGTTTTAAAACCCTGCCCAAAGATGTTTTATTAGAAAATTTACCCGCCACTAAATTAAACTTCATTGACCATGTTGTCGGTAATCAACCCGATTTGCAAATGGAAAGTGTAGCCGCCTGGTATGAGCGTATCTTACAATTCCATCGTTTCTGGTCTGTGGACGATTCACAAATTCACACCGAATACTCGGCCTTGAGATCCATTGTCATGGCCAACTACGAAGAGACTGTCAAAATGCCCATCAACGAACCGGCCAAGGGCAAAAAGAAATCACAAATTCAAGAATATGTGGAATATTATGGCGGTGCTGGTGTTCAACATATTGCTTTGAATACCAGTGATATTATTACAGCCATTAGAAACTTAAAGGCCAGAGGCATGGACTTTTTAGCGATACCTGATTCTTATTATGAAATTCTAACCGAAAATCTTAAACACAGCCGCACTAAAATTAAGGAAGACATGAAGATTCTTAAGGAATTGAATATACTCATCGATTATGATGAAAATGGTTATTTGTTGCAAATATTTACCAAGAATATGCAAGATCGTCCCACCTTGTTCTTGGAGGTGATACAACGTCACAATCATAATGTAAGTATTGGAATTGCGTGGCAAATACATACCTTATTTCAAATTAAATTTAATATATATTTCTTTAATTTTTAGGGTTTTGGTGCTGGTAACTTTAAATCTTTATTCACCGCCATTGAAATGGAACAAGACAAACGTGGCAATTTGTAAATGTTTTTTTTTAGTTTAAATGCATATATTTTCTTTTTATTTCTCTTTACTGGCTATGTACTGTTGTAAAGCCTTTAACAACCTGTTTAAAATAAAATAAACCTAGTTTTAATTAATAAATTTGTTTGTACGTTTTTAAAACGCAAAAAATTAACACATTATGTATGTATATACTTTCCTTATTTTTTGATATCCTTGAAGCGATTATCAATTAAAACTTCATTTCTAGGATCGTCGGCCTGAAAAGACAATATGAAAGGATTCCAAAAATCTTTGGGTGTATTTTGACGCATTATGTCTCCATTATTGTGGCGTTTACATTTATCTAAATGCTGCTGAATTTGGGCATCTGTTAAACCTTTATCTAAAAAGTTGATTAACTGGGTAGAGAAAAAGTTTAGAGTTTAGTTTAAAGTTTCAATTAAGGAGAGCTAGCTTACTTTTTCACAGTCTTCACAGTCTATGTTAAAACGTTGTTTAATGGTTAACTTGGGTTCTTGTTTTACTATAAAAGGTTTAGGCATAAAGTCTTCTTCATCTTCGGTATCGTGTTCACCGAAAGAACCTAAATTCTTTTGTGATTTTGTTGTTTTTAACGAACTACTAGCTGTGCTGCTACAACTTGGTTTTTCTTCGTTGGGCTTTAGTTTGATTTCTTCCTTTAAATCTTGTGTAATTTTTTCTTGTTTAATGTTATGTATAACTTTAATGTCTTTATTCGTTGAAAGTTTATCCTGAGGCTTTTTAAATACATCCAGTTCCTTATTTTGCTGTTTCTGTATGCTGTTAATTATCAAATAATTTTATTTTTAACGTTTTGTTTTAAATACTTGTCAAATACTTACCATTTACTTTCATATTTTTTAAGCTTCTCTAAATTATCATCTAACAAGTCCATAGTATCAATTTCGTGATCATAATCACAAGTATCATCTACAAATATTATATCCTGGCTACCGGGAGTTAGTATTACCACACTTGACGTATCCGTTTTATTTGTAGAAAATCCCAAAAGTTCCTTTGGTAAGGAAGTACAGTCGGCAGATACATCATTGTCAAATTTTAGTTTTCTAGGTTGCGTTGTTTTGGGGGAATTTAGATTCATAGTAGTGGAATCTGAATCTGTCTTTTTCGAGGGTGAAAAGTCAAAGACTATATCGTCTAGGGTTTTGTTGCTATTATCATTATCAGCTTCTTTGTTTGTTGCGTTTGCTGAAACAGTTGTGGAGTTGTTGCTGATTGTGTTGCTGCTGTGATTGTGACCGCTTCTGTAATCTTAGCAAGAGTTTATTGTTTATTTGTTTGATTATTTAACACAAATTATTTACCTGTGCGCCCAGGAACGACCAGCTTTAGCATTTTTTTGTGGTATTACGGGACTTGCTTCTATAACATCTTCACAATCTTCAGTCTGCAATTAGAAGAAATACATATTTAAAGCATAGCATTAATAAAAATCGTTAAGAAAAAGGCATATTTTTAAGTTGACAGCTATATTTTGTGTGAAAATTATATTAAAAGCTTTTAAAGCGACAAGGCATGATATTCAATTGGAAAAAAGAAAATTAATATTCTATAAAATTTGTATGGCTGAAAACAAATTTTAATTTTTGGATTTCATTTTGCTAAGTTAACGATAAACTAAATCTATTCATAATCTTTTGAAAAAATAATTATTAACACATTTATAAAATATGCTTAAAATAAAAATGCAAAAAATATACACATGCAAACAATTTTTAAAGATAAAAAAATATTTTTTGGGATAAAAAATTTTGGTGAAAAAACTTTTTTACATAAAATAAAAATACTGAATGAGAATTTTTCCTCTTGCAAGTACTAATTGTAAAAATTTTTTATAAAATTTTTTTATTCGAAGGTTTACTTCTAGTTAAACATAATAATTTGAAATTTATTTTTGTATACCTCTGTTATGTTCTACATAGCTTTCCGTTGGAAAACATAAATGTAAAATCATATAGAAATATACAAAGAGACACTAGCAAAATGTAATGCATTTTCTGGCCTGCTAAAGCCTTCGTCAGCATTCTTTGTGTCTACTATTTTTTATTTTCAAATTTCTTATATTTAACTTTTTAAATTTACTGAATGAGAATTTTTCCTCTTGCGAGTACTAATTGTAAAAATTTTTTATAAAATTTTTTTTGGTATACAAAAATAAATTTCAAATTATGTATTATGTTTAACTAGAAGTAAACCTTCGAATAAAAAAATTTTATATAAAATAAAAATGTTAAATAAGGATCCACAACATAAACACTTTATGTGATCGGGTCGCAATAGAATTATTAAATGAACAAGTTAATAATAAAATGAAGTGTCATATCTTAGTACCTACATATGTACATATGTATGTATGTTTCAAAAGTTTCAACAATTGCCATATTCACCTCACGAAAACTTTCCTCATTTGTTTTATTAAAATTTAGCAAAGATTGCTTAATTTTGCTGGGATTTGATTTCTTCAAAGACAAACACAATCTCTTATCCGCAGTATTTTTACTCTCTCCAGCTTGTAAAAATGTCATGGCCCAAGATTTTTCCGCCGGACTTTTGCGATCTTTTGTGTGCCACTCAGATTTTGATCTTCCTAAAGTCTTGTTACGATCCTTTAAACAGCGCATAATATCTCTTTGTTTATTCCGCTTATGAGACTCTTTAGTGCGAGGACTCTGTACCAACTCCGACGACGAAGTCAACAGGCTAACCTCATTCTTTGACTGACTCAAAGCAGAGGTATCAAATAATTGTTCACTATTCAGGGCAATATTCAAATTGGATAAATACATGGGTTCATCATCTGTTAGACTTAAATCGGATTTAACACGCTCCTCCTGCGAGGAGTTATTGCCCGACCAATAATCATCAATAGTTTGAGATTTAAATCGTTTAGCCGCTGGTTGCTGCTGTTGTAAAAGTTGCAGGGCTTTATTAAGTTTTTCATTCCGTTCTTTGATTTGCTGCAATTCCAAATCACGTTGTAGCAGGGCATTTTTATAAACTATAAAGCCAGGAAAATAAGAAATATTCTTTAGATAAATTTACTGTAGCCTGAAATGATTAAACTTACATGTATAATGTTTTTTTAATACATCTAAAGCTTTTTCAAAACAATCTTCATTTTCTGAAGCATTTGTTACGCTATTACATGCTTTGCAAATCATTATGTGTATATAAACAATTTATTTTTGTAATTATTTATGACAAAACATGGCGTTTTGTAAAAATTTTAAGATTTGTGTTCGCAATATGAAATAAACAATGTTAAGAATCAGGGATGTTAACTGCGGTACAATTGTACTTTTTTTTTGTACATGTAGGAATTGGCTGGTAACCATGTACGTACCAAAAGTTGATAGAAAAAGTAAATTACCGTATATTTTGTGTTTGGAAAATTATGTTTATACATTTATAAACAACAGACTTTACGAATTTTTAATTAATTACTTTATCAGCTTTATTAACTTTAAAATAAAAAAATAAAATGAAAAATACAATTTTCCTAATTTTGGACTTTATTCTATTTTAATGGAAATTATATAGTTACCAGATTTACTGCAAAAACGGGCTTTTGAAATTTTTACAATAAAAAATTGTGTTGTCTAGCAAATTTTTACAAATTAACATGAAACACGAAAAAACGAAATTTCAAAAAAAAAAAAAAAAGAAAAGCATATAAAGCACTAATAATGGAATGTTGCCTACAACACGTTCGACTGTGTGAACGCGAATGATAAAACAAAAAATAATTTCAGATATTTTTCTTCCAAATGTTCGTAGATCTAAACTCTGTCTTAGGCGATTTTATATTACAGCTAAAAAAACAATTATCATTTCTTCCTAATATAATTTGCCATTATTGTTACAATTGTTAATGCTTGGCGGTGAAGGTATAGGTCGACTTCAGACTTACTGAAATCGATCGTGGAATAACCTTGCAATTTGAGGGATTAATTCTCCGCCAACCAAGTTTCTATTACCAAAAAAAGAATAGCAACAAGTACATTTTTATGACAAAATGCACGGAAAGCTTTTTATATTCAGTGGGATGTATACTTTCAATTTCCATTGAGTCTATGCACAGATTCTATTTTATTTAGAATCCCAGATTTTCTGACCATTTTGGATGAACTCTAATTTCTCTGGAACGGCTCTGAGAATTTTTTGCACGGCAAGCTTTTTATATTCAGGGGAATGTCGTTGCTATTTTTCGTTGCTGCTAAAAAAAATATCATTAATTCTCTCAATTCATTTCCGGTGATGCCACTCAAATTCAAGAAAACGGGATTGCAAAATTTATTTACGGCGTTACTATTTTTCGAGGCTATCTTCGCACACGTTTATTCTAAGAATTTATGAGTTGGCTACACTAATTAAACAGCTGATTGGGTTTTTGTAAAAGTGTGGTTGTTTTCGGCATTTCTTAAACTTTTAGTGTGAAATTATTTAATAAAAATTAAAATATTGTAATAAATTTCTATTAAATAATACTAAACACTATGGCTCATATAAGAGAAACAGCCGATAAGGCTTTAAAAATGTTGCGCACTCTGCCGAGAGTACAAATTGGTAATTTAAGACCCAATCCAAATTCTAAACAAAATGTAAGTTCATCCCTAGAGGTTTATTATATCAGAATTATGTACAAAAACTGTAAATGATAATAATCTTTATTGAAACTATAGGATAAAAGAGGTCGTGCCCAGCATGGTGGTGATAAACATGGTGCCGGTAATAAGGGCTCGGGACAAAGACAAAATTTTATGCGTCTTGGTTATGAAACAGGCAATACCCCCTTCTATATACGCTTTCCCTATGAACCATACTACAAGGGACATCATTTAAGACGCCAATATCCACAAATTTCTCTGTTGCAATTGCAAGTAATGTTGGACACCAATCGCATTGATGCCAAACAACCCATTGATTTAACTACCTTGTGTAATACTGGACTGGTTACATTCAATCCCGCCTCCATGGAATTTGGTTTTCACTTAACTGACGAAGGAGCCGACAAATTCAAGTCAAAAATATGTATTGAGGTGCAGCATGCTAAGGAATCTGTTATAGCGGCCATTGAACGTAGTGGTGGTGTCATACGCACTGCTTATTATGATCCCAGAAGTTTACATGCCTTGAAAAATCCCGAAAAATGGTTCGAAAAGGCTGTACCCATACCCAAGCGGCTGTTACCACCTCAAGATGCTATAGGTTACTATACATCGGCCGAAAATCGTGGTTACTTGGCGGATCCAGAAGAAATCAGTAAACATCGTTTGGTGTTGGCCCAAAAGTATGGTTATGAATTGCCTAAAATTGAAGAGGATCCCGATTACGAAATGCTCACTTCCATTAAAGATGCCAGACAATTGTTCTATGGCTTGGAACCAGGCTGGGTGGTTAACCTTAAAGATCAAACGATAATTAAACCCATAGAAAAGTAAAATTATTGCTTATTAAATGTTCTTTGTTAAAGTGAGACTTTATATTAAATATTTGTTTTTAAAATTCACAAAATAAAAGTTAAAAAAAATATATATATCAATCAATAGTAGTTATATTAATTTATGTTACAATACGTTTTTGTATCTATCCTCAAGGGTAATTACTTATGCCTGATGTTTACATCTTTTTTAAAAATACTTAATCTAGAAAAAATATTCTTTAAAGAAATAATGTCATTGTATGCTTAAATTTGTTTTAAATTTCTTACGGTTTTCATCTTAGTTTTTTATATAAAAACTTGCTGATCTGAAAGTTCTTCCATAAAAGGTTTCACTATAGCACTTGTGGCTAAACAAAAGAATAGTCCAAAGAATATAGATATGGGCAAGGCGGGTAGGGCTTTACGCCATATGGCTAGTAAAACTAGTGTAAGGCATAAACCTACTAAGATGGCAACAAAACAGGCAATTGTTGTAGCCCAATCGCCATAAGACGAAGCTTTGCCCACTAATACCGAGTAGAAAATAAAGTCACCAAGACCGAGTTTTATGCCACCTGAAAAAAAGAAAATAAAAGTATAACAGGCCAAAGCAAAACAAATATTTAGTTTTAATTTATTTATGATGCTGTTTGATCTTGCAAAACTCTTGTAAGAGTAAACAACGTCAAACAAATTTGTGTTAAACAAGTGGTTACGCTTTATAAGTAAATATTTGTCAAATGTAATAGTTACAAAACATCACTTTGAAATTAACAATAAATAAGATAGATCTTTGACTCTTTCGATAACGTTTGTAATTCTACGAGTTTTATATTGATTTTAAAAATCTAATCAAATAAAGAGTGATTTTTTGAAAGCGGAATTTAGAGAAATATATGAAATCTTTTTTGAGACTAAAGAACGATCTATATAATTTAGTATTTAAAGGTGATTTTATGTAAATGTTGACCGCGGCTAAGTCTCAAATGATTCATATGCTGGGTCTAATTTTAGCATACTCTCCAACATATCGGCCGGTGTTTCACGAATATATTCTTCAATATTAGATTCCAGAGCATCTTCAATCATCTTCAAATATTAAATTATGTATACAGATCGTTCTAACGACAAAAAAAAAAGATTTAATAAAATTTTCTAAATTTTATGCTTTTTTTTTAATTAAATCGATCGTTCTAACGACAAAAAAAAGATTTAATAAATTTTTCTAAATTTTATGTTTTTTTTTTTAATTAAATCTAAAAGCTCCTAAATAATCACGTTTTGTAAAAAATTTGGTAAATCAACAGAGAAGTTATAATTTAGAAATATTATTTGCAGACGAGTCAACTATAGGGACAATTGTGAATAAATAAATAAATAAAATAAATAAATTTTAATTCCTATATTTCGATCAGCCCAAAATTCTGTAATAATGAAAAAATTAAACACTTATAAAATACTTACGTTCTTCTTGAGCTTCCGTCATATTACTGCCCATTTGCGAGGGACGATTTTCCTGAGTCGTAACCGTACGATAATTTGTTGAACGGTTGGCATTATCTGAGGTACTGACCTGAACCTCAATTTGACGTCGAGCCACACGATCATCTAAATTTGAAGACCACTCTTCGGTAAAACCAGCTGCTTCTAAAGAATAAAATTTAATTATAATTAAAGGAAAATAAACTTTAAACGAAAACAGAAATAGTTGCGCGATACGCTGAAAAAATGAAATGAAACGAAATTAAAGTAAATATATACACATATATATATATATATATACAGGAAACTAAAAAACAAATGGTACTCCCTACACCGCAACAAACAAAACCTACAAAAAGACAGTACAAGCTGGCCGAGAGTATTACAAATAGTTTTTTGTTTGTAAAAATAAAAAATAAAAATAAATACCATTTCCGCGCATTTTAAATGTCACTAGAGGCATACCTTCAGCACTAGGAGGTGCACTTGTACCTGTACGGGACACAGAAGTCGACGAAGTAGAGGTATGCGGGGAGTTGGGTGAATTTGAATCAGAAGAATTGTTGCGTTGGGCTGGAACATGGGTGCCCATAAACATATACAAGACAGTGGCTATAAAAAACAGTTAAATATAAATCAATCAAGTTTACTTTATATACAAAAAAAAAAAAAATACTTACAAGAATAAATTAAAGCGGGGAATATTTGTTCATTTCTTTCCTGAGCGGTTTCTACTAATATGCGCAATGGTCCTTTGGGTGTTAAAACAGCAATTAAATCTAAAAGTATTAAACACATAAGTAATAATTATAAATAGTTTATATTAAAAAAAAAACTACCCCAAATAGAAATAGCTGCTAATACAGCCCAGGCGGTCCATTCTGGTAAATATTTTATGAATACCAAAGCCATTAAAGCGGATACAAATATAAGATAAGCCTGCTGCAGCTTTAAGGGACTTTGCCAGTGAATGGCTATCATGCCCATAACACCAAAGTTCCACAAAATCAATAAAGTGGTGGGATAATCCATAGCCACATTATAGGCCCTTAAAAGTTCCCTGAAATGTTGTTTATTAAAAAAAATATATGTATATAAAATTGTGTTTTTGTTTATGTAAAACTATGGTTGAATACTTACTCCAAATACAAATAACTAAATATGAATAATAACATAAACGATGATAAAATTAACCAGCCATGTATGATTTTATAGCAGCGTTTCTTATATAAAACAATTAGAAATATGGTCATTACCACAACGACGGAAAGAAGAATCAATGAATTGGCCAAGGCATTCCAAAGTTTAGTACCCTTATCTTCAGACAATTCATGGAATGGTGTATATAGTCTGTAAAGAAAAACAATTTTAATAAACTTCACATGAGTAACATTTGCAAACCACAAATATATGTTTATTTATTTAGTAATAAAAAGCCAATTAGGCCAAAATAATATTACATAGTAATACAATAAACCTAAGTATAAACCCAGCCGTGATAAAAAAAGTGTAGATAGGTATGTCAAGATTTAATAAAGAAAAAGAGACAAATGAAATACGGTCAAGTTAGGGATAGTTAGGACAAGAACTACATTAATAGAAGAGATCCAAAGGGTCTGAAAAATGATGCAAAAGTTTTACTTTGAAAACATTATTAGAGTGCGTAAAAATTCGCAACTCTAATGGCAACTTAATGTAGACTTGTGTAAATTTCTTAAAGGGCGGTATTTTTACTTACAAATACGTATCAGTATAGGTATAGAAGGTAATCGAATTAATGGTTGCTACCACCACCAACATGCACAAGGAGACGGGAGCAAAAATCTTTATGACATGTTGAGCTCCATATTTTAAACCCTGCTCCTCATCTTCTGCTTCTGTATTAGTAGGCTGAGATCCAGAGGGTGCATCTGGATCAGAAGGATTTTCACCATCTGCAGACCTCAAACGTCTGCTACGTATTTCAACATTAGGTACATCTAATATGGCCTAAAAACGAACAAATTTAATACTAATTAGAACAAAATTTACTTAATCGTACCCCATCTGTTGCATCTGGTTGCTCTGTACCACCATAACTGTTTAGCTGCTCCACCTTACGCTTTTGCTGACGTTTGCGATCAGCTCCACCAGTTATCGAGTTGTTGCAACTGATCTGAGGGGCACCGACGTGGCCTTCCATCAGGGGGGTGTTTTCGTCGGGCTCTGCCTCGTTAGCGGGTGTCCTTTTTTGATCCGTTTTGAAGTTTTTTTTAATTAAAATGCAGCAGTAAAAAAAGTATCAAAGAAAATAATATGAAGGCGTTGTTATAAGTTTTCTTTTCTTAAGATTTTTTAATCTTTTGTTAGATGAAAATTGTTAATTATAGAGATTCGAATTAGTTTGAATATTGTAAATTTACTTTTTTGTATAAATTTATAATGTGCTTGCACTTATTTGTTAATATTTTTGTTTTTTTTCGGGTATGAAATTTTTTTTTCCAATTTTTTGCTGCAGCAGTGAATCAACGGTACTTCTTTTTTCTAGTAGTGTCATTCACAGAGAACTATTAACAAATAAATCTTTAAAATAAATACTGGAAATGAAATTGCGGTGCCTAACGAATTAATATAAAGGAATTTATTAATCTTAATATTGGACAAGAAAGATGTAAAATCACATGTATTCCTTAACATTTTTTTTATTGTTTAGGCGAATATCATTTTCATATGGCTAAACGCCAACAAGCTAAATTGCCGCATTTAGGTTTCTGAAATCCAACATCAATTATTAATATGACTGCATGCTATAGCATTTTCTGTAGCGCCCCAATCACGCGATCAAGAAAGCTGGATTATTTTTTGTGGGGCTATTTAAAATATAAGGTTCATGCGAGCTAATCAAATTCATTGCAACATTTAAAATCAAAATCCTTTTTCTGATTATGATATCTCTATGCATGATCGTGGTGGATATATGCCCAATATTATTTTTTATTTATAATCTTACCAACGTTTTGTATTGATAACATTTTCTTTTAAAACATGCCCTCAGTTACTTTCAGTACCAAACTATCAAAACATTTATTGAGAACTGGCAACCCTAGTATTGCTGAAACTACGACAATCCTTTCTTTATCAATAACGAAGAAAACAACAAAGAAGAGATGATAAAAAACTACTGACTACGTTTGTGTGTACGTGCAGAAACCACAAAGTATACTTTGTGACGTGCAGAAACAATCATCAAATCAAAACACAAAGAATTTGCAATAATTATTCATACCGTCTTTACAAATTTTCTACCATTACAACATATAAAAATCAAAATGACTGTAATTGCTGGTGGCCATGGTGAACCAAATCCGAATAGTACCTGGCTGGGTGCTCGTGGCATGTGGTTGGCGTATTTATTGGGTGTTTTAGTGGCTCATTTGATATTGTTATCGGTGCCATTTATAAGTATACCCATGGCCTGGACAATAACAAATTTAATGCACAATGCAGTAAGCAAACAAACATTTTGATTAAAGCAAACTGTATATAAAAGTTTCTTTTTCAGGCCCATTTATATTTCCTACATATTATTAAGGGTGCTCCATGGTTTTCAATTGAAAATGATACCGGCCGTCAACTAACTCATTGGGAACAAATCGATGATGGTGAACAATTTACCGCAACACGTAAATTTCTTACAGCTGTACCAATAGTTTTGTAAGTATAATTAATAATATATTATTTTGGCCTAATTGGCTTTTTATTACTGAATAAATAAATAAATATATGTATGTATGTACATATAATCAAAGAAGTTGAAAATATTTTTTTAATTTTATTTTTCCAGATTCCTACTTTGCTGTTTGTATACACGCAATGATACCGATCATTTTATAGCCAATTTCATTTCTTTGGTTATAGTCACTCTACCCAAATTGCCACAGTTTCATGGCGTGCGCTTGTTTAATATTAACAAATATTAATTGTTGAGACGTTCCATGTTTATTTTATCATATGGCTATGGATTAAGCTAAATTAACTTTAGACCGGCGTTTTATAGTTTTTGAGACATACTGAGTTTTAAAAATCAGAAGGACTTTAAGTAATGGTTACACAGGCACACACTATATAAACTATAAGCATTTCTTATTTGCACCATTGTTTTAATGGCTGTCTATTAAATTGTTATTAACTACAAGGTAATGCGTATTAATTATTTACTTTTCTTTAAAGAAATCTGCTAAGAATTTCTGATTTATTGAAATTAGAATTATTTAATTATTAATTAAATGTATATTAAAAATTATCTCCGTATGTATATATGTATGTATGTATATTTTTCTTTTTATTTCTTGTTACGAAAAATAAATGTATTTATGGATGTCCCAGAAATAACTAAAATTTTTAGACGTTACAAGAAATGTGACCAAAATCTTAATGTACGATCACATTTGGCAAATATTTACTTAAAAAAGCGCTTTTAGCACAAATTTGTTTGACATTGTTTACTCTTACAAGAATTTGCAATATCAAACAGCATCAAATAAATTAAAACTAAATATGTATTTGTTGTGATTTGGCCTAAATAAGAAAAGGTTTTTTTTTAATAAATAAATAAGTTCAAATATATGTTATTTAGTGGTTACGTCTTTTTCGGCAAATATTTGCCAAGTGTGAACTTACCTTTAGTTAGAATGGTCAAAGTCAGTGGGAATTTTTAACCCATGTTATGTAAATAGAATTCGAGCAACACAAAGGGACCAAACGCATGGTCTCAAGTGAGCAGGACTTCTAAGCGCGGCCTGCTAAAAGTTTTCGTATTTAAAATAAATTTACATATTTTTGATTCCTGTAAATCTAAATGCTAATTCATTAATATACAACATAATTTGTTGCTAACTAGACAGTTCCTAAATGCGCGTTACCAGCAAGGTCTCATCAAATTTCACATTTTGACATTGCATTAATTGGCGGTCGACATATGTCTTAAAGTCGAACAACTTCCTTAGATGTCGACAATCAAATCTGTCAAATTTTTGAGCCGGTTGAAGCAGTATTCTTAACTATTACTTTGAACGAATTGTTTCCGGCACTCGTTACTATGCTTGGCACCAGACCCCTCATAATATCTATAAGTCCACTAATATGCGCCCAATTGAACTTTCGACGACTGCCAACCTGTTACAACAATAACATGCCTTCATTACGGTAAATGGCCTTTTTGATAATAATTATATACCAATTACATCCAGTTGTTTTCACAGTTTTAATATTGACCCCGTACAAATATCCTCCTGAAATAGGACTTTATAGCACATAAATATTTGTTATATAAACGTATGCAAACAAATTTAGCCACAAAATAAGAAAACGAAATTACACCTACAAATTCGGTGCAGATCGGTTAATCCGAAAATCACTTTAACGAGCACTTTAATGATTGGTTCATAATTAGTCATAGTTCCCATATAAGGTTCACTTCTAAAAACACGCACGACCATAATATTTCAAGACAAATAAGTTTCATATACTATAGGTATACAAAGCTGATGTCACCTAATTTCATTATGATCGGTCAACAATTAGCATACTTCCCATACTTCCCTCTTGAGATACAGAAAAATTATTGTATACGGACAGAAGTCATTCTACTACATTTTATGATAATCTGTTCATTATAGGTCATAGTTACCATATATCGTCCATTTCTGGACAGAGTAAATACATAAGTATATTGTATATGGCCGACGTTTACCCAAAAAATTTCTTTACAAAAAATTACAATGCGTAACACTTTCCTCCGATTGAACTAATTTTTAAGATTTTCTGAAGAATATTTGGTGAATTTTCTTTTTAAATTTCCAAAAATATTTTTAAAATATTTACCCCTATCGTGAATAAAAATTCCACACGAAATTTGTTCCCTTTTCACATTTTCCTATTAAAATTCAATGTTAAAAAAATAAAAGGGAACAAATTTCATGTGGAATTTTTATTTACGATAGGGGTGATTAAGAAAAAGCGTCATTTACTTACATAGTGACAATTTAGACCTCGTTCGACTGTATTATATTTAAACTGTGTAACTGTTTTATCGGAATAGCATGGTATTTTTGAAAGATATAATTTTTTTTGTTGACTTTCCCCTATTGTATTTTGGATATGACATTGTACTATCAAATGTCAAGCACTTGCCACTTTATAATCTTTGCATGCACTCGTTTTTACTACTGCTGCTCACTCATTCATATTATCAGTGTAGAATTTTTTATTTTGTATTAAATTTACACCACACCTTCTATTTTTGCTGTACTTTAAATACCTAAATGATTTTTGTATCATCTTCTTTGCCCCTTTCCGAAAATAAATAGTATTTAATTAAAAACTGTTACTTTTTCAATTGATTAGTACGAGCATTGCAAATCAACAAAGAAAATTGCATTTTTTGAGAGAATTGTAATTCGCACATTGGCTTCCACCCATGTTCTCTCAGCAAATGGTTTTTGTAAACAAAACAATTGTCTTAATAAAATAAATTGATACGAATAGAATCGTTGCAGTTTATTTTTTATTATTTGCTTTTTATGAGAGCTTAGAGATAATTTATGGTTTATTAACACAACGCTCGTTACTTAAATAAACAAATATTTAAAAGTGTTTCTGTTTTATTGTGTTGAAGGGGCACTATTAAGTTTTTTTATTTTAGTTGCAATTGAACATTTCATTAAAAGACAGTGCTAGAAAAGTTGTTAAAAATATAAATTTTAAGGTGAGTAAGAACAAAAATATATTTATGCAATAAGAAAATTTTAGCAAAATTACAAAAACATTAAAAAATAAATTTTCCTTTTAAATTAAGCAAATTTTTATTAACGAAAGTAATTCTATTAAGTGGTTATTAATTTTGTTTAAGAAATCAATAATTGAGGACAGGATACGGATTTTTATTTAAAGCTGCCATATCCTTCCAAAATATTTGTAGATATGTGGCTCAATTAGTTTCCGTTATTTTGCGAAAATTAGAATTGCCAAACTTAATTTTTTGTGCGTTTACTTCAAAATTGTAAAGATCAGAAAATGTCAAGTCATATTTTGTAGGCCTTTACAGAAACGGTAATCTTGCCAATGCTTTTTTACAGAGAAAACGCAGAAAACAATGGCTCGGGTAAAAGTGGGATAATGTAAGATGTATAAGCTCTTTATATACATTTTTTCTTAATATAGATTCATATCTTCAACTAGAGAAGGAAACTTCAAATACAAAAATTAAAATTATTAATGTAAATGTTTTGCTTAAATACATTGAAGATTCACTAAATCTATTTTTTTCTTAATTCCAGTTTTCATAATGGTTGTAGTGAAAGATGAAGATTTTGGCACCATAGTCAATCCCATGACTAAACAAGCCACCAAGGTACGTCGGATTACACTCTCAAATGATCGACAGATGTCGGTACAGCTTTTAACTTTGGGCGTGAATATTTCTAGTGTTCGTTTGCCGGACAAAAATGGTCAGGTTGATGAATTATCACTTAGTTTTGATAATATTGACGGTTATATAGCAACCCAGCCGGCTTATATTGGCGCTACTATGGGTCGTGTAGCAAATCGTGTGGCCAATGGTCGTTTTACTCTAAACGGCGAAGAGATACAGGTGACCAAAAACTTTAAGGATAAATATCAATTACATGGTGGTTTCGTTGGTTTTGACAGTGTCATCTGGGATGTGGTGAAAACTCTGCCGGACGGTGTTGTTTTCAAGCATGTATCGCCCGATGGACATGAAGGCTATCCCGGTGAGGTAACCTGCACCATAACATGTACTCTAAACGAGGCCAATGAATTTCGCATGCAAATTGAGGCAACCACCAATCAAACAACCTGTGTTAATGTTACCAATCATGCTTACTTTAATTTGGCTGGCCATAATTCGGGAAAACTTGGTCTCACACAACATACCGTTATGATAAATGCCGACAATATAGTGGACACAGACCTGGATCAAATACCAACGGGCAAGTTGGCCCCAGTAGCCAATACTGTGTATGATTTAAAGACACCCGCAAAAATGGCCGATCGCTTACCTTTGTTTAAGGATAAACCCATTAATGGCTATGACAATTGTTATTGTGTTAATTTGGATGGCAATAAAACAACACGCATAGCTCGTGTAGAACATCCCGAGAGTGGTCGTTGGTTAGAGATTCTAACCAATCAGCCAGGTGTACAGTTTTATACCTCCAACAATTTACCAGATGTTGAAAATGGCGCTCCGGCTTTAGAGGGTAAAGGGGGAGCCCGTTATGTCAAACATGGCGCTTTTTGTTTAGAAACACAAAAGTATCCCGACTCTATGAATCATGCCAATTTTCCAACAATATTTTTGAATCCTGGTGAAAAATATTATCATGATGTTGTCTATAAATTCGGTAATTAAATTTGAATGTAAAGTATTTATAAAATTTACAATAAACATATACAAAAGTATAAATTAAAATAAAAATAATAAAATGCTAAGATTATTATTGTAATTGTAAGAATAAACATGTTCGAATTTTAAAAAAATCAATAAATCTGATATAAATTCGAAATTGTTCGAATATAAAGATTGTTATTGTAATTTTAGGAATAAATTCCGATTAGATCAGATGTACTGTTGTCCGGAAGGAAACATGCTCAGTTACAATATAAAATGCATGTAAATTCGAAATTTTTTAACTTTTCGACAGAAATTGGACTTTCTATAAATGTTTATGTTTTTTAAATAATTTTTTTTTATTTGCTAGTCAAATTTATTTACATTCTTATTTCCTTGTCAAAAATAAATTTTTAAATTATTCACAACAACCAAAATGATAAACCACTTTATGACAATATGTTTGCTTTGGCTCAATGAACACACAGGGAAAGTTTAAATTATTCATTGCATCAGGATATTTTTGTGTGGCCAAACAAAAGGCACCATATTGGGCATATACAGCTCTCGATTTACCAATTATAGGCTCCACGCCGGCTTTATCTATATCAGGCCAATCATTGCAAGTAAGGAATTGAACTGAAGGTTGATTACTTGATACCTCCACAAATCTACCCGTACAGGGATGTATAACTTTGGCTATAGGCTTCATAATGCCTTCACAGGCATCTATACAATAGTTATTGTCAAAACCTTTGACAGCATGACTAAAGAATTTTTTGAGACGTTTTCCCAAATTAACATATTTCCTTAGATCGTATGGTGTATGCTTGACCGGCACTAAACAGCCAGTTGGTATTTGCTCATGATCGCATTCAACGATTTTATTACTTTTTATCATAACATTGTGCTGGAAGAGGCCCTCTTTTCGTGAATTATGGCCAGCCATATTTAAATACAAATGATTTGTTATATTTACAGGAGTTTTCCTGTTTGCTTTAGATTCAATACACACCCCAAAATTATTATTATCATCTAAAGTAAATGTTATATTGGTGGTTAGTTGGCCGGGATAACCTTCAAACCCGTTAGGATTTATATGCTGCATAACCATGCCATTTTCTTTCCTTTCAATCACCTCCCAAATCATACTATCGAATCCTATAAAACCTCCATTTAGCTGGTGCTTGTCTTTTAAGTTTTTGCTTACACAACACTCTTTTTCATCGATTGTAAAATTAGCCTGAGCCACACGATTTGCTACTCGGCCAATTGTGACTCCTATGTAAGTTTTTTTATTGTCTATATAACCCTGGACATTATCGAAACCCAAGCAAATGTCTTCAATATTGCCATGCTTATCGGGATATTTAATCATTTGTATTACTGCGCCCAGAGTCAAGACGGCTACTTGCATATTGTTGTTATTGGTCATAACATAGCGTATGACATCAACAGGTTTGGTGGTCAGTGGATTTAGAGCTGTACCAAATCTGCTTTCATCTACTCTTAACATTTTTATGATTAATATAAAATTTTCAACGAATAATTTAATTGGGAACTTATATTAAAATATAGAGCAATTTTGATGTGAAGTTTGTAATTGATTATGATACCCTACGACCAGCAGTGTGTGGTTTTTTTAGAAAGTTTCCCTTTTGACTTGCTCAGAGATGATATGTGGATGCACATTTTAAAGGGAGTTTCAATGAAAACTTTGTTTTTAAAAATTAAACAATTATGAGTGAAAAATTATGTTTCGTTAATAGTGTCACGGATTTTGAGTTTTAAGGTTGTATCAATTCGATTGGCTTTGTATAGACTCTTTAATATATTCCCACAACAAATAATCTAATGGTGTTAAATCGCATGATCGGGCGGAAAATTAAAAGCTGAGTAACACGTTTAGAATGGAAAGGCTTCTCAACAATTGCTCTTGGATTAACAGAAGTCCAAATTTAGTTTGTTGACGTATACGTATAATGGACTTCGACTTGAAAATCACTTTTCCTAAAAAACTTGTTGTTGTTCTTAAATGAATTTTTAATATTTCAAAAAAACTACAATTGTATAACAAAGGAAATCATTATGTTGTAATTATTTTGATATAACGGTTTTATCTTCTTCAAAAGAAAATAATCCACTCTAAAGTACAGAGTTGTTATACTGTAAATTTAATCAAATCATCTGGAAACATTACTTTAAAAAACAACAATCGATAAAATCAGTGATGTTTACTTTTTTCCAATAACCGCTAAATATGTACAATATTCTCTAGAAATTAAATACATTTTAATTACTTTTAAATAATCGTTTTACTCAATACTAGAAGCCGAATATAACTTGTACATCATATCATAATAATACCAAATTGTGATTTATATATTGTTATAAAAAATAAATCACACAAATAAATATTATAAAAATATTTTTTTACATGGTTTGGTATGACTTTATTAATTTTTGTTGTTTTTTAATGCTTATGTCAGAAACAATTTAATATTAATAACTATTATTTCTTTTTTATATACAAAATATAACTTATAAAATTAATATAAGGAATATAAACGAATGCAGTGACGATATTGATAAAAAAAAAGTAACAGAATAACGAAATTTTCTTCTAAATTTGAATTGTGAATTAATGAATTTTGAATTTATGATTTTTTGTAAGTTTTAAATTTGATTTTCCAATTTTTCGTCGATTTTTGTAAAATTTGTTAAGGTACTTTTGTGTAATGAATACTCTAGAAATCAGTCAGAATTAAGTACTCACTACTTTAACATCACTGCACCAGTTTGTACGACAAAATTGCTAAGTTACAACACTGGACAAAAAAGTCACTCAAATAATTTTATTTTAGCGTTGTCAACTTGGTGCGTTTCACACCATTTTTGGTGCTTTTTAAATTTTTGGTGCGAAAAATTATTTAGTTGGTGCGTGGTGCGCTTTTTTCTCTATTTTGGTGCGTTTTGAAATTTCAAAGTTGAAAACCAACGCTGGTCATTTAACTAAACGAAATAATAATTCCCATATTCTTTTTTTTTTTAAATTTACAACGAACCCGGTTTTCTTCTAAGAATTTCAACGGCCACAGCAACCAACCAACACACACAAACAACGATGACGTCCGACGGAAGAAGAAAATTAATTATTATGAGAGTGCATGAGTAGGAAGGAGAGAAGAGAAGAAGAAGAAAGAAAGAAAAAGCCAAAGCAAACAAGGTGTGTGCAGGGCTGTCAGATATGGCGATTTCTCGCCAAACGTGGCGATTTTGAAACGTGTTTGGCGTCGAGATTTTCCGTTTGGCGACATGGCGATTTTTTGGCGATTTTTGATATCACTGGCGATTTTCTTGGCGATTTTCACCAAAACATCTATAATAAATTATGTGATGAAAAAAATCGTCTTTTTTTTTGGTTTTTATAAATCCAATTGTCAACGAAGTAAATCATCTGAATTTGGAATTTCAATCGGACAGCATGGATGCAGGAAGCATGCATGAAAAACTGTATTGTACACTTCTTATGTTTTCAACAAAAGTTTTCAAACCTTCTGTTTTATATAATACTGAAAACAATGAACAAATTTTTCAATGATTTCCATGCAGCTATTGATTCGTCAAATTCATTTTTGCCTCTAGATGAAATTAATTTTCCAGAGTTTGAAACAGAATTAAGAAATGCGAAATTGAGCGAAGTATAAATAATCGTACTTAAAGAAAATAGGCGTGTATGAAACTCAATGGGGAAAACTTCCATTCATAAATTGGAATAATTATTTTAATAACGAAATTCCAACAAATTTACTTGAATTTTTGCCAAAAGTGTTTGATTATCATGATACAGCAGGTACGTACCATTTTAAGGAAATATCTTTGGCCGTTCTTACTACATATATTGATAGTTCCAACCAGTAATGTCTGCGTTGAAAAGGTCTTTTCAATAATGAATTATACAAAAACTCGACTAAGTAATAAAATTCAATATGAGCTTTTAGACGCTATATTGAGAATAATTAATCATATGAACGTAAACAAATTATGCTGCAATTCGCTTACACCGACTAATGAAATGATAACAAAATTCAACTCAACTATGTATGAAAGTCAAGACTCTAGTAATGAAATCGCTGAGAATGAAGTTTATGAACTTTTAGACTTATCTACTTAATTTTACTTTTTTTTTAAATATGATCTCCATTTTTATGCAATTTAAAACTCTCTTTTAACAAAGTTTTAAAATTTTTTAAATAGTAAAAAATACAAAAACGGATATAAATGTGTATATGTTTTACTAAAATATTGTTTAATAAGTAACAATTAATGAATTAAATAAAAAAAAATGTAACAAAAACTAAAAAAAATTATTTTTGGCGATTTTTTTTGGGTTTTTCTCAATTTTTGGCGATTTTTGACTTAAAAATTGAACTAGGTTTTTTTGTGTAAACAAAATTTATTTCTTTTAAATAATAAAAAAATTAAAAACTGAACAAAATCGGATTTTGGCGAATTTTGGCGATTTTTTACATCCGTTTTGGCGACGGAGCTCAAAAAAATCTGACAACCCTGGGTGTGTGTGTGGGTGGGGGCTAGGAGCTAGTTAAAAAAGGTAGCGGAAAAAGTTATTTTTGCTCGTGTAGTGAGTGAATTTAAAAATGTGGTGAAATTATCGTGGTGAGTAAAAAATCGTGGTGAGTATAAAAATCGTTGTGAGTAAAAAATAGTGGTGAGTATAAAAAATCGTGGTGAGTTTTTAGAAATTCACCACAAATTCCGTTATTCCAAATTTTTCAAGGCCATTGAAAATTTGTCATCCCAAAAGTAGGAAATGTGCTAGGCGTTTCATAGTGAAGTGAGTTGCAAAAGAAAAAAAAAGAGAAATAAAACAACAATGTCCAGCAGTTACAATAAACAGGGTCGTTTTATTTGTTTGATAGCCCCGATTTGTTTAGGGATGGGGTATCAACACTAATGCTCAGCGTAAAAATACGTTCCGTTTTCCGTCGGTATTTAGGTATGGCTGTTACTTGTTGTGCTGCTGCACAAGTGACCAGTAATATTATTTCAATAAATAGAAAATCTAAATTTGGTGCGATTTTTTTAAAATGACGCGTTTTTTCTCCATGTTGGTGCGTTTTGAAATTTCAAAGTTGACAACGCTGTTGTTCACATACGCTTAGTTAATACCATGGTGCAAATATTCAAGGTGAGTGCAAATCGACGACAAATACAACACAAAACAGAAACAACAGGCATTTTTTTGTGTAAAATAATGTACTACTGTCAAAAATACTTGAAAAAATATTACTTTTGACATAAGTAAATTGTAAACAAAGTCAGTCAGCTGGGCTACTGCACTCACCTTGTATACTTACACCATAGTTAATACAGTCTACTAAAAGAAACTAAATTTTAAGTGACATTAATTACTAATAAAAGTGCCAAAATTAAGTAGAAATTTTTTCACACAGCAACAATTAGCTAATTTGTTTATCAAATACAAACAGAACACTCGCAAATTTCTTTAGTTAAATCCGTGAAAGTAAAAGGCTTCAAAGTGTTGAACTTACCACAATTGTATTTGCAAGCCAACTCAGGTTCGTCAAGAAGTCAAGCGACTAGCAAAATGCCCGTAAGTAAAATAACGAAATAAAAATATATGTAGGTACATATGTATGTATATGAAAAAAAAAAATTAAAAAGGTCAAGATGTTTTATAGCATGTTAAATTAAATGGATATAATTTGCATTGTTTAATTCTAGGTGCATGAATTTAAAGTAGAAATGACTTGCTCTGGTTGTTCCGGTGCAGTGGAAAGAGTATTGGGCAAGCTAGGAGGTAAGAATTAATACATTTACGAATGGAATAATATGAAAATTCTAGATATGGACACGTCAATGCTATAATTTAACAGATTTAATAGTAAGTTTGTCGTAAAAAAAGTATAGATTTTATTATAGTTTTTAGTAGCACGTGTAAATTTGTAACGGTTTTTCTTTGAAAGTACTAACTACTAGTTTCTGTATCACGAGTGAATGAGTGAATATCTTAAGTCGTTTTTATTATTGTAGTAAATCGAATTGAAATTTACCAACTTTTTAGAAGAGCTTAAAAAATGCATAATTTTTTGTATGAAAGCCATATAAATGTTTAACACAAATTTGTTTAAAATATGTACCAAATCTTCTGAATCAATAGAGACATTTAACAGAAGTTTTATAAGTAAACATACGACCAATAGGGCTTTCATATACAGTGGGGAGCAGAGGTGAGTACATGTTTGTATTTTCTGCATTGTAAAGATCATAAAAATTGTAATAATGGAGCGATTTTTAAATTTCTTTTTCTATTTTAATTCTTATTTAGTTCTTTACATAATTCTTAATAAGAGAAATAAAAGCCCAATAAAACAAGATTGTAATTTAAATAACAACAAAACAACTTGTATGTACTCAGTTTTGCTCACACTTGTTATCAACCAAATAATTGAAACATTTATTAATTTACCGTTATTTGAAATTAAGTTTTGAAATTTGTTGCTGCAATCTTTAATTTTGTCAGTATGAATTTTAGTTTTAAATATTAATTGAATAACTCCGTGTTCCAAAAACTTCGTTTTTTTTAATTTAAAAAAGTAAAAGTTAATATTTTTTGAAAAATGAAGAAACTATCGATAGCCGTGGAAAATTTGATAATAAATAAAACAAATGATGACTCCTCGTCACGTATGATAACAAAAGTGCTTAATATAAGCCAATCAGTAGTTGTTAGAGTGTTAAAACGGCGAAATGTAGCTCCTAAAGACAGGTTTTCAGTCGCCAACGATTATTATCTGATGGAGACGCACGCCCTATAATGAGAAAAATGAGAGCAGACACGTCTTTAGTCCTAAAAGAAGCTTCCTTAGCAATAAATAAAAATGTTAGCCGATGTACAGCAAGAAGAGCGCTACACAATATTGGATACATCTCAGCTGTAAAAAAAAACCTAAACCAGCACTGTCAAATAAAAATGTTTCAGCACGTTTAAAATTCGACAGACTACACAAAGATTGGACTGTTGATGACTGGAAACGCGTAATATGGTCAGATAAATCCAACTTTAACCGATATCAATCTGACGGTAAAAAGTATTATTGGCGTCGACAGCGGGAGAGTATACAACGACACCATGTTAAACAGATTGTAAAGCATTATCATGGTTTGGGGTTACTTTACATTGTGGCATGTTGGTGGATTACAAAAAATTTATGAAATCATGAGAAAAGAAGACTATTTAAAAATATTGCAGATTCAACTTCCCGATTTTGTAGATCTGAGCGCATACCCTGAGTAAGAAGTTCTGTTTCAACAGGGTGGAGACCTAAAACACACCTCGAAAATCATTAAGGAATGGTTGAATGGGCAAACATTTCAATTGATGCAGTGGCCTCCGCAAAGTCCCGACCTCAATCCAATTGAAAATTTGTGGTAAATTGTGAAAAGACGGTTGGGACAGTATCGAACAGCTCCGTCGAACTACGCTGAGTTGTGGCACCGTGTGGAGCTGGAGTGGCAGAGAATTCCACATGAAATTATCCAAAAGTTGGTTGAAAGTATGCCCAATCGCATAAATAGTGTATTAAAAAATAAAGGGCTGTGGGCTAAGTACTAAAAATTTAAAAGTTTTTGTTTTTTTCCTGAAAGTGCAAAACTGAGTACATAAGATTTAATTTTATTTAATTTAGTTTGTTCCCTGAATACGTAGTTTTTTTTTGTCTTGTTTTAAGATTATTAATGTAATCCACTAAATAATAAATAAAATAAAAAAGTAATAATTTAAATCGCTTTGTTATTACCATTTTTATGCACCTGCAAATGCAGAAAATAAGAACATGTACTCACCTCTGCTCCCCACTGTATGTTGCTGAATAAAAACCATTTGAAGAACTAAATATAGCTCTTTATGTTTTGATATTAGCTCGAAATTCTGTCTTTCTGTGTCTTAAATACAATATATTGACTTTTAATTACATAGGCTTATACATTAATCATAGCATAAATATTGACACTAACTTCTTCGATATCTAACACAATTAACACAATTTTATATAACCAAATAAATGTTTATAACAATATTGGTAACTGTCGACAACTGAATCTTCGCTCCGGAATAAAAATTCTGTTATACTAAAGATTTTCTATAGAAAATACTGTTATACTGAAGATTTCCTATATAAAATACTGTTATACTCAAGATTTTCTATAGAAAATACTGTTATGCACAAGATTTTCTGTAAAAAATACTGTTATACTGAAAATTTCCTATATAAAATAATGTTATACTGAAGAGTTTCTATAGAAAATACTGTTATACTGAAGACTTTCTATAGAAAATTCTGTTATACTGAAGATCTATAGAAAATACTGCTATAGTGAACATTTTCTATCAAAAATATTGCTATACACTAGATTTTTATAGAAAATACTGTTACACACAAGATTTTCTATATAAAATACTGTTATACACAAGATTTTTTATAGAAAATACTGTTATACACAAGATTTTTGTAGAAAACACTGTTATACACAAGATTTTCTATAGAAAATACTGTTACACACAAGATTTCCTATAGAAAATTCTGTTATACTGAAGATCTATTGAAAATACTGTTATAGTGAACATTTTCTATCAAAAATATTGCTATACACTAGATTTTTATAGAAAATACTGTTATACACAAGATTTTGTATATAAAATACTGTTATACACTAGATTTTTATAGAAAATACTGTTATACACAAGATTTTCTATATAAAATACTGTTATACACTAGATTTTTATAGAAAATACTGTTATACACAAGATTTTCTATAGAAAATACTGTTATACACAAGATTTCCTATATAAAATACTGTTATACACAAGATTATTGTAGAAAACACTGTTATACACCAGATTTTCTATAGAAAATACTGTTACACACAAGATTTCCTATAGAAAATACTGTTATAGTGAAGATTTTCTATAGAAAATATTGCTACACACAAATTTATATTTAAAGTGAATATATTGATTACGAAATATTATACTGGTCCCCTGGAAATTTACAGTATTCGCTTAACATTTTATAATGGCTATATGTATGTTGACAGTCAATTTGCATTGACCACTTTATAGACCCACATAGTCGGATCCAAACTAATTAGTGACTGATAATTCTGTATACTGTAGAGCAGGAGTGCCCAAAAGTTGCTTATGTAAGAGCAAACACCAATACATTTAAATAAAAATTAATTTTTATTTAGTATTTTTTGTTGTAAAGGCCAATGCATACAAAGAAACAACTCAATTTTTTAAACGGTATCATACGTTAAACAAAAAGAAAATCTACATTGACGATCGCAGTCACCAATGTTTACCATTAGAGCATACGAAAGTGTTGTTGCTTTGCGCTTGCGTGTATACAGCGTTACCGTTGATGCGACTAAAGTGGCAATTTGACCCTTTTACAGATGCCTTGCCACTTTTTGTGTACCTTTTTTTGTTTTACTTGATACTTATTAGTTTTTTTTTTATTAATTTTTTTATTATATGCATATGTAAACATACATCATATACAACATTTAAATGAAAAAAATACGATTTTTATTTTTGTTTTGTTTATTTTCCATCTTTTCAAAAGTGGTGCCCCTTTTTTTTAATAAATCCCCTTTTTGTGCGACTTTCTGAAATTTGCCAACGGTAACGCTGCGTGTATAGAGTGAAGTACGACAAAAAAAAAAAACAAATAAGGCAAAGTTGTTTGTGTATTTCGTATTGCTAGTGCTGAGTGCTGTAATGAGTATACAAAACACACAGCCTATAGCTAAGAGTTTTTACAAATACAAAAGAGCACCAAGAGTATAGGGCTTGGGCACTCCTGCTGTAGAGTTTCCATGGCACTGCGACGTTTAGGGCTTTGAGATTGTGAATAAACTCGCACGACAAGGCTCTGTAATTTAGAGAAAGCTTAAAAACTTCATTTCTATATTGAATTCGCTATTTTTACAATTTCTATTACACTGAAAGTTTTTTATAATTAGTTCAGACATCAGTTGAACACAAATAATAACATTGCAATTCAACTATTATTTAATATAAATAAAAATCAAGAATATTTTTTAATATTTTCCTTTATATGTATGTAACTATAAAGTATGTTCACCTTTATCTGCTGTTGTTACTAGCTGATAACAAACACGCACCGCAAATTAGTTTACTTTATCGTTTAAAGACTTTTTTCTTTTCTTGTTATGGTTAAGGTTTGTTATCTTGGTTTAATATATACATTTTTGTGAATAATAATCGCACACAATATGCATTATTTATTTAATCATGATATATTACTTTAATAGTTTATTCTATATATAAATAACATTTTCTTGTTTTTTGCAGATAAAGTGGAAAAAGTAAGTATTGACTTGGATGAGAAAACTGTGCTGGTTACCTCGAATCTAACGGGCGAGGAAATCTTAGAGGTCATTAAGAAAACAGGCAAATCGGCTCAATATGTGGGTGTGAAAGAATGAAACGAAATGTTTTGCAAATTTCGCAAAATAGCTAAATTAAAATTAGAAGTTTAAAAAAAACTTTATTTTCATTTTTGCTTTGGTAAACAATATAATTGTGAAACATACTGCTATATTTTTTTTATTAATTTATCTATTTCTGTGTGCAAGCAATTTACTTTATTTTTTTTTAAATATATATTTATACCTGCATGTATATTGTTTTTGTTACAAAAATTTATGATATTCTTAAGTTAAACACAATTTTCAAAAAAAAAAAAAGAATATTTAAAGTTTAATAGCCTTAAAAAGTCGGGGAATTTTTAAAATTCCAATTAAAATTTTAAATATACATATTAATTTAGAGTTATTTGAATTTAGATACAAAATGCAAAAACTCAATGAAAAAATATTTATAAGAATTATATACATACATACAATTCAGTTATTAATTCAAGTAGAAGTCATGATTTTTGTTTAGAAACAGTAAAAGTATGTGAATCCTACACATTTTCTGCCGCTGACTTGAATATGCCGTTTAATTTGTATATTCAGCTATAAAGATTTCTATTTACCCTGTGCAACCCTGTGCACAAATCCACTCAAAGACCTCATGTATGGACCACATGATGTGATTCTCTTCAGAGTAGGGATAGCCTGAAAAAATCTATTCGGAATTAAGAAGATAATTATGTAAACAAGAAAAAGCAAAGAGAAAATTAAGAAGAAGGCCAAAAACAGAACAAAGAACTACAAAAATACCGGTCTTAACACCTACTTTTATCATTATTCCATCTAATTCCCCTGGTGAACTTGATGATATTGCTAATTTTGTATCTGTATCTTTGCAGCATAGAACAATGGCAGAAGATGTGCTAGATTGTTTCTAATTCCTCAGCATCCTCGCACATCCTACAAAAATCTAGAGTGCTGTTGTCCCACACGTCGATTCTAGTTAATATTGGACAGTGGCCCGTTATTGGGCTTACAAGAATCCGTCAAATACTATCAGTAATTTGGTGATTGATATGTCTAACTTAGGCCATATAGCACATGAGATCCTACAGTCTCTTCTGTTCTTTCAGGATCGGTTGGTCCTATTTAAATATCTATTGGTTAACGTATTTAAATATCTATCGGTAAATAAAATCTAAAAACACAATACCTTAAGTACATTTTGTCTTTGTTTAGCGTTTATTTATATCAGACAAACTCTAGCCCGATTATGCGTTGGAGCCACTGTATGTGTATTCGATTTACAGAACATCAAAATATGTATGTAAATTCGTTTAAAAGCGAAAGCGTTACTCGACTTACTGAATAGGTTGGTAGATCATAAAAGTAATTTAGAAAGCAGATACGATTTATTTCGTATATAAAGTAGAATAAAATATTGTTAAATTTATTAATTTACTAGGCCATTTGTTATCAACCAACCATCTCACCATCTAACGTCCCAACAGATCCGTCACATTCCCACGACAGCCGGTTCTACGCACCGGAATGACCCGATATCACTCGGCCAAGGGCTGTCAACTCAGCAATAACTCCTGTTACAACAACAACAACAGATCCGTCAAGTCGTGCTGGAAAAATTCTCCCAGACTTTACAGTCAGGGCCGGGCGTTAACAGAAGACTTACCGTACAGTCTCATCTTTTGCTTTCGAAGCGAAATACACAATAACCTCCCAGCTCTGGGTTACATTATTGCCATTATCGCTTAAGGATAATCAGGCCGTCATTTTTTCGCTGCTTTCTAGAGTTTTGCGGCTCATTCTTGCATTGGTTATTGCCTGTCGTCGACTAACTGCGTTACGGTTTTTCGAAGTTTTGCATCGGCTACTTGTGTTCGTTTTGGTTTTATAACCTATAAAATGATTAGTAATACAAGGTTTAAGTCCTTCCATCCGTGATCGACTTATTAAAGCCCTTGTTGGTCCTAGAAGTCTAGTAGAGAGCGATGCCCTTGACAATAATATCAACTGGTAGCCAATGTAACATGTCATATACAAGTAAGCGTAAATAAAATTATTATTGGCTACATTATTTAAAATTCTGGAGGGTTCTGGAGGTTATTTTGTAATTTATTGCGAAAGAAAACTCGTTATAACGAATTTTTATTCACTGCAGACTAACGAAATAGAAATAATTATTTACCTCTATTTAACGAATTTTGTCAACTTACAACCTTTTCATAACGATTTCCATCAATTAATCCAAATTATATGAAACAGATACACACAAACCTACATTCTTAGTCCACAGCAGCATGCATTAGACTAACGGCTGAAATATTCAAAAAAAAAATTTATTGTTGCCAAGAGCTTGTACGCTTGGTGCAGCAGCTGTTTTTGCAATCTAGCTAGTTTATCACTGGCTCAGACTTAATTTTTTATATGTAAATGTAAACTATTTTTGAGTTTTAAAACTACAAAATAAAGTGTTTTCCTTCAAATGTGTTTTGATTTATTAGTGGAAATCGTTCGCTATAACATAGTAAGCAGATGATGATTAATGTACATTAGGGAGGGGCGCCTTTGTATGGGAAAAAATAAAAGTTAATTAATAAAGTTCTAATAGTAATATTTTGCTGTATTAGACTTAAAAAGGCAATACTTTAAAAAAAAATATTCAATTAAGAGATATCTTTAGACCACGCATGCGTCTTAAAATTTTTGGAATTTTCATAAAAACACTTTTCATTTTAAGACACGTGCGCGGGCTAAAGATATCACTTAATTGAATATTTCTTTTAAGTATTACCTTTATAAGTCTAAGACAGCAAAATATTACTATTAGAACTTTATTAATTTACTTTTATTTCTCCCATACACAAGCGATCCACCCTACTTTGCAGTCAATGCGCGGGCTCTTACATTTAAAATATTTCAATAAAATTTTAAAGACTTCTATTTGAACTAGTAACACAACAAAATTTTGCTATTACAAGACGATCTAAGACAAAACAAAATTTCACCCCACCCTAATGTACATTCAAAATTTTTCATTACCTCGTTATAACGAATAGAAGTGCAACTTCACCTCGATATAACAAATTATTTGATATAACGTTTTTTTTTAGTAATCCCCTTAAGATTCGTTATACCAAGGTTGAACTGTATATTGCATAATTCCATAAATTTTAATTTAATATACATATGTATATAACAATAACCCCTTCTATTGTAATCCAATCGAAAAGGTTTGAAGGTATCATATTTAAGTGAACATTTCCCAATGACTGTCGAATTGTTGTCACCTAAAATTAAAAAGACTATAGTTAGATTAATGGGTCGATTATGTATAGCAATCAAACTGGAGTTGGGTTGCCAATAGGCAACGCAACTGACATGCAAGTTGTTATTATGTAAGGCAACTTTCGTGTTTAATCTGTTTTTCGAATATTCAAGCAGAAAACAAACATTTATAATTTAAAAATATAAATAGTTTAACAACAAAATAACTAACATTTAAAATTTACCACTTATAATAAAAATCAAAGCAACCACAACTTCTCGGTTGCCATGTTCGGCAACTGAAGTTAACAGCTTACAGTTGCCATCTGTAATATGTTTTTGGCAACTGTCAATCGACCCATTAATTTAATGTAGCCATGCATGGAACATTTACTAATTGATGAATAAAAAATCAAATTTAGTTTTTCATTTCATTTTCATATAACTATTTTGTGATTAATTGTTATTAAATTTCTTGTCATTTTAATAGTTATTTTGTATAAATACAAATAAATCTTGTGGTCAAGAATCTCGATTTTTTTAGTAATTTATTTTCATTTTATAGTGAATTATAAATTTATTTTATGAAATTACTAAGAACCTGATAAAGAAATACAGATGGAAAATGAGTTTTTGAAATATTTTTAATACCCAATTTTAAAAATATATTTCTGAGTGTTTCTAAATTTGAAGATAAATTTTTTAGCTCAAATATAAAAATAACAAATCATAAATACATTTTTTATTACAAACAATTAAATAGCATAAAATACTGCAAATTGTTTCAATTAATTAGAGTGAATTTAAAAGAAATTAGATAAATCATGCCAAGAAATGTACACATTTAATGGATCTATTTACATAAAACAAATAAATAAATACTTTACAAAAATATAAAATTATTTAATATACCTTAAAGCAACTTATAAATAAAAGTAATTAAATGTTTCTGTATTAGTCATATTTTCAGCTTTAGTGGAATTTAAAAGCAAAACGAATTTAATGATTCTTTACGGTTTATTTTTGATTTAAATACTAGCTATTTTTCCAAAGTTAACCAAAAAAATTCGACTAGTACTGGTGCCACGACAGCCGATTCTAAGCACCGCAATAACCCGAGTTCACTCGGCCAAGGGCTGTCAACTCAGCAATCACTGCTATTATAACAACTAGTAGTACTGGTGGAATAAATCAAAACAAAATAAATTATAAATTATTGCTCAAAATATCTGCATGTTTTGTTTTTTTTTTGGGATTATACCTCATAATTTCCTACTAAAATCTGTAAATCCTTCCAGTACGGGAACATAACATACATATAAAATAATTATGTCAAAACAACATAATACATATTTCTAAAAGCTCTCAAAAGTTAAAATTTTATTCAATTAATTAGATTTTAATAACAAGCAAATAATAATTATTACAAATATTATGAACGATATATATGATATACATACAAATATAAAATAAACTTTTAAATGTTTCAATTTTTAATTTTTAGAAAATACTATGTGTTTGAACTTTTTTATATCTATTATTAGAGAAAATTTTTCAATTTTTAATCATATTAAAAACAAATATTTATATATTCCATATTAAAAAAACATAAACAAATGAGTTTTATTTTAAGCTGTAGGGAGAGGGGGTTGTTTAATTAAAAAGTTGTTCCAATTTATTTACCCGTTCATTGAGTCTATAAATCATCATTATAATTTTAGCCATATCATTTTTAATATCCTGTAAAGGTGAATTGCTTCTAGTACTAACATTTGTAATCTTGGCAAATGAAAAAGAAAGTAATTTGTAAATGTTGGAAAATTACATAAAATAAATAAACAATGAACTTTCATTAGGTTTATGCTAGTGATGACTAAACATTTGGGGGGTTACTCTCTATTGCGATGCGAAAGCAAATTCGATGAGATAAGCGTACAAATTGATACTCTTATGCATCGAATTTGCTTTCGCATTGCAATAGAGAGTAACCCCTTGAATAAAATATTCGGTGTACAAGTAACCCTATTTACCCGAATTATATTTTAAAAGAAATTCTCAAATTTTGTTTTAAAATTATTATTTTTAATTAATATTTATTAAAAGTAAATTAAAATATTCTCCTAAAGTGTCGTCCAAGAAAGCCAAACATACAGGCATGTGATGTAAATCGAAAACGAATCAGTATTGGAAATACATTTTAATGTATTTATAATCTAATTTTTAAAATTTTTGTTTTAAGATTCTCTTTGGTAGCCCAATATCTTTATATTTTATGTGATAAAAGTTTTTCAATACAGAAATATTACGAAAAAATTGACTTCTAAAACTCATTCGTTTTCGATTTCCATCACATGCCTGATATAAAAAGTTATTTATATAATAGACAAATTATAGCAGAAAAATTAGGTGAAACATAAAATTGACCACCTTTTAGCAAATATTATATGTATAAATTATTTGAAGGTGCTTAGCCTTTTAATTATATTTATAAATTAAAATATTATTCGAAAGAAAAATAATTAAAAATCCAAATTAATTAAAAATATTTCGATTGATTCGCTACAGATTTCTTATTTGGTGAATTGGCACAATTATCGAAAAAGCTACTTTTGCTTTTAGAAAAATTTAGCAAACTGCTATTGGTGCTTAAACTGCCTGAAGTTGAAGAAGAGGAGTTGGTGGAGGGTGAAGATGTAGTGTGTGATATGGAGTGTTTAATATATTCACTTTCAAGCACCTGGAAATTTTCGTCACGATTATTATAGGCCAACGATTGTCTAGGATCAATAAGTATGGATTGATCACTGGCATTTGTAGTGGTTAGGTTGCAAGTTGTCGCCTGTTGTTCGTGAGGCACAATGCCACTCTCATTTAAATTTTCACCTGCCACCTTAGCCTCGTACAGAGAAACATCATAAGTATGCAAGTTAGATTTCCAAACTAAAAGCTATAAATAAAGATAGATTTTTAGAATTAATTCCAACTCACAATGATTTTTACTTACCTGCCTATCTTCTCCAGCCGAGGCAAATTGTGAACCATCTTGATTGAAAGCCACCGCTGTGACTTTACCCGTATGACCAGTCAATGTATAAATAGGTCTACCCTCCAATAAATCTAAAATCTTCATTGTCTCATCATCACTTCCAGTCAATAAAAAGTTACCATTCGGATGAAAAGCCAAATCATTAACAGGCCCCACATGTACTTCATACAATTGTATCAATTCTTGAGCCACTAAGTCAAATATCTTAATACGATTACAAGTCATGGCTACGGCCACCACTGTGCCATCCGGATGCCAAGCCACTTGACGTCCCATACCCTTTTCCTCTGTGAAACAGCGTATACATTCTCCGGAGTTGACATCATATATACGCAAAGACTTGTCATCGCCACATGATGCCACCATTTGTCCGTTAGGACTAAACTTGGCCGCTCTTACCCAATTGGTGTGACAGGCAAAGGAGGTAAGGAATTTCTTTTGAGCCACACGCCACAATTTCAAAGTTTTGTCATCAGAAGCTGTCACCACCATTGTGCCCGATGGATCAAAATCAACAGATCTTACTGGTTTGCCATGAGCTAAAAATTCTCCCGACACCCCTTTTAATTTGGGTTCCCATATCTTTACAGTTTTATCTTTGGAACAAGAAGCCACCAATTTAGATTTTGGTGACCAGCTGACACCGTAAACGCTGTCATTGTGGGCCGAAAAACGTATACATCTAACCGCCTGTTTTAAATCCCACAAAATGACAGAAGAATCTGAAATGTTAAATGATTTAAATAAAAACTTTTGTATTTTATTGTCATAGGAACTTACCTAAAGAACTGGTGGCTACTTTAGTGCCTTCGGGATTAAAGCGCACCTGCGTTATGCCTTGACTATGTCCCGTAAAATGTCTTTCCAGACAAGGATCAGCAAATTTCTCATTATTTATCATATTTTGTTTGATATTTTATAACAAATTATAGTATGTTAAGCACAGATTAATCTATGTTAAGAATTGTTTGTAATTTTTTCCAATTTTTGCGCTTTGTTGGATGCCTGTCAAAATGTAAATCCGTTTATTTTAAATAAATAAAGAAGAGAGGGCGCTAGTGAAAGTTTAAGAGTTGCCAGATAATATTTACAAAATAATAATATTTAAAAAATACGTTCAAGTTGTGCTTGCAAATTTTTGAAACAATGCTAGCCAAAATTCTTAAAAATTAAAAGGTGTGACGTTGCGCGCAAATTTAAAACAATTTATTTTCAAAATGTCGTCAAAAAAACAACATATTTATTTAAATTTAATTTGGTGGATTATTATATTATTTATAAAAATGAACAACACAAAAAATTACGACACCAGAATGTTTATAAAGAACAACCAAAATATTTGATTATTTTAAAATTGCAATCTTGTTTTCTTGATTGCAACTTGAAACACACCATTGGAACGACAATTTTAAAGCAAACTCGTATCAAGTTTTAAAAGTATGAATGTATTAGTGAAAAAGTGTGAGTGTATTAAAATTTTAAAGACAAAACCCAAAGTAAAAGAGAGATATCAACACACAAAAACAAATTCTAAAACTAGAATTATTTTATTAAGTTTTTGTGTGTTGATAGCTCTCCTTATTATAAACATAAAAATTTTAAAACTTTTGGCTGCTCTCGGTTAGTTTTAGAGTTATATTAATTTAAAGTGATTTTCTTATAGTACGCAGATATATCTTATAGTTAATAAATTATATAAACAATATGGGTATCATTGAAATCTGACATACAATACGTACAATTTGTTAACATTGTGAACTAAAAACTAGATTGTTAATCTATATGACAGCATGTTAGATAATTGCGATATAGCAAACATGTGTTAATTGTACAGCTAATGTTTGATATACCTCAGAAAATTGTTGTTTAAATATATATATATTGATTTGATTTGTGTTCTTTTGAAAAACAAAGTTTTTGTTGATAAATCCCGTATTACCAAAATGTTTAAAAATTATAGTAAATTAAAATGGGATTTTGCTGCCAACTGCGGTGGCATCACCTCATACCAAATCATCTGTGTTTTTCTTTTTGCAGCGAATTGTGACTGTCATTTTTGACATTTGATATAATCATTCACAGCGAAGTTATTTCCCATACGAAGTCACTGCAAGAGCCAATTTTTGCATACTGGGCTCGATATAAATAATAGAAAAAACATTAATTTGTTATAAAAATTTGGGATTGACGTAGGCTTAACCTGGAAAAATGGCTTCGCTTATATTAATGAGGAATGTTCAAATGGCAAGTAAGTAAAATGAACAAAATCCCACAGTTTCCAGTCACGAAATCGGTACAAAAAGTGCAAACAAAAACTTATGTAACGTGTTTGTGGTATAAGGAAAATGTAAGATTTGGACAAAAATAACTGAAGTTATCCGTATTTATTTTAGAGCAACAGACCAATGGCGCCTTGAGTGTATTGTGTTTGCGTACCGCCAACTATTCTTCCGACAGTCCACGTCCCCTGAAGACCACCAACTTGGGTGCTATGAAACGCGGTACTGGTGGTCGCAGCAGCTTCAATGGTATTGTTGCTACTGTTTTCGGTTGCACTGGCTTTTTGGGCCGTTATGTTTGCAATAAGCTGGGTAAATCTGGCACTCAAATGATTTTACCATACCGTGGCGATGATTCCGAAGCTATTCGTTTGAAAGTGTGCGGCGATTTGGGCCAAGTTTTGTTCCAATTCTATCATTTGTGCGATGAGGAAGCCATTCGCAAGGCAGTCAAGTACTCAAATGTTGTCATCAATTTGGTGGGTCGTGAATATGAGACCAAGAATTTTAAATTCAATGATGTTCATGTGGAAGGTGCCCGTCGTATTGCACGGTAAGTGTATGGATTAATTAATATTTATTAACAAAATATCTCTTTAATTGACATTAGAATCTGCCACGAAATGGGTATTGAACGTTTAATTCACGTTTCCGCCTTGAATGCTGATCCCAATCCCAAGAGTCACATCATTGATGGTGGCAGCAATTTCTTGCGCAGCAAATACTGGGGCGAACAAGCCGTACGTGAAGAATTCCCCGAAGCCACAATAATCCGACCATCGGACATTTATGGCTCTGAGGATCGCTTCTTGCGTTATTATGCTCACATCTGGCGTCGTCAATTCCGTTCAATGCCCTTGTGGTATAAGGGTGAACGTACCGTTAAGCAACCAGTTTTCGTTTCCGATGTAGCACAAGGTATTCTTAACTGTGCCAAGGATCCTGATACCGCTGGCAAGGTTTATCAAGCTGTGGGGTAAGTTAATTGTTTTTTTTTTTTATTAAATATGCACAGAGACATATTTTAAATACCTACTTTAATTTGTAGTCCTAAACGTTACCAATTGAGCGAATTGGTTGATTGGTTCCATCGTCTTATGCGTAAAGATGAAAAATGGTGGGGTTATCAACGTTACGACATGCGCTTCGATCCCACTTTCGTTCTAAAAACCAAAATTACCGAAATGATCTGCCCCGGCCAACCTATTGGTGGTTTGCACTTGGAGCGTTTGGAATTGGAGTGTGTTACCGATAAGGTGCTCAACAATGTACCCACTTTGGAAGATTTGGGTGTAAATTTGACTCCTATGGAAAATCAAGTGCCCTGGGAATTGCGTCCTTTCCGTGCTGCTTTGTACTATGATGCCGATTTGAATGAATTCGAAACACCATCAGCACCAAAAACAATTGCACCACGTGAAGAAAAATGTTTGTTCGCATAAAATCACCAACAACATCACCACACTACATCTGTTGCCAGTACACACTATTTTTATATAAAGAAGAAAAGTCACTCGGTACGTTGGTGGTGGCCGGTTAGTCGTATGAAGAAAAAGCGTTTACGTTTACGTGAACTATTATTTATTGTTCTGGTGGTGCGATCTTTATGGTATGGTGCGTTTAGTACAGAATATTTAAATGAAATTGATTTTTTTTTTAACAATAGTGAAGATTGTCTGG
The DNA here is from genome assembly GCA_916048285.2 of Bellardia pandia. Classification (NCBI taxonomy): domain Eukaryota; kingdom Metazoa; phylum Arthropoda; class Insecta; order Diptera; family Calliphoridae; genus Bellardia; species Bellardia pandia. The sequence continues at coordinate 91,433,778 of OU696531.1, read as the reverse complement.
ATAAAAATCCCAAAAATATAACTTAAATAATACAAATCTAAATAAATATAACAAAAAACTGGGTGTAACACTCAATAATCAATAATAATAATTATTTTATTTTAAATGCATAGTAGTACAAGACATTTTCAGAAATAAGCTAACTTTTTTTAAATACAAGAATTAAGCGTTGGGACTTACTTAAATCAAAAGTGGGATAACCTGGCAATTTGAGGGATTAATTCTCCCCCAACCAAATTTATATTAAAAAAAAAATAAGCTAACAAAAATGTAGATAATGATAGTAGAAATTAAGAATGTAAGAAATATAAATGAAGAGTATTACAATCCCACGGAACTCCATAGAACAGATCAGCTGGAGAATAACATAAAAAACTGCCCTCTCAAAACATTGGCATCCCCTAATGAATCCGTCTCCGTATACCACTTTTATCTAGACTCGGTAGTAGCCTGGTACCTGTAAATTTGGGCTATATGGTCCTGGAGCCTGCAGTCGAATCTGCTCCTTCGTGACAGGTTAGTCCGAAGTAAGACCTTTTCCATTAATATTCTGTGGTAATAGCTAAGTGCTTGTTTCGCCTATACATATCTTATACCTAAAGATAGTTCCAATCAAGTTCGTTAGCATATCGTTACCTTCAATGTCGCAGAGTCTTGGTACCAGAGAAAGAAAATAGATTTTTGGATTTTGTACTAATAATAAAACCTACGGCAACATTTTTAACATTATATAAGTATAACAAATGTTTAAACAAGTTTATACACGATATAACGAACGACCAAATGTTTATAATTTTTTATCAATAAATCATATTTCATGACAAAAAGACAAACAAACAATATTTCAGTTAATGGAATTAAAAATCAAATCCATAGAAACACAAAAAGGCTTTATAATAGTGAATTTATTGCAAAAAAGTATACGGTGTAAGACTTATAACGAATCAGGAGAAAATTAACATACTGCTACCAGATAAAGCAGTTGTCACATTAAAAAAACACTAGTGCTCTAGGAAGAAAGTTATCGAAGGATAGAGAAACAATTTTTATTTGCGGCAATGCATCCGAAACAATGAAAATTAAACCTCTTCTATTTTGAAAGGAGAAGAAACAAAGCTCGTTTCGTAATAAAAGGTTTCCTGTAAATTATCTTCATTCAATTAAATCATATTTAGAATAATTTATAGAACCTATAGAAGCCTTTACCTTATGCCTCCTAATGTCACAGCGATTAAAATACATATGTATATTAAAAAATAAATATAGATAGGTATAACAAATTGTTCTATTTACAAATAGACTTGACAATATATTGTTCGTTATACCGGCATTTACCTTCCAGTTTGAATTTTTTGTGCACTTGTTCGTGGCAAACTAAAAATACCAACCGAAAGACTTTTAAGAGAAAAGAACAAATTGTTATGGATGTTTTATGAACGGTGGCTCAGAATATTTAAGCTTTTGTATTACCTTTAAAAACTATTTCCATCCGGAAAGGAAAATTTATGACAACAAAAAAATATAGAAAAAAGAGAAGAGATGAGAAGAGTTCAGAAAGTTAGAAAAGCTTGAATTTTTCATGATTAGATTTCAATCATGGATCACTGCACTTGGATAATGGTTTATGGAATGTCAAAAATCTGAAGCCAATAAAGGAAGTGAAATGGAACAGATTGCAAACTCTTACTACACAAGTCTAAAACTTGTTCTTTTGTGAATTGAATACAATGAAACGTAGATACAGTGAGCGTCAATATAAAGAAAATACCTAATATGTATTGTTTAAAAAATGTTTGATTGTTACTACAAGTGCAAATTTAAAATAAAATACATATACATATTGCATAATTCTTAAGTAACGAAAACAAAATATACATACATAACTTATTAACAAAAACTAGGAAAATAAGGAACATAAAAAATAATTAAATTTTAACGGAAAAGTACCAGGTATATTAAAATTATGTAAAACATTGTATTTAATATTTTGTTTGTAGTCATTTTGCCTTTTTTACAGCTAATAATCTTACTGACATTAGGGGCCTCGCAAAATTTATAGCATTTTCTGATAAGAGGATTACTTTTGCGTCACCCTGTACTTTAAGAAAATTTTGTCTAAAAGCACACTTCAAACCTACTGTATTTTTTATGAATACGGCAGTAAAAGTTTCTCTTAAAAGCTTTTAGTTTGGTAAATAAAATTTCGTTAAGTTTTTAAAATTCACAAAAATTAGAAAATTTGCCGAGTCTCAATTGATGTTTGCCTTCCAAATGTAAATTTTTCACTACTTAACCTCACAACGTAATCTCTTTTAATAATAAATTATGAAAATTGCAATTATTTTGAACGGCTCCTTACCGTTAAAACAAATACAAAAATAAAAGAATTGCTATTATTTTTGGAATGACAGGATTTATTTTTTTGTATAAGAATGATGCCACTGATCTAATTGCAATTGATCTAATTCAACAATAAATTAAATTGAATACGGTTTATTTTAGTTTCTTTTGTTGTGAACTGAATTATAATTAAATAAATATATGTATTAAAATGCAATATAATTTTCTATTATTGTTTATATTAAATAATTAAGCTTTTCTGTTGACTTCATTCTGACGCACACTGTATATTTGCAAGACCATTAAAAACAACAAGCTATGCTCGTAATCCTGTCTTCAGGAATAGTTGTTTTGAAGTAGAAGATATTTTAGAAAAATTACTTTGTGTTAAGAGGTTAATTCAATTTCTCATACCAAATATCAGCAACTTTGCTACTATTTTCCAATAAAAATAAAAATTCAACAACTTCTTTTTAACATTGAAAGTTTGTTTTCATCTTTATTTCATTAGAAATTCATAATGTAACATTAATTGAATAATTCATTCAGTGCATAAATGTTTTAATTTAAATTAAACACGTGCACAGTTCTATCTGTTAGTACCAGTTTCTCTTAGTTTGCTACTTCTGGTATGTATTGGTAAATATTTTCTTGTTTCTGGTATTGGTAAGTATTGTTATTGTACAAAATACTTACTGTGTGAGTAGATAAAGAGAGAATGAGAGTAACATATTTATTTTTATTTGTTTTCATAAAACAGATATGAACAAATACTGATGTTAATAACATGGTTATTTGTGATACTCGGGCAAATTGCTGAAAAAGCTGAAAAAAGAACAAACATGCGGCATAGACCTGCTTTGTTGAATGTTGACTAACAACTGAATGTAATATTAGTATTTTTACGCTCTTGTTGTGAGTATTGTTTGCGATCGTGTTGTGTATATGTAAATAGCCGAAAATCTTCGTATTCTGAACAATACTAGTGAGGACCACTGTTTTACATTATTTCTTTTAAATATTTTCAACGATACACAATTAATATTTCTTACATTATGTTATTTTTCCTCAAAAATATCTCTCGTACAACAAATATTTTGCAAATAATTGTGGTATAACAGTTATTTTAGAATAAAAAACAAATACAAATATATACTGGTACAAAATCAAAATTCAACTGTTATTGTTGGTATAAGTAATGTGTGTTACAAAAAAAAAACAAATACAATATTGTGTATTCTTTTTTGCTTTTTCATATCCATTTCAACAGATATGTATATGGTATATTTGTTTTGCAAATACTTTTGGGTATACTGTTGCACGTCTTTAATTTAAATATTACTTTATCAATGTAATACATTTAAAAAGTAATATGTATACATAAATAATTTATACTTTGTTTTTATTCGTAATACTAGTGACTAAAATATGTTTTTTTTTTCATAATAAGTATTGTGAAATTTAATTTTAAATTAAGTACAGCACTTAGTAAATGATAAACAACTTATTTTAATTAAACAAGTTTTTAAGCTTAGCTAAAAATAAAAACTACAATAATAATAAAAAATATTTATTCTTTTAGATTTCTAAATTTCTAACTGAGAAAATTTGTAAAAAAATAAAAAAAAACTCTTATAATTTTTATAACAATACATCACTTTTCGAATTAAATTCATTTCATTTCGCTTGACTATAAAATTTGTATCCAACATACTTAAGCACTAATATAAATTTATTAAAACTGAAATTAAAGGAAGTTATTTGCTTTAGGAAATAATATTAATAATACGAGTCTTTTGTCATAATAAAACTAACTCGGTTACTAAAGTAGGCAAGCCATTATTATTATTAAGCTGCTATGAATAGGGTTTTATGGTAAAATATTGATAATGTAAGGAGGTGGTGGTTATAAGGGGCAAAACAATTATAAATAATGTGCAGAGATGACAAACAACAAAGGTATGTCGTAACCACAAACACTATTCACTACTTTCCACATTGTCAGTTTCTGTTTTCCCTTGGTATTTGTTGTCCTTTAGCTTTTGATCATCTGCTTGCTTGTTGATTTCTTTAGTGGCATCTTCTTCGCTTATGGGCGCAGTATTGAGATCATGCTCAAATTCATCAAACTCATTATCATCATTAGCCTCCGTGTCCAAGGGCTGCCAGGCATTCAAGGCCTGCAAATCAAAATTCTTGGGTAACTCAGCACCAGTAACATCTCCCAGGCGGACTCTTAAACGCTGTGATATACCTTCAAGTTCGGTAAATTTGCGTTTAATAGCTTGTCCTAGATTTAAATGCGTCAAATCTAAGGTTTGTTCAAATTGTTCGATTACAGAATCAACTGATGATGCGCTTGCAGTGGAAACAGTGGCTGCAGTTGCTGTTGCAGCTGCTGTTGTGTTAGCTTTCATTGCTTGGGGTATTTCTTCCAAAGGTTGGCAACGCACTAACAATTGACCATTAATGCGCCCATTAAAATCAACTATATTAAATGTGCCAGCAATGTGTAGACCTCTTACAAATGCACTTAGATCAAGAGCTGTTAATCCAATAATGGCATCTTCCATGGGCGTAGGTTGGTTGCGTCCTTGAGCAATGTCGAGTGAAGACTTTTTCAAGACTTTTAGAATGAACAATTTTTGTGGCTAAAAAGAAAAGTTGGGCAGAAAAAACACAATTTAGTTTTTCTAATTTATTTTTACTTATAAATTGAAAGCATTTATGTACATATATTTGCCCTTATTCATAAAACTTACAAATTTTGTATGGAAATTTGCTTTATAAACCTGTTGTAAGTTTTTATGAATAAGGGTTTAGTTTAATAGTTTAAATTTTATTGAGCCTTTTTTTTAAATAAAAGTATTTGAAACAAAAATTAAAAATTACTTAAGACTAGAATGTATTATCTTAATTTACAATAATTTGTTTAAAGCACCAAGCATTAACATTAATATTTGTGTATAAAAAATAACGTATAAATTTAAGAGAAATGTAAATCTGCCCTTGCTCCCGGGGCTAACATATTTGAAGAGGAAAACTCTTAAAATAATCTTAAATCTAATAAAAACAAAAAAAAAAAAATACAAAATTTAACATAAAATTCTCAAAAGGGCACTATCCTCTATGTGTGCCAGATAAACTTTTTTTAAAAAACCGGTGACTTAAGTTTAGATTTACATCAAAGCTAGGAATTTCTTCATTTAAAAAACCGATAGGTGAGAGATAGTTTGTGTTATACCAACTGAAAACTCTTTGCTCATTAAATATTTCGTTAATATGATGATTTTCGCGTATTACAAGTCTATTTAAAAATCTTCTCAGAATGTCGCACACATACAAACCGATTGGTATTGTGTTTGAATGATAATATATATATGAATTTGAATAACGTCTATTAAGAGATTCGAAGTTTTTTTGAATACAACATCTCAAAATTTTTCGTTCAAATATTTCCATTTCTTTGATAACAGTAGGGGAAACACTGAACCAAATTGGAAAACCATATAAGAAAACAGGTCTAATACTGGTTTTATATAAAAGAAGTTTCGTCTTCTTTGGTAAATGTTTGTTATAAATAATCTTTGAAAAAGCATAATGGGTGCTTATATGATTTCTTTAAAACAAGTCTTGCATGTTTATTAAACTTAAAAAGAATATTAAAGTTGATTCCAAGATATTTTATGAATATGGGTGATTGACTTTATATTTAAAATAATATATGTATGTAAATTTACAGCCCATCGCAGGCCTTGGTTTACGGTTTCAGATTTTCTTAGACATTTGGATAAGTAGTGATGGCCAAAATGTGTTTCCACGTGACTGTCGCAGAGGCCATCAATGGGTTTAGATGAAATAGAGAACGGCAATTATTCAAGTAAGTCTGCTCAACTATGGCTCCATTAACCCAGCGGGTAAAAGATGGTATAAAGTGGCCTTCTAGAGGCCCTATTTTACATACACAAGGACTTGTAGAATGCTTTGGAAAATCGTTTAAATTTTAAGCGACGCACAGAGGCGCCATTTCAGTTTTTTCGTTGCAAAAATCATATCTTTTTAACCGAATAAGATAATTGAACAGTTTAAACAGCATATGATAGATACCTGTTCAGCCTATGAGTCTGCCAAGGAGTCTGGATGGTTCAATAGGGGAGCAACCAATGCGGAGTGAAACCGATAGATTGCCCACCAACGGGTATCACAATGAGATCAACACGAATGGACCCAAGTGAGCTGTTTCAAGAACGGCTACCCACGGAACCTAACCTAACCTATCAATCAATACAAAGAAAAAATATGGCGATTCGTTACCTATTTTTCGTGATATTATACCTGAAATCGCAACAAATTGACTAAAAATTGTGTGTTTTTTTGAAAACCGAAAGTCGGTCAACTTTGAACGGTTATATCTTCTAAACTAAAAATGTGATATTATTAAGAGTGGCATATTTGAAATCGTTGAAAAGTTTCCTATAACATGGGTTTATTCAAAACTTCGTCGGCGCTCATAAAAATTTTGATTTTTACAACCTCGTTTGCTCTACGGGCGCCACTGTGCGACGTGTCATTGGTAGTCTTCTCTGATTACTGCGTAGATGCCTGATAGAAAGCCTACTTGAAAAGGGCAATCAAATTGTTTGATTTTTCTTTTGTTCGAATAAAATGAATAATTCGTACTCGACTTTTTAACTTGTTCGAATAATTCTATCACAAATTTTAAATTAATTGAATTAGTCGGATAACTTAAAAATTTTTAAATAAACAGAAAGTAGTAATAAAACTACTAATAAAACTTATATACAACATTTTATATACATTTTAATAAAATGAAATGATTAAAACGTGGAATTCTCTGCTATTCTTTTGCTCCAATCCGTTTTTCCAAAAAATCATTTGAAAAGTCCTGTTAACTTTTGCATCATCATTACTTTGTCAATTGTTGTTAAAAATTAAGTTTTTTTTTTTTGGTTGGACAATGAAATAGCGCACAGTTCATTCGATGTAATCCTGTGTAATTTAACAAAGATATTGTTTATCATTAATTTTGTCAACCAAAATGGCAAGAGGACCACACTGCTCACTTGAAAAAAGGTTATTTGGGAACTTAACCAAAAGGGTACAAACAAACAAAAATAGCTGATATAATTGGGTATTCTCGAAAGATGGTTTATAATGTCATTAAATGTGTTAAATCAGATGCAAATTTGCTTAATGTAAAGACAGATTGGAAGGAGCCACTGCGAAAGACAACAGTTTGTGAGGATGAGGCAATAGTTAAAAAAAGTAAGCTACATCCTCTCATGCCATCGAGAACAATAATGCCGGAAAAAATAAGGAATTTGTTTCCAGTAGACTTGTACAAAGACGTCTCATCAGCTTCATGGTCGTGTAAGTAGAAAAAACCACTTCTGCCAAAAAGAATATAAAAGCACGATTGTCTTTTGCAAAACTACAGGAACAAGGTTATCAAATTCTGGAAAAAGTGCTTTTCACAGATGAAAACATAATTAATATGTTTTTTTTATAATTAACAAAGACAAACTGCGAAGCTTTTTGGCTTATCTGCAGAAAACACCCAGAGTCTTTGGCGGGAATCGAACCCGCAACCCTTTGACTGATAATCCGGCAGTATATCGCCTAGTCTATCGGGGCACTGTAACTATAACTACGTAATTTAAAACAAATATATAGCTCGAAAACTAGAGCTGATCCAAAAAAAAGTGAGTGAGAGGAATTGAAGCCCTATATAAGATGTATACAAATTTACTAAAAAATTTAAGGCACCATTTTTCGTGTTGGACTGTGTAATAAAAAGACTACACACACATTGTAAACGTATGTACATATGTAAATTTCGTTCTAACTCATAACATGTAAAAAGAAATATGAAAGATTCCCAAAATCTATTTCTCAATAAATGGTGAGTTAAATAGATGATGTTTACAAGTAGATTTTGGACAATAAACATTACTGATGACGCCCTTGCCAGGGCAGAAAATGCATTCCAATGCGCCAATTGTCTAAAAATATTACTTTACAATTGTATTCTTTGAATTGAAATGAACTCAAGCCAAATAAACTTTCTCTCATGGTGTAACTATACAAGGTGAGTGCAGTAGCACATCTGGCTGACTTTCTTTACAATTCACTTATGTCAAAATTACATTACATTACATTATTTTACACAAACAAAATGCCTGTTCTTTCTGTATTGTGTTGTATTTGTTGCCGATTTGCACTCACCTTGTATAGTTACACCATGATTTCTCTAATAATTTATATGTCACACAAAAGTTTTAATAATTTCGATTTTATATGTTTAATTCGACATCCCGGAAATATTTTTCTGAAAATTCCCGGGAATTTCTTTTTACAATAGTGAAAACTTTGCCATTCCGGCAACCAGTTTGGGGTTACTTTGTAATTTGATTTAAAAATCTACTTCTATTTTTAAAATTTTAATATATTTTCTTTACATGAATATTATAGTACATAGTTAGTATCACCCAATTCCTTTTATAATAAATAACATATTGCACTTAAAGAAAGGTATCAATACTTACAATTTTCAAATAATCTATGGAAGCTGCCAAACGAAAACTCTGCTGCCACTGTGGCTGAGTAGTTTTCTCTACTATATTGGTGGCATACACCATGCCCTCATGCGATTTATATGTTGGATACTGGCCCTCGTCGGCTTGGAATGTAACATAACAACTGGGTGCTTCATTGGGAGGAAAACGCTTAGACGCATTTCGTTTGGAATACCCTTTTTTAGCTTTCGAAGCCGGATTTAAGGGTAGACCTATGGCTTTTTGTATTTCCAAAGAGAATTTAAAAAGTTTAACATTCGTAGGCTTGAAAGGTGTTAAAGCAGTGGCTGTACTACTAGAATGTTTAGTTTCAACTGCTGCTGGCAAGATTGTGGAGTGTGGGACCCTGCCCGATTGACAATCGCTGGCTGTTGTAGGAGAGGTCATAAGGACTTTTTGTAACATGTCCAATAAATCCGAAGTGTTTTTCATTTTTGCTGCCGTTAAGGGCGCTTGTTTAGCTGCCAGATGAGTTTTCGAAGTGGTCGGTATTTGCAAAGGTTGCAATTTTTTTATGAAGTTCTTATCTTGTATTAAACTCTCGGCAAAAGTAGTAGTAGTTGTACTTAAGCCCCTTGATTCTTTAAGATTTTTTATTTGTTCATCACTGCCCACAGCCAGTAGACACTTAATTTCGCCTACATTTAAGCCAGTTTGGCAATTGACAATGGGTGACCAAGCATCTATGGATATAACAGGCAGCTGAAATTTTAATTTAAATTCCTATATTTATGTTAAACTTAAAACATTATATACAACAAATACCTTTCCCTTGCACAAATGATTTGTTATGGCTGCATCTCTGTAGGCTATAAAAAACTGATGCAAAGGCATGCGTACTATACCCACTGGTTGTGCATTTTTCTCGAGATTACCATTACCATCATCACAGTTCATGCGCTGCCATAGCTCCAAGTTTAAATATTGTTTGTCCACACGTTGTAAAAATTTTTCATCGTTGATAATGGAGAATTGCTATAGAAAATAAATATTTATTATCATTAATTTATTAATTTTCAAGATTTCCTACCTCTTGATAATTAAATTTACTACTGCTATCGGCTTTTGCTGTGGCGGGTTCATCCAACCAAAAGCGCCGGCATATTAAAATTGTTTGCGGTTGCAGGGAGATTTCTAAGTTTCTAGTTTCATTGGCACTTATAAAGCCTTTAAGTAAGCGTATCTTAGAGGTTTCATCATCAAAATTTGTGGTTTCAAATTTAACATTGTTATTTTGTGCAGAGGCTGGAAAGAGAAAATGAAAATAATTTTTTATTAGTCAACGATTTAGGTGAGAGACTGTTTGAGAGATTTTTTGGCAGAAGATCATGACTGACAACGTTCCTGAGAACTTTTCTTGGCGAGGAACTACAGATAAGAAGTGCATTAGGGCCTTCACTGTCACCACTGCCATTCGTCGTAAGTGAAATACGTTTAATAGGTTTCTAGTTACATTTTTATATTCATATTTGAATTCTATTGCAGAAACTTTTGCTGAAAATGGAGGCAAGGAGGAGGACTTTGTGTTTGCCTCTAAGTCATATTTCCAGTACGCAAAAATTATTTTTTAAATGTATCAATAAAAAAACATATCCAAAACAAAGTAAATGTTTAAAACGCTTACTAATTTCATTAAAAATACGTGTTTTTAACAGGGACCGTAACTGTTACGACTTTTATCAAAAAAGTAAAGACAAAGTTAAGCTCTAAGAACACCAATCTTTATATGTATATTTATTTAAACACGTACATACTTACATATGTATATCCTATATAGTTTATTGAACTTATTGTAGTTTAATAACATATGTGCTAATCTTATTTAAATCATTGAATTTGCTAAATATTGTAAAATTTGCATGTACATCACCTATGTATCATAATGATAAGATCCAAAATTTTCTACGATAATTTTTTATGTAAATTTTAAAAATAACAGTTATTTTCTGTCCCTGGTTTTTAAGCATTTTCAAAACGTGTTTTTTAATCATTTAGAAAACGTTACTTGTTTTGCAATCGTCTTTTTAACGCTTATAAAGGTGGGCGCTTTTCAATTATAAAACCCTTGCTTTGATGTCTTTTGTAAAGTTCACAGCAGCGTTTTATAAGTGTTTTGCTTACATTTAAACGCTTATTTTTATATGTAAATGCTGGCCGGGAAGTTTCATATAAGTATGTATACAGAAATCATGACAACTAATTTTATAACGGTTGGTCCATAATTAATAAGTCCCCTTCATAAATCACTTTAACATTTATAAATCTTTTATAAGTGTTTACTTATATCGCGATAAAATTTAAGACAAAGAATATTTACATACATACATATCGAGCCATAACCGCCGAAAAAATGTATCCCACAAACTCAAAATTTTATAGGGGAAGGTTTTTTTTAAATAAAATCAGTTTGAATAAAGCCATTATTTTAAAATTTATAATGTAAATATTGTTTTGTGTAATACATTTAATTTTAATAATTTTAAATGATGTTGAACTATCGATTTCGATAAAAAAAACAACAATCGATTATGGTGTCGGATACATTATTTTGGCGGTAATGGCTCGATATATGTACAGAAGTCATGTCACTACATTTTTGGATGATCGGTCCATAATATAATGAAATAAATAATGTAAATAAACTCGCCATAAATCGGAAATTTCTTAATAAGTATTATTCTTAAAAGTACAGCAACCACAAACCAATACGGTTATTAAGACTGAATACAAAACAAAACAATAAATTGTTCTTTGAAAGATAAATACAGATAATTTATTTAAATTTACAGTGCTAGTTACTTGACTTAATGGTGGATCTCTAATTTCTCCAGGCAGTGTGTCCTATAGAATCACCTGTAATCACATATTCTAAAACTAAATGTTCTATTTTTATTTATTTGCTGCAAGGGATACACAATGGACCCTTAGGTCTCCGAGTGGAAGTGTGCACAGCAAACTATGTATTTATTAACTTGACTTTATACCATATTAAATGTTTTAAAAAAACATTCTTATTATTTCAATCGTCCATTAAACTTCTCAGGTGAGTTCAAAACTTCAACAAAATTTTAAAAATATCCCTCATTTAAAATAAACTCTTGACAATGTTATTCTGTTGGGAATACATCGAGAAAATATTCTGCAGATAAAATATGTATATTGAGCTAAAAATATGAAACGCTATACCCTTCCAAGGAATCTGTAAATCGTTTCAAATTAATAATATGAAACTCGTATCAAAATAAATATCACAAGTTTGTTTATGGCAGAAGAAACTCTTAACAATATTTGGCATATTGTTCTGTTGTTTGGTATAGATCGGAAAAATTGTTAAAGAATACTAGTGTAATGATATGGTTTTGAATATTATGATTAAGATCCATTACCATCCGAAATTTTTTTCTCTTGAGGAATGAAACTTTTAATTGAGATACATAGATTGCGAACATTTTCAGTTTGCAGTTTCTTTTAAAATTACCTCTTCAGAAGATTTAAAAACTTCTTTAAAGATCTTTAGTTTATTCTGCTGAGAAGTAGCAAACTTTCAACAATAATGTTCTATTTGGAACATAATGAAAAAAAGTCATCTGCATTGATTTGACATGCTAAATCTTCTTTTAAATTTAATAATATAAAACAAACAATTAATCTATCAGATGATTTAGAAACTTTAGCAAATATTTAAAATTTGGGAGAAAGAAACGTTCTATGTTGTTGTTTTGTTTGAAATATATTGAAAAAATTACTTGGGTAATAAAGATCTGAATTTTTTGAGAGCTTCGTTTCAAATTTATTAATAATAAAACCCCATCTAAAATTTCACATAAATTGTATTACATATGTATCTATATAGAACTTTTCAAAGAATAGTGAGTTACAGATAAAGAAGAAGCTGAGGAGACAAGTCAAACAAAAGACAATAAACTCATTTAAACGGTCGAGATCATGCATAGAGAGATTAGAAAATAATCAAAAACTACGTGCTCGCTTAAACTCCAGTACATGACACGTGCACAAAAAATTAATTGTAGCAGTGTTGCCAGAAAATGAATTTCAAAATATGCTAAAACTTGAAGAACTGAGTGCTAAAATGTTCTACTGAAGAAAAAATAAGTGCTACATTTTTTCAATGTAATAATTCAATTTTTACTTCAAATGTTACAACTATAAATTATAGTTTTTTCTAATTTTGTTCATAACAATTGTTGACTTGTTTTAATAGATTACATTTTATATATTAATTCAAAAATTTCCGTGTTCATTAACTTACAACACCGAAAGAAATTTAGTTGAAATATTAATAAAAGTTATTTTTTATTTCTCCAAAAGTATTTTTTGGAGTAAAATAGTAAAAAATTTTTTTATCAAGCAAATTATGCTAAAAAGCATTTATCAAATTTTTAAAATTTTCAAAGCATTTACGAGAAACAAAATGCTAAATCTAGCACTGAAAGTGCTAAAATGGCAACACTGAATTGTAGTTACATCAGTGATGGAAAAATTAAAAATTTAAATTACAAAAAGAGTACTTTATTCAACATTTTGGTACTTAATAGGAAACAAATTAAATAATTCAAAAATAAAATTAATTCAGTTTAATAAAAAAAACTACTATAACAACAAACTAAAAATTATTTAATTTGTATGTAAAAAAACAAAAAATGAGAATTACAAAAATGTACGAAACATAAGAAATTTAAAAAATGTAGCAACATAGTACCACAAACAACTTTAATTCTTTATGCATCTGTTTACTTTTGTAGATTAGCTTATAGCAGATCAAATAAATATCATGAATAACGGATTTGTGCATTCCTTATGTTCTTGTTTTGAAGCCAATGTTGGCAAAGATTATAAAAATAGTAACGCTGGCTTTCTAAACATGGAACAAACCAAAACAAACAAAGAGTACTAAATATGATGTGGGGGTACTGTGGTATTTTTGTTGTGAAAAAGTACTGTAAATAGTACAATAGTATTGAATTTTCCATCACTAAGTTGCATGCTCTTCCTCAAATTGCCAACCTCTACAGCAGTCATAAGCAAGAGTTCTCAAATGAGCCACTCTCTGTCTCTCTCTCATGTTAAAATCATAGAAATAGCGTAGAAATAAGCGAAACCTGTCTGTTATTGTGTATTTCGATTCGAAAAGAAATTTTACATTGTATTTCGAAAACTTTTCCTTTCGAATCGAAATACACAATTACCCCCCTGTACCAACAAAGCATTCAATTCTTGCTGTTAAATCAAAAAGAAACAAAGACTACACATTAAAATGTCATTTTTTTTTTTTTTTTTTTTTTTTAAAGCGCAGTAAAATTATTTTTAAAACTAAAAATCTAAAATGAAACAAACAGAGACAAATGAATCTTTGCTCATTTTTACAGAATAAATAAATTGTGGCTAATTAATTGATGACGATAATGAATTGTATAATACGAGCAGCGTTGCCATTTGTCCAGTTTTACCTTTTTTGCAAGTTTTTTGAGATGCAAAAAAGTTTTTAAGTTTTATTCTAAAAAAAAAAGTTTTTTGAAAATTTATAATTATTGATAATTTCTAGTTAGGCATGAGTTCATTAAATTATTATTTAAGCCTAACTAAATATTATCAAAAATTTAAAAATTAACAGTTCAACTAAAAAAACAATAATTGTAATTTATTTATAAGTTTAATTTAGTTTATAAGACAAGTTATTTTCACAATTAACAAAAAAATGTTTTTCTACTATGCTGCACTGCGTTAGTAATTTAATGGATTTTTTAATCCATTTTTACTGCAACAATGTTTAATAATTTAGTCTACGTCTTAAGTACAGTAAATGACATATAAATATTTATAAATTTATTTTGTACATACGAGTACATACATATGTATATGTATGTATATGGAGTTGGACAGTTAGGAGTACTCAAGTAAATATGTAAAATTAAAAGTTATTTTGTTTTCAATAAAATTGGGTTTTGAAATTTTACTTTTTTTTAGAAATAAAAAGTTTTCTTAAAAAAATGTATGGCAACGCTGAATACGAGTGACATACAATTATATATAATTTTTCACAGATTACAAATTTGTTTGATATTTTTTAATGAGATGAAATGAATTCAAATGATAATGATGAAATAGTAAAACAAAGGAAATGATGTAAATATTTTTAAGAATAAAAGAAAAAAAAAGCATTTTCAAATTTGTTTTTTGTATTTTCGATGTTTGTGTTTTTTGCAATACAAGCAATATTTATTAGAATCCATGTCACAAACCAATTTAGTAAAATTAAATAATAATTAGGTACTTCGAATGGCGATGCAAAAAAGTCCATCGTAATAACCAGATGAGAAATCATAAAATTATCATAGAGAGTTGTAACAATAGTGATAGTTATTATAGCAGAGGAGTATAAGTTAAATCTTAGTCATTGTAGTTTGGTATGTTTAAGATACAAGAAATTCTCAGCATATTCACCTTTGTCGGTACCACTGATGCTGCTGGTGGCGGCAGTATTCGTTGGCAAACCACATTGTGCTGTTTGTTGCTGTTGCTGGCCTGTGCTAGATGTTTTATTATTTTTATCAGTTGCTGGGGTTTTCTCACTATCACTATCTGATGAGATTTGTTTTGGCAAAAACAATTCACGTTTCATTTGTATGCCTGCCGATGATTTCAGGCTATCGCGTTGTAGTATTATTTTAAAGTACAGACAGGCCAAATTGTTGCCACGTCTTTGTATTTCAATGCGTTTACACTGTTCCAGCAGCGAGGCATTGTACAGATCCTTTAAATCTAAGGTGCCCATGCCTAACATTTCATTGAGGCAGGTGCCGGGCTCACGCCACCATACGGTAAAGTGTATGCGACCAAAATCCAGTTCAGTTTCATTGGCGATCTCATCACTCAGTTCTTGTTCATTGAGATCCAGTTTAATGAAACGTTCAGCTTTCTGACCGAAACGTGTGCACTGGGTTAAACTTTGGAATTTCTCCGATTCGAATTGCATAAGGTGGAACATGTTATAACGTGGCACTTGCTTAATCAGCTCATTAGACAGTTGACATTCCACGGTGAAAATGGGTTCAATTTCATTTTGCATGAGTTGCATGGATTTAGTGCCCTCCGGTTGCAATGTCAGAGCTTCCATTTCCAATTTAATGCCAGTAATCGTTTTGAAGATGTTCAGTTTTGTAGCAGGCAACAAGTCCTCTAAATCATTGGAAATATGATGACTTTCCAAATTTAAATTGACTTCGTATTCCTCCTCACAGTTGGTAAGTTTTGAAGTTATTTCAGTTTCCCCAGCCAAATAGGCCACCAGTTTAGCGTCTAATTTCTTCATGGCTTCCACAATCTCTTCAGATTTTGTCTGTGAAGTTAAACGTTTAGGGATGTCACCTGAAAATGTAAAAAAAAACAAAAAATTCAATGTAAATAAATATGTAATTGTTAAAAGTTAATTATGTTTATATTTTGTGTTGAGATACTCTTAATTAATTTACAATTATAATGTGCTTTTTCTTAAGGATGTTTTGATGGTTTTTGTGTTCAAAAAATATCCTTCTTACCCGCTACAAAAATATTCTAACAAAGTACGTCTGTTCTGTGCAAAGATTACACGAAAACAATCAACATTTACTAAATGTGCTTCATATAAATAGAGAATAATTTCCCTTAGCATTCATTCATTCATACATTCACACATGTCGTTCGTTGGTCGTAATTTTAATCTCTTCATCAATCGTTTGTTATATACATATGTACATATTATAAATAATTTCCTTCTTTTTCCGTCTAACATCTGAATTATGTAGTATATAGTACATAATTGTTTTCTACTATCTCTTCTTGTTGTTACTCAATATATGAGTTTAATTTTTTTTTTGGTTTGAGTTAAGTCTGTGTTGATTCATTTAGAGCTAGTTTCTGGGATAAAGATAATCTACATTTTTCGCTTAAACCTAGATTAAACTAAAAATTGTGTTTCTCAGTTATTATTTATTTGATATATAATCTAGGTTTAACTGAGCATCATTGGTGAGTTAAACCTAGATATGAAATGTCAGAATACAAACAGCTGAAAAATAAAATAAACAATTCAACAATTGAAAAGAAATTTACGACATTTTAACAAAAATTAAAAAAAAATGGATTATTCTAGTTGTTAAGAATTGAACATGTTTATTATTAGAAGATAATATTCATTAAATGTTCATTAGTGCTAAGAATAAAAGATAATATTAATTAGTTCTAAGAATAGAAAGATAAAAAAGGTCATTATAGTAATTCCGTGTGATTGGGTATTTTGACAAACACCAACACAGATAATGAAACCTTTGTATTTATCAGTAAAATACGCAGGTACCTATGTAAACATGATCATAAAACACTTAACGAGTAATAAATTAAGGGTCGCTAATGTGTGCATCTTTTGAGACTCAAAACGCGTAAACATTTTTGAAAATAGGGCTAAATGGAAAAAATCAATCTTTTTTTCGCGTTTTGAGTGACTAAAATCCGGATAAATCTAGCCCGAAAAGGGCTAAGTTGGCATCGCTGCAACTGACATTTGTTTTGTTTATGAATGTGTATTTGTGTTAAGAAACAAAAAGAAAATATACAAAATGGAAAATATTACAATTTTTTCATGTGCTAAAAAAAATTTTGGATGACCTGTTGAATTCATCTTCATCATCTGATGATGATAAAATATTTTATATGATTATGGAAAAGTGAAAGGCTTTATAGAGAACGTAATTAATGAATACTCTGAAGTTGATGTATGTCAAATTTCATAGGACAATATCTCCTACTTCTTATATATGTAATGTATGTCTATATAAGTATATATAATTTTTATAGTTTAAGAAGAATTTGCGTATTAGTCGGGAAGGTGTCATTGGTCTTTTTGATAAATATTCATTGTCTTATTTCAAGCGATCTTACCAGGGAGCTATGTGCTTCTTCTTTTTTAACAAAAAACAAAAACAGCTATACATGAAAAAAAAGTGTTACACTGTTGTAATTTTATGTTCTATTCTGAACATTAAAAATGCGACATCTTTAAAATGTGGGGTAAACATTATAAAAATGTACATAATAACGGTGTAACATTTTATTTCAGAAAAGAAAAGACCATTAGTTTTTTTAAATGTCTTATGACAAATAAGACATTGCATGTCATCAAAAGCATACTTCTCGGGTCACATCATTAATATATCGCAATATTTTCCTTTTTGATTTCCATTGTTTGTTCCAAAAATATTTTAGTATGTAATAGGTAAATATTTTAGTAATAGGTATTCGTTTTCTTTTATCTTGAATCATGGATAAGACACAGCAGTTCTGCAAGTGTATTTTGTCTCTCCCACTCAACATGCTGATTTCCTATTGGTTGATTGACGATTAAACAAAAGAGCGTAAGTATACGTGTGAGTTTAATTTGCTGATATCAGCCACTACTGGGCATCAATGATTTAAGTCATTCAAACACATATAATAACTTAAATATGTCAATTGTTAGAAAGATACGAACAATTAGGACACGTCCAAATCATTTCTGCATTTATACCGACGCCGAATTCTTTCAAAGATTTCGCTTAACAAAACAATCCGAATATAATGTTTTAGAACTAATTGGACCACACATTAAATCCATTTTTTTAATTTTTTTCAAAGTTAAAGTTTTCAAATACTGTTATTGACGCGGTTGCTTTTTTGCGAAAATTTAAGATATTGCCATATTTATATAAAAAATTAGGAGGAATGCCATATGTATTTTAACAGAACAGTACGGCAATGCTAACAAAATTGACAGGAGGTAATCCACTACTGAGAAACACAATCAGTAGTTAAATCCCGACAAAATATATTTGAGGTTTAATATAACAGTGTGTTAAGCTGAGTTTAACTGACAAGTAAAAAACTAGCTCTTAGTTTTACAAATTAAGTACATAAAACTTAGCTAAAAACTAAGTAATTAAGATTGTATTAAAATGATAAGACTAAGTTAAACGTGTACTAATTATATTATACATATTTTAAGCACTAAGAAACTGAATTATGCGAATTTTATTTTAATTATTTACTAAATAGTTAGTACCTATAATAGCGGGTTCATAGTCTATATTGCAGCAATTTTAAATTGTCAACAAAAATATAGAAAATATTTCCTTAGTCAAAAACCTCGTTTGTTAAGCATACATATCTTTTCTAACACTTTCATAACATAATTTTTTGTTAGCGCTGTAATCTTTTTATGTGATTGCTCTGTGGCCTTTTCATAATTTCTTCTTTCTCCATACATACAGTTAGGGACTTAAGTCTTCATACGTACCCAAAATTTTATATTTTAGTCAATTAAAGAGTGCCAGAAAAATAAGTTTTAAATAAAAAAATTAAATTCTATTTAAATTACTATACGAATAATTAATAAATAAAACTCATTTCCAAAAATCAATGCCTTTATTAAAAGGTGTTTTTGCAAATTCGAGCTGAAGTCTTAGATTCTTTTCAGATATCAAGGGGTTTATGCGGAAATTTCGGCCGGCATACTCTCGATTCCGTAATGTCTTTTCAATAGTTCTTGCATGAACTTTTTTTCGTAGAATTTTCGATTTTTTTCGCCAATTTGGGCGCTGAAATTCTATGATTTTTTGTCACTTCTCTTAAAATAAGACTGAAAACTCGTCTGGAGAGTTTCTTTGGGCGTCCTGATCTTGTCTATATTTTCTTTTTGAACCTTTTAATAATGCACTGAACCGTACCAAAAGGTTTGGTAAAAAGTTTACTGATGAATAATAAGATTTCGACTTCTTGCTAAAAAGTAATTCAGGAGGGTTATTGTGTATTTCAATTCGAAAACACAATCGTTCAAATTTGTATAGGTACTTTTTACATTCACCCCTATCGTGAATAAAAATTCCACGTGAAATTTGTTCACTTTTCACATTTTCCTATTTAAATTCAATGTTAAAAAAAATAAAAGTGAACAAATTTCACGTGGAATTTTTATTCACGATAGGGGTGATAGTATTTCGAAAGCAGTCACGTAAACTACTTGAATTGAAAAAAAAACTATTAAGCATTTCTTAATAGTATGTTTAGCATTTTAAAATTTAAAGATACTAATTTATTTTCCGTTGAAAGTAGCTCGAAAACAAAAAAAAGGAATATTATATGAACCTTTTAAGGCATAAATGACAAATGTATTAATATTAAATTACAACTCTTGGATTAAAATGGCAAAAATTAACTTCATATGAGTGGGGAAATCAGAACTCAACTGTAGACTTTTGGAAGCAAGTTTGTGAATAGTAAAAGCCTTTTTTAATAAATGAGCTAATAAAGTTAAAATAAGCATTTGACCACTCAAAATTTAACTCACAATATGATATTGAACTAAAGTACTAATTGGTAAAAAAGCTAATTTCAGTACATATTTGGTACTTTTTTTTATATATTTTTGTTTTCTAGTTAAAGTACTTCTATTTGATTTCTTCCAATAAAATTTGTTAGGATTCCACTGGTAGTCTAACCCTGGTTGTTCGTCTACAGTTCAGTTGACCAAACCATCAGGTTATACAAGAATTCGTATTTAAAATACATTCGTATTTAAAATACATTTTTTCATCGTATAGATTTCATGAGTTATGAATTACTAAAAAACTGCAATTAAAAATTAGTACACTCAGGTCGTTTTTTTAGCGGTAGATGCGTTCCGTAGAAAATCGCATAAAAAAAGACTCTAGCTCCATACAAAAACTAGGGTTACGTTCCGGAATTTAAAAAAATCGCATAAATTGAAATCAAAGTATTAAAAATGAACCAAATTCGCATAAAAAAAGTTTTTTTTTCCAATTTAATTTAAAATCATTATACATATTCATAAATGCATATATGTGTAAAAATATTTTATTTAAGTAAAACTAAACAGAAAACTAAAAAATAAATAATTCATATTAAGGTATATAAAGTAAATAAAAATAAAATATTAGTTCATATACATCCTGGTATAAAAAAGGATAAAAATATAATTAGATATTTAATACAGTTCTCATGAAAAATAAGGGTAAGGTATTTTCACAACCTTCATAATTTTCTGTTCTTTGAAAAAATTTTGTCATTAAACTTTGCGATGCCGAATATGTTGAGTGTTTCTGCAGTTCGCGATATCCCGAGAAAAGACATTTTAATCCAGATTGAAGTTTTAATGCTCGTTCCGTATCTGGGTCCAAATTAAGAATTTGGTTCTGTAATTTATTAACTGTGTTTAAAACTTCTCCAATTTGTTTCGAAGTAAATGGCGGTGCGTTAATTTCTAAGTCAGAATCGCTATCATCATCTTCTGGTTTGTCTGTAGTTAAACTAAGAACGTCATCATCGCACAATGCAGCATCAACAAACAGTTCCTCTAAGTCAATATGGTTAAGTGTTTCGAAACCTTCACCTCCAATTTGATGTGCCAAGGCAATAATTTCATCAGTCAGTGCTGACGTCTCAATGTTTATATCACTCGCAACACAACCTATCCATAAAGCTTTCCAACATGCATTTATTGTGTGTGGCCGTATTTTATAAATGGCAGCTGCAGCTAGAACTATGCAGTCAAAAATGGTAAATTTTTTCCAAACTTCATTTAGTGTTAATGATACATATTCAAGTTTATTTAAAATGAACTGGTATGTGCTTTTAACATAATATGTTTTAAAAAATTGCAATTATTCCCTGATCCAATGCTAGTTGTATAAGTTGGTAGAAATTCAACGCGAACATTTGGATGTTCCAAATGAGGGTGTACTGGAGCATTGTCGACAATTAATAAAATTTCAAATTCCAGTGCTTTCTCCTTCATGTAGGCTTCTACTTCAGGCACAAAGCATTTATTGAACCATTCCGTAAATATTGCAGTTGTTACCCAAGCTTTACCCCCTTATTCATAAACGATTATTAAATTTAACAAACGTTTATTAAGCAAATTTTTATATGCAAATCTGTCTTAATAAACGTTTGTTAAATTTAATAATCGTTTTTGAATAAGGGGGTTAGAGTTTGCCATCCAGTGATTTGGTAAATGTTGTAAGTCCTTACCTTTAAGTGCTCGTGGTTTCAACATTTTATCTCCAGACGCATTGCTGTACAATAAAAAGGTTATCCTTTCCTTACAAGCTTTAAATCCACTAGCTTTCTTTTCTGATTTGGCTATGTATGTTCTACTTGGCATTTTCTTCCAAAACAAACCGGTTTCATCCGCATTAAAAACCTGATCTGAGCAGTATCCTCCAACTTCAATTATTTTCTTAAAATTTTCTGGGTAATTTGCTGCAGCGGTTTCGTCTGCTGATGCTGCTTCGCCTCTTATTTGGATGCTATGAAGATTATTTCTTTTAAGGAATCCTGTCAACCAACCTTTACTTGCTGCAAATTCCTTTGGCGTAGAAGTGGAAGTCTCTGATTGCTTAATTTTCTCATAAAAAATTAGAGCCTTTTCCGTACCTACACACGGGTTAATGCTTTCTCCATTTTTTCGATAATTGGGTCTCTTGAATAAGATGAATTTTTGTTGCTCAGTTCTGTGCCTGAAATTACAGAATTTCTAATGGAAATTTCATTTTTTTTGATGGCTCTGATTGATGATTCGCCTAGTTTAAAATGATCAGCCAGCGTCTTATTTTTAGCTCCATTTGCTAAGCGGTCTAAAATTTCGATTTTGGTTTCTAAAGAAATCGTATGTCGTTTTTTTCTTATTTTTCTCCATATCCCGATCTTAAAAATCGAATACGAAAATTTTATGGAACGAAATTTCAACACCTTCGATAATTAAAATTCAAGAATCTGTTTAAAATTCCACCACAATAAATATTTTAAATTTAATACAAAATGCAACTGTTGCCTTTGCAGGTTAATGGCTAAACTGAAAACGTACGTAAGAATATTTCATCGTGTCGCATGTTAACAAAATCTAGAAGGGAAATCCCCAATTTCAAATAATTTATTCTGGCCATCACGTTAAACGGATTATGTAATTAACAGAAAGCATAAACCTTAACAGAAATCTCAAAGCTTTACAGAAAGCACACATTTTATGTCAAAAACTTGTATGTACAAACATACCAGTGTTATCAATTATCTAAATATTACATAGTACATACCAGAGACCTGCAACGAGTACTAAATTTTCGGGTATACTTAATCATGCACATTGATTTTTATGATTTAATCGTTTTTGTTCAAATGCACAAAACGCTCGTTTACGCAACCGTTCGTTTCAAACATTCAGTTTTATTCACTGGTTGTTTTTTGCGAACATGAATATTCTGACTGTGTCGTTAAATGTATGAAGCTCGTTTTACATCAAAGCCAACGTGTTGTTAGCCGAACATGTGTTTTATTCATTTGTTGTTTTGTGCGAACATGAATGTTCGACTGTGTCGTTAAATGTATGAAGCAGCTCATTTTACATTTTTTCTTTAATTTTTTTTGCTGTGCAAAGATATATTTGACAAACTGTACATATTACAAATTTTATCATTGCTTTGTCAAATAAGTTTTCTTTTCGACGAAATAATGTTAAATAGGTAGTAAATGCACATTTTTTATGTTTTCATATTTTTCTGCCAGCCGCTTTTTACTTATAAGTGGCTCGTGTGTTTTTAGTTCAATTCCAATCAGATCATGCACAACAAAGCCGACATGCAAAAAACAAACTTTGTATAAACAAGAATTTTTGTTTTCAAACATTGCAGTTCGAAACAAGTGTTGGAAATGATTTATACTCGTTGCTGAATTTTCTGTGTGTGCATAAAAAGTGAATAAGCATAAAATTGAATAATACTTTTTTGTATTGTTCTTAAAATTCAACGTTAGTGAATAAGTCGGCTCGTTCATACTTGTTGCAGGTCTCTGGTACATACTAAATACATATTTTTATATAAAAAAACATAAAAAAATTTAATATTTAAAAAATTCGCAAAACGCAAAAAAAATTGAATAAAAAAAGACCTGAGTGTAAAAATAAAGATTTCATCACGTTTCTCAGTCTACATTTCATATTCGATTTTGAATGTAAAGATTATATACATATGTATATACATACATATGTATAAACAAAAATCAAAATTGTGATTTATATTTTGTTTTTAAAAATAAATCACTCAAAACAACTGTTATAAAATGATTTTTGTTTACATGGTTTGGTATGTCCTTTATAAGTTATTGTTGTTTTTTAATGCTTTGGTGTGAGTCAAACTATTTCAATTATGTTTGATCTTATCCCTAGAAAGATTACGTTATTTTTTTGTGCGTTAAAGATAACGATACGAAAGACGTATGCTGGTTTATAGCCTTTAAAGGATATCACCGAAAATAATATTGATAATTTTTTTTGTTGAAATCATTTATCTGTTCAATTTCTTTTCAGTTCGGTTCTAAAAACTAAAATAAATATTTTGTTTGTACTATGTTTAGATAATAATATCTGTATTAATGTATATAAACCAAAAAAAAAATAAATTCGAATTGCATTATATGCAAGATTTACAAAAAAACTAAAGATAACGATACGCCTTTCAGACGTATGTTGTGTTTATTTGTGTTTATTTCTCAAAAATAAATAACTTACCGCATAAGAACAACCACCAACAACAAGCTGTTGATAACGACAGAGATCAGTGCTGCCAGTATTTTTTTTAGAGCTTATCCCCAATTTTTGATTTGTCATCCCCAAAAATCCCCAAACTGATTTTTTTTGATTCAAATTTTTTTTGCAAAATTTTTATTTTATTTAAAAAATAATATAAAAATAATAATAAAAATTCATTTTTATCGATAGCTACAAAGTATTCAAACTAAAGAAAAAAGAAAAAATTACACATAATTTAATATATAGAAGTATAAAAAATTATTTACTAGAGTTTAGCATTTCAAAAACTTCAGAATCAAAATCTTCTGATTCATCAGCCTCAGAAATTTTGTTGTACATATTGCTTGTATTAAAAAGCTTTAGCATTTCAGCAGATGGATTAAATTTCTCAAAACAAATTTAATTATTTTTAAAGTATGTGTTTATTCTGAGAAGTGCTTCCAATAATTCATATTGCATTTTGTTACGTATTTTTGTTTTGGTAGTATTCATTATTGAAAAAAAAGCGTTCAACGCAAGCGTTACCCTTTAAAAATATACTCGTATATGTATATTTCAAACCTTTTGCCTAATCTTCGCGTTCCCAAGAAGCATTATGATTTTTGTTAATAAAATTAGTATTTGCAGCAATTTTAAACGGTAAAAAATATACTTTTTTTAATATTTACATACTTTTTTTTATTAGAAACCATACTCTATAAATAATAACACACATTTTTAGACTTGCCAGACGCACATTTTTTAGCTACAAAATCATTCCTGTTACCATCACTTTTAAAAAAATATCCCCAAAAATCCCTTAAAATTGTGTTGTCATACCCAACAAATCCCCGGATCCCAAGATGAAATTTTTTTATCCCAAATCACGAAAAAAATTCTCAATTTGGGGATAAATCCCCTAAACTGACAACGCTGACAGAGATAACTGAGCGTGAGAAGCAGTAATGACAACTTTTGAGACTAAAACGCGTAAACATTTTTAAAAAAATGGCTAAATTGAAAAAAATCCGTTTAAAGCCACATCCTGTCAAATTTTTCGATAAAGTGCGAAAAGGGGCTAAATTATAAAATGTTTCTTTTAAAAATCAAAAAAAAAAAAATAATTTATTAGAAAAAAATTACTACCATGAGCTACATACATATTTCAATTACATTTCATATTACATTTTAATAAATAAGGTACGTAGATTAAATATGTTATATTAAATAGTATAAATTTAAAATTGGTCGTTACTGAACAAAATTTCGATTTCTTGTTCATCATAATTTTCAGTCCATAAGACACTATCAATAAAATATTTCGATTTTTTATATGTTTCATTCGAATTAATTTTTGAGCACACTTCGTCAGGTATTTTGTAGTTTGAACAACATACATTATCCCTTTTTAGGCTACATTTAATGTGTATCTGTTACACGTATTTTGTTTCTAATTTTATTTTTGAATAAATTTATGATATGTCAATATGAGCATGACAAAACTGGACAGTTTAAGGAATGGGTTATTACCAATAACATTATTTCTATATTATAAGATTAAGGGAAGAAAAAGTACAAACAACTAAAATGTAGCCATATCAAGTAAAAAGTAATAACAGGCTAAAAGGGCAAAAGGATAATTGTAAAACGTGCTAGATTTAAGCGTTTTTTAGTTTAGGGCCAATTTTCTTTTTTCGCGTTTTGAGTGACTAAAATCGGGCTGAATCTAGCCGAAAAGGGCTAGAGAAGGGCTGGTGAGAAGGTTGTATGCAGCGTTGTCAACTTTGAAATTTCAAAACGCACCAAAATGGAGAAAAAAGCGCACCATTTACAAAAAACGCACCAAATTAAGAATTTCGTTTTTGTTTCACATAATCATAAATTCTATAAAAAACGATTATTAGTAAAAGTAATAATAGTAAAAGCCTTTTTTAATAAATGAGCTTATAAAGTTAAAATAAGCATTTAACCACTCAAAATTTAACTCACAATATGATATTGAACTAAAGTACTAATTGGTAAAAAAGCTAATTTCAGTACATATTTGGTACTTTTTTTTATATATTTTTGTTTTCTAGTTTAATTACTTCTATTTGATTTCTTCCAATAAAATTTGTTAGGATTCCACTGGTAGTCTAACCCTGATTGTTCGTCTACAGTTCAGTAGACCAAACCATCAGGTTATACAAGAATTTTTATTTAGATGTTTAAAATGTTAATTTGATTTTCAAACAAATATTTTTGAAGAATTTGATTTCTTTCATCATACATTCGTATTTAAAATACATTTTTTCATCGTATAGATTTCATGAGTTATGAATTACTAAAAAACTGCAATTAAAAATTAGTAAAAATAAAGATTTCATCACGTTTCTCAGTCTACATTTCATATTCGAAAATCAAAATTGTGATTTATATTTTGTTTTTAAAAATAAATCACTCAAAACAACTGTTATAAAATGATTTTTGTTTACATGGTTTGGTATGTCCTTTATAAGTTCCCTGCCAGCAATTGGAAGTTTCTTTCATCGTCCATCGTCAAAGGCGTTACGTCTTACTCACTTCCAGACGTTAATTGGAAGATAACAATAACAATTTACATTGCAGTTGTCTTTTAGTCAACCAGACGATATTTGGAAGATTGTTTGTTGTTTACAACACCAGCCGAAAATGACATGTCCCGTTATAAAAGAAATGAAAAGAATGCATCATTGAAATTAGTTTTATTTTGTCATTTGCTGTGGTCGGTCAGTGGTAAAGGTGGTTTTGTTTTTTTATTGTTGTAGTTTTTACATATTTGTTATCCCATAGTCAATATGAATGTATTATCTGTAAAGGCAAAAAAAAAAATCAAAAGCAAAAGAGAGGCGACTTCTTGAAGTTAAGCAGAAGTGACTTCTTGAAGTTACTTCCGGGGGGTACAACTTCTCAATACGGAAGACGCTTCTACGATCAGAAAATGGTATCGCCGATAGTCCGGCACTCTATCGCCTAGTCTATCGGGGCACTGAGTCACTTCCGCAATAGAAAATGTTGGCAGGGTTATTGTTGTTTTTTAATGCTTTGGTGTGAGTCAAACTATTTCAATTATGTTTAATCTTAACCCTAGAAAGATAACGTTATTTTTTGTGCGTTAAAGATAACGATACGAAAGACGTATGCTAGTTTATAGCCTTTAAAACAGTGACGGCCAACTCTTGTTGAAACGACGAAGTTTGGTCGGGTTTCACACACACACAGCACGAACGTTTACGAAACAAACAAAAAATAGAGAGGAAAAAACAAAAAAATCCACTCAGTTGCATACCAGCATCAACAAAGGCAGGTTGTCGTCGCTTTGTTTGATAAATTATGATTAAATTTTATGAAATAGGTACACTGGTAAAATATTCAAACAGCACATTAAAATACAACTTATATATATATATTATATTTCTATTTTAAATAATTGATTTAAAATTAAATAGATTTTATTTAATAATATTTATTTTATTAATTTAAAATTTTTAATTAAATAAAATTTTTTAAAAATTATATAAATTTAATATATTAAATTTTTGATTTTTAATAAATACATTTTTTGATTTTCATTCAGTACGTGGGATAATGGTTGGGAAAATTCATTTTTATTTTCATTAAATAATTTTAACACACATAACCTCTGAAAACCAATTAATTATAATATTTTTAAACTTATTTTTAAGATAACATACTATGTGAAAAGAACTTACGTACCTGTTTTCTTAAAAAAAAAACATAGTAAGTTAACATTTAACATATATAAGCAAAAATAGTAAAACAATCCAACAACGCAAACAAAAGAAAACAAATGCATTTCTCCATGCGTATATTTACCAATACACTCTCACTTTTGTTAAACACAACTAAACATTCTCATTTCTCTTTTTGGCCACCACTGCTTTAAAGGATATCACCGAAAATAATATTGATAATTTTTTTTGTTGAAATCATTTATCTGTTCAATTTCTTATAAAATAAAAGCATCTTTAAACAGAAAATAATAATAAAAATTAAATTAAAAATAAAATTCAATTAGCCTTAAAAAATATCACAACTTAAAGAGGTTTTTGTAAAGGCTGAAGTCCATGGTTCTAAAAACTAAAATAAATATTTTGTTTGTATGTACTATGTTTAGATAATAATATGTATCTGTATTAATGTATATAAACCAGGAGTGCCCAAAAGTTGCTTATGTAAGAGCAAACACCAATACATTTAAATAAAAACTAATTTTTATTCAGTATTTTTTGTTGTAAAAGCCAATACATACAAAGAAACAACACACATTTTTAAATGGTATCATACGTTAAACGAAAACAAAATCTACATTGACGATCGCAGTCACCAATGTTTACCAGTACAGCATACGAAAGTGTTGTTGCTTTGCGCTTGGGTATATAGAGTGAAGTACGACAAAAAAACAAATAAGGCAAAGTTGTTTGTGTATTTCGTATTGCTAGTGCTGAGTGCTGTAATGAGTATACAAAACACACAGCCTATAGCTAAGAGTTTTTACAAATACAAAAGAGCACCAAGAGTATATGGCTTGGGCACTCCTGAACTAGATCATTATGTACAGTTTCTAATGACAAATTGGATTTCTTTTAATACCTTATCCCTATGCGAGTATTGTTCGGCTGAAAACGATTTTAGATGTGTATATGCTAAACAACTTAATGTCGCGTATTTTCGAGTTACGTTAATTTTCAAGCTCCATTGCAAGATGGATATGAAACAAACGGCGACATTTTGGGGAATATCTTCTCATAAAGCTCAATATTGAGTGGAGCATCTTGCTGAAGATCATAGCCCCCATACAAATATATATATTCCCGAAATATGGCTGACAAAAAGAAATCGCAAAACGAAATTTTTTTTTAGTTCGGTCCATGTTTGACCATAGACCCCATATAAAGTCCACTTCCAAAATTCACTTAAATACGTATAAAACAGATATAAATAATGTTAAAGGGCTAAAATTTGACATAAATACTCTTTATAGGCAAATAAATTGTTGTACTAAATTTTATGGTGGTCGGCCCAGAGCTGGGCATAGCTCCCATACAAGGACCACATCTGAAAAAGACATTTTTCCCTATATATATTGTATAAATATCGTTACCGACTCAAAACTTTGCACATATCATTTACATATATACAAAAATCATTCTACAAACTTTTGTTGATTTCGGTCTATTTTTAACCCCCATATAAAGCCCTCTTCCGAAAATCACTTTAATACTCATAAATCGCTTATAAATAAGGGTACCAAACCAAAATTTTACACGGATCATTTACATACATGCCTAAATCAAACTGCTGGATTTTGAGAATATCGGTCCATATTTGACTATATCCCCCACATAAGGTCCACTACCGAAATCCACGTTAATACTAATATATATCTTAAATATACCGTTATTATGTTGAAATTCGACGTCAAATATCCTCATATGCATGAAAATAACAGTTCCAAAATTTAAGAAAATCGGCCCATAATTTGTCATAGTTGCCATATAGAACCATTTCCAAAAAACAAATAAATTCGGGTTAAAAAATATTCTTTTCGGATTTAACCCATATTCGGTCCATATTTTATAATCATGATATATATCGTTGGAAAGGTATTTTTAATACCTTTTATTTAATGTATTACAAATTATCAGACTCCCAGTAGTTCCCGAGATATAGGCCTATATATTTCTAACTTCAAGGGCCTGCCCCCTCGAAAATAGGCGTGACCGCCAACAAATTTTTTTTTGCTGGTATCTCCTCTAAAAGCCCTATTTAATTTTTTTTTTTTTGAGCAGAATCACTAAAACCGAATTGTACCCCTTTTTTATACTCTGTTTGTTAAGTTACACTCAAGATTATTATGAAGATCAGGCAAACTCTATATATAGAGTTTATAAATTATGGTAAGAATTGGTAATTAAATCGAATAAAAATAGTGAAAATTAGACAAAATTTCAAAATATTTAACATAAATTATGTTGGTCGTAAAATTGTCTTTCAAACAATATATCAAATACTAATAAAATTTGCACTAAGACTGAATATAAAACACAGAATTAGGATATGCTAGTCCTATAAACAGTGTAGTTTTTGTATTTCTTATTACGTTTAGGTGGAGGGTATTTAAGATTCGGCACAACCGAATATAGCACTCTTACTTGTTTTTGTATAAGATAGTGAAAATTGAGAGTATTAAATTAGTCTCTAGAGAGAAAGTATAATCGTATCAACTTTTCAATCCTAGCTTATTTTAATTATTTTAAATTTAAGAGAATAAAATTTATGTATATAAATTGAAATTAAAATCCATGGTGTAATTAACAAGCTGAGTGGAAATCGGAATCGGAAAACTCTTGACAAAGTATTACTTTTGACATAATTAAATTGTAAACAAAGTCTGTCAGCTGTGCTATTGCACTCACCTTGTTAATTACACCATGTTAAAATCTATTTAATTTTCATTGTGATTTCTTTAAAGCTGTCATCTTTACACACTCTCCATCTCACTAAGGGTGATCATGTGTTTCTAATATTTTACGAACAAATCACGTATCTTTTTGTGATTGACAAGGAAGACATGGATAATATTTTACAAAAAAGACGTAACAAACGTAATACCTACATTTTAATACTTTTGTTTATTTAGAAAAAATCATTATGAACAATTAAGGAAAATATGGAACAAATCTAGTTTATGGGCGCAAAGAAAAAAAATCACTGAATATATTTTCCAGCTGTTGTTTTGTTATTAATCGCTAAAAGACAATAAAATGGCGGCACCTCCGGTAAAATACATAAAATATGTTTTTAAACTCTATGGTAAGTTGAATACCGGCTTCGCATAAAATAATTTTCTTGGCATGTCGAACGCCAACTTCGCATTACAAAGTTTCCTTTAATGACCCATAACTCAGAATAAGGAGGTTAATGTGGGGTTAAATGAAAGGTTTAAGTCTTGTGAATGCTATTATTATAAAGCAAAATATACTTTTGTTCTAACATATTTTAATTAAACTGACATTTTTGGAAAAATTATCGGGATAAAAATACAAAATTTTAAACATTTTAAGATTTATATATTATGTCAAAGGTATTAAAGAAGCTATTAAATGACAAACATACAACAAATCCAATATTCGAAGTTTGTTGACCCACATATCTGGAGCTATAGGCCGGGGACAAAAACAAACTATACCGCTATGTTTAGCATAATGAAATGTACCTTTGATAAAGACCCATAAACTGGAGTTTAGCCGAAAATATTAACAATATATAAATGATAATAAAAACCGCAAAGCTTTATTTAATTTGCATTTTCTCTAAGTATATTATTAATTATGGCATGAATTGTGCTATGAAAACGCGTCAAAACATTCGGGTCAAGAACCACGCCACTGATGGCAGAGCTAGCCAAAACATCCATTTACATGCCATTGACTTAACTTGTTTCTTTTATAATACCTACGATTTTAAAGTAATAAGCTATTTGACAAAGCGCGTAACGATTACGTGACAAGAGAATATAGGATTGGAGCAGGAGTACCACAAGGAAGTGTTCTTGGACCTACCCTCTATTTGATTTACACCTCTGTTTTGCCTACAACCGATATACTAACTATTTCTACATTTGCTGATGGCACCGCAATTATTAGCTCGCATGAAAATCCATATATAGCATCTAGTGTACTAGATAGCTATCTAAGATGTGTGGAACCATGCTTAACCCAATCGCTGCGACGGTTCCATATGGAACCACCCTAACCACCCTTAGCCTTTAGCGCTTTGAGCGATTAAAATGCAACACTGTAACATTCTGATATTAATCCCATTTTTTTCTAACGGTAAATGAATGCCACAAAACATGTGTTTCTTTTGTTTGGTCATTCGAGTTACATATGCCGTTCTAAAAGCACACACAAAGTGATTAAAAAAATTCGATAAAAAATACCTTCGCAGCGATTGGGTTAAACAAATGGAGAATACGAGTAAATGAGTTAAAAAGCAAACATGTTACGTTCACATTGAGGAGGGGATGTTGTCCACCTGTCACACTTAACAATGTAAATATACCTCAGTCCGATTATGTTACATACCTTGGTATTCACTTAGATAGAAGACTTACTTGGCGTCGTCATATAGAAACCAAGAGACTTCACATGAAGTTAAAAGCATCTATAAAACCATTTTAAACCCAATTTGGACATATGGAATCCAATTGTGGGGAACTGCTAGTAATACCAGTATTGAACTTATACAGAGGGTCCAATCAAAAATTCTTAGGACCATGACGGGCGCACCATGGTACATTAGAAATGAAAACATCCACAGAGATCTAGAAGTACCATTGGTAAAGGATGAATTAAGAAGGGTACGCGAGAACTACATCAAAAAGCTACAAACCCACCCGAATCCGCTGGCTAGAATTCTAGGTCACAGCCAGACGGAGTCGAGGCTTCATAGAGTTTAACAGCCAATAAGATATTATGCTCTTTTAGAGAGTAATTAGATTTATTTTAGTTTTAAGATTGGAGTACTTATTGTTGGGCCTAAGGAAATAAGGCAGATTCAATAAATAATAAAAAAATATTATTATTGATTTATGAAAAATTATACTTCCATCAATCGGCTGAATTTCAGTTTATGGGGGACACCCCTAGAGAAAAAATCTAAATATGCCATCCCCTTCAGAATGTTTCCAGGAGTACGAAAATCATAATGAAAAAGGGGGCTCACGCCCCCTATGGGCGTGGCAGTCGAAAAACGACCCGGCCCACCTACGTAGACAATATGGGTATCAAATGAAAGCTAATGTCTTCACGATTCCAAAAATAGCCATAGTTGCCAGATCGGGCGGTTTTTGCAGCCGATACGGCCATTTTTGTTAAATAGGGGCGGGGGTGAAAAACGACCCATGCCACCTACTTAGGCAATATTGGTATCAAATGAAAGGAAATGTCTTCACGATTCCAAAAATACCCGTAGTTGCCAGATCGTCCAGAATTTGAGGAAGATATGTTAATTTTTATAAAATGGGGGAAGGACTTTTTTTGTTTATTTCTTTTTAGCTCGGCCAGAGGCCGAGCACTCGAGATCCCCGCCGTCTAGAATTAAGACATACTGGAGTTAAAAACCCCTAAGCCCGGCCGTAGGCCGGTCACGCAAAAAAAAAAATTTCCCCCACCCCAAATTTTGCCAAAATGGCCATATCGGCTACAAAAATCGCCCGATCTGGCAACTACGGCTATTTTTGGAATCGTGAAGACATTAGCTTTCATTTGATACCCATATTGTCTACGTAGGTGCGCCGGGTCGTTTTTCGACTGCCACGCCCATAGGGGGCGTGAGCCCCCTTATTCATTATGATTTTCGCACTCCTGGGGTCATTTAAGGGGGCGTGGCATTTTTTTTTTTTCCCAGGGGTGTCCCCCATAAACTGAAATTTTGCCCATCAATCAACAAAATTATAATCCTATTTAATAGAATAAATTAGAGGGCTCTTTAAAAGAGAAATTATTATACTTCTCGCAAATAGTTTTAAATAAATTACAATAATATCAACTTTTCCATCTCTGCTTGGTATACAAACTATGAATTTAAGAGAGCAAAATAGATGTCTGTCTTTAATAAATATTATTTTCTATGCACATAATAATTATTTTAGAATTATACTTCCTTAAGTAGAAAAAAATTTAATTATAGCAAACTTATCAGAATTATAAATACCCTAACTAACATGTTTTAATAACCAAAAACAGAAAATAATTGTAAATTTGATGCAACATAAACAATAATTATTGTGAAAGAACTTTTTTATGGTTTTAAGAGAAGCCTTGATGAAATATGTATGTGTCATAAATATTGTCAATTTACATATTAAAATGTGTTAAAATATACCCACATTAGGGCGACAATGAAAAATCAACTTTGGATTTTTGATGATTAATGTGACGATTCTTTTGCCACTTGGTCTAAAACTTACTTGCTGAAAATTTGAGCCAAATCGGATAACTCTATCCCGTGCACCTTTGAGGTCAAAGTTCAAATTTTGGGAAATTCTGTATATTTAACTACAAGGGTCAAAACTACCCATTTGAAATATTTTGTTTTCATTACGAAATAAAAATATATATGAACCGCCCTAATGTAATGTTTATAGTAATTAACTATTTTTTATAAATCTGTGAAACTTTTACAAACCCAGCAAAGCCTTCTATTACCCTGTAATGGGTTTAATATATTTCCACCTAAAATATTTAAAAAATTGTTGATTTTTTTTATAATCATATAAAAAAAATTATAGGATTTACTACATATGTAACAAGTTCAGATGAGTCAGAAAACGGTGAATCTACGGAAGCTAATGATCATATAATAGACCCAATAACCACAAGTTTTCCTGATACTTTGAATAGTTCACA
Organism: Bellardia pandia; assembly: GCA_916048285.2. Lineage (NCBI taxonomy): Eukaryota > Metazoa > Arthropoda > Insecta > Diptera > Calliphoridae > Bellardia > Bellardia pandia. The sequence continues at coordinate 91,398,781 of OU696531.1, read as the reverse complement.
AAAACAAAATACTTTAAACACAAAAAGGCCATCTAAATAAATTTTAACGCCCAGACTTGCTGCAGTTTTAGATAAATTAAAATTAAGCTCTAGAGATACTGTTCACATGCTTATTGCAGTTTTGGATGCTGTTGGATTAAACTCATCAGAGTATGTTTTTAACCGCACGTCTATTCATCAGCAAAGGGATGCATTCAGAAAAGCAAATAGTACTCGAATCGGGTTAAAACTTCAATCCAATACTCAGCCACTAACGATACACTGGGATACAAAACTGTTATTTGGCATATCAGGAAAAAACGAAGACCGCCTGTCAATAATTGCAACCGCTCCCGATTTTGAACAAATAATTAATATTCCTGATATACCGGCTGGAACTGGCGTTGAAATAGCATTCATTAGAAGAGTATCAAGTTTTGGATAGAATCGAGGCATTTGTCTTTGACACAACCGCCTCAAACACTGGCAAATTTAAAGGGGCTATTGCAGGCAAAATACGTAGAGACAAAGACTATAAATAATGAAAATAATCACTTAATTATTACATACATTAATTAAATTCAAATTTACTTTGCATTTTAACGAGCCATTTTAACCAAGATCCTTTAAAAAAGTTGTTTTCATATATACATACGTCCCAAAGGTGGACACTGAAAAAATCCATCGGTTCATGAATTTAATTTGGCAGTAGCTAAGTTATTATCCTTAAAAATGACTCAGTTTAGCACCTCATCAAATTGTGCAAACGATGATGCAATGTTTTTACCTATAGAGTTTCAAAAAATTTTAGAAGATACTATAAGGACTGGAAGTATATCATATAAGTATAGTATATAAAATATAGAATATTTTAATGAAGACGCCGATTGTTTTACATCCAACAATGTGCCAATAGAATTAATATCAAGTCGATATTTTGTTGGTTACATACATATGTAGCTCAACGAATATCTTGCGTTAAATGTCGTTTAGATTTAATTAACCAGCGCAAATTTTGTCATATCCTTCAGAAATGTTTGTTCATGCAAAAAATTATACAAATGATTCCGAGCAATGCATCAGTTGCATCAAAAATACAATTTATTCCTTACGGTTTGATGAGAATAACGAATGTTATAAACACAGAATGAAGATTCTTAATTACTAGTTCTTATTTTACTACGGAAGCATTCCACATGGGAAACATACAAATTATCAAGTACATATAGAAAAAGTTAAAATTTTGAAACACTGATAAATAAATTTAATAAATACTAAACAAAAAAAAAACATTCGTGTTATTACAACTTCATTCTATACAAAAATAGAGACAGAAGTTCATAATTGAACTGTCTATAAAATTATATATGACTAGTTTTTTCCTAACACTGGAAATATATATTTTTTAATTAGTATATTTATTTTTAAAAACATAAGTTTATATTTGTTTTAATACCTTTAAGTAAAATCTCAAATAATGTAGTTATTAAACAAAAAATTTTAATTGATGATGATAGAATAAAATATAAAAAAAAAAAATTATATATGGTAAGTAGATACAAACATACATAATTGAATAGTCTAAAAAATAGCATTATACCTAATTCGGTGCGAATCGATATAGTTTTGTCTGTACAACAATAAAGCACATACTCTTACCCTACAATTACACAATCGGTCACATTATTGACGAAAGTTATTTGCACAAAAATTGCAAGAAGCAAAAATTCTTTTGTTAGGTTTTTATTTTATTTTTAAATTTTTTAATGCAATGTACAACACACACATGCATACACATGCACACAAACAATGATAAATGAGAATTTAAAGATCTTATACACAACAAGAGAACGACAGATTGTTACGCTCTTTCTTTGGGCTTCTTTCCCTTTTGTCTTCCCTTTCGCATCCAGTGGAAGCACAACATTTTGTCAATTTTAAATACACTGCGTGTAACATCTTTATATATTTATAGTCTTTGGTAGAGACATTTTGTTCCTAGGATGCAGAACACCATGTGTTTGAAATAATTTTAGTAGCTGTTTTTAATGAAACAAAAATTTATTCTTCGACTGGCCCAGAAGTCAGCTTATTTAAAAAATTCAAAAAACAATGGTCGAACGTAAAAAAGGATGAGTATATGACGGGATTAGCAATACCTCGAATAAAATAGTAGGTGATGATAGATTTAGCAAATATAAAAGTTAAAGAGGACTTTCCACGAAATGACTACAAAGAATTCCTGGAATTGATTATCATATTTCTGGGTGGAAGTCTTCCTAGTGGCATACAATTTTTTAAACCCAGTGCTCTTCATTAAGCTAGATGGATGGCTAAGGGAATATATTGCCTTAAGATATTGATGTTTCGCAATCAATTCCCAGAAATCACAGAATTGGAAATAAATGGTCTAGTTGAAGTTGCAGGTTTTGTTATAAAGTGCTATGCATTTTTCTGGTTCAATTCAGATAAAGCGGAGCAAGCTCCCTTAAACGACATATTATTTTTTAGAAATTTAGAAGATTATAAAAAAATAAATGCACAAATTGCTGATAGAGCCATAACAAAGTTTATTAATCATCTACATTACCTTAATGAAGAATGCGTAGCATTCAGTTTATTCGATGATAGAATAGAATTTGAAACAAAAAACAAAATGGCTAAAAAAATTTTGACTTTTATGGAAGAAGAAAACCTTGAGGAAGAAGAAAAAAAAGTTTTTAATTAAAAAAGAAAATCTTAATACTTTCTTCGCTAAAGATAATTCATCAATTTTGATTGAACTTGTATCCAAAAATACGAAAAGTGTTTTGAAGAGATTCCAAATTTCAATGGATTTTTTACAAAAAGACCCAATTAGCTGGAAAGATTGTGAAGATTATAGAAAAGGAAAATTTATTATTTAAAAACTAAAGCTTGTTAAAGATTATCATGAGAAGATCACAGAAAATGAACAGCAGCGACAATATTTATTCAAAGTAAGTTATATTTAAATTTAACTAATTTACATTTAAATAATTATTGTGTTTCTTTTTAGGTTGTTCAAAACTATCGACAACAATATACGAAGCATGCGAATTTAAATAATTTAAGAAATGATTACATTTAATCAAACTTACCGAAAAAGATTGAAATGTCTTAATTTTTATATTAAAAACATATTTTTATTCCAATTAAAATATACTGCTTTTGCTTCTATACGAAAAACATTCACATAAATATATATGTATTTTTAAATATTGGTTTTAAAATTTCAGTTTTTTCGTTTTTAGAAATAATATTTTACATTTGTTTTAAATATTGGATTTATAGCTAATTTAAGCAAATGTGTAGTTTTGACTCCCGTTGCAAAAAAGGGTTAAATTTACTCATAATATTTCAGAATACTTTTAAAAATATCTAAAACATCCAGTTTCTGAACAATTTAAATGAATATACTTAAAAAAACGATATTTTTAGATCAATTATAGTTAAATATACAGAATTTCCCAAAATTTGAACTTTGACCTCAAAGGTGCACGGCATAGAGTTACCCGATTCGGCTAATATTTTCAGCATGCAAGTTCAACACAATGTGGCACATTAATCCCATTGGATTTCGGTATAATTCATATCGAAAAGCTATTTTTTTTTAGCTCCAATATAGGCGAATACACTATATTTCCCAAAATTTTAACTTTGACCTCATAGGCAGGGCTGCCAGATGAATTTCAGAAAAAATCGTCAAAATCCCGATAAAAAAAGAAAAAAATCGTCATTTCGAATTTTAAAAATCGTCAAAAAAATCGGAAAATAAAAAGTCACTATTTCTAATAGTATTTTGAAATTTTTATTTAAACGAAAACATAAAAATTCAATTTTATATAGTCTCTTGTACAATACATATCAAAATACGTAAATTTTAACTTTTTACATAACAAATCACAAAAAAATTTTATGTTAAACACAACTTGTGTAATACTTTTATAATATCTTAGTCCGTTTTCACTTCTATAATTCTGACGCGTCAAGGCAAGTATTTTTGGATGAGAAGGGAAATAAGACGTATGTAAATTAAATGTCAAGTTCAAAAGAGAATTAAACAAAAAGTAGTGAGCTAAAACTGACGAGTGGGAAACAAGACTACAGTATTTTATAAATAAATATCTGAATTTAGCATATCTGATTAAATCAGGTTAAATTAGAATGTCAAGACAATTTATTTTATTAAGTTTTAAATATCATTTTGAGTATAGAATTCAATTCATCCATCATATACGAGTACAGGTACTTATATATTTTCAAAGAATTCCGTATTTTTGTTATTTAAATTTATTCGGCTGAATATGTTTTCGACATTTTGTTAAAATAGGAGAAGTTTTTGTAGAAGAATTTCCCCGTGGAAATTCAGAAATTGTTTCCTCTTAAAATTTTAGTTCATGGAATTCAGTATTTAAAATTGATTTTTATGTTTACAGATAAATAAGTAATTTCGACTATCCTGTCTCAATATTATTTGGGATTATTTTACTTGAACTTAACAACAATAATTAAGAAAACACTACGATCACTTAGTTTTGTTTTTGAAATAGTTGTTGTCTCAAAAAAAGAGAGAATTTGGTAACAAAAACATTAATAAAACTAACAAATGATAGACATTTTTAATAATTCAGAAAATCGTCACTTTCAATGAAAAAATCGTCAAATCGTCAGGTTGCTATTTTTGAAACCAAAAATCGTCAAAATGACGATAAATCGTCAAATCTGGCAGCTATGATCATAGGTGCACGGGATAGAGTTATCCAATTTGGCTCAAATTTTCAGCAAGTAAGTTTTAGACCAAGTGGCAAAAGAATCTTCACATTTTTGTTTAAAATTCTGGAAATAAATGTTTCCCATATATTTCATTGTCATTGTATGTAACCCACATACATATATGTATGTATGTAGTTCTTTCCATGATATCCAAGTATGTTAAGATTAAGTTTAAGTACGTACTATCTATTAATTATAGACAATTATAAAAGTTATACTCCAACAAACATTTTTGGTAAGCAGAGATTCTTAATTATCCTAATCCGATCTGTGTAATTATCTTAAAATCAAAACAGAAAAAGCATCTGGAAAAAGTGTATATAATCAATATTAATTATGATGCGCCTGGTAGTATAAGACATATTATGTACATATGTATTTATGTACTATGTCGACAGCGTCATATCAAGGTTTTTGTATACATATGTTCCTTTTTATATACAATACAAATCTTATCGATTCTTTTAAATTCACACATAGTATGTACATATGTCTGTATGTATATATATTTAGTGTATACATTTGTTATGTATAGTTTGTTATTTCGCTTAGCAAATACATAGATATAAAATAAACAAATAACAAGCAAAATTGCCATAATAGCAACAATTTCCTTTGAATTTGAAATTTACTTTTAACTGTAGCTTAAAATCAAATAAAAACACACACATAATTTCACTACCACCAACTATAGGTGTGTTCACATTATGTGTATTTGTCATGTGGACTGTCACTTTTTCGCATGTCAAATTTGTACATATAGTCTGAACACCTTCAAACAATATCATGTGTTATTTCTATGTGTGCAATACACATCAAGAATGATAAAATAAAGATTACGCCAACGCGCGTAAAATTTTAAAATGTTCTGCGCATTTAGGCCCTGTGACGTCACACATTCTGTGTTTCTATTGGCTAATTTTTTCTCACTTGTTTTTTTTACTCATGTTTTGCTTGCATTTGCTCACTGCACTCTTCATGTTTATATTTTTTTTTTGTTTGTTTTTCTTTTTTTAAACAGATTTTATTTTAGAACTCTCAGAGATTTCAATTGCAAGGTTGCCAACTATCACATAAAACATACATTTTTCGCAAGAAATTTTAATTCTAACACATGAAACATTATTGGTAACCCTTAGAATGGCCCTTCTACATCACATAACGGGAAATCATGCGCATGGCGTAATCTTTATTTTATCATTCTTGATACACATGACATTTTTTATTTAGAACGAGTTCTATTTTCTTGTGACAAACCATCTGACATCAGCTGTTTTTTATAACAAAAATTTTGTGGCGGCAAAAATTAATTGAAATTTTAATAAATATAATTTATAGTAAAACAAAAATCTCTCATTCCATTTTAAAATACAGTTTTATTTAATTATAAATTTAATTTTTATTATACACATACAGCAATCAGCTGTTTTAAGATTTTTTTTTTTTTTGATAGGTTATGTCAAATGTACTTAACATATGTACCAACATTTGAACATGTAAATTATAAACCGTATGTGAAACTCAAATTTTGACATACACATGAAAACACATGTGGATAGAAAAGTGACATTCCATATGACAAATACACACAATGTGAACACACCTTATGTATGTTAAGGGAGTTGTTAATATTTGGTAAATTTTATATCAGTTAGTTAAGACCATACGTTAATTTCTTTACATATTAAATATTTGTGTTGCCAAGAACGTAGGGTAATTCCCGGGAATTCCCTAGCAATAATTGAAGGGATTTAAAATATATTCCCCAGAAAAACAGAAATTAAAATTGTTTAGCATAAACATTTTAAATAACAAAAAATGTAGAGGTTATGATAAAATACATAGATACCATTGCAATAAAATCATTGCCATTTAAAGGAGTTGGTATTTCTAACTTTACTATTTAACTCTATTTTACAACTTCAGCATTTCCCCTCACAATGGAAGTGTGCAGAAATAATTATGGTTCTAAAACCGAATAAACAAGAAAATGTAGTGCCCTCTTACAGGCCTATCAGTTTACTACCTATCTTATCTAAAATATTAGAGAAATTACTTTTAAAGCGATTAACACCCTATCTTAATAAAAAGAACATTATACCGGATCATCAGTTTGGTTTCAGGAGAAAACATGGAACGACTGAACAATGTCACAGAATTATAAAAGTGATATCAGATTCTTTTGAAAATAAAAAATACTGTTGTGCTGTATTTTTGGACATACAGCAAGCGTTTGATAAAGTTTGGCACGAAGGATTACTTTACAAATTGAAAAATATTCTTCCAGCTCCATTTTATTTGGTTTTGTTTGTCATATTTAAAAAACAGAAGTTTCTACGTTAAAATTAATAATGATATATCCAACATTCGACAAATAGAAGCTGTAATCCCGCAAGTTAGTGTGCAAAAGAAATCTTGTATACCATATTCACCTATGACATGCCAACAAGAGATGACGTTACTGTTGCAACATATGCAGATGATACGGCATTTTTATGTTCACATCAATCTCCTTCAGAAGCTTCTAGAATCATGCAACTACAACTTGATTGTTTTTATCATTGGCTCACTAAATGGAATATTGTAGTTAACACCAAAAAGCCAAGTCAAATTACATTTGCCTAAAAATTCCATTTGTAAAATCTGAAATAAGAAAATTTAGCTGCAATTATTTAGAAAGGCACAAATAAAGCGTTTTTCAACAGGGACGCTGCAAAAGTAGACCGATAGGGACAGCAAACGACGCCATATTTTTTGCCGCTCTTTTGACATTTCTTTTCAGTAAGGTTTTCCATTTAATAATGGTAAGATATACGAGCCAAAAACGAGTCGAAATTATTTAAATTTACTACCGAAATTCGAAGTCAGCGACCTCAACGTGAAGAGTGCTACGTACAATTTATGGTCGTCATAATCGTCCTATCAGATCAACAATTGAGCGTCTAGTGGAAAAATTTTAATCCACAGGCACAGTACAAAATGTTCCCGTGCCAGTGAGACAAAGAAGTGCCCGTAGTGTCGAGAATATTGCTGACGCTGAGGCTTTAGTTGAAGAAAGCCCAAATGTGTCTCCACACGTCGTTCTCAAGCGTTGGGCATCTCTGTGACGTCTTTGTGGCGAATTTTGCGAAAAGATCTTGGCCTACAAGATCAAATTGACGCAAGAACTGAAGCCGCTTGACCACCAGAAGCATCATATGTTCGTGAATTGGGCTGAGAAACAACTTGAAAATGATTCGGATTTTCATCGAAAAATGATCTTCAGCGATGAGGCTCATTTCTGGCTGAATGGCTTCGTCAATAAGCAAAATATGTGTTATTGGTAAGACAGCAATCCACACGTACTCCATGAGTCATCATTGCATCCCGAAAAAATTATGGTTTGGTGCGGTTTATGGGCCGGCGGCGTCATTGGGCCGTACTTCTTCCGTGATGATCAAGACCGACACGTTACTGTGAATGGGAATCGATACCGCTCAATGATAACAGTATATTTTTGGCCCCAATTGGATGATATGGACTTGGAGGACATGTGGTTCCAACAGGACGGCGGCACAAGCCACACAGCGAATGTCACAATCAATTTATTGGAAACCAAGTTTGGAGAACGTGTTATCTCACAAAATGGTCTAGTCGATTGGCCGCCTCGGTCGTGCGATTTGATGCCGTTAAATTATTCCCTGTGGGCAGCGTTACCGTTGGAAAATTTGAGAAAATCGCACAAAAAGGGGATTTCTTAAAAAAAGGGGCACCACTTTTAAAAAGATGGAAACTTAACAAAACAAAAATAAAAATCGTATTTTTTTCATTTAAATGTTGTATATGATGTATGTTTACATAAGCATATAATAAAAAATTAATAAAAAAAACTAATATGTATCAAGTAAAACAAAAAAAAAAAGGTACACAAAAAGTGGTAAGGCATCTGTAAAAGGGTCAAATTGCGACTTTAGTCGCATCAACGGTAACGCTGCCTGTGGGGCTACGTCAAGTCTATGGTCTATGCCAACTAGCCAGCGGCGATTGATGAACTTCGTACGAATATCGAACGTGAAATTGCATCAGTATCGGCCGATTCATGCTTGAAAACAGTCGAAAATTGGGTTCAGCGTCTGGACTTCTGCAAGCGTGCCCGTGGTGGTCATGCTAAAGAAATCGAGTACATAATGGCATCGAACGTACTTTCACAGGAATAAAGAATTTCATTGATACTTTTGTAGTGCTCTTATTAAAAACCCCGATATATTGGCATTCACATTATTAGATGTGACTGATGAAGTCAAAAGACTTAAACGAAAACACGTTTTAGATCTCCATTTAATACAATATCGTAGAATTTAAAAATAATAACAATGAAATTATGTAGTTGATAAAATAATATACGAGTATATTTCTTTAAATAATAATGTAATATTTTACACGTTATATATAAATTAACTCTATATATGAGGGTGATATAGCTGTAGCTTAATTGGTTAGCGCATTTCATCATTAAGCATGAGTTGGTATTTGTAGCCCGGGTTCGATTCCCAGCCGTTGCCACTCAAACAACATCAATTTCTGATAATTATTAGTTTTCTATCATAACTTATATTTATCACAGCGCCCTCCTTCGGTGATATAGCATTGAAACGCCACCGAAGTAAAATAATTAAATAAAGGCTACCAAATCAAGATTTAATATTAATGCGCCTACTCACCACCAGAGGTGCTGCAATTCTGCACTAAAACAAACATCATGCGCAATTGCAGAGTTGTGATATAAAAAAGCTTTCTTCTTTCACCACCTTTACTTCTCCAACCTATCCCCTTTCCAAAGAAAGTAACGCATATTAATTGCCTGAGTGTTACTTCCCTTTCAAAAAAAAAAAAAAAAACAAAATATATAATTGAAATTATTGATTCCATTGGGAATCTGTACGATATGTTATTTCTAAAATTTATAAAATTTGCTTATTACACTTAGGTCTGTTTTTATGCGGTTTATTTTTATGCGGATTTGAAGTTATGCGGTTTTAAAATCGACTTTTTTTGTATGTATTATTGTTTTCATTGAGTTTTCATAATTATTTTGTTGGCATCACTACTGCATAGCAATTTTCAAAAATTTAAAGAAAATGATGCAAATCCAAAAGTGATTGTGACGAAGACATTATAGCACCACTCAATGTTCAAACCGTTGCACAAATTCTTCAGACAGCTATTGAGTTACAAAATCAAATCCTTCTGAACGAACCAGATACTGAAAAAGCCTTAAAACTCAATAGATAAATTTGTAACCTTATGTCAAATTCTTCAGACAGCTATTGAGTTACAAAATCAAATCCTTCTGAACGAACCAGATACTGAAAAAGCCTTAAAACTCAATAGATAAATTTGTAACCTTATGTCAGGATATCGCGAACAGCACAATCAGTTAAAAAAAAATACAACTCAAAAATTAATGACAAATTATTTTTAAAAAACAGATCAAAATATTCTAAATAAAGATTGTATGCATTATCAAATACTGATTTCGATAATATGTAATGTCTTACATTTAAGTATCAAATTTTAAATTCTATAAATGATTTTTTTTTTTGTTTTTAGTTCGTACTTATTTATTTTTTAACTTTTATAACCCTGTTTAAGCAGATAAATGTAATAAAATTGACTTTTTATGTAATTTTCATAATAAATAAATGAATTGTTTTTGGTTATTTTTTTATCTTGTGACTTTTTTATGCGATTTTGGTCTAATTTTTACACCTAAATTTGAAGTTATGCGGTTTTTCAACTTTTTGGAACGAATCATCCATTTTGTGTGAAAATCAGCCTTTTTTTATGCGGATTTTCTTTATGCGGTTTTCTTTGGAACGCATCTACCGCATAAAAAAAGACCTAAGTGTATTGTAAAAATAGATTGCATATAAAGAGTAAAACAAGATTCAAATAGTGAAATATGCCGGACGATTAAAAAACGGTTTTTGTACCTTTGCGCACTTATAAGCCTGTAATTTTGTTGACAATGACCCGATTTTTAATTTCTTACTAGATTTAAAAAGAAGAAATTGAGATCTTTCGAATTATATATAATTTATCTCAGAAAACTTGAGAAATTTTGGTGTTATTGGAATTTTATTTTACCCGACAAGCCCTACAAGAAAAATAATATCGGGTTCCAGGTTTTTTGGACTGTCGTACCGTGTAATATATATTATATACCTATAAAAAAAAGTTTAGCATTTAGACTCAATAAGTGAAATGGTGTGAAACCCCCTTTTGTCCCGATATTTTTTATTGCATTCTTTCTTAATACTTTCTTTTATTTGTTGTTTATAACAATTAATAGGCAATTTGAGCTGGACAGTAATTTAAAACGTTAAAGTAAATTTATATTTTTGTTAGTTTCTCGCGGTAAGTTTTTAGAAATTCAATAAGTCCTCAAAATATTTTATGAAACAAAAAATTAAGGATCATAAAACACTATTTAGACATGACTAAAAAAAGTGCTGCACAGAGGAACAGCGTAGGGTTAATCACCAGATAAACTATAAAGGGAATACATTGCTATTATTTTAATAGGCTCCAGGAAGATGGTCCACAAAGCAATAGGTCATATTCGAATCTATGGGACATAGCATTAGGCCAAACGTATAAAAAAAACATGTAAAGGAAGAGCCTCAGTAGCAGTCACAAATCAAGAGCCTCAACTTAATTAAAAGAGATCTCTAGAACTCTAGAACTATAAGAAAAAGACTCAATAAAAAAAACTTGCGTGGATGCATAGTTCAGATAAGCCACATGTTTCAAAAGACGACTTACAGTCCCGTATTTCTTTTGCTTGTGTGCATTTGGAAAAAACAATAATTTTGTGGAAGAATATCCTCTGGAGCGATGAATCAAAATTTTGTAGTTTTGTATCTGATGGAGAGACATATGTACGTATGGCGCCCTTCAAACATGCAGCATAACTCAAAGAATACTTCTAAGACCATAAAACACAGTGGTGCTACTATGAAGGTGTGTGCATTTAGAAAAATGTGAGGATAATATGCCACATAGATAGCATTATGTATAACAACGATTCAAGACATACATAACGCACTGTGAGTAGTTGCTTGGAGCAGAATAATATTTATGTATTCATATGGCCAGCTCAATCTTCGGATCTCAATCCAATTGAGAACCTGTTGAATGATGTGGAGCGACATAAAACGGCACTTAGCCAAAAAAAAATTGGCCAATTTGTGGAAGTAAAACCAAAATGCTTGATACGCAATTCAAAACAAGTAAGAAAATATAGTCGGCCAAGCCCGACCATATAATACCCTACACCCAGTATATGTATAAAACAGTTTTTCAGAAATGGGCGTTATATGGGAGATATAACCTATTGTGGACCGATCATCCAAAAATTTAGTGTCATGATGTCTGTAAATATAAATATTATATGTGTTAAACTTTATCTCGATATAAATACTTTTAAACGATTTATGGAGCTTAACCCTTTCCTAGCTGACGGTACTAATTTGTACCAACTTTTGTAACGGTAAATTAAACAAACAAGAGACTGTTGCAGCTTTCACTCTGCTTAAATATAAAGAATTGATAATAATAATAAGAGTCAAAATAAAATTTTGAAAAATACTATAATTAGTTTCATTTATAATATCTTGAGACTGTTGCAGCTTTCACTCTGCTTAAATATAAAGAATTGATAATAATAATAAGAGTCAAAATAAAATTTTGAAAAATACTATAATTAGTTTCATTTATAATATCTTAACAGTATAATAAAAAAAATACTATATTTTTATTTTATCTCATAGCCGATAGGAAAGGGTTAAAGTGAATTACGAAGAGGGTCTTATATGGGAATTTACACTATTTTTTTTTTTTTTTTAATTTTAGATATATGAAATATATTTTCGTTCAATATTATTTGGATATGGAAAATTATTCTGAGCCGATCGGTATACTTGAAGGTGGGTGATGGACCAATATTTCTGGGCGTTACAAACATCAGCACAAATCCAATATACCCTATGGTGTAGGGTATAAAGAGCGCTGTATAGCTCTGGTGGAGTTTATTCCCAGGAAATGTGCAGCTGTTATTAAAAACAAAGGATACAATATTCAATCTTAGGATTTTAATTACATTTTTATTTTGTTTATCTTACGAGAATAAAATTTTTTTAGTGCAAATTACTGTCCAGGGTTTTTTGGTAGTTGTATTTTGAAGAGAAAACTACCAAAAATAATAAATTAACAATACAAAAAGTGTAGAGTCGTGATCTTAGGGTGACATGTAACACGTTTGAAAATAAAAGGTTATAAAAAATAACGAACAACTGAAAATATTTGTTTTAATTGAAAACACATTCTACTATATATCAAGATCGGCTTTCAAATTTAAAATCCATTATAAAAAATACGTTTTTACCAAACCCTTTTTATAAATTTCACAGAAAAAAATATGAAAATTTCTCAAAAAATTAATAATGATGAATCCATTATTTGACTTATCTGCTTCATAACATAGTATCATAGTTTAACGCGAGATTATTATTTTAAAAACAAAATGCTTTGAAGGCCAATGACAAAAATTACACTCAACTTTTTAACTGCCTTTTTAGTTTTCAAACCGAATAAAAAAAAAATTACAAAAACAAAATAAAAATAAAATAATATCAGCCGGTAAACACATGACTGCCATTTATGCATGGAGGCATAATTTTAATTGCAAATATCAAAACAAAAATATGTATGTGAATACAATTTTATAATTACTGCATTTGTATTGTAAGAAAATTGAAAAGTTTACAGAATAAACAAATCATGGTTATGTATAGATCGTGATTTGAGAAGCTTTAAAATTATATAAAATAGATATTTTTATATTATGTATGTATATCAGACTAAACATTTCTTTATTCAAAAGTGTTTATTAAAAAAAAAACTAAATTTTAAGTTTGTTTAGCTGTGACTAATGGATGGACTGATAAGATTACAAATTATTAGCTAAGCTATGTTAAAAAATAATAACTATTTATATTAATTATTATGTAAAATAACTAAATCATTTATTTATTTTATTATTAAAATATCTACAAATGGCTACAACAATAGATAGTTAGGTTGTGAAGGGTAGTAGGCTGTGCACATTTCCAATTGGAGACCTAAAGGTCATTCCCTTCCTGAAATATAAATAAAATAGTTTGGTTTAGAATATGTGATCCCTCTTAAAAGATTTATTGTTATCTACCAAATAGCCACACCAATTCCCTTATGAACCTAAAGATGTACTCTGTCTTACAGAACCCGACATCTTTATGTCCATTGTTGACTACCTAACCATCTATACTTCTGGCTTCACGGTTTTCAACTTCTTTTCATCTTCGCATATTCTGCAGAAGTCCGGAGTGTTGTTATCCCCTCTATTTGTCATTAACCTTACCAAGCATTTACCTGTGATAAAACCCACTATCACCCTAACAACAATTTTATCTATGCCCATTAGAATTCTGCCTGACAGTCCACCTAGAAATTTATCCCACACCTAATCAATGACTTTCGAGATTGCCATTTGTGACTGTTTCTACTACAATATATCCTTGCAAGAAATATTTCGTTACCTATTTTTTTTTGTCCAGATATTCCCACATGTGCTCAATTGGATTCAGTTCTGGACACTGCGCAGTATAATCTAAAGTTTTTAGACAATGATTGAGTAACCACTCTTTCACAATTTTGGAGGTATGCTTAGGATCATTGTCCTGTTGAAAAATCCAGTTCTGTGCTAGTTCTAAATTAAAAATTTAGTAATTAAACTCTATTGTTTTTTAAAATGTCGAAATAATCTTCCTTTTTCATTGTAGATTACCATTACTGAGCCGTTTGTGTAAGACGCTTTGGTCGTTTTGCACCAGGCAAATTTGCTACGGTATTGTGTTTGGTATACTTGTCTATGATTTTTTTTTATTATACAGTAATGCCTTCTAAAGATTTTGCCTATTTTATGCAGGATTTACCTTTTCTATGTAAGTCTATTATGATTTGCCGAATCTCAATTGATGTTTGTATACTTAACATCACAACTTAATCTCTTTGAATGATAAATTATGAAGCTAGCAATTATTTTGAACACCATTTTAGAATTTAGAAAAATAGAATTGCTACTACTTTTAGAATGACTGGTGCATAAAGATGATATCGATGTTTACTTAATTTTGATACGTAAAATAATATTTATTTTAATAATAAATCACTTAAATTTGCAAACGCTTTTGTTTTGCTTCTTTTTTTTAAATTCAATTCTATTTAAATCTATATATATAAAATTCAATGTATGTATGTATGTAACGTATGAACTCCAAAACGGCTTAGCCGATTTTGATGAAATTTTAACAGCATGTTACTGTGACTCTGGAAGGAATAATAGGCTATATGAAGTTTTGATTGTACACACGGGGGTGGCACCGCCCATATAACCCAAATATTTAAATCGCCATATTTTGGGCATTTTTTGACCTACGTCAATGATATGTATGTGGTATATGGTATTAACATAATTAGGAATATGTACCAGGACAAAAGTGGGTGGGACCACGCCTCTTTTTAGGAAAATTAAAAATCGTAATATAGTCTTAACTACTGGACCGATCGTCATTAAATTGTCACAATAGGATATTTTTACGAAATAATAAATTCTTGACTATGTAAGTGGACAAAGGGGCATGGTCTCGCCTAAAGCATTGCAATAAATACAATAAAATTAAATAAATGTTTGTAAATATATAAATACGTTTTATTTTATTTTATGACGAGGGGGGGGGTAGCAAAGCACACCGGGTTTAGCTAGTAACAATATAAAACTGCAATATACATAATTTTCTATTATAATAGTTAAGTTTTTTCTGTTGTTGTTGTTGTAACAGCAGTAATTGCTGAGTTGACAGCCCTTGGCCGAGTGATCTCGGGGCATTCCGGTGCGTAAAACCGGCTGTCGTGGGAATGAAGCTTTTTCTGTAATAATACGTGGTGTTGACTTTATTTTGACGCTCAAAGTATATAAAAAAATTGCTTAAAAATCTCATAGTTTTCATCTCAAACTGTAAACAAACACTAAAACATTTTATTTATTACAAAAAACATTTTGCCATTTAGCATCTAAATTTATACCCAAACAAAAAATATAAAGTCAGAACGTAGAGGCCTTTTAGACGATGCAATTAATTGCATGCAATTTTTTCCATTCTCTTTTAAAATTGCTACGTAAAATGTTGTGCACTTAAACGATGCAATTTTACGTGCAACAAATCATGAAATTTTTTGACGTTTAATTACACATTCCTCAATGGACCACTAGGTCTCCGAGTGGAAGTGCACTTTATGCACTACCCTTCTATCCTACACATTCCTCTTTAGTTTTTCATTCGCAACAAAGAAATTTTAAAAAATATAAAAAATGGAAGATTTTAATCATAGCTTGGGAATAATGATTAGAAATCCTAATGATTAGCAATTGGATTAGATATTTTAATTGTGCTGAACAATTGATTAATTATGATTAGTTAGCCATTTTAGACGATTACTAATTGATTAGATTAGAAATAATCAAAAATCTAATCACAATTAGTGACGATTAGCATTTCTAATCAAATCTAATCAAAACTAATCCAAAAAATAATTGATTAGATTTCTTGATTATTTTTGATTAGTTTAACTATTTTTGTGAAAAGAAAATATTTATTTATCACATTTGTTGCTATATTTACATAATGTAACAGTTTTTGAATATTGCATAAAATTGCATTATATATTGCCACATACATGTGTATATGTACGCTGATTCTGCTTATATATAATTCACAAAAAATTGACATTAGACTTCATTAATACCAACTTTTCAAAAGAAAAGTCTGACAATGAATTTAGTCGTGGACTATTGATGATGCCTGCAATATTCAAAAACTGTTACATTATGTAAATATAGCGACAAATGTGATAAATAAATATTTTCTTTTCACAAAAATAGTTAAGGATTAATATTTTGTATTGCTGGATTGATTTTATGGATTAATATTTTTTAGCTTTTATTTTGTCTTGCCTCTTTAAATCCGGTAAAATAAAAAACATTATTGTATTTTTTTACAAATTAGATATATTTCATATATAATATATTTTCAATCAATTCAGATCCTGAAGATGAACAGAAGATGTTTGAAATATATTGATCTAATTTGTAAAAAAATACAATAATGTTTTTTATTTTACCGGATTTAAAGAGGCAACACAAAATAAAAGCTAAAAAATAGTTAAACTAATCAAATCTAATCAAAAATAATCAAGAAATCTAATCAATTATTTTTTGGATTAGTTTTGATTAGATTTGATTAGAAATGCTAATCGTCACTAATTGTGATTAGATTTTTGATTATTTCTAATCTAATCAATTAGTAATCTGAAATTTTTATCAAAATTCAATTCTAATGATTAGATTATTTTATTTTTCTAATCGTAATGATTTCTAATTCTAATCGAAATTCCCAAGCTATGATTTTAATACAGAAGAAGTAAGTGAAAATTTTCTTGCGTTTTACTTCAAAGTCAGAATAAGAATAAAACAAAATAAGTAAAACACAAACGATGATAAAAGGAAATTTAAAAAAATTGCATGACAAACGAAAATCCTGCAACTTTTTCTACCCCTCTTGCTTCTCTCCCCCGTTCGCCAACAAACATCGATTGCATGCAAAATTGCATCGTCCAAAGGGCCTCTTATATTTGAGTGTATATGTATGTCCGTGTGTTTGCACAACATTGTACATACATATGTATATCATTTATAGTTTGTAGTTTATGTGGGCTAAAAATCTTCTGATTTGTAGACCATTGAGAGGGTTTCCTCTTTGCACGCGTTTCTTTTTGGGTTTGTGTCTCTCTTTATTTTGTTGGAAGATTTGTTTTGTTTTTTAATCAATGGAAAGTTTTTGACTGTTTGGCCAAAAGACATAACAAGTAAATGACGAAAACAGAAAATAACGCATAATAACACAAAAGAGCAAGGTAACAAACTATATATGTATGTACATATGTATGTAGATAAAAATATTTTGTAGGTATACAAAATGAAATATTTTCTATGACGAAATGTTTTCTATGACGAATTCTAAATATAAATATTGAAAGTAAAGTACTTTATGAAAAGATCTGATTTGAATTTGGCAAAAGACAAATTGTAAATTTGTTTATTAGTATGAAAAAAAGTTCAACAAACTTCTCACTTTGTGAAAAAAATTTGTCAAATAGTTGGTTAAATAGGAGACCTTCGTGATATTTTTTAAATATTAGATACTATAAATAAATATGGGCTTAAATCTAGTTCACCGACGCAGCTCCAAATAAAAAAAAGTATGTAGGGTAATAGAAAATTGAAAAATAAGAAGAAAAAATTAAATAAAAATATTGGCGCAAACGCTTAGTTTTCGAGTTATGGACGTTTTTAGTTTTCATAGAAATATGTGATTTTTCAGCTTAAAGGGCAACGAAAAAAAATAAAAAAAAAATGCCACCCAATTCAGAATAAAAAAAGAAAAAAACCAAAATTAAAATTTGAAGGGGCTGAGGCCCGTGGATCCCCTGGCCCCCTCACGATTGCAAATATGTATTTTGTTTTTGTATTCGCATATTATTTTCCTCTTTAGGTTAATTTAAGCATTTTTTAGATGCAGAAAAGTTTTAGTTAGCAAAGCCGGTGTTTGTTATACCATAGAGGAGAAAATCCTTGCGCTATGCAGAGAAGCTTTAGTTAGCCAATCCGGTTTTGTTATACCATAGAGGAGAAAATCCTTGCGCTATGCAGAGAAGCTTTAGTTTGCGAAGCCGGTTTTTGTTATACCATAGAGGAGAAAATCCTTGCGCACGGCTATCCAGAGAAGCTTTAGTTAGCGAAGCTGGATTTATTTATACCATAGAGGAGAATATTCTTGCGCCCGGCCGAAGGCCGGCTATGCAATGAAGCTTTAGTTAGTGGAAATTTACATATTTCTATGAAAACTAAAAACGTCGATAACTCGAAAACTAAGCGTTTGCGCCAATATTTTTATTTTATTTTTTCTTATTTTTTTCAATTTTCTATCACCTTACGTACTTTTTTTTATTTGGAGCTGCGTCGGTAAACTGGATTTGTTCCTAAATATGTATGTAGGTATATGAAGAAAATTTTAGATATAAACTATCATTAACAAATATTGAAACTTCTAGTTAATCAGATTAAACAAGTTTAACTACACACATACATATTTAGAACTTTTATAACTTAATCTAATTTATTAAATGTTGACTTAGGTTGTTGTTGTTGTTGTTGTAACAGCTAGAACTAATTCATTCTTAATTCTTTAATCCGGGGGTTCTGCAGTAAGGTCCAAACCAAGAAACTGGGCAACTTCTACTGGATTGGTCCATAAATCCATTGGACAAAGTGAAGTGTGGTTGGCTGGGCAATTAAAGATGTGGTTGGTGTCGTGAGGACCCTGGCCACATGCAGGGCATAGGTTGGGGACGGCACGGTCTATGCGGGACCAAAAGGCGTTAAGTCTATTGCTCCATCCCGATCTCAGTTGTGCCAGAACTACTCTTGTATTTCGTGGCAGTTGTTGTTCGGTTAGGTTAAGCCACATAGGTGCATGTCCCATCAAATAGTGACTCACCTGAATGTGATTGAAAATGTTGATAAAAGAGTCAACATCTATCCGTTATCTTTTATAATTTTCAAACAATACTACATATATCCAATACAATAAAAATAAATTATTTGTTTTATTTTAAAATACAAAGTTCTTCTCGAAACCCCCAATATCCAAAATATCGGAATTAACTAAAACCTACTGATTTTCAACAGAACTTTTGTATTGGTTTGCAGATTGATATTTTTTAAACAACAATTTCAGTTGAAATGGTACTGACCGTCAACAAAAAGAGTACGTTCTTCAACATTCTGGTACATTTTAGGAAACATATATTTTTATTCAAAAATAAAATTAAAAATCCATTTAAAAATAATTCAAAAATAAAATTAATTCAGTTTCATAAAAACTATTATAACAAACTAAAAATTAATTCATTTTTTTTTAACGTAAACAAATAGTAGTTATTATAACATAGTATACACTATCCCGTGTTCGAGCACTCTAGTATATTTACAATCTAAAAAATCTAAGTTCTTTTTAGGAATATTGATAATTTAACTTACAAGTATTAAAAATACATATGTACATTGAATTTGCAAAATTTAATTTAGGAAAAACAATTGAAAAAACCACTTTAGTATTTAGAGTAAATAAAATCAGAAAAGTTAAGTCAAACTAAAAATTAATTAATTTTTATGTAAAAATATATGTTTCAAAAATTTTTATTTGTTGTGGGTTAAGATAATAATCATATGAGCATGCCTGAATTTTGTAGTGCTAATGTCATATCATTAATAGATATTTCACCATATGATACTTTTTTCAAACTCATATCATACACAAAAATGTCAAACAAGAAATGATAATTATAAAAATGTACGCAACATAAGAAATTTAAAAAATTTATCAAAATAGTACCACAAACAACTTTAATTCTTTATGCATCTGTTTACTTTTTTAGATTAGCTTATCCCAGATCAAATAAATAACATGAATAATGAATTTGTGCATTCCTTATGTTCTTGTTTCGAAGCCAATTTGGTCAATGATTATAAAAATAGAAACGCTGGATTTCTAAACAGGGAACAAAGCAAAACAAACAGTACTAAATATGATGTGGGGGTACTGTGGTATTATTGTTGCGAAAAAGTACTGAAAATAGTACAATAGTATTGAATTTTCCATCACTGGTCTGTATTGATTTTTGGTCCCTAACATTAATTCCAATATGGCAACTCTGTTTTCAGCAAGTGCATCGTTTGTTTCACATTCCTTCATTATACGGTCTTTTTATAAGGAAGAGAGGGAGATCATTCCCAGCAAGCCATTTGAGTCCGAAAAGAGTCTTCTGACACCATTTCCGGAGCGTTCATGCGTTATTGCTCCGAAAACCTTCAGAAAAGAGGGCCATTACATTCGAAAATGGTCCGTCAGAAAGAGCTCTTAGTCCTGTTTCACACTCATCAGTTCTGATTGTCAAGTATTTTTCAATGAGAAGGAAAGAGAAAATTATCTTTTTCCTTCTCATTGAAAAATACTTGACTTGACGAGTCTGAACTGCTGAGTATGAAACAGGTCTTAGATAATGTCAGAAAAGATTCTTTTATGAGGAATTTTTTGGGCTCTGAAAGAGCTCTTAGATAATGTCGGAAAAAGAGTCTTTTATGAGGTTTTTTTGGGCTCAGAAAGAGCTCATGTCAGAAAAGAGTCATTGCAATTTTAAATAAAAAAAATTGAAAGTTCACATTAATTATTTTTTTTAATTGTTTGTACTTAAACAAAAAGGGAATTCATTTACAAATAAACTAAATTAGAAATGAAAAAAAAAATAAATAAATTGTACCTATTTACATTAAAAAAAAAGGAATTCATTTAAATAAAATATATAAAAATGGAAAAAAATTAATTTTTTAAGCAAAATTTTCTTTCGCTCCGAAAATGCTTTTTAGTTGAACTCTTTTCTGACTCCTTTTTCGGAGCGCTCCGAAAATGCTCTTTAGTTGGACTCTTCTCTGACTCTTTTTTCGGAGCGCTCCTAGAATGGTATGCTGGGAAATAGCAAGTGTGTGTGTATGTGTACAATTGTAAGCAAATGAAAATAAAAACAAAACACAAATAGTAAATTTGATGAGAAAATAAATTGTATTGCATAATTTTGTGAAAAAAAAACTTACCGGCAAAAACAAGCGATAAAGAACAACAAAACAGAATTATGTATAAAAAATAAATACATATTTAATAACAAAAAAAAAATAATACTATAGCAAAAGTAATGACAAATATACACATAAAAATCAATGTTAAACCTACCTTGAACATCTTCTGGCGCCTTGGGTGCTTTGCCACCACCTAAATGATGATGATTGTGGTGACGACAATGAGTATTATGTAGATGGTGTTTTTCATGCAGTACATTTCCATGTTGAGCTGCTGCTACTGCCGTAGCAGAAGCGGCTACCGTAGGAGCAAATAACATTTTAAAGCGCAATTGTATTTCACCGGATTTTACAAGGGCTTTATCAACCGCGTCCTGAGTTGGTTTGTATAAAGTATACACTTTTGTTTTGTATTCAAAATTATGACCTTTGACAATGTTATGGTTAAATTTTTTTAGCAACACCAAAGGCAAACGCAATTGTGCCTGTCCCAGGGGCTTCGCCGTTGTTGAACAACTGCCACTACTACCACCAGTGACAATAATTTCAATAGGTTTGCAAGAACGTAAGTATTCTAAGAATAGCGCGCCACTCGTACAAATACGGTACCGTAATTTATTATTGGCAGACAATAGCAAATGTTGTCTTTTGGCTTGTTTATGTTTCTGGTCGTTTTGATGGTGCCGTTTTAAATGTTGATTGTATTTTCTTTTGGTCTTTAATTTTGAATTTTCTGTGTGCTGCGTCTGTTGTGTTTTACAGCTGATAGATATATTGGCCGCGTCTTCCTTACGTTCCCCACACCAAACAATTTTTACTTGTACACTGTCGCTGTCTACTGAATTATACCGATTACAATTTCCTATTATTTCTGCTTCTTGCACTTCGTTGTTCTGTATACCAGACACTATTTCTTTAGAAATTTCATTAACACTTGCACTATTTTTATAATTATTATTAATTATAACATTTCTCAAAGGTGTGTTTCTACTATATCGTTCTGTTTGCTTTTCAACTATACTAATTATTTTGCTTTCTGGTAGTTTTCCACCGTTTAATTCCGATTTAATGCTTGTGTTCGCTATGGTTATGAAATTTATGAGACTCACTTCCAATTCCAAATATCCTTGCAAATCTTTTTTATCACACTTAACTTCTTGCACGTTTGCTGGTGGTAAATTATAAACAAAACCGTTCATTATTTATTTAGCCATTTTTTTCTTTTAATTATAGTATATTCCCAAAAATTATGAAAAAAATAAAAAAAAAAAATATTGAAAACGAATTTTGGCCTTTAGACTTAAATTTAAAACTTTTTACTGTCCACACACACACTTGCGTATATTGGCAGTAACAATATTCACTTATTTATCTTAAAAGAGCCAGCCCTTCCAGAGCATTCATTGGGAATAACACACTAAACTAAAATTATTTAACACGCAAGAAATATATTAAGCACCGGCGCATAGTATTCACACAGGCGAAGCAAATATGAGAAGAAGCAAGAAAAAATAATTGTTGTTTTGCAAAGCAAAAAAAACTTTAATTCTGCTGCTTGCGTTTTCCGCCAAAATCAAAAGCGCTATAATAGAAAGCTATTTAAATGGGCCACTTCACACAAATACGTGTATTTCTTATGTACTTAATAAAATTTTGTGGTTTTTAATTATTTGTAAAATTCAAATTCTAAAAATTTACATTTGGAGTTTGACGCACAGATATAACGTTTGACGACCAACAGCCAAACACATATTTTAAATGCATTGCAATTCCAAAGCTTTCCAATTTGGGAAACAGAGATATCCATATGGTAAAATGGTTACCATATTAAATATAATTAAACACACAGTGTTGTATTTCTAAACATACTGGCCTAGGGATTGTAACTGGCTTTTCAATAAAAAGTTTGTTTTTCAAAAACAAAAATAAATTAAAATACATATTTAGTAAATGAAAAGTTGTGACAATTATAAACTAAAAATGATACAAATGTCACCACAACCACACGATGCAGACTCCTTTATCAAAATTTTGACAATATAGCAGGTCATGAATCTTAAGTATTAAGGCTGTAATCGATTCGACTAGCAATAATCCTGTGATTGAATTTCGTGAAATTATTGTGAAAGGCTTCGAACAATTTTTTTTTTTTGGATTTTCAGAAGCCCAAATGAGGCAATATTGCTAGTTGAAGTATTCGGACAAATTAAACTGGTCTTCGACTACAAAACATGTCTTTTGTTGTTCTTAAATAAATTTTTTAATATTTTAACGCAATTTTGGAGCGAAATTAAATTCACTGTGAGAATTGTCAAGGCTTTTACTACTGATATGTCAACAAGTAAAATGTCAAAACTTTCATGTTTTTTCAATATACCTCCATTGGGAAACAGAGTTCATGTTGGAAAACCCGTTATTTAAAATATAATTTTATACGTCACTGGTGTTATTGTACTAACTTTTCCAGCACATTACTGGTCTAATATTATTTAAGGGTTTTTTAGAGCTTATGTATATAGACTATATAATAGAAACTTAATTAGTATTCACACTAGCAAAAAAAAGTAAACAAGAACTATAATTCCTTGTTATTACTTTTGTTGACAGTTGACTAGAATGTAAATAATTTGCCACTTGGTTATTTTAAATATTATAATGAAGTAATTAAATTGATTTTTTTACTGAATAGGTATATTGAAATTTAAAAAATATACCGTTAATAAGAATTAAATAATTTAAAGTTCACAGATTAAAAATCACCTGTAGAAATAACTGTTAATTGAATTAGATTTGCGAGGATTACCAGACTATTTTATTGATCAGAAACTTACAGGCATGTATTTTTAGAAGTTATATAATGCGATAATTAAGTTTAAGAAATTGTATAAACAGTTTTATACAAAATTACTTTTTTAATATATTTTATAATTCATATAATTGTAAATTTTAATCAATGTAAACACTATAGGTTAGGTTAGCAGGCGGCCGTGTAAAACGGCCCACTTAGGTCCATTTCGTTGGTCCCATTGTAAACACCATAATTAAAATAAATTTACAATAAATACCGTAAAATAACCCCAGTCTGGCTACTCTCTAAACCAGAAGCACCATAAAGTGTAGTCTGTGCCATAAAGTTTCCCAACAAAAAATTCTTTTAAGAATAAATATAATAAATATTAAAAAACAAGCATGCTAAAAGATTCAAAAGATCTGCCATCAAAGCAGAGTAGCTATACCGGTGTTATGTTGAACCAAATAACTAAGTCAAAATTTTAATGGGATGATTAATAATGATTAAAAATACTCATTGATAAAAAAAGGTTCTAAAACCTATAAAGCCGAATGGTACCCACTTGGAACTGTAGGTTTCAGTTTGTAAAAAAATCAGTTTATATTTATTGATTTCCATTTCATCCTTTTGATTTCTATTACCAACGTGAAGTTTATTTTTCTAAACGTGTCCCACTCTTTTTTTTTATCCTAAAAATGTATACCGATGGATTAATCTATGTGTTCGCTATAATATAGGCCGTTTTCATAAACGCCGTATGTAATGTAACATTTCAATGCATAGAGTTCATAATAGCATTTAGAAATATAATTTAAAAATTTTTGTTTTAAGATTCTCTTTAGTAGTTCAATATCTTTTATATTTTATGTGATAAAAGTTTTTTAATTATATTATAAATGTTATTATGAACTCTATGCAATGAAATGTTGCATTGTATACTGCGTTTATGAAAACAGTTATATTCTTCTGTCGGAGTAGGTTATGTTGAATTCGAATTAAATTGACAGCTTCGATCATGCGATTATTCATCATTGAATTTTTTTTGTCAGGTTGTATTTAAGATAGAGTGTATACCGTAGAATCTGTTGATCCATTTAAACTTAAAAAACGTGACGTGATTAATGAAATAGACCAGCTATTTTGTCGAAATTTTATAAAAACAATCGGCATCTGTGTGGGCCGTCATTGTGGACAACTCTCCAATATAATTTTTCATTTATAATTGTCAAACCATACTCTTTCCAAGCCAGTAAACATTTTAATGATTTTTTTGTTTTGAATAACAAAGTTTTCGTTGAAAACCACTTTAGTAAAAGAAAAAAATCTAAATACCGTATATTTTACTTGGAATTTTGCTTATTATATGTAATAGCTGTTTTTCTATTAAAAATAACATATATTCTACTCACTTTAAATTTTTTAGATACATCTAAACAATTTCTGGACTTGCCAAATAAGAATTCCCTTGAAATAAAATATAATAATCCAATTTTAAATTTACAACAATTTGGCTACCCACTTATCCAGCCACAGCAGGGCTTCGCAACTTAATGCAAACAATTCTTATTGGAACGTGAATTATGATCTGGCAACACCTCGAAAATATTATTGTTATTTTGCTCCTGCTTCCACTTTAACAACAATTAAAACCGTTTTAATTAGTTTAACTACAAAACCAATGGCCGCAAGTGAGAAACCAAACAATGACTGATTTGTTTAACTATTGCCGCATTTGTTTACAAACGAAACTAACAAATACATCGTTGTATCTGCACGTTCAACAGAAGTACTTGCCAAGTGTCATAGAGAATATCTGTGGGGTGGTGGTAAGTGGGTGCAATAATAATAATTGACAATTAATGAGAAAAATCAATTTGTTATTAATCATACTAATTATGGCAGATATCCTCCTTTGATGAACCACAAGCTTTAATATGCAAAGAGTGTGCTGATGCCATAATAAGAGCGGATAATATAATACAAAAATGTCAGGAATCACATAAAATACTAATACACAAAAGAAAACATTTGCGGGAGGATAAAGATGAAACTAAGTCTCAACTACAGGAGCATTGGTTGTCACAGACAGAGTGCAAAAAGGAAAATGATTTGAATGTTATACAGGATGAAGAGCAGGAGGAGGAGACCCAGTCTTTTCCGCAACATTATTTTGTAGAACCTGAATTGCTGGTAGAATCTATTTTGGAAAATTCTTTGCATGATATACCCAACCAGCAACAAAAGCCGGCAAGTGCCGATTTAACTGTTAAAAACGAGTGTCATGAGAAAAGGGTATGTAAACGAAGACCACGTTTAAAAAATAAAGATCAGCAGCAAGAGCCAGTAATATTAAGTAATATCGAGCAAAATCCTGCCGCTTTATTATACCAAAGTCATTTTAAAACGTCGAAACCCAAGAAAACTTTCGTTCGCAGTCGTGAGCAATATTTAAAGCGTAAAATACGCAATTACCCGGTAAAAGAACCGCTCAAACTAATAGGCGGAGCCGGTGTTGTACGAAAACGTAAACCCAAATCATATCACAGAGCCATACCAAATTTCTATTTTCGCTGTGAACTTTGCCATGAATTCGAATCGAATGTAGCCTCTTATGCTGTCACCCATCTCACCACTGTCCATGGCATCGAGAGGCCAGCCATTTTCCGCTGCTCCCAATGCGATGCCAAGCCATTCATAAAGAATCAATCTCTGCAGGAGCACATTGCCACCATACACGAACAGCAGCCAAAGAAACGTGATTTTGTGTGTCAAGAATGCGGTAAGACTTTTATAAAAAATTGCCATTTACAAAAACATTTATTATCCGTGCACAAAATGGGAGAAATGCCCTACAAATGTAATATACCACAATGTGGTAAAGGTTATGTAGATGCTTACGCTCTGCGTATGCATATGAAACAATCACATCATATTGATGACGAGCAACAAATTGAGTCACTAACCACACTGTATCAATGCGATGCTTGTGGTAAATCGTTTATGGATTTGCAGAGCTTAAATGTTCATATAGAAACTACACATAGTGTAGAGGGTTTTAGTTGTTTGCAGTGTGGCTATAATTTTCGGCAAAAGGTCCGTTATGAGGCTCATGTTAGGAGGGCCAAGTGCAAGCCACCCTGCTTTGTTTGTCGTCATTGTGAACGGACATTTGTTAAGCTGGTGCAATTGGAGAAACATCAACAGGAGATGCATTGAGAGGGATGTATAAAGGGAGTTGTTTTTTTTTTATAAATTTGTTTGTTATTCTAAAATTTTTTTAGTTGGTTTATATGTGTTTTTGATACCTTTTTTCAGGATTCATAATGGCAATCATTAACATGATTAAACTCCACATAGGTAGCACATTTCAAGTGTTCTCATAAAAAACACATCACTAATGTATTTAGTTATCGTTATCTTACATTTTACACAAAATCAACTTCTCAAGTTCTACTATTGTAAAATACATTTTTTTGTTGTTTTCGTTTTATTCAATATTGCATTCTTTTTTTGTTTTTTTTTTAATATTTATTTTTTTTTGACATTTCAAGTGCAATATACACAAAATATGTAATGTTAAGCTTTCATTAAATAATCTGTAGAAATAAAATTGTAACAAAATAAATGTTTTAGCACAAGAAATCAATATTTTTGTTCCACTAATTTCTTACCAAAAACAAACCCTAAAAGATACGATTCTCATTTAAAGGCTGTTTACATGGTTCATCCACTTTGCGTGCCACTTCTATGGAATTGATGCGTATCATGGTATTTGGTGATCTTTGGAAATTAATGCGCAAATATTGCTTTCTGCGCTTCTTTTTGAAATGGGTCTTGGTGTGTGTCAGGGTTTTCTCAATGATGGTTGCCTTAACATCAACCAGTCCCGGTTCTAAAAGCGGTGCACCAATTAGTGTGAAATCTTTGGCGCCAGCCAATAAAACCTTTTCCAAGCGTATTTCATCGCCTATAGTTGGCGGCCAATAACCCTCTACCAGTATGATATCGCCGGCTGTTACCTTGAATTGCTTACCGCATAAATGAACCACAGCAAACATACGTCCTTCTTCACTTTTAGCCAATTGTTGATTAACATTGTTAAAGACTTGTTGACACTTTTCTTGTTCCTCCTTAGTTAATTGTTTGAGGCTGTTATTATCCGTTGTGGCCAATTCTGATTGCTGACAAAAGCGTGGCGTAACACTTAGTGCTCTCATAGAATCTGTAAGTCAGTAAATATTTTTCATTTATGGTTATTTATCTTTCAAATTTGTTAATTACTTGTTAAATTACTGATTAGACAGGGTTGGCGCGCCACCAGGCTTAATCCACGCGCCAGAAAAGACATTTTTCTGTATTTTTTATTTTAACTTTCTGAATATTTATCTACAAAATAATATATTTAGTGCAGGTGAATGTTATAAATGGCCTGTGAAAAAAAAGAAACAGCTGACCATGGTGAAATTAAATACCAGGTGACCGCATTGCTACAACAATTACAACAAGGCAAGAACAACAGGCATTTTTCTATATGAAAAACTTTCGTCACTGTCAAAAAGTTTTTTTTTTATATAACTTTTTGGCATTTTCAAATTCACCATGAATAATCAGCTGGCGCTACGCTATCACCTAGTATTTAAATTCACCTTGCAGCTGACCGTCAAATTAAACTTTTTTTATTTTCACCTCAGAAACAGGGTTGTGTTTGGCTATGGTTAATACAGGGTTGTATTATACTTGTTATTTGTAGAGAGAAACGTTTTGGTAAAAATTACCGTTATATTTAAATAATATTTAAAGGTTATTTTAAAATGGCGAAACTAAGGAAAATGCGCAATATCTACACAAAAATTAATCTACAATTTCTTTTTATTAAACTAAACCTAAGAGCGAATATATTACAAACCTGTGATCATTTATAATTCCCACTAAAAAATGATTCGTTTAATTAATTTTATTACTGTGAATTAAAAATGTCGTTTTAAAATATTAAATAATATTGATGTGTTCTTTTGTGAAATACGTAAACCGTTTTTGATATCTTTGATTTTGCAGAATTTGGAAAGTAAATTTTGTTTGTAACACTATATGAAAGATACTTTTCACTTCAACATGACTTTGTCCTAGAAAGGACCTGTGAGTCTGCAGTCTGATTTTCAAACATTGTGTTTAAATCGTTTAAATATGAATAATGGGTTCTTTTTTGATACCTCGTGTATGTTATTTTCGATTTTGCACAGTTTTCAAGGAAAATGGTTTTACAAAGAACCAGAAATGATACCGTGTTTGGTTTCTTAGAAATAGGCAACGGTTCAAGTTCCAACACTATATGAAAAAGTCCTGTAACTTGAACAAATTGGCACCTTTTACAGTTTAACATGCAGGATGCCAAGTCTCTACCCGCAAACCAGCGTTACCGGTCGTTTAAAAAAACGTCGCACAAAAAAATCGTTTTGAAAAATAAAAGTCGCAAACTTTTTTAATAATTTTTATTTACAAAAAATAACATACAACATAACAAACATAAAACTAATTAAACAAAACATAAAACAATTCATTGCAAAACAGTTTTTATCTATTTTTACATACATATGTATATGTACATACATACATATGTATATACATACATATGTGTAATTTCTTAAATGTTTACTTTTTTGAAATTTCATTTTACGAACTAAGGACATATGACCTTCCCTTCCGAGAAACTCTGCAATCTGTATGTCAATATGCATGTATGTGCAAAAATAAGTTAATTGTATTTACCGCTTTAGCTATATATGAGTCAGGAAAAATCGATGTGTGAAATTTGCTTAAACCTTCCATAGACTTAAATAATTGGTTTTTGCTAATTCCGCGTATCACTAGTTTCATTTCTGCAATTGTAAAGCTATGTGTCCACGATCGTCAGATATTACAACGTTGTCATATCTAGCAATGTTTGCTAGCACTGACTGACATTACTATACTGACATTGAAAATTTTTTAGCAAAAGGTAAATTGTCAGTTTAGACGACTGTAAGAAAACTAACAATTTCATTTGCACACAATTGTCACACAATGAATTTATCTGTCAACCGAAATTGTCAGTTCACACGGTTGTCAGATTGTTGTGTAGCATTATCAAATTCGTTCCAAATTTTAAATATTGGAACCATTTTATCTGATTATGTCCTAATGTACACTTTAATTTAATTCTTTAATTTTCTTCTACTTTTTTCAAAAATTTTATCAATGCTTGTTTGTTTATTTATGTATATACAAAGTTGCATTTAGAAATAATTTCTATGACAATGTTGCCATTGGCAGATGCATAAACTTTGCACATATGACAATGAAAAGTGTTTGACAATTGTCTTAAAACAATGACAATGACAAAATTGTTTGTTTACACGATTGTTAGATGTCTGACAATATTTTTGTCTTCCAATGTACTGAAAATGCTTTTTCTTACAACGTTGGAAGGCAAAAATTTTAAGTTTACACACGTTGTAATATCTGACGATCGTGGACACGTAGCTTAAGGAGTTTAGTGATTACTTCTTAAAAGTAGAGTTTATTATGTAGTTCTTCAGTTCTGACAGTTCTGTTTAACTATTGTCTTTCAAAATACCCGAGCCTCATAAAGCAAATTTCAACTATGGAACGACTCGAATCTCACTTGGGCAAATATTGCAATCCAGTGTCTGCTGCATCAATCGAAAAATTTTCCAGGAAAGATTTTTTGACAATGGTTTAACTGCTGCAACAATAACAACGAAATCATCGGCAATATTCTTTACCACTGAAAAGGTGAACTGTGAATCCGCCAAAAAATGTGGATGTTACTCCGGTCAGCTTCTTTACCTATTCAGCTCAATTGGAGACATGGAATTAAGGGCAACGTGCTCCCGGTACCCGATTTTGCTTCAATCCCAAATTCTGTAAGATGGAGATAAAAACAAGTGCAAGTCTTTTTAGAGTTAGTGTTACTCGGTTATCATATATAATTCCCAACGATATCTGCGTCTTCCAGGTTGAGATCTTGGTGGTTTTGAAAGCCCTGGTATTCATATGTTCTCAGTCAAGTCGTTTTGAGGGATTTATAGTGTCATGTGGTCAAATTAAAGTAATCACAGACAACAATGATTAAATACTCCAGTTCTTGGATCAGATATTCTGAACATTGCATTATTTAGTGCCGGAAATAGGTATAAGAGCTGATGTCTTTATAGAGGAGACTAATATTCCGTATTATATAGACTTCCAGAAGAATGCACCGTCTTCCAAACTTAGATTTTGGAAGTCTTCAAATTCTTTAAATTTATAATGGCGTACGGATAGTTGTAACTACCTATGTTCACCCTGAAGTCTCTTTGAGTTCCCCGTGGTGCCATGTGGCTAATTCCAAATTAGTGCGGAACTGTAATAGAGCAATATAATGTTTAATATGTTCAATATAATTACAGCGCTGGTTATCGGAGCACTGTGACTAAAGGGACTTCAAGTTCGGTACTGGACTTTGATGTGAGGGAGAATGCAATAAGCTAATATTATCTAACAGGAATTTTGATGTAATTAAACTGTCTTGAGAGGGTAAAACGTAGTCACCCCTATCGTGAATAAAAATTCCACATGAAATTTGTTCCCTTTTCACACTTTTCCTATTAAAATTCAATGTTAAAAAAATAGAATGGAACAAATTTCATGTTTAGCATAATATACGAGCTAACAATGGCAGGAATCAGATTTGGCATAGAAGACGGATAAGTGAATTTTGAGGACAATTGTGAGGTTTCGTTACACTAAGTAAATAGGACAATGCCACTCTGGATTTGTGTAGGTTGGCAAGTAGATTGAAACTATGGATCTATGCTACAACTCCATAGAATTAAATGGGCAGATGATTTTACAATGGACTGGTATATATTTAGTTTTATTAAAGGAATAAGGATTTTTAAAGAATGCAAACATTGTTGCAACAGCTTTTAAAGAATCTACTTACAGCTTCTTAATATTGTTATAAAATAAATATAAACAAGTTCGAGTGCTATATTCGGTTGTGCCGAATCTTAAATACCCTCCACCTAAACGTACTAAGAAATAGAAAAACTACACTGGTTATAGGACTAGAATATTCTTTTTCTGTGTATTCTATTCAGTCTTAGTGCAAATTTTATTAGTATTTATTATTAATATTATTATTATTATTTATTTATTAGTATTCATAATACTCTTGACTTCATATTGATACATAATTTCAAAACAGAATAGTTTAGATTGGTTTAGTTCTAAGAGTTTACATAATCCATTTAAAATTTATATTTCATTTCTAACAAAATTCACACATAGTTTTTTAAAGACATTATTATTGGTTTCATTCTTGATTTCATTTGGTAAAGAATTGAAAAGTTTAAGGCCCCTATAGAAAAGAGATCTCTTCATTAAAGATGTTTTACTCGTTGTAGTCTGAAGTTATCAGCATTCCGTAGTGTGTATGGTTGTACATCGACAACATATCTCACTTGTTCGCATAAATAATCTGGTGCATTTCCCTGTCGTATTTTTTGTATCAGTTTTATAGTGTTGAGTGCCAGTCGTTGTTTTATATTCATCCATTTGAGTGTCTCTAGCATGTTGTGTATTGGTGTGTATCTATTGCATTTCAAAATCGATGGCATAACTTTATTTTGTAGTTTTTGTAATCTTTCAATATGAGTATTAGTGCAGCATGTAAATATTATTGTGGAACCAAATTCAAAATGTGGTTTAATTATTGTATTGTAGACTTTAATAGCCGTTAAAATGTTTATTTTACTTATTATTCTTTTGAAAAACCCGATTTTTTTGGCGATTTTTTTTTTTACATATAAACTCTATATGTTCATTGAATTTTAATTTTTTATCAATTGTGAAGCCTAGGTATATGATGTGTTCAACTTTCTCAATTGTTTCTCCGTTTAGTTCAATGTTTATGTCACTGGTCATATTTATTTCCATAATTTTCGTCTTTTTTTCGTTTAGCTTAAGTTTATTCATTTTTAACCAACTAGAACGCAACTTTTAAATTTGGCGCCATTCGAAGTGTCATTGTTTGACATTTGAACAATTGTTATTGTTTGCTAGTAGAAGGTACGAGGTTACTAAAAATGGAGCGCTACACGAATGAACAACGCATTCTCATTGTGAAATTGTTTTACCAAAATGGTGAAAGTTTTGCGGCTACAGTTCGCAAATTGCGATCAACTTGGGGTCAAAATAATGCCAAAAGAGTCAACTGTAAAGAGATTAATGGATACATTTGCTGAAACTGGGTCTGTTAGTGATGTAAAGACAACAACGCGCCTTCGACCAGGTCGATCGACCGAAAATGTCGCAGCTGTACGTGATGATGTCGCTCAAACTCCATCCACCTCAATTCGACACCGAGCTCAGCAAATTGGTGTCTCCAAATTCACTATGCAGCGAATTTTGACGAAAGATTTGCATCTTCATGCATACAAAGTTCAATTGACTCAGGAACTGAAGCCAGCTGGCCATGGACAGCGAAGGGATTTCGTTAATTGGGTATTTGGGAGAGACAAGATGAAAATGCTGATTTTGCCGATAAAATCATCTTCAGTGACGTGGCCCATTTCCATCTTGATGGCTTCGTCAATAGGCAGAATTGTCGCATTTGGGGTGAGGAAAATCCTCGAGTGATTCACGAGAAGCAAAAGCAAATTTCTAATTCTAAATAGCAAACTTCTCGAAAGCATTTCTGACAGAATTATTGAAGATTTGGATCCCGAAGATATCTGGGGACTTCAGAAAATTGATTTCAACATCCAGACAGACAGACAGACAGACGGACATGGCGTAATAGACTCCGCTATCTATAAGGAATATATATACTTTATAGGGTCGGAAAATTATATTGTGGAAATTACAAACGGAATGACAAACCTTCTCATGAAGGTGAAGGGTTTAAAAATAATAACTTTTCAGTATCTATTTCACGTCTAGTTTGTTTTCTTTAAATTTATCTATGTAATCAACTTATTCTAAATAGTATGTAGTATCGAAATAAATGTATGTCAAGGAACTTTGTCTATAATAAATTTATCTTAAATTTGTTTTTCATATTAGCTTGTGTATGAACAATTATAAACAATGAAATGAAAATAAAATCGCAAACTAATTGTCTTATCTTAGTACCGTGTGTATACTTTGGTATTATTTAAGGAAATAAAATTATTTAATTTCCAGTTAATAATATGATAAAATAAAGATAAGGTTGACTGGTTGTCAACTTGTGTAAAATGATGAGATTAGCTTGATGAAGAAATATGTAAATTTAAATAGAATGAATGATAAATGTATGTAAAGAATATATAAAGAGATTTATGTGTCTGTGTTTTTAAATGCAATATATGTATGCACATATATTTAATATGTTTTAATAAATAGTGATTTTTAAAACATAAACAATTTAGAGAAATGCATGAAATCTTAATTTGAGTCGATACAAAGATCTATATATAATTCAATGTTTAAAGATGATTATATGTAAATGTTGACCGCGTCTATGCCTCATATGCTCATAGTACGGTCCAATGATGCCACCGGTCCATAATACGACAATTTTGCTTGTTTACGCAACCGTTCTACCAGAAATTAGCTTTGTCGCTGAACACATTTTTCCGATAAAAAGTGGATCCACATTCAACTTTGCAAGCGCCCATTCACCAAAAATTTGATGTTGTGTTAGGTCGTGTAGCTTCAATTCTTGAACCAGCTGTATTTTAAAAGGCTTTACATCCAAATCCTTCCGCAAAATCGTCCCCGTAGTGAAGTTACAGAGGCGCAATTTTTACGATCGGCGCTATATCGATAATTCACGATCATTAACAACTGAGGATACAGCTGTGATATTTTCCTCTGTCGTCACTATACGCATGCGTGTTGGTGGTTTAATGTTGAAACTGGCAGATTATACAGTTGATCATTTGTTAACTTTTTTAATTATGTAAATAAATTGCAATTAACATCTGAAAAATAAATATTTTAAAAGAATTATGTGTTTTTGCTATTTTTAAGTATCTTGGCTTTTGGTTTTTATCTGTCGCCATATTGTTGTTATACAAAAATGCTGTGCTTGAATCAAAATGTCACCGGCTGTGAAAATGTTTAAGTGTGCAAAGAAAATATATCTAGGCAAAAGTCAGGCCAGCATTCAATGTATGACATGTACTTTATGGTTACATATTTCGTGTGCTGGTATTTCTGACAGTGCCCTTTTTGTTCTTAAAGCCAAAAAATTATTGTCGTTTTCATGCAATTCTTGTAATAAGAGCCCTCAAGCAGAACTTGAAAGTTTGTTACAAAAGGAAATTGGTGATCTAAATAGCAAGATTGATGCCTTTATAAGTAAAATTGATAACACACATGCTCTATCCAAAAAGCTCTAACTGTTGCTGTATCAAGTTTTGAATCGGGAATAGCTTCCTGTTTAAAGGAATTAAAATCCGACATTATTGATTGCAATAATATGATACGGAAAGTTGATAATTATATCTCAAAAACAAACTATCTGCGCTAGAGGAGGAAACTAATGTTTTGCAAAGAAGGTTGAATCGTGCCGATATTGTTGTTAATAAGTGTTGACGATCTTTTCTTTGTGGTTGTTAAAATTGAATTTACATATTTATGATGTACTAATACCCAAAACAATGATGTTAATCATGCCTGTTTCTTTAACAATCTAAATCTATTTTGATTAAACGTGACAAAGTTATGAAAGAATATCACAAATCATGATCTCTAAGGGTTAGTGATGTTATTGGAGATATTGCTCTGAGAGTCTAGAAATTATGTTGTCCTTTTTATTTTAAAATAAATACATAGTACAATTTTAATTTATTTAATTCTTTATTAAATTCTTTAATTATATTTTATGTCCTTAATTTTAATTTTAAGGATATTTTTATAATATTTTATTATATTTATTTTACTACGCTTGCTTTGAAATCTTGTTTTAAACTGCACTCAATTTGTCAACGATCTTGATTAAGTTATTAAAAAAATAGATGAATTGTGAACGATCATAATTGGTAAGAATATGTATTTGTATGTAAATATGTGTTTACAGATATATGTACATACTATTACTTCAATTATTCTTCATGCAAAATCTTGATAATTACTACAATGCACTTACATAGCAACAAAATGAATTGGTAAAGCAAAGTTTAAAACTGTGTAAAACTGTGCTTGTAACCAAGTATAGAGTACACAGTGTTTGTGTGTATACATGTGTATGTACATATGTATGTACGTATGTACGTTTAAAACGTCAAGATTCTGCATGCCCAATCATGATCGTTAGCAACAAAGAAATAACGATCATTAATTTTGTGTTTTTAATATGTTTCAAAGCTAGCATTTAGTAAGTATGTTTGTATGTAAGTACATACATACAGTGACTCACAAAAATATTTTGCTTTCATCTTTTTAACAAAAATTTATCGTATATTAATGAATAACATCAAAATTATTTGACATATAAGATTTTTCTTTCCTTACTGTAATAATATGAACT
The DNA here is from genome assembly GCA_916048285.2 of Bellardia pandia. NCBI lineage: Eukaryota > Metazoa > Arthropoda > Insecta > Diptera > Calliphoridae > Bellardia > Bellardia pandia. The sequence continues at coordinate 91,361,830 of OU696531.1, read as the reverse complement.
CTTAGACGACAATAGCAATAAAAAAACCAATAAAAACATTTAGTTTGCCAAAGTTGTTATTGGTTTACTTTTATTAACTACACAATTTTGAGCTCACAAAAGTATTTTGCTTTTTCATTTGTTTTTAGTTTTGGTAAGTCTACAAAAATAAAATAATTGATTTTAATATTTTGTGTGGTAGCCATTGTTAGCAATAACTGCTTCCAGACGTCTGGGCATTGAATCCACTAATCTTGCACACGTTTCAACAGGTATTTTGTACCATTCTTCCTCTAATACACGTTTCAAAATTGATTTCGATGTAATATTGAGAAGTAATACAGAGAAGAAGATTATGCTGCGTGTGTTGGTTTCTTGAGCGATATTTTAGGTTTAAAATACATTTGGTATTTATTATTTTTTTTTTTTCATATGTATAAGTTATAAGTATGTTATACGAATTAATTTTGTTTAGCTTAATTTTGAACATCTTCTCAAAATCTATGAGGGGTGTTGCATAGTCGGATGTTTGGTATAATAAAGGGGGAAGCAAATTCAAAATCTTTGCGTGTCAATACGTTCTTGATCTCCAGTAACCTGAGGCAGATAATCTCACCGCGCTGCTGGTTGAAGTGGTATTAGAGCTTCTGAAGGACTAGTACGTAGTACACCTGTGATACCAATGCAGGCAGATCTGTAAATTCTGTATAGTTGGTCTACGACATATTTTATTTTTATCGCAGTCCGCCACACTAAGGATCTATAATTTAGTATTGGACGTATTACGGCTGTATACATCTATTTGACAAGCAAAGGGCTCAAGCACCATTTTGCGCTAAACATCTTACGGCAGGTGCTCTCTTCACCCTATATTCTACATTCATTTCATGATAGTTTTGAGTCTAGTTAGCCGTGGCACTCTCTTGCTCTTTGTGGTAAATAGAACCAGCTCTGTTTTGCTTGGGTTTACTCTCAGACCGCTTTCTGTGGCCCAGTTGCTGAGCAATGTCAGTTTAGGATTTCATCACGTCTATTGGAATTATCGGTCACATCCTAGATATCCTTAAATACTAACTAGAAAAATAACTGCTTCAACCAGATCATTCCTATGGTACTGAATTTTCCCCGTTCACTGTTACTATGATTTCTGAAGGTTTTTGCCAAAATGGCAACACTAACATAGTTTATGTTTTTTGTATCCAAAATTTATAAAAGTGTTGTCAACAAGTTCAATTTTATGCCTTTTAAAATTTGTATTTTAATACAAAAGAAAGAGAGATTTCTGTTATTTTTCTCAGAAAGATACTATTAAAATAAACAAAAATTAAAAACAGGATCCAGAAATCTGACGTTAAAAAAAATAAATTTCTTCTTCGAACTTTTAAATAACATAATGGCTGAAGAAAATTTTGTTGATTTATTAAACGTTATTACTAAAATACAACAAAAAAGTAAATAAAAATATTAAAAATTATAAAACTTAATCAATAAAATACTTACCAACTTTAATCAAACAAAGCAATTAAAATATAACAGCTGTTGCAGCAATCCATTTATATTACAGTAGCGTTTTCTTCATGGAATATGAAAAACATACATACATACATGATTCCAGACATGCAAAGACATGTTAATTTTAACAGCGACAAAAAAATAGCATGGACAACAACCTGCAGTCGTGTTGCCTGCTGTGGTCAAAATAATCACTCTCATACTATGTTTCCACGACGACTTGAATCACCTGCTTCGCCTTCTGAATCATGTTTATGAATCATGCTGTTTACATGACTAATAAACTTGATTCGATTTGACAGTTGTCTTTAAAAACAAACAGAATAAAAAAACAGAATTTACAATTTGTGGAAAACAATTTTTTTTTAATGGACAAAAAAAAAAGTGAGTGGAAATTAGTTAGCTTATTTGAAAAAACATACATTCGTACGTATTTACTTTCTTTACTTCCAGCAACAAGAAAATAATCTGCTTTGTTTACAATAATATTCAATTTTTAACGCTAGTGCAGATAAACTTGCGATAAAAATTAGAGAAGAGTGCAATTTTTCGTGCTTCGCAAGTAGATTCACTATGAATCTACATGATTCGCTCTTAAAATTTTGTATGGTGAAGCAAGTTGTTTCGCACATGATTGGGGTGTGAAGCATGAATAGAGAGTGAAGCATGTTCCGTGGAAACATAGTATCATATAAACGTGTGTATTTTATTTTTGACTTATTGTAATCGGTAGCGAATGTGTTTGCTTCAAGCTTAATATTTGTATCTTTTTTGCTTTTGACATATAACAACTACCTGTTGTAGACAGTTAAATCTAGGTAAATAATATGTATGTATATATGTAATACATATATGTATATTTTTAGTACTTTAAACATGTATTGCATTAATCATATAATTGTTTGACAATTTGCTTTAATTTTAAATATGTAGATAATAATATTAGGTATTTTTGTCAACTAATAAAGCATTATTATGGGCAATAATTGGGTAAAGATTTATAAATATTATCTTGAGTGTAATTTAAAATTGATAACAACATAAATATTAACTAAAGAAAACAATAAAAGAACAAACTGAATTACATGGAAACTAAGTTATAATATTCATAATAAGATTTATTTTACTATTTATTAAAATAGTACTTAAGGTTTAGATCCATGTCTTAACAGGCCAGACAAACGAGACGGGAAGTGCAATTTCTCCAGCTCTATAAATTTTCAGTTAGTTTTAGCGATGATCTCATTGTATCTGAATTTTTTTATTTTAAACACTTTTCTTTTAATAATCAATAAAATCGGTTTTGCTGCTTATTATATTTTTACACAAAAAGTTGTGATAAAAATTTATTTAATTGTGCTAGATTAAAATATGTAATGCGAATTTCATTTTGAGGTTTTAAAATTTCTCAACCTTTATAAAATTTGGATTTGTTTCAGGGATATTTCTTTGTGTTAGGCATATTCGGGAGAAATTTTTAATAAAAAATTTTAAGTAAACAATTATTAAGGACAGAAATGTAGCCCTTACAGAGCCTTGAACACCGGTATACAAAATGTTATGATCGGATATATTGAGCAAAATACTAAAAGGGCGGTATTTGTAAGCGTGGTAAAAAATAAAAGAATTGTATCTGAAATTGTTTTCACATTATCTTTAATCCTAGGGGTTGACTGACATAACATTTTTTTAAACCACACTAACGGGTATGCTAGTATAATTGGAAGTGTACAAGGTCTTCCCGAATACATTGATTATTGCACAGACTCTTTTTTCGAGCAGCTTCGGTTTCTCTATTTCGAATGGTACGGAATCAATGGAGGGTCTCCTCCTTGACATAGCGTGTCTCTCCATATATACGGATGGTTCCAAAAAAGGGAATCGAGTTGGCGGTGGTGTTTACATTCCTGAATTTGGAATTAGGATGCCTTTCAGGATTGTAAATTATTGTAGTTTTCTTCAGTGTGAAATAACGGCTATAAAGAAAGTGGCTTATTGGCTCAGCTATAATAGAATATCGGGAACTGCAACAAAATCTCTGACAGGTGTTTCTACTACATTAATATTGGTCCAGGAACGCCGGACATCCTTAAATAGGGTGCGTGTACATACGAGACATAATGGGTAACTGTGTTGCTGATGATCTTGCTAAGAGAGTAGCCATGCTACCTGATGGAAACATAGACCATCTATGCAGTATTCTGTTAGCAACATGTAAGCAGCAAATTAGTCACATTTACTATCACCCCTATCGTGAATAAAAATTCCATATTAAATATTTTCCCTTTTCACATTTTTCCTATTAAAATTAAATGTTAAAAGAACAAAAGGGAACAAATTTAATGTGGAATTTTTATTTACCATAGGGGTGATAGTAAATGTTACTAATTTGCTGCTTACATGTTGCTAACAGAATACTGCATAGATGGTCTATGTTTCCATCAGGTAGAGTTTATTCAGGCTAGATGGGAACATAAATCCACCTGTGCATTCATGAGATTTTAAATGGCCTAGGCTAAACAGGGAATGTACGTCGTCTCTGTTAAAACTACAACGATTCCAACTAAATAAGATTCCAACTAAGTTAATGTCATGCATGAAGGTTTGGACACCCTACTATGATGCATGCAGAGCTGTCACAATGAAGTAGCAAATGGCTATCGCGATTGGCTACATGAACTCTTTATTAAATCGTTAAATTGACTCTGAGAAACCTACTCCATCTTTTTGTAACTCTATAGACCCGGATTCTCCCTTCTTGTGGTTAAAACGCCTGTTTAATCTTAATTTCTTATTTTTTTATCAAATATTCATACCTACTTTGCCGCCAATTTTTATTGTGTAGAATTTACATTTTCCAGAATTATAAAGATAGTTGATCAAGATTATTTTTGTATTTGCGGATATTAACGATAATTTTATCTCTCACACTCTCTTAGCTTTAATTTAGTTATGTTATTGTTGTTTTGTGTTTAGATTATTTACACTGTCAGCAAAATAAAATAAGGCTTGTTAATTTCATAATTAAACACAGATTTTTGTTTAAAGAAAATACAAAAAAAAAAACTTAAAATCACAAAGTTAATAAAAAGCCTGTTCGCTTGATTGCTAGTTTGTAACTTATTTTATAAAAATATCTTAACAAAAAAAAAGAATAATTGTTAAGCATTTAAATAGTTTAAAACGTATTTTTCGGGAAACTAAGTTATGATGATTCCATATTATAAAATGACGTTAATTTTTTATGTTCATAATAATACTAATCAACTTATGATAACTTGTATTATCTGCTAAATCTATATATTTTTGTTTGTTAGATCAATAGAAGAATTTTGTATTCCAATGATCGAAAACTAGATTTTGTTTTTAAATTAATTTTGTATACAGCTGTTCGAGTTGCATTGAATTAACCAATTAAAGACTTGAATAAAAATATAGTTTCGAATTTGAAGGCCGGTCAACCAGCAGAATTCACACCAAATCGTAATATCCATAATGCCATAATGTATTTGGTGATACCAAAAGGTTGCTTTTTATTATGAGCTGCTAAAATCTGGCCAGACCATGATGGTAAAGAGCATGCAAATTGTATTCAGCTAAAATTGAAACGTGTGAAACAGCACTAAAGGTGGCTATACACTACGTGTTTTTTACATTGTATATGCCAAATTTTACATAAGGAATAAAAACATATAGTTGGTGACCTCATAAACTTTGATTGTGTAAAATACATGTGGAAATACATATGTAATTTTTTCGATTAGAACACGCTCTATTTTCTTATGTTCAAACACATGTTTTTAAATGTATATGCCATGCGAAAAGATTTGTCGACGGTTAAATATCTGCGCTATCATTAGCCGGTCGTATGAAGAATTTGCATAAATGATAAATTAAATATTTGTTTATCTCATTTTGTTAATTTAATAACAATGATATAAATTATTTAAAAATTTTTGATACAAGATCCACATATTGTATATTAGAAGACGAAAAACCGTAAATCAATATTTTTGACACCGGCATTTTAGTGACGCCACCAAAAATTTTTGCAGCGGCTTTAACGCATTTTTCAAAGAAACGACTTGGAAATTTATGTGTAAATAATCATGGCGATGTCACGTGTAATTGTACATACAAGTTGGCGACCAAAAATTAAAACCCTTATGTAAAATAACCAATTTTGACAGACATAAAAAAAACATGTGAGTTGTAAACTTAAAAATACATAAGCAAAAACACGTAGTGTATAGCCACCTTAACCATGATAGTTATTTGTTATAGGAATATAAGATTTAATTGGCTTATTAGTTAAAAAAGTGTTCATGCTTTCTTCTGGGATCATGAAACAAATATAAAATGTAAAAAATTATTTCAAAAATAAACTAAATTCTACCTTACAGGGAATAAAAACCAACACTGTACCCTATTTATGTTGCCGACAGTGTGTTTATTATTTGTTTGTTTATTTATTATTTTTCGCCCGGTAAATTGCCGGCATTTAATTTCTATGCTAAAACATATTTTTGCTAATTATGAATATAAAATATCATGTACATATTATCATAATGCAGTTGTTGTTGATATTGTTATTATTACTATAAGAGTACAAAAGAGAAGACAGCAAGCAGCAAGTACTCAAAGTACAATAACAAAAGAGCAGCAAACTATAGACACAACAATAACAACACACACAATAGGTATAAATTTTTTCTTTGTGTTTTTCCTAAAGTAGTGAGTGACTTTTTGTTAGACAGTGTCACTTGTGTTTTAACACGCTTCGAAAGTGGTTGTCGGCTTTAAATATTTTCTAAAAAAAAATCATAAGCAAAATTCAATAAAACGTTAAATTTTTGTGGAAAAAAGAAGAAATAAATGTCAATATAAAACAGGTGGTGGCAGAAACAAAAAGTTCATTCAATACAATTGGTGGGTGCGCGTTCTCTGTGTGCGTTCGTTGTTATTGTGCTTTTAAAAATACACAAAATAATTTTAATATTTTAAATAAATATTAAAAAAATAAAGAAAAGAAAACATAACTTATTAAATAAAATATATGTATGTATAAACAACATTTTGTTTGCAAACAGTCTACAAATTTAATTGAGAGTTAAACAAATTATTTCTATTTAACAAAGTTTTTATTTAGACTTGCTTTATATAAATCAAAAAATTGTTTAAAAAAAGTGCAAATAAATACAAAAATATTTGGATTAGTTGCCCTAACAATCTTCAATAAAATTGAAAGCTATCTACATAAATAACACAATAAATAAACAAAAAAATTTTGAAGAGAAATATTCCATTAAAGAGGAATGCAGTAAGAAGGCATTTGACAATTATTTTGAAAAAGGTAATTGAAATTAAATTAATTTTTATGTTTGAATGTGAAAATTAATTAGTATTTTGGATTTATTTATATTAATTGTAGCAATTTAAACAATTTTGTTTGTTTTCTATTAAATTCAATTGTAATAGAGCCGGAAATCATTTAAGGGCCTCTTTTATTTCTAAACGGAAAACAAATACACAGCAAATAGTTTAATTCGTAGAATTCGTTGTGTTGAAATGTTTGAAGTTAGTTTTTTATAAACCGTGTATTTATTAAGTACCTATAAATTTAAAATAATTGAGAGTGTATTGAAGAAAATTTGCCATATAAATATTTTGTTAAAATAAATATAATTAAATTCTATATTTTAAGAAAATATTTATTATTATTTTCTGCTGAGTCTAGTTATTTTTTTAACCTAAAAATAATTTTAACTGTCAGTATAACCATAGGTTAAAAAATAACTATACTTGGTGAAAATAGGGTTTAATGTATATCTTTTTTAATAAAATTTGTGTTGTTTCTAAAGTGTAAATTTTAAGCGTTGCGACCTTAGGAGGCAGAATTATCCAAATACTGTCAGTGTCAATATAAAATAAACATAATATTGTTTAAACAATTGTTTTTAAATATATGTATGTACTACAAATACATATTTAAAAAAACATATTTCATAATTCATAAGCAAAATATAACACATTAACAAAAACTAGAGAAAACTATTTTAACGGAAAAGTAACAGATTGTATTTTTTAATATTTTGTTTGTAGTTATTTTGCTTTTAGGTGCGCTGACAATCTATTAGACGTAGAATCAATGCTATTTTTTTGAAATCAGGCGAAATTTTGATATTTAGACATTTCCACAGGTGGATTGAGGTCTGGGGACTGCGGAGGATGATCTAATGTAATTTGATTTCAATTAGGTTTGTAAAATTGCAAAGTTATTTTCTTTAGTTGCGTGACTGAAATAACCAATCGAGTAAAATAACGGGAATGTGTAAAAAGAAGAAGAAGAAAATCTGGAATGTATAAGAAACTTTACAAATTATAAACAAAACTACATAAATAAAAGATAATTATTTGCTGAAATAATATTATTTACTGAATAAAGTTGAAACTATGAGTGTGAAAACAGGATGTTAGTTTAACATGTCATGACAGCTGGTTCAACACACCGAAATTAACAGAGTTCACTCGGCTTACATTTCACAATTCTGAATCTTAACAATTTTTTTAAGAATCTGAAGCAGTGTTAATTCTACTAATTTCAAATATACATACATAGTTACTTTAGTAAGAATTTTATAAATTTTACATTATTTCTTAAAAAAATAATTTTTTAAACATATTTACTAAAATTACGTCTTTGTGTTATAAAAACAAATTGTATCGCGTAAACTGCTAAATGTTCGGTCGCTACACAGTCCATTGTTTTAAAAATAAAGCATAAAGCAACAAAAAGGCCACCATTTTTTTATTATAAACATATGTATATACATATACATACTTACATATGTATCTACGTCTGGCATAATAAATATACATACATATGTATATAAAGTCTATTCAACAATTATAACGCCACCTTAAAACTTTTTATATTTATATATGCCAACGTGCTAAGATCTAACCAACCAACATTGCAAAATGAATCACTAATAAATGATACAAACAGCCACAATTTTAGCCGTCTTGAAGGTATAATGGAAAATCTGGTGCAATCCATGAACCATGCAGGATATGCAAAAAATGCAGTCCACGCTACTGCAGGCCATACTTAATAGACCATGAACTGTCTCAAAATATGTTTCTGGAACGCAAGCGGCATACGCCAACACAAAAATGAACTTGAATATTTTCTTTTTAATAAGAAAATTGATGTAATGCTGATTTCCGAGACTCATATGACGTCGAGAAGCATTTTTAAAATAAGTGGTTATACATTCTACGACACCAAGGACCCCAGAGATAGATCATGTGGTGGCTCGGCAATATTGGTCAAATCGCGAATCAAACACCATTCATTGGGTGGTCCTTCAGAGTGTTATCTTCAAGCAACAAACATCTGTATTGAGAACTTTTGTCAAAACCTCGTGATTTCGTCAGTTTACTGTCCGCCCAGATTTTCAATAACAATAGATCAGTATAGAGATTTTTACAAATCACTAGGTAGCCGTTTCATAGCGGCTGGCGACTACAATGCTAAGCATACATTCTGGGGCTCACGACTCGTTAGCCCTAAAGGTCGTATCTTGTACGACTCCCTGTCTGAAATGGGACTGAATGTGATTTCAACTGGTCAACCAACTTATTGGCCAACTGACCAGCAAAAAATTCCTGACGTTATCGATTTCGGCGTGGCGAAAGGGGTATCCCCAGAACTCATTGAAGTCGAGGCTTCACTGGATCTTTCTTCAGATCACTCACCCACTGTAATCACCATCAGAAGTCCTCAGCAAATCGTAACTGATGCCTTACTTCTTGTCAAACGTCTGAATTGGTTAAAATACAAAAAATACATCAGCACTCACTTCACAGAGAAACTCCCGTTAAAAACTGCTGAAGACATCGATGCCTGTATAAAAAGTCTTAATGAACATGTCGAGAAAGCCGCAGAACATGCTTCTTCCACTTACCGCCCGAATAGGTACAACAGAGTTTTTTCTGCAGATGTTGAGCAACTATTGTCTGAAAAAAGGAGAGTCCGAAGTGGCAACAACACAGATCGGCCCAACTTAAAACTAGGTTGAGAGAATGTACCAAAAATCTTAGGATCTTGCTAGAAGCGCAAAAAGCAGATTCTCTCAAACAACATCTGGAAGGTCTAGACGCAACTTTCCAGTCAAATTATTCATTATGGCGTGCAGTCCGAAATCTAAGAAAACCCGTAATCGCAAAACCTCCACTGCGTACTTTGAACGGATCTTGGGCACGAAATAACGAAGAAAAAGGCAACCTTTTCGTAAGTCATTTAAAAAATGTATTTACTCCCAATATGGATACTGACATTAGCCAACTACCGCCTGTTGTTGCCAGACCACCTGTACAAATAAGATTTCAATATCTGGAGGTTGCTGAGGCTATTGATAATTTAAATGTTAAAAAAGCACCTGGGTTTGATAAAATCACACAATAAAATGATTTTTGAGCTGCCTCGCATTGCAAAAAGATTAATCCTCTTTCTTTTTAATGCCATCTTACGGCTTGAGTACTACCCTCCGGTTTGGAAAATTGCATTAGTAAAGATGATTCCTAAGCCGGGAAAAGATCCTTGCAAAGTTGAGTCGTATAGGCCAATAAGTCTATTACCAACTATGTCCAAATTATTCGAGAAATTGCTTATAACAAAGCTGACTCCGATTTTGAATGAAAACAACTGCATTCCCAATCACCAGTTTGGCTTCAGACGTCAACACAGTACAAGTCATAAGAAAAACCTTTGAGGAAAAGAGATACTGTTCGGCACTCTTTATTGACGTCTCTCAAGCTTTCGACAAAGTATGGCATGAAGGCCTGATATCTAAATTAAAGCAGAACTTGCCGGTGAATCTTCAACACCTACTATGGAAATACTTAATCGACCGTCAGTTTATGATTAAAGAAGGTGATTATTTAAGCCGTCCTCAACCTATAGGTGCTGGCGTCCCTCAAGGTAGTATCTTAGGACCAATTCTATACTTGCTGTACACAGCAGACATGCCAACAAACAATGAAATTCACACGTCAACATTTGCTGATGATACGGCATTTTTCAGTACTCACAAAGATCCAAAAGATGCCTCGATTCAATTACAGCACCACGTAACGCAAGTGGTGAAATGGGCAAGACAATGGGGAATAAAAATAAATGAACAGAAATGCACCCACGTAACATTTACTCTACGTAGGGAATCATGTCCCCCTATTCGTATTAATGACCATATAGTGCCTCAAAACTCACACGTGAAATATCTTGGTATTCATCTGGACCGTCGCCTCACATGGAAACCACATATAGATGCTAAGCTGACTCTGCTCATCGGCAGAAACTCCGTTCTTCGGCTCGATTGTAAGCTTCTACTCTACAACTCAATCTTAAAGCCAATTTGGTGCTATGGTATCCAGTTATGGGGCACTGCCTCCAACTCCAATATTGAGAAAATTCAACGCCGTCAAAACAAAATTCTACGAATGATAACTACCGCTCCTTGGTATATTAAAAACAACAACATACACAACGATCTTGATGTTCCACTTGTCAAATGGGAAATAACTAAACACGTGGCCCTTTATTTGGGTAAGCTGGAAACTCATCCAAATCCCCTCGCTCGAGACCTCTTACAACATCCCGGTCATAGCCGTTTGAGAAGGAGGGACACCACCGCTCTCAGATGAATAAATACAAGTTGCTCATTATATCCTATCGAATTTGAAAACTAGATTTTGTCTAGCATTGGCTGGACTTATCTTAATTAACTTTAGTTTTAGGATTTGAATACCTATTTTTAGTTCATTTAAAATGAAGATACAATAAAAAAGAATATGCAAAAAAAAAAAATATTTATATATAAAAAGTTCATTCTAATAACAAGATTATTGATGATATCTGGTTCAATCGACCGCCATTCGCTCAAAATGGCTATATACTCGCTCAGTAAGTACTCCCCAGAGATTTTCAATGAGATTTAAATCCGGAGAACAAGAAGGCCATGGTAAAACATCAATTTTTTTAATGAAAACCAGGATGTTGTCTCACGACTCACATGTATATATGTGTGGAACCGTCCTGTTAAAACCACATTTCAGCAATATTCATATTATCAACAATAAGCCAAAATTTAGTTGTAAACATTTCTCAATTGCGTAATCCATTCACTCTGACCGCCCTTTCAGACGAATTTGGAAAAAAGAATGGCCCAAACAGACCCCAAACCACTAAACACCACGGAAGCCAAAATGCGCTAATGTAGCTTTTATGGATTCACCATTTTCATGATAAATTTTCGAGTAAATCTTCTACTGCTAATGTCAAAACGTTCATGTTATTTTTACTATTTTGCAAAATTTTCAAGGAAACCCCCTTTAAAGTTTTATTGTATTTAAAACCACACTAATTTATTTAATTTCATTCAATTAAATTGAAAAACCTATTGAAAATATCATTCGATTGCTTTCTAACTATTAAGTGGTTCAGCATAATCAAAGTTCTGGCATCTCTTTAGAATTCCTGTGATATATTGGCATCCCTTTTCTAATAGAATGTGGCATACCTGCGTTTTTTCTAGTTATTTACTTTTGAAATTTTGGCGTTATTTAAAGCATCTTTAAGTTGAATGATCCTGACAACTTAATTTGAAACATAAATAAATTCAATTTATTCTTCCTGCGGTTGTGTATTAAACAAACAATATTACAAAATAAACGAATTGAAATGATTTGTGGCATTTGAAAAATATTATATTTATTTAGCTTTTTTATTGCTGTATTAATTGAAATACGAGTGACAAAATTAAGAAGTGGTGTTGCTTTTGCTTAAATAGCCTCTGGCCAGTTAGGAATTGTGTGTTTTGCATATAAATTTCGTTTTGAATTTTTGATTTTAATGTTAAAAATTTTTTTGAATTTGCTTTTGTTTAATATTTAATGCAATTTTTTGTTTTTTTTTTAACAATTCCTAAGGTCTCTGGCCTGTATTAAATACTAAAAAAAAAACAAAAATATTTTTATGTGTAAAGTTTTATAAATGTATTTTACAAGCAATTTATTATTTATATTTGTATTCTATTATTTATTATATTTGTATTCTGATGACAATTTTTTTTACATATATATAGTATGTACAAGGTCATTTGAGGGTCAGTTTGTGTTTGCCTGTAAATTGTAAATCTAAATACATAAATAACACCCCTCGTTTGATAATGTTAGATCGTTATTTGAATAGTTAATTAGTAATTAAACTAATCACAGTGTACTACTTATTGTTTGAACTGCCAGTCTGTCAGTCTGTAGGTGCTACTGTTTTCAAAATGCTTAAATTAGTGACAAAATTATTTTTTATATTTTAACATTTGATGGAGATGGTGTGGCGTTGTATCGAAATGTGCACTAATGCTTAAATGACAGTTATTTTCATTTAAGTCGTTATTTCATGACTAACGGATGAGATTTGTTATTATTTTGTTCATATGTATACATATGTATTTATATTGAGTCGAGGTGTACATTTTTGGCATCGTTTTAATATAAACATAAAAGCTTCATTGTAATAATACTAATTCAATGAATCTTAATTTCAATATTGATATAATACATATCGCACCCTAAATACAAAAGAGTCACAACTCAAAATACTAAAATTTTCAGGAGAGACAAAAAAAGCTCATCGTGCACAGCAACACACTTAATATAAAAATAGACATAACTGCATTTTTCCAATTAAAGCAGATAGTGATGTAAAAGAAATTTTTGCAGTAGTTAGAGATGTGCAGTCTGGGGCCAAATTACCGCATTCGTAATCGAATGAGCTATCGTATCGAAAAATGATTTCGATATTGAAATTATGATAAAATGCACTAAATTTCTTGCTCGATATCGAATGCCTTAATCTCAAATAAGAAAATTACGATAAATTTTACACGATATCGATGCGGTAATTTGGCCCCTGAATTAATTTATGGAAAAATCAGTTTTCGAAAATTTTGAGTTGTGCCCCTTTTGTATTTAGGGTGCGATATTTACATATAGAATTAACATTTATACTGTGAGCGTCAAAATAAAGTCAACACCACATATTATTAAAAGTAAAGCTTAATTGTATTAATATAAATAATATTATGTATATTCGAAAATTTTAATGCATTTTTATATAGTTATTTAAGTATACATAATTAGATTCACAAAAAAAGGGACAAACCCAAAAGCATATACAAATTTAATTGATTTATGTATTGTTGAAATAAACCAATTTTTAGGCGTCAAAAAAGTAATAAAAGTCAATTATTCCAAAAGCAGTTCCAATTCTTTTAATTTTTTCTTAAATTGAAAGTATAACGTTAAAGTGCTAAACAAATTAATTACAAGTTTCATAATTTATCATTAAAAGAGATAAAGCTGGGACGTTAAGTAGTGAACAATTTAAAATGGGAAGACTAACATCAATTGATCAAGAAAATCACGAAATTAATCGCATGGGGTCTTACTTGACCCCAAAGTTTATTCCAAGTGTTGGATTACAAAAAAAAATTAGTATGTTTTGTTAAATTTTCAAAGTTATTTATTTTAATTATGTATAAAAAACAAAAACATAACATTTTTTCATTTAAAAACATGAAACATAAATAAAATTCAGTACTTATTCGAACATTTTAACGTATAAATTTGTCAGTATTAATTTCTCCTGACCCCATGCGCCTAATTAAAAGATATCCATGTGATCCACTGTAGTTTACTGCCGTTATTTTCTTCTTCTTTACACTTACTATAGCATTATAAATAAATCAATTTAGCGATTTTTCCGTTTTTAACATTAGCTAACTTTTAAATATTTAATAATTTGTTAAATGCAACATTTGTGTTCAGTGTATATATTTCAAATACAGCATTTAACAAAACCTCACTGCGATTTTTTTGCTTGTAAAATTATACTTGTATACTAGATATTGACACAGTTTTTTTTTTTCTTTAACATACTCGTACACTAAAGAAGTCATCGTCATAATTATCATACAATACTGCTCATTTAAACAAATTAAAATATAATTTCTTAAAGAAAACAAATTCCTACAGTAAAGTAGCAAAAAAAGCAAGTAGCATTTTAAAAAATGTAGGCGTTAACCTTTTTGTTTTACAAACTTAACATGATATTTAGGTGAAATCTGAATTTTATTTTAGCAAACATTTCTCTATAAACAAAAATACACTTTATTATTTTATATGATTAATTTACATAAATTTCAATACAATATAAAAATATGTAAGTAAATAAAAAAAAACAAGAAACTGAAAATGAGAATGATTACAATTGTTTGTTGTCATGAAGCTGTTGTTTATTGGCCTTAAATGCTGCATCATGTTTAATAAAATTTAATTCAAATTATTATTATATGTATGTATGTACCTACTATAATTATTGTGCTGTTGTTACGAAAGTAATTTCAATAAGTTGTTTTTTCAATTATTATTAATTTAAAATAAAATTATATTTATTATTATTATATATGTAATAATGCAATATAATGTAACAATTTAACAAAACAAACTTTTGTTTATTTTAAATTTATAAAATAAAGGTTTTGTTAAGGTTTATATTATTACATTGTTTTATTGATATCACTATGCCATATCATTTTACTGATGTAATAGATAAACGAATTAATTTAATAGTTAAGTAAAGAAAAGCTTAATAAAATTTGTTTAAATATACAACAAATATTTATTCTATATTGATGCCGTATATACTGACTTTAGTAAAGCTTTTGATAAAGTAAATCACAGACTTCTTCTTATTAAACTGGATTTTCTTGGTTTTACATCTAAACTGGATAAAATCTTATCTTTTGGATAGAACTCAATGCGTAAAATTTAATAATAAATACTCTACACATATTTTGGTTACTTCTGGTGTTCCTCAAGGCAGCCACCTTGGTCCAATTCTTTTCTCCTTGTTCATCAACGACCTTCCAAATGTTTTAAATTTTTGTAACATTTCTTTTTGTGGTGCAGTCTCAACTTAATGTAATTAAATTTAAAAAAATGTAAACTTATGCTTTGGGTGATTACCGGCTTGAAATTGTTGAACATTTTCTTGATCTAGGAATTTTACTAGACAACAAATAAAACTTTATTTCGCACATTACCATTATGATAAATAAAGCTAGAGGTGTATTTGCATTTATAAAGCCATGGGCTAAGAAATATGATGATTCCTATGTCACAAAATAATTTTACATTTCCTTAGTAAGAAATATATTGGAATATGGCTCTATTATCTGGGATCCTTATTATAGACTCTGTACAGAAACAATTTTTACTCTCTTGTCTACGTAGGTTACCTTGGAATCCTGATATTAACTTTCCATCATACATTCATAGACTTAAATTGATTAAATTACCAACTCTATATAGTAGAAGAACTATGTTTAATGTAACATTTATGATCTATATAATTAATGGTGAAGTCTGCTCCGAGTTCCTTGTAAATAATGTTACTTTTAATGTTCCTCAACGATTTTCACGCCATTTTAAGCCACTGTATGTCAAGCATGTTAGTACTAATTATGCTCAAGCTGACCCATTAACCCTAGAATATCATACTTCGTCGAAATGACGACGCATGTTTTTGTTTTATGTTTTCTCTTCTCTGTTTTTATGTGTTTTTGATTGAGTTTTTGTACAACATTTATTTGTTTTATTTCAATAAAATACATAAGAAACAATTGAAAAAACTAAGCATTGGAAATTTTCTATTACAAAAATTCCACATGAAAATTGTTCCCTTTTCACATTTTCCTATTAAAATTCAATGTTAAAAAAATAAAAGTGAAGAAATTTCATGTGGAATTTTTATTCACGATTTTGAAGATATTTCAATAAAATTTAGTACGTGATATTTTTTCGGCCCAAGGACGGATGGAATTGAAACTGCTGCAAATCGGTCCATTATTTCACATGAAATAGGAGTTTAACGATCATAAATGTTTGAATTATGAAAGCATCCAAAAAAAAAAATTCACCACAAATGAGTAATCAATGAAGCTAAAGCACATCTACAAATTTTGTGAAGATCGGTCCATAATTACTTCCGAAACTCACTTTAAAAAGTATAACTCTTTTAAAAATTTTTGTATCCAAATAATATTGAACACAAATATGTTTCGTATATATAAATATAATATGGTAGAATTTTATGACAATCGGTCCATAATTAATCAAGCTCCCATATAAGAGCCACTTCTGAAAATCACTTTAACGAGCATAAATCTCTTAAAAATGTTGGTATCCGAATAAAATTTAACAAAAATAAGTTTCATATGTACAGAAATGATGACACCTAATTTTATAATGGTCGGACCATAATTAGTCAAAACATCCATATAAGAACCTCTGCGTAATTCACTTTAACCTCCATAGATCTTTTAAAAGTATTTATATCGAGATAAAGTATAACATACATAATATTTATATTCACGGAAGTCATGGCACTAAATTTTTGAATGATCGGCCCATAAGGGGGTATTATATGGTCGGGCTTGACCGACTATACTTTCTTACTTGTTTTATCATGAAAAAGTGTGTTAGTTACTGTCAAAAGAAATTACTAAGATAAGTATATGTTACCATTTCATCTCTCTGGCAAAAGTGTCAATGGAATGTAAACAAAGTTACATATTTATTTTTACTTTGTTTATATTTTGAACGCCACCACTTTAATTGTGTCTTTACACTTGCGGTAATTTCTGCAAAGGATTTTTAATTTAAAATAAACGCAATTATTTAACAATCTAACTTGAATACCTACTTATGTATATTTCTTATTAATTATTATATTACTTAAAATTTCTGATAACAAACCACATAGTACATTATCTTAATTAATATGAGTAAAAATAATAAAACTACCAAAAGTAAAATTTCCTTATCAACTAAAAGAAAAGTGTGTTTAGACAAATTGACATTCTTATCGTGTTTATATTTAATAAATTAGTTAAATTTTAAATATACTACAAATAATCAAAATACAATAATGGATTTTCAATAAATATTTGTCTACATTCTCATAAATTTTAAGGAGAAAGTCAATGTAAATGTTAACCCTTAAATGCGCAGTGTATCTTTAAAGATACAACCAATAAAACTGTTGATATTTCCACATTTATTAAAAAAAACAAAATATTTTTTGATAATTACTACTTGCAACACTTTTTTCTATCATCCTGAATTAATTTTATATAAAAAATGTAACGGTTTTGAAAATTATATAGCCGTAGCATCAAAATTTGTACTTTTAGAAATGAAGCTAAGGTTTACCCACTTTTATTTGCATTATTTTTTCACGAATTTACTCCAAAAAATTATATGTTGATAAAAATACTGTTTTCTAACTACAGAGAAATTTTCAATACGGTCTGAATTATACTTTCGTCAAAAAATCGTATATAGTGGTTGTATCTTATAAGATACATTGGCATTCCACACCAATTAGAAATGTTTGCTGTTATTGTTTCATGTACACTGTTTGTATTGAAAAGAGAAACGTGTTGCTGGTGCACAAGCGTTTCACTTTCTCTGTGGAGTGCGCAGTGTATCTTATAAGATACAACCAGTTTTTTCTTATTAAAATTAAAAAAAAGCAAAAAATTTAAAAAAACAAAAACGAAGTTTTTAATTTTGTGCTTATTTACATACAATATATTTTTTTCCTAAAGATACAAGACCGTGCGCATTTAAGGGTTAAAGATAAGACTTACCTCAAAAAGTATTTCAATATTGTCAAAAAAAGTTAGTAACTACATACATACTCGTATGTGTGTGGGAAAACACATTATGGTTACTAAGTGTGGAACTATAATAATAGGCTCATTTTTAGCATATCTTTTATGTATTTCAGAGATAAGCGGTATTACTGACTTTAATTAATTCACAAATATATTATACGGCTGATATAAAAAATCTTAGTCACAAGAACATGTGTATAAAACAGAGATAACAATGATTTCACTTTATTATTTAGTATGTAATTATAATCAAATTATAGTAAGTTAAAGGAATTAATTCTTTAAAATTGTCAAAAAGAATCTAAGAGAAATGTGATCAATACGCTTAAAATTTAAAAGAGTATGATCCGAGAAATTGTAGCTGGGAATACTTTTTGGTGTTGTGATTTGAAATAATTTAAAACTAATATAAACAATGGAGATTGTGGTTCCATTGAGAGATTTTTCAAAGCCAGCATTACACTAAAAATGTCTAATTCATCACAATAACGAATTCTGTGTCTGTAAGTTCTTGTTTGAAACATGTGGCGTATGCTGAACACTGCATCCACGCAAGTTTTGTTTATTGAGTCTTCTTATAGTTCTAGAGGAGACGTCAATACTACTAGCGCTTAAATGGCCACTGCCACTGAGGCTGTGTAAATTAAAGAGTCGTCTTTAGGAGTTGTTGTTTTTTTACATCTTAGATCCTGTGCAACATTTTTATATGACCCATAGGTTAAATTATGGCCTGATGCGTTGTGGACCATCTTCATTAAGCAAGTTAAAATACTTGCAATCTTGTCGTTAGTTTTAGCTCTAGAGATTTTCTGGTGAATGAACTTACGCTGTTCCTCTGTGCACCACTTTTTTTTAGCCACGTTTAAATAGTGTTTCATAACGTTTAATCTGTTGTTTTATAAAATATGTTCATAACTTATTAATTCCTGCAAACTAACAAAATATATGTATAAATTTATTTTCACGTTCTAAATTATTGTTCCGGCCAAATTGCCTATTAAGTGCAATTAATTACAAATATAAGAAAGTTATAAGAAATAATGCAATAAAAACAAGTAAGAGTGCTATATTCGGCTATGCCGAATCTTATATACCCTTTACCTTTGTTGTGGATGCATAATTATATTATATACATATATATATATTATATTGTTACGTTTTTACCTTTTAAAAATGGTGTTTTATTTCCTTTAAATAAACCGGATTATTTTTAAATGCAAAATAAAAGCGTCAAATAGTTTGAAGAAAATATAACGAGTCTTTATTTATTTAAATGTACACAAACACAATTAAAAATGAACACACTGTCTTTTTACAAACTTATATTACGGTTTAAGAACACACTTAAACACTTTGTTTGATCAGCGCCATCTTTTTTATAAAATTATTTGTAACAATATTAATATACTTATAGCCTGTTCGCCGATCTCGAACGTTAACGTTCGCTTAGATAAGATTTAAGACACAAACTTGATTGTGGAATAAACAAACTTGATTGAGTAAAAAAAAATAGATACGATAAAAAGTTTGTGTCTTAAGTCTTATCTAAGCGAACGTTAACGTTCGAGATCGGCGAACAGGCTATTAGTTTTTTTTTTATGAAATTTTCAGAGGTTGTCTCGGATTTTTGCTCATATCTCCGTTATTTGTGGACGGATTTTGCTGATTTTAAATAGCAAACTTCTCGGAAGCATGTCTGACAGAATTATTGAAGATCCCGAAGATATCTGGGGACTTCAGAAAATTGATGTCAACAGACAGACGGACATTTTTTATATATTTTTTAATAGACTCCGCTATCTATAAGGATCCATAAAATATATACTTTATAGGGTCGGAAAATTATATTGTGGAAATTACAAACTTATATACATATACCCTTCTCATGAAGGTAAAGGGTATAATAACAAGACATAGTGATCACACCATAAGACTTAAATTGTAGTTAATAATTATAATCATATAAAAGAAAAATATGTATGAAAACAGCATATATGAAGTGTGCTAACCTCATGTCCACCACTGTATGTGACTTTTCGCAGACAATATTTGATGTTTATTAGTGTAGGAATGATGCTAAGAAATATTAAGAAATTCAATAGTTAAAAAAAACTGGCAAGTCAATTGAAATTATGAAGATTATATAGCAAATACACCAATACCCCGCTTTGCTGCTTAATTACTAATTTTCACTGTATGTCGTTAGATTTTTAAGGTTGCGTTGTTTTGGGTTCGAGTCTTTATTTTTTTTTTAATTTTTGCAAAATCTGCAACATCATTAGATGCTAAAATGATGACCGTTACAATAAGTGCTTTGATGATCGAAATGGAGTCCTTGCTTTCTATTTGGATTGAAAATCAAGTTGTGCAGAGAATACAATTAAGTAAAATGGGAATTCGGACAAAAGCAAAAAGCTTATTTGATGACATAAAAAGTAAAGCATTATCCAACGATAATGCTAGTGATAGTAATTCAGACAATTGCTACAAGGAAATTTATTTTACGTTGAAAAAAAACTGTTCAACAAACATTTGTCCAATATCTTAATTCACTTTGCGTCGTTTCAAGTTGAGTCGTGTTTTTTTGGAATGCAACACCGACGCAAAATGAGGTATTGGTGTATTGAGAAAGGATGAATAAAGTTTTGCAATTGATCTGTATTACTTTTTAATAAATTAAATAAGATGTGAACAGTTTTCTTTCCTTATATGAATAAAACGGCAAAATTTATATTTTAAATTTATTTTATTACAAATATTTTAAAATAGTAATTGAAGCTTAAATTCTTTAAAATAATTTTTTGTTTAACTAAAAACTTTATAAGTACATTTTCATTTTAACCAAATATCATTTTTTTTGTAAATTTTTCAAAAAATAAGTTTTTACTACAATAGAAATTGTATAATAATTTATACCTATCTAAATTTTATATTACAGCGTGCAGAAATTTATTTTTGGTCTATATACCAATAGGGATTAATAGATCATCTATTAATATATAAATATTTAATTAATTAATAGATATCTATTAATCTAGATTATTATTTCACAATTTTTTAGGACTGTGTACATCCTTGCGCTGTAAAAAATGGTTTACAAAAATTCTTAAAGTTTATTTTAAAACAGTCTCGGGCACACACTGTGCTAGTGTTGGAAGCAGCAAAAAAAAACAAACGACCGCAAATAATTGTGCACTCAAATAAGACATTTTTTTGATTTTAGTATTTTTATTAGATTTGAATTTTTTTTCCTAACACTTTTTATGATAACTTTTTATAATAATAACAAAAACAATATTCATTTAATCATTAAATTAGTTTATCGTTAAATTTTAATATTAATAATTAACAACGAAAGAAAATATATACAAATAATATTAAATAATAAAATAATATATGTATGTACATAAACATAATATATAGTTAAATATTTTTTGACTTACAATGCGATGAAAAATCAAGCATTGTGCATCGCCATTAGGGGTTTTTTCCGGGATTTCCCGTCTCGGGAATTTCAATTGTTATGATTTCCCGTTTCCCGGGATTTTTTGCGGGATCCCGGGAAATACAAAAACTGGCAACTCGCTACTTATACTTAAAAAAGGAGTTAAAATTTGTTGAAGGAACCGGTCAAAGAACTCAAAATATTGAATACTTGTTTAATGCACTTTTAACTATTCGTCCAACTTCGGTAGAACGTGAACGAGGTTTTTTAGTAAAGCAATTTGTAAATAAAATCAGAAATAGACTTTCTGATGACTCAATAAACGCTTTGAGTGTGTTAAAAAGTTATTTCCTAAGCCGTTAAAATTTTAGTATAGTTATTTAAAATATATTATATATTTTATGAATTAAATTTAAAATTTTTTGATCTCATATCTTGAGTACCTGAATTTGTTTTTTGTAAACATCTAAGAAAACTTAAGAAATTTGGGCGTTATTGTCGAGCAAATTGTGTTATAGCAAATTTATTACTTCAGAAATCTAAATACATTATAGATCAGAGGTCGGCATCCTATAGCACAATAGTGCAGAGAGCACTTCACACATACGCTTAATCTCTTTCATTCAGTCGTCATTGAGACAGCAATGTGTGCACATGCGGCGGATGCTTTTATATTTTTTTCAGAAATACTTCCCAACAAACATTTCAAATTAATAATAAATTACGAAAAATATTTTATGATTGATAATGCATTTGGTAACATGCATGTAATCAGCTTTTGAAGTATTAGAAGTTCCGTTTGTATATCAATCTCGTTGTTAATTTCTTATATGTTACCGAAAATACATTGTGAGTGTATGTTTCCTATCTAAGTTGTTTTGTATAATTTATATAATTATGTTTATGTTTGCTGGGTAGTTTGCTCACACACACAACCTCATTTTACGCTTTGGTGACCTCTGTTATAGATCATTTTTACTTATGTATTTATTAATGACAAATTGCTATTTTTATGTTCTATCAATTTATTTATTATTTTATACATTTAGCAATTTCTTACATTTTTTTAACCTATCAAATGACGAATTACTTTTTTTTTATCAACAACCATCAAATGCTAATCTTTTACCCAAATCGTATAAATGTTTTTTAAATTTCTTAAATATATAATAAATCAATAATAATAAAATGCATAATATAACTACTTATGTGCTCTTTGTATGAATTTTCTTGTTCAATACTTTGATTTAATTAAAACTAACTGGCTCTAATTGGTTTCAGAACCATTGAACTTGACATAATTATCTTAAAATGAGAGAGTATAACAAATAATTTCTCTCAGTTTTTTTTTTTAAAGTGCAACATTTCATGTCAGGGTTGGAAATATTTTTTTAGGTCTTGTACCAACTAACTTTTGAGACCACCAAGGTACCATTTATAATATTTATAAATGGTACCTTTTTATCCTCCTTTCTTTGAATGTTAGTTAGTCCCAATTTACACGAAGCAATTCTTATTAAAAAATTTGATACAATTTTTTCCTTGAAATTTCTTCAATGTTTACACAGCACAATATAATTACTCAAAACACTCGTATTTTTATTTGATAGTATACACACATTTAAATACACATATGTAATACAAATAAGAGAGCAACAAGAATTGATAGTACAATCAAGTGTGTATTCTTCTTATCTTCCCCTCACGCTGATGTCTAAAAGGTAATCAGCTAAGCTTACAGAATCGCTTTGTGTAAATTGGAACTTAATATTTATAAGATTTGTTAGTAAAGAGGCGTTCCTTCATTTTGCTGACACCAGAACACCCAACCGCATTGCAAAATCGTTTTCATTTTTATGCCTCATATAATGACTACATCGTACTCCTGTTAAAATGTCTAAAAAAGAAAACGTAACTGCAAGTCTCAAGTCTTTTAAGATGTAATAAATTCACCATAAGATCTTAATATTATATACTGCTGCCTGCAACTAATTAAGGACATTAGTTTTCAATATTTAAATCGTTATGTTAAATTACATTACATTAAATTTATTAAATAAAATGCTTAAATTTGACACTTATTTTTTTGTTTGTGGTGTTCTTTATAATTTGTGAAATAAATTAATCATGCACTAAATTAAGAACAGTGATAAATTAATTAACATTTTCAAAAGTTAGATTAAATTAATTATGATTGCACCTTATACTTGATTAACATGGGTAAAACCAAATCCTATACTCGAAAGATTATTGTACAAATGTAACAGGATGGAAATACTACTTATCGGGAAAACGTAACAGCCCTGAATGTTTCAAAAACAATGGATTTTTGAGCGGTGAAATATGAAATATCAGAAAGCGTTCGACTACAGAAAATGTGGCCCGTAAAAAAAGAAGCCGTATTACGACAGTTCGTAAAGATGCACTGATTGTGCGCGAGTCGAAAAAAAATCCGCATAATTTAGCAAATGAGATACAGATTGCAGTCTTTAGTCAAAATGTGGCAAAACCGTCTGTAGATTGCAAGAAGTTGGACTGTTTGCAAGAATTTCACGCAAGAAGCCATTATTGCCTGAACGTAACCGAAAGAAGAGACTTGAATTCGCAAAGAAGTACCACCATTGGATGGATGTTGAATGGAAAACAGTATTATTTTTGTATAAAAATTTCCAGATGGAAAAAATATGTTTGCCGGCCAAAGCTGAAAAAATATGATCCAAAGTACACCCGAGGAGCCATCAGTTTAAAAATATTAATGATATTTGTACTACTACACAAATGGTAACTTACATCAGGTATACCAAATTTTGATATAGCAGCATTGTTGAAATTGTACCAAATGACTCGTGGTAGTACCACAGTATAAACTGAGTCTAAAATGTATCAAAAAAAGTACAATTGTACCATGTTTGCCAACCCTGTTTCATGTTTCTTGCTCTCTTAACATGTGTTGCTTATTTTTTTCTATTTGCGGTTTTCACGGCGTTTTGTTGGTTTAAGGAAGCAACTGACATTTATTTGATTTGCTAATTATTAAATTCACACATGCAGTTATAAATACATACAAACATACATCAACAAACCTGTGTGAATTTGTAGAGATTTTGGCCCACTAACAACTTTTATGTATATACACATTCAGGTATGTGATGGAAATTGAAAACGAAAACGAGTGAGTTTTTGAAGTCCATTTTAAAGTATTTCTAATCAAATTTTTAAAATTTTTTGTTTCAAGATTCTCTTTAATAGCAAATTATCTTTATATTTTGTGGGATAAAACTGTTTTAATACAGAAATATTAGGAAAAAATTAACTTCTAAAACACACTCGTTTTCATTTTCGATTTCCATCACATACCTGATTACATATATCTGGATATGGGGCTTTCCATTTCAAAGCGAAAATAAATATTAACAATATAGGAATTAGTTGACTAGACTAATATCTTTAAGTATTGTGTTTATCAATTTCCTACGGAATGACATTTAAAATTTTCTCATAGTACGCCAAGGTACTGACATACGTTTTAAGTTAAACTGTTAATTAAAGAAATTTTCTATTTAAATACAATTTAAGCTAAAAATAATATTAATCCAGCAATAATTGTGACAACAATTTTAACAATAGAACTGTGAAAATAAAATACACGTACATATGTACATACATTAAACTTGTTAATTGAACGGGCAATTGCCATTTTTTTATAAATTAAATTTTTTATGTTTACGCTCGCAAGATAGAGAAAGGAAATAAATAAATACAAAAATTTGATTTAAAGTCGAATAAAAAAATATTGCGCTGTTTTTTAATAGTATTAACTAAAATCTATACCAGTGTTAGTATTTTAAACTTGGCATTTGAAACAATTATAATTTACAATTACATATCAGACCTGTCACATTTTCCATTCATAAACGTTCCAAGTACGTACTATTTTGATTGATATTGTTTCAACTTGTTTAGATTCCATTCAATTTGGGAACCTTAAGTCTTGATTTATATAAGATTAAAACTAAAGTTGTGGTGAATAAACTTATTACAAATTTAGTAAAATTAACAAAACTAAAATTGGTTTTAGTTTGGGTTTGCTGTGACCAGCAAATATACCGATCGGAAACAATGGCTGGCTTTTTAAATTATGTACTCTAATTAAAATAGGCCAAAGTTGGCTTTTAGAGCTTCTAAATAGAGGCATTCCATCAATATTTATGTCGATACTAATAGCCTCAGGAAAATCAATTTCTTTGGACAGCTTTTGTAAACTATGCGCCATGCCAAAATGCTTTCTATTTCGGGTTTTATGGGGAACTTAAACTCATAAAAAGATTCTACATAAATATGTTCATCCCTGAGAATTTTTATAAGGTCCTTCACACAGTTTCTTGACGGTCTATGTTTTAAATTCCATTCCATTGATTTTTGTGAAATGCTACGTTCGTTTAAATTGTTTTCACTTTCATTTACATATTTTTTTGCAATTTCAATATTTTCTACAATTTCTTCACTTATTATTTCTATATTTTGCTGAAATTCTTCACTAACAGCTTTGGAATTGTCTGTTTCATTATTTTCACAAATTTCTTTTTCTATATTAATAAATTTTTCAATTAATTGTTCTTTTTCTTTTTTTATGCGACGTTTTAATTCACTTCTGCTGCTCATTTTACCTTTCTAAAAAAACACTTTTTTACTAAAAATTACACGTACAGTGACCATGAACTTCCAATTGCAACTGACGCCAATACAAAATCAAAATAACTACTTAAAATAATTTTTTTTCTTGTTGATTTTCTTTGGAATAACGGCACAGTTTTTTTCCACTCGCAAAAAAAATTAGGTTAGAGACATTAACATATCCATGTGTGAGAGAGTCAAAAGGTGAACTCTTGCATTACTTGTGGCAACTGTAGTAGTTAGTCGATTTTTAGTTAGGGAAATACCTAACGATTTTAAGTCAATTTCTACTTTTTAAACTGCAGGGTAGTTGTCGATGTTATGTCCTTGTTCGAACAATATTGTTACAAAATTTGTTCACACAACTATGCCTATCATCAAAAGTCAGCCATTTTTAAAAACTATGAACATAAACATGAACATCGACATGTTTTCGACGCGCACATGAGAACATCAACAAATTTGTCCCCTAATTTTGACGTGTGTGACAATATTGTTCAAGTTGTCAGACAGATTTTTGTACGGACAAGAAATTGTTTGCTAAGTAAACAATTGATAGTCAGAATTTTACACAGAATTTTTTTTCATGTTTTCATGTGTGGGGAAAACGTGTTAATGTTCAAATTCAGAACTTCTGACAACACTGTTTGAATAAAAATGCTAAGTGAACAAATTGATGCCATGTCAAGCCTTGGGGTTAAGAAGATAGAGTCTATAACAATCGAATTATATTCGTAAAACTCAAAGTCCGTGACGTGATTAACGAAGCTAAAGAATTTTTATTGAAATTGCAATAAATTACATATTTTAATACTGAATTAAGATTTTACAAAATTAAGCTTAACTAGAATTAATTAATTTGTAGCTCTGCTCTGTATACATCTTAATCAGTTTGTAAAATACTCTAGATAAAGCTGTATATGTCATATTATATTGAATATGGCATTTAAATTTATAAATAAATCTTTCAACACACAATACCGCAACTACAAATTGATTTAAATTCTAAGTCGTCCCTATCTAATGATATCACATGTGTTTTTCATATAAAATACAAAATTGCATTCAAATAATAATCGATTATTTTAGACAATTACGTTAAATGTTAATCGTTGGAGCGTAACGAGAAATTTTAAATTCAAATCTCTAGAAAATTATAATGCAGTTGCAATAATACATCATGGTCTAAAATTAAATGACGTCTTAGAGGCAAAATAAAGAATTTATTTTTTTATACAAATAAAATATTTGCATCACGTCTACAAGCATACTACTGCTAATATATAGTACATATATGTTAATGTTCGGAGTTATTATTCGCCGGAGGTATGTTTAATTTTATAAATAAGTAATCCGGAAAACATTAGTTTCGTTATTGGAATATTAATAATTTAGGTAGGTTAGCTAGGCTTCCTTAAAGAAATCAGTATTATGTATAACTATGACGTGATACTTGAGATTTCTGTAATTTACGCCACTGTGGCCACATTGATAACATCTCATGTCTTTATTATCTCAGGATTTGTATGAGAAATTGAATGTACATGCTTGCTGATATCTCGTGTTTTTTGCTGATATCAAGCCTTGATTTTACTTTACATGATATAAAATTTATAAACAACTTTTTGGATTTTGTTAACAATCAACAATCAAGTATGTTGTTAAGTACATTGTCAATATCTATTAAACCTCCAAAAGCTAGAGGCACGTTCTTAAATTTAGTAATATTGCATCACTGTATTATAGTTAACGCTTAGTTGGCATCGCTGTTTTAAGTGAAACGGTTTGTTTGGCAGCGATGCCACATATTGTTAGGAAAATAAGTAAAAATTCCTTAAAAAGCTAAAAAAAATTAAATATTACTAAAATACTCATTAAAGCTTTAAAAAATATATCGTAATAGTTAACGCTAAGATTTTTGATAGTCAAGCTTTAAAATTTTTTAAAATTAGGAGGTTTTTTCACTTAAGAATTTAAGGTTAAGTTAAGAATGTTAAGGTTTAATTTAATATTTATCATTATTTATTGTTTTGTGTCAAATTAATTATATTTTAAACCACCATAGAGGGTATATTAGATTTGTGACTATGTTTGTAACGCCCAAACATCCTGAGTCGATTTAACGATGTTGGCTGTTCATGTAAACCTTGTGCGCAGAGTACAGGTGTCAATAAAATTTGGCATATGATATTTTGTCAGTCAGCCCAAGGACACTTGGGACTGAAATTGGATGAAATCGGTTTATTATTTCACTTGGCACTCGTACAAATGTCCTTCCGAAATAGGCGTTTATTGTTCATAAGTGTTTGATTACTGCCCATATTTCGTCATAAGAAAGTTGTATATGAAGCTTAATCACAAAAATTTTATGCAGAGCGTTCCATAATTTATCATAGCTCTTATATAAGGCTCACTCCCGAAAATCATTTTATTTATTTATTTATTTATTTTAAACATTAGAAGATAATTATAAATTACAAACTAATGGAATAGAAAAGGCCATGACAACGAAAATCATTTTAAAAAGCATAACTCTCTTAAAACTTTTAGTATCCTAATAATGTTCAACACAAATAAGTTTCACATACTGTGAGCGTCAAAATAAATACAACACCCATTAGATTAAAAAAACTTAATTATAGTTAACAATCTAAATTGATTTATTGTTATTGTTTACGCGTCAAAATAAAGTAAACTGTGGCATCATCCTTATCCAAAAAAAATTCTCATTCCAAAATAGCGGCAATTCTTTCATAATTATTCAATTACTTTTTTTACGTTCCTTGTTTTAAACATTATAATAAAACATTTTTTAAACAATATAAGGTGTTTACTTTATATTGTCACTCACAGTATATTATTTTTATGTGCAATAGTTCAAAAATACTTTAATATTTATTATTTCTTATAATTTTATTTCTTCTATTTAATTTAAGACTAATTTTGTTAATTTAATTTTATTTTTTTTCAGTTACAATTTTTTGTTGTTTTCTACACTCTTTATTTGTTGTTAAAAACGAAACCTACTACCTCACTGCACCACACTGTTAATTGAAATTTTCATCACTTTAAAAAAATGCCTATAAAAAATCTATTTTATCGCTTTCAACCGGCCCCCTTGTACATTGTTTTGATTCTATCGATATGTTACTTCAGCGTTCAATTGATTTTAAGTCATTTAACACATGCACTCACCTTGTTAATGGCTTCGTATCACATGTTGTGTAATATTTTTGCATTGGCTGGCAGTATCATAACCATTAAGGTAAGTTTACACAATTTTAACTTTAACTAACTTTAAAGCTCATGCTTAGCAGACTATAAGTCAGGTACAATATAATCCTTTTATGGCCATATAATAAATTAACAAATGTTAGAATGTTGTTTGTTAATAATTACCCAGCAAGCCATATGAGTCCGAAAAGAGTTTTTTCTGGCACCTTTTTTGGAGCGTTAACGCTCTTTATGAGCCCAAAAACAATCATAATTGCTCCGAAAACCTTCAGAAAAAAGGGTCATTACATTCGAAAATGGTCCGTCAGAAAAAGCTCTTAGATAATGTCAGAAAAGAGTCTTTTATGAGGGTTTTTTTGGGCTCTTAGATAATGTCAGAAGAAGAAGAGTCTTTAATGAGGGGTTTTTGGGCTCAGAAAGAGCTCTTGTCATGTCAGAAAAAAGTCGTTGCAATTTTAAATACAAAAAATTAAAAGTTCACATTTTTTTTAAATCGGTTTTACTTAAACAAAAAGGGAATTCATAAACTAAATTAGAAATGGAAAAGAATTAAATATTTAATTTTAATTATTTAATTTAAATAAAATATATAAAAATGGAAAAAAAATAATTTTTTAAGCAAATATTTCTTTTGCTCCGAAAATGCTCTTTAGTTGGAGTCTTTTCTGACTTCTTTTTCAGAGCGCTCCGGAAATGCTCTTTTGTTGGACTCTTTTCTGACTGCTTTTTCGGAGCGCTCCTAGAATGGTATGCTGGGTACATACATATTTTCATAAGGAAGAGAAATAAAAACAGATCAAGAATGGCAGGAAAATAATTAATAACTAATATGTTCGTAAATGCAGTAATGGGCATCATGGCAGCATAGAAACAATTTTGACCTTCATAAAAAGAAAGGTATTTGGCAACATAGCTTTTAAGACTTCGTTTTTTTCGTCTGTAAAAAATTACACATTTCAAATGTAATTTTAGAATTTGAATAAAACTTTTTAGCTTTATTAGATTGAAATGAGTTATTATTGAAAAAACATATTCATACCATATTCATGTCACCTAAATAAACATTTATTTTAATCTAGAGAATTTTTTTTATTTTTGGCATTTATGAATTTTATTATATTATTTTTATATAAACCACTAACATTTAAATCTATAAACAATATTTAATTTTTGATAATTTAAAAAACTTAACGAAAGTTTATTTTTTAAACGAAATGCATTTGAATAAAAATTTTGTCAAATTCGTGTAACCTAAAGAAGCTTATTCGAAATGTAGAAAACTTTGTTATTTTTGATAATTTTCAAAACTTAACGAAACTTAATTTTCTAAACCAAAAACTTTTAAATAAGTAATAAGTTTTGTCGTTGTAAAAAAATTAACGAAACTCTATTTACTAAACCAAAAATATTTCAATAACAATTTTTCCTTATTCGTTCAACTTATTTTATCGAATATGTATATTAATATACGGAAATTTTTAATTTTAAACATTTAAAAAACTTAACGAAACTTTATTTTCAGTAGAAAAATTATTTTGTTTTACAATTTGCGATATTCGTTTAATATTGATAAGTAACTATTAAAATCAATATAAAATTCTTATTTTTGATGTTGTATTAAACTTAAATAAGCTTTTATTGTAATGCTCTGGCATTTAATAAGGCCGCCATTTATATTATGAACAAATTCTTATATTTGGATGATTTAAAAAAATTTAATTTAAAAAGTAAGAAATTTTAAATTTTCTTTGTTTAGAGAAATGTATTCTATATAACAAACTTAACGAAACAAATGATGTTAACCTTTAACAACATACCATTTCTGTCAAATACTTACAAATTTAATCAATAAATTTTGTTTAACTGCCAATCACGTTTTGAATATTTTTGAAATAAAATTTCCAATAAAAAAACCAAAATATTAAAGGTCGTTACACTGGGCATTGGCCCATTTTTTTTGGTTTATATTAAACGAGTCAAACACAGTTTTAAAAATTAATCATATATAAACTTTTTATTTCAAGGTTAAATAACACAAAATCGAAACCAAGAAATACAAATACATACATATATGTATGTACATAATTTTGGTGACAACAATTTACATATTTTTATGCAAAAACTACTCGAAAATATTAATAAAACTCTTAAATACTTTATTTATAGTTAATAAACCTAAACACGAAAGTTAAAAAAAACACTTGTATTTTTGTTGATCGAAATAATGTGACACAAATAGGAATTTTATAATTTATTTTAAACGTCACGTTTTGCTTTTTTTTCGTTGTCTACTCTCCAGCCAGAAATCGACATCGATGCGGTAGTTGAAATTATGTAGTACGCATTTCAAAGCACAACGTTTTTTTTTTTTTTTTGTTTTTTGAATACTTTGTACGTTTTAGCGGACTTAATTCAAGCCTACATACTCCAATTTGTTTTGTTTTAATTTCAATTATTGCATAAATTTGTTTATAGTTTTTTTTTATTCATTTGTTTATTGTTTTATAAACCACACAATAGAGAAATGTTTTTACCCATAGCCTGCTTGTAGGTATTTAGTGAAGCGTTAAATCTTTTTTGTTTATTTTTGTTTCAATGTCTATTTTCATGATCGTTGTACATATTTTAGAGTGGAACCTGTGTAAGAAGAATGACAGGCATTACAAGGTGGCATATTTTAGTTTTAGTAGAAGGTTGGTACAATTGTTGTGTTAAAGAATTAGTCAGTACTCTTCTCCTAATTTCATTCTGGAAATAATAATCAGTTATTAGTAGGTTATTAGTAGGTTGCTTCTTTTGTTTTGCCTGAAAAGATAAAAATGTAAAGAGAAGTAGAGTTCAAAAGTTAGAGTGATAAAAGGTAAATATGAAGATCATATTGAAAGTTTCAAAAGAAGGAGAAAATTTCGACCTTGAAGTCATTTGACCGATGATTTTGAGGTTAGTTCCTAATAAAACTTCCTGATAAAGACACTGTCGTAGAAACGGTGTCTGAAAAATTTACTACACAGGTCTTGTGCCGAAAAATGACTGAATATTGAGAAATAAATGAAGATATTGTATGCCAATCCAAGTATCCTTGCCTGATTACCAAATTAAGGGTCTTCAGCAAGGCGTCTTTTTGCGCCTAGTCCTTAGCCAATCAGTTTACTATAGGGTGTTTTTTTATATGTATAGAACTTGATGTTGGCATCACTTTTTTAACTGGCGGCCATTTTGTCAGTTGTCCAGTGATTTATGTTTGAAGTCGCTAGTCTAGTTTTATATATCTCTACTCGATATCTTATTATATCTAAGCCAGTTACCCGCTCTTTTAAATTTCGGAATCCTGAACATCGTCTTTAACCGCATATTCCTGGATATAAACACAGTCAATGTTATCTGAAAGATTTTATATACATACTTCCAAAAACACTAGCTTGACCATATGATCCATACCAATACAGCTTAACCTGAAGACCGTGTTCAGTGCAATTTTCTTGGTCATTTGATCCACTGGGATCCAGTTATGTTATGTAAAAGGCGGATTTTTTTTTGAGTCGTACTTAGGGATCCTGTTATTAAGATTGCCGTACTCCACCAAACATTCCCTTAGAGCATAAAGTTTTAACTCTTATCCAATGATCTCCAAAAAATAGCAGTTGTTGATAACCCATTTCAATAGAAATCTGAACTGAACTTGGTGTTAAGATGAGGTTGATTAAGTTTGTTTACAAGGACGGTTGCTAAATGGAAAAATCGCAGCTGCTGTTTGTGAAACAAATGGCAAAATATTTTTCAATCTTTCCATTTTCATATTAGCCAGAGTGTTGAAGGTTAAGCGCTACAAGTATTCTGAAGATGTTGGATAACCAAACTGTGCTGTCATGTCATTATCGTTGTATGAAATAAGGTCGAAAGTTATAATGGATTATATAACATCTCTGAATGAACTAGATAAACATAATAGGTTAACATTATGTAGCATACCAGACTATGATAATCGCCCACCTAACTAACAGGATGATAAGAATTATTATGTTTCCTTAATGTATATGGGCAATTTCACGTCAAGTAAACCAAATTTTAAAGTCGATGTCTTCCGATTTGGATGAAATTTACACCAAGGTTAGTGCTATTGGATAGTAGGCCAGATACAAATTTTAGAGGGGGACATTTTGGTCAAACAGGGGTTTCTTAAAATGAGTGTAACTTTTCACCTATTGGTCCAAGCAAAAATTGTCCAAAGAACTTTAGATAGCTATTTCTTCAATCATTCCAATGCTCTTAAAGGAAAAGAACTAAGCTTTCTTTGAGCACAAAACATCCATTAAAAAATTTAGGGCATAAGGTAAAATTCAAAAACTTTGTTTTTTGAGTTAAAATATTTTTTTATAGATATGCCTCTTCCTACTAAGTGACCACAAAGCTCTTAAAGGAAATGGTCTAAAGTTGCTTTTGAGGAAAAATAAAAAAACTCCATTTTTAAAAAAATAAAAAAATGGGGGAAAATGAAAATGATACATGTGCCAAATATTGAAAAATTCTATTTTTTTGATAGATATCCCACTCGCATCCCATTAAGCGACTATAAAGGCCTTAAAGGAAATTGTATAAGCTTTCTTTTGAGGAAAAAAGGGCCCAAATTGAAAAAATAATTTAAAAAAAAAATTGTTTTAAATTAAAAAAAAAATATTTTTGGAATGATTAAAGAAATAGTTATCTAAAGTCCTTTGGATAATTTTTGCTAGGACCAATAGGTAAAAAGTTACACTCATTTTAAGAAAACCCTGTTTGACCAAAATGTCCAACTTTGACCCCCTCTAACTCCGGCAGTTCTTGACTGATAGAGCTGAAAATGTGTATCTGGCCTACTATCCAATAGTACTAACCTTGGTGCATTTCATCCAAACCGGAAGACATCGATTTTAAAAATTGGGTCACTTGACGTGAAATTGCCCATGTACATACTGTACAAACTAAAATGACATAAACTGTGCATAAAATAATTACATTTAGTATATTTTAATTAGGTCTACCTGTTCAATGAAATTCACATACATACCTAGTAATTAATAAAAAAAACGTCATTTTTACTTTTTATATTAAGTTTTTCCTTCATTAATTGGAAACAAGTATTCATTTTCAGCGTTAACGGGGAGTACTTAAGTGTATAATTTTAAAGACATGGCTGTGTAACTCACACTTTACCCAATTTATCAAGTGGAAAATTGCCAAGTTTAATGATAATTTGTATACAACATAGCAAATTGTGTGAAAAATGTTATGTATCTACTTATGTACATAAATTGTATACAAATGATTTACATACATATAGATAGAATTGCCATACAAAAATACTAATAATAACTATTTTTATTTGAATTATCATTTACAGCACAACGAACTACACAATGAACAAGAACAATCTAGTCCACTGTTGACCAAAGACAAACAAAAGGCAATACTCAACAGCGTTGCATATCCCGATGACAGCAATACACCCAAGTATCCAGCCATAACTAGTCCGGAATTGAAAACCCGCAATACCTTTGGCTGGGCCCGTATAGAGATCCTGACCATGTTGATTGTCTGCATTACCTTGGCCTCGTTATCGTTTTCACTGCTGGTCGAGGCTTTACAGACTTTGGTGCACATCGATCATCAAGATTCCATGCATTTACCATTCCATGTTATGATTTTGGGTTTTGTGGGTTTGCTGTTGAATGGTTTCACCTATTACGTAATTGGCGGTTATACTCTGCATCAAGGCAGTTTCCTGCACATTAATCCCACCGATGGCAAAGTGATTGTGGAGCCCAGTAACATTACCATAGACACTGATGTCAATATATTGGCTGTGCAGGATAATTCCAAAAATGATCATCATTTAAAGGAGGATTTAAAATCGGAATTAGGCAACAAAGTTCATTATAGAACCAGACGCGAAGGTCCATCTGAATTGTTGCGTGATGTTAGCAGTACCATATTTGTGATTGTTTGTGCTGTTATTGTACATTTTGCCAAGGATAAAGAACATACTGCTAAATTCATTGATCCGGTTTTATCGATATTTTCATGTGTACTAGTGGTGGGCCTAAGTTATCCCTATAGTAAGTTGTTTTATTATGTCTAAGAATAATTTGATTGTAAACAAATTCTAGTTTAATTCTAAATCTAAATTTATTAAATTTTCATTTATTTTTTGTGCTCATTACAGTGAAAGAGGCCTGTCTTATACTGCTACAAACGATACCCGGCAACATTGATATGGACAACTTTGAGAGTACATTGATTAAAAAATTCCCACAAATTCTCAGCTATCATGATCTACATATATGGCAGCTATCGTCAAATAAATACATTGCCACCGTACACATCATCTTTGAAAATCCCAAAATGTATGCGAAAATTGTTGATGAGGTTCGTCAACATTTTCATGATCACAGCATTGCCAATGTAACAATACAACCTGAATTTTACACTGAAAATACAGTAAACTCTTCAACGGAATGTTTAGTACAATGTACACGGCCAGAATGTTTGGACAAGGTTTGCTGTAAGGATTCCATAACAGATCTGAGAGAAGTAAGTGTATGCTCGAGTGCTGATGGACATGAACATGATCATGATCACAAACATGAACACGGTCATGATCATGATCACGGCAAGAAATCGTGCAGCAGAACTAAAAAACAAAAGGATCATCATGGTCATGATCATTCTCACTCGCACAAACATGGACACGGTCATGGTCACAGTCACAAACATGATCATAGTAATGGCAAACATAGTCATAGTCACACACACACTAAAGTCCATGCAAAACAAATCAATGAAGTTCCTAAAGAAAATACAATCACTGAATCGCGACAAATGTACAATACACAGCCAGAATCGGTTAAAGCTGCCACAGAGCTCTCCAACAGTATTGCAGCCACTTTAGATGTGGGCACCAATCATATCGCAGAAGCTTCTGCAGAATGTGAAACGTCTGCTGTTACCTCAAAAATCCCCGCAAAGACTGGCACATTAGAACTAAGTCAAGCCAAGAACAGTCAGGAGCCACCACCTTTAAGTGATAATGTGGCAGATAAGGATTGCACAAAACATAATACCAAATGTTAAGCATTTTAAAACACCAACACCATATTTTGCATTATTTTTATTAACCCCGTTAAAACATTTAAAACTTAAGCATAATTTTAGTCTTGAATTTAAAAGCACTACCAGTCTTGTTCGTTTCTTACTAATTTATTTTAGTACTGGATATTTTTAATTCTAAAAATTTAACAAAATATTATAAAATAATGAAATAAGCAAACTGTTTATGTTTATCTACTAACAACATAAAAGCAAACTAACTATTTATAAACCTTTTACACAAACGATTTTATTATATCCCTAAAAACCAAACATATCTTTTGTAAAACATTATTTCAGTTTTAAGCCAAAGATTATCATTTGTTTTCTATATGTTTTAGAAATTAAGAAAACGATATTAAAAAATCATTTTATTTAATTGAAAATATAGTATGCTCATTAAAACCTTTACGCATATTGTTATACATAAATATTATAATTATTAAAATTCTTAATATATTAGAAATTATTTGACTTAATGTATTTTAGTTGCCAAGTTTATAACTATGTACAATTAATTCACAAGAAATATTCTGTTAATAATAAATATTTCATTTGCCATATTAAGATCAGACACTGTTTGCAAATTTGTTAAAGAGAAATCAAAATAAATTGGTGATTAAGCAATTACATTTTTCTAGTTAATTAAAAATAAGTATTGTAGTATTTAAGTACATATATTTTTTTATGATTATACATAGTTTTTAACAACCTTGGAAATAATTTCAACGTTGTGTAAGTTTAATGAAAGCAACAAAATAAATATATTTTTGCAACTAAAATAAATCACGGAGTTTTAAAGTTTTGTTTTTTTTTCAATTTTGAATAAAAAGTGAATTTTGTGCACAAAGTTACTATACTGTTACTGTATTAGTACTGGATATTTTTAATTCTAAAAATTTAACAAATACATATATTTATTATAAAATAATGAATGAAATAGCAAACTGTTTATTTTTACTACCAACAAGCTAACTAATTTATAAACCTTTTAAACGTTTTCTTTATTATATTGTTAGTTAATTCAGCAACCATCCCGTAAAACTGAAAAAAGCCCATTGCCTACTTTTAGGGTGGCAAATTTCAATAACCTTAAAACTCACCACGATTTTTTTACCCACCATTTTTTTAAACTCACCCACAGACGAGAAAAAAATTCTTTGTTGGTTGGGAGGGGATGTATGGCCAATTTTTTCCATTCAAACCCACTTTCTTTTTAAAATTATTAAATTGTGATAAAGGCTATCTGTCTCTGGTTGTAAACTTCTTCATCTATACAACAACAATATAACTAGAACTGAGCTAGAAATAAACTAACACTGAAATATAACCTCTGCTATATATGTACATAGTTGTTGTAACAGATGTGCGCCATTGTTCTCTGGTGAAAAATCTTGACGACAAACTTTATTTCTTTGATAATCCAAAATATATCCTAATAACCACAAATATATTCTAATTTATTGCCTAAATGTAGACCCAGCCACCTAATTTAGCGGTGTCTACTACGCTTGGTCTCTACTGTAGCAATCAGGTTCCTGACATGTTCAACCTTGGCTACAACGCCCTTGAGGCTCTGCAGTCCTCCCTGTCTAATTAATAATTATTAAGCTAAAACATAACCCCTGCTATATAGTTAGTTGTTGTAACAAATGTGTCGTTGTCCCCTATAAAAAAGTCTGTCAGCAAAGCAATCGCAGAATTACCTTTATTTCTCTGATAAACCAGTGTATGAATGTAACATTGACCAGTGTCTTCTTATGACTTCTCATTGTCTGTCCTCGACCATTACTTCCGTAAGATGGAATTGGTCTTACAACTGATATGTTTATCCACTTTACTACGTTCTGTCTCAATTACAAATTCTTTACAATCGAATATAACATTGTTATTTCTTTTAATTAAATCCAAATAAAACATTTGATATGTGTATTTTTAAAAATATTTTAATGTTATATTGCACAACATTTTTTTTTTATTTGTTTTAATACTTAACAGTTTAAATCCAATAATAGGGTAATTTAGATCTAATTAAAATTAATAAATTAAAATATTCTAATAAATTGAGCTGTAATATATAAAAATATATATATTCTACATTTATATTAAACTAATGGACAGTTTGTATAGTTAATTTGTAAAAATTAATAAAGAATAGGTAATAGCTAAATAAACTGTAATTTTAGTCAACAACTTACAAAAGAAATTTTGTAAAGCCGTTTTTAAATACAAAAACTCAATTAAACAAGCCGTAATCTTATATAGCTTTCATTCAAAAAGAGCAGCTCAAAATGCTTTCAATGTTTTGTCAAATACGAAAATAAAAAAAAAAAGTCTGCTCACTATTATTTTCTTATTATTCCAAATAGATACTCCATGGTAAATAATCTTATAACACGTGCCAAATTCTCCGTAGTACTGTAATCTATAATAGTTTCATTGTCATCGGGAGTATGCCATACGGTTGGGAAGGGCATGGGTATAACATGTAAAATAGGCACTTTACGTTTCAAAAACGGTATATGATCATCTTCTATTAAGGAGGAGCGTAGAGCACTGGGTTGAAAATAACGATCGGGATAGTGTCTTGATACACCACTGCTAACATAACGCTCCATAAGACCGGCATCCGATAATCTTGCTTCTATATTAAGGAAACGTGTATACCAAGATTCTGTATTTTGAAAG
The DNA here is from genome assembly GCA_916048285.2 of Bellardia pandia. NCBI lineage: Eukaryota > Metazoa > Arthropoda > Insecta > Diptera > Calliphoridae > Bellardia > Bellardia pandia. The sequence goes on along the minus strand of OU696531.1, from coordinate 91,322,371 downwards.
AAACTATAGAATTTTGGATCTGGTGCTCCCAACAAATCCAACAGCATAAGCATGTCAATTTTTTGTAAAAGTCCCTCAGATTCCCATCTTTTAGCCAAATGCCGGGCACCATATATAGAGTCTTTGGGACCCCACTCCTTAAAAGCCTCTTCGCCGTCAAAGAACAGCAGCATTAAACTGAGTTTAGAGTCACGGAAGGGTTCCAAGTGAGCGTCCAAAACTTCGGCTAAATTTAAAAGCATAGCACAGGGAACGGCAGAATCGGTGGCACCCAAGAACTCTACATCGGGCATGTATTTACTATCATAGTGGCAGGCTAGCACCAAATAACGTTCAGCATTTGGATTAAGTGTGGCAATGATGTTATGGAACTCCAAATTACCCTTTATGGGTACAGTATCATGAAAACTATCTAATTCTACGGACCATTGTAAATCTTTTAGACTCTTGGTAATATAATCGCGTACTTTTTTATGTCCCGGCGTACCCACTATACGGGGTATTAAAATTTTTTGCGTGGCTTGTTTTAAGTGGGATACGTTGGATAATTGACTTAAATGGGAAAATTGGCTGTCAGTCAATTCTTCTGTGGGATAGTGTTCCTAAAAATAAAGATAATCGTAAACATTAAATTCTAGTTTGCATATAAAATAATAAAACAACTCTCCACCTGTCTTTGCCCAACTAAAAACTCTCTTTCGTTATTGTTCACTTTGGCTGTTACACACATCAAATGGACTATAATCCCAAACAAAACTTTTAAATGCATTTTTAAGCTGTGGAACTAATTAGGCTTTGCGATATCTGGTTAATTTTTCTTTTTTGTCATTAATAAATCAACAAGTGTTTGCTGTTTGTTGCTTTCACTAATGACCACGTAGTCACTAATTTGTTGTTTTTCCGGGGAATTTTTTAATTTAAAAATTTATTCTCGTACTATTTATTTGCTGTATTGTTAATTTAATTGTTATCGTGTTTTTTAAGATTTTCAACAAAAAATTAAATTATTTATGGGTAAAAAACCCCAAACAGGTGTTGTTGTAAACAAAACCTAGATAATAAACATATGGTTTGTTTTTGTTATTGTTTAACTTTTGTTGTCATGAATGGTAGCAAGACATGGTGCAACTATACAAGGTGAGTGCAGTAGCCCAGCTGACTGACTTTGTTTACAATTTACTTATGTCAAAAGTAAATCTTTTTGAAGTATTTTTGACAGTAGTACATTATTTTAGACAAACAAAATGCCTGTTGTTTCTGTTTTGTGTTGTATTTGTTGTCGATTTGCACTCACCTTGTATAGTTGCACCATGTAGCAAGAGTTGTATTTTGTATAACAGTTCTCTTCAGCCTAATTTACAGACTAGCATACATACTATATATTACTGTTAAAAGTGCTAATAACTTAACAGTAATTAAGTATTGGTAATCTGTGTAAAATAAATATATTGAAAGATGACTGGCTAAGATATGAAATTTTTATTTTTCTAAGCACTGCTCCAAATATTTAAAAAGCAAATGAATAGACCAAAAATGTGGTTATTTAAAACTATGGAAAACAAGTAAAACTATACTATGAGCGTCAAAAAAAGTCAACACCACATAAATTAAGTACCAGTGGAGAAAAAACCTTAAGGAAGTAATACAGGACGAATGAAACATAATTCCATCTAATTTCAAGTGATTTAAAACCCTCGTTGATTCTATGTCAATACCACTGGAGAAAATAAAATTTATCTAAAAAAAATGACCTAAAGGATGAATGGAATACAATTTAGTCTGATTTCAAGTGCTGTAAAAGCCTTGTTGATTTTATGCCTAGAAGGTTTCAGCTGCGATAAAGTTAAAAGGAATACAAACGAAATGATTTATATGTACAATGTTTTACATAATTTTAATATACCTGTTTACTTTATTTTGACGCGTAAAATCTGTTACTTTTTCGTTAAAATAAATTTATTTTTTGTTCTTTATTTTCTAATTTTTGTTAATTAGTTAAGTAGATTAAGTTGCTTATGAATTATGCAATATTTTTTGTTTTAAATGTGTACTTGTAGTATATATGTATAATAATTTATTATTAATAAAGCATTTGTTTAAAAAATATTAGGTGTTTACTTTATATTGACGCTCACAGTATATAGTCGAGCAACCTTGATCGTAACATATCCAACACCGATTATATGTATATTTAATGTGTTTGTTCATTTTAAATTTCATTTTACCTTATCTCGTTTGTAAGAAGATTTAAGGAATTTTATACAATTTGAATTGAAATATTTACTTAAATATTTATAAATATAGAAGAGGTTATATAGAAAGAAGAGTGAGATTCGAGCTCCAAGTTGTATGTAGTTGTAAGCATTTTAATCCACACAAATATGTTGTACGCCTCCGGTTAAACTACATAGTCATATCATTCTTGTGATCAAGCAGGTGTGTTCAATAATACCCCATTTTATCTGAACGATAATATGCGCTGCTTACATGTGGATAACGGAATGCCGTATAGAAAGTCTACGTTAGGCAGCTTTTTCGTAAGATCCTAAGCAACACATATAAGTACGACTATCTAATGTCTTGCTATCCTGTTTAAGGGTATTCCTGGACCAAACACGATGTTGTGTGTATACAATTATAAGAGGCTTTATTGCAGCTTCTCCATCAGTTGTATATACGAAAATCCCCACCCAGCCCAAATAATACTGCATTCAGTCGGAATATAGCGTCCTCCGTCAACATACGGACAGACTACTTTTGTCGTGGCTTTTGAAGACCCTACACTAATTTCGTGCTATCTGAAAACTGTGGTTTTTTGAGAATAAAGGCATGGAAGTGCAATAATTAATGTTATCTTTACGATTTTATATACTTTTAATAAAACTATCATGACCACATGATTCATAAACTAATCCCACTTAGCCTGAAGGTAGTAGTAAATCCTCTGACATCCAGTTAAAAATTTACTTTTTTTGTAGTTATACGTAGAGCTTTTATTATCAAGATTTCCCTTCTCCTGAAAACGTATTCAGAGAGCATACATTTCGAGCTCTTCTTATACAATCATTGCTTTCCACCAGACATAGATCCCATACAATATTATAGATTTAATACCATCATCATATTATCTCCATGACAGGTTAGTCCAAAAAACCTATCTATCATATGATATCCTGTTGTACTCCTAGGTCTAGTTATCAGTCATTGAGATTCATTTTTTGCAATTTAATCACATATACTTTTTAAAGGTAATTTTCAATTTGTATGCGACAAGCCAAAATAAATATTGATGATGTAAAAATATTTCCTTCAACACATTCTATTTATTACGACGTCTTTCACAATTTCAAAACAAATAAATAATAACACTCATTAATTTTGCATAGAAATAACAGGGTTGTTCAACAACACATGCTTTTGTTTTATTAAATATAACCCAAAACCTCACCACCTAGAACATGTTGAAAAAAATAAACAAGAGAAAAATAAACACTTACCAAATCGACTACTTCAAAACAAGCACCCAAATTATAAATTTTTTTAGTTGGTAACAGATTTTTTATAAAGGAAGGGCTACTTTCTCGCACTTGGTCTATTAATGAACCATAAAATTTTGAATTTTGTTTTAAATAATTTAATAAACGCATTTTTAATTTATTATTTGATAACTTTTTAAACTAAATGATTGAAATGTTCTATACATTACGTAAGTCTGTAAAGTAAATACATTTCAAGAGCGAAAGTCAACGCAAGTAACATTTGGCATTTCTGTTATCTTTTACATTTGTAAAAACAATAAGCAAAACCTCTGGTGGGTTTTCTTTTCAAACACAAAAATTGTCTTTTCTATTTATTTACACTTTTCTTTGGATAAACATGAAAATGTGTTTTTTAATTGTTACTACAAATATAGAAAATAAAATAATAATGGAATTGATTGATAGGGGAAATGCTTACTTTTGTGGTAAAAAAATCACTTATTATAATACATATTATAAAAATCAAACTTTGAGCTTAATCCGCCTTCTGTCTTTGTGTAGACTTGCCAAAGTAGGCCCGGTAAATATATAGAGCCAAGGCAAAATGCAGGGCTATGACAGCACCCACAGCTGAATAAATATTACTTTTGGTTTCAGTCAAAACGAAAAATCTATCCAAGATCGTCGCTTTTAAGCAAAAGAAGGTAACCACTGGCAGGAAAACAATTAGTGAACAATAAAACAATACTGTTTTGAAAGAACTATAATCATTGACATCCTAAAAAGAAAAAATGAAAACAAAATATTTGCCTGATTTTTCTTAGTTATTATTGTTATAACACAAAATACTTACATCCAATTTTTGCTTATTATGTTTGGCTTGTTTTGCTGCCTCCGAGGTATTGTTTTTATTTTTATTTGCCATTTTGTTAGTTTTTTTATTAAAAATTATGTATTATTTTTATCGTCTATAAATAATTTTATTAGTTTTCTCTTTTCGTTGAAATTTGTTGTTTTGCTGTTGTCAAAATTGACAATCCGGCAAAACGCATCACATGACAAATGTACTTGTATATGGAAATGGCAACGTTAACTTAACAGCTTTTGATAACAGAAAATTGTTATAGAGTTGTATTTCTTTTAGAATCAGTGTTCGGAAATAATTAAAAAACAACGATTTAATAAAATTTATTTTTCGGAAATTTTTTTTTGAGTTAAGAAAGTTCATCGTGCACTTCTTTTCTGCAACGAAGCTCTTTCTCGTATTTATTTTATTTTATTTATTAAATTCAGAGATTACAAGCCTAAAGGCCTACTTAATCTTATGGCGAAAGATAAAATTCCAAAATATACATCTAAAAAGATAAGAGATATTCATATAAAAACAGTTTATTTACTTAAAAAACCCCCCACTTCTGCACAAACATTAATAAATATTTTTGTATTACGTTACATATCTTAGAACTTTTTTTTACGTAACAGAACATTTTTATATTTAGAAATACTTCTTAGAAATACTGTGATAAATAAATAAATTTGCAACTGATCTCCTAAAATTACGTATATATAGAGTTACCGTACTCTGACTATTTTCTCAGGTGACGTAGTAATGGCAAATTGGAAAAAATACATAATATGCTAGTAAAAGAGGTAAGAAAAATGTTTGGTAAAAAATCGTGGTGAGTATAAGAAATCGTTTCAATAAACTTTTATTAAATAAAAAAGAAAATCTAAATTTGGTGCGATTTTTTTCAAATAGCGCATTTTTTTCTCCGTTGGTGCGTTGGAAATTTCAAAGTTGACAACGCTGGCAGCTATTAGTAGCAATTGAAGCGAAAGTATTGTATGCTATTGGGCATGCTGTAACTATACAAGGTGAGTGCAGTAGCACAACTGACTGGCTTTGTTTACAATTTAGTTATGTCAAAAGTAATACTTTTTCAAGTATTTTTGACAGTAGTACATTATTTTACACAAACAAAATGCCTGTTGTTTCTATATTGTGTTGTATTTGTTGCCGATTTGCACCATGGTATTGGGCCTTCAAGTATCGTTTAGTTCACTTTAGTGACTCGATTCGTGTGGAACGTTAAATACAACACAACGGAAAACTAGCAATTTGAGTTTGAATTTTTTTCTTTCTATTAAATAAAAATAAAAGAAACAGCCAGTGTAATAAAACAGAAAACTTAACATAAAAAACAGTGATTATTAAATAAAAACACAAAAGTAAAACTTAAAATTTATAACAACAGCACCAGCAAAGATCGAAGTAATTAAAGAAAGTAAATACAATTTAATTTAATATACCATATAGGTACCTACATACAAACGATATATTATTTGTTATATGTACATATCTATGGATGTACATACATATAACTTAACAAATACCTTCTACGTCATAATGTACAATTTTCTTTGTTTCATTAACTTTTTTGATGTTTTTCTATAGTAGACGAGTTTTTCTATTTAAGGGGAGAGTAATAGTTAAAAATAGATTTTGGAAAATTTATTTAAATATATTAATTTGCTTGTTGTATTATTTTTTGTTACAAGCAATACAATTTTTTTTCTTTCAATTTTTGTTTGTTTTTGTTTAGTCTAATTGGAAAAACATAAAATTTTATACCTAGTGCACATATATATACATACATACACACAGTTTTGTAATTAAAGCAAAGGCAACAAAAATATCAGCAGAAAAAATTCTGTTTATAACAACACCAAAAAGCAAAATACAAACAATAACAACTATGTATGGAGAGCAAAATAATAAACGTCGTAATTTGCAGAAATCAGCTGTCTATCCACAATACCAAAACTAAATGAAAAAAAAAACAACAAATACAATATAAACAAACACTAAATAAAGATTAGCAGGGTTACCAGTCGCTTACAGATTCTGTAAAGACAAGAGCAATTGATTGAAACAATGAATTATTAACAGTGGATGAAATATTTTAAGTTTTACTTAGTTTTTGTTAATTTTTTTTGGAAATAAATGAAATAAATTGAATTTATGGTGAAATAAGCACTGCTAATAAGTTTCTATAGCACGTTTCTTATGTTTTTAAAAATTAATCTTTATTTTTAGATTTTTATCGTTATTTATTTGCAAAATTCTCTTAATGGCTTGATTTTTTTAATTTTGCGATTACTTGCAATGCCAATTTAAGTCAGCTTGTAGTCCTTGATAATGAAATATATTAATATTATTATTCCTATATTCAATAGTTGACGATTTAGTAGTTAAAACGTTGACTTACTATTAAAGTTTTTCTAAAACTGTAAAAGAGTTGTTGCTTAATCATTGTCCAAAAACTTTAGATCATTATCCGCAATCCCCAGATCTCAATCCAATTCAGCAATTGTCCAATATCTAGACAAGGAAAAATTGGCAAATAAATATTTTTTACAAGCAAAGCCTGGAGGCAGTAATACAAGATGAAAGGAAAAAAATTTCCTTTGTTCACTATCCATGTTTTGAAAATTGTCAGCTGTGATAATGGCAAAACAAACAAAATATTAATTACAATGTTTTACATAATTTTAATATATCTGTTTACTTTATTTTGACGCGAAAAATCTGGTCTTTTTCATTTAAAATTTAATTATTTTTTTCATGTTTGTTATTTTTCTAGTTTTTGTTAATGAGTAATATGGTGTTCAGACTGAATTATGAAATATATTTTGTTATAAATTTGTACTTGTAATATATATAATAAAATATTTTTTAACAATATTAGGTGTTTACTTTATGTTGACGCTCACAGTAGTTCAGCATCAATCGTAAGTCATTATATAGTATTAATTTAACTTCAATCGTAGGTTTTTATATAGTTCAATTAAGCTTCAATCGTAGGTCTTTATATAGCTTAGTTTAGCTTTAATCATGGTTTTTAATTTAGTCTTACTTTAGCTTTAATCATGGTTTTTAATTTAGTCTTACTTTAGCTTTAGTCGTTACTATTAATTTAGTCTTAGTTAAGCTTTAATCGTGGCTCTTAGTTTAATCTTAGTTTGGTTTTAGTCTTGGCTGTTTATATAGTATTAGTTGAGCTTTAATCGTGACTCTTAATATAGACTAGGTTTATCTTAATCATAGCCTTTTAATAATCTTAGTTTAGTTTAAATCGTAGCTATTTTATAATCTTAGATTAGCTTTAAGTGCAGGTCTTTATATAGCTTTAGTCGTAGGTCTTTATATAGTTCAATTGTTATTTAAAATTAACACAATTAAATTAAACTAAGTATGTCGATAAAATGTACCAACAATTAACAATGATATCTGTAAAGTTTATTTATATGTATCTACTTCTCTAGAATAATTACGGTGTATACGGTTCGATGTCTATAAATTACATGAGTCATGCTGATCTACTTTTATGCGTGTATTCACCAATTGTGTACTACAGGTGTTATTTGATTGCATTTATGATGTTTTTGATAAAATAAAAATAAATCATATTTAATATACAGCGAAAAAGCAAATAATAAAAAAATGGGAACGTTCTATTGATAGTAAAATGTAAAAGTATTCAAACACAACAAATTTATAACAAATTTAAGAAATAATAAAATTATTCATCTATAAACAAGAAAACGCACATTGCGTTTTATTTTGAAAACCTGATTGAAAATTGTTATACTAAAAAAATTGTTTAATTTGTTATATGTTTAGCTGTGTATGAGAACTTTTGTGCTTAACAGTTACCTACGTACTTATATACCTTTTCAATTTATACACAATTTAATTAATTACTTTTTTCTGAATCTCTAGATTTATAAATCACCAAAACCAAACTAGCAAATTATTTTGCTCCATTTATTATTTGTAACACAAATTTCTCTATTATCTAAATATAATCATGTTTTTTTTACATTTGTTTTCTCTTTCTAGGTACCAATAATATAAAAATATATTTTTTGTAAAACTTGAGTGCTTAACCGTCCTATAGTTTAAAATAATTTATAAAATAATAATAGAAAATTTTACCATCATATCAAAGAAACACTGCTAAATTAGTTTAAAAAAACAACAGAAAATAGTGATAACTCAATAACTTATTTAAAAGATTTTACAATTTTTGTTAATAGTAATAAAAAGTTTTTAAATTAACACTACCAGTAAGCAAATAGCCAACTACCAGCAACTCCCAATTACAAAACAAAGAAAAGAACAGAAATATCATGCCGTTTATATCCAAAGATTGGCGCTCACCAGGTGAAGCTTGGGTCAAAACCGATGAGGGTTGGGAACGATTGAAAGTTCTTGAATGCGGTAAACGTAAACGGTAAGCAAAGGATTACATTGTTACGAAACTATATTTCAATTTAAATTTAACCGTTTTTAATAGGTAAAAAATTATACAACAGATATACAATTTGCATACAGCTTTTGTTTTTAAAACTTTAAATAAATAAGTTAATAAAAATTGATTTAATATGTTTACCAATTCAACTTAAATTTATTTAATAAAATAAGTCTAATTTGCAAAATTAACACTTTTAATTTGAACTGTTAATTTTAAATCATTGATATTTCTTTTTATTTCGGCTCGAGTTCATTAAATTTAATTTTTCATTAAATTATTTTTACATGTTACATGAAAATTATTATTAAAATTTATTGATAATTTTTCTTGGCTTAGGATTTGAACCTGGGTTGTTGGTTGAATTTGCATATGTTTCGAAAAACACCACTTTCTCTCATCAGAATTCTTTACGTTCTTACCCTCTGCACCACTGCGGCGCCCGCTAGCCTTCAGTCAAACATCAATCCTTTAACCAGTATCACTGGTGGTTCGAAATTTGCTGTAATTATCATTTTTTTTAAATTTATTTTACATGTTGCCTCCTTTTTCTTCAGTTTTTTGTATTAATGCATCAATTCCTACCTTCAGTAAAAATAATTTAATGAAAAATTAAATTTAATGAACTCGAGCCGAAATAAAAAGAAACACTTTTAAATTCGTTAATCAATATTAGAAACTGTATTACCGCCATTTTTACTGATTTGCCTTGCTACGGTATAAACACAATAACAATTAAAATGGCACCACTTTGTTTACAATGGTGATAATTTTCTGCTTAGAGACATAAAAATCAAATATTCTTTAATTTAAGCCCATATATTTTACAATTTAACTTACACAGTGGGGATTTTATTAAACATAAACAATTGATCAATTATTGTTGTTGTTTTTATTAAAAACTGTATTACCTAAATTTTTTACTGTTTTGTTCTACTATGGTATCAACACGATAACAACAAAAATGGCGCCGCTTTGTTGACAACTTAAAAATTAGTATCATTCTTCCTGTTTATGCCATAATTAATCGAATATTATTTGATTTTAGCCAATAAACTTTACAATTTGACCTACATACATTGCCCAAATTTTGTAATTCTTTATTATACCCTTCACCTTCATGAGAAGGTTGTCATTCCGTGTGTAATTTCCACAATATAATTTTCCGACCCTATAAAGTATATATATTCTGGATCCTTATAGATAGCGGAGTCGATTAAGCTATGCCCGTCTGTCTGGATATTGAAATCAATTTTCTGAAGTCCTTAGATATCTTCCGGATCCAAATCTTCAATAATTCTGTCAGACATGCTTTCGAGAAGTTTGCTATTTAAAATCAGCAAAATCGGTTTAGGCCAACCAGAGTTATGGACCAATATGTGAGACAACCTCCATAAAAATTTGATATTTTTTGAACATTTTATTGCAATATATACATATTTTGAAATTTTGTATACGTTGTTTGTATGATAGAAGAAGAAAGTGTGCGGAAAATAGTAAGAATCGGTCCATGATTTCTCATAGCCCCCATACAAATATATGTATCTATTCCCGAAATATGGCTTAATGCCTATAAAATTGCCTATAAAATTGGAATATCAAGACAAAATTCAGCAAAAATATGTGTTATACAAAAAGAAATCGCAAAACGAAATTTTTGTTAGTTCGGTCCATGTTTGACCATAGACCCCATATAAAGTCCACTTCCAAAATTCACTTAAATATGTATAAAACAGATAAATAATGGTAAACGGCTAAAATTTGACATAAATAATCTTTATAGGCAAATAAATTGTTGTACTAAATTTTATGGTGGTCGGCCCAGAATTGGTCATAGCTCCCATACAAGGACCACATCTGAAAAAGATATTTATCCCTATATATATTGTAAAATATATCGGTACCGACTCAAAACTTTACACAGATCATTTACATATATACAAAAATCATCCCACAAAATTTTGTGAATTTCGGTCTATTTTTAACCGTATGCCCCATATAAAGCCCTCTTCCGAAAATCACTTTAATACTCATAAATCTCTTATAAATAAGAGTACCAATCCAAAATTTTACACGGATCATTTACATACATTCCTAAATCAAACTGCTGGATTTTGAGAATATCGGTCCATATTTGACAATATCCCCCACATAAGGTCCACTCTCGAAATCCACGTTAATACTAATATTATGTCCTGTGATTCCTAGTAGGAACAAAGGGCCGTTATTATGTTGAAATTCGACGTGAAATATCCTCATATGCATGAAAATAACTGTTCCAAAATTTAAGAAGATTGGCCCATAATTTGTCATAGCTGCCATATAAGAACCATTTCCAAAAAACAAATAAATTCCGGTCAAAAAATATTTTTTTCGGATTTAATCCATATTCGGTCCATACTTTATAATCATGATATATATCGTTGGAAAGGTATTTTTAATACCTTTTATTTAATATATTACAAATTATCAGACACCCAGTAGTTCCCGAGATATAGGCCTATATATTTTCAACTTTACGGGTGAACATGGTGAAAATTAGACAAAATTTCAAAATATTTAACATAAATTATATTGGCCGTAAAATTGTCTTTCAAAAAATATATCAAATACTAATAAAATTTGCACTAAGACTGAATAGAACACACAGAATAAGGATATTCTAGTCCTATAACCAGTGTAGTTTTTGTATTTCTTATTACGTTTAGGTGGAGGATATTTAAGATTCGGCACAGCCGAATATAGCACTCTTACTTGTTTTTATTTTCCCACTGTGTTTAACAAACCCTTGACCTTTAAAGTAACCATAATTTAATAAAAAATTAATGTCAAATAGGATTATTCAATATTTGTATATATTTGATGCTTTATATATTAGTAAATTGTGGAACTGACATTCTATTTCTCTACTTCCTTGATTTTTATTAGCTTTTTTTCTTCTGTGTGTTACTGCTGCATAGTTTTGTATCAGGTTATTTCGTAGTTTCCATGACATTTTTTTTCTGTGGGTGCAGAAAATAAATTGTTTCATAATATAATAGTAGAGACAAACAAAAAACTATTTTTTTTTTCAACTTGCAAGTCTAATCAAATATATTTTTTATATAGTACCTATTTCTGGTTTTTATTTATGATGTCTTTTTTAAAATTGTTTTGCATTTTCGTATTTTTGTAAATGCCATTGTTTTCCGTATGAAATATTACTTCCATTTCCATTCCATTTAATTGAATTCAATCAACATTTACGTGTTCATGCTTGTACATGCAAAGACATGAGTTATACAGCATTACGACATAAATGCATAAATATTTTTAAAATGTGTAACTAACTTATAGTAGTAATATTATATTTTGAGGGTATTACATTTTTTTTTGGTACACGCCACTAATGCAATGTTTGTATTTTGAATGTATTACTGATATTAATAGATTATGCAATTTTTAAGTATTTTTTGATACATTTTAATAAACTACAGTTAAAAAACCATGATATATAGAAAATTTTTTGTATATCAATATTTATTAAATGTTTACTGTGTATAGTTGTACTTACCAGAAGTAATCTATTACAGAGTCAATTATGTCATAGTGTCTCCAAAAATATATCAAATATAGTTTTCAGTTCCCATCGCTTTGTTTGTTTACTTTGTTAGTTTAAACATCTCATATGATCAATTGTCACTTTAATAACCCTAGATAATTAATATTGTGGTAGTGTCCCCAAAAATCCCTCAAATATGGTTTTTAGTTATTTGATCTACTTCAATTTGTATATTTTTGACACTTGACACTAATAGGTACTTCAAATGAAAACAGAATGATCTAGTGTAGAATCCATAGTCACTTTAGAAACTCTAAGTAATGTAGTCAGTTTAGTGTTTACATATGTACTTGCCAAGTACAATCTATGGCAGAGTCAAACGCCATTTTAGTTAATTTGATTAAAATTTATATACATACTAGCGAACCCCTTGCACACTTAGTAGTGCAAAAAAGAAAGTTAAAAAATCAATTCGAATTCATTTGAATCAGTGATAAATTGCTTTTATTGTAATGCTCTGTGGTAAAAAACATTTGTTGTTTTTCCGATGGTTTGCCAACGCTCGAACAGGCTATAACAACTGTCCATGTGAGAAAACTAAACACTCTAAATTCACTCCACAAATTCCTAAGGCGCAAGGCCAAGCAAACCCAAGGCGAACAGGAAACTGAAGTCGTTTGAATTCAAATGACATATCAGACGGAATCATTGGGATGCGTAGAATGAATACATCTTCGCCGTTGAATTTCCAGTTAAAATAGTTCAATTATCAATTACATAAGCCATCAACTTTTTAATAGCAAGTCTTGTACCATTACACAAACAGGGTTGATTAATATTGCACATTTGAGTTACATACAAAGTATATTTGCAAAAATTGATAGCATTGATCAGGAAAGGGTAACAATGAACCAAGTCGATGGTAAAATTGGCCTTGAATCTATTGAAGATTGAAATTTTCACAATAGTACGTTTCACGATCATCTAAATAAACATAAAAATAAACAAAAGTACCTTGAATGTTGGCATAACATTGTCCCGAATAATATTTGTCGCTCTAAATGAAGTCATTTGAAATCCGGAGTTATACGCTTGTATGTTTGCCAGAAAATGCTTTGAAATTGGTTTGTCCGTTTAAACAACACAATCCTGCTACCTCATGGTTAAAGTTGCAATGACTGCAAACAGTAGTCATTGGTCCAATTGAAACCTTGCCATCAGAAACGTATTCAAAGGTTGCATCATTGAATACAGAAAGCTCTAAGGTACGTCGCACATACGGACGTGGAGCTGGACTTCGCAGAGCTCTACCACGGGCCATACCATTTCGAGCATTCAAGGCATTATTTGCACGCTGTTCCTTACTTTGAGATGCTTTAGATCCCGCAACATTTCTAGCATTACGTGATTAACGTCGCAAATTACTGCGCGTACGTACCATTTTGTATTAAAAAATTTGGCCACACCAATTAAATATGAAGTAATTGAGATTTTATTTATTCGCGAAATTCAATAATTGAGACACATATGTATGTTAGTTGAATAATGCAATTATATTATTGAGAATATAAATATGTAGATCAGCTGATCATAAAATGTCAGTCATAGCATGCACTCAAAAGCTAGTAACCTTGGAGAAAAAGTCCGTTACATGTATATATTAGATGTTTGATTTAATGTTTAAAATAACCGTTAAGTTAACGTATAAGAAAGCTTATTGCTGTGCATAATGTATTTAAATATTTAAGTTTTTAGTGATGTGTGTATGTAATATATTTCATAGATCTGCGAAGTTGTGATTTACAATAGCTAATTATATAAATTAAATTAATGGTTTGACTAAAATTAAATTGTAACGAATTTAAAAACGAATTGTTTTTAATAAGTTTTTCAAATATTCAAATATTAACTCAAATATTTTCAAATATTTCGAAATGAATGCTGTGTTCACTAAAATGCCTATAACTCATGAACTAATACACATACAGAGACCGTGGTATTGACGTCACCTTTCATACAAACTTTGCAGAAACAAAATCGGTTCCACGCATTCCAAAGAACATCTATTACTAACACAATGCAACTTATTTATAATTTACAATTTTTATACGAAAAAAAAGAAGTCTATTGATTATTTTAGTGATTCTCCACTTTAGTAACCCTAAGTAACCTACATAGTAGTTAATTTATAGTTTTACTTACCAGATTCAGAGAGTCAATTACAAATGTCATGGTGTAATTCCTGTGTTTTTTTAGTTACTAAATATTAAAATTCACACAGTCTGTCAGTTATTTTCTAGAATCAAACAAAACCATAGTAAAATTAATTTTTAATTCGTTGCTTTAATGCAAAGTTATATTCTTCACACTTCAAAATCATGGCATGCGATACAGATAAAAGAAATAGAAGACAAAGAAGTCGTTAAAACTACAGAAAATTAACTTTATGGTTCGATGAATATACACAATTTACTAAATTTACTGTTTACTATAGATTAAAAGTAAAGTGCAGCAAAAAGTAGGAAAATTAAACTCGAATAAAATATTAGTGTGCAAAACCCAGACAAGTTGGCACATAACCGACTAGTTTACAGGGAATTAAAGAAATACAGACTAGAAAGAATTCTTAAAAAAAAATTAAACGACTGCGACTGGAAAACGATTGAATTTACTTGAAAAGTTTGACTTAAATTTGAGTCATTCAATAATAATTTTTGCTTAGTTACTATTGAACCGATTAACATTTGAACAATTGAAAATGTACAACACTGAAATTACATTAACGGCTCAAGTTTTAAAAATTTATAAAAATCAAAAATAAAGCAATTTGCAAACAATTGCAATTAACTTTAAGAGCCGTTTGTTGTTTGTATGTGTTTGTTAGTAATAAATTTACACAATTTCTTTGCACAATCTAAGTTAATTATTAGTTATACCTATAAAACAATTGTTTTAAATTATAAAAATATATACATACATACATATGCATATACACAATTTACAAGGGTGATCAAATTAATTAAGCAATTTTTTAAATAAGAAAGCGTAAATTTAGTGTTTTAGGCAATTAATTAAACAAAAAACAAGTAAGAGATTATATTAGGCTGTGCCACCTATGTATATAGTCCCAATTTACACGAAGCAATTCTTTAAGATTAGCTTAAAGACATTGTGGTGAAGTAAAGATAAGAGAAGTACACACTTGATTGTACCAGCAATTCTTCTTACTCTCTTGATTGTATTACATATGTGTATGCAAATGTGTGTATACTCTCAAATAAAAATATGAGTGATTTAATTGCTGTGCTGAACACCGCTGTCTGAACACCGAAGAAATTTCAAGGAAAAAAATTGTATCAATCTTTTCCATAAAAATTGTTTCTTGTAAATTGGACCAGTAGTGGGATGCAACATCAAGTATGCATAGTTGAATTAAATTTGTGTTATTTTATTTTTTGGATCCCTTATATGGGATCTATTATATCTTACGTGATGATCGTTATAAAATACTTTACTGTGTTTGAGTCTTATGGTGAATTTCATAACTCAATAACGACATTTTCATCTCAATAACGAAATATTTAGAGTTTTTTTTTGGGTTATTCTCGGAAATGGACCTTATATGGGAATTGTAGCCAATTATGGACTTACCTTCACAAAACGCAATAGTAAAATTTTTACTTACATATGTATATCTGATTGGTGAATAATTTCAGTTTGATAAGATATTTACGAAAGACCAATTATGAGCCGATCACCATAAAATTGGTTACTATGATTTATATTTATATTATATTATTATATTACTTCTGTAGAATTTCAACTTGATAATGATGTTTATAAGAGATTTACAGTCCACTACTAGAGTTGCACAACTTTTGTGGATTTTAAGCAAATTTGGACTATAACCAATTTATATAAGCAATTTTATGGATTATATCTGCAAGTAAATATGACAGTTTGGTATGTGGAATCAAAAAATTTTCGGAAGAGGACTTTATATGGCTATGGTCAAATATGAGCCGATCATATCATAAATCGGCATGATGATTTATATGCACATGTGGATTATTTATGTCGAATTTCATTTTGATATTTATGCTCATTTAAGAGATTTTCGGAAATATACTTTATATGGGGGCCATGGTGAAATATATATACATATATTTATATCTGTCGAATTTCAACTTGATAGTGATTTTTATAAGACATTTATGAACATTTAAGTTATTTTTAGAAGTGGACTTTATATGGGAGTTATGGTCAAACCGATTCAAATAAAAACCCGTTTTGTGATTTATTTTTACGTTAAACTAATATTTACTGAATTTTGTATGGATACTGGTTTCATAAAGGCATTTATGCACAATAGAGCCATATTTCAGGAAGACATTTATATGGGGGCCA
The DNA here is from genome assembly GCA_916048285.2 of Bellardia pandia. Lineage (NCBI taxonomy): Eukaryota > Metazoa > Arthropoda > Insecta > Diptera > Calliphoridae > Bellardia > Bellardia pandia. The sequence goes on along the minus strand of OU696531.1, from coordinate 91,305,629 downwards.
TGAGAAATCGTCGACGATTCTTACCATTTTGAACAGGACTTGTTCCTCTGCAATAAAAATAATGTGTGCTATATTTGATCATATTATCTGCATTATATTTGAAATAAATAGCAAAAAAAATATCTGAAAATATTGAAGTTGTCTGAAACTCTAATTTGCCCATTTTCAGTACTAAAAATAAATAATAAAATATAAAAAAAATGTTTGGGAGTAATTTCACTGCTCTAAGTTTTTTTTTAATCTCTATTGTGCCTTTAACAGACGATATTTAGCCTTTTCTGATAGAGTCTTATAAGTCTGAATAATCGCCTCAAATGGTTAATATCGGCCGTTTTTATCTCCCGAATAAATTCTTAAATATTAGCTTCCAAAACGTCAACCGTTGCGGGCTTGTCCCTATAAGCCTTAACATAACCCCTAAAAAATTGACTAAATGCGTTAAATCGCTCGATCTTGATCGTATGCCCACTCAACTACCAAATTTTTCTTTAGTAATAGAAATTTAAAATGAATTCTAGTTAAGTATCATCACTAATATTATTAGCAGTATTAGCTGTAATTTAATTTGTAGCACAAACCTTAATAAAAGTTAATGTAAATTATTCATTGTTTCAAATGGAAAATTTCAAAAGCTTTTTTTTTAATAGCTACACTTTCATCATTTTAAGTGTCAATCAGAGAGAGCAAGCATCATTATTATTTAATTTAATGAAATGTCAAAAGCTACATGTAACGTTCTATAAATACAATTCTTAAAATGTTCAATGTTCCATTGGCTCTGGGTGTATTTAAGTATACTTTAACATACATATGTACATAAATGTGACAATTTTGCCTTTTGTAAATTATGGAAAAGTATTTCCTGCATACATTTTTGTTCAAAAATAGACTTTCATCATTACGAAAGACGGAATCAATTTAAATGTGTGAATACAACGCTAAACTAAAGCATCATTATCCACAAAAAATACAAATTAAACAAATTTAAACCACAAAAACATATGAGTATGTATTTTTTTCTATTTTTATTACAATAGTTTTTACACATTCGAATTGTATGCATGTAATTGGGATGTATGTATTTAAAAGAAACAACACAAAAAAACACAAGTGTTTCTTATCAATACAAAAGAAACTTTGTTAAATGAACTTTAAAAAAAACACGTGCATTTTGAAATTATAAATGCTTATCTTAAGGGGCATCAGCAACAAATATTTCTTTAGTTTTATATTTTAAACTTAAAGAATATTTCACTTTACATATGTATACCTAGTTGAGAATATTGTGAAATTGTGAAATTGTTGCCCCAATTTTTTGGTTTTACTGTCTAGTATCAATAATAAACTTCCCTATTGCTGTTGTGATTTTTAGATCTGTTTTGGTTTGAACAACTATAACTTTTGACCATAATTTTATATGACCTAGTTTTTACTATTTGTACGGTACATACACAAAACTTTATATTATTTTCTACGAAAGTTTATTATATACATACCATCGTACATATGTACATAAGTATGTAAATAAGTAGATATACTGACACCAACAAGTATATACAAAAACACTGTGGAGTTGCACTATATGTACATATATAAAACAGACCTTGAAGGAGTGTTTTGCACGAAAGTATTTATTCGATAGTTAACTACAGTCTTTCAAAATCTGCCCCGATCATATTCCTTCTTATCTAGTTTTCGGTTATATCTACCAACTGAAAACTGAAATATCGAATTAAGATTCATCAATAGATTTTTTACTTTTCTTTATTTATTGTACCTTATTACTTTACTTTTCTTTATCTATTGTACCTAAAAAACGAACTAACAATAAGTGTTTCAAATCTTATATCTACCTAGCTGTACCCTGCGCGCGTTGCTACGCTACTAATTAAAATAAATTTGAAAGAAAGACATTGCTCATTTTGATAAACTGTGAAATTGCTGTTGGGTACACAATATTTTTTGTTTTTCCTTCCGGTGCGTAAACGAATAAATCAGAAGGTTTTCCGACGCGTGAACAGGCAACATAAAGCTGCCCATGTGAGAAGCATGGATTCTCCAAATTTAATCCACGCACTTGCAACGATTGTCCTTGCGCTTTGTTGATACTAATTGCGAAAGCAAGTCGCACTGGGAACTGCAAACGTTTGAATTCGAATGGCAAGAATTTGCAAAATTAGGTATTAATTTTGGTTTTTAGAAAGTGGTGAGCAAAAAAGTTCTTCAATTTTCATAATAATGTTGAATTCAAAATGTATAATATTATTTGAAAGTATATGTATGTACCATGCGCGCGTTGCTACGCCAATTAAAATTTAAAATAAAGACATTACGCAAATATTCAATTCATTTTGAATAATATTATTGATTTTTCTCATTTTGAAAAAAAAGTAGGCGGTTGAAAGAAGTATTCTTAGTCATGCTGGAGTCTTAGTTATATTCCGTCAAATTTTTAGTAAGATCGGTCCAGCAGTCTGGCCTTCCCGGCAGCCGTTGTCCTGCAAGAGATGAGACGTGAAAAGGGGCGTGGAGTATGAATCTTAATGTTTAGCTCACCCAGAGTAACATGTGTATTCAATTTGAAGTAAATATGTTAAAATCCGAGTATAATCAATTACACATTTAAAGAAAGTAGGAGTGGTCGAAAGAAATAAGAAGCTTTGGCACATAAAATTTTTTTTTACCTCGCCTTCAGTAAGATGTGTACACAAATTGTTTGAAGTAAATCTGTAAATGCAGAAGAAATTAATCAATTTATAAAAGTAGGCGTTAGAGTAGGCGTGGTCGTACCAACTGAGAAACCTTCCCTTCCCTTCATACACAACAACTTTGCCGAAGATCATCACATGATCAAATGCATAGTTTACGATTCTATAAAGGACATACATACAAAAATTAATTTTTTGAGATGAAGTGTGAAAGTGGGCGTGGCACATAAAATTTTTATTTTTACCTCGCCTTCAGTAAGATGTGGATACAATTTGTATGAAGTAAATCTGTAAAAACCCATGCAGAAGCAATTAATCAATTAAAAAAGTGGGCGTTAGAGTAGGCGTGGTCGTACCAACTGCCTATAAGTACTCAATTGCATTTATCTAGTACTCCTATAGTTATATACGAGTGAAAATTTTGCCACCGTCATACAACTCTGGTAAAAAAAAACAATAATAGTTTATCCTATATACATGTACATACATATAAATATAGTAAATATATGTATGTTTGCATGTTTGTATATAGGAAACTCACTATAGAAACCTTCACCTCATTTTCTTCAATGTTTTTTTCTCTCTCTCTTTGTCTCTTATTGTTGTTTTTTAAATGCATTTATTTTCGCCATTTGTCATGTACTACACAATTGTAGCTGTATTACCGTTATGTATAGAAGAGAATTAATTGTCCTTTTTTCATTTAGTTTTGCTTACAACAGCATCCAAATAATTATTTATAACAAATTGTTGCATAAAACATACAAAAATATGCACAAAAAAGTCAGCTGATTGAACAATGTCCTTTTTTCTATTGTTTTTGCTGCAAACATGTGCATGTGTCAAATATTTTGTATGTATTTATTTTTACTTAAGTTTTTTGTGTGTAAGTATACATAAATAGCTTAAAGGGTTGTAAAACTAAGATAAATGTTTAACTTTTAAATTTAGTTTGTGTGTGTGGCTGTGTACAAAGTATAGGTGTAATTAATTGCAAATTGTTAAGTTATCTAAGGTAAACTGGGGTACATATTTTTTTAATGTTTTAAAATTACGAGCACAGTGGTGGCAAACAGAGAAAAAAATGTTAATTTTTATAGTGTAATTAATAAAATATTTTAAAAGTGATTAGTAGGACACACTCCTAAAATGTTTATATTTTTGTTTAAAAATATTCAAATGCACATAGGTATGAATAATAAATAGCTTTCCTCAAAAAACAAAATAATATTTAATTTCAAACACAATTTTCACAACGTTTTTTTTTACTTAAATGAAACAAAAGTTTAAAAATTGGAAAAGCACTTTAATGACAATGATATGAAAAAATGGATTGGGTAGGATTTGATAAACATTAAAAATAACATATGCTAGACACTAATTGTTTTAAATCTGCATACAATTTAATTGAAATATTTGATAATGATTTGAAATCAAATCTAAATATCTAAAAATGTCAAATGTTTGAGTAGTCTTAAAAAAAACAGAACAATATTAGACTTCAAAATTAATAATGAAAATAATATTTTTTAAAATATTTTTTTTTAAGTCAATAGAATTAAAATGTTTGAGTATGATTTCAAATCAAACTCGGAAGTTACCAATGTCAAACGTTTGTGAACGATTTGATAAAGACTAAGGAAGAAGGGCATTATCATTAAAAAGATGATAGGAAAAGCGTGTTATTTGACTTCATTTAAATTGTTTTTATTTATTTGAATAATTCGATTAACTTTAAATAGGTACATACGTGATCGAATTATTCAAACAAGTTAAAATGTGTTATTCGAATTATTCGTTTTATTCGAAGAAAATAAATATCGAATAACTTTAATACCCTTTAACATACACATGTATTTATTTACAATGACAGTGAACTTTAAACATTTTAATTGATTTGACATCCTTTGATTTTTTATTATCCCTTTTGGTTAAGCATCTTCATATTGGCATTCTCATTTGCCACGACATTATGAAAATCTAGATTTTATTTTTGCAACGTCCAATAGCCACCAAAGCAGCACCACAGCCTGTACCCGCTTCCGACATTACCAAATCAAAATTGTGTTCAGATTTAACAAGTTTTCGAAGTTTCTGCACCAAGTATTTTTCATAATGGGAATGACATCAAATAACATTCCCATCAATACCAACAGTGGCGAAAGGATCTCCTATGCGATCAATTAAATAAGTTAATGTGGCTGCCACCAAATCAGCTGATCGGCGAGAAACGACTTCACAGATAAAGCGTACATAATCACAATCCATATTTGTGGGATTTCTTTAACCTAGATTAAGCAGAATTTCTAGGGTAATGAATTGGCAACTGGTGCATTCAGATTTAATATCAAATATATAGGAAGTTTTAAAAATATCAGTTATCTCTAGTTCGGAAGTTGTTATGCCTTGCAGAAGAGCTCCAGTTGTTATGCACTCCAAAAGCATAAGACGTACTAATGACCTTAGATATAGGCCAGCCATTATATTTTTCAAATGTACGTTTAGTTATAATTGAAACGTACATTGATCTTGGTTTGTGTAAAACCAGCATATAAATACAAAGTTAAATGTTTGAAAAATAATAATTGATAACAAATGTAATTTAAATCTGTCATCAAATCTTAGAGAATATTTGACAAAAAACATTATTTTCAAATGTTATTAAAGCATTCTCCAAACGTTTTCATTTGAGAAACATTTTGATTTAAAATCTTTCTCAGTTTGAGTTAAAACTTCTATGTTTACTAGAAGGTTTGAAATTAAATTTTCAAACGTTTAACTGACTTTTTCAGATCCACATCAAATTTAATTGAAATACTTGAGAATAATTTAAGATGTTAAACGTTTGATAAACATTTGCGTATAATAGCTTTCTTTACAAATAGAATAGAATAACATTTGATATTTGATATTGAGAAAATACAATCAAAGTCTATAATAAAAACAATTTGATTACTAGAAGATTTTAACTTAAATAAAGTCAGGAGTTATATGTACTGTGAGCGTAAAAATAAAGTCAACACTACGTATTATTAAAAGAAAAACTTGATTATATTAATACAAATAATATTTTATTAAAAAATAATATTGAATTTTTATATAGTAACTAGCTAAACCCGGTGTGCTTTGCTACCCCCCCCCCCCTCGTCATAAAATAAAATAAAACGTATTTATATATTTACAAACATTTATTTATTTAATTTTAATGTATTTATTGCAATGCTTTAGGCGAGACCATGCCCCTTTGTCCACTTACATAGTCAAGAATTTATTATTTCGTAAGAATATCCTATTGTGAAAATTTAATGACGATCGGTCCAGTAGTTAAGACTATATTACGATTTTTAATTTTCCTAAAAAGGGGCGTGGTCCCACCCACTTTTCTCCTGGTACGTATTCCTAATTATACCAATTCCATATGTACCACACATCATTGACGTAGGTCAAAAACTGCCCAAAATATGGCGATTTAAATTTGTGGGTTATATGGACGGTGCCACCCCCGTTTGTACAATCAAAACTTCATATAGTCTATTATTCCTTCCAGAGTCACAGTAACATGCTGTGAAAATTTCATCAAAATCATACATACATACATACATTGAATTTTATATATATAGATTTAAGTAGAATTTTTAAGTAGAATTGAATTCATAAAAAAAACAAAAGCGTATACAAATTTAATTGATTTATTGTTAAAATAAACATAAAACCGCGTCAAAATAAAATAAACAGTGTCATCACCCTTATGCAAAAAAACCCAGTCATTCCAAAAGTAGTGACAATTCTTTTAATTTTTCTTTGGTTGAATGGGAAATCAATTGAGACTCGGCAAATCATAATAGACTTAGATAGAATTTCGCAAAAAATATATAAACGTTCCTCAAAGTTTTTTAGAATAATATTCTTTGCACCGGTTAAAGTAAATTTGAGATAATTGGAGGCAAAAAGCACTCAAAAATATGACGAACCAAGAACGAAGCCTTTACTAATAAATATATCACCAAGGCGATAAAACATGGCGCCGGCTCAATAATGCTCTGGAGTTGCATTGCAGCATCAGGGGTCGGTAATCTTACATATATAGAATCTACAATGAAGAAGAAAGATTTTTCGACATTTAAAAAACAATGGGCCTACATTGTAGATAAATTAGAATTGGATTTTCCAACAGGACAATGATTCTAGCTAGGCATTCCTTCAAAACTGTTAAAGAGTTCGTGCTCAATCATTGTCCAAAAATTTTAGATCAACCTCAAAAGTCCCGAGAGCTCAATTTAATAGACGACCGGGGGGAATATCTGGACAAAAAAAAAAATAGGCTAAGAAATATTTCTTGCAAGTATAACCGAAACACTAATGCAGGATAAATGGAACAAAATTTCACCTGGGGCCAAATTACCGCATTCGTGATCGAATGAGCTATCGTATCGAAAAATCATTTCGATATCGAAATTATGATAAAATGTACTAATTTTCTTGCTCGATATCGAATGCCATAATCTCAAATAAGAAAATTACGATCAATTTTACTCGATATCGAATGCGGTAATTTGGCCCCTGATTTCAGTAAAAAACTCGTTGATTCTTTTATTTATAAATCTAGTAGTTTTTCGTTAAAATTTAATTATTTCCTTATTTTTCTAGTTTTTGTTAATAAGTCACAATTTACCCGAAGCAATTATTTAAGCTAAACTGATTAGCTTTTAGACATCGATTGTATCGATTGATTGTACTAGCAATTTGTGTTACTCTCTTAATCGTGTTACATACATATGTGTATACAAATTGTGTGTATACTGTCAAAATAAAATAAGAGCGATTTATAAGTGTAAATTGGGACTAAGTTATATATTGCTTAAATTAATAATGAATTATACAATATATTTTGTTTTAAATTTATAGTTGTAGTATATATAATAAAACATTTTTTTTAAACAACAGTAGGTGTTTACTTTATATTGACGCTTACAGTATATAGAGAAGTGTAGTAATAAAGAAAGCCTTTGTTACTAAATACATTCAAATTGTATTATTGCTTTAATAAATTTTTTAAAAACCCATCTTATTTTTTATTAAAACCAAAAAATTAATCAGCATCTACTCAATAATCCTTCAAATCCATAAATTAAATGTTTTTTATTTTGTATTACAAATAAGTGTACAAAAAATTTACTATTTATATATAAGTCTTAAGTAAAATCATGAAGAAAAAACCGCATGATAAAGATAAATCATTCAATGACATTATGTCAAGCCATCAAACGTTCATTTACCTTTTGGTTTATATATTTCTGTTCAACAAAGAAATCTTGTATCTTTTTTCTCTGCATACACAATATACATATAACTACAAAAGTCATGAGATACACAGAGAAATATTTGGAGTTTTCCTAGGCAATGGTTGACTGACTGGCTGACTGGCAAAACTAAAACTATAAGCATTTATGCAACCATTTGTAATTGTAATTATTCTTGTATGTGTGTGTGTTTTTGAAAATATAAACCCATAAATATTTTCAGTACATATGTACATGTTCATACGTACTAGCAAGAAGCTAAGGCATTAAACTGTATACACCAATACCTTACTTTGCGTCGGTTTTACGTTCCAAAATAAACACGACGCCAATTGAAACGACACAAATTGAATTAAGATTTTCTATAACAAACCGTGGGTTTTAGCTAGGGTTACAAAAATACTAAAGCTAGATCAAGGCATATTGAATACAAGGTAGTGTTGAAGACACAGCTGATTTTTTTTTTTGGTAGTTTTCTTATGTCAAACGTCGTTTATGTTTACAAGTTTCTAATTGTCAAAATTTTTTTATTTATTGTGTAAGGTATGTCTCTTTTAGGGAGCGATTGATAAGGAATGATCCTGACTTATACAAAAACTTTGTGCGAATGTCACCAGACGATTTTGATTATTTGCTTAATCTCGTCACCCCATCAATAGAAAAGGCTAATACTAATATGCGGGAATCTTTATGCCCCGGAAAACGCCTGGCAATTACTTTGAGATTTTTAGCGACTGGGGACAGTTACCAAAGTCTGATGTTCTTGTTTAAAAAATCAAGATCATCAATATGCTATATTGTACCTGAAGTCTGCGCTGCATTATATAAAGTATTAAAAAATGAATTTTTAAAGGTAAAACCTAATTTATTAAATAAAAAAACATATCAAAAATAATATCTATTGGTACAGATGCCAGCAACAGAAGAGGAATGGGAGAGTATTTCCCAAAGTATAAATAAAATGTGGAATTTTCCCAATTCAATCGGGGCATTAGATGGAAAACACATCAATATTATATGTAGCACCAGCACATGTATATGTGTATTGATATGGTTTTGAATCAAAAGAATGAACATGCTGTCAAATTATTTATTGTTATCAATATTGCCAGATGTGATTTTGATGCTCATTTACACGGCATCTATAAAATCTTCATAAGTTTTGATCAATAAATTTTGAAGAAATTTTGCTGTGAAAAGGTCGAACCCTATGTTCCTTTTGTTTTCTTTTTTTTTTGCATTATTATCAGCTACTTCAATAGTAAAAATGTTGATGCTATGATGACTGTGTCGTCGTCCATACTTATTAATTGTTTTTTTTTTATAATAATAAATTATTTCACAAAAGAAGCAAAACAGCTGATCAAATTCAATATTTTCAATATAAAAAGTTTACCAATAGTGTAAATAGCTTCAACAAATTTTGATCAAATTTTTATCAAAAGAAATATGATGAAAGAATATTTTGATCAAATTTTTGAAACGTGTAAATAGAACATCAAAATAAATTTTCAAAATTTTGATAAGACTTCAAAATACCTTCAATCGTGTAAATCTAGCTTAAGTCATCGGCTTTCTTTCACAAAAACTTGTTTGCTGAACACATTTTTTTCAACGTAAAATAAATTTCCTTGTAACAATTTTCTGTATTACTTCCACTGGCATTATCGTTTAATAATGCTTTACTTTTTATGTCATCCATCACCATTTTACTTAATGCGCAACTTGATCCAAATAGAAAGCAAGGACAACATTTCGATCATCAAAGCACTTTGTGTACGGGTCATCGTTTTAGCATCTAAGAATGTTGCAGATTTTCCAAAAATTTAAAAAAAAATTAAAGATTCGAAACGACGCAAATCGAGGTTTGGTGTACACACATTTTGCTGCTATTTTTAAATACGTATTTTCACATTTGTCGTTTATGAACTTTTCTTCGCCGGGCTTTTCAATAGTAAATTATTTAATTAAGTTTTTTTCAACAGGAAAATACCCTGGTATTTTAGCGCTTTGACATCTATAATGGGTTTTGTTTTTACAAAAATAAATACATTTTTATGACACGATTTATTTAGTAATCTTAATTACCTATACACCATGAAATTTACGGTATGGTTTATTTTTAGTTTCCATAATATTACCATTGATAGCATCGTCGGTATCCAATATACGTATTTTATAGAACGAACCTTTGAAAAGGAGAAATAATAGAAGATGGACTTTCGAAAATGTCAACGATAAAGTTGCTCAGAGCTATTAAAACTTTTTCATTATTAGCCTTCTTAGTGTGTTTCATCTTCATCACTTCATATTCATACTGATGTTATCTAAGGATTAAGACCACTGATATCTTTTAGGTCCTGAAATTACTTAACAATTTATTTGCAAAAGAAAATCACAATGTTCGGTCACGCTAGTTAATTCCTATTCCTAATAATACTTTTAATAGGCTTGTGCAACTACTGTCCCTTTTTTAAGTACATATTTATTATCTTTAATATGCCCCTTAAGTTCATCTCAGTGTTAAAGTAATTAGATTCACAACTTTTGAAAACACTTAATTACAGATTCCGTCCATCTTTCTCTCGCTGTTTTCTTTTTCTTTCTCTTATTTTTGCTACAAACTTTTTGCCAGTTACAACAAATCAAATAATTAAACTTAAATTGATACCAATTTGTAATTAAAACCAAAACCTTACAAAACAACCAACAAAAATAAAACCCAATTAAAAGAAAAATAAAAAAAATCCAGCAACAATATTGCATCATAATGATTACACATGCACCAACTGGCAGAAAGACAGACTCAATTGCAGCACAAGCCATCAAGGATAAATATTTGAAAAGAAGACATAAAACAACTACAACAACAAAAGCTAAAACTAATTTTACAAGGACACTGGACAGGCTGATGTGTTCTGCTGGTGTTGCTTTTGACAACAAACAAAAAAAAAAAAAAACAAACAACTAGAAGATAGATAAAAGAGAAATATCAAAATCAAACTCAAAACCAAAATAACCAACCAGCAAACACATGACCTTAGAAATATACAACACACATAGCTAGACATTTCAAACATTTAACATGTAATTAGGAATATTATAATGATGATGGGTGTTGGTCAAGAAAAGATGGGGTGAGGTTAGACTGTAACAATTTGCAAATTGATGGGAAATCAATTATTAGTTTAGAGCAGTGATTGTCACAAAAAAAAAGCTTACCATCTACGATTGAAGCTAAAGTAGAACTGTAGAAATACATACGATTAAAGCTAAACTAGGACTATATAGATAATTATCTACCTTTGTTGCTAAACTAAGACTGTAGGAAGACCAATGACTGAAGCTTAACTAAGACTGTAGGAAGCAATCGTTGGCCTTCGATTGAAGTCAAACTAAGACTGTAGGAACATCTATGATTGAAGCTTAGGTAAGACTCGGAAGACCTTTAAGTGAAGCTAAACATAGATTGTAGGAAGATCTACGATTGCTAAACTAAGACTGTGGAAGACCTATGATTGAAGCTAAACTAAGGAAGTAGGAAGACCAATGAATGAAGCTAAATTAAGACTGTAGGAAGAACCAAGATTGAATCTAAACTAAGACTGTAGGAAGATCTATAATTGAAGCTAAACTAAGACTGTAGGAAGACCTACGATTGTAGCTTAAGTAAGACTGTAGAAAGGAATCGTTGGCCTTCGATTGACGTCAAACTAAGACTGTAGGAACATCTATGAATGAAGCTACACTAAGACTGTAGGAAGAACCAATGCATGAAGCTTAACTAAGAGTGTAGGAACATCTATGATTGAAGGTAAACTAAGACTGTAGGAAGACCTGCGATTGAAGCTTAAGTAAGACTGTAGAAAGGAATCGTTGGTCTTCGATTGAAATCAAACTAAGACTGTAGCAAGACCTGCGATTGAAGCTTAGGTAAGACTTTAGGAAGACCTATAAATGAATCTAAACTAAGACTGTAGAAAGACCAATGAATGAAGCTAAACTAAGACTGTAGGAAGAACCCCGATTGAAACTAAACTAAGACGTAGGATGATCTACTATTGAAGCTAAACTAATATTCTATGCAGACCGCTTAAAGCTGAACTAAAATTAAAATTTCAGATTAGATTTTGACATGTTAAAATTTCAAAAATATATGAGAAAGTTAAATAGTGGGTGCATGTCAAAATGGGTGAAATTTTCCATTCGAAAACTTAATAAAACCATTTTAACTAAACACAATTTATTTTCCATATCTCATACATTTTCACAGCTGTTGTTAAATAAACTATTTAACTTTCTAAAAGTTTTCAACGTTTCCATAATTTTTCATTCTCTGTTTCAACTGACAGCCAGTAGTCAGTTAACTTTTTCAAGCTTAATGGCTTGAATAAAAATAATAATGGTTGCAAAGCAACAACAACAACATCACACACACATTTACTTATATAACTGTAATTGAAATTCCATTAAATAATTTATTTAACAATCGATTACATCTTGTTCACCTTAATTTTTTATTTCTTCTTTCAACATTGTATGTTTCTGCAATTTATATATGTATGTAGACTTCCATCCACTAACGAAGACAACTATGAAAGTGATGATAACAACGAGGAAACTATACCACCGCACTGCCACATTACCATTAGATGTACCAGGGAAATAGCCGGTTTTAATGGACTGGGTGAAGCCGTACGTCGCTTAGATTTCCGCAGTTCAGTACGCGACCGTCGACGTTTTCATTACATTTGCGCCTTGCTGCGGCTGCTGGTGGCACACAAAGGCATTGCCAATTTGTCGGGCAGTGCTCAGAAGCAATTGCTGCAAATGGTCGAAGAGGTGGCATCGCATGGTGAGTTGTTGTTTTTTCATCTTTAAAACCTGTTCGTGGCATTTTGCTTGATTTTAAAATTTATTTTTAAATGTTCATTTCCGGTGTGTTAAATTGTTTTTTTTTCGTTGTCGTTTTCTGTTTCAATTTTATGCAGTCAGTGATAGTCAACAACATTTAAATGTTTTACGTGGCCTGGCTGTGCAATTGCAGCATATTGTGTATCAGGAAAATCAAAAATGTTGGGGCAAACCATTGGGCAGTTCGAATTTATGGCAGGAACATGTTGAGACCATTAAACGTATACAGCAAGTAGCCAGTCAAATTGAAATAAGAGAGGTGGGTTTGTTTATATAGATATTTATTTTATTAATTATGGTGTTAATTATGTTTGTTCTGTTTTAGCCTGGTCCCGAAATACGTCCAAAATTGCACGATTTACCCGAAGAATGTATTAGAGAGATAATATTGCGCATTGGTGATCATAGAGATTTAGAGGTGAATAAAAACTATGTGAAATAATTGACCCACGATTGTAACTTGGACAATATAAACACCTACGATTGAAGCTTAATTTGTACAATAAAAAGAACTGCGATTGAACCTAAACTTGTTGAATAAAGACATATAGTTGAAGTTAAATTTGAACAATATAAACCCTTCGATTAAGGCTGAACTTGAACAATATAAAGGCCAATGATTGAAGCTTAATTTGTGCAATATAAAGAAATACGATTGAAGCTTAATTTGGAGAATATAGAGACCAACGACTGAGGCTGAACTCGGACAAATACTAAACTTGGACTTGAACTTAAGCCTACGATTGAAGCTTAATTTGTACTATATAAAGAACTACGATTGAAGCTAAACTTGGAGAATATAAAGATATTTGGTTGAAGTTAAATTTGAACAATATAATCCTTTCGATTGAGGCTGAACTTATACTATATATATACCTACGATTGAAGCTTAATTTGTACAATATTAAGACCTACGACTGAGGCTAAATTTGGAGTATAAATAGACCAACGATTGAAGCTAAATTAGGGCAATATAAAGACCTATAATTGGAGCTATACTTGGACAATATAAAGAACTACGATATAAACTAAACTTAAACCATATAGAGACCTAGAATTGATGCCAACCAACCTGAAACTATAAAAACACTTTATGTTACATTAACTTCTATTTTGTGTAAATACATTAGTTTTAATTTCTCTCCTCTCTTTCCCAACAATTTTATAGGCCTCCGCCGACGCCTGGAAAATCATGTCAAAACTGGTTAATGAACAGCGCATTTGGCGTGAATTGATACGTTTCCATTTCAATCAAAATCAAATCGATTCCATTTTAGTACTTAACAAAATGAAACACATGAACGATGTCAAGGACGGTAAGAAATTCTATCATCAATTGAGACGTACCTACGGTCTAAACGATGACTATCAATATGCCGAGATATTGTCATTATGTCGCTATTGTTGCTGCTTATTCTGGCCATCCGATGGTCATCCCTGTATTGTAGATCAAAGTCCCGACTATAAACAAAGACTAGAAGAGGCCGGTGGTCAATTGGCTCTAACGCAGCCAGTACCACCGGCACAATTTTTAAAATTTTTCTCATTGTAAATTTACAAGTTGTAGATTATAGTTACATATATATACACATACATATACTATATATATAAAAAAACAGAAACTCAAAACCAGAAAATTAAAAAACAAACGATTTTATTATTTAAAAGCTAATGGTGATAAAACAAAAATATATATTAAAAACGAAAAAATAAATAAACAAAGTTAAAACATTTAAAACAATATGAAAGAAAGTATGTTAAGAATGCGTTTAGAAAATAGATTTGTTTGACATTTTTAAATAGATGGGCTTGAGTTGAAGATCTAAACATAATTTTAGTAGTAACAGCTTAAAGTTTGAAACAACAAGACCGGAAAATAATTTTCATAGTTTTGTATGAAAAACATTTTAAACTTATTTGAAAACTGAGTGATTTTCATATAAATACTTAAAATTTATTTTCTAATTATGCTTTTTTGAGGCAGGTTATTAATTAATAATATTTTAGTTCTTAATTTTATTTAGTTTTGTCAAAGCCGCGCGTTTTCTTTACGTATATGTCAATGAAACTGAGATTTTTATACTTACAATAAAATTTCAAGACCTAGAAATGCATGTACTACCATTTGCTAAAAAAAGGACAGTGACGTAGTATGTTTAATACGGTCAGTTATTTCTTTTCATTGTAACAATCTAACCTGAGACGTTATTGTGTATTTCGATTCGAAAAGAAAATGTTTTGAAGTTGTATACTTTTTACATTGGGTGGTATTATTGATTCCGCACGGAAAGGAAAACTAAGCGAAAAGAAATATCGATCGATATGTAAAATATAAATATTCATTCCTGCGGCATGCAAAAAGGAAAAATACCGCAGCAACGGAATGAATAATTTCAAATTATACTTCCGCACAAAAAATTTCTTTCCGCAAGCTCGGCCCATTGTATTTTGAAAGCATTTGCTTTCGAATCGAAGTACACAATAATCCCCCTTGTATGTGTTCCTTGAGTCTAGCATGCGGCAGTATGAATGTACACTGATGCAATCTTTGAACTAATAATTTCACCTTGATATTTAAGAGTTTTTACACGAGAACATACCACGACTCTCTTGGCACTTGGTATAAGTTATATTTAATTTCGAAATATCGAAACCTATGGGTCAGCTACATGTTAAAGACTTTTGAATTTCTTTGCACGAATAGGAGCAAGAAGAAAAGCTATCTGAGTGTTTCTTAGTTTAAGTTTCTGAAAATATTCGCAAAGATTTCATTTCATTTTCATATTCCTTAGAAATGTTTTTCATTGTTAATAAAATTATTTCAAAATCCCACTGCTTTCTTTCAAAACCGAAAAAAATATGTGATGTTAATCTTGAACAAACAAATGTATATGTATGTATGTTTAGCAATAAGTATTGATTATATAAGATAAAGAAAACCAAAAAAAACCCCCGACCAGTTCGAAACTTAAAGAAATTACTAAAGCTTAGAAATGATAAAAATTATGATTATAATGATGATGTTAAAACAAGGAGCTCGTTAACTTTTAAGCCTCTAATGTTATACTATATTAATAATAAAATAAAACAGAAATAAAAACAAAAATATTTATAAACAAACATTAAATAAAAACTTCTAATATTTTGTGCTGAATTTTTAACAGATAAATTTAAAAAATCAACTATTTTTTAAATTTACATTATATAAATTCACTAACAAATCGTAGTTACGCCTCTTAAGATACAAAAACTTTAAACAAACCCCAAAAACTAACTAACTAAATTGTTATCTGAAATATACTATACAGTATTACTTGTTTTGAAATCTCTTGATTATTAAGTTTATTTTCTAGCATTTTAGAAACTAGTCTTAATACTGTGCTATCTTAAAACAGAACAGAAATATAGACATATAGACGATATATAACTCTTTAAAGAACTGGCTTTTAAGAAGAAAAAACAAAAAAAAAAAAAAAAAAACAGCCCAATCATGAATAAAAATTCCGCGGGAGCTTTTTTCCCTTTTCCCATTTTTCCTATTTAAATACAATGTTAAAAAATAAAAAGGGAAAAATCTCCCGCGGATTTTTTATTCATGATTGGGCTGAAAATCTAAATTAAACTAATAATTTAATGTTTATTCAAAATCAGAGAATTACAAATATATATAATAATATAAATTATTTATAGTATTTATGGATCTATTGTAAAACAGAAAACAAACGAAACATAAAAATTAATAAAAACAAATTGAAAATAAATTGATCTAAGATAGTTACGAGATTTAAAAGTGTTTTTATTTTATTAGTTTACACTAATACCCCGACTTGCGTCGTTAATTGGGACCGACCAAACGGGACGCAATGCGAAACAACGCAAATTGAATCACTTTTCTCCATATATTTGTATGGATTTTTCGTTAATTCGTTCCAGAAGAAAATTTTTAGAAAAGTTGAAAATTTTTACTATAAATAAATGTATGCATAGGTATATTTTTTAAAATTTATTGCAACAAAAAGATAACGTAAAGTAAAAAAATAAATTAAAGCCAATTCATACATGTAAAAAATCAACATAAACATATATTTGTGTTTGACCAAAACAAATAAAAAGGGAAATCCTCTTTCTATGCACAAAATGTAATAGAAAACGACGCAAAACGAAACATTAACGACGCAATTCGAAGCCACAATTATGTATTTTTTCGACGCAAAACGAAACATCACCGACGCAATTCGAAGCCACGCAACTTTTTTTTGATGACGCAAATCGAATCAACGCAAATCGGGTCGACGCAAATCGGGGTATTAGTGTATACTATAAATATTATTCTTATGTTGTAATTTCAATCGTTCAATATAAAACGTGATCCATTTCGAGGTTCCCTACTTTTTTAAAGAAAAAAAAAAAAACAGAAAATTCAAATTTAATGGGGAATGTTTATTATCATTTGAAAGAACATTCTTTGGCATTTATTTTTTGAAGATTATGTCTATCAAATGTTGGCCATTGCTACGTCGCTGATGGTCTATCCGTTGAGAGCAATTTTCTATGACTCGTTCGAGCATTTCGACTGATAACTGGCGAATGACACGCGTGATGTTTTCCTCCAAGGCCTGAATCGACCCTTTCTCTGAACTAAAAGAAATAAAATACACATGTAAGCGTATATCTTTTTAATATATGTAAATGGATTTTTGACAATTTTTTAAAAAAATGTGAAACTCGAGGTGAAGAAATATGATGCCAAAAAACTGTAAATCGAATCAAAAACAGATCGGCTCCAACCATATGAAATTTCATTACTTTCGGTCTTTTTAGCTTTAGCTTTTGTCAAAGTTTTACTTAATTCGTGGTTCCGATTTACCTTATTTCTAAGATCCTTATACATGGCTTTTATTCGTTTGTTGTTCCAGTTTACCGTCATTGTTAGGTATTTATAGAGTTCCAGTTCAAGCTTAGTTTGTTTAGTTTAAGTCAAAAACTTTTAGAATTATATACATACATATGCATGTCATAAATAGAAATCAATTTGATAATAAATATTCAACAAAATCGTTTATTAAACTTGGACAATAATTTAATTTTCTTCCGCTTTTCTCCCATTTACTGTCTAAACTTCTACGCAACATGCATATGACAAATCAATTTATTTATTCCCGAGAGCGTAGACGTTTCGGCCGCCAATGTATGTTTAGTGATCGCAAACAGAAAATGTTGAGCATTAATCCCAGCCAGAGATTGCGACTGCATTATATTCTACGCAACCCGGTAAATAACAGCACACAGCTTAGCGATCACAAAGCTTTAAGTGTAATGGAAACGGAAAATGTGGCATTTGGCGAGCATGGTATGCACCACTTTGAGGGTGGCTGGCCCAAAGAGGTCAACCTCAATGATGAGGAATCCACGTTAAGGCATAGAAAAAAGATTGAACGTGAAGACAACTGGGGCAGTCAGGTGTCCAATTTGATTTATCAATCGGGTGATGTGGTCGAAATAAATAATACCGTTAATATCTATCAAGAGTTTTTTGACGATTTTACGGCAGAATTGTGTGAGGATATTAAGGAACTATTTGAAGCTAGACAAAAAAATATATTTCACGACCCCGTAGTAGCTTTACCACGGCCCACAACTGTGATAGACTGGGCACCCAGTGATAAGAAAAGATTTTTGGTTTTACACACCAATATTCCTCTACAACGAGAGGATGATGAGGGAGGAAAAACCATAGCTAAAGATGATGGGTTGAAGGAATTCATACATAATAATTTCTATGTATGGGATTTGGAAAATCCTCTTAAACCCATGGTGGTGTTCAAATGTAATGAGGTGGTTTTGAAGACATTATTCTGCCCCAAAGATGATAATTGGTTGGTCGGTGGACTGTGGTCGGGCAAAGTTTGTGTGTGGGATGCTCGTGTCGGTGACATGCCAGTTAGTATTTGTCCCTTAGAGGCGGCCCACCGAGAAGCAGTGCCGGCTGTATGCTGGGTTCATTCAAAAACCAATACAGAATTTTATACGGGTTCTTATGATGGTTCCGTTAAGTTCTGGGATGGCCGTGATTTGGATATACCTTTACAAGAAATCTTATTGGATCCTTTACTGACCGATGAGCAGTCTAGGGATCGTGCTCAGGGTGTTACGGTTTTAGAATTTGAATATACCATACCGGTGCGTTTTATAGCGGGCAGTGATATGGGCACAGTTTTTGTGGGCAATCGGAAGGGTATGACACCCATGGAAACCTGGGCTGCCGGTAATTATCGCATATTTTGCGGCCCTATACGCACTATCGAGAGAAATCCTTTTTTTGTTAAGAATTTTTTAATAACGGGCGACTGGTGTGTTAAGGTTTGGTCGGAGGAATGCAAGAGCTCGCCCACTACTTTGTTGATGAAAAAGAAAAGTCAAATTCTTTGCGGCACTTGGAGTACCATGCGCTGTTCTCTGTTTGTTACGGGCGATACGAGTGGTGAATTGGATTTCTGGGATTTGCTGTTGCATCAACGTCGCCCTATATTTTCTTTGCGATTTTCCAGCCCCATTATTCATGCGAAATTCCGTAGTGATGGGGAATATTTGGCGGTTGGTTTGGCCAATGGAGATGTACAGCTGTTGGAATTGGATGAAGCTTTGAAGCATAGCACGAGCAAAGATAAGGCCCTGATAGCGGCGGTAAGTATGGATTAAGCTACATGCATAACTTAAAGAGAATGGTAAAACAGACATTGTAAGTTGTTTATTTTGGAAAATTCTGAAAAGTTGCTCCGTAATGGAGTTTGACGGAGAAATATTATGAGTGTAAACAAACTGTACCGTGGGTCTTTATTTAGTCTTAGATCTACGTATTGAGCAGGTTATCCTGAATCATAGGTCTTTATATGGTTCAGCTTTAGCTTCAATCGTAGGGGTTTATATTACCCAAGTTTAGCTTTAACTGTAGATCTTTATATTATCTTAGTGTAGCATCATTCGTCGGTCTTTATATTGTCCAATTTTGGCTTGAATCGTCTTTATATTGTCCTAGTTTAGCTTCAATTCTAAATCTTTATATTATCCAAGTTTAGCTTTAATTATAGGTCTTTATATTGCCCAAATTTAGCTCAAATGGTAGGCCTGTTTCGATTTGAGAGATGAGATTGTTGAGCAAATTTTCAAATGTGCAGCTTTAAGTCTCTTTCAAAGTTATGTTGTAAATCTTTTTGTCCTTTTATCAAACGAAAACAAATAAAATCCGTTTTTGTTGGAATTTAATGTATATTTGATTCCTTTCCAGATGTTTGAGCGTGAGCAATTGCGCTGTAAACTCTTGGAAGGCCGTGTTGAAGAGATGAAATTAAAACGGCGCACTATATCGGAACTAGAAAGAAAGATACTTTCAGAGCCGCAACCACAGTCAGTTGCAGCACCCTTAGACCCTGATAATCCTGAAGAGTTCTTGCAAATCATTTCTTCTGATCTAGAATTCAGAGATTGTATTAACAATTTTCAAGATCATGTAATAAAAGTGGAAAAGAAACGTCAAGAACGCCAGTATATCATGGAAATAACCGAATTCGAAATGGAGCTACAATTAGCAAATGAATATGAAAATATTGAGTCCGGCAATGATGAAAACAAAGATACCAAAAATTTATAATATATTACAAAAAAATGTATTGAGTTTAAATTGTTTCTAAAATGCTGAAATATATTTCGACAATTCTTCTATATTTATTCGTCTCATATCTACTATGATTACCACCAGTTTACGCCTCAGCATATTGGGTTTCTTAATCAAAAGTTTCACCTCAAAATGATTCATTAAATAGCTGCATTTTAACTGTTCCAACTCCGTTTCGTTTAACAAAAGATATTGTTGGGTATTTAGATTAAAAATTTTCTCAGCAGTTTTGTCTGTCAATCTGCTTTCCATTAGCGTACCCGTCTGATCACTTAGCTGTAGATTTATATTGAAAAAATATTCAAAATTTTGCTCCGAACAATGAAAGGACAGAGCCAGTTGACATTGTTCCATTTCGCAGAGTGTTTTATGCCAGCCTATTATACGATTACAGGATTTACTGGAATAGTTTGTAGGTTATGTTTTTATTATTATTAGTTTAAGGAAGTTTTAGAGTATTTACCATCTTTTGCTTAAAACAAAGTTGGGTAGATCCAAATTAATATGACTGATTAGGGCATAGAGCACGGCAGTAAATTGTTCATTGGTATCACTTAATTGACCCTCGGCTCGGGTATAGATTTGACGTACAGTCATTATGGTTTGTATTTGGTCAGCTAAAATAGAAATAATTTTAAATAACTGAAGATAATTTTCTTTTTTCTTTCCCCTCACGTTTTGGCAATGAATCTGAACTTTGTGGGGCTAACATTTCAAATGATGTGTTGGGCATTGACTCAGCATACTCCACTAACATTTGTGCCTCCTGGCCCATAGGATTTTCATAGATTAAACTACGGGATGTGAAGCTTAAAATACAGCCCTTATAGAACTCCGCATAGCTGACCTTAATGTCTATTAAATGAAGCACTGTTTTCAAAGGTTGCCACATTCGCTTAGCTCTTTCAATCCAATCTGGATGCCAAATGTTTAAAATCATGCCACTGTGTAGACTTTGATCAAACACCACCAACTCTAAACATTTACGTAACTTGCCGTCCTTAGCTGCCTTCAACTCACGTAAGGGTCGCAATAAACCCACTACGACCAGAAAGTCGGTGTGCATAGCATTTGTCTGGGCATCACGAAATGAATTTTTAACATCGGCCAAATTTAAGACTGAGTATAAAGGCTTGTGAGATACACGCCATAACTGTTTAACATCTTTATAGTTTTCCAAATCGTGGAAATTATGCTTCTCCATAAAACCCTGGCCATCGTTTAAAACCAAGCTAATAGGCAAAGTAGGCAAAGGTTGATATCTGGCCTGCTGCATATCAGGGCTGTCAATTTTAATATTATTTATTTTGGCACATATAACATCGACAATATCGGCAATTTGTATATTTTTATTATACTCCTCAATCTTTTCACGAGGACCCCAACATTTACAATTCACCACATGATGTTTAGAATCACGCAAAGTAAAATTCATGACACCTTTGTACAAGCTGTCATTTTTGGCCAGAAAAATATTGGGTTCTGTCTTGCTTAAAACCAAGGCCACAATTAAGGTATTTACATCTTCGCTATGTAAATCGCATAGTTTTTTAACAGTTAATTCAGAAAAATTTTCAGTTTTTTTATTAGACATTACGAATTTAGTAATTTTTAAATATTCTAACAGAAAGTTAAATGTAAACAACTGTTATTTTGTTGACAGTTGCTGCCATATCAGTAATTTGAAAAATTGTGCTGCCTTATCTTTTCTATCAAATATTTAACGGTTGTCATTGGCTACACTAAACAAAATTCTGGTATTGATTAAACAAATTTTCTCCTAAAAAGTAAACATTTTTTAAAATTTCTACTTTGTTATTATTTTGAAATGTCCTATATAGACTATACTTATAGAAAAGAACGCCGTTATTTTGGCTCACCCGTTTCTTTTGGCAACCGGGATGAGGTGATATTTTCCGAAAATTCCAATCGCGAATTGGTTAAGAATTACATTTTAAAAAATCCGGTAGATCGTGATACCCAATATGCCAATCAGATGTCTTTAAGTGAGGCCAATACCGAAAGAGCCACTTATAAACATGTAGGCATTACCCATAATGAGGGTGGTTGGCCCAAAGACATTAATATGCATGATCCCGAACAGACTGTGAGGTATAAAAGGAAAATTGAAAAAGATGAGAATTATATAACCCAGGTCATGAATTTGTGTAAGCCCATGGATCAGTATATTTACCAAAACAATGCTGTAAATATCTATGAAAACTATTTTGATGAATTAGAGCCAGCTCCCCTACCCGAACCCTGTCGTTCTAGAACGGTTAATGTCTATCGAGATCCCAACCCGATTAAAGTGCCCGTTACTCATTTGTCCTGGTCACCGGATGGTGGCATTAAAATGGCCGTTAGCCATTGTGATATGAAATTTCAGGGTGATAAAACCGGCCAAAAATGTAATTCCTATATATGGGAAGTGGAAAACCCCAATGAACCTTATTTAACTTTGGAGCCTAAGGTACCCTGTGTATGTTTGGAGTACAACCAAAAAGATCCCACCAGTTTGGTAAGTGGCATGTATAATGGCCAGGTGGCTGCTTGGGATACACGACATGGTAAGAATCCGGTAATGATTAGTGAAAGGGAGGTGTGTCATCGTGAGCCGGTGAACTCGGTTTTATGGAATAATTCTAAAAGTGGCACAGAGTTTTTTTCGGGTGGCTCAGATGGCCAGGTTTTATGGTGGGATACACGCAAATTGAATGAACCTTTAGATCGTTTGCTCATGGATCCGTTTAAAAGTGATGAACAGGATTTGTCGCGTTCATATGGGGTATCCGTTTTGGAATATGAGACCACCATACCGACAAGATTTATGGCGGGCACTGAAATGGGCATGTTGTTTGGCTGCAATCGCAAGGGCAAGACGCCGCTGGAAAAGATACAAATAAGGGTGAGTAAAAGGAACATACTTTTCATAATCATAATTTTTGAATTAATCAAAGTTTAATAAACAACATTTTAATACAAAATATTTAGAATAGAATTTCAAACTTTAACTGCATACTCAAATCCTTGAAAATATTAAAGAATAATTTATTAGGCAATTTTTTGTAAAATATATACATACATATGTATATTTTTCTAATTTCCCAGATGATGTGCCATCTTGGTCCAATTTATGCTATAATGCGTAATCCAGCTTTTGTTAAAAACTTTCTAACTGTAGGAGACTGGTGTGCCCGCATATGGTCTGAAGATTGCAGGGAAAGTTCAATAATCTGGACCAAAAGTAGCAGTGCAATGCTAACCGATGGAGCCTGGAGTTATACCAAGTATTTCCGTTAAGAATAATTTTTAACATAAAAATCTATTGTTGAATTGTTTCCCAGAGTCTCGCAATTCTTCATAACACGAATGGATGGTGTTTTGGACACCTGGGACTTATTGCAGCAACAAAATGAACCCGTTTTAACAGTCAAAGTATGTGATGAACCCTTGTATTGTGTGCGTACCAATGAAAATGGTAAATTTGTTAGTTGTGGCAGCAAATTGGGTGCCACATTTCTAATAGAGGTTTCCGAAAATATGGTGCATTCCAATAAGAATGATAAGCCTTTACTAACAGCAGTAAGTTGGAGATACTTTTTTATATAAATTAATGCATTTTTTGTCTTTTCTTTAGATGTTTGAAAGAGAAAATCGCCGCGAAAAGATTTTGGAAGCAAAATCACGTGAAATTAAGCTTAAAGTGAAGACGAATCAGGGCCAGGATCAGAGTGATCTGACCATGCTGAATGGTAAAGTCAATATAACACCATTTAAAAGTGCCTGCGAACAGGCTGAGGCGGAATATTTTGCAGCCGTTGAACAGGAACGCTTGAGACGTATACCCGGAAACAAGCGTAGGTGAACATTTGGATAGTTTGTTGACTTATTTAGTTGCTGTATAATAATTGTGTTGTTTTTTGTATTACAGAAGACTTGGACGAAACTGAAGTCTCAGAAGCGGATAGCAGTGTTAAAATTTAGAGTAAAATTTTTAAGTTATTTAGTTGTAAATAATTTGGAGGACGTAAAGTTAAAGAAGTAGTAATAAATTCAGTTTCCTTTCTGTTGTACACTTTTATATTCAACCTTTAATCTTTATGTAGTTCCATTTTAGTTTCAATGGTAGTAGTATTATTTTGGGATCCTAAGAAAAACACTTTGGTTAAGGGTTTCCTTTCAAAATTTATTTAAATTTTAAATATAAATAAACACAGAAAAAAGACAGAAAAACTTCTTCTTTTAATTAAAAAATAAAACAGTTAACGATAACACAGTGCATCGTAATATAGTGTTCCACAAGGCAGTTATAAATATAACTTAACATTTACCTTTTAAAAATTGTTTGTACAATCTGATTTATCAACAATACATAAAAAATATAATTTATAACCTTTATATTTTTAATTTTGAAACAATTAAACATTTTTTTTTTATATTTTCCCTGAATATTAAAAAACACTGTGTTATCTAGTACTAGATAATGAACGCTTTACCACACTGATATGTAAACAATCACTTTACAACATTATTTTCCAACAACGGCTTCGTTTTGTTGTCAGATTTTCTTTAATCTGTCATTCGTTTTATTTTTTCTTATAACATAGCCAGAAAAATGCAGTGCTAGTTGTTTTTTATAATTTAAATTATTTAAAATAGTTTATTTACAACGAAATATATACAAAACATAAATTTAATAACTGTTAATTAGAAATAATATAAAATATTTGTAAGAGATATAACATTGTACCCAAAAAATCTAAAAGAAAAATGTCTTCTGCATTGAGTTTGCCAAGAAATTTTTTCTTGAACAACAGCTGCCCTTTGTGATAAAGCTAAAAAAAAGAGAATAATTAAATTACTCTAAGAAAAAAGAGCAAGAAAATATTTACAAAAAAGAAACACCCTTTTTAAGCAATAATAAATAAACAAACGTCTTAACAAATATGGTGGTAATAAAATTTTGTAAATAAACATTTATAAACTAGACAAATTGTGTGGCTGATGAAAAGTATTATTAAATTTTATTTATTTGTTGGTTTCTTAATGATGTCATAAAAAAATTGTATGTGTGCTTGTATGTACTAAATTTATATTTTTTAAAAATTGTCGTTGGTGTCATCACTCAAGCTGGCTTGATAATCGCAGTTAATTAATATAAAAAAGATAAAAGGTAAGTGTTAGTTTTTTTAGGGTAATTTCTCTAATTTTTTTCTTTGTTGTGATGGCATTTTCATTTCCTTGGCTGCGTTTTTTCTTCTTCGTCTTTTACAATATGTATTTTATTTTAGTGTTGGTTAACGTTTTTATAGAGGTTTATTTACGTTTTAAAAAAACAGTGGTTCAGTTGAGAAAAATTGTATTTATGGTGGAAAAGAAGTTTGAATATTTTGGAATTTAATAGCGTATAAGGGAAAATATTTAGAACCAAGTTTGTTTTAGGAATAAAAGCTTAATTTTTTACGTTTTATAGGTACAGTGGTTACGTTTCGGAAAGATATATTGAAATTGTAAAATTTAAAATAATTGAAAGTACTTGCACCCGAGTCAGTTTTAGGAAAATAAATTTATTTTCTTTTAACTGATACTACAACTAGAAAGAAACTATGTACATAATTAATCTTGATTGCAGTCGTATATTTTTGAAGACCTTTGGAATAATATTAATTATTTGAGATAACAGTTATAATTAGCCACATAAATAT
Source organism: Bellardia pandia (assembly GCA_916048285.2). Lineage (NCBI taxonomy): Eukaryota > Metazoa > Arthropoda > Insecta > Diptera > Calliphoridae > Bellardia > Bellardia pandia. Next base: position 91,279,327 of record OU696531.1, on the reverse strand, counting down.
TCAAATATCTTTTGCAGAATTGATAAATTTGAAATTTTGTTTGAAACAATTTACTTTTTGTGTTTCTTTGTATAATTATACTTTTAATTTAAAATTGTGCTGTGTTTGAAAGTGAAATCATGAGTGTCAAAATTAAACAAACAATAAACAATTTTTTAAACAATATAATCAAGTTTTTTTTTTGACAATATATGTACATACATATGTGAACATTATTGTTAAAGCTGCTAGCTGCTGTGTATTTACGAATCTGAGCAAAACTTCCTTCCAACAAACAAAATTTTACGGTTATGGGTAAACAGTTTTGGCAACAAATTTATGGTTATGGCAACATATTCATCTATAAATATTCATGTTAAAAAGAATTTTTTATTTTCAAATATCTAAATATACAATAAATGCATGTAAATATTAAACTAACAACTCTAAATTATACAATTTAAAATAAATACCAACATATTTTTCACCCAAAGCTTAAATGCTTTTCATTATTTTATTTCTAGGGCCAAACACTGGGGATTTAATGAGACAAAGAGTCAAGGATGGGGGACAAAAAGCTGTTTATATTGAAAGTTAAATAAAATAACCCTGATTTAAGCTAATATTTTATAAACTTGTTCTTTTTTTTATAAAAAAAAGCCGAGACAGACTTTAAAACTTTTTTCACAAAATCCATGCATTTAAAAACAAATTTTAAAAAGGATTAAATAGGAAGTTCTGGTAAGGTTAAAACAAATATGGCTAGTAGTTTGCTAAATGAAGATGAAGATAGTGCCACACGTAATACACAGCAGCAACATCATAATAATAATAACAGCAATAACAATTTAAACGATACTTCATCAAATAACCCTGCTAATAACGATTCTACTGGCGGCAAAATGCAAGACAATGAGGCAAAATTGAAGAAACAAAATTTAGAGCAACGTAAACAAGAATTGGAAAAGTTACTCAATGAGAAAAGCTGGCTATTGCAACAGCTGCAAAAGCAGGAAAGCCAGATATTGAATGGCAACATTGAGTGTATGAATTTTAATGATGTCATACAAAATCTAGCCGTACAATATAAACAGGAACAGACCAGCAATAATTCTAATAACAGCGCCCTTACCGGGGATAGTGTTTCTACACTAAGTGGTGGCTGCTCTAGCCATTTGTCTACGGCAGAAGAGGCTATATTAAGACGTAAGCCCTTGACGGCCAAAGAAAATCATCAGCATTTAAACAATAACAATGTTTTGCATAGAAGGCAGTCAGAAATTTCTAATAGATCTTCAGAATATGACAATTATCCACAAAATGATAATCAATCCACACATTCAGATAGTGGCAGGGCAGCGGTAATGCATGGAGCTGCCCAAGCCACCCAGCAATATGCCGCCAAAGCAGCTCTAAAGAAAAGATCAGCCACGGTGGCGGGTACAACAGCCCAATCATCCACGAATCTACAAATGATAAGGCAGCAACATTTGGAACAGCAACAGCAACAATTGTATAAACAACAGCAGCAGCAACACTATCATCCCCAGCAGCATTTATTCAAGCATCATATCGAAAATCATCAAGTTCTAATGCCACACTTGCAATATGCCACTCAAAAGTTTTATTACACCACACTGCAGCCTCAGGCTAACATAAACACACAGCAGCAGCTACATACACAACAACAACAACAGCAACAGCTTTATGGACGTTATACACAAAATAAACAAATAGCCCAACAGCAGACTATGCATCATGTCCCCCACACACCACAAAATATATCACACCCCCAACAACAGCAGCTACTGCTCACACCACCCTCCGGCTCCAGCATAACAATCGACAATATATCCCTGTATTCTTTAAACTCCAATAATGTGGCCACTTTACACCGGCCAGCCCAGCAGCAGCAACCCATTATTGTACAATGTGATAAATACTATTTATCGCCCACTTCGCATCACGTCTCGCACAATGATGGCGGTGGTTTTATAAAATCATCACAAAACATTAAAGAATATCATTCACCCGTCAATTCGCCGCAACATTTTACAGTGCGCGATAAAAATCGGCAGCAAACATCACAAACTAATTTGGCGCAACGGGGAGCAACACCCGCTTTAGATATTATATCTCTAGCGCCTTCATATGTGTCGATGGAAACAATAGATTATTCAACATCGCCAGTGGCGTCTAATATGCGCTGGAGATCACAAAACAATTTACCGCCCTTAAACGCTGCATGCGCAACAGTGGGTGAAATAAAATCACAATCCAGCGATATGTTAAATAATAATCAATATTATAATACCGCCCTAAATCCACCACCACCACCTAACCCAACCACACTTGCAACCCAAAACCAAACTTTAGTACCACCGCCAAATGTAACCCAGGTTAAACCTTTTAAGCATTTAGATGATATGTCCATTAATTCTTACAGCTCGGAGACACAAAAGAAACTGAAACCCAAACAATGGCTAGAGTCCTCGTTAGACGGTCCTGTTATCAGGCAAACACCTGTTAACGAAGAGCCCTGCTCTTCCTCATTTTCCTCTAACAACAATAGTCAAAACAGAAACAAACTTTCTTCTCAATCTTTAAATACTAATCGTCATTATTCTATGTCTGCTGCTCAAACTAAAACTCAGCATCAACAAAATCCAACCACTAATAGTAACTCCTCCCCCCACAACAAACTAAGTCAATCTACTTCTTATTTAAATCAAATGGATTTTGCTAATGCTAATACCAACAACACATACACACCCTCTATATCCCAGGCTTACAATTTAGAATTGTCACCAGCAGCCGCCTCGGCTTATAAATATATAGCTGCGCCACAAAAACCTCCCGCTAGACCACCACCCTCTGCTTTGTATGTCAATACTTCTAATACAAATTTGGCTCATTCGGCCACCCCTACACCACCCTTGGCAGCTGCCTTATCACCCGATATACGCATAGAATCCCCAGTCAATATGACTGTGGTACAACCGGCCACTTTTCAACCTTACAAAGAGGTTACCAAGCCTTTCGAAATGTCCGATTTTTATAAATATTCAACAAAATTTCGTCAAAAGGAAAATAATAACAATAATAATAATGGGGAAAATTAAAGATTTCAGAAACAAAATCTGGTAATTTAATAAAGAAACTTTATGAATTAGATTCACAAGTTTCAGTTCTATATAAAATAGTAAACAATAATAAATGTGTTTACTTTTAATTGTCTAAATATTAATTAATTCAGTAAAGCAATATAATAACAATAACATTTATAGCCATGGTATAAATATACAAGGTGAGTTCAGAAGCTCAGCTGACTGACTTTGTTTACAATTTACTTATGTCAAAAGTAATACTTTTTCACGTGTTTTTGACAGTAGTGCATTATTTTACACAAACAAAATGCGTGTTGTTTCTGCATTGTGTTGTATTTGTTGCCGATTTGCACTCACCTTGTATAATTACACCATGTTTATAACTAAACAAACAATTTCAAAATGTTAAACTAGAATTTAACATTCATTTCAAAAACACAATAAATGCAATAATATAAATTGGAATTTTTAAAATTAAAAAAAAAAAAACAAACAAATCACCAAAACATTTTAAGAAACCAGTGATATTAAATGAAATATCATTTATTATAACAAGCAGATTTTAAAAGATTTTTCAAATTGCAAGGGTTTTATTAACAAATAACAGAAATTGCATTTCACTGAGATTTATAAATTTTATATTAGAATTTTATATTTATAACTAAATGTCTAACAAAATAATTTGTTTATTATTTGTAGTTTATATTAATTTTAATTAGCTTTTAATTTATATATAATTTAACGCATAATTAAACTAAAACTTAAAAACTTGACAATCAAATTGTTATTTAACAATAAAACTAAAAAAAACATTGTTATTTTTTATGTTTAATCATACAAAATTTTAAGTTAGAATACAAAATTGTTTTAAATAATTTTTTTAAGAAAAAGCAACACCAGTGTCTTAATTAAATCTAACTTAAAACTAATTAATGAAAATGTTTGAATAATGACTTAATCAAACCTTGCTTTTAAATCATAAATAAACGGAATTTATTTAATAAATATTAACAACAAACTATTGCCTTAATATAATGTTAGTTATACTAATTAACTAGAAAAACATAAAACATAAACAAAACAAAAAAAATATGTATTTGAAAATTTAATGCTCAAATTTATTGCCAAAATATTTCTTTCTTTCTTTACTTTCTTTTTGTAATATATTAGTAAATAAATTATAAATTTTATATACAACATTTTAAAGTTAATCTACAACTTTTTTTATAAACGCAGACATTACAATTTTTTTTTATATAAATAGCTAAATTTTTATAGTAAGTAGTAGTAGGTTCTACTATAAAATATTTAGGGGTTTTTTTTAACATTTATTTAATATAAAATAAACAAATAATAATAATTATTATTTTTATAATTATTTAAACAAAAACTGTATTTTTATTAAAGTTATATTTCATTTCATGCTTTGTGGTTTAATCAGAAGTTTAAGTGGTTTAATGTTTCAATAACAACCTTTCAGTGATAGACTACATTGATATTTTTGGATTTAGTTTTAATTAGTATAGCTTCCGACTGTTGTTGTTGTATCAGTTAAAACTGTTGCTAGTCCTGTGTCAGCTTAATCAGTTACATCATACCGATCTCATTTGTGCCAAATAAAAAATTGCAAATTCACTATTCTCATATTAATTTGACACCTGCAAAATACAAGGAAGAAATTGTGTCTATTTTTAAAAATACTATATATATTTAAATTTTTACAAATAAAAAATTCATGAATATAAATCGTCGTAATAATCGGTCCATATTTAACCGTAGCCGCCATACAAACTCCAATTTCGAAAATATTAACAGTGTACCTGGGGTCAAAGGCTTTATTTGGAGGACGTCTAACATACGATTTTCCATCAGATTGGCACAAGTTACACTTAGATTCGTCGCTCCAGAGAACAGTAAAGTGGATCTTTTCTGAGCATTTCTCTTGCAAACCTCAACCCCTTCATGGAATTTAAGCGTCTTCTTATTGCCCGTGTGGATATTTCTGAGCTTATTTGCTAAAGTGGTCTTTCGTGTTCTAGGTTTCCTACCTGGGGTTACAAACTCTTTATGTATTTTTGTACAAGTGAATTGCACCAAATACCATTTTTTTTTAGCAAGAAAACGTTTGTGCAAGAGCCGACATTCAAAAGTTTTTGCTCGAAACTAAACCGTATCAAAATTATTACAAGTTAATCTATTGTTTAACAAATTGTACTCACTTTTTCACTTATACTTAGAAAAGTTTAAAAGTTGAAGAAAAAAGCGCGTTTCTAATTACGTGGCCAGCAAAAAAAAAATGAAAGCAATATTTTTATATTTTATGTAATTTAACTTAGAACTCAACGTGTTGTGCATCGACAACAATGTTGATTGTTTACTCAATAAATAACGGTAAAAACAATTTACAGTGTAGGTCTTTAAAGAAGCTACACAACGATCAAAGCATCGTTTCTAATTATATGTCCACCACTTTATATGCGCATAAATTTCTCATAAACATCACTATCAAGTTGAAATACAATACAAATAATTTACATACTTATATGCAGAACGGTTTATAATAGGTAACAGCTCTCCTATGAGGACTACTTCCGAAAAACTCATTAACCTATATAAACATCCATATCGAACCGAAATTTTACATAGATCACTTATAGGTATGTACAAATTATACTATTGGCTTTTGCGAAAATTAGTCAATAATTAACCATGGACTCACATACAAGCTTCACTTCCGAGAATAACCACAGAGTATACGGAGAAGACATTTTTGACGTTTCAAAAAGCCAAAATCAGTTTCTTAGTAAATCGTTACACGCTGCAAAAATATAAACAAAAGACAGTTCCGAGAGAAAGAGATAAACTTAAAATTTGATTATCTGCCGTCTCGTGACATCTTCGTATACTTTGTGGTATAACTGGAATGTGCATAAAATTCTTGTAAATGTTGTTAATAAGAGAAATTTAAACAAAATAAACTTCAAGTAAATAGAAATTACGGTACAATATTTTATGACGATAGTTGAAAGCACTCGTGTAAGGGATCCGCAAAATAAAATAGCCAGTATAATTATCGTTAACGCTACAAATTGTAACAAAAATTTGTTTCAAGTATTAATAGATCACACTACAACCGAATATAAACTCTTATGCTTGGTTTTCACTATGTCAATTTGTTGTCAAATTGTCCAAATTGTTGGTAATTTCATAACAAATTGGACAATTTGACAACAAAACTGACATAGTGAAAACCAAGCATTACTTGTTTAAGTTCCAGTTAGTTTTCGTTTTATTGAGCTTTAAAAAAATGTACTGCATAAAATAAGCAGTGAGCCACTGTATGTATATACTTTTAGGGTAGGCATATTTCAAATTTCCAAAATTTATTTCAATTTCTGAAATATCACGATATTTATTGATAGATCGCGATCCATATTGCAGAATGGCCTAAAATATGAAACCCAGATCGCAGATCGTGGATCTCGTGATATTGAACGTGTAGCATTTTCAGTCAGTAAAAAGTGACAAATAATAATAATTGTGTACATTAAACTTAAGTGCGTATATTTTTTCCGATCCTACAACCACTTTTTGCTTAAAATTTTTCTTTCTACTTTTTTCTTCAACGAAAAAGCAAGCAAAATAGCTAAAAAGGCTTTCTTTTGGTTTTCTTGCGACATTGATAAACGACCCGCACAGCACAAAAATAACATAAATACTGACGCGATAAATATTGAACATGTAGCATACGCTCGTGATCCATCAATACTTTAAAATGGATCGCGATCTAAATATCACGATATTTATTGAACGTGTAGCAGTGCCCTAAGGAACAGTGTCTTTTTTCAAACCTACCTAAACTGAAACAGAATGTCGGCTTTCAATAATTATTCGGCGGTAAGGTTCAATAGCCTTTAAGCTGAATGCCGAAGCTCTCTAAGCCTGTGTGTTAAATTCAGTATTATATTGGTGACAAATGGGAGTTAGAATATTAATACTAATTAAATTCCTTAAAATTAAATAATATTTTATGTCTGTATTGTAATTATTTTGCCAAATATTCGGTAATTTTTCAGTAGTTTATTTATTTTTCTAATTTTCTCCAAAAATTTGTCCAAAAAGTCGTAAATAGTGCAATTATGACAATGATGATTTCATTTTCCGATTGATATTTGAGTAAAGGCACAATTTATGCATGTTTTTCATATCTGAAAATAAGTACGTACATTGTATATGTATTTATACAAATTTTTTTCGTGTTTGTTTTTTTTTTTTTTGATATTTTTAACAGAAATTTTCTGAAAATCTCTTTTTTTATTTTTCAACACTATGTCAAAGTGCTTTTGCTGGGCGTACAGTAAATGCCCACTCAATATAAGATGCTCCAAGAGGTTATATTTACACTCTTCCACTCTCTTCCAAAAGTGTATTTATATGTTTATGTCCCATTTTTTTTAGAAAAAATTCATTCGCACTTCTGGGTAAGGAATAGTAGCTGTAATGAAAACGATAAACTGCAGGCGTCTACAGTTGGGTGAAGATTTAAAAGATTTTAGGTTATAGCTGAACAACGATTTTTTTAAAGAGTTAACTGAGAACGTTAAGAAAGATAATACTTTTTAAAACATTTTATTTCTGTGGCATTTTTTATGGTGGATTCACCCAATTGATCCGAACAAAAGTTTTGTCCGGACAAACATTTTTTTACTGAACGTGTTTTGCAGTACGATTCACCCATTTCGAACGATTTTTCTGGAAAGTCTAAGCTGCCATATGTAAACAAAAGCTATTAGTTTTACCAGTGATAATATTGCGGCCATTGATTTATTTTGCTTTGGTTTTTAAGTGTCAAAAAACAAATATTAAATTATATTAAAACATTGTGTATATTTTTCAAAAACAATTTACAAAATTTTAAATTAATAATTCAATTTCACAAACACCACAGATAGAAATGTCACATATTGGCAACTCAGTCCAGAAAAAAATATAAAATTAAACCCATTAAAGCTGAGAATTGTTCGTAAAAAATATTTTCTCTCTCTCAAAAAGAGAGACGTCAAACTTCATATGAAAAAACTTTATCCGAACAAATATTTTGTTTGTTGGTGAATCCATCTTTAGAGCAATATATTTTGATAGAATTTCACAAAGTTGCTTTCTATTTTTTTTTTATTTTCTTTAACGCTTTGTCGCCTTTATTCTAATTGATCATCTCGCTTTAAAGGCACTTGCTGCTTTTCCATAAAATTATAAAAACAAATCATTTGGAATCCAAATTGCATTTATGAGTGCGTTTGAGTGTCTCTAAGATTTACTAGAAGACTAAACAAATTTGAGAGTTGAAAGATCTTCGAGCACAATTTTCTGTTCAAATGGCTGCATTTTCGTATTTTCTTTTTATATATTATATATTTTTCTAGATAGTCGATAAGTTTTTTTTTAAGTTTAGTTGCAATTGGCGCGTTATTTAGTTTAAACGTTCTTTCTTTGCTTTTTAAAAAAAGGAATTTTCAATTCCAAATTGCCTAAAAATGGAGCCGGAAAATTAAGAAATAAAAATTAAAAAAAAACTTAGTTTATAGTTTATATTAGTTTAGAAATATCCTCCTTAATTTCGTAAGCAAAGAAAAGTGTAAAATTCTGAAATAAATTCTTAAATAAATTACGTGAAAATTTGTTAATTATAACCTTAAAAAATACAATTGAAAAAGAAAAACCTAAAAAAAAATTCAAAAAAAAACAATTTAACAAAATTATGTATTTAAAAATCATTTTATTTCACTTATGTACAAATGTTTCTAATGTTGTTCTCATTTTAAATTAATTTTAAAAAAATTACGAAAAAACATTAGACAAATGTATAGACCTACAATGTTTGTGCTCATTTGGCTGCCCTTTTTACAAAGTCAACGTCACCATGTTTGAGAATTTTTAAATTCATTTAAATATGTATGTATATTTTATGTGCTTTGCGGCCTTATAAAAATACAATTTTTGTTTAAATTTTCACTGCACTTTTTTTGAAAATAGAATAATAAATTTAATTTTGTGTAAAATAAAAACATAAACAGACAACATTGCTCTCTTTTGTTAATATTTACTCTCCCCCACTCAATGCAATCCAATTACCTTCCACTTAATGAACCTAAGTGCGTTTGTGTATTGATCGACATAAATATATTAATGATAAATCGAATATAATGGATCTGTTTACTCTTTACGATTGGGTATGTATAAAATAATTGAAATATGTATTATTAAGTTATAAGTTTATTCTGATTTGTTTTTTTTTCGAAACAAGAATATTAAAAGAACTAATTCATTGCCTATGAATATAAAAGTTGGAATTTAGTTAAATTTATTAAATTTGGTGATCTTTAAACTTTCAAATTTGTTTAATCTTCCCGTAAATCTTAGAGACACCCAAACGCAATCACAAATATAAAAAAATTGTTTATATAATTAAAAAAGAACAATTAGTATTAAGGCGAAAAAGCGCTTAAAAACATTAATGTATAGAAGAATAACTAATGAAATTCGCTTAACGAATAACATCTTACATACTCCAAAATTTTTATACCAGGGCCCTATTCCACAAACAATTTATGAACTTTTCGATGCGTACTTATTAAATTGCATTTTTGCAAAGACAAACAATATTTTTTGCAAATCTCATTTTGCACTAAGAACATTTTTGCGAACACTTTGCTCTCTTTTTGTAAGGCATTTGCGCTCTCCTGCAAAGTGAGTGTGCAAAATGTTCCACAAAGCATTTCATTCACCCCTATCGTGAATAAAAATTCCACGTGAAATTTGTTTACTTTTCACATTTTCCTATTTAAAATCAATGTTAAAAAATAAAAGTGAACAAATTTCACGTGGAATTTTTATTCACGATAGGGGTGATTATCTTTGCATTTACAACTTTTTAAAATGAGCCACAAAATAAAATTGGAAAAGAAACTTGCAGTGTTACATGTGATTAAAGAACAAAAAGATATTTTATTTGGTAGTTTTCAAAACAATAAAGTAGGTATTTTTTTATAAAATTGTTGTAAATATTTAGAACATATTAAAATTTACATGTTATTTAATTTAGACAAGGGAATCTTTCTTTAAGAATGCCATAACTATTTTCAATTATGCGCAGTGTTTTTTGTGGCAACGTATGGTTATCGGTATTTCGGCGTAATGGTGGTATCAACTAGTTTTTCAGTACGTATCACCCAAAACAACAACATCCGGAAATGGACTCCATCCATTGTTAAATCTTTGATATTTTACAGCCGAATTTTGTAATACGCTTGTATTTACACTGTAAGATGTGTAGTCTGGCCCACATATCATAATCACATTCAATGAGTGGTTTCCATGCCGTTCCACATATCCTTCCTCGTGTAATGTAGGCGCATAAATTTGAATGATTGTGCAATCCGCGCATAGCTGCAACTTCATGGTACTGGCAACCATTTCCGAACCAATGCAATCACAGCAGCAGTTGATGTTCAGCCGACAAAACTTGACAGCGCTGTGTATTGTGACCTAATTTTTGTCTATATATTTCTATATTATATTTCTCTAAATATTTTTAAAATTAAATTAACTTGGATTTGATTAAAATGAAAGCATTCTTTCAAATTAATGTTTTGTAGTCCCGAAAAATTAATTCGATTTCTATTATTTCTTTTCTATTATTTTAGATTTTTTTTTCTATTTACAAAGTCATTAATTAAAACAAAATTAATCACATATCAAGCTTTTTTTTAACGATTATTATCAAAGTTTTTAAAGATGACCGGTTTTCAATCACAGATCGAGCTTTATTAAATGTTTATTTTTTTATTTTCTATTTTTTCTATTCTATTGAATTAAAATCTTTTGTAAATATTGGGATACCATTTCTTAAGAGTATATACTCGTACTTACATATGTAGATCTTTTTTGCATGTTTTGTTTCATTTCGATATCGTTCCAATTAATATAATTGAACATATTCTTCAATTGTTTGTATTTTGTCATTGTTATTTACACCTTAAATTTCTCTTCATAATTCTTATCAATCATAATTTTTAAAAACAACAAATCATTTCATTTCAAATCGCAGTTTTAGATGAACGAATTAGACAGACACTGAAACACATAACACTCATACGCATATAATTATACTTTAGGCAGAGATGAAAAATGCAGTGCTATGGTAATTCCACGGTACACTTGCAATGTAATTGGGGCCTAGTAAATTTCACTACCCCTCTAAATATGGCCATTTTAGAGCATAGCCGCGGTCAACATTTTTATGAAATCATCTTTAATAATTGATTTATATATAATTAAAGATTTAATATATTTTCTCTGATGATTTCAATGTTGGCTACTCCTCAAATAGTTCATACGCTGGGTCCAATTTTGACATACTCTCTCCAACATATCGGCCGGTATCTCACGAATAAATTTTTCAATATTAGCTTCCAGTGCATCAACCGTTGCCTGCTTGTCCCTATAGATATATACATAATCCCACAAACAATAGTCTAAAGACATTAAATCGCACGAACTAGAAGAACATTTGGCGGGCTCCAAACGTGAAATAAACTGTTAGCCGAATTGGGTCATTGTTTCGCGTGCTGTGTGGCATGCGGTACCGCCTTGTTGAAACCATATATTAGCCAAGTCCAGCTCTTCTATATTGGGAAAAAAAAATTTGTAATCAAGGCACAGTAGCGCGAGTATGATTTTTTAAAAATAAAATTAAATAATCTACAGCCGTTGTTTTTTTGTAAATCGATTCATGGTTAAATTATACATCAGACTGCATGTTATACGAAAACAACTGAGCTGCCTAAAATAGTCTTGCCACTTTATTAGTGAACAAATCTTGACCCGATTAATTTGTTTTAATAAATATTGCGTTTTTAGAGTACATATATTTCTTTATTACCTTTTTATATCTTTATCCTATAAATAGATCTTCAAGTTTTAGTATTAGAGCATTCAACTGTTCTATCAACTCGTTTTATTTACTATTCTACCTAATCCTAATATTAAGAATACTTCTCCGAGCTTATTTCCTTTGATGATTGGATAGCTTTTACTTCAATGCAAGATTATAAAGGTTACATTACTTCGACTTTAATTTATCAAATAAAAATTTAGAAATGAGATCAATAAAACTTTCTTTATTCGGATTCCAAGAAGTAGATCACGTTTTAAATGTAAACCCGATATTGGTAGGTATTTAAAACGATCTTCATTACAGAGGGGATGCATTCCCTTGACAGCCGGTTCTACGCACCTGAATGACCCCATCACTCGGCCAAGGGCTGTCAACTCAGCAATTACTGCTGTTACAACAACAACAACAGAGGGGATGAAATTAGAAAAATTTCCAAAGAAAAAAAAAACATTTTGTGTCAAAGTGGCCCAAACACTCGTGCTTCCTTAGTTTCAGATCAATGACTTCAAAATACCTCAAAAAAAGTAGTCCACCGCTGTGAAATCGGCTCATAATTCTGGAACTGCCATAGTTTGTAGCTTTATTTAAATTCTTTCAAACTCTTTATTCTCGGGCGATTTGTAGCACCATTTTGTTTGAATCACATGATCTCCAGTTCCAATTCATCAAATTGCGTTCTGTCGCACAGAAGTTAAAGTAATCTTGTTTTTTACGTCGCAGATGGTGCATCATCCACTTTGGGTGGATGTCTTTGAAAGACTGTGCTTTTTAACAATTTTCTATAGAAAATGTCTGCTTTTAAGAATTTTCTAAAGAATTTTCTGTAGAAAACTGTCTGCTATTAACAATTTTTTATATAAAATTGTCTGCTATTACCAATTTTCTACAGAAAACTGTCTGCTACTAACAATTTTCTATAGAAAATTGTCTGCTGTTAACAGGTTTTCATAAAAACTTTTTTGCATTAAAAATTTTCTATAGAAAACTAATTGATCCAAACAAAACAGACAGTTGTTATCTGAATATGATCAAAACAAAACAATCATTTACAATTATTATTTAAGCCATTCGTGAGACAGACTCTAAAAACGTGATCTTTGCAATCCCAATCACTTAAATGTATGTACAAGGTGGCGCAAAAGTAATCCTCCTATCAGAAAATGACATTTGTGTAGTAAACACATGCGAAATATACGTTAATAAACAATGTTACGCTACACTGCTCCAGAACGCGGAATATTGCTGACAGAACTGACATTAGGGGCCTCGCAAAATCTATAGCATTTTCTGATAGGAGGATTACTTTTGCGCCACCTTGTATGTGTGTACATACATACATACATATGTATGTATAACACTTTAAGTGCCTTGCGGCATCAAGTCATTCATGAGAAAGGTCTTACGAAAAGATCGGAATAATTTGAATTGTTAACACGTTAAGTATCCTCCATTCGATCTAAAGGAATGTAGTCTTCTAATGAAGAACTATTTCTAAATCGCTATTGTCCAACTCTGTCCCACATACATAACTGTATATTTGCATGTTTATGTTTTAACATGTGAGAACATTACACACACACAACACTGAAACAACAACAATTTAAACTCCTCGTTGATATTCGTATTTATGCAATTGGATGTACATACCCAGCAAGCCATATGAGTCCGAAAAGAGTCTTTTCTGACACTTTTTCCGGAGCGTTCATGCTCTTTATGAGCCCAAAAAAACAATAATTATTGCTCTGAAAACCTTCAGAAAAGAGGGTCATTACATTCGAAAATGGTCCGTCAGAAAGAGCAGAAAAGAGTCTTTTTGAGAGTTTTTTTGGGCTCTGAAAGAACTCTTAGATAATGTCAGAAAAGATTATTTTATGAGGGTTTTTTGGGCTCTGAAAGAGCTCTTAGATAATGTCAGAAAAGAGTCTTTTATGAGGGGGTTTTGGGCTTAGAAAGAGCTCTTACATCATGTCAAAAATAAGTCACTGCAATTTTAAATACAACAAATTTAATGGTCGCATTTTTTTTAATTGTTTTTACTTAAACAAAAAGGGAATTCATTTACAAATAAACTAAATTAGAAATGGAAAAAAATTAAATAAATTCTATTTACAGTAAAAATAAAATAAAATGGAATTCATTTAAATAAAATAGGTATATAAAAATGGAAAAAATGAATTTTTTAAGCAAATTTTTATTTCGCTCCGAAAATGCTTTTTAGTTGGACTCTTTTCTGGCTCGTTTTTCGGAGCGCTCCGAAAATGCTATGCTGGGTATATTTGTACTCAGATAATTGGTAAAAATACACTCCATTCACATGTCGTTTGATGTTTCTATTTCTTCAGTGCACGGAACCGCTTGGAACCGCATGTTGTTCGTTATTTGTTTTTTCTCGTTTAAAAGTAAAATTGTTGCTAAAGTTGGCTTATTTTGTTGTTTTTTTTTATTTATTAATATAATCAAAAAACTAAAAGAAAATAATATTACATTAAGTAATACATATTCGTGTAGTTTTTCCTTTTCATTTGTTTTTCTATGTGTGTGTAGTTGATTTGCAATTTGTGTTTGTTTTGTTTTTCGTTTACTTTCATTCTCAGTTGTGGTGTGTTTTTGTTTCTGTAGGTTCGTTTATTTTATCGGTTTGTTTTCAAATTTAAAATTTTTACTCACGCTGGGTGTTTTGTGTGTTTTATCTGTCATGTAATAAAAAGTGAATCGGTTGGCTGGTTGGTTAGTTTTCCTTACTACGCGAAACACTTGAGAACAATTGGTTTGAATTAAATTTGAAAGCGGTTTTATTTGGATTTGAAAATTCAAGTGGAAATATTTATACCTATCATACATAACGAATATGTTTGTGTTGTTAATAAATTAATTTATGAAAAATGTGTTATAAATTATAATAATTACTGATATAATTGATTGAAAATGTTACTTTAAACAACAAATTTAAGTAAAATCTTCAAAAATATATTAAATATAAAAAACATTTTAAAAATAACAAAATTTATTTTCAAAAATAAAACAAAAAATGAATATTATAATGAAATTTAATTAAACACACATACATACAAAGAAATTTAAAAAACAATTATGAAATTAAATAAATATTAAAAAATAACAAATTTTATTTAAAAATAATTCTAACAAGATATGAATATTATAATGAAATATATATGTACATATTATAAAAAATATAAAAAGATTTTTAACCTTTTAAATTAAATTTATTAAATAATAATAATTTATTAAATTATAACAAATAAAACGAGAAATATCGACTATTCTAAAACGAATTGAGTATAAATAATATAAATTTTAACAAAACTTATGTAAAGTTATAAATCTTTACATTATTTTTACTGAAAATTAAAATTTTTTTTTGAAAAATTAAAAATATAAATCATAACGCAAATATGTGGAAAGTGTGATCAAGAGTGATATAAAAGTGTAATCAGGATAAAATTTTTTTTATCCTGAAGAATCTACCGATGAAAGAGTAGCGAAATATTGAAATAAAAATTTAAATATTTTATAAAAAAGACCTAAAGCTTTAATATTTACCAAAATCTTTATACATCTTCATTATATAAATCTATAAACGCAAGTTTAATGTAGTTTCAACTTTCAATTGAATAATAAGGAACAAAATCTTCTATCCTTTCAGTATTTATGTAACAAATACTTTTTAACCCAGAATTGAAACTCAGTGAAGTGATTTTTTAAGAGCTTTTAGATTTGATAAAAAAGCAACATAAAACTTATAGAAATATCTGTAATATTTATTTGAGTGGATAGAACGATCTTTATAATTCAATGTTTAAACATGATTTCATGTAAATGTTGACTGCGACTACGCTTTAAATGGTTCACTGGGTCCAATTTTGAAATACTCTCCCCAACATATCGGCTAACATATTGCTAAAAATCACACTTTATAACTTAAAAATGCGTCTTTTGTCTTTAGTATGTAATTTATGTGTATGTGATTTTGCAGGGTACAAATCTGTCATTTATTCTCACTTAAGGTGGATTCACCCATTCTTTCTGAACAAAATACTTGTTCGGATAAAGTTTTTTTTTATATGAAGTTTGACGTCTCTCTTTTTAAGAGTGAGAAAATATTTTTTCCTAGCAACTCTCAGCTTGAATTGATTTAATTGTATATTTTTATATAAATCTATAAACGCAAGTTTAATGTAGTTTCAACTTTCAATTGAATAATAAGGAACAAAATCTTCTATCCTTTCAGTATTTATGTAACAAATACTTTTTAACCCAGAATTGAAACTCAGTGAAGTGATTTTTTAAGAGCTTTTAGATTTGATAAAAAAGCAACATAAAACTTATAGAAATATCTGTAATATTTATTTGAGTGGATAGAACGATCTTTATAATTCAATGTTTAAACATGATTTCATGTAAATGTTGACTGCGACTACGCTTTAAATGGTTCACTGGGTCCAATTTTGAAATACTCTCCCCAACATATCGGCTAACATATTGCTAAAAATCACACTTTATAACTTAAAAATGCGTCTTTTGTCTTTAGTATGTAATTTATGTGTATGTGATTTTGCAGGGTACAAATCTGTCATTTATTCTCACTTAAGGTGGATTCACCCATTCTTTCTGAACAAAATACTTGTTCGGATAAAGTTTTTTTTTTATATGAAGTTTGACGTCTCTCTTTTTAAGAGTGAGAAAATATTTTTTCCTAGCAACTCTCAGCTTGAATTGATTTAATTGTATATTTTGTCTAGATAAAAATTAACTGAGGTGCCAATAGGTTACATTTCTATTTGTGGTGTTTGTGAAATGAAATTATTAATTTAATTTATTTATTAAAAATTTCGCAAATTGTTTTTGAAAAATATACACAATATTTTAGTATAATTTAATATGTATTTGTTTTTCGACACTTAAAATAAAATCAATGGCCGGAATATTACCACTTGTAAAACTAATAGCTTTTGTTTACATATGGCAGCTTTGATTTTCCAGAAAAATGGTTCGATATGGGTGAATTGTGCTGCAAAAAACTGGCAGTAAAAAAATTTTTCTCGGTATAAAATTTTTGTTCGGAACAAATGGGTGAATCCACCTTTAATTATTGACCATTATAGTGTAAACAAAAAAGTTTTTTTTGCTTCGAAAATGTCGAGGCTTTTAGACAATGTATTCCATCGGTTTCAACGTGCGAGACATGGTTTGAGAGGTTCAGAAGTGGCGATTTTGGTACGGAAGACAAAGATTCTCCCGGCCAAAAAGATTTGAAGACTAAGAATTGGAGATATTAACCCATTGAGATTGTTGTGAAACCCAATAAGAGCAAACTCATTACAATCACACAGCAATTTCAAAACATTTGCGAGCAGCAGGATTCATGCAAAAGCAGAGAAATAGGGTACCATGTGAATTGAAGCCGAGAGACCATGAAAGAGAGCGATATAAAATTAAATAATTTTTCCACCGAATCATTCTTGTAATGAAAAATGGATTCATTAAGATAAAACAAAGCATGTAAAGACCGGCCAACCAACCGAATCGACATCAAAGCCAAATATCCATGGCAAGGTAATGCTTTGTATTTGGTAGGACCAAAAGGGTCCTACCTGCACCAAATACAACTGATTTGTTTGAAGGGAGAATTGGCCACAAAACGCATAGAATATGCCAGATATGACAGCGTACTATTCCATCATGACAACACTTGCATAAATGTTGCAATATCTGCTAAAATCTATTTACAAATAAGTGGTTGGAAAGTTTTGCCTCTCCTACTTTATAGTCCAGACCTTGCCTCATCCGACAACTATTTGTTTCGATCGCTGCAGAACGTTCTCTCTGTGAGACGCTTCACTTCAAAACAGGGTATCTGAAATTAGCTTTATTCCTTAATGGTCTCTAAATATCAGCATTTCTTTTAGCGTGGAATCCATAAGTTACATGGGCCAATACTTTGAATTTATTTACATTGTACAAATTTTTCAAAAGAAAAGCTAAAACCATTTTTAGGTTATACACCAAATGAAATCAGAGACAAGAGGCTCTGATTCATTTATATTCATCTATTACTAGTCGCACAAGTAGAAATAGACTTCAGGAAGCTGGATTAAAAGCACGTAGTTCGAAGAAGCTACTTTTATTGAGCAAACAGAATGTAAAAAATAGGTTGTGTTTTGCTAAGCAACATCTACACTAGGAAAATTAGGGAAATGTAATTTGGTCCTATAGTTCTGATAACAAGAAATGCATTTGAAGCCCACAAAATAAAGAACATGTTTCTAGATATACCCAGAAAACTGTGAAGCATGTTAACTGCTAATCGTTAATGATACAGGGTTGTTTTTCTTCAACTGATGTCGATTGTATTTATTGGATAGGTTAGGTTAGGTTCGCTGTGGATTACGTAGAAAGAAATGTTGCAAAATCAAATGGTACAAATTGACAGAGCAGAAGTGCCTTTCCTATGGGTAGCCATGCAGGACAATGCTTCCAAGTACACATTCAAACTAGTTAAGTCTTGGTTTAAGCCAAACAAAGTCCTTGTTATGGGGTGGTCGTCACAATCTCCGGATTTTAACCCTTTTGAATATCTTTGGGTAGTGCTAAAAAAGTTAATAGCGGAATTAAATATTAATATTATGTGAGACATAAAGTTAGATAGGTAGGAAGTTATAAATAATTCTAAAGAAAATATATTGTATCTTTGGAATAAAATAAATTTTTTTATTAGGGTTTTCCATTACCAGACTGAAGTGCTTTAATTTGACACTTATAAATTATTTATTATTGAACTAAAGAGTGATTTTTCAAGAGCTTTCGGATTTCATTTAGAAAAAATACACAGAATTTAGAGAAATGTATAAAATCTTTATTTGAGTCTATAAAACAATCTATATAATTCAATGTTTAAAGATGATTTCATATAAATGTTGCCCGTGTCTACGCCTCAAATGAATCCAATTTTGGCATACTATCTTTGACATAATGGCCGGCATCTCACTAATAAATTCTTCAATATTAGCTCCTAGGGCGTTAACTGTTGTGGTCCATAGATATGAGGCTTTTTATAGCCCCACAAAAAATAGCCTAAAGGCGTTAAATCGCACGATCTAGGCGACCACTTGACTGACCTTGACGTGAAATAAATTGTTCACCGAACTCGCCTCTTAATTGGGCCATTGATTCGCGTGCTTTGTGGCATGGGGCACCGTCTTGTTGAAACCATATTTCAGCCAAGTTTAGCTGTTCCATTTTGGACAAAAATAAATTTGTTACATAGCACGGTAGCGTTCGCTACCACAGTAACTTTCCTGTTTTCATTAGTGTTTGAAAAAGTACGGTCCAATGATGCCACTAGCCCATAATCCGCACAAAACAGTGCATTTTTCAGGATGCATTAGCAGTTCTTGCAATGCTTCTGCCTTCTCTTCACACCAAGTACGATAATTTTGCTTGTTTACAGAGCCATTCAACCAAAATTATCCCAGCACACCATTTTAGGAGCGCTCCGAAAAAGGAGTCAGAAAAGAGTCCAACGAAAGAGCATTTTCGGAGCGCTCCGAAAAAAAGGAGTCAGAAAAGAATCCAACTAAAGAGCATTTTCGGAGCGAAAGAAAAATTTGCTTGTTACTGTCCTGAGTCGGCACAAAAAAACATAGCTGTACCACATAAGAATGATAAAAACAAGATTTCACAGAGCCCAAAAAAACCCTTATAAAAGACTCTTTTCTGACATTATCTAAGAGCTCTTTCAGAGCCCAAAAGAACCCTGTTTTCTGACATTATCTAAGAGCTTTTTCTGGCGGACCATTTTCGAATTTCCATTTTCTAAGGTTTTCGGAGCAATTATTATTGTTTTTGGGCTCATAAAGAGCGTAAACGCTCCGAAAAAGGTGTCAGAAAATACACTTTTCGGTCTCATATGGCTTGCTGGGAAGCTTTGTTGCTGTACACCACTTTTCGTTAAGAAAAAAAAGAGTATCTTCACTTTCTTAACCGAGCTTGCATTTTGATAATACAATTCAATACTAAAAACAAACATGAATTAAGAAGCATCGTCCTTTATTTTCAATTCTTTATATTCCCTGTGATTAAATTTCTTGGAGGTTTGATGATAAGTATGTACAAAAATTAAATTTCTAAAAAATATGTAAAAGTATTGGCACCAGTTTTTTTTTTTAAATTTCTGTAATGTGGCCGGATTTAATATGAACAATGCTTTATTCTCGTACACATAATGTTATAAAGTGCACAATAAAAACGTTCTGGCTAACAACCAAGATCAGTAATGAATTTGAAACTGTTACAAAGTGACGGTAACGTTAATCGGTAACTGTATTTTAGCGATAATGGCAATTTTGATCTGTCTTAAATTATTATTAAAGAATTTAGTTAATAATGATAGGGTAGTGATAGTTTTGATTATTTCAGTCGCAGTGGCAATTACAGTTAGTTCGGTAGCGGTAATAGAGTTGCAAGGGTATTTCAGGGCTAACGTAACGGGCGCAAGGCAATCTTGGGTTAAACAGGATAAATTTGATATCCTTAAAATAGACATTGACAATGTTTTAAATATCTGTAGACAAAACGACAAAAAGTTCAATGAAAAAACAAATAATAAAATAAAAAATAATTTATTAAACAAAGTGAACAACCCACCTACACCATAAAATATATAAATTTTAACAAAAAAATACCAAAAATGTTTTATTTTTTATAAAACTCTACATAATTAACAAAATTTATAATCTAAACATAAAGATAACTCTAACAAAATGCCGAAATTACATGTAAGTTTCATTTAAGTTCTTCAATATTAAGTTTGTATGTTTTCCCACTTTTATGTTTTTTTACGTTTTACATTCATCCATATGTATATCTAAATTTAAAACCCATTTAGTCCTGTTTTTTCTATCTGATCTGTTTGTTTTTATTGTTGAGATGACTCAATATGTTTTTATTTGAAAAAGTTATTTTTAATTTCATTTTGCAAATAAATAGAAATCCGACCATTTGTTTTATATCTTTTAATTACAATTTTAGTTTCAAACACCACAATGTGTTATTTTAGGTTTTTTATGGCGTTTTAGCGCGATTTTTCCTAAATTTTTTTCAAATTCTGTAGTGTGAACTGAGATGTATTAAATTTTATTTACCGTAGTACATGAGCACGTGCAGTTTTTTTTTTTTTTTTTGGTTTTGCTCGATTGTATGAAAATTTTCAATCATTTAAGGTTTTTGTATTAATTTCAAAAGTTGTGTAAAGAGATGTAAAAGAATTAATTGATTTTGAAAAGTTGTTGGAATAAATGTAAATGTTTATCTAACTAACAGTTCTGTTACGGACGCGTGGAGAAACTTTTCGATTAAAATGTGTGGAACAAAACAAAAATGCCATAAATTTAAACAAACAGTAACAGCACGCAGAGAAAAAAATGATTGTGGTAAACATAATCTAAGAGAAGATTTATGATTGTAGTCAAAACATATTATGATGAATATAAGTTCCATAAAATATCATATTATAATCAATTAGCATCGTAATATTTCATCATAATATTTTCTTGTTAATCATAATTTGATATTATAACATCATATTATAACCTAATATAATCATAAAATTGTCATACATGATCATATTATGACCTAAGGTAACCATATTGGTTTAAAGTAATCATAATATAATCGCAATTATTTCTACATTGTTTTTAAACACAAAACTTACAAGCACTAGTTAATATTTTTTTAAATAGAAATAAATATTTGCACATATTTAATAGATTTTTATTTTGAGAAATTTAAGATTATTTATTTTATGTACACTTTATTTAGGTCTTTTACACTTCTTTGAAAATTGTGTATTTTGTAGTATATTTTAAATACGAATTGTTTTTTTTTCAATTATTTTTTTTTTTTTTTTTTTTTTTTTTTAACTTCCCTTTATTATTACACCTGTCAACAAGATGACAATAAGTAATTTAATTTACAGAGGTGGGATGATAATTATCTTAAATCAGTACCTAAGATAACTTAAATCGAATTATTGAATGATAAGTAATATATAAATTTTTTAGTATCGCTCAGCTAGATCTGAAGGTGTAAACCGTTTAAGTCTTCTAGGTGCCAGGATTTCGTTTGCCGGCAACTGTCTGAGTTCCATGTTGGAATGTTGTGTTAAACGAGTTGTATGTTTAATGCTGCTGGTACGGATAATTTCTTTTATTGTTTTGACGTTTAGATCTCGATGTATGTCCTCATCTCTAATATACCATTCTGCGTTGACAATAGTTCGCAATATTTTAGATTGAACTCGTTGAATAATTTTTAAGTTTGTTGTGCTAGCTGTACCCCATATTTCTACCCCGTACTTCCAAATTGGCGCTATAATTGTGTTGTATATAAGTAGTTTGCTTTGAGTTGTTAGTTTAGATTCTCTCCCTAACAGCCAAAATAATTGTCTAAACCTGTTGTTTATTTCTTTTTTCTTTTGAGTGATGTGATCTTTCCAGTTAAGTTTTGAGTCAATTATAATGCCAAGATACTTCGCCTTTGTATCCATAAGAATTGGTAGAGTATTTATTTGGATAGGTTGAAAGTTTGTTATCTTTCTATTAGTGTAGATTACTTGAATTGTTTTATCACTGTTTACTTGAATTCCCCAACTACGGAACCAATTCATTGTATTATTGAGCAGTTGTTGTAAGTTTTGCATAGCCCATTTGATGTTTGCGTGTGATGATAGTAGAACAGTGTCGTCAGCAAATGTTGCTATCATATTGTTATTTGTTGTAGGAGTTGGAATATCTGATGTAAACAGGAGGTAAAGCATTGGTCCGAGGACACTACCTTGAGGTACTCCAGCTTTTATAGAAAGTATTTTTGAATACTCGTCTTTATATTTAACATAGAATCTTCGGTTTTGTAGGTAGTTTTGTAGTATTAAGAAGAATTCTTTTGGCAATTGATTTTTTAGTTTATGAAGAAGACCTTTGTGCCATACGCTATCAAACGCCTTTGCAACGTCGAGGTATGTTGCAACGCAAAAGTTTTTTTTGTCAATATCAGACGATATTTTATTTGTTACTCTATGAATTTGTTGTATAGTAGAGAACTTTCGCCTAAATCCAAATTGGTGTTTGGGGATGAGTTGTCTTTCTAGAAGAATTGGTTCAATACGTTCATAGAAGAGTTTTTCGAAGATCTTTGACAGCAGTGGCAGAAGGCTAATTGGCCTGTAAGATGTTGTTTTTGAGGCATCTTTGTTTGGTTTAGGAATAGCGATTATCTCAGCGACTTTCCATACTTTTGGGAAATATTTAATATCTATAACTGAATTAAATAAATTTCTTAAATAGACTAGGGCCTTATTCGGCAATTCTTTTAGTAGTTTTCCGGTGATCTGATCATAACCAGGAGATTTATTATCTTTTGTTGTTTTTATAATTTTTTTAATTTCATTAATTGAAATTCTTCTGATATGAGAGTTGGAAGAGCTGTTTGGAAAACTTTGAAGAGTTATATCCTTTTCGTCCATTGGATTTGTAAAGGTTTTAGAAAAATGATCTGCAAGAACATTAGCTTTTTCTTCATTTGTGCGGGCCCATGTGAGATCAGGTTTTTGGATCGGCGGCTGATGTAAAATTCCATTATTTATTTTTTTGGTTGCTTTCCAGAGCGAGTAATTTGTTGTAGCTGATGAGTCAAGGTTAGTAAGATATCTTTGTAGTTTATCTTCTTTGTCCTTCTTTAGCAAGTTTTTGAGATCTTTTGTGAGCCTATTAAGGTGGGTTTTGTCCTGAATTGACCTTGTAGTTTGCCATCTTTTTCTTAATCTTCGTTTGGCTTTTATTTTCTCTTGGATGTGAGGTGGGATACTGAATTTATCTACTGTGTGTGTTCTGGATGGAGTAGAATCACTAACCGAGTTTATAAGCGTATCATTGAAAAAAGTTATAGAATTATCCAATTCTTCTTCGGTTTTTAGCGATATATTTGTCTCGAGTTTTGTCTCTAAGATTTCTCTGAAACAATCCCAGTCGGTTTTCTTGTTGTATATAAATTTATTTTGATTGGATAGAAGTACATCGGTTTGGTATATAAGTACCACTGGAGAGTGGTCAGAAGATAATTCAAAGCATGATTTTATATTTAGATAATCATGTCTTATATTCTTGGTAATAAAAAAGTCTAAGAGATCTGGTTTTTTGTGAATGTTTGTAGGCCAGTAAGTAGGCTCTCCAGTACTTATAAATTTGCATTTGAATTCATTTATTGCCTCTAGCAAATTTTTTCCTTTCGATAGTGTTAATCGAGATCCCCAAACTGTATTTTTGGAGTTAAAATCACCACCCACTATAAACCGATTCCCAAGAGATTTAAGGAGTTCAAGATATTCAATTTTTGTGTTATTATGTTTCGGCGGGCAGTAGACTGCAGATAATACAAATGGACCGTGTATATCTTCTATTAAAATGGAAGTAGCTTGAGTATAATCTTTTCTAAAATTCTGTAATTCAGTACATTTAATGGATTTTCGTATTATTATTGCTGTACCCCCATGCGCTGTGTTGTCAGGATGATTTGTATAAAAGATTGAGTAGTTTGGTATGGCTATAAAGCTTTTTTGCGTGAAGTGGGTTTCAGAGACAAGTAGCACGTCTACTGAAGAGCGATTTAAAAATAATTTTAGTTCGAGTGTGTGTTGGATAAGCCCGTTCGCGTTCCATTGTACTATATTAAGTTTACTTAGTCTGTCCATCGAGCTTAGTTAGAAGTACTGTGATAATGTTCATCATGTTAGATACTTGAGAAATCAGTTGCTTCATCATATCTTTAAGGTCTTGCATATCATTACTTATTTGCGGTGTAGTGGAACTGAATAAAGAATTACTAATAATGGACATTTCCTCAGTATTAGGGTTTTGACTCTGTGCTGTTGCTTGAGCGTAAGTCACTGTTGGATTTATTCTACTGTTTGTTGTAGGTACGTTTCGAGAATTATCAGCTTGTTGTGTTTGATGTTCTTGGACGGTTATTTTTTCTTTGTTTCTTAGTGGTGGAAATTGCTTAATTTTGAGGGATTTGTATACCATACATCCTTTATAATTTGCGGTATGGTTTTCACCGCATAACACGCATTTAATATGTTCGCTTTTCTGTTTGATTGGGCAAAGCATAGTTTTGTGATCTCCAGCACATTTAACGCAAACGGGGATTTTGTTGCAAAAGTTTTTGGTGTGGCCATATTTTTGGCAGTTTGTACATTGAGGTAAAGTTCTTTTTGAACGTGGAGGTTCAAAACTAATTTTACAGTGTAAAAGGTGGGTTAAAGAATATATTTCCTTATTATTTTGACTTGATTTAAGTTCAATAGAAAACAGAGATAAAACATTTAAATTCAACTAAATAATCTGATATCACGCAGACAAACTACTGAACTGCAAATGCATTCTATAAATGATAAAAACAAAATATTATTAATATTAAATATATTTTGTTTGCATTTTAAACATAATATTGGTAACTAAATTATTGTTAAAATCAAATTAAAATAACAATTATTTGTGTATCACAACAATATATTGTTACCAAAAACACAGTGTACTCGTAGTTGTCCAACCATGTAACCAACGAGTAATCGCTGTGCTGTCACGTAAGAAAAGTACACGTCAGTTTTTTTTTTTTTTTTTTTTTTGTAAGAGTAGTAATATTTAGGCAATATGCCTGATATATTATCATTATTCTAGGTACGAACCGAGTTTTTAAAAGTCATGATGATGATTAAGGATAGAAATGTACCAGTTATTCAATGTTGTCACTGCTTGTAAGGAGTTTTCAACAAGAACTTTGTTTTTCGCAGCAAAATCAAACAAAGCCTTTACTCGTATATGAGAATCAATTAAATTTCTGTTGTATTGGAAAAATTAAGGTTGGACAATTACACTGAATAAAAAATTATATCGGACAGATGTCCACAACGACCACAAATGTCGATTTATTTATTAAAATTTTCAATCACATTTTGCCAAAATTTTCGCGGATTTTATAAAATCTTATAAGAGTTAAGTCTGTGGTACCGGTTTGTTTAAACCACATGTCAGTGATATTCGTATCAAAATTATTTGCTGTTCATGAATTAATTTAGCGATTTTACGGTATTGTAACTAGAGATGCAAAGCGGGACTGTTTTTTGCAAATACCGGGACTCGAGATTTTATAAATGTAAAATCCGCGGTCCCGAATTTTTTTTTAATTAATAATTTAATGTGGAATTTGTCAGTAGATTTTTTTATTCTTTCTTATTAAAATTGCTAAAGAATTATAGATTTATATACATATGTTAAATGTAGAAGAAGTTTCGTAAAATTTTTACCATTTACTCTTTACTGTATTAGCAAAAAAATATAATATTGAAAGTAATGATAACGTAAAAAAAAGCAAAAATATTCAATTCACAACTAATTTTGAACACTTTTCACCGTATGTTTGGGTCTCCATCTTGTTAAAAAATAGTTTCGTTTTCAGCATATGCGCTGCGGACCACAAAATCGGGTAAATGAATTTGGATAATATGGAGGTAGTCAGTCGTATTTCTTCTTAATTCCATTTATTCTAACAATCGGTTCTTAATACTACCCAGTGAAACAACTCCAAGCCGTCAAACTACCTCCGCCATGTTTGACTGTTTGTTTCACATGATCTCTTTGAATAGTTTCGTGAGGTCTGCTACAGAAGTATTCCTTTGCATCAGATTGGAATCGGTAAATTTTTGTCTCGTCCGACCAAATGACTCGTTTCCAAACTTCTTTAATTTAACATTTTTAAGTTTTTTGTTTTCGTAACATTATCATTAATTTCAATATTAGATTTGTTTGCTAATACAATAAAGAGTAAATGGTAAAAATTTTACAAAACCTCTTTCGTTATTTGTCATTTTATGACCATTTAAGTAAAATCATATTGAACATGCACTCGATTTTGCACGCCAGTGAATGTTATTGGAAAATCCTTTACAAAAACAATTAATTCTTTTACAGTTCTGTTTATATCTTATATTGTTATACAAATTATGAATGTCTGCAACTCAAATTTTGTAACTTATACAATTATTGCGAATTAAATATGCAAAAATTAAACTTTGCAATTAAACTGATAATGGAATTTGTGACATTCATACTTCCTTTCTCGTGCTTTTGTATTCAAAAATTAAAACAAAAGAAAAATAGATTATAAAAATTTATAGCAGCTAAACTTGTTTAAAAGTTTGAGCTTGAAACGTATAATGCAGACATTTTCAAAATAATCTTTTGGCAAAAATTTGAGGATTGCACAAGAGTTAAATAAACAGCAATTTCCTGAAAAATATTACGATGTAAACATGCACATAAAGTTCTATTAGGCTATTTGTGCAAATTAGTAATTGTGGCAATTTTATCCATTTTTAGATCACTGTTAGCGCAAATTATTCCACTTTTTGTTCAATCGTCAAAAGTTTTGCTCAATCTTGTTATTTTTTTAAATAAGTAAAGCAGACCCCAATTTGCGCAAATTAAAAAAAAAATTTACTCAAATTAAACCCCTTTGTAAATTTCACCTTCATATTAAAGTTTACTATTTAAGCTTGAAGTAAAAATTGAACATTTTCATTTACTATTTTCAAACACACTTTTCAAACACACTTTTCAAACACACTTTTCTACAATACTTTTTGTCTTAATTTCTATTAGTCTCAATTTCACAACTCACCCAATTTTACACATTAACCCCTTAACATTCCCACATGACCTAAAAACTTTTACATCTAACAGCAGAGACTACTTGTACATTTTGTTTTCAAACTTGTACTTATTTCTCGCTAAAAATCAAATTTATTATTCAACACAATTTATGTAGATTAGTGTAACAAAAAAGCCCTGATCATTTTGCTAAATTTCAAAATTAACGACATCATTTTTTCAACATGCTAGAAAAAATTCTACTTAAAAAATGACTTAAAAGTAGAACAGACATAAATACTATTTTTTTAGTAAACAATTTATGTAGAAAAAGAACAAACTAAAATAAATGACATTTATTGTAAATTTAACATAAATATGTTGCTATGTTGTTGAATAATTTTGAAAACTAGAAAGAAACTGAATGATGAGCTAAACAAACATTGGAAGTAATTGAGCCCTACAAGGTAAAATTAATCAGAAACAAGTAAGAGCTTTGCCGAATCTTGTATACCCACCACCAATATTCCAGTAGCGTGATTTATTTGTACTTGAAAGTAATTTATAATTTAGTCTCGATAACGAAGTGGATCTTATATGGGAGCCATGACAAATTATTGATTGATTTATGTATCACTAGTTGAGTGGACAGCAACATAAAGGAAATACGTCGTGGACCAGCACGTATTCAGAATTCAGAGATCTGCATGTATTGGTATCATAGGTGCACTACGTACTAGTCCTCCAGAGACTCTGAACACTATTCTGCACCTAACCCCGATAGACCTATTACTATTCCATCCACAAGATTGGATTGTACGGATATGACATAAAAGTATACACTAATGATACAAAGATGGAGTGGTATAGCATTCAAACGCCACTGAAGTAAAATAATTTAATAAAGGCTATAAAATCAAGCTTTAAAATTAATGCGCCTACGCACCATCAGAGGCGCTGTAATTCTGCACTAAAAACAAACATAATACTCAATTGCAGAGTTTTATTTCACAATTCTGCTTTCTTCTTTTCTTCTTTCACCACCTTTACTTCTTCAACTATCCCCTTTCCAAAGAAAGTAACGCAAATATATAGGCACATTAATTGCCTAAGTGCGATAAACTCAGTTTAAAACTTTCAATACGCTTTCCAGATAAATCCAGTGTTTTAGGCTAAGATATTACCGTTAGAGAAGCTTATGGAATTTTATGCGAAAGAAATATTTGCGGCAGCACTGCTGATTTTGTCGACAGCCCGGCGGCACTCATGTCACTTAAATCCAATACTATGACTTGTAACATAAATTACTAGACAGCTGACAAAATGGCCACCAGTTAAAAAAGTGTTGCCAACTTAAAGTTTTATACATCTAAAAAAAAAACAGCCTTTATTTACGTAGGCTATTGAGTATTTAAGTTATGGACCGATTATCACGAAATTGAGTTCTACGGTTTTAATATGCAAATTTGCTATGGTATACCATAGCAATGATAGCAATGCTCATAAGAAATTTATGTTCATTTAACTGATTTTCGGAAATGGACTCTATTAGGGGGCTTTATTCAAATATGTATATATGTAGTTTATTTCTGTCGAATTTCTAATATAGACCGATTCAAACAAAATACCGTTTTGTGACCTATCTTTGCGTTGTATAGATACTGCTTTTCTAAAGCCATTTATGTACCATAGAGCCATATTCCGGGAAGAAATTTGTATGGAGGATATGATAAATCGTGGGCCTCCTATTTTAAAAATAAGTTGTGCAAAATGGTAAAATGGTAATTTCGAAATAAGTGGAGATAATTGGATATAGCAATATAATAAAAAAATTAAATGGAACTCGAAACTTTAGCTTAGATATACTACATATGTTTGAAAATTCATTGGTGCAAGCAGTCAAAACTATCACTAAAGCTCTTTGACTTATGAGGAAGGCTCAATTCTTTTGTTTTTAAACGCCTTCCATTTAAGGGTTTTGCGATTTAAGTCTGTTATTATATTGAATAGATACATCAAATTAAAGAGGGATGTAAAGAGTGAGTTTTTAAGAGCTTTCGAATTTGATTAAAAAAAAAAACATAAAATTTATAGAAATGTATGAAATCTTTATTTGAGTCGACAGTAACATGTTACATGAAAACAGCTGACCTGTCAAAAACAGTCTTGCCAAAAAGAAAGTTGCTAAAAAATAACCCTTTAAATAATTAATATTAAAATTAAGGAACTCTTTAAATTTTGGTAAAATTATTTATTATTTGTAAATAACTGTAAAGGATTATTTTTTTTTAAATATTTTATTCTATCATCATCAATTAAAATTTTTTGTTTAATAATTACATTATTTGAGATTTTACTTAAAGGTATTACAACAAATATAAACTTATGTTTTTTTAAAAAATAAATATAGTAATTAAAAATATATATGTATATTTACAGTGTTAGGAAAAACCTAGTTAAAATTTTAAGAAATTAATTTGAAATAAAAAATGTATATGAATGTTTGTTTGATAATAATAAATTTTCTCAAGTCTGAACTTTGACCCCGGTGCTTAAAGTTGTAAATTTGCAATATTAGTAACAAATTTTGCTCTATTAAATTACTGCCAATAATTTAATTTACACAAATTCGAGAATATTAGACGCCATTAAATTAGAAACAAGCGATTTTTAAAGATAAATTGAAACAATTGAAAATCTGGTAATGACAAAATTATATTCTGAAACTCTCATGATTTTTTACAGTCAAAGAGGATAGGAAACTCGAATATAAAACGTGGTTTTTAAGTGGTTTTGATTAAAGGAAACGTTACTCAGATTCGGTTTACGAAATAGAAAGAAGAAAGAGCGATATTTTTATTTGGAATTGCGTGCAAATAAACAATAGCAGCAAACTGAGTGTTTTGCTTACATATTGTAGGGTGTTTTAATAACAAATATTTGCAAATAGTTTTTCAACTTTATATTCCAAACTTTTTTGCCTCTAAAAACATGTCAATAAAGTTTGTCCTTGACATTGTCACCCACTTTTAGTTTATATATTTTTTTTTACCTGAAAATAAACAATGTTTGGGTTGCCATAGAAATCAGGACACAGAGTAAATAAGAAATCCAATCAAAGCAAATAACTTTTAAGGAACTCCTTGATTTTTAACTTGCTCTTTTACGAGAAAAATTATCATTTTGTTAAAAGGTAGAGGATTGGAGCGGAATTGATAAAATATTTGTGGGTGGGGGTGGGGGGTAATGATGACGTTTTTCACGTAATGCGTTTAATGTCTCATAATGGCACTCCTGTTTTTTTGCTGGTAGTTTTGTAACTAATAAAGTAGCACAAGCCTAAAAACAAAAACAAAAAAAAAAAAAAATGGGCGAAGGAAGCATGTCAAAGAAATATAAAGATATTTTGGAAAACTATTTAGTTAAAGTAAATAGAATTAAAAATTAAAAAAAACTGGTTAATTTTTACTTTTTGATAAGATTTTCCTTTTTACTTCTGTAGTTTGTGGAACGTTTAAATTATCTAAACATTGTCTTTATTTAATAATAACTACTCGTAAGACAAATGATTTCATTATTTATTTTATAATTTGTCTGGCATATTGCTTGTTTTTATCACAAAATCTTTTATGTTTATTTTAAAAATTTGCTCTTGCAGCAGCTAAATACTTCAATAATAGAATAATTTCCAATTGATTTGACCTGCATTTTATCATACTCGTAGAGTCATTTCTACAATTCATAAAACACGAAACACACACACACATACACAAAAAACAATTTTCAATTTCAATTTTTTAATTATATCTACTCAAGACTCGACAATCGAAATAAAGACAACTAAAAGTTCCCCGTTTGCCTCCATGTAACAAGAATGATAAAATGAAACACATGAATGTTTTCTCTATGATGAATTGCATATGGCCAAGATTTTGTAATAGTGGTGCCACACACACACAGCAATGTGGCACCGCGTAATGTTGAACTCAGGGTACTCGACACGCTTGCAGCCCGCAACAAACATTCCAAAGAAAGGTGTCTCCTCTAATGGCAATATTTTCAAAGTTAATGGAAATATTCTTAGGAAATTATCTAAATATTTTTACACTTTTTACTTATTTTCCTTCACATTTGGAAACTTTTTTTGAATATTAAATCATAAACAAATGTTGAATGATTTATGACTCAAGGGATTTGCTGGCTGGCGATATAAAGTTTCTTTTTCATGTCAATAAGAATTTTATTTTGGTTCTTGTTTATGTGTAAGGAGTTATTTTTGGCTATTTTTAATATTCTATTTTGTTTATGATGTTGCAATTGTCAACCAAAATTTATGATTTTAATAAACAGAATTTAAAATTCGTTTGTGGAAGGAAGCGTTTTAAATTTAATTAGTGAAGCAGAACATTTTGTAAAGGAAACATTTGTCAGTTTTCTTCAATTTTATTATTTTTTTTTGCTTGGACTAGCACTCAGGAAAAGAGGGTTCGTGCAAGGCATTGTGTTGGAAATAGGAAAATAGGTTATTTTTACTATCACACGGTAAATAACGCCACAGTGGACACTTTTATAAAAAAAATCAAATTTTGAAATATATATTTTCTGTTTTAGGAATTTTTGTATTTGAAAATAAAAAATTCCAAAAATTATAATGCCATTGATTTGAGGACATTTGGATAGTATTAAATTTTGATATGACAACTTTAACCGTTAAAATTTTACACTAATTAAAATTTTATATTTTTTTTTTGAAGTAAATAATTTTTAGTTTTTAAGGTAATTAACATCGACAAATTTATCAATCTTCAAGTCCTTTACTTTTCAGAAGCTCCACAAACCTTGCCCTCTTTCACAAACATTAACGTTTTTTCAATGGGGCAGAATGGACAATTTTTCAAAATATATCTGTCATTTCTAAACCGCTAGATATAATTTTACATGAGAGTAGCAAAGGAGTTTTCGTGTTTCATTTTGTTTAAGAAATATTCAGTAGTTTCGTTTTACATTTTTTTCAAAGTTATTTTTTAGTAAATCGGATATTGATCTCTTGTATAATTTAAAATTATTATTTTTTAAATATCATCAGTATAATTTCATAAAAAGAAGATATTTAACGATCATCTTTTAAATAATCTCTGAAATAAAATCTATGTTTCTAGTTAAAAGTGTCATCAAATAAGTTGTTTTATATTTAAAATAAGTACCATCAAATACATCTCTTTGTAATTTAAAATCTATTATAAAAATCACAACCCATTTTATTGTTTTCTTACAAAACATGCTAAATAATTCACTTTCACTCTCTTCTGTTTATAGATAACAGCGTTGTTGCGCCCACGTGCAACATATAAAACAACAACTCAACACAAACAACAGAATTCGACGCTAACAACAACAACAGCGGGCGCCAATCAACAACAAACCCCCAACTCAGATACAAATGAGCTACAACATCTGGTGAACGTTGAAACATCTATAAATAATATTGAATTTATACAAACTCTAGAATTTATAGAAACAACATCTCTGGGCACATGTGACAACTTGCAACAATGTTTAGAAACATGTTTACCAGTCGTTGAGACACCACCACAACAGCAACAGAATGTTTCCTCGACAACAACAACAGCAAGTTCTGCTCAAACATACACAGTTGAAAGAACTCCAAGCGAACAGCCAGAAGCATCAATATCTTCGTTAATAGATACCAGTGAATTGTTACAGCAGGAGGTCCCACAATTTAGTCTTACAGACACTGCTTCATTTACAACGTACTTTGATGAACCAACATCCTCCATATCACTCGGCATAATGGAGAGTACACAGACCAATAAGTCATTAAGCGAACAAAGATCAACAGCAGATCATATGCCGGCCTCCACAACGCCAACTACATCGAAAAATACAACGATAGCAACATCTGCAACATCAACATCCAGTCAAAGTAATGTGCCACAAAGTTTAGCAAATCCTAGTTTAAGTGCCGATGAAGAGGATGAGATCGAGGAAGAAATTGAAGAGGCCTTAGAAATGAGTGAAGAACAAGATTTCAGTGTATCTCTGCCAGGACCCAGTAAAAAAACTCAAATGGATCAGTTATTTGGCATAGAATTCTCGGACAGCTCGCAAAGTGATGAGTTGCTACGAGTCAAGGAGGGAATGAGTAATAAAAGCCAGAGCTTACAGAGCTCGAATGCTATTGATCAATTTAAAATAGATGATGATCAATTATCGGGAGGTAAATTGGCCCAACATTTCATAATAGAAGATGAAGACAGTGAAGACTTGGGGGAAATGGGATTGCCTAAGGAAAAACATTTAATACACTCCAAACACGATTCCTCTGAATATGAACATGATGTTAATATTTCAGTTAGCCAAGGCGAAGCTGAAGAAGAGAAGAGTTTAGCCAACGAATCCACAGCTGATGATGTGTCCGAATTGCAGGAAGAAGCTAAAATTGAAAGCGAAGCATTAAGTCAATTAACAGACAATAAAACCACAGAACCAAATGAACACAATGATTGGCCCCAAAGCAGTCATAAGGATACTTTAGAGAGTTCCACAACTAAAGAGACTAAGAAATCAATTGAAGGCTCAAAAGTAGGGCCTGTTACAAAATCAGTTAACAAAGTTGAGGATAAACCTCCAGTTATGAAAGCTTCTAGGCCGGAGTTTTTTGAAAACCCTGATATTAAACCTTTATCGGGAGCCTCTTCCCTGCACAGTGAAAAAGATCATTCCATTGAAGAAATAATGGCTTCAAATCAATCCATGGAAATGACATTCGATGATCGAGATTTAAGTTCTCTTAATCCCAGTTTTAATATGTACAATGATACTTTGATTAATGAGCTATTGGCCGATACACCAGAAAGGTCTAAGGTGCAAAATAAAACTAAAACATCTTTAAAGGAAGATACGAAAGAACTTCAAACAGAAATAGTGGAAGAACAAACCAGAATTAGTATGTGTGAGTCTTTCTTAAGCTCTACCAAGTTACAGGAGAGTTCACAATATTTGGAGCAAGAAAAATCTATACAAGAGCAGGTTAAAGATGAAGCTGGTAAATTTATAGAGAAGGAAAAGGAAGTAATAATGGAAAATCTACCTAAATTAAGGGAACATATCACAGTCTCCATTATACCCAATGAGCAGGTGGTGGAGGAAATTTTCGAAAAGACTTTGGAATCTGAAATGATAACCGATTTAGACGACAGTCTGCCGGAAATATCAGAAAAGCCCACCACCTCCAAACAAGCTGAAAAAGAATTGCAAAATAATTTAACAAAATCTTTGGAATTAAAAGAACATCAAGCCAAAATAGAGCAATTAGAGCCCTGGTCTACTCTGCAAATAAATACCGAAGAAGAAGATGATGAGGAGACTTCTTTGCAGTTAATGAAACTTAGAATAATGGCCATGAAAATACAGCCTAAAGATAACAACCAATTGCAGCTGTCTCCCACCGGGGAACCAGCCTCCGGACCCATAGAAAACAGTCAAGTTAAAGCCATGGAAAGGGTGTCCTTAGTGGACTTAGCCAAAGATGTTTTGGAAGACATAACCGAGGAAAGTGAGCGCAATTCGTTATCCACCCAAGATGAACAGAATTCTCTAACACACGAAAAATCTAACACCTTGACTTCGAAAAGTGAAAATAAAACTTTAAATAATAAAAATGACAGTTCAAATTCACCAGTAAGTTTAAATATGATACAAATGCTGGAGCAAAAAGTGGGAGAACTGCAGCAAATGTTGTCCAACAAAGATGCATGTCTGGCTTCTTTGAATCTACAACTGGAGCATAGCAACAGAAGAGATTCACAAAATAATAACAATTCCTCGGAACTATTGGGTTCGGGCAGGGACTCCAGTTCTCTGGTGACAAATTCCACAGAGTACAGAACATTTCAGGAAGATTTTGGTCAACCGGTAAGTGTTGTGCAAAGAAAACTATTTATCTAAAAAGTAATTTACGTTTTTGTGTACAGACCATGGACATTTATATGGAACTAAACAAACGTGATGATTTAATAGCCAAACTAAATGAGTCACTGCAACAATCTCTCACCATAAGAGAACATCTACAAGGTGAATCCGAAAAACTAGCACACGAAGTGGGATTATTGCGTAAACAACTTACAGAAGCCATGGAATCATACAAAAAGTCATATTGGCCTCGCGATCAAGAAAGCAATTATGGCCAAAGAATTTCAGAAATATCCATGGACTTAGTTAGTGAATCCGATGATGATTTAGATCGTATGTATCTAACCGATAACGATGAGAAAATGTCCCGCAACTCCCGTGAACGTCAACTGTCTATGCCACGACAAAATGACTATCCCAATAGTGATGCGGATGTGCCGTGCGATTCCACAGCTTTTAGCAAACAGATTGAACAATTCCAAAAATATCTAACTCCAAGTGAAGTGAGACTTTTCTTTATGGTACAAAAGAAATTCGATGATTATTTGTGTCAAGAGCTAGAGAAATGCAAAATGAAATATGATCAAGAATTGAAAATAGTCATGGATCAGTGGGACAATGAAAAACAGGAAAAAGATCATGAAATACAAAAGCTGATACAGCAACGGCAGGAAAGAGACACAAAGCACAATCAGGAAATGGAAGATTTAAGGAAATATTTTGAAACCAAATGTGCTGACCTAGAAAAACAGTAAGTTTGTTTAAGTTTTAATTTGTTTATTGTATAATGATCATAAATATATATTTGATAGATATTCCGATGATGTATTTTCACAAAAATCTCAACGTCATGGCATGAGTTCTTCCTCGGCCTCAGAGTGTTCCGATCAAGAACATTTGCCAGATGATTTCAAAATTATGATGCCCTGCAAATCCAAAGAGTCATCGCCACGTAAACGTTCTAAGGCTGAATTATTGTTAAGTCCATCTCATCGTCAAATGACTCCTGGCAATGACACATTGAATGAAGACTTGGCCACAAATCAAGGAACACAAGTGAGTTTTGTTTTATATATTTAAAAAGCAATTGGAAATTTGATTGACGTGCTCATACATTTGGCAAACTATCAGTATCGTCTGATATTTATTAGTACTGCCGATTAAGTGCTCCAGCATTTATTTGAGGGCGCTTCAAACTTGGGAGGAACTTAAAATTTCCAACTGCGTAATCCTTAAAACAATTTAAATTAAATTTAATATATATTTTGCATTATCCTCTTAGTTGGCCTTGGAAATCACCGAATTAAAGACATTTTATCAAAATAAAATTCATGAAATTCAACGTTCCCAAGATGATAATATTAAAAAATTAAGTGATCGCTTAAAGTATTATGAATCTCGTTATCCCGAAGATGAGTTTATGGTAAGCTCTATTAAATATAAGCCATTGCAAAAATATTTATATTTTTTAAATGAAATTAATTAGCATGCTTTTTATAAAGCCTGATGCTTTTTAATCAAATCAATTATAACTAATTTCATGCTCTGTATTAAAAACAAATCATGCTTTTTTATATTGGTGAAGGAGGAATACTCTATTTTTTTCATTTATTTTCATAAATTTCCATTTTGCATTGAAAACTTGTGTCTGCACAGTGTGTTTCAAAATTATTTCAGAAAACGCAAATATTAAAAAAAAATATTTTTTTTCAAATGGATTATTGAATAAAAATATTGTTAATTGGGCCTTGTTATACATTAGCTTTGACTTGCCCTGTTTTTCAAATAACAGCGCTACAAAAACATTGATGTTGTCCAATGAAGAAATACTTAAGCTACAAGTTTTTCAGGACTCATTTTGAATTACCATGTATTTTGTTCTAATATAGGGTGTTATTTTTAAATGTACAGACCTTTAAGTTGGCAACACTTTTTTAAGTAGCGGCCATTTTGTCAGTTGTCGAGTGATTGATGTTTAGCTTGGTTTGGCATTTCAACATGAATAAACTGACGCTTGAACAGCGCTTTTAAATTGCGGAAATTTATTTTGGAAATCATGGTTCTGCTTGAAATACGTATCGTGGGTGTTTTTTTAATGTATAGAACTTTGAAATTGAATTGATATATTGAAGGAGACCCGTGAATTGTCCTGCAAGATCGTGCGAGTTAACGCCGCTTGACTATTTTGTGTGGAGATATGTGAAATCGCTAGTCGATAACCCCAAAACGATTGACTACTTGGAGGGCAACATTCGCCTCGTTGTTGCGGATATACGGCCACAAATGTTGAAAAAAATCATTGAACATTGAACCTCCAGACTAGACCAGCCAGCCGTGGCGGTCATATGCCACAAGTCATATTTAAATTATAATGTCATAAGATTATCTTTTGATTAAAGTAAATTATGTCATGTAAAGTCATGTCAATATAAAAAATCATTTTTGTCTTATTCAATTTCAAAGTTCTATACATCTAAAAGCACACCCTTTACATACAAAAAAATTGTTGTAAATCTGGTCTTTAGTTTTTTCAAATATTACAAATTATTTTTCATTTAAATTAGTTTTTTGATAATTTTTGTGTTTTTGCATTAAAAATAATTCTTTAAAACAGAATACATTTCTTAACTGTTCGAGGATCCAACTGTCAAGCCCAGACGTGCAGTTTGCAATACCCTTTGATTTTCTAAAGTAATTAAATATTTCAAAAAATAATCCAAATATTATGCATGGAAACATCAATAAGCCCAGTACAACTACATACATTTACTTTCACTTTCTTCCAATTTAGAATGATTTTTTATGTTGATCAATTCTATCAATTCCCTCCATACGCTTATTAAATTTATGTAGAATGTAGGACTTAGGTTCCATATTTTAAATCTAATTTTAACATTATGTCTTCTTTATAATCTGCAGATTGGTCAGGCATAATGCGAGTAGATCTCGGTAAATAACAAAAAAATGTTTGTTAAAATGTTACGAATACTACTTGTTTACAAAACAACTTATTAACTTTTCACTTATGCAATTTTTTGTCAATTTGCAAAACTTTATGTTCCTCAGAAGTATGAAATTTGATAAGTGATAAGTTGAAATTGTTA
This sequence comes from Bellardia pandia, assembly GCA_916048285.2. Lineage (NCBI taxonomy): Eukaryota > Metazoa > Arthropoda > Insecta > Diptera > Calliphoridae > Bellardia > Bellardia pandia. The sequence goes on along the minus strand of OU696531.1, from coordinate 91,240,530 downwards.
AGTGTAATTTGCAGTTTTTGAAATTTTTATATTCTCTTTAAAATTTCTGTATTACGTACGTTCTCTTATGGGAAGCACAAAGTTAATATTGAAATGAGTAGTTTACAAAGATTTTGGAAAAAAATTGTAAATTATATTTTTGCAAAGCAACTTTTTAAAAGTTTTTGAAAAATTTGCAAGGATGTCATTACGGTGAATGGATCACGCTTTCAAAAGGTGTTAACAACTAAATTATGGCATATAATTGATGATATATGTGATTTTAATAGAACCATGCCACATGTCAAATAGTCACTGAATTTATTAAAACATAAATTTTGAAATTCAGCTGTTGGCCGCTCCAATCATATGATTTAACACCACTGTATTACTTTTTGTAGAGACTATGTTAAAGATAAAGTCTATACAAATCTAATTGTATCGGTTACAGCATTAAGTCTCATAACCCGTGACGTGATTAACGAAATAGAACCGCCGTTCTATATATATAGTGGATATTTTGTTAAAAAAACCTGTCCGATATAATTTTTTAATTTGTAAATGTCAAACCTTACTCTGTCCAATACACTAAACTTTTGAATGCTTTTCATATAAATTCTTTGCTATATTTTGTTTAAAAAAAATTCTCGTTGAAAACCCTGTAGATCCTTATATGAAAGGCACTCTAGATAATATTTTAAGAACACATTTGAAAGGATAACTTACAACCCTGTGAAATATCAATTAAACTATTGTTTTATTTCCAAAAAAAATTATTTCTTTAAAACACAAAATTGTTTGGCTTCTAAAGCAATCATGTTGAAATGATCTATGACCTTATCATGTATTAAAATTAATTAGCTCAAATGCTTTGTTGGCATTAATAAAATTTGTGACAACAGGAGAAATTGTGTGAATAAAGAATCTTAAATTTATCTACCGATCCTGAAATTTTAGATAGTTTTTATTAGCATAAACAATATTTATTTGAATTATAATATATTATTATGTTCAATAAATAAGATAACCTATTTTTCGAGCTACACAACTTTAAGCAGTGTCAGTTTTCTACGAATTGGCCTAAACCCGGAATGTAGATTGTAACTGCATACAAATATGACCAGTAGTGGAATTCTGTAACTTATTTTAACAACACTTGTCATTGTTAAAAAACTAAACAACTGATTAAGCGATTTTGCTATTCTCGAACTTATTTAGCAACACTTGTTATTGTTTGCAATCAGCTGAGTTGTTAAATTTTTTTTTTGTATTCCTTTTAGATCTTTTTGTTTATTTTAACAGAGGTGCCACATAGTGCCAAATTGTAACAATATTTTTAACATTAAGTTACAGAATCGCATAATCGTTACTGCAAACGACAAAATGAGTCGATAAGAAAACAATTCTTGCTATTGTTAAAAGTTACAGAATTCCACTACAGGTTCCTATTCCACAAACAACTTATCAACTTTACACTTCGCACTTATAAAATTGCATGTTTTTGCAAAGATATAAGTTTTTCTGTTCCACAATATTCTTCGCAAATCTTATTTTGCAATAAGGCAATTTTTGCAGAGACTTTCCTCTGTAATTCTTTGCGCTCTTTGTAAAGTCTTTGCGCATCTTGCAAAGTGAGTGCGCTCAATGTGTTCCACAAAGCAAAGATGATTAAATATCTTTGCATTTCTGTCTTATCACTTTTTTCTTTGCTTTGCTAAATATAACTTGTTAAAATGAGCCGCAAAATAAAAATGGAAGAAACTTGCAGTGTTATTACATGTTATTAAAGATAGAAAATTATAATTTATTTACGAATTTTCAAAACAATAAAGTAGGTATTTTTATTGTAAATATTTAGAACATATTAAAGTTAACATTTCAATTACCTGAATCTTTGTTTAAGAATGCCAAAAATATTTTCAATTATGCGCTGTGTTTTTTTGTGGCAACGATTGAAAGCCTGATCAGCAGGGTTTCGATATTTAGGCGTAATGGTGGTATCAACTAATTTTTCAGTCTGTAACCACTATTACCCAAAACATCAACATCCGGATAAATGGACACCACCCATTGTGAAATGTTTAACATTTTACAGGCTGCACCGTAAAATGTGTAGTCTAGTCTGCATATCATTATCACATTCAATAAGTGGTTTCCCTTGCGGTCCACATATGTATTACTCCTCGTGTAATGTAGGCGTATAAATGTTAATGATTATGCCATCCACGCAACCACAAACACATGGGAATCCACCCATCATAAACAAAATTTCAGCAATACCACTGACGTCATCGGTCCATCTTATTGTGTTTTGAAATAAAAAATCTATCTATCTATCTATCTATCGACAACTCTGCGGATGGTCCTGCAAACTGTTGATTTTACAACACCATGCAATGCCAATGCAAGCATAGTAGCTGTTGATTTTCAGCCTAAAAAACTTGACTCTGCCATGGTGAAATTAAATACCAGGTGACCGCATTGCTACAACAATTACAACAAGGCAAGAACAACAGGCATTTTTCTATATGAAAAACTTTCGTCACTGTCAAAAAGTTTTTTTTTTATATAACTTTTTGGCATTTTCAAATTCACCATGAATAATCAGCTGGCGCTACGCTATCACCTAGTATTTAAATTCACCTTGGACTCTGCTGTGTATTGTGATCTAATTTTTTCTCTATATCGTCAACTAAAATCCAAAAGGCCGTAACTACAATAAATTCCAAATCGATTTTTTGATTGATTATTATGTAATTAACCAAAATACATCTTTCTTTTACTCTCATATGAAAAACGTCGATTTTATTAATACATTTCAAAAGGCCTCAACTACAATGTTAATATCTGTATAAACCAAAAAGTCGTAAATACGCTTTTAATAAAAAAAAAAAACAAAATATATTAAAATAAAGTTGGCATTTGTTTAACTGTTAGTTGAAAGTTAATTTTTTTCAAATTAGTAACAAGAACGCTGTGAATATTTGTGTATTACCAAATAATAAAATGGATACTGATAGTGACCATTATTCTCATAAGAAATTTAAAAAAGTGAAAATAGAATATGTGTATCGTCACCTAAAATGCTCAAAGACGTAACCCTCATTTCATAATTTTACAGGAGAAGCAAAAAACGCTATAAAATGAAAACTGTTTAATTGAAAATCGCGATTTCTTCACATCTTGTCTTAAGATAGACGACAAACTTATTTCTTATTTATTGTATTTTAGCCTTGTGTTCCAGATTCAATCAAAAAACTAATTTTAATTTTTTCAGGGTTACGTCTTTGGGCATTTCAGGGACAATTTTCTATACAACCAATAATAAAGACGAATATGAGGTTTTACCACAACGCGCACAAAAAAAGTTTGAAGATGTCGAAACGGTTCGGTTACATAAAGAAAAAATAAAAATATCCAAAAAGAAATGGAGCCATTTCCAGGAACTTAAATGTTTACTTCCGGCTGATTGCCACAGTTTTTACGATAATTTACCATACTCAGATTGGATTTATAAATTTTACTTCGCAATGTGAACTCCTTTTCTTTTCATGTACTCGTATACAATAATGAATTTTCGGTTTTTTTTTAATTTTGTTTTCTTTTTTAAATGTTCCTTTTTTAAGCTAATCAGGCATAAACTTTTCCAATGTAATAAAAAATTGTTTTCTTTTCTTAAATAAAGTACATTTTTCTAGAATTCATTAAACTCGTTGTAGTGAGTTTTGTATTTGTATATTTTATATTCAAAACACAAAAAACAAAAAGTAAAAAATATTTAATAAGAGTGAAAATCGGAATTTTTTCATCCTAATTTAAATTTTTGTTAAATTTTTTTTTGTTGTTACGGCTTTTTGTTTTCAGAAAAAAAAAAGATTCCAAAAGGCCTAAAGTACAATTACTAAAAAACTACTATTATTTTATAGTTGCTTTTTTTTATTAAACCAAATCTGCAATAGTTTTTAAGGTTATTGCTGAAAATTTGGCCAATAAGAATGAAATAGTCTTAAATTTATAAAGTTTTTTGCTTCTCCTGTAAAAAAGTAAAATGTGCAGTTACGGCCATTTAGATTTTCGTTGACGATATATTTCTATATTATATCTCTAATATTATTTCAAATGAAATGAACTTGGATTTGATTTAAACGAGAGCATTCTTTTAAATTAAAGCTTTATAATCAGGAACAATTAATTCGGTTTCTATAATTTCCTGTTAATAACCGACTATTCACAATCGTCGAACAAAAACTCATGTCTTAATATTTTGAAAGCTTCATTAGTTAAATACATTTGTAAAGCGATCGTTTACCTTGCAAATTTTTAACAAACTTAGTAAAATTTGCTTTGCAAAAATAAGATTTATAGTTTTTGAAAAACGAAACAGAATAATTATTTGCACAATCTTTGTAAACTACTTATTTCAATATTAACTTTGCACAAGAGAACGCACATGGAACAGAAATTGCTAAGAGAATATAAAAATTTCAGAAACTTTGCAAATTACACTTATCAGTTTCAACTTATCACTTATCAAATTGTATAGTTCTGAAGAACATAACTTTTTGGCAAATTGACGAAGAATTGTATAAATGCAAAGTGAAAAGTTGATCTTGAACATAATATTAATAATTATAATTAAATTTCCTATGGCTTTGCAATGGAATTTGTATTGTCTTTTAATAAATAAGGAATTTTATTAAATAACAAATTTTTTATAGAACTATTCAATATATTTCTTCTACCTTATAAAAAATCATGATTTGTTAAGTTTTTAACAGATAATTTCCAAAAAACACCCTACAATTACTATTTTTATATGTTGTAATCTAACTCGCATGTATTGCATTTTGTATTTTCTTTTTATAAACAAAAAAAAATATAAAAACTTAAATTATTTGGATACACCATACTGTGCTAACCCTACAAACACCAACACAAATACATATATATATAAAACATAATTAAACCAAAAAAAACAGTCATCTACTACTAAAAATTACACCCTGAATTCGACACTTGAGACCACAACAACAACCAATACCGAAGATTTAACCCAAATAACCGTACGTAGTCTAAATCAAAGCCAGTCAACTGAAGAACACAACGCACAGGCTTTGGCCTCAGGATCACCCTTTATTAGCAATAATCAATATAATAATAATAATAATAACAATAACTCATTGATCATAATCGATCAAGATGAATTGAGTAGTAATAACGAGTCCCAGGTGATACAAAAAATAATCGATGAATATGAAAGACGCTTGCAAGAACAATTGGCATTGGCTAGAGAAGATATCGTACATGAATTGGAACAGCAGATACAGGTAAGTGAGCAACACCTTCCAAGCACTTCATTTTATTTACATTTTCTGTTTTTGCTTTATTTTTACTTTCATTTGATGTTTGTAATTGAATTTACATATTTTCTGTTTCATTTAATGCATGATGATTCATTAATTTTGTTTGCTATTTTTTGCTTAATTTGTTTCTATCATTTTATGTTAATGTTTTTCAAACATCATTTTCAAATTTGCTTTAACATCATTTGCCATTTTATATGTTTTTTTTTGCATAAAATTTGTTGCGTGAGTTTTCAATTTATTTTTCCTCTTTTTTTTTTTTTGATAATTTGAAAATTTGCCAACGGTGACGTGTTGTGTTCTTTTTTTAAACTCACCCGTGTGGTCAGTGCTGACAGGATTTTTAAGTGTAATTTTGAAAATCAAGTGAAAACGTGATATATTTGATTGTGCAAATTTGAAAACTAAAATTAAAATAACACATTTGTAGTAAATAGTGGGTTTAATAGAGTGGTTCGAAAAAAATTGTGTCAGTCCCCACCTAGAATTAAAGATAATGTAAAAACAATTCCAATAATACCTTTTTATTTTTTGCCACGTCTCCAAATACCGCCCTTTTAGTATTTTGTTCACTGTGTCGCTATTTTTAGTCCGATCATAGCATTTTGTATACCGGTGTTCTCTGTGACTGTAAGGGCTACATTTCTGTCTTTAATAATTTTTTACTACCACGCCAAATTCTAATCATGACTTTTAAAAACTCGATTCGTACCCAAAATAATGCTAAATAGAATTTGACGTGGTAGTAAAAAATGAAAAGATTCGAAAGCTTTTTTTTTTCTTGGACCAGCACTCAGGGGATGACCCCTACTTATGCAATGCATTGTGTTGGAATTAGGAAAATAGGTTATGGGACGGAGGATAGAGGGAGTAGTGTTTGTGAACATTTGACTTGAATTTGCCTATATTGAAAGTGGCAGGGAATACTTCTGCTGATAGTTTGTTCCACATACGGACAATACGGCTAAATAACGAATTTTTCCTGTAGTGTGTTGTGTGATCCACTATCCAGTCGACCACAAATGGATGAGCCCTGACTGAAGAACGTAAAAAATTGTGTGTTTCAGGAACAAGTTGCCTGATTTTAGCAGAACACATTCCATTATAGTATCGATAGAACAGTGAAACACAACCCACATTGCGACGATGCTCCAATGAATCAATAGAGTTGGATACCCTACCGTCGCCGATAAGCATCTTCGCCCTCTCCTGTACGCGGTCGAGTAACTCCAAAATATACTTCGAAGCACCGGCCCATACATGCGAGTTGTATTCCATTTTCGCCCAAATATAGGTGGTGTAAATAGTAAGCATATCAGATGGAGTGAATTATTTTCTACAGCGTTTTAAACCAAGGCACTTGAGAGCTTCTTTCAACACTTGAAAAATGTGTTTGGTCCAGCGGAGATCACAATGGATTCTCATGCCTAGAACGTCAAGAGCGTCTGATTCCTTAATATTTACACCGCCCATAAAAACAGATGAAGCAACATGATCTGTTGTGCGTTTGTGCGTTAATAAACAACACTGAGTCTTACGTGCGTTAAAAGCGACTCTATTCGCACAACCCCAATCCAAAATGAAGTTAACGATAAGTATTTTTGGTAGTTATAGGTTCGTAGGTCTGTAAGGTGGGTTAATGGAGTACTTCGATGTTCATCTATGTTGGCTACCAGTTCATTGTGATATAGAAGCTAACGAAATAGCAAACGAGCTCGCAAGGCAGGGTTTGTAGTGGAACCACCACTGTGCTTTTATTACAGGAGAGTCAAGGGGAAGTAGAACAGAATGTAGGACAGCGTGAGCCTTATGGCCCAAAAGAATACTTCAAATACCAGGTTTCTAATGGGCCTACATAAAAGCACCATTAGAGTGATAGTGGGTATGATCACGGAGTCACCTTTGATAGCCTCCTCAGTTTCTGCCAGTTTCAAGGTCCTCAAAGCGCTGGACGGCAGCACTTGTGCAATGGACAAAGAAACCTTCTGTGGGCTACCTATAAGACCTTTAATATTTAAAAAATAACAAATTTTTTTAATTTTCTGTTAAATTTTTAAGGATTTTAACAATATATTTACATAGATTATGTGACGGTGAATTTATTGATGAACAAATTGGTCTTAATGGAAATTTTTCTTTGTGTATTTTAGGTAATCCATATAACCTGGGAGTTATAGCTATGGACGTTTTTAGTTTATTTATATTGAAAATTTAAAATTATTTTTTCTATAACACATATTTTTCAATTTTGTCAACCCCTTTCAAACTTATATCAAACTATTTACTTTTTTTTTTTTTTTTTTCTTGGACCAGCACTCAGGGGATGACCCCTACTTATGCAATGCATTGTGTTGGAACTAGGAAAATAGGTTACGGGAGGGAGGATAGCGGGAGTAGTGTTTGTGAACATTTGACTTGAATTTTCCTATATTGAAAGTGGCAGGGATTACTTCTGTTGGGAGTTTGTTCCACATACGGACAGTACGGCTAAAGAACGAATTTACATATATTTACGAATTTACACATAGAATTTTTTTTTTAAATATTAAAATAAAATAAGCTTCAGGAATATCATCTCTAAATGAGGATTTGAACAAAATTTACCTCTGGGCTTGTGCAAATGGACGCTGTTTGAATCCACACAAATCTAAATGCATTATGATATGTAAAAGGAGCTTAAATCGTTACATTTCTGAAGATATTGTTTTAAATAGCGAAAAAATTGAAATTGTTAATTCAGCGAAAAATCTCGGTATAATTTTCAATAGTTGAGAAGGTTTGACCATGTTTCTGCTGTTTCCAATAAACTTTACGGAGTTTCACTTGATAGCCTATTAAAATTTCGCATTCTTGTATTCTTGCACAAAATAATAAATACTGAAACTCCCAAATATATATTTGAAAAAAAAAATACGTTTCTTCCAATCGTCTCGAAATCGAAATATTATAATACCTCGACATCAATACCTAGTGTCTGAATGGCACTTTTATGTACATGCCGCTCGTCTTTGGAACAATCTTCCATGAAATCAACAAATAAATAGTAATGCTAATATGTAGTTTCAGAAATTTTTTATATAACTTTTTCACGTAAGATGTTATCAATATAGGTTTTTCTGTAACTAGTTTGTTTATGCTCATGATAAAATTGTTTATAACGTAATGCGTTCCTGTACTATAAATATTTATAAGACTTAGTTTTGTTGTACAGGAAATGAAAAATTCAAGAAATAAATAAATAAATAACTCCTGAAGAAGTTTTCCAAATGAAATCGAAATATCGAGTAATCTATATATATAAAAGTGATTGTGTGTCGTTATGTTTATTATTATTAGTTTGAAGTCTATAGACGGCTAAACGGCTGAACCGATTTGCTTGAAATTTTCACAGTATATTTCTGTATGTCTGGAAGGAGCTATAGGCTACTTTTTTTTTTGGAAATTTTAAGTGGGCGTGGTACCTCCCATACAAAGTTAATTTTAAAAATCACCGATTTGCTTCAAATTTTCACAGTATATTTCTGTATGTCTGGAAGGAGCTATAGGCTACTTTTTTTTTTGGAAATTTTAAGTGGGCGTGGTACCTCCCATACAAAGTTAATTTTAAAAATCACCGATTTGCTTGAAATTTTCACAGTATATTTCTGTATGTCTGGAAGGAGCTATAGGCTACTTTTTTTTTAGAAATTTTAAGTGGGCGTGGTACCTCCCATACAAAGTTAATTTTAAAAAATACGGGTAGCGAAGCACACCGGGTTTTAGCTAGTTTATATATAAAAATAAAAAATCTTTTATAGAAAAGCTTAAAAATTATTTAATAAAAAAATTTTTTTACAGGAAATAAAGTTACGGATAAATTTTTATAGAACATTTCAGTTATCGATAAATTTTCTGGAAAAAAATGTTCGATAATTTTTCTTGGAGAAAATTCAAGTTATCGACAATTTTCAGAGAAAATAAAGTTATCGATAAATTTTTATAGATTTTTTATAGATTTTTATAGTTACCGATAAATTTTCTAGAAAAAATCGAAGTTATCTATAAATTTTGTTAAGAAAATTGAAGTTGGCGGTAAACTCTCTATAGAAAATCAAAGTTATTGATAAATCATCCATAGTAAATTTAAGTTTTTTCGTGGTATAGATTAATTTCCTACAAACATTTCTAAATAATGTCCTTCGGTTCAATTGTGTTTATGTACAGTTTGTAAGTCTACCTGTAGTTTATGACTTGTTTTTCATAAACAATTTCCAAATTTACCGCAAACATGTTTAGACATGATAATTTACCAAATTTGACACAAACAAAAGGATTAGATTTTGAGAAAATTATTGCTATCGATAAATTTTTATAGAAAATTTAAGTTATCGATAAATTTTCTAGAGAAAATTAAAATTAGCCATAAATTTTCTAAAGAAAATTAAAGTTATAAAAAATTTTTTACAGAAAATAAAGTTATGGATAAATTTTGATAGAATATTTAAGTTATCGATACATTTTCTGAAAAAAAAAATGTTCGATAATTTTTCTGGAGAAAATTCAAGTTATCGACAATTTTCAGAGAAAATAAAGTTATCGATAAATTTTTATAGATTTTTTATAGTTACCGATAAATTGTCTAGAAAAAAATCAAAGGTATCTATAAATTTTATTAAGAAAATTGAAGTTAGCGGTAAACACTCTATAGAAAATCAAAGTTATTGATAAATCATCCATAGTAAATTTAAGTTTTTTCGTGGTATAGATAAATTTTCTATAAACATTTCTAAATAACGTCCTTCGTTTCAATTGTGTTTAGTACAGTTTGTAAGTCTAATGCTTGGTTTTCACTATGTCAGTTTTGTTGTCAAATTGTCAAAATTGTTGGTAATTTCATAACAATTTAGACAATTTGACAACAAAACTGACATAGTGAAAACCAAGCATAACTGTAGTTTATGACTTGTTTTTCATAGACAATTTCCAAATTTACCGCAAACATGTTTAGGCATGATAATTTACCTGACTCTATATTCCAAATTTGACATAAACAAAAGGATTAGTAGTTTATGATATGCATGTATGTATGTACATAAATAGGTTGGCATGTTTTTAAGCCAAACAAATTATGAAATATGTACGAGTAATTGTCCAATACGTATGTATGTATGTATATAGTTTTACTTGGGAGGATGTTGTTTACATTTTATTTACTATTTTGGTAGAACATTTTAGATTTGAAATGTTTTGTAAATATTCTGCCTGTCTTTCTGCTTGTGTCGAATATGTGTTTACTTACTTCATTGTTTTTGCAGACTATTTATTTTGGTTCTTAATTGGATTTTCGAACAAACATCGCAGTGATATTTTTGTCAATCGTTCATTCTAAAATTTGTTTGTATGTATTTATTTTTATAAAAGTGTTTTTGAAAGTAAACACTCGAAATAATAACAAGATGTCAATGAACACGTTTCCTCTGTCAAAGGCACCCAAAACAATAAAGAAAAACAGAAACTACACACACTTTTCACACTTTCGTTTTATTTCAATCTTCGAAGAAGAAGCCGAAGAAATGGAAGCGCCTCTAATCACTATGAACTCAATTTTTTAGATTCTGGGAAACGTTAGACGGGAATCTGTTAGCTTTTTTGTTTTAATTTTATTTCAGACACGTGCTAAAAGATTTTCTTTGCTTCTTACTTTATTTCTAATTTGAAATTTGTTTAAATTTTGGTGTCATTGTAAAAGTGAGACTTTTCTTTTTTGGAATTAAAAGTAAATCTACAAAAAGAATTTCAGATTTTCTTTTGCTTCGTCCAATGGAGTTATGGACCAACGCAAAACAGCAACGCAATTCCTTGGCTTGCATCTCACTGCAGAATCCCCTGATTGAAACTTATATAGTCTAGCTTATACAACAACAATAATAGGTCACTGCTCGGCAAGGGAAAGGACAAATTGACGGGATAACATCACTTTGGACTTGTGCAGAATATGAGAAGACGAAGAGGAGTTGGAGACCGTAGAACATATTATATACCACTACTCGGGACTCCAGGCCCATAGATATACATACATATGTAGGTGGTTAGGTAGTCAATTCCACAATTGCCTTGAGAATGTCGTAATCTGATGGACAGAGAACATCTTCGGGTTTATAAGGGAATTGTGGTGGCTATACGGTAATAATTATGCATTTTTTGAGTGTGCAGATCTTCAATTTCTCCAGGCGGTCTGTCCAACTGAATATCCTGGTATTATTAATTCTTATTTTCATTATTTTTTACCTTTTAAGAAGAGATTAACAATGGAATTTAAGATCTCCGAGTGGAAGTGTTCATAGCACACTACTCTTCAAAAAGTAAGTTTCTATAGAAAATTCAAGTTATCGTAAGTTTTCTATTAAGAATTTAAGTTATAGATAATTCAAAGTTGTCGATAAATTTTCTAGAGAAAATTCAAGTTATCGATAAATTCTGTAGAGAAAATTAAAGTTATCAATAAATTATCTAGAGAAAATTAAAGTTATAGAAAAATTTTTTTAGAGAAAATTAAAGTTATCGATAAATTTTCTAGAAAATATTAAAAATTAAAATTTCCTTGAGAAAATTCAAGTTATATAAATTTTTTTGAGAAATTATTGCTATCGATAAATTTTTATAGAAAAATTAAGTTATCGATAAATTTTCTAGAGAAAATTAAAGTTATCGATACATTTTCTAGAGAAAATTCAAGTTATCGAAAATTTTTTACAGAAAATAAAGTTATAGATAAATTTTTATAGAACATTTAAGTTATCGATAAATTTTCTGAAAAAAATTTTCGATAATTTTTCTGGCGAAAATTCAAGTTATCGATAATTTTCAGAGAAAATAAAGTTATCGATACATTTTTATAGACTTTTATAGTTACCGATAAATTTTCTAGAAAAAATCAAAGGTATCTATACATTTTGTTAAGAAAATTTAAATTAGCGGTAAACTTTCTATAGAAAATCAAAGTTATTGATAATCTTCCATAGTAAATTTAAGTTTTTTCGTGGTATAGATAAATTTTCTACAAACATTTCTAAATAACGTCCTTCGTTTCAATTGTGTTTAGTACAGTTTGTAAGTCTAACTGTAGTTTATGACTTGTTTTTCATAGACAATTTCCAAATTTACCGCAAACATGTTTAGACATGATAATTTACCTGACTCTATATTCCAAATTTGACATAAACAAAAGGATTAGTAGTTTATGATATGCATGTATGTATGTACATAAATAGGTTGGCATGTTTTTAAGCCAAACAAATTATGAAATATGTACGAGTAATTGTCCAATACGTATGTATGTATGTATGTATGTATGTATATAGTTTTACTTGGGAGGATGTTGTTTACATTTTATTTACTATTTTGGTAGAACATTTTAGATTTGAAATGTTTTGTAAATATTCTGCCTGTCTTTCTGCTTGTGTCGAATATGTGTTTACTTACTTCATTGTTTTTGCAGACTATTTATTTTGGTTCTTAATTGGATTTTCGAACAAACATCGCAGTGATATTTTTGTCAATCGTTCATTCTAAAATTTGTTTGTATGTATTTATTTTTATAAAAGTGTTTTTGAAAGTAAACACTCGAAATAATAACAAGATGTCAATGAACACGTTTCCTCTGTCAAAGGCACCCAAAACAATAAAGAAAAACAGAAACTACACACACTTTTCACACTTTCGTTTTATTTCAATCTTCGAAGAAGAAGCCGAAGAAATGGAAGCGCCTCTAATCACTATGAACTCAATTTTTTAGATTCTGGGAAACGTTAGACGGGAATCTGTTAGCTTTTTTGTTTTAATTTTATTTCAGACACGTGCTAAAAGATTTTCTTTGCTTCTTACTTTATTTCTAATTTGAAATTTGTTTAAATTTTGGTGTCATTGTAAAAGTGAGACTTTTCTTTTTTGGAATTAAAAGTAAATCTACAAAAAGAATTTCAGATTTTCTTTTGCTTCGTCCAATGGAGTTATGGACCAACGCAAAACAGCAACGCAATTCCTTGGCTTGCATCTCACTGCAGAATCCCCTGATTGAAACTTATATAGTCTAGCTTATACAACAACAATAATAGGTCACTGCTCGGCAAGGGAAAGGACAAATTGACGGGATAACATCACTTTGGACTTGTGCAGAATATGAGAAGACGAAGAGGAGTTGGAGACCGTAGAACATATTATATACCACTACTCGGGACTCCAGGCCCATAGATATACATACATATGTAGGTGGTTAGGTAGTCAATTCCACAATTGCCTTGAGAATGTCGTAATCTGATGGACAGAGAACATCTTCGGGTTTATAAGGGAATTGTGGTGGCTATACGGTAATAATTATGCATTTTTTGAGTGTGCAGATCTTCAATTTCTCCAGGCGGTCTGTCCAACTGAATATCCTGGTATTATTAATTCTTATTTTCATTATTTTTTACCTTTTAAGAAGAGATTAACAATGGAATTTAAGATCTCCGAGTGGAAGTGTTCATAGCACACTACTCTTCAAAAAGTAAGTTTCTATAGAAAATTCAAGTTATCGTAAGTTTTCTATTAAGAATTTAAGTTATAGATAATTCAAAGTTGTCGATAAATTTTCTAGAGAAAATTCAAGTTATCGATAAATTCTGTAGAGAAAATTAAAGTTATCAATAAATTATCTAGAGAAAATTAAAGTTATAGAAAAATTTTTTTAGAGAAAATTAAAGTTATCGATAAATTTTCTAGAAAATATTAAAAATTAAAATTTCCTTGAGAAAATTCAAGTTATATAAATTTTTTTGAGAAATTATTGCTATCGATAAATTTTTATAGAAAAATTAAGTTATCGATAAATTTTCTAGAGAAAATTAAAGTTATCGATACATTTTCTAGAGAAAATTCAAGTTATCGAAAATTTTTTACAGAAAATAAAGTTATAGATAAATTTTTATAGAACATTTAAGTTATCGATAAATTTTCTGAAAAAAATTTTCGATAATTTTTCTGGCGAAAATTCAAGTTATCGATAATTTTCAGAGAAAATAAAGTTATCGATACATTTTTATAGACTTTTATAGTTACCGATAAATTTTCTAGAAAAAATCAAAGGTATCTATACATTTTGTTAAGAAAATTTAAATTAGCGGTAAACTTTCTATAGAAAATCAAAGTTATTGATAATCTTCCATAGTAAATTTAAGTTTTTTCGTGGTATAGATAAATTTTCTACAAACATTTCTAAATAACGTCCTTCGTTTCAATTGTGTTTAGTACAGTTTGTAAGTCTAACTGTAGTTTATGACTTGTTTTTCATAGACAATTTCCAAATTTACCGCAAACATGTTTAGACATGATAATTTACCTGACTCTATATTCCAAATTTGACATAAACAAAAGGATTAGTAGTTTATGATATGCATGTATGTATGTACATAAATAGGTTGGCATGTTTTTAAGCCAAACAAATTATGAAATATGTACGAGTAATTGTCCAATACGTATGTATGTATGTATGTATATAGTTTTACTTGGGAGGATGTTGTTTACATTTTATTTACTATTTTGGTAGAACATTTTAGATTTGAAATGTTTTGTAAATATTCTGCCTGTCTTTCTGCTTGTGTCGAATATGTGTTTACTTACTTCATTGTTTTTGCAGACTATTTATTTTGGTTCTTAATTGGATTTTCGAACAAACATCGCAGTGATATTTTTGTCAATCGTTCATTCTAAAATTTGTTTGTATGTATTTATTTTTATAAAAGTGTTTTTGAAAGTAAACACTCGAAATAATAACAAGATGTCAATGAACACGTTTCCTCTGTCAAAGGCACCCAAAACAATAAAGAAAAACAGAAACTACACACACTTTTCACACTTTCGTTTTATTTCAATCTTCGAAGAAGAAGCCGAAGAAATGGAAGCGCCTCTAATCGCTATGAACTCAATTTTTTAGACTCTTGGGAATAACGTATAGACAGTATACGTTAGACGGGAATCTGTTAGTTTTTTTTTGTTTTAATTTTATTTCAGACACGTGCTAAAAGATTTTCTTTGCTTCTTACTTTATTTCTAATTTGAATTTTGTTTAAATTTCGGTGCCATTGTAAAAGTGAGACATTTCTTTTTTGGAATTAAAAGTAATTCTACAAAAAGAATTTCAGATTTTCTTTTGCTTAGGAGAGTATAAAAATCATTGATGGTGTGATCAGTCATTGTATTTAGTGTAAATTTAAGTTCATTATCATTTTCAAAAGGTGACAGTTTATATAGAAAATAGATTTTATATACATATACATACATATGTATGTACTTATGTTGTATGTTGTTTTCTTTATCATACTTGTGTTATATATGTGCTAGTCTTTTTTGGAGATGAAAAGTTTCTTTTAAATTTCTTTAAAGAAGAAATTAATGAATACTATGTTTGTCTGTGATTGAAGGTCAGAATTGAGGAATTTGTGGAATCATTTGTCATGTTTGTTATTTCTTTTAGGAAATATATACATATGTATATAGTTTTTTAAGTTAATTTGTTAATATTTTAGTAGAATAATATTTCATTTTGTTTGAAATGTATTCACAATTTTAACTTTCTATAAAAAAAATGTTAAATTTTTTGGGAATCTCAATGATAATTTGAAATTTCTGTAATAAATTCCTAAAAAAGTGGAGTTTTCTAGAGAAATTCAAGTTATTAATAAATTTGGCATAGAAAACTGAAGTTTACATAGAAATTTCATGCTTTCAATTATTTTTTTTTATAGAAAATTCAAGTTATCGATAAATTTTTTAAAGTAAACGATAAATTTTCTAGAGAAAATTCAAGTTATCGATAAATTTTTTGAAGAAAAATCAATTTTCATGAAAAAATTCAAGTTATTGAGAAATACTTCATAGAAAAAATCAAGTTATTAATCAAATTTCTTGAAAAAATTAAAGTTATCGATAAATTTTTTAGAGAAATTTCTTGAAAATTTTCTTGAAAAAATTCAAGTTATCGATAAGTTCTGTAAAGAAAATTCAAGATATCGATAAATTTCTTAGGGAAAATTCAAGTTATCGATACATTTTCTGGAAAAATTCAAGTTATTGATACATTTTTTTGAAAAAATTAAACTATCGATTAATTCTTTATTGAAAATTCAAGTTAATTCAATTGAAAATTTAAGTTATCGATAATTTTTTTTAGAGAAATTTCTTGAAAAGAAAATTCAAGTTATCGATAAAGTTTCTGGAGAAAACATAAATTTTTTGAAGAAAATTTAGGTTATCGGCAAAATTTTTATAGAAAATTCAAGTTATGGATAAATTTTCTTGAAAAAATACCAGATACCGATACATTTGTTATCGAAAATTTATGCAATTAATATTATACTATGTTTCCACGACGACTTGAATCACCTGCTTCGCCTTCTGAATCATGTTTATCAATCATGCTGTTTACATGACTAATAAACTTGATTCGATTTGACAGTTGTCTTTAATAAACAAACAGAATAAAAAAAAAACAGAATTTACAATTTGTGGAAAATAATTTTTTTTAATGGACAAACAAAAGTGAGTGGAAATTAGTTAGCTTATTTGAAAAAAAAACATACATTCGTACGTATTTACTTTCTTTACTTCCAACAACATGAAAATAATTTGCTTTGTTTACAATAATATTAAATTTTTACGGCTAGTGCAGATAAACTTGCGAGAAAAATTAGAGAAGAGTGCAATTTTTCGTGCTTCGCAAGTAGATTCAATATGAATCTACTTGGTTCGCTCTTAAAATTTTGTATGGTGAAGAAAGTTGTTTCGCACATGATTGGGGTGTGAAGCATGAATAGAGAGCGAAGCATGAATAGAGAGCGAAGCATGTACCGTGGAAACGTAGTATTAGGAGTAAATTTCAATACAAATTAATTGTGATTTAAAAAGTGTTCTCAAAATTATTAAAAAATGATTTGTCTTTGACGTATCTTAAAATTTCACATTCAATTTTGGCACATATATTTGCAAAAAAATATTATTTATATTATATATTTTTTTTTGTTAAAAATTTTGCTAAATTTACTGAGAAAGTACACAAACTTTTTAAATTTTACAATTAATTCAAAGACATGCTGTCTCAATAATTTGCGTTTATTATTATAATTTCAATACGTAAATATTTCTTTTAAGAATTGACAACTAAATACATAAATAAAAACACCTAAGTAATTTTTAATTTACATAATTATAAAATAAAATATCAACAAAATTGTTTAATCTCTTAAAAAACCTAAACTAATTATTAGTGGTGATAATAATTTTCAATTGAAATTTTTAAAATAAGACACATTAAAAATACCTGCAGGCTGCAGCTTTAAAGGTTAAACAAAAAATATCCCAAATTTAAACTTATAAAACTCTCATTTACTATATCTCTCTCAGTTGGCAGGCAAACATATATATGTGTGATCTCTTGTCTCTCTTTTTGTTCGCTCATTCATGGCTGTTTATGATCAGCGTTGCCACAACCAAAAAAAAATTTGTAACCAACACTGAAATAAAAAATAACCAAATTGGAGAAAAATTAATCAAATTTTTTTTAATCATTTATTTGTAACAAATTCAAGTTTTAATAAAAAAGAAACATATAAAAATTGCTAAAAACAATAGGTTTGTTTAGTGGCTAAAAACTTTTACAAATTTGTAAAAATTGTTACAAATATTTTTGAAATTTGTTACAAAAAAGTTCATTTATATATACAAATACGCTAAAAATTTCTTCAAAATTTAATTTTAAAACTTGTCATGCTAATTTGATATTTACTAAATAAAATATTCTTACATTTTTTATTATCAATAAAAATAACCAAAATGAAAAAAAATTACACATTTACACACTGAAAAAAAATTAACCAAATTTGGTTAAAATTAACCAAAACGGCAACGCTGTTTATGATACTTTCAATTTTATATTTAAAATTTCCCATCAATGTTGAAAAATTCAACAGTTTATCGCGTGTAGTCAAAGCGTACGTTCGTTTAAATTTTCTAAAGAACAACAAAAAGATTTTATGTTTGAAAAATTGGGAAAAAAGCGTTTGTCTATGATTTAAAAATACTTTTAATAAAAATAAATTTATTATAACAACCCCCCTCTCTTTATGAAAAAGAATAATATATAAAAGAAAATAATATAATGACAAACAATTCTTTATTTCTCAACAAAATAAATTAATAAGTAAAAATTAAGTGTCGCGCTTTGTTGTTTTTTTTTTTTTTTTTTTGTTTATAAGGTACAAGTAACGCTTTATTTTGGTTTTTGTAAGAGAAGACAAATTAAACAGAAAAAAACATATTAAAATAATATAAACAAATTAAAGAAAGTGACAAAAATAAACTAAAATAATTTAAATATAAACAAAAATGTTATTAAAACACAGTGTTAAAGTGATAAATTATTAAAAAAAAAATACAAAACATTTTTCATCAATTTGTGGATTACAATTTTATGGTAAATACTTGTTGTTTAAACAATTTTAAAGATTAAATCAAATATGCTGGTTATTATTAAAAAAATAAAGCAAAAATGTTTTCAACAATAAATATACAAATAAAATGTACAGATAACTGAAATTCCATATATGATCAATAATTTGAATTTTATAGAGAAAATTTGACGAACTTTGGATTTGTTTAATAAAATCTAATGATAAATTAAATTTTCTAATGAAAATGTATGGATATTTTGAATATTTTGTACAGAAATTTAGTGATAAATTGTATTTTCTATAGAAAATTCATCGACATTTTGATTTTTTTTTTATAGAAAATTTATCGATAACTTGAATTTTTTATAGAAAATTTATTGATAATTTGAAATTTATATAGAAAATTTATTGATATTTTAAATTTTTTAAGGAAAATTTTTCGATAACTTAAATTTTTTATAGAAAATTTATCTATAACTTAAATTTTCTGTACAAAATTTATCGATAACTTGAATTTTCTGTAGAAAACTTTATTTACTATATAAAAATTTATCGACATTTGGAATTTTCTTTAGAAAATTTATCGATATTTTGAATTTTCTCTAGGCAATGTATCAATAACTTGAATATTCTCTAGAAAAATTTTCAATTACCTTAATTTTCTTTTAAAAATGTATCAATTGCTTAATACTCTTTAGAAATTTTTTAATAACTTGAAATTTCTCTGAAAAATTTATCAATATTTTGAATTTTCTCTAGAAAATGTATCAATAACCTGAATGTACTCTAGAAAATTTTTAATTACTTTAATTTTCTATTAAAATTTTATCAATAACTTAAATACTCTTTAGAAATTTTTCGATAACCTGAAATTTTTCTAGAAAATTTATCAGTTACTTAAGAAATTTTTTTATAAATTGAATTTTCTACAGAAAATATAACAATAACTTCAAAATTTATCGATTAATTCAAGTTTCTATTAAAAATTTATCAATAACTTAAATATTCTTTAGAAATTTTTTGGCAACTTGATTTTTTCTAGAAAATTTATCAATAGCTTTAATATTATCTTGAAAATTTATCGACATTTTGAATTTTCCTTAGAAAATTTTTCAATATTTTGCATTTTCTCTAAAAAATTCATCGATATATTGAATTTTCTTTCGAAACTTTATCGATATTCTGAATTTTCTTTAGAAAATTTATCTATATTTTGAATTTTTTCTACAAAATTTATCGACATTTTGAATTTTCCCTAGAAAATTTATTGATATTTTGAATTTTCCTTAGAAAATTTATCGATATTTTGAATTTTCTATAGAAAATTTATTGATATTTTGAATTTTCTCTAGAAAATTTTTCGATATTTTGCATTTTCTCTAAAAAATGCATCGATATATTCAATTTTCTTTCGAAACTTTATCGATATTTTGAATTTTCTTTAGAAAATTTATCTATATTTTGAAATTTTTTTTTAGAAAATTTATCTATATTTTGAATTTTCTCTAGAAAATTTATCAATAACTTGAAATTTTTCTAGAAAATTAACAATAACTTGAATATTCTATAGAAAATGTGTCGACAATTTTAATATTCTATTATAAATTTGTCGATAACTTTATTATTCTTTAGAAAATTTTTCAACTATGATTTGAATTTTCTCTATAAAAATTTATTGTTAATTTTTCTAGAGAACTTGAATATTCTCTAGGAAATTTATCGGTATTTTAAATTTTCTCTAGAAAACTTTATTGATAACTAGCTAAAACCCGGTGTGCTTCGCTACCCGTATTTTTTAAAATTAACTTTGTATGGGAGGTACCACGCCCACTTAAAATTTCCAAAAAAAAGTAGCCTATAGCTCCTTCCAGACATACAGAAATATACTGTGAAAATTTCAAGCAAATCGGTGATTTTTAAAATTAACTTTGTATGGGAGGTACCACGCCCACTTAAAATTTCCAAAAAAAAAGTAGCCTATAGCTCCTTCCATACATACAGAAATATACTGTGAAAATTTCAAGCAAATCGGTTCAGCCGTTTAGCCGTCTATAGACTTCAAACTAATAATAATAAACATAACGACACACATTCACTTTTATATATATAGATTATAATTTTCTATTAAAAATGTATCCATAACTTTAATATTCTCTGGAAAATACTAATATTTTTTTATTGTTTAACATAAAATCTAATGCTATTTCTAAATATTTTACATATTTATGTCCATTTTCTTTATATAAATAGAAGAGTGTACATTAAAATTAATTTCCCGCCATCATAATTTCGCTAAAGCGCAAAAAAACTGTACCCCATTTTACAAATTTTACGCAGCCAGCGCGAAAAACATAAATACATTTTTTTAAAGAAAACCACATGTAACTTAAAGATTATATAATAAAATAACAACATAAATACTACTGCTAAAAGAAATATATATGTACATACATATATGTATGTACTATACATATATATTTTTGGAAATGGTATTTTTAAACAGCAAAAATAAAGAAGAAAATTAAAAATTCAAAACAAGCATAAGACAGAGGGACGTGTGCGAAAATTGAGGCATAAAATTTACAGCAAATTTAAGAAAAAAAAAAACTCTCATAAAAAACATATTAATGCTTCCTGGTGTAAATTGAAATGTATGTCATTTGTGGGATTACTTTGAAGTTGAGTTGAAGGGGAGTCCGTCAGTCTGGCTGTATGGCTTTGCATGTAACGTTTGTGCGCAGAGTACATGCTGCAATTTTAAAGATATGTATGTATTTCGATAAAATTTGGTACATGGTATTTTTTTGCGCCAAGGACGAATGGGATTAAAACTGATGGAAATCCGTCTGATATTTTACCTGGTAGCCAAATAATATTCAACACAAATATGTATGTTTCATATACGTATATACAAATAATTTGGTATAATTAGTCGTATCTTCCATATAAGACCCACTTCCGAAAATCCCTTTAACGACCATATCTCTCTTAAAAATGTTGGTATCCAAATACTATTCAACACAAATAAGTTTCATATACATATACAGAAATGATGACAACTAACTTTATAATGGTCGGTCCATAATTAGTCAAAACTCCCATATAAGACCCTCTCCGTAATCCACTTTAACCTCCATAAATCTTTTAAAAGTATTAAAATCTGGATAAAGTTTAACATACATTATATTTATATTCAAAGAAGTCATGCCACTAAAGTTTTGCATGATCGTCAAATATTTCCTTTTTAGTGCCCATTCTAAAAACTATTTTATACATATACTGGGTGTAGGGTATTATATGGTCAGGCTTGACCACTTGTTCTAATCCTTACTTGTTTTAATCCTTAAATACCTGAAATTGAAAATACGTTCCAATTGCAGAAATAAATTTTTTTTCTAGCATGAATTGCATCTGCAAATTACGAATTTCAGTTCCAATTCAGAAAAAAATACTCCTGGAAAGCTCCAGGACAAAAACAAGGAAGACAGTCTGTAGACGGTCCTAGTGGCTAAACGGAAAACAACGGTTTTTTTTAATACTCAACTGATGACCGTCTTAGACGTTAAAGGGTTAAGTAAGTTTCTTAAGATACTAGAAACATTCTCTGCTTAAAATGTTTGCTGGTTAGTTTATATTACTTTTCAAAGTTTCCATTCATGCCTGCTAATCTAATAGAATTGCTTGCAATTCTTTTGTTTTTTTTTTTTGTATGTTTTCTGAAATGATAATTAAGTTTAATCATTAACAAATGATCCCTTAAGTGATCTATCTTTGTTTTTTGTAAATAATGTAAATTTTTTTTTATAATTGTAATTTAAAAGTGATAAGGCAAACAAATTAATAGAGTATTTAAAGAAAAGTTTAAATGTATATACAACAAATGTTTACAGTAAAAGCTATTAAGAGAGGACTTTATAATACAATAACAGTTTAAACTCTTAGAGTGGTACGTACGTCTTTTTGTATGGAATAATTATATTAATGTCAGAGTTTTTTCTTGTTATAAAAAAATTTTACATATGTATGTAGATCTGAGATATTTCCTATAAAATAATAGTTTATGTTGTATGTACATATATTTTAAAATGTTTGAATTATCTTCTGAGGAACTGAAAATTCATTTCAGAGGCAATATTTGTATTGCTGGAATTGTTGTCCAAAGAATTGAGATTTTGTGATTGGGGGAATTCATGTTGTTGTTGACTTTTCGAACTTTCTTGTTGTTGACTGTCATATTTCTCTGGCTTACTAAATAAACCTTCCCTTTTCACTTTTCTGACATGTTTCTCAACCACTGCCTCTGATAAATGCAACAAAAAAGAAACGTTCTAAATAATCTATCAAATCGAAATTTTCGGTAGCATATCACTAACAAAGTGAACTAAACTGGGATCTTCTACCACTTCCAATAGATCTTAAACTTTGAACGGATATGTTGTACAATTTTCTGCTATTTAAAGTCTCATTTAAGTATACTTTTAAGATGTTATTGCAGGATAGCAGATGATGTAATTCTTCGATTAGATTCTCAGTTTTATAACTCTTAAAATTGGCCACACATTTTAGCAATTCAGAGAGTACTTTTGAATAGTTTAGGTATACTATACTATCACGTTCACTGAGGAGTTTGTCAAAATCGCGTACAGATTCAAACGTGGAATGGCGTTTGTTCTTAGGCCTTAGTTGTTTTTCATAGTCTTGTTTTAAGCGAGACATTTTAAAGAGGAAAGAAAAATTATAGAAACGCAAACTTTTCTATAGCAGTTCAGATTCTAAATGATTGTCTGTAGCAAAAAAAAAATCAGATTCAGTGATCTTCTTTCCTTTATATTAACAAAATCTATTAGATCTAAGATCTTTCTTCCTATGTAGAAAAGAAGTTTTTCAGTTACTGGCTAAGATCTTCTTTCATTTATATTTAAAGAAGCTGTTCAGTTTCTGACTGAGATCTTCTTTCCTATATAGGAAATTAGGCTGTTCAGTTACAGGCCGAAAACTTCTTTCCTATTTAGGAAAGAGACCTTCCTTCCTATATAGTAAATTAGGCTGTTCAGTTTCTGACTGAGATCTTCTTTCCTATATAAGAAGCTGCTCAGGTATTGGCTGACTTTATGTTCTATTTCTGTTTATATTAATCCTTGGGTCCAACATTTTCACATACACACATATACATATTAACATAAACTCTCCTTCTTTGCCAAACATACCTTGTCCCTTCCTTTTTCAGCTGTCAAGAAAATTTGACACTTTAAAAGCCAAACTACCTGCCAAAGTTTTATTTTCTGTTAAAATAGTTTATTTAAACTGTAACGGTAATAAAGATGCAAAACATATGTACTCGTACATACATACATACTTATGTATTAAAAATGAAATAAACAAATTGTGAAAACAAATGAAATAAACACTAACAAGCATGTTAACATAAATACATACATATGTACAAATATGGTTGCTAGAGTCTTAGTCTCCACTTAGAGAATTTATGTTGAAGTATGTTTGAGTTTTATGGGTCATCCGTCAGCACATTTCTTAATTAAAAGTTCTTTTTGAACTAAATTTGTGATACTAATAAAACACAATTTTTTGTTGTTACTATTGTTAAAGATTTTCAAGCCTGAAAGTGTGTTCATATAAATATAAATTTAAATTGAATTTGATTTATTGTATAAAATCAAATGATTGTTTGTTTGCTGAGAATGTTGGACAATTAGTTTGAGACGAAAAGTTTTATTGAAATTATGCTTAAAAAACGTTATAAATTCAAAAATGTTTAACGTCCTATAATTTTCAAATTTAATTTATTTTTATGGTTTGTTGTTTCTTGGCACACGTGATTGTTTCCAAAACAAAAAAACACTCACATATTTTAAAGTAGCCTGCTGAGTTCTAGAAAATTATCATAAACTTGACCCTGACAGATGGTTAAATAGTAGACATCGACATTATTTTCAAAAGCAAACATTTTATTGGCTAATTATTTAATTTGTTTATTTATGTTTATTGATATGGATTTCTATTTTTGATTTTCTTTTATATATAGTATATTTTCTTCCATTTTCATTTCATTTTTTATTTGCTTTATTGATGTCTTTGGTTAATTTATATTAAACTTTTTTTTTGTAAATATTGAACAAAATTTTTTCTTTAATTACGTTTTGCAAACAGGAAAAACAATATTCATTTTAATTTTACAGTGGTTTATATAAAAATTTTACATATTTAAGAGATAAAAAAAATACGAAAATAATTCAATAAATCTTTTTTCCTTTTCATTACTCCTCCAACAATAGTGTTTATTTTTTACAAAACTATATACAAAACAAAGTATATTAAACCCATTCCTTGAATATGCCTCCAACACCATATGCAACTCATATGTTTATCACCAAAAAGCTTCCCTTCATTCAAACTTATTTTTTGTTTTTTCTTCAAAACATGCTCTTGTACGCCAAAACTTCACACAAGTTTTGCGTCATGCCATAACATAGACATAACATGGCATGCTTCCCATCTATCCCCCACAGCCACATTCATAAAATAAATTTGTTTTCAGCTGGTTGTAAAATATATATGTAAACAGTGTAACAATAAACATTTTATATGATTTTAATTTTCAGTTTTATTTATTTTAGGGCATTTCCGTTTTAATATTGATTTTTATTTCTTATTGCAGACTTTATTATCGGAATCAACAACAGATGATCAACATTGGCCCAAGGAATTGATATTGTTGAGAGAGAAATTTACGGCTAAAAGTCAATTGGAAATTGCACAATTGCAAATTAAACATGCTGATGAGGTAAGTTTTACATAAAAATTAACAAAAGAAGATCCGAGCAGCTTTTTCCCCTATATATTGAAAAGATCTCAGATCTTGTTTTCGTAAAAAGGAAAGAAGATCTCAGTCAGTAACTGGTAAGGAAAGAAGATCTCAGCCAGTAACTGAGTAGTTTCTTTTCTTATATAAAGGAAAGAATATCTCAGATCTCAGTTAGTAACTGAATAGCCTCTTTTCCTACATATACGAAAGAAGATCTCAGTCAGTATTTGATTAGCTTCTCTTCCTACATATAGGAAAGAGGATCTCAGTCAGAAGATCTTAATCAGTAACTGAGTAGTTTATTTTCTTATATAAAGGAAAGAAGATCTCAGATCTCAGCCAGTAACTGAGTAGTTTCTTTTCTTATATAAAGGAAAGAATATCTCAGATCTCAGTCAGTAACTGAATAGCCTGTTTTCCTACATATAGGAAAGTAACTGGAAAGGAAAGAAGATCTCAGTCAGTAACTGGAAAGGAAATAAGACCTCAGAGATCAGTCAGTAATTGAGTAGTCTCTCTGAGTAATCTCAGATCTCAGTCAGTAATTGAGCAGTTTCTTTTCCTACATGTATGAAAGAAGATCTCTGTCTTTTCCTACATAGAAAAGAAGTCTGTCAGTAAACTGAGCATCTATTCCTACATAGCAAAGACTCTGATCTTCTCCTCTTATATAAAACAACTCTGACTTTAAACTTCTTACTTAATAAAAGACAACATCCAACAGAAACTAAATTTATATTTCTTTTTCCTTTCAGATGTCTCGCTTAAAACAAGACTATGAAAAACAACTAAATCGCAAGAACAAACGTCATTCCACGTTTGATTCTGTGCGCGATTTTGACAAACTACTCAGTGAACGAGACAGTTTACGTGAGCTATCCAAAGCATTCAGACAAGTACTCTCTGAATTGCTGAAATGTGTGGCCAACTGTGAAAATGATATAACCGAGAATCTAGCCGAAGAAGTACAACGTCTGTTGTCCTGCAATCGTGCCCTAGAAGAACATGCTCTAGAAGATTTTGCCCTTAACACTTCCCTATTAAATGAGACTTTAAATAGCAGCAAATTGCGCATGATACCCGATGTACAAAGTCTGTTGGAAGTGGTAGAAGATCCCAGTTTAGTTCAGTATGTTACTGAGAAGAACGCAGATACTAGCGAGGATTTCGATTTGAAAGACTGTTTAGAGCGTTTACGTTCAGAGGCTTCTTTTCTGTTGCATTTATCCGAGGAAGTGGTTAAGAAACATGACAATAAAGAGCGAAGAGACAGTTTTTCCAGTGAACGGGAGAAACATGACAGTGAACAGGAGGATGGTTTGAAAGTGCAACAACAGCGTCAATTTATACGTGTCAGTTCGCTCAATGAACAGCAATTACCCACCCATCAGTCTTCTCTGATACACCAATCGCAAAATCTCAGCTCTTTGCCGCCAGATCTAAATAAATACTATTTGGATAACAATTCCAGTAGCACTATTAATGCCTCTGAATTAAATTTCCAGTTGGTGGAGTTGAAAAATCGTTTGGTGAAGTCTGAAAATGATCGCGTGCGCCTGCAACAGGAACTGGAACATACCATATCACGCAACTCGGATTTGGGACAAGAGTTGCAGCATTTAAGAGATCAACTATCACAATTAAGTTCTCTGAATAATGTTGAATACAATGAGGGTTATGGTTTGGGCTCCATGAAGTCACCACAACGTTTGTCCCACTCTGACCATTCGTCGTCCAGTTTTGCTTTGCTGCAAGAAAAGGCTAGAAATATATTGTCGACTCCTACACAAAAACAACAGGGCAATGATTCTACTGTTCAGCTGCTGCAAATGATTGAAGACTTCTGCCGCGAGGGTGACAAGGTGGTGGAGTGCAGCAAAAAGGATCGTGAAGATTTGCAGTCACAGGTGAGTTTTAATTTTAAATTGAAAGAACATAGTTTGGAGGATTTATTAATTAGTTTTGTAAATATTGGTTTAGTAAGTAAATATTGTAACGACAATGTGTGAGCATGCTTTTAATATTGTAATTACTAGTACAACTATTGTAGTTTGGAGATATAAAACAATGTGGTTTTAAAGATAAATACAACTTAGTACGTTAAATTGTGTTTCAAAACTTGTAACGGTTAATTTTTCTTTAGAATATCAAGCTCATTTTTTGTAAGAGAGACTTCAGGATCTGAGATTTTATTTGCTTTGTAAAGCTCCGACTCTAAGCTTATTTTTGTATTTAAAAAAGTTTACACTAAGTAAGTAAGATTCTGAGCTTCTTTTTGCAAATGATAATTTAGATTCAGGATAACTTAGATTCTGAGCTTATTTTTGCAAAGAAAAGAACTCAAATTCTGAGCTTCTTTTTGCATAGAAATGAACTCAGTTTCGGAGCTTCTTTTTGCATAGATAAGAACTCAGGTTTTGACTCCTGTCTGTCTGTCTGTGTCTGACTAACTTTTCTTGTTTCTGTTTCTGACAGTATCTGACTAACTTTTCCTATAGAAAAGTTTCTGTCAGTGTCTGACTAACTTTTCCTATAGAAAAGTTTCTGTCATTGTCTGACTAACTTATCCTATAGAAAAGTTACTGTCAGTGTCCTATAGAATATTTTCTGTCAGTGTCTGGCTAACATACTCTTTTAACATACTTTCCTGTAGAGAACATTTCCGATTTTAATTATCTTTTTTGTTACTAAGGGAACATATCTTTGTTGTAAATAGCTTTGCAATAAATTCAGACAGAAATTATTTCAAATATTCTTGTATCAAATATATTTTTATTTTCTAGATATTTAAGTTTCTATATTATTCTAGGTTTCATTAATTATTTAAGTATTTATTATGTTATGACCATTTTCTTGATTATTTCTATAATAAAAATAAAATCCCAACTTTGTTAAACAACGATAATCTCAGATTATAACGGCCGACAAACAATTGAAGGCCACTCGACAATTTCTGGATGAACAGGCAGCCGAACGTGAACAAGAACGTGACGAGTTTATGAAGGAAATCGAAAATCTAAAAGCACAACTCCGGGATAAAGAAAAAGAACGCAACTCTTATGCCAATGCCTCTGAGGAGGTGAGTTTAAAATTCAAATTCAAATCTACTATTCTAGTACTTCCGAATACAATTTTATGGTTTAATGCAACTTTTCGTTCTTTGGTTTTTTTGTTTGTTTTTATTTAAAATGGGATGGATTCTTGTCTTTTTTAGTTGGTTGTGGACTTAACATTTTTTCTACTACTGATTTGAGTTTGATTGATTATTATTTAAAATATATTTATTATTTGGTTTGGTGATGAGTTTTAATTTGACTTAGTTTTAAGTTTCAGTTTGTAAAGTTTTGCAATAAGTTTTGTTTAGATTTTCATTAAATATTTCTACAAATTTAAACATATTTATTGAAAATTTTTTCAAAATTTAAGGCAAAGTATTTTACAATTAAATTTTGTTATTTTATACTAGGTGGTACTTTTTCATAATGCTTTTAAATTTGTATGTATTTTTATATATGTATTTTCTTTTATTTATTACATTATTTTATTTTTGATTTTATATATGTATCTTTTATGGTTTTTGTATAAATTTTCTTTTGTTTAGCTTAAAAGCACCTTCAAAACTGTAATCCATTTTCAAAGTAGTGTAAATACGTCAGAAAGCTTTTTTTATTGAACAGCTTTTTATTGAAATTTTTTAAAAGTAGTTAGTAAAAAACTTTTTTTCAGATTAATATTTTGAGAGAGCTTTCTAAACTTTTCTCTAGGAAAGGCTAGATAGAGTCCACTGATGGCAAACATAGTACAATTGTATTTTTTTTTTTTTTTTGTACATTTTAAACACAGTTGGTACCGTGGAACTACCACAAGTCATATGGTACAATTTCAAAATACTGTTGCATCAAAATTCAGATAAAATAGATAAATATATATAAGTTACTATTTGTGTAATAGTGCAAGCAAAGGAGGTTTTATCAAATTTCATAAAAATTTTGGAACTGATATCAATCTATAAGATGATTATTACGACAATAAATTTTTGTTTGAATTATCGAACAATATGAGTCTTTGACATATTAATTTACATTAAATGATTTAGAGGCTGAATTTAAAAACTAAAGCTTAAAATGTAGTTAATCACGATTTCAAAATCGTTAGAAGTTAACTCTTCTATTTCTTTTATTCTTGAAATAATAATTCTAGTTATTTTGGAAATATATATATTTACCAATGTTAACTTTTCGCAAATGGCTCAATACTTCATAAATAAGAATATTTTTAGATAATCGCAACAATTAACGCAAATATGTTGCTATACGATATATCGAATTTTCGATAAAGTAAATTTGTAGTGAAGTTTTATAATTATTTAACAAATATTAAAAATGGTACCATGGAGGTCTAAAAAGTACATTTTATTTATATAGTTGGTACGAAATCCAAAAACCCATTTTCCATCACTGCTAGAGTCTAACCAAAACTTTTCTGTAGGAAAAGTTAGGCCAGAATCTGCTCAAAACTTTTCTGTATGAAAAGTTGGTTGTGAAAAGTTCTTTTAACAGCTAAATTTTGTATAATTAAGCTCAAATATAGTTTCAAATAATACTACAGAATATTCAATTCCACATTCTAATTGATTTGGATGGTGCTTAAATAATTTTTTTAAGCTGTTATTATTATTTATATAATATTGAGTTTTAAACAAATTGTAGGAACTCTTTTTTACTTAATTTTGCATGTATAATTTTATGACTTTTTCAATTGTTTTCTTTTTTGTAAATTTACTAAATATGTTTAAGTTAATACAAATAAATAAATAAATAGAAAAATACTGAGAATATTAACAACACCTGCTGTAAATATTTCACACATAATCATTTTGCTTTTTTGGAGGAAACATTTTCTTTGTTTCATTTTGAATGTAACGAATTCAAGGTTAAAAATAAAATAAAAATAAAATTATCTTCCTACAGTATAAAAAGTATAAAACATTTTAAACTAGTAGCCCCTATATATATTACCAAGGGATTACATTTTCGTTTTTTTTTTAATTAATCACTGTCTTTACTTTTATTTCTTCTACTCGTTTGTTTTAATATTTCTTTTAAATTTTTATTTCAACTAAATCATTTGTGTTTAAAACTAAAGCACTAACAACAAATATGTTTTTCTTTAACTAACTAAATTTTGTTTTTGCACGCTACAATCAAAAGTTTTAAAACTAAATGTAAGTTTAGCCACGAATCAAAATTGTTTTGAAATATGTATTATTTTTTTTAAATTCAAAATAAAATATTTCAAATCTTTCTGTCTTTTGCCATTTACCTTTAGGTTGAACACTTAGAAACTCAAGTACGTGAGTTAACTCAAAAGCTGCAAGAATCTACTAGTAAACGTGATAAATTTGAGATTGAGCTGAAAGCTTCCATCGATAAGATCTTTGTGCTGCGTGAAATTATTTCGGATCTAGAGACCCAGATTGAGACAAAAGCACTCAATGAACATGTTATGGGTGAAAAGGTTAAGGTTAGTAAAGAAAATCTTTGGAAATAGCTTATTAATGAAACATTTTTAGAAATACAGAAATTTGACTTTTTCAATAGAAAATTTGTTAGACTCTGACCAACTTTTTCAATAGAAAACTGGGGGGTTACTGTGTATTTCGATTCGAAAGCAAAAACTTTCGAAATACAATGTAAAAAGTATACAAATTCGAATGATTTGCTTTTTACACAGTAACCCCCCTGGTCAGAGTCGGACCAACTTTTTCAATAGAAAACTGGTCAGAACCAATTTTCTATTATATATAAACTTTTTTTTTTATAAAAAAATGGTATTTTTTAATAGAAAATTGACCAGACTCTGACCAATTTTTTTTTAATAGAAAATTAAGCAGACTCCATCAGAGTCTGATCAACTTCTTTCTTAGAAAGTTGAGTAACTTTTCCTATAGAAAACTTTTTTTTTGCCTAACTTTGCCTATAGGAAAGTTTTGCTCAGTTTCTGACTAACTTTCCCTATTTAACAGTTGCTCTAGTTTTCATAATTTTCAAGAATCGTTTATTATCTCTTTTTCTTTGTGTTTCAGCAATTGGAGGAGTATATCAACACACAATCCCGCTCCAATGAAACCCTTCAAAGTGAAGTACAAAGCCTTAAAACCGAAATAGAACAAAACTATCAGGTGCGCATCAATCAGCTAGAGGAAAAATTACAAAATATACGTCCTTCGGCCGAACAAAGTATCATTATGGATCAGGTGGTGGAACAATTGCATGACATTGAGAATACTTTAGAACAAAAAACCAAAAACCTAGAAGCCATACATTCAAATACAAATTCCGGCAGTTTGAGTATAACTGAAGATGTTTCAGCGTGCGGTGGTGGCGGTGACAAGGCAACACAAGCAATATTAACCACAATAGTAACACCACCACAGGGCTCCCCAGTACATCCATCACCAAGACAACATTCTCTCACCATGGAGGGTGTACAACGTGTGGTGGATAAGTTGTCTAAACACTCGCGAGTAGAAGAGGCTGCTGTTAAACGTATAAGAGATTTGGAAATGCAAATACAACAAATGAGAACAGCATGTGTGGTGAGTACGGAAATTAAATGAACTTTTTAGCTTTAAGTTTGAACATAAACAGAAGTGAAAACTTTTTAAGGGTAAATGTCTTTGATGTTAAAGTTTAAAAATATTAAAACGGTTTTTATAGCAAAAGCTATAAATTTATGGCAGGCTGTTAAATTACTGATCAATTTATTTGCTCTACATCATACGTATTTTCTTGCACAGCCTGCATAAAATAAGTTGTCTCTGCAACATTTTAGTATCTCGTAGAACGTTGTTTAGTGAGCATCCAATTTAATTTTTGTATTATTTAATTCAATTAATTACAATTTTATTTATTTCTTAACCAGTGCATTTTTGTTAAAGACTTTTTAGTGTTTATTTTAACAATGAAACTTTTTAATTTTATTATTCATCATGTGAATTCAAATATAATTTAAGACAATTTTCGGTGAATGTGTCTAAATGTTGCAAAAGCATGTAACTTTCAAAATGAGCCCGTTCAGGGTAAGTTTTATGATTAATATTTTGCCTTCCACTTAAACGGCTATTACAAACAATTCAAGTTCAATTCCAAAAATTTTTTTTGTTATTTTTTATCAAAGTGTTTTTGAAGGTGCCTCTGTTGATGTCAATTGTTTGCTGTTGTGTTTTGTATACTTTTTCGAATAGTATAATTGAAATTTCTTTGCCAAAAAATTTGTGTTCTTATGTTTATTATTTATGTATGTATGTTCATTAAGATGTTTTGACATTTACTCATTGAATATTTGTGTAAAATAGTGTCAAAATATTGTAATTAAAATAGACGTGTTTAGTTATTTATAATTTTACCAACTTTAACTTATAAGTGACATCAATGAATTAAATTTTAAAGAAAGTGAAATACATTTTTAAAATATAAACTATCACCTGGGTTCTACATTTGTAAAATACAATGGAAGTGAAATTTTCATTAAGTTTGTGTTTTAAATTTTGTGAAAATGATTTCAAAAATAAAATTTTTTTTTTTTTTTTTTTTTTTTTGCATTTAATTATTTATTGAATCTTCAAAATGAAATGACAATAAGTATTCAAATCTTAATACTAAAAAGAAAATAATAAGCCCAGCCAGTGCTAGACAAAAATTTTTATGATACTAAAAAAATTTCACATCAACTGATCCAGTCATCTATTTTGCGCTTGAGTTAAAGCAAGGGTATCCCTCCTTCTCAACCGATTGTGGCCACTAAAGTTAAGGATGTCTCGTGCAAGGGGGTTTGGATGGTGTTCAAGTTTGCTGACATACTTTGACGCATATTTTGTAAATTCGACTTTTACTAATGGCACGCCTAGATCTTTGTGGATTCGAGAATTTTTAACATACCATGGAGCTGCAGTAATTATACGTAGAATTTTATTTTGACCCCTTTGAATTTTTTCAATGTTTGATGCTGAGGCAGTACCCCATAATTGAATTCCATAGCACCAGATTGGCTTTAGTATTGCATTGTACAACAAAAGTTTGCAATCCAATTTCAATGTAGAGTTTCTGCCGATTAGCCAATTAAGTTGCACTGCTTTTAATCTCATTTGTGTAAGTTTCGCTTCAATATGAGACTTCCAAGTTAAACGGCGGTCGAGGTGAATGCCGAGGTATTTGACTTCATTGTGTTGCGGGATAATTTGATTATTTATTCTGATGAACGAGCAGGTATCTTTTGCAATGTGAAAGTTATATGAATACATTTCTGTTCGTTAACCCTGATTTTCCAAAGCTCTAGCCAATTCTCTAGTTTATAAACATAATTCTGCAAATTCTGTGATGCAACTTGGTGGTCCTGATGGACGCTGATAAAGGCTGTATCGTCTGCAAAAGTTGACGTATGGATTTTAGGGTCTGACGGCATGTCGGAGGCATATATCAAATATAAAGTAGGACCCAGTATGCTACCCTGTGGCACACCTGATTCAATTGGCTGAGCGGTACTTAAAAAATCACCTTCTTTGATTTTAAATTTGCGACCGTATAAATAACTTTCCATGAGTTTATGGGTGTTAGCAGGCAGAGTTAATTTTATTTTGTGCATTAAACCGTCATGCCAAACTTTGTCGAACGCTTGCGACACATCAATGAAAAGGGCGGAGCAGTATTTTTTGTCTTCAAACGACCCTCTTATCACATTTACCAATCTGTGTGTTTGCTCGATGGTGCTGTGTTTAGCTCTGAAGCCGAATTGATGATTAGGAATACATTCAATGTCATTCAGAATTGGAGTCAATTTAGTCATTAACAATTTTTCAAACAGTTTTGAAATTGTCGGCAGTAGACTAATTGGCCTATATGACTCCACTTTGGTATGGTCCTTCTCTGGCTTAGGAATCATAGTGATCATAGACACCTTCCAATCTGCAGGATAGTATTCTAGGCGTAAAATAGCGTTGAAGATAAAGAGGATAATTCTTCTTGCTACACGAGGTAACTCCACAAGCATTTTATTGCTGATTTTATCCATACCTGGAGCCTTTCTAAGGTTCAGAGTACCAATAGCGTTTTGGACATCACGAAAGTTTAGTCTTAGAGGTACAGGAGGCCTTATAACAAGTGGTGGCAAATCAGATTCGTTATTATTTGAGTTGTTTATAGTAAACACATTTCTCAAATGGTTAACAAATAAAGTCCCCTTCTCGGAATCATTTCTAGCCCAGTCACCAGTCGGATTTCGCAAAGGAGGTTTTCCTCTTACTGGTCTTTTTAAACCTCTTGCCGCCTTCCATAACGAGTAGTCAGATTGTGGGGTACTATCAAGACCTTCCAAGTAAGATCTAAGTGAGGCCGTTCTTTGGGTTTCTAAGAAATGTCTTAGTATATCTCTGCATTCCCGTAGCCTAGCTTTCAGTTCAGGAGACCTGTGAATTTGCCACTCTCTTCTCATTCTTCTTTTTTCTGATAGGAGATGTTCGAGTTCAGAGAAATAAGTTCTGTTTGTCCTATTTATACATTCAACGTGATAAGTGGAAGCGTGATGCACAGCTCGTCGAAGGTCCTCGGTAAAGTTGCCAATCGACTCATCAATATCGTCGGTAGTTCTCAACACAACATTTTCCGTGCAATGAGAACTTAAATACTTTTTGTATTTTATCCAACTTACTCGGGTCTTAGTCATGTTCATAAATGGAGAACCACACACTTGAGGGAAATGCATTGAAATGATAGTAGGAGAGTGATCTGAGGACAAGTCCAGTGAAGGATCCACTTGCATCCATTCTACAGGGATATTTTTCATTACCCCAAAGTCAATAACATCGGGAATCTTCCGTCGGTCCGTCGGCCAATAGGTGGGATGTCCACTTGAGAGTAC
Organism: Bellardia pandia; assembly: GCA_916048285.2. Taxonomy (NCBI): domain Eukaryota; kingdom Metazoa; phylum Arthropoda; class Insecta; order Diptera; family Calliphoridae; genus Bellardia; species Bellardia pandia. The sequence goes on along the minus strand of OU696531.1, from coordinate 91,204,990 downwards.
ATCTAAGCCCATTTTAGCAATGGTGTTGAAGAGTACGCGACCCTTTGGGGTTACCAGACGTGAACCCCAAAATGTGTGTTTGGCGTTAAAGTCACCAGCAACTAAAAATCTAGCTCCAAGGGATTTAAAGAAGTTATGGTATTGGTGTTCTTTTATTGAAAATCGAGGCGGAGAATAAATCGATGATAAAACAAATTTGTATTGACAGAATTCAATGCAAATGTTTGTTGCTTGGAGGTAATCCACACTTATGTTATTCATTAGATAATGCTTTATTCTGTTCTTTATAAGAATTGCCGAACCTCCACAAGCTCTACCGCGGGGGTCTTTAGTATCGTAGAACTCGTAGCCATTAATTTTGAAGTACCCTGTCGACGTCAAGTGAGTTTCAGCAATCATCATAACATCAATCTGCTTATCCATCAGGAAGTATTCCAGTTCATTTTTATGTTGGCGGAGGCCGTTCGCGTTCCAGAAACAAATTTTTAAATAAATCATTTCTTTAAAATGGCTTGCAAGATAGTGGATTGCATTTTCAGCATTTCCTGCATCATGGATGTCATGGTGGTCGTGAAAGTGTTCATAGTTTGGACAAGTGTCTGCAATGTTGTCTCTAGATTGTTGATATGCGGCTCAGAATATTGGGGTTTAGGTTCCTGCTCCAGACCTGGCATATTACATTTAACGACGTTTGCGTAAGAAACTTGTCTAGAACTTGGCGCGTTTACATGACTAGTGGACCGTAATACTTGAGGGAAATTGTCACTCGATGCTAAATTTGGCTGTTGAGGGCGATTAGGCAATACTGACGTCTTGTTGGTTCTTATGCCTTTCAAATGAGTGTAAATTGGACAACCTCTATAATTTGCGGTATGATTACCTCCGCAGTTACTGCATTTTTTGATTTTTGAGTCAGTTCTCGACTTATCGCATTGAGCAGTTGCATGTAGCTCCCCACACGCAACACAAACTGTCGGCAATTTACAATACGCCTTCGTGTGACCAAATTCTTGACAGTTGAGACACTGGACGGGTCCCTGACGCTTATGTGGTTCTTCCACGGTGATTCTACGATGCAGAAGGTACATCAGATTGTAGATGGGATGGGACTCATTTTTCTTTAAGACAACATCTCCAGGTTCCAATTCTACCCTGAACATGGGCTGAGGGATCTTTTCACAGTTTCTAATATTCACTACGCTCTTGATTTTGAACCCTTTGTCCATTAAACCGGTTTTTATCTCCGCGGGATCAACACATGGGTCTATACCCTTTAGAACGACTTGGAGTCCTTTTGCGCTTTTGAGCTGGTAGGTATAGAAATCCCTAGTCTCCCTTTCCAGCTGGTTGGACAATTTTCGAAAATCATCTTCCCTATTCACTTGAATCTTTGTCTCGCAGATATTTCCATGTTTCATTGAGGTTACGCTAAACATGTTTTCACCTATTACAGCAACAATTCCTTGTACCAATTTACTGGAAGTCGGCTCTCTCAGATAAATTGGTGGGGGCTTAAACGTCTTCTTCGGAAGTTCTGGCTCATCCGTCTGGAGGAGAGCAAACCTATTTTGATCATTACTCACGGTCTTAGGAGCTTTTGCATTTGATGACACTTGAGCAGACTTCGGGCTCCTCTGTCGCTTGAGAACGGTTATGTACTTATCCATACCTACTTGTTTTTTGGGTTTGACTGCACTATTTGATGAAGATGATGTTTTTACATCTGTTGAAATCACAATATTGGGCGAACAGGAACGACGCCGTTCCACGGCTCTTGCAGTGAGAAAATTCTCCAAAGATTTTTTTATGGATTCTTCCTCAGAGATGCATCTAGTTTTTCTAGTCGAGCTAAGCTCTTTCTCAGAATTACATCTGAGAGGAACACTCATACAGTTTTTATACGATTTTTAATGTTTTTTTTTTTTTTATATATTTTAACCTATTACAAGTTATTTTTTTCACTTTTTTGTTTAATTTCAACCTATTACAATTTTTCACCTATTACGATTTTTTCACCGATAATTCAGCCGCACTAAAATTAACACGTCCGAACAGTTCGATGAGACGAGACTGACTCTGATAAAATATCGTTTCCAGTTTGTTTCATCGTAGAATAAAGTTTTACTTGTTTTCTAGAACGCCGTGAAATAGTCTATGTGGACTATATATAGAAAGTTTTCGAATATTTTCTATGTTTATGAAATGTTTTTGAATAATTTCTCATTTTATATATATTCGGGGATGATTTATAGACTTATAGATTACTTTCTGGAGGATTACTGTGTTCTTACAAAAGTTTCAACGATATTATTGCTTATAGAAAGATTTCGAAAATTTGAGTTTTTATTTTAAGAGAAAAGTTGTCAAACAAATTTTTTCCCTCAAGAAAAGTTAATTCTAAATATGATTATTGTAGTAATTACTCTTATCTTTATAGTTCTAAGCGTAGTTATTTTAGTAGTCCTAATCGTGCTTCATTCAAAGACCTAGTCGTGCTTATTTCAAAGTTCTAATCACGCTTCTTTCAAAGTCCCAATTATGCTTCTTTTCAAAGACCTAATCGTGGTTGCTTCAAAGTTCTTATAGTGGATGTTGAAGTAGTTCTTCCTTTGGTTTTCTTAATATTTTCAATCGTAGTTCTCTTTGTGTTCATAATAAAGGTGATTTCCTTAATAGCAGTAATCACAATAGTGGTTTCTTTTTTAAGAGAAAAGTTGTCAAACTATGACAATATTTTCCTAATCGTGGATATTGTAATAGTTTCTCTTCTCTTTATAGCCCTTATCGTGGATCTTGTAGTAGTTCCTTTTCTGGCTTTCTTTGTCATCCGTATCATAGTTCTCTTTGTATACTTAATCAAGGTGATTACTTAAGTAGCACAAATCATAATAGTGATTATTTTAACAGTCTTAATTGTGGTTCTTTTTGTAGTCCAATTCGTGATTGTTTTAGTAGTTTTAATCGTCGCTCATTCAAAGCCCTAATAGTGCTTATTGCAAAGTCCCAATAGTAGTTATTTCAAATTCATATCCGTGGTGCTTTCAGAGACCGATTCGTAGTTCTTTCAAAGTTCGCGGTTCTTTAAAAGACCTTATTGTGGATCTTGTAGTAGTTCTTCTACTCGTTTTCTTGCAGTCTGATTTGTAAATTTCTTTGTATTTTTAATCAAAGTGGCTCTTTTAATAGTCCAATATGTGTTATTTCGTAAACCCAAACTTGGTTCTTTTTCTTCGTCTAAGGCTATATTTATATATCTTAAAATTGGAAACGATTCTGTACAGCTTGATGAGTTAGACTATTTTGAAACAAAAATTTAGACTTTTCACGGAAGTTTTACTTTACTTATAGGAGTGTGTTGTCTTTGCAAGATTTTAAAAGTTTCTGGTAATTATCATCGTCTTTTGTTTGGTCCTTAACAATTCCTCCACCATCCGGTATAAAAAATAATTTTAAAAAGCTACATAATGGCTACAATGGCATAAGTTGAAGAGACACACCATTTAAAGTTAAAGTTAAGGGTCTGACTAAAGTTTTCTATAGACTAGTCTCTGGCTAAAGTTTTCAATATAGAAAAGTTTAAGTCAGATTCTCTAACTAAAATTTTCTGTATGGAATAGTTTCAGTCAGAGTCTCTAACTAAAGTGTTCTGTATAGAAAAGTGTCAGTCAGAGTTTTTGCTTAACGTTTCCTGTATAGAATAGTTTCAGTCAGAGTCTCTAAGTAAAGTTTTATGTATAGTAAAGTGGAAATCTCTGACAAAAGTTTTCTGCATAGCAAAGTTTCCTCGGAGTCTCTGACTAAAGTTTTCTATATAGAAAAGTGAAAATCTCTGACTAAAGTTTTCTGTAAAGAAAAGTTTCCGTCAGTGTCTCTGACTAAAGTTTTATATATAGAAAAGTGAAAATCTCTGACTAAAGTTTTCTGTATAGAAAAGTTTCAGTTGAGTCTCTGCCTAAAGTTTTCTGTATGGAAAAGTCAAAGTGTCTAACTTAAGTTTTCTGTATACAAAAGTTTCAGCCAGAGTCTAACTAAAGTTTTCTGTATAGAAAAGTCAGAGTCTCTAACTTAAGTTTTCTGTATACAAAAGTTTCAGCCAGAGTCTCTGCCTAAAGTTTTCTGTATAGAAAAGTCAGAGTCTCTAACTTAAGTTTTCTGTATACAAAAGTTTCAGTCAGAGTCTCTAACTAAAGTTTTCCGTATAGAAAATTGAAAATCTTTGACTAAAGTTTTTTGTATAGAAAAGTTTCTGTCAGAGTCTCTAAAGCGTTCTGTATAAAAAAGTGTCAGTCAGAGTCTCTAACAAAAGTTTTCCGTATAGAAAAGTCAGAGTATTTGACTAAAGTTTTCTGTATAGAAAAATCAGAGTCTCTGATTAAAGTTTCCTGTATAGAAAAGTTTCAGTCAGAGTTTCTAACTAAAGTTTTCTGTGTAGAAAAGTCGGAGGCTCTGATTAAAGTTTCCTCTATAGAATAGATTCAGTCAGAGCATCTAACTAAAGTTTTCTGTATAGATAAGTGTCAGTCAGAATCTCTGCCTATAGTTTCATGTATAGAAAAGTTTCAGTCAGAGTCTCTGACTAATTTTTCTGTATAGACAATTTTTGTTCAGAGTCTGACTAACTTCTTCTAAAAATTTTGGTCGGATTTTCGGTCAGTAACTGACAATATTTTTTATAGAACAGTCTTGCTGTTTAGATTTTTCCTATAGAAAAATTTTGATCAGTGTCTTATTAACTTTTCTCATCATCTAAAGCTGCTTTCAGTAGCACAATTTATATCTTATTAAACTATAACAAACAAAAAACAAAATGTTTTTTTTAAATTTTGAAATTTAATATTTACTACAAATCACTGATTTGAAAAAGTGGTTAAATATTGAAAGATATCTGTTTCTGTGTGTGCACATACATATGTAATAGTAAAATTTTTTCAACTGATTAGTTACAAACTTGTCACTTAGCACATTTGACGCTTAAATTGCATCTATTTTGTCTATCTATTCAAATATAAACTACATGTTTTTATGTCGTTGTTGTTTTTTTTTTTGCAATTGCTATATTAAACTATAAATAAATGATTTTGTGTTTTATTGTTTAATGTATGGCCTGTTTATAAATTATGCTTTTTAGTCTTCAAAGAAAAAATAATCATATAAATAATACAGAAAAATTGTCGGTTGTTTTGTCTATGTGGAACGTTAGTAATGGTACGTACCAAAATTGAATGTGTTGTTTTTTAATAATTTTCAAATTTACACTTTCATTTAGAGTAGAAGTTCCCAGAGCATTAATTGCGTCATATATAAAGTGTGTAACCAAAGAAAATGTTGCATAAATTATAGATAAAAACAACTACTTGTCACTGGCTGCCTAGTTTATTTTAATTGCAAATGAAAATATTTGAATTTAAATTATTAAAGTTTCAGAAGTAACTTCTCAATTATTTAATGAGTAAAGAGTGTAAAGTTTTAATTAGAATATTTCTAATAATTCACTTTGGATAAAACTTATTATTGAAAAATTTTGTTTAGATACGGCTTTTCTATAGACATTTAGACTTGTCCTTTTTTTAAATAAAAATAGTGTGCAAAATTTCATGATATTATCTGCATTAAATTTGAAGAAAACAGCAAATAATATATGAAAAATATCGAGGTATTCTGAAACTTTGATCAATAACTCAGATCCTACTGGACCGATTTTGCCCATTTGCAATACCAAACATTTCAGTGGATCAAAGAATGTTTGGTAAAAATTTCATTGTTCTATGTCTTTTTTTCGAAGCTCTATCGTGCCAACAACAGACGGACAGACGTACGAACATGGCTAAATCGTTTTAGAATCTTATAAGGATCCAGGCGGGTTACGCCGTATTTCGATTCGAAAGGAAAATCATTCGAATTTGTATACTTTTAACATTGTATTTCGAAAGCTTTTGCTTTCGAATCGAAATACGGAGTAACCCCCCAGAATACGAGTATGTAGAGTTTTTGGTTCTACGACCATTATTTCTATATGTTACAAACGAAATGACAAACGCAATATACCTGTCATCATTTTGGTGGTGGGTATACAAAATTTTTAAAATAATATTTCTTCGCGTCATATATTCGGCTATATCTCCAAAACTTCTGAGTGGAGTAAATATTATGTTAGGGCAGCAGGAAGGTAATATTGTAGCTAAATTTTGATTTTTTCTTTTCTCTAAGTATGTTAAACTGTTTTTTAGTTATGTTAATCAAAACTGTGTAATTTAAAAAAAAATCATATCTCAAAAACTAGAGCTGATCAAAAAAAGTGAGTTAGAGGCATTGGAGCCCTATATAAGTTGTATACAAATTGACTAAAAAAAATTAAGGCACCATTTTTCGTTTTGTGCTGTGTAATTAATTCGTGTACCTACTTTTTATGTTTTTCTTTTTCGCAAGTTTGTTCTCAAACGCCCAGTCGTCATCCAACCATATTTTCCGAAATACTCATATTATGCTTAAATGTTTATAATTATACTTTAGTAATGGGAACGCATAAAAATAACTTCTGTGTAGGGTTACAATTCCCATTTAATAATGTACCCAACAACAAAAACAACAGCAGAAAATTTTAACCTAAATTTGTTATTAATACATATTATGAGAAAATTATTTTTTATTCATTTGAATATTGCTCGTTTTTATTAAATGAAATTATAAAACAATTATTCCATTCATGTAATGAAATTGTTTATTTTAATTTCATTACATCGTTGTGCAACGTTTAATGAAAACTTAAAATAGTTTACAACAAAAGTTTCCCTTTAAAGAAAACTTTAAAAGAAAAATGGGATGAAATCGTTTGAAATTTTATAAACACACAATCGATTTGTTTGTTTTCTGGAATAATGATTTGCTGGTATGTATTGGATTTCGTTGAGATTTTATCTTGAAAATTAAATGTAACATTTGTTTTCTATCATGTAACACATTTAACTTTAACAAGTTGTTTAACTTCAAGTTTAAAAATAAATATTTAGATATTACAACTTCAATTGAATATGTAAAGAGTTTTGGGGGCTTTAAAATAAACTTTACTTATGTATATCGTAAATTAATTACAATATCCAATTCTAAAAGAAAATCGTTTGTACATATTTAAATTAATTATATGCATTGTTTAAACGAAAACGTTTTCAATGATTGAATGATTTAAGAAACTATGTGTTACTTCAATCTAATATGTCTGTTTGATAAAAAAAAATTAAAAGCAAATTTATAAACAGATCTTAGTTATGAAGATTAATGATGACTCCTGCGGCCGAAAGCGTCTTGGTTCTTTTTCTTGTCCATTCATATACATTCTGGATATTCCACAAGTGGCCATCATAGACAAACTCTTTGAGTGCCCATTTGAATTTAGCAACCCAATTTTTTACTGTTGCATATAAAGGAGCACTTTCAACTAACACATTCACCATATCATTATGAATTTCTTGTCCCGATAAACCTTTTTTATTTAAATATTTAATGACACCATGTATTTCTAATTTTTCCATTGTAAAAAAATCGCGGATGCGTCTTTTTGGAACACCTGTTTTTATATGAAGAAGTTGCCAGATCGAAAAGAAATTTAACATGTGTTCATGGCACAGATGGAAGTTTACAAAACACTTAACTTTTTTCTGTTTATACCGCGCTTTGGACTAAGAAGTTTCCGAACCGCCCTCGTGTATGCCTTTTGTTTCAACATTCCTTGTGCTACCCAAACCTTAACTTGAACTTATGACTCTGTCATTGAGCATGTTTCCCGTCCTGTTTATAATCCGCTCTGGGCTTCGGTGAGAGCATACTCCTAATATTAATATCAACCAGTCGTTTTCAATCAAAACGATTAGAGATTCGACTGTAATCCTATGCGTTGCTGTGGTTTATATTTCAAGTTTTCGTAATAAATATGATTCGGGACTGTTCCCAAAGATTTTGTAATGTTGCAATAACTGTTAATGCGAATTATTTTATATGAATTACAAATGCTAAGAGATGTTCTGATTCAGAGACCTTATTTAGAACATTTCTACAATCTGGAAAATATAGATGCATAAGTAGTAACAATATTTTGGTACAACTCGGAAACCTTGCATACCGGAAAGCACCACCTTTCGTAGAGGCAATGCTTTCCTGATACTCTCTAAGCTTGAATAATTCACTAATCAGTTATTGTTTAATCAGAACTCTTGATTATTTGCTTAATCATTCACCCCCAGTTTTTTTCCAAATATTAAACTGCTTCTTGAAATTTAATTTTTATTTTGAAAAGTATCACATCTTAGAGTCTAAATTTTGTAGATTATTATACCCTCCACCACCAAAGTGGTGAATGTGGGTAATATAAGTCTGTCATTCCGTGTGTAACACTGGGAAATACTCATCTGAGACCCAACACAGTGTATATATTCTTGGTCCTTATGAAATTCTAAGTCGACTGAGCCATGCCAGTCTCTCTGTCCGTCTGTCTCTGTAAAACACTCTCACGTCCAAAGGAAACAACCGAAATCAACAAAGTTTACAAAAAACTGCTTATAGTTCCTAAGCAGTTTGGTATTGGAAATCTGCAAAATCGGTATAGTAGAACAAGAGTTATGGACCAAAATGTGAGACAACCCCCATAAAAATTTGATATTTTTAAACATTTTTCTTGCTATATTTTTAATTGCAGATATTCCCATGAAATTTTGTATGCGTAGTTTTTATGATAAAAGAAGAAAGTATGAGGAAAATAGTAAGAATAGGTCCATGATTTCTTATAGCCCCCATACAAAAATCTTCCCGAAATATTATACATAAATGCCTATAAAATTGGAATATCATTACAAAATTCAGCAGGAATAAGTATCATGCAAAATGAAATCGTAAAACGAATTTTCTTTTTAGTTTGGTCCATGTTTGACTATAGACCCCATATAAAGTTCACTTGCAAAATTCACTAAATACTTACGTATAAAACTGGTATAAATAATGTTAAACGGTTGAAATTTGACATAAATAATCCTTATAGGTAAAAAAATTGTTGTACTAAATTTTATGGTGGTTGGCCCATAATTAGTCATAGCTCCCATATAAGGACCACATCCGAAAAAACCATTTATCTTCATATATATCGGTACCAACTCAAAACTTTGCACAGATCATTTACATATATACAAAAACCATCTCACAAAATTTTGTGAATTTCGGTCCATTTTTAACCGTATTCCTTTCTTCCGAAAATAACTTTAATACTCATAAATCTCTTATAAATAAGGGTACCAATACAAAATTTTACACGGATCATTTACATGCATGCTTAAATCAAACTGCTGGATTTTGAGAATATCGGTCCATATTTGACTATGTCCCCCCATATAAGGTCCACTCCCGAAATCCACGTTAATACTAATATATATCTTAAATATACCGTTATTATGTTGATATTCGACGTGAAATATCCTCATATGCATAAAAATCACTGAAGATCGGCTCATAATTTGTTTTAGCTGAACCATTTCCGAAAAACAAATAAACCCACAAAAATGTCTAATAAATATCGATATGCTACTGGATATCAATAATTGGCAATAGCTTCCGAATTAAGTCCACTTCCGAGCATACTAAACAACCATATAACTCTTGCAAATAACGTTATTGAGATGAAATTCAACCAAAATAAGCCTCAAATACGTAGAAACCACATTACTAGATACTGGATTTAGAAGCTATCGGTCAATAACTGGTCCACTTCTACTATGCCAACCATAAATCTTTTGTAAATAATATTATTGAGATCACATTTAAACAAAAAAGCTTCACCTTATATCTTATCCTTTTTTATACTCTGTTTTATATGCCTCGGTTCTATATTCCACTATGAAGTGAAACTAAAATCGTTTTCAATTCCACAAAGACAATTTCACGGCGTTCTAGAAAACGACTGAAACTTTTATTCTACGATGAACCAAACTGGAAATTATATTTTACTTTTTAAGTAAAACACAAACTTATTAAAAATTTCACTTCCACTTCATTTTACAAATGTAGAACCCAGGTGAAACTCTGTTTCTTAACTTGTTGTGAATATGAAAAAATGTTGTTTTAATTTTATAAACTGTTAAATTACACTCAAGATTATTATGCAAATCATACAAACTCTATAAATTATAGTAAGAATCGGTAACTACAACAATTATAAATGGTCAAAATTAGATAAAATTTCAAAACATTTAAAATAAAATCACATTAGTGAATTACGACCAACAATATACTTAAATACTAATAAAATTTGCACTAAGACTGAATAGATAACACAGAATTAGGATATACTAGTCCTATAACCAGTGTATTTGCTGTCTTTCTTATTACGTTTAGGTGGAGGGTATTAAAGATTCGGCACAGCCGAATATAGCACTCTAACTTGTTTTTATATTGATTCATTCAATTCTGTTTTTGAAAGAACAACATGCTTAAGCAAAACACTCAATATTGTTAATTTGTCAAGGATATTGTTACAAGTACTTCTTCCTTTAATCCTTTTGTTAAAACCATATTATATAGTGATTTCTTTTTCCATACTTATTCATCTTGATTAGATATGAAAGAAGATGGTATTACTTTCCTTTTGTTTTATTATTTTTAACATTAAAAAAAAAAACTGTTTATAACTTAAAACTAAACTAATATAATAAAACCTAAAAAAAACAACAACTAGTTGAGCATCACAAATCTGTGGTGTTATTTTGCACTAAAGTGCAATATCAGTCACCATGGGGTTCATGACATTTGATGAGTCTATAGGAGGGTATTTATGTAGGAACAAGTGTGCATATGAGTGTATCTTGATTATATTACATTTATACGTAGTACATTTACGTGTACATACGAGTATGTATGTATGTACATACCACAGAACGACAACACTGATTGAATTGTTTTCAATTGAATGAGTATGAGATGGTGACTGGATGGTCTTATAGTATGACAATGTTACACCATTTCCTAGAGGAATTTACAATAGTTTAGAGGGTTCGCTTGAGGAGAAAACCGTGGCCAATAAATATGCTGATACTGCAGATTGAAAACTTTAATGGAGAACAAGAATTGGCCAATAAAATTCTAAAATTTTCTTGGATCTGCAAGCTGCACAAGGGATTTTGGTTCTGAAATAGCCGTCCATTTAAAATATTTTAGTTTAGGTCGTAAGAGTTTATATACAGTCAGTGTCAAAACAGCGAGCAATAATTTCTTTGAAAAATAACACAGTGATACAAAATTGAATGAAATAGAAAAACCTGAGACTGGATATTATTTTTCTTGTAGGGCTTGTCGAGTAAAACAAGATTCCAATAGTGAAATATGCCGGACACCTCCAAAATCCGGATTTACGGTTAAAAAACTGGTTTTTGTACCTTTGCGCACTTATAAGCCTGTAATTTTGTTGATAATGCTCCGATTTTCAATTTTTTACTAAGTCGTATATGGGAGTTTCGACCGATCATAATAAAATTGTACCGTATTATTTTTATACATATGAAATATATTTTCGTTCAATATTAATTGGATATCAACATTGTTGAGAGAGTTATGCTCTTTAAAGTGATTTCGTATGGTGGCCAGTTGAAATAATGGACCGATTTCCCCCAGTTTCAATCCCATCCATCCATAAAATATCACGTACCGAATTTTATCGAAATATCTTCAAAATTGCGACCTGTACTCTGCACACAAGCTTTACATGGACAGCCAGCCAGACGGACGGACGGACATCGTTAAATCGACTCAGAAAGTGATTCTGTGTCGATCGGTATACTTTAAGGTGGTTGTTGGACCAATATTTCTAAGCGTTACAAACATCAGCACAAATCCAATATACCCTCCCCATTATGGTGGTGTAGGGTATTCAACTATATACTAATTTTTGATTGTTTCTCTCACGTACTTTTTCACAAAATTTCCATGAAATCAATTTCAATTTAATTTTTTTTTTAAATAAGAAAACATTAAATCTTAAATTTAATTTTAAGTTGATTCAAATATACATATACATATATTTCTTATTATAATAAAAATATTTTGCTTAATATATAAAAAGTGCTGTATAATAAATGATGACTCTGACTGTTATCTAAGTTTAACTTCAATCGTAGCTCTTTAAAAAGTCTTGGTTTAGCTTCAATCGTAGATGCTTAGAAAGTCTTGATTTAGCTTCTTTATATAGGTAATACTTAGCTTCAATTGTAATCCTATAATGGGCTTGAATTAGCTTTAATCTCTGCTCTATATTCAGTCTTAGAAAAGCTTGAATCGTGGATATTTTAAAGGCCTGGATTAACTTCAATCGCCGCTCTTTATACAGTCCATTTTGCTTTATAAAGTTTTGGTTTAGATCCCATCGTAGCACTTTATGAAGTCTTGGTTTAGTTTCAATCGTAACTCTTTTTAAAGTCTTGGTTTAGCTTCAATCATAGCTCTTTACAAAGTCTTGATATATGTAGCTTCAATTGCAGCTCTGCGTATAGTCTGAATTTAGCTCCTGTAATAGCTCTTTAGGAAGCTCTTTGTATAGACTTGCTTTAGCTGCAATTATCCCTGGGAAATGGTTTACTTCCCAATGTTGTTATTGTGCTGGTTTATTAAAACCAACTGCACTCAATGATTTTTTTTATTCTAGAGTTTAGTTTATTAAAAATATTTACAAAAAGAATAAAATAAATACTGTAGAACCATAAACATTTTGCTGCTTTAATGCATAACTACTATTTCTGTTTGAAAGAAACATCTTTTAAATAACTCTTCTCTTGTAAGTACATACTTATATACGAGTATATCAAAATTATTTTGTTTATCTCTGTAAATAAAATTTGCAATTACAAAGTACAAACTGCTGGTGGAGGTGAAGCAGTACTGGAATATTTCCTTTGCATACAGCTAGAGTTCAACAATTTAAAGCTTTAATTAAATCTTGTTTTTTTACCAGTTGTTTGAAGATGTCTTTATGGCATTTAAGTATTTTTGCCTTCATTCTTCAGCTTTCATTTTCTTGTGTTTGAATTTAATATCGTAAATGTTTGTAAAGTGTCTTATCAATTAAATGGGAGTATCCAGCTTAATTGAATTCAATTAGGAGATTTAACACAAGTTATAATTTAAAATGTAATAAATGAACCGTTTCTAGATAGATCTAACTATGTTCTCATTAAGGACATTACTGTTTTGTAACCAATTATCTTTTGGAAGATCTTTTCATCCTTTCAAATAAAATCTCCTTAATTTAAGCAACTTATTTAATTTCATTATTTTCTCTTACTCTCTCTCTCTCATTAGGAACTTCAGCATGAGCGTGAGTCTTTGCAAGAGCGCATGTCGGAACAAACTCAGCGCATCTCCGTCTTGCAATCACGTCTCGAAGAGCAGCGTCAACGTGCCGAAGAACTGCAACGCTGTAATACTTCCGATTTGAATATACGCCTACACGATTTGCAAAATGAATTGCAGAATGTGCGTGAGACCCTGTCGAATCGTGACAAACAAATTGCCACCATGAAGCAGCAATTGGAAAAGAGTAAAATGGCCATAGATCGTTTGGAAGCTGAACTGGCGGTAGAACATCAACCGGATCGCAGTGCCCTAGAAAGACTAGAAAACGAACTCAAACAAAAGCAGTTGGAAAATCAAAAACTAAAGGAAAAAATCAAAACTGAAATGATCAATAAATTAGCTTTGCCCGATCTAATGGAAACTATGTTGGCAGATAAAAATGAAGAAATCGATCATTTAAAGGAACAACTAGAGAACAAAGAAAAGGAATTGCAGTCTATTATGGACATAAGTCAAGCTTCCTCGCTGGGTACAGCCAAGAAGCCAGAAGAGGCTAGCACAAAATTAAGCGCTCGTACTTTGAGTGATATTGTTTCTATAACCGAGTTTGATGAGCCAGATGTATTGCGAAGAGCGGCCGCACATAACATGACTTCTCCTCTCTTGCTGCCAGAAGGTAGTGGTGGCTTTTTACACAATACCCTGGAAACTTCCAAGGGTGTGGTGGCCAATTTGACCAATAAACGTACGGAGGACTTGTCAGGCTTTACCATGCTACAACAGGTTAATACTTTTGATCATCCCCACTACTTCCAAGATCCCAACATATTATTGGGTTCGGCCCAATCGGGAGCCTCTATTACCCCCGCTTTAGTGCCAAGACAAATTAATTTCTCTGCCATGACCGAAGATTCGAAATTAAAAACTCCCAATATTTTACAAACACCGGATAATAAAGCAAAACAAGAACAGCAACAGGCCAAAGATAATTTGGAGCAAGAAATCCTACAGCTCAAAGAAAAGATTCTTGAGTTAGAAAAAGATAAAGAAAAGAGTGCTGAGTATTTATTATCCTCCCAACTAAGATTAACCAATCTACAGGATGAATTGGCCCACAGTCAAAAGGAATTGTTGAACCTGCAAGCCGAATCTAAGAAGAATAAAGAACTGCAACAACAGTTAATGGATAAATCTGTGGAAATAGAAAATCTTTTACACGAACAAGATAAATTGAAAAAGGAAAAGACCGAATTGCTCAGCAAAAATGAAAAGAATTTAAGAAACTACCAGGAAAGTGAGGAAACACTTGTCATACGTTTAAGAGAAATGGAAGAGAAAATGTTGAAAAATACCGAAAATGAAATGAAAGAAAGAGAAACCCTGAGAAAAGAACTGCATCTAGTAAGTGAGTCTCATGAACAATGCAAATATGTACAAAGAGATAATGAGGATCGCAAAAAACAAATCGAATTATTAAATCAAGAAATAAAAACCAAAGATGAGAGGCTGCTAACTTTAACTACCAAACTAACCATAGCCGAGGATACCATTGGAGAGCTGCAACTACAAATCACTACATTAGAGAAAGATGTGGAGAAATTGAAACAACACAACAGTGACAACAGCTCCAAACAGTTTTCCGTGGATGAAATAGCCCAGCAGGTGGAGAAAGAGCTGAACTATTCGGCCCAATTAGACTCGAATATTTTGAAGGCCATAGAAAGTGAAGAGGAGAATAATTTAGATCGTTCGCATCAAGAGAAAATCGTGCCGAATGAACATCCTGGTACTACAGATGATGAAAACTTTACGGGTGAACGGGAATTACTAAATCAATTGGAGGCATTGAAAACACAAATCTCCGTGGAAAGGGAACATGCTAATGATATACGCCAAGAATTGTTAATGGAAAAACAGCACTCGCAAGAAATACAAGAACAAGATGTAGTGATCATAGAGGCTATGCGTAAAAGATTGGAATCAGCTCTAGAACAAGAAGATGAATTGCACAAGCATTTGGATATAGAAAGGGAAAGATGTGAACGCTTGCAGAACCAACTTACCACTTTGCAAAGAACCGATAGTCGCAGAAACTCTGCTCTTCTAAAATCACCCACAGAATCTCCCCGCAAATCGCCTAGATCCCTAACAGATTTTGAATCCGAACTAGCAGATAGACTGAGAAGTGAAATTAAATTATTAACTGCTCAAAATGAAAGGGAACGTGAGAGGTCGGCTGATTTACAAAGAAACACCGAACGAGAAAGATCCCGCTACGAAAAGGAGCTAACCGAAAGAATTGAATACTGTGAGAAACTTAAACGCGAAATGGACAAAGTGGCCAGAGATAAAGATAATGCCGAAATGGAAATAGAACATTTACAAGAACGTTTGACACTGCAAACCCAAGAGATAGAAACACTGGAGGCACGCATAGCCAGTCTGCAGGAGGCGGAAACTCGGCGTTTTACACGTAAAGAAAAACAACACAAAGAATATGCCCAACTAATGGCCGAAATACAGGAACTCAAAACGCAACTCTATTCCCTAGGAACAGAAAAAGACAGCCTGAACAAAACCATCAACCAACTACGTTTTGATGTGGAACGTTCGGCCCAGCGTGAAGCCAAACTAGCCGAAGCCCTGGCCAATGCCAATACCAATCTGGCCATGCGCGAAGGCCAAACCAACGTACCCGAACAATTTCTACAGAAAATGAAAGAAATCAATACTCTTCTGGCAGAAAATACTCAAGAGAACAAACACATGGCCGAGACCGTACAATTTTTGGTGGAGGAACGTCGTCAGTTGCAAAAAAAATGCGAGGATCTGGAATCACAACTGAGTGGCACGGCCAATATTAGTGAGTTAGAAGAACGTTGCAATCATTTGCTGGGTCGTTATCTGCGTGTAGAGTCTCATCGCAAGGCTTTGGTGTATCAAAAGCGTTACCTAAAGATTTCCCTGCAAAACTATCAGGACAGTGAGCAACGGGCTTTGGCCGCTTTCAATGGCGGTCAATTGTTGCAGAATACAAGACCCAAAAATAAATTAAAGTAAGTTTGTTATGATGGCACGTGCAAAGTAAGATTACTAATAATTTGTTTGTTGTTTTGTTTTCAGGACTGTAGCCTTGGCTATCATTGCCATACAGCGCATGAAGTATATTGGACGTATTTGGCATACTGGTAAACGGATTGTTTCCAAGTCTGTGTTTACTATAACGCAACAAAAGTGAGTATTTAATATTTTACACATATTACTACATTTTAGATACTCATTATTATTATGAAAAGTTAAAAAAAAACTTTTCAATTAAGTTCAAATTTGTAAATCATGATACCATAATTGGTTTACAACTGAGATATTCATATATGCGAGAGTTCCTGGTTCGTAAGTTTTCCATCTCTGCAAATAATTTTCTTAAAACTTAACTCTTACTCTGTTGATTCACTAAAGTTATGTATAAACGGTCATCAGATATTACAACGTTGTCCGAAAAATCTTCAGAAAATGTCTAACAACCGTTTGAACTTAAAATTTTTGTCTTGCAACGTTGTAAGAAAAAGCATTTTCAATACATTGCAAAACCAAAATATTGTCAGACATCTAACAATCGTGTAAACACAAATGTTTGTCATTTTCATTGTTTTAAGACAATTGGCAAACACTTTTCATTGTCATATGTGCAAAGTTTATGCATCTGCAAATGGCAGCATTGTCATAGAAATTATTTTTAAATGCAACTCTTTATATACATAAATAAACAAACAAGTGTGCATTAATAACATTTTGGAAAAACAATTTCGGTTGACAGATAAATTCATTGTGTGACAATTATGTGGCAATGAAATTGTTAGTTTTCTTACAGTCGTCTGAACTGACAATTTACCTTTTGCTAACAATTTTTCAATGTCAGTACATTGCTAGATCTGACAACGTTGTAATATCTGACGACCGTCTATACATATATAGCTTAAGCCATTTACAAATTGGCTTAATAGTTGTGTTGTTAGATATTAAATTTGTTGTTGTTGTTGTGACAACAGTGGTTGCTGAGTTGTCAGCCCTTGGCCGAGTAAGAATGATATTCAATTTGTTCACGCCTGTGATGCTCAATTTTATTATACTTTAGTGCCCTATGTTTTAGAGTTTGTCATTTGTGCAGATCATTTTTAAAAGCTTAACTGGTTCTCTATTGATTTACTTAGTTTCTTTAGTAATTGTCCCAATAGTTGACTTCTGCAAATAATATTTCTAAATAATAACTTCTCCTCTGTTGATTTAACAAATTTTTTACAAAACGCCTTGATAAAGAGTTATTATTTAATAGCTTTTAGATTTAATTAAAAAAAAACATAAAATTTAGAAAAATGTATTAAATCTTTTTTTTTTTGGGTGGGGGGGGGGGTCGATAGAACGATCTGTATAATTTAATATTTAAATATGATTTTATGTAAATGTTGACCGCGGCTACGTCTAAAATGGTTGATGCGCTGGGTCCAATTTTGGCATTCTCTCTCCAACATATCGGCCGGTGCTCACGAATAAACTCTTTAATATTAACTTCCAGTGCATCAACCGTAACATAGCCCCACAACAAATAGTCGTTGCAATATGCCACCAATGGATAGACGAATGCGGTGAACAGTTTATTTCACGTTTGGGGCCGGTCAACTGGCCTCCTATACCGTGAGATATAACGCCTTTAGACTATATTTTGTGGGTCTATGTTATTGATCATATTTATAAGGACAAGCCCGCAACGGTTGTTGCTCTGGAATCTTATATTGAAAAATATATTCGTGAAACACCGGCCGATATGTTGGAGAGAGTATGCTAAAATCAGACCCAGCATATGAATCATTTGAGACTTAGCCGCGGTCAGCATTTACATAAAATCATCTTTAAATACTAAATTATATAGATCGTTGTATCGTCTCAAAAAAGATTTCATATATTTCTTTAAATTCCGCTTTTAAAAAATCACTCTTTATTTGATTAGATTTTTAAATTCAATATAAAACTCGTAGAATTACAAGCGTTATTGAAAGAGCCAAAGATCTATCTTATTTATTGTTAATTTCAAAGTGATGATGTTTTGTAACTAACAGAACAAAATATGTTTAGTCTTAAAGTACGGTCACATTTGGCAAATATATGCTCAAAAAGCGTAACCACTTGTTTAACACAAATTTGTTTGACGTTGTTTACTCTTACAAGAGTTTTGCAAGATCAAACAGCATCATAAATAAATTAAAACTAAAAAGTTTTTTTTTTAAATAAATAAACGAATTCAAATATATGTTATTTAGTGTTTATGCCAAATGTGGCTGTACCTTTAGTTTACAGTTCCTGATGATAGCCTTAAATATCCTGGGCATTTGGCAAAATGTCAGCAAAACAAAATTATGATATAATTAACAACCTATTGTAATCAGGTCGTTTTATATCTTGGTTATCTTAGTTTCTTTTATTTAATACCAATAGAAATTTTAGATTTTTAGACAAGTTCTTTAAAAAAATACTTAAAACTTCTGTAATTTCTAAGTTGCCACAAATGTTATTGAAACATTAAAATATTATTTTATTTATTGTCCATATCAAATCGAATTTCAATTAATAACAGAACAAAATGTTTTTATTATTAGTTTTAATTCTTTAACTGATTGTTCGACCTTTTCATTAATTAGACAATCTTATTTTTCGAGATTAAGGTCAGTTTTTTATTTTTATTTTTTTATTTTTCTATTTTTTCCAATATTTCGCTACACAATGTGTAGCATCTTCAGGGAAACAATAACAAAATTAAGAAATTTAATAACAATAAAAATATTTTTCAAAAAATAACAGTAATTGTCAGAATTTAAATATTACACAAACAGAAATATTGATATGAAAAATATTTTAGTTTTTAGTTTTTGTGTTTTTATAAATTAAGTGTCTATAAGTTTGAGCAACATTATCTGTATCTACTTTAAAATTGATTCTAAGATTTTTTGGTACATTAATAATTTCTAACATTTCTAACATATAACGACGTTTATAATTATTTTCTGTTTTCAAAACTGAAATGTTCTCAAAGTCGGGATAGTGATTCAAATTTTTACAATGTGATGATAATGCTGTTTTTTGTGACGATATATCTCTATATTTTTGATCAGATTTGTGTCCAGCTATTCTAGTTTTTAATTTATTTTTAGTTGTACCTACATATACTTTGCTACATTTTTCATTGTTATTACCATTACATGGTATTTTATAAACTACGTTTGACATTTCTAATTTAGGTATCCTATCTTTTATCTTACTGAATAATCTACCTACTGTATTATACATTTTTGAAGCCATTTTATATTTGGTGTTATCAAATATATTAGATTTTTCTATTCTTTCGGATATTTTAGGTACATAAGTTAAAGATTTATATATTTTAGGTTCAGAAAAACCTTTTGTGTTATTCATTTTATTTTTGAATTGTCTTATTAATTTACAAATTATATTAATAGGGAAATTATTATCCTTTAATATCTTGTTAATCGTTTCTATATTTTTCTTGTGAAATTCCTTCTCACTTATTGTCAATATTCTCTCTATAAGATTTTTAGCTGTATTGATAATAATTCTTTTAGGATGTTTTGAATAGTAATTAATGATTCTTCCTGATGATGTAGGTTTTTGATACCAGTCTATTAATAATTTATTACCTCTCTTTATTATTAAAGTGTCTAAATAAGGAAGTATAGAATTACATTCTTTTTCCATAGTAAATTTAATATTTGGATGAAAAGAGTTAAAAATCATCAATATATATTCTATTTCACTTTCTGAAATTATGCAAAACAAATCATCTACATATTTTGTTAAAACTTTTGGTTTTATAATCAATTTTTCAATACAAGTGTCAAGTAATTTTTCCATGACAATATCAGCAATAATTGGAGAAGCTGGTGATCCCATTGGAAGGCCTATTTTCTGTTCATATATATTGTTATTGTATTGAAAATATCTGCTATCAATTATACAAAATTTTAAAATACGTAAAAATAGATCTTTAGAAATATTTGTATGTTGTTCAATTATGTTCCATTTTTCATCTATAATACTTATTGCTAAGTCTACAGGTATGCTAGGGAACAGTGATACAACATCAAGTGAAATAAGTTTTTCATTCTTATGAATTGTTACATCCTTTATCTTATCTTTAAACTCTAATGAATTCTTTACATTATATTTAGAGTTTAAAGTTAATTTTTTAAGAATGTCAGTAATATATTTACAAAGTTCATATAATGGAGAGTTAATACACGAACAAATTGGTCTTAAAGGAAATGTCTCTTTATGAATTTTTGGTAATCCATATAATTTAGGAGCTGTTGCCACATTTGTTCTAAGATTGTTTCTCTCAAAAATTGTAATTATTTTTAATTTGAAAAGATCATCAACTATATCATTATTTATTTTCTGTAATTTGTTTGTAGGGTCCTTATTTAATATCTGATATGATGTAGTATTATCTAAAATGTCATTCATCCTTGATTCATAATCAGTTTTATCAATAGCTACAGTAGTATTTCCCTTATCTGAATTTAAAATAATTATATTTCTATTAGATTTTAAAAATTTTTTAGTAAAATTTACCTTATCAATTATAAATTTGTCTCTATCTGATAATCTCATTTTATTGAGTTCATTATCAATAATTGTTGTCATTTTAGACCTAGCGATTTCCTGTTCATCTTTCTTATTTATAGTTTGTATAAAATCTTCCCCTTCTGCTAATATTTTCTTAATTGGAAATTGTTCCCTTTCAATCGGTAATGCATGTTTCTGACCTAGAGAAAGCACCCATTGTACGTCTATTGGAATATCTATGTTAGTTTTATTTACTAACCAATTTTTATTAAATTTTATATCTAAATCCTTCCTTTGTAAATTAAAGGTTTTTCTGAACCTAAAATATATAAATCTTTAACTTATGTACCTAAAATATCCGAAAGAATAGAAAAATCTAATATATTTGATAACACCAAATATAAAATGGCTTCAAAAATGTATAATACAGTAGGTAGATTATTCAGTAAGATAAAAGATAGGATACCTAAATTAGAAATGTCAAACGTAGTTTATAAAATACCATGTAATGGTAATAACAATGAAAAATGTAGCAAAGTATATGTAGGTACAACTAAAAATAAATTAAAAACTAGAATAGCTGGACACAAATCTGATCAAAAATATAGAGATATATCGTCACAAAAAACAGCATTATCATCACATTGTAAAAATTTGAATCACTATCCCGACTTTGAGAACATTTCAGTTTTGAAAACAGAAAATAATTATAAACGTCGTTATATGTTAGAAATGTTAGAAATTATTAATGTACCAAAAAATCTTAGAATCAATTTTAAAGTAGATACAGATAATGTTGCTCAAACTTATAGACACTTAATTTATAAAAACACAAAAACTAAAAACTAAAATATTTTTCATATCAATATTTCTGTTTGTGTAATATTTAAATTCTGACAATTACTGTTATTTTTTGAAAAATATTTTTATTGTTATTAAATTTCTTAATTTTGTTATTGTTTCCCTGAAGATGCTACACATTGTGTAGCGAAATATTGGAAAAAATAGAAAAATAAAAAAATAAAAATAAAAAACTGACCTTAATCTCGAAAAATAAGATTGTCTAATTATTAGTTTTAGATAGAAAATTTAAATTCCTGCTGATTTTATTAACTGTGGCCTTAAAAATAACTGACGATAGCCTTGAATAGCTGGAGCATTTGATTAAATGTCAGCAAAACAAAATCATCGCCTGTTTGAGGAGGTTTCTCTTACAGTTGACCTAACGTAAGAGAAATTCTCTGTTTCGCTTCGGAATTTTTATATTGAACGTGAAATATCAGCAGGATCTGCTGAATTTCCCAAACTAGACACTTTATTAGTACAAATTTTAAACATTTATTACTGGTTTTATTTCAATCTTTTGTATTTATTTTAATTTTTTTTTCAAAAACAAGCTCCACGAATGGCAAAAAACCTTTAGTGACTGTGAATTTACAAGTTAAACTCAAGAAAAATAATAAGAATACCAAAATTGAATGAAGTTAGTATTAAATTAGAACAGCTTTTAGAACTATAGAATAAAATACACCAGCAAATTAAAGCTTGAGCTAGATAAACACAATTTTTAAAGCACTTTTCTAGATTTTTTTCTAATAAAATACTTTTTATTATATAATTTCTTTACAATTTAAAACTTTTTTTAAATATTTTTTTTTAAATTTTCCTTAACAGACGTTCCCAACCACCCACCATAAGTTGTGCAGATATAACCTCCACCTCACCCACACCCCATGTGAATAGTCAACAACAGCAGCTGCAACAACGTCTTCACTATCAGCAACAAAATCTTAACAGTCCCTTAATGTTGTTAGAGCGCAATTATGTTCCCCTGAAAACTCCCACATTATTAAATGGCAATCGTACGCCCAACTCGGCCTCCTCCTCCTCAGCATCGACAGCCACAGCATTTGAATGGCCCCGTGTGACTGTAAACAAAATGCATAAGAAAACATAATCATTATTTCAGTTAAACTAGAGAACAAACATTATTTACACATTTATTTTAAAAACAGACAAACAAAATGCTCAAATTGTAATTGAAGCCATATTTATAACAAAAAGTAATTTAAGACCTTTTTTTAAATATAATCTAAATATTATTTCATCTCTAAATGTAAGTAAAACCTAGAACCCTAATTTGTAATCATTTAAATTTATGCGTGTAAATTGTTATTTTTATTATTATTATTATTATTTTTTAACTTAAATTTTGTTTACGTTGATTTTCTACAAGTCCAGTATTTCCTGTTAAAACTATTTTTGTGAGTAATTCGCCCTGTCCTAAGTCATAATTTTGTAGTTTGTATTAACTCAGTGTATGTTGACAAAGTTTAAGTACATATGTATGTATAAGTTTAGTGTTTAAAGTATTTTTTTTATTGTTTTGTATTTTTCTTTTTTTCATTATATGTTTAATTTATTTTTTTTTTTTGTATTTTTTTACCTTTAGTTGTTAATTTGAAAACTTTTTATAATAAAAAAAAACCTTAATATTATATTTAAAATGAAGAATTTTTGTTGTTTTTTGATTTCAATTTTACTTAAAAAAAGTTGATAATAAAGTGCCTTACAGAAACATACATATAGTATATAAAGTTTATTTAAATGTAAAAATAAAATAAAACCAAATAAAAATGTTGAAAATAAGTTCAAATTATATAAGAAAGTGGTTTAATTCATACACCTAAAAATATCACACACGAAATCATATACAGTTATTTATAACAATCACTTTCATTAAAATTCATTAATAATATTAGTTATAATTTTGTTTAAAAAATTCCTCTCGTTTTATTACTTTTTTTTTTTTTTTTTTTGTATGGCACACCCTAATCGCAGTAGATTGGTTTTAAAATTGAATTTTATAATTTTCACCTAAATACCAGGCTATCAGAAATCAGCAGCAGAGTGCTTTTTTCATTGAATTTATTTTATGTTCTGGAAAATGTTCACATATCTTAAGGCTGTACTTTAAAATAATTTTTACATACAAAGCTTATTCAGGACATATTTTTATTTAGCTCCCTAAAGTATGTAACAGTTTTGCTAAATGTGAAATAAAAACATTATAGTGAGGGTTACCAACTCTTAATATAAACAAATTATCAAGGGAAACTGCAAGTATTACAATGAAACACAGGTATTTATTAAAAATTGTAGTTTAAATGAATTTTATTTAAAAATTAAGGCTTTTAAAAGAATTTTCATACAGCAATCTATAATATAAAATATATCTATAATACAAAAGCAAGTATTTGTTAAAAGTTTAAAATATTTTATAGTACAGAGATTATAAAAATGTTTAGTATTTATCAACAATAACTATTTCTAATGACACATAGAAGAAATTCATTGGATTAATAAATAGTTTAATATAAATTGTGGTTTACAAAGAAAATAATCTGTAAATGGTTTTGAATTCGATCGATTTTCATTACACAACTGATTATTTATAACAAAATCATTTTTGTTGGAGTTTCTTGATTGAACAACCAATATAAAATCCCATACATTTTGTATAAAGCAGCTTCTTTCGATCACATCCTTTAAGTTGCTGAAAGTATAAAATAAATGCACTTACTCATAATGTCATTTTGAATTTATTCAAATAAAATAAAATGTTCATTACAAATCTTTCATAGATTTAAAAATTGATTAAGAATAAAAAGAAACAGTTTTTAAATTTATCAAAGATTTTTAAAAAAGTCAGTCAAAATGACTGATAACCAAATGTTTGTTTGGGTTAATATGGAAAGTCAAAGTTTAGTTACAACGAACAAAAATTTCTGAGAAAAATAATATCTTTAAAAGAATGTAGTCTATATTTAAACATGTTTCGAATATTCTAACTTTCATTAAACAGTTATCTTTTTATCTTACTGATAGATATGTTATAAGTTTTATCTAACAAAAGAGTAAATGCTAATTTTTAAGTACAGAATTAATAAAATTATTAAAGGAATCCAATTACACGTGGCAAGATTTAAGAGTGAAAGTTAGAGATTTAATAGTGTTACATCTGCGCAATGAAAAATCTCTCGCAGATATTGCTACAATTGTAAACAAATGCCGGTCAACTTTTATTATTGAAAGAAGTAAAGCTAGATTTACACGATTGAAATTTTCTTCAAAATTGATAACTATTAAATAAATAAATTTTGAAGAATTGTTGCTGTTTACACGAGATGAAGCATTTTGAAGAAAATTTCAATCGTGTAAATCTAGCTTAAAGCTCGAGGAAACAGCAAAATTGCAAAACATACCGGTCGATCACGCTCTTTAATTGATAATGTGGTGCGCAAAATAGTCAGAAAGTAAAAAAAAACTCCAACGTCTACAGTTAAACACGGCGCTGGGTCTTTGATGGTTTGGGGTTGTATTTCAGCTGCAGGATCAGGTAATTTTGTATTTATTGAAAGAATAGCCGAAAGGGTGCTACGCGTTTGGAAAGGGTGCTACGCTTTGTAGGGGCCTACTTATGGGTAATCAAAGTTAAAATTAGTAGAAAAATCAATTTTATGGTAACTAAAAAAAAATTATTTTTACATTTTTAGATTGTTTTTATTCTTTATGGTTTTATGTTTTAAATTGTTACCCAACAAATTAAAAAAAATAATTTTTTTTAAAATTTATTTTTTCAATTTTCTGTAAAATATTCATCCATTACCAAAAAATTGATTTTTCTACTAATTTTAACTTTGATAACCCATAAGTAGGCCCCTACAAAGCGTAGCACCCTTTCCAAACGCTCATTTCATAGGCTGAACAGTTATCTATCATATGCTGTTTAAACTGTTCAATTATCTTATTCGGTTCAAAAGATATGATTTTTGCAACGAAAAAACGCAAATGGCGCCAATGTGCGCCATACAATTTCTGCAACCATGTCTTTTTAACCTTTTTTACCTCTAGAAGCCAAACGGGCACGTACGGCCAGATAAAACCTTTTGAATTATGTAAAGAAATAATCAATGTACAGGGTTTGCAAATATGGCAAATATACAAAAATATACATTTTTTTATTTTCCGTCAAAGTTGAAAAATCGGATAGTTTTTAAATAGTGATTTACCAGGAGAAACACAAAGCAAACAGGTAATTTTTTTTTATCATTATACATTAATTAAATACATCAATCAATACAAAGAAAAAATATGGCGATTCGTTACCTATTTTTCGTGATATTACACCTGAAATCGCAACAAATTGACTAAAAATTGTGTGTTTTTTTAAAAACCGAAAGTCGGTCAACTTTGAACGGTTATATCTTCTAAACTAAAAATGTGATATTATTAAGAGTGGCATATTTGAAATCGTTGAAAAGTTTCTTATAATATGGGCTTATTCAAAACTTCGTCGGCGCTCATGAAAATTTTGATTTTTGCAACCTCGTTTGCTCTACGGGCGCCACTGTGCGCTGGTGAGTATTGGGAAAAAGAGTTTAATTAAAAAAATTTTGTTAATGAGCCGATTTTTAAAAATTTTAAAAAAGTAGTTTGTTATTATATTTTTATACCTAATATTTATGACTTAAATAAATACGTGTTTTAGAAGGCATTAATTACTCCATGAATATTGATGTAAGACTTAACAAGAGCTTTAATAATCATTGGAAGCTACTCCAGCGGCAATTTCAAAACGTTTGCGATCAGCAGGATTCATCTAAAAGTAGGAAAACTTGCTGTCAGACCGAGATATCTTGTAAGTCGATTTTGTATGTCCGATTTTGTAACTGCTTAAACGCTACAAATCTCAACAAAAGCTTGCAAGATAAAAATCATGGCAGTTACTCAGGCAGCCATTTTAAAACTTTGATAAGTAGCAGGATTCATCAGAAAGGATTCTTAAAATTGTAGATTCAATCCAAAATTCATCAGTTCTTTTCCATATTTCTTCATTTTTGCAACGTTAGTCTTTGGAAATTTCTATTTATTTATTAGAGACGAGTCATCAATGAAGTTTTAGCGTCAAAAGGGCAACACTGGTTAAATGAGGTAGAATTAATAACAATAAACCGCTATGAGAAAGCTTTTTTATGTTTCTACAGCATAGCTTAAGGATGCCAAAAAATATTTGAGTCAACCTATACCCAAAAATCCAACAAGGTGATCCAATGTAGTAATATTATGCTTGTTACCAGTGTTGTCAATTCCGAATACCATATATGAGTATTTTTACTATTAAGCCTAGTGCACTGTTCAAAATTTCAAATTTTATAAAAAGATGTTGCAGAAGTAGTACTCTGTTCATTTTGTGAAAAACATATGAAATGTATCTGGCAACATTATTTTTTCACAGCGAAATAATTAAAGTGACAATTGTTTCACGTCGAATTTTCAATAACAGTTGACTGTAATCCAAAAGCTCTTCTGTCGCAACAACAATGTATTACTTGTTGTGCTGCTGCATAAGCGGTAATATTTGTTTATTCATTTTTATTTAACGATTTCGATTAAACACAGATTTTTAAATATTCTAACTTTTATTTATTTTCGATTTAAATTCACAAAAAAGCAAAACATATGATGTGTTTTGTTTACAAAAGTACATTAGTTACACGTCACGTTTTCCGTATGAAATAATTAATGTTGCTCAACATTTTGCCCAAATTTTAACAGAGTACTAGGCTTTAATCGTTGATCTCTTTTTAAAAAGTTAAAACAAGAAGAAATTAATGACATCTGGTACAAAAAACAAATTTGTTTAGTTTATTTTTGTTAAGTTTTTTATTTTTTATAAAAACACTGAACTGTTGAAGACTGTTATAATACAAAAATATTACATTTTTTATGTGAATTATTTTAATAAACTTTTATTAAATAAAAAAGAAAATCTAAATTTGATGCGATTTTTTTCAAATGGCGCGTTTTTTTCTCCATATTGGTGCGTTTTGAAATTTCAAAGTTGACAACGTTGAAAAACACAAACAAAACATATGGAAAACAAACAGGACAAATTACGTAGAAAAACATAACATTTCATATCCTGAGGTGGTGCGAAATACTCGTGCGAAATAAATAAACGGTGAAAACAAATTTAAAGGTTTTGATAAAAAAAAAAAACGGCAAATTTGTTAAAAAATAATTGAGAAATTTTTACAAACCATATTTTAAAGAAAGTTGTTATAAATTTTAATAAATTAAATATTAAATTGATAAATATTTTTATATGAATTTTGAAAATTTAAAAAGAAATACAAGTTTTAGGAATTATTATGGAATATTGAAAGTGTTTATAACTTAAATTTAAAAGAAATTAAAATCTTTTTAGGGAAAGTGTTTTTTGAAAAAAAAAAAAAATATGTAAAATAAATTGTTTAAAAAAAGAAAAAAAGTGTTAAATTTTTGTAAAAAAAAAGAAAAATAATAAATAAAATTAAATTTGAATAAAAAAAAATTTTAATAATTTGTTAAAAAATTAAAATTTTTTAGAAACTTAAAGGTAGGTTTTGTTTGTCACAAGCAATTACTAAAACTTTCTGAAATATGTATGAGTTTTTCTAAATCTAATAAAATAAATTCTGATTATACCTTTTTGTTTCAAATTTCAAAATTATGCTCAAATTTCCTACAATATGTTAGCAATTATGTTTTATGATAAGATGTGTATATGGGAGCTGATACTTATTTTAAATTTGTTTTATCATCATCTTTGAAACCTTAGTATTATTGGTATGTACATATGTATGTATTTTTATCAGGGATTATTTTTCTATCTATAGTATCTACTATTTGTCTTATCTAGCATTTTATTTTATACTATACTAGCTAAACCCGGTGTGCTTTGCTACCCCCCCCCCCCTCGTCATAAAATAAAATAAAACGTATTTATATATTTACAAACATTTATTTATTTAATTTTAATGTATTTATTGCAATGCTTTAGGCGAGACCATGCCCCTTTGTCCACTTACATAGTCAAGAATTTATTATTTCGTAAGAATATCCTGTTGTGAAAATTTAATGACGATCGGTTCAGTAGTTAAGAGTATATTACGATGTTTAATTTTCCTAAAAAGGGGCGTGGTCCCACTCACTTTTCTTCTGTTACGTATTCCTAATTATGCCAATACCATATGTACCAAATATCACCGACGTACGTCAAAAAATGCCCAAAATATGGCGGGTTAAATTTGTGGGTTATATGGGCGGTGCCACCCCCGTTTGTACAATCAAAACTTCATATAGCCTATTATTCCTTCCAGAGTCACAGTAACATGCTGTACAAATTTCAGGCAGATTGGTCCAAGGGTTTGGCCTCCTATTAAGCACAAACATACAGACACACATTCATTTATACATATATAGATTAAAAGCAATATAATTTAAGGTGAAATGGGGCGAAAAATGGGGATTTGGTAATAAAAAAATGTATGTAGTTAAAAAGTATATACAACTTTAGGTAAATACATATTACAAAAAAAGTATTTTGTATAGCAAACATTGTTAGTGGTATAAGTAAGTATCTGAATTAAAAAAAGGGGGCGATGAAGTAGGCGTAGTTCATAGTTATATGGCGACGTTAACAGTATTAAGAGCAATATACTACCAAATAAAAAAAAATACGTTGGAATGAACAAATTTGTATAGAGAATAAAACTTTCAAAAATTTGGCGTGAAAAGGGGCGTGAAAGGGGCGTGGCTTAAGAAATCTTTATTTTTACCTCGCCTGGAGTATATAATGTGTATACAATTTGAAGTAAATCTGTTAAAAACTATATGGGAGCAATTACATAATTTTTAAAAAGTGGGCGTAAAAATGGGCGTGGTCAAAAAAAGTACCCTATTAATCATACCAAAGTCCCAGTTAAATGCTGTGAAAATTTCAAAAATATCGGTCCAGAGGTTTGGTCTCCAATTACAATATTTTAAAAAAGTGGGCGTAAAAGTGGGCGTGGTAAAAAAAAGTACCCTATTATTCCTTTCAGAGTCACAGTAACATGCTGTGAAAATTTCGTCAAAATCGGCTCAGCCGTTTTGGAGTCTATACGTTACATACATACATACATACATACATACATACATTGAATTTTATATATATAGATTTATTGCTGCCTCTGCTCATGTTTCCCATATTTGTTTGGTTTTGTTTTTCTATAGGCGTTGTTAACATTACGGGGGCTTTTATGGTTTTCAATTATTGTGTTTTTTTTTTATAAAGCGTTTCCCAGATAAAATAACAAATCAGTTTTTTACTTGACTTTCAGATTAAAATGTATTTTTTTTTTCTATTTTTTTAATTTTATTTTGGGTTCTTTGTAGGGGTCCTATTCAATTTTATTTTGTGTTTGGAGGCTTTTTTATTTCTTCATTATTTTTGTCGCTATTGGAAAATTCATCACACGTGTGTTTTTTATAAACTGTTGCATATTTTTAGGCTTCAATTTTAGGGTTTTGAAATTCTGTTGTTTGCATAAGTGTGTGTTATTTAGTTGTGTTTGGAAATGAATTTTTTGACATATGTATACACGTTTTGTCAAGCTTTGTAAGTGACCAACAGTCTGCATAAATTTAGTTAAGACAAATTTATTCATTTACTACAAAATTATATACAAATTTTACGTGATGACAATCTTCGACTTTTAACTATTTATTTACATATGTGGAAATTTCAGACGTTTAAAATCACATTTCGTCAAATATTTGAAAATAACAAGAAGTCGTTAGATTTGTTAAATCAACACTTTTGTGGGCACATAAAGTACTTTTCAACAAGAACTTTGTTTTACAACAGGCACATACTGGAACAGCAAGAATGTTTTATAGTTTTAATTGCTGACATTTAAGTAAAGAAGCTTTGTCAACTGTTTGAACTGTGTTTTGGTGTGCTCTTCGATTTTTTACTATTCGAAAAAATGAATCAAAGAAACTGTATTAAGTTTTGTGTAAAAAATTAAATTAAATGCGCAAGGACATGTGAAATGTTGACTGGGGCGTTTGTCGAGTCTACTATGAAGAGAACACAATTGTGGTATAACCGATTTAAGGAAGGTCGAGAAGATGTCAATGACGATGCTCGTCCTGGTCGCCCGAGCACAACAACAACCGAGGAAAACATTGAAGCAGTGAAGAAAATGATTTTGGATAATCGTCATATCGGTTCGAACATGCCAAGCAATTTTTACGGATGTTTTAGGCATGAAACGTGCGGCAGCGAAGATTGTCATAACTGGTGACGAATCATGAGTGTATGGCTATCACATTGAAACCAAAACCCAATCAGCCCAATGGAAACGTCCAGAAGCGCCAAGACCTAAAAAAGCACGTCAAGTTCGGTCAAATATAAAGGTTTTGCTCACTGTTTTTTTCTTGCCACAAGGTCGTACGGTCAACAAGGAATACTACCTTGAAGTTATGCGCCGATTGCGCGAAGCAATTCGTCAGAAACGCACAAAATTATGGAAAAACCAATCATGGATTTTGCACCATGATAACGCACGGGCTCACACATCGTTGCTTGTGCGTGAGTTTTTCGACAAAACAAACCCGTTATAATGCCTCAACCACCGTATTCACCGGACTTGACCCCATCTGACTTTTTCCTCTTTCCAAAACTGAAGGCACCGATTAAAGGAAAGGAAAGCGTTTTGCTACAATTGAAGAGATAAAAGAAAAATCAGAACAGGAGCTCTTGGCGATAACAAAAAGCGCGTTTCAGACGTGTTTCGAGGATTGGAAAAAACGCTGGCATAAGTGTATTATATCTGAGGGGGATAACTTTGAAGGGGACAAGACAGTTATTGATGAATAAATAAATATTTTTTGAAAAAATTAAAAATAACGGTTATTTTTTGATCAGACCTCGTATTTACATCAGATATATAAATGAGCGACTTTATAAAATTGCAATGTTTATGTAAATAATTCAGATACTCCAATAAATAATGGGACTGTGAGTAAATAGTGAATAATACATGTAGAAGAAAAATCTCAAAAAGTAATGAAGAAGGTTACAACGCACTTTATTTTGTCCGACAGTGTATACGAGTGTCATAATAAAATTTTATATGAAATTTGTAATGTAAGGTGATGTGAGTTAAGGTATGGTCACACTTGGCAAATATTTACTCAAAAAATCTTAACCACTTGTTTTAGCACAAATTTGTTTGACGTTGTTTACTCCTACAAGATCAAAAAGCATCAAATAATATAAAACTAAATATTTGTTGTGTCCTTTCCTAAACAAAGTTTTTTTTTTTAAATAAATAAACAAGTTCAAATATATTTTATTTAGTGGTTACGTATCTTTAAGGTAAGGATTTGAGGCAGCCGGTTTTATTTGGGGTTCAGTGGTTCTTGTATAAGTAGACAAAAATCAGTCAGTAATTACATTCTACGCGGATCTCTTAAATGTTTAACTTAAAATTGCAGGATTTTTTCCAAAATTTAGCTCTTATTTTGAATTGTACAATATAAATTTATTTAACCGTAGAGCGACCCTTGGAACAAAAATGTTCCATTTGAATTTTATTTTTCTCATAAATTTTTAATAAGTGAATATTTTATTTCCAGCTTCTAGTAATTTGTGAATGTATCGTTATTGATTGCTTTTCGGCATTTTTTAAGAAAATTTATTTTTAAGTTTTCTTGCAATTTTAAAAATTTATAATTCGGTCCTATGGAACAAAAATGTCCCATATATTGTCACACATTTGTCGCTTGCCGTTTGTAGCAGAGAGCTCGGCTCCGCTTCTAAAAAAAAACTCCAATAAATATAGAAAATATATAGATAAAAAAAAACTATGTTTAGCTTGACAGAGACTTGTTGCACGCCTACTTTAGAGTGTTGATATTAGCAGGAGTTTATAAAAATGATTTGAAAGTTTTTGCATATAAAATGTATTCCTAAGATTGTTTTCCATTGACGATTAGGTCAAAGAATGAAAGCTAAGAAGACTTATTTGATGCTGACTATGCGCGACCAATATGTCGAGCTATTATGTCGCAAAAGACCTTCAAGGATGTTCACAAAACTCTTCGTTTTGATGATGTTATAAATCGCCGCCAACAAAAAAATTACGACAAATTTGCTCCAATTAGAAATCTATGTGAACGTTGGGCAGAACTTTTGCCATTGTACTATAATCCACATGCTTGCCTCACGGTAGATGAACAATTGATCGGTTTCCATGGGCATTGTAAATTTCACCAATATATATGCCTTCCAAGCCAGAGAAATACTTCATAAAATTTTGTCTCATTGTATCAGCTGAAACATGCTGCGTTTGATGAATTCAGCCATATCTAGGAAAATGCTTCAGCGGAATCACAGATAAAATCAAGGAGATCGATAGGTTTTAGATTTGACGGAAGGTCTCCAAGGCCATAATGTCACTATGAACAACTTTTTTTCTTCGCAAAACCTAGATCAAAAGCTGCAGAAAAAATATAACTATAGTAGGAACTTTGCGTAAAAACAAGAGAAGTATTTCGCCAAAGCTACTAATAAGCAAAAATGTTCCTCTTTACCAATCCACGTTCGCTTTCACTAAAGATACGACACTTGTGTCTTACATAACCCATAATAATAAATGTAACATAGTAATGAGTACTATGCATAATATGTCAGTTATCGGCACTAAAAATAAGACACTTCCGGAGATAATTTCTTTCAACAACTCTACAAAATGCTTATCAGTTACAGCTGTAAACGGAGATGATATTCCAGGGCGATCATCAAAACCACCACAAAAAAAAAGCTACGAAAAGAGGCCGTTGTTACAAATGCTACCACTCAGGGGAAAATAAAGATTAAAGGACGACTTTATTCTGTTGCATTTGTGATAAAGCAATCTGCAAGGATTGCCTTGCTGATTATATTTGCATATCATGCATTCCCAATAAAACAGCCAATAAGTCAAGCCAAAAAAGTTCCTATAAGAGTTATAGAATTTTGATTTATTTCATTTTTTCAGAACTATTTATTTTAAATTTAGTATTAACGTTGTTTGCTTGCACTTAGAAATACATAAAATTAAATAAAAGCACAGGTTTGCGGTGAAATGTAAATATGGAACAAAAATGTTCCAAAGGATCGAATTCTTGAGTTTTTTTTGGGGTCGCTCTACGGTTAAAGGCAAAAGGCAGTATATGCATTCTGCGCCAAAAGAACTACTCATCTTTTAAAGACCTGTTCTGAAATAAAGCATATCCCAGCGGAGCCAGAGATCGCCTAAGTGGAGCACCTCGGGTATGTGAAAAATTAAAAACGATTCCAATTCTTAGTTTTTGATTCCATTTCAAAGATTATACCAAATATGAGAACCCGAGGTGCTCTACTTTGGCACAAGTATACAGAGGTGACAGTTTTGACGTTCCAAAAAGGCAAAATCAGATATCTATGGCATAAAGAAAAAGGTATATTACTGCTTGTTACCTAATTTATTGCGTATTAAAGTATATCGCTAAATGTTCTGAAAAGTTCGCGACACCTATCTGTATAATTTGTGACTTTGGGGATTTCTGGGATCGTCCCAGGTTTTGAGTTTTTGAGGTCCAAATTCATGAGCTGAAATTCTATTGCAAAAGGACTTATCGTTTAGAAATTACATATTTATTTCTTTTTTTTCAAATGTCCCACTGTGCAACGTCAAACAATGTTGTGGTGTGAAAAACACCCCTTTTGCCACCACTTTAACTATAACTTTGGATCATTATATAAAAAAAAATAACTTCAGAATCCTTCGCTGCCTCCTATAAAACTTTGTACAGACGGTATAACAATCGTGTGAACTTAAAATTTTTGTCTTCGAACGTTGTAAGAAAAAGCATTAACAATTTACCTTTTGCTAACAATTTTTCAATGTCAGTACATTGCTAGCACATTGCTAGATCTGACAACATTGTATGATCTGACAATCATCTATACATAGCTTTAGACGTCACCAATGTGATAAGATCCATCAAAACAAAAAACACGGATTTTAATAAAAGGAAATTAATTGTAATTTCCTCTTTTATCTTTTCTTACATATTAATAGGGGTTGGAGCTAATCGGTATTGTCCCACCCAACTGTCTGTAAGTTGATGAATTTACAAAATATGCAAATAGTCTTCTTTTTTCATGATTTTATTGTGCCAACATATAAAACAACCCCTCCCTCTCCTTTTTCATGATATTCCTTCCACCCTGTTTTATTATATCCTTTACATGGTGCCTTTGAATTATATGTTCTGTTTGGCGCCAACAATATTGTCTACTTTCGCAGTGAAAGCGATTAAATTTGGATTCATCTCACCAGATTACACGTTTCCTGTTATCTACTGTCCAATTCTGTGCTGTCTGCCAAACTTTAACTGAGTCTTAACATTATTGATCAACAATGTAAGTTTTCATTTAAACTGCATTAATTTTGTATTTGTTTAAACATTTAAAAGACCGGGTTTTTTTGCAAACATTTTTTCATTTTCATGTTTCAAAAACTTGCCTGTAATTATCGGTTTACAATTTCCTACCATATTTAACTTTTAGATCCTTTCGTCCTAAGTTTATGAGAATTGTAATATATTTCTTAAATATCCTGATTGTTTTTTATGTGTTTTATCCCTCTTAAGCTCATGCTGTTAAGAGTAATAATGATTATTATGTTTATTTGTTTAACAACAAATATTTATAATACATAGTTGTATTCACATGTAAATATACAGTAAAAGACGAAAGTTTACAGACATTATAAATTAAAAATATAGCTTGACGTTTTAGGTCTATATGGACAGCATCTAGATCCATACTTTAACATAACTTCCCTATTCACAACATTTTAAAACATATGAGTTGTTAATAAATAATTTGATACGTGGAAAAGACAAGAAAGACATACTCGTATTATATATCACTGGATAGGAAATTGTGTCTATTTTCTAAAAATATATAAAACTTTTGACAAATTAAAAATTCATAGCAGCATTTTTTGGAACCTTTGGGGTTTTTTGCGAAAAAAATGCTTACACTTAAATGCAAAAATCCAAAAATTAAAAAAAAAAAAATAAAATGTAAAATTGTGTATAAGATGCCCCACAATTCCCAAAAAAGATTTGAAAGATTTCCAGATTTTTTTTAAAGACTATACCAGGGGCGGAGTTATCGAAACCCTTTGCAGAATAATTAAGAATATATTGGACCATATAAGTTATTATTTTTAAGTAACGACTATGCTATTTGAGAACATTTGCTGTAAAGTTGAATTTTATATAAAATGTCAGTAACAATGTTTTTAATTTTTTGTTATAAAGCGTGATCATATCGAGGTTCCCTACTTTTTAAAAGAAAAAAAAAAAAAAACAGAAAATTCAAATTTAATGGGGTGTGCTTATTATCATTTGAAAGAACATTTTTTGCATTTATTTTTTGAAGATACGTCGCAGATGGTCTATCCGTTGAGTCCAATTTTCGATGACTCGTTCGAGCATTTCGACTGGTAACTGCCGAATGACACGCGTGATGTTTTTCTCCAAGGCCTGAATCGAAGCGGGTTTATCCGCATAAACTTCAGACTAACGGTTTGAATATTCGTTTGAATATTATCCAATACTGAATGCTGGGTCTCAAAATGGGTGATGGTTTTGCGAATATTACGCTTAGTAGGCCGATTATGTTGACCGTAAGTTGAGCGAAGTGCACGAAACACATTCCTCACAGAACGTGAATTTTCGTAATAAAGTTGAACGATTTGTAAACGTTGTTCAGGCGTAAGTCTTAACATTATGAAATGCCAAACAATATTAAACAAAAATAACATGACAGTATGACACGACTTACACGTGATCTGTCAAAAAAAGGCTATCGAAAAAAGTATCTCTACTTAAATCACCCTATAAATACGAATATCCGACCATTGCCGCTCATTAGATGTTAATATCATGGTTTGTCGCAAACTGGAGGCGTGAGCTCTCTTCTATTCGGATAAGTGTTGCAGTATCTTTTCTCCTTAGTCGGATATGATCAGCATCATCTAGAATGTTTCGAGCCAGCGAGTTTGGGTGGCTTTCAAGCCTTTTCAAATATTTTGTTGAATATACTTGTGATTTCAATAAAAGTTACTAAATTGTATTTTAATAATTGTTATTGTAGAATTTGTCCGGTGTCCTGGCCATTTGTGGAATTAAGTTTGTTTTGTACATCAAATTGCGAAATGTTTTTGGTATTTTTACAGTGTTTAGTACATGAACAATTTATTTACAATATTAATACCTTAATAAACAAGAATAAAATATACTCATATTTTTGTATGATGTAGAAATATAATGTACGAGTATATTTATTAGATTTATTTATTTATTAGATGACTATGCCAATTATCCAGTTGGCCCATAGAATGATTGCCAGAAGCATTATGAATTATGAATTTAATTGCGCCAGAAAATAAAGAAAATTAGTAACATAAAGAAAACAAAAAGACAGACAGACAAATATACAACTTGATTATCCTCCCTTTCGTGATACCTCTGTATACACTGTGACGAAATCACAATGAAAATAATTTAAGGTTTTTGTCACTTTATTGTACTTTAAGGGCCATTATTACAACTTGCCTCTAATGCTCTTAATAGTAAAAGGTAACTTTAATTAAAGTTAGGAATAAAGTGACCTTTAAAATTTTTCGTTATTACAACTTCCTTGTAAAATAAAATAATTTTTTTCTAAAATATTCAACAGTCAGTTTGAGGCTGAAAGGTTATTAACCCATTAATAAGCAAAATAAAACCAGATGTGACAATTAAAAAAAAAGTTAATTTTTTTTATTCATTGTACATAAAATTAACATAAAAGTATAAAAAATTTAAGAAAAATTATAAGTGGGTGGAGTAGGGCGGGTGTACTCAACTGAGTACACAGCCGGTTTATATGTGAAAATTTTCAAAGCAATTTTTTTCAATGCATAATGTTTTTAAACATTTCTTGCATTGCCATCGAACTCTTGCATGACATAAAACACATCTTAATTGTTTTTCTAACTTTACGGGATAGTGACCTATACCATCTTGAGGTAATCCTGGGATCAATGACGATGAAAGTCGAGCTTTATTTTGCATGTTTTGGCGTAAGTAGTACCTTGCAATGGAACGTCGGAATAAAAGTTGAAACTTTTTTATTACAACATTCGCAATGGACCATATTGGTCTCTGGGTGAGGGTGTGAGGTGACTCACACCAGCCTTCCTACCTAACATCTGCTAATGGCCGAATTTTAAACATTTTGTCCCTGGTAGTGGCAGCTTCATCATTTTTCACAAGATGAAGATTCTTTTTT
The DNA here is from genome assembly GCA_916048285.2 of Bellardia pandia. Lineage (NCBI taxonomy): Eukaryota > Metazoa > Arthropoda > Insecta > Diptera > Calliphoridae > Bellardia > Bellardia pandia. The sequence goes on along the minus strand of OU696531.1, from coordinate 91,166,790 downwards.
ATATCTCCATATCTTTGTCTAGACATTGATTTTGATATCATTTCTTTTTTAACATCTTCATCGTAAGACCAGTACAAATCCTCACGTGGTACTTATCTCAACACTAAAATTTTTATTACTTTAAAACTCCATTTTGTGGTAGTTGATATTTATAAAGTCAGATTTTTCTTAATAAGTTTAAAGGGTACAAGTTTCTTTTAAGCTAAAAACATAAAAAAATCACAAAACGTTCAAAATTTAAAGTTTTCGCTTTATTTTTCAGTGTACTCAATTGAGTACAGCGGCGGTAAATGGGTTAATATAAATCAAACTTCTGCTTTCCATTTTTGTTTATCAAATTATTTGTTGGCAAAATAAAATTAAAATTAATTTATTTTTCATGAAGTTGACAGTTTTTCCAGAACATATGACAACTTCAAATACATAAACCTCACTATAAAATTTAAAGGCAAGATGATCTTCCTTTTAGCTTATCGGTCGGTTTTAGATTAAAGTAAACTTATAATAACCAAATACTTCTTATCTGTCCGATAACATCAAACCTTTAACTGTTGCCAAGTTGTAATAATGGGCCTAAGAGGGTTTAAATTTAATTGAATTTAATGGGTTTCTAGAAAATGAATGTTATTTTGTTAGAATATTGAGGAACACTAGACTCAACTTCTAATTCATTTAGCGAAAAAAACGCGAATAGTTGCACCAATTGTAGCGGACCATCAGCGACCGCTAATTTGGCGACTTCATTGTCAGCTTCGGTATCTTCATCAGCATAGGGGTCTATGTCCGATTCGGTTGTTTCATCAGCATAGGGGTCTATGTCAGATTCGGTATTTTCATCAGCATAGGGGTCTATGTCAGATTCGGGTTTTTCATCAGCATCAACTTCATCAGCATCCGGGTCTATGTCAGATTCGGTTGTTTCATCAGCATCGACTTCTTCATCAGCATAGGGGTCTATGTCAGATTCGGTTTTTTCATCAGCATAGGGGTCTATGTCAGATTCGGTATTTTCATCAGCATAGGGGTCTATGTCAGATTCGGTATTTTCATCAGCATCGACTTCTTCATCAGCATAGGGGTCTATGTCAGATTCGGTTGTTTCATCAGCATAGGGGTCTATGTCCGATTTGGTTGTTTCATCAGCATAGGGGTCTATGTCTGATTCGGGTTTTTCATCAGCATAGGGGTCTATGTCAGATTCGGTATTTTCATCAGCATCGACTTCTTCATCAGCATAGGGGTCTATGTCAGATTCGGTATTTTCATCAGCATAGGGGTCTATGTCAGATTCGGTATTTTCATCAGCATCGACTTCTTCATGAGCATAGGGGAATATGTCAGATTCGGTTGTTTCACCAGCATAGGGGTCTATGTCAGATTCGGTATGTTCATCAGCATCGACTTCTTCATCAGCATAGGGGTCTATGTCAGATTCGGTTGTTTCATCAGCTTCTTCATGGGCATAAGATTCTCTGTCAGCATAGGCTTCTTTGTCAGCTACAGATTCCTCTAAGCTTAAGGGAGAAACATCTTCTTTAGAGATGTAAGGTTTAGCCGAAACATTATAGGATACAAATCCTAAGATTAAAAAAACTGCTACGAAACGCATGTTTTATAAATATTAATGCTTTATTTCAAGTTTTGTTTAAACATTTCAATTAGAAACTATTAAGTTTTTGGCAAAAAAATTCTCTATTTATAGTTGAAGATAAACATATCTTTGGCTTAAAATTTGTTTTCTAAATAAGTGAAAAAAATATTTATTTAAGTCAATAATATTGATACAAGTGGCATATTTTTAGGTGTTGCTTTAGTTTTATTTAAAAACATTAACAATTAGCTTGTTTGTAAACAAAATATTTTCTAAAATTAGTATTTTAAAATTGACATCTCTTTTGTAACGCCTTTAGTATGAATAAGTTTAAAACAAAGTTTTACAGTATCTCACCGTTCATCATAGTGAACGATAGGAGTGACTAAGTGTAACATGTTTTTATATTGTTTATTTATATTAGTAAAATATTTAAGTATATTCATTAAACAATTTGTTGTTGTTTTAAAATCTACCGAAAGAATTGCGTTATTATTATTTATATTAGGAGTTTTATTTGGCAGACGTGTCTTTATTTAATTGGTCTGGAAAATAAAATTCTATAAATTAGAAATCTAGAAAAATCTCTTTAGAAGATGCAGTATATGACTATAAAATTATCTGCAATGCATATTATACAATACGCCATATAAAGGAATAAATTCATTAATATAGGACTGCAGGAACTTTTAATGAATATTGAAATATCATTCTATTATCTATGGAATGATATTTTTATTTATTGATAAACGAGTTTTCCAAAATGTTCTTCTATCGAGTCTCTTTGATTCTTTACGACAATTTCACACGTTGGGAAACAGATTATAAATTGTCATGTAAGTTGCCGAAAAAGAAGTGATATGAAACATCCATGGATGTGGTATCTTATCTCCTATTGCTAAAGTTTGCCATATCAGCATAAATCTTCTTCAAAGGATTCTATTTGATACTACCAGAAAAGAAACAATTGGTGTAAAAAGCCATATTTAAACAAAAGAACTTTGGTTTAAATATATGTATGTAGGCGGCTGAAAGTGAATGGAGGATTATAATAATACTACATATTATTAAACTGCACCATAACAGATTTTCTTTAAAACCCATTACCCTGTCGCATGATATACCAAACACATCAGCAAGATGCTCCAAACTACTACGCTCTGCACGAAACCAATATTGTACAGTTACAAAGCATGAGCTCAGAGGCCTAATGCTACATTATGGTAACTTAGATCACAATGTCTGGAAAGTAGTCCAGTAAGTAAAAAATCTTTCTTTCTAAGGGTTGGCAACTTTTGGAAGCTTCATCTTGACACCGTAATGCATCGTTTGGACATGCCAAATGATATTATGTATTTATGCAGTCCATTTTTTGTTTTGTTTTCAAAGCTCTTTAGTCTCATTTTTTTCATTCGCGGTCACACTGTCGAACAATGTTGTCAAGCACCTTTCATTATTATTTGCTTTTTTCACATTTCTCTTATTCGTGCTGTATAATAATTTGTAGTAAATTCCAGCAAAGAAAATGTCAACAAAGCATGTTCACCGAGTATCGAACACAATATTGATTCTGTCTTCCCCACCCGTAATTTTCTACCTAGCTAAATGTTTTTCTTCCAAATGTTCGACTGTGTAAACGGGGACTTACAAAGAAAACTAACAGGAATTTAAAAAATAATAAAATCAAACAAACAAATATAATTTATTGCACAAATGTACATTTTAATATATTAAAACAAAAAAATGCTAGTTTTTCACGTCTCCGCTTTTTTTATACAGTCAATTTCTACTGTACCGATAACTCAATGCAGCGTTGTTGGTTTTTCGTCTTAATTTCTTTTCAATATTTTCTGTTTAATTGTGAGTCCGATTTTGTAACATCAAGTGTCGAATTTAAATAAATAAAATATTTCCATTTCCAAAATGACTACTGTCAGCTAAAAATAGCAGAAATGGTTAACATTAAAGCTTCAACAGTCAAAAAAATCATTGAGCGTTTCATCCATGAAAACCGGGTCCATAAAAAAGGCAGAAAAACAGCAAATAAAATGTTTAATGAGCATGATGAGCAACACATTTTAAAAAAAAGTTAAGGACAAGTTCCAGGCTATCAGCTTCACAAATGACCTCCAAAGTTGAAGCTGACCTGGGTAAACATTGTTGAGTTTAAAATATTTGTCGTGTCTTGCACCAACATGATTTTAATGGCCGAGTTGCATGCAAGAAACCGTTTATAAACCCGAAAAATGGAATATGCAGGCAAAATTTCGGAATATGCATTTTGGAATTCGGTCATCTTCGCCAATGAATCTAAGTTTAACATATTCGGTTCAGATGGCATTTCGTATGTTTGGTGGTATCCTAATACAGAACTCAACAAAGAAAACCTAAAGACAAAAGTGAAGTGGGGGCAGTATAGTGGTTTATGTCTGTATTTTTTATTATTTTATTATTATTTATTTAATAGATTTTTGTATGTACATATATAATTCATTTACAATATTATTAATATCTGGCATAACATTTTGTTGTACGCCAGATTGGCACAATTCTAGGAAAGTAAATTTTGTTTACAAAGTATAGATTTTACATAATTTTTAATAAAATAACAAGATAAATTATAAGTTAATATTTTCATGGAAAATTAAAAAACAAATTCATTTAAAATAAATCTTCTATATTTTAAACAAACTTCTATATATTTATACAGGGAGAAAAAGTTTAGGCCATTTAGTATACATATAACTTCATTCAAATTTAGAATGGTTTTACCAAAATATTGTATTCTAAATATTTTGTACAATGGACAAACACCAAACAAATTCTTAAAATTTTTCGAATTCATTATTCCATTTAGTGCAGTTTAAATAAGTTGGGATAAAGTAAAACATATTACCTTCCATTTTAGCGCTTAATACCGTGTTATTGAAGATGTTTAAAAATTTAAAAGCATAAGTATTTTTAAGATTTTTTTTTTGAAACCATATAAACAGACACCACTAGCACGACCAGCTCTATGCGTTTTCGAAGCTGCAATCCAATGTAAACAATAATTATTAAAATATGACGAAAACAAGTGCTGTCTATCAGCTGTAACATGGGTTTCAAAAAGAAAAAATATATCAAAATTATTGATATATGTAATAAATTTACTAAATTTTAATGATTTTTCAAGGTTTGCTACATTATATGAAACTAAATGGCATAAATAAAATTGTTATTGGGAATTTGAAATATCTACATTTTTTTTTTTTTTTTTTTTTTTTTTTTAAAAACAAACACAAACTGCGAAGCTTTTGGCTTGTCTGCAGAAAACACCCAGAGTCTTTGGCGGGAATCGAACCCGCAACCCTCTGACTGATAGTCCGGCATGCTATTGCCTAGAATATCGGGGCACCCAAACATTACAATCAACTGTATTCCTACTATCCTTAATGCAAACATCAATAACGAATTTACATTTTAATAAAAGATTTTTTAAGTACTCAGCCTCATTAACACAATCAGCACAAACTTTGCCATTGGACCACGTATATTTGTTGTTATTTATAAATATACAAAACTCACCATGCCTGACTTTAACAGAATCATTAGCTTTTGAAATATTTTTGCTTAATTGTCTCAGGTTATATCGCACATTTTGTTCATCTTCAGTGTAATCTTACTGAATGAACACATCTTGACCTTTTAATAAGCCCTTAGCAGCAACGACGTTGTAAGCCTGAGAACTCGATCCAAAGCTGAACAAAAACGATTTACCAGAAGAAATCATGCGGGTTGACACCACCTCAGCATTGACCTTTAATACATCACTGCATAGTTTTGTAAATTTTTCTCTAGCAGTTTGTACATTTTTACAATTCAAACTGGCAACAACAACATTAGAAGAACGCGACCTACGGCCAATGTACTCAAGACGTTAAGTGAGCTTTTTAATATCATTCTTAAGTCTTATGTTCTCTTCTTTTAATTCTTGTATCTCCATTTGGATCACTACTAGGTCTGTTTTTCTAGTAACATCTTTCAGTTTATCATCCAATAGATCGCTAAACCTACTCCACGAGAAAACGTCTTGGGATGCTGATTGACTGTTTTCCGCCATATTCTGACAAGACAAATGTTTTTTACTATTCTTTTCAGTGTAATCAGGTGATGTGGCTTCGAGGGTACGTTTATTATTCATCGGTTTTTATCCCCCACTTATACGATAAAAAACAGGAAATCTGGCAACACCTGCTGTTTATTAAAATTAGCTGCTTGTTAATACTTTTTTTTTTTTTTTTTTTTTTTTTTTTTAAGGTTTCTTGTCAACTGTGAAACGTATCACACGTTTAAAAAAAAAGCTCTAAATAAAAATTTTTAAATAATTTAATTTATTTGTCAAAAAAAAAAAAACCAAACTAGAAAATTTTAATTTTTAAATTGTTTGGCCAAAACAAGCATTATTGTGTTAATTCAATTTGCCAATTCAAATGCCAAGAGATCCATTACTCTCCCAATCTGGAGGACGACCTCCTAACAATACCCAAAAATCAACAAAATCAACAAATATTAATGACGAAACATCAGCAATTCCCATTGGCAAAATGAATACAAAACTATCTGGCGCTCAACCAAAAGGTCAAGCTTCAAAAACATCAAAAGATGCTGTTAAAAATACAAACGTTGTCAAGAATTCCCAACTTGGAAAACAATTTTTTGATTCTGTTTTTGCAGAAAATTCAGCAACAACTAAATTAAACGATGATTCTCACAAACCCTTGGAAGGTAGCAACAAGAATGTAACAATTTTAGAGAACATACAAATTCAGAATGTGGAACTGGAAGAAGAATTATATATGGATAATGACGATTGTCCAATATCCTCATTAGAAGATGCATTTATGACAGTTCAAAATAAAAAACGAAAATTTCAAGGTGACGTAAAAATCGATTTAACAAAATGTCAATTTAAAAAATCAGATAAGGTAGTTGATAATATTAATCGCACAAATAAGTATTCAATTTTAGGAGATTTAAATGTTGAAAGCGAAAGGCCAATTAATTACATAAATTTAGAACGTAATAATAATGGAAATAATAATGATTCTCAAACTCTTGCAAATAATAAAATTTCATACTGCCCCCCTATATTCCTGGAGAATGTTAATGTGAAATCTCTTATAGACCAGTTAAATTCTAAAAATGTAGAATTTAAAATAAAAAATCAATCAAAATACAAAAGCAAACTATATCTTAAAGACTCATCTGCACATACGGAAATGATGCAATTATTAAAAGAAAAGGAAATTCCTTCATATACTTATACTCCTAAAGAATATAAACGTCAGAGCTTAGTTTGTAGAGGCCTGTATCATAAATCTGATATTAACGATATTAAGTCTGAGATTGATAGAATTATCCCTGAAACCGTTGATTCTATTTCAAAGTTTTCTACGGAATACTCTAGGAAACAGGGAATTGATACAGGTTTATTTTTGGTAATCCTTAAACCGAATCGCAAGGGTAATGAGTTGCTCGGAATAAAGTATATCCTTAATCAGGTAGTTTCATGGGAACGTCCAAAGTCAAACAGAAAAATACCTCAATGTTGGAGGTGTCAAAGATGGGGGCATTATTCAAGAAATTGTAGTCGTCCATTTTCTTGTGTGAAATGTCATGAAAATCACGCACCTGGCGAATGTACTATTGTCCCAGAAAGTAATGTTTTACCATTCTGTGTGAACTGTAAAGAGAATGGTCATACATCCAATTACAGGGGCTGTCCCGCTTATAAAAAATACGCCTCTTTTAGGAAGAAATCACTTCAGGAAGCTAAGGCTAGGAAAATATCAGCTGTTGGCAATGTCGCAATGGCATTGAATCCATCGGATAATGTAGGTGCAAATAAATCTTTTGCCAGCTTGTTCAATGTTTTAAATGAAGTTTCTACACATAATAAACCTGAAAAGCCTCAGTTGATTCAGGAATTCATGAAACTTGCTAAAACAATATTTGCCCCAGAACCCATAACTTTGGAAGATAAAATTGATAATTTTATGAGAAATTACAAGTCAATGACAAGAGATCAAGCTAAAAAAGAATGCTTGAGTTTAATTAATGAAATTCAAAATGTCTATGGTCCGTAATTCTCTTAATTTAATAACGTTTAATGTTGGTTCTCTTATCCATATAGGGAGGAAGATTGAACTAAATAGATTATTAAATCAATTTAAAATTGAAATTGCCTTTTTACAAGAATTACATTTGTCCTTGGGCACAAATGTATATTTTGATGACTATATTGTTCTGAGGGACAAAAGCTCATTAGGTGTTGGCATAGCTCTCAAAAATTCCATTTCATTTTCAAGGATTAGTATACCAAATCTACAGTTTCCAAATTTGTTTGTTGAATTGAACGTGTGTATAAATGGTAGTGTTAAGAAAATTCTTTGTGGTTCAATATATTTTCAATGTAATTGTAACCGCAACAATATTGTTAGGGGTCTATCTTCGATTTTGAATTTTTCCAACAATTATGATGGACTAATAATAGGTGGTGATTTTAATGCAAAACACAATTTATGGGGTGATGTTAATAACAATTTTAATGGTGAAGTGCTATCGAGTTGGCTACAAGATGAATCTGTATCTGTTGTAAGAATTTGTGATTCATATCCAACTTACCCTGGTGGATCCTCTCATTTAGACCACTTTATTGTAAGCACTAATATTATTGATTGTTCTCAACCAAATTTTAAAACATCAACACTTCCCACTTTTTCGGATCACATTCCTTTAAAACTTCAAATATCATTATCGGATTTTAATTATATTTTCAAACCACCGGATCATTTTATCTCTTTTAAAGACACTAATTGGAACACATTCAAAACTGACTTAAGTAACACCTTAATGAATCACTTTCCGCCGGAAAATAGAAATTTATCAAATAGGGAAATAGATAGCTTTATCGATGAATTTAATATCTCCGTTAACTTTATGATTGGAATTCATTCCAAGAAAATCGATAACAAGAATCGAAAGTTTATTGTATCCGATAAAGTAAAAAACTTGTTAAGAATTAAATATGGCTGGCAAAGAGATTTGAAGAGAATATTCCAAAGAACCTTAAACAGGAGAAATTCTGATTATTTACTTATTTCAAAGCAAATTGATTTAATTAAAATTATTATAAAGGAGCAAATTGAAATAGAGCAGGCAAATTTGTTTAATGAAAGGTTAAAGCAAATCTCACCAGGTCCATGGGCCTACAAGAAAATTTTTCAAATGATCGGAAATAGAAAGCGTTCTTCTGTTAGAAAAGTAACGGTAAATGGTGTCGAAATAGAAGAATTAAATCAAAAAGTAGAAGTATTTAAAGATCACTTTGCAAATGTATATCAAAGTTCACCACCAAATAGGAATATTTCAGAAATAGATGAAACTATCAATGAAAAAATTTCACAAGCTCCAACTTCAATAATATTTGACGATGATTCAACTGCATTGAATAATCATGGCAACTTAAAATTTACAAACTTAAATAATATTTTAGATATCTCTAAATCAGTAAATAATAAGAAATCTAGTGGCTTGGACAATATATCAAATTATTTGATAAGAAAATTCCCGATTAAAGCCCTAGAATACCTAACTATACTTTTCAACAATTGTTTAAATAATAGTTATTTTCCTAATGTTTGGAAAATAGCAAAAATTGTTCCAATTCCAAAAAATAAAGATAATAACGATATAAATAACTTTAGACCAATTTCATTACTTTCTAATCTGGGAAAGCTATTTGAGAGAATTATACGAAATAAAATGAATACAGGCTTAAATGAAGAGTATATTCCTCAAAGTCAGTTTGGCTTTAAGAAGGGTAATTCTACTGTACATGCTCTTTTAAAATTCCATACTGATGTAGTACAACATTTGAGAAATGGTCAGTGCACTGTCGCGGTTTCGCTTGATATTGAAAAAGCATTTGATAAAGCATATCAAAACGGCATACTATACAAAATGATTCAGATCGGTTTTGATGCGTCAACAGTTAAACTTTTTCAAAGCTTTTTCGATGGCAGGAGATTCTGCGTCCAGGTTGACAATGTTTCATCCTCTCATGGTGATGTTTTTTGTGGTGTTCCGCAGGGCTCTGTATTGGCACCTCATTTATATAACATATTTATGTATGACTTTCCACATGAATTCAGTAATTCCAAAGGTATACTTTATGCTGACGACTCTTTACTTTATGCTCACAATGAGTCACCAAAAATTGCTCTACAAAATGTTTCTGCACACCTTAAATATGTCGATGAATATTATTCTCATTGGGGAATAAAAATAAACGCCTCGAAGAGTAATGCTATATGCTTAAGAAATGCTTCCGGAAAGTGTAAATATACTGTTGTTCCGGAGAGCAAAAATTTGAAATTAAAATTAAATGGTTCTGAAATCATATTTAAGGACAATATAAAATACCTAGGAGTAAACTTTAGTAAGCTTTTAAAGTTCAACAAGCATGTTGTATATAATTTGGAGAAGGCTAATCGGGTTAAAGGTGCCTTTTCAAAACTATTTAATAGTAGAACTTTGCCAATTACGACTAAATTACTTTTATATAAAGTAAGTATTAGACCAATACTTTTATATGCATTTCCAATATGGTTTAGCATTTCAAAAACAATAATGAGGAAAATGGAAATATTTGAACGACACATTTTAAGAAAATGCATAAAAAAGAATTTTAAAACTTATAATAAAAGGTTTTCAAATAAATTTATTTATGAGAAGGCCAAAATATCTCCAATTTCCTTTTATGCTCTACATTTGATGAAATGTTTTGTTGAAAGACTGTCTTTCTTCGAAGGCAATATAATGCAAGATATTTTGTCAAACGAGCAAGGAATTAGTTGGTCAAACACTAATTACCTTTCCACGGTTGGAATTTTATATGAACAACACAATAATTTTCCTGGTGAAAACTTTTACTCATGTACAACTCCTGGAATACACAGGGGGTAAATTTGTTATTTTTATTTAGTTTTATTATTTTTGTATTAAATTAATTTTAAGATTTAGTTTTAAGGTTTTTTAGTTTTAAGTTTATTAAGGTAGATATAACTCTGCAAGCATAGCTAAATGTCGGGAGCAAACATTGTTACATTCAATTTACTAATTACAAATTAATTTATTCATATAATTAAGTTTTCTTTACTTTTGATATGCCTGTCGCATAACCAAATAAATATTGATGTAATTAAAATAATACGCTATAGTTTTAAGTTTTCTTATAATTAATGTTTGTAAATCTTAAATTATGAAAAAAAAGAAGTCTCAATAAAGTTAACTAACTAACTAACTAACTATTAATACTTTTAATTATTTATTTTCTTTGTCACGTTTACTCGTTTATTTTGTAAAGCATAATTTAGGGCTTAAGAAAATTGAAAGTGCATTTGCAACTGGCAACACTTTTTGTTGGGTAATTTATTATTGTCAGTGCAGAAAGAACAACAATGCAATTTATATAGAATAGATAATTTTAGGGCTTCTTTCGACAAACCACCAGATGTATTTATCCACAAGAAAAGGAAAAGATGTTCACAAATTATTACAGACCTGATGAATGCCCTCTCCAGACAGCAAAACACAGAGCAGGCAAGCGCCAACAATGATAGCCACCATAATCACAAAACTCCGCCAAAGAAGATGTAAATATGGAAATAAGAAAAGTGGACACTTCTCACTGTGGTATTCCAATGTCTACACGCTCCGTATGATATAAAAACACTTTCAACAGCGGTTATATTTATATTCGAAGAGATTTTATAGACTTTTATTAAGAAATAAATAAATTTTTCACAGAGGTAAAAATAAATACTTGTTGATATTTAGAAAACAATCGGTTTATGTCTGTATGTCAGCTGTTGGTACTGGGAATTTAACATTTGTTGAAACAACAACATGGACAAGAAGGTGTTAGAAGGTGCAGTGAACCTAGGTATAAGATCAAATTTAGGATTTTACCAGTATAATGTTGCAAAGCACAAATCGGGTATTGTGCAAACGTTGCTAATATATAACTGCCCATATTTACTGCAGACTTTAATGTTATCGAACATTTATGGACAATTTTACAAACCAGCACAAAAAAACACAAAATTTCTAACAAAAACGATTTCAAAAAAGCGCTACTGACGGAGTGGTCGAATATTTACTCAAAAAACTGGTCGCATATATGCCAAATCGCCTTATATCTGTTGTATATAATAAAGCAGTGATGTTCAGGCCATACAACAATTGTTTCAAGTTTTCGAAACTGCATACAATAAGCTGTGACGTGAAAAACGAAAATTAGTTTTAATATATTAAAATGTAAGTTTTTGCAGTAAATATTTTTTGTTTATTAGTAAAGTACAACATTATTTCTTTTAAATTACACCAATTTGGTTTTTTAGTTCCTGTTAGTTTTCTTTTTATGTAGCTTTGAAAACAAACAAAAAAATGCACTGCCTAAAATAAGCTGTGAGCCACTGTGATGTTGAAAATGTATTCCATCGCTGATTTGGCTCGAATAGTGGCTGCTAAACCTTCATAAGTTTTAAAATATTGTTAAACAATATTGTTAAACGTTGTTCTCTAGTATAAGCTTTCATTTTGGAAACACTTTACAAAACTTGTCACAATTTTAAGCCACCAACAATGTTGCTTTGGACTCTCCCCACATTTTTAATTAAATTTGTAATTGTATAACCGGAACCTTGTATTAAAGCTTAAATGCTTAAATATTCATTAGAAAATAAACACATTAAAAATATGAATTTCAACAAAAGTTATAAACTTTTCTCAGACTTTTCACAAACCAAATCACTAGAGTGCGTATGATTAATATTAATTCATAATTTTAAGTACACAATTTTCTTAGAAACGGCATTATATAAAGCCTGAACACTTTATTTATGAAATAATTTCGGTATTTAAATAAAAAATAACTTAAAGTAAAAAAATAGTAAAAAAAAACCTTAAACACATTTAAGTTAAGTAGATAAAGAACATGAATTGTAGAAGTTTCACAGAATTGTCTGGCTTGCAAATTAAGTATTTTTTTTTATTTGCTAAACTGCTACTGTTTAATGTTTGCTGTTTCTTTAAGACACTTAAATATATTCTTTTAAATGTACTTTTCATTGCCATTACTAAATTAACCACTTAAGAGTTCCGTATTCTACATATATATGTATAGTAGAGTAAATATTGTTTTCTTTGCTATAAAACTTCACATTTTTTATCTATACTTTTACCTTAAGCCGGCCAAGTGTTTAATGTAGTTTCAGCATTATAAAATCTTTACAGTTGTATTCGAAGACTGTTACAGAAAAATCGTTAGTAAGCGTCAAAAACATAATCATCATCAAAGTCAGTGTGTTTGTTTTAAGTACCTTGTACAATTTATTTGATTATATGAGTAGTAAAAAATAAGAAAAAAAGCAAAGAAATAAACCGGAAATAAGTTTATTTATTTATTTACTTTTCCCCCCCTTACGATTTTATATTAAGACCAACGTCAGTTGTGGTAATTAAAGCTTGTCTAGAATTTTATAAAGTTTGTAACAATAAAACTTATCTAGGGTATAACAGAAAGTTGGTTTTGAACGAACAAAATTTTCACAATGCTATTGAAAATGTTACAACGTACAATATATGTATGCATAACTATGATGTTGATGATTTTTTAAAGGTTTTATCAAAGTTTGAACAAAAATTTTTAATAACAGTTTGGTTAAATTCCTTTTCCAGTTTACATTTCTTGGTTTCTTAAGAGTTTTCAAAATATTTTTTTCTTTTGTATAAAAAAGTGACTTAAGACATTTTCAACATACGCTGTTTTGTATTTAAATACCCCCCCCAGAGATTTAATAATTTTATTATGTTTGATTGGCTCAGTACAAAATTGTCTCATTGGGGAAATTAATTTTTTTGCTACAATTTACTTTTAAACACAAGACACATTTTCATTTTTAATACAATCAACATTAATTTTATAAAAGTCTAAAAATTCTTAAATATGTAAATGTAAATTATGATGAAAATCAGAAAGAATTTTAGAAATCGATAGCCAGCGCTGAAAGCGAGAGAAAATAAAGGAAATTACTTATGATTGCGTATTATTAATATTAATTTATGAAATACACATAGCTGCCAGATTTGACGATTTATTGTCATTTTGAAGATTTTTTGTTTCAAAAATAGCAAAGTGACGTTTTGACGATTTTTTCACTGAAAGTGACGATTATCTGAATTATTCACCATAAGTGGTGAATGAGGGTATACATATATAAGTTTGTCATTCCGTGTATAACACTAAGAAATACTTATCTAAGACCCAACAAAGTATATATATTCTTGGTCCTTACGAAATTCTAAGTCGACTGAGCCATGTTCGTCTGTCTGTCTGTCTGTGTAAAACACTCTCACGTCCAAAGGACACAACCAAAATGAACTGTAATGTATTGTAATGTATACACGCCATGCCATGAAGTATGACTCAAACTTATAAACACAATCAAAACACATGGTGGATTTAGGTTACAAGAGTAACCCAAAAATCCACTTATGAGTTGGGTTGACAAACAAAATGCAATTAAAACTGCATACTCAATAACATTCCAGAGCAGAGAACAGAAAGAGATCATTCACATTTGCTAACCATTCGCAAATTCATTGCTTTTGCATTGCTTTTACTCGACAATAATAAAAATGTGCATTGCTGTTTGTTTACTCATTCCTTATTACTGTTTGCTAATTTACATTCTCTTTTTGTTATGCGGTTATACATCAAGCAACGAAATAATTCAATGCCACATGAAAAAACTAAAAACATCACACCATTCGTCCAGTATTCGTTGCTTTCAGTGAATGAAAACATAAAGAAAGAGCAAAAACAATACAAAACCTAATGAGAAAATATATATTTTTTTGTTGTTGCTTTATGTGCGATTTGTTGACAGTAAACTAGTAAAGTTTGATATTTGATATTACAACTTATACAATCAGCATTGAAAACATTCATACCAATCGTTAAGTATTCATTGCTTATGGGAGTATACGTTTACATTTGTACAAGACATGCAATGCAAGCATCATTTTTCGTTACACTCCGTTTTGTGAATAATGACATGTATTGCTTTACGGAATTGATTTATGTTGTCAACATGAGGTTCGTTTTTTGTGATTGTATTCAAAATCTAAAATTAACCAATCAATCCGTTCTCTGTTCCAGAGTATCGAGAACACCCAAACAGAACATGTAGAAAAAATATGGAAAACATGTGTGAAAATAGTAATAAGAAAATAGTTTGTAATTAATATATAAGCAACAGAAATCTATATATATAAAATTTAATGTATGTAAGTATGTATGTATGTATGTAACGTATGGACTCCAAAACGGCTGAGCCGATTTTGATGAAATTTTCACAGCATGTTACTGCGACTCTGGAGGGAATAATAGGCCATATGAAGCTTTGATTGTACAAACGGGGGTGGCACCGCCCATATAACCCACAAATTTAAATCGCCATATTTTGGTAATTTTTGACCTACGTCAATGATATGTGGTACATATGGTATTGTCATAATTAGGAACACGTACCAGGAGAAAAGTGGGTGGGACCACGCCCCTTTTAGGAAAATTTAAAATCGTAATATAGTCTTAACTTCTGGACCGATCGTCATTAAATTTTTACAATAGGATATCTTAAGAAATAATAAATTCTTGACTACGTAAGTGGACAAAGGGGCATGGCCTCGCCCACTAAACTAAAGCATTGCAATAAATATATTAAAATTAAATAAATAAATGTTTGTAAATATATAAATACGGTTTATTTTATTTTATAATGAGGGGGGGGGGGGTAGCGAAGCACACCGGGTTTAGCTAGTTAGAAAATAAAACTAGAATGAAACTAGACTTGAACTCAACTAGACGCTGATTTTTATTTCTCGAAGAATTCTCATCACATCGGCTTTTTAGCCATAAATGTAAATCGGCGTGATCGTCTTATAAACAAACCTGATAAGAACTAATACTAAAGATATTTGACTTATTATACAACAAAGCTTACAAAAAACCGTTTATAGTTCTCCTAAGCAGTTTTCTATTGATAATCAGCAAAATCGGTTTAGTAGAACAAGAGTTATGGATCAAAATGTAAGACAACCTCTATAAAAAATATGTTTAAAAATTTTTCTTGCTATATTGCAGATATTCCAATGAAATTTTGTATACGATGTTTTATAAAAGAAGAAAGTGTGGGGAAATAGTAAGAATAGGTCCATGATTTCTTATAGCCCCCATAGAAAAATCTTCCCGAAATATTGCTCAATTATACATAAATGCCTATAAAATTGGAATATCAATACAACATTCAGCAGGAATAAGTTTCATGCAAAAAGAAATCGCAAAACGAAATTGTTTTCAGTTCGGTCCATGTTTGACCTAAATTTTATAGTGGTCGGCCCATAATTGGTCATAGCTATTATACAAAGACCACATCCGAAAAAGACATTTATCTTCATATACATTTACATATATACAAAAACAATCTCACAAAATTTTGTAAATTTCGGTCAATTTTTAACCGTCTCGCCCATATAAAGCCCTCTTCCGAAAATCACTTTAATAGTCATAAATCTCTTTTAAATAACGGTAACGGTTAAAGTGAATTACGGAGAGGGTCTTATATGGGAGTTTCGTCTAATTATGGACCGACCAATATAAAATTAGGTGTTATTATTTCTGTATATGTATATGAAACTTATTTATGTTCAATATTATTTGGATACCGACATTTTTAAGAGAGTTATTCACCTTAAAGTGACTTTCGGCAGTGGGCCTTATATGGGAGCTATGATCAATTATGAAACGATCTTTACAAAATTTGTAGATGTGATTTGGCTTCATTTACTACTAGTTTGCGGTGAAATTTGTTTGGATACTTGCATAATTCAAACATTTATGATTGTTAAACTCCTATTTCGGGAGGACATTTGTATGGGGACCAGGTGAAATATTGGACCGATTTCCACCAGTTTCAATCCAATCCGTCCTTGTACCAAATTTTAATGAAATGTCTTCAAAATTGCGACCTGTACTCGGCGCACAAACTTTACATGGACAGCCGCCAGCCAGCCAGACGGACGGACTACGTTAAATCGACTCAGGAAGTGATTCTAAGTCGATCGGTATACTTTATATACGGTATACGCTTTGGACCAATATTTATGGGCGTTACAAACACTGTTACATTTTATTTCCTGAATTAATATTAATGCTACGCTCTAGTCTCCACAAATTTACTAATTTGGCTGAGTTTATCAAATCCAAAACCAACCAAAATGCGTTATTTATTTTATTTTAAAAGTTGAGTTTAGTTAAAAGTTTAGTTCAAAACTAAAACTTAAATTTATCAATGTATAACATAAAATTTCTTTAATAAAGTATTTAATACAAAATTTATTTTAATCTGCCAAAAACAAGCACAGGCAGATAATTTTGTTAAACTGTTTATTACTTTTAGTCTGCTGATGAAGAGCAATAGAAGTTCAAGGAAAAAAAATATATATCAATTTGTTTAATTTTTTTTTTTTTTGAACAAGTCTTTGGTTTTGTGTTTATATATTAAAATTTTATTGTTATTTAAATATTTGCAAATAGTAGACAAAAAACTAGTTCTGCTTATAAACAATATATTTAAATTTTTCTACTTAGACGTGAAATAAATTGACTCTAATTTAACACTATGTTTTAATATAGTTCGACCTATTTAATTATAGTTTCAAATTTTATTACATTTTATTACAAAATTAGTCCCACTGTATATCAAGTGATTTTGCAATAAAGTTATTATCTAGTTTAAAAAGAATTTTACAAATATTAGTTTGTTAGTTAAAAGTTATAAAGCATTTAAGCCAAGCTTTTTATTTTACTTTACGAATTAATAGTAATTATACGCTGTAGTTTCCAGAAATTAAATAATTGAGTAAAAAAGTTGTATGTTTAAGAAAAAGAAACTTCATTTTATGCTTAGAATTTGTAAATGAATTATTTATGTATATACAGGTATAATTTTATTTCAAGCTGTAAGTAAAATTAAATGTGAAAACAAATTTGGGTAACAAAATGTTGTATGTTTAAGTCTAAAACAAAAAATTGTTACCAAAATTTGCAGTATTTTGGAACATGTTGCTGTTAATGACAGATGTGTTAAGTTATCTATTTGGAATTCAAATTATTTAAACCACTACAAAAACCCAGAAACGATACAAATGATGCCCATTTACAGTGAGCGTCAATAAAACCAACACTTCATATTATTAAAAGAAAAGCTTAGGCCCCTATTATGAGCTGCATTCGACAATCGATATTCGCTGGCTATTGAAAATCGACTGTAAAATTTGTATTTTGAGTTGGCATAACTGTCGAAAATTTTGTTGTTCAACGATTTTTTTTATCGTAAATGTATTTGTTTTTTTTTTGTCAACCAAATAAATTACATTTGTTAATATTATGCAGATCTAAGGTCGTAAGTACAAAACAGCAATTGGAGAAGCTCGTTTCTCTAATGGAAGAAGATCAGAAAAACTGTTGACAATTTTAATATGCTTGGGATTGTTCTGCCCTTTGAGCATTGTTGCAGCAGTCCATCAGTAATGGACAGCAAGTCCACAAATGCCTCTTTATAGAGTCGAAATTTTTTTATAAATCTGTAAATAAAATTTATAATATTCTTGTCAAAAAATATTCAAAAAATATACTTAAGTGGTGGAAACCATTTCCAAAATGTTGTAAGCATCCCTCAGCCTTTTTCTGCTTCTGGCCAGTTCTAGTTCTAACGATTAATCTTCATTAGACACGAATCATCAAACCATAATTCCGTGGTGGTCAATTCAAATTTAATTTATTTTTAATTAAAAATTTGTAACAGCTGATAGAAATGTACTATTGTGAATAACAAAAAAGAGTGATTTTCACAATAGCGTTTTTTCATCGAATATGCACCATAATACCAAATGAAAATTCGTTCGATAAGCATTTTCGAACACAGTCGAAAATCGAATTTCTCTCATAATATACACCTTAATTGTATTAACATAAATAATTTTAGAAAATTATCAACCATGTCAGAGAATTTCATTCCGATCGTAAGTGGAATTAATTACGTATTTGGCTTCTATAGGAAAAGTAAAACAAACAATTTTTTCGGTATGATGCTTCTCCTTCCGTAAGGAATAGGAAACGTGCCAGCTAGCAATGACACCAACACTTACAAATCTACCGAGGTGCCACAACAGCCTCTTATATTTAGCTCAATTTTTGGCTTTACAATTAAAATGATCACTTTCACAGCAGATTTGTGGAAACGGTACGTTGCCTTAAACTGTTCTTCTGACATTTTAATAGGGTCGGGTTTCTTTCGAAAAGTTTTAGATCGTCTTGTAGTAGCAGTCAACATTTCTACTATATGGACTCTAAAATAATTGTTATGAAAATAATATTTGTATATATCGTCACCTAAAATGCCCAAAGACGTAACCCTCATTATCATAATTTTACAGGATAAGCAAAAAACATTATAAAATGAAAACTGTTAATTGAAAATCGCGATTTCTTCACATCTTGTCTTAAGATAGACGACAAACTTCAGGTGACGATATGTACATATCGCAATTTTAAATTAAACAGTTTTCATTTTATAACGTTTTTTGCTTCTCCTGTAAAATTATGATAATGAGGGTTACGTCTTCGGGCATTTTAGGTAACGATATGTACATATGTATATAAGTTTGTACAAATTAAATTAAATTTATTGTAAACATTGTTTTTACTTTTTTAATTACTTTTCGTAACTTTTATCAAAAATACAAAAACACAAACTTTCTCGTATCTGTCAAAATATTTTGCAAATAAACATTCAAGTGTCACTTTATTAAATGGTTAAAGTTGGGTAGCGAACACAATAAAAATATCAAAACAAACAAGAGACTTATAACCAACTTTTTTTTCGCATTTTGTCTTTCATTGCCTTGTAACCCTGTAATAATGTATTTATGAATTAGACGGAAAAAAGTCACCAACAAAAATTTAAATTTTACAAAAGTATGTTGAAGAAATGAAGGTGATAGAAAAAAAAATTAATTTTGGGTTACCAAACTTCTTTAATTGATTTTAAAGCTTAACAGATGACAGATGAAGAATTTGTTTTACTTAAACAAATAAATAGTTGTCATTTTAAATGCGGTTAAAGTAACAGTGAAGGTGTTTGTCGCAGTTATATGAATCTCTGCCGCTTGATTTACTCAAAACTTAAATTAAATTTTATTAAATTTTAAAATTTTTAAAAAATAAAAACCAAAATCAAAGAGTGAATTTGATAATGAATTTGAAATGTTTATTATTAGAAATGAATTAAAAACGTTGATTGCGAAACGTATGAAATAATGAATGTAATTGAAACAAGTAAAAACCGCCCACAACACCTTATCGTAATGTCGATATGTAATCAAATATTGAACAAGAAATATGTATGTACGTATAATTATTTGTTTAGGAGGTTGAGAAATGTAAGCAGCATACAATAATTTCCTAACAATTTTGCCCACAAGCGTTGTTTGATGTTTTTCGTCAGCGTCATAAATTGGTAATAAAATTAAATAAAGATTTTTTTTTACTTTAGATGCCTTAACATTTTAAGAAGCTTTTTTAAGATGAACGATAATAGTCATTGCTTTTAAATAAATAAAGATATCAAAGACGAAATGACATATTTTGTTTTGTCTATCTACTGTTCAATGTAATTTTTTTATGTTTTTAAATTATTAATGGTTTATAAAATTGTGTTTACAGATAAATAAATTTGCTTTAACAAACTTTTAGTATATTTAGAAATTATAGCTATGAGGACAAAAAATACTCAGAATCACTTGCTGAGTCGATTTAACGATGTCCGTCCTACTGTCCATGTACAGCTTGTGCGCAGAGTACAAGACGCAATTTTAAAGATATTTCGATAAAATTTGGTACATGATATTTTTTCCGCCCAAGGACGGATAGGATTGAAACTGATGGAAATCGGTCCATTAGTTCACCTGGCCCCCATACAAATGTCCTCCCGAAATTGGGGCTTACTGATCATAAATGTTTGAATTATAAAAAAAAATTAATTATGCACACAAATTTCACTAAAACTGAGTCGTAAATGAAGCCAAATCACACCTACAAATTTTGTGCAGATTGGTCCGTAATTATAATTCAAAGCTCCCATATAAGGCCCACTTACGAAAATCACTTTAAAGTGCATAACTCTTTTAAAAATGTTGGTATCCGAATAATATTAAACACAAATGTGTATCATATATACAGAACTAACTAACTGGTTTTTATGGTCGCTCCCTAATTAGTCAAATCTCTCATATAAGACCCTCTCCGTAATTCATCCATAAACTGTTTAAAAGTATTTATATTGTTTAACATACTTAATATTTATATTCACAGAAGTCATGACACTAAATTTTTGGATGGTCGGTCCATATTAGGTGATATCTCCCATATAGCGCCCATTTCTGAAAAACTATTTTAGACATATACTGGGTGTAGCAATGGACTGAAGCTGGAGGAAGGGCACCAAAGAAGGCAAAAACCAGGGACCGTAACTCTTATGACTTTTATCAAAAAAATCAAGAAATAAGAGTTATTTTTGATTTTTATATTTTTAGATAGAAAATAAGAGTTATTTTTGATTTTTATATTTTTAAATGAAAAATAAAAGTTATTTTTGATTTTTATATTTTTAAATGAAAAATAAAAGTTATTTTTGATTTTTATATTTTTAAATGAAAAATAAAAGTTATTTTTGATTTTTATATTTTAAATGAAAAATAACTTTTATTTTTGATTTTTATATTTTTATATCAAATAGAAATCAATTCAAAATTCGTGACATAGGTACGCGGTACGCCACCTGTTGAAGAAAACTTATTTGTAATAGATGAAAGCTCCGTTGCAAGCTGTCGATCTGTTTTAGCAGACGGTTTAAGGTCAATGGAGATGAATTATTCGTCTTCGGACGACGATGATACTCCTACGACAATAGACAATTACAATGAAAAGCGTTTCGATACTTCTGCTAATTTATTGGAACATTGGGAGAACAAAAAATTTGTGTTTCCATGGCTTCGAAAATTAGCTTTAATTGTTCATTCTGTACCTGCCATTCAAGTCAGTGTAGAAAGGTCATTTTCAGCATTCAGATTAATATTGGGAGATTTGAGATATAATTTATCTGAAGAACATTTAAAATCAATTATGATGGTAAAATTGAACACCTGAAAACGACCTCATAACACTGACTTGAATGGCAGCCAAAACTTATAAGCTATTTCTATGCATTCACGTTTTTATAGCTGATAATGCATAAGTCACATAATAAATTATATTCATATAAAAATTTGAATGAAGCAGCATATTATAATACATACGGCATCAACAAATAAATAAGAGGTTTGAATTGATTTTTATTTGATATAAAAATATAAAAATCAAAAAAATAACTTTTATTTTTCATTTAAAAATATAAAAATCAAAAATAACTTTTATTTTTCATTTAAAAATATAAAAATCAAAAATAACTTTTATTTTTCATTTAAAAATATAATTATTTTTGATTGTTAAAATAAAAATCAAAAATTTAAAAATCATGCAATATGTTGGATGCATTTCGCCTAAGAATCATGATGGTGTAATTAAAAGTTTTCTACGATGTTCATTTATGTATGATTTATTTCTTCAAAAATTGAAAAATAACTCTTATTTCCGGTTCCTGGCAAAAACAATTCAATCGGCTGATAAGGTTATGTCAACGGGTTTTTGGGACTTCAAATGTATTTTATTGATAGACTCTCTGCAAAAGGGTAAAACAATAAATTCAGAGTATTATTGCAACATTTTAGATCAATTAAATGTAAAAATTCGACAAAAACGTCCTAATAATTTTTTATCAAGACAACGCGCCAGCGCAGAAGTGTTTTAACAATGGCTAAAATCAACGAATTTAAGTACGAGTTGCTTGACCACCCACCTTATTCTCCTGATTTAGCTCCCAGTGACTTTGACCTGTTTCCAAATCTAAAAAAAAAATATTTTGAAGGCCTTGAAGGAAACTATTTTAATCAAGGGATAGAATTACTAGATAAGCGTTGGACTAAGTGTTTTGAAGTTTCAGATTATATTGAAAAATAAAAATGTTTTTGAAAAACTAACTATTCTTTTTATGTGCTAGGCTAAGTTTCCGAACCGCCCTCGTATATTACATTTAAACAGAACAACACCTATGAACTATAGTGCGTATAATTAATATAATCATGTTTTGCTCATACAAATGAAACTAAAATAGAATCCCAGAACCTGTTAATATTTATAGACCATTCCTCTGATGTAGTAAAATGTAGTAGTTAGTGCTTTGTGAATTAGGAATGTTCATGGGGGGGCAGTACAATTATAGAAAGTTTATTTTGAAAAGATGAGAGTGTAAATAATATTTTTAGCATAATACAATAATGTTATAAAAATAGTGAATTAGTGTAGAATGTTTTGCTTAACCTAGCATCCATTAAACATACAGCTTATACATACATATCGTCACCGAAAATTCAAAAGGCCGTTACTACACATTTTACTTTTTTACAGGAGAAGCAAACAACTTTATAAATTTAAGACTATTTCATTCTTATTGGCCAAATTTCAGAATTAAGCTTAAACAACTATTGCGAATTTGGTTTAATACAGAAAAAATAATAAAATAATAGTAGTTTTTAGGCCTTAAGGCCTTTTAGAAGCGTTTTTGTTTTTTCTGAAACCAAAAAGCCGTAACAACAAAAATTTTTTAACAAAAATTAAATTTAGAATGAAAAAATTCCGCTTTTCACTCTTACTGAACACTTTTTACTTATTGTTTTCTGTGTTTGAATATAATATATACAAATACAAAACTCATTACAACGCGTTTAATGAATTCTAGAAAAATAAACTTTATTTATGAAAAGAAAACAAACTAAAAAAAAACGAAAATTCATTATTGTATGTATGTATGTATGTGTACGAGTACATGTATATATTTATAAACCAATTTGTTTTAATACGAAACAAAAATCACAAAATCCAGAATTCCGTGATTAACATTAATAAAATCCCGAATCCCGGGATTTGTAAAATCAGTCTCGTTTGACATCTCTAGTAGCTATATATAATAAGTTATTATTAATAATTTTAAGTTTAATATGTGGAGTAAGAAAAAACAAGAATGTAGTCTTTAAATTTCTTTGCATAAGTTTACATACATATGTATGCACATATTTATTACATTATTATTATCTGTCGTCTGTTTCTGTATCTTATTTCTATAGAATTTCCCAAGTATTGAAACAAAGATTTAAATAAAAAGAATGTACAACACAAAAGGCACATGCATACTAAATAGCTTTCTAAGAAAGTAATTTTAAAATCCAAATAACTAACATTCTTACGGTTATCTTATTTGCAAATGTGAGAGAGTTAGAGAGAGAGGGTTTGTTGCTATTTTTGTTTGAAAAAAAAAACAGGAGACTAAAGCAGTGATGTTCAAAAATAAAATGTAGATGTATTTGTGAGAGATTTTGCACAGCAAACATATTGTCAAACGCTTAAAATCAGAAAAAAGTAAAGAATTTTTTCCAAATATAAACACCTTATGAAACAATATCAGGGACCGTAAATAACAATTATCAATATCGAAAACCAATTTTAGAACAGTTATTTAGATAAAAAACAAAAATAAGTCTATCTAAAACAGTTTTTTATTTTTCGTCTTCAATTGTAATTGAATCGCGTGTGTTTGCTATGCTTCGATCAACAAGAAGCAACAACAATGCTTAACAAATTTCTGAAAAAAATGACGATAGTCCGTCGCATGTGTTCTCATCGCTTGCTGAACGACGAGTGAATGAATGTTTTTAAAAGAGCATAACAAATGTGTGTAAATTTTTCAAACAATTGTTGTATGGGCTGAACATCACTGGACTAAAGAAATGTTGATGATAATTTAAAGAAGTATTAGTATTAGTGGAGACAGAACTGTAACTACCCAGAGGAGAAAAGCTGCTGTAAAGGCGCATTGCCAAATTGTTTCAATTTTACATGCTGTGTCATTGTTAGTGAAGGCCTTGCCTACTCGCTACTGGTGACCAGGGCTGTCAGATATGACGATTTTTGAGTGCTTATGGCGACATAAATTTTCGTTTGGCGACATGGCGATTTCTTTGAGGTTTTTAAATGAGATGGCGATCTTTTTTTTGGCTAATTTTTCTTAGCAATATATCACTTAACGTTTTTATCCTATTAACATTGTTTAAGTTTTAAAGTCAACAAAAATATACAAGTAACATTGATAATACTCTTGATTTAAAATCAGCTATCGATTTGGACGATTCTTTTCTTTCATTAAATGTAATTGATTGCGGAGCTGAGTTTAAAACCGAATTAAACAAAATAAATATGGAAATGGACCAAGTAAACATTTTAAAGCAAAATTGTTTTATATATCTCAAGAGACTTTTAAAAGAAATGTTGAATCGATTGCCGTAAAATATGAGACCCTTTAAAGTATACATATGTAGAATTTTCAATATTTAAATGTGGAGATCCGTTAAGTCATTGTTACAATATCGTAAAATCATTGTGGGTTAATGTTGCCATTGTAAATGTTGATACTGAAATTTAAAATAAAAATTTATATGAAGCCACACTTATTTTGCACTGGCAATTGAACAATGCTGTTCAATAATTTTGTTTGTTTATTTATCAAGAAAATATTTCTAATTGTGAAGAAAAAAGCTTTTAAAGCAAATAACAATAAATACAAAGATACTAATGTTCGCACTTATGTACATATGTCTTCTTCGGATGATGAAGATTATTCAAGCGTCCTAGACATATCTATTGAAACAAACCCAATTGCGCTCTACTATCAACATCATGAATTTAACGAATAATGAGTAAGTAAAATAACACAGTGGAGATATACAATATTTTTAATTTACTATTTAAAAATTTCAGATGAACTTCCGAATGAACAATGGCAATTGCATTCAGGAGTTTCGACGTAGCTTTCCAAACATTATCCTGAGTTGCCTTTGAGCTGCCAAAATTAGGCATTTCACAAGCCACATCTAGATGCTTCTCCATTTCAGCTAACAAGAATTCAAATTGAGTTGCCGTTCAGGCTTCTTTTTTCGCCATAAGAAAAATTTTAGTAGTATTTTATACTAAATGAATATGTTTGTATATATTTACATACCTCATATTAAAAAAGTAACTAAAAAATATTAAATTAATTGAATATAATATTTTAATTCAACTTTTAAAACTAACGCCAAGAAAATGGAGGTGTTACAAAATACACAATTTTAAACAGTTGTATTAACAACAACGTAAGACTCAGCTGTTACAACGCAAACAATCACTTGCTTGAACGCCGTGATTTGCAAAATGTAATTTAACGCAACGTTTAGAGCCATCCCTAAATACCGGCGGTAAGCGGCACGTTTTTTTACGCTGAGCGTTAACGCTGATACCCCATCCCTAAATAAAAGCGGCAACGTTACGTCAAAACGAAGAAAACAGGGTTATCAAACAAATAAATAAAACGACCCTGTTTATTGTAATAGCTGGACATTGTTGTTTCATTTTTCGTTTGTTTTCTTTTGCAACTAGTTTTACTGTGAAAAGCCTTATCAAAATCGGATTTTTCAATAGCAAAGCGTTGCCGCCGCGTTGTTTCGGTATGCTCCATACAAAATGTATGATCATGAGAAATTTTGACAGTTAAAAAACGCTTGTCGCCGGTATTTATGGATGGCTCTTAGAAAATTGTGGCGTTTTACAATATTAGGGTCTAAATTTATAGACTTTCTCTTTATTTATTTGTATTACTCGTATAAGAAAATGAGCAATAATGATTGTTGTTGTAGTGACGATATACAGGAATAATTACAAAACCATTCGTGTTTGCTATTGTTGACATTCTTTTGGAATGCAATTTAGAATGTGTATCAAACGCCTTTTAGAAGGCCTTTATGGAATGAATATTGAATCTTTTAGAATGTGTCTTGCTTAATTGGTTAGCGCATTTGATCATTAAGCATGAGTTGGTATTTGTAACCCGGGTTCGATTCCCAGCCAACTGGCACTCAAACAACATCAGTCAGTTTCTGATAATTATTAGTTTTCTATCCTATCATAACTAATATATATCACAGCGCCCTCCTTCGGTGGTATAGCATTGAAACGCCACCGAAGTAAAATAATTAAATAAAGGCTATAAAATCAAGCTTTAACATTAATGCGTCTACTAACCACCAGAAGCGCTGCAATGCTGCACTAAACACAATCATAATGCGCAATTGCAGAGTTGTGATATAAAAACAAAACGTTCTTCTTTCACCACCATTACTTCCTCAACTATACCCTTTCCAAAGAAAGTAACGCGATTATATATGGGCATATTAATTGCCTGAGTGTTACTTCTCTTTTTCAAAAAAAAAAAAAAAAAAAAAAAACATGCTTAAACATTTTTTCCCCGCTGGGTATATATACATGCAAAATATAAAGTATAACAAAGTTAGTTATTAATAGAAAAAAGTTTTGGCACACTTTTGAAATTATTACAGAATAAAGTTATTTTTAAGGTTTTATGTTTTTGGTTATTAATTGCTTGAAGTTCTTAAATAATTGTTTCAAACTTTATTAATTATTTATTAAAAAAAACTTTTGCTAGACATTGAAACTTCATAATTTATTAAAACATTGAAATTTTTTAATTTTTGAAAAGATTTGAAAAAGATACCAGTCTTAAAATAACATAGTATGTATTTATTTATTTATTTCTTTATTTATTTAATAAAGAGTGATTTTTTAGCCACTTTTTTCGGTAACACTTGGCAGCTTAAGCTCTTTTTAGACAGTATGTATTTTGCAGTGTGCTTGTTAAATGTTTCACTGCAAACTGCATACACGTCGTGTAAAAGCAAAACAAAAATGCTTCTGCAATTTTATATATTTTATGTGTTTTTTTTTCTTCAAACAAATCCGAAAGCTCTTGAAAAATCACTCTTTAGAATTGAAGCCAAGTAATGTTTGTAGAATTTTAATAATTATTATAGTTATCTTAGTTGTTAAATATAAATGGTAAATTAACATTTTCTAAATAACATACAATTGCTTTAATTTCTCATGCTATTGTTAACTTTCATCAAAATTCTGCTCATGTTCTTTAACTGCAAAACTTGTTAAATTATATTTAAAAGCAGCATTTAAGTATTAGTTTTTAATTGCAAAATGCTTGAGTCTAATAAACTAATTAGTTTAATGTCTACAAAGTTTTTGCCAACATTTATAACATTTCTTTATGAATTAATATCAATCATACGCTCTAGGGTATATTTCTAAAAGTATTGTCAATTTAAAGGCTGTAACTCGATTTTTATATCTGTTTTTTGTTTGTAAAAATGTTTTTCTGTTCTATTAATAGCTGATTGTTGGGGATAAATAACGTTTATGGTCATAAGCATTGGCCATGACTATCGTTTCTGCGCTTTATTTATTTTTTTTTGTACAGGCCATGAAAAAGTGGTGGTTATGTAGTCGATACATGTCAAAAGATAATGTTAAACTGTTGAGCTGTATTGTTGAAAGTACAGACAGTTGGGGTAAAAAATAATCAATATTTATTAGAGGATAGTTAAGTTTTAGTTTGAGTACTAAGTGCGTGTTATTAATAGCAATTTTATTGATTTTTTTTTTGTCTTGCAATAATTTGAAAAAAGTTAGTAAAAGCAAGAAATAGAACAATTTAATATAGAAGACCAGTAAAAAAAAAATTATCAGCCACGTGCACAGCTTAATTCCGTTCGGAAGTGGAATTAATTCCGTTTTTTGCTTCTATGGAAAAAGAAAAACGAAAATTTGTTTTGGAATGAAACCTATGTATGTGGAATTGTAATTTTAAGCATTTCTAGGTGTATAAATAATTCATAATAACTTTTTATTAATAAAAAGTGGTTTTGTGTTTTTTTGAGATTTAATGACTGACACTGAACGGAATCTATAGCAGCTAAGACCATTCCGATCGGAATAACAACTACGGAATTTGTAACATGGCTGTATCTTAAGGAACAAATTCACATATTAAAACATTTCTTATTAGCAAAACATTTCAGTTTATACATTTTTCTTTGAAAAGTTTTGTAAATTCTTAAAGTTTTTTTCCTTAAATTTTTAGTTCTTAAACTACAGTTTTTTAATTTTGTTAAGGGTTATTTTTATTATGTTTTGTTATGTATATTTGTTTATCCATAATTTATCCATAAGTATTTGTTTTTAGTGGAATTAACTTTCAATTTAAGCTAAAATTCCATTACAATATGCTGCCATATGTTTAATATGGTGGGGGAAACCTACAATTATTGTTTATGTTGAGTGTTCCACATGTAGCTGTTAAATGTTCCACCCTAACATTTTCATGCAGTTACAACCGCCTCCAATATCCCCACCATCATCATTCCCACCATCAGTAATAACAAACAACATCTGTATCTTTCTAGCACCATCTCAGTGTTTAACATTGACTTTTTAACCAACACAAACAACATGTCTGCGTTGCTGTCGTAACCCAGCAGTCCATGTATCTCTTTTAGACAACAATTTTCAAGAATAACTCCAATTTATATGTTTTTGGAACATTTGTCATATAAAGCTCTTTGTAATAAAAACATAAGTTAATTGGCTAGTTTATACATCGCAGGTAATCTAGCATGAAGTGCTAATCTAAAGCAGGGCCTTTTTCCAAAAAACAATTTATTTACTTTTCACTTTGCATTTATGTAATTGTTCGGCAATTTGCAAAATATTATGTTTTTTAGAACTATACAATTTGATAAGTGAGAAGTTGAAATTGATAAGTATAATTTGCAAAATTATAAGAATTTTTGTATTCTCTTTAAAATTTCTGTTACATGTACAATGTACCTGTAAACTCGGTTCGTACCCACAATAATGCTAAATATTTTTCTACGAATTATTAAAAGTTGTGACTAGAACAGAACTAAGGACAGAAATGTAGCCCGATATAAAAAATGTTATAAACGGACTATAAATAGCGACACAGTGAACAAAATACTAAAAGGGCGGTGTTTGTAGGCGTGGCAAAAGAAATAAAAAAATTATTTATGGAATTGTTTTTACATTATCTTTAATCCTAGGGGGTGACTGATACAACATTTTCTTTTGTATGGAAGGCGAACCACTTTAATGTATATTCTCTTGTGCATAGTGCAAAGTTAATATTGAAAAGTGGGATTTGCAAAGATTTTGCAAATAATTATGCTGTTTCGTTCTTCAAAAACTGTAAATTCTATTTTTGCAAAACAAATTTTATTAAGTTTGTCAAAAATTTGCAAAGTAAATAATCGCTTTACAATTTCATATTGTTGTAACTAATGAAGCTTTCAAAATGTTAAGACATGAATATTTGTTCAACGAAAATGAAGATGCGGTTACATGAAGAAAGTTTGGAGACCACAAAACTTTAATTTTAAAGAGTGTTTTCGTTTAAATCAAATCCAAGCTGAGTTATTTTAAATATAATTAGAGAAATATAATATAAAAATATATAGAGAAAAATTTCCAGATTTGTCTACTTTATAATAGACGTTTTATATCAAAACACAGTGCGGTAGCCCGATGACGTCAGTGGTATGGCTGAAATGTTTTTTATGACTTGAATGGCACAATCATTAAAATTTATGCGCCTACATTGCACGAGCAAGGATAAGTGTCGGAAAGCACTCATTGAATGTGATGATGATATGCGGGCCAGACTACACATTTTACAGTGTAAATGTAAGAGTGTTACAGAATTCGGCTGTAAGTCAAAGATTTAGCAATGGATGGAGTCCATTTCCGGATGTGGTTGTTTTAGGTGATAGTGGTTATGGACTGAAAATCTAGTTAATATCACCATTACCCCGAAATCCCGATAACCCTGCTGAGGAGGCTTTCAAACGCTGCCACAAAAAACACTGCGCATAATTGAAAATAGTTTGGGATTCTTAAAGAAAGATTGCCGTGTTTAAATTAATTAACATGCACACTTTAATATGTTCTAAATATTTACAATAATTAAAAAAAAAACAGAAATGCAAAGATGATTAAATGTTTTTTGAAACACTTTGCACACTTGCTTTTCAGAATAGCGCAACTAAATACTTAACAAAGACTCTGTAAAAATTTACTTAGTGCTAAATGCGTTTTGCAAAGAATATTGTGGAACAGAAACAATTATCTCTTTGCAAAAAAATGCCATTTGTTAAGTGCAAAGTTAATAAATTCTTTGACCACATTTCTAATTGTTTAACCGTTTGTAGATAAATGTCATACAGTTACACTTTGCTGATGATTACTAAAAGGTACGGTCACACTTGGCAAATATTTTCCGAAAAAGTGGTTACGCTTTTTTAAGTAAATATTTGTTATGTGTGACCACACCTTAAGAACAGATTAATATACTGTCTCTTTGCAGCAGGAATCTGCTAATTTTTGAGAATAATTAGCACCAGCTTAGCTAGAAGCTTTTATATGATTCCTAAGCATTGACTACTTTGCCAGTCTTTGGTAAAATAATTAGGGACATAGTAAATTGTGTAACAAAGTCTGTAAAATCGGGTTTGTTACCCAGAACTACTGGGACCATTGTCTACACACTGTAAGGCTGTGTGAGCTTGAGTGTCTGTGTCGAGTTTTTTTTATTACGTTTTATTGCTTTTTCTTTTATCTAATCTAAACCTGGTGTTGAAAGTAAATTTATTTTGGAAATCATTTCACCAATATATTTATTTATCTACATATGTAGGTATGTACACAGACGAGGGCTTTTTTTTTATTGTTTTTCAAATAAATAGTACGGTCAAAGGCAAAAGTTTTCGTACTAAATAGTTTGTTAGGTTAAATTGACAACCGCCTGTAGCATAGCTCATTTGTATTTAAGCATAGTCACCGTTGTGATAACTTGTGTCCATTGCAACATTCGTCCCGTTTCTTGGCCGCCTGAATTTTACAGTCATTCTCTTGATTTAATAAGGGTGTGGTTTTTACTCAAATCGACTTTTACTTTTCAGAAATAACATGCAAATGCTTAACGTGGATTCCTGCCCTTAGGGCTTAAATTCATGGCACTCTGAACGCTGGCCACCACCAAACTGTATGTCTTTGCAAGAACAATCATTGTAACGACCACTTTGTTAAAGAGCCTGGTCCATCTAATCCCTGTTATCCATAGCTTAGTCAATCAATAAAGAATAGGACAATTATTAGACATGTAGCAATCCAGCTAAAAACAGGTATAGCATTGCCCTGGCCCACCACTACTGCCGAGGATGTTAAATCACAGTGGGCTATCAAACTTATGTTATCCTATCCAGCTTATGTTATCCTATCCAGGAGGGATTCCCACCACTCATGCCACAATTTTGAGCACTCCAATACATTTCCTGAGCACATAGCTAATTGCCACAACTAATTTCAATGGCTGTGTTGATACGGCAACAGAACCAAGAGATAAATTTGTTGTCCGAAATTTTGGAAATAAACATTAGCCATTAAACCAACTATTTTCTTCCTATGTTTTTAGGTTTAAAACATGCCTACCTGGTCCACCAAGAGCCCTCAACCAATTATCAGTTAGAGGTCGTCCCCTGGGCTTCTAATTGACCCATAGTTCTAGATAAGAGTTTAAATGGAGTAAATCAATCAAACTCCAACCAGTTTCAAGTTCGTTCAAGCTCAAGGCACCGCTGTCGCCGTCTCTCCCAAACCTTTTGTTAGAGAGGTTTTGTCAAATAATCATTTGTTTCCCGAGATGCTGAACAGTTCTCAAATGATGGGCAGTTACAGAGAAAATTCTGTTCTGTCTCGCCATTAAAGAATCTACAGAAGTCGCTAAAAGGAATACCCAACCTTTTAGAAGTTATACCTTAGGAATGTGCCCAGCTTAGATAAATAATTGCCAGATTGATAATAAATCGGGTTATCTGCATGTCTCTATTAGACCGGACTTTTCTGGTCGCTTTGCAGGTGGATTCTCTTTCACATCTTTCCTTGGCATTTAAGGG
This sequence comes from Bellardia pandia, assembly GCA_916048285.2. Classification (NCBI taxonomy): domain Eukaryota; kingdom Metazoa; phylum Arthropoda; class Insecta; order Diptera; family Calliphoridae; genus Bellardia; species Bellardia pandia. The sequence goes on along the minus strand of OU696531.1, from coordinate 91,133,957 downwards.
AAGTTTGTCTAAAATCAGTACCTTAACTTTCAGGAGAACTAATACAATATCAATTTAAAATTCGTTCGAATATATGGTAGTGGCGGCTTTCGTAAGTGCATCAACTCTCTTGTTCTCTTCAGTGTGGCCATGTGTAGGAATCCATTCATGGGCAACTGAAGAATATCTCGCTATCTCCTCTAAAAACATTCGTTATTCTAGGACAATTTTTGAGGCCCGATGGAAAAATGGATATCCCTATTCGTTATAACTTGAAGCTGTTTTTATAGTCCAAATTTTTTGCCCTGTATTATGCTTAGTTTTAATTATTCCGAAAAGATACGACATTGTCAACTTCGTCGTGTTATCTTGAACCGTTAATGCATATTTGGATGACATTATTCAGAAGATGGAGGCTTGAGGTTATTTTTTTTAATTAATAACCTTGCTGATGACGCCCTTGGCAGGGCAGAAAATGCATTTCAGTGTGCCATTTGTCTAGAAAAATATAGTTTTCACAATGGTATTCTTCGAGTTATTAATTAAAAAAAAATTAACTCAAGCTTAATTAAAAATTTTCTCTAATATATAAATATAAAAAAGTTCGACATAATATTCTTTAAAAATTAAAAAAAAAAAAAAAAATGGACGATATTGTTATAACCGGTCGCCTTGTTAAAACCCTGTATTAAAAACTGTCTCAGGATTCTTATAGCCAACACATCTACTAACTAGTAAAAAAAAAACTGCAATTCATATTAACTAAACCCATTTAGTTTCACACATAAAAGAACTAATAAAAGTTAATAACACTTTCCTTTTAAAAAAATGCCTTACAAATAAACAAGATTTGAGAGAGACAAGATTTATATCAGACAATGGTCTTAAAAACAAAATTTTCTGTAAAAAAAAATAACTGTCTTCCGCATATTCTTTTTTAAAAGAAAATTTTCTTACACAGATTATCTTCTATATAAAACCATCTTACATTTGGCTTTGTAGGACAGAAGTTTAAAAAAAAGTGTCTTTGTAAAAATGTTTTCTATAGAAATGCCAGAAAAAATTATGATTAGGTATTTTTTAAATTACAGTAATAATGTTGTACGTACAATTCTCTCACCGACTGTATTGAAAATTGTACACGTGTATTAATGGATTTAAGTTATTTTGAAAGGAAATTGTAGTTACTTTTAATCAATTTGATAATACTTTATATTTTGAACTGCTTTGTAAAGTGTGTTCGTGGTTGTGTTATTGACAGGAATAGAACAATTTAAATACTTTGAAAAAAAAAAAAAATAAATAAATTTTCTTTTGCAATGTTATTGTTTTATACAAGGGATTATTGTGGTTGTTTTAGCATTAATTAAATTGGATATTTTGATTATTTTCTATAGAACAGACACAATTTTTTATAGCTTTCTATAGTTATAGAACAGTGTCTAGTTAAGACAGGTTTCCATAGAACAGTGTCTGGTTATGACAGTTTGTTATAGAGCATTGCCTTGTTAAAACAGTTTTCTATAGAACAGTGTCTGTTAAAACTGTTTTCTATAGAACAGTGTCTTTTTAAAACTGTTTTCTATAGAAAAGTGTGTGTTAAAACGGTTTTGTATAAAACAGTGTCTGTTAAAACAGTTTTCTATAGAAAAGTGTCTGTTAAAACGGTTTTCTATAGAAAAGTGTCTGTTAAAACGGTTTTCTATAGAAAAGTGGCTGTTAAAACTGTTTTCTATAGAACAGGTCTTTTTAAAATCGTTTTATATAGAGCTCTTTTGTTTTGTAAGAAGTAACAGTGATAATGTCCTCACAAAACTCCTACACAATATAAATACATAATTTACTACAATAACAACAACATAAAGTAATAAAGCAACAATAACAACAACAAACACTGGCAATTACATAAAAGTTTTGTTTGCCTGATTTGTTAAGGAAAAAGAGAGGGAAAGTGAAATGAGAGTAGAATAATAATAATAACAAGTTAGAGTGCAATATTCGTCTGTGCCGAATCTTTAATACCCTCCACCTAAACATAACAAGAAATACAAAAACTACACTGGTTATAGGACTAGTATATCCTTATTCTGTATTTTCTATTCAGTCTTAATGCAAATCTTCATCACAATGGACCGTATTGGTCTCCGGGTGATGGTGTGGGGACAACCTCACACCGGCCTTCTACCCTAACCTAATGCAAATCTTATTAGTATTTTAGTATATTGTTTGAAAGACAATATTACCTGTGGGTCGTAATTCACTAATGTGACTTTATTTTAAATGTTTTGAAATTTTATCTAATTGATACAATTACCGATTCTTACTGTATTTTACAGAGTCTGTTTGATTTTCATAATAATCTTGAGTGTAATTTAACAATTTATAAAAATAAAAGAACATTTTTCCATATGTATTCAGAGTATAAAACAGAGTACAAAAAAGGATAAGATATAAGGTGAGCCTTTTTTTGTTTGAATTTGATCTCAATAATATTATTTACAAAAGATTTATGGGTGCCATATTAGAAGTGGACCAGTTATTGACTGATAGCTTCAAAATCCAGTATCCACTAATGTGGTTTCTACATATTTGAGGCTTATTTTGGATGAATTTCGTCTCAACGTTATTTACAAAAGTTGTATGGTTGTTTAGTATGCTCAGAACTGGACTTAAATCAGGAGCTATTGCCAATTATTGATATCCAGTAGCATAATTGCCGTATAACCGATGTTAATATCAACAAAAATTACTGATCTATGTAAAAGTTGGTTCGATATTGATATTTATTAGACATTTTTGTGGGTTTATTTGTTGTTCGGAAATGGTTCTTATATGGCAGCTATGACAAATTATACGTCGAACTTCTTAAATTTTGGAACAGTGTTTTTTATGGATATGAGGATATTTCACGTCGAACTTCAACATAATAACAGTATATTTATGATACAAATTAGTATTAACTTGAATTTCGGAAGTGGACCTTATATGTGGGCACATAGTCAAATATGGACCGATATTCTCAAAATCCAGCGGTTTGATTTTGGCATGTATGTAAATGATCCGTGTAAAATTTTTGATCGGTACCGTTATTTATAAGAGATTTATGAGTATTAAAGTGATTTTCGGAAGAGGGCTTAATATGGGGCATACGGTTAAAAATAGACCGAAATTCACAAAATTTTGTGAAAGGATTTTTGTGTATACCTTAATGATATTAATATATATATATATATATATACAGTGCACTCGGGAAAACGTCAACTAATTAAAAGCGCGGGTGTTGACGTTTAACAAATTGTTGACGTTTACGAATGTAAAATTTTTAAATAAAAAACATATCGATAATGTGCTTTTAAACGTTTTTATTGATTATAAACTAAAACCAAGCATAAACAAATTCAAAAAGGAAACAAAAAAAAATATTCAACCTGACTAAAACCATAAAAGACAACTAGAACCAGAAGAATACATTTTAAATGAGATCATATTTTTATATCATATGCATTTAAAAAAAATCTGTTGTTTTTTCTTTCCAAATTGGAAGATAGCCTTTTCTCTTAAACGTCTTAATACATTCTTATCTTGCAAATTGTTGACTTTGAAAAAGACAATACATACGGTTGTAACTTCTTTTCTACTCTGAAATTATTTCATGAAATAAATGTGTGTCTGTTCAAATGTGTGTATTTTAACTGCTGCTAAATTCAAAATTTTGTTTTATGCAGAGTTGACGTTTTAGAGCTTTGTGGTTGGGTTGAAGTTTTAGAGTAGGCAATGTAAAAAAAAGGGCTGACGTTTTGGCTGTTGACGTAAACGAGCATTGGTTGACGTTTTCCCGAGTGCACTCTAGTTTTGAGTCGGTACCGATATTTTTAACTATAACTATATTTGTATCAGCTTTATACGTATTTAAGTGAATTTTAGAAGTGGACTTTATGTGGGGTCTATGGTTAAACATGGACCGAACAAAAGAAAATTTCGTTTTGTGATATCTTTTTACATGACATTTATTTTAACTGAATTTTGTATTAATATTCCAATTTTACAGGCATTTATTTATTATTAAGCCATATTTCGGGAAGAATTTTGTAAAGGGGCTATGAGAAATCATGGACCTATTCTTACTATTTTCCTCCCACTTTCTTTTTTTATCATAAAAATAACGTGTACAAAATTTTATGGCAATATCTGCAATACATTTCAAAAAATTGGAAGAAAATTATTTAAAAATATCAAATTTTTATGGAGGTTGTCTCACATTTTGGTGCATAACTCTGGTTCTACTACACCCGATTTTGCTGATTTTCAATACCAAATTGCTTAGGAGAATTATAAACAGGTTTTTAGAAACTTTGTTGATTTTGATTGTGTGTTTTGGACGTGAGAGTGTTTTACACAGACAGACAGACGGGGATGGCTCAATCGACCAAGTATATATATACTTTGTTGGTTATCAGATGAATATTTCTCAGTGTTACACATGGAATGACAAATTTATACATACATACATATATACCCTCATTCTACACTTATGGTGGTGGAGGGTATAATAATAAACCGCTATGAGAAAGCTTTCATAGATATTCGTGTAGACACAAACAAAACATATGAAAAACACATGTTTGTTTACGTGGAAACATAACATTTCATATCCTGACGTGTTACGAAATACTCGTGCGAAATAAACAAACAGAATTAAATACATATTTCTTCAATTCACAACTGATGTTGTATGTTGTACATTGTATGATACAACAATCAGCTGTGAACATAATTTTAAGGAAAGTCATATTTTTAGGTTGTCAAACCTTTAAAATGGCAAAACAAAATATTTTAAACACAAAAAACAAAACATAAATAATATTTTCCAAGATTAAAACATACGGTAGAACTTTTAACAATATCCATTATTAAAATGCTTTGTTTATTAATTTTATTTTCTTGTTTTAAATATGTCAATCTGTTTATGCTTTGAGTTGAGATTTTGAGTTTAGTTATTTTTTAAGCTAAACTGAGTAATTTTTATTTTGAGATACATATTTTAAATTATGCCTATCATACAATATTCGAAAAACATGTGTAAATAATATTTATATAGAAATTACCAACAACATTTGTACAACTATTGTAAATTCAGACAACGTACAACTCCTACGACAATACAAAATATGTTGTGAATTAAGCTATTGAAAGTGTGTTTAACTAAAATTTAAAAGAAATTTAATTTTGTATAAGGAAATTGTTTTTTTTTAAAGAAAATTTATGTAAAAAAAAAATGGCTTAAAAACAGAAAAAACTATTAAATTTTTGTAAAAAAATGATGTTAACTAAATTATTCTTCTTTGTCAGCTTGGGTTTCTTTATCATCATCGGCTTATTCATCTTCATCACTTTCATCATCTTCCTCACTTTCGTCATCTTCATCACTTTCATCATCTTCATCACTTTCATCATCTTCTTCACTTTCGTCATCTTCATCACTTTCATCATCTTCCTCACTTTCGTCATCTTCATCACTTTCATCATCTTCTTCACTTTCGTCATCTTCATCACTTTCATCATCTTCCTCACTTTCATCATCTTCTTCACTTTCGTCATCTTCATCACTTTCATCATCTTCCTCACTTTCGTCATCTTCATCACTTTCATCATCTTCTTCACTTTCGTCATCTTCATCACTTTCATCATCTTCCTCACTTTCGTCATCTTCATCACTTTCATCATCTTCCTCACTTTCGTCATCTTCCTCACTTTCGTCATCTTCATCACTTTCATCATCTTCCTCACTTTCGTCATCATCATCACTTTCATCATCTTCATCACTTTCGTCATCTTCATCACTTTCATCATCTTCTTCACTTTCGTCATCTTCATCACTTTCATTATCTTCCTCACTTTCATTATCTTCCTCACTTTCGTCATCTTCATCACTTTCATCATCTTCCTCACTTTCGTCATCTTCATCACTTTCATCATCTTCATCACTTTCGTCATCATCATCGGTTTCTTCATCAGCATAGGGTTCTATGTCAGCTCCGGTTTCTTCATCAGCATCGGCTTCTTCATCAGCAAAGGGTTCTATGTCAGCTTCGGGTTTTTCATCAGCTTCTTCATACGCATAAGCTTCTCTGTCAGCATAGGCTTCATTGACAGCTACATATTCTACTAAGCTTAAGGGAGAAACATCTTCTTTAGACCCGTAAGGTCTAGCCGAAACATTATAGGATAGAAATCCTAAGATTAAAAGAACTACTACGAAACGCATATTTTATAAATATTAATGCTTTAATTCAAGTTCTGTGTAAAAATTTCAATTAGAAACTATTAAGTTTTTGGCAAAAAATTCTCTATTTATGCTTGAATTAAGATAAACATGAGTTTGGCTTAAAATTTGTTTTCTAAAAAAATGAAAAAAATATTTAAGTCAATAATATTGATACAAGTGGCGTATTTTTAGGTGTTGCTTTACTCGTAGTTTTATTTAAAAAAACATTTTCAATAAGTAAGAAAGTATAGTTGGTCAAGCCCGACCATATAATACCCTACGCCCAGTATATGTATAAAACAGTTTTTCGGAAATGGGCGTTATATGGGATATATAACCTATTGTGGATCGATCATCCAAAACTTTAGTGGCATGACTTCTTTGAATATAAATATTATATGTGTTAAACTTTATTTCGATATAAATACTTTTAAAAGATTTATGGAGCTTAAAGTGAATTACGGAGAGGGTCTTATATGGGAGTTTCCACTAATTATGTACTAAAATTGTACCGTACATGAAATAGATTTGCGTTCAATATTATTTGGATACCAACATATCGGATACCAACCGATATTCAAAATTCACAAAATTTTGTGAAATGATGTTTGTGTGTACCTTAATGATATATACATATATATAGTTTTGAGTCGGTACCAATGGCTTTTTCGGATGTGGTCTATATATAGGAGCTATGACCAATTATGGACTGACCATCATAAAATTTTGTGCAACTATTTAAATATTTATAAGAATTATTTGTGTCGAATTTTAACCTGGTAACTATATTTGTATCAGCTTTATACGTATTTAAGTGAATTTTAGAAGTGGACATTATTATATGGGGTCTATGGTCAAACATGGACCCAACAAAACAAAATTTCGTTTTGTGATATCTTTTTACATGACACTTATTTTAACTGAATTTTGTATTAATATTCCAATTTTGCAGGCATTTATTTATTATTAAGCCATATTTCGGGAAGAATTTTGTATGGGGGCTATGAGAAATGATGGACATATTCTTACTATTTTCCTCCCACTTTCTTCTTTTATCATAAAAATAACGTGTACAAAATTTCATGACAATATCTGCAATACATTTCAAAAAATTGGAAGAAAATTATTTAAAAATATCAAATTTTTATGGAGACAAATTTTGGTCCATAACTCTGGTTCTACTACACCGATTTTGCTGATTTTCAATACCAAACTGCTTAGGAGAATTATAAATAGGTTTTTAGAAACTTTGTTGATTTTGATTGTGTGTTTTGGACGTGAGAGTGTTTTACACAGCCAGACAGACGGGGATGGCTCAATCGACCAAGTATATATATACTTTGTTGGTTATCAGATGAATATTTCTCAGTGTTACACATGGAATGACAAATTTATACATACATACATATATACCCTCATTCTACACTTATGGTGGTGGAGGGTATAATAATAAACCGCTATGAGAAAGCTTTCATAGATATTCGTGTAGACACAAACAAAACATATGAAAAACACATGTTTGTTTACGTGGAAACGTAACATTTCATATCCTGACGTGTTACGAAATACTCGTGCGAAATAAACAAACAGAATTAAATACATATTTCTTCAATTCACAACTGATGTTGTATGTTGAACATTGTATGATACAACAATCAGATGTGAACATAATTTTAAGGAAAGTCACATTTTTAGGTTGTCAAACCTTTAAAATGACAAAACAAAATACTTTAAACACAAAAAACAAAACATAAATAATATTATCCAAGATTAAAACATACGGTAGAACTTTCAACAATATCCATTATTAAAATGCTTTGTTTATTAATTTTATTTTCTTGTTTTAAATATGTCAATCTGTTTATGATTTGAGTTGAGATTTTGAGTTTAGTTTTTTTTAATCTAAAATTTATTCATTTTTTATTTCTAGAAACATATCTTAACTTATGACTATTATTCGAAAAAATGTGTAAATAATATTTATATAGAAATTACCAACAACATTTGTGCAACTATTGTAAATTCAGACAACGTACAACTCCTACGACTATACAAAATATGTTGCGAATTAAGCTATTGAAAGTGTGTTTAACTAAAATTTAAAAGAAATTTAATTTTGTATAAGGAAATTGTTTTTTTTTTTAAGAAAATTTATGTAAAAAAAATTGCTTAAAAACAGAAAAAAGTTTTAAATTTTTGTGAAAAAGGGTGCTAAATAAAATTATTCTTCTTTGTCAGCTTCGGTTTCTTTATCATCATCGGCTTATTCATCTTCATCACTTTCGTCATCTTCATCACTTTCGTCATCTTCATCACTTTCCTCATCTTCATCACTTTCGTCATCCTCATCACTTTCGTCATCTTCATCACTTTCATCACTTTCATCATCTTCATCACTTTCATCATCTTCATCACTTTCATCATCTTCATCACTTTCATCATCTTCATCACTTTCATTATCTTCATCACTTTCATCATCTTCATCAATTTCATCATCTTCATCACTTTCATCATCTTCATCACTTTCGTCATCATCATCGGTTTCTTCATCAGCATAGGGTTCTATGTCAGCTTCGGTTTCTTCATCAGCATAGGGTTCTATGTCAGCTTCGGTTTCTTCATCAGCTTCTTCATACGCATAAGCTTCTCTGTCAGCATAGTCTTCATTGTCAGCTACATATTCTACTAAGCTTAAGGGAGAAACATCTTCTTTAGACCTATAAGGTCTAGCCGAAACATTATAGGATACAAATCCTAAGATTAAAAGAACTACTACGAAACGCATATTTTATTGATATTAATGCTTTCTTTTAAGTTTTGTTTAAAAATTTCAATTAGAAACTAGTAAGTTTTTGGCAAAAAAATTCTCTATTTATACTTGAAAATAAACATAACTTTGGCTTAAAAGTTGTTTTCTAAATAAGTGAAAAAAATATTTATTTAAGTCAATAATATTGATACAAGTGGCATATTTTTAGGTGTTGCTGTAGTTTTATTTTTTTAGCTTGTTTGTAAACAAAATATTTTCTAAAATGAAAATTTTAAAATTGACATCTCCTTTGTAAGAGATGTAACACGGTATCTCACCATTCATCATAGTGAACTATAAGAGCGACTAAGTCTAACGTGTTTTTTTATGCCCCTCACACACAAGAAAGGGGTATATTAAGGTCGTCACTCTAGCCATGTCCGTTCGTCTGTCCGTCTGTTGAAGGCACAATAGATCTTCAAAAAAAGACAGAACAATGAAATTTTTACCAAACATTCGTTGATCCACCGAAATGTTTAATATTAACAATGAGCAAAATCAGTCCAGTAGGATCCATGCTATAAACCAAATTTTCAGATAAAATAATGCAAATAATATTAAGAAATTATGCACACCTTATTTTTATTATAGAAGGACAAGTTCTGTTAAAAATGGTAGAAATCTGTCCACAAGCTCCCAAATGTCTTCCCGGAATATGGCTTTATGGTACATAAATGTTTTTAGAGATGACCTGCAAAAATCACTTGCAAAGTGAAACCTCAAAACGATATTTTTTTTTGTATTGTTCCATATTTTGACATAACTCCATATAAAGCCCTTAAATACGCACTTAAATACGCATAAATCTGTTATAAGCAGCAGCAGCAAGATTAAATTTGACACAAGTTTTCCATATATATAGAAATATTCTTGTCCTATCTTATGACGAACGGTCCATATTTAACCGTAGTCCCAACTTAAATGCGCATAAATCTCTTACAAAAATCACTATTACGTTAAAATTCAACACAAATATTTCGCATATACATAGATGTCGTCCTACGGAATTTCATGACGATCGGCCCGTAATAGTTCATAGTTCTCTCATGAGAACCACTCCAGAAAACTAAGTAATCTACATAAACATCCATTTCAAACCGAAATTTTACACATATCAGTTATAAGCATTAATATATATATAATTATACTATTGACTTTTGTGAAAGTTGGTTCATAATTAGCCACAGCTTCCATACATGCTCCACTTCCGAGAACAACTACAGAGTATATAGAGCTGACAATTTTGACGTTTCAAAAAGCAAAAATCAGTTTCCTACAACTTCTTGTTATCTAATTTATTGAGTGTTACATGCTGCAAAAATATAAACAAAGTGCAGTTCTGAATTATTACTGATTCTTGATTATTACTGGAATATGCTTAAAGTTCTTGTAAATATCATTATTGAAATGAAATGCAAGCAAAAATAGAAATTACGATACAATATTTTATGACGTTCGCTCCATAACAAGTGATTTGGTAGTGGGTATATAAGATTCGGCACTACCGAATATAAACTCTTACTTGTTATTGTTTGTGTACTAATATTAAAATATGACGTACATACATAAATATTCTTTAAATAATTTGTAGTTGTTTACCTAATATTTATTCATCTAAAATATATAGAAAAAGTATCTAAAGAATTGCTTTATTAAATTAGATTAGTTAAATAATGCTGTTAGAAGTTGCTTTTGATACACGTGTCTTAATTTTATTGGTCTTAATAATAAATTAGGGACTAAAAATTAGAAAAATCTCATTAGACAATGCAGGAAATATTATAAAGATATAAAACCATTGAGATAGCATCAATAGGAACTTGTAATGAATATGAAAATATTATTCATGATATTTCTAATTATTGATAAAAGAGCTTTCAAAAATGTTTTCCATCGAGTCTTTTTGATTCTGTACAACAATTTCACATGTTGAGAAACAGATGTATAAATTGCCATGGTTACAACAACTACATTGTGTTTTTGGAAACAATGTATTGTTGTGGTACACAAATAATTGTTATTTTAATTTATTTTTAACGATAATTTAGTTACTATAAACATTTTTATGTTTATCTCAATTATAAAATAAAATAAAAGGAGATATGAACACGTTAAAAAGAAATATGATAATTCTTGTACTCTATTTCTCAAAAACGGTGAGTTAAATAGATGATATTTACAGAGTGATAGTGGACAATGAAGATTGCTGAGGAGGACGCCCTTGTTCCAGTACTTTACAATAGTATTCTTGATTATTTGAACTATTAGCCTGAATAAAAAACTTTTCTCTTAAATATGGTTCACTGAAACATAATTATTTTTAAAAAATGTTTACCATAACTATTGATACATATTATTTAAACTTAAGCTATGTGTCAACGATCGTCAGATATTACAACGTTGTCCGAAAAATGTGCAGAAAATGTCTAACAACCGTGTAAACTTAAAATTTTTGTCTTCCAACGTTGTAAGAAAAAGTAGTTTCAGTACATTGGAAGACAAAAACATTTTCAGACATTTAACAATCGTGTTAACACACAATTTTGTCATTGTCATTGTTTTAAGACAATTGACAAACACTTTTCAGTGTCATATGTGCAAAGTTTATGCATCTGCCAATGACAGCATTGTCATAGAAATTATTTCTTAATGCAACTCTGTATATACATAAATAATAAACAAACAAGTGTGCATTGATAAAATTTTTGAAAAAAGTGGAAGAAATTAATACAATTTTTAAACAAACACACAGAGCTGCAAAACGAATTTGACAATGCCACACAACAATCTGACAACCGTGTAAAGTGACAATTTCGGTTGACAGATAAATTCATTGTGTGACAATTGTGTGCAAATGAAATTGTTAGTTTTCTTACAGTCGTGTAAACTGACAATTTATTTTTTGCTAAAAAATTTTCAATGTCAGTACATTGATAGCACATTGGTAGATATGACAACGTTAATATCTGACCATCGTGGACACATATCCATTAAATGATAAGTTTCTATATTTGTACTCTTATTATGTTTAAAATGCAAACAAAATATGTTTAATTTTGATTATTTAACTGATTGTTCGACCTTTTTATTAATTAAAGTGTGTTTATGTTTAATTTTAATAGTATTTTGTTTTTACCATTTGTAGAATGCTTTTGCATCAGTTCAGTAGTTTGTCTGCGCGATATCGGATTATTTAGTTGGATTTTAATATTTTAATAATTGAAAAAAAACAAACAATTCGTATTTACAATATTACTACAAAATACAAAAATGTCAAAGAAGTGTAAAAGACCTAAATAAAGTGTACACAAAAGAAATAATCGTAAATATGACAAAAGAAAATTCTATTAAACGTTGAAACGTTCTATTACGTTGAAAGTGCATAAATATTTATTTCTATTTACAAAAAAATATCATAATATGATTATTATATATCATAATATGGTTATTATATATCATAATATGGTTACTTTAGACAATATTATGATTATTTTAAACTATAATATGGTTACCTTAGGTTATAATATGCTCATGTGTGACAATTTTATGATTATATTAGGTTGTATGATGTTATAATATCAAATTATGATTAACAAGAAATATTTCTGTATTGTAAAACTTTTATCACATAAAATATAAATTTATTGGGCTACTAAAGAGATTCTTAAAACAAAAATATCAAAAATTAGATTATAAATGCATTAAAATGTATTTCCAAAACTGATTCGATTTCGATTTCCATCACATGCCTGATTATGATGAAATATTACGATGATAACTGATCATAATATCATATTTTATGACACTTATATTCATCAGAATATGTTTTGACTACAATCATACATCTTATCATAATATGTTGCTGTTAGATTATGTTTACCATGTTTTTTCTCTGCGTGTGGTATTTTGAGAAATCCATGGATGTCTTATCTCCTAATGCTAAAGTTTGCCATACATAAATAGTCTTTTAAGGATTCTATCCGATATTACTAGAAAAGCAACAATTGGTGCAAAATTTCAATTTGTTACACATCCAAAGTGCCCCACTTAAGGACCCTTAGGCATGCGCTTCTGGTGTACTTATGACGTCGAAATTCAAAGATTAAACTCGACAACGTCTCCTCTCTAGCCGTGTGAAATTTTATTGTAATTGGACTTACTGTTCAGACTCTGCAAATTTATTTCCCTTCATTTTCAAAATTCCCCCACTGTGCAAAGTCTAGTTAAGACCTTTTTCTCTAGAACAATGTCTTTTTTATACATTTTTCTCTAGAATAGTGTCTTGTTAAGACTGTTTCCTATACAACAGTGTTTACAGTTTTATTTTGAAAATTTTCTTGTTAAGTGTCTTTTCTTTAGGATAGATTCTTACTTATTGCTTTTTATTTATTACTTTTCAAATATGGCTGATTACGACTTCATTTAACTCATACAATAACCTTGTGAACATTTGAGCAAACACATTTGTTCAATCACATCGAATATACAGGAAATGGCTGTTAGCTTTTAATCAGGTAAACACCCATTGGTAAAAACATTTTTATGAAATATATTAAATTAAAAATAAAATACAAATACATATGTTCAATGAAAACAAATAAATAAATATGTATAACTATTTTAATAACATTGAAAATTCAATAAACATGTAAATTTATTACGACTATTTTGGATGAAATGACAACTGTTCATAATAAAACAAGTAAGAGTGCTTCATTCGGCCTTGCCGAATCTTAAATACCCTAAACCTTAATATAATGAGAATTACAAAAACTACGCTGTTGTTAGGATCAGAATTCATACATAATTCAGTATTTCTTATTCCGTTTTAGTTCAAATTTTATTAGAATTTCATATATTGTTTGATAGACAGGTTTACGCAAAATATAATTTATTTCTAATGTTTTTAAATTTTATCTAATATTAACCATTCACCTACACAATAGTTAATGTAATTGCCAATTCTTAGTTATTTACAGAGTTTGTATATTTATCATAACAATCTTGAATGTAATGTAACCATTTATTAAACTAAAAATATGTTTAACATTTTTCCATATTCACCATTGCCCACACCCAGAAACAAAATATAGTTGTACATGTTTACCACAACAATGTCAATATTTTTACAATGCTATGGTCACTGTAATTATTTATATGATTGCGATAACCATAATATGGTTAAGTTACGATTCAGATGATTACTATAATCATATATACGATTGTAGTAACTATGTATATATTTGTGGCAATCATATTTATGATGAATCCAGTTATCATAATTTATTGTTCTTTGATTATGATAGAGAACAACATAATATTGTATAATATTTCATCACAAACCTGATCACCATATATATGAATACTATTATCATGTGAATGGTAACTTAACCATAGCATTGTTGCAGAAATCATATAAATAATTACAGTGACAATAATATTTAAAAAACAATTTAAAATATTGAAATAGTTGTGATAAACATGTACAACTATAGTTTTTCTCTGCGTGCATGTTCTGTAAATTTAGTGAAAACTTCTCGCGTCGAAAAGATGCGAAACAAAATATTCCAACATTTGTCGATAAGTGAGAAAAGAATGTGTCTGTAACTCATGTCGAAAACTATCAAAAGCAATTACGTCGTTATGTTAGAAATGTCAAAATATACAACTCGAAGTCTATGTCCCCGTTTACACAGTCGAACATTTGGAAGAAAAACATTTAGCTTGGTAGAAAATTACGGGTGGGGTTCGGTACTCGGTGAACATGCTTTGTTGACATTTTCTTTGCTGGAATTTACTACAAATTATTACACAGCACGAATAAGAGAAATGTGAAAAAAGCAAATAATAATGAAATGTGTCTGACAACATTGTTCGACAGTGTGACCGCGAATGAAAAAACAAAAGAGAATTCCAGAAGTTTTTTTTCCAAATGTTCGAATGTGAAATTTTAGTGCTTGAAAACGCTAAGCACAGATATTGTTGACGGCGAACAAAATTTACTAAAACTAAAACATTTTCAATGACGGCGGCTATAAAAAATATAATTTGCAATAAAATAAAAATAGTTACGTGGTGTAAAAAAGAAAAATTGTCAAAATGGTACATAAAATATCAAATGTATAAAATAGACAGTAATGTGTTATTATTCATTGCAATTGAAATATTTTTTATTTTTTAAATTATATCTCGTCGCGTTTTTATTTGTGAGTAAATTTGACAGTTCAAAACGGGAACCTTTCATACAAAAATTTTACAGACACACTTTTTCTCCAAGCCGATGAGTAATTTTCTTACGTGACAGCGATTAATCACCAAAATAAAAGTTACAGACACAGTTTTTTGACAAAAACAGCTGTTTGTTTCAATTTATGACATTTCTGTTTTATTCCACACATTTTAATCGAAAAGTTTCTCGACGCGGGAGTTACAGTACAAGGGTATAGTTTAAGGAAAAGAGTATAAAAAAAGATAAGGTTAAGGTTTATAGGTGAAAGTAGACAAATTATAGACAGATGTCTTTAAAATTCAGTATCCAATAACGTGATTTCTATATATTTGAGGCTTATTTAGGTAGAATTTCATCTCATTTAAGTTGTTTATAAAAGATTAATAATAATACTCGGAAGTTTTTTTTTTATTAGGGAGCTATTGCCAAATATGGTCTGACAACTTTAAATTCCAGTACAATAATTGCCATATGACCGATATTGATTTCTGGATTAATATTACCGGAATTGGTTTTTTAGGGTGATGTAGCTTAATTGGTTAGCGCATTTGATAACTAAGATTGAGTTGGTATTTGTAACCCGGGTTCGACCATAACTAATATTTATCACAACACCCTCCTTCGTTGGTAGAGCATTAAAAAAAACGCCACCGAAGTTAAATAATTAAATCAAGGCTATAAAATCAGGCTTTAACATTATTGCGCCTACTCGCCACCAGAGGCGCTGCAATGCTGCAATTGCAGAGTTGTGATTTAAAAAAAGCTTTCTTCTTTCACCACCTTTACTTCTTCAACTATCCTCTTACCAAAGAAAGTAACGCAATTATATATAGGCATGTTACTTGTCTGAGTGTTATTCCTCTTTTTAAAAAAAAATATGGGAGCTATGAACCGATCTTTATAAAATTTAGTGCAGAAATTATTGAATTTTCAAAAAATACCGTTATATTTAAGAGAGATATCGAGTATATAAGCTGGCCTTATATGGAGGATATGGTCAAAATGTACTTAAATTCACAAAATCCAACAGTTTGATTTTGAAACATATATATCTGATCTGTGATTTTTTTTTGCTGAATTGTATATTGATATGTATTTAAATTTTATAAGTAATTATGTAACATTGAGCCATATTTCGGGAAAAAATTTGTTTGGGGGCTATGAGAAATCATGAACTGATTCTTACCATTTAACTACACTTTGTTCTTGCAGCGTAGAAATAACGTGTACAAAATTTGATGGTATTATCAGCAATATATTTAAACAGAATATCAACAAACTGTTTAAATTAACGTTATTTGGTGCAGGTTGTTCCATATTTTGGTCCATAACTCTGGTTTGCCTGAACCAAATACCAAACTGCTTAGGAGAATTGTAAACGGGTTTTTGTAAACTTTGCTGACTTTGGTTACATATTTGGGACGTGAGAGTGTTTTACACAGACATGCAGACAGACAGACATAGCTCAATCGCACTATAATCCCATAAGGATCAATAATATATAAATTTTCTTGGGTCGCAATTTAATATTTCTTAGGTTTACACACGGAATGACAAACTTAAACTCGTATATACCCTCATTCACCACTTATGGTTTATGGAATAAAGCAAAAAAATAATATAATTTTAAAACTCGTTAAGTGGAAAAATCCCAGAAGAGCACAAATTTGACAGTGAATTTTAAATGAATGACTGAAAATTTCATTAAACAATTTAGTAGTTAAAATTCAGTGATTATACTAAACAAAACTCTTTCCGCATATTAACGAAAACTCAGTACTGACAATTATTACCATGGTTGTTAGGACAGCGTAAAAACAAAACAAAAAAAATGTCATTAACACTAGTTTACATTTCTACAAAGAAGCAAGAAAATTGTATTTAAAAAATACTACATTACACACATAGATACTAAATTTTAGACCATAACTTTTTCTTTGTTTCTTTCTTTTTTATAAGAATAACTTGGCATATTTATTTTTTGTGTAATTTATCTTTAATATTTCAGAAAATAAGGAACTTTGTGTTTTTGTTTAAAACAAAAACAAGAGACAAGCTCAAAAAATAATAAATACAAAGAAATATGAAATATGAAGAAACTACAATTGTTGATTAAACGCAAAAAATAGCAACAGCCATCACAAGAATATTTCACAAACAATAACAAATATATACGAGGTCTGATCAAAAAATAACCGTTATTTTAAATTTTTTCAAAAAGTATTTATTTATTCATCAATAACTATCTTGTCCCCTTCAAAGTAATCCCCCTTTAGATATAATACACTTATGCCAGCGTTTTTTTCAATCCTCGAAACACTTCTGAAACGCGCTTTTTGGTATCGCCAACAGCTCCTGTTTCGATTTTTCTTTTATCTAGCAAAACGCTTTCCTTTCACCGGTGTCTTCATCTTCTTTTGGAAAGAGGAAAAAGTCAGATGGAGTCAAGTCCGGTGAATACGGTGGTTGAGGCATGATAACGGTTTTGTTTATGGCCAAAAACTCATGCACAAGCATCGATGTGTGAGCCGGTGCGTTATCATGGTGCAAAATCCATGATTAGTTTTTCCACAATTTTGTGCGTTTGAGCAACACTTTCACATTTGACCGAACTTGATGTGCTTTTTTAGGTCTTGGCGCTTCTGGACGTTTCCATTGGGATGATTGGGCTTTGGTTTCAATGTGATAGCCATACACTCATGATTCGTCACCAATTATGACCTTTTTGAGAAAATCTGGATCGTCGTTGGCGATGTTCAGCAGCTCCTGAGCGATGTCGTTTTTGCTAAAAATTTAGCAATTTGGAACAATCTTCGCTACCGCACGTTTCATGCCTAAAACATCCGTAAAAATTGCTTGGCATGAGCCGAACGATATGCCAACATCATCAGCAACCTCTCTGATATTTTATTTTTATTTATTTATTTATTTATTTATTAGTAGTATTTCAAATACTTTTATATAACATTTCATGTTCATTTTACAGTTTAAATCCATAAACTCTGGTTTAAATTAAATATTTCTTATAAAAAATACAGTTTTTTTTCCTAAATACATTTGGATTTATTTCATTTTTAATATTATTTGGCATCATGTCGTAGAGATTTAATCCCTTATAAAATAGAGATATTTTCATCGTGTTGTTATCTGAAATCTTGAGCGTTCCTTTGGCTATACGGTTGAACCTCTCCTACGTACCTTATTTGTTCAATTAAATAATCAGGTGCATCTGCCATTTTAATTTTTTGAATAAAATTAATTGTGTTTAGCTCTAGTCTTTGTTGTATATTAAGCCATTTAAGTGTATCTAACATATGTTCTATTGGGGTAAATCGTTTGTATTTATTCTTTATTCTGCAGCTTTTGCAATCTTGTTATTTGCTGTTCTGTGCAGCATGTATACAACACAGTTGATCCAAATTCAAAATGCGGTTTGATTATTACATTATAAATATTTATTGCCGTTATAACTGATATTTTATTTCTTATGCGTTTGAAAAAAAAACGATTTCTTTCCAATTTTTTTACATATATATTCAATATGTTCTTTTAATTTTAAGTCTTTGTCTATTAGAAAACCCAAATATTTTATATTATTTACTTTTTCTATTGTTACATAATTTATTTTAAGCGTTAAGTTAGTGTTCATATTTATTTCCATTATTTTAGTCTTATTTTCGTTTAATTTTAATTTGTTCATTTTTAACCATTTATTTATATTGTCTATATCATTCGTTAAGTTATTGTAATGCTTGGTAATTTCATAACAATTTAGACAATTTGACAACAAAAATGACATAGTGAAAGCCAAGTATACCATATTTCTTCCGTGGCCGCTTCTGTGAAAATCAGCGTATCGTCTGCATATAAAACATTTTCGCATTTTTCCAAAACTTTTTCCATATCATTAATATATATAATAAATAAAATCGCACCTAGAATTGAGCCCTGTGGTACTCCAAAATTATTTTCGGTAGCATTTGATAATTTCCCATTAACCCTTGTATATTGCCAGCGTTTAGTTAGATATGACTCAAACCATTATAATAGCGTAGACAGACGACACAGTTAATTTGCATTAACAGTCTTAATTCAAATTAACTCGTGAATTATCCTATCTTAATGCGCATTAAGTTAGACGTAAATACACAAAATCAAACTGAATTTATACTACATTTAGCTATTTCAATATGGCAACATCGTCGAAAATCAATAATATGTTATCAAATTGTTTACTATTCTAAAAGAAGAAGAAGACAATTGTAAAATTAAAATAATAAAAATAGATTTCCACAATTGCCTTTCTCTTATTTCAGAGTGTCCCACTGCGGTCCCCACATGTAGCAACACGTTCAGGTTGATGGTTGCTAGTGCATGAACAAGTTTTGCATTATGAGACAGTTTCAGCAAAAGTAATTTCAGCTTTTTTTTCAAAGAAATACTGTTTTTTCAGCAAATGCCAAACAAATTTTTTCATAATTAAATAGTTGTTTACAAACAAACAGCTGTTACCTAAATGCAGTTTTAATGCAGAAACTGTCGTCTGTCACGGTAAAATCTTAATTCAAATTAGTGAGATTTTAATACGCATTAACTCTGTCGTCTGTCTACGGTATAACTCATTGTCCTGAATTCCGTATTTATATAGTTTTTGTACTAGAATGTCCCTGTCTATTGTTTCTGATAGTGAAATCATTTTCTTCACTGCTTCAATGTTTTCATCGGTTGTTGACGTGCTTGGGCGACCGTCATCGACATCTTCTCGGTCTTCATTATATACCACAATTAAACTTGTGTTCTGCTCATAGTAGACTCGCCAAACGCCCCACCCAGTCAATATTTCAAATGTCCTTGCGCATTTACATAATTTCATTTTTTAGACAAAACTTAATACAGTTTCTTTGATTCATTTTTTCGAATAGTAAAAAATCGAAGAGCTCACCAAAACACGACTAACCTTTTTATCTGTCAAAAACAAACTGACAATCCAAAATGGCTGTTATTAACAACATATATAACAGACATGTGTACCAACATAACAACGAACATACGTAACTTACGAAATTTTAAAATAACTTTTATTTTTTGAGCAGACCTCGTATGTACCATTGTTTACACTTAGAAGTAGCGACTTTACCATACGTATAGGAAAGCATACTTTAGGGTTGTTTGCTATTTGTATTGCTTTTACGGCTTATATATTTTTGTATTAGAAATTTCTATTGTTATTTTACGTTTGCAATTCCCTAATACAAAATAAACAAATCATTTGTCTGTTAATGTGGCAAAACCGAATTAAAGCACTTTTGGGATTTAATATCTAAGCAATAAACAATTTAGTTCGTGTTGAAAAAACAGTACATATTTTTACGGCATCATTTATATTCGAGAATATTAATGAGCTAATAATACTTTTACATGTGCACGAAACAACAACTAACTGAGCATCGTTTGTATTATTTTGTAATTGCACTATTATTTATGTACGGCAGAAAGTAACACAGACTAGACGTAAATAAGTGCCTGTGGCCTTGCAGTGCAACCTTGTTAATGTTTGCCTAGTCTGGTTGAAATGTTGTTATTTGTGACGTGATAAATGAAATTTCAGTTCAATTGCGGCTTTATTTATAGGTAAATTAAATATAATATATGTCTTACAAAGGCACTTTTCTGTTAAGAAAACTGACTTTTCGAAGACAATTTTCTGGTAAGAAAACTGCCTGTTACAAAGACACTTTTTCATTAGGAAAACTGCCTGTTACAAAGACACTTTTTCATTAGGAAAACTGCCTGTTACAAAGGCACTTTTCTCTTAAGAAAACTGTTTTTTTGAAGACACTTTTTACAACACTTTTTAAAAAATCACAATAATTAATCACCCCTATTGTGAATAAAAATTCCACATGAAATTTGTTCCCTTTTATTTTTGTAAACATTGAATATTAATAGGCAAAATGTGAAAAGGGAATTTCATGTGGAATTTTTATTCATGATAGCGGTGAATATTAATCATACGTTTAGGGGTTCAACATTTAATATTTTTTAAATTGCCAGAGTATTTAAAAACTTTTTCAAATCTTTACAAATACTTAAATATGTTTAAACAAGCTTTAATTGAAACTTATTTAAAACCAGTTGGCTTATATTTTCGTCAAAAAAGAAAATAATTTTTGTTTAAAAAAATTTAAATTTTTGTGTTCATCAAAAAACTTTCCTCCTGGACCACGATGTCGAACGATAACGTTCGCTTAGATAAGACTTAAGACACACACTTTTTATCGTATCTATTTTTTTTACTCAATCAAGTTTGTTTATTCCACAGCCAAGTTTGTGTCTTAAGTCTTATCTAAGCGAACGTTATCGTTCGACATCGTGGTTCAGGCGGTTTATCTCACCACACTTGAGTTAAAAAATTTAGTTTACTAAAAAACAAAAAAACTAAAGCAAGGAGCTATAAACTAACAACCTAAAAGAAAAGCTTAAAATCTTGACCACATTTCATTTTATGTTTGTGTTTTAGGAGAAAATTTATGTCAGTTAACAAAAATTTGTCTGAACTATAAAAAGTACTTTATGACTTGTTTATTTACAGCTCATACATATTTTCAAAACATTATCTAAAGAATCCAGGTGCAAAAGTTTCTTAAAATGTGTGTAATAAAAGAAACTTTTAACACATGTTTTGCTTTACACTTATTTTTTGCCCACCCAAAAAACATTTGCTTCAGTTTTAACCTCAGAGTTTAAATATTTAAGATTTGAAATAAAAATAAAACGAATTTGTTTGAAATCATTGATATTTCTTTTATTTCGGCTCGAGTTTATAAATTTAATTTTTCATTAAATTATTTTTACTGAAGGTAGGCATTGTTACATGAAAATTATTATTAAAATTTATTGATAATTTTTCTTTTTTCGAACCTGGGTTGTTGGTTGAATTTACATATGTTTCGAGACACACCACTTTCTCTCATCAGAATTCTTTACGTTCTCACCCTCTGCACCACTGCGGCGCCCGCTAGCCTACAGTCAAACATCAATCCTTTAACCGGTATCACTGGTGGTTCGAAATTTGCTGTAATTATCATTTTTTCATTTTATTTTACATGTTGCCTCCTTTTTCTTCAGTTTTTTCGTATTCATGCCAAGACTTCGTCTCGAAAACCTGAATACATTTTTATTATGTTTGTTGTCTACTTTCGTCGACATTTTAACTGATATCACGCCTCTTTCGAAGACTTTTCTATTAAGAAAACTGTTTTACAAAATACTCTTTTGTATTAAGAAAACGATCACCTTCAGTTAAACTTAATCTAAGATCGAAGAAAGACTGACAACTTAAGCTAAACTAAGACTGAAGAACGACCTAGGATTGAAGATAAATTAAGACTTCACAAATCTCTTTGATTAAAGCTAAATTAATACCGAAGAAAAAGACCTTTAATTAAACCTAAATTAAGACTGAGGAGAGACTGAGGAGAGACTTATGATTGAAGCTAAACTAAGACTGAGGAGAGACTTTTGATTTAAGCTAAACTATGATTGGAAAAAGACCTTTGATTGAAGCTAAACTAAGACTTTATATTAAAGCTATTTTATCATGGACCAGGACATTATTCTGCAAAACAAAGGGGTGAATATAGAAATATATAGAAAACAATTATATCACACAACTACTGTGCTTGCATTAGTTCGGAAATGGTTGCCAGTACCATGAAGTCTCAGCAATGCATGGTTTTGCAAAATCAACAGTTTACAGGACCATCCATAGAGTTGTCAACGTTATTATAATAGTTTTATTTCAAAACACAATGCAGTGCCCCGGATGACGTTAGTGGTATTGCTGAAAAGATTTTTTATAATACTTGGATTCCGTAGTGAGTGTGGTTGCGTAAAGATTATACACATTACTCGAGGAATGGTATGTGGATCGGCATTGAAACCACTCATTGAATGTGATGATGATATGCGGGCCAGACTACACATATTAGAGTGTTAATGTAAGAGTGTTACAGAAATCGGCTGTAAGTCAACAATTTAACAATGGATGGAGTTCATTGTTTTGGGTGATAGTGGTTATGGACTGAAGAACGAGTTGATACCACCAATACGTCGAAATACTATTAACCCTGCTGAAGAGGATTTTAATCGTTGCCAAAAAAAAAAAAAAAAAAAAAAAAACACGGCGCATAATTGAAAATAGTTTTGGCATTCTTAAAGAAAGATTTCAGTATTCTAAATACTTACAATAATTTTATTAAGAAATACCTAATTCACTATTGCCTACGTTCTATATTCCACTACGAAGTGAAACTGAAAACGTTGACAATTCCATAAATAAAATTTTACGGCGTTCTAGAAAATGAGTGCAAATTTTGTACTACGTTGCAGCAAACTGGAAATTATACGAGTATTTTGGTTTTTAAATCATTTTTACTAAAATTAGAAGGCAAACTTAATGAAATATTCACTTCCACTTAATTTTTTTTAATAATATGTAACACTGTAAGTTTTTTTTTTATTTATATTTTGGGTCTCATTTAAAAAAGTTGTATTTAGCAATACAAGGAGAAAAGTGATAAAACAGAAATGCAAAGATGATTAAATGCTTTGTGGAACACTTTGCACAATCACTTTGCAGGAGACCGCAAATACTTAGCAAAGAGAGCAAAGTCTCTGTAGAAATTTTCTTGCTGAAAAATGAGATTTGCAAAGAATATTGTGGAACACTTATCAATTATCTCTTTGCTAAAAATTGATAAGTGCGAAGTGAGAAATTAATAAATTGTTTGTAGAATTTGGCCCAGCAATCAGTGGTAACCTACTCATGCAGAACATTGTGTTGAAACTAGGAACATAGTTTATGAACATTTTCTTTGAATTGTCCTATATCGAAAATGACAGGGAAAACTTTTGCAGGAAGTTTATTTCACATACGGCTAAAGAACGAATTTTAAGTTTAATGTGTAGTGCAACGTGGATTGCAGAAAAACTACAGGTTTAGGGATCAAGTTTCCTAGAACACATGCCATTATAGTTTCGATTTAAGCTGAGACTGAAGAAAGGCCTTTGACTTAAGCTAAACTAAGGCTATTTCAAGATCTAGGATTGAAATATTCTTAATAGTGAAGGTTATTTAAAGAACCTCAATTCCATCTAAAATAAGAATAAAGCTACACTATACAATTAAAGATGCACTAAATTGACTCAAAATAATGGTTTATTCTATGATTTTATGTTTTTTATAGGCAGACCATACCAAAAGTAACTCACTTCCATTATGTAATTTTACATATTCATAATTGTATTTACTTTTACTTAAAACATACATACACTTCCTTACACTTCAACATCATACTATCAGTGACAATGTTGCAGCTAACACAGGCAAAATCCCGCCATTTGATGCTGATTTACCAAATCTTACTCCATATGGTTTTGTTTCCAGTTTAAAGACTTGTGTTACAAAACATCCATTGTCCAGTAAACACTATTAAAAAACACTGAAGCGCTATTAATGTGACTTACATACGAACCAGAATAGCCATCATATAAAAAAGACCATTGTGTATGTAAGTATTACGTCCAACCAACCGACCGACCATACAATTACTATGACTGCTGCTAGAGCTGCTATAGTAGACAGACCAACTCAAGTATAGTGACCAGTTTTATAGACAAAAGTCTGTTAAAGTGCAAATTTGCTTGAAAGATACTGCTGCTGCTCTGCAAATCAACTTGATTACACTATGACTGAGTATTACATTATACTCAGTCAGTTGATGTTTTGACGCCATTCTAATGAGCTATGTGGACACAGGGAAATAGAGACATTACATTAAAATAATCAATAGTTCCACAGCAAAGATACATTTATACACAGGGCATTACAAAGAGAAATAAATGCTGCATAATAATGACGTTGACTGTGATGATAAGAAGGACTTACAATTGCGAATAGTACCAGGACTTTGATAATGACAATAACAATGAGAGTGTATGGTATTAAAACCACCCATTGTGTTGTTTACAACTATTTGTTAAATAAATTAAATAATAAAACTTGCAAATACACACACATTAACACTCTCGACTTTACAGCATCACGTAGCAAAATAAGCAAAATAACCCCTTTCAACCCCGAGTTTAAGAGTGTGTTTGATTAATGAGGAAGCGGAAGTGTGAGCATTACATAAATATGTCTTCTACATATGTATGTATGTGTTCTGTTGTGTTCATATTTGTCGTTGTAGATCACAACGTATGCGTTCTGTTTATTAAAATTATAAAAACTAAAAATTAATTACACTCACACATGGAAATGCAGATTTTATGATGACAGTGTGAGACAGTAAGTTTAATATTTAATATTAAAATGTTTTTAGTTAGAAAAACTAACAAAGAGTGTTTTGTGTGTAGGAGACGAATCACACAGCCATGAGTATATTTCCAGGAATTTGAATTATTATACACTCAGCACCTGATGCTAAGAGCACGAGTTTATAAAAGCTGGTTGATTTCAAATTTCTTCTGGCGCATATTTTAGATCGTAGGTCTTTATATCGTCTTAATTTAGCTTCATTTGCAGTATCACCAGAACCAGATGAAATCCTGCCGCGATGCTGTGGTGTGCAAAGGATTTCATTATTCACTGGTTCTACGGAATCTACAGACTATCAGCCTTATCGTGAATAAAATGTGAAATTGTTGTACCCATAAAATTTTCATTCCCCAAGAAGGGGAATTATCTGTCGTGTATTTTATGGGAACGTCTGTTCCCGCTATCAATTCGTAGTAAATGAAAAATAAGAAAGAATAATAAATGAATATAGAATAAAACATTAAGACCTTATAAATGAAATGAAAAAAATAAACAAATTCAAGGTTTACAATCAATAAATATAAATTTTTAGTGCAATTAAAAAAATTCTTAAGTAGCAAAAAGTGGTGTTTTTAAATATTATAGTTTAAAGACAGAAAATGTTTAGAATTGGTAAAACACTTTTGTGGGGTGTCTTGTACTTTATTTGTTGATCTTAAAAATAATTTAAATATTCAATAAAAATATAAATTACTTACATTTTTATCCAGTTCCCTAGAGAAAACAATGTGAACAAACGAACACGAAAAATGGAAAAATCCGTTTTCAAAAAGTCGTTCACGATAAGGCAAATTGTTTTATTTTTGTACATATTAATCTCCTTTGAATTACATTTTAGAAAAACGCAATACATTTTAGGGAAACAATTCTTCATGATTGCAGTTTTGGGAAAAGGGAATATATTTCGGTACTCAGAATTTAAAACTCACTAAAGCCAAAAAATTCATACAATTTCAATTATTTTCATTGAATGCTTTCAAAAAACTTTAATTTACAGATTAAAAAATATACTCATGTATCAATTTTTTATGTAAAAATCTACACAAAAATTCACAAAACTTTATTTGCTAAAACAAGGAAATATTTTAACGTCACTTTAAAGTACGTATGCAGCTGCTTTAACCCTAGGAGGTATAACCAGGTCTGTGCAGACTTTTTGCATATAAAAGTGTGTATAACTTTTTTGTTTTTCATGTTAGAAAAAAAAGCCGCCCATGTAATCCTGCAGAAAAAACCTCCGAACATAATGAGCAAAAAATCAGAGCGATTGGTGATCCGGGTTAGGAATAATCCGGGTTTACAAATAATTAGCGCTAAATGGTATAACCAGGTCTGTGCAGACCTTCATATGATTTGTATGGAAATGCATAGTCAGTTGTCCTAAAAGTGTCTATAAATGCATTTTATGCTAGGAAACCCACAAAACGAATAATTAAAACGCATTTTTTGTACATCTTAGGTAGATATTAACGCTATTTTATTATTTACAAATCCGTTTTTGAGTGGTTTTGGTTTTGAGTTTTCGTTTTGAGTATGTAGAGTATGTAGAGAAATTTACGCTTTTATTGGCCTTACTTTGTTTGCCAGCGTATTCGGGTCAAACGGTCAACCTAGTCATGAGTTGTGGGGACATAATGGAAACCCTATATACAGGGCGACGATGTCTGCTGTGCGATATAAACTTATTTTAAAGTATATTCGATTTGATGACGGTACCACGAGATCCACTCGACTTGCAGAAAGCAAAACGGCCGCCTTCGATGACATCTGGAACATGCTCATGTACAAATTAGAACGTCGATATGTTCCGGATTCCCAAATAACTATGGATGAGCAATTGTTTCCGTACCGAGGCCGCACGCGCTTCACCCAATATATTCCATCAAAACCAGTCAAATACGGCATAAACATCTGGTGGGCGTGCGATGCGAACTCAAATTATCCAGCACGCGCGGCCAACCTTGGCGGAAACGTTCTTCTCAAAATATATTCAGATAACTTTTTCTCATCATACGATCTGGCCACGGCTTTGATGACAAAACGGTTGGCTTATGTAGGCACAATAAGAAAAAACAAGGCCTGCATACCGAAGGAAATGTTGGACCCTAAAATAGAGGTGTTAAGCACATTATTTGGTTACAACAACAATGTCGCACTATGCTTATATGTGCCAAAAAAGAAAAAAAGTATTGGTTCTCATCTCCACGGAACACTATAATTCCACCGTCAACTCATCAAAACCAACGCAGAAACCGTTCCAAATATTGGACTATAATATATATAAAGCCTTTATTTTAATTATTTTACTTCGGTGGCGTTTCAATACTAAGGTTTCTATTCGAAGGACACCATGGACCAGATAGTTGCTGGTTACACCTACAAAATGGGGCATATAAAACGAAATGATCCTTATGGAATTGGCCGAACAGCTGGGATCAGCATGGAAGAAAGGGCAACAAACCCAATTGTAAGAGGCATGCAACATGTGAAACAGTCCATGGCGTTATAAAAAACAGCGAAAAATACGCTTTCATTACATGCATTGCAAAAAGCCTGTAGCCAACAACACTCACATGCCAGGTACTCCTGCCTTGAATGCCGTACATAAAATGTATTGTTTTACATATGAGTAATCAGATAGCGTTAATAGCTACCTAAGATGTATAAAAATGCGTTTTAATTATTCGTTTTGTGGTTTTCCTAGCATAAAATGCATTTATAGACACTTTTAGGACAACTGACAAATCCTATGTAGGTCTGCACAGACCTGGTTATACCATTTAGCGACCAAAAACCCTTATACATCCGAGGGTTAAATTATTTGATGTTATCATTGCTTTTCCAGACGTATGTATGTCAGTGATGGAAAATTCAATACTATTGTATTATTTTTAGTACTTTTTCACAACAAAAATACATCATATTTAGTACTTTTTGTTTGTTTGACAACATTGGCTTCAAAACAAGAACATAATGAATCCACAAATTTGTTATTCATGTTATTTATTTGATCTGGGAGAAGCTAATATACAAAAGTAAACAGATGTATAAAGAATTAAAGTTGTTTGTGGTACTATTTTGATAATTTTTTTAAATTTCTTATGTTTCGTACATTTTTGTAATTCTCATTTCTTGTTTGAGATTTTTTGTGTATCATATGAGTTTGAAAACTTTAAACATATTGATGAACGATCTATTAATGATATTGCATTTGCACTAACAAAATGCAGGCATGCATATGTTTATTATCTTAAGCCACAACAAATAAACATTTTTGAAACATATTTTTACATAAAAATGAATTAATTTTTAGTTTGTTGTTATAATAGTTTTTTTTTATTAAACCGAATTAATTTTATTTTTGAATTATTCTTAAATGGATTTTTAATTTTATTTTTGAATAAAAATATATGTTTCCTAAAAAGTACCAAAATGTTGAAAAAAATACTCTTTTTGTTGACGGTCAGTACCATTTCAATTTTTCATTTTTCCATCACTGATGTATGTTAAGCTAAAAGCATAATACTTTAATGAATTTTTCTTAACAGTTTTCAGTTTTTTTGCATGAGGCTGAAAGTATTTTAGTCAGATTTTTATTTCTAACAAATTTTGAACCGCGATGAATTGTAAACCGTAGGAAAATTTTTAAATCTAAAACAGTGAATAAATTTCAAAATAGCATTTAAGTGATACGCACAGGAATACAAAGAAATATCAGGTGGATATTTTTTAAAATTTCCGTGAGATAAAAGTCGTTGTTTTAAAACTTTAATCCAATTTCTGTGTGAACTTTTTTAATGACGCGAAAAAACTTTTCATATTTTTTTGATTATTAACTTTTTATGTTTTATACGAGTCGGCTATACTATGCCGTTTTTGATATTCGCAAAAAGTGTTCAAAAGTTATAGCCCTATTGTATATATTTAACAAATATTTTAACGTTAACCTCTAAAAACATTTGAGCTCTTAATCACACCATTATCAACATCTTAAAGTGAAATAAAATAAACAAATCCATTTAAAACTTTACAGTTTAAAAGTTCATCAAATATAAACACAAAGATTAATACAGCATCATTAGAAATTAAACGAAAAATGAAAATAATTACAACAATTTTATTATATAGATTACAATTGTTTAATTGCTGCATCAGCACAATGAAGAATTAATTATCAAGCAAATATATTCATACCAATAGCCCGATAGACAAACAAAGGAGAATACTTCAATGATACTTTGGCCAAGAATAATATTACTTACAAGTCAAGTACTATTTGTAATGACAATAAAATAAATGCAAATAAATATTGTCGATTGCAATATAAAAATAAATTTAACTGAAGAGTACTTGTTGGTTGATTATAAGATTTAAATTGAAACTTTTATTAAAAAGTTAAAATAAAGAAAATGTTAAAAATCTTCCTATTTCATTAGTTCGGCTTGAGGTCCCTTTTATTAAAAATATAAAAACTCTTGTTCGTTTTTATTTTTATTATATTTTATTTATTTATTTCCAATATTTCGACCAACTTTGTTGATCATCTTCAGGGAAGAAATATAATCTAAAAAACATAATTATTATAATTGTAACAATTTTCTTAAAATTATATTAACAAACAATTTACTTAATGTTTAATACAGTGTTGTCCGATGTTAATATTTTAAGTTTCTTTCACTGACTGTTAGCTTTTTTGTTTATTATTATTTTTGTATTTGTTTATTGTATGTCTATATATGTGAGCGCAATTATCAGTGTCTGTTTTGTAGTTCATTCTCTTTTCAATTGGAGTATTAATTATATGTAACATCTCCTGCACAGGGCTGTCAGATATGGCGATTTCTCGCCAAACGTGGCGATTTTGAAACGTGTTTGGCGTCGAGATTTTCCGTTTGGCGACATGGCGACTTTTTGGCGATTTTTGATATCACTGGCGATTTTCTTGGCGATTTTCACCAAAACATCTATAATAAATTATGTGATGAAAAAAATCGTCTTTTTTTGGTTTTTATAAATCCAATTGTCAACGAAATGAATCTGAATTTGGAATTTCAATCGGACAGCATGGATGCAGGAAGCATGCATGAAAAAATGTATTGTACACTTCTTATGTTTTCAACAAAAGTTTTCAAACCTTCTGTTTTATATAATACTGAAAACAATGAAAATTTTTTCAATGATTTACATGCAGCTATTGATTCTTCAAATTCATTTTTGCCTCTAAATTCAATTGATTTTGGAGCAGAGTTTGAAACAGAATTAAGAAATGCGAAATTGAGCGAAGTAGAAATAATCGTAATTAAAGAAAACTGTTTTGTGTATTTAAAAAAACTTTTAAAAGAGATGATAAGCAGATTACCAGAAAATATGAACTTTTTTAAAGCTTTTGGATAATTTTCTATTTCAAAGTGTGCGAATACATTATCTCAAACTAAATTTGGCGTTGTTCAAGGAACATTAAGACCATTTATGGATCCAAATGTAGCAATAGGCGTGTATGAAACTCAATAGGGAAAACTTCCGTTCATAAATTGAAATAATTATTTTAATAACGAAATTCCAACAAATTTACTTGAATTTTGGCCAAAAGTGTTTGATTATCACGATACAGCAGGTACGTACCATTTTAAGGAAATATCTTTGGCCGTTCTTACTATATTGATAGTTCCAACCAGTAATGTCTGCGTTGAAAGGGTCTTTTCAATAATGAATTGTGCAAAAACTCGACTAAGTAATAAAATTCAATATGAGCTTTTAGACGCTCTATTGAGAATAATAATAATAATCATGTGAACGTAAACAAATTATGCTGCAATTCGTTTACACTGACTAATGAAATGATAAAAAAATTCAACTCAACTATGTATGAAAGTCAAGACTCTAGTAATGAAATCGCTGAGAATGAAGTTTACGAACTTTTAGACTTATCTACTTAATTTTACTTTTTTTTTTAAATATGATCTCCATTTTTATGTAATTTAAAACTCTCTTTACAAAGTTTTAAAATTTTTTAAATAGTAAAAAATACAAAAACGGATACAAATGTGTATATGTTTTACTAAAATATTGTTTAATAAGTAACAATTAATGTATTAAATAAAAAAAAATTTAACAAAAACTAAAAAAAAATTATTTTTGGCGATTTTTTTGGTTTTTTCTCAATTTTTGGCGATTTTTGACTTAAAAATTGAACTAGATTTTTTTGTGTAAACAAAATTTATTTCTTTTAAATAATAAAAAAATAAAAACTGAACAAAATCGGATTTTGGCGAGTTTTGGCGAATTTTGGCGATTTTTTACATCCGTTTTGGCGACGGAGCTCAAAAAAATCTGACAACCCTGCTCCTGCATATATCGTTTACTAGTATTATTCTCTTCCACAATTACTCTTACATTATCAAAGTTTGGTCGATGTCCAGTTGTTGCACAATGGGCAGCAAGTGCTGTTTTTTGTGAAAGTGGTTTGTCATTTGATTTTAGGTCCGATTTATGTGATGACAATCTAGTTTTTAATTTTGTCTTCGTTGTACGTACGTATATTTTTGGACATATATCAGTATCGTCGCCGTCACATTTAATTTGGTATACTAGATTTGATTTTTCTAGTTTGTCCAATTTAGATTTCATGTTGTTGAATAATTTTGCTGTCGTATTACCCGTTTTCATTGCTAATATGTATTTTTCCTTGTCATATATATCAGAGTACTTCATCCTTTCTGATAATCCAGGTATATATTCCCTGAAGATGATCAACAAAGTTGGTCGAAATATTGGAAATAAATAAATAAAATATAATAAAAATTAAAAACGAACAAGAGTTTTTATATTTTTAATAAAAGGGACCTCAAGCCGAACTAATGAAATAGGAAGATTTTTAACAATATAAAAGGTCTACATAGCACATAAAAAACAATCAATAAAGAAAATGTTTTACCATTCTTTTATCAATTATTAAATAATACAATGCTATTGAATATTAATTTGATATTAAATCAGAGGTCGGCATCCTATAGCACAATTGTGCAGAGAGCGCTTTACACATACGCTTAATCTCTTTCATTCAGTCGTCATTGAGACAGCAATGTGTGCACATGCGTCGGATGCTTTTATATTTTTTTCAGAAATACTTCCCAACAAACATTTTAAATTAATAATAAATTACGAAAAATATTTTATGATTGATAATGCATTTGGTAACATGCATGTAATCAGCTTTTGAAGTATTAGAAGTTCCGTTTATATATCAATCTCGTTGTTAATTTCTTATATGTTACGGAAAATATATTGCGAGTGTATGTTTTTTTGTATAATTTATATAATTATGTTTATGTTTGCTGGGTAGTTCGCTCACACACACATTGCCTACCTCTGTATTAAATCTATTATTCTATGTCCTTAGGAGCGTATAATTTAAAATAATTAAAATAATATGACACTCATACGCAACATATTACAGCACAAATGACACAACAAAATATCTAGAAAATCAAACAGATTTTTACTCAATGATTGATTTTTATTTTCTTGATTTTCTTAGCATAGTTTCATCAAAACTTATATACAACAATTTACTTGGCAGCTAGGTACTACCTTAATGTTCAGGCAGCTTTTGACAGCTACAGCTTTCTTAAAACTTGCGCCGTTTAATGTAGTTTTCTTCATTGTAGCTGTTGTTATAAAAACTTTAGACCAGTTTAGGTAGGGCAAAGAATATTGAATCGGATTTATAGAATTCTTGATCATCATTGTCTTCATCCTCAACATTTTCCTCATCTTCATCACTACTGTCTTCTTCATTATTATCTGCATTACCATCATTGTCATTTAGATTATCATCATCACCTTTGGCATTATCGTCATCATTTGTATCTATATCATCTTCATCAAATACTTTATCATCGTTTTCATCATCATCGTCTCCACTTTCGTCAGTACTACCCTCTTCTGTTTCATCATCGTCCACATCATCAGCCATTTCCTGTTTATTTAAAGTCACAGACCCAACTCCATTAATAAAATCAACTTCTTCATTCTCATCCCCATTCACAGGAGCTGACTTGACAACATTCACCGCCAAGAATAAAGCGAATTATAAAATTAAAATAAAACGCATGTTTAACTTCAGCAATAGAACTAATTAATGTTTTAACAAAAACCTATTGCTGTATTCATAAAAAATAAAGTAGGTTTGAAGTGTGCTTTTAGACAAAATTTTCATACAAAATTTTCTTAAAGTACATTTAAAGGCTACTTTAATTTTTTCTGAATAAGACTGTTGGTCTTAATAAACTTTATTTCATAGAAATATCAACATACAACATATTTATTTGTGGTGAATATTTTATAATAAATTTCCAAAGTTTTGAGCTTAATTTTTAAATTAAAAAACTTGTTTTAAAGGTCAAAGGTTACTTAAGTTTTGATAATTTTTTTTACACAAAATTAGCTTAATGTGTTTATGTAATTTCTCAGTGACATTATGTTGTTTTTTTTTAGAAAATATCCTTAAATATCCTACACAAACATTAGGTTTAATGAAATTGTCAGAAACTTTACAGAAAGTTTATCATTTATGGAAGTTATCTAAACAGTATAATGTGTGTGAAGTTAAATTCGAATTTGAGTAGCAAAGACAAAAACCACATTTGCTAACATTGATAATGTTACAGTCAACAGACCACTGTTAAGCACTTAACAGTCAAATTTACTTGTATTTTGCAAAATGTAGCTTTTAGTGGGATACGTGTGCAACTCGATATTTGTCCAAATTCGTCTAGAGAATTTCATCCTAAAAGTTAATTTTTCCAAAAATACATTTTTTTCAAATTCGATTTATTCAAATTCCAAAATTATTTCAGAAATTCGACTAATGTAGTCTCATTTAGGACCCTTTGGACTACCCTTCCTATATAGTGGGATACGTGTGCAACTCGATATTTGTCCAAATTCGTCTAGAGAATTTCATCCTAAAAGCTACATTTTGCAAAATACAAGTAAATTTGACTGTTAAGTGCTTAACAGTGGTCTGTTGACTGTAACATTATCAATGTTAGCAAATGTGGTTTTTGTCTTTGCTACTCAAATTCGAATTTAACTTCACACACATAACAGTATAATATAAATCAATTTTATATATGTATGTAATTTGTCATAATTTGTTAAACATTTTTCTCTCTGGATATTATTTCAAAACTGAAAGACAATTATGTTTAAACATCTGGAATATTGTGTGGGAGAGTTTAAGGAGGAAATAAAATAATTATCTCCACATTCATGTAATTCTTTGTGCACAAGTTTGTAATAAGTTGTCAAACAATATGCTACAAACAAACAAACAAATAAACATGTGTAATTTGCAAGTACAAATGTAATTTTGTTTTCCCGATGTAATTTTTATATTTTCTATTTCATTTTTTATAATTCCCCACAAAGTTTGTTGTTCATAGACGGCTAGTGGGTTTGTGTGAAGTGTGTGTGTGTGAGGTTAAGAATGTTTATTTAAGTCTGCTGTGATACGTTCGTTGGTGTTTTGATAAATGTGGAATAGAAATAAATCATATAAATACATAGATAGATGTAGGAAAATATATAGTGGGGCATAAAAGTAATACTACAGAGTATCTAGGTTATTTAATAAAAGTACAACAAGTGTCTAAAAACCTTATGTCACTATATTTTTAATGCATTGTTCAAGTTTTGGTAAACAGTACAAATATAATGTAATAGAAAAATTTACCAAATGCAAAGAGTTCAGCAGTATTAAGATAAATGGCAAACTGTCAAACATTTTACTAAAGTTATCGATAAAAAATGAAGTTATGTCAAAAAAAAAAAAATGTAAAATTGTTCAACTTAAAATTGACATTTCAAGCTTGAAATATTAAAAGTGTTGCTGAATCAGCGGTTTATGGGCAAATTTGTCGATTAACCGTTTTTTGTTTGTTTTGTTTTTCTGTTTCTCATACACAAAAAGTTGACAACATTATATATACAAAACCATAACAAAAGAAAAAAACTAAAAGGCTTTTTTGTTTACATTTTTTATAGTTTGCTTTTTCTAACATTTTCTGTTTCTTTCTATCAATTCAATGAACAAAAAATGTAGTCTCATAAGGGCTTAAAGTACGTTAGCTAGTTTTTAGCTGAAAATTTCAGACTTTTTCATAAAATACAATCTTTTTTTAAATCTATAGAATAATATATATAATTCAATATTTAAAAATTATTTTGTGAATGTGACTTTGGTCGTAGGTTGTATTTTGTTTTATTAAAATTATTTCAATATTTAAATTAATTTGTTATTTCATTTTTTTTAGTTTATTATTGGGCTGGCAGCCGACTTTGATATTAGTCAGCATGGCGGATGGGCTTAGGAACTGTCTAGCGATTTCCATCTTTATACACAGAGAAAAAATATATTTGTACATGTTTACCACAACAATGTCAACATTTTCACAAGTTTTTCAACAATGCTATGGTCACTGTAATTACTTATATGATTGCAGTAACCACAATATGGTTAAGTTACAATTCAGATAATTACTACAATCATATATACGATGATGAATCCACAATCTTTAATCTTTCATCATAAAACTGATCACCATAAACAGTACATAATTGCTTTAATCATGTGAATGATAACTTAACCATATCATATATAAATAATAACAGTGACCATAATATTTTAAAAAAATTTTGAAATAGTTGTGGTAAATATGCCCAACTATATTTTTTCTATGCGTGCAGCTAGACTTCGTTCATCAATCGTTTCTTCTACTGTATTTGTGATTCATTAGTTTGTTTGTTAGCTAACCTAAGAAAAGTCGATGTAACGGATTCTAATATATATTTATTTTGGGAACAAAACTCACTCCCCACCAACGAGCACAGCTGTAATTATAGGTAGCACCGTTCTCAATATGATACACTCAATTGTATAATCGTTACAATTTCCTGTAAATGTTGACCATGGATACGTCTCATGTCAACAGATAAAGGGAATTTGGAAAACAAAAGGAAATAAATCTGTAATTTCTAAACATTAAGTCTATTTGCAACAAAATTTCACATGCCTAAAGAGAAAGTCTGGTCGGTTTTAAGGCTTGAACTTTATAAACCCACCAAGAGCGGAGCCAGAGATCCCCTAAGTTGAGCACCTCCGTTATGTAAGAAATTAAAAACGTTACCAATTCTTCGTTTGTGATTCGATTACAAAGATTATATTATATCTGAAATCGACTAGTGGAGTATTAAAAAAACTTCCTCGTGTGTTTTATCTCTTATAGTTTACAAGATAAACGCATATCAAAATTAAACTTTTAACTTTTGTAGTCAGCCTAGTCTGCTTTATTGCTAATAGCGGATTCAAATTTTAACAGATTGTTCTCAACTTTATTGTTTTGCATTAACAACACTTTGATAAACCCAGTAAACAAACAAATGTTTAAAAATCATCACAGTCAGAAGTTACATTTCGATGGCTTAATATCAAAAGGGCCTAACTCAATTTTTTTACTGAGGGGACTAGGGTCATTCGAAGTACATATAGCTATTTTTATATAAAATTCAACTTTAACAGCAAATGTTCTCAAATAGCATAGTCGTTACTTAAAAATAATAACTGTTATTATATGGTCCAATATGTTCTTAATTATTCTGCAAAGGGTTTCGATAACCCCTGGTATAGTCTTTAAAAAAAATCTGGAAATCTTTCAAAACTTTTTTGGGAATTGTGGGGCATCTTATAGACAATTTTACATTTTATTTTTTTTTTAATTTTTGGATTTTTGCACCAAAATGTTAAAATGTAAAATTTTTTAAAAAAACTTGTAATAAATACATTTTTTAATTTAAGTGTAAGCATTTCTTTCGCAAAAAACCCAAAGGTTCCAAAAAATGCTGCTATAAATTTATAATTTGTCAAAAGTTTTATATATTTTTAGTAAATAGACATAAAATTTCCTATCCAGTGATATATAATACGAGTATGTCTTTCTTGTCTTTTCCACGTATCAAATTATTAAAGAATTTATTAACAACTCATATGTTTTAAAATGTTGTGAATAGGGAAGTTATGTTAAAGTATGGATCTAGATGCTGTCCATATAGACCTAAAACGTCAAGCTATATTTTCAATTTATAATGTCTGTAAACTTTCGCCTTTTACTGTATATTTACATGTGAACACAACTAACATTACAAATATTTGTTGTTAAACAAATAATCATTATTACTCTTAACAGCATGAGCTTAAGAGGGATAAAAAACATAAAAAACAATCAGGATATTTAAGAAATATATTACAATTCTCATAAGCTTAGGACGAAAGGATCTCTAAAAGTTAAATGTGGTAAGAAATTATAAACCGATAATTATAGGCAAGTTTCTGAAACATGAAAATTAAAAAAAATGAAATGAAAAAACCCGGTCTTTTAAATTTTTAAACAAATACAAAATTAATGCAGTTTAAATTAAAACTTACATTGTTGATCAATAATGTTAAGACACAGTTAAAGTTTGGCAGACAGCACAGAATTGGACAGTAGATAACAGGAAACGTGTAATCTGGTGAGATGAATCCAAATTTAATCGCTTTCTCTGCGAAAGTAAACAATATTGTTGGCGCCAAACAGAACATATAATTCAAAGGCACCATGTAAAGGAAATAATAAAACAGGGTGGAAGGAATAGAATGAAAAAGGAGGGGGGGGGGGGTTGCTTTATATGGTGGCACAATAAAATCATGAAAAAAAGAAGACTATTTGCATATTTTGTAAATTCATCAACTTACAGACAGTTGGGGCAATACCGATTAGCTCCAACCCCTATTAATATGTAAGAAAAGATAAAAGAGGAAATTACAATTAATTTCCTTTTATTAAAATCCGTGTTTTTTGTTTTGATGGATCTTATCACAGTGGTGACGTCTAAAGCTATGTATAGATGATTGTCAGATCATACAATGTTGTCAGATCTAGCAATGTGCTAGCAATGTACTGACATTGAAAAATTGTTAGCAAAAGGTAAATTGTTAATGCTTTTTCTTACAACGTTCGAAGACAAAAATTGTAAGTTCACACGATTGTTAAACCGTCTGTACGAAGTTTTATAGGAGACAGCGAAGGATTCTGAAGTTATTTTTTTTATATAATGATCCAAAGTTATAGTTAAAGTGGTGGCAAAAGGGGTGTTTTTTACACCACAACATTGTTTGACGTTGCCCAGTGGGGACATTTGGAAAAAAAGAAATAAATCTGTAATTTCTTAACGATAAGTCCTTTTGCAATAGAATTTCACCTCATGAATTTGGACCTCAAAAACTCAAAACCTGGGACGTTCCCAGAAATCCCCAAAATCACTTTTCAGAACATTTAGCGATATACTTTAATACACAATAAATTAGGTAACAAGCAGTAATATTGAAATTGATTCAAAAATAAGAATTGGAATCGTTTTTAATTTTTCACATACCCGAGGCGCTCCACTTAGGCGATCTCTGTCTCCTCTGGGATATGCTTTACTTCAGAACAGATCTTTAAAAGATGAGTAGTTCTTTTGGCGCAGAATGCATATACTGCCTTTGAATAAATTTATATTGTACAATTCAAAATAAGAGCTAAATTTTTGGGGAAATCCTGCAATTTTAAGTTAAAGATTTAAGAGATCCGCGTAGAATGTAATTACTGACTGATTTTTGTCTACTTATACAAGAACCACTGAACCCCAAATAAAACCGGCTGCCTCAAACTCTTACCTTAAAGATACGGTCACACTTGGCAAATATTTGCCGACAAAGACGTAACCACTAAATAAAATATATTTGAACTTGTTTATTTATTTAAAAAAAAAACTTTGTTTAGGAAAGGACACAACAAATATTTAGATTTATTTTATTTGATGCTGTTTGATCTTGTAGGAGTAAACAACGTCAAACAAATTTGTGCTACAGTATTTATCGCTTATATGCACGTCGGTTATTTGCATTTAACGTTTATATGCATCCCAACATGAGTAATTTTCTATTCGTAATTAATATAACCGATTTTTATACATGCATTTCTCGCTTATAAGCACGAAAAGTCGTGCAAAATTTGAAATGCATATAAGCGATAAATACTGTATAACAAGAGGTTAAGCTTTATTGAGTAAATATTTGCCAAGTGTGACCGTACATTAACTCACATCACCTTACATTACAAATTTCATATAAAATTTTATTATGACACTCGTATACACTGTCGGACAAAATAAAGTGCGGTTTTGTAACCTTCTTCATTCCTTTTTGAGATTTTTCTTCTACATGTATTTGTGGAGACACTTTGTTTGTTGGAGTATCTGAATTATTTACATAAACTTTGCAATTTTTTAAAGTCGCTCACTTATATTTATGATGCAAATACATATATAGAGAAAAGCACAAGAAATCTTCGCGACATAATAAAGTGCGGTTTTCTGTTTACCTTAAAATAAGAGTTGTATCCCTGATTTTTTTTTTTTTTTTAAATTTGTGCTGATTTAAAAAAATAATAAATTACAGTAAAGTACTTATTTATTTAATATAATATTACTTAAATATAAACAAAATAAGGCAAGAACAAAACTTTTTCGAAATGAGGACTTTAACTGAAAAGGAAAAATATTTGTTAATACTAGATCGTGAAAATGTGATGAAACAAAAGCCTAAAGAACTTATGTGGCAGAAAACGTAAGACCACGCAGCTAGACGATCATCATATTGCAATTCTAGCAAAAAGAAATTCTTTTACGATAGCATATAAAGGAAAAACTTGAATTATATATTTCGAATCAAACTGTACAAAGAAGACTAAACGAAAGCGGTCTAAAAAGTACGTTCGCTAAGAAAAAGCCTCTTCTAAGGGCTGCAACTATAAAAAAGCGTTTAGACTTTGCAAAGAAGTACATAAATATTAGCTAAAATAGTAACGGAATTAAAAATAAAACTATAATTTATAATTTTTACAAAATAATAAATACATGTTTTAATCAACAAACAGGAAATATTTAAGCGCACTTAATTTTGTCCATTAAGAAAAACTTGTTGTATAATTAAATTTAACAAAACCAATGGGTGTAATTATCCACAAAACTTTATTTTCAAATAAAAAATCTTTTTGTGAAACATTATTTTTAAACCATATATGTACAATAAATACAGTACAGTGTACATGGACAAATATGAAGTAGAAAATAAAAATAAATGAAAACTATTAAAAACCTGAGAAACTTACAATATATTTGAAAAGTAAAAACCAGTAGTAGTGCAGTTTGAAACTAAATTCAATTGATAGTATAAGCTGCATACGAGTACATTTTTTTACATTACTTTAAGGCTTAGAGTGCATATCTTTTTTTCTTTAATAACAATGCTTGTTTCCTGAAACCAATTACCGCGTAACAACAGAATTAGGTGTATTGAATAAGAAATATGTACGTATAATTATTTGTTTCGGAGGTTGAGAAATGTAAGCAGCAGACAATAATTTGCTAACAATTTTGCCCCCAAGCGTTGATTGTGAACGATGTTTTTCGTCAGCGTTTTATATTGGTAACAAAATTAAATTAAAATTCTCTTTACTTTAGATGCCTTAATATTTTAAGAAGCTTTTTTATGATAGAACGATAATATTTTATTGCTTTTAAATTGATGTAGAAATTAAAGGCGAAAAGATGTCATTTTTGTTTTGTCTTTCTAGTGTTCAATGTAATTTTTTTATATTTTTAAATTATTAATGGTTTATAAAATTGTGTTTACAAAATATCAAATTTGCTTTATAAGCTTTTAGTAAATTTAAAAATTATAGCTATAAGAACAGAAAATGTTTGTTTCCAAACATACATGCATACTTATATGTAGTTACGAGAGCGGTTCGGAAACTTGTTAGCCTAGCACAGAAAGAGATTAGTTAGTTTTTCAAAAACATTTTTATTTTTCAATATAATCTCCTCCGAAAACTTCAATACACTTAGTCCAACGCTTATCTAGCAATTCTATTCCCTGATTAAAATAGTTTTTAGTCTCAAGGCCTTGAAAATAGTTTTCTACAACTGTAATTGCAGCTTCATTTGAGGTGAAATGATTGCCAGCTAGGATTTTTTTTTTAGATTTGGGAACAGCTAAATCAGGAGATTTTAGTTATTGTTAAAACACTCTTGTGCGCTGCTGTGTTGTCTTGATGAAAACTTATTTTTTTGTGTTGTTTTTCTCAAATTTTAATTGATCCAAAATGTTGCAATAGTACTTTGAATTTATTGTTTTACCCTTTTGCAGATATTGAATCAATAAAATACCTTTGAAGTCCCAAAAAACCCGTTGCGTAACCTTACCAGCCGATTGAATTGTATATACCTTCTTTGGGGCACCCATTGCTTGGATTGTTATTTTGTCCCTGGAGTATAGTGGTGGATTTATGTCTCATCCATATACATACCGCGCTTTCTGTTCTAAGTGAAGTTTGCAAACCGCCCTCGTAATATAAGTTACTTTTTTGAAATGAATAGTTTTAATTAGAAAAAAACTAATTTGTTTTAATAAAAAACAAAAATCACAAAAATACCAAAAATAACAAAATCCCGAAAAATCCCATGATCCCGGGATTTACATTTTTAAAATCCTGGGATTTGAAAATCCAGTCACGTTTGGCATCCCTAGTTAATAGGATTGTTTTTCTTCTTTTCAGAGTCGTTCCACTATTTTCGATAGATGGTAAATTATAAGCTGTGGATTATGTAGAAATATTGCAAAATCAAACCAAAAGAAATGCCATTCCTATGGAATTCATGCAGGGCAATGATCCCAACCACACAACCAAACTCATTAAATCTTGGTTTAAGCACAGCAAAGTCCTTGTTATGGAGTAGATGTCACAATTAACGGACTTAAACTTTACTGAATGCTTTCGGTGGTTTCTGAGAAAGATGTTAAGGGGATATAAACCATAAAACAATAACCATTATGTTTCTTAAGGTACGGTCACACTTGGCAAATATTTGACGAAAAAGACATAACCACTAAATAAAATATATTTGAACCCGTTTACATATTTATTAAAAAAAAACTTTCGTTTATTTAGGCCAAATCACAACAAATATTTAGTTTTAATTTATTTGATGCTGTTTGTTCTAGCAAAACTCTTGTAAGAGTAAAAAACGTCAAACATATTTGTGCTAAAACAAGTGTTAACGCTTTTTGAAATAAATATTTGCCAAGTGTGACTGTGTACTGAATACTCTGATTTCATATGCTTTTGTACTATGGCCTTCTGCTTGAGAAGAAAACATCTTCTGTCTGTCAAACCTAATATTATTTAGTTCATTTGAACAACTACTAATGCCAAAACAAACAAATCTTTTACTAGGATGCCTTTTTTCGTCCTTAGCCAAATAACTATATGCATAATGTTTATGTCAAACACATGTTAAACAACATTCTTAGTCAATTAAGTCATGTACTCGTTAACACACGTTTACAACAATATTTGTATTGTTTTTTTTTCATATCTTTGGGTTTCATTTGCCTGAGAAGCCAACAGGAAATAAATATTTTAACCCTGCAGATTTGAAGGTAGCATTTGTCTACATTGGTAATAAAATAAGTATAAATGTATATCAAGATAAAATGGACCGGGTTCTTTTGCTCATGTTAAGTACTGCAGAGAGTGTCACCAGCAAAATTCGTATTTAGTAAATAGCAATAAATTTTTAAAAATTTCAGTGACAAATATTATCAGTTGTCAGTATTTCAATATCTGAAACAGTACAAGTTAGTTAGATTCGTTACCTAATACAAACTAGCTCCTAGACTAACAATATTTTAAGGTTAGGTTAAGTTCCATGGACAGCCTTTCTCCGAACAGCTCACTTGAGTTCATTAAATTGATCCCATTGTGTTACCCGTTAGGTAAAGAACTGGTCGATCAGTCAACACTGGTTGTTTCAATTTAAAATCACCCTGATTCCTTGGCGAAAATGTAGATGTATCCTAAATTCATCCTTGATAGCTCTTGCTGGCATGATAGGGGAGAGACCACAAGTCCTTGCTCCCTCATTATTGATAGGGCCGAGCATTGTTAGAGTAGATAAGTTATTGTCGCTTTCTACTCCTCATTTTGACAGCCCCTACCGTAATCATTGTACCGTAGGCCCAATCTCATGGCATGTGTTTCGAAAGTACAGTGCCCTGTAGATACAGAAGATATTACACTTTTTTGGTCATGACGAAAGTTAATTCCTACATGCCAAATTGACCTCGCAGTAGAACAAGTAATTTTATTTGACCACTTTGCCTAAGGAAGTCTAAACATAGTTTTCTTGTGATAGAAATACTAGTAAAGGGGCAAATCGCCTCCTCGGTCATCATTGTACCCATTTTGGCCAAATCATCAG
Source organism: Bellardia pandia (assembly GCA_916048285.2). NCBI lineage: Eukaryota > Metazoa > Arthropoda > Insecta > Diptera > Calliphoridae > Bellardia > Bellardia pandia. The sequence goes on along the minus strand of OU696531.1, from coordinate 91,089,889 downwards.
CATACAGTTGGCCGGTATTGTACTGTGCCCAGGGACTCATATAAGCGTTATCTTAGAATGTTACGCTATCTGGTTTGGAGAAACCCGGCAATCTGTGGTTAACCTAGATGTCGAGTAGACACCTGCCATAAAATTAACAGCCGCTTTGCTATCAGTAAATATACTCGATAATGCCTTAGCTTTGCAGCACGATTTTTGCCAGAGATTTCTGTTTGAAGAATAAAACAGAAATCTGAAAGGCTAAAATAGCGGCCGTTTTCATAAACGCAGTATGCAATGCAACATTTCATTGCATAGAGTTCATAATAGCATTGAAAATATAATTTAAAAACTTTTATGACATACAATAAAGATATTGGAATATTAAAGAGAATCTTAAAACAAAAATTTTTAAATTATATTTCTAAATGCTATTATGTTGCATTTCATACTGCGTTTATGAAAACAGTCAGCATTTTATACCAAACTCCTCCAAAAAGAATCCACCACCAACTCTGCTTCCCCTCCTGCAGCCGACAGTGTATACTCTTATTACGCCTTTCGGGGGATAGAATCTTTCTAAAGCTTTGTACAGACGGTTGTCAGATCTTACAACGTTGTCCGCAAAATGCTCAGAGAATGACCTACAACCGTGTGAACTCAAAATTTTTGTCTTCCAACGTTGTAAGAAACAGTATTTTCAGTACATTGTAAGACAAAAATATTGTCAGACATCTAACAGTCGTGTGAACACATTTCTTTTGTCATTGTAAGATTGTTTTAAGACAATTGTCAAACACTTTTAATTGTCATATGTGCAAAGTTTATGCATCTGTCAATGGCAGCATTGTCAGAGAAATTATTTCTAAATAAATAAACACAAGTGTGCATTAATAACATTTTGGAAAAAAGTGAAAGAAAACAAGAAATGAATAGCGGCGTTTTTTTTTTTGTTATTTTTGTTTCTAGGACATATGCAGATAAAATTGTTTCAATTGTTGTTTTTTTTTTTTTTTTTGTTCCAAGACAATATTTAAAATTTTTAAAAATACACACAATACCTCACAACGTGTTTTACAATCTTTGACACACAACAATCTGACAACCGTGTGAACTGACAATTTCGGTTGACAGATAAATTCATTGTGTGAGAATTGCGTGCCAATGAAATTGTAAAGTTTTCTTACAGTCGTCTGAACTGACAATTTACCATTTGCTAATAATTTTTCAATGTCAGCACATTGCTAGATCTGACAACATTGTATGATCTGACAACCGTCTATACATAGCTTAACCATCAATTTCATATTAAAAAAAAGGTTTGCAGTGCAGTAGTCAACATTCCTATGAAGACAGTGACCACAATCCTTATGATACCATGAGTGTCCAGCATTTAGCCATTTGGATTGCCATCCATTGTTCGCTGAAAGTGTTTAGTGCATCAAATTTAATTGTTTAAAATCAAACAAGAGATGCTGGAAGGAAAACAAATTGATTTACAAACAAACAGGTTGCAATCTAAACTGCAAATAAAAATCAAATTAAAAACGAATTCAGTTAATTAATCATTCAAAAAATGTTTCTCTAAAATAAATTTAAAATTAAAATAAAATTAAAAAAGGCAATTTTTAAAATAAAAATTAAAAAAGGCAATTTTTATTTCCTGACAATATTTAAACAGTTTTCAGCATTCTTACACATTTTGCAATTTATTTACAGTTTAAACTGGAACAGGCTGCTGGTATTCTCATTCACTGCTGAGCTCCCTTTTTAATACTTCATAATTTGCAGTACTCGTAGTTATTACTGGTGTTGTTGTTTTTATTGTGATTGGTATTTTTCCTGTCCAAAGGAAAAGTTGAACAAAACGTGGAAAAAACACAAGCGGAAACGGAAAACAAAATTGCAAAAATATATAAAGATAAAACATAAAAAAAAACCGCAACAAAATTTATCTAAATTTAATTGACTCTTGAGCTGTAAACTCTATTGAAATGGTCATGGTTAGCTCAGCGGTTTTGGGAGCCGCTGTAGGCAGTGGTCTGGCACTTATGGTGGCCGTTACCATAGTAATGTATCGTTATTATCTACTGCGTAGACGTGGCAAGGAGTGGGATGAATTGGATCGCTGGGAGGAGACGCGCATAATGCGCAAATTACAATTAAAGGTAAGTGAGCGAATGAATGAACATGTTAAATTAAAAACGAAAAATACCAGATAGCTATTAACATTCAAGTTTTAAAGAGTTTTTCAACGTTGTAAGTACATACTTTTGTAAAACGATAAAGAGAACAGTATAATATTGTTAACGAAAGCGTTTTGTTATTTTTCTTAAATAAAAAAAAAAAAAAAAAAGGAAATGTAAGATGTCATGAACATTTTCAAAAGATTATTATTGCAAAATATTATTATTGCAAACTTGTAAGTCTATCTGGAATTCCCGCTGTGATTTATAGATTTACAGAACATTTTGTTTGAACGCTACAGTCGCCGGTGCCTGCCCATTTGAACTCCACAAAAATTAGTTTTTTGAGAAAATCTATTTTATTTCTGCAAGAAAAACGATTTTTTTTAAATTTTCTTGTTTTTAATAAAAATTTGCTTTTTGTAAAAAGCATTTTTGGAGCTAAACTATTGATAAAAACGGTTAAACAACCGTTAAACAACCGTTTTTATGACAAACTGTTAAACCGTTTTTAATCAAAATTTGGTTTCGATTTTGTAAAAAGCGTTTTTGGAGCTAAACTATTGATAAAAACGGTTAAACAACCATTAAGCAACCGTTTTTATGACAAACTGATAAACCGTTTTTAATCAAAATTTGGTTTTGGTTTCGATTTTGTAAAAAGCGTTTTTGGAGCTAAACTGTTGATAAAAACGGTTAAACAACCTTTAAAAACCCGTTTTTATGATAAACTGAGAAAAACTTTTTAAATATAATTTTTGGTAAAAACGTTTTATTGTGAAAACCTGTTTTTTTTTGTAAGCTACGGCTTTATTGTTATACAAAATTGGAGAAAATGAAGCTGAAAAATAGAAACGTTTTTATTTGTAAAAAACTGGTACTACAAAACGGTCTTTATTGAAATACCATCAAAAACGTTTTATTTTTTGAAACCAGCTTGTGGTGGTGAAGGTTTTTTTTTATGAAAAACTGTTTTTTTTTAACGATTTATTATTTAATTATTTATTATTTTGAACAAATTTTGCTGGAAAACGTTTTTTTAAATAAATTTTTGTAATGAAGATTTCGCTGTTTCAGATAAAATCTTGAAAATGTCAAATTAGTTTTTGTTAAAAAACGGTTTTTAATGAAAATCCTGGGTTTTCTTTGAAGAGTTTTAAAAAAGAAAAACCTTTTGCTTTAAGAAGTTTATGGAAAACAGTTTCCAGTTACAAAACAGTCTTTAATGAGAAAAGCATTTTATGTAAAACGGTTTCTTCTGACACCCCAATAAAGAAAAAAAAAAAAAAAACGATGATTTCTGATTGAAAAACACGATTTTCCATAATAAAAAAATCAAAACCGTTTTGTGTTACAAATGGGTTTCTAGTGAAAAGCTGTTCTTTCTGAGAAGAGGTTTCTTAATGAAAAAAGTTTTTTGCTGCAAAAAACTGGAATTTTAGCGGAAACAAATTAATAAATGTTTTGATGTAAAACGGGTTTTGATGTTAAACGGTTTTTAACGGTTCCAGTTTTTAAGGTAAATTTTTATAAAAACTTAAATTATTTAATTTCATTAATTATCAATATTAAAAACTAATACTCCTTTGCTACTATAATGTTACACCTTAAAAGTTTTCTTCGAGGCTCTATCTTGTCTACAACAGAGTGAACAAACGGACGGACATTGCTAAATCGTCGTATAATGTCATAAGGACCCAAAATATATTTACATTTTGGTTCTACCAATATTTCGATGAGTTTCAAACGGAGTGACACACTAAATATACTCCCTTAGAAAATGAAAAAAATATGGAATTGTTGCTTATACATATCTCTTCGTTTATTGAACCAAATTAATGATTTTACAAAAAAACAAACAAATTGTCATGTTTTTCTGAAGGTTGTGTGAGGCTTATAGCAAAAAGTAATAAAATTGTAAGCGGAGGTATGAAAAATTAATTAAAGGCAGCAGCAGTAAATGAATTCGTTTGAATTGTCATGAATGTAACTGATATATTTATGTATGTAAGCTCATGCCGGTTCACATACAATCCAGTAGCAGTTTATTATCTAAAAATTCTTCTTATTTTTTTGATGGTTCACCTTTTCTGTAATCGAATGCTTTTTCTTTAAGGCTATTGGGATTTTCCAAAAAGTGTTACCATCCTGATGCATTTGCACAATAATTCTTCGAGTACTGACATCACAGGATTTGCTTTTACCCATGTTAAGCAAGTATTAAGAACTTTTCATATACTACGAGGGCGGTCTGGAAACTTCTTAGCCTAGCACAGAAAGAGAATAGTTAGTTTTTCATAAAGATTTTTATTTTTCAGTATAATCTCCTCCAAAAACTTCAATACACTTAGTCCATCGCTTATCTAGCAATTATATCCCTTGATTAAAATAGTTTTCCTCAAGGTCTTATTTGACACCACGAAATTCCAATTTTTCCATTGTAAAAAAATCGCGGCTGCGTCTTTTTTGAACACCAGTTTCTATATGAAGGAGTTGGTGGATCGAAAAGAAATGTAACATGCTTTTATGACACATATGGAAGTAAAAAACACTCTGTGTAATCATAATTAATTTAATCTAACTTTTAAAAATTACCTCAATATGAAAATGTTAACAAATTTATTACTGTCCTTCAATTAGTGCACGATTATCTTATTTCACAAATTTCAAAAACACCACCTTTTTATTTAATAAATATTACCTTCAACATAACGATTTAAATATTGTATACTACTGTCCTTAATTAGTTGTACACAGTGACTTTTGTATGCAAGTGATTTTACTAAAGGTGGCATTAGACGATACTACTTTCTGTGCGACTTGATGAAAGAAAATGCTTGTGATTTTACTTTATTTAGAATTTTTGAATTATTCGAACAATTCGATGCATTTTAAATAACAGATCGAAATATAATTTAAAATCTCTTTAATTGAAATTTATGCGAACAAAAGAAAAATCTAATAACTTGGTTACACTACTAACATCCTATTTATAAAATACTTGACAGCACTTATTAACATTCAATTTCCATTTTATTTGCTGTAATTACTTGATGGTTGTTGTCTTTACTAATTCATGTACATAGTAGGTTGTGGGATTTTTTTTGAATTGGAATTTATGTGGGGAAATTATGCTGGGAAGTTTGGGATTTTATTGAAGTTATAAACCAAAACATTAAAGAATAGAATAGTGGGAAAATAATAACTTTAACGGAAATAAGAATTTCTATGTTTTCTGAGCAATTTGTTTAAATAGGTAAGGAAAATGTCTAAAATTTATTGCGTAAAGATGCATAATGTTGTAGTGTTTGCATATTTTACTTAAAACTTTTTTACAGTTTTTTGAAACGTTTTAATTATTAATGCCCTTATTTATAAAACTTGTCAAAGGTTTATAAAAGGCTTATAGAACAAATTTTGTATGGATATTTGCTTTATAAGCCTTGATAAGTTTTTATGAATTAGACTGTAAGTGTTTAAATTATAAGTGACAGTCTTACGTTATAAAACCAAACAATAAACGTTTAAATTTGTTTTAAAGCAAAATTATACATTGTTAGTTAGGTATTGGCAAAGCATATTAATTATAACTAATAATATATTAATTGGAAAATGATCAGGTATGTCACATAATACGATCGGTATGTTTACAATTCCGTATTTGCAAATCGATCGTTTTTACTTTGCGTTCTCTAGATTCCGATCGATTTTATTCTTAACTTAAATATGGAAACCAAAACAAAAAACCTATGATTTTTGTAATAAAAAGTATAACAAAAGCGAACAAAAAGAAACTTAAATAAAAGTGAACAAAATTTTTTAAAAATGCCCGGAATTTCAATTGTTGCTGTTTTAAATGAACAAAGACATCAAAACGCAGTTGAAAAGCTACGAAGAAGAAATTTAAGGGTTACATCTTATCCTCTGTAGTATTCCAGTGCAAACGACAATAGTTTTCTTGTTGCTGACACCAACTTTGAAATTTTGAACATTTTATTTAAATATCAATGAGATAATTAAAAAAAAAAACAATGAAATAATAAAATTTATAACCCAATTGTTATTATAAATTAGAAATAAGAATTTTTTTCAGTAAAAATCATAAAAAAAAAAACAACTTCACTTTAGAAATCTAAAGTGGTTTCATTCCCACAACAAAAATTGTTTTTCATTTTCTAAAGACTCAATTTACGGAATCAAAACATGACATGATACAGCCATGTCACAAAACCCAATTCCGTTCGGAAGTGGAATTAATTTCGTAAATATTAATTCTATGGAAATGTAAAACGAACGATTTTTTTTGGAATGAAAGCTAGAAATGCTTAATGTTATAATTCCACATAGCAAATTAAAAGCGGGTTCATTCCGACAAAAATTTCGTTTTGTTATTTCTATAGAAGCAAAAAACTGAATTAATTCCACTTCCGAACGGAATTAAATTCTGTGACATGGCTGTATATTGCACTTTTATACGAGGGCGGTTCGGAAACTTCTTAGCCTAGAACAGAAAGCGTGCTATAAACAGAAACAAGTTAAGTGTTTTGCAAACTTTCAGCTGTGCTATAAACATGTTAAATTTCTTTACGATTTGGCAACTTCTTCATATAGAAACAGGTGTTCCAAAAAGACGCATTCGCGATTTTTTTACAATGGAAAAATTAGAAATTCGTGATGTCATTAAATATTTAAATAAAAAAGGTTTATCGGGACAAGAAATTTATAATGATACCATGAATGTGTTAGGTGAAAGTGCTCCTTCATATGCAACAGTAAAAAATTGGGTTGCTGAATTTAAATGTGGTCGTTCGTACAAGCATTGAGGATGAGCCACGTCCACGTCCAAAAACAGCACCAACAACAGAAATGGTAGCCAAAGTGCATAATATGGTATTAAATGATCGACGAATAAAAGTGCGTGAAATAGCTATTCATTCACCCCTATCGTGAATAAAAATTCCACATGAAATTTGTTCCCTTTTCACATTTTTCCTATTAAAATTCAATGTTATAAAAATAAAAGGGAACAAATTTCATGTGGAATTTTTATTCACGATAGGGCGAATATCATGGGCATTTCAAATGATCGAGTCCATTTAATTTTGAAGAAGTACAGCTGAAAAAGCTGTCTGCAAAATGGGTGCCGTAAGAATGAAAATTTCTCAAGCTTGTTTGAATTGTTTAAAGAAAAATAAAATTACTTTTAAGCGTCGTTTCATAGCTGTTAATGAAACATGGATCCACTATTATACTCCAGAGATAAAACACAATCCAATCAATGGACTGAAGCTGGAGGAAGTGCCCCAAAGAAGGCAAAAACAATTCAATCGGCTGGTAAGATTATGGCAACGGTTTTTTTTGGAACTTCAAAGTTATTTTATTAATTCACTATCTGCAAAAGGGTAAAACAATAAATTCAAAGTACTATTGCAACATTTTGGATCAATTAAATGTAAAAAATCGAGAAAAACATACTGGCTTACAACACAAAAAAATTATTTTTTCATCAAGACAACACACCAGCGCACAAGTGTTTTAACAATGGCTAAAATCAACGAATTAAAATACGAGTTGCTAGACCAACCACCTTATTCTCCTGATTTAGCTCCCAGTGACTTTGACCTGTTTCTAAATCTAAAAAAATTCCTAGCTGGCAAGCGTTTTACCTCAAATGAAGATGCAATTGCTGTTGTAAGCCACTATTTTGAAGGCCTTGAAGGAAACTATTTTAATCAAGAGATAGATAAGCGTTGGACTAAGTGTATTGAAGTTTCAGTAAAAACTAACTATTCTATTTCTGTGCTAGGCTAAAAACTTTCCGAACCACCCTCGTACATAAAAAGTTAAAAACAATGTCTGGTTTTACTTTGACGTTCTCTCTTGCATCGTTCGTATCAGGAACGAGGTCCGTTATGTTGTAATGTCTAAATTAGCTTTATTTTAACGTGTACAGGTTTTAAAACATTTCATTTTACTTTCATGAGTATAAGTGCCCCGATAGACTAGGCGATAGAGTGCCGGACTATCAGTCAAAGGGTTGCAGGTTCGATTCCTGCCAAAGACTCTGGGTGTTTTTCTGCAGATAAGCCAAAAGCTTCGCAGTTTGTGTTTGTTAATTATTTTAAAAAATAAAAAATTTTAAATTTATTCCATAGAAATAAACTTAACATGTAAAATCTTAAGTTTTAATAGTTGGAGAGATGTTAGTATGTTCCCGGTTATAAATATTTGTCTCTTATTCGACCGACAGCAAAACACAAGTTAAGGTATTTTTCTAAAATTTCGGCCTCCTTTCCGCCATAGATTGTTAGTTAACCAGACTCATGTTTCATATGCAAAAATTTTAATAGTTTGAATTGCATTTGAACATTGAATTTATCTGCAGGAAACCAGCGATAGCTGTTTTAATCGATAGTTTTTTAACCAGCAAAGCATCATCAGCAACAGCGGAACTGTTACGACATTTTTAAATATATTTCGATCAATAAAACTGAGTTATGAGTTTTCTTAAGAAAGACCGCAGTCCCGCGGTAAATACAGTTTGTTGTAAATGTCTGTGGTTATTGAATCTATTGTTTCAAAACTTTGTTATTGTTTTAAATGGATTGCTAAAGCGAGTTATTTATTAGGGAACGGAAATTGCATTTAGCTTAACGAATATTGTTGACAGACAAATTCACATACACACACACAGACAATACAGACTTTGAAGACTTTGGTGGCTCAAAACTAGTCTTACAAAATTAGCTGCCAAATGAGAACAGATAACAAATTTTCATATTTTAAAATCCTTAGAAGAATATCTACAAATATCCTGGCATGACAGATAGTCCTGTTTTATAAAACAGTTTCCAAACTCATCATGATTTTTGTAAACTCATTACTTGCGTAATAATCCACTAAGAAAATTGTCACCCAAACAGTAAAATTCATTTATAATATTTTTAATAACAATTAAAACAAACAACAAAAAACCAGATCACCCAAAATCCATTCCTAAAAAAAAAACATACACACATTCTAGACACAAGACTTCAAACCCAAAAAGCCGCTCTAAATCCATAAAAAAACAATTTGTAACAAATAAAATCAAGAAAAAACACAAACAAATACACTAAGAAACTAAAAAACCTTAAATCTTCAAAAAAAAAAACCTAAAAAACAATTGCAAAAACTAAAAAAAACTGAATGAAAATCCCTAACAAAAGGACACCAAGGATCAGTGAAGGATAAACTGTAGGGTCCTTAAATATAATAAAACAAAACAAATTAAGAAAATAAATGCACTTGCAGTGATTTTGCAGTTTCATTGTAAATTTTCTTAATAGTTGTAACTATTGTTGGCTCTTATACTCTTTCTCTCACTCTATCTCTCTCTCTGGCTTTGGCTCTTGGTTCTTTATTGTGTTTTTTCCATTCATTCAATTTTAGCTGTTCATTCATTGTTTAAGATCATTCATAGTTTGAAGTACCTTTTCATTTATTTATAAAAACAAAAATGTTACGATTTTATTATTGTTTTAAGGCTTCTATTGTTTGTGTTTCGAAAAAGGACATTTTTTACCATTTAAAGAGATATAAAATTTATTCTGCAAAGGTTCTTTATAAAGTACTTTTTATTAATGGTTATTATTTTTGTTCATAAAAATTGTTAATTTTTTTTTCCAATTTATTATAAAGTCGTGTTTTTTTTGTGCTGACCATAAAGGTTTTGTTTGCGGGGTTGAAAGGACATGTTTTATTGTTTATTTATGTGGTTATGGTCAATATTTGTGGTTTTATGTAGCAGAGGCTTGCTTTACATGTTTTGATTCGAAATAAATGTTTTATTATTTATCAATTGATGTATGTAGTTATAAAAGGAAGATAATAAACTAGCACACAAAAGTTTAGACAAATCACGATTAGTAAATTGATTTCGATTTTATATACTAGCAGTAATATAGCAAAATCAGAATTTCATCCAAATCGGAAGACATCGATTTTTAAAATTATATTGTGTTTTAAGGATTCGTACTCCTACTCTCATTCCGCACATTGTTCAAAAGATCATTCCATGAGCGCAAGTTAAAACTTCAATATGACCAATGATGCTATTCGAGGGGAGATACATCATCCGTTCTTTGGAATTTGGCAATACATCTAAGTAGAATGAACTTCCGACTGTACGCTTCAGAGAGATATATCGAATACCTTATTAACTTTATTCCAGGTTATGTATTACTAAATAATTTTTGTATTTTAGTTTTTGAAGTTTTGTCTTCCTTATAATACATTAGGGACGAACCAACACTGTAGAGAGATAAACTCAAATAAAATAAAATCCACGAAATAATGATGAATTGTTTCAGTTGGTGCAACAAAGCTGCCAGCGTTTAATTAAGAGTTTACCAAAAAGACTGGCGAATGCACTAAGGTCCCAAAATTCAAATTTTTGGCCAAAACTAAATATTTTACATGGGCTACGATTATAATTTTGTTGTTGCAATCTAATAGCAAACACAACAGAGCAACCACAAATGCATTTTGTTTTTGTAAATTGCAATTTACCGTTTAACATTACAGTATTAAAGTTGATAAACTTAAGTCCACTTGAAAAAATAGTTGAGTGCAGGTGTTTTTTAACATTTTTAAATATTTTCTAGTTTTTTTTAAAAAAAAAGTAATTTCTAAAGTTTAAAATGGAAAATAAAGCTGAAGGTATATAGTTTATTCAAAAGATTATAAAAAATTCAAAATATTTAAGGTGAAGTAAATAAATATCAATATGTTGGTGTATTATAAAATTTATGAATTTTTGACGATTTTTAAATTTACGTAGAGTTATAAAATTTCGGCTCAGTTCGGCTGGCATACGACCAAAAAAAAAAATAAGATATTGATGTATATTTTTCAATTCACCCTAGCTTGAATTGCGGAAATTTGCGATTTTTGAGTTATTCATCTTTTTATGTGCCGTGCACGTGGCTCTTAAAGCAACTTTTGATCAAAGCACATCCGTTTTTTTTTTTCCTGATTTCGGTTATTTATGTCCAAATTTTGTACTAACAATGTTCTACAAAAATGTAGGCACGGCATAGGCGAACAACTTTTGTGAACATAGTGATACAATATGAGCCTGTCTAGGCACACGAAAAGCACTTTGTGCCTCAAAAATCGTCTTTTTTTACTTTTTGAGTTTACCTTGCAGGGAATCAAAATTTCTTACTACTAGTATTCTACAAAAATGTAGCCAGGGTATACGTGAATAACTTTGCAAAAGTTTTAAAAATTTGTTTAAAAAAAAAAAATATTTTTAAATTTTTATAAAAATTTTTTTGTTAATTTAAAAAAAAATTTTAATTTTTTTAGTACTTATAAGGCATATTTTCCGAAATTCTTTTTTTGTGATTCTTGTTTTAGAAACCCTCAATCTTAAAAATTTCGAGATTTTTCAAATGTGGATAAAACACACAAACAAAGAAGAAAAGTACACTGTCATTCTTAATCATATACCTGAAAAAATTGAAGACCAAGACAAATCTGATCAGTACTTGAAATATATTTCAGAAAAAGTCCGCTTGCTTTGTAAAAATTTGAAAATTAAATGAGAAAAGTGCCATAGAAGATTAGATGTTTTTAATGAGAAATATGCAAATTGGCTTACTTCTGAAGCAATCTTTGATGGTCCGAAAAAAACAAAAAGTGCTTCGGACTGATGATGAGTATGATGAAGAATGTGGGAAGGAAAATTTAGTTTTGGAAAGTGAATTATAATATAAAGTTATTTTAAAATTATTATGCATTGAAAATATAAAGTTCATAAAATATAAGGAAACTAGGATTTCTATTAAAATTAAACTGTTTTTCCTTGATCATTTGATGAAACATCTGAATTAGATTTAAAAAAGATTGCTTTTCGGATTTTTTCGGACTATATTGTGCCCTAATAAGAAAAAAAAAGCAAAAAAAAATTTGTTTTGTATGTTTACGAGATTTTACAAAAACAAATTTGTTATATATATACAACATATGCATGAAAGGGTTTAACGGTTTTTAAACCTTAGAATTGATCCAAACTTAAGAAGATAAGCGTTAGCTTGGTTGTAAATGCTGTTTCATTAAAAAAAAGTATTAATATGGCTTTAAAATAATTTTGGCCAAATATTTGTTCTAGCGAACCCTATGTGGAATGTTGTCAAAAGCAAGGGTTATCCAACAAAATATTAAATTTTGTTAAACTTCACTATATAATTTTTTAGTTTCTAATTATGTGACCAATTTGATATTGCGTTTTTTTTTTGTGTTTAAGTTAATTTTCCTTAAAATAGTATTATGCTGTGAATTTAGTTTATTTTAAACTTGATAATAATTTGTTACTTTACTATTTCTAGTAATTAGTTTTAATATGTTTCTAATTATAAGTCCACCGCGGTATATAAAGATATTACACAGTTTAAAGGTTGTTTACATCTAGACCTTACTGTAAATTGGCAATACGGAACTTTTAAAACATAATTTTTGGGTTTAGAGTCCCAAAATTTTAAATAACAACGGTGCTATTGAGCATAGGAGCTGAGATATTTTGCATGATCTGATGACTGTATCTAGGGAGGATATTAGGAAGATGAATTCGTACAGCGGGCTGGTTTCGTTACAAGCTCCAGATGAATATGACAAGAGCCTCTTTGAGTAGATATTAGGAAGAAGGATTTCTTAAATTGTACCTTGGTTTCATTTTAAACCCTCACGAACATGCCAAGCTGCTTTTATAACTTAATTTTTTTTTGAAAAAGTTATCAAATACATCAAGTTTTTTTTATAGTAATATGAAGATTTTGAAACTTACAGCTGCAGATTGTCACAAAGCAACTCCCCAAACATCTTATTATTGCTGTGTAAAACAACTTTACTCTTTAGACATTATACGATTCCATTCAAGCATATAAATATAATTTAAATTTGGCAAAAAATAAAACTAAACAACCATAAAATATGAATTGAAATGATACACACAACAAATCCTTTCAACTTTATGCACACACACTGATTTAAAGCAAAACAACCGTACACAACAACAAATAAAACACACGTTCAAACAGGAACTTATGCTGCAGGCAGCGGAACATACAGATTAAGGGTTACCCCCAAACTAAACCAACACCAACTAAATCCTCTTCATGCTCAAGCTCATATCATTGGCCATAGGAATACTTACCTACTTCCACTTTTTTATATGTATGTGTAAAGTAATGGAAAGATAATCATAATGATATTGTTAATAAGGGTTGGGTTAATTGGATAAATACCAAAATAACAGCGGCTTTAGTTTTATTTCCTTTCTGTTTTTTGTTTTTTTTTTTATTTCATTTTCTTTGTGAATAAATTGTTCTTATTGTATTGTCCTCTTATTTGTTTCGAAAAGCCGCAACATTTATTTGTTTACTTTACTTTATATTTAATTTTCAAAATGTACACACGCAGTTTGATTTTGATTTTCAAGTACGTGTACTCCATTGTTTACATTTACGAGACATGTCATGCTAATTGACATTAATTGACAGTGACATTTGCATTTCTATATTTGTTTGTTTTCATTCAAAAGAATATGTTTTTCTAATTTTCAATAATGTTGCTACATATTTACAAACATACGATTACATATGTATGTATGTATGTATAAGTCAAATTAAGAGGATTACAACTAATAATAATAATAATAATTAAAGATTTGTTTAGTATTTATATAGTATTATTATTAATATTAATATTATTAATATATATATTATTAATATTATTATTTAATATTATTATTTTTAATAATACTAATAGGGAAGAGGGGGCACCTTAGAACACTATTTGCTTTCAAGCCACATAAAAATTTATGTTTTTTTACATAATTTAACTAATATACATATATGGAAATAAACTTTAGCTTAAATCTACAAGTAACTTATTTTTAGTTCGATTTATATTTTTTTTTATTTTTTAAATGAAGTCATTGTGTTCAAATGTGCCTCCCATACGGAGCAGCTTTGAACTAGGCTGGGGCAGCTTTGAACGGCAATTTTTTCTTGTAGCGCTTATGTCCAAAAATAACATAAACAGTTATATTTTTTATATATATAATAAATTCGATTTATTAAGAAAAACATAAACATTAACAATTAAAAAATAAAAAAAAATTCAGATCAAAAATAAGTTTTATATTATTAAGATGGAAAAGGCCTTGCGATTTCAGGTGACATTACATTTTCCTTTAAAGCATCACAACCAGCATTGGATTCGTCATTTTCAGAAAATAAGAGAGAATCAACAATGTTTGGTACTTCGGTTGATAAATTAACATGTTCAAAGGTGCCCCCTTTTTCTTTGTTCAAACCTGAACTGGCATGCCATTTCACGGAAATTTATAATAAATATTTTTTTTTACATAAATATCACATAACATAACTTAATTTTGTTTGAAATGAATTTTGGACTGCAATAAATTTCTTTCACGAAAGAAAACGATCACTGAATACTTCTTACACTCTTACAAAAAAATAAAAAAATTTACAATGGCACTGCAAAAACTTGCTTGTTCACCCAACTACATTTGGTCGACGACTGAAAAAACTAGTAAAAGTTGTTAACGTTGCTAGAAAACAAGTTTGCCATGTGAAAAACTCGGATAAGGGTCGGAAAAAATTTTAAACTGGGATTTTATCAAGATAGTTCAAAGGTGCCCCGGGTATAAACGTGTCCCCCACTAACTACAATACATCCTCTTTAATCTGTATAAGACTGCTTTAAACCAATTTGGACATATGGAATTCAATTATGGGGAACTGCAAGTAATACTAGTATTGATCTTATACAGAGGGCCCAATCAAAAATTCTTAGCACCATGACGAGAGCACCATATTATATAAGGAATGTAAGCATCCATTTAGATTTAGAAGTACCTTTGGTTAAAGATGAATTCAGAAAAATTCGTGAGAGATATATGTTGAAGTTGCAAAATCATCCAAACCCGCTTGTGAGATTGTGAGATCAAGCAGATACAAGGCTGATTTACAACCAGTGTGACCAGGTCTCAAACATTTTTGCAGCTAAATCCTCTCCAAAATAATGCTAAAAATAATACTAAATGGATTTTTAAATGCCAAAAAATGCAAAATTTTTTTTTAATACTATTATGAAGAAATTCTTCACTATTCGTACCGCTGTTTCTACAAATTATGTTTCATTATATAAATAAAACCACATCGAAGTCAAAAACAAAACAAATTATTTATTCTCTTAAAAAATCGTAAATTAAAATTATAAAACAAAAATTAAAAAAAATATATTTTTCAGTCTTTATACATAGTAAAAAGATATGTCAATATATATAAATACATAAAACAATTTTGGACAAAAGCGACCATTAAATGTAGAATTAGCCGAACGTCCACGTATCCGTACTGTAACGTACCGTACTGTAAGCACGTTTGTGTACTTATAGAAAATTTAAAAACGTGCCATACGTTAAAAAAATATTTAAAAAACACATAGTACAACGATATTGTGTTTGTGTTTAATTGTTTGTTTTCTACTTCAGTTCAAATTATATATGTATTTTAAAACTCAACTATTCTCAATAATAATGGATTCGGAGGATTTATTTACTTATTTAATGTTTTTAAAATTACTAAATATTTTCAAGAAAAAAAAAAAAACAAAACACAATAAATAAACAATCAGCTGTTCGAAACAGTGATGGACATTGAAAAGTTTCTTTTCGTACATACATGCTTGAAAAAATACCAAAAGCCATTTTAAAGTTATTTTAATAGTAGCAAAAATTTGTGTGTGTGTGTGTGCATTTACGTACATAATCTAGCACTTTGATAGTTATGTATATTATCAATGTAATATATTTTACTATAATTTATTTCAATATTTGTTGAATTTGCAATATTTATAATACATTGTTATGCGTATGTACTCGTATGCATTTATTTTGTTATATTTATATTGTATGTGATTTTTTTTTATTTTATACATATGTATAAACATATTCATATATGTATGTAGATATGTACATATTATATAAAATCATGTTGCTCAATTTCAACAAACATTATTAAAAAAAGTACCAAAAAATAGGGCGAATTTACTCCAATACAATTTAGCATGCAAAAAGTCCATCACTAGGGCGAATTTACTCCAATACAATTTAGCATGCAAAAAGTCCATCACTGCTATACAAATGTCACGTAAGAACGTTAGGATATTCTATTTTATACAGGTTGAGACGTTCCGTCAACGTGATATTAATATTCGGTAAGCATTTGCATTGATTTTAAATAACAAAACGGGATCAGCTGTTTCGTTACAGTACAGTACGGGACGTAGACGTTCGGCTAATTCTACCTTAATTCATGTAACATTTTATGTATTTTATATGTTCTAAAATGTCATAAAAAAAACACAACTATTTGCTATTTAATAGCAAATAGGTCATTGAAAATTTCATTAAAAGATTGCGTGTGTGCCAGCAAAGCCAAGGCGGGCATCTGCACGATATCTTGTTTCATACATAACCTGATTCTTTCTACTTTACGATATAATAAAGTTTCAAGATTTTTTTTAAATATCTGTGTTTTATTTAAAATTCAAAAATTGCGTTCTAGTTGGGGCACCCTTTACTTCACAAATAAATTAGTTTAAACAAAACTAACAACTTTTGGCTACATATTAAATAATTCATCAAAAGTGTATTCTTCACTTTCTGAGGGCTCCGTTATAATATTATATGTATTTGTATCACATTTTTGAATTAATTCTTTAGTTATTTGAAAACTTTGGCAGCATTTATTGAATCTTTTCAATGCACATCTTATATAGAGGAGTGAATTCATTGTATTTAATATCATTCTATTTCTTATTTTATTTTTTAAAGATTCATTCCGCTAAATACACTTTTTATTTATTTTTAAACTATTGTCAACAGCAAAATAGTTAATATATTTTCAACTTAAAAAATTTTTGGATAATCTTTGCCTTAGTTGACATATTAACTCTGCTATGAGATTTTTACACATTATTCTAATTTATATTTATATTTGTTCTTGTTTTCAAAAAATTTTCAAAATCATAATTAAAATATGGTGTAGGTAGGTCTCTTAATTTTAAATGTAACAGGGGTAAAAATGAAAAATAAATTGAAGCTAGAAAATGCTAGACAAATTATTAAAAAATGCTAAAAAAAAATGTCAAATGCTAAATCGAAAATTTGCAGCTAAATCAAAATAAAAAATAAAAAAATCTAGCTGCAAAAATGCCAAAATAGTCACAATGCTTACAACTAATTTAGGGCTCATTTGTCCATTATGTCTCTCTCAACTGAGAGCAAATAGTTTTTAAGGTTAATGTATAAGGTTAAGGTATACTCATTGTCAGGCCTATGAAATAAAGGCAAATTCAATAAATAAATAATAAAAAAGTTAAAAAAAAAACTTAAAAGTTTAAAGCTAAAAAGTTAAACAAAAGGTAAGATCTTTAAATTTTGGGAATGCTTTTCTGATTAGTGCACTGAAACTAGTAATTCTCCCATTAATAACTCTGCTTGTATATGTGATTTAATATTATAAACCTGAATAGTTGTTCTTAAAAAAATCCTTGTTTTTCACTAATTTCAACAGGTTTTAGAGACAAGGAACCAATCACCTATCAATGTCTCTTTTTACACGGTTTTTTTACACGAAGTTTCCTGGGGAACAAGTCGGTTTTAGTGACTTTGCTCAAAAAAAAAAAAAAAAAAAAAAAATTCATCAAATAGGGCTTTTAAAGGAGATGGCAGCAAAAAAAATTTGTTGGCGGTCACGCCTATTTCCGAGGGGGCGGACCCTTAAAGTTCTAAATAGATAGGCCTATATCTCGGGATAATTCTGATAATATGTAATACATTAAATTAAAGGTATTAAAAATACCTTTCTAACGATATATATCATGATTATAAAATATGGACCGACTATGGGTTAAATCCGAAAAGAATATTTTTTGACCCGAATTTTTTTTAATCACCCCTATCGTGAATAAAAATTTCACATGAAATTTGTTCCCTTTTATTTTTTAACATTGAATTTTAATAGGAAAAATGTGAAAGGGGAACAAATTTCATGTGGAATTTTTATTCACGATAGGAGTGAATATCTAAAAAAATCAAAAAAAAAGTCTATATAAGTGTTATTTTAGTTTATTAAAATAAATATAAGATCTGAAAAATTCAAAAAAAAACATTTTTTAAAAATTTTGTATGCAGGATAGAATTTTTTCTTCTATGGTATACAGAATACCGGCTTCGCATTGTACAAATTCCCTGTATTACCATCATGTTATACCTTAAATTAAATCTTAATTTCTTGACTTGAAAATATTGTAATTTATCTACTTACTCATATAGACCTTTTTCCCCGATTTTTTAGATTTTTTAAAAAAATTTCAAATCAAAAAATTATTAGTTGGAAAGGTCTTTCAAATACCTATTATTTGCTATATATATCGTCTAATAAAAAATTGTAGTTTTCAAGATATAGCTCAATATATTACAAATTTTGGAGCCCAGCCCACTCGAAAATAGGCGTGACCGTCTCAATTTTATTTTTTATTTTAATCAGAATTTAAAATTACCGTGTAAAAACAGAATTAGGTGTACATTCAATTAGTTCAATAACTGCAATAGTTTAGCGATTTTAAGTCTGCAGATATGGGAGAAAATTATTTGTTTTTCCTATTTTGAAGAATAAGCTAAATAAAAGCTTTTTAAGATAATATAAACCAGATAATAGAAAATATTACCTGATACTAACGGACAACGTTAATTCTTAATAAAAAGAGGTCAAAGGTCAAATTGTACAACATTTGGGAGTTTTAATGATAATTTATCAAAATATTGCATATTTTCTAGAGAAACAAATATATCTTGTACTATAGTATGAAATTTGTAATAATTGCAGAAAAAATCTAAATGAAACCTTAAAAGTAGTTAGAGTCGAAATGATCTCACATTTTAAAAATAAAAATATGATTAATATTAAACTAAACTAAAAAACAATTATCATAAAACAGGATAATTAACAAACGATTTGGAGTCAATATAAGAAATATTTGAAGACAAAAAAAGTTGGTTAAAAACACAAAAAAATATTGCAATTCAGTTATGTATGTATATAAATAATAGTTTGTGAATTGCGTTAATAAATTTTATAATCAACTTACCGTTTTTTTTATAATTGTTGCGCTTACATTAAACATGTGGGGGGTATGTATTTTGAAAATCTGAAAAAATAAAGAAATTTACGAATTTTAGCCATTTAAACAAATTCGCTAACAGAGTTCACACTTAAGTGCAAACGGTCTTGCAACATTGCAAAATATTGCCGGCATTTGCAATGTTATCAGAACAAGGGATGCCAATTCCAAAATCCCGGGATTTGGCAAATCCCAAGTCCCGGGATTTGTTTTAATTTCTTTTTTTTTATTTTTTTTTTAATTAGTATTTGTGTAAAAGATCCAGAGAAGTATAATTGTCTTTATCTGTTTCTTGGCATGCACAAATACAAAAATCTTCAGTTAACATAAATTAGTGCTTTTTAGCATTTTTAATAAGAGAAAATAAAAGAGATCTAATGACAGATGCAACATTAAAAGGAAAGGTAACATTTCAAAATTATTTACAGAGTCAACAAAAAAAAATTAAAATTTTACAAAAGTATGTCGAAGAAATAAAGGGAACACAATAAAAATTAATTTTGAATTACAAAACTTGAACGCACTATTGTGTCTACGGGTTTTGATTGATTTGGTTGATTTTAAAGCTTAACAGATGAAAGATGAAGAATTTCATTTAACTTTAACAAATATTTATCATTTTAAATCCAGTTAAAGTAACAGTAAAAGCGTTAGTCGCAGTGATATCTCTGACGATGCTGCACTTTTATTTAAGCTCAAATCAGAAATCAAGGATGATTTACTTAAAACTTTTTAGTTTTTTTGAAAAAAAAAAATCCAAAATTGTAGAGTGAATTTGATAATGAAATAGAAATCTTTGTTATTAGAAATGAAAGAAATTAGTTTAATTGTTTGCGAACGTGAACGTAATTTAAATAGATAAAAGACCCCCAAAACAATGTCTGTAATGATATGAAATCAAATATTGAATAAGAAATATGTACGTATAATTATTTGTTGCGGAGGGTGATAAATGCAATGAAAATACAATAATTTGCTAATTTTGCTTACAAGTGTTGATGGTGAATTGGTAAGAAAATTAAATCAAGATTTTCTTTACTTCAGATGACTTAATATTTTTAAAAAGCTTTTTTAAGATCGAACGATAATACTCTATGGCTTTGTAATGTTATTAAGGGTACTCATGATTTTGCTTAAATTTTCCGTTTGTGCAATTGGCCAAACTTGCGAGATTTAAAGTTTGTGCAATCTAAAGGCTTCATTAGTCTTTATTTTCTGTTGCTGTTCTGTTCCGTTTCGTTCTGGTGTTAAATTTTTGTAGTTAGTTTTTCCGTATAAACGTATCAGCTGTTTTAGGTAAACAGACAACAGAGACAATCAAAAAATACAAATCAAAAAGTTTTTCTGTTTGAATAAAACAGTTGTATTCTACAGTTTTTATGGAATTTATTGTATAATATGTCATTACTTTCGACTAAAGTAATGAGTTTTTCGTTTAAAATTTTTGTAATAAACCAAAATTTTTGTTGTTGTGCGGATGTCACTTACAATTACTTAGCAAATTTTTGTTTTCAACAGGTTCGTCCGCAACGGCACGGAAAGTAACAACTAACGACTTCTACTTCTACACATTTAATAGAATCAAGTCAGCTGATTCGGAACGAAACAGAAAGTAAAGACTAATTCTGCCTTAACAATGTCAGTTTCAAAATAAATAAACTTCAAATTTTTGTTTGAAATTTAAAAGACAAAATTATTCAGAATTTTTGAAGAAGTTACCGTTTGTGGTATGTCAACACTTGAATTTTTTGGTAGCCAAAATCCGTTTGTGTATGTCACTATTGTTACTTTTATATTTTGGTTGTTTATAGATAATTAACGTAAGAAGAAAGAAGAGAATTTGGAAGATTTCACTTGTGTATTTGCAGCTAGAGACTATATTCGCTATACAATGTCATTTGTTCATCATTCAGTTCCGAAATTACACAATTTTCTAGTCGATTTGTTGCCTGGTTTAGATGAGAGCAAATTTAAACAAATTGTGCGGGTTAATTAACTTTGAATAAAAAATGCCGAAGTTTTTCAGATACCTCATTTCCGCAAGCATTCTCTTTAACAGAACTATCTTTAGACAGGACTTACCTCCGCTGTGATGTCTTTTTTTTTCAAAAGTAAATAAAAATCAGTTGTTAGTTAAATGCACAATTGAACAACGCAAGTTTACGAACCAAAATTGTTGGGCAAATTTACAAAGTATGTGTAAATAATTTTTCATACACTGTTTGCACAGTTTGCGAGACTTTTAAACGATATTATGAGGAGCCCTATTTTTTTATATTATTAATGGTTTATAAAAATAAAAAAAAAATAGCTTTATAAACTTTTAGTAAATTCTCAAATTAATAAATACTCAAGCTCGAGGTCATAAGTTTTAAATGTTTTTTTATAATTTATTTAAACTTTAAAACTTATGACCTCGAGCTTGAGTATTTATTAATTTGAGATTCTATAAAGAAAAGGTCGAATATAATCAAACTTTTATTTTATTTTTAGTAAATTTAAAAAATTTAGTTCCTTTTCAGTTTAAGCTGACCAGTTTTTGTGCAATTTTGTTCTTTTGAACTTGTCATTTCATTCACACACCTCAATTCAATTTTCGTACTTTTTAAGGCAAATCAACATACATAAATGAAAAAAAAAGGAAATAAGAAAATTGACTGGTACCGTTGAGTTTGTACCCCTTTTATCTCTTTTCCCTTCTCATACAGAAATACTTGCCTTGACGAGTCAAAATTAAGGAGTGTGAAAGCGAACAGAACAGCTATTAGGACAGAAAATGTTTGTTTTCAAACTTATTTATATTTAATATTAGTTACTTTTTTGCAATAAATAGTTTTTATTATTTATAAAACAATTTTTTTTAATAAGAAACAAAAATTCTGGGATTTAAAAATCCCGAATCCCGGGATTTCCAAGTCCAATCCCGTCTGGCATCCCTAATCAGAACACATTCATAGTATTTTAAAATCAAATATTATTAATTAATTGTTACATATTTACTTTAACTTTTAAAAATATGGAAAAATACTCAAGTTCAAATGAATAAATTTGATCAAATTTGACACACATTTTTAACATTTCCGATCTACTTTTTTTTTATTTTTATTTTATTTTAAAGTAAATTTTTGCTTATCCTCAATACATTTAAATAGCACATATTTTATTTTATGGTTATCAAATCTAATATTTAAAAAATATTTTCCTCTTTATTAATTTAAATCGAAATTTTGTATCATATGTACATTAATTTATCTCCAACAATATCTCTTAGAATCTTTTAACTGATTATCAATCATTACAAATAGGCGGACATATTTTAATTTAATTCACCCTTACAATTGTTTGAAAATGTAAACAAGTCTTTTTTTATTATTACGGAATTAGCAGGCAAATAAAGGGAACTGCTTTTTTTTGGAAAACCCTTATGTACAATTACAACATTTTAACAAGTTAACAATGTTTAAAAAACACTTTATCAATCATCAAATTATAATAACAATAACAATGAAAGCAACAACAGCAACAAAAACATTAAACATTATGAAAACCAAAAGACAAATACGAGAATTGGAAAAAAGTCACAGCAAAATGCTACTCATTCTTTATATTCTACTAAAACAACGAATTTCATATACCCTTTACAAGCGTTTTTTGCAATAAAATTAAATATTGAATCTTCATATATTAAATGAACTAACAATAAGTCATCAAATCTTAATCTAATAAATAAGTATGTCCGACCTTTGCCGTTTAATATCACGGTTTGTCTTAAACTGGAGGTGTGGGCTATTACACTGAGGGAAAAATCTAATCTAATCGGACTTAAATCTAGTTGGAAACGTCATAAAAGTCTGTTAAGCTTGAAAATTCTAAAATTAAGCCGAAAATCTTATTTTTAGAACGATAATTCTTAGGTTGGTTTTAAGCTACTTCGTTTTTAATTTATGAAAAAAAATCTTGTTTTAACAATCATGCATTCTTAGTTTAAGTTTGTTTA
Organism: Bellardia pandia; assembly: GCA_916048285.2. NCBI lineage: Eukaryota > Metazoa > Arthropoda > Insecta > Diptera > Calliphoridae > Bellardia > Bellardia pandia. The sequence goes on along the minus strand of OU696531.1, from coordinate 91,066,468 downwards.
TTCTTATTTCAAGAACGTTTCGTCTTAATTTCATGATTTTCGAAATTCGAATGTATTTTGCCCCATAAACATAGCAAACAAAATAAAATATTTTTTTTTTCAATATATTGTAATTTTATTTAAATATATAATTTAAATAAAGAAAATTCATATGTTTTTGTTTAATAATTCTATTTATATATGTATACTTAAGTCTAATAAATGTTTTACCACTATTTATAAAATATACATGTAAAGGAGGGCTAGTAAAGTTACATTTATTTATTGTCTTGGTGCAATTTCATATGATTGAAAATGATTATTTTACCTTAAATCTACAACACACAACATAAATATTTTCATCAAAAATCACAAATTCACTAGAATTATTTAAAGGAAATCCACAGATTTCCTTTTGAAATGTTTGGAGATCGATCCGCGATTCACTTTCAATGGTTTCTTCTCCAGGAGTATTTCTAATTTCTTCCGCCAGAATTACTGCTCAATATCCACAGTCATCCAATTAATTGCGGAGCTTTCATCAAGGTTTGATATTTGTGTATTTTCCATTGGAACAGATTTTTGTTTTTTTTTTACTTTTATTAATTTTCACCTTAACACGTTGAAAGAAAAGCACAACTAAAGAAATCACAGCATACAGAAAGTGTTTTTTTATAATTTAAATTCGTTTCGGATTAAATTAAGAATTTTCTGCTTGTTTTAAGTATTTTTAGATTTGAAAAAAAATTAATCTTGATGTGATCTTAAATCAAAAATTTTATTCTTAAACTAGGATTTTTATTCTTATTTTAAGATTTCAATATTGATTTAAGGCCGTTATTCTTAATTTTCAGAATTCTAAAAACAAGACCGACAGAGTTTGATTTTAGCCCGCAGTTTTTCTCTTAGTGTATATTCGGATAAGTTGTGCAGTATCTCTTCTCCTTATTCGGATATGACCAGCATCATCTAGAATGTTTCGAGTCAGCGGGTTTGGTTGGCTTTCAAGCCTTTTTAAATATTTGGTTGAATATGCTTGAATCACAGTTAGAACTGATGATACATGTAGGTCTTTGTGAATATTCGAGTTTTTGAAATAACAAGCGGCGGCCGTGGTGATTCGCAGAATTTTATTTTGATTTTTTCTATATAGGAGGCCGTGACAGTGCCCCATCATAGCTCCAGATTGACTTTAGAATAGCGTTGTAGAGTAGGAGTTTACAGTACAAACTAAGAAACGAGTTTCACCAATGAGCCAATTAATTTGAATAACTTTAAGTTTCATTTGGATTAATTTTGCCTCTATATGACTTTTCCTGGTTAAGCGTCGATCAAGGTGTATACCGAGATATTTTACATCCGCATGTAGAGGAATTACATATTTGATTATTTATTTTAATTGGAGGGCATGATCCTCTACATAAGGCAAATGTTATACGAGTATGTGCAAGCATTAAATAAAACATAAAAGTTTAAAAGGGTCTCACTAAAAAGAATTGAAATTGAAATGGAATTTTCTACATTCAAAATGATAGAAAATACTTTTGTTTCACAAATTGGCTGTAAATAAACGATTTCCCATGTAATGTGTTGTCGAGTGCACTGGTCAATCGACCACAACTGGATGATAGACATGTATTATGAAAAAAATCTGAAAGAAGTTCGAAACAAGTTTCTTAATTTCAACAAAACACATTCCATTTTAGTATCCTTAGACCAGTGAAACAAAATCCACATTTCGACAGTGTATATCCGTGTTACTTACAGTCAACGATGAGCGCTCTCCTTATGCGTTCGAGAAACTCCAAAATAGAGCTTTGTATACATTTGCATTTCATTACGATCGACATTGCTTTCTCTTTCAAGATTCCTTTTGGTTCCCTTATATTGACAACACAAAGTGAAAGATTGAGGTTTGTGAGCGTTGAAAACGATTGCATTCTGCGATTGATACGCAATCGTTATTGTGTTTTATTGTGTTTTGCTTCATTGCTCCTAATTTGAAGTATAATTCAATGAATATGAATGGCAAAATGTTGCTATAATCTGCATTAATATGCAGATGCAGATGATTGGTTTTAAGAAAAGCCACTGAAGCGCTCTATTAGTCTTAAAAATGTTTGATGATAACTTATCTGTAATAACTAATATAGTGTGATGTCTGAGAAAACTCGATATGAACCGAGAGAAATTATTACTGCCAAAAAAAAATTACTTGTGATAAAAAAATATAAAAAATGCCACTCCTTATCGAACGTCTTGGAAATATTAACTATCTTCACACAGTGGGCCAGAATTGAAATTTGTTGGAAATATATCTGGGTTTTTTGAACGTTAGAACACCTTTGATAAATGCCATTACATTTTTACATTTTAAGCCCCACAGCTCCTCCAATGTAGATTTTTCGAGGTTTATCTTGGGTGCCCCAAAAGACTAGTCGGTAGTGTGCTGGACTATCAGTCAAAGGGTTGCGGAATTGCTTCCCGTTAAAGAGTGGTTTCTGCACACAAGCCAAAAAGGCTTCGCAGTTTGTGTTTGTCTATATAAAAAAATCTTCAAAACTTAAACTCGAATTCTCCGCCAATGTAAAAAAATGTAAAATTTTATCACGGCCCACGTGAGTCATATTTATTTCTAAAAAAAAAAAAAACGATTCTGCCCCACTGTGTGTCACTATATTTCCAAAAGGAACGTTAACAATTCTACCATAGCAAGTGGGACTCGTAATATCTCACAAGATGCTACAGTACTTTACTCTCCATAACTTTAGAAACCGCGCAACAAATTGCTATTGAGCGATCATTGTCAGACAGAGCTAATCTAGAACTGAGATTAGCAGTATAATCTTTCCAACATACGGTTAGTCTAGAGTATATTAAAACGCCAAAGAACAATTAACTCTGACTGTTAACTCTTAGAATGTTTTACAAAGTAATAATGCAATTAAGAGTTTATAAAAATATAGCGAAAATATTTAGCCTCCATGACAATAATGAAACGAGTTATCCAGTAAGGAATCATGCATGGCTGTTAACAGGAAAATGCTAAACTTTTACCAAAGTTTCGAATTTAATTTTTTGGACCTAATTTAGCAAAACGTAGGGAAAATCGTTAAAACGACATATGACAAATATATTTATATTGTTCAAATTTACCATCAATCTTAGGTTTTTATAATGTCCAAGTAAAACCTCAATCGTAAGTATTTGCATAGTTTAGCTTAATTTAGCTTTAATCGTTCTAAATAAATTTTAGGACTTTATATTTTCCAAGCTTAGCTTTAATCTTTTTAGCTTCATTAGTAGAAGCTTAATATTATCCAGTTATAGACTTTATATTGTCCAATTTTAGTTTTAATTGCTCCAATATCCAACTTTATCTTCAATCGTTAAAATTTAAGGTTTTTATATTGTTCAAATTTCATTTGCAATGGCAGTCCTTTTGTCCAAAATTAGTTGTCATCCTAGGTATTTATATTATCCAAATTTATCTTCAATCTTAGGTCTTTATATTGTCCAAGGTAAAGCTCAATAGTAGATATTTGTATAGTCATAGTTTAGCATCAATCGTAGGGGGTTATATTGTTCAAATTTCAGTTGCAATGACAGTTCTCTTGTCCAAATTTATTTGCCATCGTATGGTATTGTCCAAATTTACCATCAATCTTGGGTCATAATATTATCCAAGTTAAAATTTAAGCTTCAATCGTTAGTCTTTATACGAGTACTGTCCAAGTTTAGCTTCAATTGTAGGTATTTGTATAGTCATAGTTTAGCTTCAATTGAGCTTCAATCGTAGGTCTTTCTATTGACCAAGTTTATCTTCAACCTTTCCAATTTATTTGGGTTTTTATAGTGTTCAAATTTAATTTTAAATCGCAGTCCTTTTGTAAACTTTAGTAAACCATCGCTCTTTATATTGTCGAATTTTGGTTTAGTCCGTTTAGTCTGTGTTGGGGGTCTTCATATTGTCAAATTTTAGCTTTGGTCCTAAGGCCGCGTTTTCAATGTCATTTTGTTGTCAAATTGTCCAAATTGTTGGCAATTGTATGAAAACGGGTTGTCATATGGTGTCATTTATGGCGTCAATCATGATTGCAAACACACATGACGCCATATGACAACCCGTTTTCATACAATTGCCAACAATTTGACAATAAAAATGACATAGTGAAACCCAAGCATAAGTTTCTATAATATATAGTTTTAGCTTCAATAGAAATTCTTTGTATTGCCCAAGTTTAGGTCTTTATATTTCCGAATTTTAGCTTCAATCATAGGTCTTTCAGTGCTTCTGTTTAGGTTTTTATATTGTCCAATCTACGCTTCAAACATAGGTCTTTATATTGCTTAAGTTTAACTGCAATCATACATCTTTATATTATGCAAGGATCTAAACAGTATTAAGTTGCAAACATCGTTTAAAACTTTGTATACCTCTCCCTTATAAGCAGTTTTTCATAACTACCAACAATGTGAAACAAATTTAATAAGTGAGAGAATATTTCAAATTCAAAACACAATTAAACAGGATGTTAATAAAAACCTAATGTCAATATAACTTTCAAGTATCACATTTAAAGAGAAACACAATAAATTACCACAAGAAAAAACAAAAAGAAATTGTTTAAATAATAAAAAAAAACCCTTAACAAACATTAGCAGCAAAACAAGGCATATGGAAATATTTAAAAGAAGAAGTATCAACTGAATACTCATACAGCACGAGTTGCAACCCCTCTTTACAGATTTGAAGATCTCGTCATATTTCCACAACTTTTGCTCTAAAGAAGAACAAACACATGCTCATTATTATTATTATTTTATAACACAGAGATATATACATACATATACATACATATATACCTTGTATATTTTAATAATGACGCCTGCCGCCATGTTGCAACATTTGTAACTGGTGATAATCACAACAACACTTGCAACCTATAACAGAAAGAAACTATATTTTATAATGGCTGCCTTTGACACACAACGAAGTCTGTTATATACTCGTACCGATTGATATGCAGCTCGTACCATAATTTTTGTATCTTTTTTGTTGCCACCAAAACATCTGATCGCATCGTTGTGAAACTAATGCTGAATACAAGCGTATTTGTTGTTGCCTGTTTGATTCATTCAAGCATTCATTTATTCATTATTTTTAATATTGTATTCATTACTTTAACGCTTGTTATGGAGTATAAAAATGTTTTTGGTTTGTCTTTTGATTTTTATTTAATTTTGATAGCATATCGTCGTGGCATTATTTATGTCATTTTCATGGCTCTTTATGGGAAATTAAATTGAAAAAAGGTTTCAATTTCTAACATGGTATCATCATCGTCATCATCAAACACGCACCAAAACTGAGGGTGAGATTTATATTGAAAATTTGTCATAGTCGTTGTTTTCGAGAGGAGGGAGATTTTGTTTTTAACAAATCCAACTGCTGGGATGGGTGTAACTTTTTGTCTTTTGTCAAGTACGTGTTGATGGAAAACTTATTTGTATAAAATTACTACTAAAACATTTCAGCATTTAAAAATTAATAGAAAATATATAAAATATGCAATTTGGTGGTGGTTATTAGTTGTTACATGAAGAGTAAATGGTCAGTTATAAAATGGAAGAGGGAGTTGGAAAATATTTTGACGACAGTGAGTAGGTTGCTGCTACATGGTATAGTATTTATGGCTAAACAATTAGTTTTCAAGAACATTTTATTTAGACAAATAAAACAGAAGATATGCATAGATTCCATTGATCGGGTAATGCTTTTTGCATGCAAGCAATTGCTGTAATCTCTAACTAAAGGGTGATTCCAGTAGAGATACTTTTTTCAATAGCCCCTTTTTTTTTGACAGATCACGTGTGAGTCGTGTCATGCTGTCATGTTATTTTTTTTTAGTATTGGTTGGCATTTCATAATGGAAAGACTTACGCCTGAACAATGTTTACAAATCGTTCAACTTTATTAAGAAAATTCACGTTCTGTGAGGAATGTGTTTCGTGCACTTCGCTCAACTTTCGGTCAACATAATTGGCCTACTGAGCGTACTATTCTCAACACCATCACCCATTTTGAGACTTAGCATTCATAATTGGATAATATTCGACCGAATAGATCACGTCCAGCACGTTGTGAAGAAAATATAGCGGCCGTAGCTGAGAGTGTACACGAAGACCGTGTAGAGCCGATTCGGCACCGTTCGCAGCAACTAAAACTGACGTATGGAACGACAAACCGACTATTTGATGCCTAAAATTGCAGCCTGTTGTCTCGGCGAGATTTGGTTTAAGCAAGACGGCGCCACTTTCCACACATCGGATCAAGCAATGGATTCAATCGGTGAGCACATAATTTCACGTTTTGGGCCGCTCGAAAGACCACCAAGATCGTGTGATATCACACCGTTAGACTTTTTCCTGTGCGGATATGTAAAGTTTAAAGTTAATGCGGGCAATCCCGCTTCGATTCAGGCCTTGAAGGAAGAGATCACGCGTGTCATTCGCCAGTTACCAGTCGAAATGCTCGAACTAGTCATCGAAATTTGGACTCAACGGATAAACCATCTGCGACGTAGCAACGGCCAACATTTGATAGACATAATCTTCAAAAAATAAATGCCAAAGAATGTTTTTTTCAAATGATGTTTATTACATTCCCCATAAAATTTTCTGTTTTTTTTTTTTTTCTTTAAAAAAGTAGGGAACCTCGAAATGGAACACGCTTTAGTTTAGTATAGATGGGCGCTGTACTTAGTTTTTGTTAACTCGGAGACTTGAACTTAAGCCATTGAGAATCCCATCAATAAAGAAAATATAGCGTTTTCCCAGTCAAAATTAAAAAAAAGCGAACAATTTTCACAAATATAACTTCATTTCTGTCAATAATCTAAATTATTTCCTTAGTGATGCAGATACTCTTTAACAGTCAACGATATTGTCTCCACAATAATCCAAACTACCATTGTCCCATCAACCGTATAAATTTCAATGACGATACTAATTTGAATGACGATTTATCCAAAGATACTCTGCAGTCTACTTTAGCCACCAAGGATTGATTAGTGATATACGAAATTTTCTCCTATGCTATCATTGATACTAAGCGCAAGTTTCAACTATGCCTCCTGCAATTCCAAAGTGTGTATATACGAAACTCAATATTACTTCAAAGAGTTAAATCATACTAGCTAGGATTCGACTCTATGAACTTCCAGAGTTTGCAACGGCAGCAGACTATCAACATATAAAATTAGTTTATTTAATATGTCTGCCTGACAGGAGAAAACACAACCTCGTTCTAAAGCATTCAATGACGTCTGGCTATTAATATATATCCTAAGTGTTCAATACTGTTAGAATGTAGACTTGAGAACTTCTCCGCGTTTGATACGGCAGTGAAAACCACATTATCTCAGAACTCTATTCAGGATTTACCCTAATGTTTGTCCTTCGAAGAAACCATAGATGGATTTTTCCTTGATTATAACAATTTAAATTCCCAGATTGACACCGACCCCTGCTTCGTAAGCTCATTCGCAACTTCATAGTCAAACTGTTCAAGATTCTCTTGCTACCAGTTAGAGTTTTCACCGACGCCAGACTACAACATATAAAATCAGTTTATAAAATTTCACAATACAAGCTCGGAAGCCTTCAGTACCGCGAAAACCTGCTGAGGGTGCTGTAGCTTAATTGATTAGCACATTTGATCATTAAGTCTTTATATGTCGGAGTTTAGCTTCTATCGTAGACCCTTATATTGTTTACAATTAGTCTCAATCGTACGTCATTATATTTTCTTAGTTGAGCCTTAATCCTCATTAGATTCTCCACTGCGTAACACTCTACAAAGGTGACTAGTTTGGATTAGCATAATTGAGCACCAACCAATAAATCTCTTGTAAGTTTAAAAAAAGGTTTTATTATTCCAAGTGCTGCCTTAGGTTCTTCTCCTTGGCTTTTGTTTTTATATTTCTATTTTTTATTGATTGAATTGCAATGATCAATCTTTCCTATTCGTAGTCAATGAAGTCATTTTTTAGCAGATTAAACTGAAACTCCTTTGGCCAGATGTTGGAGAGTATGACAGATAACGTATTTAGTGATACTTGCGGGACAATGGTTGTCGGTTTTATGTGCGAAAATGATCCCTGATTGGTGAATTTAACAACTCTTTAGTTTAGTTTAACAATAACTTTAGACATTTGTTGTTATTAAGAATGTTTTCTTAAGTAAATTAATGAGACATGTTTCGACATGTTTACTAACCGTCTTGGAAAAAACAGCCAACATTAATTAAAGTGCAATTAGGAACTCCATTAGATGGAATGCAGTCTGCTGTGTAATCATATCGTTTCACTAGGTTATAAATCCTTATGGAAATGAACAATAAAGATGATACAATAATATTGCCGTAACTCTTGAATATATCAACAGTTTGCTTTCTATTGGCAATAATTTTTCCCATGCTGCTGGCTTTCTCGACAGGAATCGAACCCGCTACCCTCTGGAAGATAGTGCAGCACACTATTGCTTAGTCTATCGGGATATAATTTTGTCTGCATCAACCAAGACAGCAAGATTAAGCTTATGCCTCCTACGTTATGGTTCTTCCGCCATCATTCAGGTTTGCTTGCTACAGTTAATGTTTTTTCCTCATTACAATTACACTACCACTGAGCTGATACTTGAAAAGAAACTCTCAATGATGCAAGATTCCGGAACGTGGCTTCTTCACCAAGGAAACTTCGGGATATTAAAATCTCTTAATAATTAACAATTATCCTTGGAGTAACCAAATACTTTAAATAATGAAATTTTACATTCTAATGATGCTGCCATGACAATTCGATCAATGCTCCGGAACCACCTAAGTCTCACTGGAACAAAGACTATCAACTCAACATAAAAAAGTTTTTTTTCCCCAAGAACTTTTAACAACAGTGGAGCTAATTTAACAATAACAACAGCATTTCAAGAACATTTCTAGAGGTAGTTGCTTTCAATTATTTGCACAAAGAGGACAGAATGCTTCACTCGTATTCACAAATATTCTTAACTGATGGCAAATTAAATGATTTCATAGTAAAATTCATTATAAATCGCATGTAACTTTAAAAATAATGCAATTTTATGTAAGTGATTAATTTCCTAAGAACTGCATAATCGATTTTGTTAAATTATTCAAAATAGAACACACAGGCTACACAAAAGTAACTAATTCCTAAATCTCTTTAAAACGATTGACAAATAAGGTTTCTTAAGCCCAAAAAACAAAAAAATTGTCCTTTTCTTTCTGTCTAAGCTGTGTGTTTGATCCTTCTGACTTTTATTCTTATAGTACGAACTAAACCAGACATAGAAGACAAGAAGAGACCAGACCAGGCAAGACGCCTGAATGTCTAAAACGATTTCAAAATTCTAAGAATTTTTGGCGGCAAAACCTGCAATGTTCTTTCAGACATTGTTATAAAGTTGTTTATTTGTCAAATTTGAAAATTTAAACAGATTTTCTTTTTATTGGCTCCTTTTTTGTATGTTATAGTATTTTTTTTATCCTGTATTGTTAGTTTACTTACAGTTTTATAAGAATTTTATTTTTTGATAATTGTTCTTTTGTACGTTTTGTGTTGCTTTACAATCTTGACATTAATTCATATAAAACTGAACACGAGTGTTCGATCATTTTGTGATGAATGAACCGAGTTGTTTTCAATGAATGAAAGGACACACACAAAGGATATGTTTTATAGTTGTGTGTGCACATGTACACAAAGACTTTGAGTCTGTAAAGTGGCTATAAAATCTTGTTAATTGTGTAATTTTAACAATAAACCAATAAACATGAAAAATTGTCACAGAGGAGAGTCTCTCCTTTGAGGGGACGGACTCCTTTAATGACATTTATAAGTAGGTACTTAACACATTTTAATGTCAAATTTATTTTATTTGTGTGTTTAAAGTATTTACTTAAGATTGGCATGATCGTTTAGGTGCCCTACAAGGATATTTTATATTACATGACTTTGGATTATGTTTGGTTGTTAAATTAAAATAAGTTTTTGCTACAAAATTTGTAATATTTTTTCACATTTAAATACAGTTTTACAGAAACTAAAAAGTAATAAATTTGTTGCAAAACTTGAATTGAAAACTTTGCCAGAGGAAAGACAACCGTCACGGCACTGCTTTCGTTATACCTTGGGGGGTTGGAATGAAAGCAATCTGTTACTATACACGGAACCTAAGTCCTTGGCGTTATCCAAGGATGGAGCAAATATATGCAGGTTGGTACATTGGAACTGGTTAGATCTCTTGAAGAACTTGAACTAGATAAGTCGATCACTTACCCCATGAAGAAAAATTATAATCTCGTAATTAATTATCTGTGTGAGAATCCACTTCCCAGCTGAAGCTTTTAAAGTTGGAATTTTATAAGGATATCCAATATCAAACAAACATACAAAGATCAAATCTGTAGGTTGGTATTGATACATTGGGACTAGTAAGGTCACTAGAATAACTGGAACTTGAGTACGTTATTTGACGTATTGTAGTATACAGTTCGGTGGTTATCTAAGAAGAATAATGATAAGTATATAGACTTGACAAACACTCGAGTGATCCCACGTCACATTCTCTCACATCCTGCAGTTCACAATGTTGGATAATATGAAGTGATAAATGACGTTTTTTATTGAACACCACAAGGCTAAAAGTTGTATTTTTTGCAAACTACATGATCTTTAAGTCTCGAATACACCACAACCCAATAAGCCGTAATTGGTATTGTGATTCCGATGCGAAAACTTTGGAAAAACGCATTGTAGTGGTAAAACTATATGTGGATATCTTTCCCGTCCAAAGATACGAAGATATTAGAAGCTGTTCTATTTTTGCTACCAATACAGCATTGTACAAACACTCGAACTCCACAGCATTTATCAGCAATGCTTCTCGGAACTTAAATCTGCCGCAACCTGCAGTCCACAATGCTCAATAATAGGAAGAGATGAACGTCGGTTTGTTGTATGATTCGCAAACTATAGAATTTTCCAGTCTCGGATATATATGGGCCAAAATGGAAACCTGATACTAAAGCCTGGTCTGTTAAGTGCGAACGTCATATTTGCAAAGCTTTTCGGATTCTATAGAGATTCACCAGTAGACTAAATTCAACACTATCAACTACACTACACTATTCTGAATCCTGAAATCCACAATGCTCAACAATAACAAGAGATGAGTGACGATTTAGCAGTATATCTCTTATCAAATGATGAGAAGACATTCGTAGTTCTTAAATTTGATCAACAAGCTTCACAATAAGTCTTTGCAGACCCCGTCTGTTACCATTTGCTTAAACTCTGCAGCATTTCTCCTCAAAGCCTTTCGGATCTTACAGGATTTGACCGTGAGAGAGATTGGTTGGTCTCCATGATGTTTAACAGGTCGCAATCTTCAACACTTTCAAACACACTCTCCCAAATACTGCAGTTTACATTGGTCAATAAAATGGGTGACCCAAGCCTGATATAGAAAAGAAGTGCCGGAAAAACGCGAGAGAATTTCAATCCTACAAGCGGGTCGAGCATCTGTTTGCGAAAATATTTCAAGTTAGTTATTACTCGCCAAAACCTCCCAGCAAACCTAGACCAGTACAAATAATACATTATGCGTATGCAATTTGAATAAAACGAATTTGAAAAAAATGTATTTTTGAAAAAATTAACTTTAAGGATGAAATACTCTAGAAGAATTTGAACAAATATCGAGTTGCACACGTATCCCACTTGGACTACCCTATTTATAAATTGCGACACGTGTGCAACTCGATATTTGTCCAAATTCTTCTAGAGAATTTCATCCTAAAAGCTAGATTTTTAAAATTCCAGTAAATATGACTGTTATATGCCATTTACACCTAAGCGAAATCTACTACTTACGGGATTTCAAGCCAAATCTGGTAGATTTTGATGAGATTTCCCATACAAAACAAAATGCAGCAAATCTAGTAGATTTCGCCAAAATCTTTCAAAATCTTGCACTACTTACTAATACAACCGTGATTTTCCTATTAATGTACTAAAAAACGCAACACTGTTCAATTAAATTTTGACACTTTGACAATAAAAAAAAGCAAACAAAGGGCGGTATTTTTTGGAATTTTTGCGGCAAAATTTAAAATCGTAATAATTATTAAAGATAATTGGCAATGGAGCACCAAATAGTAAATAAAGTGTAAGTATATTGTTGTGTACTTTTTTAAAAACAAAAAACTCATTGTGAAGCTCATTTTTTGCCACAAAAAAATTAAAAATGTTCCTTCCTTTTTAGTCAGCTGTTTTTGTTATGAAAATGAAATCCCACAATATGACAAAAAACAGTAGTGTAAACGGCAAAGATTTCCTTGAAGATTTAAACTGAAATCTAGTAGATTTTGCGTAGATGTAAATGCAGTATTAAGTGCTTAACAGTGGTCTGTTGACTGTAACATTATCAATGTTAAGAAATGTGGTTTTTGTCTGTGCTAGTTAAATTCGAATTTATCTTCACACACATAAGATTCTGTCGGTCAAGGAACATTGTGTAATGACATGTCATTGGATCACTGGACAGCACAAATGTGAAACAGTAAGTGAAACAGTATTTTGATGCCACTCACAACTCAACACTTATAGCAGAAAATACAAGAAAAACTTGGATAATTACTGAATAACAATCTCAGAAGTATACGAATAATGACTTTTAATATTAGTTTATATAAAGGCCAGCAGACAACTCTTTCTAATTAAATCTCCAACCACAAAATTCATTGCAACCGGCATCCATACAGAACTCCAAGTTTCAAAAATGATAAGTACACTTCCAGCTGTTGCAAGACCAACAACACATGCATATATTTGTAAAGACCTAAAGTAGAGTATTCCATAGTCTACCCTTATTGACATTTATGTAAAGAAAATAAATTGTATGTTTATTAAATTAAATTTATTGAATGAATATTTACAAATTCTTAAGAAACGCTTCTTTATATAAAATATTCCTAACAGCTGCTTTGTAATTTTTGCTTTTATTGAATAAGAATATTTCCAATTCATAAAATTATAAATTTTTTGCATGTCCGCTTGAAGCGTGCTTAGTACGAGTACCTGCCTGCCAGTTTGCTTTTTTACTACCTTTAGGCCCTTGGTCATTTTGTTTGCTCTATAAATTTGCTTTGCTTTAGCATTGTTTTAAGATTTTGAGTTTTAAATTTTATTAGGTTTTTGTTTATTTAAAAACAAGAGCAAAATACTAAGGTTTAAGTACTACTTAGCTGTACTCTTTTGTGTTTCAGTTGTCGGCAACTTCCGCTTTTGTTTTTCTGCATTTTGGCCAAATATTTCCTGGTAAAATTGATATTTTTTTACAATTGACTGATTGTTTTGTTTTATTTTTTTTTCCACAATTAATTCTAATTTATTTAGGTTTTTTATTGTTGTCCCACTTTAGAGGGTGTTAGAGGAGTTAAAAGAGCAATTGTTTGTTAATGGTTTTAAATAATTCAGACACGTGTAGTTTGAAATTAATTCCAAAGAAATTTGTTTGAAATATGTTTTAGGTATAAAAGATGGATTGTATATTCATTGACTCTTTTTGAAAAGTGGAATTTCGAAATCTATCTATTGTTAGTTAAGGAATAATTTTGGCATGGGTTTTTAATACAACTTATAATTCCATGTTATTTTTAGTTTTAAATTAGAAAAGTTTTATATAAATTGTATGGATATTTAGAAACTCATTTTACAAGATTAAACTTCTGCGAAAATTTGTTCAAAGAAATTACCAGAGATGAAAAATAATATATTAATGAACCACGGAACTGTAAAGATATTCATTTGAAGATCATAATATTCATCGAAGGTTTCTGATATACGAGTATATGAGTTACGTTTTGTATTGTGATGCTCAAGACGATAAAATTATATTGATAGCAATACATCTGGGAATTGTTGCAATAAAGACATTCGAAGCTCTTCGATTTTTCAGCTAAACCCGTCCAGTTGAAAAAGTTTGTCAATAGCATGAACTATACAGTATTTTTTTTACAAAACCTTTAAGATCTCAAAGGACTTAACCATCAGATTCATTGCGAATGGCTACTGTCCATAATGTACTGTAACATGCCGGAAGCCTTTAACTGTATTAACCGCACTCTTCAAAATACTGCAATCCACAACGCTCCACAATAGGAACCACGGAACTGATCTATTATCTCAATAGTGTCCCAGGTTAATGGCATGTTTTTTTTTTAAGGCAAGTAACATGGTCATATTTGGCAAATACATATATACTTAAAAAAGCGTAACCACTTGTTTTAGCACAAATTTGTTTGACGTTGTTTACTCTTACAAGAGTTTTGCAAGATCAAACAGCATCAAATAAAATAAACTTAAATATTTGTTGTGCTTTGGCTTAAATAAGAATTTTTTTTAAATAAATAAACGAGTTCAAATATGTGTTATTTAGTGGTTACGTCTTTTTCAGCAAATATTTGCCAAGTGTGACTGTATTTTTAGGCAATTAATATGACTATATTTAATTGAGTTACTTTCTTTGGAAAGGGAATAGGTTGAAGAAGTAAACGTGGTGAAAGTAGAAGAAATCTTTATATCACAACTCCTCAATTGCGCGTTATGCTTGTTTTTTTTGTGCAGCGTTGCTGCGCCTCTGGTGGTGAGTAGGCGCATTATTTTAAAGCTTGATCTATTTAATTAATTATTACTTCAGTGGCGCTGTGATAACTATTAGGATAGAAAACTGATAACTTTCAAAAACTGATGTTGTTTGATTGGCAGTGGCTGGGAATCGACCCCGGGCTACAAATACCAACTCATGCCTAATGATCAAACGCGCTAACCATTAAATCTACAGCACCCTGTAGTGACAGTTCTATTTTCATATAAAATGTTAGAACTAGAAGCGGTTTCTAATGATAGGCAACCAATTACAGAACCAGTTCTTCTAATCTTTGCTCGTTTTAATAAATTTAGCATCAGTAAAAATTATTGAATACTCCAAATCCAATTCTCACTTATTAAAATTCGAAATGGTGCAAAAACTCTCTAATATAAATACATACTTTATATGCATTAAATTCAAGGTTACTCAGTCAGTTTCCTATAAATGTGACACGTTAACCAGTATATATTTGCCTAAGATCTCAGGTTATCTTTTAAGAAATGTTTTTCATTCCCTGTCTTCTGTTTCTCAGGCTCTCGCCAACTGATTAGAATATCAGATTACTAAAAAGTAGAAGGAGTAAATTTTGGAGTGCAACAGAACGCCAAAATATGTGAATAGGGTTTAAAAACGAAAGCGTCAGTTTACAATACAGGAGAGATAAATCTTTTTGTTTAAATACTAGACCAGGAAATGACTAGTCATTTAAATGATATCAACGATAAATATCATTAAACTTAAAGCCTTTTTAATAATTCGACATTTCCCAAGTGATGTTGTAGAGTCGTAGGAGTTGTAAGTCGTCTGAATTTACAATAGTTGTACAAAAGTTAAAATATGAATCTAAACCTTTTAGACGTGATGCAAAACTACCAGGAATTTTTTTATAATTTTTGGAATATGTATGTGATCTCTACATCGTATGAAAATATAATCAATGATTAGGTTTTATAATTTTTATATCCTTCAAGGATTTTTAGGACACACACACTTGTGGCATCTCGGTCGATTTCCATTAATATTTTTAACTAAAACACATTTTTATTGCATGGAACGATTTCAATTAGTTTAAAATTTTATAATTTATAATTTTTTTTAGTTAATATATGTGCACTTCATTATTTGTAAACGATTAATACTTTTGCAATTAAAGACGCTTACTTACTTCCACGGCTCATTTTGCTAAAACTGAAATGTGAAGAATTTCGCAATAATCTTTAAAAAGTTTTAATATTTTACTACTCACATTTTAAAGGCTTGACATTATAAACATACGACTTTGCTCAAAATGGTGTTCATAATCACATAGTTGTATCATACAATGTACAAGATACAACATCACTTTTGACTTGAACAAATCCATATATGAAAGGTTTTGATCTAATTTCCCAAAACACTCCTTAAACAATTATCATTAACCAAACACCAAGTAAATTTTGAGAATATGTAATTTAAATTAAAAATTAATAAAATTCATACAACTACAATACTATAAGCTTTACGCGCCAAATTTACTATTCATTACAAAACATTCAAACACCCAAGATTTCTACCCAAATAACCATGAAGCATAAAATTTGAAATTGAATTAAAAAAAAAAACAAAAAAAAAAAAATACTTAATAAATAAAATACAAAAACACAATGGGAACGAATATTTAAAACTGAATAAAGCAGGCATCATGCCAAGAGCAGAAAGAAACATGAATGAAATACACAGCCAGGGCTACCTGCTTTTAAGAGAAACTTGTCTAAGGGCGGAGCAATACACAGAGACAACTCTCAGTACTTTGCAGCAATTACAAATCATTAACAATATTTCAAGCAACAACAGTTACAATTTGTCAGAGTATTGAAGACAGCAAAAAACAAAAAAAAAAAACAAAATTAAAAAGATTTCAGAAACAAACAATGGTGGACTGAAGCATCAACAACCCCCAAATTATAATATGTTGTGGTAGGAAGTTGGAAGGCTAACAACAACAAAAACAAATTTAGAAAAAATTTCGTTTATAAGGGTAGTTCTTGCCACAAGGGTTTGTCAGTATATAAAGCAAGATCTCAGCAGCAAAGAGCATCAGTTCAAATTTATCCGTGATCATCTCAACAGCTCTCTTAACAAAACGTAGTTTTAAATCTAAAGAAAAATAAACAATTTTACGAAAATGTCTCGCTCATTTTTAATGGATTCTTTACTCAGCGACAACATGCCACTAAGCAAAAAGGATGCTATGGTTTCACCCACAGCTGGGGACAACATGGTCGCCAATACAGCGGCCCATGCCGCCGCAGCAGCTGCGGCTGCTGCCATGTTACCCAATATACCCATGTTGCCCTATCCAGCCAGTTATGTGGGCAGTTATTTGTTCTCCTTGGGCATACAGCAACAACAGCAGCAACAACAAGCTGCCGCCGTAGCAGCCGCCGCTGCTCTCCAGCAACAGGCCTATCATCATCATCCCTACGCTACTTTCATGTCTCAAAAGCGCAAACTATCAGCCACATTTGACAACTACTCTGCTCAACAACAACAGGCGGTATCTGCCCGTTTGGCTCCCGCCACCGTTTCCTATGGCTCTATCTTGCCTCTGGGTGACACTGGCTACTGCACTTCACCCTCAGCTTCCTCCTCCACCTCAACCATGGATTATCCTTGTGTGGAAGAACAGCATAACAAACGTTACAAACACGATTCATCCTGTTCTCCCTCCTCATCGCCTTTGAAAAATACTGTGCCTTCTTCCACTTCCACCCATGCCAACACTACGAACTCCAACAACTCCCAATTGGATTTGACTCCTGTTGTCACCGACTATGCCGATTCCAGCAAACGTATACGCACTGCCTTCTCTAGCACACAATTGCTTGAATTGGAGCGTGAATTCGCCATGAATGCTTATCTCTCTCGTCTAAGACGCATTGAAATCGCCAATCGTTTGCGCCTATCCGAGAAACAAGTCAAGATTTGGTTCCAAAACAGACGTGTCAAGCAAAAGAAGGGCTCCGACTCACCCAGCTGCAACGGCTCCAGCAATAGTCCTTCTCAATCTCCCGTTCATGAAGACAGCTCGCCGTTGAAATACACCGACGGGGCTTTTGTGAAACAAGAGCATTAAGTTGAAAATTTGTTTTTGAGAAAACATCAGTGTAAATATTGTAAATTGTTTATTTGAAATGAAAAGTATATACATAATTGTATTGTTTATATTTGAGGTTATGTAGTGTTGTAATAATTAACGAATTTATTTTATATTTTAAGTTTATAGTTTTAAGAAAAGAAAATTTATTAAAAAACAAAATCATATATAGAAATTGCAAATATTTATGGGTTTTCTTGACTAAATTTGTATGGGAGTTGAAACAAGCCGACGGCGTTTTTAACGCGTTGACTGCCATGTATGACACCGGTGAGTCACATTTTTTTTTTTTTTAATATGAAGCCGTGTTGACCATTAAACAAACAAATAATTTTTGGCCTGTTAATGAAAGCGACAAATTATCTGCAGTGGCACCTTTGTAAAAATACATTATTTTAGCTAGTAAATTTTTTTTAACATTTCCTTCATACAAGCCAACATTTTCTCATGGATCTGGTACTTTTTTTTTTAATTTTTTTAATTTTATTAGTTTTAAATTTTAAAACTAAAAATAGATTTCGTAAAAAACAAAAACACTTCATTCTTATTTATGAATTTTATTGAAACATTGTAGGCACAATGCTGTGGGTTTACCATTACATTGATCACAGAATGTGGAGACTTTTTAAGCCTTTTTTATAGCAGCGCTTCTTCCTTCTACTTTCCTTATTTCGGTATAGCAACTGGAACAACGTTTTTTTCTATTAGTTTTGTCTCTAGTAACAAATTCTTTGAATTTGTGTTTGTTCCTGCTGGTTCCAGTTAAAGGATCAACTTGACAAAGACATTCAATGCGGGTTTACCATTAAATTGATCCCAGAATGTGGACACTTTTTTAGCCTTTTTTATAGCAGCGCTTCTTCCTTCTACTTTCCTTATTTCGGTATAGCAACTGGAACAACGTTTTTTTCTCTTAGTTTTGTCTCTAGTAACAAATTCTTTGAATTCTTGTTTGTTCCTGCTGGTTCCAGTTAAAGGATCAACTTGACAAAGACATTCAATGCGGGTTTACCATTAAATTGATCCCAGAATGTGGAGACTTTTTTAGCCTTTTTTATAGCAGCGCTTCTTCCTTCTACTTTCCTTATTTCGGTATAGCAACTGGAACAACGTTTTTTTCTATTAGTTTTGTCTCTAGTAACAAATTCTTTGAATTTGTGTTTGTTCCTGCTGGTTCCAGTCAAAGGATCAACTTGACAAAGATGATCGAAGAATGATCGATTGCCGGAATTCAAGAATTTGAATATTTTTGTTAAATTTTTTATATAGTACTAAGCCATTTACAACAGATGTACTTAAAATAAATGCAAATGCTACTTTGTGGTACCATCTAATGGACTTGCGTAGAGGCGTAAAACAGCAAGCCAGCTGATCAGAAATATCGCCACAAATTCTAGCTTTTTTGTAAAAAAAACCGACTACTTAGTATTTTCGTAAACCTAGAACTTATCTTGGATATTTACATGGTTTCCTATAGAAGATCTTAATTCACTTTGCGTCGTTTCAATTGAAGACGTGTTTTTTTTTTTTGGAACGTAAGTAACCCTGACGCAAAGTGATATACACCAATATATTTCATTCTGATTTCTATCTATACATTAGCAGATGCCAGCAACATTTGCTTTTCTTATTCATTCAATCTGGGTGCAATTATGTCTCAGATAATAATAAGAAAACACGAACGGTACGCATAAACAGGATTACGTGGCAATAGCTCGGAATTGGATTGAGCATGTGAATTCAGGGGCCAAATTACCGCATTCGGGATCGAATGAGCTATCGCATCGAAAAATTATTTCAATATCGAAATTATGATAAAATGTACTAAATTTCTTGCTCGATATCGAATGCCATAATCTGAAATAAGAAAATTACGATCAATTTTACTCGATATCGAATGCGGTAATTTGGCCCCAGGTTTAGGTGCGCTGGACTGAAGAGATTTTTGCAAGGCATTGGAAGAACCATTGATGTGCCTTGGTTCCTCCTTTATCTAATGTATCTTTTATTTATAGTATCTGCATTATCATGTTTGAGCCAGTATTTTTGTGAAGAGTTTTCAGCTGTATTGTTAAGGGAACAACATAATCATTTGATTGACCTTTAGAATTCACAACTCATTGCAGGAAATGTTATGAAAACGAATGTTGGCGCATTCAAATTGAATATCCACAAAAGTTTTTAGGATAGACTGTTTGGATTAATTTTTTTTCAAATTATTCTATATTTGAAACTACTAAAATAGTTTTCCTGTATTCTTTAAATCCAAATGAGTTTTATTAATTACACATCAAAGGATCTGCCTACTTCTCAATCTAAATAAATTTCAATAAAAAATTTCTTTTGTAATTACACACTGTAACATGATTTAGTTTTATTAAAATATATTTTGAATTAAACACAATTTAACGCCAGTTACAGAGCACTGAAAGAATATATTACAGTAAGTTAATTTCAAACTCATACGGAAGTATTTACTGCCAACAATTATCTCTGGATTATCCTGAAGATATTTGCAATGCTTGTCGGATTAAATATTGCTAAAAGCAAAATACACATACACAAACTGAATTTATCTGTTTAGGGACAACTTCATAATGAATATTTTTGCCAGGAAACAAACGAATGAACAGTCAGTGATGGAGATGTGTGAAATAATTTAAGCTGACAATTGTGTCGTTTGTGTTCGTAATTGTCAAAGAAAAATGTTGTATTCTTTGGAATAATTTACCTATAGACATGTAAAAACTCATGAATATATTTATAATATTTCTTTATCTCTTCATATATGTTTTTATTGTTAGTAATTTTATCGGTTTAAAAGGATTTGTAAGGATTGTTCTTTTATGTACTTTTCCAATTGCAATTATAGAACTGATTTATTTTGAATATTTCGAAAGAGTCTATGTGCCTAGATTACGGGAAAGCAAATTTGCTGAAATTTGAAGAATAATAACTTCGGTATGTACAATCTGAGTAATTATCTCAGTTTGTAATACAATACCGTTTACGCATACTGCCGAATTCCTAAAGACATGGCCTGTATTTAAGTTTCTGTGGTGCCAAACATTAAACAATCATAGCATTGTTGTTGTTGCTGTTGGAACACGTTGCCCAAACATTGATCAATAATCGTATTGAAACAGCCTAACTATCCACTACGACAAATGACTTAGTCCCAATTTACACGAAGCAATTCTTTAAGCTAAGCTGATTGCCTTTTAGACATCGGGGTGAGGTTAAGATAATACGAGTACGCAATTTATTGTACAAGCAATTCGTCTTACTCTCTTATTAGTACTATATACATATGTATGTGTATACTCTCAAATACATATACGAGTGATTTAAGCAATAAGAATTGTTCTGTGTAATCACCGAACAAATTTGTAAAAAAAAATTATCAATTTTTTCAATAAAATTGCTTCGTGTAAATTGGGAGTTACATAAAATGCAATAAAACAATTGCTTATTTTCCCATTTATTCATCATTAAATTGATGATGAAGATTTCCTTAAAAAAAAAATGTGACAATTGGTCAAAAATAAATTCTATGCGACTAATCCATGAACTGTATCGTTTCTGGAATAAAAACTCAATCATGACAAATAAACGTACCAACTCTAATGTGACCAATTGATATTACCAATATAATACTACACAGTTAGCGAAAGATATGGGATCGAGTATTTAATTAGTTGGTGATCCATAATCCAGCATCTTGCTGAAATCAAAGATCCTCCAACCACATATTTGAAATTAAAAGTTCGAACTCCGATGTAAAAAATTGATATTGTCAAGATGGCGATAACACTATTATTATAATTGTAATTACACTGAGTTTATCAATATATTTCTTAAATTTTAGAAATCTACAAAATAAAAAGCTTGAATTGCAATGTGCATTACAATTTGAATCTAAACTCTTCCAGTTATAATAAGAATATTAATAAATAAATATATATTAATAAATAAATATAAATACAGGTTCATTGCAAACAAAGCTAATTTGTAACGCCTAAAGGCCCAACCATAATGTGCAGCTTAGGCAACTGTCAACAATGAACGAAAAGTCTGTCAAAAGCATAAGTAAATTAAAGAAGACTTTTAGGTGGCCATAATGTACTTTTTTAAAAATTATTGTTTTTTTTTTAATTTTTTCAATTTGGGCCTTTTTGTTACTCAAAAGAAAGGCTTTTAATATCACTTAATGCGATGCTAGTGGGATATCTATCATAAAAATTATTTTTTAACTCAGGAATAGGATTTTTAAATATTTGGCACATGTATCATTTTCATTATATATTAATTTTATTAATTTATTTATTATTATTATTCTTATTTAGTATTACAAGTAATAAATAAGAAAAAAAAATGAAAATAGTGCATATGGTAAAAATTTAAATACTTTCTTCTTTGAGTTGCAAATTTTTTTTATAGATACCCCACTTGCATCCCATTAAGTGACCACAAAGCTCTTAAAGGAAATGGTCTAAAGTTTCTTTTGAGGAAAAATAAAAAAAACTCCATTTTGAAAAAAAATAAAAATATACATACCACTTTTACTACAAATTTCTGCTACTTGTTGCCAAGACTTTTCTTTAACATTTCTGTTGAAGTAAAAGGGAGGCCCCAAAAATCAAACAGCAGGGAATAGTTTTTCTAAAAGTAGAAAGTGTTTTAAAAACCACCTTTTTTCATTATCTGTCATTAACCCTTAAATACCTGAAAATAAAAATACGTTCCAATTGCACAAATAAATTTTTGTTGTAGCATGTATTTCATCTGAAAATTACGAATTTCAGTTCCAATTTAGAAAAAAATACTCCTGGAAAGCTCCAGGAAGACAGTCTGTAGACGGTCTTAGTAGCTAAACGGAAAAAACCGGTTTTTTATACCCTACACCACCAAAGTGGGGAGGGTATATTAGATTTGTGCATATGTTTGTAACGCCCAGAAATATTGGTCCAACACCCACCTTAAAGAATACCGATCGGCTCAGAATCAATTTCTGATGTCCGTCCGTCCGTCCGTCTGACTGGCTGTCCATGTAAAGCTTGTGCGCAGAGTACAGGTCGCAAGTTTGAAGATATTTTGATAAAATTTGGTAAATGATGGATTGAAACTGGTGGAAATCTCTCCATAATTTCACCTGGCCCCCTTACAAAAGAAATTGGGGTTAGCGATCATAAGTGTTTGAATTATGCAAGGGACCAAACAAATTTCATCACAAATGAGTGGTAAATAAAGCCAAATCACATCAACAACTTTTTTGCAGATCGGTCCATAATTAGTCGTAGCTCCCATATAAGGCCGACTTCCGAAAATCACATTAAAGAGCATAACTCTCTCAAAAATGTTGGTATCCAAATAATATTGAACGCAAATATATTTCATATGCATACAAATAATACGGTACAATAATTTTATGATCGGTCCATAATTAGTCGTAGCTCCCATAAATGGCCCACTTCCGAAAATCACTTTAACGATTATAAATTTCAACTTTTACCTCCATAAATCTTTTAAAAGTATTTAATCGAGATAAAGTTTAACATACACAATATTTATATTCACAGAAATCATGACACTAAATTTTTGGATGATCGATCCATACTAGGTCATATCTCCCATGTAGCGCACATTTCTGAAAAACTGTTTTCTACATATACTGGGTATAGGGTATTATATGGTCGGGCTTGACCGACTATACTTTCTTACTTGTTTAAATACTCAACTGATGGTCTTAGGCGTTAAAGCTAATCCTAATAAACATAATTATAGTTTTCAGATAGAAATCACTTACCTTTAGTTAGTATGTAGTAGTTAAAGTAATGCTGCTAAATTTATTCATTTTGCATTAAAAGTACAAAACATTTCTTTTATCTTCATTAATTAATTTTATTTACTTTTTTATTAGCATGTAATTTATAGTTATTACACACACTCACTTTTTGCAATAACTATAACAACAACAACATATTAATGCTGTGCTTTATATTCTCCCACTTGCACTCTCACTTGTTGTACTCATTTCTCTTGTTCTTTTTTTTCTAAACAAACGAACGAACAAACAAAGGCAAAACAACGACCGGCCGGCCGGCCGGCATTAATTTGCATTTTTATTTTTATTTATTTTAAATAATTAAAATTTTTTTAATTATTTAACACTTTTTATATAAATTTTTACATTAAACTATTAAACAAACTATTATGTGTATTTTAATGCAAAAATATTTTAATAATGGCGATTAATTAAGGAGATAGGTTAATAAAAACAAACACACCAAAATAATTTTTTGGGAAACTTTTTCATACATATTTATCTATAAATTTATTTAGCATTAATTTATTTATAATTTAATGCAAAAATATTTTACTATACGCAAATAATTAAGGCGCTAGATTGAATTTAATACGACAATTAATCACTAAACTACGGGACGCTTTGAAAATTTCTAGAAAACTAAAGAAGAAGAGAGTAGCAGTAAGTACAAGATATTGTTGTTGTTATTATTACTTTCTTGAAACTATAACAAAAACAATGTAGTGTAAGCAGAGATGGAAATTAGTAAAATATATGTTTGCACATTTTTAATAGAAAATGAAAGGGACTTTAAAATGAAATTTATGAATTAATAAGGGGATTTGTTGTTTAAAATGTGTACTATAAATTAGTACTAATATTTAAACAAATTGCTATATATAAAATTCTGAGTTATTAAACATTTATTAAATATTTCCTAAATATTATTTCAACTAGTTCTCCTTCAATCGACGTTCCACTATTTTCCCGCACTGTCCGATCACTTCACACCCATAGAATTTGATAATGTCAAATTTTTATGGGCAATGAAATCTAGTCTAGTCTCTATTCTAGTTTCTAGTATAGTGTTTATTTTAGTATCTAGTTTAGTGTCTAGTTTAGTATCTAGTCTACTCTCTAGTCTAGTCACTAGTCTAGTATTTAGTCTAGGCTGGTGTATAATCTGTGTTTGTTAAAAGCACTTTTTCGCAACCGTCACTATTTCTCCCCCTATTTATTGAGAAACAGTTGTCAGATAGCAAAAAAACTAGTATCAAAATACGTACTTTCTTAAATGTTTATGCAGAACACCAAAACAACCATTTAACCAACTAGTCAGCCATCCTACAAAAAAAAAAAACAGTCATCACTGCAACATCAACGGAAAATTAACGCCGATTCCTCATCTATTTCTTGATTTTGCATTTTAATTTTTTTTTATTATTTTTTTTAATGAAATCAAAAAACAGATGATTCCGTACGGAAAGTGCGTTCAGTTTGGCACTTTGCTTAAGCAAATGACATTTGACGAAACTTGACGAAACGTTTCATTAAGTACAATATGGTTTGTCACATACGTTTTACATGTACTCGCACAGTTGCTAAGTTGGCTTAAGCTAGTTTATGCACATTTTGGTTGGGCCTTAATAGTTCTTTACTGAAATAAAAGTTCTTTACTAAATAGTGTCTCATCATCTTAAGCTATAATTAATTAAAGTTTGAACCCAAAATTCCCACAGGTTTTTTTATCATCTTACCATCTCATACAAATTCCCACGACACTTACAACTGTCAAAGTACTTCAGCTACAAATTTCACAAGCCTTCCTAACCATTTTATCTTCAAGATTTTGCAATTATTTCGCCTTAATGATAAAGCAAATAAATGTATAAAAAAAAACAAAAAACCTGCAAAATAATCAAATCTCAAGATCTCGCAAGACCTGCAAAGATTTACACAATAACAATAGAAAAACATTACAAACATAACAACTCAGGTTAAAATCAAATTGAGCGTAAAAAGTAAATTCTAATTTTCAAAACTAAGGCCTTAAATACACTAACAGGAAAAGAAAAGAACGAAACAACCAACTGATGATTCCCTTGGGTGTTTTTGTGCAATATGGGTAATAAACGCAATTGCACCTACTCCCATAGATCTTTAAAAATTCTATAGGATAACTTTAAAACAAATTCAATGACTCGGTCGGCGATTTAACAATGAAATAAATAATTTATCTACCTTCCTTGCGTAGCTGTAACAGCTTGAAGCTGTGATGTCCTAGAGCGCCTTTGTAAGCAATTACTGAAGCAAATTAAATATGTTTCTAACATTCATTGGGCTCTTACAACTCTTAGCTCTAGTGTTTGTTGTCTACTTCATTTTGAAGTTGTTGTGTAGGTTGGAAACTGAGTCTCGAGTATCTGAGTACTCGTCTTGAGTATCCAGGTTTTTGTCTTTTCAATTGGCTGTATAACTCATTCATTAAAATTAAAGTGTTACTTTTGCCAAATTGTTCCTGCTGAGTTTAGTGAGTGTTTATTTAGAAGTTGTTTAGAGATAAGAATATTTATTTGTGATTTTTGGCAGTGCCAAGAGATGTTAGATAGGGGATCATAAAGAGTTTTACAAGGTGCAAATTAAATCTGATAAAAATTGGATTTTCCAGCTATTAAAAAAATCGTAAAGTGTAGTAGTTATTTAGTAAATATCGAAACATTTCACAAGTTTGTTAAACAAAATTAGTTTATGATGATTAAGAGAGTTAGTCATATTTAGAAGAGATTTCTATGAAGATTATTGACTGAGATCACGCCAATCAGGTTGTGTAAAGTGATAATAAAATAAAAAAGAAGGGAATTAATAGCAACAATGTAGTGTTTCTTTGAAAAGCAATTAATTGAAGATTAG
Source organism: Bellardia pandia (assembly GCA_916048285.2). Lineage (NCBI taxonomy): Eukaryota > Metazoa > Arthropoda > Insecta > Diptera > Calliphoridae > Bellardia > Bellardia pandia. Next base: position 91,039,901 of record OU696531.1, on the reverse strand, counting down.
ACTTTTTGAAATAAACTGTGAAACGAACAGTTTTTATTAAAAATCAATCGACTCTCTCTCTCGCTCTCTCTCTCTTCATTCGATAGCAGGGAACTGAGACACTAAGTGCTGTTAAACTTTCTGATATTCTGCTAAACTTTCTAATGCATCGAAAAAAAGAAAAAGAGCTACATTTAAGAAAAATTGCAATATATTGAATAGAAAAGTAGCTGAGCGTCACAACAAGATCTAAAATGCATGCACACAGCCAGTTCACGTTCTTGTTTGGTGTTGGGTTCCATAATGTTTGTTTTAAATTGTCATCTTCAGAAGTGCGACTAAAGAATCGCACAGAAAGCACAGAAAGTTTTTGCAACCCGTTGTTTAATCTTTGATTTTGTTTGAATAGTTACTCTAGGAACTAGTTCCAGAAAATATTTGCAAGTAAACACAAAACTAGTTGTTCCGTCAGTGATTTTTATTTGAAATTCTCACGTTACGAATTAGTTTTCAGAAGCTAATTATTCATACTGAATACACGTTCTTCCCACAATAAGTGAAATTAGGTGGCCACATTGAAGGGGGCCAAATATCTTGCTACCGATTTTTTTGTTTTTTTTTTATTTAATTCAATAAACTAAACTAAAATTTCTGAAGATTAAATAAATAAATTAAATGTATTAACAAAAAAAAATAAACTAAACAGTTTTCGAGTTACACGTTTATTTATTGCGCAACCTCCTTAATTTTTTAAATAAAAAATCGAGCTAACCTAAAAAAAAAGATTAACACCACTGGACTCAGCTTACTCGATTAAGCTTTACCCACTGGATGCCCCGATTGTCGGTTTTTTCAACCAGCATAGTCTAATTGGTTCCATATTGAACCATATCGTATCCTTTATTCCCTGATTGGCAGAAAAGTGATATACTATCTCCTCGTCCTCATCATTATGGTAACTGCTTCAGTAGACATTAAACGATAGATCTATTCTCATGTTGTGAGTTCCGAAAGTACAGTTCCCTGTAATGTTTGAAACAATTAGCCTTATTTGGTCACGCAAACAAAAACTAATTCGTTCTGCCTAATTCAAATACTAAGCCACTATAAATGATTTATAAGACCAACAATGATTTCATAAAATCAATATCAATGAAGGCGTCAATTGCCTCTTCAGTCAACATTGCACACCAGCTGGATAATTCATCACTATACTTCCCAGCATACCATTTTAGGAGCGATCCGAAAAAGGAGTCAGAAAAGAGTCCAACTAAAGAGCATTTTCGGAGCGAAAGAAAAATTTGCTTGTTATTGTCCTGAGTCGGCACGCAGTATGACTCAGAAATTCCACTTAATTATGTGTGTACCAAAGCGTTGTTCTCCTGCTATTTGTGCTTTGAACAAAAAAAAAACATAGCTGTACCACACAAGAATGATAAAAACAAGATTACACAGAGCCCAAGAAAAACCTCATAAAATAATCTTTTCTGGCATTATCTAAGCGCTCTTTAAGAGCCCAAAAAAACCCTCATAAAAGACTCTTTTCTGACATTATCTAAGAGCTCTTTCTGACGAACCATTTTCGAATGTAATTACCCTCTTTTCTGAAGGTTTTCGGAGCAATTATGATTGTTTTTTGGGCTCATAAAGAGCGTTCGCTCCGAAAAAGGTGTCAGAAAAGACTCTTTTCGGACTCATATGGCTTGCTGGGTTCGATTAAGCAATACGGGTTTTCACACATCTAAACAACTGAAATTATGCAGAAGCGACTGAAAAATTCGGCCAATCAGACTGATTCATTCGTTTGGCCTAAATCCGGTTATAGCAACGAAACTGTCGTCTCTGTGCTGATAGGAAAGATTTTAAACTGAGTATATAAACCGATATAGCAACATGGAATATCATGAGACACTATTGAGGAAACAAGATTAATTAAAACTGGTGATGATCATGACAAACGACTACACTAAGCTATACAAAGAATCTTTATTTTCAAGATGTGGAAAACATCTTATCTAACTCATTTAATATCAATCTCATTCTCAATAAAACATTTCTAAAACAACGTTTGCTTAATCTTTTAAATTGCTCTGAATTGTTCAATAGCTCAACAGCACCCTTGAGACTTTTAACAACACACAAAAAATACATACATACATATGTATATTTTTTCAAGAATATACATTTTTGTTTAAGCTAAAGCATTTGTTTATTTGCCTCTAGTCGCAAAAAGCCAGCCAGATGTACAATTTTACACTAAATTATCCTTTAGCAATAATAATTTTTTAAATTCCAAAACATACCAAATATCAAGCAGATCTATTGCTTTAGCACACGCTCCCGCTGAGTAATTCTATGCGCAAGAGCAGCTAAAAACAAACGGCTGCTAAGACAATGCAAGAAAATACTTGATGTATGGATGACAGAACAAAACACCCACCCAAAATAAAAAGAGGATCTCTTCAATTTGAAGTGTAAAACTCTCGAAATACAAGTACCTACTCACAACACACTCGAACAGAGCAGTAAGATCAGCATCAAATACAGCTAGTATTCATAATTTCAAGAGTTGACTCTTGAATAAATGAAAAGAGAAAATAATAAACATTTCGTTACGTTTAAATGAATGAATTTGGTAAAACTGCACACACAACATTGATAAAATACTAACACAAAGAGATACACAAATCTATGAATGATACGATCAACAAGGATCATAAAAACAAAAGAAGAATACTACCATTAGGTAAGAGAGAGACATAAATTTAATAAATACCCCAGCAAGAAAGAGAGGGAAAGTATAAGTATTTATACAAGGGAGTGATGGATACCCTTATTTAGCCTAGAGTCAAGGTTGGGAATTTCCCTCAATGTGTTTTCTGATCTCTACTTAGTTAAAACTTGTTAAAATATCATTATTTTAACATTTTATCTTTCCTTGCTGAAATACCAAGAACTTTCTAGCTCACAGGTGTTCAACTAAACTAGAAAAGGGAAAGAGAGAGAGAGAGAGAGAGAAAGAAAAAACCAGACTAGACAGTTTGACGCCAAATTTATGCCGAATTTTTGTTTCCTTTATTAAAACAAAGTATGTATTGGTTCTGTTTGGTGTGGTCTGTCTTAAGTTTTTTTTTGTTTGTTGGTAAAAATTTGCTAGATTTTGTTGTCTCTATTGTATTTGGCAAATTATTCCAGCAGTGACCAAGGTTTAATTACAATTTGTCTTTAGGGTATAATTGATTTTACATTTGTTTTGTAATAACTAAAATCTCTAGTTGCTATTGTTTTACAAAATTTGCACATTTTCTAGTTTGTAAACACATGTCAGTGTTGAGTTAAAAGGTGTGTGGAATTGTAGCTTAAATTGTTTGACTTTTGGCTTAAAGATTCCAAAAAAAGGTTGGCAGAATAAAACCGCAAAGGAATAAAATTTAGAGTTTCAAGAAAACATTTCTATTAAAAAGTCGACGGAAAGGAAGTAACTAACTAATTAGTTAATCAGGCTTATTATGAGTGTCGTTTTCTTTTTACGACAACGACTCTTTCGTAATAGATTAAAGATAAAATTAGTATTAAAAAGAAAACGAAACTCATAATAAGGCTGAATATCTAGTTCATGCCACAGAAAAAAGTTATCGCATAGTAGAATGACAACTTTGCTTTGCAATAATTCAGCTGGAACAAACAATATTAAACCTCGTTCTTCTGCGAAAGATAAAGAAACAGCATTTGAATAGTAAAAAAGTGTTGCCTGCAAATTATCTGCATTTAAATAAAAAGTGAGTATTTTTAGTAACTTATGATAAGGTATGTACTGTGAGCGCCAAAGGAAAGTAAACACTGCAAGTTATTTAAAACTAAATTTTATTACGAGGGTGGTTCGTAAGCTTCTTAGCCTAGCACAGAAAGAGAATAGTTAGTTTTTCAAAAACATTTTTATTTTTCAATATAATCTCATTCAAAAACTTCAATACACTTAGTTCAACGCTTATCTAGCAATTCTATCCCTTGATTAAAATACTTTTTCTCAAGGCCTTCAAAATAGTGGTTTACAACTGTAATTGCATCTTCATTTCAGTTAAAACGCTTGCCAGCTAGGAATCAGGAAAATAAGGTGGGTGGTCAAGCAACTCGTACTTCAATTCATTGATTTTAGCCAATGTTAAAACACTCTTGTTTTAAACCAAGACGCTTTTCTCGAAATTTTACATTTAATTTATCTAAAATGTTGCAATAATACTCTGAATTTATTGCTTTACCCTTTTGCTGATAGTCAATCAATGAAATACCTTTCTAATTTTTCCATTGTAAAAAAATCGCGCCTGCGTTTTTTTTGAACACTTGTTTCTATATGAAAGAGTTGGCAAATCGAAAAGAAATTTAACATGTGTTCATAGCACAGATGAAAGTTTCCAGAAAACTTTCTGTTCTAGTCTAAACCGCTCTCGTATATACAACTAAAAAGTGCTATTTAGTACCTTTCTTTTAGTTTCTTGTTTTAATACATTTTATTTGTCTTTAATTACCAATGAATTGCGCCATATTGTTTTTTACATAGCACTCTTTATTTAGGCATATAATAAAAGTTTGGTTTAATTAATTTGCGGTGTTTACTTTCATTTGGCGCTCACAGTATATTTCCCCGTATAATAATCAATTGCTACTTAAAACTTATTGAAAAATAAACCTCCAAAAACAAAGTTTTCCATTTAACAAATACGCCACGAAACGGTCATGCAGCAAATTTTGAATATTATAATCCTATTGAGCGATTTTCAAGACTTAACAAACTTGCTAAACTTGTCTTAAAAACGAAGAATAAAACATGTGCTGGTCTTTATTTTAAATTTAGCTTTAAGCAGGCAATAACAATACAGAGCTTATTTGGCTCCATTTCACTGGCCCTTTTGTGTTGCCTGCAAAGACAAGATTGTGGAATATTGGGGAGACAGATGGAGACAAGAGAATATGTCGGGTCCATAAAGTTGCAGAGAAAAGATGGAGTAGGTCACTCTGTGTCAATTTAACGATTTTTGCTACTTTTAATGAAGGCATCAATACGCTCTAACTTCATATCTGATATTTCAGATAGACTTTTAAATGATCGTTGTCCCAAAAACATAATACGTGAAACATACGTTATTGGTGATTGACACAGAAGACGAGAAACGGTTTATTTCTCTCATGGTTATGACAGCTTCTGTAGAATTCGTTGTAGGGTAAACCTAGTCTTATTGCAGGTTTATTATTTTACTTAAGTTAACCTACAAATATGTTAATAAAATATAAATATTAAAACGTCTAAAAGTATGCAAGCTTTAATGTGTTTTTTTACTCCTTAAAAGCTTTTAACAAGGGTGTGTAAATTTGACTTTGTAAGTAGCTAAAAGCACTCGAAACTTTGCGTCAAAACTTAAGGGATGTAAATAGATAATTTTATAACATTTTAGTTATACTGTAAAGTTAAATATTTAAAAGAAATGTAAACATAACTTTAAGCTTTACATAAACTTAAGTAACAAATCAAATACAATGTTACTACTGCTGGTTGTTGTTATTGGTTGTTATATTTGCTAAAATATATAAAAAGCTTTAACTTGCAATTAACTTTAGTAGGACTTTTTTTTCAAAAGGAATTTAAGGTTTTAGAATTTTATAAAGCAAATTACAAATGTCTGAAGGACAAATGTTAAGGACTTTTAGACAAATGAGATTTGAAATGTGGAACTAAAGATATATACATAAATATATATGACAATTTCACTCACTCAACTCAATTTTTAAAATCGATGTCTTCCGATTTGGATGCAATTTGCACCAAGGTTAGTACTATTGGAAAAAAAATTAAAAAAATTTTTTTTAAAAATTAAAAAAAATATTTTTGGAATTATTGATGAAATAGCAATTTTTGCTAGGACCAATAGGTGAAAAGTTACAATCATTTTAAAAAAACCCTGTATGACCAAAATGCCCAACTTTTACTCCCTCTAACTCCGGCAGTTCTTGAATAATAGAGCTGAAAATTTGGGTCTGGCATACTAAACAATAGTACTAACCTTGGTGAAAATTTCGGAAGACACCGATTTTAAAAATTGGGTCACTTGACGTGAAATTGCCCATATGTAAGTTTGCTTTAAACTAACGATTGCTGCATAAATTTATATGGCGTCCAAAATGTATGAACTAAATACAGGCTGTTATTTTAGATTGTTATATTTCACCGCGTTACAAAAACGAGCTTTTGTTCTGTCCTATGAACCAAAAACATATTTTCGGAAAAGAGAGAAAAATAAAAATACATGTGTATCGGCGATTTTCATAAAAATTTTTATTCGAATTTGAAGTATATGATGAAAATATGATCAAAATCGATCGAAATCGGTTTTATTTTCCATATTTGTTTCTTTTCAAATTGTTGCAGTTAAAAATAAAAAGTTTTGTTAAAAAATTAAAGTTGTTTTTAAATAGAAGAAAAATGGCATTAGTTTTATCAATGTCTTTTTTAATAATAAATAATTCAAATCGCGTTAAAAACATACAACGAAAAAGATTGAGGGATACTTAAGACCCATTTAATTTGTAGGAAACCAGGTCCAAAGAATGTTTTCATATAAACAAGTTCGGTTTTATTTGGATTCTCCATTTTCTACAATCTTTCACAGGTGGGCCAAGCTTATTTAACTCCTGAGTTTGCCAAACCTTTTGTACTTGAACTCTATCATGTTTTTTCCGTTTGGGGGTGTTATTCAATAAATGTTACCATGAACTTTTCCTGAGAAGTATTTGTATGCTTTCCCCTGAAATTTCTTTTTTTTATTTCAGATTATTTAAATATACAAATGTATGTACATATTTTAAAGTGTTTACTTACATTTTCGTCTAAATATTTTCCAAATATTTGAAATTTGAGCTTAAATTTCCTTTTTTTCTTTAACCCTCTCATGCCCGATGTTGCGTATAGGCCACATTGTGTTTATGAACGGCTAAGTACCGCTATTTTAAATATTTTAACTTTTCGCAAAAGCTTACAACTAATTGGTTGGTAGTCATTTACCACCATCACTCCTTTTAGCAATGAATTCAGGAATTTCATCACCTTCTCCATCGACTCCTTCTATTGAGTCTGAATGAAACCCCTATAAAAGAGCATATGTTGCAGAACCTGCAAAATCGCAACGATTTGATGTTTATAATCATTGGCAAATGCAATGTGCACTTGTGCTTCAATATATACGAGGTCTGATAAAAAAATAACCGTTATTTTCAAATTTCGTGAGTTACGTATGTTCGATTTTCGCATTTTTTTTTTCTGTTATGTTGGTACACATGTCTGTTATATTTGTTGGTAATATCAGCCATTTTGGATTGTCAGTTTGTTTGCTTGACAGATAAAAAGGTTAGTCGTGTTTTGGTGTGCTCTTCGATTTTTTTACTATTCGAAAAAATGGATCAAAGAAACTGTATTAAGTTTTGTGTAAAAAATTAAATTAAATGCTCAAGGACATTTGACTGTGGCGTTTGGCAAGTCTACTATGAGCTGAACACAAGTTCTATTGTGGTATAACCGCTTTAAGGAAGGCCGAGAAGATGTCAATGACGATGGTCGTCCTGGCCGCCCAAGCACGTCAACAACCGATGAAAACATTGAAGCAGTGAAGAAAATGATTTTGGATAATCGTCGAAGGTCATAACTGGTGACGAATCATGGGTGTATGGCTATGACATTGAAACCAAAGCCCAATCATCCCAATGGAAACACCCAGAAGCGCCAAGACCTAAAAAAGCACGTCAAGTTCGGTCAAATATGAAGGTTTTGATCACTGTTTTCTTCGACTGCAATGGCGTGGTATATCATGAATTCTTGCGACAAGGTCGTACGGTCAATAGGGAATACTACCTTGAAGTTATGCGCCGTTTGCGCGAAGCAATTCGTCAGAAACGCATAGAATTGTGGAAAAACCAATCACTTGTGCGTGAGTGTTTGGCCATACACAAAACCGTTATCATGCCTCAACCACCGGACTTGGCCCCCGCTGACTTTTTCCTCTTCCCAAAACTGAAGACACCGATTAAAGGAAAGCGTTTTGCTACAATTGAGAAGATAAAAGAAAATTCGAAACAGGAGCTGTTGGCGATACCAAAAAGCGCGTCTCAGAAGTGAAGAAGAGGATTGGAAAAAAACGCTGGCATAAGTGTATTATATCTAGGGGGGCTTACTTTGAAGAAGACAAGTTATTCATGAATAAATAAATACATTTTGAAAAAATTTAAAATAACGGTTATTTTTTTTATCAGACCTGGTACATATATTGAAATAAATGGTATTTGAAAAAAAAATCAACTTGTATTTAAATTTATAATAACATTACCCAATGTTGCCGATACGCAACATCCTTTAGCTCTTGAACCAGGACATCTAGGACATTGCAATTTTTGTCAGTTGATATTGAGGTCAACTCTATCTTAAACTCGTATATCTACTCGAAATAAATTTTAGCCACACCCATTTTAATACGGACATGAAAGGGTTGAAACGTACACAATTATCTTTTCGGTTTAAAAACAGTTTAAACAATAAATTTTTGCTTTCCATCACATCCTTTTTAGCTTTTAGCATTTTGATAGAAACAAATGGATTATAAAATCAAATTCGTTTTTAAAAACAAAAACGAAAGATAATAAGTGTTGCCTTCACAACTGTTTTCGTTTTCAGTTCGCTTTTGGGACGAAATCGATTTCCATCACATACATACATACCTGTAAAATCATTATCATATAAGTTCTTTATTTTATTTTGAAAAATAAATTTTTCATTGAAAATTCCTTTACAATAGAACGCAAATTATCATTAATGAAAGAAATATGTTGGTTGCTAAAATACGACGACTAAATTAACAACTATTACTTAAACCGTGCACTATATACAATTAAAATTTAACATAAGAAAATCAAAATATTTCCTGTAACTATGCTTTACTTTTAACTATTTTATTCTCTTTTTATTTTGATATTACACCACCACTAATTATGCTATTAAAAATTTAACGCCTTTTTTTTTGCTTTTTGCTTGCAGCTTTAAGGTGTGATTTTATTTCAAACCTAATAGAAAGCTGTATGTGTATATAAGTTTCCTGAAATTTTTTGAGGGTGGGTGGTAAAACATATATTCGCCTGTATATGTGTTGGTAAAACACACACACACACACAGTCATAATTATAAAGATTACTGTTATAGCCAGCCTTAGATTATGCTTTAGTTGTTTTACTATAGATATCTTTGCGTGCTTTTCAAAGATTTACCATAGGTGATAATTTCTGTTTTATACTAAATTGCTTACAAGAAGTTTATGGCTAACTTAAATAAAAAAAAATGCCTCTGTTTAATTGTTAAATTTTTGTGTGATTTATAGAGTTGGCGAAATAAGGTTAATGTTAGTTTCTGTTGAAAGCTTAGAATTCCAAAGGTTACGACAGTAAATTAATGAGGAGAGGGTAATAAATGGAGTAGACATTAGGGAATAAAATATACAAAAATTACCATGTTTGGTATAAAGTTATTAAGTATGAAAGTAGAGGTCAAGTGGAAATATAAATATGTAGTAGGCAGTAAGTTATCAAAGACGACCAAAGTGCCTTACAAACACTGAATTAAGAACCATAGTAAGGGAACTAAGAACAAAACCAACATTCAGTGCTGTAAAAATAGCTGAACATGTTAAGAAAACTTCTGGAAAACCTGTAAGCGCGAGTACGATTAGAAGATCTTTGCATCAAAATGACTCCACATGGTAGAAGCACTTTATGTCAAAGAACAACCAAACAAAATGTTTGAATCACGCAAAAAAACTAAATAATTATTATTCTCGCAACTGAAAGTTGTATGGAAGACTTGTATGGATACTTATAACTAAGTGATCTGTAGAAAATTTCGGCCGACATGGAATATCGTATAGTTGGCCTACTAAAATGTAACATGGGAAAAAGCGACCGCTTAGAATCACTCGCAAGTGTGTGTATCGTGCTGTAAAGTTGTTTGAGGATACCGGTGGAGTACTAAACCGTCAAAGATCTGGCCGTTTGCGCACTTTGATAACTCGGAACGCAACCGAAGCCGTAAAGAGACACATAAACCTAAAACCACTGCGAAAACAGAAAATCTTGTCGCGAGAAATGCAAATTTCGCAAAACTCCATGTCTAGCATTGGCAAAGAAGATTTGCCAATGTCGCGTTCAAGCGACACACTGGACACGGTCACACTTGGCAAATGTTTTCCGAAAAAGACGTAACCATTAAAAGCAATATTCTTGAACTCGTTTATTTATTAAAAAAAAACTTCCTTTATGTGGGACAACTCACAACAAATACTCATTCTTATTTTATTTGATGCTGTTTGATCTTGCGAAACTCTTCTAAATGTAAACAGCGTAAAACAAATTTGTGCTAAAACAAGTGGTTATGCTTTTTGAGTAAATATTTGCCATGTGTGGCGATACCTTTAGAGATAACTGTAACAGAACGAGAATCTCTCTCTAATGATAAATAAACGAACTGAATTAGTTTCAAGTACTGCAGCTGGTAAATGCATCTACAGCAGATTTTTAAATATATTTATAGGTATGTATTTCAAAAACTTACATAAGCTTATTAAATCTAGTAGAAGAAGTTTCCAAAAATTGAGCCCAAATAGTTACCTGAAAAGAGATAAATATTATTTAAATAGTGTGAGATTGTTTTAAAATTTTGGTTATTAGTTAAGTAGTATTATTCAACTAGAAAAGGTAATAACTTTGGTTTTAGATTTTTAAAAAACAGCTTCCTCTGGAACTATATTTTTGTAATATTATAAATTTGTATTACCTAGGAATGAAAATAAAACTAACAACTATTTTTTAAACATTTGTCAATTTTTTGGCTCCAATCAACCTGACATTTAAAACTCTAAACAGATGCCAAAACAAATAACGACAAAAACCGACCAACCAAGCCTCTGTTGGAAAACAAAGTTCTTAATGAAAAACCCTTAATTTTAGCTCCAAACGTTCATGGTTTTAAAAACATATTTTAACTACCATCATGGTTGCTTATACACAGTGCTGATATTCAGCCGGTTCGGACCGGTTCCCTCGAACCGGTTGTTAAAATTTTAAAAATTTTCCGTACCGGTTGTTGCATATTCACCCATATCGTGAAAAAAATTCCACATGAAATTTGTTCCCTTTTATTTTTTAACATTGAATTTTAATAGGAAAAATGTGAAAAGGGAACAAATTTCATGTGAAATTTTTATTCCCGACAGGGGTCATTATGTTTTTTGCTTTAACGGTTTTATGTAATGTGTATTTATCAAGGTGATATAGTCTCGGCAACAAACACAATATTGTTCAGTTGTTTATTGTCCAAACGTACAAACAAATGATTTTATTTTGGTCATACATTGGATTCTGGGATGATGATGTTTTCGATAGCGTTTTCTTCTATCTTTTGAGAAAAAAATAAAACAATTTTTTTTTGACTTTTATTTTGCAAAATTAAAACTATTTGTTGTTAAAAACGTAACTTTTTTTTTATTAAACGAGACTTCCTTCAAGAGGCTTGTGGTATGTTACTGGGATGCGACTTTAAAATGTTCGCTATTTTTATCAAAATTTGGCAAAAATATAATTTTTTTAAGCGAACCGGTTGTTAATTGTTTCGAATATCACCACTGCTTATACAGATAACTTTTAGCGTGAGTCTTATACCTCTGACCTTTTTCCTTATAGTTTAATTAATAATAATGATAATAATTAATTAATAGCCTACTTTTAGTTGTAGTATCTTTTTTACAAGCAATTTGAAGTATTTGCTTTCAATATTTTTGTAATGTTTCATTATTTACGTTTTGTTTACATATTCCCATATATAAACAAATAAACCAAATTAATAGACTTCTTAAAACGAACTTTGACCTCCCAAGGATTTTTAAAAGGTTTTATTTAACTAAAATTATAATTTAAAAAGGATTTTTTCGTATGAAAAACAAACCCCACGCAATGTCTAGCACGTTTAATTTTTTTTTTTTTTTTTTTAGTGAGAAATTATTAAATTTATTTTACTGCCTTAAACACCCTGAACAAAAGCTTTAAGTGTGAAAAATACGTTTTTGTTTTACATGATTTAGTCATATAAATTCTTTGGGGTTTTATTTTCTTTTTAAAAACAGAAAAAATAATCAACTGTTTTGCGTTTAGTTATTAAGATAAAAAACATGTTTACAATATTATTCATTTCTTAAAGCATACATTTGGGGGGTGGCAAAACAAATTTCCTCGGCATACTTACTAACTAACAAACGTCTTACTTATTGCTGCTGCTGTCAGTGTTGCCACGAAAAAAAATTTTTTGTAACCAACATATATGAAAAAAATAACCAAATTAAAAAAAAAATAACCAAATTTAAATGCATGTACTATTTATTTATTTTTTGTAATTTTAACTATAATTTGTACTTTAAGGTAACAAAAAAAAACATAAAACAACGTATTTTACAACACAACTCCTAATACTAAAAAATAATTTTTTTAAAAAACAGCGTCATATTTTGCAAAAAGAAATGCAAAGAAACATAAGCTAATGCTACAATTTGTAAAATTTAAAATTCCAAGACTTTACATCATTAAGTTTTGCAAGTTTAATTATTAATTTTTAATGTCTTAAACAAAAATAAAAAGTATATATAAAACAAAAAATTTTTCATTGGCAATAAAATAGGGAACTAGAAAGTTACTTTCTTAAATACTAAAAAACATGTAATTATATTACAATAAATATGGAGATCACTTTTACTTAAAATGTCACAGCTTGAGTTTTAAAATATGTCTTTGGCAGACCAAACAAAATGGGCATTTTGTTGATTTTTGCACAATTCTTTTGCTTGCAATATATTACTAATTGTCTTAAAATCTAAATTATTCCTAAATTTTGTTTTTATCAAACTAAGCTGAGAAAATGTTCTTTCAGCTGCAGCGGAACTGTGGGGTAATGTCAATAAATTTTGTACGAAATTTACAAGTTCTTTAAAACAATTTTCGTTTAGGCCATTTTTGTATGTTGAAATTTTATCCCAAAATTTAAAATCACATAGTAAATATTTTCAGTAAAAAAATAACCAAAACAGAAAAAATCTACACATGTACACATTGAGAAAAAAAATAACCAATTTTGGTTAGAAATAACCAAAAACGGCAACGCTGGCTGCTGTATGATTTCACACAATTTATTTCAACTTGTTGCTGTTGCTTTTTTCTCTCTTGGTAATACTGCTTTAAAGGTTTTCAAAGTCATTTGTTACATAAAAGAGTGAGAGGTGGGAAGACCAAACAAATATGAAATCAGAGAGAGAGAGAGTGTGTAAAACTAAGTTATTAAAGACAGATAATTTAATGGCTTTTACAGGCAGCCGCACATTTTTTCTTAATATTACCTTCATTATGTTGCTGTATATGTTGCTTTTTTGTTTCTTCTGTGTTTTGTTTCATAAATGTATATAAAACACTTGCATACTTTAAGGACCAAATTATGTTGCTATACTATGTACATTAGGGTGGGTCAAGTAAGTAAGTGTATAGCAAAAACGTAATCTACAATAAATTATAAGAATATTTGACTAGGAAAGTGCAGCAATACCTAGCTGCCGCCAAGACACATAATGGATTTTTGGAAATTGGTTTCAAATTATAGGTAATGAGAATAAAATACTGCAAAAAATACCAAATTTTTAAGGTTACGTGAAAACGCAACCTTATTACTGAGACTTCATTTTCCGTCCAAACTTCTGCAAGTTATATTTTAAACAACCTTATTTAGAAAATTTACCCTAAAAAATAATGTTACTAAACAAGCAGTAAGAACACCATTTTTTAAAAAATGTTTTATTTCGCAATTAAGACAACGTTGTCAACTTGGTGGGTTTGGCAGCATTTTTGGTGTTTTTTTAAATATTTTGTGCGAAAAATTCTTTAGGTGGTGCGCGGTGCGCTTGTGTTTAATTTCGGTGCGTTTTTCATTTTTTCGAAAATGTGATGAAATTTTTATTTTTACTAATTTTTAATTGTAGTTTTTAACAATTAATTATCATGAAATCTATACGATGAAAAAGGATCCCAATAAATGTATGTATTTTAAATACGAATGCATGACATACTATCAAATTCGTCACATGAAGATTATTGCTAAAGGTGAATAGGGTGAAAATTTTTGTTTTAAAATAAAATTAATATTTTAAACATGAAACTAAAAATTCTTGTATCGCCTGATGGTTTGGTCCACTAAACTGTAGACGAACAAATTTTATTGAGCAAATTCAAACAGAAAACAAATATAATTAAAAAAAGTACCAAATATGTACTGAAATTAGCGCTTTTTTTAGCAATTAGTACTTCAGTTCCAAATAGCATATTGTGAGTTAAATTTTGAGTGGTTAAATGTTTATTTTATCTATATTAGTTTGTTTATTAAAAAAAGGCCTTTACTATTAATCGTTGATCCATCCCTCCTTTTAAAGTTTTATATAGAATTTATGAATTTAAAAAAATAATTAAATATCAATTACAAGGGAATATGAACAAATTTGTTTAGTTTATTTCAATATTTTTGTTAAGTTTTTTTTTTAATACTGAATTGTAAAAAACTGTTTTATAGCGTAGACAGACGACACAGTTAATTTGCATTAACAGTCTTAATTCAAATTAACTCGTGAATTATCCTATCTTAATGCGCATTAAGTTAGACGTAAATACACAAAATCAAACTGAATTTATACTACATTTAGCTATTTCAATATGGCAACATCGTCGAAAATCAATAATATGTTATCAAATTGTTTACTATTCTAAAAGAAGAAGAAGACAATTGTAAAATTAAAATAATAAAAATAGATTTCCACAATTGCCTTTCTCTTATTTCAGAGTGTCCCACTGCGGTCCCCACATGTAGCAACACGTTCAGGTTGATGGTTGCTAGTGCATGAACAAGTTTTGCATTATGAAACAGTTTCAGCAAAAGTAATTTCAGCTTTTTTTCAAAGAAATACTGTTTTTTTCAGCAAATGCCAAACAAATTTTTTCATAATTAAATAGTTGTTTACAAACAAACAGCTGTTACCTAAATGCAGTTTAAATGCAGAAACTGTCGTCTATCACGGTAAAATCTTAATTCAAATTAGTGAGATTTTAATGCGCATTAACTCCGTCGTCTGTCTACGGTATTATTGTTGTCTTTATAATACAAAAATATTATGCTTTTTATGTAAAATTAATTTAATAAACATTTTAAATAAAAAAGAAATTTTAAACTGGGCGCGTTTTTTTACTGGCTCGTCTTTTTTGCATTTTGGTGCCTTTTTTAATTTTCAAAGTTGACAACGCTGAACAGAATCAAAGTCTTTGTTACAATTTATTCGAGGTGTTTAAGTTCGACTGTCTAAAGTCACAATGAACAAAACTATTAATAATATTAAACACTTATTACTCTTACTTGATAACTTTCATTGCAGATTACTAACTTATTTATACCTTTTATGGCCGAATTCACAGTCTTTAGTTAGCTAATGACAAATGCTTAACTAATGATTCTTTATTCGCAATGCTTAGTTTGCCATAAGAATAACAAGTAATAGTTAAACAATAGTTAGTATTTTTGTTTACCAATGGTTAACTAATGACTGGGAATTCGGCCCTTAAAAGAAAGGAGCAGAGATAATTCGTATAAAAATTAAACCATAATATCGATGCAAGCGCAATGTTCCATATTTCTTGAGCAATACTAAGTGGGAACATAATAATTTATTTGTAATCATCAAATAAGGTTTAAGAAAAAAGAGCAACTATATTTTATATTTTATATGTAAGTAATTTTCTTAGAATTTTATGTAGATTTCGATTTTTGTCACGTTTTTTTCTCACCCACACAAATTGACCGACCCCTAATGTAAATATATTTGTTGCTTTTATACTCATATGAATAAGTAGCAAACTGTCTGGAGGTCATTTTTACAAGCAAAATAACAAAAAAAAAAGAAATACTTTGCTTTTCTCTTTATATACTTTTAAAATTTTTTTTGCAGACATGTCTAAAATTTGTAGTTACTTTATTTGAAATCATAAAAAACACAAAATGTTTGCTTTCGCTTTAAATAAATATTTCTTTGTTAAAAATAAAAAAAACACAAGCAACAAATAAAACAACATAAACAAAGTAAATTCAATTGACATTACATTGTAAAAAAGAAATGTTTACATAAAAATGTAGTATAACTTAAGGCTATTAAACTTAAATGTATAAAAACAACTGAATTCTTAAATAAAATGTAAACAACGCAAGGATATATGAAAAAACAAAAGAGTATGTGGTTTCATTATGTAGAAAGTTTTTTAAATTACTCGTAACTGAATAGTATAATAGGTATGCTTTTGTATTTATTTTTAAAATTTAACATGTGAAGCCTTTATTTAGGGTTTTAATAAATATGGCCTAATTTAAGGTGAAAAGAAATAAATTATAAAGAAGACGTTTGATTTTTGATTTTGAACATATTAACAATGATCTGGCTAGGTGATAATATAATGGGTCGAATTATTCATGCCGCTCCTCGATTGCATAAAGAAATTTTTTTGCGGAAGCATAATTTGAAATTATTTATTATATTTGAGAGTGGTATTATTATTTAAATAAACTATTAATTATATATTATTTATGTCATAAGTGATAAGTGGGTGTTTATTAAACAATTAAAGCAAATTTATTAAAAACAATTGAAAAGGCAAAAATATCTTTCAGCACGCTTTCGGAAATTGTTTTTAAATGTAAATAAGATATTGATCTTATAATTGGTGTAGTTTTCGTGAATTATAAAATCGTGTCTGAGAAAAATCAAGACAAGTTCAAACGGTTTTTGAAACAAACATTTATGCCTCAATTTTTAAAGAAGTGGAACAAGATTTTTTAATGACAATGAAGAATGGCTAATACATTCTTATACGTTGACTGATGAAGTAGTGGATGATACAGTGGATGAAGAACAGCAAGAACAGTCTACTCCTGGTAAAAGACGTAATGCATCATTTGTTGATATCCTCCAACCTATACATCAATTCATTTAGAACGAAATTGAAGCTTAAAAAATTAGATTATCACAAAGATGTGAAAAAGTTGTTAATTAATGAAATAGAGTGAAACTGACAAAATTTTTGTATTGCAGTTGTATAGGGGATGGGTGTTACAGTGGGCGGATTTTCTTCATATTTTCAAAACAGCATTTAATAGATGTTATATGTATTTTTGCAAAAAATAAACATTCTAGTTACAAATTTACAGAAGATATGGCATTTTTTAAATATCATTTGTATGGGAGGTGGGCATAAAAATGGGCGGATTAAGTTCATATTTTCAGGAGCTCATTTCACAATTATAATATTAATGTCTTATGAAAATTGAGTTGATATATTTAAAATCATGGAAGTTATGCCACATTTTCTATTTAAGTTGTATGGGAGGTGGGCGTAAAAGTGGGCGTATTTTTGTAAAAAAAAATTAAAATTCTTAAACAATTTAAAATACATGTGTGCAAAATTTCATCAAGCTCCGCAACCTCCTTGATTTATAGCCATTAAATACACTACACGGCCACTGTGTGTGACGTATTCACAATTTGGGGTTAAGGGAAATAAAAAAAAATTATTAGTTTCTGTTATTTGAATTATTGTGAGAAACTGGGATGCTCACTTTATTTCTGTATAAAGAAAAAGAAATGTGTTGGAAGTTAGTTTGTTTTCTTCAAATTTCATTTAAACAATAAATTAAATTTTGTTGTTTTAATACAATGTGTACGTTAGTACGCAAATGACAAGTAAAAAAAATTCAATTTTATATGTATGTATAAGTTTAAACCGTAAAGTGAAGTTGTTTTAATTTTATATATCGATGGCCTCATGTAGAAAGGCCCTAACTCGCATATTTGAAACTTTGCAGGAGAAGGTAAAAACATAATAGAAACTGTAATATTCAATATGTAACTTTTTTTGTACAACTGCTTATAAAAGCGTTATTTTTTACACTATTGCAATAAATTTTTGTGTTAAATGCATTGGAATCGCAAAAAAAACTAATTTCGAAAAAATAGCGAGTTAGAACCTTTCTACATGAGACCAACGATATGTACTAGCTAAAACCCGGTGTGCTTCGCTACCCATATCGTAATGAAATAAAAAGTTTAGAGTTAAATAAATATAATTATTAAGTTATTAAAACCTACAGTTTTTCTTTTAAATTAAATCTTATTACATTATCTTATTATGATTTACAATATATGTACATACAAACAAACACACATTCAGTTTTATATATATGTAGATCACTTTTATATATAGATTTGAACCCTTATCTATACAAATTTTAACATTTACTTAATATTATTGCTAGTCAGCGCATTGGTGTCCTAAATATTAATATTGATAGCTCTTATACCTTTCCCTATATATAAATTGTCATCATATCTATGGGAGGTGCCACGCCCCCTGTCGCTACTACTCCCATTTTTTCCGCAAATATTTAAACAAACAATGAAATTGATCATGCAAAATTTGAGTACTATAGCTATTATAGTTACCCAAGTATTTGATTTTTAAAATTAACTTTGTATAGGAGGTACCACGCCTACTTAAAATTTCAAAAAAAAGTAGCAATAGCTCCCTTCCAGACATACAGAAATATACTGTGAAAATTCCAAGCAAATCGGTTCAGCCGTCTATAGATCCCAAATTAATAATAATAAACATACATACATACAGATACACAATCACTTTTATATATATAGATAGATGTATGTATATGTCTGTTCTGTTGCAAGGCAAAAAGATAAATGAAGTTACAAAAAAGGCGATGTAATTTTCAACACTTCGGTTTTAACAAATTGAAATGGCTAAATTTAAATACAAAGTACTAAATATAAGTGTGGACAACTGCTCCTATAACTTTAAGCACATTTCAAGTAATTTTTGTTTAGCATAATTGAGTACTTTTAAATAATAAAGTTCTATAAATTAGATTTCTGTTTGTTTATTATTTTAATGTCCAACGTTCGTTTGGACAACATGAATTTTTTAGTATTAAAATTAATTTTTTTTAATTAACAATAAACTTAAATACAATCATAAATTATATAAATACATGGTGTACTATTGTGTTGTATTTATAGTATGTGCTATAACTTTACCACAGTTGTAAATATGTTGTTGGTATTTTTTATGTTTAAATATTTTACGACAATACAAACTGAGGTTGTCTGTTTTTCATCTGTACTATTTAATAGGTATGTTCAGTGTCAGCTGTTTTTTGTTAACCGTTTCGTATTTTTTATGCCTCTGATTTGAAATAATTTTGCAAACTTCTAAACCATTAATATTAATTTAATTAGTAAATATTAAAAAAAAGCAGGAAAGTTATACAAATTTATAAAATGGAAGTAAAAGAATCAATTTCGGTAAGTTTTTGCCCAAGCGGGTTAGAAAAAATCCCACAAGGAAGTGGTCTATTGCCGAAGAAAATGCGCTTGTTGACTTTTGAATGGACAATCTTGATGTAGAGGTTTGTTCATGTGTAAGAATTTAGAAAAAACAAGTAAGAGTGCTATATTCGGCTGTGCCGAATCTTAAATACCCTTCACCTAAGCGTAATAAGAAATACAGAAACTACACTGGTTAAAGGACTAGCATATCCTAATTCTGTGTTTTCTATTCAGTCTTAGTGCAAATTTTATTAGTATTTGATATATTGTTTGAAAGACAATTTTACGACCAACATAATTTATGTTAAATATTTTGAAATTATCTCTAATTTTTACCAATTTTAATTGATATAATTACCAATTCTTACCATAATTTACAGAGTCTGTCTGATGTTCATAATAATCTTCAGTGTAATTTAACAAACAGTATAAAAAAGGGGTACAATTCGGTTTTAGTGATTTTGCTAAAAAAAAAAAAAAAATAAAATAACAAAAATGCAATAGGGCTTTTAGAGGGGATACCAGCAAAAAAGAAATTTTGTTGGCGGTCACGCCTATTTTCGAGGGGGCGGGCCCCTAAAGTTGAAAATATATAGGCCTATATCTCGGGAACTACTGGGTGCTTGCTAATTTGTAATCCACTACATAAAAGGTATTAAAAATAACTTTCCAACAATATATATCATGATTATAAAATGTGGACCGAATATGGGTTAAATCCGAAAAGAATATTTTTTGACCCGAATTTATTTGTTTTTTGGAAATGGTTCTTATATGGCAGCTATGAAAAATTATGGGCCGATCTTCTTAAATTTTGGAACAGTTATTTTCATGCATATGAGGATACTTCACGTCGAATTTCAACATAATAACGCTATATATACGATATATATTAGTATTAACGTGGATTTCGAGAGTGGACCTTATTTTCAAAATCCAGCAGTTAGATTTAGGCATGTATGTAAATGATCCGTGTAAAATTTTGGATTGGTACCCTTATTTATAAGCGATTTATGAGTATTAAAGTGATTTTCGGAAGAGGGCTTTATATGGGGCATACGGTTAAAAATAGACCGAAATTCACAAAATTTTGTGGGATGATTTTTGTATATATTAAAATGATCTGTGCAAAGTTTTGAGTCGGCACCGATATTTATACAATATATATGGGGAAAATGTCTTTTTCAGATGTGGTCCTTGTATGGGAGCTATGACCAGTTCTGGGCCGACTACCATAAAATTTAGTACAACAATTTATTGGCCTATAAAGAGTATGTATGTCAAATTTTAGCCGTTTAACATTATTTATATTTGTTTTATACGTATTTAAGTGAATTTTGGAAGTGAACTTTATATGGGGTCTATGGTCAAACATGGACCGAACTAAAAAAATTTCGTTTTGCGATTTCTTTTTGCATAAAACTTATTTTTGCTGAATTTTGTCTTGATATTCCAATTTTATAGGCATTTATGTATAATTGAGCAATATTTCGGGAAGATTTTTGTATGGGAGCTATGACCAGTTCTGGGCCGACTACCATAAAATTTAGTACAACAATTTATTTGCCTATAAAGAGTATGTATGTCAAATTTTAGCCGTTTAACATTATTTATATCTGTTTTATACGTATTTAAGTGAATTTTGGAAGTGAACTTTATATGGGGTCTATGGTCAAACATGGACCGAACTAAAAAAAAATTTCGTTTTGCGATTTCTTTTTGTATAAGACTTATTTTTGCTGAATTTTGTCTAGATATTCCAATTTTATAGGCATTTATTTATCATTAAGCCATATTTCGGGAATATATATATTTGTATGGGGGCTATAAGAAATCA
This sequence comes from Bellardia pandia, assembly GCA_916048285.2. Taxonomy (NCBI): domain Eukaryota; kingdom Metazoa; phylum Arthropoda; class Insecta; order Diptera; family Calliphoridae; genus Bellardia; species Bellardia pandia. The sequence continues at coordinate 91,018,544 of OU696531.1, read as the reverse complement.
TGTACCGATTCTTACTATTTTCCGCACACTTTCCTCTTTTATCCTAAAAACAACGTATACAAAATTTCATGGTATTATCTGCAATATATTTCAAAATATTGCAATAAAATGGACGAAAAATATCAAATTTTTATGGAGGTGGTCTCACATATTGGTTCATAACTCTGGTTGACCTAAACCGATTTTGCTGATTTTAAATAGCAAACTTCTCGAAAGCACTTCTGACAGAATTATTGAAGGCTTGGATCCCGAGTATATCTGGGGACTTCAAAAAACTGATTTCAACAGACAGACAGACAGACGGACATGGCTTAATCGACTTCGCTATCTATAAGGATCCAGAATATATATACTTTATAGGGTCGGAAAATTAGATTGTGGAAACTACAAACGGAATGACAAACTTATATATACCCATCTCACGATGGTGAAGGGTATAAAAACATCTTAAAAGCATAAAAATTATAAACTCTTTAGAGACCAACGGCACAATCATATTATAGGCGCCTCGCGGCGGAAAAAGGTGTTGCTATTGAGTGGACTCTTGTGCGCTCGAAAGTATGGAACGTTTTTTGAAATTTAATAATATTAATGGCAGATGTTTTTATTGATACCAAATCGAATCTTTTTAGATACTCTACTTAAAATGTGAAGTTTTTTTTGACGAGTTTGATCAACAGACAATGAATAACATAACACCTTTTGCTACCAGAGGGAAGATTTTGGCACTCCCAGATGAACACTTCTTCGATTCAACATCAAGCAGATCATGTTCATCCTAAAATTTTCATAAATATCGTCTTCCTCTTCTTTATCGCCTATAAATAAGCTTTTTTATTTAAAAAATTAAAACAAACAAATTAATTCTTACTTGTTTCAACCATTAGTATGTCGGATGCGAACTTTTCACACAAAACCGTAAAAATTTTGTCTTTTTCGCTTCTTGTCGGCATTTTTTTATATATTTTTTTTGCTCTGAAGTTTGTTTGACGTTTTTATGACTTATGATTTAGAAAATACAAAATGCTACTCACATATCGTCACCTGAAATGCAAAACAACGGATCATCAAAAAAATTAAAATCGGGTTTTTGATTGATTATGATTCATTAGATAAAAATACACGTCTCCAAAATCATCAAATGCATCTGCGTCAAAAAATAACGATTTTATAAAGAAAATTCAAAATAACGTATCATCAAGTACGCAATATTCATATACCAAAACGACGTATCATCACATTTGTAACAATTTAAAATTTTGTTTTTCTAACAAAGTAGGCTTATGGAATTTTCTTTTGTTTAGAAAAAAACCTTAAATGAATTACATTTTTTGTTTAGTTAAACCTAACTTTATGCAATAAAACACAGTAAATTGAAATATTAACAAAAACACACGACTCCATTGGCTTTTATTGAACCTCATTTAATCGCTTTTCGATTTTTTCGCATTTTTCCACTTCATATTAAAATTTGTTCATTGATGATACGTCATTTTGTTTCAGAAAATTTAAATTCAAAATAACGTAACTTCAACACGTTTTTGAAAAATATTATTTTTTCTTCTGGAATTGATCTCCTTTCCTTTTTTTTACATTTCTACATTTCATTTTTAGATGCAATATTTTCCATTTTATAACGTTTTTTGCTTCTCCTGTAAAATTGTGAAACGTGATAATACGTTATTTTGCATTTTAGGTGACGATATGTACTATTTTTTCAAATATGACTTTACAACTTATGACTCAAAGCCACCATGTGAATTCCCTAAATAATTTAATGAATTGTAAGCAAAAAGAATGAATAAAATCAAGTGTTAAAATTGAAAAATTTAATTTTGAGTAAGCCACCAATATTTGTTAGAATTTAAATTAGTTTTAATATTTTTATGTACTCTTCAGATACATAGTACGAGTATTTAGCCATTATTAGATTCTTTTCAGTGGTATTCATACTGTGTGAAATGTGATCTCTTATAATGAATAATGGTATTATCAACGTATACTGGGTGTAGGATATATTATGGTCGGGCTTGACCGACTATATTTTCTTACTTGTTTTTCGTAAGTGGTTGTTATATGGGAACTATGACCAATTATGGACTGATCTGCATAAAGTTCGTTATTGAGAATTTTGTATATGAAATTCAGCAAAATACATTAAGAGATCTATGAGTATTTAAGTGATTTTCGGAAGTAGACCTTATATTGAGGATATGGTAAAATATGGATCTGCGAAAAATATTGGTACAGATTTATATGTATTTAAGTAAGTTTTGGCAGTGGTCTTTGTATAGAGGCTCTGGTCAAACATAGAGCGAACCAAACCAAATATCGTGTGAATTTTATATTGATATTATATTGATATATATTTTATATTGATATTATCATATTTCGTCAAGAGTCATATTTCGTGAAGAAATTTGTATGTGAGCTTTGATAAATCATAAACCGATTCTTACTATTTTCATCATAGTTTGTCTTTTTATCATAAAAATAACTTTAGTAAAATTGCATGGCTTCATTTATAAAATATTTTATCATACATATTAGCTAAAAAAAATATGTGAAAACTATAAATTTTCTAGAGGTTGTCTCAGATTTTGAGTCAGAACTTTGGTTCTACTGAACCGATATTGCTTATTTTCAATACCAAACAGCTTAGGAGAACTAAAAATTTTCTTTCCTAAAGTTTGTGGATCTTGGTTATGTATTTCGGACGTGAGAGTGTTTTACACAGACAGCTGGACACACGGAGATAGCCCAATTTCACAAAGATCAATAATATATATACTTTATGGGATCTTAGTTGACTATTTCTTAATGTTACACAAGAAATTACCAACTTATATATGCCTTCATTTACCGCTTGTGGTGGTGGAGGGGTATAACAACAACCATTTATATAATCTAACTTGCTAGTTTTACAAAAAAAAAACCTTTTAAAAAATAGCTGCCAAAGCATTAAAACATTATTTTATCGTTTTTCCATTTTCCTTTTACACAATCTTTCTTTTTACACTGTCCCCCCCGTTTGCCTTAATTCATATATTAATTTGTTTTCCTTCTTTCAGCCTTAATGTATGTTACACATTTTTTGTTGGTTTTGCTTGTTTTTAATTTTGCAACTCTCTTTTTTGGCTTTTGATATTGTTATTGTTGTTGTGATTCTATTTGTTAATTTATCTCTATTTTATTATACGTTTTGCTCCCTTTCTTCCCCCTAGTGTGTGTTTTTGCTTTACTTTTGCTCTGCTCTTTCAAGGTGAAACAGAAGTTCATTTTTTGTTGTTGTTTGTTTTGTATTTTCCTGTGAATTTACTTGGAATTTCGGGAGTAATTTTGTTACGGCTGTGTACATAAAGTGCGAGTGAGTAAGTAATTTGTGGAGAAGAAAATCAAAATGAAAAAATCATTTTATAAAAAAGCTTTGCTAACGCCTACGTCAAACAGAAAAAGCTTTTCAATTTTGCGTTGATTCGCATTCTTATTGTTAGAATTACACTTTAGTGACATGTGGTTACTAAGTCAATGACTTTTTTAAAATGTCTCATTGAAAAATTAAGTGTTTATACATGTGCTATTTACTTAAAATTTAATTCGTTTTTATGTAGAATAAGAAATTTAAGTGTATGTAGATTTTCTATATAAAGGATATTTTTAATTGCATAGGGGTTGGGGGTTTTGAAATGTTAGCTGTTTGCCTTTTATAATAAGCCTAAAGATATACTTATTAAAATTAAGTTTAATGAGTTGGTTTACAGTAAGAAATGTTTTCGAAATGAAATTTAAGGCGATACTTAATTTTTTTTTTAAAAAAACTTCAGTTTTTGTGAGGAACATTGTTTTCAAGGAAGCCTAGTAACACTTGCAAGAACTAAGAACCAATTTATATTGCGACCATAACACTGGTTAAAAGATTGATGTTTGACTATTGGCTAGCAGGCACCGCAGTGATGCAGGTGTTAGAACGCAAAGAATTCTGATGAGAGAATGTGTGTAAAGGCCCAACTATAATATGCATATGCTAGCTTAAGCAAACGTGCGAACACATATAAATTGTATGTGGCAAACTATAATGTACTTAACGAAACTTTTCGTTAGGTTTTTCAACTGTCATTTGCTTAAGCAAAAAGCGAAACTGATCGCACATTCTGTACGGAATCAGCTGTTTGTTGTTGCTTGTTTGTGTTTTGAACAAAATGGAGAAAGAAGAAAATATATTTATTTTAAATTTAATAGAAAATGCGGAAAAAAATAAGTGCCTTTACAATAAAAGAGACCCTTTTTATAGGTATAAGTGTTGATCGACCTTTTTTTGTTTGCTATTAATAGTTTATATAGTTTCCTATATGCAGGCTTTCAAGGTCATTAATTTAATGTGAATAAAAGATTATTTATTTCATTTTCTATTAAATCCGACGTTTCGTTGGTATTCTTTCCAACTTCTTCAGGGATTTGAGTTTTTTATTAAAATCTGGTAACATTGTAAAAATACAAAATTATTGACTAAATGTTTCTTTTGTATTTTTACAATGTTACCAGATTTTAATAAAAAACTCAAATCCCTGAAGAAGTTGGAAAGAATACCAACGAAACGTCGGATTTAATAGAAAATGAAATAAATAATCTTTTATTTACATTAAATTAATGACCTTGAAAGCCTGCATATAGGAAACTATATAAACTATTAAGAGACCCTTTTTATTTTAACAAAAATGTCTTTCTGTCGCGGTTTATTTCTCTGGCAGAACAAGAGCGTCTTCTTCTTTTACAGTGCAGTTCACTTATTTCTTTTAATGTGCACAGGCCTTCAAGCGCTAACTTTAATATTTTTATATTATTTAAATTTTTAAGTTTTTTTTCCATTTTTGCAAACACAATAAGAAAATTAACAAAACATATGTAAACGTTTATTATTATTTACAATTTAGTGCTGCCACAGCTGTACATTTTAGTACTTTTGCCGATAAATTAAAAAAAGGAAAAATTATGCGTTTCGGGTACGAAGTTTTCTTTTAATTATAAAATAGTATAATAATATTTATAAAATATAGTCATTTAATGGCTTTTTGTTAAAATAAAAACATTTTTTTAAACATAAATGAGCAACTGTGGACAAAAAGTTTCAAAGTCATTGTAGCCACCTAAAAGTTAACTCTGAACTAGTTATGCATTTGACAGCCTTTTCGTTAACTTTTGCAATTTGCTTAAGCTTGCTTATGCATATTATAGTTGGGCCTTAACACTGGTTAAAAGATTGATGTTTGACTGTTGGCTAGCAGGCACCGCAGTGGTGCAAAGGTTAGAACGCAAAGAATTCTGATGAGAGAATGTGGTGATTCTTGAAACATGTAAATTCAACCCAAGTTCAATTTGGGTCCTTTTTTCTCAAAAGAAAGCTTATACAATTTACTTTAAGGCCTTTATAATCGTTTAATATTTGGCACATGTTTCATTTTCATTTATATATTAATTTTATTAAATTATTTATTATTATTATTATTCTTATTTAGTATTATAAGTAAAAAATAGGAAAAAAAAATGAAAATATGGTAAAAATTTAAACACTTTCTTCTTTGAGTTGGTAATTTTTTTATATATACCCCACTTGCATCCCATTCATTGACCACAAAGCCCTTAAAGGAAATGGTCTAAAAAAATAAAAAAAATGGGGGAAAATTAAAATGATACATGTACCAAATATTGAAAAATCGTATTCTTGAGTTAAAAAATATTTTTTTTCATAAATTTCGCACTCGCATCCCATTAATTGTATAAGCTTTCTTTTGAGAAAAAAAGGGCTCAAATTGAAAAAAAATTAAAAAAAAAAAATTTAAAAATTAAAAAAAAAAATTTTTAAAAATTAAAAAAAATATTTTTGGAATGATTGACGAAATAGCTATCTAAAGTGCTTTGGACAATTTTTGCTAGGACCAATAGGTGAAAAGTTACACTCATTTTAAAAAAACCCTGTATGACCAAAATGTCCAACTTTGGCCCCCTCTAACTCCGGCACTTCTGCACTGAAAGAGCTGAAAATTTGTTTCTGGCCTACTATCCAATAGTACGAACCTTGGTGCAAATTTTATCCAAATCGCAAGACACTGATTTTTAAAATTGGGTCACGACGTGAAATTCACCATATACATATATATTGTACAAAGGCTCGTTTTCATTTTACTTGCTGTTAGAGATATCGTATGTGTAGAATTGGAGTTAATGAAACTTTCGCTAAGAAAGTGAACGAAAGTATTCCCTCCATAAAGAGAAACATACCGCGTAAGTCTATACAAATTGATTTTGTTTGTTTATAGTGTCCATTTATGTAATAAAACTAAAATTTTCCAATTTTCAAATCGCATACAGTTTTAAAAACGCATTTTGACCTCTTTTGAAATCGCTACGATTTGCTAGCGTTTTGCAATTTTTCGAAGCTATGTTCAAACAATAAACACAGATGTTTTGTCATAAGATAACGTAAACAAATAAATAAATTTCAAATTAAAATGCATTGCATTGGTCGAAAATGACTACATTTTAGTACAATCTGCACTTGATATTACATAAAACAAAAACTAATAATGAAAATTAGAAATAGTGATTTGTCATTTATTTTAGGTTTAATATTTAACAAAATTATTTATGAATCAAAACTAAAAACATCAAGTTCTAACTAAACTAAAACAACTCGCATGTAATTAATGTAATCAATCAAACAAAAACATTAGGGAGGGAATGTATGTATGTATTTTTATTATTATATTAATACACGTTTTGGCATATTCTCCAACCATTCTTAAATTAATTAATTTTGAATACTGTCTCAATCGCGCTGAACCAGTTGCCAAATCTCCGGCAAATGGGTTGGAGTTAATCGGCATTGTCTCAACAGTCTTGTTCATTAAGGTCGGTACTCTGTGCCGGCCATTGCATTGAAAGAAAATATTGCTCACTCACTACTAAAGAAACTGCATCACACTAATAATACTTATTATAATTTGATTTGTGTTGGATTATTTGCAAAAAATGTTTATCGCATGCAATTCATTTAATAGCAAACTAATGTAATTGAGTATTTGCAAGCTTTCTTTTTTGCATTAATTGTTTAATTGCCATAAATTATTATTTACCATTTTGTTTTGTAAATAATTTTGTTTAGCATTAAACCTAAAATAAATAAGGAAACACATTTTTAAATTTTCTTTATCAGTTTTATTTTTATGCAATTAAATATGCACAAGGCACAAACACTAATTTGTGCTCCCCACTGTTTGTCGTTCTGTGTTAAATACAAAATTTTCATAAAATGTAAACTTAGTGCCTTTGAACTCCGATATGTTTATATGTATGTATTTATATTTCCTCTCCAGAACTTAGTAGCACACTAGAATTAAGAAACTAAGCTTAAATAACATATTGTGTGTGCTTAAGACCATTTAAAATATTACTTCAAATAAGTTCGTTCTGAATAGCTTTTTATTTATTTAATTTAACTTAAGCATGTTGAACATAAAAAAATCTAGTGTAACAGGTTATATTTATAATATATCACTGTTGCATTTATAACACATATATCCTATTTTCTTGTTGAATGTGACAGTGCACGATAAGCCTAAAACTATGCAACAGCTGTTGAAAAAAATTGGGTAAGTATAGTATGTAATTGAAATAGTTTAGTGGTGTGGCTTGTCCTCGCTCTCTCTCTCCCCCTTTCTATCTCTTGAACAAAAAGAAAGGAAATTCAAACAAACTTATACAATAAGCTCTCTTTAAAAATCCTCTCTATTGCTGAAACAAGTTTTCTGTGTGTGTGTGTTTTTTGTGGCTGTTTACTACTAAAAACACATGTATAAGGATTGTCAGGCAAAAACATGATGATGATGATAATGAGACCACATTACAGTTAAAGTGAAAGTGGCAACAAGTTGTGAAAAGAGCTTTTTAGAGAGCTGCTCTGCACTTACTATAGGGGAAGGAGTGTGGTGTATAAATTTCATTATTTTATTTCAATGTCATACGCAAGAACATAGTGTAGAAAACAACAAACCTTAAACAAAAGTTTCTGGAGAAACATAAGGATTTAAAGGTTATAAAAACACACTGGTGATATATAAGGACATGTGCTTTTGTGGGCAAAAAAATTTTGATATTGAATGCTATTAACAACTTAAAATTTATTGTTAATAGGTGTATAAGAAGAACCTTAAAAGAGAGTTTTTTTTTCTGTTGGCTTTGTTTTTGTTTTTGTTTTATTTTTTTTTTTACTCTAAGCTTTTGTGGATTTTGAACTTGATAAAAAACAAACAAAATTTACAACAACTTGTTGGCTTGTAAAACAATGTTGTTGCTGATTTTTCTATTTATTTTTTTTTTTTTTGCATTTTACTTTGTACACACTTTTATTAACTTTAATATATGTATATACGTTTATACATACGAAAAGCAAAACCTCCTCCCCCACACGGAACCTAAAAGTAGGCAAAAGAAAATAACTGAAACCAAGTGCTCGCATGTTAAATATTTGCGCAAGAGTTTTTCATGTATCAGTTGCTAACGTGTCGTGGTAAATGAAGTTTAGACGCAACATTTAAAAAACGTAAAACCCCCATAAACGAATAATTTTAAATAATTTAGATAAAACAAAGGAAACTAAACAAAAAAGTAACGGATTTACAAATTAAAAAAAAAACACTTAAAAAATTAAAAAAATTAAACAAGCCTTCAATTTCCAATAATTAATTGTGAATTTTTTTATACCTTTAAAAAAAAACAAAAAAAAAAAAAACTCATAAAATATTTTGGTGTATAGATAAAATTGTAAAATATATGAATATTTTCTCTTTGTTGTATTATTGTATTGCGTTCGAAAAAGAACACGAAAATCTTTATCGGTATCTTTAGCACAAAACAATATATGTAAAGCTTTTCATCTTTGACACCTTATACTTCAGCAGAGGAAAATAACTACAAGTATTTTCCACAACAAAAAAAGAAAAAAAGGAAAGAAAATAACATATCTAAAAAGCAGACACGAAACGTGTATAAAACAAGAAATATTAGCAAAAATTTGTATTCATCAAAAAGTTTGTATTTAATATTTATAAGAGACCCTTAATGTACACACATATGTAGTTTAAGCGTGTGTATTTATTACAAACATCGCTGCGTATGTATTAAAAAAAGTTTAACCAACATATGTTTGAAAAATATCGTTACAGTGTAAAGCAAATTTAAAGAAATTTAGTAAAAATAAAAAACAAAATATTTAATGTTTTTATGAACAATAATTAAAAGTTTTTCCTATTCTTTAAATTGAAATCAACCTTTTGGAAGTTAGCATAAGTCCTTGAATAAGTTTGCTTAGCAGATTATTTTATTATTATTTTATTTTGTCAAATTACCACTTGATTTGGAATTTGTCAAACTAAGCATATTTTAACAAAATTACAACTAATTTTTCAAAGTATTGCTTTGGGTTTTCAACAAGAACTTTGTTTTTCATAACAAAATTTAACAAAAAATTTATATGAAAATCAATCAAATTTTTTTGTATTGGAAAAAATAAAAATTGACAATTACAATTATTATTTTTAGTTGAACTGTTAATTTTTCAAATTTTGATAATTTTTAGTTAGGCTTGAGTTCATTAAATTTAATTTTCATTAAATTATTATTTTTACTGAAGGTAGGAATTGTTTTTACAACATGAAATCTTATTAAAAATGTATTGATAATTTTTCTTGGCTGAGCTGGGGATTGAAAAAATCCCCACATTCTCTCATCAGAATTCTGTGCGTTCTAACCTCTGCACCACTGCTAGCCAACAGACAAACATCAATATTTTAACCAGTGTTACCGGTGGTTCGAAATTTGCTGTAATTATCATTTTTCAATTTATTTACATGTTGCTTTCCTTTTTTGAAAATTACAATTATAAATGAAAAACTATCTCATACAGTAGTCCAACATGACTATGCTTACCGATAAACATACGTTTCTTAAAAATTTCATGCTTATTTTGGCAAAATGGCGGATGTATTTCGTTGATCACATCATGCATTTTTAATTTTAAAGCCATAATCCATTCCACTGGCCGAAACCAAACAGAAACTAATATTCGCCAAAAAAAAAAAATATCGATGTTTGGCCTAATCCGAGATAATTTTTTTTTTATAAATTTCCAAATTTTTTTTTAAACCATTTTTTTTTTTATTTTTTAAATTTTAAAGGTTTCGGTTTATTTCGGATTAGGCTGAATATTAATATTTTTTTGGCCGACACTACTACATAAATCTAAATTTTTTATCTTGAACTGACAAATTTTTTTAAAGGAAAAAATTTTACCGTATTCTTATATATTTTACAATAAAAATTTTTGTATTCTATTAATTATATTAAAAACGTGTATCACCTTAAAAATTATTTATAAAAATTTCAGTAATTGATCAAAAAATGGTTGAAAACCAAATTTGGTAATGGGCATTAATCTTTTATAAAAATCACTATCCAGAAATTCAACAAAAATAATCCAAATGCACAATTAAATCGCGGTACAAAATTTCATGATGATCGGTCCATATTTGACCGTAGTCCCCATATAAGGTTCAGTTCCGAAATTCATTTAAATGCGCATAAATCCCTTATAAAAATCACTATTAAATTGGAAATCGTCACTGTTAATATAATGATGATCGGTCCATACTTGACCGTAGCCTCATATAAAGTCCACTTCCGGAAATCACTTAAATGCGCATAAAACACTTATAAGCATCAGCAGCAAGTTTAAATTCAACACAAATAGTCAATGCATACATAAAAATTTGTATTTTATAATGATCGGTCCATATTTGAGTATAATCAGGAAGTGATTCCGAGTCGATTAGTGTATTTTAAGGTAGGTGTTGGACAAATATTTACTGGGGTAAAAAAAAAACAATTTAAAAGTACAATTTAAGGTTGTCGTTTGACAAGTGCAAGACACCGAACTACCTACGTTGGATATAGAAATGAAATATTTATATTCTGCTTCTACTGTATCATACATTAGCTATAAATAAATAAATCTTTTAGCTAAAATTGAATAATGCGTCATTATGTTTTTAGTTATAATATTGAAATACTTGCATTTTGTTTTATTTATCTTTAGCAAATGACATACTTTGCTGTCACGTTCGTAATACGAATTTTTTGCAAAAATAAGACCTAAACTTTTTCTTTACAAGGTCTTTTGCAACATAATGTGTTATTATAATCGAATGTAGTAAACAAAACCCTTTTTTTATCCAACTTAAGTAAGATTTAGAACGCGACATGTTTTACTGTCAAGCTTGTAATAAGGATTTTTTTTTTTTTGAAAAAAACTTTTCCAACATTATCGAATTCAAACTAAATATAAGACGTTGTCGACCAAGGCAATTTAAAACAGAAATCACTGATGAAAGAACTTAATAATGTTTTTCTAAAAATAGTTTCCAGGTTGACAATATTAAAAATATCACTGTAACAAGAAACATAACAAGAAACAAAAAAACATTTCTCCTTAATTGTCCATCACTGTTGAAATAAATATTTATTACATAAAATACATATGCATATGATACCTCAATATTTCTACACTTAACTTCATATTAGTTAATACTATTTGCAAAATACAGTTTTTTTTACTTTCAAAACAAACCTATGCTTTTAATTTTATGCCAAATCATCCATTGCCACGATTACTTTGAAATAAAGCAAAAAGTATTTGTAAAGAAAAAAGCACAAATAGGCGTAATAAAGTCATAAATTTCTTGTTTCATTTCTACCAGTATTTGTGGGTAATTTGTTATAAGTAATTAGAAGTTTGAGATTCTTTTTACTTTAATTTTTATTACTTTACTCACTTACTTACTTTACTTTAATACGTTCTATGAATACTTATTAAATTGTATTTAATTTCAAGTGTTTAAAAGTCAACAAATAAATAACTATTACTATACTTAATTAGGAACTTAGGAAATGTTGATAACATATTAAAATAAACTTGAAATTGTTTAAAAAATAATAAAGTTTTAAAAATTTCTAATACTTGCAGGGAATTTTAAAGCCTCAGTTAGCCGACTGTAATGTAACTGCAACAGTATGAAACAGCTGATGGATATTGGTATGTGTAAAGTAATGCAAATGGTTATGGAGATGTAAAGTAACGCAACACCGTAATGTATGAATCTATAAGAAATAGAATTTCCTTACATTTTTACGTCATTACACTACAATCCGTTACAGTCGGCTAACTGAGGCTTAAAGAGCTTTTAAGAAGTGAAGGCAAGTTTGCCTTAAGGAGTATTAACAGGAAATACGTTTAAACAAAGAAAATACTGTTACACTGCAACTTTCTGCTATATAAATACTGTTATAAAAAAAGATTACTCTAGAAAAATCTGTTATATAAAATATATTCTCTAGAAAAGACTGTTATGCAAACAATTTTCTATTGAAAATACTGTTATACAGAAATTTCTCTTTAGAAAAAATGGCATATAGAAATTTTCTGTATACAAAACTATTATACAGACATCTTTTTCAAGAAAAGCCTGTTATGCAGAAACTTTTCTCTAGAAAAAACTGTCATGCAGACAATTTTCTCTAGAAAATACTGTTATACACAAACTTTTCTTTGTCATACAGTCAATTTTTTTTACAAAATACATACAGAAAAATTTATTCCTTTTTTATAGAAAAGACTATTATACCGACAAATATCTCTGTTAAACAGACAATTTTCTCTGGAAAGAACTATTATACAGACAATTTTCTATAAAAAAGACTGTTATAGAGAAAATTTTCTCTAGAAAAAAAACTAGTATATAGAAACTGTTCTTTAGAAGAGACTGTTATACAGGCAATTTTCTATAGAAAAGCCTATTATACAGACAACTTTCTATAGAAAATACACTTATACAGAAAATTTTCTCTAAAAAAGATTGGTATACAGAAACTATTCTCTAAAAAAAAACATTTTCTCTAGAAATGACTTTTGTACAGCAACTTTTCTCTAGAAAAGGCTGTTATACATACAATTTTCTATATAAAAGACTTTTATAGGGACAAATTCTTCTAGAAAAGACGTACAACAATTTTCTTTATCAAACACTGCTATACATAAATTTAGCTCAAAAAAGGCTGTTATACAGACAATTATCTCTTAGAAAGACTGTTAAGCTAAATGTGTAAAGATGGCGTCCCACGAATAATTTATCTCACTTGCAGTTATTTCTTTTAGCTCCATTTTTCTCAAAATGTCTATAAGTTATTTCATTCAAACAACTTCTTTGCCAAAAAATGCTTTCGACAACTTCATATTTTGAATACCCCCAAAAATATGCTTTAAACTATTTACATGATCTTGTGACATTTTTGCTTAACCTTGATTAAGTTCCATTTAGCTATCTTTTGTACTCTACTCTACTAACCAAGTGCTATAATTATACTAAATAAGAGAATAGTTCGTGGCAAAAAATGTTGTACTTAAATAACCCAGAAGAACATTGTTAAAAAACCACTGAAATATGCAATGTAATTTAAACAACAAAATGTTTATAGTTTTGACTGTAGTCAAAAAAAAAAAAACAAGGAATTATATAAAACATGACAAAATATTGCAAATATGTAGAACTTTAAAGAAAAAATATAATGGGAGGTTTTAAAGGCTTTATATTCAAGCAATATTTTAGAGTTTTCCGAAGAAAATAGCAAATTTTATTTCAAGTCTTAGCTGTTAAAAAAGAAAATGCACAATTTTCTTTAAAGCTGCAATAAATACCACTAAAACTTTATACATATGTACTTAAGTTTCTAATTTTCTAAGAAATAAAAAACACTTTAAACTCCTTGTAGCTATGCAACAGTTTATTTCTAAGTTATATAGAAAAAGAAAGCCATAGAGCAGAAAAATAATGTCATGTTAAAATATATAAATATTTTTGAAATCATTCCAAAATCAAACGAATGAAGGAAGTATAACGAAATAGTTGGCTGCTGCATTTAAGCTTTTTAAGACGCCTGTATAACAGACAACAGTTTGTGTTATTAAACTTCCTACATATAAAGTGGCAACAACAACTACATTTCCTTAAACGCCTTCAAAGTATGCTATATATTTTGTGGTTTTCCCAGCAACATTTGACTTTATTCCAAGTACATATTTGCAAATGCTAATGCAAGTACAAGTATATCTATTTTATGACTACATATATATAACCTTGATATATACGACAAAAATAATTATTAAAATTATTGTTATTTCTGTAAGAAATATTTATTTAAATGCATATATACATATACAACTATTTATAAAACTACTATACTCCACAAACAGTTATGCTTTAGTTTTTCAAACTACTTTATTTATTTATTGCTTAATTCGTGGATTTTTGTATAGTTTTAATTGTGCTTAGGAAATCATGTTGTAAAAACTAGATTTTTTTCAGGCAGTTTATATATAGCAATCATAATTTATAGCCATATGTAAAAAGTTTATAAATTTACAATAACCCTGGTTGTAGGCAACAGTTTTTGGTTAGTAGAAGGCTCAAGTATGGTGTAAACCAATTAAAGTTTGATATAAAGAATTTTTCTCATTAAATCCGTGATGCTGTTTAAAACAATAATCTATCGGCATATAGGCAATAATTATATAAATTTAATAGCATGTTTAGCAAATTTTAAGGTGCCCGAAGCAACAACTGCCGATTTTTTCAGAAAAAAATTCGTGACGTGAAACAATTCAAAGAGGGGTGATCTCTCTTCTACTGTGGCTAACAGTTGTTAACTGGATTTTTGTAGAAAACGATGTGATATTGGATTTCATTGTGTTATATCATGAGAAATGCCTTGGAGTTGCTCAGCAACTTAATCACAGAAAGTGGGGTGGGAGTAAATTCAAGCCCAAATCACGGTAACTTGACTATAAATTGTGATCATAGAAACTGTACGTACAACAGAATGAACTACATTTGTAGCAAGATGTTGGCACAAAAATTAAATATTTAGTGGACTTATCGTACAGAATTCAGAGATCTGTCTGCATTGCTATTACAGTCCTACAGAGGTTCTGGACACTATTCTGCAACTAGTCTCAATTGATTTACACTTAATGGACATTTCTCTAAGCAGCGCGATAAGATTATCAGCTTCTGCTAGGAATTTGAAATTTTTGTCCTCTTTATTATACCAAAACCCCAACTACTCAAGGCCACTCACGACTTTGTTTTATTTTTAAGGCACCACTGTCTTGTTTTTAAAACTTCCTTTAAACATTATTTTAATATTTAAACTTAACAAAGCATGAGCTAAGTTTTTCTTTTGTGGGTTCGTCGTATATAAAGCTGTGGGTTTTTTTTAAAAATTCCTTATTATTTTCCATTTAACATTTACTTTTTGTAAAAAAACCATGTCAATTTTAATTACTTTTAGATTTTCACAAACTTTCAAGGCTTTTTAAGAAGCAGTTCTCTGAGAAAAACTCAAATTAGAAATTTTTTTAAAAATTAAAAAAAAGGAAAACTTTGCGACGCCAGCTTTTTATTGAGTCTAGGTTGCAATTTTAAGACTTCCTTCAAACTTCTTATTAGCATGCATATACCATAAAATTTAGCCAATTGCTCTATGACCATTAAAGAGATTCATAGAAAGCTCAACAGTGTAGATTCACCATTAGATCATTAGTATTATTTTCACATTAAAAATTAACAAAGCTATTCGTTTTTAAGATGCTCTTCTTTGCATCATTGAAAGTATACTTTTGTAGTATACTTTTAGGACGAATGTTTTGTAAACCTCTTATCTTTAAAGTATACTACAAAATATGTAATTCTAAAAATTCGAATAATTTTGTTAATTTCCAAATAAGCCTGAAACCCAAAATTACAACACTGCAAACATATTAATAATAAACAAATACCTACAAGTATGTTAAAATATATTTAAACATCTCAACACATCCTGTTACTACCTTAAATATGCCTTTGTTATACCCACCAGCAAAAAGATGGGGGGGGGGGGGGGGTAGTATATTAAGTTTGACATTCAGCTTGTAACACATCGAAATATTGGCCGTAGTCCATCTATTCCGGGCCCTTAGAAGATTCTAAGACGATATAGCCATGTCCGTCGGTCTGTCCGTCTGACCGTCTGTTGAAGCCACGATAGAGCTTTGCAAAAAGATTTCGAATAATGAACGTTTCGCCGAACATATATTATATCATGAAATTTTGCACACTTTATTTTTGTTATAAAAGAACAAGGTCGGAATCGATCCACGATTTCTCCATATAAATGTTATTCCGGAACATCGCTTTATGGTACATAAATGCCTTTAGAAAAGCAAAATCCATACAAAATTCACCAACAATAAGTTTCATATGACGAGAAATCTTAAAAATATATTTTATTTGCATCGGTCCATATTTGAATATAGCACCCATATAAAGCCCACTTCCGAAAATCACTTAAATCACGAAATAATAATTAAATAACTCGTATAATAATGTCGTAATCCATAGACAAATACGTTTCAAGTAACAATAAATCACACTACAGACACATATATTGGAGGTATGTATATAAGATTCGGCCCAGTCGAATAGTTTAGCCTAGAAAATAAAGCGCGGTATAAACAGAAAAAAGTTAAGTGTTTTGTAAACTTCCATCTGTGCCATGAACACATGTTAAATTTCTTTTCGATCTGGCAACTTCTTCATATAAAAACAGGTGTTCCAAAAAGACGCATCCGCGATTTTTTACAATGGAAAAATTAGAAATACGTGGTGTCCTTAAATATTTAAATAAAAAAGGTTTGTCGGGACAAGAAATTCATAATGATATGGTGAATGTGTTAGGTGAAAGTGCTCCTTCATATGCAACCGTAAAAATTGGGTTGCTGAATTTAAACGTGGTCGTAGAAGCATTGAGGAAGAACCAGGTAGTGGACGTCCAAAAACAGCAACAACAACAGAAATTGCAGCCAAAGTGCATGATATGTTATTAAATGATTGACGAATAAAAGTGCGTGAAACAGCTAATATCATGGGCATCTTCAATGATCGAGTCCATTTAATTTTGCATGAAGAACTAGAGATGAAAAAGCTTTCTGCAAGATGGGTGCTCCATTTGTTAACAGTCGACCAAAAACGCATAAGAATGAAAATTTCTCAAAATTTTTTGGATCGTTTCTAGAAAAATAAAATGGAATTTAAGCGTCGTTTTATAACTGTTGATGAGACATTGATCCACCACTATACTCCAGAGAGAGAGAGAGAGAGAGAGAGACAAAAAGAATAATCTAAGGAATGGACTGAAGCTGGAGGAAGTGCCCCAAAGGCAAAAACAATCCAATAAAACAAAAAAAAATTTAATGTAAAAATTCGAGAAAAACGTCCTGGCTTACAACAGAAACAAATAATTTTACATCAAGACAACGCACCAGCGCACAAGAGTGTTTTAACAATGTCGAGTTAAACGAATTAAACTACGAGTTGCTTGACCACCCACCTTATTCTCCTGATTTAGCTCCCAGTGACTTGTACCTGTTCCCATATCTAAAAAATCTTAGCTCTTAAATGAAGCTGCAATTACAGTTGTAAACCACTATTTTGAAGGCCTTGAGACTAAAAACTATTTTAATCAAGGAATAGAATTGCTAGATAAGCGTTGGACTAAGTGTATTGAAGTTTCAGGGGATTATATTCACCCCTATCGTGAATAAAAATTCCACATGAAATTTGTTCCCTTTTCACATTTTTCCTATTAAAATTCAATGTTAAAATATTAAAAGGGAACAAATTTCATGTGGAATTTTTATTCACGATAGGGGTGAATATAATCCCCTGAAACTTCAATACACTTAGTCCAACGCTTATCTAGCAATTCAATGTTAAAATATTAAAAGGGAACAAATTTCATGTGGAATTTTTATTCACGATAGGGGTGATTGAAAAATAAAAATGTTTTTGAAAAACTAAGTAATCTCTTTCTGTGTGCTAGGCTAAAAAGTTTCCGAACCGCCCTCGTATATCCATACTGAAATAAATAAACCACAAGAATATGCTTTTAAAGTACAAACAATTTATTGCAAATAATAACACTTGAGATATACATTTGTAATACATATTTCTTGATTATAATTATACGCTAAACAATTATTATTGTGATGTTATATTTATGCAGATTTTATTTAAGTTAATGTAAAAACATGTTATTAAACTCTTGAAGTAGACTTTAAAAATTGCTGTTATTATGTTCTATAAATAACGCCATTTCTCATGCACTAGCATGAACACGAATTTATTAATAATTTATAAAATCATTTAAAATAATTTTTGATCTTTTGTCATAAGCAATTTTCTAGTCCTGTGTCCCTTAGACTACTACTCTTCCTCCTGCTGCTGCTGTCATTACAGTGCCTTTAAAAACACTTCAGTGGTTTCACTTTGTGTGTTTTTTAGTTCCCAGTTGTATGCTTTGATTGGAATTTTAAACATAGAGACGACGGTCTGGCTAAATGAGTGACTGTCAGATAAATAAAATTTCTATGTGTATTTTGTAGGTTGGAAAATTATTTTTTTTTATGAAATTATGCACACGACTTGTTTTCAATTTCAATTTAAAATGTTCTCTAGGAAACACAAAAACCTACATTGTAGATTGTGTAAACTAGTAAATGTTGGGTGTTGGATCCAACCATTGAAAATTGTGTGTCGTTATTTGTTTATGCAGCCGTTTGTGAGTACGAGTATGTACATATTTAACAACAATATTAGAAACTGTTAACTTTTTAACTCAATCCTGCATTTTACTTTTATAACAAAAAGAATAGCAAATAGCATTTTAGGCAGTCTGGCTGGCGTTATAAGTTTGTGTATATTAGTAAACACTGCTTAACAAAAAGTTGCTACCCTATTTACAAAACATGAGTTTATATTTTACACTTAATTTACATTTAAATTGAAAATTTGTTAAATGAAACAAAAATGTTTTAATTTTAAAGCTTATTTAAATTCATATGTTAAAAACAGTTAGGTGTTTCACTTTTTTCTATCACTGTTTGTTAAGTGTTACCATAAAGTTAGGCCTCTAATAAAAAAAACCCTTATTAAAAGGGTTTTATGACAAAAATAGAACATTTAATACTATGTACTTGTTAGAAGGTACTTGCTTCAATATTAACCAATAAAACTAATTAGACCTGTTTCACACTCATCAGTTCTGACTGTCAAGTCGAAGTATTTTTCAATGAGAAGGAAAGAGAAAATTATCTTTTATCTTTTTCCTTCTCATTGAAAAATACTTGACAGTCAGAACTGATGAGTGTGAAACAGGACTTATTATTTTTAAAAATGTTACAAAATTTTACCAAATAAAAACATTTCTAGAATATTAACACCAGGGGTGAAGAACCCCATTAAGAATTTATGTTTTAATAAAAGAATACTTTATGGTGCACATAGTTTTTTTTATGAATAAAGTTTATTTAAAACATTCGCCTTTAAAGAGATCCAAAACAAAATTAGTTTCATTAACACTTGTTTAATTAATTTACTAACAATGCGGGTTATAGGGTAACTGGGCAGATCTCAAAAAGTTAAGCGGCTAAGTCAGTTTAAAAATAAGCTAAAATATGCTAAGACTTATTTTAAAATGCCAAAAAAAAAATGTGCTAAATTTTTATACCCTGCACCATCATAGTGGGGAGGGTATATTGGATTTGTGCTGATGTTTGTAACGCCGAGAAATATTGGTCCAACAACCACCTTAAAGTATACCGATCGACTCAAATCACTTTCTGAGTCGATTTTAACGATGTCCGTCCGTCCGTCTGGCTGGCTGTCAATGTAAAACTTGTGCGCCGAGTACAGGGCGCAATTTTGAAGATATGTATTTCGATAAAATTTGGTAGGTGATATCGAGTCATAACCGCCGAAAAAATGTATCCCACAAACTCAAAATTTTACAGGGGAAGGTTTTTTTTTAAATAAAATCAGTTTGAATAAAGACATTATTTTAAAATTTATAATGTAAATATTGTTTTGTGTAATACATTTAATTTTAATAATTTTAAATGATATTGAACTATCGATTTCGATAAAAAAAACAACAATCGATTATGGTGTGGGATACATTATTTTGGCGGTAATGGCTCGATATTTTTTCGACCCAAGGATGGATGGGATTGAAACTGGTGGAAATCGGTCCATTATTTCACCTTGCCCCCATACAAATGTCCTCCCGAAATTGGGGTTTACCGATCATAAATGTTTGAATTATGCAAGTATCCACACAAATTTCATCAAAAATTAGTGGTAAATGAAGCCAAATCACATCGACAAATTTTGTGCAGATTGGTCCATAATTACTCGTAGCTCCCATATAAAGCCCACTCCCGAAAATCACTTTAAAGGGCATAACTCTCTCAAAAATGTTGGTATCCAAATAATATTGAACACAAATATATTTCATATATATATAAATAATACGGTACAATTTTGTACCTGGCACCTAATTTTATAACGATTGGTCCATAATTAGTCATAGCTCCCATATAAGAACAACTTCGGAAAATCACTTTAACATGCATACATTTTTTTTAAGTTTTTATATAGAGATACAATTTATCACAAACTATATTTATATTCTTAGTCAGTCATGCCACAAATTTTTTAATGATCGGTCCATAATAGATCTCCTATAGAGCCCATTTCTAAAAAACTGTTATTGCACATATGTATACTGGGTGTAGGGTATTATATACTCGGACTTGACCGACTATTGCACTAAATATACGTTTAACTGCTGAATTACTAAATGGCAAAACATATTCATGATGATATAAATAATAAAATAAAAGTGTTAAATTTCAACGTTTTATTTAATAAATATTCCGTTTAACTTAACGTTTTAAATATTGAATACTACTGTCCTTAATTAGTTGCACGCAGCTGTATATATTGGCAAACTGAGACAACCGTGTGTTGTTGGTTTCTTTATATACGACCACATACATACATATAAGCCTCAACACATAGAGATACTAATAATGCCAGTATCCTCACTCAACTGTGTTGTGTATTGGTAAAGGACATGGTCTATGTAATTGAGCGGAGTCGTGCGTGTATATTGAAGTAAATAAAATCATGTGTCTGTGTGTATTTAGAAGAAAATATTTGGTATAATTTTTTCCCGTATTCCGTTTTATTTCAAAATTTATTGTTTGTTTGTTTGCTTGTGTTTTTATTGAATTTTCTCTATGTTAGGTTTAACATTTAATGGATTATTTCCAATTTAGCTGATTGCCTTTGTTGTCATTTTGTATGAATACACACAAAAACAGGCACGCACACACATTAGTGGACTAACTAAATCAACTAAAATAAATATGTATGTATTTGTATTAGGAAGGCTCACATAACTATCATCAATGGGAAATCACTAGTTTATGCTACTTCTTCAACATTCAGTGGCTATGAAGAACGTGACAATTTGTAACTTGCTTATAACATGTTACGCTATGATGTTAAATACGCCAGTCTAAAGCAGTGATCGGCAGTATAAGCTTCTCTACTTCTCCAACATTCAGTTGCTATGCAGAACGTGACAATTTGTAACTTGCCTATAACATGTTACGCTATAATGTAAATACGCCAGTCTAAAGCAGTGATCAGCAGTATTAGCCTCTATGGCTAAACTTGACTGGTTATTTACCTGTACACAATAATAATATGAAAGTAGTTCATAATAATTAATAAATAAGCAACCAAAAAAACACAATTAAAAACTGGTTAAGTCATCTTGCAAGTTCCCCTTATGCCGACCACTGGCCTTAAGCCAGAAAAGTAGTTTGGCAGCTAACTAAGGTTTGTTTTCACTAACTAAAGCATTCGTTAAATCATAACTGCATTCAAAAGCTTCCGGGTTTCTAGGGGAAATTGTATATATACGAATATATATACATACAATATCTCTCTAGCATTTTTGGTCAGTCATTTATTCATTCATTCATTAATTTATATGGTCTTACCCAATTCCCCATCTAACAAATTTTTATATAGTAATTTGTCACACTGAATTCTCCCCTGATTATATTTTTTTGTCTTCTTTTCCTGACCAAAAATTTCATTTCTACTTTTGTTTCTCCAAACTTTTTTGTCGATTTTGTTAAACAATTTTTATTTTTTCGCAAATTCTTTGTAATCGTTATAAACAATAAAACAAAATGACACAAAGAAACCAAAACAAAACAAAAAAACACAGAATATATAATAAAAACGTTTAGGAAACAACTACCACAATATTGTGCTGGTGTTACTGTTCCCCAATGACATTTAATTTCCCCTGAAATTCGTGTTTTAGCTTTGCACATTTTTTTCATAGCTTTTGTTGTGGTTAAGAAAAAATATTTTTAATTTTCTTTTGTTTCTCTGTTAAATATATAAATTAAAAGAAAATGTAAAAAGTGCTAAATTAATTTAAATATTAAGACTCTAAAGTAAAGTGGACGTGTGTCCTTAGAGTTGTTTTAGGTGGTAGCGCTAGAATGCAGAGAAAATTGTTATTGAAAAGAAATAAATTTAAAAACACGTTAGAGTAATATATTAGGCTGGGCCGAAACTTTAATACCCTCTACATCAACATTTATTTATTTCACTTCAATTTTTTTTAAATTTTTGAAATTTTATTGAACTTTTATCATTTATAACACAGGTGCCTTAGATTTCTTAGTCAGTTTGTATTAAATTTTTTGTAACAGCTCTAGTTTTCGAGATACATATAATTCTTTAAGAAAACTACGTAGTTACGCCTTTCAAAATAACGTAACTAATAGGCGGTTCATTATACTTAGTAAAAATTTAAAACCGAAATTCGACTGCAATATTATCTTTATGCTCATTAACATCATTTTGATTCAATTGAGTAGTTTCGGAGATATTGCTCAACTTTGGATGAAAATTTTCCATTATTTTCCTTCAGCCATTCATTCAAAAAAGGACAAAGTGCAATTGCTTATATTCGACCTTGAATGTGTGTTTGGCCAAGCACAAGCGCAATCCAAAAGAGCTAAAGCTATGAACTTCTCTTAACCTCGTAAGATACTTCTCACCTCATTAATTAGCTTATGGTATATATTCTCAAATTAAAACCACATCTTCTGACCATCGATGTGTCAGTGTCCTCAATTTTAATGATACTAAGGAAGGTTTCCGTTTGATGTCAATACAAATGAACATTAAATTAATTTCTCATGCTCACTGTCTGGCCACAATATTTCATCTACTTCAGGTATACATTTTGCTTCGTTTATGGTATTCTTATATTTTTCAGCCTCAAAAAGTCTCATTGAATCACCTTATTGTATCTCTCTTTTGTTTGGAGAATGATGTCCCTATTTTATAGTTTGTTTGATTAATAACTGCATGATGTTTAAGAGGTTTCCCGTTTCCTCCTTTGCATACGACCATTGGCGGGTATAGTTTTAGTTAAGCTTCAATCATGATTATTTATTAAGCCTTAGTTGAACTTTAATCGTGGTTATTTATTCGGTCTTAGTTAAGCATCAATCGCGGTTATTTATTAAGCCTTAGTTAAGCTTCAATCATGGTTATTTGTTAAGCCTTAGTTGAACTTTAATCGTGGTTATTTATTCGGTCTTAGTTAAGCATCAATCGCGGTTATTTATTAAGCCTTAGTTAAGCTTCAATCATGGTTATTTGTTAAGCCTTAGTTGAACTTCAATCGTGCTTATTTATTCGGTCTTAGTTAAGCATCAATCGTGGTTATTTATTAAGCCTTAGTTCAACTTTAATCGTGGTTACTTATTCGGTCTTAGTTAAGCATCAATCGCGGTTATTTATTAAACCTTAGTTAAGCTTCAATCCTGGTTATTTATTCAGCCTTAGTTGAACTTCAATAGTGGTTATTTATTTGGTCTTAGTTAAGCATCAATTGTGGTTATTTATTCATTCTCAATGTATCTTCTTACTAGGGAATCATTGGAGGGTAAGTTCTTTTCAGCATCAACTTTTAATACCGCTCTTTGGGGACTGGTTTCGCAAGCTCGCTCTTTTAACCACCACATGTAGCCTAGCTTTGATCCATCAATACGGCTGCTTTTAGTAGTTCTCAACGGATGTTATATGGACCAATTACTTTAATATGAGCTTTTATTGAAAATTATAACACTTTGTACGTCATATTAGCATCGGTTTCTGTTTCCCATATTAACTTGCCTGCCTGATTTTTCAAAGCTTTTGAGACGTTCAAAGTTTTATTTTACCCATTTAATACATGTGTATTTGAGTTCATTGATTAAATTACTTTCTTCTTTCTTTCGACTCTGATTTCTTTTGTATATTAAATCAAATTTCGGGTGTATTCCACCTTTGCAACTGCAAAGTCTAACACAGCAAGTGCATCGACAATTAGAAGACGGCTGAATGACCAGGCACTTAATGGAAGAGTACCTAGAAAAAACCCCGTATATTTCTGCAGTAAACCTTACTAAACGTAAAGACTTTGCAAAAGCTTAATTAACCTCTCCGCCATCTTTGTGGAATAATGTAATATTTAGCGATGAGAGTAAATTTGAGAGATTTTTGGCTCAAGAGGTAAGGTCTGGAGAACAAGAAATATAGAGATATTTCCACAGAACCTTAGTGCTACAAAAACTCGGCGGTGGGTATGTGTTGATTTGGGTTTGTCCTGTAGGTTTGGTCCTGTAGGTAATCTTGTATTCATTAAAAGTACAATGAATAGCCGAGACTGCTTACAAGTTTTAAAGGACAACAATTTTTAATGGACAAATTTTAAAGGCTGAAAATTTAGGTCTTGAAAAACACACCGCCAGAATTGCCAATGAATAAGTATGGCACAAAGTACCTAAATTATCAAGGAATAACTATGGAACAAAGTACATAAACAAATAAATTCACCTCCGCAACCCACAGAGCAGCTGTGGGAAATTTTAGACAGGAACATGAGAAAAACTCGGAACAGCTTTAATGGAAGAGTGGGGCAAGATTAGAGATGTGACTAAACATCTTATAAATTCCACAAAAGACTGTAATTAATCTGAGTGGAGAACCAACAAAATAGTGACTTTAAATTTTTGGATTTTCGTAGTATAAAGTAGGGTGTTATCTTTTAACTGTTTATTAATTTTTTATTGGTTTTCTCAGGTACTTATTCCTTCTTCCCCCACAATTTCCATTAAATCAATTTTAATTTAGCTTTTATAAAAGGAACATTACAACAAATATACCTATATAACACAAATACCAGCAACTAGCTCCCTAAGGGAAATTTGATATAAATCCCTACTTTTTATACTAAACAAAACCAATAAAATCCCCACAAATTTCAGTTTTTTTTTTTTGTAATATTTATAGCGTAAATATGGGGTCTTTTGCCTAAATGTTTAAGAGAGTATTTAGGAGAAAGTCGACAATGTCAAAAAATTCTGAATTATGGAAGAAAAAACAATAAGCAAGTAATGTTATTTTAAATGCACGTGCGGTATTTCATTAAATTTTGTTTTCTGTTAAATTGTTGTTATCTGTGAGTGAAGCAATGTTTAGGGAATAAAAATCTTGTTTATACATAAAAATTTCTACCCAAATACAACCAGAAAAAAGCAACAAAAAGAAAATAAAAGCTAATACACAATTTTTGTTGGCAGACTTTTTGGGATTATACACCCAAAACTATGCTTTAAATTTTTTTAATATAAAAGGAAGTGAGTTTTAAGCAATATTAAGCAACCAAAAAAACTTATCTGAGATTTATAAAACGAGACATTTATATAAAAAAAAGCAAATAGAGAAATATTTAAAAACTGCGCACAATTTTATAACAGTCATTAATTCTTTGTTAAGTTTTATATACAATTTTTATTATTTTAAAGCTATTTGTGATCTTAGCATGAATACAATTAATTACACAAATTACAAATAACATTTTAATGCCCACAGTTTATTACTTATTATAGGTCATTAATATAAAGTTTTGCTTTGTGAAATACCATTATTAACTCCTCACTGAACAAAAGGACCAACATTGTTTCCTGCTAACGACCCTTCACAAACCCCCTTTTAAGAAGCTGCATGTGTGGCTTCTGGTATAATTTATTATATTTTGTTCCATCATTTGTTGATTTTTAGAGTCCGACCGAGTATTCGGTTTCGGATTAAACCAAAAATTAATCGAATACCGAAACTTTTATAGAGGAAAAACATAATCCATTCCATAATCTAGAATTTTAAAGCTGATACAAGGTTTTAATATAATTAACAATATACAAAAATTGTATTTATTTATGCGGTAGAAACAATTCCTCAGAAAAAATTTGTCAGTTCCAGATGAAAAAGAAGATTTATGAAGTATTTTCGGTATTTAGGGAACCTTAGGCCGCGTTTTCACTATGTCTAATTTATTGTCAAATTGTCCAAACAACGTGTTGTCATATGGCGTCATCAATCATGATAATCATGATTGCAAACATAGATGACGCCATATGACAACCCGTTTTCATACAATTGCTAACAATTTGGACAATTTGACAACAAAAATGGCATAGTGAAAACCAAGCATTAAAGTTATCTAAACATGTTATATAATTAAAATATATTTTAAAAGTTTCGGCCGAATATCGCTTTTTTGCTTGAATATTAGTTTCGGTTCAGTTTCGGTCTGAAAAACGCGGTTTTCGTCGGACTCTATTGTTTTTCTAAGCCTTAGAATATGGTTTCGTTGGGCCAACAACAATAATTTTTAATCAATGTTTATGAATGTATATGAATTTCTTGCTCATTTAGCTATTCAATTGTTTTCAATTTTATCTCTCTGTTGCCATATGATACACACATTCTTCTTCACATATACTCGCATTAATAAAGAGAGCGTATTGCTTTCATGTCATGATATATGTACATATAATTATATTTTCAGTGGGAGTGGTATTTGTTGCTGATTTTATTGTTATTATTATTTATTGATTTAAGCACAAACACGATATAATTTTCTTTAACCAAATTAAAGTAAGATTTTCTGAACTAGAAAAAAACTAGAACCGAAGTAAAACTAAAACAGAACTAGAACAGAACTAAAACAGAACTGGAACAGAACTACAACAGAACTAAAACAGAACTAGAACAGCACTTGAACAGAACAGCAGCGAACAGAACTTGAACTTAACTAGAACTGGGGGGTTACTGCGTATTTCGATTCGAAAAGAAAATCATTTGAATTTGTATACTTTTTATATTGTATTTCGAATGATTTTCTTTTCGAATCGAAATACGCAGTAACCCCCCTGATGTAGCATTTCCTAGAAGAAACTAAATCCTGAGTAATTATTAAATTCCTTCTAAAAACATTTTGATTTTGTTTGGAAATGGTGCTTTGCGAGTCTTACACAGTTTTTTTGAAAGTAAAATAAAACAGTTTTGTACAACTGTACAATAATACAGCTTCTTTAACTTTAATTAAACAGAACTAGAACTGATGCATATAAGTGTTATTTTAGCTTTTTTTATGCAACAGTACTGACTTTTCACTTCCTTACTAAATGCTGACTTCTGTAAAAAACATTTTTTCTTTAAATCGTCATTGACACAATCTTAAGATCTCTTGCCAGATTAATGTTTTTTTTTTTGTTTTTGTAGTTTCCATACAATACTTCCCTATAAATCACCATGCACCATTATAGATATGCTACTGTGTACAAGCTGACTAGATTGTTTTCAATTTGTCATTTCATTTAATATTGACAAATTTTACATTTCATACATTTATTCATTTTATCACAACAACGACATGCAAACATATGTACATATTTATTTTGCTATTTTTCATTCCTCCCCAGTCTATATCTCCCTACACAGTATTCCAGGGTCTGAGTCGTTTGTTGTTTTGCAATTCTTTTATTTTAATTTTATTTAAAATATGTGACAATAATAAATGAATAATGTGTTTGTGTGCTAAAATGTTGGCTGTGTGTGTGAGTTTTTCATTTAAATATCTATTGCAGTTATAATACTCCTTTTTATTTCCTCGGAAATAACTCCCACTCAACAACAATTCAATAATGCATATATTTTTTTACATTCTTATTATATTTATTTCAATGAATATTAAATGGAAATTATACAAAAAAAAAGGAAATAAAGCAGTGGCGTTTTGAAGAGAGGAAAAGAGGTAGAAATTAGCATACTAAATAAGAAGTTTTAAGGATAATGAATTCATAGTAATTTCAATCATTCTTAATGTCATATTTTACAGCCATAAATTAACTTCAATCATAGTTGTTGATAGCCATAATGTAACATCATTGCTTAATGGTTATACAGTTTTTTTTAAACTTCAGTCAGAGTTTTTTATATGCAGTCCAATTACTGCTTAAACAGTACAATTCAAGAAAAATTCACAATTATTTATAGAATCCAATTCAAGAATCATACACATGTCATTCTAGAGTTAAATTTATGCTTGATTTAAAGTTGCTTATACAATCCTCTTTAATTTTCATACACAGTCTAACTAAAGCCTCATACACAGTTATCTATACAGTCGTATTTAATCTTCATTCATACTTGCTTATACAGTCCAGTTTAAGTTTCATCCAAACTAGTTTATATAGCATAAATTTAACTTCTTTAGCTGCGGTTTTCATAGTCCAATTTAAATCACACTTGTTCATACAGACGAAATTTAAGCTTAATTATAGTACAAATTTAAATTAAATTAATTCCAATTAAAGCTCAATTGCTAAAACAGTAAAATTCAAGCATCATTCACAGTTATTTATACAGTCCAATTCAAGAACCATATACATGTCATTCTCTCTTTTATACAGTCCAATTAAAGCTCAATACACAGTTGTTTAAACAGTACAATTCAAGAATCATTCACATATTTATACAGTCCCATTCAAGAATCATACACATGTCATTCTAGAGTTAAATTTATGCTTGATTTAGAGTTGCTTATACAATTCTATTTAATTTTCATTTGCAGTCCAACTAAACCCCCATTCACAGTTATTTATACAGTCCTATTTAATCTGCATTCACACTTGTTTATACAGTCCAATTTAAGTCTCTTCTTCTTCATTAGCTGTGGTATTCATAGCCCAATTTCAGGCACATACACACTTGTTCATTTAAGCATAATTACAGTACATTTATATCGTCAGTATAAATGTCCGTTATACAGTCCAATTTTTGCTGTAATCATTCAAGCGTGTTTTGATCCTTTACCAAACCAAAAAAAACATGATTTAATAGTTAGTGTTTAAATATCACAGAACTGCGTTTGTATCTGTTAAAAATTAATCTGCCTTTGTAACGTTTCCTTTTGCTTTTTATACCATATACTAACAATTTATTTTGTTCTCTTATATATATTTATGGTCTTATCACTAAAACCACAATACCCAATAACAAATGTATTGTTTGCCATAAACACAACAGATACACTGAGCAGGATACAGTAAATAACATGTATCATGTTTCATACTTTGCTTAAATGTTAAATAACATTCCGAGGATAATGCAGAATATATGTATAATGAAGTGTATGTGTATACAACAAAAACGAAATGATACGAAGGCACACATTGGCTGCTGGTCTTTAATGTGGAAAGAGTAAAAAATTTTTAAGGGAAATCCCAATGGATATGGTTGTTACTTATGCCCCAATATCAGTATGTTGGAGGTGTCCCCAGCACAACTTCATAAATTGTTTTCTAAATGTATGAGACAAATGGATATTCATTAGATAATGCTCTTGATAACAAACATGATCACAAACTTTTCAAATTATCATTATAAAGATAATAACTATATTTAGTTAAGTCCCTGAGTTTTCATTCAAAATAAAAAACATCATGATTTTCCGTTCCAAATAAATTTATGTAGTTCTATGGCTTCCAATTCTCTACTATTGCGTCGTCCTTGTATGTCAGCAACCCATAAACACTTTATTATGGTTTCTTATTGCTGGTGAAAATAAAGTGTAGCAGCATATGTTGCAAAGACAGCAAGCAGACATATGTGTTGCATGATATAAACAAAATGGCAGTAGTAATAAAGTTTATAAAGGCACAGTGGGTTATAAATATTAAAAAAAAACAACAGTTATCTTTTTTAAAGCCTTGAAATACAGTCGTTGTTTTATAAATGTTAAGAAATTTTTGGCAACTTGTTTCATTTATCATAAATTTTTAAACAGTTCTTTTTTATGGGTTCACGTACTGTAGATTATTTATAACATGGCAACAGCCACCAACCTCAAAACTAACCAGTCAACCATAATCCTTGCCATCCTTTTTTTTTAAGACAGGATAAAGTATAAATACATAAATACTGGTGTTTTTATTTTATTTTCAAAAAGTAGAAAACTGTATACTAAAGCACCATTTCCAACAAAATCAATCAGCCCTATCGTGAATAAAAATTCTACATGAAATCTGTCCCCTTTTATTTTTTTAACATTGAATTTTAATAGGAAAAATGTGAAAAGGGAACAAATTTCATGTGGAATTTTTATTCACGATAGGAGTGAATGTGTTTTTTTAAGGAATATAAGAATTACTTAGGAGTTAGTTCTTTAGGATAAAGTTCTAGTTCCGATCTAGTTCAGTTCTAGGTGAGGAAAACATACTTTTTCAGGTTGCGAATGTAAAAAATTTTAAAATTAATAAATATATTAAAGATGTAAATTGGAATGAATTAGTAAATGAATGCCAAACGGGACTGGTTTTTCAAATCACGTGATTCGGGATTTCATAGATGAATACCAGGATGTTCAGGATTTCGTGATTTTTAGGATTTTTGTTTCATATTAAAACAAATTGGTTTATAAATAAAAACAATTTATTTCAAAAAAGTTACTTATGTTAAATATAAATATGTTTAAAAACAAAAATTTTAAATGGATTAAAAGTTTATAAACCATTAATAAATAAATAATATAATAACATTATATTGAAATTTTAGATTGACAAACATAATATATCATTTCACTTTTAATTTTTATATTAATTTAAAAGCAGCAGCATATTAACGATCGATAAAGCTTCTTAAAAATACACTGTGGAACAAATTCAGGTTAGCAAAAGTTAGGTCGATTCTGAGAGTGAGGGATGAAAATAGAGGGTAAATTAGAAGACCCGTATCGCGACGTTTTAAAATTAAAATTTTTATTGACGACTTTGTAAACAAATACTAGTTTTTGGGATTATCAAATCCCAAATTTGAATTTGAATTATAAAAAATAAAGTGAATTACGGAGAGGGTCTTATATGGGAGTTTCGTCTAATTATAAAATTAGGTGTCATCATTTCTATATATATGCAACTTATTTGTGTTCAATATTATTTGGATGCCAATATTTTTAAGAGAGTTATGCACTTTCGGAAGTGAGCCTTATATGAGAGCTATGATCAATTAAGGATCGATCGGCACAAAATTTGTAGATGTGATTTGGCTTTATTTACCACTCATTTGTGGTGCAATTTGTTTGGATACTTGCATAATTTAAACATTTATGATCATTAAACCCCTATTTCAGGAGGACATTTGTATGGAGGCCAGGAAAAATAATGGACGAATTTCCACTAGTCTTAAATCCATCCGTCCTAAGGCCAAAAAATATCATGTAGCAAATGTAATCGAAATAGCTTTAAATTGCGATCTGTGGTTTGCGCACATGCTTTACATGGACAGCAAGCCACCCAGCCAGACGGACAGACTGAAAGACATCGTTAAATCGACTCAGGAAGTGATTCTCCGACGATCGGTATACTTTAAGGGCCAATATTTATGGGCGTTACAAACATCAGTGCAAATCCAATATACCCTCCCCGCTATGGTAGTATAGGGTATAAAAATGGCTTTGTCATCTAAAATTCCATACAAATACAAATATGTAGGTCCTTGTACTGCCTATAAAGGCAAAGGATGATTCACCCAACCGAGAGTAAAAAAATATTTCATACACTCGCAATGAAAAACAAAGTTAATAATATAGGTATGTAATCTTTAGCCAAATGGCTTCGCAGGATGAACATAATTAATACAATAAAGAATGAATAAAAACGTTCTAGTTCAGTTCTAGTTCTATGTCAATTCTAGTTTCATTTGGAAATGGTTTATTCTTCAATAACCGCAGCTTACGTAAACAAGCCAACATGTTTTTATCCTTAGTTTATAAGACTTCCCAAAGTAATTTTCCTATATTAGTTTTTTTTTGTCTTGAGATCTGAAAATTTATTACAATTGGATGGTAATATTTCACTTTTGTTTTTATCTGCATATGTATTTATGGTTTCTGTTTAGAAAACAGAAAAAACAACAAATATTTATTGAATAATATTAAAAAATAAAAACACACTTTCTTTTGTAACAAAAATCTTACCATATCTTAAAGTTTAGTTACCAAGGCAACTAAAACTTCCTTTACTATCAAATCTCAGATGTTTTGAAAGTCCCTTTTGCATTTTGCTTAAAAACTTTTGCACAAATTAAAACTACTTTTAGTCTGCTTTTTGAGGTTTTTTACACTGAAAACTTTATGTTTTTCACACTCCGCCAAAACAATTATGGTGTTGACACTCTTATTGCACTTTAGTAGTTTCAGTTAGGTTTACTAAAATTAAATTTTTAGTTTCTCGTACACGCAAAATAATTCTTGGGAAAAATTCGTACATGCACACTAACGCATGAAAACTATAGTGAGAGATAGCAAACATTTTATGAATGCAATTAAAAATGACTGCACTAACAAAGTAATAAACAAAAAAAAAATAGTTAAAGATAATGCCAATTAATTTTCTAGTCGTAGTCAATGAAAACTTATATTAGATGGAAATTTATAGCATACTTTTGGTAAAAGTTTAAAGATGAATATGTGAGTTTGTTCAAAACAGAGCCAACTAAAAAAATAATTGCCATTGAATAGTTAAAGTGCAGACAAATTTGTTGGTGATTTAAACAGTAAAATTTCGAAAAGTTTTAAACACCAAAAGATGTAAATAATAAATTAAAAGAAATTATTTGAAGTCTACATTTAGGAGTTTAAATAGCAACTATAGCCAAGACAAAAATCGATTAAAAAATAATATTTATGGGTGAGAGGGGAAAGAAGAGAGAGAGAGGGGACCACTCTTCTTTCCCCACCCACCAACAAACTCAAAAGTTGAGCAGCAAAAGAGGCAGTGTGTGACCCGCGACTAATTAGTAATGTGTGCAAAATTCTGTCTTTAAAGTGGAAGCAGTCGTTCTGTTCTAGTTCTGTTCTTGTACAATTCCTTTAGAATTCCAGCTTAATGATAATTCTGCATTAAATCACATTTTATGTAAATGGGTTAACATTTTCTATAAGTTTTCCATAAGGACACAATTGTCATGGTATATTTAAAATGAACTTAGGAAATTATAAACCTTTAGCTCCCACATAATCTGCTTTTAGGAGTTAATTATGCAAATTTATATTATTTATATTATTCAAATGCATATTAAAGGAATTGATTTCAAAACCTCTTGCATTCAATTTCTTTTAGTAAAAATAAATAGTAGAGTATTTTTAGCCAGATTAATTTAGTATAAAATTTTTTCTATTTACACAGCCTATTTTTAGGCAATTTTATTAAATTTCTGTACAATTTTACGCTTGTTAGTAACTTTTGTTTATGATTGTGGGTATTTTTTTTTTCTAAGCAATACAAATAAATGTTTATAAATTAAGTTCAAATAACCCTTATGCTTGGTTTTCACTATGTCAGTTTTGTTGTCAAATTGTATAAATTGTTATGAAATTACCAACAATTTGGACAATTTGACAACAAAACTGACATAGTGAAAACCAAGCATTAAGGTTTGTGAGAAAATATTTAAAAAATAAAATTCATCAACAACATATGTATTTTACTGCTCATGTCTTGCCAGCATTGAAAAAACACTTGTTGTTTTCAACACCTTGCCTGTTTATTTGTTTTTCATTTTAAGCAGTACGAAATTTTTCACACACTTTTCTTGTAAAAGCCTTTTTAGTTATAATAAAAGAAAAAATACTTTCCTGCAGGAATTATAAGTATTTGATTAGACTTTAATCTGTACATCAGACGTCATTAAGTATTTACTCAAACATACTTACAGGGATTGCTATAGAAAGCAGTGTCAACAGCACTATTGATAGTAGACTGACAGTAACACAGTCATAGACATAAACATAAACAGAGAAAGAGAAAGAGACAGCCATACAATGGCCGACATTTAGCCTGTGATTTAGCAGCTCATGTTAGACAATTTTTCATAACGCAATTACAATTTATTTTTATTTTTATATTTTTATTTGTTTGTTTTTTATTATTTTTGTTGAAGTCATAAACAATTCTTTTCTATACACAATGCCGCCACCCTGAAGCCAAATTCCTATTTATTTTACTTCTTTTGATGCTGTTGTTGTCTGCAAGGGAGAGGGAGAAGGAGAGAGAGAGAGAAAGAGCAAAACACACATGAGAATTAAGAAGATTAACAAACAATAAAATTGATTTAAAATCAATAAAATAATTGTAAATGAGCTCAGCTTTTCAAAAGAAGAGAATGAAATTGTTTTATTTGTATGTTAAACGCAAATCTGCCTTAGGCCACACAGGATATGAAATGTATTTAAGCCTTTTTTACTTGTTCAAGTAAAGTAAAGTAAATGGATTCTGTTGAAAATTTAAGAAATTGCGCAATTAGGGATTATTCAGAAATGTTATCGAACAAAGTGCTGCTAGATATTTAACAGCTAGATTAGCTAAATTTAAGGCTTTGAACTGCAAGATTGCGGAATTTAAAAAACCAAAACCAAAGTAAGATTTTGAATTCATAAGAAAACAAGTAAGAAAGTATAGTCGGTCAAGCCCGACTATATAATACCCTACACCCAGTATATGTATAAAAGAGTTTTTCAGAAATAAGCGCTATATGGGCATCCAAAAATTTAGTGCCATGACTATTATGAATATAAAAATTATGTATGTTAAACGATATAAATACTTTTCAAAAGAGGGTGGAGGAATTACGGAAAGGGTCTTATTTGGGAGATTTGACTAGTTATGGACCGACCATTATTAAATTAGGTGTTCTTATTTCTGTATATGCGACCCGGCCTATAAAAAGGTGGCTTATGACTCAAAAAAAATTTTCCACTTTTTTTTGGTATCGAAGTTTTTGAGACGCCCTTGCACAAAAAGAATTTTATTGAAAATCCAGAATCAAGAATAAAAAACAGGATTGAACGCTGCAAAAACGATTTTACCAAAAAAAAGCTGTTTTGCACAAAAAATATATATTTAGCAGTATTAAGTAGTTTTCTTCGTCGCTATCCTTGTTCAAACCTTTGAAGTTGCTCGTTTTTTTCGAATCTCCTTCTGGAGATGAGGCCTTACGTTTTCTTGATTTTTTATTGCAGTCGCTGGTTTGTGCTTTGCATTGAAAAAAACATCGCTCTTTATATACACACACTAACTTATC
Organism: Bellardia pandia; assembly: GCA_916048285.2. Lineage (NCBI taxonomy): Eukaryota > Metazoa > Arthropoda > Insecta > Diptera > Calliphoridae > Bellardia > Bellardia pandia. The sequence continues at coordinate 90,982,998 of OU696531.1, read as the reverse complement.
TCTGACGAAATGCATTGCTTATCTTTAACAGCTGTCTCTCGCAATTTCTTTTTTAAGTCATAAGTAGGGTTGCCAGACGGGCCTGATTTGGCCTGATTGTCAAGTTTTTTAATGCGCGTCAAGTGTCAAGTGAAAAAGTGATTTGTCAAGTTTTTTTGTAAGTTCATTTTTTTTCTCAAATTTATTCTAGCTATGTAATAACTTTATATTTCTAAAAAACAAATCGAAAGAGCATGTTTTTACTATCAATACAAATAAGGACTAATATGATACATACATATATGTATACAAAATGATAGAATATGGTCATATTTTTTAAAGAAGTGTGCAGAAAGCAATCTTCAAAATTTAAAAAAGTTGATCTCATTTGTGCTTTCTGTCCCAATATTGCCTTTCGTGAAAAAGCATTTAGTGTTCTAAATAATTGATATACCAAAGATAGGAATAGAATGTCATTCGATCTTATAAAAGCCGAACTATTAATAAGAATAAATTTTAATGAGGATTGCAAAAACTTTCAAAATTTTTAACAACACCCGATGGTAGAGAATTAATTAATTCTGTATCTAAGAATAAGTGGCAAAATAAATAAAACCTATATTTTTTTTCTTAAGATAGTACCAATATTTTTTTTAAATAACACCTAAGTTTTCTTTAAAATATATGTATATTAAATACTGAATTTGAATTGTTATATTGTTTTGTGTTTCTTTTATATTGTTTCTGTTATTTTTACTTTTTATGATATTTTTGGTTTTATTCTAATAATTTTTATGATAAATTGTCAAGTTTTTTTTCAAAATCAAGTTTTTTTTTTTGGTCAATGTCAAGCTTTTTGGCAAATTGGATCTGGCAAGCCTAGTCATAAGTCACATTTTCATAGGCCGGGTCATATATATAAAATTTATTTGTTAAAGTGATTTTTGGAAGTGGAACTTAAATGGGAGCTACTACAAATTATGGACCGATCATCATAAAATTGTATCATATTATTTGAAAATGTCTGAAACATATTTGTGTTCAATATTATTTGGATATTTTTAAGAGAGTTATACACTTTAAAGTGATTTTCGGAAGTGGGCCTTATATGGGAGCTATGACCAATTATGAACCAATCTGCACAAAATTTGTAAATGTGATTTGGCTTCATTTTACACTAATTTGTGGTGAAATTTATGTGGATGCTTGCAAAATTCAAGCATTTATGATCGCTAAACCCCTATTTCAGGAGGACATTTGTATGGGGGCCAGGTGAAATAATGGACCGATTTCCACCAGTTTCAATCCCATCCATCCTTGGGGCGAAAAAATATCATGTACCAAATTTTATTGAAATATCTTTCAAAGTGCGACCAGTATTCTGCGCACAAGCTTTACATGGCAGCCAGCCAGACGGACTGACATCGTTAAATCGACTCAAAAAGTGATTCTAAGTCGATCGGTATCCGTTAAGGCGTTTATTGGCGTTACAAACATTAGCACAAATCCAATATACCCTCCCCACTATGGTGGTGTAGGCTATAAAAATATTTATGATCTTCTGTGTCTTTTACACAGGTAAGAAAATCTTTGCGATATGATGAGGTTTTAAATCGTATATTCTACCATTCGGTAATCAGATCACTACATTCATATAGAGCACTTACCTTGATGGGGAAGAGAGGATAAAGACAGATCTTTGTATGCTGAACAAGGCTGCCTGCAATAACATTTCTTTCTCTGTCTCTTGTAAAAACACTAACACCACAAGCGATTCGATGCAACGTTTAGCTCCCCAACAACAAAGAACGTGTCTTTGTGGCCTCACTATTCTACAACGCGTTGGCATTTAAGACAATCAGCCCAATCATGAATAAAAATTCCGCGGGAGTTTTTTCCCTTTTTTCATTTTTCCTATTTAAATTCAATGTTAAAAAAATAAAAAGGGAAAAAACTCCCGCGGAATTTTTATTCATGATTGGGCTGAATAACTCATTCGGGATTGGAATATCAAATATGAGAAAGGAGAAATGTCGTTCAATTTTGTTATTTGGAGTAATGCAATAGAATTGATGCATAAAATATAGGGGGTGCTAAGCTTAATTGATTAGCGCGTTTGATCATTAGGCACGAGTTGGTCTTCGTGACCTGGTGTGATTGAAACTGCCCTGTTTGGGTTGTGTTATCAAACTGAGTCTTTATTATTATTCACTTAACAAACTAACTTACAGCTATATACAAAAAGGTACTTAGTTGCGACGTAGACTCACAGACTGTGGCAAATGATTAGTCAGCGCTAAAGGGTTTAGTCGGGTTTCATCATGTGAACCAGACAATATTTACCAGGTGAAATATTAGATAATACACCCTTCTCACTAACCTTTGGTGTTATGATACTTAGTCGTGAGTGTACGTCACACTGGGTTTGATTCCCAGTCGCCGTTACTCAAACATCAGTCAGTTTCTGATAATTATTAGTTTTCTTTCTATCCATCATAACTAATATTTATCACAGCGCCCTCCTTCTGAAACGCCACCGAAGTAAAATTAATTAAATTTAATATAAGACAAGCTTTTATCAATGCGCCTACTCGCCGCCAGAGGCGCTGCAATGCTGTACTACTAATAAACATAACGCCTTTAACCACCTATTCTTCTCCTACCTCTCCCCTAACAGTAACACAATTAACTAATTAATATATGTATAGGCATTTTAATTGCCTGAGTGTTACTTCTCTTGAAAAAAAGTGAAAAGCATTCAACAAACTCTTTAAGAAAATATCGAACATTGAAATTTACTCGTATGTGGCATTTCTAATTAATATTCCACGACGTTTTACCCGACACCTAATACCTCTGCACCTTCCTGTTGTTCAAACTTATGCTACAAAATTATGTTGATGCTGATTTGAGGAGAATATGCAAAAATTGCAATGAATTATATAGCTTAATCGATTTTTCTATTAATACAAATGTAATTAAACGCAATATTATCGTGTTTTTAAATACTTAATATGTCTTATCACAATGTTTTCGTTAATAATTAAAATCTGATGGCTTATCACTTGAAAAAATAGCCCAAATAATGAAGTGTTCTAAACATAAAGTATTTAACGAGATTCACTATAAAAAAATATCGAAACTAGAGGAAGAAAGAGGAAAACGTTCACGCGTTTTAATCAAATTTTAGTACGCCATTCCAAAAGTAACCCTATTGAGTCATCTAATGGACTTAAAAATTTACTAGCTGCTCCAGTAACTAGCCGTACTCTAAGAAACAAGCTCCAAGAGGCTGGACTTATGGCTCAAAGTCCAAGGTCAGTACCTCTTTTAAGTAAAAAAAAAATATATAAAAACGATTACAATTTGCCAGACAACACCAAAGTCGCAAAAATTGGAACAACGTGCTGTGGTCTGATGAGACAAGATAAATTTGTTCGGATCAGACGGAAAATATTTTGTACGTCGTCCTGCCAATAAAGAGTTTGATCAAACATGGCGGCGGGTCCCTGATGATATGGGGATGTTTTAGAACCAGTCTTTGACCAATACCTTTGATTAAACATCAACTTAATAAAATCAACAAAAATAGTTCAAAGAGTTTCATGCCGCTTTTAGATTTGAGAACCGGGAGTTAAACTTTCCAAAATGAGAAAACGTACAAAACTACTAAGTCACGGTCAAATCACGAGCATGTTAGTAATCAGTAAAAGTTCTGCTGAAGAAATCAGCCAGGAGTTCAAATTTACATCTGAGAAAAATGTTCAATTAAAGCTTGATATTTTTTATCTTAATATTTCCCATATTCTCTCAAAAGCAAAATGCTAGGTCATTTAAAGGAGACAATTTTAAACCAAAAAAAAAAAAAAAAAAAAAAACAACTAAAGTTTTCTTTAAGGAGATATCCTTTTGTGCTCTTTAACACATAGACACACACACGTATCCCCTCACACAAAAATCAAAAATCTACATAATTTAATTTCGAATTTTATGTTTGGATGAAAGGCACAGGCAGGCAACTCACACACTTGAACTCAACAAAGAAAAAAAAAATTATACAAAACTTTGATTGTTATGTTGACAATGATGACGTCAATGTAAATTTATGATGGTTGTTGTGAATTTTATATTATATTTTACTTGTTGTAGATGTTATTGTCGTCTATATTGTTGTAGTTTGTTGTAATACTTGTAGTGTTTGCTTATTGCTGCTGTTATTGTTGGCTTTATGTATTCCTAATAAAATACATTAAATAATGGTTGCTTGTCGTGCTTGGTATAGATAGATATTGTGACAAAACAATAAACACCAAATGACGAAGGATACAAATTGAGGAGACACACTGAAAAATGGAATAGCCAAACAGGTGAAGGGTGACGGTGACGGGGGTGGTTTGCGACATATTCAGATGCAGACTCTGGTAAAATAGATTTTAAATACCTTTCACTGTAGAGAGAATTACGGCTGTATAAAACACAATTGTATTGAAGCAAATATATGACTGTAGAAAGACCTGCAATTGAAGGTAAAATGTGAAGTAGAAAGACAGTAGAAACGAAGGTAATATTGAAGCTGAAAAATGACAGAAGAAATACACGATATTCGAGCTAAAACAAGACTATTTAAACACCTTTGATTGATGTTAAAATCAGACTTCAATAAAGACCTTCGATAGATGTTAAAATTTGATTGTATAAAGTCCACGAACCAAAATATGTCTTTATATAAATCTAAGATTGAAGCTAAAATAAGACTGCATAAAGACCAGCGATTAAACTAAACTAAAACTATATAAAGATCTTAGATTGAAGCTAAAATATGACAGAAGAAATACATACAATTAAAGCTAAATTATGACCGTATAAAGCCCTAAGCTAGAAGGTAAAATTGGGCCGTATCAAGACCTAAGAATAAAGCTAAAATATTTCAAAAGAAATACATGTAATTGAAGCTAAAATGAGAATATAATTGAAGCCAAACAAAGCCTGGGCAAACACCCATGATTGAAGCTAAAATATGACATGCAATTGAAGCCAAATTATGACTGTATAAAGACCCAAGACAGAAGGTCAAATAGGACCGTATAAAGATCTAAAATATGCCAAAAGAAATACATGTAATTGAAGCTTAAATAAGACTGTATAAAGACCTGTGATTGAAGCCAAACTGAGACTTTGACTGTATAAACACCTGAGTCAGAAGGTAAAATAGGAATGTATAAAACCCTACGATTGAAGGTAAAATACGACTGTATAAAGATCTAAGAATAAAGCTAAAATATGCCAAAAGAAATACATGTAATTGAAGCTAAAATAAGACTGTATAAAGACCTGTGATTGAAACCAAACTAAGACTGCATAAATACCTACAATTGAAGTCAAACTAAGACTGGACAAAGACACATGATTGAAGCTAAAATATGACATGCAATTGAAGCCAACTTATGACTGTATAGAGACCCAAGACAGAAGGTCAAATAGGACCGTATAAAGATCTAAAAATAAAGCTAAAATATGACAAAAAAAATACATGTAATTGAAGCCAAACTTAGACTGGACAAAGACACTTGATTGAAGCTAAGATATGACATGCAATTAAAGCTAAATTATGACTGTATAAAGACCTGAGTCAGAAGGTAAAATAGGACTGTATAAAGCTGTTAACATATGATGTTAAAATAGGACTGTACAAACCCTACGAATGAAGCTAAAATATGACTGTATAAAGACCTAAAATATGACTGTAAAAACCGTGAGAGATTTCTTAATATGCATGTGAGTCTCCCTAATAATTACAGCCAACAGTATATCCCTAATGTTTAGCTTTAAGGGAAACCTCAAAAATTAATTTCTCTAACCCAGGCATGATATTATTTCTGAGAACAATTAAATTGCAAATTAGTAAAAACCATTTTACTCCAATATGCCCCTTTCGCTGTTCCCAAAAATTTCATGATTTCATTTTCCGTTTTATTAATTACTTTTTGACCCACCCCGCTCCTACTTGCTTAAAAAAAAACACAAACTCATTTACAGCAAGTTTGATTTAAAACACCGGATACGCAACTGTGTGTATTTAGCAGTTTTATATGAAAACAGGAAATACAATTTTTCTGCATTATTGTGCAATTCATGTTTTATTGTGGTTATGCAGAGCAAATAACAATTAAAATTTTATTCATAAATATTTAATATAATTAAATTGAAACATTAGTTAAATAAAACCGCAACTAAAATCACAACAAATTGAAGAGGGATGCCAGGAAAACAAGCAAGAATTGTCCTGTTTTTTAGAGAAATTCAGTTATGCTTAATAAAATCTATAGATCCTAAAACCGAATCATGTCATGAATACAAAATACAGCTTTTGGCAAGTGTAGTCAATGTAGTTTACATAAGTTTTTAAAATTGAATTCAACATGTTTCTAAAGCATACATTTCCTGTCTCTACACTTCACAATTCCATGACATACTTTTGCAAGTTCCCTTTCTATTTAAGCAGTAAATTTCTTACTAACTTATTACTATGATTTCTTTTCATTAAATGCCTTGTCATTCTATTTATGTATGTTATTTGTCGTGTCTTTTTTATACTTCAGGCATTGTACATATATTTTTGTATACCCTTCACCAGCACTGGCAAGCATATAAATTTCACATTAGGTTTGTAATTTCCACAATGTAAAAGTGTGACTCTCAAAAAGTCTATAAATTCTAGACCCTTTCCGTAATCAACTCTTCAAAAGCCCGAGTTAATATGACAGGCTGTATGACATTAATATCATTCAGTTAAGGCAAAAAGAACTCTGTTGGAATATCGGTCACCATCACTAAGCACGACTTGATCAGTAATATTTTCTAAAAATATTTACGCTGAAAAGTGTTGCTTGAAATTTGTAATTTCTTCCTCACAGACTTCTTCTGAATTTCTAGGAAAACGTTCTATAAGTTTTACTGCATCAGGGCCTATAGACGGCTAAACCGATTTTCTTCAAATTTTCACAGTGTATTCTTGTTTAGAAGAAAACATAGTCGTATATCTCAGAAAAATTTGTGCGGACTATTTCATCCCTATCCATATGAACATTTAACGAAAAAATCGGGGGACTCAAAATATTGGGCGTCGTATCCCTAAAAATATGGGAAAATATATCATCTGGAGTCTTTAAGTTTTGTGAGCTAAACTTTAGTGTCAATATAAATATTTAGGACGAAAATAGAACTTTCCTAGTTCTAAACATTTCCAAATTATGAATAGCTCTGCTATTTGGCATATTATTTGACCAGTTCATGATCCTTTGGTTTAGTTTTAAGTCATTTAGGCCCGCTCAGCCCTCTTGTATGTTTAATTCGTTAGCAGCGTTATTATCGTCAGTCAAAGTAATTTCCATTGACATTCCATAATTTACACAGAATGAGGATATTCCCTAATAAAAACGACAATAATTAAATTGGTCTGTTCTTCGGCATATTCCGCGAACAGTTCATTATCCTTTGATCTATCGCTAAGCCACTTAGGTTTTCTAAGTCCTCTCATATGTTTAACTCGTTAGTAGCGATGACCTTCCTTTGTGTATTTTGCCGGGCATAATTTAAACAGAATAAAGATATTCAAAAAATGAGGATGTACCTCAATTAAAACGATGACCATGAAATTGGTTTAAAGTCCTTTGCGCTTTGTTTTTCCATATTAATCACTGTAATGTCTTTTCATTATCTTGGATCTAGAATACCTCCAAATATGTATGTATATCATTACGTGAAGGCAAAACCGTTTGATATTGATCGCTGTAATAACGCTGAGAATACCACAAGCGGCTTTGAAGATTTATAGTTATTAAAATATTTCACTTTTACGTAATTTTGTACTCCACGAAGTTATAAAACCAAGAAGGTTTGTTAGGAACAATTCATCCTTAGACGCCTCAGTCTCGTATTGTTGTTGTCGACCATAGTGGAAAGTTCTTCCCTGGGGAAATATTTCCGGGTGATACAAATCTTTGGGTGAGTGAAACTCGTTTCGTTCCGGAACGAAGATACATTTGTTGTGTCTAAACATTTAGAAAAATTCTTCAAAAAAGGTCGATTGTTTGTAATTTATTTAAAAACTAAATATTAAAGAATTATTATTAAATTAAAGTTAGAGCACTAGTTACCAAGGTCATGAGCTCTTAATGTCAAACGAAAGATATTTTACGATTACTCCATGTTTCTTAAAATTTCCTAGATCCCTGACACACTTTAAACGAATCATTAAAATCCGGGCTCCCCACAGAGTATGATGGGAATTAGAATCACCTCATTTGATGGCCAGTCTACTTCACACATTTTCTCCTTCGTGTATCTAAAGTTTAGCATTACCACATCCAATAAGCCATTAGACACTCTTAAATGCCTTTACAGAAATGAAAAATGATTTAAAGCTAAAAAGCTTTTATTTTAGTTTAACGTACTCGTACAATTAGCTTTATAATTTAAATTTGTTTCATTTAATTTTCTGTTAAATTGTTCAATTAATATTGTACTTTAATAAGCTGGCCAATTGTAACGATAGCATTATTTGCCATATTTGTGTCTGGGTTTATGTGTTTTTTTTTTTTTTTTTTGTTTAACAGTTAATGAAAATTTAATGTAATTATTGGAAAATGCCTACAGGTTTGCAACATTGATATTGTTGAGAAAAACTGTGTGTGCTGGCAACATGTATTTCTGTTTCATAATAACAGGAGTCAAAGGAAAATGTGGGGGATTAATGAGTAAAGTAGGTGGAATTTTTCAATTGCCGTAAATTGTTGTTACATGAAATAGTTGGATTTTTTGGCAATAAAAGCAATAGTTACAATAAAGATGCAGAAGTCACAACGATAAAATAGGGTTAAATATTGTGTGTTGGATAATGTCTATGATTGCACTCATTCTCCTAAGTGTATGTTACAGGATCTCTTTGAACTCAATTGGGTTCCATAGAACCAAATGGTTAAAAATATCTGTCGAACTCTGGCCTGAAACAATGATATATAAATAGTTAAACGACAATCCCAATTCCCATTATAATCTGTGTTATACTGGGGCATTTAAAGCAAGAGTGAGTTGAATAAACACAACATTATTGCCTGCAATCTGAAAGTAGGACATTGACAATACGTTAGTAAGGATTCATGTCGTAAAAATTGTATGCGATTTTGTGAGGTTTTAATCTCGAACCTCGTGTAAAGAGCGTCAAAGATCTAAGAAATTCCAAAAACCAAGTTGAAGTCGTAGAATATCTTCCGATCTATCTTAAAGCTGATGGCTTTGGCAGCTAGTGCTTTAACTTGATTAAGTCTTAAAATAAATAATAATCGAAGGACCATGTTCCTATAACAATTGCTTCACACAGCCAAATATTGTCAATTAAAATAAAAAATCATTTAAAATAAATAACAATCGAGGACCATGTTCCTATGACAACTGTTTCACACAGCCAAATATTATCAATCTTTTTACTTTTTCAAATCAAGCTGTCTGACAATGGTCCAGATCAATTTGCATCACTCCAAACCAACAACGGACTGTAGACATGCTTAGTTCCAGGACTAAATATATTATCTACATGGTTTTGCACTTTTATCCAAAACAAGACGTTCCGAGACCAAGTGTAACCTACGTCGAGCCCCAAAATTGAAGTAAATACTTCATCCGTGAAGCTGCCGAACTCTGACCTAGTCCGTAAGAGAGTAAGAGGATTTTATCTAGGTAGTAGTACAACTAAAAACCTGGTTTATGAATAGTATATTTCGAGATGCCCAAACATTTATTCAAGTGCTCCTTTCTTCAATCCACGAAATACAGGCAATGGAAAGTTTGAGCGATTCAGTTAGTTTTTAGTCTCGAATTTCGTGTAAAGAGCGTCAAGGATCTAGGAACGGAATCGTAGACTATCTTTTAATCAACCTTAACGCCTATTGATTTGGTAGCTAGTACTTTACCTTCATATAATTAATTACGATTAAGTTTTAAAATAAATAAAAATCGAACGAGCATGTTCCTAAGAAAATTGATTCTTCATTTCGGAACGAACCAAATATTGTCAACCTTTTTACTTTGCCAACTCCAGCTACCTGAAAATGGTCCAGATTAACTTGCATCACTGCGAAGCAGTAACGGACTCTCTCTCTGGATGGTTGTAATTTAAGAACCTGGGCGTTTAGCTAGAAACACTCAAGACGCTCCGAGACAACAGCCCGAAACCAAGTGATACCTTCTTCGAAGGCGAAATAGAAAACTTGAAAATTTCATCAGAGCAGATGGTAGAGTCTGAACTGGTCTATATGCAAACGAGAGTGTGCATGAGAGGATGTTATCTAGGTGATCGTAAAACAAGAAACCCAGCTTGTAGACTCGAACAGAAGTGCTTCTTTCTTCAATCCACGAAGTAAAGTAAGAAGCTTAAAGACTTCAGCTGAGGATATGACGAACTGTGACCTGGTTAATATTCAATGGTCATTTATTATTCCACTAAGACTTATTAAGCATCAAATTATGTCACTTGGTTTCGAGCACTGAGTCTAGTTTCATTCTAAACTGCACTAATACTTATTAAGAGTCGATATATGGGATTTGATTCTCCGCACTGACAGACAGGAGGAAAGGCAAAGATCTCTGGACCACTAATAAACTCAGCTCAATCCTTCAAATCTTACAAAAATTAGATTTTTATAAGGCACAGTATAATCTGCTTTAAAAAAAATATTTTTTTTCACTATTCATGAATAGAGAGCGCACTAACGACATTTCACTTTTGTTTTGTAAACAGATTAAATATAATTTTGATAACGACTATTGTCTCATTAACTAACCAACAACGCAGTTCCATACATTACAATTCCATACAATACAATACAATACAATACATGTGGCCCAGGGCATCATCGTAATCATCATACATGACAACGCACAACATTTCAGACAATCATACATTGCTTTATTTTTATTTTTTCAAATTCATTCAACGATTTAATACACTCATTCCAACTTACATACCAAATACCTTTGCACTCATATGCTCACATGCAGGAGCATATGAGTCTGGGCTTGCAGTTTTGCAATGATTTTATTGATAACAATTGGCAAATGTTTAACCCTTTTTTTTTTTGTTATTGTATCCTTCTGGCATTTCCATTGTTTATTTGTTATTCGCTGGCAGATTTGTTTTTCTTTCTATTATTTGTTACTCGTATTTGTTTGCAACATTGTGTTGAAAATTGGCTGGCATAAATCCTGATGTTTTTCGCACAACAATTTGTTGCATGGGCAGCTAGAGTGAAGGATGCCAGGTCCTTTGGTTATTTGTTTTGTTTGTTTTTGATCCAAACCGCAAATAGTGTCATTATTTTATTTGTTTGTTATTGCTGGATCAAAGAGTCTAAGCCGAAATTGATGCTTAGCGATCAGTACATGAGTAAATGATAATGATCTTGAGTATCTTAAAGGGTTAAGTGGGGTATATCTAGATGGAGAAGAATACAGATAGGAAATTAACCTGAGGAGATAGTATTTTTATTAAATTATAAAAAAATCAAAAATAGCAAGGAGAGAGTCTCAATTGAGATAAAACCTTGGGAAGGTGTGGTACTTTTTATTTGGGAGTTAAGGGGAAATTTTGCAGCTCATCTTTAGTACTTTTGTGTTTAATGAAAGGCGAAAAAAAGAACTCACAAAGGAATTTTCAGGATTTAAATCAATGTAATAAATCTAAAGACAGGGCAGGATCTAAGTATATAAAATAATTGTTTGATTAGCAACGCTAAATGCTTCAATCGAAATCAAAATGAGCTGTCCCTAATAAAATACAAATCTAGTCTTTACAGGAATTCACAAAAGAATTTCCAGGATTTAACTAAATTATATGAAATTAAATGATTGATTGAGAACAAATACTAGGATTGAGATCAAAGGTTGAATGGGGAAAGCTTGAAATTGAAGAAAACAGATTTCCAAAATCAAATAGAAATTCTTAGATTCAAATCAAATATTTGGACATTTTATATTGGGAATTCAAAGAAAATGCTGAATGTATTTTTATTTAGGAGTCGCTATAATGATAAAATAATATTCGCAATCGGAAAGAGCGATATTCGCAATTTGGCATTCTAGGTCAAAGCTCAATGCAATTAAGCTGAGGAGATAGCAGGCCTACGAAGGGCATATAGCTTGAACTGAGATCAAGGGTTAAGGTGTGAAAAACTTGAAAGCCTTTTACTAAGAGTTAAGTTAAAAGGTTGAAACTCTTCTGTCATAACTATGTATGTAGAACTTGCAACTAGAAAGGAAGTATTATATTCTGTTATAATAATTTTAGAAAATAGACTTCTTTTTTAGTGGGAGTTATGTAAAAGGATTAAAATTTGTATGCAGCAGCTTTTGTAATTCTTTTTGCAATAAAGAAACAAGACTGTCCGCAATCTTCTGAGTACAGGAATTTAAAACTTCAAGCAGAAATGCTTGTATTGGGATCAAGCATTTTATTTGGGTCGTGATCATTATTTCGAATATTCTCTGGGGAATTGATCGGACATTAACATAAGGGCAAAGGTTAAAATCTTTTTGCATTCAATTGTCATATCCTTCCAGAAGAGGAAACTTACAATGGAATTTATAAGATTAACATAAATGTCATTCATGGTAAACTTAGATTGTAAAATAAAAATTGAAAATTTTACCTTAAATCGTAGTTGAATAAAAAGGCTGCCAACCCTTGAGATGGCTATCTGTGGCACAACACAAGAAGAGAAATTGTCAAACGATGCTGAGAGTGTAGAGCAGATTGCGTTATAGGATGTGATCCTTATTTTCATCATACTCTGCGGCATTGCTGGGAGATTAATAAGATAAAGGCGGAGCTCTTCTGCATTGATTTGTCATAGAAATTAAAGAGAATTTCGACAATCTACATCAATGTAATTGAAGAATTTAAAAAACAGCAGATTTTGAACATCATGGAAAATTGCTTGCTTTGCGATCAAGCGTTGAGATGCAGAAAACTGGGACACTCTCTAATTGGGAGCCATGGAAAAGAGCAGAAACTTTACTGGAATGATTTTGTCACGTATTCTTGGGGAATCATAAGTAAACCTCTACGTTTTGGCGTTTCAATTGAAACTGGAAATAAAGGATTGGTTAGGATCAATTCATCTAATCAAATTTTGACTGGTTTGATACAAAATATTAACATTGAATTTATTTTTCATCAGGCCTACAATTTTTAGCTACTTACGCTCCTATAATCTCTTTAACTGGCCTGAATAGAGGTTTCTGAAGAATGTCTTTTCTTTAATTTATAAAAGTTATATACGCTCTTTAGTGAAGCCGGCGAGGTTCATGTATTGAAATCGATTATCTGTGTATTTGGCTTGCAGTGGAGAATAGGTTTTTCGTTCACCTTCGCAACATTTGTGCCACATTTTAATTAAATAGGAAGCAGTTCTGTCTTAAGATTGTTATTTTTGAAAATTATTTTATAATAACCTTCGGTAGAGTATAAAACTAGGAAGTAGCTCGTACTGCAACTGAAGTTTATCAAAGGCTTTGTGGTCATCAATATCATCCAATTTAGGCATAAATAACGCAATTATTGAACTCTAGTAACAGACTCTGCTCTGTGGAGCAATGTGAACCACTTCGACGAAGGCTATTGAGAATATATTATTTAGCTTTGCAGTTTGTGTTTGTTAATGCACAATCTGCAGAGCGTGTGGACGTGAAAGTGGACGAAACGTAAGAACAGTATATGTGCCACTGTTCTGCTTTTAGCCAAATTAGAGACCGGGGAAACCTTAGAAATTTGAACAGGAAGAATGTAAGGAACTGTAAGAAGGGAACTAAGTTCCTAACATAGTCAGCATGACGTTTAGGTTTTTTAATATGGGAACAGTACCTCAAAACGAGCGCACAACACGCCGAAGCGGTCTCTACTCAACCTAAACTAACAGTCTCTGCTTAACCAGTCTCATCTTAGAAGACATATGATTCAATGGTGCATCAAAACCAAAATTCGCACAAAACAGTAACACACTGTGGATGCATAGACCATTCACACCAAAAAAAAATCCAATATTGTTGAATTACGTGATCTAGGTAGCCTAGGAAGTATATTATTCAGGAATTAAATTACTCCACACTCTGTATGACATGAATATATTCCAATTAAGTCATAAAGTAACAGTCATTGTAGTTCAGTGGTGTATTTAACCCAAAATCCGCATCAAATTGTGACACTTTGTGGACGAATTTCTTGACCGATATGTGGGTTCTCTAAACTCTAATTGCTTCATCGTTTATAATGATTCTGCTCGATCTGTGGAACTGTTCTCTGTCAGCAATCAAACTACTTTTGTTAGTTGCCAACAATGTATGGGTACTCTGAGCATGATTTTTTAATTCCCTTTAATGAAAACCTTGAATTTTAAAACTTCATACAGTATGTCAGAATTCCCCAACCAAACATGAACATTTATGTCCAATAAAGTACCAAGAAGAAAATTTAAACAAATTTCCTCATAAAAAAACTGGTCTGGAAGCAACTAATTAATGTTTAAATAACTTAGAAATGTCATGACAATAAAATAATACTACCTATATTTTCATATAATAAATCTACTTCTTTTTACTTTTCCTATTTAAAACTCGTGTAACTGAGATTCTGAAGAAATTATGAATTTTTTTTACTAAGGAAAATAATGGCAATACATATTAAATAAAAATAAATTATAAAATAAAACTCAACAACCCTCATTTAATACTGATATACTTAGAACATACTTTACTGCAAATTTTACTACAAATTTGCTACATGCCACCACCATCACCGCCATCCTCACATCCAAACATTGATCCTTGACAAAAAAAAAAAAGTACTTAAATTATTTAAACATACCCTAACATTATCGAAATGTATGAAAATAAATAAAAAAAAACAAAGCAACTTAAATGGACACACCCAATTTGCTGTCAGTGTTTGTGTATTTTTGTTATAATGTTTATGTTGTTTTTACTAATTTGCAGAACATCTTTAAAGAGACAATCAAAAGGACTTAGGGACAGACAGAAACATTCATACATAAGTCGAGAGTCTTTTTAATATACTCGTACACACTTCCATTAAAACACAAAAGCACTCCTAGTTTTAGCATTACCAGGCAGCAGAGTGCTTTAACTCTACTACAACTCCTACTACTGTTACAAGAATGGTTAAAAAATCTTAATAAGTTTCCTTATAGAGGATCTAAACAGATTTTCGGAATATTTTAGGAATTACGATTAACGATTTGCACAGCTAATTTTTGCTAATTAAATCCTCAAGATTTCTTAACTCCAGAATCACATGGACCTAGAAAGTAGATTTATATCAATTGAATTGTTTCACAATCTGAATGACAAGAATATTAGCATTACGGGTCACTTGCTACGCCCAATCACTTCCACGAATAATCGATCGCAACACAAATGAGATAAACCGGAATAGTGGGCAAGATCTTATATCACATCTCACTTTCAATTTGTAGCTTTGTACATACGTTAGTTATAAGAATTCAATACATAGAACGAGTAAAAAAAGGAACCACGATTGTTTTAAAGTTTGCTGTTTAATAGGAGCCATGATTGTTTCAAAGTTTGTTGAAGAAAAAGAACCTCGATTGTTTCAAAGTTTGTTGAAGAAAAAGAAGGTAGATTTCTTCAAAGTTTGTAAAGGAAAAAGAACCACGATTGTTTTAAAGTTTGTTTAGGCCCAGGAATCACGACTGTTTCAAAGTTTTTTTTAGGAAAAAGAACTACGATTATTTCAAAGTTTCTTGAAGAAAAAGAACCTCGATTGCTTACAAGTTTGTTGAAAAAAAGGAACCACGATTGTTTTAAAGTTTGTTGTTAAATAGGAGCCATGATTTTTGCAAAGTTTGTTGAAGAAAAAGACCGTAGATTGCTTCAAAGTTTACAAAGGAAAAAGAACCACGATAGTATCAAATTTTGTTGAGGAACAGAAAACATGATTATGTGAAAGTTTGTTGATGAACAGGAATCAGGATCATTTTAAAGTTTGTAGAGAAAGAGAGCAACGATTGGTTCAAAGTTTGTTGAGGAAAAAGAACCAGGATTGTTTCAGAGTTTGTTATGGAGAAAAAATAATCTCGATTGTTTTAAAGTGGTTTGAACAAAAATAAATGCGATTGTTTAAAAGGTTTTTGAGGAACAGAAACAACGATTATTTCAAAGTTTGTTGAGGAAAAAGAACCACGATTGTTTTAAAGTTTGTTGAGCAACACGAACCACGATTACTTTAAGGTTTGTCAACCGCGATTTTTTCATCAATTGAATTGCATCATGCAATTTAAGCTTCGCATTACGGGTCACTTGCTACGCCCAATCACTTCTACGAATAATCAATCGCAACATAAATGATATAAGTCGGAATAGTGGCTCAAGATCTTATATCACAGATCGCTTTCAATCTGTAGCTTTGTGCAAACGTTATCTATAAGAATTCAACACATAGAACGACCTCCGCTATTCTGATTACAGGAGCGGTAAGAACTACACCATCAAAAGCTGTAATCACCACATCACTATTGTCACTCTACTATAATGAGATAATATGAAAATGTTGATTACTGCACACCGAAGCCTTTTTTTTGATATGCAATTCTCCATATGTCTTCCAAATAGGAATTTAGGTTTAGACGGACTATATACCCCGGAAGAAATAATAAGGGTATACACTACACTGACGGCATAAATTGGGGAAATAGAGTTGGTGTTGTATTCTTTATTGAAGAGTTTGGGATCAATTCCTGTTCAGGCTTCCGGATTTTTACTCTATTCTTTAAGCAGAGATCTCTGTCATAAAGCGTGCTGTTAATTGGCTGATGTGTTATAAGCCGTTAATAGTATAGCAGGTGTATAATTGACACCTAGGTTAAGCACAGAATGCCGGGTGTCTGTGAATGAGATAGCGAAACAGTCTAGCATAACGCTTATACAGTAGAATACCGGGAAACTGTTTACTTGATGAATTGGCCATAATGCGTGCAATGATGACAGAGAAGGCGAATGAACCCTTTACTGGTATTTATATTATGTTAGGCAAGAACTATATGGACTTGTTCAGCCAAAATATCCGAATGAAATTAATTATTCTATCGTAAGCTCAATTTCGCCCGTATTTGATGAAGGCAGGACGAATTCACTGATTAGCTTTCGTCGTGTCCAAATAAAGCTAATTGTTTCAGTGAATTTTTGGAACACAAGCTAGGCGATTGATCCTACGGTACAGTGACTACTGCAGGAGCTGTCACAATTAGGAGTAAGAAAATATAATAACTCATCTACTCTGCGCATACTTAGAGTCTCTTAACTATCATGCTTGGAAGTGCTATCAAGGATGAACTTAAGACATATCTATACTTTCGCCAAGGAATCAGGGTGGTTTGAAATGGAAACAACCAGTATTGACTCATCGACCAGTTGTTTACCTAACGGGTAACACAATGAGATCAACTTAATGCTGTTCTGAGAACGACTGCCCATGAAACCTACCTAACATACATATGTTAGTATCAAACTGACTCGTTAAAACCTAGATCTACAGACAAAGTTTTTGTTGGTTGGTAGATGGTTTAGGAAGGAGGATAGCAAACCAAAAATCTTTAAATGATCAATGTTCTCGATTTACTTAATCCTGAATATACAGACAGAATTTGTTTGGACTGTTGTATGGTCAGAAGACTGGTTTAGGATAAAAGTTGGCAAACCAAAATAATTTCATGAGCGAATGTTCTCGATTTCCATCTTTCAGTTGGATTTAGTTTTCCTAAGCTATTAAAGAATACATCTAAATACATCATTGAGAGTCGACTTATGTGTTATATATTTTTTTTTCCTGTCCAGTGGTTCAAAACTCCATCCGGCATTTCATTTTCAGATTATTTTCATTGTACTCTTGCTTACCACAAAACTTACAAATATGATCCGGGCACGAATAAATCTGCATTTGGTTTAACAACCTTAAAGTTTAATCTCCATGTTAGATTAGAACACAGATCGATCAATGCCTATATAATTTCACTTCGCAAGTTCTCTGTATGATTGATTTGATTTAGTTGTATTGTGATTGGTTTTACTCTAACATCATTTTCGGTGATCCAGATGATTGGCACCTGTTTTTATTTACTCCATGTTAAAATGTCTTGCAACATCGCTAAGATACGCCCTGACTTCTACAGACAACTGAAATGTAACAGAGACATCAGAGTTTGTTTAGAGGAATGATTTAAGCTGTAGTATTTCACTTTCTTCGCAAGTTTTGCACTTTATTTGTTTATTGCAACTTAAAGTTATCAATCGCATGAATCTTTATCATTCCCGGACCCCTTTGTCCTTTGTAGGGTTAATACATACACCAACAGTTGTAACTTTTTCCTTTTATTTATTATATATTTGATGTAATAAATAAATTAAATTAAATTAAGCACGTATAACAAATTGCATAACGTATGACGAGATTTCATTTCAACATTAATGCATTACATTCCTCTTTATAAGGGTTGGAGTGAGTGAAAAGAGAGAGTTAGAGAGTTGGAATTTCCTAAAACTATTTATGCCATAAACTAACAATTACACATAATTTTGCTTCCTTTGTATGAATGCTTATTTCAACATTAGAGCTAACTGAATTTTTTGTTGAATTGCTAGGATGCATTTAATTGTAATAATGGAAAAATATAAAATTTTGTGTTATATGAAATTAAATGAGTTAAGAAGCATAGAAATTTTAAAAGGTAGTTGACATTTAGATGGAAAGAAAGGTTGGGTGGGAAATTTTGATGGCATTTTAAAAGAGTTTGTTAATGCTTAATCAAAAATTCTTTAAGTTGAAATTAAATGACTTGAAATAATTTAAATTAATCACTGATAATTCGTTAAATAAAACAAGAACTTCAAGAACTAGAAAATGTAGAAAAACTATTTCATAATCTTCTATATATATAAAATTGAATGTATGTATGAATGTATATATGTATGTAACGTATGGAATCCAAAACGGCTGAACCGATTTTGATGAAATTTTCACAGCATGTTACTGTGACTCTGGAAGGAATAATAGGCTATATGAAGTTTTGATTGTACAAACGGGGGTGGCACCGCCCATATAACCCAAAAATTTAAATCGCCATATTTTGTGTTTTTTTTTTTTGACCTATGTCGATGATATTTGGTACATATGGTATTAGCATAATTAGGAATACGTACCAGGAGAAAAGTGGGTGGGACCACGCCCCTTTTTAGGAAAATTAAAAATCGTAATATAGTCTTAACCACTGGACCGATCGTCATTAAATTTTCACAATAGGATATTCTTAAGAAATAATAAATTCCACTAAACTAAAGCATTGCAATAAATACATTAAAATTAAATAAATAAATGTTTGTAAATATATAAATAAGTTTTATTTTATAACGAGGGGGGGAGGGGTAGCGAAGCACACCGGGTTTAGGTAGTTTCATATGTTTGTTGAGGAAAAAGAACCACGATTGCTTAAAAGTGTGTTGGGGAACAGGAACCACGATTGTTTCCAAAGTTTGTTGGGAAAAAGGAACCAAGATTGTTTCAAAGTTTGTTGAGGAACAGGAATCACGACTGTATCAAAGTTTATTTAAGAAAAATAACCACGATTGTTTTAAAGTTTGTTGTTTAGTAGGAGAAATGACTGTTTCAAATTTTCTTGAGGAACAGAAACCATAATTATTTAAAAGTTTGTTGAGGAACAGGAATTAGGATAATTTTAAAGTTTGTAGAGGAACTGAGCAACGATCGGTTCAAAGTTTGTTGAGAAAAAAGAACCAGGATTGTGTTAAAGTTTGTTAAGGAACAGGAACCGCGATTGTTTCAAAGTTTATGGAGAAAAAATAATCTCGATTGTTTTAAAGTGTTTTGAAGAAAAATAAATGCGATTGTTTAAAAGGTTTTTGAGAAACAGGAACAACAATTATTTTAAAGTTTGTTGAGGAAAAAGAATCACGATTGTTTCAAAGTTTGTTAAGCAAAAGGAACCACGATTATTTTAAAGTTTTTTGAGGAACAGGAACCTCGATTGGTATAAAGTTTGTTAAAGTAAAACAACCTTTGTGAGATAATAGAAGCACAATTGTTTTAAAGTTTGTTGAAGTAAATCAAGCTTACAAGATTCAAAGTTTGTTAAGGTAAAAGTAACTTGAATGGTTTAAAAATGTGTTGTTTTTATTTAAGCATTGACCTAGTATAAGAGCACCACCATTTCAATTTAAATATTTGTTTATGTTGAAAAATAAAGTATTGATTAAACCATATTGTTTCACATTTATATTAATTGAAGGAAACCATTAAATTTTACAACTTGCAATTAATATGAATCCTTTTGAACACTTAATTTTTGTGTCTAAAAGGATGTTTGCATAGTTAGTTTTGTTGTAACTAACTACTAAAATTAATTTGGTTTTAAAATTGAGTGTTTTAAGGTGTGGTCATTAGTTTTTCGTTGGTTGAGTTTTTTTAAACCCAAAAATGACACACAAACTTAGCAACAATGAAACGCATCACATAACACGGATTTACCTAACCGGTACTCACACTTACTTACAAACATAGTTGCTAATTGTAAGGTTGATGGAAGGATTTCGCAGTATCTAAAGGACATTAAATGTTTGCAAAATAATAATAATGGAAAAAATATCTGTGTTAATCCCATTAATCAACACATTTTTAGTGCGAAAACTGCAAAAAAAAAAGAACATGAAATTGTTGTGTTACAAAAATAATTATCCCCCTTAGTTATTTATATATATATTGATCCTTGTTTGTTACATTATATAGGTATTATTCTTGTAGTAATTGTAAAACGTGTGTTAATGTGTTCCTAAGGGTCGATCATCGTCATCATCATCATTCTCCTTGACTCAAATTCTACCGTTTCAAATTTTATACTTGAATATAAAACGCGTGTGCTCTAAAGCAGGAATTATTGTCATCATATTTAGCGATGAGCGACTATTGGCATCCATTGTTATTTATGTATTATGTATGAGTGTGAATGTTTCAAGTACCACAGTACTTTGAATGTAATTACAACGTTTACACTGACTCTAAAGCATGAATTAGGGTGCTACCAAGTGTTGCTGAATTAACAACTTATGATTCGTTTAAGTGTAATTGCTAAACAAGCTGCAAGCTACTTTCAAGTCTATGCCTTTGAGACTAGAACAAACAAAGCGAAATAGTCTAAGCATACCAAATAAAATAATATTAAAATCGACTTTAAAACGAATGTATGTATGTTTTTATATTTAGTATGCTTAGATTGTTTCCTTTTCATAGGAAATCGGAGTGATGTGCAATGAGTCCAGGGAAGTTTCGCGAAACCTATATTATCCAAGGACATGCTAACATTAAAGATTTAGAATTTAGCATTGCCCTAATTTCAACACACTTAAAAAACTTGTTGTTCGTTGCATAAACCATAAACCAGGATACTTTAGATAATGACTATAAGCTGGATGGCTGACATAGACACACGCAGCTGATTATGATGCTGATAATGATGATGACGGTGGTTCAAACACAATAATGTTTGATGATCCATTTAAGGGGTGTTTCATATAACAAATACTTTGTTGGCCATCAGTCTGTCCTTCTCTGTCTGTATGCACATTTTATTGGTAATTTTTTTCTTCCTTTTTAAGTGTCATTAAAAGTGACACACAATTTAAGTTTTTTACAAATTTTTTATGTTTTGTTTTGTTATTAACAAAAAAATTCATTGTTTTTTTAACGATTTTTGTGTGTGTAAGTCTAAAATTGTTTTAAGGACTTGGTGTAATTATTCAATCTCCTGGTTTATTTGTGTGTTTTTTTATTGTACTTTGGCTGTGTGATTTTTTGCCAACATAATAACAGGGTTTGTGTTTGTCGTGGGAGGGAGGAGGTGCTGCTAGTGAAGATTATTTGAAGGTCAGTTTAGTGTTGTTAGAGTAATTGTGGTTAATTATAGTTTCTATACAGTTTTTATAATATTTATTAAAAGTAAACCATTTAAAGGCGTTTTAAGGGGATTAAATAGAAAAATTTGGGTAATAAAATGAAATTTTTAAAATGATTTTCAGCTGTATACCTAAACAAGTCTACCATGAGCAGCAAAGTTTAAAAAAATTGTGGTTGTTTTATTTTAACACTCGTGTTTATTTTACTACAATTTTACAATTTCTTAGAAACTCTCAATCTCTAATCTCCACTTAATGTCATTGAACCTATGGTATCAAATTATCTAATTGATTGTTCTAAATAAATTTATATAAATTAATAAAATTTCTAGAATTTTGCAATTATCTGTGGTTGAGGTAACTTAATAATATAATTCACAACTAATATGCAAAATATAACTATTCGTAATTTGTAATTATTATTTGTAAAATATAAATTTAATCAGATTGAAGTTATAAACACCTAAAAGTCAGTTTCAATAAAACCAAACAATGTAACTTTATCTATGAATTTCAGTAACACTAATATCAGAATAAGCATTCATATTTACATTTATACATACTCGTATGTTCATATTACATGCATGAACATGTCTACACAGTTTTCGTATAAATGACAATTTATTCATTCATTAGTTTTGTAACATTTGCATATGAGTGTGTCTGCTGTAGTATTTTTGCTCGATATAGTTTTCGCAACTGAATACTATGCTTCCTATTGCTCCTCTACTCCTTGTAATTGTCTATTGTCGAAAGGTTAAATTTGCATATACGAGTATCTATTGTATTCTGTCAACTATTACAGCACCGTGGTGCAAGTGACAGAATTAGAGGTAGGTTTTAAAAAGAATTATCTACAGCAGAAGTTAAGATTATAGTCTTTAGCATAAGACTGTAGTATTTAGTATAAGACTATAGTCTTTAGTATAAGAGCGTATTCTCTAGTATAAGACTGTGGTATTTTGTATAATACTGTAGTATTTAGTATAAGAGCGTAGTTCTTAGTAGTCTTTAGTAGATTAGTATCCGACTAGTATTTAGTATAAGACTGTAGTATTTGTTATAAGAGCGTAGTCTTTAGTACTTTAGTACAAGATTGTAATCTTTAGTATAAGACTGTATTCTTTGGTATAAGACTGTAGTATTTAGTATGGAAAACTTTATTAGAAAGACCGACGGGTAAGTCTTTCTTAGAAAGACCGACGTGTAACTCTTTAATTTAAAGACGGGGGGTCAAGTCTTTTGTGTAAAGACGGGAGAAGTCGTTAGTATTAATACGGGAGAAGTCTTTAGTAAAAAGACGAGATAAGCCTTTAGTATAAAGACGGGATAAGTCTTTAGTTTAAAGACGGGAGAAGTCGTTAGTATTAATACGGGAGAAGTCTTTAGTAAAAAGACGAGATAAGCCTTTAGTATAAAGACGGGAGAAGTCTTTAGTTTCAAGACGGGAGAAGTCTTTATTGTAAAGACGGGATAAGTCTTTAGTATAAATACGGGAGAAGTCTTGAGTATAAAGACAGGAGAAGTCTTTATTGTATATACGGGAGATGTCTTTAGTATAAAGATGGGAGAAGTCTTTATTATAAATACGGGAGAAGTCTTTATTGATTGTAAAGACGGAAGAAGTCTTTATTGATTGTAAAGACGGAAGAAGTCTTTAGTATAAATACGGGAGAAGTCTTTATTGTAAAGACGGAAGAAGCCTTTAGTATAAAAACGGGAGAAGTCTTTAGTATAAAAACGGGAGAAGTCTTTAGTATAAATACGGGAGAAGTCTTTATTGTAAAGACGGAAGAAGCCTTTAGTATATAGACGGGAGAAGTCTTTAGTATAAAGATGGGAGAAGTCTTTATTATAAATACGAGAGAAGTCTTTATTGTAAAGACGGAAGAAGCCTTTAGTATAAAACCGGGAGAAGTCTTTAGTATAAAAACGGGAGAAGTCTTTATTGTAAAGACGGGAGAAGTCTTTAGTATAAAAACGGGAGAAGTCTTTAGTAAAATTATATTATGTCAACCAGGCCCACTGTCATTATTATTATCTAATCTCTTGTTCGAATTGTTGGTTTAACTTTGCTTGTGTTAGTTGTGAATTTCAAAATGTATATGTGTTAAATACTAGCATTATGTTTCTGTATAAATTTTCAGATTTGAATGAACAATATTCAAATAATATTGTTATTGCTTTTGTTTTCATTTTGTCGATGACAACATTGAAATTGACAATGGTTGTTAAGGCGACAGGATGTTAATAAACGGAAATAGAAAATGTAAAATTTATTTGTTTACATTTGTGGGTGAAAAAGATAGAAAGAGAGAGAGAGACAGAGAGAGTGAGAGAGACAAGAGAGTTTGAAAACTTACTAATTAGTTAGAGATTAAAACTACGGATTTAAAGATTACTAAAATAAGATTTGAACAAAAACTATAGGAAGGCAAGACTTAAACGGAAGTCAACGTCCTGGGAATTGACTTGGTAGAAAAATATTTATATTGTTTAGAAAATAAAATCTAGTGCAGAAACAATAAGTTGAAAACATGTTAATCTTTAAAGCAAAGCGATTAAAAATATTTGTTATTAAATTGACAAAGTCAAAAGACTCCGTTAAATCGTAAGCAGTACTAAGCTCTTTAAATAATTTACTACCACAGTTGCTATAAGCTAAACATTACTTTCAAATGACCCCAATCACACACGTATTTCTTTTAATTTATTTCCCTTTTTTAAATTCCGCTCACAAATCTCCTTAAGTTTTATTATACGATTATTAACTGTTTTAGTTTTTTGTCTTCATTTCTGCATTAGTTACTTATTTTTTTTTTTGTTAAACAGTAATAAAAATTCTACTTACTTAAGGAATAAAATTAATGAAATATTTGCTCAACATTATTATTCTTAATGTGGGTTAGAACTTTAAACGTAAACTGGCAAAAGAAACAACGAAACAAACTGTCATTAAAAAGCCAACACAATCTATGAGTATATTTATTAAAGGAGAGTTAAAGTTGAAACGTTTTATAGACGTACAGACTTGATGGTGCCAATTTAATAGCTTGGCCTACATCGTGCTTAAGAAATTTCTTGAAAAGCAACATAAATATAAAAAATATAATAGCAAAGTCCAAAACACCAGGAATATTACTTAAAATTACTTATGAGAAAATTAGAAAAATAAATCCTAAACAAATTAATAATAAAAGGAAATACAATAATAAAGAGAATTTGAAAAGTAACAAACATGAGTAAGTCTCAATTTACACAAAGCAATTTTTATTGAAAAGAATGTTATAATTTTTTCCTGGAAATTTCTTCGGTGTTCACACAGCAGAATTTTTTATTGCTTAAATCGCTCGCATTTTTATTTGAAAGTAAACACACATTTGTATACACATATGTATGTAATAGGAATAAGAGCGTAACACGAATTGCTAGCACAATCAAGTTTATACTCGTTTCATCTTCCCCTCAGCTCGATGTATAAAAGGTATTCAGCTTGGCTTAAAGAATTGCTTCGTGTAAATTGGGACTAACAACCATGAAAAACAATTAAAATTTGCTGAGGCTTTGTTCAATTACAATAAATTTAGTTTAGTTTTTAAATAACTTTGTATTAATCTTCAATATTGACATATCCTGTGTCTTTTCATTCTTGGCCTTAGCTCATTTTACCACAATTAATTGCCTGTATGTAGTCCAGTATAGCCGCTATTAGAAAAAATTCCTTATTCGTGATCGTTTCGGAATATGAAAATATTTACAAAATTTACAAAGTAAACCAAAAATTAACGTTATTAGAGAAGCATTTAATTTTACAGGTCAGTGTATTGTAAAATGTAAAGATTAGGGTACAACCAAATAATTTACGCTAAAAAAGCGTACAAGATCTAACTTGTATCATTCGTGGGTCTCGTCGCAATACAAAATAAATGGAAATTAGTCAGTTTTATTTCAACGGCTGTCCATAAAAATATTTTCAAAGCAATTTCATCAGTGTTTTTACAGGTATTAATATGACAACGCCACTGACTATCGATTTAGCAGTATAACTCTACAAATGAAGGCCATTTTTTATAATTTGTAACATTTTTTACCGCTGCTTTTAACAGACCCAACTCTCTCCAATACACTTTCTTGCTAAAGTAAAGACCAACAGTTAGTTTTTTCAACCGTTCAATGAGGCCTACTATTCTGAATAATATCGATACAATAATGATGTCGATGCAAACGATGGAATGGAAGTCAAGAGTCTCAAATATATTTTTTTAACAAAGATTATGGAATTAATTGGGCTGGGTATTGAGAACTTTTCGCAAAATTTATGTCCAATACAGTTTTATACTAAAGTCTGCAGTCTTATACTAAAGACTGCAGTCTTATACTAAAGACTACATTCTTATACTAAAGCCTACAGTCTTATACAAAAGCCTACAGTTTTATACTAAAGACTACATACAGTCTTATATTAAAGACTGCAGTCTTATACTAAAGTCTGCAGTCTTATACTAAAGACTGCAGTCTTATACTAAAGACTACATACAGTCTTATACTAAAGACTACAGTCTTATACTAAAAACTACATTCTTATACTAAATCCTGCAGTCTTATACTAAAGACTACAGTCTTATACTAAAGACTACAGTCTTATACTAAATTCTGCAGTCTTATACTAAATCCTGCAGTCTTATACTGAAGACAACAGTCTTATACTAACGACTCTTCCATTTGGCCACAGTGTCCTATGTCTCAAAAATGTCCAACTCATAATTAAAGACCAAGTTATGTCAGTATCTGCCTGCGTAAGACAAATTCTGTCATAGCTGCCCCCATTATTAAAGCGATTAATATATAGA
Organism: Bellardia pandia; assembly: GCA_916048285.2. Lineage (NCBI taxonomy): Eukaryota > Metazoa > Arthropoda > Insecta > Diptera > Calliphoridae > Bellardia > Bellardia pandia. Next base: position 90,956,125 of record OU696531.1, on the reverse strand, counting down.
TGTATTAATCAGAAGTCTCTTAAGTGTTCTTGGACTGCATTGCTTTAATAAGCTAAGTTAAGGGTTACGTAGTGTTTTAGTGGAGGTAAGAGGTTGCAGGCCGGTCATTTCTGTTTTTTTTTATTCCAACTCAAAACGCTGTAGAAGAATTCTCTGTAGATTATAAAGGGGTTTATATCCCTTGCAAGATTATATCGCATATACTACGTAAAGCCACATTCGTGTTTTCGTTTACCTGACTCCTTAAATCATAGAGCTGAATATTGACATCGGTGGATTAAGAAGTGTACTGTAAATGTAACCAGCGAGTCTCCTGGTTAACTTTAGCTTTGAAACACATCTCACCAGCAATAAATAACATATTTTCAGCACCCACTCTCATATAATTAAGAGCTAGTTCATAATATACACAATGTTTAAAGCTTCTTTCGAAGATTCTGATTATTATCAATGACTACTTGTTGGGTCTTTGCTAGATTTACCCATTTATCTCTGGCTTATGAAAGCAGTTCGACAATTAGTCATTTCATGAATTCTCTTAGTCATCAGCATATGGAACAATTATCCTAGTGCATCATTTAAATAGGATTTCATTCAAGGCGTAATTAAGATGGTTTCCCCAAACACATTGTAAGATTGTGACTTTAAGTTATCCTTTGAAGCTTAAGGACATCCCTATAATCATTAAAAATGCTAGTGTATGTTTAAACGAAAGACTGTATGTGAATGTAGAATATGGTCATGAAGCCACAGCCACAAATACAACAAGAAGTATGTAAATGAAAAATATAAACTAGAATGTCATACAAAAGTTACAATATGTTGACGACATTCAAAATTTCGAAAATTAAATGTTGAACAACAGTTAAGAAGAAGTCGTTAAATATTCAAATTTATACTGCGACAACAAAGGTGAAAAGCTTATTTTTTCGATAATCTAAATACCAGAAATTTTAAAACAAGAAATTTTCTTTTTAACATTTAGTTAATCTAACAAACTTTAACACCAATTAATTTAAGAAAACAAAGACTTGATGTTTTTTAAAAAAATAATATAAAAACCTTTAAAAAGCAACCAACATTTTGTGTGAGAATCTAACCAGTGTGTTTAGCATTGTAATTTGCCAAAATATTTTCACAAATAATGAGCGGTTTGGGACCGGCGGCATGTTGGCTCGCCCACAAACGCATTGAATCGTGGTCGCGCATGGCCAAAGAACGCGTGGGTGCTGTGCGTAAAGTAACCTTAGATCGTCATTCGGAAGATTTGCCAACGTCTTCGAATAGCACGCACAATGCCAGTGCTGCTGTCAATGCGGCGGCAGCAGCCACTACAACGGGATCAAGCACATCTCAAACACCGCCGTTATCACAGCCAATGACACCGCCGCCATCGGCGAACTCGATAACATCGAATACTAGCGGTATTGGCAGTGTAACGGATAGTTATGATTTGCATACAGATTCAGAACAGGTGAAGTATTTGTTTAAAGCAAATGAAAGCAGAAAAGCTTGCTCTCAAAATATTTATTTATTTTCGTCTTAACTTAAACGTATGTGTATTATGTGCTGGTTAATATAATTTAAAATTTTGTTTTTACTTTCTTTTCAGGAGGTTAACTTTACCAGAGAATCCCAACCAATACAACCTCAATCGCAACAGGGTTCCACACATACCATAAATGCAGAAGTTTTAAGAGGTCCGGCCGATGTTTTACACAGTCCATTGCATTTGCATCATCAGTCAAGATCATTTCCACCGAAACTACAAAGGACGCCTTCAATATCAAGCCAATCAAGTGTAGATAGTGCACCATCTAGGCAATCAGTTAGTATCTGTAAAACGGCATTCATTGAACTAATTTTAAATGAATTTTACTTTGCAGTGTCATCGTGGCTCTTCGCCGCAAATTCGTACCTTTGGTCCTGATGGCCGCAGTTCTTTGCCCACCGAATCGGTGTTCCCTTATTATGTAACTTATATTTCGACAAGTTTTTGTATATACCCTTAATAATTGTATTTCTAATTCTCAGTTATCACGCACTCCTAGTCCTATGCGCACTATTTCCTTGGATGCCCGCAGTGCCAGTCAAGTGGCAGCCGAAGTGGCTGATTTGCGCAACTCCAGTCCCTCGCAAAACAGTTTGGCCTCTCTGTCCAGTGTTTCAAATGCTCCTCTCTCCCCTCACTCACCACACTCAATGCATGGCAAGCATGGCGGTAATAGATGTATTTCACCACTCCTAATACCACCACGAATACAGCCCAATGTTGATCCTACCATGGGACCAGCATCGCCCTTGGGTGCCATACAGCCTGACTTGTATCGGGGACCCGATGGTCCCATTTACTTAAATGCTCCTGAAAATAGTCCAGCTTTGGGACGTCTACATTTAAGAGTTAAATACGATTATCATTTGTTCGATTTGACCGTGCACTTGATTGAAGGTGGGACATTGTGAGAATATATATTCCCAAATTCTATAACTGTTATTTTTCCTCTTTCAACAGCTCACAATTTGTGCCCCATTGAGGAAGGCGGTTTCAGAGATCCCTATGTACGTTTGTTATTGGAACCCGAAGTGGATAAACGCAAACGTCAGACTCTTATACATCGTGGCGAAACGAATCCTTATTTTGATCAACATTTCAAATTTCCGGTTTCACGTGATCAATTACAGGGCAAAGAATTGGTTTTACAAGTTCTAGACTATGATCGCTATTCACACAATGACATAATAGGCGAAGTGCGCATGTCTATTGATGAATTGGATTTGTCGAAATCGGTGGAGGTAGGAAATTCAGACATTAAAATCTGTAAAATACTTTAATGTAATTTCATTGCAGATCTGGGGTGATTTATTGCGCACCAAAAAGCCACCAGAAGATCGCCCTGAACTGTTATGTTCTTTGAACTATCTACCCCAAGCTGAACGTTTAACGGTGGTGATAATGAAGGCCAAGAACTTGGATACGATACAAGAAACTTATGTGAAGGTAAGTAAAGTCTTAAGTAAACTATGGCTACTAAGGAATTATTATTATTTTATTTGCAGTTATATTTGATACAAAATGGCAAACGTGTTAAGAAACGCAAGACCAGTATTAGCAAATCAGAAGATCCCACCAATCCCACTTGGAATGAGCCATTTACTTTTAATTTACAATCATCCTATTTGCACAATGCAGCCATAGAGGTAAGAAGATAACAGAATAGAAAATTTCAAAAGGATTAAGGACATCCTTTATAAAATTTGGTTGTTGTTTAGTTTTATAAGATAGAAACTGTTTTCATAGCCAGTTCCCATTTAGAATTACTAAAAATTATTCCAATATAGCAGCACGTGAAAAGGATTATTGTCAAACTGTAGAGATGCTTGCTGATTCTATGATGTGCATTATCTTCGCGATACTCGATACTCCTTTTGGATCTTCATCTTTCGCCTCTCCTCTTATCTATCTAAAAAAAAACTTGTTGTAACAACTGCAACTATACAATTTGTATCTTTCTGCAAGTCCAAGGAATTCTGCTACTTCATTCCATATCAAACTGAAGATAGTGTTAGACTAGTCTTTGGCGGGAATCGAAACCTCAACCATCTGACTGATAGTCTGGCACACTATCGCCTAGTCTATCGGGGCACCCAAAATTACTCTATTGCAAGTCGAAAGTGCGCAAATATTTATTTATTATATTATAATATGATTACTTTGGACCACAATATGTTTACTTTGAAACGTAATTTTATGATTATATTGATGGTTTTATAATATCAAATTATGATTGCGGATCCATTCCATGAGTGCTTTCAACTATTAAGGGGTGATTGTCATAAAATATTGTACTGTAATTTCTATTTATTTGACGTTTAAATGGTTTAAATTGCATGTCAATAAAACGATTTATTTTAACACACACAATATTAAGTACAAAAAATCCTCATGAAACTTATTTTGAAACTTCAAAATTGTCACCTCTGTATATTTGTGGTTATTCCCGGAAGTGCAGTTTGTATGGGAGCTATGGCCAATTATGGCTCAACTTTCACAAAATGTCAATAGTATAATTTTTACATATTGGTGCTTATAATTAATCTGTGAAAGATTTCATTTCGATATGAATGTTTATATAGGTTAATGAGTTTTTCGTAGTAGTCCTCATTAGACAGCTATGACCTGTTATAAACCGTTCAGCATGAAATTCTGTGCGATGATTTATATCAGGAGAGCCCAAGCCCTATACTCTTGGTGCTCTTTTGTATTTGTAACAACTCTTAGCTATAGGCTGTGTGTTTTGTATATTCATTACAACACTCAGCACTAGCAATACAAAATACACAAACAACTTTGCCTTATTTGTTTTTTTGTCGTACTTCACTCTATACACGCAAGCGCAAAGCAACAACACTTTCGTATGCTCTACTGGTAAACATTGGTGACTGCGATCGTCAATGTAGATTTTGTTTTTGTTTAACGTATGATACCGTTTAAAAATGTGTGTTGTTTCTTTGTATGTATTGGCTTTTACAACAAAAAACCCTGCATTTTCAATCGCCTAATGATCGCCCGCGAATCGCCGTTGAGTTGTGTATAATCGCGGCGATTGATCGCGTGCGATCATTAAACTATGGTCAGGCGATTCGCCAAAACGATCGCTGTGATGATTCGCGAATAATGATTCGCCAGCGACTCGCGAAAAATGATTCGCCAGTGACTCGCGAATAATGATTCGCCAGCGATTCGCGAATAATGATTCGCCAGTGACTCGCGAATAATGATTCGCCAGCGAATCGCGAAAAATGATTCGCCAGCGATTCGCGAATAATGATTCGCCAGCGACTCGCGAATTTTTTATTACCATTATTTCGATGTGTTACAAACGGAATGACAAACCTAATATACCATCCATCTTTTTGGTGGTGGGTATACAAAAATAAATAGGGTAAAAGATTATAAATCGATAACAATGGCCAATACTTTGGAAAAAAATTATATTGTACAAATGTTTTAAAATAAAAAGTAAAATAATTTGAAGATATACACCAATAGAATTCAGTTTTACTTATTCTTAAATACTAATGATTCGCCACCGATTCGCGAATAATGATTCGCCAGCGAATCGCAAAAAATGATTCGCCAGCGATTCGGGAATAATGATTCGCCAGCGAATCGCAAAAAATGATTCGCCAGCGATTCGCGAATAATGATTCGCCAGCGACTCGCGAATTTTTTATTACCATTATTTCGATGTGTTACAAACGGAATGCCAAACCTAATATACCATCCATATTTTTGGTGGTGGGTATACAAAAATAAATATGGTAAAAGATTTTAATCGATAACAATGGCCAATACTTTGGAAAAAGTTTATATTGTACAAATGTTTTAAAATAAAAAGTAAAATAATTTGAAGATATACACCAATAGAATTCAGTTTTACTTATTCTTAAATACTAATGATTCGCCACCGATTCGCGAATAATGATTCGCCAGCGAATCGCAAAAAAATGATTCGCCAGCGATTCGGGAATAATGATTCGCCAGCGAATCGCAAAAAATGATTCGCCAGCGATTCGCGAATAATGATTCGCCAGCGACTCGCGAATTTTTTATTACCATTATTTCGATGTGTTACAAACGGAATGCCAAACCTAATATACCATCCATATTTTTGGTGGTGGGTATACAAAAATAAATATGGTAAAAGATTTTAATCGATAACAATGGCCAATACTTTGGAAAAAATTTATATTGTACAAATGTTTTAAAATAAAAGCTAAAATAATTTGAAGATATACACCAATAGAATTCAGTTTTACTTATTCTTAAATACTCGTATGTATTTAACAACAAACTAATGTATAAATTTTTTGTTGTTTTTTAGATTTACGTGGTGTCAGTGGGTGGCGAGAGCCAGGAAATCGGCAGTATTGGCTTGGGTCCCCAGGAGAGCGGTACCGGTTGCCAACATTGGCATGATATGATAAATAATGCGCGTAAACCGACAGCCATGTGGCACTATGTGCGTTAATAAATATTTAACTTGAAAATATTATACGAGTATAAACAATACAAAATATAAATAAATAACTATTTACAAAAAGTAAAAAAAAACTTATATATACATACATATAACAACAAGAAAATAAAAGTAAATTATATATATTATATACATACATACAGAAATAACTAATTTAAAATTAAGTTAAAATTAACACACACACAAAAACACATACAAACAAGTAAAACAGAAATTACCTTAAACTACAAAGAAATGTTTGCAAACAAATAAAATTATGTATAAAAATAATAATTGAAATTACTTTAGCAGACAGTTAGAAAACTCTATTTGAAAATATAAATCAAAATTTACAAATATTTTTTGAAGAAACACAGAACACAGAGCACAATAATGATAACATTGAATTACAAGTAAAAATAAATAATAAAAAGTTAAATTAGGTTTGTGAAATACAACATTACAAAAGGACATATACACCAATTTTAACAGTTAATCTTTAAACTCATAACACAAACAAACACCAATAGTTAACAGTGAAAGTACTTGTAAAATACAGAATATCTAAAGAAATTAAGTAAAATACTTCCAAACCAAATTCAAATGTCATTTCTAAAACGTCAAATGTGTCATAAATATTAAATATACATAAGTATTTCTTTAGAAACCTGAACAGTTCATAAAACAAATTGTTCTTTTGGCATTAGCAATGAAAAGAAACGAACAACACAACTCCACAACACTTGACATTTCCTAAAAAGAAATGTCAACCAAATACCAATACCAATATAATTGTCATAATTTTGTTTTGTATTTTAGAAATTAACTAATGGATTGATATGTTAATGGCTCCTTTTACACAAAATGTATTTCAACACAAAGTACTTACATACATAAGTAATTTTAAATATAATTGATGCTGTTTTGTTTACTACTTCAAATTCTTTTATTTTCTTTTCTATTTATGCCTCAAACTTTAAGTACCCTCAATCATTTGCCCAGGATTATCAAACGTATAAAATCTTAAGACGTCAGTAGTTGACGTCGTGTGTTGTGTGTCGTCAATCATTTTTGTGTACAAAAAAAAAAAAACAAATTCAATTACACCCTTTTCAACGCCTTTGAATTTGCAAACGTTAAAATGTTTGTAAAGTTGACAAATGTTTGTTGTGTCTTATACTCTATAATAAGATTACTTTTTTGCTAAAGGCTGCTGAATGTTCATAAAAATGTCCCACAGTATGTTGGTGAGCAAAGGATTATGACATTATGAGATTATATGCAAAAACTGGCAAAATATTAAGGGATGATTTTTATCGATTCAATAAATTTTTTAAAAAATCGAGAATATCATTTTTGACTTTATAATCAAATCCCAATGATGCAGTAGCCCAACAATCCGATTCTGAAATCTAAACTTTGGACTTCGATCTCAAGGAGATAGATAATAACATAATCTTCACATTGACTTTATCTATTGGTATTTATGGACGTAAATAAATTGATAAATAATCAAACTCAACAACAAAAAATCAATTGATACATAATCAAATCAAAAAAAAAGTTAGCATCACAAACTACTGATGTAGTGTCTTCCCATTAATAGCGTCTTCTCAAAATAATACAAAACTTGGAACTATAACCTCTATTTCTGACCAACAGTATTAGCTTAGATGGGCTTATTAACGTGCTGCGTGTGAAACTCTATTGATTTCAATTTCCATCTGAATTCAAAAAGTACTTTAAAAAATCCACCAGAAAAATAGGCTGTACATTTAAGGTTTCTCTAGAAAGCAATCCAAAAGTACCTTTATCAATACCCCAGACGTAACCAAAATCAAAAAGTACTTTGTAACTTTTATTTATATCTTTTGAAATAAGTAAAATTTGGTATAAAAATTAAAAAATAATTTCAAACATCGACCAGAAAAATAGGCAAGGTTTCTTTAGAAGGTACACAAATCAAAAAGTACTTTTAAAAATTCCCCAAAACGTAACAAAATTAAAGTACTTTTTTATTTTTATAAATATATTTCTTTGAAATACGAGTACATATGTATAATTTGGTACAGAAATCAAAAAGTACCTGTAATAAGAAGCCTCAAATTGGCGTCGAATCAGAATACTACTCAACTATTATGTGGAGACTACTTCTTCTATTTCAGGAAGATTTAACAGTAGCATTGTCGCGTACATATTTGTATCCATAATCACCCCTATAGTGAATAAAAATTCCACATGAAATTTGTTCACTTTTCACATTTTTCGTATTAAAATTCAATCTTAAAAAAAATAAAAGGGAACAAATTTCATGTGGAATTTTTATTCACGATAGGGGTAATTATTCCATGATATTCGCTTTGTCCAATCTGTTTATAAAAAATAATTAAAGCCTTGTATCCATAATCTCACCCTTGCCTCTATATATTTCTTTATTTACTAATTACAAATAGACACAGCTTAGTTGGTACTTAGTAGCTATTTTGTATGGTTCACTTTGACTTAATGTCTCAACTTAAACGAGAACACGGAGAGTGTAATGGCAGCTTTAGTAATGCTATTAAATGGTAGCCTAATGATTTTGGGATTTATACAACAAATCTGAGCATAAATAATAGCTGTAAGTTTGAATTTATACTAAAATTAATCATAATTTGTAGATGTTTTAACATACCGACGAAGTTTTCAATGTTCTCCCGACAATAACACTTAAGTTCAAATTAACTTCAGAAGCAAACATTCAAGACCAAACTTGTTTTAACCTTTTTTATCATTGACATTTAATTTATAAAACAGAGAAGTGTATTTAAAACAAATTCCTATTAAAAGAGGTGTTCCCTTATAACCATAATAAAAACATCGAAAAATATCCCTAGATATGTAAAAGATACATTTCCCTGCTTAACTAGAAATTTGTTAGCAAAGACAACTACCATTTAACAAACTAAATGATCCTTTCCAATAAGGCATAAAATAATGGGATTTATTTATGCAATTCAAATAAGATTTTATTTATATCATTTCAAATTTGTATTATAAGAACATTGCAAATTGCCTTAAAAATATAATGGAATTTAAATGAATCCTAGACATAAATGTTAATGAATTATGGCATGTTGCAAAGATGCTAAAGCAATGTCGATCATTTTTAATGTAATTATTCAGTTAAAGAAAAAAATGTACTAAAGCATATGTATGTTTTTATTCCATCTTCGGGAGTAGAAAACTAATTAAATAATTGGTATACTAAAGTTTTGGTGATTCATACCAACATTCGGGAACAAATAAGGTACTTAAGTTCGTACTTTTAAGCAAAACAGTTTAATCTATCTTAAACTACATCAAAAAATAAAATTATTTAAAATTTTGTGGTAGCAAAAGTAAATAAATTTTTATTTAAATGAAAAAGTGTCTTCAAAAGTATGTATAATGTGTATTTAGGGTTTTTCTAAAAGGTACGCAAACCAAAAAGTACCTTAAAAAAACGCGCAGAAGTATCAAAATCAAAAGATTTTATTTTTTTTATTTTTATCTTTTGAAATATGTAAAATTTGGTACAAAAATTAAAAAGTACCTTTAAATCTTCCCTAAAAAAAGTACCTTTAAAAATCGCGCAGAAGTAATCAAATTCAAAAGATAATTTTTTACTTCTATTTGTATCTTTTGAAATATTTAAAATTTGGTACAAAAATCAAAAAGTACCTTTAAAACTCCCCCACAAAAATATTCTGTACAGTTAAAGTTTCTCTAGAAGCCACAAAAGATACTCTTTAAAATACCCCAGAAGGAACCAAAATCAAAACTTTTTTTTGATTTTATTAATGTGATATGCAACATGAAATATCTCGTACAAAAATCAATATAGTAAAGCTTATGTTTATTTGTATCTTTTGAAATATGTAAAATTTTCTATAAAAATCAAAAAGTACCTTTAAAAATCCCCTAAAAAAGTACATTTAAAAATTCCCTAAAAAAAGTACCTTTAAAAATCGCGCAGAAGTAATCAGAATCAAAAGATAATTTTTTACTTTTATTTGTATCTTTTGAAATATGTAAAATTTGGTACAAAAATTAAAAAGTACCTTTAAAACTCCCCCACAAAAATATGCTGTACAGTTAAGGTGTCTTCAGAAACCACTTAAAACTCCCCAAAAAAAAATATGCTGTACAGTTAATGTATGCTGTACATTCAAGGTTTCTCTGCTGCATATTTACAATATCTCTTCAGAAGTACAAACATCAAAAAGTACCTTAAATAGCCTAATAGAAAGAAGTATCAAAAGATACTTTATGAACTTTTGATAATTTGTTGTAAAATTTGTAAATTTTGATACGTTTATGAAACACTTTTATTAAAAATTTTATATCTATGATAGGGGAAACAAAAAGAGTACCTTTAAAAATCAAAAAGTACTTTTTGTGCATTCTAAATATGTTTTAAAACATATAAATTTGAAAATGTTGCTTTTATGATTTCATGGAAAATATTATGTATTTTTAGGGATCCTGGAGAAGGTACAAAAAATCAAAAAGTACCTTTTATGATGTTGGTACTTTTTTGTAAATGATTTTAATTTTGAATTATATTCAATTTATCTTTAGCTTATTTTATTTAAAATTTTTATTTAAATGAAAACGTTTTTTTAGTTGCAACTTTAGGTTCAGTTGTTATTTTGCACTTCAAATTTGGTACTTTTTTTAAACTATGTTAAAATTGTAATAAATTTTACGGATATCTAAAAACATTGTTATACATTTTTTTTGTTTTTAACCAAATAAAAGAGGTACTGCTTTAGAAAGTTTATAATTTATTGTATTATTTTTATACTTAAACACAATATTTATAAAAATAAATGTTCCTTTAAAAACTTAAAACGAAAATAACGTACTTTTTTGATAAAAGAATAAAACAATGAAATATACACCAAAAATTGTAAGAATATTTAAAAACAAATTACTATTTTAAGTAATTTTCAGTCAGATAAAAAAGTAGTAAAAGTCCAATGACTTTAGATGGAAATTCTATAAAGAAAAACAAAGGTTTCAAAAGCAAACTTAATAGCAAAACAAAAACTCAGCAAATAGGGGGAGATTTTTAATAAAATTAAAGGTTTTATTTAAAAGGTTTATAATAACTCAATAACTATAATAACGTAACGACTTATAGAAGTCTTTAAACGATAAGAATAAAAAGAAAAATAGTTTAATTATGAGTGTGAAAAAATTGTCTCTTCACCGTTCTGTCTTTTCAGAAAAGAAGTCCAGGACTACGGTAGAAGCATCATTCTTGAGGACAAACCTTAAAAAACTTTTTTAAAGGGCAAGTTTGTGATAACAAATTACTAAACTTGCCCCCAGTAATGCACAGGGTAGTTAGTAGTCTTTTAAAAGTATGTTTGAAAGCAAGTTTTAGCTACTTTCCATTTTAAACTTATTTGCTGAGTCTTTTAGTTTGATTTTATTAATTTTAACCAACATCTAAACAACTAAACCCAACAAATTGAGGAAAATCTAAGTAAAATTACGCTTAAATATGCTGTAAAATATGGTTATTGAAAATATAAATAAATATCAAATATAAACAAATATTATACTAAATGTTAAATAAACTATACATGTTAAAAAATTTATTTAATTTAAACAAAGTAAAGTAATATAACACAAAATTAACTAAAACTAACTAATTAACTAAAAGAATATATAAGAAATGTCCCGAAAATTAACTAAAATTTATAATTTCTAGAAAACATAACAACCTAAACAAACTTTTAAGTAATTATTATATAAATTAAAACTAAATTGTTTAAAAGCCTACAACAAAAGTGACATTTTAAGGGAATTTAACTACATTAAACTACACAAAAAAAAATATTAAATGAAAATGACTATAAACTTATAAAATGTGACCTATATGAAATGAAATTTTTAAAAATCAAAATAAAGAAACAACTATTTTGCAAAGTATTTTTTATTGAATTAAAACTTTAACTAAATACTCGTACAATATACTAAAAGTCCAATTTTTGAAATAAATCAAACTTTTTTTCTATTAAACTATTAAATTTTTTAAAACAACATTATAAAAATGAAACAATTTTTTTTATGAAAAACAAAACAAACTTATTTACTACTAAACTGATTTTTTTTAAATACAATTATATAGAAATATATAAAAACATAAAATATACAGAGAGTGATTGGCAATACAGGAGAGTTAGTAAAAATCAAACAAAATAATTTTTCTATTTTAATAATAATTTAGAACAATAATTTAAAGCAAACAAGTGACAAAATAAAAACAAACATCCAAATAACAGCCACACTGCAATTTGCGGGCGGAACAACTAATTGGCAACGCTACATTTTGCTATTTATTTTATTATATATTTTTCATATTTTAAAAACATAACAAAGGAATGAAAGTAATTTAAAAAATTATTCAACCTTAATTATATTTTAAATCAATTTTCTTCAATTACACTGCGTCGTCAAATTGGAAAAGTTTAGAGTTATGTTTAAATGTTAATTAATATTTTGTTGCAAACTCGACTTCCATCCCAACTTTACTTCGTCTTAATAAATAACCATATTGGTTATATTTTTAAAACTTATTGCTCTTTTACTTCACCCCACAAATATTTGAGGGGATTTAGGTCTGGATAAGATAATGGCCATTCCAGAATATTGATGGAATTATCCGCAAAAAAAATATGTTTTTTGCTTAAAAAAAAAAAAAAAAAAAAAAGAGAAAGTAGAAGAAAGCTTTATATCACAACTCTGCAATTGTGCATTATGTTTGTTTTAGTGCAGCATTGCAGCGCCTCTGGTGCTGAGTAGGCGCATTATTTTTGTAAATCTTGATTTTATAGCCTTTATTTAATTGTTTTACTTCGGTGGGATTTCAAAGCTATACCATCGAAGCAAGGCACTGTGATAACTATAAGTTATGATAGCAAATTAATAATTATCAAAAACCGATGTTGTTTGAGTAACAGCGGCTGGGAATCGTACCCGGGCTACAAATACCATGATCAAATGCGCCAATACCAATCCAGTAGAAACATTCCCATATCAAATGCAATTAATCTTTTTTTCATCGCTGCAAAAAACATACTCCCACTGATTAGCCCGAACTTTAGTTAGAAGAGGCTTTATACGAAATGCGCTGGTCTTCCGTGAATTCCCTTTTCTAACACTCACGTAAGTTTTATGACTTTATATTAATTGTGTTACTTTTTTTTGAACACGGTATAGGTAGGGGAAAAAAGGTGGTGAAATATGGGAAAAGCTTTTCATATGACAACTCTGTAATTGTCCGTTATGTTTATTAGTATTACAGTGTTGTGAGGCCTCTGGTGGCTAGTAGGTGCATTATTCAAAGTTTGAGTTATAGCCATTATATAATTAATTTACTTCTGTCACTAGACGGCGCAAAATAGTTCGCTTAGGAAATTTAATTTTTCTTCAACTTCGAAATGAATGTCAGTGGATGTTTAGAAACCAACATCTGCATCCATTCAACTAACGTTTGGTGAATGAAATCCGAACAAGTCTAAAAGTAAAAAAAGCGTAAAAAACTCATTTATTTTATGGTTTTTTCGCTTCCATGGTATTTTTGGTTAACTGTATTTTTGTCACATTTATATTTCTTAGCCAATTGGCGATAAGATTTTTCACTGCAACCTGCTGTTTCGGTTTTCAATTTTGAGCGAATTTTGACGTCTTGCAAACTGCATTTCCAACCAGATCCAGGTGTCCTTTCAGGTGGCTTATTATTCAAAAACAAGTTTATTGTGCTATAAACAAATGTTTTTTTGAACCCCATATCCTTAAATGTTTAAACATTTCGCTTTTAGTTTTTTCTCAGTTTTTTTTTTACAAAATTTAAAAATTAATTTGCGACGATTCAACTCATTTAGTGACATTTTACATTTGTTCGTATTTCATTCACCATACGTTAACTATTGTCTATGTGCCAGTCTTGTGTCAATTGCACTTATAAAGATTGTGAATGCATATCTTCATCTTCCTAAAAGTAATTATGATCTGGTTTGTTATTGTCACTTCAACGTCTGCGTTTTTGAAGACCATTTATTTCGCACAACCAATTGATTCTCCAATCTCCATAAATTTTCCAATTACTCTCTCCGCCGTTAATGAAGTTAAAGCATTATTTCGACCATATTTTGTACGAAATTTTTGAACTATAGACGTCAAAATTTCATTATTTTTTAAAACTTAAACACAAGCAACGAATCAAGTTCTTGTTAACAGTTTCTGATCTTATATCACCAATCAATCAAGCGATATACGCAATATCTGCCATATGCGGCATAGCATTGGACTTTAATGTCCACCTAAAACAATGTCAAACGAGGTCTAATTGTAGCTTAGATGGAGACAGTTCACATTACTAAACAGTATGCTAACCCAACAACCAAACTTAATGGGCAAAGACAACGATCTGCAATGCTTACATTTTTAATTTCAGCGTACAAAGTTTTAAGAACGGAGAACATTAAGGTGACCACCTGCTTTAACGGCTGTTTGCAAAACAATTTTTAATTTGTGAATACAATGCGTCCAAAGTCCCTGTTGGAGTTTCGGGACAGATTGAAATTTAAGATTCTCGCTGCTTGGACGAGAACCTTCACCTTTGTTTAAGAGACGGAGACTGTGTACTCCTCAGTCATACTATTAACGTGATTTGGGTTTAGTCATCACTTTTCTGATCCCCCGAACTCCAAATCATATAAAAACCTTTAAATCTAGACAATAATTTAGTCTTACTTACATTGAGACTGGATTCAAATCAATTATATACAATCCAAAAGAATGCAACCAATGGCATCTTGGAGCTCCTGATCCCCCGAACTCTAGATCATATAAAAACCTTTAAACTTAAGCAATAATTTAGTCATCTTTACATTGAGACTAGGTTAAAAATTAATGCCAAACGAATGCCACCAAGGGTCAAACCATGAATGTACTTTCCTACAAGTTAGAATTTCAAACAAGTCCGGATACCGGTAAACCATAAAAACACCTTTTCAAACCTAGCTATATTCTAGTCAACCTTTTATTCAGTCTTCAGCTTGATATTCAATGAATAATAAACAGAAGAGAAGAACAGTTATACCATAACAACACTGATTTATTTTTCAAAAATTTTTTTTTTTTGGAAATGCTCTTCTATTTGCTGGAATTATGGGATATATATTTTTATTGATGGATAAGATTATTTGTTGGTTGAGATTATTTGAATGCGCCTACTCACCACCAGTTGCGCTGCAACGCTTCACTAAAAACAAACATAACGCGCAATTGCAGAGTTGTGATATAAAACTTTATTATACTTAAAAAAAAAACAACAGATTATTTGCCAACTATAATCCTTACACAATAGTTTGGGTAGCTACCTCTAATGAAAACTTTCTACTTGTTAACAAAATTTCAGCTTAAAAGAAACATTCAATATTTTCGCACCCATAATAATTAATAGGTTTTCGTAAATCCCGCATATAAGCATTCACAGCAGGTTTCAAATAATCATAGTTTTGGTTTAATCAAGAAATCTTTCCTTATTTGCCACATTCTCTTATCAAAAACACCCAAATATTAATATATTATAAATATTAATATTATTTATTATACAATATTGTAATAAATTTAAACAAATAAAATTAAACAGCCATATTTATAATAAATAAACTATAAATAAATTACCAGTGTAATGCATATACAACTTACTAGAATGTATATATTTTTAACTATTTCAAACAAAACATTAATGTATATTTGTGTATAAATGTGTAATAAAATTATTAAATCAAAACTATTAAAAAAATAAATTAATTAAAATTTAACAAAAAAATTATTATTGTTTTAATTTAAAAAACAAAATCAGCATAGAACTGAGAGAAGCTAATAACGGCTGATCGATTTAGTGATTTTTAATTTGAAATAAAGAAACATATTGATATTTAGTTTTTAAAGATTTTATTCGAATGTTGGCTAGGACTACGCTGTTTGAGATCCATTCGGAGGGACCTCTCTCTCTCTCTTTCTCTCTCCAGCATTGCTACCGGTATTTCGCATATTACACGTATAATCAATTTTTAAATCATAGCCGTCTTATCAATGAGGACTTTTGTCAGCACATATCCCAAGTTAAAAACTCCAGGGATGTGATATCACATATTCTAGGAAGTCAGTTGACAGGTTTCGTATGCGTATTGCCAATAGTGGGTAAACCATAGGCTGTTTTCATAACATTTTTCAAATTGTTGCCGTCAAAGTTTCATTATTTTTGAAATTGTTAATAAAGAAAACTCGTGCAATTCTCCATTCATTATTGTTTGACAGCTCATCATGGAAAGACTTAAGGCCCAACTATAATGTGCATATGCTAGCTTAAGCAACCCTGCGAATACATATAAATTGTATGTGGCAAACTATAATGTACTTAACGAAACTTTTCGTTAAGTTTTTCAACTGTCATTTGCTTAAGCAAAAAGCGAAACTGATCGCATATTCCGTACGGAATCAGCTGTTTGTTGTTTGTTTGTGTTTTTAACAAAATGGAGAAAGAAGAAAATACATTTGTTTTTAAATTTAATAGAAAATGTGGAAAAAAATAAGTGCCTTTATAATAAAAGGGACCCTTTTTATTTTAACAAAAATGTCTTTCTGTCGCGGTTTATTTCTCTGAAAGAGCCAGAGCGTCTTCTTCTTTTACAGTGTAGTTCACTTATTTCTTTTAATGTGCACAGGCCTTCAAGCGCTAACTTTAACATTTTTATATTATTTAAATTTTTAAGTTTTTTCTCCATTTTGGGAAACACAATACGAAAATTAACAAAACATATGTAAACGTTTATTATTATTTACAATTTAGTGCTGCCAGGGCTGTACATTTTAATACTTTTGCCGATAAATTAAAAAAAAAAAAATTATGCGTTTCGGGTACGAAGTTTTCTTTTAATTATAAAATAATATAATAATATTTATAAAATAAAGTCATTTAATGGCTTTTTGTTAAAATAAAAACATTTTTTTTAAACATAAATGAGCAACTGTGGACAAAAAGTTTCAAAGTCATTGTAGCCACCTGAAAGTTAACTCTGAACTGGTTATGCATTTGACAGCCTTTTCGTTAACTTTTGCAATTTGCTTAATCTTGCTTATGCATATTATAGTTGGGCCTTTAAGAGCAATAATGTCTTCAAATTATTCCGCTTAAATTTGTATTACGTAAACTTACAATTCGAGAAACATATGGCTGTTTTCATAAACGCAGTATGCAATGCAACATTTCATTGCATAGAGTTCATAATAGCATTTAAAATATAATTTGAAAACTTTTATCACATAAAATATAAAAATATAGGACTGTTAAAGAGAATAAATGACATACTACAACCTTGATGGCAGCTCTTGTCCCATCATACACAACTGAAGCGCGCATTTTTCTACAGCCAACATCAAACACAACTGTTTGCTGCGCGTGCCATTAACAAAACGCCACTTGTTGTTATGTTTTTTGTTTATATTTATATAAATATTTTTTAAAGGAACTTGGAATTGAAACACACACACAAATAACTATATAAGCAATGAGAGAGAGAGAGAGAGTGACAGAGCTAACACACAGAGAAAAAGAGCGGAAACAACACAGATTTTTCCTATTTGAAAATCACAAAAATAATACGGACAGTGTTTCGCTGATAGCGAACGCGTGTATAACGTTAAATACGCCGGATAAGGAAAAATATTGAACTAAATAAAAAAAATCAGTTGAATAAAATAAATACAAAAGAAAAAAATAATGGTTAAAAAATTAAACAACATCAAATATAAATAAAACAAAGAGCATAATTAAAATATGCAAGCATAAAAGATTACAGAAAAATGTATGTTTAAAAATGTTTAATTGTATCATGAAAAAAAATTATCAAAATATAGTTTTTTGTTTTAAAGAAAATTAATTGAAAACTATATTAAAGTTTCTAAGTGTTTTTTAGCGGTTAGTTTAAACTATCAGTTTTATTTTTATATGTTGGTGACAGTCATTGTGCTGGTATCTGTCCGTTTAATGGTCTGTATGGCAGCATGAGGCAAAAGGAGCAGCAGCAGGAGTTGTAGTGGAGTATGTTTATGTATGTTTAAACATTCGTGTCATTTACATTCATAATTAATACGCTCTATTTTTCCGTTAACATAAAAACCGTTAAAATACTCGTGCACACACAGAACACACACATGCAAATACACAAAAGAGGAATAAAAAGCAGAAATGCACTTATATTTCACTTTGTGCGCGCCGGAAGTGGTATCCTAACGGTATTTGTGTTGTATAAACGAAGCAAAACAAGAAAAAACAAGCTTTAGTTATAAAAAAAACATAAAACTCATGTCGGTAGTGTTAAACACAGAGAAAAATACAAAAAACAACAACAGAAAAAATCACACACACGCACACACACAAAACAAAAAAGGATTCATTCCATTTATAGTATTGGCTGCTAAACATGGGTGAGTGTTTATGTGCTTTATAATGGATGCACAACAGTGATGCTAAGTGAAAAATTGTACCAGCAAAAAATCACAGATAAATTGTACTCTTTAAGGGACTTTATTGCAAATATGTTTTCTAAGCACTTTCGGTTAAGAATGCTAGATTTAGAAACTCATGTAGAGCTTTCTAGCTTCAATAAAAGCCATTTATGTAGTTTCAGTTTAGCTTCAAAAAAAAGGTCTTTATTTAAACTCAGTTTACCTTCAATCTTAGATCTTTGTATTGTCCAAGTTTTGCTTCTATCGTAGGTTTTTATTGTACAAATTTAGCTTTAATAAATTCAATCGTATGTCTTGTTTAGCTTTAACTAAATTTTACCTTCTGTCGTAAATTTTTATATTGTACAAAATTAGCTTCAATCGTGGATCCTTATATTGTCCAAGTTTAGCTTCAATAATAGATCTTTATGTTATTAAAGATTAGCTTTAAACTTAGGTCCTCATGTATTCTAACTGCAATCAGAGTTCAGCTCTAATCGTAAGTTTTTTATTGATCTAGTAAAGCTTCAATCATAGGTCTTGTTTATCATTAATCTAATGTCTTTATATTGTCCAATTTTAACTTCAATCGTAGGTCTTTAGGTTATCCAAGTTGAGCTTAAATCATAAATTATTATACCGTCAAAGTATGGTTTCATTTGTAGAGTTTCTATTGTCTAAGTTTAGTTTCGTGCCTTTATATTATACCAGATTGATTTCAAACTTTTTTTTTCTTTTTTTAAAGAGAAGTGACACTCAGGCAATTTATATGCATATATATAATTGCATTACTTTCTTTGGAAGGCGGATAGTTGAAGAAGTAAAGGTGGTGAAAGTAGAATAAAGCTTTATATCACAACTTTGCAATTGCGCATTATGTTTGTTTTACTGCAGCATTGCAGCGCCTCTGGTGGTGAGTAGGCGCATTAATATTGAAGCTTGATTTTATAGGCTTTATTTAATTATTTTACTTCGGTGGCATTTGAATATGCTATACCACCGAAGGAGGGCGCTGTGATAAATATTAGTTATGATGGATATAAAGAAAACTAATAATTATCAGAAACTGATGTTGTTTGAGTGGCAGCGGCTGGGAATCTAACCAATTAAGCTATAGCAACTTCAAACTTATAATATAATTTTCTGACCCTATAGATAGCGGAGTCTATGAAGCCATGTTAGTCTGTATGTCTGTCTCTTGAAATCAATTTTCTAAAGTACCCAGATATCTTCGTGATCCAGATCTTCAATAATTCTGTCAGACATGCTTTCGAGAAGTTTGCTATTTAAAATCAGCAACATCCGTCCAGAAATAACGGAGATATGAGCAAAAATCCGAGACAAACTCTGAAAATTTCATCAAAAAAACTAAGTGTATTAATATTGTTACGAACAAATTCATCAACAGATGGCGTGTTTATCGACATATTTATGCACAATATAATTATGCATCCACAACAAAGGTGAAGGGTATATAAGATTCGGCATAGCCGAATATAGCACTCTTACTTGTTTCATTTATAATTGTTGAGCATTACTCTTTCTATAATTGAACATAATCGTGTTGAAAATTCAAGGAATTTGTTTACGATTTTCTTTTTAGCACCTGTAGAAAGATATTCAGACTGATTAAATTTCTTGACACAATAACGGTAGTTGTGTGGTTTCTGTAGTGTGACCGGATTTTATTTGAACATAGGTTTATACTTCGTTTAGTAGTCATAATTTATCCTCACTGTAGTTGTTAAAGCAGTCATATTTAACCTTCGATCAATTATTAATAGTTCTTTATAGACTACAATTTCAGTTTTATTGGAACATTAAACAATTTCAGCTTAAATCGCTGGCATTGAGGACACTGTATTAGTAACTTTTAGCTCTTAATTGTTCCTATAATTTCAATTATGCATCATATATAGTTTATAATCCAATGTCCACCAATTTTAACTACATACAAAGCTTATTATGATGTTCAGTGCAAGACTGAAAACATCGCTCGGTGTCATTGAAAGCGCAACGAAAAAACGTCAAAAAAAAAACAAAAGGTTATGAAACTTCTTGCAAGTCAGAGGGCAGCCTGTCTTAATTCGGTTACAGTTGAGGTATATGTTGAAACTTAACACAAGATCCAGTTCATTCCTTGTAACAACCTCACTTGAGATGTAAAGAGTTCCAATAATGCACGTTGTTCTCACTATTAGCCATTAATCCTCACAAGAGGATCTATTTGATTCCATTTTGAAAGGACCACCACACCACTTAATGAGATGATAGTATCCAATTAGTGTTACAATCTGATACTCGATATCTCAGATTTATCTTACAGCTGGCATAGAAATCTCGTTGGTACCTTTTAGCTTTAAAATGTTGTTTTAACAATAAGTACATTTCTAGCAGAACCCTTTTATCCCTATTGCAAATATGTATGTATGTGAAATGTAGTAGAAAAATAAAAGCTGCTTATGATGGTGATGATGGGGCTTTGATGCTGCTGTTAGTGAAGATGATGGTGGCGATGATGATGATGATGGTGATGTTATGACGGTTTTGGGGTCTTTGTTTCCAAAGAGTACTCGTCGTTTGATGTTTGTTTTTGTCTTCGTTTGCTCTTGTTATCCTTTGAGGGAATAATAAAACACGACAACTCCGTGCTCTTTATGCTTGTTGTTTTATGTGCATACAAATTTCTTTTTTATTTTGTTTTTGCCTTTACCACACTACTATTTAACAGCTATACCAGCTGCAGCTGTGTGTCTCTGTATATGATTCAAAGTGTCCTCTTTTCACAGATGAGGGTGGGTGGTGGTGAGAGGTAGCAAGCCTTTTGAGGCAGCAGCAACAAAAAACCTTTATAGCACAAATAACACAAACACACTTGGTTGTCAAAAGGACTGAGTTAAAACAAACTGTATTTCATAAACCTGTTTAATTTTTATAATTTTCATATTTTTTTTAGTAAGAAATTTGGCTTATTAGTCATAAATTCATAAAAAAAATTTTAAATTTAAAATTTATTTTCCAGTTTCTTTAATCACAGTCCTTATTGTAGGATGCCAAACAGCCAAGCCAATGTTAAACCGAAAAACACAAAATCAAACAAAACCAAACCAGCAAAACTAAAATCCTTTTGAAATGAACCCACTACTAACAACTACTACTGCTACTACCCTCTTTTAAATACAAACTCATGCTTTCTTCTTAAAAGGCTCCCTTTATCACACCATCAACCGGGTTTACCGCCCCCACCCCTTAAACTAGAACCCTAAATCACCCACATCTCAAACATACAACACACACATATTTATATATTCTCTTTCTCTCTCTCTCTCTTTGTTTGGCATTTGCTCCACCTCGTCCTTTTTTTCTTAATGTTCTTGTTGTTGTTTTAGTTGTTGTTGCTGCTGCTGAAAGGCCTCTTAGTAACTAGTTAGTTGTGTTGCTTTAATATTACGAGCAGAGTGAGAGCACAAACGCTGGAAATATGCTTTTAAAACAGCAATTAAAGTACATACAACAACATCAAAGCTAAAGGAATAAAAATCCTTTTTTCACAATTCTTTTTTGTTTTTGATGCTACTGTTGTTATTGTTGTTGTTAAAAAACTACATACGTAGTTTGTTTGAGTGTTTTCATTGTAGATTTGGTGGCCTCTAGCCCGCTAGGAAAGCATAGCAAAGCAATTGGCTGTAAACAAGGAAGCAACATGAATTGAAATTTGCAAAAGGAGAACAAAGATTTTAATCAAATTTGATTTTATGGCTTAAAGTCATAATAAATGTCAATATTGTTTGTGTGTGCAGAGACTTATGCGAAGGCTGTTCGAGAGATTTGAGGACAGGTTATGAATGTGTTAGGTTTAAACATCAATTGGTTGCTGTGTGTTTATATGAAAATGGATTCTTAACATGTTGACTTTGTATTTAATACTAAATATACAGCAAAAGTTTCTGTAAAATTTCAAACAATCGTTATGAAATTTGTTTATGTATAATTTATGCATTTGCAAATGTATAAAATCTTTTTCTTCCCAGCCAGCTTTTCAAGTTTTAAGATCAAAGGAGATGGCTCCACATTGTCAACATTTTACAAATATTTCTCAAACCCTTTTTGAAACTCTTTAAAATACACCCTTCTCTTCAAATCTCCTTTTCCAAAGTATTATTAATCAGTTGAAAAACAAATTTCACTGGGCAATTTAATAAAACTTTAGTTTTTTGGATGCTTTTATCGACTTAGATTAGGAAGACTCTTTAGGTTAATGAGCCTCTATTAGCGCGGATTCAGAGTATCTTCTGTACAACAACTCCAGGTAACGGATAACGCTTTTTATGATGTTCAACGAAAGTCTGAAAATACCGCTCGGAGTCAGTAAGGACGCACCAAAATAGCAGTTATTTTCTCGGTCTTCGTTTCTTAAGAGATGAGGTTGTTCACTACCCTTAATTGTGAAACTTCGAGATGCGAAAAACGAAATGCGAAAACGAAATGTGAAAACGAAATGCCGTACCGTGCCACTAAATTGAAAATTAAAAGTTGAAAAAGGAAAATTTAATAAATATTTCATTATGATAATTTCTTTGGCCATTCAAATTAAAGTTGGCATTTCCCGGACTCAGAGTAGCTTCTGTGCAACAGGGGTTATTACGATGTTCAGCGAGAGACTTAAAATATATATATGATGTGTTCATTAAGAGCCCACCTTTAAAGCACTTTACTTAAAACATATTGTTGGCATCTAAATATTCTAAAAATTTCCCTTACAAAACATAGTAGCTTCTGGCAGTTTCAGCTGACCAGCGGACATCTTAAAATGCTTTCCTCGAGACTCCTTTCTGAACTGAAAAGAGTTCGGATCGTACGACCTGGTCTCAATAGTAGTCATTAGTGGTAGATTGTTATACGTGAAACCATTTTGAAAGGAATACACCACTCAATGTGATAAATGAGAACTAGATCAGATCCAAATTACTACATCCAACCTCTTGGATTTAGTTATCCAATCCAATCGCACAATTTAATATGCGATGTCTCAGATAGATCATTCAGTATATGCATACGTAAAAATTTTAAAACATTAAAAGAGGAGTTGAAAAACAGTTTCTTTCTTTCCGCGTTACGACTGGATAGTGGCGAAACTGGCATTGAGGTCGTCAATATTCCTTTCGCTTAAAATTTTACATACCTACCTAATCGTTCATAACTCAGCCTGCAAGACAGTTACTTCATCTGGAAGACGGCAGACGCCAGATCCAATGCCAGTTTTCATCTCCGAAACGTACCAATTAATATTTTTGTGTATAAACCACCGTTAGTCAGACAGTCAGTTTTATCGTTCCTAGCTTTGCTTTATCCGATAACATGACAAATCGTTGAGTTCAAAAGCGTCATCAGTCTTGCTACACGGCATCCTAAGCTTTGGTCTATACTTCAAATACTCCCAGGGGCAGATTTCCTCTAAGAGAACGTGTAGCTACTTTAGCACATTCTGGGCAACTCTCAATAAAAGCTGTCATCCTTCTATTATTCATAAACATTTTTTATACTAACTGCGTATCTAATAGCCTTAAAGCTTTCTGTTCCTTATAGACATTGTTCATAAACATTTTTTATACTAACTCCGTATGTAGCGAACATCTAACAGCCTTAAACCTTTCTGTTCCTCATACACCTTGCTTCTCTCAAGTTATACGCAGAATATAGTCAAACCTAAGTGCAATTAAAATAGAACCACTCTTTGGATAGAATGTCGAGATTGTTGATTATTTTAACTGTTAAAATAACACAGAAGGAACTTTTCTGAAAATTTTGATCATGAATATCTTCCCTAAGCATTTAAGGATTTCTCTTTGTAGTAATGAAACATTCCAGACATAATTTTTTATCACGTTAATAACTCTCAATACGTTTTAAAGCAATGTCTCAATTAAGTTTCGAATTTTCAAAGAGTCTTAATCTTACTCGCTTACTTCCTCAGTCTCGCAAAATGTACTGATTTTCTCGTTAATATTCTCGGTCGAAAGTTGCAATAATATAAGGAATACGATTAATGCATTAAGATTTATCTGATTTGCTTCATGGTTATATTCAAGTTCCATTTATTGGCACCAAGTGCATAATGGTGGACATCATCTGCTTTCTATTTTGAAGGTCATAGATCTTTCCGGTTTAATTTTGTTTCTTTTGGGAGATCTTATGGGTATACAACCAATCGTTAGGAAAAGTTACTAGCCAGAATAGCTTCAAACGGTTCATGAGGTTCAGCCAGAGTAGATTTACCTATTTGTTTATATTCCATGGTTTTTGGATTCAATCAGATATTTTCTTTTTATTTCGTTTTGCGGCTGATTTGGGCACTGCTCTATGATTCTCAGCCACAGAAACGAGTCGATTTGTAAAATATTTTTTTTTCTTTTTATAGATAATCCAGTTCCATAGCCTTTTATTAGAATGGTTTCGAACCAGAACATTCTAAATTTTCTTCACCGGCAGTGTGTTATAGAATCTAAATTCCATTGTTTTCTTTTTATTTCATTTTACGACTGATTTGGACCCAAACATTCATTAGGAAAGCTTTCTGACCAGAATATTCTCTATCATGTGACCGTCACCTTGTGCAGTTTTCCATGATTCGCAGCTATAGAAAAGAGAAGTTAAATATATGTGGGGTTCAAGTGATTAAAACTTTGTTGCGGGATTTTATATTGTATTCAATAGCTATCGTAGCTATTCCGTCTTCGGGACTTTGGTCATTTAACAGCTTTGTTACCTTACGTCGAGAACTTCCAATACAATCTGAAATAGTAAAAGAGTTATCATGCAGTCCCGCCATACCTCACGTCTAACCTACGTAGAGTATACAATCATAATCAATATTCCTTTAAAAAACTAAACTCTAAAACATACCGTTCATTTCCTAGCCGCCCTTTTACCTTTTTGTATAATTTTTCACAACTATATGTAGTTTATAGAAATTTTCTTTTTTGTATTTTAAAAAATTCTCTTTGATGTTGTTTTTTCCACAAACTATATAGAGATTCACTCACATCATCGTCATCATCAACAACGTTTTATTTCTTTTTGTTTCACACAAAAACAAAAAAAAACATTTTTCAAAAAAGATTTGAAAAAAGTTCAACTTCTGTATGGAAATCTTTGTTGACTTTTTTCTTAATTTTTCGTTTTAATTTGTAGTTTTTTTTTATATGTATGTATGTATTTATTTTTTGCTTTTATTTCGTGTCTTGTCACTTGTTTTTAACAAAATATTGCCTCAAATTATTCTGTATCAAAAAGAAATAAAAAAGAAATTTTCTCTCGAAATGTTGTCAAAAAGTCTTAATACTATTAAAGTATGAATATATAAATAACACAAATAATACTGCAACACCAACAGCAGAGGGGGAAAAGTGCAACAAAAACAAAGCCAAAAGTATGAAAATAAGAAAAAAAGAAAATGTTGTATGTTCTTTGAAATGTTTTGAACTTTGTTTAAGTGCAGGTCAATTGGTTTCAATTAATGTTGCTGGGGATAAAACTTTCATTTGATGTTTCACCGTTTATGGAAATTTTCTTTCTTTTCTTGATTTCAAAAAAAAGAATTAATGATTAAGAAGAAGCAAACAAAAAAACAACTAAAAATAAAAGAGAGGCTCAGGAATATGTAAATGTTGTTATTTTTCTCATCTTGCATTTTGCTGTTTACCGGCAATTTTCCTGTATTTAATCTTTAGTCTTTGCATTGAAGTGGAAAATGTTTAATTATTGATTTAGTTGATTTTTCTTTTAAACATAAAACAACGAGAAAAGCAAAAACCTCAAATCATCATTAAATCATCAAATTGAATGGTGTAAATTCAGAGAGAGAGAGAGAGAGAGAGGAAGACAAAATCAACAAAATCATGTTCAAAGGATATATTTCAAAGGAGTTTAACATTTGAACCAACAGAAAACACAGATAATTTAGAATTTTTCTCGTTAAGTTAGAGAAAATTGTAATTGTAAAAGAAGTAATAAGATAAAAGCAAATTTCACTTAAAGCACACTTAAGATGAAAGAAAACATGGTAATATACGAGGGAGTACAGTAAGAGAATTAAACAGAAGTTTAGTCCTTAATCCAAAAGACAGTATGTGTTTAAATAGTATAGACAGTTCTAGTTCTGTTCTAGTTCTTTTCTAGTTCTTTTCTAGTCCTGTTCTAGTTCTGTTCTAGTTTTGTTCTAGTTCTGTTCTAGCTCTATTCTATTTCTGTTCTATTTCTGTTCTATTTCTGTTCTAGTTCTGTTCTAGCTCTGTTCTAGTTCTAGTTCTGTTCTAGCTCTATTCTATTTCTGTTCTAGTTCTAGTTTTGCTCTAATTCTGTTCTAGTTCTGTCCTAGTTCTGTTCTAGTTCTGTTCTAGCTCTATTCTATTTCTGTTCTAGTTCTGTTCTAGTTCTATTCTAGTTCTTTTCTACTTATATTCTAGTTCTGTTCTAGTTTTGTTCTAGTTCTGTTCTAGCTCTATTCTATTTCTGTTCTAGCTCTATTCTATTTCTGTTCTAGTTCTGTTCTAGCTCTATTCTATTTCTGTTCTAGTTCTAGTTTTGTTCTAATTATGTTCTAGTTCTGTCCTAGTTCTGTTCTAGTTCTGTTCTAGTTCTGTTTTAGCTCTATTCTATTTTTGTTCTAGTTCTAGTTTTGTTCTAATTCTGTTCTATTTCTGTTCTAGTTCTAGTTCTATTCTAGTTCTTTTCTACTTATATTCTAATTATGTTCTAGTTCTGTCCTAGTTCTGTTCTAGTTCTGTTCTAGTTCTATTTTAGTTCTGTTCTAGTTCTGTTCTAGTTTTGTTCTAGTTCTGTTCTAGCTCTGTTCTAGTTCTGTTCTAGCTCTATTCTATTTCTGTTCTAGTTTTGTTCTAGTTCTGTTCTAGTTCTAATTCTGTTCTAGTTCTAATTCTGTTCTAGTTTTGTTCTATTTCTGTTCTAGTTCTAATTCTGTTCTAGCTCTATTCTAGCTCTGTTCTAGTTCCGTTCTACTTCTGTTGTAGTTCTGTTCTACATTTTTCTAGGTTTACTTACATATTTTTTAATTTATGGGGGGTGGCTTGGCTGAATTCTTTAATTTGTTATTGAGAATTTGTTATATATTTTTTTAATTTATGAAGCATTTTTCCCCGTTTCTTTACAGCTAAAACCAACATGAACTAAATAAATAAATTAAAGACCAGCCCACAAACATTTTAAAATATATTACAAAAAAGTACATGAAAACTAAAAAAAAACAAGTGCCATTAAAAGCGAAAAAAAAAACACAAAATTATGAATGAGACAATTAAAAGTAATAAAGATTAATTAAAAAAAACCACGCTGAAAATATAAAACATATTTATGAGAATGAAAAAATGCCATATAAAAAAGTGATAAATTAAAAAAAAAAGGAAATACGAAAAAAATTGCAGAAAATCTTTTTTATTGAAAATAAAAATAAAAAGATAAACACAAAATAATGGTGACAGACCGGTTTATCATCAGCACAAATGTTTAAAATTCAGCTGGAAGTAAATTACAAATTATCAGTAGAATATTTAAAAAAATACGAAAAACAAAATCACTTTAAATAGTAGCAATTCTTTCCCCCATTGGAAAATTTAATGTAAATGAAAACAGAGAAAATGCAGAAATTACAGTCATCAGTAAGAACGACGATTACAACGTTTTATAATCTGCTGTTGCTAATAGTTGTTCTGGTAATGTTAATGTCATTAATGCCTTCGGTGACATCCGTTCGCCATATTGATAATGATGAATACAATTATAATGATGACAGTGAGGTTGTTTTAAGTAGCAGCAGCAGCAGTACTAGTGGCAGTGTCAGCAAAACAATAAGTGTACAACAACAACAGCAATACTTGAAACAACAACAGCAACAGTTATTTGTCAGACGTCGTAGTAGTAGTAGCAGCAGCAGTGGTGTTAGTGGCAGCACAAGTAATAAACCCACCAATCGAAGACAAAATGAATCACAACATTGGAAACGTTTTAATAAACAATATTATAGCAACAACAACAACAATTATAATAAACATAATTTATACAACAACAAACTATCAATGGCTCTCACAAAATATCAAAGTTCTGAAACTCAATATGCCGATGATGAAGAGGACACTGATATAAATGATAATAATTATCATTCTATTGATAATAATGATTCAGACAATTCCGATGATGATAATGATGATGACGAGGATGATACTGATAATAATAATAATAACAACAACAATAATATGGAAGAATCAATGGATTCCAGAATGTCTACAGATGTTAAACAACATACACATCCTCCCTATGGTAAGTTTGTCTTATAAAGAATTAAGTTGTT
Organism: Bellardia pandia; assembly: GCA_916048285.2. Taxonomy (NCBI): domain Eukaryota; kingdom Metazoa; phylum Arthropoda; class Insecta; order Diptera; family Calliphoridae; genus Bellardia; species Bellardia pandia. The sequence continues at coordinate 90,927,187 of OU696531.1, read as the reverse complement.
TCGTAGTCGAGAAAGAACAAATTTTAACATTGTTTATAAAGAATAAAAAGAATTTTGTTTAAAAATTAATAATCTAATTAGTTGTTTAGTAATTTGTAAACATATTTTGTTTGTTTTTTTGCAAAAGTTCAGAGAAGAGGTTATCGCTGAACTATACGTTTGAATTTAAAACAGTCGAACAGCATCCAGTTCTGAACAGTGCTGTCAATTGTTACACAAAAGATAAGATTGCCAGAATCGGAACATAAGTATTTTAAAAATTCGTACATAAATTAAAAGTATTGGGTGTATACTTTAAAAATGCAGGATTTTTTTTTTAATTGTTTTTTTTTTTTTTTTGTTAATTAACAAATACAAATTGCGAAGCTTTTAGCTTATCTGCAGAAAAAGCCCAGAGTCATTGGTGGGAATCGAACCCTCTGACTTATAGTCCAGCACACTATCGCCTAGTCTGTCTAACGGGGCTATTATTCTGAAACATTTGTACAATACAAAATTATTCAAAGTTTTGGATATTTTTAGCTATGTCCATTCCCATCTTTCTGTCTACATATTCCGGATTCCGCGCCAAAATAACTGCTCATCTTTTATGGCCAAGAACGTATCAAGCCAATTTCGGATATTCCTGTTCTGAATTGAAGCGTATCCCGAACTGGCAAGGTCTCGAATATAAGGCGTGTGAGGCAAAACTTCCCAACAACTACTTTCCAAATAGTTTTTAACAGGTATTGCAACATGTGACCAAACGTTATCATGATGGTGTATTACGCTTTCATATCTTAGCGCATTCTGGACGTTTTTCGAGCAATGCTCACTTTTAATGGATAGATTTATTTTCATTTGGTACAGATTTCATAATAGACATGATCCTTTTGGTCCTACCAAATACAAAGCATTACCTTAGCGCCATGGTGTCAATTCTGCTGGTCGGCGGTCCTCGCATCGGGTTGTCGTGATGGCTCCATTTTTCGGATCATTATCAACAAAATTACAGACTTATAGTGCGCAAAGGTACAAAATCCGTTTTTTAACCGTAAAACCGGATTTTGAAGGTGTCTGCTATATTTCACTATTGGAATCTTGTTTTACTCGACAAGCCCTACAAGAAAAATAGTATCCGGTCTCAGGTTTTTAAATTTTGTAAAACTCTGTTAATTGATTAATACAATTTGTATAAAATGTTTAAAAATTTATTTTCATGAAAAGTTAAATAACTCAGTCAATTACTTATCAATTTTTAAACCCAAATATGCGTTGTAATCGTAAATAAACGTATTTTTTGAATAAATTTAATAGCATTATAGTTTCTTAATAAAATAATATATTAAAACTGCACCAAAGTTGAAAATTTTTTGAAAAATCTACAAAATCGGGTCATTATCAACAAAATTACAGGCTTATAAGTGCGCAAAGATACACAAACCGGTTTTTTAATCGTAAAACTGGATTTTGGAGGTGTCCGGCAAATTTGACTATTGGAATCTTCTTTTATTCGACAAGCCCTACAAGAAAAATAATATCGGGTCCCAGGTTTTTTGGACTGTCGCACCGTGTTATTGGATAATATTCGGCGCCATTTGCAGCAACTCGGACTGACGTATAGAACGACTTGGCGCATATTACGTCGAGATCTTGAACTATAAGCATTTGGTTTTAGCAAGACGGCGCCACTTCCCACACATGGCATCAATCAATGGATTTATTGAAAGAACACTTCAATAAGCACATAATTTCAAGTTTTGGGCCTGTTAATTAGCCACCAAGATCGTGTGATATCACACCATTAGACTTTTTCCTGTAGGGATATGTAAAGTATTAAGTTTATGCGGACAAACCCACTTTGATTCGGGCCTTGGAAGAAAACATCACACGTGTCATTCGCCAGTTACCAGTCGAAATGCTCGAACGAGTCATCGAAAATTCGACTCAACGGATAGACCATCTGCGACGTAGCAACGGCCAACATTTGATAGACATAATCTTCAAAAAATAAATGCCAAAGAATGTTAGTTCAAATGATAATAAACATTCCCCATTAAATTTAAATTGTCTGTGTTGTTTTATTTAAAGAAGTAGGGAACCTTGAAATGGATTACGCTTTATAATCTAGGAACCTTTGGTGAAAGAAATCTAGTGGAAATGTAGTTGGAACGGAAACAAAAACACACTTTTTTTTATTTTATTCTGAGTATTTATTTATTTATTTATTTTAAACATTAGGAGATAATTATAAATTACAAACTAATGGAATACAAAAGGCCATGACAACTTGGTCTTAGGCTCTATTCTGAGTAAATCCTTTGTTTATTACGTATTTTCCATTTTTACAATTTGAGATAATTCATTCTCAGATATTTAAGTTGGGACAAGGGGAAAAAATTTACAAGAATGTTTTATGAATGTTTGCGGTCTTATCAAATTTAATGCAAATAAAAATAAATGCAAAATTATTGTGGCGTAAACAAATGTTATCAGTAGTTTAATGTTTATGAATTTACGACGCTTTAAAAACGTATTGAGCAAAAGACAAAACCGAGTTTTGTAGTTTCAAAATAAAACATGACAATAATTATCAAGTGGGTCAATAAACTGCCAACAAATAAAGTGATTCATGTGGAAGAAAGGTCATATTATAATTTATAATTTAAACCGAGGAATTAGTTATAAACACTTTATTGGTAGCAATAACTAAACGTGGGTTTGTTAATCATTTAAATGTTTTGCTTTTAATATTAGAATAATAGTTAAATTATATTGAGGCTTACCTCTTTTAAATGGATAAATGATTAAAACATACCTGCAATTATAAGAAAATTATATGTTTATTTAGTTGTTTACTTATTAAAAGTAATAAAGAATTAAGATGCAAGAAATTCCATTAATATAGATTCTAAAAAATAGATTAAAAACATCTTTAAAACCAGGGGGGTTATTGCGTATTTCGATTCGAAATCGTTCTAATTTGTGTACTTTTTACATTGTATTTCGAAAGATTTTGCTTTCAAATCAAAATACACAATGACCACCAAGGCAACATAGTTGTAAACACGACATTACACCAGTGTGACCATTTTAGCATTTTTCCGACTAAATTCAGCTTATTTTATTTTGATTTAAGCTCCCTTTAGACGGTATATATTTTGCAGTGCGCTTGTCAAATTTTCCACTGTAAAATGTATACACGTCGTGTAAAAGAAAAAAAAAATCTTCTGCAAATGTCAGCCTGCATTTACAGAGTAAAATTTATTTAATACCCTACACCGATCATTAAAAAATGTGTGGCATTACTTTAGAAAAAATATATATATATATAGTTTGTGTTAAATTGTATCTCGACATCACTTTAAAAACAAAATACATGTTAAAGTGATTTTCAGAAATGGGTCTTATATGGGAGCTATGACCAATCGTTACAAAGTGATTTTTGGAATTGAACCTTATATCTGAGTTATGAATAATTATGAATCGATCATTATAAATTGATTAGTGTACATATGAAACATGTTTTTGTTAAATATTATTTGGATACCAGCCATTTTTAGAGAGTTATGCGCGTTAAAGTAATTTTCGGAAGTGTACCTTATATGACTAATTATGGACCGATCTGTACAAAATTTTGTAGGTGTTTTTTAGGTTTCGTATACACAGAAAGAAAAATGGCATTCTAAGATTTTCTTAAAACAAGAATATTTTTCTTGATTTAAGTAAAAAAAACTCTTAAATTAAGTCCAATTTGTTCTTCAATCAAGAAGATAAATCTTAAAACGAAAACTAAGACTTATTTTTACTTGAATTAAGACAAAAAACTTATATTTTGAGAAAAAATTGGAGCAATAAAAGTTACTCTCTCAGTTGCTCTCAATATTGTAACGTGTAATTACAAAAACAACCCTCATGCTAATATAACGTGTTGTTAAAAAACACACACTTCCTACATTAAAATTCACTATTATAATTCTCAAATAGTCTATGTGAATTTTAATATAAGATATATAAGAATATCACAATGAAGCAAGTAAGAATAGGAGTACCGATCCAGTTATAATCTGTTCAGAACGAACAAAATATAACCAGACGAGGTCTTGGTTCTTACTTCATAATATTGTAGCCGTAGTTAGCCGACCGAGATCCGAAGTATTTATCTCGTATTATCTAGCTCATTTTGGGATTAATTATATCTCGGGCATTCTTAAATCAATCCGATTTTAGGATTACATCAAATTAGAATTAGAGCTTAAATCTTTTTCAAAATTTTTGAACCAAGCTCATTTTGGGATTAATTTAAACTCGGGCATACTTAAATCAGTCTCATTTTTGGATTACATCAAGTACGAAATCTAGTTTATAATTCTTGAATCAAGCTAATTTAGGGATTAATTCAATCTCAGGAGATCTAAAATTAAGATTTCTTGACTTGTTGAATCCGTACTTGAATCAAGTATTTTGTACTCGGTATAAGAAAATCCGTACTTACCCTACTATTGACACCGCTACGGATTGATAAATCATTTATAACCGATAAAATCCTATTTCAGGAGGACATTTGTATGGGGGCTAGCTGAAATAATGGACTGATTACCCTGGATTCTGTCCTTTATATTAGTTGTGGATTAAAACGATAAAATAAATGTTTTCAAATTGCAGAAGATTAAGATCTGATGCAGTAAAACTTGAAGAACATTTGTCTAAATAACGTGTATGAAAATCGCTCAAAAAATATTTAGAAACTGAGTCATCTTTACGGTTGGACTCCTGAAGAGAACCTTAATTAGTTTTAAATCAGAGGTGATCAAAATTTAAATGCTTATGTATTGGTGAGAAAATGAGACAAACAAAGTAAAACGAAAAAGTAAACGATCGATTTTTATAAAATAGTAAACCTAAAAAATTGTTTCGGTTTAAAAAATATTAAAAAATTATTTCGCTTCGCAAAATATTGAGTTCCGTTTGTATTTTTAACTCATATTTTGTAACTTCAACTTTAAAGGAGGCTTTAAAAAGATCAAGAAATGGTTCAAGGGCATCAAAATCTTTAAACCTATCTTGAAAATTAAAAAAGGGTTTCCCATTGACCTTTAAATGTTTTATAACACAAAAGGCATTGAGAATTACCAAATGCATTTTTGATTACAAAAAATTCTCGTAATGGTACCATAATTTTTTAACGTACTGTTTTAAAAAAACATTCAAAGCATCCGCTAAGCATGTGTACCATTTGCCTTGTGAAAGACAACTGAATTAAAAGAGCATAACAAAGTAGTGGGTTGGGCCAATAAGCAATTGTTCTATGAAATGATCACCTCTGTTTTAAAGGTTCTTTTTTTAAGCTAATTAGGCCCAAAGTTTTCCAATGTAATTAAAAACTTTTATTTACATTTTTTTCCCGACGTTTCGTAGATGTTTTGTTAACTAGTTTTGTTCTTGAGTTCGAAGTTGTATGATTAATACAGAAAGTTAATTTTTTTAATTGTGTTTACCTTAAATTGTTATAAACAATGTAAAAAAACAAATTTAGGGCATTTTTTAAAATGATTCAGCCGCTGATCTTTTTGAGATATGGTCACACTGCATTACACACTTGCACTTACAGGCCCACTCTCTCTCTCTCTCTCTCTCTCAGTCACAGTCAATTCAACACTTTTTTATGTTTCTTTTCAACTAAAATTTGAGTTCATTAGTGTAGTGTGTGCAAGTCAGGGTTGGCAAAGATGGTACAATTGTATTTTTTGTTTGCTACATTTTAGACACTACCACGAGTCATTTGGAACAATTACAAAATATGTACTGCTACATCAAAGTTTGGTATTTATATTTGGTATACGAGTATATATGTTTTAAGTTAGTATTTGTGTAATAATACAAGCCAAAGAGAGATTTTATTAAATTTCATAAACATTTTGGAACTAAATTTACGAACAATGGGAGCTTTAATGATTTAAAGGCTAAATGTAATAATTTGCTGTCTAACCATACCCAGCAGAAAAATAGCTAAGGATGATTTCACTTGGTATACCTTCTACAATACATGTTTCTAAAAGATTTGATAGTCATTCCACACTGCTTTCTCTCAGAAGTTATGTAAGATTAAGATATTATGCTGAATTTATTAAGAATATGATCCCTTATATATGTATGTACCTCTGAAGAGGCTTGATTTTTTCTTTATCATTTTAGCATTTGAAAAGGAGTACTAAATATATAGTCACTCTATGAGTGATTACGTGTAAAATTAAAACGATTTTGCAATGCGTTTGCACGTCCTTGTTTTAGCAAAAATAAAGCCTTTAAGAAGGCCTCTTAGTACTCCAACAAATGCACTTGCATTTTCAAATAATTTTGCAGGTAAGTTTAATTGGTATCTAATAAATATTAAAAATGGTAATTTGGAGGTCTAAAAAGTACATTTTATTAATATAATTGGTACAAAATCAAAAAAGTTATTTCCATCTCTGGTGCAAGTACATACTTCATTATACAGTTCAACCTTGGTATAGCGAATCTTAAGGGGATTAGAAAAAAACGTTATATCGAATAATTCGTTACAATGAGGTTTGTTATATCGAGGTGAAGTTGCACTTCTATTCGTTAGAACGAGGTAATAAAAAATTAATCATCATCTGTTTGCCATGTTATAGCAAACGATTTCCACTAATAAATCAAAACACATTTGTTGTAGTTTTAAAATTCAAAAATAGTTTACATTTATAAAATAATAAGTCTGAGTCAGTGATTAACTAGCTAGATTACAAAAACAACTGCTGCAACAAGCGTACAAGCTCTTGGAATCAATAGAGCATATTCAGAAGTCGTAACTAAAGTCGAAACTTATTAAACAGAAACTAAAAAATAATTCACAAATAGATAATCATCATATCATAAAGATCAAATCATAACTAAGCAACTGTTTTCAGCTGTTAAAATAAATGCAACACTGCATTTAGTAGATTTTTGTTGTCTTCTTTTTTTTTGTAATTTTTTTTTTTTGTCAAAATGGACACAATTAGCAAAGAAAAGAACGTAAGTTTATTATTATTGTTAGAAAAAAATTCGTTAAAAAGAGGTAAATATTTATTTCTATTTCGTTAGTCTGCAGTGAATGAAAATTCGTTATAAAGAGGCTATTGACAAATGTATTCGTAATAGAGAGGTTTATTTTGTATTAAATTTTATGGAGCGTTGTAGGGGATTTCAAAAAATTCGTTAAATCGAGGAAATCGTTATATGTAGTGAGGGTCGTTATATCGAGGTTTGACTGTAGTATAATTTGTTTTCTGTTTGTTTTGTTTATTTATGTGTCTAAATGTTTGTGTGTTAAATGTTTATTTCAATACTCATACATACATACATACAAGTAAACGCCTCATTATTTTCACACGCTTTTGTTTACAAAACATCATCATCAACAACAACAACAATATTAACAACAACTAAATTTGTGTTTACATATGAAAATAATGGCCATTTATTAAGCAATTAAAAACATTACATTAACAACAATAACAATAATAATCATGATACCAAAGAGGAGAGCAGGCAGAAAGAGAGGGTGTCAAGTGTTTGTTGTTCTGAGCGAGTAACAACTATAACTGTAACAATAAAAGCTGCAATAAAGAATGCAATGAAAATAAGAACGTTAAATTAAAATAATATAAAAATATTATTTTCACAACTGTAATTTTTAAACTTTTCTAAATATTAGTGACAAAGTGAGTATAATTTGTTACACAATAAATTAACTATTGATTAATAATTTGATTTAATAATTTTGATACGGTTTAGTTTCGAAAATGGGCAAAAACAAGTCATGTAGTCCAGAAAAAAGACGGTTAATTGTGCAGTGTTACCAAAATAAAAAACTTTCAATGTCAAAAGTTTTCTTGCTCAAAAAATGGTATATGGTGAAATTTACTTGTACGAAAATACAAAGAAATTTGCAACCCCAGCTAGGAAACCTAGGAGACCACTTTAGCAGAAGATAGAGTTATTTGTAGAGCCAGTAAAAAAAATCATTTTTATCTTCGCGCGAAATATAGGCCGTAAATAAGCGCAGAAATATCTACACGGACAATAAGAAGACGCTCAAATGAGTCAGGACTTCGTGGGTGCGTTGCACAAAAAAAAAATGGTCAGAAAAGATCCACGTTTCTGGAACAGATTTATCTGAAGCGACGAATCTAAGTTTAACTTGTTCCAATCTGATGGAAAATCGTATGTTAGACGTCCTCCAAATAAAGGCTTAGACCCCAGTGAATCAGTAAAACACGGTGGTGGACCTATTATGGTCTGGAGTGCCTTTCAAATCGCATGATTTCAGGGAATAATGAATCAGCATCAATATAATAACATTTTGGAAAATGTAATCGACCCGTATTACTTTTAGAATAGGCCCGTCCAATACATTTTCCAGCATGATAATGACCCAAAGCACACTTCACGGTTGGTGAAATGTTGGCTTTTGGATCAAAATATTGATGTTCTTCACTTGCCACCTCAAAGTCCTGATCTTAACCCGATTGAAAACTTATGGGCAATTGTAAAATAAGACCTAAAGGACAAAAATTAACGAAATAATGATGAATTGTTTCAGTTGGTCCAACAAAACTGGAAAAACATATATCTGCAAACATGCCAGTGTTTCATTAAGATTTTACCAAAAAGACTGGCGAATGTTGTCAAAAACAAGGGTTATTCAACAAAATATTAAAGGATAAGTCCGTTTTGTTGAACTTACCTACATAATTTTTTAGTTTCTAATTATGTGACCAATTTCGCCTCAATAGTTTATTTTTGCCTTCTTTGGGGCACTTCCTCCAGCTTCAGTCCATTGCTTGGATTGTACTTTTGTCTCTGTGGTATAGTGGTGGATCCATGTCTCATCAACAGTTATGAAGCGACGCTTAAATTCCATTTTATTTTTCTTAAAACGATCCAAACAAGCTTGAGAAATACTCATTCTTATGGCTTTTTGGTCGAGCGTTAACAAATGGGGCAGAAAGCTTTGTCATCTGTAGTTCTTCATGCAAAATTAAATGGACTCGATCATTTAAGATGCCCATGATATTAGCTATTTAACGCACTTTTGTTCGTCAATCATTTAATAACATATCATGCATTTTGGCTACAATTTCTGTTGTTGTTGCTGTTTTTGAACGTACACTACATGATTCATCCTCAATGCTTGTACGACCACGTTTAAATTTTTAGCAACCCAATTTGTTACTGTTGCATATTAAGGAGAACTTTCACCTAACACATTCACCATATCATTATGAATTTCTTTTCCCAATAAACCTTTTTTATTTAAATATTTAATGACACCACGAATTTCTAATTTTTCCATTGTAATAAAATCGCGGATGCGGGTTTTTTGAACACTTGTTTATATATGAATGAGTTGCCAGATCGAAACAAAATTTAACACGTGTTCATAGCGCAGATGGAAGTTTACAAAACACTTAACTTTTTTCTGTTTATACCGCGCTTTCTGTTCTATGCTAAGAAGTTTCCGAACCGATTTCGTATAAAGAATTTTATATTAAGCTAAATTTAAACTATTTAAACAACTTCAAATAAGAAAATATGAAAAACCATTTTCAGACCTTTAAATGAAGCTAAGCTAAGGTTACATAAAGAATTACAATGGAAGCTAACATAAGACTGCAAATAAAGCTAGCATAAGACTATATTAAACAACCACGCTTAACTAAATCTAAAATACCATAATGACTTCAGCGTTGTTCAAAACATTCCGAGTTATTTTAGTCATTTCCGAAATTAAATCGTTATAAAATTACATTCACATTTTTTTTCTCTAACCCCTTTTTTAATTAATTCTCTCTAACACAAGCTATTAAAAAAAACATTCATTGGCAATATGCCAAAAAAAAAAATATTAGGATGTTGGACTCATACAACAGTTTCCAAACTAAGTATGTATGTAGTAATCCCTGTTCATAGCTGGCAACTCTTCGCTGATGTTTTCAAGTCGCTGCACTATTGTGCATATTAAATTCAAAACAAACCATACTATTTCAGTTGCTCATTTAATTAGTATTCATTAAATCAATTTAGTAAAATGTGTATAAAAAAAATTTCCTTTTAATTGGAAAAATCAACAAAAAAACACACTCAAACAGGCCCAACACAATTAAAAAAAAAATAATAATAAAACTATAAACAACGTGCTAAGAAATTATTATAATTTTAATTTTTATATTTATTTTTATATACATATTTAATATAATTTTAATGTAAATACAATAAATATGCAACAGCCACAGACGCTCACACATTTGACGTTTAGAAAGACCTTAAAAAATGGCAGATTTCTTTTGGGTTGGTTGACACACGTTTTTTTTTTTTTTTTGTTTTTGTCAGCTAAAACATTTTTAGAATTTTAATTTAAATTTCAAAACACAAACCTGATAATAGTTCGTACATACATACTTATATTTACACTTAATTTATTAGAACTAAAAAAGTGTAAAAGGAATGTTACAAAGCAACTCCTTTTTTTCTGCACAATAAAGTAGGAAATTATTTATTTATATTTACATTTTGACAGGTGCATAAATCATTGAAAAAGTTTCATTGAGTTTCAGCTGACATTTATAAGCTGTCATTGTGTCAATGTAATTAGTGAAAATGTCACCAGAGAGGAAAAATACAGAAAATAAATAAAAATTCTTTTCTTTTCATTTTCTTTACGTGAGCAAAGGGAATGTGAAAATATTTAACTGCAAAGTTTTTTCATTTGAAAACTTTACATATGAAATGTTTAAGTGTTAAATATTCTAATTAACTTTGCCAGTAAATGTTGCTTTGATTCTTTTTTACTTTTGTTTACTCTGCTCTGTTGACACTGAGTGGGCGGCTGGCATAAATATGCATGTAAGTTGGCAACCTAACGTTTCATTTCCATACTGTTTCACTTGGTTTCACTAATTTTGTTTACACTTTGCTGCATGTTTGTGTTTTATTTTTTCTCCTGCCAAGCTTAAGGCAATTGCAAATTTTAACCTCTTTTTCTTTACAATTTTCATAGAAAATGTTCGTTACTGTAAACAAATTAAGAGTTACCGTTTTGTATTTTAAGCTTATATTTTGCAACACTTATACAATATAAATACATATATTCAAAATATTGGACATTTACATGCGACTTTATCTCTCTGGCAATATATCGATTGCGCTCTAGAACATTAACTTAGCCATGAATATTTGAGTTTGATACGATACGCTTTGCGTTATCGTAATGGATCCATTTTTTTATCGCAAGTAATGATTCAAAATTATTTTCTTTTATATCATTTAAGCAGCATTTCGGACATCGTCAATTAAGTCTTCCCTGCTTTTGCATGAATCTTTCTGCTCGCGTTTTGAAGTTGCTTGAGTAATGATTTTGCAAGCTCTTGCTGAGCTTGACAAGAATCTCCATAGAGTAATACCTCCAGTTCTTGGTTTTCAAATTTTTTTAGCTGACCTTGGCGATTTTTTTCGTGTCGAAATCATTTTTTTTTTTAACACAAGCCACGTCTGGTACGTTGAAACCGTCGGAACACATTCACCAAAAGCTTCGCTGAGCAGTTGGTGGTCTCAAGTCTTAAGCTAACATAGCCTACGTAGTCTGACCTTAAAGCTAACATAAGATTAATTTGGATGAATCCTGCTCATTTTTAAAATGTTTCTACTTCATAACAATTTCATTCATCTATTTTTCACATTTGTATCGTTTTTGTGTTCTTTTACCAAATGAATGCTGAAAAGTAAAATTCACCGGTGTTTCATATTGTCTTGGCATTATTAACTTTTTAATAAAAATTTGTATTTGTATTTGAAAAATAAAGTATGTATAAAGTATTTTAACGAATTCGTAAATTTTCCGCATCGAATCGAAATAACCCCCCTGGCGTCTAAAAATATCCAAGCAGTGAGCCAGGTACGCCAGTTCTGTGATTTTAATAACCAGCGATTTTCAAATATCGCGTTTTGAAATTACTTGAGTAGCATTAAGCTAACGTCGTCTTAAGAATACGCTTAAAGCATAAATAGGACTACTTAAGACTATGCTTAAAGCTAACATAATGCTATCTTAAAACTACGCTTAAAGCTAACATAAAACATAACATAAGACCACTTTGGATGAATCCTGCTACTCGCGTTTTGAAATTACTTGAGTAGCCTTAAGTTAACGTAGTCTTAAAGCTAACTTAAGACTACGCTTAAAGCAAACTTGCAAACCTTAGACTAGTATATAAACAACTACGCCTAAAACTAACTGCAATAGAATTAAGAAACTTCCCTCTAAACAGCCCTTTACTGATGGCAACCCATTTTACACAGTAAATACAAAAATACAAAAAGAAACTTCTTTCCTTAAACGCCCTCATCTGAACAGAGAAAAATACACATGCTTGTCATGTTATGCCCATGACAAATGTCTAAACTATATCCCGCCATCATAACATGATGACGATAATAATGAAAACAACAGATGATGATAATAATAACGATGGCAATGAAGATGATGATGAGAAACGATAATTACGATGATATTCATACTACACTTATGTTCAAAAACTAAAAAAAACCGAAAAAAACCAAACATATTCAGTAGACCTTGTATAAATTTTGTCACTTCTTTCTCATGCTTCACAACAAAATATACGAAAAATTAAAAGAACTTAAATCCTGCAGAAAAAAAAACAAAGAACACAAACCATGCCATGCATCATTCTCATCATCATCATCATCATCATCATCATCCTTGTCGCAGTCATCGTCGTGTTCAACATTCTTGTGCTTTAGATCAAAAACCACTCATTAATTAAGTGTGTAATTCTTTTACGTGTTATACGAGGAGTAAATATGTCTGAAGCAAGGGTATATGTTGCAACTTGCACTGCTAGTTGCAACACAAGAAGAAAAAAAACACTGTGTGTATGTAAAATATTTAAATTTTTCCTTTGCCTTAAAAACCAACAGCAACAACAAAAACAAATATGGAACTTTCTTTTGATGTCTACTTAAAGAGTTGCTTGTTATGTTGCATCCACATGAGGGTGTTTGTTTTTTGTTTTTCTCTTTTGTAGACTTTTTTTGCTTTGCTTTCACATTGCTTCTACTTATTTCCACAATGATTAAATATGATTTAATGTGGTATAAATTTTATAAATTACAAGCAAGAAGAAAACAAACAACCAACTATGCATGCCACCGCAAAATGTCTGGCAAATAACAAGCGTAACGTTTTTTTTTTTTAGTTTATTTTTTTTATTTATATGAAAATAGATTAATAAGGAAATTTGTTAAAAAAAAGTGACTTGTTTTTTTTTTAATGCTGCTACTTTGGCATAATTAAAAATTTTTGAGGTTGTTTTTTTTTTTCTTTCTGGAAAGTGTTTCCACGAACTTGTACGAGTAATTGTGGTGAAGGAAGCTTTTATTTAACAGAAAAGTTTTTGAGTCAATCCACCGATAGTTGTATTTCTAAAAGGCTTGATTACTCTAAAAATTTCAGAGCATCTTAATTTGCAGCTTTAGAGAGATGTGTAAGTCAGCAGATAATTCGTATTGTAGCATAATAAGACTCACTCCTATACTTCGCGGGTGCAAATTGAAAACATTAAAGACGAGAAACTCAGTCCACAACTCCTGAATAGGAAACGGAAGGAAATTTTGAAGCAAATAGCTGTGTTAACTAGACTCGGTCTTTCTTTCAACAGTTACTGTTGCAGTTGTTCCTGGATTTGAAAGGATCAGCTTATTAAGATAAGAAATGACATGTCATGCCAAATCTTTGGAATCTTTCCCTTTAAGACACCCCATTGAACCGTGGACCAAATTATAGCTATCGCTGGAAAACTTAACATTCCTTCTACTTCTCTGCTTTTCTATTATACATGTTTAGTTCCCTAAAACGCAGCTATTCATATTTTTAATTTAAGAAGTTCAAAGCCAAAATTATGTGACAGTGGTGTTTTCCAAAATAATTTTCGAGCAGATTCGATTTTATTTATAATTTTTTTTTTTTAAATAAATTTATTTCCAAAACGACTGCTCGGATTAAAAAAAAATTAGTTCTACTTAAAGATAATTTTGTTGCAGAATTTAGATTTTTTCAATAAGCTACACAGTTTTCAAATTACGCGAAGATTTATTGCGCAACCTCCTTCATTTTTTTAAATAACGCTATATCTCGAAAACTAATGCTAACCGCGTACTGGATTTAGCTTTACTCACTAGTTGTTTGTCGGTAAAAAAAAGTGTTAAAATCGAGCACAGTGTAACTTGTTTTAAATTTAGTATAATGTCTAGCTTAAAGACTGAAAGGAATTCTGGTCTGATGTCGAGTTAAGTGCCCAGTTTTAGGTCTAGTCTATATTTAGTGAAATGTATAGTTTTATTTATTGTATAATGGCTAATCCTAGTTATTAGTCTGAAGAAATGTCTAAGTTTTAATATCGAATGTCTAGTGTCTAGTTTAATGTAAAGTCTAATGTCTAATCTAATAGCTGTTGTAATGTATAAATTAAGGTCTTGTCCAATGTCTAGTCTAATATCCTGTCTAAATTCTAGTATAAAGTCTAGTCTAAAGGTTAGTCTAAAGTCTAGGCTAAAGTCTAGTCTAAAGTCTAGTCTAAAGTTTAGTATAGTCTAAAATTTAGCCTAAAGTCTAGTTTAAAGTCTAGTCTTAAGTCTAGTCTAAAGTGTAGTCAAAACTCTAGGCTAAAGTCTAGTCTAAAGTTTAGTGTAAAGTCTAGTCTTAAGTCTAGTCTAATGTCTAGTCTAAAGTCTAGTTTAAAGTCTAGTCTGAAGTCTAGTCTAGTCCAAAGACTATTTAAATGAGTAGTTCAATGTCTACTCTAACGCCAGTTTAATGTCAGTCTAATGTCTAGCCTAATGTCTAGTCTGATATCCTGTCTAAAGTCTAGTGTAATGCCTACTCTGATCTAATGTCTAATGGTAATTCTAATTTCTAGTCTGATGTTTAGTGCTTAAAATAATTCATTAATTTAACAAACATAGCACTAACCCTCCATCATGCACGTGTATCTGGCGAGATCTTTTAAGAATTTAACTGTGATTTAAATAAATTTCTAGTACAGCTAGGTGTGGTAATCTGGTATGTGATGTAAATCGAAAACGAAAACGAAAACGAGTGAGTTTTAGAAGTTAATTTTTGCGTAATATTTCTGTATTGAAACGGTTTTATTCCACAAAATATAAAGATAATTTGCTATTACAGAGAATCTTAAAACAAAAATTTTAAAAATTTGATTACAAATACTTTAAAATGAACTTTAAAAACTCACTCGTTTTCGTATTCGATTTCCATCACATACCTGAATGTAATATTATCACTGAAATAGCTTTTTTTCATATAAATATATTAAAATACTGGCCAGATACATGCGCTACATACATATGTATGTGACTACCGAAACATGTGCATGACGGAGGGTTAAATGAATGCAGGAATTATAAATTATTTTAAATTGCCTATTAGCTTTATAGTTTTCCAAAGCACGCTCCAAATAAATCATAAAAACTAATCCATGAAAGCCCTATCAAAAATGTATATAGAAAAATAAAAAATAAAACTTTAGTAAACATTTTCCCAAATTATGAAAGCTGACATTTTAAACTGAAATTTTCCAATAAAATCTCATTTAGTTATAATCATGCATTAAAAAGTCATTAAAAAAAACTTTAAACAAAACATAAAATTAAAACATTTATAATTCTGTTTATAAATTAACACACATTAGTAATAATTTAATGCTTTGTTAGAAGAGACAGAGAGAGAGAGAGAGTGAAACAAATACAGCCAATTTGTAATAAATTTTAAAATGCATGAAAAACAAATGTAAAATGTAGGAAATTAAAAACGATAATTTTACATTATTTTATTGTTGTTACTGTTCGCTGAGGAACTCCATTTACAGGCTAAATACATACATACTCGTATGTATGTACAATTACATACTACATATATAGATTGCTGTTAAAGACTTTTGTACATGATTTGACAAGTATGAGTACATTGTATGACAGATGACAAGTGTTGTTGACAGCTGTGTGTATGAATGCATACATACATATATTATTTAGTTTTTAGTTTATGTTTATGACTATAGAGAATCTTAATTATATATTTATGTATGAAAATGTGTATGAGTATGTTTTTCATTTTCATAAATATGACATTTTCAAATACACGTTGCTCATACGTTCGTTCATACATTTAAATAACAATTTCCATAGAGAAAGATCAAAAGAATGTTTTAATAATGTCTGGTAAATAATGAATGAGTTTGAATGCTGTTGTTTCTGCAGTTGTTACAGTTGTTAAATTGAAGGTGATGAGAAGTGAACGAATAAAATATAGTTTTTAAATAGTTTAGTTTTTGTTTCTTAAACAAAACATCGTGCAAACAAACTCATTACACTGGCACGAGTTGAAGGAAATTGAAAGTAATAGGGAAATTCAGCTCACCAGAGTCATTAACATATTAGAATTTTAGCATTTGTGGCAGAAAATAATTCAAATAAAGTTTAAAATTTCATATTTTAAACAAAAATTTCCCCAATATTAAGCATTTTTTAATTATTAAGTTGTAAAAGAGTAAAATCATTAAAAAAAAAAAACTGGGACACACATTTATGTACATAATTCTTATCAAAGCACTTTGCACTTTTCTCTTTTTAGTGCACAAAGAAAAAAATCTACATTTTTATATAAATTCACAATTTCTTTTGTAATCCCTCAAGTTTTTATTTCTATTTTTGCCTTTGTATCCCTTAGATCTTCACCGAAAGACAAAAACATCAGCAAATAAATGAATAATAAAAAAAATAAACAGCCTCACAGTACTAGACTTGCAGCAGCATCAGTAGTAAAGAAGCTTTGCTACATTCTTAACTTCAGTTTCGTTTTGTTTGATGTCATTATGTCAAATTCTAAAGAATTTTCAATTCCTCATTCTCAGATCTACATAAAGACAAACATATTTTGTATTGTATTCTAACGTTCGTTCTCATACTCATACTCACAATCTCAATACAAGTATGTAGTACTTTTATTTTACTTATTGTTTGTTGCTTTGTGTTTTTTATTTCAAAAAATCTATTTTTATATTATTTAAATAATGTTGCTTAAGTTTTCTTAATAACAACAAAAACACAAACAATAGCAACATAAATACAAATCATCAACACTTAAATATATTGTGCGCGGTTCTTGTTAGAAAACCAAAAAAAAAAAACACAAACACATTTTTTTTTGTTTAGATATTTTTATAAAGTGTCAAACGAAATAAATTTAGCGTTAAATTAGTTTTTTTAAGTTGTTATTTTTAATATTTTCGTATAAAAAATTTCAACAAATAGTTTAGAGAAAATTTCAGTTGTGAAAATTTATGTTTGTATTTTAATTTGGGGGTTTTTAAATTCATAAACTTTTAATTAACATAATTTCAGTATATTAACCCCTTTGAGTTGTCTGAATAATAAAAATAATACACTCACACCAAATTAAAATTTAAATGTTTAAAAATGAAAATGGACAGCAGACAAATGTATGTGGTTTATAATGTTCTATACCCTGAATATTTGATTGGTAATCTGGCTATGACATCTGTGCGAAAACAAAACAATTCTTTAGCCTTTTTAATCTGTTTGTTTTTTTTTCCAAAAAAAAAATCACTAGAAAAGTTCAAACAAAAATATGCTGTGTCTAGACTGTACTTCACACTAGATATAAGACTAGACATTAAACCAGACATTACACTAAAAATTACTTTAGACATTTAACTTGACATAAATCTAGATTTTAGACTAGATATTAAACTAAACATTAAACAAGACACTAAACTATATATCAAACTAAACATTACGCTTGACATTAGACTGGACATTACACTACAACTCTAAATTAGACAAGTCATAAAACCATACATTACATTAAAGATTAATCTAGAGTCTAGATTAAGCGTTAGAGTACACATTAGACATTACACTGGACATTAGTCTATACATTAAACCAATTACACTACAACATCTAGACATTACACATTAAGTTATAAATAAGACTACACTTTAAACAATACTTTAGACTAGACTTTAAATCAGGCATTGCACTAAATATTAGTATAACATTACTCTAGACATTACACTGGACAATAAACTAGACATTGGAGTATATATTAATCTAGACATTTAACTAGACATTTAACTAGATATTAAACTAGATATTAAACTAGCCACCAGATATTAGACTTGACATTAAACTAGGTATTAGATTAGACACTATACTGTACATTAGACTAGACACTGGTCCAGATATTAATCTAGACATTAGAGTAGATATTGAATTAGAAATTAGAATAGACATTAAACTGGACATTGGACTAGATATAATTTAATCTAGACATTATGCTAGACATTAGTATTAGATTAGACACTATACTGTACATTAGACTAGACACATTAGAGTAGATATTGAACTAGAAATTAGAATAGACATTAAACTGGACATTGGACTAGATATAATTTAATCTATACATTATGCTAGACATTAAACTATCCTTTACACTACACTCGGTTAGACAAAACATTAAACAAAATACTAGACATTACACTGGACATTAGACTAGATAATAAACTAGACATTAAACTATATATTACACTGGGCATTACAGAAGACACTACCCTAGAGATTATACTAGTCATTAGACTAGAACAGTCAAGTGATTTTTGCACGATTTTTTTGCTATTGCTTGTCACTTTTAAGATCTAAAGATCTTTCATTTCCCAAAAGATCCCCCACATGTTTCCATTTCCTCAATTTTTTTTTTAAATATATCATGGCATTAATTAATCAGTTGATCCAAATACGGTTTCCAGTCTCTTCTTTCTTTGATTCTAAAACATCTTTGACATGCTACATTGTTTTGCTAAAATTTTATCAAAAGCTTTTATCAAAAGTTCTTCGAACTGAACAAACCTCTTTCGCGAGTAAGCCTCGATAGCTCCAGAAAACTTTACAAACGTCCAAGCTTTGCCATTTTGTTTAGCCTCAACATTTTTTTTTAGCTATTTTATTTCTTAGAGATCCCAAAAGTCTTGGATAGTTCTGCGTTTATGTGTTCATATTCCTATTTTATATAGACCAATTTTAAACGAAATCTAAAGTCTTACAATCGATTGTCAGGTGTTAAGGTACGGTCACACTTGGCAAATATTTACTCAAAAAAGCGTAACCACTTGTTTTAGCACAAATTTGTTTGACGTTGTTTACTCTTACAAGAGTTTTGCAAGATCAAACAGCATCAAATAGAATAAAACTAAATATTTGTTGTGTCTTGTCCTAAATAAACAAGTTCAAATATATTTTATTTAGTAATTAGGTCTTTTTCGGCAAATATTTGCTTCAGCGTCTTTTCTGATTTCAAATAATTCTACTATATTGTAAGAAATGGTGTAAAAATGATTTTACTTCCCAAAATATTTTACATACTACACAAATGTCAAAACAGAACTGACATTAGGGGTCAATCGCAAAATTTATAGCATTTTCTGATAGGAGGATTACTTTTGCGCCACCTTGTACATACATACATACATTAGAAGTACACAAATTTAAATAATCCATATAATCAAGATTGAAACGTTACTGTTCAAATTTTCCCTTTTCTACAACTCTCTACAAATGCTTCACTTAATAAGTAATCACTTTAAATAAATTTACTTGGACAACTTTTGTCATTTATTTCGAAATCATTTTAAATTAAAATTAATGAGAATTTATTATTTTTATTATCAAACACATCTAAGACAATAATTCATAAGAGATAACATGGAAATAACACGAATTTGTCGTATTTAAATTATCTGTGCTTTGGTGGGCTCTTTTCATTTCATATTTCCATAAAACATTTTAAAATGCTGGCGCCTGCATGAATGTGTTATATTAAGTTCAATTATGGAAAGCTACACCAAATAACAAAAGCAAAAAAAAAACGCATCTTTGAAACAGCTCAAAAGACTAAAACCACCCTTGAACACAATACGATGCTGTGTGCTCCGGTTTGGCTTGGTTTGGTTTTATTTTACTTATTTCAAAAATTTGTTTGCTATATAGAATATATTTATTTCTTTCATTCTTTCTTTTATGAAATTCAACACTTTTAATTAAAATTTCTATAACACTTTAGAAAAAAACTGCAAAAACTACAAAACAAATTGAAGCAAATACCATTTATTTATTATTTATACAACGTAAAGGAGTAGTTTTGTGAAAAGATCTTTGATTAATACAATAAGTAAACATTTTAAAATGTTGGCTAAAAGGTGGAAAATTGTTTGGTTATAGAGCAGGGATTGCAATTTCCTTGTGTGTTTGCTAAAAAGGAAAAATAGTTTTTATTTTATTATTTCCTTTTAATAAAAATGAAAGCAATGAATTTAAATTGTTTTTTTTTTTAAGGGAGATGGGGGGAAATTATGTCCAGATTTCAGCAACTATATTTAAAGTATTTCATTTCCTTTGATTACAAGTTGCTGATGTTGACTTGATTTTATTGTTTTGGCTTCTAATAAATGACTTCTTCATGGAGCATTTACATACAGATTGTTTTAAGAAAGTTAAAAGTTGATATAATGTTCAATTGAAGTGACAGAGAATTGAATTAGTTTTCGGATTTGTGAGTGTTCCAAAACCCTTTGTCAAGTTGTTGATGATGACTTGATTTTATTGTTCAGCTTTATTGATGCCTTTGGATTTATTGGAACTCGAGTTCTACCCACAATGCTCCTTTAAAGTAAGTGCCGTTTTCCCCTAAAATTGTTTGTGCTCCTCCTCCTTATTATCCTTCTTATTAAGACCACTTTTTGAGAAGTCTTCATTTTAATCATAAATGTAATACAACTCTATATTATGTTATTACGCTTCTTTCCAAAAATCCAAAATGTTTAAATTTATAACATAACAAGTCATCAAAGTCATTAAGTTTGTTAGTCGTATTTCAAATTTATGTCTTACTGTATGCCATGTTACAACTGGAAATCATCTAAACATCTAAAATACTTTATAACACTTTGCTACACTTGGAATCGCTTTCATGCACACACACACACACACACACACCAAATCCATACAAACCATTCATTCATATCAATTCATATGTTGGACTGGAATGGAGTACAAGTACTTAAATTTCTTTTTTCTTTGTACTCTAACATTTGAGCGCGCAAAACAGCAAAATAAAAAAAAGCAACAAAGACACAAAAACATGATCGTAGTGTGGCTGTACAAGCTGAAGGAGAAGGTATGCTAAGGGTAAGATATACGTTTTTGGATGGCAACACTTTATACTATGCAAATGTCGGCAAAGAGAACTTTAAATTAAGCTAAATTTTTTAAATTAAAACAAAACTATAAACTATATAACGACCCTCAAATTACGTTCAATAAAGACTACGTAAAGATCTTTTAAGTAAAGCTAAAATTGAACTACATAAAGACCATGATTGAAGCTAAAATTGAACTACGTAAAGATCATGATTGAAGCTAAAATTGAATTACATAAAGATCTTTAAGTAAAGCTAAAATTGAATTACATAAAGACCATGATTGAAGCTAAAATTGAATTACATAAAGACCATGATTGAAGCTAACATTAAACTACATAAATATCTTTAAGTAAAGCTAAAATTTAATTGCATAAAGACCATGATTGAAGCTAAAATTGAACTACATAAAGACCTATGATTGAAGCTAAAATTAAACTACATAAAAACAGGGTTCAGGGTTAAAAATACATCTGTATTATGGCCGCATTTGATGGGAACAATATTCTGTCCATATTATCTTCTATAGGCTGCTGTTACTGTGCTTTATCGTTACAGATAAAGCCGTGCCTAGGTTAGGAAATAGTCAAGATTGTTCCCCAAAAAAATCGGTATTCTTTCTTCATATCCCCCTTCCTAGATCAATATTGTTGTTAGTATTGTTAGGATCCCAAAATGTTTTGTTTCTCAGCATTTAGAGTCTTCCTTTACCTGTTTCCATGGCTATATTTTCTTGTTCCTTTTTGTGTTTGTTCTCTAAAACATCCTTCTACTTTGGCTTTCTAATAGTTCTGCCATAAAAAGAGAACTATCTGCAATCATAGCTTCCAGATTTGACGATTCATCGTCATTTTGACGATTTTTTATTTCAAAAATAGCAAACGACGATTTGACGATTTTTTCATTGAAAGTGACGGTTTTCTGAATTATTCAAATTTTCTATCATTTGTTTGTTTTATTAATGTTTTTGTTTCCAATTTCTCTCTTTCTTTGAGACAACAACTATTTTTCTCATTTAATATATCATAAATATTAAGAAGAACATGACATTTTTCAATAACAAACTAAGTAATAGTAGTGTTTTCTTAATTATTGACAATGGCTAAGTTTAAGTATAAAAATTCCAAATAATATTGAGTCAGAATAGTAGAAATTTTTTATTTATCTGTAAACATAAACAACAATTTTAAATGCTGAATTCCATAAACTAATTTTTTTAGAGGAAACAATTTCTGAATTTCAACGTGGAAATTCTACAAAAACTTCTCCTATTTTCACAAAACGCAACAGAATCTTCAGCCAAATAAATTTATTTTAAACCGAATAAACTAAATATTTTTGACATTGTAATTTAAGCTGAATTAATAATTAGCATATTTTATTAATTCAGCTTAAATTATTTCTTTATAAAATACTGTAAATCTTGTTTCACACTTTTCAGTTTTAGCTGACCTGTTTTTGTTTAATTCTCTTTTGAACTTGACATTTCATTTACACACGTCAATTCAATTTATACTTTTTTAATGCAAATCAACATGCATGAAAAAATAACAAAAGCAAATAAGAAAATTGACTAGTACCGTCTACTTTGTACGCCTTTTGTTCTCTTTTCCCTTCTCAACCAAAAATACTTGATTTAACGAGTCAGAATTGAAAAGTGTGAAAGCGGACTAAGATATTATAAAAATATTACACAGGTTGTGTTTAACATTATATTTTTTGTGATTTCTTATTTAAAAAGTTATAATGTATGTATTTTGATATGTATTGTACAAGAGACTATATAAACTTGAATTTTTATGATTTCGTTTAAATAAAAATTTTAAAATACTATTAGAAATCGTGACTTATTATTTTTCAGATTTTTTGATGAAAAATTCGAAATGACGATTTTTTCTTTTTTAATCGGGATTTTGACGATTTTTTCAAAATTCATTTGGCAGCCTTGTCTGCAATTGGAAAATCCGTATGAGGCTCCAACATTTTCAATCACCATTACATTCTTTCAAGATCACAGAAGGACTCAGTTAGCTTCACAGAGAAGAATCATATTTGACGTAGGAACGTTCAGTTTTTGTCATTTTGAAAATGTACAAAGTTGTTTTGACTCTTTAGAAAGTAGAAAATAAAAATCAACTGTAAGCTAATTTATCAAATCACATAAATAAATGATTGAGCAAAAACATCCACTGTTTGACATTATTTATTGATTTCAGCAAAGCTTTCGATACAGTTTCGCATTCTAGCCTTTTGGAAATCCTAAAAAGAAATATGAATAAAAAGCAATTGCTGACAATGGTTGAACCATAACCTAGAATTTAGAAACTACAGAATCGGCAACATTTTGAGCAATGACACATCTTCAAAGTGCAATGACGTTCCACAAGGCTCAAAACGATATGAAAAATATTCTAAAAAAGAGAGCTCAGTGTTTGCTTATGCGGATGGCACTGCAATTGTAATCTCTAATAAGAAATTAGAAGATGCAAACTGGGTCATGCAAAATGAGCTAAACAAAATAACAAAGTGATGCCGCGATAATGGCCTTGTCATCAATGCATCAAAAACAAAAATGTTACCCAACAAACCTCTACATCTCGCAAATATTGATATCAATATAAACAACAATTAATGTCTTCAAAATGGCAAGATATGTAATACAAATGCATTTAATACAGCAAAAAAAATCTGTTAAAACATGTAAATACCTTGGAGTGTACGTAGATGAAAATTTTAAATGGCTGACACATATAAACTACCTGGGAAAAAAGCTTAGACAAACTGACAAAACTTTTCAAGTTTTGAATCAAGCTGAATCATATATTAGACATGGTATCACTTTTTGAGCCAGTTCCATATATTGTAAAAGTTTACAGCAAACACAAAATCAAATTTTACAAATATTATTAAGAAATAACGAACACAACAAACAATCACTGTAATACGAATTAATCTGTGGTAATACAAAAAACAACAGAAATATCACCAACATAAACGAAAACACAAATCACAACAACACGAATATGTATTAATAACACAAATCTCAACACAAACCTCAAAAACACAAATCTTAGCAACATAAATCATAACACAAATTTCAACAACTCAACTGATTAACATAAATCTCAACAACACAAAATTTTACAATAAAAACGCAAACAACATTAACACCACAACAAATATTATGAACAACGTCAACAGCGCTTACATCAATTGGAACTGAACAAACTTGTTTTCGGAGTAAGACATAACAAAGATTTATTTGACCGAGAAATGTTTGTTTAGAAAACTTTGTCATTTGGTTTAGCTCCAGAACGAAGATGCATACGACCGAAAAACGTTCAAGTTATGTTTCTTTGTTTAGTTTTACCATTTACATACATTAACCATTACAGTTTTTATGAATCCCAGTAGGACTTAGGAGCTTTACAGAGAAGAACCATTTGATGTAGGAACGCTCACTTTTTGTCATTTTGAAACTTAACAATCTTGTTTTCGGAGTAAGACATAACAAAGATTCACTTGAACTAGAAACGTCCACGCTTTGTCATCTGGTTTAGCGCTATAACGAAGAACCATTTAACGTGGAAACTTTCATGTTTTGCCACTAGGTATAGCTGCAGAACGAAGACTCACTTGATGTAGAAACGTCCACGTTTTGTCATCTGGTTTAGCTCCAGAATGAAGATCCACTTGGCGTAGAAACGTTCACGCTTAGTCATTTTGTTTAACTCCAAAACGAAAGTGCATACGACTGAAATCGTTCACGTTTTTTTTTTCTTTGTTTAGCTTCACCATTTACAGTAACCATTACATTCCCACGACAGCCGGTTCTACGCACCGGAATGACCCGATATCACTCGGCCAAGGGCTGTCAACTCAGCAATTACTGCTGTTACAACAACAACAACAACAACACCATTACATTCTTTCAAGATCCCTATAGGACTCAAGTAGCTTCACAGGGAAGAACCATTTAACGTAGGAACGCTCACTTTTTGTCATTTTGGAACTTGTTTTCCAAGTAAGACATCACAAAGATCTATTTGACGTGGAACGTCCACGTTTTATCATTTGGTTTAGCTCCAAACCGAAGATTCATTTGACGTCCACGCTTTGTCATAAGACTTCGTTAGCTCCACAATTGGTGTAGGAACGTCCAATTCCTTAAGTTTTTTCAACTCTTATCCATTACAATCCTCTTTCATCTTATTTCCCCATTTGAAATCCAGGTCTCTTTTTTATCATACTTCCCCGGAACTCACTGGTTTCACCACACACTACTTGTGACACTTGTAACGCATAAAATAAATACAAAACATTTATTTGCATGCTGTATGTACATAAATACGTTTTACTTTAAGTTGAAGGAAGACGGCCAAAAAAAGAACAGAAAATATTGAATTTATTACGCATATAACACTATATAAAAACAACACAACAGCAATGTTCAGATTTGAAGATGTTCGAGAAAAGGAGTAGAAGAAAAAATACAGAATAATACACAAAATATTGAAATCAAATGATATGGGGAACTAACAAAAATTCAACAACTACCCTACACAAATACACAACTTGGAGATATTTAACTATAAATTAATTATTTTAAATACATGCAGCAATCGATGCTTAGGGAATGTTTGGAGATGTCATGAATAGCTATGGATTTATGCTGATTTTCAATTAGTCTAGCATTTGCAGAATAAAAGGCAATTTGGATCAATTTGGTTTGCAGGATTAGAAACAATAAACATTTAATAGTATTTAAGGTAACAGATTAGTTACAAAACTAAAGACAATTAATATCAATGATTGTCACTATACACCTAATTCTGTTTTTACACGGTCTTTTTTTACACAGTTTTGATATAACACGGTTTGAAAATAAACAAATTTTACATTTTACACGATTTTATTCCATTTAGCACGATTCAAAATCTTTTGGGCTTAAAATTGTTTGGTTAAGTTTAATTTTTCCGGAATGTTCATATCAAAAATTTAGGAGAATTCCCTTTTAGTGATTCAAGACAAATATCAAGATGCTTTCTAGTTGACAAAGATGTTTTGTTTTCCCTCAGATCTTTAGCCACGATCGATTTATCTTCTCATTGAGAGGTTGCTTAAGTTTGATATAAATATTTTAGAGCTTTCAAATGAAAATTATCCTGGATCATTTGGGTTCATTTAGATTCCATTTGAATCTATTCAAATGTATTTATTAATTTAATCTTTTCAATTTGCTTTCTAGTTTACAAAGATGTTTTGTTTCCCCTCAGATCTTTACCCACGATCGATTTATCTTCTCATTGACTGTGTTGCTTGAGTTTGATATAAATATTTTAGAGCTTTCATTTGAGTAAAATTATCCTGGATCATTTGGGTTCATTTAGTTTCCATTAATTTAATATTTTCAATTTGCTTTCTAGTTTACAAAGATGTTTTGTTTTCTCCTGAGATGTTGCCTGTTTTTTGATATACATAAATATATAAAGCTTTTGTTTAAACTCTTTTCCAGAATATTATTCAGATTTTGTCAGTGTTCCAGTCTTTTCAGTATCTTTTTTTTTTTTGGTATTTTTGTAGGCATCAAAAGCCTGTACATTTTCCAACATGCCTGCCAAACTGTAGTTTCGCATTAAAAAATGCAGAGACATTAATCTTTATTCACTGCAGGCATATATATTTAGTTCGTTATAAGTTCATTTTCAAATGGAAATATATGTTTGTTTGTAAGTATCAATGTACTATGTATGGCGTATATTACAAACTGAGGATCATTGATCTCTAGTGTAAGGGCAATTTTAGAAAACTACATTGCTTATCTTTCTTCTTTTAGCAACTAAAAAAACAGGGTAGGTGAAGGGGTTTTACTTAATACAAGTATATGACTTATAATGATGATATATAACAATATGTTAATAAAGATTATATTATGATTAAGTTTATTAAGACACTTCTAACACAAATATTATTTAAATTCTAGACTAAAGTAATTAATTTGTTATTTTCTTGGTTTAATTACAGATTTCTACAACTGCTGCAATGAGGTATTTGGTTCATGTAGGAGCTCTTGTGAAAATGTAAGTATATTTTAAAGAAAAACTTGATCATTGCATTGATATTCAAATTAAATCTGGTTCGTATGAAAGATAAATAATTATTTTATTATAAATTTGTTGGTGTGTTCAGTTTTAAACTGACATTAAAACTGATTAATGACAACAAACTACTTGGAAATTTGTAGCTGCTGTCTGGTATTAAGTCTTAGACCGTTCATTGCTGGTTTTAAAATGTTTGCAACGCCTTTTTAGCGCATGCAGAGCTGTTGTTCAACAGTTGGAAAAAAGACTTGTTGAAATTATTTGCTAGAAAATGAACTAGTTTTTTGAGATATTTTTTTCATTTTAGTTAATAGAGTTTATTTAAAAATAAATGACTAGGCTTTTATCATTTGATAGGATAACAGTTTACAATGACAATAACAACAATATAAATACAACAACACTAATTTTTAAAAGGATATCAATTCAGTTTGAATGTGGGAAACACACAAACACTCAAACTGAATTGGTTACATTGTGATATGGCTGCTTTAACAGTTTTTAGCATTGGCCATTTTGACGTTTCACAAATCTATTTATTATTATTATTATTATTATTATTAATTTACTGGCACAGGTTTTGTGAAGTTATGTGTATAAAAAAAAACTTGTTGCATTAAATTTCGTTGTTAAGAGTTTTAAAGCAATATGTCATTTCAGATTGACAGTTAATCAAGTGAGCTTGCATCAAGCTTACGTGTGTGGTTTATGGTTTTCAATGAAATATTATGCAAATTAAGAAAAATAAAAAGAAAAAAACGAAAATGTTATTAATGGGTTTTAATAAAAACTAAGAAAATATTGTTGTTTAATTGAAGGTTATAGCTTAAACTAAAGGATGGTATATTTAGACAAATATTTTGTTATTTATATCAGCGCAATTCACAATCTTGTGCAAATAGTATTGCATCATTGCATTTAAAATAAGGTTTCGCATATGTTTGATCTTGCTGTGCGTTTTGTTAGTGTAGAGCAAAAATATGCTAAATATTTTTGAAATGCAATGATGCAATACCATTTGCACAAGATTGTGAATTGCACTAATATAGGTATTTTTAAGGCACAATATTAGCTTCAATAGAAGTCATTTTAAAGCACTATTTTAAATTCAATCGTAAGTGTTTTTAAAACATAATTTTAGCTTCAAAAGTAGGTATTTTTAAAGCACAATTTTAGCTTTCGGATTTTATGTGAACATTACGAGTATCTATGAGTACTCGTATTTTTCCATTTAACTTTTGAAAATTTATTTCAATATTTTGTTGCTTTAAAATAAAATGCTGCCAGATTGTATTTTGTATTCTTTTGATATCATCATCCTCATTAAAATCCATTCATTTTATCAGCGTCTCCGTAACTCTCTCATCGTTTTTTGTTTTAAATAAAAAAAAACCCCATAATAATTTATGTGCTGTTATAATTATGTACTATATTTTACAACCAACTTTTTTCTTTTTATTTTGCTTTACATTTATTTTTATTTTATAAATAAAATAAAACTGTCCCCTTAATAGTACCTTCTGGCACAAAAAAAGATGTCGAACAAAAATAACAAAAAAAAAAAAAAAAAGCATACAAAAAACTGAAGCTGTGAAAAAACATTAAAAACGTGACGCTCCATTAAGTGTCAACTGTCAAAAGCGGCATACATATAAACACATGTTGTGTTCAGCAATGAAATTGAGGTCATTATAAAATCAAATACATAATTGAAGAAAATTTAACGAAACAGCATAATAAAGTTCTTTAAATGTGCAACAATTTCATTGAGTTTAAAAATGTACAATAAAGGGACAAACAAAAACTGAATAAAAAGTATTTACAAATTGGATTTGGTTACTGCAGACACAGGGAGTTACTATGTGACATTTAATTAAATTAAACAAACATTAAATGAATACAACAATTTTTCAACGAGCTCAAATTACAACTTTAATAACGAGTTTAATGCACAACTTTACGAAATTAGGAATATTCAAGAGTTTGTTTTATTTCAGCAATATTTGAATTGTTAACTGCATTTTGATAATTTTTTCGAACATACTCTAAAATGCTTTCGTTTTATAAAAATACAATAGTTTGTACAAATTTTTATTATTTTCCTCAGTTACGAACATTCAAAATTAAATATAAAAATATTTCTAAGATCGATATGAAGTTTTTTCAATCAATTTCGAAAATTTTGTTTTATTTAAATAAAAAAAATTATTTTAATAATATATGTATTCCAATTTTGACAATTTTCATTCAAGTTTGAAATTCGAATTTAGTTTCGAATTTTGGAATATTCCAAAATCAAAACTAAAATGCTTGCGTTTTATAAAAATTTTATAGTTTATATAAAATTCAAAATTAAAAATTAATATTTTGCGTAGTTCGAAATGAAATATTTTCAAACAATATCGAAAATTGTATCACTTAGTGAAATTGGAATTTAATTTTGAATTAATTGTTAAAATAACATCTACAATGATTTAATTGCATAAAAATACATTGTTTTGTAAAAATTGTTATTATTTCCCTTATTTTAGAACATTCGAAATTATAATTTCAGATTTTTCGAAGTTCAAAATGAAGTATTTCAGACTAATTCGAAATTTTATTCACATTTAAAAAAAATTTCATCGTATATTCCACTTTTAACAATTTTCATTCCAGTTCGAAAATTCGAATTTAATTTTGAAATTTTCGAACATGTAAAAATAACATCTATAACGATTGAATTGCATAAAAATACATTAGTTTGCAAAAATTGTAGCACTTTCGAAATTATAATTTGAGATTTTTCCAATTTCAAATGAAGTATTATCAAACAATTTGTATCACATTTAAATAAAATTTGAATCATGTATTCCAATTTTGACAATTTCCATTCAAGTTCAAAAATTCGAAATTAATTTCGAAATCTAGAATGATTCCATTTCATAAAAATGCAATATTTTGTACACATTTTTATTATTTCCCTCAGTTAAGCACTTTTGAATTTAGAATTTGGGTTGTTACGATATTCGTAACAATTTCGAAATTAGAATTTGAAATTTTTCGGTATTCGAATTTAAGAATTTTTAAACAAATTTTTAATTATTGTTTCTATTTAAATACAAATTTGATGATATACATATTGCAATTTTCACTATTTTTAGGCATGTTCGAAAAATCAAACTTAATTTCAAAATTTTCTTTGTTTTAGATTTAAATACATTTAAAACGCCTTTTACAATTATGATATTTTCAAGCCACTCGAACTTCATTTACGAACTTGTTGGAATATGTATATAATATTGCATTTTTAATCACATTTAAATTGTTTAAACAATCATAATTATTTTCTCAAGTTCAAATTTTAAAATACAAAATTTCTTAATTTTCAATTTTATTGTCTAAACAAAACAAACATTTTAAAGTCCTTTAGTTGTGTTAAGCTGTTGACAAGACTTTAACATAAGTTAGCACAAACAGATCTCTTTTTACTTCCTTCCAAATATAAAAAAATGTTTTTATCTTAAAAAAACAATTTCCTAAATTAAAAAAAAAAACACCTAAAGCAATGTTTCAGAACACTCCCCTGCAAACTTACTACAAAGAAGAAAAAAAACAGAAACAAACAGCCAAATGAAAAAGACACCCAGAGATTTATGTTTAAATTAAATCTTAAAGTCTACCTGCTGTGCGCATGCGCATAGAAATATTTTGCGTAAAATAAGTTCCTGTTGTTAAGACTTAAAAGCTCGGAGTGTCAGTCAGAAAAAAAGACTCAGATAGAAAGAAGTACCAAGCACGCACGTTTTGCATATAGTACAAGTACAATATATAAGCATGCAAGTATGAATCTGTGCAAATACCCAACATGTCAATGTCAGTTTAACTAAATACAAACAACAATAACAAATTGTGCATGAATATTAAAGCCAGCAAGTGGTAAGCAAAACCAGCCAACTCCTTTAAAATGTTGTCAATTGAAAAAGAAAAGACCAGCAAGCAACAAAGGCAGAAGGAGCAGTGAGCAGAACAAGTTTTCTTTGTTGTTGTTTAAAATTCATTGTATTCTCTAGATAATGTTTCTGTTGTATGTCGTTATTATTGCTGTGTGGCAAATTCGTAATAAAAATAAACATTTTATCAAGTTAATTGCTTTTGAAGTCGTACAACCTTAAGGCAATATCAACATTTTCAAAGCAAAATGCAAATATCATAACAGAAAACTTACAAGGATTTCAATTTCCTTTTGCATTTTAGAAGAGGGAGCAGCAGCAGCAGGCGCAGAGTAGAGTAGAAAAATAGCTTGGCTACAGATACAAATGGCTTATTTGGAAATTATGCAAAGGAAAGACAAATCTTGCATATTCTACAATATTCGTACTTGCATTGCAACACATGAAAACAAAGTTATTCAAAGTGGGTGTCAAAGCGTATGTGCAATAATATTTATTGTTTAGTGCAAGTGTTTGCTACAAAAAACGACGTGGATTAATTATTTTTTAATTCGAAATAAATTTATCAACTATTTATTAAATTTTGTCTTAAAGATTAGGAAGATTTTTAATAAATTACAGCGAATTTTTTTAACTCTACATAAAAAAAAACAGAGATTTTTGTAAGACTTCGTTGTGCAAAAATTAAATATGAACTTAATTTAAAAATTGTCAGGTCATACAGCAATTCTGGGATATCTAACAATCCTGCGAATATTAACATTTGCATAACCTCGCCCGTCCTAGACAACGTTTAATAGTAGAGTTATGCCCGGTCGTTCATTTCAGTGACCGGTCATTTTCGTTCATTTATCCGAGACTGATTCGTTCATTCAATTCGTTCAATCGTTCACTTTGAACGAATGAATACAACACTTATTGAATGTGATTTTTTTCTTGTCTTTTGATAAACAGCAGCTGAACGAAATTGATCCGTACACTATTGAACGAAAACCGTTCAGTTAAATGACCGGCTCATTCCGTTTAATGAAGTGATCCGTTCATTTTAACCCGTTCGTTCATGAACGACACAGCTCTATTTAATAGGGGGCTCGTTTGAGATCTATACAGGCTGAAATTTCAACTATTAAGGGAACAATGGCTGAAGAACTACAGAATACGCGATGAGATTATCCGGATATGTGCCGGCAGTAAACCTTAAATCTCTCTCTGGTGTCTACGGTACATATAGATTGGTATATGAATGCCGGGTATCGTGACATTCTACCCATTGCTGGGTCATACTGATTACCTGGCAACAATGTTGAGGACTAACAGACTAAAACTGGTTCTAGTCTACAATGTGCACTAATGTGCTACTTTGGGAACTGCTAAAACCAGCTGGACTACTTTGGCTACATGCTCGATGTCAAAGCATAAATGGTCACTATACGACTTTCTAACTATGATTGGCCACTCGAGGGATCAGTTACGTATTTTGCTAGATAGAGCACACTTTAATATGCTCGCATTTCAGGAGATTGACTTAACGAGTTCTAAAGAAGTGTTGAATGTAAAAAGGATAAAGTGGAAAAACTGCTCTGTTATTTCTCAACTCTATCGGCGATATGAACTGCAATATCAGGCAGTATGACCATATCTGATCAATGATGTTATCAGGAAGATAGATTTGTGCTTCGTTGATTTTGGCAACGAACCAGATCCTTATTGGGAGACCGGTCTATGATCGTTTTATGGTATCACAACGGAATCAGTTTTTGAATCAAAAGTAAACTTGCTATTGCAGGCTGCCTTTATAAAATAAGATAATCCCGTTTTAATTTGATTGTAAGGGAAAATAATTCATCACTTATCGTTTTATTTAGGGTGTTTTTTAGATGTATACCCTCTTATTCATAAACGATTATTAAATTTAACAAACGTTTATTAAGACAGATTTGCATATAAAAATTTGCTTAATAAACGTTTGTTAAATTTAATAATCGTTTATGAATAAGGGGGATAGACTTTCAGTTTGAAAGAAAATTTTTAAATTGCATATTTTTAATTAAAATCGTGGAAAAATGTTACAAGCTTTAGCTTAAATAAAAAGAAAACATATTGGCGCATATTCAGAAATCGTAACTAAAGTCGAAACTTATTAAACAGAAACTAAAAAGTAGTTCACAAATAGTTAAATATTTTATTAGCAAATCATAACTAACTTAGCAACTGATTTCAGCTGTTAAAAGAAATACAACACTGCATTTAGTAGATTTTTGTTAACGAAAAACACATCTCTAGTTTGTTTTCTTTTTTTTGTGATTTTTTTTTGGTCAAAATGGACACAATTAGCAAAGAAAATAAGCTAAGTTTATTATTATTGTTAAAAAAAAATATGTATTTATTGTTATGTGTATTTTAGAGAGACTTAAATTGGTCGCCAGATGAAAAACTACATTTAAAGAATTGGTGGCCAAATATGTTAACATCATCGACAACAAGAAATAAGATCAATCAGCTGTCCTTTAAATGTATTTGTTAGTTGGCATTTACCCATAATTAAGTTGTAACTTTTCGTGCTGAAAGTAATCAACTAAGAATAACTTAAGTTGGTACTTAAAAGAGTTTAAACTTAGATATCATTTCTGAATATGCGCCATTAAATTTAAATTGTGCATCATTTCATTTTGTGTTAAAAGTGCAGTTTCAATAAAAAGAAGCCAGATCGCTTCAGTATACACTAGCGGTTTGAAATCGCCAAATTTCTAGCGTTTTCGTTTGTCAGAACACCTCTTTGACGTGTTAAAATCGAAAACGCCAATTTTAAGCGTTTTGCGTTTTTTTTTTCAGAACATGGGCGATAGTTGAGGTTCTATGCCGTTAATGTGGCTAATTACCTCATCCTTTAGCTCTTGAATTGCTGCTGGCTTATCTTTCAAATAACATTAAAGAAAGAAGTCCAACGGTGTCAAAACACATGATCACCTGGTTTGCTCAAATTGTTGCTCGATTTTTCCGATTTTACGCACATTTGAACGTTTAAATTGACCGAAATAGTTACGGAGTGCACGATATGCATTTTGATTTGAACGGCCATTTTCATAATAAGCCTGAATAACGTTATTATTTGGTTCAAATTGAGAAATGACAAATGAAATGCAGAAAAAAATTTGACGTTTAGGTGTGGTTCACATTCAACATCAGCCCTTCAAATTTAATCACCCTTTATATGGGAATTGAATTTCAATCAAAGTATAAAACATTCAAAGTTTAGAATTTTCCTTAAAAGAACTTTTAGTTAATTCTTAATTTGTTTGCCCATTAGGTGCTTGTTATAACAAACAATAAGTTTATGTATTTTTTTAAGAATTTTCTTAACTATTTTTGTCAATAAAATTTTGCCCATGTTCTTTTCTTAACCATTCTTATATTACTTTAGGAAAAAATTTTACGAATACATTTGTTGTTAGAGATTTGAAATGTTGAAAATCATGTTTGAGCATTTGGTTTTTATTTATTTAACCTATAAATGTCAGTTACTAGCTTACCGTTAAAACGTTAAAAACAGTTTTTATTTTATATTTGCAAAAACAACAACAGCAAAAATTTTATGAGCGGACATGCTTACGACGACTGTACATATGGGTGTGATGCAAATCGTAAATAAATGAAATATGGCAAACAAATTAATACCAAGAGGAATTTGAACAAAAGCGGTTTAAAAATATAAAAAAAATGCAATTTCAATTTGTAATTTAAAGCCATATTTTTGCTATTTTTAAGAGTTTTAAAAATATCAATAGGTTTCTAAACAAATGTATGTGCTGTAAATAGGATATACCCCAATAAAAAAGCTGACTGTTAATATTATTTCCCCTACTTCAATTAAATGTTATACGATCTCTTTGGCACTTATAGAACACAAGAAAAAAAAACCGTAAATTTTCACACCTTGTGATTGATAAACAACAATAACACTAACGGGGCATGTATTGATTCACACTTGGCAAGGTGAGAGAGTGTACAATGAAATCTGCACATCTTTTGGATATTAAACGTTTTTCAAAAACGCCCACATATGTACATTAAAGGAAATGCTAGCTCTTAGCTTGATCTCAAACTCAAACACACACACACTTGTTATAGGCAACATCATGCAGACATTGTGTTTTTATTGAGGTTGTTGTTATCTCACCAAAATGATCTTCCAATAATAACAACAAGAAGAAAAAACACAATGACAATTAAAATACGGGATCATGTTACACATAGTGAGAGAGAAACGCACTCAAACAAGGACACAGATACTCATACACCTGGGATGAAAGGGCAGGGAACAATTGTACATTTTTATAGAACAATTTAAAAATTTTCATTTAAATTTTCTATAAAAAAAAGATCCGTATTTAAGTCCCTTTAAAATAACACGACAAACCATCTTAAACTTGGATTTCACATAATCGATATTTGTAAAAATCACATTAGGAAAGTTCCTTTTCAAAAACTGTAAAAGTACTTTTTCATTTTCTTTGGCACCATTTTCAACTTCCCTTTCTCTCAACCCTGACTCACACAATTGAAAAACAATAAAACTTATTTCTTTTTGTTTCTAAACGAAAACCTGCTGTGTCTTCTTGAAAAGACATGTTAAATAAAACAAGATCGTTTAAAGGCAGCATAAATACAATAAATATAAATCCTTTAAAATCTCAAAAAAAAAAAAACATGGAAATAAGATATTTTTTTTGGTGTTTTAGTTCTTTTTCATTCAATGTTTTATTGTAACATGTTAAAGATCAGCAATCAAGATCTCTGATCGCAACAATATTGTAAAAATATATATGCAGTGTGTAGTTTATTATCAAATGGAACGTAATGGAAAACAAAGAAATAGATGGGATGTATTTTAAAATTAAAATGCATTGGAGCAGGCCGATTCATTTCTTGTTCTACTCTTAATATGGAGGAAAATGGATTGAAAATAATGTAACACAGAGCAGCCTGGGCAACCTGAAGCGTTGACTCTCCTTGCTCTACCATAGGTTCAGATTGCTCTCAACTAAGTTTAACGTTGAAATCTTTCCACAACGAATATCTGCTGGGTCTTAAGACCCTAGTAGAGTTTTGTCATACAGTTTAAATTATTTGTCGTGACGGAATATTGAATATGTTTTTAATAGTGCATGTTTACCACAACTATTCCAACATTTTTAAACATTTTTTTTTAAATATTATGGTCACTGTAATTATTATTATGATTGCGGTAACCATAATATGGTTAAGTTAACATTCACATGATTATGGTAATCATATATATGATTATAGCAATTATGTAATGTTTATGGTCATCAGTTTTATGATGAAAGATTATACCATATTATGTTGTTCTCTATCATAAACAAGGAACAACAAATTTTGATAACTGGATTCATCATAAACATGATTGCCACAAATATAGTTACTACAATCATATATATGATGATCAGATGATTACTAGAGTCATATATGGTTATTATTATGGTTACCGCAATCATAAAAAATAATAACATTGTTGAAAAACTTGTAAAAATGTTGACATTATTGTGGTAAACATGTACAACTATATTTTTCCCCTGTGTGTAAGAACATTAATCCTACTAATTGGCCATTCCTGAATAATTTCTAGAGCTATGACATTGGTTGTATTAACTTGACGGTTTTTTTGACTTTAAAAAGACATAAGTCCAAAAACAGTACTCAAACCTTTAATTCTGCTTAGCCATTCCTAGAATCAGTTTTATTGTAGGCTTTTACGAACTAATTTCTTGACTCTGTATATTTTTGGCATCTCTCAACTTAGCTTATCTCTATGTTCTTAAAAGCATTGTTGCATTCTTAAAAGAGTTTTAATATATTTCGTCTATATTTGAACATTGCGTTGGGCTTACAGAATTAGTTGAGGTATTTATGGAGCATTTATATATTACTACTTGGCAGTTAATTAAGAGAATTTGTTGAACTCTCTGAGCTTCAATATGCAGTTTATTCGCTGTAACATTATACGAGTTCTGACATCTCGCGACTAAGGAAAAATGTTGGGAAAGAGTTTAGAACTTTCAATTTCAAGGTAATTAGGATCCAACTCGGCTACGATTTAAATTAATTTGTTCGATTCGTTCTTCTTTCGAAAGTTCTTGCCAGAATTAACCATTTATACATTTTTCATACGATTAAGCTGATAAGTGTTGTGAATCGTAATCGCAGTTTACAACATACAACATACAACATAAAAATACTTAAGCTATGTGTCCACGATGGTCAGATATTACAACGTTGTCATATCTACCAATGTGCTATCAATGTACTCACATTGAAAAATTTTTAGCAAAAGGTAAATTGTCAGTTTACACGACTGTAAGAAAACTAACAACTTCATTTGCACACAATTGTCACACAATGAATTTATCTGTCAACCGAAATTGTCAGTTTACACGGTTGTCAGATTGTTGTGTGGCATTGTCAAATTCGTTTTGCAGCTCTGTGTGTGTGTTTAAAAATGTTATTAATGCACACTTTAATTTAATTCTTTAATTTTCTTCCACTTTTTTTTAAAATTGTATCAATGCACACTTGTTTGTTTATTATTTATGTATATACAGAGTTGCATTAAGAAATAATTTCTATGACAATGCTGCCATTGGCAGATGCATAAACTTTGCACATATGACAATGAAAAGTGTTTGTCAATTTTCTTAAAACAATGACAAAATTGTGTGTTTACACGATTGTTAGATGTCTGACAATATTTTTGTCTTCCAATGTACTGAAAATGCTTTTTCGTACAACGTTAAGTTAACGCAGTTGTTAGACATTTTCTGAACATTTTTCGGACAACGTTGTAATATCTGACGGTCATGGGCACATAGTTTTAGTGTTGCGAATTGGTAATCGAGGCCTTAATTTGTTCACAGTTCGCAATTTTGCGAATTTTTACTTAACATCATATTTTTCTCTGAATTTACAAGTGAGACTCGGATTTTTCAGGAGCGGAATTGTGCTGGGAAAAGTAAAGGACATTAACTGCATTTTTATTTAACAGCACATTTTCCTTGTTGAGTTGGCAATATTTTGCAGAGTGAGACTCGTAATCTTACGGTGCAAGGAATCAATTTCTAATTTAGGCGTCAACTTAAATTAATTTATATTTAATAACACACTGTTTTCGTTGAATAAAAAATATTTGGCCGTATACAGTTGAGTAAGATCCAAAACTCGATTATGACTTTTCCTTTTGACAAAATTTAGCCGAGTGAGACCCAGCTTATTGCGGAGTGAAGAATACTAATTTGTTTACAGTTCGAAATTTATGAATTTTTAGCTGAATCCGGTGTGCTTCGCTACCCCCTTTTGAGGTAAAGTTTTTAATAAACGTTGTAAAAAAGAAGGTGCAGAAGTCTGCATGGTTGAAAAATATTATCTTGTAATAATTAGTCCTGAGTCAAAGCTGCACGCTGTCAAAATTTAAGATCGGTTAACAGGTCCAGCTTCCAATATATCGCAATCAAAGGGGCGTGCTCCTCCCACTTTTTATTTGGTACGTACGTATGCCAATACCATATATAGCAAATACCGCCGCTGTTGGTCAAAAAAATCCCAATATATGACGATTTTAAATTTTGGGTTATATAGGCGAGGCCACGCCCCTTTGTTTACTCACGACTATGTAGCAAATAGCATCGACGTGGGTAAAAAAAATGCCCAAAATATGGCGATTTAATTTTTTTGTTATATGGGCGGGCATAGCACCGCCACTCTCAACTTTATGTAGTGAAGAATTTATTATTTCGTAAGAATATCCTATTGTGAAAATTTAATGACGATTGACCCAGTAGTTAAGACTATATTACAATTTTAAATTGTTCTAAAAAGGGGCATGGTCCCACCCACTTTTCTTCTGGTATTCCTAATTATGCCAATACCATATGTACCAATTATCATCGACATACATATGTAGGTTAAAAAATTAGAAAATATGGCTATTTAAATTTTTGGCCACTCCCATTTGTCCAATCAAAACTTCATATAGCCTATTATTCCTTCCAAAGTCACAGTAACATGCTGTGAAAATTTCAGTTAGATTGGTCCAAGGGTTTGGCCTTCTATTAAGCACAAACATACAGACAGACATTCAATTTATATATATAGATAACATATTTCTCATTGAGTTGACTATATTAAGCGCAGTGATACTCAGAACGCTCCGGAGCGAAGATCCAGTTGTGCAAGATAATTCGGTTATGTCTTAAATAAATTTCTATTTAACCTCATATTACAGTGTGATAAACACTGTGTTCTAGTTAGATAAAATAGCATATTTCGTCATGTTACCCCTTTATTATCTAAACAATCAAGTTTTTGAATTGAATCTTTTTTGCCTCAACTTTGATAAAAATCTCATAAAAAGCAATTATGTCTTTAAACGCCTCCTAGATTAAACATGTTTTTTTTTCTTACATTAACAACAAAATATTATACATGCAATAATTTACATTTATGCAATTTTTTGTCACATAAATTTCCATAGATTTTTAATTTTCCTTCACTCTTTCTCTACAAACTCTGTGATGTTAAATTACAGTCACAGCAAACAGGCGTTTTCCAGTTGATTGTTCATAACTAAAGGCTAAATGTAGAAAGAAAATGTATGCCAAATAGGAAAAAATGTGTTTCCAAATGATACCACCTTAATTTCCCACACAGTGATTGCATTTACTCTGTGTGTGTGAGTATATTTTTGAATACTAAGTTTTAAAAACGTGTGATTCGATTTCCTTTTTGTACATACAGAAACTGTCAGAGATTAAAAATATGAAATAGTTGGCAATTTAATTTCTATACAGGTTTGTTGCCTGTAAAAATATTAATACAAGTATTAATTTTCATAGCCTAATTGTGGTAATCTTGAATGCAAAAATGTTTCTTATCTTTTTCTCATCCGCCTAATATTTTCAGTTTGTTTATTGTCATCCATTAAGTGCTTAAATGATTTTTGCCAACAAATTCAAATAAAATAAAAAAAAATATGCAAAAAAAGAATTAATTTACCACAAGAAAAAAAGAAACATTTGCCAACGATTTTTACTTTGTGTATAAACGAAACTTGTTTGCCTTCCAACTTGTAGGTTTATATTTGTTTAGCTGTAATTAATAAAGACATTTTAAGTTCATTAAGTATAACAAACAACTGATGTGGAAACTGGAATGATTTAGATAAGAATATTTAATTTGGCATTGCTCAAATGCGATTTAGTTGAAAGTTTGTTGTTTCTGTGTGTGCAAAACTCGTTTAGAAAATGGGGCGGCGGTTTTACGTCTAAAATAAAATTGTGAAACTATAAAGGATAACATGCTGTATTTCAGCAAAAGCATAAATATTTTATTAAATTCAGCTACT
This sequence comes from Bellardia pandia, assembly GCA_916048285.2. Taxonomy (NCBI): domain Eukaryota; kingdom Metazoa; phylum Arthropoda; class Insecta; order Diptera; family Calliphoridae; genus Bellardia; species Bellardia pandia. The sequence goes on along the minus strand of OU696531.1, from coordinate 90,886,388 downwards.
AGTTTTCAAAATGAAAGTAAAAAATAAAAACATTTCAAAGTTGGCAATTTAACAAAAACTAAGAGATGTTTTTTGCCAAATTTAGTTTGAATCAAATTTAGTGTTTGTCAAAGGAATAGCTACTTAAAATACTCATTTTACTCCATTAATATAAATGGCTAAAGTAGGTAAAGGTAAGGGAAATAAAACAAATGCTATAAACTCTAATATTAAATCCATCAAGATAAGTTGACTCGTTTGGAAATCTAAGGAAGAATACGAAAATAAGAAGAATAAGGAAGAATACGAAAATTCGAAAAACGTCTTAAGCTATGTGTCCACGATGGTCAGATATTACAACGTTGTCATATCTACCAATGTGCTATCAATGTACAGTTTACACGACTGTAAGAAAACTAACAATTTCATTTGCACACAATTGTCACACAATGAATTTATCTGTCAACCGAAATTGTCAGTTTACACGGTTGTCAGATTGTTGTGTGGCATTGTCAAATTCGTTTTGCAGCTCTGTGTGTGTGTTTAAAAATGTTATTAATGCACACTTTAATTATATTCTTTAATTTTCTTCCACTTTTTTTAAAAATTGTATCAATGCACACTTGTTTGTTTATTATTTATGTATGTATATACAGAGTTGCATTTAGAAATAATTTCTATGACAATGCTGCCATTGGCAAATGCATAAACTTTGCACATATGACAATGAAAAGTGTTTGTCAAATGTTTACATGATTGATAGATGTCTGAAAATATTTTTGTCTTCTAATGTACTGAAAATGCTTTTTCTTACAACGTTGGAAGACAAAAATTTTAAGTTTACACGGTTGTTAGACATTTTCTGCACATTTTTCGGACAACGTTGTAATATCTCACCATCGTGGACACATAGCTTTAGTCACATCTTAAGATCATTGATTAACACAATGTAAGTAGTGTAATGCCGAATGGACTAGGCGTTAGTGTGCCGGACTATCAGTCAGAGGGTTGCGGGTTCGATTCCCGCCAAAGACTCTGGGTGTTTTCTGCAGACAAGCCAAAAGCTTCGCAGTTTGTGTTTGTTAAAAAAAAAATCTTGATATGACTAAATCAGTTTGAAGCTAATGATACGGTCACACTTATTTGCTGAAAAAGAAAAAGAAATAACCACTAAATAAAATATTTTTGAACTCGTTTATTTATGTAAAAAAAACTTTGTTTTTTTTTAGGCAAGACACAACAAATATTTAGTCTTATTTTATTTGATGCTATTTGATCTTGCAAAACTCTTGTAAGAGTAAAAAACGTCAAACAAATTTGTGCTAAAACAAGTGGTTACGCTTTTTTGAGTAAATATTTGCCATGTGTGAGCATAGCCAAAGCTAACAAAAGAAGCTGACTTGAGGAAGCTGTTAATAGATACAAGGACAGATAAATAGCGCACCAATATTCTTTGAAATTCCAAACGTATTATATTGAAAATGAACTGTTAAGCTATGTATAGACGGTTGTCAGGTCATACAATGTTGTTAGATTTAGCAATGTACTGACATTGAAAAATTGTTAGCAAAAGGTAAATTGTCAATGCTTTTTCTTATAACGTTGAAAGACAAAAAGTTTAAGTGCACATGGTTGTTAGACATTTTCTGAACATTTTTCGGACAACTTTGTAAGATCTGACAATCGTCTATACAAAGCTTTAGTAACATGGAATTATATGCTATTAGTTTGCTCCACTCTGTTTTCTCCAAAAATTCATTGGAAAAGTCCTGTTAACTTTTACACGTTCATTATTTTGTTAAAAATTATGTTTTTTTGTTTGGACAATGAAATACAGTGCGCTATATTTCGATTTTAAACAAAACTAGTTGCTGCTAATTTCGGTTGTAAATTCTTGTGTAACTTAAGAAAATTATTGTTTATCATTAATTTTGTCAATCAAAACCGGAGAGGACTCACTTGAGAAAAAAACGTTTATTTGGGAACTTCACCAAAAGGGTACAAAACAAAATAAATAATTGCATGTTCTAGAAAGATGTCATAAAATGTGTATCAGTTTTACTTAATGTAAATAAGGATTGGAAGAAGCCACCGCGAAAGGTAATAGCGCAATTCACAATCTTGTGCAAATGGTATTGCATTTGCAAAACGGTTTACCATATTTTTGCTCTACACTAACAAAATACACAGCAAGAGCAAAAACATGCAAATGCAATACCATTTGCACAAGATTGTGAATTGCACTAATAGTACGTGAGGATAAAGCAATAAGTTAAAAAAAAGTCATCGAGAACATTAATGAGTGAAATGAATGAGGAATTTGGATTAAATGTTTCCAGTAGACTTGTACGAAGACGCCTCAATGAAAAACAGCTTTATGGTTTATTAGTAAAAAAAAAACTGATTCTGTCAAAAAGTAATATAAAGGCACGACTGCTTTTAGTTTGTCTTTTGGTTTTTAGAACAAGGCCATCAAATTCTGGAAAAGAGTGATTTTCAATGATGAAACCAAAATAAATCTGATTGGTCCTTACGGAAAAACGTTTGTACATCGAGAAACCAAGAATTTAATACCCGTTACACTACTAAAACAGTAAAAAGCGCTATTTCTCTGTCGATAGATGTAAAACCCAATTACAATGAAAAGCCGGAAATGTCTTCACAGGTTCTTGAAGAACAATGAATGAGATAAACTTCGAAGGACCTAATCGACCCGATTCAAGCTGTACAGAAAGTTGTTGGTATCGAATCTATCAAACTGATTGATAAAATGTGGAAACTCTTGAAATGATATAGATAAGGCATGCTAAATTATGGACCTTCAAAAGTACCTACATATAAACTCTTTAAACTAACTTTATCTTAGTCAATGAATTAATAAAACGTATTCAATGAATGTGGAAGCCTGGAAAGTCTCCACAGATTCTTGAAAATCAATGAATCAAAAAAAACTTAGTAAAGGCAAGCCAATACCAAATTTGTATCCTATGTAAATGAATCAATTGAACTGCTTCAAACAATGTGGAAGCATGAAGCATGAAGTAAAATTTATAAGAAAAGCTACATTCTAAATGCATAAGACAAGACTAAAATTATAAGACGAGCCGATTCAAACTGATTATAATCCCAGATGTTTTATACCAACTTTGTATCGAAAGTCAATGATTAAAAGAATATGAAAGCTTTTGAAATGACTCAACAATCAGTTGATAGAATGAAGTAAAATGAATAAGGCAAGCTAAAGTAAGAGCTTTTCTCCATTCTTAAGTGATAAGACAAGACCCAGATCAATGATAACCAATAATTTTTGATCTGAATTGAACGATATGGACACGAATGGCAAATGACTCCAGCAGGTAGGCGTTACGTACCACACAGCGAACACCACAATGTTCATTCTGCATGAACGATTTGAGTAGTAGTCTGAATTGAGAGTAAGATCGAGTAATTTGAACAACGCTATACTTTTCCTTATGGGTTTTCCTGAAGTCACAATCAACGATGCCCTCAAATTCAATATAACGCCGAACATCTCTCTAATTCAGCTGCAGCCCTCTTTAATTCAGCTGCAGCCGACTCATGGAAAATTGAACTTCTCGGATCCGCGGCAGGTATTTAAATTATGTAATATTGACGAAAATTAAACACAGCTCATTTCAATCTCGCTCCGTTCTTATTGGAAAATCTTTAATAATCGTTTGCTCTTAAAGAATTGTTTCATTCACTTTTAATAGTGTGATTTAAATCTACTTATTTCAACATAACATTTTCCTTCAGCTCAATATTTGCCAAGCAATCAACAATTTAACACCAACCCAATTCATTTAATGTTTGCAATTTAAATTTTTGGCCATATTTCTCAAAGCTGACAATAATTTATTGAAACTGTTTTGAAAGTTAAAACTAAGTTTATGCAATACTAAGAGCAATAAAAAATACATATAAATTTTTTTTCCAATATTTAAAACAAATCATGAAATATATGTAAGTCACAAAATTTTATGACCATTACAAATTTATTAATCCTAATGGACATTAAAACGTTTTAACAGCTAAATCGAATTAATCTAGCGTAGACAGTAGCTGATGTGTAGTGTTGAGAGTTGTGAGGAAATATAATCTAACGTTATGAAATTAAATAAAATGAACTAACAAACACAGGGGTTCTTAAATGTTTATGTTAAGTCAAAAAACGCTTGGCAAAAATTACTTAGCTAATAAAAATAACAAATAACTTCGTGAATTATCCACATGTCAATTTAACCCTTAAATGCATGAGGTCAGAACCCTGAATCGTGAGTACACTACCATTATTTTAAATAACTCACTAAATATAAATTCGGCATTATTTTTCCCTGAATCGTGAGTACACTACCCATATATAAAATCACTCACTAAATATAAATTCGGCACCGTTTTTCCGGAAAATTCAAAAAAGTAAAATTTTTTATGTACCATATATGGTACAGTATGCATTTAAGGGTTAATGAAGACTGGAGACTGATTTAAAACTTTGTAAAATTTTGAAAATTAGAAATTGAATCAAATTTTTATAACAAAATCACCTTATTTCTAATAACATCTTAGTTACTGCCACAAGTTTAAAAATAAAGGGGTAAATGGCCTAGAATTTTAATTACTACTTCAAGATTACGAAATTTATAATCTTAAACTTTACATCAAACAGTTTTAAGTCATTTGGCTTTTAAATATTGTGTTTTTTTTTTTGCCAGCCAGCTGTTTTTTTAATATTATTTTTATAAAGTGTTTAATCATTAATCGTGTATACAGATTTAAATGGTAGCAATTTTAAAAATGTCTTAACATGTTAAACGGCGCCTGCTGTACAAAAATAAATACAACACACAAAAAAACAACAAATCACAAAATTTAGTTAACAACAACAACAACAATAATATGTAATAGGTATGGGAGTATCTAAATATTTAGGAACCCAGCAAACATATCAAGAAAATTGCGATTGAAGCAAACAGAAATAAACAACAAGTAATATTGAATCTAACAATAGACTGCAATTGAAGTCAGCATAAGACTTAGATTAAAGCTAACATAAGACTAAGATTAAATCTAACATAATACTACGATTGAAGCTAACATAAGACTGTGATGGAAGCTAACATAAGATTGCGTTTGAAGCTAACATAAGACGACTAAATAAACAACTAGAATTGAATCTAACATAAGACTAAGATTAAAGCTAACATAAAATTGCGATTAAAGCTAACATAAGACTGCGATCGAAGCTAACATAAGATTGCGTTTGAAGCTAACATAAGACTGTCATTGAAACTAAAAAGCTAACATAAGACTGCGATTGAAGATAACAAAAAACTGCGATTGAAGCTAACATAAGACTACGAGTAAAGCTAACTTAAGACTGCGTTTGATAGTAACTTAGGACTAAGATTAAAGCACACATAAGACTGCGATGGAAACTAACATACGACTGCTATTGAAGCTAACATAAAACTTGCGTTTATTTTTCGAAGTTGCGTTTCTGCTTAATTAGTACTAATTTTCACTGTATCTACGTCGTTAGATTTTTAAGGATTTTTGGGTTCGAATTTTTATTTTGTTTTTTTTTTTTTTGCAATTTTTGAAAAATCTGCAACATTATTAGATGCTAAAATGATGACTCGTACAAAATACCGAAATGGAGTCCTTGCTTTCTATTTGGTATGAAAATCAAGTTGCGCAGAGAATACCATAAAGTAAAATGTTATTTCACACAAAAGCAAAAAGATTATTTGATGACATAAAGAGTAAAGTATGTATTATCCAACGATAATGCTAGTGGTAGTAGTAATACAGACAATTGCTGCAAGATAATTTATTTTATGTTGAAAAAAAGCTGTTCAGCAAACATTGGACCAACTTTTTGTGAAAGAAAGCCGACGACTTAGTATTTTCGTAACTCTTTACATGGTTTGCTATAGAAAATCTTAATACATTTTGCGTCGTTTCGATTTGCGTCGTGTTTTTTTGCAACGTAGGTTTATATAGTTCAATTTAAACTTTAACCGCTGCTCTTGATGTAGTTCACTTTTAGCTCCAATCATGTGTCGTAAAAATGTTTGCTGGGAAATGCGTCATATAGCAGCTACTACAGCAAGAACAAACAAACAAACATTAAACCACATCAAACATATGAATGGGTTAGTGTAAAAGAAACTTTCAACTCAATGTGTTTGCTAGCAAAGAGTAACTTAAGCATACAATAAATATGACGTTGCATTCTACTCCATCAAGCTGCACTATACTACATACATATTTAGTTTGTGGCAAAAGTTAAGAGTATGGAGGCGATTTTTAGGCTTGATAATATTTATGCTAATTAAGTAATTTATTTATAAACAACAAAATATTCGTATTCATATTTTAATGGAGGGTTTTTCTTCCACGTAACTTCATAACTGAAACACAAAGATGGTCAAAAGCCCAAGTTTAATAACATACATAGTTTTATAGTAATTTCTAGTATTTTAAAATTAATGCAAAACTTCCGTTTAACGGTTAAAATAAAGTGTCAAAATTGTTTTCCTTTGCTGTTGTAGGTTTTTTTTAAACAACCACTAAGGGACATTATGCTAGAAATATTAATTATTTTCATTGTTATTATCAAATCATCAATCATATAATAATTCTATGAAATTTATTTTTGGTTTTATAATAATAAAATCATAAAAATATTGTCTATTAGGTAAAAACCAATAGCAGCAATAACAAACAAACAAAATTAATATTCCTTAAAAAAAAACAACATTTCTTGGCTTAATTAAAAATTCTTAACACATCTGATATAAAGAAAAGTATAAGACAAATAAAAATAAACAACACAACAGGAGTTGGTAATAAACAAACCAACAAATTCTTGGAATAAATTTTAAACATAAACACATACACCAGCTCAGCAGACGCACCTCTCTCTAAATACAAACGCTTGTGCAAAGGCAAGAAGTGGAAAAAATCTCATAAAATACAAAAATTCAAATTAAAAAATCTTGGTAATTAAAAAAATACTAAATACTAATAAATATTTTGTACAAAATGTTCTAGTAAGATCAATGCAATACGTAAAAGCCACAACAATATTTATGGTAATTGATAAGGAACGTGGTGGTTAGAGAAACCAAACAATTTAAAAGTGAGCAAGAGAGAGAGAGTGAAAAAGAGCAACAGAAACATATAGATATGAAACAAATGAGTTTAATAAAGACAACAAGTTGTAGCAAACAAGTTGCAGATTGTCAATTTTATTTAAAGCGAAGGTTTAATAAACAGTCCACATTACTGCTTGCACAGTCAGGATAGAACATGTTGGTATAGACGTTAAAAACTAAATTTGTACATTGTATTTTCAAATTGCACTGTTATAAAGAACTAGCTTAATTAAAACTAAAATAAGACTCTTTAAACACGATTAAAGCATACATAAGACTTTGTAAAGGACTATGATTGAAAATAAAATAAGATTTTACAAACAAATGCGATTGAAGCTAAAAATACTCCTTTATAAACAGATACACATGTATGATTCAAGCTAACATAACACTAGATAAATAATTCAAATGAAGACGATTCTAACGAGACGATTAAAGTTAACATAAGACTATGATTGAAGCTTGCAAACAACTTAACGGGCAATTACAATTCAAGCCGAAATAAGATAAAAAAAACAAATACGATTGAAGCTAATATAGGATTACGCTTGAAACCAACATCAGACTTTATAAACAACTACAATTGAAGCTACAGTGGGGATGTTTTCATAAACGCAGTATGCAATGCAACATTTCATTGCATAGAGTTCATAATAGCATTTAAAATATAATTTAAAAACTTTTATCACATAAAATATAAAGATATTGGACTATTAAAGAGTATCTTAAAACCAAAATTTTTAAATTATATTTCTAAATGCTATTATGAACTCTATGCAATGAAATGTTGCATTGCATACTGCTATATATATATATAGTAGTATTGCGTTTATGAAAACAGCTTATTTGTGAATTTTTTTTGTTTTTTTAAGCTCCAAAAAAAGAAAACTAGCAGGAACTTAAAAAAGAATTTGGTGTCATTTAAAAGAAAGAATGTGTTAGTCTAACAAACAAAAATAATTTATTGCAAAAATGTACATTTTAGTATATTAAAACTAAACAAAACAACTCTCGTTTTTTCACATCACAGCTTCTTTTATGCAGGTACGTATGGGTTTCGAAAACTTGATATTAAAACTAACAATTACACTATTTAATATTTGGTGTGATAGCCTTTATTATCCGCAACAGATTTAAGGCGATTTGGCATAGATGCGACCAGTGTTTGAGTAAAACTCGGCGAAAGGTTCGAGCACTCCGTCAGGAGAGCATTTTTTAAATCGTTTTTGTTAGAAATTTTGTGTTTCCTTGTGCTGATTTCTAACATTAAGGTCTGGAGATCAAATGTGGGCAGTTATATATTAACCACGTTTGCACAATACCTAATTTGTGCTTTGGATCGTTATCCTAGTAAAATCTGAAATTATACCCAGGTTCTCTGCGCTTTTCAATAAGAATCTGTAGGTAACTGAACTCGTCTTTGGTTGTTTCAACAAAAATGTAATTCTCAGTACCAGCAACTGGCATATAGGCCCAAACCATGACACTGTCACCACCATGATTCACTGTTGTATTTAGATTTACTTTGTTGAGTTCTGAATTTGGTTTCCGCCAAACATACGACAGCGTGCAACTCGGTCATTAAAATCATGTTGGACACGACGAACAGTTTTAACGCAATATTGTTTGCCTAGGTCAGCTTCAACTTCGGAGGCCAGTTCTGAAGCTGATAGCCTTGGATTTAACCTTAGTTTTCCTAAAATGTGTCGCTTAGTCCCGGATCACACACTGCCACTTTTGCTGCGCATTTTTTGAGTTTGTTGGTGAGAGGGGAAAGAAGAGTGGTCCCCTCTCTCTCTCTCTTTTTTCTCTCTCATCCACAAATTCACCAACAAACTCAAAAGTTGCGCAGCAAAAGTGGCAGTGTGTGATCCGGTACTTATCATGCGAATTGAAAATTTTATTTGGTGCGTTTCTGCCTTTGTCATAGGCCGGATTTTAATGGATGAAGTGCTCAATGATTTTTTGGACTGTGGAAATGGTTTAATACCAAGTTGTTCTATCGTTGTACGTGGACTCACTTGAACTATTTTAAATTGACACTTTATTGGCGCTACGAAATATTGATAGAAACCAACATACTATTGGTATACCAGAAATTGACTAAGCAGAAAAAATAGCGATCGCTATATAAAATGTAATTACATATTCATTCTTGCTGCATGCCGCTATAATAGTGTCTGTGTAGAGACGGAATGAATAATTTCAAATTATGCTTCCGCTCAAATAATTTCTTTCCGCAATCGCGGAACGGAATGTCTAATTCGACTAATAAGTCCTACGAATTTATAAACAACAACGATTAAAGCTAACATAATACTTTATACAATTCAAACTAAAACTTACTTTGTATATCTTTAATGATCATAAGTTAATTGACTTAATTGTATGGAAAATGTTAATTTGTACGAAAATTGAATTGAGGTGTATGTAAGAAATGGCAAGTTCAAAAGAGAATTGAACAAAAACGGGTCAGCTAAAACTGAAGGGTGTGAAACAGAACTTATAACATCATTGAATTTTATTTCAACAAGCAAATAATAGATTCAATAGTTGCAAACATTTTACTACAGAAAAGTGGTAAGAATGGGACTTGTGAAGTTGCAATACTGATGAATTGTTCCAAAACAAAGATTTTTCAAGCACTTCACAGAGAAGTAAAACCATAGACAAGAGGCAAGAAGCAGGAAGCGAAAAACAACGACACGTTTTGATCAGTGTTTTATATTAAAAACAAAAGAAACTCACGGGCATCTAAAGAGCTTAGAATTGATTTATGTGCGTCCAGTGACTAGTCGCACAAATAGTAATAGGCTACAGAAATCTGTATTAAAATCTCGTAGTCCGAGGAGATATATTTCTTGAGCTGACGGAATGCTAAAAATATGTTGTGTCTTGTCAAGAAACTGGGAAATTAGAAAAATGTACCCTAGGGTCAAATTAAACGAAGATAGATTTTTTGGTTCTGATGACAAAACATTTGTTCGAATGCCACAAAATAAAGAATTTTAAAGAAAGTCAAAAAAATCATGAAGCATAATATGGAGTTGTTTTCTTTATCTGTTTTCGGTCAAATAAATTGGATAGATGTAAATCAAATGTTGTTTTTCTTCATCTAGTATCGGTGCAATTTATTGGATAGATTGAAATCAAATGATACTCTATGCCAAAGAAAAAAATACCGCTCCTATGGGAATTCATACTGGACAGTGATCCCAAGCTCACATCCAAACCAAAGAGCAAATTTATGGAACATCTTTGGGGTATCCTAAAAAATAAAATAGCGATATATAAACCTGAAAACAAAAACTATATTTGGGAAAAAATCAGGAATATATAAACATATCTCCCGAAATATGTTCAAAACTTATGCGATCTATAAATCTTAACTTGTTGAAATATCAGTATTAGAAGCTTTGGGAATTCTTGCAATGAATCACATTAAATATTAAATATCACATTAAAATATTAAAAATTTAATATGAAAACGGTAAAGCGTAAATTCGTGATATTTTCGTTCTATATAATCGTTCTTCTGAGAGCGCTTTTAATAATTTGGGCAATTAATTTTAGTTGACTCATACGCTAGTTAATGTACCAACACCATAGCTAATTCGACCGGCAGTCGTGAACAGCAGTGTTGAAACAAATAGTTGGATTATGCGGAATGATTGCATGGCGAAATTTGCGTAAGCATTTGCCTTCGAAACCTTATAAGGTGCAACTAGAAATTCGGAATTCATTTAAAAACAACCATCTGGTTTTTCTGAAAAAAATAATTTTTCAGTCGATGTCCAATTTCATTTGTCTGAATACGTCAAGAATCTAAATAGCAGCATTAGGGGTTCTGAGAATACAAGAGCAATTGATGGGAAGTGTCTGGATAATGACCACTGACCTGCAGTTTTAACAGGGCGGTGCTTAATTTCATATTAAATTGACAGGCGGTTTCGTGCCTTGATAGACTAGGCGATTGTGTGCCGGACTATCAGTCAGAGGGTTGAGGCTGCGATTACCGCCAAAGACTTTGGGTGTTTCTGCAGATAAGCCAAAAAGCTTCGTAATTTGTGTTTTTTAATTATATTTAAAAAAATAGGTTGCTGCTAAATTTCACATTAAATTTCTAGATCTCATAATTTCTCTAAATTCAGCTGTTAAATAGGCCTTTCGATCATTGGATTTAATGCCTCTGTATTACTTTTTGTAGGTCTAAGTTATATATAGAACTGATCGAATAGATTACAATCTAGAAATATCCAAAAATAAAAGAATCGAAATCTGTATGATTGTCGTGGTAGACATCTGTCGGATTGAGTGGTTAATTTTAGATTTTGAATACAATCACAAAAAACGAACCTCATGTTGACAACATAAATCAATTCCGTAAAGCAATACATGTCATTATTCACAAAACGGAGTGTAACGAAAAATGATGCTTGCATTGCATGTCTTGTACAAATGTAAACGTATACTCCCAAAAGCAACGAATACTTAACGATTGGTACGAATGGTTAACGATTGGTATGAATGGTTTTAATGCTGATTGTATAAGTTGTACATACTAACAAAAAAAATATCAATCTTTACTAATTTACTGTCAACAAATCGCACATAAAGCAACAACCAAAAAATATTTATTTTCTCATTAGGTTTTGTATTGTTTTTGCTCTTTCTTTATGTTTTCATTCACTGAAAGCAACGAATACTGGACGAATGGTGTGAATGTTTTTAGTTTTTTCATGTGGCATTGAAGTATTTCGTTGCTTGATGTATAACCGCATAACAAAAAGGGAATGTAAAATAGCAAACAGTAATAAGGAATGAGTAAACAAGCAGCAATGCACATTTATTGTCGAGTAAAAGCAATGCAAAAGCAATGAATTTGCGAATGGTTAGCAAATGTGAATGGTCTCTTTCTGTTCTTTGATCTGTCCATTAGCATTTTTCATATGTATGTATGTCTATAATTGTCAAATCTTACTCTTTCCAATACACTGACAATAATCAAATATTCAATTACATTGATTTTTAACTACATATTTATTTATTTCTTTTTCTCTTCACTTTTCAGTTATCCCTGGTACAATTGTCGCCTACCGACACAAATGGTAGAGGCATGCGTTTGGAATTAAAAAAATATTGCCCTTCCATGCAGCTGGAGTTTTGGAGTTGTATGAATAAAACTTTAGAAGGTAAGTAAAAAGGTATTGAGCACATTAATTATGGTTTCTAATAAAACGTGTGTGGTTTGAAAAGGAAATAGCCGACGACATAAATGGGTAATAAATGTTAAAATACATTAAAAATAATTTGTATTTTCAATGTAATGTAATGAACGGAAAGCACAAAAGGGAAATACCATTGAAATGTCAAAGTAAGCAACAAGTTTCTTCAAAAAATAAAATAATATATGTATGTATGTATATTTTAAATATAGAAATTAATAATTATAAAACTTTCATTAAATTTGTTTCAAGATTGATATCTATTGGACAATCATGCTTCGCTTAAAGTGTTGAAAACATTTTTCAATCGTACAATCAATCATAATTTGACAGATATTGATAAAAATTGCAATAAAAAGCAAATAATTTCTTTAAAAAGTCCAAGTTTTTTTAAAATACTCTTCAATAATCATAAAATTCGGCTAAGTACTATCTATAGACTTCAATAAAGACACATTGTTCTACAATTAAGATATTTAAAATCATAAAAATTCACTAAATATTTTGCCATAAACCTAAAATGTGACAAATAATGAAAAATACATAAAAAGAAATTGTTTGTGAACAGAAAACAATAACAAACAAACACGGCAAGTGTAAGTATGGCTGGGCATCATGCCAACATCAAGAAATTAAAAAAAAAAATACAAAAGCAGCCAAATATTTATTTAATATCCCATATTATCGCATAAAAACTTCCATTTAATAGCCTTTTCTTAATAGTAAGATAAATAAACAAACTAAGTAAATTGTTTTTGTAGAAGAACTAGCAACAAAGAGCTGGTATATATGGAATTTGTGATGGATGGGGGTTTGAAACACAAGGGAATTTATTGTGTGTAAAACGAGGCATTTTCATTCTCAACCGTAAATATCAACGTCCAAGCACATTCGACAGAATGCCCTTTTCTGCTTAGTGCTTAGTTATTGTTTAAAAGAAAGCATGGGCACCGTGATATTTATTTCTCTTGTTTTTAAACCAAAGTACGCCAACTAAGCTAGATTATTTTTATCGAAAGCAACATCCTATATTTAAAAATGGGTGAATCCTTGACCACAAATAGGTGGTACTAATGAAGACACACTTCCCAGGCTCAAAACTAAAGTATCGTTTATATCAATTGCACAGCATAGCATAGGGCAGTCAAAAGCTTTCATCCTTCCATGGTTTCTGATAATCTTCGGGGCCGCTTGCGCTTATCTCATGTTCGATAAAAATGGGCAGTTTACAAGTTTGTCTTTATTGCCAATATTTAAGGAAACAACAAAAAGTAAGTCACCACTTATTCAAATTTTCATGCCTCACTTGAGGGAAAAGAACTGACAAACTGAATGAATAGAAAGTGGACACCTATAAGGAGACTAATATAATCTGGCATAATATGGATATGCATAGAACATGACTTGCGATAAATTGGCCGAGAATTCATCTAAGGAACTTCAGAGCGACCATTACAGGACACTAGCCTCTAAATATACAAGCTTACAGGTTCAGAATTTAAAGAAGATCTATCTTGTTAATTTAAGATCTCCCAATCTGATTATAGAAACAGAGGCGGATCTTTTTAGAGTAAAGCTACTATAATGAACAAAACCATTCAGTCTATCTTGAGCAGTAAAGAGAAATTTAAGATCTCTCAGAAACATAACTGTAACTCTTTAAAGAAAGAGAGAGATGTACATTAGGGTGATAACTTTTTGCAATTTTTGCAAAAATCAAAAATACCACCGCATAGCCGTGTGGGGCATGAAAAAATATTAAAAAATATGCTGTTACTTTTCCTCTATCGTGAAAAAAGTTTCCGCACCGAACGAGTTAAAGTTTTGTTCTTATTTGCATATTTATTTTTTTCCATTAAAACAGTTACTCTTCCTTTTGTCTTAAATATCTAAATAGGTCGTGAAGTCCTTGTTATTATAAATGTGAAATTTCGATAATTATTTCTGTTGGTTCTTAAAATGAAGTATAAAAGAAGTAAAATATCTGTTATAAAAAACTCAAAAATCTGGTCAAAGAATTTTACAAAAAATAAGGATGGTATTGAAAAATGTAAAAAAATACAAAAAGTCGAAATACCTTTAAGTGAGTTAAACAAGATCCCAAAGGAAGAAATTATTATCGGAAGATTAATCGCTTTATGCAAGACAAATAAATATAAAGAGGAAATGTATGTTAAAATGTCTAAGGAGTTACATAATTTGTGGACCAAGCTAAATATAAGAACCATGCGCGTGGATCTTATAAAAAGAAAAATTAGACGGTTGGTTCTATTTGTTTGTGCTTCTTGGTTTGAAATTTAGTTTAAAAGAGAATGATTTTGAAGCATTAAGTAAATCATTAAAAAACTTCACGAAAGCTAACGAATGCTTCTTAAGGCATTGGGTAATAGAACCGCCTAAAATTAAAGATCATCAGCGCAGCAACATATGCGCCGAGCGTGCGATTAAAGTGATGCAGGATATATATCCACAGTGTAAAACCATACGCACATTAAACTTAAAGTTTATATATTATAATTCCTAGTATTTGTACAATAATGAAAAATCCTAATTTTTAAAAAATAAAAATTTAAAGCACTTTAGAAATCGCTTTCGGTGCGGAAACTTTTTTCACCAAATCAACCTTAAAAACAGTTTTTTATTATCAGAACAACATTCACCACATGGTACTGGAGTGGTATTTTGCACTCAAAAAAAAGTTATAACCCTAATGTACATGCTTCAATTTTGCCAGTATTGTTCTGTAACTTACTTTCACATTTTAGGTACGTCATTGTTTTGTCCATATTGACGATTGGTGAGTAGATAGTTGTGTCCGGTCGTTCATTTCAGTGACCGGTCATTTTCGTTCATTTATCCAAGACTGATTCGTTCATTCAATTCGTTCAATCGTTCACTTTGAACGAATGAATACAACCCTTATTGAATGTGATTTTATTTTTGTCTTTTGATAAACAACAGCTGAACGATATTGATCGGTACACTATTGAACGAAAACCGTTCAGTTAAATGACCGGCTCATTCCGTTCAATGAAGTAATCCGTTCATTTTAGCCCTTAATGACCAAACACGATCTT
Organism: Bellardia pandia; assembly: GCA_916048285.2. Classification (NCBI taxonomy): domain Eukaryota; kingdom Metazoa; phylum Arthropoda; class Insecta; order Diptera; family Calliphoridae; genus Bellardia; species Bellardia pandia. The sequence goes on along the minus strand of OU696531.1, from coordinate 90,870,926 downwards.
GCCGGTCTCTTCCAGACATCAAAGTTCTCCCGTCCTCTTAATTTATCCATTCTAAATCCTGCCTGTTTACGCAATATTAATAATTTTCAAAATATTTTAAAAATTTTATTTTTAAATTATTTTTAATTTAAAAAAAAACACACGGCCTATAACCTGTTGTGTTAAATTTATTGAACAGACTAAAAACTAAAAAATTATATTCTAGAAATTATTAGAAATACATATACAACTTAGATTGAATATTACTTGTAGAGTTATTAAGTACAGGAGTAAATATAGGATATTTCATAAATTACATTCTTTACTCAACACCTTTAATGGCTGACTCAGTACCTTTCAATACTCTACAGATAGATAATCATAATCAATTCGTGACAGTTTTCTGCTGGTCAGGGTTTTAGACCTTGCAGGTAAAAACGCTAGTCATCCGAAAGAGAATGACATCAATCCATGGTTGTAGTGTGGGAACAAGATTCCTTATCTATTGTGTGCAATCCCAGCCTATGCAATTAAATACAAGCCAACAAGGTTTGAAAGTACAGCCTACAAATTGTGGTTTTATTGAGGCTTTTTTCCAGCTCTAAAATTTGTAGTTAAATACAATATACCTAGCTTGTCATCGGGAATTATGGGAATTATAATTACTTACGAAAATTCTGGGTAAAGTTCATCAAGATCTTCCCCTCTCCCTTCAGCGACTTTAGACACGGTAATCTAGCCTCTTCGAAACTCTTGCCTTGCTTCAGTCGGTATATTCGGTATAGGCGGTTGTGAAGGGTTTTGTGATAGGCGTAGAATCCAATAACGATATATAGTAGACATATAGGATATACAAAGTAGGTTATATAGTAGATTCGAATTCTAATGTATTTGCCATTTCTTCATAATTTTATGAGGCAGGATCACTCACTCGAAAAGAGATAAAACTGGCATTTTGTGGTCAAATCTGGCAACTCTAATGTCATTTATGTTCAGTTTGGTTTGCCATTTCATCATGAACAGGTTGACAAAAGAACAACGCTTGCAAATCGTGCAAATTTATTTCGAAAATAACGGTTCAGTTCGCGAAGTTTACCGCAAGCTCCGTCCATTTTATGGTCGACATAATCGTCCATCAGAGCAATTAATTCGGTTAACCATGGATCGTTTTCGCACTACGTTTACTCTATGTGATAATACGCATCCGCAGAGACGTCGAACAGTGCGCACCGAAGAAACAATTGCCGCTGTAGAGCAAAGTGTTGAAGAGGACCCGAATTAATGGAGACCGGTATAGAGCCATGATAACCGACTATTTTGTTCCCGAATTGGATGGCATGAATGTGGATGAGTTGTGGTTCCAACAAGACGGCGCTACATGCCACACAGCGCACGCCACAATCGATTTATTGAAGGAAACATTCGAGGAGCGCATAATTTCGCTGAATGGACCTGTCAATTGGCCACCAAGATCGTGTGATTTGACACCATTGGATTATTTTCTTTGGGGATATGTGAAGTCGCTCGTCTACGCCAACAAACCAGAAACGTTAGGGGAATTGGAAGCCAACATTCGTGGCGTTATTGCCGACATACGGCCCCATATGCTCGAAAAAGTGGTTGAAAATTGGACCTGTAGAATTGGCTTTATTCGAGCCAGCCGCGGCGGCCACATGCCTGAAATCATATTTAAACATTAATGGCATAAAATTATCCTTCCAATAAAGCCAAATTGATGGTCATTAAAACGATTTTCTTGTGTTTTATTTCAATTCGAAGTTCTATACCTCTCAAAAAAAAACACCCTATATTTCAGCCCCACCGAAGAACCAACTTTTTTATTTCTGGCCTAAGTAGTCATATGTTATATACTATGAAACAATAGGTTACTTTCTCTTCTCTTATACTAATAGCTTCCTTATTTATAAACATTTTCAATATAATAATTTTAAAATACATTTAGACTTAATGGCCCTTAACGTAGAATTAATGTGAGACAGTAACATCGTCAATACTTTCTTTACTATCCTCAAACAGAATCTGCAATTCATTGGACGAAAAGTCAGAGAGTAAGGTTGTAGCCGATAACTTGAAGATCCTACGACTGCACGCAAAAGTGAGACAGTGACATAAGAAATTTTAACGATTTCAGTATCTTTAAACGGTCAAACAGATTTCATTGTTGTTGTTGCCTGCAGACCATTGTATTTAACCGGAATTGAATCCTCAGCGTGATAGCAGTCCTTAACGTAGCATCAACGCGGTATAGTCACATCATCAAAACTTCCTATAGTATACCCATAGTTCCACTATTTATAGAATTAAGTCCCAATTCAATGCCCTTTAGGACAGACTGTTTAATTAAAATTAAAGTCGATCACATAAAGATCCTACGTCTTCTTAACTGTTTATCTGCAGACCAGAGTATTTGGCGGGAATCAGACCAGAAACTCTCAAACTGATAGCCCACATAAGAGTTTAGCCGATCCCCTTGCCAAAGCGAGACAATGACATTAGATAAATTTACGTTCTTAACATAGTTTACTTATCAAATAATATTCATTCATTGTTCCTTCGACAGCTCTATTTAGTTTTAAGCCCAAGTTGAATGTTTTAATTGGGACCAAGAACGTTGTATCCAGTCTATTAATAATTGAAATAAATTTGTGCTCATTTTCTAAAAAAAAATCACGTTAAACACTTTCCAGAATGTTATAGAATGAACTTAAAACAAGTTAGTAAGTAAAATAAATAACTTTTCAAAAATATCAATTTTAAAAATAACCCATCTAATCCAACGAGCTTCTTTCTCTTCGTGGTGATTATCGCCTGCCATACTGGCTGTCATCAACATGTTGAAAACTTTGTTCTCATTGTAAATTTATGTAGTTTTAATTAAAATTGTTTTGCCATAGATTTTTACTTTGTATTTGCCATTCATAATTCATTTAGTAGCCTCTTCCAATTTAACAACCAGATTATCCAATCACACATGCAAATCTGGCAAATGAACTAATGAAATTGAACACTTGTAAGAGAGAAAATAACAAACGCCCACTTGCAAAGAAAACACTTGCAAGCAGTTAGCCAGATGACGGACTATTTAACTGACTGAATGGCTGTATGACTGGCTGTCTGGATGGCATTTGTGCTTTAATTTTACGTACATAAATACTGCATGCTATCAGTTGAAATGTGATTTATTTGTGTGGCACACAAATCTGAATACAAACAAACGGCGCAACAACGACAGCTACACAAAACAAAAAAAATACATATATAAAAAACTATACATACTCGTATGGAAAATAAAAGAGCCACTTTAAAATGATCGTTGTCATAGACACAAACTTAAATCTAATTGCCTGTCATCAATTGCAATGACAATTTACACATACGCTAAAAACAAACAACTGCTCGTAGAAGAAAAATTAAAACAAACAAATTATACCAGTTTGACAGAGATTTTCTCTTGACTCTTCCAAATTCAGCTCTCTTTTGCAAATAAATAAATTTTTGTTTACATTTCTCTAATTTTTTTTATTTACATATATTTTTCCATTTTAATTACAGCCGTTGTCAAAGGTTCTCAATGGTCTGGTCGTCGCTGTTGTGCTTTGGGTGTTTCACCGCGCTGCAGTAATGCTTGTGCAACATCATCGTCCACCGGCGAATTGATCAATGCATGCCGCCAAAGTGATGAGCAACACATGTTTGCATGTTTCGAACGTCAGGAGGCCGGTGATCGTTGTTGTGGCAATGCACGCACCTCAGAATGTTTACAGGTAAGTGAATGTTATAGTCTAATAATATCTAATAGTAGAAATGCATGTTTAACGGAGTCTGCTGCTGAGCTTGTCAATTGAGTTGTGTGTGTGTGTAATTTGATATTTAAGGCACTTGTCTTTGTACGTTAGATAAGTAAATTTAAATTTTGTGGGTGGGTTTATTAATTAAATATATGTATATATTAAAAAACATTGTGGTACCTCCCCTCTTTTTGGTTAAGAGAGTTAAACTTTAATATATGAAGTGTACAAATTAATACTATGAATTTTTCTATACCGCAAAATTCATCAACCTTCCAGCTCTGCCATATCATGCACCTAATTTCCTGACTCACTGATTTTTAAGCAAAAATGTTCGATCCATCCTCCATCTAATTTGGCCAATATTTGATTGTTCTAAACGAATGAGCAGACTCCTCCAAAATAAAATGTAGTTGTTGTTGTAAGATTATAAATAACTTCGGGTGTTTCTGTCTGTAGATCCTCTGAACATAAGAAATAGGACTGGCCGGACAGGGATATCATTAGGCAATAAGTTGATGATAGCCCGTTCTATGCGACATTGGAAGGCATTAACCCTATTGCTTCATCAAAATCGTAGTTTTGCTTGAACTAGTCTTGCTTTATGCTGTAGAATCTTCTCGAAATTGATAGCGTCTTTATGCATGTTGTTCAAAGCTACCATATACGATACTCTCCTCATATATATGTCCTGATCGTAGTTATGCCTGAATAAGTCTTGATTTACGCAACAAAATCTTCTTGACGATGGGCGACCTACAAGTACTAAATTTAAACGGTATCCAGGGTATCCGAAATTGGCTTGATTCGTTCTTGGCCTCAAAAAATACACGAAATCCACATGTTGCCAGAAATATGGGGAAATGTCATAGCTAACAATGGCTAATACTTTTAATAAATTTGCATAAATATATTAAAAAAAGCTACAAATTTTAAAAAAATCTCACATTTTTAAATTATACACCCAATATTTTATTTAAATTTACTTTGCTTTTTTTATTTCAGGCTTGTCGCGACATCTTTGAGCCCCATACAGCCCATAAAAGGAACAATCGTAAGCGTTTGCACGAAATGTGTGGAGAAAAAAATAGCGATGTATTACAATGTGTCAAAAATGTCACAGATATGACACCCGTTACAAATTCCCATAAATGTAAGTGTTTGAAATAAAAACTCCTCAAATATAAATAGTAATATTTTACTTCCCCACAGATCTGCCTTGTTGTGACTTTTCGGACAATGAAAATTGTCGCAACACTTGTCGCTCCGTCTTAAACACTACCGAAAGTACGGATATAATTATAGGAGAACTGGAGGCAGGAGGTTGCGGCACTGTTTTGCCACATCTGCCGTTATGGCAGTGTTTTTTCACCGCCGAGCGAAAAATCTTCGTTCCGGCCGTCATAACCAGCAATCAGGAGACAGAGGTATCACAAATCAATCGTTTGGGCATAGATGGCGCCAAACTACACTGTTGCGAAAAGGCTTTGTCTTCAAAATGTCGTAGATTGTGTTCTCAAACATATACCACTGACTGGACAAATACCATGAACAATTTCGAGACGGCCTGTTTAATGCAACCAAACGAGTTAGAATTGCGCCAGTGTATTGATGAGGTAGACGAACCGTGTGAATTGGGTTGTGATGGTTTAAGTTTTTGTACAAATTTCAATAATCGTCCCACGGAGTTATTTCGCAGCTGCACGGTAGAAGCGGACATGGCCGCTAAGTCAGATTTAATGATGTGGCAGCAACGAGGGTTTGTTAGTCTACCAGGTGTTAATTTGCCTATTAAGAATATGACAAGATGTTCACCAGACAAGTGGAAGGCCATAGCCTGTGTTTTGCAAATAAAGCCTTGCAGCATACAGGGTCATTATAATCATATCTGCCGCGAAAATTGTTATGAAATATTGAGTGAGTGCATGGATTGGACACGCATGAATACTTCTTTGAATGCTGATGCTATCTGTGCTAGATTGCATCCGGAAGGTGAAGGTGTTCCCTGCATATCGCTGAGACCTTATTTAGAAGAAAGTGATGCTCCTAAGGAAACGGGTGGTCATCATAAGATCACCTCACCTTGTCGGGGTCATCCCTGCAATGCCAGCGAGGTTTGTTTAGCGGCACGCAATGGGTCTTCCACTTACAAATGTATACCGGGTTGTGCTTTGGGAGAAACTTCCAATTATTTGGTGCCTTTCGGAGCTTATGTGCGTATACCTGTTCAACTGACAGCCAACCGTGGAGGCTTTAAGGTCTGCCGTTGTGGTTTGCAGGGACGCATTGAACATTGTCAACCTTTGCCGAGTGTTTCGTATGAAAGCTGTGTTTTACCGGGTGGTAGGAAGATTAAGCATGGCACCTCCTTTTATTTGGAGTGTAATTTATGCACCTGCTATGCAGAGGAGATTACCTGCACCAAGAAACAGTGTAAAATGCCTGGTGAGAAAAATGGAAGGAATTTAAGTGACCTTTAGTTTTTTAATAATATTTGTCTTTCCAGGTTACACCGATGTTTCCTATACCAGCTTGCCCTGCAATTGCCCCACCCATTATGTGCCGGTATGCGGCAGCAATGGCCGCACTTATCATTCCTTGTGCATAGCTCGTTGTCTGGGTGTACAGGACAGTGATTTAGAGTATGGAGCCTGTTCAGTGTGGAATCCCTGTACCCCAGGAACTTATCATTGTGCACCAGGCACCCAATGTTTGCCTCATAGACAAATATGTTTGTCCTCAATGCACCGGCCCTGTTTACAGTACAAATGTGGTGAGTATTCGCTTAAAGTTAGTTTTTATGAAACTAATTAGTTGCACTTTTCATTACAGTTAATCAAACATTATCTTGTGCCAAATCGGAACATTCAGTGTGCGATTCTAAAGGTGTTACTTTCAAGTCTGCCTGTGATTTATTAAATACTAAATCTACCTTCTCCTATTGGGGCTCTTGCAATCGTGGTTGCACCTGGAAAGGTCCAGTTTGTGGCATAAACGGTGTAGACTATCCCCATGAATGCGCAGCCTGGGCGGATTATGTTTTGGTGGACTATAAGGGTAGATGCCGGGAGGTGGGCTTGTTAACCAATGAAATGGAACGCAAAAGATGTCGTCAAGTGAAATGCTCCAATAACCCATCGCCTTACTGCCGGTCTATTATACCGCCGGGCTCCTGTTGTCCCATTTGTGCCGGCGCCTTTCGCATTATCTACTCACGCAAACAAATCGATCGTGCTTTATATGCCTTAAAGGGCCAACATAAGGATTTGCTTACACTGCATAGTGTGCTCAGGGAATTGGATTCTTTAATACAAATAAGCGAGTGCCAATTAACAGGATTCCTAACCATGGAAGTGGGCATATTTGTGGCCATTGTTCCCCGTACTAATACACCCACACGCATGCAAATTGAGGCCTGCACCAGAGAGGCTGAAAAGATTTCCAATTTAATAGCAGCCCAGGGTCACAAAGTAACCACAAATCTTATATTATCGGGTCTGACGGTGTCCAATATGCTGGAGGCCAATGTGGAAAGCAAAACGAATGGAATATTTTCTTTAACAATTGTATATCCGACGATATTGCTGAACATTATAATTAGCTTAATATTTAGGAAATTTTGGATTTTATAGTTTTAGAAAAAAGTTTAAATGAAAAATGTAGATAGTTTATAAACAAACAAACAAGTCATCACAGACAGTATGTGGTCTTTATTAAGACCAGATGAATTGAAGAGACAAATTTCTAATTAAACAAATTTAAATTAAAGAAGGCAAATACAATTAAGGTGGCTAAAGAGCCAAGCCCCACAGATCTTAAGACAAACTCAGAAAGCTACAACCTAAAGTCAATTTTATTTATAATTTAAACAATTACATGATTTCAAAAACTAAAGCATACTTTAAGGATTTCATTTTAAACAAACTACAATATATTGACTACGTTTACCTGCTCTTTACATATAACACCCACCTGAGTTTGTTTTGAAGACTCTTTAATTGTTTTTTACTCTTCTACTGTATATGTCTTTTGTGTTTTAACATAAAACCACAATATTTTTGTATGATCAAGTGAATTCTTGGTGCCAATAAATTAGTTTTTATACATTAATAGAAATTGAGATTATCTTCTTAAGTTTGTAACCATAAGTTTAGTTTTCCTTTTCCAAATGCTCAAAACAAATGTGCCTTTAATTAATTGAAAAGAACAAGCTGAGAAAAAAACAAACAAAATATGAATTTTCAAAACTCTCTAGTTTTTGTAAGACGTTTTTTAAGATCATTTTGCATTTTTGTTTTAAGTTCAGTAATTTTTCTTATTAGTTTAAGTTATTAACAATTTTGTTTTATATACGATCTCCTTGTGATATTAGCAACTAAATTAGGCCATATTTAAAACACTTACAACACATTTAAAATACATACATACATACAAACATATTGTATACATATTGTAACAACAATACAAATACAAAATATATACAAAATAACACATATCTTGTATTTATAGTTATAAACAATATTAAGAGTCTATTAATAATTATTATTGGTATTAAAAATTTGCAATAAAGAAAAATTTTAAAATTCTATTCGCTACTAAAAACCAACAAATTTCTTTGTACATATATTATGGAATCTTCTTTTTTTTATTAAATATTATTATTGTATACAAATTTTTGAAAAGATCAAACAAAACTATGAATCGCCAAAGTTGTTTACCCCCATTTAATTATCCCAAATATTAGTAATAATAATACATAGTCATTAAGTACCTTGTGTAAAGTTTTCTTTTTGAATTTTTAATAAAAATTATATTTAATCATATTTTAAATTAAACAAGAGGAGTATTTTATTTTCTAGAGCCAGTAAAAAAATTTAGTTCTAGTTTAGTTCTAGTTCAGAAAGCAATATTCGTACTCCTACATTGCCCAACAATTTTCGATATGACATGGATATTACTATCATGACATTCTTGCCTTATATCCCGTGATGAAGGAGAAGGCTTGCAGAGGTCTTGGTACTATATAGTGGGATACGTGTGCAACTCGATATTTGTCCAAATTCTTCTAGAGAATTTCATCCTAAAAGTTAATTTTTCCAAAAATACATTTTTTTCAAATTCGATTTATTCAAATTCCAAAATTATTCCAGAAATTCGACTAATGTAGTCTCATTTAGGACCCTTTGGACTACCCTTTCTATATAGTGGGATACGTGTGCAACTCGATATTTGTCCAAATTCTTCTAGAGAATTTCATCCTAAAAGTTAATTTTTCCAAAAATACATTTTTTTCAAATTCGATTTATTCAAATTCCAAAATTATTTCAGAAATTCGACTAATGTAGTCTCATTTAGGACCCTTTGGACTACCCTTTCTATATAGTGGGATACGTGTGCAACTCGATATTTGTCCAAATTCGTCTAGAGAATTTCATCCTAAAAGTTAATTTTTCCAAAAATACATTTTTTTCAAATTCGATTTATTCAAATTCCAAAATTATTTCAGAAATTCGACTAATGTAGTCTCATTTAGGACCCTTTGGACTACCCTTTCTATATAGTGGGATACGTGTGCAACTCGATATTTGTCCAAATTCTTCTAGAGAATTTCATCCTAAAAGTTAATTTTTCCAAAAATACATTTTTTTCAAATTCGATTTATTCAAATTCCAAAATTATTTCAGAAATTCGACTAATGTAGTCTCATTTAGGACCCTTTGGACTACCCTTTCTATATAGTGGGATACGTGTGCAACTCGATATTTGTCCAAATTCGTCTAGAGAATTTCATCCTAAAAGCTACATTTTTCAAAATACAAGTAAATTTGACTGTTAAGTGCTTAACAGTGGTCTGTTGACTGTAACATTATCAATGTTAGCAAATATGGTTTTTGTCTTTGCTACTCAAATTCGAATTTAACTTCACACGCCATAGCCTATTTCACGATGTCGAAAGATAACGTTCGCTTAGATAAGACTTAAGACACAAACTTTTTATCGTATCTATTTTTTACTCAATCAAGTTTGTTTATTCCACAATCAAGTTTGTGTCTTAAGTCTTATCTAAGCGAACGTTATCTTTCGACATCGTGAAATAGGGGGTATCCCCCTACTCAACTTGATGATTTTGATTTTTATAAAAGAATTATGAGCATTAAAGTGATTAACGGAAGTTGGCGTTATATGGGTGCTATGATCAAATGTAGACACTTGCCAACACCTTTCCAATGCTTGGACCTGAGCCCCATAGAAATCGTAGAGGTATAATATTGTTTTACCTTTTAAAAACGGTGGTTTATTTCATTTAAATAAACCGGATTCTTTTAATTGCAAATAAAAGCGTCAAGTATATAACGAGTCTTTATTAATTTAAATGTACACAAAAACAATTTTAAAACAACACTGTATCTTTTTACACACTTATATTAACGGTTTAAGAACACACTTAACTTAAAGTTTGAGAACGCTTGATGTTCACACAACGATGACTCGCAATAAACTGACTAACTTGAGTGGTCCTGTTAAGGTACGGTTACATTTGGCAAATATTTGACAAAAAAGGCGTAACCACTTAATAACATATATTTAAACTCGTTTATATATTTAAAAAAAACTTTCTTAATTAGGCCAAAGCACAAGCAATATTTAGATACTAGACTGCAAGTCTAGAATGTTCGTGTCTAGCATATTCAGCAAAATCCGTTAAAGCTTAATGTTGCCATATAGCTCAGCTATGTTTATAACAGGGTGTTATCAATAATGTTTACTGAAACTTCTACAAATGCAAATGTTGCTAAACAAGTTGTATGTTGATAAACATGCTGTATGTTGATACCGGCCTTTAAATTTAAATTAAAATATAATTTTGTAACAATATATTTTCCTTTCGGCAAATTTAACTCAAAGATCATCACAGTCGACGACAATAGAAAACATAATTACTAATAACAATTAGAATATGTAAAACACTTATCTTTTTATAAAAAAAAATAAAAAATTTCATGAAAAATTAAAAAAAAATACTAGAAAAATTAACAGGAATTAAAAAAAATTAAAAACACTTTTGTAAACTTTAAATTGTGATGCAAATTATTCTATAGAATATCTGTTATTAATTGCAAAAAAAAATAATTGTTTTACTTGATGTTTAAAATTATATGTACGCATGAAAAACAAATTTCCAATAAAAATGAGTAAAATCATTTTGCGGAAAAATCGTTTTGCGATACACTGTACAACACAAACATAAACAAATAAGAAAGTATAGTCGGTCAAGCCCGACCACATAATACTCTACACACAATATATGTGTAAAAATAGTTTTTCAGAAGTGCGCGTTATATGAGAGCTATGACCTATTATGAACAGATCATCCAGAAATTTAGTAGCATGACTTCTGTTGATATAAATTTTTTTGCTGTTAATTTGTATTCCGATATAAACACTTTTAAAGGATTTATATGTATGAACATGTTAGTGTGATTTTTGAAGGGGGTCTTATATGGGAGCTTTGACTAATTATGGACCGACCGTTACAAAATAATTTATTTTTATGGCAAAATTTTTAAGAGATTTATAGTCGTTAAAGCGATTTTCGGAAATGGGCCGTATAAGTAATTATGGACTGATCACCATACTATATTGCGGAATGATTATTTGGAAACCAACATTTTGAAGAGAGTAATGCTCTTTAAAGTGTCTTTCGGCAGTGGGCTTTAAATGCGAGCGATGGTCAATTATGGGCCAATCTCCACAAAATTTATGACCGATAAACCCCTATGTATTTCGGGAGAACATTTGTATCTTTTATTACAAAATTTATCAAATTTAGTACAAAATATTAATCAAAAAGTACCAAAATTAGTTTTTTTGGTACGACCTCTATTTACAGTTACAACTCCAAGAAGAGCTGGAACAATAATAAGCTAATTTTTTGTTGTTTGTATATTCTTTCAATTGTGCTTTACAGCCATCCCTAAAGCGTTTTTTTTAAATGTCAACATTTCTCATGCTCATACATTTTGTATGGAGCATACCGAAACAACGCGGCGGCAACGCTTTGCTATTGGAAAATCCGATTTTGACAAGGCGTTTCACAGTGAAGTTAGTTAGAAAAAAAAAGAAAAATAAAACAACAATGTCCAGCTGTAACAATAAACAGGGTCGTTTTATTTATTTGTTTGATAACCCTGTTTTTATCGTTTTGACATAACGTTGCCGCTTTCGTTTAGGGATGGGGTATCAGCGCTAATACTCAGCGTAAAAATACGTTCTGCTTTCCGTCGGTATTTAGGGATGGCTGTTAGTCAGCTTTCGTTGAAACTATTGAAAGAGTAGTTAAGGTGCTATCAGACGGGATGTATTTTACATATGTACTGTCACTTTTCTTACCCATATGTAATTCCGTATGTATGTCAAAATTTCCATTTTACATACGATTCATAATTTTTGCTATCACACCTGCTTATGTTTTTCCGTATGACATAACCTATAAATGTAAACAAAAGCTGCCTTTTTAACGTTTATAAATTTCAAGAATTGCTTCTTTTGACCAATCTAACTGCAATAAATATAATAAACATAATTTAATTTATTAAAAATCGAAAAATTAATTTTCTTAATTTTTCTTTCCAATATATTCTTTCAAACAATTTTGTTTCAAGACAAATCAGCTGTTTTGTTTATGTTTGTCACAGGAAAATAGAGCATGTTCTAATCCAAAAAATTACATACATATGTATTTCCACATGTATTTTACACATGCAAAGTTTCATATGTATCACACGATGTGTACAACTTTTACAGATGGAAAATTTGACAGTACATATGTAAAATACATCCCGTCTGATAGCACCTTTAGAAGTTCTTGTCCGTGGTAAAATTACTTTACAAGGTGATATCAAGATTACAACAATACAAAAGCAACAGAAACAACATGGTATATTTTTTTTTTTTTTTTCATGTTTGTAATGTCAAAAACAACTGACTATTGTTTACAAACATTCCTGTATAAAAATAATTAATGCAATACATACAATTGTTTAATTTCAATTTGACACATGTGTTTTTGTTTACAATATAAATATAATTATATATAAATAATTTATAAATTTGTTAATTTATGAAAAATTTAACCAAATACTTAACATGGAGTCGGTATGGATGCTATAAAATAATGAACTGTTATAACAAACGGTGTAGCAATTTTTGCATTATATTCATAAATTCATCTGATATTCTTGCATTTTGAACACAAATTTCAACTTTAAGTACCAATGTATTTATTAGAGACAAACTGGACGAAGTTTGCCGGGAACAGCAGAAACTTATTAAATCGGTTAAAAATGAGAGTATGCAAAAAATACACAAGGAAGAGGAAAAACACAAAGAAAGCCAGTCCAGATTCCATTTATCCTTGAATGAAATCAATCAGTCTTTGAGTAAAAATAATGACGAGAATAATAAATTACGTGATCATAATATTCAGATGAACAAAAATTTGAACACGAAACTTACCCCCTGGCCCACGATGTCGAACGATAACGTTCGCTTAGATAAGACTTAAGACACAAGATTTTTATCGTATCTATTTTTTACTCAATCAAGTTCGTTTATTCCACAATCAAGTCTGTGTCTTAAGTCTTATCTAAGCGAACGTTATCGTTCGACATCGTGGGCCAGGGGGTTAAATTCTTGGCCGAACAAATAGTAGCACAAATTTAGGCAATAAAATATGACTCCAAAAAGGTTTAAATTATTCTCTTTGTATCATGATTAGTTCCACGTATTCATTCAAATGATGGGCAATTGTTTTTTCACTTTTAGTTCAAATTTTTATTAAAATTTTCTTGTTTATTTTTGAAGTATGTACATGTACATATAAATACAAACAAAAATATTGACATAACGAACATAACTAAAAAAACAGCTGGGGTGTTCAACACAACCTTGTAAAGTAATTTTACCATGTTCTTGTCATAACTTATCACTTTGTTTTTGTAATTTTGTTTTTTGTTTATTGTATGTACCTACCTATTCATAATATCAACAACAAGAAAAATAAACAACAAATATGATAAGTACTGACCAAAAGGTAGATGAACATACATACTATATAAGAAAAGGGAATTTGCAAAACAGAGATAAAATAAAAAGAAACGTTTGTGAATATAAAATTGACGGCGCCGCATCAAGTTTTACATGTTGGGTTGGTAATTTAGAGATTCTTAAAGGGTGTATGAAGGGTAAAACTTAAAATAATAAAATGGATTATTTTGATATTATTTTATTTGATAATAAAATTTGATTTCATATAAACGCCTAGCAAGATCATGTTAATAGGTTACAATTACTTAACAAACATTTTTTAATGATAACTGGATTTTCCCCGTGGTCTCATATGGTCTTATTTTTCTCTTAACTCGTTATGTTGGCATTTTAACAGATTATTTAATAATTTAGCTACATTTGTAGGCCTGTAAGTAATTAAATTTACATACAAAATTTGCTTTATAAACCTGTTGTAAGTTTTATGAATAAGAGCATAGGTCTTTAAGTAATCCAATTTTAGGTATTTGTGTGTAGTTCAATATTAGCCTTAACTTTAGGTCTCTATGTAATTCAGTTTTAGCTTCAATCTTAGGTCTTTATGTAGTTCAATGTAAACTTCAATCTTAGGTATTTATGTAGTTCAATTTTATATATTTATGTAGTTCTGGTATAGTAGATATTTATTTTATTTATTTATTCAACAGTTATATATGTATGTATGTATAATAACTTTAAAGGTGAATAACTCGTAAACCACAAGAGAGTGGTCAAAATTTTTAAAATCCAAGCTAATGACACGATCTTAATGAGTTCCTGCGGTTCTTTATGTCGTACATAGGTACATTCTTGAGTTTTAGCTTTAATCGTATTTATACCTATTGTTCACTGCTTGAGAACTCCCCCGAAAAGACATTTTAAAATCGCAAACACATAGAACCCATTAGCTTATCTCGGTATGAGTGTGAAAGCAAACAGTTTGAAAAAATAAATAAAATAATACTAAACAACAACAAAAAAAAACAATAAAAGAAGAATAAAATACAAAAGCGAAGAAAGAAAACAGAAAAAAAATGTAATTAATTGCAAATAAATTCAACAATTTAGATTAGTTATGAGCTTGCCCTCAAGCTCAGTGGTTTAATAAAAATTTAAAAAATTAAATGATTTGCTGCTAAAGCAAACATTTCCACAGAATAATAAAAATAAAATTACAAATTAAAGCATATACCTAAATTAATAATAAACTGATTGTTGTTCATCTTCAGCGAAAAATTTGAAACATAAAAGTGTAGTTTCGGAGTTGCTAAACAATATGCGCTGCACATTGATTTTTGCCATTATTGCAGGCATTGCAGTTACTACAGGTAAATGAAAGAAAGAAATGAAATTATATTACATAGGTACCTATAATTGTTACAAACTTTTATTTAGTAATCAAGTTTAATTGCTGAATCAATTAATAAATTAAAGGAAAAAAACGTGATTTTATAATTTAAATTATTAAGCGCAACGTTTATGTGAATATATGTACATACATGCATACATATATGTACATACATACACATGGGTTCTACATTTGTAAAATGAAGTAGAAGTGAAATTTTCATCAACTTTATGTTCTAAATCTTGTAAAAATGATTGGTAGAATATCACCTATGTTCTATATTCCACTGCAAGATGAAACTAAATCGTTTTCAATTCCACATGGACAATTTCACGGCGTTCTAAAAAAACGAGGTGAAACTTTTAACTACGATGATACTATGATTTACTTTTCAAACCATTTTCACAAAACTTAGAACACAAAATTAATGAAAATTTCACTTCCACTTCATTTTACAAATGTAGAACTCAGGTGTATCACTTTTAGTTTGGTTCATCGTACTGTAAAAGTTTCACTCGTTTTCTAAAACGGTGTGAAATTGCCCATATGGAATTGAAAACGAATTCAGTTTAAATTCGTAGTGGAATATAGATCCTAGGCGATAGTGAGGGAGGTTATTTGATATTTATAGAAACAATGTTAAGGGTTTTCAGCTTAAGATTTCTAACTAAAAGCCTTTAATTAGCTTGGATATACATATGTATATCGAATACAAAGTTCTCTTGACTTCTTATATACCAATCAATAGCAGCTTTTGAATAATTACTGGGACATAAATCGTGTCACTCTTTTATATACATACATAAGTTATAGTTTATAAGTAAAAAAAAACTGATAATTACTTGCAAAATCTCTTCGTTTCTCAAATAATTTTGGCCCCGGTAGCTGTTTGAGGTCCATTATTACCTATGTTTTTGTTTAATAGGTATGTAGGAATGCATAATTAATTGGCTTAAACAGAGATTAGGAAAAAACTTAACCAAAAATATATTTTCCGAAATAAGGTTTACCTTTTTTCATCCGAATTTTTGAACTATCGAACTTTTTAAAAGCTAAGCGAAACTTTACTTTTTAAAATAAGGCTGTTTTCAACACATTTTGATTATAGTTAAAAAGCTTACAGAAGACCTAGACCTAGAAGATCTAGTAAATTTCGAACTTAACGAAATTTTAAACAACTTAACGAAACTTTATTTTCTTAATTAAAGGCCCAACTATAATATGCATAAGCAAGCTTAAGCAAATTGCAAAAGTTAACGAAAAGGCTGTCAAATGCATAACCAGTTCAGAGTTAACTTTTAGGTGGCTACAATGACTTTGAAACTTTTTGTCCACAGTTGCTCATTTATGTTTAAAAAAAATGTTTTTATTTTAACAAAAAGCCATTAAATGACTATATTTTATAAATATTATTATATTATTTTATAATTAAAAGAAAACTTCGTACCAGAAACGCATAATTTTTCCTGTTTTTTTTAATTTATCGGCAAAAGTACTAAAATGTACAGCTGTGGCAGCACTAAATTGTAAATAATAATATACGTTTACATATGTTTTGTTAATTTTCGTATTGTGTTTGCAAAAATGGAGAAAAAACTTAAAAATTTTAATAATAAAAAAATATTAAAGTTAGCGCTTGAAGGGTTGTGCACATTAAAAGAAATAAGTGAACTACACTGTAAAAGAAGAAGACGCTCTTGTTCTGTCAGAGAAATAACCGCGACAGAAAGACATTTTTGTTAAAATAAAAAGGGTCTCTTTTATTGTAAAGGCACTTATTTTTTTCCACATTTTCTATTAAATTTAAAATAAATATATTTTCTTCCATTTTGTTCAAAACACAAACAAACAACAACAAACAGCTGATTCCGTACAGAATGTGCGATCAGTTTCGCTTTTTGCTTAAGCAAATGACAGTTGAAAAACTTAACGAAAAGTTTCGTTAAGTACATTATAGTTTGCCACATACAATTTATATGTGTTCGCACGTTTGCTTAAGCTAGCATATGCATATTATAGTTGGGCCTTAAGCCACTTTTTTATTAAATTTTTATGTATGTAAAGAGCCTTGATAAAGTTTAATTTAATTCCAGAAAATTTTTGAACATAACGAACTTCTGAAAAACTTGACGAAACTTTATTTTCTGAAATAAGCCACATTTTCATCACATTAATACGTATTTATAGAGCTTAAGTAGAATTATGTTTAATGATATATAAAATTCCAACTTAACGAACCTTTAAAAAAATTAACGAAACTTTATTTTTGGAAATAAATCTGTTTTTAACATATTTTTTTCATATATTTACAGAGCTTATGTAACTCTTACCTTAATTCTAGAGACATTTTCAACTAAATAACCTTTGAAAAACTTAACGAAACTATATTTTGTTCATTAAGCCACTTTTGGGTCACATTTTAATTTATTAAAATTTTGATCAAATTTGCTTCATGTATAATTTATTTTAAATTGTAAATAAGTTCTGATTTGAACAAACATAATTTATTTTAAATAAGTTCTGATTTGAACAAAACTTTTTTTGTAAATCAAAAACCTCTTCTACTAATAGATCTTAATTTAAAAAACATTATTTGAATCCTTTTTATAGCTTTGGCCACCAAACCACCTCGTTGGGATGCCAACTATATAGTCAAAGGCACTTTGTATATACCCTATGCGGAAATAGCTGAACCCTTCTTTGCCTGGTATGACCAGAATAACAAACGTTCGCGCATCGATTATTATGGCGGCATGGTGAAAACCTATCAATTGGCCAATGAACAACCTTATGGTACTTCCTTAAAATTGGCTCCCATCACCACTAAAACTGAGCTAAACAAGGTCACCTGTCTGCAATTGAATGGCACTGCCGAAGATCCCATTGAAATACAGTCTATACTACCCAATGTTAAAGAATTTGAATTGGTGGGCACCGAAACGTTTTTGGGTTTCAATTGTACTAAATTCCGTTTAGAGGAGACAATAGGACAAAAGAAAAATGTCTACACTTTGTGGGTACGCTACAAAAAATCTCCCCATTATCCTGGCTCTAGAATGCCCATACCAATACGTTATGAAATGAGAGGTTACAATACTTTATTGGGTTCTCATTATGATCATTATTATTTGGATTATGACAGTTACGATCATGATGATATACCCAATGAGGTATTTAAATTGGACGACAATATGGAATGTATGGCTTTTCCGGGTCCCGGTAAGGGTCATTATGCCACCTTCAATCCTATGCAAGAATTTGTTCATCCCGCTGCCGAACACCATGTAGAGCATGCTTTTAATCATTTCAAGAACAGACATAGCATTGATTATCGCACCGAGCGAGAGCATGAATATCGCAAAAATGTTTTTAGGCAAAATTTGAGATTTATTAATTCGAAAAATCGTGGTAAATTAAGCTATACTTTGGCGGTTAATCATTTGGCTGACAAGACCGAAGAAGAATTGAGAGCACGTAGAGGTTTTAAATCGTCTGGTATTTACAACACTGGCAAACCGTTTCCCTACAATGTGGAAAGATTGAGAGACAATATACCAGAACAATATGATTGGCGTTTGTATGGGGCAGTGACACCTGTTAAAGGTAAACAATTTAAGCAAATAATCCTAACTTTATTAATTTTTTTTTTTTTTTTTAACTTAAGATCAATCTGTTTGTGGTTCCTGCTGGTCTTTTGGCACCATAGGACACCTGGAGGGAGCGTTTTTCCTTAAGAATGGTGGCAATTTAGTGCGGTTATCACAGCAAGCCTTAATAGATTGTTCTTGGCAGTATGGCAATAATGGTTGTGATGGTGGTGAAGATTTCCGTGCCTATCAATGGATGATGGAAATGGGTGGTGTGCCTACCGAAGAAGAATACGGTCCCTATTTGGGTCAAGATGGCTACTGCCATGCCAAAAATATGAGCCTGGTGGCCCCCATTACCGGATTCGTTAATGTCACCTCCAACGATCCCCAAGCTTTCAAAATAGCGCTTTTGAAACATGGACCGCTGTCGGTGGCCATTGATGCCTCACCCAAAACCTTTAGTTTTTACTCACATGGTGTTTATTATGAACCTACCTGTAAGAACGGCTTAGATGAACTGGATCATGCTGTGTTGGCTGTGGGCTATGGCACCATTAATGGTGAAGATTATTGGTTGGTTAAGAATTCTTGGTCCACATATTGGGGTAATGATGGTTACATCTTAATGTCAGCACGTAAAAACAATTGTGGTGTCATGACCATGCCAACTTATGTGGAAATGTAAGCGAATGGTTGGTTTTTGGGCGTGTTTGGTAGATTGTTTCAATTTCTTGCCAAAATGCCGGCATTTTGTTTTTCACAACTATTTTTTTAACACTATTTTTTCTTTTGTATTTCTTATTTTTGTAACTTTTTTAATGATTACAAGCAATAAATATATTATTAAAATGAAAAAATAAGCTTTTTAACTCTATTTACACTTTTTAAAACAAATTAACACTTTTTAACCGTTTGTAAAATTTTTGAGCG
Organism: Bellardia pandia; assembly: GCA_916048285.2. Classification (NCBI taxonomy): domain Eukaryota; kingdom Metazoa; phylum Arthropoda; class Insecta; order Diptera; family Calliphoridae; genus Bellardia; species Bellardia pandia. Next base: position 90,851,184 of record OU696531.1, on the reverse strand, counting down.
CACTTGAACAAATTTAACTATGATTACCAGCGTTGTCAACTTGGTTCGTTTCGCACCATTTTTGGTGCTTTTTTAAGTTTTTGTGCGAAAAATTTCTTAGTTGGTGCGCGATGAGCTTTTTTTGTTAATTTCGGTGCGTTTTTTAATTTTTCCGAAAATGTGACAAAATCTATATTTTTACTAATTTTTAGTTGCAGTTTTTTAACAATTCATTATTATGAAATCTTTACGATGAAAAATTACCCCATTGAATGCATTTTATATACGAATGTATGACAATCAAACATTCGTCCCGTGGAGGTTATTGCTAAAGCTAAAGAGGATGAAAATTGTTGTTTGAAAATAAAAATACATAACATTTTTAACATTAAAATAAAAATTCTTGTTTAGCCTGATGGTCTACTGAACTGTAGACGAACACCAGGGTTAGAGTCCTAGTGAAGCCTTAATAAATTGTATTGAAATTTCAAAGTTGACAACGCTGTCTAGCTTTTTGTTCCCGGCGCTGCCCGGGATATTATTAATTTTTTATTCCTGGCCTGGTTTTAGGAATAGCACACAAACGAAGCATATTGCATGTGTAAAGTGGCAATTTATTATGTAGGAGAAAAAAAACATTTATACAACTCAATTTTTTTTGGGACAGCATCGTACATTTTTTGAAAATGAATAAACTTACATTTAAAATTTGAATAGTCTTCGTTATTTTCACGTCTTTGGCCATAATGTATAAGATCTTAATTGCTATTGATAATTGTGTGCTAATAAATAGTTTTTTCATCATTAAAGATATAGATGACTCGTTTCCCCTTTTTAAGTATTTTTGTATGTAATACTACTGTTTATATAAATAAATATGGGTAACATCAAAAAATATTAAGGTCATAAATGATAGTAGCCTTTTAAACTTTTGGCCCTCTAATTTTAGGTTTAACTTATATTTCATTTAAAAAAATGCAAAATCCCCATTTTTTAACCGTTATTACTATTTAGATGTCGTACATATTAAGAAAAATTAACTTCTCAACTACATACATATTTTTGTGATTGCATAAAGCTACAACAAAAATTTCGTTGTCTTAAAACAACAGATACAAAAGGTACCAAAAACGTACAAAAACACAAATCTTTACCCTTGTTCCCTTTCAGTTTGTATGTTTTTAATAAGTTTTTAGTCTTTTAATATATCAATATTTAAAGTTTTGAGTCTGTAGATCATTCTTTTTGTCCCTTCCCGGTATCGCCATTATATTAAATTTTACCGATTTTTTCCCCAATTTTTCACTTCCTGATCCTGAAGTCTTGCAAATAGATCTATCTGCGTGACACATTTCAATAAAATTAGTTTAGCCGTTTGGATTTACCGGTTTCCCCCTTTTTATCCCGATTGCGTTAAGTTTTGAAAAAATATATAGCCTGGGGCCAAATTAACGCATTCATGATCGAATGAGCTATCGTATCGAAAAATGATTTTGATATCGAAATTATGATAAAATGTACTAAATTTCTTGCTCGATATCGAATGCCATAATCTCAAATAAGAAAATTTCGATCAATTTTACTTGATATCGAATGCGGTAATTTGGCCCCTGTTCACATTGGATCTATCTATCAAAATAAAATCGGTACAGCTGTTTGCTCTAACAGTTTTTCTTATTTTTTCCCCACCTGGACTAAGTTTTGAAAAAATATATAGCCTGTTTACGCATTCGGTTCAGCCGTTTGGCTTTACCGGGTTTCCCCCTTTTTGTCCTGACCCGGTCCAAGTTTCGAAAAAATATACATATAGAAGAAAAGCTTTATTTATTATTATAATGCAATAAAATTTCTAATCAAGATTAAATTTGCCATTCTAATTAATAAATAGTAAAAATGTAACAAAAATGCAAAGGGAGGTCATACAATTTTTTTATAATTGTGCCCATAATGTCCACTTTTCTTTCAGGGCTAGTATAATACTTTAAGGAAAACGTAAAGATTTTCAAAACTTATTTACGTTTTGTAATCACTGCTTTAGCATTGGGCCAAATTGGGAATGGTGTAGGAGCAACATGTGTAAAAATTTAACATAATTTGTATAATTAAATAGCCTTTGAAAAGATACCTTTCCGAAAAATCTAAATTTTTGTACATACATATATATATATATAAAGAAAGGCTCTCTTTAATTAAAATTAAAAAATAAAAAATTTTAGTTTAACTAAAACAACCATACGTATTTAACATATTTGATGTAAACTTTAGTTATTTTTTTATTTTAAAGTTTTTTTTCTACTACTACAACTTTCAATGAACTATGCAGTCCAGTCTCAGCTGTTTACAATATCTTATTATTTAAATATTTGAACGAGTATGTATTGTTTTTCATAATCTTTAAAAAAAAGTTTATTGTAGTTTATTGAAGTTAAAAGTTATTGCACTTTCTGAGTAAATACTTTAGTTTTATTTGTATTATGAAATAGAGACACTATAATAAATAAAAATACATTTATTGATGTGTAATATAATAATAGAGCTTATCTTTTAGCAAACAAAACATTTGTTCAATACTAATAAATTAAATAATTAAATTTGATAACCTTAAAGTGTGTATGGGTCAGTTTCAGTTTATTTAGAAAATAACAAAAAAAAAATCTAAGATAAAGTGTAATGCAGGGAAATGAAAATTTTAATTTATATGCTAGAATTTATTTCATTTTCTTTTTGTTTTTAAACATATTTATTTGAGTTGTTAAAAATTCTAAAGTAATTAAAATTTTTTATTTAAACTTGAAAACCATATAATTTAAATATTTACAATTTTTCTTAACATTAATTTTAAATTTAATTTAATTTTTAATTTAAAATTCTACGTTACATTTTGCAAACATTTATATTATCAGCAACGTTGTCAACTTTGAAATTTCAAAACGCACCACATGGAGAAAAGAACGCGCCATTTGAAAAAAATCGCACCAAATTTAGATTTTCTTTTTTATTTAATAAAAGTTTATTGAAAAATTTCACATAAAAAATATAATATTAATAACAGTCTTCAACTTAACAAAAATAAAAAATAAACTAAACAAATTTCTTTTTTGTACCAGATGTAATTAATTTCTTCTTTTTTTTTAAATTTTTAAAAAGAGATCAACGATTAAAGCCTAATACTCTGTTCAAATTTGGGAAAAATGTTGAAAAACATTAATTATTTCATACGAAAAATTTGACGTATAGCTAATGTACTTTTGTAAACAAAACACATCATACATATGTTTTGCTTTTTTGTGAATTTAAATCGAAAATAAATAAAAGTTAAAATATTTAAAAATCTGTGTTGAATCGAAATCGTTAAAGAAAAATGAAAAAGCAAATATTACTGGCCGCTTGTGCAGCAGCATAGCAAGTAATAGATATTGTTAGGTATTATTTATGACCAATTACAGACTTATATTATTGTTTGGATATTATCCATACGGGCTAATTTCGGTCAATTACTTTTTTTCTTTAAATGATATAAATGAAACAATTTACTTCATCAATTTGCTCTTCGTTTCGTCGATGTGGGTTTTTGACTTCTTCAGGAGCTATTTTATTAAGATAATTTTATATAGATAATTTATTATGTGTATTTGTCATGTGGTTGTCACTTTTTCGCATGTCAAATTTGTACATATGTATGTATAGTCTGAACACGCTGAACACCTTCAAACAATATCATGTGTTATTTCTATGTGTGCAATACACATGACATTTTTTATTTAAGGTGTGTTCACATTGTGTGTATTTGTCATGTGGAATGTCACTTTTCTATCCACATGTTTTTTCATGTGTATGTCAAAACTTGGGTTTCACATACGGTTTATAATTTACATGTTCAAATGTTGGTATGTCAATTACATTTGACATAACCTATCAAAAAACAAAAAATCTTAAAACAGCTTATTCCGCGCGTTATACAAGCATTCTTTCTCTTGCCACATTTCTATCAACTGTAGAACCGCTTCTTTGTACCAGTCAAACTGGAACAACATAAAAATAACTATAAAAATTGCAATAAAAAAATACATATGTACTTACTTTTGTTAACTCCTTTTCAATTTTTCCCTCCATTTTCAATAATAAATTTGTATAGTTTTTTTTTTTTTTATTTTTGTTTTACTATTTATAAATTATATTTATTAAAATTTCAATTAATTTTTGCCGCCACAAAATTTTTGTTATAAAAAACAGCTGATGTCAGATGGTTTGTCACTTGAAAATAGAACATACCAACATTTGAACATGTAAATTTTATACCGTATGTGAAACTCAAATTTTGACTTATGCTTGGTTTTCCCTATGTCAGTTTTGTTGTCAAATTGTGCAATTTGTTATGAAATTACCAACAATTTGGACAATTTGACAACAAAACTGACATAGTGAAAACCAAGCATTACACATGAAAACACATGTGGATAGAAAAGTGACATTTCACATGACAAATACACACAATGTGAACACAGCTTTAATAGTAAAAATACTCATATATGCTATTCGGAATTGACAACACTGGTAAGAAGCATAATAAAACTTGGATCACCTTGTTTGTTTTTTTGGCTACAGGTTAACTCAAATATTTTTTTTGGCATGCTTATATGGTGTTCATACATGCATTTTTAATTAAATTTTTTTAATTAACGCCTAATTGTTGATTTTTCTTTCCAACTGCCATTTTAGTTATTACTTGTCACAGGGTTTTATTTTTAATATTAACAATTATTAGAACAATTAACTCTTAATGAAGCAATTATCTTAATGGAAATTTTGTATGGATGAATTGAATTCAATTAGGCGTTCATTAAAAAAAATTCAATTAAAAATGCATGTGTGAACACCATATGAAGTTATGCTGTAGAAACTTTCTTTAAAAAAAGCACATTGCCTACTTTTAGGATGGCAAATTTTCAATGGCCTTGAAAAATTTGGAACAACGGAATTTGTGGTGAATTTCTAAAAACTTTATACTCACCACGATTTTTTATACTCACCACGATATTTTTTTTTTTTTTAACAAACACAAACTGCGAAGCTTCTGGCTTCTTTTTAAATTCACTCAATACAGGAGCAAAAAAAAATTGTTTCCTTTTTTAACTAGCTAGCTTAGCTAGCCCACACACACACCATTTTATGTTTTCTTTCTGTGTCTTCTTCTTCTCTTCTCTCCTTCCTCCTCATGCACTCTCATAATAATTATTTTTCTTCTTCCGTCGGTCGTCGTCGTTGTTTGTGTGTGTTGGATTGTTGCTGTGGCCATTGACATTCTTTTTGTTTTTTGGAAATGGTTCTTATATGGCAGCTATGACAAATTTGACAGAGTTATTTAAAAACAACTTTTTTGAAATTTTTTATTTTGATATGGAATGCCCCATAATCGGCTAATTTCTCGAAAGTGACATTCCTGGATTTTAATAGCTCTAGATGGGGGCTATTGAAATCCGCTTTCAAAATGCGTAAACCGCTCAATTTGAAATATTTACAGAGTAACAACCTTTTTCAAATTTTTTTTACTCTAAAATGGAATGCTCTATAAACTCCTAATTTTTCGAAAGTGACTGTTGTGAATTACAATAGCCCTAATTACAAGATATTGAAATCCGTTTTAAAATTCAAAAACCACTAAAATAACTGGAAATATTCAAATGAAACTTGATATTTTAGGTTTGATTTGAAACCTTATTTTTTTTTAAAATACTAAACTTTATAACGTGCGCAACACAAAATTAGGTTCCTGAGTGGATTCTCTGTCCGTAGTTCTTTAAAATTTTAAAATTCATTAAAAATTGATTTGTTGGTAATAAGCGAAACTTTGCTATATTTTTGTCTTTGTTTTGTTTACATTTTTTGTTGTGGTTTTACATGCACGTGTATTTTGTATATGATTCCAACAACAACATATATACATGCACGTGGCATATGAAAAAAATGCACTGTTGCGGTTGATTTTGCACTGTTTATTTCTTCACATACGCCTCAGGTACTACAACCCATGGTGAAATTAAATACCAGGTGACCGCATTGCTACAACAATTACAACAAGGCAAGAACAACAGGCATTTTTCTATATGAAAAACTTTCGTCACTGTCAAAAAGTTTTTTTTTTATATAACTTTTTGGCATTTTCAAATTCACCATGAATAATCAGCTGGCGCTACGCTATCACCTAGTATTTAAATTCACCTTGCTACAACCCCTACTTTTAACATATGACGCTTAACTAAAATATTATTTGTTTGTGCGAGTGTGTAAACCCAGCAAAAATTCTCTTTTTTTTTTTGGCTTACAATTTCCCTATCAATATTATTGTTTCACCGCCCACACCGCTCTGTGCCGTCAACCTAATCACAACAAAAATATTATTGTTTACTACTATATACAATTGTGAAAAAAAATTAATTAATAAATAACAATATATTAAAATGAAACGAAATAAAAAAATTACTTCCAGTAATAATGTTCTCCGGGCAGGAAATGAGGAAATCCCTAAAAAACGTGTACTTACTGCAAACGAATACCGAAACTTGTGCGATTTTATTAACAAATATCAAGGCCTGGCCATTGATTGCGAAATGCAACTGCAGGTTAATTTTCCTAAAATTCAGCGTTTAACACTGAAGGCTATATTGCAAACGGAGATAACAAAGGGTATGCGTTCCCAGCATTGGCGTTATGATGCAAATGCCAGAAAATATTTAGATAGGTAAAAGTTGATTAATTTATTAAAAACGGACTAGTTAAATATTTTCTTTTCTAGGTATGAGGAGCTGGCAGAGAACTCTTCAGGGGATAGTAATATTTTGTTAAATATGGCCAGAGAAGAAAGAATTGGTCCGGTTATGATGTGTCGTTCATTGCTGAAAATTAAATATAATATTAAGTCGAAAATGAGATTGAGCACATTGATGCGTTATCCAAATCTAATAGAAGATCCTTCGCTGTCCGCTAATGTGGTGCAATGTTTATGCAGTGATTCACAAGATGGCCCTTTAATTGACCTAAAGAGAAGAGTTTTGGGTGAGGAATACGAATTTAAGGTTAGTTGGAGTTTAAAACTAGTTTTTATACGACTAAAGTTTATTCTTTTTAGCTTAAACAAATGGCCAATGAGGCTGATATGCATTATCACGATGAAAATGATCTCAGACGTTTGGGTTATGATAAGACACCCGATATTAAAATGATTTTACCATTTTTCTATAAAGGACAAGTTATAAATTGGATAGAGAGTAAAGCAAATTTTGGTGATGTTAAAACACACAAATGGACCGTACAACAACAGTTAAGCAGCTACTGTAATAGGTAAATAAACAGAAAGATAAAGCCTTTAGGATTCTATAAAGTAGCAGAACAAATTAAGGCTTTTAAGCAAAATTAACTTCATTTTTCGTTCATAAACTTTTATAATTGTGCTGTTTTTTTTTATGAAAAATTCAATAAAACAACATATATTTTTTCCATTACAGATTTGGTGCTGGCATTATTATATATTGGTTTGGATATCACGAAAGCACCCCCAAACTACCTGAGAATTCTATAGGTATTATTGTTTTAGATGATTTTCCCTCGAAAACAGACATTACAAGTCTTGATATTGAGAATAAAGAGGTTTTAGAAGAAACATGATCCTAATTATTTCAATTTCAATACTTGTAAACTTTGTTTAAAAAATTTTTACATATTTTTATACATTTGTTTTGTTACAATATACATACTCGCATTTTTAATATTTTAAGTTAATAGATAAAAAATTTTTTTTTATGCTGTAATCAAAAAAAAGTGTTATTTATTATTACATTTAATATATAAAATATATAAATTTAATGCAAATTAGTTTTTTTAAATAATTGTAAATTTTTTTAAATATAAAAATGTCATTTAAATATATAAAAATTATATTTAAATTAAAAATATGTTTCTCTTAAATTACGATTTATTGTAAACTTTAATTCTGCTTACAATCAATTAAACGGCATATACTCTTACATAGTCTACTTCTAATGAGGGTTGCGACCAAGTGGGAAACCAAATGTTACGATTTTTATAGAAATTCCAATTGCCACGTGGATCTGTGTTACCCCAGGGTTTGCCATCGGTGTTGGGAAAGTCGCCATTACCGCCAGCGGCCATACCCAAAGTAATATAAAACTAGTATTAAAAATAAAGACAATAATATATATTTAAAATTTGAGCGCGTTTTTAAGAGGACAATACCAAAATTACATCCTAATTTAACAAAAAAACATTTTTCAAAGCCTTTTTACTGATTTTATTTGATTACCCACATTCTTAAGAAATTTATAATCGTTAAAGTGATTTTCGGAAGTGGGCCATATATGGGAGCTACGACTAATTATGGACCGATCACAATAAAATTGTACCGTATTGTTTGTATACTTATGAGGTATATTTGTGTTAAATATTATTTGGATACCAACATTTTTGAGTGAGTTATGCGCTTTAAAGTGATTTTTAGAAGTGGGCCTTATATGGGAGCTACGAGTAATTATGGACCGATCTGCACAAAATTCGTAGATGTGATTTGACTTTATTTACCACTTATTTGTGATGAATTTTGTTTGGTTCTTTAGCGTTTACAATAAAACAAGAATTTATTTGATTATGTCTGTCTTTTATTTAAGTTTTCTTTTATTCTTGTTTTATATCCACGTGCTAAAATACTCAAAAAAGTGTGTATCTATTGTTTACCAGACGATGAATGCCTCGTGCTATCGGCGTGCGTTGCTTATTATCACCGTCGTTACTACTCCAATAGCGTTGCCATATCAGTTGTCGCATTGATTGCCATATTGACGGCAAGTGGTAGGGAAATCCCTACAGTTCCTAGCATAATTCAAACATTTATAATCGGTAAAACCCAATTTCGGGAGGACATTTGTATGGGGGCTAGGTGAAATAATGGACTGATTTTCACCAGTTTCAATCCCATTCGTCCTTGGGCCGAAAAAATATCACTCCAAATTTTATCAAAATATCTTCAAAATTGCGACCTGTACTCTGCGCACAAGCTTTACATGGACGGACGGACATCGTTAAATCGACTCAGAAAGTGATTCTGATTTAAGACGGATTTTATATGGATAGAGATTGAAAGAGCAATTCTAATTCCAAAGGTTTTATATTAGAAGTCTTTTGAAAAACTTGAAGATATTTGCAATGTGTTCCAAATTTAATGAAAAACTACTGATTTTTATTGCTTCCAGAAGGTTTTTATAAAGGCGCAGGTGGGAAACTTATTCTACAGCGAGAGATTCAGAAGTCCCATTAAAAACCTGCAGAAAATCGCAAAATTTCATGATCCAAGTTGGTTTTTATATGGAAACAGGTGGAAAAGTCACCACATACCTATAGAATCAGAATTCCTATTAAAAACCAGCATATATTGGAAAATTTTTTTAATTAAATAGTAAACTACAGATTTTATAGTAATTCAAGTCGTATCAGATGGTTTTTATATGGATGGGAAAGACATCTCAGAATGAATCAATTGAATTCAGAAAACCATTAATATTAATAAACATTTGTATCACCTTATTTCCTCATCCCTGCTCTGTGATAACTTTAATTGTATCAAACTTAATTCTAATTACACAATCACACACTTTTAGTTCATATTTTTACACTTCGACTTACCATTTGATCCAATGGTGCATTGTCTTTGCCCTTATTCCATATTGGCTCGTTAACAATCTGCTTAAAATTGGTTTGAATACGTCCATATTCACTACCATCCACAGACAATATCAAGTGATCGGGGGTCCAAGTCAAGGTATATAAATGAAATTCATCGCCAAAATGATTAACTTTCGGCAGAGTAGTATCTTTCATGTACTGATGTCTGGTTTCAGCATCTTTATTAAGGATGACACCGCCAAATAAACGGCCACCATTGATGTTTTTATTTTGCCACATTAAATTATGATTGCCGCGTGCATATGCAATGCGCATTTCACCCGATTTATAATGTTCGCCATATTCCATCGAAGAGGGTTGTAAAGATATCACTATATTGAAAAATTATAAAGATAAGTTTTTTATTTACATATGCGTATACATACATTTGTATGTATACAAAAATATGTTAACACTTACAAGGATATAGCCAGTCGCCCATGGGTAATTTTGCCCTAACTTCAATGCGACCATATTTGAAATTGAAATAATTTTTTGTATTAAGACGTCCGGTAATAATGGGTGGCAGGATTGAAACACCTCTGGGCTCAAGACGACATTCACTATCGAACTTGACACTTGTACATCTGTAAGGAAAACAGAAATAAAGAAATTTTATAGTATTTAGTTTAGTAATAAAATAAGATACATACATATGTACATACATCCATATAACATACAAAAAAGGCATGCAAAAAATGCCAGTTTTTTCTAATACTAAAATCAAGACTGGATTTTTTGTCACATTCATTTTTAAAGTGTAAGAAGTGGAGAAGACATTAACTTTTTAAGCGAAAATGGCTCCAAGTGGTAAAGAGACCAGTGTCGAAATAAGAAAATACATAGCTAAATTAAATTTGAATGGTAAAACTGTGGGAGAAATTGCCGAATTGATTGGAAAAAGTAAATCTACTGTCCATGGCATTATAAAAAGGTTTCGTAATGAATTTAGACTGGCAAATAATAACACAAAAGGTCAAGGTAAAATATTAAATGAAGGAAAAGAATGTTAATTGTCAAAGAAATCAAGCAAGATCCTTTTAAAACCGCAAAAGATCTTTAAATATCAATTTCGTACTGAACAAGATGTTTGTCTGAATACTGTTCGCAATACATTACATATGTAAGTAAGAACTGCCAGAAAAGTCATTCGCCAAAGAGTATTTACTTAAAACAGAGGATTTTTGGAACCAGGTAATTTGGCGATAAATTATCTAAAAAAAATGCTTCCATTGAAAGTTTACATTATGTAAAGGTTTTGTTCAAGTTTAACTTATATGGTTCAGACGGTAAGCAATTTGTATGGCGTAAACCAATTTACAAATGTAACCATCAAAATACAAAAGTCACAGTTAAGCATGGAGGTCATGGCTTGGGGCTGCACGTCGAGTGCTGGAGTAGGCAATTTGCATTTTATAGATGGTAAAATGGACAAATTTGTCTATATCGACATTTTAAAGCAAAATGTAAAGCAAAGTGCAGAGATATTGGTAATCGAAAACAACTTTGTTTTTTTTTTATCAAGATAACGATCCTAAGCAAAAGTACATGCATATTTGTGCACCTTTTAATACATCTCACCGCTCTTGCCAACAAAGCAAGAATCACACCGACAAAAATCTCATAATGTAAGCATCTTTGGGAGGAATTGGTCAGAAGGGTGTATAAAAATAACTTGGCGAAATCAATTCCCAAACGTTTAAAGAGCGTTCTGGACAACAAAGGATATGCTACAAAATATTAAAAGTTAGATTTTTATATTTTAATTATTTCTACTACGCTTTGTTTTCGTTATTATTTTAATAATAAAAAAATATACATACTTATGTATATTATTATGTTCTATAACGAGTTGGAATCATTTGAGCTCTACGTTTCAAATCGATCTTAATTTAATATTTGATAAGAAATTAAGATTACTGCTGTTTTTAGTATTACACATACATATGTATTTATTTGACTTACCTCGCTCCCAATTCGATACTATCCTTTTTCAAATTTTTACCATTTATGTTGGCCTCAATTTTCAAGATACCACCCTCCACTCCCAAAGTACCATTGTACAAAACAAATTCAGCATCATCAATTGTGGGAGGCAAACGTATTTCATTAGTCCAATATTTGGCATTTAGTGTATCAAAATTATCCGAAAATATTAAATCATCACGACAATATGGACCACCATATGATTTGGGCACCTCCGTAACGGTTGAACGGCAGATTTTATTTTCCACATTCACATCAATTGGTTTAACAGGCGAATTAGTCGGGCCATCCCCCTCTGATTTCGGTGGTGTAGCAGTAGTGATTCTATAATTTGGATTACCACTTTTAAAGGCTTCCACAGATATGGGATCTTTTTTGTCGCGAAAAATTAAACGATTATGCTGCACTGCCAGCCAAACATAAACAAAGTCAGTGTCCTTTAAAGTCTTCTCAAATTCGGCAGACCATTTTTTATTTACTGGTATACTTGCCGTACTGGTTAGCTGGCCAGTCTCAAAAGAACGAAATTCTTTGTTAATGTTAACGTGAAAAGACACCCATTTAATGTCCGGATCATCTATTTGCATATACAGAAAAAATATTTAGTATGTATGTATGTATAAGGTTTTATTTGTTTGTTTTAATTTTATTTTACTTTGCAAACTTTTCATCACTTACTTGGTATGGAAAGACGAAATTTATTTTCAAATAGTTCAAATTCAGTTTGTTGTATGGTATATGTACAGCCCCATCCTGCTAGATTAATCAGCAATATTATTAGCAAAAGACTTTTGTGCATAGCTTTAGTAGTATACTTTTTTTAAGATGTTAAGTTAGTCTAAGCGTTTAATTTAAGTGTGTACCTTAGAGTTTGTGTGCTGAGCTTAGACTAAAGAGATAATTCTTTGCAATTGATTACATATATATTTTTTAATTTGTATTGTATAAACTGGAAATTCCTTCTTCATTATCATTTTAATTCGAAATGTATATGTATGTACGAAAAAGACGGGAGAGTACTTGTGAATTTTGAGCAAGACTTGTTTAATTACTCTTGAGGTGTACAAAAACCAGATTCTAGTTGGAAGTACTAAGCGAAACTTAAATACCCTATCTTCATATATATTTATGTATGTATATAAAGGGGTTTTCAACGAAAACTTTATTTTTCAAAATAAAATAAAACTAAGAATTTATATGAAAATCATTTAAATTTGGGAACAGGTCGGTTTTGGTGGCATTGCTAAAAAAATCATCAAATAGGGCTTTTAGAGGTGATAAAAGTAATATAGAATTTTTTTCGGCCTCCCCTATTTTCGGTTGGGCGGGTCTTCAAAGTTGAAAATACATATAATAATACATATTGTAATACATCAAATTAAAGATATTAGATATTTTGGAAATACCTTTTCAACAATATATATTATGATTATAAAATATGAATTGACTAAGGGGTAAATCCGAGAAATATATTTTTTGACCCGATTTGTTTTAACATCTAAGAAATCTTAAAAAAGTCTATATAGATATATTTTAGTTTATTAATATATGTAAATAGCCAAGACTTTAAGCTTTATTTTAAGGTTGAAAAAATCTTTGAAATATATATCATTTGATATATACAGTGTCGTGCAAAACTATATCAACGAAATCTATATTTACAAATAAACAGATATGTCCGGTCCATTGGAAAGGTCTTTGAAATACCTATCATTTGATATATAGTATATCGTCTAAGAAAGAAATTCAGTTTTCAAAATATAGCTAAACATATTATAAACTCTTGATAAAATTTTGGAAATGATTTGAAAAATGTCACTAAAAACGACTTAAGCCAATTTTGTTTGAAAAATAAAATTCTTATTGAAAAATCCTTACCAAGCAAATCTGCAAAAAATCGGTAAATTTTCAGGGTAGTTACGGGATTATTTACATTTTACATTGTAGCCTTAGTTATCTTTAGAAGCTATGGGTAATGTTTGCACCAAAGAACTGTGAAATTTTTTATGTCGGAAGTACTGGGGGGAACCTAAAAGAGGTGAATGATATTGTCAGTCATTCGCCGAACTGAATTGTGATCTTTATTTATGACTTGGAGGTATTACAGCTAATAAAAGGGCCAATCCACTGGGTCGCACTAAAACCTTTGTTTATATATGATGAGGATCTTTTAGTTCTCATTCAAAAGTCAAAGATTCTTTGAATATAAAATGCAGCAGATATTTCTGCAATTATTCCAATTATAAGTACATACATACTTCCCCTTAATAATTATTATTAGTGAAATTACGACACAAAAATATTTATTTAACCAAGTTCCAAAAAAATCCCCTTTTATTTATCGTCGTTTAATAAACTCTCAGAATCTTTGTATGGCTTTAATTTCTCTGCAATGTCAAGTTCAGCTCTCAGTGAGCTGAACAAACAAGTTTAGAGCACTTGGCTTGTTATGTTTTGCAATTTAGTTTTAGTCTCACTTCTCAAGTCTTAAATGTGATTCCGTTATTTTGGTTCCAAACGTGACGCAAGTTTCAGTTCAGTTTTGTTTTGTTAATTTTAATTTCTTTTAAACACACACAAAACTAAAAAGATGATAAAGATTTTAAACTTTTTTCTAATTAATTATATTTTTTGCTTTGCAAATTGTTTATGTTATGAAATACCTAGTGTTAAATTAAATGTATTAGATAAAGGATTTTCTCTATCTATAGCAGGTAAAAAAGTCGTTATTTTGTGTTAAAATAATAGTAAAGTTAAACCGAAAGTTTAATGATAAACTACAACTTTGTGATAAAAGAGAGTTTAAAGCATCCGCCTGACATTAATTGAATAAAAACAAATGAAAAGTTTATCTATATATATAAAATTCAATGTATGTATGTAACGTATGGACTCCAAAACGGCTGAGCCGATTTTGATGAAATTTTCACAGCATGTTACTGTGACTCTGGAAGGAATAATAGGCTATATGAAGTTTTGATTGTACACACGGGGGTGGCACCGCCCATATACCTAACCCGAATATTTAAATCGCCATATTTTGGGCATTTTTTGACCTACGTCAATGATATGTGGTACATATGGAATTGGCATAATTAGGAATACGTACCAGGAGAAAAGTGGGTGGGACCACGCCCCTTTTTAGGAAAATTAAAAATCGTAATATAGTCTTAACTACTGGACCGATCGTCATTAAATTTTCACAATAGGATATTCTTACGAAATAATAAATTCTTGACTATGTAAGTGGACAAAGGGGCATGGTCTCGCCTAAAGCATTGCAATAAATACATTAAAATTAAATAAATAAATGTTTGTAAATATATAAATACGTTTTATTTTATTTTATGACGGGGGGGGGGGGGTAGCAAAGCACACCGGGTTTAGCTAGTTAAGAATATAAATAAATTTTATAAAGTGATAAAGTTTTTTTGTATAAAAAGTATTTATGTAATTGTATTTTATTCATTTAACATTCAATTCAAAAACTGTCTTAAATGATCATCGTATATTTTATTTACAAGGGGACTTACAAACCACCCTATAGCGAATTAGAAATTAACTCTGAAAAAGAACTACATAATTTCATATAAAAATAAACCATAATAAACATTAATACGGATTCATTCAATATATTTTTATTTTTGACATATTTATACAACATTAAAAAAATGTTTTGATAACTAGAAATAAACCAAAAACCCGATTAAGTGAAGGTGAAACATAAATGAATAGTTCAAGAACTTTGTTTTTCAAATTAAAATAAAACAAAAAAATGTTTATAAAAATCATTCAAATTTTCATTTCACGTCAGTGATTTTGAATTTAAATTCTATAATTGATTCGATTTACTTATCTTTATCTTTAATATAGCCACACAAACAATAATCCAGGGGCCAAATTACCGCATTCGTGATCGAATGAGCTATCGTATCGAAAACTGATTTCGATATCGAAATTATGATAAATTGTACTAAATTTCTTGCTCGATATCGAATGCCATAATCTCAAATAAGAGAACTACGATAAATTATACTTGATATCGAATACGGTAATTTGGCCCCTGTTCACATTGGATCTATCTATCAAAATAAAATTGTTAAATTGCATTATCGGGGTCAATCTCAATTGCAAATTGCGTGATATTATGCGATGGTGAAATTTTGTTTGCAATAAATTCATTGTTTCGATGGCTGTGAGACATGTAGCACCTCCGAAAAATTACACGGTTGTTTGACATTTTCTGAACATTTTTCGGACAACTTTGTAATATCTGACGATCGTGGACACATAGCTTAAGTATTACATGCAAAATGTATGTACACACAATGGGGTAGAATCGAATTTTTTTAGGAAATATATCTGTCATTTCTAAATCGCTGTTCCGATCGAAATAAATGAAAAAACAAAATTTTCAATATTTTCAGTGCATTCTCATATTTATTAAATCTTTAATCTTTTCAGCTGAGCCAGGCCTAAAACAAGTGTTTTACGTTGTAAAATTAAACGATGAATGTCCCACCCTAATGGACATACTCTTTGCACCTCGCACCGACTGGACAACGATACAAACGTCCAAAGATCTCAAGAAGCAAGATAAACTAAACATTTCTTTATTAGTTAATCATCAGGGTAATGCCTTCAAGTCCTACCAGTATCTAGTGGTGGGAGAGAACGATATGGGTATTAAGCTAGAGACACCACCAGCGAAACACAACAACAATTGTGATGACACTCTGATAGAGGTGAAATGTGAAGAAGCCCAGACCGTTGTTTTAGGCATGACACATTTGTGCCAGGGACAATTATTATTTGAGGATAATTTCGGCAATACTCAACTGAATACGAACAAATGGTCATACGATATAAGACATCGTTTGATTGGCACTGAATTCGAAGAATTTGTAGTATTCGATAATTATCGTGAAAATATTTTCATACTTGATGGCTATTTGAATATACGACCCACGGTGACACAAGAGCCAATGAAACAAGCTAAATTGGATTTTGGTTCGCGTTGTACGCCAGTCTTCAATCGCAAAAAGGAATGTAAACTAATACCGCAGACGCCGTTTATATTTGTACCACCATTTAATTCGTCACAAATCCATACATCAAACACATTTCAATTTAAATACGGTAGAATTGAAGTTAGGGCCAAACTACCAAAAGGAGAATGGATATTGCCATGTAAGTAGTGAAAAGAATTAAGAATTAATTTAGATTCTTCAATTAAGTATTGTACTCGTAAACTTCCGAGTAGCATTATAACAACCATTAACAACAATGTTATATAGATCAAATTCAACTTAAATAAGCCTAAAATACATAGAAATTATGTTACTGGATTTTGAAGATATCAGACCATAATTGGTCCACTTCCACTATAACACCTATAAAACTCCTGTAAAATATCTTATAACCTTACCCTTTTTATACCACCATGATACCTAGGAAACTGTCAAATAAAACTGAGATGAAATTGAGCTAAAAAGCCTCACCTTAACCTTACTCTTTTTTATAATCTTTTCCTTAACCTGATAAAAATTGAAAAATGCTGAACCAATTTTTAATTCTACAGATCGTTATATTACAGATCAGATTGTTATCATAGACAGACAAACTCTTTAAATAATGGTAAGAATTGGCAATTACATGAATTACTTCAATAACTGGTTAAAATTAGATCAAATTTTAAAGCATTTGAAATTAATTATACAGTTCGTAAACTTGCCTATCAAACAATACATATAAATTTGCGCTAGGACTGAATAAGAAACAATGAATAATGATATTCTAGTCCTAAGAACAGTGTATTTAAGCTACGTCACAGCCGAATATAGCAATTAACTTGTTATTGATTTATCATCACATAAAATCTAATTGCATAAATGTCCAATTTATGTCGAAGCTGGGCCAATTAGGCAGGTTCATATATTTATCTATCAGGTCGATCTAAATTTTTAATGCAATCATCTTTATTTAGTTTAATTTTAGCTTCAGAGTGGTTTAGAAACGTATTTTTTGGAAATAATTCGGTATCACGGGAGCTATTACAAATATGTTTGGAGCTGAGGTGATTAACAGTTTTTTGTTGTCATAAGCGAAAGAGAAGCCTGTGGGTGGCCCTCAAAGTTAGTAAAAATTGGGGGTTTGTGATAAAGTTTTAAATAAAATTAAAATAATTGCAAGCAGTTATTTTTTGCCTATAAAAAGTTACACGCATGCCAAGTTGGAACGTGTAAAAAGGTACATAGCCTTCCGCAGCCCTATCCAAACTTAACCAATTAAAAAAATAAAGTTTAAGTAAAAAATTGTACAAACATAAAGCACAGATCCTCTAAAAGTTTCCACATTTGTGTAGCCCTATGTGTTACTTAAATACACAGAAAGTTTTTTTACTATCACACGGTAGTAGGCACTTTTATAAAAAAAAAAAATAAAATTTTGGAACACATTTTCCCCGTTTTAGGAATTTTGGTATTTGAGAATGAAAAATGGCAAAAATTATAATGCCATTGATTTAAGGACATTTGGATCTATATTACCCTTAATTTTGTTATGATTTATTTAGCGTTAAAATATTACATTAATTAAAATTTTATATTGTTCTTCAACGAATATCAGCATATTATAGGTAATTGACATACAAAAAAATTATAAAATTCATTAATTTTACTAAATTATCAATCTTCAAGTACTATACTTTCCGCCAATAGCAAATAATTACACAAAAAGCTTATATTTACACTTTAGGAGTTCCACAAATATTGCCCTCTTTCACAAAATTTAATTTTTTTTCATATATTACATGCAAAATGTACAGCTACGTGCAACTAATTAAGGACACGATACTAACAAATGAGTTTAAAGCAAATAATACGAAAGGTTTTATGATATACTCAAAATTTTTCATAGTTTTGTCAATTTAACTCTTACTCCTAGAAAATAACTGCATATTGTGTCATATCAATTATTATTTATGAATCTATGAGTCATAATTTCCGATAAGCTTGATATAAGTCATGCACATAGTTAAGGACATACTACAAGTTTAACAAAAAAAGTATTTATTTAAAAATAAATCAAGATTTTGTTGCATTGTTATTTTTTTTACCCTTGTTATCGATAACAGCTTAACATCTGAAAGGCATTGAGGTCGCCAAATTTGTATATACACTACTTGGAACTTATTTTTACAGAGCTTACTTTGGTTATTACAACATGTCATAAGTTCCTAATCGGGTTGAAAGCAGGACAGCATGTAGACCAGTCAAGAACAGTAACCAAATTGTTAAAAAACCATTGCTTGACGTATGCTTCAGAACGCTATCTTGTTGAAATAACCATGTTACTGTCATGTTCTCATCAGCATACGGCATCATTGTATCGCTTAGAATTCTTGCATACTGAAACTTATAAATATTTCCCTAAATTTTGCGCAGCGGCCCAACACAGCGTGACGGCATAGCACCCCAAAGCATTATTCAACCTTCTTCATTCTTCAAAATGGCGCTGGTGTATTTTGGATCAAATTCTTTCAACTTTGACCGGCGAATATATATTTTTTTTTGTTTCGTCCGAATATAATACTCTTTTCCATTCTACATCCGTGGAGGTACTTCTTTGCGAATTCGAGTCTCTTCTTTCGGTTACGTTCAGACAATAATGTCTAACTGTTTACTGTATCTACGACGGTTTTGTCTAAAGACTGAATCATAATTAATTTAATTTTCGAATTGTGCATTGTTCACATGCTTTCATTTTGATTTATAACCTATAAGTTTTTTTAAATACAGAATTTAAGCGTTCCAGCTTCCTACTTGAAGGTATAGGTCGACGTGTGATAACTTGCCAATTTGAGAGATTTATTCTCCGCCAACGTAGTTTATCATAAAAAAATAAACCACTAGTTCGATCGAGATAAAATTTTACATTCGACATGTAATTTGTTTGTTTAAAGCTGTAAAATTTGTTTGTTTTTCATCCAAATCCTTAGGTTTTTATTTTTCTGAAAGTCGCCCGCTTAGTTTTTAAAAATAATGCATTTGTGTAATATATGCATTTATCTTTTATAGTTTTCGAGTTATGTGTATTTTAAAATTGAAAATTCAAAATTTTTCCCAATCCAGGTCCGATTTTTGTCAAATATCGGTCAGAATTCCAGCAACTTTATTTTGTTAGTTAAATAATAAAATTGCTCATCAGACACAAAATATTTCAAAGTCTGGATGCATTTCTATAGGCCTTTTCATATACTAAAATAAAAAAAGTTTTTTAAAAAAAGTAGTGAGACCGGATATTTTATGAACAATGCTTTACTTATACATATTTGAAACTTAAAATTCATTTTGATTCTTAATTAGTACAATTTAAATAATAAAGTTAAAACTTTTCATTTTCCATAATATGTGAAAATATAATATAAAAAATTACTTTAATAAGTCTCCCCTAAAGACTAACACTAATAGTATGCTAATCCGTCAATTTATAGCATCGACTTTTTGTAATAAATGAAATTATTTATATAGGTATTTCCTAAAATCATAAAATACTATTTTCCTCCTTCAGATATAATATTGCAAAACTATGGTGTTCACGATGAAAAACAAATGCACATTGCTTTTGCCCGTGGCAATGAAGAACTATTAACCACCGATAATTTAGATCTAAGTGGTAAAGTGTTATATGCTGGCATTGTCAGAGATGTGGAGAATAATAAGAAAGACTTTAAACAGAAGTCCTCAAGCGAACATTATGGTAATGATTTTCACATTTATACATTAAACTGGAAATCAAATGAAATTACAATGGAAGTGGATGGTGTTAAATATGGCACGATAACGGATAATTTACAGGAGTTTAATAAATTTGTAAGTACTATATTAATATACATATGTACATATCATTTAACTTGTTTTGTTCTTAAGCCTCTGCCATATGTCTGGTGTGAAACATAATTATTTATATTTGTATACCCACCAACAAAAAGACATCGAAATATTGGCCGTAGAACCAAAAAGTCTATATTTTTGGGTCCATATAAAATTCATGTCTGTTCGTCTGATGAAGGCACGATAGAGCTTCGAAAAAAAGACGTAGAACAATGAAATTTTTAGCAAACATTTTTTGATCCACAGAAATATTTGTTATTGAAAATTGGGCAATATCGAACCAATAGGATACGAGTTATAGACCAAAGTTTCAGACATTGACTTTTGTGAATATTGGTTCATAATTGGTCAAAGTTCCCAAAGAAGCTCCACTTCCGAGAATAACCACAGAGTATACAGAGGTGACAATTTTGACGTTTCAAAAAGCTAAAATCAGTGTCCTAGGTTTTGTTGGTACCTAATTTATTGTTTGTTAAAGTAAATCGCTTTAAAGAAATAAAGAGACAAATATAAATTCCTGATTATAACTGGAATATACATCAAATCCTTGTAAATATAGTCATTGCGATGAAAATTATCCAAAATAAACCTAATATAAATAGAATTACGTTTCAATGTTTTATACCGTTCGCTCCATAATAGGTGATTTGGTGGTGGGTGTAAAAGATTAGACACAGCCAAATATAAAATCTAACTTTATATACCCTACACCAGAATAGTGAGGAGGGTATATTGGATTTGTGCTGATGTTTGTAACGCCCAGAAATATTGCTCCAACACCCACCTTAAAGTATACCGATCAACTCAGAATCACTTTCTGAGTCGATTTAACGATGTCCGTCCGTCCGTCTGGTAGGCTGTCCATGTAAAGCTTGTGCGAGAGTGCAGGTCGCAATTTTGAAGATATTTTGATAAAATTTGGTAAGTGATATTTTTTCGACCCAAGGGCGGATGGGATTGAAAATGGTGGAAATCGGTCCATTATTTCATCTAACCCCCATATAAAAGTCCTCCCGAAATTGGGGTTTACCGTTCATAAATCTTTGAATTATGCAAGGAACCAAACAAATTTAATCACAAATGAGTGGTAAATATTGTTCGTTAAGAGCTAGTTTTTTACTTGTCAGTTAAACTCAGCTTAACACACTGTTATATTAAACCTCAAATATATTTTGCCGGGATTTAACTACTGATTGTGTTTCTCAGTAGTGGATTACCTCCTGTCAATTTTGTTAGCATTGCCGTACTGTTCAGTCAAAATACATATTGCATTCCTCCTAATTTTTTTATATAAAGGGTGGTTAAATTTCAAGGGCCGATGTTGATTTTGAATAAAACACAAACTATTTAGGAAATTATTGTAATTTTATTTTATTATGATATATTGGTATTACTCAATTATGTATGGAACAAAATATCGGTCAAATGGGCGCCGCGACCACGGCGGCACACCTCCATCCGATTGTCCAAATTTTCGATGACCCTGAGGCATAATGGAGGTTCTATGCCGTTAATGTGCCGAATTATCTCATCCTTTAGCTCTTGAATTGTTGCTGGCTTATCGACGTACACCTTTTCTTTCAAATAACCCCAAAGAAAAAAGTCCAACGGTGTCAAATCACATGATCTTGGCGGCCAATTGACATCGCCATTACGTGAGATAACACGGCCATTGAATTTGTTGCGCAAAAGAGCCATTGTTTCGTTAGCTGTGTGGCAAGTGGCACCGTCCTGCTGAAACCACATATCGTCCACATCCATATCTTCCAATTCGGGCCATAAAAAGTTCGTTATCATCACACGATAGCGAACACCATTCACAGTAACTGCCTGACCGACCTCATTTTGAAAAAAAATACGGCCCGATGATGCCGCCAGCACATAAACCGCACCAAACAGTCACTCTTTGTGGGTGCATTGGTTTTTCGACAATCACTCTTGGATTCTCATTCGCCCAAATGCGGCAATTCTGTTTATTGACGAATCCACTGAGGTGAAAATGTGCCTCATCACTGAAGATGATTTTCTTCGAAAATTGATCATCCACTGTTGCCATTTCTTGCCACCATTCTGCCCATTCACGACGTTTGGAATGGTCAAGAGGCTTTAGTTCTTGAGCCAATTGCACCTTGTAAGCGTGTTAATGCAAGTCTTTATGCATAATGTTCATCAACGACGAGCGTGAGAGGTGCAATTGTTGGGCACGACGACGAGTTGAGGTGGACGGCTCTTTAGCCACACTATCGCGAACAGCAGCAATATTTTCTGCACCGTCCTGTTGAAACTGCATATCAGTGATATTAATATCAATAGGCCAACATTTAGTTATAACATCTCTCGAAATCGTGATCTATTAACCGTAACCGCATTTTTAGCCAAATCACGCCTTCATTGCTTTTTGATTTTCAGACGCCTTAATTCGGCAATATTGCTTGTTAACAATTCTACCCAAATGGAAATATTTTCTGCAGTACGAGCAGACATCTTCTACAGACCCGGTTTGCTCGAATTTTCCACGATTTTTGCGATTGTACGCACATTTGGACGATCAAATTGACCAAAAAAATCACGAAGTGCACGATATGCATTTTGATTTGAACGCCCATTTTCATAATAAGTCTGGATAACTTTAACACGTTGTTGGATTGTGTATCTCTCCATGGTTCAAATTGAGTAAGTCTGAAATAGAGAAATGTCAAATAAAATTCGGAAAAAAGCTTGGCGTTTAGGTGTGGTTCACATTCAACATCGGCCCTTACAATTTAATGTGTGGTCCAATTAGTTCTAAAACATTATATGCGGATTGTTTTGTTAAGTGAAATCTTTGAAAGAATTCGGCGTCGGTATAAATGCAGAAATGATTTGGACGTGTCCTTATTGTTCGTATCTTTCTAACAATTGACATATTTAAGTTATTATATGTGTTTGAATCACTTAAATCCTCATCATCACTAGAATAATACATTTTTTTTTTTAATTTTTGTTAAAATGTCGTAAATTTCTTTTCAATTGTTGAATTGTTTATTTTATTTTTCAGCTGTTTGTATTTTGACATTTTATATCTAGGTTTAACTCACCAATGATGCTCAGTTAAACCTAGATTATATATCAAATAAATAATAACTGAGAAACACAATTTTTAGTTTAATCTAGGTTTAAGCGAAAAATGTAGATTATCTTTATCCCAGAAACTAGCTCTAAGTGTTTTATGATCATGTTTAGGTACATGCGTATTTTAGTGATAAACACAAAAGGTTTCATTATCTGTGTTGGTGTTTGTCAAAATACCCAATCACACGGAATTACATACATATGGAAACTACATTATCTCTTACTCTAATGACCTTTTTTATCTTTTATTCTTAGAACTAGTGAATATTATATTTTAATAATAAACATGTTCAATTCTGAACACAGCAGGAACATTGAATTTTCTACTAACCCCCCGTCGAGCCATAGTTTTGTTTGTTAGAATTATGTACACAAATTTATTCACGTTCGTTAATTTGTGACGATTCCAAGGACTATTTTTTTTAAATATAGAAATAAGGAACATTTAAAATTAGAAAGCGGAAAATTACAACCTCAACGTACATATTTTAAAACCTTTTAATTTCTTTTTTTCTCTTTCATTTCAGTTCTTCATTACTTTCGGCGTTTCTGTGGGTGGCCATCATCAATTTCCAGATAATTTAAAGCAGCCAAATAATAAACCCTGGTCTAATACCTCACCTAGATCGACACGTGATTTCTGGCTGCACGTGAACAACAATAGCAAAATGTTATGGTCCGGCAATGAAACTTTACAAATTGATTATGTGAAAGTATACGCTGTATAAAATCATTTACTTGAGTAATTGTGATACTTAAATCTATATACATACATACATATGTATGTACATTTGTACATAAATAACAAGTAAGAGTGCTATATTCGGCTGTGCCGAATCTTAAATACCCTTCACCTAAGCGTAATAAGAAATACAGAAACTACACTAGACTAGAATATCCTAATTCTGTGTTTTCTATTCAGTCTTAGTGCAAATTTTATTAGTATTTGATATATTGTTTGAAAGACAATTTTACGACCAACATAATTTATGTTAAATATTTTGAAATGTTGTCTAATTTTTACCATTTTTAATTGATTTAATTACCAATTCTTACCACAATTTACAGAGTCTGTCTGATGTTCATAATAATCTTGAGTGTAATTTAACAAACAGAGTATAAACAAGTAAGAGTGCTATATTCGGCTGTGCCGAATCTTAAATACCCTTCACCTAAGCGTAATAAGAAATACAGAAACTACACTAGACTAGAATATCCTAATTCTGTGTTTTCTATTCAGTCTTAGTGCAAATTTTATTAGTATTTGATATATTGTTTGAAAGACAATTTTACGACCAACATAATTTATGTTAAATATTTGGAAATTTTGTGTAATTTTCACCATTTTTAATTGATTTAATTACCAATTCTTACCATAATTTACAGAGTTTGTCTGATGTTCATAATAATCTTGAGTGTAACTTAACAAACAGAGTATAAAAAAGGGGTACAATTCGGTTTTAGTGATTTTGCTCAAAAAAAAAAAATGAAATAGGGATTTTGGAGGAGATACCAGCAAAAAAAAAAATTTGTTGGCGGTCACGCCTATTTTCGAGGGGGCGGACCCGTAAAGTTGAAAATATATAGGCCTATATCTCGGGAACTACTGGGTGTCTGATAATTTGTAATACATTAAATAAAAGGTATTAAAAATACCTTTCCAACGATATATATCATGATTATAAAATATGGACCGAATATGGGTTAAATCCGAAAAGAATATTTTTTGACCCGAATTTATTTGTTTTTTGGAAATGGTTCTATATGGCAGGTATGACAAATTATGGGCCGATCTTCTTAAATTTTGGAACAGTTATTTTCATGCATATGAGGATATTTCACGTCGAATTTCAACATAATAACGGTATATATACGATATATATTAGTATTAACGTGGATTTCGAGAGTGGACCTTATGTGGGGGATATAGTCAAATATGGACCGATATTCTCAAAATCCAGCAGTTAGATTTAGGCATGTATATAAATGATCCGTGTAAAATTTTGGATTGGTACCCTTATTTATAAGCGATTTATGAGTATTAAAGTGATTTTCGGAAGAGGGCTTTATATGGGGCATACGGTTAAAAATAGACCGAAATTCACAAAATTTTGTGGGATGATTTTTGCATATATTAAAATGATCTGTGCAAAGTTTTGAGTCGGTACCGATATTTATACAATATATATAGGGAAAAATCTCTTTTTCAGATGTGGTCCTTGTATGGGAGCTATGACCAGTTCTGGGCCGACCACCATAAAATTTAGTACAGCAATTTATTTGCCTATAAAGAGTATTTATGTCAAATTTTAGCCGTTTAACATTATTTATATCTGTTTTATACGTATTTAAGTGAATTTTGGAAGTGGACTTTATATGGGGTCTATGGTCAAACATGGACCGAATTAAAAAAAATTTCGTTTTGCGATTTCTTTTTCTATAAAACTTATTTTTGCTGAATTTTGTCTTGATATTCCAATTTTATAGGCATTTATTTATCATTAAGCCATATTTCGGGAAGATTTTTGTATGGGGGCTATGACCAATTCTGGACCGACTACCATAAAATTTAGTACAACAATTTATTTGCCTATAAAGAGTATTTATGTCAAATTTTAGCCGTTTAACATTATTTATATCTCTTTTATACGTATTGAAGTGAATTTTGGAAGTGGACTTTATATGGGGTCTATGGTCAAACATGGACCGAATTAAAAAAAAATTTCGTTTTGAGATTTCTTTTTGTATAAAACTTATTTTTGCTGAATTTTGTCTTGATATTCCAATTTTATAGGCATTTATTTATCATTAAGCCATATTTCGGGAATATATATATTTGTATGGGGGCTATAAGAAATCATGGACCGATTCTTACTATTTTCCGCACACTTTCTTCTTTTATAGTACAAACAACGTATACAAAATTTCATGGTATTATCTGCAATAGTTTTCAAAATATTGCAATAAAATGGATGAAAAATATGAAATTTTTATGGAGGTGGTCTCACATATAGGCTCATAACTCTGGTTAACCTAAACCGATTTTGCTGATTTTAAATAGCAAACTTCTCGAAAGCACTTCTGACAGAATTATTGAAGGTTTGGATCCCGAGTATATCTGGGGACTTCAAAAAACTGATTTCAACAGACAGACAGACAGACAGACAGACAGACAGACAGACAGACGGACATGGCTTAATCGACTTCGCTATCTATAAGGATCCAGAATATATATACTTTATAGGGTCGGAAAATTTTTTTGTGGAAATTACACACGGAATGACAAACTTATATATACCCTTCTCACGATGGTGAAGGGTATAAAAAGGGGTACAATTCGGTTTTAGTGATTTTGCTCAAAAAAAAAAAAAAAAAACAAAATCAAATAGGGCTTTTAGAGGAGATACCAGCAAAAAAAAATTTGTTGCCGGTCACGCCTATTTTCGAGGGGGCGGGCCCTTAAAGTTGAAAATACATAGGCCTATATCTCGGGAACTACTGGGTGTCTGATAATTTATAATACATTAAATAAAAGGTATTAAAAATACCTTTCCAACGATATATATCATGATTATAAAATATGGACCGAATATGGGTTAAATCCGAAAAAAATATTTTTTGACCCGAATTTATTTGTTTTTTGGAAATGGTTCTTATATGGCAGCTATGACAAATTATGGGCCGATCTTCTTAAATTTTGGAACAGTTATTTTCATGCATATGAGGATATTTCACGTCGAATTTCAACATAATAACGGTATATATACGATATATATTAGTATTAACGTGGATTTCGAGAGTGGACCTTATGTGGGGGATATAGTCAAATACGGACCGATATTCTCAAAATCCAGCAGTTAGATTTAGGCATGTATATAAATGATCCGTGTAAAATTTTGGATTGGTACCCTTATTTATAAGCGATTTATGAGTATTAAAGTGATTTTCGGAAGAGGGCTTTATATGGGGCATACGGTTAAAAATAGACCGAAATTCACAAAATTTTGTGGGATGATTTTTGTATATATTAAAATGATCTGTGCAAGGTTTTGAGTCGGTACCGATATTTATACAATATATATAGGGAAAAATCTCTTTTTCAGATGTGGTCCTTGTATGGGAGCTATGACCAGTTCTGGGCCGACCACCATAAAATTTAGTACAGCAATTTATTTGCCTATAAAGAATATTTATGTCAAATTTTAGCCGTTTAACATTATTTATATCTCTTTTATACGTATTTAAGTGAATTTTGGAAGTGGACTTTATATGGGGTCTATGGTCAAACATGGACCGAATTAAAAAAAATTTCGTTTTGCGATTTCTTTTTGTATAAAACTTATTTTTGCTGAATTTTGTCTTGATATTCCAATTTTATAGGCATTTATTTATCATTAAGCCATATTTCGGGAAGATTTTTGTATGGGGGCTATGACCAATTCTGGGCCGACTACCATAAAATTTAGTACAACAATTTATTTGCCTATAAAGAGTATTTATGTCAAATTTTAGCCGTTTAACATTATTTATATCTCTTTTATACGTATTTAAGTGAATTTTGGAAGTGGACTTTATATGGGGTCTATGGTCAAACATGGACCGAATTAAAAAAAATTTCGTTTTGCGATTTCTTTTTGTATAAAACTTATTTTTGCTGAATTTTGTCTTGATATTCCAATTTTATAGGCATTTATTTATCATTAAGCCATATTTCGGGAATATATATATTTGTATGGGGGCTATAAGAAATCATGGACCGATTCTTACTATTTTCCGCACACTTTCTTCTTTTATAGTACAAACAACGTATACAAAATTTCATGGTATTATCTGCAATAGTTTTCAAAATATTGCAATAAAATGGATGAAAAATATCAAATTTTTATGGAGGTGGTCTCACATATAGGTTCATAACTCTGGTTAACCTAAACCGATTTTGCTGATTTTAAATAGCAAACTTCTCGAAAGCACTTCTGACAGAATTATTGAAGGTTGGGATCCCGAGTATATCTGGGGACTTCAAAAAACTGATTTCAACAGACAGACAGACAGACAGACGGACATGGCTTAATCAACTTCGCTATCTATAAGGATCCAGAATATATATACTTTATAGGGTCGGAAAATTTTTTTGTGGAAATTACACACGGAATGACAAACTTATATATACCCTTCTCACGATGGTGAAGGGTATAAAAATCGAATGTCGTTCGTTGGTAATTGCATCAATTAAGAACGGACGCACCAATTTGTCAAATGTTTTTCTAACGTTCGTCATAGAATTACTTATTTAAGTAATTGTGATACTTAAATTTAAAATAAAATTAAATTTTTATAAAAACCTTTAATAAAAGGGTTTCAACAAGAACTTTGCTTTTCAAATAAAGCAATGATTTTTTATGAAAATCATTTAAATTTTTGTTGTATTTTAAGGAGTAAGGTTTGACAATTATAAATGAAGAGCTTACACCTATATTAGGCTGTGCCACCAAATCACCTATTATGGAATGAACGTCATAAAATATTGTAGCTTAATTTATATCTCAATAACGATATTCACAAGAATTTTATGCATAATCCATAATCACATATTTATATTTGTCTCTTTCTTTCAGAATTCCGCTTTGTTTACATTTTTTTTAGCGTGCAACATACATATATTTATTAAAATTACAATAAATTAGGTACCACAAAGCCCTAGGAAACTGATATTGGCTTTTTAAAACGTCAAAATTGCTACCTCTATTTATTCTGTGAATATTCTCGGATTCAGGATCTATGGACGTTGTATGGAACACCATGGCCAATTATGCATTAATTTTCACAAAAGCGCATACCAGCCTCCAACTGATCTGAGTTTTCGGAATTAGTCCTCACATGGGAGCTACGACATATAACGTGCCGATCATCATGAAATTCAATACTACGATTTACATGTACAGGTAAACCCCCTACAACGCGGTTTCCTGTAACGCGTTTTCGCTACAACGCGGTCCCCAAAATGCGGACATTTTCTTACAACGCGATTTTTACGAATTTTTTTTAAAATATTTACTATTACAGCCTTTAGAATAGCAGCATTCAAAGCTTACTACATTCGGAAATCCTTTGAGGTAATATTAGATAAGATGGAGTCAGCAAATAGTATTACGGTTAAAGAAGTCTGGAAACAATTTACAATTTTAAATTCTGTTGAAATTGTTGATGCGTCACTTAAAGAAATTCGCCTTTCAACACTAAAAGCTTGCTGGAAAGCACTAATACCGGAAATAGACGTTCAGGGCACTGTTTCTAAACCAATAGAAGATGAAAGGAACATAGTGAGATTGGCGCATGCAGTAGAAGTTGACGGATTTGATGACATAACAATGGCTGATATTCAAGAATTAATTGCGGACGACGAAATAAACGAAGCAGATTTAGTGGCAATGACAAATGAAGAATCAGTTGGCGATAGCTCTGACGATCTTTCCGATGTTGAAAATAAAAACTTTTCACTAAAAAATATCGAGAAAGTTTTAAATATGGCAAAGCAGTTGGAAGAAAACATTTTGGAGAACGGCCCTTTAAGTAACAGAGCAGAAATATTTAAACGAAATCTTCAAAACAATTTAGCTCCCTATCAAGAAGTTTATAAAGATTTACGAAATAAGAGCAAACAAACTTCAATGCACGATTTTTTCAACTTGAATATTTTACGTAGAATTGAAATATTATTTTGTTTTTCTTTAAATAAATGGAGTGTTATTAAATTACACAATATGTGTGTTCTTATGACTCAACAAATAAGTACACAAAATTATATTTTTACTATACAAATTCCGATATTTTATTGAAATTTTTTTTTACTTTGGAACCAAACTCTGATTTTTGTATGGAGTTAGAGTCTCCTACAACGCGATTTCCTATAACGCGGAGTTTTTCAGGAACCTATTCACCGCGTTGTAGGAGGTTTACCTGTATATGTAAATTATTTGAGTTGAATTTCAACTGGATAGTGATTTTTAAAAAAGATTTATGCGCATTTAAGTGATTTTCGGAAGTGGACTTACAACCAAATATCGTTTTGAGATTCATTTTGCATGAAACCTTTTTTTGTAGAATTTTGTCTGGATACGGCATTTTTATAGACATTTATGTACCATAAGGCCATATTCCGGGAAGACATTTGTATGGGGGCTATGAGAAATCGTAAACCGATTTTTCCCATTATCAACAGGACATGACCTTTTATATAAAAAATAAAGTGTGCAAAATTTCATTGTTCTAAGTCTTTTTTTCGTAGCTCTGTCATGCCTTCAACAGACGGACGGCTAGATCGTCTTCGAATTTTATAAGAACCCAGAATATATCATATATAACTTTTTGGTTCTACGACCAGTATTTCGATGTGTTACAAACGGAATGACAAATTTATTATACCCCACATGTTTTTGGTGGTGGTTATAAATACATAGACAATCGAACAGAAGTCCACCACAACCTCGCATACTAATATCGATTATTTTATAAAAATTTTCAATCACATTTTGACAGATAAAGGATCACGGATTTTTACTTATAAGGCTGTAATCGATTCGATTTGCTCTAAATAGACTCTATGTTAAATATAGACCCACAAAAATTAATCCAGTGGTGATAAATTGAGTGATCCAGGTCAATCAATAGCTATATTTCGGGATGTTATGCAGTCGGGAAATTTGGTTTGCAATAAATTATTTGTTTCAGTGGTTGTGTGTCATAAGGCACCGTCCTGTTGAAACTGCATATCAGTGATATTAATATCAATAGGCCAACATTTAGTTATTAACATCTCTCGAAATCGTGATCTATTAACCGTAACCGCATTTTTAGCCAAATCACGCCTTCATTGCTTTTAGATTTTCAGACGCCTTATTTCGGCAATATTGCTGTTAACAATTCTACCCAAATGGAAATATGATTCGTCATTCATCGGTTTATTTTTGAATTAATTCAGCGATTCCGACGGCGATATTCGGACGAAATTGAATTCTTTGTAACAATCAAAGCCTCAACTCCAGATATGCCAATAAGTAAAATGTCATACGTTATACCAATATATTGAAAAACAATGTTCTTGTTGAAAAACCATTGATTTTTTTTTTTTTTTTTTTTTTTTTGCATTTAATTATTTATTGAATCTTCATATTTGAAATGACAATAAGTATTCAAATCTTAATACTAAAAAGAAAATAATAACCCCAGCCAGTGCTAGACAAAAATTTTTATGATACTAAAAAAATGAAAAACCATTGATAAATCGATTTTTTGAGTGAAACATTATATTAAAAGGCTATTAAAATAACCATATATATATCCATATGTATTTTTTTAACAGTTCTGCCTGATCCTTGGTTACACACTTCATATAATTGCTATCATCACTATGGCAGCCCAAACAAAACGTTAAAACGTTGTTCGATACCACTCAAAGAATAACTCACATCGTTTGGCAACCAGCAATAGTTTAATTTAGTGTTTTCATATTCCACAATCAGACTGACTAGCAAACAAAAATAAATAAAACATATTTTCTATTATATTTATGTACAAGATTTTCTATAAAAATTTTACTTTAACATGCCCTGCTTTTCGGCCTGCAATAGACGTTCATATCAGCAACTAACAGAAAATCCAGTTACTAGAGCTAAAACAGCTGCCCGTTCCAGTTCTTATGGTTCTGATACACAATTGCCTAATTATGTTTACAAGAAGCAGCCACCTTTACGACAATACAATGATGCGTTTCATAACCAACACCTGACATCAAATGTTAAGCGAAATCGTTTTAAGGTGGAGAGAAAAGTGGCTCTGCCTGTCCAAGAATTTAATCGCTTGAAAACTGCAGCGAAAGTATTGACTTTAGAAGATCGTTTGGATGCTCTTATGCTTAAGGAACAGGAAATGAAGCGTTTAGAAGAGGAAGCTGAACGCACCAAACAATATTTTAAGGAAATCGATGAGGCTCGCAAAAAAGCTGAAGCAAATAAAATCAGGGGTGTAGAAGGTGAAGAGGCTAATGAACAACTTAAGGTATTGGAAAGAGCTTTTCTGGCCAAACACGAACAGGAAGAGGAAGTGAAAAAGGCTAATCGCATAATACTAGATGCTAAATGTCATGCTGTACGTGATGCTCAAGTGCAGGAAAAGTACGAGCTACAAAAGGAATTAAGAAAAGACGAACAGCGTTTGGAGAAACAAGTTATAGACCGAGCTAAAAAAGCATTAAGCGAAGAGGATGCCAAATATGAGCGTCTGCATGAAGAGAAACAGAAATATGCCCTTGAAATTAAGAAGCAATTGAATGAACGAGAAAATGCCCGCTTTCTGGAAGCAGAACGCATAGAAGAAGAGGCCATTATGTTGCGCAAAACTAATGAAGTCATCAAGCGAGACGAGGAACGCCAGGCTAAATTGGCCAAAGAGAGACGTTTGAAATATCGTGATGATTTGGCTAAAGTAGTGGAAATGTCCACCACTTTCCGGCGCATGCTGTGCGAACAAGAGCGGGAGGCTGAAATGAGAATAGTAGCCTATATGAGAGCGAAGGAAGAACGCATGCGTGCTTTACAGGCCGAACAGAAGCTAGCTAAAGAAGAGCTTGAAAGTAAACAGCAGCGTATTTATAATTTGGCTGAAAAAATTCTACAATCAAAATCGGACCGTGAAGAGATGTCCTATCTAAGAGAACAGGAGAGAATTGAACGGGAATATCGCCGTAAAGAAAAGGCAGCAGCAATGCGTAAAAAACAAATCGAAAAAGAATTAGCAGAGGCTCGTGAGCGCCAAATGCAAGAAACCAAACATCGACAAGCTCTACAAATCGCCAGAGCCGAACAAGAATTCAACACTCTCATAGAAACACTCAAGGAAGCCGAAACCAAGCAAAAGCGCGAGGATGAGCAGAGGGAACGCCGACGCAAATGCTATCGTCGTGATATTATACAGCAGATGGGTGACAATGAAATGAAACGTCGCAGTTTGCAAGATATGGAAAAGAGTCAAGCTTCGGCTTGGCGTGAAAGTGAACGTCAACGTGATGCAAATATACGAGCTGTCATAACGGCCAAATTGAATGCTATGCGTGGTGCTTGTTTGCCGGATAAATATATAAAGGATGTGGAAAAACAATTGTCCAGAATAGTAGGCAAAACTAATAATCTTTCAAAGCTCGTTTCATAATTTCTTTCAAATTTAATGACAAAAATTAATGTAACCCTTGAAAAATAATACATACATACGTATATTTCAGAAACTTTTGTGCGTAATTACTTCACCTCGACTAATTGATTTAACAGATTTTAGTCATCATTTACATAGCTTTTCGGTATTCAATATTTATGTATGTACATATTTTGAATCTACATATATGTATGTATGTACATATGCATTACTCCAAAATCTACCTAGAATTCGAAAATCACACTAGTACAGGAAAACAACAACTATTAAATATTTGTAACGTTTTTAAAACTGCCTTTAATTTGACGGTCTTAATATCAAAGCATGATGTAACTATACAAGGTGAGTGCAGTAGCACAGCTAACTGACTTTGTTTACAATTTTCTTATGTCAAAAGTAATACTTTTTCAAGTGTTTTTGACAGTAGCACATTATTTTACACAAACAAAATGCCTGCTGTTTCTATATTGTGTCGATTTGCACTCACCTTGTATAGTTACACCATGATATCAAAGTATCGAAATTTATGATAATAAACGCACTTTTCAAACTAATTTCAGAACTTTAGTTGTTTTAATAAAATGGCTGGTCTATTTAGACATTTTTTTCCACAGATCACGGGTTACTGTTGTCATACTTTCATATATTTATTTAGTACCGCAACAAGGTCTCCAAATTATTCAGCAGCATTATAAAAATCAGCTTTTTGTGAAAAATATGTATGTAGCTTTATTAAAATAATCGTATTCCGAAAGCTCTTCTTCCTTTTCCGAAAATTGAACCTTCCGAATGGCCTCGTAGTCGTAGGCCAACATTGTAATGAAATTATTTTTTAAAATTAAATGTCAAAGATTGTTCTTTCGTTCAATAATAAAAATTCTTATTTATTTCTATAAATGTTGATAGTCGCCTATTTTCTATATTCCATTATGAAGTGAAACTGAATTCGTTTTCAATTCCACACACATATACATTTTCACGGCCTTTTAGAAAACGAGTGAAATTTATACTACGATGAACCAAACTGAAAAAGATATGTACATATATTACTTTTCAAATCATTTTCACAAAATTTAGAACACAAACTTAATGAAAATTTCACTTCCACTTCATTTTACAAATGTAGAACCCAGGTGAGTATTTTATTTATAATTAAAAAAAATGTCTAAATAAATCACCCTATAGAATGTATAAAATGTACATATGTATATCAAGCTTTGCCTTTTATTGGTCAGGCTATGAAGGAAGACTACAAATTAAATTCTGCAGAAAATGTTTTGTCAAGGAGGACTTGGATGTGACAAAACAATCCAAAATGTTCGTATAGCCGACATTTTTTTACCACTAGAGCGGCCGGCAGCCAGTGCAACATAACAAGCACAGCTTACTGCATAGATCACCTATAAGAATAACCAGTACAGAAGTTCGCTTAATCTTTTTGATAATCCCACAGCAAGTAGAGCACCGCCAGTGATTCAGTGACTAAGTAAAGTCAGTGAATTTTGTACACAATGTCAGGTGTTTCCCAGAGACAGCAACATCACCACATTCGCAACCGTATTACACATCAGCGAATCAAATTTCACAAGCAACAAATGACATAGTTGATAGATAATAGACTGGTTAACACACATACCCTTCAGAGCTATTATGATCGATTCTACTTTGACAGGGGCAATGACATTATAGCACCTTCAATATCCAGAATTACACCAATGAATAATCTCAGTTCTCGAAAGATTTTTACACGTATCCCATGAGCGAGCAGTACTGATTTTTACTTTATATTCACTGGATATTAAGGATCAAAGTTCTCTAGATACCACTTCCTCTATCCGCATTTATGGACAACGAGAGATTTTCACAATATATCGTTCTGCTGAGCAAATTTGCATCTATCAGAACTTTAGGAATTTATTTTTCGCTTATATGTAGACCAGCTTCCACAAGATTTCTGGATGAAACTTGATTGTACCTGCGTATTTATAAGAACTTGGACCTCTAGTATACCCGAACACTGCCAGGAAAATGCGCGTCTACAGAACCTGAAAGAATTCCTTTTCGCTACAAGATTTCCGGATGTAACTTAAGACAACTGTGGAAGATAAGTTTTCCACACCGCTTCAGAAAGACCTCCATGATTTCAGTTTTGCGTTCCTAACCAAGTTCTTGAACATACTTAAAGAGAACTTGTATACGGGGCAGCTTTCTGATTTTTAGACTGAATAAACAGTCTGCGACAATACTTGCGAGAGCTCACTATATTGGAAAACTATAATGACAGCCTTTCCAACCTTGTAAACGTTTGTTCTGCATGTTTCCATAATCGTTGCAGCGTTTGATAAATGAATACCCAAAATTTATTTTTAAATAAAAACATTTGCTGGGTTTTCTTTGTTGCAAATTAAACAACTAATTCACAGTGAGTTTAATCACAAAAATAATAGTAACAAATATATAAGGTTCAAAACAATTTTGATTTTATGTTTTCATTTTATATGATCTGAAAAGTCAAAAAGTTTATGTAGATATTTATAATGTTGTAATTTTCAAAAAAAAAATTTCAAATTCAAAAATTTCCAAATGAATTTTTAATTGAGTTCACATACACCGCACATCTGAAAAATAAACCATGAGCATCTCTTTCTGCTCTACGTCTTTCTTCAAGTCATATATTTTCAGGCAACGTATGGTTAGACGGCCTATTGTCTAACTAAACTTATCATCAAAAGACAATCTATTAAAGTTTATTAACATACCGCCCAGAAGCACAGCTTACTTGGGTCCATTGAGTTGGTTATTGTATATGAATATGTTAACTTTTTTACTAATCTATAAAATATAAAGTAATAATTTTAATATATTTTATAGGTACGAACATATTTAGAATAAAATTCAATTATAAGGGCAACACAATTTGTTTAATTCTTTGTATTTATTACAAAAGTCTTTAAAAGTTTGGTTATTTATTTCAATGTAACAATTATTTGTTAAATTTTTTAAAATTTTATGCAATTCCTATCTGCTGATATAAATTATGATCACCACAACATTTCATACATACATACTTTACTTCACATTCAGACCAATAGTAAATATATACATACATACAAGGTGGCGCAAAAGTAAACTTTTTATTGCCCTTTCCTATCGGATTGGCACTCGGTGGGCATGCCTAATTAACTTAACAAACTTTAAATAACTTTTATAGTTAGTTATTCGTCCTTCGATTTTTTCACAATTACAATGATCAATCATTTTATATTACCTCTCTACACTAAAATGTCAAACAAATTTTGAACATAAATTTTCATTGTAATTTTAATAAACATGTTTCTTTTTTGCCGAAATCACTTCATCATATCTTGTTTACAAATCTAAATAAATACCAAGTAATATTCCTTACAATTTACACATTTATATATAAAAAAAAGAAATCTAAGGAAATTTGTTGATATAAATTTACAAACTAAAAAATAATATACATTTACATAAATTAAACTAAATGGTATTTGAATTAAAAAAGAAATTACATTGTTTTTGATTATAACTTAATTATTTTCATTTTAGTACATGGTACATGGTGGTAATAGGAGAGCAGCAAAACAAAGTAAAGATTAGCTCGTACATAATAACGCTTTTGGTATAATTTAGTTTAGAATGTTTTGCCGTTGTTTTTCTTGGAACCATTATTACGGGTATTTTGACTGGACTTCTTGCGTCGCTTTTCGGACGACCAGTCAACATCGTCCTCGTCGTCACTTCCGGCATTTGTTTGCAGGTACGACGAGGAGGAAGACGAGCTAGCACTGTTGCTCTCCTTGGTGGCCAGGCGACGGCTTGCAATGCGGGATGATATACGACCCATGCCCATGCACTTTTCCAAGTGGGGGGCAAAACGAGCCGCCGACACGGGCCTATCACAGTTGGGGCAGGTGCAGTCCATTGGTTTCTTGGCGGTGGAAATGCCAAATATATCAAAATTTGGCATATCAACGATGCGAAATGAAGTCTCGGCATCTTCGTCAGGCACTCCATCGATGGCTGTCAGATTCCCAGTCTTGCGTAAATGATGCATTTCAATGAAGACACCCACAACGGCATCATCTAATAGCGATTGGTACAAATAGTTGGCAGCCTCGTCGAGACTTTTGGGATCTTTAACAATTTCTCTATACGATTTGAGAATGGCAGCTGTTGAGATATTGGCATTCTGTGTAGTTGCATTATTAGACTTTTCGTTACCAGGAACTTTCGATGAGGACGTTGAATTTGTTGTTTTGTTACCACTATTATTGGAGGATGCAGCATTATTATTATTCGGAGCGCCGGTTGACATCTCTTTTAATTTCTTATAAATTTGTGTTTGCTATACAAATACAATGAAAGAAAAAACTCTTTACATTTTTTTGATGATGTCTGTTTTTTTTTTTTTTTTTTTGTTTATAGCAAGAGAGATGCCAGATTAAGGGGTAAGACAAACAAAACTAGTCAGATGTTATATATTCAACATGCTGCGGAGGAGAAATGTTTATAAACATTCGTTATATGTGACTAGTATTCCCACTGTATGGGGATAACCGTGGAAATCAATGACTAACAAAATATCGTTACTAATTCAAAAATTTAACTTATTAATATTATGCACAATTTTGAAACAAAATAATAAAAACGGCTTCTTCATTATTAATGATGAGAAGAAGAAATATTTAAAAACAAATAATTTTGTTAATTCTATACTGACATGATTTCTATGAAATTTTCTATTAATGGTTATAACTTAATTTCGAAAATTTCAACGAAATATTTAAATTTGCACGAAAAAATAATTAGAACGATATTTGTAATTCCTTATTTGAGACATTATTGAATTGTAGAATCAAAAGGTAAAACAATTTCATTGTTCGATTATGTTTTCAAGTTTCTCGATTTTAGAAAAGTGTTAGTAATGAAAAATAAATTATTTTAAAATTTTCAAGGGTTTGTTTTGCTAAGAAACATCTATAGCAATAAAATAGAGGAAATAAATGTGTTTGGTTATAATGGCAAAACCTAAGTTCGGAGGCCACAAAGTAAAAGATTTAACTTTGTTCCAATTAAAATTCATGCAGGACAATGGTCCCAATAAAATAAAAATAAAATAAAAGAATAAAGTAAAATTGTTCGCTGAAGAAGTACCGATCAATGTATTGTTAAGTAATGCTTTTCCTTTACTAGAATGAGTGCTTTATTTGGGCATTGTACTATGTATGTATACATTTATGTTAACGAAATATTAAGAAAAATTAAAAACAAAAATTATTTGAGAAGTAACTGTCTCAAAGTATTTTCAAACTCTATAAATCAACTTTTGTTTTTATTATACTATACACCACCATAGTGGGGAGGATATATTAGATTTGTGCGTGCTGATGTTTGGAACGCTCATAGCAGCCGTTACAAACAGCTGTTATGGTCGCAATTTTAAAGACATTTAAATAAAATTTGGTACATGATATTTTTCTGGACCAAGGACGGCTCGGATTGAAATTGGTTGAATTCCGTTCATTATTTCAGCTAGCCCCATACAACTGCCATCCCGAAATAGGGGTTTATCGGTCATTAATGTTTGATTTATGCACATATTCAAACAAATTTCTCTAAAAATAAGTTTTACATGAAGCCTAATCACATCTCACAAATTTTGTACATATCGGTTCATAATTGATAAGTACCTTAAAAATATTGTTGTCCAAATAATACTTAATATATAATAATATTCATATATACCAAACTCATTCGGCCCAATTTTATGATGATCGGTCCATATTTCGTCATAGCTCCCATATAAGTCCCACTTCCGAAATTCATATTATGAATATCTATTCAAACAAAATTCTCTAAAAATAAGTTCTACATTGTGCATATTGGTCAATAATTGACCATAACTTTCATATAAGGCTCATGGCCGAAAATAACTTTAACGACCATAAATCTCTTACAAATTTTGGTATCGAAACAAAATTCTACACAAATAAATTTCACATATACAGTTATCATGACACCTAATTTTGTAACGGTCCCTTCGAAGATCACTTAATCATATATAAATCTTTTAAAATTGTTTACATTAAGATAAAGTTTAAAACAAATAATATTTATTTGCACAGAAGTTATGCCACGAAATTTTTGGATGATCGATCCATAATAGATTATAGCTCCCATATAGCGTCCATTTGTGAAAATAGTTTGTACACATATTCTGGGTGTAGGGCAATACATCATCATTAACAATACAATACATCATTAACAAATACTTATCTGGTTACACTATGAAACCATATGTTTGTTAACAACTCGTAGTGAATAACATAATAAAAAAAATAAAACATAAAATTCGAAAAATTAGCAAAAAATTTCAAAATGTTGTTAGAAGATAAACAACAGAAATATAAACAATTTGTGGATAAATTATTGCTAAGATGCCAAGAAATACAAACAGAAAATGAGCGACATGTGTTAAGGTAATCATAATATATACAAAAGAGTAACAGCATTTTCCCTAACTATATCCTTCCTTTTACAGAATCAATACTATCAAGAAATTAATAAGACGTCGCGTACGTGATGTGGAACTTTTAAAACGCCGTCTAGATCAACACAATGACAATTGGCGTGCTTTGCCCATGGTAGCGCCTCATCCAAAACGTAAAATTGAACAGAAACGTGGACCTAAACCCAAAAATAAGGACAACAATGCTAGCGAACAGAAGGAGAAAAAGGTGCGCAAGCAACGTGCTAAGAAAAATGGAGACGACAATAAGACGGTCAATAATAGTTTGGCCGAAGTACAAGACATGCTGGAACAGACACGCTATCAAGAAAGTCAGGCTCAGCAGCTGCTGATGATGCAACAAAGACAAATTAATTTAAAAAATGATCAATTACTTTGATTGCTTGTTAATGTTAGAATATTTAATGTAAAGGATTTAAATTGAATAGTCATTTAGATGTATGTATTAAAAAAACTTAATGAAACTATATTTTAGGTTTGAATAAATAAAAAAATTAAAATGTTGATAAAAGAATCGTGGTTGTGGTGGACTACTGTCTGGTATAATTTTTCATTTATAATTATCAAATCATATTTTTTTAAAATAAGCATTTGTGTGATTTTTATATAAATTCTTTGTTTTAAAAATCAAAGTTCTCGTTTAAAATCCCTTTATAATAAATTTCACATTATAAATTTCCTTACAATTTGCATAAGTTCTAATCAGGCAACAAACAACTTTTTCGCAATTCAAATTGCCGTTGACCTCTCATTAAGGGCGAATTAATATTAAGTAAAAGAATTTTTACTGTAATCACGTCTACAATTCGAAATAATATTTATTATTTTTAATAATAAGTAGCCTGCTCGCCTACAAACAATTCATGTACTGCGGAAACTTGCATTTAAATTGCTTTAATTTCTTTTAATTGTTCATTATTTTTTTTTTGAATTAACATGTCATTCTGAAATTGGACGTACGTAGTATATCTCTATGCATTTTGTTTATTTTTTTAAAATTAAGTAAATACATACATAGGTTATCTTTAAAATAAAAATTGTATGCAATGAAACATATCTGGTGAGTTTTATATGTATGTATTGATAAAGTGAAATTTAAAATACAAATTCTTTTCTGAGTCCTCAAA
This sequence comes from Bellardia pandia, assembly GCA_916048285.2. Classification (NCBI taxonomy): domain Eukaryota; kingdom Metazoa; phylum Arthropoda; class Insecta; order Diptera; family Calliphoridae; genus Bellardia; species Bellardia pandia. The sequence continues at coordinate 90,809,602 of OU696531.1, read as the reverse complement.
AAATTCCTATGGATCCATAAAAGCGTAGCATAACAAGTGTGAGGAAAAGAAGCCTTTATACAAAGTCATAATAAAACTTATTCAGCTTGTCTCAAACGAGCTAAACGTTGCGTTAATTCATCCTGTTCTTGTGAGACCTGGGTAGAGGCACCAATGGTAGACGATTGTACACCACTAGGCAATTCCATGTTAAGCTCCAAACTAAACATATCAAATGTACAATTGTGATTAACCAAATATAACATTTATATAATCGAACAAATTCTTACCCAGCCTCATCGGCGACTTGTTGCAAGAGATTATCAACATCTCCCTGAGGCACAGATGTAGTAACCGTATCAGACATGGTATTTTCCATAACCGAACTTTGCACATCCAAATCCTCAAACTGTTGTTCAAACTTTTCCATCAATGAAGAAATTTTCTCTAAATTCATACCCTTCATGGCAGCATCCATAGCCTTAACTACACCGGCCATAGAGCCAGTCACCTTTCGCGTGGTCAGGGCTGATTGTACTCGACTAGACACTGCGTCTACTCTGGCGCTCATGCGTAAGTAATTGACAGCCTGATTTTTCTGTCTTATGGCATTTTCAGCGTGTATTCGTGCTACATCCATATTACCCTTTTGTATGGCCTTTTTGGCTTTGGCCTTCTCCAATTTCTCTTCCTTTTCGCATTTCTTACTATTACGCTCTAACTCTTTAACCGCAAATTTAAGATTGAATAAATGTTCTGCAAGTAGTTTATTAAATTACACACATTAATTTCGTATTTTCATTAGTATTTCCGTGACATACTTTCCATTTGTGCAGTAGACATATCGTTCCCCAGTTTGCTGCTTTTACTTTTTACACACAAAAATTATAAATAATTGTTGTTTATTACTTTTTTTAATATATAAAGAATATTTTTTTCTATATTTTAAATCAATAAGTTTATTTTTCTATTTAGATTTGTTTAATATGATTCTCCAATTTTTTTGCGTATGATTCACTTGTTTTTCTTTAATTCCTTTTCTGCTGTAAATTCTTTTATTGATATGTACGTCATTCTTATCAGATGTTCACAGGGTTGTATTTAGTGTGATGATGCCAGATAGATAATGGAGGAAAGTATAGGCTATAGATAAATTACAGTTACAAATAACCTAATTTCGATAATAAAATAATATAAAAATATAATAAAATAAAAATAGCACTGAATATTATACACATCTCACTTTTATAAAAAACAGTACTAATTTATAAAACAATGTTTGTTTCTTCGCATTTTGAGCATATGTTGAGTAACATTATATGTACATTAAATTAATGATTAATTTCTTGCACATATGCTGTCAAGCTAAATATCAAATATCTAATTTAACCCAGATATATTAAAAAAAAGAAGAGCTCAATATTGAAAATGTTTTGGATTTGGATAACAAACATTGACTATTATAACACTCATAATTGTCTTTATTTTTTAAAACGAAAAATACACGTACATTTATTCAGTTTATTACGAAATTATATTTTAATTTAAAACAAACGGTGAGTAACGGCTGATACCAACATACGGTATGTTTATCAACACACATTATTATCAACATTAGCATTAGGAGATGTTTCGATTTACAAACATTGTTGATAACACGCTGTTATAAACATAGTTGAACAGTATGGCAACATTAAGTTTTAACGGCTTAGGCTGCACATTCTAGACGCGAACTTCCTAGTATCTTAGCTCCGAAAGAAGAAATTATGCTAGTGTATAAATAGACTTACAGGACCACTCAAGCTAGTTAAGGTACGGTCACATTTGGCAAATATTTACTCAAAAAAGTGACCATACCTTTAGTTTATTGTGAGTCATCTTTGAGAGAACATCAAAGCGCTCCTAAACTGTAATCTAAATGTATAAAGTAACTGTAAAAGCGTAGTAAAAAGATAGTCACCCCTATCGTAAATAAAAATTCCACGTGAAATTTGTTCACTTTTATTTTTTTAATACTATGTTTCCACGGTACATGCTTCGCTCTCTATTCATGCTTCATACCCCAATCATGTGCGAAACAACTTGCTTCACCATACAAAATTTAAGAGTAGATTCATATTGAATCTACTTGCGAAGCACGAAAAATTTCACTCTTCTCTAATTTTTATCGCAAGTTTATCTGCACTAGCTGTAAAAATTAAATATTATTGTAAACAAAGCAAATTATTTTCTTGTTGCTGGAAGTAAAGAAAGTAAATACGTACGAATGTATGTTTTTTTTCAAATAAGCTAACTAATTTCCACTCACTTTTGTTTGTTCATTAAAAAAAATTATTTTCCACAAATTGTAAATTCTGTTTTTTTTATTCTGTTTGTTTATTAAAGACAACTGTCAAATCGAATCAAGTTTATTAGTCATGTAAACAGCATGATTCATAAACATGATTCAGAAGGCGAAGCAGGTGATTCAAGTCGTCGTGGAAACATAGTATAAGAGTAGATTCATATTGAATCTACTTGCGAAGCACGAAAAATTTCACTCTTCTCTAATTTTTATCGCAAGTTTATCTGCACTAGCTGTAAAAATTTAATATTATTGTAAACAAAGCAAATTATTTTCTTGTTGCTGGAAGTAAAGAAAGTAAATACGTACGAATGTTTTTTTTTTGAAATAAGCTAACTAGTTTCCACTTACTTTTGTTTGTCCATTAAAAAAAATATTTTCCACAAATTGTAAATTTTGTTTTTTTTTTTTTATTTTGTTTTTTTATTAAAGACAACTGTCAAATCGAATCAAGTTTATTAGTCATGTAAACACCATTATTCATAAACATGATTCAGAAGGCGAAGCAGGTGATTCAAGTCGTCGTGGAAACATAGTATAACATTGAATTTAAATAGGAAAATGTGAAAAGTGAACAAATTTCACGTGGAATTTTTATTCACGATAGGGGTGAGTGTGTTCATTCAAATTGTTTTTGTGTACATTTGATAATAAAAAAAGACTTATATAAATAAAGACTTGTAGTGTGCACATAAATTGGTGCACAAAAACCTCTAATAAATGCCACCCATGCATGCATTCTTGTGTAAGTGATCCAGTTTGATTTGGAGTCATTGCCTTGCATATTAAAACGAGTCGAATCCGGAAGTATCATACTAACAGGCATCTCCGGATCAAAGCGAATAAATACTAACCAGATATTTAGCATTTCATCTGATCTCAAAACTATATTAAACTATGTAAGTGTATTGAACCACACATCGTGTTTTAACCTTTCTGATAGATACTACCAAAACACGATGAATATTTAGATGAGTATTGCTGTTTAACAGGAATCACAAGAGAAGAGATATGATCATTAGGATCCACAGAAATATCAATAAAACTTGATGAAACACTTTTTAATACAGTTGGGGAATACAGAAAATTTACGGTTGTGACTAACCATAGACCATAACACACAATAGAGTGTGATATAGAAAATAATTAAACACGTGTTAGATGTAGCGATAATCCATTGTATTTAGATACTCTTATGGAGAAGCTATTATCTTATCTAAATAATGTAAGACACATGAAAAATAAGAAATTTGCAATCGAAAGTAATGATGCAATATTTAGTATAATTCCCGCGGATGATTTTAAGGCCAAATAATTGTAAAAATAATAAAGATGACATAGTAATATGTACTATTATATAAAAAACCTCAAAGATAATAGACGCACACAAAAAACTAGACCTAATAAAATTATATCATTTCGGAGTAAGGAAGACTTTATTGAAATTAAAGCAAAAATACGTGTGGAAAGGTATGAATAAGGCGTAAAAAACTATGTATCTAAATGCGATCTGTGTCAAAAAAACAAACAAATTAGAAACACTAAATAACCGCTTAAAATAACACATACACCAACAAATAGTTTAAACACAATAGTATTTGATACAGTTGGTCCATTGCGCCGAACAAATAACTACAGGTACATACTAACAATGCAAAGCGAACTGACAAAATACCAATTGCTTGTTCAATGGAGACAAAAGAGGTCAAGTCAATAGCAAAGGCATTAGTAGAAAACGTAATACTCAGATATGAAATATTTAGTGCACTCAAATCAGACTGGAGAACAGAATTCACAAATGAATTAATGAAAGAGATATGCAATCTACTCAGAATAGAACAAACATTTTCGACTCCACATCATCATGAGACTTTAAGAACTATTGAAAGGAATCACAGGGTACTAAACGAATATTTTCTATCTTTTGTGGAAGGCAATAATTAAGAAGAATGGATTCCTTATTACGTTTTTGCATATAATACAACCCCCACGTCATCCTTTCACCTTCCGAGCTGATTTTCGGGAAATTACTAAGTTTAGCAGGGAACGAAGTCATGAATCTTCCAAAGGTTAACAACTTTGAAAATTATGCTAATGAATTAAAAAGTATATTAAAATATTCTTTAGAAAATGCTAGGATTATGATAGATAAGATAAAAAGTAAGATACATTTAGATTCGTACAACAATAAACAGAGAAAATTAAATGTAGGAGTTATAGTATTAATTAAAGTAGAAAATAGAAAGAAAAATGAAAAACCATACAAAGGTCCATATAGAATAGTTAATATAGATGACTTAAACATAACTGTAAATATAAACAACAAAAACAGAATTTTGCATAAGAATTATTATTAAACTGCAATTAAAAAAGTAAAGACGTTTAATTGGAAGAAAAACTTAAAGACACAACAGACTCTTTATATTTTCTTTAAACTGCTTGGCGCTTTTATTTTGCAATTAAAAGGAATCCGATTTATTTAAAGGAATAAATCCCGTTTTTAAGTAGTAAAAACGTAACATTATTCTTTACTTCTATTTCAATTCACTAAACTTAAATTTTAGTGGTACAACTGGAGCGTTGACAAAATAACTTTTAAATGCATTTTCACTAGGATAATTAAATTCTATTTCAAAATTACGCACTAGATTAGCCGTTGTTATTTCCATTTCCAAATCAACAATACGCTTGCCCACGCACGAACGTGGACCAAATCCAAACGGTAAAAACGTAAAAGGATTCATATTTTTCACTGAAATTTCATCATTTTCACTATTTTCCGCACGTAACCATCTCTCCGGTATATATTCCTTTGGTTTAGAAAAGTATCTCTCATCTTGCAGTAATAAATTTGAAGCTAATAAAACATTTGTTTTCTTTGGTATTTGATAACCGCTCAGACATAGATCCATTCCAGTAGACCGCAGATTGCCAAATATTACGGGATATAGTCGAATGGCTTCTTTAATGCAAGCTCTCAAGTAAGGTAAATTCGTGGTATTTTCTATAGAAAATTTTTCGTTTTTACCAATCGCACTCAGTATTTCTTCACGCAACTTCTGTTGTTTCACTGGATTGACTGCCAAACAAAGCATAATGGCGGATAACACAGATGAGGTAATTTCAACACCACCAATCATCATGTCAATAGCCATAATCATGGCAATTTTCTTATCAATTTTTAGTAATTTTTCTAAAACGCTATTTCCTTCAGCATTTGCGCCTCTCTTCTCTAAACGTTCTATAGCCTCGTTGGTAAATTTTAAACATATATCAAACATAGTGTCCATACATTTTGCAAATCGTTTGTATGTTGGTGTCTTAATATATTTATAGATCGAAGGTTTAAAACCCAAATCGTAGGAAAGTGCAATAAACGTTTGAAAATTCTCGAATAACTCTTTAGCATCTGGATTAATTGAAGTGTTTCTTATGAGACCCATTTCTTTATCTAAAGCTACAACAGCTACAGATTCAAACGATAAACGTTTGATATCTTGTAAAAATGTACCGGGAACTTCTAAAGTAACAGGATCACGTATTTCTTTGATTCTATTAGAAAAGAAAAAAATTGTTTTATATATGTGAATTTAAAAAAAGTTTTGATGTTATGTTACCTTAGCACAAATTCAGTATTTACTTTTTGCATGGGATCCATATAAAGTTTAGCATTTTTGGGTCGCATTAATACAGGATTTACAGCATGTCGAAATTTACCCCATTGTTTGCCACTGTAAAATTAATTTTTAAAATATGAATATGTATGTACATATTCGAGTATATTAACGACGCCAGTCCCGAAGCAAATAGTTGTCATTTTAAATCCGGTTAAAGACAACAGACAAAGCCATTCGTCGTAGTGATATGAATCTCTGCTGATGTTGCACTTTTATTTATGCTTAAAGAGATATCAAAAAGTGATCTGGTGAAATCTCTCATTAAAAGTAACCAAGAAAGAAGAATGATTTACTCCACACTTTTAAATGTTTTTTATTTATTAATGGTTTATAAACTTTTAAACAATTTAAAAATTATAGCTATGAGGACAGAAAATTTTTGTTTTTAAACGTATGTATTTGTATTTAACATAAGTAACTTTTTGGAAATAAATAGATTTATTATTAATAAACCAATTTGTTTTAATATGAAACAAAAAAATATCGGGATCTCGGGATTTAAATTTATGAATTCCGGAATCCCGGGTTTTGGTTTGGCATCCCTAGTACATATACATACATACATATTTCAAATTGATAATAAATATTAACTAACTTACCTTCCAGACACTCCTAAATATTCTTCGGCATAAAAATTATCTTTTCTGGTCAAACGATAGTAGTTTACCAATTCATTACCTGGTCTAACAGGATATGGTCCTTCGGTACGAAATACCTTCTCATGATCTTCCAAATTAAATGTTATCAAATTTGATTTTGAACTAAATACGCCAGGCATATAATAGATGTCGCCATAACGTTGTCGCAGCAAACTCAAAACATCAACAAATGACAATTTGTGAAATTCGCCACCTTTCATAAAACTTCGGAGCATTTGAAATTTAGATGGACCTGGTACACTTTTGAAAGGTTTTGCCAGAGACCATTCTTCTTGTAAGCTATTAACATAGGAAGTTTCCAAAGCAGGTTGCTTGATCTAATAATAAATGAATGTTATACTTATGCTTGGTTTTCACTATGACAACAAATTGACAACAAGTTGTCAAATAGATAACATTAAAAAATCGTTGCAGACGTTTTTTCATTAACAGTAGATCAGTAAATATGTTAACTATAAATAAATGTGCTTAATTGGTTTTCACTATGTCAGTTTTGTATAACATAGCACATTTATTTATAGTTAACATATTTACTTATCTACTGTTAATGAAAAAACGTCTGCAACGATTTTTTAATGTTATGTATTTTGTTTAACTTGCCTTGTTTTTATCAACAACTGTTGAATAATTATTGTTGTTTATTAATTTAAATAAATATTTTGTTTTCCTTAGTTGTGTCTTTAATAACATTTTGTTTTCAAAGCTTTTCAGTAAACCTCTCGATGTGAATGCTAAGTTAGAACTAAGTAGGTTTTTTGTTTTTTAATGTAAATCAAGTATTTATCATATAAAAACATTGATTAGATAAGTTTGAATATTGACTGAAGATGTTAAGCGGTATAGCTACATATACATATGTATCTACATAAATAATTTGTGCTCAATCTTATAGAAATGACAGAAACACGATTTAACAAATATATGAATCATTTTAAAAATTAAAAGAGTATACAGAAAAAATTAAGTATACTTAAACTGAAAATATGAATGCAAAACCATAAATAATATTAAATGCGACAAATTACACATATTCTTTATTTATATTTCAAATCACTAAATTTAAATTTCAGTGGTACAACTGGCGAGTTGACAAAGTAACTTTTAAAAGCATTTTCACTAGGATAATTAAATTCTATTTCGAAATTACGCACTAGATTAGCCGTTGTTATTTCCATTTCCAAATCAACAATACGCTTACCCACGCACGAACGTGGACCAAATCCAAACGGTAAAAACGTAAATGGATTTATATTTTTCATAGACGTTTCATTACTTTTACTATTTTCCGCTCGTAACCATCTCTCCGGTATATATTCCTTTGGTTTAGAAAAGTATCTCTCATCTTGCAGTAATAAATTTGAAGCTAATAAAACATTTGTTTTTTTTGGTATTTGATAACCGCTCAAACATAGATCCATTCCAGTAGACCGCAGATTGCCAAAAACTACGGGATATAGTCGTATGGCTTCTTTGATGCAAGCTCTTAAGTATGGTAAATTTGTGGTGTTCTCGACAGTGAATTTCTCTTCTTTACCAATCATACTCAATATTTCTTCACGCAACTTCTGTTGTTTCTCTGGATTCGTGGCCAAACAAAGCATAATGGCGGATAAAACAGATGAGGTAACCTCAACACCACCAATTAACATGTCAATAGCCATAATCATGGCAATTTTCCGGTCAATTTTAAGTAATTTTTCTAATACACTATTTCCTTCAGAATTTGTACCTTGCTTTTCTAAACGTTGTATAGCTTCGTTGGTAAATTTGAAACATATATCAAACATAGTGTCCATACATTTTGCAAATCGTTTGTATGTTGGTGTCTTAATATACTTATAGATCGAAGGTTTAAACCCCAAATCGTAGAAAGCTCTAGTAAACATTTGCAAATTATCGAATAACTCTTTAGCATCGGGATTAATTGAAGTGTTTCTTATGAGACCCATTTCTTTATCCAAAGCTACAACAGCTACAGACTCAAATGATAAACGATTGATATCTTGCAAAAATGTGCCAGGAACCTCAAAGGTAATAGGATCGCGAATTTCTTTGATTCTATTAAGCAGAAAATAAATGTTTAGTATATGTAAATTTGTAACAAGTTTTAAAAAATGTTAATGTTACCTTTGTACAAACTCATTATTTACTTTTTGCATGGGATATATATAAAGTTTAGCGTTTTTTGGTTGCATTAATACGGGATTTACAGCATGACGAAATTTACCCCATTGTTTGCCACTTTAAAATTATTTTTATGTCGAAATAAATATATATTTTTAAACTTTTACAGCTGAGTGCAACTAATTAATGACAAGAGTATTCAATATTTAAGTCGTTATGTTAAAGGTAATATTTATTAAATAAAACGCTAAAATTTAACACTTTAATTTTGTACGCCCTCCACTACCACAAGTGACGAATTAGGGTTTATTACGTTTGTCATTCCGTTTAAAACTTTGATAATATTCATCTGAGACCCAACAAAGTATATATACATATTTGATCTTTATGAAATTCTTAGTCGATTAAGCTTGCAACCTGAATAAAAATTTTATATTTTTTAAAACTTTTTTTGCAATTTTTTTAAATATAGTATAGATACTATAATCAAATTTTGTACACGTTATCTCTATGATAAAAGGAGAAACTGTGATGAAAATATTAAGAATCGGTCAAATCAAAAAACGTAAAATGAAATTTTGTTTAGTTCGGTCCATGTTTGACCAAAATGCACTTTAATACGTACATATAAATCTGGTATAACTATTGTTACCAGGTTAAAATTCTACATAAATACATATGTAGGCAAATAAATTGTACTAAATTTTATGATGGTTAGCCCATAATTGGTTATGGCACCCTTATAAGGACGCATCTGAAAAAGTTATTAATCTTTTAATATACATATGTACATTATAAAAATCGGTACGGAATCAAAACTTTACACAGATCATTTACACAGAGCATTTACATGTATGCCAAAATCAAACTGCTGGATTTTGAGAATATCGGTTCATATTTGACCATATCCCCCATGTAAAGTCCTCTTGCGAAATTCACGTTAATATTAATATGTATCTTAAATATACCGTTGAAATTCGACGCGAGAAATCCTTATATGCATAAAATTCTCTGTTTCGAAATTTAAAAACGTCGGCTCACGATTTGCCATAGCTGTCAAATAAGGACCATTTTCGAAAAACAATGTAAGCCACAAAAATGTCTAATAAATATCGATATCGACCCAACGTTATACAGATCAGAAATTTTAATTCATAACTCATATTAATATCAATTATACGGTGATACTGGATTTTGTAGCTGTCAGTCCATAATTGACAATTGCTCCCAAGCCCACTTCCAAGTATAACAACCAACCATAGAACTCTTGTAAATAACGTTATTGAGATGAAATTCAGCCAAAATTAACCTAAAATACATAGAAATGACATTAGATGATATTGGATTTAGAAGCTATCAGTCCATAAATGGTCCACTTGTACTATGCCATCCATAAATCTGTTGTAAATAAAGTTATTTACTTGTTGCACAAATGCTTCAGGATGGAAACACTTATCGGGAAATCGCAACTGCTTCAAAACATATGGTTTTTCAAGCGGTGAAATATTTCAGAAAGCATTCGACTAAAGAAAAGAAGTCATATTATGACTGTTCGTGAAGATGCACTGATTGTGCGCGAGTCGAAAAAAACCGCATAAATCAGCAGATAAGATTCGGATTGCAGTCTTTAGCCAAAATTAGGCAAAACCGTATGTAAAAAAAAGAGACTCGAATTCGCAGAGAAGTACCTCCATTGGACGGATGTAGAATGGAAAAGAGTATTATTTTCAGACGAAACAAAAAAATAAAATATGTTCGCCGGCCAAACTATAAAAAATTTGATCCAAAGTACACCCGCGCTACTTTGAAGTATGAAGGAGGTTGTACAATGCTTTGGGAGAGGTGCTATGTCGTCACGTTGTGCTGAGCCGCTGCACAAAATTGAGGGAAATATGGATAAGTTTCAGTATGCAAGAATTTTAAGCGATACGATAATGTATGTTGATGAGAACATGCCAGTAACTTGGATGTTTCAACAAGATAACGATACGAAGCATACGACTAATCAAGCAATTGTTTTTAACAATTCCGTTACTGTTCTTGACTGGCATTCATGCAGTCCTGATCTCAATCCGATTAAGAACTTATGGCAAGCTGTAAAAACCAAAGTAAGCTCTGTAAAAATAAAGCAATTTTAATGATCTCTTTTCCGAAACAAATAAAACTTGGGAAGCCATTCCAAGTAGTGTATGTAAAAATTTTGTGACCGCTATTGCTCCCATATGTCATCTGTTATCGATAACAATGGATTTGCAACAAAATATTGATTTATTTTTAAATAAATACTTTTTTGTAAAATTTGTAGTATGGCATTTATTATGTATATGCACGACTGATATCAATCTTATTTGAAAATATGACTCACAAATTCATATTTTTTTTTCTCGGAATAAGAGTTAATTTGACTAAACTACGACAAATTTTCAGAACGAAGAAAAAGATCTGGTAACTCTGGCGAGAAGACATTATTTTTTTGCTGAGAAATTTAGATTGTAATAAATAAAAAGGAATATTTCTTGAAGTGGAATAAGTTGCTCATTTGAAGATAAGTGAACTTCTATGGGATCGTAGGGTATGGGGCCGATGGAATTTTTGGCCGAGGATGACGCGGGTGATCAGACGACATCCATCCACACTACGTGGTGGTGGCTTTCCTCCAGTAAATTTACAAAACAGATTCGCTATATTGGGTGAATTGGAAATTGAAGACGACAGCAACAACAACAATAACAACTTTAGAAACATTCGCAACAACAACACCAGCGGTAAAGGCAGTACTGGTAATGGCGGAAGTCGTAGTGGATCGGCAGGGAAATCATTTTGCCCTCCAATAATGTTATATAACGTTAATATTAAGCTATTGGTGGACCAGCTAGAGGCGAGAACTCCTAAAATTTCATTTAAAATTAAAAACGTTAATAGACACAAAAGCAAGCTCTTTATTTCAGATCTCAATGTGTACACGGAAATGATGACTTTGCTGCGTGAGAAAAAGATCAATTCATATTCTTTTACCCCAAAAGAATTACGCCAAGTGTCCTTTGTAATTCGTGGCCTGTATTATAAAACGGAATTGGATGGAATTAGGGCAGCCTTAGATGATAAAGTTCCAAATGTAATTTCCAAGGTTACAAAGTTTAACACTACGTTCTCATTGAAAAATAAATTTGACACTGGACTTTTTTTAATTTCACTTTTGCCTGGCAAGGATCTTAAAGATATAGCCCATATAAAATATCTTTTAAATCAAACAATAGTTTGGGAGAAACCCAAAAGAAAGGAGGAGGAGATACAATGTAGAAGATGCCAACTATGGGGCCACATAGCAAAAAACTGTAATCGTGACTTTAAATGTGTAAAATGTGATAAAAGCCACGAGCCTGGAAAGTGTGAAAGGATTAGCCAAGAGGGCTCTGCACTGGTATGTGTAAATTGTAATCTTACTGGCCATCCAGCAAATTGGAGGGGGTGTCCTTCGTATCAAAAATATATTTCTAATAGAAAAGCTAGAATAAACAAAGCCCGTGAAAGAAAAGAGTCTGCTGCAAATAATGTTCGTAGCATATTTCCATCTGCAATGATAACGTCTGGGAGATCATATGCCAGTGTACTTCAAAATCAAACAAACACGGCCCCGGGGCCAAGTCCTCAAAAATCAAAGCCTCCCATCATTCTAGAGTTTCTTAAACTCTCAAAGTATTTTATGGAGCCTCAACAAATGACTCTTGAACAGGAAATTCAAAACTTTTTGGACAATTACACCAAAATGTCAAAAGATGTAGCTAAGACTGAATTTCAGAGGCTGCTAACAAAAGTTCAAAAACCTTATGACCCGTAGAAAATTAAAACTCATGACATTTAATGTCCGCTCGCTTGTTGATACAAGTCGACGTTTAGACCTCTTGAACATACTGCACCACAACCAAATTGACATAGCATATATCCAAGAGTGCCACCTTTGGAATAATAATAACATTAAACTTAATGGCTACAATTTCATTTGCGACAACTCTGATATTGGTGTCGCAGTTATTATTATATTATACAATTTCCTACAGTCGGGTTGCCATATATGATATTAGTTTTATCGGGGTTTTTATTCAAATTGAACTGCTGGTTGAAAACTCCCGTAAGAAGTTTCTATTTGGATCTTTATATATTCCATGCAATTTCAACTGCGCGAGAATTTACGATGGGCTCAGTAAGATATTAAACATATCGAGAGATTTTGATGGTGTAATAATCGGAGACGATTTGAATGCTAAAAATCCTGCATGGGGAGACCAGATGGAGAATCAAAATGGAAGGTATTTGAATAATTGGCTTCAAGACCACTCTATAGATAGAGTACGCCTGGCTGACAACAAACCATCGTTTCCAAATGGATCATCCTATCTGGACCATTTTTTGGTTAGCTCTAATCTTCTAAATCGCGATTTTCCAAACTTTAACATTTCTAGCTTGTCCACATTCTCTGACCATTTCCCCATTATGATGCAAATACAATTTCTAGCGTTTGAGTTTTTTTTTTGAAATCTCCCAAATACTTTAAATCATACAAAAATACCAATTGGAGTGATTTTCGCCGTGATATGGAGTTAGCCACATGTTCCTTAATGCCATTTACAAACGAACAGAACAGATCAACTGATAGAAGAATTTGCTGCAATTTGTGTTGAAATCTCCAACTCCCATTCAGAAAAAATTCCTCTGAAAAATTATAAAATCCTTATCTCAGGCAAAATCAAAAATTTTTTTAGAATTAAACACAGGTGGCAAAAAGATCTAAAGAGAATTTACCACAGAGCAGGCAACAGAATCGGTCATGATTACTCATTACTTTCTAAGCAGATTCAATTATTAAAAATAATAATTAAGGAACTTGTGAACCTGGAGCAGGCCGAAAGATTCAGCCAAAGGCTAACGCATGTCAAGCCAGGTCCATCAGCTTTTAAAGAGATTTATGGTATGATGGGTAACAGAAAATCTACGTTTTGCAATAGAATTTGCGCGAATAACCGAGTCATAGATAATGATAACGAAAAATATGAATTATTTAAGGATTTTTATTCCTTGGTATACAGCGAAAAGCTACCTGAACGTCCTGTAGTCGATCTTGAAGATCGAGTAACGTCTCTCACCTGTAATTTACCTCGTTCTACTCTTTTGGTGATAATTTCGATTCATTGTATAACGAGGACTCAATGCATTTCGTAAAGGTAAATACCGTAAAGGAAATAGTAAAGAAAGTTAAGAATAAGCATTCTGCTGGTCCTGATCGAATATCAAACTTTTTGATAAAAAGATTTCCTGACACGGCTTTGGCATTTCTAACAATCATCTTCAACAATTGTTTGAATAATGGCTACTTCCCGTCATCCTGGAAGGTGGGAAAAATCCTGCCCCTGAAGAAAAATGAAAGCAGTGAAAATCTGGAAGATTATCGTCCAATTTCCCTTTTGTCCAACGTGGGTAAAATTTTTGAACATGTCCTGAAACAAAAACTGGAGGACCAATTCCTAATTGACCCTATATCATGTTTTCAATTTGGTTTTAGGCAAAAGCATTCAACCCAACATGCCCTCCTAAAATTTCACGATGATGTGATACGTAATCTAAGAGACCGGAAGTGTACAGTAGCAGTCTCACTAGATATACAAAAAGCCTTTGATACAGCTTGTCATAAAGGGATACTTTATAAATTGGTTGGCCTAAGAGTGGACCCGTACTTGGTTAAGCTGTTTATTAGTTACTTTTCTGAACGGAAATTCTGCATTCAGATAAATGATTTTTGTTCCAGTTTTGGGAACGTCAGCAGTGGAGTTCCACAGGGTAGCGTGTTAACCCCATTCCTCTTCAATTTATACTTACACGATTTCCCGCATGTATCGACGGATTTTAAAACTCTACTATATGCAGACGACTGCTTGGTTTATTCTCATCATGATTCACCTTTATCAGCTCTGAACAAAATATCTACGCATCTCTTAGAAATTGACAACTACTACAAAACATGGGGTATTCACTTAAATGTTGCTAAATCTGAGGCAATATGTATCAGAAACGCATCTGGAAAATGTCCGAGATATGTAGTTCCTGAATGTAAACGCCTAATTCTTTCCCTTAATGGTACAGAAATACCCTTCAGAAACACCATCAAATATTTGGGAGTTTCATTTGATAAGTTGCTAAAGTTTAATAAACATGGCAGGACTGTTTTAGCTAAATCCAAGAGAATTTGCGGTATGTTTTCAAGGCTATTGAGTAGCAAATATCTTCCACAAAACACAAAACTTCTCATATACAAAGTGGCCATTAGATCAGTGTTGTCTTATGCCTTCCCAATCTGGTTTACCATTTCACCAGTGGTGGCAAAAGAATTGGAGGCTTTTGAACGAAGTGTACTCAGATGGTGCATCGGTAAAAATTTCAGCTCGTACAACAAACGTTACTCCAACAATTATATCTATGGTAACTCTGCATTGGTACCATTTTGCCAATATGTTCTTACACTACAAAGAAATTTTGTTGATAATCTGGCCGATCATGACAACATTCTTATGAACGAGATCTACAACCTTGAACGTGATTTAAATTGGTCTGATTCCAATTATTTGTCCCCAATTGGCGTCATATCGGGAGACACGACATGACGCCTCCAACCCAACTCCAACATTTTACCAGTTTTTTACCAGAAAGCTTCGCTAGGATCTCACAGAGGCTGAGCCTCTTTGGAATTATTTTAACTGCATTTAATATACATAGTTAATGTCTTTAACTAAACCTCTTTTTTTATGTAATTTAAATTTTAAAATAACTTCTGTTTTAATTTTCATCAATTTTTTGGTGATTTCGTTTTTTAACGTTAATTGTTAAATATCTGTGATATAATGTATTATGTTCTCATTAGAAACACACTGTTTAGCAGATGTGTATAATTAGTTTAATTGTTATTTAATTTTTAAGACCCCTTTTTAACAGAATCACTCTGTAAGTTATTGCTAATGTCGGGAGCAAACATTAATTTACCATACCAAAAAGTACAAAAGTACAATCGGAATATACATAAATTATTTTATTAGCAAGTAGCGTTTTCATTCAATGTGTGTTAGAGTAAGACGAATATAGCTCTAAGAATATCAATGTGATTTGACAATTGTATCTTCTAATTTATTGTTTTCGAAAAAAAGTCTCAATAAAGTTTTACTTACTTACTTTTTCAGAACATCATAAAACCTTTCGTAATATTTGATTCAAGCTCACATATTAGTATCGTATCCTTAATTAGTTGCACGTAACTGTATATCAACCAACTTACTGTGCAGCTATTCCCAAATATTCTTCGGCATAAAAATTATCCTTTCTTGATAAACGATAGTAGTTTACCAATTCATTGCCTGGTCTTACAGGATATGGTCCTTCGGTACGAAATACTTTCTCATGATCTTCCAAATTGAATGTTATCAAATTTGAATTTAAACCAAATAAGCCAGGCATATAATAGATGTCACCATAACGTTGACGCAGCATATTCAAAACATCATTAAATGGCAAATTCTGAAATTCACCACCTTTCATAAAACCTCGGAACATTTGAAATTTAGATGGACCTGGTACACTTTTGAAAGGTTTTGCCAGAGACCATTCTTCTTTTAAGCTATTAACATAGGAAGTTTCCAAAGCAGGTTGATTGATCTAATAAAATTATATATTATATTTAAATATAATTTGTTTCTAGTTTGCATAATTATCTTTACTAAAATGATAATCTTATATTATTTTCCATTTTGTTTAACTTTCCTTAACATCAACAACTGTAGAATACTTATTGTTATTTATTAATTTAAATAAATATTTTGATTGCCTTATTTGTGTTTTTGAAAACATTTTTAATGAACCTCTCAATGTGAATACTAAGTTAGAACTAAGTAAGTATTCTGTTTATTAATTCAATTCAAGCAATTCAATATTATATATGTATACACACAAAATATTGTTATGATAAGGTTCTATGATAGATAATAAACCCACAATACAGACATGTATACAGTGAATCACAAAACTATATTGCCTGTACATTGTTTAAATTTTTTCGGATTTTCCCATTTTACACAATGTTTATTATCAACTAGCTGACCGCTCCGGTTTCGCTCGGTATTTACTAATGATTTTTATTTCATAGAATAAGATGAATTCACATCCTGCCTGTTCTTATTTGCAAATAAAATATCTAAATTTGCACAGCATACTTTCGGGGGCTTTTTTTATTAAAGTTGATTGGACTCACAAAAAATTCCGAGTTTTACCCGAATTTTTGCTTTACAAACCATCTCCTGAGAATTTCGAATCGAATAAAAAAAATTAGTCAAATCGTTCCAGCCGTTCTCACGTGATGCCATTACATACATTGACCATTTCATTTTTATATATGTATATAAGTAGATTACTTCCTCGTGGTCATATTTTTGAAAAAATACATGGCCTTTGTGTCCTTCGAGACTCAGAACTATCTATGTTTTAAATTTGATTAGAATTAGGCAGATAGTTTCAGAGAAGAAAAAATTGCCCTTGTCCTCCTCGTGGTCCTCTTTTTGAAATTTTTTTTCATAGGTATAAACCATCTCCTAAAAATTTAAAAACTAATAAAAAAAAATTCCAGACAAATCGATCTAGCCGTTCTCGAGTTATGGAGTGATAATAAAAATGTACACCTGTTTATATATACATATGTATGTATGTATGTATTTATATAGAAGATTACAAAAAAGAAAAAAATATTTTTAACTTCTTTTACAATTTTATGTACCTATGAAAAACAAATTGCTCCTAAAAATGAGTAGACAAAATAGTTTTGTGATACACTGGATGTAAATATTCTTTGCAATTTTAACATTGAGACCCAAACATCTTTTACAAACAGCAAAAGCTGAACCATTTATTAAAAAAGTAAAATTCGCTAAATTTCAAAGCAAAATTTTTTAATTATGTCACTCTTGTCGCAAATGCGAGATATATGTAGGTAAATATTTGACATCAAAACAACTTGTTGAATATCATAAGCTTTTAAAATTGCATCATTTTAATCATAAGTAATGTTTATTAAAAGTTTATTAATTAAATTTTGTACGAAAATATTTTCTTATACAGCCTTCGATAATAAAAGTTTCCTTTTGATCATAAATATAATTAACTAGCTAAACCCGGTGTGCTTTGCTACCCCCCCCTCGTCATAAAATAAAACGTATATATTTACAAACATTAATTTATTTAATTTTAATGTATTTATTGCAATGCTTTAGGCGAGACCATGCCCCTTTGTCCACTTACATAGCCAAGAATTTATTATTTCGTAAGAATATTCTGTTATGAAAATTTAATGACGATCGGTCCAGTAGTTAAGACTATATTACGATGTTTAATTTTTCTAAAAAGGGGCGTGGTCCTACTCACTTTTCTCCTGGTACGAATTCCTAATTATGCCCCAATACCATATGTACCAAATATCACCGACGTACGTCAAAAAATGCCCAAAATATGGCGGGTTAAATTTGTGGGTTATATGGGCGGTGCCACCCCCGTTTGTACATTCAAAACTTCATATAGCCTATTATTCCTTCCAGAGTCACAGTAATATGCTGTACAAATTTCAGGCAGATTGGTCCAAGGGTTTGGCCTCCTTTTAAGCACAAACATACAGACACACATTCATTTATATATATATATAGATTAAAAGCAATATAATTTAAGGTGAAATGGGGCGAAAAATGGGGATTTGGTAATAAAAAAATATATGTAGTTAAAAAGTATATAAAACTTTAGGTAAATACATATTACAAAAAAAGTATTTTGTATAGCAAACATTGTTAGTGGTATAAGTAAGTATCTGAATTAAAAAAAGGGGGCGATGAAGTAGGCGTGGTTCATAGTTATATGGCGACGCTAACAGTATTAAGAGCAATATACTACCAAATAAAAAAAATACGTTGGAATGAACAAATTTGTATAGAGAACAAAAAGTATAAAACTTTCAAAAATTTGGCGTGAAAAGGGGCGTGAAAGGGGCGTGGCTTAAAAAATCTTTATTTTTACCTCGCCTGGAGTATATAATGTGTATACAATTTGAAGTAAATCTGTTAAAAACTATATGGGAGCAATTACATAATTTTTAAAAAGTGGGCGTAAAAATGGGCGTGGTCAAAAAAAGTACCCTATTAATCATACCAGAGTCTTAGTTAAATGCAGTGAAAATTTCAAAAATATCGGTCCAGAGGTTTGGTCTCCAATTACAATATTTTAAAAAAGTGGGCGTAAAAGTGGGCGTGGTAAAAAAAGTACCCTATTATTCCTTCCAGAGTCACAGTAACATGCTGTGAAAATTTCATCAAAATCGGCTCAGCCGTTTTGGAGTCTATATGTTACATACATACATACATACATACATACATACATACATACATTGAATCTATATATATAAAAATGGTGTAAAAAATGTATAGTAATTCATAAAATGAGAACGGCTGGGCCGATTTCTGTAAAATTTTTTGTCAGTTGTTCGTATTTTCGAGGAGAAGGTTTTTACGGAAGAAAATTTTGGAAAATCCTTCCGGAAAAGTCCGAAAATTGGAAAAATCGAAAATCGAGTTTTTGTGTGAAAAGTATAAATGAAGTCCTTGTATCAAAGTCATTAACGAAGGCCACGGCTTCTATGCCAACAACACGTTATTTGTTTTTTTATTCCAAAAAATGTTCGTATATTTGTTTATAACACCAACAATTTTATCCTTTATAAACAATATTAAAAAGTATTAACTTAATTCCGTCCACATACATATGTACATACACACAATTCTACATGTTCTAATTATTATCTTGTTCCTTACTTAATTTACATAAAATCGTCCTAATTAAATTAGATACTACCTCGTTCAGATGCTGCACAAAATAAAAATATCCTTCTCTAGTAAATTCTTAATAAATTTATTAAACGTTATTAAAAATGTACGGTATTTTTTAAAACACATGAGAATTTGTATTCCCTAGTTTTTCTATTAGTGTTTTTCATCATTTTCTGTCTCTAAAAAACTTTATAAAAATTTCATTTTTGCGTTTTTTAAATATCAGAGTCGACTCCGGGTTAGCATTCGCATCCTAAATACCCGACACAGACTACATACCCGAATCCCATTTAAGCATTAAACACATTCGAGACAGCAGGCTACCGCCTACAATATGTCAAAAATAAAATACACACGTTTAGATAAAA
Organism: Bellardia pandia; assembly: GCA_916048285.2. Classification (NCBI taxonomy): domain Eukaryota; kingdom Metazoa; phylum Arthropoda; class Insecta; order Diptera; family Calliphoridae; genus Bellardia; species Bellardia pandia. The sequence continues at coordinate 90,789,556 of OU696531.1, read as the reverse complement.
GTGACTATATTGACGACAGCAGGCAACACGACTGCAGGTTGTTGTCCATGCTGATTTTTTCGTCGCTGTCAAATTAAACTAATTTCTAATTTTGTTGGCGACAAAACAAAAACAGTGTTGACCATATAGCAAAATGTGTAAAGCAAATTAAATAAAATAAAAAGCAAAATACAAAATTAAAATGTTATGATCATTTATGCATCAAGAGTTGTTAAATGTATCAATAATATTTTATTATATTAATAATAATAAAAATGAGTGAAGTTTATTAGCATGTCTCGAATCATGTACATATGTTTTTCATGTTTCATAAAAAAACGCTACTTTAAAAAAAATAAAAGCCTTAAGTGGCACCACTGAAATATAAATGGATTACTACAACAGCTGTTTACATTTTCATTGTTTTGTTTATTTAAGTTTGTAAGTGCTTTATTGTTTAAGATTTATTATTTTTAATGTTTTTATTTACTTTTTTGTTGTATTTTAGTAATAGCTTCTATAAAATCAATAAAATTCTCTTCAGCCAATATGTTATTTAAAAAATTCAAGGAACAAATTTATTTTTTATTAAAACGTCAGATTTCGGGATCAGCTGATGAGTATGTAGCTGTCGTTTTCAAAATAATTAAGTAGCTGGCTACAGGGCGGCATAAGTACCCAGCGGCATTTGCACTCGTGTAGTCGTGTAGCCTGCTGTCTCGAATGTGTTTAATGCTTTAGCCAAATGATTTATTAAGAGAATTTATTTACACAGAAAAGAATTTTCGACATTATCCAATTATGTACTTTAAAATATCCACTATAATTCCCCACTAAAATTATTTTCTAAATTTCAAGTTGGCTACATATAAATAGTATTTAAACATATGGCATCACTATGTTTACAAACTATTTTTTGTATTCTCCTTCGCATTCACATTCTATATTTGGCATTTACTAACTGCACATTATACGTCGTACTAATTAGAAAAAAACATTAGATATTTACAAATAACTATAATTTAAGTAAAAATCTATTTCATTTAGTATTTAATATTTAACAAAATAAATATATAACTTAAGAAAAAAGAAGAACCAATAAGTGAAAATGAGTGACGACGATAGAGATATTGACATTGAAAGTGATGTAAGTGGAATACAAAAAATTTCAACCTAGCACAGTTTTTAATAAGCATAAACAAAATGACAATCGTTAATTTAAAAATCAAAATTGTTTGTATTATTTATATGGGAGTATGTGTATCATTTTTATTATAGGATGATAACGACTCCGATGCTGGAGGATCTCTACAACATCGACACACTAACACACAAAATTTTACCCAAGAAGAAAAACGGGCCCACCACAATGCTTTGGAACGAAAAAGACGTGATCATATCAAGGAGAGTTTCACCAGTTTAAGAGAGGCTGTTCCCTCATTGAAGGGTGAAAAGGTAATACCGGTTTAAGTTTCATTAAATTTTTATTAATTTTTTGTTTAATAGGCAAGTCGTGCCCAGATTTTGAAAAAGACCACTGAATGCATACAAATCATGAGACGGAAAATACAGGTCAATCAAAAAGATGTAGAGGAAATTAAGAAACAAAATGCAATACTGGAGGCACAAGGTAAGTTAGTTGTATTATTTGGTTATAAAATGCGGCCAATTACATATAAATCAAATATAGATTTTAGTCGGAATTTTTTGGTTGGAAAACTTTAAGAGGAAGAAATATTATTCTTAAAATTATAAATAATTTTCAAAGATTTTATCAGAAAAATAATATAATTTCCTTAATTTTAGTTCGTATGCTTGAATGTGCTAAAAATGGTTACGTTATCGATCCAACTGAATATCAACAGTTAACCAATGGCGAGCAAACTTTGCAGCATGACAGTTCTGATGGTGATGAACAAGATTCTAGTCGTCGTAGTAAGAAAATGAAAACTTCCTATCAGGCATAGTAACTAATGGAACAATTTGATGATATGAAAGTTTAGTTTCATTTTTAGCAACAAAATAACAAAACCAAACAAATTAAAATCAAAATACCTATGGACCTGCAAAATAAATCAATCAAATATAAAGTATTGATTCATTCGATTTTTTCGAAAAATTATATAAAAAAACACATACCATCAGTAAATTTTATAATTACAAGATTTGGAAGAATACAGACATGTCACAGAATTTAATTCCGTTCCGAAAAAAAATTTTCGTTTTGATTTTTCTATAGAACGGAATTAATTCCACTTCCGAACGGAATTAAATTCTGTAACATTGCTGATAGTTTCAGTATGAAATTGCCTGTTACATATAGTACATAAAATCACACTTTTTGTAACTAACTTGATCAATAGCATATTTGCAAATGTTTATTAAAAAAGTAGTAATATTTTTATAATACACGTTATTGCAATCGTAGTCAAGTAGACGTTCAAAAGGTTTAGAAAAAATTTTCATCCCACTATATATTTTTGTCATTTATAAATATTTTATAAAAAAATACAAAGGATAAATTTCAAATAAATTTTTATATTTAACTAGAAGTAAACCTTCGAATAAATAAATTTTTTTAAAAAATTTTACAATAGTACTCGCAAGAGGAAAAATTCTCATACAATAAAAAAATTAAGAAATAAAATTAAGCTTTGTTTTCAAGTATTAAAAAAAGTTGCTTTGTTTAAAAATAAAATTACATATTTCGAATTCATACAAATATTTAAAATTTTAACCATGGTGCAAGTATACAATTTGAGTGCAAATCGACAACAAATACAACACAAAACAAACAACAGGCATTTTGTTTGTGTAAAAAAATGTACTACTGTCAAAAATACTTGAAAAAGTATTACTTTTGACATAAGTAAATTGTAAACAGTCAGTCAGCTGGGCTACTGCACTCACCTAGTATACTTGCACCATGATTTTAACATTTATAATAGTTTTTTATTAGTCCTAAGCCATACATATTTTTGAAAAAAAAAAATTCAATTTTCAGACCGATAAGCTAGGTCTAGAAAATTTCAACTTAAAACCTGTCAAATTAACGCAAACTATTGTGTTTACAGCCCAGCTAACATGTAAAAAAACAAATTATAACAAATCCTAGGTTGATTAATGATAAAAAACAATTTTATTTAAATAATTATCATAACTTGCAAATGCAGTATTTATTTATCGTACTACTATATTATCGGAATATTTCAAGGTCAATATAAAAAAGTTCAACTAATTACTTATAAAATTCAGTTTTTCAAAACTACCACTCACTCACCCTCTCCCCCCCCCCCCCCCCCCCTCGAACACTTTACTTTATTTTCAACACCACATATAGAATTAAAAACACAAATAATACAAACAAAATCATATAGCACATATGACGACTGCCTCCATTCTTGCCTAATCTTATAACACGTTGCATTGTATTTCCCAGGAATCCATGTGTGCGATCCATATCATCGTCCATGCCGCGCAAAAGTTTATCTTGATAACGAACTTCATTGCCTATGTCGATGGTGAGCGATTTAAGAGCCCCAATTTTTTGCTTTAATTCTTCTGCTGCCTTCTCATTTTCATCCTCTAATGCATCGTGTGCTACTCTACTAGGTCCCGGATTTTGATTTAGTGGTTGGTAGGGATAATTATTGTTACGTCTCATATTTGTGTGCGCCAGCTTGTATAGTTGTCTTCATACAACTAGAAATATTTAAAATATACATGTTGCAATTTTTTCAACTACTAATTGTAAACAAAGTGACACGTACATACCTCTTTAACAAGATAGTTTTATGCTTGATATGTGAGGTGTTTGTGTTTATATGTAGAGATATTTTGTAGCTATACTACCAAACTTAATACCGAATAAAATATTAAATTAATTTTCTTAAATAAATTAAGTTCTATTTGGTTTAAATAAGTATATTTACGTGAGCCAAGATAGCCTCGAAAAATAGCAACGCCGGTAATGAAAACGAGGGAATTTTCTAATTTCGTTTAGGGGAATCGAGTGGCAACAAATGATTTTAGGAATTCAGTGGCAACGCAAACTGGAACCTATTTTAGCAATTTCGAGAGCAAGAAACCCCGAAAACGAAATTCAGAAAAATTCGAGCTCCTCCAAAAATGGTCAGAAAATCTCACTGAATATAAAAAGCTTTCCGTGCAAAAAATTGTCAGAGCCGTTCTAGAGAAATTCGAGCTCCTCCAAAAATGGTCAAAAAATCTGGGATTCTAAATAAAATATAATCTGGGCAGTGTCAGGGCATAGACTCACTGGAAATTGAAAGCGTACATCCCACTGAATATAAAAAGCTTTCCGTGCAAAAAATTGTCAGAGCCGTTCCAGAGAAATTCGAGCTCCTCCAAAAATGGTCAGAAAATCTTATTTGGTTTAAATAACAGCGTTGTCAACTCTGAAATTTCAAAACGCACCAACATGGAGAAAAAAACGCGCCAAATCGCACCAAATTTAGATTTTCTTTCGTATTTAATAAAAGTTTATTGAATAATTTCACATAAAAAATATAATATTAATAACAGTCTTCAACAGTTCATTCAGTGTTTTTATAAAAAATAAAAAACTTAACAAAAATAAAAAATGAACTAAACAAATTTGTTTTTTGTACCAGATATATTAATTTATTTTTTACCCCGGGTTAGTCTGTGCCCGGGTTACACATGCAAGTAAGAGTGCATTTACACTTGTAATTTTCAAACTAGTTTATGATCATAAGCTAGTTTCATAAACCATACCCTTTACATCAACATTTTTGACAGTTAAGTGGTTTATCTTTGACAAGTCATAAAACAGCTGACATTTTGTTGGTGTAAAATAGTGTACTACTGTCAAAAATACTTGAAAAAATATTACTTTTGACATAAGTAAATTGTAACAAAGTCAGTCAGCTGGGCTACTGCACACACCATGGTGAAATTAAATATAAATTCACCTTGGCACACATCTTGTATATTTACACCATGAAAAGCATGGTGAAATTAAATACAAAATAAATAAATAAATAAAATAGTATTTAAATTCACCTAGCTGAAAAGTTTGTTTTTATTTTTGAGCAAATGTCAAATGTGTCCAGCGTTGCCAGAAAAATGTTGAAAAAACAGAGTTGCATTAGCAAAACTGGTTGTTTGTAACTAGTTTATCTCAAAAGCTAGTTACAAAACCTGTTTTTGATTTGTATGGATAAACAAGTTTCTCAAACTAGTTTATCACCATAAACAACTTAAACCTAGTTCATTGCGTAGGTGTGAATGCACTATAACAGTTCGAAAAACTCAATACACTCACATTTTTTACTAATACACTCAAATTTTTTCACTTGCAGAGCTAGTCGAGTTTTTCGAATAAGTTTACGTATATAATACGTACACAGCACTCGCATGTTTACACTTAAATACACGACTTGGAAGTAGTGTGCTTTACCCGGCATTTACACATGCAAGTGCAAGTTCGAAAAAGTCAATACATTCATACTTTTTTACTAATACACTCACATTTTTATACTTGCAGAGCTAGTCGAGTTTTTCGAATAAGTTTTCGTATATAATACGTACACGGTACTTGCATGTGTAAAGGCAGGGTTAGAATACAGAACTTTCAATACATTTTCTACAACAGCTCTTTAATAAATACTTATTTTTTAGTTGTTTATTATATAAAAATTATTCGCAGTTAAAGACGCTACGTTATACATAGTTTAACAAAAATAATCTAATGAAATGAAAAATAAAATAACGTATATTTTATTCACAATAGTTAATTATTTGTAATTTATTATCTTTAATAAAATGTTATTTCTTTGTTATATCCACTAATAAGATTATATAATTTTTGTCCGATTGATTTCTCAATATCGCTAAACTTGAGGAGAAAACAGCTTAATTACCGTCACTGGTTGAAGTATGTTACATAGTATTGCCATACAATAATTTATCTATCCCGACATTCTGGGTAACTAATTATCTATCTTTTAGAGAAACAAATCACGTTTAATTTTAATGATTTTCAATACATTTACTAGAGAAACACCCGTATCTCTAATATGCAATATAAAAAATAAACCACCCACTGGATTTCAAAAGAAAGAATATTTTTCACATCTTATTTTTCTATTTCAGTATGTAACCTGGCAAGCTTTAACACATAAATTTATAATCAATCTCATTTAAGAGCGTGTGGCAACGCTAGTCTTGCATCTGTCTCGATTGCAATAAAATTGTTATTTTCGCAGTCATTTTAAACAAAATTCTACGATAAATACCGGAAAACGTGTGAGAAATCAATAAAACATTTTTACATTAATTAAACAGGCAGCGAGTCCTTCAATTGGTAAATATTATTATTGTTTTTTTGTATTTGTAATATAAAACTTCAATATCAAACGTATATGTGTGAAATTTTACTGATGCCTAAATTTTTGTTTAATTCATATTAAATAAGTATTTAAATATTTAACGTTTATATCAATTATATGTAATAGGTATATTGCATATAAATATGTGTTAAAGTAAACAATGAAAATGATTGTGCAATGTTAAGGGGGTCACAACCTTAACTTTTTTCAAGTATTTTTCATATTATTTGATTCGATATGTGGTGAGATACTCAAAAAAGTAGGTTGCTGTGAGCGACGAGAAATAATGAAAAAAGTTAATTTTATCTGATAATAATGGAAGCAGGCAAGACATCGCAAATAATCTTTTTAAATTTTGCTTGCTTTTATTTAAATAAAAAACTACTTATTGGTCTAATCGATAAAAGTTTATATAAATAAAAAGAAGCAAAAAATAGTAAATTTGTGCAGTAATTGTAAAAGATTTTTAATCAATAAACAAGTGTTTATATAGTATGTTATTGTGCACATGGTAGGTATATTTCCTGTTTTTTTTTGGTACGAAACTATGATAATAGAAAGAATTTTGGGTTTATCTTTTAGTACAAGTGTACTGGGGAGTTACTAAATTATATATTTGGTTTTTATGTAGCTTTTATTGGTATGAAATTTTTGTGAATGTAGATCACAGTAAGTTTTAATATTTTAATTTTAAATATGTATTTTGTTAATTTATAAAAAACACTCTTATTAGATTTTGCAATTAGAAAAGCCGTTGTATAAAAACAAAGTTTTTATAGGTATAAATGAATTTTTTAAATTCACTATTACTTAAAAATAAGAAACTTTCACTCTCTTATTTATATGTAAGTTTTTGATAATAAAATATTTAATAATGTTTCTTACAACCTCTAAATAAAACTGGGGGGTTACTCTCTATTGCGATGCGATAACCGTACAATTTGTATGCTTATCGCATCGCATTTGCTTTCGCATCGCAATAGAGAGTAACCCCCCTGGTGTACAATAGTTCAACTTTATATTACCATGCATGTACATATAAATAACTCTAAGCAGTTTAATAAAGTATTTTACTTTTTGATTACGCGCTATTAGTAATTAAATCTAGTACAAATAAAAAAGTATGAGCCATAAATATATGTGATACATATAATTTATATAATATGAATATTTATTTATTTTATAAATATTTTATTACAGCTTTTTTATTATCAAAAACTTAAACAAATTCAAATTTTTAAATGTTTGTTAGTTTGAAAATAAATTGTTTAAATATCCAAAGTATTAAAAAACTGCCGTTTATTATTTTTTATAAAAAATAAATCTCAAAATAACTTTTAAAGTGGTATTTGTTTAAATGGTTCGTTATGACTTTCATTTGTTTTAAAGCTTGTGAAAGACAAACAAATTCAATTCAATCTTTTACTTATTATATAATGCTCTTTGTTAAAAAATTATTAGGAATACAAATGAAAAATTGTCGCAAATTGTGTGTTTAAGTCAGCGAAACTGCGGACTTCTGCAGAATATGCGTAGACGTAGTGGAACTGGAAACTTTGAAGCAAGTATTTGTTTAGGTTGTTAATTTCATGGATTTAAAAAATATCAGGTTCTGTAGTACATATTCAGGATAATAAGAGGATTGCGGTGGCTATAGGGTAGTTAATAAATCTAGATTTTGAGAGGAGCACAGTTGTTTTAGTTTTCTCCAGCAGATGATATGTCCTAAAGATTTTCATGCCATTCCAAATTATACACTTATCTATATTTCCTTTTATTTCTCCTTTTCATCACTTCTTGATGGGATTTACAATGGACAACACACAATCCTTCCGAAACTATGTAAATAACTAATTGTCAATAGCAGAATAGTAAAAAAAGTAGTAGTAGTAAAAGCTTTCGATTTAAAGCGTGGGTCCAAGTAAGTGGAAATTGCTAAAATTTCATTGAATTCCAATCGGTAGAAGCGTTCATTTAAATTAATTAAATACTTCTCTATTAATAATGTAATTTCTTCTGCGTTATTTTTTGAAATTTGTTTATTCTAAAATGACTGCAGTCCATGGATTAGTACAATAATTTTGGAAACGGTTGTAAACTTTTCCGAGCTCATTTCAATTGTTATTTTATTAAAAGGCGTTAGCATGTTGCGAAGTTTCTTTAAAATTTCCCACTCTTCAATAGAAAATAGTTCTACCGGCTTATGCAATCTGGCCACAGTGGCTTCTAAAACTTCTTGGTTTTCAATTATTCTCTCTATCATGTGTAATGAGTTCCGTCTGGTCGGAGTAGAGTTAATTAATAATTTTATTTTCCATTTGCTCCTGTATTTTTTTTAGCTTTACATTTCGTAACAAGAAAATTAATTATGTTACTGTTCAAACCATCTGTTACGATCAAATGTAGGGTATAAGCAAAGAATGGCAAGCTGCTCCATCCTGCTATTGTAATAGCTGCTAAAATGTTTGCGGCGTTGTCTGACACTACGCATAAAACTTCGTTTTCAATTCCCCAAATTTTTAAAGCTTCTATTAGTTCATTTTTAAAATACAACCCTAAAAGTATTGAGTATTTACTTTTAAATATTGAGTACCGAGTAAAATGCTCCGTATTGACTACTCAGTACTTAAATACTCAATACTTTTACAACACTAGTCCAAAGTATACCGATCGACTTAGAATCACTTCCCGAGTTGATTTAACTATGTCCGTCCGTCTGGCTGGCTCTCCATGTAAAGCTTGTGCGCAGAGTACAGGTCGCCATTTTGAAGATACATATCTCGATAAAATTTGGTACGTGAAATTTTTTCGGCCCAAGGACGGATGGGATTGAAACTGGTGGAAATTGGTCCATTATTTCACCTGCCACCCATACAAATGTCCTCCTGAAATTAGGGTTTAACGATCATAAATGTTTAAATTATGTAAGCCTTCAAACAAGTTTCACCACAAATGAGTGGTAAATAAAGCCAAATCAGATCTGCAAATTTTGTGCAGATCGGTCAATAATTTAGCATAGCTCCCATATAAGGCCCACTCCCAAAAATCAATTTAAAGAATAAAACCGCCTCAAAAATGTTGGTATCTAAATAATATTGAACGCAAATATATTCCATATATATATGAATAATATGGTACAATTTTATGATGATCGGTCCATAATTAGTCATAGCTCTACTTTAACAACCATAAATTTCTTAAAAATGTTAGTATCTAAACAAAATTCAACACAAATAAGTTTCATATACCTACGAGTATACAGAAATGATGACACCTAGTTTTATAATGGTCTGTCCATAATTAGTCGAAACTCCCATATAGTACCCTCTCCGTAATTCACTTTAACCTCCATAATTCTTTTAAAAGTATTTATATCGAGATAAAGTTTAACATGCACAATATTTATATTCACAGAAGTCATGGCACTAAATTTTTGAATGATCGGTCCATAATAGGTCATATCTGCCAAATAGCGCTAATTTCTGAAAAACTGTTTAATACATATACTAGGTGTAGGGTATTACATGGTTAAGCTTGACCGACTATACTTTTTTACTTGTTTTTTAATTAGCAAAACTCTTTTAAATTCTTTGTAAATATTGTTAACTAATAAGAAAAATCTGATCTCACTAAAAAACTGCGAATATAATCAAAACAAAAGAAAATATGTATAATGGTTTTTACTTAGAGTTGCAATTGTTTTGTCTCATCAAGAAATAGTATGATTTTACGTAGGGCACTATAGAAATTTTGCTTCTGGATAACAAAAATATTTTTCTTTTTGATATTTCTTGAACTCAAAGCCTAACTAAAGAAATATCAAAAATTCAATATTAACAGTTCAACTAAAAATAATAATTATTCTATAAATAGCTAAGGCACAAGCCATAATGTTTACATGTGTACGAAAGTGGACAACAAACATAATAAACAAATGTATTCAGGTTTTCGAGACGAAGTCTTGACATGTATACGAAAGAAAAAAACTGAAAAAAAGGAAAAACAACTATAAATAGAAATTAATAAAAATGATAATTACAAAAAACTTCGAACCACCAGTCAGTCACTGGTTAAAGGATTGATGTTGTCTGTTGTTAGCAGGCACCGTAGTGATGCAAGGGGTCAGAACGCAAAAATAATTCTGATGAGAGACAGTGTTGTTTCTCGAAACATATGTAAATTCAACCAACAACCCAGGTTCGAATCCCAGTCAAGAAAAATTATCAAAAATAAAATTTTTTCAAGTTGTAAAACAATTCCTACTTCAGTAAAAATTATTTAATGAAAATTAAATTTAATGAACTCAAAACCTAACTAAAGAAATATCAAAAATTAAATATTAACAGTTCAACTAAAAATAATAATTATTCTAAAAATATTTTTCTTTGTAATTTATTTAGAAGGAACCAAAGAACAAGATTATGTTGAATAAATTTTTGAAAATAGTAACATACTCATAGTATAGACTTGAAATCAATTTTTATTATAAGTTGCAAATGTTTTGTCTGATACTGTATGTATTTTAAAAATAGAAAGTTTATCACACCATATAAAGATGATAACTTTACACATTTATATTCAAAATATTTCATAATGTGTTCTTCAAACAAGCTCCACTCTCACAAATACTACAAATACCTTCAAAAAAACAAACATTGTTGTCAAGTTTGTTACCAGTTTTGCAAACACTCAATTTTATTAGTTAACATACTAAAAGGTACTTTTATGAATCATCATCATTTCAATAATAACACTTTCATTTTCTAAACAAGTAAAAAAGGTATGAAGACAAATAAATTGTAGCATTTTTTCATTTTATATTATATACATACATATGTATGTATATCCAAAGCAATTCTAACTTTTTTTTTAAACTTCTAAAAAACTTAATTGCTATAATTGTTTTTTTTTTTATTAAATCTACATTTCATTGACTTTTTTATATAATTTTAACCCAGATTCCGACTATTTTCTTTATAAATACATACATATTTATTTTCTAATTTGTGATAAGCTTTGTTTGCATACAATTAAACGAAACCATAAAACAAATACATGTCAAGTGATTCCAAAAGTTCAATTACAATCATACTCATAAGCTCTGCTTACGTAGTAAAATGATTTATGTATAAAAAAAAATAATTGGATGTTTATAGGCTGTCAAGATTTCAAGCATATTCAATCGTTAAAAAAACGCGCTCACATTTTTTTGATATGTACATACATATACATATTTGTAATTATTTTATTAAATATTAAAACGCATTTAATTATGTTTTATTTGTAGTATTTGTTGCCTAGATAATTATTTGATAAAAAGAACAAATACAAAATCATGACGGTGGTAGCAAGTGGTGGAGGTGGTGATGATGTTGGAGGTAACATAGGTTTAATAGCCATGTTAGCAGATAAGGCGGGCGTAGGCGAGGCCGCTATACGTTTATTATTTACATTATTTGCCGGTAAGTTTAAGAGAAACATTAACACCTTTGTTGTCTTATTAAATTTAATATTTTGTTTTTATTTCCAGGTTACCCCATAGCATTTATTTATCGCTTCTTAATACAGCCACAATCTTCTAAGCCGGTACATCATATATTCTTTGCCTTGTGTGGTTTTGGTTTGTGTTTCTTTAACTATGGCTTCGATACTTATCACTCGTTAATATCTATTTGGATAACATATCTGTTGGTGCGTTTGCTGCACAACAATACCAAACAATTGGTGGCTGTTAATTTTGTTTTCCACATGGCATATCTCTTAATCGGCTATTACTTTACCGAGAGCAATGAATATGATATTTTATGGACTACTCCGCATTGTGTTTTAACCCTACGCATGATTGGTTTTGCCTTTGATGTGTCTGATGGGCGTAAGCCTAGGGAAAAGTTATCTAAGGATCAACAGGATTGTGCTTTAGAACAAATACCTTCATTATTGGAGTTATCTGCCTATGCCTATTTCCCCAGTTCGTTTTTGATTGGTCCACAGTTTCCATTTAAACGTTATCAGCGTTTTATTAATGGTGAATATGCTCAATATAAGGGTTTCGTTAAGGCTGGCTTAACACGGCTGCTGGTGGGTTTAATTTATTTGGGCATGCGCCAAATTGGTGCAATGGTATTCCCCGATAATTATTTCTTGACCGATGCTTATCGCAATCAAGCTTTCGTGTGGAGATTAATTTATTTGGGCATCTGGGCAAAATTCTCTTTGTACAAGTATATTTCCTGTTGGCTGTTGACCGAGGGTGGCCTTATGTCTTTGGGTAAGTTTGGCATTTTTTATTAAATCAAAATAATTTTTATTTGAAACCAACAGAAATTTCATTGAAAATTTTGTTAAGAATTGAAACTTATGTAATTAAATCTTTGTTCACTTCAAATCCGGCCATACTGCAGAAGTTTTTTTTAAACCTGCAAGCAACCATTATTCTGTCACAATATTTAATTAGTCGGAATATATTTGTCCGTTTACTGAGCAAATAAAAAAAGATCGAGCACAACTTTTTTCAAAGTCCGATATTGTTGGGTTCAGTCATTGCAGAAAAGCTACTGCTTCCAAAAAGTACTATAAATGATTTTATAACATTATATAAGCAAACCTTAAGCGCAAGAACTGCTTGGGACTAATAGAACTATGGATAAAATTCCGGTCACTATTGCCCGTAATTGAATTAGGCTGGATATAATCAATTATAGTTTTTCATCGTGACCAGATAAGGATAATTGTTTCATCCGTTACAGGACATTGTGCTACCGGAACTCACTCTATGAAAATCGGACTACATCTTCAACTATGTCTTCGAATATTGTTATATTCAAGAAACTCCAGAAACTTTTGCTGCCTCTTGTTAGTCTTCACCACTCTTCAGTCAATTTTTAATCTGATTAAACAGTAAATATTCAAAAGCTGCAAATAGAAGTAATCGTATCGTCGTAATGGACAAATATGCATATGAATCCCCTAATTGCCCCAGTTGCAGTCAATTGAGCTATGTAGGGTTATTGCGATTTGAAATAACTCTGGACATGTGGATCAAGCAATTTTTTTTAATAAGAAATTAATTTTAGTTTTTTCTTTTAACATTTCTTAATTATATTTTGTCACATTTTTGCTACATAAATAGTGAAAAGCTTTCTGCGAACAAATTCCATGTGAACAATGATTTAAATAATGTTGAAATTTTTTCTTGCTCTTTAGGTTTTACTTACAATGGCAAAGCAGAAAATGGTAGTGATGAATGGAATGGCTGTTCTAATGTGAAATTATATCTACTAGAAACTGGCAATACCATGGAACATTATGTGAAATCATTTAATGTCAATACAAATCAATGGGTGGCCTCATATGTGTACAAACGTTTAAAATTCTTAAATAATCGTACCATAAGTTATGCAGCAGCTTTGTTTTTCTTAGCCGTATGGCATGGTTTCCATACTGGTTACTACATGTCCTTCTTCATAGAATATATGATAGTAACCGCCGAAAAACAAGTGAGTTTATTTTACAAATTACATATTAATTTATTTATATAACAAATATTTTCCAACAATAACAGATCGAAGGTGTTTACAACAAATCAGTGGTAACCAATTATGCTTCCCTTGTCAATACGCTTCCTTTTAAAATCATAAAATTCGTAGCCTTGAAATCATACAACTTAATTTATATGGGCTGGTGTTTAACACCCTTCATATTCCTTAGCTACGAACGCTGGATTGATGTGTTTAAGGCGGTCAATTATTTCGGTTTTGTTTATGTGGCCATATGGTTTGTTATTTACAAAGTGTTGAAAGCAATGAGTTCGAAATCACGCTCAAAAGAGGAACGTGTGGCCAGCAAAGCCACCGATCTATCGCCTACAATCAATGAACAACGTACAACAGATAGCAAGGCTACTGATCTGTCACCTACTTTCATAGATAAGAAAAAAGACAATTAATCAATTATACGTAAAGAAAAAGACAATTTTTGCATTAAGCCGCAAACAAGAAATTAAGACCTTGTTAAATGTTATTCCTCCCTCTCCCGATAACACAGGCTTAAGACAATTTGAAAAGTAACCCTTAAACAAAAGGTAGCAGTTACAGCAAAGGCCTCTTAAAGCAGGGATAAATAAATATATTAATGCCCACTACTTGTACAGCAGTAGTAGAAGTATTATCATAGTATTTATGTATATATGTATGTAGGAGCCCTTTTTCTGTTCTTCAGTTTGTTATTCAGTTTGCTTTACCTTAAATCATTTTATTTAAATTAAATTAATTTTATTTTATTAATTATAATTTGTTAAATTTGTTAAATAGTTTTTCTTTTCCTTCTTCGTACTATAATGTATTACTTTTCTTTTTTTATATAAATATGTATTGGGAAAACGAATTATGCATGAATGAATGATAAATACATAACACTACTTTATCTAGTCAAACGAAAATATTTGAATAACTTAATATTAAAAAAACAACAACAACAACCAACAACGTATGTAATTAACTTAAATAATAAACAACTTAATTAAACTCATTCTCTTTTAAAAATTATTATAATATAAAAACAAATCAAAACTAAATATTTTATCAATATACAGACATAATTAATAATAATAATAATAATAATAAAAACCTATTAAAAGGTTGAACAGTTTATAATATTTATAATAGTGGTTGATATTCTGAATTTATCTTTAATTAAACATAATTTCCAACAAAATTAAAAACAAATTACAAAATAATTAATCATTATAGTTGTATTTAAAAAGGCAGTTGAACAAATCCCAACAAATTATGATGCCATAAAACTTTTTTAAATACAACTATAATGATGAATTATTATTTAATAATTTTAATTAACTGTCAAAAACTATTTCTGTGAACTCGCTTATGAATTTTAAAATTAAGTTAGTTATCAATCAGAATTAATGACTTATGATAACATTTAGCTAAATAATTTTTCAACATGTTCAAGTTCAATTTTATTGTAATAATTTCAAATCATACATTTAGTTTTAGACTCTATCAACGTGAAATGCATCAGTTTTAAACATAATCTAGTTAACTAACTAAAATAATACAACCTTTACTAACAAAATTTTAGGCAAAGATTTTATGTGCACCACCACTGTCAATATGAAGTTAGAGAGAATCGAGGGCTTTATTAGTAATAGTAACTGGCTACAGCAACCAGTCATTCTGAATTTCACTGCAGTGACCTTCAATCAGTCAGCTAACTGTAATCTTGCTCCAACTGTCATTAACACACTGTTTTTTTTGTCTTATAATCTCGGGCTATACCTTTATCCATCTTCCGCCACTGTTCTTCATCTCTATCTCCACTTCTTTTATTTATCATTTCAGGCAACACAAAGTGACCAACCTGATGTTTTGTATAAGATTTCTGACAGTTAAAAATAACAGCTTTGATTTTTACATGCGTGCTTTATAAAATATTTGATTGTTATTATCTCAATCTATTACGTACATTCTATTAGCTTAGTCCATTATTTTCAGTTTTTTATCGGTTTAAGATTTTTATTTGGCTTAATGCCTTTCTGTAGTACGACACTGGTGTGTTTAGATCTTGTTTATGATATTAAATATTCACCTGGGTTCTACATTTGTAAAATGAAGTGGAAGTGAAATTTTCATTAAGTTTGTGTTCTAAATTTTGTAAAAATTTTGAGTTTGGTTCATCGTAGTATAAGTTTCACCCACTTTCTAGAACGCCGTATAAAGGTATATGTGGAATTGGAAACGAATTCAGTTTCACTTTGTAGTGAAATATAGAACATAGGCGATTGTGTTTTAAAAGGGAATCTAGCGTAATGTGTTGATAATAAATAAGGTCAATATGTCTTTAAACCTTTGGGGTTTTTAATGAATATAATAATAAAAAATAAATTTAGAGTATACATACATACATATATAAAATATTATGTACTACTATTCCTTATAAATATTTTATATATAACTAGCGGACGCGGCGAACTTTGCCTCGCCCCAATATTAAGCCTTCAGACAAACTTTAGAGTAATAATATAATACAACAGAATAATTTCACACAAAATTTCGCACAAAAAAATCAATTTTCCAATTTAGTCAATTTTTCGACTTTTGCGTAAAGATTTTCCGCAATTTCCCATGATTTAAGAACTTTCTATTTTTTGATTTGGAAAGCAATTAAGGAATAATTTCATACAAAAACTCGATTTTTCGAATCATAACCGCATAATTCGTTTCACTTTCAAGTTAACAACTCTGTTTTAAGCTAAAAAAATCGTGCTTATGCAAAACATCAATTTGTAGACTATACGTTTTTAAAAATCGATCTTTTTTGAAATCATTCCATTTACAGAACAAGGGGATAAATGTGTTCTGTGTGGCTGCCTGTCAAATCCTTTTAAATTCCATACATAGTACAATTTGTATGTTTTTTCTTATTTATTTTTTTGAAATTCAGAATACTGTTCCACTATTTATTTAACTTAGTTATAAGCTGCTTATTATATTTCTTCTAATAAAATATTGTGATCTTGCCTAAGTTAGAGGAGCATGTCTGACTTCAGTGAAATTAAGTTATATTTTCAAATTGAGAAAAACAAATATGAATAAAATAAAATTAAAAAGAAACACAAAAATATGTTCACTTATCCAGGAAATAGGCATTTTGTGAAGAAGGCAATTAACTTACAATAAGTTTTAAATTAATACAAAATTTAAAAATATAAAAATTAAAACCAAAAAAATAAAACAATTAAGAAAATTATTTGAAAATATTAAGTAACCAAAAATAAAGCACTGCGCATTGTGTTTGAAATTATATTTTTGTAACAGTATGGCAAAAGAATGAATAAAACAAAAATATAAAACAAGATTGGTTTAAAATTTATTAATTTGAAAATATATTTGAGGATTTTTTGCAGATTGGAGAGAATATATTGCAAAAGCTATACATCAAAGGTGAGACATGATTTTCTAATTTAATATTAACTACCAGAAATCTTTATCATCAATTGAAAGTAAGGTTTTGCGAGAAATTGTAGCTTCTTGCAAAATCTGTTATATAGAAAAATAAGTATCAAAAATTAAGAAAAATTGGGGTTTATGCCGACATTGTTTGAATTTGCTTTGTATCTTTAACCAGAGACAACAACGATTATCAGTTTTATTATAAAAATTAATATTTAGGGCCCGATTATCGTTCACAACACTAAAATGTTGTGTTGTCTCGACTACACCACAACTTGCATTTTTCATACTATTAAGTGTTGTGAATCGTAATAGCAGTTTACAACATACAACATCAAAATACTTGTGTTGTGAACGGTAATTGGGGCCTTAATAATTATTTTTCAAGAAAAATTGTTTTCCGCAGATAGTAAAACTTACTTTTTGAAATTATAAATTTTTAATTTTTTGTTAAATAATGATTATTCTAAGTTATTTATTTATTATACACAAAATAATCATTACACAGGGTGGACCAAAATTAACGAAGGAGTTTGAATTTGTTTGATTTGATAATCGTCGTCTGATATCTCATCTTTCACAATAAAAAAGAATAATACAATAAAAGTTTAAAAATTAGCAGAGTTTTGTGTTTTTGTGGTATGATCTTATGAAAGTGGGCCAATTTGGTTGCACCCGTCATGCACTTTAAAGCTCTCTCGTGGCTATTTGGTCGTTTCATATAAACTCTTGTAAAAAGATAATACCCAGCATACCATTTTAGGAGCGCTCCGAAAAAGGAGTCAGAAAAGAGTCCAACAAAAGAGCATTTTCGGAGCGCTCCGAAAAAAGGAGTCAGAAAAGAGTCCAACTAAAGAGCATTTTCGGAGCGAAAGAAAAATTTGCTTGTTACTGTCCTGAGTCGTCACGCAGTATGACTCAGAAATTCCACTTAATTATGTGTGTACCAAAGCGTTGTTCTCCTGCTATTTGTGCTTTGAACAAAAAAAAACATAGCTGTACCACACAAGAATGATAAAAACAAGATTACACAGAGCCCAAGAAAAACCTCATAAAAGACTCTTTTCTGGCATTATCTAAGAGCTCTTTAAGAGCACAAGAAAAACCTCATAAAAGACTCTTTTCTGGCATTATCTAAGAGCTCTTTAAGAGCCCAAAAAAACCCTCATAAAAGACTCTTTTCTGACATTATCTAAGAGCTCTTTCTGACGGACCATTTTCAAATGTAATGACCCTCTTTTCTGAAGGTTTTCGGAGCAATTATGATTGTTTTTTGGGCTCATAAAGATTCATTAAGAAGTGAATGGCTTTTTGTAGCATCTGATCCTGATGTTGAATCTTACAATTTGTTTTGCCTACACTTGGTGCGCTATTATTCATTAAGAAAATTTTTAATTTACATTATTTGCAGCATTAGTTTTTTTTTAATAATTCCTTGCAACCAAAAAGGAAATTGGCATCTGAAGTAATACTCTTCTTATGTTCGGATCTAAATAAATAACAAAAATAATATGATTCTCCATTTCAGCTTCTTCCGTTTTTTTGTAGACAGCTTCCCAAAATAGTGCTATGTTTATCTGTTCCTTTTATTGTAAGAGTTAGCTCTAGCCACAGCTATAGTTACTCACTTTGAGGTTTTCATGTAGCTATATTAACAGGCTCTAAGGTATTAACAAGACTTCTTATAGCATTCTAATTGAAAATTGGGAAATTTAAACCTAATTCCATGCGAGCCTCAAAAAACCCCTTAAATTCTTAATGCTTCTTTAACATTTTTAACGTTGATTATAAAAT
The DNA here is from genome assembly GCA_916048285.2 of Bellardia pandia. Lineage (NCBI taxonomy): Eukaryota > Metazoa > Arthropoda > Insecta > Diptera > Calliphoridae > Bellardia > Bellardia pandia. The sequence continues at coordinate 90,770,442 of OU696531.1, read as the reverse complement.
TAAAAAGTGTAAAAAACTGGCTTTATACATTCAAATATGAGAAACATTTTTTCTAATTGAAATAATTCTGGCAATAATTTATACGGCTGGGGAATCGCTTATATATAATTTATAATTACATTAATTAAAATATAATTAAATATAATGTATGTATAATGACATGAATATAGGGTACATACTTAGATCTTACGATACATGTATGTTATATTGGCCGCGAAGGCTTTCTATGAAATGAAATAAAGAATTGAATTGAAAAATCGGTATGCAATTACAATAACGAATCTATAAGTAGGAGTTCTTAAAATTTTAAAAACAACATTTTTATAACAAGCTTAACAGCAAGTTACAAAGTATGGGTTGCACACTTGATTGAAAAAATGTAACTGACACAAAACCCATTTGGTCTCATTTGATTCTACAGTTTTTATCATACTTCGACTATTGTCGGTAGTAACTTAATAAATCTGTTTCTCTTCTATGCCAAATTCCTCCAAAATTATTTCTATTTTCACACATAATTTGGCTGTATGAATCCAAAAATCCTTTAAATAATTTTTATAAAAATTAACATAAAACTTACATTTCTTCTCCAAAGTTGTTGTAAATGTCGTTTTATCTTATATAATTTTCTTTACATATTGTTTACATATTCTACACTCGGATAAATATCGATCTTGATAGAAATGGAAGAAATTTCGCGATAAAATATCTCGTTTGCGATCCCGGGATATTTATGAATACAATTATTATCAGCCATGCCCATAGCTGCCAGATTTGACGATTTATCGTCATTTTGACGATTTTTGGTTTCAAAAATAGCAAAATGACGATTTGACGATTTTTTCATTGAAAATGACGATTTCCTGAATTTTAAAATTTTCTATAAATTGTTAGTTTTATTAATGTTTTTGTTACCAAATTCTCTCTTTTTTGAGACAACAACTATTTCAAAAACTGAAGAATGGTATTGCTGTTCCCATCTCTGTCCTGTTGGGAGATGATGTTACCATCAACAATATAACGACAAAACATAGAGCGCTGCTATTATATATACTTTAGCTTAAGTTAGTTTTTCGTTAAATTTTATTTTTAACATTATGTTAAATGTTCGAGCCATTTTGTTAAATAATCGTTGCTTAGACTTTGAAGAAATAAGTATCTACTTTTGATTTATATCGAGCCCTTCATTTAATTGTGAAATAAAACATCATTTTGTATCTCTACAATATTGGAAAGAATTTAAAGGAAAGTGTTTTTCATTTTAAATAAAATCAGAATTTCCAGTAATTATAAAACAATCCCTTTCTTATTAACACAAACCAAGTTGTTTGGAAATTTGGTTGGCAAATTTACAGGTCCCACAAAACCATCTACACACACACTTGATGAAGTAACAGTAGTGTTTTCTTAATTATTGTCGTTAAGTTCAAGTAAAATAATTCCAAATAATATTGAGACAGAATAGTCGAAATTACTTATTTATGTGTAAACATAAAAATCAATTTTAAATACTGAATTCCATGAACTAAAATTTTAAGAGGAAACAATTTCTGAATTTCCACGGGGAAATTCTTCTACAAAAACTTCTCCTATTTTAACAAAACGTCGAAAGCATATTCAGCCGAATAAATTTAAATAACAAAAATACGAAATTCTTTCAAAATATATTGAATTCTATACTCAAAATGTTATTTAAAACTTAATAAAATAAATTGTTTTGACATTGTAATTTAACCTGAATTAATAAAATATGCTGAATTCAACAATTTATTTATAAAATACTGTTTCACACTATTCAGTTTTAGCAGACCAGCTTTTGTTCAATTCTCTTTTGAACTTGCCATTTCATCAAACATGTCAATTCAATTTTCGTACTTTTTAATGTAAATCAACATGCATGAAAATAAACAAAAGGAAATAAGAAAATTGACAGTACCGTCAAGTTTGTACCCCTTTTGTTCTTATTTCCCTTCTCTTCCAAAAATACTTGCCTTGAGGAGTGAGAATTATAGAAGTGGAAACGGACTAAGATATTAAATATTAAATATTACACAAGTTGTGTTTAACATAAAATTTTTTGTGATTTGTTATGTAAAAAGTTAAAATTTACATATTTTGATATGTATTGTACAAGAGACTATATAAAATTGAATTTTTATGTTTTCGTTTTAATAAAGATTTCAAAATACTATTAGAAATAGTGACTTTTTATTTTTCCGATTTTTTTGACGATTTTTAAAATTCGAAATGACGATTTTTTTCTTTTTTATCGGGATTTTGACGATTTTTTCCGAAATTCATCTGGCAGCCCTGGCCATGCCACAGAATTCAATTCCGTTCTGTAGTGGAATTAATTCCGCATTTTGCTTCTATAGAAAAAGTAAAACGAACAATTTTTTATGAATGAAACCTAGAAATTAAAAATTAAATTTACAATTCCACATAGCATATTGGTTTCATTCCGAAAAAGCAAACTACGTAATTAATTCCACTTCCTGTTTAAAGCTTTAAGTTTTTAAATAAAAATAAAGAACTAAAAATCATTTCATTTTCTAATATTACATCTGCTTACTCCCAATTTACACGAAGCAATTTTTATTGCAAAGATTAATACCATTTTTTCTTGAAATTTCTTCGATGTTCACACAGAAAAATTCTTCTTGCTTAAATCGCTCGTATTTTTTTTGAGTATACAAACACTGGTAGTAAAATCAAGTGTGTACTTTTATCTTCCCCTCACTCCGACGTCATAAAGGTAATCAGCTTAGCTTATAGAATTGCTTCGTGTAAATTGGAACTTATATGGTATACTCAAATTTATTAAATTTCAATAATCATTATTTTCCGTCACTGTTTCTAACCTTTTTTTAATCATGTATTTATGAAATTCTAAAAATGTATTCCCAAAATAAATATGCTATTTTTGTTATTAAGTTTCTAAATAGTTTATTGTTTAGTAACAAAAAAAACCTATAATATTACAGCATATTAAAAAAAAAAGAAAGTCAAACGTTTATGAGAATGTTGTTTAAATATATTTAATGTTCCATTGGCAGGCCATCACCACCACCATCTTCCTCACGTTTTGTCACTATAGCTGGTACATCTTTGATCTCTTCTTCGATTTCATTAAACATATATTCATCTTGATATTCTTTTAAAATCTGACTTGAACGATTTTCATCCAAGAATAGCGAATAAACTTTTTTAACATCTTCTGTGGTGACTTCGGTAGCCTTACGACGGCGACACACCAAATTAGCAGTAGTAATTAATTGTATGGCATAACGTAAACTAGTATCGGTGGCTATCTTTGTTAAAATGGTCATAGCATCGGGATGCATTAGACAATCTTCCTCTTCACAGCGTATCTTTAATATCTCCTTCATTTCCTTTTCAGAGTAGGGTACGGTGCGTATAATAATCATACGATCTAGTAAATCAATGGGTATGCCATGTGGACTGCGATAGTTTGTGCCTCTAATGCGTGTAATACCACGGTTAGTGGCCATCACCACTACTGGAGCCATGTCTGATTCAAGGGCACGATTGAGATACGAAAAACATTCGATATCTAACATGTGTGCTTCATCAATGAACAATACTCCTGGATTTATTTCTGCTTTACCCTCTTCTCTCCACTCCAGGACTTTATTATTAATTTGATCACGTACCTCTTGTTTAATTTCGCCCGTATCACCCGAGAATAAAGCCAAAAAACCATGAGTACGACTATTTATTACATCAATTTCATGCAGGGTAACTGTGTGTACTACTTCTTTGCGTTTTTGCAATTCTCCCTCGGGACACTGTACAAAGCGTGTCTGGGCGCCGGTGGCATCATAGTCACGAGCTCGAGTGAAGCTACGACCTAGTTTGTTGACTTTACCGGAAGCCTTATCAATGGTTACCACATCGCCAGCCTGTATTTTCTCCTTAATGAAACATTCAATGATTTTATTACCCAAATCGTAGTTAGTTTCCATTTCTGTAGTTTTTAAAGTGACCTAAATAAGCGGGAGAATAAGTCTGGTTCTTAAAGATATTCTTTATAAATTTGTAATACGTTAACTTGTTTTGTAAACCGAAATCGCAAAATTTGGTATTCAGTTAATCAAATTGATATGAATAAATCGGTTTACTTTTACGTACGATTTGCTGAATTGCAAGCTGATAATTATTTTTTTGAAATCACTCGATTTACAAAACTAATAAATTCTATATACTTGTCTATATAAATATACAGCCATGTTACAGAAATTAATTCCGTTCGGAAATGGAATTAATTCCGTGTTTTGCTTTTATAGAAAAAGTAAAACGAACAATTTTTTCGAAACGAAACCTAGAAATGCTTAAAATTACAATTCCACATAGCAAATTAAAAGTGGTTTCATTTCGAAACAAATTTTCGTTTTGCAAAAAACGGAATTAATTCCACTTTCGAACATAATTGAATTCTGTGACATGGCTGATCATAATATGAACGAACCTTTAATTAAATTGAAAATTGATTTACTTTTTATTAATTTAAACTGTTTATTTACCTTGCCAATCTTTTGTCCTGTACCCGTTGCCGGACGATCAATCTGTATCTCCACCACTTCACCTTCAATAATCTCTGTCTCCTCCTTAATACGTACACCAATGCTTTTACGTAATGACTGTGACAGAGCTTCAGTCTTGCTCATTTCCAAAGAATATATTTCCGAACCGGACATGCTGGTAAACGGTGTTTCAGTGCCTAAGGCCTGGGCCATACCAACAGCTATGGCGGTTTTACCAGTACTTGGCTCACCGGCCAACAAAATACAGCGACCAGCTATTTTACCCTCACGCACCATTTGTACGACAACACCAGCTGCGCGACGTGCATCTTTCTGGCCAACCATACCCTGGGAAACAGCACGGGCTTCCAAGACATCGTCCAAACCTAAACCACGAATGTGGGAATGTGCTCCAATACGTTCAATGCGTGTAATGTCGCGTACTTCAATTTTTTCACCATCAGCCATTTTTAAGCAGTGTATTTCAGCAAATATTCACAGAATATATATTTTATTTTAATTATCAGCAGTTTTTTTATTTCCTCCTCGTTGCTTTGGAAACTACAAAATATTGAGAAATTTCAATCGAATTCTTGCCGGCTGTCTGTAATATATATCGTTATTGTGAATGTTGTGAAATAAGCATGTTTTTCTTTTTGACATGTGTGTTGTTTACAATCAAAATGCATAGAGCTGTCACTAGTTTAAAAATTTAAATTCGGTATATCAACAAAATGTCTGACAATATGGCAGCTTTATAAGAGAAAGCTTAGCATTGTTTATATATTTGTCTTTTTTAATCAAAACAAATTTTGTTTTTTTTTTGTTAAAAAAGTCTTGGAAAAATGCCTTTAAATATACGCGACTGGTTGCCAGTTTTATTCTGCGGCCTTTCCATTCCATTATCTCTATTCATGTGGTTGGGCAATTTAACCGTTTCAAAGTTGTGGACACCGGAATTTGAAGGTAGTATGTATTCTGAAATCATAAATAATTTTTAGGGTGTTTTTAATTAAATTATTCAAAACTATTTTATAGAACCTAATGTTATACCACCTACTAGATGGCTATTTTCTATTTTGGGTCCTTTGATCTTTATGATGACCGCTTTAAGGCGTAAAGCGGTGAACATATCGGGTGCTGCTTTGGGTATTATTATGGCCGTTCTATTATCCATAGCAAGTCATGCATTCTTTTTCAGTTTGGCCGCATTCTTCTTTACCTCCTCCAGAGCCACCAAGTTTCGCTCGCATATAAAGAGAAAAATTGAAAAAGATTTTAAAGAAGGTAAGGAAAAGCAGTTAAATTGTTCTTGATTTTTGTATAACTTCCTTGCGAAAAGAAAACTCTCCAGAAACTACGAAAGACTGGTGACAAGTTTCTAAAAAAACAAGAACAGTGTAAATTTTTTTAAAATTTTATTTTATTTAAAATTTTATAAAATTGTTTGTTTTTTTTACAATTTTCAATAATGCAGGCGAAGGTCAGCGTAATTGGGTACAAGTTCTTTGCAATGGCGGCATGGCTACACAATTGGCCATTTTATATTTGATTGATATAGGCAGCAGTGAAAGATCTATTGATTTTGAAAAAGACTACAGAGGAAGTTGGCTGGGTGTTGCTGTTATGAGTAAGTTTTTCGAAAAGAAACCAAATTTCCCCAACAAAATATTTGTATTATACAATTTGATATTTAAGGTGCCTTTGCCTGCTGTAGTGGTGATACTTGGGCCAGTGAGTTGGGCAGTGTTTTATCAACGCGCGATCCTTTTCTTATCACCTCATTTAAACGTGTACCCAGAGGCACAAATGGTGGTGTATCATTGATTGGTTTAATTGTCAGCTTCCTGGGAGGGATGGTGGTAGGTTTAGCCTATTATATTACCATACGACTTACAGCTCCAGCCAACATGTTAATGGTTAGTCCAGCTCAATGGCCTTTAATAGTGTGCGGTGGCATAGCTGGTCTCTTCGGTTCTGTTGTGGATTCTTTACTGGGCGCCACTTTACAATATTCCGGCATTGACGAAGAGGGTAAAATCGTTGATACGCCTGGCAAAGGTGTACGTTATATTAGCGGTTTGCGTATAATTGACAATCATAGTGTGAACTTAATATCTAGTATAATAACAGGGGTTTGTATGCCTTTATTTGCCATTAAATATTGGCCGGAACTATAATCGAATTATGTTGTTTGTTTTTAACTTCATAAATCTTTTAATGGATGCATTCCAAATGCATTTAGGTTTTGTGTGTAATATACAATTTAATATCTGCTTTGCTTAGAATAAAATCAAAATTTTCATTATTTTTTGTAACGACTGATGTTTTTTGTAACAAAATGGACTTAATAATTTTATGTGGTAAAAGTTTATAAAATATTAAACAAATTACTACTAGTAATTGAGACACCCATGTATGTATATCTAAATGGTATATTATTTTTATTTTAGATTATTATATTTAAATAAGTGGAAAATCAATGTATTTATTTATATAAATTAAATTTATTTAATTTAAGGAAATATGTGTGCACGTCTCAGTATTTTTTCTTTGACTAACAATTATTTCAAATATATAAAAAATATCAAATTCAAACACAAACAAAATATGTATAGGAGAGTGTTTACAGTGAACAACAAAATATATTACAACACCCCCTCTCAATTAGATAATTTTAACAAATCTCTAATTGCAACAAAATTACATTTTTCTAAAGCTTTTGTAAATACATCAGCAACTTGATTCTTCGTGGAAATATGTTGAATTCTAAGATGACCCTTTAATACATGATCTCGAATGAAATGATGCTTAATGTCAATGTGTTTTGACCTTTTAGATTCAGCATTTTTAGCCATAGCAATGCACCCAGCGTTATCCTCAAAAAGTAAGAATGGTTGTTCAACTGTTGTAACCTTCATGTCATCTAAAATTCCTTTTAACCATAAGCCTTCAGATGTAGCCAAGCATAAAGCCACATATTCAGCCTCGCTTGATGAAGTAGCTACTGTTGTTTGTTTTTTACTACACCAAGATACTGGACATCCATACACATAAAAAATATATCCACTGGTTGATTTTCGGTCATCTGTATTAGAAGCCCAATCAGCATCTACGTAACCAACTAGAATATCTTCACTTTGAAAAGTTTTGTCAAATTTTAATTTAAGTGACTTGGTTCCTTTTATGTATCTGAGGATTCGCTTAAGAGTTGACCAATGTACTTCCCCAAAATGTTCTTGATACCGACCCATGTATCCCACAGCGTAGCAAATATCGGGACGTACGCACAGCATCAGATACATCAAACTTCCTAAGAGTTCTCGATAAGGTTTTTCACAAACGTTACAATCTGTCATAGCAAACTTCGATAAAATTTTATCAATACTAGATGTTTGGCTCAGGTACATTTGTCCATCTTCAATATTGTAATCAATTTTTATGCCAAGATAATATTTCAGTTTACCACAGTCAGACATTTCGAAAACTTCAGATAACTTTTTCTTAATACGTTCAATATCATCTAAATCATTTCCAGCAATTAAAACGTCATCCACATAAAGTAGTAGCAATATTACTTTATTATTAAAACATTTTGTATAGAGGCAGTAATCGTGTTGTGACCTTGTGAAACCAAGACCTTCAAGAACCATATTTATCTGTTGATTCCAACATCTTGGACTTTGTTTCAATCCGTACAAAGATTTCATTAACTTTAAGGCAATTCCTGATTTCACGTTCATACCTTCTGGGATTTCCATGTAAATGTCTTCCTTGAGCTCACCATGTAAAAACGCTATTTTAACGTCTAATTGGTAAAACATATAGCTTCTTTTAACACCAACAGCTAATATAGTACGCAATGTGCTTAATTTTGCCACAGGAGAATACGTTTCATCATAATCAATGCCGAATTTTTGCAAGAAACCTTTTGCAACTAATCTTGCTTTAAAACAAACAGGGTTTCCACTAGAATCTGATTTGATTACAAAGACCCATCTAGATTTGAGAAGTTTATTGACTGGTTTTTCGACAACATTCCAAAGTTTATTTTTCTCCATAGAGTCTAGCTCACTTTTAACAGCTTTAAGCCACTGATCTCGATTTATTGAATTTTTAATTTCAGAAAACGAGGTAGGAACACCATCATTGCAAACGGCTTCAAATATGGATTCATATATTTCGGTAAATCTACTTGGAGGTTTTCTTTCTCTTGTACTTCTCCTGGGTACTTGTTCAAATTCAGTTTCTTGATTCGTTATAGCTTCAGAACTGGGGTCAGTATTTGATTCATCTATTATATCCACCGAAACAACACCACTATCACCTTCCCCCTCTTGTTGGTTTAATTCTTCATCTTCACTATCAAAGGCATTTGTATCATCACTGTTAACACATTCTATAACTTTTATTTCTGATGCATTATTATTAATGAGCTTAAATGGAAAGTATGATTCATTGAATTTGCAGTCACGAGAGAGAATTATAGCTCGGTTTCTTTTGTCCCATAGTCTGTATCCATTAGGACAATAACCCACCATAACGTATTCACTACTTTTAGGATCCAATTTCTTTCGCTTTTGGTTCGGAATCCAAGCATATGCAGAACAGCCAAAAACTTTAAGTTTTGTTAAATCGGGGTTCTCATTAAACCACATTTCCGCTGGAGTTTTATTATTTATTAATACTTTTGTAGGACTTCTATTTATTAAATAATTGCTTGTAAATACTGCTTCGCCCCACAGTGGCTTCATTGCACCAGCTTCAATCATAATAGCGCGAACTTTTTCAAATATGGTTCTGTTGAACCTCTCTGCCACACCATTTTGTTGAGGAGTATAAGCCATGGTCTGAGCAATCTGAATTCCTTTGTTTTTACAATACGCTAGCATTTCATTCGACTTATATTCTCGACCTTGATTTACTGTTAATACAGAAATATTAGTACCAAACTTAGCTTTAACATGAGCATAATATTCTTTGAATTTGTCAAAAACCTCAGACTTGTTCTTTATTAAGTACACATGTGCAAAATGGGTATAGTCGTCAATGAACGTAACAAAGTAATTGAAACCATTATAAGTTGTAGGACTAATAGGCCCACATACATCTGAATGAATATGCTCAATAGGACGTGTGGCTCTTGAACGAGTTCCATCAAATGGGTCGCGACATTGTCTACTTTGTGTACAAACTTCGCAAAAATCAATTGGTAGTTGATTTGGTATCCCTATTCCCATGTTATGTTTAACCAAGTCTCCATACGTTTGTTTACTAATGTGACCCAACCGTCGGTGCCATAGTACTCCCAGTTCAACTTTAGATAAATTTGATACTGACCTTGAAAGCTTTATTTTTAATTCAAATAAGTTACCAACTCTTTTTGCTGTTGCTACGATATTTCCATTCTTTTCTAAATTAGCTTCATTCTTTTTAAAATTGACTTTAATGCCAGCCTCCACAATACGGCTTACAGATAAAAGATTTTCTCGAAAATTGGGACTGAATAATACATTTTTCAAGTTTAAATTGACATTATTGTTGCTTAAGCCTTGAATTTCTCCAATTTTTTTAACTACCACAAATTCTCCATCTTTTGCAACACTTATATAACGTGGTTCAACAAGTTTATTTATTTTTGAAAATAGTTTTTTATCATTTACAAAATGATCGGTTGCACCCGAATCTAATGCAAAAGTTACATATATACCGTTGTTGCTACTTTGATGTTGATTTGAATCAGCCATAAAACTAACACTTGTATCAATAGCAGCCTTTGCTTCTTTAACGCGGCAATCCTTTTTCATGTGACCGTAACGTCCACACTTATGACATTTTCCGTTAAACTTAGCCTTATTCTTTCTTGAACTAAAAGCTGTAACCTTTTCTTCTACAATTTCTGACTGTCTCTGCTTCTTTTTGGATTCTTCAGCTAATAAACGTTGCTTCACAATAGATAAACTTAGCTCTTCTGATGGTAGATTTTCCAAGGCAGTAACTACAGCATCGTATGACTCGGGAAGAGTCAAAAATAATTGAGACACTAAATCTGCTTCTTCAGGCTTCGCTCCAGCAGATTTCAATTGGCGTATTAAAGAGTCAAATTTTAATAAATGGTTTACCATATTATCTCCATCACAAAACCTTAATTTGGCAAGCTCCTTTCTTACTAACGTTTGATTTTGGGCTGATTTCTTTTCAAACGTAGAACATAGTGATTCCCACATTTCCTTTGCAGTCTTCTTATCTCTTACATACTCAATATAATCGTCATGAATAAAAGAGACTAAAACATTTTGGGCTTTTGCATCCATTTTCAAAAATTCACTGAGACTAACAGCTTCCGTAGGTGCTGACTCAATAACAGCTTTTATACAACATACGGATGAAAGATGCCTCTCCAATCGGAACTTCCAATTATCGAAATTGGAACCAGAAAACTGTGCAATACCAGTTGATTTTTCCGTGGGACCCATAACCTTTTATTTTAGATTATTATATTTAAATAAGTGGAAAAACAATGTATTTATTTATAAAAATTAAATTTATTTAATTTAAGGAAATATGTGTGCACGTCTCAGTATTTTTTCTTTGACTAACAATTATTTCAAATATATAAAAAATATCAAATTCAAACACAAACAAAATATGTATAGGAGAGTGTTTACAGTGAACAACAAAATATATTACAACAATTATGTTTTGTAAACATGTTGTAAATAAAGCAAAATTTTAAAAAAGAAACTGATTATAATTTCTTAATGATTTTTAAATGTTATACTTACTTATTACTATTATAAATATTAATTTACTTTATTAATTTAATTTAAAAAGTAATGCATTTCAGTTTGTGCTCAAATTTCGCAAATACCATCCAATTTTTGAAACTGATTTAAATTTTATTTATCTTAAATCAGATGTAAACGGACAAGTTGAGTATTTTAGTTCTGCAATTATTGATCCCCATTTCTGTAAGACGGAATACGAGTAAAAGGAGGGAAGTTAAAACAGCTCAGTACTTACGTAGTTTATCTTATCGCTTCGTGTTTGGAGAGACATATGCTTAATATTTTCAATAATATTATCCTTACTATGTGCTACATTTGTACTAATTTTGAACATATGGTGTATAATCAAATAAACAGATATTAAAATAATCTCATTAGTAACTGTCATTTGTCATTAACTCTTACAAATAGGCATCAGTTTGTGTCGATCGGGGAAACTCGTTAGTCACACTTGGTATTCTGTAGGAATTCATTTCGTTCCTCTTTTTTTTTTGCTTTTTATGAATAATTTTATTGGAAAGTGCATATTCCAATTTCTGATATTTAATTTTATGCTGACGATATATATTTTTTTGTTATCGACTCCTTGAATAAAGGTATTAATTTTACATCGACTATGCGGTTTCATTAAAATTTTACGTATTAATGTGGATAAGGCAATGTATTTCAAGCTGTCTCTTTTGGATTGTAGGACGTCTCAAAGGCATATTAGATATTAGAGATTTAGTTTTATAAAACGTTAACTAATTAAAATCTAAATTTTGTTTTGTATTGAGAATGCTTCCTAGTTTGTGTTTATGTCTTCCACTAATTATTAGAGCTATGGTTTCTCTTTTTTTACTTCTTTCGATTGCTAATTATAGTTTGAAAGTTTATTTTGCGGCTAATCGTTCTGACTTAGATAGTCAATATAATTGTGTCTCTTCGTATGTTTAATATTTCTTTGGTCTATCATTGTCGCTGGAAGAGATCAAATTAATAATTTTAAACCGGATTTTGAAATATACAATACTATCCATTTGTAAAACTTTTAACCATATATCACAAATTATACAGAGGTGTCACGAGATGGAAGATAATCAAGTTTTATATTTATCTCTTTCTTTTAAAACTTCCCTTCTCGGAAGTGGACGTTGTATGGGAGGCCATGGCTAACTATGAACAAATTTTCACAAAAGTCAATAGTATAATTTTTACATATGTAGTTATAACTGATCTGTGTAAAATTTCGGTTCGATATGGATGTTTATGTAGATTAATTAGTTTTTCGGAAGTAGTCCTCACAAGAGAGCTATGACCTATTATGAACCGATTATGATGAAATTTGGTACGACGATTTATATTTGATATGGATGATTTGTGTTTCATTTCAACTTGATAGAGATTTTTATAAGACATGTTGGCTATGAGAAATCGTTCACCGATTCTTATCATTTTCAACAGGACTTGTCCTTCTATAATAAAAATAAAGTGTGCAAAATATCGATATATTACCTGCATTATATTTGAAGAAAATTGGAAAAAAATATCTGAAAAATATCATGGTTGTCTGAAACTTTGGTATATACATAATTCGGTACCTACAATAGGTTACATTTTTTTATACAAATAAGAATGCTGTATGTTTTTCAATGGCAAACACATGGTGTAACTATACAAGGTGAGTGCAAATCGAGAACAAAGACAACACAATACAGAAACAATAGGCATTTTGTTGGTGTAAAATAATGTACTACTGTCAAAAATACCTGAAAAAATATTACTTAACTAACGCAAAACTGGATTTTCCAACAGGACAATGATCGTAATCAATACTACACAATTGTGAAAGTGTGATTGCTGAATCATTGTCCAAAAACTTTAAATCATCCCCAGTCTCCAGATCTCAATTCAATTGAGCACCTGTGGGAATATCTGGACAAAAAGGCAGTAATACAGGATGAATAGAACAAACTTTCGCCTGATTTTATTAAAAACTCGTTGATTATGTATAGAAGATTGTCAGCTGTGGTAAAAGGACTACAAACAAAATATTAAATACATTGTTTTACATTACTTTAATATACATACATTCCTTTACTTTATTTTGTAGCAAAAAATCTGTTAAAATTGAATTATTTTGTATATGTTCCTTATTTTTAATACTTTTGTTAATGAGTTATATTCTGCTAAGTTATCTATGAATTATGCATATAGATTTTATATTGTTTTAAATTTGTGCTTGTAGTATGTATGCACATATATATAATTAAACATTTGTTTAAACAAAATTAGGTGTTTACTTTATAATGATGCACACAGTACTTGCAACTTCAATGAAGCATAAATGTGTAACAGATGATTGAAACAGACACTGCATTTTACATTTTAAATTCCAAATATGTTGAATAGAATCATTCCCAAAATGATAAACATGCCCTTTTTCTCGCAGTCTACCAAATACTGTTTTCTAGAAGTTCATCGATACAGCGGAATTATCCCATATCTGGGCATATATGTTCGGGCTAACTACGAAGAGGAGAGGATTTCTATATGAAGATAACGGGAAATCATGCGCATGGCGTAATCTTTATTTTATCATTCTTGGTATGTATTATGAATTTTAAATAAAGCCCATCCAGAATAATATTGTTAAATTTTGCTATATCTGGGATTTCTAATGGAAAAATAGCGATATGTTATAAATTGTTGGCTTTTATGAAACTTGAACAAAAGTCCAAAAATTATACAACTCAAAAATCTAAATTAACCCTTAAAGGCAGCCATTCATCTGTTGTTGATTTCTTTTAAAAGTTAATAATTCTATTATCGTATTCTTATGTTAGCAATGCTTACTTGACTTAACAATTCTAGGAAATAGTTAACACCTTTTAAACTACATTATAATTACATAGAAAAACTCAACCTTAACATTTTTAACCTTTAATGGAGTAACCCCACGCTTTTGTAAATATAGGTCAATGAAAGTAATAAAATAAATTTCAATTTAAATAAAATTCCCTCTAAACACCAAAAAAAAAAAAAAAACTACAAGTCATTAAATGATTTTGTTATATACAGCCAAAACAAATTCTAAATAATACAACAAATCTTAAAGAACATGTAATAAAAAAAATTAATTAAAATTTAAAACAGAAATTGATACGTTCGAAGCTGCAAGTGACCGAATTCTTTTCAAGACTATAAAAGCAGATGCACTAAACACTGCAATAAACAGTCAACACCCGTCAACGCACAATGAAGAGCAGACAATTGAGTAACTGGTTATTGGTGTCCATGATATTAGGTGAGTAAACCGAAAAAAAGAAACATTGACTGAAGAGCAATTAAATAAATTTTAAATGTTTAATTTAGTTTGCTGTTGCCAACAAATCTGGGCAGGCCTGGTGGTAAAAGGAGCAAAATCAAAAAATTCTACTACTACTGATAAGGCAACAATTCCGACAACGAAACGACCCAAAGTGTCACACAAAACCAAGACAGCTACTACAACAACCACGATCGCACCAGAGTTAGAAACCACAATCTTGCCAGCTGAGCTGGATTTAGACGGACGCAGTGCTTTTATTAACAATCAATACGTAGCAGATTCAGAATCCATGCCGTATACTTCACCTCCTCTGCATGAACTCTTACAGCAACAAATAGAAACGGTACTTACAAATACAGATGGAAATATACAGGAGTATGCCAATCATTCACCCCAAATGAAAGACTCTTTAGACAATGAGGCTGAGACCCAAAAACCTCCTGGAAAACCAATATTCGGTTATGACATGGGTCAATTTGATGACTATGAAGAGGAAGAAACCAGTGAATATGAAGGTGAATATACACCCGAAAATTGTGAAGATACTCAAGAAAGCTTGGGAGATTATGATCAAGCGAATTTATATAATACAGAGCCTAATGAATTCGAACACTCCACACAAAGTAAACCCTATGATTCTTCTAATTATGCAACACAAAGTAATAACAATCAGGAATCAGGAAGCAATAAAGCCAACAGTTATACCACACAAACTAACACAAATCAGGAACAATCTTATGGTAACCAGACTCCTCAAAATGCCTACGGTTCAACAAAACAAATGCCAAAACACAATCACAATAATAACAAAGCTGGTAATAAAGCGGTAACCAAATCCAAACCCAAGAGGCAACATAATTCCCAAAGTAATTATGGCCAAACGAAACCCAAGGAACAGTCGCAACAAGTTCCAGCAAATCACTATGTTCAGTCCAAACCCCTAGAATACTATGGCCACAATAATCAGAAACCTTTAACAAATCAGGATTCTTATGGCAGACCCCAACAGCAACAACATCAAAAACCTCATTATAATACAGGAAAAACTCCACAAAATTTATATAGCAATGAAAAACCAGTAGGAAATACTAAACCTCTTACAAACGCTTCAACTCAACAAACTAAGCCCAGTTTTAGTAAACCCAATCCAAGTTTAAATACCAATCTCTCATATAACAGTAACTATCCTAGCACAACTTCCAACTCCCTCAATAATAGTTCCTACAACAATTCAGATTCCTTAAACTCTTCATATGGCAGTTTTAATCCCTTAACAACATCATCCTATATTCAAGGTAGCACTTCAAATACCCTTAATCCTTCTTTGGCTCCGAATTTATCATATGGCAACAATAACGCGGTCACTTCAACGCCATTTTCCGGCAATAATAAACCTCCCCATAACGGCCAAAAACATCATTTAACATTTAGAACTGTCTCTTCATCTACACAGTATGTTTCAACACCTTTGGCCGATTTAATGTTTAAATTGTCTATAGGCATGGCCAAGTCATCCAATTCGAAACTGGGACATAACTCTGTAAATAATCAAGCGCAAGTTTTTAATGTATTAAACGATATTGATGCCAAAACTGAATAAAGTCAAATGAAATAAAAAAATTATCAAAATTGTTAAAAAATTATTTTCATGTTTTTGTTTGAATTGCAGTCAAACTTCTATAAATTAAATCACCATTATCCCGAAAAAAACTTCAACTTATAGAAAAATCAACTTTAGAAATAAAATTTAAAAATGTTTCAATTTTTAATTGTGTACTTATGTATTTATTTAGTAAAATACTGAGTAATTTTTGACTGAATTTGTTAACATTTGCTTTAAGCGAAAAGTGATTCTAATTTGTGTAATGCTTTGTCGTGGTGGAAAACATTGGTGTTCCATTTCTAACTTTCTTCCTCGAAAACATCATTGCTTTCAACACAAGCTTTTTTGTAACAAACACCATGTCTAAAAAACAACAAATTGTGTAACTATGTATGTACATACATTTGTATGTATGTACTTTACATTTATTTCCCCCTCACATTACCTTATCTTTCATTTATCCAGCCAACCATTGCCTATCTTAAAGTCATTCACTTTGAGTTCCTTTGCATACTCCTTGGCTTTGCCCTTTAATATGTTTCCAGATACCGGCTTATTCCGGTTTCTTGTTGCCGTAAACCACTTTAAAACAGCTTTGTCTTGCTTTTTTCATTTGATGTTTCAGATTCAATAAAATTTAATATTTTTACCCTGCTTCTTAAAATCATATTTTCTGCCACGTCTTTTTTTTGATCCGCTGTCTATTTCTTTTATTAATTTAAACTTTTCTTCAACTGGTAAATTACGTAAAAGAACGTACGTATGTATGTAGTACATATGTATGTATGTATGTATATTTACTATTAGCGGCTAATTCGGTAATTTTTGTCAGCAAAAAAGGAAATTTGTTTAAAAAATTCAAATTATGGAAAAGTTGTACTACTGTTTTTCTTCAAGTAATGGAGAAATTCATGTTATGGAAGTTCAAGTTAAAGAAGTAAAACCTGATAGAATTTCTCTGTTGCCACGAAATTTGCTTTAACTTATAGAAACTTCAAGTAATAGAAGTTCAGATTATTATAATTAAAATCTTTTCCTAAATAAGATTTTGTGATTTTAGTGTGATTTTAATCCTCGTTAAGGAATTGTATTTCAATTTAAATTTATCAGTATACAACATGATTACATATTAACATTTGCAAACAGTGTTGATAACATGCTGTTATTTAACAAAGCTGTGAAGTAAGGCAACATTAAGTTTTAATAGCTTTGTTTGTACATTATAGACAAGAACTTTCTATTATCTTAGCTCTGAACCATCCAGAGACTACTAGAACTGATGTTAGTTGATGATAAATAGACGAACCGCGCCACTCAACTGAGTCAGTTTATTGTAAGTCATCGTTGAGTGAACATCTAAGCGTTCTCAAACTGTAGTTTATGTGTGTATTTATGAAAACTGTAATGTAAGTGTAAGTTGATTTAAGTTGTTTTGTATACATTTGAATAAATAAAGATTCGTTATAATTTTAAACTATTTGATGCTTTTATTTAATAATAATAATAATAATCCGATTTATTTAAAGGAAATAAACAAACTATCGTTTTAAAAGGTAAAAACGTAACAATATTTTAAGTATTTTTTAGGAAGTTTAAAAAAATGCAAGAAGAAAACACTTCAAGATACACCAATACCTCACTTTGCGTCGCGGGGTTACGTTCCAAAAAAAAAAAAAAAAAAAAAAACACGACGCAAAGTGAATTAAGATTACTACCACTAGCATTATCGTTGGATAATAATTTTTTTTGTCTGAGTTACCACTTCACGGAATGGTATTTTTTGCGCAACTTGATATTCAATCCAAATAGAAAGCAAGGACCCATTATCATAACAACTAATTTAAAAACGGTCGGTCCATACATAGTCATAGCTCAAATATAAGATCCCCTTCGAAAATAACTGTAACATCTATAAATCGTTTATAAGTGTTTATATCGAGATACAATTTAACACAAATAATATTTATATGCACAATTCATGCAACTACATTTTTGGATGATCGGTACATAATATGTCATAGCTTCTATATAGAGCTTATTTCTAAAAATCTGTTTTTACAAATATACTGGATGAAATTATATGGTCGGCCGTGACCGACTATACTTTCTAACTTGTTTTTATATGTTTATGTTTTCTCTCTTAATACACAAAACTCTCTGCTGCTCATTACATTTTAAACTCGATTGATATTGATTCATTGGAAGTGACAAAGAAGAATACGGTATAAGACTTCTCAAAGAATTATCTAACTTCTGGTGATATTGTAAATGCTATTAAACTGGTCTCTATTGGAAAATATTAGCAGACCGTTTGTAGCACGATATGCAACTAGTGTTCCAGGAAGAAATTTTATTTTAATGCAAAGAAACGGAGCTAATTATCTTCATTTGGGATTTGTTTGTATTTGTTTAAAGTTAGTTAGACCCCGATTTGCGTCGCCTTTCCAAATGTGGTTTAATCAGCTTTGCGTCGTTTTGATTCCGATTTGCGTCCCGGTCCCTATTAACGATGCAAATCGGGCCTCTAGTGTATATATATGTATAGAGCAATTCCATATGAAAACGATCAAATTTGGCAAATTTTTGGACGACCCCTCTCCGATTTTAAAATAAATAGTCTCAATCGATTGCCCAGCAAAAAATAATGTACCTACATATATTTTTTTTTTATAGTGACTGGTTTAGTGGTGGTGTACACTGTACACCACTGTCATGTGACAAAATTGAAGAATTCTTCATAAGGGACCTCATTGAAAGTTGTTTTAAAAAAAAACTACTAAAGCGATCGCAACGAGTGATAGCTCGTTGGAAAGGTATTGAATCAGGCTTTAATTGAAAAATAAAATTTTCCTAATTTTTCTTAGAAATTTACCTTTAAATTTTCCCATGAAAATTAAATTTTCCGATTTTCCACAGAAGCTCCTAAATTTTCCGGCTAATTTTTTTTTTTGGATTCCTCATAATTTTTGCTTTAAGAATCAGCAATAAAAAAATGGGCCCCGACTCCTTGTTTGGACAGGAGAAGAGCATTTAAGAGACCACCTTGTTAAAAATACATTTTAAAAATTATTTTACAGTTAAAAATACATTTATGAAGAAAAAATCTTATATATATATATATTCGTGCATCTTTCCATTGCATTTCCAAAATTACTATCTCTATTATTTCAAGAATAAAAGAAATAGAAGGGTTAACTTCTAAAGATTTTGAAATCCTGATTAACTACATTTTAAGCTTTAGTTTTTGGATTCAGCCATAAAATCATTTAATGTGAATTAATATGTCAGAGGCTAAAATTGTTCGATAATTCAACCAACAGTTTCTTGTCGTAATAATCATCTTATAGACGCATATTTCAAGATTTACAGTCTTATTCAGAAAAAATTAAAGTAGGTTTCAAATGTACTTTAAGAAAATTTTGTCTAAAAGCACACTTCAAACCTATTTTATTTTTTCTGAATACGGCAGTAAATTGATATTGTTCATGAAATTTAATAAAATCTCTTTGGCTTGCACTATTACACAAATAGTAACTTAAATGATATACATACACATTTATATATTTCATCTGAAATACCAAACTTTAAAGCAACAGCATTTTGAAATTGTACCAAATGACTCGTGGTAGTACCACGGTACCAACTGTGTCTAAAATGTATCAAAAAAAGTACAATTGCAACATGATTGCCAACACTGTAAACATCATAGCATGTTTTTGCTCACCGCTGATTTAAAGGCTCATAATCTTCCGCTCTTATATACATACACTAGAGCTCCGATTTGCTTCGTTTCTATTTGTGTCGCTTTTCTAAATGTGGTTAATCCACTTTGCGTCGTTTTGATTCCGATTTGCGTCGACTTTTAAATTTCGTGTCAACATTTGTATAGAAAAAAATTGATTCGATTTGCGTCGTTTCGGTTTGCGTCGCATTTCCCCGGTCCCTATTAACGACTCAAATCGGGACTCTAGTGTACTGGTGCATATATAATATTTGAGTTTGTGAAGATCAGTTTAGAATTGACACTTTCCATATAAAAAACTCTAAAATATCGCGTTATTAAGATGAAAATATCCTTATTGAGATATGAAATTCCCCATAAGACTCAAATACAGTAAAATGTTTTATAACTATCATCACATAATATGTAATACATAGTTAGATTCCATAATAATAAAATAATCCAAAAAAATAAAATAACTCGTATAAAAATCGTTATGTATACAAAATGTTACATAAATCTCTTTCACGTATGCATAAATCACATTACTGTTATAGACATACATACATAGGTGGTGGGTATATTTTTTTTTTTTTTTTAACAAACACAAACTGCGAAGCTTTTGGCTTGTCTGCAGAAAACACCCAGAGTCTTTGGCGGGAATCGAACCCGCAACCCTCTGACTGATAGTCCGGCACACTATCGCCTAGTCTATCGGGGCACCCAAAGATTCGGAACAGCCGAATATAAACTGCTACTTGTTTAGCACTGAAACGTTTTATATAAAACTAATAATTTAGTCGTTACGATTTTATTAAACATCAAGTTTTTATAGAATTGTTTTTATTTCATTTAGTTCTTTATCTACAATTACATTTCAGTTACAAGCCACTGGCCGTCTTAATTTCCTTATATAAATCTTTAGATTCCTTCAATTTCTCCACGGGTTTTGTATCCTTAATTTCTTTTATCAACAATTGTTCGGTATTCGTTGTAGCTTCCACAGCATTAGTCTCTGTATTGGAAATTTCAGTTTTATTCTCTTCCATAGTGAGAATTTCTTTAGGTCTCCGGAAATAAGGACTATTATAAAATTTCATTTCAGCATTTTTCACTTCCTCGGGATATTGGGTTTTGCATTCTTCATAGGCCAAATCAGACCAATAGCCATGACTTCTACATTTAGCCAAATTAAGTTTACATTTATTATAGAATACCGCTACTTCGGAAGAAGTTTTACCACAAATCGGTTCATAAGGTCCAGAACAGTCATCGTCACACAGGAAACCTTCAGTTAGGGAATTTTTATTCGAATTAATAGCCAGTGAATTTAGTTTTAAACAGTCTACATCTTTGCAGGGAAACCACGCAATGGGTACAGCCAAGAAGGGAGGAGATTTTAAGGTGGAAACATTTTTTCCATCAGCATTCAAGGGCAGGAAAGTGCGTTTGACATAGTAGCCATGTTCTTCTGTGGCTACCATGGAACTTTTCGTTTGAGGTCCCAAATTTGAGGAAGAAGACCATTTTGTTTTTGTTTTTGAAGATACTTCAGATTCCTCAGAACTTTTGTGCTGTTTCTTTTTTTTAGCCTCACACAGGTTATTTAACAATAATAGAGATACTGGCAAATATAAGAGGTTTGTTTTATACAATTTTTGTTAAACTAGTTAAAGAATTTACAAGATCCTTACCTATTACTACAGTTAATTGATAAATCCTCATTTTGTTTGCTATTTTATCAAATAAATGTATGTATAAATTTTGTAAGTTACTCTTAAATAGTTAACTCAATTTATTGACCGCTGATGATGATGATCGTTCAGCGTCTGTTTGACAACTAATTGTTATAACTTCAGAATTATTTGATTTTCTTTAAAGAACAAAATGAAAGTTTTTGTTGTGTCGCTATTTAAGCCAAGATTGCAACTTGAAAAACAAGTTGCTGTTACTTTCATAACAGCAAAAGTTGCTGTTGTTGTTGGTCAGTTATTAGTGGTTTTAAAGCACTGTTGGGCTTATATGTATTTACTCTTTCATCTACTCAGTGATGCAGCTTGCACCTTTCACTCCCTTCTTTCTATCTTGCACTCCAATCATCCATCCATACAGCTTCCTAACATGTTGGGTAAACATATGTACATACATACTACATATTTTCAATACAGCTCGTTTGCATGCCTCGTCGTTGGTTTGTTTATTGAACAAGTTTTCAAAATCGGGTCACGTTAAAAAGGTTGGGTGTGAAAATAATGCTACAGAAAGCCAGGTAGACGTTTTCATTCAAACAAGATGAATCAGATTAATTTTAGGGAAGATTTTTTTGTTGTATTTGAATTGTATTGATTTTTAAGTTTCTTCTTTTTGTTAAACTAATTAAGGTTTCAAAGGGAAACCACAACTCATCGTTAAATTGTAAAGGTTTCTAAACAAAAATACTTTATTTTTGCGGTTAAATTCAAATTTCTTTACTTTCTCTGGTCGTTTTAGAAAACATACCAAGTATTTTTCCATTACACTGTGACAAATTTTTTATCTTCTATTGTAATCCAGCGAGGCCCCTAATGACAGTTCTGTCAGCAATATTCCGCGTTCTGGTGCAATGTAGCGTAACATTGTTTATTAACGTGCATTTCGCATGTGTTTACTACACAAATGTCAAAACAGAACTGACATTAGGGGCCTCGCAAAATTTATAACATTTTCTGATAGGAGGATTACTTTTGCGCCACCTTGTATATTTGTTAAGCAATCACGCCTAAACGGCTAAATGGATAGGCTATATTTTTTCAAATTGGTACCTTTGTTTCTTAAACAACCAATTGCAAATGGCTAAACCGATTTTTTGAAATTTGGTATGTAATTAGATCCATACTTGGAAGTGCCATTAGGCTTTATATTTTTTCAAGACTTGAACCGGGAAAGCATAAAAAGGGAAAAACTGTTGAAATTTTAATATTTTGTTTTTAAACAATGTTTAATTTTCTTATGAAGCAATTGCATTGTTATTTTATCTTTCTATAGCCACAACTTTGTATTGGAAAGTACCTTTCCGAAGGTATTTTTTCAAGGGGGTAAAAGCAGGTAAAAAGAGGAATTATCAGTTTATTCAAAAAGGGGAAAATCGGTAAAACCAAACGGCTGAACCGATTTTATTGAAATTTGAAAAATATATCCATATTTGAAAGTTTCAACAGACTATATATTTTTTCAAAACTTGGACTTGGTCGGAACAAAAAGGGGGAAAACCGGTAAGACCAAACGGCTAAAACGATTTTATTGAAATGTAAATTTATCTATGCTTAAAAGATTTCAAAACTTGGACCAAGTTGGAATAAAAAGGGGAAAACCGGTAAGACCAAACGGTTGAACCGATTGGATTAAAATTTGGAACTATTTATGCTTCGAACGTAGATAGATATATGCTTCGCAGCGTCAGTAGGCTAAAAAGGGGAAAAATGGGAAAACTTTTAAAATTTTGTTTTTAAATGACGGTATGAAGCAATCACATTTCTATTTTAGCTTTCTCTAGTCACATAAATGTGTATTATAAATTAACTTTCTATCTTCAAGGAAGGGGAATTTTTTGTTTAATCTTAATAAATGATGAATCTGCAGACTTGAAATTTTATATATTGATATATTAAAAGATAAACAATTTTTTTCAAAAACTTATATTTGGAAAATACAAAGTAAAATGTGTGTTTTGATAATTTTTGGTATCTTTTGCGTTTGTTTTATAACAAACACAAAATGCGAAGCTTTTTGGCTTATCTGCAGAAAACACCCAGAGTCTTTGGCGGGAATCGAACCCGCAACCCTCTGACTGATAGTCCGGCACACTATCGCCTAGTCTGTCGGGGCACCCCATTGTTTTAAGACAATGAAATTTCTGTTGTGGCTTTATGCAATCACAAAAATACGTATTTGAGAAGTAATTTTTTCATAATACGACCCTTAAAAGGAAATAACGGATAAAAAGGAGATACATATTTAAATTGTTAATTATGGATTTCTATAACGGCATATATGTAGGTGGGTACTTTTTTGGTACCTTTTGAAAATTCTTCTTCTTAGTTGACAAAAATTATTTTGTACCTTCGTAGATTTATTTGCAAAGTAAAATATTTAATATATTTTTTTTAATTCAATATTTATTTGTAAAATTTGTGTTGATTCCCTAAGCAAACAGAAAATATTTATTAGGAAAGTACTTTTTCGATAGTCAATCTTCAAGAATTATTAAGTGCTTAAGCTTTTAAGTATACATATGTATATTGATTTAAGGGATCAAAGTTTAATAGTGTGTTGCATTGATTTTAAAATTCAAGAAAAATTGCGAAATTACTTAATAGTTTTGGTGCTTTTTTTTGGTACCTTTTCTATTCAAATTCTTTAAAGGGATAGAATTGGATTTTTAGCTGTATACAATCAAAAAAAAAAAATATTAGATAAGTATTTTTTCCGTATATTAACCTTAACACATAAGTGCCACTCGACATTGCGTATATATGAACTGAATACGATATAGTTTTTAGAGATGCTATTGTTAAAAATTTTAGTTTCAAACAAATAAAAACCTTTTTTCGACAAATTGTTGTAAATTTGGTAAGCCCTAAAAATATTATTTTTTTTACTGTTGGTCATATTTATCGCATGTCTTACAGTAAATACATGCAACACCTGTTAATCGAGACATCTTTTAATTTAATATTGAATATCGATTTCTTTATTAGCACACAATTTTCAGCGACAATGAGGATCTTACACATTATGATCAAAAAATGTAAGAAGTTCAGATTGAAATATTTAAACTATTAAAATTTCAACAATCTACGATTTGCATATTTAAATATACGGTTCGTTAAATTTTAAAATTTTTGATTACACGAGAGTGCTTGATAGAACAACATTTTTTCTAAGGAATACCAATCAATGTCAAATACGGGAAAATTCAAATTTAAAATGACCAGCGATCAGGAATACAAATTAAGAAATCCCCGGGCAATGCCGAGTTAATAAAGACATGACTGAAAATATTCGCAATGTAAATTAAGATTTAACAACATAAACATTTAGGAATTTTTTAATTTAGGATTCCTAATGACAGTTAGTAAATTTGTAATCTGATCGGTTCCCAATTTTGAGTCTTTAAGGTAGGGAATAAGATTAAAAAACGTAATGCTTCCATAACATAGTCCGAACATACATATGTATACTATTGGTAGTTGCGCCAAACATAAATGTAAGTATTTTAAAACTTCATATTTGTTAATTAAGCTTGACCAATTCTATTTCAGCTTGTAACTTGGCAAGGCTTATAAGAACTTGACAATCAAGTTCATTCAAGGCCGTATCTAGGTCCTACCTAGGTCTTTTTTTGGAGTCTTAGTATAGCTTTACTCAGCCTTAGTTCAATTTTAATTATAGTTATTTTTTTTTGGCGGTGATATTTTATCTTAAAACTACGTTTTATAACAGTCATATTTTACCGTCAACCGTATTTCTTTTTTTCAGCCATATTTTAGATTGAGGTATGTCATTTTAGTAATAATATTTCTAGTTATAAAACATACAGTTTTTTTTATTAATTATATCTTTATCTTTATTCATATTCAATCAGTGGGTCAACACGAAAAGAACCACAAATAGCAAACCACTAGCATAACTAAATATTCAGCATATTCCTAAAAGTTTATATTTTTCACTTTTTATATTCCATTACAGGATAATCATAACCGAAATCATCAATTTCCAAAGTCATTAAATATGGTTGCGTTATGATTATGGGTTCACTATTTGTGGCAAAGTCCTATGCACCTCCCGCTGGTTTAACAGTTGTAGTAGTTGTGGTGGTCGTAGTAGTAGCGGGAGAGGCCACACCTGGATCACCTTGTGGACCAGATGGTCCCGGTAGACCAGGAACACCCATTGGACCGGGAACACCTCTACCACCGGGGAAACCACGTCTACCACGAGAACCTGGCAGACCTGTAGAACCTGGAGCACCATCACGACCGTTTGAACCTTGTCGTCCCGGAAAACCCATTGGTCCGGGTGGTCCTTTAGGCCCCTTTAAGCCGGGATCACCACGAGGTCCTTTTACACCTGGTGCACCTTGTTCACCGGGATTACCGCGAGGTCCGGGTGTGCAAATACATTGCGGTATAGACTGATAATAGGCTTGATTATTATTGGTGTTACGATTGCGACCCAACATACTGCGTGTTTGACGTTCCTCCGTGGCACAGTTAAAACCAAGGAAACCTGGAAGCAGACAAGTAATTTTTTGAAATTTTGTTGGAAATATGTATTTATACAAATAATGCCTAATAACAGTTGCTGCAAAGGACATATCTATCTGTTCATTTCAAACAAATATAGTCAATTATTTCCTTTAAATATTTTCTCCAACTCTTACCCAATAATAACACAACTTTCAGCATCATTTTTTAAAAGTATTCTAATTCCGTTTTCACAAAACCATTTGTTTTTATATAAAATGTGTTGGGAAAGTGTTAGGAAAATGTCAACTGGAGATTTCAGAACATAAATCAATGTCATTCTAGGCTATAAGAAATGAAATGGTCAATTAAATTTCCATTACATGCTTGTAAGCCATTAAATTTGAGTCACTTTAACACAATGATTTATGGCCGCATGTTCTAATTTTAATGTGTTCTTTTAACACAAGTGCATCGAATGTCAGTGCATTCTTATTTAGTTTCTTCCTTACTTATTTTTCAAAGAGTTTATAAACCCACGTTTTGTACGATTTTAAGAACATTGTACTTTGGAAAATGCAGGTGTTAACATTGGGTTTTCTGGGTACGATATTGTTTAAAATAATATCTTTCTTTTAACATGCGAGAATACATCATCAATTCTATATTGATTGTTAATTTTAAAGAATTTTTTTTAACCAAAAATTTCCTTTTCTTTAATTCGCAGCTTTCTGTGCTCTACTTAGAGTTTCTCACCAACAAGGGTTTGGTGTTGGTGTAGGTCTCAATGCAGGAGGTTCCATTGGTGGTGGCATTTATACCGGTATGGGTGGCTGCAATTGCCCACCAGGACCACCAGGACCTCCTGGTGGTAACGGCTTACCTGGACCTGATGGCGATCCAGGCGAGAAAGGTGCCACTGGAGACCCCGGCGATTTAGGTTTAGTTGGACGTCCTGGTGATCGTGGTCATGATGGTCGTAATGGTCCCACTGGTCCCATTGGTGAAAATGGTCGTCGCGGTCCAAGAGGTTTTACGGGTGCTGTAGGTGCTGTTGGATCTAGAGGACCGCCGGGAGCTCCTGGTCCTAGAGGTTTACCAGGAGCGGCTGCTAACCCAGCAGCGAGATCATTGCTTTATAATTTAGAAGATTTTGAATATGATGTTGAAGATGAAGAAATGTTACAATAAAGAAAATAATGTAATTGAATTAAAAAATAAACAAGTATAGTAATTATATGGTCAAGCCCGACTATATAAAAATTGATATTAAAGCATATGTATAAAGAAGTTTTTCAGAAATGAGCGCTATATGCGAGATATGACCTATTATGGACCGATCATCCAAAAATGTAGTGGCATAACTTCTGTGCATGTAAATATTATTTGTGTTAAATTCTATCTCGTTATAAATACTTTTAAGGTAGTTATGGAGGTTAAAGTGAATTACAGAGAGGGTCTTATATGGGAGTTGAACCTACGATTATACAATTAGGTGTCATCATTTCTGTATATATGAAACATATGTATTTTTAAGAGAGTTATGCTTTTTAAAGTGATTTCAGAAGTGAACCTTATATGGGAGCTATAATAAATTATGTACCGATCTGCACAAAATTTGTTGATGAGTTAAGGCTTCATGTACAACTTATGCCTGGAGATCTGCAAAAAATTTGTAGATGTGATTTGCCACTCATTTGTAGTGAAATTTGTTTGGATACTTGCATAATTCAAACATTTATGATCGGTAAACTCCTATTTCGGGAGGACATTTGTATGGGGGCCAGGTGAAATAATGAACCGATTTTCACCAGTTTCTATCCCATCCATGCGTACAAGCTTTACATGGCCAATCAGCCAGCCAGGCGGACGGACGGACGAACGGTCATCGTTAAATCGACTCAGGAATTGATTCTAAGACGATCGGTATACTTTAACGTTAGTGTTGGACCAATATTTACCATTACAAGTATAAATTTAAAACAAAATATGTTGCATTAGTCATAAGTAACTTCAGCAAAATGGCAACTAAGAATTTATATTCGGTTGTGCCGAATCTTATATACTCACCACCATACTTGAAACAAATTTTTGTTACATTTTGTATCGGAAACGATAATTATACTGCTTATTTTATTTTGCACATCCCTTTCATGAGTGTATACGGAAGATAATCACATTTTATATTCTTGTACATACTTATAACTAATCTGTGTAAAACTTCCGTTCGATATGGATGTTTATGTAGGCTAATGATTTTTTTGAAAATAGTCCTCATAAGAGAGCTAGTGTCTATTATGAACCGCTCATCATGAAATTATGTACAATGGTTGACATGTATAAGTATGTGAATGATTTGTTTTGAATTTCAACTTGATAATGATGTGTATAAAAGATTTATGCCCATTTAAATGATTTTCGGAAGTGTACTTTATATGGGGGCTACAGTTAAATATGGATTTATCATGAACTTTGGAACGACGATTTATATGTAACGGGTGATTCAAGTAGAGATATTGTGTTCAATAGACTTTTTTTGACAGATCACGTGTGAGTCGTGTCATGCTGTCATGTTATTTTTGTTTTAGTATTGTTTGGCCTGAACAACGTTTACAAATCGTTCAACTTTATTACAAAAATTCTCGTTCTGAAGATTTTCGGAAGATTTTCTTTTCGCAGAATTTTGTATCGATACGTCTTTTCTATAGACATTTATGTACCATAAAGCCATATTCCGGCAAGACATTTGTATGGGGGCTATGACAAATCTTGGACCGATTCCTAACATTTTTAACAGGGCTTGTGCTTATATAATAAAAATAAAGTGTGCAACATTTCATGATCTGCATTATATTTAAAGAAAATTGCAAAAAATATCTGAAAAATATCAAGGTATGTAGACTGAAACTTTGATCTATAACTCGAATCCTACTGTACCGATTTTAAACGTTTTCAATACCAAACATTTCGGTATATGTCTTTTTTTCGAAGCTCTATCGTGCCATCAACAGACGGATTGACATGGCTATATCGTTTTAGAAGGACCCAGAATATATGCATATACTTTTTGGCTCTACGATCATTATTTCAAACGGAATGACAGACGTAATATACCCCCATCCTTTTAGAGGTGGGTGTAAAAATTAAAATTATGTAAAACATTGTATTTAATATTTTGTTTGTTGTCCTTTTGCCTTTATCACAAATGACAATCTTCTAAACATATAATCAATGAGTTTTTTAGTGAAATCAGGTGAAATGTTGTTCAATTCATCCAGCCTTTAGGTTTACCTTGCAAGGTGGTTGTGGAGCAAATATCAAAGTTCATCGTCGACCCAACGTTTGCATGTCGCAAACGGATTTTTAACTATCTGATCAATCTTCTCCTCTGAGAGTGAGGCTCCTCTCCTAGTCAGGGAATTCATAATATAGTTTTCTGGGATATTTTTATATCCAGGTATCGTGTGGAACGTCTCCAATGCAATTGAGAGATGTCCGGCATTTTAACTCCACGAATGACTGGGGGCCATCACTTCTTATAAAGCGGCACGGAGTTGCAGTGTGTACTAGGCTGGAATGTTGTTTAGTTTTCAAACAATACATTATTTCGCCATGTGTCTCTCTGGGTGCTGAATGAAAAGCTGGAGCAAATCACGTAATCATTGTTCAAGATCAGATATGATGGAAACCGCAAACTGTCCTACTTCTTTGTCAGATTAGTGTGAGTCCGAACAACTTGCTAACTCCTGAACTCAAGTTGCAGTTCTTCAAGTAATCGGACCATTTGTTCCACGCAACGTCATTTACAAGTTACTGATCGCCAAGGTTGGTACTACATCATGAAAGCTAATCTTCGAGTTATCTGCTAAGAATATAAATGAAGTAAGCGGCTGTTGTCATGATGGTTTCGTGGATAATCTTTTTTAATTAAAGATGATTGAAGAGCCGATCAGTGAATGATACTGCCTTCAGAGACTATGACATCGTTGGATCTGTCCAGATAAACGATAATGATTTCTAGAGTAACTACCGCTCCTTATGTTGCGTAATAGATCAGACTTGGATTCGTTTCTTTTGCAGTTACCCATAATCCGTGTATAGTATCGTGTTTCAGAGCTGATGGTGTTTTAATGTTTAAAAACTTTAAAACCACAATTTCTCAAGAAGCGTGAGATGCTTTAAATTAAAGGTGAAAAACTTCATAGATTTTAAATCATTAAAAATTAAAAAAGCTAATATAAATGTATGTACTAGCTAAAACCCGGTATGCTTCGCTACCCCCATCGTAATAAGTCCAGTTGCTTTATTTTTTAGTTTTGGAATAGGGTTTGAAAAAAAAAATACAAAAAAAAGAATACAATTTTAAGGCCTTAAGAATTCGAATTCGGGTTAATTCGGTAGACGGTGTTTGAGTCTCAGTGGAGGCACATACAAATTTTGTTGAAAAAAGTATTAAATTATGTGTACTGAAATTAGCTCTTTTTTTTAATCAATTATTACTTGAGTTCCGAATAGCATATTGAGAGTTAATTTTTAAGTGGTTAAATTTTTTTCTTTATTAGCTTGTTAATTTTAATAAATAATAAGAAATGTCCTGTTTTTATTTCCTTTTGGCCTCTTTTTTGTCCTTCGCGTAAAAATATATTTTTCTAAAATATTCGTATTAATTCTTAGGAATATATACGATATAATTATTCATATAATTATTTTTGAGAAAATTACTTTTATAAAAAAGTACCAAAAAAGTACCAAGATCTGTTTTTTAGGCCTTAAGAATTCGAATTTCAAAAAAGTATGAAAAAAATTTCTGCTCTTTATTGATTAATCCTGGATGAGTATTAATTTGAATTTCTATGTTTATTAATTTAGAAGATACATACAAAAGGTACCGAAGTGTTCTACGCATAACATATTTACCCGTTTTGATCCCCGTTCGGTCCCAGTTATGTAATTATTTGTAAGACCTGGAATGAGATAATAATATTTTCAGATCTTTTCATTGAGAACCTCGCTTTTGCAAAAAAGTACCAAAAAAGAATACTATTTTTAGGCCTTAAGAATTCGAATTTTAACAAAGCACCGACAAGGTTTCTGCGCTCTATTGATTTTAACCAGATGCATTAAGAATTGTATTTGTCAGGTACCATTTTTACCCATTTTTGATGATCTAGAAATATTGAATTTCCAAAAATACCAGTACATACATTTTTTAATTAAAGGCAGAGAAACTTATTTTAATTATTTGATAATTATTCTAGTTTTAATAGTTGTGTATATACACGGTACCGTTTTTCCTGTTTTATTCCTCTTAACGTTTGAATTTGCAAAAATCCCTTCTTAGTGGATCTATAAGATGTATAAGGAATCCAATTAAGTTTCTAGCTTTAGCGGTTTGGGCTGTGCAATGACCAGTCAGTCACGTTACTCTTTTATATATATAGATGTATGTATGTATGTAATTGATATCTAATGTAATGTTAGATGTTTATTTATTTTCAATGACAGTTACACTGACAAACAAATTTATTGCAACAATGATTTACGATTATTCTTATATCAAATTTCAATACGATTTTAAGAGAGACACCTATTAAATTTAGTTGTTACATTTTAGAGTAATTTGATTTTAATAGAGTATTAATGTCCGGCAATAAAGTTCTAATGACGTAAATCAAGTTAGACAATTTAGGTAATAAATAAAAACAATGATAATGGAGTGAAGAATGTTCTGTTGTTACTAAAAAAGAAATGCATATAAAATGCATTTGTTTGCTTTTTTTTAACTTAGTTTAAAGTTAACCATGAAACCTTTAACAATTTGTCTAATAGGTAAAAAATTAATTTGAAAATAAATATATTTTTTAAAAAACATCTTTTAAAAACATTCTATAATTTTTAAGGCTTTCTTTATAGTGTTTGTGTTGACAGTGAGCTAATACGCAAGACACGTAATGCGCCACAAATCTATTATACACAACAGGGACCACCGGGTCCTCCAGGACCGCCGGGACTTTCTGGAGCTATGGGTAATAAAGGTCCTCGTGGACCTACTGGTGACATAGGTCCTGCCGGTTCTATTGGGCCTCAAGGTGTACCCGGACCCGATGGACGAGATGGCGCTACTGGTATGCAGGGCCCTAATGGCCTAAGAGGTCGCAGAGGTTTTCCTGGAGCTCGTGGACCACCAGGTCCACCGGGACCTACAGGTTTTATGGGACCTCCCGGACCACCAGGTCCGGCTGGTACTTCGGCTAGACATATGCTGTCATATATTGAGGCTTTGGATGAATATGAAGATGATTTATATATGTAAAAAGAATTTTTTTATAATAAAGCAAGAGTTGTATTATTTTTTTAAATTCATGGGATCTTGTTTTATGCAATTTGAAGAATAAGATTTAAAAATCTTTTGTGGTTTACAGGTTGATTTTTTAGCAACTTTCTTAACCGTGAATCGACTTACAATCGAACAACATGTATTGTTTCATGGAATCATCTTTAAACATTAATTCATATAGATCGTTATATTGATTTAAATAAAGATTTCACAAATTTTTCTAAATTTTATGTGCTTTTTATACCCACCATCAGATGGCGGATATATCAAGTTTGTCATTCCGTATGTAACACATCCAAAAATTGGTCATATAACCAAAAAGTCTACATAGTCTGGGTCCTCATAAAATTCTAAGACGATCTAGCCATGTCCGTGCATCTGTCGAAAAAAAGACTTAGATCAATGAAATTTTCCCAAACATTCCTCGTTTCGCCGAAATGTTTGGTATTGAAAATGGGCATTATCGGTCCAGTAGAAACCAAGTTACAGACCAAAGTTTCATGCAATCTCGATATTTTCAGATATTTTTAGCTATTTTCTTCAAATATAATGCAGATAATGTCATAAACTTTTGAACAATTTGTTTTTATTACAATGGAACAAGTTCTGTTGAAAATAGTAAGAATCGGTCAACGATTTCTCATAGCCCCCCATATAAATGCCTTCCCGGAATATGGCTCTATGGTAAATAAATGTCAATAGAAAAGCACTATCCATACAAAATTCAGCAAAAAGAAGTTTCAGGTAAAGATAAATCTCAAAACAATTTTTTTTTGCATTTGACCATATTTTCCCATAGCCTCCATATGAAGTACACTTCCGAAAATTTTTTGAATGCACATAAATCTCTTATAAACATCATTATCATATTGATATTCGAAAGCAGTAATCCACATCTATAAATAAATCATAGTATTTTATGGTGATCGGCCCATAATAGACTATATAGGAACCACTTCCGATAAACCCATTAACATTCGTAAATATATTATAAAAATCGATATCAAACTGAAATTTTTCACCGATCAGTTATATGTTTGTAAAAATTTTACTATTGAATTTTATGAAGGTCAGTCAGTTTGAAAAATATCGTTATTGAGATATGAAATTCACCATAAGACTCAAATACAGTAAAATATTATATAACGATAGTTACATGATATATAATAGATTCCATATGAGGGAACTGAAAAATCGTTACGATACAAAATTTAAAACGAATTTTATTTAAGTATGCATAGATCACATTACTGATATATACTTGTACATGGTGGGTATAGAAGATTCGACACAGACGAATAAAAACTGTTACATACTTGTTTTTAAATCAAATCCAAAAGCTCTTAAAAAATCACTTTGATTTTGTACTGGTTGCTTGCATTAGGAGTCCATCTTCGGATTCAATTCTGTGAAAAGAAAACCGTAACCAGGCAATTTTTAGCAACTCTAAAGTAGACTTTAGTTATTTGCCACTTCTAAAGCTGTTCTTTTATGCAGTTTTATGACGTTTCCAATAAAGCTTTTTCAACTTTTAGTAAACCGTTAGGTAACTTAAAGAGCCGTTATCAATCTCTATTAATGTAAAATTAAACTTGGTTTTAAACTAGATTAAGTAACTTAATTCTATTAGAAACCGTTATCGATCACAGTTAAAGCAAATTAATCATGTTTTTAAACTAGCTTAGGCATCTCTTTAACATTTAATTTCTAAAGTTTTGCAGATAATCTTTCTTTCTTTTAAAAGGTAATTAAACATTCACACATACTGATTTATAACACACATTAAAATTTAACCACAACCTACCAAATCTCTTAAATCTACAGTAATACGATATTAACAAAAATTTCTTAGAATATTGAAACTATTTTACACAAATTGTTATCAAGATTAAATCGGCATAATTTGCCAAACTCTTAAGCTACAGCTAAAGGAGATTTAATATAAAATGTCTAGGTAACATTAGGAAATCATGTAGTGTAACAAAATGTTTCAAGTAGTTAAAATATTGAGTAAGTTAGCCGGTATAACCAATTAATCAAGGAATATTTTAATTTCCAAATAATTTATTTATATTACTAGTTGTTTGTTTGGCCTTATTTGGTACCAGTTGCCATGGTTCCTCTTTGAAAGCTATGAAACATGCCCGTTCCAATGATAACAATGACAATTCTCCACAAATTGTCTACTATTCACAAAGTGATCATTATCAGAAAAAAGACAAACCCAAAGAGCCCCAGATAGTGGAAGAGGATTTTGAAGAGACCGAGGAACAGGAGAAAGATGGCCGCAAAGTACCTGATTATTTATATCCCACCACAATACCCATGATGAATGATAATTTCAAAATTATTATACCACAAATGTCCAATTATCCCATGTATGGTTTGGAAAATCGCATAGCCTATAATGAGATGAGACCTTCCACCAATTACCATAATCAGCAACGTTTGTCTTTGGCTAATCCCAATTTGCAATTTGGCTTGAATTTGAATGCCAATGCAGGCATGTATGGAGAACAGAGACCTTTCAAGAAACCCATGCCAGAAAAAGAAGAAACCTCTATGTATCAACCAACAGCCATATTACCATTCATTATAGCTGGACCACCAGGACCTCCTGGCCCACCTGGACCTGCCGGCCCCCAAGGACCTGCTGGCAGAATGGGACCTCAGGGTAAACCGGGACCTCCAGGTCCTATGGGTCCTCCTGGACCGGTCAATGCTCCAAACAATGCGTATGCTGCCTTGGGACAAAGTCATGGTGTCTGGTATACGGGTGGCAAGCCCATTATACCTATTTTACAATCCAACAACAACAATAATAACAACAACAATGAAGAACAATAAAGTTAAATAAAATGCTAAACAAAATATTTATTAGTCTTCTTTTAATTACATTTTAAAACAGTCTAATTTATAAACAGTAGACCTGGCACCCGCTTTCTTTTAGTTTCTATTTATTTAATTTCATTTATTTGATTAAACGCGTGTTGTTTTCCGTGAATTTCTATTACAAAACTAAATTCGTATACATACATACATACATACATATGCATGTGTGTTAAAATGTTGCTCTTCTACGAAATTTTATTAATTGTATTATTTTGTTTTGGTTTCATCGCTGCAGGCAGTAAAATGTTTAAACATTTTAGTGAATAAGTTCCCCTTAAGCTATTTAGAATTTATTTGTTGATTGATAAGCGTAGATCAGTCGATAGAGGTTAATAAACTTCGGCGTTTCAAATTGTGTTTGTTTTTTTTTTCAAATACACTTTAAATACTTTTGGAAACTACTTAACTGTAAAAATTATATTGTTTAATAACAACTAACTAGTTATTTCTTCCATTACTTGTCATTAGCCCTTTTATTAATCAGATTAAAGTAAATATATATGTATGTAGGTCGTAATTAGTGAATTACTAGTTAGTTCCTACATTTAATTTTTATACGCACCACCAAAAAGATATATATTAACAGTCTAATTCATAGAAACTTATCAAGGATTTATAACAGGCTTATAAAGCAAATATCCATACAAAATTTGCTTTATAAGCCTGTTATAATCCTTTGACAAGTTTTATGAATAAGGGGGTAAGTATATTAAGTTTGTCATTCCTTTTGTAACACATCGAAATATTGGCTGTAGAACCCTTATAAGATACTACTATTTGGATTTAGCCATGTTAGTCTGTCCCTCTGTTGCATATAATATTAAAAATGGGAAACATCAGTCCAGTAGTTTCTGAGTTACAGACCAAAGTTTGAGACAACCTCAATATATTGCAGATATTTTTTGCGAATATCTTTAAATATAATGCAGAAAATATCATGAAATTTTATATATGTACTTTATATTTGTTATAGAAGGACAAGTTCTGTTGGAAATGATAAGACTCGATTCACAACTTCTAATAGCCTGCATGCAAACAAATTCCCGTAATTTGGCTCTATGATACATAAATGCCAATTCATCCAGTAAAAATAAGTTTCATGATAAGAACAGTCATAACAAGATTTTTTTTTGCATTAGTATATATATGACCATAGACCCCCTATAAAGTCCACTTCCGAAAACCTACTAAATCTTTTAAAAATATAATTTTCTAGTTGAAATTAATTATTTATTGCTCCCATATGGGGACCGCTTCCAAAGGAACACATTAACCAACGTAAATATCTTATATCTTATATATCAGCTTTAAAGGTCAGTTCATAATTGGCCATAGCTCGCATACAAGGTACACTTATCAGAATAATATTCTAAAATAAAGAGTTATTAAGATGAAATTCACCATAAGACTTAAAAGTCAAATAATTTATAACGATCTTCATATAACATGTTATTATGTCAAAAACTTTTAACATTTTATAAAAGTGTTGTTGATCGACAACAAAATATTTTGAAAAAATCGGGAAATATTTAGAGATCCGCTATTAGCCAAAAGCCACTAGCCATTGGCTACGATAGTTAAAAATTAAATTTTCGATGAAAATATCTCGTAAACTATAGACAGGTCAAAATTGTTTTTAGTAATCGACTAGTAGATTTTAATATTTAGTATAATCTTTGAAATCGCATCACAAAGATAGAATTGGGATCCTTTTCAAGTTCTCCTTGGTCCCTCCTTGGGGACCGTTGGCGCTGTGGTTGGTTTATGAGTTCCAAATTTAGAATTAAACTTGATAACACTTCCTCTTTAAGCATATGAAATTGTATTGCAATTGGACTAACCGTTAAAAATTACAGATTTATTTTCCCTTTCTTTACAAATTCCCCCACTGTGTGACATAAGATGGTCATGATGGCAAATATGAGATCGGCTACTCGATATGATTTAAGAACAGACAGATTGTTGTCGGTCTATTCATGATATGATAATAATATAATAATAATTTTTGATGATATTCGAGTTTGGCTGACTTTAATGAACTAGCTGGTCAATAGAACTTAATATATAAACGAGTTGGGATGGGTTCACTACTTGATCTGTGAAGCATGGTAGCACAAAATACCAATAGGTTGAACAATAATAAATCTGCTGGTGTCTGTGATAATGACACACTGTCTCAATGTTCGGTATTCGCAGCCACTAGGAAGACAATAATTTCTACTGGAGCAGCAGTTATTAAAACGATTAAGAGAAGATTAATACTTCTTATGCCACCGAACCGCTTTTTCTTAACTTGCTTAAAGTTTAAATTAAATAAATAAAATCACCTTTAAATTTCGTTACTTTGTTTTAAATATGTATGTATGTATTTACTTTATAAATATATAATAAATAATTTTAATAAATAAATTGTACTAACTAATTAATAATGTTTATAAAATGACTATGTACTTAAGCTTTAATTTCATTGGCAGCTTCGGACACTTTCTCGGGCTGGGCAGCTTCTGCATGTTCAGCATAGGTTTCTTTAACACTAGTTTCACTTGCAGGCGTTGTGTCAATAATTTCGGTTACTTTATCATTTGATTCAGATGATGATTCCGTTACGGTTTCTTTCTCAGTCTCAGCTGAAATTGTGATGTCTTCAGTTTCAGTTTCAGTCTCATCCTCATCGTCATCATCACCAATGACTTGTTCAATGGCTTGTTGCAGGAAATGTTCAAACAATTGGAAATATTGCTGGGCACTGGTGGTTACCTGTTGGGTATTGGACAGCTCAGTGACTTTCTTGATGGCATCACGGATCATTATTAAAACAGAGGTATTAGAGGATTCTGAGCCGGTAGCAGCAGGAGCAGCGGCAGCAGGTTCACTGTTTGAGTTAGATTCTTCAGTAGGTTGTTTTTCTGTATGTTCGGAGTTTTCGGAGGGTTTAGACTCTTCCTCAATTTCATTATGGCTAACAGCCTCAGAAACATCACGTCTTAGTCTGCGTCCATAAAAATCATCATCATCATCTGCCTCAGTTACATCATCTTCGTCGTCTTCATCACTACCCTCTTGTGAGTCAGCGACCGATTGCTCATAGGCCTGTTGATGTCTAATGGCATTCTGGTGTTGTACCTCGGCATCGTCCTCTTCATCAGCCTCATCGGAATCTTCACCTGAATCATCTTCGGCATAGGCTTGTCGGGCACTCCTCACATTTGTCTCTACACCCTCATACTCCAATTTATGTGCTACTGCATCCGTGTTCTTGTCGGCTGGTCCTCTCAAAGAAGCCGCCTCCAAAGAACCGGCAATACAGATGACGGCACACAATACTAGGACAAATTTGCAACTCATTTTTTTTTTGTTGGTGGCGATTTGTTGGCAGTAGCTAATTCCTTCTTTTTACTCTCACAGTTTAAATGATTTAACTGAGCATATACATTGATATGTTTTGGCCTTTTATAGGTTTTTGTGTCTTTCTTTTAAGCCAAAAAAAAAAAAATATTAAACAAACAAACAATAAAATTATGCACTGAAGAAAACAACCGCTGAAGTAAACAACAACAGATGATGATGTTGATAATGAAGATGGAGAAAAAATATATATATAAAAATGAAAGTAAAAACAATTTCTTATGGATCTTTGACGCTTTTACCGCAATAATGAAACTACAAATACAAAAACACTAACAAAACAAAAATCCATATTGATATTTGTATTTTTTTTGGGGAGTTGTGTATTTTTTATTGTTATTAACACCAACGTCATCATCATCTCTATCAGTATCGTTGGCTTGATTATTGCAAGACATCATTGTTATGAAGGTTTATATTGATATTTTTTCTGATTTTGTTTACTCTCTTCTTGGTATTTAGCTAAAATATTCAGAAATTTTCAAAAAACACTCTCATTTCTTTAATTTTAATTCAGCAATAGCTAAAAAGTAAAACAACAATCATAAATAAGTTTTAAGTTTTTTTTTGTTAAGAAAGAAAGCTTCATTAAGTCAATATATTCTCTGTGAATTAGTGACAATATATTGCTTTCGGTTACTTTTGTTGTAATTTTGGTTTGAAATTCCATTTGTAATATGTATTCAAATTAAAACTTGTTTTAATTATAGATTAATTATAGATTCGTTCGTATTCCAGAGTACAAATTTTTACAGAACAAGAATTTTTATAGTCCCAGGATTTTGAGATACAAGAAAAGCCATGTTTATCAGACTGAATTTTGCATTGGATTGCAGATCCATCAAAATAATTCTATAAAGACTAGGAAATTTAATTGGGTCAAAGCTATTTATATTCCATTGAAGAAACAATAGGATGTGAGCATTCATTGGTTCTGCTTATTATCAATTAAAAGAGTTGATAACAGGTTTTTGCGCAAATGTCTTGACTCGGTAAATCCCTATTCTTAAATTTATTCAAGTGGAAATTTTAGTTACTTTAGTTATTTAGTTTAACTTTATTTAGGATGATCACCAAAATCTAACAGATCCATTATACACGTCGATCGTGGTGAGGTATGCTAGAAAACGTCTTAGTGCATCCCATAGTTTGAACTATTTCGGCTTCGCAATGGATTTATTTCAGAATTTATGCATTCTATAGGGTGATTCAAGTAGAGATACTTTTTTCAATAGCCTTTTCTTGACAGATCACGTCTGAACAACGTTTACAAATCGTTCAACTTTTTTACGAAAATTCACGTTCTGTGAGGAATGTTTTCAACGTTTTCGAGACAAATTTTGTTCAGCGATGATGCCCATTTCTGGCTCAATGGGTATGTAAACAAACAAAATTGCCGCATTTGGGACGAAGAGCAACCTGAAGAGATTCAAGTACTGCCGTTTCATCCAGAAAATTAATTAATGGTCCCACCAATAAAGAATGTCAATTTGCATCTAATGTTTATAGGACATGAGCTATATACTTTTCATCACTGACATTAGCAATATTTAAGATCCTCAAATAGATTCTAAGTTGCAGTATGCAGCATTTTAACCATTAATTTTGAATACATTTACAACTTCTCGTTTAATACACAATATTTGGGACGTTACGAACTCCTCACCACCTACAGTTAGTTGGACGTAGTAGGCAGCAAAAGCTGACTTGGTAACTTAAGTTTTGCTTCCTCTACGTTTTATTTTAGCAATATTTTAATATTACCAGAGTCTAGGAGAGTGCCCTCGTTCATTGATTTTTACAAAATTGAACTAAGTGTCTGGTGGATCAAGCTATCTAGCAATCTTGTCGATTAACATGTTTTCTGCATGAGGTGTATCTAAGTCATAGCTTACATGTTCTAATCTTTGGTTACATCACAAAATAAAGATAATTGCTGGAATGCTAAGATAACCTCATTTGAGATTAAGCGGTTGATATTACCTTTTAAGAAAAATGTCCCTTCTTTGAAACATGACGAAGAGATTTTATATACGCCATG
Source organism: Bellardia pandia (assembly GCA_916048285.2). Taxonomy (NCBI): domain Eukaryota; kingdom Metazoa; phylum Arthropoda; class Insecta; order Diptera; family Calliphoridae; genus Bellardia; species Bellardia pandia. Next base: position 90,729,577 of record OU696531.1, on the reverse strand, counting down.
CTATTTGCTAGAACAAGGTAAGATTTGAGACCAAACCTCTGGTACTGCGTAATTCCCCGTACATTGAGCTTAAGGGGTTTGCTAAAATTGTATCCTACCATAGTTTTTGTTTCATTTGTAGCTCACTTAATAGCTTGCGCATAAGTCTAATGAAGCCTAGTTTCTTGAAGAGTTCCACATTCGGCCTACCGCAGTTTTGAAATTTCCACAACTGTCAATCCCTGCAATAAAAGACAGGTTATATAGTGCTCCTAAATTGGAACCATATTGATTTAAGTAATGAAAAATTGTAGAAATCATATTCATAGTTTCAGTTTTTAGTCTTCCAAAATGCGAAGTAGACACTTAAGAACTTAAAATAAAAAATGGGGGAGATTAGAGGCATTTTAGTTTCATGTTTGTAAATTCGATTTAATAGGTAAAAGGCCCAAACAACCCAAATTTTCCAAGTATTTGTTGAGAATTTCTGGCTCTATATCAAAAATAAATTATCCAAACATATATCTAACAAAGTCGAAACGTAGTACCAAGGCTCCCTATTAATATCATCAAGATGGCTGGCTTCTATTTATTACTGAATTTAGTTCCCAAATTATCTCGATTATTTTTTACTGTTTATTTTTACACCACTAAATTTCAAAATCATCTGCTCTGGTAAAAACAAAAATTAAATTAGGCTTTTACTTGATTTTAATATGATAATTTTTAATATAAATATTGTGTTATAGTTTGTGTTTATATTTATTTTTCTTTCTTTCTTTCTGCAATCTACATAAACGATTTCAATTGTTAAGCCATTTTTAGGTTGACTCTTTTTATACAACCACCACCACCAAAAGTAGTGAATGAAGGTATATATACGTTTGTCATTTCGTGTGAAACATTGATAATATTCATCTGATAACAAACAAGTATATATATTCTTTATACTGTAATGAAAATAGTAAAAATCGGTTCATGATTTCTCATAGCTCCCATACAAAATTTTTCCCGAAATATTGGTAAATGTTTTATAAATGTCTTTAAAATTACAATAAAAATATACAATTCAGCAAAAAATAGTTAAATATAAAAATAAATCACAAAACAATATTTGGGTTGGTTCGGTCCATGTTCGACCATAACCCCCATTTAAAGCCCTCTTTCGAAAATCACTACAATACTCATAAATCTCATATAAATAACGGTAGCGGTGCATAATTTTTCACAGATCATGTACGTATATAAATATGAAAAAATCAAACTGTTGACCATATTCTCCACATAAGGTCCACTTCCAAAAATTACTTAAATATAACATAAAATTCTCTGCAACGAATTTTATAAAGATCGGTTCATAATAGGTTATAGCTCTCTTTTGAGGAATACATTCGAAAATATCATTAACCTACATAAACATTCATATCGAACCGAAATTTTACACAGTAAGTATGTACAAATTATACTATCGGCTCTTGTGAAAATTAGTGTCTCATTGGCCTACAACGTCCACTTTCGAGAATAACCACAGAGCATACAGAGGAGACAATTTTGAAGTTACAAAAAGCCGAATTCAGTTTTCTACGGCTTTTTGACATCTAATTTATTGCAAAATAAAATAACCAGTATAATTATTGTTACCGATATAAAATGTCTCAAAATTAGTTTCAAGTATTCATAGATCACATTACTGGTATTGGGTGGTAGGTATATAAGATACGGCACAGACGAATATAAACTCTTACATGTTTTATTTTTTTTTACTACGTTTTTATTTATCTTGTCTTTGTTTTTTAGTTTTATTTATTTCTTTACAAAACTTTGGTTTTCATAGAAAAAAGGCCATAACAAAGGTAACACTTCATTTGAAATTAATTAAATGTAACGAATTGTTATATAATACCTATACATAGTTTTCCAAATAGATTTTAAAAAAACTTGCCCACACAATAACAAAAAAAAAAAAACAGCATGAGCGACAACAAATAAAACATTGTTGGTATAAATCAAATAATAACTTATTTCAATCCAATGATTGTTATCAAAGTCTTCAGTGATCTTTGTTAACGATAATGACTTAGTTAGCAACAATATATATGTATTGTATATTTGTTTAGTTGTATGTTTGTAATATATATAATTTTTTCTTTCTTAATTTTTAATACCGGTTTTAAGTTGAATTTTTCAATCTATGTTCAGATTTTATAATTTCCCTCTTTAAGCAGAAGATGTTTGTTATTTATAATAGTGATCATGATGACTGATTATGTAGAAGAAAAAGTGTTACTTTACGCACTTTACCGTTAATAAAAGTGTGTTTAGTTCATTATATTTTTTGCGTAATATGGATTTTTAATAAGTTTTAGATATTGGAGAGAAGGAGGGCAATAGCCGGAGATTGTGTGGGCTTTTAATACATATTGATCAGCTGCTTAATAAATACCGTTTAAATAAAGTTTATTTATTAAAATTTAGTGTGTGGACGCCATATTGGATTTGTGCTGATATTTGTAACGCCCAAAAATATTAGTCCAACTCCCATCTTAAAGTATACCGATCACTTTCGGAGTCGATTTAACGATATTCGTCCTTCTGTCCATCTGGTTGGCTGTCTATGCTAATTTGTTCGCAAAGTACAGATCGTAATTTTTAAGATATTTCCATAAACATTGGTACATGATGTTTTTCCGGCTCAAGGACGCTTGGGATTGAAATTGTTTGAAATCGGTTCAAAAAAAATGTCCTCCCGAGGTATATAGAGGTATGTATATCGATCAAAAATGTTTGACTTATGCACATGTCCAAAGAAATTTTGCCACAAATATTTTACACATGAACCCTAATCATATCTACAAGAATTGTGCAGATCAGTCCATAATTGTCCATAGCTCCCATATAAAGCTTTAAAATCTTGGTACCGAAATAATATTCAACACAATTATTTTTCATATACATATACACAAATTATTTAATGATGATAATAAGTTTCATATATACAGAAATCATGACACCTAATTCTATTCGACCGAATAGACCACGTCCAGTACATTGTGAAGACGTGGAATCATCGGTCCATATTTCTTTAAAATTGATGCCGGTGCGAACGTAACCGTCAATGGAGACCGTTATCGTGCCATGATAACCTACTAGTTGATGCCTGAAATTGTAGGTCGTGATCTCGGTGACATATGGTTTCAGCAAGACGGCGCCACTTCCCACACATCGCATAAATCAATGGATTTATTGAGAGAACACTTCGGTGAGCACATAATTTCACGGTGTGATATCACACCGTTAGACTTTTTCCTGTGGGGATATGTAAAGTCTAAAGTTTGTGCGACGTAGCAACGGCCAACATTTGATAGACACAATCTTCAAAAAATAAATGCTAAAGAATATTCTTTCAAATGATAATAAACATTCCCTATTCAATTTGAATTTTCTGTGTTTTTTTTTTTCTTTAAAAAAGTAGGGAACCTCGAAATGGATTATGCTTTATAATAATTTTTATCACAACAAATAATAAATTTAGCCTAAGAAGTAATTTCATTTAAAATTTTAATTATAATTTTTGTTTTTATATTTTTGCTTCCAAATAATTGTGTATTTCAATAATTGATTGAAATTTTAAAACAAGACTGTGGTACTTAATAATTTATTAGCGCAATTCACAATCTTGTGTAGATGGTATTGCATCATTGCATTTGCAAGACGATTTAGCATAATTGTGCTCTACACTAACAAAATTTGCTGTGTAAATATACCATTTGCACAATATTGTGAATTGCGTTAGTAAATATTAAAATTTCACATCCAACGTGTAACTCATAAACAAAAGCATAATTGTGCTCTACACTAACAAAATTTGCTGTGTAAATATACCATTTGCACAATATTGTGAATTGCGTTAGTAAATATTAAAATTTCACATCCAACGTGTAACTCATAAACAAAATCTCTTGTATTCATTGTTTATGACAAACAATATTTATTATCCACTTCTCATTAGCGCAATTCACAATCTTGTGCATTTGAGATTGAAAATATACATATGCAATTGCAATTATACATATGCTACCAACTGTGAATGAACTTTTCAACTTTTATTTTGCACTACTTATAATACAAAATTAACAGCTGATTTTATCAATCAAACAAATTCTTGGATCAAATTCGAAAGCTCTTTATTAACTAGTCAGAGAATAGTTTGTTTACAAGAAACCGACTATTGGACTGTCTATTCGTAGCTAATATGTGAGTTAACTGGGAAGGGGAAACAGACATTTAAAGCTTTTGGTCTTTGTAGTTGGTGTCGGGATTGTTCGGGCAATAGAAGATGTCTGTTAGATAAGTTAGTAAAATAATTGATTTAAAATAAACTGGAATATAATTTCCAAGCTTTGAGTAATTTGGACCAGCTGTCTTACAGTAGTTTTGTAATCTATCCACGGTCATGTAGGACCTGCACATTTTAAAGCAGTGATGTTCAGCCCATACAACAATTGTTTGAAAAATTTACACACATTTGTTATGCTCTTTTAAAAACATTCATTCACTCGTCGTTCAGCAAGCGATGAGAACACATGCGACGGGCTATCGTCATTTTTTTCAGAAATTTGTTAAGCATTGTTGTTGCTTCTTGTTGATCGAAGCACAGCAAACACACGCTATTCAATTACAATTGAAAACGAAAAATAAAAAACTGGTTTAGATAGACTTATATTTGTTTTTTATCAAAATAACTGTTCTAAAATTGGTCTCGATATTGATAATTGTTATTTACGGTCCCTGATATTGTTTCATAAGCTGTTTACATTTGGAAAAAATTCTTTACTTTTTTCTGATTTTAAGCGTTTGACAATATGTTTGCTGTGCAAAATCTCCCACAAATACATCTACATTTTATTTTTGAACATCACTGTTTTAAAGTAATTAATCCAGTAGCTAATTATGTAAACATTGCAAACTCACCCAGAACTACTGGGGTATTATTATTATTTGTCATTTTATTAACCCCCTGGCCCACGATGTCGAACGATAACGTTCGCTTAGATAAGACTTAAGACACAAACTTGATTGTGGAATAAACAAACTTGATTGAGTAAAAAATAGATACGATAAAAAGTTTGTGTCTTAAGTCTTATCTAAGCGAACGTTATCGTTCGACATCGTGGGCCATGGGGTAAATCTATTGTCTCCCTACTGCGTTCATTTACTACACTAACTTTGTTAAACTACAGGTATTTCAATAAAATTTATAGTTTAAAAAAATTTGAAAGTAATAAAAATGTTTTTAGCTGCAATAAAATTAATTTCACTTTTTATCAAAAAAAAAATTAATTAAAATGATGTTAATTTGCAGATAGACTTAATTAATTGAAACAAAATATTAATGAAAGAAAATAAATAAAAATCTAATTTTATAAAATTTTCTATAAATTAAGAAAACTTAAAATTTGACCAGACAGTTGAGAAAAATAAAATGAAGTTGACAGTTGTGGTAGCGCTGTGTTTAGGTAAGTTGTAAAGAAGTACATAAATAAATAAATAAATAAATTACATATATGTATATAATTTCAGTTTTATGTTTAAACTATAAACTGGGTCGTAGTCAACCTTTAAAACGAATAGAATCTATAAATAGGAATTTTGTAGCCCATAGTGATAAAATTCAAGCACGCCAAGCCTATCCCGCCGAGGATTACTATTACGATGAGGAAGAAGACGAAGAGGAGGAAGATGAACTGCAGGAGTCATTATATGAACAAAACTATGGTGACAGTGCTGGTAGCCAGGGTGAGGGTTATGTTGGACAAGAATCCGAAGAGGAAGACGATAACGAAGAAGACGAGGCTGATGAGGAGTCAGAGGCTTATGATGAAGAACGTTTTATGGAAAATAATGCTTTTCTAACGAAAATATTCGATATATTATAAATAGATACATATGCACGTAGTTTAATAAGTATTTACCATAATTATTTATTCAATACTTAGTTACCTAATTTTATGTTAAATTAAATTATTAATAAATTATTTTTAGCAACTAGAATTAGCATTCTAGTTTTCTTCATTTTTATATTCAAACTCCTCAACTTGATGGTTATTGTTGCGGGCATAGATTTTTTTTACGGATATTGCTGCGATGACGATTTGTTTGTCTGATTGTTGGTTCACTGTAGTCCATGACTTTGTTGAAAATAGAGGTGGGCTTAATTATAGAAGCGCCGGCAGGAGTTTTCAAATTATCGGCAACAAGGGGAATTTTTTGGCCACCTATTGCCACAGAAATGGGTAGAGCTGAGTGTGTGTTTATCACTATGGGTACGGTGATGTAAATGGGCGTGTAAGCTTGCACTGGACGTGGCTTGATTTCGTCGACCTAACAAAAAAGTCATAATGTATTAAAAGCTTTGAAAAAATATAATTTTAAAGAGAGACATTTACATAATTAAAGAAATAAAATCTTCTGCTACTTAAAGGCTACTCTTCAGCATCCAGAGAGTTCTTAAACACCTAAGCAGATGTATGGCTCTCAGACAGCGATGCCAACTTAGCCCTTTTTGGGCTAGATTTAGCCCGATTTTAGTCACTCAAAATGCGAAAAAGCCCGAAAAAAAGAAAATTTGATGTGGCTTTATATGGATTTTTTTCCATTTAGCCCTTTTCTCAAAAATGTTTACGCGTTTTGAGTCTCAAAAGTTGGCATTACTGCTCTCAGAAGTTCTTTCACCCTCTCTCATTTTTTAATTACTTGCTCTTCTTTCTACTTACATTTTTCTTAACATCTAAACTCTTCAAGAAATTCCATGGCATGGCACCGTCCTTATTGATTTGATTATACTCCTCATCCGTCAAGTCGGGCATGCGATCTTCGAGTAAGGAAAAGTCATCTGCAAAATCTTTCCACACTTCAGATTGCCGTTGGATTTCTTGAGGTGCAACATCCTGTGGAGAATCTTTAAATTTGAGATTATCTTCGTTTATTATCTGCAATTTTATATCATATTTATTTTTAAGTGTATCATCGGTTGAATTTATAACGTCTACATTTCTAGCAGATTCTATATAGTCAATTTGCTGTTGCTGGGTGGTTTCTGCTGTATCAACTTTAAGGGTGGTGGTTTCTAAGTTTTCTGTTGTAATCATTAGGTCTTGTTGTGTTTTAGTTTCCTCAGACGTTGTCATGTTTTCTAGAACTTCTATTTTACTGGATTCTGAATTTGTGGGCATTGTGAGACAGACAAAGCCAAAGCTAAGCAATATTAGCACTGAAATGAAATATATTTTAGATTAATAATGGTTCGTTATGAGGCACTTTTAAATATTTAAATATGATTTGTAATTATTCAGCTATGTCACAGAATTTAATTCCGTTCGGAAGTGGAATTGAGGCCGTTTTTTGCTTTTAGAGAAAAAAGTAAAACAAAGAATTTTTTCGAAATCAAATCTAGAAATTCTTAAAATTACAATTCCACATAGCAAATTAAAAGTCGTTTCATTCCGAAAATATTTTTGCATTTGCTTTTTCTATACAAGCAAAAAACGGAATCAATTCCACTTCCGAACGGAATTAAATTCTGTGACATGGCTGATAATAACATAGAAATTAAATATAATTAATATCATGGAAAAAGTCCCTGAACCTCTTAACAAACCGAAAATTATAAAGAGTTGGAATTAGAAATCCGAAATTTTTAAAATTTAATATTTCCTTATGAATGGTACTGTATAACTTTAAAATGTGATATTCATAACTGATGGTATATTTGTTGAAAAAAAGCAGGAATTGGATTCCATATGAATTGAAGTCTCGAACATGATAGATGAACTTGCAACGAAGCATAACTTGCGATGAAATGAATTAGGATAACCTGAAGCTTAAGAGATCGTATGTAAAGCCCGGCAAACCTGTGGAATCGAAACTAAAGCCAAATGTCCATGGCGCTCTTTTGAGCTCAAGAACGAATCAAGTAAACTTTGGATGCCCGGTATTGAAGGTGTTCTTCGGTAGGGCTGGGTCTACACTATAAGGCGGGTGAAGCAAAACTTTCCAGCCACTTCTTTGTAAATAGCTTTAATAAGTAGTTGTGGTCGAGCATTGTCATGATGGAATATAACGCCTTCATATCTGGTCGTATATTCTGGGCAGAAGCCAATGCTCGTTTCAATTGCAGTGCAAGCGGTACAGGTTTCATGTGACGGTGAGGCCAGATTTTAGCAGCTCATATTTTGGACCAAATACAGACCATTTCCTTAGCGGCATGTGTAGTTGGCTGGACCTCATATACGATTCTTAGGCTTTGGGTTATCGTAAGGGATCGATTTTTTATCACAAGTAATGGTTCTTATGCAAACATTATTTCTTTTTATAGTTTTTAAGCAGCATTTCGAACATGAAAGCTCATCTTTCAAGGTTTCTTGGCTTCAATTCATATGCTTTGCAATTTCCTTTAATTTTGGATGAATCCAGTGGCTCGCAAACGTTTAACAAACTCTTGTTGGGGTAATGCCTGGAATTCTTGAAGAACAGACGGACGGATATGGCTAGATCGTTTTAGAATCTTATAACGACGCAGAATATATAGACTTTTTAGTTCTACGACCATTATTTCGATGTGTTACAAGCAGAATGACAAACGTAATATACCAATCATCTTTTTGGTGGTGGGTATAAAAATATGTAAAGTAAATGTAGTAAGTTTTTTTATAGAATATAATTCAATTAATTCTAGTTATTAAGTCCCCGTTTACACAGGGAAACATTTTGTTTGATAAAGAGGGACGGGTGGGGAAGAGAATATGAAATTTGTTCTCGAATACACGCTTTGTGCTTTCATTCTTATTGTGTACATTAGCAAATCAAATATAGTAGAAATTAGAAAAAACAACACTGCAATTAGACAAATGTAAAAAAAAAAACAAAATAAACTGGAATGTTTCCGACAACAATGTTTCCCTGTATGACCGCGAAGGAAAATACAAAAGAGAATTCCAGATGTTTCCCTTCCAAATATTTCCCTGTGTAAACAGAGACTTAAGAAATCTTTTTTCGAAGTTTATTCAATATTTAGTTTTTAAATAAAATAGTCCGTATGTACTGAATTATTGATGCCTTTACTGTAATAAATCATTGATCTTCTGGCCATACAGAAGTCGTTGGCAATAAGCGTAGCAAGTCGGAGCAGGCGTCGGGTGGATTTCATACATGGGAATAGTTATAGCGTGGAGGACAAAATGATGGATTATTTTAAATAATAGACAAATGTTTACAGATTTACTATCCCTGGCCAAAGATTTTGACTGTAACGTCTAGTAAAAGATTGTTTTAGGAAAAGGTTGCCCCTTGAATTGCTTCAGAAATTGAACTGGTTTGCTCTTAAATGTTAAAGTTTTTATAAAATGGAATATTTTAAGCGGCTATTTTAAAATTCCATTGGATTTTTTTTTATAATTTTATATACGAGTATGTATATTAATTTTTTTTATATATTTAATTATTTCACTTTAAGAAACCATTGACTAGGTTTGGTAATTTTTTTAAACACTTAAGAATCATTTTTTGCACTACAATTTCACATTCATAGCAAGACATACCACTCTTATTTTCTTCATAAGAGTAAAGAAATAAAAAAACTTTTAATTTACTTAAACCAATCAATAAGTGAAATACCTATTCCGTATATTTGTGTCATTTTTACCAAAAATTTAATACTGAAGAAAGTTTTCGTTTCGATCTAATATTTATAGATTCATCTCTATAAAGAAATTTACTTTCAATTTCAGTTGCTGTTAAAAGCAGCAAACATTTTTTCTTTGAAACAACATTTGCTATTGATTATGCTAAATTAAAAAATTTTTTGTTTAATAAATTGTTTATGCATAATCTGGATGCTATTTATTTCGTATTTGTTTATGAAAAAATTACGTCATCGTTGTTGTTTTAAAATTTTCAATATTTAATGAATTAACTTCAATAAAACAAAATTTATTTTTGCTGGGGTATTTGGTAAAGCGTGTTTAAAATCCCAAAGATATTAAATAATGGCTTGAGTTGGAACAAAAAAGAGGTCATTGAACTGCTGACAAAGTTAAAAATAAAAGCTAATGATATAAAATAAATAATAATTTCTCCTTAAAAAATAACTATTAATTTATTAAGTATTAGTAGTATTGGTTTTTTGAAAAATCTTTTTAAAAGCTATGCAAAAATTATGCAGATTTGAAAATAAAATGATTTTGCTTTGCGACTCTAAAGCTGCGATGTAAAAACTCGATTTGTACCCAAAACAAATTTAAAATATTTTAAAGATTTTTGGATTTTGGGATTTAACTTTTTTAATAAAGAATCGGTCAAATCGGTTTGTGTAATTAAAAAATCCATTTTTTTTTATTAAAAACAGTTTTTTGTGAAAAATAATTTTGAGTCTAAATCATTTGGTTGTGTTTTTATTTAAGTTTCACCAAGTGCCCAATTTAAAATTTTAAATTAAATTAATTAATTTAAAAACGTTCCAAAAAATATTCGATGAACATTTCGGTGCTTGTGCACTTAAGTAGACTTGTGAAGTTTTTCATCCACGTTGAAAAATCTTGTTCCGCAACCTAGACAAAAGTAAATTGACACAAAACTATTTCCTGGACGAGATTTATTTAGTTCTAAAATTATTTTGAACAGGTTTTGCTTTACTCTAGTTTTGAAAGTAACAGGCATTAATTAATGCCTGTTTAATTTCTTTGAGGCAACCTTTTTAACGGTTTAGTTAAGACACACACCAATGAAACATACCAACAGTTAACGGCAAAACACTAGTGACATCTGTTTGTGAGTTACATTTGGCAAATTAACAATACATTTTAAATAGATTTGTTTTTGGTTTTAAACATTGTGTTTGAAAACTATTTTCCTCTTACATGTAGGATAGGATATGACAGGAAGGGTTGTGCACTATGTGCACTTCCACTCGAAGACCATGTGGTCCATTGTGATTTCCTCTTATATGTAACTATACAATGAAATGAAATTAATGTGATAAGAACACTTAAATTTATATTACACTAGAGCCCCAATTTGCGTCTATCCTATTTGCGCCGTTTCGATTTGCGTCGCCTTTATAAATGTGGTTTAATCCGCTTTGCGTCGCACACTGTGGCCGTGTAGTGCATTTAATGGCCTTAAATCAAGGAGGTTTCGGAGCTTCATGAAATTTTGCACACATTTATGTTAAATTTTTTAAGAATTTTAATTTTTTTTTTTTTTTAATACGCCCACTTTTACGCCCACCTCCCATACAACTTAAATAGAAAATGTGGCATAACTTCCATGATTTTAAATATATCAACTCAATTTTCATAAAACGTTAATATTATAATTGTAGAATGAGCTCCTGAAAATATGAACTTAATCCGCCCACTTTTACGCCCACCTCCCATACAAATGGTATTTCAAAAATGCCATATCTTCTGTAAATTTGTAACTAGAATGTTTATTTTTCGCAAAAATGCATATAACATCTATTAAATGCTGTTTTGAAAATATGAAGAATATCCTCTTCTTCATCCACTGTATCATCCACTACTTCATCAGTCAACGTATAAGAATGTGTTAGCCATTCTTCATTGTCATTAAAAAATCTTGATGAAGTACGCTTACACTTGTTCCACTTCTTTAAAAATTGAGGCATAAATGATTTTTCTCAGACACTATTTTATAATTCACGAAAACTACACCAATTATAAGATCAATATCTTTTTTACATTGAAAAACATTTTCCGAAAGCATGCTGAAAGATATTTTTGACTTTTCCATTGTTTATTAAATAAATTTGCTTTAATTGCTTAATAAACACTCACTTATCACTATACCACTCCCAAATATAGTTGGGGTATTCACAAGGTGTGCTATCATGTTATATTGTCATAATGTTCTAACATTTTACAATGGTTTAAAAATATTGTTGTTGCTTTGTAAACAAAAAGTGTCTAAAATGAATAGAACTTTGCTTGCTATGTTTATTGTGCTGTCGTAATTAAAAATTTTTTGTTTATTTACTTGAGTTTGCCATCACAACATCTAAAATGTATTTTTCGCACAAACTGGCTATTATTTTAGTTTTTTCACTTATTTTTGGCATTGTGGAAAACAATATTAATTTTTATATTTATTTTAAATCAGCTGATTTTAATTCAAAATAGCACACTGAATTATGAGGGGTTGTTCACAGCAGTCGTATTTTTTCATGTTATTATTTTAAGACATATGACTTTATGACACCTTCTGAATCCCCCAAGTATGTATAATGTAAAGAAAGTTTATAACGGATAACGGAGTTAATTTTTAAGAGAAAAAATGCGATCAATGTTAAGTTATTGATAATATATGTAAAGCTCTTCATTTAATGTGGAGTAAGTTCACATTTAGATTTTAGTTTAGTCTACGTAAACAATGTACCGATATTGCTTTGATAAACACTTTTGTGTACATTTGTTTCTGTAATCGGGACTCAAATTTAGGTTTTTTCTATATAGTACACATGCAATGCAATTTTCGTATTTCTCGATCCCAAATTGGCACCGGCTACGTGTACGAGTAGCAAAGAAAGAAAGAATGTGCATTTGTTTTTGCACGCGTAAAATAACGCATATTTTTTACTGTAATTTTTTGGTTTTTCATTGTTTTTTCGGCGGCGGGCAAATTGGGGCAGGTTTTTTTTTTTAGTCTGTTAGCTGAGACTCTCAGCTTTAATTTGGTATATGACTCCATGTGTCGCACTGCTTCGCACACAACTAAAAGTCTAAAAGAAAATCAAAAATGTTTATTTTTTTGGCTCAAAATATATTGTCAAAGGAAATTTTTTTTTTAAATTTTTAAAATTTTTTTTTTTTAATTTACATAATGCTTAATGTCTATTTTAAGTGAAAAAATACTTATAAGGTACATTCGGTGTATAGTTTATAAGTAATAAGCTTTTGAATATAACATAGAAAACTATCACATTTGAGACTTGTTCACATACTTCAACTTTGCGCTGCTCGGGACAGAAAACCAATGGAGGTATTTGCATGACATTTTCCACACATGACCTTCAGATAGTTTTTAACCATCTGTGCAAAAATCATCAAAATCGGACAGATTGAAATTGATTTATTGCCGCAGTGGACACAGTGTGCGTCGTTTTGATTCCGATTTGCGTTGGCTTTGAAATTTTGTATCATTCTGCTTTGCGTCGTTTTGCTTCCGATTTGCGTCGCTATATACCATAATTACATGTAAATGTTTTTCTACTTGCGTGTAAAAAGCGAATTCCTATTCGGCTTGCGTCGCGTTTCTCCGGTCCCTATTAATGACGCAAATCGAGACTCTAGTGTATTGTTTTTCGTTTTTTCATAATACAATAGTATATGTATACAGTTTAGTATAGTAGTATAGTTTACTTCCATATCGTTAGTACATCAATCAAAGTTACATGGCTTCGTATAATTTACTGATAGAAAGTACCGGGGTTATGACATTTAGACATAGTTAGGATGCACCTCTTGAGTTTTTGTCAACTTTGAAATTGTTCTGGACTAAATCCGAAAAAGGAGCGATTGTATAGTTTTATCGCTTCATGTGAACACCAACCTGTCCCCAACTACACCAGCTGGAACTATCACCATCCGCTCCTATACACCAGGTCCCTTAACGTCGTTAATACAACAAACAAAGAAAATCAGAATAATACGGCTTCGTAATAATTACTGATCGCATCTTCAATGATTTTCCGAAAAGTAGCTGCACTCTTAGACGAGCATGACGGCGTCCAAAGTGTCAAGGCTAACGATCCAAAGATCACCTAATATCAGCTTCTTGGTAAATAAAGACAAAAAAACTCTATAAAAAACTTTAAACATCTTCCAGTCTCGAATATACAACCGCATCTTCAATTATCTTTCGAAAGGAAGCTGGACTCCCAAAAGAAAATGATAAGATTCGAAGCACTAAGCATAGGAACCTAGGTACGTGGGAACACTTCATCAGCATGCTGGTTAATGAAGACAAAAAAACTCTAATAACAACAGTATCAAACTTCTTCCAGTCTCGAATACACAACAGTGTTGCAAGCACACAGAGATCATCAATGCACACAACCTATTTACCGCTACTGGCATCGATGATATAATTGCTGATGTTAAAACACTTTGGCGAGTATCAGACAATTATTTGTAACCAATGAAAAAAAGGACACAGAAGCCAGGATATCCCCAGGCTTTTTCCAAAAGCCACAAAACATAATGTCATGTTGAGAAAATAGCTGCGCTTTGGTTATCATTGGAGGAGTCTTCATAGCTTTAACATCATATATTTGGAGTCTTTGCCAAAGTATATCAGAAAGCAGATTTGTGTATAGGTGAAGAACATACGAGAGGTATGAGTTGGAGCCATTAAATCGGAAATGCTATACAAGAGCTTTCAATGACATTCATAGAGATACCGCATGAATATTGTACTTGGAGATCGTCCATATTCGGCACAGAGAACTAAATACCGCGAATAACAAGAGTCAACTGTTCAGCCAACTTAATTTCGATCAATGGATCCATTAGTTCTATAATTTATTGGCTTTGACCTCAATGCAGATCCCTTGGATTAATTTTTTTATATTTTAGCTTTTGAGAAATTATTTTTTATACTTTAATGATGTTTAATTTCTTACAAAACATACCAGTTTTAAATATCATATACAGTGGCTCATAGCTTATTTTATGCAGTGCATTTTTTGTTTTGTTTTCAAAGCTGCACAAAAAGAAATCTTAAACTTAAAAAAAAGAAATTGGTGTCAGAAAAAATGCTATAGTCTAACAAACACAAGGCATTAATTGCAAACATGTACATGTACACAAAAATGCTCGTTTTTTACGTCACAGCTTATTTTATGCAGTCGATTTATACTGTACCGTTAGCTCAATGCAACTTTGTTGGTTTTTGTTTTTTTTATTTTTTACTGCTATCAATATTTTTGTTGAATGGTGAGTCCGGTTGTGTAAAATCAGGTGTCAATTTAAAATAGTTCAAATGAGCCCACGTACAACAATAGATAAAATGGCCTCTCATAACAGAAATGCTTAACATCAAAGCTTCTACAGTCCAAAAAAGCATTAAGCGGGTCTATGACAAGTCCAAGGCTATCAGCTTTACAACTGGCCTCCGAGCACCTGGACAAACAATGTTGCGTTGAAACTATTCGTCGTCTATATTTTTGAATTCGGTCATCTTCGTCGATGAATCTAAGTTTAATATATTCGGTTTCGTATGTTTGGCAGAAACCAAATACAGAACTCAAGAAAAAAATCTAAAGGCAACAGTGAAGCATGGTGGTGGCAGTGTCATGGTTTGGACCTGTATGTCAGCTGCTGGTACTGGGAATTTAAAATTTGTTGAAACAACCATGGACAAGTTTTAGTACCTTCATATTCTGAACGACTACTTGTTGAAAAGCACAAAGAATGATGATTTTATGATTTTGCCAGGATAACGATCCAAAGAACAAAGCGGGCATTTGATGACACCGCCCCCACAGTCGCCAGACCCTAATGTTATCGAAAATGTATGGTTAATTTTAGAAATCAGCATATCACAACAAATATTAAATCGTGTAATTGCCAGTTTTAATTTCAAGTTAAAGAAACCCATACGTAGCTACATAAAATAAGCTGTGACCTGAAAAATATTTATATTAAAATGTAACTTTTTGCAATAAATTCTTTTCATTTGTTAGACTATAACATTTTTTCTTTTAAATGAAAACAATTTCTTTTTTAAATTGCTGTTAGTTTTCTTTTTATGGAGCTTTGAAAACGAAAAATGCACTGTATAAAATAAGCTGTGAGCCACTGT
This sequence comes from Bellardia pandia, assembly GCA_916048285.2. Lineage (NCBI taxonomy): Eukaryota > Metazoa > Arthropoda > Insecta > Diptera > Calliphoridae > Bellardia > Bellardia pandia. Next base: position 90,713,722 of record OU696531.1, on the reverse strand, counting down.
ATTATTGCTTGAATTTAATTTGTTAAATAAATATGTTAAATAAAACAAAAAATACACGTAATCGCACATTTTATATTTATTTATGTACAATTTATTTAACCTACTCATTAATAAACATTTATGCTCTTAATTTTTTTTTTGTTTTTTATTAAAATGTTAAAAAACAGCGAACGTACATTTGTATTCCATCTTTAATATTGACTTAAATGAAGGAAATGGATCAATAAGGAAGTAAGATAAGAAATAAGTTTTGGCTATAGGCGAATTTTAAGAGAGCTTTATAAAGTTGGAAGTTAAAGGTGACTTGTATTCAAATTTAGAAAGTATTTTTGAAAGTGGTTTAAGTAGGAAAATTTAGATGGCTTCTAACTATACATGGATCTAAAGAAACGACAAGAAAATTCATGGATGCTTGTGAGAACTGTTGCGTTACTGCGAATATTTGACCAACAGCCAGATTGTGTCTCAAAAACCCTGCCCTAGTAACTACTCATTTTATTCTATAGCGAAATTATTTGGAGAAAAAAAATTTAATCACACTTTTATTGCATTGAACAGACAGAAGGATAAAAACCAACATTATAATTTTATTTCTTCGTCCGAACTCATTGTGCCACCCTGACTGAACTCCCACAACAACATGTTAAATCAATTCATAATCATATTGACTGAAAGAAAAGTTAAAAGAATAAATTTTTCTTCATAAAAAAATAACTATAAGAAAAGGCTAAAAGCATTGCAGATTATTGAGCAACTATGATTGTATTACAAAAAAAAAAAAAAAAAAAAAGATGATGAAAATAAAGCTGCGAAAAAGTTTAAAATAAAATTCAATATGAAATTCTATGGAATTCATTTCATTTTCTTGCATAAACTTTTGTTTTGCACTCCTCTTATTATAGAACTATATCTACCCTTTATTATCTTTTACCAATTGCAAAACCAGCTGCCGTAGTTGCTGTTTGAAAAAAGAAAACAAAACTAAAATAGAAAGAAAATTCCTACATAATTTTATTTCACGGTGGCAAACACCACGGGCATATTTACTATGGTTTATCATAGCTTGAAAAGCAAAAACCATGAGGAATATGAAGGAACGAGAGAATCCTTTAAAACGGGGTCGGTTTAAAAGAGGCGATTTAAGCGGAGTTTACTTAGTAGTTACTAAGGTTTTGTTAGGTTAGTAAAACTAAGTTTAGTTGGGTGAAACCATATGTATGTTGAGCACTAATTAAGGGGCATATCTCGTTCTGTTGGAACTTGTTCGGTGTGCATCATGACATAAAGCGGTTGTATAGTTTTTCGCCCTGTGCCAATTCCACCCCAATCACCCAACAGTAATACCAACAATTACAACATCCACAACAGCAACAACCACCAGCGCCACTTGATTAGATTCCGGAGACTTGGAATACTGTAGAGTTACAATGTAATAATAAGTGCGGTATCAAAACTATATCTTGGTTTGACATAGTTGGCGGCACCAATTGACGAATGAATCTTTTAAACGATGTTCTAACATGGCTTACGAGTAATTGTGCTTGCTCAGACAATTTACGAATTATCATTTGTCTAAACTCTAGATCTACATAACGATTTCATTGTCTCTGAACGCTGAATGCACACTGGCACGATTTTGGATAATTTATCGGTCACATCTTAAATAATTTCCCAAGAAGCAAAAGGACCCTTAGACAAGCATGATTACGTTGAAATCCTGTCGAGCAGTAGTTTCTCTAGAGCAATAATAATTTCTCTGAACAATGAATTACATCAACCAAATGAAAGCATACTGGAACAATTTTGTATAATTGAACGACCGCAATTTCAATCATGTTCCCAGAACTAAAACGACTCTCGAATAAGCACGATTACTTCGGAAGTACCAACCCTGAAGACACCAACATCAGATTACTAAACGAGAGAAAAATTAAAATATGATAAGAACATTTAAAGAACTGTAACTTGAGTTCAATAAATTAGCAAGTTGTGGACGATAGTTTGGTCTCTACCCAACCAGATGTATAAGGCAATTTAGCTTATGCCTAACACCGTATTCGATTTTGGACAGTGCTGTAATTCGTTTTTCCTCAATTTTATTGAGTCGCAAAGATCCTTGCAGTCTCTGCTCCGAATTAACGCAGCTAACGAACATGCTGGAAAATGGTTTCCTTGGAACACTATATATAGGAGCTAACTAATATTCTTCCAGTTTAACAAAACAATCTACTTACTTAATTTATTTTGAGGTAACAAGAAAAACCTCTTAAATATAAATCATCCAGCACAACAAAGCTTGAAAGTAAAATGAGTTGAGGTCTAACTTGTGGACTAAAGTTCGATCTCTATCCAACTATACCAAAGAAGCAATTGAGCTTGTGCATACCAACAAATTAGGCCCTAGACAGAGTTCGAGTGTAGTTTTCGGCTTATTATTGAGGACATTACAGTCTTGGCAACACCAGAGGATTATCAACGATAGCGAAGACTCTTGAAAATCTTTTTCTCGAAACATACGCGAGAAAACAAAAGTTCTACCAGTTCAACAGAACAATTTAAAGACTTCCTGATAGGAATTCAAGAACAGTATATTCTATTAAAAAAACTCTTAAATAATATTCATGGTTTAACTTAACCAAGTTTAAGCTATTTACTGAACTATAGTTTCAATGAGTTTTACTAAAATTGCCAAAAACTATTGGTTAAAAAAGCTAATAGATAATCATTAGTTAATTTAAACATAATTTTCTACAGAACAAACTACTTATTGTTAAGCATACAAGAACGTGACATTCCATTGGAAAACATGTAAGAGTTTTAATTCGGCTGTGCCGAATCTTATTTACTAACCACCAAATGCTTTTAGTGTGATCTATGAATACTTGAAACTAATTTTTGTTACATTTTAAATCGGTAACGATAATCATCGCCCCATTTTTTTGGTGGTAAAACAAGTACATGTGCTTTCATTCAAAAGTTTAATTAAACTAAATTTAAAGGGTGAAATGAACTATAATTTAAATGATTTCTGCTAAACTTAGTTAAAATTAATAGTTAATTAAGCTAAGTTTAGGTAATCATCATTTAAGATATGTCATACGTTATGTGTATGTGTCCTATTATGGTAAGAATATAGAAAAATGATGTTCTACTAAAAAAAAACTCTGTAATAACATGCAAAGTTTAATTAAACCTAATTAAACCTATTAAATATACAGTAATTCGAATTTAAGAACTTTTTAAGGAAAACTAACAAAAAATACATTTAAATTTTAGATTAAATAAAAGTTAGTTTAATCCTTTTCAATTAAAATCAACTAAACTTAATTTAAATTAAGCTTAATCCGGCTCTCTGAAACCCATCCTGCTAAATAATTTCTTAACCTGTTTAAACAAAGTCAAACATTAAAGAAATCCAATATTGTTTTGCATTTCTCCATCCATCTACCGCATTCATGCCCGCATTTGACTCTTATATTGATTGTGCATCATTCCCCCATTCGTGGCATGTTCTGGCATTGACAGTGTATGCATTTATTGCTTGATTGAGTTGACAAAATGCATTGTGTAGAGTGCTGACAGACGTCAGCCTTTACACAATACAAATAACTATTGAGAAAGTATTGGTTTTGGCAAACGATGAAAATTTATTGTAAAACGGAAAGAATAATGCCGTTAACATCTACCAGCAACGTTCAAACATACATACATATACATATATACATATGTATGTTGAATGTAAATTTCATTTATGTAAAGAATAGTTTCCATACAGACAGAAGATTTACACTCGCACTCAAACATTAAGAGAACGACTGAACGAACATGCTGTTTTGTTGAAAACCACCAAACATCTGTTAAATGTGGTTCCACAAATGTCAAACTTAAATGTGGTACTACAATCAATGAATCAGTTAACAAGTATGTACAATATTGTATGTCTGAACATGTTGTGGAACTGGAACTGGTGACAGTACAAAAAGGAAATGCGATAACATCCATGGTGTTTAAATTAGAGGAATTAGAAGAGGAGGAGCTTCAGCAAGACAAGAAGATGGTAAAATATTTTTGTTAAAACACATTTTCGTAAAATACATACAGTGGCTCACGGCTAATTTTATACAGTGCACCAAAAAGATGGCGTGTATATTAAGTTTGTTATTTCGTAACACATGGAAATATTGATCGTGGAACTAAATAGTCTATATATTCTGGGTCCTTATTAGATTCGAAGACGATCTAGCTCTGTCCGACCGTATGTTGAAGGCACGATAGAGCTTGGAAAAAAGATATAGAACAATGAAATTTTTTCAAAAAATTCTTTGATCCACCGAAATGTGTAGTATTGATAATGGGAAAAATCGGTTCAGTAGGATCCGACTTATATATCAAAGTTTCAGACTACATAGATATTTTTCGCTATTTTCTTCAAATATAATGCAAATAATATCATAAAATTTTGCACATTTTATTTTTATTACAAAAAGACAACTTCTGTTGAAAATGGCAGGAATCGGTTTACGATTTGTCGTAGCACCTATACAAATCTCTTCCCGGAATTTGGTTTCATAGTACATAAATATTTCTAGAGAAGTCGTATTCATATAAAATTCTACAAAAATAATTATCATGCAAAGCGAAATCTGAAAACAATATTATTTATGTTTGCATCAGTCCATATTTTACCATAGCAGTAGAAAATATTTTTTTTTTTTAATGGACATAAAAACAGAGTGGAAATTAGTAAGCTTATTTGAAAAAAAAACATACATTCATACGTATTTACTTTCTTTACTTCCAGCAACAAGAAAATAATTTGCTTTGCTTACAATAATATTAAATTTTTACAGCTAGTGCAGATAAACTTGCGATAAAAATTAGAGAAGAGTGCAATTTTTCGTGCTTCGCAAGTTGATTCAATATGAATCTATTTGATTCGCTCTCAAAATTTTGTATGGTGAAGCAAGTTGTTTCGCATATGATTGGGGTGTTAAGCGTGAATAGAGAGCGAAGCATGTACCGTGGAAACATAGTATTATTAATCTCTATATTTATCTTATAAATATCGGCACCGAAACTTAGAGAATCAACAGGGTTGGCAACACATATTCTGTCATCTGGACATAAAATCAACTTTGATCACGTAAAAATTTTAGACATAGATGGTGTAGTAAGGAAAAGGTACACAATAGAAAGCTTACGTATACAACAAAAAATAGAAAGGACAATGAACAAAAAGGAGGATCCTGAGAATATAAATCAGTGTTGCCATTTTGACGCTTTTCGGGTATTTTATGACGCTTTTTTGGTCACGTTACCCTTTTATTTTTTTCAAATACCCTTTTTAAAAAAAGGGTATTTTTTGATGCTTTTTCTATTTTTTGGTGCAGTTTTGGAAGAAGTCCAAAAAGTATATCTAGCTTTCGAGTCAGCCAATGCGGACAATGTCAAGTTTTAGAGAATTGTATTACCTGATTAAAAGTATTACAAACTTTGATTATCTAGAAGGTAATTTAGATGAAATCGTTAACGAATTTTGTTATCTTGGCTATCATTTCGAAAAGTTTTGCAGAGATTATAAAATAATTGAACAATTTAATATAATTTACAAAATATCACGTACTCGAACTAAGACGTAGACTTCCTTCAAATTTTATATTACTTCAAAAATATCGTTATTTAGTGTTGACAATACTTTTAAAAATAGCGAAGCAGATATTATTGATTTCATACAAAACTTCATTGATGATTCGTCTCTAATAAATAAAATAGAAATTTCCTTAAAGAATCTAACGTTGTAAAAATGGAAAAATATCGAAAGAACTGATGAATTTTGGATTGAAGTCTACAATTTTAAAAATTATTTGGGAGAAAATCCTTTTCATGAACTAGCTGACTTTGTTATTCGTATACTTTCTTTTCCTTACTCAAATGCCGAAGTCGAAAGAACGTTTAGTTTAATGAATTTTTTTAAACCAAAGATCAGAAATCGACTTTCTTTAAACTCAGCCAAAAGTTTGTTGTTGCAATTACAAATTACCTTCAAGTGTTTACTTAAAAACTTTTCTATAAAACTTTATATTTTGTTTTTTATGAATTGTTATTTTATTTTAATTTTTTGTTAACTCCTGGCAACTGAATTGATAATAAAATTAATTATTTATTTAAAAATTTTAACATGCTGTTTGATATTCTAAGTTTCTTGTTTTTTACCCTTTGTTTTATTGCCAATTTTAATCTTTTTTTAGGTGTTATTTGCAAAGCAAAACAACACGATACCAAAATTTTTGTTAATTTTTTTTGGCGCTTTTTACCCTTTTTACCCGTTTTTACTATACACTTGACGCTTTTCTTTATTTCTAAAATGGCAACACTGATATAAATACAAGCTATAGAGTTGCAATATAGGATAGGAAGGGTAGTGCACTAAGTGCACTTCCACTCGGAGACCCTGTGGTCCATTGTGGTTAAATATAATGCAATATAACTGTGATATTAATTTTTAAGTTGTGGTTTTAATATATTTTTTTGTGTTAAATGTTCTTTGTTTTTAGTAAAATTTATCCATATTTAATTTAATGTGAAAATTACTGTTAAATTTGTAAGTTTAAAACGAAAAAATATTTGGTGTAGGTATTTATGTTTTATTAATGTATTATAATTTTTAATTAAATAGACGTAACCCTGATGAAGTCAACAAATAATTGACGAAACGTTGGAAAACATGTAAAGAAAAGTCTTTTATTTACATTAAATAATATAGGCCCAATTAGCTGACTTGATATAATTCAAACATAAAATATTAAAACCAAAAAAACAAACCATTTTTTTAATTTTTTGAAAAAATATAATAAATATTAAAAAATAAATTAAAGTGCGCTATAATAACTTTATATGTACAAATAATTTGTTATGTACGTTTTAGTTAATTTTTAATAAAAAATATTTATTTTATTTTTTTATTTTTTAGATTTTACAAATGGTCCAAAAAAGTACACCTTTTCTTGAAATTTAGTTGCTACAATTTGTAAATCTTATTTATCCTTGATTATCACTAATCAAATCCTTTTATCTAATAATGTCCCATTTAAATGGCAACTCTACTGTATTAACGAAAAATGTTAGTTCTTACGCAGTCATTGCTAAATTCAGTCGTTCTAAGCAGTCGTCCGTCTTTTAAACCATATTATAGTGAAAGTGTTTTAATTAATACAAAATTTATATTATAATTAATAAAATTCTTCTGTATTTCAATAAAATATCTAATAAAAAGTGTAAATTTTAATGTAAAAATAAAGTTTTTATTAAAATTAATCAGTGAAAAGAAAATTCCTCAAAGTAGAATGAAGGCTTGCAATAATTCATGTGTTTTGTGTGCTTGTGTTGTTATTGTTTGCTTTTGCACATCAAAAAGAAGAGTAAAATCTCTCAATATTAAAAGCAGAGTGCGAAATAAAAAATGAACTTCATTTACATAATGAAGTTGTAAGGTTTTGTCTCAAAGAGAAATGTTTTTGTTTGTGTTTTTGTTTTTAGGTGAATGCAATTGAGTAGCAGAGTTACTAATGATCAAGAATGATAAAATTTTATCATTCTTGCTAATGATTATGAATGGTGTAAATAAAACGGTAAACGGTTCGGTCGGTTTAATAAAAAATAATGAATATTTGACATACATACATAAATACATACATACATACATATAAAGTGTGTAAGGTGAGTTGCGTATTAAAAAGTTAAATGTTATTAATTAAATAAAATTACTTCTTATTATTTCTTGGTAAAATACCTATGTATATTAAATTCTGTAGGACTTTTGCTTGGTAATACTTCGAAGCTTACATCTTCTTTTTTATCGACTTTACTTTGAAGATTATAAAATCAGACGCCGATCATAACTAATATTCTACTAATAAAATAATATTCTGTATAATCAGAATATAATTGATAAAAGTTATTGTATTACCAACACTGGAATTTCGGGAGCTATTGAAAAAATGTTACGAAATTGCACATGGTTGGAGCTCAGCTGTTTTTGTGATGATTTACAATTTTTAGGCTTCGTAGGCCGAGTGTGGCCAGTTACATTTAAAAAAATCGGTCATCGCTCATGATGAAATTTTTATAAAAATAACACTTAACTTAAAATATTTTCCTAATACAGTTAAACCTTCATATAACGACCCTCACTAGAACGATGATTTGAACATGATTTGAATTTTTTTTTTATTATTTTAAACTTAATTCTTTAAAGGCACGTACACATATTTGTATATTTATTTTTAAAGGTAATATTATTTTAAATAAAAAGTCATTCTAAATTAACCTCATTATAAAGTTATAGAAGTTCGCAAAATATTTTTAAAACATATCAGGTTTTTATTTTATTTAAAGCAATTTAATTTGTTTTCTAAATAATATTTCTGAGTATTTCAATACCTTTAATTTCATTAAATTTGAATAAACGATAGTAATCCTTATTTTATCTTTTTAAAATGCACCTAAATCTGTCTATTTTATAAGTTTATACCTACTTTACATATTTAACAATGTATGTAAGTATGTATTTTTCGCATGATGTTGTACATGTTAGTGCAGAATTTCAGCGCCTCTGGTGGTGAGTAGGCGCATTAATGTTAAAGCTTGATTTTATAGCCTTTATTTAATTATTTTACTTCGGTGGTGTTTGAATGCGCTAACCAATTAAGCTAAAGCACCCTCAATACGATACTGGCATTGCTTTCCATAAATTTTCTAAAATATCCAGAGACTCAAAAATTGCTTTACTTCATCCATATTAACAGACTTAAAGTAATTAACAATTGCTTGAGGTTGAGAAGTTCATCAGTCTTTTCTAAATAAGCTTTAATTATTAATATATTCTATTAAACATTAGTTAGTCCAAATGTCATGTTTGATGCTAACCGTTCATCATATTAAGAAAAATAAACATTTTGTTGTCACGTATTGGATTTATATATTTGGGATTTAGCGTATTCCAATAAAAGATTATTTATTGTTTAATTAAAATTTACTTTATATGAAAAGGAAACTATAGTTTAATTCTGATTAGTTTTATAACTTACAAAAACGAACTGCCTCGAGCAAAAGTTAAAACGAAAAAGGAAGCAAATTCAAAATGGTTCTTATTAGCTTGTGTTAAAAATTTATATGTAAGAGTAATTGAATATTAAGTACTAATCGGTACTTGCTGTAAAAGGGTTGTTTCAGGAATAGGGCGCCACATGTATTTTCTTCAATATTTGCCATTGGAAACACTTTGCGTATTCGGTTTTTCTAACTGTGATAAATCTTCGACGAAACAATTTTTATATTTTTCAATTAAATTTAAAACTTTGAATTTATTCTCTTCATTTAATTCATTTACAACTTTTAAAGACGAAATATTTAACAACTGATTTTGTATGCCACTATTATTAAAAGTGCATTTATTGATTTGAATTTCTTGTTAATTAAGTTTTTCGTTTGAATTTGAAATTGTCAATTCTCCATTTTCTCTAATAATTTTAATGCCTTTATAGATCCAAAAATGTTGTGCAATAATCAGATTTTACAATGTTTTCGACGGCATATATTTAGTATTACATTTCTCTCATTTCCAACCTAACTTTTCCACTATGTCAATTTTTATAGTAGAGCATTCGCTGTCATGATCACAAAAAACCTTAATGCAATGACCATCAATCGTTGCATTTTGCGTTAAACCACAGTTTCTATTAAATGCTTCACGAGATACATTCTTTTATAGTCGTGATCTCTCTTATATATACGTAATTTCTTGCGGCCTCTTGAAAAATGTCCAACTTCTTGACAGTTATAACAGGTAATGTTAGTTTTGGAATTCTGCTGTAAATAACAAGGCGAGTTCTTATCGAATCGAGCAGTATACTATAATTATGATCCAAAAACATTTAACGATTACGGTGTTACAAATGAGACTTAATTTTTTATTTTAAAGAAGTAACACTCAGGTAATTAATATGCCTATATATTAATTAATTAATTGTGTTACTTTCTTTGGAAAGGGATAGGTAGGAGAAGAATAGGTGGTGAAAGTAGAGAAAAGCTTTTCATATGACAACACTGTAATTGCGCGATATGTTTATTAGTAGTACAGCATTGCAGAGCCTCTGGTGGTGAGTAGGCGCATTGATAGAAGCTTGACTTACAGCCATTATTTAATTATTTTACTTCGGTGCTGTGATAAATATTAGTTGTGATAGAATAGAAAAACATCATGATAATTAAAAATCAGAAACTGATGTTGTTTTGAGTGGCAGAGGCTTGAAATCGAACCCAGGCCACAAATACCAACTCATGCTTAATGATCAAATGCGCTAACCAATTATGCTACAGCACCCTCAATATAATTCATATTAAATAAATTTAATGAAGCCTCCCTTTTAAAGTCTTAAATTTACATAACAACTACTCCCTTAAAGCTTTCTATTAAAACATTTTTCTGCAATCCTTAAAAAAAAAAACTTGTCCATAGTCAATAATTAGGAGATAAAATATCTTCCACAATATAAAGTATAAAAGTAATGAAATATGCAAAAAGGAAAAATAGGAATTAAAAATAAAAAGAATATTAACAAAAGCACACGGGCTATTGGTGTATAAAAGGCAAATCATTACAGCAGTTGAACACCCTGAATAAATACAGGAAATACGAGAAACAAAAAAGAAAAACACATTTTCCAAAAGACAATCGAATATGAAGTTAACGACAGACATTACACAGACAAACTGGCAACCAAAAATATATATATTGAAAATAAAGACTGTGTAAAGCAAAAAAATATTGTTGTATTACAGAATAAAATGTAAAGAAAAGGAGCATTCATTTATGCCTGAATAAATACTCATGGAAATAATAATAATACAAAAGGAGAAAAAATTTCTGTAGAAAAAAAAGTTAAACTAAATTGTATAGAATCAATGAAAGAAATAAAGAATTTCCAACTATAGAATTTAAAAAATATGGCCAACGACTAACGAAACACTGCTGTTTCAACATATAGGCAAATTTGCATATTCATATTCATATTTTTTTTGGAGAAAAATATCTAAACTCATTTAGAAAATTCACCAGTCATTCAAGCAAAGCAGTTCAATCTTTAATTGCTAGAAATTTTGTATCTCTACCTCTAGAAATTTGCAACAATGGAGGTTTTTTATATCTTTTAAAGTTCTTTCATTTCGAATATATCGTTTTTTGCAACCTAAAGAACCAGAACAGTATAATAACATTTGGTGTGCCCTGATTTCCAGTTTTTTTATTAAGGTTTGTTTTAAATCGTATTATTTGCTAGTGACTAACAGACTTAATAACAACCTCCTGGTGCTATTTGATTTCTCTTTTCTGTGTTTTCAATGGCACTGAAATGAGCATAACAATTTTCTATAGTTTGTCTCCTCATTTTTCGTTTTTATCTAGATTTGTAATGAGTTATTTCAAGCTTACAAACACACGTTCAATCAGACATACACATTAAATATACAACAAACAGCCCAGTTGTCCATGAGTCCAATACTTGGGAAAGTACTGGCCGACAAATTGTGTATAGCCATAGTAAATCGTTGATGCTTTATGGAACAAGTATCAAGAAAATCCAGCAATACTATAATTAACTCTAACTTTTTAACAACGTAAAGTTTATATATACAATAATTTGAAATAATATTCTTTAGATTCGAGTACGGTTAAGACAAAGATAAGCCTCAAACCAGTGAGTATAGACCAGACAATGAGTTGCTTCATCTGGCAATAATGATATACCATTGATCTACAAGTTGACTTCTTTGGCAAGATGAAAGTAGCAGAGGTTACTCTCCTGCTGCCCTACAAATTATGCTGAAAGTTAACCTTCTTCACTCTCAAGTAGCGCTAGCTGAGCTATTTTTTCGATTGTCTTGAGACATGTTGAAACTCATATGTGTCCGAAAACCCTAGTTGTATAAAGACAGGATTTGCGGAAAAATATCAATGACAGCTTGAGTTTTAATACTCATTTGGTCTTGGTAATACCTGATTCTGTATTTAGATCAAGAACACCCTTAAAGCTAACCCACGTTTGCAATAATTACACATTCACTATCATAATCAAAACTCCACTACAAAGAAATCAAATGTCCGATACAAACAGAAGAAACATTTGCAGATATCAGCGTATACCATACAACTTGGGGAAGCTCAGACAAAAGTAAAAGTTTTAAGTTATTGTATGGTTGAAAATACACTAACAGTAGTTAATAGTAGTATTTGAGAAGAGAAGTTCTACTTATTAGCGACATACGAGGGCGGTTCGGAAACTTCTTAGCCTAGAACAGAAAGCGCGGTTTAAACCGAAAAAATTAAGGGTTTTGGAAACTTCCATCTGTGCTATGAACACGTGTTAAATTTCCTTTCAATCTGGCAGCTCCATATAGAAACAGATGTTAAAAAAAGACGCATCCGCGATTTTTTCAAGCTCAAAAATAAAATGGATTTTAAGCGTCGTTTCATATTTGTTGAGGAGATATGAATCCACTACTGTACTCCAGCGACAAAAGAACAATCAAAGTAATGGACTGTGTCTAAGTCTAAACGTCTTCTAAGACTAATTTATTAATTGTTCGACCTTTATATCTTTATTAAAAATTATTTTGTTTTGAGCTTAAAGTCAATTTCTTTTTTATTTATTTTTTATTTATTCCAATAGTTTGCTACAACAATGTGTAGCATCTTCAGGGTAAAATAAAATTTATTAACAAATTCACAAAATCACACTAAAAATATTTTTCAATATAACAGAATTTTCAGACTCATTTAAATAGCAGTTGTTCGTATTTTTTTTTTGTCTAAACATTTATATATTTTAATTTACTTATAAGACAGTTTAGGTAAGGGTCTTGCTAAGAAAGTTTTCTCTCAGAGAAGTGTCTTGCAAGGTGGAAGTGTCTTGTTAAGACCCTCTTATAATCACAGAAGTGTCTTCTCAAATCAATTTACTATCAGTCTTGCCTTCTAAGATAGTTTTCTAGTAGAAAAGTATCTGCATAATATAATTTTCTAACAAAAATAAGCACATTTCCACAGAATGCACAACTGGGTTTTAAATCTTTCCACAGTTTTACATTTAAATAGCAGTTGTTCGTAATTTTTTTTTTGTCTAAACATTTTTGTATTTAAATTGTCATAACAATTTAATAGTAGGCATATTATTTAAACATTTTTCTGTGGTTAAAGTATTAGAAATTATAGATATAAATTATAAATAAATGCTTAGAACGACATTCTATTATTATAAATGTTTCTTCCTGTCTCTCTTTTTTACTTTCCTACTCCTGTTGTGGTTTATGAAAACTTGATTTTTTTGCAATGAATTATTGTAATTGGTTTTCCATTGATTATTTTAATATCCGTTTCCTTTTTTTGTGTGTGCACATTTTTGCATTGAAGTCAAGAATTTTTCATATTTATATGTATGTACGTATGTAGGAAAGCTGTGTAAAGAACTGCAATAATTTTAAAGATAAATCATTTTATTATATTAATTTTATATTATTTTGTGTCTTGCTGGATGTACATATTTGAAAAGACAATTAGTTTTTTTCTATGCTTGTGTTTAAGCTTGTGTTGACATTGTGGTTACAAAATTGTCATTACAGCAAATAATAAAAGAAAATATTTTTAAAGGAAAAACGTTGTCTGGCAATGTGTCTGCAGAATATTTTATAGATTTTAAAACAAATATTTCATAGGATTGTTGTCGTAAAAATATGGCTTAAAATGTCTGTGGCTAAAGTACACAGAGGTAGCAGTAAAATAGAAAGAAATATCACATATAGTTTTCTATTAGGCAAGTATTTTGTTGAGAGAGTTTTCTATTAGGAAAGTGTCCTGTTAAGACAGTTTTCTATTAGGAAAGTTTCTTGTTAAGAAAGTTTTCTGTTAGGAAAGTGTATTGTTAAGAGAGCTTTTTGTTAGGAAAGTGTCGTGCTAAGTGATTTTTTTGTTAGGAAAGTGTCTTGTTAAAACAGTTTTTTGTTAGTAAAGTGTCTTGTTAAGACAGTTTCTATTAGGAAAGTGTCTTGTTAAGACAGTCTTCTATTAGGAAAGTGTCTTGTTAAGAAAGTTTTCTGTTAGGAAAGTGTCTTGTTAAGAGAGCTTTTTGTTAGGAAAGTGTCGTGCTAAGTGATTTTTTTGTTAGGAAAGTGTCTTGTTAAAACAGTTTTTGTTAGTAAAGTGTCTTGTTAAGACAGTTTCTATTAGGAAAGTGTCTTGTTAAGACAGTCTTCTATTAGGAAAGTGTCATGTTAAGACAGTCTTCTATTAGGAAAGTGTCTTGCTAAGAAAGTTTTCTATTAGGAAAGTGTCTTGTTAAGAGAGCTTTTTGTTAGGAAAGTGTCGTGCTAAGTGATTTTTTTGTTAGGAAAGTGTCTTGTTAAGACAGTTTTCTGTAAGGAAAGTGTCATGTTAAGACAGTCTTCTATTAGGAAAGTGTCTTGTTAAGAAAGTTTTCTGTTGGGAAAGTGTCTTGTTAAGAGAGCTTTTTGTTAGGAAAGTGTCGTGCTAAGTGATTTTTTTGTTAGGAAAGTGTCGTGTTAAGTGATTTTTTTTTGTTAGGAAAGTGTCGTGCTAAGTGATTTTTTTGTTAGGAAAGTGTCTTGTTAAGACAGTTTTCTGTAAGGAAAGTGTTTTGTTAAGACAGTTTTCTATTAGGAAAGTGTCATGTTAAGACAGTTTTCTATTAGGAAAGTGTCTTGTTAAGAGAGTTTTCTATTAGGAAAGTGTCTTGTTAAGAAAGTTTTCTATTAGGAAAGTGTCTTGTTAAGAGAGTTTTCTATTAGGAAACTGTTTTTTAATTAAATGCAGATAATAAGTTTTAGAAAATAACAATACGCCCTTCTATCTATCAAACAAGGCTGTTGAAAAGCTACTAATGGTAAAGTGTAAGAGAATAACTCAAGATGCTTTCAAACAACCAATTTGCAACAATTCCAATTCCTTTTTTCCTTCAGCTACATCTACAATTATTTTTGCTATTTTTTGCTGTTACTTTCTACAGCTTAATACATCACTTTTAAATTTCAACACTTAGCTGTCATTTTAATAGATGATACAGAAAGTGTTCAAGAGTTTTCAGTAACAAAGAACAACAATGACACAAAAAACAGCAACAAAAGGTGAACATTTTTATAATCATCGATTTGTGTACAAAAAATATTAGAGAGTAGAAAAAAAAATTGTGCGACAAATGTTTCCTAGTTTCGCAAATTTTTCTTTTTTCTCGGCTACAAGAAAAGAAGCAGGAGGAGTAAACAAATAATCGCAGCATTTTACTTTGACATATTTTTATGCTTGAGAAAATTCCATACCCCCAAACGACAACAACAACTTACTTCCAGGAGATTTCATCAATATAATAATTTTGTTGAATTTGAAAAATGACTGAAATATATCAGTTTTGAGTTGCTGCTGTTTTTCTTTTATTTAATGATTTCAAATATTTTTTAGACACGTGTGTGGTGTTTAGCATAAAATTGTATAGAATTGTATATTTGGATTTGTTTGCTTGAAAATTAATAGTTGGCTCTTAACAATGGCTTAGTTATCGTAATATCAAACGGTTTACTTAAAATCTCATTATCCCGGAAGTTCCAGTGACATTTCAAATGCTGTTTAAAACACTAAAGTGTCTTAAGCAATATGAATGTTTCACCTATCACTCAGAGAGATACATATGTATTGAAATAGCATTATGCGAAATTGTTGAGATATGAGATTTTCTTTGAACAGTGTAGATTAAGAGTTTTAAGACTTAAAACTTATTATTTTCAAAGAATATAAATATTGAGTTAAGATCAAAAAAGAACATTGACGTTTGATTTGATGGAAATTTGAAACTTGTTGTTTTTATTTTCTTTAGGCAACAAAGTATTTGTCACAACAATTTGCTCCAGTAGAGGATATCGATAGGCTTTATAACTTCCTGAGAAGCTGACAGTCTCAGAAATAAAGTCTCCAAATATACTTCATAAATAACCAAAATGTTCATATACACAACTCTTTTAAAGGTTGATTTTTTTTTAGCAACTTTCTTTTTGTCAAAACTGTTTTTGGCAGCTCAGCTGTTTTCATCAAGCATGTTACTGTTAAACATGTTCAGTTTGGTCTGTAATTTAACCAACAACGCGATTATTGAATTATCACTAATAACGAAGCTAATTTTTAGTTGAACTGATATGTAGGTAAGCAAACAAAATTGTCGTATTTGTTGTGAAGAGCAGGCAGTAAGAACTGTCAATGCATCCCGAAAAATTGACTGTTTGGTGTGGATTATTGGCCGGTGCTCAAAATGGAAGAGCTGGACTTGGCTGACATGTGGTTTCAACAAGACGGTACCATATGCCAGCACTCGAAACAATTGCCCAATTGTGAGGCGAGTACGGTTAACATTATATTTCACGTTTGGGTCCGGTGAATTGGCCGTCTAAATCGTGCAGTTAAATGCCTTTAGACTACTTTGTGTGTATACGAGCTTTATGAACCACTTCAATAATTTAAACATACATATGTACTACTTCAATTTTCTTTTAGCAAAACAAAGTTTCCTTTTTTACACTACGAAATTATTTTTATTTTATTGCAAATTATTTTGTAAACAAAAGTTTTAAACACTGAATTTTCACATTGGCTTTGAATTGTATTTTTTGGCATTCCTAAGGTAACGACGTAATCGCTTTTGATAGTTTTGACATGAATTAGAGATATGAATTAGAGACCTATGTATAAATGATTGAAATTCGGCTGAATTCAAAATTTCAAAATTTAACATTGTTTAATTTTGGATACGTTAAATATATTAGTTTAAAACTTTTCATATGATTCTCTTATTTCCTGTTTAACTATTAGGAAACGGTTGTAAGAAGTCCATCAACAATTTTGTCGGATATTGTGGAAAAAAAACGGATTTAAGAATGTACTGAAATCTTGAAGTAAACACAAAAAATTCACTTGTATAAATTATATTAATCGCATCAGCCATATAGATATTAATAACAAGTAAGAAAGTATAGTCGGTTAAGCCTAACCATGTAATACCCTACACCCAGTATATGTATTAAACAGTTTTTCAGAAATGGGCGCTATTTGGCAGATATGACCTATTATGGACCGATCATTGAAAAATTTGGTGCCATGACTTCCGTGAATATAAATATTATGTGTGTTAAACTTTATCTCGATATAAATACGTTTAAGAGATTTATTGAGGGTAGAGTGAATTACGGAGAGGGTCTTATATGGGAGTTTCGACTAATTATGGACCGACCATTATAAAATTAGGTGTCATTATTTCTGTATATAAGAAACTTATTTTTGTTAAATTTTATTCGGATAACAAAATTTTTAAGAGATTTATGGTTCTTAAAGTGATTTTCGGAAATTTGACTTATATAGGAGCTACATGAACAGCCAGCCAGCCAGACGGACGGACGGACGGACATCGTTAAATCGACTCAGAAAGTGCTTCTGAGCCGATCCGTATACTTTAAGGTGGTTGAACCAATATTTCTGGGCGTTACAAACATATGCAAAAATCCAAAATACCCTCCCCACTATTGTGGCATAGAGTATAAAAATCATTTTGATTCTGCTGTAATGTGCGACACTGAATGAATTTCGATCAGTACAAAAGGGTTGATTGGTTTTAATATATGATTGTTTGAAAAAGGTGTCCAGATTACGTCACCTAAATCCAGCCTTTTGAAAGTAGTGTCCGAAGACTCACTTTTAATAGTCCCAAGTGGCGTTGCGGCTGAAACAACAGTTGAGACATCTAAAGCGTATCCTTCTTTGCCCAGTTCGTCCCCCTCTCATTACCGTAGTAGTTCCTATACGCAGGGACCCCAACTGGCGTAATGTTAGTTAGACGACCTAGCCTTGACAATTCTTCTTTGCATTGCCTGACTAGAATATATGTATGTTGCTGTATGGGATTTGAAAAAAATTATAATAATTTACAATTACATTTGCCAATCTTTTTCTGTTTGACCCAAATTCCTAGAATTCCTCCTAAAATATATTCCCTGTATCGACACCCACTGTAAAAATATTTTTTTTTTGCTGAATCAATTCAAAGAAAATCCCAATACATAAACAACAATCAGTCACAATAAATAGAATGATTTGAATTTCAAAAACAGTCAAATTCATTCTCTCTCACACATACGTTTCATACAAACATTAACAAATTTCTTAATATGACACACACATTCCTACGCAGCTTACATACATACATATTTACGTATGCTTGTATGCATGTGAATTAGGCCAAGTGTTTGGCAGACAGGAAATGAATGGATATCAATACAAAATACCAATACACATGCACACAAAAGAATTGCCGCACAAATAATATTGTATGTAAAAATAATAATAACAAACAAGAAAGGGAGACAAAAGTATCAATGTTTTGCTGTAGGTATTAACAAATGATAAATTAGCAATGATCAAATGAAATGATTTTTCTTATTTCTTTTCTTGGTTTATATACATATATATTTTCTTGATTATTTTCCATAATTCATTCACATCGATAGGCAGAGTCACTTATTAGAAAGCATAAGGAAAGACATCCGAACATAACAACAATGGGAAGAAGTTGCTAAAGGATTTTTTTTTCGAAGAATATAAAAGATTTATTTGACTGGCTAATAACACATCAAGCATAACATGAAAGCAAAATAACTGGGGATAAAACTTACTTTTATCCCAACAAACTCGTACATGGACTATTTAATATGTAGGACTAGGTGCGTAAGAGGGCAGACTGAAAAGGTTTTTAAAACTAGAGGAAATAAATTAAATAAATTCCATACTTTATGATTCTTATAAAAAATTCTCCTCAATGAGACACTTTTCACCACCATAAGTGGGGAATGAGGGTATATATAAGTCTATTATTCCGTGTGTAATACTGAGAAATATTTATCTGAGGCCCAACAAAGTATATATATTCTTGCTCCTTATGAAATTCTAAGTCGATTGAGCTATAGCCGTCTGTCTATCTGTGTAAAACACTCTCACGTCCAAAAGACACAACTAAATTCAACAAAGTTTACAAAAACCCGTTTGTAATTCTCCTAAGCAGTTTGGTATTGAAAATCAGCCAAATCGGTGCAGTAAAACCAGATTTATGGACCAAAATGTGAGACAACCTCCATAAAAATTTTATATTATTAAACTTTTTTTTTTTTAAATTTTTTGATATATATTGCAGATATTGCCATGAAATTTTGTACACTTTAGTTTTATGACAAAAGAAGAAAGTCCATGATTTCTCATAGCCCCCATACAAATATATATATTCACGAAATATAGCTTACTGATAAATAAATGCTTGCAAAATTGGAATATTAATACAAAATTCGGCAGAAATAAGAGTCATGTAAAAGGAAATCGCAAAACGAGATTTTGTTTTGCTCGGTTTATGTTTGACCATAGACCCCATACAAAGTCATCATCTAAACTTTACTTAAATACGTATAAATCTGGTATAGTTATGGTTCGACACAAATAATTCTTATAGATATACAAATTGTTGTAATAAAGTTTATGATGGTCGGTCCATAATTGGTCATAGGACCACATCCGAAAAAGTCATGAACCTATCGGTATCAACTCAAAATTTTACAAATATCATTTACATATCGTTGGTCTCATGTAGAAAGGCCCTAACTCGCTATTTTTTCGAAATTTGTTTTTTTGCGATTCCAATGCATTTAACGCAAATACACATCCTCACAAAAATTTATTGCCAATAGTGTAAAAAATAACGCTTTTATAAGCAGTTGTACAAAAAAATTTACATGTTGAATATTACAGTTTCTCTTATGTTTTTTGTGATTAGTTTTATTACAAACAATAATTATGTTAATGCTTCGTTAACTGCATTAGAAAGAGATCTTCAACTGGTTCTACGCTAGTCCAACTGTCCAACTGCTGCATTCTATTGCTAGAGTTCTCTAGTTCTTTGGGAATTTAAAAGTCCTCCTAAGATTTCCTTCGTACATAGTAAGTATATTTTGTAGCTTATACAAAATGTATCATTTTGTTGTTGTGCTTAAGCAAGTAACTGGCAAAAGCAGAAGATTATTAAGATATATACAGTGGAAAGCAAAACTGTCCGGATGTTTTGCTTTAAGGATGGTGCTTTTCGATGCGCATATATGGCCTATGCCAATAGTATTCTCTTCCATCAGACTGGTATCGGTTGACTTTCATTTTGTTGCTCCAAATAACCCATTTCCAGTCATCTACTGTTAAATTTTTGTGGGTTTTACAGAAATGAAGGCGTCTTTTCACATTTCTATCGAAAAGTGCTGGCTTTTTCTTTTTTACACTGGCTACTAAAACAATTCTATTTAATGCGCGTCTAACCGTCCAAGAACTGACATCCTTAGCTTACCAGATGGTCTTTTGTCTCATTTTTTAAAGATCTTTGAATTTTTTATTTAAAATTCAAGTGACACAGTAATGCACAAATAGAGTAATAAAAGTTTGATAACGAGATGGCAACCAACAAACCAAACCAACGGGTCAAATACCGTTACATTTTAACAGAGCAATATCGTGATAATGTTTATTTCTTGTGCTGTGCAAAAATGTTCAAATAGTGAATTTTAAAAAATTTTTTTTAAGCAATTTATGTGAATTTTTGTGCTTTATAATTTAGAATAAGGTTCGATTAAATAATGTATTATTTTCATTACATTACTTCCTTAATGCAAATCATCCGGACAGTTTTGTTTCCCACTGTACATACATACTGCTATATTCCCATTTTAACAAAACAAAACAAAACAGATAAAGTATTTGGAATATTGATGCAAAATTGATTAATTATTCATTAAAAGCTTAATAAAATAAAGTAGAACAATATACATAAAGGCAAATAAGAAATTGTTGAGATGAATCAAGAGAAACGCAGAAAGTTCTTTTAATATACAATAAACATAGATGCATACTTAATAAACACAGTCTTACATAACACTTTATATTAATTTATACTAATGTTCACTTATATACATAGATTAGTAATATGTTGTTTTGTTTAGAAGAGGGTTTAGACATAAATTAGTGAAATGTTTGGTAATATTTCTTATATAAAAGACTCTTGCCCATAAGTTAATATTTAAGACAGTCGTTTAAAGCATTAAATTAATTTTTCATTCATTTAATTAGTCCAGTTTCAAATGAGTTTCACACTGTTTAATAAAGACAGTAACAAAGCTTGATTAAGAGATGTTTAGAGATTAGGGATGCTAATCTTGATATCCCGATCCCGAGAAATCTTGAATTCCAGGATTTGTGTTAAAAAAATCCGGGATTAACAAATCCCGAAAACTAGTATTTTTTTACAAAGTCATCAGCAGAATTTTTTAAATTAAAACGTTTGTCGGAGAAATAAAGGTAAAAGAATTAAAATTAATTTTGGATGGCCAAACTCAAACGCACTATTTGTAAAGTCAAATAAAGTTGTTATTTAATTAAAGCATTTGATATAGCTACCTCTGTTTTCCAGCCGTGAGATTGGTTAAATTAAAATCCAATAAATAAATATTTTAACAGGCCATTTATGTCGAGGAATTTATTGCTTCCTGGTTCTGTAGTGCTATTAAATGCTGCAGGTATTCACTACAACTGGATTAATGCCTATCGTTTTCTTTTACTCTCTTCACTACATATTAGGGATGCCAATCCCGAAATCCCGATCCCCGGATTTAAAAAAATCCCGAAAACTAGCATTTGCTTAAAAACACATCAACAAACATTTAAATTTTAAAACGTTTGTCAAAAAAATAAAGGTGAAAGAATTAAAATTAACAGCCTATTTAAAGAACGCGACTCGCTGATAAAAACCGCTGAAATGTTAGCGTTTTTGTTATTTTGGGTCATAGAACACGACTGTTGACAAGTTTGTAAATTTATTTGGTATATACAAGACGGTTGGAGTCACCGAAGTGTCAAAATTGGACAAATATACAATTGTGTTCGCGCGTAAAATTTAATTACAACTTTATTTAAAAAGACAAGCACACAATGAATATTTCAACAAAAAAAGGTAGAAAAGGTATCATAATGTTTTTATTAGTTTATTTCGATTTGTTAAATTTTCAGCATTAAAATAACTACAACAATGCAGTTTAGGCAATTGGTGGATTGCATGGAGGAGTTTCCACACTTGGCCACGGGAGCTCCTCACTTTGGTAGCAGCAAATACTTTTTTTTTATCAAAAAATTTTAAAAATTCTTTAAATTTTGTTTTACTTTTTTGTTTGTTTATGTTTATTTGATATTTTTGGTTATAGTAGGGTTGCCATTTTGTAAGGTTTAATATTAAATTTTCTATGAAGAAATATAAACAAAAAATATAATTTTTAACACGTTGGCAATAGTAGGGTTTCAAACGATTTTGACATGTGCGCGAATTAACGTAAGTGGCACGACAAAATCGACTCGCGTTCTATAAACGCTTTTTATTTCTCACTCATCCACCGGTCGTCGAGTCGCGAGTTGGGCGTTCTATAAACATGCTCTAATATTGTGGAATTTAAAAATTCCTAAACGTATAAAAACCTTTAATTGATTTAGCCCTTCTTTTTTTTTGATTTCACCAATAAAGGGTGAAATAAATACAGGTGATATAATTCATGTTCAAAACTGAAGGAAAAATGGCTTAGAAAATCTTAGTATAAATTTAGAAAAAACAATATTATGGAAATTTCCACCATTATATAAAGAAGGGTTGAAACCTCAAGAGAGGAAAAATTTGTTTTACTTAAACAAATAGTTGTTAAGCTATATATAGACGGTTGTCAAATTTGCAATTTCATTGGCACTCAATTGTCACACAATGAATTTATCTGTCAAACGAAATTGTCAGTTCTCACGGTTGTCAAATATTGTTGTGTGGCATTGTGTGTGTGTTTAAAATTTTTAAATATTGTCATGCAACAAAAAACAGCACAATTCAAACAATTTTATCTGCATACATACTAGAAAGTAGCGTGGATGAAGACAAAATAACAAAAAAGAGCATTATCCATTTTTTATTTTCCTTAATTTAATTCTTTAATTTTCTTTCACAGCAATAAAAGTACTCTTTCATTATAGTATGTAAGAAATATAAGTAGAGACAAGTTTTAAGAAAAAGATGTAAGTCCATGAAAACATATAAACTAAGCAACAGAAAAAGATCTAAGCTTTTATCTGGGCAATTACATCTTTTTGCATTTTGCTTTTACGCAAATAAAAAACAAAGAAAAATACAAAAACAAATTGCATTTACAGATTTCAAAAATGTTTATTAAAAAAAGTTTGATTGTTTTTTGTCTTTCCTGTAATATTGTAAAATATGGACTTAGAGCCTTTACATGTTAAGCCAGCGATATTCGTTTTATTAGAAATCATGGGCCGATTCTTACTATTTTCATAAAAATCCTTCCATCGTAGTAATAATGTGTAGAACAATATATTTAAACACTAAAGCAAAAACTGATTAAAAATTATTATATTTTGATGGAGGTTGTTACACATTTTGGTCCATAACTCTGGTTCGCCTGAACCGATTTTGATGATTTTTAATACCAAACTTAGGAGAATTTTAAACAGTTTTTGTAAACTCTGATTTTGGTTACATATTTTGGACGTGAGAGTCAGATGGACATAGCTGAATCGACATACAATTCCATAAGAATAAATAATTTGTTGGGTCTCAGATGAATATTTCTCAGTATTACACATAGAATGACAGTGTGGTAAATGAGGTTTATGCTGAAAACCGATAATATGGAAGCATACATCAGCTAAAAGAAATTGTTATAGATATTTGGAGATCTAGAACTGAAGATATGTATATGTATAACAATAAAGCTGGTGAATAGTCTGCCTGAACGAATTTTTGATTTGATTCAAAAGTAAGTAAAATTAAATTCTACATTTTTTGTGAATAATAATATTTTAAGTTAATTTAATTTCAGTGTATTTATAGTTATGAAACACTTTTTAATTTATTTATACATTTTTAAGAGGTAAAATTACAAAAATGATTATTTTTTTTAAATAATATTTGTTTTTTTTTTAGTTCGTTAAGCTAAACTGTTTTACTTTTTCTTTAACTTATAAAATTAAGAAAAGTTTTATTTACTTATAGTTAAGTAACAAAAACATAAATGCCAAACCGTGTTATCTGTAATGAATGTCGCATTTTTAAGTAATACACCCAATATTTTTCAACGTCCATAATAAGGCAGTTGCTGACGTTTTTTGCTATTCTTAAATATTATCATTGAAAACAAAATGTTTGAACCAGTTTCTGTAGTGTGACTGGATTTTATATGAATAATGCTTTAAGTAACTGTTTGAATATTTTTGAGTTACATTTCTGTTCAGTAAGTTTTACTCTTATAGATATTATTGTTATTACATAATTATTGATCTAATTAATTTAATAAAGCTCATGTTGCGTTTAGGTGTCATGGAAAGGCATTAATTTAATTGGTTACCTGCTGTAGGTCTTACAAAATTAGCGTGTTTTAATAATTGGGTAAAATGATTGGAATTCTCTAGATATTCTATTAAATTTAACATTATATTTTTCTCTGCTGGCTAGCAAACAAGAAAATAAAATACATAGATATTAGAAGAATCAAATTTTGATTCAGTATACATTCTAGGTTAATTTTTACTTTGTTGTCATTTTTATGATATGCGTGTAAAAATGCGTAAAGCACACCTTTTTTTTTGTTCTGCTCCTATATATAAAAATATTGATGTGCTTTTTTGTGTAGGATCACACGTATGTAAGTGTGTATGTGTTTCTGGTGCCTGAAAGTGTGCGTGTCAATTGAATTTTTCCATGGATGTTTATTTTGTATTTCTTTTGTTATGTTGTTAATAAATGCTACGCTAATTTGCTTGTGACTCTCTACTGCTGTTGTTGCCTGTGGCAAATCAATAAAAGAGTCACGTTTATGTCACACACTTGGACTTGTGTACTCATAAAATATAACAAAAGCATTTTTTTGAGGCTACTAAAGTACTATACAAACAAATACAGTAAAATTCCGAAAATCCAATAAAATGATAAATTTGAAGGACAACGGGAAGGAACTCTCTACGTACAGAAATTTCTAGCTACAAATTCATTATACATGTTACAACAACTTCAATTTGGCCATGAATACAATACAGAAAAGAAACACAGCTGTGATGGGCAGACAGATAGACATTCATACATGTGTATTGTACTACAAATGGGTGTAATTCGTAGAACAAAATGTATTTTCAATATTCCAGACACATCAATGTATTTTACTAATTGAAAATTAGGCAGTTTTTTTTATTGTGTTTTATTCTTTGGCATTTTTGCTGGTACAAATGTTGTTGAAGCTTAATAATTAGAGTCCGACCGAGTATTTGGTTTGGGTTTCGTGTTAGGTCAAAAATCGGCCTAATATCAATATTCAAAAGTCAAAATACCGAAACTTGTATAAAGCAAAATCATAGATATAATTAATGGGATTGCTAAACTTTTGTTTTATTGTAAAATATTTATAAATGCGTTAAAAACTGTTTCTTAAAAAAATGTTTTCAGTTTAAGTTTAAACAAAACTAGATTTTTGGAGTTCGCAATTTAGTTTTGTTACTTTTTGTTACAAAAGAGAAGTAACACTCAGGCAATTAATATGCCTATATATATTTGCGTTACTTTCTTTGGAAAGGGGATAGTTGAAGAACTAAAGGTGGTGAAAGAAGAAAGCTGTTTTATATCACAACTCTGCAATTGCGCGTTATGTTTGGTTTTAATGCAGAATTTCAGCACCTCTTGTGGTGAGTAGGCGCATTATTTGTTTAAAACTTGATTTTATAGCCTTTATTAATACTTTTTCAAGTGTTTTTAACAGTAGTACATTATTTTACACAAACAAAATGCCTTTTGTTTCTGTTCCGGTTTGTTTCGTATTAGGCCGAACATTGATTTTTTGGCCGAATATTTGTTTCTAATAATAATACATTAAAGCGGCAATATGCGAGGGTTGTGTGTAGACAAAGAGATGTAGGCAAAAAGGCAAAGTTCCATTTCATTCTATTGTTCCATTGTTTAATCATTCTATAACCTTAAATTAAATAAAACTATTATACACACTAGCTCTACGGCTGATCACTCATAATACTACCCTCCTAAAGCTGTACTACTAAATTTTTTGTAGCAAAATATTTGGTTCCTCGAAGTTTATGTAGCAGCACGTAACCTCCAGAACTTATGTTTAGTCTTTTCCTGTTACGTACGTGTGTATTATAAATTTATGTCCACTGACCCTTTATATACAATATACAGTTTTTTGTATGAATGAATGAGTAGCTTTACATATGGAAAAGTTTGTGTTTGCCCAGCTGTTCTAGGTGACTGTCCCAGACTGTTTTGCCACCAGACCTCAAAGCGTAGATATCATAGAGTTGAGGTTGCAAAGCTGTCTCAACAATTGCTCATGAGTTTTAAAAAGCCCATATTCGGTAATTTAAATGTTTTCAGAAAAAACATTCGCGAATAAATTCAGTGATAGAATGAATAAGTTCACAAGTAAAATGTGAAATTCTAACATGCCACGGTTGGAAGACAAACTTATTGTTACTTGAATTCAATTGTTATAAGTTTTAGTAAACTTTAGTGTAACTTGAATTCTAAAAGCGGTACGTTAACAATTTCATAACACACAGTATTTCCTATCCTCCAAATCTATTTACACGCACATACACTTCTAATGAAGGTGGTTCAAAAGAAGATCAGCGGTGTATTCGAATTATTCACAGTTTCTTCTATTCTATGTCTGATGTTTACACTCCCATATCAAGGAAAAAGGAAAAGGAGTTGGAAAAACCAAGATTGCTTCCCTAGTACTCAACTCAATCACATACTAGCTGAAAAGGCACAGTATAATAGTTCTTATGGTACGGTCACATTTGGCAAATATTTACTTAAAAAAGCGTAACCACTTGCTTTAGCACAAATTTGTTTGACGTTGTTTACTCTTACAAGAGTTTTGCAAGATCAAACAGCATCACATAAGATAGAACTAAATATTTGTTGTGTCCTAAATAAACGATTTTTTTTTTTAAATAAACAAGTTAAAAAATATTTTATTTAGTGGATAGGTCTTTTTCATCAAATATTTGCCAAGTGTGACCGAACCTTCACAAGACACTAAGGTGACAATCAACTTTATACCAGATTGCCTAAGTAATATAGAGTATCCAATTAACTTCTCTCTGACTACCCTCTAGATTACATATAAACAACAAAGTGACAATCGACTTGACTTCACACCAGATTACCTAAGATGTATAAAGTAACCAATTGACTTATCTCTGCATTACAAATGGCACATACACGTCAGACGTTAGTGAAAATTACATTGACCACTTGTAAAACTGCTGGGTACATTCCCTACATACGAGTACATATTATACTCCTGAAGTGTGTGTTAATTTATTTTTTTTTTGTATGTGTCTCTTGAGGGTGTCATATTACAATTTGTTGTGCGTAAAATTATTGAGGTCAAAAGCGGTATATTTGGTTTGAGCGCCACCACGACTGCTGTCAAAGTAGGAGAGAAGCGTTTGTTCTATATACATATGTATATAACAAAGTAAGCAACTACAGCGAATTCAAACTAATACTTGCAAGGATTATCGTGATGTGTAAAAGGGATACATTTATGTGAAATATTATTATTGTTGAGAAAAATTAATAATGCTTCTTAGGACATTTGGGTCTAAGATACGTATTTAAAGAGGTCTTTAAGAAAATGTATGTACTATATACTTTCATGAACATAAAGTAATTGAATTGCAGTTATAGCTAGTTTGGTAAAGTTATAAGTAAAATCTTGAATTCATTCAAAACGACTAATGAAATTTTGATATATTTGCAGGGGGAAGACAGAAATAAAAATTGTTGTCAGCTGATCAGACACCTGGTACAGGGATAATTTAAAACCAGGAACTATTGTTGTTAACTTTGGATGATCTGGCGCATAAATGAAGAACAAGTTATTCTCAGTATCTAGTAGTTGTGGCTGTTAATGAAAACCAAAATCAAAGATTCGTTCTGAAGAGACCTCGAATCGATGAAGTGACTAAACTAAAATTGTGTCTTGTGAAAAATTATCCTTCCATTTTTGATCATTGGATTGGCTCCATGAATCCTATGCAAAGGAAAAGTTTCTTGCAAATGAAGGTTATTCATTACATCACCGCACATCATGCCGCAAACAAATGCCAAACTGTTTTTAGAGCAGCAGTGGGCTAAATTGAAATTTCCTATAATATGTGCTTGGCCACAAAATTCAGGGGCCAAATTACCGCATTCGTGATCGAATGAGCTATCGTATCGAAAAATAATTTCGATATCGAAATTATGATAAATTGTACTAAATTTCTTGCTCGATATCGAATGCTATAATTTCAAATAAGAAAATTACGATAAATTTTACTCGATATCGAATGCGGTAATTTGGCCCCAGCTTACGCTAGGTTAACACACTTACACTATAAGCTTACTTGCTTTGTTGTGATCTCAGCAGCGTTGTCAACTTGATGCGTTTTGCACCACTTTTGGTGCCTTTTTAATTTTTTTTTGTGCGAAAAATTCCTAAGTTGGTGCGCGGTGGGCTTTTTTTTTAATTTCGGTGCGTTTTTTAATTTTTCCGTAAATGTGATGATTTTTAATTGCAGTTTTTTAATAATGCATGAAATCTATCGTATACGATGAAAAAGGTTTAATAAACATTTTAAACAAATAAAAAAAAATTCTTGTGTAGCCTGATGGTGTGGTCTACTGAACTGTAGACGAACAACCAGGGTGTGAGCCCCAGTGAAGGCCTAAAAAATTTTATTGAAAAAATTAAAATAGAAGTACATACTTAAAACAGAAACCAAAATAATTAAAAAAGTATCAAATATGTACTGAAATTAACACTTTTTTACAAATTAGTACTGCAGTTCCGAATAACATATTGCGAGTTAAATTATGAGTGGTTAAATGGTAATTTTATCTTCATTAGCTCGTTTATTAAAAAAGAGCTTTTACTAATTATTATTATTTTTATTTTTTAAAATGGGGTCCCTT
Organism: Bellardia pandia; assembly: GCA_916048285.2. NCBI lineage: Eukaryota > Metazoa > Arthropoda > Insecta > Diptera > Calliphoridae > Bellardia > Bellardia pandia. The sequence continues at coordinate 90,684,521 of OU696531.1, read as the reverse complement.
CGACTCTACTTAAGTGTTTGCACGAGACAACCAAAAGTTACTTATTATTACTTTTACTATTAATCGTTGATCTATTTTTAAAAAGTTTTATATCGAATTTATGAAATTAAAAAAAACCTAATTACATATTTAGTACAAAGGAATACAAACAAACAATTAAGTTTTATTTTTTTTTTTCTAAAAACACTGAAATGTTTTATTGTTATATAGTATTTATAATACAAAAATATTATACTTTTTATGTAAAATTAATTCAATGAACATTTTAAATAGGAAATAAATTCTAAACATGATGCAGTTTTTTTTAAAGAGAGCGTTATTTTTCCATTTTGGTGTGTTTTCAAATTTCAAATTTGACAATGCTGGATCTCAGGCATCAAACTTAAATCAATTGCTGGCTGTTACTAGTTCAAGTAAGGATGCACTACACAATTGTTTGAATGTTTATAATTTTCTCTCTTAATACCCAAAGCTCTACGCTACTTAACCAGCACAAATATACTGGACAATATACAAGGACTGCATTTGTATTGAGAAGAATTTACAACACATGCCATAACTTACTTAGGAAAATTAGAAAACTAATTGGTCATTTACTTATTATGCCATTGTTGATGTATGGCTTGGAGATATTTTCCGGAATAAACGCAATGAATTTATTAAGATTGAGATGTGTGTGTTTTAATAGGATCATTCGTTTTGTCTACCAATTGCGGCCTAGTGATCATGTATCGAAATCTGTTTTTGACTTGTAGGATTGATTGATTGAGGATTTTATCAATGTAAGATTTTTTATAGGATATTTAGTTTAAATATTCCGTTATATCTAGTTGCTAGATTTAGTTTTTCGAATTCTTCGCCAACTCTGTCCCTTATTTGTTCCATGTTTAATTGTCTAAAAGGTATTCAGGTATATGGCCCAAGATCTGCAGAAGACATCAATAGTTGTAAACTGGTTGAATTTTATTGTTTCATCAAGGAATTTAAGAGACTTGGAAATTCTCTAAAATAGCTAAACGATCTTTAATAATTCTTTAAAGATAGACATGCACGCTTCGCGATGAGTTGTTACTGCAGACTATCATTTGAAGTTGAAGGCTCAGAACGTCCAACTTTGGACTGAGCAGATGTTAAAGATTTCCCTGAATTTATTGATGATACTTTCACATAACAGTTCGAATATACATATCGCACCCTAAATACAAAAGGGTCACAACCCAAAATACTAAATTTTTAGGAGATACAAAAAACTGTTCTTCGTGCATAAGCATCACACTTAACATAAAAATAGACATCACTGTATACTTCCAGTTAAAGACGATAGTGATGTGAAAGAAATTTTTGCAGTAGTTAAAAATGTGTACTCTGAATTAATTTATAAAAAAGTAATTTTTGGAAAATTTGGTGTTGTGACCTTTTTGTATTTACGGTGCGATATATAAAGCGCATTAGCATAAACAAAAACTCTGTGGCATACAAATCTGAATATGATATTAAATGTTTTTCGACTGTATTTTTTTAAGATTTATTTAAAAATACTGGCTTCAATTTAAATTAATATTAACAAAATAATATTCATATACATATGTGCTGATCCATCAGTCATGGTTGACTAAAATTTAATTTATTTAAAAAAACACAAAAACAGTGAAATAAATATTTATTAAATGTAATTTTTTTAGGGCTAAAAACCAGAGACCGAAAATAACAGGCCCACTTTAATTTTAGTAGTTAGTTGGCACCATTTACCAATTAAAATTTGTTTTTATGTTATATCACTGAGAGACAGTGCTGCCAGTATTTTTTCAGAGCTTATCCCCAATTTGTGATTTGTCATCCCCAAAAATCCCCAAACTGATTTTTTTTTGTTAAAATTTTTATTTTATTTAAAAAATTAAATATTTATTCAATAAAATTAATTTTTATCGATAGCTACATATATTAATATTAAAGCTAGTAATTCGATTTGTAATTATAAATCTTGTAAAGAAAAAATTACACATAATATATTTATATGTAGATAAAAAATTATTTACCACTCTGTAGCATTTCAAAAACTTCAGAATCAAAATCTTCTGATTCATCAGCCTCAGAAATGTTAATTTACATATTGCTTGTATTAAAAAGCTTTTGCATTTCAGCAGATGGATAAAATTTCTCACAACAAATTGAATTATTTTTAAAGTATGTGTTTATTCTGAAAAGCGCTTTCATGCTAAACCATGGGAAAGAAACCATCCACTATATATAATAACACACATTTTTAGACATGCCAGACGCACATTTTTTAGCTCAAAAATCATTCTTGTTACCACCAGTTATAAAAAAAATCTCCAAAAAATCCCCTAAAATTGTGTTGTCATCCCCAACAAATCCGCGGATGCCCAAGATGAAATTTTTATCCCAAATCACGAAAAAAAATCCTCAATTTGGGGATAAATCCCCTAAACTGACAATGCTGTTTAGTGCAAGTAGCGCTGTAGGGATGCCATGTATTATGTCATGTTATTAGTTCAAAGGATTAGGTTAATGAGGATGTTATATTAGTTTTAATATATGTACATACATTGTACATACCTACTAGAATTTTGAAAATACTATAAAAATGATTTATCAAAAAAGCATTTCCTAACTACAGAAACATCATTTAATAGCACTTTAATAGCACCTAGTACTTGACGTCATGTGTAACTTTCAATTATCGATTTACTTGTAATAATTACCAATGCATTCCCAGAAATGTTTAAATCATCATTATTTACCATTATCTGCAATATATTCTTATAAGTGTAAGAATCTCATTAACAAAATCTTGTGATATAATAACAGGCAACTCTAGTTGCAATCAGTGTTGCCAGAACTTTTAGAGAAATGTGTTTGAAACATTTTATTAATGTTATTAATAATACCTAGTATATAATTAAAAAACATAAATATGTATGTTATATTTATATTGTTAAGATTATTTAATATGGATTTCGCACTGTCAATTTGATCGATATTAACGGCAAATGAGAAAAATATTTTTAAACTTTAGTTCTAATAAGCGGTTTACAACAGGTTCTAAATAAAGCCAACGAGTTTGGCATGGATGTAAAATCTTTTTGGGCTTTATTTCTAATAAGCTTTGAATTTTCTCAAACTGGTTGTGACGTTTTGGGCTATTAGACAAATAATTATATACATCCCTCACTGGGGCTTCGACAGCGGAAAGGAGTTTAAGGCATGAACATGATAAACATAACACTAGTGAATGGCATACACATTTAATAATAAATAAATCTGGGATGTCATTTTTAAAAAGTTGAGCAATAGATTGTGTTTTTTCGTCATTACAGATGCTCCATCTGCTGCAAACCCAACCCTGTTACTTTTATAGTTAATGCTGTTGTCACAGAAATATTTAACAATTAAGGCCCAACCATAATGTGCATAAGCTAGCTTAATATGGTGTTCAGACATGCATTTCCTTTAAGAGCTTTGTGGTAACTTAATGGGATGCAAGTGGGGTATCTATAAAAAAATTTCCAACCCAAATTTGTTTTTCCTATTTATTACTTATAATACTAAATAAGAATAATAATAATAAATAATGTAATAAAATTAATATATAAATGAAAATGATACATGTGCCAAATATTGAAAAATCCTATTCTGGAGTTAAAAAATAATTTTTTTGTATAAGCTTGAAATTGAAAAAAAAAAAATTAAAAAAAAAATTTTTTTTAAATTAAAAAATATATTTTTGGAATGATTGAAGAAATAGCTATCTAAAGTCCTTTGGACAATTTTTGCTAGGACCAATAGGTGAAAAGTTACACTCATTTTAAAAAATCCCTGTATGACCATGGAAGTGGTGGAAAAAGTTAAAATTTATGTATTTTGATATGTATTGTACAAGAGACTATATAAAATTGAATTTTTATGTTTTCGTTTAAATAAAAATTTCAAAATACTATTAGAAATAGTGACTTTTTATTTTTCCGATTTTTTTGACGATTTTTAAAATTCGAAATGACGATTTTTTTCTTTTTTATCGGGATTTTTAGACATGCCAGACGCACATTTTTAGCTCAAAATTGATTCTTGTTACCAGCAGTTATAAAAAAAATCTCCAAAAAATCCTCTAAAATTGTGATGTCATCCCAACAAATCCCGGAATCCCCAAGATTAAATTTCCCAAATCACGAAAAAAATCCTCAATTTGGGGATAAATCCCCTAAACTGACAACGCTGCTGAGAGAGGTGATTTATAAGAGAACATTTTAGGTTAGTGGTTGAGAGAAACAGAAAAGAAAATAACGGAAGTAATCAAAATGAGTGATTTATAATTAATTAATTTTTTGTAAAGGTCAGATTATAACTTTTATAAACTTATAACTAATTGCAAGTAAAATTTAAAATTTCAGAAAAAATTGAAAACTTTAAAATAAAACTTACCCCCTGGCCAACGATGTCGAACGATAACGTTCGCTTAGATAAGACTTAAGACACAAAGTTTTTATCGTATCTATTTTTTACTCAATCAAGTTTGTTTATTCCACAATCAAGTTTGTGTCTTAAGTCGTATCTAAGCGAACGTTATCGTTCGACATCGTGGGCTAGGAAAAAATCTTAAATTTTAGAACAAAAAAAAAAAAAACAATTACATAATTAAAACAGGTAATAGTGTTATATTCGGCTATTCCGAATCTTATATACCCCTCACCTTTGTTGTGGATGCATAATTATATTGTGCATAATTATGTCGATAAACATCTGTTGATGAATTTGTTATTATTATATTAATACACTTTGTGTAATCAGCGCCATCTGTTGATGAAATTACTGGTAACAATATTAATACAGTTAGTTTTTTTGATGAAATTTTCAGAGGTTTTTTCGGATTTTTGCTCATATCTCCGTTGTTTATGGACGGATTTTGCTGGTAAACTTCTCGGAAGCATGTCCGACAGAATTATTGAAGATTTGGATCCCGAAGATATCTGGGGACTTCAGAAAATTGATTTCAAGAGACAGACAGGCAGACGGACATGACATAATAGACTCCACTATCTATAAGGATACAGAATATATATACTTTATACGGTCGGAAAATTATATTGTGGAAATTACAAACGGAATGACAAACTTATATGTACCCTGGTTGTTCGTCTACGGTTCAGTAGACCAAACCATCAGGCTACACAAGAATTTGTATTTTCATGTTTAAAATGTTAATTTTATTTTCAAATACTTTCTCACCCTCTTCACATTTAGCAATAACCTTCATGTGGCGAGTTTGATAGTATGTATTCATTTATCATATATTCGTATTTAAAATACATTTAATGAGATCCTTTTTCAACCTGCAATTACAAATTAGTAAAAATAAAAAATTTCGTCCTATTTTCAGAAAAATGAAAAAAAAAACGCACCGCGCCCTAACTAGAAAATTTTTCGCATAAAAAATTTAAAAAAGCATCAAAAATGTTGCGAAACGCGCCAAGTTGATAACGCTGATTATGATCAATCATAATTGAAATAGTTTGCCCCTAACCAAGGCTTTAAAAAACAACAAAAAAACTATAAAGTTTATACCGAACCATGTAGACAAAAATCATTTTATAACAGTTATTTTGAGTAATTTTTTTTTTAACAAATTATAAATCACTATTTTGATCATATGGGAGGAGTTATTTTCGATCTTTGCTAAAACCATGTGAAAATATCCAATAATTTTGCCCAAAAAAAATTTAAAAGTTATAAAAACATGTTTATTAATAATGAATGGATTTTAAATTGACTAAGTAAAAAACACAAGCAAAAAACCACAAATATGTAAATAATCTAGCTGAAATTTTATTATTATTTTAATAAAATATTTATTGCAAGCAAACAAATAATAAATTTAATTTTGACTTAATTTTGAGTTTAAAGTAAAAATTAAGAATTTATTTCCTTTAACAAAATGGGATGTTAACAATTAAGTTGTTGTTGGTCGTAAACTTAAAAATTGTTTAATTTCGCTTAATACGTTATATTATGTGAAAGACATAGAAAACTTTGTATAAAGGTCCTTTTTATAGTAGCACGTTCTTTAAACACTATTCATTTCTCTGTTGTGGATTATAAGTTTTATGTTGCTTTATTTTCCTGTTTCTTCGTTTTTTTTCTGAAATAAAAAGAAAACGTTTGTTTGCTTTATGTGTTGGTGTCTGCTTTCCCGCTTTTCTTCTTTCATTGTTTCCTTTTTCTTTTGCATTTCGTTCGTTTCTCTTGTTTAAAGTTTAAAGTAACGTTTGTAAAAGTTTAATTGAGAAAGTTAAAGAATTTCAATTAACCATGGACATTCGTTACATTTTTTTTTGCAGTTTTCGTCATCAACAATATATTTTGTAGCCGCATTTTGGAGTCATTGTGGGAGTTCATCTTTTTTAAATTGGAAAACATATTTAAAGGAATTTATTCTTAAGATAGCAAAATATTCTTCAAAAGTAAGTGAACATTTTTTGTGACTGAAGAACCTAATAAATTTTAGTAGGTATTCGAATTACGTTATTACAAGCCAGTGTTTTTAATTACAACACATATTAGTAAAAAAGTGGATACCAAAAAAATATATTTTAGAAACTGCATTCATTTAAAGAATTGATATTGTGCAGTTGTACAGTTGAGGACTGAAAAAGAGCGGTAATTAAAACTGTTTAAAATCAATGAAGAGCTTGTTGACTACTTGTGCAGAGTAGGATTTAAAAATGGGAAATACATAGGATAGGAATAGGAAGGGAATTGGAGAGAAATAGGAAAGAAATAGAAAGGAAATAGGAAAGGAATAGGAAAGAATTAAGAAAGAAATATGAAAGGATAGGAATAGGAAAGGAGGAATAGGAAAGGAAAAGAAAAAGAAAAAGGAAAGGAATGTATAAGGAATTGACAATAAATAGTAAATGAATTGGAGAAGAATAGGAGATCAATAGGAATAGGAAAGGAATATGAATGAGAATAGGAAAGGAAAAGGCAAGGAATAGGAAAGAATTAGGAAAGGAAAATAAAAAGAAAAAGGAAAGGAAAAAGAATAGATAAGGAATTGGGAAGGAATTGGCAATGAATAGGAAAAATAGGAAATCAATTGGAAAATAATAGGAAAGCAATGGGAATAGGAAAGGAATATGAAAGGAATAGGAAATGAATTGGAAAGGAATAGGAAGTGAATGGGAAAGAATTAGAAATAGAATAGTAAAGGAATAGGAAAGGAACAGAAAAGATTAAGATTACGAATAGGAAAAAAGTAGGAAAGGAAAATAAAAAGGAAAAGGAAAAAGAATAGATAAGGAATTGGAAAGGAATTGGCAATGAATAGGAAAAATAGGAAATGAATTGGAAAAGAATAGGAAAGGAAAAGGCAAGGAATAGGAAAGTAATTGGAAAGGAATAGGAAATGAATTGGAAATAAATAGGAAGTGAATGGGAAAGAATTAGAAATAGAATAGTAAAGTAATAGGAAAGGAACAGAAAAGGATTAAGCTTACGAATAGGAAAGGAATAGGAAAAAAGTAGGATATGTATATGAAATGAATAGGAAAGAAATAGGAAGGAGTACGAAGGAAATAGGCCAGGAATAGGAAAAAATAGGAAAGGAATAAGAAGGGAAAAGTAAATCAATTGGAGAACAATAGGAATAAGAATAGCAATAGGAAAGGAATAGAAAGGAAATAGGAAAGGAATAAGAAAGAATTAGGAAAGGATAGGAATAGGAAAGGAAAGGAAAGGAAAGGAAAGGAAAAGAAAAAGAAAAAGGAAAAGGAATATATAATGAATTGGCAATGAATAATAAAATGAATTGGAGAAGAATAGGAAATCAATAGGAATAGAAAAGGAATATGAATAAGAATAGGAAAGGAAAAGGCAAGGAATAGGAAAGTAATTTTAAAGGAATAGGAAATGAATTGGAAATGAATAGGAAGTGAATGAGAAAGAATTAGAAATAGAATAGCAAAGGAATAGGAAAGGAATAGGAAAAAAGTATATGAATGTATATGAAAGGAATTGGAAAGAAATAGGAAAGAAAAAGGAAAGCAATAGGAAAGGAATAAGAAAGTAATAGGAAAGGAATAGGAATGGAGTAGGAAAGGAATAGGAAAGGAATGAGAAAATAATGAGAAAGGAATATGAAAGGAATGGGAAGAAATAGGAAAGGAATAGGTAATGAAAAGGAAAAGGAAAAGAAAATAAGAATAAAAAAAGACAAACAAGGGAAATAAGCTATGGAAGAAAGATATAAAATGCATTGAAAAAATCCAAGAGAGAAAGCGGAATGTGGAGGTAAGTATAGACGGAAAGAAACAAATTCTTCGGCAAAGGATATATAAAACAAATTAAAGGAAAAGAGCAAACGAAGTAAGAGACACAAGAAAATATAAAAGAAAGAAATGTAAAAAGGCAGTGGCAGAAAAGCAAATCTATAACAAGTTAGATTTATCTAATTTTGACCATTTACAATTCTTACCATAAGTCACAGAGTTTGTCTGATTTTCATAACAATATTGAGTGTAAGGCCGCGTTTTCACTATGTTTTCACTATGTCATTTTTGTTGTCAATTTGTCCAAATTGTTGGCAATTGTATGAAAACGGGTTGTCATATGGCGTCATCTATGTTTGCAATGATGATTGAAAAAATTAAATATTTTTATTTTTCCTTATTGACCACAAGTTAGGACGCAGAGTATAAAGAAATAAATAAGGGGTTAGATTATAAGGTGAGGCTTTTTTTGGTTGAATATGATCTCAATAACTTTATTTACAAGATATTTATGGGTGGCATAGCAGAAGTGGATCAATTATGGACTGACAGCTTGTATTCTATATGGTTGGTTATTATACTGGGAAGTGGACTTATTTCAATCAAATAAAGGAAGAAAACAAAGAAAAGCAATGAAATTATGAAAGAAAATAAAAAATCAAAGGAAGAGAGTAAAATAATGGACCAAAGAAATATAGGAAAGGAATCAGTGGATATAATCGAACAAAGAAGGAAGGAAAGAAAGAAAGCAAGAGGAAAGCAAAATAAAAACTAACCAATAGAAGAAATAAAGCAGTGAAAGGATGAATTTTTATATAGAAATATGAAAAAAAAACATAACATTTACATGAGTATTTAATTAATATTGCTGCTAATACAAACATTTTTCTGCTCCCAACTGTATAAGTAAACAATACATATTTAAGAAAAAATTTATTTTTTTTATTCAATGTTCTTATACGTGTATGAACTTCCATTTAACAGTCTTTTGAAGTAGTGAGTACTTGCAGTGCTTCTTTTTTGATTTCATTCATATGCCCTGTTATTTTTTGTACCTTTTTGTTCCTTTCAACTCTACTTTAGCTGGAGCTGCTGCTGCTGCTGCTGCTGCTCTGCTCTTAACAAAAATGTTCTTGTTTGGGAATTATAACAAAAAAGGAAGAAGTGTTTAAGTATTTCTTCTGTTTTTTAGCCTTAAGCTGCAGAATACGTTGCTGTTGTCTTGCCTTATACTTAAAGAAAGCAAATGCCTTAATAGCTTCATCATACTCATGCTTAAAAGGCAATCATGAGCAGGCGCTATGTGAATGGTGAGGAGTAAGGTGGTGGTGTTAGCTAGTGGTGCATGTGATTGTTGGCAGTGTTAATGTTAATGTTAGTAGCTGTGTATTTAAGATACTATTAGTGCTATTAAAAGGCTAAAGAACTAAGAAGAAAGTTAAGGAATGAGAGTGATAAAAATGATGGGAAGAGTGGGCAGGGTTGGAGAAAAAGTTTTGCAAACAGCAAGTGTATTAGTATGTTATCTGTTTAACTTTGTTTCAACCAAGCGAGGGTTGGCAGTGGATGGAAAAAGATGTAAGTTGAACAATTTTATATTTCACTTTTATAACTAAGTGCCTGATTAACCCTCGTACATTGTTCTTTCGTGTGATTCTTTTTTACAAAAGATAAACTTTATTTCATGATTTTTAATATTATTTAGTTTTCTTCTTTATTGTTGTTATTTCTGCAATTGTAGCCGCTTTGTTAGTATTGTATTTTAATACATGATCTTTATATCTTTATAAGCCATTGATGATGTGTTTTTTTGTTCTAACAACAGATAACAAAATATTGTTACTTTTAATTGAAACTTTTGTTCAACTTAATTGTTGTTGTTGTTATCAATTTTGTATGAAGTTGATAATGGCAAGTTCCCTGCATTTTGTTTCTTTCTTATTTTGTTCATCAAACACATTCTTTGAAATAAATTGTACATGTGTTATTAGCAAATTACGTGTATTTCTTTTGTTTTTCTGTTTTATCAGTACAGTGGTGGTCCAGTATAACGAACGCCGATATAACGAATGCCCAGTATAACGAACGTTTTTTCTAGTCCATTCATGACTCTAAATAACGAACGGTTGAAAAATTAAGTATTCTATATAACGAATGCTTTCTTTTTCTATGCTTTGTTTTATTCTTTGTTTGTTTGCTTTGTGCACTTACGCAAAGGGAACGAGATTTGTTGACAACTGGTCACGTTAATTAAAGAAAATCATTACTGCTTTCCGAACGTGTATCAACTGGGCAGAAGAAAATGGAATTGAGCACAGCAAAGTATTTATTTTAAGGAGATTGCAAGAACAAACTATTAACGTCAGTGCAACAACTAAAAAAAAAAAAAAAATTTTTTTTCCAAAAATAATTAATTTTGTTCATGTGTATAATTTTTTTCCGTTTTTTTTTTAATAAATGAATTAATATAATACGAATAGAGTTTAACTTGGTACTATGCTAATATTTATGAAAAGAAATATATATTTCGATATAACGAATATTATATCATTCGTTATGTTGGACCACCACTGTATTTGTACTTTGACTTTATGGTGTGTGAAAATACATAAAAACACACACCATTCTATACTTACAATCATAAACACATTAGAGAATTTTCTATGTATTTAAACCATATGGGAGAGTTATTATACGTGAAACAAATGGAGTTGAATGCTGGTTATGTATTAGAAAAGTATTTGTATGTGTATTAGTTAATAGTGTTCAATGTATTATCAAAGCAAATACTGTCGGGATTAAGTGTTAATAAAATATGAAATAACTAATTTATAGAAATGAAGTAGAAGAAATTCTGTTAAAGTTAGTTAGAATTGTTGAAAGTAAAAGTTTGTTTAATAATTTTGAAAAAGAATTAAAGAGATATTTTAAAACAATAGCAGAGTTTTAAACGAATCATTTTTGAATTAATTCGCGAATCATTCATGCAATGAATTGGTAAAATTTTGAATTAATTCTTTTGTCCAAAAAACGAATTGAATTAAATTTGAATCAATTCATTTGAATTTAGCGAACATGAATTGCAATTCATTTTCAATTCAAATGAATTGGTATTGTTCAGAGTTGTAAATGAGTCATTCTTTTTTGATTTCAATTCATTACGAATTAGCTAAATTTTGAATTAATTCTTTTCAACAAAAAAAGAATTAAATTCAATTTTAATCAATTCATTTGAATTTAGCGAACATGAATTGCAATTCATTTCCAATTCAAATGAATTGGGCAAAATGAGTTGCAATTCATTTGAATTAGGCAAAATGAATTGCAATTAATTTTTTAATTCAAAAGAATTGGTAAAATGAATCGCAATTCATTTCTAATTCATTTGAATTGAAATGATTTGGAATTAATTCAAATGAATTACAAAAGTAACTTGTAATTTAAATTTATCAAATCAAAAATGAATTGCATTCAATTGAAGTAAACTTGGTGTTTGGAGTTTGGTTCTTCAAGTACTACTTATTTCGCTTTTGATATACACTGAATAACAAGACATTCAGTATTTAAAACCTATTAATAATTTATGAAATTATTACACCACCTAGCGGGGAGCGTATATTGGATTTGTGCTAATCCAATTGGTCCAATACCCACCTTATTACCGATACCGATCGACTAAGAATCACTTCCTGAGTCGATTTAACAATGTCCGTCCGTCCGTCTGGCTGGCTGTCCATGTAAAGCTTGTGCGCAGAGTACAGGCCACAATTTTGAAGATATTTTGATAAACTTTGGTACGTGGTATTTTTTCGACCCAAGGAAACTGGTGGTAATCGGTCCATTATTTCACCTGGCCTCCATACAAATGTCCCCCCAAAAATAAAGGTTTACTGATCATAAGTGTTTGAATTATGCAAGTATCCTAACAAATTTCATCACAAATGAGTGGTAAATGATGCCAAATTACACCTACAAATTTTGTGGAGATTGGTCCATAATTACCCGTAGCTCCCATATAAAGCCCAATCCCGAAAATCACTTTAAAGAGAATAACTCTCTCAAATATGTTGGTATCCAAAAAATATTGAACGAAAATATATTTCACTAGCTAAAGCCGGTGTGCTTCGCTACCCCCCCTCGTTATAAAATAAAACGTATTTATATATTTACAAACATTTATTTATTTAATTTTAATGCATTTATTGCAATGCTTTAGTTTAGTGGGTGAGGCCATGCCCCTTTGTCCACTTACGTAGTCAAGAATTTATTATTTCTTAATAATATCCTATTGTGAAAATTTAATGACGATCGCTCCAGTAGTTAAGACTATATTACGATTTTTAATTTTCCTAAAAAGGGGCGTGATCCCTCCCACTTTTCTCCTGGTACGTATTCCTAATTATGCCAATACCATATGTACCACATATCATTGATGTAGGTAAAAAAATACCCAAAATATGGCGATTTAAATTTTTGAGTTATATGGGCGGTGCCACCCCAGTTTGTCTTCATATAGCTTATTATTCCTTCCAGAGTCACAGTAGCATGCTGTAAAAATTTCATCAACATCGGCTCAGCCGTTTTGGAGTCCATACGTTAGATACATACACACATACATTCAATTTTATATATATAGATATGTCTAAAAATAATACGGTACAATTTTATTATGATCGGTTCATAATTAGTCGAAACTCCCATACAAGACCCTCTCCGTAATTCACTTTAAGCTCCATAAATCGTTTACAAGCATTTATATCGAGATAAAGTTTAACACATATAATACTTATATTCACAGACATCATGACTTTAAATGTTTGGATGATCGGTCCACACTAGGTTATATCTGTTAAACTGTTTTATACATACACTGAGTGTAGGGTATTATATGGTATTATTAATAGACCAAAATGTTAAAACAATTAAAATATGTAAACCTATAACTATTATAGTTATAATTTATTGTCCCATATGTAGTAATAGTTTAACTTAAATTGTAGTTCTGTATGTAGTCAGAGTTATAATTTGATAAAAGGTCCTTTAGAAGTCAGAGTTTAGCTACAATCGTAGGACTTTATACAGTTCAAATTCAGTTCCAATCGAAGGTCTTTAAGAAGTCAGGGTATAGCTTGAAGTTCTTTGAAAAGTTAGAGTTTAGTATAAATCGTTTTTTTACATACGAGTTCTGATAAAAAAATAACCATTATTTTCAAATTTCGTGAGTTACGTATGTTCGATTTTCGCATTTTTTTGTCAGATTGTTTTTGACAGATAAAAAGGTTAGTCATGTTTTGGTGTGCTTTTCGATTAAAGAAACTGTATTAAGTTTTGTGTAACAAATTAAATTAAATGCGCAAGGACATTTGAAATGTTTACTGTGGCGTTTGGCAAGTCTACTATGAGCTGAACACAAGTTCTATTGTGGTATAACCGGTTTAAGGAAGGCCGAGGAAGATGTCATTGACGATGCTAGTCCTGGTCTCTGGAGCACATCAACAACCGATGAAAACATTGAAGCAGTGAAGAAAATGATTTTAGATAATCTTCGAATCACTATCAGAGGGGTTGCTGATGATGTTGGCCAAGAAATTTTTATGGATGTTTTAGGCATGAAATGTGCGGCAGCGAAGTAAAGTAAGCTTTAATAATAAATAATAATAAAGAATACACACACATTGTAAACGTACGTAAATTTCGTTCTAACTCACAACACGTAACAAAATATGATAATTCTCGGATTCTATTTCTCAAAAAAACGGTGAGTTAAATAGCTTATGTTTACAGATTGATCATGGACAATGAAGATTGCTGATGACGCCCTTGGCAGGGTAGAAAATGTATTCCAGTTTGCCAATTGTTCCAGTACTTTACAATAGCATTCTTGAAAATTCAAACTATTAGCCTGAATATAAAAACTTTTCTCTTAAAAAGATAAATATTAGTTCAATACCTTCTCTAATTAATAAGCTTTAGGTTAATTAAGCTTCAAGTCAAGCTCGCTATGTTTTTAAAATTCAATCTTAGTCTAAATTATAAGTATTTATATTACGTTACCCTTCTGCATTCAAACATTGGAGGGAAGGTATATTTTGTAACCGTATTAATTTAAAAAACTTTCACAACTGTAACAACAGCCAACATTTTGTTCCATTTTCAACCATTTTTTCTTTAATTCATACTGCGTGTGTACAAAATGTATGTAAATGCAAAAAATTTATATGGCGTCACATTAAAATTAATGTTGCAAATTGTAAAACAAATATGTGTATAAATGAATAAACCGTGCAGCAAGCAACGCATAAACATACACAAAACAGCATGCACAACAGCAACAACAACACGGCAAAACAAACAAACTTATACAGACAAATGAAAATAAATACACATAAAAACATAAAACAATGCAAATGCTGGAGAGGCAGCTAGAGACAGAATGTATGCAGTTGCAAACAAAATACACCAACACATAATAACAAAAAAAATATAAATTTGCACAACGTATGAATATGTGTGTAAGTAAACAGAAACATGACGTCAACAGAAATAGAAAAAGTTTTGAGTAATATTTTAATAATAAAACAAGTGCAGTCAGAAAGTGTTAGATTTAGCAATATGAAAGAATAGCTTTTAACCTTGCAGCCTACCATATGTATGTTTTTTTCTTACAGATACACTGTCACACACTTAAATTGTATTCAAGTAAACAAACAGCTGGAAAGAATGGTAAACAGTGGACACAAAAACACCCTCACAATGACAGCGTTAAAGACACACACAGTCATACCGACAAATTTATATAAGTGTTGCATGTGGCTGCAGCAGCGTCCATAAGAACGAAAACCAGACATGAACATTTAAAACAAAAGTGGTTTAAAAACAAGGACATTTTTGTCATTTATGAAATTAAAAATAAAGAAAAAAATTAAAATCTCAATATTTTAATAAATGTGCGTGGAGTGTTAAAGAAATTTTCAGCATTTGCATAGAAGTGTCACTACAAAGTAAACATTTCAATCGCAGGACATTTCAAAAACGTATTTTAGATAAAAATAACAGATGTCATTAAGGTCAAGGTTTAGCCCTTTCGGTACCTGTTTTTAGATTTAGACTTTAAAAATATTACAATGTTATTATAAAGCGTGATCCATTTCTTTTTTAAAGAAAAACACAGAAAATTTAAATTTTACTGGGAATGTTTAAGAACATTCTTTACTTGAATCACCCTTTATAATAAGAAACGATTTTACTTTAATTAAATTTTATCAGTTTTTTTTAAACCTCCAAAGTGGTTTTTTAGGATGATGCCATGTGTCATCACTGTACATATACAAAAACAAATTCACTTTAATAAATAAAATAAAGGATATAGAAAAATATCACGTAAAGCAAAAACAAAATTAGAACTAAAGTTTAAAATTTAATTTTCGTTTAAAGCAATTTCGGGAAGCATTGGGAATGCACAAATGAACATTACATTTCCAAATAGCGGTCTACAACTGTAACTGTATCTTCATTTGAGGTAAAACGCTTGCCAGCTAGGATTTTTTTTAGATTTGGGAACAGGTAAAAGTCACTGGGAGCTAAATCAGGATAATAAGGTGGGTGGCCAAGCAACTAAATGATCGCCGAATAAAAGAGCGTGAAATAGATAATATCATGGACATGGATCCTCCACTATACTCCAGAGACAAGCAATCGACTGAAGCTGGAGGAAATGCCCCAAAGAAGGCAAAAACAATACAATCCGCTGGTAAGTTTATGACAACGGGTTTTTTGGGACTTCAAAGGTATTTTATTAATTGACTATCTGCAAAAGGGTAAAACAATAAATTCAGAGTACTCTTCCAACATTTTGGATGAATTAAATGTAAAAAATAAATTTTTTATCAAGACAACACACCAGCCCACAAGAGTGTTTTAACAATGGCTAAAATTAAAGAATTAAAGTACGAGTTCCTTGACCACCCACCTTTTTCTCCTGATTTAGTTCCCAGTGACTTTTACCTGTTCCCAAATCTAAAAAAAAATTCCTAGCTGGCAACCGTTTTAACTGAAATAAAGATGCAATTACAATTGTAAACCACTATTCTGAAGGCCTTGAGGCTACAATTTCTGTTGTTGTTGTTGTTTTTGGACGTCCACTACGTGGTTCATCATAAATGCTTGTACGACCACGTTTAAATTCAGCAACCCTATTTATTACTGTTGCATATGAAGGAGCACTATTACCTAGCACATTCACCATATCATTATGAATTTCTTGTCAAGATTAACCTTTTTTTATTTAAATATTTAATGCCACCACGAATTTCTAATTTTTCCATTGTAAAAAAAAATCGCGGATGCGTCTTTTTTGAACACCTGTTTCTATATGAAGAAGTTGCCGGCCCGAAAACAAATTTAACATGTGTTCATGGCACAGATGAAAGTTTCCAAAACACTTAAGTTTTTCTGTTTATACCGCGCTTGCTGTTCTAGGCTAAGCAGTTTCCGAATCGCCCTCGTATGTAAGAATACAATAATACGTACTTGTTATTTAACAGAATTAACTGGTTACGTATGATAAATATTATTTCAATTATTATCCAATATTCACTTAGTGGAAATTAAATAACATTATTTGTAATTAATACATTTTTAGAGTGTTTTACATATATAAACCTTTAACATAAACACCATTAACTAAAATCCTTTGCATTTAAATTCAACCTTAAATACTGCCTTTCGATTGATAAGAAATTAATTCTGCATGTACTTGTAGCTAAACTAAACTAAGTTAAGTTAAACATTTTTGTTCTATTAAAAGTTTATTTGTAAGAACAACCAAGTGCTAAGGCTGTCATTTTGCATTACAACAAGTTTTATTTAATTTAGAACTTTCTTGTGTTTTATTTTCGAGCAGCAGCTTAGTGTTTACACGAGAAAATAGCAATTTTTTTTCGAGTTAAGTTTATGGGTGTAACTATGTGTATGTTGGTGTATTTTTTATAGTTTATCAACTCCTTCAATTGTTTACAATATGCCTGCTTAGTTTGTGCTCTAAAAGTAGATAGAAATAGCAACTATTTTTTTATATTTTACGCTGTTTTTTCTACTTGCCAGTTTGTACTTATTTGTCTTTTCGTTTTTCCATGTGGCTTGATGCCTATGAACTGGGGTTTCTTTTAGTTGTTATACCCTACACCACTATAGTGGGAAGGGTATATTGGATTTGTGCTGATGTTTGTAACGCCCATAAATATTGCTCCAACACCCACCTTAAAGTATACCGATCGACTTAGAATCACTTCATGAGTCGGTTAACGATGTCCGTACGTCCGTCCGTCTGGCTAGCTGGCTGGCTATGTAAAGCTTGTGCGCAGAGTACAGGTCGCAATTTTGAAGATATTTTAATAAAATTTGGTACGTGATATTTTTTCTGCCCAAGGACGGATGGGCTTTAAGCTGGTGGAAATCAGTCCATTATTTCACCTGGCCCTTATACAAATATCCTTCTAAAATAGGATTTTACAGGTCGTAAATGTTTTAATTATGCAAGTACCCACACAAATTTCGCCACAAATAAGTGGGAAATGATGCTGAATTACATCTACAAATTTTGTGCAGATTGGTCCATATTTGATCATAGCTCCCATATAAGGCCCACTTCCGAAAATCACTTTAATGACCATAAATCTCTTAAAATTTGTGGTATCCAAATAAAATTCAACACACATAATTTTCATATATACAGAAATAAGGACACTTAATTTTATAATGGTCGGTCCATAATTAGTCCAATCTTGCATATAAGTAATTATATCGTTTAACAAGCATAATATTTATGTTCACAAAAGTCATGGCACTAAATTTTTGGATGGTCCTGCCATTTTTGAAAAACTTTTTTATACATAAGCTGGGTGATCCTTCGAAAATGATATAAATAAATATTTTGTATTCAAGATCTGTGATTAGTAATTTAAATCGTTGTAATATCTATAGATAATATCCCGAAAAATTTAATTACATATGTATATATAAAATTTAAATAAAGATGAGTTGAAAAATGAAAAAAAATCTAGGGTATTATATAGTCGGACTTGACCGACTATACTTTCTTACTTGTTTTGCTTTTCTTGTTGATGTTGCCTCCCTTGTTATTGCGAACGCATGTGTATGTTGTTTTTCTCATCACAAAAATTTTATAAATTTCGATCACGAGTTTTTCCACTTAACATATTCAATGAGTTATGAGCTGTTACAAGTTAACGCATGAATGGCAGCTCTTCTTTTCTTTTCGTTTATTCTTTCAATTCCTTACAGTTCCGTTTCAGTTGTTTTTTTTAGCATCACAAACATTAGCATCTCCTTGCATGTCCTTGTATTGATGATGTTCTTTTCATTGTGTTTTTCTTCTTGAAGAAAAAACAAAAAACGAAATTCTCAAGAAAATTGAAACTCTGTTGTCACATGTTGTTTTTATAACTTTGCTATTACTGGCTTGTTGTTTGATGTTTCTAAGAAAAAAGCATGTAATTTATTTTGTATGTTGCTGGTTTTAAAGCAACCGTACATTTAGAAATTAAACACAATTCTGAAAAAATTGTTTCCTAGTTATATTTTTTATTTTCTAATTATTTTGATATTATTAAAATTCTTTTTATTTTATTTTCTTTTTAGTGTTTTTTTTTTCTATGTATATGCTTAACTATTTTTGCCAGTGTATCATAAAGTCTAGCAAATTGCTAGTTTAAAAACAAGTGACTATTATCGCCAACATTAACATTAAGCTGTTTTTATGAATGATGAAAAAGTATTGACATTTTCCATAAGAAAAACATTTGACTTCAAACTGTCACATTGTAAAAACAAAAGAACAAAATGTGTAAATTACGTACTTAAAGAAAAGACAATTTATTATAAATTGAATTTGTTTTAAATAAAATATTTTATTTATAAAGTGAAACTTTTTAAAGTGTAGGCAAAATTTTTGTGTTTAAAGCAATATTTCCTTTGTCACTTGTGCTGCATCATAGATTTATTATAATTTAAAGTGAAATAGTATGTATCTATGTACGTAAATAAATAAATAAAAAACGGCATCTTACACAATACTTTAAGCTTTAATCGTTCATGATATTGTTCATGTAGTTCAATTTCAGCTTCAATTGTAGATCCTTATGTAGTTAAATTTTTGCGTCAATCGTAGTTCTTTATGTTCTTCACTTTCAGTTTCAACCTTAGTTATTTTATGTATGTATGTAGTTCAGTTTCAACTTTATGCTTAGCTTCAGTTATAGGTAATATTTATATCCGTATCCATACAAAATTCTGCAATAATAAGTTTCATGCAATGTGAAAGCTCCATACAAAGACCACTTCCGAAAATCACTTAAATGCGTATAAATCTCTAATAAATATCACTATCAAGTTGGAATTCAACACAATTTTATACACATATATAGAAAAATTTCCACTCTCAATATGATTATAATCGGTCCATATTTGACCGTAGTACCCGTATAAAGTTCACTTCGAAAAATCTCTAAAATAAGCATAAATCTCTTATAAAAATCATTTTTACTTTGACATTCAACACATATTACCCCTGGCCCACGATATCGAACGATAACGTTCGCTTAGATAAGACTTAAGACACAAACTTTTATCGTATCTATTTTTTACTCAATCAAGTTTGTTTATTCCACAATCAAGTTTGTGTCTTAAGTCTTATCTAAGCAAACATTATCGTTCGACATCGTCGGCCAGGGGGATTATTCGCATTCACACATAAATCGTCAAACAGAATTTCATGATGATTGGCCGGTAATAGGTCATATACAGTGGGTGGCCAAATTATTAGTTACACATGCAAAATTGTTTAGTTTGAAGCCGTATAACATTTTAAAATAGTGGAAATTTATCCTTTTATTTGTTCTTTTAGGCAAATTAAGTGTTTCTAATTCAACTAAAAATAAATTCTTTTGTTTTAAAAATATATAATTGATGAAAAGAAATATTACAAAATTTTTTGAAAAAAAATCTTAATATTTCGTAGAACCAATTACAGCTTGCACCTTTTTGGCATACTCTGAATGCATTTTTGAACATTTTCTTTTAGTTCTTCATCGTGATGCCAGACTTTAATCAATTTAATCAAAATTGCATATTTCACACTTCAGAGCAGAATGCCAGATAAGGATCTACAACTGCACTCTAATGTCAGCAATCATTGTTGACACTGCACAAAATATTTAACAGTATTATCAGAATTAAAATATGAAAACATCTGGTACAAGAAATAAATTTATATACATATTAAAAGCGATTGAATCTTAATTAATAAGTGTAACTAATAATTTGGCCACCCACTGCAGTTCCCTTGATTTCACTTGTGATGTCACTAGAAGAAATTTTGCTCTCAATTTTACTCTCACAGTTTTTGTAAAATATAATGCGTAATCTTTATTATTATTATTATGTGGCGTATGATTAATATTAATTCATATAATTTTTAATATTGATTCACTAAAAACTAAATAACTTTTTGGTTACTTCTTAGATTTTTGCAATATTTTCCTAATTTATTAATAACATGTTGGTTTTTATTTTAAGACTTATTGATGAAACACCTTTCGCATTTAATTTTGAATTTGAAGGCTGCTTCTGATAGGGAAAGAATACATTTTTACTTGTGCTTTTAAACAAACAAATTGAAGTTAAAATTTTGTTTTCTATTTAAAATTTATTTCTAACGAGAATTTATTTTTAATCCATGTAATTTAGAGAAATAGATATCTTGGAGTCAGAGGTATAAACCTGTATATTACTAGGAAATTTACGTAAGTAGTCTCAATTTAGTTTTCAATATAAATATGAACATACGTATATAAATAAATAAATTGTTTTCATTTATCTGGTCATAGGGTTTCTTTAGCCGCTTGTTTTAATATGAACAGACTTTAGCATTAAATGCAAGTATTTCTTAAGCACATGCAGGTATTATTTTAGCATTAATTTAGGTCTTTATAATGTTCTAGTTTATCCTTAAATAAACATCTTTCTAAAGTAGAATTTTAGCATCAATTGTGGGTCGTAGAGGTGTCATATTCAGCACCAATCACAAGTTTTTATGTGGCTGTATAACAACCATTCTCAGTTTCACTCATAGGTCTACCTAAAGTTTATATTTAGCTACAATCGTAGAGCTGTCCAAGGTTCGATTCACTGATAGTTGTTCATAAAGACCATATTTAGCTTCAATCATAAATCTGTCCAAAATTCTTTTGCGATTATTATGTCGGGAGTTAATATTCAACTGCAGATAAGTCTTTCTAAATTAATTATTTAGATTATATTGTTTGTATCAATATTTCAGATTCAATTGTTGGACTTTCTGTCACGTCTCAAAGTTTTCAATTGTTCTTATGTAAAACTTGTTCCTACTTAAGAAGATATACAACTTACTAATTTTTATAAGCCTTCATTCCTGAAAGTTCGAAGAACTCAATATTTTTCTCGTAACTTTTTCCGATTTTAACAAACTTGTTGTCTTCTAACACTCTTCCCTGCAAATAATTCAACGACAAAAAAATTGCAATTGCAAATAAATCTGTTGTAATGCTTGTATAATATTTGATTACCTTGGCTTAAAAACGGATTTAAATTTGTAATGTTATGTAATGATACTGCTGTTGCCAAAGTCAGTCAGTTCATCAGTCAGTCATTCAGTGTAGTGCATTGGTAATAGAAAATGCATTTTTCCATTAACTTAAAAACAAAAGGATTTTAAGTTTCCAACAGCGACAACATATTGTTATCAAGCCGAAAATCGGTAAAATGGTTTTGTGATTTAAATAACACAACAAGAGCAGTAACAACAATAGTGACAGTAAATACGTTTCCAAATGGAATGGCACAAACTGGTCAACTAACAAACGATTAAATTTGCTCATAGAGTTTTGTGTAGAAGAGTGTATGTAGTGTAATTTTTGGCCAAGTAAACAAATTTTGTGCGGTACATGACAAACAACTGCAGTTTCATCATCAACATCAGCATCTGCACCAGCACCGCCATCACTCTCACCATCACACTGATAAAGCTGACAATGATAGTAATGGCGAGCCTGATGCTGACAATGATAACAACAATGGTAAATGTGTTGATGAATGATTAAGTGTATGTGTGTGTGTGAGAGAGAGTGGGAGTGTAAAATGGGCCGGTATATGGTAGCAAGAAAAAACATTTACTTGATAAAATGCAGTCAAACTACCAGTCAGTCGTTCAGCGAAATAAACGTTGTTGGGTAGCTAAAAGTTTTTTTCTTCTCCACTTGGTTAAATTAACAACATAAACACGTTGTTTTGTCAATGACCATTTGTGCTTAAAACGTAAAATGTCAAATAGACCAAAAATTGCGTATTTGTTGGCCAAAACAACAGCTGGTCTTTTAGACACACGTAGTTACTTGTATATATTATAGGGCTAATGTTAATTGTTTGTTGTTATTGTTTGGGTTTTCTCTTTGTCTCTAATCGTAAAAAGAAGGGAGTTGAGAATTGCAGCTGTTTTTTTTTTGAAATTTTTCTGGGTCATTGGCGAATCTTTATAACCTGCAACTCTGTGCCAAAGTTTGTACGAAAATATTTTCTTGTTTTATAATTTTTACCAAATTTTCAAAAATATGCAACTATACTAGTCAATATAGGTCCATTTGAGGGCTTTGTAGGAACTTACAAATATAAATAATAATAATAATAATTGATTGTGTTTTTAATTAATATCCGTACCATTTACTTGAGTCGGATAAGAATCAATAATGTAGGAACTAAAAGGAACAGCTACTCAAGCAAAAATTTTAACAAATTTGCGAGCAGAATGTTTCATTCAAAAGCTGAGAAATTCAAATAAAAACGATTTTGAATGTTTCAAATTCTGCTAAAAGGCTGCAAAAAGTAATAAATTTTTTCAATGAAATATCAGTTGCAATGAAAAATAAATCCATAATGATAATCCGAAGCGTTAACGTACAGTCACATTTGGCAAATATTTGCCGAAACAGACGTAACCCCTAAACTTTTCTTATTTAGGCCAAAGCACTACAAATATTTAGTTTTTTTTTTTAAACAAACACAAACTCCGAAGCTTTTGGCTTGTCTGCAGAAAACACCCAGAGTCTTTGGCGGGAATCGAACCCGCAACCCTGTGACTGATAGTCCGGCACACTATCGCCTAGTCTATCGGGACACCCAATAGATGCTTGCAAAACTCTTGTAAGAGTAAACAACGTCAAACAAATTTGTGCTAAAACAAGTGGTTACGCTTTTTTGAGTAAATATTTGCCAAATGTGACCATACCTTAAGACATCAGTAACGCTGAATCAAACCAAATATCCGCTAAGGTAATGTTTATTATTTGATGGGACCAAAAGCATCCTATATATTATGAATTGCTGTAATGTAGCCAGACTATCACAGGGAACCTGAGTCAATGGCCGAAAAATGCTCCGAATATTTGATCAGGCATGAAAGCGTCATATTCTATTATGACAATGCTCGGCCACATGTTGCAATGCCTGCTGAAACCTATTTAGAAAGAAGTGGTTGGGAAATTTTAACCAAAATTTATTTCGGCTCGAGTTCATTAAATTTAATTTTCATTAATTTATTTTTACTGAAGGTAGAAATTGTTACATGAAAATTATTATTAAAATTTTTTGATAATTTTTCTTCGCTTGGGATTCGAACCTGGGTAAATGTTTCGATCGATGCAGAACGCTCTTCCTGGGATATGCTTCACTTCAGTAGAGGATATTCAAAATTGCCTTGATTCTATATATATATAGTATATATTGTAAGAAAGATGGGAAAATGTCATAGCTATTAGTGGCCAATACTTTGAATAAATTTATTTTGTAAAAATGTTTCTAAAATGAATGCTAAACATTTGACAAAAAAAATTTAAGTTATACAATAATTTTATATAATTCTAGGTCTTTCAATGCAATTTCATTTCCATTTACAGTTGTCATCACGTTCGTGTTAGATCAATATTTCAATTCGCAATAACGGTTAGTGTGTGGCGACCATAGGTCGATGATGGTTACTGCGTTTGGTCAATAGATTGTCTTTATCTTTTTGCGACATCTGTTAACAAATACTTGCAGAATGTTAATAATGCTGGCAGGGTAGCATCAATAATAAAACTGGCTTCCGTACAATTGGGTTTATTTAACATTGGTGTTGAGTTTTTATACCCTACACCACCATAGTGGGGAGGGTATATTGGATTTGTGCTGATGTTTGTAACGCCCAGAAATATTGGTCCAACACCCATCTTAAAGTATATCGATCGACTCAGAATCACTTTCTGAGTCCGTCCGTCTGTCTGGCTGGCCGGCTGGCCATGTAAAGCTTGTGCGCAGAGTACAGGATGCAATTTTCAGGATATTTCGATCAAATTTGGTACGTGATATTTTTTCAGCCAAATGATAGATGGGACTGAAACTGGTAGAAAATATTTCATTATTTCAACTGGCCCCCATACAAATGTCCTCCCGAAATTGGGGTTTACCGATTATAAATGTTTGAATTATGCACGTATCTAATCAAATTTCATCACAAGTGAGTGGTAAATGAAGCTAAATCGCATCTACAAATTTTGTGGAGATCGTTTCATAATTGATCATAGCTCCCATATAAATCCCACTCCCGAAAATGTTGGTATCCAATTAATATTGAACCCAAATATATTTCATATATATGCAAATAATACGGTACAATTTTGTTATGATCGGTCCATAATTAGTCGTAGTTCCCATACAAGGCCCACTTCCGAAAATCACTTTAACGACCATAAGTTTCTTAAAAATATTGGTATACAAATAAAAGTCAACACAAATAAGTTTCATATATACAGAAATTATGACACCTAATTTTATAATGGTCGGTCCATAATTAGTCGAAACTCCAATCTAAGACCCTCCCCTTAATCAACTTTAACCTCCATAAATCTATTAAAAGTATTTATATCGAGATAAAGTTTAGCATACACAATATTTATATTCACAGAAATCATGACACTAAATTTTTGGCTGATCGGTCCATAATAGGTCATATCTGCCATATAGCGCTAGGTTTTGAAAAACTGTTTTATACATATACTGGGTGTAGGGTATTATATGGTCGGGCTTGACCGACTATACTTTCTTACTTGTTTCCATTTAGTTTGTATGTTTCTTTTAGTGAATTCAAGTCTAGCAGTTATGTGCCTTGTCACAGACAATCGGAATAATAGTCTGTAATTTTTCTACCAGTAAATCAACCTATGGCTGATTTGGTCACATTTACCTCACATTCATCAATAATCTGACCAAAACACTTCATTGTGTTGCTGGCACAGTTTATAGTTCTGCGAAAGTCCAGTTCAGAAAGTTCTTTTTCGGGCCGCCATCATAATAATTTGCAAAATTTGGTACTACAACATATGAACGGCTTAATTTATTGGAAATTGCTCGAAACTGAAATTTGACCTTTTTCATAATCACGCGGCATTTTATAGCGAATTTTTAAAAGTTGCATAATAAGAATATATAAAAATTATACTCTTGTTTTTCTACCATTCTTCTTTGTTTAACATGATATGTAATTATAGTTATGAAACGCCAACAAAACAATAATGCACAATTTCACTTTTAAGAAAACGTTTACAAAGTATTACATGTTTTAAAAACTGTTTGTAACCTTACAACAAATATAAAACATCAAGTGTATGCTGTGAAATTAGAAGGATATGTTTTTATTGTGACGACAAATTCATTAACACAGTATGGGAATATAATTTTCGGCATAATTGCAGAAAAACTAAGACTATTGCAATATAATTGCATAAAATATACCTTGTGGAAAAACTGCAAACAGTAAGACAAACTAATAATAATGACCATAGTGTAGAACCTAACAATAACAACAATAACACATCCCAGTCTAGCTGCAACAATTTTAAAATGAATGAATAAATGTTGAAACGCTTGGCTGGTTTGTTACTTGTCATCTGTAGATAACAACATCAACAACTGCATCTACATTTACAGTCACATTAAATCCAACAACATGAGCAGCACTAAACAGCAATAGCAATATAAAACCATCATCAACATCGTCATCAGCAGCAACCAAAGCAGTGACAATTGCATTGATATTGTTGACAATGGCTTGCCGAGCACTTTATAGTTTTTAAAAACATAAAAACAAACGTTTTATTATACGCCTTAAAATTGTTTTCTTTTTTGTTTTCGTTATAGTTGTTTGGTTTCCTCCTGCTGCTGTTTGCCATACAAAACCACACAAATGACAATTTGTTGTTAGTGCTAGATAAAACTCATAGCTATTCTTGTTGCATTTACTCTAGAGAACAATTTGTTGGACAAGATGCCTGATATTTGGGAGGGGGAGAGGGAGGGGTAGGGAGGTCGTTTGAAATATTGCATGAATGCTGAGCAAGTTGTGAGGACTACAAACTACTTTGCATTTGCATGATTTCGTAATGAAATGCATCATAAGTTGCATATTAATTGTGGCTTATGGTCTGACAAACAATTATGGCCATAAACGTTAATTAGTAAAGACACCAACTCACACACAAATTCATTATTGTTGGCCATGTTTGTGTTGTTGTTTTATTCTATTATATTCTATCTACTGTGGTGTTGTCACATTTAAAACTCTTAAATATTAAGAAACTGTGTTTGGGTTTTAACCACAAAATACCTAAACTTAAGTTTTATCGTCATTATTTTTGTTTGTTTTTCTTTTCACATACAAATTATAATTGGGATATTTTGTGTGTGAGTGCAAACACCTGTGTCTATAACGACTTAATTATGATGTGATAGAATATGTGTTTATTTTGTTAAAATCTGTAGATGTTTACTTATTTAGGCGTTTGCATTAAAATGTTAAAATTAAATGGAAAATCTAAATCTAAAAACATACTTAAAAATATATTCGTACGTATGATTATTATTTAATTCTATGAATATTAATCATACGCAATGTGGGGGACAGAATGATAAATAAGAGGACAACTTGTAGAACTTCCAAACTACTTACACTATGGCATGACAATTGCAAAGGTGATAAGCAGGGCAACCGGAAATATGCTCTAAAAAAAGCGTTTAAGTCATCTTTACACGTTGTTGTCTACGTCTTGGCTCCTGTGTAACATTTTTATAAGTAGAGCATCTTCATTGAGAAAATTACAATAGTTGAAATCTTGGCAATGGTGCTCCATCAACAGTTCAGCTGGTGAATAACCTTACTCTGTGCACCACTTTGTTTTGGCCATATCTAAGGGCTATAAATCTGTAATCTTTTGTTTCATAAAATATTTTCAAAACTTATTCCTAAGAACTTACCGCGAAAAACTAACAAAATATCTAAATATACTTTCACGTTCGAAATTATTGTCCATTAATTATAATAAACAACAAATAGAAGAACGCATTAATAAAGAATGAATATAAAAATAAAGGGACATACTGATCACACCAGATCACATCTGTTTAAACTTGAACAATAAATTTTTAATTAGATTTACATTTATATTTTTACTTAGGGATGAACTTGTCTATTTGATCGTAATATGCACATAAGCAACATTTGATGTGTGCGTATAACATAAATAGGTTCATCCCACAATCTCAGAGATCAATAGTTTATTTTAATATTGTTGATATTAATTCAAGATTTGTAAATTAAATTGAGTTACTGTCAAAACTACAAAACAACAAAAAGTTTACTTTCGTTGTCCGCCTACAAAACCAATGGACATAACTTGCAGTTACTAATTATAGTCATATAAAAAAAAAGCTTTGCAAGACAGCATTTATCAAATGTGCTTACTTTATGTCCACCACTGTATATGAATTTTCTATAGCACATACTTTGATACCAAAGTATGTGCTATGACAAATTATTTTCTATGAAAAACAATTTTGTTCAAATTATTTTCTATGAAAAACAATTTTGTTCAAATTATTTTCTATGAAAAATAATTTGTGACAAATTAATTTCTACGGAAAACAAATTTGTAACAAATTATTTTCTACGGAAAACAATTAGAGACATATTATTTTTTATGGAAAACAATTTTGGTCAAATTATTTTCTATGAAAAACATTTAGAGACAAATTATTTTCTATGGAAAACAATTTGGGACAAATTATTTTCTATGGAAACAATTTGGAACAGGTTATTTTTTATGGAAAACAATTTGAGACAAATTATTTTCTATGAAAAACAATTTTGTTCAAATTATTTTCTATGATAAATAATTTGTGACAAATTAATTTCTACGGAAAACAATTAGAGACATATTATTTTTTATGGAAAACAATTTGGGACAAATTATTTTCTATTAAAAACAATTTGGGATAAAATATTTTCAATGAAAAACAATTTTGGTCAAATTATTTTCTATGAAAAACAATTAGAGACAAATTATTTTCTATGAAAAACAATTTGAGGCAAATTATTTTTTATGAAAAACAATTTGGAACAAATTATTTTCTATGGAAAACTATTTGGTTCAAATTATTCTCAATGAAAAACAAATTGGGCCAAATTATTTTCTATGGAAAGCAATTAGAGACAAATTATTTTCTATGAAAAACAATTTTGGTCAAATTATTTTCTATGACAAACAATTAGAGACAAATTATTTTTTATGGAAAACAATTTGAGACAAATAATTTTTTATAGAAAACAATTTGGAACAATTTATTTTTTATAGAAAAAAATATGGGACAAATAATTTTCTAGGGAAAACAATTTGGTACAAAGGATATTTTCCCTTCAAATCTTTTTTTTTCTTAATCCGTTTTCTTCCAAAATTATTTTGTTTTCAACTGATTTCAAGTAAGTAAGTCATACAAATTTGTTGATAATTTTAATTCACCATAATTTCTACATGTCAACTCTATACCTCTAGCAAAAAATAGTTTTGGACAAGACCCAGATAAAAACTTATTTCCATTTGCATTTATCTTATTAGTGCAAGTTAAAATAAATACACAGAAATTTAATTTTTATATGTTACAGAGAAAATAAAAAGAATAAAAGTGTTTTCATACTCTCTGCAAATTTGTAATCATAAAATTGTATGATAAAACCTACGTCTGCAGCAACTCAACACGAAAATGTAAAACTAAAAAATAATAAAAACTTAAACATACTACATCCTTTAGAAACATTTTAAAAAATACTACTTTTTCTTACTAAAATATGTATGAATGTATTTCTTATCTCTAAGCTAAATAAAATAAAAAGAAAACTTACAATAAATGTAATGCATACACTGCAAGCAGCCAACCAGTATTCCAACTTGAGTTTTTACTTCCTGCTATTGTCTGTCCAAATCTCCCAGCACTGCCGACACTGCAACCAACTAACCAACGGCCATTTCATCACAATTACCATCTTTTTTTCTTTCTTTCTTCAGCTCAATATACCAGCATGAAACATTCTTGGCCAAAGTAAATTCCAGAAATAAGAAAAATAAATACTTGAAATAAGAAAGAGTAGTCAAAACTACTTTCCACAGCAAATACTCTTGCGTATCTTGCGAGATATAATGCCAACATTTGTTATTAACACTTTTTATTCATATAATCCTTGAAGTATGCAATGAAAAAAGAATATTTAAGAAAAATGTTGTGAAAAAAAACAAAAAAGTAAAAAAGTTAAAGTTTTACGCTTCAGCTTATCCTGGTCAGTTTCCGCTATGCCATGGAAACTACTTTCGTACTTGCAATCAAACATATAAAACAATGTACACTCCCTTTTGCACATCAACATTTTTGCACGGAAATATGATTGCAGCTGAAAAGTTTTAGTTCTAAATGGCGTTAATCTCCTAAAATGATGCATTAGCCCAAGAAGAAAATTTTATACCAGGGATGACACACTGGGAGGGTGGAAAAGTTTTATATATATACAAATATATATTTTCAACAACAAGTATCATCAGGCTGTTTTATATCCTGTTGACAAACGGAACATCAACAATACTAAGAAAAGTGTCTTAATATTCATATTTCGACTATACATCCTTTTTAAGTAACTTTTTTTTTGTTTGCTGTTAAGCAACCTTAATTAAGAACTTGAATACTAAAGAAGGCATAGAAAAGTGCAATAACTGGTAGGCTAATTAAGGAAATGCATGGAAAAAGTGCTTTCATTATGCCAAATTATCTTCTACATAAAATAATTAGCCACAAAAAATTTTTTGTAGGAAATAATTTAAAACGAAGTGCTGTTTGGAAACATCTGTTTTGCAGTGTTTCAGTTTATAATAGATTTCTATAGAAAACTATTAACCTCCAATTATTTTCTATAGAAACCTGTTGGCGTTCAATTGTTGTCAATAGAGAAACTGTTTGTTGTCACACAATTGTTTTCTATAGAAATCGTTGCCTAACAATTGATTTTCATAGAAAAATTGTTGTCACACAAATGTTTTCTATAGAAATCGTTGCTTAACAATTAATTTCCATAGAAAAACTGTTGTCACACAATTGTTTTCTTTAGAAACACGTTGCCACACAATTGACTTCCATAGAAGAACTGTTGTCAGACAATTGGTTTCTTTAGAAAACCGTTGTCACACAATTGATTTCCATAGAGCAACTGTTGTCACACAATTGGTTTCTTTAGAAACACGTTGCCACGCAATTGTTTTCCTTAGAAAACCGATGCCATACAATTGATTTCCAAAGAGAAACTGTTGTCACACAATTGTTTTCTTTAGAAACACGTTTCTACACAATTGTTTTCTTTAGAAAACCGTTGCCACACAATTGATTTCCATAGAGAAACTGTTGTCACACAATTGTTTTCTATAGAAAACCGTTTCCACATAATTGTTCTCTTTAGAAAACCGTTGCCACACAATTGTTTTCTATAGAAAACCGTTGCCACACAATTGATTTCCATAGAGAAACTCTTGTCACACAATTGTTTTCTATAGACAACTTTTTGTTAATTTCATGTTACTCTTTCTCTCAATTACATTAGCACCAAAATATACTAAATGCTTTTCTCATTTGTCTTGTTGTTAATTATTTGTCATGATACCCATCATACACAAAGTTTTTCCCTAAAATGGTGTCATATCCGTTTCCGTTTTGTATATGAAATTATAGTGCTGGTATAAGCTTGTTTTTTATGTTTTTTTTTTAGCATAAAGTTCTTATCATTAGTGGTTAAAATTTTAACCATTATTTAAAAGAAAATTAAAATAAAAAAACAAATATAGAAAAGTAAAACCAAAGTTTTTAAATTTGTTGTTATTTGTTCGTAAATTGTTCTTGTTGTTGTTGTTATCAAAAGTAACACCAAAGAAAAGTATGTACAAAACATATAAAACAATAAACTTTAACACAAAATGAGGTTGTACGGAAAAGTGTGTTAAAAATCAGTTGAATTATGCTTATTTATATCTAGATATTATGTTCACAAAACAAAGAACAAATTGATGTAATTTCAATTAGATTGACTTTTAATTTTTTCCTTAGCAATGTAGATAAATCTGTTGGTGTTTTAAAGTTTGGAAGAAGAAATCAGATTAGAAGAGATAAATAAATTGGCGAAATATTAAAGAGATTTAGTTAGTTTTTTACTAATAAGTTACGATAAACGAGTAGAGATAATTCTTTGAATAATATTTTTAGCGACCTTTTGGACTGTCCTTATAAATGTATGAATGCTTGTTTAAAAGTCTACATATATATTCAAATTCAGACATATGTGTATTAGGGTGACTCCGTTTGTATGGGGGGAAAATGCAAAAATGTAGCTACATAAAGAGCGGTTTACAAGTATAGTCTTGGTTCTTTTACAAGTATAAACTTTACATTAATAGTGGTTCTTTTACAAATATTAAGTCTATATTAATCGTGGTTATATTACAAGCATAAACTTTACAAGTAGGAACTTTACATTAATCCCGTTTTTTTTTACAAGTATAAACTATACATTAATCGTTGTTCTTTTACAAGCATAAACTTTACAAGTAGGAACTTTACATTATTCCTGGTTCTTTTACAAGTATAAACTTTACATTAATAGTGACTCTTATACAAGTAGGAACTTTACATTAATCCTGGGTTTTTACAAGTATGAACTTTACATTAATCGTGGTTCTTTAACAAGTATAAACTTTACATTAATAGTGGGTCTTTCACAAATATTAAGTCTACATTAATCATGGTTATTTTACAAGTATAAACTTTACAAGTAGGAACTTTACATTAATCCTGGGTTTTTACAAGTATAAACTTTACAATAATCGTGGTTCTTTTACAATTATAAACTTTACATCAATCGTGGTTCTTTTACAATTATAAACTTTACATTAATTGTGGTTATTTTGCAGCTACCTTAATGTATATAAGTGTTAATGTGAGTTATTTTTTTTATAGTTGTCTCTCTATATGAATATGGTCGAGTAGAGTGTGTATGTACTAATGTGTAGATGAAAGAGTAAGTTTGTTTGTCTGCAAAAAAGCAAGTCAAATAAAAGAAAATGAAAGAAAAAATGCTTAAGGCTCCGTTTCTTTTTATACATTTACACAGAACTTGTTTAAACTGACACCCATACAAGAGTACAAAATAGAAACACATACACATACATTTTAAATATACAAGTGTAACAACTGACAAACACAGATACACGCTCAGTCATTTACACCCATTACAGCAATTCTCTGAGTTCGTGTTAATGGTGTCTGTGTAATGGTTTGCCCTCTTTGTTGTTGTTGTGATAACAGGATGCAATTTAGTGTGTGTGTTGGTGCCAAAAGAAAATGTGGCAAATTTGTAACAAAAAAATGTGTAGTGTGGCTAAAAAAAATGGAAAGTAAAAAGAAAACGTATAAAAAGATTTTTAACTTTGTATGCGAACTAAAATTAAGTGTTACACATTACACATTACTTTTTTTTTTTTTGGACACCCATTACATTAAATGATGGCGGCAGGGGTTGTTTCCTTTATAACGAGTATAATTTTTAAGCCACAATTAGGTGGCTGTCAAAGAATGACTGGGACATATTTAACCACATTTGTTTTTATCAATTGATGGGAATCTAAAAGGTGTTCTTTTGGAGGTAAATATATGTAGAATATATTAATGAGATTTTACAGGGGATTATTAAAGACAGCATTAGCAATATAATTGTATTGTATTTAATAATAAAAACAAAAAACAGCTGAAAGTTTTATATAGAAAAACACAAGATTTTAAAACCAACAGTTTTCTATAATGGTTAGTTGGTTGGTTTACGTGGGTGCCTGCAAGCAGTCAAGTGGAATCTTTTGCTTCCGTTTTGAAAACGACCACTCCACTCGTTGAACAGATGATAGGTCTAGATCTTTTCCAGATGCTAACTAGTATATAATGTTACGTTCAGTTATCAGATGACAGAGCACCATTTAATACTTGATGTCTCCGCTAGGGTGTTTAGTATATGATTGTTAAAAAATTTGAGTCTAGAGTTTTGAAGAGCCGGACATTCACAGAGAAGATGAAATACTGTCCTGGCATTTGCAGCAGTGATTATTGAAGGAAAGTCCGAGTCTGCTTGCATGCTTAGCAATCGACAAGTGACAGATTGGCACCGCTCTGATTTTCGAGATGTCCTTTCGTTTCATATTCAGTAGCTGCATACTGCGCTTCTTATTATATGCCGGCCAGATATTTCTAGTGGTCCTGCAGGCGCCACCTAAATCCAGCCTATTGAAAGTGGTGTCTGAAGATTTCCCAACTGACTAAAGCGGATCCTTCCTTCAATTTTCTATATAAAACCAAAAAATTTCTATAGAAAACTTTGTTAGTTTAAGCAAAAACCAACAGTTGGTTTCGTAAAGAAAACTGTGTTAGTTGGGGGTTCAACCTAGGGATGGTTTTTTATAGAAAACTATGTTAGTTGGAAGATTAACCAATCAGCAGTTTTATATAGAAAACGCTTTTAGTTGAACTTTTCTATAGAAATCAACAAGTTTTAAAACAAGCTAAGTACACAATTGAGGACAAGTTTCTTATAGATCATATTTATTCTTTAAATGTTTTTATAGAAATTACTTTGTCACGCCAGTATTACTTTTTTTATTTACTCGTTTATTTATCAACTCACATTCACATTTCCTAGGAGATCAAAACTAAACTAAATAAAACAATAACACTTCCCTAATCTGAGACTAACAAACACTAAGTACAAAATTTTATATTAAATAAAAACCACAACAAATGAAAACTTTATTTTAGAAACTACTTAACTAAATACATTAAATAAATTCCTTTACACTTTTAATACAAAACTTCTCAGTCATCACTGAGAAAAAAACATCTTCTTCTGTTATAAATGCTGACATTTCTTTCTACTTTTACTAATTCAGGATTTTTTGCTTTATGTTTCACAAGTGAAATTCTAGAAAAGTTGTTGCATAATTTTCATTTTCTCTGTTAGATGTTGCTAGTGTTTCACGTAAGAAAAAATAAATTTATTTATACGGGAAGTTTTCAATTTTAAAAACGTCAGCATAAATGCAGACAAAGTTGAAATGAGTAAGAGTTTTTTTCTTGTTGTTTTGGAGATTTTTTTTTTGGAGCAAAGTAATGCTTAAAAAGGTTAAGTG
Source organism: Bellardia pandia (assembly GCA_916048285.2). Classification (NCBI taxonomy): domain Eukaryota; kingdom Metazoa; phylum Arthropoda; class Insecta; order Diptera; family Calliphoridae; genus Bellardia; species Bellardia pandia. The sequence goes on along the minus strand of OU696531.1, from coordinate 90,649,567 downwards.
AAATTTAAAGGTATTGCATTTCATTTTCGGGGAAAGAGTTAAAGAAAGCAGAAAAACAGACAATGATTGTGTTGGGTAAATTGTAAGCGTATGCTTAATATTTAAAATGGGTAAAGGGTGGCGTATGATTAATATCATTTGTATAATAAAAATAAGGTATGTTATAATATTGAATATAACTTTAAATATGCTGCAGTGGTTGTAACAAAATTCAAAGGTACTATTAAGAGGAATATAAGCTATAAGTATATGTTACAAAAGTTTAAACTGTGTCTATGTAGTATGAGTTATAATGTTTGAAACATGACATTTTATATTTAACTAAAGATTTTATGATATTTCTTTTATTTCGGCTCGAGTTCATTAAATTTAATTTTTCATTAAATTATTTTTACTGAAGGTAGGAATTGTTACATGAAAATTATTATTAAAATTTATAGATAATTTTTCTTGGCTTAGGATTCGAACCTGGCTGGTTGGTTGAATTAACATTTTATTCTTTGGCATTTGAAGGCTCTTTCTATTAAATAGATTTCTAGAAACTATGACACAAATTAGTACTCCTTTATCGAAGCAAAAAGTAATCCTTATTTAATAAAAAATCCATGTACAGGTTCTCAAACATAATCCTTAAAAATGACAACCAACTTTATGTAAATCTACATGAGCAGCTGCAAAACTTTAATACTGCATAATTAATACTGCAAAAATAAAAAACTAACATGGAAGAGATATGAACGTGGACAAAAAGGCAGCAATTAAACAAGGTACAAGCAGCAGAAAATATGTATAAACAGCTCATCGTTACAGGTGTGACATGAATAAACGCGAATGTAAAAATACAGAAAAGAAACAGCAAGATACCGAAAACACAAAATACCCAGAATTATAACAATATGCAAAAATGAATTCATATACACGCAAAGAAAATAATAAAAAATTATATGTAAAGAGCAAAGAAAATTAAATGAAACTGAAAAGTTAAAAGTGTGTTCCAATTTCTTAACTATGCAGAAAAACTGCAGATACAACAAACAAATTGTAAACTTGTACTTGCGCTTAAACATCAAACTCACTTGAAACGGCCTCTTTTTCCTTAGTCATTTTCAACACATACACATATATATATATAAACAAACCGCAAACAAATTGCTGAGTAATTAAAGCTCTAGTGTATTGTACTGCTTACAGCACAGCACGAACTATGACAATAATAATAAAAAGAGAACTGAAATAAACTGCTGCATAAAACTAGGCTAACAGCCAGAAGTATGCAACAGCAGACAACCAAGTGTAATGTCAATCATATGGTGGCGTATGAATATGTGCCAGCAACAATAACGACAGCAACGAGAATTTAACACAAACATATCCATACATAGATATCCAACATAAACGTTTTGGTTTTGTTTAAATGTGGCTGATTTTTATGTGCCAGAGATATAAAATTTATGAATTTTTATATGTGTTTTTTCCATTCCCAGCAGTTGTTGTTTTTTTAATTTTCTTAGTTTTTCCAAACTGTTTTTTTTTTTGAGTTAACGTAGTTGCCTACATATTTATTTGTTCTGGTAAATAAGTTTTGTTTGCAAAACAAATACTAGCAGCAACATAAATGTTGTAAAATAGTTTTCTCTTGCTGTTGTTTTTGCTGCGCATATAAATTAACAATTTCTTATAAATATTCATAAATGACAAGGACGATTTTACCTTTTCGTGGCAGCTTTTTAGGGCACAACATATTTAATTTAGTAGTGCTTGTTTTTGTGCAGTAAGTGGGTGTTGTTTTTTAAGAGCTAATTGTATTTTTAGGCACTTATGTAATTTAAAGATTTTTCTCAGAGATTTACATTTTGCCTTCAGTGTTTGTTACAAGATTTATACAGTTTTGTTAAAAAAAATTACATGTCGCCTTTGCAGGTTTAATTTTTGGAAAGTTTACTGGTTGCAGAGTTAAACATATAAATCGTTTATTAGCTGCGATGTTAAATTTTATTGACCCCTTATTTTAAATAGTATGTACAAGTATTACAAAGGAAATATGTGTTAACTCACCAAGTGTGGTTCTAAATGGTTTTGTAGGACCTGCAAATTTTCCAACCAAGCTTCACAACAACTTGGTTTGTTTTAATAAAAAAGGGATTGTTTATAATTACTGCAAATTTTGGCTTTTATAGAAAATGAAAGACTTTCCTTTTTTCAATAATATAGTTGTACAAAATTTATAGTTTTATTTATAAATTCAGGAATGACGGGCTCGATATAAACTCAAAAAAATGACTATAAAATTACTAAATTCCTTGAGATCTAAACAACGAGTAATTAACAAAATGGCTCGAAAAAACTAACATAATGTTAAAATGAAATTTAACGAAAGACTAACTTAAGCTAAATATATATAATATCAGCGCTCTATGTTTTGGCGTTTCTTTATCTTGATGATGGTAACATCATCTCCCAACAGGACAGAGACCACCCTTCAGACATGAACAATATGTATGGGAAGCATGATCAGTTATGTTCCTCAAAAAACACTAATTCTTTTATATTAATACTCCATTATGCAGTAGCTATTTAAATAGATTATACAGTCGACTCTTTTGAAATTCAAGGGACCAGAAAAAATGTTCAAATAATCGATTTTTTATATTAACGAGAGTTCAAATTAACAAGAGGAGAAAGAAAAAAAATCAAATTAACAAGAGTTTAATTAAAATTTAAGATTTTTTATTGTGAACTTTCTTACAGTTACATATATGTACATTAGGGTGGCCCCAAAATAAAGTTACGGATGTTCTCGCCTAATATGAAAATTTTATTAATTTTAAGACTACGTTTCTCAATTTTTTTGTCCTGGGTCCTTTTTAGAGGTTTTTTGTTTTTTCACATTTCTTCCAAAGGAACTATACGTTGTAACGATCCTTTCTGCTGGGGTATAACTCACGGTTGCCCAACGTCCTGTCACAATAATATTTCTTTTATTTAGTGACCTCTCAAAATGAAACACGGTTTGCCCTTCGATTATTTTATAATTTTATTTGCTCTTAAATTCACATGAATTTCTATTTTTGGCCACACTGAATAAAATATACTACACTAATCTTATGATAAACGCCGTTATTGGTCTCAAACGTCGTGTAATATTACGCACGTAGTGGTAGTTGGTAGCAACATAACCTCAAATAAAGCCACGTGAAAAATAGTGAACCCGTAGTAAAACTCCGGGAACGCCACCACGTTCGGCCTTCGAGTTGGTCGACAGTGCAGTCGTAAATACGGCCCAGTGAAGCTAGTACTGGAGGGTGAATCTGTAGTAAAACTCCGGAAACACTACTCCAGTGTAGCGCACAGCGGTGAACCGTAGTAAAACTCCGAGAACACCACTATGCTCAAATCATGCCCAGTAAAACTAGCACTTGGGGGGTGAATCTGTAGTAAAACTCCGGAAACACTTCCCTAGTGTAGCCCGCAGTGGTGGAACCGTAGTAAAACTCCGTGAACACCACTACGCTCGGCTTTGATCTGTTCACACATGTGGTCGTAGATAAGGCCCAGTGAAGCTAGTACTGGAGGGTGAATCTGTAGTAAAACTCCGGAAACACCACTCCAGTGTAGCGCACAGCGGTGAACCGTAGTAAAACTCCGAGAACACTACTATGCTCAAATCATGCCCAGTAAAACTAGCACTTGGGGGTGAATCTGTAGTAAAACTCCGGAAACACTTCCCTAGTGTAGCCCGCAGTGGTGGAACCGTAGTAAAACTCCGTGAACACCACTACGCTCGGCTTTGATCTGTTCACCAATGCGGTCGCAAATAAGTTCCAGTGACTACTAGCTCTTGAGGGTGAATCTGTAGTAAAACTCCGGAAACACTTCTCTAGCGCTGTTGGCAGTGTAGAACCTACAATGCAACCACAATTTGCCTACAATACCACTAACTACCAATTTACTACCACTTACCTATTACGAAGCGCACACCACAACTGATGAAAACAAACTGTCCTCTTACAGATTTTTGTTCTGCTTTTATACTTTTTCAGTCGTCTGAATTTCTATTAGATGGTAACAAGTTACCAACCACACAGCTGATTATGACAACTGCACTAAACGTCGTCATTCCTACCCGCCGCAAGGGGCGCTAGTGTGTATGGGCTGTTGTTCTTGCTGACAATAGGTGGCGCCATAAATACTTTATAGTGATAGAACACAACCCTGAAATTACTAATAATACATATTGGTATAAAACAAATGCAAATTATACAATTAATTCATAAAATAAATCTTTGATAATTATCATATGTTGGTGTACTGGTGGAAACGAGGGTTCCCGACTTCCATCGTCACACATCCCCTCTTCTTTACGGACGGCTCTCTTCCCCTGGGTTCAGGGCCCTGATGTCGACTCTCCCTCCTCTGCTGATTAGTATCTGGTAGATTACGGTACCGCTATGGTGTTTAAATTTTCGTCGCTGACCTGGCTTGTGTACCCGTAAGGACGTCTGGACGATGCTTCTGAAACCTTGCCAGCAGATCGTCGGAGTTTTGGTATACCTCACGCGTAAGCTTGTCGAGCTACTTGCAATTGCCCACTACTGCGGTCTCACACATGGCGATGTTGGCGTTTTCACACGGTCGGCGTGACAACGCATCGGCCATGATTTGGTGATTACTGCGGCTTCACACATGGCGATGTTGGCGTTTTCACACGGTTGATGTGACAACGCATCGGCCATGATTTGGTGATTACTGCGGCTTCACACATGGCGATGTTGGCGTTTTCATACGGTCGGTGTGACAACGCATCGGCCATGATTTGGTGATACTGCGGCCTCACACATGGCGATGTTGGCGTTTTCACACGGTCGGTGTGACAACGCATCGGCCATGATTTGGTGACACTGCGGCCTCACACATGGCGATGTTGGCGTTTTCACACGGTCGGTGTGACAACGCATCGGCCATGATTTGGTGATTACTGCGGCTTCACACATGGCGATGTTGGCGTTTTCACACGGTCGGCGTGACAACGCATCGGCCATGCTTTGGTGATACTGCGGCCTCACACATGGCGATGTTGGCGTTTTCACACGGTCGGCGTGACAACGCATCGGCCATGCTTTGGTGATACTGCGGCCTCACACATGGCGATGTTGGCGTTTTCACACGGTCGGTGTGACAACGCATCGGCCATGATTTGGTGATTACTGCGGCTTCACACATGGCGATGTTGGCGTTTTCACACGGTCGGTGTGACAACGCATCGGCCATGATTTGGTGATTACTGCGGCTTCACACATGGCGATGTTGGCGTTTTCACACGGTCGGTGTGACAACGCATCGGCCATGATTTGGTGATACTGCGGCCTCACACATGGCGATGTTGGCGTTTTCACACGGTCGGTGTGACAACGCATCGGCCATGATTTGGTGATTACTGCGGCTTCACACATGGCGATGTTGATTCTGATGCTGGCCATTAGCGGTGACCCCTCTTGTTGTAAACTGGTGGTGTTGGGGGAGGATGTAGTATTTTACTCGGGAAGTCCGACCATCCTAAATTTCGTCGGCTCCCGTTGGCATTTCCCGAAGGTTGGTCTTCGCAACGTGGACATCGATTTGCGTAGTGCACATCTAATTATCAATATATTGACTCGCGACTTATGCAATTACTTTTTATTTATTAATATTAGTTCTTTATTTTATTTACGTATTAAAAAAAATTCTTTTGAATTTATTTCGCATCCCGTTATTGATTTATTATTAAATTATTATTGAATTATTAATTATGTCTATTTTAATTACGTTTAACTTTTATTTAGATTTTACCCGATCATTTATTCACCAGATTAATTTTTATTTAGTGTTCTTTATTTTGAATTTATTTCTCTTCACGTTTATTTTATTATTAATTTTTATTATATTAATTTATTGTCTATTTTAATTACTTCTCATTAAATTAATTTTTATTTATTATTCTTTGTCTTTTCTTTCTGATGTTTCTTTCACATCTACTTATATTGTCAATTATTGGTTCGCAACTCACACGACCAACTCTATTTGTTCTTATTAGTTCTTTCGTTTCTTTATTGTTCTATTTTTATTTTCACACCTTTACGTTTAAGTTATTAAATTATTATTGAATTATTATTCTGTCTATTTTAATTAATTTTTAACTTCTATTTCATTTTGAACCTCTCATTTATTCAGTATTTCATTTATGAACCATTTTTCCATTTATTATTATCATTTTTTTTTTTATGAATTTCTTTTTATTGTTTTATTTAATTTTTTTTTAAATTATAATTTTATTTACTCGCGTCGTACGCGATTTTCGACAGTAGCTTTTTACTGAACCGGTTTAATTTAAGAGGTCCCTGCTCGGGCGCCAACTGTAACGATCCTTTCTGCTGGGGTATAACTCACGGTTGCCCAACGTCCTGTCACAATAATATTTCTTTTATTTAGTGACCTCTCAAAATGAAACACGGTTTGCCCTTCGATTATTTTATAATTTTATTTGCTCTTAAATTCACATGAATTTCTATTTTTGGCCACACTGAATAAAATATACTACACTAATCTTATGATAAACGCCGTTATTGGTCTCAAACGTCGTGTAATATTACGCACGTAGTGGTAGTTGGTAGCAACATAACCTCAAATAAAGCCACGTGAAAAATAGTGAACCCGTAGTAAAACTCCGGGAACGCCACCACGTTCGGCCTTCGAGTTGGTCGACAGTGCAGTCGTAAATACGGCCCAGTGAAGCTAGTACTGGAGGGTGAATCTGTAGTAAAACTCCGGAAACACTACTCCAGTGTAGCGCACAGCGGTGAACCGTAGTAAAACTCCGAGAACACCACTATGCTCAAATCATGCCCAGTAAAACTAGCACTTGGGGGGTGAATCTGTAGTAAAACTCCGGAAACACTTCCCTAGTGTAGCCCGCAGTGGTGGAACCGTAGTAAAACTCCGTGAACACCACTACGCTCGGCTTTGATCTGTTCACACATGTGGTCGTAGATAAGGCCCAGTGAAGCTAGTACTGGAGGGTGAATCTGTAGTAAAACTCCGGAAACACCACTCCAGTGTAGCGCACAGCGGTGAACCGTAGTAAAACTCCGTGAACACCACTACGCTCGGCTTTGATCTGTTCACACATGTGGTCGTAGATAAGGCCCAGTGAAGCTAGTACTGGAGGGTGAATCTGTAGTAAAACTCCGGAAACACCACTCCAGTGTAGCGCACAGCGGTGAACCGTAGTAAAACTCCGAGAACACTACTATGCTCAAATCATGCCCAGTAAAACTAGCACTTGGGGGTGAATCTGTAGTAAAACTCCGGAAACACTTCCCTAGTGTAGCCCGCAGTGGTGGAACCGTAGTAAAACTCCGTGAACACCACTACGCTCGGCTTTGATCTGTTCACCAATGCGGTCGCAAATAAGTTCCAGTGACTACTAGCTCTTGAGGGTGAATCTGTAGTAAAACTCCGGAAACACTTCTCTAGCGCTGTTGGCAGTGTAGAACCTACAATGCAACCACAATTTGCCTACAATACCACTAACTACCAATTTACTACCACTTACCTATTACGAAGCGCACACCACAACTGATGAAAACAAACTGTCCTCTTACAGATTTTTGTTCTGCTTTTATACTTTTTCAGTCGTCTGAATTTCTATTAGATGGTAACAAGTTACCAACCACACAGCTGATTATGACAACTGCACTAAACGTCGTCATTCCTACCCGCCGCAAGGGGCGCTAGTGTGTATGGGCTGTTGTTCTTGCTGACAATAGGTGGCGCCATAAATACTTTATAGTGATAGAACACAACCCTGAAATTACTAATAATACATATTGGTATAAAACAAATGCAAATTATACAATTAATTCATAAAATAAATCTTTGATAATTATCATATGTTGGTGTACTGGTGGAAACGAGGGTTCCCGACTTCCATCGTCACAACGTAAATTTAGTATCATATAAAAGGTCTTTAAGATGCGCATTCAATGGGTTATCAAAAATTAAAAAAAAAGAATTTTAAATTCAAAAATTTTTAAAATTTAAGACAAAATTTTTTTTTTATTAAATAGAATACACAGAATAAGGATATTCTAGTCCTATAGCCAGTGTAGTTTTTCTATTTCCAAGTACGTTTAGGTGGAGGGTATTTAAGATTCGTCACAGCCAAATATAGCACTCGAACTTGTTTTATTTTATTTTTGGAAATAAAGTTGTCATTAAAAAATCCTTTAAATTGTTGTTTAAAAATTGTAAAATTGTAAAATTAAAATTATTTTATTTTAGCTCTTTTTGTAAAATCTTATACTTTTTTCGTACTGATTTTATTAATAGCTTTTGCTTTCAAATATTGTTCAATACTATAAATACTTAAAAGAATCTCAATATAATAAAGTCCTAAACATCCCATATCATCTCATCTCATTTACATTCAGTTAAAAATCCATTATTTATAACATGCTTTCAAGTGCATAAGTACTTTTTGAAACATAACAAAATTATATATCTTTCATAAGATAAACTATGAATATTCAAAATATTATTTTAAACATTAGACAACAAATAAAAGTATTTAAAAAACAAAATGCAAAAAAAGAAAAGTATGCAGAAAAAACAAGTGGTAACAACCACATATGCCATGTCTTGTTCAATAGAAATACATACAGCAACCACATTTCAAATAATTCATCTAAAAGGAAACGGAAATACATACTAAATCAATACACAAATATGCATACATACAGAAAGAGCATTGCTAACGAAACGTACACATTCACACAATATTGTAAATAACAGTATTTACTAAACACTAAACTAAAAGTTATCTATACAATTGTAAGCAGGCAAACTAACTCTAACTTTCTGTATGTGTCTGTGTGAGTCCTAACATGTAATTGTATGTGTATATTATTGTGTGAGTATAAGTTTAAGTGCAAGTTTAAAGTCGATATACATACTATGTATTACGTACATGAAATTTGTAGTCTTATATCCTGTATTTTGCAGCTTTTTGTCTGTTTTTATTTTTTTTTGTTGTTTTCATTTCTAGTTTATTTTATTGTATACGTTTGATAAAAGCGTCTCCACTTTCTTTAGACCGACGTGACCTGCATTTTCAACATTTATCAGTCTCTTTTGACTGGGAATGGCTTTGAATTTAAATTTTACAAAACACAAGCACAAACACACACCATACATTCATGAAAGTACTCGAGTACAACAAAGTACTAAACATACGTAGTCTAAAAGTAAAATAAGACCAAGAACCGGAATAAGAATAAACCTAAATAAAAATTCATCTTAGAAACTACAAAATTGTAGATCGAAAACTTTCATACATACATTAATCAGTGATAGTGATGTAAAAGAGTGAAGAGTTTAATTTTTCCAAACAATTCATTTAGAAACTAAACCAGAATATAAAACAAGAACCTCAACTATAATGGGAACTAGAAGCTGAATTAAATCATGGACTAGAACATGAACTACAACCTCAACTAGAATCTGAAGTAGAACCTGTACTAGAACTTCAACTAGAAACTGAATTAGAACCTAATTTAAACGAGATATACAACCTAAACCAGAACCTGAACTGGAACCAGAACCTGAACTAGAACTTGTACTAGAACGTGACTACAACGTGAACTAGAACTTGAACTAGAACCTAAACTAGAACCTGAACTAGAACTGAACTAAACCTAAACTATAACTGAACTGGAACTGAACTATAGCTTGTAATAGAACGTGAACTAGAACTTGAAGTAAATCTTGAACTGCGACTTTAATTAGAACCTATTATAGAACGCGAAATTCAACCTGAACTGGAACGTGAACCTGAACTTCAACTATCCCCTTTCCAAAGAAAGTAGCGCAATTATATAAAGGCATATTAATTGATTGCCTGAGTGTTACTTCTCTTAAAAAAACTAGAATCTGAATTAGAGCACAAACTAGAACCTTAACTAGAACTTGAAATAGAACTTCAATTAGAACCTAATTTAGAACATGAACTAGAACCTGAACTAGAACTTGAAGTAAATCTTGAACTAGGGCTTCAATTAGAACCTAATCTAGAACGCGAAGTTCGACCTGAACTGGAACGTGAACCTGAACTAGAACCTGAATTAGAACATAAAGTAGAGCCTGAACTACAGGGTGGGCCAACTTGGACTGACTGATTTGAAATGCTTATAACTTTTGCATTTTTAATTTAATACTCAATTGAACATCTCCAGAACATCGCTACGACGTATTCTAAAAGTTGATCTGAAGATGTTTCCATATAAAATTCAATTGGCCCAAGAATTATTGCCGAGGGATGCACCACAACGGCTACAATATGCCAATAGAGTTCAAACCATTCAGTCAAACTTGGCCCACCCTGTAGAACGTGAACTAGAACCTAAACTAGAAACTGAACTGTAACCGGAACTAGAACCTGTACCAGAACCAGAAATAGAACCTGAACTAGAACCTGAAGTAGAACTTAATCCAGAACGTGAAATGCAATCTAAACTAGAACATGAACCTGAACCAGAGCCTCTACTAGAACGTGAACTAGAACCTAAACTAGAATCTGAATTGTAACCGGAACTAGAACCTGTACCAGAACCAGAAATAGAACCTGAACTAGAACCTGAAGTAGAACTTAATCCAGAACGTGAAATGCAATCTAAACTAGAACATGAACCTGAACCAGAGCCTGTACTAGAACGTGAACTAGAACCTAAACTAGAATCTGAATTGTAACCGGAACTTGAACCTGTACCAGAACCAGAAATAGAACCTGAACTAGAACCTGAAGTAGAACTTAATCCGGAACGTGAAATGCAATCTGAACTAGAACATGAACCTGAACCAGAGCCTGTACTAGAACGTGAACTAGAACCTAAACTAGAATCTGAATTGTAACCGGAACTAGAACCTGTACTAGAACCATAAATATAACCTGAACTAGAACCTGAAGTAGAACTTAATCTAGAACGAACATGAACCTTAAATAGAGCCTGTACTAGAACGTGAACTTGTAAGGAACCTCCGATTACTCCGGGTTTGAAGCTGGGGTAATGCTCAGTCTGTCCAAGATCCTTTGCATACAATTTTTACCTACTTATTTTACTTTCACAGGTTTTTTATTTAATTTACTCTTATGTTTCTTTCTTTAATTGAGAATAATGTGCCGGCTGTATCATGAACTAACGACGACTTGTACGGGTGCCCTACTTCTCGTGTTCTGTAACTAGACTGATTGATCTATTACATTGGCTTATCTACTATTCCCAATTACAACTAATGTAGCTTTATAGCTATTTCAATTTTATGTGTGCCAATCGATAGCGGTTGTTTGGCTGCAACTCACCTCACTTGCTTCATGAGTGTCGTTCGGTTGTTGTTGATCTGTGTGTAGTACTGTGCTATGATGCTGAATGGTTGCGTATTGCACTTTTGGCTCCTACATCTTAGGTAACTGGTGGATGTAACTAGAACCTGAACTAGAATGTAAACTAAAACTTGAGCATGAGAATATGGAATAGTTTTATTAAGAAGAAATTCTTCCCAATGTCTGACGTCTACTAGTATTTTAACGAAATCATACAAATTTCACATAGAGAATTGCGAAATTCTCTCTCCTACAACAAAAAAAAAAAAAAAAAAACACATATTCAAAACTTAAACGTTTTTCCATATTAAGTTGAAACATGTCTTCAAAAAGCACACTAACACACCCACACACCCACACACAGAAAGACTAAGAAAAAAGAAAAACTTCAATCAAGAAATTTTGAAGAGGAAAATTGCATAAAAAATACATTAAATAAACCAGGGGTCATACAAATAAACCACACCCTCAACTTGATGTTTTTGTTTTTTTTATATTATTTTTCCTTTGCTTTGTTTCGTTTAAATATTTGTTAGGGAGGGGGGAGTATAAATGTATAGACCAAATAAAAAAATCAAGCAGATTTTTATCATTTGCAAGATTGATGAAAGTATTCATCCATATACATACATACACATTGTCTATGCACTTTTCTAAAGCAATTTTTTTTTTTGTAAAATTTTTTCCCAGAAAAAAAAACTTTATTAAAAAATAGAAAGAGCAATAGACAAGCAATACTCATCAGATTTTTTTTTGTTGCTAACAACCAGTAATAATAGTTGTCCATATTTACTCTAACGTATTTTCCAAGATAAATATACTCGTACATACATAGAGTCCATTTTAGCTGGTAAATGGAATGAATTGGAAATGCAATTTGTGATACGATATTAGACTGTCAATTTGATATGTATGACATTTCCTAACAATAAATTACATTATTACTCAAATGTATATTAAATCAGTCTTTGACTGTTTAGGGTCTTATAAGTAGTTTGCATTTAGTTTATGCTATAGAAATTGTAAGTTATTATGTGCAGGAAGTAGACTATCAGTAATGAAACAGAGTTTCATGTTGTATAAATGTCTAAATTAAAGTAACTAAATTCTCTAGGAAATGGTAAACAAAACTCTGTTTCAATACTTGTCTAAATATTAAAGTTGATTTTTATTTGGAATGAATATTAAAAAACATATATTTGTGTGACTGAAAACATCTAATTAATAAGTGTCGCTAAATCAGTCTAAAATTTAAAAGCTTATCGGCAGCAGCTGATGTACAAAAACACTGCATAATTTCCTCTCAGTTGTTTATCTTTGATGAATTTGTATAGAAAAGGAGATTCACAAGCTTTCAAACAACTTGAATTGTTAGAATTGAATTAGCATAGATTTTTGACATTTATGTAAATTTGACAAGAATATTTAAAAATGAAATGAAAGATGAAATTGAAAACAATTCTTGACTCATAAATCGAAGCACTTTAGCCAAAAAGTGACATGCAAAAGTTAGTGGCAGAGACCAAACCAAAATGTGATTGAAAATATTAAGTCCAGCACTTTTGGTTTGTTCAGTAACTTTTGACACAGAAATTGGGCTAGAAGTAAACCCAAACTAGAACCGAATACAAAGAACAAACTACAAGCTGTTGACTAAATAGAAATGTGCACTAGCCCTGTTCAATCTTAAAATATCACTTTGCAATCTAAACTAATATGAAGATTGTATTAATGGGTGTTTATTACTATATTACACTTGCAGGATATCTAAGATTTCAGTAGGAAATAGTTCTACGTTTGATCTAATATTTCAGTAGGCAACATTTTTCCTGTATAACAAGAATTTGAAGAGAAATATAATAAAAAGCTACCGATCCAAAAAATTATAAATTAATAGATTCGTTAAAAAGGTAATGGCTTGCCAAGGTGGAAATAATGCAGCTCCGTACAATTGATTAATATTGGGCTATTGTCAATGGAAAGTTAAAGCGAAGTGGTACTGCAGCAGATCCACAAGCAATTTCTTATTTTAGGTTTATAGATACAGTATATCGTCACGTAAAATGCAAAATAACGTATCATCACTTTTCACAATTTTACAGGAGAAGCAAAAAACGTTATAAAATGGAAAATATTGCATCTAGTAGTAAAAAATTTTTTAGCTATGCTCAAATAAGGATAGGAGATCAATTCCAGAAGAAAAAATAATATTTTTCAAAAACGTGTTCAAGTTATGTTTGTTACGTTATTTTGAATTTAAATTTTCTGAAACAAAATGACGTATCATCAACAAACAAATTTTAATATGAAGTGGAAAAATGCTAAAAAATTCGAAAAGCTATTAAATATTTGTTAATATTACAATTTACTGTGTTTTATTGCATAAAATTCGGTTTAACTAAACAAAAAATGTAATTCATTTAAGGCTTTTTTCTAAACACATTGTAGTTTACATACTAAGTAAGTATGATAAAGGTAAGTTTCTTTAGTTTTTTATAAATAAGTATTAACATTAGGAAATAGGTTATTATTTAAAGGGTATGTTGTCATCAAATAAATGACAGTCTGCTGGAATCAAAGTTTTTAAGTCTTGCAAATGTTGCCATTTCTTTTTGGAAATGGAAATGCCGCTTTGAACTTTTCTCACAATATTTCGAAATACATCTAGCTTTCATTTGTCTAGGCATTATCTCACAAACATTTCCCTCAGAAATACCTTCATATTTTAAACCACACATCCGACTTAATTTACTATTCTCTCTTTTATTTTTACTTTTCTTAGATATTTTCAAATTTTCATTGTAATTATTTTCAATATTAGAACACATTTTGTATATTTTCAACAATATTTATTAACTTTTGTTAGAAAAACAAAATTTTATATTGTTACCAATGTTATGATACGTTGTTTTGGTATATGAATATTGTGTACTTGATGATACGTTATTTTGAATTTTCTTTATAAAATCGTTATTTTTTGACGCAGATGCATAATTTTTTTTGGAGACGTGTATTTTTATCTAATGAATCATAATCAATCAAAAGCCCGATTTTAATTTTTTTGATGATCCATTGTTTTGCATTTCAGGTGACGATATGTACGTTGATTTGACTGTATAAAATAATAATTTGTATAGAATTGTGTCTTATGAAAATATAGAATTGACGTACAAGGAAATATAAGTTATCCTTTTAAGCTAATGTTTCGTTTGTTGTAAAATTTTTTTATATGATTTTTTAATAACGATTTAGATTGGTCAATGATTGGTCAATTTGATTTATTATTATTGATATAAAATATTGTAATGTAATTTCTATTTATTTAAAGTTTATTTTATTTATTTTATTTACAAGATTTTTATGCATTTATTACACAAAATATACGGAGGAGTCACGAGACGAAAAGCAATCACATATTATAATTATCTCTTTCTTTTAGAAATGTACTTTGTTTATATTTTGGGCAGTGTTTAACGTTTTACTTTGACACACAATAAATAAGATACCAAAAAGCCCTAGGAAACTGATTTTGTCTCCTCAGTATATTCGGCGGTTATTCTCGAAAGTGTATCAATTATGGTCTGATTTTGACAAAAGCCAATAGTATAATTTTTACATACTTATCTGTGTAACATTTTAGTTTGTTATGAATGTTAATGTCGGTTAATGAGTTTTTCGGAAATATTCCTTATAAAAGCGCTAAATTATGATCTGTTCAGCATGAAATTATGTACGACGAGTTATATGTATTAAGTTGTCAAAAAAAATTTCTTTGGGGCTCAAGCCTAATTTGAAAGCTTATAGCGTGAAGTATTATTGAGATTTTTTCAGATTTTTCGGAAAAGGTTTTAAGATTGCACAAGTCGAATTTTTGCCAAAAATCGACTTTGACGGCCATTTTTTGAATTTTCTTTACAACTTTGTTAACTTATACTTTACTGTTGAAGAAACAATTCAAAAGAAAACGTACAAACAAGTTTTATTTTTGTGTGCAAAAACTATAAGTTTTGCCAATGAATTTGCTCATTTAGGCACCCTACTTAATTTTTCCATAAATTTCGTTAATAACGCTTTATAAATTTTAAAATTTATGTGAAAAGAAAAACACTAACGATGCAGTTTGAAAGATGTATTAATTCTAAATAATTCAGAAGAAATAATTTTTTAATTTAGTCTTACCGTTCCACAGTTATACCACTTTTAAATTTTGTTTGTACCCAATGAATATTAAATGTTCAAATTTAAAATATTTTGCTTTGTAATCATCTTGCACGATATGAAGAGCTTGTTCGGGGAAAAAGCTGAACTTTCCAGAAAATCTAAAGAATCAGAGCAAGAAACAGAGGGGAAAATTTCCAACTTCCTGAAAAATGTCAAATTCTTTTAAAGTTTTTCTCATCAAAAGTAAAGAATATCGTGGTTTATGACAAAGTTGTGAAGAAAACTCAAAAAACAGCCGTCAATGTCGACTTTTGGCAAATATTTGACTTGTGGGACTTAAAACCTTTTCTGAAAAATCTGAAAAAAATCTCAGAAATACTTTACCCTATGAGCTTTCAAATTATGTTTGAGCACCCATGAAAATAAAAAAAAATTTCTTTGGGACAACCAATATGTATGTGGATTTACCATAAATTCATATTCCGGAAAGACATTTATATGGGGCTATGAGAAGTACAGGGTGGGCCAACTTGGACTGACTGATTTGAAATGCTTATAACTTTTGCATTTTTAATTTTTTTTAATTTTTTTTTTGCAGATAATACAGAATTTTATAAAATTTCATAATGTCATCATACTCATTGGAAGAACGTGTAAAAATTGTTGAATTTTATTATGCTTCCGGACGATCAATTTTTTGGATAATCTGATTATGAGCGATGAAGCACATTTTCATTTAAATGGATATGTGAATAAACAGAACTGCCGAATTTGGGGTACAGAGAATCCAAGAGCATTGCATCAGCGACAATTACACCCTGTCAGATGCACTGTTTGGTGTGGAATCATGGCTGATAAAGTTATTGGTCCATATTTCTTCGAAAGTGAGCTTAATGAACCACAAACCGTCTCTGGGGTGGTATACCGGACCATGTTGGAAAATTTTTTACGTCCGATAGTTCTCAATAATCGTAACATATGGTTCCAGCAAGATGGAGCTACAGCTCATACCGCAAGAGCCACAATGGCACTTCTGCGAGAAATCATTCAGTCAAACTTGGCCCACCCTGTAGTTAAATATAATAAAAATAAAGTGTGCCAGTAAAAAATATGTTCCAAAAGGAACAGGTTTTATGTATGAATTCATACCTTAAATCGCTTCAAACCTGCTGATGGAATGCATGATTTTTGTATGAGGTGTTCCCGGTTTGGAGGACTACTGTCTGCTGACAATAAGCGCTTCTTTTAACCTAATCAAACATGTAAATAAAACACTTTCCTTAAGTGTTTTACGTCACTTCGCGCACACCAATCAAAGAACAAATTCTATCTGAATGTTTTAGCTTAAGAAAAATTCAAAGTAACTGAGAAGCGCGATGTTCGTTTTGTAATTGACTTTCGTTGTCAGACGTAAATCTGTAGGCTATAATTTCATTTTTGTTTTTTCGCTTGAAAACCTTCTTCATTGTCAGCACTAAAAAACCATATTTTTTGTATATTTTATTCGTAAGCATTTACTGCTTCAAAAGAGCGCGCTTTTATTAAACCTCTCGATTATGCGCTTTTTCTCTTAAGTGCTTTAAAAAACACGATTTTTTTTTTACTGGAGTGCTAAATTTCATGATATGATCTGCATTATATTTGCAGAAAATTGCAAACAAATATAGGAAGAATGTCGAGGTTGCCTGAAACGTTGGTCTATAACTCAGATTCTACTAGACCCAAGTTTTCAAAATTTCATTGTTCTGTATGTTTTTTTTGTAGCTCTATCGTGCTTTCAACAGACGGACAGACAGCAAGGCGGACAGACGAATGGACATAACTAGATCTTAGAATCTTATAAGGATCCATAATATATAGACTTTCTGGTTCTATGACCATTTTTTCGATATGTTACAAACGTAATGACGAACTTAATATACTCCCTATCTTTTTGGTGTTGTGTATAAAAAAAGGCTAAAACCCAGCAGCTAAAACATAAATTTCGCGACTAACATTTAAATAAAAAAACTAAATTTAGCCTCGAAAAGACTAAACTGGTAACACTGTTGGTTATAGATGAATTTAATATACAAACATTTCTTTAAAACACGGTTTTAAGACTTTAACACAACAAAATAGTTACAATTTCAACTAATAAAAAATCTACTTAAAAGAACTTCATTACATAAAATTAAAAATTTTATTCAAGGTTTGTATTGATGTGTTCTCATAAAATTCCCTCAAATAAATGAAAAATCACTAAAATACCAAAAACATATGAGGCCTCTCATCATTGTTTTCAATAAAATATATGGCAAATAAAAATAACCATAAATTTGTGCAATAATCTTAAAGTTAAACAAATACATTGACATTAAGTAGCAGCTTTAACTAATGAGGAAAACCCAACACAGGGACATTTTTAACATGAGTAGACGATATACACTCCTGCACACTTGAAAACACTCATACACATGTTAATACCTAAACACATGCACACTTAAAAAATGTCCTTCTAATACATACATACCATACATGTATATGTATTTGTACATTTTAAGGGTATGTGCAAAAGGAATTGTAATAACATACACGATTAAATGACCAAATGTCCTTTAAGTATTAAGTTTGGAGGGCTGGGGAGGGTGTAAATAAAGGAAACTGATATGAGTTGCATAGAATAATAAAAATATTACTGATGTGTATGTAAATCCTTGTATGGTATGATGTTGAGGGGATTGATGGCTGGGCGTTTGTACGAGTATTAACACACTTTTCAAAAAGAGGGGATAACTTTAAATCAAGTACATGTATAAACATATTCTTAAACAGTTGCTTTTGGTGAAATGGCCACAGTGTAAAATAAACTGTAATTTTCCTCTTGCAAACTTGTTCATTTTTATCCAGCTTGGTTAACTTGATTTTTATTTAACACTTAAAGAAAATGGATGTTGTAAGGTAGAGTTAAACAAAGTACAAAATGTTTATGAAAAACTATGGTTAATCAAAAGAAGTACGAGGTTAGGTTTTAAATTGTTCGTGTAATTTAGTTATAACATCTATATGTTTATATATAATATTAAATGAAGATATAACATCATTATACTTTTGTCAACTCTTCAACTATGACATTGTATATTTATATAAAATAGAATACCATTTATTTGTTTGAGTTTAAAAACTAATTAACCAAAGGCCCTCGTAAGAGCAGTCACCAAGCAATAATAATACCATACAATACAATACATGAAACTTGAAACATATTCACGTGTGTGACACTCTGTCCAACCCTCCATTTATACAAGTATCTGGCTGTCTGGCTGTCTGTCTGTCTTTTTGGTATAAATTTAATGTTAAACAGTCTGTGTAGTTGCCAGTATATGTGTGTGTGCGTATAAGTGTGAATGTCTGAGTCGTCAAACAGAGGACACAATAAATGACATCCAGTGTCAAAAGAAATGATGTATGAAGCGCATCACGTCTTTACTTGCCAATATATAAATACACGTTCATATGATAATAATGATGATGATGCCTTCAACCAAACCATATACCGGCAGTCACTTCTTAACATGCTGCTGGTGGTGGCGGTTGCAAGCATTGGGGAAACATTAAAAACATTATTAAACAGTGGGCTAAAAGACAAATTATTCTAAATTATGAAACATAATCTAGAGAGATAAGCTTAAGTCAGCTGATGTTTATCCATTGGCCAGAATGTTTTATCTTCTGTTTAAAAATTGTAAAAGATTTTTATAAAATCATCAAAATTGAAAATATAGTGATTGTCATTCAAGGAACTGTCTTAGTTTGCATTGTTTACCACCATGCGAATGTCTGCTTCCAAAATATTTAGTAGAAATATTTTAAAGCTACCGTTTATCACCACCAGTCTCTTAGTAATAATCGATGTCA
The DNA here is from genome assembly GCA_916048285.2 of Bellardia pandia. Lineage (NCBI taxonomy): Eukaryota > Metazoa > Arthropoda > Insecta > Diptera > Calliphoridae > Bellardia > Bellardia pandia. Next base: position 90,630,099 of record OU696531.1, on the reverse strand, counting down.
TCATCATAATCATTATTGTTATAAACATAGTTATACTTATGCTGCTGCCACTACCACCCCATAAGCTGTTGTAACCATAGCTCAGATTTACTCGATTTTACTCGCGAGTGAAAAACACTCGCGAAGAAGAGTACTCGAAGAGTACGAGTGTTACAATAAGTTTACTCTCCACTCGTTTGTTTTAGGTGGGAGTACTCGCGAGTACTCCTTTTTAAAAATTAAGAGTGGGAGTAAAAATCTTCGAAATAGAGTGAGAGTTTACTCTTAAGAGTGATATCGAGTGGAAAAATAGAAACTGTTTGTATTATATTTTTAAAAGTTTACTTATATTTTCTATATTATAATGAACAATAAAGACATAAATAATGAAACACGAAAATATTTTCGTTATGACAGTGAAGAAAAAAAACAATTTGTGAAATTAACAATTGTGGAAAAAAATTAAGTGGAAAATTTTTAATCTCAAATTTAAAACGACACATAACATGCTTTCATAAAACTGTTGCTGGCATTTTAAAATTTGTAATATAAAATATTAAAAAATCACTGCATTTTACACATATACTCTGTTCATTTCCATCCTTATTTTATTACTCGTGTAATAAATAAATTTAATAAACAATAATAAATAATAAAACATTTTTGTAACACTCGTAATCTTCGAGAAATCTTCTTCGCGAGCATTTTTGTACACAAAAACCACCGGTCCCTAACAATACATTCTGCTGCTTTTCTCTTCTCGACCTCCCAGTCCTCCCTCGTCAGTCACCTTTCCCCACCATAGTCTATACTTGCTACTACACACACACACACGCACACACAAATTGGCAAAAACGAACAGTTTCTATTTTCCACTGTATGAGAAAGACTGAAAGAGTACTCGGCAAGAGTATAATCTGCTCGATTTCGAGTGTATTTTACTCGCACTCGAAATCGAGCGAAGCATATGCGCTCTTATTCGAGTGGCATAGAAAAATAGAGTATACTCGATTTTTTTTTTTCACTCGCAGGAGTACTCGCGCTCGAATTCGAGCGAGTTTCACTCTCTACTCGAATTCGAGCGAAGATTTCGGAGCTCTGGTTGTAACTACCCGTTAGTTTTAAAAGTAGTCAATGTATCTCTTTTAACTATGTAGTAATTATGATTCATTTGAAAAGTTAGTGCTCTTTTTAGAGCAAAGGCAAGTTAATTGATTACTTTATATGTCCCAGGTAATCTAACGGGAAGTCAATTCTCCCGTTAGTATCTCTACGTAATCTGGAGAGAAGTTACTTTAAATTTTCAATTGGTATTGTACATTAGATTTATTACCCACAAGATGTATTCTATTGTAGAGTTAAATGCCACTAAGTGTCCCTTTGTAATCTGAAGTGTGGTATGTTGATTTTTTAATTTTTAATACAGTTAAAGGATAAGCAATTTTAGTTAGTACAAATTATATAATGCTAGGAATATTATTATTATTATTATTATTATTATTATTTTGCCTATAATACTATTGCTGGTTAGGCTAATATGTAGGCATTTCTCAAGTCTAATCATATTTATTTTTAAGGACTATTATGTGATTGCACAGCACTCAGTTAATGACTATTACTTATGCAGTGCATAATGTTGATGGCACTAGAATAAGAGTTCATGGTAGGAATAATACAGGGAGTTCTGTTAATGGAAATGTAATTTGAATTGTCTTGTATTAAAAATAACAGGAAAATCATCTGCAGGAAGTATGGTTATAGGACGATTTTTCCTCTAGTATGTTGTCAAGTCGATCACTTAACCTCGAAAATCTAACGGCGCACAGTGAAAATTAGTACTAATTACGCAGCGACGCAACTTTGAAAAAACGCATATCAAAACGACGCAAAGCGAGGTTGCACATGTTAAAATAACTAGGCATATAACTAATTATGTAACTAACGATACGTAAATACATTAGTGCACGATAGTCACCCAGAACTGCTGGGTAGTATCATTTGTTGTCTCCCATATACAATTAACTTTGTTGTCTGCTCGTCAAATATAAACATATTTACCTTTAGCATACAATACATTTGAAGCATAATGGGCGTTTTAATATTCCCGGTTTCTTGTGACTCGATATATTATGGCATTTTTTCTTTTTATCACCAGATGCCTTTAAGTTATTGCAAAGAAAATGTATCTAAAATTATACTAAATATGCAGGAAGGGACGAAAAAAGTGGGTTGGTTGTTTGGTTAGTGGATGTTAAGCCAGCATATATGTTGAAAACATACACAGAAACAAATAAATAACTTTATATTACATGTGTTAAAATTTTTCATGTGTGCGTTGGTACATAAGGTAATTTGGTAAGTGTGTGAGTAACAGTGTCTGAAGATTTACTTACGCTTCCATTATTTTACTCACACACACACACACATTTACTGTCATATTGTTTCATATAAAGTAGTTAGTGACATATTTTGTTAACAATTTCCGAAAATTCTTTGTTGATGTTTTGTAATAATATGTGTGCTAGAAAATTTATTTGTATTAATGTATGACATTTTAGTTTTCGTTGTTGTAAGTTTTTTTTATATTGATTGACAATGATTTCTTTTATGAAAACTTTAGGTATAATTTTATGAAAACTTAAAACAAAGTTTTTATTTCTAGTGTGATAGTCGTAAGCAATCAATCCTTTAGGCGTCTTTTAATAATTTTCTTTTAAATTTACTTTTCTTAGTAAATACAAAATTTACTACTTAAAACTTTAAGGTTTAACAATAAATTTTTTACATTACTTAAATACCAACTAAAACTTTCAAACTTTAAAGCTTTAAAACAAAAATTTAAAACTAATAACCTAAATTTTAAGCTTATAAATTGGTTTTAAATGTTTGTTACTTTGTGCAAAGATTAAAATATATGTACATTAATACACATATAAATATAGGGTGTTTCATTTAGAGTTCTGTTTTGTATTGTAAAAAAAAAAATAATTAAATCTTTATGTTGAAGTTTTCATTGCGAAAAAAATCTTAAGAACAATCTCTGACATTTGGTTTTTAAGAAAGTCCAATTTTGGAACACTCTTTTCAGCTTGGCTAGCAGAATATCACGAACTATGATTCTTTCCTGTATTTATATCGCTAATAATGAGACAGGATCTTGTCGGCCAATTGAATGTCCGGAACTCGAAATTAGCTGCCCACCAAAAATTATTTCTTTTTGTGATTTTCGTAATAATAAGCAGAATAATTTGGAAGCCTTTGTTGCTTTTCATGCAAAATTCTCAAATAAACTGATTTGAAATAAGATAATATGTAGTTTAATAGTCTGTGAAGAAAGCCAAATAAAAACAACTACTACATGAATCACTCTATATATACAAGATGGCGCAAAAGTAAACTTCCGATGTTTTTTGGCTATCACCGCCCGATTATTGGTCAAATAAATAGTCAGAAATATTCTGCGTTCTGGAGGAGTGTAGCGTAACATTGTTTATTAACGTGTATTTCGCATGTGTTTACTACACAAATGTCAAAACAGAACTGACATTAGGGCATTATAGCATTTTCTGATAGGAGGATTACTTTTGCGCCACCTTGTACAACCAAAGTGTAAGTCCCACACACATAAAGTTACACACTTTAAAAAAAAAATATTTAACCATTTATAAGTGCACGTGGCATTTATCTTTATCATGACTCTATTTTTAAATCGCTCCACTTACTATCAGGGCATTTATGAGCAAGTATTTCTGTGTAAATTTGTATGTAGCCAGGAACATGACTTTAATAAAACTTATACATTAATACACCTAAATACACCTACAAACCATAAACACACACACACACACACATTTACCTACCCTATACACACCTTGCCCTATACTCACACATACCAGTGCTGGCTGGCTTTAAAGAATAGCAGAGAAAAACTGTTTAAATCTGTAATCGAAACCGGAATTCTTGTAATTTGTAGGCACTTTATAACGTACATTTTTGTTATTTCTATTTTATTTCTTTTTTTTCAACTTTTATTTTTCAACATACGCCCCAATGGTCTGATGACGGTACACGGATGTAACCACCCACTATTTACCCATTACAACAGTTACGAATTGTTAAAGTTGTGTTAAAAAGTTTATTTTATTTTTTTCGTTGTATATGTATTTTAACAATCACACACATACATAACCATACTTTAACATTTGTGTGGGTGTATTTCTTTTTCTGCTGCTACATTTATGCACGTGTGTGGAGCTAAAAATTTCTCAGTTTTAAAATCTACAAGCTAGAGTGCTACATAAGTAAATTTGGCTCATTCGAAGAGGTATAAACCTCCTCTTGTATTTCGTTGGTGAAAACTTATAATGGAAAAATTGTAAATTTCTGAAAAGTGCCGTTTAATTGTTAAATGTTCATGTTTTGTGATAAAGACAAGCCTTTAGTAAAATTAACAAAATCACCAAATTTACTGAAAGTTGCAGGCGTATTACATTGCCTTCGATACGGAGGTTTATAAGTTCAGAATTAATCAGTTCCCAGTAAAAAATGTGTTCAAATCGCTTCAAACCTGCTGATGGAATGCATGATTTTTGTATGAGGTGTTCCCGGTTTGGAGGACTACTTTCTGCTAACAATAAGCGCTTCTTTTAACCTAATCAAAGATGTAAATAGAACACTTTCCTTCAGTGTTTTACGTCACTTCGGGCACACCAATCAAAGAACAAATTCTATATGAAAATTTTTGCTTAAGAAAAATTCATAGTAACTGAGAAGCGCGATAATTGTTTTGTAATTGACTTTCGTTGTCATACGTAAATCTTTTATTGAAGCGCTCGATTATGCGCTTTTTCTCTTAAGTGCTGCAAAAAATACGATTTTTTTTACTGGGTTGATAGTGAACATTATAGTTGCGATAATAAAGGAGAATTCAACAAAAACTTTATTTTTCGAAATAAAATCAAAAAAAAAAAAAAAAAAAAAAAAATATAAGAAAATCTGCAAAATTTTTATTGTTTTGAACAAATTGTACCGCATATATATCCACCATGAACTCGTATACTAATATCCCCTTTTCAGAAGCCCACTTAATGGAACCAGTTTTAAATAGTGCTTTCAGAAGGACCATTATATTGATCGATCACGAATTTTACGAAGTTTTGCTTTTACAGATCCCTATTTTTATATCCTACGCCACCATATATGCTGATATTTGTAGCGCTCAAAAATATTAATCTAAAGGTAGGGTCACATTTGGCAAATATTTACTTAAAAAAGCGTAACCACTTGCTTTAGCACAAACTTGTTTGACGTTGTTTACTCTTACAAGAGTTTGGCAAGAGCAAACAGCATCAAATAAATTAAAACTAAATATTTGTTGTGCTTTGGCCTAAAGAAGAAAAGTTTTTTTTAAATAAATAAACGTGTTCAAATACATATGTTGTGCCATGTCAAGACATTGCCAAGGCACGGTGTTTATGGTAAGACATGAATAAGTAACGAATTATCTACAGAAATAAAGCAAAATACAACACTGCGGCAGAGTCGTATTTTGTCTGACAGATACTCGTAAATATGGCATCACGTTAAAGAAAATTATGATGCGACTTCCGGCTAAAAACACGTTTTGTCGGTCTCTTGTGATCTTGACCTGCGAGGAGGAAGTTGTAAGCGGAAAAATTTTCACCAATCCTGATACAACAACATCATTAGAGGCGACTGGAAGAGAGTTTGGGGGATGGATTGATGACAGTCGAAGTGAAGGGGAATGCGCCAACAACGGACTCTGAGGTGATCCTCAAGCATCCGCACAATTCCACCATTGGCATTCACCCAAGCCCATCGACACATGTCCAAAAACATCATCATCGACACATCCACACAATACCAGCAGTGTCCGCACCAAAATCTTCATCGGCGGCACGCAGACATATTCCAGCATCCGCACAATTCCACCAGTGGCATTCACCCAAGCACATCAAGGGCACCCTCATCAAATGTTGAGTTTCATTCTCGCATAATTTGCAACTACATCCTCACAGGACTTACAAGCAGCGTCCGCACTAAAACAGCATAAGCGGCGCACACACACGCACACCAGCGTTCGCTTAAAATCATCCTCATCAGCGGCGCACATACACGCACATTCTAGCCGTGCCAGCTCAAAAACCTCATCAGCGGCGCACACACATACAGCCGCAGCGCCCGCGCAAAAACAGCACCAGTGGCGAAAACACACTAGCAGCGTCTGCACAAAGTCATCATAAATGGCGCGCACACATGCAACTCTAGCAGAGAACGCACACACGCACACCAGCGTCCGCATAAAATCATTCTCATCAGCGGAGCATTCACACACTTTAGCAGCGTTCGCACTAAAAACATCGTCAGTGGCGCTAAAACATTCCAGTAGCGTCCGTAAAGAACCATCAGTGTCGCTCACACGCGCAATTCTAGAAGAGAACGCGCACACACGTACACCAGCAGCGTCCGCACAAAACTTCGAGCTCCATACCCCTTAATTTACCAGTCCATTCACACGAAGTCTACAACAGCGTCAGCATCTGTAAGGAAAAATTACAACAAATATACACCACGGCAAAATCATCATCGAATGTACAATGGTGTCATCCATCAAATGCACAACAAATCTACAACGGACGATGCAGCAAAATTCTCAACTAAGACTACAACAAGAACACCATCAACATCAAGAGGATAACAGATAAGTAAAATGTTTAATAATTATGACCAAATCTGGAATAGTTCTTAATCGGGGTACCGATTGTTAGAAATTTCTTTTTATTAAAGTATATTGAATTGTTGTAAAAAAAAACAGGATAGACAATTAATTGGGTTAGCCGTTTAATTTTTTGACAGGGAAATTAGTAAATAGACCCGAGAATCGGAAAAGGTTAGAGTAATGAAAAGGTTTTTAGGGTTACTAGTGAGGAATTGAGAAAGATAATAAAACTGAACAGTCCAGATCGTAAAAGTTAAAGAGGGTAAAATAAATTTGAAAAGTTATTTAAAATTGTAATAAAAATTTAAAATTAAAATAAAATTTTAAATTAAAGTTTAAAATTAAAATAAAATTTAAATTTGAAAGAAAATTTTAATTTGAAATCCAAATTTAAAATTTAGATAGATTTGAAAGTTAGAATAAAATTTTAATAAAAGTTTAAAATTAAAATAAAATTTAAATTTGAAAGAAAAATTTAACTTGAAATCAAGATTTAAAATTTAAATAGATTTGGAAATTAAAATAAAATTTAAAATTAAAATCAAATTTAGAAATTAAAATAGAATTTAAAATTAAAATAAGAAAAACAAAATTGTTACAAATTAAAATAAGCTAAGTAATTTAAGACGCCTTATTATGGTATTACTATATTAATATATAGTTGTATAGAGTAGATATTTAGTCCAAAATAAGAAAATCTGAATTATAATAAAAATAAGAGTGGACTCACACTAGGATGATTAAGATTGAATTTTGTACATATGTTTAACTTAATGATGGAGGGATAAAATGGTAAGGTAGGTATTTGAGTGGTGAGAATATTGATTAGGGGTAGCTAAAAATTGACGCTACTATGCTACCATGGTCGAGCATCAGGATGGATGCTGAGGGAGGGCCAGCCAGGGATTTAATTTCATCATAATCCCAGTATAAAGGTATAGTATCTCTTGTGTGGTTCATTCGCGTCTCGGTTTCGATTTATTGTTACGCCCCATTTTATATTTGTATTTAGGCAATGCACTGGTACATTAAAATAATGTTCCATGCCCATCCATTAGCAACGAACACCCGCCCATGCCCGACGAGTCATAGCCCGGCTGAAAATTTGTTAGTTACCAGTGTGACTAGTGGATGAGCACACGAATCGTGCAAGTGGCAGTGGCCATTAGCAGTTGTGATTTGTGACAGATATTTTATGGCGCCCAACGTGGGGCCTGAAATCTGATTCGTGACAATGTATATGTTATTTAGTGGTCCTTTTCGGCAAACATTAACAAAATGGGACAGAACCTTTAGTATTTAACCCATTATCACGGAACTCACAACAGGACAGTCAACTAGGAGAAACTAATTAACAATTGACTCTCCATCGATTTTTTTTAACAAATAAACAAGTTTGAAAAGATTTTATTTAGTGGTTACGTCTTTTTCGTCAAATATTTGCGAAGTGTGACCGTACCTTTAGGAAAACATAACATGACGACAGAGCTATGACACACTGGGCCATTGCACTTCCTTGCAATGAACAACATAGAATAGTTTCTAAATTAATTTCCTTCTTACCTACCAGATGCAATGACACAACATTTAGGAGTATATTAACAATCATTGCTCAGGGTGTAGTGCGAATAACAACGGTAAAGCTTGTCGGAGTCATTTGCAGAGCATTTAAAGCATTCCCAGTTAGAACTTGTTGTTCAGAAATGGCAGACTGTAAACGATCTTTAGAACCAGCCATCCTCATACCAAAGGTTCTCTGTCAGGAGTAAGGAGTGACTTGTCCCTTCTTCACCAGTTTCATGTCATTCAGTATAAAACACCACTTACTATACAGAATGATGTGAATATTCCTATAGATGCTCTTAAATTGCAGTGTACAATCAAGAGATCTCAATCTTTAATATCTAGAAACCTCAAGAGAATAAATTAAGACTGAGATTTTGAGGAATAACAATGTTGTTGAAGGCTGGGATCTAATGTCTGTATAAATCCTGTTAAATTTGAATGCTGCATTATGGTACGAGTATTAATTTTTTTGCTCTGAAAACTAAAATATCCTCTAAAACACAGGGAGATACCTATACTTAATAATGTGTAGACGACAGTTTTACATTTGCAGCATCTGGAGCACAATGGAATTTAGATTAATAACAGGCCTTTTCGGTTCCTTTAGTTTTGGAATGCTTGAGTGCTCTAATAATTGTAGTCTCATTCGACTAATGGCCGAATTCACAGTCTTTAGTTAGCTAATGACAAAGGCTTAACTAATGATTCTTTATTCGCAATGCTTAGTTTGCCATAAGAATAACAAGTAATAGTTAAACAATAGTTAGTATTTTAGTTTACCAATGGTTAACTAATGACCGAGAATTCGGCCATAAGTGGCCTTAACTTTAATGAAAAGGAAACATATAACTAGTTTGCACGGTCTCTCTCTGAGAATACTTCGCATATGGGAAAATTACACAAAAATTAAGAATTACTAGGAGAACTATCAACACTTCTTATGCCACCGGCTGACGTAGGCGGAGAAACTGGCCATATTTTCAGGATTATATTAAGCTCGGGTTTATTTTCTATAGAAAACCTTTAAAGTGCTTTCAAACCCTTAACTTGGTGCTAGTTATCTGTTAATTTGATACTGACAGCTTTGAAAACATAACTTTTCATGAAGAATTTTAACATTAACTCTATTTTCGTGTAGGGTACCAAAAGAAAAAGAAGTGATGCGAAAATAAATACACTTATTTTATTTTGCAAAACATTTTCTTACCATTTGTGTATAAGTGTTTAAGTTCAGTAGCATTTGTATGTGTGCTCATATGTTTGTGTATACATAGATCCTGGGTTAGCCTTTTTCCTAAATATATGTTATATATTTTGTTATTTGATATATTTGCTTCCACAAAATAAAAGTAAGTAAGTGAGTGTTCTCACTGAGCAAAAGTAAAAGGCGTATTTCGCTCGCTATATTTTCCAGCAACAATTTTATTTCATCTATAACTTTTTCTTCTACACAGCTACTGTTACTTTATTTATTTGCCAAGCATAGTATGTATAAGTTTACTTTATTTGTATCAGTTTAGCTCTACTTTACATAAAAAATAAAATAAAGAATTTTCGTATATGTTTAATTTTTTTTCTATTCTTTTTTTTCAGTAAATACCATTGGTATGCCATTAAGAGGAAGGACTTCTTCACACACTCATTGCAAGTTTATCCATATATGTAGAAGATGGGTGTATATTAGATTTATTTATATGTATGTGTTTAAGTAGCTATGCATATATTATTTGAAGTTTATTGTATGTTGATGTACATTTTTAACTCTCTCTATTTTATATTGGTTTCATTTTTCTTCGAACATCAACTATAGAAATATAAAATTTACTTACTTACTCACTGACTTGCTGTAGTAGTTTACTAAAGTATATGTTTGTACAAAAGAAAAGTTATGGGTTTTCTTTTTTGTGATAAAGAGAAGTAGTCGCAGTGTATTAAGGGCCTATGTTTGAAGCTAAAGTGGAACTTAAGCAAATCTCGGACTAAATAAAGAACATTGTCTGGAGCTTAACTAGGTCTTTAAAAATATCCACGAATGAAGTTAAACAGGATTGAAGCTTAAATATGACCTTCTAAAGACCTACAATTGAAGCTAAACCATGGTTTCATAAATACCAACAATTCAAGCGAAACTATGGATTGCTAAAGATCAATTATTGAAGCTAAACCATAGCTTCATAAAGACATATGATTGAAGCTAAACAGGAACTTTTTAAAGAAGCAGTTAATGCTTCCTAAGCTTCATAAAGACCTGCAATTAAAACTAAACTGGAACTTTATATTGATGATTGAAGCTTAATAAGGATTGAATAACATTTCTAAATACAAGGCCCTTTTAAATTTGAATCTTTTTTTATTTTGAATTTCCTTTTAAAGAATATACTTCTTTTCCTTTACACAAGTACATATATAAATTTAACTTTAACATTAGATATATAAAGTTTTCTCAACTTTTCTTCTTTCGTTTTTGATATATTTTTCTATGTCAAATATTTAAAAATTGAGTTCAGTAGTACAAACGCACCCATATACTTGCACATTTACAAAAGTAATGACTTTTTACAACATCCTTCTTTTACGATCTCTTTGTTTTTTTTTTTTTTTCTTTGGGTATTTAAAAAAATTCTTCTTATTTTACTTTTGGTAATAAATTGTGCTGTAGTAATTGTTGTTGGTATTTAAATATTATTTTTAAAATAACCATATAAATGACTTGTTGTTTTTCTGTGTTTTGTTTCTAATTCCAAAAAATATCAAATTACTTGGGGAGTTTTTGTTTTGGGGTAACATGAAAATTGGTTAACAACATAAATTTCATGAAAAGAAACAAACTGGAATTTTTATTAAAAGTATTTGTTGGAAATAGTTGTAAAATTAAATATATTGTGCAAAGAATTTTTAAATCTAATGTTGGGTTTATAAATACATATAAAGTTGATTAAATACGGAGCGTATGTTTAATATTTAATTATGTTGCAATTAATGCATAAAGTATACGTTACAGTGTGTCGTACTTAAATTTAATTGATCAGTACGTATGATTGATATTGGATTGTAATCGGTCGTCTGAGTACGTTTTATGTTTAGACAGTAAAAGTTATAAAATTTTATTTATAAACTTTAAAATTTAAGCATTATATGCTCAAGGTAAGACTTATTTAAATCCAAAGTATAAATAACTCTTTCAAGTCATATAATTCGTTACTGAAATAAATACAATGGCCCATAATCATAGTCATAGAAAAAGCATACTTTAGGCAAAAGCATGCTTTTGTTTTAAATTCAGAACAAAATTTATATGTTTTTGTTGTTTAAAAGTCTACTTTTACTTAAAGTATGCTTTTTCTATGACTATGATTATAGGCCAATAACTTTAATGGTGGAAAATTAAAATATTTCCAAAATTTTTTTTTATGTTTCCAAACAGATGCTGGTTTTTAAAATTATTGTGAAATAGAATATCCAAATTGTAATTTACATGTTTTCTTTATGACAAAGTATTTAAAAAATTAATGCACTGCCGTTTAATAGACGATGAAAAATACTGTGAGCGTCAAAATAAAGTCAACAGTGGCATCACCGTTCTGCAATAAATCCCTGTCATTGCAAAAGTAGTGGAAATTCTTTTAATTTTTCTTTGCTAATTGCAAGTTTCATAATTTATCATTGAAAGAAATTAAGTTGTGACGTTAAGTAGTAGAAAATTTACAATTGGAAGATAAACATCAATTGAGACTCGGCAAAAAAATAGGCTTACATAAAAAAAGTAAATTCCTACGTGAAATAAGTAAATCGTTGAAACACTGTTCAATAGAAAAACTAGAAACAAGTATACCAAAGACACTACCATTGAAAATTTGTCTGGCGTGACACGACAAAAGCGTTTTACAAAAACTGATCTAAAATAAGAGAAGTGTTAGCCAGAGTAAGTAGTGCTCTAAAAGTAGCTAAAAATGTTAAGAAAACTTCTGGAAAACCTGTAAGCGCGAGTACATATAAAAGAGCTTGGCGTCAAAATGGCCTACATCGTAAAATGCCATGTAAAATGTCCTTTATATCAAAGAACAATCAAACCAAACGTTTCAATTTCGCAAAAAAATATATAAAAAAAAATTTTAACTTCCTGCTAATCTATCACTCCTATCGTGAATAAAAATTCCGCATGAAATTTGGTCCCTTTTATTTTTTTTAACATTGAATTTAAATAGGAAAAATGTGAAAAGTGAACAAATTTCATGTGGAATTTTTATTCACGATAGGGGTGTATATTAATGTCTGCCTTAATATTAAGTTGAACATCCATTAATTATTAATATTTCTGGGCACCATTCATAATAGATCCCACATGTTTTGAGCATATTTCGGGAGATATGCAATTCCATTCCTTCGTTTTATCGTTTATATTATCAGGTTTATAAACCGACATTTTTTTAGGATTCCCCAAAGTTAATTTGAATTTCCATGAATTTCTTCCTGCAGAAGTTTTCCCTGTCATTTTCAATATAGGAAAATTCAAATCAAATGTTTACACATACTACTCCCTCTATCCTCCCTCCGATAACCTATTTTTCCAGTTTCAACACAATGCATTGCTTGAGTAGGGGTCAATCGTTTCCTGAGTGCAGGTTCAAACAAAAAAATACTCTTTTGTTGTTCTTCGCTTACTGCCTCTTGTCGTTGGTTTTTAAAAGTCTTTGTAATAATTTATAATTTATTTTTAACTTTATAATAATTTATTTTTCAAAAAAGAGCCGGGCTTCGTAAGACGCTTTAGAAACACTTTTCTGTACTAAAGTCAAATAAAAGTAAGAGCGAGCATAAACAGTTGTTTTGAATATTGCTTATACAACACAGCAATCTTATTCTGCTCCAAGCTCCTCAGAGTGCGTAAAGTGTGCTTTGGGTAGTTGTCATGCGTAAAAGGTCACCTAAGTGACATATTGTGTTCTGTGTAAGGATTTATTGCAATTAAAAGTTTAATTTAATAAACATAAAGATCCTTTCGTGCATGGATTTTATTTATAGGATCAACACCATACCCAGAAAACGCTGTCCATCTATATCAGCATATTTCCACCACTGTGTGGTAACTTTTTTATTTAACCTATAGATTCAAATATGGCCTAATGCGTTGTCGATCATTTTCCTTGAGTAAATAAAAATTCTCGCAATCTCTGCAATAGTGCACCCTGGTTCTTCTGTGCAGCATCTTTTTTTAGCAATATCTAAATTGTGTTATGACTCTTAATCTTTTGTTTTATAAAATTTTTTCAGGACATATTTAATTCTTTTTCTTTACGTGAAGAAACGAAAGTAGACAGTAGTTCCTCAAACACTTCTCCAATTGAGAAAAGGATGAAAATCTGTGATTACTTATTTCTCTTCGCAAAAATCGATTTTTATATGAAAAACCTAAAATCTACTGTAGTCCCTTAAATACAGCTCCAATTGTGAAAAGGATAAAATTTATCATATAAGCTGTAAAAAACTAACATAATAACAAAGGGAATCTGGAAATTGCAAAAACTTTTGAGATAAAATGGCTTAAAAATCATTAATATTTCGACCTACAGAATAATTCTGCTTGTGTATTTTCATGTCAAATTTTATTTCCATCGAACCAGCTATTTAGAAATACCAGATTTATTTCTAGCAAACTACGACTCTGTCCCATTGTGTACAGTTCCACTATAAATATTTATACCATTTTAGACATCACACTGTTAATAGTCCTTGTAACCCATACATATTTTTGTTCACATAACTTCACATAGAAACCTGTTATAATTTTTGTAAAATGTCATAGTTGTTACCAACACATTTATCTTCCATTATTTGGTGATTGCTGAACTAGTTTTATTTTTGTTATAATATTTCTTTCTTTCATCTTTGCTTGCAAGTTACCTTCCACTTGTTATCAACCATAAAATAAATATTAAAGAAAAATATATTTCTTACCAAACAATCAATATTCAATTGTATATGCACATATATTTTCCAGGAACTTAAAAAACTGCACAGAAACTTACTATATACAGTGGGTAGCAAAACTGTGCGGATGTTTTGCATTAAGGAAGTAAGGTAATGCAAATAATACAAATATAGGTATATTATCCAATTATTTAATTGAACCTTATTACAAATTAAAAAGCACAAAAACTCATATAAATTGCTTCAAAAAAATAAAAAAATTAAAAAAAAATAACTATTCGGACACTTTTGCCCAGTACAAGAAACAAAACATTATCAAGATATTGCTCTGTTCAAATGTAACGGTTTTTGACCTGTTAGTTTTTTGTTTTTTGCGATCTCGTTATCGAGCCTTTATTGCTCTATTTGTGCATTATTGTTTGACCTGTGAAATTGATTTTTAAATAAAAAATTAAAGGATTTTTAAAAATAATTATTATTTTTATTTTGAACTGTTAATTTTAAATCATTGATATTTCTTTTATTTCGGCTTGAGTTCATTAAATTTAATTTTTCATTAAATTATTTTTACTGAAGGTAGGAATTGTTACATGAAAATTATTATTAAAATTTATTGATAACTAGCTAAACCCGGTGTGCTTCGCTACCCCCCCCTCGTTATAAAATAAAACGTATTTATATGTATATGTATTTACAAACATTTATTTATACTGAAGCGCGTCATATAAGCGATGCATTTCAGTGGGGAGGCCATGCCCCTTTGTCCAATAATTTATTATTTCGTAAGAATATCCTATTGTGAAAATTTAATGACGATCGGTCAAGTAGTTAAGACTATATTACGATTTTTAGTTTGCCTAAAAAAGGGCGTGGTCCCACCCACTTTACTCCTGGTACGTAGTCCTAATTATGCCAATTCCATATGTACCACACATCATTGACATAGGTCAAAAACTGCCCAAAATATTGCGATTTAAATTTTTGGGTTATATGGGCGGTGCCACTCCCGTGCTTTCAAAACTTCATATAGCCTATTATTTCTTCCAGGGTCACAGTAACATGCTGTGAGAATTTCATCAAAAACGGCTTAGGATTCCAACCTGAACCACTTTCTCTCTGCACCACTGCGGCGCCCGCTAGCCTGCAGTCAAACATCAATCCTATAACCAGGATCACTGGTGGTTTGAAATTTGCTGTATTTATGATTTTTAATTTATTTTACATGTTGCCTCCTTTTGCTTCAGTTTTTTCGTATTCATGCTGAGACTTCGTCTCGAAAACCTGAATACATTTTTATTATGTTTGTTGTCTACTTTTAATGAACTCGAGCCGAAATAAAAGAAATATCAATGAGTTTTAAAAATTATAAAAACGCCAACTGATATTGAAAACAATGTGATAAATTTGTTGTAAAATAATTATTCGTGCTGTAAAATTGCTGAAAAATTAAATTTAAGTAAATCCACGGTAAAGGATATCAAAAGAACGGCCTAATGTAGCTTACAATAATAACCAAGGAGGTCGACCAAGACTGCTCTCTGATGATGATGTCCGGCAGATTAAAAGTTTGCTGCATGCTAAGGACATCAAGACCCCGCAAAATGCTTCAAAACGTATTGGTAAGGATGTCAGTTCCTGAACCGTGAGACTCGCATTAAATAGAATTGGTTTAGTAGCCAGTGTAAAAAAGAAAAAGCCAGTGCTTTCCGATAGAAATGTGAAAAAACGCCATCATTTCTGTAAAAAAAAATCCCTTCATTTCTGTAAAACCCACAAAAAAATGGACTGTAGATGACTGGAAACGGGTTATTTGCAGCAACAAAATGAAAGTCAATCCATTCTAGTGATGGCAAGAAAAAAAATAATCGATTAATGGATTATATGATTAATCGAAAAGAAAAATAATTGATTGCAATTAATTGGAAAGATTTAATCGATTAATCGATATTTTTAGGTAAAATTGAAATTTTTAGAGAAAACAGTTTCTGAATTTGAAATTGGAAAATTCAGCCATATAAATTTAAATAACAAAAATACGGAATTCTTTGAAAATAAATACCTGCTCTCTTATATGATGGATGAATTGGATTCTGTACTGAAAATGTTATTTAAAACTTAATAAACTAAATTGTTTTGACACTGTATTTTAACCTGCAGTAATAAAATATGCTAAATTCAGATATTTATTTATAAAATACTGTAACAGCCTGTTTATGTAAGATGAAGAACTAAACAAACGCCAAAAATAATTAAAGTTTTTCTTATTTTGAACTATGTAACACGAATGTCAAATTTTTTGACGAATAACGTAACAATTGATACATTTTACAGACTGTAAGTCTTGTTTCACACTCGTCAGTTTTAGCTCACTAGTTTTTGTTCAATTCTCTTTTGAACTTGCCATTTCATTTACATAGGTCAAATTAATTGTCGTACTTTTTAATGCAAATCAATATTGAAAAGGAAATAAGAAAATTGTTTTCTTTTCACTTCCCATCCAAAAATACTTGCCTTGACGAGTCAGAATTGAAGAGTGTAAAAGCAGACTAAGATATTATAAAAATATTACACAAGTTGTGTTTAACATTATATTTTTTGTGATTTCTTATTTGAAAAGTTAAAATTTATGTGTTTTGATATGCAGGGTACACGAGACTATATAAACTTGAAGTTTTATGTTTTCGTTAAATAAAAATTTCAAAATACTATTAGAAATAGTGAATTTTTATTTTTCCGGCAGCCCTGGCAACAAATTGTGACTCACAATAATGAATGCACAATCGTTTGTTTTAATTAGTAGACTTTGTTATATTTAATAATTTACGATACACGACTGTTTAGAACACGAAAAACGCTCAACCATGCGTTTGTTCCTGTTCTCTTTTTCTATTTCTTTTTGTTCCTGGATGTCTATAGATTATTTTTTGGAATAACTCAATTAATCGAAAAAGAATTCACGATACAATTAAGTCGTTAATTGAAGAATAATGATCCGGACAGTTTTTCTTCCCACTGTATGTACAAAATCTAGATATAATATAGTAAATAAGAGATGTAGTTTAGAGTAGAAATAATAGCAGTAGTATGTACATTATTTTTTTAAGGAAGTTTGTATGTTTAATGTTGAGAAACGAAATATGCAGGAACTAACAAAAATAAAAACCAAAAAAAAAAAAAAACAAAAAAAAAACTGCAGCAAGTGTTCATAATGGCATCAATGATTATAGTGATGATGAGTTTTTGATGGGATATGTGTATTTTTATTTACAGCAATACTCTAACTTGTACTTAACAAAAAACTAAATATGTCTATAAAAATGATAAATTCAGAGATTTTTTCAAAGCTCAAGACTCTTCTTTAAAGAGTTTTAAACAAACCAAACTAGTAAATGAAGACATTTTGAACTGCCAGCTTTAGTTTGTGCAGTTGATTTTTTAACTCTTTCTTAACTTACATATATAACAATGGAATGTGTTAACAAACTAAGCTATTATGTTTTGCACACATACTTATTTGTAGAACATAAAAATTCTAACGCCACTATTACTCGTATTACTAAAACTCTAACAAAATATGTACATACTATTTAGTTACAACACTAGTACAAAATCCTAACACTCATAGTTCACAATTCCCATTGTGTCATTGCCAAAATGCTAGTTTTTTGTATCAAAACACCCATAGAGAGCAGCACGACAATGGGAATGAGTTTGGAAGACGCAATCTAATAATTCAATTATGTTAAAAAAGCGATTTGTAAAAGTACAAATGTACTTATGTATGTTGTCACTGTTATATTTTAGCACTTGCAACATGAGCATAGAACATTATCTATTCAATGTCATTTGTTAGTTATTATACCCTTCGCCATGGCGCTAAGTAAATATAAAGCTGGACAATTCGTTGGCAATTTATAAGATATTAATTTTTTCAAAGACACCTTTCTGTTAGGCAAGTGCCTTCAGAAGACAGATTTGTGTTTAGAAAAATTTGTCTTCTCCAAACAGTTTATTTTTCCACTGGAAAAGTGTCTTCTTAATGCAGTTTTCTTTAAGGAATGTGTCTTGTTAAAATATTTTTCTATTGTCTATGTCTTCAAAAGAAAGTCTTCTCTTAGGAAAGTGTCTTGTTAAGAAAGTTACAATTTTCTATTTGGAAAGCGTTTTACTTATATATTTCTTTTAGGAAAGTCTTGACAAGCCAGTTTACTATTAGTTAGACTAGTGTCTTGGTAAGACAGTTTTTTATTAGGAAAGTGTCTTGCTAAGGGAGTTTTTTGTTTAGAAAGTGTCTTGTTAAGACAGTTTTCTGTTTTTGTTAGGAAAGTGTCTTGTTAAGACAGTTTTTGTTAGGAAAGTGTCTTAGTAAGACAGTTTTCTGTTAGGAAAGTGTCTTGGTAAAAGAGCTTTTTGTTAGTAAAGTATCTTGTTAAGACAATTTTCTATTAGAAAAGTGCCTTGTTAAGACAGTGTTCTGCTAAGAAAGTGTCTTGTTGAAACAACTTTCCATTTAGAAAGCGTATTGTTAAGACACTTTTCTTTAGGAAAGTCTTGTCAAGCCAGTTTTTAATTATAAAAGTGTGTTTGCAAAACAGTATTCTATTAGGAAAATGTCATGTCAAGGTTATTTTCTATTTTGAAAGTGTCTTCTTAAGAAAGTATTCCGGTAAGAAAATGTCTTGTTATGACAACTTTCTCTTTGGAGAGTGTCTACTTAAGATGGTTTTCTATTAGGAAAGTGTCTTGTTGATTAAGTTTTCTGTTAGAAAAATAACTTCCTAAGAAGGTTTTTTGGTAGAAAAGTGTCTTGCTAAGTCAGTTTCCTGTTAAGGAAATGTTTTTTAAGACAGTTCTCTATTACAAAAGTGTCTTATGAATACAGTTGCTAAGATACTTTTCTGTTATGCAAGTTCTCTAGTCTCTATATTTTCTTTTAAAATTACTTAGAAAGTTAAATTCTACTTAAATGAAGAGTATTTAAAATTCTTTACTGCTCAATTTTGCACTCTAACTTGCTTTTTATTGTGTGTGATATTTTTTAGTTTGGTTTTTTTTTTTTGGTAGCAGTAGACTTAAATAGCATTAGTTTTACAAGCCAATAATGTTTGTAATGTTACCAGAATTTCTTTTATTTGCCACAGAATTTCTTTTGTTTGCCACTATTTCCATATCGTATAGTTGCAGCTATAGAAATAAGCGATAATTTAACATGATATGTTACCTGTCATTAGGGAATTTTTATGAATTTTTTATATTGGTAAAAAAGTAAATAATGCATATTGTTAAGTATAAATTGTAGTGTTTTTTCAATATAATGTTTAGCATTTGATGTTCAACATAATAGAAAAGCAGAATATAAAAGTATAGTTTAAGTAAATTGTAGAATGTGATCAAATTGATTTAAACTAGAAAATGTATAAGTAAATTTCTAGCTAACAATGATTTTTAATTTAGTTGCACAAATCTTTAAGCAATTGTCGACTTTACTAACTTTTTGCTTAATTAAGAAAGCACCAATTAAGTTTTAGATAAATATAAAACTTAAAGAAAAATATACTCTAATTTACCTCCAAAAAAAATTCACAAAGTTTTTCTAACTTTGTGGTTTAATTTGAAAAGTTTAATAAAAGATTATTTACCTTACCTGCTTAAGATATTAAGTGTTTCAATATTATTTCCGTTTAATTTTGTAACTACTGCAAAGTAGTATATGTAGGTGTGTGTACACTTTCTGATTTTAATGGTCATTTGGTAATGCGGTATGTTACTTAAACGATGACTGCTATTGCTGCTGCTGCTGACCATTAGCCGTAACACCAGTGTTTGCAACAAAAGTTTTAACTCAAACAATCCCACAATATCTAACGTGGGCGTAAATCCACACACTTGTAAATACTTATAACGAGTGGAAATTTAGCAAGAAAATCTTGCTAATACTCAACGAAAAGGAAACTTATAAAGTCTTGTTGTTTATCTTAAACATATCTATTGTTAGTCATAAGTAATATGTGTCTGTTAGGTGTCAGTAGTTCCCTTGCTTAGAAATATAATGCTTCAAAATAAATAAATAATAAACAAGTAGCAGGAATAAACATTTAACACAATGATTGATAATTTCAACTACCAAATCGTTTAAGTAGAAACAAAAGTATATAAAAAAAGAAAACTGAAAAATGGCTCACAAAATTATAAATAACAACAAGAGATACTTAAAATTGAACGGTTCATTAAGTAGTAATAACAATAGAGGGAAGCATCTGGAAACAAGCGGGAACATTATTAATGACCTGCAGATATGTACGTATGTATGTATGTATGTTTACGCTCAGCTATACAAACAATGTTTACTTGGGTCATATCGAAAGTTAAAACAATTATTTTTTATAGTATTCTTAATATTTTTTTAAGGAGTATCAAAAAGACATTAGAGAAATGTCAAATTACCAAAATGGTGTAACTATACAAGGTGAGTGCAAATTGGCAACAAATACAACACTGTACAGAAACAACAGGCATTTTGTTTGTGTAAAATAATATACTCTTGTCAAAAACACTTGACAAAGTATTACTTTTCATACAAGTAAATTGTAAACAAAGTCAGTCAGCTCCGCTACCTACCTTTTATAGTTACACCATGAGCCAGTACTAAAAATAAAAGTAAATTCTATGTCTTCAAATTGGTTTTAATATGGGATGTTGTTTGTTTAAGATCACATGAAACAGCAACAAGGTTGTGATATGTGGGACGCTTTGCTTTACTTCTTCAATTTGCTGAAGCAAATCGATGGACCAGTAAAGCTTACGGTTCCATCAACGTGCATCCTCTGCACGGTTTGTGGCGATTTTGACACAGAAACTACAGATCGGTCAGTTAAGTCAAAAAAGTTTTAAGACCAAAATATCAGGCTAGTCAATTACTGGGAACCTGTACGGAATGCAACTGATTTGTTTGGAGCGAAGCATTGACCGAAAAACGTCCAGAATATGCGGCCTGACATGAAAGCGTAATATTCCATCATGACGACTTTTGACCACAAGTTGCAAACTTTAACAGAAAGAAGTGAAGTGGTTTCGAAGTTTTACTTCACCGGTCTTATAGACCATCCGATTACTATGTGTTTCGATCGATGCAGAACGCTCTCCCTGAAATACGCATCAGTTCAGAACAGGGTGTCCCAAATTGACTTGTTGTTTTATTGGCCTCAAAAGTTGAGCAATTCTTTTGACGCGGAATCCATATGTATTCAGAAAGATGGAAGAAGGTTAACCTTTATGTCAACAGCTACATACCCGGGTATGTTTTGAATTTTAAAAACTCTGTATCTCTGAAAGTGGATAATATCTATCTGAAATTTCATGATATCCTCACTAGAAGTTTTTTTTTACTATATTCTGATGTTTGAATAAAATTGGACAAATCACATCATAAATGTGGTAATTTTTTCATTCCTTGTTGGATTTTCATGTTCATAGAATTGAGCAACTAACAAGTGTTTGTCCCTAATTGTAAATATTCATACATGAAGACGAAGACAAAATTTAAGTATATGCATGAATAAATACAATTCAAAGTAGGGGAAAAACACAAACAAAGTCCAAATAAAACATATAAAACAGAAACATATTTAGAAATGTGTGAATTCCCATATAAAATGTGCTTGCATACCCGGGTATGCTTGCTGTTGACGTAAGTATAATTTTTCAGCTGTTGACATAAAGGTTAAATCTAACAATTGCCAATACCTTGAATACTGTTTGTGTGTAAGGAATGCCAATCCAATGTAGAAATCTCTGAGAATTATTTCCAATCCGGCTCGAAGGACCAAATGTTTGTGTGGAAAGCTTCTTTTGGGAATCTGGATGGAAAATTAAATTATTCTCGGAGCCGGTAAACAAAATATGTGAGCGTATTTGGTTTTTCTCATATACAAAACCTCAATAGAAAATCGTACGTAGGATTTTCTTTCGTAGGATTTGTAATATGGAATTTATTGGATTAGGATTACCTTTCTGTGTGGAAGCTGAATTAACAAGAAGGTCAAATTAGTATTTTCACATACCGGAAATCACATTTTGGAAATTTTTACCTATTTGACGGACCGTTTAGGCATTATGAGGAAAATAAATAAAGAGATTTCTGCAATATTCAACCTTTATATATGATGATACAAAGAGGGAAAATTTTGCTCATCACTAATATTAAGGCCAAAGCAGAATAAGGGTTTTTGGCGTTAACAAATACATTTATATATATATTGTAAAGGGTGTCCCAAATAGAACGCAATTTTTAAATTTTAAATAAAACACAGATATTTAAAAAAAATCGTGAAACTTTATTATATCGTAAAGAAGACAGAATGAGGTTATGTATGAAACAATATATCTTGCAGATGGCCGCCGCGGCTTTGCTGGCACACACGCGATCTTTTAATGATCTTTTTGCATAAATGCTGCGGTATTTCATTAATGCAGCGTCCAATTTTCTCTTTTAAGGCTTGAGGCGTCGTCGGCTTATTCGCGTAAACAATCGACTTCAAAAAACAAAAAATCTAAAGGTGTTAAATCGCACGATCTAGGCGGCCAATTCTGGTCTCCAAAACGCGAAATAACACGACCGGGAAATGACAGATGCAGCTATTGAATTGTTTCTCTGGCTGTATGACATGTGGCGCCGTCTTGTTGAAACCACATGCCCTCCACATTCATTTCTTCAATTCTAGGCAAGAAAAAACTGGTTCTCCTTTCACGATACCGAACACCATTGACTGTTTGCGCTTGACCTGCCTCATTTTCATAAAAACAGGTCCAATGATTCCTCCAGCACAAAAACCACACCACACAGTGACACGTTGATGATGCATTTGCTTCTCGTGAATCACTCGAGGATTTTCCTCACCCCAAATGCAACAATTGTTTTTATTGACGAAGCCATCAAGATAGAAATAGGCCTCGTCACTGAAGATGATTTTATCAGCAAAATCAGCATTTTCATGCTGTCTCTCCAATAAGCAATTAACGAACTCCCTTCGCTGTCCATGGTCAGCTGGATTCAGTTCCTGAGTCAATTGAACTTTGTATGCATGAAGATGCAAATCTTTTGTCAAAATTCGCTGCATAGTGGATTTGGAGACACCAATTTGCTGAGATCGGTGTCGAATTGAGGTGGATGGAGTTTGAGCAACATCATTACGTACAGCTGCGACATTTTCGGTCGATCGACCTGGTCGAAGGCGCGCTGTTGTCTTTACATCACTAACAGATCCAGTTTCGGCAAATTGATCCATTAATCTCTTTACAGTTGACTCTTTTGGAGCATTATTGTGACCCCAAAACCTTCACGATTTTGGGAAAACAATTTCACATTGAGAATGCATTGTTTATTCCTCTAGCCCTCCATTTTTACTAACCTCGTACCTTCTACTAGCAAACAATAACAATTGTTCAAATGTCAAACAATGACAATGACGAATGGCGCCAAATTTAAAAATTGCGTTCTAGTTGGGACACCCTTTATATATGTTTCAAAAGAAAAGTTAACACGTTTTTATTTTTTATTTTTTATTTATTGTACACCCATTATTAGTGTCACAACAAACCAAAAATCTTGAACTGTTTACGAAAATGTTTTCTTTGTGGAAGATTTTTTTTAAGGATACTTTTTTTTAATAAATAACACACAGGGATAACAATTTCCTTAAACATTAATAATGATTACTCTTCAAAAACTTTTACGCTTAATACCAACCAATATACAATATTTTTCTTTTCCTTCACAATGACTCTGTTCTTAAAAGATAATTAATGTCGTTGAAACATTAAAAGCGCGCAAAATACAACAAATTGTTAAACAATTAAAGCAACATTTTTACAATTTAAGTGAAAGTGTTGTTTAAGCCCAACATTGTACCTATAAATCTAACAAACCATTAAATATTTCTGTTAAAACCGTTTCGTAGATACGGTTTGAAACAGAAAGAAATGAACTCGTATATTTAAATGACTTCTTCCCTTTGTGTCTGCACCAGGGACAGACAGACACACAGACAGTAAAAAAAAAGAAAAACAAAATTGAAGGCAGAAACAAATTCATTGCGTAGTAATTACAATAATTGATTGTTTTACGGCAATTTAAAGAACTTTTGCAACTTTAACGTGAATGGCTACAATTTTCGCCCCCCGGTACATATGCATATTCAGAATGTATAATTTGTGTGTACCTTGAAGTTATAACGCTTGCTTTTGCTTTCCATTATACATGAATGAGTGGTAATCTAAGGATTTAATATGGAAATGTATTTATTTATTTATTTGCTGCTATGTTAAGGTTTTATTGTTCAGCTACTCGTATAACAATTGTTAAAGTGGAAAAACAATATAAGCAGACTGTCGTGCATGTATTACAGGGTGACAAGTATTTTGTGAAAGTTTTTCTTAAAGAAGTTCTTGAAGTTTGATTAAATAAGAATTGACAGAAGATATGCCATCATTTCATCCCTTCATGATCAGCTTATGTTGGAGTTTGGATTTAAACTTAGCATTTGTTTCGTTAAGACTGGCTAATGCTTAATATGCTATTTAATTTCTTATTTGATAAGGTTTGCTTTATGTTTTCCTTCCTGAAATTCTAAAAATTAAAATTAATTTTTGACAAAATATATGCCACACTGTGTTAAGACCCTTGCATTGTTTTAAATTGGTTTTATTTCGATTTATACAACCCTCTAAGAATCTAGCAACTAGAACTGGTATTAAAAAATTACATTTAACCACAGAATACTTAACCATTCCTTCTGCTACTCAGATACCCAATCCTACTCACACATTAGCATATATAACACACATACAGAGGGTGTGGAAATGTACAAAAAAAAAAATTGATAGACTGGCAAAGAATTGGAGAAAAAAACCAGGCACTTGAACAATTGCAATTTGCTTAATTTAAAACAAATTTTCTACATTCGTATTGGAGTTTATTACATTTGTTTCCTTTTTGTTTCTCGTGTTTTTTTTTTGTTACTTCCTTTTTTCGACTCTTTTAGTCTGGCGATTACACAAAATGCGATTTAAAAATTTCTTTAATGATTTTTAAGAAATTCTTTTGAAATTTAGGATTTTATTTATGCATGCATGTGTGTTTTGTGTGACTGGTAAATTAAAATTACATGCAATTTGCAAATAATTAAACCATTTAAATATAAATCAATTGGTAAGATATATAAATGTCTTGGAAAAAATATATGGAGTTGGTATAAACCTTAAGGTAAATTTTAATAACATTTTATTGACTTATTTTGCTTGGGTGGAGTTTTGGTAAGAAAATTTATGGCAATGTTAAAAAGAACATTTTAGAATAATAGAGTTGGAAATGCAAAAAAAAAAGCTTCTCTCAGTTTCTCTCAAATGAGATTAAATTAAGATTTGCCAACGGAGGGTTTAATGGTTACGGATATATAGACAGTGGGGAGCACAAATGATTCTATTTCTACCTTGTAGGGGAGAAAGGGGCATCTTAGAACACTTTTTGCTTTCAAGCCACATACAAATTTATATTTTTGAATTATTGACTTTTTACATAATTTAACTAATATATGGAAATAAACTTTAGCTTAAGTCTACAAGTAACTTATTTTTAGTTCGATTTATATTTTTTTTTATTTTTTTAATGGATGAAGTCATTGTGTTCAAATGCGCCCCCATACGGGGCAGCTTTGAACTAGGCTGGGGCAGTTTTGAACAGCAATTTTTCTTCTAGCGCTTATGCCCAAAAATAACACAAACAGTTATATTTTTTACATATATAATAAATTCGATTTATTAAGAAAAACATAAACATTAACAATTAAAAAAAAAAATCAGATCAAAAGTAAGTTTTATATTATTAAGACGGAAAAGGCCTTGTGATTTCAGGTGACATTACATTTTCTTTTAAAGCATCATGATCAGCATTGGATTCTTCATTTTCAGAAAATAAAAGACAATCAACAATGTTTGGTACTTTGGTTGATAAATGAACATGTACAAAGGTGCCCCCTTTTTCTTTGTTCAAACCTGAACTGTCATACCATTTCACGGAAATTTATAATAAATATTTTTTGTTTACATAAATATCAAATAACTTAACTTAATTTTGTTTGAAATGAATTTTGAACTGCAATAAATTTCTTTCACGACAGAAAACGATCACTGAATACTTATTACACTCTTACAAAAAAAAATAAAAAAATTATACAACAAAAATCAAATTGTAACACAAATTATAATATATAACACAGCCTGACAAAATGAAAACTTTTATGGTGCCTTAGATTTCTTTCAGTTTGTATGCATCTAATATTGGGTTTCAATGCCTATAATTAATTTTTTATTGTCTCAGCTTTTGTTTCCGAGATATTAATTGAAAAAAACTACGTAGTTATGCGGTTTATAGTAACGTAACTAATAAACGGTTCATTATATTCAGTAAAAATAAAAAAGCCGAAATTCGGCTACAATATTTTTATTATTTTTTATGGATGGAAAATTTTTCTTATGCATTTTTTTGAAAAATAGAGTAGACGACAAATTTTTGATTATCTTCCTTCAGGCAAATAGGAAAATATGTTACGCATATAGCAAGCTGTGTCTTGTTAACCCTCTATAACATACTGCAGGCAACATACTAGTCATCTGTTATTAGCAGCCATATTAACAGTTACTATGGCCTATCAGACTATGTAAACTGTAGTTAACATTCTGTTGTTTGCATGAAATGCAAAACCATAAGTTTGTCTGTTCTTGTTTGAAATTTTACGATCTTATTACTATTTCGGAGAATTTCAAAAGTTGCACATTTAATAAAAATAACACTTAATAAAAAAAATAGTGCAAGGCGAGCCCTTTGCGATACTGGTAACAGTGTCAACAGTAAAGAAAATAAAACCATATGTTAAGGCACATTTAAAGTTTGTCATAGAGCACAGAAAATGAACAGTAGATGACTAGAAACGTGTAATCTGGTCAGAGGAATCCAAAGTTAATCATTTTCAACACGACGGTAAACAATATGGCAGGCGTTGAACAGCCCAGAGAATTCAAACACACTATTTTAAGGAAAGCCCGGTGGAAGGAAGATCATGATATGGGGTTGCTTTATATGGTGGCATTTCAGACCACTGCAAAAAATCAGAGGAAAAAGGAGGATTTTTTTTAATTTTTTTTTTATTTGTTAATTTTATTTATGTATATCATGTTAATTCCTTATATAAGTGGCCTCAGCTCCAAAAAGGCATTGTAGAGGCGAGTTGGCAATATAGTATATATTTGAGGCTTTTTACTTCTTAACATAATATTATAAATACAAAATAGAAAAACTATATATTTATAGATATAAATTCATTATCTGCTATATGTTTGTTCTGTGGCTTCTAAAACTCTCATTATATCTGCAATTTGTTTAAGTATTTAGCTCTCTGTTGAATTGTAAAACGTTGCAAAATTTAACAGTGGCGTTTCATGGGGATTTGATTACCACTTGACCATTCGTAAAAATACGTATAGAAGACTTGTTATTAATCCGTTTTAATAATTTAATACCCTACATAATCACTAATATCTCAGCCTGCAAACCAGTAATATGATCGGCGAGATGAAAGTTTTTACATATATTTGATAATTTTTAATTAGGCTTGAGTTCATTAATTAAATTTAATTTTCATTAAATTATTATTTTTACTGAAGGTAGGAATTGTTTTTACAATATGAAATCTTATTGAAATTTTATTGATAATTTTTTTTTTGGCTGAGCTGGGGATCGAACCTGGGTTGAATTTACATGTTTCAAGAATCACCACATTCTTTCATCAGCATTCTTTCTAACCTCTGCACCACTGCGGTGCCTGCTAGCCAACAGACAAACATCAATCTTTAACCAGTGTTACCGGTGGTTCGAAATTTGCTGTAATTATCATTTTTCATTTGTTTTCCTTTTTTCTTCAGTTTTGTCGCATTCTTTCCGTCAAGACTTTGTCTTAAAAACATGAATACATTTGTTTTTATTATGTTTTTTGTCCACTTTCGTCGACATAAAAATGATCAAAAATTTTAAAATTTAACAGTGAAAGAGCTAGGGCATAAGCTTATAATGCACTTGTACTTTAAGTGGTACACATGAAAAATGTCGACGCCAAACTCTAGGTGATTGATGTGGAAGTTAGAATCTTTATATTTTTCGCATTTGAAGGTCTGTCTTCGTTAATATATCTAACATATCTATGGTTCCCGATCTTTTGCCATTCGAATCTACGTGTTGGGTGTCAGTAGAAAGATTTTCATTTTTAAAACGTCATTAACCCTATTAAGCTGTTCGCAGAAAACTTTCCAGCATTCACTTTTGGTGATTCAAAAAATAGTTTCATAGATTTCATAGATGACACTACTGGTATACAGCCGAATAAAAACTCTAACTTGTTATTTATTGAAATATTTTTTTAATCATTAATAGCTATAAGCATCTGGCTCTTTATTGTAAATAACAATTGCTGTTACTTAAATTACATTCAATGTTTTATTTATTTCCTTTTTTATCAGTCTTATTAGCAGCTTTAGTTTAATATAATTTTTGTTTAACCCCTGTATTTGCAATGATTGCATTAGCTAGAGAATTGCAATTGACTTAATGTTGCAACACTGCGAAACTAGTTCGAATCCTGCATATGTTATTTGGTTCATACAGTTAACAATATGCTGCAAGATATGCAGTGAGTAGTAGTGACATTATTGCACACTGATTAGTTTAATATTTTGTGTGTGAGTTTAAACCACCTTAACAACGTCTCTAAGTATGTATGCTTAAGGCTAAAATTTATATTTATACTAAAATTGTATAAAATTACAGAGTAAATTATATTAAGATAAGACTAAGTCGAATTGAATGGGATGTATAGAGAAAATCATGATCAATAGTAAACTATAAATGAGGACATTTTGCCTCATATTGGGAGTTGTTGTCTTAAAGCTGATGAATCGCAATTTGGAAGCATTATTGCTACCGACAAGGGCTCTTGTTATATACTATACTCAGATTTATTAAATTTAAATTGGGAACAAGTCTATCATTGTTAAAACGATACATAAAATTTAGCTATCTCATGCTACTCATATAGTTTCCACTATTTTTTAAGTAGCAAACATGTTGGAAAATCTATTTATCCTTATTATTACACCTCGAAAAAAAGGATATAAAAACTAATGAAATTGCAACAATATCAAGCTTGAAAATATTTCATGCAAGAAATAGAAACAAGCACACATGAAGTAAAAAAAAGTAACTAATTTTCACGATACAATACAATCAACAACATCTGGTATAAACTAACTCAATGACTGACTGAGTGAATTAATATAATACGGAGAGTGTTAGTGTAAATGTACTTGCAAAAACCCAGCAGTTTTTCAGGTATAGTTTATGTCCCTTATAGATATATACAATAATTTTCACTAAGTTCTGGTCATCTGAATGACTCCAATTTATATATTTTTGTATCATTTGACACATTGTGCTACTTGTAGTGCAAAGGAGTTTTAATTGCTTACTTTATTTATCCTAGGTAATTTATCATGATCAATAGTTAATTTAATGCTTCTAAAGGCATGGTCACACTTGGCAAATATTTACTCAGAAAAGGGTAACCACTTGTTTTAATATCAATTTGTTTGACGATGTTTCCCCTTACAAAAGTTTTGCAAGATCAAATATCATCAAATAAAATAAAACTAAATATTTGTCATTTCCTGTCTTAAACAAACGAAGTTTTCTTTAATGAAAAAACGAGTTCAAATAAATTTTATTTGCCAAGTGCGACCGTACCTTAATTAGATTTTTGTATTAATTGTTCATTTGCCGGAAAATATTATTTTCCACCTCTTCACTATAGTTTGTGTCTGAATGCATTGGAATGTTAGGAGATGTTATAGAGTACATATCCCTCGATTTATACGATACTTGTTTTACACGATTTCACTTTTACACGATTTTTTTGGTTTTCGTTTACAACGAGGGATGATTTTCTATTTTTAATACATACACCTGTCCCTCGATTTACACGATAGATGCGTTCCTGAAAAAATCGTATAAATCGAAATAGAAAATTTTTGTATGAAAAATCGTGTAAATCGAGAAAAGACCCAAATACATACGAATAAATTTAAAATTTTGTTTAGAAAATTCATTTATTTTAAAGTAAATTAAATTATGTATGTATTTAGGAAAAATATTTTTTTTTAGAAAATAGATGTTTCGTAACGATAAGATATACGTTTAAAATTATAAAGCTTTTACACATTATTTCAAATTAACGAATATTAGTTTTTTTGTCCTGGGGCCAATATTTGGTGAGCTGGATCAAAGGATAGAAATGTCCTTTTTAGAGGTTTTTTTATTTTTTTCACATTTCTTCCAAAGGAACTATATGTAAATTTGGTATCATATGAAAGTTCTTTGAGAGGCGCATTCAATGGGTTATCAAAAATTAAAAAAAAAATTTTTACATTCAAAAATTTTGAAAATTTCAGACAAAATTTTATTATTTTTTCTGTTTTTTCATAGAAATTACTTAAATAAATAGTTGAAATTTCTTGATTATAAACATCATGCAATTTAACCCAAATGGTTTTTTCCGTTTTATTACCAAAAAAAATTGTGGAAGACAGTGATGAAGAATTATTTGAAAGTGATGACTGATTCATTTACATATTTTATATAAATACGTATATCTAATATATTTCTAATTGTTTTTTTAGTGTACATACTGACATGTAATATTTTTTATGAGTTTCATTTATTTTGTTTTATTAATGCAATGTAAATATGTATTGATTTTAATTATTTTTTATATACATAATTTAATTTACTTTAAAATAAATGAATTTTCTAAACAAAATTTTAGATTTATGCGTATTTGGGGTTTGGTCTTTCCTCGATTTACACGATTTCTCATACAAAAATTTTCTATTTCGATTTATACGATTTTTTCAGGAACGCATCTATCGTGTAAACCGAGGGGCAGGTGTACTCTATACTGACTATTATGTGTCAATTAGCGTTTATGTTATTAAAATAACTAATTATATAGCTTGTCAAGTAACCAGTGAGGTAGCTTGTAAGATAATTGGCACGTTGACTTTGGATCAGTTTTTAGACTGTCTCATTGCAATCTATTCACAATTGTGAAAATAACTCTAAATGATGAGTAAAATCACTAGTTAGTCCAGTCACCCACAACTGCTGGGTATATAAATTAGTTTAAATGTGTTAGTTAAAGTGTGAATTGGTGTGTGTGTGTGTGTGTAGCTTAATATCAATGTGCATATGTGTGCTTATTTACCTGAACGCTTGAATATAAAATATGTTTAAACCTGTATGGCTACATTGTTAAACTTAATTTTGAAAAATACTTTCGTAATAGTAAAAATGTCGAAAATTCTTGTATGAAAAAAAGCAAGAAAAACAACAGCATCAACAAGAGTGCTCTTGATGAAAGTACTAACAAACACATGCTTATACATACATAATAAATTGTAGTGTATAAGAATGTCAATCTGCCAAAAGAAAAACGACAAAAAAAAATGAAAAAAATTGATGCTGATAAAAATGAAAGCAGCTACATCACGAATATGTCACGAATGATTGTGCTCACACCACGTAATTGGCACTTTTTTTAGTAGCTCCTCCACTTATTTTTATACATATATAAGCATACAATCCGTTTCGGTGTGAAAAATTACAAGGCCTTAGGATTGGTGGCCTAGTTACAGCTTCTAAAAAAAACTCTATATTGATATCAACCCAAGTTTATCAAAAAGAATTACAATCTTCTTGAAAATATCTAAAATATCTATTCTTTTAAAAAAACTTCCTACAAGTCTTCTATAAAAGTTCCAAGTCCATATAGAGTATTAGTTTTCTGACTGCCCTGCTAAACAAAGCAAGTATGCACTAGGGATGGACACTGTAAAAAAACATCGATGTTTTTTTCGATGCGATGTATCATAAAAAAATATTATTATAATAAATTCCAAAAATCTTAAATTTATTATATTTTACATCTGCCAATACTTCTTTTCAATACTGTTTAGAAATAAAAGTTTATCAAGTTTTTTTTTTCTCTTTTTAAACAAACTGCAGAAAACACCCAGAGTCTTTGGCGGGAACTGAACCCGCAACCCTCTGACTGATAGTCCACCCCCCTAACGCCTAGTCTATCGGACACTCATTCACCACTCAATCTGTTTCTTTGTTGAGTCCGATGTTCCCACCGGAACAGATGTTCCCACCATTGTTAGGTATTTTAAAGCGATCTTGTAAAGCTTGTTAAACTGTGATTTATAATCTGTCCAAATATCCAACGGATTTTTGTTCAGTCTTCCAACAGGAGTCCTCAACTAAACTGAAAGTTCATCAGACAATATATCTACAGTCTTGTTGCTTTTCCAATTTCTATGAACTTATTTATAATGGCTAGTCCATAATGAAAAAGTATCCTCACTTTTATCGGATTTTTCTGATTCATTTTGCCAAAGAGTATTTTTCATTAATTCCTTGATCATTGATACAGCATTGGCAACGGCTATTGCATCATTAAAGTGCATTTTTTTGAATCCAGAGACATTAGTATGCACGTATTTAAATGTCGTATAGATTTGAAAGATGAAGAAGTAAGAGTTTATATTCGGCTGTGCCTCATCTTATATACCCACCACTAAATCACGAACAAACGCCATAAAATATTGTACCGTAATAGCGATATCTACAAGAGTTTTATGCTTAATCCAGTTATAATCAAGAACTTATATTTTTCTCTTTTTATACCCTACACCACCATAGCGGGGGAGGGTATATTGAATTTGTGCTGCTGTTTGTTACGCCCAAAAATATTGGTCCAACACTTACCTTAAAGTATACCGATCACCTTCTGAGTCGATGTGACGATGTCCGTCCGTCCGTCCATCTGGCTGGCTGGCTGGCTGGCTGGCTGGCTGGCTGGCTGTCCATGTAAAGCGTGTGCGCAGAGAACAGGTCGCAATTTTGAAGATATTTCGATAAAATTTGGTACGTGATATTTTTTCGACCCAAGGACGGATGGGATTGAAACTGGTGGAAATCGGTCCATTATTTCACCTAGCCCCCATACAAATGTCCTCCCGAAATTGGGGTTTACCGATCATAAATGTTTGAATTGAAGCCAAATTACATCTATGATTTTTGTGCAGATCGTTCCATAATTACTCGTAGCTCCTATATAAGGCCCACTTCCGAAAATAACTTTAAAGAGCATAACTCTCTCAAAAATAATATTGAACGAAAATATATTTCATATGTCTAAAAATAATACGGTACAATTTTATTATGATCGGTCCATAATTAGTCGAAACTTAAGACACTCTCCGCAATTCACCTTAAGCTCCATAAAGCGTTTAAAAGCATTTATATCGAGATAAAGTTTAACACGTATAATATTTATATTCACAGATATCATGACACTAAAGTTTTGGATGATCGGTCCACAATTAGTTATATCTCCCATGTAACGCTCATTTCTGAAAAACTGTTTTATAGATATACTGGGTGTAGGGTATTATATGGTCGGTCTTGACCAACTATACTTTCTTACTTGTTTTCAAAAAAGCGTTGTGCTTATGATTTTGCTGTGTGTAACATAAATTTATTTACTTCAACATGCAATAAATTAGGTACCAAAAAGCCGTAAGAAACTGATTTTGGCTTTTTTATACGTTAAAATTGTTACTTCTGTTTAATCTGTGATTACTCTCGTAAGTGGAGCTTGTACGGGAACTATGTCTAATTATGGACCAACTTTTACAAAAGTAAATATTATAATTTTTGACATACTTATAACTGATCTGTGTAAAATATTGGTTCGATATGGTTGTTAATTTATGGGCCGATGCAATTAAAATATCGTTTTGAGAAACTTACTTTTGCAGATTTTTGTATGGATACGACTTTTTTTTTTATTTATATTTATGTACCATAAGGCCATATTCCGAAAAAAACATTTGTATGGGGACTATGAAAAATCGTGGACGGATTGCTGGAATTTTCAACAGGACTTTTCTTTTTATAATAAAAAAAAGTGTGGTAAATTTCTAGATATTCTGGCATGTGATGGAAATCGAAAACGAAAACGAATAAGTTTTAGAAGTCAATTTTTTGATAATATTTCTGCATTGAAAAACTTTTATCACATAAAATATAAAGATATTGGGCTACTGAAGAGAATCAAAAAACAAAAATTTTAAAAATTAGATTATAAATGCATTAAAATGTATTTCCAAAACTGATTAGTTTTTGATTTCGATTTCCATCACATGCCTGTTTATCTGCATTATATTTGAAGAAAATAGCAAAATTATGTGAATACTATGGAGATTGTCTATAAGTCTGATCCTACTGCACCGATTTTGCCCATTTGTAATACCAAACATTTCGGTGGACCAAAGAATGTTTGGTAAAAATTTCATTGTTCCTTGTCTTTTTTTCGAGGCTCTTTAGTGTCTTCAACAGCCAGACGGACGTTGTTAGAACATCTTTTTAGTTATACGGCCAATATCACGATGTATTACAAACAGAATGAGAAACTTAATATATCCTCACATTTTTTTGGGATGTACAAAATAAACCAAATTAAGGCCTTTAGGAAGGCTTCTTGTCTCCATGTTATTTCATCTGGGTGTCTTTATGTTGTTGCTGAGTGTTTAAGGTTCATATGTGTTTGGTTTTTCTTGCTTGATACTATGATGTCAAAACGTTCTCTTGTCTGACATTTTTACAATTTTTTTTTATTATTTTTTCACTATTTAAAGGCTGTTTCACGAAGCGTTGTATTAGGAAATTTGAGTTTAAAATGAAGATCAGAATTTGAGTAGCATCAGTATTACGATAAAATATATCATGGATTGTGAGTTGAGTATTGACTATTTATAATGATCCAAATAAGAGTTTGTCTAATGAGATTGAATCAGATTTTTGTACGCCGAGAAGTAATATTTGAACACCATCTTGAAATATAATGGTCGAATCAGAATGAGATCCGTCCATTCATTTAGCTGTTTGTTAAATTTGACACAAGTATGAAGTCTTTCGGGACTGTTTAATAGCCTGTTCGCCGATCTCGAACGTTAACGTTCGCTTAGATAAGACTTAAGACATAAACTTGATTGTGGAATAAACAAACTTGATTGAGGAAAAAAATAGATACGATAAAAAGTTTGTGTCTTAAGTCTTACCTAAGCGAACGTTAACGTTCGAGATCGGCGAACAGGCTATAAAGTTACTTAATTGTTTTTATTAAATTTTTCTTAGAAGTATGACACCATAAAATTAAAACAGGGGCCAAATTACCGCATTCGATATCAAGTACAATTGATCGTAATTTTCTTATTTGAGATTATAGCATTCGAAATCGAGCAAGAAATTTAGTACATTTTATCATAATTTCGATATCGAAATCAGTTTTCGATACGATAGCTCATTAGATCACGAGTGCGGTAATTTGGCCCCAGGTTTGTGCCTTGTGTACTTTTTATTGCATAAAAATAAAACTAATAAAGATCATTGATAATTTGTTTGTTATTGATTTCAGGTTTAATACTGAATAATATAATAATAAAATCATATAATAATAAAATAATAAAATTGTATACATGTGCATTGTTTTCATTTCGTTTGTCTTTTTGTTTTTAACTAGATACTTTTATGTTGGATTTATAAATTATTTTTTTAAATATTAATATTATTAGTTTTATTTATATGCAATATCAAGAGCAGAAAGTACTAACGTGTATCCATTTGTGCTCCCCACTATAGTCTATATATAACACTAATTACTCAATAAATTTAAAAATTGTGCAGATTATTCCAAAATTTTCCATAACTCACAACAGTTGCAACTTCGCATCGAAATGAGTCTGAATTGGACAATGTTTGCAAATTCAGATACAGCTGTATTAAATTGTTTATTTTATCGGGGGTAACAGAGCAGTGACCATTTATGTTTAATACACAAACAATAAATGTGAATTGTTTCTAGTTTTTGCTTCTTGGCCATTCATAACTTAGAAAAGGCCTCGTGATACTGTTAACAGGTATTTAATTATAGGAGACCTTATTGTGCATGTCTAGCTGCGTGTTAAACGTCTATTAATTACACAATAGCGAAATATGGGATTTCTTTAATAATTTGCCAAAATTTCTGCCTAGAAGTCATTATAGCATTTGGCCAAAGAAGCACAGTTTTTTAGCCTAAAATCTAAAGATTTTTCAAAAATTTCAATTAAAGTTTCTTTTATATGAAAGCCTAAACTCTTTGTTATCACATTATGCATGGTTTACTTTTTTATTAAAAATATTTAAAAAGTTATTGAACTTTTACTAAAATAACATCAAATTAATAATAATCATACGCTCTAGAGGAAAATTATTTGCACTTAAAAAATCTATAATAATTCTTAAGCAAACACCAAAATGTGTTGACATATGCGAACCCCAGGGCCTAGCTGGACTTTGTATATTTTTATGGATTTAAAATCAAAATGTTCAATTTCATTATCAACTTCTTACTCGTTTCCAATATCAGAAGCATCGTCTTCTTTTCCATCAATCTCATTCTAAATTTCGTTTCCTATTTGACAATTGACTCTGCCAATCTATCATAATTGTTAAGATCAGATTTTGAAACTGTTTTAAAAATGTTGTCTTATTCAGTACTCATTGTAACACAATACACTTGTTAACTGGCAACACAACAGTCAAAAACTAATTTCTGAAACGTACAATAATTCAGCTTTTTATACAAAACAAAAAATATATAGTAATAAATTATTTTAATCTGTTTCTATTCTGTTTAAATTTTATTTATTTATTATATTTTATTTATTTTCTATTTTGTTTTAATTTTATTTACTGCATTCTCTACATAATAGTATAGGAAATGGCTGGGCCTTGGTTTTACAAACATGTTGAGAGTAATTACCACGCCTGCAGATAAACAATTTCAAGTATTTTTTTAAATTATTTGTACAAAACACCTGCATTGAGGAATTCATAAAGAGCTCAGATATCTCAGTAACAAACTATAAAAAAGATTCAGAAGCCGTATCTTTTGAAAGCGCTTTTTGTCTTTAGTAACTTATGAAGGCATTTTGAAGGATACATATCTGTCAGTTATGCTCACTTGGTTATTGAACATTATAGTATAAACAAAAAATTTTGTACCAACAAAGTGTGATATACGGCAAGACGATATTGCATGCCAAAATGCTGCTTAAATGCTTAAAAAGGAAATCACTTTTGGCTCTAGTCATTATTTGCGATGCAAAATGAATTCCCCGTCCGCATTAACACCTAAACCAAATATCCATGGCGCTGAGAAAATGATCTGTATTTGGTAGAACCCAAAAGGGTCTTGCAAAAGAGACTACAATTGATTCGTTTGAAGCGAGCATTGATTGACAAACAAAAGCAAAGAACATTCGGCTGGACAAAAAACTTGGATTGTACTGTTCGATAACTGAATTTAGATTAAACTAGTTTCAAACATTTTTTGGCGTTACCCTGTATTCGTGTAAAAGATCTTTATTTTTTTCCTGCCACCTTTGGTAGTTATAACTCAAATTCTATAGTTTCATTTCATAGTAAAACCACTACTGTCTCAAGATTCTTAACATTGATTCAAAAAATATGGCAACACGTACGTGGCAATCACTAACAAACTACAACCATCTAACAACTGCTCTACATTCTTATAAAGGCAAAGAATAAACAAAAGAAAATTGAGAAAATATATGAGTGAAAAACGACCTAAAAAAAGGCCTAATTTTATGGTAATTAAGTAAAAGTGTTTTTTTTACAGAATATATCATTAAAGGGAACTTAAGCTGAATTCAGTATGGAACTTCAAAACTGGCTAAAACGTTAAGTTACTTTATTTTAAGAAAAAGTGTCAGAAAGTTTATAGAATATTTAAATCAATGGCTTATTATGATAATAATAATAAGCTATTTTACTTTACACTTTAGTTGTTACTGTAGGGTATTTTAAAGAATATACCATTTCAAATTAAGCTACATCCAATGTAGTGATAGCTGTTTGTTTGTGTATATGCCCAGGAAGGAAAAATAATAACAAAAAATAAAATACCTTTAAACTCATACGAGTAAATATGCGAATATACGTAAGGATTAACACAAAACAACAACACATTCCTTACAGCACAGCACAGCACAACACATACACTTTCTTTTTGAAACAAATAAACGTAGAAATTTCATATTTTGACACACCTGCTGCAGCGTATACAGAACATTAAGATTTTCCAGTGGAAAATAGTTAAAGTTTAGAAGGTCCGGTGGAGAAAAATTCAGCGACTTTTTGTTTAATAAACTGTAAAGTATTTGTACTTGTATAAGAAATTATTTCATAGGGAAAATTTGCATAGGTTCCGATGTCAAACCAATCCTTTCTGTTTCTGAAGTATTGGGTGTATAACTTTAAAATTCATAATTCATAGCATATGGTGTATCTTTTGAAGGCGCTGTTTGTCTTTAATAACTTGTATGCCATTTTGAAGGGTACATATTTGCAATTTATTTTTACTTGGTTATGGAACATTTTGGTGTAACAACTAAGTTTTTTTGCTTAGAAAATTTAGAAAAAAATTGCGGCTGAAAAACCATCGTGGACACATAACTTAAGCAATACTAATGTAATTTTTGACTCTAAAATATTTATTGGAAGGGGTTGGTGTATTTAATTCTTTGTAATGGAAATATATTTGTGTGTTATGGGGCATTCCCTATCAAAGTAAAAAATGTCAGAAATGTCACTTTCGGGACAGTAGCCGATTATGGAGCATTCCATATCAAAATACAATTTTTTTTACAATTTTCAAAGAGGTTGTTGCTCTGTAACTCTTTCATATTAAGCGGTTTACGCATTCCAAAAGCGGAATTTAATACCACCTAACTAGGGCTATTAAAATCCAGGAATGTCACTATCGAGAAATTAGCCGATTATGGGGCATTCCATATCAAAATAAAAAATTTCAAAAAGGTTGTTTTTGATTAACTCTTTCAAAGTTAGCGGTTTACGCATTTCGAAAGCAGATTTCAATAGCCCCTAACAAAGGCTAATGAACTTAAGGAATGGCATGTAATGGTATCGAATGCGTAAACCTCTTAATTTAAAAGAGTAACAGAGCAACAACCTTCTGAAAAAATTTTTAAATTTTTTA
The DNA here is from genome assembly GCA_916048285.2 of Bellardia pandia. NCBI lineage: Eukaryota > Metazoa > Arthropoda > Insecta > Diptera > Calliphoridae > Bellardia > Bellardia pandia. The sequence continues at coordinate 90,590,601 of OU696531.1, read as the reverse complement.
TTCTGCTATAGAATGCCTCATAATCCGCTAATTTCAATAGCCCTTGTTACAGGCTATTGAAATGCTTTTTCAAAATTAAAAAACCGCTAAAATAACTGGAAATATTATAAGGAAACTTGTTATTTTAGGTTTGATTTTAACCTTTATTTTTTTTAATACTATAATTTATAACGTAAATTAGGTTAAATATTAAAATTTATTAATATTAATAATTTCATAAATTGTTTGTATGGTGCAAAATTGAGTTGTCGGCTTGTTTCCATTTCGTATGGAAATTTTCTTCGAACTTGATACTTTTCGTTTGGATTTATAATTTTTTTTTTAAATATTTAACATAAAGTTACCAAAACAAAAAATTTTTAATTTACTTTGAAAATTTGCTGTCACTAAACTGAATGTGGCGCTTGGACCGATTGACAGGACTTAGATTGCCAACTGTCAAACTTTCTTGGCATTACTGACAATAGTGACAACTATTTCGGGCAATTCTAAGGGTCACAATTAAAGTAGAAGCTCCATATCGGTGTCGACGAACTCGTCATCATTGCTAATGTCGCGGTTGTCTGATGGGGCCTCAGCGTACTTTATTAGATTTATTTGTATGCAATAACACGAGCACACAGTACTAACATGTACTCATTTGTGCTCCCCATTGCATATTAATTCTTGCTTATTTTCTTAAGTTTTAAATATTTGAACTAAAGAAAGCCGCCATGAACTGAAAGAATTATTATCAGCTTTAGATAAATGTTTAGTAAAACCATTGTTTTGAGCTTTGCAAATGCGAAAATACAAATAAATAAAGCTTCCTATATGGAATAAAGTCTAGATGGACTTGAATAATCTTTACTATGTCGTTAGATTTTCTGTTGGGTATGTGAAAAGTATTTCCTAAAACATTGTATTTTCTTTGCCATATAAAAATATTTTTGTGCATCCTTATTCTTATGCCGTTGATGAAAACAGCTAAAGTATGTGTTTTACGTAAAATATTCAATATATTTTATTGTTTGCGTTACGTTCAGTTTCTTATATTTCAAGTTTCTTTATATTTTCAATATAAAATATATTTTTCTCAGTATGTTTTTTATAGTTTTCTTGAAAATATACTACTTTCATATACATATCGAAAGTACTATATGAAAACCAACTGAAAAAGAAAGCAATAGTTTATTATAGTATGAAAAACAATGTGTAATAGAATGAAACTTAATAATATGAACAGCAGTAAATTTAAGAAAGCGGAAAATTTTAAAATTTCTCTAAGACAGGGAAATATTTTTACTAGTTTTTTTGGAAGGAAAAAAAACACATATTTATATGTGTAAAATCTAAACCTTCATTATGCCTCCTTCTGTTTCGAGTTTTATTTCTAGAAAAATTTATAAATATTAACTAACTTATAAACTTAACTATAATTTCTCTTCGCAAAAAAAACTTTACTTTTTTTTTTAGCAAATTTGCTTATATTTTTGTTTATTAAATTTTATTAATCAAATACTTTGTTGCTTAAAAAATAAATATACAACATATTTAAATTTAATCCTAGTACAATATGTTCCAGGCAAATAATGTGTTTTTCTATTTGGGTTTAATAAACGCATAAAAAGCGTATATTTTTAATTTAAAATATTATTTGCAATGCAATAAACTGATATTCTCTATCAATCATTAGCACACAAACCTATTAAAAAAGCGACTTAATTTCACAATATTTTTTTTTGGTATTTTTGGGGCCGTTTTTTGTCCAAAAATCATTATTTAAATTGTCATCATAAATATATTTTTGCCAAATTATAAACCACAAAGAAACTTTATACATAAATAGTTTATTTGTTGATTTTCAGTGCAAATTATTGGATTTGGTGATGAAGTTTATTTAACTGATGGCCATGTTCAACTTTTTGGGATGTTTGTAACATTAACTAGATAATACAAAAATTTGGGAATTTAGATCTTTCTAAAATAAATGTGAACAAATTGATATCAATCAACTTTTATGCAAATTTTCTATACCCCTTAATAAGGATATAAATAATGAGTTTTATTTGATTATATCTAAATTTGATTCCGATAATCTTAAAAAAGATGTTCAGATGTTAAAGAAACAAAATAACGGCTTCTATTCCAAAATAAATTACAGCCTAAAGCTAGATTTACACGATTGAAATTTTCTTCAAAATTGCTCTTCAAAATGCTTCAAACTCGTGTAAATTAATAGTTATTAAATAAATAAATTTTGAAGAAATTTTGCTGTTTACACGAGTTTAAAGTATTTTGAAGAGCAATTTTGAAGAAAATTGTGTAAATCTAGCTTAACTGTTGGCCAAACAATCACCTTGTTAGTTCTCAATGTGAGCGCCAACCATGAAGTCAACTGTAACGACAACGAAACCTTATACCTCATATCCGGCTGCATTATAAATCTAACTGCAAACACAAAAGTAGAAATGCACAATTTGGTCAATTTCATGACTGATCTAAGAAGACGTTTTCTGATTTCTGTCAGCAAAAAATTCAATATATTGTTACGAAATTGTATGTCAATTTAAATTTAATGACCGGTATCAACATACAGCATGTTTATCAACATACAACTTGTTCAGCATTTCTTTATTTGTACTAACAGAAGTTTTAATTTATAAACATTATTGAGAACACCCTGTTATATACACAGCTGAACAATACGGCAACATTAAGTTTTAATTACATTGGCTGAATATTCTAGACATGAACATTCTAGACTTGCAGGCATGAACATTCTAGTATCTTAGCTCCGAACCTACCAGAAATTATGATTGCTGTATAAATAGACTAACAGGGCCAATCAAGTTAAACACTTTATTGTGTGTCATTGTTGTGTAAACATCAAAGTGTTTTTAAACAGTAATTTAAATAAATAAAGACTCGCTATATTTTCCTCAAACTACTTGACGCTTTTATTTTACAATTAAAAGGTCGTGGAGGGTATGATAATTATATTTTAAAGAAAATTAAAAGATTTTTTTCGTCAAAATAAAGTCAAAAGGTGTATTAAAATTATGTAAAACCTTGTGTTAAATATTTTATTGTAATGTGTTCATGTTTTTGGGTAGTACATGTTACTGGATGTGCTACGACTTCACTGCATATAATAATTCAATATAATTTTCTAATATAAAATTATTTATATTTATCTAGTTAAGCTATTCTTTGAATAATGTGTAGTCTTGACATTTAAAAGGAATTTATAAATGCAATTTTTATTGTTCCAACACCCACCTTAAAGTATACCAATCGACTCAGAATCACTTTCTGAGTCGATTTAACGATGTCCGTCTGTCCGTCTGGCTGGCTGTCCATGTAAAGCTTGTGCACAGAGTACAGGTCGCAATTTTGAAGATATTTCGATAAAATTTGGTACATAATATTGTTTCGACCAAAGGATGGATGTGATTGAAACTGGTTGAAATCGGTCCATTATACCACCCATACAAATGTACTCCCGAAATTGGGGTTTACCGATCATAAATGTTTGAATTATGCAAGTATCCTAACAAATGTCATCACAAGTGAGTAGTAAATGAAGCCAAATCGCATCTAAAAATTTTGTGCAGATTGGTCCATAATTACTCGTAGCTCTCATATAAAGCTCACTCCCAAAAATGACTTTAAAGAGCATAACTCTCTCAAAAATTTCGGTATCCAATTAATATTGAACACAAATATATTTCATATGCATACAAATAATACGGTACAATTTTATAATGGTAGGTCCATAATGAGGCGAAAATGCCATATAAGACCCTCTCCGTAATTCACTTTAAGCTCCATAAATATTTTAAAAATTTTTATATCGAGATAAAGTTTAACACATATAATATTTATATTCACAGACATCATGCCACTAAATTTTTGCATGATCGGTCCACAATTAGTTATATCTCCCATGTAACGCTCATTTCTGGAAAATTGTTTTATACATATACTGGGTGTAGGGTATTATAAGATCGGGCTTGACCAACTATACTTTCTTACTTGTTTGTTTTGTTGATGTGCTATTTGCGTATGAGCAATACCGTTTTCTTTAAAATAATTAATTATTACGTATACGTACGGTGTAACCCAAATAAGTATTCTATGAAAAGTCTTACATTGCAAACAAATGTCTCCAACTTTCAACAGTAGCGTACAATAATTTGATTTATTATTAAAAAAAATGCTAAACATAAAAAATTATATATTACAGAAAAAAATATATAATGTTTTTGTGGCACAAAACATCAAAATTTTCTAAGTAAAATAAATGTGAAAATAGAAGAGTAGAAAGATTTACTAACCAAAGTTGTTGCATACAAATAATTTTCAAATGCACACACTCCCAATAAAAATATTCCTTTAAGCTGCTACACTAGTATGTATGTATTTCTACCATAAAATATGTTTTATTACGGAAAAAGCATATAATAAAAATGCAATTTTAAACATGCAAAAAATTGGTATGAAAAAAAACTAGAAAAAATCACATAGAGTTACAAATATTTATATATTGTTACTAATGCACTTCTAAGTGTTCATAAATACACTCTCACATGCATACCTAGCATGTATTTCTACATACATACATACATAACTCATAACTTGTTTTTTTACTCATTCTTCTTGTAGCCATAATAGCAGAGGGATATTAGTTTTGAATGACGCAGTAAAAAATTAGGTCAGTAGACGACGTATTGGTTCAGTGACCGAACTATCAAAGAAAATTAATATCCCTTGAGCACAGTTGCTGGAGTGCAATAAAGAAAGCAACAGCAATATCAGCACAAAACTTAAATATACACATACATACATATATACACCAGCAAAAATCATACAGACTTTATATATACGCTGGCAGTATATGAACCTCTTAAGCTTGGCAAAAAAAATCACACACAAGAATTAAAAACCTTAATAATGAACAGAGTTGGGAGGGAATATAACATGAACATAATCAAATTGCAATGCTTGTTACTAGTTAAAGTTGTGAAACTTGTTAGCATAGCTTTAGGCGTAATACGACAATCATAGTTAATGGCATAATGCAAAGGGGCTGGGGAAGAAAGTTTGAAATATATGACTGTATCAATTGATATTGGAATTGAAATTCAGGAAAACTGTTAATGAAAAAACATTTGGGTTCGTTGAAATGCAAAAATTACGAATACTTTGAATGACTATTTCTGGCTGATGTTAATTAAACTCTGCTAAAATTTGTCAAACAATTAAAAGGGATAAGTTGGCCGTTTTCAAAGAAACTGCTGTAACATTTAACTCTACACCTTTCATTTACAAGCAAAAACTGCATTTGAATATTTGAAAAACAAATTAAACTAGTATATTAGGTTCATAATGTAAATAATGCAGTGATTTCCAAATATGTTCATACAACTTTTTGTTTTCGGTTTTTAGCAATTACTATATTTCTTATGAATGATGCCAGTTTGTGTTATCCGTTTCTTTTTTTATTTATTTAAGTAATTAGGGCCACTTATATTTAGCAACTTTACAAACCAATCACTTCAGTGGTCCCTTTATTTGTACACTTGTATGTTAAGTTTCTTTTGAACACTTCTGAGTTTACTTTATTTTGCAGATGGAGTTGGTACGACGTCGCACTGTATCATGAGCTATTGATAATGCTACACAGGTCAATAGAAAACTGAGAGAGTTTCTTGAAATGAATCTGTTGAATCATAGTCCATAGATGTTTAAACAATGAGGCATGAAGGCTAAAATTTAAATTAGGAAGCGACTATTAGCAGTTAAAAACCGAGTCATTATTTTATAATTGTTAAAAAAACATCTAAATTTTTCACTGGAAGTGGAAAATGAACCAAAGGTAGTCATCACATAGCGTTTTATTTAAAATATATTGAAATTTGATATAGGATCACTAATGATATCGAGTTGCTTTCAAGGAGAAAGAAATCGAGGGTATAACAAAAGTAGAACATTATATTGACATTTTAATTGATTCTTATCTGCCCATTCTGTAAGTTATGTTTGTCAAACAGGCAATACGTTGCTTATGCCAGATAATGACCCAAAGCATAAGGCTAAGATAATCAGAAAATGGTTTGAGGAGAGCAGTATTATCTTTTTAGATTGGTCCCCAATCAACAATCGAAAGAAGAAAATAATAATGGGAACTTCAGTGCCACAAAATCTGTAAGAGTTTTAGACGGTGGTGAATGCAGATGGTCAAAAATTAACGCATCTATTTTATGAAATCTAATCTACAGTATGCATGGCCATACTAAATTCTAAAATATCCTTTCAAAATATTAAAAATTGCCTTTACAAAAGTTTTCAAAAATGTTTACTATACTTTTTTACTATAGTTTAAAGAATATTATTTTTAATTTTATTTCATTAATTTTTCAATACGTACAGAATTTAAAAAATAAGGAATATAAATCATATGTTGTTACAAACATTTTTTATTGAAAAACAGTTTTATTTAATATTTATATATTTAGAAGTATTATTCTTACTGCTATCTGGGGCAGCTCCATAAGCATCTTGCTACTTAGAGTTTAAATTGACATTAGCTTTTTCGATCTCCCAATTCTGGTCCTAAATGGTGTGTAACTGGTGGCAAGTCAATTGTTTTATTTGATGTGTGTATTGTATCGATCACACTTGACAAATTTATCCAAAATTACAAACACAACACAGGTCACTCTACTTCACTCAGTAACATAAACATTGGAACATATTGCACTAACCCTCAAAACACAATTGCTTACTGTGACCACACAAGAGTGAATGAACTAAACATTGGGCCAGATTGCACTGACCCATAAAACATTACAATTGCTGACTAATACCACCCAAGAATAAACAAACATTAAGGGCATGAAAGAAACTTCTAACATTTCTAGTAAATAAAAATTAGTATGAATAGCTGTAAGAATTTGAAATAAAATCAGAATAATTTTTTCAATCAAACATGACTGTTCTCACTATTCGGTGTTTGCACTCTGACGGGTAGTATAACTGAAATAAAGTTTGTCTGCAGCTAAGTGCAGCATTATAATATCTTAGCAACACATTGACAGAACACACTTACATTACCTGTGTTTGAGGTATATAATTTTTTTTAAATGGTGTCTTTTCTTCGCCAGGGGTGCTTACATAACAAAGGCCTTTTAGTGAATAGCCATAATGAGTAATCCGATTGCGAATGTGCGTCCAGATTTTCTAAATATTTATTTAGAAATTCAGTTTTCCATTATTCCAAGAGCTCTTTAAGCCTTTTCTTACAATCTTTAAGCTTAGATTTGAGTTGGGTCGATCTGTGCAATTGCTACTCTCTTCGAATTCCTCTTTTCAAGATCCGTTTGACGTCCGCAGAATAAATTCTATTATTTCAGATTAGTCAGGGAGTTTTTTTTTTTTTTTAGCAAGTTGAGCAGCCAGATTAAGATCATTATTCTAATTGATAAGAAAGTAATCGATATTTTCTGGTGTTCTTGGCCGTATGTTTTCAGAACAATTTGTAGAGAGATATTTTCTGTATTTAATCGATTTTATGGTTAAGCAGCTATCATCGCTAAATTACTAGTTGGGGATGCAATTTCTCGGGGGCTCGTTATAGTAACAATTGTGGATGAGTGATGTCGTGATAATTCTAACGACGATTCAACATGAATCATTTCTCTGGGAATAATTTTTATCACTTCAAACTCAAAAATTTCCGGCATCTTTTGTGGGTCAGTAGGCCAGTGTAGGTTTTCCGCTAGAAATCACATTCAATTCCATTTTTAGAATTGCATCAGACATTACACGACCTTTCGCATTAAACCGTCTTTTGTTGTGTTATGTTGTCAAAAACGGTCTTGCCTAAAAGCAAGTTTCTAAAAAATTAGCTTTTGTAACTTATATAACCACTAAACTTCTTATTCCAATACGTACAATATATATTTCCTATTAATTGCTAACATCCAACTCTGTCTTAATGACTTTTCATTATACGTTTCTTTTCATTACATTTTACAATACACTATATTGTATTATTTACATATATATCTATACATACACATTTGTATATTTGTAGTACATCTACATAACAGTGATTTCTTTATGTATATATGCTTGTGTATGACTGTGGAAAATTGCAACATTGTTGTTGCGTGTCTTATCGTGTATTTTTATGTTTGTAACATCATAGTTTTAACATGTTTTTGTGTGATTCTTGTTTTTTTTTTGTTCGTTGCTCTTTCACTCTTATTATTTCAAACTTTTGAGCTCAAGGAGGGAGTAAATCCTTGATTACTTTACATCATAAACACAAATACGAATAATTAGTATACCATGCACTTATAGAGTAATAGAACTTGAATCAAAATTGTGTTTATATAAGAGCAATTACTTATTAAGATGTTTAAGAAATGCATATAGAAAGGAAAACTCTTTAGTCAGTATTTAAAAGCTCATCATCACACTGTTCGTTGTTAGGCAATAAGTTATTGAAACAGATCAATTTCTATGTAATTCAACAGGTATATTTACCAGGGCTCCCTTTCACTCCATGGTTATGGAGTAAAAAACTGTTTGAATCCTATATTACGCCGAAATCTCGATAAGCCTGCTGAAGAGGGTTCTAATCGTTGCCACAAAAAAAAAAACACGGCCCATAACTGGAAATGATTTTGGCATGTAAACTTTAACAATTAAAAAAAGTACTTATTCTATTGTTTTGAAAATTAACAAACAGACTGCAAGTTTTTTTCCATTTTAATTTTGCGGTTCAGTTTATTAAGTTGAATTTAGCAATGCAAAGAGAAAAGTGATAAGACAGAAATGCAAAGATTTTTAAATGTTTTGTGGACCACTTTACAAAGAGAGAAAAGTCTCTGCAAGAATTTTCTTAGTGCAAAACGAGTTTTGCAAAGAACACTACATTACAGAAACACTTTTTGATTTTGAATATACAGTGGGAAGCAAAATTGTCCGGATGTTTTGTACATCCATAAGGATCTCAATATCCTCACAATTAAAGAGGAGATCAGAAAAGCTACCAGTAATTACTTACATAAACTTCCAACTCACCCTAATCCTCTTGCAAGAGATTTGCTTTCATTTGAGGGTCATAGACGCCTTAAGAGAAGAGAAACCGCTGATTTAATTGGTTAATTTTTTTTTTTGAGTACTAATAGTTGTACCTGTATAGACAGAAGCAATTTTATTATTCTTAGGGTAAGTTTTTAATACTTATTGTAAATTCCTATCAAGGAAGATTCAATCTATATATATAAAAGTGAATGTGTGTCGTTATGTTTATTATTATTAGTTTGAAGTCTATAGACGGCTAAACGGCTGAACCGATTTGCTTGAAATTTTCACAGTATATTTCTGTATGTCTGGAAGGAGCTATAGGCTACTTTTTTTTTTTTGGAAATTTTAAGTGGGCGTGGTACCTCCCATACAAAGTTAATTTTAAAAAATACGGGTAGCGAAGCACACCGGGTTTTAGCTAGTAAATAATAAATGTAAAAAAAAAAAAAAAAAATGTTTTGCATTAATAAGATAAGGTAATGAAAATAATACAAATATAAGTATATTATGATATATATGTATTTTTTATTTAATTGTACTTTATTCTAAATTATGAAGCACAAAAACTCATATAAATTGGTAAAAAAAATAAAAAAATAAAAAAAAAGGAAAAATTCACTATTCGGACACTTTTGCACAAAAATTTGTGATAGATTTGCTGCAAAATTAAAATTAAATTTAAGTAAATCCGCGAAATAAAAAAACGGCCTAATGTAGCTTACAATAATAACCAACGTAGTCGACCAAGACTGCTTTCTGATGATGATGCCTAGTGAGAACACCTCAATTTTAAGCGAAACCGCGACATTTTTCGAAAAAAGTACTAAAATCCGGAACATTCAAACTTAAAACCGGGCCATTTTTTAATGAAAAAAACTTTATTATTCAAGTTAAATTTAGAAAATTATAATATTATGAGTAATTTGAATCTAATTTTCTGTCGCTTTTTGTTTAAAATCGTATTTATCCTGCGATGCAATTTGCTTCAGCAATGTTGGGGCTTCTTTCAAAAAATTGTAAAATTCAACGCAGTCGTATTTTAAATTATATTTGAGAAATAGAATATATTTCAAAGTATCTAGCTTGAGTTGCGATTTTTATTTTGTCCATAATTTTTCGATCAACGAAAATATACGCTCTACACTTGCAGATGTTGCTGGCAAACAAAATATAAATTCAATGATTCGCGCGAAGCGAGTGTAGGGTACATTGTTACTCTGAAAATGTTTGAAACATTCCACCCAACGTTGATGTGGTTTAGTAGAACGTGGATGATTATTTTTATTCCATTCGCTAATTTTCTCTGGAGTAATAAATTTCAATATGTAACCAAACTCGTCAAACAATTCCACATTGTTGTCTTCAGGTTTTTATCAATTCTTTTCAGCCATAAATTTGATCGTTGTTTCTACATCTTTCCAATTCGGTGCAGCAGCGAGTCCCTTTTTGTTTAGGTAAAAACAATTTAAAAAAAAATAATAAATGTGACCTTTAAATTTGTGGTATTTAAAATTGCAATGACTCTTTTTTGACACGATGTGAGAGCTCTTTCTGGGCCCAAAAAACCCTGATAAAAGACTCTTTTCTGACATTATCTAAGAGCTCTTTCTGACGGACCATTTTCGAATGAAAAGACTCTTTTCGGACTCATATGGCTTGCTGGGGATATGCATAGACACATGATTTTAAAATGAATCATTCAAAAGAATTAATTTCCATTAAAATATAATAAGATTGTGCCAAATTTCAATGAAATAGAATGTCTTGTTGTTCAAGTCCACATATTTTTTATTTAATTAAATTCAAAATAAAAATCCGGGCCATCCGGGGAATGCCACCGGGACACCGGGACATTGGTTCCAAAATCGGGCCATGTCCTGGATTTTCCGGGCCAGTTGGTCGCACTAGTGATGGCCGACGGATGGAACGTTTGCTACATAAGGTATTCGTAAGGATGTCTGATCCTAGACGGTTAGACGCTCATTAAATAGAATAAGTTTAGTAACCAGTGTGAAAAAGAAAAAGCCCGACTGAAATGTTATAAAAAAACACTTTCATTTTTGTCAAACCCACACAAATTGACAGTAGATGACTTTAAACGGGTTATTTGGAGCGAAGAAATGAAAGTCAACCGATACCAGTCTGATGTAAAAGAATACTATTGGCATAAACCGCATGAGCACATTGTTACCTTACTTCATTAATGCAAAACATCGGGACAGTTTTGCTTCCTACTGCACTTGAGCTGAGCTCAATCTTATAACAAACGGCATTTAAATTACGCTAACTTTTTACATTGTCCTGCAGAATAAATTTGTCAGCATTACAAATGTCTCACTCTTTCATTACTACCACAAATCTGATAAATATGAACAAACCAAAATATAGATCAGGCCAATTTATTAGTTTGGAATTGCTTTTATCACAAACAAACAGATTCAAACTGCTGCAATATATTATTTTTCCTACAATTATCTAAATAAAAATCTTCTCTAAGAGTATTTTAGTATTTATCGCACAACTTTCAAGAAAATTAATAAAGAATTTTTTTCATCTTAAAATTCAGCACAAGTTCTAGTAAGTGGCTCATTGAATACAGGTTAAGTATTTTTTTTTGGGTAGCAAAAAAAACTTTTGTACATTAGGAAATTTCTAAAAAAAAAACATTCCTTTTGTCGGCATATTAAAAGCTTAAAGAGATTCTAAGCAACACAAAACCTCTTTCGAGTGGTTTCCTTTCCTTTAGCCTAGTGCCGCCAAAGTATATGAACAACAAATACAAAAACTTTTGGAGCTGAATAAGCAAATAAATGGCAAACGTTTATTGAGCAAGAAGTATTGCCGGTACTGCCGCCATGGTTGGCAAACTAAAGGATCACACCTTGAAAGATTTCAATAAAAGGAATATTTAAAATATTCCATAGAAAAGGGAATGCTTTACTGTGTTCGTTAATGGTGAATACATTTTTCTCCTATTTGATGTACACAAATTCAGCTAATTAGAATTTACATTAATAAAGCTAATATTATATTTCAAAGCATAACTAAAATATGAAATTGTCTTATTACTACTATGGCAATAAATTTTCTACTTAAAATGTTAAATATTATTTTCTTGTATTTCAATGCCATTAACCACTTGTCTTGACTACTGAGAATTTCTTTATTGAAGTTTCGTCTTAACTCCTTACTTAATATTCCCATTACTTATGCAAAGATAAAAATCATTGCTACTCAGTCTGTCTGTTTAATTTCAACCTCACAAGTCAGTTGCAAATAATGTTTCGCAATCAAACGCATAAATTAATGCTTAATAAACTACTCCAAATGCCACAATTTCTATTGAATTTCAACTAATGAAATTCAGGCTAAAATTCATCGTCAATTTGTTTATTCAACTGCCAACCAAATGCAATGGAATATAAGTGCTTTTCAAAGATGGTGACAATTTACAATACGGAAGAGTTCAGTAACTGTTCGAATTATTAAACACAATTCAAGCGATTGACGTTAAACGAAGAATTAGTCAAAGTTAGGAAAATATGCCACAAAAAATTGACTATGACCCTATGGTATTTCTTATGCAGAATTAACACCTGCCTGATAAAGAAAATCTAAGACTAATAGCCTGTTCAGCGATCTCGAACGATAACGTTCGCTTAGATAAGACTTAAGACACAAACTTTTTATCGTATCTATTTTTTTACTCAATCAAGTTTGTTTATTCCACAATCAAGTTTGTGTCTTAAGTCTTATCTAAGCGAACGTTATCGTTCGAGATCGCTGAACAGGCTATAAGACTGCATAATTTCATTAATTTATGACAAAAATTATCCGCTAATGAGAGTCAATTCCGCCGCTTTATCGTCTTCATTACAATTATCTACAAATGTAGGTACTTAATTTCTGTATTGAAATACTAGTTAAATATAGAGAAAGGTAAGAAGATAAATTCGCAACAACTATTAAAATTGAAATTGCAATTTCTGTGAATTTACCACAATAACATCATCATTTTAACAAGTGGATATTTACTTAGTTTCCTTCAATGTACTAAATTTTATGACTTTTTGATGGTTTTTAATATTTATTTTAGTATCAACACATCGACACCCAAACCACAGCTGACATTTATTGGCATAAACTCTTCTTCTGCAGGGTCGTAAATACCACTCAGACAACTTAAAATCAACACCACAGCAGTTTTTCTCATTTAGAAAGTGGATTTTTCTTACAAATACTGACTGCAACACAAACGCCAATATACAGCAAACAAAGCAGCAGTCATTTCGCTGGTTCAAGAAGCAAAAAAGCATAAATGAGAATGTTTGCTTGCTGGCTCGTTTGTTTGTTTGTTTGTTTGTTTTTGAACGCAGAGAAACAAGTCGTAGTGGGTGTCTACAACGACGATGTTGCTGTCATCATTGTTGTTGTTGCTGGATGGAGGAACAATAATAAAAAGCATTTGATGGTTTATTTGTCTTAAGTGGGTAAATAAATTTTGTTGGAAAATTAGCATTTTCATTGGCGTCATTTCATTTTCAATGGCAAAAATATACGAATAAAAATACCAACGCAAAACTTGTACAGGAATTCATTAGCAAAATTAATCGAATTTATGAATTGCCATATTTTCACTTGAAAGTGGCAGCCCAAGATGAGGTGAACTGGGTAAGTGGGGAAACTGAGATTTCAAAATGTTGTGTCATGATGGTATTAATTTTAATATAATTGCTTTTTTAGTTTGGGGCCTCCGCTGCCAACATTTAAGCAGTTAGGAAAACATCATCAACAAATAGTTAAAAGTTAAATTAAAATAAATTTTTTGACATTTAACAACGATTTGTTTGCATCTGAGGACAATAAGAACACAACTAAAGCATTCGGTTTTTGTTGATTGTAATTCAATTTAAAACAAATAAAGTAGAGAAATTTATGGTAGACAGTAACTGGGAAGGACACTCTACATATAATAAAGAATATAAAACTGTAAAACTGTACAAAAATTGGTGTAACAAAAGAAAAAAAGTCAAGTTTTTAGAATTTTGTTAGCAAATTTATGTATATTAAAATCCGGCTGACTTATTTCTAATTTTTACCAATTAAACGACTCACTATAATAAACTTTATTTATTCCAAGTACTTTTATTTAACATTCAAAATTGTTTCAAACTGTTTTAGTCTTTGGCATAAGTGTTACATATTATTTAACAAACCAAAAACCCTTAACAATCTATCTCCAAAATCAAATATTTTCAATTCCCCTTGTTTTGACATTTCATTTTTAATAATTTTTTTTAGCAAACTGCTGGAAAAATACTGAATAAATAAATATCCCTTTGTCAGTTTGTCAACAAGGGTTGTTTGCATACCTTTAAGCGTTTTTATTTATTTATCATAATTTTTGTTTTTTTTGTTTAATCTTTGATTAAATATTTACACCTGTGTAAAATGTTTATGATTGTTTATCAATAACTTTTGCAAGTGTTGATATGATTTTTTCCTTTTATTATTTGTATTTCTATACATACATATATGTACAGCTGCGGTAAACAAAATAGCACTGAAGGCAAGATTTGACTATACATCTGAATTTTTCTTCGATTTAGTTGTCTAGTTATTCCCATGACACCTAATTGAAATATGTCAATCTTTTATTCAACGTCAACGAGATTTGTGTTACTTTTATTGACTTTTTATTGAAAAGATTTACAATTTCAGGTTGTGACGGCGACATTATTAAGTTTTATTTTGCTGTATTAAGTTATGATTTAAATGTTTTTATACTTTGAAAATTTCTACTCTGTTAAATTATTTTCTTTTTGATTTAGTTGGCATTGACTTTGTTTATTTCTCAGTTTTCAAAATCACGGAAAATATTTTTTTATTGTAAAGAAAGAGATTTTTTTTTTGTTTGAGTAGGTCGGTGCGAAAATAAAAAAGATACGTTTTCAATATTCTTTTTGTGTTGGTCATAATTTTATTTGCAGATTTAAATAAATTTTATTGGTGTGATATTAAGAAAACCAAAGGAGTAGTCTTATCTTCAATTTAGATTTCTGAAATCGTTTTGTATTTTATTCAATTGGTAAGTTTTATTTGGAAAGTTGTTAAAATTTTCCATTACTTGACTTTCTTTGTGTTTGTAATTTATAGATTGTCATTGGTTTCTTATTTCATTGCCTAAAATTTTTTTATTGGAGAACAATTTTGAAAACTTTCGTTTATTTTAAATTTCAGTCACCTGAAGAGCGGCCGAGTTTAACACAATAGAAAAGGGGACATTTTTGTTATTGACTATTATAGAGTGACCATTTAATTAAATCGAAATATAAATATAGAATAAAAAAGAAAATTGGCCAACATTATTTTTATCTTTTCAATATTTCAACTAATATTTTAACGATAAATTTTTTTTTAATTTTTTTAACAAATTTTTTTTCAATTTGTTTAAATTAAATATTTGTTAAGATTTGAATTCTGCTTATTAATTAATTTTAAATTTTGATAACGTAAATTTAAATTAAAATTCACTTGAATTTTATTATTTTTTTTTTTATTTTTATTCTAAACAATATAATCCAATCATTAATAATTCATACACCCTACATATAGACAATGCAACTCACATACATAACATAATATACACATACAGTCGATAACAAAAGTTAAACTAAAGTTTTTATTTTATTATATAAACATAAGTGTAACGCAATTAGTCTACGGTCAACTGGCGCCTCCTGACTTCGTTGGACTTTGAATATGTAAGTTGTGAATGAATTTTTTTTTACACATAAAATTTTTTTTAACGTATACGTAATATGAATATTAACCTATAATCCAAATTAGTATGAAAAAATATATCAGAATTATAATATTCATATTGCAGTTGAATTAAATATACTCTACACTTGTTGCATACACTTTTGTTAATTATTGGTTAATCAAAGTTACCACAGTGTCAAATATTTGAACTATACATTTTTTTTTTGTTTTGGTAAAATTTTGTTATACATTGATATATATTTTCAATTTTAATAATCAAATTTTAAATGGTGACCATTTTTCCATGAAAATTTCTAATCTAATTAAATTCCTTATTACACATTTAATGAAATAATTTTTAATTAATTATAAATAATGAAATCGAAATGAATCGAAATCGAAAACGAATCAGTTTTGGGAATACATTTTAATGTATTTATAATCTAATTTTTATTTTAAGATTCTCTTTAGTAGCCCAATATCTTTATATTTTATGTGATACAAGTTTTTCAAAAACAGGCAGGCACCGCAGTGGTGCAGATGTTAGAACGCAAAGAATTCTGATGAGAGAATGTGGTAATTCTTGAAACATGTAAATTCAACCCAACTTCGATCCCCAGCTCAGCCAAGAAAAAAATTATCAATACATTTTAATAGAGATTTCATGTTGTAAAAGCAATTCCTACCTTCAGTAAAAATAATTTAATGAAAATTAAATTTAATGAACTCGAGCCTGACTAAAGAAATATATCAAAAATATAAAAGTTTTTCAATACAGAAATATTACGAAAAAATTGACTTCTAAAACTCATTCGTTTTCGTTTTCGATTTCCATCACATGCCTGATTTTTATTTTGCTACATGGCATTTTTTTATGTTATTATTATTAATATACATATTTCAAAATTACAATTAAAATTACTTTCCCTTTATCATTTTGATATGAAATAAGCTTGTCAGAATCCAACTAAAGCAAAACCAATCAAAAATGTGAAAAAATTTTCGTATACGAGTTTTTTAAGTGTCCTTGTGGTCCTTAAGGAAGCCAAAATATCTTTTTTATTTAACACAGGTTTTTCAATAAAAGTTACATTATTAATGTTATAATACGCTTCATGTGCTGGGTCGTCCAAATCAATGGCATTTCGTCCATGGTATAGGGAAGCATAACATTATTTAGTATATCAATGTGTTTGCCCCACTCCGTAATATGAAAAGCATCTCCATATCATAATGCTAGAACCTCCATGCTTGGATTGTGGATTGCCTTCTGTATTTGTGGGATGTTTAACATATGAACGAGAAGCTCTTCCATTACACCATAAAATATTTAGCCATTTTAAATGTTCTTGTGCAAAAGTGCTATTATTTTTGCCGGCACTATATATATTTTATAAATAGTTGTATACACAAATAAAAGAATGCAACCAGCTGTTATATTGTTGATCCCTTCGTTCAATGACTTTTTATTAAAAGGTTTGTGTTTTTTTTTTGTTTTTTTGTTTAATATTTATTTGAATTGTTAAAACCTGTCATGTCATTTAATCAATTGGGATTTTAGTTTATTTTCGGTTTTGATATCAATAACTTTTTAAATGGGGATTTTGTATGAAAAAGTTGACATGCAGTTAAAAGCAGTAAAGGAGAAAAATGCATGAATACGGTTGTAAATAAAGGAACTTAAAATAATACCCTTAAAAGTATGCTATACATATGTAATTAGTTTGCAGATAAATTAATTGTCAAACTAGTACCAACTTTTGCGTTTTGAATATATATACATTAGGGCGGCCCCGTTTTTATGGAGAAACTTTGATTCATTTTTACGTTTCTCACTTTTTTTGTCCTGGTGTCAATATTTGTTGAACTGGATTATATACAGTTGCTGGAGATATACAGTTGTCTGTTTTACCCGCTTTTGCCCGTTTTATCCATCTTAACGTCCGAATTTTTAAAAATTCCTTTTTATTAAATCTATTTGATGTAAAAGGAATTCATGATGTAAAAGAAATGTGCAATACAGTGGTTCGAAAAAGTCTGTGTCAGTCAGCCCCTAGGATTAAAGATAAAAAATTCCTTCAAACATATTTAGCATTATTGTGGGTATGAATCAAGTTTTTAAAAGTCATAACTAGAATTTGAAGTGGTAGTAAAAAATGATTAAGGATAGAAATGTAGCCCTTACAGAGTCACAGAGAACACCGGTATACAGAATGCTATGATCGGACTAAAAATAGCGACACAGTGAACAAAATACTAAAAAGGCGGTATTGTAGGCGTAGCAAACAAATAAAAAAAAATATTTCTGGATTTGTTGTTACATTATCTTTAAGGCTTCATTAGTCTTTACTTTCTGTTTTTGTAGTTAGTTTTTCCGTATAAACGTATCAGCTGTTTTAGGTAAACAGACAACACATACCGCGAAAATAAATCAAAAAATACAAATCAAAGTTTTTTTTTTATTGTACAATATGTCATAACTTTCGACTAAAGTAATGAGTTTTTCGTCATCCATCGTTTTTTTTTTTTTATTATTTTATAACTTTTATACAAAAACTTAATTAAATTCAAAGAAATTGAAAATTTTTGTAATAAACCAAAACTTTTTTTGTTGTCAGCAATTACAATTACTTACCCTGCCTTTACACATGCAAGTGCTTGCACGCAAGTGCTGTGTACGTATTATATACGAAAACTTATTCGAAAAACTCGAATCATTTGCAAGTAGCATTACACAGCATTTACTCAGGACAGTGAAAGTTCATTTTCAAAATTTTGTCAATGCGTAAACTTAAAAAAATTATGGTGTTTTCTTTTCTGAAATAAAATGTTACGCCTTTATTATGTACATTTTTATAATGACATTTTAAAGATGTCGCATTTTTAATGGTCAGAATAGAACATTAAATTACAACAGTGTAACACTTTATTTTCAGTTTTTGTTTTTTTTTTGTTAAAAAAGAAGAAGCAGATAGCTCCCTGGTAAGATCGCTTGAAATAAGACAATAAATATTTATCAAAAAGACCAATGACACATTCCCGACTAATACGCAAATTCTTCTTAAACTATAAAAATTATATATATAAACATACATTACATATATAAGAAGTAGGAGATATTGTCCTATGAAATTTGACATAAATTAACTTCAGAGTATTCATTAATTACGTTCTTTACAAAGCCTTTCACTCACGGTTGTGGATTTCTTTCTATAATCATATAAAATATTTTATCATCATCAGATGATGAAGATGAATCCATCCAAAATTTTTTCAGCACATAAAAAAGTAGTAATATTTTCCATTTTGTATATATTTTTTTTGTTTCTTAACACAAATACTCATTCATAAACAAAACACATGTCAGCTGCAGCGATGCCAACTTAGCCCTTTTCGGGCTAGATTTAGCCGGATTTTAATCACTCAAAACGCGAAAAAAAAAAGAAAATTGGATGTGGTTTTATATGGATTTTTTTCCATTTAGCCCTTTTTTCAAAAATGTTTACGCGTTTTGAGTCTCAAAAGTTGGTATCACTGCTCAGCTGTTTTATCGTGCGATTCTCCCCCTCTAAAAATACAGAGTGTGAAAGGTGCACCATTTTTTAAATTTATAGCGTGACATTTATAGAAAAGAACACACTACACTTTAGCAGTGTTGACATTTTTTCAGAAAAGAACACAAAAAAATTAAAAAAGATGCGAAGTGGGAAAAACGTGCAACATTTTTGTCAGAAAA
The DNA here is from genome assembly GCA_916048285.2 of Bellardia pandia. Lineage (NCBI taxonomy): Eukaryota > Metazoa > Arthropoda > Insecta > Diptera > Calliphoridae > Bellardia > Bellardia pandia. Next base: position 90,571,019 of record OU696531.1, on the reverse strand, counting down.
GAAAACGCCATTAGTTTAAATTAACAAATGGCGCACAAAGTTTGTATTTGTTTACCAAGAGTTGCCATGGCCTTCACATGAGTATAATTGTAGGGAAATAATTATTACAATTTATTATTATTATTTTAATTATTATTTAATGCTCTAAAATGACATCAATACACTTCTTTTTTCATATTTGAAAAAAAAATATATTTTTATTTTTACAAATATACATGAAATAAGTTAAATGTTTATTAATAACTTTACCACAATCCATTAAATTTATTCTGAATTTTTTTATTTGGCAACTCTGTTTACCTTTCTGTCACTGTCAAAAAATCACTGTCTAGCTAAATTCACTTGCAAGTGAAATGCAGGTGCCTGCATGTGTGATTGTGTTAGTAAAAAATGTGAATGTATTGACTTTTTCGAACTTGCACTTGCATGTATAAACCTCGGGTTAGCAAATTTTTGTTTTCAACAGGTTCGTCCGCAACGGCACGGAAAGTAACAAAACAACTAACGACTTCTACACATTTTCTGTTGAACAGAATCAAGTCAGCTGTTTCGGAACGGAACAGAAAGTAAAGACTAATTCTGCCTTTAATCTTAGGGGTGTGTTTTTTTTTCTTTGTATAGAAGGCGAACCACTCTAAAGTGCAATGATGAATGAATCAGTCAGTCAGTCACGTTGCTCCTTTATATACATATACGAATATATATATAGAAAATAAAGTAAATTCAACTGTCTTAAATAAAGGGGTTGCTGATTTTAACATACGGAGAAAATAGTATTGGTTGTGATAACAGAATTTATTGCTAATACAAGGTGGCGCAAAAGTAATCCTCCTATCAGAAAATGCTACAAATTTTGCGATTGTCAGTTCTCTTTTGACATTTGTGTAGTAAACACATGCGAAAAACACGTTAATAAACAATGTTACGCTACACTGCTCCAGAACGCGGAATATTGCTGACTATTTATTTGACCAATAATCGGTCGGTGACAGCCAAAAAACATCGGAAGTTTCCTTTGGCGCCACCTTGTATTTAGAATGATTCAGCCTAAATGTCGGCACTTTTTTTTCTGTTCAATTGAAAATAAATTGCTTTTAAAGAAACGCCATAAACATTTACTTCACTATTTACATGTATTCCAATTTTCTGTAATGTTTTTAAATTGGTTTTCAAGTTTCGAAACCTTAAATTATAAGTTTGCTTTTTATATTCATAAATTATAAAAACAACACTTGAATTAAATCAATATTTGCTACCGCCATATTTCACTAACATACACAATCTAAGTAACATGCTACGTTTCCTGCACTCTATCACAACAACAAATCAAATTTTAATATCCTGTGCTGTTTAATGCTTTTATTTTTAGTAAATCTTAATCGTTAAATTATTTATCAGCACAAAATATTTATTGATTATGTGACATTTCCTGTAAATACAAACAAAAAACCAAAAAATTATTTATTGCCTCACAAAGAAAGGAGAAAATACCCTGGCTGGGTATTTTATCATTATATTGCTGTGTGTTTTAACTATATAACTCAGACACATAATATTTCATATACAAATAATAATTTTGTTATAAAAACCATTAAAATTGGTCATTTTTGATCCATCTAAAGGAGAAAAAACAAACGATAAACTACATAAAAACAGATTGTTGGTAATATTTAATAGTACTTGTTTGGGTTCTATTTATATTAGCAGACTGTTTGTGTTGTAAGTTAAAGTTTAAATCAATAATTTCCATTTATCAACAATAACGGCAGATTCACAAGGACAAGGGACACAGAAAATCATAATTTCTATACTCTGCTAAAAGGAACAAATATGTTTGAAAGTATTTGATTGAGTAAGCAAATGAACGAGAAAGCGAGTATGCTGTAAATAAATGTGGCATAAACAGTCATGTTTTCATAATAGATATTGCAGGAAAATGGCCATTTTATGGAAAATTGGTAATAGAGAAGGAGCGACTAAAAGTAAACAATGCATTAACAGGACTTAACAGAGGGTATAGCAAAATCCTTGTGTACAAGTTAGTATATGTTAATGTGCTGTTAGTGATTATTATTTCATATGGCGATAACACAATCCATATACTCGTACATATTTATGTATTAAATGACTTTTATCAAAACATTTTAATAATACCGCAAAAACCTTTTACCCCCTCTAATAGAAAGTTTTGTTAACAAAAGATTTTTTCTCTCCATTTTTTGCTTTCATTATGTGCTGCAAGAAAATTATTTTAGAGCGTTAGACATATAGACATTGAAAACAGGAACGTGGAAAATGGTTAAACAAAGCTAAGGATTTATGGTAGTAAGAAATTAAAATGGGGAAAAAATAACAATCTAAGTTATAACAATCTAAGCTATGGACTTTTGTATGCGTCTCAACGTTTTGGTATTATTTACATATAATATACTAGAATTAATATTATATTATATTCATAAATCATTTTATTTTAAAGATTATAACAGTACAGCCTGGAGCAATGTAAAATGTATTAAATGGGGAAATTCAGAAAGCTTAATCGAAAAACCTTGTCTATCTGATGTAATGTTTTGGTTATACATTATTTGATACAGACATTTCTACGAGACTGCCTAAGTTTTTCACACAGGCGGACAGACGGACACTACGAGCTTTATACTTTATATAAAAAAAAAATTCTGACGTGTACAGGAAAATCGCCGATACACGTGTATTTTTATTTTTTCTCCCCTTTCCGAAAAATTATACATATTTGGTTCATAGGACAGAACAACAGCTTTTGTAACGCAGTGTTATATATTTTAATAAAGTTTTTAGCAATTTCCTACTTTGTGTTCATATGATATTTTAAGTTGGTTTGCTAATTCCACTAAATGTAGAACATTGACACAAGTAATATTCCAGCGATTCGTTCTATTCTTCAAACACCAGATTTGCCATCAAGAATCTCCTTTAATCTCTTTTAGTTTGGGGCCCCTATTATGAGCTGCATTCGACAATCGATATTCGCTGACTTTCGAAAATCGATCAGTGAATGTAAAATTTGTATTATGAAAATGTTTATCTTCGAAAAAGTGTAAAATTTTCCATTGAAAATATTTATCTTCGAAAAAGTGTAAAATTTTCTATTGAAAATATTTACCTTCGAAAAAGTGTCAAATTTTCTATAAAAAATGTTTATCTTTGAAAAAGTGTATAATTTTTTACAGAAAATGTTTATCTTCGAAAAAGTGTAAAATTTTCTATTGAAAATATTTATCTTCGAAAAAGTGTCAAATTTTCTATTGAAAATGTTTATCTTCGAAAAAGTGTCAAATTTTCTATAAAAAATGTTTATCTTTGAAAAAGTGTATAATCTTTTACAGAAAATGTTTATCTTCGAAAAAGTGTAAAATTTTCTATTGAAAATATTTATCTTCGAAAAAGTGTCAAATTTTCTATAGAAAATGTTTATCTTCAAAAAAAAGTGTAAAATGTACAAAAATTCCTATTAAAAATGAAATGTTTTTAGTGTTTGAAAAAGACAATAACATACATATGTATATTCTATTCAATAGATATTTTCGTGTGGAAATAAAAAGTATGTTTTTCTAATACCAACAAGAATGATTACTATTCTGTTCTCAATTTTCTAACCTTATTCGGACGTGACAAAATCCACGTGTATAATTCTTCTCTTTGTATTGAGATTCTCAGAAAACACAACAACTACATATCACTGTCCAACATTTCGTTTTTCAACGAATTTCGAACACAACTTTGATGTCGACGCTGTGTAAAACTGTGCAGAATTTATTAGAAATATAAGTATTTGTTTTTTTTTTTTTTTTTTTTTGGTTTTGGTCAACCAAATACTACTTGTAAATTACTTTTGTTAATATCCTGCATGTCTAAGGTCGTAAGCAGAAAACAGCAATTGCAGAAGATCGTTTCTCTAATGGAAGAAGATCCATTGTTGGCAAAAGGTATTTGCTTTCAAGTTCAGGTAACCAAAAAAATGAAAGGGCGTTACACAGGAGCTTAATTCTATTCATCAGACGAATCATCAAACCATAATTGCGTGGTGGTCATTTCAAATTTATTTTATTTTTATTTAAGAATTTGTAATTTGTAGAAATATACTATTGTGAATAAGAGAAAAAGAGTAATTTTCACAATAGCGTTTTTTCATCGAATGTGCACCATAATACCAAATGAAAATTCGTTCGATTAGCATTTTCAACCACACACGAAAATCGAATTTTGCCCATAATAGGCACCTGGAGTTACATATAGAAGGTCGGTCGTTTTGTGAGTGTAGAATTCTGTTTGTTTGTGATATGTGCAGTATGTTTTAAATTTTGAGAAGAGTTATATATACGTTACCATAGTTTGATAGCCATCTTATGGATCACAGTCCTCGACCTCCACTTTGTTACCAGTTGACGGAATAGATATCCAACCATACTATTGAGTACGCATTACTTAATCAGAGTCGAGTTTACATTGTTCATATTTATTTTGCTTTGCTTCACTTGTAGTGGTTTTAAAATCTTCTTATTCAGGACAACAACTGCATTCCTGTTCGTAACAACTTTCTAATTGTCTTCAGTAATTCCTCTCTGAATGTATGCCACGTCAACCACGATGATTGATCACGATCAATCATGCGCTAGCCTAGGAACTTAACGCAAGTATTACTGTGCTTGTTTAGTGGGCATGAACCAGGATTCTTCTTTATGCTTGGTTTTCACTATGTAATTTTTGTTGTTTTCATTGTATGAAAACGGGTTGTCATATGGCGTCATCTATGTTTGCAATCTGTGTTTGCAATCTATGTTTGCATATGACAACCTGTTTTCATACAATTGCCAACAATTTGGACAATTTGACAACAAAAATGACATAGTGAAAACATAGTGAAAACGCGGCCTTAGAATCTTCCAGTTCATACATATAGTTTTTTGATAGATCTGCATCAATTTTTCATGTAGCACCATAAAATAAATCAATGGCCGCATTTGTAAAACTAATAGAGTTTGTTTACATATGTCAGCTTTGATTTTCCAGAAAACTGCTTCGAAATGGTTAAATCGTGCTGCAAAAAACTCTCAGTAAACAAATTTTTCTCCCGACAACATTTTGGGTGAATCGACCTTAACTAATGTAAAGTATTTTTTTTTTCAATCTATGATAATTAAAAAACCACCGATATGGTTTCATCCAATGTGGAATCGCTGGAGGCCAAGTTTCCTATTACTTGGCTAGAGAAAACAACCGAGGTGACTAAACCAAAATGGCTCCACAAAAGAAAAAGAAAAAAGTAATTTGTTTTATTTTATTTTAATTCAAATAATTAGTGAACGATATCACTTTCCTTTTAATTTATTATTCTTTTCGAATATAGATGTAGGTTTACAAATTTTATTTTTATATTTTATATTAGAAAAGCACAAATTCAATATTAAGAAAAAACCGATGGAAACAATTCAAAAAAATATCAATTATACAATTTAAAGATTATTAAAAATCAACTATACGATTTAAGTTATTATGTATAATTATACAAATCAAAAATCAATTTACGAGTTATTAAACGAGTTGAAATATTCAAAGATGGTTAATGGACTGTATATGGCAAAACAACGATTCGCCAAAATACAACAACAAAATTTATATTTTTGCAAATTGACGAAGAAATTACTTAAAAGATAATGTATGATGACATATACGCCTATAGATGTCCTCTGGCATCACCCTCAAGGTAAAACAGTCTCAAAAAAGGGACAACCAAAGATGGGAGTACCAACACCATTCATCCAAAGTTGAACAATAATATTTTGTAAATCACTTTCCATGGTACACTAACATTTATATTACCATTTTAATAATTTAGCAAGAGAAAAATCAATCTCTCTTTAACAGTACATCATGTCTGCTATCAACATTGGATAATTTTTGGCGAGTTTTTAAAGTGGTTTCTATAACAAGTTCTCAATATTTCAATATTTTAACAAAAATTAATTTACATTTTATTAAGTTATTATTATAATTTAGTTATAATTTTGTATTGCATAATATTAAATCAGATAATTTTGAGTTTTTCATTTCCATGAAACATTAGTGAGCACAAGTTAGGGTTACAGATAGGTCTATCAATGTGATAAGTATAAGTTATAACTTTTAGTTTGTGCAGTAGGGTATAATAGGATTGTTTCACTCGTTTCTATCCTACAGTCAAATTGCTTTGATACATCAATATATTTATTGCTTTTATCTCTTTGAACTTACGCCTCTGCTTGCACTTGGAATCCTATTCCGATATTACTATAATGTAGTTTAAAGGGAAACAAACAATATTTACCCTTCCGTCATAAGTTACGACTTTAATGTATATATTTTGTGCAGAACCTTAAATACAGGCTAGACTTACTATACACACAAAAGACTAAAACATTCATGTTTGTGCAATAAAAGATGAGTTAAAAAAATTAATGCCAACCAACAACAATGAAAATATGTAATGACAATAAAACAAGAACAACAAAAACTATATTTCAACACATGACGTTATGACAAAAAAAAAAAACAAGTAAGAAGTATAGTCGGTCAAGCCCGGCCATATAATACCCTACACCTAGTATAATAAAATACTTTTAAAATATTTATGGAAATTAAAGTAAATTATGTACGGTCTCTTATATGGGAGTTTCGACTAATTATGGAGCGATTCTTATACAATTAGGTGTCATTATTTCTGTATAAATCAAACTTATTTGTGTTGCATTTGATTTAGATACCAACATTTTTTAAAAATTTATGGTCGTTAAAGTGATTTTCGGAAGTGGGCCTTATATGGGAGCTATGACTAATTATGGATTTGCGTTCAATATTATTTAGATACCAACATTTTTAAAAGAGTTATGCTCTTTATAGTGATTTTCGGGAGTGGGCCTTGTATGGGAGCTACGAGTTATTATGCACCAATCTGCACAAAATTTGTAGATCTGATTTGGCTTCATTTATCACTCATTTGTGGTGAAATTTGTTTGTATACTTGCATAATTCAAACATTTATGATCTTTAAACCCAAATTTCGGGAGGACATTTGTATGGGGGCCAGGTGAAATAATGGACCGATTTCCACCAGTTTCAATCCCATCCTTGGGCCGAAAAAATTTCGCGTACTAAATATCTTCAAAATTGCGACCTGTACTCTGCGCACAAGCTTTACATGGACAGCCATCCAGCCAGCCAGACGGACGGACGGACGGACGGACGGACATCATTAAATCGACTCAGGAAGTGATTCGAGTCGATTGGTTTAAGTTGGGTGTTGTTGTTGGTATACCAAATTAGAGTGCTATATTCGGCTGTGCCGAATCTTTATTGCCCTCCACCTAAACGTACTAAGAAATAGAAAAACTACACTGGTTATAGGACTAGAATATTCTTATTCTGTGTTTTCTATTTAGTCTTAGTGTAAATTTTATTAGTATTTTATATATTGTTTGAAAGAGAATTTTACGAACAACATAATTTATTTTAAGAGAAAAGTTTTTATTCAGGCAAATAGTTCAAATAATCAAAAATACTATTGTAAAGTACTGGAATAATTGGCAAATTGGAATGCATTTTTTACCCGGCCAAGGGCGGGTTTTGAAATTTTATCTAATTTTGACTATTTATAATTGATGTAATTACCAATTCTTAATGTTATTTGCAGAGTTTGTCGTTTCTCTTGTATTCACAATTAAGTAAAGGTATGAATTTCAAAAATTTTCTCGAGATATGCAAGTCATCATAAAAAAGTCATTAATGTTTTTTCCAAAGAATTTTGTGCATATCTCGAGAAAATTTTTTAAATTCATACCTTTACTTAATTGTGAATAAAAGAGAAACGCGTTCATCGATTTTCATGATTTATGTCTCATCTTGTTCATAGGTTATGCGACATTACGTTAAAGTAATAGAACTTGACACTTTTTTTTACCGTTTTCGATTTTTTTATGCATAAAAAATAAAAAAGTTCAATGTTTTAGGCAAAAAATAGTTTTTTTTTCTTGATACATTTATTTATAACTGCAAAACTGTTGCTTATGTAGCGAAACGTTGTATGTATAGATTACAGGAATTGTAATTCTTGTTTTTTTTTTGAATTTGTTTCAGCTTATTTGGGCTAGTGGTTCTGGAGTTATGACAGAAGAGCCTAAAACGTGAAAAATTCCCCTATACGATACTTACTAACTTCAAATTAGTTTTTAAACGATTATTTGATGTAACATGACCAAACGAATGATGCAGAAGTTCTTCTTTTTGGGGCTACTTTCATAAACAATTATCAGAATTGATTCCCAAAATCATGTGTTGTACTGTGTTATCCTCACACTTTCTTCTTTTATAATTAAAACACAACGTATACAAAATTTCATGGTATTATCTGCAATATATTTAAAAATATAGCAAGAAAAATTTTTAAAAATATAAATTTTTATTGAAGGTTGTCTTACATTTTGATCTATAACTCGTGTTCTACTATACCCATTGTGCTGGTTTTCAATACCAAACTGCTTAGGAGAATTATAAACAGACGGACAGATAGACAGACAGACGGACATGGCTCAATCGACTTAGAATTTCGTATGTACCGAAATATATCAGCCCAATCATGAATAAAAATTAAGTGGGAGCTTTTTCCCTTTTTATTTTTTTAACATTGAATTTGAATAGTAAAAATTGGAAAAGGGAAAAAACTTCCACGGAATTTTTATTCATGATAGGGCTGTATATACTTTGTTGGGTCCAACATGAGTATTTCTCAGTGTTACACACGGAATGACAAACTTATATTTACCCTCATTCACCACTTATGGTGGTGGAGGGTATAAAAATAAAACAAAAACATTTTAGAAATGTTATCATGCATACATACATATACTCGTATACTTATGTAGGTACTTGCACTATTACAATCACCACCATTGTTATTATTTTATCTTATATAGACTAACATCATCATTAAAACCCAGCAGTTTTACAAGTAGTCAATGTATCCTCCTTATGCAAATTAAATTGAAAATTTAAATTACAAATTGGGATAATTACAATGAAAATAATAATTGCAAATTGAAATTAGGAAAATATCAACTTGAAATAGAGAAAGTCTTGCATAAGGTTTAGAAACATTTATATTCATAAATTTTCTGTTGGCACTTATTATTATAAATCAGATTGCAGTGCAATGCAACCTATAACACGTTTAGTCTACAAATGAAGACAAAGACAATTATCCTGTTACATGAAAGAACAAAAACATTACCAAGGTTCATGACATAACAGAAATTATAACGATCCTTGGTAAATATTCTCAAATACTCAGCACATCATGTTAGGATGAGGTAAATTTCTACCTGAGATTTTTTTCGGGTTAGTACCCACTGAAAATTGGGCCCGCAGTCTCATCATTGACATTTTTAGAACCATAGGTGCACAAAACCTGATTGACTTTATCATATGTTTAATTTTATTAGTGGTGCGTAGATTCTACCTACTACGCATTTATATATGAATTTTAAAGTTCTTAAACATAAAAGTCATCATCACTAATAAAATTAAAGTTGTGTAATTCCTAGAATTCGCATGTACTTGACCAGATCAGCCAGTTTAGCTCTAAATATATACGGTATTCTGGATGCATTAATATAGGTTTCCTTATGTAAAGGTGTTATGCGCAGGCTAGATATAAAACGTAAATGGGGCAAGTCCTTATGGATCTTGCGTAATTTCTAAAATACCACCGTTTTGTCTGGTTAGTTAAGTAACTTCACACAAAATGTCAATACAATACAACCTCATATGCAATCATCTAACTGGTTCTATGTAGTTCCTTAAGTAGATCAAATCAAACTGGATGAGCACATGCTCTGACAAAATTGGTGATTAGTACAGGCCTGAGTCAAACGTGAATATATTTTTAATGACTTAAAATGCAATTCTTAGTTAATTGGATGCTGTGTGACCGCTATTAGTTGCGTGCCATTTTTCTGGGTTTCATCCGTTATCAAAGATTTTTATACCACACACCAAAAAGATGGGGGATATAATACGTTTGTAATTCCATCTGTAATACATCGAAATAATGGTTGTAGAAAAAAAGACATAGAATCATGAAATTATTACCAAACTATAGTTTATCCACAAAAATGTTTGGTATTGAAAATGGGCAAAATCCGTGCATTAGAATATAGACCAATGTTTTATACAACCTCGATATTTTCCAGATATTTTTTGCGATTTACTTCAAATATAATACAGATAATATCTTGAAATTTTGCCTGTTGGAAGAAGAATAGCCCCCATACAAATGTCTTCTCGTAATATGACTTTCTGGTACATAAATGTCTATAGAAAAGCAGTATCCATAGAAAACTCAGCAAAAATAAGTTTAAAGCAACGATAAATCTCTCTTCATAATATGATATAGCCCAGTCTATGCACAGTCCACTACCGAACATCGTATACATATAAATCGTCGTACCAAATTTCATGATAATCGGTCCATATTAGACCGTAGTCTTCATATAAACTCTATTTCCGAAAATCACTTAAATGCGCATAAATCTCTTATAAAAATCACAAACAGGTTGAAATTCATCACAAATCTTTCATATAGTTATACATTCATGGTAAACAGTTCTTGACCTATTCATAGCTCTCTTATGAGAATTACTCCCGAAAACCCATTAACATATATAAACATCCATATCAAATCGACATTTTATACAGATCAGTTATAAGTATGTATAATTGGCCATGTACTCCTATATAACGTCCACTTCCAAGAATAACCACAAAGTATACAGATGAGGCAATTTCGACGTTTCAAAACGCCAAAATCAGTTTCCTAGGGCTTTTTCGTATCTTATTTATTGTGTCAAAGTAAATCCTTACACGCTGCAAAAATATAAACAAAAGGCAGTTCTGAATAACTGGAATATGCATAAAAATCTTGTAAATGTTGTTATTAAAATGAAATCTAAATAAAATAAACTTCAAATAAGTAGAAATTACGCTGCAATATTTTATGACAATCTCAACATAATGGCTGATATCATTGTAAGAGCTCCGCAAAATAAAATAACCAGTATAATTATCTTTATCGATAATAAAATGTAAGCAATATAAATGAAAATAAAGAGTTTTCAAAAAAGAATTTGTTTTCAAACAAGTGTATATTGGAATATCATGAACGTTTTGACATACAGTAGAAGCTTTGACAATTGTTAGACCAAATAAAATTTCAATTGAAAATCGCCTAAATTTTTTTTTTTAGAAAAACAAAGTTCTTATTGAAAAACCCTTTAGCTGTGTAGCTGATTAATTAACCAGTTAGATAGTTAGTATGTAATTGACTCTAGGTAACGATTATGTAATTCTCATGTGGTAACTATTTTGGACCATAATTAATTACCCCTGTGCTCATGTTAAAATAAATAGACACACAGTTGATTATGTAACTAGTGACGAACCTCAACAATATGTAAAACACTAGTTCGGGATAGTTACCCAGAACTGCTGGAAACACAGACAATGCCAGTATGTTTACTTTTCTATGTAAATGTATTGAATATAAACAAAGTGTTATAAATGGCACTCTGTGACCAAAAAGGTGACAAAGGATATCATAACTTTTGTCGTGTGTTGGCTGTAGCTGCATGAAAGTAGTAAAAATCGACAAAACTCTCCACAACACCCTCTCGTATTTACAAAACACACACCCTCATATTTTTACAATTGTATGTGTATGTGTGTGTCTACAAAACAATACAGTAAAACATATAAAGTTGTAAATAACAATAGCAGCAAAAAAAAAACAACATTTTGAACAATAGCAACAACACCAACAACAATGACATCCATACAGGACACAAAACCCGGAAAAGTAATAAAATGCTTTTGTATAGATTTTTGCATTGTATTGTAATAAATGTTTGTTTATGTGTGTGTATAAGTATGCAGATATTATATACATACATGTGTAGGTATATGCATTTGTATGTTTATATATAAATTTGTATTTGTATGTATGTATGTAATATAATATTATTTGATTTTATATAAAACATGTGTGAAATCGTATCGTTGTAACATTAAGAATAGCAGGAATAATCCTTTTACATACAGTGATTTCATTTACAGTTACACCCTAGTTTTATCTATGTGTGTAGAACAAACTGGGTACAGGAGAGAACAGTTTTATAATAACAACAGATTTTTTTGGAAACACATATTTTTTAATTTCTACAATAGTTAGTTAGTTTATAATAATCGAAATAGTATATGACCGACTCTGGGTTCCACTAAACGAGATTAATATAAAGAGTATAGTGAATTTAAACATTTTCAAATTCGTATTTGTATTCTATTCTATTATTATTTCTATGACTTTCTGGCTTATTTTGTATGTATTTCATTTCAATAATGTTATTTTAAAATATTATTTCGATTACGATATTTATTATTGGACAATTATGGGCCGATATTCATAAAATGTATACAGTGTTAGGCATAAGATTAGTACTCTTGGTATCTGTTGAAATTTTTTCAAAAAGTATTTCTTTATTCATCACTAACTATCTGGTCCCCTTCAAAGTAAACCCCCTCAGATATAATATACTTATGCCGCTGCTTTTTCCAATCCTAGAAATAATTCTAAAATGCGCTTTTTTATTATTAAATATTAGTTTTCTAATGAAAATTTTTGAAATACAAATTTCTCATTACAAACAAGAAAACATTTTTCTTATTTTTTTCTTTTAATTTTTAAAGTATTTTAGACCCAATAAACAATATAAAATCATATGCATAGGCCTCACAGTTTGAAACATGTGGCTTATGTTGAACCATGCAACCTCGCACCATAGTGGGGTGGGTATATTGTATTTGTGCTGATGTTTGTAATTCCCATAAATATTGGCTCAATACCCAACTCAAAGTACATATGTATACCGATCGACTCTGCATCACTTCCTGACTCGATTTAACGATGTCCGTCCGTCTGGCTAGAAGGCTGTCTGGCTGGCTGGCTGTCAATGTAAAGCACCCAATACAAATGTCCTACCGAAATAAAGATTTACCGTTCATAATTGTTTGAATTATGCAAGTATCCAAACAAATTTAACCACAAATGAGTGATAAATAACAAATCTACAATTTGAAGATGATCCGTTCATAATTAGTCGTAGTTCCCATATAAGGACCAGTTTCGAGAATTACTTTAAGAAACCTAACTCGCCTAAAAATGTTACAATCCAAATAATATTCAACACAAATATGTTTCATATATATACAAATCATTCGGCCTAATTCTATGATAACACTGTAGAAAAATTTCAAACTTTTTCCAAAATTAATAATAAAAAAATAGTAATTTTTTTGTGTTGTACTGTGTAATCGGTCCATAATTATTAAAGTGACTTTAATGACGATAAATCTTTTAAAAATATTGGTATCCAAATAAAATTAGACACAAATAAGTTTCATTAATATAGAAATGATGACACCTAATTTTGTAATGGTCAGTCCGTAATTAGTCGTAGCTCCCATATAAGACCCTCTTCCTAATTCACTTTTAGCTCCATAAATCGTTTAAAAGTATTTATATCGAGATAAAGTTTAACATACATAATATTTATATTAACGGAAGTCATGACACTGAATTTTTGGATGATCAGTCCATAATAGGTAAAATCTCTCATATCTGAAAAACTGTTTTATTGATATTATATGGTCGGACTTGACGGGCTATACTTTCTTACTTGTTTAAGCTGGAGGTCCACAACTCGCTTTTTAGCTTTTATAGTTTTTATATGTTTTTAGCGTCATTTATTTCATGTAACATATGAAGATTTTTCCAGGCAATAATTTTTTTTTTATATACATACGTATGTATGTATATCGTCACCTAAAATGCCCAAAGACGTAACCCCCATTATCATAATTTTACAGAAGAAGCAAAAAACGTTATAAAATGAAAACTGTTTAATTGAAAATCGCGATTTCTTTACATCTTGTCTTAAGACAAAACGACAAACTTCAGGTGACAATATGTACATATCGCGATTTATAACGTTTTTTGTTGCTTCTCCTGTAAAATTATGATAATGAGGGTTACGTCTTATGGCATTTTAGATGACGATATGTACTTTCGGAGGTGATGTCGTAAACTCAGCTGATTTTTTTTTTATATGAAATTTTTTATCGGTTTGTTTGTCAATTTTATATAAGAAACGTTTTATTAGCTATAATTTTTTTTAGTGACATCACCTTTAAAATAAATTTGCTTTTCATTTGTTTTGATCAGCTGTTCGACGTTTGCAACGCTTTCAAAAGTAGAAAGTAAATGAACTTCTCGCTTTTCAAGTGTCAACGCTTGCTACGCTTTTATAACATACGATTACATTGATTTTGCTTTTTGACAGTAGTTTAGAACGCGAGAAATGCGTAAACGCTTGGTGTGGACTTTCAGCTTTAGGTATTTGCTTAATGTCGTAATATACATATATGTAGCAGCTTTATATTTTAATCCACTGATCTTAAGTACATTTTATCAACATTTTCAAATACTATCACGCATGGCTCATCAAGTTTAATTAGATCACATTTTATAATATCGTTTAATTGAAGTGCAAACTTTTTATTTGATTATTAAAATAGGCAGAACGGTATGAATGGCCATTATTAAGTTAAAAAAGATGATCATTATCTTTCAGAATATTTCTATGTTGTACGAATCTATGTCATCATATTATCTTCTTGTATCAAGTACCATCCTAATACACCTGTCTACAAATGCAAGTGTGTTTATCAGCATGTAATGGCAATCTTTCTTTGCAAACAATTTGTACATTTTTAATAAAACATTTTCATTATTAATATGTTTTTCTGTCTGTATCTGTCTCAGTATCACTTACAGCCATGTCACTTTCAATAACATTGATTTCAGTTACCTCCTGCTACAAGTGAGACGACTAATGCCCACAGAAGCTCTTACTCCTTTGAAAAATATTTTCAATTTTTATACAAACATCATTGTGATTTGTCCCGAGTGTATTATTTAAACATTATTTCAATATTTCAAATATTCAATATACCATCATCTATAGACGTTTGAAATTGTTGTTGCTGTATATTACTTATCTTGTTTCAGTAACAAATTTATTTTATTTCATTTTTTTTTATTAAAGGGTTCAATTGGATTAAGCATTGTATTTCATATCAAATCATCTCTGTATGTAAATTTATTCATTCATTGTACGAGTATGTGTTTATTTCCTGTCTGCAAAGGTGTCAATGTATTGTATTTTGTATTTATGTATAGGAGTGAACAATATGTTAATGTTGCTGTGAATTTGTAAATATCTGCATGGATGTGTTTGGCATATGTTTTGCTTTTTATTAAATTGATAATTTCTTCCCCTAATCACAGATCAGTATCATTGTGTTCGAGTGCAATTATGTGTTTTAAATATGATACGTCTCTATTTGACAGTTTAATTTATTGTGTTTGATTGGTTATCCCGGCAGTTCTGGGTGAAAGGGTTCTGAACTAGCGATTTTAGCTACACTAACGCATTGGTCACATAAAATCCGGACACACTGTAGAAAGTAAAAAATGTGCTCCAAAAGGAACAGGTTTTATGTATTAAGTCATGATATTTGTATGAGGTGTTCCCGGTTTGGAGGACTACTGTCTGCTGACAATCAGCGCTTCTTTTAACCTAATCAAACATGCAAATAAAGCACTTTCCTAAAGTGTTTTACGTCACTTCGTGCACCAATCAAAGAACAAATTCTATCTGAATGTTTTAGCTTAAGAAAAATTCAAAGTAACTGAGAAGCGCGATATTCGTTTTTATTGAAGCTTTTTCTCTTAAGTACTTCAAAAAACACGAATTTTTCTTGCTGGTTAACTTTTAAAAAACCCTTTGGACACACCTACGTTTGTTCTGTAGAAAATTGATTTTTAAACACAGCTACCATTATTCCGGTATTGAATCAGTCGGAAAATATTTTGTACAAATGCTGAGCAATGAAATAAATAATGAAAAATAAAGAAACATCGTGTACAAATTCCTTGAATATTTAAAATTGTCGGGTTAAGTGAGAGCAAAAGTCAAAAGCTTTCAGTCAAACTATGTTATAAAAAGATGGAAGTAAATCTTAGCTCACGTCTTGACAAAATATCATTTTTATGTTAGTCCTTGTATTTTTGCAAAACATTGTTGTTTTTGTGTGAAAATTAAATTTGATGGCATAGTTGTGCGCACAAACGTTCTGACGATGTTGTGCGAACACGAACATAACAACGAAAAAATTTGCAAGCACAGACAAATTCATGTGCGAACAAAAAATTTTTCGCCGAATGAAAATAATGATGTCTGGTCATAACCGGATGCTAAGCACAGATCGAAAACAAAATTTATTAACCCCCTGGCTCACGATGTCGAACGATAACGTTCGCTTAGATAAGACTTAAGACACAAACTTGATTGTGGAATAAATAAACTTGATTGAGTAAAAAAATAGATACGATAAAAAGTTTGTGTCTTAAGTCTTATCTAAGCGAACGTTATCGTTCGACATCGTGGACCAGGGGGTAAAAGAAACCAAGAGCTTACAAAGAATATAGCACGATCGAAGAAGCAAACCCCTCTAACTCATAACATGTAATAAAGAAATATGGTAATTCACAAATTCTATTTCTCAATAAATAGTGAGTTACATAGATGATATTTACAAGTAGATCATGGACAATAAACTTTTTGGAAGCTTAAGCTTTTTTTTCAATTTACTGAACCCGTTAATGTCGAATTTTTTGGGGATTATTTTTCGATTTTAAAATCTTTAACATTCGTGCAAGTCGTTCACATTTTTGTGTGAACCATGTGTGTTATTTGTTTGCTCTATTCGTGAACCCAAAAACCCTTTAATCCTGGTTATTCATTAACAATTTTCCTTACTTTTTTAATCTAGCTAGCAAATCAAACGAAATTTAATCAAATTTTCCCATTTGAATTTTAAACTTGCCAGCTTCTTTCCTCTAAATTTATTGAATAATGTTCAATAACTATTTTTCATTAATTTTCTCTCTCACTTTGTTAAACTTTATGCACTCACTGCTTTTTATTTCATTGGTCAAATATCAATAACCAATTAACTTTTTGTATGAAATTAACAAACAAACTGCAGAAAACTAATTCTTTTTTTTTTTTTTGTCAAAACTTTTAAATTTAGTTTTGTGGTTGACACACTCAAAACGAAGAACAACAAAAAAATAATGCTCAAATAAGTTTTAAATGAATTTTTCCCACAAAAAAAAAAAAAAAAAAAAAAAAACAATTAAAAAAAAAACTATAAAATGTTTTGGGGCTCTAATACTCTTGTTCGTACACAAAAATTTTACGCAAAATAAGTTTTTGTGAATATTTTGGTGGTTAATTAAAAATTAAAATAATTTCCACTATACAGCGAGTTCTTATTTGCAGTTTTTGTAATAAGCCAGGTGTTGTGTATAATAATAAAAACATTAAGCCATATACGAGCGCATACATATGTTAGTATGTATTAAAACATTTACACTTATTACTCTACATACTCGTACTTGGTAATGAATTTGTAGTTAAATAAATACTAAATACATAGATGTGATTACATGTTAGTGTCTTTTAACCCATGATATTAGAGGGCAACAACAAATTAACTTGTACAATTTGTTCATAACTCCTGTATGATTTGTCTCTTATATATCATTAACTTGCTGGCACATCTCAGTCATGAATTTTGGAAATGTTTTGGTTTAAAAGTTTTAGCAAATATTTTGCTACTGGAAATGTAATATATTCTAAACTAACTATCTAGAACCATATAAAAATCTGACTCAGAACACTTGAATAATACGCCTTACAAAATTTTTTAAATATTCTAATACAATCTTTATTTCTGTTGGTTCAAATATTCTTACAGTCAAAATTAAGGTATCAAGTAGAGGTCTGCATGTGTGCGTTTAAATGACACATGAATTCACACATCAAACTAGCAAGTAGTGTGTTGTGTGTGATTTAAGAATCACACAAAATTTATTGTGTGTAAGAAATAACATATTGTGCAAAGCGTTCAATTCCTTATGTGAGTGTTGTGAGCGAAATTCAGAAATGATTCAACAGTAAATAACAAATAAGCTGTTTTACACGAGTAAATACAATTGTATTTATGTAAATCCAAACTAAAGAAAAAACAAGACTGCTGGGCAACCGAAACACAAAAACTTAGTAAACGCCCATATCAAAACAAAGAACGTTAGGAAAATTTATTAAATAGGGGAAAACCCAATTTTAACAAAATAAGAAAGACAACAAACACACGAAGGAATTGTGTGATTTTTAACTTTACACAGGTTTTTTTTTATTGCGGGATGTATGAATTTGAGTTTATCAAGCAATACTATATAATTGAGACGCTCACACAATTAGTGTTAGTGTATGTGTTTCACTTTTTCATGAACGGTGTTGTGGTGATCTTTCATTTAAAATGATTGCACGTGAATGACTAGCTCTCATTTGTTTGAATTAAAAATCAAATACACACACAACACTCATTTGGCTGTCAAATACATTTGTGCAGACCTCTAGTATCAATGCAAATACCCTCTCAAAATAGCCTGTATTAAAATCCTGAAAACCAGTTTTAATTAAACGTAATTACTACAATTATATATGATTTCTGCAATCATGTGAATCGTAACTGTAACATATTATGGTTGCCGCAATCATATTACTAATTACAGTAACTATAATATCTGCTAGTGACCTTAATGGCAAACTCTTTCAAATTTAACTAAATAGAAGAAAAATACCATGTTTTATGAACTAGCAAATAAAGTGCTGATTTATGATATAAAAGACAATTTTTTTAAGTGAAATCTTCAGACACTACCCTCAAAAGGTTGGAAATAGTTGGCGCAATCTGGACACATGCAGCATCATTAGAAATATGTATGTTTTAATTTTTAATTTTTTTTTTATAATTAACAAACACAAACTGCGAAGCTTTTGGCTTATGTGCAGAAAACATCCAGAATCTTGTGCGGGAATCGCACCCGTAACCCTTTGACTGATAGTCCGGCACTCTCTCGCCTAGTCTATCGGGGCAATATGATGAAAACATTCTGAGCACTAAGGCCCTAATTTTGTAAAACGCAATGCAACAATTTTCTAAGCGTTGCGTTAAATTACATTTTGCAAATCACGGCGTTCCAGCAAGTGATTGTTTGCATTGTAACAGCTGATGCTTACGTTTTTGTTAATGCAATTGTTTGAAATTGTGTATTTTGTAAATTTTGCAACGCTGAATTTCTTATCACTTGCGTTGTTAAATATAACGCCTCCATTTTCTTGGCGTTAGTTTTAAAAGTTGAATTAAAATTTATTGAAAAACAAAATTATTCAATTAATTTAATGTTTTATAGGAACTTTATTAATACGCTGTAAGTAAATATATACAAACATATTCATTTATTATAAAATACTGCCAAAATTTGTATTAGGGCGAGAAAAGAAGCCACAACGGCAGCAGAATTTGAATTGCTGATAGCTGAAATGGAGAAGCATCCAGATATGGCTGGTGGAATGTCTTATTTTGGCAGCTAAAGGCAACTGTTGATAGTGTTTGAGAGCTACGTCGAAACTCCTGAATGCAATTAGAATATTATTGATTATTGATTAAAGCAGAGTTCTATAGACTACACTGGCCTACTTAGACATGTGAAACTATTAAAGTCTATGTCTCTCATTCTGTTGCAGCATCCTAATGTACAATGCAGTTAACATTTAATATAGAAAAGTTTGTAATTAGTAATGTTTTAATTTCTCGTATATTCGCCGACACATACATACGTACAAAGAAATTATTTTTCGTAAACACTTTGTTGCATAGTTGTAGGTACAGTATTATTGCTGACAATCTGCGCCCACAAATATATTTGTTTATTTCAACAAATTTTTGTAATAAAGTTGGAGAGTTTTTTTCAAGAAGAACTTTATGTTCCCAAAAGTTTTTGACATTTTACTTGTTGGCAAAAGAGTAGTAGAAGCTTTCACAATTGTTACAATGTAGTGAAATCATCATGCAAATGTTGAACATCTTAAATCTACATTTTATAAAATTTGATATTTTTTTTCAGTTACCGCTTTTGAAAATCCAAGAGCAATTGTTGAGAAGCCACTGTATGAAGCACCAAGTGTTCTGGAGGCGTAAAGGGCCATTTTTAAAATTTGTCTGAAAATCTGGTTACGGTGAATGCTATCGACAGATGCTTACAACTAATTTATATGATATTATTGATAATATAGATATCACTGACATGTGGTTTAAACAGGACAGTCTAACATGTCACAAAACCAAATTTCCAGATTTCATAATTTTACGAAATTTAGTTGTTAATTGGTCGAACCGGTCACTGCTTAATTTCTCATTTAGATTCGAGTACATCCTTAAAACTCAAAATTCATGACAGTACTAACGAAATAGACTCGACATTTTGCCAAAATGTGATTGAAAGTTTTGATAAAAAAAATCAGAATATTAGTGGATTTAATTTTTCATTTATAATTTTAAAACCTTAATCTTTTTAGCACAATAAACATTTAAATGGATTTCATATACAAGGTGGCGCAAAAGTAATCCTCCTATCAGAAAATGCTATAAATTTTGCGAGGCCCCTAATGTCAGTTCTGTTTTAACATTTGTGTAAAAAAAGGTTGGTATTTTTCACGTCACAGCTTATTTTATTTATACTTTACGGAAAGTTTAATGCAGCGTTTTTCTTTTTTTTTTCTCATTCTATCAATATATTGCAAAATATCAAAAACTATTAACACTATAGCTACCAGTGTCCAAAAAAATCATTCATGCGTCGGGGTTACGTTTAAAAAAACACGACGCAAATTGAGGTGAAATTTTCTATAGCAAACCATGTAGAGAGCAAAGATATGTTCTACAGTTACGAAAATACTAATTCGTCGGCCTTCTTTCACAAAAAATTGGTCCAATGTTTGCTGAACAGCTTTTTTTTACCGTAAAATAAATTTGCTTGTAGCAATTGTCTGTATTACTACCACTTGCACTACTGTTGAATAATGCTTTATGTTTAATGTCATCAAATAGGCTTTTTGCTTTTGTCTGAATTACCTTTTTACTTAATGGTATTCTCTGCACAACTTGATTTTCAATCAAAATAGAAAGCAAGGACTCCGTTTTGATTACACAGCCCGACAAAATTAAAAGAGATTTTTACTGCTTTGAATGTATCAAATGATTCTAGTTAATTTGGGTGCGCTGAATTCAAATCTGTAATGAGTTAGTCTCTGTCAGCTCTAGTTTCCATGATATAGCTTTTTTATACCCTCCACTTATGACCTCCAATTGTGACCGTCTGTCCGTATGTCAGTTTTTTCAAAAAAAAAATTTTCATCTGATAGATAGAGTCAAACTGATTACAGATTTGAATTCATCGCACCCAAATTAACTAAAATCAGTTGATAAATTCAAAGCAGGAAATTGAGTGTTGGCCTGTGTTATCAAAACACATTTTAGCTTCTAATCATGTTGCAGATTTTGCAAAAATTTTCAAAAGAATATTAAAGACTCGAACCCAAAACAACGCAGTCTCGAAAATCTAATGAAGCACATTGAAAATTAGTACCAATTTAGCAGCGACGCAACTTCGAGAAAATGCAAAATGAAACGACGTAAATAGAGGCATTGGTGTATTCGGTTCATATGGAATGTCGTATTGGCGAAAATCAAATACAGAACTTAACAAAGAAACCTTAAAGGCAACAGTGAAGCATGGTATTATGGTCAGCTAATGGTACTAATAATTTAACATCTGGAAGGACAAGTTGTTGGAAAGGGCAGAGAACCTGGGTATAAGATCAGATTTTAGATTTTATCAGGACAACGATCCAAAGCACATATCGGGCATTGTGCAAACATGGCTAAAATATACCTTTCAACATTTGATGACTGACCTTAATGTTTCGAATATTAATGTTTAATTTTGGAAATCAGCACTAGAAAACACATGCTACTGATGCAGTGGTCGAATCTTTTGCCGAGTTTTACCCAACGACTGGTCGCATCTATACGTGCCTGCATAAAATAAGCTGTGCCTGCATAAAAATAAGCATTTTTCGTTTTTTTAGTTTAAATATATTAAAATTTACATTTTTGTAATAACTTATTTTTGTTTTTTTCTTTTAAATGGCACCAATTTATTTTTTAAGTTGCTGGTAGTTTTCTTTTGATCGAGTTTCTAAAACAAAATATTGCACTGCATAAAATTTGTTGTGAACCACTGTAAATTCCTTATTTGATTTTGTTAACAAAAAACAAAATCCTATGTAAAAAACTGTTGAGAATTATTCAATTTGTTCTAAATTATTCATTCATCTACTTGTTACAAAATACTTGTTGTAAAATAATTTTGTAAATATTTTTGTAAAATTGTCTTTACTCTTTAAACATTCACTGAAAACATAAGACCAGTAGTTTAGTATTCCTCTTAGATGTATTAATCTATTTTTACAATTATACTTTAGCGATCCTTTCTAAAAAACCTAAATATCAGACATACGAAAACAATCTTATATTTTTATTGTGTGAATAAAAGTTTAGAGACATTTCGAACTGGTGCAGTAATTTGCTGTAAAAAATCTGTTTTTGTGGCCCATTTTACAATGTTTAAAACATTATTTGCTGTTGTTCTCCTTTAATTATTTTACCAACTGTTTGCAACTTTTTTTTGTTGCTGTAGTGTTGGCTTCTTTTTGAAGACCTTTAGTTTTAATACATTGTAGTTTTCTGTTTGGTTTCTTTGGATTTTTCTTTTAGCAATTTTTGTATTCTATTAATGTATAGCTGGTAATACCATTAGCGAAATCATACTAAAGAGTGTTGGTGGCTAAAGCCAAAAAAAGGAAGTAAGAAAGAAAAACTTGCTTACAAAATGGTTGTTTGAGCAGCAGTTTTAGCTAAAGGGTGATTTTTTCTGATGTACAAATACCGAATACTAGTTTGATAATTCTTAAATGTGTTGTTAATTATTCAGCCTAATTATGAGTGTCGTTTTCTTTTTAATAATAGATTAATTTTATCTTTAACCTATTACGAAAAAGTCGTTGTCGTAAAAAGAAAACGACACTCATAATAAGGCTGAATAATTTAATGTAACTTTAAATAACGAGCACAAGAGTTATCTAAGAGTTATATTGACCGTCTAACTCTTGGATAACTCTTTTGCACTTTATTTAAATTTGCATTAGACATAATGCTAACAATATCCTGATTATTAAGATGCTTATTGAAGTCCGTACTTTTAAGGTAGTCAGTACAGAAAAAACTCTTGTGGTCAAATCTGGCAACTCTTATGTCATTTATGTTCAGTTTGGTTTGCCATTTCATCATGAACAGGTTGACAAAAGAACAACGCTTGCAAATCGTGCAAATTTATTTCGAAAATAACGGTTCAGTTCGCGAAGTTTACCGCAAGCTCCGTCCATTTTATGGTCGACATAATCGTACATCAGAGCAATTAATTCGGTTAACCATGGATCGTTTTCGCACTACGTTTACTCTATGTGATAATACGCATCCGCAGAGACGTCAAACAGTGCGCACCGAAGAAACAATTGCCGCTGTAGAGCAAAGTGTTGAAGAGGACCCGAATTAATGGAGACCGGTATAGAGCCATGATAACCGACTATTTTGTTCCCGAATTGGATGGCATGAATGCGGATGAGTTGTGGTTCCAACAAGACGGCGCTACATGCCACACAGCGCACGCCACAATCGACTTATTGAAGGAAACATTCGATGAGCGCATAATTTCGCGGAATGGACCTGTCAATTGGCCACCAAGATCGTGTGATTTGACACCATTGGATTATTGTCTTTGGGGATATGTGAAGTCGCTCGTCTACGCCAACAAACCAGAAACGTTAGGGGAATTGGAAGCCAACATTCGTGGCGTTATTGCCGACATACGGCCCCATATGCTTGAAAATTGGACCTGTAGAATTGGCTT
Source organism: Bellardia pandia (assembly GCA_916048285.2). NCBI lineage: Eukaryota > Metazoa > Arthropoda > Insecta > Diptera > Calliphoridae > Bellardia > Bellardia pandia. Next base: position 90,546,898 of record OU696531.1, on the reverse strand, counting down.
TATTCGAGCCAGCCGCGGCGGCCACATGCCAGAAATCATATTTAAACATTAATGGCATAAAATTATCCTTCCAATAAAGCCAAATTGATGGTCATTAAGACGATTTTCTTGTGTTTTATTTCAATTCGAAGTTCTATACCTCTCAAAAAAACACATACAAGCAACTCTTTCAAAGTAAATTGCAAACTTTGCAAGGACATTTTATTAATTTTCATGAATGAACAGGTTCTATAAAAAACAAAACACCCGTTATGTAGCTGTTCACAACAACTACTGACACACAAACTTGTAGGCAAGTTGTTGCAATAGCAAGATTATCGCGCTTAAACGCACAAAGTAACCACTAAACACCAGTGCAAGTTTGCAATTTTTTAACACTCTTATACTCGCACACACACGTAATGCTTCCACACTTTATACTACCCCTGCAAATAATATTGGTCTACGTGATCCATTTTAGATGAAATGGACTACTTACAACATGGTCCAATGTAATGCAGGCATGGACCATGTCATAGTTAAGCAAGAGTTTGTAGTTAAACGACATGGTTTTGTGTTAACACGATTGTATATTGAGTTGTTGTTGTTTAAAACTAACCCTCTGGAGTACTCCATGGAGTAGTTTTGGGACTACTCAGATGGTCCAATCCTAGGACATCGCAATGTTAAATCGACCACCTTTTTTCCATATATTTGGAGTAGTTTTTTAGTACTCCTACTCCTCTTTGGTCTAATCTTTACATGCATGTATGTATGTATGTATGTATGTACTAGTCGCGTTATTTGCAGGGTACTATCACTATCACTAGTGCTAGTTTTTATTTCCTTTTCCTTTTTTTTTTTTTTGTGTATTTTCAGCTCAACTCTTTGTATTCTTTTTGTGTTTTTATAGTTCATTTTTTGGAATGAAATCATATAAATGAACTTAGTGGTTTTTATAATATCCAAAAGCAAGCCAACACATTTTCATAATTAACAACATATTTTTATTTATTCATATTACATCTGTATACTTTTTACATACATATCTATTCGTAGGTATGATTTTCGTTGTAAATATTTCTGTTATGGAATAATATTTAGTGTTGGAATCATTAGATGGAATTAAATAATGTTGGCTAATTATGCAAACGTATTACATTAAGTTGGATAAAAATTTACCGAATTGATAGAGGATAGCAGCTGATGATTATATTAGATTAGTTCTGTACCTATGTTTTACATTAGATTACATTCTATTACATTTTTCTGTTCTTTCACAAATAGTCGAATACTCATTGTGTTCCTGTATATTTTTTAGGTATTCTAATTACAGGTCTTGATATATTGTAGTACATTGTTTAAAGTATTTCTTATATGTTAAAGCCTAAATAAAATTTTTGGTACAAGTGTATGGTATTTCAACAACAAATTTGATTTCCTACGGACCCATGCTGGAATAACATGAATGTTTCAACTTTGTACATTGCTGACATGTCAGTAGTCAAATCTTTGTTTAGTGATACATGAATACAATTTCACTCAAAATATCACAATGGAAACGCTGGATTTGTTAAAGCTATATTTCTTAAAATTCGTGATATTTTCTAAAACTACTATTAATAACATTATTGTGAAACTATCCGCACTTGGGCTTCTGAATATCCAAGAGCAATTATTGAGAAATCTTTGCATGCTCAACATGTCACTGGCACTGAAAATTCCATTACGGTTCAAGCTGTCGAGAGAAGTTACTGATAAATGCTTTCAACAACGGTGTTACAAGTCACACAACCGCCAAAACAATGAGTTTATTGCAACTAAAATTTCCCTATAGCATCATTTTATGCGTTAGTGGTCGCTTACAAAATGAGTTTAAGACCAATGGTTATTTAAAACATGGAGTCTAGCACAGGCAATCGAATCAATTGCAACCTTAAAACTCAAAATGTGATGGAAAATTTTAATAAATGTATCGACATCTGTATGAATGGTCATGCTAGACACCTGTCAATATAATAACAATTTTCTATATTTTATAAAAAATTTGTTGTGAAAAACAAAGTTCTCATTGAAACTCCTATTTCAAGTTCTATATGAAATGTTGCTACAAGTATGTAAAAGCGTCTATTTGAGAGATTCTGAAAAACAATACTGTAAAATAAATATTTCCAAAATTTTCATACTGTATTTAAAATTTATTTCATACAGTCAGACTCTTTCCATTGGTGTATACATTATAATCTGAACTCCTAACGTATGCGTTAGAATGTTAGGGAAAGGGAAAGAGAAAGTATCAGTTTCTTTAGTATTCAATGAGGTATATATATTGTCATTCCGTTTGTAAAAAATTGCAATATAGGTTGTAGAACAAAAGGTATATACTCGTATATATTGGATTCTTGTAAGATTCTATGACGTTCTAGCACTGTCCGCCCGTCTTCTCTTTATTTAAAGGCACGTTAGAGCTTCGAAAAAAAAGACTTGGAATAATAAAGTGTTTCCCAAGCGTTATTTGTTTAACCGAAATGTTTTGTACTGGAAATGGGGAAAATCGGTTCAGTAGTATTCGAGTTAGAGACCAAAGCTTTGGATATTTTTATGTTATTTTCATCTAAAATTTTGCACACTTTATTTGTATTATAGAACTATAAGTCCTGTTGAAAATAGTAAGAATCGGTCCACAATTTCTCATAGCCCCCATATTAATGTCTTCCCGGAATATGGATCTATTGTACAAATATCACACTACTGATATATAGGTGGGTGGGTATATAATATTCGTAACAGCCAAGTACAAAATCTAGCTTTTTATACCCTACACCACCATAATTAGTCGAAATTCCATATAAGACCCTCTCCGTAATTCACTTTAAGCTCCATCAATCGTTTAAAAGTATTTATATCGAGATAAAGTTTAACACATATAATACTTATATTCACAGACATCATGACTCTAATAAACGCCCATTTCTGAAAAACTGATATTGTAAATCTACTGATGAACCAAATGTCAGTGATATTCATACTTATCATTAATATATCGATATAGTGATCCATTTACTGTAAACCTGAAATTGAATTCAATGTAAAAATTGTTAAATCTTCTACTACTGACATGTCAATAGGTAAACTGTCAAAACATAAAATCACAAAAATGTATAAAATTGTCAAACAAAAAGTTTGACAAGAAATTTTAAGTTGTGGTATGAATGAATATCCTCTTCAATTTTTACTTTGAATATTTATATTGGGTGTCTTTGGGCAGGGTATTATATGGTTGGGCTTGACCGACTATACTTCCTTACTTGTTTTAATTGCGAGTGACCTGAAAAGGGCATAGGCATCACTCTTTACCACCTAGAATAAGTTCAAACTCGAGCAATCACTTGAGCAAATAGTGAAATAAGAACAAGGTATTCAATGCAGAAATATTAAAAGACTGCTTTCAAATAACACCTTCATCATGAGGAGACTAACTGCCGTATTAACAAAAAATAAAGTAGGCTTGAAGTGTGCTTTTAGACAAAATTTTCATACAAAATTTTCTTAAAGTACATTTGAAGTCTACTTTAATTTTTTATGAATAAGCGCATTTGGTTTTACATAAATATGCAGCCGTAAGGGCATTTGCAGATATGTTACAGCTTTCAAATAACCTCCGAACAATATTTTCATGAATAGACTAAGGTTCTACTGTTAGAAGAACAAAACTACTTCACGTTGCCACAATAGTTTCTTTAGAGAGGTCAACTGTGGAGTCACACTGTTGGCGGCTTCACCGAGGCCGATGTCAAACAGGACGTATATATATATATATATACATATACGTGGAAATCATACAGAGGTATTGCAGAAACCAGTTGATCTCAGCTCGTATATGACAGCCTTAAACGACATTCTGTCAGTTGTTAACAGTTCCAAGATATAATGATACTGTATTAAAGCTGCACAGTGAGATTGCTTGAAAAAAATCGTAGGAAAACTGAATCTTTGAATTGAAGCGGTTGTTGAATTATGTACGAACAATTCGTACAGAATAAGATAGTCATTCAGAACACGACATCTCCTAGCAAACAGGACGAGATTCAGTATGTCAGGGTCGATCGCCTTTGTAGATTTAAGAACATAAACAAATGTGGAGAGATTTCAATTACCGCCTGGCCCACGATGTCGAACGATAACGTTCGCTTAGATAAGACTTAAGGCACAAACTTGATTGTGGAATAAATAAACTTGATTGAGTAAAAAAAATAGATACGATTAAAAGTTTGTGTCTTAAGTCTTATCTTAGCGAACGTTATCGTTCGACATTTTGGGCCAGGGGGTTAATTTTACTTTGTTATGAAGCATATAGGAATATAAGGAAATTGTGTTTATTTCACTATGTTGTCTAACAGGGTGGTTACAAATGTCATTCTCTAAAAGACTATCTCCTTTATGATTTGTTCGTACATCATTTCTAAGTTAGATATTTATTATCATGTGTTTCCGATGGACCATACTGTGCAACGATATCACATACAGAGAAGTTTCTGCTGCTGGCAAAAATGAGATCAGAATGGAGCAACTTATCGCTAGCATGTAGTTAGGGTTCTAATAACACCACTCCCACTTATTAACCTATGCAGCATACCCTACTTCACTATGTCCAGTGGATTTGTAGTTTTATCCTCTCGAAGTAGCACAATAGTTTGGACTGAATGTCTGTGCAAAACTGTCAGATTAAATATTAGTGCAATTCACAATCTTGTGCAAATGGTATTGCATCATTGCATTTGCCAACAGGTTTAGAATATTGTTGCTCTACACTAACAAAACACACAGCAAGAGAAAAAAATATGGTAAACCGTTTTGCAAATGCAATGAAGCAATACCAGAGATGGGCATATTGCACTATATTTTTAGTGCACTAAACATTAATTTCACTAATAAATGGTTAATGGTAGTGAAATTTTAATAGCAATACCATTTGCTCAAAATTATGAATTGCGTTATTGTAATATTGTTAATGCATTTACAGCAGCAATGTAAGTTTAATGATAAATTTTGAAAGCAATTGCGATTTATTGGCACGATCATACAGATATATTGTGTAGCCATTATTTATTAGATATGCAAACTTTTGGCGGGCAATTAATTGAATTATTTTGTCTACACTTTATTACTAGTTTAAATTTAAGAACTCTCTTAATAATGTAGCTGCATATTCAATTTTTAACTATAAATTTTAATTAATTCTGCATGGTTAAACATTTATACAGCTTCCAATGTAGCATATGTAAGCATAAATACATGCATAATAATAATGTTATCCTTAAGAGCAAATATTGTCGTACTCACGCACTCATGAAAACAAACAAAATGACGAAATCCGTACACAAGTATGACGATTATAATGTTGTGACATACAAAAAAAAAAGAAAAAAAACCAACGTACAAACAAGCAAAAGAAGTTAATGGAAAAATGTTGAAACCTTTAATTGAAATGCATTTAAAGTGAATCGTGCTTTTTATGCAAACGCTACAACATTTTCCCTAGCGGCTTTTGTATATGAAAAGAAGATAAAAAAAAAATTAAACACAGAAAATAGGTATAACACTACAAAACCGGGTGGGTGCGAACTATATGGTTTATTACATTTTCTAAACAGAGTTACTCTAAATTCTTCAAGAATAACAAACTATTTTGAATGTTTGTACTTCAAATGTATCAGTAAGATTTCTCCAATATAATTCGACAGGATGCCTTTCTCACACTGATGTTGGTTGCTTTCTAGCATCCGCAGCACTTTCACTTAGAATTGCATAATACTGCAGTGATTGCCTTCTTTTTATTTCACTTACAATTGATCATTAATAAAAGACTTTTTTGAATTGCCTTCTTCGAAAATAAACTGAATGTTTAGTTTCTTTCAATGGCACAAGTATCACTTTTTACCCTGTATTTACTTTAATATAATAAGACATCGTTAAAATTTACGTGCATTTTTAAAAAGCTTTTATCCTGCATAGACATGTTTTTCAACATGTTGTTATTCTAATATGCTGAAAGCTACAAATATAATTACAAGCACAAGTACATGAAAACATGAAAAATGTAAATAAAATTTAACTAAAAAAAAAAATACAGAAATATAAAAGAAACACTAAAAGCTTCTGAATTAATAAAATATAAGGTAAAAAAATATTATGTTTATTAAGAGACAAATTGTTAGACATAAAAACAGATAACTTACATATCAATTAGGAAATGTTTGTAATAAATTTGTTTGCCAAATAAATAGAAGTACCGTTCAAATTTAATGTTAAAATATTTTCAGATTTGTTTCACCACCTCCTAGTTTTCAGTATATTTTAATATTATGCGCCAAATGCCTGTAAAATATCTTCTTAGGAAAGTAGAGTTCAGTTTGCTCGCATTGCAAAGGGTTTGAGTTAATGTTGAAAGGCATCAAAAGTCTTGCTCCCATGTCCTGTTTAACCCTTAAGCAAACACCAAATTGTGTGCACATAAGCGAACCCCAGGGCCTAGCAGGAACTTTTTATAATTTGTATGGCTTTAAATTAAAAATCTTCAATTTCTAACTCGTTTCCAATATCAGAAGCATTGTCTTCATTTCCATCAACCTCATTCTGAATTTCGTTTTCTATATCATTGGCAATTGCCTCTGCCAATCTGTCATAGTTAGGGTGAGATTTTGCAACTGTTTCAAAGATTTTTTCTAATTTAGTATTCATTGTAACACTATTAACACTTGTTAACTGCCAACACAACAATAAAAAAAAACTAATTTCTGAAACGTTCAAGCAGATTGATTCTGCTTTTTATCGGTTTAATCTCTTTCTCTTTTGTTAAGATTTTATTTGCTGCATTTTCTACATAATAGGGCCTGGCTGGGCCCTGGTGTTACAAACATGATGAGAGTAATTAACACGCCTAGAGATAATCAATTTTAAGTTTTTTTTTAATTTTTTCTCACAAAACATCTTTATTGAGGAATTCATAAAAAGTTAAGGGGCTCCGCCTAAGTTATCTAAGTAAAAAACTATAAAAATGTTCAAAAATGCCTGGTCAGGCCCTGGTGTTCGCTTAAGGGTTAAAATACACCAATATACTTTTCATTTGGTTAAAAATACATGACACAAAAATCTAACCGTATCTTCCAAAATAATTTCCGTATGTGTCGTTGCAATCATCACCACGTTAATGCTCATTCGAGGATTTCACTTTATGGTACTGTGTGGCATTGGACATGAACTGAAGGATGACGTGACAATAAGACTGCCTTCAATTAAAATGTCCAGCTCCATCATTATTTCCTTGGTCCATTATGTAAAAATTGTTACTGTAAATTGTAAAGTTGAATGATGTCTAAGTTTAATGCGAAGGAATTGCTATGAATATGCTTAGAGAGCTTAAATATCTTGCAGCTATTCTTGTAAAGAAATCGTATTTAATTAAAGTGAAATCGGATTTGTCTGTTTGAGTTAAGTTCTCGTTGCATAGTAAAGGAATTTAGAAAAATCAAGTAAGAAAGTATAGCCGGTCAAGGCCAACCATATAATACTTTACACCCAGTATATGTATAACAACAGATTTTCAGAAATGGTCTCTATATAAAGCATGATCCAATCGTTTTCCTCCTGAAGGCCTGAATCGAAGCGCCTTTGTCCGCATTAACTGTAGATTTTACATATTCCCACAGGAAAAAGTCTAAGGGTGTGATATCACACGATCTTGGTGGCCAATCGGCCGGCCCAAAACGTGAAATTATGTGCTCACTGAAGTGGTCTCTCATTAGATCTATCCAGATTGATGCGATATGTGATGTGTGTCGCCGAGATCACGAGCTTCAATTTCAGGCATAAAATAGTCGGTTATCATGGTCGCCTTTGACGGAATCGACTCTCCACGATCTTCGTGTACACTCTCAGCTACGGCCGATATATTTTCGTTACAGCGTGCTGGACGTGGTCTATTCGATCGAATATTATCCAATAATGAATGCTGGGTCTCAAAATGGGTGATGGTGTTGCAAATTGTATGCTCAGTAAGCCGATTATGTTGACCATAAGTTGTGCACGAAACACATTCCTCAAACAACGTGAATTTTCGTTGAACGATGTGTAAACGTTGTTTAGGCGTAAGTTTTGCCATTATGAAATGCCAAACAATAGTAAACAAAAATAACATGAAAGCATGCCACGACTCACACGTGATCTGTCAAAAAAAGCTATTGAAAAAAGTATCTCTCCTTGAATCACCCGCTATAAGCTGTGACCTATTTATTTATTTATTTATTTCTGAACATATAAATATTCTTTGTGTTAAAGGGATCTTATATGGCAGCTCTGGCTAATTATGGACGGACCTTGATAAAATTAGTTGTCATGATTTCTTTATATATGAAACTTACCAGCTGGCCCAAGATGTCGAACGACAACGTTCGCTTAGATAAGACTTAAGACACAAACTTTTTATCGTATCTATTTTTTACTCAATCAAGTTTATTTATTCCACAATCAAGTTTGTGTCTTAAGTCTTATGTAAGCGTTCGTCATCGTTGGCCAGGGGGTTATATTAAATTGTATTTGGATATTAACATTGTTAAGACATTTATGGTTGTTAAAGTGATTTTGATAAGTGGGTATTATATGGGAACTATGACTAATTATGGATCATCACAAAATTGGATCAAATGATTTTTGTTTGTTGAAAGCTCTTTATGAGAGTTGTGCTCTTTAAAGTGATTTTCGGGAGTCAATTATGGAACGATCTGCACAAAATTTGTTAAAGAAATTAGGCTTCATGTACAATTTATTTCTAGAGAAATTTGTTGGGATACGTGCATAAATCAAACATTAGGGATATTTATTACATGGACAGCCGGACGGACGTTAAATCAACTCAGAAAATGATTCTAAATCAATAGAAATATTTTAAGGTGTACTGTTCTTGGACGTTACAAACATCAGCACAAATCCAATATACCGTCCTCACTATGGTAGTGTAGGGTATAATAAAATAAATCTGTATTTTCTAAACAGTTAATGCAATAAAATCTTTCATGCCTAGAGAGAAAGTGTTGTCGAGTTAAAGTTTTGAATTTTGAGTTCACGGTCGGTACCACAAATCCCCAAACTGGGGCACCTTGGATATGTGAAAAATTGAAAACTATCCCAATTGTTCGTGTTTGAACCGATTTTAAAGACTATACTATATATGAAGTCTCCTATTCGGGTACTAAAAAAACTTAGTTGTATCCATTTATTATCTTTTTTAGTTTACAAGACATTTGCATATGAACATTATATTTTGAAATTTTATAGCTATTCTAGTGAGGTTTTTTGAGAGTAGCCGATTTAAATATTTTTCGTTTTTTTTAGTATTTTTTTTTTGTGGTCTAATAATAATTTTATACAACTAGTAAAAAAGAACTGTTTAAAAATCATTGCAGAATCAAAAGTTGTATTAAATTTAATTTAAATGCAGTTTGATTTTCGCTCAATTTTATAAAATAGATACTATAAAAAAGGACTTCTATTCTTTTTACAATATTTAAGAAATTTGCAAGAAGACTTATGACGTATTTAATTTTTTCAGAAAGCTAATTTTAAGGTAAATATGTTATGTGAATAAAATAAAAAAAAAAAAACTTTATTACCGAGGTGACCAGAGTCAGAGTATTTAGATAAAATCTCGAAAATTGTAAATAGTATATATAAAGAACCTGTAAATAAAGATGTTTTTAAAAACGAAAAAAAAAATTATTTATTATTTTCACAAATCGCATCGTCGTCATTCATAAACATTATTTATTTATTTTTATTATAATAACCGATTTTATATTATTCAAAAGTTTCTTAATTATTCTGTTGTTGTTGTTGTTGTTGTAACAAGAGTAATTGCTGAGTTGACAGCCCTTAGCCGAGTGATCTCGGGTCATTCCGGTGCGTAGAACCGGCTGTCGTGGGAATGTTAATTATTCTGTAAAGGGTTTCGGTATTTCAGGTATAGACAATGCTGACAAACATCTAAAATATACAATTTTTGTGACTTTTTTCGGGAATCTTGGGGAATATAGTGGGGCGATTTGTATGGAAGGAAAAAAATCTTAATGGGCGCATCACGTTTCTGATACTTGGGATTGTACTGAACAAAAAAGTCCACTAGACCGTATGTCTACCGTGAAAATCGAGCTATCCGATTTTGACTTGAAATTTTTTCTCAGACTTTATTTTTTTGGAAAATTTGCAAATGTTCTTGGGCTCATATTTCGTAAACTATTTGAAATTTTGAAATATTTTCAACGGTATATTAGTAGTATTATTTAGAAAAAACTTCGTTGTCATAGTGAAAAAGTCAAAAATATAGAAAATTTACCACTTTTTGTAACGTTTTTTTTTTTTTTTGACATTTTGGCCTATAACAGCCAAACCATTGCGATTTTTGGTCCAATACTAGGACAAAAATTGTAGCCAAGACAATAGCTGAGAACTCTCTAGTACTTCTCAAAAGCATTGGAATGCTCCTTCAGTCGGTTTTGGCCTTATGTAAGTGCAAATTTTTCGTGAAAATATTGACAAATTATCATTTTCAGTTGTTCATGCGCAAAATTATAAACATTTTCTATTTCTTATTTTTGCCACTTTTTTATCCAAAAATATAATGTTCTTTTTGTTTTGTTTAATATTTATTTTGATAATTAAGAGAAATTCTTTTAAAGTACAAAGTAATTGTATTGGTAGAGACAAGGTATGCATCAAGAAGAAATCAATTATTGTTTTAAACGAGTTCACATGTATTTGAAATCTATTTCTCAAATATGGTGAGTCAAATAGATGTTGTTTACAAGTAGATTTTGGACAACAATCATTGCTGATGACGGCCTTGACAGGGCAGAAAATGCGTTCCAATATGCCAATTGTCTAAAAATATTACTTTACAATGGTCTTCTTTGATTTATTAAATTAATAAGCTCAAGCCAAATAAAATTTTCTCTAATAATGGATTCAAGAAATTTTAACTTTTATATGAAAATTCGATTTCGAGGTAGAAATATTGTCGAAAATGTTTTGATATTGTCTTGGCCTCAAAAGATGAGCAGTTCTTTTGGCACAGAAACACATAACAAGCATCTTTAGAAACTTACAGTCTAATTCATAAAAACTTATCAAGGGTTTATAACGTAATAAGGCCTGACTGGTAAATGATCATATTGCATACTTTATACTGAAGGATGTTTTCCTTTTACGCATATGTATGAGTATTTATATAAATATAAAGCTGCATGTCAATATAATAGAATAAGAACGTTTTTGTTTAATATTCCCTGTTATGTTGGCATTGTTGTAGCTGTTTTCCCAAAGCTTTGATGCACTTGCACATTGCAAGTTTACTAAAAAGCTTAGATTTTTTATTGTAGTGCATGTGCTTAAGGGTGTTCCAGGAAAAGATAAAATTAAATTATTTTCCAAGTTAATTGCAAAATAAAACTTTCAAGATAATGCAGATTTGTCTAAAATAGAACTGAAGTTTCGTTTTGAATATACAATTTGAATTTATCGTTTTAAGGGACAGCCTTTAAACAACTCCAAATAACACACACACACACACACAACACAAAGCAATACAACAAGAATATGTATGTATGTGTGAGCTTATGTTTTAAAAGCAAAACAGGCAATTTTTCTATTTTTATTTTCCTTTAAATCTCAGGTGTAGTGCTCTATATGAATTTCATTAGAGAGTTTGTGAGTGAATGGCAGTATGCGTGTGTTTCAGAGTGAGTGAGTTTATTTGAATGCTTTTGGCATTGGAATAATTTAATATTTTCTTCTCTGTGCTGTCGTTTGTTTGAACGTTTGTGTGTGTGTGTGTGTCATGTTTTCTAACGATTATAATGCACTTTATTATATTTTGCCAAAGACATAATTAGATTTTTTAAATGTGAAGTCTTTTAAAAACCTTTCAGTTTTCTATTAAAGCAAATATGTAGTAGCATTAAAGCAAAGAGCAGCTGTATTTAAACTTTAATACAGGAGACGTTTAGTAGAGATAGAGTGCTTTAGTTTTAATTTACTTTATATCAAAAAAGGTTTTTCATCAACCAGCTTAAATAATAATATTTAACAAAAAATATTCCGGAAATCACTTAAATACGCATAAATCTCTTATAAGCATTAGCAACAAGTTGAAATTCGCCAGATATTCATACCCAATATTCATACCCAATTTTATGATGATCGGTACATATTTTTTCTTTGGGAGAAAATCCTTTTCACGATCTAGCTGACTTTGTTATACTTTATTTTCCTTACTCAAATGCCGAAGTCGAAAGAACGTTTAGTTTAATGATTTTTTTTAAACCCAAGATCAGAAACCGACTTTGTTTAAACTCAACCAACTCAGCCAAAAGTTTGTTGTTGCAATTACAAATTACCTTCAATTGTTCACTTAAAAATTAATTCAAATCATACTTAGAAAAGGTCTGAATATTATATTAAATCTGTTTTGTGCCCCGATGATGATGATTGTGAAACAGATGTATTTGAAAATTAAATTGCTTTTCTATAAAACTTTATATTTTGTTTTTTATGCATTGTTATTTTATTTTACTTTTTTGTTAACTCCTGGTAACTGAATTGATAATAAAATTAATTATTTATTTAAAAATTTTAACATGCTTTCTAATATTTAAAGTTTCTTGTTTTTTTTTACCCTTTGTTTTATTGCCAATTTTAATCTTTTTTTAGGTGTTATTTGCAAAGCAAAACAACACGATACCAAAATTTTTCTTAATTTTTTTTTTGGCGCTTTTTACCCTTTTTACCCGTTTTTACTATACACTTGACGCTTTTCTTTATTTCTAAAATGGCAACACTGTTATAAATACAAGCTATAGAGTTGCAATATAGGATAGGAAGGTTAGTGCACTAAGTGCACTTCCACTCGGAGACCCTGTGGTCCATTGTGGTTAAATATAATGCAATATAACTGTGATATTAATTTTTAAGTTGTGGTTTTAATTTATTTTTTTGTGTTAAATGTTCTTTGTTTTTTGTAAAATTTATCCGTATTTAATTTAATGTGAAAATTACTGTTAAATTTGTAAGTTTAAAACGAAAAAATATTTGGTGTATTTATGTTTTCTAATGTATTATAATTTTTAATTAAATAGACGTAACCCTGATGAAGTCGACAAATAATTGACGTTGGAAAATATGTAAAGAAAAGTTTTTTATTTACATTAAATAATATAGGCCCAATTAGCTGACTTGATATAATTCAAACATAAAATATTAAAACCAAAAAACAAACCACTTTTTTAATTTTTTTAAAAAATATAATAAATATTAAAAATTAAATTAAAGTGCGCTATAATAACTTTATATGTACAAATAATTTGTTATGTACGTTAATTTTTAATAAAAAATATTTATTTTATTTTTTTATTTTTTAGATTTTACAAATGGTCCAAAAAAGTACACCTTTTCTTGAATTTTAGTTGCTACAATTTGCAAATCTTATTTATCTCTGATTATCACTAATCAAATCCTTTTATCTAATAATGTCTCATTTAAATGGCAACTCTACTGTATTAACGAAAAATGTTAGTTCTTACGCAGTCATTGCTAAATTCAGTCGTTCTAAGCAGTCGTCCGTCTTTTAAAGCATATTATAGTGACAGTGTTTTAATAAATACAAAATTTATATTATGTATAATTAATAAAATTCTTCTGTATTTCAATAAAATATCTAATAAAAAGTGTAAAAATAAAGTTTTTATTAAAATTAATCAGTGAAAAGAAAATTCCTCAAAGTAGAATGAAGGCTTGCAATAATTCATGTGTTTTGTGTGTTTGTGTTGTTATTGTTTGCTTTTGCACATCAAAAAAGAAGAGTAAAATCTCTTAATAATAAAAGCAGAGCGCGAAATAAAAAATGAACTTCATTTACATAATGAAGTTGTAAGGTTTTGTCTCAAAGAGAAATGTTTTTGTTTGTGTTTTTGTTTTTAGTTGAATGCAATTGAGTAGTAGAGTTACCAATGATTATGATTGGTGTAAATAAAACGGTAAACGGTTCGGTCGGTTTAATAAAAAATAATGAATATATTGACATACATAAATCCATACGTATATATCGATTGTCTCATGCAGAAAGGCCCTAACTCGCATATTTGAAACTTTACAGGAGAAGGTAAAAACATAAGAGAAACTGTGATATTCAACATGTAAATTTTTTTGTACAACTGCTTATAAAAGCGTTATTTTTTACACTATTGCAATAAATTTTTGTAAGGAGGTGTATTTGCGTTAAATGCATTGGAATAATTTTAAAAAAATAGCGAGTTAGGGCCTTTCTACATAAGACCAACGATATAAACTTTATATTATAAAGTGTGTTTGTAAGGTGAGTTGCTGATTAAAAAGTTAAATGTTATTAATTTAATAAAATTACTTCTTATTATTTCTTGGTAAAATACCTATATTAAATTCTGTAGGACTTTTGCTTGGTAATACTTCGAAGCTTACATCTTCTTTTTTTATCGACTTTACTTTGAAGATTATAAAATCAGACGCCGATCATAACTAATATTCTACTAATAAAATAATATTCTGCATAATCAGAATGTAATTGATAAAAGTTATTGTATTACCAACACCGGAATTTCGGGAGCTATTGAAAAAATGTTACGAAATTGCACATGGAGCCCAGCTCTTTTTGTGATGATTTAAAATTTTTAGGCTTCGTAGGCCGAGTGTGTCCAGTATTTAGCACTTCAATGTCGGTCATTTCGGGTTTTACATTTAAAAAAATCGGTAATCGCTCATTATGAAATTTTTATAAAAATAACTTAACTTAACGACCCTCACTATAACGAATTCCTCGACTTAACGAATATTTGTAAATCCCCTACAACACTCCATAAGATTTAATACAAAATAAACCTCTCTATTACGAATACATTTGTCAATAGCCTCGTTATAACGAATTGCCATTCTCTGCAGACTAACGAAATAGAAAGAATTGTTTACCTCTATTTAACAAATTTTGTCAAGATTCAGAAATTTCTCAACAATAACCACATATTACCAGTTAAACAATTCGGCTTCAGAAGATCCCACTCTACTATTCATCAGGTAAAAAGAATTTGCAATGATATAAAATCTACTCGATGATGAAAAGGCTTTTGCCTCGGTGTGGCATAACGGTTTAGTATACAAACTCACTCAGTTTAATTTTCCATTATATTTGGTAAAACTAATTAGTAATTTTCTTAAAGACAGGTATTTTTGTGTTTCTGTTGGGAATTGTTTCTCGGATCTGATCAATATCTCTGCGGGGGTTCCGCAGGGATCAGTCCTTGGAACAATACTATACAATATCATTTGTGCTGACATGCCCTCAATTAGTCCGTGCAAATTCGCTGCTTATGCTGATGATTTGGCAATTTATTTCACTCATGAACTCAGGCAGAATATGCTGACCGAACTTCAATGTTCTTTGGACCGATTGGATGATTATTTTGTCAAATGGAAAATAAAAATTAATCCAGAGGAGACTCAAGTTATCTTTTTTACTAGAAAAAGAAAATCTTGTTATTTACCTAATTCAAATTTAATTCTCTTGGGCAGCAGTATTAATTGGTCAGATAATATTAGATATCTAGGTATCTACTTGGACTCAAAGTTAACTTTTAACTCTCATATAAGCCATGTTATTAAAAAGTTAATAAGTACAAGATTATATTATATCCATTCATAAATAGAAAGTCTCTTCTTAGTAACTCAAATAAAATTTTAATCGTGAAAACAATTTTTCAGGCAATAATCCTCTATGGATGTCCAATCTGGGGCAATTGTGCAAATAGCCCAAAATAAAATTCTATAAATGGCTCTTAAATTACCATGGCATTTCTCCACTATAAGACTACATGCCATCAGTAATACTAATACTGTTTCACAAGCTATCGAAATTCTCACCAACCGTTTTAGATTAAAATATACTTTTTCGGATAACCCTCTTATATCTGCATTATATTAATCTTAAGTATTAAAACTATTTTTCTTATTGTAATTATATTATTACTTTATTGTATTATTTTTTTGTTTTTTTGTATATTTGTTACTTGTTTTTCTTATTTCATTTTAAACTATTGTTATAAATCGTATAACTATACCTGGAGCTTCATAATATTATAATTATATTACAAACATATTATTCCTTTTTCAAAAAAGTTTAAAAATTATCATATCCTATTATCATAAATTATATATTATTTTCTATTGAAGGTTTTGTATTCCGCTTGTAAGTGCATTTAATGCATATTTTTAAATAATACATTGTTTATTCATTGTTGTGTGTCTTCTGAATCTACTAGCGCCAGTTGATAAAAGAAGTTCGTCGTGTTTGAATTGTATATTGAGTGTTTTGTGAAAGTGTTTTTTTTTTTAAATTGCGCACAATGGAAACAAACTGGTAATTAAATCATTTTTTGTTTAAAAAGTAATTAGAGAAACATCGTAGGTAAACAATAAATAAATGGAAACCGAGCTCAATGCTGTATTATGCCGCCACGGTCCATTTTCCTAGTGCTTCCTTTTAAAAGGACTTAACGAAATTTTGAAGAACTTGAGAGAGCGATGGTGATAGCGACGACAATACTGCATTATCGGAT
Source organism: Bellardia pandia (assembly GCA_916048285.2). Classification (NCBI taxonomy): domain Eukaryota; kingdom Metazoa; phylum Arthropoda; class Insecta; order Diptera; family Calliphoridae; genus Bellardia; species Bellardia pandia. The sequence goes on along the minus strand of OU696531.1, from coordinate 90,530,231 downwards.
CTAATCAAGCACAAAAGGATTGCAGAGCCAAGGCCAAGTCATAAAAACAATTCAAGAAAGTGCCAGCAAGTGGATATTGTTCCAAGCCTGCCACAATGGGAGGTATTTTCAGAATGCTATCAAAATCCAGATCCAATGGAAATATTTTTCAAGTTATTTGATGATGGCATATTTAACTTGCTTGTTGAATACACAAACATGTATGCAGTTAGCCACAACCGCTCTGGTGATGTGACACAAGACGAAATGCGTTTCTTTGTTGGAGTTTTGCTATTAAGTGGGTATGTTCGAGTACCGAGACGGGAAATATATTGGGAAAATGCTAAAGACGTCAACAATGAGGTAATTTATGAAGCCATTTCTTATTGCCATAAGAAAGCCAACTTTGTTTAAGGAGTGCTTCTTGGCGTATCACACCCCAACTAAGAACATAAAGTTTATTATTTCTTTTTTATTTTATTAATTTTAACTATACAAATTATTTTGTTTTTAATATTGAATTGTTAATTTCGTTATTTTTGAATAAAAACAAAGTAGTATATTTAGCTACCGTCCTTTTAAAAGAACATCCGATTCCGGGAAAACTATAGTTTTTTAGAAAAAAATTTATTAAATAAAAAATGTTGAAATACCTATTAGGATTTAAGTTTAAAAATAAAAATTTAAGTTTTCAAAAAAAAAAAATTCCGGCGCTATCTGGACTAACTCATCCAAATCTGATCATCCAAAAATGATCAGAATACAGGTTGCAATTTGGAAGATATTTCGATAAAATTTAATATAATTTTTTTTCGGCCCAAATGCGGTTCATATGAAATTGGGTTGAAATTGGTGCGTTATTTCACCTAGCACCCATTCAAATGTCCTTCCAAAAAAAGGTTCTAACGGTCATAGATGTTTGATTTATTCACATCTACAAAAAAATTTCACCACAAATAATTACAACTAATTACAACTAAATATTTTGTGAAGATCGGTCCCTCATTGACCATAGTTCCTATATAAAGCCCGCTTCTGAAAATCACTCTAAAAAGCATAATTATTTAAAAAATGTTGGTATCAAAATAATATTCATCACATGTATATTTTATGTATAAATCAGACATTCGCCGCAATTTTATGATGATCATTATTAGTTCATAATAAGTCATAACTCCCACTAACGAAAATCTATTTGACGACCATAAATTTGTCAAAAATGTTGGCATCTAATTAAAATCGAAAATCGCTTTAAAATACAAAAATCTTTGATAATTTTTACTTAGGCTTGAGTTCATTAAATTTAATTTTCATTAAATTATTATTTTTACTAAACGTAGGAATTGTTTTTTTCAATATGAAATCTTATTGAAATTTTATTGATATAATTTTTCTTGGCTGAGCTGGGGATCGAACCTGGGTTGAATTTACATGTTTCAAGAATCACCATCATCTTTCATCAGAATTATTTGAGTTCTAACCTCTGCACCACTGCGGTGCCTGCTAGCCAACAGTCAAATAGCAATCTTTAACCAGTGGTACTGGTGGTTCGAAATTTGCTGTAATTATCATTTTTCAATTTATTTACATGTTTGCATTTGTACTTTAAGTGGTACACATGAAAAATGTCGACGAAAGTGGACAAAAAACATAATAAAAACAAATGTATTTAGGTTTTCAAGACAATGTCTTGACAGAAAGAATACGAAAAAACTGAAGAAAAAGGGAAAAGCAACATGGAAACAAATAGAAAAACAGTTCAACTAAAATAATAATTGTTCTTAAAACAAAAATCTTTAAAAAGTCCTTATATCGAGATACAATTTAACATTATAAATATTATATGCGCAGAAGTTATGCCACTAAATTTTTGGATAATTAGTTCATAATAGGTCATAGCTTCCATATAGCGCCAATTTCTGGAAAACTGTTTTATACGTATACTGCTTGTAGGGTATTATATGGTCGAGCGTGAAATAACGAAGAAAATAATTGCTTTAAATGACACTACGTAGTGGCCAGTGTTATACTTTCGCCAACAAACACTGCGGAGATTAATTAATATATTGAAAGCATTGGAATTACTATACATTGTATTTCCTGCTAAATCTCCCTTTTTATGCATTATTTGCATTGGTTTTGTATTAAAAAATGTATTAAGCATTTAATAAACTTTTCATTTAAGTGACACATTAAACTCAGCATGGTATTTAAATTAACTTTCTCTTTACTTTACAGTCCTCTGCAATTCAAAAAAGAGTGAAATTACTGTATTAAAGATAAAAACGAGAACATAATGTTGAAGAAGATGAGGAAGATGATTACTTGGGCTTATATTTGTTTATTCCTTCAAGCAACAAAACAAACAATTTTACAAACACGCACAGAAATACACATACATATAATTATGTTTGTGTGGGAAATTCGTTGTGGGAGTTACTCCAATAAAAAGTAATGCCTGCTGAATATACATACATACGAGTATATAACTGTATGTATTTGTATGTACATATGTGTGTAATTGCAGCGAAAGTTTTCAATATAATTAGCTCGAGGGATAATAGTGGAACTACATGACAACTAACAAATATGACTACATGTGAAAATAAGTAAGAAAGAACACGACATAACACATAAGAGTATTTAAAGAAAAAATATACATATACATACATACATACAAACATATATAGGTAGGGTGTCCCTTTAAACAGGATTTCTATAGACATTTTATACAATGCGGACCAAAAATAATAATATTTAAAATGTCTGCCTTAAAATGAAATGAAATATTTCCACTATTTCTGTAATTTTTTTACATTCATGACTAGCTCATAATATCGGTCTTAAATAAATGATAACAGACGGAAAAGATTTTATACAGTGTCTGCCGGAAAAGATGAACAAGAAATTTTAGATACTAACAAAACGATATATATTTATGAGAGATAAAATTAATGAGGAAAAAAAATTCTTAAAATTAATCAAGAATATACTAATTCTAAGAGCAGATAAAGGTAACGCTACCGTATGAATAAAGAGGATTATGACATGCGACTCAACAATATTGTAGGAGATAGTACGGAATTTCAATTGATTAATAGAGATCCAACTCATATACTACAGAAGACTAATAACGATATAATAGAGCAGCAACTAAACTTAAAATTATAATAAATATATAAAAAAAAACTTAAAAAAATGTCTCCGCTGCGCCAAGATTATATGGAATACCAAAATTTCACAAACAAGAATTAACTTGAAGACTAATTTGTGCTTTTATAAATTCTCAGTGAACATTAAAAAAAAAATACTGAAAATTCAAAATATAGATAATCGGCCCTGTTCTGTAAACCGAATCCGAGTAAATTTCTCGTTTTAAAACGAGTTAACATTTTTTGGTGTTCTGTAAACCAAATTTACATAATTTTTCTCGTTTTGAAAATTATTTTAATAAATGACTACAAAAATAACAAAAAACCAAGTGCAATATAAAATATGAAGTCTTTTTAATTTATTTTATTAAAATTACATGCATTTTAATATATTTGAATTTTAAAAAAATATAAATATTTTAAAAGCACCCTAAAACTTCTACATATTTTTGCTTTAAGAGTGACAAAAAAAGTTTAATGAACAAAACACTTTTTTTTTATAGAGAATATAAAAGGCATTTGAATAAACAAAACTCTTGTAATAATAGTAAACATTATACATTAAATTTTTATGGCAAACACTTTATAACTAATTTAATTTTTAATTCAAAAAAACTTATTTAAAATAAAATAATTGCGTAAATCACAAGTATTTTGCAAAAACACAATTCATTTTTAACATGGCGATCACCATTTTTTCTTATTTTCGAAAAAGTATAGTCACCACTGTATGTGAATATGTAGCTGTCAAAGTTTGTCTAGTATAAACTCAGTATTTGTATATGTATTATAAAAAATTAATTTTAAAATATTTGCGATAAAAATAAAGACCAAATATATATCTGAAGGTTCATTACCTTAAATGTTCACCATTATTTAGCAATAAAATACAATAATAAAACTCAAGAATTGTATAACATATGTTTTTGCAAAATAAACTGGAAACAATTTTTTTTTGACTTTGACGTTTAACTAAAAATTCGAACCTAATTTCGAATCATATCAATACGAGTAATTTGCAGAACGAGTAATTTGCGATTTATTCGGTTTTTGAAATTTCTCGTGTTTAAAAACGAGTCGATTTATAGAACAGGGCCGAATGTCAAAGACTCACTACAACAGTAAAAAACCAACAGCAATTGAAAATCTGTAGTAAAGCCCTTATGACACTACATTTTTTGTTCATTGAATTGATATAGAATTGAAAGAAAGAAACAGAAAATGTTAAAAAAGCAAACTATAAAAAATGTAAACAAAAAAGCCTTTTAGTTTTTTTTTTATTAAATGTTGTCAACTTTTTGTTTATGAGAAACATAAAAACAAAACGAACAAAAAAACGGTTAATCGCCAAATTTGCCCATAAACCGCTGATTCAGCAACACTTTTAATATTTCAAGCTTGAAATGTCAATTTTAAGTTGAACAATTTTACATTTTTTTTTGACATAACTTAATTTTTTATCGATAACTATAGTAAAATGTTTGAAAGTTTGCCATTTATGTTAATACTGCTGAACTCTTTTCACTTGGTAAATTTTTCTATTACATTATATTTGTACTGTTCACCAAAATTTGAACAATGCATTAAAAATATAGTGTCATAAGGCCTTAAGAATTGGTAATTACATCAATTGTGAATGGTCAAAATTAGATAATATTTCAAAATATTTAAAATAAAATCACATTAGTGAATTATACTGTCTTTCAAACACTATATGAAATACTAATAAGATTTCCACTAAGATTGAATAGAAAACACAGAATGAGGATATATAAAGTGGCGCAAAAGTAATCCTCTTATCAGAAATTGATATACATTTTGCGAGGCCCCTAATGTCAGTTCTCTTTTGACATTTGTGTAGTAAACACATGCGAAATACACGTTAATCAACAATGTTCCGCTACACTGCCCCAGAACGCGGAATATTGCTGACTATTTATTTGACCAATAATCGGTCGGTGACATCAAAAAAACATCGGAAGTTTACTTTTGCGCCACCTTGTACTAGTCCTATAACTAATGTAGTTGCTGTATTTCTTATTATTATACGTTTAGGTGGAGGGTATTAAAGATTCGTCACAGCCGAATACATGACTTTAATTTGTTAATTGTGGAAATAACAAAATAGCATAAATTTAATTTTTTTTAGATTTTCAAAAAAAAAAAAATTAATTAAAAAAACAATGGCTCAAGGTGGCAAACTTTGATGAAAAAAAAAATAAAAGTGTCTCATAGAGTTTTTAATTGAACACTTTAAGACAGATGATATAAAGGAGATGTGAGATTAAAAATGGGCCAGTGGAACGTTTTGCGTTTAAGATCCTTATGTTAGTTTATCAAAGCCTACTGAAAGCCTGTGTGTCAAATTAAAAATCTGGAAGCTGTATTCAAATCTTTGATTGGTGAAAATCGCTTGATTTGCAAAGAGTATTAAAAAAGCATATAAATGAGTCAAATGTCAAATGCTAAACCACTTTTTTTCAATTGAGAATGTTTTTCTAAATAAGAAAACTAAACCAACTCCTAGCGTATGAGATACAAAAAAACACATACGGAAACGAACAAAAATAATAAACTGATAATATTATATTATCATACGCTAGGAGTTGGTTTAGTTTTCTTATTGAGAAAAAATATCTATTTTAGTTAACTCGTTTGATATTTTTTAATATGTATAAAATAGTAAATAGGTAAATGTTTTATTTTGAATGAAAAAATTTACGAAAAATATTTTTTTTTAAATATTGTCAACAAAAGTTATTTTTTACATGTTGATTATACGGAAGAAATAACCTGTGACGTCATGCGCAGAGAGAGGAAATTTTGTTTACATTCTTTGAGCAATCTTTATTATTTGATTTGTGGAAACAAAAGACCTTCTGCTTAAACAATTATTAAGATGTTAGAGATTTCTGCAAAATATATATTATTCGGTGTGGTCAGTATGTTCTTAGTTAATTGCGATGTTAACACAAAGTTTCTTCAAAAGTTTTTGTTATTTGACAGCCAACTTTACATTTTATAATTTCTTTAGTTTCTTTTCCTGCAAGGAACACCCTCATGCTCATTTCATTTTGAACAAATAGAAATGGAAAATCGAAAAAAAAAAATATATACCAACCAACATTTTCGCATTTCTCCAGCGCTACAAACAGTTATTGCAGTTGTACACATCCAAACCAAACAGAAAAACCCATAAGTCATCATAAGCCTGGATAAACGGTTGATGGTACGATTGGTGTTGTTTTAGTTTAGTTCGTTTGGTATGTATGGTTTGATGGAGTGAAATAAAATGAAATGTCCTCTGAGAATGCTTTGTCGCATTGTAAGATGAACACATACAAACATATACACATAAACACAAAATGTAAGATCAAATTAACACTTACACAACACGAGCATACATATAAAGAGTTTATCAATTAGTACTTGGTTTATCTACAAGGGGCATATTGATACTGTTTAATATTTTACTTGTTGACAAGCAGTAGTAGAAACTGGGAACATTGTTGCAATGAGTTCCATTTCGCTTGAAAAATTCGTCAACATAATCACCCTTTTGAGTCCTATATTCCTTAATAAAATTGTCGTCTTTGGGCTTCTGAATCCAAGAGCAATTGCTGAAAAGCTTTTTGATAAAATATTCGCCTACTGTATGCGTATGGAGGTGAACATAATTTTCCATTTCTAATTGTCAAACCTAACTCTTTGCAATAAAATACAATTTTGTATAAATTATTTTGTTTTGTAAAAAAGTTCTCGTTGAAAAACCATTTATGTTCTAACTGACTTATGAAAGTACGTGAAGAGAGATAAAAATATGTAAAATAGGGACGTTTTAAAATTTGCAATTGAAAACTCATTTCCAGTTTATCACTGACAAATTAAAATTTGCAAACAAATAACTTTTTATACAATTTTCTAAAGACTCAAAAAATCTAAATTATTTCATATCTTGCTGTCACAAACAAGGAGTTTACATGATCGAATATTGTTGAAATTTCCAAACCTCTCCCTAATATTTATCCTTCCACAAACATTTTTCTTTATCTCCCAAGCAACAAATGTAAAATCGAAACTGTGTAAGTGTAAAACATAAACAACAACAAACACTACAAAACAAAACGTAAAACTTGTCGAAGGACTGTTCTTCTTCAATCTAGCTATCTAGGGAAATCGCTATTGTCAATGTTTTTCAGTTAGAACAACAAAACTTTGTCATTTGAAATTAAGGTTAAATAATTTTCATACACTACAGCAAACTTTTCATTTCACCAACATTTCACACACACACACACACACTACAAAGAAAAACTACAGAAAAATGCTGAAAAGAAAATCTTATACTCATTTCAGTTTTATCATTAACCAAAAGCCCCAACCAATGAATGTCCTTGTTTAAGAATTTCAGTCAGTTTGGCTAGCAAGAGAAAATGTGAAAAGAAAAATTTAATCAATTTACGATTAAAAATTATGATTTCATTTTAATGCGAGCATCAGCACATATTTATACAAAAATAAAGTTAAAATTTTCATTTAAACTTTTGCAATTGCTACACAATCATATTAATGCAATGGCGAAAGAATGAATAATAAACTTTCATTTATTTTTTTGTGCATGTGTGTGTGTGTGTGTGTGTGCCTCTTTGTGCTGTAGCTAATGGTAATATAAAATTGTTAAACTGTTTGCAATTCCAGCAATATTCAATGAAGACATAATGATCATGTATTTTTCGGAAATTACACAGACAGTGTTAAAAAATAATAAGAACGACTTTTTCATTTTCGAATATGCAAAGGAGAAAAACAGAAAATCTATTAAATTCGTTAATTCTTACTGCTAAATTACTGATTACTTATGCTTAATATATACTGATAAACTTTCTATGAATCTACCTAATGCTCACAACCTAAATGCCTAAATTTTTTTCACAAATTTAAATTTGCTTCAAAAAACATAATTATAACAACATTAAACAATTTAAATTTAGAGTCGCCCGTTGTGGGGTCCTAAATGCGAAATTAGCTGATCAACCAACCAATTTCTAAATTTAGCTAGAAGTTTTGATATTTCTTTTAGTTAGGCTTGAGTTCATTAAATTTAATTTTTCATTAAATTATTTTTACTGAAGAAGGAATTGTTTTACAAATTGAAAATTTATTTTTTTTTTTATTTTTGATAATTTTTCTTGACTGGGATTCGAACCTGGGTTGTTGGTTGAATTTAGCTAGAAGTTCATGAAAAACATTTCTCAAAAACGCTGCTTTCCATAATACAGATGAATAATTTGGAGACTCTATTTCGGTGTGAGTCTTTTCTTGATGAATTGTCAAACAATCCATATATGCAAAACTGCAAAAATTGGGGTTTACAGATCTTAGCGTACAGTGAATACCATCTTATCTGTCGAATAGAACACAAACCATTCGTTTTATTAACACGTCTTAATATAAAATTAACGTTTGCTCTGGAGTCAGCTTGGGCGGCTGTTATTTTCTCTTTTTATTAACGACTTGCCTAAATTAATTAAATTCTCTAATATTTTAATGTATGCAGACGACGTAAACATTTTCTTGAGGTTTTGATTACTTACGTCTCCAAACCGACTTGGATTTTTTTTATGAATGGTGCAAGCTTAACTTGATGGAACTTAACTTAAGGAAATGTAAAGTAATGCGCTTTGCAAGGCACAATCAAATTTCAAAAAATTTTTTTCTGGGAAACCACCAAGTGGAAATGGTTCAAAATTTCCTAGACCTAGTCATTTTATTCGACCCTAAACTGAGCTTCGTTCCACATATTTCTACGATAATAAATAAAGCAAAATGTACACTACATGTACTTACATTACTCACAGCAATACAATTGAATCTGTGCCAAAACAATTCCTGATATTTTGCTTACGTGGACTCCATTTCAACCCATTTAATTTACCATCATATACTGCATAGACTTGCTCTTATTAAGCTTCCTACATTAAAAAGTCGTAGAACTATGCTGAATATATCATTTATCCTGAATGTTATTAATGGTGATATATGCTATGGTTTTCTAATCAATGAAATCTCTTTCAACATTCTGCAACGTTTATCCCGTAATTTTGCACCTCTATCTGTGAAATTTTGTAGAGCCAATTATGCTCACGCTGATCCCCTAAGAAGAATGTGTAATCAGTTTAACCAGCTGTCATAAAAAAATTAATAATTGTTTTCTTAGACTCATATTTTTTTTAAAGAAACACAATCTGCGAAGCTTTTTGGCTTGTCTGCACCCAGAGTCTTTTGGCGGGAATCGAACCCGCAACCCTCTGACTGATAGTCCGCCACACTATCGCCTAGTATATCGGGGCACATGTGTTTTATTCCCATATGTTAAATAATATTTTGAAAACTGTCTGTAAGGAATTCATTTTCATAGACAAATTAAGTAAATATATAATTATATATTATATATATCTTTGTAAAGAACAATTATTATTTTTATTTGAACTGAAAATGTATTCAGGTTTTCGAGACGAAGTCTTGGCATGAATACAAAAAAATGTAAAAGTTTTATAAAAAAAAATTTGTTTTTCATAATTTAAGACAGAAAATGTAAAAAGTACAATTTTCCTTCATTTGCCACTTTTTTAAGTTTCCTTGAATTTGCGAAAACATTTTATATTTTTAGCATTTTAGTTAAAACAGAAATAACATTTAACGAAATATTGAAAATAGTACTAAAAAAGTTCATTTTTAGTTTCTTTAAAATTGTAAAATTTAGAACGATGTAATTTTTCCTGATTTAAGAAAGCAAAAGTATAAAGTTAGAAATTTTACCTTATTTGACGAACTTTTAAAATAGTAGTAGAAAAGTACTTCTTAAAGTTGTTTAAAATTTAATTTTTTGTTCAAATTTTAGTAATAACATTAACAATATTCAATATTTAACGTCAAAATAGTAGGTACTAAAAAAGTAGTTTTTTAATTTTTTTTTTTTTTTGTAATCTTTGCCGCTACTAATTTTATTTACAATTTCGAATGATTATTAAACAAATTCCAAGTATTTTAACATTTAGAGAAGCTTTTTTTAATTTTTTTTTACAACTTAAGAGTCATAAGCTACCTTTTCATAGGCCGGGTCACATATAACTAAATGATACCTTAGTATAGAAAATCATCCGTAAATTTTCTGACTTGTAATAGGACTCACTTATCATAAGTAACATGTTTAAAAACGAGCAAATATTTGATAGATGTAAGCTCGCAGCATTTCCTTAAAGAACATAAATTATTTAAAAAGACAAGAAATCCATATCCACAAGTACTAAAACAATTTTCTGATGAGGATAAGGGGTATAATATTCGGTACAGCTGAATATATCACACTTACTTGTTTAATTTTAAACTGAACTGTTATGCATGTTTTAAAAAGTGACATTTATTAAAAAATAATAAAGAAAATTATCATACACATAAAAGTCAATTGGAAAAATTGTTAAAATGGGAGCTTGAAAGCAAACAAATGTTGCTTAAATAAAGTAAAATTAGATAAATTTCATGCAGCTTTAATAAATCAAATCTGGGGTCAAATTACCGCATTCGATATCGAGTAAAATTGATCGTAATTTTCTTATGGCATTCAATATCGAGCAAGAAATTTAGTACATTTTATCATAATTTCGATAACGAAATCATTTTTCGATACGTTAACTCATTCGATCACGAATGCGGTAATTTGCCCCCAGAAATATTTAAATAGCTTTTTTATACCTTAAAGCAATAGTTCATGGCGTATGATTAATATTATGACAAGTTGTTAGCGGAACGGATATTTAATACGAATAATACTCATGCGTGATATTACACATAACTGAAATATTAAACACATCATTGCAAAACTGAGTATGAGTGCAATATAAGTTAAGTTTTCCGGTTATAGTTTACAGACAAAATATCATCACAAAGGGTTTATAATTGCTGCAATCTTAAAGCTCAACTTTGTTTTAGCAAATTTCTACACAGTATAAGTATAACACTAAAAACCTTTTGCCTTTTAGCACTAAATCAATTTCCTATTGGGCTGAAACAAGTAACAATTTCAACACTAAATAACCATTCCCATATATTGTATATACACTCCATTGGTTTTGTATTATAATCTGAAATACATGCAGTCAAATACATTAATTTTTATCAAAAAACCAAGAACAAAAAAAAAAAAAAAGTGAAAGAAATAACTTTTATTTTAAAGTCAAAGCAAAATACACATGTATATGTATATAACAGATAACCACGACCGCAGAATTCCCCGGCAGCTATATATTCCTCACATTTCATATCTTCCTTTTAAAAACCACCACCAAAATGATGGTCGTATATTTAGTTTGTCTTTACGTTAGTAACACAACGAAGTAATGGTCATAGAACCAAAGAGTCTATATACTCTGGGTCCTTTTAAGATTCTCAGACGATCTAACTATGTCCGTCCGTCTGTCCGTCTTTTGAAGGCAAGGTAAAAAAGGTACAATACTTTATGACGTTTGCCCCCTAATAGGCGATTTGGTGGTATATAAGATTCGGCTTAGCTGAATGTAAACGCTTACTTGTTTTTTTTTGTTGAATTTTTGTCGTTGTGCTTTGTCAAGGAAATTGAAAGGAAATCTGTAACTAATATAAAATAGAATATAATTTTGTCGATGGCATAGAAATCATTTATATTTTAATATTCGTAAAGCATAATGTTGTTTGATGGTTTTTTCTGCTGATGCTGGTTTTATTGTATTAAAATTGGAGTAAAGCTGGGTTGGTAGTGTTATGAACGTTTACTTGTTTTTTGTCTTTTTATTATATTTTTGGTTACTCCCAGCGGGAATATAATTCATAGACAAATCTATTCACATGTGTATAGGATGTCGAAAAAAATTAAGTGGTTAAAAACATGCTACAGTGGTCTTAGATGAAGGAAATCAAAGTGAATTGTTTAAATTTCATACATTTAAGTAACAAATTCGAACGTAATAGTGTTTGATCAACTAAAAAAAAAACACTTTTGGTAAAATAATATGAGTTTTAGAAATTATTAGTTTAAAGTTATTAATTGTAATACTTTAAAATTTATAAAAAATTAAAAAATAACTGCTCATCTTGTGTGAACAAGAAATCAGCAAGCCAGGGTGCCCCGTTAGACTAGGCGATAGAGTGCCGGACTATCAGTCAAAGGGTTGCGGGTTCGATTCCCGCCAAATACTCTGGGTAGACGAGACAGACATATGTAAACTAGGCAGACATTTGGTAGAGAATCTAAGGCATCGCAATGAACCATATCGGTCTCTGGGTGAGGGTGTGCGGTGACTCACACCAGCCTTCCTACCTATCCTAACCTAACCAGCAAGCCAATTTCGTATACCCTGTTCTAAAGTGAAACGTATCCCATTCATTGAGATAGAGAGCAATCACTTCATTTTAAATAGTTTGGCCCTATTTACACGAAGCAATTCTTTAAGCTAAGCTGATAACCTTTTAGATATCGTTTGACGACAGAATCAGATACCAAGTGTTACTAAAGCGCTTTTTTTTAACCCAGTGGAGATATATTGAAAGCTTTGTCATGATTTCTGTAAATATAAATATTATATGTGTTAAACTTTATCTCGATGTAAATACTTTTAAAAGATTTATGGCAGTTAAAGTAAATTACGGTCTCTTATATGGGAGTTTCGACTAATTATGGACCGACCATTATAAAATTAGGTGTCATCATTTCTGTATATGTATATGAAACTTATTTGTGTAGAATAGTATTTGGATACCAACATTTTTAAGAGATTTATGGTCTTTAAAGTGATTTTCGGAAGTGGGCCTTATATGGCATTATGGACCGATCTGCACAAAACTGATTTGGCTTCATTTATCACTCATTTGTGGTGAAATTTATTTGGATACTTTCACAATTCACACATTTATAATCTTTAAACCCTAATTTCGGATGGACATTTGTATGGGGGCCAGGTGAAATAATGGACCGATTTCCACCAGTTTCAATCTCGTCCGTCCGTGAGCCGAAAAAATATCACTTACCAAATTTTATCAAAATATCTTCAAAATTGCGACCTGTACTCTGCGCACAAGCTTTACATGGACAGCCAGCCAGCCAGCCAGCCATACTGACGGACGGCTGGACGAACATCTTTAAATCGACTCAGAATCACTTTCTGTATACTTTAAGATGGGTTTTGGACCAATATTTCTTGGTGTTACAAACATCAGCACAAACCTAATATACCCTCCCCACTATGGTTGTGTAGGGTATAAATATAGAACGAACCATATAAAAAATTTACGAAAATGCAAACAAATGTTAAATAGCAAAATACAAAAAAAATCCCTCGTCATTAAAATATTTCATCTCAACCGACATATTCGTTATCAGTAGGTCACCAGAGAAACAGCAAAAAAAGCTTAAGCGCCAACAAACCGTTAGTTTTGCTGATTTTTTAAAACAAAATTCATTCTTTCCATGCATTGGATAAAACGAGATCTTTGTTCAAAATTTGGTTTAAACACGATATAATACAAAAAAAACCTTCTCCTGTAAATTTTAATTTCTGTCGCTTAAGCTATTTCCGCGTTTTAGGCATGACTGGATTATTCCAAGTCCTAAGAAAACCAGCTGTAATTGGCATAAAAAAATGCTACGCAGCTATGTGAAAAATGTGGAGTTAACTTATAGTTATGATGCGTGTTTCAAATGAAATGAATTAAATTTTGAAATGTAAGAAATAAATATACTTTGGAAACTAAAATTTATGTTCAGTGTTTTATTTTGTGCACTTCAATGTTTTTGTGAGCCCGGTGTTACAAAATTGTAACGTGCCCATAAACACTCTCTTTGCAATCTCTTAATTCTTTCAAAAGCTTCTAATTTGACGTACATAAACAAGGAAAAAATAAACTAGTTTTCCAATTTGAGAAAAAAAATTTAATTCGTGGCAAAAATGGTTAAGTCTATAGAATTGGTTTACTTACTTTAAATCAGGAGTGCCCAAGCCCTATACTCTTGGTGCTCTTTTGTATTTGTAAAAACTCTTAGCTATAGGCTGTGTGTTTTGTATACTCATTACAGCACTCAGCACTAGCAATACGAAATACGCAAACAATTTGCCTTATTTGTTTTGTGTTTGTCATACTTCACTCTGTATACGCAAGCGCAAAGCAACAACACTTTCGTTTGCTCTACTGGTAAACATTGGTGACTGCGATCGTCAATGTAGCTTTTGTTTTTGTTTAACGTATGATACCGTTTAGCAAAGTGTATTGTTTCTTTGTATGTATTGGCTTTTACAATAAAAAATACTGAATAAAACCCAGCTAGCATTTTTATGATTGAATTTACGGTAGTCATCTTACTTAATCATATTTGACTACTTTCGCTGATTAATAACTGAGTTTTCATACAATTAGTCAAAAGGAACAGACAAATATGTATATTCTTGATGATTAAAAACTGATCTATGCAAACAACAGCAATGACGGTCCCAATTTCATGTTTAGTTGTGTGTTTCTATTTGTTTTGTGGGTCAAGATTTTTTTGCTTCGTTTACCATTGTAACGGGACATCTTAAATAAATACAGATTTCATGAGTTGCAATTAAATTGAAAAGAGAAGTCTTGTTTTTTGAATAAAATAAAAACTATATGTACATTTGGAATAATTAATAAAAATAAATAAGTGAATAAATAAAGTGAGTTTAAAAAGGTACTGAAATAATGTCAGCCAAAAAAATAAGGCGCATAGCTAAAAGAGAAGCTGAAAATATTATGTCAAGTGATGTTAGAGTTCAACAAAATATGGAAGAGTAGATTATAGACTGTCCGGAATTTGGTTATAGTTTTGATGCACTGTTTGAAAGTGATGGGAATGAAAACGCCTTTGCCAGCAGTGATAGTGAAGAAGACTATATAATATTTGTGAATTATTGGGAAATAGGCAAGTGATTTTTCCATAAGTTTCGTTGCATTAAATGCACTGTTATGTCTAATTTAACATTAATTTAAAATAAAATAAATTTAAATATAATAAAAAATGTAAAATGTTTTTCATTTATAGCAAGATGTGCCTAAGAAATTGGTCAGAAATTATAGAAAATGTTATCATAAAATGATCGCAAATTATAGTCAGATGTGTATAAAAAATTAATCAAAAACAATACAAAATATGATTATAAAATGATTGCAAATTTAACTTAAAAATGATAACAAATATACATGGAAACTGCATAAAAGCAGATATCAGAAATGATTAGTCAGGAATAGTCATATGCAGGGTACCATTTTCTCCCGATGACAGAATCATTTTTGATTAGAAAATGTGTGCATATTCGATAGTTTTAATCATCTAGAATAATCAAATGTGATTATTTTTTGATCATTATTTTCACAAAATGCTAGATGGGAAATTAGTTTTTATTTTAATGTATTGGTGTTTGCTCTTTCATAAGCAGTTTTTGGGCACTCCTGCTTTAAATTCTCTTTCTTTTATGTTTGTGTTCATATTTATGAATACGCGCAACATATTTTAAATTCTTAACTACTGTTGGCAAAAACAAAAGCAATTTTTGTTTGAAATCCAAAGCGAGGTTATGGTAGGTAAATACCATCTAGCTTAAGTACTTTAAGTGAAAGCAAACTTTACGCTTAAGATTTCCGTTCACAACAAACAATTTCATATACTCAAAAGTAAGCAGAATATTCAGCAACCCCATAACACTCACCCTCTTATACTCATATTGCTCGCTCTTCCCACACAATGCAAAAATAATAATATTTACCAGGAAGCAGTGCTGATGCCACCAATAGAGAACACTGTAAAAAGGATAGTAGATCAGAGCAGCTCTATAAAACATAACATCCGGTTAGCATATGAAATAAAACTTCTTTCGAAGGATACTAAAAGCTTTAAACATACATACTGTTATTATTATGTATATGAAAATGACTGATGACTTGATGGTTGGCTGACTCTTTTTTGGAAATGATTTCTGTTTTTTTTTGCGTATTTTGTTTTTGGGTATATGACGATGATGATAAAATCTAGCGCACATTGTGCTTAGCAGTTAAAGTAACATTTGTTGGTAAAGTTATCAGAAAACAAACCATGTGTAAGAAAATCAAAAACGATGCAAGGCAATGAATTGAAACCCATATACACCGTTAAATGCTTATACAAAGATAAACTGAATACTGTGGATGGGTGTAATATAAATATGATATATCGAAGATAACTATTCATTTGGTTTTAGAAATGAAAAGAAGGGAAATACACATACATATGTTGTATTGGGAAATATTCGTGGGGGGGTAAAGTTTTGTATTCGGGGGTTTATTTTTCAGATTTAAAGAAGTATATTAAAAGTAATGCAATCAATTGATATATAAAATAGGAAACCAAGGCAGACCATGTGAAACTTTTCTAAAATACTGCGCTTTAAAAACATATTGCAACCAACAGATTACTCAATCATTGCAGTTATTGGAGACTAACTATCAGTCTAACAAGAGGATTTGCTGGTTGACTTCATGTTGCAAGTAATCTGGCATCAAGCCTATGGGCGCCATGACTGTAAACATATTGTTACGAAGTAGTTGCTTTTCGTTTGTTTTTTTGATAGTTTGTTTTTGTGGGTTACATATGACACCAATGTTGCAATGCCATAGAAAGCAAACGCTGATTTGTATAATGGGAGTTGTTTTACATTCAGCAGCTTTGGAGGCGAATGAATGTTTTATTTTGGCGCAGTGTGCCTACATACGTAAGTTTCCTTTCAAGTATTTTTTTTCACTAAATCAAAAGAGTAAAAGAAATTGTCGCCTGTTATATTTTGCTCCTTTAGTACTTTCGTTAGCTCCAACATAACTCGCTGCCCTTGGTTCTGTGTAGGCTTTGCATTTTTAGCTTTTCTAAGATATGGCTGTATTTTCAATTGTGATATTCACATGTCAATTTTAAAACGTTTGGACATGGGCATGCCACCTCACAAATAGGAGCAAACTTGTCGTTACTTAACGTTTGTCATCGGCTTGCAATATTATCAAAGCGGAGTTTAGTAACAATCATGTGGTAAAGCTATGTGTCCACGATTGTCAGATATTACAACGTTGTCCGAAAAATGTTCAGAAAATGTCTAACAACCGTGTAAACTTAAAATGTTTGCCTTCCAACGTTGTAAGAAAAAGCATTTTCAGTACATTGGAAGACAAAAACATTTTCAGGCATCTAACAATCGTGTAAACACACAATTTTGTCATTGTCATTGTTTAAAGACAATTGTCAAACACTTTTTTTTGTCATATGTGCAAAGTTTATGCATCTGCCAATGGCAGCATTGTCATAGAAATTATTTCTAAATGCAACTCTGTATATACATAAATAATAAACAAACAAATGTGCATTGATAAAATTTGTGAAAAAAGTAGAAGAAAATTAAAGAATTAAATGAAAGTGTGCATTAGGACATAAGCAGATAAAATGGTTTCAATTGCTCTTTTTTGTTCCATGACAATATTTAAAAATTTTACACACACACAGAGCTGCAAAACGAATTTGACAATGCAACACAACAATCTGACAACCGTGTAAACTGACAATTTCGGTTGACAGATAAATTCAGGTTACTAAAAAAATTAAATGATACAGGATTCGCATATTTTTTTAATCTAACAGCAGGGTCAAACATGTTTAGTTTGGTCTATAATTTAACGTTTAAAGTTATAAAATTTTATTATCTAAATTAATGGCCGGTTAAGAATGTACTTCTTCCATTTAATGGTCAGTTTGGGCGTTTGGTCTGAGGCGGCTATCTTGAGACTAAAATTCGCACCAAATTTACATTTCGCACAATATTTACATAATTAATAATGTTAACTGGAGATTGCTTGCGATTCTCTTATTTCTCTTTATCTTCTACTCTGAGGAGGCACATTTTATTAAAATCTTCAGTACTTTAATCTTATGGTACTATTTCTGTTGGATTCAGTTCTTTCTATTTACTTGATTTCTAATTTCCAAAGAAATCACTTTTCTCCCCCATTCCTATCAAACACACATCATAAAGTTTAACGAATTGTAAAATAAATAAAAACTAAAACTGACTAGCATTCGCTGGTCTGGTCTGGCATGAATATAAGCAACACTAACACCTCCTTTAACGAAATGCAAAACTTTATTTTCATACCAAGTTTAAGTCACTAGGGGAAAAATCTACCGTCACCAACAAAGAAAAAAAGAAAAAAAGCATAAAGCTACAAGGGAAGCACGTTTATTTCCCTCTAGTTTATACAAGTTTGATGGTAGTAAAATTAAATCACAAATCAAAAATCAATTTCACATAGTAATATGTTTACTACGAAAAAAAAAACTGTATATGGCAAAATGAAATCAAATTTCCAATTGATGTACTTTAATAGTTAAAACCCCTCTGGAACGTCTATACAAACCATGGAGGAATTATTAAAAGATTTGAGATGATTGGTAGCAAAACACCACCCGCTTTCATTTCATTTGCCAAAGTATACAGGGAAGACGATTATGATTTTATCTTTCCCTTGAAAATGATGACCAGTGACTAGTAAAATAATTTCGTTTTTATGTTGTCAATTTGTATTGCACATGAAAGCTGTATGAGATGGTGGTGGTTTGACAGACAGTGTTACTTATGTCTGTTTATATTTCGGTAGCTAAAGTGGCTTTCAATCCTGAAATGTCAAATTTAATTTTGTAAAAAAATTCCTAGAAGCTGCAATTAAAATTGTTGAGATAAAACGAAATGAAAGCTTTAGTGTAATGTAAAGTATCTTGATAGTTTAAATTAAATCTTGATTTTAGGAAAACCATGAGTGAAATGTGTGAAAACTTGTTTGCTAAAAAATCCTAATATTTCATTACTTATAAACCTAATGTTGCAAAATCTTTAATAATTTGCTTGAATTTGTTTATTAGTGTTTAGAATTCAAAAAAATATTTCCAGTAATCTTTTTTTTTATTAGTATTTATATTTCTTCAATAGTCATTACATTTTATTCCACTTGTTTCTATTAATTTTACATATTTTTCGAAATTCCATTTCATTCGATTTGTTAGAATTATTGCTAATGATTTTGTTCTTACTTTTTTTCTAAATAGTTCTTAACAGTTACAGTTACAGCCATTACATTTCACGTTTATTGGCATGTAAACATTTGACTAAATGTGATTTGATTCCCATTTAGATGTAAAATACACTCAAGAATATATTTTAGTATAAAAGCACATACAACATTTTTCATAATTTTTACAAAACTCAATAACTTGTAAAATACCAGTTAACTTATGTTAAGTTATTGTAAGTTAAGCCAAGCTTATACCATATCTATACAGACATATCACATAATTTATTCCCAAAGAATTTTTAAATCTCGGTTTTTAACTTAAATATTGTAACGTTCTGTAACCAAAACAATAATCATATGATTTGTGTAATAAAACGTATAACAACAGCGAACAAAAAGAGCGCAAAGTCCCCGTTTACACATTCGAACATTTGGAAGAAAAACATCTGGAATTCTCTTTTGTTTTTTCATTCGCGATCACACTGTCGAACAATGTTGTCAGACACATTTCATTATTATTTGCTTTTATTACATTTCTCTTATTCGTGCTGTGTAATAATTTGTAGTAAATTCCAGCAAAGCTAAAGTGTTTTTATTCAGTTTTGTTTTCTGAAGACTCAATTTACGGAATCAATTCCACTTTCGATCGGAATTGAGTTCTATGACATGGCTGATAGTTTCACGTTTAATAAAGGTTTTTTTCTTTACTGAGATCTTTAAAGAAAGTTAATTTCTCTCAATAAAGGTTTTACATTTTTTTTGAGTGTAGGGCGTATTTCATAGTTATCTTTAGTTACACATACATATGTATGTATTGACTCTTTACAATGTTTATGTGAGTATACTCAGCTTTTCTATATCCCAACTTACCAAATAAACAAATTGAAAATTTTTAAAATAATGAATTGCTGTAATATAAAACAAATTGAAAACGATACTGCTTTTCAAAATATATATATTTTTTTAGATCATAATATGATTAATTTAGATCATAATATAGTTACTTTAGATCATAATATGATTATTTTAGATCATAATATGGTTACTTTAGATCATAATATGATTACTTTAGATCATAATATGATTACTTTGGATCATAATATGATTACTTTAAACTATAATATGATAACCTTGGGTCATAATTTGATCATGTATGACAATTTTATGATTATATTAGGTTATAATATGATGTTATAATGTCAAATAATGATTAACAAGAAAATAGTATGATGAAATATTACGATAATAATTAATCATAAGATGATATTTCATGGCACTTATATTCATCATAATATATTTTGACTACAATCATAAATCTTATCATAATATGTTGCTCTTAGATTATGTTTTTTCTTTGGTCGCATTAAGTTCAATGGTAAATGCATTTTTAAATACTCTGGTCAGGTGGTATGTATTTCAGTTTACTTCTATGTGCAGCTAAACTCAATTTCACAATCACTTATGGCAATATGACTTTTACGTTTGATTTGCTTTAAAATCTAAAACTTCACAATATAACTCAGTATAAATTTACAAAAAGCAAAACTCTTTTAGACGAATATACCGCATAGCTTCGATTATGATCATGACATTCATCTCTCGGAGAATGTCATTCAGATTTTCACTGACGCATCAAGATCGGATGTTCAATCTATGCGGATCTGCTGAATCTGAGACAGTTCCTTAACCTACCATATTAAAATTAAATAATTCAAGTTGAAATAATAGATGTAAAAGGGGATATCCCCATACAATTTATTTGTAGCTAAGCGAACAATAAATTCCTAGAGAATTTCAACATCACATTAAGAGAGACACAGGAACTATCTAGGTAATGGCCGAGCTGACGCACTAGCGAAAGCCGGTACTACCAGAAATTTTAGTGAATTCAGACAAAGTATTTTTCTTGACAGCTAAAGAAATGTTTTCCAACTAACTACAATAACATGTTTGTTTTTTATTATTTATAAATGTTTATTTATGTTTTGAATATTTTGTAATTATGAAAAAAAAAAAATTATTGAGATTGAAACATTGAGATTGAGACATTGTAATAAACTTTTTTCCTGTGTTTTTATTTTTAAATAATTATGTTATTAATATAAAATAAGAAATTTAATTTATTATTTTTTTATATTTTCTCGAACTCGGAAGGGTTTTTAATTTTTTGTCACATTCAATATGATCAGCCTGTTGTACGTGAGACTTTATGAAGTTGTCTTTAATTAACAAGCCTTGTCTACTGTTTTCTGCGAAAATATTTTAAAGGTCTTGCATGTGTTCCATAGTTTTTTGAGTCTGCTATGGATTTATTTTATTTTTCCGGCAATGAAAACTAATCCATTGCTTTAATAACTTTGGATCTGCCGGAAAGTTAAATAAACTGATTGTACACGGCTTTTTTCTATTATTGTTACAACAATTTTTCACTGCACACCACATTTTAGTTTTTAATTTACACAAACCACAATGCCCTCTGTCTACGTCACTCAATCAGCTGAGTGAGAGCAACAAAACTAACGGACATGCGCAATGCGTAATCTGTTTCTTTCATTCATGGCTAAGAGCATTGGCATTCCAGTAACATAGTTTTAACGAGTTAATTTAATTAAATAATTATTAATTTATTATTAAATAATGATTACATTTGCATTTATTGCTGCAACATATGCTTCAGGTTCGCCATGAAATTGTTCTTGGTTTGATAAGATTCTTAAGAAAGCTTGAGAATATTGCTGAAACAATTTTTGAGAAACTTTCCAAGTAATTGGCAGTATTGTGTTTGAGATCAATCAGTTTAGTTGTCAAATTATTACGAATTTTTAAGCAGCCCAATATGTTCCATTTCATACAGCTCTTACGTTAACTATGCCAACATTTTCCCCTTTTAACATTGTGCCTATTTTATAACATTGCCATTGTTTGATCACGTACGCAAGCAGTTGCTATTTTAGTGCCCACATTTTTCTTTTAAATCATAAACTGTCGATTTCACATTCATTGAAGATTGTAACGCGTGATTCCGGTGGCAAATTCCTCAATGTCATGCTGACATTTGATATTATACAAACTCACACAAACACTCTTATTTATACGTTGCATTTGCAAAAGGACAAAAAAAATGTGATGAAAATATTGTTGTCACATTGAAACGCAAGTACCCTCTAATGCTTTGCAGCAGAGTGAAGAGAACAGTCCTATTTGATTGAAAAAGAAAAATGAAAATAATAAGAAAAAACCAACAGCAGACAAGCGGTAACAATACTTAGCTGGGCTTGGCCAAGACAATTTGTAAACTTAAACTCTAACGGTACGTGATGAAATGCAACTGTGTCAGCTTGGGCTTGTTACTTGTGTTAGTTCTGTTCTATGCTGGCCTTACTTACAACTTACTTTTATGCAGTGGTTAATGTCATTCATTTTACTATTTTTTCATGTTTGCCACATTCAACTTTTAATACTGCAAAACACTTTAAATCAGGAGTGCCAAAAGTTGCTTCTGAAAGAGCAAACACCAATGCATTTAAATAAAAACTCATTTTTATTAAGTATTTTTTGTTGTAAAAGTCAATACATACATAGAAACAACACACTTTTTTAAACGGTATCATACGTTAAACAAAAACAAAATCTACATTGACGTTCGCAGTCACCAATGTTTACCAGTAGAGCATACGAAAGTGTTGTTGCTTTGCGCTTGCGTGCACAGAGTGAAGTATGACAAAAAACAAAAAAGGCAAAGTTGTTTGTGTATTTCGTATTGCTAGTGCTGAGTTCTGTAATGGGTATACAAAACACACAGCCTATAACTAAGAGTTTTTATATATACAAAAGAGCACCAAGAGTATAGGGCTTGGGCACTCCTGCTTTAAATACTGCCTGCCACCACCCGCAACTAACTATGTGCAACAACAACGACTTCATGCAAACACTTTTAAACTGCCTTCAGTGAAAAGTGACAGGCAGCCTATTGTTGTAAAAGTAAAAAGATATATATATCGTGGATCATATTGTGTACAAGTTTTTCTTGTTCTTTGCTTAAAAAGGAAAAAGTTTTCTATATTTTTTATATATATGTTTTTGGGCATATAAAGGACTTGTTATTGTAGTCCTAGTAATGCAATCACTAGTCTTACTACTCTTTATCACTTGTTCGTTCTTTCGTTTCTTCATACTCTGTGCTGATGTGAATTGTACGTGTTTGTTTGACCAAGTTTAAGTCATTGGAGGTGTAAATTGAAGAAACTATAAACAAAGGCATTTTTCAACACAAAAAGAGAGAACGTAAAAAAAACTGAAAAATGGAGCCATCTAGTGGTGTAAAAAGATGTTGGAAAAACCTTTCATTGGTAAGCTTGGAAATGAAGCAAAGTATGATGATGAAAGTTTTTTTTTTAGCCATTCCCTAGAAGTTTTGCAATATCATCTTGAAGTTATAGATGTCTCAATGGTAATAGGAACAGTGGAAAAGAAGTTCATGTTGAGTCCTAATAAGTTGGGAAATTTTGTTTGAGCTGATGTTTGATATCCATATTGCAGTTCAACTGTAATGAAAAAAGCCCCTCGTATGCTGTAGACAAATATTGTGTTGGCTGCTGTTAAAGTCTTAAATCTGTTGAAGATTTACAGTGTACTCAGTTGCAGTGGATAGAACCTTCTCCGAAAAGACTGCATTTAAAGCAAAATAGAAATTGCTGTAGTACATTCTTAATTTGGCTACGATCATTAGCATTCCAAAAAACATCGTTTTAGTGACTTAATTTCTTAATGAGCCGTATTTGCATTAGCATATTTTGATTCTTAATTCTTCTACAAGAAACTATTCATGGTTCGAATGAGATTCTTTCTAGAGCTGTGAGAGTTTTTTTTTTGATATGTAAGAGCATCGACTTATTACCATTGCTTCCCTCATTAATACAGATAAAGATACATTTTATTATAACTTGTATCTACAACTTGTATATACCTACAGTTTTTCAAATCTCAAAACCATAATTTAGAGAAGAACAGAGTAGTGTGTTGTCCTTGGCGGAAGAGGTTCACAAATACACAATTAAAACCTATTTCAAACCAACTTTATCAAATCATCGATTTCAAATGTTGCAATAGTACTCTGAATTAATTATTTTACCCTTTTGCAGATAGTCAATCAATAAAATACCTTTGAAGTCCCAAAACACCGTTGCCATAACCTTACCAGCCGATTATATTGTTTTTGCCTTCTTTGGGGCACTTTTTCCAGCTTCAGTACATTGCTTATAATGTTCTTTTATCTTTGGAGTATAGTGGTGGATCCATGTCTCATCCACAGTTATAAAACGACACTTAAAATGCATTTTATTTTTCTTAAAACGATCCAAACAAGCTTGAGAAATTTTCATTCTTAAGCGTTTTTGGACGACTCTTAACAAATGCGTCAACCATCTTGCAGACAACTTTTTCATCTGTAGTTCTTCATGCAAAATTAAATAGGCTCGATCATTTGAGATGCCCATGATATTAGCTAGTTCACGAACTTTTATTCGTCGATAATTGAACGTCCACTACGTGGTTCATCCTCAAGGCTTGTACGACAGCGTTTAAATTCAGCAACCCAATTTGTTACTGTTGCATATGAAGGAGCACTTTCACCATATCATTATGAATTTCTTGTCCCGATAAACCTTTTTTATTTAAATATTTACTGACACCACAAATTTCTATTTTTTCCATTGTAAAAAAATCCAAGTTGCATCTTTTTGGAATACCTGTTTCTATATGAAGGAGTTGGCAGATCGAAAAGAAATTTAACATGTGTTCATGGCACAGTTGGAGGTTTTCAAAACTTTTTTCTATTTATACTGTGTTTTCTGTTCTAGGCTAAGAAGTTGCCGAGCCGCCCTCGTATGTGACATGCCTGATATAAAGAAATATTTTTAAAGCCAAATTGAACTCTTAAAAAAAATGATATATGAATTATTTGTTTTATTTGTTCTGGGCATAATTCGTTGTGATGTTGATTCGGAGTTCCTGCTTATTCAACCAAACTTCAAAGTTCCTGTTAGACCAACCCGCAATTTTGAACTCTTAGCATTAAAACGCTACCGTTCTGTAGATGCTAATAATGATTCTTTTCGTTGTGCATGTGTTAACTTTAAAAAATGATATCACCTTATGGACATATCTGAGAGTAATGACGTACTGAAGAGAATTATTACTTTATCCCTAAATGTTGTCATTTATATTTAGTCAGTAAGGATGTAAAATCTATTGACCTAAATAAATAAATGACTGCCTAAAGACCAAAATTTAATGCGAAGCTATGAGAAAAAAGTAAAATGAAATAAATTAAGCTTTCAGAATTGTTTACAGTTTACATATTTGTAGAAATGCAGAGTTAGAAATATAAGCCAGAAACACAATACACGAAAAAGGTATCGGAAATGAAAATTATTTTAATATTAAAGATCCTCCTTAATTTTAAGCAACAAGATTCTTGATTTGCAGAATTACTGCTAATATGACTTAATAAAATGTCTCTGTCTGTAAATATTACAAACTATTACTTTTGTGTCCTAACTATATTTTTCTTAACACCAAACCACTGTTTAATCACTCAGCCATATAGTGTCCATAACTAGAGGGACTAATTCCTTTTGGTTTTTTTTTCTTGAAAAAAAAAAAATTGTAGCAATTTAAGAGTTTTAACAACTTGTCTCATTGTTCAGTAGTCTTAAGTTTCTTCCCCAGTAACTTAAGATACAATAGCGAAGAGTTCTTCCCCATTGTCTATGAGTTTTCTTTACTTTCTATTTATTTCACAGAAACTAGTTACTGCTGCTCTATAGAAATATGTATTCGTACATATAAAATTCTTAATAGTTTTTGGCGTACAATTTACCCTGAAAAAAAAAACACGGAAACTAAAATAAAAGAATGAGAAAATGAAAACACTAGTAACTAAAATGGACAACATATGATGGTGTTCCCAAGATAAAGTTTATATATAAATACAACTACGTCTGATGTTGTGTGCGGTTGTCTATTACTAATATTTTTGTTATTCTTTTTCATTTTCATTTTGTTGAGAGAAATGGTCATTGTAACCCAGAGTCATTGTTAACTTCATTGTCGTCATTATCAAGACACAGCAGCGACAATATCAACTAACTAACAACAACAACAGCAAAACTAAGTTAACAACAACATTTGTTGCATGTTGTTTTCTGTTGTTTAGTCAATTCTTATTATGTTCATTTGTTTGTGTGTGTAAATGTGGTGCTGTTGGTTGTTTTTGTTTTGTTTTATATTTATCCTGCATTTTTAATGGTTTATGTTTAAAGGTATTTCTACAACACACTAGTTACCTTTGAGTCCACTAGTAACCTTTGTAACCACTAGTAACTCATGGTGTTGTTTTGTAAACGAAAATGTTTCTGCTTGTATTTGTGAGTTACTACCCTGCAAATAACGCGACTAGTCCATACATGCATGTAAAGACTAGACCAAACAGGAGTAGGAGTACCCCAAAACTACTCCAAATATATGGAAAAAAGGTGGTCGATTTAACTTTGCGATGACCTAGGATGGGACCATCTGAGTAGTCCCAAAACTACGCCATGGAGTACTCAAGAGGGTTAATTTTAAACAACAACAACTCAATATGCAATCGTATTAACACGTAACCATGTCGTTTAACTCCAAACTCTTGTTTAACTATGACATGGTCCATGGCTGCTACATTGGACCATGTTCATCTAAAATGGATCACGTAGAACAATATTATTTGCAGGGGTAGTGCCATGAACTGCTGGGTAATTAGACACATATTGACATATCTGTGTTTATATGTTCATTTGTAAGTGTTTATTGTGTTTGTATTTTCAATGTTGGTTAATTAAATACAATAACAATTGCTTTATTTTCTACAGAGTTTTCTTTTTTCTTTTGCTTTTTGTATGCCATGCCAGAACTTTTTGCATTATTAATAGTGTTTATAATTATTCGTTTCAAATATGAATTCGCTCTAAATTTATGCATTTTGTGAAGGTATTTCCAGTATACTCTTAAGGTGGATTCATCCATTTTTTTAATATGAATATTTTCTCTCTCTTAAAAAGAGAGTTGACGCCTCTTCATATGGATACAACTTTGTCTGAACAAAAATTTTATTCAAAACGAATGTTTGAATCCACCTTTAATTAACACATGGTTATTCGAATATTATCTATAAACTAAAAACACCAGCAATCACTAGTGCAATCTAAGAAAATGTAAACAGCCATATGCCTTTTTTAACTGCAGAGTCCGGACAATATTTCTATTCTTTAACTTTTGTTTATTATTTTCTGTATCAGCTTGATTATCTTTCTTTCTGTCCTTCCGTCTTGTCTGTATTGTTTATCGTTTACAGCATTTGAATGAACGTTGGTAAGTATTTCATAGTAAGTGTACAAATATAATTCATTGTGTAAGTGTTTGCTGCTGTTTGTTAGTTTGTTTTTGTTATTATCCATTTTCTTCCTTATACAATTTAGTTTGTTTTTGTAAATTCTTCTACAACTTGGTGTACTACAGTTCTTAAAGACATTCAGATGTATTTGCTGGTGTTTGCTTTTAATTTTTCTTGTATTCACTACTATTTACTCTTCCTTTTTGCTGGTCTTTTTTTATGCTCTTAATGTTTTGTTGTAGAGTTATGAATTTTTATGTAGTACACAATATTTATGTTGTTTGTTGTTTCATTATGTTGCTGCTGCTGCTGCTGCAACACATTGTCTTGGGCAAAGTCTTTATTCTTAGCAAAGTGCGAACGCCTTCTAAGTTTGCTAAAGTAGAGAGTAAGATTGGTATTTAGCTGCTGTAAGTGTGTGTAAGCTTTCTCGTTCAGAAGTTCTTAAATAGAATGGAAAATTTCAATGAAAAATTTCAATCGACATAAAGACTTACATTGGAAACTAAAACTGAACTACATAAAGAAATACGATTGATGCTAAAATTTAACTGCATAAAGACCTATGATTGAAGCCAAACTTGATCTATATAAAAGCCTATGATTGAGGCTAAAATTGATCTATATAAAAGCCTATGATTGAAGCTAAATTGAACCTGCATAAAGACCTATGATTGGAGCTAAGATTGATCTATATAAAAGCCTATGATTGAAACTAAATTGAATTGCATAAAGACCTATGATTAAAGCTAAAATTGATCTATATAAAAGACTATGATTGAGGCTAAAATTGAGCTATATAATGGCCTATAATTGAAGCTAAAATTGAACTGCATAAAGACCTATGATTGAAGTCAAATTTGATCTATATAAAAGCCTATAATTGAAGCTAAAATCGAACTGCATAAAGACCTATGATTGAAGCCAAATTTGATCTATATAAAAGCCTATGATTGAAACTAAATTGAATTGCATAAAGACCTATGATTAAAGCTAAAATTGATCTATATAAAAGACTATGATTGAGGCTAAAATTGAGCTATATAATGGCCTATAATTGAAGCTAAAATTGAACTGCATAAAGACCTATGATTGAAGTCAAATTTGATCTATATAAAAGCCTATAATTGAAGCTAAAATCGAACTGCATAAAGACCTATGATTGAAGCCAAATTTGATCTATATAAAAGCCTATGATTGAAACTAAATTGAATTGCATAAAGACCTATGATTAAAGCTAAAATTGATCTATATAAAAGACTATGATTGAGGCTAAAATTGATCTATATAAAAGCCTATGATTGAAGCTAAAATTAACCTGCATAAAGACCTCTGATTGAAGCTAAGATTGCACTATATAAAGAAATACGACAGAAGCTAAAATTGAACCGCATAAAGGCAATGATTGAAGCCAAACTTAATCTATATAAAAGCCTATGATTGAGGGTAAAATGGAGCTATATAATGGCCTATAATTGAAGCTAAAATCGAACTGCACAAAGACCTATGATTGAAGCCAAATTTGATCTATATAAAAGCCTATGATTGAAACTAAATTGAATTGCATAAAGACCTATGATTAAAGCTAAAATTGATCTATATAAAAGACTATGATTGGAGCTAAAATTGATCTATATAAAAGCCTATGATTGAAGCTAAAATTAACCTGCATAAAGACCTCTGATTGAAGCTAAGATTGCACTATATAAAGAAATACGACAGAAGCTAAAATTGAACCGCATAAAGGCAATGATTGAAGCCAAACTTAATCTATATAAAAGCCTATGATTGAGGGTAAAATGGAGCTATATAATGGCCTATAATTGAAGCTAAAATCGAACTGCACAAAGACCTATGATTGAAGCCAAATTTGATCTATATAAAAGCCTATGATTGAAACTAAATTGAATTGCATAAAGACCTATGATTAAAGCTAAAATTGATCTATATA
Organism: Bellardia pandia; assembly: GCA_916048285.2. NCBI lineage: Eukaryota > Metazoa > Arthropoda > Insecta > Diptera > Calliphoridae > Bellardia > Bellardia pandia. The sequence continues at coordinate 90,500,593 of OU696531.1, read as the reverse complement.
AAAGACTATGATTGGAGCTAAAATTGATCTATATAAAAGCCTATGATTGAAGCTAAAATTAACCTGCATAAAGACCTCTGATTGAAGCTAAGATTGCACTATATAAAGAAATACGACAGAAGCTAAAATTGAACCGCATAAAGGCAATGATTGAAGCCAAACTTAATCTATATAAAAGCCTATGATTGAGGCTAAAATTGAGCTATATAATGGCCTATAATTGAAGCTAAAATCGAACTGCATAAAGACCTATGATTGAAGCCAAATTTGATCTATATAAAAGCCTATGATTGAAACTAAATTGAACTGCATAAAGACCTATTATTAAAGCTAAAATTGATCTATATAAAAGACTATGATTGAGGCTAAAATTGATCTATATAAAAGCCTATGATTGAAGCTAAAATTAACCTGCATAAAGACCTCTGATTGAAGCTAAGATTGCACTATATAAAGAAATACGACAGAAGCTAAAATTGAACCGCATAAAGGCAATGATTGAAGCTAAAATTGAACTATATAAACCCCTATGATTAAAGTTAAAATCGAACTGCATAAAGACCTATGATTGAAGCCAAATTTGATCTATATAAAAGCCTATGATTGAAACTAAATTGAATTGCATAAGAAAAATACGATTGATGCTAAAATTAAACTACAGAAGGCTTTACGATTGAAGTCAAGCATTGATTAAATTAGCATTCATGATAAAAGTTGGCGTAACGGTCTATGATTGAAGCTAAAAAATGAACAACATTAGCAATTACAATTAAAGCAAAGATATTAACCTCATTTTTTAGTCAATTTAAAATTCGAGACTCATTTTAGAGAACCTCTGCATTTTCAGTTGCAACAACACTTGAACAATTAAGTAATGTAATAATGTTGAGAATTTGTTATGGAATTAAATGTCCTGAGAAAATATTCCTTAATGTTTATTATTCTACTACAGTTTTCTTTCTTTTTTACTCTCATTGCGGGGCTCTTGTCTTTACAACATAATTTGCCAGCACTGTGCTGGGAATGGCACAATACAACCAAGGCAATGCAGTTAATAGCGAATGCAGTAAATGCACAGGAAGACTAAGACCAAATATTTATATTTGCTTGTCCTGGTAGTCGTGTTAACACTATGGCAATTTGAACAGTAAGCTTTTGAACAGAGACAAATTTACAAAAGGAAATCTAGCAGCAATATTTTGAATTTATTCATTCCACTCACTACCAGGAAAAAAGAAAAGCTTTAAAACAATTTAAGAGAAAATTTAATTGTTAAGTATTTTTTCGTGCATTTTGCTACCGTAGTCTTGGTATTTTTAGTAAATGTTTTCTTAAAATTAGTTAGTAAAATAAGGCAACAATGATTTTGGGAAATTCATTGGTCTTAAATAATTCCTGGCCAATTTAAAAACCAGCATTAATTTTATGCAAATCTAAAGCAGGGAAAAGTCATTAGTTAAGGAAATTTCGCCGGCCGAAGTAGCAGTAGAAATAGGAGTATTTAGTTAAAGTTGTTTTATTCTACCAGTCATTTCTATAAAAATATTTGTAATTTTGTTTGCATTTCTCTGTCCCTCGTTCAAAGAGATTTGAAAACCAGCCTTCATTAATATTCCACGTAGGTTTTTTTTCTGTTTTTTTTTCCAACCCATAGTTGTTTGTGTAAGAGGATAGTGTACTATTTATTTTTAAAAACCATTATTACTGCCGGTATTTGCTTAAAAGATTTCTTTTCAAATACTTTTGAAAATGCAAAAAGCAAAACAAAAAGAGTGAATGGGCGAGAAAAAATAGGGAAAAAAAAGGTCGAAAACCCATAATACTTTGTAATAACGCCTGCAAAAACATGAAAATGATTGTAAGGTATTCATGCCAAAAGAGGGATGTTTATAGCAGTTTGTAATTTTTGGCTGAAGTAAGAGCATTTCTTTGGTAATTCATTTGGTTGTACATACAGACATTTATTCAAATTAAAGAGTTTCTTTTTTTGTTTTTTTTTTTGTAAGGGAAAGCAACTCCTAAATCGAATTTCAAGCCTAGGTCTTCATGTAGTTCAATTATAGCTTCAATCGTAGGCCCTTATGAAGTCTAATTTTAGCTTCAATCGTAAGTATTTATGCAGTAAAATTTTAGCAGTAATCTTATGTCCTTATATAGTCGAATTTTAGCTTCAATCGCAGGTCCTTATTTAGTTTAATTTTAGCCTCAATCGTTGGTCTTTATGAGGTCCAATTTTAGCTTTAATCGTGAGTCTGTATCAAGTCCAATTTTAGCCTTAATCATAGGTCTGTATATAGTTCAATTTTAGCCTCAAACGTAGGTCCTAATTTAGTTTAATTTTAGCCTCAATCGTTGGTCGTTATGAAGTCTAATTTTAGCTTCAATCGTAAGTATTTATGCAGTAAAATTTTAGCATTAATCTTATGTCCTTATATAGTCGAATTTTAGCTTCAATCGTAGGTCCTTATTTAGTTCAATTTTAGTTTTAATCGTTTTTCATTATGAAGTCTAATTTTAGCTAAAATTGTAAGTGTTTATGAAGTCCAATTTTAACCTCAATCGTAGGTCTTTATGAAGTCTAAGTTTAGCTTCTATCTAAAGTCCTTCTTTAGTTCAATTTGAGTTAAGTCTTGTGTCCTTATGTAGTTCAATTTTATCTTCAATCTGTTATTAGTTTGTTCAATTTTAATTTCAATCATAAGTGTTTATGCAATTAAATTCTAGCTTCATTCTTATCTCCTTATGTAGTTCAATTTTAGCTTTAATCATAGGTCTGTATCTAGCCTCAATCGTAGGTCCTAATTTAGTCTAATCTTAGCCTCAATCGTTGGTCTTTATGAGGTACAATTTTAGCTTTAATCGTGAGTCTGTATCAAGTCCAGTTTTAGCCTTAATAATAGGTCTGTATGTAGTTCAATTTTAGCCTTAATCGTAGGTCCTTATTTAGTTCAATTTTAGCGTCAATCATTGGTCTTTATGAAGTCCAATTTTAGCTTTAATCGTAAGTCTGTATCAAGTCCAATTTTAGCCTTAATCATAGGTCTGTATGCAGTTCAATTTTAGCCTCAATCGTAAGTATTTACGTTGTTAATTTTTATCTTCTATGGTTGGTGTTTCCAGTCAACTAAATATCTAGTCTGTTGTTTGGGTAGCCTTCCCCTTTATCAGTCACTCATCTTATCTAAAATAAAGGGACTTCTAATGATAATCTTTTTGCAAATAGTGTGGTTTCCTTTACAAAAAAAAAATAAAACTCTGTGTATAGTATTCGCAAAATCTTGTTTCATCGCCACTAGGGCTTGCTTTGTATATTCCACTAAGTGTGAGTCACTATAGTTTTTAAGAGTAAATGCATGAATAACAGACTGTAGATAGTTGTTTGTAAATGCGTTTCCGCATAGATTTTGATTTGTACCTATAGGTATCTGTATGCATAAATGTTTGTATGCATAAGTGTTTTATTTGCATACAATTTCGCTTTTCTAAGAAATAAAGCTTATGGCCGCTGTAAATATATGAATGTACACAGAGTACATAAAAAACACATTCAATTACAACTTCATGCGGTCGATTTGCGTTGTTCATTTCGTGAGGTGGGTAAAATTAAATCCGTTTGGTGGAACATAGTTTTGTCGTAAAGTTCTAACAAACTCTCTAGTACATAAAAGTTTTGCTTTTGCTTGGTATTCCATAGAAATAAGAAAATATAATGATGTCTAGCACTTCTAATGTTTGGTGGCCAGCCTAGCAGCAATAAAACTGTTACTAGAAAAAGAATGTATATAAATAGAAAAATCACTCTTTCCTGTAGAAGTGTAAATGTGTATTTCAAAAGAAAACTTGCTGGCTCAGGATTTGCGTATCATTAATTTCATTCACAATAAGCTTTATTTAAACAGCAGTGCACGTAAAATATAATTTTGCCGTGCGTATCTATGTATACAAAAATCTTCATGGACAAATCCCTTATAAACTAAAAAAATGATAAACGAAAAAAAAGAAACAACAAGCAACAAACAGCATTCAGCCATTCAATTTGTTTTATTTTTCCCCATTCATTCACTCATTCAGTTATAAACTTGTCGATGAATAAAAAGCCAAGGAAAACTTTTGCACATAGATTTAATTTTAGAGTGTTAATGTGTATGACTGACAGTCTGTGTATGACAGGGTGGAGTTTGCCGGCTATATTGTTACCAAGGTTTATAATTCTTTTTGGGGGTGCTGGCTGTACTCGTATATGTAAGTATGTACGTTGCTTGCTTGACTTTTGTTTATAAAACAATTTCAAAATAATTGTAACGACTGAATGGCAGCTTTAAAACTTTAAATAATAGTCGTAAAACAAAGCATAAAATGTTTTGATTTTAAAGTGAATTTAAATGAGAAATGGATTTTTCAAGGGATGGCTGTGGAAATTAAATAAATGTCTTTGAATAAGATTAAATATTTTAACTGTATAATGCTGTAGTTAAATAAAACGAAATCTTTTAATGGGATTTTGGTATAATTACAAAATTACAAATGATACTGAATATGAAATTAGAATATATGATCTAGGCAGATGCCTTCGAGTTACTCGGCTCACTCAAACTCAGGGTGAATTTGGCTCACCACCGTATTGTATATCCAGAAAGAACATAGAATATATGTTTGGGAAAGAGCATGCTTGTATGAACTTACCAGGAACATAGAATTAGCACTTTCTCCAACAATGTAAAGAGCACCTTACATAAGAGCTTGGGCTATCGTAGTTATTTAGCATGACCTAGGAAACTGACTAGAAAAGCACCAGTCGCAATACTACATTTACCGACCACTACTGCCAAGGACGAAGATAAGAATTTCACTGCGGTTACCATGTCACTACTGCTTTCAGTGGTTATGTTGTTGTTCAGCAACAGCACCTAGGACAATATAATGGACAGAAATTTGCTGCTCAAACATTAGTATTTCTCGCCGCTTTGGGTATCAAACACAGCCCCTACGTGAGCTCCAAAAGGACCTGGACGCAAATAGTTAAATTAGGCAAGTCCCCGGGCTTTTAACTAATCTCTCTTAGTACCTGGTGGAGAATCTAGTCTGCTTCAAGTTTCATTTAGTGTTAAAATCAATGAGACTGTAACCAGTTTCAAACCAGTGCAATCGCATGACACTGGTGTCACCATATCTCTCACCATATCTCTCCCCAAGATTAAAACAGTGTCAAAGTGATGTAGTTACACCAGGACATATTTCCCTTAAGGGTATATAATCTAGGCAGTTGTAATTTGGTAGATCTGAGGACCAATTGCAAGTATCAGAATTATCCTAACTCTGAATAACTTCTAGAAAGTCAATGGAACTAGCCGTGAATTACGTTGCCTGTAGTACAGGGGATACATTAACCAAGTAACGGCCTTGTACAAACTTGTTGTAATACCCATTTTATTGAATATGTTTTAAGCAGTGTGACATTGGAAGAAAGTTTCCACTATTTTTTTTTGCGGTAGGGTGACTCGAAAAATTTTCCAAGAATGAATAATGTTTTCATGGAGATTTTGGTTATAAAATTAATTAAACAATGTTTTACTTGAACTAAGCAGGCAATATTTTTATATGCCTTTCCAAGAAAAACTTGTAGTATTTTCAAATAAAGCCCATTTTTGTATATATTAAGAATAACGCAGATATAAGATTATGTTTAACAATCAATTTTTGAAGGGCTCCATTGATTTATACCAATTTGTTCATTTTGGTCTCAATTCAAGTATTATTAAATGGAAAATTATTGTCTTTCTATTTACTTTCATATTTCTAATTTAAGTAAATATAAGTTTCTTTTGGTAATAGTCTGTAAGGATTTATATTCATAGACTAAATAAATAAATAAATAAATAAAAAAATATTGACACATTTCAGCGTTGGAAATTGGCAAGGGTATTAGAAGTCCAGCTAAATTGCTGCATTTCTATGGAGGGTAAATTTTTATGGCAGTAAGAACAGTCAGTTGACTAGGATGTCCTCTTTAGCTGTTACCCAATAGATGGCTGAAAGTCATTACAACAGGAATTCTATCAAAATGAAGTTGCAGTCCCTGACACTAATTCGTGAAAGGGAAGAAAATTTTTAAAAAGAGTTTAAAGACGGAAACATGTGCTATTTAAGAAATACCATTGTATCCGTTAATGATCTTCAGATAGCTCTAAAACAGTTCAATGTCTTCGCCATTTTTTAAGGAGAATTTTATCTAGACTTTTATTCTGTTGATATTTACTTGGACAGTATTGCAGCTAAAGGAGATTCTAAGTTTTAACATGCTCAACATTAATTTATCATGGATTGTTAATGTTTTTTAAAGCAACTTTCACACCACTATGTTGAGCTATGATGGGTCACATGATATGTTGGCTTGAATGATTTTCTAACAAATGTCTTATAAACAGGTCATCTCCAGACGTGTGTATGGTGTGAATCGACATTTTCTGCCCTTTGATTGCGATATGATACATGATTAATGAATGGGCAGTTAAAAAGAAAAAAGGTGACCGACAATTATCACTTGTACAATTTATAGAATATTCTGGCACTCTCTTTACAATAAGGGAAGGAACCTGAGTAGTTATCATAATTAGTTTTAAAACTTCCAAATGTACTTTGTATATAATCTACTTTATTAAATAGTTTTAGAGGGCTTCTGAATTTTCTTTTTTCAGCCATAAAACTAACTTACAATTTATTAGACATTGTGGTGAGGGGTAGACAAGACGAGTACACACTTGATTCTACTAGCAATTCGTGCTGCAATCTAATTTATATTACATATGTATAAACAAATGTGTGTATATTCTCAAATAAAATTAGGAGCGATTTAAGCAATAGGAATTGTGTTGTGTGAACACCAAAGAAATTTCAAGGAAAAAATTGTATCAATATTTTTAATAAAAATTGCTTCATTGCTTCTTTATCTAAGAAAGAAATTACATTACCAGAATGAACTACAAAACCATCATATAGACTCTGTGTCCTACATATTAAATGTCTCCCCTTTACTAAACAGTTGCTGTGTAACATATTTCACTTTAACAAATAAATTTCTTTAATTGTCATGTGACTTCATTTAACCCAAAATACCAAGAAAACCACCACAAAACAAGAAAATTCTTTATAATATTAAAAAAATTTTAAACAAAGGTTAAAACATAAGTGTGTGTGCATTATGCAAAACTTAGTTAAATTATTCAACAATATACATACTATGAAGTGTGACAGCCAGAGAAAATTTCAAACAATTACAATTGTAATAGACAACAAAATAATAAAGGAAAAATTAAGCAGTAGAAAAAGAAATCAATTTAATTTAAAATTTATAAACTACAGAGACATGCAAACAATTAAAATAAATTTATAGACATCCTTTATATACATATACATATGTATATGTATTTATAAGTCATGTGTCAGTATACATACATATCTATGTATGTACCTGTATGTTTGCTTGTGTCTAAGTGTTGGGTCGCAATTCTGGTTTGGTTTTGCTATGCTTCGTGGTTTTTTAGTTTTAACTTTTAGCATTCTACTTTAAAGGATCATAACCGAAAAAAGAGGATTTAAATCTTGTCTGTATAATTAAGGAATTTTTATTTATAATTCTCTATGTACATACATCTGTATGTATGTATGTATGTGTCTGTGTGAGAGAGTGCCTGAGTAGTGTATTTAAATGTGAGGGAGAATAGCAAAGTTTATAATGGACAATTTTAGTTAGTGACAATTTTTTTTTGCTAGTTTTTTTATGGTTTTGTTGTAAATGTGTCTTGTACAATTTGGAAATGTGGGTTTATATGTTTATAATGCATTAAATTTAGACAGTTATATGTAGATGTCTGAAAGTGTGTGCAGGTTCATATTACAAGTATATAGTAAAGAGAAAAAGTGTTTATACAGTCTGCAAATCGTCTTGTAGAATAAATTGTGCGAACCAGGTGAGCCTTTAGATCTGTTTGTCTCGTTAACATATAAACAAGTTTTATGGGTTTCCCCAAAGGATAGTCGTCATTCAGACTACTGTAGTTCTGCTAGTCTCTGATATGTTGGTTTATTGTCTCGTCCTCAATTCATATTTTCATCCTGGATAGGGGTTAGTATTTTTTTTAATAGACGATAGCCATACGTAATCCTATTCTGGATAGCACGTCCATCTGATTGTTTTCGACAATACCATGGTGGCTTAGTACCTACATTTTCTCAAAACTTTTACAATTATCGTATAAGCTTATTGTATTTCTAGATTGTAAAACAATTTGAGATTTAGGATTTTTATAATCGCTTTATTATCAATCCTCATCACTCGTTTAATGATCTCTGTAATTGCCATAATCTCAGTCTGCTCTCCAAACACATAGTTCAGATGTGTCCATTCACCTGTTCCCTTATGTTTTGCCTGAAAAGATATGATAGGAAATATAAAGTGAGATAGAGATATTTGGTTGCAGTAGGTAGTTTATGCTTCTTAATAAAGGCCTCAATATGCACCAACTGAATGTGAGAAATTGTTTTCCTGATCTTCTTTCATCACCTGTAGAGCTCATTGTAGGATAACCCAAGTCTTCTTGCGTAATTGCTAAATTTACAGTAATCATCGACACCAAATTGGCTAAGTTGCACGCTTTGCAATTTTAGGAAATATACTCTACGATTTCCCGATTTAATTTATAATTATCTGAGCAGGGTCATAGTATGTGTCACTTATTTGTTGTTAACACGTTGATAACGAAATGCCGCATATGAACTATATGCATGCCTCCGTCAGGTAGCACTTTCTCTCCAATTTATCAGCAAGACTGATTTTTATAGTGTCCCTATGTTCACGCACCCATATGAGTGCAACTGTCGAATATCTCGCCATCCTTTTTGACTATCAATATAAATATATCCCAGTCCTATATTTTGTTATGTGTGAGCCTATCTATCAACTGTGTATATAGACTGTTGAATACAACAACCATTTGGAATCCTAAAGGATATCCTTATCTCAAATTCCTTGATGTAGACGCCACCGTAAACTCCATCCCCTTTTTTGGAGCCTTCAAAGCGGTTCGTTTGCTTAAGGAGGACCCTCCGTTAATTTTGTGTGCTTTGGATTAGAAACTGTATCGAAAATAATGGTGAAAGAGTCAATATTTTCTGGAAGATTTTGTATACTTCTCCCAAACGCTCTGAGGCCTTAAAGCAGTATTTAGACCCAGTTTCCTGCCCCTTGATTTCATTATGATTCAGTCATATAAAATGCTGATTAGTTGGAATCTTATGCAGGGCTACTATCCTCAAGACATTCTCAAAGATAATACAGTAATAAGGCTTGCCACCAGACATAGTGGACATCGTATTGCCATTACACCATTTCATGCCTATGGCCTTCCTGCAAACAGACATTGATCTCATGGCCTTAAGTGCTTTTGACATAGTTTTGGGTTTCCATGACAGTTTATTATACAGAAAGGCACTGTTCCTTTCAATCGGAGAAGCTGGATGCTGGAAATATTATGCTTCTCTATGAATAACACAAGTGCAGTTTACCTGGAATAATGCCCTGACTAACGACAGTACAGATGGATCTCAGAGACTGCCACTGCAACGTCATCCTCATAAGCAACAGTCTTACGTAAACCGTCAGACGTATAGCCAATTTATAGCCAAATTCCACAGAATCGAAGATAAAACAGCCTCTTTGGGCCAGACCTGGGGAATCTCAATTACATTTTGTATTTAATTACACCTATAATTACACAATTACATGTAATTGTAATTGAATTTTTTCAATTACAATTACATTTTTTTTGTAATTGAAAAAGAAGTAAAAATCAATTACAATTACATGTAATTGTAATTTAAGAAATCTTCAATTACAATTACATGTAATTGTAATTGAAGATTTTTAAATTACAATTACATGTAATTGTAATTGGAAAAAATCCAATTACAATTACATTTAATTGGAAAAAAAAATTTTTCATTAAGTAATTTAAAAAAAAACAAGTAATCATTACTTTTTTAAGTATTTATTGTCAAAAAAGTATTTAATTACAAAAATTATCAATTACATATTATAAAAAAATTTCAAACGTTCATCATTCTACCGAACTTTGTACAATACATTTTAATAAATTCATAATTATTCTATAATTTTTTTTATACATCCAACAATTTTTTTTCATATAATTTAGAAAATCGTTTTAAAAATTTTAAGTTTTATTTTATGGTTTTAAAAATGTAATTGAATTTTGTTCAATTACAAGTAATTATTTGTTGATTAATTACAATTACAATTACTTGTAATTAGTAATTGAACATTTTCAATTACAATTACATGTAATGTGTATTTGATTTTTTTCAATTAACAATTACAAGTAATTGTAATTGACATTTTTCAATTACAATTACATTTTATTGTAATTGAGTTAAGTCCTTACTTTCAATTACAATTACTTGTAATTGTAATTTAGACTACGTCAATTACAAATTACATGTAATTGTAATTGTAATTGAAATGTAATTGAGATCCCCCAGGTCTGCTTTGGGCCAGCCCTTTGATCGCTGTCATTCCTATTTTGGAACATACGACTGATAAATATTACTTAGCCAAGGAGTGAACATCTGACTTTAGTTCGTAGAATCCCATTTCCGTTTTATTGAAACCCAATAAAAATAAATAAAGCTAGGGTATACCAGCCTAGTAAGCCAACTAATCTTTCGATGCGGTATACAAATTTTTCTTGAGCTATCTTAATGGATCTACTCTTTATGTAGGTCAGCATACTTCTCAAGTAATATAAAAATACCCAATAATTGGGCTGGATTCTAATTGAGGACAAAATATCGCCTTGTTATTTTCACCGATATGGATTTGTTGAGCACCATTATTCGCCTTTTAAGTGTACTGCACAATAATGTTGGTTATGGCATTTTACATATACTTCTGTTAAGCCATTGTGATTTTGATGAATGTGCAATTTGAGTTGATGTCAGCGAAATAGTGTTCCTTTTCCGCCTTTCTCCATGCCATTTGGCCGAAGTTTCATCTGGCTTTCTTTTCAATAATAGTGCAGTTTTCCTTTTGGATTCTACGCCAGCAATCTTTCATTACTCCTAAAGTGCGAAAAGTTCTTGTTTGTATTCTATACTAGAACATTGTAGAATAGTCTTTTGAAGAACTAGCACTCTGTTCCACTTGTCATTTGAAGTGTGTGTGGATCATAGATACCCAGTAGTGGCTGATATCAACAAATTGAACTCACACGTATACTTACGCTCTTTTGTTTGATCGTCAATCAACCAATAGGAAATCAGCATGTTGAGTGGGAGAGACCAAATACACTTGCAGAACTTCTATGTCTTAGTCATGATTCAAGATAAGAGAAAACAAATATTACTAAAATATTTTTAGAAAAAACAAGGGTAATCAAAAAGGAAATATATCTAAAGGTAGATAATCTAACTTTAGAGCATCTCGTTGTTTAACTTCTTGTTGAACTTTTATCTCAAGTGAGAAAAACTGTTTAAATTTTGCTGCTTTGTTTTGTGGCAGTGAGCTCTTTCTCTTTGTAGAGACTTTGGCTGTCTAGCTCTAACTTTCTGTAGTGTTTTTATCATTATTAAAATCAATATAATAGGAATCATTGCCTGACTTGCGCGTAAATCTTACTCTTAAAACTATTTTCACATTTTTCTGTTCTTCTTGAACCATTTTCAATAATAGAAGACAAGTTGTCCACCTGCGATATTGTTTTTTACAGAAGCTTTGTGGTGATACAGCATTATTGTTTTCATAAGACTTATGTGTAAATCCAAAAGTATGCCCATTGTTTTTGTCACGTTTATATAGAAAATATTGTTACCGTTTTGATGATCTAATTAGTATTTTAAAAATTCAGATTTCAATTCTTAACGTTCTAAAGCAACTCCAACGTGTAATACATTACTACACATATCCAATGCAGCTTGAAAATTGAGCATTGAGTAGTTTGTCAACTGATAGTCGTCATTTTAACATAGATGAAATGAGTGCTAAAATCTTATTATGTCTTGCAGAAATCTTACATTGCATGAAAACAGTTTCTAGGATAAACTTAACAATACTTGATTAGGGCTGATTGTTGAGCTTGCTTGAATATAACACCAAACTTGACTCAGACTAAAGGTACGGTCACACTTGGCAAATATTTCCCGAAAAAGACATAACCACGAAATAAATTATTTTTTATCTCGTTTATTTATTAAAAAAAACTTTGTTTGTTTAGGACTTGACACAACAAATATTTAGTCTTATTTTATTTGATGCTGTTTGATCTTGCAAAAATGAAAGAAAACATGATCTGTAGTGAAAATATTTAAGCAATTGTTTATTGGCTAAATTTTCAGCACCATTCTTACATTTCATCTTTCTTTTCTAGCCTGATATTTTATGCTTAAGTTGTCAACATTTAAGATCAATTTAAGATGTACAGTAAATTATATTGCAGTATTCGATTATTGTGCTGAGGCTGCTAACAATTTATACAGGAAGGCTTTAAGCAACACGCTTAAGCTGTATGTTACAATTTAAACGTTTAATACAGCAGCACAAATGCTGATATGATTGACTTCCAATAACTTAACTTTATTTCAGCGGAATTAGACTATATCTTGTCAGGGAATACTTGGTCATATACAGGAAGCTGCTTAAGCAGTATGCCAAAGATTTGTTTTTGCCACCCTGAATTGAGTGAAAATCAGAAACATTCCCCATATGCGAATTGTTTTATATTCAATCTTAAAATATGGCAAAAATATAGAAATTAAAAAAATCGAAAGTCAAAAACTCCCTTAAAATTCACAAACAATTATAATGTACGAGTATGAAACCATGTTTGTCTACTTTTGTTCTCCATTGTATTTTAACACTCTCACATATTACAAAAGTTTCACTTTATATAACATTTTCTATTTCACAGTAAAAACTCTGTTGAAAGGATATAGAAATGTAAATTTTTACAGTGACATAATCACCATACACATATAAATATTGCAATACATACATATTTATAAATGTATATGTATATTACTGTAGTTTCAGCAATTGAAATGACTTTTGAGTTTTTTGTTTTGTATGTTATTTTAACTTAAATTGCTTAATTTTGTGCATGATAATAATGTTGTGAAATAAATACCCTTAGAATATAAAAACAACACTCAGCTGAATAAAACAGCACAGAGAGAGGGGAAAAAAGAAACTAAAATAATATACATACACTAATACAAATGAAATAGTACAGGATACTAAAATAACAAAATTCCCCAAAGGAATTTTACATAAAAATCCAAGTAAAACTACTAACACCATTAGAATAACAATAATAATATAAACACTAACACACCAACTTTAGTAAATAAGCAAATATGTTAAAGGATAAACACAGACATAGATGTTAACCAACACATGCTCTCAAATACATACAAATAAATGTAAATAAAATATAACAAACGTACACACTCATTTGTCTTGTACACATAATTTTATCTTCATAATATTATATTTATACATATGTATGTATACGAGTATGTGCATAAACAAATGTATCGCCTTTATTCACACATCCATACACTGTTCATTTTACTCCCTTGCTGACAAAAAAGCTTCCTTTCACTTGCTAAATTCACATAATTGAAATTGTTTTACACGTCTGTGCATACAGTGGTCTCATTACTCTTGCTGGGCTTCAATATTAAAGGCTTTGTAGCAATTGAATTACGTAGTTATTTCTTAAATGTTGTGGTTTAGTGCCTAAAAGCATGATTTCAAAAAAAAACAAAAACTGTTATTATTTAAAGTTACAATTTCAAGCAGAGAAACTTTGTTTTCTACACCATTTGAGTGTTTATTGTCGTAACTTAAATTAGAGTTGGGAATTGAAGTTTTATTGTTTTAGTTTACGAAGAAGGGAACCCTTCTCTACTCTTTTATGTCTGATGTAAAATTTTACGAGAAATTAAATTTCAAACAAATTGCTGAATTTGTCATTTTTGATATTAAGATTTTTCAAATATTAAATTTCTTTAAAAGTTGTTTGTTTAAAATTTTGTAAGAAAACTAACAATTTCATTTGCACACAATTGTCACACAATGAATTTATCTGTCAACCGAAATTGTCAGTTTACACGGTTGTCAGATTGTTGTGTGGCATTGTCAAATTCGTTTTGCAGCTCTGTGTGTGTGTTTAAAAATTTTATTAATGCAAACTTTAATTTAATTCTTTAATTTTCTTCCACTTTTTTCAAAAATTTTATCAATGCACACTTGTTTGTTTATTATTTATATACAGAGTTGCATTTAGAAATAATTTCTATGACAATGCTGCAATTGGCAGATGCATAAACTTTGCACATATGACAATGAAAAGTGTTTGTCAATTGTCTTAAAACAATGACAAAATTGTGTGTTTACACGATTGTTAGATGTCTGAAAATGTTTTTGTCTTCCAATGTACTGAAAATGCTTGGAAGACAAAAATTTTAAGTTCACACGGCTGTTAGACATTTTCTGCACATTTTTCGGACAACGTTGTAATATCTGACCATCGTCGACACATAGCTTAACAGTTATTGATTCCTTCACCATTAGTTTCATCGGCAAGATACATATTTTCATTTCGTTTAATTAATATTAAATTGTAAATAATAATAAAATATTCGTATGTTCCAGTGGGAATCATAGTTCATAGCAAGAATGATAGAAACACAGATTACGTCATGCTCATGTTATGACGTAGTTTAACCCACGCAAGGGTTGCCTATTCTGTGTATTTCCAAATTATTTAAGGCTAAGTTTGTATTAAAAACTTTGATTTGTCTGATTAATATTAGTTATTGAAAATAGAATATTATAGATTTGAAAGATGAATATGAATGACATAATCTGTAGTGTGTTGAATTAGAAGGAACTACTCGTATGTCTTGAGAGACATATAATGAATAGAATAAATTTCGAACCAATCATCAATATATTGAGCTGGCATTTTTGCACAAAAAATCCATTTTTAGAAGAATTTGTGGAGCTCCAAACACAGTCCCTCAGTTCCACACAAATATAGATATTTATTGAATTAAAATTTTTGGTCAAAACATCATTGAGTACACTAGAGTTATTAATGTTTAAAAATAAACTTCTTTGAAAAATTTACAAAAATTTAGAAACAAGCACTTTTCCTGCAAATGTCACATAATGGGATAAACAAACTATACATATATGTTCTACATAGATCGAAAGGCATTTAAAAAGCTGTTAAATACCAACCATACCGGTTGTATACTGCAAAAGTTATTCATAAATTAACATTTAAAGTTTAAACGCCTATAACTCCGAAATTAAAAATTTGGAAACATGCACTTTTGCTGTAATTGTCACCTACAATCGATGTTCTACATCGATCGAAAGGTATTTAAAAAGCTATCGATTGATACAAAAACCGAGCATTAAAAAGTTTCTAACGCAATTTTAAATTTCGTTCTAACTCACAACACGTAAAAAAGTAATATGATAATTCTCGGATTCTATTTCTCAAAAAACGGTGAGTTAATGAGATGGTGTTTACAGATTGATCGTGAACAATGAAGATTGCTGATGACGCCCAAGGCAGGGTAGAAAATGCATTCCAGTTTGCCAATTGTTCCAATACTTTACAATAGTATTCTTGAAAATTCGAACTATTCGCCTGAATAAAAAAAGCTTTTCTCTTAATTTATTTTTATTTTAAACTATCAGCCATAAAAAATCGAAAATCGGCCGTGAGTTAGAACGTTTAATGTAAATCCCAAAACGCATTCATAAAAGGTGATGATGGCTATAAAAAAATCATACATAAAAACCATTACCCTGTATGAATTCACTTTGGCATTCGCTTCTGTGATTTATGAATACGCTTTTAAATGTATCCTCGGTATAAAAATATCAAATTAGAAAGAGAAGTCAATATATTCTTGTTCAATTCCTAATTTTTCCAGAAAAAATATATATGTTATGCGAGATTTGGCAATCCTGCAGTTAAAATTACTTTGACAATTCTCTAAAAATTTATTTATTAGCTTTCGATAATTATAAAAAAATTTGTACAAAAATTATTAAAATATCTTGCAAAAAAAATAATAAGTATTTTAAAAACCGTTTGTGAAGTGCATTTTAAAGCCGTAAGTGCAAAAAAAATTAAATTAAAATTTTGAAGCAAATCATAAACATGAAGAACGCAGTGGGCAAATGCATTCAAAACGATGGTAAAAAATCAAGTTAGCAATTGTGCTAAAAACTAATGTTGTGTTTGTTTTTAATAAATCTTACTTTAGTTGTGTTCGTTTATTCGTTTCCTAAAAACAATGAAGTAAAATTTGGAAAAATATTGCAATCGGCCGGACTCCATTAAGATACACAGGGAGAGAATTTGCTTTTTTCATTTTAAACAGTACGATTTTGAAAGAAATTTAATATATGGAATGGGTAAGTTGTACATACGTATTTTTTTGTGCAGTTCTTTGTTTAGTTATTACACATAGGGTTAAGTAACAGAGCAACTCTAAAATTAAAACCTTCACGACCATCCCGATCATCAAGAATTTAAATTAGGACTTCGATCGTATATTCTGGCATATAACAAATGGATCTTAGGCACTAATGCAAATGTAGAGGTAGATAATACTCCTGATTTAGAAGATGTGCATTATTCTTTAATAGGTAAGTTTAAATTACTAATGGTTACTTTAAAGTCTTGTGATCAAGTTTTTATGGAACTAAATGGGCAAAAACTACTTGCTGCAAATAAATACTTTCAAAAACATTTAGAGGAAGCAAAGGACATAAAAAAAGTTAAATAGCACGAAGTTAAAGAGATGTATTATGTATGTTAGAATAAGATCACTTATTGTGGAAATTAATCCAAATATAAATAGCCGAAAAAGAAAACATAATAAATTAACAAAATAAAGTTAGAAAAAAATAAACTTCAAAAAATATTATTTTTTATAAAAATTTAAATTTAATATATTCTTTCAATATTTGATATTCTTCATAACGTTATAAATCATTCTTGAGTTCATAGCGTGCTACCTAGGAATGCCAACCCCGATCCAGAAAATCCCGGGGAAACAAATCCCGAAAAAAAGTCATCAACAAAAATTAAAGTTTTAAAACGTAAAATGTTTGTCGAAGAAATAAATGTAAAAGAATTAAAATTAATTTCGGATTGCCAAACTCGAACGTACTATTTGATGGGTCTACATTAAACTTTTTTTGCATGATTTTTTCATGTTCAAAATTAAGGGAAAATGGTTAAAAAATCTTAGTACATTTATAGTATAAATTTAGCAAACAACAATATTATGGAAATTTCCATCAGCATGCAATGGTAGAACATTAGCTTAATACCAAATATAAATAAAAGAATGCATTCAATGTTATTGTTGAAGCGACAATTGCTAATTTTCTTTAATTTCTAATTTTCTTTAATTTCCAATTTTCTTTAATTTTTGAATTGTCTTTGATTTTTATTGTTTTAATTTGGCTTTCTTAAATCTTTAATTTGAATTTTGATTAATTTTGATTTAATTTTTTTTTTAATTTATATTATATTTATATTTTTTTTGCGTTTAATCTGAGAATAATCTCCATATTTTTGTTCACTATTCCTTTTTTGCTACATTTCTCTCTTTAGTTTGAGTTTTTTTTTTTTGGTTTAATGCGAACCTTTAAATATTTCAAGAAGAGTACTAGTTAAACCACCAACGAAGTAATAGACTTCAAATAAAAACCCTTTTTAGTAATTTAAAACCCAACCGTGGTAACTTTTAATTTTACAAAATCATTAAGAGGCTAGGAATCAAGGCTAGCCCACAGTTATGAAGGATATTTCCATCATTATGCAAAGAAGCGTTAAAACCTCAACACATGAAGAATTTAATTTAACTGAACAAATAGTTGTCATTATAAATCCGGTTAAAGCAAGAGACAAAGCTCTTTGTAGGATCTGCTGATGTTGCCCTTTTCTTTATGTTCAAACAGATATCAAAAAGTGATCTGGTGAGATCTTTCCTAAAAAGAAAGCAAAAAAGAAAGATTATTTACTCAACACTTTTAAATTCTTGAAAAAAAACCCAAAACTAAAGAGTGAATTTGATAATGAGATGGAAATGTTTGTTATTATAAATGAACTGAAAACGTTGATTGAAAAACGAATGAAATAATGAATGTAATTTAAATATTTTTTTTTATTTTTTTTTTATAATTAACAAACACAAACTGCGAAGCTTTTTAGCTTATCTGCAGAAAACACCCAGAGTCTTTGGCGGGAATTGAACCCGCAACCCTATGACATATAGTCCAGCACACTATCGCCACGTCTATCAAAACCCCACACACCTAATTGATATTGAATAAGTATTATTTTTATCGGAGGGTGAGAAAGGATTATTTATGCAATCAGGATACACAAATTGAGCTCAAGGATCTCCATAATACACTAGAGGTGCAACTACTGGCAACTATCGTAGAGTTTCTGAAGTGCAACTGGCAAAGTCTCTTAGTTTAAAAAAAACCTTCCAATTTGCTACAGAAATCCATCTAGTCATTCCTCTTCACATCTTTTGTAACATTTCTTTTAAGAGGTTTAATAATGTTTTGTAGGTTTATCAGTTGGCCAGCCTTTTTGTCTCGTGTTAGGAAATTTATTTGCCTATAAACAATACATACGTTTTAATAAGGTGACCATACGTTCTCTATTTTGGACGACAATCATCTATTTTAACTCGCTGTCATCTATAAAATTTGTGTCCTCTTGCAGTCATCTTTTGTCATCTTTAATTTTAAATGCATGATCAATATTTGTTTTTATTGAGCTTAGAGTATGAACAGAACAAGCACGGCACGGTTTCTAAGTAGAATGAGAATCGTCACCTTTAACAAATAAAACAAATTTTACTTCACAAACGTCGTGTCGTGCTTGTTCTTTTCAGACTCTTACTGACTGAACGTTCGCTTTTCAAAATAGTAAATGACAACAATATGTACAAAATGTAAACATTGAATTGAAATACATTTTTTACTATTTTGCTTAATGTCATCTTTTTTCTTTTCCAAAATCTGGCCGCCTTAGTTTAAAGTGACCCGAATCTCAATGAAGAACTTCGTCATAGGTTTTAGCGAAAATTTCAAACGCTTGGTTCTTGACTGTTGACTTTTTGTTCTAGCAGCCTTCTGCTGTCAGCGGAAAGGGAGCATCTCGCAAACCCTATTTAATAGTGTAGCACCTAAAATAAGGGATAAAGGTCAGCTTAATGAGAAAATCAAATGCATCAGCTATGCAAACAATGTAAAGTGTTTTTTTTTTTAAACTAGAACTATAAATTCTACAAGCCTTTTCACTTCTTATTAATTCAATTCGGTTTTTTATTCTTGTAGTTAGAAGCCTTTTTGTAAAATGTTTTAATTTGTTTAAAGAATGTATTTTTGGAAATTGCAATTAGAATTGCAGCAAATAAATTCGGTGTCAAGTGTTATACTTGAATTTCAATTTCATAGCACTTCACCAGCAACTGCTTGATATTAAACCCGCAAACAAAAGACACTATTAATACCAATCAAATATTGTATTTATGCACATTTAATGTACTTAAATATTTGAATGAAAATTCAACTACAAATAGTTTATAAGAGTATTTAAACAACATTTAAAATGTTTATTTACAATTTCGAATTTAATCAGCAACAGCAGTATTAACAAAAACGATGACAGCAACAAATACTTTTGTAAGGCAAATGCAGCAATTGCTGTTCATAGTGTTCTTGCTGTTCTTGGTGTTCCTGCTATTGTTATTAACCCTAGCAGTGCATTGTATTTGTAAACGGTTTGGGTTTTGAAATTGAAAATGATTTAAACTCAACCAACTGAAAATCAATTAAAATTGACCACAACAGCTATTAAGTATTAAGTATGCATGTAGTTGTTGCAAGTATTAAGTAGCATGTATGCTTGTATTGTAGTGTTGCCAGCAAGCAAGCAGCAAGCAAGTACTTTAACCTCTCACATTGCATTGTGTTAAAGCAAACGATAATTCGCAATAGAAAATACGTTACATCCAATTATATGTACTGCATATATGTACTATGTATGTATGTATGTAAAGTGTGAAAAGGTGTTGCAGGTTGGGAATATGTAGAATGTGTGGAAATGTGCTTTGTGTAGGCAAAGAGGTTTTAGAGGTGCAGAAAGATACTGTTGGCTGTTGTAAAATAAAGCATAATACAAACAGTGATGTGGCAGCTATAACAACTAGATGGCTAAAAAAGGTGGGCAACAGTTAGTGTATTAACACATAGAGTCCTGCATAAATGTCTGCATTAATGTATGAATGTACTCTCACGCATACATACTCTTATGCTATGTATGAACGGTTGTCAGATCATACAATGTTGTCAGATCTAGCAATGTCTTGACATTGCAAAAATTGATAGCAAAAGGTAAATTGTCAATGCATTTTCTTACAACGTTGCAACACAAACATTTTAAGTTCACACGGTGGTTAGATATTTTCTGAACATTTTTCGGACAACGTTGTAAGATCTGACAACCGTCTATAAAATACTTTAGACTTAACACTTTCTACTGCAATTATGTTAGGGTAGACCAATAAAAAAAAAAGTTACAGCTTTGAGTTCATGTTTAGTTTAATTTAGGTCACAATGTGACCTTAATGCAATTTAGTTTCTTTAAGGAGTTTTTACTTTTGTCTCATGTTTGGCAATTTTGTTGAAGCTCATTATTTCGTTATTTTTGCCTCCCTAATGTGTCAAAATCCTACATCTTGCACTTGATTTTAAGCTTTGTGTATATAAATATAAGGGCTCACTTTAGTCATACTAGACAGCGCACACAATTTGTGATATTTTGTCAGAAAATTTAAGAGACATATTTAATTAACTTGATAAGGAGAATCGATAATGTTGTGCCATTTTTATACCCAGCACCAAAATGATGGTGGTTTGTCATTTATTTTATAGCACATCGAAATAATGGTCGTAGAGTCAAAAATTATTTACGGAATATGGCTTCATGGTGTTCTTGATTATAAGTGGAATATGTATAAAATTCTCATAAATATCGTGTATTGAGATGAAATTCAAAATAAACCTAAAATAAATAGAAACTATGGTACAATATATTAGAGAAAACTTTTTTAGTTAGGCTTGAGTTCATTTTTAATTAATAACTCGAAGAATACCATTGTGAAAACTATATTTTTCTAGACAAATGGCACACTGAAATGTATTTTTTGCCCTGAAATGCATATTCTGCCCTTGGTCATTAGCAATGTTTATTGTCCAAGATCTACTTGTAAACATCATCTATTTATTTAGCCTAGCTAAAAAAGTTTTCTCTAGTATATAAATATAAAAAAGTTCGACACAATTAACTACTTGAATAAAGATTATTTATAATAAATATTATTTTATATTAAATAAAACGAATAATATTTGATTACAAGCATTTGTATGTTTTTGCCCTCAAACAAAGGCTAAATGCTCTCCACAATGGTAAAAAAATAAACCCTCAAGACTACGTACAGAATCACGTAGAGCTTTGGCAACCTAATCGAGCCAGACTCAACGCACATAAGAAAGCCATCAAATCCGCAAAAAGGAATCCATGGAGAAGTTTCTGCGAATCTATTCTGAATATCAGGGACTCAACAAGACTAAGTACAATTTTGGCCAAAGGGACAATCTATATAATAATCCGATATATGTTAAAAGGTTGGATGACTGCTCGTCGGAATCTTCATCAAAGTCACTTGATATTCTACTTGGAAAACAAGGACGCAGCTGCGGATGAAGTGACTTATAGAGATTTAATCTCTGAAATTGAAATCTTACGATAGCATATTGTGGACGATTAATAGCTTTTCTGCAAACAAATCACCAGGACTAGATGGAATCCTGCCGCAGATGCTGCAGAGTGCTAATGATTTCATCATCACTTGGCTCTGTGGAATACGCTAAGTCCCCGTTTACACAGTCGAACATTTGGAAGAAAAACATTTAGCTTGGTAGAAAATTACGGGTGGGGAAGAGAGAATCAATTTTGTGTTCGGTACTCGGAGAACATGCTTTGTTGACGTTTTCTTTGCTGGAATTTACTACAAATGGTTACACAGCACGAATAAGAGAAATGTCATAAAAGCAAATAATAATGAAATGTGTCTGACAATATTGTTCGACAGTGTGACCGCGAATGAAAAAACAAAAGAGAACTCCAGATGTGTTTCTTCCAAATGTTTGACTGTGTAAACGGGAACTAAGCGTATTTGTCCGGCTTGGTTGAAGAAAGGTGAAAGTTTAAAAAAAAGTTGTGTATATTTAATATATGTAATTTAAAAAATTCTTGATATAGTTTTTAAGTCTTTTTCACTAGAGCAGTCTACCATATAGCAACTCTATACACTTTCGAATAGCCATGTTCCACAAGTAAAGAGGAAGTCGTTTTTAACCTTTGTCTGCTATTTAGGCGGAAACTCAACCACGTGTCCAAAAAATGTCTAGACATTTACTACTTCATAGAAATTAATTTCCTTCGCGTGTTAAGTGCTTTGTCAGAAGTCTGGCTTTGTATCACCTCATGAGAGATGATTATATTATGATGATATATATTATTATGTCTTTAAAACTAATTTTGCTACTCCAGGATATTGACTCCTAATTTATTAGCAAATGTATTAAAAGATTTCCTTATATTATACGAAAATCACTTTTCACAGGCAAGAAATTAAACTGGTCTTAGTCCTTGCATTACACAGATATATATATATATATTGCATGCAGTATGCTTTACAGTGTTGAATACTGCCCAAAAATGTTTACAAATGAATTCGTACAAATAATACAATACGAACATATTCATACTTAACAGTTTCTTCATACAGCTAAATATACTCACATATGCATTATTAAAATAGTAGCAGGGATTCTCTAGCTCTATGACATATTTATAAACAATAAAAATTGCAAATATTTGCTTATCTTTAATTATTTACGAAAAATATTGCAAGTTTATGGATCCTAAAAATTTTAAAATAACTTTCCTAATGACTTAAGTAACAGCTACACCTTACTATTTAAGACCTTCTGCTTTGAAATCATATCAAAGTGTTAATCTTTGCGGCATTTTGTGTCTTGCATATAAAGACTGATAGAAGTTTATAAATGTTGCGGTTACGCTAATTTTACACTCAATCATAAATACAATAACATATTACCCCCTGGCCCACGATGTCGAACGATAACGTTCGCTTAGATAAGACTTAAGGCACAAACTTTTTATCGTATCTATTTTTTACTTAATCAAGTTTTTTTTACTCCACAATCAAGTTTGTGTCTTAAGTCTTATCTAAGCGAACGTTATCGTTCGACATCGTGTGCCAGGTGGTTAGTTATATGTTTATTCATGAACAAATTTAAGAAAATTTTCAAACATTCATTATAATTATAAGCTTCATATTTAGCATTACATACGCAGAGTTAAATCTGTGTCATGCTTACCTCAAGCAAGAAATTACTACAATTTATCTAGAATCAAGCAATTTTGATGAAAAACATTGCTAGCCAAAAGATTGAATAAAATTTAGTTTAAAGTTAAATCAAAGCGTTCAATGATGTTTTCAATTACAAAAAACATTCAAAAATTATGCCTGATGATGATCATTGTAAAACCTAGATTTATTAAGAGCTTTCGGATTTGATTTAAAAAAAGCACATAAAGCTTAGAGAAATCTTTATTTAAAGCAATAGAACGATCTGTATAATTCAGTGTTTAAAGATGATTTTATGTAAATTCTGCCCCGGCTGTCACTCAAATGGTTTATACGCTGGGCCCAATTTTGGCATACTCTCTCCTACATATCGGCCATTATCTCACGAATAAAATCTTCAACGCTTGACGCTTCCAATGCGGTTGACGCTTCAAATGTGTCAAAGAGTAGCAGATTTTTCGCGTCAAAGTAAAATAAAAAAAGTATATTAGAAACATTGTATTTAATATTTTATTTTTTTTATTTTTTTTTTTTTATTTATTAACAAATTATGTAATAGGAAAGCCTTCAATGGCCAATTAAATATTACAATTGACGATAATGGAATAGTAAAAAAAAATTATTTAATTTACTTAATATTAATGTTTTATTACCAACAGCCTCAAATTTGTAACAGAGAGAAACATTCAAGTAGTTAAAATGAATATATGCCTAAGTTAGCAATGGAATGTCAAATATCAAATCAGTTGTGATTACTATTAAAATATTCGGTTAACTTTCTGCGATAAGTGGTATAAGAAAATGAAAATGAATGTAAATCATTCGGTAAGTGATTCCAAGTACGCGCAACAGTTATAAGAAATGATCTTTCAAAAACTGTGTTATTTATTCTGGGAATATAATATAATATATAATATATATATATAATTGTTTAGTGAAATCAGGCAAAATTTTATTCCATTCACCCTGTATCAGTGTCTTTCGATTATTCTTGCAAAGATCGTCGTACTCGTATTCACAGGTTCTCCAAAAGTCTTTGTAAGATTTTCAACTATTTTTACAGCCTTAGATGTTGGATTCGGCAAATTTTCTGCGGTATGGTGTTTGGTATACTTGTCTATAATTTGTTTTATTGTACAGTTCTAAATATTTTATGCCGAGATTTAACTTTTCTATGTAAGGCTATTAAGATTGCCCGAGTCTCAATTGTCGTACCATTGTAAATTTTCCACTACTTAGCGTCACAACTTAAACACTTTTAATTATAAATTATAAAACTTGCAATTATTTTGAATGACACTTCACCGTTATACCTTTAATCAAAGAATAATTAAAAGAATTGCCACTACTTTTAGAATGACAGGTGTGATTTTTTTGAGTGAACAATAAATCAATTAAATTAGTATACGCTTTTGTTTTTGTGAATTCAATTTTACTTAAATAACTACAAATGCAATATTTTTTTAATAATATGTGGTGTTGACTTTATTTAAACGTTCACTGTTGGTATTCTTTTGTCGAACATTGTCATGTTCATTTCGTATATATAATGCAAAATTTCATTCTCCAATGGACGAGTTGTTGTGGGGTTGTTAAATCCACGAGTCCTTTGACTTAAAATAACCCCATAAATTCATTCAAGTAGTTTTTATTCGTGGAATTAGTAATGCAGGATGGGGTTATACCTGAGTTGAACAACAGACGATGATGAGAAATAAACATTAATTTTCCGTGGTCCATATAAATTATTATTTATTTGCAAGCCCATATGATGATACTCAAAGAGCATCGAAATATCGGCAAATCAAATAAAATAAAATAAAATTTATTTTCAATACAGGCCTCGAGCTTAAAATAAAAGCATTTTTATTTATAACCCCATACAAATAAATCCAAAGATGTTCAAAAACACGATTAAGAAATCTAATTTCATGTTGTAACAAATTTGTTTGACGGATTGTATATTAGGTCCGACAGTCTTGTTAAAACTTTTCGTTCATCAAAACATTTAGGTAGAAAGATCTAAGTTATAATATTGCAGTATCGACCACCAGCTTTGTTCTCCATTAAATATAGTTCAATTATGCGTTCAACCCAAGGTTAGGTTAGCTATATTTGTCCGCCGCCAGAAGCAGAGCTCACTTGCATTCTTCACCATTATTCTTCAACCATGTTATACAGTTTTGACAATAATCATTTAATATAAGTATTTTGCTATACAGATCCCTAAATGTCAGCCAGTAACAAAGAAGTTGATCTGTACTTTCCAATTATTCCTTGTTATTACAGCTTCTGCAGAAGTCATTGCAAGATATGTATTACCGTTGTTATGTTATGTAAAACTAGAAGCCAGTAATGAGGCTATATATTGAACCATGCTCTCAGACATTATACAAATTAATATCAGTTTATCTACCTTATTTGATACTATTTCTTATTCCATAATTTTCTGAAGCCCTACTTTTTTATTATTTCATATTTAAAAACATCAACAACAATTTGCTTAGACTGACCAGAAATCCCTACATGCTTTTACATACACATTTTATCCCCTTAAAACATGACATTAAATTTTGCACAAATCTCATGTTTTTACAATGAAAAACAACTATTGCAAAAACATAATCTTCTAACAAGTAAAATATTCTATTATTACAGGCAAAAGCAACACCATACACCCAAATATTATAAAGTGCAGGACTAATATGAAATGGAAAAACCTGCAGCAACAAAAAGCAAAACAAGCAATCAGGCAGAGATAATATTTTAAATAAACCCCCATCACAAATACAATTCTAAAGCGTCTACCACACAGGTGAGATAAATAATCTTTAAGTAGTTAATACACATACATACATGTCTTTTTATGCAAGCAATACTTCCAAACATACATGATAAAACCATATACATATGTACATACGTACATACTCGTATATAGCATTGTATGTAAAATATACAGGGTTGAAATTATTTTTGGCTTTAAAGCAAAATTGTATATTTATATCAATAAATCTGTTTATTTATATGCATACTTATCCTGAACACTACGAGAACATTTTCACCTTTAAATGAAAATACATACTTACTTGAATAACCCAGCAGTTTAGCAGGTAGTCAATGTCTGCACTATATTTTAAAAAGCTACTGGTCACTATACACATGAGGTGCAAAGGGAATTTAATAGGTTACTTTATGCATCCCATATAATCTATCGTAAAGAAAATTGTCACCTTAGTATCTCGAAATAATATAGGCTGAAGTACAAAAAATAACAATTCTTATTTATCTCATTTATTAGTATTAAGGACAAGCTAAAAAAATCAAATTTACCTATAATTTCTTCTTATAAAAATGTGTGCCTGTATTTTAATAGACCACATAAACTTTTACACAAAAATTCGATCCCTAGTAAGATTTTGGTCATAGCCAAATAATGATAATGATGAAACATAATGACTCCACGCATTGGATATGTGAATCTCACGCATTGATTATTATCAGCCAGATATCAGACTATTTGTTTGTAATCTATGCAAGGTCAAATGCCTTAAGCATATTATGTTAAAATATAAAGGTTAAAATAACTAGTCGGGGAGACAACTATATAATCAATGATGATCCTTAGGAATAGATAAAGTCACTAGCTCGAAACAGTAATACAGAACTGCTGGGATGATTTTACTTGAATACACTTGATATTTGTATGAATGTCAGTTATGCCATTCACTTATGTGGTATTACAATATGTCTATGTGTTTGTGTGTGTGTGTGTATACTAATTAAGTTATTGTACCACAAATACAACACAACATTCTTGTGTATAAACTCTGTGTTTTGTTAATTGCAGGTGTGAGAATGTGTTTGAGTGCATAAGAAAGCGACAGACACACATACAGAGAGCGAGAGGTTGTGTTAGTAAATGATGAAGTATTTATGTAAATTTTAAAGTTATGTTAAACAGTGAATAACAAACTAAGACAATCATAAGACAACTAATTCTAAACTTGTTAATACCACTTTTTGTAAGCTTGATTTGTTTAGTTTTGATGCAAGTACAAGTATTTATTTTATAAGCATCATGAAAAGCGTAAAATTATTTAACGAACCTTTAATTTAACAAACAATTGTTAGTTGTTACGATTTTTAGCATCTACCATTATTTTAGCTTGTCTTGTTTTCTTACTCACTGTTGCTTAACATCCATATTGTGTTGACCAAACATTCATCCGTAGTGATTATGATTCTTTGATTTTAATTAACTCATAATTTTCAAAATATAATTTCAAATGATTATGACAGGAAAACATGCATACGAATACTGTTTTTCTAAACACTACACTTTGTTCACATGTTCATAAGTGTAAATAAGTTCATCATTAGTTTTGTTATATATCTGGTCTCGTCGCTATGTAACGTTCACAGCTGTTAGGAATCCGATCGCAACATAAAAATATGTTTTAATATGAAGATATTCACCCCTTATTATTGCATTTTAAAGGCAGTTTGAAAGCAGTTAACTTGATCGGATGTACAGAGGAAAGATAACCTTAATTCATTTAATTGTTGCATGTCCGGTTTCTAAAGAGAAAGTTTTTTTTATATTAAATAATCTGCGCAGTCGCTTTGGAAATAAATTGAGGTGCCCCGTTTGTTGGTAGAAAAAAGTGTCAAAATCGAGCACAGTGTAATTAAGCACCAAAAATAGTGACTTTCTCAGAATGGTTTCTGTGGTAAAATAGGACGTAAAACGTATTAGTCTGTACTGTGATTTCCTTTCATTAGCATTGAATTTCATTAATTTAAATTATATTGGCATTTTCTAACCATCCTCTCTCTATCTTTTTATTTTAAAGGAAATTACAAGGCATTTACAAAAATTTCCAGTGCTTTGCTCTTCTTTTGTAAATGATTTTCAATTACACCTAGAAGTCAGTTTAGTGGACTTATGGCAGATTTCTCGTAAAGTAATGGAGATACAGGGAAGAAAAATATTTATCTGTTATGGTATGGTCTATACTTTATGGGGTTTTGCAAATAATCGCCTATTACGGGACCACACATGTTTCTTGTAAACTGCCAAAAATATTTCCAAATATTTTCTTTTACAAATTCCACAAAAACGCCAAATTTGTATATAAAAATAAAAGTGATTGATACACTGCAAAAAGGTGTTTAAAATTCGGTTTACATCAATTATGCCACTAGCTTGAAATTTCTCCTGCATTTAAATTTTATTTAATCATGTCTTAGTTGAGTGTTACAAAACCGCAAAATTGTTTAGTCATTTAAATTAGTGAGATTGTGTGATTTAAGATTTATAAACTCTAGAAAAACAGAAAATATAAAGACAAATACAACTAAGTAGAATACAAAAGAAATTTGCTTAGGTTTCGGGCAAATAAAATATTAAATCAAGAATATAATTGAACAGAAAATGATTGTGGTTAGTGCAAACACTATAGTTGATAAGAATAATATGATTGGATATTGATTTAAACTATTTAATTGATTATGGTTCATTGACTTTAAATAAAATTCTTATGCTTATGCTACAAATTTGTTTAAAATATGTGCATATGTGTGTACATATTTAGTTTAAAAACTATTTAAAATTCATTTAAATTCCTTTTAAATTTGCTGCTTACGATTTCATAAACTGTCTTCTTCTGGCTTGAACACACAATAAAGGTATTTTAATCTCTAATTAATTATTGCATACATTTAGGCTTTAACATTTATTCATATATAATTTTAGGTGTAAAGTTGTTTTTGTGTGTGTGAATGGAAGCCTTATATCTTATATCGTATGCTGCCATATTTAAAATATTTAATTAAATTTTTGTGCATCATAAAAACATTAAATTACCAGTTTCTATAAAAACACAAAATATTTAAATAATTTTTGTTATTTAGCCAACGCAACGCTTAAGGTTCAACATATGCATTAATATTTAATGTAAAGTGAGTGTATATATATGTTGTTGTTGTTAATTTTCTTTGTTTTTGTTAGTATGTTTCTCGCCCTATCTTTTAAACCGATCACAACCACATGTTTATGTTTTAAAATCGCCTCAAGAAATTATTTTTCTTGTTTTTTGTTACCAGAAAAAATTAAATTTTTTATGAAAATTATATAAAAATTGCGTGTTTTGCATATAATCTATGCAATATTGTAGATAAAGACCATGCTGTAGTTTGTTTAATTTTTTTTGTCTTGCTTTATGTACGTGACTATGTAACCCTATTGATAATGTTTAACTCGGTGTGTATGTGGTTTTTAGCATTGTTGTTTTTTTTCCTTTTCAACTATAAATTATGCAAAAAGTAGTAAAAGGGACGCTTTTAAATGACCAAGTAAGTAAACAAATGTGAACAAGTAGTTATGCAGACATATACGTGGTCATTATTAGAAGGGCAATGGTATTAAAAAGAACATGTTTAGTATTAGGGAGAAGCACATTTGTTTAATTGGAAAAAAGTGAATAATTCAACGTTCAGAAATCTGCTCAGTTAACGACTAGGTGGGTGGTTAGGTAACATCATTGCTGAGGAAAATAAATTTCTTCAACACTTTTTAGGCAACATGTTGTAAAGTTTTAACTATGATAAATAATTATTTTATAATTATATAATTATATAAAAGTACAGATTTATTTATTGTTTAACAATAATTTTATTCTATATTCTTCGACCTTTTTAATGTTTTTTATTAAATAATTTTTAAGCTTGAGGTCACTTTTTTGTTTTTTATAAAAGATTTTTTAATTCTTATATATAATTATCTCAATATTTCGATTTCCTTTGGAAATCTTCTTCAGGAGTTAATTTAATATTATAACAAATTTTCTAATTTTTTCCAAAGGAAATCGAAATATTGAGATAATTATATATAAGAATTAAAAAATCTTTTATAAAAAACAAAAAAGTGACCTCAAGCTTAAAATTTTTTTGTTTAAGATTAAAAGTCAACAATATCACAATGGACCGTATTGGTATCTGAGTGATGGTGTGGGGACAACCTCACACCGGCCTTCTAACCTAAATCAACAATTCTTGGTCAGTTATTTGGGATCCAATTTATCAGATACATTCCAATGCTATTGAATCGGTGCAAAAACAATTTCTCCTGTTTTGCCTTGGATGATTACGTTTTAACCCACTTAACTTACCATCATATCCTGCTCGTCTAGCTCTTATTAAGCTGCCAACACTAAAAAATGGTGTTACATGTTCTAATTCTCTAATAAATGAAATTCTTGCACAACGTCCTACCAGAAAATTGTATCCATTGTCAAAAAGATTTTCGAGATAAAACTATGCTGATGCTGATCCACTAAGAAGGATGTGCAACACATTTAATCAGTTATATAGATTTATAGATTTTTCATTAGATCCCAGTCTTATAAAACTTTATTTAATAATGCATTTAAACTCATAGTGTTCTGGTTTATAATGTTTTAAGTTTGTTAATTTTAAAATTTTTTTAAATGTCTGTAAGGAATAACATCCGTAGACAATAAATAAATAAATAAATAAATAATTGCGCATTAGTTGAATATTTGTTCGATATGCATTACAATGTAAAATCTGTATTACAAATATTCTAGAAACCAGTTTTGTGCTCTATTTTAGTGTTGTAAAAAGTGGTTACTTTTGACAACTCAATATTACTCGATACTTTTTCAACTGAGTACTCGATACTACTCAATACTTTCAACGTTTTTTTTTTTAATATGTAAAAAGTTAAAATTAACTTCTATTGAAACAAAAAACATATACAAATTTTATTAATACCTTTATGCGAAATCATTGACTTGCATGTGTTGCATTTTGCCTTGTCTCCTTCAATTTCTGTAATATGTAGCCATATTTGGCTTTAAGTTATACTTTAAAGTTTTTTTATACTGTTATCGTTTATTTATAATAATAATTTATTGAATATTTTGACGATGAATTCTGTTGAGCTTTCACAGCTTCTATATTTTTTTCTTCAGACTTTTTCTTATGGCGCTAATTTTTTTTCCACAGTTGTATATTTTTTGGCTAATTTTTAGGTAAAATTGTGTTTTTGTTACTAAAAAACTACAACTCTAAAAATATTGAGTAGTTACTTTTGGGTACAGAGTACCGGTAAAAATAGTCGGTATTGAGTACTCAGTACTCAAATACTCAACACTTTTACAACACTACTCTATTTACACAAAGCAAGTATTCGCTTAATATTCTACACTTATATTTTAAAGAAATAACGTATGATTAATATATATGTATATATGTATATATATACGTATGATTAATATAGTATGTGCATATATTAATATACATAAATATTAAGTATACGCCAGCACATGCAAAGTTTTAAAAGCCGAATGAATAATTCTTGTTATCTGCAAAAGTTAAACCGCTGGCTTAACATTTAAAGGCTCTAAGTCCATATTTTACAATATTACAGGAGAGACAAAAACAATCAAACTTTTTTTTGAATAAACATTTTTGAAATCTGTAAATGCAATTTGTTTTTGTATTTTTCTGTGTTTTTTATTTGCGTAAAAGCAAAATGAAAAAATAAGTATTTGCCGAGATAAAAGCTTTTTTTTGGACTTAGAGCTTTTTATGTTGCTTAGTTTGTATGTTTTCATGGACTTAGATCTTTTTCTTAAAACTGGTCTCTACTTATATTTCTTACTTACTACAATGAAAGTGTACTTTTGTTGCTTTTTATTATTGTTTTATTTAAAAGGCTAATAATATGTAAAAAGTTAAAGTTTGTTTTGATTATTGTAAATAAAGAAACAGAATTTATTCAAAACTATGAATAACATTATTATTGCAATTTCAATTTCGATATTTGTATGTCAAAAAAATTGAATTTGGTTTTATTGTAGTGTTGTAACCAAAATTGGGGCTCCTATAACTGCAATTTATCTTATGCCGTTCAGGCAATTGGAATAGAGCTTTTGCGCGCTATTGCAATATGACGAATGTTCAGTATGTTTAAATTTTTCTCATAAATATTCAGTTTTTTGTCTCTCCTGCAAAACTATGATTTTGTGGCATACAGCCTATTGCATTCACCATGACGATATACTTGTACATAATGAAAACAAAAATTATTCAGTCTTATTTCATTGTTGTTATAAAAAAGTAATATTAATTAAAAACGACTATTTTTATTTGTATGTTATATTGTATATATTGTAGGCAAAGTGGATTTTAGATATTGTAAGTCTTTGAACTTTCTTTATTTTTATTTTTCTTCCTTCTTGATGAAGTTGGTGTAAATCCGACCACTTTAGTGCGACTACATTTTCATTTATTTTTTGGGGGAAATTTGTCATTGTTAAATTTAAAAAAAAAAAATGAATGATCCAAATAAGTAACATCATGACGATTAATGTTATGACTGTCAATGGTGTTGATACTCAAAACGATGATGCCCGTATTTATAAAAAATTAAAGTAGACTTAAAATGTACTTTAAGAAAATTTTGTATGAAAATTTTGTATGAAAATTTTGTCTAAAAGCACACTTCAAGCCTACTTTATTTTTTATAAATACGGCAGTGAGAGTGTAGCCAATGAGAAATAATATTATGTCAATTGGTTGGACTGTCAGACCATTCCGCGCAAAACAGATGATATGCCAACATTGGAAGAAGTGTTACACAAAGATGTGATAAATTGGACTTAGCGCATTTACTCATCACTACAAAATAACAACAACAAATGATATAACTGTATTTTTTTTTGTAATCTTACTTATTGAAAATCTCAATTTGTAAAAAAAGTGGACTCCTTTTCAGTGGTGAAATACGCTGCCCCAGTGTGGTCACCTTCGTTGCGTGATACCCAGTGGAGAAACTTACCATTACAGGCTGTATGCAAATAACCTCACAACATTAACTATATGACGAAATGAAGATTCTACCTGTAATGGAACATAATGGCATGCTAATAAAACAGTTCTTTCTGGAATATCGTTACAGCTGTGTGATTTTGAGTCAGCCACGAGGCATGTCAGAAACGACCTTCGAATATACGAGGTAGACATACGAAGATACGTACAGGATTCGCCAGATCAAAACTGGCAGCTTTTAGTAACATTCACAGAGACGCTATCAATACCGCGGTCATAGGATACCGCTTAAATTTCGTACTTAGAGGTCGCTACCGCCCATTGCAGAAACCAAAAAACAACTGCCGCGGAAAAAAGAAAAAAAGAAGACCCTGCCGTTCCAAACTTTTGCCCAGCTTTTGAGCAGGGTTTTCATGACACCCACCACATCTTCAATTGCCCAGCCAACCATACTTCACTTCGTCAACTGGATTTAAGGACCAACCCAATAGAAGTAGCTCAATTCCATGGACTGAACCTCACTGCAGAACCCCCTGATTGAAATATGTTTAGTCTAGCTGTTACAACAACAACAAGAACAACAACGAAAAAGTATCTTTGCAGTTCCGAAAATGAAAGGTGTCTTCCCGTTACAACAGGAAGGACGTCATCACGAGCTACATAAACATCAGTACAATCTAACGCGATACCGTCGGAACGTGAAGATCGCCTACAAATTCCACAATATCACAAGCTAATAAAACAGAAGACCAATATTTTTGTATGATAGGTTTAAAAACCATTATTACACTGGCGTTATGTTGGCGTTGCGCTGAATGTTATATTTTCTTTATAATGTGTTCGTTTATTTTAATAACGCTTTTGCTTTCTTTTTGTTTGAGAATTGTACTTAAGAATTGCTTTTATATTTTTATAAAATAATTCACAACGCTTCTTTGAAGCTTTATTTTTCTTTGTTTGTTTTGCTACTGATTTATCATTGCATTTCGCATTCAAAAATAATTTGATTCATTATATTTTTGGAGAGGAAACGATTTTCCACCTGCTCTGCGAATGCCCAGCCCTGAATATCAGGAGACATAAATTCATGGTAGTCAATGACCTACTGAGATATCTGACAGCTACAGGTTGGGTCTAGCAAGCACGACTTTTTGTGCACATTTTAGTTATATTATGATGTAAACGACATTAAATCTGACGAGTGGTGTGGTCCTATTAAAACGGGTTCCCTTCGACTCTAGTTAAGTGTTCGAACGTAGTGAACTGCCATGTAAACCAACCAACCAATATTTTTGGACAGGATATATGTAGTTATCCTTTAAGTAAATATAATTTAAACTATTGTTTAAAAAATTTCTTAGTGTAGAAAAAGTAGAAGTGGTATTCTTTTGGCGTTAGTCGACAATTTTTATAAAGAAAGAATTTGTTTTAGTGGAATTTCATAAGGTCCAGCTCAATCTTGTACCACTTTTATGCAAGTATTTATTCGTATATAATCGTATTTTAATTTTCACCCACCTATATTAGTCTCAAAGGTTAGGATTCATACAATGATATCATTTGTAATACAATTGTATTACATCTTTGAGCATAGACCTTTTTAGCTTCAATTCATTACGCACTTTTTGTCTAAAATCGAAGAACAAACTCAAACTTGTTCTGCATAGTATATTTAGGTTGCTCTAATTCAAATTAGCGCTTCCCTACTATGTGTGTATCTACATAGAACTTGATTATTTTATAGTGAAGTGTATGAGTTTGTATGTTTAATTTTCTATAGATGTATATGTTGGAGGTCTAGTAAAAACAACTAAAAACCTCCTGGGAAGTTTATGTTTTTTATGCATTTGACATAATTGCTGGCATACACCATCAGTTTAAATATGCCTGTGTATGCATGTGAATGAGTTTGTGTGCAATCCTTTACAAGTAAATATATACATATGTGTATGAATATTTGCGCTTCAGCGTGTTTATAATTCTATTTACCCTTCAGAAAAAATTAGTAGTGCAGGACTACTGTTCGAGTACTCGTCAAGCGATAGCGACTACTCTCTCTTTATTTCCCAGTTAATGCTTTCAGCCTTTCTCTAGCTTTCAGAGTAGTTCACGAGTGCAGACTGTGGGAGTACCTTTCCACCAATCGCCTTTGAAGCAATCCACGAGTAGGTAGTTTGTTGGTAAATTGGTATTAAGTAAAATTAAATAATGCAGATTTTTATTTTAATATGTTGTAACGTGTAAGTTTAGTTTTCAATTATTTATTTAATGATGTATTAAAATATGAAATAAATGAAATGGGAATTAGCTTTTTTATCAAAACCAAAAAACTTGTAAAATAAAATCTAATTTATTCTTGCACTTAACTGATCGCGATTTTATTTGGCCTTTTTCTTGCTTTTTTGAGATTGCATCTAACAAAACAAAGATGAAGTCAATGAAAGTCTATCAGAAGCTTTTTTAACATATACATTCCGGTTATAGCATCGTACACATTTTTAAAATCTTTCAAACTCTTTTTACCCTGAACGCTTTCAACGTTAAACGACATGCCAATTTCTCGACCAAGAATTTGGCCAAGATTTTTGCATATATCGCCTTTTATCAGCGATTTTCTGTATCCAACCTGCAACAGTTTAGTTTATATTAAAGTTTATATTCTCTATAATGTGATAATTACTTACATACAAATCCTTGTGGCTTGTAAGTAGATTGTCAAGCTCATGAAGTTGACTCTCTGAAGTTAAAGGGAAAATCTGCATCACTGTGTCGATGGCCTTGTTTTTATCCACAAGTTGATTCAGGAGCACTTTATGTTCTCGCATATTTTTATATTTTGCTGATGTGTTTGTTGTTGTTGTTGTTCAACCGTTTCTGTTAAAGGTTTTAGATTGAATATAATTTAAAAATTTATCTGTTTTAAAAATTAACCTTTCCTATCGCCCAGTTTTTTTATTAAGCGCTGCACAGCCATCACACTTTAAACCACCTAAAATGCAAATGCAAAATTATTAGTACACTCAAGCCTCGTTTTATGCGATTGATCCGTTCCAGAGAAAATCGCATAAAACAAATTCGCATAAAACGATACACTAGCTCCATACTAAAATTAATGATTCGTCCCTGAATTTTAAAAAAACGCATAAATTCAAAGTAAAGCATTAAAACTCAAACAAAATCGCATAAAAAAGTCAACAAAAAAGTAATTCATTTATTAAAAAAAACAAATAAACCTCAATTCACTACGTACTTAACAAAGAAAAACTATTTACATTGAAGAAATAAATTATATGTATCTCATAATCAGAATCACTAATATGGCGTGTGCCGAGTTTCTGAATTGGCTCTATATCGCTTTCATCACTAGAGGAAACAAACACATCGATGTTCATTAAAAGGGATTTCCCCTAAGTTGAAAACTAGAATGATATTCACATTAAGGTTGACGACAGAGTGAACGCTAGAAGCTTTGCTATGCTAGAAGCGTGAACCACTGCTGAACAATCTTTGACGTGTCAGAGTAAGCGTTAGTTAATGTGTGTATTGTGTGTGTGTTTGTGCATTAACTCACCAGAGTTAACTCAAAGAGTTTTATTTTTGAGGCCATTGTACTTTATATTTCTTTTAACAAAGAAATTTCTTACACATTTTTTTTTTAACTAAACTTAAATTTCACAACCAAACAATTGTTGACAGCTATTAACAGCATTGCCAAATTATGTATATTTGGTAGTGTTGCAGGCTTAAAAAAAAAACAGGTATAATATTTGCGAGTAGTCTACCTGTACTTGCCGCCCGTCTATAAATTGTATCCATTGCCACTACTGACTTTTACTGCAGTACAGCACCACTCGCCAGCCAGTCAATACCTCCACGTTCTTCTGCAGGGTATCTAACAAAGTGTCTATGTATGTATGTAGTTGTGAATGTACGTATAAAAAATATGCATGTGTGTGTGTCTTTAAATATTTGTGTATAAATATTATCAATGGTTTATATTTAATTGAAGCAAAACAACAAAACTGTTAAATCATTATTATTGTTATTTCAATAACAACTACAACATCAACATTTACAACAATATAAGTAAATACACATACATACATATATTTGTGCTTGCTATATAGAATTGTATGTAAGTATTTATGTGTATTAGGGTGGCCTTTATTTTGCCCATTTTTCATTTCCGCTACCCTCAAGATCTAACATTGTTCTTCGTTGTCTAAAAATCAAATTAGTAAAATCGAATAAATTTTTTAGGTTGTAGAGTTTATTTGTATTTTCAAGTTTTCGATAAAATGTCGTAAAAAATAATTAATAAAAAATAAACTTTGTTTTTGATTTAAAATTTTATTAAACAACTCGAATAAAAATAATAAAATAATAAAAATCATATAAAGAAGTATTTTAAACAAAATTTTTTATTACATATTTTGGGGATCCTGCTATTTTTGAACGTGAAGATAAAAAAAGAAAGCAACAGCTAATGATTGATAAATAATAATTTAAATTGAAGAAATTATCCAAACAATTGTCTACAATTTGAAAAGTACAGCAAACTGCAATAAAAATATAATACCAGCACTTAATAATTTTCACTAATTCTCAACTATACAAATCCTGTACAAACCATCATCTATAATTTGCCATTTACAAGTCAATCTTATATAAGAATTATTTTGAGTTTCACAACAGTTTCAGTTCAAAACAAATACAAACAAAATCAAAATACAAACTTTGCAAAATAAGTCAAACTTTAAATTTCCGTGAAAAGGAGTCCGAATATCTGCTTAATTCTTGTTCCACAATAAAAAGTTCTTAATATTGTTTAATTTAATAATTTTACTTTTATAAATGTTTATGCCAAAATAGAATTTGCAACCAAAGGCATTACTACTGATGAATACTTTAGCGCAATTCACAGTATTGTGCAACTGATCTTGCATCATTGCATTTGCAAAAAGTTTTAGCATATATT
Organism: Bellardia pandia; assembly: GCA_916048285.2. NCBI lineage: Eukaryota > Metazoa > Arthropoda > Insecta > Diptera > Calliphoridae > Bellardia > Bellardia pandia. The sequence continues at coordinate 90,462,177 of OU696531.1, read as the reverse complement.
TTTGCTCTACACTAACAAAATACACAGTAAGAGCAAAAATATGCTCAATCAACCTTTTTGCAAATGCAATGATGCAACATCATTTGCACAAGATTGTGAATTGTGCTATTATAACTATTTTATCACAAGAATTTCTAATAAAAATGTTGGACATAATACAAATTCCAACTGCAAATGATTTTTATCTTACTGTAAAAAGAAGTCCTAAAGAGGAACTTTTAAATTTGATAGTATATTTTCTGATAGCCGTGCCATCCCAAGCATGTGGCCATGGTCCTCATGACACCTCCCAGATCTTTAACTGTCCAGCCAATCATACTTCACTTCATCTAAGGGATATCTGCCAAACCAGTAGAAGCAGCTTAATTTCTTGGACTGAACCTCACTGCAAAACCTCCAGATTGAAACTTATTTAGTCTATTTTTTAGCTTTTATTTGTGTTGCCTCTTTAAATCCGATAATAGAAAACATTATTGTATTTTTTTACAAATTAGATCAATATATTTCGAACATCTTCTGTTCATCTTCAGGATCTATAAAATTTTTTAAATACAATAATAAGTTTTTTATTTTTTATCTATAATACATATAATTTTTATATAAATTGAACAAAAATTGAAAAATTACCTGAATTGATTGAAAATTATAATATAAATGAAAAATTTTTCCAAATAACATTTAAATCAAATTAAAAATACATTTATAAAAAAGTACATAATATTTACTATCTTAAAGGAGTAATTAAATTACAATATGTGTTTATGTAATCCTTTTTATCGCTTTTGAAATTACAAGCAACTTGCTCATACTTGACGATTTGATTCACTTCATGAACTTGCAACTTCAATTTATTTTGTTCTTGTTTTAAAACTTTTACGTTATTAAAATCAAACTCATGCTTTTTTGATCTAGCATGTTTGGCTAATGCTGATAAATTAACTTTTTCAATTAAACATTTGCAGTCATATTCATGTTGTTTCAATCTTTTCATCAACTTTTGAGTTGTTTCTCCAATATAAACTATATTACAATTTTTACAATTAATTTTATATACAACATCAGATTTTTGCCCTGGTTTTAGTTTATATTTAAGGTTCTTGAAAAATTTTTTAGTATTATCCATTATTGGTGGTTTCATTGCAAGTTTAACATTAGGTGTGAAATATTTACATGCTTTAGATAATTGTTCAGTTAAAATCGGAACATAGGTCATTGATGCAAAATTAACTGATGATGATGCTGTTTTATTAGTGGTTAATATATCTTCCTCATTAGTAGAAAGATACGCATAACTAATTTGTGTTTCATTTGAATTACTATTATTATTAATACGCTTACGATGTTGAACTATGTTAATTAGACGATTAATAACCTTATGTGGAAAATTATTTTTGATAAGAATTTCTTTAATTCTAATAAGATTTTGAGACCAAAAATCTTTATGTGATATACTTAACACTTTCATTATGAAATTTTTTGCAGTGTTAAATTTCATATGTGATGGATGAGCTGAATAGTAATTCAAAATGCGATTCGATGCAATTTCTTTATGATACCAATTGGTTATGATTTTTCCATTAGTTTTACGGTGAATAGTAGTATCCAGATAATTCAGCTGATTATTTTCTTCAACTTCTACCGTAAACTTAATCTTATCATCATATTCATTTAGTTTATTTAATACATTATTTATTTGTTTATTTGGAATTGCTGTAATGTGATCATCCACATACGAATACCAGAATAAAGGAGACATATTAAGATTTAGTAATGTTTGGTCAACAACATCCTCAAGTACTCTTTCTACCAAAATAGGCGCCAAGCTAGAACCCATAAAGAGACCAATTTTCATACGTAGTATTTTTCCTTCATAGCAAAAGTAATTACATTCATTAAGACAAAATTTAAGTAGATCCAAAAACAAATCTTTTGGAATATTAGTATTTTTACTAATATGTTGGTCAAAATCTCTTAATATAATTTGTAGAGCAATTTGTGTTGAAATGTTTGTAAAACAATTTACAACATCAAAAGATACCAACTTATACTCTTCTGGAATTTTAATCTTCGTAATTTTTTTAACAAATTCTTTAGAATTATTAACTGAATATTTAGGTTTGAAAGATTTTCTCAAAATTGTTGCCAAAAAACGTGATAAATTATATGCTACCGATTTTATAGTAGATACAATAGGCCTAATTGGTCTATCTTTTTTGTGTATCTTAATTTGACCATATATTCTTGGTGGAATTGATGTGTAATTTGTTAAAAATTGTTTTTGTCTTACCGTAATGAATTGGTTACTTTCGTTGTCATTATCATATAAGCGTTTAATTAATTTATTATGTTTTAATTCAAATGATGAAGTTGGATCTGTTTTTAATTCTTCGAAAACTTCCTTGTTGTTAAGAAATTCATTCATTTTCTGTTGATATTCTAATTTATTAGCAATAATTGTAATATTACCTTTATCACTATTTGATACATAAATATTTGGATGTTCTTTAAGAAATCTTGCTGTAGATTTAGCTGCTTTAATAAAAAATTTTTGAATTCGATTAAGCGGTTTAGTTATATTTAAATGCTTAGTAATTAAATACGTAAGGTTAGCTCGCATTGCTCGCCTAATATGTTCATTACTATAACGAGTTATAATAAACTCAATATCCGCTATCAAATCAAGTAAAGGTACTTCTTCATTTGGTAATATGAATTTTGGTCCCATACTTAGTAAAATCATCATTTCATTTGGAATTTCAACACCAGAAATATTTTGAATAAAAGAGTCATCATATTGAATATCAAAAAGTTGATTTTGGTTTTCTTTAAGTTTTGTAAATTTTAAATGGAGTCTTTCATTGTTCATTATCAATATTTGTTGATAATATACATTATTTTTCAAATTATTTATATTAAATAACTGATTTTGAAGATTTTTTGTAAATTGGTTTATTAAAAAATTACAATCATAAATTTCAGCATTTAAAAGCCTTATGTTTATGTCACTAATAGCATGTTCAACAACCTGAACTGCCTTTTTGCAATTAGATATAAAATTTGTTGATACCTTTTTTGTTTTCCTTAATATGAAATTTGGTGTTATTTTATTACGACGACATTTTAGTAGAAAAACTAGTCTTGATTTTTGTTGTGCTAATTTTCTGATGATGCTTTTAATTGATATATTCATATTCATTGTTTTGAGTCAATAGTTAGAGATTGACAGAATAATTATGGATTAATATTTTGTATTGCTGGATTGATTTTATGGATTAATATTTTTTAGCTTTTATTTGTGTTGCCTCTTTAAATCCGATAATAAAAAACATTATTGTATTTTTTTACAAATTAGATCAATTCAGGTAATTTTTCAATTTTTGTTCAATTTATATAAAAATTATATGTATTATAGATAAAAAATAAAAAACTTATTATTGTATTTAAAAAATTTTATAGATCCTGAAGATGAACAGAAGATGTTCGAAATATATTGATCTAATTTGTAAAAAAATACAATAATGTTTTTTATTATCGGATTTAAAGAGGCAACACAAATAAAAGCTAAAAAATATTAATCCATAAAATCAATCCAGCAATACAAAATATTAATCCATAATTATTTAGTCTAGTTTTTACAACAATAAAAAAAAGAAAGCCATCGGAATATTAGAGGTCCCTAGCCCTTGCCTATGTCTCTTGGCAGCCTGAATTTTCAAGCTAACTAATTTCTCCTCTTGATAAACAGGTTTTGTCTATATTCCAGTATAGACAAAACCAGCTTCCACAGAAATTATTATAAGATATTTCCAACCGTCATGTTTCTTAGATGGATTCTTTTTAGATTAATCATAAATCGGGTTCTCAGCATAATCACACAATAAAATTTTTTAAACACTTAAATTTGTATAGTTATATCATCGCGATGGGATTGGCGAAGTTCACGGTTTTTTTAGCTAGTTATTTTATAAAATAAAAGTCATAGGTGAAAATATGACACAGTTGTGGTCTGAAAATGAAACCTCCCATTTTGCTGCAATATACAATTATGGCTCTTTGAGTTTAATTTTACATATGTTTAGTCATCAAGTTTATAATACAGTTGTTGATATTTGTTAAAATTTTATTGTAATGTAAACAAAGTACTAAACATAGTACATAGTACTTTGTTACTAAACATAGTACTTTGTTACTATGTTTTGAATAGTTGATTATGACTCTTAACAGATTAATCATAAATTGTTTTCTCTGCGTATTTATACTGCGCCAGATTTTTCTGATTATCTTTACCATCTTTCCTCGACAATTATATGTTGTCCTTGCATAGTTCTTGGCTTGGGATAGACTGAGTCAGAACTCTCTTACCACCACCAAAAGAACCGACCCGATCCGGTCTAATCCTCTACGGGACCTTAGTAGTCTTTAAAGTATCTAGCTTCGACGAACCACTTTCTATCAAGCTTGATCGTGCAAAATTTTAGCGAACTAAAAGGACTATCAGAGCCTAGCGCTACCACTTTATTAGTTTAGATCTCAGTAGCTGAACACTTACTGCAGTTAGAGGTTACGTTTTCGGGGATTATAAAGTGCTAATGGAGACAGACTCACTCTGAAGACAGACGCACTGTGGCGGAATTTGAAAAATGGGAAATAAATCTGTAATTTTTAAACAATTACATGTTCATATCTAATCCATATAGAAACTATTTTTTAAAACTTGGTGACAACAAATTCTTGTTTCTTGCGAACATTGTCGAATTGAGTGATTGCATTAGAGCAAAAATTCTAACAAAGTACTGTAAATATAGTGGATTGAGTTTTGGTGTCACCAATATTACAGACCTTCGGCCCTAGGCAGGTGTTTTTAAAACCGGACGCTTGTACATTCTGAAAGTGCAAAACGGGGGCCACCCTAATGAATATATATAAACATAAACCCTTTTATTTTAACCATAATTATATGTTGTTGCTGCTGTTATTTGTCCAATATTATTTATTTATGCAAATTACTTTGGTTCATTGTCCAACAATTTGTTTCATGGTAAAACGTTTAAATGAAAAATAAATAAAATTAACATTCTATTATAATTATTTGCATTATTATATATTTTATTTAAATTTAATTCATACTTTTATATAAAATAAAATACATGCAAATAATATTTTACTAAATCTGTGATAGCTGTATTTGTTTTTAGGGTAAATATATGTTTTCTATAAACAATTGTCAAATATGAAAACTGCTGTTGAGATCAATGCAATTATAGCCAGGCAAAATTACCTAATAAGGTCAATTGTATAAAGACAAAACATTTGGAAAATGTTAAAAAAAGTTTAATTAATATTTTTAAAATTAATTGATAAAAATTATTGTTGAGCTGGATAAATTAGAAGGAGACAAGAGGAATTAAATGTTAAATAACTAAATTTAATCAAAGTATCACCCAGAAACGTAATGGGTTACTGATTTACAAAAGAAAAAATAAACTAAAAAATCCCAATAACACAATTTTAATTAACTTTGAGAATGAAAAAAAATAGGTCAATCTCAAAGTATCATGTTAATTAAACAAAATTCCCTCTAAACATGAAATTATTTAAAAAAAAAGCACAAAAACTCTGTATAAAAAAACTAAATAAAAATTATAAAAACCACCACCACTATATATTTAAATGTCAGCAAAAACAAAACATATATAACATGGGGACTGCAACTTCAAAACAATATAAAACGCAAAAAATATGTGTGTACATATCTAAAAAAAAATATTAAAAATATCAAACAAAAAATTAACCTCGAGCTGTAACGAAAAACAAGAAAAACCAAGGGCTAGGAGTAGCTACATACAAATGTAAAACCATAAATGCATCATGGTAATATTAGCTGACAAACTACCAGCAAGTAACAGCCAAAAGCACAAGTGTCATAAAAATACATACTCCTATAGAAACCACATGGTTACAAGCTCCATACATGTGAGTAGCCTTTTACTGAGTGTATGTTGCCAACCATACTCATACACAAGCATTTAGTAGATGTAGAGTTAGTTGTTGTTGTGTGTGTGTTTCTGAAATAATGACTGACAGCCATATAAAAAATGACCAAATAGAAAACTCTTGACTAAAACAATGATGTGTGTATTTGAAATGCAGTGTGCAGTGTGGGAAAATACCAACAAGAGTCTTCAACAATTTAAAAAACATGGTTTAAATATTGATTAGTCGACTCGTATTTAAGTTCTAGTAACTGTTAAGCTTTAATTATAATGTAGAACAATTTCAAACTTTTTTCAAAATTACGGGGTGCCGACGATTGATCGTTGTTAAGGAGACAAAAAAAAAATATACGTGTGTCGGCGTTTTGATAGATAACATCAGAATTTCATTTAAGAAGCGGTTAAAAATTCCCAGCTCTGGCCAAAACTATGTTTTCTTTACGTCTGAGGTGTAGGGTATGTTCAGCATTTTTGTAGATAATGCTATGGCAAATATTTTTTTAGAACATATTAACCCTCTAACTCCCCCCTCATAACGGCATTTTTGGCTTTATTCTAATAAATTGTAAAAACCACCCCGAAAAAGGGGAAGGGCGGGGATGAAATGTTCTAGAAAAATGTTGGCCATAAAATTTTACTATACATGTCAGAACACACCAAAACCCAACACTTAACACAAACACTAAAAACCAATCAAATTCAAGATTGTCCATTAAAGGTTAATTTAGTTATTGTTCACATATTGTCTTGTGACATTAATTTTGGGCTAGCTGTTGCTTCGAATGGTAAAAAAATTGAAACCGTCGTTTCGGTGGCGGCTGTTGTACCAGTTTCCCAAACAAGAGTTTTGAAAACTACCACAGCACTCGTTGAACAGATGATAGGACTAGATCTTTTCCATATGCTAGTATATGATGGGTACTATATCCAGCCTGTTGCATTCAGGTATCCGATAAAATCGCGCCATCTGATACTTAATGTCCTCGCTAGGTTATTTAGTATATGATTAATGAAAATTTTGAGTCTAGAGTTTTCTTTTTCTCGGTCCTGGCAACTGTGGCAGTGAATATTGAAGGAAAGTCAGAGTCTGCTTGTATGCTTACCAATCGTTCAGTGACCTGTTAGCATCGCTATGATTCTCGAGTTGTCCTCTCATTTCATATGCAGGAGCTGCAAACAGCGCTTCTTATTATATACTGGCCACATATTTCTAATGATCTTGCATGCATCCAGATTGTGCCACCTAATTCCAGCTTTTTGAAATTAGTGTCTGAAGATTTCACTTTTAATAGCCCTAAGTGGAATTGCGACTGATTGTTGAGACATTTAAAGCAGTTTCTTCTTTCACCAGTTCGTCCGGTTTCTCATTATCGTAGTAGTCCCTATGCGCAGGGACCAAAACTAGAGTAATGTCAGTAAGACAACTTCGCCTAGATTGTTCTTCTTTACAATGCCCGACTAGTATAGATGTTGTAGTATGGGATTTGAGTGACACGAGTGCTGCCTGACTGTCGACAAAAATGGCTGTGCTGCCGCAAATATTTTTTAGCATAAAATTCTTTATGCTTCCCTAATCTCATCCCGAAATACATTAAATTTGTCTGGGAGGCGTATTAAGAGTTTTATCGAGAAATTATCGCAGAAGACGCCGGAACCGACGGCACACTCCGTCTTTGAACCATCATTTTGCTGGGAAGTAATAATTTTTAAAACATTTTAGACAATATTGATAACAATTTTCTACGGGCTTGAGAATTATTACTATCTTTGATACATTCCATGAGGTCCAGAAGTATCGAATGCATAATATAGAGAAAAAAATTAATTTAAATATCACTGAATTCCATGTATGAAGGGTTTAGTTTTCTTAATCTCTAAAAAATAAAATCCAATGGTATTAAATCAAACCTCTACTAATACATAACTGAATGATTTTTTAGGATATAAGCCGTATAGAACCATAAAACCATCTTAATGAAACATAATATCTATATGCATATCAATATCATTATATTTAGGCAAAAAGAACGCTGTTAGCATGTCACAAAATAAAGTACCAGTAATTGTCACTGCTGGATCAGCCTAATTTTTAAAGTAGTACCGTCCAATGATAGCTATAGACTAGACAGGTGACCCGTTGTGGATGCAATTCTTTTTCAACAATCAAATATGAGGTCTCTGAACCAAAAAATATGAGAAATTTGACAACTAACATTTTGATTTGACATTTTGTTTCGTCACTCACTATAATTGCATACATTTGCAGGGACATCCTATGCTGCAGTTAGTGTTAATGTATGTGGCTGTTGTGAGTGTATGTGTGTGTGTGTGAGTGGCTATAATGGTGTTAGTTGGTTATCTATGTTGTCGCATTCATATCAAATAATTTTCACTATAATAAAAACAAAACAACAACAACACCACCATCATTAGCAGCAGCACTAGAAACCAAACAAATTTAGTTGTATTTTACTCAGCTTCAAATAAATGAAATTTTGCTGCACTTTGATGATGTCCGAAGAATTAACGCGATTTTTAGCTGGTATAGTTACTCATATGCAATGTACTGGCACAGGGATGTAAGAACAAAATTGCCAATTTGTATAAAATATGAACCACATTTTGAGGGAAGAAGCGAGGGGCGTGGGACTGAATATAATTGTAAAGAAAATATACAAAATATAGAAAAATCTGAAAACTTTAACTCCAATTTATATGTAGGATAAATGATAGTTTGCTATCATAAAATGGCCACTAAGAATCATTATATGATTAAATATCCTGGTCCCTTCTTCTTTTGCATATCTTTCAAACCTTAACGAATTTTCAAAATAACTCTAACAATGTCTGATCGTTTATGTGCATCTCATATTAACACTTTTCAGTAAAAATATGTGCATGATGTTGTTATTTTAAAATATTTCCCCAAAACATCATATTTATGCATAACAACAATAATTTAACTGTTTAAAAACCAACAACACTTAAAGCATTTTCGCTTCTACATGTCTGTATTTGAGTAACAACAAAGAATGGCACATTATTTGTGAGCAATTTTTAAATGTGGTTGTTAACACAGGCCAACTATTTAAACGGATATCCAGTAATGGTTATAATTATAAACCAAAAATATATATATACATATAGTATGTGTTGAAATAATGCCGTATGTATGTAATCAAATTCAAAAAGTAAGAAAGGAACGACTAAAGAATACGCTGCATTATCACTTATTGGGTGTATAACTTAAAAATATGGGATTCATAACAGATTATATTATCTATTGAAGGCGATTCTTGCCTTATATAACTTATATGTAATTTTGAAGTTTACATATCTGTCATTTATGCTCACTTAGCTATTGAACATTATAATTTAAAGAACAAGGTTCTCTGAAAATGCTTCGATAATGTCCAATTTTGTTCCAACAAGGCGTCATATACGGAAAGTTTTGCTTTACTTCCTTCGTTTAAAGAAGTTGCGGCTGAAGCACACCAATTTCCCACCGACTCCTATAGTGAATGTGTTCTATCGGTTTCAATGTACCAGAGATGGTTTGTGTGGGTCAGAATAATTTCGACACCACAGTCTCTGTCTCTGGTGTCAAGACAAAAAAGTTTGAATATCAATAATTAAAGGCACGAAGATTTTTAACAAGAGCATGCAAAGTTTTGGGTTCAGCAGTATTCATAAAAAGCAGGGAAATTGAGTACCATGTCTGGAATACTGCTTAGACGCTATAAAGAAATATAATTTTTGTGCCGAATCATTATTTGGCATGAAAATGGATCCACTACGATATTCCGAAGCATAACAGATCGTTTCTAATGCACGACCAACCAGACAAATTGACACCAAAGGCTCATACTCTGTATTTGGTGGGTCCAAAACCTGCACCAATTACAACTGATGCATTTGCAGAGATATGCGCCCATACATGGAAGCGTAATATTTCATCAAGATAAAAAAGTTACACGCATCAAAAGCATATGTAAAAGGTCCATCATTTTTATGTTTTTTTCCAGAAAAAAATAACCATATTATTTCAATAATAGAAAAAAACATTCTTCCAGACTATGCATAATTGTTATATAATCCGAAAAGGAACATGAGAAATCGTGAACCGATTCGTGCCAGTTTCACCAGAACTTGTCCTTCTATAAAAAAAAATAAAGTGTGCAAAAAATGTGTAAAAAAATTCGAGGTTGTTTAAAATTTTGGTCTACAACTCGGATCCTACAGGACCGATTAAATACCAAACATATCGATGGAACAAAGAATGTTTGGCAAACATTTCATTGTTCTATGTAGTTTTTTCGAAGCTCTATCATGCCTTTAACAGACGGACGGACGGAAGGACATGGTTATAGTCTTACAGTCTAATTCATAAAAACTTATCAAGGGTTTATAACAGGCTTATAAAACAAATATCCATACAGAATTCGCTTTATAAGCCCGTTATAAACCTTTGACAAGTTTTATGAATTAGGGGGTTAGAATCTTATAAGGACCCAAATTATATAGACTTCTTTTTGTTGGTGGGTATAGAAAATCTATATAAAGGGAACCACGATTGGGAAAACACCTGTATACAAAAACATATACGATCAATAATGACAAATCTTTATCAAAAGAAACACTATTGAGGTTTCACGAAATATTCTTTCGGAATTGTAGTCAAATATTCGAGGCTGTTAGAAAACATAAATTTTTTATTCGTTCCAAGGAACTAATTATGCTGAGTAAAACTAAAGATAATATTTCCATGACTATCGGTACTACGTAGTTGAATATACTTAGTTCACAAGCTCAAGGTTTTTCTTAAAGTTCTATATATATACTTTATGCTGGCAACACTTTTTTCACAGGCACTTTTGAAAAAGTCATCAAAATTTGGACCTCCAAATAAGACTACATCCTTGCTAGCCTTGGCGGTCATATTGCAAAAGTCATATTTAAATTATAATGTTAGAAGATTATCTTTCGAATAAAGTAAATTTCATTTTAATTTTGTTCCATTTCAAAGTTCTATACTTCTAAAAAAAACCCAAAACCCAGAAGCGCTGTTTAGGCGTGGGTCTATTCCTATTGAAACGCCAAACCAAACTAAATATAAATCAATTGACAGCTGACAAAATGGCCGCCACTTAAAAAAGCTCTATACATCTAAAAAAACACCCTATATTTATCCGTATGTAATTTGAAAAGTATATTTGACAGATTTATTAAACATTTACTTTGATATGTTGTTATACTATGTTTCCACGACGACTTGAATCACCTGCTTCGCTCTCTGAATCATGTTTATGAAACATGCTATTTACATGACCAAAAAACTTGATTCGATTTGACAGTTGTCTTTAATAAACAAACAGAATAAAAAAAAACAGAATTTACAATTTGTGGAAAATAATTTTTTTTAATGAACAAACAAAAGTGAGTGGAAATTAGTTAGCTTATTTGAAAAAAATACATACATTCGTACGTATTTACTTTCTTTACTTCCAGCAACAAGAAAATAATTTGCTTTGTTTACAATAATATTAAATTTTTACAGCTAGTGCAGATAAACTTACGATAAAAATTAGAGAAGAGTGCAATTTTTCGTGCTTCGCAAGTTGATTCAATATGAATCTACGTGATTCGCTCTTTAAATTTTGTATGGTGAAACAAGGTGTGTATCAGGTGTGTTTTGAAGGAAAAATTATTTTTATGTTCAATGACCACATCTGCTGTTGTGTAGGGTGCTTAAGCAAATTAAAAAAAATATTTGACAAAAAAGTGAACTACATTCATATTGTGGGATGTTTAAACCAGAAAATTTTTAACGGAAATTTATAAATGTTCATATATATACACATAAACTTAAATACACATAACAAAAAATATGGTACATTTAATAAATATATTCAATAAAAATTTCAAGTATAAACAGAAACATTGAGATTGTGTTTCAGAAAAAAATGCGTATAAGTATAAGACAGAATATATAATAAAAAAATTTTAAAATTTAAACCAGATTTATTTCTTTTACAAGCAGCTTGCATGTATATCTCCAAACTGGTCCCTTTGTCATACCTAAGCGTTAACAGCAGGTTTAAGCAATTGCCTAAAGTTGTTTCCAAAACAGATTCTGTGAGGAAATAAATAAAATAAAATTTAAATTTTTTTAAAAAATTATTTTTTTTTTGTCTTAAATAAAATTGAATTTTAGAAAATACCATATTTTGGCGGAACCATTTTTCTTTGTCATGTATCTGCAACTGAAATTTGTATTATTGTATGATTTTCCTCATCAACATTGTTTTTTTTACTGCTACTATTATTGTTGTTTTTTTGTATTCACAGTTTTTGTTATTTTTGTCACAGTTGGTAGAGTTGTTGGTGATGGTGTTTTTAATGTATGGCATGCATTTCCGTTTTGGGACATTTTTGTCTGTACTACGTACATACATACATACATACCTTCCAAACAAACTTTATTTTGACATCACATAGTGTGACATGATGATGGCTGGTCATTTGCTGCTTGGTTCCGTGCACACACACAAGTTAATGGGTATGTACATATGTATATGAATGGCTAGTCATATAGCTAAACAAAATTTTTAACTTACTAGTCATTTACGCTTTCAAACACATTAACACTTACAGTCACTGGCTTACATACACATGTGTTGTAAATATTTTAGTTTAAACTTCAAATCGGGGCGAAAAATACAGCATTGCCATGGTCCATTCACACATTCTAATTTATGTCTTTGATGTTGGGCTTGTGTGGACACAAATGTGTGTTTTAATCTGTGCCTGCATGTGCATGCTTTTGATTTGAATGTTTTACACTTGATGATGTCTGTGTTGTCAACATTTTCTAAATACATTTAAGAAAGATTTGTGGTGATAAATAAAAATATATGTGACCCGGCCTATAAAAAGGTGGCTTATGACTCAAAAAAATGTTCCACTTTTTTTTGGTTTCGATAGTTTTTGAGACGCTCTTTCACGTGGTGAAAACTGGAAAGTCCTAACTTGCTTAGAAGTGTACTAAAAATGTAGAGAAATGAAAGAAAAATAGAATTTTATTGAAAATCCAGAATCAAGATAATAAATGGAATTGAAAAATTTAAAAACAGGATTGAACGCTGCAAAAACTATTTTACAAAAAAAAAAGCTGTTTTGCACAAAAAATATTTTATTTTTTATTATTAAGTAGTTTTCTTCGTCGCTATCCTTGTTGAAACCTTTGAAGTTGCTCGTTTTTTCGAATCTTCTTCTGGAGATGAGACCTTACGTTTTCTTAATTTTTTTATTGCAGTTGAAGTTGCAGATTTCTTCAGTTCGTTCTTTTTTGGATCTTGATTTGCAAATGAAGCTACAGACTTCTTCGGGTTAGGTTTTGACGATGAAGCCTTTGGTTCCTCCGATGCAAAAGAAAAACTACTAAGAAACTGACGCAATGTATTGTTTACCTTTAACAGCTGTGTCTCGCAATTTCTTTTTTGAGTCATAAGCCACCTTTTCGTAGGCCGGGTAACATATATTGAATATTATAGTAAAAAATAATTATCTTAAAGAAGTTACTTCTATTTTTAAGGTTTTTTGAGGCCTATAACCGGAGTGTGGGGAACTTAGACAAATAATTTATACAAATATCATACAAATGTTTACTGTATTGGAGAGAGTAATGTTCGATATTATAAATGACAAATGATATCGGACAGATATTACCTATTACCACGCATACAGTTGTGGATTATTTTATAAACATTTTTATTCATTATTGTGCAAACTGGGTCTACTCGTTAATAATCTGAAGGACTTTGAGTTTTTGAACTATAACCAATTCTATTGGCTCTATGTGAAATATACCCTACAGAATGTTGAAAAATCTATGTGAAAGGAAACACGATTAAGGATGAAAAATTATTTGATTGTAGAGTATGAAACTCTTACTTGTTTCATTATTATAATTTTTTAATTCTTTATTTCTTTGATGTTCTAAAAAATTATAAAACTGAACTTTAAATCATTACTTATAATCAAACATTCTATTCTTATTCTCCAATCCAACACTTTTTAACACTTTTAAACTTTTCAACAGAATATTCAACGTATTTGTTTGCTTAATGATTTTAGGTCTAGAAACCCTTTTCACTAACACTGATTAACAGATTTTAATTGCAATTAATTTGATATTTTTTATTTCACTTTTTTTTACAGATTTTGTTTTACTTTATACAAAAGAAAAGGAACATAAAATCTGTCTGATTTAAAACACAAAATGCCACCAAGTTTAACAGCAACAGTTTAAAATTTAATGACCCTTTTATATTGCTGGCATTGCTTAAATGTTGCTGATTAAATCTGTAAATAGTTGTATAATTTCTGTTCATTTTTCTTCTAAATAAATATTACTAGATGATTAAAAGAATAGATTTTATTATTTCTTGAAAATGTTTTTGTTTACAAAATAATCATGTCTTAAAAGGTTAATGCTCTTAACATTGGTGAAATAAGTCATTAACTTGGGTTGGAAATTAAAATGAATTGATGCTAAAGATCTTGTTGGCATAAATTGTTAAATGAGTCATAAATATTTTATTTGCTCTTTGAAATGATGACTAAACAAAAACAAAATTAGGAATGTTAATGTATGATTTTAATTCCAAAGATAAATATTAAAAATAGTCAATTTAAAGTGCAATTCCAAATATTAATTAGCTTAATATTAAAATAATTAATAAAGTAAAATGTGAGTGACATTTAGATGTTTCAGAGTAGGGAATATGACATAGACATATTCTTGGTCTTAATTTTAGTTGCCCGATATTCTTTTCTACCTGTTCATTTATCCATGTTCATTTCACTGGTTGTATTGATTTCCAAAAGTAGATCCACTTTCTGAGTTCTCCGTATACGTGAAACACTTTCTCTCAGGTCTTGTAATGCTATGTCCGCTTTTATTTTACGGAGTATGTCTAAGTAAGTTGTTTCTCCTAATTTATTCCGCATAGTTTTCTTACATTTTACGTTACGTTTTTCCATTCTTCCTTTTCGGCTTTGTTTGAATCATCCAGTGCTGCCAGTATTTTTTAGAGCTTATCCCCAATTTTTGATTTTGCATCCCCAAAAATCCCCAAACTGATTTTTTTTGATTCAAATTTTTTTTTTCAAAATTTTTATTTTATTGAAAAAATAATATAAAAATAATTAAAAATTCATTTTTATCGATAGCTACATATATTAGTATTCAAATTAATTAGATTTGTAATTATAAATCTTGTAAAGCAAAAATTACACTTCATTTAATAAATAGAAGTATAAAAAATTATTTACCAGAGTTTAGCATTTCAAAAACTTCAGAATCAAAATCTTCTGATTCATCAGCCTCAGAAATTTTGTTGTACATATTGCTTGTATTAAAAAGCTTTAGCATTTCAGCAGATGGATTAAATTTCTCAAAACTAATTTTATTATTTTTAAAGTATTAAGTTTATTCTGAGACGTGCTTCCAATAATTCATATTGCATTTTGTTACGTATTTTTGATTTGGTAGTATTCATTATTGAAAAAACGCGTTCAACGCAAGCGTTATACTATGTTTCCACGGTACATGCTTCGCTCTCTATTCATGCTTCACACCCCAATCATGTGCGAAACAACTTGCTTCACTATACAAAATTTTAAGAGCGAATCAAGTAGATTCATATTGAATCTACTTGCGAAGCACGAAAAATTGCACTCTTCTCTAATTTTTATCGTAAGTTTATCTGCACTAGCTGTAAAAATTTAATATTATTGTAAACAAAGCAAATTATTTTCTTGTTGCTGGAAGTAAAGAAAGTAAATACGTACGAATGTATGTATTTTTTTCAAATAAGCTAACTAATTTCCACTCACTTTTGTTTGTTCATTAAAAAAAATTATTTTCCACAAATTGTAAATTCTGTTTTTTTTTATTCTGTTTGTTTATTAAAGACAACTGTCAAATCGAATCAAGTTTACTAGTCATGTAAACAGCATGATTCATAAACATGATTTAGAAGGCGAAGCAGGTGACTCAAGTCGTCGTGGAAACATAGTATTAGCCTTTAAAAATATACTCGTATATGTATATTTCAAACCTTTTGCCCAATCTTCGCGTTCCCAAGAAGCATTATGATTTTTGTTAATAACATTAGTATTTGCAGTCATTTTAAACGGTAAAAAATATACTTTCTTTTAATATTTACATACTGCTTTTTTATTAGAAACCATACACTATAAATAATAACACACATTTTTAGACTTGCCAGACGCAGATTTTTTAGCTCCAAAATTATTCTTGTTGCCATCACTTTTAAAAAAATATCCCCAAAAATCCCTTAAAATTGTGTTGTCATCCCCAACAAATCCCCGGATCCCCAAGATGAAATTTTTATCCCAAATCTCGAAAAAAAATCCTTAATTTGGGGATAAATTCCCTAAACTGACAAATCCTCACCACTTTATCGTTTTCCGCTTGTTTTCTAGTTATAGGAGTTTATTTCACTTTATTGATTCTTTTTGGTGTTAGAATCCTTGTGGAACTATTTATTAGTTATCGACTTCCTTTAAGGTCTTGGGTGTTTTCGATGTATTTGGTGTTGTCTGTGTTGACTGTTCCTTATTTTCCAATATTTTAATTATTTCCTCCGTTTTTCGCGAACTCCTTTAATTTTGTTATTAACCTTTCTAATTCTACAAAAGTGCTATTGGGAGAGGAAAGGGCTGGTGGCTCGCTTATCATTTTGGCTAATGTTGTAGTGTTACTCAGTGTTAATTATGGTGATCTCTGAATACCGGAGTTCCTCCTAAAGGGCAAATATAACTGTAGCTGCTGGTACTGGGTTTATTACTGCCTGCACAGTAACCTTCAATACTTTAGTTTCTATTTGAAACGTTTGTTACTAATTTGCGTTTTTACCGTATCCGCCCCTTACATGGAGAATAGACGCTGACCAGGAAGCTGCCCACTATGGATAACGTAGCGTCTGGATTTTTGAATGGCGAAACCACGATGATATCCCTGTGGTTGGATACTTATCTGGAGGCGGTATCCGCTCGCTTCTTCACAGAATTATTACAGACAACATGTGCCTGTTTATAGGACGCTCTCCAAACCTAATTCTTATTCTTATTCTTAGTCTTAGTCTTAGTCTTAGTCTTAGTCTTAGTCTTAGTCTTAGTCTTAGTCTTAGTCTTAGTCTTAGTCTTAGTCTTAGTCTTAGTCTTAGTCTTAGTCTTAGTCTTAGTCTTAGTCTTAGTCTTAGTCTTAGTCTTAGTCTTAGTCTTAGTCTTAGTCTTAGTCTTAGTCTTAGTCTTAGTCTTAGTCTTAGTCTTAGTCTTAGTCTTAGTCTTAGTCTTAGTCTTAGTCTTAGTCTTAGTCTTAGTCTTAGTCTTAGTCTTAGTCTTAGTCTTAGTCTTAGTCTTAGTCTTAGTCTTAGTCTTAGTCTTAGTCTTAGTCTTAGTCTTAGTCTTAGTCTTAGTCTTAGTCTTAGTCTTAGTCTTAGTCTTAGTCTTAGTCTTAGTCTTAGTCTTAGTCTTAGTCTTAGTCTTAGTCTTAGTCTTAGTCTTAGTCTTAGTCTTAGTCTTAGTCTTAGTCTTAGTCTTAGTCTTAGTCTTAGTCTTAGTCTTAGTCTTAGTCTTAGTCTTAGTCTTAGTCTTAGTCTTAGTCTTAGTCTTAGTCTTAGTCTTAGTCTTAGTCTTAGTCTTAGTCTTAGTCTTAGTCTTAGTCTTAGTCTTAGTCTTAGTCTTAGTCTTAGTCTTAGTCTTAGTCTTAGTCTTAGTCTTAGTCTTAGTCTTAGTCTTAGTCTTAGTCTTAGTCTTAGTCTTAGTCTTAGTCTTAGTCTTAGTCTTAGTCTTAGTCTTAGTCTTAGTCTTAGTCTTAGTCTTAGTCTTAGTCTTAGTCTTAGTCTTAGTCTTAGTCTTAGTCTTAGTCTTAGTCTTAGTCTTAGTCTTAGTCTTAGTCTTAGTCTTAGTCTTGGTCTTAGTCATATTTCAAAGAGAGTTTCTACTTAGTTTTAAACTAATGCACTTAATACCAGAAATATCAAATCCAACTTTTTTTCAGAAGAACAACGGCCCTATTAATTTTAGGGCTCCTCCCACTCTTTTTCCAACAGCCATTAAATTTAACTAGAATGTACATTACTCTTTATTTTATATTTTCCTAAGTGTCTCATTAAAATTTAAACAACTAAAACATCTATTCCTTAAACAACTAAAACATCTATTCCTTTTTGTTTTTTATATAACTTTTAATGTCACTTTTAAATCGTACTTTAACCTTTTGGTTTCTAAATTTGTATTTTCCATTTCCATTTTTATCTTTTCCTTTATTTGATGTTTTTCACATTTCCTTCATGTCTATAAAAGTTATTTAACTTTATTAAGATTTCCTTATTACGGCTTCGTATTTATTTCGCTTTATTTTTATTTCATTTAAAATTTGCTGCCAGACCAAACCAACAATAGTCACAACACAGCGTTATTGCCACAGATATGTTAATGGCCTCACAATGACCGTAATACTGCAAAAAGGAAATAAGGCAACAACTATAACAATAAAATGCAATATAGACGGAATAAAAATGTTGAGTTAAAAGCAACAAAAAAAACTGTAGCAGCATAAAAGAATGTAGTATTCGTTTTATTAAAATCTTAACAATAAAATAGCCAACAAATTGAAAATACTATTTTGAGGGTAGATGTAGCAGACAAAATCTCACTATGATCCAACTGCCTTACACATTCTCACAACACTAACTAGACAACCAGTGAAAACAACGGCCTTTATTTCTAAATGAGTGTACGAGTATGTCTGTGCAAAAGTATATATTTATTCTATGAGTATAAACTAGAGGACAATCAGTCCAGTTTATACACACTGGAGCAATTTCCAAACACACTCAGTGGGACTGAAATTAAAATGAAGAAAAAAAAACAGTTCGTTATTTGTATTCAAGTAAGTAAAATGTACTACAGGAACATAAAAATATATACAAATAGAAAATTACTATTTTCGAAAATATGTCGCTGTTAAAAACTTTCTAGAGAAACACAATTGCAATTTACAAATCCATAGACACATACGCTTTCTTTGAAAACTACACTTTTATTTAAAATTCAAAAGAACTGAACTAGAACTTAACTAGAACAGAAGTGGAACAGACCTAGAACAGAACTAGAACAGAACTAGAACAGAACTAGAACAGATCTAGAACAGAACTAGAACCAAACTAGAACAGATGATGAACTAGAACAAAACTAGAACAGATGATGAACAGAACTTGAACAGAACTAGAACAGAACTAGAACAGATGATGAACTAGAACAGAACTAGAACAGATGATGAACAGAACTAGAACAGAACTAGAACAGAACAGAATTAGAATTGAACCAGAACTGAATTAAAACTGAACTAGAACAGAACTAGAATAGAACTAGAACAGAATTAGAACAGAACTAGAACAGAACTAGAACAGAACTAGAACAGAACTAGAACAGAACTAGAACAGAAGTAGAACAAAACTAGAACAGAACTAGAACAGAACTAGAACAGAACTAGAACAGAACTAGAACAGATCTAGAACAGAACTAGAACCAAACTAGAACAGATGATGAACTAGAACAAAACTAGAACAGATGATGAACAGAACTTGAACAGAACTAGAACAGAACTAGAACAGATGATGAACTAGAACAGAACTAGAACAGATGATGAACAGAACTAGAACAGAACTAGAACAGAACAGAATTAGAATTGAACCAGAACTGAATTAAAACTGAACTAGAACAGAACTAGAACCTAGCACTTAACTGGAACTCAATTTTTTCTCTTTTTTTAATTCGCACGATTTCTTCAAATTTAAGTTGAAAGCATAAAACTATCGCTTACTGTTTTTCTTAAAACTGATATCCATCTTCATGCTGTTGACTTGTTTTTTTTCTTATTTCTTTTCTATATTTAATATTTGTTGTACCTATAGTAAAAGTATATAAAAGAATTGCATGCAACAAACTGGGCTATAAAAAAACAAAACCTGGTTGTTGGCTGAAACAAAAACATTTGAAAATGCCCAGGATTAAAATGCAAAAACAAAAACATAAAATAAATGTATAAACAATACAATTTATCGCGTTACTTCCGCTAAATTGGTGTTGATTGTGGTCGTTGTGACGCCAAACCATTTGAATAATAAGGCAGCAACAATGGGTGCTGGGTGGCAGTTAGTGGAAAGAATGGCGTTGAAGGAGAAATAATAAATAGTTAAGTAGGACTACTATTAACTGTGTGTTAGCCTGGAAATGTTGTCCTCAATTTTATGCTGCAAATTATAATTTGACTGCCTGCCTGCCTGCCTGTTCGTTTGTTTGTTTATGCTCTGCCTGAATGTCCTTGTGACTGTGTGCCTGTTTTATTTTTCTATTCTTGCGTTATTTTTATTTTATTTTTGTTTTTACTTTACAAACAGTAGTCAGTATTCAATGAATAAAATATTCATGACAGTTTAAATCTGGGTTAAAACCATGATGATTTACATTAGTTTTAAATTGAAAGCAGAATTGACTACAAAGATTTGGGGGATAATAAGCCTAATACAAAGCATGATAATAGAGCGAAATTTTATTCTAAATTATGAATGAGGAATGATAAATTACAAGGTAATTGTTAGAAATTTGCTGCAATTGATGGAAATGTTGAAAGTGCAATAACATTGTTAGAATTAGAGGATCCAGGCTAAAATTTTTTTTATTTTTTTTAGTTTAAGCACCATTACGACTTTAATATGTAAGAGCAATAAAAAATAAAAGTCCAATTAGCTGGCCATTGAAAGCTCAAATAAATAAATTAATAAATGAAAGCATGGAAAAAGGATCCTACACCATTTGTCATTGTTTCAGGCGTTATTAATTTACAAATTATATACAATTTACAATGACATCTACAACTTTACAAAGAGACAAACACCCAAAAAAAAGTCGAATCTATACGATTTTCTAACCACCATCTAAACACGAAAAACCACAATCCCTAAAAACTCTAATACCTTAATAAATATATTTTTGCTTGACTACATCTCCCATTCACTTTCATTCAATCAAACCATATTGGTTTGTTATATTATTTAAGGAAATATGTACATATAAAATTAAGCATAACCACGGAAATCTGTTTTCTTTTATGTAATTGCCCTATCACCAACTCATCAGTACAAACATCATCATTGCCAGCCATCCAGCCATTCTATCAGCATCATATTCCTCTGATTGCTTCTCATCAATTCAATGTCGAATTATTTCAAGATATTTGATGGGCGTAAAAAACTTTGTTATGACGTCTATGGCGGATGAGTGTTAGCAGAATCAAATCAAAATTTATCTAACAACAAACGGAATACATTAAAATCTTTTTTTATACACACCACCAAAAATAATGGAGGTATCTTCAGTTTGTCATTACGTTTGTAACACATTCAAATATTGGTCTTGGAGCCAAAAAGTCTACAAATTCTGGGTACTTATAAGATTCTAAGACGATGTCTATCCGTCTGTCAGTCTGTTAAAGGCACGATAAAGCTTCGCAAAAAGACATACAATAATGAATTTTTTGCCAAACATTATTTGATTTACCAAATGGGCAAAATCGGTCTAGTACGAACCGAGTTATAGACCAGACAACTTCATCATTTTTCAAATATTTTTTTTTATCATGAAATTTTGCACACTGTACGAGAGCGGTTCGGAAACTTCTTAGCGTAGAACAGAAAGCGCGGTACAAACAAAAAAAAATGTTATGTGTTTTGGAAACTTTCTTCTGTGCCATGAACACATGCATAAATTTCTTTTCGATCTGACAACTCCTTCATATAGAAACAGGGGCCAAATTACCGCATTCGATATCGAGTAAAATTGATCGTAATTTTCTTATTTGAGATTATGGCATTCGATATCGAGCAAGAAATTTAGTACATTTTGTCATAATTTCGATATCGAAATCATTTTTCGATACGACAGCCCATTCGATCACGAATGCGGTATTTTGGCCCCAGGTGCTCAAAAAAGACACATCCGCGATATTCCTGGTGCCATTAAATATTTAAATGAAAAAACTTTTTCGCAACAAGAAATTCATAATGATATGGTGAATCTGTTAGGTGAAATTACTCCTAGACCAAAAACGCATAAAAATTTAAATTTCTTAATCTTGTTTGGGTCGTTTTAAGAGAAATAAAATGTTGTTGCTGTTGATGAGACATGCATCCACTACTATATTTCAGGGGCAAAAGAACAATCCAGAGACAAAAGAACAATCCCAGCAATAGAAAATAATTCCATTGGCTGGTAAGGTTATGGCAACGGTTTTTTGAGACTTCAAAGTTATTTTATTGATTGACTGTCTGCAAAAGGGTAAAACAATAAATTCAGAGTACTATTGCAACATTTTGGATCCATTAAATGTAAAAATTGGAGAAAAACGTCCTGGCTTACAACAGAAAAAAATGGCTAAAATCAACGAATTAAAGTACGAGTTGCTTGACCAATCACCTCATTCTCCTGATTTAGCTTCCAGTGACTTTTACCTGTTACCAAATCTAAATAAATTTCTAGCTGACAAACGTTTTACCTCAAATGAAGATGCAATTACAGTTGTAAACCACTATTTTGAAATCCTTGAAGAAAACTATTTTAATCAAGGGATAGAATTGCTAGATAATCCTTGAACTGAAGGTGGATTCACCCATTTGTTCTTAACAAAAAATTTTTTCAGAGAAAAATATTTTTACTGAGAGTTTTTTACAGCACGATTCACGCATTTCCAACGATTTTTCTGAAAAATCAAAGCTGCCATATGTAAACAAAATCTTTTAGTTTTACAAGTGCGGCCATTGATATATTTTGCTTTGGGTTTTAGGTGTCAAAATACAAATATTAAATTATTTTAAAGTATTGTGTATTCAAAATCACAGATATAAATTCAAAATGAATGAAAAAAGAAAGTTGCCATGGAAATACATAAGGCATTGTTTTTTTGTTTCAAAAAATGCAACCTATTGGCAACTCAATTCATTTTTGCTCAGAAAAAATATAAAATTAAACCAACAGCGTTGCCAACTTTGAAATTTCAAGACGCACTAAAATGGAGAAAAAAGCGCATCATTTACAAAAAAACGCACCAAGTTAAGAATTTTGTTTTTGTTTCAAATATTTATTGAATTAATTTGAAATGTTTTAATATCATACATTCTATAAAAAAAACTTTTTATCAACGTTTATTAGTAAAAGTAATAATAGTAAAAGCTTTTTTTTAATAAATGAGCTAATAAAGATAAAATAAGAATTTAACCACTCAAAATTTAACTCACAATATGATATTCGGATTTAAAGTACTAATTTTTAAAAAAGCAAATTTCAGTACATGTTTGGTACTTTTTTAATATATTTTTGTTTTGTAGTTAAAGTACCTCTATTTGACTTTTTCCAATAAAAAAACCGTGGTTGTTCGTCTACAGTTCAGTAGACCAAACCATCAGCTTATACAAGAATTTTTATTTACATTTTTAAAATGTTAATTTGATTTTCAAACAAAGATTTTTGAAGAATTTGATTTCATTTATCATACATTCGTATTTAAAATACATATTTTCATCGTATAGATTTCATGAGTTATGAATTATTAAAAAACTGCAATTAAAAATTAGTAAAAATAAAGATTTCATCACATATTCGAAAAAATTAAAAAACGCACCGAAATGCACAAACAAATTTTGCAGTGTTGAATGAAATGGTACTCAAACAGGCGTATTTTACTGTAGAAAGATTTTTTCTCACACTGAAACAAAAAGTTGTGTTGAATTTGTTTTGGTGCCACCAAAAATTAAAAAGCTCACCAAAATTTAAAAAAAGCGCACCGCGCACCAACTAAAGAATTTTTCGCACCAAAAATTTAAAAAAGCACCAAAAATGGTGCGAAACGCACCAAGTTGGCAATGCTGTAAACCAATTCAAGTTCGTAAAAAATATTTTCTCTCTCCCAAAAAGAGAGACGTCAAACTTCATATAAGAAAAATATTGGTCGAACAAATTGTTTGTTAAGAACGAATGGATGAATCCACCTTAAGTGTATTAAGGTTTAAGGAGATTATATTGAAAAATAAAAATGTTTTTGAAAAACAAACCAGTCTCTTTCTGTGATTTTTCTTGTAAATAGAAATACAAGTCCTGTCGAAAATGTTAAGAATCGGTCCATGATTTCTCATAGGCTCTATACAATTTTTTTTTCGGAATATGGTACATAAATGTCTTTAGAAAAGCCGAATGCATACAAAATTCTGAAAAAACAAGTTTCATACTAAGTGAAATCTCAAGAGTATGTAAACATACTATTGGCTTTTGAAAAAGTTGGCCCATAATCGGCCTTAGCTCCCATATAAGCTCTACTCTGTTTCAAAAAGCCAAAAGCAGTTTCCTAAGGCTTTTTAGTAACTAATTTATTGTGTATTAAAGTAAAACGCTTTTCTGTAAGAAAGATACAAATATAAATTCTTGATTATAACTGGAGTATGCTTAAAGTTCTTGTAAATATCGTTATTGGAATGAAATTCAACCAAAATAAACCAAAAATGAATAGAAATTACGGCGTTCGCCTCATAATTGGTAATTTGGTGTTGGGTATGTAAAATTCGGCACAACCGAATATAAACTCTTACTTGTTTTTATTGGGAAGGCATATTTTAGTTTATTAGAAATGGAAATGGTTATAGAAATTAGCATTTATTTGAAGACGCATCAAGTAAGTGTTTTGCCAAATATTGTCATTTAAAAAATGGTAAGTTTAAACACATCATGTCAATAGAAAAGAAAGTATTCGATTAAAGAAACTTACTTACAGATGTGGGCATGATGTTAGCATACTTCATATATGCTGTTTTCAAAAGAATTTTTCTTTAATATAATTATAATTGTTGGGTCGAATTTTTTTGTGCGGAAGCATAATCTGATATTATTCATTCCGTTGCTGCGGTATTTTTCCTTTTTGCGGCATCATCTCTACACAGATAGTATTGCGACTTAGCGCTTAGTTTTCCTTTCCGTGCGGAATCACTAATACCACCCTATATGCTATGCATAATGCATGAACGGATCAGTAGTTTATCATAGTATACTTTTAAATACAATGATTCTATACGCAGAGGACAATATGCCACATAGATGACGTTTTATGCACCACACAACCCAAAATACATCTCAAGCACTGTGAGGAGTTGCTTGAGGAGTTGCTTGGAGCAGAATAAGATTGATGTGTTCAAATGGCCAGCCCAATATCCATTTTTCAATCCAATAGATAACATTTTGAATGATGAGAACCAACAAGACCCAAGAATTTGTCTAATTTGTGGAATGAAATTCAAAATGCATGGTACGCAATTCTAAAATATCGCTGTATGGCTCTGGTGGTAAGAGAGCCTATTAGATTATGTTCCTAAAAGTAAAGGATATCTTACTGAATATTAGGTTTTAAAAGAAGTTTTTTGTTATTGTTTTTTTAATGAGAATAAAATTGTTATTTTGTATCAAATTACTGTCCAAATTACTGTAAAGAAAACAAGCGAAATGAAACATATCATTAAAACAAACCGTGTTTTAAGTGTTTTTAAGTGTATCTACAGACAAATTTTGTTTCTTTGTAAAATTCAGAAAAGTGTTTGCTATGTAAGAAATTTAGAAAGAAAATTTGAAAATTTTTTGTTGGAAACTGTCTCCTATTAACAAATTTCTATATAAATGTATTTGCTATTTAACACTTTTCTATTGAAAATTGTTTGCTATTTAACACTTTTCTATAGGAAACTGTCTGATATTTAACAATTTTCTATAGAAAACTGCTTGCTATTTAACAAATTTCTATGCAAATGTGTTTGCTATTTAATAAATTTCTATAGAAAACTGTTCGCTATTTAACAATTTTCAATGCAAAACGATTTACTATCACAAATTGTCTATATAAAACTGCTTGCTATTTATTAATTTTCTATAGAAAATTATTTTCTATTAACAGTTTCATAATATTTGTTGTTTCTCTTATGTGAAATTCAATTGTCATGGTAATTCCTATTCAACAATTTTCTATAGGAAACTGTCTGATATTTAACAATTTTCTATAGAAAACTGCTTGCTATTAACAATTTTCTATAGAAAACTGCTTGCTATTTAACAAATTTCTATGCAAATGTGTTTGCTATTTAATAAATTTCTATAGAAAACTGTTCGCTATTTAACAATTTTCAATGCAAAACGATTTACTATCACAAATTGTCTATATAAAACTGCTTGCTATTTATTAATTTTCTATAGAAAATTATTTTCTATTAACAGTTTCATAATATTTGTTGTTTCTCTTATGTGAAATTCAATTGTCATGGTAATTCTGATGAATCAGTTGCTTAAAAAAGCCTGTTTTACTATTATTTTCTTAAAGACTAATTTGAAATTCTACATTTGTTTGGTCTTAAATTAATTTACATATATTTGTGTCATTATATTTTTTAAAAGAATGAATGAATTATACATGCTTTCATTTTCTATATGAATTTATAACATTTACATATTTTATATACATACACATATTCTGGCTCAGCCTGAGAAATTCTCCTCAATTATGTTAAATATGTAGAATACCAGAATATATAAGAAGGTATGTTTAATAGAAATACATTCTTCTTAAATTGGCTTAAGATTGTTTGCCTGAAACAGATTGTGTTAGTACTTAATACATACATTTCCGTCATATTTAATATTTGCTTGTAAAACAGATTCCGTTTCCTTAATTTATGTAATCGTTAGTTAGTTAGTTAGTGGAACTCCAATGCCTCAATTAGACAAATTCAACTTCGGGATTCTTTTTATTATTTGTTGTTTTTGGTTTCTTTGCTTGTTTGCTGGGCAGTTTTGATTGTTAATGCATAATTTAATTTAATTTATTTTCGTTTCGTTTGCTTTTCGCTTTGTTTAGCTGAAATAAACAGAGTTTTTAGCTTTTTGTTGGCCAGGATAATCCCTCCCAAAGCACTTGTCACAAGTAGTCGTCTGCTATTTACAGCAAAGTGATGTAATGAATGTTCAAGGTGCTGGATTTTATTGGATTTGAAAATGTTTATGTTAATTTTTGTGTTTCTTCCCTTCTTTGCTGGCATTTTTCTAGCCATACAAATGCCATGAGCAAAATACATTTTTTTGCTTTAATTTAATTAACAACAAAACAGATTGTATGCGTATTATTTAAAGCTTTTAGTGGCCACGTCCTAAGGCAATATGCCTTTGTTTTGAAATTGTATAATAAAATAACAAAAAAGGGAGGAGTTGTTTTGAAAAGAAATTAAATAAATTTTAAAATACCAAATTAACTAGAAATGTTATTAGAAAATACAAAAAATAGTTGCTTGTATAATTTCAGCACTTAAGTACTTCAAAAGTAGTTTTCAGTAATAAAAACTCAACACTGAAGGCGCCATTTATACGTTTCTCATATTTATTTACATGTGTAAATAAGAAATTTTATTTACTTTTAACACACATATCATGTTTCACGAAATCATGTCAAAATCATAAAAGCAACAACTTTTAAGACATCAAAAAGATTGTTAAAACCAAGTAGTAGTTCAAATTACTAATAAAAATTTAAAAACATGCAAAAATACCTAGAAGAGTAAATATGTCTAGAATAAACCTGTTAAAGCAAAGCAAACAAAAGATGTTTTCTGTATACATTTTTGAAATACCAAACAGTTCGGTTAACAGTGTTAAATAGCAATCAGTTTGCTATAAAAATTTATTAAATAGCAAACACTTTTCTATAGAAATTAGTGAAATAGCAAACAGTTTTCTATAGAAATTTATTAAATAGCAAACAGTTTTCTTTAGAACATTGTTAAATAGCAAACACTTTTCTATAGAAATTTGTGAAATAGCAAACAGTTTTCTATAGAAATTTATTAAATAGCAAACAGTTTTCTTTAGAATATTGTTAAATGGCAAACAGTTGAATTTTTATATATATAAAACATATTCGGGTTGAATATTATCTGAGTTTTTAAGAGAGTTTTGCTCTTTAAAGTGATTTTCGAAAGTGGGCCTTATATGGGACCTACGACTAATTTTAACCGATCATTATAAAATGATTTAGCATTAATAGATTATTTTTAATGGGGCTATGTAAAAATAGAGTATACACATAGCCAATCAAATCGATTACGGCTTGAACACTCCAAATTCGTGACACCTGGTTAACGAAATAGAACCCGCAAAATGTAATTGAATATGATAAACGAATCGACATTCTTATTTGTGAGATGGACAACTGGCCAATAGCACTTTTTATTTATAATTGTCAAACCTTACTATTTTCAATACCATAAACATTTCAATGATTTTCATATAAATTTTTTGAAAAGCCCTATACTATAGAAATTGCAGCTTTTAAATTTAGCTATCGAGCCGCTTTCAAACGGATCCTCTTGTATGTTAAATAATTAAGGAATTTTATTAAACAAAAAACCAAACAAACATTACAAAAGTTTAATGCGTATGCCCTAGAGTATGCAAATATATCTCTGCTATTTAAAGCACAAATACGTATGTGACAAGTTTAAAATAAACTGTTTAAATTTTAAATAATTATTTTAATATGACAAGAAAAACCAACAATTACAAAAACAGCAACATGGCAATTAGTAACAGAAAATTAAAACATTTAATTTGCATAAAATTATTTTCATACTTAATTAACAAAATTTAACAAACAAACAAATGAATGAATCCCTACAATAAAATAGCAACAAAAATGGGAAATATTATTCAAACAAATACACACACATACATACACGGAAAACCCCCTACAAATGCATGCAAACGAATTTACATATACATATTTTACATAGGAGACAAATAAACTCTGTGTTTGTAAAGGAAGAGCACGAAGTATGTTCACCAGTAGTATTGTAGAAAGAATATGAAGTGAATAGTTTTTAGAACACTATAAAAAACACTTTTCTGTAGAATATTGTTACTTCTTTGTAGAAGTAACAAAAGTTTCTTTAGAACAGTTTTTCTTACTTCACTGTAGTAAACAATTTCTATAGAGAAGTTTTATTATCTCGTTGTTATGAACTCATTTCTATAGAAAATGTTAACTGCTTCGCTTTAGATGTTTGCAGTTTCCTCTATTCTACTTTGCTACAATATTGTTTTGAGCAATATTCTATAAAAACGTTTTCACATTATCCTTCGTGTTCCCTCTTTATTCATTCCTCAACATTTCCAGCGAAAACAATACAAACGCACAAAAATCTAAATAAGAAAACATAATAAAGAAAAACCCTATGAATTTTAATTGCTGAGTTTACAGGGGAAAGAATGTTAGGGAATAAAACTGAAAATTCTTTATTTTGCTAAAGATTTGTATTAAAAACAAGTAAAAGATTTGCTTCTAAGGCTGGCAATTATTTTGAAGCCAAAACACTTTTTTTATTTCGATGGATGTACTACCCTACTATTTTTTTACAATTCATAAACTTGATGATTAAAGTTAATATCACCAGCATCATGAAGTCGGAAATCATTGTGTCTACCGCCACCAGCACCAGGATTTGGTGCGGGAGCTGGTGCTGGAGCTGGAGCTGGTGCTGGTGCTGGAGCAGCTGCTGGAGGGGCCGCAGGACCACGTGGACCAATGGGTCCAAGAGGACCTGCTGGACCCTCTGGACCCCTTTCACCGTCATAACCACGAGGACCCCTCAAACCGGGAGTGCCTGGTGGGCCTACTAGACCAGACGGACCAGATTTACCACGTCTACCGGTAGGACCTCGAGCACCAGCATTACCCTGTCTACCCTCAGCGCCACGATCACCTAATTCTCCTTTAGGACCGGGAAGACCAGTAGGACCTGGTGGACCAGGAGGTCCAGGAGGACCAATTTGCATAAATAATTGGGCTAAGGTTAAAGCAAAGCCACCAAAAGCTGGAAAAATTTCAAAAAATATATGTTCTAAATGCGTTTTTTATAAAATTTTATTAAATTTACCAACTAATATTACAAACGCTAACTTCATAGTTATTGAAAACACTAACTGAAATTTGCTTAAAACTTGCAATTTATAGTAAATTCATTTCTAAAAAAATAACTTAAAAACAAAACCAGTTTAAAATCAGATCGTTAAAAAGATTTAATTGATTTTCAAAATTAAAGAAAGTTTTTAATTCTTGTTTAGAAGCATTTTACTACTCTATTTCTTAAGAATCAATTAAGAGATAAAGATCTTTAGGCTAATTTCTTTTAGAACTTTAAAACGTATAAAAGCCCTGTTAGTAAAGCAAAAATATTATAGTTTGTTTTATAATATCAAAATGAAAACAATTAATTCAACTTTAAACATTTTAAGTAAGTTGTACAAAATATTTTAATACAATTTATTTGATTTGAAATCATGTAACAAACTTATTTCAGCTATTTTTGCCATTGTGCTTAGTGTAACAGCTAAACGTTACAGCGATGTGGGACAACAAAGAGCTTTACTGGGCCATCGTCAACAGTCAGCTGCCGTTATTTTGCCACAAAACCAATGTGTTTGTCAACCAGGACCTCCCGGTCCTCCGGGTCTGGCTGGTTTGCCTGGGGTTCAGGGTGCTAAAGGTGATAATGGTCCGGAGGGTGTGCCTGGACGTACAGGGCCTGAAGGACCTCAAGGCCAAAGAGGTTCTGCTGGACGTTCTGGCATACCCGGTCCCATAGGACCTCCAGGACGTCGTGGCAGACGTGGTTATCCAGGAGAACGTGGTCCAGCTGGGCCCCCTGGTCCAGTCGGTCCCATAGGCCCAGCTGGTCCTCCTGGTACAGCCGCTGCTGCTGCTCGTTCTTTGGATGATGGCATTAGTATTGATTTACCCGACTATGATGCTAACGTAGATCCCAATATGCACAATTTGGAGGATGATGAAGATGACGATGACGATGACGATGATTATGATGAAGACTATCGCAAAAAGAAATAGTTTGTTGTTTGGTGTAATGGAAATTAACAAAACTACTTGAATAAATAAAACTCAAATAGACAAACAAATTTTTAATTTAAAACATCAGCCTTTCAATAACATTCCAAACCCAACTTTAAACTCTTTAATTATTCTGTTAGTTTATATTTTCTTTTCAAAAAATCGTGCTATCAACAGTTTTTTGTTTTTTTTTTTTTTTTTGTTTTTGTTAACTTTTCCAAAACACTTAATATTTCCAATCGATTATTGTGTATTAGTTTTTCTGTTACCGCCAACATGTTGTAGCTGTTGTTATATATTACATGCAACTTACAAGCACATCCTGTTGTAACAAGTGTTTTAAACGACTCATATCCTGTTGGCAGACTCATTCCACCTTTCGATACAACGGATACACTCCACTGGCGTGTCAGTTTTTGGATAAAAGCATTTGTAGCAACCAACTAAAGAAAGTACGAGTAGAGAACAAATTTCAACGTCATATTTTGAACAAGCGCCAAAAAATAACGTTGATTTTTAGCGTTTTTTTTCAATACAGTTTTTTGTGCTTTTTTGCTGTTGCTTAGGTTGTTGTTGCTGTAATTGTTATCATGTGCTGTTTGTTGAATAGGCCAATAACCGGCATATTTTGTTGCCAATAATGTTGCAACAACACCTGGCTGACGATTAAGTTGTTAAGTGTCTGTGTGTGTGTGTCAGTCAGTATCACTGTATGTTTCTTTTAACAAGTATTTGTCAGTTTTATACAAATGTTTGTGTATTAAAGTTTGTGAAAACAGTGAGAAACAAAATAAATCGGTGACACGTTTAGCAGACAGTATTAACGGCTGTCTACTTTTCACTACGATTTGGATATTTAATTGTATAGTAGGAGAATTTTACAAAAAAGGCAAATATGTCTGTAAGTAAATTTGTTTAGCTTTGTATATTTACCAAGAGTTTTCAACTATTCCCATATTATTCCCTTAAATATTTCGAAAAGGAAGTCATATTATATACTAATGGACAGAAAATTGTGTCTATCTTTTAAAAATATATAGAAATATGGACATACGAGGTCTGATCAAAAATAACCGTTATTTTCAAATGTCGTGAGTTGCGTATGTTCGATTTTCGCATTTGTTTCTGTTATTGTTGGTACACATCTCTTATGACCTACTGAGATATCTCACAGCTACAGGTTGGGTCTAGCAAGACACGACTTTTGTTGTACATACATATTAGCTGCAGTATGTTGTATGCGACATTAAATCTGACGAGTGATGTGGTGTTTTTAAACGGGGTCCCTTCGACTCTATTTAAGTGTTCGCACGTAATGAACTACCACGTAAACCAACCAACCAACACATCTCTTTTTTATATGTTGCTAATATCAGCCATTTTGGATTGTCAGTTTGTTTTTGACAGATAAAAAAGTTAGTTGTGTTTTGGTGTGCTCTTTGATTTTTTTCTATTCAAAAATATAGGTCTCAATTTTGAAGATATATCAATAAAATTTGATGATATTGATATTTTTCAGCCCAAGGACAGATTACACGATGCGACAGTCCAAAAAACCTGGGACCCGATATTATTTTCTTGTAGGGCTTGTCGAGTAAAACAAGATTTCAATAGTGAAATATGCCACCTGCAAAATCTGGATTTACGGTTAAAAAACCGGTTTCTGTACCTTTGTGCACTTATAAAACTGTAATTTTGTTGATAATGACCCGATTTTCAATTTCTTTCTAGATATGGAAAGAAGAAACTGAGATCTTTCGAATGATATATAATTATCTAAGTAGATTGTGTTCTAGCAAATTGTGTTAGTGCTCGACAATAACACTCAAATTTCTCAAATTTTCTCAGATAATCATTTTCTCCGAAATCACTTGAAGGACCATAATATCGAGACAAAGTTTAACATATATAAATTTATATTCATAAAAGTCATAGCACTAAAGTTTTAGGTGATCGGTGCTCATAGCTCCCATATAGCGCCCATTTCTGAAAAACTGTTTTATTGTTTACTGGATGTGGGGTAGATATTATATGATCGGGCTTGACCAACTATACTTTCCTACTTGTTTTGAATTGATCTAATTAATATATTAAATTCGTATTCGTTTGGTATTCTATTCCGTTTTCCAATATTATCTTTTTCATAATTTTGTTACTTTTTCACACAATTACGCTGTGCGCTGGGAGTGTCTAGTACTTTTTGGCAATTCCTCACCATATGCTCGTTGTGCTACTTTATCATGGTAAAAAATAAATACTGATTTGTTGTCCCAAACTTATTTGCACTTTAAAAAAAAATTCAAATCTCTTACATATTTAGTCGTATTTAGGTCATTCTCGAAAGTGGACTTTCTATGAGAGCTATGGTCAAATATGGATCAATCCCAACAAAATACCGTGTTAGGATTTCTCTTTACATGAAACTTACTTTTGCTGAATTTTATACGGTTACTGTTTTTCTATACGTATTAATGAACCACAAAGCCATATGCGGGGAATACATACAGGATACAGGGCTTGCACTTATATCATAAAAATAATATGTGAACTTTTCCTAATTTCCAAAATGTCCAAAAATCCTTCTCCAGATTTATTTTTTCAAAAAACTTAAAGTTATTCGAAGCCCAAAATTATTTGCGATATCCCACTATTATAGTTGTAGAAAGTGAACGCTGGACCATATAGTGTCATATCCGAGCCCTTTTTCTTATTTTTTAAATATCCAAAAATCCTTAAAATATTTATTTTTTTCAAAACTTAAATAACTGGCTCTGAACTAAATATTAAAAATACTAGCATTCCCTAAAGTTTTTGTATGGTTTGAATTGAGTAAATTCAATTCAATTGAATTGAGTAGGCAATAACCAGTGCACAAAGTACTAACATGTATACATTTGTGCTCCCAACTGTAGCGACAGCAAGAGTTTTTTTGGTTCTCGAAGAGTAGGTGTCATATATAGTATAATTTTTAAAATCGGAACACAATTAAGAATTGGTTTAATTTTCAATTTCTTACATTCTCAAGTGGGATCAACATTTAAAATATATTAACATAGAACCACATAAATGTTTTTACATTAAATGCACAATGATAATGTAGGAGTGTTATATAGCACTTTCAGTTATTTGCTAACGAACATCTTCGTCCCTGTGTTTTGTGTGAGTTTCATTGTTTTGCTGTTCACTGTATATTAAGCAAGTGTTTGTAACAATTTTCGAACCTTTAGGCTTTTATGAACGTGATCATAGCTTTTTTATTTTATTTTTGTGACTGTAGCAAACGGAAGTTGTATTTAGTTGCAGCAATTCATCGTTGAATTCTTATTGAAACATGTTAAACAAATTTGTTTGTGTTTGAAACGAACGTCAATCGGACTGTAGGTTTTATTAGTGTTGTCTGATTTACAGTTGACGATTACCAACTATTATGCTGTATTTATACCCAACACCACAATAGTGAGGAGGGTATATTGGATTTGTGCTGATGGTTATAACGCTTTTATATTTTGGTCTAACACCCACCTTATCGATAGACTCAGAATCACTTCCTGAGTCGATTTAATGATGTCCGTCCGTCCGTCCGTCTGGCTGCTTGGCTTTCCAAGTAAAGCTTGAACACAGAGTACAGGTCGCTATTTTCAATATATTTAAATAAAATTTGGCACACTCTATTTTTTGGACCCAAGAACAGATGGGATTTCAACTGGAAGAAATTGGTTCATTATTTCACCTGGCCCCCATTTCTGAAAAACTGTTTTATATATAGGATATTATATGGCCGGGCTTGACCGGCTATACTTTCTTATTTCTTTTCACTTTAAGGCAATGATACATTTTCAACTAAGATGTTTTCAAAAGAAGTTCCATG
The DNA here is from genome assembly GCA_916048285.2 of Bellardia pandia. Lineage (NCBI taxonomy): Eukaryota > Metazoa > Arthropoda > Insecta > Diptera > Calliphoridae > Bellardia > Bellardia pandia. The sequence continues at coordinate 90,427,247 of OU696531.1, read as the reverse complement.
CGGGAGGTGTAAAATTTTATATTCGTTAAGGTACGGTCACATTTGACAAATATTTGCCGAAAAAGACGTAACCACTAAATAACATATATTTGAACTCGTTAATTTATTTAAAAAATCGTTTCTTATTTAGGCCAAAGCACAACAAATATTTAATATTTAAAAATAAAAATAATATTAGGACTTAAGTGGTTTGTGTTTACTATAGATAATTAAGAACTTTGAAAACAAAGGACAATATTAGAGTAAATTTCAGGAGGTCAATTTATTACAATTAATCTCTGCCCAAATATTACCTGTTTTATTCGTGTGTTTATTTTTTCCTGTTTTACACTGACAGTTTATTAGCTGTAAAGTTTTTTTTGTGGTATTTTTATATTTTAATATATGTGTGTGCACATGTTTGTATGTTTGCTTCGTGTATGCTTTTAATTGTGTTTATTTTTCAATCATCAACAGTTCATCAAGCGATAATGCCCCTTTAATTAGGTGCCGATCAAAATTGATTAACTTTCATAAGCCTTTACACAGACACGGACACACACACACACACACACATAAACCAGCACATAAACGTACACATACATAAAAGATTTAACTCCTAAAAGCCTACAACACTTAAGTACAGGTATTATATATAAATGCTCACACAAATACATCACACATCCATACATACATCCATACATACACTGAGGTATTTTACAATTATTGTTATTGCTGTTGCTGTTGTTTGTGTTATTGGTTTTTTGCTATATACACAATGAATTAATTCACCGTGTTACAATTGCAGCCATACGCAGTTACAATTGCATACAGTAGAGAGACACTGGCAGACACAACAAGCACGACCAAAAATTACGTGACAATTGTTGGATTATAGTAATTTTATAAATTGTTCTACAATTAAATATTTATTTATAATAAAAAAAACACACACATTCTCTATATAAAAGTATGATTACAGCCGGCAGAACATTTTAAACGAGAAAGGGCAATAAACGATTGATTGTATTTGGGTTGTTTTATTTTTTTAGTGTGTTTTTCCTTTTTTAATGACAGCTTTAATACAAATACTTACGTTTATTATATAAATGAAATGATTAAGCCAAATTGAGTGTTAAATAGACTAATAGAGTCCGTGTTTTAAAAGTAAAGAACAGGTAAAAAAAACATGTGAGTAATAAACTTTAGTAGGAGAGCACTGATTTTACATGCTAGACATATTTGTGTAGGGGTTTCCTTACCGAAGTGGTAGTAATTTTAAAAGATAAATTTAAACGTTCATTTAAAGCAGATTTTAGTAGTTGGCCGAGAATTTCATCTTTGTGTCATATATTTAATATCTGTAACTAAAACATTAAGTTAAAGCTGAGGACTTTTTTAGTTTCTTGCACTGCTTCTTTAGCTACCCCCAGGCGAAACATGTCCTGGTGTAATTTCATCGCCTTGACACTGTTTCATTCCTGGGGAGAGATGTGGCGGCAACCGGTGCCATGAACTTGCACGGGTTTCAAACTGGAAAGAGTCTCACTGATTTTAACACCCACAGAAACTTGAAGCTGCCTATAGTCTCTATCAGGTACTAAGGGATCAGTTAAAAGCCCGGGGACTGGTCCCTGATTTTACTATTGGAGTACAGGTCCCCTAACTTATAATTGGTTAGTGTCCCTTCGTTCACGTAGTGACTGTGATTGATACCCAAAACGGAGAGAATGGCAGTTGGTTGAAAGACTGATGTTTGTTTGAGCAGCAAATTTCAGTCCTCCAAGGTAGCAACAGCATCAGAACCATTAAAAGTAGTGGCAGTAGTGGCACTTAGTTCAGTTCTCATGAAATGTGCGGAAATTGGGGTTTTCGTTGCAATTGTTGTGTTGATGATCCGCCTTTGGACGAGGCTAGTTATGCGGCATATGGTAACCTTAGTAAATTCTTATCATCATCCTTGGCAGTGATCGGTCAATGCAGTGTTGCGATTGCTGCCTTTTTAGTAATTGTCCTGGGTCATGCTAATTGCTAAAACAGCAGATTACAGGGATTAGATAGCATTTGATCGTTGTAGTCATATATCGAGAAATTGCTAATTGTATGTTCCTGGCGAGTTCTTACAAGTATGCTCTTTGCAAAACATATACTCAAAGTTCTTCAGTGGGACAATGCGATGGTGAGCCGAGTTCACCCAGCGTTTGATTGCGCCGTGCGATTTAGACCTAACAGGTAGGTACCCACGCTAAGCTTAAGCACATCTGCTTGTTTAGCTGTATCAACAACTCAACAAGAGCCTATTTAAATTTTTAGAATTAATTTTACACTTGTATTATTAATACTGATTACAATTATGTTTTTCAGTTAATGAAGCAAGTAATTCTAGTCTCCAACATATACATTTATCAGTGGTACGCTCTTTTATACTTCACACTACGAAAATGGTCGGTTATTTATCAATACGAATTTTATTTTAACTCAATTCAGGCTGTGAGGTATCTTAAATTCTCTGGAGTGTAATTAAACACCCTTAGTTTGAATTAAACAATAAAAAAATCCATGATTTAGTAAAATGGGTAATAACCATAATTAAAATGTCGTCCCGAAATGCATTGCCATGTTTTTGCTACGCATCCATGCTCCCTTTAGCTTAATTGGTTAGCGCATTTGATCATTAAGCATAAGTTGGTGTTCGATTCCCAGCCGCTGCCACTCAAACAACATCAGTTTCTGATAATTATTAGATTTCTTTCTATCCATCATAACTAACATTTATCACAGCGCCCTCCTTCGGTGGTATAGCATTCAAACGCCACCGAAGTAAAATAATTAATGCATCTACTCTCCACCAGAGGCGCTGCAATGCTGCACTAAAACAAACATAATGCGCAATTGCAGAGTTGTGATACAAAGCTTTCTTCTACTTTCACCACCTTTACTTCTTCAATCTATCCCCTTTCTAAAGCAAGTAACGCAATTATATATAGGCATATTAATTGCCTGAGTGTTACTTCTCTTTAAAAAAAAAATCAAATAACTCCATTATTTATATAAAAGTTGCAGAGGCGCTTGTGGCAGAAGAATTATGTACTTGTATACTTATGTTGTTATACTCTGTGGATAAAATTTTTATTAACGCCTTTGACTGAATGAATTTCATTCAATGAATACTTATGTTAATTAACATAAATATCAGCATACAAATACCACAATTCTGATTGGACCAAGAATTAAGTTTGAAGAGCGAAAAGGAAATGAAACCAAATTACTGAGATATGAAAAACCATAAACTTCCTACACATCAGGATGTGAAGTCGCCAATCTTATATTGGTACTCTTTTACTGATGAAGCATGCGTTGGTTTATTTACTAATTGCGCAAAAAGTGATTTTTTGTCCCGAATTATGCAACATAGTGGACTTAGGTAATTGTATGAGCTGAATGATGAAACCAAGAGGAATTATAAATATTATTTCACTGCTAGGACAACTCAAAAGAAACTTCGATATGCAATCAGAAAGGGCATAAAAGCGACATAGAGAAGATTTCCTTCTCGCCTTTGATCTTCTATGCTAAAGAGCTAAGATTTTGAACTTTAACCAAAAAGAGTTAAATTTTACAGCATAAATATCTAAACATTAATTGTATTAATGCAAATTAAATAGTTGTAGACATTAATTTTAAAATTGTGTGCAACAGCATTCTTTGCAATTTACGCGGACATAAAGAGAGAAGCCATTCGCACTTAACCCACTTACTACAAAAATCAATTCTCTAGCCAGCGTACTGTAATCGTGTCTATTTAATAGCCCTATTTCATTAATTTATTTTGCTTTATTACTTTAATTTTATTACTTTTCTTCCATATCTTTCTAACAAATCTCTTTACAAATTCTAATTCGGAATTCTTGTTAAAACAAAACCACAATTTTCTAACTAATATTTTAATTTAATAAAAAAAACTTTTTCAAGTTCAAGCATTTAAATTTGTATCTACTTTTTTCTATCATACAAACATTTGTTTTATAACTCTTTTTTAACAAACTGTTGCTAACTAACTGATATTGATGGTGTATCTACAGCTGTTGCTAGTACTGATGTTGCTGTTGATGTGAATGTGTATGCCGCTGTTTGGTGTCGATGTTTGGTTATGGACTGTAAAGTATTGCCAATGTTAAATTGCGTAAATGTGTTAATAGACAAGTCATTAAGAGCTGCTTAATACTACAGGAATAGCAGCAGCAGCAGCACTAACAGCAACATTAATATGGTTGGTCTAAGACAAAGTTTATTAAACAGAGTCTACAGCATACGTACATATTGTACAATGGAATTTTCAAACCAGGTAGATTTAAAGTCTACTAATTAAGTTCCTGGTTTGTTCTCTTTGTACTACTATTCAGAAATCATATATCCAGTTTAGAATAGAAAAAATAAATCAATGTTGAAAATGGTTTCCGTAAAAGTCAAGATGTTGACTTACATTTTGATTCATAACTTTTTTTCTCTTGAATTGATTTCAATGATTTTCAATAATGATTAGTTTAGGAGAATGCTTAAAATTTTAAAAGAATTTCCTTTATTTATCTTCTTTATTTTGGACGTGAGCAAGATTTATACAGACGAAGTTGAGCTAAATTGTCTAAAAAAAAATCCCATATTTTAAGTTAGCGGTAAATTACATTAAAAAGTGTTAAAGTACAGTACATATATAAAAGCCAAACCAAACTTCGCTATTCAAAACTAATAGCCCTAGTAAAGGTACAATCACACAAATTGCAAATATTTGCCGAAAAAGACGTAATCACTAAATAAAACATATTTCAGATTGTTTATTTATTTAAAAAAAACCGCGTTATATTTCGTCTATTTGATGCTGTTTGATCTTGCAAAACTCTTGTAAGAGTAAACAACGTCAAACAAATTTGTGCTAAAATAAGCGGTTACGCTTTTTTGAGTTAATATTTGCCAAGTGTGACCGTACCTTAAGTCTTAATTTACTTTAAAATATTTCAATTAAAAGACTTACAAGTGTTTCAGTAAGTAACCACTTCTGCAGTAAGTAACAAGTGCTGCAGGGTACTTATTCCCATTATATATTCTTAAATGTGTGTGTTTATATTCAACATGTTTGAAAAGGTTTTGCATTTAACTACACTTAAGCTTTTAATGAATTGCCGCGCATTTAGTGCCAGTGTTGGTCGATAGATTTTTACTTTTCAAAGGTCTTTAGTTCTGAACATACATACATACATACATATTTAAACTCACACAGCTCATTAGACGCATCATTGACTGTGGATGGTAATGATAATGAATGCTTTGTAAAACTTAACAACTCAAACACTTGAAAAGCGATTTTGATTTTGATTGATTTAAGACGATTAAATGAAATAGTAGGAAATATAAAGAATAAAAATGTAATTGCCTACTTTAAGGAGTTGTTTAGAAATCAATTTTTGTAATGAAATCAACACAATACAGTGGGGCCTTTTGAAAAAAATATTTTTTTTGTAACTTTAAACGCTAATAGAAAATAGTCAAAAGTTGTATTTTTTAGTATATTTATTTAATGATGGAATTTCTAAGAGTTTAACACTTTGCAACTGTCTTTTTAGTAAAAAGACTAAAAATTTTAAACAATTTGTTATGATTTTTGAAAATACTTTTTCGACTAATAGGCTTCAAATGGGACATAAACCTAAAGATTGCTACAAACAACTGTAAAACGTCTAAACCTTATGGACATCTCTATATTTAGAAGAATATCATAATAATTCTCATCTTGGAATACAGGGGCCGTACCTACAGCCTTCTGAAATGATATATTTTAACAGAAAGTAATACATACATATATCTATTGAAAGTGTAACAGAATTCGCACCAAAAAATGCAAATATTAACTGCATCACTATAGCACCAGAATTGAGTGAATATGAAACAAGAAACAAGAATAATGACTGCATAGGGAACCAATCTATATACTACTGGATAAAAAGTAGGTCACTCAGATGTCTATCAGACAGTGATCACCTTAATTGCAAAGGGTATCAAATAGTGAAGATGAAAGAAAGTTCTATTTTTCGGAGTTGTAAAATTGTTTTTTTTTATGTGTCTTGGCTTCAGTTCATATGATACCCAATTTGGCTGCTTTGGAGTAATCCTGCACCTGGTAAACTGCCATCATCACAAGAGGTAAGGTCTCTTATGTTAGAATCTTTTACATACCTACAAATATTTCTCTAAGTGGAAAATAACAAGTAAGAAAGTATATTCGGTCAAGCCCGACCATATAATACCCTACACCCAGTATATGTAAAAACAGTTTTATATGGGAGATATGACCTATTATGGACCAATCATCCAAAAATTTAGTGTCATGATTTCTGTGAATATAAATATTGTGTATCAGGCATGTTCTGAAAATCACTTTTTCGTAAAGTGATTTGAAATCACTAAAAAGGTGTTCTGTGCACAAAAATTATTGAAATCTCGTGATTTAAAACCGGTCACCTAACAGCCTAATGATTTCAAATCACTTAGAGTTTTTCAAGCATTTTTCATTGAACTCTTATAATAAAATTATCACAAACACTTAAAATAATTTGTTCTTTATTTGTTTTTGCAACAAAACTAATTATTTTACACAGAAAAAACTTAAAATTTACAAATTTAGTAAGACGTTGTATTTTTTGCGGACTATTTTTTAGATTTGTTTACATTTTTCGTGATTTACTTTTACTTTTTAGTAGTCAACACAACGAAAATCAGCTGTAAGCTCGCGATTTAGAACAATCAAAATCACTACTAAAAATTAAAAATCTCGTGATTTTCAGAACACCAAAATATTCCTCCCATTATTTCAAAATCACCGTGATTTCAGAACATGCCAGTATGTTAAACTTTATAAATACTTTTAAAAGATTTATGGAGGTTAAAGCTGATTCCGGGGAGGGTCTTAGATTAGAGTTTCGACTAATTACGGACCGACCTTTATTAAATTAGGTGTCATCATTTCTGTATATTACTTGTGTCGAATTCTATTTGATTACCAATTAAGGAATTTATAATCGTTAAAGTGATTTTCGGAAGTGGGCCATTTATGGGAGCTACGACTTATGAACCGATCACAATAAAATTGTGCGGTATTGTTTGTATACATATAATTTATATTTGTGTTAAATATTATTTGGATACCAACATTTTTGAGTGAGTTATGCTCTTTAAAGTGATTTTCGAAGGTGGGCCTTATTTGGGAGCTACGACTAATTATGGACCGATCTCAATAAAATTGTACCGTATTGTTTGTATAGATATGAGATATTTTTGTATTAAATATTATTTGGATACCACCATTTTTGAGTGAGTTATGCTCTTTAAAGTGATTTTCGGAAATGGGCCTTATATGGGAGCTACGACTAATTATGTACCGATCCGCACAAAATTTGTAGAGGTGATTTGGCTTCATTCACCACTCATTTGTGATGAAATTTGTTTGGTTCCTTACATAATTCAAACATTTATGATCGGTAAACCCCAATTTCGGGAGGACATTTGTATGGGGGTAGGTGAAATAATGGACCGATTTTCACCAGTTTCAATCCCATCCATCCTTGGGCCGAAAAAATATCACGTACCAAATTTTATCGAAATATCTTCAAATGGCGAACTGTACTCTGCGCACAAGCTTTACATGGACAGCCAGCCAGACGGACATCGTTAAATCGACTCAGAAAGTATTTATTTAATAAATAAATACCTATATAATTGAATATTTTTTTAAATAATTAGCAAATTATTTAAAATCCTATTTAACTAAATCCTTTTACTACCAAAACCACAAAGAACTTCTTCACCTTTCGTCTAATAAACGCCCAAACTGGCAACTCTGATCTAGTAGCCAAATAAATCTTTAGTTTCTACGCGTACGCCTCTTAAAAATGTTGTGCTTAATTTCGCTTCGTCTTTTAATTTCTTTTATATATAGTTAAAGTGTACTAAATTTTGCAAAATTAAACAAATAATAAATGTCTTAATGTAACTGAATAATAAAGTTATTAAATTTTATAAGAATCAGTGTTAAAATCAAGATTTTATTAAAATAAATCAGTGAAAGAATAGCCATCATCTCATACATAAATCTTTGTGTTTGCAATAATTCTATTGCTGTTGTTATTGTAATTAACTGTTGTATTCAATTGTTATTGTTGTTTTTCTATACAAAAGCCCTTTGCACATGATTTTGTGTGTATCTAAAATTGATGTGTGTTGTTGTTTTGTTTGTGTCTAGTAAAAATATAAAGAGCAAATAAGAGCAAAATTAAAATTATTTATTAATATAAAGAGCAAATAAGAGCAAAATTAAAATTATAAAAGCAGAGCAAGAAAAAATAATCATCATGTTGGAAATGAAGTTATGTTTTTGATATTTGTGCGTGGTAGAGTTGTCAATTTTATAAATAGTGTAAATAAAACGGAAATCGGTTCGGGCGTTTAATTTAAAATTTAAATTTTAAATATATGTAATAAGTTAATTTAATTTGTATTTAAGGTAAGTTTTTTTATGCAATTAAAATTTTTATTTATATACATTGTATATATTTGTAATTATACTAACAAAACTTTAAGAAAAATAAATAATAAGTTCTCTTTTTAATGCAAATTTTTAAGTGTTATATTAAAATATTGATAATAACTTATACTCATTTGAAGTAAAAGGCGCATATTCAGAAATGATAACTAAGTTTAAACTTTTTTAAGTACCAACTTAAGTTATTCTTATGGCGTTTTCTTTTCTGGCAAAAATGTTACACGATTCTCCCATTTCGCTTCTTTTTAAATTTTTTTGTGTTCTTTTTTGAAAAAATATCAACACTGCTAAAGTGTAGTGTGTTCTTTTCTATAAATGTCACACTATAAATTAAAAAAATGGTGCACCTTTCACACTCTGTATTTTTAGAGGGGGAGAATCGCACGATAAAACAGCTGACCAGTGATGCCAACTTTTGAGACTCAAAACGCGTAAACATTTTTGAAAAAAGGGCTAAATGGAAAAAAATCAATATAAAACCACATCCAATTTTCTTTTTTTTTTTGCGTTTTGAGTTACTAAAATCCGGCTAAATCTAGCCCGAAAAGGGCTAAGTTGGCATCGCTACAACTGGCATTTGTTTTGTTTATGAATATGTATTTGTGTTAAGAAACAAAAAAAATATACAAAATGGAAAATATTACTACTTTTTTATGTGCTGAAAAAAATTTTGGATGACTTGTTGGATTCATCTTCATTATCTGATGATGATAAAATATTTTATATGATATTGGAAAAGTGAAAGGCTTTGTAGAGAACGTAATTATGAATACTCTGAAGTTGATGTATGTCAAATTTCCTACTTCTTATGTATATATGTAATGTATGTCTATATACATATATGTATATATAATTTTTATACTTTAAGAATTTGCGTATTAGTCGGGAAGGTGCCATTGGTCTTTTTGATAAATATTCATTGTCTGCTTCTTTTTTAACAAAAAAAAACAAAAACAGCTGTACATGAAAAAAAAGTGTTACACTGTTGTAATTTTATGTTCTATTCTGACCATTAAAAATGCGACATCTTTAAAATGTGGGGTAAACATTATAAAAATGTACATAATAACGGTGTAACATTTTATTTCAGAAAAGAAAACACCATTAGTTGATTACTTTCAGCACGAAAAGTTACAACTTAATTATGGGTAACTAAATGTCAACTAACAAATACATTTAAAGAACAGCTGATTGATTTTATTTCTTGTCGTCGATGATGTTAACATATTTGGCCACCAATTCTTTAAATGTAGTTTTTTCATCTGGCGACCAATTTGAGTCTCTAAAACACACAAAGCAATAAATACATATTTTTTTCTAACAATAATAATAAACTTACCTTATTTTCTTTGCTAATTGTGTCCATTTTGACCAAAAAAAAAATCACAAAAAAAAGAAAACAAACTAGAGATGCACTAAATGCAGTGTTGCATTTTTTTTAACAGCTGAAAGCAGTTGCTAAGTTAGTTATGATTTGTAAATAAGATCATTAACTATTTGTGAACTATTTTTTAGTTTCTGTTTAATAAGTTTCGACTTTAGTTACGATTTCTGAATATGCGCCATAATGTTTATTTTCATGTATTTAAAAGATATAATAGAAAAATTTTTAGTATTTCGTAAAATAATTATCTTTCAAAGTAAATATTCCTATTATTCAGTTTTTTTTGTTAAAAATTGTGTTAATATATTTATATTAAAATTGCTCTCAAAATAAAGATAAAATATGGAATAGGTGGACAACTTTTTAAATTTATAAATTCGGTTTTTTAATTGCTAAAAAGAAAAATTATTATAAAATTTATTTAGTAAGAAATTTTTTTTAATAAAACAACCTCTTTCAAAAACTACAATTTTACAGGAGAACGAAAAAACTATTGAAATAACTAACAACTTTGATTTTGAAATAGGTATTTGGTGAAAACGTGAAATCTTAGTGTTAAATTTAAATACTAAATTAAAGTGAAGATTTCAATAATTCTATTCTAATGCCAACAGATTTTCTGAAAAATTAAGAATAAAAAATTAATGTTTCTACGACGACTTGAATCACCTGCTTCGCTTTCTGAATGATGTTTATGAATCATGCTGTTTACATGACTAATAAACTTGATTCGATTTGACAGTTGTTTTTAATAAACAAACAGAATAAAAAAAAACAGAATTTACAATTTGTGAAAAATATTTTTTTTAATGGACAAAAAAGTGAGTGGAAATTAGTTAGCTTTTTTGAAAAAAAACATACATTAGTACGTATTTACTTTTTTTACTGCCAGCAACAAGAAAATAATTTGCTTTGTTTACAATAATATAAAATTTTTACAGCTAGTGCAGATAAACTAGCGATAAAAATTAGAGAAGAGTGCAATTTTTCGTGCTTCGCAAGTAGATTCAATATGAATTTACTTGATTCGCTCTTAAAATTTTGTATGGTGAAGCAAGTTGTTTCGCACATGATTGGGGTGTGAAGCATGAATAGAGAGCGAAGCATGTACCGTGGAAACATAGTATTAAATGATTGGTTTTTGCTTATCCCGCGTAGCACTAGTTTCATTTCTGCAATTGTACCGCTTATACGAAAGTTGCTGTTTCTCTTCGGCAAAAACTATTGTAGTTGTTTATTTGTATTTTCAGACGCTTCTTTAATGTTAGTTATTTGTTTTTTTGTGCTTTCATTTCGCTGTAGATGATTGTTTTGATTTATCAGGAGCTGTTTACAAGAAGACGAAAATCGAAGAAATCCTCTTGTTCTAATTCATGGACAATATAATTTTTATTGGTCGCCAGTTTTAAGTTTGCCCAATCGTGTGAATGTTCAATAGATCGGAAGGAATTTTGCTTTTCTTTTCTATTTGCGCATGTACAGTATCATATTCAAGATGCGTATGACCCACGACACATTATTTGCCACCATTGCAATTGTGGCAATTATACAATCTTGACGTTTCAAAAAGTAAAATTTGATTATCGTCCGTCTCGTGACACCTCTGTATACTTTGTGACGTTGAGTAAACATCAAAGTGTTCTTAAACTGTAATTTTAGAGAGTTAAATTTTTGTTTTTATGTACATTTGAATAAATAAATTCTCATTATATTTGCCTTAAACTTCTTGACGCTTTTATTTGGCAATTAATAGGAATCCAGAAATCATATCAAAAATCAATATTTGGTATGAAAACGTCAATGAAATTAAAATCCTCTATAACTTTGTAAATGCTGAGTTTTTAGAGAAAATAACCTTAATCTGTGATCACTTCTTATTCATATCAAAAATTTACGGTTTTTATGAAAATGCTGTGTATTTTGTTAGTGTAAAGCAAAAATATTATAAACCTTTTTGCAAATGCAATGATGCAATGCCATTAGCACAAGATTGTGAATTGCGCTATTGTGTATTCAACAGTTCCATTGCTGTTGTTGTATTTAGCGGTGTTTAGTTTTGGTTTTCTAAAACATGCGAATTAATATTAATTTGCCTTGTTCTAAGTCCCAATTTACATGAAGCAATTTTTATTGAAAAGATTGATACAATTTCTTTTTTGAAATTTATTCGGTGTTTACACAGCACAATTCTTATTGCTTAAATCGCTGTTATTTTTATTTGAATTGCAAGTACAATCAAGTGTGTCTCGTCTTATCTTCCCCTCACTTCGATGTCTAAAAAGTAATCAGCTTTAAGATTTTAATTTTTAAACAAGAGATGTTTTTAGCATATTTGTAATCGTATCAACAAAGCTTTAAGAAAAAGCTAAAAGAAAGTGGTCTTCTGTGAAATATGTACATATTCAACTTTCCTAGACGATACTCAACCAATAGACTTCATAGAAACTATAATCAAGAGAAGTTCGAAACAGTAATTTATAATTTAACGCAACGATTTGAAGATTGAAATAGATGTTCAAATTATGATATAATAAGAAATTTGTAATATTAACATCTTCCTCACCTTTATAGAAGTGTTAATGTAAAAATGTCTTTCAATTTTAACTAGGTTTTTACCATCTTTTTTCCTAACATTGTAAATATATATTTTTAATTTAGTGTGTCTAGTTTTAAAACATTAAGTTTATATTTGCTGAAATATCATTAAGTAATATCTCAAATAATGTAATTATTAAAAAATTGTAATATTTTTAATTGATGATGATAGAATAAAATATTGAAAAAAATAAGAAAAATCATATGACACCCAATTTGGCTACTTTTGGAGTAATCCTGCTGCTTGAGTGATTTCGCAAGCTCTTGTTGAGTTTGATAAGCATCTTCATGGAGAAATGCCTCCAATTCTTGTTCTTCAAACTTTTTTGGCTTTGTCTTCCTCACACCCCATAAACTTTGTTGAATAATCGATATACTTCAGCAACACTTTTTTGTAAATTAAAGAACTAAAGCATATGACGCTTTGTTGGCGCAAAATTCGACATTTTCGAAGTAAAAAATACTTTATTGTTTACATTAATGTACAATAACTAATTGAAGCTAAATGACAGATGTGTATCCTTCATATAACATATAAGTTATTAAAAACAAAACTCGGTTCAAAAGATACGCCATCTGTTATGAATCCCGCGTTTTTAGTCCCAATTTACACGAAGGAATTCTTTAAGCTAAGCCTACCTTTTAGACATCATGATGAAGGAGCACACACTTGATTCTATTCGTGGTACTCTCTTATTCGTATTGAATATGTGTATATAAATGTGCGTATACACTCAAATAAAAATATGAGCGATTTAAGAAATAAGAATTGTGCTGTGTGAAGACCGAAGATATATCAAGGAAACAATTGTATCAATCTTTTCAACAAAAATTCCTTCATGTAAATTAGGACTTACGCACAAAAAAGAAAGCTAAAACCTTTGTTAATGATAACCAGGGACTTACAAAGAATAAAGCAAGAGTCACCGATAATGAAAATGAAAAAGGCATAAGTACCACAGGAAGTAAATATAAATATACAATACACCAATACCTCACTTTGCGTCGGGGTTACATTCCAAAATAACAGGACGCAAATTGAAACGGTGCAAAGTGAATAAAGATTTTCTATAAACCATGTAAAGATCGAAGATAGGTTCTAGGGTTACGAAAATACTAAGTTTTTGGCTTTCTTTCACAAAAAAATGATCCAATGTCTGCTGAAGAGCTTTCTTTTCAACATAAAATAAATTTCATTGTAGCAATTGTCTGTATTACTACCACTAGCATTATCGTTGGATAATACTTTACTTTTTATGTCATCAAATAAGCTTTTTGCTTTTGTCTGAATTACTATTTTACTGAATGGTATCCTCTGCGCAACTTGATGTTCAATCCAAATAGAGCAATGACTCCATTTCGCTCATCAAAGCACTTCTTGAGCGGTTCATCGTTTTAGCAACTAATGATGTTGCAGATTTTGCAAACATTTTAAAAAATTAATGACTCTAACCCAAAACAAAGCAAACTCGAAAATCGAATGACTCACAGTGAAAATTATTACTTCGAAAAAAAAAAACGCAAAGCGAGGTGTTGAATTAATAAATTTAGTAAGAATGACAGAACAAATTTGGAAAGTAAATTTTTAGTTGTAATATGTTGTTACCTCTCTCTATAATCACTTTGGTTATATATGTAAAATAATTCCAGCTGAAAGTGGTATTGTATTTCTTAAAAATAACAATATTTTTGCATTTCTAAAATATTAGTAGATGAGCATATATTTGTGGTTTAACCCATTTTTTCCCGGTGTTCCAATATTGAAACAACTTGGAATTGAAATGTCCAGTGTTTTATTTTATCCACTTCAAAATTTCTGTGTGCCCATCGTTCCAAAATTGGAACGTGCCCAAAATCATTTTTTCACAATTTTTTTAATTCTTTCAAAAGCTTTTAATTTGATGGAAAGAAAAACAAATGAGTTTTAAAATTTGAGAAAAAAAAATAATTTGGGCAAAAATGGGTTAAACATATTCAATCGCTTTTCTGTGACAAACATAAATATTGAAACATTGTGAACAATATTTTATTTGGACAAAAAATCGTATCAGAAGCTTTAAAATTATCTTAAAAGTTAAATTTACTTTATCATCTTATTTGTAATTAATCATTATTGTTTTACCTTGAGGTACTTAACACTCTAAATTACATTTGAAAGCCAACAACAACTAAAACCCAAGGACATGCTCTTGCATGCTTTATATATAAATATAAAACTTTTATAAAACATTTCACTAAATCTACTATTGAATACTTAAATAACTTGAGCCAATAAATTTTTTCTTTACAAACGTCCTCTTTAAACTTGAATTTCCTAACAGCAACCAAGACAGTGACTTTTTCCTAAACAGTCATAATTTATCATTCATTATAGAATAAAAATCTTGGCAAAACTAAACAAAACTATAATAATAATAAATATTAAAAAGCATATCGCGTGCATTCTCAAATTTCAATATTTACCAAACTATTAACAATAATAAATTATAAATTTGGCCAAACACAAACCATTTATTATCGCAAAAATCCACGAAATATAAATAAAAAAAAAAAATATAATTGTATATTATTTTAGCATTATATTTACTTTAATATTTCCCCTCTTGCCGCTATAAAGAACTTTTCAATAAAGCCGCCAAGAAATAGTATTAAAAAAAAACAACAAAACAATAAACGTGAGTAATATAAAACCCTAGTTCTGGCTTATAGTATGTCTTGCTTTGTAGCTGGTCTGCTTTTTTGCTGCCTCAAAAAGAAAAAAATATGTTTAAAGCCTTAATCTAAGCATCTTAAAGACATTGTTGTTTATTGATGCAACTGCCACAGAATAAAAAAATGGAAATGGAAAAAACATCCAGCCACAATATCATTGAAATTGTTTGAAAGGTTGTAGCAATGAGTACGAGTGTTTGAAGATTGTATAAAACATTATTGCTCAAAATTGTGTATGATGTTTAAGGAGATACTTTCAGTTACTTTAATTGTTTGTAACAAATTTGTAGTAGTTGTAACTATTTACATGTGATACATGATTAAGTAACTTGTATTTACTTATAGAGAGAGGCAGATCTGTATCAGAGATCAGTTATGAGTACTGAAAAAGTGAGTATACTTGAATCATGACTTATAATTTGTCGTACTTGTACGTACTCATACTTGTCTCAATATCATCAAACCAATATTCATATTTAAAGTTTGAAGTACTCATTATATTCAGATTTAATCTCATGTATGATGTTGTTTATTTTGACTCTCCTTAACTCAATGTACGTAGACGATAAAAAAAATAAGAGTGACTCGCATACACTCATGCGAGTGTCGTTCATTTTTTACAGCCTGCTTATAAAAATTATATAAAATTTATATTTTCCTCAATATGTTTTCCTATAAACTTACTTGTATGTTTTTATATTTCTTTTTTACTTATTTTGTATAAATACCTAACGGAATATGCTGAAATTTTTTTTCAATGACTCAACTGAGTTGAATACTTTATGAGTATGTGAGTATTTTTCTTAAAATGTAAATCTTAATACCGTTGTTTATGAATCAAACATTTTGGGAATGGTATGAGCTCGAAGTCGGCGTAGTACTCAAACGTATATCCACCCGCATTTATAAGTCAACGTTGTTGTGAGTTTGAGTAACTCAGAATAGTTAAATTTCAATGATGTAAAACCACTTATACTTATAATGTTATGAGTAGTTGTGAATCGTAAAAAAACGATTCATTGCCGATCTCTGATCTGTATCATGTATCAATGGAATATGGATTATAATAACAAGTAATGATATTTTTAATCTTTTGTAATCTAATCAGGTATTGACTGTAATTTCTATTCCTTTGATATTGGTATTGTTCGCTAAAATTTGAATAGGAAGCTTGTACTTTAACAAGAGAGTTGAGTCTATATCAGTGCACGACATAAAGAGAACTGGGAAAATTGTGTATAATAACAAGTAATAAATTTTCTGTCTCTGTTGTAATCTGAGAGCTATTAATTGAGATTTTGCTTTGTTTTTCATAACTAGAGTAACAATCTTTAAGCGCTTCAAGTGCTTCGGTGTCATCTGTGATTTTGGCTTCTTCGAAAGTCAGAAATATAAAGAAACTCACCACCAAAGGTCTGTCATGAGAAGAAATACGGTGCATTAATACCATGATGTTTTTTTTAAACAATGACTAAGGCCCTAATTTTGTAAATCAATTGCGTTTAACACATCAACGCAGCTCTTGCGAACGCATCACCAAAAATATGAAATTTTGTAAGTCACTACGTCATTGCGTTTAGCGAACGCAGAAATATTACGTTGTTACAATACTGTCAACTCGTTGTGTGGTTAATGTTGCCATTGTAAATGTTTGTATATATTTACTTACATCGTAAGTAAAAATTTATATTTTTTTTAATAATATTTTAATTCAACTTTTAAAAGTGAAGCCACGCAAATGGAAGCGTTAAATTTGACAACGCAAGTGATAAAAAATTCAGCGTTGCGTTTTACAAAATACGCAATTTCAAACAGTTGCATTAACAACAATGTAAGAATCAGCTGTTACAATGCAAACAATCACTTGCAATTTAACGCAACGCTTAGAAAGTTGTGGCGTTGTGTTTTACAAAATTAGGGCCTTAGATGAACTTTTTGCTATTGCCCATCTTGATTCCTCTTCGGTTATGATGAGGGCTTTATCTGTGGGTATATTTATACAACATACACGTTTTAGGTCAATGTAATTGGTAACTGTGTTGAAGACCTGCTTGACTAGCTAGAGTCTAAAAAACTATAACGAGTAAGTATACCATAATCACTCTTGAGATTTTATGAATTCTAATAAAAACAACTAAATTTCGAATTTCGAACAATGTTGGAAGTTTTAAAAGAGGGCAATTCGGACAGAACAAATAGGAGACTAATGACTGAACTGACGCTTACATGTGTTCATTACTAGATAATGACAGAGGGGGAACTTCTTTGGCCGCAGTTGCCAGACATGGATGGGAGTCGGCTGACTCCATAGGTGAAACCAGTACCACGCAGAGGCTGGAGAAGCTGTCCCTATTATCAGGCGAAGAGCAAGATATCATGATATTTACTTACAGTCAGATAATAGAGCATGCTTTTCCTGTAACTGCAGTCAAAGTGAGCTAAGTTACAGACACGCTAACCACTAAAGCTAGTTCATTCAAAATAGTTCGGCTGTAGGCTTTGAAAGACATGCAAGGGTCCATTTGACAGATAAAACTGCAATAAAGCCCAAGAAAGGTGGAGAAGACGGCGAAGAATGGCTAAAGGTTGTCTATTTTCCATCTGGAATAAATACTCGTCCTGATCATACGGCGTTCTCGGCAAGAGAAAGGCATCTTGTCAGTTGACCAATAGGATATCACATTCTAGAAATATCTCATCAAAGGGTGCGGTCTGTGAAGATGCATTACATATATTTCATAATTAAGTGCTTGAGAAGATAGAAGATATTCATCCGACTTCATTAAAACCGACAATCTGAGGTTAATAGCTGAAAGGAAATAAATTTATTCACATTGCAAAGGAAAGATAATAGAAAAGAAGTAGACGAGTATTTAAGTATTAATTAATTAATTTTTAATTAATTTGTTTTTTTTTTAATAAATAACAAATACAAACTGCGAAGCTTTTGGCTTGTCTGCAGAAAACACCCAGAGTCTTTGGCGGGAATCGAACCCGCAACCCTTTGACTGATAGTCTATCGCCTAGTCTATCGGGGCACGAGTATACGTGTATAGAACAAATCTGTATAAAAAATAATGTAGTCATAGCTGTCAGATTTGACGATTTATTGTCATTTTGACGATTTTTTGTTTCAAAAGTAGCAAAATGACGATTTGACGATTTTTTCATTGAAAATAACGATTTTTTGAATTATTAAAATTTTCTATCATTTGTTTGTTTTATTAAAATTTTTGTTACCAAATTTTCTCTTTTTTTTCGAACAAACACTATTTTTCTCATTTAATATTATAAATATTAAGAAGAACATGACATATGTATTTCAAAAACAAAGCTAAGTAATAAGTTTAAGTATAATAATTCCAAATTATATTGAGTCGGGATAGTAGAAATTAATTATTTATCTGTAAACATAAAAAGCAATTTTAAATGCTGAATTCCATGAACTAAAATTTTGTGAGGAAACAATTTCTGAATTTCAACGTAGAAATTCTACAAAAACTTCTCCTATTTTAATGACTGGAGATGGTTACAAAAACTTGCTTTAAACTGTGTTTGTGGAGTTTAGGGATATTTTTGGCCTCCTTTCTTTAATTTTTCAACACGACAACGCCACCATATATACTGCTCGCATTGTAAAAAGCTGGCTTTAGGAGCAGGAAGTGGAAAGAAGCTTTAAAATCAGCTTGGTCTGAAATGTCATTAAATTATATAAAATCTCTGTACGACTCAATGCAAACCCGAGTTATCGACGTTATTTAAACAAAGGCAGGGCATTAAAAATATTAAATGTTGTAAAACAAATATAAAAATGTAAATATTAATAAAAAAAGTTGAAACCAAACATTAAATTTTCGTTTTATTACTTTTTTAGGAAGGTGGGGCTAATCTAAGTTAACAATAAAAAGCAACTATTTCTAATAACGTTTGGAAAATCATCTAGAAAAAATACGTTAACTTTAACTGATATAATTTTGGTGCTTTCGTCAACTAATAAATAGACAATAAAGCTGCTTTCCACATTTTAATATAAAAAAAGTGAAACATGTTTAAAATTTCTACAAATTTATCAAATTTATATGTCAGGCTATGTCATGTTAACGGAGTGTATGAGAGAATTAAATTCCCTATTGAAAATGGTCAACAGAGGTGATAGAAAATATATATATCACTCATTTTTGTATGCCCCCTGGTTAGTTCCATTACATAAATATATACACAAATTTTCTCGTCTCAACAGAATGTGTAGTGCAATCTTAAGCCCATTTAAATTTCCCCTTCATATCCCAACTATTTCAGCAAATATTAGTTACATTTACAAAAAATGCCGATGAATTGTTTTGATTTTCTTTCTAAATATTTTTTTTTTTTTAAATTTCTAAAGCTCAATGATATTTGTTCATACTTCTAAAAGCATGCTATACTCTAGTCCCCAAAAAAAAAAATTAAAAACAAAAAAAAAAAAAAAAACAAACAGATCGTGCACTTATTGCACAATAAAAGTCACTAAAACTGCAAATAATGCCCTTAAGTCAAGTTGATTCATATAATAAACCACAAATAATAGCAACAACAGCTAACGAAAAAGCAAAAATACAAAAAACAAACAAAACATTATTATAAACCAACAACTAAAGCCACAATACTGACGACAACGTCTACAAAGAGGATGAGCATGAGCACAAGATGATGATGATGATGATGAGGAAGAAGATGAAACGTTCAAGAATTATAGCTTCTCTCTTCTTCAATGGCACTGATATATGGCTATGAAATCTTCCTTCCTAGTAATGTTCATTTCCCGCTTTTTATTTATTTAGTTTTTCATTTCTTTTTGTCTCGCGCGCGTGTGTGTGTGTGTGTGTGTTTCACTATTCACTATAAATAAATGACCTTTGTTCTTAAAATTGTCATGATTATTATTTATTGTTAAATAATACAATAAAATAATATAAAATAATCATTTATATAGAGACTCATTCATACCACATTCACATGTCATTGATAATGATAAAAATAATAATGATTGTAAAGGAGGGTATACATTCCATTACATTTCCATTCCTACAACTTTCAATTTAATATTTTTAGTTATTAAAAACTCTCCTGTGATTTGTGATTGGGTTTTTTTCTTTTCGAAACTAAATAAATAAAAATTCCATTATATTTAGACATTTATTTGTTGAATGTGAAAATGTAAACCCTTTACTTTTGTTTTTCATATATGTATATAGGAGTATAATAATATTAGGTCTAAGTATAGACTTTTGTACACATAATTTTGATTCTAAAAACGTAAAACATATATTAGTTCTATGGTGTTGCCTTTGGTATATTTTCTGTAGAATATGCTATAGTCTGTGGTCTTGTCAATATCTACAATGAGGTCAAAATGTACGGTCACATTTGGCAAATATTGACTCAAATAAGCGTAACCACTTGTTTTAGCACACATTTGTTTGACGTTGTTTACTCTTAAAAGAGTTTTGCAGGATCAAACAGCATCAAATAAATAAAAACTAAATATTTGTTGTGCTTTGGCCTAAATAAGAAAAGTTTTTTTTAAATAAATAAACGAGTTCAAATATATGTTATTTAGTGGTTACGACTTGTTCGGCAAATATTTTCCAAATGTGACTGTACCTTAAAATCCAGTCTGTGTTCCAGGCTTTGGTCCAGACTAGACCACTTTGTTGTTAAACTTATCAGAACTGCTCCAGTTGTCTAGATCATTTGAGGATCCTACTACTACGTTAATAATAATAATGGTTGGACTTTTTCAATACACTTTGATGTACCTGTTATTACAATACCTATATAAACTATAGGTATAAGCCATATTTTATTCGCTTCGGCATAGGTAGTAATCTAGTAATATATACTCTTGTTTTTAACATTATACAGAAATCATTTTGGGAAAGTTACAGCCTGTAGCTTAAAATGCTTGTCCGTGCTCTTTGAGGATTTGTAGATTGTTGGAATATTTTTAGAACTGATATGAGTAAAAAAAGATTCCCTGACACATTTCCTCATACCCCCAATAACAACTACATATCTGACAACGCATAAACATGCTCTGTTAAATAAATTCTTATTTGTATTTATTTTTCAACTGAATTTCCAAATAGCTCCCCAATGCATCATCATATAATATGTAGTCCCCATTTTAACACTACCATCAGGAGCCACCCCCGCCCACCCCATTAACGACACCAACAGCCCTCTATTTTCCCACACAAATCTTTTTTTTACTGAAAAGAAGAAAAAAATATTTTATTATTATTCATCTAACAATTGTGGCATTTCATAAGAATGAATATTGTATGCAACATTCCTTCGCTTTCCGCTGATGATTCTTTGTTTGTTGGCACTTTATACTCATCATTACCATCATCCGTATCATTTTTATTATTTACTCTATAGAGCGGTATTATGTACACTTTCTATTTTTATACCCTTCATTACCATAGTGGGGAGGGTATGTTGGATTTATGCTGATGTTTGGAACGAAAATAAATATTAGTGCAGCACCCACTTTAAAGTATACCGATCGACTCAGAATCACTTCCTGAGTCGATTTAATGATGTCCGTCCCTCTGACTGTTTATGTAAAGATTATTATTTAACCTAGCCTTCATACGAAATAGGAGTTTATCGGTGATTTCAACTCACATGAGTACTAAATGAAGCCAAATCACATGTATAAATTTTGTGCAGATCGGTTCATAATTGATCATATTACCCATATAAGGCCCACTTACAAAAAGCACTTCAAAGAGCATAACTCTCTTAAATATGTCGGTATCCAAATAATATTGAACACAAATATGTTTCATATATACATGACACCTAATTTTATAATGGTCGGTCCATAATTAGTCAAAGCTCTCCTCTTCGAAAATCACTTTAACATGTATTAATCTATTGAAAATGAATATCGGGATAAAATTAAACAAAAATGTATGGATGATGGATCCATAATAGGTCATAACTCCCAAGTAGCGCCCATTTCTGAAAAATTATTAAATATATATACTGGGTGTAGGGTATTATATGGCCGGGTTTGACAGACTATACTTTCTAACTTGTTTTTTTTTTTTTTTTGCTTTAATGTTTGGAGCAAAATAAAACCCCGAGAACGGTGTTGAAAATAACAATACACCAAGGTATACAACACATTTATTGCACTTCAACTCTTTTAGTTGTTGTTTAATGCCACAGTCAGTGGATGTTGTTGTTGTAGTTGGTGTTGTCGGCGATGTTATTGCTGTTATACTTTATGAAGTTTTATGGGTATTTGATAAAGTAACCAAGTAATAGAGACAGACAATGTTATTAAGGGATTTTATGTGCCCTTGTATTTAGCTTTTGCGCGTTTTTTTTTTCTTATTTATTTTCTTTCATATTATTAAAATGAAATATTTTGAACAATTGTTTTAAAAGTGACATAAATCCTTTAGGTGTAAACGTAGACTCTAGGTGTCCATAACTTAGAGGACTGTAATAATGTTAATAGGTTGAGTGCTAAATAAGAAAGTGCAATTCTAGACATAAAAAAAGTGTAAATGTTGAAAGTTGTATAGTAAGAAAACTTGATTAATTGTAAATTGTTTGGAATTATGTTTACTTAAAGGCAAATATTTACTCTAAAAAGCGTAACCACATGTTTTAGCACACATTTTTTTGACGTTGTTTACTCTTACAATAGTTTTGCAAGATCAAACAGCATCAAATAAAATAAAACTTAATATTTGTTGTGTCCTGTCCCAAATAAATAAAGTTTTTTTTTTAATAAATACACGAGTTCAAATATATTTTATTTAGTGGCTCTTTCTTCAAATATTTGCCAAGTGTAATTGTACCTTAAGGTGGATTCGGAGATAGTATTTTCCATATGAAGTTTGACGTCTATCTTTTTGAGAGAGAGGGAGAAAATATTTTTTATGAACAACTCTCAGCTTGAATTGGTTTAATTTTATATTTAAATTTAGTTGAAATATTAACAAAAGTTATTTTTTATTTCTCCAAAAGTATTTTTTCGAGTAAATTTGTTCGAGAAAAAAATTTTTTTATCAAGCAAATTATGCTAAAAAACATATAGCATAATTTTTAAAAATTTCAATACATTTTCGAGAAACAAAATGCTAAATCTAGCACTGAAAGTGCTAAAATGGCAACACTGCATAGCTGACCAATCGGCACTGATGTATAAACCAGTCATTGCTGACTAGTCAGCACTGATGTATAAACCAGTCATTGCTGACTAATCAGCACTGATATATAAACCAGTCATAGCTGACTAATCAGAACTGATGTATAAACCAGTCATTGCTGACTAGTCAGCACTGATGTATAAACAAGTCATAGCTACCGTGTTGCCAGAAAATTAATTTCAAAATATGCTAAAACTTGAAAAACTAAGTGCTAAAATGTTCTACAGAAGAAAAAAATGTGCTACATTTTTTCAATGTAACAATACAATTTTTATTTCAAATGTTACAAATATAAATTATAGTTTTTTCTAATTTTGTTCATAACAATTGTTGGCTTGTTTTAATAGATTACATATCATATATAATTTAAAAAATTTCCGTGTTTATTTACTTACCACAGCGAAAAAAATTTAGTTGAAGTATTAACAAAAGTTATTTTTTATTTCTCCAAAAGTATTTTTTGGAGTAAAATAGTAAAAATTTGTTCGAGAAAAAAATTTTTTTATCAAGCAAATTATGCTAAAAAGCATTTAGCATAATTTTTAAAAATTTCAATGCATTTTCGAGAAACAAAATGCTAAATCTAAAATGGCAACACTGAGCACTTGTAAAACTAAAAGATTTTGTTTACATATGACAGCTTTGGTTTTCCAGTAAAATTGTTCGAAATTAATGAATCGTGCTGCAAAAAACTCTCAGTAAAAAAATTTCCTCTGGACAAAATTTTTGTTGGGAACAACTAGGTTTATCCACCTTTAATGTCGCCATATGTTGTGAGTTTTTACAAATTAATTCACTTTGATGAATATATAATTAATTGACATTATATTTTATTGATTTTTATAGGTTAAATAATCGTTACATGACACCTTGTTCTCACATGAATTTTTCTCGTGTGGACAACTTTTTTAATGTTAAGTTCTTATACGAACAAGAACATTTATTCTCACAACTATGTCTGCCACCATTTTAAAAAATTGCAAAGAAAACTGCAGGACGTCGACACGTTTTCCCCACACTGAGGAACATGAACAAATTTGTTTGTGTCCGTTATTCTGCTGACGATGATGGCTTGTCAAGATTGGGTATTAGAGGTTGCAGCCATTTTATTTCGAAACTAAAATAAACGACGATTATATATGCTTATATTAATGGAATTTCGATTTCTGCATACTCAAAGATAGACAGATTTCATTAGACTTATTTATATACAATGAAAAGAAAAACTGTTTTGCATTAAGGAAGTAAGGATATGAAAATAATACAAATATAGACATATTCAACCTTATTATGAGTGTCGTTTTCTTTTTACGACAACGACTCTTTAGTAATAGATTAATGATAAAATTAAATTTGTTTCTTCCCACCGTATACTGAAAAAATATATTTTCAAATTCGTATCTTCTGATATTACAAAAATCAGGGCTCATCCTTTTGTAGTCGACTGGACAGTGGATCGCACAACACACTACAGGGAAAATTCGTTCTTTAGCCGTACTGTCCGTATGTGGAACAAACTCCCAACAGAAGTATTCCCTGCCACTTTCAATATAGGAAAATTCAAGTCAAATGTTCACAAACACTACTCCCGCTATCCTCCCTCCCATAACCTATTTTCCTAGTTCCAACACAATGCATTGCATAAGTAGGGGTCATCCCCTGAGTGCTGGTCCAAGAAAAAAAAAAAAAATACTACCCATTTGGATATAAATTTTATTATTAGATTTTTAGCCTACTATATTTTCTTTCACTGTAATAGTTGTGGCAGAGGAATATGCAAAAAAATGCTTCCATTTTTTTTCATTTAGAATATTTGCTATTTTATTTTTTAATTAGTGGAAAGTTTGCTGGTGGCGACTGAAAGAAAACATTTATTGTATACAGTAACTATAATTCATACAGAAGCATACAATGACTACGAACTTTTACGAGTACATTGCCATCAGAGATGAGTAAGGACAATTGTAACTCTATCAATAAATTTGAAAAGTTGCACTAAAGCTTATATTTACTTTGATTAAGGCCCTAATTTTGTAACTCACTTGCGTTCAACGCATCACCTACGCTTTTGCGAACGCATCACCAAAAATATGAAATTTTGTAAGTCACTACGTCATTGCGTTTAGCGAACGCAGATATATTACGTTGTTACAATACTGTCAACTTTTATTTACATAAAGCTACATTTATTTTGCATTGGCAATGCTACAAACCTATCAACTGTACAATAATTTTGATTGGTTATTTGTCAAGAAAATATTTAAAATTGTGAAGAAAAAAGCTTTTAAAGAAAATAACTATAAATACAAAGATACTAAGGGGCATAACAAATGTTCACACTTATCGATATGTCTTCTTCTTCGGATGATGAAGATTCTTCAAGCGTCCTAGACATACCTATTGAAAAACCCCAATTCTCTACTACCAACATCATGAATTTAACGGGAAAGTAATGATAAAGTAAAATAACAGTGTGGAGATTTACACTATTCTTGAATGAAACTTCGCTGGTGTTGTAATTGGTGGGCCAATTGCATTGAGGAGTAGCTTCCCAAGCATTATCAACAGTTGACTTTGAGCTGCAAAAATTAGGCATTCCACGAGTCACATCTGCATGCTTTTCAATTTCAGATATCAACAATTCAAATTCAGCTGCCGTTATGGCTTCTTTTTTCGCCATAAGAAAAATTTAAGTAGTATTTTATACTAAATGAGTATGTTTGTATATATTTACTTACAGCGTATTCATAAAGTACCTCTAAAATATTAAATTAATTGAATAATTTTGTTTTTCAATAAATTTTAATTCAACTTTTAAAACTAACGCCAAGAAAATGGAGGCGTTATATTTGACAACGCAAGTGATAATAAATTCAGCATTGCGTTTTACAAATTACACATGTTCAAACAGTTACGTAAGCATCAGCTGTTACAATGCAAACAATCACTTGCTTGAACGCGGTGATTTGCGAAATGTAATTTAATGCAACGCTTAGAAAATTTCTTTTGCAAAATGAGGGCCTAAAGGTATGTACAGAGTGGCAGCTTGTTGCCGAGCCGAGCAGGTTGACGCGAGAAAACTGGTTCTATACAAATTAGTACAATCAAGCGCGAAGCGGTCATAGTGGGCGCCTTGCTCTGAGATTTCAGAGATTTTGAAACGTAAAATTCAAGCAATAAGAAACAAGAACAACAACAAGAATTCATGAGCGATTAAGAAATTGTTCGTTAAGTAAACAAAATGCTGGCTTGCCAATACACGAGGTTTAAATAGTACCAGAAAAAACGTATAATTGTGCCCATTTGTTATGACTGTTTTACAACACCATAGCTGGCATAAGTTCAGCTAGTTGTTGGTTGTGGTTGCTAGACACTAAGTAATAACGCAAAAAAAGGAAACTGAATTTCTATATACATAAAATTGATTAATGAAGAGAATATTAAATAATGTTTATTACATAGTGGTTGCAAGAGATTACTACACTTGTAGGTCAGATTTAGAAGAAGATTTTAGAAGAAATTATTAAGCTGAGAATAGAATATTGAAACAGGCATCAGTTTAAATTACTTTAAATCCATTACGCGAGATATTTAAGATAAAATGTTTTAGAATTAGGCGTGTTGAGATATGTCATTGCAAATTATAGAAATGGGTGTCTTGCATCTAAGATTCAATTTAACCCCTAAGCAAACACCAGGGCCTGACCAGGCATTTTTAAAAATTTTTATAGTTTTTTACTTAGATACCTTACGCGGACCTACTTAGCTTTTTATAAATTCCTCAATGAAGGTGTTTTGTAAAAAAAAAAATTTTAAAAAACATAAAATGAACAATTATTATTTTTATTTGAACTGTTAATTTTAAATCTTTGATATTTCTTTTATATCGGCTCGAGTTCATTAAATTTAATTTTCATTAAATTATTTTTACTGAAGGTAGGAATTGTTACATTAAAATTATTATTGAAATTTATTGATAATTTTTCTTGGCTTAGGATTCGAACCTGGGTTGTTGGTTGAATTTACATATGTTTCGAGAAACACCACTTTCTCTCATCAGAATTTGCTGTAGTTTAATTAGTTAACACATTTGATTATTACGCATGAGTTGGTGTTTGAAGCTCGGGTTCGATTCCCAGCCGCTTCCGCTCAAACAACATCAGTTTCTGGTAATGATTAGTTTTCTTTCTATCCATCATAACTAACATTTATCACAGCGCCCTCCTTCAGTGATATAGCATTCAAACGCCACCGAAGTAAAATAATTAGATAAAGGCTATAAAATCAAGCTTTAAAAATGAATGCATCTACTCTCCACCAGAGGCGCTGCAATGCTGCACTAAAACAAACATAATGCGCAATTGCAGAGCTGTGATATAAAGCTTTCTTCTACATTCACCACCTTTAGAAAGTAGCGCAATTATATATGCATATTAATTGCCTGAGTGTTACTTCTCTTTAAAAAAAAGGGATTAAACAAATTGAAGGCAACTTCGATTAAAATTTTTGAAAAATTTGTTTATTAATACTCGCAAGAGGAATAATTCTCATTTAATTTACAAATATATTTTGTGTTTTGTATAAAAACCAGAATCAATGTGCTTATTCGTTTCAGAAATTAGTTTTTGAGTGTTGTGTTGAAAGTTAACAAGTGTATAGTGTTACAATGAGTACTAAAGTAGACAAAATCTTTGAAACAGCTTCAAAATCTGATCCTAACTATTGTGATAGATTAGCAGAGGCAATTGCCAATTATATAGAAAACGAAATTCAGAATAAGGTTGGTGGAAAAGAAGACGATGCTTCTGATATTGGAAACGAGTTACAAGTTGATAATGAAATTAAGGATTTTTAGTTCAAAGCCATACAAAATATGAAAAGTCCCAGCTAGGCCTTGGTAGACCTTGGGGTTCGCTTATATCAACACATTTTGATGTTTGCTTAAGGGTTAATGTTTTCATTCATCTAAATTTTGTATTGAGATAATAGTCGGTAATTATGAACATCTACGGAATTGTTTATATGATAGTCTGAAACTTTTGTTAACAATATTTAAAGGCCCTTCTTGATTGTACTGCATATTGTATATCATGAGGAACTACATACCGTCTTTATTATCTGATGACGCTAGTTTTTGTTACTAATCAGAAAAAAACTGTAATTTTTTTTTGCACTATTGAAAATTACTCATACAAAAAGCTTTTGTTATTAATAATACAACAACGAAGCAGCTCTGTTTCTGTTTCTCTATTTAACAAGTGCATTTCCCTTTTGGCAACATGAAAAAGATAATTTTTCTTTTGGTTACAAAAAGACTGCCACAATGAAAACATGCCAGTCTCTGGAGTAAGTTGCAAGCGGGTTTGGTGGCTAGCTTTCACTGCACTACTCTTTTGTTACTACTGTTTTTTATCTTTTCTTTTCTAGTTTTTTGTTCTTTTCAATTCATTATTATTTAAGTTGTATTATTAAAAGTTGTACTTGCCAGTCGAGTGAGTAACGGTAATAAGTTTAGTTACTACATGCAAATAAACCTCTAAGTATTTTAGTTTTAATAATCATCAGCAAACCAACACATTATTTTGCACTGTACTCGCAACCTTATTTACCTGCCTTGAATACATCCATTTTGTTTAATGTCTTTTGATAATTTACTTTAAATTGTTATTAACAGCAAGTGCTTACACTGTTGTTGGTAGAGCTTTGCTGCAAAAAGGTCTGGCTGAATTTTAGCAGTGATTAAAGTAGTTAAAAGAAGATAAATGAGCAAACTGTTAGACAGTATTGTTTTAGTGAAAGAACAAACAATGATAAAAAACTATTATTAACTTTTAGTGGATGATTAAGAAATTGTATTATTTGGCATAAAAAGCAAGTGCTTATATATTCCTAATACTTTATAAATTCTATGTTGATTTCTTATTTTCTGTCTGTGTGTGTGTGTAAAACACTTTGACGTGTAAAATAAAACACCAAATGTAATGAGATTCAACAAAAGTATTTATTGTTAAACTAGGAAGAGTGGTATTAAAATTAAGCAAAATCGCTTAAATAGAAAAAATGTTATAAACCAAAGCGTAAAACAAACTCAAATAAATGCTAACATTTTTCAGGAAATAAATTTTCAACAAGTTTATAGTTTTTGTATTTTTGATTGTTGTTGTTTTTTTTTTAATTGTTAGCAACAACAACATATACTAAATGTATGTGAAAGGGCGTTCAAGTTAAAATTAGTGTTAATTGTGTAATTTTAATTTTTAAAGAAGCGTACTTCAGATTCATTACTGTTCAATATGTTAATCTCACTTGTTCAGACTAACTAATTTCCACAACTAATTATAATCTTTAAATCTGACTGATACTGAAACGAAATACTAGTTACAACATAAAATTTTACTTTACTGCGTTTAAATTTTGAAAA
Source organism: Bellardia pandia (assembly GCA_916048285.2). NCBI lineage: Eukaryota > Metazoa > Arthropoda > Insecta > Diptera > Calliphoridae > Bellardia > Bellardia pandia. Next base: position 90,397,353 of record OU696531.1, on the reverse strand, counting down.
TGTGGTAAAATATCAAAGTTAAATAAAATTTTCTATGAATCATTGCCACTTATATTCGTGCATACACGCAGAGAAAAAACATGTTTAGACTGTAGATATTGATTTCGATTAAAATAATATTTTTTTTTATAAATAACAAGTTGTATTAATGAAATAGAAAATTATTATGGACAAAATCTAAAAACTAATACGGTTAATAAATTTATTCATGAAAATCAAATATTTTTCTGATATATTACAAAGTATTTTATGTATAAAGTAAACACCTACATGTCGATGGTCTCATGTAAAAAGGCCCTACCTCGCATATTTGAAACTTTACAGGAGAAGGTAAAAACATAATAGAAACTGTAATATTCAACATGTAACTTTTTTTGTACAACTGCTTATAAAAGCGTTATTTTTTACACTATTGCAATAAATTTTTGTGAGGAGGTGTATTTGCGTTAAATGCATTGGAATCGCAAAAAAACAAATTTCGAAATAATAGCGAGTTAGGGCCTTTCTACATGAGACCAACGATATACATGGTTCCGACAACTGCTCTGTGATTTTGGTAACAATATATTGCTGTGGTACACAAATAATTGTTATTTTATTATTAACATTTTAATAATATTTTAGTTACTGTCGACATTTTTATGTTTATCGCAGTGATGGAAAATTCAGTACTATTGTACTATTTTCAGTACATACCACAGTACCCCCACATCATATTTAGTACTCTTTATTTGTTTTGCTTTGTTCTCTGTTTAGAAATCCAGCGTTACTATTTTTATAATCATTGAAAACATTGGCTTCACAACAAGAATATAATGAATGCACAAATTCTTTATTCATGTTATTTATTTGATCTGGGATGAGCTAATCTACAAAAGTAAACAGATGGATAAAGAAAGAAAGTTGTTTGTGGTACTATTTTGATAATTTTTTTTAAATTTCTTATGTTTCGTACATTTTTGTAATTCTCTTGTTTGAGATTTTTTATGTATCATATGAGTTTGAAAACTTAAAACATATTGGTGAACGATCTCTTAATGATATGGCATTAGCACTAACACAATGCAGGCATGCTCATATGTTTATTATCTTAACCCACAACAAATAAAAATTTTTTAAACATATATTTTTACATAAAAATGAATAAATTTTTAGTTGGTTGTTATAATAGTTTTTTTTATTAAACTCAATTTATTTTATTTTTGAGTTATTTTTAAATGGATTTTCAATTTTATTTTTGAATAAAAATATATGTTTCCTAAAAAGTATCAAAATGTTGAAAAAGTACTCTTTTTGTTGACGGTCAGTACCATTTCAATTTTTCATTTTTCCATCACTGGTTTATCGCAATTATAAAATTGAATATGATTTACTGAAAAATAATTATTTTTTAAAAATGTTTACCACAACTATTATATGATAATTATTCAAACATATTATATTATTGACAACTATTTAAACTTACAAATAACTATTAAATTGTAAGTTTATATATTTGTACTCACCTAAATAAAATGGAGAAATTTGTTTTTGGCAAGTCTACCAGAACTAATACTAATGTTTGCCCTATGCACTCTTCCTTGGAGATGACTAGATCATTTGTGGTAAGAGTATCCCGAATTCGGAACCACTATATTCCTTATGAAGAACGTAATTTTAGTTGATCAATTGCAAACTTTAACAGTATTTCTAAGAAATACAAAATTTTGATTAATAAAAAAATATTATAAGGAAATATTACGATGATAACACCAGTGAACAAATTTGGAAGCATTTTGCGATCCACGACATTTGGCAAACGTTTTTCATGTAAAATCGCGCGCTGAATCCAAAAATTATGTCTCAAATTACTAAAAGTACTAAATTACTAAAGTAGTAATTAAATGTAGCGTCTACAGTTATTACCCGATTTTAATAAAAAAACATATTATTGTCTTCGTAATATATCACACTTCAACACTAAAGAGAAATAACACTAATACAATGAAACTTAATACTGAATTTACTTTTTTTTAATTTCGTCAAAATTCAAGCAAAATTTGTTGACATATCTTCGAAGCTGACAATCGGATTAAAAAATGTTGTATGGAGAGTTGATAAAGCATCTAAAAACCTTTAATTTAAAGGTAAAAAAGTTGAAATCAACCGTTTTGGTTCGGAGATAATTTAACCCTAGAATACTAACATGATGTTTTTATACATTAATACTAATTGTTAGTCAAACCGGCTAACATGAATATAACTTAGATTTTTTTGTTAGCTTCACATGAAATAACTTTAATATTTTTTTAATTTGATAACTTATTTTGTCCAGTGTCTAAAAAAACAATAATATGAAAGTTTTCCAAAATAATTTAATTTTTGCATTTATTTCATTAAAGGTGCTATTCTAGATATGTACTACAAGCAAAAATAAAAACAGTGTTAGTCAAAATGGCTAATTTAGGTGCAACCACTACTTCTTTTAACGGAAAATTTAAAAATTTTGCGATATCTCTAAAACTGTTCTACTTTAGTAATTTTGGTCTTCATTTTCGGATTCAACGGCCGATTTTACATGGAAAATAGTGGATCAAAATTTCTGTTGACTAGTGTAATTCATCATAATATGATATTTCATGACACTTATGTTCATCATAATTTGTTTTGACTACACTCATTCATAAATCTTATCTTAAATTATGTTTACCACAATCATGTGTTTTCTCTACGTGTATACTACGAATTATATGAAAGTGTTTTGCAGTTTGAACTTCATAAAAAACTCTTGAACACATACAAAATATCAACCCCATTTAAACGATTATGGTCTTTAAAATATTTTCTTTATTATTTGTGCGTGTATCCTTGTACATTATATTCTATATATACATGAGTAACTCCTTCCTACTCCCATTTTCACATTTATGCAGATGTAAGTAAAAGTGTCTGACAATTCATGATATTTTGGCATGACTCTCTTATATTTATATTTAATTTTTTCTTTTAAGCATGATTATGACATTGATAATGATAATCATAATGCTAAAGATGAGCGAGCTTGTACAAGTTTAAAGAGTCATGTACCAATATAACAACAAACAAAAAAAACTTGAAAATTGCATTATCATATTAAAATGTTTGTTGCTGCATGTGTCCTCCACCTCCTCTACCCCCTAACTGTGCTTAACTACACGCCCTAAAATATATGAGCTGGTTAACGCACAATACCAGCTGTACAACTCTTTCCTAGATCACGTGTCAATAGTATAAATGTATTCAATTGTACTTCCTATTTTAAGTTGAAGCTGGGTGTGAGTGCAACGTTCAGCACGCGTTTTCTCTATGAACAATTGTGAAGCATGACCAAAATGTTTAAGTATAAACATTGTTAAGATTCGATTTTATTTCAACGTTTTTGTTTAATAAAAAATTATACTAACATTTATTATTTTGCATATAGTGCAGCTAAGAAGATATTGGAACTGCTGCTGTTAAATCATTTCCAATTAGCTTGATATTGCAGAAGCTAGACAATATAAATAAATCTGCTTTAATTTATGGCAACAGAATACGAATCTTTTTAAAATAATTTTCTCATTTTATTTGATAGCCGTAATGCTTTCCCCAGAAGCAGCAATTTTGCGTCTAACTTTCTAGACCACTGTCCGATTTGCTCAGATTCGTATTGGATTGTGTCTCTTAATGTTTTACAAAAATTTAAATTTGTTTTTATCTGCAATTTTGCGCACAACAAATTAAAATTAAGAATCGGTCAAGCACGACCATTATAATATCCTATGCCCAGTATATGTGCAAAAACAGATTTTATGGACCGATTATCCAAAAATGCAACTAGCATGACTTCTGTGCATATAAATATACTTTGTGTTAAATTTTTTCTCGATATAAAAACTTATACAAATTTATAGGTGTTAAAGTAATCGAACTGAATCTTATACGGGAGCATTGACTAATTATGGACCGATCGTTATAAAATTAGTTGTCATGATTTCTGTATAATGTGTTCAGTATTTGCATTATTAAGCTTATGGTTGTTAAAGTGATTTTGGACAGTGGGGCTTATAAAGGTGAATGGAAATGATTCTGAGTCGATCGGTATACATTAAAGTGGGCGTTACAAACATTAGCACAAATCCAATACACTCTACTTACTATGGTGGTATTGGATATAAATAGGTCGAGCAAATTACGCTGAATAATTGTCTGAAGACTGTTCTCTCATATACTTCTATTGTTTGTTCGTACAGTGAGTTCAGTTGCCTATTCTATCACTGACTTCGTTAGTGATAACAGTGTCTTTGGCTGGCTGTTCTTACAGTGTATGAAATACAAACAAACCTATTCTGAATATAAAAACCAAATCTGCTCAAACCGATCCGATAGCCGTTATTAATCCAACTGAATCTATCGTGATATTTATTTGGAAGTAAAAAATAAAAATAAATAATACAGTAACTACTTAAGGTTTTGTGGTTTCGTAAATAAATTTAACTCCAATTAACTTAGGTGACGATAAAACCACTTTACAAACAATATTGCGATGGAATAAAAAAAAATTAATATTTGTCCCACCTGTTTCTTGTGCTAACCCTACTTAAATTACCCCTAGAGATACAGGTATGCGGGACAATGACATAGAAGATATTCAGTTAACTCCACATCTTTCACATCGTTACAGCTTTTACAAAACTTATTGTAAACCATTCGCATCTTTGAGCGTGTGCAGGTTTATTGACCGAAAATTTCTTTTATACATATTAAGCAATTTTTTCTGTTGTTGTTTAGGTTGGTACCAACTTTTGCAAGTACATAAGCTCTGTAGTTTACTTTAATGTCTCCATGTACAGGAAGGAGGTTTTATACCAGAGCCATGTGCAGGAACCCATACAAAGATAACTAACACAGCCCATCACGAAAATTGGCGCCTTAAATTTTTTAGTCAATTTGTATACATCTTATATAGGATCAGCTCTAGTTTTCGAGGTATATTTTTTTTTTAAATTACGTAGTTACACGATTTTGATTAACATAACTGAACAGCAGTTTAACCTAATTAGTGAAAAGAGCAAAATTTAGCTATAATATTACCTTCATGCTGTCCTAACATAATATATATTCCACTCAGTAGTTTTAGAGATATAGCCGAATATATAAGAAAAGAGTATTATTTAAAATTTTTTTTTGTTTTTCAAAAATTCCTAAAAAATATAGATTATAACAAGAGTTCCAATATTTTCCTATAGTCATAAATTCAGGAATTATCGGCTTCTCTATTTTTGTTTATGAAATTTTGAAAAATAAAAAAATGTATAAAAAAATTTTCCATGCAAAGTTGAGCGATATCTTCGAAAATACTCCCTGGAATTAAAATAATGTTAATGCATCATAAATATAATATTATAGCCGAATTTTGTTTTTTTATTTTCTTAAAAAATTAATATCTCGAAAACTAGAGGTGATACAAAAAAAGTGATTTAGAAGCTATCAGTCCATAACTGGTCCACTTCTATTATGCCACCCATGAATCTTTTGTAAATAATATTATTGAGATGAAATTCAAACAAAAAAGCCTCATCTTATATCTTATCCTTTTTTTATACTCTGTTTCTTAACTTGTTGTGAATATGGAAAAATGTTCTTTTAATTTTATTTATTGTTAAATTACGCTCAAGATTCTTATGAATATCAGACAAACTCTGTAAATTATGTTGAGAATTGTTAATTACACATTATATACACTTTTTAAATTTGCGGCCATTTTTTCAGCTGTCAAGTGTCTGATCCTACTGGACCGATGTTGCCCATTTTTAATACCAAAAATTTCAGTGGATCAAATATTTTTTGTTAAAAACTTCATTGTTCTATGTCTTATTTTCGAAACCTTATCGTACCTTCAATAAACTGATATGGCTGGATCGTCTTAGAATCTGACAAGGACACAGAATATATAGACTTTTTGGTTAGACGTCCAATATGTCGATGTCTTACAAATGGAATGACAAACTTAATATCACCCCCATATTATTACGTGGTGGCATTCCAATAAAAATTTCAAATCACATACTTACAACATTCTTTTAACCAAAACAACTGAACCATTTCATTCTTTTTAATGACAAAGACAAATACATTCCTTCTTTCCATATACATATGCATGTATGTTATACGTTCATATAAATAACCTACAATCAAAGAACACCCAAAGTATGTACATACTTCTAGTTTAAACAAATATATATTTTTTAAATTATTGCATGATGCTGTTGTATTACGTACAACCACCCATCTCCTGTAATGTTTTGAATAAATAAATGGGTCGGTTTTAGATTCTTATACGTGTCTTCTCAGCGATCTCCCCGCCCAGTTATTTTAGTTTAATGTGTGTATTTGTTTAAATTTAGATTAAAGACAGCAGTAATAAGAACTATTAAACAAACAAGTAAGAGTCTATATTCGGCTGTGCCAATACACACCACCAAATCACCGTAATTTCTATTTATTTTACGTTTATTTTGGTTAAATTTCATCTCAATAACGATATTTATAAAAGTTTTATGCATATTCCAGTTATAATCAAAAATTTATTATATTTCTCTATTTCTTTCAGAACTGCGCTTTGTTGATATTTAATTGTGTTACAAACGGATTGACAAAATTAATATACCTAACACTTTTTTTGTTGGTGAGTATAAAACTTAAGATACATTTACGTATGTGCGTTAAAAATATTTTTGTATGTTATTTTTTTCAAAAATGATTTTTCTCTTGATATTTTAATGTTATTTACTGTGTTTTCTTTCATGTATAAATTAAAACATTGGCATTGAAAAATTTAAATATATGTATACATACATATGTGTGTCTGCATGTTGCATTGTAATTTAAATTCATTTAAAGTGTGTTGTACAAGAGCTGGAAAGAAGTATTTGTTTTGTATTCTAAGCATAAGTACATTTACCAGATAGATAGATACACTTTGAATGATAATGATGAAGTTGGAATTGAAGATTTATGCTGCCGCTGATTTTCTAGAAACTTTTGAAAAATTGAATTGCTAGGTTGCACCTCAATATACAAATGTGTGTTAGTGTGAAATTACAGCATCAATATGCCTTGACTCAAGTACATGATGAAAGTTATTTCAGTGTTGATGAAATTTAAATAAATTTAAAAAAGAGTTTTTTTTTAAGCAAATAAAGTGTTATTTATTAAATTTAAACAACAGCGGCACTGGTTTCCCTGGTATTTTAACAATGCTATTAAACATGTAAAAACAATCAAAAAAGAAAGCTAAAATCTTGCTTTCTTATCGGGCTTACGAATGGCTTGAAGTTGAAATGATTTTTAGTTTGATGTAAGATTTCTATGAAATGGACCTACGTTGGATACAATATGTCAGTTGGAAATTATTCGTAGTTTGCTGTATGATATCATTATATGTATAATACAGCCACATTGGACACAATATTTCAGTTTGGAGATTTCAATATGAAATGGGTCCACGTATGATGCAATAATTAGGTGCGAAATGAAACCTAGTATGATGTAATATTTCAGTATGAAATCAATATTTTCAATACAATATTTCAGTTTAAAGATTTCAATATGAAATGGAGCCACATTGGATACAATATTTGGATTTGAAATGAATCCTTGTTTGATATAAGATTTCAGTTCGAAATGGATCCAAGTTTGATACAATATTTTAGTTTGAAATTAATACTACTTTCAAATGAGATTTCAATATGAAATTGATAGAAATTTGACGCAATATTTCAGTTCGAAAATATAAGAAACCAGAATAATTTGTATATTATCCTCTTCGTTCCATAATCTAAAAAAATGTCTTTTTTATCCATTATAGTAATTCATATTTTAATTTTCAAGGTGTTCGGGCAGCATCAGAAAATTGTGTTAAGAAATAAATATATATAAATTATTAATACAAAATATATATTAAATTTGGTGAAAATTCCTACAAAGTTGTAGACAAAATCCTAATAAGTATAAATAAGTTTTTACTTTCAGCCAATCTGCTTGTATGCATTAAACAATTTCTCCCTCATAAATGGCTTGTACATATATTAAAAACTATTAAAATTAACAAAAAGGAATTTTTATAAATGAAATGAATAAAATTTACTTGGCTTCTACTTTCTCTGTTAAAAATACAAATATAAAGTATTATTTCATGTTAATTTTGATGAATTTTAACAAATACAAAAACATTTCTTTTTTGCTATCAATGCTGTAACATTTCGAATAGATACTGCAAAATTTCTATTTTATTACTTTCGTTATAAATTCATACATTTATACATACATTTTTCATTTCAACAAAACCCTGTGTAATTTATTATGAGGGTTTTACTCAAGAAACCAAACCATCAACAGCATAATTCTAAGGCAAACACAGGAACGACTAGATACCCAAAAAGACGGACAGACAATTCCTTCAACTCACTCTAAACGAAAATTTACATATAAATTAGTAAATTGTACAATAACAAAATATCTAGGAAAAGCAAAAAATAAAAAAAATGAACAGCAACAACAACATTTTGTAATAAAAAAAAAGTTCAAATACTAAATAAAAGCAGCAGCTTACAAATTTTAAGGAATACAAATGCTCTTAGAATATATTTTCTTATTCTTAACCATAAAGGATACATGACCAACAAATATAAACTTTAAAAACTCTTAATTTCTTGTACAGTGCGTCATAGTTGGTTGTAGTATACGGGAGTGTTCAGTGTACCCGGTTCTAATTGAATATTACAGTCCACAATTAAATGCATACAAACTTGTGGCAAACCCCTTTTTTGTTGTTTGCTGCTACTTTTTTGATTGTTTTATCATCATCAACAAAAAAAGTTTTTCATTTCCTCATTTTTATTTTTTTTTATTTGGTTTGTTTTTGTAACAAGTTTGTTTTCTCTAAATTGTCTTAAGAAAATTGTGCAAATTAGAAAGTACATGGAGAAAAATCAGCTTCGAATGGCTAAAAATATGCAACATAAACAATTAAAAAATGGTAAGAGTTACAAATAAACAAGTCCCTTAGATGAACTGAATCCACGTTTGAAATAAGATTTGGATTTCAGTATGAAATTAATCCACGTTTAATACCAGATTTGCGTTTGATACAAGATTTCAGTATGAAATTAAATTGCGTTAAATTACATTATGAAAACAATCCACGTTTGATAAACGATTTCAGTATTAAATGAATCCCTGTTTGATAAGCGATTTCTGTATGAAATTAATTCAAGTTTGATAAACGATTTCAGTGTGAAATGAATCTACGTTTGATACTCGATTTCAGTATTAAATGAATCCCTGTGTGATAAGCGATTTCTGTACGGAATGAACCCATGTTTGATAAACGATTTCAGTATTAAATCAATCCACATTTGATACTCGATTTCAGTATGAAAATAATCCACGTTTGATAAACGATTTCAGTATGAAATAAATCGACGTGTGATAAACGAATTCAGTATGAAATAAATCCACGTTTGATACTCGATTTCAGTATGGAATGAATCCACGTTTGATAAAGGATTTCAGTCTGAAATGAATCCACGTTTGATACTCGATTTCAGTATGAAATTAATTCAAGTTTGATAAACGATTTCAGTACGAAATGAATCCACGTTTAAAACTCCATTTCAGTATGAAATTAATTCAAGTTTGATAAACGATTTCAGTGTGAAATGAACCTACGTTTGATACTCGATTTCAGTATGAAATTAATTCAAGTTTGATAAACGATTTCATTGTGAAATAAATCCACGTTTGATACTCGATTTCAGTATTAAATGAATCCCTGTGTGATAAGCGATTTCTGTACGGAATGAACCCATGTTTGATAAACGATTTCAGTATTAAATCAATCCACATTTGATACTCGATTTCAGTATGAAAATAATCCACGTTTGATAAACGATTTCAGTATTAAATGAATCCCTGTTTGATACTCAATTTCAGTATGAAATGAATCCACGTTTAATACTCGATTTCATGAATTCATGTTTGATAAACGATTTCAGTATGAAATAAATCCACGTTTGATAAACGATTTCAGTATGAAATAAATCGACGTGTGATAAACGAATTCAGTATGAAATAAATCCACGTTTGATACTCGATTTCAGTATGGAATGAATCCACGTTTGATAAAGGATTTCAGTCTGAAATGAATCCACGTTTGATACTCGATTTCCATATGGAATGAATCCACGTTTGATAAAGGATTTTAGTCTGAAATGAATCCACGTTTGATACTCGATTTCAGTATGAAATTAATTCAAGTTTGATAAACGATTTCATTGTGAAATAAATCCACGTTTGATACTCGATTTCGGTATGAAAAAAAGTCACGTTTGATAAACGATTTCAATATGAAATTAATTCAAGTTTGATAAACAATCTCAGTGTGAAATGAATCCACGTTTGATACTCGGTTTCAGTATGAAATTAATTCAAGTTTGATAAACGATTTCAATGTGAAATGAATCCACGTTTGATACTCGATTTCAGTATGAAATGAATCTATGTTTGATACACGATTTCAGTATGAAACGAATTCTAGTTTGATACAAGATTTCATTACAAATGAATCATACCTTAATAGAAGATTTCAATGTGTCAAACCATCATCAAACAAACTTCAATTCTCTGCAGGACATTCGCTTTTACTGGGAGATAAAATGTAATCGATTTTGATCTATTTTACGTTAGTATCATTTGGGCAGTGAATAAAAAGTAACGCAATAATGAGTGTATATTTGAAAAAAACTCTGTAGTATTTAAGCACTAGATTCGCAGTAAAGTTAAGAGCACGAGTATAGAGAATCATCATATTCTTTTTAAATTTTTTTTGTAAAAGAATTTTGCATTAATTTGTAACAGTGTTTTAAAAGTACATAGCAATTTGTTCCACTTAAAGTTCACTTTTGTTTTCATTTCAAGAAAAATATTAAAATTTGCTTAAAAATAAAAGCGTCAAGAAGTTTTCATCTTACCCTAAGAAAAGTTTGAATAACAAAAAAAGACAGCAAAAATAATAAATATTTATTAATGAAATTGTTGTAAATACCAAAAATTAAATATTAAATATTGGTATATACCCTGCAGTTAAAAATGCTGCTATAGAAACATTTGCTATGTCCACTGGTTTTATAATGGGTAATGTAAATATTCGTTTTTAACTAATATGATATTCTATAACAAAAATAGATAGAGCTGTAATAGCAAAAAGAACTTTGCAACTCGAACTGTTATTTTCAGTAAATATTAAATGAAACGACAGCTCAAGTAATCAAGATGTTTAATTGGACAGTCAAATGCATTACAGGTAGATTGTAGAGTAACTAGTGCAAGTCATTGTCATTGACGACTACCAATTCAAATATTCTTTAATAATAAAATGAAAAAAATCTTTTCCAGAAATATCATTTATTTAAATACAATAAAATAATAAATAATTGAAATATTATTTTTTTTTACATATAATAATCACAAAAGCATGAATATTGTATTAATTTGTTAAAACATGAACATTTTTTGTTTAATTTAATACAATAATTGTTATAACTATAGCCTGTTTTTGTGCCTATCTGTGCTGGCATATAAATAAAAGTATTTGTAAAAGAAATTCTTATTCATTATAATTTTTTTTTTCACTGACAGAATCACTGAACTGATCTGTAATTTATTGTAAATTAATTGATTCTGTCTTTATTATTTGAATGAGTGCTTTACATCGCCGTTTTTCTCATTTTTTTTTTAATTTTATTTTTGCAATCTTTTATTCAATGAAGCCATAAAAGTAAATAATTGTGTACAAAACAAAAAAAATAATGTTTAAATGTTCAAATAGGGGAAAAATATTGATAATAATTGTCAGGCCATCACCATATTACTCGTGTTAAGGGGGAGTTTAGTAAATCATTTATTGTGATTAATTGGAAATGTTTAAATGGAAAATGTTCATTAAAAGAAGAATTGAGTACAGGGTTTAAAACAAATAAATTTAATCTACAATTATAGCATTTATTGTATTAAAGTTTAAGGTTTTGCAAAATTTCTTTTTTTCTTGAAATTTTTGCAAAGATTCCAGATTTCATAGTCAAATCATATTTAACTCTTAAATTGTCAATAATATTGTGATTTTTCCGCTGATAATTAAATTCATAATATTTATTAATTTCTTAAGATAGCAAAAAGTAATTTTATTCATTCAATTTAACTATTTTCAGACAGGTTTTTTATGTAGTATAAAGTGTAGAACTACTTGGACAAGTAAGCATGGAACATAATGGTATATTTAAACAATGTCTAATATATAAACAAAAGCAAAAATCTAGCAGTTTTGTTAATAACTAGATAATTGATTATACATAGATTTTAAAGAAAATGTCTGATAGCTCGAGATCCAAAGTATTCAGCTCCTGAAACTCACATACCGGCTACATGCCCCATAATTGGCAGTTGAAAAAACAGCTTCTAGTATTCAACCAAATCAAAACCAGCTAGAAAGATGCAATCGAATGTTCTTAATAACACATACTCTCATACAACACACCTATAACCCAGCATACCATTCTAGGAGCGCTCCGAAAAACGACTCAGAAAAGAGTCCAACAAAAGAGCATTTTCGGAGCGAAAGAAAAATTTGCTTGTCACTGTCCTGAGTCGGCACGCAGTACGACTCAGAAATTCCACTTAATTATGTGTGTACCAAAGCATTGAGCCCAAAAGAACCTCATAAAAGACTCTTTTCTGACATTATCTAAGAGCTGTTTAAGAGCCCAAAAAACCCTCATAAAAGACTCTTTTCTGACATTATCTACGAGCTCTTTCTGACGGACCATTTTCTAATGTAATGACCCTGTTTTCTGAAGGTTTTCGGAGCAATTATGATTATTTTTTGAGCTCATAAAGAGCGTTAACGCGCCGAAAAAGGTGCTCGAAAAGACTCTTTTCGGCTTGCTGGGAAGTTACATAAAGACGGTACAATACGTGGTTTTTTGTAAACAATTCATCTTCCGACTATAATAAATTTATTGTTTTGACAGCAATAAACTAACAATACAATAACTGGTACCAAATAGTTTATCAATTAGTAAGACACAATGACAATTGACTGGATAAATACGACCAAATCACAGGATCGGAACACCAAAATTATTTCTCAATAAAGCCATTGTGTGTTGAATTTTATTTGATTTTGACTTTTGATTTTCGGCAGGGTGCCTTATATCACAGTTCTGACTAATTACGAACCGATCTTCATACAATTGTAGTGTTGGTAAGGTTTTATTCCGGGAGAACATTTGTATTAAGTCTACGATAAATAATATACTAATTTTAAACAATTACAATCCCAATCATTTTTGGAAAAAAATTAACATACTAAATTTTATAGAAATGTCTTTAAAATTGCAAACTGTTCTTTGCGTACAAGTTTACATGGACAGCCAGACGTACGGACGGACAGCGTTAAATAAACTCAGAAAGTAATTATGAGTAGGTTGGCATATTTTAAGTTGGGTATTAGAGCAATATTTTTTGGGCGTTACAAGCATCAGCAAAAACCTAAAAAACACTACGGATATGTAGGTTATAAATAGTCTAAAGGAAACGTAATAACCTGGGACTCGTTGAGCCGACTTTCAGTGGCTCAACCATTGCATTCTCGAACTTTTGATTCAATTGATTGAAGAAATAGCTATCTAAAGTACTTTGGACAATTTTTGCTAGCACCAATAAGTGAAAAGTTACACTCATTTTAAAAAACCCTGTATGACCAAAATGGACCAAAATGTCCCCCTCTAACATCGGCAGTTTTTGACTGATAGAGCTGAAAATTTGTGTCTGGAAAATCAATAAATTTCCTTAATATTGGTTATTTCTTTAGTTAGGCTTGAGTTCATTAAATTTAATTTTCATTAAATTATTTTTACTGAAGGTAGGAATTGTTACATGAAAATTATTATTAAAATTTATTGATAATTTTTCGGCCGAGTTCAAACCCAGGTTCAATCCCCAACTCAGCCGAAAAATTATCAATAAATTTTAATAATAATTTTCATGTAACAATTCCTACCTTCAGTAAAAATATTTTAATGAAAATTAAATTTAATGATTGTTTGATTTTTAAAACAATTCCGGAGTTGTTTTTTTTTAAAAATCCAGCAATCGGGATTTCGAGATTAGCATCCCTAGTAAAAAGTAAAGCATTTATTTACTTGTTCAATTATCTTTCATGTGTAGCCGTTTTTTTTTAAATTTGAATAAAAATAAAACTCAATTTTCTTTTTAATTTTTTTAGTAATAATAATTTTTATTTTCTTCTTAAAGTTTTGTTGTTTTATATTAAATAATTTTCTTTTATTTTCAATAATTTTAAGAAATTACTAAATTTTTTAATTATTCTTCATATTTGTTCGCAGTGTTTGTGTTTCAATTTAATTTGTATTATTCTAGTTTTAACTTTAGTTTCTGTTTAATAGATATACATATATATATATACATATATATATACTCGTATAGATTTTTAAGTATGTAAGTAAAATTTTTGTTAGGTTTCACTATATTAATTATCCTTGTTTCTTTGATATCTTTAATTTTGTTGTATATTTGTGGGAATAAAAAAAATCAATTGAAATGTAAAGGCATAAAAGCAATTAACGGAGTATTTTCAATTAAAGAGAAACATAAGATTTTGGTTTATACATTGCAAGCATACTTGAAAAGTAGTTAAAAAGAAATAAAGCATTGTTCAGTTTCGAAAGGTTAAGCAACAGGAAAATAACTTTTCTTAAATATTAAAAAATTATTAAGAATTTGCAGTTCAAAAGTATGTAAACGAGTATATGAATGTTAAAACATTTATGCAACCTTTCAGTATACGAAATTGTATTTTAGCTTTTGCCTTAAATGCCTGACAAATGCAAGAATTATAATTTTTATTACGCCCTAAAAATATGCCATGGTTTTAATTGTCTCCTTTATAAATTCCTTTAGAAGACTGTGTTAATTGCTTTTATTTTAAAGTTTTGTTTTAAAACTTAAAAATCTTATTTAAAAAATAATTCATTTATTTATTTAGTTTATAAATACTATTTCAATTTGTCTTATGTCTGTTATGGTTTTAATTTAATTTACTTTTCTTTTGTATTTTGTCTTTTACTTACACTTCATTAAGAATTCAATTATTTTGTTCTTGTTTATTTTTCACCTAAATTTAAATTAATCTTAAATTTTTTATTTCTATTTAAATAGGTTTTTCTTGTTTTATTTAAATTTTAATAATTGTTTTTTCTGGTTTTCATTTAAACTAGTTTAATAATTAATCTTTTTTTTAGAGTTTTGTTTTTGTTTTCTTTAGTATATTTTATCCCTTGTATTGGTTTTTCAATAATTTGTTCCTTATAATGTTTTTTTTTTGTTTTTGTTTTTCCTATTCCTAGTATATTTAATTTGTTTTATTTATTATATAAATATATTGCCAAACTAGAAAGAAATTTATTTTATATTTATTTAACTCATGTTATTTTGTGTTTATTTGCAATATATTTCATTTAGTACTCGTATATATCTACACAGTAGTTTATACTGGAGTATTTATTTAATTTAGATTTTTGTTGCTGCTGTCTTTTCATTATTTATTTTTCTAGAATTTTTATGTTTCTGACATGTGTTTTTGTTGTTGTTTTTGTCGTCCTCGAATGGTGAATGGAGAAGAAAAAATATAAATTAAATTTTAAAATTAAAGTGTTAAATTGAGGCCAGATTGCTGAGAAGGTAAAATATATTAAAATTGTAAAAAGAACTTGTGCTGGAAAATGCAAAAAACTTATTAAAAGAGTGCAAATTATGTTTAATGGGCAACAGAAGACGAAATTGTGTGTTAATAAAGATAAGCAGAGAAATTATTTAAATTCTAAAATTTAGAAGGGTATAGTCAAGAAGTAGTCGAGTTTAAATTTTGAAAATTGATACTACAAACCTTTCAAGATCCGAGCTGTAAGATCTCACAATAGTGAACCTTGAACAGTAATTTTATTTGTAACATTTTTATACCCTATAGCACTATAGTGAGGAGTGTATATTGGATTTGTGCTGATATTTTTAACGCTGATATATATTAGTCCGACACACACCTTAGAAACACTTCTTGAGTCCATTTAAAGATGTCCGTCCGTCCGTCGGCCTGTCTGGCTGGCCATGTGAAGCTTGTGCGCAAAGTAAAGGTGGCAATTTTGCAGTTATACGTTAAATTTTTACATAAGATTTCACCTAGACTCAATAGAAATGTCCCCCCGAAATAGTGGTTATCGGTTATAAATATTTGAATTAAGCATATATCCAAAAAAATTTCGCTACAAGTAAGTTGTACATTAAACCTTCTAACATCTACAAATTTTGTGCAGATCGGTTCATAATTAAACATAGCTCCCGTATAAGAACCACTTATGCAAATCACTTTACTGACTCTATTAACAAAGCAGATATCCAAATAATATTCAACAAAATTATATTTTATATACACGCAAATCATTCTGTCCAATTTTACGATGATCGGTCCATAATTGACAATAGTTCCCAAAATCGTTTTAACAACCATAAAATTCTTAAAAATGTAGTTATACAAATCAAATTTAACACAAACCTCATTTTAAAATGATCGGTCTATAATTAGTCAAAGCTCCCATAAAAGACACCCTTTCGAAAATCACTTTAACATATATAAATTTTTTACATGTGTTTATATCAAGACAAAATTTAACACAAACATTATTTATATGCACAGAAGTCATGCTAATAAAATTTGCTGATGATCTGTGCATAATAGATCATAGCTCCCATATTTCGCCGATTTATGAAACACTGTTTTACATACACTGGGTATAAGATATTCTATTTTGAAAGTCCTCAGCAAGATCTTCAAGAAACACGCTTGCCTATACCAATTATTTCGTATGGGTTTAAAGTTATATAGGTATACATTTGCAAATTTAAACTCTGTTTAACCCTGGTCCGGTTTTTTTTTTAATATCGGGCAGTATTTTTACCGATTTTCCTTTATCAGCTATATAATAATAAAAAGCAATATCTTGTCTAGGTACAAAAATAAGCGATTTTTAATTTGAAAATTTATATTCGAATCTTTTATTTATTTATTTATTTAAGATTTATGTAATACATAAATGTATATATAGATATAATTATTTTATCTATAGCAACTAGGCCTTAAGCTGTACAATCTTTTATACTTGAAACTAATTTTTGTTACATTTTGTAGCGGTAACGATAATTATACTGGTTATTTTATTTTCCGGATCCCTTATATGAGTGTTAAGTGTGAAAACTTACATGATATGATGGGTATTATATTTGAAGAAAATTGCTAAAAAATATCGAGATTTTTCTTGATATTTTTCTCAGATCCTGCTAAATCGACTTTGCAAATTTTTAAATACCAAACATCAGATCAAAGAATATTTGTTAAAAATTTCATGGTTTATATGTTTTTTTTTTTGAAGCTCTGTCGTGCCTTTAACAAACAGACGGACTTGACTGAACGTCTTATACCGTGTTCAGATATGAAACTTTATTGCGTTAATCGCAATTAACGCCATTATTGAGCTCAATACTCCATATAAAATCTCAATTAATTATTGCGCAATAAGTACGAAATTATTGTAATATTGAGTAAGATTTCGAATGCAACACTGTTCACAACTGTGTTTAGTGAACAAGATTGTATAAAATGCAAATGTCAGCAAAAGAAATCATTAAAAAATCAATGTGAAGGAAAGTTTGTTTACGTAGAAATACAACAACCATATAGAGTATTTTTTGTATTGTTTTCATATAGAGTATTTTTTGTATTGTTTTCCAACTGTCAAATGATTATTGAGCAAGCTGAAAATTGCGTATGCCTGAACACTTAAAATAATATTGTCAATTAACCGAATATTGACTCAATTAATTTTCATATCTGAACACAGTATTAGAATCTTAGAAAAACCCAAAATATATAGACTTTTTGGTTCTACGACAAATATTTCGATATGTTAGAAATTATATTTTTTGTTTAAGAAAAAAGTAACTTAAAGCTAGATTTACACGATTGAAATTTTCTTCAAAATGCTTCAAACTCGTGTAAACAGCAAAATTTCATCAAAATTTATTTATTTAATAACTATTAAATAAATACATTTTGAAGAATTTTTGCTTTGAAGCATTTTAAAGAGCAATTTTGAAGAAAATTTCAATCGTGTAAATCTAGCTTAACTCTTTTTCATTAACAATACTCTGTGTTTAAGAATATATTACAATTTAATATTTGTCTAAAAGGTAGCTTTACAGAAATTATTCTTATGTAAAAGACATATCCAATTTTCTAAACGTGATGAGCCATGCTGTTCCGAATTAAGCCATTTTTTTAATTTCTTCAATTTAGAACAATACATATTAATATAAAAACGGCCTAACTCGATTTTTTGTTACTTAACAGACGAAGGAAAAAAATTAATAAAATAAACCGTAAAATTTTAGATACAACAAATATTTTTATACAATTTTTAATAAAAAAAAGCAACACATTTTATTTCTTATTTAATTTTTTTTTTTATTTTTGTTTTAATGAAGGTATCGAAGAAAGGCTTTTTTCGGTGATATTTTTTTTTTTTTTGAAGCAAAATTGGGTTAGGCCTTTTTTATATTAAGCCATCGATTGCAAAGCTGTGATTACAAAAGGGAGAAAAGTTTTAAAAACCTTGATTTATTCTTTGTTTATTTGAAGTCGATGGTTTACGCGAATAAGCCGTCGTCGTCGCCTTAAAAGAGGAAATTGGAGACTGCATTAATGAAATACCGCAGCATTTATGCAAAAAGGTCATTGAAAATTTCATTAAAAGATCGCGTGTGTGCGAGCAAAGCCGCGGCGGCCATCTGCACGATATCTTGTTCCATACATAACCTCATTCTGTCTACTTTACGATATAATAAAGTTCCACGATTTTTTTTTAACATCTGTGTTGTATTTAAAATTTAAAAATTGCGTTCTAGTTGGGACACCCTTTATAACTACAGTGACATTCACAGAAAAGTCTTCTCACCCCAAATTAGTAGTATTATTGGCCTACATAAATTTCAATACTCTCAGCAAGTATTCTTTTCATAAACATTTTTGAAAACTTTTTTTTTAACTGTACTGGCCTTAGATAACGAAAATTAATAAAACAAAATAAATAAATCATACGAAAAAAACCAAAGTATTTTATTGTTTAAATATATTCTACTAATGACAATTAATAATAAATTAAAAAAAAGTTGAGGTACACATGAGTGTATGTTTATGTGTTATAAATACAGTGAGTGGCAATACATATAATGAAAATATTTTTATACTGTAAGCACTAGTGACATTTTTATGGTATGATACTTACCTTAGGAGAAAATTCATTAAAAATGAGAAATATTTAATAAGAAATATATAAATAATTTAAATTGTTTAACCATGGCTTATTACACGGTGCAACAGTCCAAAAAACCTGGGACCGGATATTAGTTTTCTTGTGGGGCTTGTCGAGTAAAACAAGATTCCAATAGTGAAATATGCCGGGCACCTCCAAAATCCGGAAACCGGGTTTTGTACATTTGCACACTTATAAGCCTGTTGTTGTTTTGTTGATAATGATCCGATTTTCTATTTCTTACTAGATTTGGAAAGAAGAAACTGAGGTCTTTGGAATGATATATAATTTAAGATTTTCTATTTCATTAAATTTTGTATCACTGTGTTTTATTCCTTTTCAAAGTTCTATACATCTAAAAAGAACACCCTTTAAAATACGGCCAATTTATTTTAATACAAGTTTTTTTTTTTTGTATATATTTTTATATAGTTTACCTTTTATCTATCTATTTGAAAAATAAACTACACGTTCTTTGAACTGCAACAATTATTAAAATATTGAAAATTATTTTCGCTTAAACATCATTTGAACATTGCCTGCAATTTTTGTTTATAATTTCTTTCCAAATCATACAATCCTAGTGATTTTCAATACCAAACTTTCTAGGTCAATGATGGATACTCTAAGTAAATGTTTTCGATTTTAGTGCTGTATTTTGGAACTGAGCGTGATTTACACTGACATAAAGGGACTTAGAATTTCATGGGAAACAATGTATAATTAGTGCATCACTAGTAATTAGTATAGTAGAGCATAAAACAAAGTTCCATTATACAGTCTCCCACTGTAGGTATGATTAAAATAATTTTGTTGATAATTATGCCTTCCTTTGTATATGTTCTTTTCTGTTTTTTTTTGTCAATAATGATAACTTTCAGGTTTGTGTGTTTATTTTTTTGTTGTATAAATATGAAATATTTATTTTTTTTTACGTATATTTATAAATATAATTTGTTGTTTTTTTGTGGTGTATTTTAGTTAATATTGCATATGTATGAAGTTTTGTCATTTGTTGTTGTTGTGGTTCAATATTTTGTTTTAATATTTTACATAAATAATATTTATGTTGGTTTGGTTGTCTATAGAAAATAACATAAAAACTAAAAAAAAAACTAACTATTGAATTGATTGGTTTTTGTTTATATTTATAAATTTTCATTTGTTTGTTTTTTCTTCGTTTATTATTTATATATAATTTTTTTTATAATTTGTTGTTATAGTAGGGGATTGTTTTATAATATTAAATTTTAAATTTATTTGTTTTGCTTTTGTTTAAATAAATATGTATAATATGATAAAAAAAATGTTCAAATAACAAAAAAAAAAAAAAAACAATATTTTCACTTAAAATACTTGTTATTTAAAAAATAAAATGACTGAGACTCCCTAAAGGAAATGAGTTTGATAAGGATTAAATTTATAAAAGTATAAACAAAATTAAAGTGAATTCAAACTATGGCAAGATTAAGCTTTAATTAGTTTTGTTTGTTGTTTAACTTAAAATGTTGAAAAAATGTCAATTCCCGTTTAACTTTAACTTTTTAGTAACTTCACTATGTGTTTGTTTTACATTTCCTTAGGTTTTGTTTTAAAAATTTTTCTCTATTTCCTGTAGGGATTGTTTTTATTTAAATTATTATTAATATTATTTTTATAATATATTTTACCTTGTTCTGTTTTTATATTTGTTTGTTTGTTTGTTTGTAATTTTTTTTTTGTTATTAAAGTATTTTATTAATGTATTGTATACACCTTATTTCGTATTAATTTTTAATTTATTTATTATATTTGTTTATATACAATATTATAATTGTGAAAACTTAAACTAAAATCACTGGAATTTTTTGTGTCTTTTAAAAAAAAAATAAATATAAAAAAAAAAATTTAACATTTTCCTTCTCTTTAGTGAAGTTTTTCATAATGAAAATTATAACAAAATTTTTAGAAAATGTCTGTTTTTAAATTATTTCCCTTTAAAATTACATTTTTTTTCTATAAATTATTTACAAAACCTTTTAATGTATGTATACTAGTATATTATAAAACTTTAATTGTTTTTAGACTTCAAAATAAACTTTATCAATTTATCAATTGCTTAACATTTCCCAGACATTTTGCTTGAGTTTAAAGGTCATCTTTACAGTGTTAGTTGGCTTAAAAAAAACAGTTAGGTAAACTGTGCAGATTTTGGTTTGGTTTTTTAAGAAAAATTTGTTTTAACTACTAATTGGAATAAACTCCAATTTTATTTTAAATTGATAAATTAAATAAATGTCTTTACATAAACGTTTTTCTAAAATCACTTGAACGTTTTATCAGCTTAACCGTTGCTTTTTTTTTTGAAAAACTTTTTTTATGAAAAATTGTACACAAATTTTATGCTGAAAATTTAATTTTCAACAACCCGTGTTATAGCATCCAAACCCTAGTTTAAGTCATATAATTAAAGGGATAATCATAACAAAATAAACCTAGTTTAAATAAAGTTAATTTAGTTCCTAACAATTTATTTGAAAACACTTCTATTAAGAAAAAAAACATTTTAGAATATTTAAATCATGTAATACTTATTTACATCTCAATTAATATTTATATTAAACAGTTTAATTTTAAACACTCGTTTTCGAAAACTTTTAAAGTATGTTAGTTTAAACTAAGCTTTAACTTTAATAGTGTCTGCGAAAACTGTGTCACTATATGCTTCAGTTTAAATTGTTACAAATACTGGCAAATGTCTTAAAACAACGTTTTTCTAAAAAAAAAACATTTATTAAAGAAAGTTACTTTTATTAGAAGAAATTTATTTTTATTGCATATATAAATAACATTTTCTTTTGAAAACACAGTACTTTTTTGTAAAAGATTTTCATTTTTAAAAAGTAAAAAGAATTATTTTTTAACAAAATTTTTTTTTTTCGAAAACTTGTTCAATAGTCAGTTGTTCGCTGCCTACACGGCTTCCAGTATAATCTATTTGATTACGTTTTGAAAAATACATCTACACTCAGTGAAATAGCTGACAACTTAATTATCTCAGTTTTTACCAAAGGCACGTTAAGGTTTTTATGAATATTCGAATTTTTTATACACCAGGGAGATATTGTGATCATTCGTAGGAATTTGTTTTGGCATCTTTGAATTGTGTCTACATGTAAAGCTGAGGCTGTTTCCAATAGCTGTATTCCATAACCCCATATAGGTTTTATGATTGAGTTATAAAGTATTAGTTTACCATCTCAACTTAGTTTAGAGTTTCCGCCAATGAGCCTGCTAATTTGGATTAATTTCAATTTCATTTACGTCAATTTTGCATCTATATGCGATTTCCATGCGAGGCGACTATCGAGGTGTATACCGAGATATTTAACTTCAGATTATACCGGAGGGTGTGTTCATTTCTGTTCATTAAGTCGTATACTCCATTGCTTTAACTAGTTACTATTAAGTAAGAGTACTAGATACATTATGTCACGTTCAGGTTTTCGCTAAGATCGCATAATCTAATGTTTCTAAATATTAGATGAAGGACCATCTACTATCTAGACACGGTCCGGGCAGTGACTGTTAAAATGAAGTACAGTTAGCACTAGTTATAAGAATAGTTATAAGTACGGTCACACATGGCACATGTGTTAAAATGCTTGTGTTTATTTGGGAAACATATTTTACTAAGGACAAATGACCATAGAAATTTAATTGTATTTGATGCTGTTTGCATTTACAAAACATTCAACGTCGTGTAACTAATTTGTGCTTAAAAATAGTGGTTACGCTTTGTTGAGTAAATATTTGCCAAATGTGACTGTACCTTTAGAAATTAATTTTCTTAAAAAGAGAGTTTTATTAGAAAAAAATTTTTTAAAATTTTTTGATATTTCTTTAGTCAGGCTCGACTTCATTAAATTTAATTTTTATTAAATTATTTTTTACTGAAGGTAAGAATTGTTTTTACAACATGAAATCTTTATTAAAATGTTATTGATAATTTTTCTTGGCTGAGCTGGGGTTTGAACTTGGGTTGAACTTACATGTTTCAAGAATCACCACATTCTCTCATCAGAATTCTTTGCACCACTGCGGTGCCTGCTAGCCAACAGACAAACATCAATCTTTTAACCAGAGTGGTACGAAATTTGCTGTAATTATCATTTTAACATTTTTTTTATTTTACATGTTGCCGCCTCCTACATTCAGTAAAAAATAATTTAATGAAAATTAAATTTAATGAGTCGAGCCTGACTAAAGAAATATCAAAAAATTTAAAATTAACAGCTCGACTAAAAATAATAATTGTTCTTAAAAATTATTTTTCTTAGAAAAATATTTTATTTAAGAAATAAGAAAAAAGTAACTTGTTTATTTCAAAAAAAGGTACTTTTATTATTGGAAAATTTTGAAATATTTTAAAAATTGTTTTTTTGTTTAAATAAAGGTACTTTTATTAAAAAAAGCCTTTTAATTTGAAAAAGGTACTTTTTTGAAAAAAAAATACTTTTCATTAAAATAAAGATACTTTTGTTTAAAATAAAGGTACATTTTTTAAAGAAAATCTACTTTTATTCTATAGATTTTTTAAAAAATTATTTTGTTTTAATAAAAAGATCTCTTATTTTCCTAAGAGGTACTTTTATTTTAATAAAAGGTACTTTTATTTTAACAAAAGGTACTTTTATTGTAGAAAATTATAATTATTATTTAAAAGGTGCTTTAAAAAAAATATTTCTTATTTAGAAAAATATACGTTTATATTGCAAAAAGGTAGACAAAAGGTATTTGTTGAAAAGGAAAATATTTTATACCTAATTGAAGTCTATGTATTTTTGATCGGTAGCAATAGTTTCAATCGATATCTCAAAATATTAGAATCAACTATATTTTGTGCTTGTGTTTTTATGAAAATTCCAAAAATTTTAAAACGCGTGCGCGGTCTAACGATATCACTTAATTGAATATTCTTTTTTCAAGTATTACCTTTTTAAGTCTAAGACAGAAAAATATTACTATTAGAACTTTATTAATTAACTTTTATTTTTTCCCATACACAAGCGCCCACCCTAATGTCTATGATCTATAATTTTTTTGGAATTTGAGATAATGATGTCAAACACTTTTTTCAAATTAGAAATATTGTTTGACATCATCACGAGGTATCATTATCTATCATTTTTGGTTTCCAAAAAGTTTCCAACTTTATATACAGATTTCTTAAATTGTCCTAACTAAAAGAATTGTAGTTTTCTAACTACAAATATTTAGCCATGCGCACAATTGATCATATAATAAGGAAATATAAAATTTGTGTACAATTTTCCAACCCAACATCTCACATCTCGCTTTTCAGCTTGACCCTTATTCTAATGCAAAAATGCTGTCATTTCTATAGTCTCAAATGTCCCCATCTTGCCATCCCACATCAAATCGCCCCGAGAACCATTACCCATCATCAAACCGTTATGTTCTCGGCACTTTTTTAACGAATATCAGTGATATTGATGTCGTAAACTACCCGTATGATTGTTGTTGTTATTCAAATTTAGGGTGTTATTTTTGTGTAGCGTAGCTGCCAGACTGCTGTTGTTGTTATTGAGAGCATTGCCATTCAGGGAGCTTAAGGTGGAACGGCGTCCCGTGGTGTTACAGCTGCCATTGCGTAAAGGCAGGGCCGGCGGTGGTGGCGTGGGTGGGGTAGGTGATGTTGAAGGACTAGCATTTTGATCGGCTGGATTGATGCTGTGATCGATGGGCAGCGAATAATGGGAATTGTTGTGCAGATAGTCACCATCCAAGGTTTGAGAATATAATTTCGGATATTTAAGGCCGGAGGAAATATTGTGATTGAAATGATCCTGTGTTAGACGTATATGACGATCGGTTGTGTTAAATTTGGGCGTGGTATTGATGTAGGAACCCACACCATTGGGCACTATGGGCTGGCTGTAGATATGATTGTTGGTCAGGGAACTTTCTTGCTGTTGTTGTTGTTGCTGCTGCTTACTGCAGGTATTGCTGTGACGCGGCAGTGAAGTGATATTGGGATTTTTGCCATTAGCCAACTTGCGCATATCCTGCTGGGAGTGATAGTTGTTGGGTGTTCTGGTATTATTGGTCATATATTTGATTTGGTTAAGTTGGTTGACAAAGGTTGTGGTATTTGTGGCGGGGTTGTCAGGTAGAGGAACGCAGCCATTATACAGCGAAGCACCGTTGGGCACTTGTAATTGTTGCAAAGTATTATTGGCGGATCCCCGACCTCTGTGGGGAGGTGGGGGTGGTGCTTCTAGCTATAGCTCTGTTACAGGTATGGGACGTGTGCCCATGTAGGGCATGCCATGCTGTCCATAACCACTGGTGGTGGTGGCATAGGGGGCTGTGGAGGTCATGGCACAGGGTATTTGTGGCTGCCGGGTCATATAGTCTTCATCGGAGAAGGTTTTCTGATATTCACGTTCTTTCCTGCCCAAGGCGGAATTACCCCAACCGCCTTTTAATAACTCGCGTATTCTTCGTCGACAGGCGTAAATACTTAAAGCTAAAATGGTTATAGCTGCAGCAGTGGCCACTAACAGGACGCCAATTAAGGCCTGTTGTTTAGGATCACTGTGTGAGCAGCCCAACATGGCAGGAGTCACCGCCTGTAAAGTTTGCCCCTTTAGATTTGGTGGTGAGGCACAGGTGACCCCCCTTATTTGCACATTAGTACCATTACGTGTCATTACCAAGGACCTCAACCACAACAAACGGCAGTCGCACATCAAGGGATTGTCGGATAGATCTAAAGTCTCCAAATCGGACCAGGGAAATAGACCCTCGTCTAAAGTAAATATTTGATTTTCTTTCAGAATCACATGTTTCAAATGTGGCAAACCCAAAAAGGCATTTTCTTGTATATCAGTTAACAGTTTATTGGCCGAGAGATTAATGTATTCCAGATTAGCATTGTTGCTAAATGCTGAATTCTCCAATTTTCTTAAGCGTTGGGCTCCGGTAATTTGTAGTTTCTTAAGGTTTTTCAAGCCCATTAAAGCATTTGTGGTAATGACCTCAAAATCATTTTGTCCCAAAGACAAATCCTCTAATCTTTCCAAGTGAGACAAAGCTAGCTGGGGTATAAACTGCAAACGGTTGTCAGATAAATCGAGATATCTTACGCCCTCCAAACCCTTCATGGCTTCCAGGGAAATATTATGCAGTCCCGCTCCTTTTAAATCCAAACGAGTTAGGCCTTTCAAGTCGACAAAAGCTTTATTGGGTATGGACATAAAAGAGTTGGTGCCCAAGTAAAGTTCTGCCAAAGAAGGCATGGCTCGGAAGTTTTCCGGTGCTGGCACTGTGGTCAAAGTGTTGTCGTCTAGATATAGAACCCTTAAGTTCTTGAGACCATCAAAGGCATGGGCTCCTATACGACTGATGCGATTTTGTCCCAAATTCAATTCCTCTACTTTTAATAAAGGCGCAAAAGTCAAATCCTCCAATTCAGCCAAGAGATTGCCTCTAATGTTCAACACCGTCACTGCCGACAAACCAGACAAAGTCTTATTATTGATTTGGCCAATTTTATTGTGATTTAAATGCAATTCCTGCAGTTTACGCTGAAAGGCAAAGGTTCTTTGGGGTATGGTGACCAGGTCATTATAGGATAAATCCAGAAAGGTTAATTCCTGGTAGAACTGTATGCCCGAATCAATGGTTTTGATTTTGTTATTCTTAATAATCAAACGTTGTATGGAGGGATTCAAAGCAATGGGCAATACATCCAAAGTGCCTTCACCACATTTCACCACCAAAGTGTCATCATCACATTGACAGCCATTGGGACAGTTGGCCAAAGCATTAGCCAAGTGTACCTTGGAGCACAGGCAAGACAGCACCGCAAGTACAGCCACCAGCCAGGCTAAAGATGACGATGTTGCTTTCAAATGGCTGGTATAAGATTGCTGCTTGAGAGGGGGCAAGTTTGTTATTAACTGTGGGTTGCTGGATTTATGACATGTGTTTAAATGTGGTTTGCTGCAGTCACTACGACCACCCATCAAACGTTGCTGACACTCAAAATCCGTAGTCATTATAATGCTGCTGCTCCTGCTGTTTGTGGTCGTTTGATGCTGGTCCACTTCCTTGTCTTGTGTGGCTTCCGTTAGTTTGTTTATTGGTTTCGTTTTTATATCCGCTTTTCTTTTCGTTGTAAGTCTCATTTTTGTGTTTTGGATTTATTTGTTTTCTTTGCTGTTTTATGTTTAATTCGTTTGTAGGTTTTCTTTCTTCGTTACTTTGGCTCGTTCTGATATATTTTGTTTCTTTTTGGTTTCCAGCAAGTTTTGTTTTTAATTTCTTTGTAAATTTACCATAGTTTTTTATATAGTTGCTGGTAGTTGTTGCTGCAGCTGTTGATTTCTAGCATTTGTTGCCAATTGTTTTGCAATGCAGCATACGTCATTAGAATTGGCTTTTCATAAACTGCAAAGAAAAAAGAAGAATTTCAAATTAAGGTAAATTTCGGAAACCTTTTGAATTTAAGAAAATGGAAAATTAAATGTCATAGAACACTGGAACAATGAACAATTTTGTCACACTGTGGCTAACTTTTCTTTGGAACACTTGCCATAGTCTTCTCCCTGTTATCTTCTCTGAACAATTCTTATTTTTTGCTTTCACTTTATAAAAGAAATTATATCAAAATACCCCCGATAACCTAAAAACAGCTTTACACTAGAAAAGTTTTTTTTAACTAGTAAATAAAGACAGTAAGTTATTTCGCCAAACTTTTTGTTTAACACAATATGTTTACTAGTTAACTATTGTTTTTAGTTGCTTTCTCTTCACAACACCCCTAAACAGTAAAAACAAACAGACAATCACACTTTAAAGACCTACAACATGAAAAACTTAATTCTTAAAATGTCGCAACAAAAATAAGCCAGAAATCTTAAAACTTACCATAAATACCATTTTACAAAAAATGTCTGACATTTGCTACACAGTAGTAGTTTGTTTTGGCGATACGAATGCGCTAAACTTGTGACACAGAAACCAACCATTGTTTATATACATATACGTACTATTTGCTAACTTAAGTTATTATCGTAGGTTTGGCGCCAAGGGTTACAGAGGCAACCTACATGCGAAATATACAGAAATATACGGAAAAGACCCTGTGAAAAACTGTTGGTGGTTTATTGTTTTCCTAGTAACAACAACCACCATGTTTATTTATATTGGTTTTGGCCATAAACCCCTACTCCTATACATGATGGCGTTCGTGCTAAGCTAAACAAAAAAAAAAATGAAAGAACTAAAAAGGACATAAATTTTAGTCTTAAACAGTAAAATTGCTTCCTTTTGTATAACACCAACTAGTCATGTAACTCATACCATTCCAAGAGTACATTTTTATACTCGTGTGGCAGCTTAAACATATGTAAGAATACACTCAAGAAAATGATTAATATGATTTGAAGAAATATTATTCGAAAAATTTCATCCACAAGAAATGAAATTTAATGAAATTGTTGATCACAAACGTTGACCATTTCTATATAAATGCTGACCAGACTGTTATCAACTTGACTGTGAACAAACAAAACAGACTGTGATCAACTTAATCACAGTCTGACCAACATTTCTATAGAAAAGTTGATCTTAGTCTGGTCAACATTTCTATAGAAAAGTTGATCACAGTCTGGTCAACATTTCTATAGAAAAGTTGATCACAGTCTGGTCAACATTTCTATAGAAAAGTTGATCACAGCCTGGTCCACATTTCTATAGAAAAGTTGATCACAGTCTGGTCAATATTTCTGTAGAACAGTTGATCATAGTCTGACCAACATTTCTGTAGAAGAGTTGATCACAGTTTGGTCAACATTTCTATAGAAAAGTTGATCATAGTCTGGTCAACATTTCTATAAAAAAGTTGATCACAGTCTGGTCAACATTTCTATAGAAAAGTTGATCTTAGTCTGGTCAACATTTCTATAGAAAAGTTGATCACAGTCTGGTCAACATTTCTATAGAAAAGTTGATCACAGTCTGGTCAACATTTCTATAGAAAAGTTGATCACAGCCTGGTCCACATTTCTATAGAAAAGTTGATCACAGTCTGGTCAATATTTCTGTAGAACAGTTGATCATAGTCTGACCAACATTTCTGTAGAAGAGTTGATCACAGTTTGGTCAACATTTCTATAGAAATGTTGATCATAGTCTGGTCAACATTTCTATAAAAAAGTTGATCACAGCCTGGTCAATATTTCTATAGAAAAGTTGATCACAGTCTGGTCAATATTTCTGTAGAACAGTTGATCATAGTCTGACCAACATTTCTGTAGAAGAGTTGATCACAGCCTGACCAACATTTCTATAGAAAAGTTGATCACAGTCTGGTCAACATTTCTATAGAAAAGTTGATCACATTCTGGTCAGTATTTCTGTAGAACAGTTGATCATAGTCTGACCAACATTTCTGTAGAAGAGTTGATCACAGCCTTACCAATATTTCTATAGAAAAGTTGATCACAGTCTGGTCAACATTTCTATAGAAAAGTTGATCACAGTCTGACCAATATTTCTATAGAAAAGTTGATCACAGTCTGGTCAATATTTCTGTAGAACAGTTGATCACATTCTGGTCAACATTTCTATAGAAAAGTTGATCACAGTCTGGTCAATATTTCTGTGGAACAGTTGATCATAGTCTGACCAACATTTCTGTAGAAGAGTTGATCACAGTCTGGTCAACATTTCTATAGAAAAGTTGATCATAATCTGGTCAATATTTCTATAGAAAAGTTGATCACAGTCTGGTCAATATTTCTGTAGAACAGTTGATCACAGTCTGGTCAACATTTCTATAGAAAAGTTGATCACAGTCTGACCAATATTTCTATAGAAAAGTTGATCACAGTCTGGTCAATATTTCTGTAGAACAGTTGATCACATTCTGGTCAACATTTCTATAGAAAAGTTGATCACAGTCTGGTCAATATTTCTGTGGAACAGTTGATCATAGTCTGACCAACATTTCTGTAGAAGAGTTGATCACAGTCTGGTCAACATTTCTATAGAAAAGTTGATCATAATCTGGTCAATATTTCTATAGAAAAGTTGATCACAGTCTGGTCAATATTTCTGTAGAACAGTTGATCACAGTCTGGTCAACATTTCTATAGAAAAGTTGATCATAATCTGGTCAATATTTCTATAGAAAAGTTGATCACAGTCTGGTCAAGATTTCTACAGAAAAGTTGATCACAGTCTGGTCAACATTTCTATAGAAAAGTTGATCACAGTCTGATCAATATTTCTGTAGAACAGTTGATCAGTTGATTGCAGTCTGGTCAGCATATTGAAATATATGTACAGTCTGATTAAAATTCGCATTTTTGATCGCAGTATTGTCTGAACTTGATCATGTTATGGTTTAGATTTCTATGGAAAACTTGATCATAGTGTGGTTTATATTTGTAAATATTTACTTCTTTTTGTTGTGAGTGTTTTTGTATATTTTTCGTTTTATTTGCTGCCAAGGATCAATATAATAAGATTTATACAATTTAAGTTAACTTCTCCAAATTCGCTATTTTCTTTTACTCTTTTCTTTATACGTCTTTGAGAACAAGTCTTTAGTATTAAGTTTTTATGACCTTGAGTTTATCTCTTATTTTCTTTTGCTTGAAGGCCAGGAAACACAATATACAAGTTTACATGTGTAAATTGTTTTCGTTGAAAAACATTTTTTGATAAACTTTAAAATGGCAACTGTAAAGAACACTCAATATTAAAAGAATAATGTTCAAAATGGCGACAGCATTTAAATTGTTTAAATCAATAATATTTTGTGATGTTGAGAAAGAAGAAAGTATTAAATAGAACCGTTTTTATGAAAACATAAAAAATGTTTTTTTAAGGCTAAAGAAATTTGTTGAGTTTTTTTCAAAAATAATACAAATGATTAAACAAAAGAAAACAATATTTCTGAGAGATTAAATTTCAAAATATCAAATTATAATTGTTTGAAATTTAAAAATTGTTTAGTCCTCGTCACCTGTCAATACAAATTTGGCCTTTATATCCTGCAGAAAATTCACATAATTTTTATAAACACACTAAATATTTTAATATAAAAACCCCCATTGCTAACAAAAGCTTTTCTCAACAACAAATAAATATAATACTTGTTTTGTGTTATTTTATGATACGTAAGTTACAACTAACAAATTTTGCCGTAATTTGTTGTTTCTTTGTTGCCAAAAACTTTGTTCCCTTCAAAAAAAAATTCTAAGAATTTGGGCTTAAAAAACATACACACACTCGTAACAATATAAAGTTTAAACAACAAATAGCAAATATTTTTATTATTTTTTTTCTGTTGTTTTGCTGTTTATGTGAAACTGGCAACAAATGTTAAATTTGTGGTTTATTAAAAGCTCCCTGTGGGTTAATAGTAAAATAGATGTTCATAACCACACCGATACAAACGCACACATTTACTTGCACTCAATTATACCCACACTTGGCCTAAGGGAAATTAAAATTTGTAAATTGTATGTGCGTGTGAGTGAGAAAATGAATTTAAAAAACAACAACATTTTTTTTATGACACAAAATTTAAAGTTTTTCCTAACATCAACTTTAATGTGGTAAAATTTTGTGTTGTGTTTAAGTTTATTAGTAGTGATAGTGATTCTTTTGTTGGCAAGTAAAAGTAATTTGGAGAGAATTTGATAAGTGTGAATTAAAATAATGCTTTGTTATTTACTTTTGTATTTACTGTTATTACAGAATATGTGGGATACTGTGAAGGGCAATAAACGTGTAGAAATAGAAAGACTGTAGGAGACATGTTTTTTTACTGAAATTATTAATAAATTGGACGAGTATATGAAAGATATTAAGCACAGAACAGTTGCTCACATATTAGTTAATATTTCCATATAAAAGTTGATCACAGTCTTAATAATAATAATAATAGTAATATTTTCATAGAAAAGCTGATAATATAGTTCTGATGACATAGTTAGGGCATGTATTCCATAGAATAAATGATCACACTTATGGCAAAATTTCTAAATAAAGTTGATCATATTAATGAAGGAAAGTTGAGCACAGTCTGATCAAAATTTCTATAGAAAAGTTGAGTGCAGTTTGGGCAACATTTCTATAAAAAAGTTGACAACATTCGGAGCAACATTTCTATCGAAAAGTTTATAATCGTCTGGGGCAACATTTCTATACAACGTTTATATAGAAATGTTGAGTTTTACAACATTTCGTAAAAAAAAAAATTGAGCGCATTTTAGGGAACATTTCTATAGAAAAATTGACAATAGTATCTGCCAGTGATGCCAACTTTTGAGACTCAAAACGCCTAAACATTTTTGAAAAAAGGGCTAAATTGAAAAAAAAAAATCCGTTTAAAGCCACATCCTGTCAATATTTTCGATAAAGTGCGAATTATAAAATGTTCCTTTTAAAAATCAAAATTAGAAAAAATTACTACCATGAGATACATATTTTAATTACATTCAAGTAGTTTTTATTCGACCTTTTTATGTGTAATAAATAAAAATGCTGGCCTCGAGCTTGAAATAAAAACATTTTTATTTATTATTTTAATTTTCAAGAAATAAAATTGTTCGAGCTCGAGGTCGAACAATTTTATTTCTTGAAAATTATAACTGAAAGGTCGGATAAAAACAACACTAATTTATTATTTTAATTACATTTCATATTACATTTTAATAAATAAGGTACATACGTAGATTAAATAGTATACATTTAAAGTTGGTCGTTACTGAACAAAATTTCGATTTCTTGTTCATCATCATTTTCCGTCCATAAGCCCGAAAAGGGCTAAGTTGGCATCACTGGTCTCTGCAGCATTTCAATAGAGACGTTAACAACAGATGTTGCACAGACGTATCTATAGATATGTTGAGCGTAGTCTGGACAATATTTCTATAGAAAAGTTGATAATGGTCTGTGCAACATTTATGTAGACATGTTGAGCGCAGTCTGTACAACATTTCTATAGAAAAGTTGAGAGCAATTTGGGCAAAATTTCTATAGGAAAGTTGTAAGACTTTCTAAGTAAATGTTACACAAATTATGGGTAATAAATTCCGCAGTCAACTAAAAATATTTGTAAAATGTCTGTCACGATCTTTAGCTTTTATTTTATTTTATAAATTACCTTAAATTCTATAACATGCGTAATAAAATATACGTGCGTTTATTGTTTTTTCTTCAATGATGTTAAAAACAATTTCAATACTTGTACTCTACATGCATTTAACACATGTCACATCTTTTATTTAAACAACAATTTCATGAATTTATTTCTTTTGTGCTTTTTGTTGTTGAATATTGCCTTTTATATTCCATCAACCATGATATGGAAAATGCTTTTTTACTTTTTCTCTTTTGTTTCGACTCAATACAAAAACGAAAAAAAACACTTAAATTGATGTGAAATAAAATATACCATGCCAAGGCACAAAATTTATAGTATTCTATATAAACAATATTCCTACAAACAGAAAATACAGTAAAACAAAAAAAGTAAATGTATAGCTTCTTTTGCCATTTGAATGAATGACTGAATCTATAAAAAGTTTGCCATGAATGAATGGTGTAGGACAAAAAAAAAAAAAAAAAAAAACGAACAGAAAACTAATGTTTATACGAATTCCTAGTAGTTTTAGTTTTTTGTATTGATAAATTTTTCAAACGATATTAAACTAATACCGAAAGTATATATATGTACATAGTTTGTATTAGTATACATTACTTTTTCCAAAAACGAGAACAAATATAAATAAAGGAAATGTTTATTTGTCTATGATTTAGAGTTTTAGATTTTCATATTATCGTATTTGGCAAAAAAGCTATCAGTCTTCACAATGACTTGTATGTCAAATAATATTGCTGTGAAATTGGAAATATAAGACTAGAACGTAAAGACTGATTGCTATTAGCGAGTGTTTGTAAATATTTAACATTAATATTGGTAAACTGCAAAAATTCATATTGCAATTTTTACAACTATTTTTATATGACGTAAAAACATAAAACTAAACACATGATACACAGCTGTTTAGGTAAGGAAAAATGCAATTTTAAGTTTCACAATAATAGGCCTTAAAATATGAATTATAAAAGTAAAATATTTTTAGGGAAATGCTAGTACTTTTGAGAAAAGCTGCACACAATGGGAACGATTTTTCTATTAAAATTAAGACTTGAAATATTTTTCAGAAATACTTACGATTGAAGCTAAAATTTAGATTTCTACATAAAGATCTACAATTGAAGGTAAAATTGAATTACATAACGACCTACGAAAGCTAAAAGTAAAATTAAACTACATAAGTACCTACAATTGAAGCTAAAATCCCCTGCTTAAGGAACCACGATTGAAGCTAAAATTGAATTACATAACGAGTTACGTTTGCAGATAAAATGTAACCCACGATTGAAGCTGAAAAGTTATTGCTCCAGTTGATTGGGGACAAAATTTGTTAACCCTTAAATACCTGAAATTGAAAATACGTTCCAATTGCAGAAATAAATTTTTGTTCTAGCATGTGTTTCATTTGCAAATTACGAATTTCAGTTCCAATTCAGAAAAAAAATACTCCTGGAAGAAAGAAACAAAGAAGACAGTCTGTAGACAGTCTGTAGACAGTCTTAGTAGCTAAACGGAAAAAACCGTTTTTTTTAAATACTCAACTCTTAGGCGTTAAAGGGTTAAGAGAAGTTGTAATAATTCGTGACAAGTTTTTTATGGAATAGTTATAATAATTGGGGACTTATTTTCTAGAAAAACGTTGTCCTCAATTTTCTAGAAAGAATATTTTTCCAAATTGGCGACAAATTTTCTAGAAAATAATTGTCCTAATTAGCTATAAATTTTCTAGAGAAAAGTTGTCTTCATTGGCAACAAATTTTCTACAGAAAATAAGTCCTAAATGGTGACAAATTTTCTAGAGAAAATTTGTCTTAATTGAGTAGAAGTTTTCTAGAGAAAACGAAGAGAAAAGTTCGTTAAACTGAGAAATTTTGGAGAAAAGTTTTCTAGAAAAAAATTTGTCCCAATTGGCGACAAATTTTCTAGAAAATAATTGTCCTAATTGATGACAAATTTTCTAGAACAAAATTGTCCTAATTGGTGACAAATTTTCTAGAAACAATTTGTCTTAATAGCCCACAAATTTTCCAAAGAAAAGTTGTCCTAATTGTCGACAAATTTTCTATTTTGTCTTAATAGCCGACAAATTTTCTAGCGAAAAGTTGTCCTAATTGGCGACAAATTTTCTAGAGAAAATTTAGCCCAATTGGGGAGAAGTTTTCTACAGAAAATTTGTCTTATTTGGGTAGAAGTTTTCTAGAAAAAACAAAGAGAAAAGTTCGTTAGACTGTTGGTAAATTTTTCTTTCCCACCACCAACAATTTTAAGCCAGACAAATATTTCTCTTTTTATTTTGCATATGTATTACAATCTACATCTAAGTGGATATAAAATGCAAATACTTGACGAATCTACTATATAAATGTATTTGCTGTCAAAATAGCACAAAAAACCTAAATGTACGTTTTATTTAAAAGCAAATTTTGTATCACATATATTTTGTGTATTTTTGTATTCAGTCATTTGTGTTTATGTTTGGATCAAGTATGAAGTCAAATTCTATATGAAACGCGGATGTTGTAAACATTTTTCTCAAAAAAAAAAAAAGACGAAAAAAAACTGTTGATATTTGTTTGTATGCTGGTTGCAGATGTAAGAATGCTTTAAACAGAAATTGACATATAAATTCTCTATTACGAAAGGGTATAAATTTAAGTGTGCATGTGTGTAAAAGTATCATGTACTTACAGTTTAAATTTTGCAAATACAAAACTACATATTAGAGTCATATAGTACCATATCATTTTCAAAGAGGATATTTGTATATACAAACCATACTCTTATATCACTTACAGTTTGCCATATTAAGCAATAAAACAACATGAAAACAGACAGTTTTGCAAATTGCAGAAGTATCTAAGTTGTAATTCAAATATAGAATGACAAATGTTTACAACAAACAAGATGTATAACGGGGTTTTGATTTTTTGTAGTTTTTTTTTACAAAAAACAAGCAGAGTTTTTAAGAAAAACGGAAGGGAA
The DNA here is from genome assembly GCA_916048285.2 of Bellardia pandia. NCBI lineage: Eukaryota > Metazoa > Arthropoda > Insecta > Diptera > Calliphoridae > Bellardia > Bellardia pandia. The sequence continues at coordinate 90,360,687 of OU696531.1, read as the reverse complement.
CAGTTTTAAAAAACTTCAAGTGTTTAAAGTTAGTAATGGAATTTGGAAATACACATAGCAAAATAATAAAAATGTTTGTTTTTCATATTTTTTTTATAATTTTGTTAGAGTTGCGTAATTTTTTTAATTTACAAATGACCTTTAAAACACATTTATTTTTTGTTACATTTTGATATTGTTTATTAAAGATTTTTATAGAATTTTAAATAAACAACATGTCTTAAATAGCGAGTTGTTTATAATTCCATAAAATTAATTTTTTTAAATTTTGTGTAATATTTCTGATCGTTTTCTTTTATATATATGTATGTAAGTATATTTATGAAATTTATAGACAAATTTGTTTTATTGTAAACATATTAAAGCATATGGCTTAAATGAGAAATATTCAAATATTTACGAATTTTTTTTAAGAAATTGTAATTATTGTAAACAGTGGGTGGGTGTCAGTCGAAAGCTATAAATGTCGTAATAATTTCTTAAAGTTTTACAAGTATGTATTCAATACCTACAGCGGTGGTCTTATAATTAGAAACGACTTTTCAGCATATATATGTGTTCATATATTTTAAAAATCTAGTTAAACATAAATAATAACAAATTATTATTAAGTTTAGAATAAAAAAAAATCACAGCATCAATACTATTTTAAGGAAAATTAACTTAAACATCAAAAAAACGCAATAACAAATTGGTCACATTATTAGAAACTAAAAAAATAATTGCAAAAAATATTAGTGAGGTTTAACAAAACGGCCAGTCGTTTTAGTAAACTCTTAATTAAACGCCGGCATGTTTGCAGAGTTTTTCCAGCTTTGTTGAACCAAATAAAACAATTCATTATTATTTCGTGGATTTTTGTCCTTTAGGTCACTTCTTATAATTTCCCATAAGTTTTCAATTGGGTTAATATCAGAACTTTGGGGTGGCCAGTCAAAAACATCAATATTTTGATGCAAAAGCCAACACTTCACTAACCGTAAAGTGTGCTTTGGGTCATTATCATGCTGGAAAATGTATTGGACAAGCATATTCTCAAAGCCATGCGGTTCCATTACATTTTCCAAAATGTTTTCATATTGATACTGATCCATTATTACCTGAACTCGTGCAATTGGATCCACACCACGGCAAGAAAAGACACCCCAGACCAAAATAGACCCGTTAACGTGTTTCACTGTTTTAACATACGATTTTGCATCAGATTGGAACAAGTTAAACTTAGAATCAGATATCGGTACTCCAGTAACGTGGATCTTTTTTGAGCATTTCTCTTGCAAACCGCAACCGCTTCATGAAATTTTTTTTAAACATGAGGTTTTTTTTGTGCCATGCATCCACGAAGTCCTGACTCTTCTCTTATTATATCCGTGTGGATATTTCTGCGCTTATGTGCTGTCGAATTTCAGCCTTTACTTTGCGCGAAGATATAAATGGATTTTTTTACTGGCTATACAAATAACTATCTTCTGCTAAAGTGGTATTTCGTGTTCTAGCTGGGTTTGCAAACGCCTTTGTATTTTTGTACAAGTAAAGTGCACCAAATATCATAGCAAGAAAACTTTTGTGCCATAGCCGACGTTGAAAGTTTTTCATTTTAATAATACTGCACAATTAACCATCTCATTTCTGGAGTACGATACATGACTTGTTTTTGCCCATTTTCGAAACTAAACCATATCAAAATTATTACAAGTTAATCTATTGTTTAACAGATTATACACACTTTGTCACTAATATTTAGAAAAGTTTTAACCGTTGAATAAAAAAATACGCGTTTCTAATTACGTGGCCAGCAAAAAAAAATTGTGAAAATAATATTTTTATATTTTATTATTTTAACTTAGAACTCAACGTGTTGTGCATTAACAACAATGTTGATTGTTTACTTATATAGCTTCTTTAAAGAACACAGCAATCAAAGCATCGTTTCTAATTATATGTTCACCACTGTATATATAGCTACTGCACATTAATTTCACTAATGTTTGATTATGAATTTCTATATTTTTGAATAACTTGACATGCAGGTAATTTTTTCAATACAAAGGGTAGTTAATTGTTTACTTTATATATCCCAGGTAATCATACGAGTATGTCATTCATTTGTCACTATTGTGTCTCTAAGTAATCCAGAATCGTTTTCTTTTATTTTGTACCGTACTTTAAAAAGCAGCATTTTACCAGAACAGTTTTCTTTTGTGATCTGAAGTGTTATATTGCAGCATCTCTTGATAAGTGTTCTGAACTTATTCTTTTACCTATTATTGGGTTCACCAATAGCTACAAATGACAGATGGTTTGTGCGGTTCAGAAGTAGTTATTTTCACAAGGAAAATACAGATGGTTCAGACCAGCCCCATAAATTGATGGCATTATTCCATGAAGATTGTTATCAAACTCAACATAAGCCTGCAAACTCATTGGAAGCTAAAGTAGAAAAGTTGGGTACCATATGAATTGAAGCTGCTGAAATGTTATAAAAGGAAATCACTCATTATGAGAGTACACCAACATGCTTAGGTTTTGCCGGGCACTGTTTAAGATCCTTTTTGTACGAGTTTAGTAACACAACAAGTCAAATATACACTCATAAAATAATAATAAATGAGAATGTATAAAAGTTTTCTTTACTTTTGTGTCTAGCTTTTTGTTATTTTAATATTACATTAGATGTTTTAAAAGTATTTGTTACATATAAAAGAATAATACTCAGCGCTATGAACACAGGTAAGTACGCACATGCATTAAATTTTTAACTATAAGTATAAATATATGTACATATGTATATTTTCTTAGTAAATGTCTGGGTAAAGATGAATGATAATGGTATGTAAGTGCGCAGTGTTCTGTGTAACGATTTTAAATCGATATACTCGTACTTAAGTATCACATCTACAATATAACATGATTTAGGGATATGAAAACTTTATACCCTTAATAAATAAAACAAGTACGAGTGCTATATTCGGCTATGCCGAATCCTATATACCCTTCACCTTTGTTGTGGATGCATAATTATATCATATACATACTTATACATTAGAGTGGGGCGATTTGTATGGAAGGAAAATAATCTTAATGGGCGAATCGTGTTTCTGATTCTTGGGATTATACTGAGCAAAAAAGTCCTCTAGACCATATGTCTACGCTGAAAATCGAGCATCCCGATTTTGACTTGAAATTTTTTCTCAGACTTTATTTTTTTTTGGAAAATTTGCAAATTTTCTTGGGCTCATACTTCGTAAACTATTTGAAATTTTGACTTATTTTCAATGGTAAGGTTATAGCTGTTGTCTCGGGCTACAATTTCTCTGAACATATTTTTTAGAAAAAAATTCGTTTTAGTGGTCAAAAAGTTAAAAATGTAGAAAATTTACCACTTTTTGTCACGTTTTTTTTTTTTTTTGATATTTTGGCCTATAACAGCCAAACCATTCAGATTTTCGATCCAATACTAGGACAAAAATTGTAGCCAAGACAATAGCTAAGAACTTTCAAGTACTTCGCAAAAGCATTGGAATGCTCCTGAAGGCGGTTTTGGCCTTGTGAAAGTGCAAATTTTTCGTGAAAATATTGATAAATTACCATTTTTGTTTTATTTGTTTAATGAAATCAAAAAACTGTTGATTCCGTACGGAAAATGCGTTCAATTTGGCACTTTGCTTAAACAAATGCAATTTGACGAAACTTGACGAAAAGTTTCAATAAGTACATTATGGTTTGTCACATACGTTTTACATGTATTCGCACAGTTGCTTAAGTTGGCTTAAGCTGGTTCATGAATATTATGGTTGGGCCTTGAAACTTACATTTGCGGCAGATATTTTAAAATGCTTATTTAATTTTATATGTATTTGATGCTGTGATCGTTTACAACGACCCTCTGAAGGTTTTCGGAGTACTAATGATTGTTTTTTGGGCTCATAAAAAGCATAAAGGCTCCGGAAAAGGTATCAGAAAAGACTCTTTTCGGACTCATATGGCTTGCTGAGTTAAAATTTAATTTGGGTTGTATAATTTGCAAAAAGTGTTTACCGCACACAGTTAAATTATTATCAACCTTGTGTTTTTTGAGATGAATGAAACAAATACTAATCTAGCAGTAAACATTGATATTATTGTAAACAAATCTTTAAAGACAGTCTTCTGCAAAATTGAGTACATACTATTTATTTGCTAATAATTTTTTATTTCTCGAAACGATGTCGCTTAGATAAGACTCAAGACACAAACTTTTTATCGTATCTATTTTTTACTCAAACAAGTTTGTTTATTCCACAATCAAGTTTGTGTCTTAAGTCTTATCTAAGCGAACGTTATCGTTCGAAATCTTGGGCCAGGGGGATAGTGTTAAACCTAAAGTAAATGACAAATAAACTTTTTCAATTATCTTTATTAGTTTTATGTTTATGCAATAAAGAGTGCATAAGGCACACACATGTACTAATTTATGCTACCCACTGTATATAGACAATTTGATTCTAGTAACAAAATAAATACAGCTGGTCACCTGCCAACAAACCTACTACCATGTATGAGACTGTATTGATGATGATAAATAAAATCAAATGTTTTAGACGCCTGTAAGAGAGTGACTGCAACAATGAGTGTTTTAATGGATGTTTTATAATGTTTTTGCCGGTTGGATTTTTTTCTTCTTAAATAACAAATACAAAAGAAGTAACGTTAATATCCTTCCGTCGCAAGTATTTCTACCGGAAATATTTTTGTTGTTTTTTTTTTCATAAATTTTTTTCACATTTTTATTATGTAAATATCAGATAAACAGCCGGAAGCACCCAGAGTTATGCTACAGTATACTTTGGCTTTTTTACAACAATCATATATTGAGTGTTTTTTGTTGTTTGTGACATGCTATAAGGATTTGTAATTTAAAGTTAAATGTATGAAAAAAACTGAGTTTAAATATATATGCTGTTTGCGATAAAGACTTGAAGGGAAACAAACAGACAAAAAACCCATCATTATCATGTATTTTTCTATAAACAACTTGTTGTTTTACAAGTATGTATATTTGTTTTTTGTATGTATTGTATAACAAAATACTGCATAAGTGTTTTCTTATATGTAGCTAGAAAGTACGATAGGATACTTTTTGTTTTAACAAAGTATGTGTAAAATGGAACACACAACAATTTTGCAGCTCGTATATATTAACAATTTGATTTTAAACAAAAAAATATAATATTCCTTAAGGAAGTAACAGAATTTTTCCTATAAGTATTTTCTTAAATACCAAAGACTCTAACTCTAACCCTGACCCTTAGAAACATAAATACAAACATGTATGCAGACATTTATGTCTGTAGGTATGTTAAAGAGCAACAAAAAAAAAAAGGACACTTCATTGTTTTGCCAAGTGTCAGTTTACAAGCTTAACAAGTTTGCAACACAGACAATCTATGGCAACCAAAAATTTACATACAATACATGCCATGTATGTATTTTTTATTTCTTTACGGTAACAATTGTATCCACTTTTTTCCTGCAGCTTTATTTTCCAGTAAAAGTTTTCTTCTTTAATTTTGTCAACTTGTTGGTTTCGATTTAGATATTTTTGTACATACGAGTTATGTTAAGTTTGGCTTGCTTTTAGACAAAAACAAACAAGTTGTTAGGATTTATCATACTTGTAGGCCTGCAGCATAATTTAATATTTTTGTGTATGAGTTTTGAAAAACAAGTATGTACACACTTGTATCACACACTTTGCTTAAAATCTGAATCTACACATGTGTAAGTTCTCAATATGAGTCGTTAAAATGCTTGTGGTGGTACTTGTATAATTAAATTTGATTTTTGATTTTTAATTCAGTATTATTTCCATTAAATTGAAATAACTTAAGAGGCTTTTGTGGACAAAAACAAAAAAAAAATTATAAGAAAGTTGTAGTATCTAAACTCTTAAAGCTACTTGTATAAATACAGTAATTAAAGAAATAATAATTAATAAATGTTAAACACATTATTTTGCTTCAATTAGAAATCTTAATATAAAACATTGTTCACACAAAATTCCAACACAGCATAGAACACGGTTTTTGAAAATCTGCTGGTGAAACTATCAGAATTATTAACACTCATACGCTCTAGAGAACACAAATTACACAATTTGATTTTAAAAATTCCAATTTGATATTGTTTTTGTAGCTATCTTAAACAATAGCCATGACAATTCAAATAATAATGAATTATAAAGCATTATTCACATAAAATCCGGCCACATTGAAATTAAAATTTTCATAATAAATAACTTTCATACGCTCTAGGCCAGTGCTCGCCAAAGTGGTGGTCCGTGGACCGGTGCCGGTCCGTCAGCCATAAGTCGCCGGTCCGCAAAGGGCGTCTCGCGAAATGGACAACGATTTTTTAAACGATTATATATACATATACGACTATATGTATACTCCACACTTCTAAACATTGTACAATTATCTACATGGTAGTAGCACTAGCAATTTCACGTCCGAGATGTCAAAATATGAAGTCAGCACACAAGCGAACGAACAAAGCAAAGTAACCTAGTTTGACATCTCCAACACAAAATCAGCTGTTCAAATTAACGATCAGTTGTTCATTTGCTATCACCTCTATTAAGACGCCTTGCTTCTAACTAACAACACTGGCACATACAAAAAGTAACGACAAATACCGTTTGTTTTTCGTGGAACCAAGAGGCACTGTGTTGATACATGTGTCTTTCTTTTGTTTAGTTTCTTTGATCCAGTTGAACAAGTGTCACTGTCGTGTAGTGTTCTGTGTTTGTTACAGCGTAGATACGAATTTTTACGTATAGGTACAGGATGGATACGAAATCCATTTATTGTTTCGAAGGCTGATCTGACCGTCATTTTGGAAGATAAATTGTTGGAGTTAGCTGCTGACGAAGGATTGAAGATGGTTTTCGAAACTATGACATCACTTGCGTCATTTTGGATTGATGTCAAAGCAGAATACCCGGAACTTGCTGAAATTGCTCTGAAAGCTCTACTCCCATTTCCTTCATCTTACCTTTGTGAGACTGGGTTTTCAACCATGAGTATTATTAAGACAAAGTACAGGAACAGTTTGAATATTAGTTCTCCCTTGCGTGTCGCACTGTCCACAATTGAGCCACGACTTGATAAGCTTGTAAATAATAAACAGGCTCACCTTTCGCATTAGTAAACATCGACTTTCGTAACTTTAAATGGAATGACACCTTCCAATAGCACTAATCTAATTTTAATAAAACTTAACGTGCTTATAATATGTCTTATTATTATAACTTTACAGTTGTTACATTTGTGATGTTTTATATTACTGTTTATTGAGGCTAAATACAACTTGTATAATAAAAAAAACTTAAATTTGTTAAACATTCATAAATAATCGCTAATTTCTGCTATCATGAAATGGTAATAGGTCATATATAGACACCCGGCTAATAAAGAAATGCATTTAAACATATTTTAATACATACTTGAGATGATCGTAAACGAAAAATTATCAATAAAAAAGGTACCGGTCCCCGACGTAATAGAAAAATTGCAGCCGGTCCGTCACACTCAAAAGTTTGACGAGCACTGCTCTAGGCAACTGTTATTAATGATAAGGCTATATGCATTACGATCCATAGAATAATTTTTACAATCTTAAAGTTCATCATATCAGGTTCAGGCTACTTATGAAGCCAATTATAGAATAATACGAAGAAACAAAGGATTATCGTAATGGATGCATTTTTCATTGCAAGTAATTATTCGGTGCAAAAATGATTTAAACAGCATTTTGGGCATACACAATCTTTCAAAGACTCTTGACTTTAATGTATATGGTAGCCAATATATTCACAGTTTAGCGTCTATGGTAACTCTTTATAAAGTCAAAGTCTAGCTTCTGTTGAAGGTCTTTATTTCGTTAGTTGAGTTTTTGTAGAAAGTCTTTTAATAGTCTTGATTTAACTTCTATAGATAATGTTTATACGGTCCTAATTAAGCATCTGTAGTAAGTCGTTTATAAAGTCTTGGCTTCTATTGAAGATCTTTAAATAATTTTTTTTTAGTTTAACTTGATTGGTTAAAGTGGTTGCCTGCTGCCTGCAAGCATTCATGCGAAATCTTCTGACTCCGTTTTGATGTTTGGGCTTTAGTTTAGCTACTACAGTAGGTCTTTATATAGGTTTTTTCAAGTTTCTTTGTAAGGTCTTCAGTTTCTATCAAGGATCCTAATCTACATATCGTCATAGTTTGGCTTCTATTGATTGTTTTTATATAATCTTAGTTTATCTTCTATAGTTGGTTTTTATATAGTCTCGTTTAGATTCACAAAAGGTCCTTATAAAATCTTGGCCTGGATTTCATTGAAAGCCTGTCTAGCGTCTTTAAATACTACTCTAGTCATATTTATAATTTCTTGGTTCAGGTTCTATAGGTCTTTATAAGTTTTTGTTACACGGTGCTACAAAATTTCATTTTTTGCAAGTACTTTCAAAGTGACCTAGTGTATGTTATAGGTCTAAATGAGTGTATTACGAAACCGATTTTAAAAGTTTCAATATACCTCCAAATTCCCGAGTTATGGACCAAAAAAATTTTTTTTATAACTTTTTTATTTTTTAACCGATTTTTGAAATTCAAACGGTTTTGGAAATCATAATTATTATTTTTAAATATATGTACAATATTAGCACAAATATGAATAGATTTTTTCAATTATATGGAAAATTTTTAATGTTTTTTAAACTTTTAAAATTTCTACGAGACTCTTTTCCGAATTTAGTTTAAAGACAACAAATATATTAAAGACAGTATTTGTCTGAATAAAATATGAGGACATTTGTTGAAATCGGTTGAGGAATGAGGAAGTTGTTATTTGGCTTTCAGAAATCGTTTAATAAATCAAAAAGTTATAAATGTTTAAAAGTAGCAGCCTCAAAAAAATTTCTTTGGTCCATAACTCGAGAATTTGGAGGTATATTGAAACCAACACCTTCAACGCACACTAGGTCATTTCAGAAGTGCTTTTCGAGTGTTGCACAGTGTTATCAAAATGTTAGTAATATTCAAGAATTAAATTTTACACACTCGATTGCTAAATTTGAAACCAACTGTCTGTGATTTAATAACACTGCTTTATCATATAAAGTTTTTTTTTTGTCAGTCTGACTGAAATTTCACAGACAGAATTTATTTCCTGTACACTATGCATTTTCAACAATTTTTCTGGAGGATACAATAACATTAACGGAATACAAAAATAAAATGATTTTTCTTCTCGCAAAGAAAAAAACAACAAAAACAAAACTTTTACTTTAACCAATGAATGTTGACAATTCCCCAAATACTCTTTACTCTAAAAGTTTTGGGCTTTTCTCAACTGCAATAAAGGCCAAAAAAGAAAAAAATTAAAAAAGAAAAATAAAACAAAGCGAATGAAGAAAAAATTAGGAGACTGCACATTATTAACGACTTTTACCTAAACAGTTTATGGTGTTTATAAATTAGGGTGGCTCTTAAACTACTAATATAAAATTTACCAAGAGAAAAATTTAAATTTTTCACATGGTTTAAAATACTCTAAAATGTTTAACCCTATTGTTTTAACTAGGTTTATGTCGCCTTTATGTTGGGTTGCTTTAGTTTTCTGTTTTTTCTCCCTTCCTGCCAGCAAAATACGACTGTATACATGACTATTGCGGTGATGACCTTACCAATGCTTGGTGCCAAGTGAAATAAATCTTAGAGGAAAAAACAAAAACCGCGTGAAAAGTTTTTCGATTTTTTTTTACTCGACATTTTGTGGCATACAGTACAATTTATACTACAGACATATGAATGTGTAGAAAAAAAGTGAAAATAAACTTTGGAAAATTGTAGTCTATGAAGTAGGAATAAAGTAAAATAAGGTATGGTAAAGCATACATAAGTTGGAAACATAAAACTATAAAAAAGTGAGAAATTTCCTAAAGCAAATTTAAGTTTAAATTTAACAGAATTTTATGAAAATTAAAAGATGTACTTATATGATTCAAATTCAAGCCTGTATTCAAAATATTAAGTTGAATTATTGAATAAAAACTTAAAATTTTGGGTCCCTAATTCGTACAGAACTTTAGCCAACTCAAACTTAAACACATAAAGAAAATAAAGCAATACCACGATACAAACAGCTACCAGTAATGTCGGCCATTTATTTAAAACTATTTTGTCTCAAGTGCCTGTTTATCCACCAAATCAGCTCAAAAAAGCAAGAAAGTTAATTACAAAATATTTCCAGATTTAATCTTATATTTGCTGTACATTTTTTTGAATCTTGTTTAAGTTTATTTTTTCTTCATTTTCGTTTTGATTAAATTTGTTGAATTCCATATTCAGTATTCACATGTGAGGATTTTCGTTTTTACATTTAAACAAAAAAATCAATAATAAAAAAACTAAAAAGACAACAGCATATAATTGAAGTGTAATAATAAGGAGAAGATACAAATACAACGTAATGGATAAAGAAAAAACATACAAACTATTCTTCAATCGAAGGTCTTTCTGTGGCTCAATTTTAGTTGCAATTAGTTTTCATGCCAATAAAAGGTCTATAGTTAAATTTTAGCTTCAATCGAAGATATTTATGAAACTCAACCTTAAACCGAAGGACCTTATAGCGCGCATAATTTCAGCTTAAATCAAAGATCTTTATGTTGCTCAATTTTGGCTTCAATCGAAGGTCTTTCTGTAGGTTGATTTTTACCTTTAATCGAAAGTTTTTATATAGCTCAAGTTTGGCTTTAATCGAAGGTCTTTACGCGTCTCAATTTTAGCATCAATCGAAGGACTTTATATATCACAATTTTAGCATGAATCAAAGGTATTTATGTTGCTCAAATTTAGCTTCAACCGAAGGTCTTTATGTGGCTCGATTTTAGCTTCAATCGAAGGGCTTTATGTAACTCGACTTTATCCTCTTTATGGGGCTCAAATTTACCTTCAACAGAAGGACCTTATAGCGCATAATTTTAGCTTCAACCGAAGGTCTTTATGTGGCTCAATTTTAGCTTGAATCAAATGTTTTTATGTGACTCAATTTTAGCTTCAATCTAAATACTTTATATAGCACAATTTTAGCTTCAGTTGCAGGTCATTGTATAGTTCGACTTTTGCTTCAATTGAAGGTCTTTACGTAGTTCAATTTGGGCTTTAATCAAAGGTCTATATGCATTTATATTTTAACTTCAATAGTTGGTCTTTATTTAGTTAAATTGTTGCTAAAATTTTGCAGTAAAAATTTGTTGAGAATTCCACAGTTTCATGGAGTTTCATGGAATGGAGACATGGTTTTCTGACAAGTTCCTATAGAAATTTGTTTATTCTTTGCAGACATCATAAAGGAATTGCTTGGAAATATTCATCGCACAAGTTCTTATCGAGTGAAATTTATTGCGAATATTTTTCCAAGTTTTAATGGGGATATTCTTCTCCAAGTTCCAATAGAAATTGTACTTGAATATTCTTTGCTAAGTTCAAACTGGAATTTGTTTCATTATAAGTTTATTACGAATATTTTGTGTCAATTTGAGATTGAAATTTGTTACAAATACTCTTTGACAAGTTTCTTTGCAAATTTGTTGCGAATGTTCTTCGATATGACGAATGTTCCTCTCTTAGTTCTACAGAAATTTGTTGCGAATGTTTTGCGTAAAATTCACACAGAAATATGTTGCGACTATTCTTCTCACATTTCTATAGAAATATATTATTCTGCATTTTCAATTTTCTTTATTTAGGTGTGAATATTCCTGTTCCTATTGAAATTTGAAAAATTCCATTTAAATTGTATGATCCACTGAAAATAGAATTAAATAGAATGATAGATTTGAATGCAATCAAAAAAGTTAGTAAGCCAACAGAGTGGGTGAATTCAATTGTATTTGTATCGAAACCTAATGGAATTTGTAACTAAATAAGGCTATTTAAAGGCCACATTTTCCTCTTCCAAATATTTAGGACTGCAAAGTCAAATTGAATGGCTCAAAATATTTCACACTTCACTCGATGCTAACAGTGGGTTTTGGATGATTCCATTTAATGAACAATCTTCAAGATTGTGTACTTTTAACACGCCTTTTAGGCGTTACCGATTTTTATAACTGTCATTTGAAATTAACGCTGCACCGGAAATTTTGCATGCGGAAATGATAAAACTATTTGGTGATATTACAGGCGTGATAATTTATATAGCAGAAGAACATGTTAGAATTTTAGAATTGGGTTTTCAAAGGGCATAAAATTGGGATAAAATTTAATATATCTAAATGTAAAATTTTTCAGACTGAGATAACATTTTTAGGTCACGTGTTTAGTAATTTTGAAGTCAAACCCGATGAGGACAAAATCAAACTTTATAGAAATATTATTATTATTATTATTTAGGTATATTTGTGGAACATTTAGCTTAAAAAAAACAAACATTTAAGGGAACTTTTGAGAAATGACATTGAGTGGCACTGGTCACAGAAACATGAAAGGGAATTTGAGAATCTGAAATCCGAAATAACAAAATCACCAGTATTAATATATTTCGATGCAAATAAGGATTTAACACTGTCTGCCGATGCTTCAAAATTTGCGCTTGGTGCTACGATAATGCAGAATAGACATCCGATTGCATATGCATCAGTTTCGTTGACAGAATCGCAATAAAATTATGCTCAAATAGAGAAGGAATTGTTTGCAATTTTTTTTGGATGCAGTAGGTTTCATCAATATGTATATGGGTCAAGAATATTATTTTAAACCGCTTGTTAGTTTGTTTGACAAGTCACTTTATAAAATTCCAGCTAGACTTCAAAGATTTATGCTACGACTGCAATTATATAACCTTGCTGTAACTTACAAACCAGGAAAAGACTTAAAAATAGCTGATACTCTGTCAAGGGCGCCTTTATCAGAGACAACATTGTCTGAAATACATGAGGAAGTATCTCTTTATTGTAATTTTGCGGCTTCTTGCCTAGAAACACCTTTTGCGAAGATGGATAATCTTAAGAAACACATAAGAAATAATGAAAATGATGACACAAAATTTTCCAAAGGTGTTTGTTCCTTTTCGAAAGACTCGGTATATTTTTTCTCTGCAAAAGTGTCAATTTTATCTATCTAATTTCTTGTTATCAAAAGTATCAAACAAATGACTGCAAAATTAGGAAAAATTCAGTCCCATATTTCAGTTAAAAATATTTTTACAAATCCTTCTTCTACTTAAACAATTTTCGTATGAATTTCTCTTTAAACCTCTTTTTCATCTCATTTTACGCTTAAAATGCGTTTTGCACTTTGCTTTTTATCTCTGTTAATAATTAATAAAACAAAATATTTATGTCAACGCAATTAACGTCTTTGTTGTGTGAGCTTGTTTTATTTTATTTATTTAACAAACAACAAAATACTTCTGCTGTTATTAAAACATTAGTCTCGTAAATATTTCAAAATTAAATTCCTTCATTATTTTTCATTAAATTCAGTACGAGTTTATATAATAATGGAAATAAGCAAACAACAAGAACACAAAAAATGTCATTAATTAAATTGTCGCTTATTTATACAATACTCGTATATAGATTGTACAATATGTACGAGTTCCAAAAAGTATATGCAACATATGAAAAACGAATGTGTGGCATGCTATTGTAATGCTGTTGTTGTTGTTGCAGCATGCTTTTCTAGTCACGAGAGATTGAGTGCATTGTATATTTAAAAGAGTGTATGAGTGTGTCAGTAAATTCTAAATATTATTTGAAATTCCCCATTGGGAATTATTAACACTTGTTGTTTATACTGTAAACGGACTGATGTTGGTTTTCCAGTTAAATACTGCAGGTCAGATGTTACACCAACATAAAGTTATTAATTTAAAGCTCTAATGCACTTCAACTTCTAGAACTAGTTGCTTGGTTTTAATTCAATTAAACGTTACAGCACAATTTATAAGGCTTCATTTTTCAAAATTTTAAGTACTATAATTTCTATTTAAAATATGAGCTCTTTATTTTTTTCTTAAACTTTCCTAACGAGCAGCGTAATCTTGCAATGGCAACTTGTCTAACACTGCTTTTATAATAGTAAATATAGAAATTTCTGTTTAACAATTCATTTCGTTAGCTGTGTGTATATAAAACTCATGTACTCGTTGTTTAATTTTATGCTGCAGTGTGTTTTATTAAAGTTTTATTTTGTTATTGCCACTGTATTGAAATATTTTATATGTATGGTGTATGGCGCAATTTTGGATAATATTTTGTAATTTATTTTGTTATTAAATTAGATTTTCTGAAATCAAACAAAACATCCAAAAAAGACTGAAAATTACGACTATGCTAAACACACTACAGGCAAAAGATTAAGGTTTATATAAAAAGCTCGATACGAAAGAAAGTTTTTTATATGAAAACACGATCCAAAAGAACTGGGGCCAAATTACCGCATTCGTGATCGAATGAGTTATCGTATCGAAAAATGATTTCGATATCGAAATTATGATAAAATGTACTAAATTTCTTGCTCGATATCGAATGCCATAATCTCAAATAAGAAAATTACGATCAATTTTACTCGATAACGAATGCGGTAATTTGGCCCCTGTTCTATAATAAATAAATAAAGTTTTCTATTTGAAAACTCATATCCAATGAAGTTTTCTATTTGAAAACTCTTTTAAAATAAAGTTCTCTATATGAAAACTCATTTTCTTTATGAAAATTCATTTCCAATGAACTTTTCTTTATGAAAATTCATTTTCAATGAACTTTTCTTTATGAAAACTTATTTCCAATGAAGTTTTCTATTTGAAAACTCTTTTAGAATGAAGTTCTCTATATGACAATTTATTTCCAATGAAGGTTTCTTTATGAAAACTCATCCTCAATGAAGTTTTTTATATGAAAACTAATTTTCAATGAAGTTTTCTATTTGAAAACTCTTTTAGAATGAAGTTCTCTATATGACAATTTATTTCCAATGAAGGTTTCTTTATGAAAACTCATCCTCAATGAAGTTTTTTATATGAAAACTAATTTTCAATGAAGTTTTCTATTTGAAAACTCTTTTAGAATGAAGTTCTCTATATGACAATTTATTTCCAATGAAGGTTTCTTTATGAAAACTCATCCTCAATGAAGTTTTTTATATGAAAACTAATTTTCAATGAAGTTTTCTATTTGAAAACTCTTTTAGAATGAAGTTCTCTATATGACAATTTATTTTCAAAAAGGTTTCTTTATGAAAACTCATCCTCAATGAAGTTTTTTATATGAAAACTAATTTTCAATGAAGTTTTCTATTTGAAAACTCTTTTACGATGAAGTTTTGTATATGGAAACTCATTTCCAATGAAGTTTTTACAATGAAAATTTCTACAAATTTGTTTACAGAAACTTGGCAAAGCATATTATGAACAAATTTCTATAGGAACTTGGTTACAAATATTCTTTAAATTTAAGGAAATATTGCTTGTAATCAAAGTTGTTTAACCCTTCATATAAATTTTTTGAAAAACAATACATTTTGCAACAAATTTTGAAATGTTACAAACGTTTAAATACACTTTTGTACTTCTATGGCCGTGTCTACAAAAGGACAATCAGCAGAAATGAATTGAGCTGGGAGATTCCCCTTACAAGCAAAAATATAAGCGTTGGCAGAATATTTCATCATTATTTTCATTTTATTTTTGTATCTACACAGGGAAGTTTGTTTTGCAAAAGAAAAATTATTATTGCTTTGAAGCAATAACAAGGATTCGTAATAAAAGATTTAGCTCTACAGAAATAAAGGTACGTGGGTACTTTGTCGAAGGCTAAAAGGTGTTTGAAGAAAGTTGACATGCTGCGCCTATCTAAATTTATTAATTTTTTCAAAACTCTGAAAATGATTAAAATGTTAAAAATTGCCAGCTGTCAAGAAGTTTCAATTACCATAGTTGCCAATTTCTATAAAAAAAAAAAAAATATTAATTTCAAAACCTTGCCAGCCATATAAGGTTAGAGGAAAAATTTGTTTGCACTGGCACCAATTTTCTGTAAGATCTTATTGATGAATTTCTTACATTTCTTTTAGGAAATGTTACCGGTAATTCGCAACTTATTAGTATAGAAAACTAGCGATAAATTGTGCTGAATTCATCTTAAACTTTAATGTTTTATTATACACATTTTGCTATCAATATTAAAATTATAATTATAACATTAATATTGTTTTATTACTAAAATCTTCTCTGTATAGTTTATTTCTTTTTCAAAACTATATTTTCAGTTATATGCCACTTTCAGTTGTTAGAAAATATTTATGTACACACATATATTGTAAATATCATCATCATCATGTCGTTGCACTTTTAATAGAGAATTTTTATACGTATTGTTTGCTTTTAATTGTTGACAATTGACATAAAAACGAAAACAACCATAACTTCATATTAAATATAATAAAAATTAAATTACATGCATTCAAAATTAAAACATTCATATGATAAATTTTTAAATGCCATACGACAGAAGAAAAAAAGTAATAAAAACAAATGTGCAAACATTATTTTTGTTTGCAATTATAATTGTCACGCAATTGTCAAATTGATGTTTAAACTAAACACAGCAACATAACAACGAAGACAGCATGTCATAGCCAACAGACAGGATGTCTGATTGTCAGTTAGAGAGGGTATTTACTCTGTGAATTTGTAGATATTTGTAGATATACAAATGTAAAGCACAACTAAACATATTTTAAACACATCCTCAAAACATATAAAATATGCAATATAAAGAGGCAAGTATAAAGGAAAATTGTATGGTTGCATATCATTTGATATGTTGATGCCACGCTTTATGTTGCAATAAACAACTATTTACATACGTACATATGTACTTATATGTATGTATATTTATACACTAGCTTGTTAATGTTGATTTTCTGCTGCTGCAAACAACAAGCTTCAACAGATGTTAGATGTTTTTTTTTTTTTTGCTGGGTCCGTGGCATCTACTACTAGCGCACACAAACCAAATGCCGCAGCCTTATTTTCATGTGCTGTTGTAATTATTATTGTCATTGCATACGGCACAAGAAGAGAGAACGAACGAACTGCAGAGTTATATTTTTTGCACATTTTGTTTAATTTTCTTTTGTTGCAGCCAGTGCTGAAGCATGTTATTCAGCAAGTTATAACTAACTTGTCATGCAATTAACACAACGTTTTGCAACAAGTTTTAATTTGATTTTTTTTCTTTTCTTTATTTTTGCAATTTATTTGTAGTTTTTCCGTTCGCTCTCTGCTGGTGCGTATACATATGTGTGTTTTTGTTATGTTTTTTCTGATGTTGCATGTTTGCTCATTGGTAGTTTTGTCGTTGCTGTTTTTTTTTTTTGTTTGTTTCAATGTTGTTTTATCATTCCGTTAGTTAATGAATACAATGGTTGTAATGGAGCAGAAATTAGGGTAGTTGTTATTTTATTAATTAACAAAAAAAATTTTAAGAAACGCTTTTCTTTGCCTTAATATATTGATCAGTTTCGAAAACAAAATAAATATCGACTAAAAGTTAAAAAACAAGAACATTTCCAACAACATAAACTTTTAAATCAAAATGGACAAATCTCACACATCCCTTAAAGAAAAGCGTGGGGCACCTATACCAACCTGAACTTAAAAAAACATGACTGCCGTGAGTACATTTTAATATTTCAGACCGAAAGAAATACAACCAATCATGTTTAAAACTACGAATTGTCAATAATTGTCAATTTTGTTTCATAACAACGCGCCCCTCGCATTTGCATTGACTAAAAAGCGCTTAAATTAACGTTACAAGAGATGATTTTCCGAAGTGAAGGTAAATAAAAGGTTTAAAAAAACTAATTTCGAATTAGGTTTTCAATAATAATAATAATTTGAGTAGAATAGTTTGGAATCAAGTTTTCTATAAGAAAACCAGTTGTAAATGAAAACTCATGTAATATATACGAAAACTCCTTTCCAATGAAGTTTTCTAAATGAAAACTTATAGCTAAAGAAGTTTTCTATATGAAAATTAATTTACAATGAAGTTTTCGATATTACTCATTGCAGTAAAGTTTTCTCTATAACTCTTTCTAATAAAGTTTTCTATATCAAAACTTGTTTCTTTTTAGTAGGAAATTAGTTTCAGGAAACTTAAGAAAGCACCACCCTAATATTCTCATATGCTGACGCACACGTTCTCACGGCACATTTACCGTAGTCATATTCTATTAGTAAAAGTACCATGGTTTATTTAAGTCTATTTATTTTTTCATTTCAGTATATTTTTTCCACATTTAATTGTTGTACTTGTAAGTATAAATTTATAAAAAAAAAAAACTAAATTATTATATAGGCTACATTTTAGACTGTTGTTTACTCTTGTATATTTGCGTACAAAAGCTGAAAAAAGTGAACAAATATTTTCTATGATTAAACAGTAAAGAACCTAAACTAATTGACTGGGAACATTTAAAAGGAGACTGGGTTGCTTTAATCTAATTAAACAAAAAGGGAACAGTATAATACAACCAGGAAGAATAATAAAATATTATTTTAATTACAATCAGTTTAAAGTTCAATCAGGGGTTATTTATGGTAAATGAGTTTAAGTCAAAGGTGTAGTAAATAAAGCTAACATTTTAATATGCAAAAGTAATTTTCTGGTCATAATGCAAACACAAAATATCTTAAAATATGTGAGAGTTTTAGTACGCATTAAGTATTTTTAATTAACATACATATCTAATTTGCAAATAATTGATCCTGCGGCTTATTTTATACCATCAGCCATGAATTCAGTAAAGCCTACTTTTAGGCTTATCATAATATTATTTATTATGCATATTTTTAGCATTTAAAGAAATTGCCTAAATTAATTCCTTTAAAAGCTTTATATACTCTGTATTATCCAATTAGTGTTTTACCTCAAAAATTAGCTGCTAAAATCAGCTTTGTGTAAATAGAAATTGAAAATTGTTCATGTTTGCGAAATATACAGAACACTTTTTGCTTTTTCTAATACCACTTCCATCGAAGTCAAACAAAACGTATGAGTTTTAGTAGCAAATGCGACTAATTAGAATTATTTTCATTTCACCGACTTCTACAACGTTGTTTAGAGTTGTTGTGTGTCATTATGGCTGTAATAAAATGGGGTTTTTTCGGAAAAGGGGCAACGCAAAAAAAACTTTGAATACATATTGTTCTCAAAGAAACCCTAAAGAAACAGAGTTAAGTTAAACACAGCATGCAACAATATGGGTAATAAAAATAATACAGTAAATCAAGATATATATTTTTTTTTGCTGTTTTTTTCCTTTTCACAGCTCTAACAAATGTAAGAAAATGAAGATAGAAAGACATAGTCTGTACTATTTTTTGGTTGGATTTTATTTTGTGCTGAAGTATTTGTTTTTGTTGGTAGTAGGACACGTTTTGTAGTAGATGTCTCTCTGTTTATAAACGTGAGCTAAATGTTGCATGTCATTGCCTGTATTAAATTTTATTTCAATGTTTTTTGGTTTTTTTTTTGTTTTTTTGCTATTTTGGGCAACAGAGTTTATTTGTGACAAAGAATTTATATTTTGTAGCTTTAGTAAGTTTTACATTAAATTTAAATTACCTATTTATAAGACGGAAATAAAGGCACAGAATATGGAAAACTTGGGATATCAAATTAATAAAATTTAAGATTTGAAGTGCGAATTTTGGTGGGCCAAAGTCGACTATCACACTCTGTTGCGTTAATATAATCACACTTGATGTTTGCTATTTGTTATAAAGTTATAGCGTAAAATTTTTTAACCCTCCGTTGGGTAAGTCATTCGTTGCTTTTACACGAGGTATTAGGTCCACAAGTACTTATTTCTATTTCTATGGAATTGTATATTGAAACGCCATTTTTTGTTTTGCTTTATTATTCTTTACTAATATACATGTATAATGAATTTAAATGAAATTTTTATTAATTAAATGAGAATTATTCCTCTTGCGAGTATGAATTGTAAAATTTTTAAAAAAATTTTTAATCGAAGTTCACTTCAAGTTAAATATACAATTTATTTGAAAATACAAGTTATGTTTTCTAGGAAAGGCACAATAAAAGTACAAAAATTTAAATAACACGTTGCTGATTTGTTCAAACACTAAAACAAGCCAAAAAATAGTTCATTTATTATTGATCTCTAGAAATTTCAGTACAAGGTCCCAGAAGAACTTTTTACAAGTTCCCGTACTAAACACATTTAAATATCAATAGAAAGAAGCAATTTCAATATGAAAATTAAAATGTTCATTCTCACCCAAAGCAGGAAAAGAGTATAATTAATGATCTCTGTTTATTCAACATTTGGGTGGTCTCCCAGTTAGTAATTTAAAAAAGAAATTGTGCCTTAATAGTTTGTTAGTGTTTCATAACTATAATTACATTTTATGATAAACAAAGAAGAATACTATAAAGACATACAGTGGCTCACAGCTTACTTCAACCAGCTGCTGTTAAGAATATAAATAAAAATAGATATTAACAAAATGTAAATGAAAGTTTATAATATCTTCTAACATCAAAAATAGGATTTTTATTCAGTCTTCAAGTTACATTTATAAAAACTTGCAAGTTAGAAACTAAAAATATAGGTACAAAAGTAGTCCCAGCTTATTTCAACCAATTATTTAAAAAATAAATTAGGAAAAATAATTCTAAAACTTATTATGGCCTCCTTTTTTTGGAGCAATTGCAAAAAAAAAATTTACCGGTCGCATATTATAGTAACAAATTTTGCAAATAATGCGAATTATTATAAAAAAAAGGAGCGGCCTAAAAAATTATCTTTCTGAATAGTCAATCGCTAAACTGTGCCAGCAACACAATGAACAGTCTTGGTCAGATTATTAATGAATGTGAGGTGGATGTGTTCAAATCAACCATAAGTAGACCCAGACTATTACTCGACAAAAGCTGTTGCTTGTTCCGAGGCTATTATTCCCCCACAAAACTTAAAATAAACTTAAAAACTAACTGGAAACACATAAACAAATAAGATTTGTTAAAAGTTGCGCTATTTAAACATATTTGTTTAAGTTGATTTTTTCCGATGAGAAAAAAATTAAATTTTGTTGGTCCAGATGCTTTCAACAGCTCTTATTGAGACTTGCGGAAAGAACCACATTATTTTTCAAAAATAAATTTCGGAGGCGGCTGTTTGATGGTTTGTGGAGTTTTTTTTTGTGTTTTCAAGCACCAAAATCAATTCTGATTAGAAAAATTAATTCCACTTTTAGAATATAAAATTTTAAATAAATTAAATTAATATACTTGAATGGAGCGCAAGTATTTCAGATCAGAGCCCCTTTGAGAACATTTGGGTAATATTAATTATGTTAAAAAAATACAATATTAGCACATACATCACCTGAAAGATGTTGTTATATAGGTAGATGATTGGAGATCGATATCTGAAGATCGAATTTTTGAGTTGAATTAAAAAAAGTTCTAACACATTATTAAAGTCTACATTTTTGTGTAAATATTGGTATTTTCAATTATTTTACTTGCAGTGTATTTATAGTTATGAACCACTAATTAATTTCCTTTTAAGAAACAAAATAAAATGTAGTAATTTTTTACATACATGTTGTTTAAACTTACTTGGTTTTTCTTTAACTTACAAAATTGAGAAAAGTTTTATTATACCCATCATCAAAAAGGGGGGGGGGGGGGTATATTAAGATTGTCATTCCGTTTGTAACACATCAATATAATGGCCATAGAATCAAAAATTCTATATATTTTGGGTCCTTAGAAGATTCTGAGACGATATACCCTCGTCTAACCATTGTTAAAAGAACGTTAGAACGATAGAAAAAACACCTAGAAAAAAATTTTCCCAATTTTCCCATTCTTTGTTTCAACGAAATGTTTGGTATTGAAAAAAAGGCAACATCGTTCCAGTAGGATCCCGGTTACATATCTAAGTTTCAGACAGCCTCTATATTTTTGATATTTTGCTATTACCTTCAACTACGAGTATGCAGATGATATCATGAAATTTTACACACTTTATTTCTATTATAGAGCGATAAGTTCCATTGAAAATGGAATTGGTCAAGGATTTCTTTTAGCCCCATATAATTGCATTTACGGAATATGACTGCATGATAGATAAATGTCTTTAGATAGGCAGTATCCATACAAAATTTAGCAACTATTAGTTTCATGGCCCGATAAATCACAAACCGGTATTATGTTTGCATCGGTCTATATTTGACCAGAGTCCCCATATGAACTCCACTTCCTAAAATAACTTAAATGAGCATAAATTTCTTATAAAAATCACTATCTAGTTTAAATTTGACAGAAGTAATCCACATATTGATTATCGGTTCATATTGGATCCTTATAAAGTCCACTTTCGAACATTTTTTGAAAGCACATTAATCTCTTATAGCTCTATATATCGAATTGAAAGTCGACAGAAATAATCCATATGTATTTATAATATATAAATCATAGTTATCAACTTTATGGTGAATGGGCATTCATTGATCACAGCTCCCATATAGGAACCACTTTCGAAAGACACATTAACCTTCGTTAATATATATGGTGAATTTCACGTCAAGTGACCCAATTTTAAAAATCGATATCTTCCGATTTGGATGAAAGATGCACCAAGATTAGTGCTATTGGATAGTAGGCCAGACACAAATTATCAGCTCTATCAGTCAAGAACTGCCGGAGTTAGAGGGGGTCAAAGTTGGACAGTTTGGTACATTTTGGTCATACAGGGTTTTTTTTTAAATAGGTGTAACTTTTCACCGATTGGTTCTAGTAAAAATTGTCCAAAGGACCTTAATCCTTCAATCATTCCAAAAATATTTTTTTTTTTATTTAAAAAAAAATTTTAATTTTTTTTAAAAATAATTTTTTTTTAATTTTTTTTCAATTTGGGCCCTTTTTTTTAACTCAAGAATAGGATTTTTCAATATTTAGCACATGTATCATATTAATTTTATTAAATTATTTATTATTATTATTTTTATTTAGTGTTATAAGTGCAAATTTCATCCAAATCGGAAGACATCGATTTTTAAAATTGGGTTACTTGACGTGAAATTCACCATATAATTTATAAATGCAAGTAAAAATTTTAATCTAGAACCTTGTAAAAGTGAGTCCATAATTGGCCACAGCTCCCATTTAAGGTGCATTTCTAAGAGTAACTGGAGTACCAAAAAACAACTATAAAATATTAAAATATTTAAGTAGAAATTTGTAGCCGATTATGGAAATAATAAATAAATTAAATATATTCTTATGGAGATTAAAATACGAGTATCTTTATTCAGATATAAAATTCACTATAAGGCTCAAATACAGTAAAATATTTTATAATGATCGTCACATAACACATGTGACATCGACCCACATATTTATCGATACAAAATGTGACACAAATTTCTTTCAGGTATGCATAGATCACACTACTGATATATAAGTGATGGGTGTATAAGATTTGGCACAGCCGAATATAAACTCTTACTTGTGTATTTATGGTTTTGCAAAACAGGAAATTTAGGAAAATTTTCCATTTTTCTGAAGCAATAGTTTTACTGATTTCTGTTTTAAACTTCTAAGTTCATTATCATAGATAAATTAAACTTACTAAAAGAAATTTCTTAATTACAATTAATTTCATTTGCTTTTAAATAACAGCATTGTAAAACTTATTTAACAAAAAAAACCCCTATTTATTGTTATTATTGTTTTTAAAAAAATATTTACCTTTAAGTTTTTATGCGTTAAATGATGAATGCATCAAGCGGCTAGCTGTAGCTGCAATGACAGAAATGGCTGGCGTTGTCAGGCTACTGCACAGATCGTTTGTATGGCTAACTAACAAAGTGACCGTTTACACTGACACTGTTGTGTATGTGTGGTATTTGTTATTTTTGATCCACTTTACAAATTTATTTAATTAAAATACACACCACTGTTTTCATTATTTTATTTTTATTTTTATGTTTTTTTTTCATACGTTTCTTTATTATTTAAACAAAATAATGGTAAAATTGTTGTTTTCCCTTGTTTCCATTTAGCCTTATGACCATATTATATTGTTGTTGCTGCTGATGTTGCTATTGTTGTTATAGTGCTGCTTGATGCCTGTGGAAAATTGCAATAATTATCTGCAATGAAAATGAAAGACACGCACAAAAGACAGAATATTAATACAGCACTTAAACAAACAAAAAAAAAATACTTTAAATAAATACAATAAGAGCAAATATTAAAACAACAAACAAGACAAATAATACAAAAATAGTAAAAAGTTGAAGTGAAATTAATGAATTTAACTTTCAATCGTAGTTTAAAAAATTATTATTTTTTAAGATTTTTTTTTGCAGAATCAAATAAACATACATGAATACATACATTTGTTTTGTGCATGTAAAGGGTGATTTTTTTAGAAACTTTTCTTTGGCAGCTAGCTATTTTTGTGTAATATGTAACTTTCAGTTTGGTCTATAATTTAACCATAAATCGACTTACAAACGCAGAACGTTTGCAGCTTATTGAATTGCTCGATTAAGAATACGTTTCGTGCACTTTTTCATCGGAAAATTATGTTCAACGACGAAGCTTATTTCTGGTTGAATGGATGCGTAAACATGCCAAATTTTCATATTTGGTGTGAAGAGCAGCAATGCATCCCAAAAAATACACTGTTTGGTGTAGATTATGGGCTGGTAGCATCATTGGACCGCACTTTTTAAAGACAACGAAGGCAGGATCGTTACTGTGAATGAGCGAGAGTTACTGCGAGATAATTATATTTTTTTTAGCAAACTAAAAGAGCTGGGCTTGACTGACATTTTGTTTTAACAAGAGGGTGTCACAGGCCACACATCATGTGAAACAATGGCCTAGTTGAGAGGCAAGTTCGGTGAACAGTTTATTTCACATTTGGGGCCAGTTAATTGGCTGCATAGATTGTGCGATTTAACGCCTTTATAATATTTTTTGTGGGAATATTTTAAGGCTTAGATCTATAGAGACAAGTCCACAACAGTTGATGCTCTAAGAGCTAATATCGAAGCATTTATTAGTGAGATATTCGCCAATATGTTGGTGAGAAATCATCCATAAACCTTAAATTATCTCTATAATTAAGTTCTATAGACTCAAATAAAGATTACATAAATTTCTCAAAATTGTGTGTGATTTTTTTTAAATCAAATCCCAAAGTTCTTAAAAAATAACTCTTTATAAATTTTACTTGTATATTTACATAAATGAATTAAATGGCAAAAAAAAAATAAAACTTTTGTAGGTGTGTATTTATATGTATTTTTAAATACATACACACCTACTTAAATTTAACATCCTTTATAAATAAAATACCGGCACAGTGGCAGACAGAAAAAGTGAAAACTTAAACAGAAAGTTAAATTTGCAAAAGTTTCTTAAAACAAAAAAGTTGTTCTAAACACAAGCTTTTAATTTACTTAGCTAAAATAGGACTTTGCTTTTTTGTCTAATGTTATAAAACTTTTTCAAATAAACAGTTTTAAAAAGTTTACTTTTTTCACGCACTTTTGTCTGCCAGTGTTTGTGTATATACCATTTGCTATATTATATTATTGCTACAAATAAATAACATTTTTATAAATTATTACATTTTAATATGTTATTTCCCTTTTCATTATGTACTTTATGGTTGAAAAGTGTTTTTTTACAGTTCTTTTTATTTACATATGTACATATCTGCTGTCATAATATTTCAATGGCAGAGTTGGGTTACGAAAGGTACCGCACAGGTCACAACATAAATATTTTACATAATTAGAACAGGCATGAATTTAAAGAAATCTATACATATTATCCCACAATGTCGATTTATACGTAACTGGGAAAACAACTAGATTATAACAAACATCTTGAATGCCAACGGGGAAAAATCAAAAACCTTTTAAATGTATTTGAATTCCTATACAATACCTGAGAACATTATGAGGTTTTAAATTTCCTGTAAGCTATAATATTTTGTTTTGCAATTAACTGTTCATATTTAACTTTACAAAAACTTCCACGTTCCCTGTACCAGCTTTATTATCTAAATTATATTTTATTTATATACTTATATTACGTAATAGTTTTAAAAACATTTCAAATTTATTTTCACATAAACCAAACACAACTTCTTGTATGTGTGTGTATTTGTAGTAGTTAATGTAAATTGTAAAGTATATGTTGGGATTTTATCATAAATCAAAATTTAAATGCATTTTTTTTAATATATATATATATAAACATTAAATAAATATTAGTTTGCAATGATAAATAGTCTTTATAAAATTTATAAATAGTTTATTTATGTAATATTGGCAATAAATTATTATTAATAATTATTAAATATGAATTAATAACCATGTATTTCTATCTCATAATTTACTGAAAGTGAGACTAAAATCTAAAAGAGAAAATAAATTAGAAACTTTTTAAATAAACTACACTGTACTAAAACAAACCAGAAAAGAGATTCGATTAGATTACAGAACAGAACTAGAACGGTCTTTATATGGGAGATATGAGCAATTATGGGCCGAACACCATAAAATTATATAATATAAATTATATAAAATATAAGGATTATTTATGTAAAATTACAAGGTTGTAACAATATTTATACCAGCTTTATACGTATTTAAGTGAATTTTGGAAGTGGACTTTATATGGGGTCTATGGTCAAACATGGGCCGAACTAAACAAAATTTCATTTCACGATTTCTTTTTGCATGAAACCTTTTTGACTTTTTTCATAGTCATTAAATAGGCGGTCACGCCTATTTTCGAGTGGGCGGGGCTCCAAAGTTTGTAATATATTTAGCTATATCTTTTATTAAACGATATATACATATATCATATGATAGGTATTTTATAGACCTTTCCAACGATATGTAACATGACCTATTTCGCAAAATTATCCGAAATTTTTTTAAAAAATCTAAAAAATCCGGGAAAAAGATCTATATGCGTAAGTAGATAAATTACAATATTTTCAAGTCAAGAAATTAAGCTTTAATTTAAAGTATAACATGACCATGTAGGTAATATAAATCCGAAGATATTAAAGAAAGATTATCACATTTCACCATAAAAAGTACAATCTGTACTATGCGAAGCCGGTGTTCTGTATACCATATAGGAGAAAATGCTTCCGACGGCCATAGGCCGGCAATACAGGAAATCTGTACTATGCGAAGCCGGTGTTCTGTATACCATAGAGGAAAAAATCATATCCTGCGTACAAAATTTTGATAAAATGTGTTTTTTTAATTTTTCAGATCTTATAATTCTATGATTATGGTACCTACAGACACATATGATACCTTAAATTAAAGCTTAATGTCTTGGCTATTTACATTAATAAATTAAAATAACACTTGCATACACATTTTTTTTTTAATTTTTTTAGATATTAAAAAAAAAATTCGGGTCAAAAAATATTTTTTTCGGATTTAACCCATATTCGGTACATATTTTATAATCATGATATATATCGTTGGAAAGGTATATTTAATACCTTTTATTTAATGACCGCCAACAAATTTTTTTTGCTGGCATCTCCTCTAAATCTAAAAGCCCTATTTGATGATTTTTTTTTTTTTTTTGGAGCAAAGTCACTAAAACCGACTTGTTCCCTTATTTGTGCTGAATTTTGTATTGATGTTCAAACTTTATAGGTATTTATATATTTTTGAGACATATTGCGGGAATATATTTATATGGGGGCTATGAGAAATTATGGACCGATTCTTACAATTTTCCTTACACTTTCTTTTTTTTATCATAAATACAACGTGTACAAAATTTCATGGCATTATCTGCAATATATTCAAAAATATTGCAATAAAATAATGAATAAAAAATATAAAATTTTTATGAAGGTTGTCTCACATTTTGGTCCGTAACTCTGGTTCTACTACACCGATTTGGCTGATTTTCAATACAAGCTGACTTACAAAATAAAAAATATTTTTCTGGAAATTTCGTTAGTTTGGACGTGAGAGTGTTTTACACAAACTGGCAGGCAGAATGATATAGTCTCAGAATTTCATAAGTGATCAAGAATATATATACTTTTTTGGGCCTCAGATGAATACTAACAAAGTTTCACACGGAATGACAAACGTACCACTTGTGGTGGTAGAGCAGAACTAGAACAGAACTAGAATTTAAAAGAAATAATTAGACAAGTTTTAAAAGTATGTTAACAATGTCATATTATTTAATTTTTTTTTTTGTTATATAAAATCTTAACTGACCAATTATGTAAATGTTTACTTTAGCTATAATTTATTTCCTAGTTAGCAATTTTGTAAATTACCCTTTAGCAAGAAATGTTTGGTAATCAATTGTCAGTTTTGAGCTGGCTTTTAAAAGAATACCAAGGTGAATTTAAATACTAGGTGACAGCGTAGCGCCAGCTGATTATTCATGGTGAATTTGAAAATGTCAAAAAGTTATATAAAAAAAAAACTTTTTGACAGTGACGAAAGTTTTTCATATAGAAAAATGCCTGTTGTTCTTGCCTTGTTGTAATTGTTGTAGCAATGCTGTCACCTGGTATTTAATTTCACCATGAATAATACGTTCCGTTTTCCGTCAAATCAACAAATTTGTTTAAATTTTGAAATTCGAAACCCAACGATTTGTGTTTCAAAAATGTTTAAAGCTAAAATGGTTTCGCTTCAGTTGCTTGTTTTGAATAAACAAAAATAATTGTATTTTGCTTTATTAAACTTGATATTCGTATTGAGTTAAACTATTTATAAAGGAAGTCGGATTTAAAAGTTATTTCAAAGTTTAAGAGAGAAATAATTTTTAAACACATAAGAGTTTATATAGACCGATCACCATGAAATTTGGAACCACGCTTTAAATCTATATTTTGATTATGCTTGTCAAATTTCAACTGGATACTTAACTTACTTACTTACTGATTTTCGGAAGTGGTCTTTGCATGGCGCTATGGCCAGAATTATGGAACGATACAAACAAAATACTTTGCATGGAAATTATTATTGCAGAATTTTGTTTAGAAACGGTTTTTCTATAGACATTTATGTACCATACGACCATATTCCGGAAAGATATTTGATATTTTGAGGCTATGAGAAATCGTGGACCGATTCCTAATGTTTTCAACAGAAATTGTCCGTCTATAACAAAATTAAAGTGTGCAAAATTTCATGATACTATCTGCATTATTTTCTATATCGTGATTTCAACACACGGACAGACAGACGGACTATGGCTAGATCATCTTAGAATCTGATAAGGACCCAGAATATATAGAATTTTTGACTCTACGACCATTATTTCGATGTGTTACAAACAGAACGACAAACGTAATATACTCCCCATCTTTTTGGTGGTGGGTATAATAATGAAAAAGTCATTGGCAAAATGACGGTTCGTTAATCAGCTACGAATTTTAGTATAGACTCTAATTTTTGATATCTACATTTATCATTAAAAATAGAACAAAATATAATTGTTAACAACTGACTCTAGTGTTAAGCAAGAGTATTTGGAACAAGTTGGTTTTAGTGACTGCTCAAAAAAAAAGAAAAATTTCATCAAATAGGGCTTTTAGAGGAGATGACAGAGAAAAAATTTGTTGGCGGTCACGCTTATTTTCGAGGGGGCGGGCACTTAAAGTTGAAAATATATAGGCCTATATCTCGGGAACTACGGGGTTTCTGATAATTTGTAATGCATTAAATTAAAGGTATTAAAAATACCTTTCTATCGATATATATCATGATTATAAAATATGGACCGACTATGGGTTAAATCCGAAAATAATATTTTTTGACCCGAATTTTTTTTAATACCTAAAAAATTTTTAAAAAAGTCTATATACGTGTTATTTTAGTGACCGCACCAATTTTATTTTTTTATTTTAATCAGAATTTGAAATTCTATTAGTGATAAGATTTTGATAGTGATTTGAAAAAAGTCACTAAAACCGACTTAAGCCGAGTATTTTACTTTGTTATCCATCTACTGGGTGCATTCTTCAAACAAAGACATCTTCGAGTTTGAATATTGTTATTAATAATAACAGATCTATCGAAAAGAAGCTTTGAATTATTAAAATGTCAGTGGTCATAGCCAACTGGGGTCGAAATCGAAGATAAACTCGTTAAAATTATAAAAATGAAAACAACACAATTGTAAAATTCGTTTACATCAACTAATTCTAGAATTTAGAAAAAGACTTTCCGGTCTGCCTTGTTACAACAGAAATCGATTGTCATCTTAGGCTGAATAAACTTTTATATAGACAGTATTTTTTTTTTGTGCTTCCAAACATCTATTTTGTAACCACAGCAAAAATATTTTTTTGTTTATTTGTCGTTGTTGTTCGTTGTTGTATAAAGAATGTAATTTAATTCTGTCAGCAGTAGTGAATGGGTTCAGAAAATAAAAACTCTGTACAGTTGGCAATTGTAGAATGGTATGGTATTGAATTGTATTGAAATTGTAAGTAAACAAAACGCTTTAATGCCAAATGACATATGAGCATTTGTATTTAGCTGTGTAGGTATAGTATAAATGTATTTAAACTACTTGTTATGTACATATGTATATACTTACACATCTACTCACAGATACACAATTTAAATAACTTTTGTTTCAGTTTGTTTATTATAATAAAAAGCTTACTAACGGATTTTTATTTTATCATATCTCTGGTTTTACATTATTTCACTTAATATTTTATGGCTTTAAATAAAAGAATAATAGGTTGGCCCTTAGTTTGCAAGCAAATAGTAAATCTGCTCAAAATTCGTTAATTTCAAAACGGTCCTTTTGCTTATAGACAACTATTAACATCTGTGTTTTTAGCCATTATTTTTAGATTTTTAGAATTTTCTTTTCAACAATTTTAAATGTAAAATTTTAAATGTGAAATCTGCCTAAAATATCCGTGTAAAATATGGGCCGCCCTAATAGACATGTATTACTTTGTACATTAAATATTTATGTAAAACCAAGAGCTGCTTATGTAAATAACTATTTTTGTATAAATTTTAAATTAAAAAAATTGTAAGATAAACATTTTTTGTGTTTAAGAATAAGTAACAATCTTTTTAAATTAACCTTGACTGCCTGCAAAATTACCTGTTTATCACGATTCTATTATCACTAAAATAAATATTGTACAATAATAAATAAAATATTTTGTTTAGAGAGTACTATTCTTAAAACGAGTGAAATCAAGTAGAAATACAATGTTAAACAATAGAATGTAAATATTTAAAGTTAATTAAATATGTATTAAAGTTTGTTATAAAGTGTGATTCAAGTAGAGAAAAACTTTTTGCAATAGCCTTGTTTTGACAGATCACGTGTGAGCCGTGTCATGCTGTTATTATTATTACAAAAATTCACGTTCTGTGAGGAATGTGTTTCGCGCACTTCGCTCAACTTATGGTGAACATAATCGGCCTACTGAATGTACTATTCGCAACACCATTACCCATTTTGAGATCCAGCATTCATTATTGGATAATATTCGACCGAATAGACCGCGACCAGCACGCTGTGAAGAAAATATAGCGGCCGTGGTTATATTTGTGTATACAAAGACCGTGGAGAGTTGATTTGGGCGCCGTTCGCAGCAACTCCATACGTCAGTTCGAACAACTTGACGCAGTTTAAGTCGAGATCTTAAATTGAAGCGTAAAGCCGGCACCACTTCCCACATATCACACTAATCAATGGATTTATTGAGATAAGACTTCGGTGAGCACATAATTTCACGTTTTGGGCCGGTCGATTGGCCAAAAAGATCGTGTGATATCACACCGTTACACTTTTTCTTGTGGGAATATGTCAAGTCTAAAGTTTATGCGGACAAACCCGCTTCGATTCAGGCCTTGGAGGAAACTATCACGTGTGTCATTCCTCAGTTACCAGTCAAAATACTCGAATGAGTCATCGAAAATTGGACTCAACGGATAGACCATCCGTGACGTAGCAACGGTCAACATTAGATAGACATAATCTTCTGTGTTTTTCCATGTATAATTTATTTGTTGTTAATAATTAATAATTCAAGTAATAATGCAAAACAGATGTGTGCTAAATAGTATATAAAAATTAAAAAAAAAATATATATATGGAAAGAATTGAGAAAGTTTTTTCCAAGTAAACTGTGAATTTAATTTATCAACACTTGCATGACTTTTATTGCAAATTTCTCAAATAACGAAAGAAACTTAAAAATTTTCAGAGAATTCATAGAATTATTTAACAACTAAAGAAAGCTAAAAATATGAAAACTACACTAGCCCTACAAATGCTTGCTTGAATGATTTTAACTAATCGGGCCCTATTTTAAACAAACGACTTGTCAATTTTTACTTTGCACTTATGAAATTGCATTTTTTGCATTTTTTCACTAAGTAAATTTTTGCAAAGACTTTGCACTCTTTGTAAGGCTTTGTACTGGTAACCATTTCCGAGACAATGCAATCACAGTAGGACTTGATTTACAACTGACAAAGTATGACAGCGCTGTGTATTGCCCTCTAATTTTTCTCTATATCTTTTTATATTATATTTTATTAATTATCGATTTGGATCTGATTTAAACGAAAGCAGTTTTGAACGAAATTGAAGTTTTGTAGACCCGAAAAATTAATTCTGTCTCTGAAGTCTTTTATTATAACAAAAACTCACGTCTTAACATTTTAAGAGCTTCGCTAATTATAACCAGTAAGAAGTTATAATCGGTCAAGCCCGACTATATAATACCCTACACCCAGTATATATATTAAACAGTTTTTCAGAAATGGGCCGATCAGGCAAAAATTTAATGGCATGACTTCCGTGAACATCAATTATATTGATATTACTTTATCTCGATATAAATACTTTTAAAAGATTTATGGAGGTTAAAGTGAATTAAGGAGTGGCTCTTATATGGGAGTTTTGATTAATTGTGGACCGATCGTCAAAAAATTATTTGTATGTATACGAAGCATATTTCTGTTCAATATTATTTGGATATCAACATTTTTAAGAGAGTTGTGTACTTTCAAGTGATTTTCGGAAGTGGGGCTTATATAGGAGCTATGAACCGTTCTTCACATAATTTATAGATATGATTTAGCTTTAATTACTACTATTTTGTGGTGAAATTTGTTTGGATACTTGCATAATTTATACATTTATGATCGTTAAACTCCTATTTCGGGGTGATATTTGGGGACCAGGTGCAATAATGGACCGATTTCCGCCAGTTTTAATCCCATCCGTCCTTGGTACGTCAAAATTGCGATCTGTACTCTGCGAATAACCTTTACATGGCCACCCAGCCAGACGGACGGACATCAATAAATCGACTCAGGAAGTGATTCTGAGTCTAAAGGTAGACATTTATCTATTGTGACATCCCCACTATTGTGGTGTTCATTCATTTGTAAAGCGATCGTTTATTTGCAAATTTCAATAAATAGCAAGAGAATATAAAACTTGGAAAAAATTTGTAAATTACACTTATCAATTTATTTCAACTTATCAATTATTTTATAGTTTTATAGTTCTGAGGAACATAAAGTTTTGCAAATTGACGCAAAGTTGCATAAGTGTTAAGTGAAAATATAATTTTTATTGAAATTATACTAGGATTCCTTTACCCATAATTAGATTTCAGATGTTAAATTGGTTTTAATATATGTATAAACACTAGAGTGGTTCGACTTGCATACAAAAAAAGTTGTGTTGTAGGATTAAAGATAATATAAAAACAATTCCAGAAATAGTTTTTTTATATTTTTGCCACGCCTACAAATAACGCCCCTTTAGTATTTTGTATATCGCTGTTCATGGCTCTGTAAGGGTTACATTTCTGTCTTTAATAATTTTTTATTTACCACGTAAAAGTCTAGTAATGACTTTTAAAAACTGGGGTCGTACCCACAATAATGCTAAATATTTTATAATATTTTTAAAAGACTGTATAAAAGAAAATTATTTTTGCACCGAATCATTTCTTGCGATGAAAAATGGATACATTGCGATAACACCATGCTTAAGACATCGTATATGAAGGCCTGCCAAGCAACCGAATTGACAGCAAAGACAAATATCCATTGCGACCTTGGCCTATCCGGCAACTATTTGTTTAAATCAATATAAAATGATTTTAATGGGATACGTTTCACTTCAGAAGGGTATTCGAAATTGCCTTTATTCGTTTGCAGAAAATGAACTGTTCTTTTCGCGTGGAAATGTGGGAAAAGGTCACAGCTAAAAATGACCAATACTGCGATTCAAATATTTCAAAATAATAATTAAAAATTTGAAAAAAATCCCGCAGGTCAGAAAATGCATTCCAATGTTCCAATTGTACATTTTGTAATTGTTATTATTTTAGTTAAATAGCTGAATTTAAAGTTATATTAAAAAAATATGTGCAACAATTGTTAACGAAATTTAACTATGTATTATGGCATTTTTATTCCAACATTTACCCTTTAGCAATTAAACTAAGTTTAACTTTAAAATGACTTAATTTTAAAGCTAAACTAAATATTCAGAAATTTCTTTAACATTATTATTCCTTTCAGCAATTTATGGCTGCCACTTAATGAAAATGACTCGCTTTTATTATTATTATTATTGTTATGGGTAAATTGAGCTGCGAGTGGTCCCACTGGAGTTCTGCTAAAAGAAAACAAAACAAAACAACGATAATTACGAAATTATTAAATATTATCCTCATTATGATGTCTGTTTGTTTGTTTGTTGTTATGAATAATCAGCACAAATTTTCTTTGTTAAAACACAGAAAAAAAAGAAGGAAAAGAAATATAAATTTCAAACATTAAACTACTTGACAATTAAGGTTAAAACAATAAGCAAGAATATAAAACCATTTTTAAGTGGGTAATTCAGCAGTTCAGCCAAAAAACATGTAACCTAATTTTAATTGTCCAATGATCAAATAAAAAAACTATGCACATCTGTTGATGATCTGGCGGGTTTAAATTATATTCTTAAATTTCTTTAAGCGCCACTTTCTTTGTAGCTTTAATGTGAATGCTGCAATGTTGCTGATATTCTTTCTTTTTAGCTGGTCATGTGGAAATGTTCTTCGGTTGTGGTTTCTCTTGGTTTGACCAAGTATAAACACTCTGTCTTAATATGAAAACAGACTCTCCAAGTCTGTATTAAATGTTGTAACGTGTGCCTGTTATAGTTTAATTACAACCGAGTTTACAGAGTGGAGTGTGTATTAACCCAGCAAACAGTTTTGTAACAACATTTGTGAAGCAATCGTTTGTGATAATAAAAATTGATCGTTTATCAAGACGGTTGTTAACAATACGTTTCAGAAGAATTTTAAATACAATTAGCAAAATTAGTAAAATCATAAAAAAACCTGGATTTTATTTTCTAAAAGCATCACATGAATTCGAAACTATTGAAAAATTGTAGTTTTTCATTCGGTTTTTAAATCCTTACTGTGTCATCATCACCTATCATCCAGCCAGTCTGCCTTGACATACATGGCATTTTCTTTATAAACTTCTATAGTTTATCTCGTTGCTCCTTCATTTGTACTATTTATATATTTGTTGTTGCTTATTGTTGTGCTTTTATTTCTTTTTTTTTATTGTACCGGTAAATATTTCTTGTCCATATTAAAAACTTTATGATGGTATTTTTGAAATTCCTCTTAATTTCCGGTCACATAAGTTGCAAGTGTAATTATGATTTTAAATTGCCGACTTTAAGTCTTTACCTTACCTTTACAACCTGCAGTGCAGGAGCAATTCGTAATTGGATTGAAATTACAAAAATATTTGCTATGTATAAATCTGTGAGCAATACGATTAAAAGCAACAGTAAAATAATAAATAAGAAATGAATTTCCTTTGCTTATTTTTGTTTTGTGAACAAAATCTTGTTAAATTACGAGTTTATTTATTTTTGCATATTTAACTTGGCGCCGGAGGGGTGGATTTTAGCTACACGGACATGGGGGTTGGGTCATAATGACCCACTTATTAAACTCGGGTTTTTTTGGTGTATTTATGAAAACATATATACAATTTAAATCTAATCTTATTAAAGAAATAAAGCATGACTTTGTTAAAAAATAACGTATTTATTTTTAATTTTAAACAAAAAACATTTCATATTAAAAAAGTTAACAAAGGAGGATTCTTCTAGCTTAAATATAATAAACACTTATTGTCATATGTGACCCACCCATTTACCTTTTTTAACTTTAAGCACGTGTTACTCCAAGTACAATCGCTAGAGAGATTCAATATCTCCAGCTACTGAGAAGAGCGTAGAGAAGAGAAGTACAGTTTTAAAACTACAATCAATTTAAAAAGTGACGGGTAAATATGAGCCATCCCCTCCGGCGCCGGGTTAAGCTGAAAAGGCAGCTGATTATAGAGCGATGGTGTGTCTTCAAACAAAAATATTAATATATAGTTTAGTGTAATAGCTACAAGCTATAAAGTCTTACTCGAGGATATTTATAAAGTCCTAGGTTACCTTTAATCGTGGATCTGTATAAAGTCTTATTTTAGCTTTAATTATTGACCATAATGTAGTCTTAGTTTAGCTTTATAGTATTTTTTATAGTATTAGTTTAGCTTTAATCATGGATCTTTTTATGGTCTAGGTTTAGCTTTAATCGTGGATTTTTTTATAGTCTTAGTTTAGCTTTAATCATGATTCTTTTTATAGTCTTTAATCATGGATCTTTTTATAGTCTCAGTTTAGTTTTAATCGTGGATCTGTATAAAGTCCTAGTTTACCTTTAACCGTGGATCTTTATAAAGTCTTAGTTTAGCTTCAATCTTTGATATTTTTATAGTCTTAGTTTAGCTTTAATTATTGATCTTTTTATAGTATTAGTTTAGCTTTAATCGTCAGTTTAACTTTAATACATTTATACAATATTAGTTTTGATTTACTCATTGATCTTAATATAGTCTTAAATTAGCTTTAATTCCCATTTCAGTTTCAATTGCTATTCTTGCTGCATTCAGTTTATTAATTCATAATTTACAAAAAGTGTTATATTTATTACAATTACTACAATTAATACAACAATTCTCTTATAAAGTTTTACAATTTGACTTCATTTTTTTCCAATTTCGTTTTATTTCTTTTCAATTTCGTATTCCCCCGATAATCGATAGTGATGATGGCATCAGGCAACGGTAAAACAAAATCAAGCCAACTGTTTTCATTAAAATTGTACGTACGAGACTGTTGATGGATTGATTTCATGCAACACGTCACACACGATTAAACTTCACTCTCAACGCAAAAGAAGAGTAATTTATGAATAAACAACAAAAAATAAACGAAGCAAAAAGCATGTAGAAAACTGCAGCAACAACACGTATTAACAAGTACAATAATGAAAACATATTATTACTATTGTTGCATTAAGTATAGAGAGCAAAGCAAAAAGGGTTTAATGATTCAACGACAGTATGCGGCAAATATAATCGGGATAGTCGATAAAAGGACCAAATATTTATTACAAGTTTTCTTGAATTTAAATTTAAGTTGTTATAGAAGGGATGTTTAAGATATTATTCAATCAAATGTTTAACTTGTATATTTGAATGAATTAGTAGCTAGAAATTTACGAAATTCTAAATGAGTTTTTTTTCATATATTAAGCTAAATCGTTATCATTTCCCTAACCTTTTACTGTTACTGCCAATATTGATGGATTTTTTCAACTTTATGTAGTGTTACTTTTCTTGTAAAACTTTACAAGTGATTTAAAGTCATTTGAGAAGAAAAATAAAGGAACAAAATGGAGTCAAACTAGCAGCAGCTGCTTTTTTTTTTGCCATACAGTATGATGTCGATATTGCTTCCATATCAGCTCCATATGTTGTACAATTATTGTGCAGTAGATGTAATTTAATATACCTATACATATATATAAGCAACAACATGTTGTGAAAATAATATTGCAACAGTAGCATCATTTGAAAGAATGAAAAAAAACTAGTTGTTTCCCCTTTTTTGTTGTATACATCCATGCGATCATCTCATGATCCCTTTTTACTGTGCAACAAAAAGATGAGGGGCACTTGAGTGTGTTTATAAGCATATACGCGTATATGTACATGCCTCTGCCTGTCTGTCTGTCTGTTTGGCTTTAAATTGGAGCAATAAAACATAAACTACAAACTTTAAAAGCACAGCATTAATAAAGAAAATAAAACAATAATTTAAAAATTATTGCTGCTGCACTAAAAATTATAAAATTTCTGCATCCAGCTGACATGACAGCAAATAAAGTTGCTTTAGCATAGTAAATACAAATAAATTTATGTGGAGAGAGAATTGTTTTTTTTTTTTTTTTTGTAACACGATCTCTTTCAATTATGTTGGTTTAATATAATATTAAGCTGAAAAAAGTATAAAGAAGAAATAATTGTTTCTTTGAATCAAAAGTTATATTTCTCAGTAGCTTTTTGTACCCTACACCAGCATAGGGGGAGTGTATATATTTGTGCTAATGTTTGTAACGTCCAAAAAGATTAGCGCAACACCCATCTCAAAATATACCGCTCGACTCAGAATCATTCATTCTGAGTCGTTTTAACGATGTCCATCCTTCTGGCTGTCCGTGTAAACCTTGTGTGCACAGTACGGGTTGGCCCAAGGAGGCCTGGAATTAAAACTGTTTGAAATCGCTACATTATTTTTACCTAGCCCCCAAACAAATGTCCTCCAAAAATTATGCACGTATATTAACAAATTTCTCCAGAAATAAATTGTACATGAAGCCTAATCTCATCAACAAATTTTGTGCAGATCCGTCCATAATTGACCATAGCTCCCATATATGGGCCGCTGCCGAAAATCACTTTAAAGAGCATAACTCTGTTAAAAATGTTGTTATCTAAATCATATTCAACATAAACCTGTTTCTGATATACAAAAATCATTTGGCCCAATTTTATGATCATGGATCCATACTTCGTCGTAGTTGCCATATAAGACCCACTTTCTAAAATCAGATTTATGGTTGTTAAAACAATCTCTTAATAATATTAGTATCCATATACGAGGGCGGGTTGGAAACTTCTTAGCCTAACACAGAAAGAGAATATGTAGTTAGTTTTTCAGAAACAATTTTATTTTTCAATAAAATCTCTCTAAACTTTAACCCCCTTATTCATAAAAACTTACAACAGGTTTATAACAGATTTATAAAGCAAATTTTATATGGAAATTTGCTTTATAAACCTCTTATAAACCTGTTGTAAGTTTTATGAATAAGGGCATAAGTCCAACGGTTATCTAGCAATTCTATTCCTTGATTATACTACTTTTCCTCAATGCCTTCAAAATCGTGGTGTACAACTGTAATTGCATCTTCATTTGAGGTTAAACGCTTGCCAGCTAGGAATTTTTTTTAGATTTGGGAACAGGTAAAAGTCACTGGAAGCTAAATCAGGAGAATAAGGTGGTTGGTCAAGCAACTTGTACTTTGTGCGCTGGTGCATAGTCTTGATGAACAATTTTTTTTTGTGTTGTTGTCAGCCAGGACGTTTTTGTCGAATTTTTACATTTAATTGATCCAAAATGTTGCAATAGTACTCTGAATTAATTGTTTTATCCTATTGCAGATAGTCAATCAAAAAAATACCTTTAAAGTCTCAAAACACCGTTGCCATAACCTTACCAGCCGATTGAATTATTTTTGCCTTCTTTGGGGCACTTTCTCCAGCTTCAGTCCATTGCTTGGATTGTTCTTTTGTCTCTCGAGTATAGTGTTGGATCCATGTCTCATCAGTGGTTATGAAACGACGCTTAAAATCAATTTTAATTTTCTTAAAATGATCCAAACAAGCTTGAGAAAATTTCATTCTTATGCGTTTTTGGTCGACTGTTAACAAATGCGCTACGCATCTTTCAGAAAGCTTTTTCATCTGGGGCCAAATTACCGCATTCGTGATCGTATGAGCTATCGTATCGAAAAATGATTTCGATATCGAAATTATGATAAAATGTACTAAATTTCTTGCTCGATATCGAATGCCATAATCTCAAATAAGAAAATTACGATCAATTTTACTCGATATCGAATGCGGTAAGTTGGCCCCTGTATTTCTTCATGCATTCATTAAGTGGACTCGATCATTTGAGATGTCCATGACATTAGCTATTTCACATACTTTTATACATCGATCATTTAGTACCATATCACGACCACGTTTAAATTCAGCAACCCAATGCGTCTCTTTTGAACGCCTGTTTCTATATAAAGGAGTTTCTAGATCGAAAATAAATTTAACATGTGTTCATAGCACAGATGGAAGTTTTCAAAACACTTAAGTTTTTTCTGTTTATAGTTCGCTTTCTGTTCTAGGCTAAGAAGTTGCCGAACCGCCCTCGTAAAATTGAACACAAATGAGTTTTCAGAAATCATGAGAACTAATTTTATAAAGATCGGTCAATAATTATTCATAGCTCCCATATAAAATCCCCTTCGAAAAAAATTAACACAAAGTATATTTATATGCACAGAGGTCATGCCATATGGATGACACTTAAGCAAATCGTATATTTAAACATTGTGCATGTGCCTTTAAAAATACCCTTAATGGGTTTCTTGAGATTATGTCCCAATTATTTATTTCATTTGTGGTCGCATTATTTTTCCTTAATTAAACTAAAACTACCTTTTACTTTAAAGTAGGGAATATACGTAAAAAAAAAACTTTAACATTACACTGCATAATTTAAGTTCACGCATGATCTGTAACACACAACAAAAAAAAAAAAAAAAACACACACACACACAAATAAATACAACGAAGATCATTATAATCATAATAAGATTGGCATGTGCAGTGATTCTTAAACCTGTGGGAGACGGGAAAAGAACACTTGAGAAGACCAAAGTAAATGAACAAAACTTGTAGTAAATTCATAAGACCAAAAGCTTACAAAAGGATATCCCTAAATTGTGATTGATTCGTGCAAAGAAACTGGCAAAGCATTTTAGTTTTGTCAGCTGTTAAGTGATTTATGTTTAGTTTGGTTTGGCATTTCAAAATGAATAGACTGATGCCTGAACAAAGCTTCCCAATTGTGCAAATTTATTTTGAAATTCTGAAATTAAAAATTTTATATTTTTTTTAATTGTATTGATATTTACTTTATTCGCAATAATAAATAATTTATTCTGGCAGTATAATTATACTCTCCATCACCATAAGAGATTGTCATTCCGTGTATAATTCTAAGAAATGTTCATCTGAGAGCCAACAAAGTACATATATATATTCTTGATTCTTATGGAAATCTTAGTCAATTGAGCTATGTCCGTCTGTCTGTCTGTCTATTAGTCTCTGTAAAACACTTTCCCGTCCAAAACACACAACGAAAATCACCATTTCTAAGCAGTTTGGTATTAAAAATCGCTTAAGTAGAACCAGAGTTATGAACCAAAATGTGAGACAACCGCCATAAAAATTTGATATTTTTAAAAATTGTTCTTGCAAATTTTTTTTAATATATTGCAGATATTGCCTTGAAATTTTGTACATGTTATTTTTATGATAATAGGAGAAAGCATGTGAAAAATAGCAAGAATCGATTCATGATTTCTAATAGCCCCCATACAAATATCTTTCCGAAATATGCCCCAACTATATTAATACGAAATTCGGCAAAAGTAAGTAATTAACTTTGGTCCATGTTTAATCATAGACCCCATATAAAGGTCATTTCCAAAATTCACTTTAAAAAATATAAAACTGGTAAAATAATTGCTACCAGGTTAAAATGTTACATAAATAAAATGTTGTATTAAATTTTATTGTGGTTGGCCCATTATTGGTCATAGCTCCCATATAAGCACCACTTCTGAAAAGGTAATTGTTCTTTATATATATCTCATAACTATTTGTAACAACTCCAAACTTTATATAGATCATTTAAATATACAAAAATCATTTTACAAAATTTTGTGAGTTTCAGTCCATATTTGACCGTATCCCCCGAAAATCAATTCAATACTTATAAATAGCGGTACCGATCAAAAATTTTACACGGATCATTTACATATATGCCAAAATCAAACTGCTTTATTTTCAGAATACAGGTCCAAATTTGATTATATCTCCCATATACGGTCCACTTCCGAAATTCACGTTGATACTAATATATATCTTAAATATACCGTTGTTATGTTGGATTTAATATGCATAAAATTCTCTGTTCCAAAATTTAAGAAGAACGGCTCATGATTTGTCATAGTTTCCATATAAGGACCATTTCCGAAAAACAAAAATGCCTTTTACTACGCCACCCATAAATCTCTTGTAAATAATGTCATTGAGATTAAAAATGTTCC
This sequence comes from Bellardia pandia, assembly GCA_916048285.2. NCBI lineage: Eukaryota > Metazoa > Arthropoda > Insecta > Diptera > Calliphoridae > Bellardia > Bellardia pandia. The sequence goes on along the minus strand of OU696531.1, from coordinate 90,318,190 downwards.
TTTAACTTTATAAATTACTAAATTACATTCAAGATTATTATGAACATCAGCTAAGCTCAGTAAATTATAGTAAGAATTACCAATTACTTCAATTGTAAATGGTCAAAATCAGATAAAATTTCAAAACATTTAAAATAAATTATCCCTCTAGTGCATATGACCGTCCACAGACGGGCATAGTTTAAAAGCCCATAACATTCAATTATAAAAGCTGATAGTTTGATTTTAAAAAAATATAATCTAGTTGCCTACTTTATTTCATTTTTTGTGTACACATCAACTCTGCATCTCATTGCGTTTGCAAAATTGTTTCAGTTGTGTGACAAATAACGGATAAAAGTTAAAAAAATATTTTTCTCAGAAGGTGATTTTTGTGTAAATATTTAAGCAGTGACTAATTGAAATATTCAATTGGAAATTTTTTTGGTAAGTAGTTTGAAGTTTTTTGAAGTGAAATAAAGTGTTAGACAATGCATTTTTATTTTTACAAGGCCTACCAACGCTTGACCACCCCAACCGTCTGTAGGCGGGTGTATGCAGTGCGTTAAAAAAAAATTATCAGTTATTTCAAATTGAATTATTGAAATGATGTGAATGTTATATATTTTTTTCAATATATGCAAGTATGACATAACAAAGATGGCAGACGACGAGTTTCCTGATTTTATGTACTTCTGCGAAGATAGCGATGAAGAAGTGGGAGGGGATGATTTTGATAGTGATGATAACGTCGATGATCCTGATTATGTGCTTCCAAATGAAAGTGACTTTTTAACTCAAGAAGCAGTATCGTGAAGAAGTGAGTTGTCCAAATATCGTTAAAGAATATAATCGACACATGGGCGGAGTCGATTTGATGGACAGTCTGATTGGCCGTTACAAAATTCGGATGAAGACAGGTAAATGGCCATATCGTCTATTTCACCATATGCTTGACTTGGCAATGGTAAATGCTTACGTTTTATACCACCGCATAAATAGCGAAAAACATCAGCGAATCGAACTTCCAAAGTTCCGTGAAGAAGTAGCAGAAAGTCTTTTGCTGATGTCATCAAAAAAGAAGGTTGGTCGACCATCTAATGATGCCGAACATTCTACAAAAACACCACAGAAATCTAAGATGTACTTGCCACCATCTAATGTTAGATATGATGGCCTCCACAACTGACCATCTTTTCAGGACAAAAGTAAGAAACGGCAATGTCGCACCAAGCCCTGTAAATCTGACACTCAAGTATATTGTGAAAAATGTGGAATACCGTTGTGTATGTCCATCAAAAAATCTTGCTTCAAGGACTTTCATATTTTATAAAAAACCAGTACTTCATCATACTTCTGTATAAATATAATTACATGTTTTAATTCTCTTTTAAAATCGTTTGATTTTCTTACATTTAATTTTTGTGAATAAATACAATCAAACATAACGCTTTTTTATTATCATAGATTTATGGAATTTTTTCAAAGCTTTCTGCATGAGACTGCCCACAGACGGGGTAACAATTTTTGGGGTTACAGGGCCCCACCCACTCTTGATAAAAAAAAATATCAATGGATTCGTGTTTTATGACCCAAATTTAGTTTAAAAAGTAATTTTAATTCCACAAATCGTTTCTATGCATTAGAGGGTTATGTTGGTTGTAGAATTGTTTTTTAAACAATATATAAAAAATAATAAAATTTACAATAAGACTGAATAGAATACGCAGAATAAGATATTCTAGTACTAAAACCAGTGTAGTTTTTGTATTTTTTATTATTATATTGCACTCTAACTTGTTTTAAAATGACTTCTTGCCAATGACCGCCATGGCTAGAGCGGACCTAGTCTAATCTGGGGCCCAATTTTCGATGACTTTTTCCAACATTTGTGACCGTATATCGGCAATAACGCGGCGAATGTTGTCCTAGTAGACTAGCGACTTCAAACATAAATCACTTGACAGCTTTTTAAGTGTTGCCAACTTAAAATTTATATACATCTAAAAAAAACACCCTATACAATATAAATCTTATATAAAACATGATAAACATTTTCTGGTTTTATTAGTAATTGTATTAAGCATGAATATATAAAGCATAATTTCCTTTCAACGGTTTCTAAAGCTTCAATTAGTGGGGACATTTTATCATCATCTAATCAGGAGAATTTGTAGATTTTGGAGTCTATAGAATCATTTTTGTGAAAAGCGATTTAATTTAAGATTGCTTAACACAGCAGTAGGCTAAAGTTAAATTTCACTGATTTCTGAAGATGTTTGGGATGTCTTGTTTGAAAATTTCTTTATTATTTCTTTTATCTTTTAATTTTTCTTAAAAAGAAAAACGCAGATGTTGATATCTCAAAAACCCTAGTGCTTTCATAACTGTTGCTTGCTTTCATGGATTAATATTTGTTTGCTTCAATCCCCCAAAGAGTTAAATAACCATTCCTTTGTATACTCGCCGTCTTCCGTTTGTTTTAAGTTTCTTAAACTAGCTGCAGTTTTATTTGTATGATTTTCTCTTTTGCAGACCAATTCAAAGTCATGATCATTTAACATTACTCTATATAAAATGTTTCTTGAGAAATTCTTGTTTACTCGTTTTTTTTTTTTTTTGTTTTTGATTCTGCCACATGCAACATTTATCTTTTTTGCGCAAAGTATGATTATTATATCCATCACTTGGCGTTTGTTCTTGTTGGCTCTTTGAGGATATTTTAAAATAAGTTTTTTTTTGTTTCTTTTTAGAGTTTGACAAGAAACTTCAGTTTGAATGAAGCAACAATAAAAAAAACGACATTCATTACAATCATCAAATGTGGATTATTTCATTTTTGTTTTTATAGATTTTTTTTTATTTGCTGCTGCTAAAGATTCCACAATATTCTTGTGAATGTTTTGCAACATTTACTGCTCTTTTAGTGAAGAGTGCTGTGCAAGAGTGGTGTGAGTGTGTTATGAAATTTACACTCAGACAAATAAACTGACAGTTTCTTAAGGTACGGTCACATTTGTCAAATATTTGCAGAAAAAAACGAAACCACTAAATTTATTAAAAAAAAAGAAGTTATTTAGGCCAAAGCACAACAAATATTTATTTTTAATTTATATGATGCTGTTTGATCTTGCTTAACTTGCAACCAATGTAAAACAAATTTGTGCTAAAACTAGTATAAATATTTGCCAAATGTGACCGTACCTTTATTTTTCTATATGTGTAAAACCAAGCAAGTCCAAATGATTGCCATACACATTTCTTGAATCCATATAAAAGGAACATGCAGTTAAAGTTCAAATTTCTCGTTACTATTTCAGCTTTGGAAAAGCTTGTTGCTTCTTTGAGTTTTTATATTAAAATGCTGGAAATACAGAACTATTTGGATATATATGAACAATTTTAACAAATTTCCATCTTCAACATATTTTCTCTGAGTGTAGTCCCCAGCAGTTTTACCAGTAGTTTTTAGTAGCAGTTGCAGTAATTGTAGCAATAGCAGTCATCTCAGTAATAATAGTTTTAGTATAGATTTCCTCATCATTGGATTTCATGTTTGTAGTTTGCAAAAAAAAACCAAAAAAAAAAAAAAACCGACAACAACAACTACTATGGCTATATTTACATTTAGAGAGTTAGAGTATGAAACAGGAAAAAAGACAATCTTCTGTGTCTATGATTGTTGGATTAAAAGTGCTTAAAGTCATTAATGGTTTCCGTTCTATACTGTTCATTTCAGTTCAGTTCTGTTCAGTTTAGCTCAATTCTACTCATACGACTGTGCACTGGTCATTTACAGTTCTTAATGTTTAGAATGTCTCTTTTTTTATACAAAGTTATTTTTTTCCCCCAAACCATTTAACTAGAAGAGTTGCTGGTTTTTATACACAAATACAGATTTAGAAAGCAATTATATATGTACATACATTTGTATATATTTACTTATACAGCTGAACGTTAATGTATATAATGTAATTTTATTACACTTGAACTTTAGTTTTTATGTTGTGGAGGTAAATCTTATTTTAAAAGGTCTTCATATATTTTAATGTGAACACAAAGTTAAGTCTTTAAAATGACTCACTTTTCACTAAAAATATTGGTGATATATTAAGTTTGTCATTATGTTTGTAACACAACTAGAGTTTTTTTACCGCAGTTTTTCGCTTCCCGGGAAAGCGGGATTTTTTTTTAATTTCCCGGGATCCCGCTCCATAGAAAAAATAAAACGTAAATTTGTCTTTATTTATGAAAAAGCTTTTATTAAACATTAGTTTTAATTGAAAGAGGAACTTGAATTACGAACATTACGCTTTTAAATGTAAATTTCTTATTATTATGCTCTAGATAGTAAAAAATAGTAAAAACAATAAATTCAGGTACTCAAGCTATGAGATCAAAAAACTTAAAATTTAATTCATAAAATATATAATATATTTCAAATAACTATACTAAAATTTTACCGGCTTAGGAAATAACTCTTTAACACACTTAAAGCGTTTATTGATTCGTCAGAAATTCTATTTTTGATTTTATTTACAAATTGCCCGATTTACTGAAAAAACTCGTTCACTTTCTACCGATGTTGGACGAATAGCTAAAAGTGCATTAAACAAGTATTCAATATTTTGAGTTCTTTGACCGCTTCCTTTAACAAATTTAAACTCCTTTTCTAAGTATAAGGAGCGAGTTGCCAGTTTTTGTATTTCGCGGGATCCCGCAAAAAATCCCGGAAAACGGGAAATCATAACAATTGAAATTCCCGGGACGGGAAATCCCGAGAAAAAACCCTAAACACAACGACATAATTGTCATAGAATATGTATGTACATATATGTATATTCTGTGTCATTAAGAAATTCTAAGACTATGTACCAATGTCCGTCCGTCTGTTGTATACAATATGCAGCTTCGAAGGAAAGACCTAGGTCATTGAAACTTTGCACAAATATTCGTTGTTAACCAGGGCTTTTACAAAGATAAGATCAAAGTAACCGAGACAACTAATTAGAAACGTGCGGTTATTATTAAAAACATATTTTAAGTTAAGTGGTTTTTTCATAAAAATTTGATTGATTTTCGGTAAATATTATTGTTAATTTATTGTATGTATAAGGAATTTAAGACTAATAATGGGAATAGATAAAGCTGTACTCCTGCTCCATTTTTGAGCTTCATAAAACAGGATATTTTATAAGGATATAGGAGAAAACTTGAATTGGCCAAACAAATATTTTTTAATGTTTTACAACATATAAAGACAGATGACACTGTAGCCATATATATCCCCCCGGGCTGTAATATGTCCTGGTGTAAGTCAATCACCTTGGCGCTGTTTCAAACTTAGAAAGAGATATGGCGACTGGTACCATGAGCTAGCACGGATACGAAACTGAATAGGGTCTCATTGATTTACACCCAGTGAAACTTAAAGCTGACTAGAGTCTCTATCTAGTACTGCGGTATCCGTTAAAAGTTCGAGGACTTGTCCTTAATTTAAGTATTGGGGTGCAGATCCCCTAACTGATAATTGATTGAGATCCCTTCGGGGTTCATGTACTGGCTCTGTTTGATACTCAAAGCGGGGAGAATGGCAGTTAGTTAAAAGGCTAATGTTTGTTTGAGCAACAAACTTTGGTCCACCAAATTGTTCTAGGTGCTGTTGCTGAACAACAACAGAGCCATCGCTGTCTTGAATAAATATTTGTCATGCGTGACCTCACCTGTTCTCTACTACATTAGTTAACTTACCTTAAATTGTTAAAGCACCAAATCAAAGCGTAGCTGTAAGTAAACAAAAGTGTAAATGCTTATTAATAAAATGCTCTGACAAATTTGGGAAATTTCAACTAAAAATGTAAATTCATTTAATCAAAACCTTATTAAAATAGAATATGAATAGACTATCACCATTTTGGAAAATAATTTGCGGCAGATTATTTTTATATACACACAATTAGTAAATAAAAACCTATTTGAAAACTAAAGCAATCGTTGTTTGTTTTGCCACACTGTAATTTTTTTAAATTTTTTTTACGTCATAACATTTATTTGATAAAATATCTCTTTTAATCACAGAAAATAAATATATAGAGATAAGTCTCTAAATAGTTTTAAAAGTTTTCTCTGAGATATATATATATGCATAAACTCTTAAAATAAAATCAAAAAATTAAACCTCTTAAATGAAAATTTTAACAACAAATTATGTTATTATGTCAGTTTTAATGTAATAACAGTAGGCAACATTGAAATAGACAAAGTGTATGATTACTTTTACAAAGTTATTGATTTAATTTTGATCATCATAGAGACGACCTTTGCTTTTCCACCTTCTGATTTTGATTTTATTCGAGTTCACTTCACTTTAATCGCATTATAAAAAAATTAAGTATAGAAAATAAAAAAATTATAAAAAAGTAATGTAAAATTATACCAAATAACATAAATTATTAAAAGATACATGTGCATATAAATAAAATTTATTCCTATTGAATTGAGTATTGAATTAAATTTTAAATCAGTAAAAGTACATAAACTAGCTTCAAGAGAAGTGTAAAATTCTAATATACTCGTACTCGTATATATTTACCTATTTTACCCTTTTATCAATAAGAAATTTTAAAAATATTTAATATAAATTGATTCCAATTAAGAAACAAATGTTTTATAGGGTTTCAATATACGTATGTATATATTATAATATATATACCACATCTCAAAGCTGTGTGCTATACCTTGTATAACCACGAATTAGGAACCATCTTTTTAAATATGTATTTTATTATTGCTAAATTAGTCGTGGTCAAATAATTGCAACATATTATTATCAGTTCGAAAATGCCGTATAATATAAATATATTTAGTTGGAATTTAAAATAAATAAATAAATTATTTAATCTATCGATGAATACAGAACAGGTTTAAGATGTACCTAAAGTAATAGACTGCAGTGTAAGCAATACAGAATAGTAGAAGTGCTGCTAAAATCCAAATCGAGTTAAATATGACGTCATTAGCAGAGATAAGAATTGATGAGTATCAATTTATAGTTATAGTTGATATATATAAAGCTTTTATTATAATCTATTTGTGCACAGTGAAGTAATTGGTTTTGAATTCACAATAAATATGTTTTTATTGTCAATATGCACAAATAGATTAACCTCCTTATTCAAAAACGATTATTAAATTTAACAAACGTTTATTAAGCAAACTTTCATATGCAAATCTGTCATAATAAACGTTTGTTAAATTTAATAATCGTTTTTGAATAAGGGGATAAATAAATACTTTTTATTTCAATTTAACACAGCAATTATATGTATATGATATTTATACCCTACACCAGGGTATATTGGATTTATACTGATGTTTGTAACGCCTAGAAATATTGGTCCAACACCCACCTTAAAGTATACCGATCTGCTCAGAATCACTTCCTTAGTCGATTTAACCATGTCCGTCCGCCCGTCTGACTTGCTATCCATGTAAAGCTTGTGCGCAAAGTACAGGTCGCAATTTTGAAGATATTTCAATAAAATTTGGTACGTGAAATTTTTTTCGGCCCAAGGACGGACGGGATTGAAACTGGTATAAATCAATCCATTATATCCCCTGGCCCCCATACAAATGTCCTCTGAAATTGGGATTTACTGATCATAAATGTATGAATTATGCAGCTATCTAAACAAATTTCGTTACAAATGGGTAATAATTGAAGCTAAATCACATTTATTAATTTTGTGAAGATCGGTTCATAAGTGATCATAGTTTCCATATAAGGACCACTTCCGAAAATCACTTTACAGAGCATAACTCTCTTAAAAATGTCATTATCCAAATAATATTGAACACAAATATGTTTCGTATGTATACAAATAATACGGTACAATTTTATTATGATCGGTCCATAATTAGTCGTAGCTCCCATATAAGGCCCACTTGCGAAAATCACTTTAACGACAAAAAATCTCTTAAAAATGTTGGTATCCAAATAAAATTCAACAAAAATAAGTTTCATATATACATAAATGATGACACCTAATTTTATAGTGGTCGATCCATAACTAGTCAAAACTCCCATATAGGATTCTCTTCGTAATTTACTTTAACCTCCATAAATCTTTAAAAAGTATTTATATTGAGATAAAGTATAACATACATAATATTTGTATACGCAGAAGTCATAGCGCTAAGTTTTATGATGATCCATAATAGGTTATATTGCCCATAATAGGTTATATAGCGCTCATTTCTAAAAACTGTTTTGTGTAGGGTATTATATGGTCGGGAATGACAGACTATACTTTCACTTGTTTTATTTTGTAATTGAATTTTAAGAATTAAATATATATTTTATTATTTAAAACTGGTAGAATGATAACTAAATTATAACTTAATTATAATATTGTGCAACATGTTATTTATTATATAAAATTTAGTGTTGCAAGATACTATATAATTGTATATTATTATATTATTTTGGTTTTTCTTAATAATGAATTCTAAATTATAGCGTTCCCAGTGATTTGAATTTAAAACATCTGCGGCAAAATTGGATGCTTTAAAATAATTTCAAGGAAAGTATGCAATAATAACAAGGAGTGAGTAATAATATACAATTTCGTATTAATTTCTAGTTATATAAAAAAATGTCTTGAAACTTATATTATCGTTTATTGGATTTATAATTTATATCTATGAATACATGTGTAATAAATTTATAGTTAATGATGTTGAAATTTGAGTTGAAATATTATTGGGAATGTTAACGCTTTGGCAAAGGTGTAAAAGTTAGATAATATAAAAGGGAAGATATATAAATAATGACACTGAATACTATTATATCTTGAAAGAGAAAGAGTGTGATTAATTTTTAAATAAAGTGTTCATATTGATAAAAACACCAAGCAATGTGTACAATAGCTAATAGTAATTTTTAATCTTTTTTGTTTCTAATATAAGTCTTGGAAAAAAATCTTTTATTAATCTGCTGTGTTGTAAAATTCATTTAATATGGTCAAGAACCTCCACCAATCCGACGAGCGTAGCCTTTTTCAAGCACCATTACTAATGCAAAAGAATTAGCTTTGTTTTCTTTCGAATCAGAAACAATTTTTTTTTCAGCATTTGATAATAACATTCTTTTGATTACCTGCATTTATTTAGGCATTTGCACACTGACTTTCATATGAAAATGGGTTAAATTTTGCGGCATTCACTTTTGTTTATTGAACTGATGATCTAGATTTATATATTTTGCTTGTGTACAACTTTTTATTTCGTTTGTTGTCAATTGAGAATTGAAATAACAACAACTACAACAATCATAAAGACATTTATTAATTCATTTATGACAAGACTATAACGACAGCTTAATCATAAAACTAAAGTGTATGAAGATTTTTTACATTTATTTATTTCATTATATTTAACATTTTGGTTTATTGTTTTCAGAAAACAAATCAAAAAATACAGAACAGAGATTGTATCTGCACAACAAAAACTTTTTTTCATATACACAATTACCACAAATTCGAGGTATAATACCTCAGAGTGCATTGTTCTTAATATTTGTATACTTACATATATTATTTATAAAGTAAATTACAAAATAATATTTGCTTTCGTTGGGAATATATTGTGTTTATATTTAAAATAATGATTACTAGGTATTAAAATCAATGATGTATACCTAGTGAATGATTTAAATTAAACTTAAATAATGGAGGTTTTTTTTTGTTAATATTATTAACATATAATAATGAAGGCATTTAAGTGAATTTATTGTTTTGGTAAATTAAATAAAAACCATAAATATATAAATGAGAAATTTATGAACTTATAATAAAGCCTCATATGGCCGAATTCTCAGTCATTAGTTAACCATTGGTAAACTAATATACTAACTGTTCTTTAACTAATACTTCTTATTCTTATGGCAAACTAAGCATTGCGAATAAAGAATCATTAGTTAAGCCTTTGTCATTAGCTAACTAAAGACTGTGAATTCGGCCATTAATATCTTAAATATATTTAGTAAAACTGCTGGTGCAGTTTGAGTTGATGTTTTCAAACTTTTAACACTTTAATTAGTTCTGATGGAATACATATTATAAGCTCGTTTATTATTTGAAACTAAAGGGTGATTCAAGTAGAGTTACTTTTTTCAATAGCCTTTTTTTTAAAGATCAAATGTTAGTCGTGTCATGCTGTCATGTTACTTTTGTTTAGTATTGCTTGGCATTTCATAATGAAAAGACTTACGCCTGAACAACGTTTACAAATCGTTCAACCTTATTACGAAAATTCACGTTGTTGGAGGAATGTGTTTCGTGCTCAACTTATGGTCAACATAATCGGCCTACTGAGTGTACTATTTTCGTGTACACTCACAGCTACGGCCGCTATATTTTCTTCACAGCGCACAGTGGATCCGCTTGTATGGAGCAGCGGCCAAAAATTCTTTGAGTGGGAATATCGTAATGAAATTTTCATGAAATTTTTTTTAAATTATTTCCAATATATGACAAAATTTTTAGCCAGGTCGGATAACTATATTATATAGCCCCCATAGGGACGATCAGATTTAAAATATTATTTTTTTGCCAATCTCTGCCAAATTCACACAGTATGCATATAATGCCATATTCGATACCCAAACCAAATTTCATTCAGATCGGACTACTATGTCATATAGCTGTCATAGGTCATGTCTCCATACGAGTTGATCTACTGTACATAGCGTCAAATAAAATGTAAGCCCCTCTTAACAAAACATTTTATTTTATATTAAAAGAGGAAATAAATTTTAGAACAAAATATGTATGTATTTTCATGAATTAAAAAAAAATATAACAAAATGTAAATTAGAAAAAAGCAGTAAATTAAAAACTAAGTTGAGAATAAAAAAAATTAAAAAGAATCATCTAATAAATCAAAAACAGATTTTAATATAGTTGATTTTGGTTTTTTAGGTAGTTGTCTTTGTCCTGTAATAAATGGATCTGATCTTAAAATTAAATTGTTAATAACATCTGTATTTGAAAGTGTGCGTGAAATTTTCCGACTGTGTTGAAGTCTACATTTTTTCATTTCCTTATTATTGGACTCGGCAGCAGGATAAATTCACAAAATAGTTTTTAATTATTTACAAAAATAAAATAAACACCTTTAACTTCAAAATCCATTGATAAATTATGTAATTTTGTTCACAACAAGAATATGCGATCCACTTGAAACTGACTTTCGCTTCGAATGTTTTTGCAATTGCTAAGCTTTGCGTTACAACTGAACACGTGTTCGTGCGTTTCGTTCTATTTTTAGGAAGTACCGTTATGTTTCCAGTAAAAACCGGTTTGCCATTGCGAAGATTGAACATTTTAGAGACAATTTGCTTACAAATTTTTTTTATACGTTGTGACAATATTTTTTGATTTTTGGCCTTTGGCGGAACCACTGTGCAGCGTGAAGAATATTATCCAATAATGAATGATTTTTCTACTAATTTTAACTTTGATAACCCATAAGTAGGCCCCTACAAAGCGTAGCACTCTTTCCAAACGCTCATTTCATAGGCTGAACAGTTATCTATCATATGCTGTTTAAACTATTCAATTATCTTATTCGGTTCAAAAGATATGATTTTTGCAAAGAAAAAACGCAAATGGTTCAATGTGCGCCATACAATTTCTGCAACCATGTCTTTTTAAGCTTTTTTACCTCTAGAAGCCAAACGGGCACGTACGGGCAGATAAAACCTTTTCTATTAAGTAAAGAAACAATCAAAGAACAGGTTTTGCAAATATGACAAATATACAAAAAAATATACATTTTTTTTATTTTCCGTCAAAGTTTAAAAATAGTGAAAAACGGATAGTTTTTAAATAGTGATTTACCAGGAGAAACACAAAGCAAACAGGTAATTTTTTTTATCATTATACGTTTAATAAATACATCAATCAGTACAAAGAAAAAATATGGCGATTCGTTACCTATTTTTCGTGATATTACACCTGAAATCGCAACAAATTTACTAAAAATTGTGTGTTTTTTTGAAAATCGAAAGTCAGTCAACTTTGAACGGTTATATCTTCTAAACTAAAAATGTGATATTATTAAGAGTGGCATAATTGAAATCGTTGAAAAGTTTCCTATAACATTGGTTTATTCAAAACTTTGTCGGCGCTCATGAAAATTTTGATTTTTGCAACCTCGTTTGCTCTACGGGCGCCACTGTGCGACGTTGCAACGGCCAACATTTGATAGGCATAACCTTCAAAAATTGCCCGTGTTTCTATGTTTTTTTTTTCTAAAAAAGAAAAAAGAACCTCGAAATGGATCACGCTACATTTAAATGATTTATTTATGTATTTAAAATATTTAAAATTCGTTTTACACAAAAGAAGTTATTTTTAAAACGTCTCTAGAGATTTAAAACATCTGCTGAAATTCCCATTTCATTTAATTTTATTTAAATTTAATAGATTTATTTTTTAATTTGTTTTTTATTACGTTTTCTTCCAATTATTCATTTCGTTAACAGTTCAGGCCATGTGTTGGCCAAATTCTATTGAATTTCGGGTTTATTCACACTCAGTCAAACTCTCTCCCTCTCTCTTTTCAATTGAAAATCAAAGTATAAACAATTTTTTTTTGCTAAAACATTATTAGTAAATTTCCAGTTACTTCCCATGGCCTCTTGCATATATTTTTGTTATGGTTTTGTTGTTGTTCCTATTGGTGTTTTGTTATGCCTTTGGCAAGCAACAAATTCTACAAATTCTATAAAAAAAATTATATTTTAATTTGATTTTCTATGGCTGATAAGAGCCAACAACAACTTTACAAAATCTATGACCAATGTACAACAACAAACATATAACAAATAATAAAATATATAGAAAAAATATCGAACGAACATGAACTACTTCTACATTCACAAACCTCCATAAAATATATCAGTATAAGCGAAAAAAAAATTGTTTTAAAAAAAGTTTAAAGGCGTGAACCCATTGAAATTCAGCCACTCAACAAGTTTTCATCTTTAGCGATTCTTTACAGTTTTCCATTTAAAATATATATATTTGTATGTATAAAAGAAAAAACAGCCAACGAATTTAGCTCCAATTCATACAACAGGTATTTCAGTTCACTACTTTTTTCATTTTCATGTTGATTTTTTGTATTTAAATGTGGCTGATTTTGTGGTTTAATGCTAATGTTATGGTTTGTTTTTCAAACCTCTCCAGCTTTTTTTTTTTTTTTTGGTTTTTTGTTAAAGTGCTCTCAACCAGAAATTGTTATTTCTCGTTATCGCTTCAAATAAAACAAAAATTGTATTAAACAGTTTACAAAATTATAGAAATTAAATTTACACAAATAAACAAAATATTGAATTAGAGCAAAAAATTGAGAATGGAGTAGAAAAAATTAAATTGAAATTATAGTAGAAGTTTAACCCTCCATTGGGTGAGTCATCTATTGCTCTTATACGGAGTACAAAGTCCACAGGGACCTATTTCTATTTGTATAGAATTTTTTATGAAAACGCCATTTTTTCTTTTTATTATTTACTAATTATACATGTATGTATAAAGAATGTAAATTAAATTTTTACTTAATTATTTAATTTAATTTGTATGTAAAAAAGTAACAAAAAGTAAACACAATTCAAAGAACACGTTTGTGATGTCTTCAAACTAAAATATAAGTCAAAAGAAAGTTAATGATTTCTTGAAATTTCAGTACATGGTCTTAGCGGCCCCTTTGACACGTTCCCGTACTAAACACCTTTAAATCTCCGCACAAATTAAACTATTGGTCGGATCGCCTTGACATTTTTTATACGATTCTTCCCATGGACCATCAAGTGAGTGATTGCAGTTTGAATTTGAAAAAAGGTCACCCTTGTTCCTTAAAGAAATATTTTACATTTAACACAACTTTTTGTTTGTCATAGTCTAGTCCAGGAGTGCCCAAAAGTTGCTTATGTAAGAGCAACCACCAATACATTTAAATAAAAACTAATTTTTATTCAGTATTTTTTGTTGTAAAAGCCAATACATATAAAGAAACAACACACTTTTTCAAACGGTATCATACGTTAAACAAAAACAAAATCTATATTGACGATCGCAGTCACTAATGTTTACCAGTAGAGCATACGAAAGTGTTGTTGCTTTGCGCTTGCGTGTATAGAGTGAAGTACGACAAAAAAAACAAATATGGCAAAGTTGTTTGTGTATTTCGTATTACTAGTGCTGAGTGCTGTAATGAGTATACAAAACACACATCCTATAGCTAAGAGTTTTTACAAATACAAAAGGGCACCAAGAGTATAGGGCTTGGGCACTCCTGGTCTAGTCATAGTCTAGTCATAGTCTAGTCATAGTCTAGTCATAGTCTAATCATAGTCTAGTCATAGTCTAGTCATAGTCTAGTCGTAGTCTAATCATAGTCTAGTCATAGTCTAGTCATAGTCTAGTCTTAGTCTAGTCTTAGTCTAGTCATAGTCTAGTCATAGTCTAGTCATAGTCTAGTCATAGTCTAGTCATAGTCTAGTCATAGTCTAGTCATAGTCTAGTCATAGTCTAGTCATAGTCTAGTCATAGTCTAGTCATAGTCTAGTCATAGTCTAGTCATAGTCTAGTCATAGTCTAGTCATAGTCTAGTCATAGTCTAGTCATAGTCTAGTCATAGTCTAGTCATAGTCTAGTCATAGTCTAGTCATAGTCTAGTCATAGTCTAGTCATAGTCTAGTCATAGTCTAGTCATAGTCTAGTCATAGTCTAGTCATAGTCTAGTCATAGTCTAGTCATAGTCTAGTCATAGTCTAGTCATAGTCTAGTTATAGTCTAGTCATAGTCTAGTCATAGTCTAGTCATAGTCTAGTCATAGTCTAGTCATAGTCTAGTCATAGTCTAGTCATAGTCTAGTCATAGTCTAGTCATAGTCTAGTCATAGTCTAGTCATAGTCTAGTCATAGTCTAGTCATAGTCTAGTCATAGTCTAGTCATAGTCTAGTCATAGTCTAGTCATAGTCTAGTCATAGTCTAGTCATAGTCTAGTCATAGTCTAGTCATAGTCTAGTCATAGTCTAGTCATAGTCTAGTTATAGTCTAGTCATAGTCTAGTCATAGTCTAGTCATAGTCTAGTCATAGTCTAGTCATAGTCTAGTCATAGTCTAGTCATATTCTAGTCATAGTCTAGTCATAGTCTAGTCATAGTCTAGTCATAGTCTAGTCATAGTCTAGTCATAGTCTAGTCATAGTCTAGTCATAGTCTAGTCATAGTCTAGTCATAGTCTAGTCATAGTCTAGTCATAGTCTAGTCATAGTCTAGTCATAGTCTAGTCATAGTCTAGTCATAGTCTAGTCACAGTCTAGTCATAGTCTAATATATTTAAATACATATATTTCTTCTAAAACCGTTTAATGTAGCAGAAGCAATTTATTGTTTTCTTTGCATTACTGATCTTTGACCTTGCAATTTCTGTAGTTCGAAATTACACAATTAAATAGTTTATTGACTTATTTGCACATAGACTTTATATGTCTCCTAAATTCCATACTATCTCTACTTGCAATCGCTAGCTCTAATTCTTTAATTGCAAATGCGGCCGCTTTAGAATTGCAATAATGAAACAAATAAAATTTTATTACAAGAAATACATTTACTTTTTGCCATAAAAATTTGCTGCAATATAATGTACAATGCAGCTTACAAAAATTCAACGTAATGGACAGCTGTTAAACATACACACATAAATTGTGCACAATTACAATGCAATGGGAAGAATGAGTGTCATTAATGCATTTAAATTCCACACACCCTCATCAATGTAAATGGTTTTATGTTTAATATTGTTTTTTTTGCTTTTTCTGTTAATTTTTCAAGATAAAGATTTTTTCTCTGTTTTTATTGTTTGATGTTTTGTTGTGTAGCAAATTTGCAACATTTATCAAGGGGTGTTTTGCAATGGTCATTGAGGCACACACGCTTTTTGGCAATTGTGCTGTTTCATTACACTTTTATTAGTGCCCTGTCACATTTACTTATTTCTTTATAAATGCAAGTGATGTAGAAATGAGAATGAACGAAAATAATGCTGTTTTTAATGATTCTTGTTTTTTTTTTGTTTGGCAAAAAATATTATAATGCATTGTGTACTTTGGTAATAATCGTAACAACAATAATAATGCATATTTTTATGTTTTTAATGTTAAGGGCAATTAAAATTATGCTTATAGCAAATGTATTTATTTGTTGTATAAAGTATTTCGAGAGTTCATACTTAACCTCTTTAGGTTACAATTGTTTTTCATTTGCATTTGTAGCAATTGTAACGATATGAATTTTACGGTAGTCACAGGCGGGGTGGGTTTTAAAAGTGAGAGTATTATTTGTAATAGTAGAACTGGAGAGTTTTGAAAGCTGTGCAATGGGTGAAAAGATTGAACCGCAATAAGATTGAACCGCAAGTTATTCTATAGTCTTATGGCTAAATTCACAGTCTTTAGTTAGCTAATGGTAAAGGCTTAACTAGTGATTCTTTATTCGCAATGCTTAGTTTGCCATAAGTAATAGTTAAACAATATTTACCCCCTTATTCATAAAACTTGTCAAAGGTTTATAACAGGCTTATAAAGCAAATTTTGTATGGATATTTGTTTTATAAGCTGGTTATAAACCCTCGATAAGTTTTTGTGAATTAGACTGTTAGTGTTTTAGTTTACCAATAGTTAACTAATGACCGAGAATTCTGCCATTAGTAGCCTTAGTTTTAATGCTTTAATCGTGACTCTTTATTTGGTATTGGTTTAGTTTAATCGTGGATTTTTATTTGGTTTTGGCTTAGTTTTAATCGTGGATATTTATATAGTATTAGTTTAGCTTTAAACGTGGATTTTTATATAATCTTGACTTAGCTTCAATCGTGGATCTTTATATAGTCTTAGTTAAGGTTCAATCGTGGATCTGTTTATAGTCTTATTTTAGATTTAATCCTGAATTTAGTGTTGGTTTAGTTTAATCGTGGATTTTTATTTGGTCTTGGTTTAGTTTTAATCGTAGATCTTTTTATAGCCTTAGTTTAGCTTTAATCGTGACTCTTTATTTAGTCTTGCTTTAGTTTAATCGTGGATTTTTATTTGATCTTGGTTTAGCTTTTATCTTGGATCTTTACGTAGTCTTGATTAAGTTTCAATCGTGAATTCTTATTTAGTCTTGGTTTAATTTCAATCGCACAACTTTTAATAGGCTAAGTTTAGTTTTAAACGTGGATTATTTTAAGAGTTTAGTTTTAATCTTTTTTTGTCTAAACGTTTAATGTTTAAGGGAAAATGTTTAATGACCAACTGTTTTCAACCTTATTTGAAACCTCCCAGACTCTTAACTAAAATGTCCAAATACACCATCAACTTAATGGCTTTGTATAAAGTGCAACATATAAACTACCTACGAAATAAAATAAATACATAAAATAAATTACGTACAATACAAAAAAAAAAAAAAAAAACCTATAAAACTTTGAAGTATCCAAAAAAGAAAGTTCAAAGTTTGTATGTTTTAAAAGCAAAAAACTAAGTAGAAATAAAATACACCTTAAACATCGTGACACATACGCCGGGCATGTGTCATCAGCAACTAAAAAACACTTTTGTTTGCTGGCGTTTTTAGTATTATTTTCACTCGAAATTTATTTATTTACATTTTTCTAGCCCCCCTAAAAAAAACTTTTACAATTTTCAAAGTGTCACACAGAAAATAGACAGCAGAAAGCTTAACAAAATTAAAAGCTTTAAATGAAAAAAATAGCGATAAAAACGAAAGTGATTGTAGCAGTGTTTAGGTGGAGATTCCCCACATAAAATAAACAAAATATTTTTAATAGTTTCGGTAGAAAAACTGTAACAAATGCCTGCTCCATGGCGGGCGCATAACATAACATGTGTTATAATTTATGGAATTAAAGTGCCACACACAACCAGCATTTTGTAGCGGTGGCATATATTGTATGATATTGCCTTGCCTTGCATTGTGATCGTTTCAAATGTATGCCACTGATCTTGAGATAATTATACTCTATATAGATGATTATAAACGACTTCATCGTGGTGTTGATTTTAATGGTGATCATGAGCATAGTGTGGCTGATCATGGTGATTATTAGAGATTTGTGTGTTTTATTTTATTTGTTTTTCTTTTTCTTTTGGTATATTAAATAACGAGGGGGATGGGGAAAGCTTTTTGAATTGAAATGAGATCTGTTAAATAATTTATGACTGCTTCATAATTTTCTATTTAAAACGAGTATCAGCTATGCATGTCTATATATTCACATTTTAGATTGAATGATTTTAAATGATTTTTGAAAAAACAAAAACAATTCAAACAATCAATTTTATAGCTTAATAATAAATTTTAATATTGTATACAAAATCAATAAAGCTGTTAAAAATTTAAATTTTAAGTTCATAAAATTTCAGTTGAAGCTTTTTTTTATTAAATTATAAAAATCTGTACAAAAAAATTCTAATGACTCTATTGTCTGCTGTAGATTTGATAAAAATGTAGTACACATACAAACGTGTACACATACAAGGTGGCGCAAAAGTAATCCTCCTATCAGAAAATGCTATAAATTTTGCGAGGCCCCTAATGTCAGTTCTGTCAGCAATATTCCGCGTTCTGGAGCAGTGTAGCGTAACATTGTTTATTACTACACAAATGTCAAAACAGAACTGACATTGGAGGCCTCGCAAAATTTATAGCATTTTCTGATAGAAGGATCACTTTTGCGCCACCTTGTAGTAGTCTGCCTGAGTTATAAGTGTAACACATTAGTTGTGAAAAACATTCATTTCTTTCCTCCATCTCAATTCGACAATAATTATTTAATTGTTGGGCCTACTACCACCATTTCCATACAATTTGTTGTTTATAGTAGAATAGAAAGTGTGAGTACAATTTACTATAATTGTATGTAAAAAAAACCACCCTCTGTTGTTCGGAAAACAATAGGAATTGTAACAATTATAAAAATACATTACAGAAATCAAAAAAAAAAGCAAGCTAAACTGTAATTAACTATTTAAGACGCTAGTATGGTAAGATTTGTACTTAAAACTATTATTACAATTTCACATTACGCCTATTACTGTTACAATATAATACTTGTTGTAAAACATTTTTGTTAAAAACAACACCAGAAACAACTTCCTAATGCATTACTTAGAACCAGTTTTGTATTAAAATCTGATATAAGAGTATTTTCATGAAAACTCATAAAAGACTTAAAATATTATTAATTAAGAATTTTCATTTTAAAAATATTTCAAAATAAATTAAGATTGTTCAATCTGGTCGTCCATTATCACGAGAAGCTGTTCAAGCAACCAACCTTCGACCACCTACTTTTAGTTTTAGTTCAAGTTCAAATATTTTAATAAAAACAAAAAGTCTCTTGAAAATCGTTAATTTCCTTGAACACACGAGAACATATCGGCGACTAAGCAACTTCAAAAGTTCATGACATTTGTAGCAAATTGATGAACAAGAAGTGGTGGAATATAGTTCGAACAGTACAATTCAACTACATGCGGAGCTTGACAACGGTGGACATTTTAGGTTTCTGGTTAAGCGAATGTCAGATTCTGTTGATTTACAGTGGCCATCAAGATACATATATCCCTTCAAACTTATTTATTTTCTACAAAATCCAGTGACAGTACATTTTTGATGCTTTGTCAGCTATGCATGTATTATTCTCCAAATCAGGTTAGTAAATACACCTAATTCTGTTTTTACACGGTAATTTGTTCCAAGAAACTTCGTATAAAAAAAGACATTGATCGTATGTAAAATAGGTGATTGGTTTCTTTTCTTTAAAACCTATTGAAATTAGTGAAAAACAAGGATTTTCAGGATTATAATATTAAATCACATATACAATGCGTTTTTAGACAAGAAAAAAGACACTAAAAGACTCTAAGCTTATTACAATTGCTATTAACAATTGCTGTGACCAGTAAATTTGCTTGTATCCACAAAAAGGGAATTCTATTAAATTTGTGATATGAACATACATATGTATTTCGCAAAAATTAAATTTAACAAAAAAATTTAAGTCCAAAAGATTTTGAATCGTGCTAAACGGAAAAAATCGTGTAAAAAATTTAAAATTTGTTTATTTACAAATCGTGTAAAGAAAGACCGTGTAGAAACAGAATTAGAACTGCAATTCATACCAAAGAAATCTCAAACTGAAGCCTCATATAGAAGACTCGGGCGATAAATTGCTGTGCAGACCCAGTGGCTCCAACTATTTCGAATGGTCATTTTGCAGGATATATAAATATGTTCGTATATTTCTTGATAGCATGCTAGTTTGAGGCTAAATTTGGTATCAGGAGTGAAGCCAAGAGAGATAACAAGCTGTTGATGAAATTAATTTAAAACCTGACAGCAGGGAAGTAATATTGATAACTGTATTGTTTGTAAGATTAGTCTCAGTGTTAATCAAATTAATAGGTCCGAAGTCAAATATTCTGTTTAACCCATTTTTTGCCACTGGTCGATTTTTCGACCACCTATTTTATTGTTGTTTATTGCCAAAGTTAACTATGATTTTTTAGATCGGTTTTCAAAAATATAAAATTTGTAATGGTGTTTAAAATATTTGCATTGAATTGGTTTTCTGAAGAATTTCCAAAACTTTTTGGTATAACAGCAAAAAAAAGCATATTTTTCACATTTTTTTCAAATTTAAAAATATATGAAAAATTCAAAAATTTTGTTTTTTATTTTTATTTTTTTTTAAAGCCTAAATAATATATTTTAAGAATCGAAGAAAACCAATTTGTGAGTTATAAGATTTCTCACTTTTAAATTCCCACAAACTTTAGTGGTCGAAAAAACGACCACTGGCCGTAAGTCATACAGTCGCATTCAGAAAACTTTTTAAATTTTAATGTTTTATTTTATACCTGACAATAGTTTTCTATGTGTCGCCCGGAAGTTTACGCTTACTAACTATTACATTGTGTTTTTTAATCAGGGGAATTCCCGAATATTTTGATTTTCTTTTGTTATTGAAATATTTTAGGTAACATATCAGTATGTACATGACAGTGAAAGTGAATAGTTTTTTTGTTGATCAGTATGCCGATTCATAAATCAGTAAAAATATCGGAAATTATTAGTATTTTAAACGAGCTAGATTCAGATGACGAACAAGATGCAGCTATTGCGGCAGCCAAATATGTGGATATAGTTTATATACCACCACCAAATATGGGCTCTATAACTGATGAAGTAGATTTGGACGACAATGAAATAAATCAAAATGACAAGAATGAGGACCCTGAAAGAAATTGCTGGTAGTGTAGAATTACAATATTCTGTAGAAACAGACAATGTACAGAATTTAAATGATAAGTACAGAAATGCAACTGAAGAGTCCTCAATATCGTTATTCTACAATAACGTTACGAAAAGGAAAGACCCAAAAAAAAAATCGGATTATGATACACCTAAATGGCGATAAGGACATTGGTATTGGGGCTCAAACTGTTCTGGATTTATTGGCTAACGTGTCAGACCCCGATTGCCATATAGTTTTTTTGACAATTTTTTTTCATCCTATCACCTTATTGAATGACCGAAAATTTTATGCTACCGTTATAATACGAGAAAACAGAATGTCAAAAATTCCGTTAAAAAATCTAAAAAAAGCAAGCGCGGAGAATTTGATCAGTTGCTCGATGATTAGCAAGAAATAATATTAGTGCGTTGGAACGACAATTCGGTTGTTAATGTTATCACGAATAATTCCACAGTTGAACGAATGGCAAATGCTAAACGGTATTGCCGAAAACAAAAGAAGATTATCAATATTCCACATCCAAAAGTAATCCAAGAGTATAACAACGGAATGGGAGGTGTTGACATCCATGACAATGCCGTGGCCAATTATCGCATCTGCATTAAGGGTAAGAAGTGGTGGTGGCCAATATGAACTAGTGCTTTAGGTAACGCAATGGTGAATGCATGGAAGATTCACTGTATATTGGCAAAGCTCCAAAAGGCAAAACCGCGTTCACAAATAGATGTTCGTTCCGAAGTAACAACACATTTGTTAAAATATGACATGGAGATCAACAGTGAGGATATTAATTCATTTCCAAATGATTCCAGGACCAACAAAAATGTACACTCAATTATTAGAAGTCCTGAAGATAAATATCGGCGCTGCAAATTGTGCAAAAAACATACAATTTTTACCTGCAAGAAGTATAATATATATTTATATACAAACTGTTTTGATGAGTACCATAAAGATTTATAAGAAAAACTTATGAAATAATTTTTTTATTTATTTAACATAATTAAAGCCTAAGGAAATATTTCTTTTTACAAAAAAATCATATTTTTTATTATAACTGCTTTTGGCCAGTGGTCGATTTTTCGACCAGTCCATATTTACAAAACTACATATCGGGAAGGAAAATTTTGTGAAAAATATCCTTAATTGGAGTATCTAAAGCAACCCTCTGCCAGGGTTTCAAAAAATTCCTGCGCTTTAGGGTAGCGGCCAATAATGGGTTAAGGTAAGGTCACATTTGGAAAATATTTACTCAATAAAACGTAAGCACTTGTTTTGGCACAAATTTGTTAGACGTTGTTTACTCTTACAAGAGTTTTGCAAGATTAAACAGCATCAAATAAATTGAAACTAAATAGTTGTTGTGCTTTGGCCAAATAAAAAAAAGTCTTTTTTTTTAAATAAACGAATTCAAATATATATGTGACCCGGCCTACGAAAAGGTGGCTTATGACTCAAAAAAAATATTCCATATTGTTAAGTCTAATTTACTTAAACAAGAATAGATTTGGTTAAAGAATGAGAAATAATTTGGAATTTATTTAAGAACAATTATTATTTTTATTTGAACTGTTAATTTTTCAATTTTTGATAATTTTTACTTGGGCTCGAGTTCATTAAATTTAATTTTCATTAAATTATTATTTTTACTGAAGGTAGGAATTGTTTTTACAACATGAAGTCTTATTAAAATTTATTGATAATATTTCTTGGCTGAGCTGGGGTTTGAGCCTGGGTTGAATTTACATGTTTCAAGAATCACCACATTCTTTCATCAGAATTATTTGAGTTCTAACCTCTGCACCACTGCGGTGCCTGCTAGCCAACAGGTGGTGGTTCGAAATTTGCTGTAATTATCATTTATCAATTTTATTTACATGTTGCTTCATTTTTTCCTTCAGTTTTTTCTGTATTCTTTCTGTCAAGACTTTGTCTTGAAACCGGAATATATTTGTTTATTATGTTTTTTGTCCACTATCGTCGACATTTTTCATGTGTACCACTTAAAGTACAAATGCAAACATTATAGCTTGTGTCCTAGCTATTTTTTTTAAGAATCTACCTTACCTTCTGTAAAAATAATAATTTAATGAAAATTAAATTTAATGAACTCGAGCCCAACTAAAAATTATCAAAAATTTGGTTTTTTTTGTATTTCCATTGAATAAAACGATTAACTGATTTGTAGAGAAAAATTATATTAGATTTTTAAATTTTTCTTCTACAAACCTATTTAAAAATTTGTAGAAAATCTAGTTTTATATCAAAAAAATAGTTAAATTCATTGTATAACTTTCCTCTTAAGATAATCTGTGTTAATTTCTTTATTTTGTTTTAACAAATCATATTTAATTTAGAGAAAGTTTTTAATCTCAGATGTTAATCTAAATATGTTAAAGATACAGGTATTAAAGAAAGCTGTTTTAAAAAAAAAAACTAAAACAACCAATAAGCTTGAATTACATGACAGCTAGCATGTTTTTAAATAAGAAAAATTTAAATATAAATCAATTTTTTCACTTTTCCAAAGATGTTCTGTTAATAAATTTTAATATTTATAATGGAAAATTTAAATATATTAGTTAGAAGCACAAAACACTTGCAGTATATATTTTTGTGGCACTTGCTTCTAATGTTTTTTTTTCTATTTATTAAACCCGCCTTTTGAACAACGAACGCTTTAAGCAAATAGACATTAAGATTAATAGTCTCAACGGGTTTTTAATGGCTACAATTTTATTCCGTTTTTGTCTTTGCACAAATAAATATTTTGTCTAACTTCATCTAACTCAAAAAATTGAGAGAAAAACACAAACACAAATCTACAGAACAGGTTAGATTTAGTTTTTATTTATTTCGACAAAATTTTTGTTTATTCTAAATCTACTTTAGTTAAATAAGCTTTGTTTCTGTTAATGTTGAAACGTAATAGCGGGTCATGATTTCATTTCTCACACTTTAGCACGGCTTAAACAAATGATCAGCGAAATAATTAATTTGGCATAAAAAAAAGGAAATATTATTTGGCAAACCTGTTAGAGATTAATATAATAAATTACTTAACAAAATGTGTGTATATTAGTAAAAAAACAACAGAATTATTTTTGTAAAAATATTAGCAACACAACTGGCTATAATTATCAGCAATTTATGGCAAACATTTAAGATAATTTACGTCAATTTTTTTATTTTTGTTTTGGATTTTTGTGCATGTCTGGCATTTGAAGCTTAGTTGCAAAACATGATAGAATATTTGTTATTTTTAATAAAAATTTTATTAAATTAGTTTTGAACATTTTTGATTTAAATGACATAATCTAAAATAATTTATACATAATAATACGAGTATTAAATTGCTTAATTGTGGCAGAAATAACATTGAATTGTTAAATATAACGACTGTGTGCGGTAAATGTAAATAATAATTGCTTGTAAAGGGTGTTCAAAAATCTGTTATAATTTTTATTTCCCGCCTTATGTGTATTAAAGTTTTAGCAAAGTAATTTTTTGTAGAGAAAAGTTCAGAGCAAATTTTTCTGCATGAGTTTAGATGAACTTTTTTTTTACCTAGACAGAAAAGTTGTCTGAGTTCAGAGAAACATTTTCTAGGACAGAAGTTCAGACGCTCTGCGCTCAGACATCTTTTTTAGTCCAAGTTCAGACTAGACTTTTTCTAAGAAAGAGAAGGTTTCTGAGTTCAGAGAAACTTTTGCTGAGACAGAAAAGTAGTTTGAATTCAAAGCAACTTTTTCTGACTGAATTCAGATTAACCTTTTCTAGAGAGAAACGTTGTTTGAGTTCAGAGCAACTTTTTCTGTCTGAGTTCAGATTAACTTTTTCTAGGACAGAATTATTTTTTCGAGACAGAAAAGTTGCCTGAGTTCAGAGCAACTTTTTTTTGAGACAGAAAAGTAGTTTGAATTCAAGGCATCTTTTTCTGACTGAGTTCAGATTAACCTTTTCTAGAGAGAAAAGTTGTTTGAGCTCACAGCAACTTTTTCTGTCTGAGTTCAGATTAAATTTTTCTGGACAGAAAAGTTGTCTGATTTCAGATTATCTTTCACTAGACAGAAAAGTTGTCTGTGTTCAGATTAACTTTTTCTAGGACAAAAAATATGTCTGAGTTCAGAATTAGTTTTTCTAAAGAGAAAACTCGGCTGTGTTCAGAGCAACTATTTCTGACTGCGTTCAGGTCAACTTTTTCAAGACTGAAAAGTCGTTTGAGTTCAGAGCAACTTTTTCTAAGACAGAAAAGTAGTCTGAGTTCAGATGAACTTTTTCTGACTGAGTTCAGATCAACTTTTTCTAGACAGAAAAGTCGTTTGAGTTCAGAGCAACTTTTTCTAAGACAGAAAAGTAGTCTGAGTTCAGATGAACTTTTTCTGACTGAGTTCAGATCAACTTTTTCTAGACAGAAAAGTTGTCTGACTTCAGATTAACTTTCACTAGACAGAAAAGTTGTCTGAGTTCAGAGCAACTTTTTCTGATTGCGTTCAGATCAACTCTTTCAAGACTGAAAAGTTGTCTGTGTTCAAAGCAACTTTTTCTATAGAATATTTGATTACCTTATGCAAACTTTTGAGTTTTATTGAATTTCCTTAAATTTTATTAAACATTTGCTAAAAATTTGTGTATTTTCTTTTATTTATTTTGAAAATTTCCATTTCGCAGACACTTTTTAACAGCACTCTGGTAAAAATGTTGTTAAAATGTATATATATTTTTGTTCCATTGTTTATTTGCACAATAAAGCATTGTTTTTTGAAGACAAAAACAACACACTTGCAAATTTCTCACGTTTTACATACCAAAATATTGGCGAAAAAAAATTAAGATAGAAAAAAAAAACTGCATGAATACATTGTATTTCAACATCAAGGTGTTTGTTTAGTGTTGTCTATCTGTTTGTGTAAATGTCTGTCGGACGGTGTTTCCATTTGCCTGGTTAGTTGTTTGGTTGAGTGAGTGAGTGAGTGAGTGGCATGCACCAAAGACAAGCATTCTACAATATAGCATTTGTATGGAATGTATATTAAACATATACTCGACAACAAAACAACAAACAGAAAACATACATAAACAAAAGTGTACTTTACATCTACACTACCATTAACAATACGAGTATTTGCTTTTTTGTTGTTAAGCCTTCATATATGTATTTCAGGCAACCACTATATACAAACATCAACCATTCCAGCTATTCATCCATTCATTTCTACCAACCATCGCCATCATCCTCACCATTTAAACATGCATTTTCTTTATTGTTTACTACTGCTATAAAAGCATATAAAAGGATATAGAATGTTTGTTGCAAAGCCATTATACCATCCAAACAAATACAACAGCAACTACATACGCACACTGTCTCTCTCTCTCTCTCTAAAAAAAACAATGGTTTTTGTTAAAGTATTTACAAGTGTAAGTATTAAAAATATGTTTATGTTTGTTTTATTATGAATTTTTTTTTTCGGTTTTAACAAAGTATCACTTCACTCTGCCACACAAAAAGAAAAATAACTACAACAATAACATAACATGCATTTCTATTCTTTTTTTTTGTTTGTTTGTTTTTTTTTTGGGTATATGTAATATTATTTGTTATTTTTAGTGGCAGGCAGCTGTAAGTATTTGTTAGTGTTTGTGGCATGTGCCAGAATTACTGTGGCAAACTATTTTGTTGTATAAAAGTTTAGCAACATGGGCTTATGTTTGCTATTATGGCTTTCGCATCTTTTTATGGCCAGTAGTTAAAACAACAATAATAGCGTCAAGGAGAAAGCTTTTACTTGCAGCAAATAGTTGTGGTAAAAACTAACAACAAAAAAAAACTTAAAATAAGCGCAACAGTTAATAGTTTTAGATAAATCCTTATATCTTTCAATTTCATTAATACATTCATTATATTCTGTACATAATGTAGACAATTGAATAATAATGGAATTTGTTTAATAGTTTTGTGTACCTTCAACAATGTTTACATTTTTATCTATATTTGCCAATGCTTTACATTTTTTACCTCATGCAAATACTAATATATTTTTATTGCTTTTTATATCTAGCTAAAAACATTTTAAATGAAATAAATTTTTTTTTTAAAATGTTTGCATTGCTTACAGTATGTAAACAATGTAATATTTTGTAAAATGTTTCAAAAAATTCATATTTTGAACTAAATACTTTTTTCATATTTTACATAATTTACTACATGAGTTAACCATTGACAAATAATGACTACTGCCAAATCATAATGATTGCTACAATCATTAGTTAACTGTATTAAACTATATTTACACATTTTACATACATTTAGTAATTATTTACCTTTTTACATAAGCTAAACAATCAATTTTCATTAATTTTTTCCAACTTTTCTGTCTAGCAAAAGTTGCTTTGAACTCAGATAACTTTTCTGTCTAGAAAAAAATGATCTGAACTCAAACTAGAAGAAGTTGCTCTGAACTCAAGCAAATTTTCTGTCTTAAAAAGGTTGCTCTGAACTCACATAACTTTTCTGTCTAGAAAAATTAATTCTGCCCTAGAAAAAGTTAACCTGAACTCAGACAGAAAAAGTTGCTCTGAACTCAGACAACTTTTCTGTCTAGGAAAAGTTGCTCTGAACTCAAACAACTTTTCTATCTAGAAAGAGTTAATCTGAACTCAGACAACTTTTCTGTCTTGTAAATGTTGCTTTAAACTAAGGCAACTTTTATGTCTGGAAAAAGTTGCTCTGAATGAATTTTCTGTCTTGAAAAAGTTGCTCTGATCTCAGACAACTTTTCTCTTGCTCCGACCTCAGGCAACTTTTCTATCTAGCGAAGGTTGCTCTGAACTCAGACAACTTTTCTGTCTTGAAAAAGTTGCTCTGATCTCAGACAACTTTTCTGTCTAGCAAAAGTTGCTCTGATCTCAGACAACTTTTCTGTCTAGTAAAAGTTGCTTTAAACTAAGACAACTTTTCTGTCTAGCAAAAGTTACTCTGACCTCAGACAACTTTTCTGTCTAGAAAAACTTGCTCTGAAATCAGACAACTTTTCTGTGTAGAAAAATATTTGTTCTCTCATTTAACCATTAAAAGCTTTGTGTTCTTCCTATAGCGCTTTGCTTGTTCGTTTCTGCCTTACCGGTGCAGCAAAAGTAGGAGCACAAAAACTATTATTGGTCACACCATCCTATATATAGATATGTATGCAAATAATATGTGTTAAACAATTTGGTGTAAATTTTCAACAATTTACTTTTATCCGTTTCTCCGGTTTCTGTTTCGCTTGCGATATTGTGTTTTCAACATATGTACTACCAACATTTAAGTGACGTTTTTTTCAATTTAAATGTTTTTTGACAGTTTCTGTTTCTCTTTGGAGTGTAACTGCAAATGTACATACTTTTAGTATTTTTTACACTTAGCTGTCTGTTCTATGGACATTCATGTTAAAAAAAAAATAAGCAAATAGTGTACAGTATATAAATTCCTACTTACATGCTGTCTAAAGTACATTAAACAACTATTACAAGTATGTTTGAATACCAATGCTGTTTTAAAGTGTCTTATCCAGGCCGCTACTTTTGAAATAAATTACTTTTTTCTAATAGCCAGTGTGTGATTTTCTGTTAAAAGCTTTTTACAGTCGATACTCAAAGTATTGTTTTATTGACACATTTAAACGTTTTATTTATTGTTGAAATTACTTTACTATTCAATATGCAAGTTGTTTTTAGGTTTGTTAATGGTCTATATTTCACACCTGTTGCTTGGCATAAGATATTGTTACTTTAGGCTAAGGCAATCTGAAACCAATAAGCTTTCTAAAGTTCGAATTTTGACACACCTTAAGAATTTGCATGCACTTATCTCAGGTTACAAAAGCAACAGCTGAGTGTAGACAGTGTGCAGAGTAATAAAAGGAACATTAATATAGGATATTGGAATTGTGAAAAAAATGGTTAGTTAAAATTATTTAAATATTTGAGGATAATAAAGGCTACAACAAAAGCTTGCTTCCTGAACTTTTAGAAATCATTAAAGTTTTTCATAACATTTCATGCCTAGGATATTCAAAAATTCCATTAAAAAGTCTTTTGTGTTTAAGAATGTAGAAAGGACAAGATATTAAAAAAATCCTATTTTTGGGATAAAAGCGTTTTAGAAAAGCTTTCTAATTTATAAAAGTTTTCATGAAATTACAAAACTTTTTAATTAGCTGAAAATTAAGCAATACCAAAACAGCCCTTAAGAAAACATAACAAGCTTTAAATACTTTATAAACCTGACCTCAAATTAAATAATTTAAATTCTATTAAACAACTTATTTTCATTCATTCACAAAACTTTATAAAACCTTTATTGACCCTGACAGAAAAATCTTTGCTTTTAAGCAGAAAAAAAAACGGAACAAACGAATGAACAGAGAAGACTGAATTTCCTTTAAAAGGAAATAAAATATAAACGGAAGTAGCCTTGGCAACTTCAAGCATATGCTTGAGTAAATCTTTTAAATTGTGTAAATCTCCCTCACGAAAAAAAAATTAAACGAAAAGTGGAAGAAAGTTGTGTTCTATAAATGTTTTTTGAATAAACTACAAAGCCAATAACAATAAATTTAAATCCAGTATGATTTGCCGCTTGATGTAATGAAAAATTGCATAATTTGTTGCTTATTGTATCGCATTTCTTTCTACTTTATCTGGATTTTTTTTATCTTTTTTAATGTCTGCCATACTTTTTTTTATATATTCTATATAGTTTTTATTTTGCTGTTTAACCAACATCTGCTTGTCAATCATTTCATATTACTTCATATCATATTGTGTTCTTTTTTATTTTTTGTTCTTTTTGCTCTTTGTTTTCTAATTTTTTGCTGTGAAATTATAACATTTCTTGTCTGAGCAAGTAGCACAATATAAACTTGGTTGTTGCAACAAATGTCTCATCAGCAGAAGCAACAGAAGACTGTGTACAAAGAGCAGCAAAACAATGGTAATGCATAAAAAGTATGTCGAAAACTATGGCAGGTACCCTTGAGGAAATAAAGGAAATATCAAATATCCTTTATTGCTCATTTAAAGAAATTTCTCAATAATCTTCTCTAATGAACAAACTTTAAAGTTTAGTAATTAATGATAATATTTTACAATGAGCCTTCGTTACTAAAAACTTGTTAGATGAATACTAGAAAAGTTAATACGTTGGGGAAACAGGCTTCAACTTAAAGCTTTGTAATGAAAGAAGATGCAAATGTAAGGCAAACATGTAAAAGCTTCTTTAATAAACTTACATTAGGCAAGACTTTTCCAATTGACGAGCTTTTAAGTTAAGTTCATATTTGCATAAAGAGCTTTAACTAAAATGCTTTTTATGAAATTTAAGAAAAGGATACTGGATACGAACTTCTTTGATAAACTTATATTAGACAACACTTTTATGATCAAGGGCCTCTAAATCTTTATAAAACTTTCGAGCATTGTGTATGTAAAACTAAAAACTTTTCATCACTATCAGATTAAGGCATTGGTAGTAGTAGTAAATGGCAAAAAGATTTAAAGCAAAACAAGCAAACCTATTATGTATAATTGACAAGCTTTTAGTTTATTTGTTATGTAGATGTATAGGGTGTTTTTTACAGGTTTGTTTTTCGAAAAGAGATAAAACTGGCATTTTGTGGTCAAATCTGGCAACTCTAATGTCATTTATGTTCAGTTTGGTTTGCCATTTCATCATGAACAGGTTGACAAAAGAACAACGCTTGCAAATCGTGCAAATTTATTTCGAAAATAACGGTTCAGTTCGCGAAGTTTACCGGAAGCTCCGTCCATTTTATGATCGACATAATCGTCCATCAGAGCAATTAATTCGGTTAACCATGGATCGTTTTCGCACTACGTTTACTCTATGTGATAATACGCATCCGCAGAGACGTCGAACAGTGCGCACCGAAGAAACAATTGCCGCTGTAGAGCAAAGTGTTGAAGAGGACCCGAATTAATGGAGACCGGTATAGAGCCATGATAACCGACTCTTTTGTTCCCGAATTGGATTTCATGAATGTGGATGAGTTGTGGTTCCACACAGCGCACGCCACAATCGATTTATTGAAGGAAACATTCGATGAGCGCATAATTTCGCGGAATGGACCTGTCAATTGGCCACCAAGATCGTGTGATTTGACACCATTGGATTATTTTCTTTGGGGATATGTGAAGTCGCTCGTCTACGCCAACAAACCAGAAACGTTAGGGGAATTGGAAGCCAACATTCGTGGCGTTATTGCCGACATACGGCCCCATATGCTCGAAAAAGTAGTTAAAAATTGGACCTGTAGAATTGGCTTTATTCGAGCCAGCCGCGGCGGCCACATGCCTGAAATCATATTTAAACATTAATGGCATAAAATTATCCTTCCAATAAAGCCAAATTGATGGTCATTAAAACGATTTTCTTGTGCTTTATTTCAATTCGAAGTTCTATACCTCTCAAAAAAACACCCTATATATCATTCTTTGAGCTATTTTATACAACGACGTTTTACGCAATCTAATAAAATGCAAGAAGAATGTATAAATATTTCTCTACCAAAAGAGCTTTTGAGTATCGTCGTTGTCTATGAGTAATTAAAAGCTTTTAAAATCAGTATTATAATATTTCAAATAGAATTAGCAAAGCTTTTGTTATTGACGAGCTTTAAAGCTCTGACATTATTTAAATTTTAAAGCAATATTAGATAATAAGCCTTAAGGTACTACTAAATAAAATATTTTTCAACTCGTTTATTTATTAAAAATACTTCCTTTATTTAGGAAAAGACACAACAAATATGCAGTCTAATTTCATTTGAAACTGTTTGATCTTGAAAATCTCTTGTAAGAGAAAAAAAAATCAAACAAAACAAGTGGTTACGCTTTTTTGAGTGAATATTTGCCATGTGTGACCATACCTTTAGTTAAACGATTTTTAATACAATTTAAGAAATTTTAATGAATAAAATTTCTAGCTATCTAAGCTTTTAAGCTTTCATTTATTATATTATTGATTTTGTATAAAAAAGATCAAATATGTTTCTTTATATTTAAGCTAAGGAAAATTTTTTGGTTTTAATAAAAGGAAAACTAATGGCAGAGCTTTTCTAATTAAACAGCTTTTAAAAGCTTTTAATTTATAAGAAAATAATAAGCATAAGTTTTGAAAATGAACTTAGAATGCTAAAAATTCTCTGTTGCATTTTTCTGCCAGTTGCCTAGAGGAATCAGTTGTATATATAACTCCAAAGCAGCGCTGCCACAAGCAAGATTTTACCTTATTTTTTAAGATTTTTGAACCGAAAAAAGATTTTAAGAAATATTCCCCAAAATAAAAAGATTTTTTGTTTTGTCTAGACGAAAGTTATGTTCAATTAAAAACAATCTGTTTTGTACTACTTATTTCCTAAAATAAGATTTTTTCTTCAAAAAACAGACCTTTGTTTGGTGAAATTAAGATTTTTTGGTGAAAATTTCTGGCAGCCCTGCTCCAAAGCTTCTTTTAAGCATAACCTCAACACTGTGCTTTTTTTGAAAACTTTTCACTTTTCACATTTCCTACTGGCTTTCCTTAGCTGTCAGACAATTACAACAAAAACTAGTATTGCTTGCATGACATATTGAAGCAATCAGTATATTTTCTATACTTTTTCAATTGCAAACATAAATAGAAAAAACTTACTGCTAGCATAAAGACAAACTAAAGGCAAGAAAAAATTACTATTGTTTTGATTTCTTGTGTGTTGTACATCTTTTATTTTTTTTCTTGCTCCATCACTGCTACTTCTATTTCAACAACACCATTATGATCATTATCTCTATATCTATTATTTTTTACTAGTTTACATCTGTATTTTTTTTCTCAAACTATCACAAAAATAATAAAAAACAACTCACTCATCATAAATGAAAACAATCATAACAAATTACAAACTGGAAGAAAAAAATTGGACACAAAAAAGAAAAACATGAAAAGACAAAAGATTGTGGAAAACATTTTCCCAGTTTGCCAGTAATAAAATCCTGCAGTATATCATAAGTAAAAAAGGTATGTTATTTCCATTTTTTCTTGCAGATACCTATCTGTGGCCTGCATATTTGTTACAACAATTATAAAACGGCCACCTTTTAATAAATAGAAAAACAGCATAATACGCTTTTGCTGTCATTTTATCTTTGGTCAAATCTTTTTACTATAATTCATCTTTACCATCTTGGCCATTAAACAAATATTTGTATTCTATATAACATTTTTATGGTTTAACGCGTTTTTTCAAAGTGTTTTGTTCAACAAAACCAACGAAACACAACAAATTTGAACAAACAACCGCTCTTATCTCGTTATAATCTTGATTGTGCTCGCAAAAAAAGAACAAATATAATAAAATTATATAAAAGGTTTGAAATTTTATTTACATTCCTGAAAAAACAGATTTTTGCATAAAATGTTATGTAAAAATGTTGTTTACAAACCAAAATCATGAACAAATTAAAATACACAACATTTTACAAAATAATTGTATTTTATTAAATAAAAGTTGAACAAAAAACAGCAAGAATTTCTTAATGGAATTTCCTTGCTTATTTAAAAAAAAAAAAATAACTAGGTAACTTGTTTATTTATTAAATAAGAAAGCTTTTTACTATTATTTACTATTCTGTAAATATAAGAATTTCGAGGAAATTTTAAATACTGCTTTA
Organism: Bellardia pandia; assembly: GCA_916048285.2. Lineage (NCBI taxonomy): Eukaryota > Metazoa > Arthropoda > Insecta > Diptera > Calliphoridae > Bellardia > Bellardia pandia. Next base: position 90,284,108 of record OU696531.1, on the reverse strand, counting down.
AAGAAGAAAACAACAAAGTTATGTACGAGTAGTTAGTTTCATTAACAACTTAATAAAATTGTAAAATTAATGTTAAGGAAAATCATAGAATAGAGTTTTGTTATAAACAAGTGCTCTCGAAAAGTCCTCTTAGGTTATCCGAGGACTTTGGAAATGTAATTAAACCAATAAGTATATAAACAATCGGATATAAATAAACACACTACTTTACTTTCACAGATCTGGAATACAAAGCTGTTGACAACAAATTGGCAATGCTCTTTTTATATTACTGCTTGATGACATTTAACAAAAACTGATTCTCTTAAAAACACTTGTATAGGGTGTTTTTTTAGATGTATAGAACCTTAAGCTGGCAACACCACTTTAACTGGCGACCGTTTTGTCAGCTGTCAAGTGATTTTTGTTTAGTTTGGTATCTCATTTCAACATGAATAGACTGACGGCTGAACAACTCTTTCAAATTGTGCAAATTTGTTTTGAAAATCATGGTTTTGTGTTTTTATACCCACCACCAAAAAGATGGTGGGGGGGGGGGGGGCTCTATTGTGTTTGTAAATATATTTATAGGTATTTCAATAACTTACATAAGCTTATTAGATCTAGTAGAAGAAGATTCCAAAAATTGAGCCCAAATAGTTACCTGAAAAAAGATAAAAATTATGATTAAATACGGTGAGATTATTTTAAAATTTTGGTTATAAGTTAAGTTGTATTATTCAGCTAGAAAAGGTGATAACTTTGGTTTTAGATTTTAATTGGTATTTTTAAAAAAACAGCTTCCTCTGGAATTATATTTCTGCTATATTATAAATTTGTATTTCCTAGGAATGAAAATAAAACTAACAACTATTTTTTTAAACATTTGCCAATTTTTTGGCTCCAATCAACCTGACATTCAAATCTCTAAACAGATGCCAAAACAAATAACGACAAAAACAAACCAACCAACGTAATAATCAAGGAACTAAAAAAACGGAAATGAAATAAACAAGCAATTGTAGAAGTATTTTAAAAGCAACAAGAAAAACCTGAAAAAAAGCAACTCAATGCAATAACCGTGAAATGCGACAACCGTTTAATAGGTTTGTCCAAGGGCCAATTTCTATACACAAACACCCCTACCCCGTTTAAAAGAAATAGTTCAACACAAAAACGTACTAGAAATATACTGCAAATGCAGAGCACAAAAAAAAACTAAAGAATGGAACCTAAAACCGTGAAATGACCAAATGTTCACGTTAAATGGCTAAAAAATATAAAAAAAAAATCATTGAAAATCTCACAGAGAGAGAGAGAAAAAAATTAAACATGACCTAATTTTCCCCAGAGTAGCAAACGTAACGAAATAAGCTAAATAATTTTTGCACAATTTCAAAACCAGAGCTGCCAGGAGCTGAAGAAAAACAAGCTTTAACAAAAAGCCAGAAAAAATTAAATCCCAACAAAATTTTAAATCGAATTTTATGATTTTTTGAATTAATAGTCAAATTAACATAAAGTAATAAAATTTAAAAGTACATCAAGTATAAAACATGTAACAGTGTTACCATTAACGACTACTTGCAGACAAGTAAGTTTTCTGTTACTAAATATATCCGGTTGTAAACATTTCCAGTTGTAGGCTTTATAAAAGACTTGTTTACACTTTCTAAAAGATTCATACTCATTCTACTATAAATAATCTTGTTCATTTGAGATTCCACAATATGCAATTGCAAATGTATGCTAACAACTGTAAATGATCTTTTAAATTTAATTTAATTTTGCACTACTTATTGCAAGATATAAAATTAACAGCTGCTTATATCAATCAAATAAATTCTCAAAAATAAATAAAACAAGTTAAAATACAATATTCAACTGTGCCGTATCTTAAATACCCTCCACCTAAATACAATGTGAAAGTACACTGGTTATAGGTCGAATTTTGAGAGAAAAAACACCCTTTATAAGCCCTAAAAATAAAACATTACAAAGCTTAGAAAACCTGAAGTTTGCTAAGGAATATATTTTAAAAAACAGAGCTTTTTGGAATAAGGTAAAGTCCGTTTTAATGCAGATTTTTTTCAGAAAATACATTCCAGTTCTCTTAATATGTAAACTCTGCATACAGATGAAAGCAAGTTCAATCGGCATGGGTCGGATGGAAGGAGGTTTGTTTGGCAAAAACCAAACACTGAGTTTGAACTAAAGAATACTAGAGCCACAGTTAAACATGGAGGAGGTTCAGTGATGGTTTGGAACTGTATGTCTAGCGCTGGAGTAGAAAATTCTGTATTTATTGGTGAAAAAATGAATAGACATGCCCACCTAAACATTCTAAAGAACAACGTCAAACAAAGCGCTGAAAAACTGGGTATACAAGACAATTTTTGCTTTCTATCAAGACAAAGTGTTGAAACCTCCGCCACAAACGCCAGACCTGAATGTCATTAAACATTTGTGGGATTAATTAGCGCGTACGGTTTATAAAAACTCATTTAACAACGTTAGTCATATAACAAGTAAGAGTGCTATATTCGGCTGTGCCGAATCTTAAATACCCTTCACCTAAGCGTAATAAGAAATACAGAAACTGCACTAGACTAGAATATCCTAATTCTGTGTTTTCTATTCAGTCTTAGTGCAAATTTTATTAGTATTTGATATATTGTTTGAAAGACAATTTTACGACCAACATAATTTATGTTAAATATTTTGAAATGTTGTCAAATTTTTACCATTTCAATTGATTTAATTACCAATTCTTACTATAATTTACAGAGTCTGTCTGATGTTCATAATAATCTTCCGTGTAATTTAACAAACAGAGTATAAAAAAAGGGGTACAATTCGGTTTTAGTGATTTTGCTCAAAAAAAAAAAAAAAAAAAAAAACAAAATTAGATAGGGCTTTTAGAGGAGATACCAGGAAAAAAAATTTGTTGGCGGTCAAGCCTATTTTCGAGGGGGCGGGCCCGTAAAGTTGAAAATATATAGGCCTATATCTCGGGAACTACTGGGTGCTTGATAATTTGTAATACACTAAATAAAAGGTATTAAAAATGCCTTTCCAACAATATATATCATGATTATAAAATGTGGACCGAATATGGGTTAAATCCGAAAAGAATATTTTTTGACCCGAATTTATTTGTTTTTTGAAAATGGTTCTTATATGGCAGCTATGACAAATTATGGGCCGATCTTCTTAAATTTTGCAACAGTTATTTTCATGCATATGAGGATATTTCACGTCGAATTTCAACATAATAACGGTATATATAAGATATATATTAGTATTAACGTGGATTTCGGTAGTGGACCTTATATGAGGGATATAGTCAAATATGGACTGATATTCTCAAAATCCAGCAGTTTGATTTAGGCATGTATGTAAATGATCCGTATAAAATTTTGGATTGGTACCCTTATTTATAAGCGATTTATGAGTATTAAAGTGATTTTCGGAAGAGGGCTTTATATGGGGCATACGGTTAAAAATAGACCGAAATTCACAAAATTTTGTGGGATGATTTTTGTGCAAAGTTTTGAGTCGGCACCGATATTTATACAATATATATAGGGAAAAATGTCTTTTTCAGATGTGGTCCTTGTATGGGAGCTATGACCAGTTCTGGGCCGACTACCATAAAATTTAGTACAATAATTTATTTGCCTATAAAGAGTATTTATGTCAAATTTTAGCCGTTTAACGTTATTTATATCTGTTTTATACGTATTTAAGTGAATTTTGGAAGTGGACTTTATATGGGGTCTATGGTCAAACATGGACCGAAATAAAAAAAATTTCGTTTTGCGATTTCTTTTTGCATAAAACTTATTTTTGCTGAATTTTGTCTTGATATTCCAATTTTATAAGCATTTATTTATCATTAAGCCATATTTCGGGAATATATATATTTGTATGGGGGCTATAAGAAATCATGGACCGATTCTTACTATTTTCCGCACACTTTCCTCTTTTATCATGAAAACAACGTATACAAAATTTCATGGTATTATCTGCAATATATTTCAAAATATTGCAATAAAATGAACGAAAAGTATCAAATTTTTATGGAGGTGGTCTCACATATTGGTTCATAACTCTGGTTGACCTAGACCGATTTTGCTGATTTTAAATAGCAAACTTCTCGAAAGCACTTCTGACAGAATTATTGAAGGTTTGGATCCCGAGTATATCTGGGGACTTCAAAAAACTGATTTCAACAGACAGACAGACAGACAGACGGACATGGCTTAATCGACTTCGCTATCTATAAGGATCCAGAATATATATACTTTATAGGATCGGAAAATTTTTTTGTGGAAATTACACACGGAATGACAAACTTATATATACCCTTCTCACGATGGTGGTTATTAAAATTTGTCCGCTTTGTTCGATTTTCCGTTTGAGTTGAAAAACCAAGTAGTATAATCAACAAACACAAACTGCGAAGCTTTTTGGCAGAAAACACCCAGAGTCTTTGGCGGGCATGGAACCCGAAACCCTCCGACTGATACTCCGACACACTATCCCTTAGTCTATCTATCGGAGCAATATATTTAAAATTATTGCAAATAAATATGTAAATAAAAATTATTAAATTTTTATGGATGTTGCTTCAGATTTTAGTCCATAATTCGTGTTTTACTAAAACGATTTTCTGATTTTCAATACCAAAGTTACCTGCAAAATAAGAAATATTTTTCTGAAAATTTTAATTAAATAAGTTGTGTATTTTGGCCGTGAGAGTGTTTTACACAGACGGACAGATAGATGGGCATGTCTGAATCGATTTCGAATTTCATAAGGATCAAGAAAATATATACTTTGTTGGGTCTCAGACGAATATTAACAAAGTTTCACACGGAATGACAAACGTAATACATTCTCATTCGCCACTCTTCTTAGTGGAGGGTGAAAACAGCAGCACATAAAATTCAGGTATGTTAGCTTTCTGGGGTTATAAAATTTTCAAGCTGGGCTGATAATGACGTAAAATTCAAGTTGACAGTTTAGTATCAATAATAAAAATAGACGGTTTTGTTGGTTTTTCTAATAATTTTAACAATCGAACGATGTCAGATGAATGAGAGCACACATACAAAAAATGAAGGCCTCAAAAACTCTAAACTGGCAACACTGTTCAAAACCCACAGTTTATTTTGTTTTACGCTGCTAAAGCATTTGCTAGTAAATGAAACTAGAAATAAAATAGCACAGAAATATCAACAAAATACAATAAAAAAATGGATTTTCCTTACCCTAACCAATGATGGCGGAAAAGGTCATTTAAACAAGACTTTTTTTTTATTTCAACAAACAAACAAACAACGTTTATAAAAATAAGCAGAAAAATATTGTTAGAATAGAGGAATAAAAACTAAAAGATTAAATTACTTTAATGAAATTAGAAAATAAAATAACAAGGTTAAAGTTTTAAGAATATCCTATGCAAGCATGCAATACAACACAGCACAAAACAGCTCAGCCACTTGCAAAACCCCCAACCATACACTCAAAGAAATAAGTGTGTTAGTTGTGTGTTAGTATAAAAAAAGCAAAAAAAAAAATCATCTAAAAACTTGAGTGGATCTTCTTGATGTCAACAACAGAAAGTGGGTACTTGACAAACAATGTTTGTTAGAGAATTTTGTTTGTTTTGTTTTCTGCTATTTTTTGTATTTTTGCTTTAAGATACTTATATGTTTAGTTACATATGTACCTACATATATGCTATTTTTAGCAACATATATTTCATTTATTTTTATTACAAATACAACTAAAATTCTATTATATTTTCTCCCCTTTAAATTCCAGTATTTGTTGTTTTCTTTTCCTGTTTGTTGGCTATTAGAGTGTCATATTTATTTTGCGGTTTCTAAAGCAGAATAAAGAAAAAACTACAGAAATATCAAAACAGCAGCAGCAAAATTCAAAAAATTTTTAAAGTGTTTACTTACATTTATAAAGAGTGTATGACGGTCATATACATATTTTGCATCGCTTTCTTTTGTTACAAACTCCATATAAGCCATGAAATTGTGTTGCTTCTTTTTGGTTATATTTTTGTGTTTAGTGTTAGACAAGTCAATGACAATTAAAAAGTTTGTTTTTTATTTTATTTTCAAACAAAACTTTATACCTACAAAGATTTTGAGGATTTAGAAAATAAGTCACCAGTAATGATGTTATGTCTTGGAATGACAAGTCATTAGCATGACCTACATTGCTTGATTAGAAGCTGCCCCTGGCAAGTCATTTAAGGTCACTGTGTTTGACCAACATTTTAGATAGAATTGGACAATATAGTTTTGATAGTAGTGACATAGCAATGCAGACAAAAACATACATAGATATTGAATATATTATGTCATATGAAAGAATAACAAACAGCAAGTTGAGTAAAAAATTCAACAATTAATAATGAAATCCTATTTTTATCGACAAGCGTGTCAGTTGTGTCATGCAGTCCAATTATTATATCCTTCAGCACTATGGCATGTGTTTGGGTATATTGGATTTGTGCTGACAAATCCAATATGTATGCATATCGATTGAATCAGAAACAGTTCCTGAGTCGATTTAACGATGTCCGTCCGTCCATGTAAAGTTTGTGTGTAAAGCGCACGTCACATTTTTCAGATATTTTGATAAAATTTGGTACATGATATTTTTTCTGCTCAATAACAGTTGGGATTGAAATTATTTTACCTAGCCTCCAGGTTGAGGTGGCTAGGCAGTAGATTCATAAGCGAATTAGGGGATGTCTCGGGTTGTAAGCTCGGGGATCTCAAAGGATTCGTAATGAATATGGCCTGGCTGCGCAACAGGGGAAGGGGCTTTGTGAGGGATTAGGCGTTTCGCTCTTGGAACGTACTAAGTGTCTCAAATCATTTCCGAAAGGCATCACAATGGATCGTATTGGTCTCTGGGTGATGGTGTGGGGACAACCTCACACCGGTCTTCTAACCTAACCTAACCTTACCTAGCCCCCATACAAATATCTTCCTAAAATGAGAGTTTATCTGTCATGCACGTATTTTAACAAATTTCGCCACGAATAAATTGTACACGATGCTTAAACGCATGACCATAGCTCCGATAAAACCCACTTCCGAAAATTTCAAAAGAGCATAACTCTCTTAAAAATGTTGGTAATATTCAGCACAAATTTGCAACATAAATCATTCGGCCCAATTTTATGCAGATCGGCCCATAATTAGTCATAGCTTCCATATAAGCGCCAGTTCCCAAAATCACTTTAACAACCATAATTGTTACATACTTATCTGTGTAAAATATCAGTTCGATATGGATTCTTATGTAGGTTAATGAGTTTTCGAGAACTATGACCTAATACTGGCCGATTATCATAGAATTCTGTATATGCGAATTATTTGTGTTGATTTTTACCTTAATAGTGATTTTTATAAAAGATTTATGCGCATTAAGTGATGATATGGGGAATACGGACAAATACGAACCGATCGTCATAAAATTGGATATGCATATTTAAACTTGGTAGTGACTTTTATTTGTGATTTAAGTGATTTTGGGAAGTGGACTTTATTTCAGGGCTATGTTAAAATATTGACCAATGTAAACATTGTAGGTAAGGAAAAGTGCTGCTATAAAGCCTTTAAAATCGAAAAAGTTTTTATCGCGTGCTCTTACTCATGACAAACTTTCTTTTTACGATCACTTGTTTTCATTACAAACTAAATGTAATGATTATAAAATATTCTCGAGTAAGAATATTGATACAAACCTAAAAAATATTAGAAACATAGAAAATAGTTTCGTTGCATCAACCGAATTTGTTATCAAAGGAATGATTTAATGCAAATTATGGCTGTAAATTCTTGTTGAGCTGACAAACGTTTGGCCATTAAAAATTTAATAGAATCAGAGACATTTACAAGGTCTTAGGTTAAGTGCAATCGTAGGTCTTTATATATTTATAGTCATAGTTTAGACTCAATCATAGTTAGGTCTGTTTGCAGGAATTTATACTTCAATCTCACTAGTTTTTTTTTTTTGTAAAATGTTTTTAACGTTTTATTCTGTAACATTATATTGGGTGTTTAACATAAAAATGCGCGATGTTTTCAAATGTTTAGCTTGTATTTTGAAACGCAAATTTATTCAAAGTATTGGCTATTGTCAGCCATGACCTTTAACCATCTTGCTGGCAGAATATGGATTTAACTTTTGAGGTCAAGAAAAAATCTTGTCACTTTCAAACGCTTTCATCGTTCGCAACAAGCAGTAGCCAGCAAAATGGGAAAAGATCATGTCTGACAATTTTCTTTTTATTATTTCTTTCATTCAATATATAAACAATACAATAATATTTTCAACGCCTCAGCCCCATAAAGGCTTTGTAGAGGCTAAAAGGCAACTCTGTGTTTATACATAAAATATTTAAGTATCTATTAATTTTCTAATATGAATGGCAAATCGCAAATTTATATAATCATAGAAAATCGCTAATATATAAAAAAAATTATATTTTTTCAAATTTGTATCATTTAGTAAAATTAAATATAAATTTTTGGAAGAAAAAAATTTTGAAATTTTTTCCTCAAATTTGAGTTTTTTTCAATTAGCGATTTTATTAAATTTCAGTTTTTTTCTTTAAATTTATTAGTCATTTCAAAGTTTTTTAAATAATTTTTTTTTGTCTAAAATTAAATTTTTTTCCCCATCATACCAATTTTTTGAACCTAACATTATACCATCTCTTGGCCTAACTAGCGTCAATAGAACTTACGAGATGATGAATTTCAGGTCAATACAAGTTTACTTATGCTTAAACAACACGAGCGCCGACATAAGCAAAAGCATAAACATTTACCACATGGTACATGAAATAATGAGAAGTGCATAGTAAGCATTGTTTGTTAAAAACAACAAGTACAAGAGATTTTTTTATGAGTTACAATTTGGGTGTATCAGTTTAAAGCAAAATACTGTATCAACTACTTTATATTATATATCACTGGATAGGTAATGAAGTGTAGCTTTTAAAATTTAAATAATTACTTAAATACACAATGCTTTTGTTATAAAATATAATAAAAAGGAAAATTCTAATTTTTGTGTGGAAATATTATTAAAGTATATATTAAAAAAAACTGGTTATGAACGGCTGACAGAGCAAGATAATCAGCCTTATTATGAGTGTCGTTTTTTTTCTACGACAACGACTGTTTCGTAATAGATTAAAGAAACAAATTTAATTTTATCTTTAATCTATAACGAAAGTCGTTGTCGTAAAAAGAAAACGACAATCATAATAAGGCTGAATATCTAAAGGTGGGTCATATTTGATAAATATTTGCCCAAAAAAGACGTAACCACTAAATAACATATATTCGAACTCATTTATTTATTAAAAAAAACCTCTCTTATTTAGGTCAAAGCATAACAAATATTTAGTTTTATTTATTTGATGCTGTTTGCAAAACTCTTGTAAGAGTAAACAACGCCAAACAAATTTGTGCTAAAACAAGTGGTTATGCTGTTTTGAGTAAATATATGCCAAATGTGACCGTACCTTAACAGTTATTTTAATACCAGTTTCAAGTTCTCTTCACTTAGATAAATATTTAGTTTAAATTTCACTTCTATTAGTATTATAGTTCTTTCAGTTTGTCTCTTTTTTAACTTTTTTAAATTTCTAAACACATTTTCTATATTTATAACACTTTTCCCATTTAATTTAAACATACAGTCAGCCAAAACCAGCCAGTGCCATTTCATTCTTTACGCTTTTCATCAAAATTAATTGTCACTAAAAGCTTTCAGTTGCTCTACTCTTTTTCAATTTTACAAAACCAATTGTTGTGTAGAATTTCTATAACAGAAACACTTTATATATAATCTAGATACCGATATATATAAATACACTTTTTTTATATTTTCTAAAACTATTTGTTTCTGCTTAAACAAAACAATAGCAGCAAGTCAAGGTTTCCACTAAATTTGCGCACAAAATTGTTATTATTGTTTGTAGATGGAAACAACAGAATAAAATAGTTGTTTTAACTTTGTAACATTTTTCCACTTGACTTGAGGTTTTTATTAGAGAAAATATTAAAGCATACTAAAACATATCAAAAAGTAAAAATTCTGTAAAATATATACATACATACATACATGCATACATATATACACATTGTTAAAAGTAAAACTAAACAAAAACTATTCAGGGTTAGTTTAATATAAAAAAAATATATCAAATATGTTTGCAATATTTTCCCATGAAAAGGAATTTGAAAACATTTTTTGTTTGTTCTGAACATAAATTTATTAAAAGAAATTAAAGCTAAAAAATCGATACTAAAATTGTTGATACACCAGGGTAGAGTACTATACACTTTATAATAAAAGTTACGATATTAGCAACACAAACTATATTCCAAAAATTTAAGAATTTTCGACTTTAACTGAACAAAACTAAAGGTTTGTTTACAATGCATAGTAAAAGTGATGACTCAACTCAAACTATATTCAAAAATTTTAAGAATTTTTCCCTTTAACTGAACAACACTAAAATTTTGTTTACAGTGCATAGTAAAAGTTACGACTCAACTCTAACTATATTCAAAAATTTTAAGAATTTTTTTTACTTTAACTGAACAACAAAAAAAAAAGGTACGGTTTAGACTTAAAGTTGTGTTGCATGCAAAACTATTTATTTTTCTTATAACTTTTACTTATATTTGAACTTGTTGTAAAAAAATAATCTTCATTCACTTGCCTACTTTTACTATACACTGTTCAAATGTATGTAAATATATCACACAAAATTGTTCAATAAGTGTTAATTGATTTGTCATTTTGTTGTTAAGTAACAACAACAGCAACAACACAAATCTATATTATTAATGTTAATTTATGTTGTCACTTTGTAAATTCTCAATGTCTAATGAATATTTCAAACAAAAAAATGTTGTTTAGTTTTATTTATTTATATGGAAATTTTTGTATTGAGTGTTCAATATTTTTCAATTTTATGTGAGGTTTTTTATTTTAATGTAATGAAGATTGATATATATAAATGTGCTTTGATTTAATTTGTAAATTATTAGAATAAAGTCTAGAGATAAATAAATAAATTTTAACAGATTATGACAATGGCTGGATAATATTTTTAAAGTTTAAAAAAGATTCGTCACATTTAAATGCAAATAAACCAGATTTGTTTAAATAAACCGATTACGTCGTTACTGGTATGATAATGAGTTACAATATTTTATAGGTTATATACCAACTAACAACTGATTGGTAAAATAAGTATGCGATGATCTCTTTGTATGCAAAATTTGGTAGACCACACTTCATTAGTTTAAGAAAGAACTTGAGCATTTTGTAATATTTTGTTAGTGTTTCACAACTATAATTACAGTTTATGATATACAACGAATAATACTAGAAAAACAAAAGTAAATCTTTTTCAACAATTTGCTTTAAAATGCAGAGTAGTTCGAAACTTAAGTTGGATCTCTGCAAACCTGAGTTTGCAGTTAATAAACAGTTTATCAGAAAGACTGCTGAATGTAGTCAAAAACCAGGGGTTATCTAACAAAATATTAAAGGATAAGTCCGTTTTGTTAAACCTCACTAAGGTTTTTTTTCATATATTTTTTTTTAGTTTCTAATTACGTGAACAATTTGATATTAGGTTGTTTGGTCTTTAAGTTAATTTTTCTTAAAATGTAAATGATGCTGTGACATTTTTTTTATTCCAAACTTAGTTTTAATATGTTGAACTAAATTTTTAAAATATATGCACAAATATACATATATGCTAAAAAATCGTTTCTAATTATATGGCCACCACTATAGATAGTTGGGTATCACAGAAGCGGTTATCAGGAACGGTGAGTAAAAACACAATGTTCTCATGCTGGTGTTTTTAATCTTAAGGAGTGTTTATTTAATTATCAGTTTTGTAATTTTCGAAATGAAATAAAAATATTTAATATAATATTTAGTTTATTTTATGAAACTTATAAAAATACACGTATGAGATAAAATCAAAAGCCATAGCATTGAAAAGTAAGCTATTGACTAATCGAAAGTCATTGCTAACTTTTAGCTGTGGACTTGTTCTCTCAATAATAAATTAAATTATTTTCGAACTATAGCAAAAAAAAACATTTCATTTATATGTTAATGCAAACATGCAAAAACAACAAATAAAAAATAATTTAAATTAATTTCTTCTCTCAATATTATTGTTAATTAATACACTTGAATATTATGTAAAAGCGTGTGTTAGTTCTATTCAATTGCCTTGAATTCATTACTGTCACTTAAACAGAATTGTAAATAAATTAATTACAATTTATTTTGTTTACAAACAATTTATTTTTGCAATAAAAAAAATTATCATTTAAATAAATTTTACAGAAGATTTTATTTAAAATACAACTTTTAGTATTTATGAGTAATCATTTTTAATACTTGCCAGCAAAAAAGATTAGTTTTTTTTTTTTGTATACAAAACTTGAAAAGATAACAAATTAAGTGTCATTTATTTAGCAAACACCGGTTTTTAGCATAACTATACAGACAACAACGCAATATAAAGGTGGTGATGTCAGCTGTTTTCCTTTTTATACCCTCCACCACCATAAATGGTGAATGAGGCTAAATATAAGTTTGTCATTCCGTGTGTAACATTGAGAAATACTCATCTGAAACCCAACAAAGTATATATGTTCTTAATCCTTACGAAATTCTAAGTCGATTGAGCCACGTCCGTCTGTCTGTATGTCTGTGTAAAACACTCTCACGTTCAAAGGGTACAACCGAAATCAACAAAGTTTACAAAAACCCGCTTACAGTTCTTCTAAACAGTTTGGTATTGAAAATCAGCAAAATCGGTATAATAGAACAAGAGTTATGAATCAAAATGAAAGGCAACCTTCATAAAAAATTGATATTTCTAAACATTTTTCTTGCTATATTTTTAAATATATTGCAGATAATACCATGAAATTTTGTATACTTTATTTTTACAAATAGTAAGAAGGTCCATGATTTCTCATAGCCCCTATACCAAAATCTTCCCCAAATATTGCTCAATTATACATAAATATATACATAATACAAAACTCAGCAGTAATAAATTTCATGCAAAAAGAATTTGTCAAACGAATTTTTTTTAGTTCGGTCCCAGTTTGACCATAGACCCCATATAAAGTCCACTTCAAAAATTAAATTAAATACATATAAAACTGGTATATTTTAACCGTTTAACATTATCGGTTAAAATTTGACATAAATAATCCTTATAGGTAAATAGATTGTTGTACTAAATTTTATAGTGGTCGGCCCATAAGTGATCATAACTCCCATATAAGAATCAAGTACGAAAATGTCATTTATATTTATATATGTATATCGTATAATATCGGTACCAACTCAAAACTTTGCACAGATCATTTACATTTACATTCGGTCCATTTTTAACCGTATCCCTCATATAAAGCTTTTCTCTACTTTCACCACATATTCTTCTTCTACCTATCCCTTTCCAAACAAAGTAACACAATTAATTAATTAATATATAGCCATATTAATTGCCTGAGTGGTACTTCTCTTCAAAAAAAAAAATCTCTTATAAATAATGATCCAATATTTTACACGGATCATTTACATACATGCCAAAATCAATCTGAGAATATCGACCCATATTTGACTTTATCCACAATATAAGGTCCACTTCCAAAATCCTCGTTAATACTAATATATATCTTAAATATACCGTTATTATGTTGAAATTTGATGTGAAATATTCTCCTATGCGTAAAGATCACTGTTCCAAAATTTAGGAAAATTGGTCCATAATTTCTCATATCTGCCATATAAGAACCATTTCCAAAAAGCAAATAAACCCACAAAAATGTCTTATAAATATCGATATCGAAGCAACTTTAATATAGATCAGTAATTTTAATCCCAAAATCATATTAGTATAGGTTATACGGCAATTAGGCTACTGAGCAATAGCTCCCGAATTAATTCTACTTCCGAGCAACCATACAACTCTTGTAAATAACGTTATTGAGATGAAGTCCATCCAAAATAAGCCTCAAATAAATAGAAATCACATTAGTGGATACTGGATTTACAAGCTATCAGTCCATAATTGGTCCACTTCTACTATGTCACCCATAAATCTTTTGTAAATAATATCATTGAGATCAAATTCAAACACAATAATCACATCTTATATCTTATCCTCTTTTATACTTTGTTTTATACTCTGTTTCTTAACTTGTTGTGAATATGGAAAAATGTTCTTTTAATTTTATAAATTGTTAAACTACAATCAAGATTATTATAAAAATCAGAAAAACTCTGTAAATTACAGTAAGAATCGGTAATTACATCAATTATAAATGGACAAAATTAGATAAAACATCATTTAAAACGAAATCACATTAGTTAATTACAACCAACACGTAATATTGTCTTTCAAACAATATGTAAAACAGTAATAAAATTTGCACCAAGACTGAATAGAAAACACAGAATTAGGATATTCTAGTCCTGTGTAGTTTCTGTATTTCTTTTTACGTTTAGGTGGAGGGTATTAAAGATTCGGCACAGCCTAGTACTCTAACTTGTTACTCTTCACTTGAAATGTAGAAATGTTAATGTATGTAAGTGGCAGAAGCTACAAACAGAATCTGTTGTATTTACTACAATTCACAACAAAATTCAAAAATGTTTAGTATGAATATATAAATGTTAATATAAAATATATTTAAAAATCAGCAAGCATTTGTCATGATATTTGCATAAACAGCCAGGGTTAAAAAAATAGCTGAGGCAGGATATAAAGGCAACAGCTCATGCCTGTTGTTGAGAGCCATACATTTAAAAATATGGAAATTTTTCTTAAAATTATTTGCAAATTTTGAAAAATTTTTTTTTAAACAAGAGTGTGCTTTTTAGTTAATTTTTGCTGTTTGCGAAAATGGTGTTATTCATGTTAGACAAACAAGCGTCAAGTTGTCTGATTAATGATGTAAAATTTGAGCTTGAATAATGAAATAAATTATAAAACAAGCTTGTTAACGTCAGTAACGTAAGACGGTATAAAGCGGACAAGTTAAAGATTACCTGGGAAAAAAATAAGCTGACAAATTTAACAAATACTTGTTTTTGAATCACTGGCACAAGGAAAGTTTCCAAGGTTAACATTTTTAAAATATTCAACAAAATAAGCGTATATTTCACAAATCATATTTTAATTATTTCTTTATACAAATAAAAAAAAAACTCACTCAATTTTAAAACATGTGTTCTAAAGTATTAATATTTATATGCGTCTATATACCAACTGCATTTCCAAATCCATGATGTCATGTGTAAATAAATAAATATTCATGCTGCTAAAAACCGCTTTTATTTATTTATTTATATTTTTTTTTCAAACCCCTCTAAGGCTATTTAAACAAAATTTTATTAAAATTAAATCACCATTTAAGGTCAATTGTATGCAAATCTTTCAATAAATGTCAATGATTTTGTGACCAAACACACATGCATTAGCTTTAAAAATCACCATAATCGTGTGCAGTTTTTAGTTGTGACACATCAATATTTAATAAAGCATGACTTTGTTTGAAAAGTGGATTTCCATAACAATAATTTTAAATAAATTCAACAAGTTAGTTTGGTAAAAACGGGATGCTTAGAAAGCGGAGTTGAAATGAATACACATCGATTTACAAAGAATTATACAAACTATTGAAAGCATTATTGCATTACGTTTTTAAAATATTAGAAAAGTCGTTGTTTAGAAAATTGTAGATGTTTGCTTCTATGTTTATAGCTAGTTGTACTTAAAAACCTGCGATTGAAGATAAATTTTATTTACATAAAGGTCTAAAATGAAAGCTAAATTTGAACTACATAAAGACCTAAGATTCAAGCTAAATTTCAACTACGAGAGCGGTTCGGAAACTTCTTAGTCTAGCACAGAAAACATTTTTATTTTTCAATATAACCTCCTTAAACTTAAGTACACTTAGTCCAAGGATTATCAAGTAATTCTATCCCTTGATTAAAATAGTCTTCCTCAAGGCCTTCAAAATAGTCGTTTACAACTGTAATTGCATCTTTATTGATTTGGGACCAAGTAAAAGTCACTGGGAGCTAAATCAGGAGAATAAGGTGGGTGGTCAAGCAAATCTTACTTTAATTCGTTGATTTTTAAAACACTCTTGTGCGCTGATGCGTTGTCTTAATGACAGATTATTTTTTTGTATTGTAAGCCAGGACGTGTTCGTCGAATTTTTTTTTTACAGAGAAGTAACACTCAGGCAATTAATATGCCTATATATTAATTAATTAATTGTGTTACTTTCTTTGGAAAGGGATAGATAGGAGAAGCATAGATGGTGAAAGTAGAGAAAAGCTTTTCATATGATAACACTGTAATTGCACGTTATGTTTGTTAATAGTACAGTATTGCAGCGCCTCTGGTGGTGAGTAGGCGCATTGATCAAAGCTTGATTTATAGCCATTATTTTAGTTATTTTACTTTGGTGGTGTTTAAATGCTATACCACCGAAGGAGGACGCTGTGATAAATATTAGTTATGATGGATAGAAAGAAAACTAATAATTATCAGAAACTGATGTTGTTTTGAGTGGCACCGGCTGAGAATCGAACCCAGGCCACAAATACCAACTCATTCCTAATGATCAAACGCGCTAATCAATTAAGCTACAGCATTTAATGTATCCAAAATGTTGCCTGAATTAATTGTTTTACCCTTTTGCAGATATTCAATCAATAAAATACCTTTGAAGTCCCCAAACAACGTTGCCATAACCTTACCAATCGATGGAATTGTTTTTGCCTTCTTTGTGGCAATTTCTCCAGCTTCAGTCCATTGCTTGGATTGTTCTTTTGTCTTCGGAGTATAGTGGTGGATCCATGTCTCATCAACAGTTATGAAAAGACGCTTAAAATCTATTTTATTTTTCTTTTCTTTCGATTCAAAAAACTTGAGAAATTTTCATTCTTATGCGTTTTTGTCCGACTGTTAAGAAATGCGGCACCCATCTTGCAGAAAGCTTTTTCATCTGTAGTTCTTCATGCATTCATTAAATGGACTCGATCATTTGAGATGCCTATGGTATTGGCTATTTCAAGCACTTTTATTCGTCGATCATTTATTACCATTTCGTGCACTTTGGCCACAATTTCTGTTGTTGTGGCTGTTTTTGGACGTCCACTACGTGGCTCATCCTCGATGCTTGTACGACCGCGTTTAAATTCAGCAACCCATTTTTTACTGTTGCATAGGAAGGAGCGCTTTTACCTAACACACTCCCCATATCTTTATGAATTTCTTTGTAAGTTTCCAAAACACTTCACTTTTTACTGTTTTTTTCTGTTTACAGGGCGATTTTTGTTTTAGGCTAAGAAGTTTCCAAACCGCCCTCGTTCATAAAACCCCACGATTGAAGTTAAATTCGAACTACATAAACGTCAAAAATTAAAGTTAAATTTAAGATTATTTTATTTGATAAATTCTGAGACTCAAGCTAAATTTGAACAACATAAAGATTCCAGATTAAAGCTAAATTTTAACTATATAAACGCAGCGATTGAATCCAAAATTTAATTACATAAAGAACTACCATTGAAGCTAAATTTGAATAAAGACCAGCGGTTGAAGCTGCATAAGGATTTAGGTTAAACCTCAAATTGAACAACATAAAGAACTAAAGGCACGGTCACACTAGGCAAATATTTGCCGAAAAAGACGTAATCACTAAATAAAATATTTTTTAACTGGTTTATTTGTTAAAAAAAAAACTCCGTCCATTTAAGACAAGACACAACAAATAATTAGTCTAATTATATTTGATGCTGTTTGATCTGGCAAAACTCTTGTAAGAATAAACAATGTCAAGTAAATTTGTGAGTAACCAATTGACATGTGCAACCAATACATTTGGACTAAAGCTAAATTTAAACTACGTAGAGCCCTACAATGGAATTCGAGTGTACATTAAGATGGACCCAAAAATCCCTTCAGGGCATAGAAGTGGACCGCACTTTTGACATGTAATTTATTTAAATGTGTATAATTTATTTTCTTATTTATACAATTTCAAAGAGTTTATAACATGCTCTATTGCTCTTATTGTTTTCGAGTTTTAGGCATTTGAAAATTGGTATAACAAAATTTGTCCTAATCCTATGATGTCCTGCAGGCAAATTTTAATTATTTTCTATATACTTTGATATGTAGTTTACATATAACTTACAAAGCCATTAACAACTTTCCATTTCTAATTTACATACACCACAGGAAATACATATATCTTAAATTTGCTAACAAATTGCAATTCCTTTCATACTTCTATAAATAACTAATTTCTCTTTCATTAGTTAAAATGCCTTAGAAAGTTTAAAGCATAGCATTTCATTTCATTTCATAAAGTTGCTTATCATATGAGTAGTCGTAAAAAAAATTAAACAATTTACGTTTTAAAATTGTATTTTTTTTTTGTTTTTTGAGCAGTAAAAACAGAAAACAAAAACCATCGAAATTTACCAATCCAACTATTTCTGCTAAAAACGTTTTCTGTTACAAATTTAGGTCACTTTCAATTAATCTATACCGCCTATAGTCTTCCAACTATATAAAAGGTAGTAGCAAACAAACAAAACACATGCCAGGTTTACTGTATGAGCTTTATGCACTGCCAGCCTGAATGCATCTAAATGCTGTATGTTACAAACAAAACAAATCCTCCACCCCTTAACTAACGAAATCTACATGCAAAATAACTCTTAAAAAAGGAATAAAAAAACGTGTACTATAACATACTATAACATACAGTACGAGTACATATAACTTATCAATTGACTTTTGCCTCAATTGTTTTAACCAAATTTAGTTTAACGTGAGCTGCATTCTAGCAAAAATATTTGTAGTATATCGGTAACGTTTTTGGCATTTTCGTAAATGTTTTTATAGTGTAACATTTTAATTGCATTTTTTTTGCTATTGGTTTGTAAATTTAAACAAAATATCACTTTGGCAATAAAATAAACTTAACACGTTTGCTTGTATTTTGTATTGTTTGTATCACATACGATAAAGGAATTACCGCAGCAGAAAAATAAATGTTTATAAGTATCCATAACTTGCTAAATTTAATTGTAAACAAATTGTACAAAAAACAAATAATAATTTAATAATAAACTGGAAAAATTTGCATATAAAGTGAACAAATATCAAAACAAAATGACACAGAATATTTTCCAAACAGGATGAGACAAAATTAATGAAACAAAATCACAAGAGAGGCTGTGACTCATATTAGTGTGAATGCGAGTAAATCGTGATGATTAGTTACTTTAAATAACTAAATAACTTCGAAATGAATTGAACATCTGTTTTTGTTTTTGCTTCTCCAGAAACTAAACTCAGATATTTAAGTGGTCAACTTTAATCATTATATTGATGAACAGCCGCAGAATCATTTTAAGACCATGAGACAATTTGGTGATGTAGATTCACATCCCTGTGAATATTGTCATTCCTTGGCAGACAATGCTCAGTAACAATTTCAGTCGAGTTACCTTCAATTGGGTTCACGTTAGATAACTATACAGACGGATCCAAGTCTACGGTTGTGTGACATTAAATATCCTGTTTTTGTATGCTGGCTGATGTATAATGGCATTTAGTGTGACAAATTTAATATTTCTCTGTGATCTACACCTAAACTGGTTCACGATTTCCGGGTGTCTTCTTGTAAGGTAATAATACATTCTATACTGAAGCTGCTCTGCCGAGTGTCATAAAGCTAGGAATATTGGTGCAGACAAACTGACTAAATATGTTCTGTTTGTTTGGTATTCCAAATTAGTAAAATGCTTGATATCAAAGCTTACATGGCTCCTACATGACTATAATAAATCGGCGTTTATCAGCCATGTCACAGAATTTAATTCCGTTCGGAAGTGCAATTAAGTCCATTTTTTGCTTCTATAGAAAAAGCAAAACGAAAAATGTTTTCGGAATGAAACCACTTTTAATTTCCGATGTGGAATTGTAATTTTAAGAATTGCACAGTTTCATTCCGAAAAAATTGTTCGTTTTACTTTTTCTATAGAATCAAAATACGGAATTAATTCCACTTCCGAACGGAATTAAATTCTGTGACATGGCTGTATATTTGGACTCTTCAATTTAACTAATTTTGCAGCAATTGTCAGAATGCACGTGGTGGTCTTTGTTTCTCATATTTGTTTCTCATGAATAGAAACTGCAACTTTGTGCACGACCTAACGGATTTAACTAGGCTGAATATTAGGAAAATAGGGATCAGTTATGGCTTCAGCTAGCAGTGTCAACTAGACACTGTCTAAAATGTGCTAATGTGAGTAAATTGATTACACAGCAAGACAAAATGAAAACTTTTTTTGGTGCCTTAGATTTCTTAAGGTATGCTCACACATGGCAAATGTTTACTTACAAAAGCGTAACCACTTGTTTTAGCACAAATTTGTTTGACGTTGTTTACTCTTACAAGAGTTTTGCACGATCAAACAGCATCAAATAAATTAAAACTAAATATTTCTTGTGCTTTGTGGAAACACATGTTGAATAGCGCGTTATCTATATAACAAAGCACAACATATAAAATAGATTATTCATATTGTAAAAGCTTATACATAGACAAGACCTTGAACAATACCATATAAAAGACTAGACTACTTACTCTACTATATCATAGTCTATACTAGACAACAGATTAGTCCATAGACTATAACATAGACTAGACCATAGGCTCTATAGCAGGTTTTAATAACTGATCAAACTGAAGATAGTATAAACCAAATAATATAACATCGATTGGATCATATACTATATATATATACCGCAATAACATAAGCTGAAGCATAGACTAGACGTTAGAGAATAAAGAATTGACCTCTAAAGAGACCAAAGCCTAGACTAAATTATAGACTAGACTTTAGCACACATTTTTGTTAAACACTTTATATTTGTTTTTGTTGCAGCTGTTTAAAATAATATTAATAATTGTTCACAGAATTTTATTTATTTTTATTGATATTTGCGCAGCACCCTGTTTACTTTACTTTTTCTTATCAGATTAAAAACAAAATATGTAGTGCAACCATTCATGTGAATTTCCATTTATTTATTTTAATAGTTGTACGAGTCTGCATGTACGTTTATATGCAAATTGTATATTTTTTTAAACACCCTACAGTGTTTATTGATGGAGTGTATGAACAATTCTATAAGAATGTCTGCTGTCATAGATAAATTATACAAAAAAGCGCTGCTTGGTGAAAAATACCCAGTCTAAATCATGAGTATATATTAGAGAATAAAAGATATTGTAACATCTGTATTAATATAATTTTTGTCAGTGTCTCCTTTCTTTGCCTTGGTGACTAGTTATGTGGCTAGCTGCCACGTAGCTACCTTTTTTTAATTATTGATCCGACTGATGGCAATCTTTGTGGTTTTCGAAAAGACAAGTTAAGCTGAGTTTAGTCTGCAAATCATTTAATGATAATTTATTTTTTAAATCTATTTAAAAGCTTTAGTCAAATTGTTGATTTGAAAAGTATAATGCCTAAACTGTTCGTCTATTTAGTATATTTCAACTTATTTCTACTTATATTTTCCACATTTTACAACTATTTTTTTTTTATTTTTTTTTTTTTCGTTATTGAATACATTTTCAATTTTATTGTTTTCATGTTGTTTCATAAATGTATAGTTTACAACGTTTTTCATTTGTTTTGCTGTTTTTTGTTATGTTAGCAATGTTTTTATATTTTATAGACTGTTTTTTAAAAATATTGTTAAATTGTTGGAGATTTATGTTAACATTTAATAAAGAACAATGCCATAGATACTTGTACGTATGTATATGTTCAGTTTTTTTTTATTAACAAAAATAAAGGTGGGTTCGTTTAAATCAAAATAAATACATGTTGTTCATTTTTTGTGTGTGTGTGTGTTATTGTTAATCAAATGTTGTAAATTACATTTGAAATAAATCACTAAATACACTGGAAATTGTATAAAAGAATTTTATGGCAATAAAATAACAAATCAATATAAAGTAAGTGGATATTAATATTAACAAAGTCTTAATGAATTTGTTATATTTATATATTGCAAAATATTTAATTCTCTTTAAACCTTTTCCCTTTAAAATATCTAAAATATGACACACCAAACACTTGTCACTTGCCTTTAAGTCTTGCGAGGCCTTCAAAAAGAAAATATTTGTCGTTTTAACAAAAATTGCTTTAACAAAAAAAACTATACTCTGGGGCTGCTGCTGGTGCTGCTATAAAAAAAACTACATAAATAAATTTGCAAATATTTTGAATTCATATACCACAATATCGAAAGTATGTACAAAAGTAACGTTTGAGAGTACGTTCATTCATACATAGATACAATACTGAACCATGCAGCAAAAGTGACCAAATATTGTATTGTAAAATTTTTTACACAAAAGCCGAATACAAACACAATGGTCATGGATACTTTTCACATACAGTCAGAGCAACATGTAGAGCATACAGCTGACAATTTTTGGCACATGCAGGAAAGTCAGGGTGAGCAGAAAATCAACAAAATTCATGAAAGAATTGATATAAAATCGGTTTAATGTCCAATATATACAGTTGGTTGTTCCAAAAAAACTTTGTTTTTTTTTTATTTTCATGGGTGATCCAGCATAATTTGAAAGCTTATAAGGTAAAGTATGTTTGAGATGTTTTCAGATTTTTCGGAAAAGGTTTTAAGGTCGCAAAAGTCGAATTTTTGCCAAAAATCGGCAGTCGTCCGTTTTTTGAGTTTTCTGCATAACTTTCTTAACAACCACAATATTCTTCACTTTTGAGGAAACAATTGAAAAGACTTTTGTGTGCAAATTAAAGTAGACTTTAAATGTACTTTAAAAAAATTTTGTATGAAAATTTTGTCTAAAAACACTCTTCAAACCTACTTTATTTTTTATGAATACGGCAGAATAAGTTTTGCCAACGAATTTTCTCATTTAGGTATCCTTCCTACATTACAATTTTTCATAATTTTTCCATAAATTTCGTAAATAATGCTTTATAACTTTTAAAATCCATATGAAAATTAAAAAAATTAATGACGCATATTATATTAAATGCATAGTATATTATACAGTGCAGTCGCAACTCAGCTCTGGGTGGAGGAGAACTCGCGCATAATTGTCATTTTTCGCTGCTCTTGAGAGATTTGCGGCTCACTTTTGCATTGGTTACGGTTTTACTACAATGATACATGTGCCAAATATTGAAAAATCCTATTCTTGAGTTAAAAAATAATTTTTTTGATAGATATCCCACTCACATCCCATTAAGCGATTATAAAGACCTTAAAGTAAATTGTATAGGCTTTCTTTTGAGAGAAAAAAAATAAGGGCCCAAATTGAAAAAAAAAATTAAAAAAAACAATTTTTAAAAAATAAAAAAAAATATTTTTGAAATGACTGAAGAAATAGCTATCTACAGTCCTTTGGACAATTTTTGTTAGGACCAATGGGTTAAAAGTTACACTCATTTAAAAAAACCCCTGTATGACCAAAATTGACCAAAATGTCCAACTTTGACCCCCTAACTCCGGCACTTCTAGACTGATAGTGCTGAAAATTTGTGTCTGGCCTACTATAATAGTACCATAATAGTACTAACCTTGGTGCAAATTTCATCCAAATCGGAAGACTTCGATTTTTAAAAGTGAAATTCACCATATACTTATATACAGTCACGTTCATAGCTCTCCGTTTTTAAGTGCATTTTGTTTTCAAAGGCCCATAAAAAGAAAACTAACAGGAACTTACAAAAGAAATTGGTGTCTTTTAAAAGAAAAAATTTTATAGTCTAACAAACACAAATAATTTTAATATATTTTAATAAATTAAAACTAAAAAAAATAAAAAAAAAACTCTTTTCTTTCATGTTACATCTTTTTTATGCAAGCTCGTATAGGTTTCGAAAACTTGAAATTGAAACTGGCAATTACATGATTTAATACTTTTTGTGATAGCCTTTAGGCGATTTAACGAAATATTCTGTCACTTCCTCAGTAATAAATAACTATTGATAACTATTAAATAAATAAATTTTGAAGAATTTTTGCTGTTTACACAAGTTTGAAGCATTTCGAAGAAGAGCAATTTTAAAGAAAATTTCAATCGTGTAAATCTAGCTTAAGAGAAACAAAGCGGAGATACATGCAACTAACGATCATAAGAGACCTTTCGAAAACTCAACTAATCTTGCTAATTTCTAACTTTCTAAATACCCCAGAAGTCTGTTCCAAACCCTTTTCCTTTTATTCGTGCTTACCCTGCCTATAAACATTGGAAGTGACTAACTACACAAGTGTGTGTTGGTGCACTTGAATACCAAAAGCCTCCATATAAGAGTGCGAGTGTGTGTTTTATTTCAAATTTTGCTTTCTTAAGGGTATTAGATTTCAGCATCAGTGCTGTAAACTGCATAACTTAAACCAAAAATTGAAAGAAAAAAAAAGAAAAGAAAGAAAAATATCTCTGCATTATTTGTGCATATGCACGTATCAATTGTAAGAACCCAATGGATTTTTCATTTCAACTTTTTAGTTTTTAGCTTTTATTATTATTCTTTTTTTTCTGTTTTGTTTCACTACAATCTTTAGTGCTTTACGTGAAATGCAACCACCACCATTGGCGTTATTGGTCATGTACATTGTCAATATCTGTGCATGTTATTTGTTGCCTGTCATTTGGCAGTAAAGAAAAACGTTTGTTGCTGTCTGCAAAAACAATGTTGGTTGGTCGGTCGGTCGGTCGGTCGGGTTGTTTGGTTCAGTCAGTTTGGCCTGTTTGTTTTAAATGTAGCAAACATTTTTATTTCTTGGGATTTTTCAATGGTAACACTTGAATTTTTTATACCCATAGATATGTATGTATGTATGTATGTATTTATACTGTTAGTAAGTGAGTGAGTGCTTTTGTATATGGCCTTAGATATTTTTGGTATGTTGCAGTCATCGTATATATCTCAGGCTATGTTTTCTAACTGTCTATATCTTTCAGATTTAAATGTCTGTTTTCCCTATGGCCTTTTTTCCATTTGCCAGTTTACTTTACTTTTTTTTTGCAGCATTTTAGGTTTTTGTTTTTGGCAGTTTTGCTATTTGACATTTCCTAATGTTCAATCCTGTTCGGTGTGTCTACATTTCAGTATATTTTGTTTTCATTTTGTATCTGTGTTCAGCTGTGTGTTGTTACTTACTCTCAATGTCTTGCCCTGACAGTTTTCATATTATTTGATTAAAGAATTTTGTGTTACTTTGGAATTTTTGTTTTAACGTTTGTTCGTGTGCTTGTTTATATGTACCAGCTTTGACTGAGATTAAGATAAATTTTGAACAACTTAACTGGTTTCAATTTGCTTATAATGTTTAAAAGACCTGTTGACAGTGAACTTTTTTTTTTTTTTTTGTTTCTTTGGTTTAATAATGAACAAGTGTTTTTGTGTGACAATGAAATTGTTGAAATGCCTAAGGCAACATTTGTAGTAAAGTGCAAAAAGCTAAAGAATTTTTGGATTTTTTTTAACGTATATCAAGTAATTGCTTAATGGTTATTAAAATCTAATGAACCTGAACTGAATATATAATAGGTATTGAATGTTCAATCATACCTTGTTAAAATTATCAATTCCCGTTCAACAGTTGTAGTATTTGTTTTAAACTGAAATAAGAAAAAAATACACAAATTAGTTTTTGACATTTCCCAAGATTAGCACAAATAAATTGGAAATAAATCAAAGATATATAAAACAATATAAAAAAATAATTAAACGAAATTTAAGACCTGGGGCTTAAATGAAACTAAAGCCATTGTTTACGCCACAACAACACTTAGCGATTCTGCTTATTATACCCTTCACCTTCATGAGAAGGATATATATAAGTTTGTCATTCCGTTTGTAATTTCCACAATATAATTTTCCGATCGTATAAAGTATATATATTCTGGATCCTTATACATAGAGGAGTCTATTAAGCCATGTCCGTCTGTCTATCTGTCTGTTGAAATCAATTTTATAAAGTCCCCAGATATGTTCGGGATCCAAATCTTCAATAATTCTGTCAGACATGCTTTCGAGAAGTTTGCTATTTAAAATCAGCGAAATCCGTCCATAAATAACGGAGATATGAGCAAAAATCCGAGACACCCTCTGAAAATTTCAGTCAAAAAACTATCAAACAATGTGTATTAATATAATACAGTGGCTTCATAAGCCCAAACGTAAAATTTACCAAAACAACAGGCAAATTTTGATCGTCTAAACATTTACCTGTGGTTGTTGTAAAACTGTCGTCAGGGTGGAGGGTATTTAAGATTCGGCACAGTCAAATATCGCACTCTGTATTTGTGTTGCAATATACTTCCACTTGTCAGAAAGTGCTAAATAAAATGCAAGGTTCTAAAATGTTCGCAAATAATTATTTTCGCCTAGAAACAAACTAACCTTTCAACTGTCCACTTCATACTCTTCTACTGTTCAGAAATCCTTTGTTTAAATATTTTAATAAATTATAAGACAATATTCCTTATTCTCCTTGTTTTATTTCATTTCGTTTCTCTTCATATTGTTTGTGAAATTATTCTAAGTACAAAATCTAAGTGATTTTGTTTTGACTCAGGGAGTTTGATAATATTTTTCAATGCTCAATCGAAACAACCAAATTTTCACTAAGAATTTTGTTTTACAAACAGGCCATATTGAAAGAAAATTTTTTTTTTTTTTTTTTATTGAAATGATCTTAATACTATATTTTAGTTAACATTTCATAAAATTACACCTAGTTTACACTAACAAGTAACTTTTTTCTTTTAAATTAGTTTTATAAAATATTAGACATTAAGTCTTGAGGTTTTTTTCTTTTTAAACGTCTTGAATATATATCATCATTGATAAGAATGGATGCTTCTTCGTTGCTGTGGAGTTGAAGTCTATTCGCATGTTTAGATGCAAATAGTTGAATTAACTCGGACACTTTGTTTAACCCGAGATCTCTATGTAAATCGTCGTTCCTAATATACCAGGGCGCATTGACCAAATTTCTAGCAATTTTGTTTTGAAAACGTTGTATAATTTCTATATGAGTTTTGGAAGCACATCCCCATAATTGGATCCCGTAGGTCCAGACAGGTTTAAGTACTTGATTATAAATCAGCAATTTGTTATCAATTGAGAGTACAGAATTCCTCCCAATTAGCCAATTTAGTTTTTTTTGTTTTATGTTCAGTTCAGTATGTTTAATTCTGATGTGGTCCTTCCATGTTAGTTTAGAATCAAGCGTCATTCCCAAATATTTTGCATTGTTAGCATAAGGTACAGCTAAACTTGAAATTTTTATTGGTTTATGTGTTATTACTTTGTTAGTAAAGTCCACATGTGTCGACTTACTTTTGTTAAGTCTGATTCTCCAAGTATCTGTCCAGTCTACGATTTCATCAACTGCTGTCTGTAGTTTTGATGTAGATTCGGTTTCATTTTTACCAGTAGCTAAGATGCATGTGTCATCAGCAAAAGTAGCTATTTTGCTATTTGTAGGTATGGGTATATCTGAAGTATACAGTAAGTATAGAATTGGACCCAGGATACTGCCTTGAGGTACTCCAGCTTCTATTTTTTTCATATCTGAGTAATGTTGCTTATGCTTTACTCTAAAATAACGATCAGTCATATAGGATTCCAAAAGTGATGAAAATTGTATTGGTAATAGTGTTTTAATTTTATATATAAGACCTTTATGCCAAACCTTATCAAATGCCTGAGCAACGTCTAAAAAGATGGCTGAACAGACTTTTTTTTGTTCCAAAGCTTCCTCTATAGTATGAACTATTCGGTGTACTTGGTCTATTGTGGAGTGCTTTTCTCTGAAGCCAAATTGATGAGATGGTATTACATTTGAATAAGTTATTATTTCTTTTAGTCTTTTTGCAAATAATTTTTCAAATAGTTTTCCCATTACGGGAAGCAGGGAAATCGGCCTATAGGAAGTTACTTCATTAGCATTTTTTCCTGGCTTCTGAATCATAATTACCTCTGAGACTTTCCAGTATCGAGGAAAGTATGTTAGTTTAATGCAAGCGTTCATAATGCTATTCATTTTCATTATTGCCTTATTCGGAAGATTTTTTAAGATTTCTCCTGTTATTAAATCAAAACCAGGACTTTTACCAGGTTTCATATTTTTAATTTCATCTATTATTTCTGTTGCAGTAAAAAGTTGTATTTCGTGAAAGTTCTGTACTGTATAGGGCTCCTGGAAATCTTTTACTTTTTCATACGGCTGGAAAGTTTTATATAGGTGCTTAGCAAAAGCACTAGCTTTTTCAGTATCACTTTTTGCCCAACTATTATTGTCAATTCTAATTGGGGGATTATGGATAGTTGGACGTTTTAGATGCGAGGTTGTTTTCCAAAGCGAGTAATCTGTTATTTTATCTGCTGATAAGTTTTTCATTTTCAAGTCAAACTTTTTGTTTTTAAATTCTTTAATTCTTGCAGTAAGGAGTTTAGTTAAACTATTTAGTTGTGTCTTTAAGGGTGGAAATCTTGTGTTTTGCCATTTTTTTCTAATTTTTCTTTTAGTTGTTATAAGTTCAACTATATCTAAAGGGTAAGACTGTTGTATATTTTTTGCCTTAGTTACTGGAGTACTCATCCAAGCAGCTAGTTGTATTTGTGATGTAAGTTTTTCTGTTTCTTCTTCAATATCTTCCGCCGTACTAAGACCACTTGCAGATTTTATAGCTCTTTCAAGTTTGTATTTAAAATATTCCCAATCGGTATTTCTGTTTGAAAGATACGAATTTTTGTCTTGTTCTTTGATTTCACCATTGATTTCTAAGTATATAGGTGAATGATCGGAATTTAATTCTGTGCCGTCTTCAAGGTACATTATGTTGGTTGGGATTTGTTTGGTTATAAAGAAGTCTATTAAATCAGGCATTTTATTTGGATCAGTTGGCCAATAGGTAGGATTTCCAGTAGACAAAATTTCACACCCTAATTGCTTGGCAGCTTTCCTAAGTTCACGTCCCTTAGTTGTTGTAAGGCGTGATCCCCAGTAAACATTTTTCGCGTTGAAATCTCCTCCAATAATGAATCTGCCTTTATGCTTATTAAACAATTGTATATAATGTTCAGCTTTAATTATGTGTCTTGGGGGACTATACAAAGCGGTTACTGAGATGTCATTATCGTGGATTTGGATATTTATTGTTGTCGCCTGAAATAATTCAGTTGATATTTTATCATCTTCGTAATGTTCTATAGTTTTTTTAATTAAAACCGCACTGCCTCCTCTAGCATTATTAAGAGGATGATTGGAGCAGTACATATAATAGTTCTGGAAAGTTGTGTACATATGCGTAGTTAAATGCGTTTCGGATATAAGACATATATCTATTTTTCTTTTGTTGAGAACTATTTCAAGCTCACTTTTATGCTTTAAAATACCATTTGCATTCCAAGCCATTATTCTGAGAGTATTTTTGTTTATTGGGTTTCTTGACATATTTGTTGTTCTAATTTTTCTATTCTATTCATAAGCATTTTATTAAACGCAGTTTGGTCATTAAGTTTAGCTAGAATCTGAGTTAATTTATCTTCTTTTGGGGCTATTTTACTTTTCGAGTGACCATTAGCAGCTACAGCTGCGAAGGTGATGTTACTTCCAACTTCTGAAGAATGGTTTGCTTGGGTTGTATTATTTTCTTGCAATTGTTTTTTATTGGTTACACCCTTTTTATTTGCAACTGTTTTATTTCTAAGTTTTTGTAATTCTTTAGCTACAGGGCAACCTCTGTAACTTGCTGGGTGATTATTCCCACAATTACAGCAGATGGGTATTTCAGTGTCTGGTCTATTGCAGTCTTTGGTTGAATGGTTACCAGCACACTTTACACATCTTGCAGCTTCACAACAATAATTTTTAGTATGTTGAAACCCTTGGCACGTTTTACATTGGGGAATGAGTTTTGGTGGTTTAAGTGGCTCAATTTTCACAACTGTTTTCAAAATTTGTTTGATTTCGTATATTTTTTTGATATCTTCAGTTGGTTCAAAGTTTACTATAAACATATTCAACGGTTCTTTTGATTTCCATTTTAGTTTATTGTATGCCTTTGTAGCTTTGAAACCTTGATTATTAAGATCTTGAATGATATCTTTACAATCACAAGAGTAATGCAAATCTTTTACCATTACTTTAATTGGCCTAGTTTGCTTGTTTTCATATGAGTGCCATAATAACTTTGCTTCAGTAAAAGCTCTGGAGAGAGTTCTATGATCGGTACTGTCAAACAAATTGACCTTATACGAATCTTTTCCAACTAATTTTAGCATAAAGTCGTTTTTGACGTTTTCTTTGATTTGTTTATGTAATTTTTGATAATTGGTACCATTAATCGACAAAATTATTGGCGGTGGCCTTATTATTTTAGTTTTATTTTGTTCCTCTTTTGGTATTTCTTTAGTATTTTCTGGTGAAGATACCATTTTACGTTTTTTATTTGGCCTTTTGCTGCTTTGCATTAACCATTCAGTTTCTTTAACCAATTCTTCTTCATCGGTAAAATATTGGGTTTTTTGGTTTTCTTCAATATTAGAGATGGATTTAGGATCATTTCTTAAAAAATTTAATTCACGCTTAAGAGAATCATTTTCTTCTTTAAGAGATGAACAAAAAATCTCTAATTTATTGATTTTTTCCATTAAATAATTTATATCATAACGTCCACCACCACCTGGTGGTGGAGTGTTGAGCGCCATCTATTGCTTAGTAGTATAAGCTTTATCTGGCAGCACTAGAGATGTTGTAAGTAGTTCAATCTGGCAGCACTGTTTCTACCCAGTATTTTGTCAGAACGAGTCAGCTGGTGTGTTTTGTTTACGATATTAAGTTAAATCAAATATTTATATTTCCAGTAAAAATTTTGTGTAATTAAATTAGATTTACCAGCGGATACAGAATTTCGGCATGCAACCAATGGATGATGAAGTATACCCAATAAGCTTCCTGTTCTGGCTCAATCTGGTAAATATTTCGATTATTAAAAAGTTTATTTAAAGAGATCTTGGCAAGAGCCCTGCTAGTTGACCGTGTAAGTTCAGTGATGCCAACTTTCTGAAAGAAAATGAAGTTTTTGTCAACCTACTAATTCTTAAGTCAGTAGCAGAAGATTGTAAAGTTGTTCATTTTCGCTAGAAAATTAACTATAAAAATGGCGGATCTGACAAAGTTAGATTTCTCTAAATTCGGGATATTATTATTCAATATTATCATACTTTTTACCCACCACCATATATAAGTTTGTCATTTCGTGTGTAATACTGAGCAATATTCATCTGAGCCCCAACAAAGTATATATATTATTGATTCTTATAGAATTCTAAGTCGGCAGAATTATGTATGTAGGTATCTGTAAAACACTCTCACGTCCAAAGGAGACAACCGAAATCAACAAAGTTTACAAAAAACCGTTTGTAGTTCTCCTAAGCAGTTTGATATAGAAAATCAGCAAACTTGTTATAGCAGAACCAGAGTTATGGACCAAAATATGAGCCAACCTTCATAAAAATTGTTTATATTTTTTGTTTAAATTTTTTTGCATTTTTTTTAAATATATTGCAGATAATATCATGAAATTTTGTACGGGTTGTTCTATGATAAAAGAAGAGACTGTGATGAAAATAGTAGGAATCGGTCCATGATTTCTCATAGCCCCCATACATATATCTTCCGGAAATATTGCTCAATTATACATAAATGTCTATAAAATTGGAATGCCAAGACAAAATTCAGCAAAATTAAGTTTTTGGCAAAAATAAATCGCAAACCGAAATTTTTTTTAGTTCAGTCCATGTTTGACCATAGTCCCCATATAAAGTCCACTTCCAAAATTCACTTAAATACGTATAAAACTGGTATAAATAAGTTAAAAGATTAAAATTTGACACAAATAATAAGGAGTACTGGCAGAAGGAGTATGGGGGTTATGGTCAAATATGGACCGATCATCATAAATCTTAGATCAACGCTTTTTATATATTTATGGACTATTTGTGTTGAATTCCAACTTGATAGTAGTTTTTATAAGAGATCTATGCGCATTTAAGTGAGGCTATGTTCAAATATGCACCAATCATCATGAAATTTTGTAAGACAATTTAAAAGTATATTTTGATTCCGGTTGTTAAATTTCAACTTGATACTGATTTTTATAAGAGAACAAAGATTTTTGTTCATTTAAGTGATTTTCTATGGGGCAATGCTAAATTATGGACCGATGCAAACAAAATATTGTTTCGAGATTTCACTTTGCAAGAAAATTATTATTGCTTTTCTATAGCCGTTTATGGACATATGGGTGCTATGAGAAATCGGAGATCGATTCCTGCCTTTTTCAAGAGGGGCCAAATTACCGCATTCGTGATCGAATTATCTATCGTATCGAAAAATGATTCCGATATCGAAATTATGATAAAATGTACTAAATTTCTTGCTCGATATCGAATGCCACAATCTCAAATAAGAAAATTCCGATAAATTTTACTCGATATCGAATGCGGTAATTTGGCCCCAGACCTTGTCTTTTTATAATAAAAATAAAGTGTGCAAAATTTCATGAACTTATCTGCATGAAAACAGCAAAAAATATGTGAAATATATCGCGGTAGTCTGAAACTTTGATATATAACTCAGATCATACTGGACCGATTTTGCCCTTATGCAATACCAAACATTTTGGTGCATCAAGGAATGTTTGGTAAAAATTTGATTGATCTATGTCTTTTTTTCGAAGCTCTATCCTGCCAACAACAGACGCAAAAACGGACAGACGGACGGACATTGCTAAATCGTCTTAGAATCTTCTAAGGACCCAGAATACATAGACTTTTTGGTTCTACGACCTTTATTTTGATGTGTTACAAACGAAATGATAAACGCAATCTTTTTGGAGGTCTTAAATTCTTAAATAAATAAAACTTTATTTTGTTATAATTTAACATTAGCATGGGACAAATGCTCATAACCATAAACGTTAGACCTTTTAGTTAAAACAACAAAAAACTCAAATTTTATTTTTTATTATTACAATCAAGCATTTCATTAGGCCTATAACGAAAAATCCCCCAATCGTCTGAAACTCGCTTAGACCACCTCAACAAGAAAAAAAAGAAAACTTAATAATAAAATAAATAAAACGATCCTTATTATTACCTTGTTTTCAGACTTTTCAGACAGACAGCCTCCTTTCACATTTAAACACACAAAACAACAATTCATTTCAAGTCTATTTACTCTTTCTTTAATTTCTTTTATGTACCTGTTTGTATACTGCTTGTTGTTCTGTCTCTACAACAAGTAAAACAAGAAAACTATAATAAACGTAAAAAGACATGAATGAAATACACAATATTTTGTTGTACACTGTCATGTCTTCTTAAATAAAATGACTCATACGTACAGCAGCAAGCATCAAATGATTTACTCATTTATGTACAAAAAGAACATAAAACAGTAACAAAAAAAAATCTCATATACATATGTATTTACCTTTAAGTAAATATTCATACATTTTCTGTGGGTTTCTTTAAGTTTTGCGAATATTTTTTGGACAAAATATATAAAAAGTGTGTGAGGTTTTTTTTTGTACATAAATACATTCATCTAAAAAAGGTTTTCTACTTATTAATTTTGCTGATTGTCCATGATGACAAGTCCCGAACAAAAAAAAAAAAAAAAGAAAAAAAAAATTGTCCAACATAAAATGTTGTAGACCAAACTCCACAAACATACTTATATATCAACTTTTCGTCATGTGCTTTATTATCTTTTTTATTATTGTTGTTTGTTTTATAAAAAAAAAAACAATATAAGAAGCTGTTTTTTTTTGCTAATAAAATGTTGGTGAATTTTATATTAAATGTTAAACCAAATTTAAGACAATTTATTTATTTGAAAATTTAGGCAAAAAATATTAAGTACAATTTGTCGGCTTTATTCGGTTTTAGTGAAATGTTTCAAATAACTTCCAAAATTTTATCACTAATAGAGTTTTAAATTCTGATTAAATTGAATAAATTTTTGACGGCCATTCCTATTTTTGAGTGGGCGGGGCTACAAAGTTTATAATATTTAGCTATATCTTAAAAACTACATTTCTTTAGACGATATATATACATTAGGGTGGCCCAAAATAAAGTTGCGGATGTTCCCGGCTAATATGAAAATTTTAATTCGTTTTAAGACTACGTTTCTCAATTCTTTTGTCCTGGGGTCTATATTTGGAAAGCTGGAACAAAGGATAAAAAGGTCCTTTTTAGAGGTTTTTCGATTTTTTTTCACATTTCCCCCAAGGGAACTATATGTAAATTCATTCAATAGGTTATCAAAAATTAAAAAAACAAATTTTTTAATTGAAAAATTTTGAAAATTTCAGACAAAATTTTAGTGTTTTTTTACTTTTTTCATAGAATTTACTTAAATAAATAGTTGAAATTTCTTGATTATAAACATCATGCATCATTAAAAATGTTGGTATGCAAATAAAATGCAAACAAATAATTTTCATATATACAGAAATGATGACGACTAATTTTATAATTATGGTCGGTCCATAATTAGTTGAAGCTCCCATATAAGATCTTCTTCGTAATTCACTTTAACCGCCATAAATCTTTTAAAAGTATTTATATCGAGATAAAGTATTACATACATACTACTTATATTCACGGAAGTCATGTCATTAAATTTTTGGATGATCAGTCCATAATAGGTAGGGGAGAGGGGGCACCTTTGAACACTTTTTGCTTCCACGCCACATACAAATTTATATTTTTGAATTATTGACATTTTACATAATTTAACTAATATATATGGAAATAAACTTTAGCTTAAGTCTACAAGTAACTTATTTTTAGTTCGATTTAATTTTTTTTATTTTTATACGGGGCAGCTTTGAACTAGGCTGGGGCAGCTTTGAACGGCAAGTTTGCTTGTAGCCCTTATGTCCTTATGTTATATTTTTTATGTATATAATAAATTCGATTTATTTATTAAGAAAAACATAAACATTAACAATTAAAAATTAAAAAAACAATTCAGATCAAAAATAAGTTTTATATTATTAAGACGGAAAAGGCCTTGCGAGTTCAGATGACATTACATTTTCCTTTAAAGCATCATGATCAGCATTGGATTCGTCATTTTCAGAAAATAAGAGAGAATCAACAATGTTTGGTACTTCGGTTGATAAATTAACATGTTCAAAGGTGCCCCCTTCTTCTTTGTTCAAACCTGAACTGGCTTGCCATTTCACAGAAATTTATAATAAATATTTTTTGTTTACGTAAATATCAAATAACTTAACTTAATTTTGTTTGAAATGAATTTTGGACTGCAATAAATTTCTTATACGAAAGAAAATGATCACTGAATACTTCTTACACTCTTACAAAAAAAAAATAAATAAATTTACAATGGTACTGCGAAAACTTGTTCAACCAACTACATTCGGTCGACGACTGAAAAAACTAGCAAAAGTTGTTGACGTTGCTAGAAAACAAGTTTGCCATGTGAAAAACTCGGTAAAGGGTCGGAAAAACTGTTAAACTAAAATTTTATGAACATTGTTCAGAGGTGACCCGTGTTCAAATGTGCCCCCCGCAAATTTCTGAAAAACCGTTTTATTCATATATGGTGGGGCTTGACCGACTATACTTTCTTACTTGTTTTAGAATTTCAAATATATAAAATATTTGAAGCAATCGTAATGTTTACCTTTCAAATAAATATTCAAAAAAAAAAAACAAAACATTTCAACGTTATCTGTTAAAAATATCTTTAAGAAAATTTCACTTGTATAATCTATAAATTAAAAATTCTAATAGATAATAACAACAAAAACACAATATTCAAATTACAACCTATTTAATAAACAAACAAACAAACAGAATTAAACTTAAATGCTGGAAAATTACCAGCTAGCAATATTCAAATTAATTAAAAGTGAATGAAAACACTCATACCTTTTTCAAACTACATAGAAAAAAGCTCTAACTATGTTACAACAGGTAACTAAACACACACAGCACACTTTATAAATTAATTATGTATAATTAATTGTTAAGAATTCATTATTAAAAGCCCCTGACTAAAAATAAAAATAAAATAGAAAAGTAATTTTATGTTTCCCATTTTACTGGTTAAATAGAATGGTACGAGTATTGATAGTCTGCAATAGCCAACAAACAAAACAAAAACAAAAAACATTTACTTAATTTTGTCGTTTATTATAATTAAATATTAAAATTAAATAACAACAACAAAACAACCTACAATAAATAAACATAAAGTTTTCCCTTAATATAAGACACAAACAAGTCAACTGGACTGGGCGTTCGACACATGTCAAAAGCAAATGCTGTTTCAAAGGCTAACCTTGCGTCCGTCTGTCTGTCCATCTACTTTTCGTTGTATTATTGCTTTTGTGTTTTGTTTGGTGTCAAAGCATTGTTATTATTATAAAAAGTTTTTGTTGTAAGTAGGCACGAAATTTAGGTCTGTTCCCTTTCCTTCCCTTCTTTTCTTTGTTTTGCTTACTGACATTTGAACGAATTTTTTCTTACGTCTTGTGTTTGTGTATCAATATTTGAATAATTTATGGGTTTTATTACTTTAATTATGGATTAAAATTTAAACTTTTTTTTGGGGGATATTAAAAACAAAAGTTAAAATGTTTGGAAATGTTCTTTGTAACGGAGACCCGTGTGGGTGGAATTTAAATAAAAAGTTTAAAGTCACAACATATTTAAAGATTTAAAATATTGCAGGCAGGTCAAACTCCTATAGAAATTGCATAGCAAAGCGAAAGTTATTGAAATAATTAAATAAATAAACAACAATGTTGTACACCTGCAGCTACTGTAACTGTTAGACTAATTATATGGCAAACTGTCAAGCTGTTACACGTGTTTCTTTGCTGCTTCCTTCTACTATCGCTATCTAAAAGAAAAAGTTCTTCAAACCTTATATGTATGTTTAATATTTTGATATTTGTGGTTTTATTTACACTTTATTTAGATAATATTTTATTTGTTTACCAACATCAACAAACAAAAATAAATGTTATTTATGAGTTTTAAACTAAATTGTGCTAAACATGGCAAAAAAAAAAAAACAACCGACAACACACCACAACCAAAGTGACAGTAGACAAAATACAACGCCCATCAATTCAACTTGGCGAAATATATAAAAATAAATTTACCAAAACAAAAAATTAATAAATTGTACAAAAAAATGTCTATAAAAATATGTATAAACTTTTAATAAATTGTATGAACAGCAGCTACTTGAAACAAAAAATCGTGTAGCAGTTTTTTTTTTGTCAAGTTCACAATCTCTCGGCCCACTGAATATGAAATACTAAAGCAATTATTAAAAACCAGTGAAGATGTTGTTACAAGTATGTACATTAGGGTGGCCCCAAAATAAAGTTGCGGATGTTCCCGGCTAATATGAAAATTTGATTCATTTTTTTATTCAAGTTTTTTGTCCTGGGGTCAATATTTGCTGAGCTGGATCAAAGGATAAAAAGGTCCTTTTTAGAGGTTTTTTGATTTTTTCACATTTCCCCCAAGGGAACTATATGTAAATTTGGTATCATATGAAAGGTCTTTGAGACGCGCATTCAATTTTTTTGATAAAAATTTTAAATATTTCCGACAAAATTTTAGTGTTTTTTTATTTTTTCATAGAATTTACTTAAATAAATAGTTGATATTACTTGATTATAAACATCATGCAATTTAACCCAAATGGTTTTTCCCACCCATTAAATGAATCAAATTTTCATATTAGTCGGGAACATCGATACCTTATTTTTTCTCCATACAAACGGGGCCACCCTAATGTACATACATATATATGTATATATACAACGAGAACACATGCTTAAAACATAAAATAAATTTATGAAAATTGTTTAAAATTTAATAGTAGAAAGACAATTTTTATTTGCTAAAGATTTGTTACAGTTTTCAAAGAAAATGAAACATTAAAATTATTGAAAAATGTTTAAATGAAACGTAAAGATAAATAAAAGTTGGCCTTTTTTATTTATTTATTTAAAAATTCAGCTACAAATATTAGTAACAGCTGAGCATGGTATGAAATACATCAATTAATTAAGTAAAATACTAATAATATCAAGAACAATCATAGTTTTATTCATTTGAATTCAAGTATTTCACCAGTCAGCTCTTTATTTTCTCAGTTGTATCAGAAAAATCTTCGAATAGCATCAAAATTAATAAAGTTCGATCCATGAAATTTCAGACAGAGTGGAGTGTGCGATCTTACTTGTCTGTTTGGGACATTGAAGCAAACTATAGAAACAAGATATTCGGAATCAAAAGTACCATTAATTAGGTTCAATAAAAAGGTAACGTTTGCAATCATTCTTCTACTTCTCAATGTTGGGAGCTTTATGAGTGCCAGTCGACTTTGGTATGGCGGAAGGTTTATTTCAGGATTCCAACGTAGATTCCGGAGGCAAAATATAAGAAATTGTTTTTGAACAGATTTCAGCTTTTTTATGTACACATTGTGTTGCGGGTCACAGATCGTATCGGTCTTGCCAACGTTGTGAATAGATTTTTTATCACATATCGGTCATTGAATTCCTTTGTCCAACGTTTTATATAACTGAGGACACCAATTGCTTTATTAGCAGTCATACCCAGCATACCATTCTAGGAGCGCTCCGAAAAGGAGTCAGAAGAGAATCCAACTAACTAGCATTTTCGGAGAGAAAGAAAAATTTGAGTCGGCACGCAGTATGACTCAGAAATTTTTGTTTATTATAAATTTCAAATTAATTTTTTTCCACTTTTATATATTTTATTAAAATGAATTCCATTTTATTTTTTTTTACTGTAAATACAATTTATTTATTTTTTTCCCATTCCTAATTTAGTTTATTTGTAAATGAATTCCCTTTTTGTTTAAGTAAGAATAATTAAAAAAAAATAATAAATGTGAACTTTTAATTTGTTGTATTTAAAATTGCAATGACTCTTTTTTGACACTATCTAAGAGCTCTTTCTGACGGACCATTTTCCAATGTAATGACCCTCTTTTCTGAAGGTTTTCGGAGCAATAATGATTGTTTTTTGGGCTCATAAAGAGCATGAAGGCTCCGGAAAAGGTGTCAGAAACTAGTCTTTTCGGACTGATATGGATTGCTGGCTAGTTATATGATAGTTAAAGTTCAGTTTTCTATCAAAGTTGACACCCAAATCAATGATAAAGTCAACGCATTTTAATTTTGAGCTCCCAATACGATATTTATGGATGGACGGGGAAAATCTCGAAAATGACATAAATTGACATTTTTTCAGCTGTAATTCCATCAGGTTAGTTAGTACCCGTTTACACAGTCGAACATTTGGAAGAAAATTACGGGTGTTCGGTACTCGGTGAACATGCTTTGTTGACATTTTCTTTGCTGGAATTTAGTACAAATTATTACACAGAACGAATAAGAGAAATGTCAAAAAAGCAAATAATAATGAAATGTGTCTGACAACATTGTTCGACAGTGTGACCGCGAATGAAAAAACAAAAGAGAATTCCAGATGTTTTTCTTCCAAATGTTCGACTGTGTAAATGGGGATTTATACACCAGTTGTGGAATTTATTTAAATCACATTGAATATGAGTTGTATGAACATTTTCCGTCAAAGATGAAAATGTCTTCACATCATCTGCATTCATTAGGATATTACTATGTTCAATGGAATTGGGAAGGTCCGAGATGGCTTCCCTGCGGAACTCCAGATATGACGTCTATGCTTTTGGATTATTAAAATAACAGATTGTCTATGACGTGAGAGTGTTTTACATAGACAGACGGACGGACATAGCTCAATCGACTTAAAATTCAATAAGGATCAAGAATATATGTATATACTTTCTAAGGTCTCAGATGAATATTTTTTAGTGTTACACACGAAATGACAAACTTATGTATACCCTCATTCGCCACTTATGATGGTGGAGGGTATAAAAAATACAGAAGAGGAATGCATAAGCCAAAGTTATATTTACATAAATAAGTATGCATGTTTGTATATACATACATATGTACATACTCCTATGTATACGAGCACATTTGTATACATTAGAAAATTTTACTCAAGAAAATGCCATGTATGTATTGCATATGTGTGTGTGTATAAAAGAGAGAAAAATCAAAAGAAAGAAAAGAAAAATTATATGCTCACTAAAACTGTAAAGGTGGATTCACCCATTTGTTCTTAACAAAAATTTTTTCCGGAGAAAAATTTTTTTACTGAGAGTTTTTTGCAGCACGATTTACCCATTTCGAACGATTTTTCTGAAAAATGGGGTATCAGCGTTAATGCTCAGCGTAAAAAAAAACGTTCCGCTTTCCGTCCGTATTTAGGGATCGCTAGATGGCTGTAAAGGTGGATTCACCCAGTCGTTCTTAACAAAAATTTTGTTCGAACAATTTTTTTTTTATGAAATTTGACGTCTCTCTTTTTGAGAGAGAGAAAATATTTTTTCCGAACTTGAATTGGTTTAATTTTATATTTTTTCTGGACAAAAATGAATTGAGTTGCCAATAGGTTGCATTTTTTCATACAAATAACAATGCCTTATGTATTTCCATGACCATCAAAAAAGCAAAAACAACTTTCGTTTTTCATTAATTTTGAATTTATATCTGTGATTTTGAATACACAATACTTTAAAATAATTTAATATTTGCATTTTGACACTTAAAACCCAAAGCAAAATAAATCAATGGCCGCACTTGTAAAACTAATAGATTTTGTTTACATATGGCAGCTTTGATTTTTCAGAAAAATCGTTCGAAATGGGTGAATCGTGCTGCAAAAAACTCTCAGTAAAAAAATTTTTCTCCGGAAAAAATTTTTGTTAAGAACAAATGGGTGAATCCACCTTAAATTGTTGTGTGTGAGAGTGAGTGAGTGATGGAAAGATAGAGCAAGGGGGAGCGGGGATCATAAAGGTGGTAATGTCAGCAACTGCAAACAACAACAGCAACAATAAGTAAGAGTACAAATAAACATTTACATAAATGAGTATTTGATTAACCTCACTTTTATTTATGCAAGTAAACTCATGCACACACACTTAATGTAAATAAATTGTGTAGGTATGGGTGTTGTATGTTAGAGTATTTGTATGTACTCGTAGTTGTAAACTAATGAAACGTAAACAAGATGAAAAACAAAAACCGTATTTAAATATCTAATGTATACTTAAGTGGTGCTAATTATGGGGTTTTTGTTTTGTTATTTTTTTTTAGATTTTTTTTTATTTATTTTCTTTTAAATATGTATTTCTGTTTTGTTGTGTAAAATCATCTTTCTGTCAATGATGGAATTAGTTTTCGACAGACAGTTATTATTACATCGCATTCATTAAGCTTAACTAAACAGAAACAACAGTTAAGTTGGTTGCTTCATTCTGTTGGGTATTTATTGTCAATGCACAATTCTGTATTTATGAGGGGATTTGTGAATATTTGTGTCTTAGAATGCGTATTTTG
Source organism: Bellardia pandia (assembly GCA_916048285.2). Lineage (NCBI taxonomy): Eukaryota > Metazoa > Arthropoda > Insecta > Diptera > Calliphoridae > Bellardia > Bellardia pandia. Next base: position 90,242,349 of record OU696531.1, on the reverse strand, counting down.
TATACAGAAATATAGCACAAGTCAATAGAGATTTTGTTTAGAAATCATCATAAATAAATAATAGCAACTAATGATACGTCATTACGGTTTCTTATTGTACGAGTATGTTTGCATTTGAGTGCTTTTTATTTATTCAGTCTAACCCACATTCTTTGAAAGATAGGTATTAAAAAATATGTTGGTTTAGTTTTTGTTTATAGGTCTTGTTTCTTTATTGATTAGGAATTTGGGAAATTAAGTTTGCAAACAATTTAGATTTTTCAAGTGTCAAAATGTTACACAGACAACTGTCTGTTTATCTGTCAAAATTTGTAAGTACTTAATTATTATTAGTTTAAAAAGTTCAATTGAAGCTAAAATTGAAATACACAAAGACAAAAGATTAAAGTTAAAATTACACTACATAAAGACAAGCTACTCAAATTAAAATTGAACGCCATAAAAATTAAAGATTAAAGCTAAAATTTAACCACAGAAAGACAGAAGATTGAAGCCAAAAATTTTACTATAGGTATAAAGGCTTAAGATTGCTGCTAAAATAACCTAAAATTGCATCTAAAATTTAACTAAAAAGACCTACAATTGAAACTAAAGACCCTTTGTTTTGCTTGAACCAGCACTCAGCGGACAATCCCTACTCATGCAATGCATTGTGTTGGAATCAGGCAAATAGGTTATGGGAGGGAGTAGTGTTTGTGAACATTTGTTTTAAATTTTCCTATATTGAAAGTGACAGTGAATACTTCTGCTGATAGTTTATTCCACATACGTACTGTACGGCTAAATAACGAATTTTTCCTGTAATGTGTTGTGATATCCACACTCCAGTCAAAAATGAATGAATGGGCCCTGACTGAAGTACGTATATTACGCAAAAAACTACGTGTTGTGGCAACAAGTTTCCCAAGTTCAGAGGAACACATTCCATTCTACATAGTGTCGATAGAACAGTGAAACACAACCCACATTGCGATGATGCTCCAATGAATCAATAGAGTTGGATATCCTAATGTCACCGATAAGCATCTTCGCCTTCTTCTGTACGCGATCGAGTAACTCCAAAATAGGCTTCGAAGCACCGGCCCATACATGCGAGTTGTATTAAATTTTCGGTTGAATATAGGTGGTGTAAATAGTCTGGCGATCAGATGGAGTAAAATGTTTCCTACACCGTTTTAAAAAACCAAGGCACTCCAACGCTTCTTTTGACACTTGGTCCAGAGCACATCACACTGGATTTTTCATGCCTAGAGCGTCAAGAGCGTCTGATTCCGTAATATTTACACCGCCCATAAAAGCACTATGATCTGTCGAGCGTTTGTGTGTTTATATACAACATTGAGTCTTACGTGCGTTAAAATCGACTTTGTTCGCATAAATCCATTCTGAGATAGTCTTAAGATCTTTTCTCAGCCTATTATTCATGTTTTGCCTCATGTCCCCAATCTCCAAAGGGTTTGGTCTATGGTTGAATGAGTATGAATGGCAAATGTTGCTATCATCTACAAAAGAAAAGATAGGATTGGTAGTTTGACATAGGAGGTCTTTTATAAAGATAAGAAATAAAGTACGAGAAAGAACGGAGCCTTGCGGTACCCCTGAATTAACCTTGAACTCGTCTGATGAGATGCCATCTATAACACACTATACAAGTTAGTGTGGTTTCTACGGAAACTCGATATAAATCGAGAGAAGTTATCACCGACACCAAAAGGAATGAGTTTCGATAAGAGAACACCATGCCAGACTCTGACGAACGCTTTAGAAATATGTAGAGCCACCACTTTACTTTCGCCAAAACGATGTCACCCGTCACTCGTAAAGCGTCCCGCTAAGTCAATTGCTAGACTCTAGATATTCCACAAGATGGTAATTTACCATACTTTACATAACTTTCGAAAGTGCAGAACAAATTGCTATTGGGCGATAATTGCCAGGGTTTGTAGCCTCTCCCTTTTTAGGAATCGGCGTCACATTAGCAATTTTGCAACACATGGTAAATTCATCGGCACGGTATAAGGTGCTGAAAAGGTTAGCTAATGGACGAGCTAGCGTCGAAGAACACTGCTTCAAGACCAGTGCTGGTATGCCATCTGGCCCAGGAGACTTATTTATGTTAAGATTCCTTTTAACTGCGCGCGTGCGAAAGAAAGGCATAAGTTTGAAGCTAAAGTACAACTATAAAAAGTCCTATGATTGAAGGTAAAATTTAACAAAGTAAATTACTAAGTTCAAAGCTAAAATTAAACTCTATAAAGTCCTAGGATTAAAGCTAAAATTGAGCAAAAGAAAGGCCTAAGTTTGAAGTTAAGATTTAGCCACAGAAATACCTACGATTGAAGTTAAAATTTAACAACATAAAGTTAAGGCTGAAGCTAAGATTTTACAAAATAAATGCCACAATTGCTATAAATTGCGCTACGAACGAAACCCCCAATGAACATAGTCCCCAAATTTAAAATGAATTAAAGCCCCAAACTTTTATATAGGAAAAAAAACAACGAAATTTGGGGACTTAGTTCATTTTTTTCGGGGTTTATTTAATATTTAAAATTGGGGACTTAAATCATAATGAAATATCACCCCAATTTATGAAATAAATCACCAAAAAATTTTCACTTTCTTAAATTTCGAATTTTTGGGGTGTAAGTTCATTTTCTTAAATATGATATTATATTATAAATCCTCAATATAAAAACCGTTAGATTTACTGAAAACAATTTTTGTTTTCTTTAAATACCTAATATTGAATGCAAGTACTTATTCAATTTGTAATATAAAGTGAAAATGTCAAGACCTAAAAATTTATTATGAAATAATTACCGGGTTCCGCAAAAGTAGTGAACTACTATATATTACGGGCGACAAAATCATTTATGTTAAAAAATCTGTGTAAAAAGATATAATTAAATATGAATGCAGACAAAAAACGGCAAGGCCAGGGTAAATATTCTTCCAGATGGAAAGTGTCGAAGACAACCATGGAAGTAAGTTTGTAGGATGCTGGTAAGTATGTTATTTACATGTAAATAAATGTCAAATATTTTTCAAAGTTTAATGTCTTAATATAACTTATATTTTCAAAAAAATGTGAAGTGTGTAATGGATTGAAAATTTCAAAATCTTTTATATTGTAGTATTTGAAATTGTTTCCCTGTGTAAATAGTTTGAAAATAAAAAATTCGCACAAATTCTTTATTTTCAAACCATTTATTTGTATACAAACATGGTACCGGAAGAAAATATTTTTTAAGGAAGAATCTTCAGACGATGATTTTTCTGAAGATTTTTACGATCCACCGTCAAATAAGTACAATAATGAATGTATTATTTGTAAAGATAAAGTACCAAATATTGTGCTTCTGCATTGTAAGCATTTAAAAATTTGTGATGGATGCAACCTAAAACTGCAGACTGATGCCATATCAAAAGGCTTAGAAAATTATAATTGTCCACTTTGTCGAAAGATTGTTGAAGACTCAATGCAAATTTATAAATAATTTTGGTTTTATTAATTGAAAATGTTCCTTATATTTTATATCAATAAAATAAGAAAAAATTACGATGTATTTCATTCTACATTTTTTCATTATGACATATTATTGGGAAACAAGTTCAATTTACGATTTGCTCCTTTTGTTGGGGTTTTAATTCACAATGAATTAAATCCCCAAAAATAATTGAGGAATTAGTTCATTTTGGTTTAGGAGTTTAGTGCTTTTTGTTTGGGGATTTATTTCATTTAGAACTTTGGGGTTTGAATTCATATTCATATGAATTCGAATTAAGACCCCAGTTTTGGTTCTTCAATTCATTTTAAATTTAGGGACTATGTTCATTGGGGGCTTCGTTCGCAGCTCCGCTATAAATAGCAAAAACTGGAGATAGTTGCCAGAGACATTTGCTTAATATGCTTATAGAATAACAAAAGAAGGAGACATTTGCAAAAGGTTCCGACATTTATAATAAACAGCAAATGCTGGAGACATTTGTTGCATTTACTATACTAAAAATATCAAATGTTCAATAATTTTGTATATTTTGTATTCTGTATATTTTGTTTTCAAAAACTTATCTGTAAATATTGAATTTACTTTTCTAAAAATTAACTAAATTATTCTTCTGTTTTTAAAGGTTTAATTTAAATAACAAGTAAAATAAATGCCTCTGTTGGAAGCTTAAATTGCACTGGATAAAGTTCTATGATTGAAGCTAAAATTGAACTCAGGTAAGGCCTTAGTTTAAAGCTAAAATTTAATAGCATAAACACCTACGTTTGAAGCTAAAATAGAACTAAATAAACATAACATTAAAACTAAAATTTAGCTAAAATTAAACTTCATAAAGACCTAAAACTAAAGCTTAAATTTAACTAAATAAATAAATTTTAAAAATTTTACTTAATTGTATTTAATTTTATTTATATATTAAAGTCCACAAAAATAAACTTAAATCAAAATATACAACATAAATATGCCTTTATATGAAACTTTTTCCCTCTGCTTTGTTTACTTAATTTTTTAGCGCAGTGTATTCCTTGTTCCAAATAAGTGACATGTGTGTGCTACGTGCTTTTTCCATCGCACGTATATTTTACTAAACTCTCGGATTGTCAAATAAACCTACCGCATACATTCACTATCAGATAACAAATAATAACAGCAACAACACCAACAACAAAGAAATGTCAAATGCACACATAAACCCATCAGGAATTTCTATGAGTATGATTCATTTTACAAAGAAAAAAAAAAAAAAAAGTGAAAAGAATTTCCATTTTTTTCAATCCTTTCTTTCTATTAAAAGTTCAATACAAACTAAATTCTATAGTCAATATTTTTGGTGAATAATTCTATGCAAAAAAAAGTATGTACAATGTACATATGTATGTATGTATGAAAGAAATGAAAATCTAGCAACAAAAACTAAATGAAAATTTTATAGAAAATTTAACAACATAAAAATGTTATATAGACTTGAATATACGAGTATGTATGTGAGAAAATCAAGAGGGAAGTAAACTGTTGTATGGATTTTGAAATGCTTGCATATGTACAATACTTGTGGGTACTTGTGAATACCCAGCAGTTTTGTAAGACAGTCAAAGTATTCCTGATGCCAGGTAAACTACCATATGAATCTAGCTAGTAATGAACTTAATAACAGGCAAAATAGCTAGTTCGAGACTAGTCACCCAGAATTGCTGGGTACTTACTATATATGGGAATGTGGTTTTCAATATACGTATACTATGATTGAGTAATTCCCCCATTTGTGTATGTTTGATATTTATATATATAGTGAGTGTAACCAAAGATATTTTATATTGAAATGATAAATTGATAAGCTATTAATTTATGAATAAAGTCAGTATGTAAAAAAAATTGGTAGGCACACTGAGGAATATAATTAAAGTTCTAAAAACATAAGAATTATTTAGTTAAATTTTAGAAGAGTAAATTCAAAATTTACAGATTATTTTTCGAAAACAAAATATACAGGACTTTCGAATATTTGCTATTTATAGTAAATGTAGCAAATGTCTCTAGCCTTTGCTATGTATTATAAATGTCGCAAGCTTTTGCTATTTATAGCAAATGTGTCCATCTGTTGCTATTTAGAGCAACTATCTCCAGTTTTTGCTATTTATAGCAATTTTCCCTTTCTTTTGCTATTTATAATAAATATCTCTAGTTTTTGCTATTTACAGCAAATTTCCCCATCTTTTGCTATTTATAATAAATGTCTCCAGTTTTTGCTATTTATAGCAATTGTCGCCTTTTTTTGGTTTTCTATAATAAATGTCTCCAGTTTGTGGTATTTATAGCAATTATCCCCTTATTTTGCTTTTTTGTAATAAACGTCTCCAGTTTTTGCTTTTTATAGCAAATGTCCCCTTCATTTGCTATTTATCATAAACGTCTTCAGGTTTTGCTATTTATAGCAATTGTCCCCTTCTTTTGCTATTTATAATAAATATCTTCAGTTTTTGCTATTTATAGCAATTGTCACCTTCTTGCTTTTTAATAATAAATGTCTCCAGTTTTTGCTATTTATACCAAATGTCCCCTTCTTTATAATAAATATCTGCAGTTTTTGCTATTTTTTTAATGTCTCATACTTTTCTTATTTATAGCAACAGTCTCCAGCTCGCGATATTTATAGCAAATATTTCCAGCTTTTGCTATTTATAGCAAATGTCTCCAGGTTTTTCCAATTATAACAAATGCTATTTATTGTAACTTTGTTTAGCTAATTGTAGCAAATCTCTCAAGCTTTTGCTATTTATAGCTATTTTTTCTATCATTTATTATTTTCATTAAATTCTTTGTTTTGTAGTAAATTTTCCGTTTTTCACTTTTCCAACCGAATATCAATTTCAAGCAAAATACATAATTATCATAAAAAAGCACATGTGTATTTGATGCTTTTTATAGTGGTTTTCTATTGATTTTTTGTTCCTATAGTTTTGTTTTTGGTTTTGTTATTATTTGTTGATTTGGTTGAATTTTCCATAGTAAGTAACGTTTGTATGCATTTATATTATGCTTTTATTTCATATTATTTTTATACAATATTTTCCCTCTCTTACTCAGTTTTTCCATAGTTATGCTCTTGTATTTTATAAATATTGTTTATACGATTCCGAGTTGTTTGTAGGTTTTATATGGCTCAAAAATTATTTGGGTTAAATCAACATACATACATATACTATATAGTTTCTATAAACTGTAATCAATGCATATCATATTATTGTATGCACATGTACATATTCATATGAGTATATAAGTATTTATGTACTCTTACATACATATATACTCGTACATATGCATTTATAGTATGCATGAGCAAAGAGTATAAAATTTCCCTCATGCTTATAAAAAGTACAATATGTGTGGTTGGGTTTCAATCAATACATAAATTGGAAGCTTTATGGAGATATGTTCATAATTTTGTTTCTGTTAAAAAAAAAAAAATGGAAATATTTTACTGATGCATATCTTCTATACCAATTCTTCATGCATAAATGACAATTATTACTTGGAACTTGAGTAAAAAGTGACAAAGTCTGTAACATTAGTTTTAATGTTAAACATCCCTGCCAATTTGAGTTGTCATTAATAACATGTCAGCTGCAGATCTGTGTGTTAAATCAGAGAGAAATAAAAATCTAGTGGTTATTGATTTAATTAAAATATGTATGCATTAAAAATTCCTGTAAGTAAGCTGGTTTATTTGTTATTTCCGGCTTTAGTTAAAATATTATTTGGAAATTAAATTTGTAACACAATTTCAGAAACATTTACTATAAAATAATAAAAAAAATTACACTAAATTTATGTAAATTAATTTACAATACAAAATAGAAAATAATATTTCTAAAATTGTTCACAAGTGTATTTTTGAAATATATGTGTTTGTTTTTTATATGTTTTTAAGCAATAACATTAGTTTAATATTAATTTATTTGCATGTAGTAAACACTTTTTGCAAATTATCCAGCAAAAATCAAATTATAATACAAATGAAAAAAATGTCAAGAGACATTGACGGCTATGTTTTAGCAATGACAAAAAGTAAATATTTTACCCGAGAATTAGCTAACCAACTTAAAGTAAGAGGATCGATCAGTTGTCATAAGAGTCGAAAATCAGTGTTGCCATTTTCGAAATAAAGAAAAGCGTCAAGTGTATAGTAAAAACGGGTAAAAAGGGTAAAAAATTACAAAAAAGGGTAAAAAAAAACAAAAATGTTGGTATCGTGTAGTTTTGCTTTGCAAATAACACCTAAAAAAAAGATTAAAATTGGCAATAAAACAAAGGGTAAAAAACAAATAACTTAGAATATCAAAAAGCATGTTAAAATTTTTAAATAAATAATTAATTACCAGGATAATCAGTTACCAGGAGTAAACAAAATATTAAAATAAAATAACAATTCATAAAAAACAAAATATAAAGTTTTATAGAAAAACAATTTAATTTTCAAATACATCTGTTTCATAATCATCATCATCGGGCCACAAAACAGATTTAATGAAATATTCAGACCTTTTATAAGTTTAATTTGAATTAATTGTTCAGTAAACACTTGAAGGTAATTTGTAATTGCAACAACAAACTTTTGGCTAAGTTCAAAGAAAGTCAGTTTCTGATCTTTGGTTTAAAAAAATTCATTAAACTAAACGTTCCTTTGAAAATTCTATTAAATTGTTCGTCATAAAATACCCGAAAAGCGTCAAAATGGCAACTCTGGTCTAAAAACCAAATCAGAGGTAGCACACTAATGTATGTGAACACACTTCTCACAACAACAGAAATCAAAAGACACAACATTTTTCAGTCAGTTTGGCTCCTGGACCGCAGCGACAGCCCTTGGCCGAATAATTCGGTTCATTGTCGTGTGTGTGGTCTGTAGGCGTGATTGGTGCATTTTTTTTCGAAAATTCTAACTGGAAATGCCGTTACGTTGGATGGATCACATTATCCAAAAATGTTATCAACTAAAATTTCACCTACTATTCATGATATGGGTGGTTTTAACAGGTTATACAGGTTTTGAAACAATGCATTTGATGGGGCTTTAATACTTAAAATCTGTGAAGTGATTAATGAAATAGATTTGCTATTTTGGTAAAATGCGATTTAATATTTTGATAAATGAATCGATATCTGTATGCTTGGTGTTTGACAGCTCTCTGGTTTTCATATATAATAGTCAATGAAATACAAATTATTTGTGTTATTTTGAAATACACAGTTCTTGTTGAAAATTCATTTCTATGACTGTTTGTTTCAGTTAAACTTTTTACTGTTTTATTTAAGTTGGCAACTCTATCTTAATTTAAACTATTGTTTTCATATTGCTGCCTATTTTTCTCCACTTGTCAACATTATCAACATCATACTGCTACTCTACACGATTGTATTTGCACAGCCTACAATAATAAACCTCTAATTAAAAAATGCCAAACCAACAAACAAAGCGGTGACTTTACAATAATAACATAAATAAAAGCAGAAAAAACCAACGACTATTAGAACGACATCTAACTAACTAACTACAACACAACAAAATTATAGGAAAAAACGAGTATAAAAAAATTTGCTGCATAAACAAAAACATAATACATATTAACAACAACAATTATGCCGCAAAAAAAACTTTCAATATCATCAAGAAAACAAACAAGTTGTTGTAGTTGTATTTTATTTTTCATATTAAAGTACCAAGAAAAGAACAAGAAAAGTATGTATAAGAGACGACAAAACCAAAAAAAAAACAACAAAACAAAATGACAAAGTCATTGAGATAGACTTAAGTATATAAGTATGTAGTAGTGTTACATAGGTATACTAACCCAGCGGGAAAAATTGCAAGTGCTTACATTTGCAGGCCTTATAGAGGACCTGATTACACATTGTAAAAGATTCGATACTAATTGCACTATGCATGCTCTCAGAAGGCCTTCTAAAAGGTGTTTCATATACATTTAAAATTTCATTTCACAAGAATGTCAACAAATCGTCTTTTCAATAGCAAACACGAATGGTTTTGCAAATATTCCTGTATATCGTCATTACAACAACATACATATGTATGAATATTTTACTCATTTTGTTAAACGAGTAATAAAAATAAATAAAGAGAGCGTTTATAAATTTAGTATTTTATGAAAGTTTGTGGTGTAAAGTACGCGTAAAGCAGGGCTTTATAAATATATGTACATATGTAATGGGTTTTCTAATAGCTACTTGACAACTCTGAATTTAAATTGTGAACGCACTATTTCACTGATCATCTAATTGTTGCTTTCTTTTTTTTCAGTAAACTTAACATTTTCGTTATGGTAAAGTACACGAAGGAACAACGTTTGGAAATTATAAAAATGTACTACCGAAATTCGGAGTCGGTGACCGCAACTTTAAGAGCGTTAACTCCAATTTTCGGTCGTAATTCTCGCCCTAGTAGACAAGCAATAACAAGTTTAGTGCAAAAATTTGAGTCTACATATTCATTGTGTGATGCTGTCGTGCCAGTGAGACAACGGCCTGGTCGAAGTTCCGAAAATATCGCTGCCGTTCAGGCGTCCGTAGCAAACGATTCAAATCAGTCGATTCCGCGGCGTTCTCAAGAACTGGGCATCCCCAAGACCACTTTATGGCGAATTTTGCGTAAGGATCTGGGTTTACACCCATACAAGATTAAGCTGACTCAAGAATTGAAGCCGATGGACCATTTGAGTCGACGTACGTTCTCTGATTGGGCTCTGGAGAAGATGCACCAAGATGATGAATTTCATCGCAAAATCATCTTCAGTGACGAAGCTCATTTTTGGCTCAATGGGTTCATCAATAAGCAAAATATGCGTTATTGGTCTGCTGAAAATCCACATGTGCTTCACGAATCACCACTTCATCCACAAAAAATTACTGTTTGGTGCGCTTTGCATGCCGGCGGCGTCATTGGGCCATATTTTTTCGTCGACAATAACGATCGTCACGTTACTGTGAATGGCGATCGTTATCGCGCAATGATTAGCGATTATTTTTGGCCCGAATTGGAACACATGGACTTGGATGACATGTGGTTTCAACAAGACGGTGCCACAAGCCACACAGCACACGTTACAATCGATTTAAAAAAAGTTGTCAAGTCCTTATTGGAAAACCCGATATGTATATGCAATTTTTAAATTAATTTAAACCCTTCTTTTATTTAAAACCCTTTCGTTTACTTTCCTTAAGGTACGGTCACATTTGGCAAAAAAACGTAACCACTAGTTTCAGCACTCTTACAAAAGTTTTGCAAGATCAAACAGCATTAAATAAATTAAAACTAAATATTTGTTGTGATTTGGCCTAAATAAAAAAAGGCTTATTTTTAATAAAGAAACGAGTTCAAATATATGTTATTTAGTGGTTACGTCTTTTTTTTTGGCAAATATTTGCCAAGCATGACCGTATCTTTAGTGTAATTATTAATTTAGCAGACCTTTAATTACGCTTTGTATGAGACATTAGTTGGTAGACCTTCCAAATTCCCTTTTCAAGTAGGACTTTTTGCAGGCATGTAACTAGTAGCGAATAGGCAAGTCTTTGACTAACACCCAGCAAAAAATTTTCCAAATTGTAATCGAGTAAGGTAATTAAACATTTTCAAAGAATTGGTTACCAATTGCATTGCCTAATCGATTCTTTTTGCAAGGCATGAGACTAAAGTAAGTTGTTCTTTGGAATCGATTATAATTTTTATTATGTAAGTAATTTCAGTTGCTTTATAAAGAATTAGTTTTATTTTTATTTTAAGAACTAGTTTTTTCATTAAAAATTTAATGTATTCCCTTCAATGTTATAAGAACCACTTCTAAATAAAATATAAGAACTATTTCTTTTTTCCTCAATTAAAACTACTTCCCGCTAAATAAAAATAATTAATTATTTTAATAATAAAAAAACAAATATATTTATTTAATTCAGTGTATATACATTTACAATACATATGTACATATTTAAGGAAATTAATTTTGGTATTTATTTAATTAATCAATAAATACTAATGATAATGAAAAATATTAGTTTTAATACAAAAAAAAAATGAATTACTTATATACATAAATAAAAATATGCAAGGAATTGAGGGTTAAATTAATTTGAGAAATCACTTTCATGTTCCAGTTTTTTGCGTTTTAAACATTCAAATTTAAAATGTTTATTTTTTACTGCTTTAACGGCTTTACGAAGTTCTGTATAAAATTTAATTTCAGTACCACCCTTGGATGACGATGTCACTGGAAATAAAAATTATTTTATAAATTTTTTATATAATAAAATGTTAATCTAGAAACTACTTACGAAATAAAATATTTATAACTTTCTTAAAGTCTAACAGCCGCTTTTTTCCTTGTATACCCCGAACATTATACTTCAGGATTATTTCCTTGGAAAATATATTAGAAATTGCTTTCTGCAATCCTTTGATACGCAAAACTCGCTTTACTTTATGTAAATAAATAATAAAATACATAATATGTATATACATAAAAAATTAAATTAATAAATAAATAGGTACTTACAAATTCCCTTATATTATCTGAATTTATCATCTTCTCAAAATTACTGAGTTGAAATAATCTTCTGCAACAAGAAACAGTGGGATGGTATTCCTGGACCCATAACTTAAGCTTTGCTTTTATGCTTAATTTTGTTGCTTTGTCTACCTCACTAGAACTCTTAATAAAATCTTCGCTTTCATTTATTCTATTTGTTGTTTTTTTTACCGGCAAATTGAATAATTTTTTTAATTTTTCTTTTTTAATATTTTTATAAAATTGAGACTTGTCATATTTACTATTATTTTTAAAATATGTATCACTATTTCACAAATTTTTTACAATGAACAACACAAAAACTGTACACTGCTTTCGTCTGCACACATCAAAGAACTATTTGTTTTTGATCGTAACACAAGAAGTACACACTCTTCTTGTTTTATGATCAAACACAAAAAGTCCGTTAAAAATATTCTCACATGGTAACATGCATTATTTTGTTAGTGCTAAAGCAAGACATTAAATAACAGAATACAAATTTATTTTTTTTTATTTATTATTAGATTTCAACTTGAATTCTGTTTTGTAAATATGTAACCGAGTATATTAAAACGCTGCTCTTTTCGAATTACCCCAGAGCTTCTCTTTTTGCTTAAAAGAAAGGGAGTGAGAACAAAATTAAGTTAAATGCTGTATTATTTCGACTATGCATTACATAAGCAAGAATTATACATTAAATAAAACAATACAGATTTGTTTTCAAATTTAATTATTGATTCTTTTTGTATTAAAATGTAATCGAATTGACCATAACTCAACTTATTTCAAATTGACGTAAGACTAGTCTGCTAGTTAAGAAGTTTTACTTTATATTTTGATATATACAGAATTAATGTAGAAATTAGATAAATATTTTTGCAAAGTAAGTAGTTCCATTTTTATTAAAAATAATTAAGGTAGTAATCCAGAAAATATATATTAAAATTTCTTTAAAAATAATCACGCATGATGTAATATGTTGTTTGGAATGTATTCCGTTTTAAACTAGCTAGAAAGGCGTATGGAATTAATTAGATATTGAACTTATACACACATTCTTTTATTTGACTTTAAAAACTAATTATATAAATGGTTATATCTTTCGTTGTTTATTGCAATGCATTTGGCAATGCAGAAAGATTATTTGGTAACCAAAAATGTAATGCATTGAATGGCAACGAGTTCTAAATGTAATGTTCGATTTTTTGCTGGGCAATGACACAGCCATGTAAAATTGAAACGATCTGGAAGTACTTGTGACTGCCAAAGAAGGCCTCTTTACAGCATCTTTTTCCCGCTGGGTATACTATATACATATATAAATAAGTAACTATGTGTGTGTTTGTGCACTTTTGTATATATGTAAGTGTGTCTAAAGTTAAATAAATTATGTACAAGTTTTCCTGTTTATGCTGCTGCCTGCTACTTCATATTTTTCTGACATGCAAAGACCACAATGACTACATAATTAAATTGTTGTAATAAAAGTTTGTTTTCTTTGGCCTGCGTCTGCTTCGCTTACACCTCTGCTTCTCTGCTGCTGCTCTTGCTGTTGCTACAAGTACACTTGTACTCCTTGAACTAAAACAACAGCAACTATGAAGAGCAAAGTGTTCACCATGATTAAAAATAAACTTAAGGAAAAATGAGAAATTTTGTTAAGAACTAACTTCCATTTCCATTTTTTTTTTACCAATTATTTAAAAATAAAGCTGGCTTTAGCAAATTCTTTTAAAAAATAAATTTATTAAGATTGTCTTTATTGATTTTATAGATATTTCTGAAATAAAAGTCTCATTACTATTTTATATACAGCAGTTTCTAATAAATGAATACAAAGTTCTGTTGTGTGATTTTTTTTTGTAATTATTGCTTGTGTTTATTTTCTCATTGCATTTGTTTTTCTGTTGTTGTTGATTTTTTTTTTTTTTTTTTGACTATTAGTTGTGGGGCCAATTTACATACATATGTATGTATGTACATTAGGGTGGCCCCATTTGTATGGAGAAAAAGGTATCGATGTTCCCGACTAATATGAAAATTTGATTCATTTTAAGACTACGTTTTTCAATTTTTTTTTGTCCTGGGGTCAATATTTGGCGAGCTGGAGCAATGGATAAAAATGTCCTTTTTAGAGGTTTTTTGATTTTTTCACATTTCTTCCAAAGGAACTATATGCAAATTTGGCATCATATGGAAGATCTTTAAGAGGCGCATTCAATGGGTTATCTAAATCTAAAAAATAATTTTTTTTAATTCAAAAGTTTTGAAAATTTCAGACAAAATTTTAGTTTTTTTTTATTTTTTCATAGAATTTGCTTAAATAAATAGTTGAAATTTCTTGATTATAACCACCATGCAATTTAACCCAAATTCTACCTATTTCATTTTTTATTAATTTTTTTAAAACCTTAATTCTTCCCTATCTGACAATCTCTGTTAACTGAATTCGGTATTAAAATAACGTAAATTTTATAAGCTAAAAAACAGGAAAACCCATTTGGGTTAAATTACATGATGTTTATAATCAAGAAATATCAACTATTTATTTAAGTAAATTCTATGAAAAAATAAAAAAACACTAAAATTTTGTCTGAAATTTTCAAAATTTTTGAATTAAAAAAAAAGTATTTTTTAATTTTTGATAACCCGTTGAATGCGCCTCTCAAAGACCTTTCATATGATACCAAATTTGCATATAGTTCCTTTGGAAGAAATGTGAAAAAAATCAAAAAACCTATAAAAAAGACATTTTTATCCATTGCTCCAGCTCGCCAAATATTGACCCCAGGACAAAAAAAAATTGAGAAGCGTAGTCTTAAAATGAATCAAATTTTCATACTAGTCGGGAACATCCGCAACTTTTTTTGGGGCCACCCTAATGTAAGAACATACATATATGTCTGATTTTATGATAACCTATATTTTGTTGTTATTGCTTTTTGTTTTGGGTGAAATGCAGTTGGAAAACCAAATAAATAAAATGAGCAGTTTTGTTTACAAAAATAAAACAAATAGATTTTCGTAATGAGATTTGTCGTCTTGTTTTCATCTAATAGTTAGTTATTACAGTATATTTTACAAAAAAAAATAAATAAAACAAAACAATAACACTATAAACAGTGAATATTAAAACTGCTAAAAATCTTATACACTGTGTTGCATTACTATAATTACATTTGATGTTTGCTATTTGCTGTAGAGTTACAAAAAGGTTTTATAAAACGTGTACCATTTTTTAAGAGTTGAATTAATGGTTAATCATCTTTTGTTAACCAACATTTGGGAGACCCCTTCACTCATCTAAGAGAGAAACTGTGTATTAATGATAGTCGTATAGAATTTGCGAGATCTCAATTGAAACTATGTATAAGGTTTTGAAAGATCGTAAAATTTGGCTATAAAATAGTGAGCGATTGCAAAATTGATTGAATAAGTGAAAGTGATATATTGCACAGTTAACTATACAATAGTAAAATATAAAAAATTTTCTATAGACTACTGAACGATCGCAAAATTTTTCTAAAGCATTGTTCACATAAAATCAGGTCGCCTAAATATTTTTATATTTATATAACAAGAAAAACATTTGAATAATTTTAAACCACAAATTTATCTTTATTTACCAAAAAGGGTTAAAAAGGGTGTCCCAACTATTCGAAGTGTCATTGTTTGACATTTGAACATTTGTTATTGTTTGCTAGTAGAAGGTACGAGGTTAGTAAAAATGGAGCGCTACACGAATAAACAACGCATTCTCATTGTGAAATTGTTTTACCAAAATTGTGAAAGTTTTGCGGCTACAGTTCGCAAATTGCGATCAATTTGGGGTCACAATAATGCTCCAAAAGAGTCAACTTTAAAGAGATTAATAGATAAATTTGCCGAAACTGGGTCTGTTTGTGATGTAAAGACAACAACGTGCCTTCGACCAGGTCGATCGACCGAAAATCTCAGAGCTGTACGTGATGATGTCGCTCAAACTCCATCCACCTCAATTCGACACCGAGCTCAGCAAATTGGTGTCTCCAAATTCACTATGGAGCGAATTTTGACGAAAGATTTGCATCTTCATGCATACAAAGTTCAATTGACTCAGGAACTGAAGCCAGCTGGCCATGGACGGCGAAGGGAGTTCGTTAATTGGGTATTGGAGAGACAACATGAAAATGCTGATTTTGACGATAAAATCATCTTCAGTGACGATTCCCATTTCCATCTTGATGGCTACGTCAATAGGCAGAATTGTTGCATTTGGGGTGAGGAAAATCCTCGAGTGATTCACGAGAAGCAAATGCATCCTCAACGTGTCACTGTGTGGTGTGGTTTTTGTGCTGGAGGAATCATTGGACCTTTTTTATGAAAATGAGACAGGTCAAGCGCAAACAGTCATTGGTGTTCGGTGTTCAACAAGACGGCGCCACATGTCATACAGCCAGAGAAACAATTCAATTGCTGCATCAGTCATTTAAAAATTGCGTTCTAGTTGGGACACCCTTTACAACAAGAACTTACTTTTTTCAGAACAAAATAAAACAAAGAATTTTTTATTGAATTATGATTGACAGTAAGAAATAAGAATAATATGGCACAAATGATGTTTACCAGGACCACGCGTATATGTAAATATAAATTCTGTTATACAAATTTAAAATCACATTATGGCAAAATGGCTCATCTATTTCAATAATCTTGTCATGTAATTCGACTTTTAATGCTATCTTTAGCTAGCTTCACACAAAGTAAGCCAGTGGTGTTAGATCGCATGATCGTGGCGGCCAATTAACAGCTTAATTTCGTGAAATTATCAATAATAGACCAACATGTAGTTGTTGACATCTCTCAATAGCTTGGGCCGATCATTCACTGTAACCACACTTGCAGCCGAATTTTCGACATGTACCAATTTACATGAAGTAATTTTTATTGAAAAGTTTGTTATTTTTTTTTCTCGAAATTTCTACGGTGTTCACACAGCACAATTCTTATTGGTTAAATTGCACGTATTTTTATTTTTTATATGTAATATGAATAAGAGAGTAAAGCGAATTGCTAGTACAATCACGTGTGTGCTCATCTTATCATTCCCTCATCCCAATCTCTAAAAGGTAATCAGCTTAGCTTACACAATTGCTTGGTGTAAATTGGGATTTTATACTCTAACCTCCTTATTCAAAAACGATTATTATATTTAACAAACGTTTATTAAGGAAAATTTTATATGCAAATCTGTCATAATAAACGTTTGTTTAATTTAATAATCGTTTTTGAATAAGGGGGTAAAACTTTTACTCCCTTATTCATAAAAACTTACAACAGGTTTATAAAGCAAATTTTGTATTATAAACCTGTTGTATGTTTTATGAATAAGGGCATTAGCATACAAAGGCTTCTCAACAATTACTTTTGGATTTTTAGAAGACGAAATGCAAATGTAAATAGACTTCATTTGAAAAAAATTATTTTCTTAGAAAAAGCACTGAATAGCTTGTGAATAAATAAATGCGATTTTCTCGAGAAATTCTATTCAATATAACAATTGCCAGGGCTTCTTCCTACTGAAATGTTAACAAGTAAATTGTCAAAAAATTTTTTATTGCTTCAATATGCCCCTCTTGTAAAATAAAGTTCTTATTGAAATATCCTTTATATAGATATTTGGAAATTTTCGCTGTAAATATTGAATTTTCTAAAAATTTCTTATAATGTTCACGTAAAATCCGGCTTTAATACTTTTGAACGACAAATTGATACATGGATAATATTTGTTAATATTTAAAGAAAAAATTAAACAGCATAAATTTTGTTATGTTCATAAACCAAATCACTGAACAAAATCAATAAAAAAGCAGGTTTTTATGTTCACCTTACTACTCAGCTACTTATTTTTCATTGCCTGTTTTTCCAAACATCATTGCCACTTCTTTTTGCCTTCATGCATTCCCTTTTCCAAAATTTTACTTTTCAACTCCTTTTAAAATCCATTTCATTGTTAACTAATTTTATTTGTTTTTATTAATACCTTTTTGCTGCTTTTATTGATATTGCTGTTACTTTCAATTTCGTCTGTCTAATCCATGAGGTATAATAAATGTAATAAAATGTTAATTAAAAAGTTTTTTTATTTTCTGTTTAAACTGTTACTTTATAGTCATTTATTTATAAATTTTGTATTTAAATAAACAAAACAGTCCGAAAAAAAAACAAAAAATAAATTGTATTTTAATTACATTTGCATGACTTGGAATTGCGTTGTAATTTTGTTTAATTTTTAGTACTTGGTAATTTTTTTCGCTAAACTTTTTAATGATTTTCATCATTTGTTTATAAACACACAGCGCTGGTCAATAATTTGTTTGGCAGTGGGCCAGCTATTACTCAGAAACTAGGTAGGAATGACTGACACATGTAAATAAATGAATTTCACTTTGGGGCTGAGAATGTTTGTGCAGCGGATTTCTCAAGGTGATTTGAGTTAGGTTTTTCTGTCATGCTAAAATATAATGGAAGCGATGGCGTTTATGGTAAATAGTTTGATTTTGAAGTCAATTTTATTTAGTTTTAAGAATTTAATTTTGAGTAATAAATATTTTAGAAATTTATATTTTTTATATCTTATATTACAAAATTTAGTGGTTGTACTAATATTTAATTAAAGATATATTAGATTTGAAATTATATAGAACTTACCTAATAAGTTATAAATTTTAGCAGACAGGTTTACTGAAAAAAGAAAAAAAAAGAAAGTTAATAGTAATTGCTTTAATTTTTGTGAAACTGTTGAAAATTGCTAAAATTTAATGCCTTTATTTATAAAACTTACAACAGGTTTATGAGAGGTTTATAAAGCAAATTTTGTATGGAAATATGCTTTATAAACCTGTTGTAAGTTTTTATGAATAATGGGGTAAGTCTTTATCTTTAGAAAAAGCTGTCCTGAACTGCAACAACTTTTCTATTTAGAAAAAGTTCCCATAAACTGGAATCAGAAAGCTTTTCTGTTCTAGAAAAAGTTGCTCTAAACTCAGACAACTTTTCTGTTTACAAAAAGTTGCTCTCAACCAAGACAACTTAACTTCTCTGCTCAAAAAAAGTTGCTCTAAACTCAGACAACTTGTCTGTCCTATTAAATGTTTCTCTGAACTCAGACAACTTTTCTGTACCAGAAAAAGTTGCTCTTGACTCAGACAACTTGTCTGTTTAGAAAATGTTGCTCTCAAAAAAATTTGCTCTGAACTCAAACAACTTTTCTGTTTAGAAAAAGTTGCTCTCAACCAAGACAAGTTCTCTGTTCAAAAAAATTTGCTCTGAACTCAGACAACTTTTCTGTCCCAGAAAAAGTTAAACTGAACTCAAAGAAATGTTCTGTCCTAGAAAAAGTTGCTCTCAACTCGGACAACTTCTCTGTCCAAAAAAAGTTGCTTTTAACTCGGAACTCATGTGACGATTATGGTAAATTGGCTCATTTTGTTTTAACTAAATAATTATACTAAACTTATTACAGCTTTCTCATACTATCTGCTTGTTAACCATTGAACTCTTATTGTCCCTTTATAAAGCATATTATTTAAGTTATTTCTTTTATTTTTTTAAATATAATAAAATTCATTATTATTTACATTTCGTTAAAAGACTATATTGTACTTATTCATTATGATATTTGAAACGCAAATGTTTACTTCTAAAAAGAAGCCACTTAAACTTGGCTTTTTAAACTTATTTGCTTTTCTACATATGCACATAATATTTATTTCCAAGAAACCTTTTAAATTTTATTTCACTAAAACAATTTGTTGAAATTTCATCTCGAAAATATTTGTCTCCAGTCAACCACATACCAAGCGACAGACATATAGAAATACAAACAGTGAAATTCCTCTTATTTCATATTTTTCTTTTTTATAACACTTTAAGATTTTTGTAATTTTCTTTAACTGACATTTATATGCCATACAAAAAAAAACTTTCATAAATTTTTATAAAAAAACAACACACGCAAACATATAAACATTTAATGTACATATGATGCACGTTACTGTCTTAGTAATAATCACATGGATATAAGACATACTTGTTTGAAAAAGGAGTTAAAGGGAAATTTTTCAACAAGCTATAAAAAGTCTATGCTAAAATTTTATTGCATTTTTATTTAACAACAAGTTGAAAATGTGCATAATTTTTAAAAACATTTTCACAAGGTTAAATCAGTTGTAGGCACTCGTAGTAACCAGGGGTCCAACATGCTTGATAATTGGTTGGTAGACTTGAAGCGAATTTCAACGAAATTCATAAAACTCTTCTATTAAGAAACAATAATCAACGTTATTGAAAGAGTAACACGATAATATTATCAATATTCCCCTTTATGTCGAACATTAGTGTACAGTATAGATAATATTTGCAAAATGTCAAAGCACGACTTTGCTTTATATTTCTGTAAATATTATTACTCCTTTTAAAATTATTTCCCATTAAGCCCATTTTGCTGTTACCTACCAGTTACCATATTTGCTGACATTTCATTCACTCGTCTATATAAACATTCAACGTCGTTTCGTTTCGTTTCATCGTAAAAAAAATGCTAAAACATAATATTCACACAACATTCATATAAACCACACCATTGTGACTGTAAGACGAGTTGTTAATTAAATATTTACATAGCTTATTTGCAACAAGATGTAGTAAATGTGAAATAAAGTAAACAAGTTAGAGTGCAATATTCGGCTGTGCCGAATCTTAAATACCCTCCACCTAAACGTAATAAGAAATACAAAAACTACACTGGTTTTACAACTAGAACATCGTTATTCTGTGTTTCCTATTCAGTCTTAGTGCCAATTTTATTATTACGAATTTCAACGTAATAACATTATATTTAAGATATATATTATATTAAAGTGAATTGCGGAAGTGGGCCTTATATGGGGGATATAGTCAAATATGGACCGTTATTCTCAAAATCCAGTAGTTTGATTTTGGCATATATGTAAATGATCCGCTGAAAATTTTGGATCGGTACCATTAGTTATAAGAGATTTATGAGTATAAAGTGATTTTCGGAAGAGGGCTTTATATGAGGGATACGGACAAATATGGACCGAAATTCACAAAATTTTGTGGAATAATTTTTTTGTATATTCGATTGATATATACAGAGTTTTGAGTCAGTACCGATATTTATATAATATATAGAAATAATAATGACTTTTTCGGGTGTGGTTCTTATATGGGGTTATGACTCCCCACGTGGTTCTAATATGGACCATCATAAAATTTAGTACAATAATTTATATGTCTATAAAAATTATTTGTGTTTACTTTTAACCAGGAAACTATATTTGCACCACATTTATACATATTTAAGTGAATTTTAGATGTGGACTTTATATGGGGTCTATGATCAAACATGGACTAAACAAAACAAAATTTTGTTTTGCGATTTATTTTTACGTGACTCTTACTTAAGCCGAATTTTGTGTTAATATTCCAATTTTGCAGGCATTTTTTTATCATTAAGCCATATTTCGGCAAGATATTTGTATGGAGGCTATGAGAAATCATGGACCGATTTTTACTATTTTCCTCACACTTTCTGCCTTTCTCATAAAAATAACGTGTACAAAATTTCATGGCAATATCTGCAATATGTATATCTTAAACAATTGAAAAAAAAAATATTTAAAAATTTAAAATCTTTATGGAGGTTGTCTCATATTTTGGTCCATAACTCTGGTTCTACTATACCGATTTTGCTGATATTCAATACCAAACTGCTTATGGAAATTATAAACGGGTTTTTGTAAACTACAATGATTGCGGTTGTGTTTTTGGACGTGAGAGTGTTTTACACAGACAGACGGACATGGCTCAATCGACTTAGAATTTCGTAAGGAGCAAGAATATATATTTTGATGGATCTCATATGAAAATTTCTCAGTGTTACACACGGAATGACAAACTTATATTCATTCACCACTTATGGTGGTGGAGGGTATAAAAATGTACAAACATACGTGCATATATTTAATGCAAAGTTATAAGTATAATATACATAAATATGTTATATATGGCAAGAGAAAATGCGTATAAAACATAAAAATAACTATATTTTCCTGTTACTACTTACAGTTCAAAAAATAAAAGCAGCAGCAGTAAATATATAAAGAAAGATATCATGTTTACGCTTAAAAGTGGAAAAGAGTTGAATATGGGCGCATGAAAAATATTTTAAAATATAGACTAACTCATAAACATAAACATGAACATAAATATAGACACAAATATAGCCATAGACATACAAAGACATGGCCAGTGAAGTATATACTAATAGATATAGACATAAATATTGATATATAAAGACACGTAGACCTCGTACCAGCCAGTAAGCTCCGAATGTCATTTACGAGAGACCAATATATTAAAAACTATATGCTTTCGAAGTCTGAAGTTCAGACCGCTATGAAAGTTTTGTAAAGCGGACGGAAACTGATATATCGAACAAAGGTTCAACTGCAGACTTTGTGGGACTATAGCGAAAACCTGGTGAAGCAGAAAGATCGATGTTTTGGAATGAAAGTTACGAAAGGAAGTTTAAAATTCATAGCACGACATCATGAGTTCAAACATTGGCGAACTACAACAGATGCTTTAATTGCTGATTTAAAGAGTCAAAAACTGAATTTGAAGTCAATCAGAAAGGTGATAACAAGAAACTCCTTAAATAAATAGATGTTTTCAGTAACCAGAAGAAATGGTAATAGTAAACAAATGGCTTAACTGTCTCACCAAATAACCAATGGCGGCTTAGAGGTTTTTGCACAACTCGGATTGTAAACATGTTTTGGAGATTCGATATCTCGAATGGAATAGACCTAGACCTGGACATAAAAGTAGTTACAAATAACGACTTTAATAAGTGTTGTTACTTGTGGTCATTGGAAAAGAGTAGTAAACAAAGTCATTATTGGTCTACTTCCAAGTAATTCAAAGGGTATGTAGTTGTCATCAAAAGTCATATTATTAAAATACTCAACATGATTAACAAGTTTTTTTTTTCAAAGAATCTTAAAAATATCATTAAATTTGCGCTAATTTTTAAGCCCCTTTATTAAATTATCAGAGACTGTAAGCTAACACAGTCATATAGTAGAATGGATACGTGTTGATGCTTATACGAATACAGTGTTAAAATGCTGTCATTTGTGGTAAAGATGTTAATTTAGTTTACGATGTAGAAAAATCTTTAATATGAAAAGATTTTAAAGATAAAAAATTCATAAGCAGATATACAAATACACGCAGGGGTTACTGACAAAATAAAGCTGCACACATACTCGTCTACAAAATGGAAACAAGAAACAAAATTAAAAGAAATGAAATTTAAGACTTTAAGCAAATCAACAAACAGCAAAAAAAAACCCCCCGATATGAAATTGCCTGTCAATAAGAGAAATAATTAAATGAAATAAAAAATCTGGATTTATTAACAAGATCTTGTTGGGTATGCTAACAATTTACTTGAAAAAAAATTAAGCAGACGAAAGGACAAGTCAATAAATTTAAAGCACATGAAATCAACATAATAAAGACATAAATATGGCGCTTAAGTAGGAAAATGGGAATTTTCATTGTAACCATGACAAAATGAAAGAACTAAATTGAAGTTTACAAAAGGAAAGTTTTTAAAAATTAAGAAATATTTTCATAATTAAAGAAATATTTATGCTAATGAAAGTTTATAGTTTTTTATTAAACATATTTTTTTTTTCTTAAGCTTATTTATAATTTATTTTTTGTTGCATTTTAGTTATTGTGCCGTGTGTTTTTTTTTAATTTATTTTTCGTTTGTGTTATTTTACCTTGTATCTGCATTAAAAAAGTTCAAAGCTAATCTCATTTAGAAGATAATAAAATTTTGTTTTTATAACACTCACAAGTAGTATGAGTCAAATAGACGGCAATGTTGCAAGTCATTTTGTCTAGTTCTGAGAAATAAATTAAAGCTGATAATTTGCATGCAAATGAAAAGGCATTAAATTTGCACAACATACACTTAGTAATGAATTTATTAATTAGACAATACAATTGAAAATCGTGCTTAAACATATGTGAGCAATTAATTAGAAACAAGGGTAGCAATTGAGTATTTTTTAGGTATTTTAAATTTAAATTTCCCTTTAGTTTAGTAAAAATTAATAAAAGTTGAAGATCTGAGTTTAGTGGATCGTGTGAAGAAGTGACATTAACCCTGCTACTACGTTTAGGGTCTTTTGATGACCCATTCGTATTTAACATTGCATAACTTGCAAAAAAAAAAAAACGTGTTTGTCCGTCAGACCGACACAAAATCACTCTAACGACGATATAGTGAACACAAGCCTTTAAAATATTTTCGAAATGTACAAATTTGAATTTTCTCAATAAAAAAATGTGGGGTCAAAATATGACCCAAATATAACATGTGTATTTTTTTCTAACATAGTAGCAGGGTTAATATTAACAGAACTGTAAAGTGATGCCCTTAATCATCTCAGCCTACAAAACCAAAACTATGTACATTTTAAAAACCTCTAGAGGACAAAATGAAAGATATAAACTCGTATTGTGTACATACATATCTTTCGTTTTGTCCTCTACAAAGAGAATTATCATTAGTAAATATATGGCAGTATAGATGGGAAGTAAAGCAAAAAAAAACTTCAATATTAATATCATATGTAAAAGTATGAGTACCTAAATAGATAAACATGGACTGGTCAGTTATCACTTTAGTTATCACTCATTGGGATACTCCAGATTTAAAAACTGTGTAACCAAACCTGTTTTAGGTATTCACATAAACTTAGGCCCCTATTATGAGCTGCATTCGACAATCGATATTCGCTGGCTATCGAAAATCGAGTATCGAATGTAAAATTTGTATTATGAATTGGCATCACTGTCGAAAATTTCGTTGTTCAACGAATTTTTTATCGAACACAAATTTGCTGTCGATGCTGTGTAAAACTGTGCAGAATTTATTAAACATTTAAGTATTTGTTTTTTTTTTTTTTAGTTTTGGCCAACCAAATATTACTTGTAAATTACTTTTGTTAATAGCCTGCAGGTCTAAGGTCGTAAGTAGAAAACTAAAATTGGAGAAGCTCGTTTCTCTCATGGAAGAAGATCTACTGTTGGCAAAAAATATTTCGTAATTCCGTGGTGGTCATTTCAAATTTAATTTATTTTTCTTTAAGAATTTGTAAACAAATATAGCGCCAGCTGATAAAAATGTACTATTGTGAATGATCCACAAAGAGTGATTTTCACAATAGCGTTTTTTTTATCGAATGTGCACCAAAATGAAAATTCGTTCGATAAGCATTTGCGACCACAGTCGAAACTCGAATTTAGCTCATAATAGGCATCTTAGATACAATAAAATAATGACATAAATATAGGCACACTTTAACACGAGCATAAACAAAGACATGGACATGGACATAAACTACAAAATATAATTTTACATAAAATCGTGTACAAAATATAATTTTGTAGTTTATAGAATCTTTGGTTTTGAACCTTTGCGTAGCAATTGTGCTTTAAAAACTAACTGTACTTACTAATCTTGGTTTTGTAGAACCCTTAGTTTTGAGTACTAAACGCATATTTATAGAATCTGTAGTTTAAGTTCCAATCGTGGTAAATATAACCATTTGGTTTGAATTTTTTGTTAATGATTAGATTGAGTACCAATAAAAAGATTCATTTACCGATTGTGATTTTCTTGAAACTTAGTTTGAGTAGTAATCTCGGTTTTATAGAACCCTTAGTTTTGAGTACTAAATGCAGATTTTTGGAACCTTTATTTTAGGTTACAATCGCAGTTTTATAAAACCTTTAGTTTCAGTTTTAATCGTAGTTTTATAAAACCTTTGGGGGCCCCGAAAGACTAGGCGATAGAGTGCCGAACTATCAGTCAAACGGTTGCGGGTTCGATTCCCGCCAAAGACTCTGGGTAGACGAGTCAGACATATGTAGACCAGTCAGACACATGTAAACTAGTCAGACATTTGGTAGAGAATCTAAGGCATCGCAATGGACCATATTGGTTTCTGGGTGAGGGTGTGAGGTGACTCACACCAGCCTTCCTACCTACCCTAACCTAACCTTTATAAAACCTTTAGTTTCAGTTTTAATCGCAGTTTTATAGAACCTTTAGTTTCAGTTCCAATAGTAATATTTACTTTGAGTTCCAATCGTAGTTTTATAGAACATTTACTTTAAGTCAATTAAAGTAAATTAGCCGTTCATTTCATTGACCGGTCATTTTCGTTTATTTATCCAAGACTAATTCGTTCATTCAATTCGTTCAATTGTTCACTTTGAACGAATGAATACAATCCTTATTGAATGTGATTTTCTTCTTGTCTTTTGATAAACATCAGCTGAACGAAATTGATCCGTACACTATTGAACGAAACCCGTTCAGTTAAATGACCGGCTCATTACGTTGTAGTGAAGTGATCCGTTCGTTTTAACACGTTCGTTCATGAACGATACAGCTGTAGTGCCAATCGTAATTTTATAGAATCGTTTGCAGCGTTTATAAACAACATACTTAAAACTTTATTATTCCTCCACAACTGTTTGAGATTCATTTAACTAAAACTACAAAC
The DNA here is from genome assembly GCA_916048285.2 of Bellardia pandia. NCBI lineage: Eukaryota > Metazoa > Arthropoda > Insecta > Diptera > Calliphoridae > Bellardia > Bellardia pandia. Next base: position 90,215,598 of record OU696531.1, on the reverse strand, counting down.
AGCTTTATTTAAACAGCATAAGCTGTTCCAAGAACTCTTTGTTAGTTTCCTTTCCAATTAAAATGTTTAATTATTTTCAATATTCTCTACATGATTTTCCTTCATTTCAACATTATTTAAGTTAAAACTGCATTATATTTGCATAAAACTGAAAATAAAAGTAACCAAAATGAAAGTAATTCCTTTTAAATATTTAAAATTGTTCGTAAAAACCCGATTAAATTGCCACACACTCATGCAGTAAAAAATAAAAAGAAAAACTAGAAAACATCATCATCATCATCATCATCATCATCATACAAAATGTGTGGAAAACACTTTACATTGCATGCATTTTAAATACGCTCGCTCGTTTTTATTTTTGTTTTTCTTTTTTTTTACACTGAAACTTTTAAAGTGGCGGGAAAAAGTCTACTAGAGGTATTCACACCGATAAGGAAAAACACACACACACATATATGTACTATATAAAAACAACTATAACTGTCACATTAGAAGAACATTTACGGGGGAACGAGATTAGAGAAAAACACACAAAGTATTTTGTGACGTTTGCATTTGTTTGTTGTTTGTATTTAAGAAAAGAAACAACAGCAACAACAATTCAAAATAAACACATACAACACAATTGAAAACAACAAAAAAGACGCCACCTTTTATATTTGACTACATGAGTGTGCAACATTGAAGCACACAATGAAAAAAAAAAAGAAAACAAGCAAAAATTAGAATCTTTTTTTTTTTATATAAAAAATAAATAAATAATTGTGTGTGGGTGCTGTGTAGGAAAGTGACATCTGGCATTTAAAACCTTAAAAAAAGTACAGAGACAATGAGGCGTCTGTTTTATTTAGCTTGGCGCTTCTACAAAATATTCAAATATCTTTGGAAAACGAACTGACTAACTAACATTTCTTACATAGTGTATTTGAGTTTGTTTTTAGTGCTTAATTAAGATTTCATTCGAAACATTTCTACTGCAATGATTTAAATGCATTTTTGTGTTCTAATTAGTATCGATAATAAATTAAAAATTTCTGTTATATTTTGTTTTGTACGTCTTGTCTTCTAAAATCGAAATAAATTAAAAGCCTTAGAAAATTTTCAAAGATTTTAGCTATTTCTTTTTTCTTAATTAATAACATAAATGTGTGTAGGTTACAAAAAACAAAAACATGTTTATAATTTTTACATAAATTTTGGTAATCTAAACATAAATTTGATAAACACTGATAGTGCAGGGGATTTATGAACGATCAATATGGTTTTTTCTAGTTTGTAATTTTGAAAACAAGTCGTATTTGATGGTGGATGTTTTTAAATTAACCTTAAATATATACAGAAACTAAATCAAATTATTGTAACATCATAAATTAGATAAGTTTTTGAATAAAAAAAAATTAATAAAATGTTTGTAATAGAAATACTAAAATAATTGATGAGCTCTTTATTTAAAACCTAAAACATCAATACCTCGCTTTGTGACGTTTCGTTTTTTTTTTTAAGTTTCGTCGCACATTGACTCAAGAGTGGCATTAATTCAATTTATATGTCTTCTGGTTTACCTGATTGTTTTTAATTCATTGCTTTAGTACAATTTTAACGGTTATAAACAGTAATTCCGAAATAGATGCAGAAAAATTTTATATTTATTGTTTGGACACTGCAAAACGAACGATATATACAATTGGCACCATATGCCTATTACTGTAATAATGTGTCTTTGAATTTTCTGGTTTTTTTCTTAGTTTACCGACGCATTGAGAACGATTAAATTTAGATTCATCTGACCAGATTATTCGTTGTCAGTCATTTGCTGTCCAACTTCTGTGCTCTCTGGCAACCGTTTACCGTGCTTGAACGTTCCTATAAATTTCTTATAAACTGATTGTTGCAATTAATTGAGAAAACACATCAACTAAATAATTTATATTGGTTTACGAAGTTTATTGATCAGAAAGAATAAATTCCATACAATTTTCAAATCCAAGGTGAATTTAAATACAAGGTGACAGCATTGCTACAACAATTACAACAAGGCAAGAACAACAGGCATTTTTGTTTGTGTAAAAACTTTCGTCACTGTCAAAAACATCTGTTTTTATATAAACTTTGACTATTTGTAAACAACTTTTTGACATTTTAAATTTCACCATGAATAATCAGCTGGCGCTATGCTGTCACCTTGTATTTAAATTCACCTTGGTCAAATCTGTGGGATCCAATTATCCAAATCTAATTTGAAAGTAAAGTTAACCATCTTATTGTTGTAGTTGCTACCTAATTTGAAATCCTCTGTTAATGATTCATATTTTGTATTGGTAACTTAACTAACCCACTCCTCTCTTATACTCTCTTATAGTGCATTTACACCTACGCCATAAACTAGTTATAAGTTGTTTATGGTGATAAACTAGTTTGAGAAACTTGTTTATCCATACAAACCAAAAACAGGGTTTGTAACTAGCTTTTGACATAAACTAGTTACATACAACCAGTTTCTGCTAATGCAACTCTGTTTTTTCAAAATTTTTCTGGCAACGCTGGACACATTTGACATTTGCTCAAAAATAAAAAAAAGTTTTCTTAAAAAAAAAGAAACTGTAATTGAATTTTATTCATCCTGGATGAAAAACACAAATTTAAAATTTTTTTTTTTTCATAACAACGTCCATATTTTTATTAAATTTTTAATATTAATGTCAGCTGTTTTATGACTTGTCAAAGATAAACCACTTAACTGTCAAAAATGCTGATGTAAACGGTATGTTTTATGAAAGTAGCTTATGATCATCAACTAGTTTGAAAATTACAAGTGTAAATGCACTATTACAAAGAATCGTTACAGTTCGAATACCTTTCGGGGATAATGAAATCTTTAGTTGGAGTAATCTTTGTGGATTATAGAATTTTTGTTTAGGTGCCAATCTTGATTTATAGAATCTTTAATCTGTTTGAGAATATAGAATCTTTAGTTTAAGTAGCAATCGTATGTTATAGAACCTTTAGTTTAAGTTTAATCGGTATTTTGTTTTTTTTTAGAATTTTTTGTTTGAGAATATAGAATCTTTAGTTTGAGTAACAATTGGGATTTATAGAGCCTTTAATTGGAGTTTCAATCGCTGTTTTGTAGAACCTTTAGTCTGAGCTCCAATAATTTAAATCAAAGTGCTGTTGTTTAACTATTATTCTTGGTGTTTTTAAATTTTCTCTTTAAGTAGCAATCCTGATTAGAATAGAATCTTTGCTGTAGCTCTTAATCGAGATTTTACGGATTTTTTCCTCGATTACATCAGTGTTGCCAGAAAATGAATTTAAAAATATGCTAAAACTTGAAAAACTAAGTGCTAAAATGTTCTACAGAAGGGGAAAACAAGTGCTAAATTTTTTCAATATAACAATACAATTTTTATTTCAAATGTTACAAATATAAATTATAGTTTTTTTCTAATTTTGTTCATAACAATTGTTGACTTGTTTTAATAGATTACATTTCAAATATTAATTAAAACATTTCCATGTTCATTTACTTACCACACCAAAAGAAATTTAGTTGAAATATTAATAAAAGTTATTTTTTATTTCGCCAAAAGTATTTTTTGGAGTAAAATAGTAAAAATTTGTTCGAGAAAAAATTTTTTTTATCAAGCAAATTATGCTAAAAAGCATTTAGCATAATTTTTAAAAATTTCAATGCATTTTCGAGAAACAAAATGCTAAATCTAGCACTGAAAGTGCTAAAATGGCAACACTGGATTACATATGGTTTAAATCAGTGTCCCGCAGAAAGAGAGGATTTGGTAATTGCATATGTATAGGTGATACTATACAGAAAGAAATAACATGGATAACTTTAAATTTAGGTGCTATAGATTTTTTTTGTTTATAATCTTTGGTTTATCTGTCAATTGAGCTTTGAATAACTCTTAAACGTGGTTTTATAAAACCTTAATTTAGCTTTATTTCTAGTTTTGTGCAACATTGTATTTAACTCTTAGTCATGGTTTTGTTAAGCATTGAGTTTAGCTCTTATTCATTAGTTTTGTTAAACTTTTAATTTTGCTCTTCGGGCCAGTTCTTAGGAGAAGGATTAAACTTGGTTTGTTAGTGGTTTAGTTAAACTTTAATAACATTCAAACTTTTTTTAATCCACCTAGTCGTTTTTTAGTGCTAGTTTAAGAAACGTCAAATTATTTGATGTTACCATATTTTACACATAATAAAAATATGGCATCGTTATGAATTTCTTATATAAATATGGGAGCATTAAAAAATTTCTCTAAAACATAAACACATAAAAGCGGCAAAAGAAAAAAAACAATGTAAAATCAAAGCAGCAAAAGAAAAAACCAATAAAAAATCATAAAAATGAACAAGGTCGATACAAATAGTTGAAAACGTTCAACCAATTTTACTTCGAAACAAATAGAAACATTAATTGAATTGGTGAACAAAAAAAAGCAGCTATACAATAGAATGTAAGAAAACTGACCGCACTTTAAATTATTATATATATCCGAATCACAATAATCCTCATCATCTGAGGAAAAATCCATTTTATTATAATTTATTTTATGTTATAAGGTAAAACTTAAAACAATCAGCTCTTTTATTTTATAGTACTTTTAAACAGCTGATATGTTTTGACAAATATGAAGCGAGTTTAAACACCCATTCTTGAAGGGTTAAACGCCAATTAAAACAAAGTAAACTACATCCTAAAAACTTTATTTGAAGTTTAAACTAAGTTAAAACAATAAACATGTTTGAACTACATCTTAAAAACTGGCTCTTAATCGTGGCTTTACTAAAGTATTAGATTAGTTTACAATCGTTGTTTTATAAAATTTTAGGTTTAGTTTAATAATTGTGGTTTTATCAAAGATTTAGTTTTGCTCTTAATCGTGGTTTTATTAAACATTTAGTTTAGCTCTTAATCGTGGTTTTGCTCTTAATCGTGGTTTTATTAAACATTTAGTTTTGCTCTTTATCGTGGTTTTGCTCTTAATCGTGGTTTTATTAAACATTTAGTTTAGCTCTTAATCGTGGTTTTGCTCTTAATCGTGGTTTTATTAAACATTTAGTTTAGCTCTTAATCGTGATCTTGCTCTTAATCGTGGTTTTATTAAACATTTAGTTTAGCTCTTATGCATTAGTTTTGTTAAACTTTGAATTTTGCTCTTAATCGTGGCTTTACTAAAGTAATAGTTCAGTTTATAATCGTTGTTTTATAAAACTTTTAGTTTAGCTCTTTTACTCATGGTTTTGTTTACCATTTAGTTTTGCTTTTTTTTTTTGTCTGGCGTAGCTATAAGCGTTCAGTAATACCCTTAATTTTATAGAATATTCAGTTTATTCTGCATTTTTTTATAATTGAACCTTCAGTTAAGCTTTTAATACTGGTTCAATAAAATCTGCTGTTTAGCCTTTAGCGGTGCTTTAATAAAACTTTCAGTTTGGCTTTGAATCGTGGTTTAATCTTTAGTTTAGTTATTAATAAAGGTTAGTCTTTCCATCATATATTAAAACAAAAGCCATACCATTTTTGTTCTTACTTAATTAGTTCAACTAGCTGTTTCTCCTTTTACATAACAAGCACCATAAAAATGCTCATTCTAAATAATAAAAACGCTCTCATACACGCCGGTAAAGCCTTTCAATTATTATCTCGTTTTTCTTTCAAATAGAATAAGTAATAAAATTAGCATACGACGCAGTACCTGTCATTCTGTATTAAAGGTTACACTAACGAATTTTGTAATTTAAACGAGAAAATTACAAATTAAAAACTTGTCAATAGCTGTTAAAAACTTGTTGACAAAACAGTTTGTTTGAAAATTCTTGAAATAGTTTTCAACAAAAAAAAAAAAAAAAAAAAATGTGCTTGACTTTTAAACACAGAAAACGCAGGTGTTGTGTTGTTAACAACTTGGATAGTTAATTTTGAATTTAAGACGACTGAAACCAGTTGTAATAGAAAGATTTTAAAAAATTTATTTTCAAATAAACTAAAAATCAATAAAAATTATATTTAAACTTAAGGTTTATTTCGTTATTTTGTTTAGGGTGTGAGAAATAAGTGACAATGTTTAGCTAAATACTTGAACAAAAAAATACACGTTTGTTTAGGTTTATTTATAACATTATGGCAGTTAATGGTGCTGTTGGCTCTAGGTAAACTTAACCTTGTTTAGATATTAATTGTGTTAGTGTTAATGATAACGTTTGCTTAAAAGCCAACTTTTAAACGCCACCAACCATTAAATGTTGAAATCTTTAATATTTTTTTTTTATATTTAAACAAACAACAAATGTATATTTAGGTACGAGTATATTTAGTCTATGAAGAAGTTAGTTACAAGTCGGCACAATACGAGTAAATGAAAAATCATTTGGTTTTTGAGTGTATATAAGTGTTGTTTTTCTCTAAATATATATTAAGGCGTTAATGGTTTTTTGTGAGAGCTTTTCTGTGAAACACTAACAAAATTTACTTTTGCTTTTTAAAACGAAAAGTTTGTGTATTAAAGATACTTCCTCATTACTGTTTTTAATATCAGCCAACTTTAATTGTTGTTGCCACTTAGCTAATGTAATTTATATTACACATTTTTCATTATCTTTGTTATATTTGTATTTATCTTTTGTTACCTAAATGTTGGTCTAAACATTAGGCGAGCACTTCAAAAAGCTCTAAGTAGCTAAAGATCTGTTGGCTGTTAAATAAAAATTATTTAAAAGATATCAAACTCTCCGTACCGCTCCTATGTTGTTGCCTTTGTTGTTTACCTAACATTGCACTTGAAATTATAAGAGCGTTAAGTATATGTATAAATATATTGCTGTGTTTTCATCTGAATATTTGCTGTCAACAACATTTATTGTTGTTGGTAAAATTCTTCTTTTTTTTCTTTAAAAATTTTCACAACTTTTTCCTACTTCATATTATTATTTGTTGTTAGTGTTGTTTTATTTGTGTTTTTCTTGTGTATTTGCTGTTTCCTTTTTATGGCGTAAACAAATTCTCAACTTTAATGGATGAAAATTAGTCACAACAACAGCCTCCCATTCGTACAATTTAACATAGATATACACCTAATTCTATTTTTACAAGGTAATTGGTTCCGGAAAATTTCGTGTATGCAAAAAGTTGATTGGTTCCTTTTCTCTAAAACCTATTGAAATTAGTGAAAAACAAGTATTTTTAAAGAACAAATATTCACATATACGTATTTTAACACAAGCATACATAGTTATTAAAGAAAAAAGTAATGTTCATTTGATTGTATGCACTAAAAGGAAATTCTCTACAATTGCTGTGACCAGTAAATTTGCTTGTATCCACAAAAAGGGAATTTCCCTAAATTTGTAATATGAATATATTTTACAAAAATTAAATTTAAATAAAAAAAAATTTAAGTCAAAAAGATTTTAAATCGTGCTAAATGCAATAAATTCGTTTAAAAAATGTAAAATTTGTTTATTTTCAGACCGTGTAAAAACAAAACCGTGTAAAAACAGAATTAGGTGTACTAATATATAAACACTGCATATACATACATACATACACATTTGTGGGAATGTATAAATATGAGTGCAGGTTTGTTACCGCCCTGGTAATGTTTGTTTACATTAGCAGGCATTTGGTAGACGTTAGAGGTAGGTTATGAATTATACAGTTATTTTAGCTTTAAAAGCCTTATGCGGAAGTAGTAGGGTAGAATATGAAAGCCGTAAATGAGACAAGTCCAAACATATTATTCTCCTTCGCTTAACTTCCTCCTCTTAATCTTGCTTTATTTAAACATTATTTAGGTTTAAAAATTATTCAAAGTTTTGTACAATCTTTAGTTAAACTCTTAATTGGTTTATTCAGTTTTATTTAGTCTTGAGTTTAACTCTTAAACATGTTATTTTTTAATCTATAGTTTAAATCTGAAATGTGATTTTATTTAATGTTTAGTTTATGTGTAATCGTGGTTTTAGAAAACTATTAAATTAACTCTTAATCATGATTTTATTAAGCATTTAGTTCAGCTCTTATTCTTCGAATTATTAAACCTTTAATTTAGCTTTTATTTGTGGTTTTATAAAACCTTTGATTTAGTTCTTAATCTTGGTTTTGTAAAACCTTTAGTTAGCTCTTAATCTGCGATTTATAAAAACCCTAATATAACTTTAGTATAGATTTCACACAAGGTTTCATTCAATGTCTATTTTATGTCTCAATCATGGTTTTAGATAAACTGTTAATTATGGTTTAATGCACTCTTTATTTTAATTTTGGATCATGTTTTTATTTAATATATATTTCAATTTTAAACTTATATTCTTTCTATATTTAATTTAAATGCCAATTGCGGTTTTATTCTAACTTTAGTTTAACTCTAAATTTTGGTTTTATTAAGTCTCTAGTTAAACTCATAAAGCTGATTTATTATGCTTTCATACAATCTTAAGTTTATCTCTTCATATAAAATCACGATTTTATATGAAATTTAATTTAACTCAGAAGTGTGATTTTATATAATCTGTGTTTTGGTTTTTAATAAGGATATTATTTAATCTTCTGGTAAACTTTTCGTCAAGGTTTTTTCTTTAGCTTAACTCTTAATCGAGATTTTATTACAATCTTCTTTTAAGTGTCCATTTAGGTTTTATTGAATAATTGTTGTGACTCTACATCTTACTTTAATTCATTGTTTGTTTAAAATTTAAATCATAATTTTATTAATGGCATGTTTCTAAATAACGAGTGACTCAAATTTTTCGCCCAAATGAGTACAAAAATTAGTTTTGGGGTTCTATAACACTAGTGTCAATTCTCCTGAGTAAAAACGTAAGAATATCTTTTTTTATGGTTTCTACATTGAAATTTCAATTGTCCTACTGTCAAAAACAGACGAGTAGAAATAAGTGCTTGTGTGCATCACAAAACAATATTTTATATATTATTTCGTATATTTCTACAGCATAAACTGTTGTCCACTATCTTAAAAAAAAATAAAACAAAATATCTAATTAAATAATTTGGCAATAATGCAATATAACAACTCAATATTACCAAGGTAACTAACGTAAGTCAGACGGGTGTATTATAGAAACTCATTTGTTTACGTACTCGCTCGTATACCACTCGTTCGCCTGAGAATACACTCGTTATACAGAACTACGCTATATGTCTTCATTGAAGTCATAATTATGATTTTATTCAATCTTCATCTGAAGTCTTAATTAAAATTTAATTTGTGAATTGTTTCAGTAATTAGTTTAACAGAGATTTGGTTTATTTGGTTTTAGTTCTAATAATCAATTGTGGTTTGCTCTATCGTTGAGAAAATCGTTTTAATTGATGTTTAGTTTAAAATTTAATCGTAAGTTTAATTGATCTTCAATTTAACAATGAATCCAGATTTTGTTCGATATTAGTTTAATAGTCAATCGTGTTATTTAACAATAGTTTAACAATTAAATAAAATCACGGCAAGTTGATCTTAGTTTAAGAATTAAATAAAAGCAATAGATATTTAATTTTAGTTTAAATCGCGGTTTGAATTTATCTTTAGTTTGACAAGTTTGGCAATCAACCGCAGTCTAACAATAAATTGTAGTTTTATTTGATCTTTAGTTTAATAATTAATCTCAGTTTTATTTGTTAAACTTCAGTTGAACTCTTTTTTAATATCTTGTAACAAGTTAAACTCTTGTACATAGTTTATTTGATATTTAGTTAAACTTTCGATCGTGGTTTAATTCAATATTTAGCGAAACTTTTAATCGCAGTTTTATTTGGAATTTAGTTAAACTCTTAATCGCCATTTATTAGATGTTGAGTTCAACTGTCGAAGCCGGTTTTATTTGATATTTGATTAAACCCTCGATTACAGTTTTGTTTGTAAAACTTTTTTTAAACTCTTGTAACAATTTAAACTATTGTAGTAAATTTATTTGATATTTAATTAAACTCTCGATCGTGGTGTTATTCGATACTAAGTTAAACTTTTAATCGCAGTTTTATTTGTGATTTAGTTAAACTCCCAATCGCGGTTTATAAGCTATTGTGTTAAATTGTCAATAGCGGTTTTATTTGACATTCGGTTAAACTCACGTTTACAGTTTATTCAGTCGCCGTTATTTGTTAAACTTTAGTTAAACTAGTTTTTTAAACATTTGTAACAAGTTAAACTCTTGTACCAAGTTTATTTGATTTTCAGTTAAACTTTCAATTGCGGTTTTATTTAGTTATTTAGCTATCAATCTTACATTTTGATTTTTAATCATAAATTTGTTTCTTATTTTTTTAAACTCTTATGGCCGAATTCACAGTCTTTAGTTAGCTAATGACAAAGGCTTAACTAATGATTCTTTATTCGCAATGCTTAGTTTGCCATAAGAATAACAAGTATTAGTTAAAGAACAGTTAGTATATTAGTTTACCAATGGTTCACTAATGACTGAGAATTCGGCCATTAATGCTACACTTACATCTTTAATAAAGCTCTCGATCAGAGTTTAATTTATGGATGAAGTTTAAGTTTCTTAACTTTTAATTTGAATAGAAATTTAAGTTTTATAGAAACTTTATATTAACTGTAAATTTTTTAAGCTACGTATAGTATTTTGTAGATCCTTAAGTTCGAATATCAATCAATAGAACCTTTAATTTCAGTACCGATCGTTGTTTTTTTAAATCTTATTTAAATTATAATACAGGGTTTTATAGAGGTTTCAGTTAAATTACCATTTGTGGTTTTATTAAACTTTTGGTTAAAGTATTATTACTAATTTTTTAAAACCTTTGTCATGAATACCAATCGCGGTTCTATACAGCTTTTAGTGAATATAGTTTGCGATTTAATAAAACCTTCAGTTCATGTATCAATTGTGGCGCTATAGATCCATCATTCAGGATTTATTGAATACTTAGTTTGAGTACCGGTCGCGGTTTATACAAATTTTAGTGTGAGTACTATTTTGGGTTTTGTGAAACCTTTAGTTTAAGTAGGCACCGTGGTTTTGTAGCATTCTTAATTTGAGTACCATTCAGTGTTTTATGGAGTCTGTAGTTCGAATAGCATTCAGATTCGAATGAAATTCAGATTTTTGTAAAACCTTTAGAAAATTTTAAAAAGTATTATAAGTTAAAACATTTTAACTTGCTCGAAAACAATTGTCACCAACTTGCAAAGGATTTTATAACTACAGTTTTGTAAACCATAAAATTACTTAACAATTTATCAAAAATCTTGAAATTTTATTTCATGTTCTTTCCCCTCTACCCTAATAAAACCGCCAGTGATTACCACTGCTAAATTTTCAACTCATCTGGAAAAAAATCTTTATGAATGTGTTAAAAGAAATGAAATACTTTGTTGCTGCTAATGTTTACTAAACTAAACCCTAAACTTTATATTTCCACACAAATAAAGTAATTTAACAAAAACATTTTTGTTTATTTTGTTATTTGTTAAAGCATCTAGAAGAGTGAGCAAGCCATAGAAGAGGTGAAATGAAATTTTTAAATACTTTTGCTTTGTTTTAAGTAACAAATTATAAACATTGTCATAAATAATTTTGTTGTTGTTATTTATGTTTCTGTTATTTGTTGTAAGTTTTTGTCTTAGCTACCTTCAACTTTAGGATTTGAGGTTAAGGTTACAACAAAAAACAACAAATATTTAGTTAGGGGTTAATTCTTTTGGAGTCAGGGGTTATAAATCATTTAAAAAACATTTACTAATTGGAAGCTTGTTAAATGGATGGAGTTGGCGAGGTAGAAGATGTTATATAAAACTTCATTAGTCTAAGCAAAGTATTAAAGTGCCAGAAATCTTGAATGAAGGCTATAAAGATAAAATTTTTAAAGTAGTTATATAAACAGGTGAAGGTTTTGGGGCAATAGCATTATTTATAGAAAGTAAAAAGACATTTATTAGGTTTTATTTTAGGATATTTTCTATTAATAGAAGTCCCAAGGTAGGCTTTATTACGGCTCATAAAGTTTAGGGAAATTTAAAAACTCCAGGGACCAGCTAATAAACTACGTAGCTAATAACGTAGCATCACACGTAGTTGTAAATCTACATAGGCGGCAGGACAAATTAAAGCACTTTTTTTTTGTTTATAAATATATAAATTTGGAGCAGCATTAAAGCTGTGCAACTGCTATAAATATTGATCTAAAACTCTTGGATTGATTCGGTGATTATTTTAATTTAAAACTTGGTTTTATTTAATCTGTAGTTTACGTCTAAACTATGGTTTCATACATTTTTAGTTCAACTCTTAATCATGGTTTTATTTAATCTTTAGTTTAACTCGGTATTGTAATTGTATAGTATCTTTAGTTTAACTTTTAATTGTGGTTTCATTTAATATTTAGTTTAACTTTCAGTATTGGTTTTATTAAGTCCGTATTTAACACACAATTTAAAATTTTGTTTTAGTCTTAATCATGAATTAATTCAACATTTTGTTTCAGTCTCAATTCGGATTTTATTCAAGGTTTTGTTTCAGTCTTAATCATGAATTAATTCAACATTTTGTTGCAGTCTCAATCGTGGTTTTATTTAACATTTCCTTCAGTTTCAATCCTGGTTTTATTCAACATTTTGTTTCAGTCTCAATTCTGATTTTATTCAACGTTTTGTTTCAGTCTTAATCGTGGGTTTATTTAACGTTTCCTTCAGTCTCAATCGTGGTTTTATTAAACATTTTGTTTCAGTCTCAATCATGAATTAACTCAACATTTTGTTTCAGTCTTAATCATGAATTAATTCAACATTTTGTTGCAGTCTCCATCATGGTTTTGTTCAACATTTATTTCAGTCTCAATCGTGGTTTTATTTAACATTATCTTTTAGTCTCAATCGTGGTTTTATTTAACATTTCCTTCAGTTTCAATCCTGGTTTTATTCAACATTTTGTTTCAGTCTCAATTCTGATTTTATTCAACGTTTTGTTTCAGTCTTAATCGTGGGTTTATTTAACGTTTCCTTCAGTCTCAATCGTGGTTTTATTAAACATTTTGTTTCAGTCTCAATCATGAATTAACTCAACATTTTGTTTCAGTCTTAATCATGAATTAATTCAACATTTTGTTGCAGTCTCCATCATGGTTTTGTTCAACATTTATTTCAGTCTCAATCGTGGTTTTATTTAACATTATCTTTTAGTCTCAATCGTGGGTTTATTTAACGTTTCCTTCAGTATCAATCGTGGTTTTATTAAACATTTTGTTTCAGTCTAAATTGTGGTTTTATTCAACATTTTGTTTCAGTCTTAATCGTGGTTTTATTAAACATTTTGTTTCAGTCTCAATCATGAATTAATTCAACATTTTGTTTCAGTCTTAATCATGAATTAATTCAACATTTTGTTGCAGTCTCCATCATGGTTTTGTTCAACATTTATTTCAGTCTCAATCGTGGTTTTATTTAACATTATCTTTTAGTCTCAATCGTGGGTTTATTTAACGTTTCCTTCAGTATCAATCGTGGTTTTATTAAACATTTTGTTTCAGTCTAAATTGTGGTTTTATTCAACATTTTGTTTCACTCTCAATCATGAATTAACTCAACATTTTGTTTCAGTCTTAATCATGAATTAATTCAACATTTTGTTGCAGTCTCCATCATGGTTTTGTTCAACATTTATTTCAGTCTCAATCGTGGTTTTATTTAACATTATCTTTTAGTCTCAATCGTGGGTTTATTTAACGTTTCCTTCAGTATCAATCGTGGTTTTATTAAACATTTTGTTTCAGTCTAAATTGTGGTTTTATTCAACATTTTGTTTCAGTCTCAATTCTGATTTTATTCAACGTTTTGTTTCAGTCTTAATCGTGGGTTTATTTAACGTTTCCTTCAGTCTAAATTGTGGTTTTATTCAACATTTTGTTTCAGTCTCAATCATGAATTAACTCAACATTTTGTTTCAGTCTTAATCATGAATTAATTCAACATTTTGTTGCAGTCTCCATCATGGTTTTGTCTCAATCCTGGTTTTATTTAACATTATCTTTTAGTCTCAATCGTGGGTTTATTTAACGTTTCCTTCAGTATCAATCGTGGTTTTATTAAACATTTTGTTTCAGTCTAAATTGTGATTTTATTCAACATTTTGTTTCAGTCTCAATCATGAATTAACTCAACATTTTGTTTCAGTCTTAATCATGAATTAATTCAACATTTTGTTGCAGTCTCCATCATGGTTTTGTTCAACATTTATTTCAGTCTCAATCGTGGTTTTATTTAACATTATCTTTTAGTCTCAATCGTGGGTTTATTGAACGTTTCCTTCAGTATCAATCGTGGTTTTATTAAACATTTTGTTTCAGTCTAAATTGTGGTTTTATTCAACATTTTGTTTCAGTCTCAATTCTGATTTTATTCAACGTTTTGTTTCAGTCTCAATCGTGGGTTTATTTAACGTTTCCTTCAGTATCAATCGTACTTTTATTAAACATTTTGTTTCAGTCTAAATTGTGGTTTTATTCAACATTTTGTTTCAGTCTTAATCGTGGTTTTATTTAAAATTTTGTTTCAGTCTTAATCATGAATTAATTCAACATTTTGTTTCAGTCTTAATCATGAATTAATTCAACATTTTGTTTCAGTCTTAATCATGAATTAATTCAACATTTTGTTTCAGTCTTCATCTAAATTAATTCAACATTTTGTTTCAGTCTTAATCATGAATTAATTCAACATCTTGTTTCAGTCTTTATCATGAATTAATTCAACATTTTGTTTCAGTCTTAATCGTGGTTTTGTTCAATATTTATTTAAGTCTCAATCGTGGTTTTATTCAACATTTTGTTTCAGTCTCAATTCGCATTTTATTCTACATTTTGTTTCAGTCTGAATTCGGATTTTATTCAACGTTTTGTTTCAGTCTCAATCTTGTTTTTATTTAACATTTCCTTCAGTTTGAATCGTGGTTTTATTCAACATTTTCTTTCAGTCTAAATTGTGGTTTTATTTAACATTTTGTTTCAGTCTTAATCATGAATTAATTCAACATTTTGTTTCAGTCTCAATCACTCAATCATGTTCACTCTAAATTAGGATTTTATTCAACATTTAGTTTAACCTATCAACATTTGGTTGAATAAATCTCAATAACAAACGTTCACTTAATTTTATTGCGCACTGTATTAACCCCTCCAAATAATTTCACAACTTTAATTTTTTTTTTGTTGTTTTCATTATTCATAAGTTTAAAATTTTAATTTTATTACTTACTAATAAAAATAAACAAATATGTATTTACAAAAAAAATATTGTTTTAATAATTCCTTTTTCATTTTTTTTTTTCAATGAATTGCTGCTATTTCAATCAACGCGTCGTAATATTTTCAATAAAGAATGGTTTCTAGCTGAATATATTACTCACACACAATTATCTATCTATTGATATAATGATAATTTTGTAAATAAAAACATATTTTTTCGAAATAGATAAGATAAGGTTTATAAATATGAAAGACAAATAAAGAAATATAATGCGTAAGAATTGATGACAATTGAACTAATGATGTGAACTAAATAGGGTATAAGAAAAGAAAACAAAGCAAACTAAATACATAATAATAATAAACACATTTTATAAAAATAGAAACTTAATACCTTTTAATAGAAAATAATTACTACTTGCACGATGTAAAATTCTAGGAAAAGCAACTTAATAGACTGTTAGACTGAATTTTGTTTATTTAAAATATACAGCGAATGAAAGTAGGCTAGTTACATATCTTATATGAACTTTAATATATTGATTTGTTTAAATTTGAGTTGAAAGCTTATGAACTGTAATAAATAAAAAAAAATTTGTTTAATGCACAGATCTTTTGTAATCATCAATAACAAAATTGATGATTAATGAATTGTATAAAATCTTAAACCTTTCTTTTTTAACAATTATGTTGATGATAGAATAGTTTTAAAGTCTGAATTATTTAGTTTGAAGATAAATAACTTCAACTGTTTCAAGCTGAAAAGATTTATATACTCGTATAATGTAACTTCAATTCTTGACTATAGCCAGATCTATTGGTATCATAAAAAAGGTATTTCTAATTTTTAATAAACTTTTCAATGAATTTGCAGTTGGGTCCTATTCCATAAAACAACTTTACAACTTTTCACTTTGCACTTATGAAATTTTTTGTTAATTTGCAAAACTTTATGTTCTTCAGAACCATTTTATAATTGATAAGAGTAATTTGCAAAGTGTTTGCAATTGTTATAATTTATGTTTCATATATGTGTGTACATGTTCTTGTGAAAATTGCAAAGTTAATATTGAAAAGTGTAATTTTTAAAGGCTTTGCAAATAATTATGCCGTTTCATTACACAAAAACTGTAAATTATATTTTTGCAATGCAAATTTTGATAAGTTGGTCAGAAACTTGCGAGGTAATCAAACGCATTACAAATTCATATTGCTAAAACAAGGAAAGCTTTCAAAATGTTAAGATGTGTGTTTTTGTTCGACGATTATTAAGACGCGCTCTAAGAAACCGTTCCTTTCATAGTGAGTTTTTCCGGGAATATTGTGAAACACTTTATCACTTTGTCAAAAAAGCAATTTGATAAGTGCAATGTTATGTAATGGAAATGAAGCCTTAATTAATCAAAGGATTTTCTTGCCATTGGAAACAAATTAAGAAAAATATTTCAAGCTTAAAATGAGCTAGTGTATCAACATATTTAATTTGAAAATATTAAAAATTAATTCATGATTATTTAACTTGATCTGTAACGAACTGTCACGATTTGTATATTATTTATTTAAAATTTACTTAGAGTAATTTTAATTTTAAATAAAGTAATTTTACAGTGTTTCAAGGCAATAACTTTCAAACTAAAAACAAGAAAATAAAACTTTCTTAAATGACGAATTTTCCAAAAACTTTCTGAAACCTTTATCCATCTGAGAAAACTTTAACTAAAGGACACAAAATAAGTTTTATCAAAACTTTCGGGGGCAATATTTATTAATAACTAGCTGACCGCCCCGGCTTCGCTCGGTATTTACTAATGATTTGTATTTCATATAGAATGAAAAGAAGGCTTTCGTGCCAGTTCTTCAAGTTTCTTCAAAGATGTCTCTTATTTAGAAAAATGAAAAGTGAAAAGGAGGCAATATATTAAAAACTTAAAATTTCCGAGTTTTACCAGGAATTTTTTAATTTTTTAATTTTTTTTCTTTAGAAACCAGGAGAATTTCGAATCGAATAAAAAAAATCAGCCAAATCGATCCAGCCGTTCTCCCGTGAAGCTATTACATACATGGACGATTTCATTTATATATATATAGATTTAAAATTGTATACAAGTTGTTGCTAATATTTTTCTTAATTCGACAGCTTAATTCCAAAACATGCTAAGTCTGAAAAGTGAGTTTTGCTGGAAAAGCTCCTAAAGTTTACAGCTGATATCTAAAAAAAACCATATGAAGTAGAACTTTGTTGTTTATAACTACTGATTGGACTAGCCAATCTCAACCAAAATTTGACAGAATTTAAGTTGAAAAAATCTAAATTCAAAAACGCAAAAAAAAAATAAAAACATGCTAAGTCGACAAAGCATGGTTTGAAATTGAACTGTCGAATTGATCTGATAATTATTTAAATTTGCCGGAAGGCAAATAATTAATACCAAAAATATTATTAATTTGTTTCATATTTTATAAATCATATGACTTTAACTAAATATTTACACGTTTTTTTTTTTTTAATTTCTGGTTATTTGAGAAATTTTATTATTTGCTTAGACATAAAATTTGCAAAAGCTAACAACACCGAATAACATTTAATTGGGAGAATATTTATAACAGTTTTTGTTGCAAACTTAATCATTTGAATAATATTTGTAAGGAAAAGTAGCAAAGTTTTTAATAAAATAAGAAACTATTTAACAAAACTTCAATAATCGTTGTATATTGTACATCTTTTATTTTCTAGATGTTTGGTTAAATATTTATTTGTTCCAGCAATACTTTTGCAAAAGCAATGTACATATATTACTACAATATTTCTCGATAATTGATATGAAAGATTTTATAAATTTACTTATTAAAACAAGTAAATTTTTTGAAAAAAACTTTTAATTGTTTCCATAATATTCAAAGCTTGTTTTTTGTTTTCTACAAATTTGGGTTAATAGTTATGTTAAATTAAGTACATTAATTAATGTTAAAAGTAAGAGTTCTATTAAAAAAAAACTGATTATTTTTTTAAATATTTGTAAATATTTTGAAAGGATTGATGTTTGACTGAAGACTAGCGGGTGCCGCAGTGGTACAGAGGGTGAGAACGCAAAGAATTCTGATGAGAGAAAGTGGTGTTTCTCATATATAAATTCAACAACCCAGGTTCGAATCCCAAGCCAAGAAAAATTATCAATAAATTTTAATAATAATTTTCATGTAACAATTCCCACCTTCAGTAAAAAATAATTTAACGAAAAATTAAATTAAATGAACTCGAGCCGAAATAAAAGAAATATCAAAGATTTTTGAAACATTTATAAAACATGAATGTTTATGGAACCGAAACCAAATTCGGAAAGTTTTTTTACAACAAGAAAATGCTTTCAAAGTTTTTGATTATTTGCATAATATTTAAAGATTTGATGGTTTTCTAAGAGTTTGAGAAGTTTTTTATTTGTACTTGCAAAACTTCGGCAAAAACGAGCAATTCCAGCTGTTGAAATTTATGAAAATTAGTTGTAAATAGTTCCCAGGGAAAAAATCGTACTACTGCTACATAACACGCAAATACAGCAAATAATTATTATAGTTTCGAGTAGTGGAGATAAATAATTTTGTTTTTGTTAGAAATTGTCATATTGTTTAATTGGTTCTAAAGAAGCTTTGCGAAGCTAGCAAACGTTATTTGAAGCGATTTTGAAACCAGTTCTACTCGTATATGCAATGTGTTATATTCGTACTTTTCAACCCCAAAAACAAGTTCTTTCATCAATGATTTTTGTGTAATTATAAGAAAAGTGTTTTTTTGTGTCTTTAATTAATTCTTAGAATAATTGAATACTAGAGAATCACAATTTAGAAGTTTGTGGAAAAGATTTTGCAAAAAGTTTTGATTGCAAAATATTCAAAGAATTCAATGCATTTTCAACATTCTCAGTACATTTGTCCAAATTCTTAATGATTCATTTTAATTATACATTTCCATATTTATTTATTACCATATTTATACAAACAAATTGGAATTAAGTTTTCATGATTTTAATTTTTTGTTTATCAAGTTTCTTTTCTTTTGCAAAAAAGAAAATTAAAATTATTTTCAAATTAATAAGTGATGCATAGAACTAGTGTAGAACCAATGCAAAATGATTGCCAAAATATAGAAACCTTTAAAACTCTATAAAAGTTCGTTAGATTCAAAATAATGTTAAACAGAACTCGGCTCCAGAAGTAATTGGAAAATAACTGGTTCCTTAAATACTGTATACAAGTTCTTAAGAATAAAAATATTATTAAAAATAACTTAATGCCAAAAAGTTATTTTAAAACTAATAAGTCTTTAATAGAACTATTGAAGAATCAATGTATAATTAGTTCCCTCAAGAGCTGGTACTTTCAAAACTCTATAGAAGTTCTTTAGGCAGAATTAGTTTCCAAAACTTGATTTCAAAACTAATAACTGTCCAATAGAACTATTGAAGAATCAATTTATAATTATGGCAAAAAAACTAGTATTTTCAAAACTCTATAGAAGTTTTTTGGAATGAAAATATTGTTGCTCAGAACTCGTTCCAGATGTTTTTGCTGGGCTTTTACAATCTAATTTCTAGTGCAGAAACAATGTATAATTAGTGCCCAAGAACAGGTGTTTTAAAAATTTTCTTTAGAAACATATTATTGTTTAACAAAACTCGTTCCAGAAGTAATTGCTAATAAACTGGTTCCTTAAAAACACTATAGAAGTTCTTGAGAATCAAAATGTATTTTTAAAAATAAATTGTTTCCAAAAATTTATTTCAAAATCAATAAGTATTCCATAGAACTTCTTTAGAGGCAATGTATGATTGGTGCTCAAGAGCTGGTACTTTCAAATCTCTATAGAAGTTCTTTGGAATTAAAATATTGTGCCACAGAAGACGTTCCAGGTGTATTTGCTGGTTCCTTAAAAACTACATAGAATTTTTTTAGAATCAAAATATTGTTTAAAAGAACTTGTTTCCAAAAATGTATTTCAAAATAATAAGTATTCAATGAAACTTCTATAGAGGCATGATTAGTGCTCAAGAGCTGGTACTTTCAAAACTCTATAGAAGCTCTTTGGAATTAAAATATTGTGCCACAGAACTCCTTACAGAAGAACTGGTTCCCTAACAACTCTATGGAAGTTCTGCAGAATTAAAATATTGTTGCACCGAACTCATTCCAAAAATTAATTGCCCAAGAGCTTGTTCTAAGGCTGTTATTAAAGAATATGAACTGCTTATATATATTTAAGTTTTTTATCGACCTTTTCCTTATTTTATTATTGATTTGCTTAGAAAATTCTAAATCGGGCTTATTAAGGTAATGTTTTCTATGTAAATAAAAGATTATTTCATAATTTATTTTTCCGACGTTTGCACTCGTTCTAGAACCAGTTATTTTAAAACAAGTTCAAACAATGTGTATATATTTTAAATATTTTATTTCTACTTGATTTGGAGATTTTTAATCCAAAAACTAAACAAAATATTGCTGGCAATTAAACAGACTGAATATTAGCAAAAGTAGATATCGACAAAAGTGTTTTGCAAAAGTTTTGTAAAAGCAACTAAATATTTACTCAGATTATGTGATGTCTTATTTTTGCTTCACTATTTGTTACAATGATCATAAGTTTTGATGCTTGCGATACTTGTAAACAAATGAAGTTAAATAAGGATTTCTATGTACGTCAAGTTCCCCTAACAACTGAAGCAGATTTTGCATTAAAATAATTTCTAGTTTCAACAGCGGAAGTTCTTCCAAAAAAAAAATTTACGCCTTATTTAGGAAATCTTTTACAAAACTTACCTTGCTATATGCACATCCCTAAAATAATAATACAAATCGCATTTAACAAAGCTTAAGGGAGGATTTCCTAAGAAAATGAAGAGTCGCTTGTGCCAACACAATTACAACGTTAGCGGAAGATTTATTACTATAATTATTGCTAAGAAACACAACAACGACGACGCAATTGAGGAAAAACAAAAACAATAAACCAGGCCGGTAACTACCATTCACACTCAAACACAAAAGTATGCATACTTGACACCATAAAGGGAACAATAAAATACAAATTAATTTCAATCTAATTAGAATTCTGCTTAAGAAATATACACGTAAAATGACACCTTATAGGTAAACTGTATTGTATGCAAATACTAAAGCAGGGTTTTTTTGAGAAAACACGCTTATTTGGAAAAGAAATCATATTAACTGGCCAAAAAAGGGGTGGTATTAAACTCTGACAATTGGAATGTTTAATAAACTGTATAAATTATAATTCAAGTGACTTTTTAAAGGTTGCTTGGTGGTGGTTGTAAGGTTGGGGTAACAAATATAAAACTTACCTTTTAACATGTACAATATTTTAAATTAATCCTTGTTTTTTGTTTATAAATTTTTACTTCTTTTTTTTCTAACAGAAAATGTAATAAAAACAAAACTTTTTTTGAAAATTATAAAAACTGAAAATTTTTTTTATTTAAATTAATAGATTTTTAAATACTGATTAAATTAAGAAGCTTAAATTCAAATTTTTTTTATTTTCCCAACAGATTGTGTAATTTTTTCCTTGTTGTTGTTGTTTAACAAAACATTTTTTTTACTTCTTATAATTTTTTTAAGGGTTTGGTCGTTTTGTTTTGACTTTCGAGAGAATTTTCGTGTGTGTGTGTGTGTGTGTATAGATATTTTTTTAGCACTTTATAAACACAATTTTATTGACACTTAAAATAATAATTTTTTATTCATTAACAAATTTAAACGCACGATTTACACTTAATATATATTTTAGTTGTAGCTCCAAATATTTGCTGTTTATATTTGCAGTTTTACAGATATTAATCTCCATTGAGCTTTAATAAGCCTCATCGCCGTAATAAAACACGTTTTTTAACTGCTTCACTTGTTTTTTTTTTCTTCTTAATTTGCTGCTGCTATTTTGCTTTTTTTATTACGATTTTTTTTTTGGCTGTGAGGCTAAATTTTGTGTGAAAATTTTTCTGTGTATGCACCTCGGTGTAAAAAGTACACGTTAAACACGTCCAAACACGCTAACGTTCTCGTCTCAACTGTCACACTCAGTTTTTGCTTGAAATTCCCTATCGCACGGCCATTTGTGAGTGTAGGACAGAAAGAGAGGCATAGATGGCAAACAGCTGGTTATATGTATTGTACTAAATTGAATGTGTTTTGTAAATAAATGCAGAGAGAACATTTGCTGTTTTCTTAGTTAAGAGCTGTACTTGTATCTTTTAGATACTTTTATGTATTTCAAATAGGAAAAAGATTTAAAGGTTAATGTCTGTGCTAAATAGGTGCAATATGTGTAAATAAGTGGTACTTTAGCTTTGAAATATATGGTACTTTTTGTGTAGAAAAGTACTGTTTAGAAAAATCTATCTAACTAAAGACATTATCTATGAAATATTTATTTATTAGTAAACAATAGGAACAATATTATACAATATTTAAAAAAAAGTGTTTTTTTTTTAATTAAAAGTTTTCAGTTGTTATTTATTATTGAAATATATTTATGTATATGCGTTTTTTTGTTTGTACTTTTGTTTATTTATTGCATCTTCATTAAAACTGAACTAACAATAAGTATATCAAATCTTATATCTAAAAAATTGTATTTATTAGTCCAGCCAATGCCGGACAAAAATTGTTTGACGTTTATTGATTATGTTTACATTATGTTTAAGTAGACATTCTTCCCTCTTGTCTTCGGCTCAGATCCGCTGTATTCCTTCTTCTTAGTCGAATATAGCCACTATTATTTCTAATGGGTTTGGGAGTACTTAAAGCTTTTTTAAATGTTTTTCTGCATATTTTGGATCTCAGTTTTTACCAAAGGCACGTTTAGGTTTTTATGGATATTCGAATTTTTTTATATATATATATTATATATTATGTCCTGTAGTTCCTAGTAGGAACAAAGGGTGCAATTATAATCATTCGTAGCAATTTGTTTTGGCGCCTTTAAATTCTGTCTACATTTGAAGTTGAGGCTGTTTCCCATAGCTATATTCCATAACACCATGTAGGTTTTATGATTGAGAGTTTACAATCTAAACCTATCTTATAGTTAATGCCAATGAACCAATTAATTTGGATTAATTTCAATTTCATTCGAGTCAATTTTGCATCTATGTGGGATTTCCATGTAAAGTGATTTCTCTTATTTAATGTCAAAGAAAGAACTAAAATTGCTTTAAAATTTAAGTACAGAATTCTTTTAGTGAAAAATAGTTTTATGTAAAAATTTCGTTTTTGAAAGAACCACGATTGTTGTTAAAATTTGAGTTCTGAAACAATCAAAGAAATTTGACTATAAAAAGAACTAGCATTGATGTATAATTTTAAAAAATAAAAAACTCCACGATTGACGTCAAATTTTGGAAAAGAAAAGTAAGTGGAGAATCACGATGGATGCACAATTTGAGTAAATTTAAATAAATCTTAAGTTAAAGATGTATGTAAAATTTCTACAAAGTAAGAAACACAATTGATGTAAAGTTTAAGCAACAGAAGAACCACGATTGACATAAAATCTGAGTAAAAGATGAACCACCATTTATAAAAAGGAAGATTGATGTAAAATTTTGAAAGAGTAAGGATAACGATTAATGTAAAATTTGAGTAAAGGAAGAAATACGATTTATACACAATTTTGAAGGAGAAAAGCTCACTACTGAAGTATAGTTTCAGAAAAGGAAGAATCACGATTGATGTAAAGTCTAAGTAAAAGATGAACCACCATTTATAAAAATTTTGCTTAAAGGAAGAACCAAGATTGATGTCAAATTTAAGTAAAGGAGAAACTACAATTGATTTCAAATTTTTGAATAGATAGGCTTACTACTGATGTAAAATTTGAGCAGAAGAAAAAACATGATTGAATAGTAACTTATATGTAATTATGAAGGCTACATATCAATCATTTATTCTCACTTAGTTATTGAACATTATAGTGTCAACATCAACAGCCTCCGAAAAGTGGAAAATGTGGGAGGTTTTGTTTTACTTCTTTAATTCCAAAAAAGTGCGAAGATTTTAACGTGCGAAAGATGGCTTGTGCTGGTCAGAAGCGGTGATTTCGATGACAAAGATAGCCCAGCATTACTCCATGAAGATTCTTATCAAACTCAACAAAAGCTTGCACAATCATTCGGAGCTACTTAAGGAGCAAAATATTTGCGAGCAGCAGGATTCATCCAAGAGCAGAAAAATTGGGTATCATCTGAATCGAGCCAAAAGACCTTGTACGTCGATTTTGCATGTCCGAAATGCAGCTTAGATAAAATAATTTTTGCAACAAATCATTAAAGCCGAAACGTAAGAGATCGTATATGAAGTCCGACCAGCTAGCCGAATCGACACTAAAGCCAACTATCTATGGCGATATTTATCATAAAAACGCTCGTTAGTTTTAATCGAAGTATATTAAACATATTTTAAAGGATTTTACTTAAAACAAGACTTTTTTAATATCTATTTTGAATAATTTTGTAAATTAAAAGAAGTTTGATTTTTCTTTCCTTTACACCATTAACTATTCAACTTTAATAATAAAGTATCTTAAAGTTACACCACACTTTTATCTTACAAATACTTTGCTGTCTATCTATTTATCTCTTAGCTAAAGGCTCTTTAGTTTAGCACACACACCAAAATTCTCTTTAACTTTCAAACTTATAAAACCCACCGTCAGAGGTCACTGTGTTAGGAGAAATTTACAAAATTTCAGAGCATCTATAAGATACTTTTAGAGAGTTATTTATTTTACTCCCAACATCGCTCATTTGAAAAGAGTTTAAGAATTTTCGCTCTTTAGTTTTTGTTTACATTTCAAATTTTTTGCACCTTTTTTGTAGTGTTTTTTATACGAGAGAGTGTGTTGTTGATGTTTTGCTCATTCAAAAACTGTGTGTCTGTCTGTCTGTCTGTCAGTATATACGACAGTACCCTGCCAGCAATTGGAAGTTTCTTTCATCGTCCATCGTCAAAGGCGTTACGTCTTACTCACTTCCAGACGTTAATTGGAAGATAACAATAACAATTTACATTGCAGTCGTCTTTTAATCATCCAGAGGACGTTTGGAAGATTGTTTGTTGTTTACAACACCAGCCGAACATGACATGTCCCGTTATAAAAGAAATGAAAAGAATGCCAAAAAGAAGTTTTCGACATCATCGAAATTAGTTTTATTTTGTCATTTGCTGTGGTCGGTCAGTGATAAAGTGTGGTTTTGTTTTGTTATTGTTGTAGTTTTTACATATTTGTTATCCCATAGTCAATATGAGTGTATTATCAGTAAAGGCAAAAAAAAAAATCAAAAGCAAAAGAAGTTAAGCAGAAGTGACTTCTTGAAGTTACGCTGAAGTGACTTTTTGAAGTTACGCTGAAGTGACTTCTTGAAGTTACTTCCGGGGGGTACAACTTCTCAATACGGAAGACACTTCTACGATCAGAAAATGGTATCGCAGAAGATGAGTTTCAACTTCTTAGCGTCACTTCTGAGTCACTTCCGCAATAGAAAATGTTGGCAGGGTAGTATCTTTGTTTGATTTTTTTTCGTCTTTACGTGAGTTAAACGTGTGCGTGTATCTTTTAACGTTTGTTATAATGCCGCTTAATCAAATGTTACATTTGAGTGTAACATTATCGTATCTGTATCTTTTTGTATTAGTTTTTTTTCGTTTCCCTATTTTCTTGCAAACAGTTGTTGTTGTCATTATTATATTTGCACCAGCAAATATGGGATTTTTTTTTTGGTTGGTTTTTGCTAAGCGTGTGGCAAGCCAGCATTTGCTTACACATGTGTCTGTCTTACTGTCTGTCTGTTTGTATATATCTAACAATTTGGACAAGTTCAGCAGATAATTTCGCACATGCTGCTTTCAGATTGTCTGCAGTTTTTACGGCTGTTAAGGCTACTGGAAGACAACCCTCAAACAATTTGTTTGGTTTTTTAATAAATTTAGTTTTTTCTCGTTCGTACTTTTAGCACCCACTCGATTTTAGTCTAAACAATAGAGCCCAAAACCCTACAAAATTTATAAAAACACATGAGTTTTGCTTTTATGCAACAAACACTTGAAAAAACATTATTTAATATGTTGGTATGTTGTCACCCTTAAGCAATTTTTAATTATTTTTTTTTTGTGTTTTTGCTGAAAACATAGAAAATGCACAATGCATTCTATACAAGTTAAGGTTAGGAGTTGGTGTTGCTTTTTTAAAATAAATTAAAAGGTTTGTAACCTTTTGGTTAAGGGTGTTATGCGACAAGTTTTAGGCAAACAGACACACACACACCGATAAGGAATAAAGTTGATAATTTATAATAAATCAATGTCGTTTTTGGCAAGTGCCAGTGATTAAATGACAGATGTCAAATTTACAGTCAATTGATGTAACATGACTTACTTTAAAAGCATAAATGTGTGTGACTTTGAGTATCCTTTAGGGAATTTGTAGTTTTATAGTAGCAAGGAAATGAAATATTAATAAATGTGTGTGTGTATGGCTAATTGAAGATTTTGTTTGTTTGTAGAGGAATGATTAACAACTATTTTATTGATTTTCTTTTACAATATCAATTCTGCACAACATCTATAAACGATATATTAATTAGTATTCTACAACTTTTAACATTTTTTGATGTAGATAAAAAACATACACATACATTTGCCCCCTTTTTCATAAAAACTTAGCTTTATAAAGCAAATTTTGTATGGAAATTTCCTTTATAAACCTGTTGTTTGTTTTTATGAATAAATGCATTATAGTAATACTAGAATACTATTTCAACTAACTATTACAATATTAATCTTTGCCCATGTTCTGTTACTTTAGTGAAAATTTCTCGCGTCGAAAAGATGTCAAACAAGATATTCCATCGTTTCTCGCAAAGTGAGAAAAGTACTTGTGTGTGTCACGAATTTATGTCGAAAACTATCAAAAGGAATTACGTCGTTAATTTAGAAATGTCAAAATATATATCTCAAAGCCGATGTGAAATTTCAGTGCTTTAAACCGCTAATCGCAAATATCGGTGACGGTAAGCAAAATTTAAAAATTTTCAACGACCGCGGCAAAAATACAAAATAATGTATAGTACAACCTTAATGTTTGTTGTTTACAAAATAATTTGCAATAAAATAAAAATAGTTTATTCTGACTTTCGATTCGAATCGAAATTTTCTCCGTTTGGCAGCTTTGGTATTCAGAGTTTCGATTCCGCTACGTTTCTTTCGATTGTAGGTATTCTGTATTACGATCGTAGTTACGTTTTTGTACGCTTATATTTTAGCAATGGAATTTTTTTCGATTGCTCTTTTTATAAACTTAAACAGTGTTTAATTCTCTAAAATGTAAGTATAAAATGTTTAAAAAGTGAATTATATAAATTTTTGCTGTACGGCCAATCAAGAGGTGATATGCTGTAACAAAGAACATGGTTAAACAAATGTGTAATGGTATAACGAAGGAGTTTTGAATTACTGTCATTACAAACAGGAAAGCAGCATATTTATTTATTTTTCCAGGTCAAAAAGAACGACATCAGAGCAATACGAAAAGCTGGCAAGTTTAATGTCAACAAAACAGAATATTGCTCGCGGTTACCATAAACCATCCAAGGAGGAAGTTCAGGCGATAAGCGTACAAATTGATACGCTTACTCTTCGAATTTGCTTTCGCATCGCACTAGAGAGTAACCCCCCAGGTATTTTCTTTTCAAGCCTTACCTCTGTGTTCTGAGTCACGTTGTTCTCCTGTTCTCATGTTGATTCCATTTCTCCTTCAAATACAAAAATTAAGAAAGTACCACCTCCTGCTTGGCACCCTAAATATTTTGCAAACAAAAATGATTACCTTTTTATTATTATTAATTCACAAGTCTTTTGTATTATTTTATTTTTATTTCTCCTTATCAATCGCACAAATTTTTTTATTTTCCTATTTTTATTGTTTGCTGTGACTTTTGTTTATTAAAATAGTAACAAACTTGCTCATTTATTTGTTTCTATTCCACATTTCATAGTAACAAATTGGTTTTGTAAACATTATTGTCTTCTTTTTGTTCTTTCGATTCAGTTTTTGTTTGGAATACCAATTTTCGATCGTAGCATAACTGAATGCGGAGAAAGTCAGAATAGGGGTGACTATGTTTTGCTAAAAGAAAATTGTTCAAGTTATCACATCGAAATAATGGTCGTAAAACCTGGTCTGTTGTTGGCACCATAGGGCTTCGAAAAAAAAGACATAGAACAATGAAATGTTTACCAAACATTCTTTGATCCACCGAAATGTTTGGTATTGCAAATGGGCAAAATCTCTCCATCATACTGGTTATAGATCAAAGTTTCAGACTACCGCGATATCTTTCAGATATTTTTTGCTGTTTTCTTCAAATATAATGGAGATAATATACTGAAATTTTGCGCACTTTATTTTTATTACAGGAGGACAAGCCATGTTTAAAATGTTCGGAATCGGTGCACGATTTCTCATGTCCTCCCGAAATATGACATTATGGGACATAAATGTCTTTAGAAAAGCCGTAACTAAACAAAATTCTGCAATAATAAGTTTCATGCAAAGTAAAATTTCAAAACGATATTTTGTTCACATCGGTCTATAATTCTGACATAGCCCTATACAAATACCACTTCCGAAAATCACTTCAATCAACATAAATCTTTTTTAAAAAAGACTATCAAGTTGAATTTCGAGTAGCATAATCAAAATATACATTTAAATCATCATACCAAGTTTCACGATTATCGGTCCATATTAGACCGTAGTGAACCATATAAAGTCCAGTTCCGAAAATTACTTAAATGCGCACAAATCCCTTACAAAACCCACTATTAAGTTGAAATTCAACACAAATAATCAATTTCTGGCAACATATGTATCCCGTTCTAAAAGAATTGTTCATCTCCTGAGACCAAAAACGATTCAAGCCATTTTCGAATAACAAGTTTTAAAGACTTGCAGACAACGATCTGCAACTGAATGAAACAAATAATTGTGGGACAGGGTAATGTTTGGACTAGTTCTTTTGACGGGACAGTTTCATACGAATTTTTAGAAAACGTTGAGTGCATGTAAGACATCAAGAAGATTCTTTATAATTTGATTTGTTCAAAGTACTAGATCTACGTTTGACACTAGTGAAACGATCCAACTTGTTGCATTGGTATTATTGGGTTAATTGGATTAATTTATAATTTGATGAAATTAAAATTTAATTAAAGTATTGTAGTGACAAATGGAAACCTCAGAGTCTTGGACTGTGGTGATATTGAATAATTTCGTATGTTAAATTTCACTGAGTAAAGAGTAATTGAGCCATTCAAATATGGAATACTGGAATACTCTTTTATAATTATAAACTACATTACCATAATGAGTAGAGTATATTGGATTTGTACTGATGTTTGTAGAATCATTTTCTGAGTCGATTTAACGATGTCCGTCTGTCCTTCTGGCTAGCTGGCTGGCTGTTCAATAATTAGTACTAATTTTCACTGTGCGTCGTTAGATTTTCGAGGTTGCGTTGTTTTTGGTTCGAGTCTTTAATTTTTTTTTTTAATTTTCAACATCATTAGATGATATGCACAAAAGTCATACCACTACATTTTTGTATGATCCGTCCATAATACGTCATAGCTTATACATAGAACCCACTTCTGACATATACTGGGTGTAGGGCGTGACTGACTTTATCTGTACTAAAACAGCCGGTATATCAAATATAACACATATGGATATCAATTATTTTCGAATATAACGATTTCATTTAATCTTTGTCATTTCAACTCTTCCAATTTTAACTCTTAATTTGATTTTTCGCATAAATTATGCACTCCTGCTGCCAGGCACAAAGAAAAGTCCTTTTGTTTGAAAGTAAATTTTAAGTGCTTGTACATATTTTTTTTTTCTGTTTGTTTTCAAAATGTCAAATTTAAAATTTTAACAGCGTTCTTGCATTGAAGTGTCATATGCTGAAAATGCATGTTAATTCTTTTGAATGAACACTTACATATTTGTTGGTGATTTTGTTTGCCTTTAACCATATTTAATGAGTTTCTTTTATTCAATACATCCTGGTTTTAGCAGAAGAGCTTTTGTTTTTGTATATGTATGATGATGATTATTTTTCTATAAAACTCTTTTGCCTTCAGGCCTGAGGGCCATCTTATTCCTATTTTGTTAATGATGATTTTTTTCTATTCAATCACAATTACATGAAGAAGTGTTGGAGTTGTGGGGTGCGAGTTGTAACGAGTGGTTGTATAATTTTATGTATTTTGTTTTTTGTTAATGTGTATTCAATGGCTGCATGAATGAATGAATGAATGCATTTGTTTTGTCATTTACACAAAAATTATGCACAGAAGTGTTTGCCCTTTTTTCGTTTGCGCGTCTGCTACATCTTCATCCCTGAGCTGTTTCTTTAGAGACTAAAAGCCCTTGAAATTTTTATTTAAGTATCTGCCATGTAGATTTATGCAGTTTGTGGCAGTCTGTCAATATCAATACATTTTTTCATTTCTCTGCTTTTTATATTGTAATACTGCATATGTACGACATTTTAATATTCATGTTAATGTTCTTGAGTATTTGAAGATGAGTGTTACTTGTTGTAGGTAACGTATGTACGTACGTTTTTTTGTAAAGTGCTCAATTATTAACGATAATCATATACTTGAAATATTCTTATTTTTTTTTGGTAAATGTTTGCTGTTTAGATTTAAACAGACAAAAGGGAATTACAAAAAGCAATGGAATAAGTAGAGGAGGTACATGGCATTGCTAAATGGAACAATTAATGTTTAAAATATTATACATTTTAGAAGCGTTGGTCTTTATATAGTCTTGATTTAGATTCGAACGGGGATTTTTGTCTAGTCTTAGTTTAGATGTAATTGTGGATCTTTATATAGTCTTCGTTTAGCTTCAATCGTGGATCTTAATATAGCCTTAGTTTGTCTTCAATTGTGGATCTTCAGATAGGCTTCGTTTAGCTTCATATAGTCTTACCCCCTGGCCCACGATGTCGAGCGATAACGTTCGCTTAGATAAGACTTAAGACACAAACTTTTTATCCTATCTATTTTTTACTCAATCAAGTTTGTTTATTCCACAATCAAGTTTTTGTCTTAAGTCTTATCTAAGCGAACGTTATCGCTCGACATCGTGGGCCAGGGGGTTAGTTTTGCTTCAATCGTGGATCTTCATATAGTCTTCGTTTAGCTTAAATCGTGGATCTTTAGATAGTCTTGCGTCGCGTTTTCACTGTGTTTTCCCTATGTAATTTTTGTTGTTAAATTGCCCAATTTGTTGGCAATTGCAGGAAAACGGGTTGTCATATGGCGTCATCTATGCCATATGACAACCAGTTTTCATGCAATTGCCAACAATTTGGGCAATTTGACAACAAAAATGACAGTGACAAACCAAGCATTAGGTTAGCTTCGACCATGGATCTTCATATAGTCTTCGTTTAGCTTCAAACGTGGATCTTCAGATAGGCTTGGTTTAGCTTTAATCATGGATCTTTATTTAATCTTGATTTAGCTTTAATTGTGGTGCTTTATATATTATGAGCTTTCCAGTTTATTTTATGCACCTTGTTTAAACAGCCTGCCATTTTCTTTTACTCCTAACCTCCCTGGAGAATTGAAGGTCAGTTGAAAACCATAAATATTTCTTTAACTCATGTAATATTTCATTGAGGGATTATCATGTGCATAGAAAATCTTTTTATAAAAATTCCTTCAAAATATAAGAAAAGTTTTTTTTTTAAATTCCTCCCCAATCATTTTTTTACATACCAGCAGATAATATCTCTCATAAATATTCTTTGAAATTAATTATTTAAATCTATCAAACTATGAACTTGTCAACATAAATTATACTCAAACATACATTCAAGTGTATCAAATATACACACCCACAAATCCTATACAAGGCGTCTGTCTACATACTTTGCTTTTCAAATACCTACTCACACCAACCAAACGCAACAAATGTTTGTGTGAGTATCTATGTATATTTACAGTATAAATTTACATCACTTGTTTTATTTGTAATTGGTTTAATTAACTTTAGACACTTCACCAGGAAAAAAACTAAAAACTGCATACTTACATATGAA
This sequence comes from Bellardia pandia, assembly GCA_916048285.2. Taxonomy (NCBI): domain Eukaryota; kingdom Metazoa; phylum Arthropoda; class Insecta; order Diptera; family Calliphoridae; genus Bellardia; species Bellardia pandia. The sequence goes on along the minus strand of OU696531.1, from coordinate 90,183,180 downwards.
TAGGGGGTAATAAACCCCCTCTTTTTGTCATCATAGAAAATGCTGTTTTTTTCTATAATTTCATTTAAAGTGTCACTCGTTCTCCTACAAAAAAGAAAGAAGCGGAGAATAAAAATTCTTAGAAATTCCTTAAGACTTCTTCAAGTGCGTTTGTGTCTTTCACAACGAGTGTGCTCTACACACATTATAATACTTGTACTTGAGTTTACAAACAAATATCCAGTTAACCATACAAGCACACATATGGATGATAATAACGAAGGACCCACGCTGTCATCACCTTGAATGTCTGTGTTTTATACACAAGCATCCCACAGCAGACACACGCCTGCTGCTGTAACTGTCGATGCAGTAGTTGTGATTTTGGAAAATGTTTTAAAAAGTGTCATTTTGATTAAGGATTTCTCTACAAATTTGTTCAGCTATTTGTAACTTTAAAGAAGATAAATCATTTTGTTATAGTTGAAGCTTAAATGTGGAAGATTATGATGGGAAATTTTAAATTAGTTTCTTAAGATATTTTATGGCAAATTTTGTTTAAGACTTCACGTAACTTTTTTGAATACTATTTATAAGATTTTGTTGATATTAAAATTGTTGAACAAACCTTGCTGAGTATTAATTATAATGATATGTTTGGTCAATGAAGTGTATATAATTTTTCAAGAAAGCAAAACAAATGTGCTGTAGCAACTGCTTCACTTCTTTGTCCTGACAAGTTCTGTAAGAGTTGATAGATGGAAAAGTCAGAAGTAGAGGGAGGACACATATTAAAAGCTATGACATTCTCTTGTATAAGCTATTGCAGACGTTGCCAGGAATAACAAGAGAGTCTGGGCATTTTACTTTGTCAGAATATTTTACAAGTGGAAATATTCAATGAGTACATTTGCACCGAGTTATATCAATCAGTGTCTCCTATCTGATATGTTGATTCGAACGCGCGGAGCAAGACAGAATGTTAAAGTATATTAAAAATGCTGCTTTTTCTTTTCTATTTTCTATAGCTTGCATGAGTAATATTTTGGATTTTAGACAATGAAAGAGCGATATCTATTTTCGCTTCATGATTCTTTTACGATTTATTTGACTTTGGATTTTTTTGGGTTCCAAGTTGATCTGGCGATTAAAAGTTGTATCTGCTTCATATATATTGATTGTCTGCTGTGCAATAAGATTCCGACTTGCTGATAACCTTGAAACTCCCCTCCTGCTTTATGGAGTTACGTTCCTATACTTTACATCTCTAGTGATTAGTTAATAATGCAACACCTTTCTTGCTTTGTAAGATCATCTTTGATGTGAGTAAGTATTTGTATAGACGATGAATATCATACATATTCCAGCTTTTTGGCAGTGACTGTTAGCCTGTCAAATTACTATATTTTTTTTCTCATAGGGATGAACCGCTTCCTCAAAACTACATTTAAGTTTTAGAATATTATTAAGCCGATGTTCACAATACTGTCACTATAAGATTTAAGATTAAAAGTAAGATTTCAGTGTGAATATAATCCTCGATTGATGTAAAATTTTTGATGTATAATTTCCGTATGAAATGAATCCACGTTTAATTTAAGATATTAGTATAAAAACAAACTTCTTTTAATGTAAAATTTCCATATAAAACAAGTAAGAGTTTATATTCGGATGTACCGAATCTATATACCCACCACCTATTATGTATTGAACTTCATAAAATATAGTACCGTAATTTTGGGGAGAGTATATTGGATTTGTGCTGATGTTTGTAACGCCCAGAAATATTGGTCCAACTAAGGTGGTTGCTGGACCAATATTTTTGTAAGTATACCGATCGATTCAGAATCACTTTCTGAGTCGATTTAACGATGTCCGTCCGTCCGTCTGGCTGGCTGTCGATGTAAAGCTTGTGCGAGAGTACAGGTCCCAATTTTAAAGATATTTCGATAAAATTTGGTACATGATATTTTTTCGGCCCAAGGATGAATGGGATTGAAACTGGTGGAAATCAGTCCATTATTTCACCTGGTCCCCTTACAAATGTCCTCCCGAAATTGAGGTTTACAGAGCATAAATACTTGGATTATGCAAGGAACCAAACAAATTCAATCACAAATGAATGGTAAATGAAGCCAAATCACGTCTACAAATTTTGTGTAGATCGGGATCCATAATTACTGGTAGCTCCCATATAAGGCCCACTTCCGAAAATCACTTTAAAGAGCATAACTCTCTTAAAAATGTCGGTATCCAAATAATATTTAACACAATTATATCCCATATATATACAAACAATACGGTACAATTTTCTTGTGATCGGTCCATAATTAGTCGTAGCTCCCATATAAAGCCCACTTTCGAAATTCAATTTAACGATCATAAATTTCTAAAAAATTTTGGTATCCAAATAAAATTTGACACAACTAAGTTTCCTAATTTAATAATAGTCGGTCCATAATTATTTGAAACTCCCATATAAGACCCTCTCCGTAATTCAATTTAAGATCCATAAATATTTTAAAAGTATTTATATCGAGATAAAGTTTAATTTACATAATATTTATATTCATGATGACACTAAATTTTTGGATGATCGGTCCACAATAGGTTATATCTCCCATGTAACGCCCATTTCTGAAAAACTGTTTTATACATATACTGGGTGTAGGATATTATATGGTCTGGCTTGACCGACTATATTTTCTTATTTGTTATTTATTTTATCATGAAAATACATCATCATGAAAGTTAGTACGACAATTTAGATGTGTCTACGGATTACTTGTATTGTTAGTAATTTTGTAAAAGATTTATGTGTATTTAAGAGATTTTCGGAAGGGGTCTTTTTATGGTAAAAATTTGGAACGATGCAAACAGAATATCGTTTTGAGATGTCACTTTGCATGAAACTTATTATTGCAGAATTTTCTATAAACATTTATGTATTCCGGGAAGACATTTGTATGAGAGCTATGACAAATCGTACCCCGATTGCGACCATTTTCAAAACGACTTATCGTTCTATAATAAAAATAATGTATACAGAATTTCATGGAATTATCTGCATTATATTTGAAGAAAATTGCAAAAAATATCTGAAAATAAACGAGGTAGTCTGAAACTTTGATCTAAACCTCGGATCGTACTAGACCGATTTTGCCCATTTTCAATTGCAAACATTTCGGTAGATCAAGGAATGTTTGGTAAAAATTTTGTTGTTTTATGTTTATGCTATAGTGTCTTCCACAGACGGAGGTACATGACTAGATCGTCTTAGAATCTTATAAGAAGTCAGAATATATAGACTTTTTGGCTCTACGACAATTATTTCGATGTGTTACAAGCGGAATGACAAACTTAATATACCCCCATCTTTTTGGTGGTGGATATAAAAATACAAGCTTGATGTAATATTTCTGGGGGGTTACTCTCTATTGCGATGCGAAAGCAAATTCGATGCGTAAGAGTATCAATTTGTACGCTTATCACATCGAATTTGGTTTCGCATCGTAATAGAGAGTAACCCCCCTGTATAAAAAAATCCATGGTTTTTCATCGATTTCAATATGAATAAAATTAATCTGCGTTTGATGTGAACTTTCAGTACAAAATGAATCTAGTATGATCTAAAAATGTATAAACAACCAGAGAGTTATCTGTATAGAAATGCAATTTTAATAATTATTTCAAAATTTCAAACTAAAAAGTTCTAAAGCATAGTAAAAAAAAGGCAAAACTCTAACAATTAAACAAAGAAAATGTTTAAATTCTAACAAGTACACTGTTCATACATAAACTACACCCAACATGAAAATAGTTTTAAGTCATATTTTACCAGCAAAAAAAATCTATTTGATTAAGATTAAAAGCCAGGCATGGTATAGTGTTAAAGAAAAAGGTTTTAGGTTGTAGCAAGACCTCCACCAAATATATGAGACTGTAAAAGCCAAAATATGTACATAACAACACGCCAATGTTTTTTAGCTCAAAATCTTAAAGTTACAGCCTACTGACCGAATTGAAATTTCAAAAACACACACTCTCAGAGAAATATTCGTTCAAATCTTTATAAAGCAAAGTATTGAGTTTAGCGTTAGTTGCTTGGAAAATTATTATGATTTTTATGGTTTAATTGTGAAACAAGAGAACGAGTTGCAGAGCAGGAAAAACATCCATATCAGCGTTGCCGTTTTTGGTTATTTCTAACCAAAATTGGTTATTTTTTTCGCAATGTGTACATGTGTAGATTTTTTCTGTTTTGGTTATTTTTTTTACAGAAAATATTTACTATGTGAATTTAAATTTTGGGATAAAATTTCAACATACAAAAATGGCCTAAACGAAAATTGTTTTAAAGAACTTGTAAATTTCGTACAAAATTTATTGACATTACCCCACAGTTCCGCTGCAGCTGAAAGAACAGTTTCTCAGCTTAGTTTGATAAAAACAAAATTTAGGACAAAACAAATAAAGACAATTAGTAATATATTGCAAGCAAAAGAATTGTGCAAAAATCAACAAAATGCCCATTTTGTTTGGTCTGCCAAAGACAAATTTTTAAACTCAAGCTGTGACATTTTAAGTAAAAGTGATCTCCATATTTATTGTAATATAATTACATGTTTTTTAGTATTTAAGAGAGTAACTTTCTAGTTCCCTATTTTATTGGCAATGAAAATTTTTTTGTTTTTATTATATACTTTTTATATTTGTTTAAGACATTAAAAATTAATAATTAAACTTGCAAAACTTAATGTAAAGTATTGGAATTTTAAATTTTACAAATTGTAGCATTAGCTTATGTTTCTTTGCATTACTTTTTGCAAAATAATACGCTTAGTTTTTTAAAAAAATTATTTTTTAGTATTAGGAGTTGTGTTGTAAAATACGTTGTTTTATGTTTTTTTTTTGTTACCTTGAAGTACAAATTATAGTTAAAATTACAAAAAAATAAATAAATAGTACATGCATTTAAATTTGGTTATTTTTTTGTTAATTTGGTTATTTTTTTCATAAATGTTGGTTACAAAAAATTTTTTTTCGTGGCAACACTGATCCATATTTCTAAACCAAAGTAGTAAATGTAGTAAATGTTACTATTGCAATTTTTTATTTTTTTTTTTTTGCTCAAGTTGTAGTTATTGTAAATGTATGGTAGATGGTTGAGGTAGTAGTTTTTGTTGTTGTTGTATGTATTTGCCACATTTGCATGCAGCTTGTTAGAGTTGTAAGTGTGTTGTTGTGCTTGTCGTTGTTGCAGTTATGGTGACTGTTGCTGCTGCTTTTGTTAGGGCGTTAAATTTCGAACAACATACGGATGAAAAAGTTTTTTTTTTTTTTTAAACACAAGTTGTTTTAATGTTTTCTTGTATTTGTTTCTAACATGGGTAGAGTGAGAAGTATTAGAGAAACTGGAGAGTTCCAGTTTTAGGCTCCTTTTGGCCTCAGTTTAATTACAAAAGCTTTTAGTTCAATGAGAACAGGATAAAATCAACAAACTGTCACTGGTAATAAAGAGGCATAGTGCACAAAATCTTATAGATATTGACAATTAGCAAAGATTTTAACAAATGTAGTGAAATTATCAACTGGAATTAATGTATACTGCAGAAATTTATTTAAATTTTATATACAAAGGGTGTCCCAACTAGAACGCAATTTTTAAATTTTAAATAAAACACAGATATTTGAAAAAAAAAATCGTGAAACTTTATTATATCGTAAAGTAAACAGAATGAGGTTATGTATGGAACAAGATATAGTGCAGATGGCCGCCGCGGCTTTGCTGGCACACACGCGATCTTTTAATGAAATTTTCAATGACCTTTTTGCATAAATGCTGCGGTATTTCATTAATGCAGCGTCCAATTTCCTCTTTTAAGGCTTGAGTCGTTGTCGGTTTATTTGCGTAAACCATCGACTTCAAAAAACCCCAAAGAAAAAAATCTAAAGGTGTTAAAATCGCACGATCTAGGCGGCCAATTCTGGTCTCCAAAACGCGAAATAACACGACCGGGGCATGACTGATGCAGCAATTGAATTGTTTCTCTGGCTGTATGGCATATGGCGCCGTCTTGTTGAAACAACATGCCCTCCACATTCATTTCTTCAATTCTAGGCAAGAAAAAACTGGTTATCATTTCACGATACCGAACACTATTGACTGTTTGCGCTTGACCTGCCTCATTTTCATAAAAAAGGTCCAATGATTCCTCCAGCCGAAAACCACACCACACAGTGACACGTTGAGGATGCGTGAAGCACTCGAGGATGTTCCACACCCCAAATGCGACAATTCTGCCTATTGACGAAGCCATCCAGATGGAAATGGGCCTCGTCACTGAAGATGATTTTATCGGCAAAATCAGCATTTTCATGTTGTCTCTCCAATACCATTTTGGTAAAACAATTTCACAATTAGAATGCTTTGTTCATTCGTGTAGCGCTCCATTTTTACTAACCTCGTACCTTCTACTAGCAAACAATAACAATTGTTCAATTGCCAAACAATGACACTTTGAATGGCGCCAAATTTAAAAATTGCGTTCTATTTGGAACACCCTTTATTTTGTCTTCTAAAACTTTTCATTGCAACCTTCCTAACTATTATATGTTGGAAATGCTAAACTATTGCATTTGCATTAAACCATCTTGGGGTATATGATGACGATGTTGTTGCTGTTACTGAAGCTGCTGTTGAGTTTTGTTTTTATGCCATACTTCGCCTCCATTCCTAAACCTCTAGAGATTTTTTTGTTCTTCTAAAAAATGTTTAGGGATATTGTTTAAATATCCAGTAAACCATAACATAGCGCAGTATTTTTTTCTTTTCTTCTGAAACAATTTTTTTTCTCTGTTTGTTTGTAACGCATGAGCTGCTCGATTTAAATGGTTTTCCATAGTAAACACTACATTATCATTAAAAAAAATGTAGCATAAAAAGCTAAAGTAAAATATACATACACGAACAAGAAGCTTAAAAAGATGTTGCAAAATGTAGCTGTATGCATGTAAATATTGTGGCAATAGCAAAAAAGAAAAAGAAAAAAAAAATCAAGAGAAAATAAAATATAGCCTGGTTTTCAAATACTTTTAGCCATAATGGTAAAAAACAACAAACCAGCAAAAAACCAACAAAAAAAAAAGAATAGAAAAACGAAAACATACTTTGTTACAATATGCAAATTATTGAGAAATTATACAACTCTTAGAAAATACATCAGATGGGTGGGTTTGTTTTTCCTAGTAAATCTCCATTAACAACAGCAAAAGGAACAGCACAATCATTTTATTAGAATAAATTATTATTTTAGATGGAATGTTTCTAGTTCTATAAAAAATGTTTAGGAATTTTAGTAGGTATAGTTAGAAAGCTTTTAATGGATGATATTCTAATTTCTTATTTTCTATTTATATTTTGCTTAAGGTACGGTCACACTTGGCAAATATTTACTCCAAATAGCGTAACCACTTGTTTTAGCACAACTTTGTTTGCCGTTATTTACTCTTAAAAGAGTTTTGCACAAACAAACATCATCAAATAAAATAAAATTTAATATTTGTTGTGTCTTGTCCTAAATAAACGAATTTTTTTTTAAATAAATAATTATATTTTATTTAGTGGTTACGTTTTTTTTCAACAAATATTTTCCAAGTGTGACCGTACCTTTAGACTCTAAATGTTTCAATAGAACCATAATTATTCAGCCCAATCATGAATAAAAATTCCGCGGGAGTTTTTTCCCTTTTCCAATTTTTCCTATTCAAATTCAATGTTAAAAAAATAAAAAGGGAAAAAACTCCCACGGTTTTTTTTTATTCATGATTGGGCTGATTATGTTTTTATACCCACCACCAGAAAGATTTTAAAGATATTTACCCCCTGGCCCACGATGTCGAACGATAACGTTCGCTTAGATAAGACTTAAGACCCGAACTTTTTATCGTATCTATTTTTGATTCAATCAAGTTTGTTTATTCCACAATCAAGTTTGTGTCTTAAGTCTTATCTAAGCGAACGTTATCGTTCGACATCGTGGGCCAGGGGGTTATTTTTGGCATTTCATGGGTCGTGGCATTAACAATCTATATATTCTGGATCCTTACAAGGTTCTAAGATGATCCCGCTCGACAGAACTTCGAAAAAGAGCCAAAGAAAAACAAATTTTGATCTAAAGAAATAGTAAAATTCGAGTTTGAGATAGACCAAAATTTTCGTCAAATATAATGCAGATAATATCATAATGAAGGGCAAGTCCTTTTGAAATTGGTAGGAATCGGTTTACTATTTTTTATAGCTCCCATACAAATGTCCTCCCGGAATATGGCTTTATGTTATATAAATATCTATAGAAATGCCGAATCCATAAAAAATTCTGCAAAAATAAGTTTTATGCAAAGTGAATACTGAAAACGATACTTTGTTTGCATCGGTTCATATTTTGACATTGTTCCATCTAAAGTGCACTTTCAAAAATCACTTAAATTGCACATAAATCTTTTATAAAAATCACTACCCAGGTAAAATTCAACACAAACAGTTCATACATATATAAAAATCCTCATGTTCAATTTTATGACGATCGGTCAATATTTGACCAATGCCCCCATATAAAGTCTAATTCTGGAAATTCTTAAATGCGCACAACCATCAGCATCAAGTTTAAATTCGACATAAATAGTCCGTACTTACACAAAAATATTCATGCCCAATTTTGTGCCGATCGATCAATATTTGACCATAGCCCCCATATAAAGTCTAATTCTGGAAATTCTTAAATGCGCATAAATCTCTTATAACCATGTCTGATTTGTTTATTGTTTTTATATTATGCATATTTTGTGGATTTTTAATATAACTTAATAAAAAAAAATTAATATCACTTTCAATCTGTTCATCTTTTGCTTGTTTAGTGATTTATAATTTACTAGCTAAAACCCGGTGTGCTTCGCTACCCGTATCGTAATGAAATAAGGGTTTCGAATGTATACAAATTTTAACATTTACTTAATATTGTTGCTAGTCAGCGCATTGGTGTCCTAAATATTAATATTGATAGCTGATATAGCTTTCCTTATATATAATTTGTCATTATATCTCTGGGAAGTGCCACGCCCACTATTGATAGTCCGCCCATTCTTGTCCTAAATATTAATATTGATGGTAGAATAACCGTACCATATATCTTATTGTATACCATATATTTGATATTTTTTTTAATTATCATCATATGGGAGGTGCCACGCCCCCTGTCGCTACTACTCCCATTTTTTGCGCAAATATTTAAACAAACAATGGAATTGCTCATGCAAAATTTGAGTACTATAGCTATTATAGTTTCCCAAGTATTTGATTTTTAAAATTAACTTTGTATGAGAGGTACCACGCCCACTTAAAATTTCAGAAAACAAAAGTAGCCTATAGCACCTTCCAGACATACAGAAATATACTGTGAAAATTTCAAGCAAATCGGTGCAGCTGTTTAGCCGTCTATAGATCCCAAACTAATAATAATAAACATATGTACATACATACAGACACACAATTACTTTTATATATATATGTAGATGACACATGCTACAACAGATGTTTTTGCCACGGTTGAACTTGAAAATAACTTGCAAGATTAAATACAAAATAGAAACAAATATTTGCTATTTAGTCACAATGGAAACAGCTTTCTTGTCGGCAAATGAATTTTTTCTGACGAAACTCAACTGTTTCGTTGTGTGCCCTGCAAAAATATTTTATGTTCAAAATAGAAACAAAAAAAATTTGACATTTAAATAAATTTAATGAAATTTCATAATAGTTTCAAATGTATTTCAAAAACTTTTAAAATTTCACTTTGTAAAACTGTGCTGTTCTGTTTATTAACAAATTATTAAATTATGTTCAGCTGTGGCGAATCTTAAATACTCTCCACCTGAATGTAAGAAGAAATACAAAAACTTCACTGGTTGTAGGACTAACATATCCTTATTCTGTGTTTTCTATTGAGTCTTAGTGCACATTTTATTATTATTTATGAACAACAACTTTACGTTCAACATAATTTATTTTAAATGTAGCGATATTTGATATAATTTTATAAGGTGATGCTTATTTTGGTTGAATTTGATCTTAAAAACATTATTTACAAGAGATTTATGGGAGGCTTAGTAGCAGTGGACCAATTATGGACTGATAGCTTCTAAATTCACAATCCACTAATGTGATTTCTATATATCATCTCAATAACGTTATTTACAAGAGTTGTAATTCAGGAGCTATTATTGACTGACACCCACAAAATCCAGTACCATAATTGCCGTATAACCAATATTAATATGATTTCTGAATTCAACTTTCTGATCTATATAAAAGTTGATTCGATATCGATATTTATTAGACATTTTTATACCTTACACCAGGACAGTATATACATATATACATAGAGTATATTGGATTTATGCTGTTGTTTGTAACACCTAGAAATATTGGTCCAACACTCACCTTAAAATATACCCAGCGACTCAGAATCACTTCCTAAGTCCATTTAACGATGTCCGTCCTTCCGTCCGTCCGTCTGGCTGGCTGTCCATGTAAAGCTTGTGCGCAGAGTACAGGTTGCAATTTTGAAGATATTTCAATAAAATTTGGTACGTGATATTTTTTAGACCCAAGAACGGATGGAATTGAAACTGGTGGAAATCGGTCTAGTATTTCACCTGGCTCAAATATCAAATGTCCTCCCGAAATAGGAGTTTAACGATTATAAATGTTTAAATTATGCAAGTATCCAAACAAATTTAATCACAAATGAGTAGTTGCTGAAGCACATCTATTAATTTTGTGAAGATCGGTTCATAATTGATCATAGCTCCCATATAAGCTCCATTTCCGAAACAGTAAAACGATTTTTTTTCAGAATGAAACCTAGAAATTCTTAAAATTAAAAGTGGTTTTTCATACCGGAAAAAATTGCGTTTTACTTTTTTTATAGAAGCAAAGAACGAAATTAATTCCACTTCCCAACAGAATCAAATTCAGTGACATGGTTGATAATTAAAATTATATGTATTTATTAAAATTGTGTAAAAATTTGTATTATTCAACTCTAGATGTTTACATTTATAGTGCGTAATTGTTATTGTTATAACATTTGTATAATACATAAATTGCCACATCATCACTTTTATTGCTGTGTGTAAAAATAATTTAATAATAGTGCCTAAGGTAAAATTATGATAAATAAAGAGGCTTAAAAATTAAATACAAATTATATGTATGCCTAAGTAGGCATAACAAAAAAAAAATTATGAACCTATACATTTAACAATCTCGTGTAAAGTATTAATAATATATTTATAAATAAGTATACTCGTATACTGTGAGCGCCAATATAAATTAAACACCTAATAATGTTTAAAAAAATTTTATTATTTATTATAATAAGTAACTTAAGCCAAATAAATATAGATGTATAGTAATTTAATTCGGCAACATTTTTTTAACTCTCGGCTATTGTCAGCTGTCAAGTGATGTATATTTAGTTTGGTTTGGCATTTTAACATGAATAGACTGGCGTCTGGACAATGGAGTTTTGCCCGGTCGTTCATTTCAGCGACCGGTCATTTTCTTTCATTTATCCAAGACTGATTCGTTCATTCAATTCGTTCAATCGTTCACTTTGAACTTCTTCTTGTCTTTTGTACCGGATCACACACTGCCACTTTTGCTGCGCAACTTTTGAGTTTGTTGGTGAGAGGAGAAAGAAGAGTGATCCCCTCTATCTCTCTTTTTCCCACTCTTCTTTCTCCTCTCACCAACAAATTCAAAAGTTGCGCAGCAAAAGTGGCAGTGTGTGATCCGGGACTTTGATAAACAGCAGCTGAACGGAATTGATCCGTACACTATTGAACGAAAACCGTTCAGTTAAATGACCGGCTCATTCCGTTCAATGAAGTGATCCCTTCATTTTAACCCGTTCGTTCATGAACGACACAGCTCTACTGAACAACGCTTCCAAATTATGCAAATTTATTTTGAAAATCATGGTTCTGTTCGAAATACGTATCGCGCACTACGTTCACTTTACGGTCATAAGAGCAATTAATTCGATTAATGTTTTCGTACCACGTATACTCTAAATAATAACATGCGTCCAGAGAGACGTCATACAGTGGGTATAAAAGAAGTCATTGCTGATGTAGAGCGCAGCGCAGAGGCTGACGCGGATTAGTCTATCCGCCATCGTGCACATGAAATGGATGTATGTTTATCCACGTTATGTAAGATTTTACAGAAAGATCTTGTTTTGCGTGCTTACAAAACTCAATTTGTGCAAGAATTGAAGCCATAAGATCACCTAGCAAAGCGTAAGATCGGTGAATGGGCCCAAAACAATATTGCCGTTGATCCCGGCTTTCATAAGTGAATTTTGTTTAGCAATGAAGCTCACTTTTGGTTAAATGGACACGTTAATAAACAAAACTGCCATATTTGAAAGTATATATCGAGACACTGTTACATCTAGAAAAACTGACCGTTTGGTGTGATTTACGGGCTGCTGGAATAACTGGTCCGTACTTCTTTAAAAACGAAGCTGTCCAGAACGTTACAGTCAATGGTGACCGCTATAGAGCCATGACTACTGACTTGTTCGTTTATCAGTTGGACAATCATGATGTGAAAAAGTTGTGGTTTCAATAAGACGGCGAAACTTAGCACGCAGCTTGAGTCACAATTGATTTATTGAAGGAAGCGTTTGGTATATCATTATTATGTTGAAATTTGACGTGATATACATAAAGTGTCTACTCGAAATTAAAGAAGAACACCCATGATTTTTCATAGCAAGCAAATATGATATATAAGGACCATTTCCAAAAGCAATTTAAGCCACAAAAATGCCTAATAAATATTGATATCGAAGGAACTTTTATACCGATCAGATATTTTAATCCAGAAATCATACTAATATCGGATTTTGTCACTTTCAGTCAATAATTTACAATAGCTCCCGAATTAAGTTCACTTCCGAGTATAACAACTAACCATACAACTCTTGTAAATGACGTTATTGAAATGAAATTCAACCAAAATACATAGAAATCACAATAGCGCATACTGGACTTAGACGCTATCAGTCCATAATTGGTCCACTTCTACTATTCCATCTATAAGTCTCTTGTAAATTAAGTAATTTAAGTTATTGCCATCAAATTCAGCCAATAGACACATCTTACACACATCTTATATTCTTACCCTTCATTATACTCTGTTTCTTATCTTGTGCTGAATATGAAAAAAAATATTTTTACACCCACCACCAAAAATGGAGTATATTAAGTTTATCATTCCGTTTGTAACACATCGAAATAATGGTCGTAGAACCAAAGAAGAGGCACGATAAAGCTTCGCAAAAAAAATACGTGAACACTGAACTTTTTACAAAACTTTTTTTGATCCATCGAAATGTTTTGTATTGTAAACGGGTAAAATCGTCAACTAAGATCCGAGTTCTAGACCAAAGTTTCAGATATTTAGATATTTTTTTTTTGCGATTTCGTCAAATATAATGCAGATACAGTATAATCTCGATAATCCGGACAATTAAAAACCATGTGGTGTCCGAAATATCGGAATGTCCGAATTACCGAGACAAGAGAAATAATTTAAGAAACCTTTTGAAAACATAAGAAAGAAAACCTTTATTTATTAAAATAAATTTATATCAAAATGAAATCTTTACAAAATGGTATCTTTACAATTCTTTCATACTCGTATGTTGCGAAAATAGTTGGAGATTTTCATCTGGTGAAGTTTGGATTCATTTTTCTTTTTATATGCAATATTTCTGAAGATTATAAGTTTTAAAATATCTCCAGCTGGAAGCTCCTGCTCTTCGCAATATTTTATACGAATATCAGGTGCTAGATCAACAAGTAAATCTATTACTTCGGCGTTATCGCTGCGTTTTAGTCTTGTTAGAGGAACTTCCTCCTCTGAGACCCATTCTTCATCATAAAGAATTTTATTGAAACATTTTTTGAGAATATTTTCATCAGATTTATCCCAAGCATTGCAAATCAAAAAGACGACGTCTTTCAATGAAAAGGTCTTAAGAGCGTTCATTAAATTTTCCGGGCAAAAAGCTTTTAAGATAGTTTATTTTTAAAATTCGAATAGCATTATTCTCTTTGAGATACCTTTTTAAACTAATGTTAAAAATTTTCAGAAATAAAACTAATGTTACTGAATTGAATAAATGCTGTCCGAATTATTAAGGGAGACAAAAATGATGATGTCCTGATTATAGAGTCTATTATGGTAAAAAATTAAGTGTACGGATTACCGCGCTGTCCCGATTAGCAGGTGTCCGAAATATCGAAATTGTACTGTAATATCATCAAATATTGCACACTTTATTTCCATGATCGGTCCACGATTTCTCATAGCCTCCATATAAATGTCTTACGGGAATATAGCTTTATGCTACATAAATGTCTACACAAAATCCGTAGCGGCACAAAATTCTACAAAAATAAGTTTTATGCAAAGTGAAATCTGAAAACTTCTGAAATTCACTTAAATGCTCATAAATTTCTAATAAACATCACTATCAATTTGGAATTTAACGCAAATAAATCGTCACGCTCAATTTTATAATAACCGGCCCATATTGGACCGTGGTACCCATATAAAGTTCACTTCGAAAAATGGGCATAAATCCTTTATAAAAATCATTATTACCTTGAAATTCAACACAAATACTTCGCATATACATACATATAAATATAAATCGTAGTACACCATAATAGGTCATAGTTCCCTTAAGAGGACTATTCCCGAAAACTCATTACGCTACATAAACATCCATATGAGTATGTACAAATTGTACTATTGACTTTTGTGAAAGCTGGTCCATAACTGGCCATAGTTCCCATACAAGCTACATTTCCGATAATAGCCACAGAGTATACAGAGGTGACAATTTTGACATTTCAAAAAGCCAAAACCAGTTTCATAATTTATTGTGTGTTAAAGTAAATTACTTTATAAAATACAAATAGAAACAAAGCGCAATTCTAAAAACAAAGAGACAAACATAAATTCTTGATTATAAATGGCATATGCATAAAATTCTTGTTAATATCGTTATTGAAATTAAATTAAATTAAAATAAACCTAAAATAATTAGAAGAGTGCAGCGGAGATCTATGCGATCTGGAAAGCCACGGAGCTCACACGTCGAAAGGGGGTGTACAGTGACCATATACGTGGACAGTCAGGCGGCACCAAAGGCTCTGGAGCGTAATCAGACACACTCCAACCTAGAGAGGTCTAGAGGAGCTATTAGTACTCTGCCAAGTGAGATTGTGTTGGGTGGTAGATGAACTGGCTAGACATGGTTCTAATTTGGACCATGATACTAGAGAAAGAGGGCTCAAACCACCTATATGTCACTTCTACAGGCTGATTTGTGAAAGATTCCGTGACTGTGCAGACCAATCCTGGGGCAGTAGGTCGGATTGCATAGTGTTCAGGGCCTTATGGCCAAAACTAAATGCAAACGCGACCGAAACGCTGCTGGAATTGGACAGGCATGGTCTCAGGACTCTGGTAGGAGTGATAACCGGTCATTGTTCGATTTTAGCCTTCAGAGGCAAATGGGATAATAACACACAGGACTTCTGTAAAGTGTGTGGGGATGCAGAGGAAACAGAGACAATAGAGCACATCATGTGCAACTGTCCTAGGTTGCAGGGTCATAGACTTAAGTGGCTAGAAAATAGATTCCTGGACGAACTCAGTAATGTTGCTGGCTGCAAACCGAGTAACATTCCGGGTTTCATTAGGGGAATAGGGTGCTTATTTAAGGGACATTCTACGGCGACTCCAAATCCGTAAGGGGATATTTCTTTCTTTCCTTCTTTCTCCCCTTAGCAGGTGGTTTTGGTTCTTCTTTCATTTTAAATCTATCTTTCTATCTTTCTACTCTTTTTCTACTGAAGGGCATCACAATGGACCACAGGGTCTCCGAGTGGAAGTGCACATGGTGTACAACCCTTCCTATCCTATCCTCCTAAAATAATTAGAAAGTACGGTACAATATTTTTTGAATTACGCCCTGCAATAGGCGATTTAGTGGTGGATATCCATATATGATGCGGAAAAGCCGAATATAAAATCTTACTTGTTTAATATTTATAATATTATTTATATGAATATACATAATTAAGCTTCTCTTTTTATAATATGTGGTGTTTACTTTGTTTTGACGCTCACTATATACTTAAATGTATATAAATTTATTTATATGTAAAAGCATATACGCGTATATATATTTACAAAAATCAGCCAGTATATAAACATGTATGTAATGTATTTAACGCATGAGAACTTTCAAGTGTTTTTTTTCATGGTACAAAAACCCATTTTAAAAATTAAAACTTTTAAATATAAATAAATTTTATTTATGATAATTATGACATTATAATTATTAAAACACTTGTTTTTTTTTAATCAACAGCCTATAAATAATTCTGTTGCTGTTGTTGTTTTTGTTTTGCGAAGTAAAACTTTAAACTGTTTTTAAAATACTATTTTCATTGCAGTAATTTTTATAATAAGATCTGACACTTTATTTATTGTTCAGAGAAAAAAAAAGGAAACAAGTAATTAAGTTTATTAATTAAGCCGTTTAGTTTTGATGTATAAATATTTTCTAAATTGTTTTTTTTTAAGTTTACACTCAATTAAAATTATGAGGGAATTACACAGAATCTTGAACAATTCCTTATAAGATTTAAACACACATACTTGACACTCTTAAAGAACAAAATATTTTAATTAATTAAGCATGAACACGAGATGGGGTCATTTAAATGCAATTATTTGAATAAGGAATTTTGTAAAAGTAATTAAGCCAAGCGTGGGAAACAAATGTGTTGAAACAGCACTAAATTCATAATTATATGTTTAAAACTAAAACAAATTTAATCAAAATAAATTAATTTAATTAAACACTTCAAGTTTCATTTGAAATTATTCTTAATTTATTAATATTACACTTAAATATTTGTTTAAAGTAAGCCATCATTTTTTTTAAACTTGCCTTCAACCGAAAACTAAAAAAATAAATAAACAACTTTAAATTTGATGACATGTATAGATAATGTTTGCTGTACACATATTAACAATATTTTTGCACAAATTACACATCCAAAATAACAGCTACACACTAAATCGTATTTATAAAATCTCATTGTCATTTTTGTTAAATATTTTGATATCAAATTTTATTCGTATATTGCCTTGTTATTTGTTATTACTGTAATTGTTATTATGGTCTGACAAAATATACATATACAACCACCAATGTGAATACATACTCGTATTGTTGTAAAACTCTTGAAAATGTTGTCATCATAACGATTTGACAATGCAAAATACAACAGTTTACATAAAAAAATATTGTATTTGTTTGCTACACATACGAGTGAACATACATATGTATATGCTTATAAATACAAAAATTGCATTCGAATAACTGTACCCTGTAGCACAAAAATAGGATATCATAAAGACCTGCGATTGAAAAAACAAAGGCCTATAGGGTGTTTTTTTTAGATGTATAGAACTGATTTTTTTAAATTGACATGCAATTTACTGTATTCGAAAGATAGTCTTCTGGCATTATAATTTAAATATGAAAGAAGTGTTTCGAAAGTTTTGTCTCACTCGCCATATAGTCCAGACCTTGCCTTGTCCAACTAAATATTATTTGTTTCCATAAATGCAGAGCGCTCTCTCTGCAATACGTTTCACTTCAGAACACAGTATGCTAAATTAGCTGCGAAAGACAAGCAATTCTTTTGGCTCGAAATCCATATGTTGCCAGAAAGAAGATGAAAGGTCATGGCTAACATTGGCCAACACTTTTAATAAATTTATATTGTACAAAAATAAAAAAATCCCGCATTTAGCCAATAGTTTGTGTTCTATAAAATACGTATAGAACCTTTGTGTTTCTCAGAATTTATTTGAAAAATAGTTGGGGCATTATTAGTTCTAAAGTGGTTATCGCTATAGTTGTACTACAACTAGTAATAATAACACTGTGCTAGTTGAAAAATGTGACAAACGGCGGGTTAACCTAATTCGGGTACGCTGAATCCAGTGGTGCTAACCGTTTTTTTAGGTTAGCTCGTTTTTTCGAAATATACCGTTATTTCGAAAATGGAGGAGGTTGCACAACATATATTCGCGTAACTCAAAAACGGTTTAGTTCATTGAATAAACTAAAAAAACCGAAATTCCACAATGAAATTTTGTTTTTTAAAACGGCATAAAAAATTGGAAAACGCAGCTGGGCTTCTAATTTTTTCTGCAGGTATAGCAAACAAAGTTCCAAACAAAACAAGACATAAATAATTAAAATCTGTCTACAACTTTTGATTTTATTCACAAAAGATGAAATATGTAATAACCAGACGAAACTTGGCATCCCTAACAAAAACAACCTCCTCCATATCATATCTTTTTTAAAAGAAATTCATATATACCAATTAATATAATAAAAATAAATAAAAAAAATAATAATAAAAAATAAAAGAAATGTAATCTTGCAAAATTGTTAATTATAATTATAAAAATATTGAGCCTAAGACCAAGTTGTCATGGCCTTTTGTATTCCATTAGTTTGTAATTTATAATTATCTCCTAATGTTTAAAATAAATAAATAAATTAAATAAGGGCTATAACATCAAGCTTTAACATTAATGCGCCTACTCACCACCAGGGGCGCTGCAATTCTGCACTAAAAAACATAATGCGCAATTGCAGAGTTGTGATATAAAATAAAAAAACACAAGTATATATAGGCATATTGCCTGAGTGTTACTTCACTTTAAAAAAAAAATGCTTCTGCAAATCTCAGCCTGCATTTACAATGCAAAATTTTTAATTACAGCATGTTCTATTTTCATCTGACAAAGCACCTGAAACCAGCTGTTAGGAAATTGGCTGTGATTCAGTAAATTTATATACATATAAATAAGTTAGAGTGCTATATTCGGCTGTGCCGAATCTTTAATACCCTCCCCGTAAACGTACTAAGAAATACAGAAACTACACTGGTTATATCCTTATTCCGTATTTTCTGTTAAGTCTTACTGTAAATTTTATTATTATTTTATATATTGTTTTAAAGACAGTTTTACGACCAACATAATTTATTTTAAAAGTTTTGAAATTTTATCTAATTTTGACCATTTACAATTGATGTATTTACCGATTCTTACTATAATTTACAGCGTTTGTCTGATTTTCATAATAATCTTGAGTGTAATTTAACAGAGTATAAAATAGAGTTTAAAAAAGGGTTAAGGGTTTTTTGTTTAAATTTGATCTCAATAATATTATTTACAAAAGATTCATGGGTGGCAGAGTAGAAGTGGACCAGTTATGGCCTGATAGCTTCTAAATCCAGTTTCCCCTAATGTGGGGTCTACGTATTTGAGGCTTATTTTGGTTGAATTTCATCTCAATAACGTTATTTACAAGAGTTGTATGGTTGGTTGGTGTGCTCGGAAGTGGACTTAATTCGGGAGCTATTTCCAATTACTGACTGACAGTTACAAAACCCAGTAGCATTAAATTGGATTAAAATTACTGATCTATATAAAAGTTGGTTCGATATCGATATTTATTAGACATTTTTGTGAGTTTATTTGCTTTTTGGAAATGGTCTTATATGGCAGCTATGACAAATTATGGACCGATCTTCTTAAATTTTGCAACAGTGATTTTAATGCATATGAGATATCACACATCGAATTTCAACATAATACCGGTATATTTAAGATACATATTAGTATTAACGTAGATTTAGGAAGTGGATATAGTCAAGTATTCTTAAATCCTGCAGTTTGATTTTGGCATGTATTTAAATGATCCGTGTAAAATTTTGGATCGGTATCGTTATTTATTACAAATTTATGAGTATTAAAGTATTTTTTGGAAGAGGGCTTTATATGGGGGATACGGTCAAATATGGACCGAAATTCACAAAATTGTGTGGGATAATTTTTGTATATATGTAAATGATCTATACAAAGTTTTGAGTCGGAACTGTTATTTATAAGATATATATAAAGATATCATGGACTTATTCTTACTATTTTCCTCACACTTTCTTCTTTTATCATAAAAACAACGTGTACAAAATTTCATGGGAATGTCTGCAAGATATTTAAAAAAATTGTAAGACAAATTTTTAAAAATATAAATTTTTTATGGAGGTTGTCTCACATTTGGATCCATAACTCTTGTTCTGCTATACCGATTTTGCTGATTTTCAATACCAAACTGCTTAGGAGAACTGTAAGCGGTTTTTGTAAACTTTGTCAATTTCGGTTGTGTCCTTTGGACGTGAGAGACAGACAGAGACACAGACAGACAAAATGACATGGCACAATCGACTTAGAATTGCGTAAGGACCAAGAATATATACTTTGTTGGGTTTCATATGAATATTTCATTCACCACTTATGTATTAAACAAAACATTAAATTTGTATTTGTATTTGAAACATTTATTGAAAAAATGTATTTATACATATTAATTTTTATTTAACTTAAATAAAACAATTTTTGACGCCATATGGTAAATGTTCTCTTTAACTCTTGCTTAATTTTTATATTTTATAGAAGCAATTATTATAATAATACTTCAAGTTACGAATATTTAATTTTTTATAATCGATTTTTTCAAACCATATTTGCAAGAACACAAAACTCATAATAATAAATAATCATAACAAAAACAGCTGTTGTCATCTATTGTAGATTATGTCACATGAAACTAAAAACCGACGTGTGAAAGCAAAAATTATAAACTGGCTGTAAATTGTCAATTTTGATCGACATGCGCAATTACTTATGTATCGTACAATTGACAAGTACCTTTAACAATCATAGTTCGAGACAGTCACAGCTGGGAAGTTATAAAACTCGGCTCGTCTTTACATAGCTCCCTATGGTAGTCAAGTGTGTAATTGCCATTTTAAGCACTGCATGGCATACTTTTCCATATGCATTTGACTGACCATTTTTCTACATGTTTATATGTAGCAATGCGTAAATATTGGTTAAAGCTCATCCCTTTCGAAATACGATTGTTTGTTTCTATACAAAACATATTAAAATTGTTTGGAATGTTATAAAAGTCAAAAATTATTCGTGTTACATTATTTTACACAAAACAAAACTAAGGATAAACATGCTATGTACCTATGGCAACATAGCCCCCGGACTGGAGAGGGTAATGCAAATAAGATAAATTATATATAAACAATTTAGAATATATGAAAAGCTAAGTTAGTGCTATCGACACTGGCAAGCTATTTTTATGCATTTACTTACTAAAGATCATTCTTATTTCAAATAGTCCGCTTTCACACTGTTTAATTCTGACTCTTCAAAGCAAGTATTATTGGGTGAGAAGGGAAAAGAGAATAAAAGGGGTACAACCGGTACTAGTCAATTTTCTTATTTCCTTTTGTTTTTTTCATGCATGCTGATTTGCATGAAAAAGTACGAAAATTGAATTGACGAGTGTGAATGTGTAACGTGTACATAAACATATTGTATCGTGTTGTTACAAAAGCAAAATGTAACGCGGTTAAATTACAGTATAAATTGCAATTTATTATTACTATACACTTTATCCTATAATTCTCAAACAGTTTTTGTGATTTTAAAAATATGGGGTAGAAGATATTAACATTATGGTAAGGGAGAATAGAAGTACCGATATAGATATACTCTGCCCTTAAGGAACAAAGCATAAAAAGACGAGGCCTGGGTTTTTCCATCTTATTAATACCGTAGCCGAAACCAGTAGTTAGCCGACCAATATAAATCGTTAACCGACCGAGATTCGAAGCATTTATCTCGTCGAATTGCACTCATAGTTATTTATAAAAGTATTTAGCCGACCGTGATCTGTAGCATTTATCTCGTCGGATTATAGTCGTAATTAGCCGATGAGAGCTGGAGAATTTATCTCATCGTTATTAATATAAATCATTAACCGAGCGAGATTCGAAGCATTTATCTCGTCGAATTGCACTCATAGTTATTTATAAAAGTATTTAGCCGACCGAGATCTGTAGCATTTATCTCGTCGGATTATAGTCGTAATTAGCCGATGATATCTGGAGAATTTATCTCATCGTTATTAATATAAATCGTTAACCGACCAGATTAGAATTATTTTGAACACTCCATAATAAATGATAAGATATACTGAAGATAAGAGACAGCTCATTGGCAATATTTCAGCGGAAGGAGACCTCTGAAGAACCTGGACAGACTAAAAAAACTGCATCACAAAGGAAATGGCAAGTTCAAAAGAGAATGACAAAACTAAAACTGAAGTGTGTGAAACAGGACATAGAAACATTTCTGAAATTAATTTAGATGAAAAAGATCTGATACATGAATAAATTTTGTTGGATATTTAAGTGGCAATAAAAACTTTATATTTATTGTATAATATTTTAGTACATTTTTGTAAAGTACTACCATTACAACAAATTATAGTATTCATTACATTATCATATTGTATAATTATTGCATATCAGTGTAATTACTGCTTTAGACTATTTTCTACTTACCACGCTCCTGTGGCTTTAACAAACACGATACTATTTATTGAGTTGCAATATTTTCTCATTTATTTTGCAGTAACTGCCACACAGCACAAACACCATCGGATAACACAATGCACAAAAAACCACAGATTAATTAAATTAATTGTATAGATTACAACCAATGATATGCGAATCATGCTCCAATACTGGCAGCACACAGAGATTTGTAATAAAAAAAAAAAAACAAGAAATGTTACATGTTGTTTGCAAAACAATATTCATTCACTAACTACAAATTTTTAAACATATTTGAAAATAATATGTCTGTTTATACACACTTTTGAAAACAACAAGTCAAATCTATAATACGGTGCAAAAAATATTAAATTTATTTGATTTTGCTGTTTGCCAGGATACAGCAAGAAAAATCTGTTTCGTAGTAAAATAAAAAAAAGCAATTAAAATTATTGATTATTTGAACAGGATTTTAATGCTGATGATGATGATGCTGGGATTGTGAGAGATGTCAATGTGGGCTTTGCTACATTAATCTTAATTAATTCCGTGCCATTTTCAATATGTCACCACCATAACAAATACACAATTTGTGAGTTTCCTTATTAAAGAGTGATTGCTTAAAGTGGACGATTATGAGTGAATAGAAGAGATAGGGTGTCCCTTGAAGATTATAAGTTATTCTATTATAATTAAAACAATAAAATAACCCTCTAATTCTAGTTTCTAAAATAAAGGCCAACAAGTTTTTAAATAATTTGTTTTCATAAATTTAAGTAACTGATTTCAAAAAACACGTTTACCCAGTTAGTACAGTTTATGGTTTACTAGGTAGTTGGGAAAAGCTTAATAAGTGCCTTAAGACACTCTTTGATTTCTAGTCATTTCTAAGAAGGTATATTTTGTTGATTGATTTGATTTGATATTTGTGATATTTGTGGTTATGATAATCAAAACACTAATTTTTGTTGTTTGAGCAGCATTTCGAACAAAAACATTGCGTTTGAGACTTTTTACAATGTTTGCACAATTTTTTACCATTTTCCCTATTTAGCCAAGGATATCATTACCCTATCCGCTACTGGTTGAATAGTTTTGCTGTCAATTTTTAAATAATTCGGTTGTGGTAAATTTATTAAGGCTGTGCTACTCAGTCTAACGCTTAGATGACCTACTGACTGCTTTTCTAGATATGAAACTAGTCCAGCACCAATTACTTACCGAAATTCTGATAATTCAAGCGCCTTTTGTTTGTTATTTTTTTAACGAGTCATGGAATTTAGTTTTTTGAAGGCGTCTATATAATAGATGTGCATTCGTTGCTGCCATATCAATTGCTCTAATATGGTATCGGCCCATGAGACCATCCATAAAGTCGACGCCGCACATATGGCAGTTATATTCACATATGATTTGGACGATCGATATCGCTTTTCTTTTCTTTCATAGCGAGATATTTTTGAAATAAGCTCGTTAGAACTTTCTTAATCAATAGGCTTCCCTTCTACATATGTTGACAGTAATCGAAATTGCTTTTCATACGACAAAGGGGACCGAGGTATTTAGTATTTGCATGGTTACTGCTAACTAGATTTTCCAATTCGAAAACATCTACGTGAGGTTTTTTTTCTTCACTGGATTCTTCATCTATTTTGACTTCCTCAAACAATTTTTCTATCTCCTAATTGCTCAAATCAGATAATTTAAAACGTTTGTTCATTCATCTATCCATTTTTTTTAAATTCTAATATAACGAATTATAAATCAAAGTAAGGAGGACAACTATTTGCAAAATGGGGAAGAAACTAAGGATGTGAAATTTGCCACGTAATGCCGAAGAGTGCCTTAAGACACTTATAAAAAAAGTCACTGCTTCAAAGCAAAACTTACCATTTTTACATAAATTAAGCCACTAACTAATAAAATAGATGTAAATTTTTTATGGAAAAAATATGATCACCATCTAGATACTTGACATCACTTGAACTGACGTTTGATAACAAAGTGTTATTTGTTTGAAAATACACTTACACTCTGGCCCACGATGTCGAACGATAACGTTCGCTTAGATAAGACTTAAGACCCAAACATGATTGTGGAATAAACAAACTTGATTGAGCAAAAAAATAGATACGATAAAAAGTTTATGTCTTAAGTCTTATCAAAGCGAACGGTATCGTTCGACATCGTGGGCCAGGGGGTTAGTTAGAAAAAAGTGTAACAAAATATACAGAATAGAATCAAAGTCTTTGAAAATATTTTTTAGTACGTTTATTAGCAACTGTTAAATAAGCTTTTGGAATAAAAAAACAGTTGCATATATCACTATTGTCACTTTTGTGATGAGTGCCTTGAGGCATGTTTACTTAAAACTTATTTACAGTCCTCAAAACCTATTTTATTAACACTTAAAGGAAACCCCTGTTCTATATGGCTGCAATTAATTGCACGAAACTAAACAATTGCCGCTGTTAAACCTCGTAAAGTCTAATGATTAATTTGAACGATCACTGTTCAATAGATTGTTTTATTTTCTCTTTGTTTAAGAGCACACACATACATATCTCTATCTGTAGCTGGTGTGTGCATGTGTTTAGTTCTATTGTCCTGTTATTTGCGAAATGGACATATGACAAAATCAAGGACAAATTTATGCTTCTAAATAATGAACATACGAGTAATGATGTGTATTTTAAATGTAACTCTCACATGACCAATAAACAATTTCACATTTTTCCATCCAACCAAAAATCGTTTTCTTTGTATTTTTTTGTTGTTGATTTAAAGGTCATATAGAAAATTTGACAATTGCTCAGTGGGCTATAAATTAAATGTGTAGAAATATGTAACTCCAATGGTTTTTCTATTTAGCAACTGAAAGTTGTGCAATGTTTTGAACAACACAGTTTGAGAACATTTCGGGGAAACATGAAATTGTAATTATATTTTTTTTTAATAAAGGCGTAAACGACGAACATCTGTAATTGACTTATGTAACATAGCCTTAACACAAGACAATGCGAAAATGTCAAATGCCATCCCTAAGAAAATATTAATATTGAACGTTAGATTTTAAATTCTAAAAAAGTAGACCGATTTAGCTTTTGGTTTTTACTTTTACCTTTTATGACCATTAATTTGACATGTGAGAAGGAAAAGTTTGACATATTTTACCCACAACCACGGCCATCCTATGATTTTATGTTGACATTTCAAAAACAATTAAAAAGTTTTGTGGCATCCACAATTGGTTTAAACAGAACCTGTACTTCCTTATAACTTGTGACTTATAATTACTATGTTCCATGTGCTGTATGTATTTAATAGATTCACATCGCGTTTTGAGCAATAGCCATTCAGGAGTAGAAATATTGCAAATTAAAAAATAACCCAACATATTGGGTGAATTACTTAAAAATGCTTTTAGCTAGTATTTTGAAACATTTTTACAATATAATACATACAATATACCACCTAGTTTCTTTCTAAAAAAATATAGATTCCAAGTCAAAGGAATTGCTTATCTTTTGAGCCCAAGAACGCATCAAGGCAAGATCTGCACTATACGACAGTTCGGAAACTTCTTAGCCTAGAACAGAAAGCGTAATATAAACAGAAAAAAGTTAAGTGTTTTGGAAACTTCCATAAGCACACAGACGATCCTTTCGATCTGCCAGCTCCTTCATATAGAAACAGGTGTTCAAAAAAAATCCATCCACGATTTTGTTACAATGGAAAAATTAGAAATTCGTGGTGTCATTAAATATTTAAATAAAATAGGTTTATCGGGACAAGAAATTCATAATGTGATCGCGGTCGTACAAGCCTTGAGGATGAACCACGTAGTGGACGTTCAATTATAGACGAATAAAAGTTCGTGAAATAGCTAATATCATGGGCATATCAAATGATCAAGTCCATCTAATTTTGCATAAAGAACTACAGATTAAAAAACTTTCTGCAAGGTGCCAGTCGATCAAAAACGCATAAGAGTGAACATTTCTTTTAGATTGTTTGGAACGTTTTAAGAAAAATTAAATAGATTTTAAGCGTCAAAAGAAGTCAAAAAATTTGCTATTTTTTTTTTTGGTTCATTTGAATAAAGGCACTTTATTCAAGTAAACCTAAAAAAAATAGGAAATTTTTGGACTTTTTTTATAAATTGCTCAAAAAGAGTTATTTAGTTAAAAAAGATTATGATAGTTATTTTCTGCTGTTATCGGTAAATTTTAGATTTTGAATACAATCACAAAAAACGAACCTCATGTTGACAACATCAATCAATTCCGTAAAGCAATGCATGTCATTATTCACAAAACGGAGTGTAACGAAATATGATGCTTGCATTGCATGTCTTGTACAAATGTAAACGTATACTCCCAAAAGCAACGAATACTTAACGATTGGTACGAATGGGTAACGAATGGTATGAATGGTTTCAATGCTGATTGTATAAGTTGTACATACTAACAAAAAATATCAAACTTTACTAGTCTATTGTCAACAAATCGCACATAAAGCAACAACCAAAATATATTTATTTTCTCATTAGGTTTTGTATTGTTTTTGGTCTTTCTTTATGTTTTCATTCACTGAGAGCAACGAATACTGGACGAATGGTGTGAATGTTTTTAGGTTTTTCATGTGGAATTGAATTATTTCGTTGCTTGATGCATAACGGCATAACAAAAAGGGAATGTAAAATAGCAAACAGTAATAAGGAATGAGTAAACAAACAGCAATGCACATTTTTATTATTGTCGAGTAAAAGCAATGCCAAAGCAATGAATTTGCAAATGGTTAGCAAATGTGAATGGTCTCTTTCTGTTCTCTGGTTCCTACCAATGATCTTTTATATGATATGTACAAATGGTTCACTTCAAAACAAATAAATATTTAAAGCAATTTAATATGTTTATTATAAATATAAAACATTCAGGTCAGAATTTAGATTTCTTTTTTATAAATATTTAGTATTTTGTAATTTAAAGTGTTTAATTTTCTATTTTGTGTATATAAACACAAATTTAACGAAATTGTTTGCCAACAAATAAATATACTCATTTGTACTACACATATTTAAATGTATGTATGTTTCTATATTGACTAAAATTTGTTGTCAATTTTTAAATATCTATTTGAATAAATATAAACACATACATACATACTATCTAATAAATTTGTATAATTTTATATTCTAGCATATTTGCAGTTACACCACAACGAGAGTGTACGTGGAAAAGTTGGAGCAACAGAATTAAATTGCAAGTTTTATATTTTTCTAAAATGCATTAAAAATTAGTGGCATTAGAAATGCTTATAATTAATATAATTTTAAATGATTTCGACCGAAAATTAAATGATTTATTGAAAACAGTTTTGGGTAAATATGTAGGAAAGATATGTTCAGGTTTGTGGATATTTAGAAAGTTATATTAATATTTAAGTAATTCAGGAGTAATCATCATTTTCTAAGAGTCAGTTCTTAGTAATAATTCTAATGATTCAGTTTATTATTTGGCTAATCAAATCAGGGATGCAAAACTTGGTACAATTGCACTTTTTTTAGCACTATTTGAGAGTCAAAAGTACAACAGCACCTTAATGACTAATTTAGCACTATTGAATTTTTCCCTATATGTATAACAATTTTACTTCAAATTCTGCAAAGTCTTAAAAGCAAAAATTGATTTTAATAATGAAATGTTATTATATTGAGCGCTGGCAGATATAGAAATTATTAATGCCCTTATTGATAAAACATACAACAGGTTTTCATTTGTGTTATCACAATTGGCTTGGGAACAATAGAGGCCTTTTTGGACTCTTATGACCACTGCTTGACTTTGTTTACGCTGTTTAGCTATTCTTTGCAAGAATAGCTACTTTTTGTCATTGTTAGAATGGCTCTTAATTATTTATTATAATTCGTATCAAATCAATTTTGTGTTGGATAATTTGCAAAAGATGTTTAGAACAATTAATATAATATTAAAGTAATGTTTTTTAAGTCATTAGCAAAGCAAACAAATACAATTATAATGGTAAACTTTGATATTTTTGTGCAAATATTTCTAAAGACACACTTGTGCAAAATAAGCTAGTTTTTTTGTACTAATTGTTTATTTGCCGACAATAAATATTTACCAATTTGTATTGTAAATTAAAATAAAATAAATAAAAAGTGCAAAAGGCTAAAAGGTATACATTTGTATTCCCCACTGTATATCAGAGTCAGCAAAGTTTTTCGGCATTGATTTCATTACTGTGTAAAGAAGTTAACTTGTCACTATTAAAACTGAACACAGAGCTTTGTATTTTACATTATTACTAGTAAATATTCTCAAAAGTTAAACATTGTACTGTATTAAGACATTTCCAATTCGATTCAGGACGTTATTCTGAAGCGCTATAGTAAAACGTATTCAATAAATTAAACGTTTTTAGGCTATTTTGTAAAAAAAAAAAATCTGCCTTTCAAGTCTCTGATGTAGTGCTGGCATTAGATATTTGAATACCTCTGATATTTTTATACCCATCACCAAAAGATGGGTGGATTATGGCGTTTGTCATTCCGTTTGTAACACATCGAAATAATGGTCACGGAACCAAGGAGTCAATATATTCTGGGTAATTATAAGTTTCTAAGACGATTTAGCAATGTCCGTCCGTCTGTTGTTGGCAGGATAGAGCTTCGAAAAAAAACATAAAACAATAAAATTTTTACCAAACATTCTTTGATCCTTGAGAAATTTTGTATTCCAAATGCCCAAAATCGGTGTAGAAGGATCTGAGTTATAGATCAAAGTTTCAGACTACTTTGATATTTTGCGATTATATTATGAAATTTTGCGCACTTTATTTTTAATATAGAAGGGCAAGTCCTGTTGAAAATGATAGGAATCGGTTAACGATTTCTCATAGCTGCCATACAAATGTCCTCCCGGAATATGACATTATGGGAGATATAAATGTCTATAGAAATGCCGTATCTAAAAAAAATTCTGCAATATTAAGCTTCATGCAAAGTAAAATCTCAAAATAATATTTTGTTTATATCGGTCCATAACTTTGACATAGCACCATACAAAGACCATTTCCGAAGATCACTTAAATGCGCATAAAGCTTTTATAAAAATCACTGACAAGTAAGCCGTAGACACATTTAAATTGTCGTACCAAATTACATGAAGATCGGTCCATATTTGACCGTAGCCCCCATATAAAGTCCACTTCTAGAAATAATTTAAAAACCTCCATAAAAGATGATTTGGTGATGGGTATATAAGATTCGGTACAGCCGAATCTAAACTCTTGCTTGTTATATCTCTGATTGTTTTGCATTTTAGCAAAAGTCCTTGGCATTTGTTATTCGAAATATTTTTATACTATTAAATATTTTATTTTATTTCAAATATTAAAAACAACTGCAGCAACAAACGGTATTTAAGGTAAATATTTGCTAAAATAGGAAAATGAAATAAAATTATTTTGTATAAATAGATTTTATAATTTTTTAGATAAATATTTGATTGATTTTATTACATTTTCTAATGAACACAATTAAGATAAATATTTGTTAAATATTAAAAAATAAAATAGGGGAATTAGTGTTATAATGTGATAAATATTTTACACTGTGCGAAAACTAGAAAAATTAAAAGGTTCTGGTAATGAAAATTTTACATAATTTCCATCTCTGTAAAAAGTTTCGTACTCAGGTTATTTTATTTCTTTAATACTTTTAACTTTATTATCCTGATTTTTCCAGCGAACTATATTCAATACCAATAACTGTAATTCATAAATAAATGTTCAATCAATAAGTACAATATTTACTCTTAACAAACTTCCTGGTTTCCTTTTTTCACATTTCTTTCTCTATATTTTAGGGCAAAAAAATTGTAAAATAAATATGAAAATAAAAGAAAAAAAATCTTTTGGAACATAGAAATAGCAAAACACACTCGTGTGTTTTGTAAAATATTATAAAAACAGCTTGTGTTAAGTGGTTGTCGGAATTCTATGTTTCAATAAGTAGTCCTTAATAGCGCCATATATCAAGATACCACACAGTAGCACATTAGCTGATGTGACTCACTGGAACACAACTCCACGTGCATATGTATATGTGTATTCCTAACTAGCTTTGTGTACATTTGTTAGCTAAAGGATGAGAAGCATGAATGTTAGCTGAGAGTAAAGTAAAATTATGTTTTGTTATTGTTATATTTCTGTTACAAAGAATCTCTGCTAAACTCTCTTTTTTTTTCAGTAGAAATACGGGTAAGTACATGACATAAAGAATGTTCAAGTTCAGTTTTTTTTTTCTTTTTAGATCTATGTACGTATTAAAGACTCATGGTATTAGATATAGTGGATAAGCAAGAGTTGTGCGATAAATATTGGACATAAATATTGTCATTGGTTTAACAGTAAAATTCTTTTACTAGAGTAATTTTGTCGTACTGCACTATTTTATTTCAAAAAAACCAGTTTGTGGGTTAATGAAAATTTAGTCTTTAAAGGAACTTTTGCAGTTAAGGCAGGCGATAGAAAGGATTTAATCGGTTACATAATGAAACATAAATATTTTAATATTTAGGTAACATTGAAAGCAATTGAATACTTTCGAACCACCAATTGTACTCATTATTAACATTTAAGACAAAACATATTTAAGACAAAATTGATTTTCTCTTATTGGGTGTATAACTTCAAAATGCGGAATTTTTATCTTTTATTTTGAAATATATGTTAAATTAAATATATTCAAAGTATCTTACATTAGTTATGAATTTTTCTCAAATTTTTGTACCAACAAAACAGAACTGTTCATCTTTCAAATCAAGCCCCTTTCGGATATCCTGTTCTGAAGTGAAGCGGAGAGAGCGTTCTGGATGGATCGAAACAAATAGTTGGCGGTAAGGCAAAACTTCCCAACCACTTATTTTTAAATAGTTTGTTTTTGAACCCGAGGCCACGGCTTGTCATTATGGAATATTATGGTTTTATGTCTAGCCGAATTATTTTGGCCAATGCACGCTTTAAACGATTCAGTTTCATTCGATATAAGTAACCAGTGATGCTCTGGGCAGATTGCAACAGCATCTAACATACGATTACTTAAGCTTAGTGTTATCATCTTGGATCCATTTTTCATCACAAGTAATGATTCAGTGCAAAAATGATTTCTATTTATAGGCTTTAAGCAGCATTGCTGACATGCAAAATTGTCTTCCATAGACTTCGTCATTAAGAATCTTATGTGCCAAATTTGATTAAAATATTGTTTTAGTATTTTGATATTACACCCTGAATATTATTACACAATCGAATTTTAATTTAAACTTATCGGTTTGTGACTGGTATTTAAAATTGCTATCATGTTTATCAACATTTCCGTTTATGGATTACTTACACTTATAAAAAAATGTCGATAACACGCTGTTATTATGACAATATTAAATTTAAGCAAGTTTTGGAAGCACTGGAAATAGTACTTTCAATTGGCTCCGCAAAAACGCGCTAGAAGATGACGATGGAGTTAGTCTATTTTGAATCTTTATTGAACGTTAAAAATTTTAAATTGACCATACTCAAACTCATATACAAGTAAATACGTATGTACTATATATTAAAAGTAAAAATATGATTCTATTCGAATATTTCTCAAAATTAGTTTTCTACATTTCTTATCAAAGTAGTCGATAAATTTGTTAATCGATTTTTATTTTTTATGTCTTATTAAAACATACACATTTCGATTCATTTACATTAAAATTCAAAAATAATTATTTTTAATGGCAAAATTTTAACAAAAAAAAAATCCTATATCCCCTTGTAAACGCCCCTTCAAACTTCTGAGCCGTTGCGGCGCCAGTTAACGCTATACTATCAGCCTAATATTTTTCAGAACGTGATTCTAAAATCCAATAAAAGTTTTACGTACTTAAGGTATTGTTTTTTAGATATTATTTACACCTTACCTACTTAAATAGAGAGAATTTTTATAATTTGACCCACCTAATTTCCTGCTATAACAATGTGGCCTAAGTATTCGTCTTAAAAAAAGGATTTTTTCTGCTTTTATACTCCACGACAGTTCCAGCTTTAACAAAGTTATCTCTCAGTTCTCTCAGATTAGATTTACTGCAAATAAAAATTATTACAGAACAACATATTGTGAGCGTCAATATAAAGTAAACATCTAATATTGTTTAAAATGTTTTATTATATACAATATACCACACGTACAAATTTAAAACAACTTAACTTAAAAAACTAGAAAAATATGGAACATAAATAAGTAAGAGTTTTTATTCGACTGTGCCGAATCTTATATACCCATCACCAACTACCTATTATGGGCCGAACGTCATAAAGTATTGGATCGATATTTATAAGAATTTTATGCATATTGCAGATTGAACATATTTGGATATATTTATGTAGTATTGAGATTTAAAATTTTTTTTATCCAAGGAATCTGGATTTTTGACAACTAAGTGTGAAATGAATTCCATTTTGATGCTGACCGTTTTGTGGGTTTGTGAGTTTTATTTTTGCTATTTAATTGCCTCGAAGGCTGATTTACGAAAATAATGTTAAACATTTCGTTCCGTTTAGAGTTTGCAAATATTCATTATCTGCCGTATTTATAAAAAATAAAGTAGGCTTGAAGTGTGCGTTTAGACAAAATTTTCATACAAAATTTTCTTAAAGTACATTTGAAGTCTACTTTAATTTTTTTTATAAAGACGGCAGTATATGTTTTACAAGAGAGCTTATTATAACAGTTATACAATTGAAGTTCTATTTCTTTACAGATTGTTATAATTTTAAATAATTAAAAGTGAAAAATTTATTAAAAAAATGCACAATAGGCAATATATAAAAAAGGGCAAAAATTTTCATTATAAGTTTAAAATTTATACAAACTAAGAAAATTTAATATGCTAATGTGTACACAAATATAATCTAGAATTTATATTTAGCTCCTTCTGCAGAACTGTGCTTTGTTTGTACTTTTGCAGCCTTTACCACAATTGGATTAAAGTCTAGACATTGTGGAGGATGATCTAAAGGTTTTAGACAATTGATTGAGCAACCACTTTTTCATAATTTCTGAGGTATGCTTAAGATCATGTTCCTCTTGGGAAATCCAATGCTGCGCTAGTTCTAATTTCTCTACACTATGGGCTGTATTTTTTTATATGGAGATAAACTTTCTTTTTCACTGTAAATTCTATAGATTTAAGATTACAGACCCCTGATGCCGTCATACAATCCCAGACTATTACTGAGTCGCCGCCTTATTTTACCGTGTTGGTAACATATGTATTTCTCAAGGCTTTGTTTGAAGTTTGTTATATTTTTGGGGGGGTTTGATTTCAAATTTCTTAAACTTTTTTTTCATTTTTAAAGCACTAAATGTTGGACTTGCTCTTACTTCTCATACTATAGCTCTTACTTTAGTTGGCAAATTTTGTACCGTATTGTGTTTGGTTTACTTGTCTATTATGTTTTTTAGTGTTTGGTGATGTCTTTCATTTTACCTATTTCACGCAGGGATTTACCTTGTATATGTAAGTTTGTTATAATTTGGCGAGTTTCAATTAAAATTTGTCTTCCCATTGTAAATTTTTTACCACTCAAAGTCACAACTTAATCTTTGTTATAAAATAAATTATGAAACTTGCAATTATTTAGAATTACACTTTACCATTATATTCTTAAACAAAGAAAATTAGAAGAAGTGCCACTACTTTTGGAATGACAGGGGTTTTGTTGCATAAGAATGCTGCCACGGTTTATTTTATTTTGAAAAGTAAAAATTGGTAAAATTTAACAATAAATCGCTTATATTAGTATACGTTTTTTTTTGTTTCTTTTCTGTGAATATAAAAATAACTTTACACAAATTAAATATAATATGCAATTATAGTATTATTTATATTTATAAAATTAAGATTTTCTTTCAACAATATGTATTGTTGGCTTTATTTTGACGCTCACAGTATGCAGATTTCAGTAATTGCTACAATTTGAGACAGCTGTTATTTTGGTTCGTTATTCCAAATAAACTGCTACATTCTACATTGAGAGGCTATATTTCGGCTTAGTTTGTAGAAGCCAAATAATTATAATATGGAATCTGATTGATGTAAAGAAAGTCTTACATATTAACTCCTATGACACTTAATCATAAAACTTTGAAATTTTCTAAGAATTCGATAACATTTATGTTGAGTTTACACTGTTTCTTCCATCTTTGTAATAACGCACATATAATTTGACACATCGAGATATTAACTGAAATACAAATTGGTTTTATAAGATTAACTCAACATTAACTTGAAGTATTCATAAAATTTGAGGATTGATTTTTTACTTATTTGATTAATTGATTAATACGAGTATCTAAAGTTCTTTCAGTGTTCTTCATAAGTATGTTATAGCCATCATTTACAGAATTAATACTTAGACATAAACAATAACAAATAGACACACATATTTTCTTTAGTGCCGCTACTAAAGGAAAAAAAAACATAAAACAAAACTAAGGAAATATTGTGAGACAGTAGTATAGAGTGAAACAAAAACAGGAAAACAAATCTAGTTTAAGGCTTAAGTTTATGGTACTTTAAATGGCGCAAACGGAAACAGTAGCATTAAATCAAATGATGACTGCCTCCATGTAGTTAAACAAAATATTTGGTGCTGGAACCTTATACGGCCATCAAAACCCAAACAAAATATAAGCAACAATAACAAGCAATCTATTTTCAGTGTTTTAGTTCATTGAAAGGATATGCAATATCCGGTTGGATTTTCTTTACAGCGATACTCCTATTACAACAAATAAACACACAAACACACACTAAAATAAATAAATAAATAAATAACACCCAAACATTTGCTTAACAGAGCAATTGACCAGGAGAAAGAAAGTAGAAGGCACAATTCTGTTTATTTCTTGGGGCAAAAAGCACATGTGTTGAACTCAAATGTCTGCCTGCCTAAATATACGAGTGTATATATGTATTTGTAAGTGTGTTTGAATATTATATTTAAGTATCTTCAAACATTTCAAACCATTAAATGATGTTGGCCATAATTTATTTGTATATAAATACTGTCTGCCAGGAAACTAACATATAGCCAATAAATTAGTACTAAAAGAAGAGGAAGGACCTTTTGTTTTTTTTTCCCAATTTAGCTAATATGAACTTGCTGTGCAAAGGATGTGTTTGTGTCTGGTTGTGTTAGAGTTTATGTGCATGTCAGTAAATTTATGTTGTATTTTGTATGTTATTGACTAAAATAATCATAAAAATGAAAGTGTTTCCGTTTAGAGTGAATAACACTAACGAAAATTATACGCAAATAAATACATTACGAACGTTTTCGGAAAAAATTGTTTGTGTGCGGTAAAGGGTATACATATAGTGAAAATAAAAACACGTGTCAACAAATATATATAATGACCTAAAAATGCCATAATATCAATTGTACCTTTTAGGAAAACTTAGCTTTGTACTTTTTGATGCGCCTTCATGTCGTTCACCTATGGCATATGGTTTTTTTTAATCTAAAATGATGTAGATTTAATTTAAGTATTAAGTACGTTTAACTTTTATGACGTTATGTCACATTAGAGAAATCTCATGCTTTAAACATGAGAAAGAATTGAGACTTTGCATCATGATACATTGCAGCATATTATTCTTAGAATTTAAGTTTCAGTAATAAAGCAATCTTCTATAATGTAATAGCAACAACAGAATATTATCGATTATGCTCTTTAGGATTTTTCAGCTTTTTCTAATTACCACAGCGATACGAGTTCAGTTGACCAAGAGTCGTCTATTCAATTTTCAATTCTGCCAAAATGTGTGACATAGTCATTTCCACTAAATATCCGTATTATTTAGGGGTGTCATAGAAACCAATATTGGTTTTGCTAATTGTCGGTTTTAAAACCAATATTGGTTTCATTTGGTGTCACGAAACCAAGTTGGTTTTGTTAATTTCGAATGTAAATAAAACCAATATCGTAACAGCTGTTGTTTATATTTTTATTATTTTTTATTTTAATTTTTGGCAGAAAATTGATCAGTAAATATGTTTTTTTGTAAAAATAATTGACATCAATTAACTAAAGGTGATAAGTACTTATGATTAAAATGGAATGACATCAGCAGTTGTAGCATTTTTGTTACTGGAGACAATATCCGTTTTGAAGATGTAGAGGGCACTTCTTTCTCACATGCAGCATCTACATGTTCGTTGAGACCAACTGCTACGCCGCAAACACCATTCACCAACTGCGAAATGCCACTTAGCCGTATTATGGCCTCTTCTGTTGTTGTCAGGTGATGCTTTGCCAACGGTCCACCGCTAGTTGTCCTAGACCCTGTCTTATTTTGAGCTAGTTTTTTTTTTACCTCGCTCTTCCACTCAGTCCATTTCTGTACGGAGAAATAGACATTTCAATAACAATACATTTTGTTCTGTGGAAAAAATTTTGTTTACCTTTTTCCACCCATTCACGTCCGGTGGCCCGGCACTATTCAGTGAATCAGCCAGTTCTTCCCACCGGGCATTCACTGTTAGTTTGTCGCGCTTCGTGTAGCCTTTAGCGAAATCAGGATATTTGTCCATGAATTCCAGGATTATTTTATTTTGTGTATTGTTTTTATGTTTTCCCCTAGAAAATTAAAAGGTCAATGCAAAAATTTTTCTTTTTATAAAGCAAATATTAAATTAAATTAATTTACTTAGGCCGCGTCTTCACTATGTTTTCACTATGTCATTTTTGTTGTCAAATTGTCCAAATTGTTGGCAATTGTATGAAAACGGGTTGTCATATGGCGTTATCTATGTTTCCATAGATGATCTTTTCTTGCTGCAATATACATGAGCAAGTTTAAATAACAAAGCTAAATCCGGGGAGGAAATATATTCAGCATTTCTGAACATATTCTTGATAAATAAATTATGATTTTAGTAGTCTATTGCATCAGTTCTTTTAAAGGTGTCATAGAAGTAACCACCTTAAATTAAGTTTGAAAGACCTACATATTCGCTATTCTCAATGTTCAAACACACTGTTAAACACACATTCGATGATAATAATTATCGCAGACTCTTTAAATCAGGAGTGCCCAAGCCCTCTACTCTTGGTGCTCTTTTGTATTTGTAAAAACTCTTAGCTATAGGCTATGTGTTTTGTATACTCATTACAGCACTCAGCACTAGCAATACAAAATACAGAAACAACTTTGCCTTATTTGTTTTTTTTTTTTGCCGTACTCCTTACTATACACGCAAGCGCAAAGCAACAACACTTTCGTATGCTCTACTGGTAAACATTGGTGACTGCGATCGTTTTTGTTTAACGTATGATACCGTTTAAAAAAGTGTGTTGTTTCTTTGCAGGTATTGGATTTTACAACAAATTAGTTTTTATTTAAATGTATTGGTGTTTGCTCTTACATAAGCAACTTTTGGGCACTCCTTCTTTAAATATTTATCCAATCCAACTTCAACCCGCTGATTTAAGAACTTAAACCTTTGAGGTATCATAATAATATAGCCTTTTTCTCAATAACATAGAATAAAGGATTGTTCACATAAAATCCGGCCGCACAACAGAAACTTTTTTAAAACCTGGTGGCAATAATTATGTGTTTTTCAGTGATTTGTTTTTAAACATAGCTACTATTATTCTGTCAAAAAATTGTCAGTCGAAATATATTTCTACGCAATGTTTAGCAATGAAAAATTAAATTACAATTTTCCCCGCAGAAATATTTACTGGCTCATATTAAACGCCAATACTCTTCAGTAGAGTTTTAGATCGATTTAGCTCATTGTCATTATTCATTTTCGGAGAAATTGTGATTTTTATTTATTGAAAGTAAATTCTAATGGTCAATGATGGTATACTAGAGAATTTCATTTTAACTTCTTTGACTATATTGTGGCAGATCTGAGAGTCCTCTTTTAAAAAATACAGACACTCAATTTTATTGTTAAGAACTTTACATTTTCTCAAAGTCTTTGCAAGAAATTAAGCACCCTCAGAAATTAAGAACAATAAACATGCAGCTGTTATTAAAACTTACAGTTTATATTTGAATTTTTTTTTACTTATTATTTGTAAAACTATTTTCAAAGCTCATTAAAATCTTCATCATATTTAAGTGTTGATCAAAAACACTTTTTGTAAAACATCACTTAATGAGATGGGAGTATATTAAGTTTGTCATTCAGTGTGTAATACAAGGTGGCGCAAAAGTAATCGTCGCAAAATTTATAGCATTTGCTGATAGGATTACTTTTGCGCCACCTTGTACATCGAAATATTGGTAGTAGAACCAAAATGTCTATATATTCTGGGTCCTTATAATATTTTAATATTCTAATGGGCGAATTCTCAGTCATTAGTTAACCATTGGTAAACTAATATACTAACTGTTCTTTAACTAATACTTGTTATTCTTATGGCAAACTAAGCATTGCGAATAAAGAATCATTAGTTAAGCCTTTGTCATTAGCTAACTAAAGACTGTGAATTCGGCCATAAGACGATCTAGCCATACATGGCCATGTCCGTCCGTCTATTGAAGGCACGATACAGCCTCGAAAGAAGGACGTAGATCAATGCAATTTTTACCAAACATTTTTAATATTGAAAATTAGCAATTTTCTTCAAATATAAGGCAGATAATATCATGAAATTTTGCACATTTTATTTTTATTATAGAACCACAAGTTCTATTGAAAATAGTACGAATCGCTGCACGACTTATCATAGCCCCATACAAAAGTCTTGCCGGAATATTGTACATGAATGTCTATAGAAAATAGAAAATTCAATAAAAACAAGTAAGAAAGTATAAGACCCTTTAAATCTCTTATAAAATAGCTAACAAGTCGAAATTCAACAAAAATCATTCACAAACTTATACATATAAATCGTCGTACAAAATTTCCATGCCGAACGGGTCATAATAGGTTAAAGCTCTCTTATGAGGACTATCGCCGAAAAACTCCTTAGCCTACATAAACATCCATATCGA
The DNA here is from genome assembly GCA_916048285.2 of Bellardia pandia. Classification (NCBI taxonomy): domain Eukaryota; kingdom Metazoa; phylum Arthropoda; class Insecta; order Diptera; family Calliphoridae; genus Bellardia; species Bellardia pandia. Next base: position 90,143,449 of record OU696531.1, on the reverse strand, counting down.
ACCGAAATTTTACACAAAATAGTTATAAGTCTCGTATGTAAAAATAAATCGTATAAAAAATTGGCTTTTGTGAAAATTAGTCCATAATTGACTATAACCTCCCACACAAAGTCCACTTGCGAGAAGAACCACCGAATATACAGATGAGACACTTTTGACGTTTCGAAAAGCCATAATCAGTTTCCTAGTGCTTTTTGGTATCTAATTTTTTGTGTATCAAAGTAATCTTTACAAAGGGCAGTTCTTAGAGAAGAAGATAAATGTGATTATCTTCGGTGTCCTAATACCTAAGCATACTCTTTGGAATAACTGGAATATTCTTAAAGTTTTTGTAAATACTGTCACTGAGATGAAATTTAAATATGTAGAATGAACTTCAAATTAATATAAATTACGGTACAATATTTTGTAACGATAATAGTTGATAGGACTCATGTAAGGGATCCGCAAAATAAAATAACCAGTATAAATATCGTTACCGATACAATATGTAACAAAAATTAGTTTCCAGTATTCATGGATCACACTACTGGTATTTGATGGTGGGTATATACGATTCGTCATAGCCGAATATAAACTCTTTATTTGTTTTCATTCTTAGTCGTTGTTGTACATTTCATTAACATGAATGAATATTTTTGGGCGATTTTATCCCTTTTAAAAGGAAACTGTCTGGAAAGTTTTTTTATTATGTTTTGTAACTGGCAATGTTTGTTACATGTTGTCTAGTTGAAAATCGCATTTCATTATGGATGAACATTTTCATTTCAATTCGGTTTGTCTGCGCGAGCTTAGTTTGGGACTTTAAAAGTGTTCATCAAACATTGGCCTTTAGTTGGGTATCAAAGTGTAACAAAACATTTTATTAAACACAGTTAAACACTCTACGTTCTTATGGTTTCTATAAACCAAAACATTAAATTTAAGCATTAGGTATAGTAGTTGTGTGTAGTTTACTGTACGGATTCATATTATAAGCCATAAATTATACAGTAATTATTAGCTGCATAAAACCCCTAAAACTAGGCTAATTACTTTGTAATTTATTAAGAGACACTAGTAATTAAATGAGGCTGTCACAGATTGCAAAATTGTTGACGATTTTAAATTACGATGGCAGTTAAATAGTTAGTTATTTTTAGTCAAACAACAAAGCTTTTAAAAATGCTGTTTTAAATGGCTTAAGAAATTTATTAACTTAATTGTTATTTATTTTCACATACATCTTATACGGTTCATTCGTTTTTTGTAACATTTTGATTGAAATGTTATATTAATCCCTTTCAAAAAAAAACGATTTAATCAATTCCTTTAGTGCCCAAAAAGCTTGCTGTTGAAAAATAAAAATAAAAATTGCTTGAATCACCTTGTAACAACTGTATTTACAAGCCATTTACGTTTTACCTTGTATTGTAATACAATAATCCAAATAAACTATTGTGTTAACAATTACAAAAACGTCACCTATGCTTGTTGAGACCCCCACAGCTATTGCTGCAAATAATAACCTCAATGTAACATGATCAACATACAACAGTTCAATGTAGCATACATTAAGGCAGTACATACTAACAAATAAGAAAGCAGGTGAGAAGGGGTAAATATTAATATGAATATACATATATCTTATATAGCAGCTTACGTTGATAAATTTTAGCAGAAATTTATTTGTGTAATTTTGGTTGAATATTTTTATAATAAAACTTCACTTCTTTAAACAACAATGTACCTTATTATTGTCACATATTTATATCTACCATATGTTTGTAAAGTCAAACACCATCAATTGTTAGTTCACATACATTCATCCATAAATATATCCGCTTACATACAGCCAAATGCATATACATATATAAATTCCTGACAAGGGGTTAGAAATCAATTAAGTTTGTATTTGTAGTGTGTAGTTGACAAGTGACACAATCATACTCATGTTAGGAGTACATTGAACATGGTACATGGAAATTTGCTTGCAGTTTATACCCTACACTATTTTGGCTAAGGCATCTTGGTAACATTAAGTTTGTGTTAATGATTGTAACATGCCAAAAAAGGACATATAGGTATTAGATGATTTTTTACCGGTGATAGAAATACATTTGAAAATAATCGGAATTTGGAAATTTGTTAATAATTTGTAAAATTATAAATTCTTTATCTATTTTTATATCTGATAAACTTTACAGTTTTTCTTGCTTAAAATTAGTGAAAATTTAAATTATTAAATCCAGTAATGTAAATGTTCAGTATATTCAAGAATACTGAGACTACTGACAGCTGTTTTAAGGGCTTCGAAAATCTATGAGCTTCAAAAGCATAATTTAACTAGCATGATACATATGGTGAATTTCACGTCAAGTGACCCAATTTTAAAAATCGATGTCTTCCGATTTGAATGAAATTTGCACCAAGGTTAGTACTATTGGATAGTAGGCCAGAGACAAATTTTCAGCTCTATGAGTCAAGAACTGCTGGAGTTAGTTGGATATTTTGGTCCATTTTTGAGGAAAAATAAAAAAAACTCCATTTTGAAAAAAAGAAAATAAAAAATGGGGGAAAATGATACATGCGCAAAATATTGAAAAATCCTATTCTTGAGTTAAAAAATAATTTTTTGATAGATATCCCACTCGCATCCCATTAAGTGGTTATAAAGGCCTTAAAGTAAATTGTATAAGCTTTCTTTTGAGAAAAAAAGGGGCCCAAATTGAAAAAAATTAAAAAAAAAATAATTAAAAAAAAATTAAATTTTTTTTTTTTAAATTAAAAAAAAATATTTTTGGAATTATTGAAGAAATGGCTATCTAAAGTCCTTTGGACAATTTTTGCTAGGACCAATAGGTGAAAAGTTATACTCATTTAAAAAACCCCTGTATGACCAAAATGGACCAAACTGTCCAACTTTGACCCCCTCTAACTCCGGCACTTCCAGACTGATAGTGCTGAAAATTTGTGTCTGGCCTACTATTCAATAACTACTAACCTTGGTGCAAATTTCACCCAAATCGAAATACATCGATTTTTAAAATTGGGTCACTTGACGTGAAAGTCACCATATAGATATAATGCTTACTTCTCTGTACCTAAAGTCCTGTTAAGACGAAATAAAACCAATGAAACTAGTAACAAAATATTTCTGAACACTTATGAACAATGCGACTCTAAATTACGAGAATTCTAGATATTTTCTACAGATATTAAAATTTCGTACAGCATACGTGTGAGTACTTGGTCGACCGACGAATTGTATAGACGGTTTGTCTAAAACAATTGAGTACAGGAAAGCCATACATACATATTTGCTGTAGCTAAATATTTTGACAATCAAAAGATCCTACTGCATTCATTTTGTTTGTTATTAAAGGTGGATTAACCCATTGGTTCCGAACAAAGTTCTCTTTTTAAGAGAGAGAAAATATTTTTTACGAACAACTGTAAAGGCTTCATTTGTCTTTACTTTCTGTTTCTGTTCTGTTCCGTGTCGTTCTGTTGTTAAATTTTTGTGGTTAGTTTTTCCGTATAAACGTATCAGCTGTTTTAGGTAAACATACAACACATACCGCGAAAATAAATCAAAAAATACAAATCAAAGTTTTTTTATTGTGCAATATGTCATTACATTCAACTGAAGTAATGAGTTTTTCGCCATCCATCGTTTATTACACCCGGGATACCAAATTTTTCAAGAAATTCAATCTTTCTCTTCATCTCGTCTTCAGCCGTAAGATTAAACTTTATCCAGGCTGGACAAAGCGATTGTGCCATAGCTGATAAACAATCATTAATGACGTCACTAACCTTGGACTGTGAAAGAGATGTTATAAGCTCATTTCCAATTTCCATCTAATACCCTCCCGTTGCCAAACCTCATATTGTTGTTGCAAGTTTTGCTTCTTTTGAAATAGCTGTCACACGATGAGATTCCTTTAGAAAGGGACCTATATCACGTAATATATGTATATAAAAACGTGTTCTTGTTCATTGGAAAGATGATCTGAAAACATTAAAAAGTACGTTAACATGATGTTGATAGTAGAACGCAATTGGGTTTTTCATTCAGATATGCCTAGGACGCTTGAAGAATCTTCATCATCCGAAAAAGAAGTCATATTCAAAAGTAAAAACATTTTTTTATACCCCTGAGTATCTTTGTATTTATAGTTATTTGCTTTAAAAGCTTTTTCTTCACAATTTCAAATATTTTCTCGATAAATAACTAAACAAAATTATTGTACAGCTGATAGGTGTTGTAGTATTGTCAATGCAAAATAAGTGTAGCTTTATGTAAGTTTTTATTTTAAATTTCAGTGTCAACATTTACAATGGCAACATTAACCATGCAATGATTTGACAGTATTGTAACAATCAGTGTTGCCAGAAAATGAATTTCAAAATATGCTAAAACTTGAAAAACTAAGTGCTAAAATGTTCTACAGAAGAAAAAATAAGTGCTAAATTTTTTCATATATTAATTCAAAAATTTCCGTGTTCATTTACTTAAGCTATCTATAGACGATCATCAGATATTACAACTTTGTCCGAAAAATGTTCAGAAAATGTCTAACAACCGTGTGAACTTAAAATTTTTGTTTTCCAACGTTGTAAGCAAAAGCATTTTCAGTACATTGGAAGACAAAAATATTGTCAGACATCCAACAATCGTGTAAACACACAATTTTGTTATTGTCATTGTTTTAAGACAATTGTCAAACACTTTTCATTGTCATATGTGCAAAGTTTATGCACCTGCCATTGTCATATAAATTATTTCTAAATGCAACTCTGTATATACATAAATAAACAAACAAGTGTAATGCACACTATAACATTTTGGAAAAACAATTTCGTTTGACAGATAAATTCATTGTGTGCCAATGAAATTGTTAGTTTTCTTGCAGTCGTCTAAACTGGCAATTTACCTTTTGCTAACAATTTTTCAATGTCAGTACATTGCTAGCACATTGCTAGATCTGACAACGTTGTAATATCTGACGGTCGTCTATACATAGCTTTACCACACCGAAAGAAATTTAGTTGAAATATTAATAAAAATTTTCGAGAAAAAAATTGTTTTTTATCAAACAAATTATGCTAAAAAGAATTTAGCATAATTTTAAAATGCATTTTGGAAAAACAAAATGCTAAATCTAGCACTGAAAGTGCTAAAATGGTAACACTGGTAACAATGTAATATTTCTGCGTTCGCTAAACGCAATGACGTAGTGATTTACAAAATTGCATATTTTTGGCGTTCACAAAAGCGTAGATTTTGCGTTGAACGCTGTTGCTTTACAAAAATAGTGCCTTAGTTTCTTTAGCTAGTGTTATCAAAATAATACAACAGTTATGCAACCGTATTAAATGTGAACAGTGTATTGTTCGAATATCTGTAGTTCTAAGTTGTCAAATATTTATTAATTAAATTTTAAATTCAGCTAGAAAAGTTAATAACAACTACATTAAAGTGAGCTAAAATCTAAATTTGATTATCTTAAAGTAATTTTGGGTCGACTTTGCCATCCTTTTTTTTTTTTTTTTTTTTGCTAAAACATTGTGATTTTCTTTTCTGTGTGTTTTCTGTGAAAGGTAGAAAACGACTACAAATATATTTGTATAAAATATTATTTGAAAAAGAAAATACAAAACAAAATAAAACAAAATATTTAGAAAACATTTCAATCAAAGCAAAATATTACAACGTGTTTAACTGAGCATTAGAAAAATAAAGTTTTGGACAGGTTTGATTTTTTGTTAAAAACATTTGTTAACAAACATGGTAGCGTTTTGATTATTTAGGTATGTTCAAAGGAGAATTGAAACAGCAGGATAATAAAATGTTTTAATGCTGAACATTTGTTATATACAGTTTTCTAGAGTACTTAAATACATTAGGGATTTTAAATGACTTCAGCTAATGCTTTAATAAAAAATTCTTTTATTAGTAACAATTTAGAATAAATGGCTCTTCTAAACTTTTCTAAAAAAAATCACGTCCTTTGTGTTATTTAATGAACGCCATGCAATTGAGCAACTGTTTCAGCTTATAATTATATTTAAATTCAATATACTTGGCAATCAAACACTATAAATAAAACACTTCTATGATAAATATCAATATAAATAATATTTCATATGTAATTTTTAACATTCTTACTAAAGAGAACTCATTACAAGTAGGTACTCGTATCAAGAGTACTTTCCATAATATGTTTTCATATAATTTTGCATAAATGTTACACAATTACAACACCGTTTCCCAACTAACATAAAGAGATATACACACATTTATCCACAAACAGACACACGCCTAAAGTCTGATGTCGACATTTGATAAATGAAGCAGTTGCACAACTTTGGCAAAGGGTGCGATATCACTAACGCTAAAATATGTTTTCAAATAACTGTCAGTATGTCTGGAGTACACTCATCAATAAAATATGCATAAAAGATGATGATGATGATGAACAGGACGAGTATAATAATGATGTTTATGATATTGATGTTTCTCATAAATAATCAATAGCACTTTATTTCCGCCCTTAAAACATTTTGCTAATCATTTAAATGGAATTTGATCTGCAGCAACAGACACTTGTACATATATAGAAGTTTAAACGAATTTTTGAACGGAAGTTCAAAGTGTTACTTCCGTTTTACTCTGGCAACGCTGTACATTCATTGACATGAATGTATGTCAATTAATAAAGTATTCAGTTATTTGTTTATAAATGTATGTTAAATGTCAATAGATTACAACAAATTGAAATCAAAATAAATGGTTAAAATATTTTTATTTATTTTTTAACATTCCTCTTTGTTAAATGCATAAAATTTAATGAGTTTTTTTTTCGTTGCAGTTGTGTGCAAACGTTTACATTATTTTTAATTAAATATTAAGGATTGTCATAGTTTAAGGCTAAACTGGCAATTTTTACATTTTTAACAAAACCATTAACACTTTCAGCTTACATAAGGCTTTAAATATTTTTCAGTTCAAACTTTATTTTTTTAAGATTTCTGTTTTGTAAACTGTGATTTCTTCAAATTGTGTGATTAATTTAATTTAATTTAATTGTTTTTAAAAAAGACACAAAAAATAACTAATATAAAGCAATAATAAATTCTTGCTTATCAATGACCAGTTTATATTTTTATTTTTTATTTCTGTTTGATCTACTTTAACACTTCAGTGCCCTGCAGTCTTTGTTGGCGCATATAAGTAATGTTACAGCAATTGTAACTTTGTCTTGATTGTTTTTAAATAATTTGACTTTGCAACTTCCGGTTCTTTTTGTATCATTTCTAAAATCACAAAGAATTTTATTTGAATTCACTCTCGCTGAAGCTACAGTACAGACGGTGGTCAGATCTTGCAATATTGTAAGAAAAATGATCAGAAAATGTCAACTTACAATTTTTGTCTGCTACTATTGTAAGAAAAAAATATTGTCCGATGTCTAACAATGGCGTGAACACATTTTTTTGCCATTGTAAGATAATTGTCAAACACTTTAATGCTTCTACTAATATAAACATTGTCAGAGAAATTATTTTTATTTGCGAGAAAAAATATAGTTATGCATGTTTACCACAACTTCAATATTTTTAAATATTTTTTTTAAAATATTATGATCACTGTAATTATGTATATAATTTCGGCAACCATAATATGGTTAAGTTTACCAATATACCATATTATTATTATATCATATTATTTTGCTCTCTATCATAATAAAAGAGCAACAAATTATGATAAATAGATTCATCATAAACATAATTAGTTTTTCTCTCTGTGTGCATGCGTCATAGAGTGCAGCTATGAGCCATTTAATTTGAATTTTCTTATTCAAAAGGCGACAAAAAATTAAGGCTAAAACAAAAATTCTACCACAAAAAGATAAAATCCGTGTGGTCACATAAAAGTATTATCAAACAGATTCCATACAGTTAAATATAATCTTTCACCAAAACTTTGCGCCATTTATAACTTGTACATAGCTTGATACTACTTCATAACGTCGAAAATGTGACCCGAGAAAATGTTGAAAATGTTTTTGTTACCTTTAAAAACGGTGGTTTAGTTTCTTTAAATAAACCGGATTTCTCTTGCAAAATAAAAGCGTCAAGTAGTTGGAAGAAAATATAACGAGTCTTTATTAATTTCAATGTACACAAAAACAATATCAAAACAACACTCTTTCTCTTACTACACTTACGGTTTAAGAACACACTTCAATTGCAGTTTGAGAACGCTTGATGTTCACACAACAATGACATACAATAAACTCACTAATTTGAGTGACCCTATTAGTCTATTTATACACTAATCATAATTTCTAGACGTTTCGGAGCTAAGATACTAAAATGTTCATTACTGCAAGTCTAAAATGTTCGTGTTTAGAGTATTCTAGTTGTAAATACGTCATAAATAGTTATTGTTAACAGTCCACAATAAAGAATAAGTCAAAGAATGATTCCGGTAACTATCCCTTCGTATACTGAAAATAACAGACAGACAGGCAGACCGTGGAAATACTTCAGAGGCATCGGAGCTCTTTAGAACCTGTGTGTTGAACATTTTCTCGATATAAATACTTTTACAGATTTATGAAAGAATAAATTGAATTGAATTGAATTGAATTATGTGGGAGTTTTGAGTACTTATGGACTGACCATTATAAAATTAGTTGTCATCATTTCTGTATATACGAAACTTATTTCTGTTGAATTTTATTTGGATACTAAACTTTATAACAGTCTTAAAATTTTTGGAATTTTCATAAAAACACTTTTCATTTAAACTTCAATATTTTAAATATTTTATTATTTTGTTACTAAAAATTAATACATTTACATAAAACACTACATAGACTCTACAATAACTGCGATAATATTGAAATTTAAATGAAAAATGTTTTTATGAAAATTCCAAAAATTTTAAGACGCATGCGCGGGCTAAAGATATCACTTAATTGAAGTCTCAGACAGCAAAATATTACTATTAGAAATATTTCAATAAAATTTTAAAGACTTCTATTTGAACTAGTAACACAAAAAAATTTTGCTATTAGAAGACGATCTAAGACAAAACAAAATTTCATCCCACCCTAATGTATAGTTTGTCCTAAATATATTTAGCCTTATTTGAATTCAAAAACAAACAAAAAAATCAGGTGTTAATGAAATCCAATAGCTGTTGGAATAAGAACTATCACCAACAATCGTGGGTAGTGCAAATGCATGGCCAATTCCGGCAGCTATTACATTTCATAAACATTTGAATTATTTTTAGTATTTTACTCAATTTCTTTGTCTTCGATTTTTTAAATAATTTTTGTTTTTAATAAAAAATGTTTATACTTGTAAAACATTATTAACGGTGAAGTTTATTGTTACTTAAATAAAAGTTATATTTTAAGTTTAGCCTTCATTTTTATATGTATTTGTTAATAAATAAATGAAATTTGAATTGAAATATTCTAGCCTTTGTTTAGCTTATTTTTGAATTTTTTCACTTCTGATCCTAGCAACACTGATGCAGACAGCCAGTCAGCCGGACAGACGGAAATTGTTAAATCGATTCAGGAAGTGGACCAATATTTATGAGCGTTACAAACATCATCGCAAACCTAGGGTATTATGGTGATGTAGGGTATAAATACCCTATACTTGTAATTCCTAATTTTCGAAAATAATTATTTTCGATTTTGTATTGTAAATTATTTTGTTTAGCATTAAACCGAAACTAAAAGGCAAAAGATATTTTTAACATTTCTTTAGTAGTTTTATTTATAAATCATAAACATGTACCCATTTTTCCTCCCCACAGTGTATAAACTGAGATATAAGACGTACAATGTTGACCTTCTTAGATAACGAATGCGTTGATGAATATGACTCCAGATCTAAAGTAGATCGTACGATCGTAAGGAATCGGCTTTAAAATAGGCGAATCACTTAAACTTTACGTTGTTTTAGTATTGCAAATTTGATCACTATATAAAAACAAAAGGTGGTGTGTTCTTTCACAGTGTTTACGTTATAGACTCTGAATCCTATAGTAAAAATCACTCACTTTTTACAGGATGATCAACATGCAGTATTGGATTGTAGGTTTAGTTTCAAATTAAATTTCATGTTGAAAAAATAAAAATACTATAGTTTCAGAAGGTATAAAAATAAGATCTGTAAATCTTTTCACAATTCCATATTTTTCAGCATTTTTGCTGCAAGGCTTAAAAATTTCGCTTTAACCAATTGTTAACAATTTTACAAGGTTTTATTATTGTTTATATGCATTTCCATTTAAATATAAATTAATTAACCAAAAACCACATTTAATTTAATTGATTTTTACAATTCTTTTTGTGTAGTTTTTTTACGATATGATGTTGATTTTTTTATATTGCTGTGTTAATGAGTTCTGCACGTACGTGCTAGTAAACATGATACTACGAGTATTGCCAGTATTTTAAAAAAAAATTTTATAAAGACATTTTTGCACATTTAAAATTTAATTAATTAATAAACAGCTTGTACAATATTAATTATTAAAAAATATGACATAATAAATTTAGTAAGGGGCGAAAGTTAAAAGGGGATTTTGTTTAATAAATTGCCTGTTTTGCGTTTTTGTCTTTAAATTCTTTGATTTTCTTTTATATCATTCAATTAAATTATAAATTGTTTGTAATAGAACACTATAGGCTCTTTAGCAACTTTTCTTATCTTATTTTAAAAATTTCTTTAGATTTTTGCCTTTTTAGAAATATTAACTTTTACTTCAATTCTAAATATTGACTCAAATGTCGATAAGAAGTTGCCTGCCACATTAATATTAAATGTCTATGCTGCATTTATAATATGGCTGCCTTTACCCGCAATTCTATAGAAAAAGACAGCAAGTATTTTGAAATTGTTTTAACGGATTTTCTGCTCTTTAATACTTTATACAAATTTACAATCTTTTAATGCCATCAAATACCACAAGTTACTTAAACACTTTAAACAAAACTAGAAGAAAACACACATTTTTCTTTTCATTATCCTTACACTAACACTGTTGGTGAATGAAGGCTTTCATTCATAGAATGTAACACTTAAATATAGTTTGTAAGGGCTTTTAATTCTATGCAGTTGAAGCTGAAATATTTGTAAGTATGTGCAAATCACTCTTGTGTTTAAAATACATTATGGAAATTAATGAAATTAAAGTGAAAATTTTATTATTATCTTAAGTAGTTTAGTATTAAAAATAAGTTAAATCGTTTCAGTGGAAGAAAAGTTATGATCGATACTGCCAGACCAGCTTTAAATAATTTAATGGCCAAGATCAATTTTTACAAGCAAAGCAACATTAAGATTAGCTTGTTTTTGCAATTAGTTTAATATGTAAGCAAGTATATTGTTGTAATGTTTATAAAGTCTAAATGCCACACAAATATACATGTATGTAAATGGGCATCAATGATAAGTAGGACATTTCATAACCGGCAACGCTCAAACATCCCGACTGACTGATATTTAGAATTGAATGTGTTTACTTTTTAATCGCAAATAAAAACGGAGAGAAGACCCTGCTACCGTTATACAAAGTATGACTTATAGTTGACGTATCGGACTTAATCGTAAGTCTTCAAGCATAAGTCTTTATTCAGTTGAACTTTAGCTTCAACCGTAGAGGTTTATGTAGTTCAATTTCAGCTTCAATCATAGGTCTTTTTGAGCTTATATTTTACCTTCAATCGCAGGTCTTTAATAAATTTAATTTCAGTTTCAATCGGAGGTTTTTCTAATGTCCGATTTTAGCTTTAATCGTAGGTATTTATTTAGTTAATTTTGGGTCCATTTGTAGGTCTTTATAAAGATCAAATTTAGCTTCAATCGTTGATCGTTATGTATTTAAATTTTAGCTTTAATCGTAGGTCTTTATGAGCTTGAATTTTAGCTTCAATCGCAAGTATTTAAAAGTATGAATCGCAGGTGTCTCAAAAGTTTCATTTCAGTTTCAATCGGAGGTCTTTCTAATGTCCGATTTTAGATTCAATCGTAGGTCTTTATGTAGTTTAATTTTGGCTTTAATTGTTGATCCTCATAAAGTAAAATTTTAGCTTCAATCGCAGAGTTTGAGATCATTTTAGCTTTAATCGCAGATCGTTAAGAAATTTCCTTTTTGCTTCAATCATTGGTCTTTCTAATAAGAAATTTTAGCTTCAATCTCAGGTCTTTATGTAGTTTAATTTTGGCTTTTATAGTTAAAGTTCAATTTTAGCTTCAATCGTAGGTGTTTAAGAGGTTTAATTTCAGTTTCAGTCATAGGCTATTATAAGCTTATATATTTGCTTCAATCGCATATCTTAAAGTTGCATTTAAAATTTTTTCTGGAATGAAATTAAATCTTAGTAGCCTGCTATGCAGCAGTCTCCTGAAACCTTTAGTTATCCTACTATTCGTTGCCTACCAAAAAACTACATTTCATACTTATTTCGTTGTTTAAGTTTCTACTTGATAAGTCAACATGAGTTCAATCAATGCTTTTAAAAACGTATAAAACTTGTTGGAATTTTTTAAACGAAAACAAAATCTAAGGGGAAATAAAACCAACCAAATCATAAGATCTCGTACATAGAAATACAAGCCAGCCAGCTAGTAAGTATGTATGTATGTATTACTTGACTTTGAAGTGTATTGGGAAATAAAAATTGCATTTTTTGGCTCCAAAAATGTATAGCTAGTCAGACTAAAATAGAACAAGTAGTTGTTGTAACACTAAGTAAAGTAAGCAAGTAAAATATTTACAGAAATACTACTAGATATTTGTACAAACACACTCTCCCATAGTTACTTTTGCCAGCACTTGCAACATTAAATAGAAATAAAACAATCTTCTAGTACTCCTATTATGCTTTGTGTTGAGAGCTGAGTTGTTTGTATTTAAAACCGATTTACTAGCATTTAAGCCAGGCACTTTTTAATATGTTTTAAGCAAATAGTATTTACTTAGAATGCTATTTTTTTTTGTTGTGTTCTAAATAATGTTTAGTTTTACTCCTAAATATTATATTTATTTAAGAGTTTACAAATATTATTTTTGTTTTTTTTTTCTTTACATAGTCATGTCTCGTTACTTTAGTTTTTTTTTTGTGTAGCTTTTTAAGTAAAGAAATATTATAACATTATAATAATATACTTAACAATTCCAATATAATATTAATAAGCAAAACATTATTGTCTATGAAACATAAAGTTCTTTAAGTAGCTATACGACACTTTTCCACCCACTGAGAATTACACAAAAAATACTTGTTTCAACTTCCTTTTCCTTACACACTCAAGAGCATTCCCACACACACATTCAAAGTGGGATTTTGTTAAACAAATTTGCTTTCTTTATAAATTACAATAGTATTTAACCCAAACATCAGTATCGTTAAAAATAATTCTTTGTGGAATAGAAGTTATTTTCATATACGAGGGCAGCTCGGAAACTTGTTAGCCTGGCACAGAACGAGAATATAATCTCCTGAAACTTCAATACATTTAGTCCAACGCTTAATTAAAATAGTTTTTCTCAAGGCCTTTAAAATAGTGGTTTACAACTGCAATTGCATCTGCATTTGAGGTTAAACGCTTGCTAGCTAGGAATTTTTTTTTAGATTTGGGAACAGGTAAAAGTCACGGGGAGATAAATCAGGAGAATAAGGTGGGTGTTCAAGCAACTCGTACTTTAATTCGTTGATTTTAGCCATTGTTAAAACACTCTTCTGCGCTGGTTCGTTGTCTTGGTGAAAAATTATTTTTTTGTGTTGTAAGCCAGGACATTTTTCTTGATTTTTACATTTAATTGATCTTAATTTATTTTTTTACCCTTTTGCAGATCGTTAATCAATAAAATACCTTTGAAGTCCCAATAAACCGTTGCCATAACCTTACAAGCCGATTGAATTGTGTTTGCCTTCTTTGGGGCACTTCCTCTAGCTTCAGTTCATTGCTTCGATTGTTATTTTGGCTTCGGAGTATAGTGGTGGATCCATGTCTCATCCACAGTTATGAAACGACGCTTAATATCAATTTTATTTTTCTTAAAACGATCCAAACAAGTTTGATAAATTTTCATTCTTATGCATTTTTGGTCGACTGTTAACAAATGCGGCAGCCATCTTGCAGAAAGCTTTTTCTTCTGTAGTTCCTGATGCAAAATTAAATGGACTCGGTCATTTGAGATTAGGTATTTCACGCACTTTTTTATCGATCATTTATTACCATATCATGTAATTTGGCTACAATTTCTGTTGTTGTTCCTGTTTCTGAACATCCACTACGTGGTTCATCCTCAATGCTTGTACGACCGCTTTTAAATTCAGCAACTCATTTTTTACTGTTTCGTATGAAGGAGCACTTTCACCTAACACATTCACCATATCATTATGAATTTCTTGTCCCGATAAACCTTTTTTTATTTAAATATTTAATGACACCACGAATTTCTAATTTTTCCATTGTAAAAAAATCGCGAATGGGTCTTTTTGGAACACCTGTTTTTATATGAAAGAATTGGCCAAATTTAACATATGTTTATATCGCAGAGGTTTTCAAAACACTTAACTTTTTTCTGTTTATACGGCGCTTTCTGTTCTAGGCTAAGAACTTTGCGAATCGCCCTTGTAGGTAGTTCGAATTTAGTTTTAATCGCAACTCTTTATGTAATTATTTTAGCTTCAATTGTAGGTTCTCACTAAGTTCAATTTTAGGTCTTTATAAAGTTAAATTATGACTTCAATCGTGGATATTTGTAGGTAAAAATAAACAAAATATTGAGGATAGCCATTAAAATCAGCAAACTATGTAATTAAATTAATTCAAACCCCTGGGGTAAACCATACCAGACAGTTAGGAAACAATTGGACATGGTAAAAAGAACGTGGTATAAAAGAACCTGAGTGGGCTATAAAATAGTTAACACTTTGTTCCCACTTGTTAAGGATGAGAATCGTAAAGAAACACCACAACAAACAAACGGATTTTAGCCTCTGATGAAAAGAGCAGCTCAGTAACTAAAACTCGGCCAATGTCCTGGCCCTGGTGATATATTAAATACGGTATTAAAGTTAATGAGCGAATAGTGGCCTGAATTGCTAATACATACGTTTAATATACGAGTATGTTTAGTAAAAGGAAAATTTCCAGGAAGTGGAAAAATATAAACTTGACCTAAAAGAACCGAGTTCATATAGAGCGCTGTGTATGCTGGACTCACTTGGTAAACTTTTTGAGATGTTAATACAGGCTTAATAGATGTATCGGTGAATACGGTGGAATTTCGTTAAACCAGTATGGTTTCCGCGCAATGGGAGATCCATAACAGCACAAAAATTTTGTGCGGTAATAACGTTAGATATAAACATTTAACACAGCTTAATGGAGAGTCATATAGGAAGCACTTAAACACAAAGGTGTACAAGACTAAATGCACACAATAAACGCAGACTACTTCTGGATAACAGAATTCTATTGTATGACACTGAAGATGGACTGAAAGCATACTAGCTGGGGTTCCACAATGATCCGTGCTGGGACCATTTTTATGGAACGTTATGTACGATGGACTTTTAAACATGAAACTCCAAGATGGCGCCAAACCACTAGCATATGCAGACGATATTGCGTTAGTCGTATGGCAGTTCACAGCTGAACTGATAGAAATTGTTACAAACGACAGTTTAAGTAGATGTAATATATAGCTGGAAAAAGCTTCAGTACAATTAGCAGCGGCCAGTACAGAAGCTACACTTGAAACATCCAGAAGGGATTTTGCCACATCGAGCATTAGGCTGCAGGGAAACGACATAACGTGGAAACGTAATCTACGTTACCTGGGATTACAACTTGATGACAAGTTAGGATTTGCAATACTAGAGCCACTAAAAACAGCAGTATCGCTGGCCAAAATAATGCCCAATCATGGAGGTCCAAAACCATATATAAGAAAACTTTTAAACAGTGTTGTCCATTCACAAATTTTATATGCAGCACCAACATTTTCCACAGCAATGGACAAAAAATGTAGAGTTCGGGAATTACAAAAACCTCAACGAATTACTGCACTAAGAATTATTTCGGCACATCGCGCTGTAGTGCTTGCTGGACTATCATCTATAGATCTGCATATAATAGAGGTGGAAGTAGCATACAAGAAGTTTAAAATAATTTTAGAGAGTACAATTAATCCAATAGAACGTAGAACACAGGATGATGACATAAAAAGGAACACTAGATGACGTATGATTAACAAGTGGCAGAAAATATGGACACATGAGACAACTAGTAGATGCACCTATTAACTCATTTCGAACATTATATAATGGATCGAAAGATCACATGGAGACACTGGTTACTATATGATCAAATTTTTGACAAGCCATGGAAACTTCAACGAGTATTTGTACAGGTTTAATTTTAGAAACAGTGTCAACTGTGAGACATGCAGAGCAAGCGAGAAATAGCAAAGCAAACAATTTTTAAATACCCAAAGTAAAAAAATGCAAGGAGTGCATTAAATACCAATCTAGAACAATAACGGCTGAAAATATAGTTAAGACAATGCTAAAGTGAAAAGAAGAATGTAACCACTGTGAGATGTACATTAATACAGTTACTAAAGAAAGATGTTCGATAGTTCCGAACCTCGCAAGATAGGAGGACGTAACAGCGAAACCAAAATGAGGCAAAGAACAAAATGAACCACCCATCCTGATAAAATGTTGACACAGTCTAGGGTGGATTGAAGAAAACGTGGGGCCACTAGATGATAGCGTGCTACAATTACATCCACTAAAAACAAAAGTTCAATTAGAGGTCTTTCTGTTTTTAAATTTGAGCTCCAATTGTAGGTCTTTCTGCCTTTGAAAGACATTTCTGTCTACGTTTGACCTATCTTGTATTTACACTGATTAAATTTGCCCGAAAGCCATGTCATGTCAAGTTATAGTGTTACAGGTTTATTGGACTGGACTGTCTGAAAGTCTGGGCTGTTCTCAGAATTACCACGACCATACCGAGACCACAAGAGTTACAATAATTACACCAACCTGGCAACTCTATATTTACTATAAACAAAACTAAGAAAACTAAAATTTTTCTTCATCATTTTCTACAAATAAATGTACATCTCGTATATGTGTAAGTATTTTTCCTCAACAAAATACTTCTTAGCGACAAATTGTTTGGCAGATAATACACATGCATTCAAAATGCAATCTCTAGCTAAAAATACACATAGAAAACAGTTACCACGTAGAATTTCTTCATAACTTTTAGTTTTAGTGAAGAAACGTGTAAAGACAAAATGATAAAAGACAACAAGCCCAAAGTAGTGTAATAAGAGTCTTTCAACTGCTGATGTTAACGCTGTTGTAAAACTTAAGAAAAGAAAGCATTTATTTGTTAAATGCAATGCACTGCTATGTTATATACAGTGTTCGTTTATTCTTTCGTCATTCGTTGCAAGAGAATTATTTACAGCCATAGCTATTGTTTGTGTTACATTTTTTGTAGAAATCGTTGTTTTTGTTGCTGGAAAAATAGTATTTTTCTATTGTAAGAGTAAACTGTTATCATTCATACAATTCATTGTCATCGGTTGCATATTCTACAACAAGTTTGAATGTATATCTGTATATTAGGTTGGTCGCGTTACTTTGGTAGATTCTCTAAACTGAAATTGAAGTTTAGTGTCTTTGAGCAGACCATTTCTGAAAATGTTTGTCTTGGCGTCAGCTTTTTCAATATATAAAACTGTGCTACTTGAGTGTTTTTCATATGAAATCATATGAAATGTTGGTTGGTAGCACAACTTTGTTTTTAAAGCCACCCTAATATAGACGTCTATTGATATTGTGTTTCTCTGTTAATGTGTGTGTGTGTAAATTCTGGGGGAAAAAAACTATCAACTTTTATTTGCTTTGCAAAAAAAGCAAGTATTTTATGTTTACTTTTAGTATTTATTTTCGTTTTGTTGCTTGTCTTTTCTTTTTATATTATCTTATTTTTATTATTCTACTGAAATTTCTTTTATTTTACTTGTGTCTATTTATATTTGCTGCAAAGTATGCAACATATTTTATTTTCTCTTATTGAAATTAGCAGTTTAATTTACTTATACTCATGCATATGCTAGTGCATATTATTTTAATACACACATATACATACATATATGTTTGCTCAGTAGCTGTAAGATATCTATGGAGTTTTTCTATGACAATTTTTTATGACAGACATTTAGTTTGTCATGGTTCGTAATAAATTTGTCAATGTTTTAAGAGGAATAATAAAAAAATTAACAAAAAAATAGAAATATTTAACAGTTGAATTCATGGAAATTATTTAAAAACCTCAACAAGATTTGTAAATCTCACTAGAGAAAGTATAATGTGGCGTATACTTAATACTACTTGGCATTGTGTTAAATGTTGTTCTTACGTACAGTCTTAAATGAAATGTTAGTATGTATCAAATAGTTTTCTGTTCACCATGATGTATGAGTAATAAATAATTTATACAATATATTCTATATCAATCATAGGTACTGAATCTATGACTAAATGCAATTTTAAATAAACTTAAGCTATCAGTATAAAATAATTAAAATTACTTTAATTATTTAATCGATTTTAACCCATTAGTCATATAGATAGGACGGTAAGATTTTGATTTTGACATTTCTGGCATATAACCAACATGATCAAGAATTGTTCAGATGTAACAAAAAAAAAAAAAAAAAAAAAAAAAAAACGATTGAATACTTTTGAATTACAAACTGATTAATATTTAATTAATATTAATATTTAAGAAAAGTTAAAAGAATAAACTAAAATTAATTTCTTAATATAAAATTCCGTGTTTTCGTTTTTGTAGCAGAATATTTTGAACAAGCCGCACTGTCTATTTATTTTAGATCATTAATATTATTTGTTTTTATAAAGAAGTAAAGTACCGTTCCGCTTTAGATTTCCATTAGCGATAGTCCAATATTAAAAATTGGGCGATGCTGGGGGCAATCAGTAAATTTAATATATTTTTCTATTAACTGATAATTTAAAAGTCATAAATAAACTGACAGCATGCATTATTTTATATAAATATATTTAGTAATAATTCTAATATTTATTAATATTGAAATAAATAGTAATAATTGAATAACTGAAATTGAATTGTAACAAAATTGCTGCTCCTTGTTCCACAACTACCACTGTTTTTTTGTATTTCTCTGCAAAATAGAATGTTGATGCAAATAACTTTTTTAGATCAATTTTTACAATAACCATAACAAGGCAATTGTTGAATTTTGTTAAAACTGTGTCGTAAAAAATGCTTGATTTTTGTTTACGATAAAATAATTTATAAATATTTCTGAAATTTTTAGCTCTTTTGCGATCATTTAACTGACAATGTTTAGAAATTAATGCAAATTTTTTTTACTTTTGAAACCAAATGTTGTTTGTATTACTATCATTCGAATTAGGTAGATTTCATTCGGTTGTTATATCGTAATTAGTTGATAATGCGTTTGTGTTTTCAGCAGTCTTGTGTGATTATTAACAAAACCAACAAGGCAAAAATGTGCTCGAAAAATCAGAATCCGCTTGTTGATATTAAAAAATCCATTCAACCAACTCTCAATCCCAGGCATGTCATTAAGCTTCAGCTCTTGTACTAATTTAACTTTGTGAGCATTAATAAATATTATGATACGCACTACCGAAAATAAAACTCTGTGTCCTTATTAAATAATAAGACGATCTAGATATGTCCGCCCGTCTGTTTAAGTCACGATAGAGCTTCAAACAAATACGTTGATGCTGAGTATATAAAATTCGGCACATCCGAATATTAACTCTTCCTTTTTTAAATTGAAAACAAACCGCTGAAAGTCAAGTTAGTTTTATGTTTTACAATTTCTACAAACAAAATATACGCTTAAATTTTTCAAGTCTCATTACTGTGGTGGTTATTTTAATAGCCTAATATAAGCAGCTGAGTTTAGCACTTCTTTAAAGTACTCTATAAAAAATATTTAAGATTATTATAACTATTTAAGCGTGTGTAGGAATAAAGCTAAAAATTATTTTGTTAAGAAGCAATTACAAATATAAAACATAATATTCATATCCTTTAAGTTTTTACTGCTTTTTGCTGGAAATAAACTTTTAATGATTCTAATATTAATGATTCTAACAAATTGAACTTAAAATCCAAACCAAGGAACAAAACTAAAGAAACTCCTACATGTGTGTCCTTGTGAATAAATGAAATAGTTTTTTACTTTTATATACTAAAAACAGAGTCATAAAAAATAATTCATCAACATGCAGATTTCCCTACACAGCAATAAAACCTAAAAATACTTTTGTCTTGCCCCTTTTTTTAATTTGCAACATTTAACATTAATATGCAATACCCTACTAAAGGCATGTAGTAATTTTTTTATCTTTGAATTTGCTTGAAAAACTAAAATTTAAAGTTTGGTTCTTAAATTGCTTGTTATGGCCTGTATGATTATAGAAAGAGGAGTTGATATTACGAGTCTGTGTGTTGCAATCAACTTTCAGAAACTCTTAAATAATTTAGAGGCAGCAGCATGTATAAACCTAGTTCAGTTCCTAGTTGAAATCATGCTAATCGCAAATGATTGCGATATTGTATAATATTTAGACTATATACACGCAGAGAAAAACAAGCAAGAAAGTATAGGCGATCAAGGACGGACAGACGGACATCGTTAAACCGACTCAGGAAGTGATTCTGTGTCGATCGGTATACTTTGGAGTGGGTGTTGGACCAATATTAGTTGGCGTTATAAACATCTGCACAAATCCACTATAGCCTATCCACTCTTCTGGCGTAGGGTATAAATATCGTTGTGCATGTTTACCACAACTATTTTAACATTTCTTAAAATATTATGGTTACTGTAATTATTTATATGATTTCTACAACCATGATATGCTTAAGTTACCACTCACATGATTATAGCAGTCATGTATATGATTATAGCAATTATGTAATGTTTATGGTGATCAGTGGTATGATGAAAGATTATACCATATTATGTTGTTCTCTATCATAATCAAAGATCGACAAAATATGATAAATATGATTGCAACGAATATGTACATAGTTCCTACAATCGTATATATGATTGCAGTAATCAGCTGAATCATAACTTAACCATATTATGGTTACCGCAATCCTATATATATTTACAGTGACCAATAACGTTGTTGAAAAACTTGTAAAAATGTTGACACTGTTGTGGTACACATATACAACTATATTTTTTCTCGTTTTTTTTTCAAAAGTTTTAATTATTTACAACAATTTAGTATGTAATGCTTTGGTTCGGTAGCGCATTTTTCCATCTCCGCTGGCCAATTGAAATAGCTCTTTGTTCATTTTGCCCATATAGATAAAAATCAAATGGCAATAAAACACTAACCACACTAGGGCAAGAGAGAAGGAAAAAATACGTCTTTTAATGAGGTCATAAAAACTTTTCTCATAAAAAATTATTTTAATCAGTTAGAAGTAAACAACAGAAATAAAAATATTGCAAATGAACTAAGAAAAAATTTGGCTTGAAAAACTTAAAGTACTAAATGTAAAAGAGAGCAAAAATAAGCATTTAGACTAATACTTGCAAAATGTACAACAACAATATAAACATACAGCAATTGGGCCAGAAATTTTAATGAAAGAAATTAAACAGCAGTCAGAAACTTATACTTTCACACGCTACAGCAGAGCTTTTAAGGAAATAAAAATAATAATTTTAAATATAAATTACACTATGGCTTCTTAATTTCTAGAATCCTTTCCTTTCCCTAATCCTTGATAAGATTGTTCTTATCAGTAAAACAACACAGGAATACAAGAAAGTATTTCACAGATATCAAAATTTAGTACAATTTTGTGTACAACAATTGGCGGACACATATTTGGATTCAAACATTCTACCAAAACGTTTAACAAATATGCGCTATAAAATCAGCATTAACTGCTGTATTTTTATTTCACATCCCTACACATATCCCTTGCCACCAACTACTGTAGCGCAATTTAATTATAATGAGCTTTGCATTTCACTCAAACATCACAACAGCAGCAGCAGCAACTAAGCATCATCAACATTAACATCCATACAGCAATAAAATCTACGAGTATATTGTTTTTTTTGCAGTTCTTTTCGAGTGTTAAATAAATACGCAAAACTATTTTGATAATACAAATATGGAGTATGAATAAATAAACGAGTTGCAATATAAAATAAAACGCACAAAATAATAAAAAAAAATAAGAAAGCTATATAAAATTAAATTTTGATTGTTTTATATGAGTTTTGGATTGACGTTGAAGTTTTGCACAAAACGATATGAATATAGTTAAATATTGTCTTGCTTGAATACAAAGAGCAATAAATGTGCAAACACAAAACAACTTTAACAACGAAGATGTTTTAAAATAAATATTAGCGCAATTCACAATCTTGTGCAAATGGTATTGCATCATTGCAAATTACAAAAAGGTTTAGCATATTTTTGCTCTACACTAACAAAATCCACAGCAAGAGCAAAAATATGCTAAACCTTTTTGAAAATACAAAGATGCAATACCATTTGCACAAGATTGTGAATTGCACTATTGTTATATAATTTATAAAGTAAGAAAAATAGATATGAAACAAAGGCAATTTTTTAATTAAAGTTGTCAAACATATTAAAGTTTGAGAAATCAAATATACATATGGAAATACAATTGAAAAACTATGAAAAACTGCTTGAAAAAGAGAAAATTTTTTGAGTTGTAGGTTAAAATTTGAGTATTAAGTTGAGGTGAAGTAAATACTAAAAGAAATGAATAAATGGGAGGGACATTTTGTTTCATTTTATTATTCAACATATTATTTCCGTCTCCTTAACTCATGTAGGTTCTACTGTACCTTCAATAATCAGACAAACGAACATAGCTGGAAAGATGGCCTTAAAACTTTATTTGTTGTCGGTATAAGCCAATAAATAAAAACAGAAATCACACAGCTACCCTTTAGTCTTTATAGTCACCAGGTGAAGTCGCCAGATGAATTTCGGAAAAAAATCGTCAAAATCCCGAAAAAAAAGAAAAAATCGTCATTTCAAATTAGAAAAATTCGAGTTTATATAGGTTCCTTTAAAATACATATCAAAATACATAAATTTGAACTTTTTAAATAAGAAATCACAAAAAAAGTACGAAAATTGAATTGACGTGTGTCAAAAGAAAATTGAACAAAAACTGGTCAGCTAAAACTGAAGAGTATAAAACAGGACTTATTACGTTTTAAATAAAAATTTGAGTAAAATATCAGGTACTTATTTTCAAAGAATTTCGTATTTTTGTTGCATTAAAATTTATTTGGCTGCATATTCTTTCGACGTTATGTTAAAACAAGAGAAGTTTCGGTACAATTTCCCTGTTGAAATTCAGAAAATGTTTCTTCTAAAAATTTTAGTTCATGGAATTTAGCATTCAAAATTTGTTTTTATGTTTACAGATAAATACGTAATTTCTACTATCCTGACTCTATGTTATTTGGAATTATTATACTTAAACTTAACACTTGTCAATAATTAGGAGAACATTACTATCATTTAGTTTTGTTTCTGAAATATGTCATGTTCTTCTTAATATTTTTGATTAAATGAGAAAAATAGTTCTTGTCTCCAAAAAAGAGAGAACCTTAATAAAACAAATAAATGATAGAAAATTTTAATAATTCAGACAATCGTTACTTTCAATGAAAGAAAATCGTCAAATCGTCACTTTGTTATTTTTGAAACAAAAAATCGTCAAAATGACGATAAATCTGGCAGCTATGATAGTCACACATGGCAAATATTGACTCAAAAAAGTCGTAAACACTTGTTTTACCACAAATTTGTTTGACGTTACAAGAGTTTTGCAAGAACAAACATCATTAAATAAAATAAAACTATATATTTGTTGTGTCATGTCCTAAATAAACGAAGTTTTTTTTTAAATAAATAAACGAGTTAAAATACATTTTATTTAGTGGTTACGTCTTTTTCGGCAAATATTTTAAGGCTAAATTTTTTATTTTAATTATGTTTCTTTTATAATTTTACGTTTTTGTATCGTTAGGTGCACCCACCCATTTGTTCTGACCAAAATATTAGTTCGGAAAGTTAGACATCTCTCGTTTTGAGAGAGAGAGAATATATTTTTTGAGAGAGAGAGAATATATTTTTTACGAAAAACTCTCAGCTTGAATTGATTTAATTTTATATTTTTTCTGGACAAAAATGAACTGTTACATTTGTGGTGTTTGAGATATTAAATTATTAATTCCATTTATGCATTAAGGGTCCTCTTGATATCATTTAAAATTCTCGCAAACTGTGCATTTTTACGCCCTCGTAAATCAATTGTCAAAAATTACATGAAAAATTCTTTGGGAAATTTTCCCAACAATTTTGATTCGTAAACTTGCATTGTTCAATTGTGCATTTAAGTAAAGAGCTGATTTTTTTTAATTTTCTAAAAAGCTTGATAGCCTTCTTGGCGAAACGATAAATGAATTAAAAAAAAATATTAGCGATAATTAAAATTAAAGATAAAGATGAAATACTGAATGTGTTAAATACTTATTACAACAAAATTCAATTTACCACAGAATTTGAAGCAAATAAACAGATTGCCTATCTAGATACTAAGATACACAGGGACAATAACAGGATCACATTTGATTGGTATGCTAAGGAAACATCATCAGGAAGACTAATGAACTTCAATACTACACAACCTAAACACCAAATTATTAATGCGGGAAAAAATTATATTTCTAGAGTTTTAAATATTAGTGACCAACAATTTCATGACAAAAATATTAAAAATATAAAACATTTATTAATTAACAATACTTTTCCAATTTTGTGTAGAAAGCTTATGTAGACAGCAAAAAATAGAAAGGACAATAAACAAAAAGAAGGATACTGACAATATAAATCCCAGCTATAGAGTTGCAATATAACTGTGATATTAATTTTTAAGCTGTGGTTTTTAATTTATTTTTTTTTGTGTTAAATGTTCTTTGTTTTTTGTAAAATGTATCCATATTTAATTTAATGTGAAAATTACTGTTAAAGTTGTAAGTTTAAATCGAAAAAATATTTGGTGTATTTATGTTTTATTAATGTATTATAATTTTTAATTAAATAGACATAACCCTGATGAAGTCAACAAATAATTGACGAAACGTTGGAAAACATGTAAAGAAAAGTTTTTTATTTACATTAAATAATATAGGCCCAATTAGCTGACTTGATATAATTCAAACATAAAATATCTATTGGATTTGGCCCAAGAACTTAAAACCCAAAGCAAAATACGTAGTGGATGTACAAAAACAGCAAAAAACAACAGAAATTTCAACCAAAGAGCATAAATGATCGATAAAAAAGTGCGTGAAATTGCATGAAGTTTATAATCAAGAATTGACCCCAGGACAAATAAATTGAGAAACGTAGTCTTAAAATGAATCAAATGTTCATATTAGTCGGGAACATCGATACCTTATATTTCTTCATACAAACGGGACCACCCTAATATACATACATACATATTTTTTAATATTTTTTGTAGCCTATTTTGATAATCATCATATGAATTCTATATCGTAACTTCTACAAACAAAATTAGATGCATAAAATTAATCACTGACTTGTTTTTAATAATGGCACTTATACGAAATGAAATTTATTTAGATATATTAAGCATTTATTTATCTTTCTATGCAATTTGAAATAAATATATGGTGCTTGTTTGTTTATTAGGGTTACAACTTTCTAAAATGTTTACAAGCCTCAATATTTATTGCTAGCAAGAAAGGTTTAATTTTTAAATAAAATAAAAATTATGATTAATAGAAATTATTTGTAAAATAAAAATTTTAAATAAAATAATAGGAAATAATTTTTGGCATTAATTCTTCCAAAAACTTATAACCCTAATACATTAATATTTGTACAGCAACATTTATATTTGCTTATAGGAATAAGTGTTGAATAAATCTATTGAAATTTTAACTTTTACAATAAAATTTCAACTGCAATATAAACATTCGGCATAATTATTTATATTATTTTGGCAATTCAATGTGTGCTACCATAATGTTAGAAACAGTGATGCAAAAATCAAAAAATGGCCACACAATTTAACATAAATTTTCAAAAGGATATTAGAGAGAGAGAGAGAGAGAGAAACCCATTTTCTCTGCTGATATTTTATGAAATCAGGACAGCTCGTTTTAACAATAATGTCATATTGCTTTATATTTTACACACTTTTAAATCATAATATTTCAAAACCAGATAACATTGCCTTAAGGCCTTATGACACTACATTTTTAATGCATTGTTCAAGTTTTGGTGAACAGTACAAATATAATGTAATAGAAAAATTTATCAAGTGCAAAGAGTTCAGCAATATTAACATAAATGGCAAACTGTCAAACATTTTACTAAAATTATCGATAAAAAATGAAGTTATGTCAAAAAAAAAATGTAAAATTGTTCAACTTAAAATTGACATTTCAAGCTTGAAATATTAAAAGTGTTGCTGAATCAGCGGTTTATGGGCAAATTTGGCGATTAACCGTTTTGTTGTTCGTTTTGTTTTTATGTTTCTCATAAACAAAAAGTTGACAACATTTAATAAAAAAAAAACTAAAAGGCTTTTTTGTTTACATTTTTTATAGTTTGCTTTTTCTAACATTTTCTGTTTCGTTCTATCAATTCTATATCAATTCAATGAACAAAAAATGTAGTGTCATAAGGGCTTTAGATTTAAATTACAATTTTAAAATTTTATAAAAACATTTGCCAAAACTGCATTTATATTTCACCACAGTTCTCAAACAATTGTTTTTCACATAAATACTCCAAATATAACTCCCCATACAAGCGTTTCATGTTTTCCCCATCCGTTTCTGTTTTCTCATTTGCTAAAACTAAAATAAACAAAATTGTGTTGAAAACTCCATGAATTTATGCGACAACCACTAATTGCACAGTTATATTTACATAATTAGAGCGTTATCTATTTTTCACCCTCTGACAAAAACTGTAACAACTAAAACTAAATAAAAACTGCACTAACAACAAAATCAGCATTCTTTTCTATTACAATCTTTCGAATAATTATTGTTACACTCATACACAGAAATATTATCCATACATAAATTCAAATGGTAAATTATGAATTTATAAAACAATTCAAAAACCGTAATGAAACTAGTTTACAATCATACTTTCACACATACATACATACATACTCGTCCATGTATAAATACTTAATTGCATCATACATAATTTTACACACATTGTAATAATACAAATAGTGTTTTTAGTGTTGAGATCTTGCAAATATGCACAAATTCATATTTACATAAATAGACATTTAACAAGTTAGAGTGCAATATTCGGCTGTACCGAATCTTAAATACCCTCCACCTAAACGCAATAAGAAATACAAAACCTACACTGGTTTTATGACTATAATATAAATACACTCCGGTTCACTTATTTAAAGGTACTAAAATATTTATATTCAGCAGACTGTATCTTCTGCAGTTTTAAACCAATTGCAGAATTTTAAAATAGAAATGGAAGCTAGGCATCTTGAGATATAAAATTTCATAGTATTATCTATAATATGTTTAAAAATATTGCAGTAAAATGAATAAAAAATATCAAATTTTTATGGAGTTTGCCTCCTGCTGAATTTTGTATTAATTTCTCAATTTTATAGGCATTTATGTATAATTGAGCAATATTTCGGGATGATTTTTGTATGGGGGTTATGAGAAATCATGCACCTATTCTTACTATTTTCCTCACGCTTTCTTCTTTTATCATAAAAACAACGTATACAAAATTTCATGGGAATATCTGCAATATATATAAAAAACTGCCAGAAAATATTTAAAAGTATAATTTTTTATGGAGGTTGTCTTACATTTTGGTCCATAACTCTTCTTCTACTATATCGAGTTTGCTGATATTCAATTTTAAAGTGCTTAGGAGAACTATAAACGGTTCTTTGTAAACTTTTTTGATTTCGGTTGAGTCCTTTGGACGTGAGAGTGTTTTACACAGACACACGAACATGGCTCAATTGTCTTAGAATTTCGTAAGGACCAAGAATATTAATACTTTGTTGGTTCTCAGATGAGTACTTCTCAGTGTTACACACAGAATGACAAACTTGTACCTACCCACATTTACCACTTATGGTGGTAGAGGGTATAAAAATGTTAAATGGAAGTTTTTCAGTGCAGAAAAGCCACAATCACAATATATAATTTGGTACGAAATAATTTGAAGGTAACAACAAGGCTCACATAAACTCCAGTGCCATAAATGTTTTAATGAAGAGTTTTTCAATGAGAACTTGCACAGTGGTTTCCCTTATATGCAAAAGCGGTCAAAAGTCAATATCTCCAAAACTAAAAAAGCTAGGGTCTTCATGCTCATTTCATCCCCGAAAAACTTAAAGTTGACAAATTTTTAGGAATAAATATTAACAGCTGTAGCCACAGTAACCACTTGATCTTTTAAGAGTTAATTGGCTTATAGATCTGTTTTAAAACTGTTTGAAATAAAGTATTTTAATATCAAAATTTGGATTTTTTAAACAAGTTGGCTAGGTGCAGGATATTGCTTCTAGCTGAATAGTTTCAAAACTTTCAAACCATTCTTTATGTTCCTTCAAAATAATTAGAAATAGCTTTGTTTTCGAAAACAAAATAAAACAAAGAATTTGTACAACTTAAAAATGTGAGATTCATAAAAAATGGCGTTAATTTTAAACGTGGTTTTTATCTTATACGTAAATTTTCCACATAGTTATTTATAACCTGCATCCGCACAAGTGATGTATGAGGGTACATGTACGTTTGTCATTCCATGTGAAATTTTGATAATATTGATCCCAACATAGTATATATACAGCCGTGTTATTTAATTCCGTTCGGAAGTGGAATTATTTCAGTATTGTACTTCTAGAGAAAAAGTAAAATTATGGTCCGACCAGAGAACAGCTGATTGTTTTCCTGTTACTGTTTGCTATTTTATATTCTCTTTTTGTTATGCTGTTATACATCAAGCAACGAAATAATTCAATGCCACATGAAAAAACTAAAAACATTCACACCATTCGTCCAGTATTCGTTGCTTTCAGTGAATGAAAACATAAAGAAAGAGCAAAAACAATACAAAACCTAAGGAGAAAATAAATATTTTTTTGGTTATGTGCGATTTGTTGACAGTAAACTAGTAAAGTTTGATATTTTTTGTTAGTTTGTACAACTTATACAATCAGCATTGAAACCATTCATACAATTCGTTAACCATTCGTACCAATCGTTAAGTATTCGTTGCTTTTGGGAGTATACGTTTACATTTGTACAAGACATGCAATGCAAGCATCATTTTTCGTTACACTCCGTTTTGTGAATAATGGCATGTATTGCTTTACGGAATTGATTTATGTTGTCAACATGAGGTTCGTTTTTTGTGATTGTATTCAAAATCTAAAATTAACCAATCAATCCGTTCTCTGGGTCCAGTTTTATACGTATTTAAATGAATTTTGGAAGTGGACTTTATATGGGGACTATGGTCAAACATGGACCGAACTAAAAAAAAAATTTTTTTAAGATTTTTTTTTGCATGAAACTTATGTTTGCTAAATTTTGTATTAATTTTTCAATTTGATAGGCATTTATGTATAATTGAGCAATATTTCGGAAAGATTTTTGTATGGGGGCTATGAGAAAGCATGGACCTATTCTTACTCTTTTTCGCACACTTTCTTTTCTTATCATAAAAATAACGTATGCACAATTTCATAGTATTATCTACAATATGTTTAAAAATATTGCAATAAAATTAATAAAAAATATCAAATTTTTATGGAGGTTGTCTCACCTTTTAGTCCATAGCTCTGGTTTTACTTTACCGATTTTGCTGATTTTCAATACCGAAGTTACCTGCAAAATATAAAATATTTTTGTCTTGAAATTTTGTTAAGTTTGGTTATATAGTTTGGACGTGGGAGTGTTTTACACAGACGAACAGACAGTCAGACATGGCTTAATCGACTTAGAATTTCATAAGGATCAATAATATAGTTTGTACTTTGTTGGATCTCACATGAATATTATCATTCATCACCATTGGTGGTGGAGTGCATAAAGAATGTTTTTATAAAAAAACTAAAGTTTTGCAATTTAGCTAAAGTCTGAGGTAATTTTTATTTAATTAAAATACTTAGTTATCACCCTACCTTAGTTTTTCGTATTACTCACATTTTATATTCGTCATGGCAAAACTTTCTCATGTTGTATTAAAATACAATCCAATTAAACAAATTTGCATAATACTCGTAAATTAGCAACCAAATACACTCTAAATGCAAAATGCATAATAACAATTTATTTGTTGGAAGCTGTGTATATTGCATTTTTACCTGCAATATTGTTTGTAGCGAATGAGAAAACAAAGCTATAAAAAATTCCTTTAAATGAGAAACGAATTTGTTGTTGTATTTAAATAAACGCTATCATATATAATTATTGTTTATAAAATCCCTACCATTGATAGATGGTGTTAATGCCACATAAAATAAGGGTCAAAATGATACTCTACTATATGGTCATTAATATTCGTATTAATGACCATATAGTGCCTCAAAACTCACACGTGAAATATCTTGGTATTCATCTGGACCGTCGCCTCACATGGAAACCACATATAGATGCTAAGCTGACTCAAATGAAACTGAAAGCAGCCCAAATTCATTGGCTCATCGGCAGAAACTCCGTCCTTCGGCTCGATTGTAAGCTTCTACTCTACAACTCAATCTTAAAGCCAATTTGGTGCTATGGTATCCAGTTATGGGGCACTGCCTCCAACTCCAATATTGAGAAAATTCAACGCCGTCAAAACAAAATTCTACGAATGATAACTACCGCTCCTTGGTATATTAAAAACAACAACATACACAACGATCTTGATGTTCCACTTGTCAAATGGGAAATAACTAAACACGTGGCCCTTTATTTGGGTAAGCTGGAAACTCATCCAAATATCCTCGCTCGAGACATCTTACAACATCCCGGTCATAGCCGTTTGAGAAGGAGGGACACCACCGCTCTCAGATGAATAAATACAAGTTGCTCATTATATCCTATCGAATTTGAAAACTAGATTTTGCCTAGCATTGGCTGGACTTATCTTAATTAACTTTAGTTTTAAGATTTGAATACCTATTGCTAGTTCATTTAAAATGAAGATACAATAAAAAAGAATATGCAAAAAAAAAAAAAAAAAAAAATGATAGAAGTTTTATATGTTTTATGAAGGAAAAAGCAAATTAGATGACAATGGTTAAATTATTAAAGTATTAAAAATGTTAAAGCAATATGAAAATTATTAATGATTGTTAATTTATTAGTTCTATAATTTTGAACACAACTATTTTGTTTGCTTATAATTGCCCATATTTATTTTTGCCACGTTATGCGTGCATCTGTGTGCATATACGTATATTACACACACAAACTTGCAACTGCACACATATATTTGCTATTCCGTGGCACTTACACTTTCGACAAAGAGAATATTTAATACCAAAATTGAATTAAAATGTTTTTATTAATTTTAATGCCATAATAATATTAAACCTTTTGTTGCCATTTTGTGGTATGAGATTGAATTTTTATTAAATAAGTAAATTACATTTCAAATATAATAATAGTACAATATACAGTGTGGGAAATTTCGAAGTAAAATTCGTATGACAACTAAGTTATGTGCTAATACCACAATGTTTTGACAAATAATTCGGTTCGACGTAAATATTGTTACATTTTGTACCTTTTAAAAACGTTTTTTTAAATAAACCAGATTCCTTTTAATAGCAAAATAAAAGCGTCAAGTAGTTCATAGAAAATATAACGAGTCTTTATTTATTTAAAAATGTGCACAAAAACAATTGTAAATGAACACTCTGTCTGTGTACACACTTATGTTACGGTTTAAAAACACACTTAATTTACTGTTTGAGAACACTTTGATGTTTACACAACAATGACTCACAATAAACTGATTAACTTGATTTGCCTAGAAAATCTTTGTATAGACGGTTGTCTGATCTTACAACGTTGTCCGTAAAATTTTCAGAAAATGTCTAACCATCGTGTGAACTTAAATTTTTTTTCTTCCAACGTTGTAAAAAAATCATTGACAATTTACCTTTTGCTAACAATTTTTCAATGTCAGTACATTGCTAGATCTCATAACCGTCTATACATATCTTTAGTCTATTTATACAGCAAACATAATTTCTGGAAGGTTCGGGGCTAAGATACTAGAATATTCATGACTGCAAGTCTAGAATGTTCGTGTCTAAAATATTCAGCCAAAGTCGTTAAAACTCAATCTTGCCATATTGCTCAGCTATGTTTAAAACAGGGTGTTCTCAATAAATTAAAATTTCTACAAATGCTAAACAAGTTGTTTGTCGATAAACACGCCATCTGTCGATAAAGATGTTGAATGTTGATAAACATGTTGATAAATATAAATATTAACGTCTTTTTCGGATGTGATCCGTACATGGGAGGTATGACCAATTGTGGGCCGACCATCACAAAATCTAGTAAACCAATTCATATATCTATAGGGATTATTTGTGTCGAATTTTAATCTATTGCCTCTATAAAATCTATAAGGTGCTGAGGCTTCAAATTAGAATTTGAAACAATATTTATTTGTCAATAAAATTAAATAAAAATAAAAAAAAAAAAAAAATAAAAAAAAATAATCTTTTAACAATATTTATACTAGCTTTATCTTAGAATTTTAAAGGATCAAGAATATATAAACATTGTTGGGTCTCAAATGATGGATCATATATTGCCATTATTGTCGATAAAATTTGTTAAGCATAAGTTAAAGTTTGCTAGAAAGCACAGAAATTGAACAGTAGATGACTGGAAACATATAATCTGGTAAGAGGAATCTAAATTTTAACTTTTTCAATTCGACGGTAATTAATATTGCTGGCGCAGCTGAGCTGGAAGAATTCAAAGAAACCATGTTAAGGAAGCAATAAAACACGGTGGAGGAACGTTATGATATGGGGTTGCTTTACATTGTGGCACCACTGCAAGAAACGAATTAATAATGAGGATCATCTTTGTTTGTTTAGTTCCAATTATTAGTTAAGTGTTGCATTCTTGATCTTTTATTAAAGACAATGAATCGTAGTTTAATGTTTTTTTTTTACTAACAATGCATTTCTTGCCTCTTGCAAGCTCTTACCATTGTCGGCTATATTTCTGTTTGAAGAAATATGAACAAAATTCGGAGTAAAACAGCGGTTCTTCATTGAGCTGTAAGTTGCAGGGCCCCTGAAATCAAAACGAATATTCAAGTCTGACGACTTCAGTTCTTGAACTTGTTAAATTTTGTAAGACTATAAAAGAACTATACGAGAGGTCATCATGTTACACATGGCGTCGAGTAGATTGGTCACAGTCTTCAACCGCAGTACGTGCTACAGCTGTATTATTCACCTCACTACGAGCTGGATGCGGTCTATTCGTTTTCGTACCATCCACTGACATATGGATGCTTTTTGCAATAGATTTCTCGGGTGGACAATGATGCACACCACATGTGGATCGAAGTACACAAAAACCTTTTTTCACAGGATTCTAATTTTCGTAATACAGCTAAATAATTTAAAGACGTTGTTGTGATGTGAGCCTTTCCATGATGTATTGTCAGACAATACTGAATAAAAGTAAGACATCAGTATGACACTAGTCACGAGTGATTTGTGACCCTTAATAAAGAAGAAGATTTATATTATTTTGATCAGTTGTGAAGAATTTTTGTCTCCCTACTATAGTCAATAAATATTTACTTTAAATACATTTCACAATTTCTTTTTTCTTTAAACTATTACTTGGCATTAAACATACATATAAAATATCTACATTTTTTGTTTTAACCAGTACATAAATGTTGCTCATTTATATAAAGTTGTATTTTCGCCATATGAGAGTGAAACGCAAGAAAATAAAATAAATGTTTTTTGCACATGAAAATTTACAGCTTTTTAAAATGTGTAAAATATGGTATATTACACTTGAACACTTTGAACACATACAAGAGCTTACACACATCCTAACATCTTGGTGTATAAGCATAAAAGCATCCTTTTACATACATGCACTCTCACACATTTGTTTTAAATTCGGTCACATCTGCTGAGCTAATAAAGTGTTAAAATAAATGGCGTATGAAATGTTAATGAAAGTCCTTTATTTTCTTTGATTTCTTTTTGTTTTTATTATTTGTTGTCCAAAAGGACATAAAATGTATGGATAAGCATGCGACTAAAGTAACTGGTTCAATGTGTGCTAGTGCTTGTTTGTTTTTGGCATCATTAAAACTGACCTTATTCTTTTGTAGTTTATTTAAAATTAAGAACATTATTAATAGTAAAATAAAATCCATAGGAAAATAAAAACTATGAAAAAAATTAAAAACAATAATAATTTATCTATGCCACCAGTTTAGATGATTTATAAAAAGAAATTAAAACAAAAATAGCAAACTACTTTTCCTTTTATTTTCATGTTGCATTCATATATAAAGTATTGATATTTTCATTAATATTTGAAATTGGTTTTATGCTAAATTCTTTATTTTGCAGTTATATTTTTTAATTTCCAGAATATTAACTATAACTCGATTAATTTGTCGTGCTAGTCTCCAGGAAATGTTTCGTGTTTCAGGATATTCTCTAGGAAATGGTTTAAGTTTTGTGCTATTTTTTAGCAAACGGTTTCTATTTAACGTAGTGTAAGGATGGTTGATGGATGTAGGAGGGTGATGATGGGTTACTCCCGTAGTAACCTCTGAGTCTTCAATATAAAGTCTTGTCTCCTTGTGTGGTGATTATTCATTAATTACTTTTTTTAAAAACGTTGTCTTATATCTAAAATTTACAAATTAAATATTGAGTGATTTCTTCAATTCACTCCATAGCTTATTCTCTATCTTATTCTATATTACTTATGGTAATGTAATCTAAAATTTAGATTTAGATTCTAAATCAACGTCACACTTATGTACATGCAGTCTTGTGTAGTATATAAAAGGAGGAGCATAATTACATGCGTGCTCTTTTACTCATTAATGCAATCTTAATCGGTTGACCCAATTAATCGATGATGGCTTTGTTTGAGTCGGCAAATCACTCTAAATTAAATTATTATCCACGATGGATAACTTACAAAAAATGCATGTATGGGTGGCATTTATAAAGAGGTTTTGTTGCACCAATTTATGTGCACACATAGAAAACAGTTCCTGTTTCATGCTAGTTTTTAGGAACCGGTTTTAGTTTCATGCTATTCTTAGGGAAACGATTACTGTTTCATGGTATTCTTAGGACCCGGTACCTCTCTCATGCAGTTCTCTATAAAACATATTTCATGTTATACTTAGCAACCGGTTAGCTAAAGGTTCCTCTTTCGTACTATTCTTCAGAAAACGGTTGCTTTTTTATGCGTTTCTCTAAAAAACAGTTGCAGTTTTATGGAATTCTCTAGGAAACGGTTCCTGTTTCATGATATTATTTAGAAAACGGTTTTAGTTTCATATTATTCATATATTACCACCACCATTGCGATTATTTCTATTATATCGGTAAATCTGATATTTATTGCACAGAATTTCAGAACTGAATACGTTGTTTTTTAGCCATGTTTCAGTGAGTATAAAACAATCATCATAATTAAAATCGAAACTGTTAACTAGAAGGTTTGAAAATTCAGTGTTTAAGCCACGATAAATAATGATTAATTGATTGAGAGGTTTAGAATTCAGTTTTTTGGGCGTTAAAGAACAGCAATAGTTTTTTCCTTTGATTTTCTTTACATTTATATTCACGAACTAAAGTATTATCAGGACAGAGTAAGGGAACATTTAGTTTGAAAGATGCAATCCTTCTAGGTTGTGAAATCAGCTTGAAAATAACGATAACGTTCGCTTAGATAAGACTTAAGACACAACGTTTTTATCGTATCTATTTTTTACTCAATCAAGTTTGTTTATTCCACAATCAAGTTTATGTCTTAAGTCTTATCTAAGCCAACGTTATCGTTCGACATCGTGGGCCAGGAGGTAAATTTTGATTTTATAAAAAACTTGATTTGTTCAACAATAATAGCAGCAGCAAAACGAGATATAAAAATTGATTTGTTAGGCTGAATGATTTTTAAACCATTATATGGAATTTGGCAAGAAATAGAAGTCATTGTCATTTACTTATTTAACTGAATTTTGCGTATGTGAATTTGCAGACTCAGATAAGGTTTTCGATGTTAAGGTTACTAGTTGATGTAATCGGGGTAATTACAGCAGAATCAACAACATTGCAACCAGAAGCACCAGGAGTTTGAGAAGCATTCGGTTTACTTTTATTTCTGGATGATTTACGGCGTTTAGGCGATAATTGTTTCAAATTGTTTCCTCAAAAAGATTTCTAAAAGCTGATATTTAATTAGAAACAGATGAAAGTTTATTTTGAATGTTTAAAAATATATTTTTCAACACCAATTTTTGATATGCATTGCAGCAGCAATGTAAACCTTTATTTTTACAGACAGCTTGAGCAAGCAAACCAGACAATTCACTGCACTAAAATGACACATGCCATGACAAAGAAAGCAAACCACCATTCTCTCATCAATACATGAAAAAGTACAGCTTTTGTTGACACATTTAAATAGGTCAATCATTGTTTATTGTTTAAGTGTATGTCGATAATACCGGTGACAACACTGACAGCACTGATGGTGTAATTTAGGAGATGGTTTCAGTTTTATATTATTCTTTGTGAAACGGTTATAGTTTAATGCTATTCTTACGAAAACGGTTCCTGTTTATTGATATTCTTTAGAAAACTTTTCCTGTTTAATGCTATTCCGGTTCTAGTTTCAAACTACTCTTAAGGAAACGGTTCCAGTTTCATGTTATTCTTTAGGAAAGATTTCAGTTTCATGCTATTCTTTAAGCAACGCTTTTTTTTTACTATTTTTAGCAATAGCGCGAAACAGAAACCGCTTCTTAGACAAAAGCATGAAACTTGAATATTTTTCTAAAGAATATCATGAAACTTAAACCGGTTCTTAAAGAATAGTACGAAACAGTAAATGTTTCCTAGCTAATTCCCTAGGGAATTGATTGTACTTCATGCTGGTATCTATATTCCTGTGGCATGGAATTATCTCGAAAGCATTTTCTATTTCATGCTATACAAATAGAAAACAATTACTGTTTCAGATTAGCAAGAAGGCGAATAGCATGAAACACCATGCAACTGGAACAGTTTCTTTAAGAATACTTTCATCATATTTATTTACCAAATTAAAAAATTCAATTCAGTTTTACTTTCTTAAGAGTTTTCTGTTGTTTATTAAGCTAAACTTGTTTTCTTTTATCTTTTTGAAAATTAATGCATTTGACAACAAACAAGCAGAGAAATAAAGTGCAGCTGTTGTTGTAGGTAGTGAAAAAGAAGCGAAGAAATCATCTCTAATTAAAAGTTGTTTCATTTACCAGCGTTGTTTGCGTTTCAGCGTTAGAGAAAAAGTTTTTATGTTTTTGTTTTTTTTTGTGCTAAAGGTGCGTAATTAGCTAAACATGGTAATTATGCAAAGCTTCTAGTTGAGTTTTCTTTTCATCGCTCTCCCCTTTTTGTACTAATTTCCCTAAGTTAGACAATTTATTTGATATTTTTGGATTTAAAGTAAAATAGAAATAAACTAGAAAAAAAAAATAATAAGATAAAAAAAAAAAACTTTCACAGATTTCGAGTAACAAAAACGACGTCATTAACTTCAATAAATATTTACAGTCATTAAAAACTTTTGGCAATTTTAAAAACTCAATCAAGTTGTTGAAATTGTTTTACACAGAAATTCAGAAATTACAATTCTCGTATTAAGCAATAAAGGGGGGACAAAATATTCTTTTGTTGGTAAAAGTGTGCTTGAAAACAAATAAAATGTGTAATTTCTTTTGTAAAATGCGGGCATATGTTAATTTTTCTTTTGTAAACTTAAATCTTGTAATCATTTCTATTTTATTTTTTATTTTGGAAGGGGCGTGAGGCATTGAGTGTCAATAAAACAAAAAACTTTTTGTTTAAAGTTTCTTTTGAGTGATTTCTTTAATTAAATGGAAGATATTTGAAAAGTTTTGTTAATGTTGCTTACCTTAATTGTAAAGTAACTGATGCTAATAACTTTTGAGATTTAAACAGTTTACATTAATACTGTAATTGAACAAATTTATGGATCAATTATTTTGAAGTAAATAATGTATCTTTAACAATAACTTTTAAAAAGGTAGAGACAGAAAGTATCTTAAAACTTGAAGTAAAATAAAAAATTATTTAACTATATTACTTCATAAAAATGGCATATAAAACAAAGAAACATATTGATGAATAAATTTCAACTATTGCTCAAAAAGTTGCTTTAAAATTCTTCTGGTCTTATTGCCAATACAATAGCTTATTGCCAATAATCGAATCATGAAATAAATTTTATTTAATTTATGTACCTAAAACGTTCGTTTTCTAAAATCAAAAAAAAAACTCTGTCTGCAAATAAATTTAATAATAAATTATCTAATTTTAAGTAACATTTCAACACAGATGGTGTTTTTCTCTATACGAACAAAAAAAAAAGAACAACAACAACACAAAAACGAAAATAATCATCAATTTTGCACAGCTTTTCTAATATCAATAGCAACAACAAAAAAAAAATAGAATAAATTGGCATTATAGATTTCGGTAACTGATAAATAAATAAAAAAGACTCAACAACAATCAGCACACTGAAGGGAGGTTACAGGGATAATGGACAAGTAGCAGAAGATAAAATAAATAGAAATCATCATTATCGTCGTCATCATCGCAAAATAAAATATTGTAAATTTACAAAATGGTCATACAGATGCTACAAGCATGAGAATGGATGACAGAAATGTTCTTTCTGTACGGTTGTCAAGTGTGAAAAACACGATTTCAAAACAGTTTTAACATAACAAAGTAACTGACAAAGCACGCTGCAGCAGCAGTAACCAACATTTGCAGCACTAACAAACATTTGATGGAAAAATATGAATATTTTGATTGATTTATGGAAGTTTAATGAAAAAGCAACAATGTAAATGTGTGTTTTTAAAAAAATCACACAACATGCATACGAGGATAGTTTAAAAAGTATTTAAGTTTTAAAGTAATGAAAGAAATTAGAATCGCGGTGCCAGATTTTATATAGAAAAACATGAAATAGGAACTAGATTCCTATAGCATAGCATGAACATTAACCTTTTTCTAGAGAATGGCATGAAACAGAAACCGTTTTCCAGAAAATAGCATTAACAGACTCTGTTTCCCAGGCAATTACATTAAATAGGAACCCGTTTTTTTGAGAACGGTAATAAACCGGAACCGTTTCGCCGAGATAAGCATGAAACGGGAACCGCTTTCCTGAGATTAGCATAAAGCTGGACCCTTTTTCTAGATATTATCGTTTCCTGAAGAATTTCATGAAACAAAACCCGTTTTCTAGAGAAGAAACTAAAATAGGGAACGTTTCCCAGAAACTAGCATCGTTTCCTAGAAAATAACATGAATTTGGGTCCGTTGAATTAGGAAACATTTCCGAAAGATTAACATTAAACAGTATCAGTATATATGGTAGAGAATATAATGAATCAGGAACCGTTTTCTAGAGAATAACATAAAACATTATCCGTTACCTTGAGAATAGCAGGAAACAAAATCCGTTTCCTTTAGAATTGCATTAAACAGGTAGCGTTTCTTAGAGAAGGCTAAGAAACCGGAACTGTTTGCTCGAGATAAGCATGAAACGGGAACCGCTTTCCTGAGATTAATAAAGCTGGAAACATTTTCTAGATATTACCATGAAATCGGAACCATTTCCTCGAGATAAGCATGAAACGGGAACCGCTTTCCACAGATTGGCATAACGCTTGATCCATTTTCTAGAAATCAGCATCAAACCGGAACCATTTTCATGAGAATAGCATGAAACAAGACCCGTTGGAAACCGTTTGGTAGAAACCAGAATTAATTTGGATACGACGGTAGAGAATATCATGGATCAGGACTCGTTTTCTAAAGAATAACGTTACCTTGGGGGTAATAGGTAACAAAATCCGTTTCCTTGAGAATTGCATTAAAGAGGAACCGTTTTTTAGAGAAAGTTAAGAAACCGGAACCATTTCCGAACCACTTTTCTGAGATTAGCGTAAAGCTTAAACCATTTTTAGGGATCAGCATAAAAACGGAACCATTTCCATGAGAATACCATGAAACAAGACCCGTTTCCTTGAGAAAAAAATAACAGGAAACGTTTCCTAGAGACTTGCATGAATTAGAAACCGTTTAGAAGAAACCAGCATTAATTTGGATCCGACGGTAGAGAATATCATGGATCAGTAGTGGAATTCTGTAACTTATTTTAACAACACTTGTCATTGTTAAAAAACTAAACAACTGATTAAGCGATTTTGCTATTCTCGAACTTATTTAGCAACACTTGTTATTGTTTGCAATCAGCTGAGTTGTTAAATTTTTTATTTTTTTTTGTATTCCTTTTAGCTCTTTTTGTTTATTTTAACAGAGGTGCCACATAGTGCCAAATTGTAACAATATTTTTAACATTAAGTTACAGAATCGCATAATCGTTACTGCGAACGACAAAATGAGTCGACAAGAAAACAATTATTGCTATTGTTAAAAGTTACAGAATTCCACTACAGGACTCGTTTTCTAAAGAATAACGTTACCTTGAGGGTAATAGGTAACAAAATCCGTTTCCTTGAGAATTGCAGAGGAACCGTTTTTTAGAGAAAGTTAAGAAACCGGAACCATTTCCGAACCGCTTTTCTGAGATTAGCGTACAGCTTAAACCATTTTTAGGGATCAGCATAAAGCGGAATTATTTCCATGAGAATAACATGAAACAGGAACAGTTTCATTGAGAATAACATGAAACAAGACCCGTTTCTTTGAGAAAAAAAATTAAACAGGGAACGTTTTCTAGAGACTTGCATGAATTAGAAACCGATTGCTAGAAACCAGCATTTATTTGGATCCGTTGGTAGATAACATCATGAATCGGGACCCGTTTTCTAAAAAAAATAACGTTGCAACAGTAACCGTTTCCTAGAGACTAACATAATTTAGGTAATAATTGCTAGAAACTAGCATGAATTTAGATCCGTTGGTAGAGAACAGCATAAAACCGGAACGTTTTCCTCGCGAAAGACACAGAAACAAAATCTTTCTCCTAGAGAATAGCATAAAACAGATAACGTTTGCGTTTAATTTTCAACTTCTATTTACGATAAACTTTATAGTAACTTCATATTTCAGTTACTGCTGATGATGTTTCTAACGATTATGATGAATGAACGAAATCAAATGAAACGAATCAAAGCATTATTGGTTTCTTGCTCCATGTTCAGCTAAAATATTGTTACATTTCGACCACATACTGTTAAACGGAAGTAGAACCAGCGCATACAACAGCAACAATAATAAAAACCAAATCGTTATTGTTGTGATTATATCCAGGGTTTGTTGTGCAGCATTTTTTTTTTTTTGTTTTGGTCGTCACAACTGTGACCCTCTGAACAAACAGCTTAACGGGTGGTAAAATACACACGATTATTTTTTGAAGCCAAACAGAGGCAGCAACAATAACACAATAAGAGCAAAAATATAACGCAATGTGATTTTATTTCTTCTTCCTTTTGAAACGCACAAACACACACAAATGGCATCTTCCTTTTGCATTCATTATCATTTGAAGTGTATAAGTTTGTTTGGTGGAATGTACGAGTATTTATG
Source organism: Bellardia pandia (assembly GCA_916048285.2). Lineage (NCBI taxonomy): Eukaryota > Metazoa > Arthropoda > Insecta > Diptera > Calliphoridae > Bellardia > Bellardia pandia. The sequence goes on along the minus strand of OU696531.1, from coordinate 90,101,362 downwards.
AATTTGAGTTGATTTTTTTGGGAACACAGTGGATGTATAAGAAATTCAACTCATAAAGTTAATAAACCTTACAGAATTTTTTTATTTTGTAAAACAATGGAACAATATTTTTTGAAGTTGGAAATTTTACAAACGAAACTGCTTCAGTGATTTTAAAAGTTTTATTAATATCTTACTACCTTCAACCCCACTGTGCTGTCGTTTTAGTAGCATGAAACCAACTAACTGACTGACATTCGGTTATGGTAACTGACATGCTCTGACAACAATCGTATGTTTAAAAAAAAAAATATTAATAACAATACGTATTTATTATAAGGACAAAGGGGGAAGGGAGACAACATTTATTTTTGCTAAAAATGATAAATGATCATTAAAGTTGTGGCAGCAGTGGCATTAGTAGTGGCATGTACTTGTACTTTTTTGCACCGCCACTATACATGGTTTTGTAGTGTATTGATGTCTAAATGTGTTTGGGAGTATATGTATGTGTGCCTCAAAATTCCTTGTGTTCCGTGTGTACATATGCGTTTATGTTGCAAAAAGCGAGAGAAAAGACTTCTGCTTGCCACTTAACTAAATCCTTGATGAATGATGTTTCACAAGTGATAAAGCATAAAAACTAATATTAAATATTATTAATGTCTATAGTGGTACTAACACTATGAAATATATACATTCGTTTAAGTATGTATTATTTATACGAAAATGTATTTAATTGAAATTTATAAGGAATATTTTATTCTTAAATGTACTTTTTTTAGATATATTTAGTTACTGAATATAACTGTAAATGATTTTATTTTTTGGAAATTTATAATTGATTCCAGCTAAAGCTTTGTAAAGACAAGTCATTACTGACTCACACTATATGGACAGTATATAGACGATGCTTGTAGCAATTTAGTAATAGTTGCCTCATAGTGAAATTCCTTAACCCCAAACTTTAAAAATTAGTTAAAAAATGTAATTAACAGTAAATTTAGATTTTTACGCTGCTAAATAAAAGTACAAATTAAAATCCCCATAAAACAAATATTTAAAATATGTAGCATATTTAACATTTGTCTGACCTTATTTTGAGATGCACCAGAATGATAAGAGTTAAGCATTAAAAGCATTCAAAAAAAAAAACAAATATAAAAACAAGTTAGAGTGCAATATTCGGATGTGCCGAATTTTAAATACCCTCCACCAAAATATTAGTGTGATTTCTGGCTTCTTGATCAATCGATATCAATATTTATTAGACATTTTTGAGGTTTAACTTGTTTTTCGGAAGTGGTACGTATATGTGACCAACTACAAAACATGCGCCGATCTTCTTGAATTTCGGAATAGAGAATTTTATACATATGAGGATATCCCACTTTGAATTTCATAATTGAATAAGAGTATAGTCAAGATACATATTAGTAATAACGTGAATTTAGGTAGTTGACCTTATATGGGGGATAAGATCAAATATGGACCGATATTTACAAAATCAAGCAGTTTGATTTAGGCATGTATGTAAATGATCCGTTTAAAATTTTGGATCGGTTTCGTTATTTATAAGAGATTTATGAATATTAAAGTGATTTTCGGAAAAGGGCTTTATATGGACCGAAATTCACAAATTTCTGTAAAGTGATTTTCGTATATATGTAAATTATATATGTATATAAAGTTTTAAATCGATAGCGATATTTATAAAATATATATAAAGATAAATGACATTTTCGGATGTGGTCCTTATATGGGAGCTATAACCAATTATGGACCGACCATCATAATATTTAATACAACGATTTATATTATCTAGAAGTATTATTTGATCGAATTTTAAACAGGTAACTAACTATATTTGTATCAGATTTGTACGTGTTTTAGTGAATTTTCAATGTGCACTTTATATTGGGTCGATGGTCAAACATGGACCGAACAAAACAAAATTTCGTTTTGCGATTTCTTTTTTATGTGACACTTATTTTGGCTAAATTTTGTATTTATATTACAATTTTACAGGTATTTATTTAACATTAAGCCATATTTCGGCAAGATATTTGTATGGGGGCTATGAGAAATTATGGACCGATTTTTACTTTTTTCTTACAATTTCTTTTTTATCATAAAAATAACGTGTACATCATTTCATGGTAATATCTGCAATATATTTCAAACAATTGAAAGAAAAATATTTCAAAATTTTATGTCACATTTTTATGGAGGTGGTCTCACATTTTGGTCCATAACTCTGGTTCGACTACCCCGATTTAGCTGGTTTTCAATACCAAACGGCTTAGGAGAATTGCAAAGGGTTTTTTGTAAACTTTGTTGATTTTGGTTGTGTGTTTTGGACGTGACAGTGTTTTACACAAACAGACATACGGATATAGCTCAATCGATTTAGAATTCCATGAGGATCAAGAATATATATATACCTTGTTGGGTCTCAGATGAATATTTCTCAGTGTTACACACGGAATGACATACTTATATATATACCCTCATTCACCACTTATGGTGGTGGAGGGTATAATAAACTACGCAGAGAAACTTGCAGTATGTGGCAACTACAAACATGCACGAGCTCTTTAGCATGTGGAACTAATTGACATTTTATTACCGAGTTAAAGTTGAGTTTTATAATGCAATTTTTCTCTTATTTATACTCATATGAACTTTTTTTGCTACTTCCATCTTTTAATGTCATTTTTTAATTTTGTATTTTAAAATAGTTTTTTTTTTTTTTGTTTGTTGGTTTTATAAATGATAAATTTATGTTTTAATAATGATGTGTATGATAAAAATTCAACTTTAAATATAAACATTTCATGTATTTTTATGCCAAAAGAATGTACTGAAATGTACAGAATTGAACAGTTCTTGTGAAAGATAAATCAAGTAGATAAAAAAGCAAATTAAATAAAAAAAAAATTACAATAATTATAAATGATTTTTAATTGTGAATTTGTAAGTAGGTTAATGGATATTAATAATGAAAATATAATAATAAAGAAAATCAAGTATGATTGTGACATGTTTACAAATAAGAAAAAATTACAAGTGAACCAAAATACAATTGCTGTAGTCAGCTGTAGTGGATCTTATAAACCTTTTAAAGGTTCTTGTGTACACATTGATAAATTGTCTAAGTTAAAGATCTTGATCATTCTTAGGACTACTCAGGATGTTATAGTGGGAAATGTAATAAAGGTTGTTGAACTTTTTATTTAAAATGCAGTTAGTTATATTTTATATTTCATATAACTATTTCAAATTTTCAATTTAATGGATTTAAAATATATGTGCATTAGGGTGGCCCTTATAAAAGATATTTTTGATTTTCCAAGGTCTAAAATTGTTCTCTATAATCTAAAAACCAATTGCGTTTTCTTGCCTATAAACATCCAGTTTAGTTAAAGTGGTTTTACCCATTTATTCCGAACAAAATATTTGTTCGGACAAAGTTTTTTTTCATATGAAGTTTAACGCCTCTCTTTTTAAGAGAGAATAAATATTTATAGGAAAAAACTTTGTCAGAACAAATATTTTGAATAACAAAAAATTTTTTTATTATAAAGTCATAAACAAAGCAAAGACATAAAAATCTAAAGGTAAACTTGCATATTTTTTGCAAATATTTCACAAAGTTTTCTTTGTAATAATTGTTTGTTTTCCGAAAATTTCATTCTGTATTGTAAATTATTTTTTTTTATTAGTTTTATTTTTATGGAAAAAAAAGTGCACAGTGCTGCCCACTGTATGTAGTTAGTATTTATACACCTTGAAAAAATAACATTTGATTACACAATTCTTATTTTAGAAACAGATTTTTGATCCAACATTTAATAAAATTTTGTTCAATTGTCACTTCGAGCTAAAACTCAAATTATAAAATTTAAATTATAAATCATGGTGTAACTATACAAGGTGACTACAGTAACACAGCTGACTGACTTTGTTTAAAATTTACTTATGTCAAAAGTAATACTTTTTCAAGTGTTTTTGACAGTAATACATTATTTTACACAAACAAAATGCTTGTTGTTTCTGTATTGTGTTGTATTTGGTGCTGATTTGCCCTCACCTTGTATAATTACACCATGTTATAAATCAAAAAAAAGAAAGTATAGTCAGTCAAGCCCGACCATATAATACCCTACACCCAGTATATGTATAAATACGTTTTTCAGAAATAGGCGTTATATGGGAGATGTCAGTGAATATAAATATTTAAAGTAATTTTCGGAAGTGGGCCCTATATGGGAGCTACGGGTAATTATGGACCGATCTGCACAAAATTTGTAGATGTAATTTGGCTTCATTTACCACTCATTTGTGATGAGATTTGTTTGTATACTTGCATAATTCAAACATTTATGATCGGTAAATCCTAATTTCAGGAGGAAATTTGTATTGGGGCCAGGGGAAATAATGGACCGATTTCCACCAGTTTCAACATCATCTATGCTAGGGCCGAAAAAACATCACGTACTAAATTTTATCGAAATATCTTCAAAATTGCGACCTGTACTCTGCGCACAAGCTTTACATGGACAGCCAACCAGCCAGACGGACGGACGGACATCGTTAAATCGACTCAGAAAGTAATTCTAGGTCGAACGGTATACTTTAAGGTGGGTGTTGGACCACAAACATCAGCACAAATTTTCTGCATTTGGATTTTAGATAAAAAACAATAATTATAGTCAGTGGTGATATTCGAAACAATTAACAACCGGTTTGCTTAAAAAAATTATATTTTTGCCAAATTTTGATAAAAATAGCAAAAATTTTAAAGTCGCATCCCAGTAACAGACCACAAGCCTCCTGAAGGAAATGATATAAACTTTCGTTTAATAAAAAAGTTACGTTTTTAACAAAAAATAGTTTTGATTTTGCAAAATAAAAGTCAAAAAAAATTGTTTTATTTTTTTCTCAAAAGATTGAAGAAAACGCTATCGAAAACATCATCATCCAAGAATCCAATGTATGACCAAAATAAAATCATTTGTTTGTACGTTTGGACAATGAACAACTGAACAATATTGTGTTTGTTGCCGAGACTATATCACCTTGATAAACACACATTATTTAAACCGTTAAATGAAATTTGTTCCCTTTTCACATTTTTTTTCCTATTAAAATTCAATGTTAAAAAATAAAAGGGAACAAATTTCATGTGTAATTTTTTTTCACGATAAGGGTGAATATGTTACAACCGGTACGGAAAATTTTTAAAATTTTAACAACCGGTTCGAGCGAATATTCGGCTGAATATCAGCACTGATTATAGTTCATAACATTACTGAAAATTTTGAAAAGTACAATATAAAAGTCACCCTAATATACTCTACACTCGAAAATTATTGCTTAAAATTTGGCATAAATTTTATATCTCTCTGTATTATTTTTGGCATTTAATCGCTAATGCAGCAATTGTCCATAAAACTCATTTACTTTTATAAGCATTTGACATTTTCAGGTTAATATTGTATTTAATTACGAATTATATATAACATATAGTTAAGTATCTACCAGTATATGTACATAAAAATATGTCTGTGTATACATTAACTCTTGTAAATTTATAATGTTCATAATATAATCATTTATGTAATCTTAAGATATCTCACGTTTTGGCCTTGCAACATCAGCAACATGATTATTATTAGCAACATGATTGTTGTTATTTGCGAATATGTTTGTATCTTTAGTTTATAAGTATTAAAGTGTAGATAATAAACTATATATGTAAGAGTGCATACATTTAAATACTAAGATACATCTTTATGCATAATAAAAATGCATACATATATTTTTCTGCATGCTATATTATCTTTAGTTAAACATACGAGTATATGTATGTTTATGTATTTTTGTATGTTTTACATACTGCAACTACTTGTCTCGTTAAAGTTATAGATTGTTATGCACGCTCTATATATACTTAAGTCTTATACTTTAAGGGTATGTAGACATGTTTAATAGGGCAGTGCTAATTTTTCTAGTGAATAGGCGTCAAATTGACAGCAAATCTGTTGTCTTCATTAATAAGAAAAAATTCTTTACTTTTAAGCATTTATTCAGCATGTATATTTTTACTCGAGCTTAGGGCTTCCCTGTCATAGAGACTCTGACTCTGTTGCGATTTAAATTTAAAATTTCTTGCTTCAGAAGAATCTTATAAAAACCAGTCACACATACCTATAAGTGTTTAGAATATCTGCATAATATCACTTTTGTGTGATTTATGATATAAACTCAATTAAATAATGATTAATTACTTATCTATAGTTTGCAAAAAGAAAATGCATACAGCTTAATACAGCCCATTCAAAGCTATATCTCAAAATAGTGGTGAAAGAACTAAGTCTTAGATAGTATCCCCTATACAAAATCCTCTTTTCCTCCTGGTGATGATGTAATAACGCTAAATTCTCTTATACAGTGCTTAAATGCTGCAAGATAGCCCGACTTTATTAAAAGTCTAAAAAGGTCTACTAGAGCGCATTTGCAGTATTCCACAGATTTATTCATCTGAGACCCAACAAAATATGTATATATATATTCTTAATCCTTATGGAATTCTAAGTCGATTGAGCTATGTCCGTCTATCTGTCTGTCCGTCTGTCCGTCTGTCTGTCTGTCTGTCTGTCTGTCTATCTGTCTCTGTAAAACACTCTCACGTCTAAAATACGCTACCAAAATCAACAGAGTTTACAAAAACCCGTTTATAATTTGGTATTAAAAATCAGCAGAACCAGAGTTATGGACCAAAACGTGAGACAACCTCCATTAAAATTCGATATTTTGAAAGCTTTTCCTTCCAATTTTTTTAAATATATTTTAAAGTGGTTATCATTTCACGATACCGAACACCATTCACACCATTGCATTCTAGTTGAGACACCCCTTATAACTTAAAATAAGAGATTTTTAGATTGTATTAGAAAACATTTAGACAATAAAAATTCACTCAAAATTAGGTATGACCTTTTTCCATATTTTTGCTACATAAACGTACTGCTCTTTTTTGAGACTAAGAACGAAGTAAGCAAATTTCAGACATTTTTTTCTGAAGTGAAGAGTATCACAAAAAGCAGTGATCGAAAACAGGTAGTAGTCGGGCGGGTTAAGCTCTGGACTATAAGACGTGTAAGTCAAAACTTCACAACCTCTACTTTCTAGATGGTTTTTAACAGTAGTTTGTAACATATGGCAGAACGTTGTCATAATGGAATATTACGCTTTCTTGTCTGGCCGCATACTCTGGGCACTCTTCCGCCAATGCTCGCTTTGAACGAATCAGTTGCATTCGTTATAGGTTCACTGTAATGGTCTGGCCAGATTTCAGCAGCTCATAATAAATAGTACTCACATACGATCTTTTATGAGTCCGGTTTCATTTTTTACCGCAAATATTGATTTAGTGAACAAACTATTGCCTTTTTCAGCATTTAGGCAACATTTCGGATATGCAAAAATGTCTTTCAATTCAATTGATATGGTACCCGATTTCCTACAGGGTGGCCCAAAAAACACTGAAGGATTAAAAATAGTTATATCTTTTTTGTGTTTAATAATTTTTTTTTTTGTCTTTTGCAGGTTATTTACTGGTTTTTGGAGATAAATCATGGCTACATATGATGTGCATATGATATGATACGCGTCAAAATCATTGAATTTTTTTATTTTTCTGAAAGGTCAATTATTACAACTCAACTATCGTTTTATCGTCGTCATTTTAATGTCCGAACAGCACCCAGTGACAACATGATTAGAAGCTTAGTCTCCCGTTTTGAGGAACATGGAAGAGTGTCAGATCTTCCAGGAAGAGGAAGAGGTCGATCTGTGTGCAATGAAACAGTTGTGGAGGCTGTACGGCAGAGTGTAAACGAAGATCCATCTGTCTCTACTCGTCGTCGTTCTGCTCAATTGGGAATGACCAGAACATCCCTGCAATGAATTTTGAATCGGGATCTTAAAATGTTTCCGAATAAAATTCAAATGGTACAGCAACTGCTTCAGGCACGCCTGCCTGATACAGTTATTTTTAATCCTTCAGTCTTTTTTGGGCCACCCTGTACTTTAGGATGAAATCTGCTGCTCGCAATAATTTTAAAATTGCTGCCTAAGTAGCTCTCAATTATCTTGCAAGCTCTTGCTGAGTTTAACAACGATCTTCATGGCGTAATGTCTCTAATTCTAGGTTTTTGGCTGGCCTGGACGATATTTGTCTTATGTATCAAATTTACTACTTCTGAACCACAACTGTTAATGCGATTTATCAAGACAATGACACGAATTTTTAAGAGAGAAAATGAACTGAAAATCTTTTCTAAATATTAATAAACGAGCATCAAATAGTGGTTTTCAAATATGCAATTTCTGTTTTTGCTACAAAAATATTAAAACATTTACTGTATGTGTCCGCATTTATTGTTAACAATAAACACGCAAATAAAATAATTTTAAGAGTTTGTTGATATTAAGCACAATCTACTGAGTATTCTTCCAAACCTACTTAAAAAAGCCACCCTACTAGACACTTGTAAATGCATACTATGTATATGTATATACGAGTATATAAGCTAATATATTTACACTCGTTTATATAAACATACAAACATGACAAAAACATGCATGAACTTGTTTTATTTAGTGCATAAGCTTGCAAACGTATGTGCGTGTATATCCTTATTTTGTTCCTTTAGTAGAAGTTTGTTATGCTTCTTTTTTGTCATTGTTGTTGCTGTTATCTTCAATAGCGTCTATGTATGTGTTTGTTTAAGATCTAATCCTTTTTATTTCATCTTTAAGTCATTTTATCTTGTCTTTTGTAACATGTTGTAAATTATGTTTTTATGCTACAAATATCCACAGTGTTACATACTTACAATTTATGCACTTGCACTACTAAAGGCGAATACCAACCACCTCCACTCATCCGCCTGCCTTCAATCCTTTCTTGAATTTTGCACACAGTATCCTGCCGCACTTATAAATGTGTGTTTAAGTAGCAAATGCCTTTAGCCAAAAACACAAAAAAAACAAATATAAAATATCAAGTGGCAGTGTATCTTAAAAAAGAAAGCAGGCTAGATTTAAGAAGATTGTCACAACATACGATTAGATACAATGAGTATGTATGTCAGACTTATACGTTCAGATGATGATGATGATGATACACTGACATTAGTTAGTGTCATTATGCGCTTATTAAAGACAAGATAATATAAGAAGAAATGACAGACAACAGGGTATAAAATGTCAGGATTTCATATTGTGTGTATACAAATAACAGGAAATTTATATTGTTGGAAAATTTCTAGATCAAATACTTGTATTAGTCATGAATACAAAATCAAAATAAATTGGAAAACAATAACAACTGATATATTTTGCATATTTAGTTAGTTATTTTATATTTGACTTAGAGCGAGAAACGAAAGCAACTATTATAACAAATAAATTTTCACATGATACTGTTTTATAAGCATTCACAAAAAACCCCATATAGCATTCAAATAACTACAGTTGCACATTAATGTATTGAAGAAATGGCGCGCAAAATGGACTCTGATGCAACCAATGCTGCAAAATGTTTTCGGAAATAAATCTGTAATTTCTAAACGGTAAATCCGATTGCAATTTCCAGTTTAAGTTCAGTTTAAGTTTTGAATTTTAACCTCGGGTATGTGAGAAGTTAACAAGTTAAAGTGCAATATTCTTCTGTGCCGAATCTTAAATACCCTTCACCTAATCATAATAAGAAATAGAAATATACTACAGTGGTTATAAGATTGGAATATTCTTATTCTGTGTTTTCTATTCAGACTTTTTATTCGTCTTTTATATATTGTTTGAAAGACAAATTTACAACCAATATAATTTATTTTAAAAGTTTTGAAATTTTATCTAATTTTGACCATTTATAATTGATGTAATTTGCAATTCTTATTTTCTTTATTCTGTTTACATTTCTAAAGGTACCCTTGGCAAATATTTGCCGAAAAAAGCGTTTTCTTGATATTGTTTACTCGTACAAGTGTTTTGCAAGATCAAACTTCTTCAAATTAAATAGAACTAAATATTTGTTGTGTATTGTTCGAAATAAACAAAGTTTTTTTTAATAAATAACGAATTAATTTTTTATTTGGTGGTTACGTCATTTTCGGCAAATATTTGCCAAGTGTGAAGGTACCTTAACTTTACTAACAATTACTTACATAAGAAAGTTAAAAAAGTGCAAAGTCAGAATGAGTTCTCTAATTAATTTGACACGTGTGTCTATTTTTAACAATATATAAAAGTTTTGACAAATAAGAAATTCAAGAATTTTTTTGGCAAACAAGGCAAAAATGTGTCACTTTTAGTTTTTTTTTTGCGGAAACACATTTTAAACTTAAATAGTAACTTAATTTATTAATAATTTTTTCAATCGGATTTATGGTTTAGAAATAATTTACCTTTTTCCGAATTACCCCACTGTGCACCATCCAAACCGGGAACTAAACTAAATAAAAGACTGCTCAAATGTATTGCGCATATTACCTACAGTTTCCTCATTTGAAAACTATATGATAAAACTGCTAGATCTTTGCAAAGGTATTGCTTTAATTTGAGCGTCACAGGCTTCTTGAATTGAATACATAGCGCAGGCGAGAAAGCTTAATTATTAGCAACTTTTGTGGAATATTCCAGTGGCATATTAACTTTGTAATTAAATTTAACATATTGATATTTATTGTGAATTAAGAAAGATTAAGTTTGAGTTTGCAAATACAATATTAAACTAGATTGCTGATTCTCAAATGATTGACAATCTTAACATTGCCATTTTGTTATCCTTTATCATCTTCAGAAATTTCCTTCAACTGCTCTAGGTCCTCGCAGCTAGAGCAAGTTCTTGCTGGTCATTTGCAGATATCTGTTCGAAAACAATGCATGTAAAATGTAGATTGCAGTAAAATATTGATGAACATTTCTAGGTTATTGAGTTTGTTCAATCTCAATATTGTATTTGGATCCACGAAGAACCCCCCAGAAAGCTACGCTATGGATGGCTGCCGGCCAATTAAACCTAATATTACTCATATTCTGTGTAATTCTTAATATTTTAAAGTGATATTGCGATTCAAAAGCATAATCTTGTGTTTAACGTATTGTGTGATTTGTAATGATATTTATTTCTTTCAAATAACCTGGTATTTTTAACATTTTTCTTTGAGTATTCCATTTCATTACACAGTTTTATTTTATACCTATACTTTTGCGGTACTTAAACTTATATGATTGGTTTCAATGTTTTACTTTTCCCACTAGCTGCAGTAAAAAATCATTGAATATTTTAGTAAATAAACCTTAATAACCTTCTATTACACTTGTTAGATAGGTTTGTGTTTGCTTAAGCAACCAGACAAGTCAATCAACTGCAATTGAAATCATAAACAATTTAAAAATTGTTTTATTTATGTGAGATTTCTCAGAAGAAATATGATAAAACCGTTTTTGAACTGAAAATAAAAAAGCATTTCGTTTAGTAAGCTGTACAAGAAAAAGTTGGTTAAACTTACAATGTCATAGCGTTGGACATGAAAAGCGAAGATGAGTGAAAATTAAAATAAGCGGCATATGAAGACAATATTTTAGTTATAAATTTATTTCTATAATGATTTTTAACACAATGAATCTCATATAGGACTTTCTTAACTTTTAAAATATTGTTAATGCTTTCAACCTGTTCTTTCCAAAGCCTTCAGAATTTATCTTTGGCAGTTCATATTGCTTCGTTGTAAAGTGCTTACTATTCATCAATAACTTATAAAAGGAAAACAACTTATTAATTCTAATATATACAGCCAGACATTTAGACAGACGAAATTTAATCATATTATCATTTAAATGGTTCTCGAGTAACAAGAAATAAGACTGTTGTCATCACCACGCCATCCGCAGCATAAAAACCCACCAAAATACGAAATACCCACCTCTAATAGAAGAAAAATATCAACTACATAAATAAAACATACAAACACAAACAGATTCATCCTGGCAGACAGTTAGACAGGATATTCAATGAATAATAACAGAATTTTGGAGGTAAAAGAGTAAAGAGTAACTGTACACACACACATTTACATGAAAACAAATACATACTTGATTATAACTCTGTACGTTTTGGGGTGTAAGTAACAACTGAATAATAATTGTGTCTGTGTCACTACCAGTCTGGACGTTACGAGTATGCATGTAATTGTGTGTAAGCTTTATGTGATTTTTGTCTAGGATTTTTTTCTGTTTTGTTGTGTTGTTTTACTTCAAGTTCTTACCTTTTGCCATTTTTATGTTTAGTTCCACTTTGAAAGGTGACAAAAAGTATCTCGCTTGTTTTTTTTTGTTATGGATAATCCTGACATTTTGGGTGTATAAATGACAACGATTAAATACAAAAAACTCATACATTTTCCTGTCCGTACACTTTCAGGTTGTGTGCATGCAACAAGGGAACTAAGTACCACCAGTTGTATCCATGTCTGAGTTGTTAAAGTATAGTATGTGAGTGCATTGAAGTGTAAAAGAAGTAAAAAAGGTAATAAAGTGGCTTGATATTGTAAAAAGAATTTTTCAACAGCGCTTTATGGAAAAGCAGACAGCAGGAAAATTTTAAAGCTCATCATAATATCTATAAGAGATTAAAAAGTTATATAAAATAAAAGAGCACAAAAAAGGCGCTGAATGTTTCAAGGGTCTCTGAAGACCCAAATGGTCTTTAAATAACTAGTTTTATAGAACTTGAAATTAAAAAATTGTATTACTTTTCTGACTTGAAAATAAATCTAAAGTATTCTATGGCCACAGTTCTGATAATTACATCCTCTTCTAATCGCTGTGTCACTGTCTTTTAGGTAAAATAGATCATCTAGATTTCACCTTCGCGTTTCTGGAAATTTGTAAAATGAGTCATTAGTAAAATGAGTCACTGATAACTTTCTTCAAACAATAATACAGAGTGATATCTCCCTTTCAGCTACTAACATTATCTAAATAGAATTTGACCTCTCGATGTCCATCGACACACTCTTCCCAAACATCGTGCAGTTCACAATGCCCAATAATTGAAAAGATGGAGTTTAGAGACAGATTATCAACGAGTCTCTCAGGTTGGTGTCCGAACGCCACTCTCCTGTTTAACTACAACTCCTCTCAACTCCCAGTACGAGGGCGGTTCGGAAACATCTTAGCCTAGAACAGAAAGCGCAGTACACACAGAAAAAGTTAAGCATTTTGGAAACTTCCATCTGTGCTTTATACACATGTTAAATTTCCTTTCGATCTGACAACTCCTTGATATAGAAACATGTGTTCAAAAAAGACGCATCCGCGATATCTTTACAATGGAAAAATTAGAAATTCGTGGCGTCATTAAATATTTTAATAAAAAAGGTTTATGGAGACAAGAAATTCATAATGATATGGTGAATGTTTTAGGTGAAAGTGATCCTTCGTATGCAACAGTCAAAAATTGAGTTGCTGAATTTAAACGCACAAGCATTGAGGATGAACCACGTAGTGGACGTCCAAAAACAGCAACAATAACAGAAATTGTAACCAAAGTGATATTAAATGATCGACGAATAAAAGTGCGTGAAATAGCCAATATCATGGGAATCTCAAATGATCAAGTCCATTTAATGAATGCATGAAGAACTACATATGAAAAAGCTTTATGCAAGATGGCTGTCGCATTTGTTAACAGTCGACCAAAAACGCATAAGAATGAATATTTCTCAAGCTTGTTTGAATCGTTTTAAGACAAATGAAATTGATTTTAAGCGTGGTTTCATAACTGGTCATGCGACATGGATCCACTACTATACTCCAGAGATAAAAAAAAACCGAACCAAGCCATGGACTGAAGCAAACAATTCAATTGGCTAGTAAGGTTATGGCAACGGTTTTCTGGTACTTCAAAGCTATTTGATTGTTTGAATATCTGCAAATGGGTAAAATAATAAATTCAGAGTACTTCCGCAATATTTTGAATCAATTAAATATTAAAATTTGACGAAGACGTCCTGGCTAACAACACAAGAAAATAATTTTTCATCAAGACAACGCACAATGGCTAAAATCATCGAATTAAAGTACGAGTTGCTTGATCACCCACATTATTCTCTTAATTTAGCTCCCAGTGACTTTTACCTGTTCGCAAAGGTAAAAAGGTGAAGAAATCTATTTTAATATGTTGAAGAATAAAAATGTTTTTGAAAAACTAACTATTCTGTTTATCTGCTAGACTAATAGCATGTTCACATATACACCTTAATTGCGTTCATCGCAATTAACGCCATTATTGAGCTCAATATTTCATATAAAATCTCAATTAATTATTGCGCAATAAGTACGAAATTGTTATAATATTGAGTAAGATTTCGAATGCAACACTGTTCACAACTGTGTTTAGTGAACAAAATTGTATAAAATGGCAAATGTCAACAAAAGAAATCATTAAAAAATCAATGTGAAGGTAAGTTTGTTTACATAGAAACACAACAACCATTTAGAGTATTTTTTGTATTGTTTTCCAGCTGTCAAATGATTATTGAGTAAGCTGAAAATTGCGTATGCCTGAACACTTAAAATAATATTGTCAATTAACCGAATATTGACTCAATTAAAGTTCATATCTGAACACAGTATAAGAAGTTTCCGAACCGCCCTCGTCTGTCTTTGTTGCAAATTGTTTGTACTGTCGAAGGCGTCAATCCAAGGGCTCTTCCACAAAAATGCAAAATATAAAGCCTTTGCAAATCGGAATCAAAACAAAGCAAAGCAGATTAAACCACATTTAGAAAAGCGACGCAAAGAGGATAGAAGCAAATCTTGGCTCTAGTGTACAGTGAAAATTAAAACACCTTTCTTGTTCTAATTTTTCACATTTTTGAGCCTTTTTGCTGCTAATGCGACTGAAGGATCTTTGTACCCTTTTCTACGAACCTGCTCTATATTTAATACAATTTCGTTTAATGCAACAAAGTATTATTTCTAGACAAAAATAAAAATGGTAAAAAATTTAACAGGCTTTCTTTTATTTAAAGTTTTTTTTTTCCTTTGCTTTAAGTTGTAGTAATGTACAGGGTTTTTTGTTTGTGTTCTATTGCTGACTGCTGGGGCATTGTTTTCTGTGTCTGACATTACCGGAAACCAAAGCAAATGGATTGCTTCTTTTTTGCTGATAGCTGTAGTTGTTTTGTGTATACGAGTTTTTGTTGTATTGTCTAGGATATTTTTTCGGTTTTTTGTATTGTTTTGTAGAGTTTTGAAATGATTTGACTCTTATTCTAACCACTGTGAGCATAGATTTAATAGAATTGTGATAGAAAATACTGTGAAGGTTTAAAAACAAAATTATTTATTTAATGTTAAAAAATTATAATGAAAAACTAAATTTATAAAATGTTTGCAGATTTCAAGAACCAAGTGTCGGACAAATCTAAACGGGCGTGGTATATTTCAGCATTCATTTCGCTTAAGTGCACTTAATTATATTTGCCTTACTGTTACATTTTTATTAAAAGAAAAATATATAGTACGTTTAGGGTTCATGCAAAAACCAATGTAAAACTTTGTCATGATTAATTTTCTCTCCTCCATATAATCGTACATACATACATACTAAATGAAATATTGAGGAAGTTAAGAAAAGTGAAAAAAAAACATAATTTATGACAAATTTTATTTCTGCAAAAAAAAAAAACAAAATCAAATTTTAAAACAAACATTCTAACACACCAAAAAGAAAAGTGTCCTCTAAAATGTTAACAAAAATTTATCACTATCAAACAATTTTTGTCATAAATTTAAAGAGCAAAAAAACAGCAAAATTAAATAAAATTATCTGCTGCCTTTTGAAAAACACTTGAAACTTTTGCCTTTATTTTAATAAAACCTGGCATATTTGAAAACTTTTCTGTTACTCCGTTTCAATATCTTATCTCGTCACATCACATCACATCAGTGAACATTAAGAACATTGAAATTGTTGCCATAATGATGTGTTTAAGATGTATTTAACATTTTTGTCTTTTTCCCCATTTCCCTTTCCATGTTTTTATAATTTTTTTTTCGCAAAACTTTGACTCATGATTAATGGGAATTTATATTATACCAGTACGAGTAAGTTTAGTAGTGAACAAGAAGGTGACTTCAATCAAAGTTTTATTTTTTTTTTTGTAAACCAATTCAAAAGTAAATAAAATGAAAATAAAAATAAAAATTATAAAAAAATAAATGTTAAAATGTTTGCTCTTAAAGTTTTTAAAACGAAACTTTTTTTGCTAAAAATAAAAAGCAAAACGGAGATGGGTGTCTCTTCACTTAAAATGATTGCAACATTAAAATGTAGGTCACATTGTATGTAGCTTTACGGCAAACAGTGTAAGAACAAAAAGGTAAAATGTTTGCAAACCAAAAACTTTTTGTCATTAGCTTTTTTTTATAGTATTATTGACACAGGAAAATATTTTTAAGGTTTTAAATCTATTAAAAGGAAAAAAGTAAAGAATGAGTCATCTTCAAAAGTTAATAACATAAGTTAGAAGTTGGTCAATGGGTTTTAAGATTGTTGAGGTAACTTGAGTGTCAGTTTGCAAGAGATAAGCATATTTTTTTTATATTATCAGTTATGCCTACTCCTACTTTTTCAGTTTAATAAAGACAATAAAGTTCTATTGGCACAAATAGAAAAAGGTTTAAAGCGATGAATTTGTAAAATAATGCCCATCTGTAAAAATCAGGATAGAGCTCCAAAAAAGACATATAACAATGAAATTTTTAACAAGCATTCTTATGGCAGACTTTTATTGCATTTCTAACAAAATTATTAATAAACATTTCGTTTTAAAATCTACCAGCCACTAATATAAAGTTGTATTGGCTTTTGACACCAACATAACACTAACACCCCCATCCAACACTTTTAAATAAATAATATTGCTTTCCTTTTGACTTTTTAAATATTTAATTTTATTTTGTAATTTATAATCCATAAACCTTACATAATTTAATCATAAAATTCGATTTAACTTCTATCTAATAAACCAATTACAGATTAAAAATTATTGCAAACAAATTGCAATATTTCATAAAAACAAATTTACAAATAGCTTTTTAAATTATTAAACACACAAACAAATTTATAACAAAATCATATCAGTTGCTATTGAATATTTTGCAATAAAACACCATAAATTTCTTCTTTTTTTATAGGCACCACCAAATATTAAGTTTGTCATTCCGTTTGTAGCACATCGAAATATTAGTCGCAGAACCAAAAATTCTGGGTCCATATAAGACTCTAAGACAATCTAGCCATGTCCGTCCGTCTGTTGAGGGCATGTTTACCAAACATTCTTTGATCCAATCAGTCCAGTAGCATTAAAATGACAGACCAAAGATTCAGACATTCTCAACATACTTTAGATATTTTTAATAATATCTTCAAATATAATGCAAATACTATCATGAAATTTTGAAAACTTTGTTTTTATTTTCGAAGGACTAGTTTTGTTGAAAATGGTTGGAATCAGTCCATGGTCTCATAGCTCCCATACAAATGTTTTCCCGGAATATGGCTTTATGGTACATAAATGTCTATAGAAAAGTTCTGCAATAATAAGTTGCATGCACAGCGAAATCTCAAACAATAATTTGTTTGCATCGGTGTATAATTTTGACCATAACCACATACAAAGACCACTTCCGAAAACCACTTAGACCCTATTTTTGTAAATCACTTGCGTTCAACGCATCACCTACGCTTTTGAGAACGCATTACTAAGAATATGAAATTTTGTAAATCACTGCGTCATTGCGTTTAGCGAACGCAGAAATATTACGTTGTTACAATACTGTCAAATCATTGCGTGGTTAATGTTGCCATTGTAAATGTTGATACTGAAATTTCAAATAAAAATTTACATAAAGCTACACTTATTTTGCATTGGCAATGCTACAACACCTATCAGCTGTTCAATAATTTCGTTTGGGTATTTATCGAGAAAATATTTATAATTGTGAAGAAAAAAGCTTTTAAAGCAAATAACTACATATAAATACAAAGATACTAAGGGGTATAACAAAATGTTTGCTTTTATAGATATGTCTTCTTTTTCGGATGATGAAGATTCTTCAAGTGTCCTAGGCATATCTGAATGAAAAACCCAATTGCGCTCTACTATCAACATCATGAATTTAACGAATAATGAGTAAGTGAAATAACACTGTGGAGATTTGCAATATTTTTAGTTTATTTTTTAAAGATTTCAGATGAACTTCTGAATAAACAATTACAATTGCAATCAGGACTTTCGACGTAGCTTCCCAAAAATTATCAACAGTTGCCTTTGAGCTGCCAAAATTAGCCATTTCACGAGCCACATCTGGATGCTCTTCCATTTCAGCTATCAACAATTGAAATTGAGCTGCCATTGTGGCTTCTGTTTTCACTCTAAGAAAAAAATTTTATAAAAAATTTTATTTATTCGAAGGTTTACTTCTAGTTAAATATAAAAATTTATTTGAAATTTATTTTATATTAACAGAGTATGTTTGTGCAACCCTTTGTTCCTACTAGGAACCACAGGACATAATATATATATATATGTATGTTTGTATATATGTACTACTTACATCGTATTAATAAAGTTCCTATAAAACTTAGAGAATACTATGTTTGAACTTTTTATATTTATTATTAGAAAAATATAGTTTCATAATGGTATTCTTCGAGTTATTAATTAAAAAAATTAACTGAAGCCAAATGAAAAATTGTCTCTAATAGTTCCTATAAAACATTAAATTAATTGAATAATTTTGTTTTTTAATAACTAACGCCAAGAAAATAAAGGCGTTAAATTTGGCAACGCAAGTGATAACAATTCAGAGTTGCGTTTTACAAAATAAACATTTTCAAACAGTTGCATTAACGACAACGTAAGAATCAGCTGTTACAACGCAAACAATCACTTGCTTGAACGCCGTGATTTGCAAAATGTAATTTAACGCAACGCTTAGAAAAATGTGGCGTTGCGTTTTACAAAATTAGGGCCTTAAATGATCATAAATCTCAAAGTCAAAGTGACTATCAAGTTAAAATTCGACAATCATAATCAAAATATACAATTAAACTGTCGTAATAAATTGAATGATGATTGGTCCATTTTTTAACATAGCCCCCATATAAAGTCCACTTCCGGAAATTATTTAAATGCACATAAATCTCTTATAAAAATCACTATCAAGTTTTACTTCAACGCAAATAGTCCATTTGTATATAGAATGATTCGTACCCAATTTTACAGCGATCGGTACATATTTGACCATAATGTTCATTACAAAATATCGCGTATATGCGCAAAAATCTCTTTAAAAATTCATTATTACGTTGAAATTCAACACAAATAATTCGCGTGTTTATATAAATTGTCGTACAGAACTTCATAATGATCGGCCCGTAATAGATCATAGCTTCCTTATATGGACTATTTCCGAAAACTCATAAATCGAAATTTTACACAGATCTGTTATAAGAATGTAAAAATTATACTATAAACTTTTGTTAAAGTTGGTCAATAACACTGGTTTACAAATTTTTAATTTGGAAAAATACCAAGAACGCCACTTGCCTAGATACGTTAATTGGGACCTCCTGAACACGAAAAACGCTGTAATTTTTTTTTTCTAAGTACCGTTTTTTAGATAACGGTACTTTTGTGTTTTTCGGTGTATGGTCCCATTCAAACCCTTGTGGAGCCCAACCGAAGAGCCCGATCGAGATGAATGGCATATCGTTGGAAAGGTAATCGAATGCCTTTTTCGCCGATATGCTGCAAGTTTCTATCTGATAGGAAATAGCTGAGTTATGGCACCTCAAAGTTCGAAATTTGCCTATTTTTTAAGTTTTTTTCAAAATTTTTCTTTTTTATTTAATTTTTTTTCTACGTTACAGTCAGTTAATATCTGGAATGTTTTATTTTTTATCCAAATAGTTTATTTAATTACCAACATTTTAAGCGTAATTTGAAAAAAATCGGATGAAAAATATAGTTTTTATTAAGGATTTTGTGGAACGACAATATTTTCATCTTCATTGCTTACACACTATATTCGGCGTAAATTCAAAAAATTTAAATTAAAATGGCGAGCGACTTGAACTCTTACGTTTTTTTCGGATGGATCTTCGCGAATGAGGAACCAACAATAGTCCGCCATCATTTGTTCGTCCCACCAGCCTTTGTAACGTCTCTCGATTTCTTCCATTTCTTGGTGAAATCTTTCACCTTGTTCATCACTTTCGGAGCCCAAGTTGGTGGGGAAAATATCCAAATGACTGAATAAGAAGTGTAATTTAGGTGTCATATTTGAACCTAAAGGTTAAAAAGAATAAATTTTAAATCATAACGGCCTTTTTGATATACAGTGGCCGACAAAAGTCTACATACGACCCATATTTTTGCAATTTGGGCATTTTGAAACCATAATGAAGAAAAGTAATAATACAGTTTTGTTTCAGATGTATTTTTAATAATATAACACAAAAAAAATCTTATTTTATTATAAACTTAAACTTTTATTCAAAAAAACTAAAAAAAATTAATGACAAAAGTCTACATACGAGCTGTAAATTAACATAAAAAACTTTGTTTTAATAGTTTTAATACCCAAACTTATTACTTTTTATTAAAATTAATATTTCGTTGGGCCAGCATGGGCATCTATAACTGTATAACTGCCTGTAAGCGTCTGAGCATCGAAGCAATGTTATGCAGATGTTATGTTTAGCCATTCTTTTGAAGCTTCTCTTTAAGCATTGGGGCACTAGTAAAAGGAGTTTTGCGAATTTTTCGTTGTAGAATCTCCCACACGTGCTCAATAACAATTAAGTCCGGCCTTTGAGGTGGTGTGTACAACTGTCGTGGGGCATGGCAGAGCAGCCAATCTTTGACAATCTGACCCGTGTGCTTCGGATCGTTATCTTGCTGGAAAATCTAACTCTGACCAAGATTTAAAATATCAACCGAGGGTTTCAAATTTTGTTCCAAAATGGATTTGTATAGATAGCGATCCATATTACCCTCAATAAACACTAACTTTCCTACTCCAGAAGCAGCGACAGCACCCCAAACCATCACGCTGCCTCCACCATGCTTAACAGTAGCAACTAAACTCTTCGGCTCCATCGCTGTATTTTTTTTCGCCAAACTTTATGTCTCCTATCACTTCCAAATATGTTATATTTAGATTCATCAGTGAACAAAACTCTCTTCCAGAAATCCATGTCCTTCTGAAAATGCTGTTGTGCAAATTCCAAACGAAGTTTGCGATTTTTTTTCGCTTATGAGAGGTTTTTGCGAGGAGATCTGCTATGGTAACCATTATTATTTAAAGTTCTTTGTATAGTTCTTGAATGTACAATTAATTCAGATCTTGCTGCGATATCTTCGGCTAATTTTGTGGCATTTACTTTTGGATTTTTGCCCACTTCTTTTAAAATGCAGCTAACGTCTCTACGACTAAGTTTCTTTGGGCGACCTCTACGTGGTTTGTTTTCAACTGTATCAGTCTTTGTAAAGTTATTGACTATTGTCTGAACTGTAGACTTACTTAAATTAAAAAGCTTTGATATATCACCAAAAGATTTTCCCTCATTTCTGCACTTTACAACAAAATTACGGACATCAATTGATATTTCTTTTCGAGAAGCCATTATTTCTATTAAAGATTTATTTAATCCGCCTAAACTTGAACTGAATACTATTTTAAGAAACCCCTTAACACAACAAGAAAAGTAAAAAATAAATAACGGAATTTTACTCTTTGAACAAAATCCCATACATGCTGGTCGTATGTAGACTTTTGTCAATGCTTTTTGTTTCCTTATTATGAATAATTTTTAAAGTTTACATTATAATAAAAAATTTTTTTTGGGCATATCAATAAAAATAGATTACAAACAAAGCTGCATCATTATTTTTTTATTCCGAACTAATGTTCTCATAAAATGTCCAATATTGTGGTCGTATGTAGACTTTTGTCGGCCACTGTACATGTTTTCACTCAACGCTTACCAATGGCATTGAATTTTTGCAGTAATGTATCGATCTTCTCTGCGTAATCAGGACTTCTGTAGTTTCCCAAAAAGTTGTGAACGATGTCCTGTAATGCTTCCCATGCCTCCAAATGAGCTGGACCTTAACACTCATTAAATGCTTGGTCACCGTACAGAGCCCGAATTTGGAATACGAAACCATCAATTCCAATCGGATATGGAAAATACATAAAGGAAAGATATGAAACAATGAAAGAACTTCTCGATCTCATACATTATGACCAACATCAATGGAAAGTTTGCTCTGATTTTAAATTAGTTGCCATACTATCTGGATTGCAAGGGGGCAATACGAAGTTTCCCTGTTTTCTATGTCTATGGGACAGCCGTGACCGTCAGAATCACTACACCCGAAAAGTTTGGCCCGAGCGAAATGAACGTACGCAGGGAGTGTACAATATCAAAAATGACCCACTCATTCCTCTGGAGAAGATAATACTTCCTCCATTACATATTAAGCTTGGGTTATTTACAAAGATTGTGAAAACGTTGCCAGACAGTCTTGCCATGAATTACCTTAAACAAAAATTTCCGAGAGCCACAGCGAGCAAAATTGAAGCTGGTATATTTGATGGCCCTCAAATTCGGGCTCTGTACGGTGACCAAGCATTTAATGAGTGTTAAGGTCCAGCTCATTTGGAGGCATGGGAAGCATTCCAGGACATCGTTCACAACTTTTTGGGAAACTACAGAAGTCCTGATTACGCAGAGAAGATCAATACATTACTGCAAAAATTCAATGCCATTGGTAAGCGTTGAGTGAAAACATGTATATCAAAAAGGCCGTTATGATTTAAAATTTATTCTTTTTAACCTTTAGGTTCAAATATGACACCTAAATTACACTTCTTATTCAGTCATTTGGATATTTTCCCCACCAACTTGGGCTCCGAAAGTGATGAACAAGGTGAAAGATTTCACCAAGAAATGGAAGAAATCGAGAGACGTTACAAAGGCTGGTGGGACGAACAAATGATGGCGGACTATTGTTGGTTCCTCATTCGCGAAGATCCATCCGAAAAAAACGTAAGAGTTCAAGTCGCTCGCCATTTTAATTTAAATTTTTTGAATTTACGCCGAATATAGTGTGTAAGCAATGAAGATGAAAATATTGTCGTTCCACAAAATCCTTAATAAAAACTATATTTTTCATCCGATTTTTTTCAAATTACGCTTAAAATGTTGGTAATTAAATAAACTATTTGGATAAAAAATTAAACATTCGAGATATTAACTGTAACGTAGAAAAAAAATTAAATAAAAAAGAAAAATTTTGAAACAAACGTAAAAAATAGGCAAATTTCGAACTTTGAGGTGCCATAACTCAGCTATTTCTTATCAGATCGAAATTTGCAGCATATCGGCGAAAAAGGCATTCGATTACGTTTCCAACGATATGCCATTCATCTCGATCGGGCTCTTCGGTTGGGCTCCACAAGGGTTTGAATGGGACCATACACCGAAAAACACAAAAGTACCGTTATCTAAAAAACGGTACTTAGAAAAAAAAAATTACAGCGTTTTTCGTGTTCAGGAGATCCCAATTAATTTATCTAGATAAGTGGCGTTCTTGGTATTTTTTGGCTGTAAACCAGTGTAATTGGCGAAAACTGCCACTTCCACATAGTATACATACATAGGTTAAAATGTTTTCGTTTCAAAAAGTCAAAATCAGTTTCCTAGGGTTTGTTGGTACATAATTTATTGTCTGTTAAAGTAAATCGCTTTATGTTGCACAATATATATAAATTCTTGATTCTAACTGGAATATGCATAAAATTCTAGCATATATCGTCATTATGATGAAATTCAACCAAAATAAACCTAAAATAAATAGAAATTACGGTACAATATTTTATGAAGTTGGTCCCATAATTGTAGATGATTTGGTGGTGGGTATATAAGATTCGGCACAGCCTAATAGAAACTCTTACTTGTTTTCATTATTATTATTTATTTAAAATAAAACATTTTCTCATTAATTTGAAAAAAAAACTTTAGTATATAGTAGACAAAAAAAAACTCACTCGCAATTCTTCCCTTTAGCTACACAGATTTAGCGGATGGCGAATCGTGTTGGCATGACAAACTGTCCAATACTCGCATACCAAGCAAACAGCCAAAAATATTGTGCAACTTTAAAATAAAACCTCAACTGGAAAAAAGTGTAAAGGAAACGTTAAAAGAAAACAAACTAGAGTGCAATATTCGGCTGTGCCAAATCTTAAATACCCTTCACCTAAACGTAATAAGAAATACAACAATTACACTGGTTTTAGGACTAGAATATCTTATTTTGTGTTTTTTATTCAGTCCACAAGTATGTCACGTCGAACGTAATAACGCTATATTTAAGATACATGGGGGACATAGTCATATATGGACCGATATTCTCAAAATACAGCAGTTTGATTTTGACATGTGTGCAAATGATCCGTGTAAAATTTTGGATCGGTACCCTTATTTATAAGAGATGAGTATTGAAGTGATTTTCGGAAGAGGGCTTTATATGAGGGATACGGTCAAATATGGACCGAAATTCCAAAAATTATGTGGAATGATTTTTGTGTTTAAAGTTTTGAGTTGGTACCGATACTTATAAGATATATGTATATAAAGATTAATGACTTTTTTGGATGTTGTCCTTATATGGGTGCTATGACCAATTATGGACCGACCATCATAAAATTTAATACAACAATTTCTATATCTACTCGTATAAGAATTATTTATGTCGAATTTTATCCTAGTAACTATATTTGTACTAGATTTATATGTATTTAAGTGAATTTTAGATGTGGACTTTATATGGGGACTATGGTCAAACATGGATCGAACAAAACAAAATTTCGTTTTCTGATTTATTTTTACATGGCACCTATTTTTGCAGAATTTTGTATTGATATTCCAATTTTACAGGCATTTATTTATCGTTAAGTCATATATCGGGAAGATATTTGTACGGGAGCTATGAAAAATCATGGACCGATTTTTACTATTTTCCTCACACTTTCTTTTTTTACCTGGGGCCAAATTACCGCATTCGATAGCGAGTAAAATTGATCGTAATTTTCTTATTTCACATTATGGCATTCGATATCGGGCAAGAAATCATTTTTCGATAATATAGCTCATTCGATCACGAATGCGGTAATTTGGCCCCTGTACAAAATTTCGTGGCAATATCTTCAATATATTTCAAAAAATTGCAAGAAAAATATTTAAAAATATAAAATTTTTATGGAGGTTGGCTCACATTTAGGTCCAGAACTCTTGTTCTACTAAACAGATTTTGCTGATTTTCAATACCAAAATGTTTAGGAGAATTATAAACCGGGTTTTGTAAACTGTGTTGATTTTGGTTGTGTCTTTTAGCCATGAGAGTGTTTTACACAAACAGACAGACGGACATAGCTCAATCGACTAAGAATTCCTTAAGGAGCAAGAATATATGTATATACTTTGTTGGGCCTCAAATGAATATTTTTCAGTGTTACACACGGAATGACAAACTTATATATACCCTCATTCATCACTTATGGTGGTGGAGGGTATAAAAAATTTAACTGTAACTAAAACACAAAACATTAATAAAAATAAATTGTAGTTTGGTTTTAATTTTTTTTCGACATTTATGCTATTTATGTTATGTTATTCTTGTCTTCATAAACGTCTTTTCTTTTCCTCTAGTATCTTTGGCAGCTTTGCCAACAAACCAAAAGTCACGACATGAACTCTTAGAAATGATCGCGGGAATGCAGCAAAGATCATGCGATGACAATGACGACGATGATGACGATGATGATGTTGTGATTTAATGTTTCTTTTAGAGTAACAAACATGAAATAGGAAAACAAAAATGATATAAAAAAAACCAGAGTGAGTTTTAGAGCAGTAATAACAAAAAAGTACTATGAGAAAAGTTATAGTTAAGAAATTGAAAAGGAAAAGATGTGTTTTGTTATTGTTGGCTTTGGTTTTTCTTACATTTCTGTTAAATTAACAAATTGTGTTGCAACTTTATAAAACCTACAACAGGCTGTAGTTAGCACTTAGAGGGAGCAGAAATGTAGCATACTTAAGGTTCAGTTACAAATTTAACAAAACTTTCTTTAGTTTTAAAATGTTCAACGACATTTACAAAAAGGTTTTTAGCTTTTTCTTATTAACAACAATTACAGTATTTTTTTAATTTGCTTTTAATAAAAACTTCTTTGCTATTTCGTTACCCCCAACTGTTCCATCATAAATACTGCATAACAAAACGTTTGTTGCAATTAGCTACGATCTGATCTTAACAAAACAAAAATGTACTTTAAATACGTAAAGAAATCAAATTGTAACAAGAAAGCTTTTGTTCATTTATAGACTTTCTAAAACTAAGATATAGATTTTTTCTATAAAGTCTATTTCATGGTAAATATTTTAGAAAATCTACCCGGACATGCCTCAGAAAAATAGCAACAAGAATTGTTAGAATTTCATTACATTGTATTGAAATAAATATAATTGCAAGCAATAAAAGTCATAGATCAGTTTTTAAGAAGACTATTCGGTGAATATTAATATTTCTTATTAAGAATTAACTGTGTAAACTACTGATCGCTGTTCTCTTACAATAACTCTCAGGTCAGTAAAACATTAAAAAGAATTAAACAACAACTTTGTTTTTAAAAATACAAAATAAAACTTCAATTCCTGCAATTATTTATGTCGCACAGATATACGAGTATATCACGAACATGCATTAAAAAGTCGATTCATTTACCAAAATTTTCAATCACATTTTGGCAAAATGTCTGGTCTATTTTGTTAACTACGTCACGGCTTTAGAGTTTTAAAGTTGTGGTATATTCGATAGACCCTGTATCCTTAGCATACACCCATTGCTTTAGCGGGCGGGCAATTCCTAAAATTGTGCGATCAGAAAATTTGGTTTGCAATAAATTAACTTTTTTGCTGGCTGTGACGACGCGTCGTCCTGTTGAAACCACAAGTCAGTGATATCCACAACTTCAATTATAGACCAAAATTTAGTTATGACATCTCACGATAGCGTTACCATTCGTCTTCAATGGATTGCCAGCCGAATTTTCGAAACAAAATGGGCCATTCACGCTTTCAGACCATATAGATTCGTTCAGCATGCAAAAGCTTCTCAATAATTTCTCTTGGATTTTTAGAAGTCTAAACGTGACAAAATTCTAAATAGCGGTCTTGAAAGAGAAATGTAGCATTTACAGTTTCACTATTTTCATAGATATTTAACGATTGAAATTTAATTCCGTATAACAATTGCTAAAGCATTTACTACTGATATAACAACAAGTGAAATGTTATTACCTTCATGTTTTTCCAATATCATAACTTCATCAGTAAATACTGATCAGTGATCTAGTGATCAGCCACTATAACTTGTTTCGCTGTCTGATCTCGCTGCTCATTTTTTTGAGTACACTCAAACCAAAATGTTAAATGAAGAATGAGAAAATGATTTTTTTTTATAGAAAACATGGATGGCAATGCACAATGCTTGATTTGCCATCGCATTGTAAGTCCAAAATATTTAATTATACCTTATGTTTATGTACATAAATATATTATTTTATTATTTAATATTAATTGTATATGGTGAATTTCACGTCAAGTGACCCAATTTTAAAAATCGATGTCTACCGATTTGGATGAAATTTGCACCAAGGTTAACACTATTGGATAGTAGGCCAAAGACAAAATTTCAGGTCTATCAGTCAAGAACTGCCGGAGTTAGAGGGGGTCAAAGTTGGACATTTTGGTACATTTAGGTCATACAGGGTTTTTTTTAATGACTATAACTTTTCACCTATTCATCCTAGCAACAATTGTCCAAAGGACTTTAGACAGCTATTTCTTCAATCATTCCAAAAATATTTTTTTTTAATTTTTAAAAAAAATTTTTTAATTTTTTTTTTAAATTATCTTTTTTTAATTTTTTTTTTCAATTTGGGCCCTTTTTTCTCAAAGGAAAGCTTATACAATTTACTTTAAGGCCTTTATAATCGCTTAATGGGATGAGAGTGGGATATCTATCAAAAAAAATATTTTTTAACTCAAGAATCGCAGCAAATAGTAGTCAGACGCAGGGCTATCAAATATGGCGCTAAATGTGGCGATTTTTTAGTGCTTATTGCCACATAAATTTCCATTTGGCGACATGGCTAATTTTTCTTAACAATATAGCGTTAAACGTTTTTATATATCTGGCATCCTATTAACTTTGCCAACAAAAAACAAGTAAGAAAGTATAGTCGGTCAAGCCCGACCATATAATACCCTACACCCAGTAAATCAATAAAACAGTTTTTTCAGTAATTTATAGACATCATCCAAAAATTTAGTGTCATGACTTTCGTTAATATAAATATTATGTATGTTGTATTTTATATCGATATAAATACTTTTAAAAGATTTATTAAAGTTAAAGTTAATTAGGGACAGGGTCTAAGTCACTAAATCACTTTAAGGAGCATAAATCTCTTAAAAATGTTGTTATCCGAATAAAAGTTAACAAAAATGAGTTTCTTAAGCCCTTATGACACTACATTTTTTGTTTATTGAATTGATATGGAATTGATAGAAAGAAACAGAAAATGTTAGAAAAAGCAAACTATAAAAAATGTAAACAAAAAAGCCTTTTAGTTTTTTTTATTAAATGTTTTCAACTTTTTGTTTATGAGAAACATAAAAACAAAACGAACAAAAAAACGGTTAATCGCGAAATTTACCCATAAACCGCTGATTCAGCAACACTTTTAATATTTCTAGCTTGAAATGTCAATTTTAAGTTGAACAATTTTACATTTTTTTTGACATAACTTAATTTTTTATCGATAACTTTAGTAAAATGTTTGACAGTTTGCCATTTATCTTAATACTGCTGAATTCTTTGCATTTGGTAAATTTTTCTATTACATTATATTTGTACTGTTCATCAAAACTTGAACAATGCATTAAAAATGTAGTGTCATAAGGCCTTTATGTACATAAATGATGACACCTAATTTTTTAATGGTCAGTCCATAATTACTCAAAACTCCCATATAAGTCCCCGTTAACATAGTCGAACATTTGGATCACATTATATCAAAAATTAGGGTGCCCTGATAGACTAGGCGATAGTGTGCCAGACTATCAGTCATATGGTTGCGGGTTCGATTCCCGGCAAAGACTCTGGGTGTTTTCTGCAGACAAGCCAAAAAGCTTCACAGTTTGTGTTTGTTAATTATAAAAAAAAAAAAAAAAAAAAAAAAAGAAACAAAAATTCCTGAAAGGGCGATGGTTAGTTATCGACTGATTTCTACATGATTAATAAGCGACTGATCATTTTCTTCTATAGAGTTATAGCTGTTGACACAAACCACAATTTCATAAACAATTAGTTACATATTCATTAGCTTCTTTATTTTTGCATTCCATTTTGTCCTACTTTAGTACTTTAGTTTGTCTTCATTCCTAATATGTTTAAGTTAATAAAAGCTTAAACATTATTATGTTTTTATTGCTCTCTAAAGATTTAAAACAATTGAATACAATTGTTTGAAAGTACTTTGTTGAGCAATAAGTAAGTAAATAACAAGAACGTAGTAAGGGAAGGAAAAATACCCAATAATGTTTTAGTAAAATTGGAAAATAAATTGCAGGTATAGGGAATAAAATGTAATAGGTACTAACCATTATAATTTATGAGTGAGTTAAAAGTTAATATGAAGTCAAAAAATTATTTTTCAAATTATTTTTTAGGCCTAATTTTGTGACGGCTTTCAGTAAAACTCGTTAAATTACTTACATTTTCTTAACAATTGCTTTTTTTGTAATCAAAATTTATAAAATATCTAACCATTTCTCAACTCTCCAAGGAAAAATTTAGCTACAAGAAAATCTAATTTTATTCTTATGACACTGATTTCAACAAATTGCCTGGGCCGCAAAGTATAGAAAATATTTGTTTTGTATGGAAAAAAAACAACTCAAATGAAAAAATTTTAGGCAAAATATAGTAAGAAAAAATAAAACATTGCTGATGCTGTTTATTTTTGTCGAGCAACACATTAGGAAAACAAAATTATGTGGCAACCACAACAATAAGTACCAACAAATATTGTGTTGATAATGTATGTGTGTGTACGTATTTGACATACATACCCAGCATACCATTCTAGGAGCGCTCCGAAAAAGGTGTCAGAAAAGAGTCCAACTAAAGAGCATTTTCGGAGCGAAAGAAAAATTTGCTTGTTACTGTCCTCAGTCGGCACGCAGTATGACTCAGAAATTCCACTTAATTATGTGTGTACCAAAGCGTTGTTATCCTGTTATTTGTGCTTTGAACAAAAAAAAACATATCTGTACCACACAAGAATGATAAAAACAAGATTACACAGAGCCCAAGAAAAACCTCATTAAAGACTCTTTTCTGACATTATCTAAGAGCTCTTTAAGAGCCCAAAAAAACCCTCATAAAAGACTCTTTTCTGACATTATCTAAGAGCTCTTTCTGACGGACCATTTTCGAATGTAATGACCCTCTTTTCTGAAGGTTTTCGGAGCAATTATGATTGTTTTTTGTGCTCATAAAGAGCGTTAACCCTCC
Source organism: Bellardia pandia (assembly GCA_916048285.2). NCBI lineage: Eukaryota > Metazoa > Arthropoda > Insecta > Diptera > Calliphoridae > Bellardia > Bellardia pandia. The sequence continues at coordinate 90,070,577 of OU696531.1, read as the reverse complement.
GAAAAAGGTGTCAGAAAAGACTCTTTTCGGACTCATATGGCTTGCTGGGTATATACTCTCTGCTACATTTACACACTTACATCTATTTACAACAACTTGTTAAAGTGATTATATGCAAGTGTTTCAGCTGTGTTGCATGCTCTGTATCAGAACAATTTCGTTTTGTATTTCATGGGTCGTTGCACGCTTATAATGTTTTAACATTAACGACATGAATTTCACAAAATAACAACAATGGCTTCACACATACACATTTATATACATACACACAGTCTACCCTGCAGAAGAAGGTGGAGGTATTGACGCCTGGCGAGTGTTGCTGTACTGCAGTAAAAGTCAAGTACAGGTAGACTCATGGTGAAATTAAATACCAGGTGACAGCATTGCTACAAGAATTACAACAAGGCAAGAACAACAGGCATTTTTCTATATGAAAAACTTTCGTCACTGTCAAAAAGTTTTTTTTTTATATAACTTTTTGACATTTTCAAATTCACCATGAATAATCAGCTGGCGCTACGCTGCCACCTAGTATTTAAATTCACCTTGGGTAGACTACTCGCAAATATTATACTCGTTTTTTAAGCCGGCAACACTACCAAAATATACATAATGATGTTAATAGCTGTCAACAATTGTTTGATTGTGAAATTTATGTTAATTTGTAAAAAAAAAAAAATTGTGTAAGAAATTTCTTTATTAAAAGAAATATAAAGTACAATGGCCTCAAACATAAAACCCTTTTCGACAACTGATGAGTTAATACGACTGTAAACATTTTTTTAAAGCTTATACTAATAACTTTGCATTTGCATTTTAGGTGGTTCAAAGTGTGATGGCTGTGCAGCGCTTAATGAAAAACTGGACGATATGAAAGATAAGTTTTTACAACAGATTAATTCTCAAATTATATTCAATCTAAAACCTTTAACAGAAACGCTTGAACAACAACAAACACATCAGCAAAATATAAAAATATGCGAGATCCTTGCCGAACATAAAGTGCTGCTGAATCAACTTGTGGATAAAAACAAGGCCATCGACACAGTTGTGCAGATTTTCCCTTTAACCTCAGAGAGTCAACTTCATGAGCTTGGCAATCTACTTACAAGCCAGAAGGATTTGTATGTAAGATAATTATCACATTATAGAGAATATAAACTTTAATATAACCTAAACTCTTGTAGGTAAAATCGCTGATAAAAGGCGATATATGCAAAATTCTTGGTCGAGCAATTGTCATGTCCTTTAACGTTGAAGGCATTCAGAGTAAAAAGAAAATAAACGTACGTGTTAATACATATTAAAATAAAAATCCGTATTCTTTAATTTTTCTCAATACCAATTTACGAACAAACTACCTACTCGTGGATTGCTTCAAAGGCGATTGGTGGAAAGGTACTCCCAAAGTCTGCACTCGTGGACTACTCTGAAAGCTATAGATAGGCGAATGCTGGTTTTCTTATGATACTCCAATGTTAAAATCAGCACTTGAAAGCATTAAGTGGGAAATGAAGAGAGTAGTCGAACAGTAGTCCTGTACTACTAATTTTTTCTGAAGGGTATATACACACAGTCTAACTAAATATTACTGATACATACATGTGTATTTACATGTAAGATGTAAAGAATAGAATTGATGTTGAGCCATGTTGTTACACAAACACATGCATAAATGTATCTCACTGCTACACAAACATGTATGTAAGTACTACAAGTTAATTTGATTCAATACAAAATAACATAGTGAAATGTATTCATTCGTGGATTTATAATTCGCTTTTTGTTAAAGGCAACCAACATGATTTCAAAAAATTTCTGATTTTTTTTCAGAATTAATCCATTAAAAATACGATCATTTACTGTCTAATTAAAGTTGATCACTTTGTGATCAGTTGGATATAAAAAATCTATGATCAATTAGAATTCGATCACTTTAAAAGTGATCAGTTCGACATAATCAATCTGTGAATAGTTAGTTTCTGATTACACCATGATAAGGAACTAAAAAAAAACTATAATTAGTTAGAAGTATTAGTTACTATTTAATCACTCTATTATCAGTCAATATTTATATCTGTAATTTGGTAAAAAATCATTCAATGATCAGTTAGAAAAAATTTGATTTTTCTTTAGTAAGAGACATATCACTTTGTGATTAGGTAGCGCATATTGCTTTTGTTATCAGTATGTGGATCACACTTTGTTTTGTAATGCATCTGATCACTATCTGGCCAGTTATATGATTAGTAAGCGACTGATTTCTTTCTTCTATAGAGTTTGAATTAGAGTGTAAATATTTTGAAATAGAACAAATGTTTCTGACTTGGTAGTTTCAGATAAATATTATTTAATCACGTACTAACTGACTATTTTATGATTACTATACTCGTAAGACTACATAGTAACTTATAAATCTGTGATTAGGTAGTAATTCATATCTAATGATCATTTAATAACAAATATTGCATGATCAGTTTGTAACTGATCTCCTATGAGCATTTATTAACTGATATTTATTTATTTATTGAATTTCCTGTACAAAAACAAACTTGTTACAGAAAAGCGCCCCACCCTAATGTACAGTGGGTGGCCAAATTATTAGTTACACTATATTAACTAAGATTCAACCGCTTTTAATACGTATATAAATTTATTTCTTGTACCAGATGTTTTCGTATTTTAATTCTGGTAATACTGTTAAATATTTTGTGCAGTGTCAACAATGATTGGTGACATTAGAGTGCAGTTGTAGATCATTATCTGTCATTCTGTTCTGTAGTGTGAAAAATGCAATTTTGATGTAATTGATTAAAGTCTGCCATCACGATTAAGAACTAAACGAAAATGCTCAAAAATACATTCAGAGCATGCCAAAAAGGGTGCAAGCTGTAATTGATGCCAAAGAAGGTTCGACGAAATATTAAGATTTTTTTTTAAAAATTTTGTAATATTTCTTTTCCTCAAATATATATTTTTAAAACAAAAGAATTTATTTTTAATGGAATTAAAAACACTTAATTTATCTAAAAGAACAAATAAAAAGATAAATTTCCACTATTTTAAAATGTTATACGGCTTCAAACTAAACAACTTTGCATGTGTAACTAATAATTTGGCCACCCACTGTATGTGCAAGCGGTAAAATTAATCCATCAACTAAAGACGAGTGCTGCATATTATAAAATGAAGCTACAACTACATAATTTCACAATATACAATATTTTAACTCACAAATCAGACAATTATGTTTGGGTTGGAACTGATGGATATCTAGTATCTTCCAATTTTACGACGTGTATTATCAAACATTTGAGGAAGATCGAAACACTATCGCCAGACATTTAACACGTAATTATTTACACAGATGGCTGTTTCTACCAAAACCGCAATGTAATTGTTGGTTTTTACACAATTGAACAAAAATGTTTAGAAGTGGATATACGAAAATGGAACGTGATACAAGCCATTCCGTTATAGAAAGAAAAATTAAAAATAAGCAAATAAATTTGCCGTCACAATTTGTGCAACTAATAAAGGAGGCACGAAAAGTTCCAGCACCTCTAGAAGCTCACCAGTTGAAATATGACTATTTTATAACTCTTGAAAACATGCCTAAAGGATACACTTCGATTCGTCCTGGTAAAAATATTGCTTCCTATAAAAGTTATAGCAATGTATGTACTCGAACCTCTATTTCAAATTTTAGGCAGACTATTTGGAGCCTTGGCATATGATCAGGATCAATAGACTCGTACTTCAAAACAGACATAACTGACGGTTACGAATTTCTCCCTCATAGATGAAGGGCGGCGATTAAAGATATACCCCTGATATTGTATATCTCTGCATCGTCCTTTACTGCTACAATAGTCAACGTTTAACTACTGAGGTATGTAATATTTATTATGTACATGTATTTCATTGAATTATAAATAGTCAAGAGAAATTTGTTGTCTTAGTGTGAAAAAACTCCTTGGGCTTTATACAACTGTGAATGGTACAACGACTCCAAGGACAAGCAAAAATCGTATTTTTAGCCTGAATATATCCTGGTTTTTGACCATGTCTTTACCAACTCTTTTAGTAGTAGATTTTAATATAAACTGTGGTTTAACGCAAAATGCATTGGTGGTCATTGCATTTAGGTTTTTTGTGATCATGACAGCGAATGCTGTACTATAAAAATTGACATAGTGGAAAAGTTAGATTGAAAATTTGAGAAATGTTATACTGGATTATTGCACAACATTTTTTGGATCTATAAAGGCATTAAAATTATTACAGAAAATGGAGAATTGACAATTTCAAATTCAAACGAAAAACTTAAACAACAAGAAATTCAAATCAATAAATGCAGTTTTAATAATAGTGACATACAAAATCAGTTGTTAAATAGTTCGTCTTTAAAAGTTGTAAATGAATTAAATGAATTAAATGAAGAGAATAAATTCAAAGTTTTAAATTTAATTGAAAAATATAAAAATTGTTTCGCCGAAGATTTATCACAGTTAGAAGAACCGAATACAATCGAAATCAATATTGTACCAAAAGATTATAATAAAACTATAACTCATAACCCAAAACGAATTTCGTATGGTTGTTGACTATTGCGAATTAAACAAAAATAAGTGTACGCAAAGTGTTTCCAATGGCAAATATTGAAGAAAATATATGTGGCGCCCTATTCCTGAAACAACCCTGTTACAGCAAGTACCGATTAGTACTTAATATTCAATTACTCTTACATATAAATTTTTAACACAAGCTAATGAGAACTATTTGAATTTCCTTCCTTTTTCTTTTTAACTTTTGCTCGAGGCAGTTCGTTTTTGAAAGTTATAAAACTATTCAGAATTAAACTATAAATAATATTTTATTGGAATACGCTAAATCCCAAATATATAAATCCAATATGTGACAACAAAATGTTTATTATTCTTAATATGATGAACGGTTAGCATCAAATTTCGATCAATAAATCGTGTAGACATGACATTTGGACTAACTAATGTTTAATAGAAAATATTAATAATTAAAGCTTATTTAGAAAAGACTGATGAACTTCTCAACCTCAAGCAATTGTTAATTACTTTAAGCCTGTTAATATGGAAGACGTAAAGCAATTTTTGGGTCTGCCTGGATATTTTAGAAAATTTATTGTTTAGCGCATTTGATTATTAAGCATGAGTTGGTATTTGTAGCCCGGGTTCGATTCCCAGCCGCTGAAACAACATCAGTTTCTGATAATCATTAGTTTTCTTCTATCTATCATAACTAATATTTATAGTATAGCATTCAAACACCACCGAAGTAAAATAATTCAATAAAGGCTATAAAATCAAGCTTTAACATTAATGCGCCTACTCACCACCAGAGGCGCTGCAATTCTTCACTAACATATACAATATCATGCGAAAAATACATACTTACACACATTGTTAAATATGTAAAGAAGGTATAAACTTATAAAATAGACAGAAAGATATAAGGATTACTATCGCTTATTAAAATTTAATGAAATTAAAGGTATGAAATAGTCAGAAATATTATTTAGAAAAATGTTAAGAAAGCGTCACTAACTTCAAAGCATGTCTTTAACAGCTTTTGGCAACTAATTAGACATGCTACTTTTTATATTACTACTTAATGAAACTTCTCTTCAAAACACCGCTATTATATTAATTCCTCTTTTTATTAAAAAATTCAATATGTTTTGTTGCTATATATTTCTTATTCAGTGTTGCCAGAAAATGAATTTCAAAATATGCTAAAACTTGAAACACTAAGTGCTAAAATGTTCTAAAGAAGAAAAAATAAGTGCTAAATTTTTTCAATGTAACAATACAATTTTTATTTCAAATATAAATATAAATTATAGTTTTTTCTAATTTTGTTCATAACAATTGTTAACTTGTTTTAAAAGATTACATTTCATTTACCGAAATAAATTTAGTTGAAATATTAATAAAAGTTATTATTTATTTCTGCAAAAGTATTTTTTGGAGTAAAATAGCAAAAAAATTTTCGACAAAAAAAATTTTTTTCAAGCAAATTATGCTAAAAAGCATTTAGCATAACTTTTAAAAATTTCAATGCATTTTCGAGAAACAAAATGCTAAATCTAGCACTGAAAGTGCTAAAATGGCAACACTGTTCTTATTCTCTTTCAAAGATTAGGAAAATATTTTAAGTTGTGTTATTTTGATAAAAATTTCAATGATTTTAATTTAATGTATAAGAAATTACAAATATAGCTGATATTAAAAAAAATGTTAAAAAAATATGAAGCAAAAGTAAAAAAAAAACCTAAATACCTATCTGTGGAGCCAAAAAAATAACCTGCTTAAGGTTTATTTATCTTTTCAATTTCATCTTTCGAGGATCATGAGCGATAACCGATTTTTTTAAATGCGAGACCCGAAGCCTAAAAATTGTAAATCATCACAAAAACAGCTGAGCTGAACATGTGCAATTTCGTAACATTTTTTTCAATAGCTCCCGGAATACCGGTTTTGGTAATACAATAACTTTTATCAATTACATTCTGATTATGCAGAATATTATTTTATTGGTAGAATATTAGTTATGACCGGTGTCTGATTTTATAATCTTCAAAGTAAAGTCGATAAAAAAAAGATGTAAGCTTCGAAGTACATATTACCAAGCAAAAGTCCTACAGAATTTAATATAGGTATTTTACCAAGAAATAATAAGAAGAAATTTTATTCAATTAATAACATTTAACTTTTTAATCAGCAACTCACCTTACAAACACACTTTATATGTACATATGTATGTATGTATGTACTATATGTATTTCAATATTTTCATTATTTTTTTATTTTACCGACCGAACCGTTTACCGTTTTATTTACACCAATTATAAACACTGGTAACTCTACTACTCAATTACATTCAACTAAAAACAAAAACACTTGTTGAATTTCTCTTTGAGACAAAACCTTACAACTTCATTATGTAAATGAAGTTCATTTTTTATTTGGTGCTCTTAATATTGAGGAATTTTTCTCTTCTTTTTGGTGTGAAAAAGCAAACAATAACAACACAAAACACATGATTAAAGGGCACTTGACTATAAAACAACAACAACTGCTAAATACAACACAATTGAATTATTGCAAGCCTACATTTTACTTTGAGGAATTTTTTTTTCACTGATTAATTTTAATAAAAACTTTATTTTTACATTAAAATTTCCACTTTTTATTAGATATTTTATTGAAATACAGAAGAATTTTATTAATTATAATACAAATTTTGTATTAATTAAAACACTTTCACTATAATGTGCTTTAAAAGACGGACGACTGCTTAGAACGACTGAATGTAGTAATGACTGCGTAAGAACTAACATTTTTCGTTAATACAATAGAGTTGCCAGTTATAATGGGATATTATTACATAAAAGGATTTGATTAGTGATAATCAGGGTTGATTTTACATATTGTACCTACTAAATTTCAAGAAACGGTGTACTCTTTTTGGACCAATTGTACTAAAATCTGTTCTTATTTTTTTTAATTAACTAAAAACGTACATAACAATTAATTTGTACATATTGGCCCATAATCATAGTCATAGGAAAAGCATACTTTAAGCAAAAGCATGCTTTTGTTTTAAATTCAGAACAAAATTTATATGTTTTTGTTGTTTAAAAGTCTACTTTTACTTAAAGTATGCTTTTGCTATGCCTATGATTATGGGCCATTGTATATCGCTGGCTTAACATGTAAACTTAAAAAAAACTGATACCAGAAATAACTTGTCAACCAGAAAATTTTGAGCCTACTATTGAAATGGTAAAAAATAGTTGGAAAAGTTAATTTTCTGTACATGCTTATCGCTCCTTTATTGCAACATAGTCATATTTCAAAAAAAAAAATAACTTGGCAAAATGCGTTTAAAGTTTTAAAAATTTTAACAAGTTAAATTTTGGTTTTTGAGATAAAGGAGCGTATGTATTCTTAAAAGTATTGAAAATACATAGATAACTACATAAATATGTAAGTTACTTTTTTTAAATTAATGAATTAATTTGCTATATTTTTGTTTTGTTAATCGTTATTTACATACACATATATTTAAATAGAAACATAATGTATAGTACAAAAAATGATATATTTTTCCATTTTAAATGTTATGTTTAAAAAATAATAAAGTAAAAAATGTTTATCCTTAAAATTTGTTTGCACTATTTCATTTGATTTTGAACTATTTTTGGCATGCGGCTGTGTAATTTTTGGTTCAGCCGGTGGCAACGCCGGGGTTGGGCCAATAAGCAATTGCTCTATGACATGATCAGCGTTGTCAACTTGCTGCGTTTCGCGCCATTTTTGGTGCTTTTTTAAATTGTTGGTGTGAAAAATTCTTTAGTTGGTGCGCGGTGCGCTTTTTTTAATTTTGGTGCGCTGTTTTAATATTTGGTGGCACCAAAGCAAATTCAACACAACTTTTTGTTTCAGTGTGAGAAAAAATCTTTCTACAATAAATACACCTGTTTGAGTAATATTTCATTCAACACTGCAAAATTTTGTATGTCTTTCGGTTTGTTTTTTAATTTTTTCAAAAATGTGATGGAATCTTTATTTTTACTAATTTTTAGTTACAGTTTTTTAATTATTTATTATAATGAAATCTATAAGATGAAAAAGGACCCCATTAAATGTACATATGTATTTTAAATACAAATGTATGATTAATGAAAACATACTATCAAATTCTTTTGAAAATCTTTGTTTGAAAATCAAATTAACACTTTAAACATGCAAATAAAAATTCTTGTATAACCTGATGGTTTGGTCTACTGAACTACAGACGAACAACCAGTGGAATTCAAACAAATTTTATTGGAAAAAATCAAATAGAAGTACTTTAACTAGAAAACAAAAACATATAAAAAAGTACCAAATATGTACTGGAATTAGGTGTTTTACCTATTAGTACTTTAGTTCCGAATATCATATTATGAGTTAAATTTTGAGTGGTTATCACTTTTACTAATAATCGTTGATAAAAACTTTTTTATAGAATTTATGATATTAAAAAATTTCAAATTAATTCAATAAATATTTGAAACAAAAACGAAATTCTTAACTTGGTGCGTTTTTTGTAAATGGTGCGCTTTTTTCTCCATTTTGGTGCGTTTTGAAATTTCAAAGTTGACAACGCTGGAAATGATCACCTCTGCTCTAAGCAGTGTTGCCATTTTGACGCTTTTCGGGTATTTTATGACGCTTTTTTTGTCTCGTTACCCTTTTAAAGGGTATTTTTTTACGCTTTTTCTATTTTTTGGTGCAGTTTTGGAACAAGTCCAAAAAGTAAATCTAGCTTTCGAGTCAACCAATGTCAAGCTTTACAGCAATTTGTATTACCTGATTAAAAGTATTACAAACTTTGATTATCTAGAAGGTAATTTAGATGAAAGCGTTAACGAATTTTGTTATCTTGGCTATCATTTCGAAAAGTCTTGCAGAGATTATAAAATAATTGAACAATTTAATAGAATTTACAAAATATCACGATTATTGATTTCATACCAAACTTCATTGAAGATTCGTCTCTAATAAATAAAATAGAAATTTTCCTAAAGAATCTAACGTTGCAAAAATGGAAAAATATTGAAAGAACTGATGAATTTTGGATTGAAGTCTACAATTTTACTTTGTTATTCGTATACTTTCTTTTCCTTACTCAAATGCCGAAGTCGAAAGAACGTTTAGTTTAATGAATTTTTTTAAACCAAAGATCAGAAACCGACTTTCTTTAAACTCAGCCAATAGTTTGATGTTGCAATTACATCTTTTTTTTAGGTGTTATTTGCAAAGCAAAACAACACGATACCAAAATTTTTGTTAAATTTTTTTGGCGCTTTTTACCCTTTTTTGTAGTTTTTTACCCGTTTAACCCGTTTTTACTATACTCTTGACGCTTTTCTTTATTTCTAAAATGGCAACACTGGCTCTAAGTCCATATTTTACAATATTACAGGAGAGACAAAAAACAATCAAACTCTTTTTTGAATAAACATTTTTGAACTCTGTAAGTGCAATTTGTTTTTGTATTTTTCTTTGGTTTTTATTTTTGTAAAAGCAAAATGAAAAAATAAGTATTTGCCGAGATAAAAGCTTTTTTGGACTTTTGGAGTTTTTTCTGTTGCTTATGGTGTTTTCTTTTCTGAAATAAAATGTTACACCTTTATTATGTACATTTTTATAATGTTTACCCCACATTTTAAAGATGTCGCATTTTTAATGGTCAGAATAGAACATAAAATTACAACAGTGTAACACTTTTTTTCATGTCCAGCTGTTTTTGTTTTTTTGTGTTAAAAAAGAAGAAGCAGAGAGCTCCCTGGTAAGATCGCTTGAAATAAACAATGAATATCTCTCAAAAAGACAAATGGCACCTTCCCGTCTAATACGCAAATTCTTCTTAAACTTTACAAATTATATATATACATACATTACATATATAAGATGTAGGAGATATTGTCCTATGATATTTGACATACATCAATTTCAGAGTATTCACTAATTACGTTCTTTACAAAGCCTTTCACTCGCGGTTGTGGATTTCTTTCCATAATCATATAAAATATTTTATCATCATCAGATGATAAGGATGAATCCAACAAGTCATCCACAATTTTTTCAGCACATAAAAAAGTACATAGTAATATTTTCCATTTTGTATATTTTGTTTTTGTTTCTTAACACAAATACACATTCATAAACAAAATAAATGTCAGTTGCAGCGATGCCAACTTAGCCCTTTTCGGGCTAGATTTAGCCGGATTTTAGTCACTCAAAACGCTAGAAAAATGGATGTGGTTTTATATGGGTTTTTTTCCTTAGCCCTTTTTTCAAAAATGTTTACGCGTTTTGAGTTCCAAAAGTTGGCATCACTGGTCAGCTGTTTTATCGTGCGATTCTCCCCCTCTAAAAATACAAAGTGTGAAAGGTGCACCATTTTTTAAATTTATAGTGTGACATTTATAGAAAAGAACACAATACACTTTAGCAGTGTTTTTCATTTTTTCAGAAAAGCACACAAAAAATTAAAAAAGATGCGAAATGGGAAAAACGTGTAACATTTTTGCCAGAAAAGAAAACGCCATTAGTTTGTATGTTTTCACGGACTTAGATCTTTTTCTTAAAACTTGTCTCTACTTATATTTCTTATTTACTACAATGAAAGTGTACTTTTGTTGCTTTTTTATTGGTGTTATTTAAAAAGCTAATAATATGTAAAAAGTTAAAGTTTGTTTTGATTATTGTAAAAAAAGAAACAGAATTTATTCAAAAATATGAATAACATTATTATTGTAATTTCAATTTCGATATTTATTGAAATTAACATAATGAAAACTAAAATTATTCAGTCTTATACTACATTTACACCTACGCAATATCTAGTACTTAAGGGATTTTGAGCGAAATCTTGTTCATTTCTACTAGATTTCCCATACAAAACAAAATCTAGTTCGTCACGAGATTTTGGCAATATCTCACAAAATCTTGCAATACAACTCTGAATTTCATACTAAAGTACTAAAAAATACAGCACTGAACAAGAAAATTTTGACAGTTGCACAAAAATAAATTAAAAAAAAAAATAATAAAGGGCGGGATATAAAATAAATTTGCTGCAAACTACACCGTATACTAAATAAATAAATAAACATTTGTGGAAATGGATAAACCAGTAATAAATAAGGGGTATGTAAATTATTATATTAATATAAACTGTAATGCTACAAGCGAGCTTAATTTACATAAAACGTACCTACAAAAAGAAGAAGCAGTGGAATACAAACGAAGAGGCTCTTTCAATAACACTTTGGGGATACCACATTGGAGAGCTTCGATGATATAGAAGGAATAGCCATATATTTCCCACACTTACGTGTATAATAATTGCGTGTAGAACATTTGCAGAAGTTGGTGAAACCTTATGTTTAACAAATTCTGCCGTTTTTTTACGTACAAATGTTAATTCCGATTGTTTTTTTCAGATCTGGATGTAAAATATAATAAAATTTGTTTTTGTCTCTCCATTTTTGTTACTAAAACTTTACAATATAATTTATTTTCTATAATTATTAAAGAGACTCATTCAGGTTAATTTGGTCAAATGTTTGTTTCCAAACGTAAATAAAAGCTTGTTCGATTTTTATTTTTTTTTATTTACCCAACGTTTAATAAATTTTGAAGAAATTTTGTTGTCTACACGAGTTTGAAGCATTTTGAAGAGCAATTTTGAAGAAAATTTCAATCGTGTAAATCTAGCTTTAGTCTTCGAACTTTCTAGTCCTTATTTTTCTTCTTTCTTGATGAAGTTGGTGTAAATCCGACCACTCTAGTGCGACTACATTTTCATTTATTTTTTGCTGGAGATTTTTCCATTCATCAGGAAATCTAATTTTGAAATTAATTTCACCATTTGGTGTGTATTGTATTTCTCGAATATCCGTCCTCGGCCAGGGCGAATAATTTTGCAAAATTGTACATTGCTAAATTTAAAAAAAAAAATTAATGCTCCAAATAAGTAACATTATGACGATAAATTCATGACTGTCAATGGTGTTGATACTCAAAACAACGAGAGTGTAGGCCATGAGAAATAATATTGTGTCAATTGGTTGGACTCTCAGACTATTCCGCGCGAAACAGTTGATATGTCAACATTGGAAAAAGTGAGATATTACACAAAGATGTGATAAATTGGACTTAGCGCTTTTACTCGTCACTACAAAACAGCAACAACAAATGAGATAACTGTATTATTTTTTCTTGTAATCGATGTATTTTTACTTATTGAACAGAACTGCATCAAAATCTCAATTTCTAAAAAAAGTGGACTTCGAGCCTTTACATGTTAAGCCAGCGATATGTGTGTAAAAAACTTTACAATTAATAAAAAGTACATTAAAATTCATTCATACTAACAATTAGCAGTAATGTTTTAATTTCAAAACGTACTTACATACTATTAGTTATATTTTTTATATTAACTTGTCTTATAAGAACTAATTTTTTACAGTTTTTTCATGAAATACTTCCGTTTATTATTTAAACCTGAATTTTTATATTAATATGATATAATTATTTCATTTCAACTTAGTTTAAATATAACTTAATAAAGAGCGGGATATTTTAATATGATATATATTAATTTGTTCCTAAAATATCAATGAAAAAAGACTTATCTTAGATATGTAACTTCATTAAAACAAAAATAAAAAAAATTTAAATGAGAAATAAAATGTGTTGCTTTTTTATTAACAATTGTATTAAAATTTTAGTTGTATCTAAAAAAGCTTTTTTTATATTGAGGCATCGATATATTTAAAATTTTTATAGTCCAAATATTCTCAACCGCACAGTTCAACAGTTTATCTAGTTCTCCCCTTTTTCCCCTAAAAAAAATCAAAAACAATTTCTAAAAAAAAATTGGAAGTTGATTAATAATATTTATAAACATATTAAACAAATACAGACATAGTCATATATATTTACACAAATTAAAAAAATTAAAAATTTTAGTATGCTTAGAAATAAAACAAAATTTTGCTGCTTTATAAATAAATTTGCAACAAGAAAACTTCCGTATTGTAATCTTCAAAATGTATAGATTAAGCTAGTTTAAAAATTTTAACAATAAACTGGACAATTGTTGATTTAAATTACAAAAGAAGTCTGCACCTCATATGTCAAAAGTATTTACACAAATTTATTGGCATTCAAAAGTATTTACACAATAGAAAAAGGATTATAAAACACGAAAAAAAACAAAAATAATTAGTAGCCAGATAAATTTCCTTCAGCATCTATGACAGATTGTAGTCTAGCTGGAATAGATGCAATCAAATTACGTACAAACTCCTTTTCTAAGCTGTTCCAGATATTTATTATTTCATCAATAGTTTCCTCTCGTTTTCGGCCCATTTGGATAGATCTCTGCCTTTTTATGAATGCCCATACATTCTCTATTATGTTTAGATCTGGACTCTGGGGTGGCCATGGAAGAACATCTTGTCCAACTCGATTTAAAAACGTTGTTGGTAACCATGCTTGGTGACATGGAGCATTATCAGCTGCAAAATTCAATTTTCATCAGGAAATAATCTCTGAGACGAAGGAAAAACATGGTCATTCAAAATATCTAGATATCCTGCCTGGTTTAGAGTGTTTTGTATTGATACTAGATCTCCAAATCCATGGTATGAGACACATCCCCAAAACATTACTGAACGAAAAAATCGCCGAAACGATTAAGAGGTTGTACTGCTTTATGCTTGGATCCTTTGGAAAGGTGCATATAAGTTTTTCCAAATGACCCTTGAAATTGAAAAGAGGACTCATCCGTCCATAATACATTATGCCAGAACTCCACTGGCTTATGGATATACTCCATGGCAAACTCTAGACGTTATTTTTTTTGTTTTTTTTTCAGATATGTCTATTACTTTTCTCACGACATAGGTCTTTATATCATACGTCCTTATTCTTCTCCGAATTGTGGATTCACTTACAGGTTTTCCAATGATGTTTTCTGCCTCTTCAGCAACTTTAACCGGACTTGCGACTGGATTTTCTGCGAATATTTTAAGAATAGAACGATCTTCTATTTTGTTTGTCACATATTTCCGACCAATTCTGACCCTATTTTGTATGCTTCCATAGGTTTCTTTTTACTTTACTAAATTGTAGACTGTTTTCCAAAATATTCCGTACTCTTTTCCCAAGTCTGATGCCGAGGAACCCATTCCAAACTTCGTTGCGATCTCAACTCGCGTTTCGATGGGAATTTCCTTTATTTTCACCATTTTAAAAGATTTTTTTAGCGACTTTTCTATAAATATTTATTATTGTGCAATAGAAATTTGCAAACTATCAAAACAAATGAGGTTTTTTTTAAATATTGAGTTTTTAACTTAATTTCACGAATGTGTAAATACTTTTGACAGACAAAATAAGTGTGTAAATACTTTTGAAATATGAGGTGCAGACTTCTTTTGTAATTTAAATCAACAATTGTCCAGTTTATTGTTAAAATTTTTAAACTAGCTTAATCTATACATTTTGAAGATTACAATACGGAAGTTTTCTTGTTGCAAATTTATTAATAAAGCAGCAAAATTTTGTTTATTTCTAAGCATACTAAAATTTTTAATTTGTGTAAATATATATGACTATGTCTGTAAATTTGAAATACCAATAGAATTTACTTATATTTTCCCAAAAAGCTAAGCCAACTCGATAAAAAAAACTAAATATTTAAATATGAAACAAATTTAACATACCTACCTACAATTTTGAATTTTATTCTGTTTTACCTAAAAATGAAATTTTCCATATAATTTCCAAAAGAACCATAACCAAAATAAAAATAAAACTATTTTCTTACTTAGAGAAGGAAAATGAACTAATATTTTTAATTTTAAGAGAAAAGTTTTTATTCAGGCTAATAGTTCAAATAATCAAGAATACTATTGTAAAGTACTGGAACAATTGGCAAATTGGAATGCATTTTCTACCCGGCCAAGGGCGTCCTCGGCAATCTTCATTGTCCACTATCATTCTGTAAATATCATCTATTTAACTATTTTCTTTTTACATTTCCAACAAGTGTTTCAAATGAGAAACAAACCTAACATTAGTGGTATTCTCTTATATGGCCTATAAACACAACCTACCAGCATCTTTTTGCCGAATGAAGAAATTTCAATAAATATAATCTCGACCGCTTGCTCAGTTGTACTGTATGTTAACGATGACTTGGTGCATATTTTGCAAGAAATACTATTCTTAGTAAAAATGGTACCGTACCTTGTACCCATTGGGACATATATTATTATCTGGGGTGTATGTTAAATCATTTTTACAGCCATGTTTCCGAACACACAAATAACAAAGTTCTTAAAAACAATTTTAAATTCATCCAATTTATTATTTATTCATTGTTCATATTCATTGTTAAATCTTTGGACCTTCCACGCTCATCACTGATAACTAATGGCCGTAAAAGTGCATAATAATGTGTTTAATGCTAAAAGAATCAGAAATTATATAACATAAATTTTATATTAAATTAAGAAGTGTAACGCTACTTTAGGTTTAAAAGGGGGTAGTTATGGGTGGTCATCTTTCTTTGGATTTATTATATCTTCACTTGGAACGGTACGCACGCGCTTGCTAAGCTAGCTTGATCGGGAGATATGGGCTGGGTTTTGTTTTGTTCCATGAAAGAACTTAATGCATACATACAATAACAAAAATTCACGTGCGTATCTTAATTGCCCTTATTAAGTAAAAAAATAAAATATATGTACAAGTGGACAAAGATTCTACTAAATTCACTATTCATACTTTCTAAAGCCAAGGTCTTCTTGCTTTGTGCCTCTTCACCCACCCGTCCTGTGGTTTTTTTCCAGTGGCAACAATGTCTAAATAAAAAAACCCCTAAAGCACATTACCATACCATTAATCAGAAAGAAATTTTATACAAATGTATCTATTCCATTATGATAACAACGTTTTATATTTATTCAATAAAAAGGGAAATATGATATATTATTCATTTAGAATTATTATATAAAAAAAATTACATTATAAAAAAATTAATTCGTTTCTTACGGTGACAAAAGGGTTAATAAAACAAAATCAAAAGAATTCGAGAATAAGCAGCGTTGTCAGTTTAGGGGATTTATCCCCAAATTGAGGATTTTTTTCGAGATTTGGGATAAAAATTTCAACTTGGGGATCTGGGGATTTGTTGGGGATGACAACACAATTTTAGGGGATTTTTTGGAGATTTTTTTTATAACTGATGGTAACAAGAATGATGTTTGAGCTAAAAAATATGCGTCTGGCATGTCTAAAAATGTGTGTTATTATTTATAGTGGACGATTTCTTTCCCATGGTTTGGCATGGAAGCACTTCTCAGAATAAACACATACATACTTTAAAAATAATTCATTTTGTTGTGAGAAATTTCATCCATCTGCTGAAATGCAAAAGCTTTTTAATACAAGCAATATGTACAGGGTGGGCCAACTTGGACTGACTGATTTGAAATGCTTATAACTTTTGCATTTTTAATTTAATACTCAATTGAACATCTCCAGAACATCGCTACGACGTATTCTAAAAGTTGATCTGAAGATGTTTCCATATAAAATTCAATTGGCCCAAGAATTATTGCCGAGGGATGCACCACAACGGCTACAATATGCCAATAGAGTTCAAATCATTCAGTCAAACTTGGCCCACCCTGTATAATAACATTTCTGACGCTGATGAATCAGAAGATTTTGATTCTGAAGTTTTTGAAATGCTACACTCTGGTAAATAATTTTTTATCTACATATACATATATTATATTATGTGTAATTTTTTCTTTACAAGATATATAATTACAAATCAAATTAGTTTGAATATTATTATATGTAGCTATCGATAAAAATGAATTTTATTGAAAAAAAATTTAATTTTTTAAATAAAATAAAAATTTTAATAAAAAAAAAATCACTTTGGGGATTTTTGGGGATGACAAATCAAAAATTGGGGATAAGCTCTGAAAAAATACTGGCAGCACTGAGAAAAAGATGCTCATATACAGGGCTGTCAGATATGGCGATTTCTCGCCAAACGTGGCGATTTTGAAACGTGTTTGGCGTCGAGATTTTCCGTTTGGCGACATGGCGATTTTTTGGCGATTTTTGATATCACTGGCGATTTTCTTGGCGATTTTCACCAAAACATCTATAATGAATTATGTGATGAAAAAAATCGTCTTTTTTTGGTTTTTATAAATCCAATTGTCAACGAAATGAATCATCTGAATTTGGAATTTCAATCTTACAGCATGGATGCAGGAAACATGCATGAACAAATGTATTGTACACTTCTTATGTTTTCAACAAAAGTTTTCAAACCTTCTGTTTTATATAATACTGAAAACAATGAAAAATGTTTCAATGATTTACATGCAGCTATTGATTCTTCAAATTCATATTTGCCTCTAGATGCAATTAATTTTGCAGAGTTTGAAACAGAATTAAGAAATGCGAAATTGAGCGAAGTAGAAATAATCGTACTTAAAGAAAACTGTTTTGTGTATTTAAAAAAACTTTTAAAAGAGATGATAAGCAGATTACCAGAAAATATGAACTTTTTTAAAGCTTTTGGACAATTTTCTATTTCAAAGTGTGCGAATACATTATCTCAAACTAAATTTGGCGTTGTTCAAGAAACATTAAGACCATTTATGGATCCAAATGTAGCAATAGGCGTGTATGAAACGCAATAGGGAAAACTTCCGTTCATAAATTAAAATAATTATTTTAATAACGAAATTCCAAAAAATTTACTTGAATTTTGGCTAAAAGTGTTTGATTATCACGATACAGCAGGTACGTACCATTTTAAGGAAATATCTTTGGCCGTTCTTACTATATTGATAGTTCCAACAAGTAATGTCTGCGTTGAAAGGGTCTTTCCAATAATGAATTGTACAAAAACTCGACTAAGTAATAACATTCAATATGAGCTTTTAGACGCTCTATTGAGAATAATAATAATAATCATATGAACGTAAACAAATTATGCTGCAATTCGTTTACACCGACTAATGAAATGATAAAAAAATTCAACTCAACTATGTATGAAAGTCAAGACTCTAGTAATGAAATCGCTGAGGATGAAGTTTACGAACTCTTAGACTTATCTACTTAATTTTACTTTTTTTTAAATATGATCTCCATTTTTATGTAATTAAAACTCTCTTTCAACAAAGTTTTAAAATTTTTTAAATAGTAAAAAATACAAAAAAAGGATATAAATGTGTATATGTTTTACTAAAATATTGTTTAATAAGTAACAATTAATGGATTAAATAAAAAAAATGTAACAAAAACTTAAAAAAATTTATTTTTGGTGATTTTTTTGATTTTTTCTAAATTTTTGGCGATTTTTCACTTAAAAATTGAACTAGATTTTTTTGTGTAAACAAAATTTATTTCTTTTAAATAATAAAAAAAATTAAAAACTGAACAAAATCGGATTTTGGCGATTTTTTACATCCGTTTTGGCGACGAAGCTCAAAAAAATCTGACAACCCTGATGTTAATAACTAAACAAAATTAACAGAGGTTTTATTGCAATTGACTTTAAATATCACTCAAAGAGAGCCTTACAAATTCTATTATATGCGCAAAAAATCTCTGTTGATTTCTTAAATTAAAATACAAAAAAAAAACAAAAAAATAAAAAAATTTAAGAGAACTTACAAATTCAAAGATGTCCAACTCTGCTGAAGACCTTCTGCATAATCATTGGTATTGTAGAGTATTCGATGAGAATTTTTTTTTTTGTTTTTTTTTCGACGATTATTTGTAAATTTTAATACATATAATAATTAGAATTAGTGATTTCGATAAACTTTTACTAAGAAATTTAGATTTATGATAATTAGAAAAATAATAAAATTTAGCATATTAACGTTGATATAAATTTAGTAAATAAGAAGTTAAACTTTAGTAGTGTAATAGGTATATGAATGTAGTTAATTTAGTTAATATAGGAGTAAAATTAGATTAGATAGGTTATGAATAATATATAGAATAATGATGCCAAATTCTGAGTAATTGTTAAAGATTTAAAAATATTATATTTAGCTATAGTCTTTGGTACAACTGAGCAAGCGGTCGAGATTATATTTATTGAAATTTCTTCATTCGGCAAAAAGATGCTGGTAGGTTGTGTTTATAGGCCATAGAATTAAAAAATGTAAAAAATTAGTTCTTATAAGACAAGTTATCATAAAAAAAATATAACTAATAGGCTGTAAGTACGTTTTGAAATTAAAAGATTACTACTAATTGTTAGTACTTAGTACGAATGAATTTTAATGTACTTTTTTTATTGTGAAGTTTTTTACAGACATATACAGTAATGTTCAAAATTATAACGCACTTTTAAAATAAATGTTTCAATGAGTTTATGCGGAAAATTAACCCATAGAAAAACTTTTATATTTATTTGTTGTTTACTTTATACTTCTAGGAATACAATGAGCGAACAAATGGGGATAATAAAATTTAGATGAAAGAGTGAAAATGGAATGATGACATAATGTCAATATTTGATGTGTCAAAATTAAAGCACATTTTCTTGAAACATATTGATATATGAACTAACTTTCTCATGGAATTTGACTCAAATATGTTCTATTCCTTCAGTTTTAGTTAAAAACAGTACAGTTTGTGTTAAAACCGCGTGGTTTCAATACATCATTCCACTGTAATTGTGATTTTTACATTTGGAATAATGGATCGAAAAACCGTCATTTTGGAGCGAAAAATTGCTATATAGGCACTTCTTGCTGAAAAGTTTTCCCATTCAGAAATTTCAAAGAGTCTTAATGTTTCACGAAAATGTGTATATAATGTTGGAAAAAAGTTTCTGACAATGAACCGCTTACAAATAAACCAGGTGAAGGACGTTCCAAATGCACAACACCAGTCCAAGATCGGCAATTGGTGCAAATGTGTAAAATAAATTGAACAGTAAACTTGCTTTTGAATGGTCATCTACCATTGGGAAGTCAATAAGTGCCAGCACAACCCATCGCCGACTTGTTAACCATGGTCTTAAGAGCTACACCAATAAGCGACGTCCTTATCGAAACAAGGTTCAAACAAAAAAAGATTAAATTGGTGTAAGGGATTGGATTCCAATCATTGGAATAAGGTTATTTTTAGTGAAGAATCCCACTTTGAATTGATAAATCGTAAAAAAAGATAATTTTTTCGACGAACAATGCAGGAAAAGGATCAACCATTTTGCTTCCAGCCAGAATACAAGGTTGTGGTGGCTTTGTTAACGTATGGGAATGTTTTACAGCCCATGGTACCGGCTTATTACTTTCTTATGAAGGTCGCTTAAATGCTAGAAGCTATATTGATTAAATATCCGAAGAACTTCCATCATATTTTAATCAAATTGTTGGCGCTGAATCAACTCAAGCCTACTTTCAACACGACAATGCCTCCTGTCATAAGGCGAAATTTTCGATGGCATGGTTTGGAAACAATAGTATTCCCCTATTAGATTGGCCACCGACATCGCCAGATATCAACCAAATCGAAAACTTGTGGTCTATTATTGATTGTGACCTTCAAAACTACCAAATAAGAACTAAAAGTAAATTGATCAGCGCTATAAAAGAAATTTGGTCTAAAGTAACCATAGATGACTGCTACAAATTGCTTAAACCAATTCTAAACAGGATCAAATATATTTTAAAACCCAAAGGAGGAAGTATTTCATCATACTAAGTCCAAATGTTGATCAACTTTTCATAAAATGAATTAAATTTTTTAAGTGTGCTATAATTATGAACTATTAATTTAAGACTTCTTTTATTAAACAACCTCAATTTTTTTTATTTTTTATTATTTTAAACTGAATTGTGATATTGATTTAATAAATTTGAATAAATATGTTAATTTAAAACCAAAAAAAAAAAAAAACACAAAACAAACCACTTTTTTAATTTTTTGAAAAAATATAATGAATATTAAAAAATAAATTAAAGTGCGCTATAATTTTGAGCAGTACTTTATATGTACAAATGAATTGTTATTTACGTTTTTATTTAATTTTTAATATAAAATATTAAAAAAAAAAATTAGAACAGATTTTAGTACAATTGGTCCAAAAAAAGTACACCCACCTTTTCTTGAAATTTAGTAGGTACAATTTGTAAATCTTATTTTTCATCCCTGATTATCACTCATCAAATCCTTTTATGTAATAATATCCCATTTTAACTGGCAACTCTACTGTATTAACGAAAAATGTTAGTTCTTACGCAGTCATTACTACATTCAGTCGTTCTAAGCAGTCGTCCGTCTTTTAAAGCATATTATAGTGAAAGTGTTTTAATTAATACAAAATTTGTATTATAATTAATAAAATTCTTCTGTATTTCAATAAAATATCTAATAAAAAGTGTAAATTTTCATGTAAAAATAAAGTTTTTATTAAAATTAATCAGTGAAAAGAAAATTCCTCAAAGTAAAATGTAGGCTTGCAATAATTCAATTGTGTTGTATTTAGCAGTTGTTGTTGTTTTCTAGTCAAGTGCCCTTCAATCATGTGTTTTGTGTTGTTATTGTTTGCTTTTGCACACCAAAAAGAAGAGTAAAATTTCCCAATATTAAAAGCAGAGCACCAAATAAAAAATGAACTTCATTTACATAATGAAGTTGTAAGGTTTTGTATCAAAGAGAAATTCAACAAGTGTTTTTGTTTTTAGTTGAATGCAATTGAGCGGTAGAGTTACCAATGTTTATAAATGGTGTAAATAAAACGGAAAACGGTTCGGTCGGTTAAATAAAAAATAATGAATATATTGACATACATACATAAATACATACATACATATAAAGTGTGTTTGTAAGGTGAGTTGCTGATTAAAAAGTTAAATGCTATAATGAATATTAAATTATTAATTTAATAAAATTACTTCTTATTATTTCTTGCTAAAATACCTATATTAAATTCTGTAGGACTTTTGCTTGGTAATACTTCAAAGCTTACATCTTCTTTTTTATCCACTTTACTTTGAAGATTATAAAATCAGACACCGGTCTTAACTAATATTCTACCAATAAAATAATATTCTGCATAATAAGAATGTAATTGATAAAAGTTATTGTATTACCAAAACCGGTATTTCCGGAGCTATTGAAAAAATGTTACGAAATTGCACATGGTTGGAGCTCAGCTGTCTTTGTGATGATTTACAATTTTTAGGCTTCGTAGGCCGAGTGTGGCCAGTATTTAGCACTTCAATATCGGTCATTTCGGGTATTACATTTAAAAAATCGGTCATCGCTCATGATGAAATTTTTATCAAAATAACACTTAACTTAAAATATTTTCCTATTATAGTTAAACCTCGATATAACGACCCTCACTATAACGAATTCCTCGATTTAACGAATTTTTTGAAATCCCCTACAACGCTCCATAAGATTTAATACAAAATAAACCTCTCTATTACGAATACATTTGTCAATAGCCTCGTTATAACGAATTGTCATTCACTGCATACTAACGAACTTTAATTACAAAAGTGTTAATCGTTTACAAATAATGTAGTGCACATACATATATTAACTAAAAAAAACGATAAATCTTAATACATATCTCTAATTAATTTAAATCGTTTCATGCAATAAAAATGTGTTCTAGTTAAAAATATTAATGAAAATCGACCGAAGGATATAAAAATGCTAAAGCCTAATCATGATTATATTTTCATGCATGATTATATTTTCATGCAGAGATCACATATTCCAATACACGTAAAAGCTTCTTTTAACAATTCCTTAAAGTCAATCCAAGATAAATATTTTTCTTTGATAGAAGATTAACCAAGAATGAGCAGCTTCGTCCAATCGCAATGCAATTATCAACAAAATTACAGGCTTATAAATGCGCAAAGGTACAAAATCCGGTTTTTTAACCGTAAATCCGGATTTTGGAGGTGTCCGGCATATTTCACTATTAAAATCTTGTTTTACTCGACAAGCCCTACAAGAGAAATAATACACTGTGTAATGGCATCGAACGTACTTTCACAGGAATAAAGAATTTCATTGATATCCAAACCCGTTTTTTGTTTTATTTAAAAAAAATTTTGTAGCGCTCTTATTGAAAACCCCGATAAGCTATATAAATGTATTTACTAAATGTACGGGAATGTAAAAATATATATAAGAATTTATTACTTACATACGTACATATTCTACAGTCATATGTTGCTATTTTAGCCATAATAATACAATGACTAAGAAAGATTATTTAAAAAAAAATGTCTTGAAAAAGCTGTATATTTCATACACATTACACTATGCGACAATCAAAATCGGGATGGGATGAAACCAATGGGAAATGTTATATCGGTAAAAAAGAAGTTATATGTGTCTAGGCGTTTCGATGGGTCACGTCTAGGTATTTTTTTTGTTTGTCATAACTCGAGAACCACTAGTCCGAATAAGCTGAAAAAAGTAAGAATTACAATTTCTTTAGTCTGTTCATACAAGCAACAGTTTCGCAGTTATAAATAAATTTATGAAGAAAAAAACTTTTTTTGCCTAAAAAATTAAATTTTTTTTATTTTTAATTCATAAAAAACCTAAAACGGTAAAAAAATTGTCAAGTTTTATTACTTTCACGTAAAGTCGCATAACCTATGAACAAAATGAGACATAAATCATGAAAATCGATGAACGCGTTTCGCTTTTCTTCACAATTATATTATATAGGTAGATATTAATTTTGCAAATAGTTTATATATTTACTCAAATGTTATTTACCCCCTGGCCCATGATGTCGAACGATAACGTTCGCTTAGATTAGACTTAAGACACAAACTTTTTATCGTATCTATTTTTTACTCAATCAAGTTTGTTTATTCCACAAGCAAGTTTGTTTCTTAAGTCTTATCTAAGCGAACGTTATCGTTCGACATCGTGGGCCAGGGGGTTAATATATTTCATATAAAACTCAATAATTTCTCATTTATTATTTGAAAAAAATAATCCCAAGTTTTGTACTTTCTAAGCCTTAAGGCAATATCTGTTCACAAAAAATTATAATTTTTATTATTTTACTTTGTTTCAATTTGTTTATTTGAATTTCTATATTTCGTTTATTTCTACTTGTTGTAGTGGAAATATTTATTGTCTTGCGCCCAACAGTAATAATAATAAAACGCCCCAAACATTTACATAATTCTGGCATTTATAACTAATAATGCAAAATATTTGAATATTTTCAACTCGAGGGTATAGAAATTCAATTGAAAATTGGAAAATAAAATTAAAATACAAGTTAATTTATATGGGTTTTAGTTAATATGAAAAGGTAGAGTAATAAAATGCATAAAATACATTTATAATTTTGCATCTGTTTTATGAATATATATGTCATATAAATATATGTGTAGATAGGATTTTTCAACAAGAACCAGGATTTTCAAAACAAAACAGAACAAAGAATTTATATGAAAATAATCAATTTGATTAATCACATCAGGGATTTTGAGTTTTAACTCACAGTCTTGTTATTTAAACGTTTTGTTGTTTCACCAATATTTAAAACGATACTTTAAACAGAAACAAAATTGAATTTTTAAATTAGTATTTGGTTATCTAAACGAAATACTTATTGTTTTATATATATTTAAAATCTGTATTAAAGGTCTTCATTAAACTAAATAAACCAACAAGCAACAAGGCCATTTTTATTTTGTACCTTTTAATGCAGCTCTCAAGCAAAATCCATTAAAAAACTAAATGTATAGAAAAGTTTTGCAAAATTATCCACACGATTTAGAAGAAAAAAAAAAAACTACAACAAACTTAAACAAATATGTACTTGTTCTTTTTCTTCAACATCATTACAAAAAATTAAAGAAAAACCTTTTTATTTCATAAATGCAAATTCGTATATTAAAATTTTTCACTTAAAACTACCCATAATAGAGTTGATTATATGGAAGATACATAAAATAAATATAGTAAGTACAAGGTAATTTTATGTTACGTTTACTCGTATAGTTACCTGGAGTTACAATATGTGCATTTTACTTAACATAATTATATTCTAAATAAAAAGATTGCACAATGTTAACTTAATCCACGAGTAAAGGTTACAACAAAAGCTAAAAGTTTACGCCTGTGTGGTGGCGGTTTGGCGGTTGGTAGGTATGGACTGCTGAAATAAAATAACGTTAAAAAAACGTTGTAAAAACCTAAATGAATGATTACATCTTTTTTAATGTATTTCAAACATTTTATACTAAAGAGTTTTTTGCGAGTACAAAAATAATAAACTACACGAACTGCATAGTAAATTTTTTGTGTTAACATAATAATGTTGAGTGGGGGGCATAAGTAGCTGGTAATTAAAGACCCTACATGGTTTGGGGAAAAACTTCAGACAGCCAAAAATATGCTACAGTCGAGTTTTCAAATATTGTGTTATTAATAGTAAAGTTTCTAAAAGTCAGCTATTGAATCTGAGTTTTAAAAGTCGTACTATTTCTAAAAGTCTGCTATTTAAAGTCGAGTTTCAAAAAACCTGCTATTTAAAGTCGAGTTTCTTAAAGTCTGCTATTTATGGTCGAGTTTTGAAAATTCTACAATTTACAATGGTTTTTCTAAATGGCTCCTATTTATAATTGAATTTCTAAATATCTGCTATTGATAGTTGAGTTTCTAAAAGTCTGCTAATGAGTGACGGGCCTCTAAAAGTCTGCTATTAATAGTCAAGTTTGTCAAAGTCTGCCATTTACAGTCGAGTTTCAAAAAACCTGCTATTGATATTCGAGTTTCAAATATTCTGTTATTAATAGTGAAGTTTCTAAAAGTCAGCTATTGATAGTTGAGTTTTGAAAAGTCTGCTATTGACAACAGAGTTTCTAGAATGCTGCTATAGATAGTCAGGTTTCTAAAACTCTGCTATTTTTTTAAAAACGAGTTTTTAAAAGTCTTCTACTTACAGTCGAGTTTCGAAACGTGTACATTTTTTAGACGAGTTTCTAAAAGTCTGATATTTATGTTGAATTTTTAAATTCTGCTGTTTACAGTCGAGTTTCTAAATGATTTATATTTACAATTGAGTTTTTCAAAGTCTGCTACTTACAGTCGAGTTTCTTAAAATCGTATATCTCATATTTAAAAGGAGTTCTAAAACTCTGCTGTTGATAGTTGAGTTTCTAAAATACTTCTATAGATAGTCCAGTTTCTGAAATTGTGCTATTGAAAGTTAAATTTTTAAAAGTTTGCTATCGAAGTATTTTATTCTTGCACTAATTAATGTTACAAACTTCTGCATACACTCAAACTACTTTTTTTAAACCATTTGTGCCATAGTGCACGTGCATAAATATAAAACTATGTGGTGTATGCATTAATGTTGTATGAATAAACTGAGGTTTTATAATGTTAAACACACTTGCACAATCATCTGCTAGTTTATGAGAATTATACTCTAGTATGAGCAAAAAAAAAAAAAAAACACGAAAATCATTAAAAATAAACTCACACCAGAGTTTGAAAATGACTGAACAAAAAAACACGAACAAATTCTTGCAACAACTACTTAAAAAAAACGTGTGTAATTGTATGCAAAATAACTCATTTGCTACAGTTTTTTTTTCTTATTCCTTCTTTCAATTTTTCTTTTTTGTTGTTTGATGTTACATTTCATTTGTGAGACGAGTTTGTGGCAGAGGCGAGGAATATATATTTATTTTAACAATTTCCGTGCCTAAAGATAATTTTTCTTTATATGAAAATATGGTCGAGAAGATGGATGGTTGAAGGTCTTGTTAAACTTTAAATAACAATAATGTGCCGAATCTTAAGTACCCTCCACCTGAATATATTAAGAATAACAAAAACTACGCTGTTGTTATGACCAGAATATTATTATTCAATATTTCTTATTTTGTTTTAGCGCAAAATTTATTAGTATTTTATATATTGTTTAATAGAAAAGTTTAATGTTTAAATGTTATTAAAGTTTATCTAAATTTAACCATTTACCTATATAATTGATACAATTACCAATGTGTTTTACACAGACAGACGGACACAGCTCAATCGACTTAGAATTCCATAAAGATCTAGAATATATATACTTTTATGGGTCTCAGATGAGTAGTTCACAGTGTTACACACGGAATGACAAACTTATATATACCCTCATTCATCAAAAAGGAAAAAATAGCCACAAGTTGTTAGTGACCATTAAAAAGATTATATGAGATAAGGTAATGAGAAAAATATTGAAAAATCTAAAACCAAAACAGAAACAGAAACGCACATAACATTAAAATTTTCATACTAAGTTAATATACAGCAAATTAAACTTATTTCAATTTGTATTTCAATAACAAAATTTAATTTATTTCTTTAAATAACTAACTAATAGCATGCTGAATGTTGGCCATTGTTCAGAAATAATGTTAGTTATATATGTACATATTAAGACAGATCCCCTGACTTTAGATGCAATTGTATGATAATGATGTCAATTTGAAGGCAAATCTAAATTACATCTGCTATTATTTTATATATATTGTAGTAATGAAATAATTGTGCTAAAACAATATTTTAGTTAAGAATGGTTTTTATTACACATTTTGTTCACCAAATTATTATCAATTTTAAATTTTATAAACATTTTTAACATTTAGATTTCATTACCTTTTCAGTGATGTATATAAATTGTTATTAAATTGTTTAACATTACTAAAAATAACACTTGCAAAAAACACCTTGTTTAATTATGTTTAACATATGGGTATTTTCATAAAGCCGTACGTGACATTTGTACGCATATGGAGTAATATAAATCTCACAAAAATAGAAGTTAATGAAAAACAATATTACAGTTATGTTGCAATCAAAAGCTTCTATGTTTAAGAAAAAAATGGGCAGCCTCGAAACTTTGTTGTCGAAAATATCAGATCAAAAAAAGGCGATAACGTACGTGACAAAAACGGAAGTGGTTTTAAGGCATATTTATGTACATGCGAAAGTCTGCAAATCATGGGAGTTTTTCTTTTCTTTAAAAATTCCTGAAATAAGCTAAATAATGTACCTTTACAATCCTTTAATATTTAAAGAGAAATAATCTCTGGTTAGTTTTATACAAAAGAAAAACATAATAACGTACGTGACAAATTTTCTCCTATATAAATAATGAAATGCGATAGGCTCACAATTTTCCAGCCTCCTTTTTTTGGTGCTCTTTTAGTTTTGCTTCGTCTTTTTGTAACTCTTCCCGCCACCGTTTCATGGCTTTACGACTATTTAAAATAATCTAAATAGAAAATTTGCATTTAACATTGATTTTGATGCATTCAATCACCCCTATCGTGAATAAAAATTCCCCATGAAATTTATTCCCTTTTTACATTTTTCCTATTAAAATTCAATTTTAAAAAAATAAAAGGGAAAAAATGTCATGTGGAATTTTTATTCCACATGACATTGAATTTAAATTATCGTAATTACAATAACGTATGCGACAAACTTTAAAAGGTAATAACTTTTTTTTTTATTTCGGTTGAAAAGAAATTTTAGTTAATATCTTTAAGTTGAAGAATTCTTATTTTAGAATTGTAATCTTCTTTACCTGCGACTGCCCGTATACAAATGACATAGTTAAACAATGTTTTTGCATAACGTACGTGATATTAGAATACCATCAAAAGCAAATATAAAAAAAAATACCGTTATTCGAGCTCTAACTTCTCGCTTTCCTCATTATTATAGTTATTTGTTATTCCAAATTTAATTTTAAGATGAAATTGTAATGTTTCAAATCTATTAATTTAGTTAATAGCAAGGCGAAAATAATCAGTTTTTCTCTTCCATTTTTGAGTTTTAAAATTGTAATAACATGTAAATGCTTCCATATTATGAAAAATCGAATATTGTTCTCTTATTAAATCATATTAGAAACATTTTTCAAGCACTGTTATTTTTCTGGTCGTGGTTGACATTTTCATGGAACTACCCATATGTAGCTTACTATGCGCTTCTCATTATTTCATGTACCCTATAATATTTTGTAGTAATATTGCTTTGTGTTGTTTTCGTTTGTACTCGTTTTCGTTCGTTTTTTATACATAAGTATACGATTTTTAACAATCTTAATTTTAATCTTTTGGTAACTGATGGACTGGGTAACTTCCTAGTCCATAAAGAAAAGTTTTCCAAGGTATTGAAAAATACAAAATGGAGTTTTTTTTTTTTTTGAAATAAATTTATTAAGAAGCTCCGTGCTTCCTTTCAGCTTCACTTCAAGATACACAACATAATTTTAATATTTCGTTTACATGAAAAAACGGTAGAAATTAACAAAAACAAAAAAAAAATAGAATAGACTTCGTGTCTTAATACTCTTATACTTAAGAAAATGGGTAGCAAAAGGAGATACCCAGTAGGAAAAATTGACAATTTTATAAAAACAAAAAAAATGAAAAAAAAAAAATTTTAAATAAAATAAAGATTTATAAAAGTTGTTGAACAGGGTTCAACATATTCCGGGCCCAAAGTGTGGCAACTGCAACCTCTCCAGTTTCCTAATATAATCCAGCCGAATGATGATTTTTCACCCTTTTCTTGTGGTAGGAAGCTGAGCGGGTGTTTCCTCTAGTGGAGGTTGTTCTAAAGAAAAGTTGAAAGAAATCAAAAAAAAAATATATACAGTGCTAAAATATATATCGTGCGAATTAATTTATATTTTTCAATTTTGAATATTTGGTGAACTAATAGATGGGGTTTTCCCTTTTGGGTTTTGGGAATCTGATGTGGTGGGAAGTTTACATAGTTTGACGATTGGACGTCTGATGGTTCCGTTCTGAGTTAGGACATCAACGACTCTTACTTTTTTGTCGTTACCATATATTACGTTGGTGACACGACCAAGGCGCCATTCGGTGGGTGGCAGTAAGTCATCCTTCACAATGACAATATCGCCTAGCATTATATTTTCTCCCTCTTTCTTCCATTTGTTACGACGTTGCAATTCGGTAATATATTCGTTCTTCCATCGTATAGCGAAAATATGCTGGATTGCTTTCAGTCGTTCCCATCGTTTTAAGTGGGATACGTCTTCTAGAGGTGGGTCAACTGGAGCTTCTGGGGGAGCGATAATAGGGGCGCCGCGTAGCAGATGGCCAGGAGTTAGAGGTAATATTTCGTTGGGGTTTTCTGTTATCGGTGAAAGTGGTCGGGAATTTAATACTGCTTCGATCCTTATAAGCACGGTTGAAAATTCTTCAAACGTGAAAGAGAGATTGTTTGTGGTTTTCTTTAAGTGATGCTTCATGCTTTTAACTGCCGCCTCCCAAAGACCTCCCATGTGGGGTGCATATGGTGGAATGAAGGACCAAGTGAATCCATGTAAGCTGTACTTGTTGACTAAGGCCTGTTCTGCAGTTTTGAGAAAGAGGTTATGGGTTTTTAGAAGAGCGTAACTGGCTCCCAGGAAATTTCTCCCATTATCAGAAAACAGCGTTTTTGGCAGACCTCGTCGACCTGTGAATCTATCGAAACATGCAAGGAAAGCATCTGTAGAAAGATCGGAACAGATTTCTAGGTGGACTGCTCGCGTTGAAAAACATACAAAAACAGCAGCATACCCTTTCAGTATTTTTGCGTTTCTTAGATGTGATGATTTAACGTTGAAAGGGCCGGCAAAATCGACGCCAGTGTAGGTAAAAGGAAGCGAAAAGTTGACTCTTTCCGGGGGGAGTGCGGCCATGATTTGCTGCTGGAACCGTTTCTTGTAAATTGTACACGCTTTACAATTTCGAATGCATTGTCGAACAGCGTTTTTGAGTCTGGGAATGTAGAAACCTTGACGAATTGCTCGAAGCATTATGTGATGTTCTGCATGAAGTAGAATACGATGCGTGAATTCAATCAGAAGTTTAGAGAAACGTGACTTATCTGGAATGATAATCGGATGCTGCTCTTCGTAGCGAAGCTCCAAGTTGTTTAAACGACCGCGAACTCTCATAAGGTTATTTTCATCAATAAAAGGATTCAAAGCTAGCAATCGGCTCCTTTGAGGTAGCGGCTTCTTCTCTTGTAATGAGTCATATTCTTTGGGGAAATATATTTTCTGAGCATTTAACATAAGTCTCTTCTTGGTGAATGTTATTTCTTCGGCAGTTATGAACTTCTCGGCAGCGGTAGGGTTTTTCCTTATACGATGAACGAATCTAAAGCAGTAACTTATGACTCGGAAAGCTCGTTCTATTGATGAAAAATCTTCTAGAATGTCGATCGATGTGTCTGCTGAGAAGTTCAAATTCAAGTTTTCATGATTAGTTTTTAAATTGAAATTTAAACTTGGTGAATTGAGGTGAGCCACTTTTTCGCTCTTCTTTGATTCGAGATCGTGTGGATCAAATATGCGTGGGGTTGGCCATGAATCCATAGGTTGTTGTAGCCAGGGAGGACCATTCCACCAGAGGGTATTTTGAATGAGTTCAGGGGGATAGCAACCGCGACTACCAAGATCAGCAGGATTTTCTTCTGTTTTGACATGTTTCCATTGATTTGTACAGACAATACTGAGAATTTGTGCAACTCGATTTCCCACGAATGTTTTTAAGGAATTTGGGTCTTTTTGCAGCCAACCAAGGACAATGGATGAATCAGTCCACATAAACAATTCGTACGGAAATTTTAGATCCTTGATCAAGTTTCTGTATAATTTTGCTAGCAAAAGTGCCCCGCATAATTCTAATTTTGGGACAGTAGTCCTCTTCAGAGGAGCGACCTTTGTTTTAGCTACTAACAAGTGGTTATTAATTACGCCTTCTGAGTCTTCAGTTCTTATGAAAATCATTCCACAATACGCCTTCTCCGAGGCGTCACAGAACCCGTGTATTTGCACTTTGTATCGCGGAGCAAAATTGACCCATCTAAGAATTTTTATCTGGGGGATATACTGAAAAGTATCTACAAACAACTTCCATTTATCTAAGACCTGGGGGGTGACTGGATCATCCCATCCTGATTTTTCTTTCCATAATTCCTGAATTAAAAGTTTAGCAATTACTACGATAGGACCGAGCCAACCGAAAGGGTCAAACAGTCTTGCGATAACCGACAAGATTTTTCTTTTGGTAGTGGTGGTGGAAATTTCAATAGGGTCAATGACGTAATAGAAGTAATCCTCTCTCGCGTTCCAACGAATTCCTAATGTCTTGACGTTGCTGCAATCGTCGAATCGCAAAAGGTCTTCATGAAGTAGATCTTCGGTAGACAAATCTTGTAGGAGAAACTTTTCATTTGCCGTAATTTTTCGCATGGGGAATCCAGCTGAATTCAACGCTTTTATAAGTTCATCCCGTTTCTCCTTCGCTTCATGTAGGGTGTGTCCGCCGGACAAAATGTCGTCGACATAAATTTCATTTTGCAAAATAGTGGAAGCCATGGGATGTGAATTCTTGCAATCAATACTAAGTTGCTGCAAAGTGCGGAGGGCCAAAAAGGGGGCACAATTCACTCCAAAAGTTACAGTCTTCAGTTGAAAGGATTGTACGGGGTTTTGATCATTCTGTCGAAATAGAATTTGCTGGTACGGCCGATCATCTTCGTGTACCAATATTTGCCGGTACATCTTCTGAATGTCGCCGGTAAATACAAACTTGTAATGTCGCCACATAAGCATCACTTTCATTATATCCATTTGAAGTGTCGGGCCTTGATGTAGCACATCGTTGAGAGAAAATCCACTACTGGTTTTCTTGGAGGCGTTAAAGACCACCCGTAATTTGGTGGTTTTACTTTCAGGTCGTATCACGGCGTGATGAGGGAGATAGAACGACCTCTGTTTTTCCTCTTTGGCTTCGAAATGGTTTACAGGCTCCATATGATCCAGGTCTACGTACTCTTGGAGAACTTTCGTGTATTCTTCTTTAAACTCTGGGGTTTTCTCAAGCGTCTTTTCCATTCGATAATACTGAGCGAGTGCCATATTTCGAGAACGGCCTAGAAAGATATCATGAGGAAATTCTTCCTTGAATGGAAGGCGCACGACATATCTTCCATTTGATAATCGCGTGGTAGTTTGCTGATATAAGTCCTCGCAGAATTTAGCATATTCAGATCCTGACGAGACATTTTCTGCTTCCTCCAGCTCCCAGAACTTTTTAAGCTGGTCCTGAAGCTCGATATCATCAGAATTGTAAACCACAGTTGAAAACATATTGATTTGATTAGGTGACGCGGGGCCCGACAAATACCATCCAAAGTGAGATTCTCTTGCTTCTAAGCTATCTGCGACCTTTGATTTGACTCCATATAAATTTATGAATGGTAAATAATCACTTCCGATTATCATATCAATAGTTCCTGGCTTGAAAAAGTAGGGATCCGCCAGATCCCTTTTCTCAATATTTGAAAGACTGCTAAGCCTTATGGGCCTAGAGGGCAAAAGATGCGAAAGCTTTGGCACCACAATTGCACTTACTTTAATCGAGAAATCAGACACTCTTGATTTTATGGTTAAGGTACATTTCCCCTTGGAATTTCCTACTACTGTTCCACCAAGACCCGATATTTGAGAATTATGTCTTTCTAACGGTAGGGAAAGTTTTTGTTGAATTCTGGTGGAAATAAATGTTTTCTCCGACCCTGCATCTAACAGAGCTCGAACTCCGAATTGTTCTCCTGAATGTTCAATATTGACTAATGCTGTGGGCAAAATTGTGGTTCCTTCATTTCTAGAAAAGTGGTTCATGACATTGCTCGTTGAGCTCCCCGGTGATGAAACGTTTTGAGAAACTTGACTGTTGGACGCACCGGTAGACTGATGAGTTACGTTTGCTGACGACTGTTCGTTATTTTGTGCAACGGACTGAGATTTATTTGACATATCTTTATTTGTAACAAACTTATCCCTTTGCTCCATATGTAGCATGGTGTGATGTTTTTGATTGCACCTAGTACAAAGATTGGTACTTTGACATTTCGACTTGAAATGATTTGGTGATAGGCAATTCACGCAATATTTGTTGGAAAATACGAAATTTGTTCTATCATTCACTTAATGCCTTAAAATTTTTACAAAATCGTAGAGGATGATTTTGCATGCATAATTTGCAGCTAAACTTTCCCGTTTCTTTTTCAGACTGAGAATGGAAAGATTGATTCTTTGAAGAATGAATATCCTTACTGTAAGGCTTTCTCATATCGGATACAGTTTCCAACATCTCTATCCTTTTTGAGAGATAGTCGGACATATTTTGCCAAGTGGGCCAGTTTTTATGATCTGTTAAAGAATTTTCCCATGATCGCATGGTTTCTTCAGGAAGCTTTGAGGCACATAAATGTATTAGAATCGCATCCCAAGTATTAGTAAGCTTGAGGGATTCAAAAATGGCTAAACTTTCATTAATAACGCTCTGAATTTGTCGTATTGACTTTGCATTTTCATGTTGGACCGTTTGGATTCCAAACATGAGTTTCATTTGTTGATGGGCCAGAATTCGTGGATTCTCAAAGCGAGATTTTAAGGCTTCCCAAGCTAACTCAAAATTTTCATCAACCAAATCAAACCTCTTTACGATTTGGTTGGCCTCCCCCCTCGTTTTGCTACGCAAGTGGTATAGTTTTTGAGCAGGAGCTAAATGTGGGTGATTTCCTATTACCGCCTGGAATAAGTCCCTAAATGCTGGCCACTTTGAATAACCTCCCTCAAAATCTTCTATGTTGCATGGTGGTAACTTGAGCGTCATAGATGACTGCTGTGACATCGTTATATTTCCTCCCTGCGGTTCTACTGCTATCGTTGTAACTAATCCCAAAATTTTGGCCTTAGTCTTCTGAGCAGTATTACATATTCTTTCGTACCGAATTGATACGTCATCTTGGTAATCGTCTTCTTGTTCCCTTTCCCCATCAAGAATGAAGGCCTCAAATGTTTCGATTGCTTTTTGCCATCTTCTATCCAACTCCCTGTTTAATACCTCTAAATATGAGTTGTTTAGTTCCTCTGACGGAATTGTTTCAAAATTTATGCAAAATGACTCTAACTGATGGAGGTCATATTTGCATCTCCTTCTGTTTGCCATATTTTAAAAAATTTAATGAGCCTTTTCCTTTCTATACTTTATTGCAAACAATTTGCGTATTTTTATTTGTGTATAAATTCCTCTCTTTTTTAATAAAACTTAATTTCCATAAAATTTTATAAATTCCCACTCACCGTTGTTTCTCCGCAAAACCACGTACTGGAAACCCTAATAGATTTTTGTCGGGAGTTGTTGTTTTTTAAAGTTGAGACAGCTTTTGTTTGCAGCACACACACACAATCTAACGGATCACTGAATATTTGTTGCTATAAATTCTTTTGCAAATTATTTTATTTATTAACGTGTAATCTTTATTTGTTTAACTGCAAATATTTGTTAATTATTAATTAAAATTCCATATGATGCACTCGTTAAATTCTTAGTTTTTTCACAGACAAATTTAAATTTATTTTGCCACCACTAAAACACTCGTATAAATAGTACCGCTTTGCAATTTTACTTCTTTTTTTTTCAGTTTCTTTCTACTTTTCCTTTAGTTTTTAAGAGGAACGCATTGGAATGAAACACTTTGTGTGAGTGAAAAGAGTATGACCAGTTGATTTATTTATTTCTGCGAATGCTCGATAGTGATGCTACTTTTGATGATGTGGCCGTTTTAATCGTTATTATTTTTTTTTGCAAAATGGGACTGAATATTAATTTTAAGGTTATGTATTCCTTTTTGTTGGAGGGAGTTGTAAATGACTTTTTTGTTTGATCTTTTTTCTTTTTACCAATAATAAAAACTAGTCGCACAAAATATAATCCATACACTGTACATACCCATTTTGATTCCTTTCCTCTAGAATTGTTGAAGGTGTTTTAGTACAGCAAATTCTTCCGTGACAGGGATGATAAATATTCCTTTTGCTGAAGCAGTCTCTTTGCAATTGTGTAGTTGTCTGGGATGATGGAATTCTTCCTAAAGCACGGTGGGCTCGATGATGATTTCCATGACCTTGTAGGCTTCACTATCTTTGTTTAAGCTCGGTAGGCTTGATGATTGCGTAACAATCCTTTAGTTTTGCCGCTAGCAAGTAGATTTCTTCTAGGAGAAGTATAAACGTAGGATACTCCTCCAGCCAATTCAATCAATTCCTAGACCTTCTAGGAACACTCGAAGGACCATATGATGGACTGGGTAACTTCCTAGTCCATAAAGAAAAGTTTTCCAAGGTATTGAAAAATACAAAATGGAGTTTTTTTTTTTTTTGAAATAAATTTATTAAGAAGCTCCGTGCTTCCTTTCAGCTTCACTTCAAGATACACAACATAATTTTAATATTTCGTTTACATGAAAAAACGGTAGAAATTAACAAAAACAAAAAAAAAATAGAATAGACTTCGTGTCTTAATACTCTTATACTTAAGAAAATGGGTAGCAAAAGGAGATACCCAGTAGGAAAAATTGACAATTTTATAAAAACAAAAAAAATGAAAAAAAAAAATTTTAAATAAAATAAAGATTTATAAAAGTTGTTGAACAGGGTTCAACAGTAACGATAACGATGTACGTATCAAATGTGCAAAATTTACTGTTTGATGGAAAAAAATCATAATATTTGTTTTTCTGACAGGATAAATTTTAGGCAGTACATCAGAAGGTAACAGAAGTAATTGTATTATGAATATATGCAAAAATCTATTAGTTTGTGAATACACTCTCTTAAAAAATATCTTTTCAGTTGATTATTCTGTAGCTTATCGTATTTTCTATGAGCTGCTGTTTGAGAATTGCTTCATGATAAAGATTGTATATCGTTTTGGCCAGATAAGAAGCCATTTTTTGATTTTTTTGGAACTTACTCTTCTTGTGCTCCTCATACTTTTCAATTATGGATCTCACCAATTATTTAAAAATCAAATCAAGGTACTGCGAATTTTATTATTATTGTCTGAGAGATCGAATAACATCTCCTGACTGGATGCTAAAAGGTCGACCTCAGAAGAGCTTCACATCTATTTGTTTTGTTGTTATTTACAATTTACCAAATACATTTATTTCGTCCAACGAGGCTCATGACGTTACACTATGGGGGAATTAGGAAGTAAAAGGCAATAAATCTGTAATTTCTAAACAGTAAGTTCAATTTTAATAAAAACCGACCTAGAGAGAAACTATTATCGAGTTTAAGTTATGAATTTGGACCTAATAAACCCAACAGGGACATTGCAAGAGGTCCACAAAATGGGTAACCTTGGGTATGTTAGATATTGAAAACGTTCCCAATTCTGCATTTGTGATCCGATTTCAAAGATTATATAAGTGGAGTACGAAGGGAAGCTTCTTCGTAACTATTATTATATTATTTCTTATAGTTTATGATATATTTGCATATGAATATTAAATTTCTGACTATTGTATTCACCCTAGCCTAGTTTATTGATAATAGCGGATTCATATATTTCCCTTCGTTTAATTTAATAAATATGTTGCTCAAATGAAAGAATTGCAGACGTGAGTTGCAGTGTTAAAATAGATCCAAACTTGACAATACGTTCTCCACACCCAATGGTGGATTTTGCATAAGTATTTGACTTTGAAGCCTTAAAAAGGTGCTACTGATGGATGAATTAAAAATCATTCAGGAAGAACCCAATGAGTTTGCTAGAAAAATATTGTTTCAGATAAGCCATCAAATTTCAATAAGATCAAACCTATTTTACACGACATTTTCTTTAAATTTTAGTTAGAAGAGGATTCTGGTGCGCTACTCTTTCATTTAGTCCATCTTCTACCAAACGGCGCGAAATAGTTTGTCTAGAAAACGTCACATATAATTTTTCCTGATTTTCTAGTTGGATATAAGCAGATGATTTTTTTGTATGGCTTAAGATTTTGCCTTAGGCTGTTGCTATGGGTTGATAGTTTTCAAGGCTATTTGTGACCGGAAACGTTAGCTACGGTGTCATAAGTCTTTTTTTTTTGTATTTTGTTATTGTTCTATTACTTCTTAAGATTTTGCAATAAAGAATATAAGCGCTCTTAATGTAAAGTACTCGCAATTAAAGGTTGGTGTAACAATTATGTGGATTTGTGAAGGCCAAAGAATATTTATATAAAAATATATACAACGTTTTCTCATCAACTTTGCTCTTTGCTTAAAGGTTCGGTCAGTCACACTTGGCAAATATTTGTTTATTTATTTAAAAAAACTTCGTTTATTTACGACAACACACAACAAAAAATATTTAGTCTTATTTTATTTGATGCTGTTTGATCTTGCAAAACTCCTGCAAGAGTAAACAATGTCAAACAAATTTGTGCTAAAACAAGTAGTTACGCTTTTTTGAATAAATATTTGCCATGTGTGACCATACCTTAAGTTTTGCTTTTTTACTTTTTGTACAATTCGTTCACCATCGCGCAATACTTCTCAAACTCCAAACAATACTAATACACAATAGGAACCAAACCTTGATATAAATATTTATGCCCTTATTCATAAAACTTACAAAATTTGTTTTATAAACCTCTTATAAACCTGTTGTAAGTTTCTATGAATAAGGGGGTTACTTTACATCAGAATCCCTTATTAGCCAATTGTATTACCCAATCTAACTTCGATCTGTTAACATCTTCGGTCAAATTTCCTCTGGATTGGGCAAATTGTCTCGATGTCTGCACTTCCTTACAATTAAAATTAAATATTTATAAGTTGTTTTAAGTAACAAACCGTTCCAGTTTTTAAATGAATTTTCTTTGGACTTTGTTCAATATTATTTAGATTTTGTGTTAATGCAAAACGGAAAATCTTAAAGACCATTTTTGTAGAAAACTAAGTTTTACTAACACATTCTATTAAAAAAAACTTGGACATTTACATCATTTATCAACATCCAAACAGCAAACGAAAATTATAATTGAATAAATATGAAATAAAAAAAAGTAGAGGATAATCTATGGTATCCACAACTTTTGTAGCAGACTTCAGGTTAACAGAAGATGATGAATTCCAACAAATGTGTGAATAAACCTAACAAATACAGATACTTTAACACCAAACGCAACGGGTGTTAAACAGAATATTGTAATGATGATGCTGATGACTCCGATGATTATGATGATGATGGCGAGGCTGATAAGTTGACATTTGAGGATGTAATAATGTCTAGATATTGACGTGATAAAATGTAATATTTTTTTTTCTGCAAAAAAAAAAAAGAAAATAAAAATGTTTTGCTTTTATATAAATTTATGGCATCATAAGTTATGATTATGATTTATGTTTTATAAAATTGTTTTTCATCTATAATTTACAGCTGCTATTAATAATAATTTTCTCCTGTTTTTCTAATGCACGAGGTCTGATCAAAAAATAACCGTTATTTGAAATTTCGTGAGTTACGTATGTTCGATTTTCGCATTTTTTTTCTGTTATGTTGGTACACATGTCTTATATATATGCTGATATTACAGCCATTTTGTATTTTGAGTTTGTTTTTGAAAGATAAAAAGGTTAGTCGTGTTTTGGTGTGCTCTTTGATTTTTTACTATTCGAAAAATATGGATCAATGAAACTGTATTATGTTTTGTGTAAAAAATTAAATTATATGCTCAACGACGTTTGAAATATTGACATTCGTGTTTGGCGAGTCTACTATGAGCAGAACACAACTTCAATTGTGGAAGATATCAATGACGATGCTCGTCCTGGTCGCCGAGCACGTCAACAACCGATGAAAACAATGCAGGAGTGAAAAAAATGATTTGGATAATCGTCGAATCACTATCAGCTGATGATGTTGGCATATCGTTCGGCTCATAGCAAGCAATTGTTACGGATGTTTTAAGCATGAAACGTACGGCAGGGAAGATTGTTCCAAAATTGCTAAATTTTGAGCAAAAACAACGTCGCATAGACATCGCTCAGGAGCTAATGAACATCGTCAACGATGATCCAGATTTCCGCAAAAAGGTCAGAGGGGTATGACATTGAAACCAAAGTCCAATCAACCCAATGGAAACGTCCAGAAGAGCCAAGACCGAAAAAAGCACGTAAAGTTCGGTCAACTGTGAAGGTTTTGCTCACTATTTTATTCGACTGCAATGGCGTGGTGCTTCATGAATTCTTGCCACAAGGAATACTACCTTGAAGTTATGCGCCGTTTGCGCGAAGCAATTCGTCAGAAACGCACAAAATTAAGGAAAACCCAATCATGGATTTTGCACCATGATAACGCACCAACTCACAAATCGATGCTTGTGCGGGAGTTTTTGGCCAACAACAAAACCGTTATCATGTCTCAACCAGCGTATTCACTGAAGACACCGATGAAAGAAAAGCGTTTTGCTACGATTGAGGAGATAAAATAAAAGTCGAAACAGGAGCTGTTGGCGATAACAAAAAGCGCATTTCAGAAGTGCTTCTAGAATGGGGAAAAACGCTGGCATAAGTGTATTATATCTGGAGGGGGATTACTTTGAAGGGGACAAGATAGTTATTGATGAATAAATAAATAAATTTTTAAAAAATTGACAAGAACGGTTATTTTTTGATCAGACCTCGTATGTATGCACAGTTTTCTTATACTGCTTAAAAACCCATAAAACTTTATAGCCTTAATTTTGGCAACTACGCCCAAAATTTCAAAAACGTTTAAACTATTTTCATGTTGTAAATAGAAAGTGCTTTCAAAAACTTGACCTTTTGTGTTTTTCTTTTAAAACGATAAGTTTGGTTACCAGAAATGTAAAAATATACAAGTAAAAATATAAATACATTCTACTTGATATTGGATAGCAATATCAACAACTATAGCTAGCTGCAACATACAACAGTAAATGCACGACATCTGTGCAGCAGCTATCAGATGCAAGAAGAAAAATACTTATTTTTCAACTTGCACAAAAACGTGCTTTTACTAGGTATCAATGAAATAACAGTGGGGCTTAATATAAAGAAAATCATTGCAAAATATTTGTATTCAATATTTAGACTTTTGATAATTTGCTCTTACTTTAAACCCACTGTCTTTCTAACACGATCTTTGTCAGGAAAAATATTTTCTTATACATTTAGTTGTCGTTTTTTTTTTTTTTTTGGTTCTTCTTTGTATTTCTTCAATATGTTGAAAGTTAAATTGTGCTGGTTATTACTTGCTCTGCTTTAATTATTTTTTTTTTACATTTTTGTGTTGTTTTATACTAAATTATTTTTTTAAGATGATCACGCTTTGCTCTAATACAGTTCTGTTTTTTTTTTGTTGCTCTTCTATATCATGTGCCGGACAATCACTTTTATTAACCTGCCTCTTGTTGTATACAACACAAAACTCTTATTACTGTGACATTTTGCAATTCCTTTATTTATGTTCATTATGTGGAGCAGTGTGGTTAGTGGTAAGGTGGAAATGAAAGGCGGAGATTTACTTTCTAATGTGTTCTAAATATTTGTTGTTACATGAATAACAATCGATTTTGTTTTTTAAATGCAATGAAATATGTATTGCAAAAACTATTTGTTATTAAATGTTTAAATTATGGTAAATGCCAAAGAGCAATTTGTCTCATTTGAATTTATGGCAAATTATTGAAGGGAAATGATTACTGTGAAAGTAAGTAGTTGAAAAGAAAAATTTAATAAAATAAAAAAAATTGTTTACAATTTACTTTAGATAGCCAGCCGACTTTGAAATCGAACAACATAGGGTCCTCGACAGCTTCCGTTGTGATACCTTGAAAGAAAAGTTTAAACAGAAAGATAATTGCTTGTAGATGACCAGTTCTAAGTCATTCATTTTCGAGCAAGCTGTTCACGTTTCGTGACAGATTTGCCATGTCGTATAGGAAAAAATTAAACAAAATTTCCAGTCTGTAGTTTATCAGAAACGAGGATCAGAGAAGATGCCGGACAGTGTCAACCTCTGCTTCATAGTGGCAGCTTCTGCAGAAGTCATTTTAAGATTTAATATCCTATCCTGCATTTGTTGTCACCGCTACCAAATTCAGTAGTTGATCAAGTCAAATGTTTACCAGAGTAGTAGTTGTACAACAATCACAATTGCACTGTATGACCCTTGTCATCGTACACAGGTCTCAAGGAACCATCTGGTGTGTGCTCAAACATAGACTTCATTATAGACCCACTGTTCGTACAATGTAAGCGGAATTTTAAGCAATTGTACAGTCTCCTCATCTGAGAGTAAGGATTCTTTCTGTCTTTAGTTTGGTATTCCGGTATTTTGAAGAGTTCAACTGAAGAATGTCTTAACTTATTCAAAGTATTTTGCACAATGGGTTCTTCAGGAATGACTGTATCTCGTCCACTTTTTAATCGTAGTCGTTTTATGTGGTATAATTGTAACATCAATCTTAGGTCCTTATGTAGTTTAAGTTAAGCTTCCAGCGTATATCTTTATGTTGTTCAATTTTGCCTTTAATCGTAGTTGTGTATGTAGTTAATTTCGGGTACAATCGAAAGACTTTATATAGTTCAATATGAACTTATGCTGTTCAATTTTAACTTCAATCGTAGGGCTTTATGTAGTTCAATTCTAACTTTAGTCATTATGTTGTTCAATTTTAGCTTCAATCGTTGGTCTAGTCATAATCTTGCAAAAGTCTGTACATAGTCTAACCATATTCTGGTCATAGTCTAGTGATAGTCTGGTCATAGTTTTATCATTTTCCGATCATCATTTCGATCATTTTACCTTCAATCGTAGGGCTTTATGTAGTTTAATTTTAACTTTGGTCATTAGGGCTAATTTGTTCAATTTTAGCTTCAATTGTTGGTATTCAATAGTGTGGTTAAAGTCTAGGCAGAATCTGGTAATAACCCTGGTCATAGTCTGGTCATAGTCTGGTCATAGTCTGTTCATATTCTAATGATAATTTTGTCATAGTGTGGTCACTGACCACTGATCATAGTATGGTCTGATCATTTGCCGGTCATAGGCTAATACTAGTATAATCATAGTCTGATCATAACCTGGTCATAATCTGGTCATAGCGTGACCATAGTATTGTCATAGTCTCGTCATAGTCTGATCATTTTCCGGTCATGGGCTAGTCATAGTGTTTTTATAGTCTGGTCATAATCTTGTCATATCTGGTCATAGCATGGTCATAGTTTAGTCATAGTCTGGTCATATTCTGGTCATTTTTAATCATAGACTGGTTATATGCTGGTTATAGTCTAGTCATATTCTTGTCCTTTTCTGTTCATAGTCTGATCATTTTCTGGTCATAGTCTGATCAATTTTCGGTCATTTGCTGGTCAGAGTCTAGTCATATTCTGGTAATAGACTGACCATAGTCTGATCATTTTCCGCTCATAGGCTGGTCGTAATCTGGTAATAGTCTAGTCATAGTATTATAGTCTGGTAATATTCTGGGCATTTTACGGTCATAGGATGGTCATATGCTGGTCATAATCTTGTCATTTTCTTGTCATAGCATGGTCATAGTATGGTCATAGTCTGATCATTTTCGGTCATAGGCTGGTTATATGCTGATCATACTCTGTTTATAGTCTTGTTTATTCCTTTGATAATCTTTTAATTTTATGGTTATAGTTTGGTCATAGTGTGAGTTCGCATATTGGTATTTATGGTATATATTCACTTGAAAAATTTCTACACGTTTAAACTCAAATTTTTTTTTGTCAGATATTCAGCTTTATTATGAGTGTCGTTTTCTTTTTACGACAACGACTCTTTCGTAATATATTAAATATAAAATCAAGTTTGTTTCTTTAATCTATTACGAAACAGTCGTTGTCGTAAAAAGAAAACGACACTCATAATAAGTCTGATTATTTGAAACAAATTTCATTTTGCTTTTGAAAAATTTTATTTAACAAACTCTGGTCATTGTCTGCCTATAGTCGGGTTATAGTCAGTAATATTGCTTTAGTCACAGCATTTTATATATTAATAAAAATTATTTAAACC
Organism: Bellardia pandia; assembly: GCA_916048285.2. Classification (NCBI taxonomy): domain Eukaryota; kingdom Metazoa; phylum Arthropoda; class Insecta; order Diptera; family Calliphoridae; genus Bellardia; species Bellardia pandia. The sequence goes on along the minus strand of OU696531.1, from coordinate 90,025,966 downwards.
AACATACGAGTATTTATACAAACTCTCTTTATGATATATGAAAACAACAATATATGTACATATGTACTTATGTAGTTTTAAAAAATCCTGCAGATTACATAAAATTTGGAAAATTTTTAGAAAATGTTTCATTCATCTACTTCCGGGTATTATTTCTTGTTTGTACAATTATTCCTTATAAATATTTGACTTAATTTGAAAATTTCTCTATCAAATTTAAATATTTTATGGTCATGTTTTATTTTATTACTCTACAGAGTCTGTTACTGTAATAATATTCTGAGTATACTCTTGTTTTGATTCACAATTTTCAGCCATCGGTATCATCATCCTCGATGCCAATAACAACTTTTCTATATGACACACGTGTTTTGGCATTTCTTGTGATATTGATATGAATGAAAATGAGTATGTTGAAGACAGATATGTAAATGTTTTTTTGTGGTTTAGAGTTGGAGATGCTAACAAGAAAATACAAACAAACAAACAAATTTGATTATGTCAGGATGTTTGCATGACAATTTCGATATTTGTTTATTTATACTTTCTACTAGTTTCTTTTATTATTTTTTGCCACTTCATCAATATATACAGACTTGATAGGGGAGAGATGCGTGATATGTGTGTATGTTGGAATTGCTATTTAGATAAACAAAAATCTTAAATTTATGGTTGAGATGATTTGAATTTGCCTCGAATTTCTGGCGGTAACTTGCTAGAGCGTAGTACAACTGTCACGAAATGATGTAGAGAATTATGAAATATTTGTATATTTTATTGGGTTTCGCGTACAACACTGCCTCGTATATGGAGCAGGCTTTAAGTGGAGTGGGAGTTAAGTGGAGTGTTTGGTGGTGTTATTAAACCATAAATAAAAACATTGTAAATTATGGAACAAACATAATCATGAAACATTTTCGTTCCTACGTTCAATGAAATTATGCTAACGTTTGAAAGTGGGTTAAAAATTGAATTAGTTTTATCTAGACTCTAGATTCTAGAGTTTAAATGTTCCACACGTTCTCAATGATCCATTTTTATTTGTTTGTTTAAGCGAGCTGTGTTCATATATAAAAAAATATTTATATTTGACGTTTTTTTGCCCAACTCTTGTTTATTTCTTAACATCTTTAATGCACGACTACAAACATGCATACCAATATTATTACAATATATGTTTATATTATTTATTTTTATAACTTATTTGCCACGTTTTTTCCTTTTCCTTGTTGTTTCTTATATTTTTTTTTTGTTTTTTTTAGCTTTCATAACATTTGTACACAATACACGAGTACAAAAGTTCATAGAAAATTGACAGGCTAAATATAAAAATAACAATCTTAAAGTTAAAATGACTGGGCCAACAACATATAGACAGGCTGCTAGATAGACATGTATAGACAGACAGACAAACATTCAGCTAGATAAAAATATAGTTATATCGAGCTAGATATACACATACATAGTGTAATCGTAGTACAATAGCTAAAATTTAAAACGTATAAATAGGTACATACATATGTATTTCTAACAATAAGTCACTGTCATAAAAAATGTTGTAGTACAATGATGACAACTAAAAATGGAATATGGCTGCAATTGTTTTTGCTTGTAGGAATTACAATAACAAAAAAAAACAAAACAAACAACTACAATAACAATTACATTAAAAGAAGTGGAAAACTAGTGACGTGTATCTGTAAAGCTTGCACATGTATGGCCATTTACTTAAAGGATTGTGTGAGAAATACAGGATATGCAAGCAGAGTTACTATATAATAAAAATTTATAATAATAAAATACTATAATAATATCAAATTATGGCCAGACTATAGCCATATTGTGATTAGACTATGGCTATAGTATGATCAGACTATAACCAGACTGTGACAAGAATATGACAAGAGTATGATAAGACAAGACTATGACAAGGCTGTGACAAGACTATTCCCAAGGATATGACAAGACCATAAACAAGACTAACACCAAGACTATGATCAAGAGTATAACCAAGACTATGACCAAGAAAATGCCAAAGACAATGACCAGATATTCACCACACAATAACCAGATAAGTGCCAGACTTTTCTCCACATATTCGTTACATCGTCAGGCCTTATTGAAGCATATGTATGCTCCGCTTCACCGGACTGTAGATCCACCGGCAAATACAAATTCAACTTCATCCGACACTGTATGAAAGGCACAATACAACCGAAATGCAGCTAGTTTGTATACTAAATTTTCCTTATCGCCCTGATATTCACATTATCTTTCCTGCCAGGTATCTCTGTTAGATATTTAGGACTTGATGCGTTTGGCATTAACCAAGCTTTGGTTTCCAAGCCCGCTAGATGCATCATAAAAGTTAAACGATTATCATAAACAGCGCATCTACTAACATTTAATGTTGTAATATACGAGTAATCAATTGATTTCCAACCAGTAAGCAATACGGCCTCTGTTTTGTCTTCAGCCAATGTTAAGACCATTTCACAATTTTAATCCCAAACATTTAGAGTAATACACTGTTGGTAACACTTATCAACTCCTGTATATTTTTTGAAATCGCTATCAGCGCTATATTGCCGCAAAGCTGACAATAATAGTAAGAGGATTAAGACCAGTGGTACACCCTGTGTTACATAGTATTCTTTTCTACATTCATTTATATCATTATGTATATTCAGGAAGTCTAAAATTACGGTCACACTTGGCAAATATTTGCTGAAAAAGACGTTACTACTAAATAAAATATATTTATTTTTATTTAGGACATTTACAATCCTCTACCAGTTTGCAGTATTGCATGGATTTTTATAGCATTTGGTTGGTAATAGCAGCCTTGTCTTTTTCGCCTTGATGGCCACCATCAGAACTTATATATTATTGAACTTCTTTGTAACAATATAAGCCAATCTAAATGTGTTATTCTCAGCATCTTTAAATAAAATTCAAGAAACATAATCGTTTTTGACTTAGTAAATGCCCAGTTTCAGTGCCTTCTTTTTGGAATTTAACTTCTAATGACGAAGCAGATGGTTTTCCAGGCTACCAGCCAATCTTGCATATGTTTTTCTGGCACAGATACATGTCTTAATAGTTGGTTGATCTCTTTGTTCTAGCAAAGTAGCGGTGGTTTAGTTCCACCGTTCCCACATTTCCTTTAAATAGTTTGCCAAATCTTCTGAAGTACCATTTAGAATCGTATGTGGAATGTACGACATGTACAAAGATTTTTCTAGGGAATAAGCTTTAAAGTTCGTGGGTTTCCATAACGTATCAATGCATCACTGCACTGAATTTGATGCGCAGTACGTTCGGAAAAGCAAAAGGTGGCATCGCTGCAAATGCATTGTGTTCTAAAATGCATCACTAAAGCGGACGTTGCGCAAAAAACAGCAAATAAGCATCATAAAAATGGCTGATGCAATAAATGATCATCGGCATCAGCTGTTTTGCATCATGCGCATCAAATGCAGTGCAGTAATGCATTTCCGAACAGGCCTAAACATTGATATCAAGGCGTTTGATGTCACGGCCAGACTATTGGGCTGCCAGTGTAAGTTAAATGCTCCCGCATCAAAATGGGAATCTTGTATCTCCTCAGAAAGAATAGAAGTTCAGTTCTGCTTGGAGTTTTACTTAGTTTTCATTTGTATCTCAATTAAATCAGAGCTCCGAGTGCCATATAAATTATTTGTGATAAATATAATGTACAGACTAAAACTGCCGCCGCTACATCGTTCACATAGGTGGATGTTTTATAATTCATCGAATCTAAATTTTGCCATTGACAGCCAGACTTGTTAATACTATAATTATTGCTTCTAAAAAATAGTTTAATGTTGCGAGACGTATAGTTTGTCTCTTTTCATGGTATGCAAGCCACAGAGAGTTATTTATGAGTAAAGTCTCAGTATATTATAAGCGATTCAATACGATATCATTACAGATTCTACTTAATTTAATTTAATTTCCTAAAAGTAAAATTTTAAAAACTCAAAAACTTTTCCCCCCACCTTCCATTTAAATACATGCATTCAGGTTTACAGACGACATTGACTTTTAGCTGGCGCTATATATGTTACCACTTTTGTAAATATCTTTGTCTGCCTATATATGAGGACTTTGTTTAAGATTGTTGTTTCTATTTGTTCTCTTCACTCAACAGCTACTACTTTTTCTTCCACTTTTGGTAAATACTATGGAGAGAATGTGTCACCCCATTTGGGTGGCCATAAAGTAAAAAAAACTATACATTAGATAGATACATGTGCGCTTACATTCTTCTCGAAAACAATCTATCCATCCATTTCTATACCATGCGGCCATGCGTTGATGCTGCAAAACATGCATGTCATTCTGCAGCACCAATAAGTCTTCAATTCAGCTGGCTGGCTGGTGTGTGTGCGCCATAAAAGGCAGCCAAAGTAAAAAGATGTTCCTGAATTTTATACTTGTTTTTGTTCTCTAGCTATTGTATTATGTTTCTAAGATTGTTTTTGTTTTTTTTTTTTTGCAGTTTAGTTTCAGTGTTACTTTAAACAGAGTATATGTTTTGTATGAGTGTGTATAAAAAGTATAAAGTATGATTTGATTGTTCATCGCGTGCGAATTGTACGTGACTTACGCGAATGACATTTTTACGTACGTTGAGTTTGATTTTTATTAAAAAATGTGTTTTTCTTAACAATTTTTTTTATAGTTTTTATGTTTGTGATTGGCTGTCAAGTTTAAGTGTATGTAGGATCTCATATATGTATATACAACACATCATCTGATAGTTGCTTATAAAGTTGATAAAGACAAATTCTCAGATAAACTTTATATTTGATTTTTTGTTTTTTATGGTGCATTTACTTAAAGTGCTGTTTATAGGGACCTTTAAAATTATATGAATGACAACGCTAAAAAAAATATTAAATAGAGATTCCACTCTCTCAATGGCTGGGAGTTTCTTTAGACAATTTAAAGTTCGGTATGGAATTAAAGAATAAATTAATTTTACTGAAAAGTTTCGAGTTATATTCATTTGAAAACTAAAATTTTAAAATTATTTAATATCGGTTTTTTATATCCTCCTCCAGCACAAGTGGCAAATGAGTATATTACGTATGTCATTTTGTCACTTCTCACTGAGAAATATTCAGCTAAACCCCAACAAAGTACAATATATATTATTGATCCTTATGGAATTCTAAGTGGTTTAAGCTAAGTCCGTCTGTCTGCCCATCTGTTCGTTCGTGTAAAATACTCTCACGTCCAAAAAACGAAACTGAAATTCACAAATTCCTGGAACTGTTTTTTTATTTTGTTCGAGAGTTTGGTATTGAAAATCACCAAAATCGGTATAGTAGAACTAGAGTCTAGATCTGATGTTTTTGAACCATTTTTTTCAATTGTTTTAAATATATTGCAAATAAAAATTTCATACCGAAATATGACTCAATGATACTTATAAATTAAAATACCTATAAAATTGAAACATGAATACAAAATTCTGCAAAAATAATAATGTAAATAGAAATCGCAAAACGAAATTTTACTTAGTTAGTATAAATCTGGTATAAATATTGGTACCAGGTTAAAATTCGACAAAAATAATACTTAGACATATTAAAATTTTTTTACAAAATTTTATAATGGTCGACCCATAATTTGTCATAGCTGCCATATAAGGACCATTTCCGAAAAACATTTTAACCCACAAAACTGTCTAATAAATATTGACATCGAACCAACTTTTATGCAGATCAAAAATTTTAATCCAGAAATCATACTAATATCGTTTATACTGTGTTCAGATATGCAACTTTATTGCGATAATCGCAATAAACGCCATTATTGAGCTCAAAATTCCACATAAAATCTCAATTAATTATTGCGCAATAAGTACGAAATTGTTAAAATAATGAGTACGATTTCGAATGCAACACTGTTCACAACTGTGTTTAGTGAACAAAATTGTATAAAATGGCAAATGTCAACAAAAGAAAACAAAAGAAATCATTAAAAAATCAATGTGAAGGTAAGTTTGTTTACATAGAAACACAACAACCATTTAGAGTATTTTTGTATTGTTTTCCAGCTGTCAAATTATTATTGAGTAAGCTGAAAATTGCGTATGCCTGAACACTTAAAATAACATTGTCAATTAACTGAATATTGACTCAATAAAGTTGCATATCTGAACACAGTATTACACTGAAATTATGCTACTGGATTTTGTAGGTGGCAGTCAATAATTGGCAATAGCTCTCGAATTAAGTCCACTTGCGAGTATAATAACCAACCATACAACTCATGTAAATAACGTTATTGAAATTAAACCAAAATAAGCCTAAAATTCAGAAAATTCGCAGAATTATAAACAGTGGCTGCAAAACATTTACGAATTTTGGTCAGATTATTAATGAATGTTGGTAAACTTGTCCAAATCAAACATAAGTTGAGTGCTAAAAAAACATCCCAGACTATTGCCCGATGAAAGCAGTTGTCTGGTAGACTTAAATTCAGTAAAATAAACTTACTAACTAACTGGGAAGAGGTAATAATCTTTTTGTTTCGAAGTACCGAGTTTAATTCTTTTGATTACAAAAAATGACTAGCTAAAAAATTAGTGCCATTTTCAGAAAATAATTAGTACTGAAAAACAATTTATTTTTTTTAACAAGACAACGTACCTGTACCTGTAAGTCATCAAACAAATGGTTGTCTTCAAAAGATATTAATGTACTTGAATGGCTTACATGGTCTCCAGATCAGAACAATATTATGAACATTTGCGGAATATTGTTACGTGTTTACCTTTTAAAAGCGGTGGTTTATTTCCTTTGATTGAGTATTGATTTTATCCCGATCAGACTAGACGTTTAAAAATGGCAGCTCTATTGCCAAAGAAAGTCTATTATTCCATTCTGTGCACTCTGAAGACTATGAAAAAGTCACTATTAAGATTGCCATTTTCAACAATATTTTCTCTAAAAGGGAGCAGTTTGAGATTTTATTTTGTTTCTTCAACCAGACTAAGAGGCAGTCCATTTTCCATAGTTTAATTTTCCCTTTGGTTTAATTTTGCTTGGATTTACATCCATTGTTGTGCTAACAATCTTTGCGAAACCGAAAAGCATGACCTGCATTTGCTAAATATACGAAACTCTGTCTGTATCATGACAAAGAACTGGTCAAGTATTCAACCGGGTGCTTCTAAACACTCTCAAAATTTACACAACATAAAGTTTAAACTTAAATTTTTAAATAAACCTACACTTTTATTTTCTAATTTATTTAAAAAAATATATATTTAACCCAAATGTATTTCATCCTTTGCACATTTATGCAAAAAGAAAATGGTATGCAGGAAAAAAAACTCTCTTTACATTAATCTTTGACAGAACTAGCAGCAGCAAATGCAGAAAAAAAACTAAACTTTGTGGCATTTCCTTTCATAAAGACTACAGAACACTACGTAACAACGTTCTTAAATAAATACAACAAAAGTAAAGTAAAATAAACTACATACCTACATACATATCTAAAGCATTGTAAAAAGCATCTGTTGCATGGTTTGGTAAAAGTATTTTATCTAAAACAACAATTTACATACATATACATTTACAAGAACAACATCAACAGCATTAAATGTTAATGCATTTACATATAAGTTTTCCTAAACTAAATTCAATTTTTCACCAAACGTAAACTATAACAATTTTGTTTATGGTCCACTGCTACAGTTGTTAGAATGTAATGAGTATGATGATGTACTCTTCTGTAAAAAAAACATATTCTCATATATGAATTTCTTAACACTTCCTGTTTTACTTTCGTCTGTTTTAAGGAAAATGCAAGATGAAATTCATTTGAATATTACGGTATAAAAATGTTTTATGCAAGAAAATGTTGTTAAAAATATTTTGCATGAGTGAATTTTGTGAAGGGACCAACTAAGTTGTGAATAAATTTGCTAATACTTACATATATGTATGTGAATAATTAATTTTAATACAAACTTGACTTTTTAGCTTTTAACAACAATTTTTTTTAAATTGTGTTGGAACTAGGAAAATAGGTTATGGGAGGGAGGATAGAGGGAGTAGTGTTTGTTAACATTTGATTTTAATTTTCCAATATTGAAAGTGGCAGGGAATACTTCTGCTGGTAGTTTATTCCACATTCGAAGAGTATGACTGAAGAACGAATTTTCGCTGTAGTGTGTTCTTCAGCACTGACTGTGTATTATGCAAAAAACAACGGGGTTCGGGAACAAGTTCCCTAATTTCAGTAGAACACATTCCATTATAGAATCAATAGAACAGTGAAGCGCAACCCACGTTGCGGCGATGCTCCATTGCATCAATAGAGTTGGATACCCAACTGTCACTGATAAGCACCTTAGCCCTCTCCTGTACACGCTCGAGTAATTCCAAAATAGACTTCGAAGCACCGGCCAATACATGAGAGTGGTTTAAAAAAATCTTTTAATTTACACTGCCTGCCACATTTTTAAAAAATATATCTCCTAAACTAAAGTTGAGAAAAAACAATCATTATTTTTATTTGAACTGTTAATTTTAAATCATTGATATTTCTTTTATTTCGTCTCGAGTTCATTAAATTTAATTTTCATTAAATTATTTTTACTGAAGCCGAAATAAAAGAAATATCAATGGTTTAGAAAAAACTTTTACTGCCAGAGCAGTAAAACAATGGATTAATCAACAAGGTGTTCAACTTTTGGATTGACCCCCATATTTACCAGACCTGTATCCAATGGAAAGTGTTTGTGGTTGGCTTGACAGAAAAGTTTATGAAGGAGGAAAACAGTTTGTGATGTTAGATTCCTTAAAGGATGTATCAACGAAAGTATGGAGTTCAATTTCGCTAAATTACTTATAGTCATTATACAAGTCGATGCCAAATCGTATTTTTGAGGTTATTTCGAAAAATGGTGGCATGCTAGAAGATAACAACATTAATTTTTATAAACAAATATTTAAAAATAAATTACAGTTGGCTTAGTTTTAAAATATTCTTTATTCAAGTAACGCACGAAATAGTATAACAAAATATGTATAGGACTCGAATAGACTTATTCAGTATTTTTACTCAGTCTTAGCGCAATTTTTTAGTATTTTATAATATTATTTGAAAGACGATTTTAAGAACAACATAATATATTTTCTATTTTTATTTTCATGATTGGGCTGAATATTTATTTATAATATATGTAATTACCAATTCTTTACCATAATTTACAGCGTTTGTCTGATTTTACTTGTGTAAAATTTTAGATCGGTACCGTTATTTATAAGAGATTTATAACTATAGAAACGATTTTTAAAAGAGCGCTTTATATGGTGGATATACAGAGTTGTCAACTTGGTGCGTTTCGCACCATTTTTGGTGCTTTTTTAAATTGTTGGTGAGAAAAATTTCTTAGTTGGTGCGCTGTGCGCTTTTTTTAAATGTGATGAAATCTTTATTTTTACTAATTTAATTCATTATCATGAAATCTATACGATGAAAAAGGACCCCATTGAATGCATTTTATATACGAATGTATGATTATCAATCATTCGTCACATGAAAGTTATTGCTAAAGCTGAATAGGATGAAAATTTTTGTTTGAAAATAAAATTAACATTTTAAGCATGAAAATAAAAATTCTTGTGTAGCCTGATTGGTCTACTGAAATGTAGACGAACAACCAGGGCCTAGAGTCCCAGTGAAGTCCTAACAAATTTTATTGAATAGGGTCAACAAAGTACTAGAAGTACTTTAAATAGGAAACAAAAATATTTAAAAAATATGTACTGAAATTAGCCATTTTTTTACCAAATAATTCCGAATAGCATATTGTGAGTTAAATTTTGAGTGGGTAATTGCTTATTTTATATTTATTAAGTTTATATTACTACTAATCGTTCATATCTTTTTAAAAAGTTTAAAAAAAGAAGATCTTATACTATGTTTCCACGACGACTTGAATCACCTGCTTCGCTCTCTGAATCATGTTTATGAATCATGCTGTTTACATGACTAAAAAACTTGATTCGATTTGACAGTTGTTTTTAATAAATAAACAGAATAAAAAAAACAGAATTTACAATTTGTGGAAAATATTTTTTTTTAATGGACAAAAAAACTGAGTGAAAATTTGTTAGCTTATATGAGAAAAAGCATACATTCGTACGTATTTACTTTCTTTACTTCCAGCAACAAGAAAATAATGTGCTTTGTTTACAATAATATTAAATTTTTACAGCTAGTGCAGATAAACTTGCGATAAAAATTAGAGAAGAGTGCACTTTTTCGTGCTTCGCAAGTTGATTCAATATGAATCTACTTGATTCGTTCTTAAAATTTTGTATGGTGAAGCAAGTTGTTTCACTATAGATTGGGGTGTGAAGCATGAATAGAGAGCGAAGCATGTACCGTGGAAACGTAGTATTAGTTGCATATCTAGTACAAAATTTTTTTTGGTTTTTCTAAAAACACTGAACTGTTTAAAACTGTTTTATTGTTACATTTATAATACAAAAATTTTATATTTTGATGTGAAATTAATTTAATAAACATTTTAGATAACAAAGAAAATCTGAACTTGGTGCGATTTTTTTCAAATGGCGCGTTTTTTTTTTTATTCATTTTGGTGCGTTTTGAAATTTTAAAGTTGACAACGCTGTGAATATGGACTGAAATTCACAAAATTCCAAAGTGTGATTTATGTTTATATGAAAATAATCTATGTAAAGTTTTGAATCGGTACCGATATTTATAAGAAAAATACATACAGTGGGTGGCCAAATTATTAGTTACACATGCAAAATTGTTTAGTTTGAAGCCGTATAACATTTTAAAATAGTGGAAATTTATCCTTTTATTTGTTCTTTTAGGTAAATTAAGTGTTTCTAATTCAATTAAAAATAAATTCTTTTGTTTTAAAAATAAATATTTGAGGAAAAGAAATATTACAACATTTTTTGAAAAAAAAAATCTTAATATTTCGTATAACCTTCTTTGACATCAATTACAGCTTGCACCCTTTTTGGCATGCTCTGAATGTATTTTTGACATTTTCTTTTAGTTCTTCATCGTGCTACCAGACTTTAATCAATTTAATCAAAATTGCATATTTCACACTTCAGAGCAGAACGACAAATAATGATATACAACTGCACTCTAATGTCACCAATCATTGTTGATACTGCACAAAATATTTAACAGTATTACCAGAATTAAAATACGAAAACATCTGGTAAAAGAAATAAGTTTATATACGTATTAAAAGCGGTTGAATTTTAATTAATAAGTGTAACTAATAATTTGGCCACCCACTGTATAAACAATAATGACTTTTTTGGATGTGGTCGTTGTATGGAAGCTCTGATCAATTATGGACCGAAAATCATAAAATTTAGTATTTTGTTGAATTTTAACCTGGTACCGATATTTATTCCAGTTTTGTACGTATTTAAGAGAATTTTGGAAGTTAACTTTATATGGGGCTATGGTCAAACATGTACCGAACTAAAACAAATTTCATTTTGCGATTTCTTTTTACATGAAACTTATTTTTGCAGAATTTTGTATTGATATACCGATGTTATAGGCATTTATGTCTCATTTTGAAATTTGTATGGGGCTATTAGAAATCATGGACCAATTCTTACTATTTTCCTCATACTTTCCTATTTTGTCATAAAAATAACGTGTGCAAAATTTGATGGCAATATCTGCAATATATTTAAAAAAAAATTTCAAGAATTTTTTTTAAAAATATCAATTTTTTATGGAGGTTGTCTTACATTTTGGTCCAGAACTCCTGTTCTACTATACGGATATTGTTAATTGTCACTACCAAACTGCTTAGGAGAACTATGAACCAGTTTTTGTAAACTCTGTTGATTTTGGTTGTGTCTTTTGGCCATGAGAGTGTTTTACACAAACAGACAGACGGACATAGCACAATCGACTAAAAATTTCTTAAGGGTCTCAAAAGAATATTTCTCAATGTTACACACGGAATGACAAACTTATATATACCACCATAAGTGGTGAATGAGGGTATCCATATTTCTATGGAGATTATCTGATATATTGATATATAACTCTAGTTGTTTTATATCAATTTTGGTAATTTTCAATACCATACTGTGTAACAAAATAACAAAAGTTTCCTGGCAATTCTGTGAAGTTTAGTTGTGTAGTTTGGACATGAGAGTGTTTGACACGAACGGACAGACAGCCGGACATATCACGATCAACTTTCTTAAGGATCAATAATATATGTATGTACTCTGTTGGTTGTCAGATGAAAATTATCAAAGTTTCTCAGGGTATGACAAACAAAAACTACATTTTTTATATAGTTGTTACAAAACCCAAAAACCTATTTGCCATGCCTGCCTTAGAGTAATCGATTCGGAGAAGTAGTCACAGAGTGCAGCATATCTGAGTTTGGTGGACCATTGTGGTGAACATTGCTTTTGATTAATGATTCTAACTGAATAATATAAAATAACTCCGACTTTATGTGTGTTGTCGCCAATTTCTACCCAATCTGTCGGCATTTCATTAAGTCATTTTTATACTTTTATCGCTGCTCTATGTGTTGGTCTCATTATTTCTAGCATCTTTTGCATTGCTACCATTAGATCGTGTAGTTGCTAGAAAAATATTTAGAGTATTTTTTAACGTATTTTCATAGTATTTGAAAACAAATCTTTTCCATTAAATTACCTCAAAACATTAATCTACATGGGCAAGAAACGCATCTATTACTACTAGCATATATACATATGTATATATACTTAGACAAATACATACATATATTCTCTGGTATTTGTATTTTAGTACAATCTACATAATGGTTACGGTAAAAATACCTTTTATAGACGAGACTTCTTTATGCTGGATTTTTTGTTTTTTGTCTTGTTTGTTTTTTTTTTACCATTTTTTATCAGTTAATGCCACAAGTTATATCCTCATTTCCAAATATGCAGCAGAGTTTGGCCTGAACAGTGCTACTGTTACGGCTAAAGCGTAAATGTAATGTAAGCTAGAAGAACAAAAGCTGAAAAACTGAAACTATTACAAAGTTTGACCCAAATATGCCATAAAATTCTCTAACATTTAGTTTTAGTTTCTGTTGTTTTTGTTATTTTTCTTATTGCTATTTCTACACAATCTTAGACAAATGCCCCAAAAAATCTGGACCACTTGCTGCACAAAACATTCTACCATAGAGACGTAAAATAAACCATATAAAACTGTAATGTAATCTGTTAGCCAAGGAGGTGGAGGAGGAGGAGCAAAGCAAACTTTTAACCACAATACGACAAAAAACAACAAGTAGGAAAAAAATCTAAATCTAACCAAATCAGAGTTTTTCGCATTGTAAATGAAACGTAAAACTCTTAAGTATAAGTATGAATGTCTAACCAAAACGTCGGTGCCAACGTTTGCCTGAATGCATGTATAATAATAAAACTAAATAGTAATATATGCAGGCAACTTCGACAACCACACACTGTGTTGGTACCATATTTGGTACAATCTGTTAGCAAATACCCCAGTGTGTTTGTGTGTTACTAAAAACTACTACCTTTTTTATTCCTTTCACAAGTTTTTATGCCACTTTTGCTACACCATTCTTCTAACAAGTACAAGTATGAGTAGTTGCTTACATGTGGCATATTCAATGCAGCTTCTACCACTCACTCATCACCAAACGTATGCAAATTTGTTCGTACAATTATGTACAAGTACGTATGTATGTATGTAACTATAGCTTGCAGTATGAATGCATCTGTATGTAAATTCTATTCACAATTTGTTATCAACTTTGGCATTTGTTGTTTTTTTTTGTCTGCCACTTGCTGCTCCAAAATATTGTTCAAAAATTATTTGTTTGTTCGTTGTTATTAGTTTGAGTTTGGAAAATTTTTATTTCCATCATAAGTTTCTTTTTTCCGGTTTCACAAATTTTATAATGGAATCTTGTTTTTTCTGTAAAAGCTCTAGGTACTTGTTGTAAAGTTGATAGTGGTGAATAAAATACTTTGGAAATCATTTTATTTATAATTTGATTATGGCTTACGAGAGCTTAAAACACTTGTCAGTAGAAATTTGTTAGTGCACCAAAGTTTGTCAAGGAAAAATACAAAATATTAAGAGTTATTATCAATAAATAATGTTTGCATACATATGCAGTGTTTCGAGAGTTTTGATAAGCTTTCAATAAAATTTGATTATGTGATAAAATTTGTTTTTCTAAATAATAATTTAAAGCTTTTAGATTTTCCAAAGAAACATCTTCAATACACCAACGATATTGGAAGAACTTGCATGTTAAATAAATACCAATTAGTATTAAAAGAAATTTTCAAACTTAACAGATCAAAACGTGTTGATTTAATGGTTTATACGAGGAAGACGATTTTGCATATTTTGCACCCAATCATCAAAAAATTAATCCATTACGCTAACTGGAAGCGTAAAATATCGTATGTGAAACCCGGCCAACCAGACAAATCGTCTCCAAAGCTAAATATCTATGAAGCTAAGGTAATACTTTGTATTTGGTGGCACCAAAAGCATTCTATCTATTATAAGCTGCAAAAATCTATTCAGACTATTACCTGAAATCTGTATTGAATTCAACTGATTCATCTGAAGCGAGCATTGGTTTGAAAAATGCCTACACAGAGATAAAAAAAATATAGTTGTACATAATTATCACAACAATGTCAACATTTTTACATGTTTTTTAACAATGTTATGGTCGCTGTAATTATTTATATGATTACAATAACCATAATATGGTTAAGTTACGATTCAGTCATATATATGATTATAGTAGTAACTATGTCTATATTTGTTGCTCTTTGTTTATGATAGAGAAGAACATAATATAGTATAATCCATCATAAAACTGATCACCATAAACATTACATAATTACTATAATCATATATATATAATTGCTCTTATCATGTGAATAATAACTTAACCATGTTATGGTTGCAGAAATCATATAAATAATTACAGTGAGCATAATATTTTATTTGTGGTAAACATGCAGAAGTATATTTTTCTCTGCGCGCAAATATGCGGCTGACATATCTATTGAAAACTGGTTAGAAAGAAGATACCGTCCGACTACTATTTGTTTCGATTGATGCAGAACACGCTCTCTGTAATACACTTCTCTTCAGAATTGGGTATCCCATATTAGCTTGATTCGTTTTTGGTCCCAAAAGATGAGTAGTTCTCTTGACGCGGAATCCGTATACACCGATACCTCGCTTTGCGTCGTTTCTTTTTGCCATTTTTCGAAGTTGCGTCGCTGTTTAATTAGTACTAATTTACCCTGCGCGTTATTAGATTTTCTAGGTTGCGTTGTACAAGAAGTGCTTTGGGGATCGAAATGGTGTCTATTTGGATTGAAAATCAAGTTGCGCAGAGGATACCATTAAGTTAAATGGTATTTCAGACAAAAGCAAAAAGCCGTTTTGATGACATAAAAAGTAAGGCATTATCCAACAATAATGCTAGTGGCAGTAATACACACAATTGCTATAAGGAAATTTATTTTACGTTGACAAAATACTGTTCAGGAAACATTGGACCAATTTTGTTTTTGTAAAAGAAAGCCGACGACTTCGCATTTTCGTAACCCTAGAACCTAACTCTGATCTTTACTTGGTTTGCCAAGAAATTCCTGAGTCAATTTGCGTCGTATTTTTTTGGAACGTAACTCCGACGAAAAGTGTGGTATTGGTGTATTGCCAGAAAGATGGGAAAATGTCATTGCTAACAATAGCAAATATTTTTAATAAATTTTTATTAAACAGATATTTCAAAATAAAACCTTAATATACTATATATACCATATTGAGATCATTTAATCTAGGCTTGTTAGCCCCAATTATATTTATTGATTAAAAACCCCGACCACGAGACAATTTCATCTGAACTGAAAATACATACAATTAGGAGACATATTATGCAAGAGAACCCCATCATGGTATTTTATTTATCAACAGTCTACTAAGGATTTTATCTGATAAAGATCATTGATCAGAAGAAAATTTTACAACTTTTTATGCGAAAGAACAAAGAAAGCTCTCAGCATATTTAATAACTAAGAGAGAGAAAAAGAATTCAATGTTAACCCGAATAACATGAACATTTCTATGTTGCAAACATGGTACAATTGAAAATTTTTTGATACATTTTAGAAATAGTTGATACCGTGGCATTATCACTAGTCATTTGGTACAATTTAAAAATACTGTTGCATCAAAAATTGGTATTCAGATGAAATAGATAAACATATCATTATGTTACTATTTGTGTGATAGTGTAAGCAAAAGAGATTTTCTTAAACTTTATGAACATTTTAGAACTGACATCAATTAAATCTTTAAATGTGCATCCATAAGATGATTATTACGACAAGAAACTTTTGACTGAATTATCGAACAATAGGAGTCTTTGACATATTAATTTACATTAAATGATTAAAGATTCAGAAGTAGCCGTCCAACTATATATTTAAACAAATACAGACAAATCCCAAATGAAAATAACTTACAGGAAACGAAACGACCTCTTGTTCCTTGTCTTTCCAAGAAAAGGAGGTTTAGTTTTCTTTGATCCAGATGAATTAAAATAATATTGTTAGAGTAGGCTTTGGTAACTTTCTTCCTGAAACACTAGTTGCATATAGTGAACAAACGCTTTATCTGGTAGCATTTTTCAGTTTTATAGCATTTATAATATCACTAAAAGTTAATGATTCTTTGGAGAAGTCTTATACTGTGTTCAGATATGCAACTTTATTGGGTCAATATTCGGTTAATTGACAATATTATTTCAAGTGTTCAGGCATACGCATTTTTCAGCTTACTCAATAATCATTTGACAGTTGGAAAACAATACAAAAAATACTCTAAATGGTTGTTGTGTTTCTATGTAAACAAACCTACCTTCACATTTTTTTTTTAATGATTTCTTTTGTTTTGTCGATATTTGCAATTTTATACAATTTTGTTCACTAAACACAGTTGTGAACAGTGTTGCATTCGAAATCTTACTCAATATTATAACAATTTCGTTCTTATTGCTCAATAATTAATTGAGATTTTATATGGAATATTGAGCTCAATATTACTCCGTATTCTTTTGTATCACTTGCAATAAATTAATAGCAATCAAGTATAAAATTGTTTAAACATTCGTTATATAAGGTAATATTAAAACTGTTGCCATAAGATATATCGAATTTTCGATAAAGTAAGTTTGTGGTAAAGTTTTGTTATTATTTAACAAATATTAAAAATGGTACCGTGAAGGTCTAAAAAGTACATTTTATTTATATAGTTGGTACGAAATTCAAAAACCGCGTTCCATTACTGGTTCCAAATAATGACTATCAAAATACTACAGTAAAAACAAGAAATAAATAAAAGTTTATTTTCAGCTGTGCCGATCAAATCACTTATTATGGGACGATCGTCATAAAATATTGCACCGTAATTTCTATTAATTTTTGGTTTATTTTAGTTGAATTTCGTCGCAATAGCTAACAATATTTACAATAATTTTTAACTTATAACTTATGATCATTAAAGAAATTCATAGAAAGCTTCTCAATATACATAGTTTCACCATAAGATCATGACAATAAGAATTAACAAAGTCATTTGTTTTTAAGCTTTTCAAAATATTAAAATACAATTTGCCACACCATTTCTTTTTAGCAACCTCGTTTTTTATATTTTTAAATCCACCATTTGCAGGCCATAAATTTCTATAATCCAATTCATATTTATGACTTTTCAATCAGTAACACATCAATAAACCAACATTCTTCTCCCCATACCTTTATACAACTACGAATATTAGATACTACAATATAATATTAGTAAAAGTTAGTCAAGGATATTAACTAGCCATAATTACAATTATCGTTTTGGCAAATTGTTCACTGTTGCTATAAAATTTTTATAGTCTTAACCTCATAAATCTTTTCCCAAAACACTAAAAATGTAATATTAGCAAATAAGCATTAAAAGAGAGAGAGAGAGAGAGAGAGAAAGAACATTAGCCTGATTTGCAACATTTTTGGCATAAATAAATTTTAATATTTTTGCGGTTTCGTTGTTAACTAGAATTTTTTAGTTGTTTCATTTTTATTTTTGTGTACTTAGTGTTTAGCTGTTTGTTCTCTTTTTTTTCGTTGGTACTTTTTGTGTTTTAATACGTTTTGTGAAAGGAAATTGTTGCAAATAGTTATAAACAAAATATTTTTTGAAATTTTTTTAGTTGCTTTTATTTAACTACGGACTTTTTATCATCCTGCACTTTAATAGGTTTTAGAGGTATGTTGTGTTGGTGGTATGGTTAGTAACATGTAAGCACAAATTTCAAATGTTTATTTATAAAAAATTTCTAAGGACGCAAAAATCATATTTACCAAAATCATATTTAGTTTTGCTATTAATTTACAGATTTAGTTTAATAACTGGATGGGAGAACTATTACTGCTTAAATTTATTTTTATTCTCCGAATATCCAGTTGCTGAAATTTTAGTAATTGATTTGTACCTATTATAGGGTCCTTACATACAGTCATGCTTGATCGTCCATAATTTTCATAGTTCTTTGCTTCGTTTTATTATTTGCGTTGCCTTTCATGCAGTGTTGATGTTGCACTTGAAAGCAAAACACAATACAATAACTACGAACAACATCAGCACCAGCAACAAAAACAACAACACTTTATGGTATTATAAAAATAAAAAGTTCACGTGCAACATATATGCGCACAACTATTAAAAAACTATATGAATGAACTATATATAAAAAAGTGTAGAAATAAAGGAATAACTACAATATTTGCCTTCTTATTCTCTTGCTGGTAGATTGTAAATTTGCAACAGAGACCGTTTTAGTGTAAAATGGGATTGCGGCAGCCCATGAAGGAATGAATAACATAAACAAAAGTACCTAGTTGGAAAAAAACTATTAAAAACAACAAGTGAAGCTAAACTAAGATTATATAAAGATACACTATTGAAGTAAAGCTAAGATTGTATAAATATCCAAGATTCAAGCAAAACTAAAACCATATAAAGACTTACGATTAAGGCTAAAGCCAGACTATATAATGATCCATGATTGAAGCCAAACTAAGACTATAGAAAGATCAACAATTGAAGCTGAACTTAGATCATATAATGATCCATGATTGAAGCTAAACTAAGACCATATAATGATCCATGATTGAAGGTAAACCAAGGCTATAAAGATCAACGATTGAAGCTAAACCAAAACTACATAAAGATCCCGATTAGAACTAAAGTAAGACTATATAAAAATCCATGATTGAAGCTTAACTAATACAATATAGGTACAAAGAACCACGATTGAATCTTAACTAAGACCATATAAAGATCCAAGATTCAAGCTAACTAAAACTATATAATGATCTATCATTATTAATACTAAAGTTATATGGACTGTGGTCCAAAACCATTTCGTTTTGCTCGTAACCAGCAGGGGTAACATCTCTCTGCAGCTCTCAAAAACTGTAGTGTTTTGAACTAACATTACCTAAAACTAATTAATGATATCTAAAAGCACAGTATCCACAATCTAGCGCATTGAAATCATGGCGGGGTTCTCTATTAGCAAAACAATAACCCCAAGGTATTTGTTAACGCACCAAGTGTGTGTCTAAATGGTTTTGTAGGACCTGCAAATTTGCTAACCAAAGTATCCGGTTCGAAGGGCCAAATGTTAACTCACCAAGTGTGTGTCTAAATAGTGTTTTGGGGCCTGCAAATTTGCTAACCAAGTTTCAAAACAACTTGATTTGCGTTAATAAAAAAAGGATTATTTTTAAACTAGGCAGATTCAGTTTTTATAGAAAATAAAAGACTTTCCTTTAACTTTTTTCGATAGTTTTGTTGCACAAAAATTATATTTTATTGGAAGAATTCAAAATGAAATCAAAAGGTTACTCAAAAATTACTTAAATATATATGATAGCAGCGCTCTATATTTTGTCGTTTCTTTATATTGTTGATGGTAACATCATCTCCCAACAGGACAGAGATGGGAACACCAATACTATCCTTCAGACATGAACAGTATTTTACCTCATTCGAAAACTCAATGTCTGGTAAATGACACAATAACAGTCTTGACCGGGATAGTCTACACATTTTCCTCATGCTACTTGTTTTTCATATTTTTTTTAAAAGGAACTAACACTCAGGCAATTAATATGACTATATATTTATTAATTAATGGTGTTACTTTCTTTTGAAAGGGTATAGGTAGGAGATGAATAGGTGGTGAAAGGAGAGAAAAGATATTTCATATGACCACACGGTAGTTGCGCGTTATGTTTATTAGTAGTACAGTATTGCAGCGCCTCTAGTGGTGAGTAGATGCATTGATTAATGCTTGATTTATGGCCTTTATTTCATTATTATACTTTGGTGGCGTTTTAATGCTATTTTACTGAAGGAGGGCGCTGTTAGCTGTGATAGGATAGAAAACTAATAATTATCAGAAACTTATGTTGTTTGAGTTACAGCGTCTGTGAATCAAACCAAGGCCACGAATACCAACTCATGTCTACTGATAAAACTCGCTAATCAATTAAGCTACAGTACCCTCTCGTTATCAAGAGCATCATCTGCATCATTTCCACACAGTAGCAGATATTTCCAGGTCGTCGGTGATGATCACAGTCCACCACCTTGTGACAGCCCTTAGAATGCCCGCATGGTCCTCGATAAACCATTGAAGCCCAACTTAATAAGTCTACTTTATAGCAACTCGAATATCCAGTCCTATAGAATATAAAAAACTTGTTTTGTTTTTATCTGGTTTAAAGTTGTAAGTGTGGTAAGTTTTTAATCATGTAAAATAGTTAATTCCTTCTAGTACAATAAAATATATATTGTCAGTTAGCTATCGCTTTCATGAATACCAGTAGAGTTGTTTTCACAGTTTCCCAAAAAGTCGCCATGTAATCCTCTACAAAAGTAATTAAAGTGGACCTTAAATTAAACTTGCATCATCCTTAGTTATAATCATTAAATAGGTAGTATATTCTCAATCCAAATCGAGTAACATCGATTTTTTAGCATAACATAAACTTTCATCCAGAAAACAATATTGCAATCTGCAAAATTTTCTTCCCAAAAATTTGAAATACTTTATATTGCTAAGAAAAGCCAAGTGATTGGTTAAATATGATCTGTGGAACATAAGGTGTACATCACGTTTTAAATACTACACTCCAAAAACATTACGAGAATATTATGTTTGGTTTTCACTATGTCATTTTTGTTGTCAAATTGTCCAAATTGTTGGTAATTGTATGAAAACGGGTTGTCATATGGCGTCATTTATGTATGCAATCATATTTGACAACAAAAATGACATAGTGAAAACATAGTGAAAACGCGGCCTTAGAAATATTACCAAGGGATATGTGGCATTTCTTTCATTAAAGTCGTAAAGTATTTAGCTAAACATAATTTGACAATTGATGAGAATATTTAAAAACCCAAAGATTTATTCATGTAGTAGCGAATCATAATTTGTGGGTATCTATTCATGTCGTCGTTGAAATACCGGAGACTTTTAGTGAAGATTTACAGTGAAATGACATTCCTTCACATATCAATCGAAACATATGTTATCTAGCCATGGTTTAATTAATGATATTTGAATACCAGTGACTGGCTGACCTCTTCTTAAATTCTTTATAATAAAACTTTATTTCATTATTATTTAAAAAAAAGAGATTTAGTTAAATAAATGTTAACTATTTATATAGCCAAGTATTGCTTATATTCAATGTCAAAACCTTCTACCATTTCAGCATTTCCAACTCAATGTTTCCTATACTTCTGAGCACATCAAGCTTCAAGTTCTAGAATAATCTTTAGCAGTCTGAGGCTCTTTTATTTTGACTGATGGGTTTCTCAGCAAACAAATTTGATTTGGTCGGTATTTTGTCGGGAGGATTAGGAATCAATTTCAAACCATAGATATTTATCTCCTCCTTTGTTAAACGTTTAATCTTATGACAATGCCAATTCCTTATTCAGCCACGCCGAAGTCGGGAGGATTAGGAACCAATTTTGATCCATAGATGATTTTCTTATACCTTGCCCAACGTTTAGTCTTAATATCAATGCCAATTGCTTATTCTGCCAACTTATAAGTATTAATGTGTTTTCATCTTCCGAAATAGAATAAATACCTACCTCAAACTTCGTGCAAAAATAAACTTGATTCAGGAAAAAAATTCGTCGCATTAGGCCAGTGCTCTCGTTTTCAGTTCCTAAGACAACTTAGGGCTTTCTTTTTACCATATACGATGCTTGTAAATACTTTAAATAGTTTTTGCATGTTTCTCCTATAAAAGCTCAAACTAGTTGATTATTTTGAATCGATTTCCTTAGACACTTGCGTTTCAGCCGACCTTTACCGCTTAATACTAGATACATAGCAGATCCTACTGAGTTAATGACATGTTAGCAAGGCAACCGAAAGAAGAGAGTAATTAACTACACAACCGCTCTTTCCATTTAGGATATATTCGGCCTGCTATAGGTGATTTTATATCACTTTGATAGGATGCTTAAGCTCAAGAATGCAAGCAGATGCTACTTGAATTTGTCTTCGCACGGTACTTGAGGTCGTATTAGCAAGACCACCGAAAGAGACTGTCATTCATACCAAAGTTGCTGTTAAATATAGGGAATGGATGGAGGTATGGGATGGGTGGTTTTTAGGACACATCATTAGGATATATTAGCTCTGGTAGCATGTCCGAATACTGAAGGTGATCACTCAGTCTCAGGGGTAGTACTACAGTAAAGCTGTGACTTCTAGCAAATTAATATTTTATTTAACTGTTTATAAAGACCCCTTATGATTTCTGGTACTTCTTGAAAGACTCCATTTCCAATGGGGTATTTAAGAAAACCATACAACAAATCCTCATTGCATTGGTTTTATAAGTGTTATAATTTTTAGTGAAGTTATAAACAGCACTTCAAGAAGATGGTTTAGATGACCAGATGTGCAAAGAAAAAAGAAGTTAAAACTTAAAAAAAT
Organism: Bellardia pandia; assembly: GCA_916048285.2. Taxonomy (NCBI): domain Eukaryota; kingdom Metazoa; phylum Arthropoda; class Insecta; order Diptera; family Calliphoridae; genus Bellardia; species Bellardia pandia. Next base: position 90,002,805 of record OU696531.1, on the reverse strand, counting down.
ATTTCAAAAATCAACTAAATGTAGTAGCGTAATTCTTGTTATAAATCTGTATATAATGTGTAGTAGAAAACACTTAACTTAAAGAGTTAATTACTTGATATTTATAATGACAATTGCTTTATATTCAATGAAGTGGAAATTTTCTTTGATAAAGGTACTTGAGTAATTGTGGATGCAGAGTTTGCCAAAGCAAATGCAAGCAATTATGTTCGTAGACAAAAATCGCTGAGACTTCAGAATCTTGTTAAGTAAATGATATATCAGCATCATCAACATTGTCAAATAGTGCTATAGAAAAGAAAATTGATGCACTTACCAAACAGGTTGAAGCTTTATATCAAGGTCGAAGTCGTGCAAAATGCCGTTTCAGCATTAGCGCACAAGAGAGCCATCAGCAGGAAAGAAAAATAAGCCCTACTGCTGGTATCACTTTGAATTTGGTGAAAAAGCCAGCTAAAATCTCCAACTCTCATTCAAATTTGTGAGAAAATTATAAAACTCCTCGTCCACGGTGACAGACGAGGCTAGCCGAAAACTTTGTCGCCTCCTTTTTCAAAATCATATTTCAAAATATAAAATATTGGTGTCTATGTGTCTGTATTTCCTGTCACATCTTCTCAACTTAAAACAAAATCCTGCTCCATTCATATTATTTGCAGCATATAAATCCATTATCAAAATTTATGGAAACAAATTAAACGTTTTAAATTTAGGATTAAAGAAAAGCTTTCGGTGGATTTTGAAAAGCCAATTATTGGTGTCGATTTTCAAAGCCATTTTGGATTGTTGATAGATATAAAACACAATTGTTTGATTAACAATGTTTCTCAGTCAAAATGATGGCTTTATTTCTTTAATTATGAAATGTATTTTAAGTTTTGAGGCTGCAATCGTTTCAATTGGCTCTGTATCGACTTTGTGTTTAACATAGCCTCATCAAAAACCAGTATTGTTCAATCGCTTGATACATTCACTGTACGAGGGCGGTTCGGAAACTTCTTGGCCGAGAACAGACAGCGCGGTATAAAAAGAAAAAAGTTAAGTGTTTTGAATACTTCCATCTGTGCCATAAACACATGTTAAATTTCTTTTCGATCTGACAACTTTTTCATATAGAAACAGGTGTTCAAAAAAAGACTCATCCGCGATTTTTTTACAATGGAAAAATTAGAAATTCGTAGTGTCATTAAATATTTAAATAAAAAAGGTTTATCGGGACAGGAAATTCATAATAATATGGTGAATGTGTTAAGTGAAAGTGCTCCTTCATATGCAACAGTAAACAATTGGGTTTACGGAATTGAAACGCGGCCGTACAAGCATTGAGGATGAACCACGTAGTGGGCGCAACAGCAACAACAACAGAAATTGTAGCCAAAGTACAAGATATGGTATTAAATTATCGATAAATAAAAGTACGTGAAATAGCCAATAGCATGGGCATCTCAAATGATCGCGTCCATTTAATTTTGCATCAAGAACTACAGATGATTGTTAACAGTCGACCAAAAACGCATGAGAATTAAAATTTCTCAAGTTGTTTGAATCGAAAAAAAAAGAAAAATAAAATGGATTTTAAGCGTTGTTTCATAACTGTGGATGAGATATGGATCCACCAATATACTCCAGAGATAAAAACACAATCCAATCAATGGACTGAAGTGCCCCAAAGAAGGCAAAAACAATTCAATCGGCTGGTATGATTATGGCAACGATTGTTTGGGACTTCAAAGTTATTTTATTGAGTGAATATCTGCAAAAGGGTAAAACAATAAATTCGGAGTACTATTGCAACATTTTGGATCAACTAAATGTAAAAGTTCGAGAAAAACGTTCAGGCTTCCAACATAAAAAAAAATATTTTTCATCAAGAGAATTCACCAGCGCACAAGAGTGTTTTAACAATGGCTAAAAATTAAAATACGAGTTGCTTGACCACCCGTCTTATTCTCCTGATTTAGCTCCCAGTGACTTTTACCTGTTCCCAAATCTAAAAAAAAATCCTAGCAAGCAAGCGTTTTACCTCAAATGAAGATGCAATTACAGCTGTAAACTACTATTTTGAAGGCCTTGAGGAAAACTATTATTACTAGATAAGCGTTGGACTAAGTGCATTGAAGTTTCAGTAGATGATATTGAAAAATAAAAATTTTTTTGGAAAACTAGGTTAGGTTAGGTTAGGTTTCGTGGGTAGCCGTTTTTTGAAACAGCTTACTTGGGTCCATTGTGTTGATCCCATTGTGATACCCATTGGTGGGCGACCTATCGGTTTCACTCCGTATTAGTTGCTTGCCTATCGAACCATCCAGAACCTTGGCAAAGGTGGTGATGCATCTTGGATTTATCCTAGACAGTGCAGCCAAACATGGAAGAAAGGGTGCCCCGAGTATCCGTTTTGAAAAACTAACTATTCGCTTTCTGTGCTAGTCTAAGGAGTTTCCGAACCACCCTCGTAATTGGATTTCCTGTCGAATTTTCGAACAAAAGTGGCCTGCAAACCACATAGCGCATCATAGATTGACACGTTCAGCAAAAGCTGATTTGATGTTCTGAAGAACAAAAGCAGCAATTGGTGTAAACTATTTTCTCAAATTTAAATTTCTGCTTTTCTTATGTTATCAATATGGTCACTCTATTCTACCAATAAATGGGGAAAAAACTTTCAAATTTATGAATATAGTTTAACTTTGCAAAAATCACCCCCCCCCCCCCCCCCTCAAAAAAAAGTATTAAACAAAAGTACCACAACTACAAAATTCAAATACAAATGAAATAAATTGCAATTGTACCCATAATCCAATACTATTCGCCACAACCATAAGTAGACTCTTAGTTACGTATACCATACTTTCATTTCTAAGTGGCCTAGTATCTGGACTTTTACAGAAAAAAAAAAACTCACATTCTCTCTGGTTAAATCTTAAGTCAAATACATTGAACTCTATTTTTGACCCTTTATAAACAAAACTGAAAATAATAAATGGCCATAACAACTGCAGCAATAGCAAGGCAACAATATAATTAAAGGTAATGACCAATAACACTTTCCAACAAACTAAAAAAAAAAAAAAAAAAAAAAAAAAAAAAAAAAAAACAGACTTAAATAAAAGGCAAAAAATTATTTAATGCCTGAGTAGAAAAATAAAATAATCAGTTAGAATAAGATGAAATGTACAAGACTGATTTATTATCAAATAAACAAACGATTTCTTCTACTTTTATGCACTTAAAATGATTTTAAAGGCAAAAAGACCAAGAATCAAAGTCATTTCGCATTCAAGATTTGAGCGAGGAAACCCAGTGAAAAATATTTCATTTAAGTAAAAGGCCGAACAAAAATAAAAAAAATTTCAAGAATACTCGTGATTACGAAATATTTGCGAATAATTAAAAAAAGAAGAAACAAAACTAGGGGAGTTAAATATTTCGCCTGCGTCTAATTTTCTATTGTTTCATTGACATTAACTACATTTGCTGGGTTTTCTGCAACAAATACCAATTAATAGTAAACTCAAGTTTAGTATGAATCAATTGAGGCATTTATAGCCGTAAGTCAATTTTCAATACACGACAACGAGTATATTAAATAAAAATAGCAACAGCAGCAACAAAAAAATCACAAAAAAAAGACCCACGGTAGTCCATTAATTGAAATGTTTGACATTAATTGCCAAACTGCTTCTCTAATGGCATACTACTACTGTACGAGAGAATAAATGAAATCTAATAAAAGAAAATACAAAACTAAAAACCCAACAATTGATAGCTGATGAACGACCACAATGCTGGCGTAAAACGTCTCTAACAACTCGTATATTGATGAAATTGATGACGTTTTTCAACTTTATCAAGGCGTGCGATGTTTAAAGTTTCTTTGAAAATGATTGAATTCATGAGTTGCTGCTGTTGTTTTGTCAGCGTGTACAACACGTTTCACATTCATATACTTTTCCTGGCCGATTTTTATCCATCTACCAATATCTTCTTCATCATCATTAATTCTTGCTACTTGTGGAGTGCTGATGCATTACATTACATTTCCCTCAAACATGTTTTTGTAATAAAAAACAATAACAATAAAAATAAATATGTATAATAATATCAGGAATTACCACCACCTAAACAGGTTGCTGCTGGAGCTTGGCATGTTGTTGATGTTGCTGTTATTTTGTTACAATATTTCTACAACATCTTTGACATGTTATCGCCAACCGGACCCCACATAAACTTGAATAGTTTCTCCAGGAAAAATCTCTGTTTTACTTACCAAAGCTAAATTTTAAGTGGGCAGGTATAGTGAAAATAGGCTGTGTACACTGTTTCCAAAAGAAATTTAAATTCATTGCTAATGTTTATAATATCACACATAAGAAACGGACAGATGTCATCATATTCTTAAGATATCAACAGTTATAATTTGTTTGTTGCAAAAACAAACACAAACTGCAAAGCCTTTGACTTGTCTTTGTAGGGAATCGAAAACGCAACCCTCATACTGATAGCACACTTTCATCTGGGCTATCGAACTTCTTTTAAATATTTTAAATCTGACACAACTTCTTCAGATTTGTTTCACCCTGCTCAAACATTATGACATTATGTGCTTCTATCTGGGATCACTGAAATAAATCATTGCGTTTAACGAAGTATAATTACGGGATCTAAGAATACGACTATAACGATGTCATATGAGGTCAGTTATAAATTATTATTTGAGAAAATGTAATAGCAAAGAAGCACTAGATTTAACCGTATTGAGGGATGGGATCATGGAAACTTATATTATGTAGCCAATTAAATAATTATTCACAAATCCCTTTCTTGAACTCTGAAACCTCAAGTAACGCGGAGCTTCACAATGGTCGATTCTAGAAAGGAAAAATGAATTGAATGTGGTTTCTACTTTGCCAAATTTACGACTAGTATGTTTGGTATATGAGTTATGAGAATTGGTTTAGGTATTAAATAAAATCGAGTAAGAATTTGTGGACAGGGGAACATATCTGGAAATTCTATTACGAATAAGCTGAAGATGAGAGTCATGCTGACTCGATTTGGCACAGTGTTCTTCAAGTTTAAAAATCGTGTTCTCGAAGCTAAGACATCCGCTTTTAGAAATAATTTAGTTATCACAGACAATCGCATAATAATATTCAATTGTACAAGCAAGCACGCAGTTTAGGCAATTGTATTTTGAACGAGTTTGTGAAAATGCTGCTAATGATATCGATGACCTATTTCTGAGTAATGCTTTTAATGACTTTGCTTATTTTTGCCCATTTTTATAATTAATAGGACAATATCACCACGGTTCGAGAGCACTCGTGTAGTTTTTAATTTTAGTAGACATCGACAGTTCGTTTTCGCATTTCGAAGTTTCACAATTAAGGGTAGTGAACAACCTGATCTCTTGAGAAACGAAGATAACCAGTGTATTTCATTAGCTTATGTTACACGTTCGCTTGCAATTAATGTGAATAATTGAATACGCTTAGGCCCATTTTGATATCCTTAAACATTTAAAAATCGCTCTTTTTAACCTTGCTGACTATGTGAATCTTGTGATCACCGCAAGATCCAACATACATCCTTGAAACAGTGTAGAATTAAAAACGTGTCTGTACCAAGATATCTTTGTAATCTCAAATTTTACTGAAGCTCAGTGGTGTCCAAGAAAAGGCTGAAAAAGTTTCTGCAGCGAAACTTGGTTAATTTACACGAAGCAATTTTTATTGAAAAGATTGATACAATTTTTTCCTTGAAATTTCTTTGGCGTTCATTCAGGACAATTCTTATTGCTTAAATCGCTCGCATTGTTATTTGAGACATTTTGTTATTTAAATTGTGTCGCAAAGTTTTGAATATTGTTTAAATTTAACTTACAGTGATCTTATAATATCAAAGCATCGTTTCTAATTATTATGTTCACCACTTTATAATCCACTGTATAGTTCACATTGTTTCTAAAAGATTTATGTGCAATCAAAAAATTTTTGCAAGTGGACTTTGGCAAGTGGTCAAATATGGAGCGATTCAAACAAAATAACGTTTTGTCATATATCTTTACGTGCTATTAATATTTGCTGAATTTTGTATGGATACTGCTGTTATAAAGCAGTAAAAGCAGGGAAGACTTTTATATGGCAGGTATGATACGACAAATCATGTACCGATTCTTAGCATTTTCAAAAGAACATTGTATGAAGAAGTTCTTATGAAATAATTTTATGAACAAATTATTTGGCATATATATATATATAGGTAAGATTTCTGATATATTAATTGAAGTTGTTGATTCCATTGCTCTTACAGATTATTTTTACTGAGAACTCAATGTTTTTGTAGGAGTTATTTTGCTGATTTTAGTGAAAGGAATCGGTTACATATTTCTTACGAATATCATAACACTTCTACATTTATGAGGGAAATGGTGTTGTTTATAATCAAAAATTAATATAATAAATCAAATAAATGATTTTGTGATAAAATCCAGACAAACTAAATGAAAACTTATTTATTAAGTGGGCAATATAAATAACTATAAACGTATATTTGAAATGAAATTATTAGACAGCCTCCAAAACAAAACTAATTAGTTGAGTTTTATTCTTTAACCCAATTAAAGACATTCTACCACAAAAAAAAAAAAACACAGAAAACAAGACACACTAAACCTACATGCATTTAAAAATACATTAATAAAACTGCACATTAACATAAAAATACATTCAATTTATTTCATTAACCATTAAATTAAATATGTATGTATGTATGTATGTATGTATGATGTTCTCTACACGTTCGTTATTGGAACATTTTTAATGTGATTGTTGCAAGAATTATTTGAAACTGCATCTACTTTGTATGCCCCATAAAAAAAAAGCAGCAGGAAAAGATTGATGAAAATGCCACACATTATTATATTATGGTTAGTCTAGTATTGATGCCAGATTTCCTCAGTAACATTGACTCAGTTAACATGACGGTGTCGTTGCTGTTGGTTGCTATTGTCGTGTTTCATGATGTTGGCGGCCTTTAAGTGCAGTGAATGCCCCATTAAATAGTGTCATCTTCCCTTATTCTTTGTTTTTAATTTAATTTTTCTCGCTTTTTCTCTTTTCTTCTTGACGATTTTCCACTGACAAAAATATCTGTGCATGTACATATGTATGTTAAGAAAAAATCTGCAACAATCATTGATAGCTTGAAAATGTTCATGTTGCAAGATGTTGTCGTCTAAGTTGTTGCTGTTATTGCTGCCGCTATAGTTGATGATGATGATGATGGTATTAGTGATGTCATTTGAAAATCATTTTACCGGTTGTTTGGCTACGCGAACTGCCAAACGAATGACAAACTAATGTTTAAGACATTTGCTGTAATTAATTGAGTCCTGTCTATGCTGGTGACAGATACGCTTAATGAAACTTGAATGGAAATTCTTTTTTGGCCTTTGTTAGTGGTTGTATGGGAACAAATGTGCTTGGGAGGCATTGCATTGTTAAGAAAAACATACGTACATACAGACATAAAATAGTTTTCATGCTGTATTAATTAAGATAGTTTAGAAGGGAATTTATTTTAGTTTAAAATCTTACTAATTTATTGTTTGTTACTGTGAATGCTTTTATGGCAATTTTTATTTAATTAAAAGAAAAAAATTTATGTTCTTTTCCAACTGTATTTAGAGATGGTTATGTTTGGTTAAAAATTTAAAGAATTGCTCACTTTTTAAATCATATGTACTTACATTATTTAACCTATCGCAATGAAATTGCGATCAAAATCGAAACATAAAAGAATCGTACAATAATTTCTTGAAAATCCGACACTATCGAATTTAAAATTATAAAAAAACTAAATCTAAACATTTTTCTTCCAAATTTTTTTTTTTTAATATATTGCAGATATCCCCATGAAATTACGTATACGTTGTTTTTATGTTAAAAAAAAGTGTGAGAAAAATAGTAAAAATAGGTCCATGATTTCTCATAGCCAATATCTTCCCGAGATATTGCTCAATTATAAATAAATTCCAATAAAATTTGAATATCAACACAAAATTCAGCAGGAATAAGTTTAATGCAAAAAGAAATCATAAAACGAATTTTTTTCCGGTCCATGTTTGACCATAGACGCCATATAAAGTTGATGTAATTGTCAAGGACAGCTCCTAACCTCTTTTAATCAATATAATCTATATACAATCCAAAGTAAGTATGTTTAAATTATTATAACAAAGCAGTTCATAGATGAAGCTCCACTTGTATTGAATGCAATAACAATTACTGCACAATTCCACATCATTTATCAGCAACTCTTGTAACTAATTTTCAACTTGTAGCTCTAAAGGTTATTGTATCATAAATTGTTGTCCGCAGGTCATTCAACATAAATTCCTAACTGGTCATTATTAGAACACTTTTCTCCCCTTCTACTTTGTTTATGTAGTATTTAGATCATCATCAACATCATCATACTGTAACTTTACTTTAATTATCTCTGCCATTATAAATTGACCATAACCTTAATTATTATGTTAAAAATTGTTGCATACATCAAACTAATGCCCCAACTTGTGATACCCTTTTCCACATGCAGGCAAATAACTAAAACCCAGGCATGCAACAATAATGTAACAAACATATGTATTTACATTTAAGTGTTTAGGAATATGTAGACTTTTAACAGCATATAATAATTTTCCATAATTGTAACTTTTCCCAGTTGATTTTGTAGCAGCTATGCTATCGCTAACACTAGAACAGCATTTGGAATTAGTTTTAGTTGGGAAAACTTGTTCGCTAACACCAACTGCAACAATGGCCACATTACGTGTCTGAAAGTTTTTCTCCTGTAGTAGATATAGATTTTTTTGTGTTTTTCATCTTTTAAGTTAAATGATTGTTCACATTTAATTATCATATACGAGGATGTGATGTGAGGAAGGAATTCAAACAAACAAATTGTATGCCACAAACACATCAGGAAAAGTTTTAGGCAGACAGCCAAGCAGGGTGTTGCTTGGGTTAGAGAAGTAATGCGACCAACTGTTTAATTGCAGTTGAATGAGGAGTTTGAAAAACATTTAGTTATTAAGATATATGTTAAGTTTTGTACAATTATTAAAGGATTTTGATACTGCTTATAAAGTCTGAAAATGTCTAAAGGTACGGCCATATTTGGCAAATATTTATTAAAAAAAAAAGCGCACATTTGTTTGACTTTGATTACTCTTACAAGAGTTTTGCAAGATCAAACATCATCAACTGAATTAAAACTAAATATTTGTTGTGATTTGCCCTAAATAAGATAAATAAATAAACGAGTTCAAATATACATTTGTTATTTTTCTGGACGTTATTAGATGGTCTTCGTTCCACAAGATTTTGTTCTTCAGTTTAAAGATATCTATAGAAATCATTTAGAGATCAATCAGCAAGGAATTATTTTGTCAAACGTATAATCACTCTTACTCTTTGACTGTAAGCAATATTCTTTTTTTTTTTTTTGGGGGGTGCCCCGATAGACTAGGCGATAGTGTGCCGGACTATCAGTCAAAGGGTTGCGGGTTCGATTCCCGCCAAAGACTCTGGGTAGACGAGTCAGACATATGTTGACCAGTCAGACATATAGAGATAAGTCAGACATATGGAGATAAGTAACACATTTGTAGACCAGTCAGACATATGTAAACTAGTCAGACATTTGGTAGAGAATCTAAAGCATCGTAATGGACCATATTGGTATCTGGGTGAGGGTGTGAGGTGACTCACACCAGCCTTCCTACCTAACCTAACATAAATTTTTTTTTTAAATTTTTAATTTATTGACGATCTTTTTGGCAATATATAGATTTCGTGCCAACAGAACTGCTCATCGTTTGAGGCCCAGAACGCATCAAGCCAATGTTCTGAAGTGAAGTGTATTCCAAAGAGAGCATTCTGCATTAATTGAAGCAAATTGTAATCGGATACGGAACGATCTAGATTATAAAACGGGTGAGGCAGAACTTCCTAGCTACTTCTTTTCTAAATAGTTTTTAATAGGTATTGCAAAATGAAGGTTGTTATGATGAAATATTAAGCTTTCATATCTGGCTGCATATTCTAGGCGTTTATCGGTCTATGCTCGCTTCAAACGAATAAGTTGCATTCGGCGATGGTCTGGCCAGATTTCAGCACATCATAATACATAAATAGCACTATTTTGGTCGGTCTCAGCAAATAAATATCATTACTTTAGCTTCATGTATATTTGGCATTGGTGTCGATTCGGCTATTTGGCCGGGCTTCACATACGATCTCTTTCTCTTTGAGTTATCGTAATGGGTCAAGTTTTCATGGCAATGTTTTGGTGCAAAAATTATTTTCATTAATAGCGTTTAAGCAGTATTTTGGGAATGTAAAATCGTCTTCCCGCATGTGACGCTTTGTTGGCAAAAAAAATCGACATTCGAATAAATGGATTCAAAATGCATTCAAAAAAAACTCAAGTTTTCACATCTGATGAAAGACGTCGATTGATTGTTTATCTGGCCATGTAACCGTCATGTCACATACCCTAAAATTGTGTAGCTATTGCTGTGTTCTATCGATATAACAATATTAGGCATATTATATCGCATGGTTTTCTGTGTCGAAAATTTATTAGTTTCAACGCGTTACAAGTGTTTAAGTTTTCAGTTCAAATATCAGATTTGTGCCATTTGTATTATCTTATTGATTAAAAATAAGTGCGCCAGTATGCACTAGAGTTTTTATTGAGAAAATTTCGGTATGTTACATTTATGTCACATTGCCCTGTAATATGGCTTTTTCCGTAGCCTCTATATATAAAGATGTCTAAATTATGAGGAAATTCTAGAAATGCTTGAAGAACTCCTGGTCACATTTAGCATATTACCTCTACAGCCAGGTATGTTGTTGGGAAGGAAACCACTAAATACTGCACAGCTGTATTAAACCTAAGAATGTAAAATCAGCTTAACCAAACCAGACTCGTAAATGCAACCAACAATTGCAAGCTGCCAACAGACTGGAACAACAAACAAAAATGTAAGACAATATTCAACTACTCTACATAAATATATACTGTATGTTTATTCTTCAGAAAATACACGTGTATAATTTGATAGTTTCATAGAGATTTTTCCTCTAAAAAGAAACGAAAACGTTAGTTAGTTTAGTTTTCAATACAAAAAAAATATACACTATTCCAAATAAAACACACACACACAAATATGCAGACATTAGCTTTTTGTCTAAAAGGAAATCATCTTTGGTTGGTTGGCTTAACGTGATATACCAAAAACAAAAAATCTTTATATACATATGTAACTAAATTTTCTATTCTATTATTTTTGCATTCATGCATCTGTTAGATTGGCGTACATCCAAAAAGTTCATTTTATTTGTTGTAAAATTTTCGCTATGTAGCCTGGTTTTCAAAGCAACCTGCTATCGTTGTGTTGTTTGTGGTTTTTCTACATTGCTGAGTTTCTAGGCAAACAGCAAGCACCAGCATTATTATATTAGTTTGACTGTGATCACATTCTTAGGAACAGCAACAACATTAGCAGAAAACAACAAATAGAGATACAATAAATAAAGCTTGGCTTGAGTCTTGAGACTTTGGAGCAGATCAGTTTTTGAAACTATTCTTAAACACACAGGTGTGTTTCTCACGATTTGTCATTTAGAGTTTTTGCACGATATGTTTTTTATTTCTTTGGTGTATGCTGCGCTTTTGCTTTTATGTTGCAAAAGATTTCTACAGTAGTTAAAATTAACTTGGAGAAAAGAATTCTGTTAAAGCCATGAAACTAAATTGTACTAGTCCACTATTTGGAAGTCTAGGAAATAGTTACAGTACTTAAATATATGTGTATACTGTTAAGAAAAACACTTTTCCAGCTTAAAATTAAATTAAAAATTTTAGATAGTTCTATGAAAAAAACGCTACTTAAAATTAAATTTGATTTAAACCTAAAAGTGTAGTGTTCTTCTCTATTCACCTACACTTACTGTTTCAATTTACTTTGTATTTCTTTGCTTTTATTCATGTTTTAAGTTCTTTGAATTAACAATAAAATGTTTATGTTCATTTGTTGTTAGCAAAAGGTATTTGTTTAAAATATTTACTATTTAGTTTGGGAGTTTATATAATTAATTCTTAGCCTTTTATTTAGGAGTTAATTAAACAAAAAATGTTTAGAAAAATTAATGAAATTCTTAATGAAAACAAAAGAATAACGTTTAGTTCAAGTCAAGAAATTGCCAATTAAAATGTTTGAATTAAGTTAACTGCTTCTATTTGAGAGAACAAAAACATACATTTGACATTTAGAAATCTAAAAATTAAATAAAAGAATTTTCAAATTTATAAAACTTTGTCAACAAAAGAACGCTCTACTCGTACATTAACTAAGTATAGTTATTAAAATCTATAAGGTATGTTTCAAAATTATAAGAACACTTTGCAATGTAAAATTTTTCATTAAATTTCTTCATATTGTTTATACATTATGTTGGGAACATATAAATGTCTGAGTGTACTATTCATCGATATGGTATATTTCTATGTTGCTCTTGTATTTTTTAATATTTTTTAAAATAACAAGTAAGTCGGTGTTTCAGAAATATAAAAACATTTTTAATTTTTGAGAATAAAACACAATTTTAATGAAATTATTTGCGAATTAGTCCACCTTTATTTTTTATAAGATTAAATATTCTAGTTGTCATACTCTCTACTAATGTATTGATTAAGTTTTGGTCAATATTTGACCATTCGTGACAAATTGAGTTTTTTAGTAAATTTAAATTTTCATATTGGCGATTTCCCGAGTAAACACGATTGGACAATATACCCCAAATATTTTCCATAGGATTTACATCTGGAGAACACGCTGGCCGCTCTAAAACTGTTATATTTTTTGAGTTAAACCAGTTTTTTGTAAATCTGCTGTTGTGAATGGCAGCGTTATCTTGCTGAAAAATATAATTTTTTAAGGGATTTTGAGCTATGAAAGAGAATAAACTCATTTCCAGAGTTTTGACGTAATCTGTGCGGTTCATTTTACATGACACGAATTGAATTTCAAGACATCCATCGCTACAAAATGCTCCCCAAACCATCAGTGATCCACCACCAAAATTTCTCTTGGAGAAATGTAGAGGTTTCTTTCGAATATCTCTCCAATGGCCTCTGTTTCCATCCGGACCGTCAAGATTCCATTTATTTTCATCTAAAAAAAAAACCTTAAATAAAACTGGTAGTAACCGCGGTACTTGAGTCATTTTTTAATATTTTAAGTTTTTATTTTCTGTTATTGATCTCCATATGGTTGTTTTTGATACAGAAACACCCGTTGAGGCCTTTATACTTTTTAGACTCAAAGTTGAATTGATCGCTAAACGATTAATGTGGGCTATTTCTCGCTGAGAAAGGATTTTTTTCCATCCGAATCTCTTTGTTTGTCCATAAATATCAGGATTGCTCAAAAAATGTCTTACCACAGTCACACTTCTTCCCAATTTCCGAGCAATTTCCCTAAACTTTAAATTTTGATCTTTAAAGGCCAAAATTTTACCTTGTTCTTGTTCTGATAAACTGAATCCACGTGGCATAGTAAAAGCACATTTTTTTTCTTTATTTTAAAACCAATTTTAACTGAAGTTATTGCTTTACTAAATTGCATTATCATTTTTTCTTCGCTTGTTTTTATAATAATGAAACATGCAGATAACGGAAAACTTCCAAAAATTAAACAACAAAATGGTCCTACTATTTGTTTTTCATACATATAAAGAGTAAATGCAAAAATTTATTTCTCTTAATAAATATTTTTAGATCAATTCATTACTTGCAGAGAAATTTTAAAAAAATAAGTGATCTTATAATTTTGAAACATACCTTATGGTGAATTTCACGTCAAGTGACCCAATTTTAAAAATCGTTGTCTTCCGATTTGGTTGTGTCAAATATTAAAAAATCCTATTCTTGAGTTAAAAAATAATTTTTTTGATAGATATCCCACTCGCATCCCATTAAGCGATTATAAAGGTAAATTGTATAACCTGTCTTTTGAAAAAGGGCCCAAATTGAAAAAAACTTAAAAAAAATAATTTTTAAAAAAATTTTTTAAAAATTAAAAAAAAATATTTATGGAATAATTGAAATCTCTATTATTGATTGTATCACATAAAAATGCAGAATTTTTTTCAATTTTTTAATTTTTATTTAGTAGCCCCCATATAAAGTCTACTTCCAGAAATCACTTAAATGCGCAAAAATCTATTATAAATCTCTATAATAGGTAGTTTGGTGGTGGGTATATAAGAATCGGCACAGACGAATATAAACTCTTACTTGTTATTTTTATAAAATATTAAATTACACACAAGATTGCTATGATAAACTGACAAGCTCTGTAAATAATGATAAGAATTGGTAATTACATCAATTATAAATTTTAAAAATTGAATAACATTTCAAAACATTTGAAATAGATTGAGTTGTGCGTGAATTTGCCTTTCAAAAAATATATAAAATACACTAGAGCCCCGATTTGCGTCTATCCTGTGGTTTAATCCGCTTTGCGTCGTTTTGATTCCGATTTGCGTTGACTTTGAAATTTTGTGTCAATACATTTGTATAGAAAAAAAATTGATTCGATTTGCGACGCAAAGCATTTCCCCGGCGCCTATTAGCGACGCAAATCAGGGTCCTAGTGTAATAATAAACTGAATTCATTAAGTTCTAACAGAAGTGTAGTTTTATATGTGTCATTATGTTTAGGTGGAGGGCATTTATAATTCAGCACAGCCGAATGTACCGATCTAACTTGGTTTTTGTATGAATTAATAAGTTCAGTAATAATGATGCTTTCAAATCATAATATAATTAATCTTTCAAAACAAACAACACTTACAAATATGCACTGTAATATGCTGCAATTACAAATTATAATTCATAAAATTCATCAAACAGTTGAACAGCAATGAGTACAGTTAACAAACGGACAACGAAAACAAAATAAATTTTTAAATTCTTACTACCTACCAGCATTTCCTAGAAGCTAAAGAATACAGTCTATTATTCAAACATTTTATACAATATTACATTTGTCTACACTCAAGCAACAATGATGCATACAAATCATACACAATGTCAATCAATTCTCAATAACAATAAAATTGTCTATATACGAGTATAAAGATGTGATCACTGCGTATTTCGTGAAAACAATTGTAAGGATTATTAGGCAGGGACATGATTGCAGTGTGTGTAACCATTGTATTGAAGTGTAGGATTAGTTGCCAGGACAATGTTTACAATTGCAAACAGGATGATAATCATTATTGTTTAAATAAACAAATGCAACTGTAAATAAATTATGGGATACTTAAGATATGATGGTCAGAAAGTAGCCATTGGGGAAGTTAGAGAAAAGGAGATTATTTGACATTTTGTTGTGTAGCAAAATATGTAAGAAATAACAGAAATTCCATACTTAAAGAAATAACTTGCTTTATATTTTTGTTTTCTATTTATTATTTGATCATATTTATTATAATAACCTTGGAAATTAATTATTCCCTGCCCCAATACTTTTACAATTTTCACAACACTTAACACAACTCTATTATTATACTCTATTATGTATTTACTTTTAATCTCTTAATCAAACACTTTGTATTTACGGCAGACATATCTGCAAAAATATGTATGTATATCTATACATATACATACCTGTTAACTTAGTGACCTCTTAACAGAATTACAATTTACGTAGAAACACCTACGTAAATTGTCTGTTGAGTTATTCAACTAAAAAATAAACAGGTTTAGGCCTTATTTAACCAAACAAACACGTGCTGGCTTTAAGATACTTTACAACCAATAGCAAACAGTAAGGTTTGAAAGTACTTGTGCGCACATGAACAAACATATTTCCATCCAGTTACATTCAATCATTTACAATATCCGCATTATTACGACAACAATGAGAGTGCAACATGATTTTATTTGTGGTTTTTGTTACCACGCATGTGCAGCTGTTTGTTTTGCTATATCGATCAGTGTTTTCTTGTAGCGACATGCTTTTAAAACCGCAACTAATTTGAGTAAATTGTTTTTTGAAATTGTGTAGTCAAATGTGTTCCCTTTTTCATGTTGTCTCTCTAATGATATTGTAAAGTGGATGCACTATACAATAGTTTGGTAGCCTATCGAGTTTTGAGATCAGTAAATAGAAGTTATGTTGAAGTATTTTCTAATTATAATAGCCACAGCTTGACTCTAAAGGACAGGATTTTTCAATAAGAACTGTGTTTTTCAAAACAAAACAAATAAACAAAGAATTTATTTAAAACGAATAGAAATTTGCTTTGAATTGGAAACAGTAAGGTTTGACAATTATAAATGCAAAATGATGAATAATGAAGAATTATTCATCACGGATTTTGAGTTTTAAGGTTGTAATCGTTTCGATTGGCTGCGTATAAAGTCAATATTTAATAAAAAGTATGTAGTGTTAAATCGCATGATCGGTGACTGCTCAATTTGGTGAAATTATGCGTTTGAGAAATTTTGCATTTAATTGTTTGTTACTGTAACTGTATGGCACCGGTCTATTGAAATCACATGCCAGTGATATCAATAATAGGACAAAATTTAGTTGGTAACATTTATAATTTTATAATTGTAATATTATCTATTATATATAAAATTAAAAAATAAAATATAATAATAATAATAATAAAAAAAAAAAAAACATTCATATACAGCCAAAATGTCCAGAAAAATTGCCCATTCATCATCTCAACAATTGTTATTGCATTTTAAGCAGAATTTGAATTTTTGTTAAAAATAGAGACAATTATTTTTTTGGCAACTATGGAGATTGACCCCCTGGTTCACGATGTCGAACGATAACGTTCGCTTAGATAAGACTTAAGACACAAACTTGATTGTGGAATAAACAAACTTGATTGAGTAAAAAAATAGATACGATAAAAAGTTTGTGTCTTAAGTCTTATCTAAGCGAACGTTATCGTTCGACATCGTGGGCCAGGGGGTGAAATTATCTATCTTTGTCGAAAAAAAAATTATCCTTTAATAAAAAATTGCTGTGACTTGAGAGCATAGCTGCCAGTTTTCACGAGTTATCGTCATTTTGACGATTGTTTGTTCCAAAAAATAGCAAGGTGACGATTTGACAATTTTTTCATTGAAAGTGACAATTTTCTAAATTATTAAAAATTTTTATCATTTCTTTGTTGTATTAATGTTTTTGTTACCAAATTCTCTCTTTTTTTTTGAGCGAACAACTATTTTTCTCAGTTAATATCATAAATATTAAGAAGAACATGACATATTTCAAAAACAAAACTAAGTAATAATTGACAATTGGTTAGTTTAAGTATAAAGCTAGATTTACACGATTGAAATTTTTTTCAAAATTGCTCTTCAAAATGCTTCAAACTAGTGTAAAAAGCAGAAATTCTTTAAAATTTATTTATTTAATAGTTATTAATAGCTAGCTTAATAATTCCAAATAACATCGAGTCAGGATAGTAGCAACAGAAATTGAGTATGTAAACATAAAAAGCAATTTTAAATGCTGAATTCCATGAACTAAAATTTTAAGAGGAAACAATTTCTGTATTTTAACGGGGAAATTCAAAACTTCTCCTATTTTAACAAAACGTCGCAAGAATATTCAGCCAAATTAATTTAAATAACAGAAATACGGAATTCGTTGAAAATAAGTACCTATACTCGTATATGATGGATGAATAGTCAAAATGTTATTTAAAACTTAATAAACTAAATTGTTTTGACATTGTAATTAAACCTAAATTAATACAATACGGTACAGTGAAATAACTCCCAAATAAAATAAGTCTCAATGAAATAACTCCCAATGAAATAAGTCCCATGAAAAATGAAATAACGCCCAACTGAAAGAAATGAAATAACTTCCAAAGGTAAAAATGAATGGGACTTATTTCAAAATATAAAAGTAAATCCCAATAAAAATGTATTAACGGCAATACAAGAAATTTGTGCAATGCGAAGCTGGTATTCTGTATACCATGGAGGAGAAAATCCTTCCGCCCGGCCGTAGGCCGGCAATACAGGGAATATGTACTATGCGAATCCGCACAATTAATGAAATAACTCCCAATAAAATTTATGTAATAAGTCCCAATCTGTATGGAAATATTTTTGGGATTTATTTAATTTTTCCATTGGCACTTATTTCATTTGGAAGTTATTTCACTGTACCATAAAATATGCTCAATTCAAATATTTATTTATAAAGTCTTGTTTGACACTCTTCAGTTTTAGCTGACCAGTTTTTGTTCAATTCTCCTTTGAACTTGACATTTCATTCACATACGTCAATTCAATTTTCGTACTTTTTAATGTAAATCAACATGCACGAAAAAGAAGGAAATAAGAAAATTAGTAGTACCGTCAAGTTTATACCCCTTTTGTACCTATTTTGTTCTCTTTTCCCTTCTCATCCAAAAATACTTGTCTTGACGAGTCAGAATGAAAGAATTTATGTATTTTGATATGTATTGTATACACCTAATTCTGTTTTTACGCGATAGATACGTTACTCGAAAACTCGCGTAAAAACCGCTTAAAAAAGATAGAGTATCCATATTAAATGAGGGAATTGGTTCCACGTATGAAATATTAGATAAACTAAGATAAATAATTCAAATTTATGTTGCTTTATACACAAACATATTTTATTTAAACAAAACCAATAGAAAAAAGAGTTCATTTAGAAAAGTAATCAATATATAAATACATACATTTTTAGATCGCGTTAAATCAAATCTAGTCGCATAAAAACAAATTCGCGTAAAAAAAGCTTGCGTAAAAACAGAATTAGGTATATATGTATTTTTATGGTGTAAATCTAATAGAGGGTGGGCTCGATAACACTTCCCTGTGATATGCCAGAGAAAACAGGCCCATTATTGAAACGACCGCTGCAGCTTCACGAACAGTGTTGCCACGAAAAAAAAATTTTTGTAACCAACATTTATGAAAAAAATAACCAAATTTAAAAAAAAATAACCAAATTTAAAAAAAAATAACCAAATTTAAATGCATGTACTTTTTATTTATTTTTTGTAATTTTTTTAACTATAATTTGTACTTTAAGGTAACAAAAAAAAACATAAAACAACGTATTTTACAACACAACTCCTAATACTAAAAAATAATTTTTTTAAAAAACTAAGCGTCATATTTTGCAAAAAGTAATGCAAAGAAACATAAGCTAATGCTACAATTTGTAAAATTTAAAATTCCAATACTTTACATTAAGTTCTGCAAGTTTAATTATTAATTTTTAATGTCTTAAACAAAAATAAAAAGTATATAATAAAAACAAAAAATGTTTCATTGGCAATAAAATAGGGAACTAGAAAGTTACTCTCTTAAATACTAAAAAACATGTAATTATATTACAATAAATATGGAGATCACTTTTACTTAAAATGTCACAGCTTAAGTTTTGACATTTGTCTTTGGCAGACCAAACAAAATGGGCATTTTGTTGATTTTTGCACAATTCTTTTGCTTGCAATATATTACTAATTGTCTTAAAATCTAAATATTTTCAGTAAAAAAATAACCAAAACAGAAAAAATCTACACATGTACACATTGAGAAAAAAAAAATAACCAATTTTGGTTAGAAATAACCAAAAACGGCAACGCTGTTCACGAACTGTCATTTAATGGTTTTATATTTCTTCTGTGTACC
Source organism: Bellardia pandia (assembly GCA_916048285.2). Taxonomy (NCBI): domain Eukaryota; kingdom Metazoa; phylum Arthropoda; class Insecta; order Diptera; family Calliphoridae; genus Bellardia; species Bellardia pandia. Next base: position 89,983,005 of record OU696531.1, on the reverse strand, counting down.
AGCCTGTAATGCCGACAGCTTTTCCAATTTTTGTTCACAAATCTTGTTTTAAATAAAAAATGTTGTACAATGGCGACTGTAAATTATATATGCAATCATGCTTTTGTACTTCTTCAATTAATTTTTCTATAATATCACTCATTTTTTTTAAATTACAAAATCTCACTTTTAAATTCACTTTTAAACGTTTCTTTTATTTTTATTTTTCTTGTGCCAAAGCTTCAAAAACATATGGTTTTGTTTACAAAATGTGTAAAATTTAATAAAAGTATGGCAATATTGTTGAGAGCATTGGTGTTTTAAAGTGAGAGCATAAGAAAAATCGCTGTGAAAATAAAATAGATTTTATTTCACGACCGCATTCACTGGTAAAATTTTATGTCAAACTGTATGGGAAATAGCGTTCAGCCCCAGTTCTATTTCATCATTTAAGCGTATATTCTTTTGTTACAAATTCTTTGTACGTAGCTATAATTAAACGATCCGACAGCTCTGACTTTAGCAGTTTATGTGGCAGCCAACCTTTGTGTCATATCTTGTCGAAGGCTTAAGCAACATCCTAAAACAATATTTCATTAACTCAAAAGATTTTCTTAACTCTCCAGTTATACGATTAACTTGTTTAATTGTTCAAAACCAAATTGATGAACTTGGATAATATAATTCTAATTTAAATCAACTTGAATGTCTGAACAACCACAATCACAGCGAACACATGGCGAAATTTGCTTAAGGATTTGGCTTTGAAGCCTTACAAAGTGCAACTATAATAAACTTCAATAACTGACATTCTTCGAATTCCATGAAATTCAGCTCGCAACATATTTTCTATATAGGGTAGTTTTAAGTCTACCATGATCAACTGTTTTTATAATTCCCCACTTTTATTATTAGGCTGGTTGATTGGTTTTCTAATTGTGTGTATAACAAGTCTATTTGTTATAAACTGAACACATTTACAGTGGTTTTCATTTGCACAAATAAATGTCAATTATTTCTACAAAAGCAGTCCCAATTTAACTGACACAAATAATAAGGAAATATTATTTATTACTTCAATTTTGCGCAGATTTTTCAACACGATAAAAGGCACTTGCATAGCCTTTGGTCAACTGATTTGCAATTATTTATTAGATCTCCATGTTATTAAACCTCAACCCACTGTTAACCACAGCAACAAACAGTCCCCTAAATATAAAGTCGATAATTTTTTGGCACATTTTCATTTATACATACATAGATACATACACATGAGTTTGTAATTCAATTTTATAGATTTATGTTGCACATATGAATATATTTATTCAATTCTATGTATTTATGTACATATATGCCGTGTGGCACAGTTTCTTATTTCAACCGCACACAACAAAGTCTTGTTAATTTTTTGGATTTTGTTTGCTGCATGTAGTTACTCGTATATTTATTTATTTATCTGTAGTTTTTTTGTTATTTCATTATTTTGTTGGCTGGTGCACTAGCTTCATGATGCTAGAGCCTTTGCTGCTGTTTATTGAAATGGAATGTTGCCTATAAAACTGTTTGCTTTTGTTGAAAATATTTGGTTTATTTTACCGAATTTTATTTCTATGAGTTTTATGTGTAGACACATAAAAAAATATAAAAATTGCACCTGCAGAGCATTTTGGAGGTAAATACAAATAGCAACGAAAACAAAAAGCTTTAACAAATTTAGGTAACAATACATTTTTTTGGTAAAAAAAAATAGGTACATGTATGAAATACTATATGATTGAATATATATAGTATTGATTGAAAATCAATACCAGAGGATAACGAACTAAATTGTGAAAATATAGAAAAAAATTTAACAAGGTTGATACAAGCTTTTAAATAAACTTGTTATGTTAAACAATGCAATTGTATAAATAGGAAATTGAATATACATTTTTAAAATAATAAATATATTTATTTGCATATGAGTTGGTGGGTGCAGTGGTGTTTGGTAAAATGAAACAATGAATATTTTAAAAGTCATTGGTTACCAAAGTTTTACAAAGGGTTTTTAATGGTTGTAACGATTTTACAGTTATAACTTAATTTTATACTTCAAAGTTTTATAAAAATGTGTGAAAGCGGACTAATGCATATGCTAGCTTAAGCAAACGTGCGAACACATATAAATTGTATGTGGCAAACTATAGTGTACTTAACGATTTTTTTCGTTAAGTTTCTCAACTGTCATTTGCTTAAGCAAAAAGCGAAACTAATCGCATATTCTGTACGGAATCAGCTGTTTGTTGTTTGTTTGTGATTTTAACAAAATGAAAAAAGAAGAAAATACATTTATTTTAAATTTCATAAAAAATGTGGAAAAAATAAGTACCTTTATAATAAAAGGGCCCTTTTTATTTTAACAAAAATGTCTTTCTGTCGTGGTTTATTTCTCTGATAGAACAAGAGCTTCTTCTTCTTTTACAGTGTAGTTCACTTATTTCTTTTAATGTGCACAGGCCTTCACGCGCTAACTTTAATATTTTTATATTATTTAAATTTTTAAGTTTTTTCTCCATTTTTGCAAACACAATACGAAAATTAACAAAACATATGTAAACGTTTATTATTATTTACAATTTAGTGCTGCCACAGCTGTACATTTTAGTACTTTTGCCGATAAATTAAAAAAAAAGGAAAAATTATGCGTTTCGGGTACGAAGTTTTCTTTTAATTATAAAATAATATAATAATATTTATAAAATATAGTCATTTAATGGCTTTTTGTTAAAATAAAAAAAAATTTAACATAAATGTGCAACTGTGAACAAAAAGTTTCAAAGTCACGTAAAATACATTGTAGCCACCTGAAAGTTAACTCTGAATTGCTTATGCATTTGACAGCCTTTCGTTAACTTTTGCAATTTGCTTATGCATATTATAGTTGGGCCTTAACTTCTCTAAATCTATTCATTTGAACTAAAATTTTTGGATTATATAATTATGACCTTTTTAAGATATATACAGTTGTTGACAAAACGAAGCGAAAGTAAAATTATTCAATATTTGGGTATTGACAAAACAATGGAAACAAAAATTTTATTTCAATAAAATTAGTTGACCAGTTATCAAAACTTAATTAGTGGCATGTTCTCTTTTGCATATGGATACATTATGTAGTTTAAAATGTCTTTATAGCCTACACCAGTTAATGTGTCTTTTATGACATGAATTGGGTTCATTTCTTGCCGAGAAAAACACCCCAGACCATAATATTGCCACCTCCATACTTGACTGTCTTACATGTATATTTTGGGTCAAGTCTCTTTCCCTTTGGACGCCTCACAAAGGACCTTCCATCATTTCCCCTTAAATTATATTTAGACTCGTCTGAGAAGAGGACAGTGTCTCATTTCTGTCTAGACCAATTAAGATGCTCTTTAGCAAATTTTAAACGAGCTGTGCGGTTTTTCTCAGATATCACAGGTTTTTTCACAGGGCGAAAGCATCCGAGACCAGCCTCGCGAGCTCGACGGCTAACTGTTCGTTTAATCCGAGAGCATTTTTATCTTCTGTCGATGTCATTTGCTGGTGTTTTTTAAACTCCCTTGCTATTAACTTATCCTGTCTTGCAGTAGTCTTGCGTGGTCTTCCTCCTGAATGCAGAGTTTTAACAGTACCCGTTTCACAAAATTTCTTAATTACCTTCGAAAATGTTGATTTATTCATTCAATATTTATCACAAATAGTTTTTTGTTAAGTTAAGTTAATTTTAAGAAAAGTTTCCATTGTTTTGTCAGGCACTGTATATATATACATATATTAAGCAATTCTTTAATATATATTCAGTAATACAGAAAAAGGCGAATATAGCTAAAAAATAATAAATTCTAAAAGAAATTTTTGAGGGTACTGTAGCTTAATTGGTTAGCGCATTTGATCATAAGGCATGAGTTGGTATTTGTATCCCGGGTTCGATTCCCAGCCGCTGCCACTCAAACAACATCAGTTTCTGATAATTATTAGTTTTCTTCTATGTATAGCATTCAAATGCCATTGAAGTAAAATAATTAAATAAGGGCTATAAAATCAAGCTTTAACATTAATGCGCCTACTCACCACCAGAGGCGCTGCAATGCTGCACTAAAACAAACATAATGCGCAATTGCAGAGTTGTGATATAAAGCTTTCTTCCACTTTCACCACCTTTACTTCTTCAATCTATCCCATTTCCAAAGAAAGTAACGCAATTATATTATAGGCATATAAAAAAAAACTAGTATTGGAGAGAAAGTTGCATGTCTTTGGCTGAAATTATGGAATTTGTTTCCTATACTGCCAGTTTTTTAGAGTCACTACAACCAAAATTCATTCTTTAGCCATACAGTCCTTATGTGAAATAAATTTCCTTTGGAGGTCTTTCCAGCTATTTCAGATATTGGAATCCAACTTAACTCCCAGTTCATATCAATGAGATAAAGGAGATGGCGAGGCATTAAATGGAGCATTGTCGCAATAGCTATTGAATGTGTTTTTCTGAAATGGCAGGCAAGTTGATACCTATACGTTCAGTTTATTACATACTACACGTTCTACAACAACAGATCATTCACTTACAATATTACAAGGAAAGTATGTATAGGTTTCTAATTTATAAAAAAGGTCCTTCCAGCACTTTCCTTTTATATATTGTATGTAATATATTTTTTCATTGTTTCAACTTTTAAAATACTTTTCTTTAAAGAATACACACCCATAAGCTTTATTAAATATTTACTTAAAGTAAATACTTATATTTAAGTAAAAATATATAACAAATATTTTTTTTAAATCATTTTATAGAGGCTTTTCTTGTGTTTCTTTTTTTTCTTTCAAGGACTATTTACAGAAAAGTTAACAAAGGACATTTACAAGTGAAAAGTGAACATAAGCACATACTCCAGACATTTTAAACACGCATACAATTACTTAATATTTGGTTTTTAGGTCCAAACCTACCACCCTCTTCATTCAATTTGTGTTTTTTTTTTATTTTACAAATTTATCATGTAAAAAAATGGTCAACTTTGTTTTATTATTGAAAAAGAGCATCAAACGATTTTGTGTGTGTGTGTGTTTTTTCTATTTTATTTGTTCATGTTGTAACTTGTTTGATTTTGATTGTTGTCGTATTTAAAGTTACCTAAATATGCGGGTTTCTTTGAAAAATAAAAAAATGATAGGTATGGCATAAGTAATGCTGTAGCGGGGTTGTTTTAGGGGTGGGTAAACTTAAAGTAGCTCCAGCTTATCATTATCATCGGAACTTTAACAAAAGAGATTAATATGTATAAATGAATGAGCAAAGAACACACCCTTGTGTTATAATAAACAATTACATGTAATGAGCGTGAAAACAAATTACGCATATGTTGTAATATTTTTGTTGCTGAAGTTTGTATTTTAAGGAGAAATTCAAAACGAAAGATGTTAGGAAATTGAGATGGCTTTGTGTGTGACATTTAAGCTGTAGGTACTTTTATATAAAATTTCGCATATATATTTGTGTTCTTTTGCCTTTAGATCTTCGGAGAGATCAACTAGGAATAAATGCTCCAAACTGGGTTAAAAATTTGATTTTCATAGTCTGCTTTAAAACCAAACTTTGCAATGCCTTGCAAATATGTTGCAAAACTTTGTGTTGCATTTGAAATTTCTCACAACAATTATCACCTTCTTCATGAATACTCTCTGTGACTTTTCAAAAATTTAAACTATTTTAAATAAAATATAACAATCTCAATTAGAAGCTCAATTGTTAAACAACCATCACTACATAAACATTACTTTAGAACTATTTTTATTACAATTACCAGTATTGTCATTTGATATCTTTCTTCTATTTATGTGTAAGCATAAAAATTCGTAAAATATTGGCATACGTTAGATACGATAAATGGTTAAGTGTATCGCAGTGTCGGTTGTTGCCCAACATGATTAAGATTTTGTGTTTGTTGTGTACGAGGGTGGTTCGAAAACTTCTTAGCCCAGAAAAGACAGAGCGGTATAAACAGCAAAAAGTTAAGGGGTTTGGAAATTTCCATCTGTGCTATGAACACATGTTAAATTTATTTTCCATCTGGCAAATCCTTCAAATAGAAACAGGTGTTCGAAAAAGATCCATTCGCGATTTTTTATAATGGAAAAATTAGAAATTCGTGGTGTCATAAAATAATTAAATGAAAAAGGTTTATCGGGACAAGAAATTCATAATGATATGGTGACTGTGTTAGGTGAAAGTGCTCCTTTATATGCGACAGTAAAAAATTGGGTTGCTGAATTTAAACGTGAGGATGAACCACATAGTGGAAGTCCAAAAACAACAACAACAACAGAAATTGTAGCCAAAGTGCATGATATGGTATTAAATGATCAACGAGTAAAACTGCGTGAAATAGCCAATATGACGGGCATCTTAAATGATCGACTCCACTTAATTTTGCATGAATAACTACAGATGAAAAAGCTTTCTGCAAGATGGGTGTCACATTTGTCAACAGTCGACCAAAAACGCATAAGAATGAAAAAAAAAATGATGAGACATGGATCCATCACTATACTCCAGAGACAAAATAATAATCCAAGCAATAAACTGAATCTGTAGGAAGTGCCCCAAAGAAAGCAAAAACAATTCAATCGGCTAGTAAGTTTATGCCAACGGTTTTTTAGAACTTCAAAGATATTTTATTGATTGACTATCTGCAAAAGGGTAAAACAATAAATTCAGAGTACTATTGCAACATTTTGCATCAATTAAATTTAAAAATTCGAGAAAAACGTCCTGGCTTACAACACAAAAATATAAGTTTTTATCAAGACAACGCAGCAGCGCACAACAGTGGTTTAACAATGACTAAAATCAACGAATTAACCTTATTCTCCTGATTTAGCTCCCAGTGACTTTTGCAGTTGTAAACCGAACGTTTTACCTCAAATAAAGATGCAATTACAGTTGTAAACCACTCTTTTGAATGCCTTCAGGAAAACTATTTTAATCATGTGTATTGAAGTTTCAGGAGATTATCAGCCCAATCATGAATAAAAATTTCGCGGGAGTTTTTCCCTTTTCCCATTTTTCCTATTCAAATTTAATGTTAAAAAATAAAATTTTTATTCATGATTGGGCTGTATATTGAAAAATAAAAAATATTTTTGAAAAACTACCTACTCTCTTTTTGCGCTAGGCTAAGAAGTTTCCGAACCGCCCTCGTATCGCAACAATAAAATAAAATTCAATCTCGTTCGCTATTACCGGCTGTTGTCTAAAACAGGTGCCACAACGGCTAACTGTTTAACAACTGTTATAGTTCTACACATTTTGTTTATGTTGGTTTGAAAATATTTATTTGGTAATACGATACTTTGAGTTATAAACTGCATACATTAATTTTTTATCTGAATTCTAAAAGTAATGTTAATGACAGTATGTCTGTTAAAATAACAAAACAAAAAATTGGAATTGTTGTTAAATGTCTAAAGATATATGGGTTCTCTTTGTTGGAAGCATTTAGAACTGTCAAAAAAAAAAAAAAAATAAATAGAATGTATTTGAAAGGCGTAGGCTGGTCTAAATAATATTGTGCATGTGAGTATCTTTATTATAAAGTCGCCTGCAGTTTCAATTGTTATGAATACTTCAAAAGAATTTTGAAAAGTAATTTTCCTCATTTCAGTCGCTTTTTTGCATTTAACTGAACAAAAGTTTCAATTGAAAAATTATAAGATTCGAAATATTCAAGACTTTTAAATCATTCAAACAAGTGTGTCGCTATAATGGTGTCACATTTACTTTCAGTTGTTAAATTGTGCTCATTTTCGTATGTTTAGATTGGTTTGTCTTTTCAACATGAATAGACTGACGCCTGAACAATGCTTTCAAATTGTGCAAATTTATTTTGAAAATCATGGTTCTGTTCGAAATGTATATCGGGACCGTAGAATTTGAAATGAAATTAAACAAAGAAGATTTTTTTAAGTTAACATATTTTACGGTCCACATCGTCCATCAGAGCAATTAATTCGATTAACTATGGAACGTTTTGGCACCACGTATACTTTAAATGATAACACAAAGAGACATCGTACAGTGCGTACAGAGGAACTCACTGCTGCTGTAGAGCGTAGCATAGAGGAAGATCCGAATCAGTCTATCCGCCATCGTGAACAGGAATTGGATATGTGTCCATGGTTTGCGTGCTTACAAAATCCAACTAGTGCAAGAATTGAAGCCAAACGCTCTCCTAGCAAGGCGTAGATTCGGTGAGCGATGAAGCTCACTTTTGGTTGAATGGATACGTCAAAAATGTATTTGGATTGATGATAATCCTCAAGTGTATGTTGAGACACCGTTACATCCAGAAAAACTGACTGTTTGGTGTGCTTGATGGGCTGGTGGAATAATTGGTCCGTACTTCTTTAAAATCTTAGCTTGCCAGAACTTTACAGTCAATGGTGACCGTTATAGCGCCATGATTACTGACTTTTCATTCATCAAATCAACAATGATGATGTGCAGGAGTAGTGGTTTCAACATGACTGCGCAGCATGCCAGACAGCTCATTTCACAATTAATGTATTGAAGGAAATATTTGGTAACCGCATAGTTTCACGTTACGGACTCGTGAATTGGCCACCAAGATCGTGCAATTTAAGGCCGCTTGAAGTCGTTAGTTTACGCCGATTGACCACTTGGAGAATAACATTCGCCGCGTTATTGCCGATATACGTCTGCAAATGTTTGAAAAAATTCACCTAAAATTGGACCTCCAGATTAGACTACGTCCGAGCTAGTCATATATACCACAATGCATATTTAAATTATACTGCCATTTTGCATGTTAATCGTCTTTGATTTATTCCATTTCAAATTCTATACATCTTAAAAAAACACCCTTTATATGTAACTTCAATTATGTAAAAACATGTTTTTCAGCAATTAAAGTTGCATAAGAAATAAATAAATACTTCAAATCAGGTCAAATTCTTCAACATAAATTATGTAGAACAACAACCGACATCTATCTTTTAACACCAACTAATACTATAATGGCTTAATTTTCAAAGTAACCACTTTTACTTACAACTTATACTCCACCGGTTTACAAAGAACTAACTAGGAAGACTGCATATAAAAACAGGGTGGTTTTATTTCCTCCCAAACAACAAACCATTATTTAAAAAAATAAAAACCCTTATGTTTGGTCATGTTTCTGCACTCTTTTCGAAAATCTTTTGTGCACTTTTGTTTAACAACTTCATTAGGTTTTGTTGTACAAATGTTTAAACAGAGAAACATACTTTTTTCACTTTCGGGTTTGTTTGTCGTTATCACAAATATTCATACAGGTTATGTTTGTTTTTTAGCTGTTTTATTTCGTTTTTCTTTCTTTTTCATTTTCTTCACCCATGGGATCATGCCTGGCACATCTGTGATGATTTTCTTTTTTTGAGCTATGCTTTTTTTTAACATACTTTTTGTGTTCTTTTTTTTAATTTGTGGGCACTTATGGTTAAGAGGGAATTAGGGGATATGAAAGAAATGCACGAGTATGTAGTATGTATGTAGAAAAGTTTGAAATTACATTAGATTGGATATGGCTGGAGGATTAGATATAGCCATTGAGTTTGTGATAAATAGTTAAATAATTTTCAATTAATTTGCTTTCACATGGAAATGTGACATGTTTAAGTAGGCAGTCAGAGATATAAGTAACTTGTTCAGAGCGTTTTGTTAGAGAAAAGTTACCAACAAATTGATTTGTAGAATATACATACATGAAAATCCAGACATTGCTGAAATTCGTAGCAAATCCAGTTATATATCACATGCCAAAATAATCAACTGAAATTAAAAATCTAATATTCCGATAAATTAATAAATAATATTTACAAGTAGATCTTGGACAACTAACATTACTGGCAGGGCAGGAAATGCATTCCAATGTGGCAGTTGTCGAAAAATATTACTTTACAGTGTTTTCTTTAAATTACTAAATTAATGAACTCAATCCAAAATAAAAATTTTCTGTAATAAATTTCTAAATTTTTAATTTGTACAACCAATTTAATTTTGTTATTGTAGAAGAGACATATCAGTTACAGGTGGCTTAAGGCCTAACTATAATGTGCAGAAACTAGCTCAAGCCAACTTACGCAAGTGTGCGAATACATACATGTAAAACGTATGTAACAAACCCTAATGTACTTAATGAAACTTTTCGCGAAGTTTCGTCAAATGTCATTTGCTTAAGCAAAGTGCCAAACTGAAGGCACTTTTCGTACGGAATCATCTGTTTTTTGATTTGATTAAAAAAAATAAAAAAAAAATAAAATGCAAAATCAAGAAATAGATGAGGAATAGGCGTTCATTTTTAATTTAATTGAAAATGTGCAAAAACACAAATGCCTGTACGAGAAGAGAAGCTTTTACTTTAACAGAAATGTTAAAGAAAAGTCTTGCAACAAGTAGCAGAAATTTGTAGCAAAAGTGGTATGTATATATGAAAGTGTTTGTTAGTTTTTTAGTTGTAGCAGTTTTTACTGTTTGCAAATTTTCCATAAAATAAATCATAAAATAAACAAATACAGGGCTGTAACATAACATAAAAACATCTTATGTTCATGTAAGTACATTATGCATTTGACAGACTTTTCGTTCATTTTTGACAGTTGCTTAAGCTAGCTTATGCATATTATGGTAGGGCCTTTAAGCTTTATAAGGTATTGTTACCAAACATTGAATCTTTTGAATTGCAAAAACCATTTCATTTAAACATTTTTCTCAACTTTAAATAATCATAATGACAACAATTGCGCAAAAACATGAGATATGTAACGAATATGCTGTAAGTATTAAGGCTAATCACAGGCAAGGCACTATTGTACTAAAAAACAAGTTAGAGTGCTATATTCGGTTGTGCCAAATCTTGAATACACTCCACCTAAATATAATGAGAATTATAAAACATACATTGTTGTTAGGACTAGAATATCCTTATTCAATGTTTCTGATTCAGCTTAAATTTATCGAATATTTATATAGTGTTTGAAAGAGAAGTCTGCGCTCAACATAATTTAACAAATAAATATGTACCTATATTTACAAAATCCAGCAGTTTAATTTTGGTATATACATATAACGGATGATTCAAGTAGAGATACTTTTTTCAATAGCCTTTTTTGACACATCACATGTGAGTCGTGTCATGCTGTCATGTTATTTTTGTTCAGTATTGTTTGGCATTTCATAATGGAAAGACTTACGCCTGAACAACGTTTACAAATCATTCAAATTTATTACGAAAATTTACGTTCTGTGAGGAATGTGTTTCGTGCACTTCGCTCAACTTATGGTCAATATAATCGGCCTACTGAGCGTACTATTCGCAACACCATTACCCATTTTGAGACCCAGCATTCATTATTGGATAATATTCCAGCACGCTGTCAAGAAAATATAGCGGCCGTAGCTGAGATTGTTCCCGAAGACCATGGAAAGTCGATTCCGTCAATGGCGAGCGATGATAACCGACTATTTGATGCCTGAAATTGAAGCTCGTGATTTCGGCTACATTTCCCATACATCGCATCAATCAATGGATTTATTGAGAGAACACTTCGGAGAGCACATAATTTCACGTTTTGGGCCGGTCGATTGGCCACCAAGATCGTATGATATCACACTCCGTTAGACTTTTTCCTGTGGGAATATGTAAAGTCCAAATATTATGCGGACAAACCCGCTACGATTCAGGCCTTGGAGGAAAACATTACGTGTGACACTCGCCACTTACCAGTCGAAATGCTCGAATGAGTCATCGAAAATTGTACTCAACGGACTGACCATCTGCATCGTAGCAACGGTCAACATTTGATAGACATAATCTTCAAAAAAAAAAAAAAAGCTAAAGAATGTTCTTTCAAATGACAATAAACATTCCCCATTAAATTTGTATTTTCTCTGTTTTTTTTTTTTTTTTTTTTTTAAAAGTAGGGAACCTCGAAGTGGATCAAGCCTTATATATGTATACATGATCTGTGCACATTTTTGTGTCGCTAACTTTGTTTGCAAAAGATTTATAAGTTTTTGGGTGATTCTTTGAAGTGGACATCGTAGGGGGCTGTTGTCAAAAATGGAACTAACCAAGTAAAATAATATCTTGTGATTTCTTTTAATATAAAACTTATTTTTGCTAAATTTTGTGTGAATATTGCCATTTAATAGGCATTTATATATGATTGTGCCATATTTCGGGAAGAAATTTGTATGAGAGCTATGAGAAATCATGGACTGATTCTTATTATTCTCATGAGGGTTAGACCTTTGATCATATAAATAACTTGTGTAAAATTCCATGACTTTATCTGCACTATATTTAAACATATTAACAAAAACTTTGTTTAAAATATCCATTTGTTTTGGTGGTTGTCGCATATTTTGATCTCTGGTTGAACTCTGGTTCTACCTGACCTATTGAGATTATAACCGTTTTTTATAAACTTTATTGATTTTCCTTGTACTTTGTGGCTGTAAGAGTGTTTTACAGAGACAGACGGTTATGCTTAATCTACTTAGAATTTCAGAAAGATCAATAAAATATACATATACTATGTTGGGTCTAAGAAGACTATTTCTCAATGTTACACACAGAAGTGCTGTATATACATATCATTCACCACTAGTGTTGATGGAGAGTATAACTAAAATGGTTTCTGTGTTAAGTACTTAAGCTATGTGTCCACGATCGTCAGATATTACAACGTTGTCCGAAAAATGTTCAGAAAATGTCTAACAACCGTGTAAACTTAAAATGTTTACCTTCCAACGTTGTAAGAAAAAGCATTTTCAGTACATTGGAAGACAAAAATATTGTCAGATATCTAACAATCGTGTAAACACACAATTTTGTTATTGTCATTGTTTTAAGACAATTGTTAAACACTTTTCATTGCCATATGTGCAAAGTTTATGCATCTGCCACTGGAAGCATTGTCATAGAAATTATTTCTAAATGCAACTCTGTATATACATAAATAATAAACAAACAAGTGTGCATTAATAAAATTTTTTAAAACAGTGGAAGAAAATTAAAGAATTAAATTAAAGTGTGCATTAATAAAATTTTTAAACACACACACAGAGCTGCAAAACGAATTGGGCAATGCCACACAACAATCTGACAATTGTGTAAACTGACAATTTCGGTTGACAGATAAATTCATTGTGTGACAATTGTGTGCAAATGAAATTGTTAGTTTTCTTATAGTCGTCTGAACTGATAATTTACCTGTTGCTAACAATTTTTTAATGTCAGTACATTGCTAGCCCATTGCTAGATATGACAACGTTGTAATATCTGACGATCGTGGATATATAGCTTAAGGAAGTTCTACAAATGATTTTCAATTATAATTTTATTTTATTTTAATTTTTTAGAATTTCCTTACTTGGGCTAAATCTGTGACTACCCTTACTAAACTAACTTTATTTGCCAACACTCATTTAGTTGTACTAAAAGTACCCACACATAAACAATAATTTGTATTTGTATTTCTATCTCTAATTCAAATCCAGAAAATGAAAAATAATACAAATAAATAATGCAAACATTATGTTGTTTAGTTTAGTGGTTGTTGGTTGTTACAGATTATTCTATACACCTAATTCTGTTTTTACGCGGTTCGAAAATAAACAAATTTTATATTTTTTTACACGATGTTATTCCATTTAGCACGATATAAAATCTTTTGGGCTGAAATTTTTTTGTTAAATTTTATTTTTTTTAAATATGATAATTTCTATCACAAATTGAGGGGAATTCCATTTTTGTGGACACAAGCAAATTTACTGGTCAACGCAATTGTAAATAGCACAAATTTAAAGGAATTCCCTTTTAGTGCATGCAATCAAATGAACTTGTTATACATACATACATTTGTTTTACATTGCTTTAAGCTTTGTACAGACGGTTCTCAGATCGCACAACGTTGTCTGAAAAATGTTCAGAAAATGTTTACCTTCCAACGTTGAATGAAAAATCATTTTCAGTACATTGTAAAACATAAATATTGTCACACATCTAACAATCATGTAAAAACATTTTTTTGTCATTGCAAGATTGTTTTAAGACAATTATCAAACACTTTTAATTGTAATTGTTTAATTAATATACATTTTGGAAAAAAGTGGACAAAAATTAAAGAAAATAATAAATGGATAGCGACATATCTATAAATGAATCCTGTTTGAGTCGAATGTGAATATTGAGTCGCCAACAGGGTCTGAAGGCAACAAAAAGTCAAGGTAAAAATAAAAATCCCACCGCACAAAAGGTAGAAACCGTGTGGTCACATGCAAGTATTATCAAACTTATCGAGGAAGTTGAGGCACGGCGAAGTTTATGAAATGCGTTGAATATAAACATCCCAAAAATATTTTATGGCAAGAGATCACAGATTCCATACAGTTAAATATAAATGAATGCAAAGGCAAATGGGCAAACCTGCGCATCTTATTCAAGTTGACGCTGAAGCACCCAATCCTTCGCCCAAACTTGGCGGCGTTTTTGTTTTTGTTATTTTGTCTTCATTTTCGCTACTTTCTAGGACACATGTATGCAGATAAAATTGTTTCAATTGCTGCTTTTTGTTCCATGGCAATATTAAAAATTTTAACACACACAATGCCTCACAACAAATTTGACAATCTTTGCCACACAACAAACTGACAACCGTGTGAACTGACAAATTTCGGTTGACAGATAAATTCATTGTGTGACAATTGTGTCCCAATGAAATTGTAAGGTTTTCTTACAGTCGTCTGAACTGATACTTTACCTGTTGCTAACAATTTTTCAATGTCAGTACATTGCCAACCCATTGCTAGATTTGACAACATTGTCTGATCTGACAACCGCCTATACATAGATTGAGAGTGCATATCTTTTTTTCTTTAATAACTTTGCTTGTGTAAATACACATTGTAGGCACATATACGTGATTTAATATTATGTGATTTAATATTATAAACATGAATAGTTGTTTTAAAAAAATCCTTGTTATACCCTTCACCATCGTGAGAAGGGTATATATAAGTTTGTCATTCCGTGTGTAATTTCCACAAAAAAATTTTCCGACCCTATAAAGTATATATATTCTGGATCCTTATAGATAGCGAAGTCGATTAAGCCATGTCCGTCTGTCTGTCTGTCTGTCTGTCTGTTGAAATCAGTTTTTTGAAGTCCCCAGATATACTCGGGATCCAAACCTTCAATAGTTCTATCAGAAGTGCTTTCGAGAAGTTTGCTATTTAAAATCAGCAAAATCGGTTTAGGTCAACCAGAGTTATGAACCAATATGTGAGACCACCTCTATAAAAATTTGGTATTTTTCGTCCATTTTATTGCAATATTTTGAAATATATTGGAGATAATACTATGAAATTTGGTATACGTTGTTTGTATGACAAAAGAAGAAAGTGTCCGGAAAATAGTAAGAATCGGTCCATGATTTCTCATAGCCCCCATACAAATATATATATTTCCGAAATATGGCTTAATGATAAATAAATGCCTATAAAATAGGGATATCAAGACAAAATTCAGCTAAAATAAGTTTTACACAAAAAGAAATCGCAAAACGAAATTTTTTTTAGTTCGGTCCATGTTTGACCATAGACCCATTATAAAGTCCACTTCCAAAATTTATTTAAATACGTATAAAACAGATATAAATAATGTTAAACGGCTAAAATTTGACATAAATACTCTTTATAGGCAAATAAATTGTTGTACTAAATTTTATGGTAGTCGGCCCAGAACTGGTCGTAGCTCCCATACAAGGACCACATCTGAAAAAGACATTTTTCCCTATATATATTGTATAAATATCGGTATCGACTCAAAACTTTGCACAGATCATTTTAATATATACAAAAATCATTCCATATTTTTTTCGGATTTAACCCATATTCGGTCTATATTTTATAATCATGATATATACCGTTGGAAAGGTATTTTTAATACCTTTTATTTAGCGTATTACAAATTATCAAGCACCCAGTAGTTCCCGAGATATAGGCCTATATATTTTCAACTTTACGGGCCCGCCCCTTCGAAAATACGCGTGACCGCCAACAAATTTTTTTTTGCTGGTATCTCCTCTAAAAGCCCTATTTCATTTTGTTTTTTTTTTTTGAGCAAAATCACTAAAATCGAATTGTACCCCTTTTTTATACTCTGTTTGTTAAATTACACTGAAGATTATTATGAACATCAGACAGACTCTGTAAGTTATGGTAAGAATTGGTAATTAAATCAATTAAAAATGGTAAAAATTAGACATTTCAAAATATTTAACATAAATCATGTTGGTCGTAAAATTGTGTTTCAAACAATATATCAAATACTAATAAAGTTTGCACTAACACTGAATAGAAAACACAGAATTAGGATATTCTAGTCTAGTGTAGTTTCTGTATTTCTTATTACGCTTAGGTGAAGGGTATTTAAGATTCGGCACAGCCGAATATAGCACTCTTACTTGTTTTTCACTAATTTCAATAGGTTTTAGAGATAAGGAACCAATCACCTACTTTGCATACGATCAATGTCTTTTTTTACACAAAGTTTCCTGCAACCAATTACCGTGTAAAAACAGAATTAGGTGTACATATATACACATTTTTCCCCCTCTTAACAAGATTTCGTATGTCGCATTTATTTAATGTGAAATGATTGAAATACTCACAAAAATTTATCAAATTATACTTGTATTACATACATACAACTGATTCAATTGCCACAAAATATTGATAGAAATCATATGAACTCGTATGTAAGTATGTAAGTATGTAAGTTGGAATTTGTTTGCAGCTTAAAGTGGGTAATATTAATTTGTACTCATATAAAACAACTACAAATATAAATACAAAAAACATATTTATGTACATCTATCATGCAGTGAAAAATACGCATAAAATACATATATGAAGCAAATATAAATCATGATATTTGGCAAAAAATCAAGGATGAACCTTTAAAATAGAAAATTATTTAAAGGAAAAATTTAAAAACCTAAGATTATATGACAGAGATTTACTAAAGGTATAGTCACACTAGGCAAATATTTTTCGAAAAAGACGTAACCACTAAATAGAATATTTTTAGTTTATTTATTGAAAAAACTTTGTTTATTTATTACAAGATACAACACATATTTAGTCTTACTTTATTTGAAGCTGGTTGCTCTTGCAAAACTCTTGTAAGAGTAAACAACGTCAAACAAAGTTATGCAAAAACCAATGGTTACACGTTTTTGAGTAAATATTTGCCATGTGTGAAATTGTAAAGTATATTGTTTTAAATATAAAAATGTATTTCTTTCCTAACTAAAATTATCACATAAATTCAGTTTTTAAGGGTCATCCTTTACACACAATATATATTGCTTTTACTCCATCCAGCGTTTCTAAAATATATTTTATGATTTGAGTTGTTTATTACTACTTGCTTGTATGTTCTGCAATATAAATAATAATTTTTATTTAAGACAAAATATTTATGTTTGTCAAGACAAAATATAAACATAATTTAATTACATGTATGTATCTTCTACTGATTGTGTCTTGTAACTGTTTACATATGTACCCCCGCAAATATTTATGTTTTTGTACGATATTTGTTTATTTAACAAATTTTTCATAAACATTAAAATTGGGTCAATACGTTGGTTCTAGAGAGAAAATCCTGTGAAACCTGTAATATTTATTTACGTTTGTGTTACTAATAGGATTTCTTCGTTAAAATAATCTTTGTTTAACAATTTTATTAGAAAAGTTTGCGAACAGTTAAATTGTTCACATATGTTTCAAGGACTTGTTTTGTGTGGTAATTTTTCAACATTTATTCGGCTTTGTGCAACAAAGATTATTGTTAATTATTGTGTTTTCTTTTAAAAGGATTAACTTTGTTAATTCTCACTGTCAAACTTTTAATGATCTTAAAGTGAATCTATACTAAAAACTGATGGCTTTTATTTCGATCAACAGTTTTACACAGACAATATTTCGTATTATGTTACACATATGGATCAAAAGTATTTCCGAGTGATAACAGAAATCTTAACTCTTTTCGATGGAATACATCCAACCAGCAATATACCATGAGAACCGGATGACTTGCATATTTAGCTGTCAAAGTTTGGCAGAGTAAAGTTGACATACATATGTACAGTATCAAAACATGGGGTCTGATCTCCTGAAAATTGCGAGAAATCAACTTGTCGTTTAAATTTCTGTTTCACTAACACTTGCTTCAATAAGTTAATATCCTTCAGAATGCAAGGAATTTTGTTAAATAATCAAAATCAATTCTTAAAAATCAGCTTATTTTAAGGAACCTTCTCAAGTGCACCCAACTATTAGTAGCAGAGAAATGACCCCAACATAGTTCTGTTGAAAAATTCCCTAAAAAACATTTAAAGTGAAATAGAAATGAGTGCATGACTGTCTGGTTGAAAAAAAAACACCAATTCAAGCACACAAACACTTATAAGCCTCTGTCACTCATTGAACAGAAATGCATTTGTGTATTTGTATGTTCAAGTATTTTGTAGCAAACAAATTGTTATTTGCATATGTCCAAAATCTGATAAAACTATGATTAACGATATTGGAGCATCATTTTTATACCAACATAAAACAACGGCATAACAACAAACAGCGCCAGTGTACATTTAAGCCAAAACAAACTAAAACATACTGAAATTGTAACTCGACTCCCTACGACATTCGGTAACAGAAAAATTAAACAACAACAATACGAAAACAAATGTCTTTTATGACAGTCGTCATCAGTTAAAAACACTACTACACTATATTGCTTTACATCAGACATTCGTATCACACATATACAAACAAACACACATGTGTACTGCACCAACTCTGAAATATACTGAACATGGGGCACACAAATAGTGTGTACCGCATAGCAAGTGTGTGTTACATTTATGGTGTTTTAACTGAAAGCTATACAGAAACAAGTGATAAACACAGTGGTGTATGAACGCATAGGTGCAGTGGTATTTGTTAAAAAGTGTCCCTGCAAATAACGCGACTAGTCCATACATGCATGTAAAGAGTAGACCAAAAATTACTCCAAATATATAAAAAAAAAGGTGGTCGATTTAACATTGCGATGTCCAATGATTGGACCATATAACCCATCGGAGTAGTCCCAAAACTACTGCATGCTTCTACTCCACGGAGTGAGTGCTCAAGAGGGTTAGTTTTAAACAACAACAACTCAATATGCAATCGTGTTAACACGAAACCATGTCGTTTAACTACAAACTCTTGTTTAACTATGACATGGTCCATGACTGCATTACATTGGACCATGTTGTAAGTAGTCCATTTCATCTAAAATCGATCGCGTAATATTATTTGCAGGGATTATTCTTTTCAAGCTTATTAATTTTTCTGACATTTTCCTATTATATTGCAGAAAAAATAACTTAAACTTTTAAACCTTCATTTCTAAAATTTAGCAAAGAAACTGAATCTATTCTTTAATTCTTTTATGCCCCATTTCGAATGACCTTAACTGTTTCACTAAAGTGCAGCTCTAAAAAAAAAGAAACACATCAAGCCACTCACTCTTAACTGCTGCATTTTTGTGCATATTTAATGAAATAGTTTTGTTGGTATATAAAGTGCATTTCCATTTGTTGTTGTTGTTATTGTTATTATAGTTGTATTTCTCTATATATGCTGCATATATGCAAATCTATAAAGACTCTGTTGTCATTTGTTGTCGCTGATGTTGATGCTGTGTTCCTCTCTGTGAAATATTCAAAACTATGTTGGTTAAAAATATCTGACAACGGATGTTGTTATCATGAAATCAGTGGTCGTTTAATTTTGTTTCACTCATTTGGGGGCTTATGTTATGTTACAAATGTGTTTCTTGCACCCTAAACTTTATTCGAAAAGAAAGTGGTTTAAGTTTATTGCAGGTTTTGTGATGCAACTAGTAAATATTGAAATGTTTTCCGGAATTTAAAAAAAAAAAAATTTAAAAAATAAATAAAAGCTTTTTGTTCACAAAAGTTTTTCAAGGAAAAAACACTTTTTGAAAAATATTTGAAATAATGAATGAAAAATAAAAAGCTTCTTACGAAAACCAAAAACTAATCTTGAAGCTTTAGGGAAAATACTCTATAACAGAAAAATTAAAGCTTTTAAGAAGCACTATGTTAATTTTAAAATAGTTGTATTTTAAAAATTTATTAAATTATATTATACGGCTAACTTCTTTCTTGAAGAGCCTTTTATATAACTTCTTTCTTAAAAATACTTTTAAATAAGTTTTTTCTTAAAAAAGATTTTAATAATTTTATTATTCAAACTCTTTCAATAAAATGTTTTATTCAAAAAGCTTTCCAGAAAAAACTTTTAATAAACTTTTGAATAAAAAATAAATTAAAAAAGTATTAAAATATATATTTAATAAACGTTTTTCTGAAAAAGCTTTAAATAATTTTTTTCTTAAATAAAGCCTTAATAAATTTTGTTTCTTCAAAAAGCGTTTACTAATCCTTTTTTCTCAAAAAGCTTTAAATAAACACTTCTTAAATGATGATTTAAATAAACTTTGTCCTTAAATGACGTTTTAAACAAACTTTTTTGTTAAATAAAGATTTTAATAAACTTTTTTCTTTAAAACTTAAATAAATTTTTTTCCCAAAAAAATTAAGGTAAACTTTTATCTTATAAGCCTTTAAATAAACTGTTTAAAAAGCTTTTAAATAACTTTTTTATTTAAAAATAAACTTAAGTTACGTATTTTAAAAAAGCTTTTAATAAACGTTTTTCTTGAAAGTCTTTTAAATAAACTGTTTTCTTAAAAAAAGTTAAATTTTTTTTTGAAAAATCTTTTAATATTCTTTTTTTTCTTGGCAATCTTTAAATTAACGTTTTTCCTAAAGAAGCTTAAAATATATTTTTTCTTAAAAAGCTTTAAATAAACTTTTATCTGCAAAGCTTTTAAATAAACTTCTAAAAAAAACTTTTAAATAACTTTTTAATTTAAAAATAAGCTTTTTATTAAAAAAGCTTTAATTAAAAATTTTTCTTGAAGGAAACTGTTTTCTTAAAGATATTTAGGTATTTTTTTTTTCTTAACTAAATGTGACCGCACCTTAAGGCTTATATTCAATTATTTCATTAAAAGCTTTTAAATATCTTTTTTCTTGGAAAGTTTTAAATTAACTATTTTCTTGAAAAAGCTTTATATATTGTTTTAAAAAAAAAAACTTAAATATACTTTTTTAATAAAAAGCTTTAAATAAAGGTTTTTAATAAAAAAAACCTTTAAATACATTTTTTAATAAAAAGCTTTAAATAAATTTTTTAATGAAAAAAAAAGCTTTTAATCCTTCTTAAACATATATGGGTTTAAATTCTTGAAGACATATTCTTTGTAATTACATATGCTAACACATAAGTTTGTAAGTTAAAACCAAAATCACTGAAAGTGAGACTATTTATGTAGCACTTTAACCAGTCTATATTGACTCACCTCAAGCATAATGTTTCACTTGGACATTATTGTCCGAAGTATTCATTTCATTTTGAATACTATAAACATTTATTGTTAAGCATTAATTTAAACATGTTATATTTTGTGTAAGTTTTGTTTTTGGTGGTTTTTCATTAAGCTTTATTCTCTGGTTATTGTATTTTACTTATGGACCAGTATTGTTTTGCCACCATGGGGGATGTCCATCTTTATCTGTTGGATTTATTATTGATTGCATTTAATTTTGGTTTTTATTTTAACATTTTATTGGTAAAACAATTCACTGGTCTCTCTTATGGATTCCATAAAGTGACATGTTATGATCGAAATCTAATTTATTGAGGGTATTTTCACTAATTTTCATGTTGTTTTCTTTTTTATGCTCCAAACAGAGGAAGTGATAAAAATGTTTCTCGTTTTTGTGGTAGATGATATAAAAAATATATTACTGATTATGATGACATAAAGAAATTTATGCCATTGAGATTTAGAAATACTTGTAATTTGTTTACGAGTATTAAATGCCATTTGTTTAGTGTTGTTATGATGAGAAAGTGTTTGGTGAAATTTACTTTAGTTACATATTTTAGTGGTGATATAATTTGTTCATCATGTTTTTTTATTGAGTTGTTAAAGTGTTTAATGTTAGAGGTGGTTACTTTATAGTAGGTTGTTTATATCAGCTAAAAAAGTATATAGAATATCAATTTTATGGTGACAGTGGTTGCGGGAAATATGTCACGTGTTTAATTATCGCCCACTGTTTTTGGGGATTAGTCTTATGCATTGATTACTCTCATGAATGTACCGATGTGATACCAATACAAGGTATAGTAAAATTAATGTAACAATATGTAACTGCGATTTTAAACCAATATTTACATTTTGTGTATATTATAATGAGTCTGAGAAGTTTTTCCATATTCCACCTCTAATTACAAATCTGAAATATCGGTAGAATGCCAATAGTCAAAATACGACTGCGTATCTTAATATGATTAAGGAAATCTTATTTATTAACCCTTTCACCCCTGAGTTTTTTCTCGAAATCTGGAAGGTTTTTTTAATTTTTGACGGCAAATTCGGTTATAGGGCAAACATATAAGATGTTGGGTGTACATAAAAAGTCGGATATCCTTACCGTTGTCCTGGGATATATAGTCCCAATAAGATTTTACAGTGGGACAATATGTCCCAATAAAGCTAAAATAAAAAAAACATCATCGGCAACATCATCTTCGGATTCATCACTTGAGTCGGTTATATTATCTTCTTCTTCGTCATCTGATGGAGTATTGTTGGATCCGGAATCACTGAAGTCAGTACCATCATTTTCGCTATCATCATCTTCAAACATAATCTCGAGCATTTGCTCTTCCGACAATATCTTCCTTGCCATCCTTGCGGAATAAAAAACAAAACTTGTATTTGCAACGATATATTGGGATAATAAATCCCACTGAACAATCTTATTGGGACAATATGTCCCATAAGCAAAAAAACTCTCTAACACTTTACAGTTCGAAAAATGTTTTGCTGCAAAGTGTTAAAAACGGTATTACACTACTTACCTTTTGTTATTTTATAGAATTGTGAATAAAAACACAAAAACTGGAGCTTTATTGACAAAATTATGAGACGATTAGCGAAAAACACGTGCTCTCATATGAAAAAATTGCTCATAAATGACATACCGTTATAATTTAACACTTATTTTTTTTATTTACACAGCATATAAGCTTCAAACTTTATTGGGATACATTATTTATAAGAATATAATTGGTAGAAAAAAAGTTATATATAGGAAACATTGCTGGGACATATAATCCCAGTAGGGGCGAAAGGGTTAAGCAAGTAAGGGGTTTTGAAATTTCTCGATCCCAAACAAAGATATAAATATAAACTCAACAGATATTGTCATTTAAATTAAGGTGTAGGAACCTCAGTTCAATGCTTACAAAAAGGCCACCGAAAGGTTTTGGTTCTAGCCAAGAACCCTCCAACTCAATTTCGATATATAGAATTTATAGTTGCTGCTCAAAATCTTCAACAAAATCTTTAGGTATTCTACTAAATATCTGTATGATCGTATCCATACAAAATTCTGCAAAAATAAATTTGATGTGAAGTGAAATCTCAAAACGATATTTTGTTTGCATCGGCTCATATTTAGACATAGTGACATATAAAGTCCACTTCCGAAAATCAATTAAAGGAATATAATCTTTTATAAAATTCAACAAAAAAAGTTCAGATGTTGTACATAATTTTATGATGATCGGCCCATAATAGGTAACAGCTCCTTAATGAGGACTACTCCCGAGCACTCATTCACCTACATAACCATTCATATCGAACCGAAATTTTACACAGATCAGTTATAAGCGTGTAAATTAATTATTCTCTTGGCTTTCGTGAAAGTTGGTACATAATTGGCCATAGCACCCATACAAGCTCCACTACTGAGAATAAACTGAGAATAAACGTTTCAAAAAGCCAAAATGATTTAATAGCTGCCTCTGACTAGCCTATGTCTCTTAAACAACGTGAAAGCAAGATCATTGATTGACGCCATGAGAAATCTGCCGCATATCACAGATGTCGTTTTTTTAAATTTATTCGTTAATTCTTTATTATTAAATTGAAATTGATTTACGAAGTCTTTGGCTTGTCTGCAGAGTACGAAGTCTGATAAAAAATAACCGTTATTTTCAAATTTCGTGAGTTACGTATGTTTGATTTTCGCATTTTTTTTTTTCTGTTATGTTGGTACACATGTCTGTTATATATGTTGGCAATATCAGCCATTTTGAATTGTCAGTTTGTTTTTGACAGACAAAAAGTATAGTCCTGTTTTGGTGCGCTGTTCGATTTTTTATTATTCGAAAAAATGGATCTAAGAAACTGTATTAGGTTTTGTGTAAAAAATGAAATGTTGACTGTAGCGTTTGGCGAATCTACTATGAGCAGAATCCAAGTTCAATTGTAGTATAACTGGCTTAAGGAAGGCCGAGAAGATGTCAACGGCAATGCTCGTCATGGTCGCTCGAGCACGTCAAAAACCGATGAAAACATTGAAGTCTTCACTGCTTCAAATGATTTTGGATAATCGTCGAATCACTTTTAGAGAGGTTGCTGATGATGTTGGCATATCGTTCGGGTCATGGTAAGCAATTTTTAGGGATGTTTTAGGCATAAAACGTGCGGCACCGCAGATTATTTCAAAATTGCTAAATTTTGAGCACAAACAACGTCGCATGGACATCGCTCAGGAGCTGTTGAACATCGTCAACGACGATCCTGATTTCCTCAAAAAGGTCATAACTGGTGACGAATCTTGGGTGTATGCCTATGGCATTGAAACCAAAGCCCAACCATCCCAATGGAAACGTCCAGAAGAACCAAGACTGAAAAAAGCACGTCAAGTTCGGTCAAATGTGAAGGATTTGCTCACTGTTTTCTTCGACTGCAATAGCGGGGTGCATCATGAATGCTTGCCATAAGGTCGTACGATCAATAAGGAATACGACCATCATGGATTTTGCACCATGACAACGCACCAGCTCACACATCGATGCTTGTGCGTGAGTTTTTGGCCAAAAACCAAACCGTTATCATGCCTCAACCACCGTATTCACCGGACTTGGCCCCTGCTGCCTTTTTCCTCTTCACAAAACTGAAAACACCCATGAAAAGAAAGCGTTTTGCTACGATTGAGGAGATAAAAGAAAAATCGAAAAAGCGCGTTTCAGAAGTGTTTCGAAAATTGGGAAAAAACGCTGGCATAAGTGTATTATATCTAAAGGGGATCACTTTGAAGGGGACAAGAAAGTTATTGATGAATAAATATATATTTTTAGAAAAACTTTAAAATAACAGTTATTTTTTGATCAAACCTCGTATATAGTTTAGCCAGTCATATGTCAGAAGTCATATTTGAGTTATAATGCCAGAAGATTATCTTTCGAATAAAGTAAATTTCATGTCAATTTAAAAAGATCATATTTGTTTTATTTCATTTCACAGAACGATGATTTTCAAAATAAATTTGCACTATTTGGAGGCATTGAGCAGGCGTCAATCTATTCATGTTGAAAAGACAAACCAAACTAAAGATAAATCCCTTGACAGCTGACAAAATGGCCGCCAGTTAAAAAAGTATTGCTAACTTAAAGTTCTATACATCTAAAAAAAAACCTATACGTTAATCTTTATGATAAATCTGTAATGCATATAGAACTTAAAAAAAATACCGCCTTTAGAGTAATTTATAATGATGGCTTTATCAACGATTTATTGGTTTTATAATTCCGTTAACCTGATTTTGTTCTTATGCTTAACAGCAGGTGTTTCCTTATCTCAATTAAACCAAAACTTAGTAAACTAGAATCTAGATTTATACCTAAAAAAAATGTATTCAAAACTAATGTTTGTTATAGTTTTGTTTCCCACAAAATTGACATATATTGTACAATGTAAAATTATGAATATTTATTTAGATATTCCAATAAAAATTAACTTTAAAACTTTGAACAGGTAAATCTAAATGATCGATTAAAACAGATTTAACTTAATTGTTTAATTTTATGCAAATTTATACGGGTCTATTTTTATTAATTTGAATTTTGAATAAACTAAAGTTACAGCAATTCGTATTAATCAATTTTAACTTCATGTGAACAAGAAAACTCACTCATAGCCCTAAAACTAATAAAAGTTTATAGAAATGTTTCAGCACATTGAAACACACAAATTTCTCTGCTGCTTATTCAATAACAGAAAACGAAATGACTGCCCGCCCAAAAAAAATTTATACATAAAATTACAACTGGAAAAAAACACAACAAATTCTAATATCAAATTAATTTGAAACGAAAATTCAAACACCAAGAAGTATGAAGTAAGAAACCATAAACCAACATAATGAGAAACTAAAACGCATACACATCATCTGATCAAGATAACTAGAAGTCATTAATCACGAATGAGCCTAAAATTATTTAACAAACCAAGCAAGTTTCCAAACTGTAGAAACGACACAAAACACCAACAAAACCTGCACTTATCAAAACAACAAAAATGGTAAATGTTTTGCATTAATTTTGAGGACAGACAGACAGACAGAGGGCTGTTTGGAGGTCTGGTCAAAACACGGGTATTTCAATCGCATTAAATGACAGGTATTTGTATTTAATACGAATTATCATGATATGAAATCAAACATTATACATATATAAATATTTTTGACCACCACCATACTCACACCAACATCAATATCGTTACACACACAACATTCCTGTAGTTGGGCACTAATATATGCTTCAATTTGGTTGAAATAAATGGGGAAGGGCAGGCGAAATAGATTGGCAACAATACTGAAACATAAAAACAACATCAAATATGCATTAGACATGAAATTTGGAAAAAATAATATCAATAAAATTACATACATTTTGATCATTAGCAGTGATTCATTGTGGTTTGTATTATGTATTATTTCTCGGTCACGATGGCTAAATTTAATGTTTAAATGGTAATTGAAAATGAAATTTGTTAATGTTAATGAACTAACTATCCATGTGGAGGTTAAGGTTTGGAAGAAATTTAGATTCTAAACAATAAAAATCTCTTGCATTGTCGATTCAAGTTGGACTTGCTTAAAAATAATGTATGGTTTTGCTCACTGTTTTCTAAGACTGCAATGG
Organism: Bellardia pandia; assembly: GCA_916048285.2. NCBI lineage: Eukaryota > Metazoa > Arthropoda > Insecta > Diptera > Calliphoridae > Bellardia > Bellardia pandia. The sequence goes on along the minus strand of OU696531.1, from coordinate 89,955,728 downwards.
CATTGGTGCATCATGAGTTCTTGTCACCAGGTCGTACGGCCAATAAGGAATACTACCTTGAAGTTATGCGGCGTTTGCGCGAAGCACTTCGTCGGAAACGCAAAGAATTGTAAATCTTTTAAAATTAATCGAGATAAAGTTTAACACACATAATAATTATATTCACACAAGTCATGGCACTAAATTTCTGGGTGACCGGTCCATAATAGATCACATCTCCCATAAAGTGCCCATTTCTCAAAAACTATTTTATACAGACGGGCAGGGCAATTCATTCATAATATCAAAAAAAATGTTTACTATTAATATCAAGCAACAGATTTTTGACAACAAGTTACAAAATCTCTACAATACTTTCCTTAATTTATTTTAGCAGCCTCTACACAACTTGTACACAATTAAGGTCAACAAATATGATTGACACTTTAACCAGAGACTGGTGGTGGTCATATGTTAATCGCTAAAAATATACAAACATTAAAAAACCAAACTTTATAGAAATTTCAATATAAACATAAACCCTTTAATGGTCACATGCCACACAGTTCAACTATGTACCTGACTAACAGCCAAAGAAACAAATGACCAAAACGGCTAACCATTAGACGAGCACCCTTACAAGGCAAAGGGAGAGAGTGAGATAGAAACAAACATTTGTGCGTGCCTTCTATTAAGGTTTATGGATATTTAGGGTTAAACAAACACTTGTACATACATACATCCATATTTAGTCAAATAGATTTTCTAAAAAAAAAAAAAAAAAACAGTTGAAACAAACTACACCTTAACCATTTGCATATTAATACACCTGAGAATATTATTACATCTTTTTGTTTCTATTAATTAATTAGTTAATTTAGCCATACAAGTGTATTTCATTTTTCATATGGAAACAGGTATATTAAGCTTTGTTGACCCGCCTGGGAGTCTAACGTTAATGTGTGTATATTGTTGTGCATTGTAGTTGTGAAAAATTGGTAAAAAAAATTCTCTTGTATAATTTATATTTTGTTGTAACAACAAATGTACAAAATTCCTAAACATACAAATTTTTAAATGCTTAAAACAAATAGAACCGGGACAATGGGACGAATTTCAGATGAGCTACTTTACTAAACAAACAAACATCTTTGGAGAACTAACAAAATGAGTCAAAACTAGTTATGCGATTATTTCTTATGCAGAAGGAAATTTTAATAGTTTACAAGAACTCTAAATGAATGGCATCAAACGATTTAACAAGGCTATTGCTTTGAACACGTCATGTGACAGGTCGTGGAACTAACCCGAACAAAGTTGTTCTATTTTGAAAAACTAGTGTGTTTTATACAAGGTGGCGCAAATATAAACTTCCGATGTTTTTTGGCTGTCACCGACCGATTATTGGTCAAATAAATAGTCAGCAATATTCCGCGTTCTGGAGCAGTGTAGCGTAACATTGTTTATTAACGTGTATTTCGCATGTGTTTACTACACAAATGTCAAAACAAAACTGACATTAGGGGCCTCGCAAAATTTATAGCATTTTCTGATAGGAGGATTACTTTTGCGCCACCTTGTACAATTGGCACAAATTTCTTCGAGTTTATTTTATTTTTTCAATTTATATATTTGTGAATTTCACTACAAGTGATCCAATTTTAAAAATCGATGTCTTCCGATTTGGATAAAATTTGCACCAAGATTAGTACTATTGGATAGTGGGCCAGACACAAATTTTCAGCTCTATCAGTCCAGAACTGCCGGTGTTAGTGGGGGTCAAAGTTGGACAGTTTGGTCAATTTTGGTCATACAGGGTTTTTTTTAAATGAGTGTAACTTTTCACCTATTGGTCCTAGCAAAAATTGTCCAAAGGACTTTAGATAGCTATTTCTTCAATCAATCGAAAAATATTTTTTTTCCCATTAAGTGACCACAAAGCTATTAAAGGAAATGGTCTAAAGTTTATTTTGAGGAAAAATAAAAAAAACTCTATTTTGAAAAAAAAAATAAAAAAATGGGGGAAAATGAAAATGATACATGGACAATTTATGCTAGGACCAATAGTTGAAAAGTTGAAAATTTGTGTCTGGCCAACTATCCAATAGTACTAACCTTGGTGCAAATTTCATCCAAATCGATTTTTAACATTGGGTCACTTGACGTGAAATTCGCCATTTATGTAAATAAAGGTGTTATATTGGTTATATTAATTAATGGCGAGGATGCTACCGTGGCTCAATTCCCCTATCAAATGGGCCTATCTTTGAAACTTAACGTGTTAATCTCCTCCTGGTATGGTGGTGATTAGCTACCAGTGGGTTTTGAGTGCTGCCCACTGTACCGATGGTGTTGAATTTGGTAGTTTGCACTTGGGTGCCACCAAACGGTAAAACCCTTCAATTCAAATCACCGTCACACCCATCATCATATCATCTTCCACGCTGGCTGAAATAGCGAAACTAAGAAAAACAATATTTATATATAGAGAGAATGACTATGTCTGTAATAACTAATGGATAAAGATATCCACTCTCAACTGTCTGCTTAAATAATTAATTTTTCAATCTATAAAACCTTATGCTTAAACCTTTGATACCTCTTATAGGGTATCAATCCAGCTATTAACCAACCGTATTAGCTTTACACACCAATATATTTGTACTAATTTGAAATTGTTGCCTCTTTGTTAGACTGCTCTTATATATTTTTTTCTTTTGTTGTCCCTCTGTGCTTAGTTTCAGTTTTCAGTTTCATATACAAGAGTCTAATTTGAATAATTAGTTTAATATCTTAATTATGCATCATTCTGAGAACACCTAAATTTGTGTGCCAGTGTTTATTTAGTTTTGTTTTTTTTTTCTTTTTTTTATGTTCAACAGCAAATTCTTTTGGTTGTTCTTTTTCGATGTTGACTTCGAGGGTGACCTTTTCCGTTTGTGTGTATTTTTTTTTGTTGGTTAACAAATTATGATCATAAATTATATAAACGGGTTAAGAAACACATGCAATAAATAATATTAACTGGTATGTATGGCACTTTTTTCACTAATGTTGTTCTAATTGGTGGGAGGGATTGTAATTTGTATGTTGATTTGTAAAAGTTGCGGAGTAGTGCCAGCGTTATATACATAATTTTTATACAAATATTTGACTTGGTTAGAAAATAATCTAGTTAAAGTATTCGGCAGGGCAATGGCATATAATTGTAGACGGATTTTCACTTTACTGTTACGATTTTTGCTTTATGAAATATGTATTTTGTTTCAATGTACAGGTAAATCACGGTACAATAATAATGGAATACGTATGAAGCGGTGTGACAAATTTGCTCGGCTTTTGTTAGAGAAACACATTGAGCATTAAGAATAACATCAGGCATTAGACAGTGTTTAATTATAATATTGTGCAATTTGTGTTGAAGGGCTCCAGTAAATCAGCTCCGGTAAATCAGAATACAGACAGCCAGTCATCACTTACAAAAAATCTATTATTATTTTATTTCTATGGATTTGGGTTTTAACTCAATTAAATTAAGTGAAATGCTTTTTCTTCTGGTAGAGACTCATAAAGCTTTTTTCCCATAAACGTTTACTCACCATTCTTTAGCGATCGTACATTCTTTGAGCCATTTTTGATAGCTTGATATAATTGTCAGTATTAAAAATGTGATCATTCGTTTGGTAAAATTTTTTGTGAGATTCGTTATACTGAGCTTTTTCTATATTAAATTAAAATCAATGTCCTTTGTAGTATATTATCTCTCATAGTGCTACATTTTTATAAGGGTAAATCTTTAAAGTTATCTTATCTATAACGGCTACCCGGCCGTTTTTAACGATTTGCGAACTTTAGTGCAAAATGCATGCGAATGAATAAAACAATATTTAGCTTTTAAGGTGTTTTATACTGTATGAAAGTGAAGGACTATAGACCTATTGTCTATTTAGCTTCCTTTTTTAAACTCCTGAAAAGATGATTGATATTCATCTGAGAACATCTGCCTCTCAATATGCCTATATAATAAGTAAATATATAAAGACTAAGCTGCACTCGCTAGTAAAGTTTAGTACTGGGCAGCGATTATTTGTTTTTGCCAATCACAGAAAGACTTTTCTCAAGGATCATATAATCTACTATGGGAAAAACTAATTTTCATAAAATGACGTATACTCAAGAAGCTCTACTCTAACAATTACAAAACAGTTCGGGTACTATATCGCAAGAAATAAAAATGACACTTCGCACAATCTCCGATTGGAGCAGCTGGAGTCATCCTATCGTCCTTATCGAGAAAGTACAAATTCCCAAATTTTCATATTTTATCCACATATTAACGGTATGAAATTGAAGACATCAAAAAAAAATATCTAATTGACATCTTACATTTAAAGTTGGAATCAACACACTCATGCGAGTATCCAAAGAACACAAAATGAGCGGATTTTAAAGACGTTTTTGCCATACTGATCTTATGGAAAAAGGCATAGCTCTCAATGCAGCCATTATACTCGATAAGATTGATGTATGTAGGTGTTTAAAGCATGCTGTCTTAGCATAAGAACCCTCTAAAGATCTTGACGGTTGTCTCTAAATAAAATGTGGGTTTGGATTGGGTCTATGATAAAGTCTACAATTCCACACAGCACCTTTGGTCGCTTGAGATTACGTGTGCATCGTCAAAGGTCAGATTGTGAATGTTGCAGATTTCCATCACATGCCTGATTAATTCAACGGTTCAATTAAGTTTTCTCATACAAACTGTCTAACAGAACTTCTAAGTCGATTATTTCATATTGCAACTTCGGTTCAATGTTAAATCATTTTCAACCGATTGATTTCTATATCGTATTTTCTTGAAACTTTGCGGGACATGTCGGGAAAATTAATGCAACTTCTGTTAAATAAACAGACTCAGACTCAATTGTAAGTCCGGCTAATTGTTTAAAACATATGTATTTAGGTTAAATTGGTTAATATAGTGACTAATGAATACGGCCTTTAGTCAACTTTCTACTAGATAACCAGAGCCTTAGCTTCCATTAAACTGTCAAGTATTGTTATTATATGTAAAGCAAATGTACATTTAACCTAAACAGCTGGATTTAACAAAAGCAACTCATTTGGCTATTATACCTATTATACAATCTTATTTAAATTTCATTTAATGTTTTGTTATGTTAAAACCTCAAAAGCTCATAGTTCATATTGTCAAGCTTTGTTTGAACCAAATATTGTTACCCTGACATCTGTCCAAAATTTAAAGACAGACAATTTTTGAAAATACTTGAATTTTATTGAAACTGATCCCTTTGCTACCTTTTTATGTAAATTATTGCTACAAGGTTCAATTTAATTACATATAAAAATAATTTGTAATTTTTTCATTTCTTTTTTTAACTTCTTGTTACACTCTATTAATAAAGCCCCAAAACAGCAATAAACCATTAAATTATCCATGCTACATGTGTCTGTCTGTCTGTCTGATGTAAAAATGTGATGTTTTTTATAGGAATAAATTTTGCACCTGCCTGATATTTTCCATTATACTTACATATACATACATATGTATGTATGTACACATATTGCCAGATTGTTATAAAAATTTAAACTGCCAATCAACTGTGGACACATTAAAATATACGCACTTGAATAAATAACTGCAGATATGTTTAATAGAGGGGCAGTGGCTGAAAAGAATGTAGAGTTGAAAAAGCTAATTGGAATATATAAGTCCAGTTTAAGTTTTAATCCAACATTTGATTGTTTACAAAGTCGTAATGATCCTGTTATAATTTCTACTTTTTGATCTTCAATTATTTTCGTGTATTAAACAGTTTGTTAAAAAAAACCCCAGCTAGTAGTAGACATACATATATTAGGATTATTCATATGCTGCAGTTATTACACATTTGAATATTAATTTTAAATTTAATGAAATTATTATTTTGTAACACTGCATTATTTATTTGTAGCTTTTATGGGTTGGTTGGTTAGTTTCATTACAAACACCTTGTGCCAAGAGTCCATTAATATAAATAAAACAACATTGTTAATGCTCATATTATGTACAATAACAAAACATTATAATATGATTGTCAATCATAAACGATCAGTTCTTATACCCTACAAAAAGATTTATTGTAAGTAGTAGTGACTTACTTTGGTTGATACACATTTGATGTGAAAATATTGCTTTAGGTTGCAATTGCCACAGATTTTCTAAAAACTTCTTATGTTTTTCAATATAGAGGCCTTGGTATTCTGTTCAACAAATCATTTTCAAGTTTCACGTTTATTATTCCAAAAACCTTTTCTTTTTACAAGTTTGTTTAAAACTAACAATATTTATATATTTTTCCTTACAAACTATTGTATTTTTCAAGGACTTGTCAACTAGTTTTTGTTAAATGCGAAAGATTTTACCATTTGAGGGTGCTGTAGCTTAAATGATTAGCGCGTTTGATCATTAAGCATGAGTTGGTCTTTGTGACTGGGTTCGATTCCCAGCCGCTGCCACTCAAAACAACATCAGTTTCTGATAATTATTAGTTTTTCTATCCTATCATAGCTAACAGCGCCCTCCTTCGGTGGTATAGCATTTAAACGCCACCGAAGTAAAATAATTAAAATAACGGTTATAAATCAAAATTTGTTCAATGCGCCTACTCACGACCAGAGGCGCTGCAATACTGTACTATTAACAACATAACGCGCAATTACAGCTTTTCGCTACTTTCACCACCTATTCTTCTTCTACCTATACCCTTTCCAAAGAAAGTAACACAATTAAATAATTAATATATAGGCATATTAATTTCCTGAATATTACTTCTCTTAAAAAAAAAATATATATAAAATATTTACAGAAGGAAGAAAATATTTGCAATAGAAATGGTCATTAATTAATATGCAGTGTTGTACATTATGTATATCCTGTGATAAAATAGGATTTTTGCACCTTTGTAGAGAAGACCAGCTTCACTCAATGCACATCAATTGGCAACATATACCATGAGACTGAAACAGTCTTCAGATCCCCACACTCTTAAAACATTCCTGGACAAGACTCTCTCTCTCTCTCTCGCAGAAAAAAACATTTTATAGTCTTGGCCATTATGTGAAAGTGTCAATAGTAAACCTATCAGAGCCCTAGCTTTATCTTCGTCATACTTTACTCGACGATAGTCATGAGCAAATCCCCCGATCTTACCAAGGCAACTCAATAAACCTCCTCCAAAGAATCGTTTGCAGTCGCTGTCAAGAATCTCAAATTGTACTAGCACGTTAGGAATCTTCTCAGGCAAGTTGGACGCTGCCGCAGAAGCGTAAGATAAATTAGGAGTAAACAGTCCCTTAGCAGGAAAGCGCTTTACCCCAGTCTCCTTTTGTGAGACTCTTTAAGACTGAACAAACTGAAGATGTAATGCAGGAGTGCCCAAAAGTTGCTTATGAAAGAGCAAACACCAATACATTTAAATAAAAACTAATTTTTATTCAGTATTATTTGTTGCAAAAGCCAATACATACAAAGAAACAACACACTTTTTTAAACAGTATCATACGTTAAACAAAAACAAAATTTACATTGACGATCGCAGTCACCAATGTTTACCAGTACAGCATACGAAAGTGTTGTCTTATAAGAGTTTTTACAAATACAAAAGAGCACCAAGAGTATAGGGCTTGGGCACTCCTGATGTAATGGCTTACACGAAAACAGCTGAGCTGCCAAAAACAATCTTGCCAAAAAGAAAGTTGCTAAATTTATAATAAGAATAAAGTGGGCAAAATATATCTGAACAACATCAAGCTTGTGTGAAACTTTGGTCTATAACTCGGATCCTACTAGACCAATTTTGCCATTTTTCAATACCAAATATTTCAGTGAAACAAAGAATTGTTGGGAAAAATTTCATTGTTCTTTTTTTGAGGCTCTATCATGCCTTCAACAGACGGACGAACATGGCTAGAATGTCTTAGAATCTAATAAAGAGCTCGAGTATATGTATGTACTTATATACTTTTTGGTTTTACGACCAATATTTCGATGTGTTACAAACGGAATGACAAATATAATATACTTGACCAACCATATTTTTGGTGGTAAATGTCTGGTAAAGCATGTTGTTTAAATTTTTTTTTTTTAAATTTGAAAAAAAAAACAAATATCTATGTATATATTGAACAAATAAAAATAAATTCACTCGTAATTCTGACAATATCCGTTATGGTTTTTACAATCAAAAAGTAGGTTTCTTTACGAGCGCAAAATTCAATAAACAAAAATTTAAACAGGTTTATCTTTACGCTTTTTATTACAAACGTTGATTGCCACAAAATCAAGCTCATTGTTCAGGAAATTATTAAACAAAAAAAAAAAAAAAAACAATTTTGTATGGTAAATATGTGAAATATAAAAAAAGCGGATACATGAATAAAATAAATATACAAACATTTGTACAGACATTTATAATTTCTGTTTGAAAAATATGTTCACATTAATTAGAGATTAATCTCTCTCAATCTCTCTCATTCTGACGCCAAAGACAGGCAAATTGTTAACTTGATTTTTAATTATAAATTCATTTAAATGATTAATAATTATTGTTGTGTGTAGTTATTAGCATACAACAATTAATTTTGTATTAATTAATTATTTAAATTATTTAGTGTGTTTTTTCCATAACGCATTTTAATTTCCCAGAAAATTCATTGTTATTTACAAATTCCTATTCATTGTTAGTAATTAATGAGGGGGTGTTACATATTAATTAAAAAACAAAATTTACGACAGTTAATAGGGTAAATTGTTTTATAAAGTTGACCCACAAACCCAGTGATTATGAATTCGTTTAAAAAAAGGTTATAACAATTTATACGAGTACAAATATATGACATTTTAGGGAAATATTTGCATAATTATTACAAATATTTTATAATTATTGTTTGATGTTCAAAGAAGCCACAGATTTGTTGTGACAATAGTTTATTTTACTAAACAAATTGTTTAGGTTTAGGAATATTTTCTATTTAGTAGAGTTTGCATAAGTTTTAGAAAATCATTTTATTAAACAAAGATACGAGTATGATACACAACTAACAGAAGTCTTGCTTTTAAATCGGTCGAATTACTACGTATTCGCCGCTCTATTAATATTCTATATACGATGCTGGTATTAAACAAATTTAGTCAATAATGCTTCTATTGAACAGCTAATTTAATGGCAAAGTCTCATACATACATATTATAAAAATCGTCACATGAAGGTTATTGCTAATGGTGAACTGGATGAAAAAATTTGTTTGAAAATAAAATAAATATTTTAAACTTGGAAATAAAAAATCTTAAGAATTCAAATTTGGCTTTGGTCTACTGAACTATAGATGAATAACCTGGATGCGAGTTGTATTTTATCGAAAAACCTGAAATACGAGTATTATTTAGTATGTTCGGTCAAACCGAACAGAAATGCCCACTATATGGGAGATATTATCTGTTATGGACCGATCATTCAAAAATTTAGTGCCATGACTTCCGCAATATAAATACTTTTAAAAGATTTATGGAAGCTAAAGTGAATTACGGAGAGGGTCTTATATGGGAGCTACGACTAATTATGGGCAGACCATTATAAAATGAGGTGATTTTCGGAAGTGGGCATTATTTATTTATTTATTTAATTTGTCTATGGAAATGAATTCCTTACAGCCAGTTTACAAAATATTATTTAACATATGGCAATAAAATACATGTAACAAATAATTATGAGTTTAAGAAAACAATTATTAATTTTTTTATGACATTAACATTTAACGAAAAATCAATAAATCTGTACAACTGGTTAAACTAATTACACATTCTTCTTAGGGGATCAGCGTCAGAATAATTGGCTCTATAAAATTTCACAAAATTACGGGATAAATGTTGCGGAATGTTGAAAGAGATTTCATTGATTAGAAAACCAGAGCATATATCACCATTAATAACATTCAGGATAAATGATATATTCAGCATAGTTCTACGACTTTTTAATGTAGGAAGCTTAATAAGCGCAAGTCTAGCAGTATATGATGCTAAATTAAATGGGTTGAAATGGAGTCCACGTAGGCAAAATATTAGCAATTGTTTTTGCACAGATTAATTTTTGTATTGCTGTGAGTAATGTCAATCGGGTCCCATGTTATTGAACCGTATTCCAATATCGGTCGAACAAGTGAAGTATATAAAGCTTTTGCAATATATGGATCATTAAATTCTTTTGCCCATCGTTTTATAAAGCCTAGTGTACATCTTGCTTTATTTATTATCGTAGAAATATGTGGAACGAAGCTCAGTTAAGGGTCGAATAAAATGCCTAGGTCTAGAAAATTTTGAACCATTTCCACTTGGTGGTTTCCCAGAAAAAAGTTTTTTGAAATTGGATTGTGGATTGGATTATATGGTAGGATCTTCACAAAAATTGTATATGAGATTTGGCTGCATTTATTTGTGGTGAAATTTGTTTGGATACTTGCGTAATTCAAACATTTATGATCGTTAAAATCCTATTTCGAGAGGACATTTGTATGGGGTACTGGTGAAATAATGGACCGATTTCCACCAGTTCAAATCCCATTCGTAATTGGGCCAAAAAATATCACTTACCAAATTTTATTATCTTTAAAATTGCGACCTGTACTCTGCGCACAAGATGTACATGGACCGCCAGACTGATGGACCGACTGACGGGGCTGAATTTCAGTTTATGGGGGACACCCCTAGAGAAAAAATCTAAATATGCCATCCCCTTCAGAATGTTCCCAGGAGTACGAAAATCATAATGAAAAAGGGGGCTCACGCCCCCTATGGGCGTGGCAGTCGAAAAACGACCCGGCCCATCTACGTAGACAATATGGGTATCAAATGAAAGCTAATGTCTTCACGATTCCAAAAATAGCCATAGTTGCCAGATCGGGCGGTTTTTGCAGCCGATAGCCGATACGGCCATTTTTGTTAAATAGGGGCGGGGGTGAAAAACGACCCATGCCACCTACTTAGGCAATATTGGTATCAAATGAAAGGAAATGTCTTCACGATTCCAAAAATACCCGTAGTTGCCAGATCGTCCAGAATTTGAGGAAGATATGTTAATTTTTATAAAATGGGGGAAGGACTTTTTTTGTTTATTTCTTTTTAGCTCGGCCAGAGGCCGAGCACTCGAGATCCCCGCCGTCTAGAATTAAGACATACTGGAGTTAAAAACCCCTAAGCCCGGCCGTAGGCCGGTCACGCAGAAAAACTTTACTAAGCGAAGCCAGTATAACAAATTTTCATTAATCAATCAGAAGCTTTCAAGAGTTTTCCTCGTTTCTTAATTTTGTACTTATCCTCATTTATGATTTGACTCTTGACACGAGAACATCACTAAATATGGATTGCGTTACTGCCTTTGACATTCACGACTGGGGTCGTGAATTGGACGATACGGCTATTTTTGGAATCGTGAAGACATTAGCTTTCATTTGATACCCATATTGTCTACGTAGGTGCGCCGGGTCGTTTTTCGACTGCCACGCCCATAGGGGGCGTGAGCCCCCTTATTCATTATGATTTTCGCACTCCTGGGGTCATTTAAGGGGGCGTGGCATTTTTTTTTTTTCCCCAGGGGTGTCCCCCATAAACTGAAATTTTGCCACTGACGGACATCGTTAAATCGACTCAGGAAATGATTCTAAATCAACCGGTATACTTTAACGTGGGTGTTGGACCAATATTTGTGGGCGTCACAGACATCATCACAAATCCAATATACCCTTCCCACTATTGTGGTGTAGGCTATAAATACCAAAAAGTTACCAAGGATCTAAAAAACAGGCCTATAGAATTCCAATTTCAAAAAAGTACCTGAAAGATTTCAGCTTTTTATTATGTTATGCAGTATGAATGTTAATATATTTTTCTATGTTTATTTATTAAGCAGATACAAAGGTTGTCATATGGTTCTACGGATACCATTTTTGCCCGTTTTAACCCTCGTTCGGCCTACGTTTTGTGCGTTAAGTAGAAATATTTTTGGAAAATTGTCATTGTAATTATTTGTATGACCTGGAACTGGAGAAAAATATTTCTGGATCATAAATGCGTATTTTAAAAACGTACCAAAAAGATTGTCATTTCTAGTGAATTTAGCTGTAAACATTTAAAGTTGTTTTACTAGGTTTATTTATTAAGATACAAAGGGTTACAGAGGGTTACAATTTTACAGCTTTTGATCATCTAGAATTTTGAATTTCCTCAAAGCACTTGCCCTCCCCCTTTTTAATTAAAGGCAAACAAACTTAAAATTTTTATTCTATTTTTTTTAGATTTTGCCCGTTTTATTCGCCTTAATGGTTGAATTTCCAAAAATCAAAAACACGAATTTCAAGTTTATAGTTTTAGCGGTTTGGGCTGTGCAATGATGAATTAATCAGTCAGTCGGTCACGTTTTTCTTTTATATACTCGTATGGAATGTGTATTATTAAACAAAAAGATGCTTTATAAAACATGCAACTGAAGTGTCTTAAGCGGACAGAATCCCCTGCCATTCTATTGAACAGACAAACGCAATATCTTTATTTAGTCATGCCAAAGTGAAGCCAAAATCTTGCTATTTATTATACTACAACAGTAGATTGAACTGCCGCACAAAGTCGATGGGACTTTCAAGCGAAGATACTGGCGATTTTGAAAGCCACATATTTTGGGGTGGAAAATGTCACTTGGAAAATATGTATTTTTTTACGGCGAAAGTAGACGGCACTAAAAGCCTTAGAGGGTCAAGTCAGAGCTAGTAAATGAGTGTACGCGAGCCCTAGAACGTTAAATAATCACTTCACTGTAAGACTGTTTTGACTACTAGGACACTATGACATCGAAGTTAATGAGATTGCAGACGAACTGTCAATGTACGTCTCGAATTATCATTTGCTGCAATAAACGTATCAGTGAAAATACTATTTATTTATACTCACAGTAACGGCTGAGATGTTACTTCGCACTAACCTGTCAAGGAAGAGCAGAATTGACCGTAGGGTCTTCAGGGTCCTGAATGAAACTGAATACCGTAAGTGATAGGTTATATAGTTACGGGTAATTATAATAATAACTCGAACAAACAGCTGGAAAAATGATGGTGGGTTTTCTGCAGAATATTCGGAGAGAAAGTGGAGCTGGCAACTCCATCTGCCAAAGCCCAGGACTTCAACGACATAGATTTAGGTGGTTGTGCCATCAATTCCATGATGGACTTGAAGATGTTTAGGTCTGTAGGCCAGTGAATTGCGAGGAGTCTTTATGGTAGATAATTATGTCAGATTTTCAGAGAGCAGTTTTTTTTTTTGTAAAAACTATACAAAATAGCTTCAATAAACTTCGACGAAAGCTTTCTATAAAACAGACATCCCAAATCTTTCTATCGAATAGTAAACCAGAATATCTAACCTAAGTTGAGGAGCCGAAGTCAGGCGAATACGTTGCAGAAATAAGTCGGTAGAAGACGATGTTGCAATGTTGAACAATAGCAAGAAATTAAAGAATTAAAAAGGATATATGCTACATACAAGTATTTCCTTTACAAAAATTGTGTAGAAAAATATTAATTTTATTTAATTTCTCATCCACTTAAAATTTCTCAAGATAAGAAATTCTTTTCCGGCAAAATAAAAGCAACTTGCAAAATATTTGTAATATTTTTTATACGCACAAAGAAAGAATTCTTCTCTAATGACGTGGTTTCACTTTGTTTTCGTGGTGACAGTTTCATCTGGTTTCTTTTTTTTTTTTCTTTTCGGTTTTTGTAAATATTGCTGTTTTTCTGCAGCCCATCAGAAATGATTTTTATTAATACGTCTTGGCATGAAATGTAAGCACCCATTTATAAAATGTATTTAATCAATAGCGGAAGATGTGCCAGCCAAAGAACAACAGAAAATTAAATGTATCCCAAAGATTTCAATACTATTTTTTTTCCACTGTCCTTTTTTTCTGTTTGGTAAACTACAGCTGAATACAATTTACAATACAAAAGACTGCAAACAATTCGCAGAAAATCCAAAGGAAAAGATACTAAAAGTTAAGAGAAAAAAATTAACAGATAACAAAGTAATCAACAATCAAAATGATGAGTCTGTCTTCACATACAGTCAGAGGCAAATTGACAAAAAAGAATCCAATATTATAAGGCTAGGTAGACTTTGAGAAGCTTTATTCTATTTGCGTGCAATTACAATATTCGATTTCCACATTAAACACACATAAATGTATGTAAATAATTGATTTGTGTAACTATAGGTCTACAATTCCATTACAAATCATATGTAAATCTATAGAGACTCATGCTCTATTCATGAGTATCCGTGTTCGTTTTTGGGACTGTTTGAGGTTCCTCACCATCGGCGGTTCCTCCATCGGGAGTCTTAAAGTCGTCCTATTGGGGTCTTGCTTTTACTCAACCTATACTTTTTTTATATAATTAAATTTCTCAGTACCTGATGGACAGACATACAAGTAAATATTTCTCATCATATGCAGGTTTTGTGCTTTTTAATTTATAAAGCAAACCGATTTTTTTTGTTGGTTACTCAAATACTAGGTTAAACCCCCTATACCCTCTCTTTCTCTATAGAGGTCTAGAATATATAAAGAACAAACTTTTATTAAGAACTTTGAGTTGCCAAACAAAAAAAAATCGAACTACAAACCTTGTCGTCTGCATAATATTTCAACGGCTCATTCTATAAGAGGACAAAACGATAAAAAAAACTAAAATTAAGGTAACACAGGAGACCATACGACAATATCATCAACTATTATAAAAACGAGAAAAAAAAACAGAAACAAAAAAACTTTTGAGCCTTTTTAATGTGAATCCATCAATCTTAGTCCGTGTTCGCCTGTCAAACACGCCGACCATCATGAACATTAAGAGAACCATAAAAGGATTGTTATTGAAACACAACAACAGAAAGCAAGACTTTGGTGTAAGTTTTTTGTTGCTGTTTTATGTTGTTTGTTATTGTTAAATCTTCAATAAGAGTGTGAGTGTTAAAACTTTTGCATAACTTTGTGTTATTGGCCCACAACAACAAAAACCAAACCAACCAACAAACAAAAATAAATAATAAGAGAAAGAATGGATTTTGATTGCAAAGAAAAAGTGGCAGTAGTAAATGAATAAGAATTTTTGAAGAAATCATTATGAATTCATAGGGGCACAGTGGTGCAACAAGGTTTATAACATAAAAGGCTAAAACTGATGATGTAATTATTCATACTTGTCATTTGTTTAGTCTTTATTTCACCCTTTAAGAACGTTTATGTTCGTGTGTTGTTTTTCACACATACGTGGTGATGTCTATGTATTTATCAACATAATAACTAGGCTTACGTAAGACTCGTTTATAAAAAAACTATAACTATCAAAACTACTTTTTTCTAGTGCAAATTAATAGAACTTATATATGTGTGGAAAACCACACACATGTGTAAGCTTCGCAAATATCTAGTTATGAAATATTATTTTGCTAGAAATTTTATGATTTGTGTAGTTTTCCACACAAGTGCAAGATGAAAGTTAGATAACTTAAATTTATATTACCTTGAATATACAACTCATTCCATAGTATGTCTCCAGCTATCTTGTGTACAATTTGGATAAAATGAATATACTCATTCCATACTATATTTTGATCAAGTAGTCACTCGTATTCAGCCAACCTATTATACACACGTCCTTACATGATATTCGTACGCATATGAAGTAATATAAATCTCACAAAAATAGAAGTTAATGAAAAACAATATTACAGTTATGTTGCAATCAAAAGCTTCTATGTTTGAGAAAAAAATAAGCAGCCTCGAAACTTTGGTGTCGAAAATATCCGATCAAAATAAGGCGATAACGTACGTGACAAAAACGGAATTGGTTTTAAGGCATATTGACGTACATGCGAAAGTCTGCGAATCATGAGAGTTTTTGATAATGTTTAGTCAGGGTCGAGTTTATTAAATTTAATTTTCATTAAATTATTATTTTTACTGAAGGTAGGAATTGTTTTTACAACATGAAATCTTATTAAAATTTTATTGATAATTTTTCGTGGCTAAGCTGGGGATCGAACCTGGGTTGAATTTACATGTTTCAAGAATCACCACATTTTTTCATCAGAATTCTTTGAGTTCTAAACTCTGCGTCACTGCGGTGCCTGCTAGCCAATAGTCAAACATCAATCTTTTTTTTTTCTTTTCTTTAAAAATTCCTAAAATAAGCTAAATAATGTACCTTTTTATATAAAAGAAAAACACAATAACGTACGTGACATAACGTACGTGACAATTTTTCTCGTATATAAATAATGAAATGTATTTTGTAGATAATTTTAGACATAAACTTAGGGAAAGAAAATAAAAGTGTTTACTAATTCAAAAAACGGTGTGATTATAAAAATAATATCAAATTCATAAAATGTTTATTAATATTAATTCAGCCTCTTGTTTTTGGTGCTCTTTTAGTTTTGCTTCGTCTCTTTTTAACTCATCCCGCCACAATTTCATGGTTTTACGACTATTTAAAATTATCTAAATAGAAAATTTGCATTTAACATTGATTTTGATGCATTTAATTTAAATTATCGTACTTACAATAACGTATGCGACAAACTTTAAAAGGTACTAACTTTTTTTTTTTATTTCAGTTGCAAAGGAAATTTTAGTTAATATCTGGTCATACATTTTGTAATAAACGACTAGTATCGTTAGAAATTTCCATGCCAATATAGAAATTCTGTACAGTTTTCCCAATTGATTTAGATTTTGAAATCTATTAAATGTAGATTAATCACTAACATTAGTTATGTTTTTAGTGTATTATGCCGATGTGGTTTTTATTATATTATACATTGCAAGGTCTAGTTCGGATTTAATTTTATTGTTATCTTGTCATGAAGGAAAGATACTACTAAAGACATCTGTGTAGACCATTTTCTCCTAGACCTGTTCCTAAGTGGTTGACTGCGGTCGACATTCTGTTCCTGAAGGAAGAACTTCTAGTAATTAGATGTCATGTAATCGGAAAAGGCATAAGTAGCTTTTGACAAATACTAATTGTTAATCGAATAGAGTAGAGCCTATCACCATATTAAAAGGCAATCGTTATAAAATATAGTGCCGGTATTTCTATGTATTTGAGGCTTACTTTGGTTGAATTTTATATCGAATTTAATCTCAATAACGATATAAAATAAAATATTTGTATATTTTATAGGTATTCCAGTTATTCTCGGAAGTGGATCTTATATGGGAGCTTTGGTCATTTGTGGATTAACCTTCACAACTCCAAGACTGTAGTTTTTGCATACACATAATTGATTTTTATATTCTGAGCAGATCAATATACTTTAAGGTGGATGTTGGATCATTATTTCTGGGCGTTACAAACATCAGCACAAATCCAATATACCCTTCCCACTATGGTGGTGTAGGCTATAAAAACTACGCAATCTGTATTAATACACCCAATACTACGAGGACACTCAGATAAAAATTAACAAATGTAGGAATCTACTTAATAATGGTGATAATGGAGAATATAAAATGTATGTGATTATTACACCTGGAACATAAACTAAAACTTATTTCTAACTTAAACTTAAATTCAACCACTATTAATGTCCACTCATGCCACTGTATCTTCATCTTGCATACTTTAAAGTGAAAAACGAAGAAACAATTTAACAAACTCCAACACAAAACAAAAGCATGCAGAAAGATTGCTAAGCAACTTAAAGGACACAAACGTCAGAAAAGCGTGACGATAAGTCGTAAAGTTTCATCAATATTTCAAAAACCATTCAATAGCGACAATAACAGCAAAAACAACACCCAGGGATAAAAGTATAAAACTTCAGGAAGACAAAAAAAAAAGCGCACTAAAAAGCAAGAACATAAAATTGAAGCATATCGAGACATTTTAGCAGGAATACAAATTTCTAAAGAAAAATGTATGTGTGAGTTTTTTTTTATTAAATTCTGAAAAAAAGATGAGGAAAAGTATCCTCATTAAAGATTTGATATAATTTTAATAAAAGTATAAAAAGACAATGGTGCGTTTTTACCCCTTGTTGTTGCAGAAAATAATTATTAAAAAAAACATGGTTAAAAGAAAGATAAAAGTTTCAAGTTAAAAATTATTGGCTGAGCCTTTAGATTTATAAAAGGCAACATTAAGAATTAATGAAACTACCTTTAAAATTAAATATTTATTATTTTATAATATAATGAGGGGTATTTAAAGGTGACTGTTTAAATTTAGAAATATTCAACAAATAAAATTTTTTGGTTTTGCTTTTTAGACTCTTTTCTAATTACTATAATTTATTATGTATCTGTGTATTCTTGCAAGAATGATATAGCCCAACATAATGATTTTCTTCGAAACCATTAGTACTTAACATAGCCACTTTATGTTAGTTTTAAAAGCCATTTTAGCTTAAGGTTTCATTTGGAAAATATCTTTTATTATACCCACCTCCAAAATGATGAGAGGTATATTAAGTTTTTCGTAACGTTTGTAGCACATCGAGATATTTTAAGATGCTATGTCTGACTTTATGTCCGTCTGTTGAACGCACGACAGACTTTCGAAAAAAGACTTAAAACAAAGAAATTTGTATTGAACATTATTCGTTTCACCGAAATACTTGATATTGAAAATGGGTAAAATCGGCCCAGTAGGATTCGAGTTATAGACCAAAATTTTAGACAACCTCGATATTTATCAGATATTTTTTGCTATTATCTTCAAATATAATTTGTATATAATTTGTATGTTGAAAATTTTAAAAATCGGTCCACGATTTCTTATAGCTCACATACAAATATTTTCGCGGAATATGGTTTTAAGGTACATAAATGTCTATTGACAAGAGTATCCATAAAAAAAATAAGCAAACATAAAGTTCATGTGAAGAAAAAATTAACAACGATATAAAGTACACTTTCGAAAATAACCTAAAAGCTCATAAATCTCCTATTAACATTACTAACGAGTTTAAATTCAACACTTGCAATTTGTATGTAAATAATCGGCCCAAATAACATGATGATTGGTCTGTATTAGACCATAGTCCACATATAAAATCCACGTACGAAAATCACTTAAATACGTAAAAACTTATTATTAACATTACTACCAAGTTGAAATTCGACACTAACAATCCAAATCTGTATGTTAATCATCGTACCGAATTTTAGGTTGACATATTTGACCATAGCCCCCATATAAAGTCCACATCTAAAAATGTCATAATGCTCATATGCATGTTAATCGTCGTACCGCATTTTCTAGTGGTCGGCCAATAATTGGTCATAGCTTCGATATGGGGAAAACATTTTACTATCGTATTTTGCTAATGTCAGTCCATAATGACTATAGGTCCATATTTCACCATATCGCCCATATAAAGTCCACTTCCGAAAATGACCTAAGTCTCTAGTAAATATCTTTATCGAATTGAAAGTCATAGTGGCGAACTTTATAATGATCAGTTCATTATTGGTTATAGCTCCCATATAGAGACGACTTCCAAAAAACCAATAACCTAATATCGACATCGAACTGAAATTTTACACAGATCAGTTATAAGTATGCAAACATTTTATTGTTATATGATTTTGTAAAAGTCAGTCCATAATTGGCGTTCCGTAAAGAACGCTAAATATATTGTTATTGAGAAATTAAGTTCGCCATAAGACTCAAATGCAGTGAAATATTTTATGTCGATTGTACCCATATGCAGCATCCGAAAAATAAAATAACTCGTAAAAACATCGTTATCGGTACAAAATCTCAGACAAGTTTGTTGTGGTTATATAAAATTCAGCACAACCGAATATAAAATATTACTTGGTTTTGTTATGAGTTCGAAAAACTTTGGCGACACTTTTTTCTATGTAAAATTACCTTAAAGTTTTATTCCACAAAATACTTTAAGCAATTTTCACATTAATCAAATTATCTCGATTTTACTACTTTTTGTTTTGTAAAATTTTTGTGTTATTAACTAAACTACAATACAGTACGAACTCGGTAATCGCAACTAATAGAAATCTAGGTAGTTGCACTTATTGAGGTTGTTGCACCCAGCGAGGAAAAATATATAACAAGAAATATGACAAATGAAAGTAGTTTTATGATATAGAAAGCTTATTTTTTTTATTAAAAATTTTATTTTTTAAACATATTGGGTATTGTTGTCTGCACTTTCTTCTTATTAAGGGTTTTTATTATAGCCCTTTCACGAAGCTCCTTCAGAAATATAATTTCTTTTATTGGAATATCGTTTTCTTCAGCCCACTGAATGCATGTGTTAAAAGATTGCATAGCAACTGATCCTTTTATTTTAGGAGGTGGAATAACATCCGCTTCGCTATCATCAGAATTTTCAATTTCTACGGCTTCTTTATCCACTCCTTGATAAGCAACACTTTTGTCCATCCATCCATTTAGCTCTTCATTTGTGAACGAATCATTTGGTGCAAGTTCTTGGAGCATTGATGCAAGGATTGCGCGTTCATTTTCAATTTCTGTTTTTAGAATGCTGAGAGGAATATCGTCCTCTTCACTCCACTCAACATTTGGTTTCATTAACATATTCCAGCACTTGCGAATGGAGCTTGCTGACACTTTTTCCCATGAACTTGCAAGAATGTGTTAAGTTGAATTCCTTTATTATTTCTTCCAGATGAGTGGTTTTATTCCCTATTAAATGCGCCAAAAGACTTTTTTTGTAATAGACTTTTGTTAAGTTAATAACGTTTTGGTCCATTGGTTGGAGAATCGCGGTACAGTTGGGTGCAATACACATAACGGTTATCATTCCATCATCATATTCCATCTCATTGTCTTTAGGATGACACGAGGCGTTATCCAAGACCAAAACGACAAAAAAAGAACTGAGGCAAAACATATTTAGATGTAAAGTTGCAGTTATTGAGGTCAATATTTTTGAGTAGTTAAACTTATAAAAGTTACAATGCTATGTTTTATAGTGTTGCAAGAATCGAGGAGTTGCGTGTATCGAGGGTTGCGGTTACCGAGTTTATACTGTATTTAATTTTAAAATCTAATTATATGTTCAGCAGTAATTTGCTGCTTAAAATGTCTGCAATAGTTTTTAGACAAACAACAAAAAGAAAAGTAGAGACGTAGAGCATGGTTTGGTTTGGAACGTAGTCTTGATTTTGTTCACACGTATGGTGAACTTTATGTTTAGGTTTAACTAGAATTCTAACAATAAAAAGGAGGTACGAGTATTGTTATAAGAAAAACAATAAAATTGTCGGTAGTAAATGAAATTTACACTGTAGAAACCAGAAGGGATTAAACACTACCGTCTTATACTCAGACTACCGTCTTATACTCAGACAACCATCTTCTCAGACTTATAATCATCTTATACTACTTTCATATAAGTTTCAAACTTCTATTAAATGAAAGACCCCGGTTTAGCCAGTGTTAACTAAAAAATATTTAAAACACCACAACGTCTAACCCTTAATAAAAACTTAGACCTACTAAGTACAATTATAAAGCAGAGTTTTCAAAAAAAAAATAGAAAAAAACAGTTTGCTACAACATACAAGAACAGCCTAAAGTAAGTAGTAAATAAAACAACAGGAGATCGCACGGGTGTTTTAGGGCGACGAGTGTGTGTTATTAAAACGTAACCATTATTATTTAACGAAGGCAAGCAGCAAAAAAGGGCTCCTTAATTGTTGCACAAACTAAGAATATTACATAGTAAAGCTGCAACTAACTACTGGCACTATTTCTTTCAGATCTGCCCCATTCCTTTACCGCTAACTATAACTAACAAACATGAGTTGTTGCTAGACAAAACAACACCAACAAAATTTTTTGCTTTGGCCCATTGCAACATCCACACGTTTTCATGGCAGCAACAGAACAACAATATAGCTGTGTAAATGCTGATGTGATAATAAGTCTGCACAACTTAAACTAGCGAAAATTAAAAAAATCTTTGGCTTACAAATGAAAAAAATGCAGTGTAAATTGTGTGAGAAAAATATATTGTTGGTGTAAATTTTTATTTATTTTTTTTTTTTTTGTTATGCTCGTATTTTTGTGGCAGGAAAAATATAAAAAGAATTTTTACACTAATGAAAAACCACTTTAAATACCATTTTATAATTATATATGTATATGTAGTATGTATGTAAGTAAAGAAAAAAATGTTAAAGTTGAATTGTCCATAGAGTAGTTTTCCTTATTTGTTTGCTTTTCGTCAGAGTTCGCAACAAAATGCTGTTGTATTTTTTGTTTAAAAAATTTTTTCTTAATGGCCAGTTGTGTCCATGTGTTAAAAGCGTTAAAAAGTTCAAATTGTAAGCGCTGTAGTATGTAGACTCTGTGATCTTTGTTAAGTTATTTTATTATTATTTTTTTTTTTTTTTTTTGTTTTGAGCAACAATTTTATTTAGCTGAATTAATTTTATTGTGTGCTTGTTGAAAGGGTGTTTGTGGGTTTTGTTGTTAACAAAGGTTTCATAGAATTGTTAACCAAGTGGTTAAAAAGAGATGATTGTAATTATTTAACAAGAAATTTTAATTAGAAATATTATGAAACAAGATAATTTTGTGGTAAAAACTCAAATGTTGTTTTATAAAAGAAAATGTTTTGCAAAAAGTAAACGTTTAATATTTAGAGAAGCATCTATGGGAAAAGAATTTTGGCAATGTTTATTAATTCATGGGAACAATTTTGTGTTTCCAGATATTTTTCTAATTCTAAAATTACCCCTTTTTCTTCTTTTTACAAAGGCCAGCTATGAATTGTAAAATAACTAAAATTTTTATTTACCACTGAAAAGTAGTTATAATTACCTTTACATTGATATATAAAATGTCTACCTATTATTTTCCTTACTAAAATAATTGCAAACACAATGTCACAACTTCAAAGTCAATATCCCACTGATTGTGGACAGTGGGATTAAACAATGTATGAAAACTAAATTTTTTTGGTAGTAAATTGTAGGAACATTTTTTTCACGGATTAAAATACTTTTGTATTGTATTTAAATAATTATTTAATTTATTTGTTTAATTAAAAATCGCACAGACAATGTGATGTAATGAGATCATTTGTGCTACTGTGAGGTCTATTTGGCATGTATTTGAACTAGACTTGAGGGATTCTTTCTTAGCTTTCGTCGTGACCAAATTAGGCCATTTCTTCTTAACAAAAATTATTTTTCGGAGAAACATTTTTTTACTAATGGTGTTTTCTTTTCTGAAATAAAATGTTACACCTTTAGTATGTACATTTTTATAATGTTTACCCCACATTTTAAAGATGTGGCATTTTTAATGGTCAGAATAGAACATAAAATTACAACAGTGTAACATTTTTTTTCATGTACAGCTGTTTTTGTTTTTTTGCTAAAAAAGAAGAAGCAGATAGCTCCCTGGTAAGATCGCTTGAAATAACACAATGAATATTTATCAAAATGACCTATGGCACTTTCCCGACTAATACGAAAATTCTTCTCAAATATAAAAATTATATATGTATATAAACATACATTACATATATAAGAAGTAGGAGATATTGTCCTATGAAATTTGACATACATCAACTTCAGAGTATTCATTAATTACGTTCTTTACCAAGCCTTTCACTCACGGTTGTGGATTTCTTAACATAATCATATAAAATATTTTATCATCATCTGATGATGAAGATGAATCCAACAAGTCATCCAAAATTTTTTAGCACATAAAAAATATTTTCCATTTTGTATATTTTTTTTTTTGTTTCTTAACACAAATACACATTCATAAACAAAACAAATGTCAGCTGCATCAATGACAACTTAGCCCTTTTCGGGCTAGATTTAGCCGGATTTTAGTCACTCAAAACGCGAAAAAAAAAGAAAATTGGATGTGGTTTTATATGGATTTTTTTCCATTTAGCCCTTTTTTCAAAAATGTTTACGCGTTTTGAGTCTCAAAAGTTGGCATCACTGGTCAGTTGTTTTATCGTGCGATTCTCCCCCTCTAAAAATACAGAGTGTGAAAGGTGCACCATTTTTTAAATTTATAGTGTGACATTTATAAAAAAGAACACACTACACTTTAGCAGTGTTGACATTTTTTCAGAAAAGAACACAAAAAAATTAAAAAAGATGCGAAATGGGAAAAACGTGTAACATTTTTGCCAGAAAAGAAAACGCCATAAGAGTTTATTGCAGCCCGATTCACCCATTTTGAACGATTTTTCTGAAAAATCAAAGCTGCCATATGTAAACAAAATCTATTAGTTTTACAAGTGCGGCCATTGATTTATTTTGCTTTGGGTTTTAAGTGTCAAAATACAAATATTAAATTATTGTGTTTTCAAAATCACAGATATAAATTCAAAATGAATTAAAAAAGAAAGTTGCCATGGAAATACATAAGGCATTGTTATTTGTTTAAAAAATGCAACCTATTGGTAACTCAATTAATTTTTGTCCAGAAAAAATATAAAATTAAACCAATTCAAGTTCTTAAAAAATATTTTCTATCTCTCAAAAAGAGAGACGTCAAACTTCATATAAAAAAAAAAAAAAAAATGTTCGAACAAAATTTTTGTTAAGAACGAATGGGTGAATCCAGCTTGATTGATTTAAAAGTTAAAAGAAACTGCGTGCTTTCGGAACTAACGCCAGAAAAATGGGTTAGCTATAGTGCTGGCAAATTCTACTACTTTCCATTACTCAATAATATTCAGAACTTTTCATTTGGGTACTCAATACTACTCGATACTTTTAACGGATTTTTTGAAATTGTAACGCATAGTTTTTATCTGCAAATTGAAGTAGTTTCTTCAAAAAATAAAAATAGATCTTCAACTATTATAGGTTTTGTATGTCTTTTACTATTAAATCAAAAATAAATGTAAAGCTAACATTTAATTCAACGTTAAGAACAACTTAAGAAATAATAGACAGCTTTATTTCGGCGGTTGGTTTAATTTTGTAACTTACACATTGTTGTCTTTTTATACAGTGATGTATTTTTATGCACTATTTTACCCACTCAACTTGCTTAGAAATGCAACTCAGAAAGTATCGAGTAACTACTTTTAAGTATTGAGTATCCAAAAAAAAGGGCAAATACTCGGTACCCATTACTCAATACTTTGCCAGCACTAGTTAACTATACAATGATTACATACGAGCTATCACAATGGGGAGGAGGAGACAGTCTCTCACTTACTCCGCCAATGTCTACCTATCGTAATTATCTAACGAAGGGGTTATTTAACGTCAAAGGTCTATTACAACAACCCCACGACATGTTGAGCATTAAAAGAGGAAACAAAAAGCTGCATCAACGAAATTCAGCAACATTTAAATACAATTATAATGAAATATTTCAATAAAATAATATTATGGGTGTCATTTGTCCTGTAAGTACCTTATGATGTAATCAAAAAAAATACTTAATTTATATCTTAGATCAATTTTGGCACACCTTTTATAATATGATAACTTCGTAACATAACATTGACAAACAAGAATGTTGAGGAAAACCCTAGTGTCAGCTTCTTTAATCTAACCTAACATATCATCTAAGAAAAAGTTATTTAAACTCTATGAAAATATTAATGTTTATTTACTGCCTTAAAATTTACAAAATAAACTTTCAGTCTAAAACTAACTTCGGCCTTTATTCTATTTATTTATTTATTTTTCCAACATTGCAGTAACAAATGTTGTTTGTAAATTTTACATATTTAGACTAGATTGAAATTGTCTTTGTAACCTTTTATCACAAAATCTACTTCAAAGAAATTTGTTTGCTTTAGGTAATTTGTTTTGCTGAAAATAATAAATTTAATATTTAGGTAGAGTAAGTTTAGTATGTATATGTGATTTAGTATGAAGTTGTTAGAAATTGCCTTTAATATTTACGGTGTAATTTGACAGGATTGTATTAAGCAGGCACAAAGTTTGTATGTAAAAGGGAAGATTTGAAGTGGAAAGATGCAAATATAGGAAAGGAGTGAATTTTGCAAAATTTTCAAAACTAATTTAAGAAAAAAAACCGTGTAAAAAAGACATTGTTGGTATGCAAAGTAGGTGATTGGGTTCTTATCTCTAAAACCTATTGAAATTAGTGAAAAACAAAGATTTTTTATAAACAACTATTTAGATTTATAATATTAAATCACATACATATACTCGTACATACTTACCATGTGTTTTTACACACGCATATTTATTAAAGAAACAAGGATATGCACTCTAAGCTTAAAAGTAATGTAAACAAGTAAGAAAGTATAGTCGGTCAAGCCCGACCATATAATACCCTACACCCAGTATGTATATGTATAAAACCGTTTTTCAGAAATGGGAGTTTCGACTAATTATGGACCGATCATTATAAAATTAGGTGTCATTATTTCTGTATATAAGAGACTTATTTGTGTCAAATTTTATTTGAATACCAACATTTTTAAGAAATTTATGATCGTTAAAGTGAATTTCAAAAGTGGACCTTATATGGGAGCTACGACTAATTATGGACCGATCATAATAAAATTTTTTTTTTTTTTTTTTTTTTTTTTTTGCATTTAATTATTTATTGAATCTTCATATTTGAAATGACAATAAGTATTCAAATCTTAATACTAGAAAGAAAATAATAAGCCCAGCCAGTGCTAGACAAAAATTTGTATGATACTAAAAAATTTCACATCAACTGATCCAGTCATCTATTTTGCGCTTGAGTTAAAGCAAGGGTATCCCTCCTTCTCAACCGATTGTGGCCACTAAAGTTAAGGATGTCTCGTGCAAGTGGGTTTGGATGGTGTTCAAGTTTGCTGACGTACTTTGACGCATATTTTGTAAATTCGACTTTTACTAATGGCACGCCTAGATCTTTGTGGATTCGAGAATTTTTAACGTACCATGGAGCTGCAGTAATTATACGTAGAATTTTGTTTTAAACACTTTGAATTTTTTCAATGTTGGATGCTGAGGCAGTACCCCATAATTGAATTCCATAACACCAGATTGGCTTTAGAATTGCATTGTACAGCAAAAGTTTGCAATCCAATTTCAATGTAGAGTTTCTGCCGATTAACCAATTAAGTTGCACTGCTTTTAATCTCATCTGAGTAAGTTTTGCGTCGATATGAGACTTCCAAGTTAAACGACGATCGAGGTGGATTCCGAGGTATTTGACTTCATTGTGTTGCGGGATAATTTGATTATTTATTCTGATGAACGAGCAGGTATCTTTTCGCAATGTGAAAGTGATATGAATACATTTCTGTTCGTTAACCCTGATTTTCCAAAGCTCTAGCCAATTCTCTAGCTTATAAACATAATTCTGCAAATTCTGTGATGCAACTTGGTGGTCCTTATGGACGCTGATAAAGGCTGTATCGTCTGCAAAAGTTGACGTGTGGATTTTGGGGTCTGACGGCATGTCGGAGGCATAAATCAAATATAAAGTAGGGCCCAGTATGCTACCCTGTGGCACACCTGATTCAATTGGCTGAGCGGTACTTAAAAAATTGCCTTCTTTGATTTTAAATTTGCGACCGTATAAATAACTTTCCATGAGTTTATGGGTGTTAGCAGGCAGAGTTAATTTAATTTTGTGCATTAAACCGTCATGCCAAACTTTGTCGAACGCTTGGGACACATCAATGAAAAGGGCGGAGCAGTATTTTTTGTCTTCAAACGACCCTCTTATCACATTTACCAATCTGTGTGTTTGTTCGATGGTACTGTGTTTAGCTCTGAACCCGAATTGGTGATTTGGGACACATTGAGTGTCGTTCAGAATTGGAGTCAACTTAGTCATTAACAATTTTTCGAACAGTTTAGAAGTTGTCGGCAGTAGGCTAATTGGCCTATATGACTCCACTTTGGTGTGGTCCTTCCCTGACTTAGGAATCATAGTGATCATAGACACCTTCCAGTCTGCAGGATAGTATTCTAGGCGTAAAATTGCGTTGAAGATAAAGAGGATAATTCTTCTTGCTACACGAGGTAACTTCACAAGCATTTTATTGCTGATTTTATCCATACCTGGAGCCTTTCTAAGGTTCAGAGCACCAATAGCGTTTTGGACATCACGAAAGTTTAGTCTTAGAGGTACAGGAGGTCTTATAACAAGTGGTGGCAAATCAGATTCGTTATTGTTTGAGTTGTTTATAGTAAACACATTTCTCAAATGGTTAACAAATAATGTCCCTTTCTCGGAATCATTTCTAGCCCAGTCACCAGTCGGATTTCGCAAAGGAGGTTTTCCTCTCACTGGTCTTTTTAAACCTCTTGCCGCCCTCCATAACGAGTAGTCAGATTGTGGGGTACTATCAAGACCTTCCAAGTAAGATCTAAGTGAGGCCGTTCTTTGGGTTTCTAAGAAATGTCTTAGTATATCTCTGCATACCCGTAGCCTAGCTTTCAGTTCAGGAGACCTGTGAATTTGCCACTCTCTTCTCATTCTTCTTTTTTCTGATAGGAGATGTTCGAGTTCAGAGTAATAAGTTCTGTTTGTCCTATTTCTACATTCAACGTGATAAGTGGAAGCGTGATGCACAGCTCGTCGAAGGTCCTCGGTAAAGTTGCCAATCGACTCATCAATATCGTCGGTAGTTCTCAACACAACATTTTCCGTGCAATGAGAACTTAAATACTTTTTGTATTTTATCCAACTTACTCGGGTCTTAGTCATGTTCATAAATGGAGAACCACACACTTGAGGGAAATGCATTGAAATGATAGTAGGAGAGTGATCTGAGGACAAGTCCAGTGAGGGATCCACTTGCATCCATTCTACAGGGATATTTTTCACTACCCCAAAGTCAATAACATCGGGAATCTTCCGTCGGTCCGTCGGCCAATAGGTGGGATGTCCACTTGAGAGTACATCTAAGCCCATTTTAGCAATGGTGTTGAAGAGTACGCGACCCTTTGGGGTTACCAGACGTGAACCCCAAAATGTGTGTTTGGCGTTAAAGTCACCAGCAACTAAAAATCTAGCTCCAAGGGATTTAAAGAAGTTATGGTATTGGTGTTCTTTTATTGAAAATTGAGGCGGAGAATAAATCGATGATAAAACAAATTTGTATTGACAGAATTCAATGCAAATGTTTGTTGCTTGGAGGTAATCCTCGCTTATGTTATTCATTAGATAATGCTTTATTCTGTTCTTTATAAAAATTGCCGAACCTCCACAAGCTCTTCCGCGGGGGTCTTTAGTATCGTAGAACTCGTAGCCATTAATTTTGAAGTACCCTGTCTACGTCAAGTGAGTTTCAGCAATCATCACAACATCAATCTGCTTATCCATCAGGAAGTATTCCAGTTCATTTTTATGTTGGCGGAGGCCGTTCGCGTTCCAGAAACAAATTTTTAAATAAATCATTTCTTTAAAATGGCTTGCAAGATAGTGGATTGCATTTTCAGCATTTCCTGCATCATGGATGTCATGGTGGTCGTAAAAGTGTTCATAGTTTGGACAAGTGTCTGCAATGTTGTTTCTAGATTGTTGATATGCGGCTCAGAATATTGGGGTTTAGGTTCCTGCTCCAGACCTGGCATATTAGATTTAACGACGTTTGCGTAAGAAACTTGTTTAGAACTAGGCGCGTTTACATGACTAGTGGACCGTAATAATTGAGGGAAATTGTCACTCGATGCTAAATTTGGCAATACTGAAGTCTTGTTGGTTCTTATGCCTTTCAAATGAGTGTAAATTGGACAACCTCTATAATTTGCGGTATGATTACCTCCGCAGTTACTGCATTTTTTGATTTTTGAATCAGGTTTGGTCAAGTGTTATACCTCTATCAATGAAGAAGACAATAAAGAGTAAAACAAAAAAAAATTATTTGATTTGCACTATTATTTAAAAAGTTATGCATTGTAAACGATGGTAAGTACTAACATGTACTCAATAAAACTCCCCACTGTAGCTCCCCACACGCAACACAGACTGTCGGCAATTTACAATACGCCTTGGTGTGACCAAATTCTTGACAGTTGAGACACTGGACGGGTCCCTGACGCTTATGTGGTTCTTCCACGGGGATTCTACGATGCAGAAGGTACATCAGATTGTAGATGGGATGGGACTCGTTTTTCTTTAAGACAACATCTCGAGGTTCTAATTCTACCCTGAACATGGGCTGAGGGATCTTTTCACGGTTTCTAATATTCACTACGCTCTTGATTTTGAACCCTTTGTCCATTAAACCGGTCTTTATCTCCGCAGGATCAACACATGGGTCTATACCCTTTAGAACGACTTGGAGTCCTTTTGCGCTTTTAAGCTGGTAGGTATAGAAATCCCTAGTCTCCCTTTCCAGCTGGTTGGACAATTTT
Organism: Bellardia pandia; assembly: GCA_916048285.2. Classification (NCBI taxonomy): domain Eukaryota; kingdom Metazoa; phylum Arthropoda; class Insecta; order Diptera; family Calliphoridae; genus Bellardia; species Bellardia pandia. The sequence goes on along the minus strand of OU696531.1, from coordinate 89,925,315 downwards.
CGAAAATCATCTTCCCTATTCACTTGTATCTTTGTCTCGCAGATATTTCCATGTTTCATTGAGGTTACACTAAACATGTTTTCACCTATTACAGCAACAATTCCTTGTACCAATTTACTGGAAGTCGGCTCTCTCAGATAAATTGGTGGGGGCTTAAACGTCTTCTTCGGAAGTTCTGGCTCATCCGTCTGGAGGAGAGAAAACCTATTTTGATCATTACTCACGGTCTTAGGAGCTTTTGCATTTGATGACACTTGAGCAGACTTCGGGCTCCTCTGTCGCTTGAGAACGGTGATGTACTTATCCATACCTACTTGTTTTTTGGGTTTCACTGCACTATTTGATGAAGATGATGTTTTTTCATCTCTTGAAATCACTATATTGGGCGAACAGGAACGACGCCGTTCTACGGCTCTTGTAGAGAGAAAATTTTCCAGAGATTTTTTTATGGTTTCTTCCTCAGAGACCCATTTAGTTTTTCTAGACGAGCTAAGCTCTTTCTCAGAATTACATCTGAGAGGAACACTCATACAGTTTTTATACGATTTTTAATGTTTTTTTTTTTTTTATATATATTTTAACCTATTACGATTTTTTTTCACTTTTTTGTTTAATTTCAACTTTTTAAACTTTTTCACCTATTACGATTTTTTCACCGAAAATTCAGCCGCACTAAAAGTAACACGTCCGAACAGTTCGATGAGACGAGACTGAAATTTAAAATTAAAATTTAACCGTATTATTTACATACATATGAAATATATTTGGGTTCAATATCATTTGCATACCAACATTTTTGAGAGAGTTATGCTTTTTAAGGTGATTTTCGGAAGTGGGCCTTATATGAAAGCTACGAGTAATTATGGGCCGATCTGCACAAAATTTGTAGATGTGATTTGGCTTCATCTACCACTCATTTGTGATGGAATTTCTTTGGATACTTGCATAATTGAAACATTTATGATTGGTTAACCCCAATTTCGGGAGGACATTTGTATGGGGGCCAGGTGAAATAATCGACCGATTTCCACCACTTTCAACTCCATCCGTCCTTGGGCCGAAGAAATATTATGTGCCAAATTTTGTAGAAATATCTTCCAAATTGCGACCTGTGCTCTGCGCACAAGCTTTACATGGACAGCCAGCCAGACGGACGGACGGACATCGTTAAATCGACTCAGAAAGTGATTCTGAGTTGATCGGTATACTTTAAGGTGGGTGTTGGACCAATATTTCTGGGCGTTACAAACATCAGCACAAATCCAATATACCCTCCCCAATATGGTGTATGTATGTATAACAAGTTCATTTGATTGTACATATACAATTCCCAAAAATTTGTGCTTTTTACAATTGTTCTAACCAGTAAATTTTATTGTATCTCACCTTTACTTCTTCAACTATCCCCTTTCCAAAGAAAGTAACGCAATTATATATAGGCATATTAATTGCCTGAGTGTTACTTCTCTTTTTTAAAAAAAAAAAAAAAAAAAAAAAGGGAATTCGCTTAAATTTGTGATATGACATATTTCGCAAAAATTAAATTTAACAAAAAAAATTTAAGCACAAATAATTGTGAATCGTGTTAAATGGAATAAAATCGTGTAAAAAAAAGACCGTGTAAAAACAGAATTAGGTGTATAGTGGGTAGAGACTATAGACCTTGATCTTTAGTACAAAGTTTAGAGAAAAGAAAGGCATAGCAAAGCAAGAACGATTAAAGAATTTAAAAATCGTTTAAAAATAAAACGTTCTAAACAAGTACTAAACCAATTTCTAAAACTTGCTACTATGTATATTTCAAATTTCAAAGTTACTGAATGAAGTAAAGCCGTCACAACTGCCTTGCGTTCAATCTGTATTATTTACAGACTTTTGATTTTATCAGTACTCCTGTTATTTTAAATTATAATACGTACAGTAAATTAATGCATATTTAAAATATTTTAAAACTAGTTGTTTTCCTACACATTTTAATAAAATGTTTAGCTTTAGGGCTTATATTAAATCAAACTAATGTATGAAACATTCTGCATACCTTGGCACAAGTTCAGGCCTAAAAAAGACATTTTAGTGGAAATAAACCGCAGAGAGACAGCAGCAGCCGAACAAACATATAGCCCGAAACTATAAATTCTACTAAATTGTAAATATTTGTACACTTAAAAGCAACATAAACATAATGAAATAAGCAAAAGTTATTTTACATTTACATATACTAAAAGAAACAACGATAACCCAGCAAAATTTCGAAAGACTGTAAAGTAAAACAAAAGGAAATTTACCAGCAATAAAACTTGAAATAATCAGTTGCTGGTTATTTTAACATATAAAAACCAACAAGCATAAATACACAACTAAATTAAGCGACATTTACAATCACAAATTCTGCCAAAAATAATACACTTAAGCAAAAATAAAAAATAAAAGACCAGAAAACAGCAAAGTATACCAAAAACCTAACTACACTTCCATAAAATATTAACCTATTTCTATTTAGCTGATGAAAAAACTCTAAACAGCATGATGTCTTTATTTTCTTTCAACATTTTTATATAAATTAAAAAATGTTTTCCATATTTAACAAAGCGACCTTTAAAAGCTGCATAGAAAAAAAGTTGAACAGACTTTATTCTAGTTTCAATAAATTTCTATATACACACATATATTTTTTTCGCAATACATTTAGAATTTACGAGTGTAACTCTGTGGGGAATTGAAAATGTGTAAATAAATTGAAGTATACGAGGTCTGATCAAAAAATAACCTTTTCAATTTTTTCAAAACGTATTTATTTATTCATTATTAACTATCTTGTCCCATTCAAAGTAACCACCCTCAGATATAATACACTTATGCCAGCGTTATTTCCAATCCTCGAAACACAACTGAAACGCGCTTTTTGGTATCGCCAACAGCTCTTGTTTCAACTTTTCTTTTATGTCCTCAATCGTAGCAAAACGCTTTGTTTTCATTGGTGTCTTCAGTTTTGGGAAGAGGAAAAAGGCAGCGGGGGCCAAGTCCGATGAATACGGTGGTTGGGGCATGATAACGGTTTTGTTTTTGGTCAAAAACTAACACACAAGCATCGATGTGTGAGCTGGTGCGTTATCATGGTGCAAAATCCATGATTGGGTTTTCCAAAATTCTGTGTGTTTCTGACGAATTGCTTCGTGCAAACGGCGCATAACTTCAAGGTAGTATTCCTTATTGACCGTACGACCTTGTTGCCAGAATTCATGATGCACCACGCCATTGCAGTCGAAGGAAACAGTGAGCAAATCCTTCACATTTGACCGAACTTGACGTGTCTTTTTCGGTCTTGGCTCTTCTGGACGTTTTCATTGGAACGATTGGGATTTGGTTTCAATGTCATATCCATACATCCATGATTCGTCACCAGTTATGACCTTTTTGAGGAAATCTGGATCGTCGTTGACGATGTTCAACAGCTCCTGAGCGATGTCCATGCGACATTGTTTTTGCTCAAAATTTAGCAATTTTTGAACAATCTTCGCTGCCGCATGTTTCATGCCTAAAACATTCGTAAAAATTGCTTGGCATGAGCCGAGATATATGCCAACATCATCAGCAACCTCTCTTATAGGGAATCGACGATTATCCAATATCATTTTCTTCACTGCTTTAATGTTCTCATCAAAGAGCACACCAAAACACGACTAACCTTTTTATCTGTTAAAAACAAACTGACAATCCAAAATGGCTGATATTACCAACATATAGAACAGACAACATAACAGAAAAAAATGCGAAAAAAATCACGAAATTTTAAAATAACGGTTATTTTTTGATCAGACCTCGTACATATGTACGAGTATGTGATATTATATGCTAGAGTTTATTTTTGTTGTTAGTCCGTCCTACAATGCCCAAAATATTTTATTAATGTACAAACAGAGACAGAGAATGCCAGAAGTTAAATTCGCTGAAAATTAAAAATAAAAAGTGTCAATGTAGCGATTTTCTTTCTTGTGACATTAAAGTATTTCATTGTTAAAAATACAAATATCGTCTGTGTTTCCAGTACACGGTTGTGAATCCAGGACACGGTTTTGCATAAACAAATCAACTGTAAATAAATATAAAAAAAACAAGCTGTACCGTATTGATTTTAAAAGTGCAATTTAAAGGATATTGTAGAAAACACATACAGCAGACATTATAAGGAGCTGAATATTGAGAATATCTATAGTATTAAATTGAGCCCATAAAAGCATTGAAAACTGCTCTAAAAGTGGTGTTATGGCTGTGGCCCCGCCCCTACCGGTAATAACAAAAAAATATTAGTTTAAAATAATTAAAATAATTTTAGGAATTTTTATTCTCTGTCTTTTTTGAACTTCCATATCATAAAAATATGATAAAAATATGTTAACGCTTTCACAAAACATATGACTGACACAACAACGAAATACATTAATGAAGCATACATGTATTTTGTTGTTGCAAGAGTTATGTTTTTGACAGCAGACTTTCACTCTCAGTTACGCCTCTAGTTATATCCCAAATTCCCAATACATTGGTATACAAGTTACTAAGTAATGAAATTAAATTGTAATATTCTGACATTTCACGGCCTAAACAATAGCATGCGATACGTCATAGATTACCTTGGTGCATAGGCAACTGAAAGTAGATAATAAAGGTACAACTTAATACCTTTATACGCGTGCTTTATTTTATTTAACGTTTAGTTCCTTTTGAATTTCAGTACTTCTGTCATATACAACGAATGTTCTATTGCCAGCAGACTTCTTAATCAATCGCTTGGATTTGTTTAGTGGCCAAATTACCGCATTCGATATCGAGTAAATTGATCGTAATTTTCTTATTTGAGATTATGGCATTCGATATCGAGCAAGAAATTTAGTACATTTTATCATAATTTCGCTATCGAAATCATTTTTCGATACGATAGCTCAATTGATCACGAATGCGGTAATTTGGCACCAGGTATCATTTTCCAGCGTTTAAAACCTAATGACTTTCGAAACATCTTATCTCATAACGCCCGCTAAATCTCCCAAACCGGGCAAACTAAAACTGGTGTAACTTTTTGGGCAAAAATCATCATCATCGCACATGGTAACATACATTTTTTGATATTGATGATTTGACAGTGTGTCAAAAATACCGTGAATCATGTCAACAGCAGGTTGAGATATTTAAACCAGGAACTGTTGTGGGTGTGCGATATGGCGACATGATCACATCAATTTAAATATATTGCAACATGTCAAACATGGTGTAAAGGTAGAATTAGCCGAACGTCCAAGTCTCCGTACTATAACGTACCTTACTGTAAGCACGTGGGTGTACTTATAGAACTTTTAAAAACGTGCCGTACCTCAAACAAAAAAAAATTAAAACAAACACATGGTACAACGATATTGTGTTTTGTGTCTAATTGTTTATTTTCTGCTTCAGTTTAAATTTAAATATTTTAAAACTCAATTAATCTGTATTATAATGGTTTCGGAGGATTGATTTACTGATTTAATGGTTTTTAAAATTACTAAATATGTTCAGGAAAAAAGAAAAACATGCACTAAATAAACAGTCAGCTGTTCGAAACAGTGATGGTCATTGTAAAGTTTTTTTTCGTACATGATTGCTTGAAAAAGTACCAAAATGGTTTTAATAGGAGTAAAATTGTGTGTGTGTGTACATTTACATACATAATTGAGCTCTTTAATAGTTGTATTTATATTATCAATTTAACATATTTTATTATAATTTAAATCAATATTTATTCAATTTGTAATATCTATAATATATAGTTATGCGTATGATTGCATTTATTTTGTTATATTTATATTGTATATGTTTTTTTATTATATACATATAAACATATTAATATATGTAAATGTGTATTATATTAAATCGTGATGCTCAACTTCCACAAACATTATTATTAAAAACAAGTACCAAAAACAAAGGGCGAATTTATCTGAATACAATTTAACATACAAACATCACATCAGTGCTGTACAAAAGAAAATTCTGTTTTGTACAAGTTATAAAACGTTTCGTCAGTGCGATATCAATATTCGGTAAATATTTGCATTGATTTGAAATAACAAAACGAAACAGCTGATTCGTTACGGTACAGTACGGTACAGTGTACGTTCGGCTAATTCAAACTTAAAAGTTTGGATGCCAAAGTTTAACCCTAGGATGCCGGACTGCCTGGGCAGTGGTAAGTGACTCTGTTGGGCCTGGCGAGGCCCTTTAGAGTTTTAAGCTTTTTCCCCCTTTTAAGCTTTTAATTCAATAAACCCGATGAGCACAAGAAACTAAAAAGCCAACCGAAATGATAAATTCTAGAAACTGATACACAATACACTTGTTTGTACAGCTTTGCCACGTGTTCGCAAGAGCTTACACAAACACACATACTCATAATTTTACAACTTAACGTTAATCAGAAGATCAACTGTGTTGTATGTGGATCAGCTGTCATTAATTTTCCATATGGCCTTCATGAGGCCCAGTAGGTACACTTACCACATTTTTACATAAACAAACAAGGTTGTTCTATGAAATCAATAGTAATAATATTTTACTGAATTTATTATGTTCAGAAGGCATTAGCGGTAGTTGACATAAAATATTGCTTCGCTCAGAGCAAAGGTAAAAACTTGGCGACAGTTGCACATCCTAGGGTTAAAGAAAATTTATGGTAAGTGCTGGACATATTTTCACTATTTGGAGTTTTTGTAATTTGTAATGGAATAATTGTCGTAAAACATGTTCAGATTTTGGAAGTCATCTTCGAGTGAGTCAAGCTGTGTCTGTGTTATTGTTAGATGTTGTGACATGGCAACTTAAATCTGATAGCATTAATATAAAGAAATGTTATTTAGAAAAGACGATGTCATACAGTCTATGAATCATTTTAATTACTGGGTGTGAAATTTCTTAGTTGCCTAGATGTCATTTTTATGCTCAAAATTGGTTAATTGTGTTTATTCTACTGTGGTTATTTGCAGTCAAATTTCTGTGCCAACATGCCCACAGCCACTCTCGTATTTAAGTAAGAAATTTAACGTGGCATTAAAGAAATTCTTTCACATTTATGTGAAGAAGTCATGGAAGAATTCTTTAAAAGAAACAATACAGTCTGATGAAAATTTTATTTTATTTTTATTTTATTATTTAAAATCGCTCAATTTCAACACTGTCTTTCCATTATACTTTTTTTTATCACTTTTCAAAAAAAAAAAAAAAAAAAATTTGCAACCCTTTGCAAAAAAAAAACTGAAATAATCTAAAATTATAACTGAAACCACTATGAACAGGACTATTAACAAACAATACACAGTAATAACAAAAAAAAAAAAAAGCAAAAAAGGAGGAAATCACAAAAATTACTATTATTAACAAACATACACGCACACAGTAACTAAAATACAGCAAAAAATTGGGGTGTTTTAGTAACTTGCTTTTTATTAAAAACCCTTTAACCCCAGTGTGTTGTTTGTTACCTTTGGGTCTTTGTTTCTCATTTAAAAATATATTTATTTATTTATTTCTATATTTATACTATGTGAAGATATATAATTTTGAACACCCCTTTAATTTTAACTTTTTGCACATTAATTTATATGTGGAAATACTTTAGTTTTGTATATTTTCGTCTTCCTTCCTTTTTCTATGGTACACATTTTGCAAAAGTGCAAATAGGATTTAAGGCCTGGTTACATTACAACTAAATGTGTTTTATATATGGTGCCCACCTATGTTTTGTTCAGTGGAAAACACAATCGCGTTATAAGTTTGGGAAACAAAATTGTTATATATAGAAACAATGTGATTTGGTATGGTTTTGGTTTGCTACGTTTTGGTTTGGTTATGGTTAGGTATGTCAAAATAATCTGACAGCTTAATTATAAATGTTTGCCAAACTGAAAATTATATTATAATGTTTTTGTTTTTATAGCTGTTATTTGTAGTTGGTTTTATTTTAATTGTAGGGGAAAGAAGAGTGTTAAAGTTTTTCAACTGGTCTAAGAAGATTGTAAATATTATTTGATAAGCGAATATAAAACTTTAATTTTTAATATAAATTGTCTAAATTGAGGTTTTTAACAAAAATTAAAAAAAAAATCATTTAACGAAAATAAGTTTAGAATATATATGTTTTGGTTGGCTTTACAAATATATTGCAAGAGCAACTAAATTAAAAGGCTTCATAGACAAATTGTAAGAATTTAAAACAATTTTTGATTAACACGGTTAATGTGTATTTAATTCTTTTTAGGCTTATTTTTAGAATAAATAAATATGTCTCAACCTAATGTTTGTTATCAAAACATTAAATACTAATGTAACACAAATAACTCAATTAAATAACAGCCTGTTCAATAGTACATAATAGTTCAAAAGTAACAAACATTTTAAGAATCTTTAAAGTCTTTTAAATAGTAACAAAAGTACTTACTTGACTGAATCCTTCCTTTTTCAATTAAATTTAAAATAAAATAATTTACTTTAGTTTTAGGGCATTACCCAGTCGTTGTAATCCCACTCTTCGCTTCAGATTCATTTGTTTATTTATTTACATTTGCTCGTATCTGTCTGCCTCATATATAAATGTATAATTTAGTTTGAAATTATGTTTTCATTACAATTTAATAACAATATGTATGAATCAAGTAAAATGAAATAGTTTTCATATCATGTGTTTTATGTTTATATAGTGTAAATGTTTGTAATTGAAATTCAACTTGAAATAATTTAAAATCCAATTAAAATTTTTTTACATTCGTATAATTCTGTTTTAGTTATTTTTTTTTATGCTTGTCATTTATTTTCTGCATAATGATATTAGATGGATTAAGTGCAGAAACTTGGGTAATTAAAATGAGATAACTAAACTTAAAATAATAATAATAGTTGTTTGATGACTAGCTAATAAAATTATAGGAATTTCAATAAAAAGTATAAGGTTTCGACAAATTTATGTGGCCCTAAAGTAAATAAAGATTTCTTTAGAAAATATTAATTACTATGGGCGCGTTTTCACTGTCATTTTTGTTGTCAAATTGTCCAAATTGTTGGCAATTTAATGAAAACGGGTTGTCATATGGCGTCATCTATGTTTGCAATGATGATTGCAAAATATTCAATTTATTGATGACAACCCGTTTTCATACAATTGCCAACAATTTGGACAATTTGACAACAAAAATGACATAGTGAAAACGCGCCCTAAGAAATAGTTTGTTAACCGTTTTTTTTGCAGGACAAATGTTAACAGAATATTAATAAACATACTCATAATATTAAATGTAGAACTAAAATAATTGCTCATGTTTTGAAGTCAAACATGAACCAAGCCAATTTCGGATACTTTATTCTGAAGCATATTCTGGAGAGAGCGTTCGACATAAATAGAAACAAATAGTAGTCGGGAATGGTCGTCTCAACCATTTCTTTCTAAATAGTTGTTGACAAGACGACAGGCGTTGTTATGATGAAATATTCCGCTTTCATGTCTGGCCGCATATTCTGGGAGTTTTTCATCTAATGCTATATTAAAATCTTGACAGATTTTAGCAGCTCATAATAGAGAACCCTTTTGGTCACACCAAATACGAAGCCTTATAGTGGAAGGCCAATGTAAGCGGCATGCGGCTGCTGGCGGAAATCATCTGTTATTTTTGCCGCTAATATTTTTTGTAGGTAGGCAAATGAACACGGCATATTTAAAGCGGCAAATGTCAAAAAATTAAAATGATTTGTATTAAAAAAAATGGGAAAAATTTATTTTTTATTTCTAACTAAACTCATATGTCACGTATTATATACATGTGTATAAGCGGCAAAGTTGAACAAAATTCTACTTTGCCGCGCTGCCGCTTATCGAAGCATTGACAGATTACGTAAATTGCGATACTTCTAAATTTTTGTATTAATAATTTTGTAAAGAAACAAAGCATTTATTCACTGGTAATAGTGTTGCCGCCCGCGACCGCATGTTGCTTACATTGGCCTTCCAAACGGTATTCATTGGTCCGTTTTCACACTCTTCAATTCTAATTCGCCAAGGCAAGTATTTTTGGATGACAAGGAAAATGAGAATAAAAGAAGTACAAACTTGACGGTACTAGTCAATTTTCTTATACCTTTTGTTTTTTTTCTTTCCTGCATGCAGATTTGCATTCAAAAGTACGAAAATTGAATTGACGCGTGTGAATGAAATGGCAAGTTCAAAAGAGAATTGAACAAAAACTGCTCAGCTAAAACTGAAGAGTGTGAAACTGGGCTTACTTTTAAATCGACGAACTACTTTTTGTGAAGAAACAGCCACGAATGAAATATAAATTGAAGTAAGGAAATATCCATGATTGAAGTAAAGAAACAATCACGATTGAAGTAAAAATTTAAAATAAGAAAGAGCCACGATTGAGGTAAAAATTGAAGTAAAGAAACAGCGATGATTGAAGTAAAAACTGATGTATAGAAACAACAACGATTGATATTAAAATTGAGATAAAGAAAGATGATTGGTTTAGAAATTGAGATTAAGAAGAATTTTTATATTAATCGTGGCTGATTAAGGTAAGGAAATAACCATGATTGATGTGAAAATTTAAATATATAAAGATCACCGATTGACGTAAAGTGTGATATTGTTGGCCACCGCTGTATTTAGATCTACGATGGGACTCTATATATATTCTAACAGAATAGGATCTCTTGAAATAATCAAGTGAACTTTGGAACTCTTTGATCAAACATAAAAAATAAGCCTTCTTTAATATTTAGTTCGATGGATCCAAACACATTTAATATATATTTCCAACCATCTTTAGAGAACGATCTCTGAAAACCTACAATGATCCTGTTTACAATAATTATAACAATGTTTTGATATTGTAATTCATTTAATTATCATATAATCCTCGTACTATTACAATTAGTTTAACATATAATATTTAACTTCTAAATCATTACAACAAATTCCCTGCTCCTTGAACTACGCTCTAATTATTTACGATTTTGCAAAAAACCAATTGGTCATTAATCTTTGAAATATCTGAACGCAGCCAGAAACAGAAAAATCATTATTCTTGACATTTCATTACACTTCACTAACTCCTCATGTACCTTTGATTTTTTCTTCTTCAACATAAAGCAAACAAATTCAAATTTTCCTTGAAGACATCAAAATAAGTGAAACGTAAACGTAAAAAATGTCCTGGAAGAATATAAAGAAGCAAATTAGTAAACTTTAAAATGTAAGTGGTTGAAATAAGTATGATTATTGCGTAGCTGAAGCAGAATTAAAATGAAAGAATACGTAGAAAAGAAGCTCAAAATATACTTATTGGCTTTTATGGCAACTTAACTGATATTTGCCGATTTTTCATTTATAAATGAAGAACCACAAGGACATCATCAAACAAAATAAACAGCCAGCACAAAGAACAAAAAAAAAAACAAACAAACAAAAAAGGATACCACCATCAACAGCATCAGGACATAAACCGAAAAGGACTTTAAATGTTTTTTTTTTTTTATTTGTTGAATATTTCACAACGTATTTATTCCCTGTTTGTTTGTAGTGGAAATAATACTCATTAATGATGCAACGAGGCATAAATGTTCAAAATGAAAATTAAGAACAAGGAAAGAGAAGCCGAAGAAAAAAAAATCTGCTGCAAATTTGCCGAAAAAAAGAAAAAGGTGAACTTCAATGATCAACAAACTGTGGCAGAGTGGTAACTGAGAAGCAACACCACTATTTGTCCTTTTTGTTTTGTTCCTGGCAAGTTAAATAAAACAGCACACAAACACACACAGTTTTTGTTTATCAAGCATTAAGAAAAACAACAAATTTAAAAAGGATTGCAGGAGTAATAATGACGTTGTTGACTTCTATGCAAATAAAAATTATTTTATGTAAAAATTTTCTGCCAAAAAAAAAAAAACTTTTCGCCGTTTTCTTGTTTTTATGTGTTTATTTAGTTGTTGTGACGACTGAGGTTCTGTCTCATGTACAAGTTATTTACGTAAAGTTCAGCTTCAAAAAGAGAAAAGTTTGTAAACAGAAGAAAATGTTAATAGAAAAAAATCAAAAAAAAAAACACTTAAAAGTAAATAAATATTTTCTTTATAGGATTGTGCTTTTTGAGGTCTATTAATATTTACAAGTGATACAAGGCAGACATAAAAAATATGACAAATATTGAAATTAATTTCCATTTATTACCTGTAAAACATATTAAATAGAGTTTATTGAACTAATTACGCATTTATATTCGAATTCATAAATTATGATTATGACAAGCCCATGAATGCAGCTACGATTGATGTAAAAGTTCAAGAGGCACAATTGATGTAAAAATTCTAGTCTACAAGGGGCCACAACAGGTGTACAAATGTAAGTTTAAAAAGAGACACGATTGATGTAAAATTGAAGGTAAAGCAGAAGCAACGACCAATGTAAAATTTAAGGTCAATAATGAGCCACGATTGATGTAAAGAATTAGGTAAAGATAGAGCCACGTTTTAGGAAACAAATGAGGTAAAGAAAGAACTTCAATTGATGTACAACTGGAGGTAAAGTAAGAACTACGATGGACGTAAAAATTGTCGTAAAGAAAGAGTCATGATTGATGAAGAAGGAGCCACGTTTTGTGAAAAAAATGAGTTAAAGAAAGAACCGCAATTGATGTAAAAATGGAGGTAAAGTAAAAGCCACGATTGATGTAATAGTTGAGGTAAAGAAAGAGCCACAGCTGTTGTAAAAATTAACGTAAAGTAAGAGCTACTATTGATCCAATAATGGAGGCTAAGAAATAGCAATCATCAAAAGTTGAGGTAAAGAAAGAGCCACCATTGATGCAAAAATTGAGTTTAAGAAAGAGCTTCGTTTTGTGAAAAAATTGAGATAAAGAGAAATCGAAATGAAAATCGAGGCAAAGTAAAAGCCACAATTAATCTAAAAATGGAGATTAAGAAATAGCAATGACTGCTGTAAAAGTTGAGGTAAAGAAAGAGCCACGATTAACATAAAAATTGCGGAGTCACGATTGATGTAAAAGTTGAGGTAAATGAAGAGCCATGATTGATATAAAAATGGAAATTAAAAAGAATCACGTTTAATGTAAAATTAAGGTAAACAAAGAATCAAAATTGAAATAAAAATGGAGGAAAAGTAAGAACCACGATTGACATAAAAATTGAGGTAAAGAAAGAGCCACAATTGATGTAAAAATGGAGGTAAAGTAAAAGCCACGATTGATGTAATAGTTGAGGTAAAGAAAGAGCCACAATTGATGTAAAAATGAGATTTAATAAAGGGCCAGGAATGTTGTAAAAATTTACGTAAAATAGCAACGATTGATGTTAGAAGTAAGGTAAAGAAAGAGCCACGGTTAATGTAAAAATTGAGGTAAAATATTTATATAAAATTTGAGTTAAAGTAAGAGCTACAACTGATGGAAATTTTTTAAAAAATAAAGTGCCACGATTGGCGTAAAACTTAAAGAAAATAAAGACCCGCGATTTATGAAACGTAAAGAAAGAGCCTTGAATGATGTAAAAAGTTCGGTAAAGGAGGATGCACGATTCGTGTGGAAATTTAAGTAAAGAAAGATCTGGGGCCAAATTACCGCATTCGTGATCGAATGAGCTATCGTATCGAAAAATGATTTCGATATCGAAATTATGATAAAATGTATTAAATTTCTTGCTCGATATCAAATGCCATAATCTCAAATAAGAAAATTACGATCAATTTTACTCGATATCGAATTTGATATCGATTTGGACCCTGATTGCTTTGAAAATTGTGGTAAATCTATAGTTCATGTAGAAATTTAAATAGAAAAGGTCACCGATGGCTGAAAGAAAAGAAAGATTCACTATTGCTGTATAATTAAAGTTAAGTTATGATTAAGTAGAAATTTAAATATAGAAAGATCGATAATATCCATGAGTGAAGAAAAAACAATTATATAGAAACTTAAGTAAAGTAGTATCCACGATTTTTGTATAAATAAGGTGAAGAAACAACTACTATTCGTGTAGAAATTTAAGTAAAATAAAACTAACGATTGCTGTCAAAATGTAATTGAAGAAGGAGTCTACATTCGTGTTTTATATATAACTAGAGCCACGATTTATTTAAAAATTTAACCATAAAAGGCTAAAACAATTGATGTAAAAATTTTGGTATAGAAAGATCCATGATTTATGTAAAAATTTTAGTATAGAATATTACATATTTGTTTTTTTATCATCATGATAACGTCGTAAATGATCTATTTTCAAGTGCTGTCAAAGACGCCACTCATGCCCAAGATAGTATGAGTTTAATTATAAAAAAAAAAATCATTTAAAAATGGAGCATTTTAAACATCCACACAAATACTTGTTATTAAAAGCTTTTGTTTTCATTTTTAGCTAAGAAATTAAATTTTTATCATGTTTAATTCCCACTCAAATTAAAATTTAACATTCTCATAAAACGTTTTTCTTCAGCACAATAACTTTTTTGCAATTCCACCATAAAACTGCAATGATTTTATGCGATTTTAAATAATTTGTATAAGAAATTCTAAACAACACACAATCATTGTATTCATCTTAAAACACCAACGAGTCATGACACAATTAAGGGTGGGGATTTGATAAACGAGCAACACCGAAATCTGAAAATCTTATCAAAAATCTAAGCAGCAGGACTAAGAGTTGTACATAACAACAGCCAAGCCAATTAAAGAGAATTTTGTAAATATCATTTTTTTTATTTAAGGATTTAACCAGAAATGGGAAAAACTACAGCAGAGATAAAAACAAGGTTGTTGCTAAAAATTTAACTAAAATCAAATGAAATGAAATCTTATCTTGTTATGACACACCACCAAACAGTTGTTCAATTGTGTAAAACACCAGTTTAACAAACCAACCAAACAGTCGGTCGTTTGGCACTTTGCTTAAAATGGCAGCAACAACAACACAAGTATTTTTAAGCACACACTACACTCACAGGGATACGTACAGGACTCATACACATACACGCGTCCTTTTAATGTTCATCAGCGTCATGATGATAACGCAACAACATCATTCATTTCTTCATTTCAATTCGTTTTGCCTCGAACTGAAAATCATAAAACTATAAAAGTTTTAAGAACTCAATCTCTCACACAGAAATATTTCAAAAAGAAATAAGAAGAACTTTGCCAGCAATCAAACAGGATTCATCATCATCAGTAGACTAATAGCAACAGCAACAACACCATCCGCCACCATCTACTGTGGGACACAAAGTCAAGTGAAGCGTTTATAATACTTTACCAACCAACAGCAACAAAAAAATTTCAAATAAACAAAGAAATTAGTGTAAAACTTAAATCCGATTTTGGAAAACAATGGCTTCAACTAGAATTTGTGTATTTTTTTTTCTCCACTCTCCACTGCTCATAGATTATTCCAAAAAAATAGTATGTATGTATGTAGGTATGTTTATACTTCACTCACATTTTATATTTATAAATGCAGTGTGTAGTGGTTGATACTTTTCCATAACAAAACAAAATACAAAATATTGAAATAAAACTCAGAATGATACAATTCCTGTGGGAATTGCATAATATTGAATGGTTACTTTATTATAAAAGGTTTTATTTTGTCCGTTTTTTTCAGATTTTGTCTAAAGATTTCCTTGTTGCAAGTTGTTGCCGAGAAGGGGGATTTCAATTTTTGGAAATAAAATAGTGTTTTATTTTAGTGTTGTTGTTTGTATGAGATAGAAATAAAAGTTTGTGCCATTAAGTTTTTTTTTATTTTTGGGATAGTCACTCTATTGCAGGCAGATGTACGATTACAGATAAACCAAGACTATATAAAGTTCTACGATTAAGGCTAAACTAAGACTATATAAATATCTACAATTAGAGATAAACCAAGACTATATAAAGTTCTACGATTAAGGCTAAACTAAGACTATATAAATATCTACGATTAGAGATAAACCAAGACTATATAAAGATCTACGATTAAAGCTAAACTAATACTGTATAAAGATCTACGGTTAAGGCTAAACTAAGATTATATAAAGATCTACGATTAAAGCTAAACTAAGACTATATAAAGATGTACGATTAACTATAAACCAAGACTATATAAAGATCTACGATTAAAGATAAACCAAGACTATATAAAGATCTACGGTTAAGGCTAAACTAAGACTATATAAAGATCTGCGATTAAAGATAAACCAAGACTATATAAAGATGTGCGATTAAAGCTAAACCATGACTTTATAAAGGTCTACGATTAAGGGTAAACTAAGACTATATAAAGATCTGCGATGAAAGCTAAACCATGCCTTTATAAAGGTCTACGATTAAGGGTAAACTAAGACTATATAAAGATCTGCGATTAAATCTAAACCAAGACTATATAAAGATGTGCGATTAAATCTAAACCAAGATTATATAAAGATCTGCGATTAAAGATAAACCAAGACTATATACAGATGTACGATTTAAATTAAACCAAGACTATATAAAGACCTAAAAAACAAAGTTGTTCAATAAGTAAAAAAAACTCGTCTTTTCAGCTTTGTGACAATACTGATTATATTAAAAAAATATTTTTAAATACTGCAGTGCACTTCCCTAATTCGTTATTGCTTACACATCCAATTTCCTCTAGTTGTTCTTATTTTATTAGTTTTTATTTATATAAAATCAATTTATAACTGTGGGATTTATGAGACGTAATGTGGTCACATGTGTACAAGTACCAGTATGAGTGTTTATTGTTATATTTAATCCGTTTAGTTTGGTACGAGTAAAATTAATCTTTTCTCTATAAGCAGCCAGGAGTTGGCAATGCAAGATTTAACAAAATAGATTGCACTGATATGATTGCGCTAGAACAAAATAAAAAGATTACAAATTTACGTTAAAGAATTTTTCTATAATGAAAAAAATACATATTAAGCCATGGTCTAGTGGTGATTCTACTGGGTAAATTACAATCGTTTTATTTTGTTTTTGTTTTGCTAAGTATATATTGTTTTGTACAGATGTGCTGATATTCTTGTTTCCCAATTTATTGGTGGAACTGAATTTATTTTAAAAGAAGCAAGAGCGAACAATTGTTAAAAAAATTTGTTTGGCTTTGGTGTTGATTCGGCTGGTTAGCCGGGCTTCACATACGATCTCTTACGCTTCGTGATATCGTATTAGACCCATTTCTATAGCAAGTAATGATTTTGTGCTGTTTTTGACATGCAAAATTGTCTTTCAAGATATCTTGGCTTCAATTTATTTCAGCTCGTTTCCTTGCCTTGGGATGAATCCTACTTCCTGCAAACATTAAGAAATTGCTGCTGAAGTAGCTCACTGTTGAGTTTGACAACAATCTTCATGGAGTAATGCATTAAAATGGTTGGCATTTTTCAAAATGTTGGTTGGCATTTGTGTCCCGTGTCTAAATCAGCACAAGTATGATTATTGGCAAACAAAATGGACATTTTCAAAGTAAACTAACTATGATATTTACACTATAATATTCAAAAACTAAATGACAGATATGTTGCCTTCAAAACAACATATAAGTTCTTAACGACAAAAACCGGGTTTGAAAATTAAGTCATTGTTATGAAAACGGAATCAGAACCCAAATCCACTTGTTCAAACTCTTCATAACTTTTAGCGTATTAATCAAATTTCTCTCAAATTCTCGTTGAAACATTTAATAACACATTTCTAAGAATAATATTTATTTGTCTATGCTGATTTTATTTGTTCACCTTTTTGGTTCCAAATATTGCGAGTAAATAAAAAAAGATTGCATATTTTCTATAAAAGAAAAAAATTACAATTAATTTTTGAAAATTATAAAATTATAAAAAATTTTATCCTGAAGAAGCTACTCAAAGAGTAGCGAAATATTGATATAAAAATTTAAATATTTTATAAAAAAGACCTAAAGCTTTAATAATTACCAAAATCTTAATAAAAGAAAAAACTTTTTTTAAAAAATTTTTTATTCGAAGGTTTACTTCTAGTTGAACATAATAATTTGAAATTTATTTTTGTATACTTATTATGTTCAACTAGAAGTAAACCTTCGAATAAAAAATTTTTTAAAAAAATTTTACAATTAGTACTCGCAAGAGGAAAAATTCTCATTCAGTAAAAGAAAAAACTTAAAAAAAATCAAATAATTCAAAACAAAATTTTCAAATGTGTTTTAAAAAATTGTTTGAGAACTTATAAGTTCTCTATAGAAGTAATCTAGAACCAAATTAAAACTAGTGCCAAGGAATTAGTTTCTTAAAAATCTTTGGAGGTACTTTAGAATTACAATAGTGTGGTACTGAATAATTACCAGAATTGCACTAGTTACAAGACTGCCTAAGAACTTTGTTTCTTTCTTTATTTTCATATTTTATAAGGATTTTTATTAACCCCCTGGCCCACGATGTCGAACGATAACGTTCGCTTAGATAAGACTTAAGACACAAACTTAATTGTGGAATAAACAAACTTGATTGAGTAAAAAATAGATATGATAAAAAGTTTGTGTCTTAAGTCTTATCTAAGCGAACGTTATCGTTCACTTTTTCAACAATTTCTTAAAAAAACGTTGGGTAGTATTAAGTTTGTCATTCCGTTTGTAACACATAGAAATATTGGTAGTAGAACCAAAAATAATATTTATTTATTTATTAAGTATATAGATTAAAGTAAATCCTTTCAGACAAATGAATTAATACAAATAACTTAAATACACTACATTTATTGAAGTTTTCACATATACGGCGGAAAGGGTCGTTGTTAGCATAAACGGATCTGTAATATATTATTCTTAATAATTGAAAGTACATTAAAATTAATTTTACCAAGCAGAAATTCGGAATTAACACCACCACGAATTAACCCAAGTAGAAATGAAATACCCAACATTACTCGACGACTTCTTAGCGTAGGTAACTTACTTAGATTGAGTCTACTCTCATATGGCGGTAGCACGAGGGTGTTCCAACCAAGGCCTCGTAAAATATTAAAAATTGCTTTTGTACAGATTCAATACTATTAATATAAATATTATAGCAAGAATCCCGCATAATTGCTCAATATTCAAGAATGGGACGAATTAATGTTGTATATAGTTGTTTTGTGATGTATGGGTCGGAAAATTCCTTGGACCATCGTTTCATAAATCCAAGAACACCATTTGCTTTATTAATAGTAAGCGCGATATCATCACGAAAGTATAGCTTGTGATTTAACAATATTCCAAGATCCATAATATTATAAACTTTTACCAAATGTTTGAATTCTGAAAAATTGTATGTGCTTACACTTTTTAATATTTAAATCCATTAAGTTTATGTTCTGGGGGCTAATTCTGGCAGTCGTGATCGAAATTGTTTTCGAATCGAAATTTATTTCGACAGTGCAAAATTTTCTAATGATGGTACTCGATACGAATCGAATCGATTCATTGCTTCAGTGTTGTAAAAAACTTAAACAAGTACGTATTGCAACACTGAGTAAAATAAAAGAAAATGTAAACAAAAAACATATGGTTCTGCAAAAAATTACTTGAGCAAAATTTTTTAAAGATATTATTCTAAATTAAAAATGTTTTTTTTACTTATCGTCTTCTGATTCTGACGACCCCTTAAAATTGACAAAAATTGAATAAGTATAAATAAGTACATATGCACATACATACATACATATGTATTAATGTATGTATGTGTTTTTCTAGATTCAAAAGACGTTTTAGGCTCACAAAGTTAGCATGGGTAAAATTATTTTTGACCTAAAAGTAATAAAATTATTAATATTATGATTTTTTTTAAAGTAAGAAACAATTCTTTTACTTGCATTTTCTTTTTTTCTTCTGTTTTCTAAAAAAAAAAACGTTATTTCTAATGCTTCTTTGCTTACGAGAGTACAGGTCGAAATTTTCAAGCTTTTTCTATAAAATTTCGGCCCAAGGACGAACGGGACTGAAACTGGTGCAAATTGGTCCATTATTTCACCTGGCCCCCATACAAATGTCCTCCCAAAATTGGGGTATAATGATCATAAATGTTTGAATTATGCAAGAATCCACACAAATTTCACCACAAATGAAGGATAAATGAATTCAAATCGCGTCTAAAAATTTTGTGCAGATCGGTCCATAATTATTCGTAGCTCCCATATAAGGCCCATTTCCGAATTTCACTTTAAAGTGCGCAACTCACTTAAAAATATCGGTATTCAAATAATATTTAACACAAATATGTTATATATATATATATGAAAATAATACGATACAATTTTATGATGATCCGTTCATAACTAGTCGTAGCTCCCATATAAGGCCTACTTCCGAAAATCACTTTAACGACTAGAATTTTCTTAAAAATTTTATTATCTAAATAAAATTCAACACAAATAAGTTTCTTATATACAGAAATGATGACACCTAATTTTATAATGGTCGGTCCATAATTAGTCGAAACTCCCATATAAGACCCTTTCCGTAATTCACGTTAACCTCTATAAACCTTTTAAAAGTATTTATATCGAGATAAACTTTAACACATATAATATTTATATTCACAGAAATCACTGTTTTATTCATATACTGGGTGTAGAGTATTATATGGTCGAGCTGGACCGACTAAGCTTTCTTACTTGTTTTTGAATGAAAATGAGAAGAACCTGATTCTTCTATACATATAAATTGTCGTACAGAATTTCAGAATTTAATAGACCATACTTCCTTTTGAAGACATTTATAGTAGATAGTTGGTTCATAATTGGCCATAGCTGCCACTTCCGAGAATAACCACAGAGTATATAGAGATGACGATTTTGACATTTCAAAAAGCCAAAATCAGTTTCCTAGTGCTCTTTGGTACCTAATTTACTGTGTGTTAAAGTAAATCGCTTTATGTTACACATTGCATAAATATAAACCTAAATAGTTGTTCTTAAAGAATCCTTGTTTTTCACTAATTTCAATAGGTTTTAGAGATGAGCAACTAATCCCCTATTCTGCATACGATCAATGTCTTTTTTTCTACGGTTTTTTGGAACCATTTTCCGTGTAAAGCAGAATTAGGTGTAAATAGAAATAAAATAATTTGGTAATGATGTTTCGGCACAGCCGCATATAAACTCTTACTTGTTCCAAAATAACTTTGGCCAACATTCACAAAAAAAAAATAATTTCTTTATTTTGTTTTTAATCTAAAAACGATGATGATCTGTTTTCAATATTTTACATTCATACATATAATTATTTCGACAAAATCAAAAAAATCATTATTTAAAGATTACTTACTGCTGCTGACTCAGTTTGTAAAAAACAAATTACTACTTAATTGATTTTAAGCGTTTTATTTATTATACGGCTTGTAAAAATTCCTGTGAAAATTTCAAGTTTATTGCAAACTTTATAATGGTAATTTTAATGGATTTTTATTAATATTTAGGATCAATAAATTTCTTAATGAGACTTGAAATTTAAATAAATAAAACACTTTAGCTTTAACATCATGGTCACTTATCTGAAAGCGTAATATTTACAATATCGACCCAAATAACCATTGATCTCATAAACATTGTAGCGTATACACTTAACTCATCAATTAACACTGCCATTAAATTGATTTGCACTGACTTTTTCGGTGGTGACAGAAGTTGTGTGTGAAAAGTTTTAGGCCAAACAATCTCGTATGAAATATTCAGCTTAGACTTAAGGTACGGTTACACTTGGCAAATGTTTGCTGGAAAAGACGTAACCACTAAATAAAATATATTTAAACTCGTTTAGTTATTAAAAAAAAATATGTTTTTTTCTACTTGATGCTGTTTGATCTTGCAAAGTTCTTGTAATAGTAAATAACGTCAAACAAATTGTTTGCTAAAACAAGTGGTTACGCTTTTTAGAGTAAATATTTGCCATGTGTGACCATATCTTTAGTATAAGACAGACTTAGACTTACATATTATGGGACTATATACTAACGCCCTTATTCACAAAAAATTAAAGTAGACTTCAAATGTACTTTAAGAAAATTTTGTCTAAAAGCACACTTCAAACCTACTTTATTTTTTATGAATACGGCAGTAATACTCAGACTAATTTGTGCAAAATCATAAAACATCTTTTATTGCAATTTCTATAAAAATTTCTCACACCAGCTACGTTACTGTACGAGCGCGTATGATTTTTAACCGTAACATACACAAAAATTCCAAATGAAAAACCCAAATGAATGAACCACATCATCAAACCACAATAAATGAATGAATAATTTACCGCTACAGTACGGACGAAGCACTCTCGTACACCCAACCAAGCAAACAACGGACACACCGTCATTCAGACTAACACAAGCTCTCCAACATACATTTCATATCCAGCCATAGATACAAACATATGGAACAGCCAATTTTAAAAGCATTCAATTCAATGATACATGCATGATTGGGAATGATGTTCGATCGATGAACGGTGACTGACTGACTGAGTAAGTGAATGAATGTATGATGGAGTGAGTTTGAGAGGCTGCGTAAGTATGTTTCAAAAAGTATAAGTTATCTGGGATTTGACAGTAATTGTTTAAGAGTCGTATTGTATTGAAATGCATTGAATTATTTGTTTGTTTTTATTTTAAAATCACGGTTAAAGTGAGAATTGCAGGGACAGACAAATGAACAGACTTACGTACATACATATAAAAGAGTTAAAAGCCAAGCAAAGAGTGAAAAATAACAAAATACCAATATCAACGATTAACTGTCAACTGACACTTGAAAGTACGAGAATTTGTGTTAAATATTTGATTGTATTTATTTGCTGTTACTGCTGCCAGTTAGTGAAAAATGCGTTGACGCATTTTTATTCACCATTTATTTATTTACAACGGCCTATTGGCACTTTAGTTTATTTTTTTGTTCAGTTAAGTTACAAACAAAAAATCATGTCAAATTGTTGATTTTTTTTTTCTTTTATAAAGCTATTTTTTATTGTTTGACGCGCTAGTCATCAAGCCAAGTCAAACAGCCATCATCAAGTATGTTTCAGCATGCAGCCAGCCAACCGACATGTGAATTGCTTGGAAGAGGATGCTGTAATTTAACACTCTTAACATTTAGTTGGTATAATAAGTGGGAATAGAGTTTGGTGAAAATAAATGGTAAAATACAATAACATTAGATCGACCCCAGTCAATGAATATCAAATTCAATGGCAGCTATGTCAAGCGAAAACTACTTTCCCCTGAAAAGTGCTAACGACGAATACAGGTTTGTTACAGCCACAATTTCAGAACACAAATACCATAGTCTGGGTATAAGACGATAGTCTGAATAAAAGACGGTAGTCTGCGTCTTAAACTTAAGCTACTAATGTGTCCGCTATCATGCTTTTCAAGTCGACTACATTCCACTCGTGTTGCTATTTCTATCTACATTAGGGTGTCCCAATTTTTTTTTTTTTTGTCAGAGGCTCAAGCATAATTTAAAACTTATAGGGTCCAGTATTTTTGAATTTTTTTTTAGATTTTTAGGAAGAGGTTTAGAGGTTGCGCAAATCAAGTCTTTGTTAAAAATCTGGTTTTTCGGCCTTTTTTCAAACTTGACTCATAACTTTGTCAATAATCACGTTCATTTAATTTTTTGACCGAATATTTCTAAAGAAAATTAACCAAACTTTATTTCCATATGCAAAAACTTTAAGTTCCGGCAATATTTCTGTCTATTACGATTCAACATATTAATTCTGTAAAACACGGTTTATTACTTTTCAAATTTATATGAAAGGTATAAAAACCAGTGACACGATTTTTAATACTACAGTTCCCGAGTTACACTATTTTTATAGTTTGTACCATAGCTTGGGAATAATGATTAGAAATCCTAATGATTAGCATTTGGATTAGAAATTTTAATTGTGGTGAACAATAGATTAATTATGATAAGTTAGCCATTTTAGACGATTACTAATTGATTAGATTAGAAATAGTCAAAAATCTAATCACAATTAGTGACGATTAGCATTTCTAATCAAATCTAATCAAAACTATTCCAAAAAATAATTGATTAGATTTCTTGATTATTTTTGATTAGATTTAATTAGTTTAACTATTTTTAACTATTTTTGTGAAAAGAAAATATTTATTTATCACATTTGTTGCTATATTTACATAATGTAACAGTTTTTGAATATTGCATAAAATTGCATACGGTGCACCCTGTTCTTAAACTAAACACTTGACACAGCTGGTTCACTTTGTTGTTGTTGTTTTGATTAGATTTGATTATAAATGCTAATCGTCACTAATTGTGATTAGATTTTTGATTATTTCTAATCTAATCAATTAGTAATCTGAAATTTTTATCAAAATTCAATTCTAATGATTAGATTATTTTATTTTTCTAATCGTAATGATTTCTAATTCTAATCGAAATTCCCAAGCTATGGTTTGTACCATAAATATTTATAGTTGGGTCTTTAAGGTTATTTCTGCGAATATCATTTCAATTTAATCCGCCGTTTAATTGGATTTTTCCCAATATCTTCAGGTTTAATATTGAACAAGTCTAGTTTTTCCGGCTGCATAAAACACAAAATTGTTGAAAAGATAATTTCGGAACCAATACGCGAAGACTTAAGCAATTTTATTAAAGGCCAACTTCCCGCAACCAAGAGAGGATTATAAAGAACTACTCCATCTGAGTCTAATATTTTTAGGTGATAAATTTATGCCCTACCCCATAGTAAAAGCTTCAGGAGCAATCAATGTGGCTCGCTGGATTATGAAAATTATCTATTCTTTGAAAATATGAATTTTCCGAACCAGTTGCAATCTTATATAGACAAATCAACAGTTGATGCCTTGCTTGTATTTAGTTCATTTATTTTAAGAATATATATTAAATATTGGTACCTTTGCCAGTGCCCTCGATACGCTCCTCTCAATAATATGAGCCTATTATTGAATGGTTATAAAATTACTAATAAAACAGTTGCAGAAGCCACGCTTAAAACTTTTCTAGGGCATCAGTGGTACTTAACTCCGAAATTGGCTGTCTTAGCGTTTTTTGATGAACGTATCGACACCAAAACTTTGCACTTAATGACAAAAAAAACTTGCAGATACTCCATGCAGCGATTATGAAGTAGCAAATGTAACTTTAACAGAAGAAAACTTTAGAAATAAAGAAATTCAACAATTCATTTCAAAAGTCACTCCAATTTTTTTTTTGAAGCTTGCAATATTTCAATCGATTTTTTAAAAATAGATCCAGAGAATTGGAAAGCCAACAAGTCATTTCAAGAGGTAAAGAAAAAAGTTCAACAATTACAAGTGGTAAATGATGTGGCAGAACGAGGTGTAGCTTTGGCTAATACTTATATTAATGTCACAGCTTCTGAAACTGATTTCCAGAATTTATTGCAAGGCATAGAACTACATCGCAAGAACCTCACTAAATAATTTTTCACAGAGCAAAAGAAAAGTTTTTTTTTTGTTGATTGGGTATGACTGGTGAACTGGCAAACAGCTTATAATAACATATAATGGGTATAAAGATAAAAACGGGTACAACTCAGGCACGGTAAGAACAAATTTAAAAATTGTTTATTCATATTAATTAGAATTAATTTGTCCTTCAAACTGCATCATTAGTTTTTTTTTGTTTTCATTTAAACTTAAAAAAAATTTTTCAAAAAATTACGAAAAATTGTAATTTAGGGTATATAAATGAGTAAACTCATCACCAAAACTTATAAGTTTTTCACACAGGAATAAAGCTTGGATACTTTTCTTTAAAACTGTTTCCTCAGAAGTGAAGAAACCCGTGGTATTAACGAAGTTATGAGTAAAGTTAAACAAAAGGCCGAAAACTCCGGTTTTTTATGAAAACTCCATTTGCGCGATCTCTAAACCTATTCCGAAAATTCTTCAAAAAAACCCAAAAATACTTTACCCTATAAGCTTTTTAATTTTGAAAAAGCACCTATGAAAATCAAGAAAAAAAATTTTGGGACACCCTAATCTACGTACCTCAACTTACACTTCAAGTTGATACAAAATATATATACTCGTACATTCAAATATTCCCTCTAATAATATGATTTCTTCGTTACCTTTTCTTAGTGGATTTATTTTTTTTTACTCATGTCTTTAATTCAATCGCAATGTTCTGCTTCTGCGTCAAAAACATTTTGTTAAAT
This sequence comes from Bellardia pandia, assembly GCA_916048285.2. Taxonomy (NCBI): domain Eukaryota; kingdom Metazoa; phylum Arthropoda; class Insecta; order Diptera; family Calliphoridae; genus Bellardia; species Bellardia pandia. Next base: position 89,899,068 of record OU696531.1, on the reverse strand, counting down.
ATTACGAATAAATAATTCGTCTTGTATAAATTTCTTATAAACCATAAATGGCACTAATAACAATAAGTCCCAGTATCTTTTGGCTGTGGAATTTATGAAGTAGATTCTAAATAAGTGTTATTGTTTCTTGTGAAATTTTCTGCTTGAGCTTTTGTGTGTGACTTTAATTATATTCAAATAATAATTTTGTTTGTTTTTTTTTTTTTTTTTTGTAAAATATCCCAATACTTGAGTGAGTGAGTCATTTTATATAAAGGTAGTTTGTCTCACTAAAAGGCTGTTTCATTTATTGCCACTAAATAAGCAGCTTTTAAATTGTATTTTTTTCGCATAATGATAGTTGTTTATATAGGGTTGAGCCATCAATTTAATGCTTTTAAAGATGTTGGTTTACTAAAATAATACACTGGAAGTGCCAGTAGATGAGTTTGGCTAATTTGAAATCAATATTGTTAGAGATTACGTCATATACTCAGACTACCGTCTTATACTCAGACAACCACCGTCTTATACTCAGACTACCGTCTTATACTCAGACTACCGTCTTATACTCAGACTACCGTCTTATACTCAGACTACCGTCTTATACTCAGAATACCGTCTTATACTCAGAGTATCGTCTTATACTCAGACTACCGTCTTATACTCAGAGTATCGTCTTATACTCAGAGTATCGTCTTATACTCAGACTACCGTCTTATACTCAGACTACCGTCTTATACTCAGACTACCGTCTTATACTCAGAGTATCGTCTTATACTCAGAGTATCGTCTTATACTCAGACTACCGTCTTATACTCAGACTACCGTCTTATACTCAGACTACCGGCTTATACTCAGACTACCGTCTTATACTCAGAATACCGTCTTATACTCAGTCTACCGTCTTATACTCAGTCTACCGTCTTATACTCAGAGTATCGTCTTATACTCAGACAACCGTCTTATACTCAGACTACCGTCTTATACTTAGACTACCGTCTTATACTTAGACTACCGTCTTATACTCAGACTACCGTCTTATACTCAGAGTATCGTCTTATACTCAGACTACCGTCTTATACTCAGACTACCGTCTTATACTCAGACTACCGTCTTATACTCAGACTACCGGCTTATACTCAGACTACCGTCTTATACTCAGAATACCGTCTTATACTTAGACTACCGTCTTATACTCAGAGTATCGTCTTATACTCAGACTACCGTCTTATACTCAGAATACCGTCTTATACTCAGACTACCGTCTTATACTCAGAGTATCGTCTTATACTCAGACTACCGTCTTATACTCAGTCTACCGTCTTATACTCAGAGTATCGTCTTATACTCAGCATACCGTCTTATACTCAGACTACCGGCTTATACTCAGACTACCGTCTTATACTCAGAGTATCGTCTTATACTCAGACTACCGTCTTATACTCAGACTACCGTCTTATACTCAGAATACCGTCTTATACTCAGAGTATCGTCTTATACTCAGACTACCGTCTTATACTCAGACTATCGTCTTATACTCAGAGTATCGTCTTATACTCAGACTACCGTCTTATGCTCAGACTACCGGCTTATACTCAGACTACCGTCTTATACTCAGAATACCGTCTTATACTTAGACTACCGTCTTATACTCAGAGTATTGTCTTATACTCAGACTACCGTCTTATACTCAGAATACCGTCTTATACTCAGTCTACCGTCTTATACTCAGTCTACCGTCTTATACTCAGAGTATCGTCTTATACTCAGACTACCGTCTTATACTCAGACTACCGTCTTATACTCAGACTACCGGCTTATACTCAGACTACCGTCTTATACTCAGAATACCGTCTTATACTTAGACTACCGTCTTATACTTAGAGTATCGTCTTATACTCAGACTACCGTCTTATACTCAGACTACCGTCTTATACTCAGAATACCGTCTTATACTCAGAGTATCGTCTTATACTCAGACTACCGTCTTATACTCAGAGTATCGTCTTATACTCAGAGTATCGTCTTATACTCAGACTACCGTCTTATACTCAGACTACCGTCTTGTACTCAAAGTATCGTCTTATACTCAGAGTATCGTCTTATACTCAGACTACCGTCTTATACTCAGACTACCGTCTTATACTCAGACTACCGGCTTATACTCAGAGTATCGTCTTATACTCAGAATACCGTCTTATACTTAGACTACCGTCTTATACTCAGACTACCGGCTTATACTCAGAGTATCGTCTTATACTCAGACTACCGTCTTATACTCAGAGTATCGTCTTATACTCAGACTACCGTCTTATACTCAGAGTATCGCCTTATACTCAGAGTATCGTCTTATACTCAGAGTATCGTCTTATACTCAGAATACCGTCTTATACTTAGACTACCGTCTTATACTCAGAGTATCGTCTTATACTCAGAGTATCGTCTTATACTCAGACTACCGGCTTATACTCAGACTACCGTCTTATACTCAGAGTATCGTCTTATACTCAGAGTATCGTCTTATACTCAGAGTATCGTCTTATATTCAGACTACCGTCTTATACTCAGACTACCGTCTTATACTCAGACTACCGGCTTATACTCAGACTACCGTCTTATACTCAGAATACCGTCTTATACTTAGACTACCGTCTTATACTCAGAGTATCGTCTTATACTCAGACTACCGGCTTATACTCAGACTACCGTCTTATACTCAGAATACCGTCTTATACTTAGACTACCGTCTTATACTCAGAGTATCGTCTTATACTCAGAGTATCGTCTTATACTCAGACTACCGGCTTATACTAAGACTACCGTCTTATACTCAGAGTATCGTCTTATACTCAGAGTATCGTCTTATACTCAGAGTGTCGTCTTATACTCAGACTACCGTCTTATACTCAGACTACCGGCTTATACTCAGACTACCGTCTTATACTCAGAATACCGTCTTATATTTAGACTACCGTCTTATACTCAGAGTATCGTCTTATACTCAGACTACCGGCTTATACTCAGACTACCGTCTTATACTCAGAATACCGTCTTATACTTAGACTACCGTCTTATCCTCAGAGTATCGTCTTATACTCAGACTACCGTCTTATACTCAGACTACCGTCTTATACTCAGACTACCGTCTTATAAGTTACATGTATGAACATACTTATATGTTAATTGGCATTAATAACTTAAAATAAACTTCCCTAATATACATAAATATGTATGTGTAAAACAGATACTATGTTCTTACTTTGAACAAATACGTTCACTAAATCTTTACTGTTGCCAATTGCCTTTTTTGGGCTCACAGAAATTTAAATTATTAACAACCAAACTTTTTTACTAAGTATATGTAGATCAGTTAAACAAAACATACAAGAGTGTTTAAGTATGTATGTAACACATACATACATATTTCGATCTACTTCTTTACTTGCATTCGTACATACAACCGCTTTCAATTTGTACTCTTTGTTGTTACTAAGCGTAAAGCAACTGTCATGATCGGGCATGCAGAATTTAACTTACACAAAGCATACAAACGTGTACAAATAGACACAAATATTGTTTACTGACTTACATACATTTTGTAAGTTAATTTAAGCATTGATTTTTGTCATGTTTGAGCATGCATGTGCATGTACGATCATATAATATAGATCTAGTAAAATATATTTAAAAGAAATTTTTTCAACAGAGCAGTCAGTAAAAAACAATCGTTCAAAGTAAGAACATAAGAAACAAAATATTTAAAGAATGGAATAAAAAGGTCCTTTAATTTAATAAATGTAATCCTTTTAAATAAAATAATTAAAAAAATAAACATTTAAGTGTTTCTTTTAAACAGAAACTAAAACTGGCGCAGTCGGTAGGATACATATCCTGTTCGTCCTTTATAAGTGAACTTTATAAAATAAAAAAAAAGGATATTTGATATTTTTATGTCAATTTGGGTATCCAAGAACATTTTTTTTTAACAATGTTTAAAAATGAATTGCAAAAATATTTATTAAAATAATTATAATATAATAATTAAAAAAAAAATAATATTATAAAAATTAAAAAGTTTTCGTGGTTTAAAATTTTTTCTTCAAAAAAAAAACATTAAAAAAAACAATAAACTCTGCATCGGAAAATTTGTTAAATTTTATTTGTGCTAAAAACAACCAACTATATTGAAAATTTAAGGATCAAGTCAAAAAAAAAAACTTTAATTTTTTTTAAATCCGAAAGAAATTGTCATAAGAACCTTTTCTACATTAAAATAAAAAAAGGATATAAATTATTAAATTATAAAAATTAAAAAGTTTTCGTGGTTTAAAATTTTTTCTTCAAAAAAAAAACATTAAAAAAAACTCAATAAAATCTGCACCAGAAAATTTGTTAAATTTGAGTTGTGCTAAAAACAGTCAACTATATTGAAAATTTAACGATCAAGTCAAAAAAAAAGAAAAAGGAAAAAAAAAACTTGAATTTCTCTAGATTTGAAAGAAATGGTCAAAACTTTTTTACATTAGAATTAATAATAAAAAAAAAAACAAGAAAAACACTGGCGAAAAACTGTAATGCCATAAAATAATTTAAAAGAAATATTTTACATTGAAATTAATAATAAAAAAAAACAAACAACAAGAAAAAACACTGGCGAAAAACATTAATTCCATAAAGGATCTGAAGCGAAAGGCCCAAGGGCAAACTGGTATGCTGAGAAGATTACTTGCAATGAAGGATGTAACACTGCTGCAAAAATAAGTATATTATATATATTTACTAACATATGTATAATTAATAATTTTATTTAATAGTTATTTACAACAAAAATTATATAAATTATAATATACATATATATTACTAAGTCCTTTTTTATATTGAATACAAAATTTGTGCTTTTTTTTGTTAAACATTTACCTTTTTAAATACAAGACTGAAATTAAAATGGAAAATCAAGCTTTTATCCCTCTTACGTTAAATCCAATGGAATTTCTTGGAAAGCTTCCGGAGTTTTCAGGTGACCGGAAAGAATTGTATACTTTCGTTTCTCTTGTGGACAGAATAGATCCCCTTTTTGTTCGCTATGATGAACTTTCACAACTTTTATTTATGGATCTAATAAAGAGTAGATTGAAAGGCAAAGCCAAAGAGGCTATTGAAATCAATGTAACATGAATCCATTAAATTTTTGCCAACAACCAAATTTACCGAAGAACGAAATCCAAAATATTTCTCCACAAAATTTTCATTTTCCGGCCTCACCGGCCAACTACCACATATAGTTTTAAAGAATAGTTTAAAATTTATAATAGACACTGGAGCCACTCACTCCATTGTGAATCCAGGTCTTTGTGATCCGAAGTGGAGAATCAATTCTGGTACCTTGGCACTAAAAACGCTTCAAAATGAAGTTTTGACTAACACAATCTATCAAATACCGATGTTTTCTGAATTAGGAAACAAAAATGAAAAAATCTTCTTGATAGAATGTAAATTCCATGATAATTATGATGGAATTTTAGGGAATGACATTCTCCGTAAATATGGAGCCATTGTGGACTATGAAAACAATCAATTAAGAATAAACAAAAGAATTTTGCCACTGTTATTTCAGAAAATTCGTAAAGTTAAATTTATAACTAATGTAGAATGTGGACTTATTCACATTACAGAACAACGTAATGACATTGGTAAGTTAATTCTTTCTGAAGGGGTTTACGATGCACAGCATTTTAAGGTTGAAGTAGAAACTTCAGTCCAATGTCCAGAAGTTATTTATCTAACGGAAGACAACTCATGGACAGTTACTCCAGAAAATTATCACTTAGTTGATAACAATTTTTATGAAGATGAGTACAAGAATTCTGTGTTAGATAGTTTGGAAATGGACCACCTGAACGCGGAGGAAAAACTTAACCTTGAAATTATATTCAACGATTATAGGGAACTGTTCCACGAAACTGACTCAAACTTAACTTTTACACACGTGATAAAACATAGAATTTTGACTAAGGACGAAATTCCTGTATTTTCGAAAACCTATAGATACCCCTACGTTCATAAAGAAGAGGTGAGAAGACAGATTCGGGAAATGTTGGCTAGTGGTATAATAAGGCCTTCAAATTCGGCATATTCTGCACCCATATGGATCGTCCCAAAAAAGGATGACGCAAGTGGGCAAAAGAAATGGCGGCTGGTTGTCGACTATAGGAAATTGAATGAGAAAACTGTAGACGATCGTTTTCCGATTCCGAACATTGATGAAATCCTGGACAAACTAGGAAGATGCATGTATTTTACTACTCTAGACCTTGCAAAGGGATTTCATCAAGTGGAAATCGATCATAGGGACATTCATAAAACAGCTTTTTCGGTCGAGGGAGGACACTACGAATTCCTCAGAATGCCATTTGGACTGAAAACCGCACCAGCCACTTTTCAGAGGCTTATGAATGGAATCCTCGGTGAATTAATTAACAAGGTCTGCTTAGTATATCTGGATGATATAATTGTTTTTTCTACCTCTATCCAGGAGCATATGAACTCACTACGTCTTGTCTTTGACAAATTAAAAAATGCAAACTTGAAAATTCAGGCAGATAAGTGCAAATTCTTCAAAAGGGAAACTGAGTTTTTAGGACATATTGTCACATATAAAGGTATAAAACCAAATCCAAAAAAAGTTGAGTGCGTTATTAATTATCCTTTGCCAAAGACTCAACGGCAAATAAAACAGTTTTTAGGCCTTAGCGGCTATTATCGAAAATTTATAAAAGATTATTCGAAAATTGCTAAAGGAATGACAAAGTATTTGAAAAAAGATACCAAACTAGACACTAATGATCCCGCTTATCTCGAAAGCTTTAAAACTCTAAAAGTTCTTCTCACCAACGATCCTATCTTGACTTACCCAAATTTTAATAAACAATTCGTGCTAAATACTGACGCAAGTAATTTCGCACTTGGAGCTGTCTTATCGCAAGATAATCATCCTATATGCTACGCAAGCAGAACACTAAATCAACATGAAACTAATTATAGCACAGTAGAGAAGGAATTATTAGCTGTTATATGGGCTGTTACGTACTTTAGACCATACCTTTTTGGACGAAAATTCGTAATCCTTACTGATCACCAGCCATTGCAGTGGCTTTTTTCAATCAAAGAACCGAATTCAAAATTAATAAGATGGCGGCTAAAGCTAGAGGAGTATGATTACGAAATAAGGTACAAAAAAGGTATAAACAATGGAAATGCTGATGCATTATCACGAATAGATCCACAGATCAATTTGATCCCAGAATCACATCCTGCTATAATAGCTGTTAGCAGTTCCCCACTGAATATATATAAGAAACAGATTATTTTTGAAATTTCTAATTCCAACTCTTTAAGAATTGAAAATAAATCGATTTTTAATAATTCAAGGAAAATAATAAGTTCCAATACTTTTAGTGAATTCAATATGATCACAATTATTAAAGATCATTTTCATCCCTTTAGAGTCAATGCTGTATTTATTGAAGATAATTCAGTCTATCAAATTTTAGAGAAAACTTTGTTAAAATATTTCTCAAGAAATTCTGATTTGAAAATTAAAAGATGCAATAGTATTTTGGAAGATATTTTTGACGAAAACATGCTTAACGAATATATCGAAAAAGAACATAAAAGAAATAACCATCGCGGTATTAATGAGAATTTTGAACAGTTAAGAACAAAAATATACCACCCAAAACTTAAGCTAAGAATTCAACAATATATAAATAACTGTGACATCTGTAATATGGAAAAGTATGATCGCAAGCCAATCAGACAAAGTTTAAAGATTACGGAGACCCCCGATAGCCCTCATCAAATAGTACACATAGATGTTTTTTATTGCCTTGAAAGAACGTTGTTTTTAACATTTATTGATAAATTTTCGAAATTTGCTCAGGCAATAAAGATTCAAAATAGGTCATGGATAGAGTTTAAACGAGCCCTCACTCAATACCTCAGTATTGTAGGAAATGTTGACAAAATCATAACTGACAATGAGTTAGGTTTCAAAGCGTTGCCACTGACTGAATTTTTACGACAAAATAATATTGAAATCCACTTCACCTCAAACAACAACCACAGTTCGAATTCAGACGTAGAACGTCTTCATAATACGCTTAATGAGCACATTCGCCTACTCAGACATGACCCTAATAAGGACAGCGACAGCGTAGAAGAGAAAATCTATAAGATCATCACGTTTTACAACAACACGATTCATTCAACTACAGGCTGTAAACCTACAGATTTTCAAAATGGGTTAATTAAAACAGAGGATTATCCGAAAATAAAGCATAAAATTATTAAATTGAAAGAAAAATCAATATCACATTCAAACCAATCTCGTGAGGAATGTCAAATTCGTACTGGACAGGTATATCTTAAAACCGATAGAGGAGGGAAAAACCATGCAAAGTTTAGAAAAATTTACGTAGACAAACTTGATGATGAACATGTAATAACACAAAAAGGGCACAAATATTACAAGTCACATTTAAAAAGAAAAAAACTGTATACAAATAATTTCTAAGAATATTTATAACACAAAATTTATAACTTTAATTAAAAAAAAAAAAAAAAAATCTTAATTGTATGAGTACAAAATATATAAATTCAATCCTCATAAATACAATGTAGTAAGATAAAAATTTCTAGCGAAAATATTAAAAAAAAAAAATGTCTTAAAATAAGAAATATATTTTTAGTACAAATCAAAAAAAAAAAGAAAAATGTAAAAATACACAATATTCTTTTTCTTTTTGTTAAACTATTATTTGGATATTAATGGAATATGTAATAATAAAAAATAATATATATATATATATATAACATTTAAATATGTACATACATATGTAGTATGTAATATAAATATTTGACATAAAAATCTTATCTCCTCGGAGCGTCGATTTAACGATGGGGGAGTTACATGTATGAACATACTTATATGTTAATTGGCATTAATAACTTAAAATAAACTTCCCTAATATACATAAATATGTATGTGTAAAACAGATACTATGTTCTTACTTTGAACAAATACGTTCACTAAATCTTTACTGTTGCCAATTGCCTTTTTTGGGCTCACAGAAATTTAAATTATTAACAACCAAACTTTTTTACTAAGTATATGTAGATCAGTTAAACAAAACATACAAGAGTGTTTAAGTATGTATGTAACACATACATACATATTTCGATCTACTTCTTTACTTGCATTCGTACATACAACCGCTTTCAATTTGTACTCTTTGTTGTTACTAAGCGTAAAGCAACTGTCATGATCGGGCATGCAGAATTTAACTTACACAAAGCATACAAACGTGTACAAATAGACACAAATATTGTTTACTGACTTACATACATTTTGTAAGTTAATTTAAGCATTGATTTTTGTCATGTTTGAGCATGCATGTGCATGTACGATCATATAATATAGATCTAGTAAAATATATTTAAAAGAAATTTTTTCAACAGAGCAGTCAGTAAAAAACAATCGTTCAAAGTAAGAACATAAGAAACAAAATATTTAAAGAATGGAATAAAAAGGTCCTTTAATTTAATAAATGTAATCCTTTTAAATAAAATAATTAAAAAAATAAACATTTAAGTGTTTCTTTTAAACAGAAACTAAAACTCTTATACTCAGAATACCGTCTTATACTCAGAATACCGTCTTATACTCAGAGTATCGTCTTATACTCAGACTACCGTCTTATACTCAGACTACCGTCTTATACTCAGAGTATCGTCTTATACTCAGACTACCGTCTTATACTCAGTCTACCGTCTTATACTCAGAGTATCGTCTTATACTCAGAATACCGTCTTATACTCAGACTACCGTCTTATACTCAGAGTATCGTCTTATACTCAGTCTACCGTCTTATACTCAGAGTATCGTCTTATACTCAGCATACCGTCTTATACTCAGACTACCGTCTTATACTCAGACTACCGTCTTATACTCAGAGTATCGTCTTATACTCAGACTACCGTCTTATACTCAGACTACCGTCTTATACTCAGAATACCGTCTTATACTCAGAGTATCGTCTTATACTCAGACTACCGTCTTATACTCAGACTATCGTCTTATACTCAGAGTATCGTCTTATACTCAGACTACCGTCTTATACTCAGACAACCGTCTTATACTCAGACTACCGTCTTATACTTAGACTACCGTCTTATACTTAGACTACCGTCTTATACTCAGACTACCGTCTTATACTCAGACAACCGTCTTATACTCAGACTACCGTCTTATACTTAGACTACCGTCTTATACTCAGACTACCGTCTTATACTCAGACTACCGTCTTATACTCAGACTACCGTTTTATCTTATACTCAGTCTTATAGTTGCATTCCAAACTTGTGCTTACACAACTTCTTTATTGTTCCCTCCGGATTCCATCTTATAGTTAGATATTTTTTAAAAGCTGAAATATGTTAAATAATAAAGTATTTTTTAATAAACTTTTATTAAATAAATGACATTGCAAATTCCTCGTTGCTACATGTCAGAAATTGTAAAATACGAAAAAGTAATCAAAAAATTCAACACAATAGCATGACTTAATTACTCAAAAGTTAATGCAGGAGTTTTGCAACAATAACCACAAACAATTTACTACCCACAAAAGAAACGTAAAAAGTTGAATATTCATGTTTGTTCTTTACAAAACACATTGCAAAAATAAACACATGTTTTTCAACCATATTTAATTGCAGCCAGCTTTTACGTTTGAGGTCTGAGTTTTCTCAACCACCTTTAATAGAAAATATAGAACAGCGGTATGACGTTCCACCCACCTTGTAAACAAGCGTTTGAGACAATTGCAGCTGGACATACGACAAAATAAACACCTGATTGTGAAAATATTAATTATTTATAATAAAACTAAATGTAACACATGAAAGTCATGCAACATAATGTTGCAAAATACAATGCAATACCAGAGAATAATAAATAGTAGTAAACAATAAATTGTCATTCTTGTTTTTATTAGTTAGAGTAGCAGGGAATCTGGGTGTGTCTGCCAGTAAGCGTGTGTTTTCGACATACAATATTTACTAACCAACGTAAATAAATAAATTTTGCAGCAGAAATGCGGAAAGAAAAACACTTGTCCTGTTTATTAAGCCACATAAAAATGATTTTCAAGGGACATTGAACTTGTAGTTGCAATTGGAGTGGTCGGTTTTGTTATTTTTTTTTTTCTGGTTATTTGTCAACTAATGTGACCACATTAGCAACATAGTTAACAGCAGCAGTAATAGAATATTTGTCATAGTACATTTTTGAAATTGCATTTTTACCCTCATTGCTTTGCAGCAATTAGGGGTAAAACTCATAATGACAAAATGCTGAACAAATAGTTAAAATAAAACAACAAAAGAACTATAAAATAAACGTCTGAGTTTAAGTACAGGTTTTTCTAACTGCTACCTAGTTGTGTTTGATTTTAATATTTAACTACAGTGAATAACAAAACAAAGAAAAATATTTGTTTTATAATAAAACTTGACATAGAGTTTATAATTGTGTAACTCACTTTAAAAGTATGTAAGTATGTATTTGCATACGCATATTTCCGTACAAGTGTGTATTACATTTCTGTGTCTACATATTTCTATTGCGAAATTGCATTTCCTCGCACTCTGTATTTAACATTTTGTTGTTTATGTATTCTAATAAAAACAAGTGAGTATTTGTTGCAATTGTTGTTCGAAACATGATTTTAATGCCATGCATCCATTCATTCATTACTAATGTTGTTGCTTTTGTTAGTATTGTTGCTGCTGTTTATATTATTGCTGTTGTTTTTTTTATTGTTCGATTCTAAACTAAACCATGTGTGTGTGTTGTTTTTATTGTTACTGCAGCTACATATTGCAAATACATAATAACAAATACAAAATGTACTAAGTAAATATACATAGTACGAGTATAGTTAGTTTATACAACGACAAATAATGTGTGCTTTAAGTCATATTTTATTTATTCACATAAATACGAGATTATTTCTATGCTTGTGTTCATGTTATGTTGCAATAGGAACCGGATGCATACATGAACATAGTCCGCTTCCACCCACTCACTCACACAAGTGCAGGCAATGTTTTAAAGTTAGCTGTTGCAGTGCTGGTGATTTATACATATATACGACGATATCACTAAGTAAACACATTTGTATGTTTGTTTTATTGTGTCTCAGTGATGATGATTTGATGGATTATGGAATTATTTGGTGTCAATATTATCAGTTCGTATAAATTATTTGTGATTTTGCTGAGATTTTTCGAGAAAATACTTGGAAAATATGTCTATTTTACTAAGATTCTTAAAATACCAATATTCAGACTAGTGTCTCATGCTCAAATTAACTTTTTCTATTTTGCCTATCGTAATATTAGAATATATACTGCACTATATTCAACAACATATTAAACAATTCGCATTTTTCTCCTCGAAAGAAGCAATATCAAGAATCTTCGGGCAATTAGCTTATTACCGAACATAAGTAAAATATTTGAAATTTGTGTTAACAACAATATTGAGAAAATATGTAAAAGGAATAAATAAATTAGCAAAAGACAATTTGGATTCAAACATAGACATTCAACTACACATGCTCTACATCGTTTAATATCAAATATAAATTGGAATCTGAACAAATCTTTTTGTACAGGCGCCTGTCTAATAGATTTTGAAAAGGCTTTCGATAACATTTGGATACCCGGACTACTATATAAATTATTGAAATACAAATTTCCCATACATTTTGCAATTCTCTTATATAATATGCTGAATAATAGATGCTTTACAGTTTATGATAGGAATCAAATAAAATCAAAGACATATACTATTGTTAACGGCCTACAACAAGGTACCCTGAATTCTCCCATCGTATTTAATTTGTTTGTATACAAATTATTAACAAAAATAGATAATATTATGAGCTTTGCTGGTGACATTATTGTCTATCACTCCGATAATAAGATTTAGTTGATTAATGATAAATTACAATTTTATTTTAAACAAATTTCAAAATTATGCCATAGATTGCAAAATGAAAATTAACGTTGAGAAATGCGAAGCAATACTCTTTCGTCCTCCAATTACTAAATGTAATTACAATATTAGAACAAAATGGAAAAATTTTGGAATTAAATCTCCTTCAATTGTAAATATTCCAAATAAACAAATTGTAAAATATGTGTGTATTCACCTTGATAATTTTTTATGTTTTAATAAATCACTAAAAATACTTTCATTCCAAAAAAAATTTTCGTTATACGTTTTCTAGAGAAGTCAAATACGAAAATAATTGCACTTCCGAACGGAATTAAGCTCTGTGACATGGCTGTATATGTCTTTTTTTGAAGCTCTATCGTGACTTCAACAGATGGACGGAATCTTAGAATCTTATAAGGATCCCAAATACTCGTATATAGACTTTTGGTTCTACGACTAATATTTCGATGTGCTACAAATGGAACGACAATATTAATAAATTCTCCAACTATTTGGTGGTGAGTAAGAGATTGAAAATATATAGAGATTACAATTAATTATAAAGGATAGAGAGAGGAGATAGATGAAAATAAAAAAAAGAGTTCTAGAATTGGAAGGTAACAAGCGTGGTAGAGACAGTCCAGTAGCTATAAATGGAGAAAGAATACTCCAAGACAGTTGACTGATTGATGGAATGCCATCAGTCAGTTCGAAATGACCGGTTGTATGAACCAGTTGACATTCCTTATAAAGGACCTGATTTTCTCGAAGTTTATAGCCAATAGTTTGGTGAGATTATTATAGGACCAGTGTCCCAGAATCATAATTTTGAAGTTGTCAAATGCTGGACAGTGACAGAGAAAGTGAGATAATCTTTTTTTTCTTCAATGTGACAACTTCTGCAGAATTTATATTAAGGTATTTCTATTTTTCTAGCATGACAGCCAAATTTGCAGCATCGTAGTTTCAGCAAATATGCTGTGCGTTCTCGTTTTAACCTAGACCATAATAGTATCGTATTCATTCAGGTGGGTTCATGTTCACATTTTGTCTGAGTAAAAGTTACTAATTTTCTGTTTACATCTGGATAACGGGATACTGCATAGAAAATCTACGTTCCCATCAGGCAGCGTGGCGCCCTTCTTCGCCAGTTCATCGGCAACACAGCCTAAAATGTCTCTGTGCCCACGTACCCATATGAGTGTGACTGTCGAATGTCTCGTTATTCTTTTTAGGGACGTCCTGCATTCCTGGTCCAAGTTGGATGTAATATATGCACCTGTTAGAGATTTTATTAAAGGTTGACTATCAATGTATATACGGATATTTCTTCCTGATATTCTATTATATCTGAGTAAATTAGCTGATTTTGTTAGCCGATATTTCGGATTGAAAAATGTTACAGCCATTTGGTATTCTCAAGAACATTCTGAGATCAAATCTCCATGGCGCTAAGTAAAAGTGTCCTATCTATTATGAGCTGCTGAAATGAGAATTGACGGAAAAATAATATGAGGCCAGACAGGAAAGCGTAATTTTCTATCACGATAACGCTTGGCGGCAGACTTTGTCCGATTAATATTTGTTACGATATATGTAGCATGTTCTCTCTGGAGTATGCTTTACTTCAGGAAAGGAAATTGACATGAATCTTTGTTGGTCTCAAAGATTCTTTTGGCGCGTAATACATATGCTACCAGAAAGATGGGAAAGGACATGTTTTACTTGTATTTTGTCATTCTTCTTATGTTCTGTTCGTAAGTCCGTTATAGTTAATGCGTCCTGTCTGTTCGACTAAGGTTAATACCCTACATTTATATTGTGCAACTGTTTAAAAACAAAACCCAGTAAAAGAAATTCGTGTTTTTTGAAGCACTTACGAGAAAAAGCGCATAATCGAGCGTTTCAATAAAAGCGCTCTTTTGAAGCAGTAAATGCTTACGAATAAAATATACAAAAAAGATGCTTTTTTAGTGCTGGCAACGAAGAAACGACAAATGAAAAAACAATAATGAAATTATAGCCTACAGATTTACGTATGACAACGAAAGTCAATTACAAAACGAATATCGCGCTTCTCAGTTACTATGAATTTTTCTTATGCAAAAACATTCAGATAGAATTTGTTCTTTGATTGGTGTGCCCGAAGTGACGTACAACACTTTAGGAAAGTGCTTTATTTTCATGTTTGATTAGGTTAAAAGAAGCGCTTATTGTCAGCAGAAAGTAGTCCTCCAAACCGGGAACACCTCATACAAGTATCATGCATCCCATCAGCAGGTTTGAAGCGATTTAAGGTATGAATTCATACATAAAACCTGCTCCTTTTAAAGCGCATTTTTTACTGGGAAGCTACACGTTTAGAAATATCTCTCTGAGCTATGTAAAAGTAATTTTGAAAAGTTTTGGAAGGTTGAAGGAAATACAAACAGGACCACTGTCTACATCAATCGCTACAATCTAAGTCTAATTGACTTTAATGTCAATTCTATGGTTTAGATTGTAAAAACAAGTCTGGTCAGTTCGCTCTGTTACAACTTCTTAGTTGTAATCCATATTTTTAATCATTAACCTTACTGGTATCTTATTACATTTCTTTATTGTCATGCTATCGTTAACGAAAATATCATCCATTACCAAAACTTTCTAGATATTGTTTTTTCCAAAAACTTTTACTCTAGATAGCACAAGCCTATGTACATAAAACTCCAAGAACTTAAAAAGTCATTAAACAGTTTTAAAAATTCATTAATTTCCTTTAAACAGTATTTTTACTAACCATTTCCCCCAAAATAAGATACTTTATTTTGCCATTTTCCTTTAATGATATAACGCACGTTTTGCACCATTACTTTGTATGTATTGAATGTCCTGACAGGATTCTTGCAATTTCCTGGCATTTGACTACCCTCCTACGCCCAGAGAGATCCCTTCGAGCGGTTTATGTAATTTTGTTTTTCTGCAGTCTCACTCTTACCCTGGCCATAGAGTTTGTTATGGTTAAATATTAAATGGCGTTACAAATGCATAACATACACAGCCTCACTCACATACACGCAAAATTACACAAATACATATAGAATTCGTTTCGAAATTTTGTGTGGCGTCATAAAAGACAACACTAAGAACAATGCACACGGTTACATGCATGTCTGCATGCGTTATGAGTCGGTAACAGTTAGAGGAATTCAGGGATTGAAAAGTTCGAAAGGACTTAAGCAAGAAATGTTAGAAATTAAGTTACGTAGATTCCTCACCGTGTATTGATGGTGGGTGATTTCGTAGCAAGTGGTAGTATTCCTTCTTGTGCAGTGCAGATATATTTCTGTGTATTTATTATGTATTGTTTTTCCAACAACCATGTTAAAAACGGAAATTTGCGATAATGGCACGTGTTTTTACCATAACATAACATATAAAGTCTTTGTACCATATTCTATATTTTTATCACACACTCTCACTGTTCCATAATATTCATAAAGTTTCCTTTTAATCATTACCGCCTCAGCGCAGACACATCCAGCCGCACTGCTTCATTTACTCGATACAAATAGATTTTTATTTATTATTTTTGTTCTCACTTATTATTGTGCACACATCCTTTGAAAGAAATTAATTAATTTTCTCTGTACATTAGTAAATTTCACACTTTTTCGTTTTAAATCCAGTTTCTTGCCTCGCCCTTACTGATGACTATTTCATACTTTCACACTTTGTGTTGTATTCATTGTTATTGCACAGAGTGTGTTACATTGCTAATGTCTTGCACTGTACTCGGTAATTTGTTAAAAAAAATTTAACATTTTCTTAGTTGCCTTACCATAACAAATTGTTTTATTTTCCGTTGTTTCTCATTTTGTATAATTATTTTTGATTTGTTTCATTACTGCATCCTGCAGTATCCTTCGTAGTAGTTTTAATGATGTTTCCTTTATCTGTTTTTATTATTTGTAAGGTTTTATTTAGAGATAATAAGTTAAATTAAGTTTTAATAGCTTTCATTTGTGGTTTTAGTAGAATTTGTTAGCAGCTGTGAAATTTTATTTCAATTTACATAAAAATTATAAGTCAGTATATTTTTAGGGGTACTTTTGGTTCTCATCAGTATTTATCAATTATTTTAATTGCTGTAATAAATTTGTAAATTATTAGTAGTATAATTTTTAAAGTTTAGGGTGATACTATGGAATTTATTCCTTAAGAAAACCTTAAAGAATATTCATAAATTGAGAATAAAATACAATCAAAAGCTAAAAAAGAAACTAACTGAACTCCCGAGTTGTACTAGAACAAATATCGTTTTAACAATTATTAGCTTCCATTGCAATCGAATGCGAGAATATGGCCATAACAACAGCTTGACTCTCTCGTCCATCAATCCCTTACAATCAATAAGCATTGCGTAAGCACTAGTGTTGTTGCTTCTTTCATCGTGTGGGTTTCTCCATAAATGTTCTCTATAGTTCATATATAGTTTGTCTTTCCTTTTCAATGATAGTACAGTGGTTAAGAACTCAATTAATCTTATCGCCTTGATATTAATGTTACAAAATGATCTCATCTTTACATCTAAGACCATTTCGAGATACAAAACGTTTTGAAGATTGATGCTGCCATACCCCTTAAATTATTTAATTGTCACCATTTCAGTATGGTAGACTGCAATGTAAATTCTATGACATACATCCCAGTAAAAAATGTACTCCAAAAGGAGCAGGTTTTATGTATGAATTCATACCTCAAATCGTTTCAAACCTGCTGATGGGATGCATGATTTTTATAGGAGGTGTTCCCGGTTTGGAGGACTACTTTTTGCTGACAATAAGCGCTTCTTTTAACCTAATCAAACATGTCAATAAAGCACTTTTCTAAGGTGTTTTACGTGTATTTTGTTAGTGTAGAGCAAAAATATGCTAAAATTTTTTGCCAATGCAATGATGCAATACCAATTGCAAAAGTTTGTGAATTACAATTTTTTTTGATAATTTTAGTTGGGCTCGAGTTCATTTAAATTTAATTTTCATTAAATTATTATTTTTACTGAAATTATCAATAAGATTTTAAGATTTCATGTTCTAAAACAATTCCTAATTCAGTAAAAATAATAATTTAATGAAAATTAAATTTAAATGAACTCGAGCCCAACTAAAATTATCAAAAAAAATTGTAAAATTAACAGTTCAACAAAAATAATGATTGTGAATTACGCTAATATAAAACTTTCAAAAGCTTTGCAAATTATACTTATAAATTACAACTTATCATTAATCAAATAGTAAATTTCTAAAGAACTTAAAATTTTGCAAATTGACGAAAAATTGCATAAATGCAAAGTGAAAAGTTGATTAGTTGTTTATTGGAAAAGGGCCCTGGATTACTTAGTCATTGAAACTAACTTTTGATTAATCTTTTCTCGAGGAATAAACAAATTCTGGTTTACCATTCTGTTGAAACTTTATGAGACACTTCTATTTGGTTCTGCAACTATATTTTTTATCTCATGCACTAACGGCTGGTAGTGAGGTGCGTTTAACACTGTAAATTTCCGTAAATATTTAGAAGTTATTTGTGCTGTTTTTAGTAAAATGTTCAAACTGCCTTCATAAAATATAGGCTACTTATATTATTTCGTATCATAAAACAAATCATAATTTTCCCACTGGCTTTAATTTTTTTAATGTAATTTTGGTAATACTTGGCAACTAAATTAGATTCTAGATGTATTTATAATGTACATATACACTATGTATGTGTGTTGTGTAAGCAAGAATAATAATTATATTAGCTATCCCTTAATTCATCTCCTCTCGCTGACTAAAAAAAAAGTTTTATAGCAACAGAACTTTTACTTAGATAATAATTATTTCTTAATATTGATTGCTCATAATTCATGTGGTTTGTACAAGAAAATTATTTGCAAAAAATATATGGAACACCAAGACATATTATATTACACCAAATCGTTTACGTATTTATACAAAGAAAATTAAACCAATGCTCATTTGTTAGATTTTCTGCAAAAAAAAAAAAAAACACCCACTTCTTACGTAAATAACGATTATTTTCTCATAAGTCACTTTCAAATAAATTTTTTGTTTTGTATATTATTTCTCCTAAAGAATTTTCCATCAATTTTATCTCGTTAATAATCTCTAACTTGCCTGCCAAGAAATTGTGCAGGAAAAGAAATGGCGGAATGAAAGCTACAAGCAGTCATTATAATATTTCATAAAAATCTGTTTGTTATACATATAAAGCAAACAACAAAGCCACTGACATGTAGAATTTTACATGCTTCCAAAACATATATCATTTTTTATTACCCACTCTGTAAACGATTGGCAGCCACTGCGGTGACTTTTACTAAACTAAATAACGCTTAAGCTAAAGCAATTAATTCTGGGTAGACTCCCAAAATGTAAGTTGCTTTAAGGTTTCTGTTTGTTGCACAGTGGGTGAGAGGGAAGGAAAATAGTTGAAAAAAATTGCTACTGGCACGATTCGTGTAACATTTCCAAGCTGCCAAGTTCTTTGTTTGAGAAAAATTTACCTTTAATGGAAATTTTGAAAAGTGTATTTTTGATAACGCCTAATAACGTGTTCAGATATAAACCTTAATTGCGATAATCGCAATTAACGCTATTATTGAGCTCAATATTACATATAAAATCTCAATTAATTATTGCGCAATAAGTACGAAATTGTTATAATATTGAGTAATATTTGGAATGCAACACTGTTCACAACTGTGTTTAGTGAACAAAATTGTATAAAATGCAAATGTCAACAAAAGAAATCATTAAAAAATCAATGTGAAGGTAAGTTTGTTTACGTAGAAACACAACAACCATTTAGAGTATTTTTTGTATTGTTTTCCAGCTGTCAAATCATTATTGAGTAAGCTGAAAATTGCGTATGCCTGAACACTTAAATAATATTGTCAATTAACCGAATATTGACTCAATTAAGTTTAATATCTGAACATAGTATAATTTGGGAAATTATTGTCCTGCTTAATGATAATATTGCTAATAGTGTGAGCTATATGAGCTTTATATTCACCCCTATCGTGAATAAAAATTCCACGTGAAATTTGTTCACTTTTCACATTTTCCTATCTAAATTCAATGCTAAAAAAATAAAAGTCAACAAATTTCACGTGGAATTTTTATTCAGGATAGGGGTGATTATCTCTTGATAATAATTTTTATAGAAAATATATTTTTTTTCGTCCCACTGTCTCCTTGTTTAGTTGGCTGTTTAACATATTTAGCGTACAAAAAAAAAACTCCCAAAAAAACCTTAAGGCAGAAGAGCAAAATATTTGTTAATGAAAGAAATGTTTTGTTTTTCCAAATACTGACAAGAATTATGAAAAACATATAATTTATATTAAAAGAAACAGTAACATTTACAGATAAGACACCTTGATAAATGCGTGACTAATGGCAAAAGAACAAATTTTCCTTATTCTGACTTTCCCATTTAATAAACATTTTTTCATATTTCTCTCCCCAGTCCTGTCAGCAGAAAACCTTAATGAATTTTGCCTACTATACCCCACCCCCTTTACAACATGCAGCATATGAATTAATTGTGTATGAAAACAAATTAAAACCACAAATTTTCACATTATTACTTAAATATTAGTTTTCTATTAAATGAAAAACTAACAACAGTTCAAACACATACTCTCCCACTTTCGCCCGAATTCATCAAACACCCCTGGGCCATGTTTTACAAGGTTGTGGAAAAAATTGAAACAGCAATACTCACATATGTTGCTTGATAAACCACAATAATATTATGTTCATATGTAGAGTTTTTATACGAGTATGTATGAATAAAATTTGTTTCCTATGATTTTGTTTTTGGTGTTACCAGTATATAGACCAAATTGTTTTGATCAAACCGCAAAACCATTATTATTTGGTTAGAAAAAAATATATAGAAAAGAGATTATTTAATATTATAATCTTTTATTAAACATTTTTAATTGGTTGCCAAAAAAAAAAAACAAAGCATTTTCGCATCACTAGTTACTAGTTTAACATTTGGTTAATGAGTCTTTAAAGGGGATGAAGAGGACAATTTAATGTGGGTTTTTTTATACTAGCTGCATAAATATTTGTAATTATTGAAGTATGTCTCAAATATCATCCTAGACTCACTGTACATTTCTATGGAAATTTTGCATTGAAAATATAATTCTAATACATATAATCTTCTGTAAATGATTCAGGTATAAATTTCAAATTTTTAAACTCTCAAATGATTATAAATGAAAAGAAATAAAACAATCACGATTCGAAGTAGAACTTATTGTCACACAATTAAGAGGATTATATTGTATTCTTACCAGTAACTGTCATAATTTTTAAACGAAAAATGTGTTCTTTCCGAATTATTGTAAAAATAAATTCCCCATGCTCAACAGTTTTAGAAAGGGCTATTTGATCAACGAATATTACTAGACTACTTGATGCTATGAAGAACTTTTTTGTCCTTAATCAAAAACATTTAGAAGTACCAGTGCTTAACTTTTATGTGATTGATAAAAAAACTCCATGTTTTGTACGATAAAACAATCCATATTGCAACATAATTTGAAATGTTACAGACAATAAAATATCAAAAGTTGGGAGCTTCCAAAAATTGATGGTTGTCAATTTCTACAAAAGAAATTAATTTCGAAACTAACAAGTAAGAAAGTATAGTCGGTCAAGCCCCACCATATAATACCCTACACCTAGTTTATGTATAAAACAGTTTTTCAGAAATGAGAGTTATATGGGAGATATAACCTATTGTGGACCGATCATCAATTTCTGTGAATATAAATATTATGTATGTTAAACTTTATCTCGATATAAATACTTTTAAAAGATTTATGGAGGTTATAGTGAATTACGGAGAGGGTCTTATATGGGAGTTTCAAATAATTATGAACTGAACATTATAAAATTAGGTGTCATCATTTCTGTATATAAAAAACTTCTTTGTGTCGAATTTTATTTGAATACAAACATTTTTGAGAGAGTTAAGCCTAAGTTAGCCGACTGTAATGGAACGTAACTGCAACAGTAAGAAACAGCTGATGGATATTGTTATGTGTAAAGTAATGCAAATGGTTATGGAGATGTAAAGTAACGCAGCACCGTAATGTATGAATCTGTAAGAAATAGAATTTCCTTACATTTTTACGTCATTACACCACATTCCGTTACAGTCGGCTAACTGAGGCTTTATGATCTTTAAAGTGATTTTCGGAAGTGAGGCTTATATGGGAGATATGATCAATTATGAACCGATCTTCACAAAATTTATAGATGTGATTTGGCTTCATTTACTATGCATTTGTGGTGAAATTTTTGTGGATACTTGCATAATTTAAACATTTATGATCGTTAAACTCTTATTTCGGGAGAAGATTTGTATGGGTGCCATGTGAAATAATGGACCGATTTCCACTAGTTTCAATCCCATCCGTCCTTGGGCCAAAAAAAAATCATGTACAAAATTTTATCGCAATATCTTTAAAATTGCGTTTTGTACTCTGCGCACAAGCTTTACATGGACAGCCAGCCAGCCAGACGGACGGACATCGTTAAATCATTTCAGAATCATTTTCTGAGCAAGAACAACAATACAAAATATATATATAGGGCTGACCAGAACCATGTGTTACAAATGTGATGTGTACAATAAAATATTCGAATAAGTGTCCTTCCATATCCTTTACAGGATTTATTTTTTAAGTATTTAAGCGAACTAAATCGTTGAAGGGTATCTGAA
This sequence comes from Bellardia pandia, assembly GCA_916048285.2. NCBI lineage: Eukaryota > Metazoa > Arthropoda > Insecta > Diptera > Calliphoridae > Bellardia > Bellardia pandia. Next base: position 89,876,228 of record OU696531.1, on the reverse strand, counting down.
ATTTCAAGTCTCTAACTAAGTGTTAAAAATATTATAAAAACATTTACTGGACGATGCAATAATGAAATTAAAAAATAAAAATATCAATATTAAATACATAGCAAAATATGTGGACGACATTTTCGCTATCATCAACAAGGACGATAAGGATTCTTGAAACTTTAAATTCTCACCATCAAAAAATTAAATTCACCATCGAAATAGAAAAAAACAATGAAATAGCATACCTCGACACAAAACTACGGAGAAATAAGGACAATATTATTTTCAATTGGTACTCTAAGGAAACAGCGTCAGGCAGACTTATGAATTTCAACACCACGCAACCCAGAGGCCAGATTATAAATACAGCGAGAAATTTCATAGAAAGGGTACTGAAGATTAGTGACGAAATATTCTACGACAAAAATATAAACATAATAAAAGAAATATTGACACAAAATAGTTTTCCTAAAAAATTAATAAATTCTTTAATAGACGACGCATTTAATCCATTGAACAAAAATAAGAAAATTGACAACACTGATGGAATGGAAAACAAAAGATTCTATAGTGTACCATACATCCCTAGCCTTACTGACAAAAGAAACATGATGACAACACTGAAACGAAATAACATATGTTTTGCGTATAAGCCTAACAAAACAACAAATGCAATATTCACTAAAATAAAAGCGCCAATAGAAAAACAACAACAAAATAACGTTGTTTATGAAATAAGATGTAAACTTTACATCTTATAACGAAGAACTCTGTAATCAGGTGTATATAGGAACAACAAAGAGAGCTTTATCAAGAAGAATAGGAGAACACAAAATGGATATTACGCGACAGAAAGAAACAACAGCATTAGCCATGCATATGATCAGGTCACATCATACCCCAGATTTTCAACGTATTAGGATATTAGACAAGGATGGAAATATGGGAAAGAGATTTACGAAGGAGAGCTTGAGAATTCAGCAAAACATAAATAATACGATGAATTTGAAAGAAGATACTAATAACATATGTGCTAGTTATAGGGTAGCCATCAAATAAACTGAGTTAAAATATTTAAGTATTATGTGTTTAAAAATAATTCTATGTTTTTTGTTTTTTTGTTTTTTGCATTATATATGTTAAATGGAAATTCTTGTTTTTAAAATTGCTCTTTAATGTAATAATATTTATAATATTTAAAAAAATGTAAGTTCTAAATGTTATTTGGTAAAAAACTGTTAATTAATGTCATGTTTTTATTAAATAGACGATCCCCAGAAGAAGTCGACAAAAAATTGACGAAACGTCGGGGAAAAAATGTATTAAAATTGTATTTTTAATTACATAAAAGATTATAGGCCGTATTAGCTTAATAAGGAAATACAAACAGACATTTCAAACATTTCAAATTGAAAAAGGTTGACTTTATATTGAAGACAGGGCATCTGAAAGAAGAAAAAACAACCTGTATTCCCCCGTTTGCAGGTCCTTTGAATATAAACGCCCAAAACGAGGCGTTATTTTTTTTTTTTTGTTAAAAAATAATTTAATACAATTTTCAAAATAATATTATGATTTAAAATTAGTTTTCAGGTGCTTAATGGAGTTAAGAAAACACGTACAACTAACAATTGTTTGTTATTGACTGCTGGCTGACGGGCTGATGGGCAGTGGTGGGAGAAAGACTAATAACAACAGCACCAGCCAACACCATCACCAACGTAAAAACAACAACTCAACTGACATTTAAACGTACACAAGGAACGTGTCCAAAATGTGTATTGTGGCAATTTATCCACTCTGCCACGGTACCAATACGTAAATGCAAAAAAAAAAAAATTATAAAAATAAATACATTTTCAACAAAGTTTCATTCAAGCAAATGAAGTTTGGTCTGTTCGCTGGGTTTTAGTTCACACAAAACGTGAGCCTTAAATAAACAGTTTCCATTTAATTATGTCTAAATTCGGTTTTGAAGAACAAATATTCAAACACACAACTCCAAAAAAACAAACAAAGTGCAGCCAGGAACGTATGAATAAACGACTGTTTGACTGGTTGGTGGATAAACAACACAGTGGAAAATAAAAACAAAAACCAGACAAATACATCATGTTTCAGAAACTTACAGTGAATCAATGAACGCTGACAAATTGGCAACACGCGATAGCGCAGCTCAAAAGTATTAAATAAAAAATTTATAGGGAGAAAAAATGTCTACGTCACGAACTATAAAGTTAGACGAAGTGGAAATTATAAAGACTTATTCTATGTTGCTGCCTTTTTTTGTTTTTTTCTTTTTTTTTTTGATCGTTTATTCTTTCTGATACATACGATTGACTGACTGACTGGCTGAGTGAGTGGCAGCCTGGCAGACAATCAGTTGGGCCAGCTAAAGTACTGGTTGAATATTTCAACAGGGGTTGTAAGAATGCAACATTTGCCTTACATATCATTCACCATTGTAGTCAGTTGAACAAATATTATTTTTATGTTTCACATTTATTTGAATAACTTAATTTGAAGTGTGTCTGTGCCATTAAACCTCCCTTTGGTACCAATATATACTCTGTTCCTTTCATGCCTTCATATCCTGTTGTTGCAGTTTTTACATTTTGTGTAAAAAAAAACAATGGAAAGAATATCTAACTTCATTTGAAAAATCTAATAGAGCGAATGTTAATACCTTATGGATTTGCTACAGGAATTGAAATTGTATTGGAATAATTTTAGTTTCGTTGCCTAGACTACAAATTGAAGTGCCACTCTTCGCTTGGCAGGCAGGAAAAATAAAATATGGAGGACAACTAGAAGGGGATTTAATAAAGTCATGAGAAAAAATTTAAAAAAAAAAACAAGAACTAAACAGAATTATAAATAATTATTAACTAAAGTGTGATTTCTAAGAGCTTTTGGATTTTATTTAAAAAAAAAAAAAAACACAACAATTAATGAAATGTTTATTTGAACCGATAGAACGATCTATATAATTCAAAACGTTCATACACTGGGTCCAATTTTGGCATATTCTCGCCAACATATCGACTGGTATATCACAAATAAATTCTTCAATATTAGCTTGCAGTGCGTCAACCGTTGCGGGCTTGTCACTCTTGATATGAACCCTAACACAGCCCCACAAAAAATATTCTAAAGGCGTTAAAACGTACAATCAAGGCAGCCGATTGACCGGTCCAAACGTGAAATAAACTGTTCAGTGATTTTGCCTCTCAATGGGGCAATTTTTTCGCGTGCTGTGTGGCACCGTCTTGTGTACAAAAAATTACAACCATCGCATGGTAGCGTTAGCTATTCACAGAAACGTTCCTGCTTTCGTATTTGAAAAAGTACGGTCTATTCATGCCACTGGCCCATAATCCACACAGTAAATTTGCATCGTGATGCATCGGCAATTCCTGCAATGCTTCTGGCTGCTCTTAACACCAAATATGACAATTTTGCTTGTTTATGTCTCTATTCACACAAATTGGAAAAACCAAACCACTTTCTTAACCGAGCATGAATTTTGATAATAAAATTCAATAATCTACAAGCGGTGTTTGTTTGTTAGTCGATTCATGGTTAAATTATAGACCAAACTTAACATACATATTTAACAGTAACATGTTACACGAACTCAGCTGAGCTGCCAAAAAAGTCTTAACAACAATAAACTATGACTATGAACAAATTATAACTAGGTTTAACCATAGACTATGTCCAGCAAATAACTACTAGTAGTAAACAAAGATTCAGACGTATTATTGGAGAAGCCCTAACTCTTCTAACTAGTAACTCTAAAACATGTCTAGAAATGCTGAAGTGTATGAAGAAAAACAATGTGTGTGAAGATAAATTGAAGTTTAACTAGCACAGACAAAAACCGCAATTTTTAGCCAAGCCCATTTTGCACTTAACAGAGCACTGTTATTCATTAACAGCCATCATACTTGAATTCTGATACACAAATCTTTATATAAAATGTCTGAAATTATTTCAGAATAAGCAACAAATATATATTAAGAAATGGATATGGTATGGAAAAAGACCACTGAATGTAACTATGATAGTGGGATATCTGAAATAATTTTGGGATTCCAGAAAATTTGAGTTTTATGCAAAAATAAATCTGGAGAGGATTTTTGGCCATTTGCATTAAATTAAATAATTCAATTTTTTTAGATATAAGACTTGAAAACCTTATTGTTAGTTCCTTTTTAATGAAGGTACAATAAATAAATAAAAGTAAAAAAATACTATAACTAAAAAATATAAATATTTTTATTTCAATTATTTAGTTCGAACGTTTTTTCAATATTCTATAATTTCTTTTTTCAAAACTGACCTAATTCACTTTTAATATTTATATAAAAATGTTCTATATATTTATATATTTTTATATCCAATATTTAGCTATCACACTAGATAGATAGATAATAGTTTTCCAAATGAACTAATTTATAAATTAATAAGACAATATAAAAGACCAAAAAATAATATTACAAATATAATTTCTGAACCTAAAATGTATAAATCTTTAACTTATATTCCATGAATTTCTGAATGACTAGAAAATTCGAAATTTTATTATAAGAATAATTATAAGATTGCTCATAAAACTTATAACACATTAAATAGATTATATATTAAAATAAAGAATAAAACAGTAAAATTAGATAAATCCAATATTGTTTATAAAATACCGTGTAAGGGTAAAGATAATGAAAAATGTAATAAAATATATGTAGGTACAAGTAAAAACAAACTGAAAACTAGATTAGCTGGACATAAATCTGACCAAAAACACAAACATACTTCTGCTCAAAAAACTGCATTAACATCACACTGTTACAATTTAGATCATTATCCAGATTTTGAAAATACTACTGTATTAAATACAGAAACAAATTATAAAAGACGATTTATGTTAGAAATGTTACAGATTATTAATGTACCGATAGAAAAGAGAATTAATTTTAAAACAGATACAGACAATGTAGCTCAAAATTACAGACATTTAATTTATTTATAACCCAAATGGTTTTTCCCGTTTTTTAGCTTATAAAATTTACGTTTTTTTAATAGATAGGGAAGAATTAAGGTTTAAAAAAAAAATTAATAAAAATTGAAATAGGTAGAATTTTAAAAAACGGGAGAAATCATTTGGGTTAAATTGCCTGATGTTTATAATCAAGAAATTTCAACTATTAATTTAAGTAAATTCTATGAAAAAAGAAAAAAACACTAAAATGTTATCTGTAATTTTAAAAATTTTTGAATTAAAAAAATTGTTTTTTAATTTTTTATAACCCATTGAATGCGCCTCTTAAAGACCGTTCATATGATACCAAATTTACATATAGTTTCTTTGAAAGAAATGTGAAAAAAAATCGAAAAACCTCTAAAAAGGACCTTTTTATCCTTTGTTCCAGCTTACCAAATATTGACCACAGGACAAAAAAATTGAGAAACGTAGTCTTAAAATGAATCAAATTTTCATATTAGTCGGGAACATCGATACCTTATTTTGTCTCCATAAAAACGGGGCCACCCTAATGTACATTAGGCCGGGTCGATTTGTGGGGAGGCAAAAAAATCGCCCATGGCTCAGTGAAAATCGTATTCTAGGGATCAAAATAAGAAACTTTGCCGAAGGAACCATACCTCTAAAACGAATTCTACTACCCCCATTTAAAAAAATCACCATTTTGGCACTTTATTTTATTTATTTTTATTATTTTCACTGAGCCATGGGCGATTATTAAATCGACCCGCCCTAATGTACATATATCATAATTGTAAACTTTTCATTTTCTGTTAAAAATTTAAATTTTTATTATTTATACTTCAATTATTATTACATGTACATATTATAATTTTAAAATTGTAAACCCCTGAAGAAGTTATCCATTGAGATAACAAAGTATTGGGTATAAATTTATAGAACATTTTTATATAAATATTAAAAGTGACCTAATTGCTTGAAAATAGAAATTATAGAATATTTTTATTTCTATTTATTTATTATATCTTCATGAAAAACAAACTAACAATAAGTATTTTAAATCTTATGCGAGTATCTAATGAATTGTTTTTGTATTTAGTCCAGCCAGTGCGGGACGATCTTTTGATGCTTAACGATTTCGGTGAAACTTTTATAAATTACAAACAAAACCTCGACGAAGGCTATAGCAATATTTAAAACTAATTTAAATTAAATTTTGTTTAACCTATTTGATGGTTGTAACACTCATACTTTCTTCTTAATAACATCGCTTTGCTGTAAAATGACATCAATCAACAGCCACAACAAATAGCTTAGTGTAATGCATCATTTTAATTATATTATTTTTGGAAATTTATTGGTTTCAAATTAATATATTATTCAATACTATTACACTTACTCACTAATGAACTGCAAGCGCCGGAGTATATTTTCTTAGGAAAAGTAATAATAACAAACTAATGAGGCCACATGTCAACAACTAATCTGAAACATGAAAGAATCATGAAACGAACACCCAAACGAAAACATCAACCACTTTTTTATATAAATACATATGTGTGTATGTATGTATGTATGTATATTTGCTGGCAGTAGTTGATATTTTCATTGTTCTAGTATTGCTGCATATTTCCAACTACCATTGTCGAGTTGACAGTTTAGAAAATAAACATGGAATGTAAAGAGTCCTGTAGAGAATTGTAAATCCCTTTTGCATTTAGTTTAATGTCGAACTTTTCTTTCGTTAATACTTTTCTATAAAGAGTTTGCTTGTAAAAATATGACATTTGACTTGATTGTATGTTAAGTAAAAATATTTATTTATTTAGACAAGCAAGGGAATAATGAGTATGAAAATATTGAAAGATGCTGCTGTATAAAATTAATGAAATGTTTGTTGGATGTCTAAAAGATGTTGGTTAAAAGGCGACTGTTGAACACACTCTATATAAGTGTTTGTTTCAGATCACTATGAGATTTTATATGCTAGACAGTAATGTTTGCTACATGGACTGAAAACTACTTGGTCTGAAGAAGTACTTTTATAGTTGATATCATTATCATAATAAAATTTTGAATTTCTTAACAACTTTGGCAATTTTATATTTCAAATTAATTTTCGTCTTCAAAAGATTTTCAAATTCGTGCGAAATAATATTTTTCTTAATAATCTTGATGGGAATGTCATGAAGACTATGGAATTCCAATATGAACAAGTTAGAGTGCAATATTCGGCAGTGCCGAATCTTTAATACCCTCCACCTAAACGTAATAAGAAATACAGAAACTACACTGATTATAGGACTAGAATATTCTTATTCTGTGTTTTCTATTCAGTCTTAGTGCAAATTTTATTATTATTTTACATATTGTTTGAAAGACAATTTTACGACAAACATATTAAATATTAATATTAAAAAAGTTTCAAACGGAATGACAAATGTAATATACCCTCAATCATCATTCTTGGTGGTGGAGGTGAAACATCTGCTTACCAAAATTCAAACTCAAGTAACTAACTTTATTGCCACTGTAGCTCACTTATATGCATTTCTGCACGAGTTGTAATCAAAATAATAGTTGAATACCAAAAAGTATAAATTATTTTTATATTCGGCATAGTGATTTGTATCGTTCCCAAGTAAATACCAAGTACTTGCATTACAGAGTGTTTGAGTGCCATTAAATTCCTAGAAAAATCCTTACGAAATGCAAGAAAAGCTAAAAAAAATTGTTAAAGGAACATGTTAGAAATCAACCCTTAAGTTAATGTATTTCCAAAAAAAAAGGGTCTCTTAAGCCCAACTCCTCAAACAGCGGCGCCCCCACCCACAACTGATACCACCTTCTTGCCACTCAACCTCTTGAGGTTTGCTAAATACACGTATTTATGTCTGGCACACATATGGGTAATGATTTACAATATTTGACTATGTACTACTTATTCAATACATCTATTTAACTGCTTTTCGAGGGTAGTTTTTATTTTATGCCTTTCGAGTTGTTTTCATTAAATTGGGAATTCGCAGTTGATGTAATTGTGTCTACTTACAGCAAATGAAAGCAATTCAGTAGAGAGCCCAAAAATTCCTTATGAATTAGCAAAACCACTATGTATATATGGCTGTAAGGTTAGGATTGGGGTTGCATTATTCCTATCTACACCATCCATCTCCTTGGCTGACTCCAAGCTATCAATTCACTTTACAATGCCAACATGTTAACATGAATAAATGTCAGTTTTGTGTGTATGGCTGCGTTTGAGTTTCTTTTGCTCTTTATTTCTCGACAAAAAATGTGAAATGTTTGACAGTCATTGTAATGCTAAGAAATTGCATGGCAAACAGCAGGGGGATTTTTTTTTCACTGAATACAAATACCCTCGTAGCACAAGTATAAAAATGTTCATTATTCATTACCATGATTTAAAGTATGTACAATAATAGGATTTACAATATTGATTTTAATGTACATTGATTTTGAAATTGTGCCTAAGGATTTGCAAGTAAAAACAATTGAAATATTTAATGGCGAAAGTTTGTCAACCTTAACTTAACTTTTATGTGGTATTTGCATGAAAATTGAAACGAATTCCAAACTAAGTGGATCTATAACTTTGTTTAATGTTTTAAATTTTTAATAGCAATACACTTGATTTTGAAAATATTAAAAGTCGGAAGTTTGAATATTTGTTCAATTCACTAGTGATGTTGTATGTTGTACATTGTATAATACATCTATTTGAATGTGTGAATACACTTTTGAGCAAAGACGTATGTTTATATTGTCCAACCTTAAAAGTAACAAAAGAATAATATTTTCAAAACAAATGTACAAAATATAAGAAATGAATATTCTCCAAAAATTAAAACTACCGTCGTATTTTCAGCAATAACCAGTATTAAAATTTTTTTATTTTATTTAGTTTATGATTTGAGTATTACCTTTTGTATATTTTTGTTGCAATGAAATTAGTAATTTTTATATTGAAATAAATCTTTTTACTTTTGGCAATGCTTAACCCTAAACATACTGACAACTTTTTTATACGTTGCTTTGAATTGTAATTAAGGGGGATCCCAAAATACTTCTTTTAATGTAAAATACAAAATACGTTGTACATACTTTCAAACAATTGTTTTACTTTCGGAATTTTGCATAAGGATAATGCCACTTTTTACTTTATTTTGACGCATAAAAATTTAAATATTTTAATAATAAATCAATTTTATTTGTACACGCTTTTGTGTTTGTTTCTTTTTATTGTGAATTTAATTCTTCCAGAATAACTATATAAAAATGCAATATTATTTTCTATATAATTATATTAATATAATTAAGCTATTCTTTTGATAATATGTTGTGTTGACTTTATTTTGACGCTTTCAGTATATTTAAGTCTTGATGCTGATTAGTGAGGAGGAGTTACCAGCAGATAATATTAAACCATATTTGAAACAAATTTAAAAACGCAATAAACCCCTACTTAAGCTTTTCTCAAACATAACAAATCTCTTTTTTTTATGTTTCAATAGAGCAATTCACAATCTTGTGCAAATGGTATTGCATTTGCACACAGGTTTAGCATATATTTGATCTACACTAACAAGATATAGAGCAAGAGCAAAAATATGCTAAACCCTTTCACAATTGCAATGATGCAATACCATTTGCAATGATGCAATACCGTTTGCACAAGATTGTGAATTGCGCTATTATTATTTTGTTACAGAAAGAATGCAACATTTGTTGATTTTAATTTTAGCATTTTAAGTTGAAATTTTCAACAGCAATATTCATAACCTTGTATTTCTTTGCTTGTTTTTCAGTCGTTTTTGTTTTTTTTTTTTTTTTTGTTAAAAACAAAATCATAAAATAGGATCAACAAAGCTTTATATTTAACAAATCTTTTGTAAGTGCTTCTGTGCAAATATGATGCTGCTGTTCGCTCATAGTTTTGTTTGTTAAATGCCTTGTGCTAAAAATACTTAAAAAAACAAACTGGAAAATTTACAATGTTTTTTTCTACTATTATTAGTATTTTGTTTGTTTGGTTTAGGTTTCGTTTGCAACTAAATGTTTTTAGTGGTGTAAAGTGCAATAGATGAAGAAGGGAAATATAAAAGTTTACTAGGAGGTTTGTAACATGTGGAAAAATTTATTTGTGAAATCAGTAATTATCAGTATTCTTTGACTAAATTGAATCAAAGTTTATCTCAGTTTATAAATGATATTAACAATCTGACATGACCAAGATTACAGGATTTTATAATGTTTTTTTTACGAGCGCAAGATTTTTAAATTTAGTTGCGAATCTTTTGCTTGCACTTAAATTAAGTGATATTTTTGCTTAATGTTACTGAGAGATTGTTCAAATACTTAGATCAAAAATATGAGCAAGATCAGAAGGTTTTTTAATGTTTTTTTTATGAGAGCTGAGTAACAACGATCAGTATAAAAAACTTTCAAAATTTTACGATTTTCAAATTTCGTTGAGAATTAGATTGCGAGATATATAAAACTATGACGAAGTGATATTGTTTGTTTAATGTTACTGAAAGATTATTGAAATAAGCAGACCGTTTGCAATAAGGTAGTGGTTGGCTTGATTTTGCACAATTTTAATGCCGTTATTGGCTTGGAAAACTATTCGCATAAGTTGAATTTTACAAAGTAAAAATTCTTTTAATTTCTAAACAAAAACTGTACAAATCTTTAAAATTAATAGTTTTTAAAGAAAATTAAAGAAATTAATCACAAAAACCTTTGCAACTTGGAATAAGTCATCAGTTTGCTCACTTTATAAACAATTTCTAGGCCACACATGAATATGTCACTTGTATACAACTCTTGGTGATGTTATATTTTTGTTAGAACATTATATGTTAACACAATTATTTATTATAAGGTTTACTGCTAAGTACTCACAGATTACTAGAATCTTACCTATCGGATCATTTATTTAGGTTTAAATACAGTGATTATGTGACAAGTGACTACGAAATCAGAGCAGGAGTTCCACATATTCTGTTACGTTTCTCAACTTGTTCCACCTTCACACCGGCCCAACAACAAAACAAACTAACCTCTCATCACACAGGAAAACTTATCTGAATAGAGAGCTGGATGTTGAACTGCAATCGCCCTTTTTATACCAACCTTGGCCGCAAGATATCCTTATTAAAGATTTCTGTTATTTACGGATCCCTATACCCGCCTTTTACGCCCTATCTGTCGTGTTAGTTCTCGCACCAACACTTTACTTGATATCACGAGTAAACATTTAACTATTTCTACATTTGCAGACGATACACACTGAAAAAACAATGAAAACCCAAAAAATTACAGTAAAAAATATGCGTTATGCGTTATTTTACTCGTGCAAAAACAACTGCGCATTCTTTCTTTCTTTGCTACTCGTACACGTAGCCGGTGCCAATTTGGAAGCGGGAAATACGAAAATTTCATTGCATGTGTGCTATATAAAAAAAACTTAAATTTAGAACGAAATTGAAGCTTAACAAATTAGATTATCACGAACATGTCAAAAAGTTGTTAATAAATGAAATAGAGTGAAACTGATAAAATTTTTGTATTGGAGTTGTATGGGGGTGGGTGTTACAGTGAGCGGATTTTCTTCATATTTTCAAAACAGCATTTAATGGATGTTCTATGCATTTTTGCGAAAAATAAACATTTTAGTTACAAATTTACAGATCATATGGTATTTTTGAAATATCATTTGTATGGGAGGTGGGCGTAAAAATGGGCGGAATAAGTTCATATTTTCAGGAGACCATTCTACAATTATAATATTAATGTTTTATGAAAATTGAGTTGATATATTTAAAATCATGGAAGTTATGCCACATTTTCTATTTAAGTTCTATGGGAGGTGGGCGTAAAAGTGGGCGTATTTTTGTAAAAAATAAAACTTAAATTCCTAAAAAATTTTAAATAAATTTGTGCAAAATTTCATGAAGCTCTGCAACCTCATTGATTTACGGCCACAGTGTGCGACACTGCCATTCTTAGCTCACATATTGATTCAAGTGTGGCACCTAGAGACGTATGGATACGTTAAAAAACTGAAGAAGACATGTTACGTTTAGGAGAGGAAATTTTCCATTTGTTACACTCAACAATGTGAATATCCCACAGTCTGATCATGCCACATACCTTGACATATCTCTGAATAGACGCCTTACCAGAAGTCGCCACATAGAAGCCAAGAGGATCCATATGAGATTAAAATCTTCTAATCTACACTGGCTAATTAATGACCAATCTAAATTAAGCCTTGCTTGTAAAGTCATGCTGTATGCGACTGTTTTAAAACCAATTTGGACATATGACATTCAATTACGGGGAACTGCAAGTAATACCACTGCCATTGATCTTATGCAAGAGGGAAAATCGAAAATTTTTAGGACCATAAAGGCAGCACCATGGTATATAAGGAATATAAACATCAAAAGAGATTTAGATTGATTAAAGATGAATTCAGAAAAATTCCTGAGAGATATATCTTGAAGTAAGCGTGATTGCTTACTAGAACTCAAACAGAAACAAACCTGCGTAGAGCTGATTTATCACCCTATTAATCTAGGGCCCCTTTTGTCCATTAGGGCTCTCTCAACTGATAGCAAATAGTATTTAAGGTTTCGGTATAAGATTTGAATACTTATTTTAAGGCCTATAAAGTAAAGGCAGATTCAATAACTAAATAATAAAAAAGTTTAAAAAAATTAATTATTCTGCCTTCAAATGACATTTTTACATTTGATTGCAAATAATTATAGACAACACTATGAACATAAACATCGACAACGTTTTCCCCCTACAAAACACCATGAACAGAATTATGGCCTGATATTTACTTTATCACACAGTCTACAAATTTAAAAAATAAAACGACGTTTTAAAATTACTCTGTTATTAAGTCTGTTTCCTTAAACCTGAATTTTATCTTTCTTTATATATATCTACTTAATAAAAGTTTTGTTTCCCCCATAACTATTTAAAAAAGATTGACAGCTCGATTTTCATAAATATTTATATTTCCAAAACTATTTTCAAATAATTTTCCCATCTAGATACAAACTAAAACAAAGACCATAACTTCCGGTTATTAACAGCACGCACTGAGGATTAGAAAGTTATTAAAATATGAAAACAAATTTAGAACAATCAGAAAATTATTAAATTGCTACAAACTTTTACGCTCTAATATTAAATTTTCCATTTGTTTCGGGGCAACAGAAAAAAATGCATGTTTATTTTTCAAATAAACTTTAATTGTATTTCAAACAGAAATTGTTTGTAGTACTCTACCATATAATAAAAAACGAAAAGCTATTAACTATAAATCTCAACATAAATTATGGAGCAAGTGTCTTTAAAAACACTAAAAATAAAACAGACAGGGACAACAAAAACACTTCTAGACTTCGAATATTCAATTTATTTTATTTTTGGATTTTATTTAGATTTTTTTTTATATAATGTTTTTTTTTTGTGTTTGTTTTATTTTAACACAAGCACACACAGTTATTCATCTAACATTAAACCTGAGATTAACTTTATTGACTATTAGAGATGTTTGTATTCTTGGTGTGTAGTGAAACAGAAATCTGTTATGTGTACAAATGATGAAGTAGTGCAGAACATGCTAGCTGTTTTGAATGGAAACTAGTGGAGAACCCCAGTTGGAAACTGGCAGTACATAGTTATCTTAAAGTTTACGAGTTTTCGAGAAGATTTTAAGTAATTAGAAACACCCGATAGTATAATATACAGTGGGGAGCAGAAATGAGCATCTTTTATTGCATAAAAATAAAAGTAATAAATTGTTACATTATTAAATTTTGTTTTTTGTCATTTATTTTAGATTTAATGCTAAATAAAATAAAAATAATAATTTTGCGAAAATAACCAATAAAAACAAATAAATCTAGTATCTGCTAAACTTTGCACAACTGTTTCTTTTATCATATTTGCAAAACAATATCAGAGTTAACCGTTAGATTTATATGTGTTTGCTTTGTTTATGCCGAGAGTATTCAAAAAACCGACTCTTTTAGAAATTAATCGAAAAATTGCACTTTCGAAAAACTGGTTTCGAATACTGTTTTAGCTGAGAAAACCGGTTATCCGGGTTTTTTTTTTGACGAATTCGTGATATATTTTTGCATATGTATAATGAACAGAATCCAGAGGTTTTACATGCAGTATCGTCAAATTGTATGTTTATTTTTCTTAAATCAAATCCAAAAGCTCTTAAAAAATCACTCTTTACATACTAAGTGCTGACCAATAATGAAATGTTTATTTTTAGATGATTCCCTTATATAGTTTATGAAATAAACTTTGACATTTTACCTATCATTATTTCTAGCATAAAGTCTCTCCTCAATGAATTGCTATGATTAATTAATTAAATATTTAATAATCAAATATTAAATGTTATTACAAATCTGAACTCTTACATATTTTAATATTTTAATAAAAAAAAAAAAACAATACAAGAAACAAGCCATAATTATAACATAGAGAATAGAAAATGTAGAAAAGGGTATTATAAAAATAATGTTGCACATGCCATTACAACATAATCTCTTGTCATGATACCATAAGCCAACACTTATCAATATTTAAGATCTGATTAAAACTATTGCCACTAACAACACCAGAGATACAAGTAGACAAATGTAAATACAAGCTGCTTGCTTGTTTAAAAAGATTTACGAACATACTCGTACATACTACATGTGTACGTACAGATAAATAGATAAAAGTATGGATGGATAGATAGATGAATGAGTGGCTGGATAGCTGGATGACTGGCTGATTGTTTAGCAGACAGCATACAATACAACTAGGTAGTAGCTTCTGTATTGTTGTATTTATGTTGGACAGCACAAACTGTTGTAATAAATACTACAAGAAAAAGAAAATCCAAAAAACAACAAAAATTAATAACCAAACAAATGTTTTACGATTAAAGTCAATGTTTGAATACATCCATACATACAAATTTGAATCTGTAAAATCTTTTGGTGGTACATATCTTGCAATACTACAAGGTATGAGTTACAGATTACATAAAGTATGTATTATCTGAATGTTTGATTTTGACAGCATGCAAGTATGCATACAAATCGTAAGAGAGGAGAAGAATAATGTATAGGGAGCCTTAAGTGGCGTAGAGGTATGTAGCTTTTATATACAAACCATATAGTTTTTATCTGTTATATTTTAAAGGTTTTCTTCGTTTTCCAGTACACATTTTTCTTTTTTGTCTACATTGTTGTTTGAGTATGTTGGGGATTAATGTCAAAAAATTCAAGTAGCTGCCATAAATATTGCAAGTGACAGATAAATACAATAATAAACAAGCAACAAGATTCATAAAACTTTACACTACAGACTGTGCCCAGTAGGAAATGTAAGGAAAATTGACTCCAAACTCGTTTTCTCCAAGATATATTCAAAGTGTAATTTGTAAACTAAATAATAAAAGGTCTCTAGGACAAGACAAAATAGATTCAACAGTCGTAAAATCAAAGAGCATTATAGTTTTAACTAAAATATATAACTCAGTCTTGCTCAGTCTTCTCCATCCGAATGGAAAGGACAACAGAAAGCATAGCACTGACGCAGCATTGTAATGATCATATAAGGCCAAGGACTATGATCTGATGTGGTTGCCATAGGCCGCATCGAACCAAGTCCAAAGGCCGACCACCACAACTACTACCACGGAAGCCTTGCTTTCCATACATTCCTGAACACCGAGCTAAGTGTCGCCACTTCTTTCAACGGCTCTGTTGTATTCATCAACAGCGCCTAGGACAAATTGGTTGGCCGAAGTTTGCTTACTTTCGCAAGCGCACATCAGCCTTTTAACCAAATGCCATTCTCCCCGCTTCGGGTATTAACCACAGCCACTGCGTGGACACCGAAGTGATCTCAACCAATTATCAGTTAAGGGACAAGCATCCTAATAATTAAATTAGGGATATGTCCCTGGGCAATAACTGATCCCGCAGTACTAGATGAGAATCTAATCGGCTGCGAGCTTCCTCTGGTAAAACCACATTCCACTCTATCCAGTTTCGAACCCTTGCAAGTACATGGAACTGGTGACCATCTATCTAGCCCTGTCTGTTTGTCATTCATACATCTGTATGATATATCCCCAGTTTGCACCACGAGGAGGTCGACATAGGCACTTGGATTAAGCTTTGTCTTTTCCGTTGATTCGGCTGGAACACATTAGCCATAAGCTTCGAATTATTCTAATATATTAATTTTTCATCGCAAGTATTGATTAGGTGCAAAAATTATTTCTCTACGCAGCATTTCTGA
Organism: Bellardia pandia; assembly: GCA_916048285.2. Taxonomy (NCBI): domain Eukaryota; kingdom Metazoa; phylum Arthropoda; class Insecta; order Diptera; family Calliphoridae; genus Bellardia; species Bellardia pandia. The sequence continues at coordinate 89,859,871 of OU696531.1, read as the reverse complement.
CAAGCAAAAACGTCTTTCAAGGTCTCTCGGTTTCAATTCATATGGAACCCAATTTCTTTGCTTTTGGATAAATTCTGCCGCTCGCACACGTTTTAAAATTACAATAAATTTTCAAACTCCCAATGATTTACCTTGTTGTGTTTGACAATTATCTTCAGGTGTAATGCTTCCAATTCTTGGTCGTCAAACTTTTTTGACTGACCTGGATGATCATTGCCTTCCGTGTTAAAATTATTACTTCTGAATCGAACAAACCATGTATTGCACAATGAAACTAATGGGGACATTTATAACAAACTTCGGTGTGCTTCAGCTGTACACTTGATCAAATTAAACAAGTAAAGTCAAATTTCTCGCATATTAAGCTTTGTTGGCACAAAATTTAACATTTCCAAAGCAAAAAATAATACTCAATAACCAAGTCTGCTTAAAGGACAGAAATACACCTTTTAAAATGATATATAAATTATTAAAGACAAAAACCGCATTCAAAAGATCTGTAATGAATGCCTCTTTTAAGTTATATACCCAATAATAAAATAATCAGTCTATTATTTAAGTACATACTCTTAACACTGAAATTAAAATAAATAAAGCTGTTTAAATCGAATTAAAAAGAAACTTGTTTATTTCACATTCACACTGCTCTTCATTGACTGCATTTCAAAACCGTATAATCGATTTCGTTCAACGCTTAACACCCTTGAAAATTTATTCCAACACAACAAAAAAATATTATAAAGCACCATATCTATACAACTTGTATTATGCATGCACTGATAGTGAAGCAAGCTAAGCAGATGTTGCAAGCTGCTTGCCTTTTTAAATAAAAGAAGAAAAACTTGCAAATTCATTGCATCTTAATAATGTAGAGACTCCCTCTAATAGGATTCCATGAAGCTGCTGATAACAATGTGTTTAAGACAAAAGCATTACTATTTATCGATGATAAATTACATTTTGAAAAATGTTGTTAAAGTCATAGAAAATGTTTCTAAGAGCAGAAGAAAGCAATAGTACATAATGCCAGCTTTGCTATTACATCAACAAAGGTAGTTAATGCAACATAATAAAGTGTTTGAAAATGCCGGCATCTGCACGAACTAAAGCTTTCACATAAAATACGGCCACACAACTTTGGTTTTCTTCAATTTAGCATCAATGCAATGTTGGCGGCTAGCTGTTATGCCAGTATATTTGGTTGTAACCAGTCCAGAATTCAGATTGAATAGTCCTAAGTGTTTTTGTAACATTAATATTAAAACATTTATGCCAACGGATTTTATATGAACAATACTTTATTGAAATAACAGATAATGCTTCAAAATTCCAGGTATTTCTACAAACTAAACTAACAACATTTTAAAGTTTAATAAAGATTAATGAAATGAACAACTGAAAACTGAAATATTAATAAAAAAAAATGATTTTAAGAACAATTTCAGAAAATTGAATGAAATATTTATTAAGGTGAGATTTATATTTTATAAAGATTCAGAATTTATTTCCCTAATTCTACTCTTCACCACCATAAGTGGTTTGTCATTCCGTGTGTAACATTGAGAAATACTCATCTGAGAACCAACAAAGTATATATATTCCTGTTCCTTATGGAATTCCACTCTCACGTCCAAAGAACACAATCGAAATCAACTAAGTTTACAAAAACACCGCTTGTAGTTCTCCTAAGCAGTTTCGTATTGAAAATCAGAAAAATCGGTATAAGAGAACAAGAGTTATGGATCAAAACGTAAGACAACCTCCATAAAAAAATTGATATTTTTAAACATTTTTCTTGCTATATTTTTAAATATACTGCAGATAACACCATGAAATTTTGTATACGTTGTTTTTATGATAAGAGAAGAAAGTGTAAGAAGAGGTCTATGATTTCTCATAGCCCCCATACAAATATCTTTGCGAAAAATTGCTCAATTATACATAAATGCCTATAAAATCGGAATATCAATACAAAATTCAGCTGGAATATTTAATAACTATTAATAACAAATAAATAAATACATTTTGAAGAAATTTTGCTGTTTACACGAGTTTGAAGCATTTTGAAGAGCAATTTTGAAGAAAATTTCAATCGTTTAAATCTAGCTTAAGTTTCATGCAAAAATAAATCTCAAAACGAAATTTTTTTTAGTTCGGTCCATGGTTGACCATAGGTCCCATATAAAGTCCACTTCCAAAATTCATTTAAATATGTACTCATAAAACTGATATATAATGTTAAACGGCTAAAATTTTACATAAATAATTGTTGTAGGTAAATAAATTGTTGTACTAAATTGTATGGTGCTCGGCCCATAATTGGTCATAGCTCTCATACAAGGACCATGTCCGAAAAAGCCAATAATCTCTTATAAATATCAGTACCGACTCAAAACTTTGTTTATATCATTTACATATACAGCCCTCTTCCGAAAATCACTTTAATACTCATAAATCTCTTATAAATAACGATACCGATCCAAAATTTGTACACGGCTCATTTACATACATGCCAAATCAAACTGCTGTATTATGCGAAGGTATAGTGAAATAACTCCCAAATGAAATAAGTCCCAATGAAATAACTCCCAATGAAATAAGTCCCTTGAAAAACGAAATAACGCCCAACTGAAAAAAATTAAATATCTTCCAAAGGCAAAAATTAAATAAGTCCCAATCTGTGTGCAAAAATTTTTGGGATTTATTTCATTTTTCCATTGGGACTTATTTCATTTGGGAGTTATTTCACTGTAACTTATGCGAATATCGGTCCATATTTGACTATATCCCCCATGTAAGGCCCCCTTCCGAAATCCACGTTAATACTAATATATTATTATCTTGTTATTATTATGTTGAAATTCGAGTCAAATATGCAAAAAATCACTGTTCCAAAATTTAAGAAGATCAGCCCATAATTTGTCATAGCTGCCATAAAAGAACCATTTCCGAAAAACAAATAAACCCACAAAAATGTCTAATAAATATCGATATCGAACCAACTTTTATATAGATCAATAATTTTAATACAGAGATCATACTAATATCGGTTATACGACAATTATTTTGTAACTGTCAGTCAATAACTGGCAATAGCTCCCGAATTAGTTCCACTTCCGACATACCAACCAACCATATAACTCTTGTAAATAATGTTATTTAACCCGGCGCCGGAGGGGATGGGTCATAATTACCCGTCACTTTTTAAATTGACTGTAGCTTCTCTACGCTCAGTAGCTGGGGATATTGAATCTCTCTGAATGTTCTAAATTTCAAATCAGTCACATAGCGATTGTACTTCGAGTAACACGTGCTTAAAGTTAAAAAAATGTAAATATGACCCACCCATTCATATGACAATAAGTGTTTTTTATATTTAAGCTAGCAGAAGCCTCCTTTGTTAACTTTTTTAATATGAAATGTTTTTTGTTTAAAATTAAAAATAAATACGTTATTTTTTAACAAAGTCATATTTTATTTCTTTAATAAGGTTAGATTCAATTTAAATTGTTTTTTTTTCATAAATATAGCAAAAACCCCGAGTTTAATAAATGGGTCATTATGACCCAACCCCCATGTCCGTGTAGCTAAAATCCACCCCCCCCCCCCGGCGCCGGGTTAAATGAAATTAAACCAAAATAAGCCTCAAATGCGTAGAAAGCACATTAGTACTATGCCACCCATAAATCTTTTGTAAATAATGTTATTGAGATCAAATTCAAACAAAAAAGCTTCATCTTATATCTTATCCTTTTTTATACTCTGTTAAATTATACTCAACATTATTATGAAAATCAGACAAACTTTGTAAATTACAGTAAGAATCGGCAATTACATAAATTATTAATGGTCGAAATTAGATAAAATTTCAAAATATTTAACATAAATTATGTTGGTCTTAAAATTGTCTTTCAAACAATATATAAAACACTAATAAAATTTGCATCAAGACTGAATAGAAAACACAGAATTAGGATATTCTAGTCCTATAACCAGAGTTCTTTTTCTATTTCTTATTACGTTTAGGTGGAGGGTGTTAAAGCTTCGGCACAGCCGAATATAGCACTCAACTTGTTTCTATATATTTTTGGTACCAATGTGATGCTCTTAATATCCTTTAAAACAAATCAAAAAAATACTACTAACACATACATTCATCGACATTCATTTACCTCAAATTGATTTTTCAAGTGTTCTGAGCAAACAAAAATTCTACAAATTTTCCTGTGTACAACAATTCTTTCATTCTCACCCCTTTTGTAATAAGCTTAAGCATGCTTTTGTGTGTCGATTTTATAGAATTTTTAATGCTTCAAAATTACATTTCCATATTATGGTTCATAATGGTCGGTCACCTTATGAAAATATTTTCTCTTTCATTTCCTTGTCGACCACAATCAAACGATTTTCATCATTTAAGGTGCCAGTTGTTGCAGGTGTTGTATTGATGTGGTGGCATGTGTGTTTATGTGTCTGAATATGGTTTATCTGCAACAAATGCAATTTAAATGTATACAGGCAGTGACAAAAAGTTTTTACACTTAATATTCAACAAACATAAATGAAAAGTCTGGTTTGTGTCACTTAAAGTTATTGAATTCAGATATTTTGAAACACTCAGAGTAACATCAATTACCACCAACCCATCTATGCTTCCCCAGATTCCACATAAAAGTTCATCAGTCCTTTTTTTAAGCCATTAACTGTAACAATTTAAGTTTTTCCCAAAAATAAAGAAATATTTATTCTACTCTGATATAATTTACATACAGTATGTTGAAAACAATTGAACATTTTTCGTTTTGCAATTTATTCCTAGAACACATATGTACTCGTAAATGCAATGCAATGAATGAAACAGCAACATAATTTGCCAATATTTTCTGGGATCCCAAAAAAAAGAAGAGAGAAAAAAAATATAAAATTTCAAAGCGTAAATACAATAATAACAAAAACGTGTTTAGACATATATTCGAAAAAAAAATAACAAAATTTTGTTTAATTGCAAACAAAATCATTTAATTATCAGGAAAAAATGCCAGAAACAAAAAAATATCAAGAATTTTATATTGAGCACGAATTTCCAAATGACCTTTCCAACTAGACACTTAACCCTTTGAGGACAATAGTTGCTTATAAGCAACTTCTGACTTTATGACCATATTATTCCCGTATGAGATACACTGTATTATAACGGTAAATAGCAAGCAACAGAATGATGTTGTGTGTGCAATAAAATAGAAAAGCTAATGCAATAATGTGTTTACGTTTTTTGCTTTTCGCAGTTATTCAGTGTGATTTTATGTGCGCGATCAGTACACGATAAATTTGCTTATAAATAAAAAATATTTTTAAATATTCCTGCATAGCTGGAAAAATTAAAGTGAACAAAATGTTGAAGTACAAGGGTAAGTAAATTTATTTATGTTTTTAGATAGAAAAAAAATTCAATATTTAGAGAGGTAGAATTTTTTTAAACCTGAAGTTGCTTATAAGCAACTTTGGTCCATAGTGGATATAGAAAAAGTATAAATTAATTATGTTTGCAAAAAAGCTTACACAGAGGAAAGGCCTGACTGATGCTGAAATTGAAGCTCTTGCAAACTTTGATTGGGACATGTCAGATGATGAAGACGAAGCTGCTGATGCTGAAGGTGATCCTGACTGTGGACGAGGCAATTGAGGCAATTTTAGAAAGGGGCGAGGAAGTGGAAGCAGAAATCATTGACAACTTGCTGAAGGATGATGAGAATATAAACTGCTGTGATGATGAAGAAGTAAGTACTGAGGCTAGTTTTGAAAAAATCGAGCCGTCAACATTGAAGGAGAAGACGGGATATGTTTCCTGGAGATGTAATATGGAGGGAAAATGCTGAATGTAATGACGTATATGCGGAAATAGCTCCGATAGAGTATTTTGAAAATTTTTTTGATGAGGAAGTATTTGAACTAATGACTTCGCAAAGCAAGTTATATGCAATGGAAACGCTTGTGACAGAATTGAATGGGCATATTCGCAACTGGCACCGTGCGACAAAATAGAATGGCTAAATGCGAACTTCTTTCAGAAGCCGAACTAAAAAAACGTGGAAGAGGTTCGTATGATATGAAATGCGAAGTAACACATAATTTAACTGCAATCCGCTGGATTGATAACAAAAGTGTGCAGCTGTTGTCTACCTATATGTCTGACCAGCCATTGGGATCCTGTAAGCGTTGGTGTGGCAAAGAAAAAAAATGCATACATATTCCCAGACCAGCTATAGTTAACGACTATAATCAACACATGGGAGGAGTTGACTTATCCGACATGCTCATGGAGCCTTACAAAATTAACCATAGATCCAAAAAATGTAATATGCGCATTGTTTACTGGTGCATCGGAGCTGCTGTTGTAAACGCCTGGTTACTCTATCGTAAAGACTTAAAAGCTACCAAACAAAAGTCTAAACCAATGCCACTAATATATTTTCAAATGGAAATAGCACAATCGCTTAGCGCTTCGTCTTCCTCTAACGTCAATAAACGTGCAAGGGGACGTCCTACTACAAACCTCTCACACTCACAGGTCCCTTACACCCAGCAAGCCTCACCATCAACCTTGCCTTCGTCATCAGGCAGTGTTTGCAGCCCTTCATTAAAACGGAAGTACACCCCAGATCCAGCCAAAGCACTGCGATATGACGAAAAAGGACATTGGGTGGTATGGGGTCAGAAAGGTCGCTGCCGTCTTTGTAAAACTGGAACTCCGCCTTCCAAATGTTCCAAATGTGGAGTTTATTTGTGTTCGAACACAAGCAAGAATTGTTTTCTTTTATACCACACATAACTCATACATTATACAAAAAAACTGCTAAATAAAATATGAACTATATTCGTAAAAATACCCTATTTTTATTTACCACTATGGACAATTGTTGCTTATAAGCAACTTCTTCCAGGACTTCGTAGGAAGGACATATGACTTTCACATTTCGCAAACTGCTTATTTAAGCCTATACTAGTAGAATTGGTCATAGTTTGTATTTTTAGTACCAACGGGTTAAAAGCTGTCCTCAAAGGGTTAAGGGCTTATTCATGATATTAAATTGCAATTCATTGAAGGTTTATAATATTTAGGAAGAATTTATTTTAGAAAACTTTGATGAATATGAAATTGTTTTAAAAATAGACACAAATTTATGTATTATAAAGAGGTCAGTTTATGAGCATTAAATAAAATTTACAGCATTGCATAACTATAAATACATAAAACTTTTCTCAATTTTGTAAGCTAAAGAAAAAGTAAAACAAAATCATTAATAAATAAAAATGTTTTTATTTCAAGCTCGAGGGGCAAGTATTGAAAATAAATTTTATTTTATTTGCCGATATTTCGATGCTCTTTGAGTATCCTCATCTGGACTTGTAAATAAATAATAATTTATATGGATCACGGAAAATTAATGTTTATTTCTCTTCATCGTCTGTGGTTCAAAATCATTATTTTTTTTTTATTTTAGCTGTGAAAAATGTATTTAATGTATTTTACCTTAGAGAAATATATGTTTTAATAGAGCAATTATTAACCCAGATAGCACCGGAAAGTTTTTTTAAACTTCAATTTTTATTTCTAAACTATAATTTTTATGGGTTTCTTAATTTTTTTTTATTATATTAGTTTTTTCTTAAAATCTATAGCTTTCCCGGAATTGGGTGTCGTTTTAAATTGACAGTAGTTATATACACTACTTAAATTTTGTTATTTTTGAAAAAAAAAACGATTATGTTTTATGGTATGTTTCTAGATAACAAGTGACTCAAATTTTTCGCCCAAATGAGTAGAAAAATTAGTTTTGGGGTTTTATAACACAAGTGTAAATTCTCTTGAGTGAAAACGTAAGACTATCTTTTTTTATGGTTTCTACACTGCAATTTCAATTGTCCTACTGTCAAAATAAATGCTTGTGTGCATCACAAAACAATATTTTATATATTATTTCGTAGAAATCTGCATCATAAACTGTTGTCCACTACCTTAACTTTAAATTTCAATGTTAATTGCGATAAATGAAAACATATTTCATTCAATTTATTACAAAATTAAAAAATTCATAGCAATTTCAATTCACATAAATTATTTTTGTATTGTAAATAAAACACAGCTGTTTTTATTTTGGTTTCTAAAATATTAAAATATTGAATAATAAAATGGAAAATAGTAAACAAAATATCTAATTAAATAATTTGCCAATAATGCAATATAACAACTCAATATTACCAAGGTAACTGACGTAAGTCAGACGAGTGTATTATAGAAACTCATTTGTTTACAGACTCGCCCGTGTACCGCTCGTTCGCGTGAGAATACACTTGTTATCTAGAAACATGACATTAAATTGGAGTATGATACGCCACGAAGCGTTCCTTTGGGTGCAGCCTTGTAATGGCAATATGTGCAACGGGTTTGATGTTCTTTATGTTGTACCAAGTGGCCTTGTCCATTAAATCGCGAGTGACTTACTTGAACCCCTCTTCCCCTCATGCGACAAGTAGCCACTTAAGGGTGCAATATATAGACTAATGTACGCTTAGAACAGTGCCAATGGTCGTCATTACCAAATTCATAAGACTCACAACCTGGAACAGGAGTATTTAATACACGAGTATCCATTATTTGCATGGAAGGAATTTTGGGTCATACTTAATGTCTTGCAGTATAGATATGTATATTCTATATCTTCAGATTTGTCAAAGTAATTGTTGTATAATCTTAATGCTTAAATTAGGTCCTATGCCCGATAGCATTAAGATTTGGGATCTTTGTTGGATTAGAATATATAATTCTGTCTCCGATACGAGAATTCTATGCCATAGACCATTTTTGAATATGCATCCAATAACACCTTGGTTACTCTAGAGCAGGAGTGCCCAAAAGTTGCTTATGTAAGAGCAAACACCAATACATTTAAATAAAAACTAATTTTTATTCAGTATTTTTTGTTCTAAACGCTAATACATACAAAGAAACAACACACTTTTTCAAACGGTATCATACGTTAAACAAAAACAAAATCTACATTGACGATCGCAGTCACCAATGTTTAACAGTATAGCATACGAAAGTGTTGTTGCTTTGCGCTTGCGTGTACAACAAAAAAGCAAATAAGGCAAAGTTGTTTGTGTATTTCGTATTGCTAGTGCTGAGTGCTGTAATGAGTATACAAAACACACAGCCTATAGCTAAGAGTTTTTACAAATACAAAAGGGCACCAAGAGTATAGGACTTGGGCACTCCTGCTCTAGAGAAAGTAAAGATTTCTAAATTATTACGTTAAACATTATAGGCTGTACGTGGGCACTATGCCTACGACCATGAATTGTTTTGGCCTGTAGTCTGTTTGTGTTAGGCCAAACTTTTGGGAGCCTTGCAAAGAAACGTCAGCTATAACAGAGCGCAATTGCATATTTTTCTCACTTAATGGTCACGAACGAGTCTGATTTTAGAAAATAAGGCAATACCTACTTATAAGAAAACTGTTCGCTTTGGACCAGTTATAAAAATCTCTAAAATTGTCGCGATTGTAGGTCACAAAATTAATGAAACTAGAACCGCCTAAAATTCTACCTTTATGTTGGGAACGCTCATTATTGTACATGGCGCAACAGGCACGTTACTGGGGCACCGATCTGAAATTCTGGGGCAATTGACATGTGTCACATGCATATAACTTGCCAACGTGGGTATAAGATTTAAAATATTCTCCACACCGCCTGCCTAGTAGAATTATCTTGCTTTTCATTGAATTGTTTTTTAAATTTATTTCAATCTGTAATATGATGAAGAGTAAAACCTACATCTTAATTTCTTGTGTTTGTTTAATATTTTCATATTAAGATTAATTTAAATATTCAATAAAAAACAAATAAAATTGTATTATTCTTTTGGTAATTGATTTAGATAAAAAAAAGCTACACAAGAAAAAAGGCCCCAAAGTAAAAAAAAAGACAGAAAGTGAAAGAAAGATATTACCAAAACGTGGTAAAATAATATGTAATGTTTTTTTAAAGCTATCTCACACTAGATAAATATGTCCACAACTTTAACATAAAATTGTAAGCTTACAAGCAGAGCGTCGCACAGTGGCTCAGAATTTAATTTCATCGGCGAAAAGTCTAATTTTTTGTTGTCACTGATTTTCAAAATTGTAATGGTATTCAATAGTAAACATATTCAAACTAGGATAGCCAAAAAATTAGGTCAAAATATTAGCAATTTTGAGCATGGTATGCTGTGGTATTTTAGAAAAAATGTAATCATTGTAAATAATATAAATAATACTAAAATGTCTCCATCTCCAATGCTACAAAGAATCAAAATTTCAACTTTGATATTAAATTTCTCATCAACTACTGAACCGATTTTAATGAAATTAAAACTAGAAATTCAAGATGTTTTCTTTTCACAAGAAAAAAGAAATACTAAAAAATCTTTATCGGTTTAAAAGTTACAGATTTTTGGCCGATGAAAAACGATTCTGAGGCACTGTGCGTCGTACTTATGGAAATAAAATGTTCTACGGAAATATCTATAAAACTACATATGTTTGTAGGTAAGTGTCAAGCTACACTGAAGGTTATTTAAGAACCCTGAAGAAAGTAAGGTTTTTGAGATATTCCTTTTTTGTGTCTTATTCAAATAAAAATTCTCTTACAAAAAACTTTTCATTACATGCAATTTCTCTAAATTCTATAATGTCAATTATATATTCATAAATATACTAAATTCCAATAAACAAAAATTTCCATTTACATTTTATTTCATTCATTTTATTCGTATTTGCATTTTAGGTTTTGTATGTATATGAAATTAAAAATCAACAAAATTTTTGATTTGTATGTTTTTGTTCGACAAAAAATTAAAAAAAAAATATTCTAACATTTGCTATATGAAAATCTAAAATACGAAAAATTTAAAACACACACACAGAACATTTGTAACTTATAAGGTAAATTTTGTAAATTTACTTTTTGTAATCAATGATACACAAATAAAATAACCACATATAAAATACAATTATATGTGGTAGAAAATACTAATACCAGATAGTTTTTTTTGGTTGCTGTGACCGTCTGTTAGACTTAGACATATTAGGATATTGTATAGTCACTTTATAGCGCCTTAGTTATAAAGTCTAAGTAAGTTTACTAGGGCCAGTAATTTTATTTATTAAATTACTTTTATTAAGTTAACTACACGCAGAGAAAAAACAAACAGCGTTGTCAGTTTAGGGGATTTATCCCCAAATTGAGGATTTTTTTCACGACTTGGGATAAAAATTTCATATTGGGGATCCGGAGATTTGTTGGGGATACAACACAATTTTAGGGGATTTTTTTGGAGATTTTTTTATAACTGATGGTAACAAGAATGATTTTTGAGCTAAAAAATGTGCGTCTGGCAAGTCTAAAAATGTGTGTTATTATTTATAGTGGATGGTTTCTAATAAAAAAGACCTATGTAAATATTTAAAAAAAAGTATATTTTTTACCGTTTAAAATTGCTGCAAATACTAATTTTATTTAAAAAAATCATAATGCTTCTTAGGAACGCAAGTATATTTTTAAATGGTTTTAACATGTTTTCTTTTAGGGTGGCTAAAATATGTGTCTTGTGCACCAAAGTCGTTTCAAGACACTAGAATCCAACAAATTATTATTGGTGTGTTGCATGCAAGGCATCTTTGAAATCACAAAAAAGGATCTCAAGAGACACGGTGAAACGGTCAAACACAAAAATAATTTCGAATCTCTTTGTGCAAGAAATACTTTAGAGAATTAAAATAAGTTAAATTTTAATAATACTTTGTTTTAACCATTTGTAGAATGCTTTTGCTTCAGTTAAGTAGTTTGTCTGCTTGATATCGAATTATTTATTTGGATTTAATATTGAAAAAAAACAATTTGTATTTAAAATATACTAAATTATTAATTAATAATAAAATATTTATTTATAAATAAATAGAATAACAAAATATTTACAAACACTTTAATGGACATTTTACTAAATAAATTCATTAGAAATCATGTTTCAATTAGTACTAGTGCGTAATTTTGCATTCATATTATGATACTTATGGAATCATAATATTTTTACATTTGGGTTATAATACGATCGTTAGAGCGGATATTTATATGCACGAAAAACTAGCCTGAAAAATCACAAAATATGCTTTAAAAAATGAAAAATATGCATGAAAAAATATTATAAATCTTAACACAAAAATCTTGTTTAAAATGTATTTTGATTTTACTTTGCTTATCCAATCTTAACTTAGTTTTCAATTTCACAATTTGCACAAATTATTAGGTGGTGCTTTAGATTTTCTAAAGTGAATGATCTTCGCTTCTGGGTGTAAATATTTCCGTATAAAGAGATACTGCGCTTAACATCACGTAAGATTGTAGAACAAAAGGTAAATCTTTCCAACACAGCTGGCGAAAGATTTTGAACGTATGAATCGGTAGCTTCTTCGGCTTTATAACAAATATTGTAAATATCCAATTAACTTTTAAAACCTTTGTTCGGTTTTAAAATTCTTTCTTTAGGCGTGAGGGAGCCTAAAAATGTATGTAAGTTATTAGGATTAATTAATAGTTAAGATATATATAAACCGTTACAAAAACAGCTTTTATGGATGATATCAAACTATTAACTTCTGGAAATGTTGATCTTACAAATTCGGCTAGACGGTGCAGCCCATGCGCAAAACATGTTAAATGTAACATGTTTGGGTACAACACTTTTAAAGCATCAGTGGCATCTGTCATTTATTCAGCGGCATCCGTCGTTAAAAGGAGAACTTTTGAATATTGAATTCCTGAAGGCAGATAGGTTAAGCAGTTAATAAAAATTTACATAAAATATTAATTTTTAAGTTGCCTTTAGGCCAGAGTAGCGATAGTAAATCCTTCACAAAAGTAGCCATTGTATTCGAATTGTCTGCATCTATTTCTGCAACGTTGAATAGGTAGCTTTTGCCTTGCTCTTCTTCTTGCTCATTTTAGACGCACTTACAGACAATTGCAGAATTTGCAATATAATACCGACTGATCTGCATGAAAAAAAGCGACATGTTTGCCAAGCCACTTTTAATTATTATTACAGAAATATGTACGAAAATTAAAAAAAAAATGCAAATATGCTCCGAACGATCAAATATGCAAATGCATATGCGATATGCATTTATATGCAAATATCCGCTCTGTTGATCATTAATAACAATTTTATGATTATATTGGGTTTTAATATGATGTTACAATATCAAACTATGTTAAATATGAAAATATTATGATGAAATTTTATGATGATAATTCATCATAATATTATTTTTTATGGCACTTATATTCATCATAATATGTTTTGACTACAATTATAAATCTTATGTTTATCACAACCATGTTTTTTCTCTGCGTGTAAGTATGTCTCAAATTTTACGGCGTAGCAAAGCAGTTTGTTAATACTACAGCTATTTAGTGGTAAAAACTTTATGACTATTTGAGTGTCTTGCCTCCAGAACTACAGGGTATAAGTATGTATTTGCATTCTATATATTCATATCAACAGATACGCAAATATATAAATGGCTGTAGTATATAAATATAATCAAATCCATTTTCACAAATGTTTTGACATACACAAGGACAAAATATACAAAATGTTTAGAAACAATTTGTTAATAAAAATTTGAAAAAAAAATGCACGACAATTGATAGGAGTCGGAATTTTAAAGCTTTATATAAAGATACCTATTTACAATATAACGTTATGATGATATTGTTTAATTTAGAGTATATTATGGTTGCATAAAGCGCCTGCAATTTAGCCATATATCCCCACAGAAGAAAAACAATGAATGTCAATGTGAACTTCCATAATTCCCTATTTTACTGACTTCCTAATAGAGCCCTAGAGATAATAAATTAGGCACTGAATGAGTCATTAATTGATTCTTGGAAAATACGAACCGTTTCTACTTCTTACATTTTATACTTAATGGAAATTCCTGCTATAGCATGACATGGTTTTACAAGGCCTCGAATGGTTAAATGGTCATTGCTACGACTATATTTAAATCATTTTGCAAGAATATAAAGTAGTGTTCTTTCGAAACTTTCTTTCTTTAGCAAAATCTAAAACCCAGATAAAATAAATTTACTTCTTTTTTTGTTGCCTAACAAAATGCTAAAATTACTAATATTTTATATTTTATACTCTTTTTGCATTTTCTCTTTTTGTCTTAACAATAAAATTCTCTAAATATTGCATTTTTTGTGTGTTTCTGGCTGGGCAACAAAATTCTATCAATATTATCAATAGTCTATTAAAAAAAATTGTCTAAATAACAAGCAACTTGAGTAGATTTTCTGGTATTAAGAAGAACATTTAAAATAAATACACAGAAGTAAATTGATTTTAAGAATATGTGATTACTAGCAGTTGTGGTGATAAACATAGCAGTATTTGAAATAATAAACATTATTTAGTGCAATATTTTGTTAATAAAATGAGTTTTATGTACCCAACATGTAGGTTAGCTCAACCAATATTTTAGCTTAGAATTTTTTTTTGTCGTTAAATAAAATTAGTATAAAAAGTGATATTTAAATAACTAAAATGTGTTTAATGTGCTTCTATGCCAAAGGGAACACTTTATAGAAATATGTTAATATGGTTGCTGAAACTGTTAAAACTGTATTCTGCCAGTACAATCTTGTACAGTCAGTGTATCACCTTTTGCATTACTTCTCATTTTGTGTCTTTCGCTCTTCTGTGAATAGGACAGGTTCAAGAATGATAAAATAAAGATTACGCCACGCGCATGATTTCCCGTTATGTGACGTAGAAGTTCCATTCTAAGGGTTCCCAAGAATGTTTCATGTGTTAGAATTAAAATGTCTTGCGAAAAATTTATGTTTTATGTGATAGTTGGCAATTGAAATCTCTGAGAGTTCTAAAATAAAATCTGTTTAAAAAAGAAAAACAAACAAAAAAAAAAACAACAAAAAACATAAGCATGAAGAGTGCATGCAGTGAGCAAATGCAAGCAAAACATGAGTAAAAAAACAAGTGAGAAAAAATTAGCCAATAGAAACACAGAATGTGTGACGTCACAGTTCCAAAATGCGCAGAACATTTTAAAATTTTACGCGCGTTGGCGTAATCTTTATTTTATCATTCTTGGGCCAGGTTTTTATAGTATAAGAGATAAAATGTCACTGTATGAGGTTTATCTGCATACTCTGTGTCTTGGTTTTGTGTCGTCTGCCATGAAATTGATTCAGCCGTTCTTTAGCAAGCGATTGTTGCTCTGTAGCAGTAAAAAAAGTTGGTAGACGAACCTTTTTGTGTCCCAATAATAATAGAAAACCTCAAAATCTTTATAAATTTCAAATTGTGTAGAAGTTTTTATGTCCTACACCACCATAGTGGGAATGTATATTGGATGGCTTACTGACTCAGAGTCACTTCCTGAGTTGATTTAACGATTCCATTATTCCATTAAATTTGGTATATAATATTTGTTTGGCCCAAGGACGGTTGAGATTGAAATTAATTAAAATCGGTCCATTATTTCACCTAACCCCCAGGCAAATGTCCTCCCGAAATAGGGGTTTATCAGTCGTAAATTTATGAACGTATCCAAACAAATTTCTACACAAATAAGATGGACATGAAGCCTAATCATACCCACAAATTTTGTGCAGAGCGGTTCATAATCCACTAAAGGAGTACTTTCGAAAATCACTTAAAAGTAAAATTATTCAATGCAAATAATATTTGTCACAAATATGTTTCATATGTGCATATATCATGACACCTAATTTTTGTAACGGTCGGTCAATAATTAATCAAAGTGTTTATATAAGACCTCTTACGAAAATCACTTTAACATGTAAAAATATTTTCATATTTTTTATATAGATATAAAATGTAACACAATAAATATGTAGTATATGCAGAGATTTAGTGCTACTAAATGTTTTGATGATCGGTCCATACGTTTTTACACCTATACCCACACTCAAAAAAAAGACATGTACTAAATTTTATGAAAAAAAATTCTTTAAAAGTAGTTCAAAAGTTTCCCTAAATTTGAGTAAAATTTAACTAAAATTAAGGAAATTTTATTAAAATGTAATAAAAATTACTTAATCTGAGTAAAAAAGCAAATAGTACATAAACTTGATATTAGTTTATTATTTTCTATAGATAAATTACTTGATTGTAGGAAAATATTATTAACCGCAAATTAATATTTACTAGAAATTAATAAATTTTTCCTAGACTTAAGGGAATTACATCATAAAAATAAGTAATTTTGGTTTTAGTTCAAAAAACTGAGTTCAGTAAATTGTTTACTCCAAAATAGTTCATAATTTATAATATACTTAAAACTTGGTAATGGTTTTCTTTGATATTAGTTCAAATTTTCCTAAATACTGAGAAATTTATATTGCATTTTAATACATGTTTATTAAACTTCTACTTCGAGTTTATTGCTTACTAATTATTAAGAAATGCTTTCAAGAATCTAGTTCAGATAAATTAAGAAGCAAAGCAATATATTATTTACTACCATTGAATAAAAGATGTCTTACTTCTTAAAAAGTAACAAACTGATATTTAGGAATATCTTTCTTAAAAAAAAGTACAGATAAATTTTAAAAACTTGTATAATTGAAAATTATAACTGGTACAATTGTACTTGGTTTTAGAACATAATTAACTAAATATTACTTATAATGTAGAAAAAATATAGTAAAAATTTACTTGAAACAGGTAAGTTAAATTCCTAAACAAATAATGTAGATAATTTAAAAAATAATGAAAAATTTTACTAATTTGAAGTAAAAATTTCTTACAAAAATATTGAACATAAAGTCGTTTTCTTGAAAAAAAAATAAAATAGTTTTTGAAAACTTTTTTATAAGTAAATATTTACTAAAGTTTAGAAAATAATTTACTTAATTTTGATATATTTTGAACTGAAACGTAGAACCGAATACCTAAACTAAATACGATTAGGTAAACAGCACTGGCGTAACATTGGAATGTTGAAAGTAACTGTTTTAATTATACAAAAAAAAACACACATAGGTACTTGTTTTCTTTTGATTTTAGTTTTATTCTGAACGAGTTGTAGTGGAAAACAGTCGATTAAAATATAAATCATAAACTGTGTATTAACGATTAAAATAAAATAAAAGTGCAAAATTAAAAATATAATACATACATAATTAAGTTT
The DNA here is from genome assembly GCA_916048285.2 of Bellardia pandia. NCBI lineage: Eukaryota > Metazoa > Arthropoda > Insecta > Diptera > Calliphoridae > Bellardia > Bellardia pandia. Next base: position 89,842,583 of record OU696531.1, on the reverse strand, counting down.
TAAATACAATTATTAACAAAAATATAAAAAGGAAAGTGGTAAGTATTTATTGTTAAATATAAAATATGTACTATGTATGTACATACATACATATGTACATACATTGCCGTGTTTAAGTTATAGTTACAAGTGTAAATTTACAATATTAAAAAGTGAAAAGTTAATTACGTTAGTTTATGAAGACTTAAGGTACGGTCACATTTGACAAATATTTGCCAAAAATGACGTAACCACTAAATAACATTTATTTGAACTCATTTGTTTACTTAAAAAAACTTTTCTTATTTAGGTCAAAGCACAACAAATATTTAGTTTTAATTTATTTGATGCTGTTTGATCTTGCAAAACTCTTGTAAGAGCAAACAACGTCAAACAAATTTGTGCTAAAACAAGTGGTTACGCTTTTTTGAGGAAATATTTGTCAAATGTGACCGTACCTTTAGTTTATGTACTATGTAATTGCCTTTGTTAAGAATTTTATTTGACAAAAGTTTCGTAACATTGTTTTTGTATTTATAAGCATTGTTTTTGATTATTTTTTGTTGCTTCATTTGTTAGTGTTTAAATGTGCCAACGTCGTCTGATGAAAACTTTGAAAATATAGAACTGGAGTTTGCAGGTACATAAAGCATTACCTATACATATGTGTGGTAAAAATATGTATACTTAAACAATTTTCTCTAAAACAAGGTTTTCAATTTTTAAATTTGAGCTTTTACGTAATTATTGTTTGTTTCCTTAAATTCAAAACGTGCATCTGTATTGAAATTTCATATTTTCCAATGAATATTTAATTATTTGTAACTCCAAATATATGTTGCGCTATTTGTATTTTTGTAACGATTGCCTTGGAATAGTATAATTAGGAAGACTAAGGACCTTCAGTGTTCCATAGCCAAAGATGCAGTGTGTCACAAAGTGTCCCTTCCACGTAGTTCTTCTGAAAAGAACCATAATTTAACTATGAAAAGGTTCTGAATTTTCTCACAATTTATCACGTAGCAGAAAATTCTGAAGTACATTTTTTTAAATTGTTTTCCTTGTTTAGACAGAATTCATAAGTATACATATTTAACTCTTCTTATACATAAGTATCTTACAAAATATAAATAATTTAAATTTCAAACAAAGATGATATATTAAATGATAAACAATGGTTAATGAATAACATAGAGCCAATGTCAGATGTCCTTGAAAAGTGGGACAACACTTTTCGCATTAGAAGAAATTTTATAAAAGCTTCTGAAAATGGTTTGGAACAAATTTTTAAAGAATTGCCTATATATAAACAATCTTTTGGAAACAATTTAGTTAGTTGTATAATTTTAGCATAATACATATAGTAATAACATTTGTTGTATAAATATATAGATATTGGCGGATTTTTCAAACATTTATACAGAAAAGGAACATTTACTTGAGATAAAATGGGAGACATTTTGTACGCTGAAGTTAAAAATCATAGAACGCGATGTTAAAGATAAAGAAAACTTGGAACTATTATCAAAATTTAAAGAATCTGAGTGCAATTCTGGTAAATAAAAATGTTTATACAAACAAATTCAAAGTTCATTAAAAATATTTATCTAAATTGTAAATACTTTTTTTGTTATTCTTACATTGTAAAATATTTTAATAATAAATAAACCTTTTAAATAACCTATTCGTATACGTTTATTTCTAGATAAAGCAATATTTAGTATCTAGGAAAATAATATTAAAATTAAGTAAATATATTACTCCTAAATTGGAAAAAATGTAATTGTATTTAAGTACTTTTATTCTAGTAAGCTAGAAAAAATAGGTTACTACTTGGTACACTTACTCCTTAAAATAAGGAATAAATATACTAGCTAGTAACATATTTTTTATTTTATTAGAGTAAATGTATTTAATAAGTTACAGTACATTTCTTCCTATTTTCTGGGAATAATTTACTCAGTTTTAGTATTTTTTTCGGTTAATTTTAGTAAATTTTTTTCTACTGGGGTGGATGCGCTTACTCAATTTCAGTTCTTATTTGCAGATTTTTTCCCTTGTTTTAAGGCTTAAATGTACTCTTTTTTACATATATTGTATCCAATTTTGGGAAAAAATTAACCTAAATTTATAACTTTTTTATTCGTTTTTAGTAACATATTTATTAAATCGAAGTAAATTTTTACTCAGAATTGGTACATGTTGTCATAATTTTAAGTAAAAAATATTTATCTTTTAACTAAAATAGACGAAAAATTTCCTAATTTTTATTGTTCTCTCAAATTTATCTGAACTATATTCTTGTAAATATTAACTAAAATGAAGGAATTATTCAGATAATTTATGAACTAGTATAAAAATAATTTTTCCACTATTCTAGTTAAAATTTACTATAATTTAGGAAAATTTTGTATAAAAGTAGGAATTTCGGACTAATATTAAGTACATTTTTTTTCCCAATATTAAGGAAATTTTTTACTGACTTGTAATAAAAAATGTCTTTGGCGCCATACGACAACCATTACGTCCTTAAAATAAGTAAAATTTCCTAATTTCTAGTTCATTATTTTTTTGAGTGCAGTATATTAGTAGGGTATTATATGGTCGGGCTTGACCGTCTCTACTTTCGTACTTGTTAAAGTTTATAGAACTTAAAAGTAAGTAACTTAATACCTATTTAGCAAAATAAACAACTGAAACTATCTAGAAATATAAATTTATGAATATGTATTTCTACTGCACTACTAATTTATCCCAATATGTTAACAAAAAGTTTCAAATCCATACACGTATAATATTGTTCAAAAATAAATCATTCCTGTACATGAATGAAGCAATACATTTACAAATATATTAATTCGTACATATACACAAAACCAACAACAGTAGAGTATATATTCGGCTATGCCGAATCTTATAATACCCACTACCAGTAATATGATATATGCATGCCTGAAACAAATTTGTGTTACAGTTCATACGAGTTATTTTATTTTTCGGATCTTTCATATGGGATCTATTACATGTTAAGGGATAGTCGTTATAAAATATTTTATTGTATTTGAGTTTCATGGTGAATTTAATTTCTCACTAACGATATATTTCAGCGTTATTTTTATAAATAGACTTTATATGAAATATATGGCCAATTATGGACTGACCTTTACAAAATCAAATAATAAAAATTTTACTTACATATAACTGATCTGTATAAAATTTCGATTTGGTATCGATATTTCAAAAATATATACGTAGGTTAATGTGTTTTAAGGAAGTGGTCCCCATATCGAAGCGATGACCAATTATTGGCCGACCACTATAAAATTCGGTACGATGATTTACATACATATTCGGATTGTTAGTGATGTTAAGAAGAGAATTGTGAGCTTGTAAGACATTTACGGATGTGGACCTTATAAGGGGGCTATGGTCAAATATGTCAACCTTAAATTTGCTACTATGATTTACATACATATCTGATTTTTTTATTAAATTTCAACTTGATAGCGGTGTTTATAAGAGGTTTTTGTGTACTTAAGTAATTTTCAGTAGTTGACTTTATATGGGGGCTACAGTCAAATATGGACCGATCATCATGAAATTTGGTACGATTATTTACATACATATTTGGATTATGATAGTCATATTTATAATAGTTTTTTGGGCGTTACATTTTTATGAATTATGGACCGATGCACTCTAAAAGTCGTTTTGAGATTTCTCTTTGAAATTTATTTTTGCTGAATTTTGTATAGATATTGCTTTTTTCTAGACATAAACAGGGGCTATGCGAAATCGTGGACCGATTTTTACCATTTTCAACAGGCCTTGTCGTGTTATACAAATAATATGTGTGCAAAATTTCCTGATATTATCTGCATTATTCCCGCCGAACAAATTTCGCCCATTTTCAATACCAAACATTTCGATGAAACAAAGAATGTTTGGTAAAAGTTCATTGCTCTATCAAGCCTTCAACAAACAGACACACAACAGACAGACGGGCATGGCTAGATCGTCTCAGAATCTTATAAGCACCCCGAGTATATAGACTTCTTAGTTCTGCGACCAATATTTCGATGTGTTACAAACGGAATGACAAACTTAATATGCACTCATCTTTCTGGTCGTGGGTATAAAAATTATTGTTATTATTTACTATGGTAATAATTTGTAAATTGTAATAAACCTAAAATTATATGTAAATACATATATAAAACACATACCTACAAATACCTACACATGGATGATTTTTGAATCAATAAATTTAGTAGTATTTAGATAGTTGTACAAGTATGAATGAGTTTGTGAGTGAATGTGTATTAATTTTATATCAAAATTCAAACAAACACACTTGAGTGATTATTAACATTCATTTATTGGCAATGTGAAATGAAATGTACAGATAACCTGTAGATCTTAATGGGACAATAAACCTCTTGCCTTGCAGAAGACACAGATTTATGTATAAAGCTGCCAACTGACATTTTACTGAAGCCAAGTTATCTATTACTTGTGCTACTTGTAGGAAAGTTACATAATAAAATGAGTTTCACTTTATTTGAGCAGTATTTAGTAGCGTTACTAATTAACTAGTCCAGCGACTGGACCACTCCTTTTACACTACTGGACATTTATGCACACACATCTCTTCATATAAAATCATTTCTGTGTTATACAATTGCCATACATACATTCGTATATAATACCATAAAAAACATGTTAAAGTTGTAAAATACCTTAAGGTATTTTAAATATATAATTTTTAATTGACTTTGTTATTTCATTATTCATACAAATATTTGATAAAATTTCATTAGATTCAATCCATATTTTATTTTCTTGTACTGTGATACCTTGTGATGAGTGTATTTTGCTATTGGCATATGAAAAAGAAGAAAGGTAATTGTTTTAAATTGATTTGGTGGCAGAAATTTATTCGGGCACCAACGCTCAATGACACATTTTACCAGAACTCGGAAAAAAATTCTGTTCACAGGCACGTAATTCATATGAGATGAGATAACTGTGCGAAAACTTAACTGCAGCAAGGAGAAAGTGTTTGACAGCATTAACTAATCTTGGAAAACATTTTCATTTATTCACTTTTCAATTACTCTTACAAATTGCCAAGTAATACAAATACAAAGAATATCAAATCTTTTATAAGCTGATAAAATGTGGCCAGAATCTTTAACATAATATTGTAGATATTATTAATTATTAAGGTCCTAGACAACTCCTACTGAGGATATTTGTAAATGATTTGTTAAGAAAATATATTTTCCTCTCCATTTAACCCCTACTTGCTTTTTGACGCAATTGCACTGCGTTGCATAACTATAAATACATAAAAATATTATCAATAAATTTTTAATAATAATTTTCATGTAACAATTTCTACCTTCAGTAAAAATAATTTAATGAAAAATTAAATTTAATGAACTCGAGCCGAAATAAAAGTAATATTATTTAACAAAAAAAAATCATTATTTTTTATTTGATCTCCTAAAAATATATAAAACAATTAATTAGTATTGCATAACTATAAATACACTGAAACTAAAATAACTCAAAATACCAATATTCACAAACAATATCGACTTTAATAAAGTGTTAGGCCTGCTTTTTTCAATGCTATACTATTGACCAGATTTATTCTTACATCTTTAGATGTAGATCTTCAAGCATCTATAAAAGTTTCTTTTGTATGATAAATGCTTTCATATTGTCAGGTTTAAACAAAAATTCGACAGCTTAATAGTCCCATAATGCTTTGAATCGGGTTCTGATCTGTAGAACAAGCGAGCCATTCAAGTGCATTAATATTTATAGCTGCGTTGCACATGCTAATAGTTAAAATTGTGTAAAAAAAATCTCTATTTTTTGCGATTTTTCTAGCCATCCGTTGTTAGGGTTAATAACTTAATTATTTTCTTATTCACAACATTAAAAACCTAGTTTGCCCACAACAATGTTATTATAAGTCCAAAAATATTTGTATAATTTTGTAGCAACTATCGGAAGAGTAAGTGTTGGATTAACAGCAGCATCCCATACACAGTTTCTAATAATATTAAACTTTATTAAGTATGTATAAACAAACAATGTTTGCTCTTAAGTAAATATTAATAATAAATCTTTAAATAATCAAAAATACCAAAGACATACTACATACACTTGTATAGATACAAATACACATGCTTTAATTGTGTTACATACAAATGCCACAAATATTTGTAGACCTCACTCTGTCATCATGTCCTTGGAAATATTTAAACCAGCATTGTTGTTATGTATGTTGGAGGGGCTGTGTGCTTGTAGATTTTCTGGTAGGTTAATGGATTTTCAATAACATGCAATCAATGATGTGTATTATTGTCATTAGATGCAGAAAATTTGCATGTAATTTGTTGCAAAATTATTTTATAAACATCTAACAAATGCAAAACTAAATACGTACGAGTGGGGAACACGCACAGAAATTAAAATTGTTATTTGTTAACTAAAATTTGTATTAATCATTTAACTGAATATTGTCTGATGGCACTCGTTGGAGGAAACTTTAAGTCTAATCGTATTCTTTGTTAAGTAAGATTAACAATTTACATTTGAATACTAATATGTTAAACTCTTACTTTCTCTAAGTGTATTTACAACTAAATATTATGCTTATATATCCACTTGAACATTATATTTCAAATTATATCTGAAACATCCAAATTTATGAGATTAACTACGTAGTTGTGTTTGTTTATTTATTTGCGTTCTGGTTAAATTTACATCATCAGATGACAAGCATGCCTTGGAAATGTATAAATTTTCAAAATCTTCTCCCCTACATATGTAAATATTACAAATATCTATATTGTATTTTGTAAATTATTTTGATGCATACTTAATCATCAGGCATGCTGTTGCACATCCATGATAGATTGCATATTCAAACATATATTTATTAAATATATAGAGAACGAAATTATGGTATCTACGAAAGTGATTAGTTGAAACTGAACATATTGCAAGTGTAATGAAATCAAAAAGTTAATTTGCTTTTGGCTATTCTGGCTAATCAACAACAATTTACAAAGTAAATTGTAACAAAGTCTAGGAATTGCTTGTAGAGAATGTATATTTAAGAATTGCACTAACTTATTGTTAATTATTAATACGATTTTATGTTAATTTGTTTACTTAACATTCATATCAAGCCATCATCCGATAAACATAATATAGCTAGATAAATATTGAAATGTAAGAAATATTTGATACTGAGAACAATGGGAGAACTTGTAGAAGAATTATTGAGGAGTCAGAAGATTGTTTAAGGAATAATGGAAAAAATTAACATGACTGCGAGTATATTTTCAGCTCTGGAGTCCAATAAGAATAATTGTCTTTGATATCCAACAATTGATATCTAAAAGCAGATATTGTAACAACTACATCGTTTACGTATTTACGACTTTATGGTAAAATTCTCTTCTAAAAGGTTTTTCAACAAGAACTTTGTTTATCAAAACAAAATATTACAAAGCTTTTATAAAAAAAAACATTTACAGTTTTATTGCATTGGATATACAAGGGCGGTTCGGAAACTTCTTAGCCTAGAACAGAAAACACGGTATAAACAGAAAAAAGTTAAGTGTTTTAGAAATGTTCATCTCTGCTGTGAACACATGTCAAATTTCTTTTCGATCTACCAACTCCTTCAAATAGAAAAAGGTGTTCAAAAAAGACGCATCCTCAATTTTTTTACAATGGAAAAATCGGAAATTCGTTGTGTCATTAAATATTTAAATCAAAAAGGTTTGTCAGAGAATGTTTGGACAAGAAATTCATAGTGATAAGCTGAAAGTGCTAGGTGAAAGTGCTCCTTTATAAGCAACAGTTAAAATTGGGTTGCTGAATTTAAACGTGGTCGTACAAGCATTGGGGATGAATAGTGCGACCAACTGACCCGGAAAATCCAGGACATGACCCGGTTTTGGAACCGGATTTTTATTTTGAATTTAATTAAATAAAAAATATGTGGACTTGAACAAGAAAACAGTCTATTTCAAAGAAATTTGGCACAATCGCATCATATTTTAATGGAAATTAATTCTTTTGAATGATTCATTTTAAAATCATGTGTCTATGCATATCCCCAGTAAGCCATAAGAAGCCGAAAAGAGTCTTTTCTGACACCTTTTCTGGAGCGTTCATGCTCTTTATTAGCCCAAAAAACAATCATTTGCTCCGAAAACCTTCAGAAAAGAGGCTCATTACAATCGAAAATGGTCCGTCAGAAAGAGGTCTTAGATAATGTCAGAAAAAAATCTTTTATGAGGGTTTTTGGGCTTAGAAAGAGCTCTTACATCATGTCAAAAAACAGAGTCATTGCAATTTTAAATACAACAAATTTGAAGGTCGCATTTATTATTTTTTTAAATTGTTTTTACTTAAACATCCCTTGCTGCTGCACCGAATTGGAAAGATGTAGAAACAACGATCAAATTTATGGTTAAAAAAAATGGTTAAAACCTGAAGACAACAATGTAGAATTGTTTGACGAGTTTGATTACATATTGAAATTTATTACTCCAGAGAAAATTAGCGAATGGAATTAAAAGAATCCTCCACGTTCTACTAAACCACATCAACGTTGGGTGGAATGTTTCAAACATTTTCAAAGTAACAATGTACCTTACACTTGCTTCACGCGAATCATTGAATTTATATTTTGTTTGCCACCAGCATCTGCAAGTGTAGAGCGTATATTTTCGTTGATCGAAAAATTATGGACAAAAGAAAAATCGCAACTCAAGCTAGATACTTTAAAACATATGCTCTTTCTCAAATATAATTTAAAGTACGAATGCGTTGAATTTTACAATTTTTTGAAAGAATCCCCAACATTGCTGAAGCAAATTTCATCACAGGATAAATACGATTTTAAACAATTTTTAATTCAACTTGAATAATGAATAAAATGGCCCGGTTTTAAGTTTGAATGTTCCGGATTTTAGTACTTTTTTCGAAAAATGTCCCGGTTTCGCTCAAAATTGAGGTGGTCACACTAAGGATGAACCAAGTAGTGGATGTCTAAAACAGCAACGACAACAGAAATTGTAGCCAAAGTGCATGATATGGTATTAAATGATCGACGAATAAAACTGCGTGACATAGCCAATATCATGGGCATATCAAACTATTGCGTCCATTTAATTTTGCATGAATAACTACAGGGGGGTGGGTTACTCTCTATGGCGATACGAAAGCAAATTCGATGCGATAAGCGTACAAATTGATACTCTTACACATCGAATTTGCTTTCGCATCGCAATAGAGAGTAACCCCCCAGATGAAAAAACTTTCTGCAAGATGGCTGCCGCATTTGTTAACAGTCGACCAAAAACTCATAAGAATGAAAATTTCTCAAGCTTTTTTCGATCGTTTTAAGAAAAATAAAGTGGATTTTAAGCGTTGTTTCATAACAGTTGATGGGTCACTGATCCACCACTACACTCCAGAGACAAAATTATAATACAAGCAATAAACTGAAGCTGGAGGAAGTACCTCAAAAAAAAACAAAAACAATTCAATCGGCTGGTAAGGTTATGGCAACGGTTTTTTAGAACTTCAAAGATATTTTATTGATTGACTATCTGGAAAAGGGCAAAACTATAAATTCGGAGTACTATTACAACATTTTGGATCAACTAAATGTAAAAATTCAAGAAAAACGACCACCCACCTTATTCTCCTGATTTAGCTTCCAGTGACTTTTACCTGTTCCCAAATCTAAAAAAATTCCTAGCTGGCAAGCATTTTACCTCAAATGAAGATGCAATTACAGTTGTAAACCGCTATTTTGAAGGCCTTAAGGAAAACTATTTTAATCAAGGATAAAATTGCTAGATAAGCGTTGGATTAAGTGTATTGAAGTTTCAGAAGAGAATATTGAAAAATAAAAATGTTTTTGAAAAACTAACTATTCTCTTTCTTATTCTTACCCACTGACCCACGATGTCGAACGATAACGTTCGCTTAGATAAGACTTAAGACACAAACTTTTTATCGTATCTATTTTTTTACTCAATCAAGTTTTTTTATTTCACAATCAAGTTTGTGTCTTAAGTCTTATCTAAGCGAACGTTATCGTTCGACATCGCGGGCCAGGGGGTTATTCTGTGCATAAATTCTATCTTTAACATAAAATTGAACACATAAAATTGAATTTTGTGATATTGTGTGATTGATGAAGCTAAAAAAGAAAAGAATAAAAGTTTTTTTGTTTGAATTTTTAAAGTTGTTACATAATCTAATATGCTTTTTCTCTACAAGGTACCTTGCAGCGCATTAGAATGTGTTTTTTTGCAGCACACATATAGGGTTAGTACCCTTTTGATAATGAAAGCCCAACAAGGTATTTAAAATATAATTTCTAAATTGCGTGACTTTTCAAGGATCATAATAAACATTATTAAAATTCAGCCTTAAAACAAAATATGTTGTAATCCGAAACATCAAACTATTTTACAATTTAATAAAATATATTCATTTAGCTATTGCAATTCCTCATTACCAAAGACAACATTTAAACCTTTAACAATCTCTGCTTTCTGTTACAAACAAATTGTGTACATGCAACTAATAAAAATTCAATGAATAAATTTGTAACAGCAAATTATATTTTCTAATAAATTTCAACAAATTTTTAATATTTTTTGTTTTTGTTATGTTGTTATTTGCACAAAAACAAAAAAACTGCAAAAGGGAGTAAACAATTTAGCAGCAAAAAAAGAATGATTATTTATACCCTGTGGTCCTCTTAGTGCTGCTGTCAGCTGTGCTATTTTTCCTCCCAGATACAGCCTTAAAAGAACTAACAAGCAAATGTTGAAATATTCAACCAACAAAATACTTAAATGAACAGCAGCCAGGCAACAGCAATAATAAATAAACAACAATCGTCATCAGTATGAAGGCAAGCCGAATCATGATGATGATGATGATGAACAAACAAATAAATAGACAAACAAAACAGAAGAAGAAACAACAACATCATCATCATTATTTGCATTTTGTTAGATTTTATAGAAGAAGGTTAGTTTTGGGGTAGTTTTTGTAGATAGAAATTTATAAGATTTCATACACAACATAACAATTACTAAGGATTGTAATCAAATTTTTCTTTCAGATTTTGAAAAGTTCTGTAAGTCCTTTCAGAATTGTTGGCTGGACCTTGCCTCGCCAATTTTTAACACTATCCTTTATTTACATACATACTCATATACATATCTTGCAACTTTTGTGACTTCTCAATTCATTAATTTTCATTAGTTCAAAAAACAAATATTTACTTTCATTTCTTTAAAACAAACTATAAAACGGGCATGAAACTATAGGTATTAAGCTATGTGTCCACGATCGTCAGATATTTTTGCCTTCCAACGTTGTAAGAAAAAGCATTTTCTGTACATTGGAAGACAAAAATATTGTGAGACATCTAACAATCGTGTAATAATAATAATAATTTTGTCATTGTTTTAAGACATTTGTCAAACACTTTTCATTGCAAAACGAATTTGACAATGCCACACAACAATCTGACAACCGTGTAAACTGACAATTTCGGTTGACAGATAAATTCATTGTGTGACAATTGAGTGCAAATGAAATTGTTAGTTTTCTTACAGTCGTGTAAACTGACAATTTACCTTTTGCTAAAAAATTTTCAATGTCAGTACATTACTAGCACATTGCTAGATATGACAATGTTGTAATATCTGACAATCGTGGACACATAGCTTTACTCTACTACATTTCTGGCACTGTTCTTATGATTTCTTGTAGCAGTAATTGTTGTTGCTATTGTCATTGCTTACTGTTGCTCCTTGTAAATGTTATTTCATTTATTGCTGCTGTTTACTGCTGGTTACCAGCAGTAGTCGTTAATATTTCTTGACGTTGTGGCTTCCTAGTCCACAAAAACAAATAACAAGAACAACACGAAAGTATGCAAAATCAAATCTTATCCACCATGTTCAATGTTCTTCTTCACTGACTGGTGGTACATTTAATTTGTTTATTTCGGAGATTGTTTGTTGTTTTTTTTTTTTGCCTGGCTGGTGTGATTGTGAACATGATGATGATGTTGCTGCTGCTGTTCTTTTCCTTTTGTGGATTTGTGTTGTGGATGTCTTGTCTTATGTGAACATGAGGCTCCTACTGTTTTGATTTTTATCCCAGCGTGAATATGCAAATTGTGGTCTCTACACTAACTAACAAGCTCAGTGGAGTACGAGGGTTGTGCGAGCTTTAAATGTAGTGACAGGAGACTGAAATAACAACAAATAAAACGATGCAAACTAGAGTCGGAGTACGGTCATAGTTTGATCGTAATCTGGTCATAGTCTGGCCTAGTCTCGTCATAATCTGTCCATAAACTGGTCTTAGGCAGGTCATAGTCACAGGAACTACCACCGCTCCCGCGTTTCAGTCATTATCTGGTAATTTTCCTGCCATAGGCTGCTCATAGTCTGGTATTAGTCTAATCATAGTCTGGTCATAGTTTAATCATAATCTGGTCATAGTCTCGTCATAGGCTGGTCATAGTTTGGTCATAATCTGTTCATAGTTTAATTATAATCTGGTATTAGTCTGGTCATAGTCTGGTATTAGTCTGATCATACTCTGGTCAAAGGCGAGTCATAGTGTGTTCATAATCTGGTATTAGTCTGATCATAGTCTGGTCATAGTTTAATCATAATCTGGGGCAAAATTAAAGCTTTCGTGATCGAATGAGCTATCGTATTGGAAAATGATTTCGATATCGAAATCATGATAAAATGTCCTAATTTCTTGCTCGATATCGAATGCCATAATCTCAAATAAGAAAATTACGATCAATTTTACTCGATATCGAATGCGGTAATTTGGCCCCTGGTTATAGTCTCGGCATAGCCTGTTCATAGTTTGGTCATAGTCTGGGCAAAGTCGAGTCATAATGTGTTCATAATCTGGTATTAGTCTGAGCATAGTCTGGTCATAGTTTAATCATAATCTGGTTATAGTCTCGTCATAGGCTGGTCAAAATTTGGTCATAATCTGGTCATAGTCTGTTCATAGTTTAATTATAATCTGGTATTAGTCTAATCATAGTCTGGTCATAGTTTAATCATAATCTGGTTATAGTCTCGTCATAGGCTGGTCAAAATTTGGTCATAATCTGGTCATAGTCTGTTCATAGTTTAATTATAATCTGGTATTAGTCTAATCATAGTCTGGTCATAGTTTAATCATAATCTGGTCATAGTCTCGTCATAGCCTGTTCATAGTTTGGTCATAGTCTGGGCAAAGTCGAGTCATAATGTGTTCATAATCTGGTATTAGTCTGAGCATAGTCTGGTCATAGTTTAATCATAATCTGGTTATAGTCTCGTCATAGGCTGATCAAAATTTGGTCATAATCTGGTCATAGTCTGTTCATGGTTTAATTATAATCTGGTATTAGTCTAATCATAGTCTGGTCATAGTTTAATCATAATCTGGTCATAGTCTCGTCATAGCCTGTTCATAGTTTGGTCATAGTCTGGGCAAAGTCGAGTCATAATGTGTGCATAATCTGGTATTAGTCTGAGCATAGTCTGGTCATAGTTTAATCATAATCTGGTTATAGTCTCGTCATAGGCTGGTCAAAATTTGGTCATAATCTGGTCATAGTCTGGTCATAGTTTAATCATAAACTGGTCATAGTCTGGTGATAGTCCGTCCATAGTCTGTTCAGAGTGTAATTATAATCTAATTTAAACAGTTTAAATAATTTATGATACTCGAATGCCAGAAGTTGTGATTGCTCTTTAGAGGGTCTCAAATAAATATTCCAGAAGTTTCACACTGAATAAAAGAGATAATGTCTATCCAACATTAAAAGCTGATATTAGTAACTATTCAAACCCTAATGCCCTTATTCATAAAACTTATTTCCATACAAAATTTGCTTTATAAACCTCTTATAAACCTGTTGTAAGTTTTTATGAATAAGGTGGTAAGAATTTAGATTGTCTATTTTGTATACCATCCTGAATATAATACTATTCAAAAAGTAAAAAAAAGGTAAACGGCAATCAAATAATCAACAAACAAATCCAACAGAAATGTGCCAACAACAAGGCAAACAGACTTCCAAACAATCAACCACTACTGCTCTCCTGCCACCAGCATCTGTAACCAAATTCAAACGATGTTGGTTGTAACAATTTTGCAAACAAAATCTTTAATGTATATGTTACTTGTTAGACTAAAGCTGCAGTGTCTTGCTGTTTCTCTAGCTCAAGAGATGTAACACAGACAAGAAGAAACACCATTGCCACCAGTAGCTGTATGTTATATTCTGTCTGTGAAATAACATTTTAAGATTTTATGCTTTCAAATATCTGTTTGCATACTTGCACTTGGTAATGTTTTAGTTTCTGTCGTTTTCCTTGTTCTTTCCTTTAGTATCCATCATCAGCAAACAACAGAAACACGTTTTTATTTTCGAGATATTTTAAATGCAATTGCATTTTGTAGGTGTTTTTAAGTTTTGATGCTGCTATTTTTTAAATATATTTATGGGAATTGCAAAGTAATTTCAATTTGCATATGCATGCTATGTCGGTTATTATATCCTCCACCAGCATGAGTGGTGAATGAGCGGATATATAAGTTTGTCATTCCGTGTGTAACACTGAGCAGTACTCATCTGATACCCAACAAAGTATATACAATCATCCCTATCTTGAATAAAAATTTCACATGAAATTTGTTCCCTTTTATTTGTTTAACATTGAATTTTAATAGGAAAAATGTGAAAAGGGAACAAATTTCATGTGGAATTTTTATTCACGATAGGGGTGAATATATTCTAGGTCCATACGAAATTCTAATTTAATTGAGCCAACTCTGTAAATTACAGTAAGCATTGGTAATTACATCAATTGTAAATGGTCAAATTTAGATAAAATTTCAAAACATTTAAAATAAAATCACATTAGTGACTTACGACCAACAGGTAATATTATCTTTCAAACAATATATAAAATGCTAATAAAATTTGACCTAAGACTGAATAGTAAAAGCAGAATTAGGATATTCTAGTCCAGTATAGTTTCTGTATTTCTTATTACGTTTAGGTGGAGGGTATTTAAGATTCGGCATAGCTGAATATAACACTCTAACTTGTTATATCAGATGTTGTATTTTCTTAGCCTTTCTGGAGTTACAATGTTTATTTTTTTAAGTAGACTACATATTTGAATTTATTTTATTTCATATTCAAATTTGTAGAAGGGGCTTTCCATAATTACTGAGAGTTTGTAGAATTTATTTCTTAGCTAAAGCGAAAAAGAAACTTAAAGAAACTATCCATTGATATATAAGATGTCCATATTCATTGTAAATATTGAATGGTAAATAAGCGCCTCTTAAAAATGTATTGCTAATAAATTTACTAAATAGTTTATTATTGTTAACAATGCTTACTATGCACTTCTCATTATTTCATGGGACGTATCTTTGTGCTTAGTTTTTACCACGTGGTTATTTTTCTTGCATTATTCATTATCTGTTTGTATTTCTGTAGGAGTGATACATAAAACGCTGCGGACTACATAATGTGGTGGTGGTGGCCATATAATTGGAAACAATTTGTCATCATATATGAACCGGCCTATTTTTTTTTGTTTCGATAGTTTTTGAGACACTCTTTCACGTGGTGAAAACTAGAAAGTCCTAACTTGCTTAGAATTGTATTAAAATGTTGAGAAAGAAGAGCACAAATGAAAGAAAAACCAGAATTTTATTGAAAATCCAGAATCAAGATAATAAATGGAATTGACAAATTTAAAAACAGGATTGAACGCTGCAAAAACGATTTTACTAAAAAAAAAGCTATTTTGCACAAAAAATATTTATTTAACAGTATTAAGTAGTTCGTTTTAATTATGGAGCAATTCCATATGAAAACGATCAAAATTGGCAAATTTTTGGACGACCCCTCTCCGATTTTAAAATAAATAGTCTCAATCGATTGCCCAGCAAAAAATAATGTACCTACATATTTTTTTTTTTTTTTATAGTGACTGGTTTAGTGGTGGTGTACACCACTGTCTGTGACAAAATTGAAGAATTCTTCATAAGGGACCTCATTGAAAGTTGTTTAAAAAAAAAACTACTAAAGCGATCGCAACGAGTGATAGCTCGTTGGAAAGGTATTGAATCAGGCTTTAATTGAAAAATAAAATTTTCCTAATTTTTCTTAGAAATTTACCTTTAAATTTTCCCATGAAAATTAAATTTTCCGATTTTCCACAGAAGCTCCTAAATTTTCCGGCTAATTTTTTTTTTTGGATTCCTCATAATTTTTGCTTTAAGAATCAGCAATAAAAAAATGGGCCCCGACTCCTTGTTTGGACAGGAGAAGAGCATTTAAGAGACCACCTTGTTAAAAATACGTTTTAAAAATTATTTTACAGTTAAAAATACATTTATGAAGAAAAAATCAATTTTTTTTTTAAGAGCCCCAAGTTGAGTGCTGTAAAGACAATTTAAAGTAAAATGAATAAATTTTGCTGCAATCCGTTTAACAAGAGTGGACATCGTTCGAAAAAGATAAAAGTATTAAAATTACCTGGTGTTTCGAAGCGATACATGAATAAATTAAATATACAATGCGGTGAAGAAGCAGAATTCATATGCCCCAAGTGTAAAATCGATTTGTCTGAACCAGCAAATGCATTGAAACAAATGCAGCCACAATCCGAGAGTGAAATGACAAGTGAACAAAATGTTTCATCTGATAGTGAGGCAGACATTCCGATGGTCAATATGTCTTTGAGTCCTTTGAATGAGGCTATTACCACTTTAGGTGAAACGCCTATTAGAAAAAGAAAGTTGCGAAGTGAAACATACAGGAAAAAGAAAAAAGGCAAGGTTATGAGTGCAATCGCGACAATATTTAATGAAGGCTCTGATAACGAATGCAGTCAAGCAGATGACGTTGATGACGGCAAACAAATGATTGAGCAGTTGAAAAGAAAATTCAATTTAGCGACCACTTTTCCGGAGAAATATCTCATTTTATCTGTGCTGCCTCAATCATGGTATATACGCAAGATTTCTGAACAGTTTCAAACATCTTTTTACATCGCGAGAAGAAGCAAAGAATTAGTTCGACAGAAGGGCATATTGGCGACTCCCACCAAGAAATTTGGCTCAAGGACCCTCAGCGAAGCAACGGTGAAATTGATTCAAGATTTTTACTGCAATGATGACAACAGCCGCGCCTGCCCAGGTACACGTGACTATGTTATCACACGTGAAGATGGAGAAAAAGTACACAAGCAGCGCAGATTATTATTATGTAATCTATCCGAAGCATACCATCAGTTCAATGAGAAATACCCAGCAGAAAAAGTTTGCCATCCTACGACCAAAAGAATGCGTGCTGGCATTAGACAGGCACGGAACGCATTCAGTCTGCGTTTGCATGTTTCATCAAAACATCAAATTAATTTTCTTTCCATGCAAGAAATTGAAAGTAGTTCACGGTGAAATTGAAACATATACGGACCTCCTGTCGAAGTCGTTGTGCGCATACCCCACGGAAAATTGCCATCTGTCCAAATACGACAATTGTCCGAAGATTGACGAGCTAGAGCAATATTTGGCGGAAAAGTTTGAACAGCTGTCAATTCAGGAGGTGCATTTCAAACAGTGGATAATTAGCAGCGGCAGATGTTCCCTTGAGACCGTGGTAAAGCAGATTCCGGAATTCATCGAGGAATTCGGATTCAAGTTGAATGAACTGAAGGCGCACCATTTCATATCCGAGATGCAATCGAAATTTCTAAAGCAAAGTAAGGAGAAATTAGCCCAAAATGAATTCATTGTGATAAGCGACTTTGCCGAGAATTACACTTTTCTCGTTCAGGATGAAATTCAGGCTCATCACTGAGCAAACGACCAGTGCACGGTGCATCCTTTTTGCATTTATTTCAAAAACGAACATAACGAACTACAGACCGTAAGCCTTGTTGTTGTCGCGGAGAGTTTAGCTCATAATTATGTGTCCGTTTATTTATTTCAAATGAAACTGTTTGAATTCTTAAGATCAAAATTCGATGCAATCGACAAAGTAACGTTTTTCTCAGACGGCGCGGTTTCTCAGTACAGGAATAAAAAAAATTTTTACAATCTTTGCATAATTGAAGAACAAAACTGCAAGGTCGAGTGGCGACGTCCCACGGTAAGGGCCCATGCGATGCGTTAGGGGGAACCCTAAAACGCATGGCGACTAAGGCAAGTTTGCAAAGGCCATATACTGAACAGATCTTAAATGTACAACATTTGTTTTCGTGGATTCAAAGCAAGGAAATTGCCATTAACACAGTTTTATGCACTCAAAAAGAACACGATGCCATGGAGCGACGAATTCAAAACAGATATAATAATGTCAAAACTATAACTGGAACGCAAAAGTTTCATTGCTTCATACCAAATATTTCTGATATGTCAATTAATGTAAAGCGGTACTCTTCGTCTGCCGACGTGCTAAATTTAAAGTTACTTTAATTCTATAAGGATGCCAAGACAATTGAAATTTTTAATAAATATTGTAATTAAGTATAAGCAGCAAAATAAGAAAGATTTTTTCTTCATAAATGTATTTTTAACTGTAAAATAATTTTTAAAATGTATTTTTAACAAGGTGGTCTCTTAAATGCTCTTCTCCTGTCCAAACAAGGAGTCGGGCTCCATTTTTTTATTGCTGATTCTTAAAGCAAAAATTATGAGGAATCCAAAAAAAAAAAATTAGCCGGAAAATTTAGGAGCTTCTGTGGAAAATCGGAAAATTTAATTTTCATGGGAAAATTTAAAGGTAAATTTCTAAGAAAAATTAGGAAAATTTTATTTTTTAATTAAAGCCTGATTCAATACCTTTCCAACGAGCTATCACTCGTTGCGATCGCTTTAGTAGTTTTTTTTTAAACAATTTTCAATGAGGTCCCTTATGAAGAATTCTTCAATTTTGTCACACACAGTCACAATCGATTGAGACTATTTATTTTAAAATCGGAGAGGGGTCGTCCAAAAGGTGATCGCTTTCATATGGAATTGCTCTATGACTGTTCATAATGCAAAAGAAAAACTACTAAGAAACTGACGAAATCCATTGTTTATCTTTAACAGCTGTGTCTCGCAATTTCTTTTTTGAGTCAAAAGTAACTTTTTCATAAGCCGGGTCACATATATATTTGTTTATATATTTTAAATTATTATTAAGTTTGGAATAAAAAAATTCACAGCATCAATACTATTTTAGGGAAAATTAACTTAAACACCAAAAACCGCAATATCAAATTGGTCACATAATTAGAAACTAAAAAATTATATGCAAAAAACCTTAGTAAGGTTTAACAAAACGGACTTATCCTTTAATATTTTGTTGGATAACCCTTGTTTTTGACAACCTTTGCAGCGTTTCTGGTAAACTATTAATTAAACGCTGGCATGTTTGCAGAGATATCTTTTTCCAGCTTTGTTGCACCAACTGAAACAATTCATCATTATTACGTGGAATATTTTCCATTTTTTACAATTGCCCATAATTGGGTTAAGATCAGGACTTTGAGGTGGCCAGCATCACATGTGATTCACACCTAAAAACCGGTTTAAACAAAATTAAAATTTTGGACGTACGGTATAAATTTTTTATAAGGGTAAAATATTTTTTTAATTTGACTTAGAATTCAACCATGTTGATTATTTACTCATTGAATAACGGTAAAAACATATAACAGTGTTGGTCTTTAAAGAAGCTATAAAGCGATATTTTTATATCAAAGCATCGTTTATAATTATATGGCCACCACTGTGTATAATTTAAGTGAATCTCCCATATCTTTTATTATTTCTTTCACACATAGCTGCAATCGGTAAATGCAATCTGTGTACATTTTTTACTTTTAAAATAGTTTAATTTTTAAACACATGTCTGTTAAAGTTGTGTTGGAAATATAAAATATATAAAAGATTTTATGTTAAACAGACATTCCAGCTATAAAATATTATTTTAACAACATTGGTTAAGTGTTGTCTGCTACGTTAGTTGATTGTTTTAAAGTTAACCTAAAAAAGAAATTTCTCAGTTCCTTTTATTTTAACACTCAAATACATTTTTATCATTTTTCCACCTTGCTCTTATTAAATCAGTGAGAAATAGGCTTCAAAATACCAAGGCAGTTAAAACCTTCAATCGAAAATTAAAAAAAATGTGTATTCCAGCGGACATCACACTGAATTGACATGCCTAGAACAACAAGAGCTTTTGATTATTGAATATTTACAGCGATTACCATAATATTCTAATAAAACGTATGATTAATTTCGTTCACTCATTGTCCTTCTTTGCAACAGGCTTGGTATATACATACATACATGTATTACATGTATGAATGTATGTATATGACTGGAAAATACTGCTATCGTCTGCAAAATAACAGCTTGGGGTTTAAAGCTTAACGTAGACGTTAAGTTAGAAAATTAACCGTACCTCTGATTGAACCTTAAACTTTCCTATCAACTTAAATAGTGCGATTTCTTAGCAGGCCTAGTATATGTAAATCCACTGAATATATCACCAACACTTAAAGCAATATGTTTCATTAAAAGTACATCATACCATACTCTATCGAACGCCTTGAATATATCTAGAGCCACACATGTTTGCCTATACGGTGAATGAAAAGATCTTTCCGAGTAGCACACTAGTAGTTTCCCATAGTGCATGGCTTTATGAAAGGCGTATTGGCGGTAGATAATTAAATTTTTTGCACTCCAGATATTCAATTTGCTGAACTTTTCTTAACTTTATAAAGCACAGAGTAAATTTTTATTTGGACGATAATTTGTAGAATTATTGGCATCTCAGTTCGTAGTAATTGTCTTTATATCACAACAATCAATGTAACGAGCACCTTGCTTAAGAGCTTGGGCAATCTAATCCCTGCCATTCATGGCATAGTGAATTATCTTGAACCAATACTATTACTAGAAAAGCAGCAATCGCGACATTGCATTGACTGACCACTACTGCCAAGTATGAGAGATTACTGCGGTTTTCATACGTTTTTTTTTTTTTTTTTTTTTAGCACAAATTTGTTTGACGTTGTTTACTATTGCAAGAGTTTTGCAAGATCAAACAGCATCAAATAAAATATAACTAAATATTTGTTGTGTCCTGCCCTAAATGAATTATGTTTTTTTTAATAAATAAACGAGTTCAAAAATATTTTATTTGACAAGGGCAACCATACCTTAAAAAACATAGTTCCAAATGAAATGCCGAAAGCAATCATTGAACTCATTCCAACGAGCGTTATTGTAGATTGACCATTTGTAAATCTTCGTAGAAAATTATGAAGTTCGGAGAGCTTGGGAGATGGTACAAGTATTCGAATTAACAAAAGGTAAAAAAAAAACATCTACTTTATACTTATAAGTGTGTGGGGTTAGAAAAAGGTCAAGGGTTAATGCACATCGCATGAAAAATACTTCGGTTTATTCATTACTTGCGCAAGTTTATTTTGTGCAGCAAATAGTCAAAGAATTTGGCTTTCTGTTTTTGTACGACTGGAGTGTTGAAAACAAAAGTAGTTGTGAACATTGAAATCACTAACAACAAAAATTCCACTGCTTCTAAACTGCGAGTGATTCAACAGTGGTTGCCTTTCCGATAACATATATGCATGATAGATATATAATGTTTATTGGTTCTGGCACGCAACTTCATTGCGTATGGCAATGTCCTGATGGAATCCAGATATGTGTAAATCTTTCAGCATTCTCAGATACCAGAGTTTCATATAAGTCGAAAAATTCGTGAGCAAAGATAATAATTTTTCTGACAACTTTAAACTCACTTCCTTTTCATTAAAAATTTCACAAAAAAAAAATGGTAAATATAAAATTAAAAACATAAACACTATTAAAATATAAAATAAAGCAAGTCTTAAGCAAAACTGTAAAGTACCTAACAATGTTTTAATTTTTAAAAGCTTTTACTAGTTTGCCAGCATTCTACCCGCCCCCACCCCGCTCTAAAAACGGAAATAACAACGAACCAACATAAATACCAACACGCGTCTCTTAAGAAGTTATAATGCCATTATTTCAATATTCCTTATTGTTTTTGCTATAAATTATTAAAATCAATGGAAAAATATAAATAAGACAAGACTGTTAATGCTACTACACTAGAGTAGAGTAAGTATTTTGAGCACATGATGCTTCTACATATAGTATATATCAGGATGGTGGTTACTTTGTCTGAGGGAGCGTCTGTTGCTTTAACAGACGCCTTGTTTGCTTCAAATGCTCTTTTTGAAATTCCATTTCATTTAATAACCGTATAAATTATGAGCTACATCTACCAAAAGAATTTGACTGCTAAAGATTAACAACTTTTCTTTTTTGTTGTTTGTTTGTGTGGCTGTGTGTTTAATTTCTTTGTCAACTTTATCGTTATTATTGCGATTATTTTTGTGTGTCTTGATGTCATCGCATTACTTTGAGAAATGAAAGTAAAATATGCATTAAGCTGACCATTATTTAAGTGAACAGGGTGCAAATGTTCTTTCAAGGTTTTTCACGTACTTAGTGAAATATATTTGCTAAAGCAAATGCCTCAAACGGCGATTGGTTTTACTATTATACAGGGGGTGGTAAGTTTAAGTTGTGCTATTAACATTCGAATCGTTAACAAATTCCTGATTGAATGCTTACTTGTCAAGTCTGCTCCAGCCTAGACAAAATAATTCACGCATTTCTGTGTCTTATATAGACCTATCAAACAGTTTTGCCAGGATATGTAAAAAACGATGCTGAATGAGAAAATGGGCCAGCATAAGTTAAATTCCCTAAAAATGCTTTTTCAAATTAAAAGTAACATAAGGTAACAAAATTGAAAAATATTTCAATTATGAAACATGTTACACTATTCGTGGAGAGGGGGGCACCTTAGAACACTTTTTACTTTCAAGCCACATAAAAATTTATATTTTTGAATTATTGACTTTTTCCATAATTTAACTAATATACATATATGGAAATAAACATTAGCTTAAGTCTACAAGTAACTTATTTTTAGTTCGATTTATATTTTTTTTTTTTGTATTTTTTTAATGGATGAAGTCATTGTGTTCAAATGTGCCCCCCATACGGGGCAGCTTTGAACTAGGCTGGCGCAGTTTTGAACGGCAATTTTTTCTTGTAGCGCTTATGTCCAAAAATAACATAAACAGTTATATATTTTATATATATAATAAATTCGATTTATGTATTAAGAAAAATATTAACAATTAAAAAGTAAAAAAAAAATTCAGATCAAAAATAAGTTTTATATTATTAAGACGGAAAAGACCTTGCGATTTCAGGTGACATTGCATTTTTCTTTAAAGCATCATGATCAGCATTAGATTGGTTATTTGCAGAAAATAAGAGAGAATCAACAATGTTTGGTAGTTCGGTTGATAAATTAACGTGGTCAAAGGTGCCCCCTTTTTCTTTGTTCAAACCTGAACTGTCATACCATTTCACGGAAATTTATAATAAATATTTTTTTTACATTAATATCAAATAATTAACCTTAATTTTGTTTAAAATGAATTTTGGACTGCAATAAATTTCTTTCACGAAAGAAAACGATCACTGAATACTTCTTACACTCTTACAAAAAAAAAATAAAAAAAAATTACAATGGCACTGCGAACACTTGTTCACCCAACTACATTCGGTCGACGACTGAAAAAACTAACAAAAGTTGTTAACGTTGCTAGAAAACAATGTTAAACTGAGATTTTATCAACATAGTTCAAAGGTGCCCCGGGTATAAACGTGCCCCCCTCTCCCCTACTATTAACGACTAATTACAGATAAATAAGTTTTTTATAATTAAATATTTATTATTATATGAATATGTACATATAAAAAACAAAATATATGAATCCAAGGGGGTTACGCGATGCGAAAGCAAATTCGATTCGATAAGCGTACAAATTGATACTCTTACGCAACGAATTTGCTTTTGCATCGCCATAGAGAGTAACCCCTTAAGTTTGTATTTTCATCTGTTGGTCTAATTTTATTCTTTAGTATCTATAACTCATTGACTAAAAATTTAAGGCCAATCTGATAACAGGATAGTTGATGAAATAAGTAAACAATATAATTTTTCTTGAGTTCTTCATAAATATTATTATTTTTGAAATAAATTTTCAAAAAAAAGTTTGTTGTTTAACTAATTTAACAATTTTCAATCGTTAAGCTTACTCCATACTCTATACATTAACTATCATGAACTCTGTTATTCCCGTTATCAGTTTTCCAAGTTCTTCGAAGGGGGAAATCGCACAATCTGTCTGATTCTGAACGAGAGTTTGCATATTTATTGTGGTCAGAGCGTTCGCCAATGAAACGTTTAGCGGTGACCTTTCATTTCCGGTGTTTTCTCGGAAAGAATTCTCCATATATTACTGATCCATGTTGTTTCTATTTTAGCCTGATGTTCTGCCGAGTTGGAAGTATGGCAGTAGTATAATATCGACGACGGAGAACCTGTTGCAACGTTCTCTAAAGCCTAATGTAGTAGGTTCGTTACTCCCTGTATCGTAAGATTTGATTTCTGTTTACATATATTTGAATCTTTAACTTATCCACCAGACTGCCATTCGTAACGTGGAAGCAACGGCAACCAGGATCACGTACAATCTAAATACCGCTGCGCCTTGATTTTATGCTTATACTTATTTTCATTATGCTCTGCATACCTGTCGTTTTTATGAGCTTTATATTTTGGTCATATGTCGTTGTTTACGGGCTTATTAATAATTAAGTTCGCCCCTGAGTACTAAAAATATCGAGCACTGGTTTAGTACCATCCACAAACTGATGGCCTCTTCCTGTATTCAATAAATGGTGGTTGCATTTTAATGCATTTCTTAATCTCTTTATATTTTCATTTATTTCTACACCCCACCCCCCCCACCGCCTTCTGCTCTTTATCCTTCTAATCCTAATGGCATGTAATACCAGTCGTACTATAATATTTGAAATTATGCTGCAGACAAAGATGATAGTAATAGCAAATAAAAGAATGAATGCATTACTACTACAAATAATTAATATATACACAAATACTTTTTACTAAATGTGTATATCGTAAGTATATACATATGTAGGTATTTGAGAGTTTGAAAAACTTTTCGTAAATGTAATGTATGTATGTCTGCTTTTAAAAGAGCCACACAATATGCTGCCATATGTCGCATGTGTTTATTACTTCATAAGCATAATTGCTCTATAAATCATGGATAATTGCAAGGGAATAATTTCAGCTTCTTTTAGTTACTTGGGTTTTTTTTACATGGATGGCGGCATAAACTACCAAGTTTTCTTGTTCGATTCTTAATTTATTTTTCAATACCCTAAAGTGTGTGTGTGTGTGTGCCAAAGAACATTTCATGGCAATATTTAATGATTAATTTTCGTTTGTTAAAATGTAATAATTTGTAGACAAAAGTTAAATACACTTTGGAGCTACATACGTTTACGGAAATTTGCTTGTTGAAATATAAAATTGTTTTATAATTTGTTGATGCGTTAAATTTATGAGACTATAATATTGAATAGTGATTTACGTAAAGTAAACAAAAGTAATTTTATAAGTTTGTTTAGGATAACTTTTTGCCAAGTATGCAAAAGTCTGGCAGGAAAATAATAAAATGCGATTAAAGTCAAAATAGTTTAAGTAACATATATAATAGGCCGGGCCAATTTGTATGGAGCCGAAAAAATCGATTAGACCCGCCCCCTAGGATGATTCTATGGACAATTCTAAGCAACTTTGGTGAAGGAACCATGGGTCTATCTCGATTTTCGAGTCTCCCACTTTTCAAAAAATGATTTTTTTTTCCCCTATAACATCATTTTGATTCGAAATTCGATTTTTTATTCATCGTTATATTATCTTTTTTATGTGTATATGGGGGGTTTTTGGGGTCGAGAAATTCATTTTTGATCTTTATTTTTACCTATGAACACCACCAGAGGGCGTTTCATGCATATTTGTAATATTTTTCGTCTATTTTCCGAGAAAAATTTTTCGGTAATTTCAGTTATTTTTTAATTCTTTTAGTAAAAGTGTACAATGGATCCAAATGCATTGCCGTCTACATCGCAAACCGCAACAACATCAACGAGTACCGAAAGTCATTTGAAGTATTTGTCTTCGCACGATGTTGCATTTTTTGAAAAGTGGAAGACTCGAAAATTGAGATAGACCCATGGTTCCTTCACCAAAGTTGCTTAGAATTGTCCATAGAATCATCCTAGGGGGCGGCTCTAATCGACAAAAAATTTGGCCCGCCCTAATATACATATATATAAATCGTCTGCAGTAGGTAAGTTTTAAAAATATTAAACTGAGAGTTATTAGCAGATGTAAAAATAAACTGTGAATGTAATTTGAATTAGAAAATTTGATAGCTATACTCGTTGTTATTCAATTCTACTTTTTTGTCAATTTACCGAATATTGACTCAATTAAGTTTTATATCTGAACACGCTATTAGGCTTTCTAATTAAGTCTACAGCTTAAGACGTATTTATCACTTTCACAATACGTTTTAAAAACCTAACCATTCTGCTACCAAATATTTATTAAATTCTTACAAACACATATGGCTGACCACTTTTATTTAAACTTAATTATATATAATTCTTTAAATGAAACCAAATTATTGCACAATAACTTTAAACCTAAATAAAAAAAACTAAGGGTTTCTTTAATTGCTCCCACTCCCACAGTCAGCCAACAGCAGCTGTCTTTTATTTTATAAAATAAAAAAAATATTTGTCACCCACTCTATTAATTAATTAACCCTTTAAAGAAAATGTAAAACAAAACTTCATAAAAAACTCAAAAAATAGTTTTTCATTAAATTTATTTAAGTTACAATGCCCCTCATTCGAGACACATTAATTTCTGTAAATTAAATTTTACTGACCACATGATGTTGTAGCATATAAAACTAATAATAAAAAAGGAATAAAATTCTCTTCACTGACTTTGGAATACTGAGGCAAGTAACTTTTATGACTCTGCTAAACTCTAAATTGAGTTTGTGTGGGGAGCATTTTTCATTTGTTTTATTATTGTTGAAGGAATAGAACAGTAGATTTTTTATTAATATTTAGTTTATATTTTATGACATACAAATTTATCCTTAACTTGTGAACTTTTACATACAATGACATACATACAAATATAAATATTTAGATTAATACGAGTATGCATTTTTATCACTACTGGGTGTCTGTGGTTTATGGTTTTTAGACACTCGAAAAAATGGTTATATTAAAGCTAAAGTTAGTACTTATGAAACTAAAGGTATTCGGTTTTAAAGCGGTTATTCAAAGTTACTACTTGATATGTAGTTTTTTTTGGGACTCTTGGCTAAATCTTTTTTAGCTGAAATGCATTATTTTGTCTGTTAAATATGAAGAAGTTTTGTCTGTGACTTTTATACATTTAGTGTCAAAATTAAATTTTCTCAATTTACAATTCAAATACTCGGGTACTTAAATCCTTCACACATTTATTGTTACCACTAACTAGTTGACAACAAACTCCTCTACTAAATATAGTTTTAAATAAATGTCAAAAAAAAAACTTTAATATATTAACTAAAATTAGGTTAAAGTCATTATTGACACAGTTGGTTATGGAATATTTACATAAATTTTTATTTCATATTCAGCAGGATGAACGAACATGGAATGTTTGTTGCAACACGTTCATACATACGAGTACACCGTTTAGATACCTAGTGACACATAAATTACAAAATTACGTACACTGGGAATTTAACTTTACATTTCTAACACAAGCAAATCCCCAGTGGAGACTATGAAAAGGGTACGTTTTTGTATAATCAAAGTTTTTTGAAATAATTCAAATTGCTAAATTCGTTAGTTTTGCTAAGTATTTTGGGAGTTTAGGTGAATTGAATGGAATGTGCCTTAACAACAGAGTAGGGAAAATTTATAGTTGTGAATATTTTAGTTATTTTTTTTTTCAAACAATAGTTAAAAACAAAAACTCAAAAATAAATTCTTAATTTCCTTTAAACCAAAAAATGTTAATTTTGATTACTTTCGAATAAAAAATTTCAATAGAAAACTTTAATCAAATAAAAAATGTTTCCTGGAAAATTTTAATCGAATAAATTAATCGATTAAAAACGGATAAAAATTTTTCCACCGAAAACATAGAAATCGATTAAAAAATTTTCTATGGAATACTTTAATCGAATTAAAAATTTTTTCTAGAAAATTTTAATCGAATAAAAAATTGAAACAAGTCGGGTTTCGTGACTTTGCTCAAAAAAAAAAAATTTCAACAAATAGGGCTTTTAGAGGAGATACCAGCAAAAAAAAATTGTTGGTGGGCACGCCTATTTTCGAGGGGGCGGGCCCGTAAAATTTAAAATATATAGGCCTACATATATCCGAGATACTACTGGGTGTCTGATAATTTGTAATACATTAAATAAAAGGTATTAAAAATACGATATATATCATGAATTTAAAATATGGACCGAATATGGGTTAAATCCGAAATAAATATTTTTTGACCAGAATTTTTTTTTAATATCTGGAAAAATTAAAAAAAAATGTCTTTATAAGTGCTATTTTAGTTTATTAATATAAATAGCCAAGACATTGAGCTTTAATTTAAGGTATCATATGAATCATAGAATTATAAGATCTGAAAAATTTAAAAACACATTTTTTCAAAATTTTGTATGCAGGATAGGATTTTTTCCTCTATGGCATACAGAATACCGGCTTGTAATAGTACAAATGTCCTATATTGCCTGCCTTTGGCCAGGCGGAAGGATTTTCTCTTCCTTGGTATACAGAACACCGGCTTCGTTTGTATTGTTTATGGTGAAATGTCATAATCTTTCTTTAATATCTTCGGATTTATATTTCCTACATGGTCATGTTATACCTTAAATTAAAGCCTAATTTCTTGTCTTCAAAATATTGTAATTTATCTACTTACTCATATACCCCTTTTTCCCGGATTTTTTAGATTTTTAAAAAAAAATTCGGATCAAAAAATAATTTTGCGAAATTTATCAATAGGTGGTCCATATAAATAGGTCATGTTACATATGGAAAGGTCTTTAAAATACCTATATTTATATATACATATATAGTTTAATAAAAAAAATGTAGTTTTCAAGATATAGCTAAATATATTACAAATATTGGAGTCCCGCCCACTCAAAAATACGCGTGACCGCCCCAAATTTGTTTTCTTTATTTTAATCAGAAAAAAAAATTCTATTAGTTATAATATTTTGATAGTGATTTGAAAAAAGTCACTAAAACCGACTTAAGCCAAAGAATTTTCTATAAAAAACTTTAATCGAATAAAAAATTTTCCATAGAAAATATTAATCGAATAAAAAATTTTTCATAGAAAATTTTAATCGAATAAAAAATTTTAATCATATAAAAAAATTTTCCATTAAAAACTTCAATTGAATAAAAAATTTTCCATAGAAAACTTTAATCGAATAAATAATTTGCCATACAAAACTTTAATCGAATAAAAAATTTTCCATAGAAAATATTAATCGGATAAAAAAATTTTCATAGAAAATTTTAATCGAATAAAAAATTTTAATCATATAAAAAAAATTTTTCATTGAAAACTTCAATCGAATACAATATTTTCTATAGAAAAACTTTAATCGAATAAAAAATTTTCCATAGAAAATATTAATCGAATAAAAAAATTTCATAGAAAATTTTAATCGAATAAAAAATTTTAATCATATAAAAAAAATTTTTCATTGAAAACTTCAATCGAATACAATATTTTCTATAGAAAAACTTTAATCGAATAAAAAATTTTCCATATAAAATATTAATCGAATAAAAAAATTTCATAGAAAACTTTAATCGAATAAAAAATATTCTATAGAATAAAAAATTTTCAATAGAAAATTTTCTGTAGAATAAAAAAATTTCCATAAACAACTTTAATCGTTAAAAATTTTTCCAAAGAAAATTTTAATCGAAAAAAGTTATCCATGGAAAATTTCAATCAAAAAAATTTTCCATAGAAAATTGTAATCGAATAAAAAATTTTCCATAGTAAAACTTTACTCGATCAAAAATTTTCTATAGAATACTTTAATCGAATATAAAATTTCCATAGAAACAAAAATATCGATATTTTAATTTTTTACTTTAATCGAATAAATTTTTTTTTTAGAAATCTTAAGATTGAATGGAAAATTAGGATTCTTCTATATTTTATTATATGCACCACTTTGTAAAAGTATATAGAACAGTATGATTGGTTTCCTTCTAGCTACTTGTCAACTATCACATTCCCACTACTTTGTTTGTAATTTTTTTATTATTTAATCCCCTCAATTCTTTCCACTCATAATCCTTCTGTCTATAAAATAACTAATATCTCTGCTTTGGTTACTTGATTGACTAATCCATTTTCATTTCTTAATATTTAATCTACAGCACTGCTTAAATAATCAAAATACTTGCATAAACTTCTTAAAACCAATTACAACATTTGTAACTGGACACATGAAATCCAATACTGAAGATCTAAACGAATAAAAAATGATGCCACATAGATACTCACTACAATATTTATTAGCATCTACACAAGTCCACAAGAAAAAAAAAAACAAATAAATAATCCATCTTGGACACATGTTAAGAAACAATTTATGTTCCAACTACACTTACAAGCATAAATACAAGGAATTATAGTTAATTTTCTTTTCTTCGTTTTTACTAAAGTCCTCTCCCATTTTCTCTTTCTATTCTTAGAGGCTTAACCTAAAGTTTGATGTTGGTATTTTAACTCATTTATTTTGTTTGTCATGTTTACGAGGCCCTACATCAGAGGGAAAAATTAGCATTCTTAAATTTCAAATAATGCATGAAAAAAAGAAAACTTTTCCTTAGAAAGCTTTAACCGGATAAACATTTTCTGTAGAAAATTTCATCCGGAAAAACTTTCTATAAAAAATTTCTTACATATAGTAACATTTTCTATAGAAAACTTTATTTTGAGAAACATTTTCTGTAGAAAACTTTATCCGGATAAAACTTTGTTTTTCATAAAAGCCAAAATAATATATTTAGAAACTTGTTTAGAGTTACAAATAAAATTGTTACTAAAACTTATACCACAACCCTCGCACAAACAAAAAGTATTAGCCAACTTAACTTAAGTTGCAATATATATAAATTAAATAAATATATGAGAGCAAAAACTGAATAAATATAAAACAAACTTGAACAAATAATTCGTGTTGTATTTTTTTTTTATTCGATGTTTTTCATTTTTTCCCACTTTCATCAGTGCAATTCGAAAGCATTTGATATTAGCTGTAGATTACAGGCTATAATTGTTACTGGCACAATGGCATTAAGACGTGTTGACAAAGTAAACAGGACTTATAAGGAAGACAGAAAAAAAAAATCAAAATATTCTATACATTTCTGCCAATGCCTGAATTGAAAGCAAAATTGGACGATAGCAAAAAAAAAAAACTAAACAGAAAACGTACTAAATTGGATTAGTAGTTGACATTTTGGTAATTAATGAAAGCTAGAGCGCGTGTTGACAAATTAATGATTTTGCTTGAGGATATTTTTTCTCTACAGCTCTTTATTTTACTACAACTTGTGTATTTTTTTTTTTGGAGTTGCTATTTTGGCATATAGGGGTATAAATGATGCTTTAGGTAGGAAGAGGTTCCGGCTGTAGTTGTTGATGGTGTTGTTGTGTTTAAGCAGCGAAAATGGGCATGACATGCTTCTGATTTTTTTCTACTTCAACATTTCTTTATAGTCATACGCATTTCCAGACTATGAAAATATATGGACTGTGGTTTCTACAGTCTTTATTTAGAAAAATTTAAAAAGCTTTGTTCGCATAAAGGTTTACTCTAGAAAACTTTGTTCGAATAAAGGCTTTCTGTGGAAAAATTTGTACCGATTAAGGCTTTCTTTAGAAACCCTTGTGGGGATAAAGATTTTCTTTAGAAAACTTTGTCGGATAAAGTGTTTTTTTTTAGAAAACTTAGTCCAAATAATATGTTTCTTTAGAAAACGTTATCTGGATAAAGTGTTTGTTTAGAAAACTGTTTTCGGAAAAAGTGTTTCTGTAGAAAACTTTGTCCGGATAAAGTAATTTTATAGAGAACATTGTCCGGATAAAGTAATTACATATATAGAAAACATTATTCGGATAAAGTAGTTCTTGAGAAAACTTTGTTCGGATAAAGTGTTTCTTTAGAAAAGTTTGTTCGGATTAAGTGTTTCTTTAGAAAACTTTGTTCGGATAAAGTGTTGTTAGATTTAGAAAAGAGTGAGTTGATTTTATTTAATTCATATATATAACAATGTTGTAATACTTATGACTATCTATAACTACGTTATGTATATTGGGTGTTTCATATATTATTAATAATGTAATACATTGTTTACATTTAGTAATGTATGTAAATACACAACATCTTCCTTTTTATTAAAAAGATGTATATAAAAATAAAATACAATTTTCAATTCATTAAATTATTTTTGTGTTTTACATTTTAAAGTTGGCTCGGGATAGGATATAAATTTATTACAAAAGATTCATAAAAACTGTATAGGCACTAATCAAACTCAGTGAAGCAATCATATCTTGAAGGTGGATTAATTTTTCTGCCAGTTCTGGTTCTATAAGCATTATCATTAGAATTCTGAATGTCAACTTTTTCTTTTTCATCTGTTTCTACAATGATGTTATCTGATTCATCTTTTTCTAAGCTTGTTGATGGTTTAGGTCTTAATGAAATATGCTGTTCGTTCCTTCTATACAATGCACCCTCATTATCCCTAACGAGAAACGATCTTGGCTCCTCGCAGTCTTCCACTACTTCACCTTGAAACCAAAATGAATGATTATTTTTTCTAAACATTACTCCATCTCCTGGTTTAATGATTTTTCTATTAGTTGTATTTTTGTTGTAATGATTAGCTGATTTCATTGTTTTGTTTTTCAATTTTTCTTCATACTCTTCAGTATTAACTAGTTTTGATTGAAAATTTTTAGAAAATGATGGCAATTTTGTTCTTAAATGTCTTGACATTAATAGCTCTGCTGGACTTGGCATGTTAGCCTTTGGAGTTGTCCTATAGTGCAGAAGAGCTATATAGGGATCGGTTCCACTTTCTTGACATTTATGTAACATTTTCTTTATTGTTTGAATTGATCTTTCGGCAAGGCCATTGGATCTTGGTAAGTATGGGCTTGAGGTTTTGTGGTCAATGCTCCACTCACTACAAAAGTTTTTAAATTCTTTCGAATTATACGGAGGTCCATTATCGGAAATAAAAATTTGAGGTATTCCGTGACGAGCGAAAATAGATTTGAGCTTGACTATGACATTTGCACTTGAATACCCATTGGTTAAAATATCAATTTCAAAATATTTTGTATAGTAATCAACTACCATTAAGTATTGATTTTTGTTAAATTCGAAAATATCGCAACCGAGTTTAAACCACGGAATGTTGTAGATTTCGTGTGGAATCATTTCGATTTTAGCATTTGCGTTACGATACTTTAGACAAATTTCACAACTACTAACTACGTTCAAAATATCATTATATATGTTGGGCCAATATATAGTTTTACGAGCTAAACTTTGACACCTCTGAATGCCCATATGACCTTCATGTAATGCATCAAGCATTTTACGACGTAAAACCTGGGGAATTAAAATTTGATTTCCCTTAAGAATCAAATCATCCAAAACTGTCAGTTCATCTTTAATTTTAAAATAGGGTACAACCTCTTTATCAACCATTTTTTGACTCTTAGGCCACCCATTTTCTATATACTGTCTTATCTTCTGACACGTTCTATCAAGTTCAATTTGTCGTTTTATATCATTAACATTGGAAAACGGAATTTCCATAAAAGTTTTGAAAAAATTACAATGTAATGAAACCTCATTATCAAATTCTACTAATACTTTCTCTTTCAAAGGACATCTTGATAACGTGTCAGCGATATACAAATATTTTCCGGGTTTGTATACCACACTTAAATTATACGACTGTAAGCGTAACATAAAACGTTGTAACCGTGCAGGTATTTTGTACAGGGGTTTATCAAATAATGTTACTAATGGCTTGTGATCGGTTTCAACGTTTACACGAGTACCATAAGTGTACTGGTGAAACCTCACACAACCAAACAGTATCGCGAACAACTCTTTCTCGATTTGAGCATAATTTGTTTGAGCATTTGTCAAAGACGCTGAGGCATAAGCGATTGGATTTTTCCCATGTAATATCGCAGCCCCCACTGCATACTTGGATGCATCGACTGTTAAAGTCAATTGCTTATTGGGATCGAAATACGTTAATACTGGTGTTTTGGTGATTTCCAGTTTTAGATTATCGAATTCCTTTTGAATTGTATCATTCCAATGCCACGAGATATCTTTTCTCAAAAGATCTCGTAAATGTTTATTTTTTAGAGACAAGTTATCAATAAAACCACCTAGGTAATTAACCATGCCTAAAAACCGTTGCAACTCTGTGACATTATTTGGAATTGGCATTTCCAAAATTGCATTGATTTTTTCCTTATCGGGTTTGACTCCTTCCTCGTTAAAAACGTGACCTATAAACTTGATTTCACTAAGTAAAAATTTTGATTTCGCTTTATTAAATTTTAATCCCACTTGCCTTGCTCTTTCTAGTACCTTTTTTAAAATGTTGTTATGTTCTTCAGACGACTTCGCATAAATCAAAAAATCATCGATGTAAATCAATAAACCTTTGATATCACCAAACAACTTCATCATTTCCGCATGGAAAATTTCAGGAGCGGCATTTATTCCAAAAGGTAAACGGAGAAATCTATATCTCCCGAAAGGAGTATTGAAAGTGCATAGTTTAGAGGATTTTTCATTAAGTGGTATCATCCAGAACCCACTGTTTGCATCTAATGTGCTAAAAACGCGTGAACCACTCAACTTTGCTTTACAATCATCTATGTTGGGGAACTGGAAATGGGGTCTTAAAATAGCTTTATTTAGGTTTCTAGGATCTAGACAAAGTCTAATTTTTCCATCCGGTTTGGACACTAAAACGATTGAACTAACCCATTCCGTTGGTTCCTCAACATATTGGATGACATTTAGACTTACCATTCTATCTAATTCTATTTTTAGTTTTTCATGTAATGCAAATGGAATTCTTCTTGGAGCATCTACAACTGGCCTAACATCAGGTTTAAGCATCAAGTTGCACTTATTTTGAATTAAACCCAAACCTTCAAAAATGTCTGAGTTTTCTTTAACCACACTGTTAGATGATAATATCTTTACAGTTTTTACCAAACACATTTTCCTTGCTAAATCAAGGCCTATGATATTTTTACAATGTAAGTTTACGACATAAAATTGATCAATATATTTTTTACAATCATATAAAATAGTAGTTTCAACTTTACCCTTAATCGGCAACCTCTCACCACTAAATGTGTTGATATTTGTTCTTGTTGCTATCACACGACCAGCTAAACCCAAACATTCGGCAACTTCTTGTGATAATATGTTGGCATCTGCACCTGTGTCGACTTGAAACTCCACTTTTCTGTTATTTATCAATACGTTTATGTTCCAACCGTTGTTTGGTGTTGTATTTTGTTGAACATCAACTAACGTACAAACCACATTTTGTTGTTGACTACTATCATCTTTACATTCTATTTGTTGTTGACCATATTTACTGAGATACTGTTGTTGTTGTTGATTTTTGGACTTTATTTGTTGTTGTTCATTAGAAGACTTTAATTGTTGTTGTTGTTCTCCATTAGCAGACTTTAGTTGTTGTTGTTGACAAAAAGACAAAGTTCCAATAAATAGTTCATCAGCTTCTTCAACACCAATTGTGTTAGACAAATTTTTTATAAACTTTTTTGTACTATGTTGTTGTTGCTGCTTTTGACGACCATAACCTTTAAAATTATCAGCACCTTGCTGTTTTTTCGCATAGCACATTTTAGCATAATGTCCCTTTTTATTACAGTTGTGACACATGGCATTTTCCGCCGGACATTTGCTTTTGTGCACCTGTCCACACTTACTGCACGACTTTGTTGTTGATCGACGCTGAGTAGAATATTTACCTTTTTGTAGAATATTCAACCCAAGACCTTCCATTTGATTAGCGTTTTCTCGTGCCGCAGCAATGCTTTTAGCAATTATAATTGCTTTGTCCAATTTGATTTCGCCTTCGCTCAAAAGCTTTTCTTTGATGTGTTGGTATTCGGATGAAATACCACAAATGAATATATCTTTAACAAGGTCTTCCCTTAAATTGCCAAAATCGCATGTTTGATTAAAATTTTTCAAAACCGTTATATATTCGTCAATGCTTTCCCCACCATTTTGTTTTCTTGTGAAAAAAACATGGCGCTCCATTGCAGTATTTGCTTTTGGTATAAAATATTTGTTGAATAATTTGACTAAGTCATCGTATTTTACCTCCTCAGCATCCACATCGAAAGACTGGAAAATATGATACGCTTCCGGACCCATGTGGTGGATAAGTAGGGCCACTTTCCTCTTATCCGACTCTTCATTTAAGTTCGAAGCCGTCACAAAAATTTTGAATTGTGCAACCCAATTTCGCCATTCGACGGCCATATTGGATGCCCTTAAATTAATTTTTGCAACTGAGCCAATTTTCTCTACTCTTGTTGCCATTTTGACCCTTTTCTTTTTTTTTTCTTTTTTTTTTTTTAAACTTGTGCTTTATAAAATTTTCACACTTTCCTTTGCCTCCAAACAATATTATTTAAAAATTTTATTTTCTTAGAGACCTCACATCTGACACC
This sequence comes from Bellardia pandia, assembly GCA_916048285.2. NCBI lineage: Eukaryota > Metazoa > Arthropoda > Insecta > Diptera > Calliphoridae > Bellardia > Bellardia pandia. The sequence goes on along the minus strand of OU696531.1, from coordinate 89,805,559 downwards.
ATGTTAGATTTAGAAAAGAGTGAGTTGATTTTATTTAATTCATATATATAACAATGTTGTAATACTTATGACTATCTATAACTACGTTATGTATATTGGGTGTTTCATATATTATTAATAATGTAATACATTGTTTACATTTAGTAATGTATGTAAATACACAACAAGTGTTTCTGTAGAAAATTTTTTACCGATTAAGGCTTTCTTTAGAAAACTTTGTGTGGATAAAGATTTTGTTTAGAAAACTTTGTCGGATAATGTGTTTCCTGAGAAAACTTTGTGTGGATAAAGATTTTCTTTAGAAAACTTTTTCGGATAAAGTGTTTCTTTAGAAAACTTTTTTCGGATGAAGTGTTTTTTTAGAAGACTTTGTCCGAATAAAGTGTTTCTTTCAATAACTTTGTCCGGATAAAGTGTTTGTTTAGAAAACTTTGTCCGGATAAAGTGTTTTTTTAGAAAAATTATGCCGAAGACAACTTAAAAACTTTGTTCTATAAAGTTTTCGAACGAAACTCTTTATTATTATTTTTTTTTTTTTAAACTTTGTCTTTTTAGTGCTTCTTTAGTGCTTCTTTAGAAAACTTTGTTTAGATAAAATCTTTTCATGAAAAAATTTTTTATAAATATAAAAATGTTCCTTAATATTAATTCCCGAAAATCACTGTCCTATAAAACATGTCTACACGGAAATGGGTAATTTAGCAATTTTTCGATTAAAATCAAATAATAAATTGTCATGAAATGGTGAAAATTGCTTTTTGTATATGGATGTTAACAAAATTGTAAGAAAATAAAAACAAAAACTACATTTTCAACCATGAGCAACCGACCATAACAGTCTAAAAATGTTGTCTAGCACCCAAAAACAAATATCCTTTAAAAGATGACAACAAATTGGAAAATATACATCAAAGTCATTAATAATCATCTTCACAAGAACTTTTTATAAGGTTTTTTTTGGGAACACAAACGTATGTAAGTATGTATATGTAAAGCAAATGAAAACAGCTCAAAAACGTAAAACATTTATAAATCTAACGGCACGAAAAAATGTTATTTAACATTAATAAACCTTTTATTATTTAATTAAAATAAAAAGTGACCAAAAGCTAACTGTGCACATAGAAATCAGAAAAGCCACAAAAACAAATCATTAACATACTCCCACATGACAATTGTGCCATTGCCCAAAATAGCAGAAAAAGTTAAAAAAAAATATTGGTAAAAGTGAAAATTACCTTTTTTGTAACTAGCAGTCAGGCGCCTTACTACTTTTACTGTTGCAGCACGTTTTTGGACAGTCTACACTACACACCCAACTGTACTTCCCAAAAAATGCCACAAAAGCACAAATACACGACCAAAAAAAAGGAAACTCTAACTGAAAGTCCTTTTACAAATAGCCACTGTGTAGTGTTGTTTCGGTTAAAATACATTTATTCACCATTATACACTTGAAAAAGAAATATTAAAACTAGTTTATATTTTATTTGTTCTATTTTTTTATAAACATTTAACAAATTTATTTGTTTGTGTCTGTGACTGTGTCTCTGGCAGGTTGGTCAAAATACAACAACCGAAACATAATTTTTTATAATGTTCTGGTTCTTTTCCATCTTGTTCTCTTTCTAACAAATAAATTAGTTTTTTTTACTTTTATTTCTTTATTTTAAATAATGTTAATTTTTTGTGTTGTACTTTTCAAAAAATAAAACTTAATGTAACCTAATTTGCCTGGGATTATAATAGTTGTGAAAGTAAAGTTACACTCAAGGAAAAAGGTTTTTTAAAGAAAAACTTTATCCGGACAAAATTTCTAAAAACACACTTTATCTGGACAAAATATTTTATAGAAACACTTTATCCGGACAAAGTTTTCTAAAGAAACACACTAAAGAAAACTTTTCCCGGACAAAGTTTTTTTAAGAAACAGTTTATCAGGACAAAATTTTCGAAAGAAACACTTTTCCGGCCAAATTTTTCAAAAGAAACACTTTACACGGACAAAGTTTTCTAAAGAAACAATTTATACGGACACATCTTTTTAAAGAAACACTTTATCCGGCCAAAGTTTTAAAAGAAACTACTTTACTACTACTATTTTCTATAGAATAACTTTATCCGGACAATTTTTTCTACAGAATAACTTTATCCGGACAACGTTTTGTATAGAACTACTTATCGGGATAGGGTTTTCTATGGAATTACTTTATCCGGATAAAGTTTTCTTTAGAATTACTTTATCTGACAAAGTTTTCTATACAACTACTTTATCCGGACAATGTTTGTATAGAACTACTTTATCCGAATAACGTTTTCTATATAATTACTTTATCCGGACAACGTTTTCTATAGAACTACATATCGGAATAAGATTTTCTATGGAATTACGTTATCCGGATAATGTTTTCTATATAATTACTTTATCTGGACAATGTTCTCTATTAAATTACTTTATACTGACAAAGTTTTCTGAAAACTACTTTATCCGGACAATGTTTTCTATAGAACTACTTTATGCGAATAATGTTTTCTATAGAATTACTTTATTCGGATAATTTTTTCTACAGAATAACTTTATCCGGACAACGTTTTCTATAAAACTACTTATCGGGATAAGATTTTCTATGGAATTACTTTATCCGGATAATCTTTTTTATAGAACTACTTTATCCCAATAATGTTTTCTATATATGTATTACTTTATCCGGACAATGTTCTCTATAAAATTACTTTATACTGACAAAGTTTTCTATAAAACTACTTTATCCGAATAATGTTTTCTATAGAATTACTTTATTCGGATAATTTTTTCTTCAGAATAACTTTATCCGGACAACGCTTTCTATAGAACTACTTATCGGGATAAGGTTTTCTATGGAATTACTTTATCCGGATAATGTTTTCTTTAGAATTACTTTATCTGGACAATGTTCTCTATTAAATTACTTTATACTGACAAAGTTTTCTATACAACTACTTTATCCGGACAATGTTTGTATAGAACTACTTTATCCGAATAATGTTTTCTATATAATTACTTTATCCGGACAACGTTTTCTATAAAATTACTTTATACTGACAAAGTTTTCTATAAAACTACTTTATCCGAATAATGTTTTCTATAGAATTACTTTATTCGGATAATTTTTTCTTCAGAATAACTTTATCCGGACAACGTTTTCTATAGAACTACATATCGGGATAAGATTTTCTATGGAATTACTTTATCCGGATAATGTTTTCTTTAGAATTACTTTATCCTGACTATGTTTTCCACGGCAAACCTTCGACCGAGCAAAGTTATCTGCTAAATAACTGTATCCGAAGATATTTTAATTGAAACGTTTTCTAAATAGTATCCAGTAGCTGTCTATCTTTTTTCCTCGACTGTTATTTTTCATCAGTTTCTATTTATCCTTTTGAAAAACTGCCTGAAAATAAAACTCTGTAACGGTGAGTTGAAAATTTGCCAAAAAAACAAAAATGTTGAATAGTGAAAATAATTTAAATAAAATATGACATTATAATAGAGTGTATAGAAAAATTTTGTGGTTTAGAAAATTATATACAGAAATTATTTTTATTTTTTTTCATTACAAACATAAAGAGCAAAAATAAACACAATAAGGGAAAACTGTGAAAAATATATAAACTTTTACCCAAAAAGAAAAAAAAATGTAAAAATATGTGCCAAAAACTATTACAAACGGTGTCCTTAATCTGGCAGCAAAGATACTAAATTATATGAGAAAGGAATTTTTATTATGTCATTAAATTTATAATCACATTTATTATGTTCACGGTTAAAATTATGTTGCAGAGATTTGGGCAAAATATTTTTGTGTAAAATTAAACTATAAAATAATTTTTAAACAAATTTATTGAAATTTAAGTAATCTATTTAGAATCTAAACATAATATTTCTGCTTATATAGGGTCACTTTATGTAATTCAAAAATAAAAAAAGACAAGTATAGAGAATTTATTCCATACACCTTTTCCTGCTAACTACAACTGGTATGTCCTTGTTATAGATTATGGTTTTGGTTTGCTAACAAATAATACTTTCATATAACATCCTCATGAATATAAATACAAATGAACCATTAATTGCACTCACACACACACACATATCTGTATGAGAGTATGTGTGTTTGTAAAAAAACCATGTTTAGTTCAATCTTTAACATGTTTTGCTGGTGTTTTTCGCCGTCTTTTTCTAGTTTTGCAATCAAAATTTATTGACCGAGAATTTTCAATCAATCGTTTTGTGGTTTATGGGAGAGAATACAAGCACAAACAGTGAAAAGATATTTAACCACTCTACCAGCAGCTAAACTAAAACTAAACTACCTTTCAACTTCAGAGCACACATGCACACATTTCAAGGATACACACTACAGTGATGTACACTCACACACCAACATACACACATATGTTTACGTTTGCTTATGTAGTTGTAAAATGATTTTAAAGCAATTACGTTTTCATAATCGTCAATGGTGAGTAGTTGTTGGTTTGTAATACAGCACAATGGGTTCAATTGAAAACTGATAAGGAAACAAATAAAACCTAATAAAATGGCTTATATATAAAAATTTCGTAAAGTTTGTTAGATCTGACTCTTTTGATGGTGTCGTAATATTCAGGGTTATTAAGACATTACTAAAAGGAATATTACAAATATAAACAAAATTTGCAGGCAATCAACTCTCTTTTCCAGATTTCCAGATTTAATAGCAAATACTTCGATCACAAACGTGTTCTATATATGTAGTTAAACTTAATATCAAGCACCAACTTAGGTAGGTTCGATTTGCTCTGGATACCTTGACATTTGTAATTAGGAGTTTTAGATTATCCTTTACTAATGCTTTAAATTCTACTATATTAATATGTGTAGCCGTCCCACAGTATTATGGTAGTGTTAGGTTATGTTAATGGTCATGCTATTACATCCATGTTAAGTACATATACACACATATACATACATATAAGTATGTGCATTCAACCCTACATATTTAAAGGCAGAAATTCCCCATTTCATACATTGGTTCCATTACTTAAAAACCAAACAAGTAAGAAAGTATAGTATATGTATATGTATAAAACAGTTGTTCAGAAATGGGCGATATATGGGAGATATTACCAATTATGGACAGATCATCCAAAAATAACTTCCGTGTATATAAATATTACGTATGTTCTACTTTATCTCGATATAAATACTTTTAAAATATTTATGGAACTTAAACTGAATTACGGAGAGGATCCTATATGGGAGTTTTGACTAATTATGGACCAACCATTATAAAATTGGCTGTCATTGTTTCTGTATATATGAAACTTCTTTGTGTTGAATTTTATTTGGATACCAAAATTTTTAAGAGATTTTTAAGTGATTTTCGGAAGTGGACCTTATATGGAAGCTACGACTAATTATTAACCGATATCCATAAAATTCTACCATATTATTTGTACGTATACGGCATATATTTGTGTTCAATATTATTTGGATACCAACATTTTTAAAAGAGTTATGCTCTTTATAGCGTGTTCACATATACACCTTAATTGCGTTCATCGCAATTAACGCCATTATTGAGCTCAATATTTCATATAAAAGCCCAATTAATTATTGCGCAATAAGTACGAAATTGTTATAATATTGAGTAAGATTTCGAATGCAACACTGTTCACAACTGTGTTTAGGAAACAAAATTGTATAAAATGGCAAATGTCAACAAAAGAAATCATTAAAAAATCAACACAACAACCATTTAGAGTATTTTTGTATTGTTTTTCAGCTGTCAAATGATTATTGAGTAAGCTGAAAAGTGCGTATGCCTGAACACTTAAAATAATATTGTCAATTAACCGAATATTGACTCAATTAAGTTTCATATCTGAACACGCTATTTAAAGTGATTTTCGGAAGTGGGGCTTATAGCTTCCATGATCAATTACGGATTTACTATTCATTTGTGGTGAAATTTGTTTGGATGCTTTCATAATTCAAACATTTATGATCGTTAAACTCCTATTTCGGGAGAACACTTGTATGGGAGCCAGGTGAAATAATAGACCTATTTCCACCATGTTCAATCCCAGCCGTCCTTGGGCCGAAAAAATATCACGTACTAAATTGTGTTGAAATATCTTTAAAATTGCGACCTGTACTCTGCGCACAAGCTTTACATGGACAGTCAGCCAGACGGACGGACGGACAGTGTTAAATCGACTCAAGAAGTGGCTGTGAGTCGATCTGTATATTTTAAGTTGGGTGTTGGAATATCCAATTTGTTCTTGTTAAAAAATAAGTCATATATAAAAACATTGAACAAGAATTGGTATTGACATATGTTTAGAACAGCGATTACAACAGCACCGATTAAATTATATAGGTATAAGCCCCTTTCATGATCTGACCGAATACTGTCAAATTTATCAGAAATTACGAAACGTTTCCAAAAGACCCAGAATAATTTCAAATTCATCCAAATGTCTAATGTCGTGTCTAATTGACATAAATTTATTATTAAGCCAACATGAATTATGTCTATCGCGGTGGAACATTATGAGCATGTGTATGTTTGGCATCATATTCGTATTCAGGAATAATTGGTCGCTTTTTCCACATTTGCGTTTTCTTAACGATTGATATTGTCAGTTGATTAGAAATCACATGAAATCTTACAATACTTTTGGTTTTTGGTAAAAAAAGTTAAAAAAGTGCTACTTTTTAGGAGCCATATACGTATGTAGGATTTTCGTCTCTAGCTGAATTATCAAATATTGCGGTTGAGCCTCCTTAAAGGATTTGACTACTCTCTACTTTCCTCTTGTCATTTCCTTTAAAATAAAACTCAGCAATCTTTAGGGAAAGTTTTAAACTATTTTCAAGCAATTGTTTTCCATAAAATTTAGTACATGTCGTTTTTTTTTTTGGATGTAGAGATAGCTTTATGAACTGGGTATTACCAGGCTCTTTAATGACAAGTTACTTTTGCAATATTTTTCAATTTAATTAGCTACTCATTAAATAAAGTTAGTGATATGTTGGGGAGATATCCATATCCAAATATTTCATATTTCAATAAATAACTTTTGTGGTTAATTTTTCAAAAATCATGGGATTTGTACTTTTAACTAGAGTGGTGAGTTATTTTGTTACTAGTTTTCTAGACCTCTCACTCTGCTTTAGAATTCGCCAAAAATCTCTATTTCGATATTCAAATTTAATTGATGGCAGTTAAAACAAAAAACTAAAGACTGATCGTTGTCAAAAATAGACAAGAATCTGAACATGAAGTCAATCTACATTACGATGGCTTAATATAAAAAAGGCCTAACTGGATTTTTTGTTACTTTACAGACGAAGGAAAAAACTTAATAAAATCCGTAAACTTTAAGATACAACAAATATTTTAATACAATTTTTAATAAAAAAAGCAACACATTTTAATTCTTATTTAATTTTTTTCATTTTTGTTTTAATGAAGGTATCGAAAAAAGGCTTTTTTTAATTATTTTTTTTTTGTGAAACAAAATTGAGTTAGGCCTTTTTTATATTAAGCCATCGATTAGTAACTAATATACAAAAACAAAAACTCCGCAAGTATTTTCGTGTATCTCTCAAATCTTACTATCAAAGTGCTGGAAGTAGATTGCTGGGTAACCAGTGGCTAAACAAAAATAAAATTGTTGCCTTTTCCATGTGCTGCAGGTATTACACATGTATTTATGTAATACAATATTGTATGTAGGTGTAATAAAAAGGATAATAAATTCTAAAATACTTAACATCAATATAAGAGTGTGTCTGTTTGCTATTTCAAAATTGATTGCAAAATTGTTCCACATAAAAAAAAACTCTATAAAGTAAAACATTTATTAAATTGATAAATATTTTATGCATTCTCTATTACTCTACATCTCCAACTATCACTCTCTATATATCGTACTGTACTCGTATAGCATTTTATTTATATTAAATTGTTGGTCAGTTAGAGTAAAACCATAAATGAATTTAATTGAAATGTCTTTGGAGAATATGTCGAATGAAATTACCCTTAATAAATATTTACAATTTTTGTCTATAATTTCTTACATAAAATGTTATTGTTACAAAATGAAAATGTTAAAGATTTTAAAAGAAAAGTAATATTGAAATTTGTGCAACATTTTAAAGCAAATATGTTTTGAAGAGTAGTTGTCAATAATGTGCATCAAGAATTAAATTTTGCCCTCAAGTGCTTAGAAACAAGATTTTAAAATGACTGAAAATACTATGAAATACAAATTTTTTTTGGTTTGCAGGACTATTAAAATTATTAGTTTAAAAATGCTAAATGTATTTGATAAAGTAAATTTAAACTTAATATTTATATTATGTATCAGTCTTAAACAATCATTGACCAGATGTTAATTTTCAACATAATCCAATTCATTTAATTTTGCATCGATTTATAACAGTGGATGAGGAATGGTCTAATTCAAAGTTTTCTATAACTATTATTGGCATTAAAATGTATTTATGTATATAATGTATTTGACCTGGTCACACCATTTATTACCTTTACCTTTTACCTTGAAAGTTTAGCTTTTAATGTTCTTTTTTTTACATACATCTGCTCACAAAAGGTAACTTAACAATTGCGTAGTAAAATTACACAACTAGAAAAAACAACCAGAAACGGAAATATAGGAAAAAAAAACTTTTCTAGTAACCGTTTTAACTGTCAGGCGTTCAAGGTTAAAACATTTTAACATTGAAACTAGAAATGTGGTTTATTATTGTTGTTATTTGTTAATTTGTATCCGGTGTAAAAGATAGTTTTTAAAATTGTTGTTCTTCTTTCTATATTTAAAGACAACATAAAAAAACTCCGGCTGTTTTTGTTGCACTCATAACTGGGTCTATATTTATGACATCAATAAATGTTCAATGTTTATGTGATAGGCAATGAAGGACATACGAATAAAATAATAGTAAAATTTCAGTCGTTATTATACCCATCATGAAAATGATGGGGACTATATTAAGTTTGTCATTCCGTTTGTAACACATCGAAATATTGGTCGTAGAACCAAACGGTCTCTATATTCTGGGCCGTTATAAGATTCTAAGTCGATCTCGCCATGTTCCTCCATTTGTCCGTTTGTTGAAGGCACGATAGAGCTCCGAAAAAAGAACATAGAACAACAAAACTGCTACCAGACATTCTTTGTTCCACCGCAATGTTTGGAATTAGAAATGGACTAAATCGCTCTAGTAGGATAGGAGTTATGGAGCAAAGTTTCAGACAACCTTGATATTTCCCAGATGATTTCTGCTATTTTCTTCGAATATAATGCAGATAGTATCATGAAATTTTGCACACTTTATTTTTATTACACAAGGATAAGTTTTGTTAAAAATGGTAGGAATCGGTCCACGATTTCTCATAGCCCCCATACAAATGCCTTCCCGGAATATGGCTTTATGGTACATAAATGTTTACAGAGAAGCCGAATCCATACAAAAACTATGCAACATAAATTTTATGCAATCTGAAACTATGTGCAATCTGAAAACCATATTTTGTTTGCATGGGACCATATGTCGACATAGCCCCATAAAAAGTCCACTTCCGAAAAGCACTTAAATATGCGTAAATGGCTTATAGCAATCACTATCAATTTGAAATTTAACAAAACTAATCCAAATATATGAGTACATTTAAATTGTTGTACCAAATTTCATATTTGACCATAGCCTTCGCATAAAGTTCACATCCGGAAATCAGTTAAATGCGCATGAATGAAGCTTTTATAAGCAAGCATCAGCATCAAGTTGAAATTCTTCACAAATAATCCGTAATTATATAAATATATTCAAACCCAATTTTATTACGATGGGTCCATAGTTTACCGTAGTCAATTGTGCTTGATACATCGAACTGTTCGGACGTGTTACTTTTAGTGCGGCTGAATTTTCGGTGAAAAAATCGTAATAGGTGAAAAAGTATAAAAAGTTAAATTAAATAAAAAAGTGAAAAAAAACTCGTAATAGGTGAAAAACTTTACAAAGTCAAATAATTGCACTAGGTGCAATAAAAAATTAATAAATTGTAATAATTTATTTTTAATTATCTGAAAACTAGAAAATTAAATACAGTGAGACAGTGAATGAGTAACAATTCTAACAGTGCGAGTGGGCCTCAGAGCCGAAATGCTTATTTCGTGTTGAGCTCGGCAAGTGTTAGTAATGAGAACATTAAAAATCCCGAATTTAATAAAAACTACTTAACTGTGAAACCAAAAATAAGCACAAATCTGCATTTAAGTGCAAGTGCACCAAACTTGAATAAATGTGTTGAACAGGGCACAAACTTAGCCCAAAGCATATTTAATTTAAATAGAAAAATCACTGAAGGACCGCCTTCTTCACGGTCCTCGTTATCAAATATTGGAGAGACGTCAACATCTGCAAAAGGCACATTAATTCCTACAAATAAGGCCGCTCCTATAGTTGCTGTTGAAGAAAAACAAAAAACACAGGTAGGAATGGACGTTCGTTATATAACAGTATCGAAGAGAGGAAGAAGCCCAAAATCTGCCGAAATTACACCAGCCGCAAAATTATCAAAGAATGCTGAAGAGCCACGCTCGCAAAATCGTTTTGCCATCCTCCAAGACAAAAATGATGTCCCTAACGCTGTGAATAAGCCAGTAAAACCACCTCCAATATTTTTAAGAGAAAAAAACTCAAACGAACTTATAAAAATATTGGTTTCATTAATTGGTGAAAATTCTTTTTATGTGACTCCAATTAAGCGTGGCAATATTAATGAAACAAAGATTCAGGTTAATAATGAAAACGACTATCGGAGAATAGTTTCGGAATTTGAAAAACGCAAAAAGAATTTTTACACGTATCAACTTAAAAGCGCAAAAGGTCTACAAGTCGTAATTAAGGGAATTGATTCTTTTGTTGATCCTGAGGAGATCAAGAGCAGTTTAGCCGACAAAGGCTTTAAAATCAAGGCCGTATCAAATATAAGAAACAGAAATAGGATCCCTCAACCATTATTTAGAGTGGAGTTAGAACCTGGTGATGTTAAGCTGAAGAAAAATGAAACACATCCTATATATGACTTGAAATTCATAATGCACCGAAGAGTTACAGTGGAAGAACCTCATAAGCGATCTGGCCCAGTACAGTGTTCGAACTGCCAAGAATATAGTCACACTAAATCTTATTGTAAGTTGCCTACTGTTTGTGTTGTTTGTGGGGATCTTCATGACACCTCAAAGTGCGATAAACCTAAGGATGATTCCAGGGTAAAAAGATGCAGCAATTGCGGTGGAAACCACACTGCCAACTACAGGGATTGCCCTGTTTTCGAGGTCGTTAAACGTTCCTTGATCAACAAACCAGCTTCTACCCCTACCCAGACGACAAAAGTACCTATTACAATTATTCCCCCCGTAGTACAAGCATCCACTAGCCAATTTTCATATGCCAACGTGCTAAGATCTAACCAACCTACACTGCAAAATGAGTCACCAATAAATGATACAAACAGCCACAATTTTAGCCGTCTTGAAGGTATAATGGAGAATCTGGCGCAATCCATGAACCATTTCATGACAAGCATGACAAGTATGATGCAGGAGATGCAAAAAATGCAGTCCACGCTACTGCAGGCCATACTTAATAGACCATGAACTGTCTCAAAATATGTTTCTGGAACGCAAACGGCATACGCCAACACAAAAATGAACTTGAATATTTTCTTTTTAATAAGAAAATTGATGTAATGCTGATTTCCGAGACTCATATGACGTCGAGAAGCATTTTTAAAATAAGTGGTTATACATTCTACGACACCCAGGACCCCAGAGATAGATCATGTGGTGGCTCGGCAATATTGGTCAAATCGCGAATCAAACACCATTCATTGGGTGGTCTTTCAGAGTGCTATCTTCAAGCAACAAACATCTGTATTGAAAACTTTTGTCAAAACCTCGTGATTTCGTCAGTTTACTGTCCGCCCAGATTTTCAATAACAAAAGATCAGTATAGAGATTTTTACAAATCACTAGGTAGCCGTTTCATAGCGGCTGGCGACTACAATGCTAAGCATACATTCTGGGGCTCACGACTCGTTAGCCCTAAAGGTCGTATCTTGTACGACTCCCTGTCTGAAATGGGACTGAATGTGATTTCAACTGGTCAACCAACTTATTGGCCAACTGACCAGCAAAAAATTCCTGACGTTATCGATTTCGGCGTGGCGAAAGGGGTATCCCCGGAACTCATTGAAGTCGAGGCTTCACTGGATCTTTCTTCAGATCACTCACCCACTGTAATCACCATCAGAAGTCCTCAGCAAAGCGTAACTGATGCCTTACTTCTTGTCAAACGTCTGAATTGGTTAAAATACAAAAAATACATCAGCACTCACTGCACAGAGAAACTCCCGTTAAAAACTGCTGAAGACATCGATGCCTGTATAAAAAGTCTTAATGAACATGTCGAGAAAGCCGCAGAACATGCTTCTTCCACTTACCGCCCGAATAGGTACAACAGAGTTTTTTCTGCAGATGTTGAGCAACTATTGTCTGAAAAAAGGAGAGTCCGAAGAGAGTGGCAACAACACAGATCGCCCCAACTTAAAACTAGGTTGAGAGAATGTACCAAAAATCTTAGGATCTTGCTAGAAGCGCAAAAAGCAGAGTCTCTCAAACAACATCTGGAAGGTCTAGACGCAACTTCCCAGTCAAATTATTCATTATGGCGTGCAGTCCGAAATCTAAGAAAACCCGTAATCGCAAAACCTCCACTGCGTACTTTGAACGGATCTTGGGCACGAAATAACGAAGAAAAAGGCAACCTTTTCGTAAGTCATTTAAAAAATGTATTCACTCCCAATACGGATACTGACATTAGCGAACTACCGCCTGTTGTTGCCAGACCACCTGTACAAATAAGATTTCAATATCTGGAGGTTGTTGAGGCTATTGATAATTTAAATGTTAAAAAAGCACCTGGGTTTGATAAAATCAGCAATAAAATGATTTTTGAGCTGCCTCGCATTGCAAAAAGATTAATCCTCTTTCTTTTTAATGCCATCTTACGGCTTGAGTACTACCCTCCGGTTTGGAAAATTGCACTAGTAAAGATGATTCCTAAGCCGGGAAAAGATCCTTGCAAAGTTGAGTCGTATAGGCCAATAAGTCTATTACCAACTATGTCCAAATTATTCGAGAAATTGCTTATAACCAAGCTGACTCCGATTTTGAATGAAAACAACTGCATTCCCAATCACCAGTTTGGCTTCAGACGTCAACACAGTACAATAGAACAAACACATAGATTGGTACAAGTCATAAGAAAAACCTTTGAGGAAAAGAGATACTGTTCGGCACTCTTTATTGACGTCTCTCAAGCTTTCGACAAAGTATGGCATGAAGGCCTGATATCTAAATTAAAGCAGAACTTGCCGGTGAATCTTCAACACCTACTATGGAAATACTTAATCGACCGTCAGTTTATGATTAAAGAAGGTGATTATTTAAGCCGTCCTCAACCTATAGGTGCTGGCGTCCCTCAAGGTAGTATCTTAGGACCAATTCTATACTTGCTGTACACAGCAGACATGCCAACAAACAATGAAATTCACACGTCAACATTTGCTGATGATACGGCATTTCTCAGTACTCACAAAGATCCAAAAGATGCCTCGATTCAATTACAGCACCACGTAACGCAAGTGGAGAAATGGGCAAGACAATGGGGAATAAAAATAAATGAACAGAAATGCACCCACGTAACATTTACTCTACGTAGGGAATCATGTCCCCCTATTCGTATTAATGACCATATAGTGCCTCAAAACTCACACGTGAAATATATTGGTATTCATCTGGACCGTCGCCTCACATGGAAACCACATATAGATGCTAAGCTGACTCAAATGAAACTGAAAGCAGCCCAAATTCATTGGCTCATCGGCAGAAACTCCGTCCTTCGGCTCGATTGTAAGCTTCTACTCTACAACTCAATCTTAAAGCCAATTTGGTGCTATGGTATCCAGTTATGGGGCACTGCCTCCAACTCCAATATTGAGAAAATTCAACGCCGTCAAAACAAAATTCTACGAATGATAACTACCGCTCCTTGGTATATTAAAAACAAAAACATACACAACGATCTTGATGTTCCACTTGTCAAATGGGAAATAACTAAACACGTGGCCCTTTATTTGGGTAAGCTGGAAACTCATCCAAATCCCCTCGCTCGAGACATCTTACAACATCCCGGTCATAGCCGTTTGAGAAGGAGGGACACCACCGCTCTCAGATGAATAAATACAAGTTGCTCATTATATCCTATCGAATTTGAAAACTAGATTTTGTCTAGCATTGGCTGGACTTATCTTAATTAACTTTAGTTTTAGGATTTGAATACCTATTGTTAGTTCATTTAAAATGAAGATACAATAAAAAGAATATGCAAAAAAAAAAAAAAAAAAAAAAAAAAAAACTTAAATATTCCATATTTGATGTAGCTCCATATAACGTCCAATTCGGAAGACCACTTAAATGTGCATAAATCTCTTACAAACATCACTATCAAGTTGAAATTCAATACATATAGTTCACATATGCATATAAGTCGTCTAACAGAATTTCATAAAAGTTCGAAAGACTCTAAAGTAAAGTTAAACCTTAGCACTAGAGAATCAAAAATCCTTCAATGTTCGCAGCCTGATATAGTAAGAAACATACTAAAATTATTATTATTAAACAAACAAAAGTAGCAAATGTTATAAGAATGTTAAAAATATTACAAATACAAAACATTTCAAAACTTCTAGTAGCCGTAACTTCTAAGCACTAGAAGTTACAAAAAAAGTACTAACTATTCCAAAATTACCAAATATAGTAGAAGTGCAAAAGGTACCAAATTTACCAATTACATATACAGCCCAATCATGAATAAAAATACCGCGGGAGTTTTTTCCCTTTTCCCATTTTTCCTATTCAAATTCAATGTTATAAAACAAAAAGGGAAAAAACTCCCGCGGAATTTTTATTCATGATTGTGTTATAAATACACAAAATGCTTTAAAAGTATTAAAAGTAGTACAAATAACAAACGTTTCTCAAATTAACAAAAAAGTACTTTAAAATTTATTACAATTACTAAAAGTATTAATTATGCAAAATAAAAGTAAAAGTAAAATAACAAAAGCTACAAAATTACAAACTTAATAATAATTGCATAATTGCTCTCAGTGTTGGTTGATTAGTTTACGTAGTTGCCCGCTACCTGCAAGCAATCAAGTAGAGGACCTCAACACTTAGTGAGATTGGTCATATTACTAGATGTTTATTATATGAGATTGTTACATACATACTAGTGTTAAAAAAATTATCTGTTTTGAATTGTGAAGAGCCTGGCCTTCACAGAGGAGATGAAATAATGTTTCTTCTTGCTCCCGATCCTGTCAACAGTCCAGTGACCAGTTAGCATTCTCGAGATTTCATTTTATTTTGCTATTTACGAGTTACGTACTGCGTTTTTCATTGTAAACTGGTCACATTTTCTCTAGTGGTCTTGCATGTGTTTAGATTGCGCCACCTATTTGCGGCCTTTTGAAAGTAGTGTCTGAAGATTTCACTTTTAATGGTCCCAAGTTGTAATGCGACTAACACAGCTATTCAGACATTTACAGCGGATCCTTTTGGCCAGTTTGTCTTCCTGCTTAATACCTATGTCTGTGTGCATAAGCTTTAAGCTACAGTAATGTCAGTTGGATAACTTAGTCTAGACAATTCTTTCTGTTTTTTCTGACTTTATGGGATTGAAGTGACATGAGTGCCGCCTGGCTGTCGACAAAGTGACAAAAATGGCAGTGCAACCGCGAATATTTCTTACGCATAAAATTCTACAAGCTTCCCTAATCTATAATATGTCAGACTGAAACACACTGGATTTATCTGGGAGGTTTAGAATGCACCGCATCTGACGTCACACTCCATCTATAAACCATTAGTGTATACTTTTATGTCATATCCGTCAATCATATGATCCCTTGCCATTTTTGTCTACATGGAATATCTATTTTGAATATAATTGGATGTTTGGTGTAATGAAGGGGGAAGCAAATTCAAGATCTTTAAATCTTTGCATGTCCATATGTTCTTGATCGCCATTAAGTTTAGGTCTATTGGGGTTAGGTGTTCAACAGGGACTAAATGTTCTATTGGGAATAGTGTTTGGTGCCTCTGAGGTCCTAGAACTTGTGATACCAATGCATATTCTGTGTAATTGGTCCACGACACTTAAGTAACCGACTTACTAAAAGTACGAAAATCACCACAAATTTTTTAAGTACTATAGTGTCAAAAGTACCTAAATTGCATTTAATAAAATTAATTTAAAGTATCAGGTTCTATAAATACAAATTGTACTTAAACTACCAAAATAACTAAAATGAATATTAGCACCAGAAATTCTAAAAATTGTAAGTCCCACAATTACTTCTAGATCCAAAAGTACTAAATGTGTCAAAAGTACCAAAATTTAAAATAAATTTTCTACTCTCCAAAAATTCGCATTAAACCCTGAAATTTATTAGAGCACTTCCTGAGTATTCCTTTTAACATTTCCAATAAAAAAAGCTATATTACATTTTATCTTAAACTTCAAATATGGCTAAACAATACAAAAAAAGTACTTTATTACTTGTATTGCATATATTATGACATCATTAAAGTACAAAAAAAGGAGAAAACCTCAATATATAAACTCACATAAATACAAACATACAGAGTCAGTGACACATTTTAAATATAACGACATTTGCTATTTTAAGGACCTTATTGGTGGAGTTCATTTACACATTCAAGTACAATGATGATGACTATGACGACGACGTTGACTATGATACATACAGAATAAAAATGAATGATAGACGCGTGTGCATCCACTTAAAAATCCACAAAAAAAAATATAATTTAAGTATAAAAAAATTAAAACGCATTGCAAAACGTTCTCCAGCATCATACTCTACACACTATGACAAGTACGAGTATGTTTTAAGTAGTTGTACCAGCACAAGTGAATATGTGTTTGTGTATTTTACTTGTACTTCCATTTAAATGTTTTATGGCATTAAATAAGGGAACAACAGCTGAACTAAGCTGAGGGTAGTCAGGATTCAAACTGTCTAGTTGGAGGTATGTATATGCAGGAAGCGATTGGTTGGGGTTGTGTAAATGCAAAGACCTTGATCCAGTTTAATTTTTGGTGTTTTTCTCTCAACATAATTTCCATATGGGGTATTAAAACACCAGCAGTAATTTCACTGTGTGTGAGCTCTCAAATAACCCAGGCACATTTTTAGGCAGTCGAAGAGAGACTAAGAGAATGAAGATAAAATTATCAAGGATTTTCTGGAAGATTAAACTATTACAGCTAAATGCTCATTTTTAAATAAAGTATTCGGAATAATTAGAGTAAAAAATCTATACTACAGCTTCTAAGCTTCTAAG
Source organism: Bellardia pandia (assembly GCA_916048285.2). Lineage (NCBI taxonomy): Eukaryota > Metazoa > Arthropoda > Insecta > Diptera > Calliphoridae > Bellardia > Bellardia pandia. The sequence continues at coordinate 89,788,006 of OU696531.1, read as the reverse complement.
TACAGTCTATTGCAACAAGAAGTTGGTGTGTTAATTTCTAACAAATACATCCCAAACTAAATTCCTAAGATTATACCTACAACTTGTGCTGGGTTTCAAATAATTGAAAATTGTCGTTAATGTTTAATATCCTTAAGGGAGCTGCACAATTTTCTTCCACTTCGTCTTCTTATTTCATGGTTATTTAAATAAATTTTACTATGAGTTCTTTATCCTCATGCTTTTTCAGTTTATGCGAAAGAAAGCAAGAAAATAAAATAACATTGAACAAACACTTTTGGTGTTTGAAATGACATTTACTTTATGAATATATCGTCGCAGTCATTGGCACGTGACTATAGTTGTATCACCAACAGTGACAGCTGTTGGCTGCTGCTTTAAATTGCTGGTACTACCATTAATACTTTTCCTTCTGTTGTTTTTGTTGTTTCTTTATTTGGTACGTTTAAGTGTTGTGATACGTTGCATTTAGTGTTAGATATTTAATACTATGTACTTCAAGTTTAAGCTTAAGAATATATTTCAGAATTGCCTTAGAAATGTACTGTTTAGTTAAAGAGCGTAAAATGAAGACAATCAAAATTACCTTAGGGTAAGGAGGTGGAGGGGGGGGGGAGTTTTAAGTGGGAGGAGGAGGGGAGATGCATTAAGTGACTTAATTGGAGGAAGGAAGTGTGTTGATTTTAAGTGAAGCAGGCAATTAAATTTAATACACAAAGAATTTGGTTAAAGTTGTTTAAAAGTAAAGATTGAGTTAGACTGGATATAAAATAATTAATAGATACTCGTCAAGTAAGTTCATCAGTTGTTTGAATATTTATAGCAAAAGATTCTGATACATTCAGGGATGCAAAAGTTGGTACAATTGTACTTTTTTAGCACTATTTGATAATCAAAAGTACAATAGCACCCCAATGACTAATTTACGCCAGAAAATCTTGTTTCTAGTAGAACTTCTAGCATTGTACTATTAATATTAAAAATGTTTCCTAATGAGAATAAAAATGTTCTGAAATCACGGTGATTTTAAATCACGAACGATTTTGAAATCACGGGAGAAATATTTTGGTGTTCTGAAAATCACGAGATTTTTAATTTTTAGTAGTGATTTTTAATGATTTTAAATCACGAGCTAACAATTTACATAAATTTCGATTTTTTCTACAAATCAAATTTGCAAGAAATTGGTAACTTTTATAAATTTTAAACAAATATAAGAGTTTATGAATTCGTTTAGAATCCTTTTTGTTAAATGGATGTTTTTAAATATGCAGCAATTAGAATTAATGATTTTACAAATAAACTTAAACTTAAAAGTTTTAAATTAAAGAATATGAGATTACTTAAAACACCAGCTTCTAATTACCATAATCTTCAAAATCCTGCTTTTTCATTATATTTACTTCGTAATCGCACCTTTTACTCTTTAATGCTTAAAATATATTTTCCAAATTTTTAATCTGCTCCTCAGTTTAGTTACTTTCGTTCTAAAAATATTTTTGTGATTTCCAATTCTTTTTTTATGGTGACCAACCAGTGCTAAAAAAATGTTCCCCATGCAAACGTTAAATTATTAAATTATTTAATTCCGTATAATTTAGTTAAATCCTCAAAACATCTCAGCTTAATTACATTGATATAAATCCTAGAAATTTCTTTGTGAATTCCAGTAGAGGAAGGATACTAAGTACGAGGGCGGTTCTGAAACTTCTTAGCCTAGCACGGAAAGAGAATAGTTAATTTTTCAAAAACATTTTTATTTTTCAATATCATCTTCTAAAACTTCAATGTACTTAGTCCAACGCTTATCTAGCAATTTTATCCTTGATTAAAATAGTTTTCCTCAAGGCATTCAAAATAGTGGTTTACAACTGTAATTGCATCTTCATTTGAGGTAAAACGCTTGCCAGCTAGGATTTTTTTTAGATTTGGGAACAGGTAAAAGTCACTGGGAGCTAAATCAGGAGAACCAGGTGGGTGGTCAAGCAACTCGTACTTAAATTCGTTGATTTTAGCCATTGTTAAATCACTCTTGTGCGCTGGTACGTTGTCTTGATGAAAAATTATTTGTTGTTGTTGTAAAACAGAACGTTTTTCTCGAATTTTTACATTTAGTTGATCCAAAATATTGCAATAGTACTCTGAATATATTGTTTTACCCTTTTGCAGATAGTCAATCAATAAAATACCTTTGAAGTCCCAAGAAACCGTTGCTATAACCTTACCAGCCGATTGAATTGTTTTTGCCTTCATTTGCAAAATGAAACGACGCTTAAAATCCATTTTATGTTTCTTAAAACGATCCAAACAAGCTTGAGAAATTCTTATTCTTATGCGTTTTTAACAAATGCGGCAGCCATCTTGCAGAAAGCTTTTTCTTCTGTAGTTCTTCATGCAAAATTAAATGGACTCAATTATTTGAGATGCTAATGATATTTTCTATTTCAACCCAACCCAATTTGCATATGAAGGAGCACTTTAACCGAACACATATCATTATGCATTTCTTGTCCCGATAAATCTTTTTGATTTAAATATTTAATGACACCACGAATTTCTAATTTTTATATTGTAAAAAAATCGCGGATGCCTCTTTTTTGAACGACTGTTTCTATATGAAGGAGTTGGTAGATCGAAAAAAAATTTTACGTGAGTTCACATCACAGATGGAAGTTTCCAAACACTTGACTTTTTTCTGTTTATACCGCGCTTTCTGTTCTAGGCTAAGAAGTTTCCGAACCGCCCTCGTAAATTTAGAATATTCTTAACTTATTATATTTATGATTTATAGGCCTTCTTCCATATCGAGCGTTGCTATCATATGCATTTGTCCTTGCTTCAGACGGCATTTATCCTGTTATGTGTTGGCGCATACCAGTCAATACTGTATTTTAATGCTTATTAGCCTATCCTCGTTAATGATACTACGTTAATAAAAGTATTCTAGACGAAAATATACACTAGGGATATCGGTATTTTTCGGGATTCATAAATCCCAAAGACTAGTATTGGTTTAGAAATAAAGACAGAATTAAAATTAATTTTGGCTTGCCAAACTCGAACGCACTGTTTTATGTGTTTACGGTTTTAGGAATTTTAAATTACTATAAAAAGGCTTCAATTGATTTAAAAGTTCAACATATGACAAATGAAGATTTTGTTTAACTGCATTTTGCTGCAGTTTAAACAAGGCATGCCATACAGTCTGTCAAACAGTTCAACTACTGCTTGAGTAATTTTCTGATTGTATACTTTCTTATTTCAGTGATTAAATGTCTTTGGTATGTGCTAATAAGCCCATAAATATTAATATATCCAACGAAATTTTTGCAAATTTAAATTAGAAAATTAGAAAAATCATGGAAAAAGTCATCGAAAATTAAACCATGAGATTAGACCAGAAGTTATATTTAAATTATAATGCCAAAAGATTTTTAGATTAAGACAACACCCTCGATATGTATTTCGAGCAGAACCATGATTTTCAAAATAAATTTGCACAATTTGGTAGCGTTGTTTTGGCGTCAAGATCATAAGACAATCTTTTAATGGGGTTGTGCGAACAGAGCCGATTTTAATGAACATAAGACTCATTGTTGTACATTAATGCACAAACTCACAACAGATCATGTTGCTTCATCTGTTTTTATGGCCGGTGTAAATATTAAGGAATCAGACGCTGGATCAAACATATTTTTCAAGTGTCAAAAGAAGCTTACAAGTGCCTTGGTTTTTTAAAACGGTGTAGGAAATACTTCACTCCATGAGATCTCCATACTATTTACACCACCTATATTCGACTGAAAATAGAATACAACTCTCATGTATGGGCCGGTGCTTCGAAGTCTATTTTGGAGTTACTCGACCACGTACAGAAGAGGGCGAAGATGCTTATCGGTGACAGTAGGGTATCCAACTCTATTGATTCATTGGAGCATCGTCGCAATGTGGGTTATGTTTCACTGTTCTATTGATTCTATAATAATAAAAATAATAATAAATAATGCAATGTGTTCTGCTGAAACTCGTAGTTTTTTACGTAATACACGTTCTTCAGTCAGGGACCATCCATTCATGGTCGACTGAACACAACACACTACAGGTAAAATTCGTTCTTTAGCCGTCCGTATGTCCGTATGTGGAATTAACTACCAGCAGAAATATTCCCTGCCACTTTCAATAAAGGAAAATTCAAGTCAAATGCTCACAAACACTACTCCCTCTTTAATCCCTCCCATAACCTATTTTCCTAGTCCAAACACACAGTATTGCATGAGTAGGGGTCGTCCCCTGAGTGCTGATCCAAGCAAAAAAAATCACTTATCTGACTTACAAAATGGCCCCCAGTTAAAAAGTGTTGTTAACTTAAAGTTCTATACATCAAAAACAAAAAAAAAAAAATACCTTACATCAACACTATTTACTCAGTTCGATCGGTCATCTTTTCTGGTCAGTTATGTACATATGTTGACAAACAATAAATTTGTATTTACAAACCCCCTGTCCCTAAACAAAATAACCATTTATTTCAATGCATAAAAATGTCAACAACATCACCGCACCAAAAATATATTTAACATTTTTCTAGCTCCTGTTTACTTTATTAGCCATAAAGGAAAATATATAAATACATACATACACATGTACATAAGTGAAATATATGTGTGTGACCGATTTTGTTGGTTCTCTTCGAACAGAACGTTTAGTTTTGAGCCTACAAACATTTATAACACATAAAATAAATATAAAGATCTATAAGTGGCATCATAAAATTGCCGTGGCAGCCATATGGTACCCTGTGGGCTAAAGTTATTTAAACATGCAACTGGACATATAAATATTTTTTTATATGACATATTTGTTTGCTGTTGTTGCTGCCTTTGTGCCCAATTTTATGTCGTTGACATTAAAATTGTATGTTTATGATGATGATCGTCATCATCATCATCATTCTCATCATCGAAGATATGTATGTATGTGTTAGTTTGAGTTTTTATTTTTGTTTCAGCTGAGTGGGCCGAGGTGGAGTGGGAATGGTTTTAAGTAAATGATTTAAATTTTTTTTTATTAATAATCTACTTACATGCATTTTTACATACGTATGTAGATGTAGAGCTATAAATATTGTTTTTGGGATAATAAATAAATATAATACAGATGTATACAGTGGACCAGGAATGTATAGAGACAGATATTTATTTTAAAGAAAATATTTTTAGAACAATCTTCCACAAACTCAACAACTAAACAGCAATGCTAATAGTTTCAAAAAAAATTTATTCAATTTTTTAAATAATAATTTATAATTTTTCCTTTTTTTTAATTTTAATTTTAATTTATATTTTTTTTTTAAGTTTAACTTTATCTCAATATGGTTATATTTACTTGCATCAAGTTTGTTTTGTAACGTAATACGGTGCTGTGCTATAAGTATAAGACTCAGTCTTGTTGTACAGGAAATGGAATCAATAAATAAATAAATACAAATAATAATATTTGTATTTATAAGAATTAGTTTTGTAATTGTTTTTATAGAAAGAACATTTTGGATTGGAACCATTTCGGCCATTTTAATACTAAATATTTCTGAAAAACGAAAAATATTTCTAAACTTTTTATCCTTTTAAGTCCTTCTGACTAGGCCTACTTAACTAGATCGTCGTTGTCTTTAAGACTAACAATTTGGGTCTGTATAAAATTGTTCACACATTTTATGGTTCTATCTGCAATATATTTAAACAAAATGGCCAAACAAATAAAAACTGTCCTTTTAGATTGTCTCACAAATGTTTATGATTTTCAATACCGAACTACTTAGAAGCGGACAGACAGATGGACGGATGGTATTGCTAAATAACAAATTTTTGAGGCCCCTACGTAAAAGGTAAATTTCATTTTCGATCAAGCATAAGTGGTGTAAATTATAAAAACAGAGGCAGTTGAATGTGACAGCAGAGCTGCTACAATAACAACAACAATGAATTTATGGTAAACAAAATTTCCCGATAATTTCACAAAATGATGCTGTGAATTAGACTCAATCATTTGATTTAACATAAAGACAATCGAATCGATTCATGAAATTCTTAACATTTGTAATATACTTTCAAATAATTTAGCACAACAACAAATAATAATTGCAGTTGTTGATCATTTTAAAACTCTAACTACTTCACCAGTTTTAGGATTTTTAAAGAAATAAAGTGTTGGGAAAAAAGAGAACTACGAGAGCCATTAATGCGCTAGCAAACAGCCGGGATTGGAGAAGTTCGTGTTTACTTTCAGCCTAACCTATGTTTAGTTACAAAAACATTTTTTTATTATAGACTCACTAAGGTTTGCGAAACTTTAACTTTATATGGATAAAACAAAAAAATGTATACCTCCTAAACTATTAATATTGATCAGAACTTTTTTAATGTCTCCGAGATATTATGGACACATTTGTCTCACAACCCATGATTCTACTGACGCCAAATTGTAGAATCCCATTGTTGGATTTACCCTAACAGTCCTCTATATGATTGCAACCAATTTACAATTGTTTTCAACAATTCCTTATTGATATAATTTATTTAACCCATGTAGTTATATAAAATATATAGCGACATTTAAATTAAAAAAAAATAGAATTAATATTTATTATTTATAACTATCATTAAGTTTGCTTATTTTAAACAATATAACCTAAGATAAATTTTCTTTTCTTATTAAATTTTATTAAATTTATAAATTTAATTATTGTGAAAAAATTAATTGTTTTTATTTATTCAAAGATATTTATTATTTCTAATAACTTTTCTGTAATGTTTAAATAACATTAGAAAAATCTTTTTTTAAAACAAAAAAAATTTAATACTAACAAACACCAAAACAAAATTAATTAAATTTTTCTCTGTTTGCTAGAACAAAACATTTACAAAACAAGTTAGAGTGCAATATTCGGCTGTACCTAAACGTAACAAGAAAACACACTAGTTATAGAACTACAATATCCTTATGCACTGTTTTTTATTCAGTCTTAGTGCAAATTTTATTAGTATTTTATAAAAGACAATTTTAAGACCAACATAATTTCTTTTAAATATTTTAAATTTTATCTAATTTTGAGCATTTATAATTTCTATAATTTACACAGTTTGTCTGATATTCATAATAATCTTGAGTGTAATTTAACAGAGTATAAAACAGAGTATAACAAAGGGTAAGATATAAGGTGAGCAGGGCTGCCAGATGAATTTCGGAAAAAAATCGTCAAAATCCCGATAAAAAAGAAAAAAATCGTCATTTTGAATTTTAAAAATCGTTAAAAAAAAATCGGGAAAATAAAAAGTCGAAAACGAAAACATAAAAATTCAAGTTTATATAGTCTCTTGTACAATACATAGCAAAATACATAAATTTTAAATTTTTAAATAAGAAATCTCAAAAAATATAATGTTAAACACAACTTGTGTAACATTTTTATATTATCTTAGTCCACTTTCACACTCTACAATTCTGAGTCGTCAAGGCAAGTATTTTGGATGAGAAAGGAAAAGAGAAAAAAGGGGCAAAAATTTGACGGTACTAGTCAATTTTCTTTTTTCTTTTGGGGTTTTCATGCATGTTGATTTGCAGCAAAACGTATAAAAATTGAAGTGACGTGTGTGAATTAAATGGCAAGTTCAAAAGAACAAAAACTGGTCAGCTAAAACTGAGGAGTGTTAACAAAGCATTATATACAGGGTGGGCCAACTTGGACTGACTGATTTGAAATGCTTATAACTTTTGCATTTTTAATTTAGTACTCAATTGAACATCTCCAGAACATCGCTACGACGTATTCTAAAAGTTGATCTGAAGATGTTTCCATATAAAATGCAATTGGCCCAAGAATTATTGCCGAGGGATGCACCACAACGGCTACAATATGCCAATAGAGTTCAAATCATTCAGTCAAACTTGGCCCACCCTGTACATAAATATCTAAATTTAGCATATTTTCTTAATTCCGGGTTAATTACAAATATACAATCCAATTCATCCATAAGATATGTAAACACTGTAATCGTTTCCACTATTTGTAATGTACACGTTTACATTGTTTGCATACATATATAAACTATTTGCATATTGTAGTCACCCTATGATAATCTAAAACAAGCCATTGAATAGTCTAGAACATTTCCAATGTACCATAATCAGATTAAGTAAAACGTATCATAAGAGAATTGTAAAACTTAATAGAACTACCAGTTATTGTATGAGGTGAATATTAACATTGAATGTTGTTTCTTCGTTATTTATAGGTAATTTAGGTTAAGAAATTAATTATTGTATTTTGTATGAATCAATAAAAACAACTTCGTTATTTATAGAGAAACAATTCACCTTTTTATTCACGAGGAAATACTTGGTAATTAATAGAAAAATAAATATACCTTATATACAGGTACTTATTTTCAAAGAATTCCGCATTTTTGTTATTTAAATTTATTTGGCTGAATATTCTTTCTACGTTTTGTTTGTAAAATTTCCCAGTTGAAATTCAGAAATTGTTTCCTCTAAAAACTTTAGTTGATGGAATTCAGCATTTAAAATTGCTTTTTGTGTTTACAGATAAAAAAAAGTAATTTCTACTATCCTGACTCAATATTATTTGGAATCATTATACTTAAACTTAACAATTTTCAATAATTAAGAAATCATTACTACATTTAGTTTTGTTTTTGAAATACTCGTATGTCATGTTCTTCTTAATATTTATTATATTAAATGACAAAAATAGTTGTTCGCTCAAAAAAAGAGAGAATTTGGTAACAAAAACATTAATAAAACAAACAATTGATAGAAAATTTTAATAATTCAGAAAATCCTCATTTTCAATGAAAAAATCGTCAAATCGTCACTTTGCTATTTTTGTAACAAAAAATCGTCAAAATGACGATAAATCGTGAAATCCGGCAGCTATGAAGGTGAGGCGTTTTTGTTTGAATTTGCTCTCAAATAAATTTTAAAGAATTTTTGCTGTTTACACGAGTTTGAAGCATTTTGAAGAGCATTTTTAAAGAAAATTTCAATCGTGTAAGTCTGGCTTAAGTGAGAATAAATGACCCTTCAAAATGGAATTGTATAGGTAAATTAAGAAAGACAAAAGCTCCATTTAAACAGATATGCCATTCGTTATGAACACTGCATTTTTTTTAGATTATATGATTGAAAACTCCGAATATTTAGTTCGTTTCCAATATTTTGCTGAAATTGTAACATCATTTTTACTTTTATTTTGTTCTCCTACATATCTCTCACTCTGTCATTTTCACACAAAACCCAAAACAACAAACTGTTTATATTTTATTCACTCACAATAAAATTTATTCATTTCTATTTATTTTCGATATTTCATGTGGGATTATTTATAAATATTGTAAGTTATATTCAATATTATAAACAATATATGTATATGGTTTTTTAAAAATATGTATTTTTAAATAAAAACAACAAAACCTTAAAAAACACAATATATTTCAAACAAAAAAAGGTATTACAAAATAATCTTTAAAATAATTAAATTGAAAGTATTTATTGTAAAAATTTTGTTATAAAAGTTATTTAATTGATAGACAAATGTTAACAAGATAATGAATGGTAAATATTTTATAAAGGAAAAATAAATTTTTTTCTAATAAAAAAATGTATTTAACACAATTGTTATTCTGTTGAAACATTTACATATTTTTTACAAAAGTATTTAAATATAGAAATTACATTTTTAAAATTGTTTTATTAGAATTTTTGCGTAAGCAGATTTAAAGGTGTAAGAAATAGTTTATTTGAAGCAAGAATTAGGATTTATTATTATGCAAAAATAAATACATAAATTCTAAAGGAAATGAAACTAAAAATTATGGTACGAGGGCGATTCGGAAACTTCTTAACCTCGAAGAGAAAGCGCGGTATAAACAGGAAAAACTTAAGTGTTTTGGAAACTTCCATCTGTGATATGAACTCACGTAAAATTTTTTTCGATCTGCCAACTCCTTCATATAGAAACAGGCGTTCAAACAAGACGCATTCGCGATTTTCTTAGAATGGAAAAAATTAGAAATTCAAAGCTGTCATACGTTTTTTTGAATAAATATTTGCCAGGTTTGACCGTACCTTAAGTGTCATTTAAAGACACCTTAAGCTTATATTAACAACTTTTCCATACACTTACCCCCTCGTGCTTTATTTTTTCATTTTTAATCAAAAACCATTTAAGCTTAAATATTTTTTTACATTCCTTCTATTATGAACTTATCCTCTTTTACGAGTACTAGCCGTTCATTGCTGTTATAATTGTTAATTTCACTGTTCATATCATGACTTGTTTATGTAATTAATTTGATTATTTTTCGTTGATTTTAGCATAAACAAGTTGAGGGCAACAGTCAGAAAAACAAAAATGGAGCAAGAATTAATTGAATTTCTTCTTTTTTTTCTTGTTGTTATTATTGTTTGATAAAAACGTGTAAATCATTGCTTTCAATATTAATGGCCGCAAGGATGAAAATGAAAGCATTAAGAAGACGAAACTCTCTAATACTTATTTTTAAAAGTGTAAATGTTTTTATAGGAATGTATACAATATAACATTGCCATAACACTGAACAAAGCCAGTAATGCAAAACTGTTTCAAAGATTTATACTTTTTTGGCTTTTTTTGTATATTAAAAGAAATCTTCTCATTTCCCTTTAAAAACTAAGCTATAAACTATAGGGAAGGTATGTTAAATATATCGTAAAGTGCGTAACATTATAAAGTGCAGAGGCAAACAAAATATTTTGGTATTTACAAAGACAATTCAATTCATATTGTTCTGCGGAAAATAATTACTCAATTCCAAATAATATACGAATTTAAAGTCCAGCCTCAGTGTTGCAACAAGGAAAAACAAATGTAACATTGAGAAATAGTCATCAAAGACCTAGCAAAATATATATATGTACAGTTGTGTAATTATAATTAGAAACGACTTTTCAGCTTAAGTAAAGTAACAAATTATTATTAAGTTTAAAATTAAAAAAAGATGACAGCATCAATACTATTTTAAGGAAAATTAACTTTAACACCAAAAACACGCAATATCAAACTGGCCATATAATTAGAAACTAAAAAATATATACAAAAAATCTTAATAAGGTTTAACAAAATGGACTTATCCTTTAATATTTTGTTGGATAACCCTTGTTTTCGACAACCTTTGCAGCGTTTTTGGTAAACTCTTAATTAAACGCTGGCATGTTTGCAGAGATATCTTTTTCCAGCTTTATTGCACCAACTGAAAGAATTCATCATTATTTCGTGGAATTTTTTCCTTTGAGTCTCTTTATACAATTGCCCATAATTGGGTTAAGATCAGGACTTTGAGGTGGCCAGTCAAGAACATCAATTGAACGGGCATATTCTCAAAACAATACTAAACCAATATTCCCTTAACTCGTGTAAAATGCACCCCAGGCCATAATAGACCCGCTACCGTGTTTCACTGTTTTAACATTGTACCTGATGTCTAAGGCTTTATTTGAAGGACGTCTAACAAACAATTTACAAGATTACAAGAAGTTAAACTTAGATTCGTCGCTCCACAGAACTCTATTCTAGTAACGTGGAACTTTTCTGACAATTTCGCTTGCGAACCGCAACCTTTTTTTTTGTGCAATGCACTTACGAAGTTCTGACTCATTTAAACGTCTTCTTATTGTTCGTGTGATTATTTATACGCTTACTTGCTGTCTAATTTTAGCCTTTATTTCACACGAAGATAAAAATTGATTTTTTTACTGTCTGTACAAATAAGTCTATGTTCTGCTGGCTTTCTTGTCCTAGGTTTCCTATCTGGGGTTGTATTTTTGTGCAAGTGAATTGCACCAAATATTATTTTTTTTAAGCAAGAGTAGCCGACATTTAACATTTTTCATTTTGGTAGTACTGCAAAAATAATTGTCTCATTTCCGGAGTACATGACTTGTCTTTGCCCATTTTCGAAACTAAACAGTATCAAAATTATTACAAGTTAATCTATTGTTTAACAAATTATACTCACATTGCCAATAATATTTAGAAAAGTTTAAAAGTTGAAGAAAAAAATGTGCGTTTCTAATTACGTGACCAGCAAAAAGAAAACAATTGTGAAAATAATATTTTTATATTTTTTTTTAATTTAACTTGGAACTCAACGTGTTGTGCATCAACAATAATGTTGATTGACAGAAGCTACACAGCGACCTTATTATATCAAACCTACGTTGCTAATTATATGTCCACCACTGTATATGTAAAGTGGGCAACATAAATGAGTACAGGTTAGAACTTTGTGCACTTGTCATTGCATTAAAATAATATTAATAATGAATATAAAAAAAATTTGTTTGTCATTTTATGTTTAATGTTTAACAAAATAATTTATTACATTAAAACTAAAAGTAAAAACTTCTATTGTAAAAATGAGAAACGAAACGATAAAAACACTCATGTGCTCAATTTCTGCACCATTTAAAATCATTAGGAACTGATAGTATATTTAATATTTAGTCCCAACCCCGTTTTTGTAAAACACTTTGGCATACTATTTACCGATTTTTGGAACTTAAACTTGACAACACTTAATCTCTAGACACGTGAAATTTTATTGTAAGCCGTATAGAATTATCGAATTTTTTGCAAATTCACCCATTTTGTGGCAGAAGCTCCATGCTGTACTTAAGTTTCGACGTCATCCTAATCTGTTTAAAATCATACCCCTCTAAATTAAGGACTATTTGCTGGAAAAATTGTGTTTTTGTTGTAAGAAGACTAGAATTTATTTCGTTCACGGTTTCAGAGTATACAGTTTGAATTTATAAAACTATGGGTCATGTAAATGTCAAGTTCTAGATTAATGCTACTTGGTTGATGTAAGAATCAAGCAAAGTTGAACATAGTGGTACTTTTCCTTTATAGTACTGGTACTTTTGTAATACATATATTTTAAATAAAAAACTTAAAAACATGAAACATAAACTTCTGACGATTTAACAGATCTATGCAGCTTATGCATGCATTGTGTATGTTGCTTTAAATGGTAATTTTTGTGAATAAATGTTGCAGCTTTTGAATTTGAAATAAATGTTTGTAAAGCCTTCAAAATTCGTTAATCATCACCCAACATTTTTCGAAATGAATCACATAAATAAAACGTCTGAAAAAGAATAACAACGTTTTTGTGTCAAAATATAAATTAAGAAAGTTTCAAGTTTTCTACTTTTGAAAAGAAAAAAACTAAGTGAAAAAAATGATTTAGATGCTGATAAGTGAAAAACAACAAGAGAAACATCAAAAATAAAAGAAATTGTCCTTTTTCACTCACTCACTCACTCACTCTCTGTCCCATTGTCCACACGCATTTAGGCTTTGGTGCTGAAGCCATTTGATTTTTAGGGTATGGTAGCCTGTAGGTTAACAGCAACAACAATAAATAGAAACTGAAAATAATAACAAAAGCAAAAACTTAAAAAGAATGTTCGCCCTAACATAAATAAAATAGGAAAAAACAATTCATGGTCGCGTCTGTCAAAATCAGCACAAAAACATTTTTTTTCCCCTCTATCGCAGCTTTTATTTCGATATGCTATTTTCTGTTGTGTTTGCATTTTGACAATGATTAATATTTTTTTTTTTTTTGATATTCTTGCTGTAGTTGTTTTTTCTGCTTTTAACATTGTTTTGCAAAGCGTAAAAAAAAAGAAAATTATTAATGTTTATTTCCGTTTCCTCTTTTGTAAAACAGCATAAACAAAACAAACAATATTTAAAATGTATGACGAATAAGAAACTTGCAAGCTTTTTCAAAGCGGCTTTATTATTTTTGTAAGCAGCAAGAGTAATAACAAGTAAGAGTGCAATATTCGGCTGTGCCGAATCCTAAATACCCTCTAAAATTACTGATCTATATAAAAGTCGGTTCGCTATCGATATTTATGTTTATTTGTTTTTCGGAAATGGTTCTTATATGGCAGCTATGACAAATCATGGGCCGATCTTCTTAAATTTTGGAACAGTAAATTTTATGCATATGAGATATCTCACGTCGTATTATCGTGATTTTCAGAAGAGGGCTTTATATGGGGGATACGGGTAAAAATAGCCCGAAATTAACATAATTTTGTTGGATAATTTTTGTATATATGTATGTAAATGATCTGTGCAAACTTTTCAGTCGATACCAATATTTATATGATAAATTCGAATATAAATGGCTTTGTTGGATGTGGTCCTTATACGGGAGCTATGACCAATTATGGGCCGAGCACCATAAAATTTAGTACAACAATTTATTTATTTAATGTTTATTTATCTCAAATTTTAGCCGTGCAAAATTATTTATATCAGTTTTATACGTATTTAAGTGAATTTTGGAAGTGGACTTTATATGGGGTCTATAGCCAAACATGGACCGAACTAAAAAAAAATTTCGTTTTACGATTTTTTTTTGGCATGAAACTTATTCCTGCTGAATTTTGTATTGATATTCCCATTTTATAAATATCAATTTTTTATGGAGGTTGTCTTACATTTTGATTTATAACTCTTGTTCTGCTATACCAATATTGCTGATTTTCAATACCAAACTGCTTAGGAGAACTATAAACGGTTTTTTGTAACCTTTGTTGATTTCGGTTGTGTCCTTTGGACGTGAAAGTGTTTTACAGAGACAGACAGACGGGCATTGCTTAATCGACTTAGAATTTCGTATGGACCAATAATATATATACTTTGTTGGGTCTCAGATGAATATTAAAAGAGTTTCACACGGAATGACAAACGTATTATACGCTCATTCACCACTTATGGTGGTGCAGGGTATAAAAACGATTTAATTTATGTTTTAAAATGCAAATTTACTTTGTTTGATGATTTGAAAAGATAAATTTAAAGGCTTTAAGGATAATATATCACTTTTTATCACTATGATAAGTAACCACAATAAAGGAATATACTTCCCTTCACAAAAAAATTGTTCTAAGAAAGTGTGAGCAAGGAACAGCCACATTATGTGCCAGCTGTCTTACAAAAACCTGCTGACAACCCCTGAATTTATCGTGCGTTTTGTCACAAGTCATTTAGAACAAATCAAGAAAATATTGTTAATACTGAAACATCTTTCCGCTTTCCGTTCTACTCACTTTTTATAGAAACTACACACAGAGCAAAAATATAATTGTACATGGTTACCACAACAATGTCAACATTGTTACAAGTTTTTCAACGATGTTATGGTAACTGTAATTATTTATGTAATTTTTCTTCACTACTTTCTGCTCTAATATAAAATACAGTTCACACTAATGTACATATATTAATTATTCATTTATTGAAAAGAAAACTTATTACAATAGTTTAACTGTTCGACTGTTTCTAATGTCGACCGTTGTCTCGTTTTCTAACCTCGCAAAAAGACCTGCCACACCCGTCTGTCTGTGTGCAAATTGTCACTCAAAATTACTCTACTCTAAAATCCCGTTGCCTAGCTGATCGCCTTAACCCATTAGGCACCGATCCTACATTTATATGATTGTTGTAACCATAATATGGTAAAGATACGATTACTGAGTTAGTTAAATGTAGTAACTATGTATATATTTGTTGCAATCATGTTTATAATGAATCCATTTATCATAATTTGTTGTTCTTTGTTTATGATAGAGAACAACATAATATGGTATAATCTTTCATTATAAAACTGATCACCATAAATGCTACATAATTGCTATAATCATATACATGATTGCTATAATCATGAGAATTGTAAGTTAACCATATCATGGTTGCAGAAAACATATAAATAATTACAGTGACCATAATATTTTAAATAACTGTTCAAAAATTTTGAAATAGTTATTGTAAACATGCACAATCATATTTTTTCTTTGCATGTACGCTAAATGCCGGGATTGCCAGTAAAACTGCATAAAACTGGTGTTTTAAAATGATGATCTATTTGTCTCAAAATTGATTTTGTTTTTAACGATTTTCTATCATATCTATAAATTATTATAAATTAACATTTTACGCGTTTTCTCTTTAAACTACTGTGAAAGCATGAGTTATTTTAACTAAATTTTAGCCAAGTTATCCAAGCATAATATTCCTTATTCACCCTAGTGCAATGACAAAACTAGTAGCCAGTTTAAAAGAAGCTACTCACACCTTCTTTTACAACTTGAAAAGAAATCAGTGTTTAACCGTAAACTACTTTTAATTCAACTTAACAATGAATAGCTGAGAAAATACCTTTAGTCTACAGCTATAACCATAATAGCTTTTAATAACCAACTAAAAGTTGAAACTCATCACGTAACATCTTCGTTTTACTATATATCTCAACTAAATTCAAACAAACTGCTTGAGAGGTAAAGAGTAGAAAGCAATGCTTGAAACACTAATGGAAGGAAGGTAACCTTAGATGAAAACATGAAACAGTGAAACTATTTCTAAAGCCTTTACCATCAAAAGTGCAGCTCTGAGAAATATTCATGTTAGAACTAACAAATTATATATTTTCTTAATCCTTATGAAATTCTAAGTTGATTCAGCTATTTTCGTATGTGCAAAACATTCTCAAGGCTAAAATGTACAACCAAATTCAAACAGATTTACACAAAAATTTTTATCATTATACTAAACAGTTTGGTATTAAAAATCTGTAAAATTTGTTTATTATAACCGGAGTTATGGATCAAAATGTGTTTGTATTTTGCACAATTTTTACTATTGTGTTTAAGTATGTTGCAGACAATACATTTAAATTTTACACCCGTTGTGATAGGAAACAAAATGACAAACACTGTTGAAATTAGTAAGAATTGGGTCGTGATTTCTCCAAAAACCATCATCTGAAAATCTGAAAATATGGCTCTATAGTACATGAATTCGTATAGAATAACAGTTTTAGTGCAACATTATACCAAAAATCTTACACAGATCTGTAATTTGTATCCAAAAATCACACTACTAGATTTTGTGCTGATCACACAAAAATGTGCGTATCCGAAAGAAGTACTTTAAACGTGAAACTGTTTTTAATATATTTATTCAGATGAAATTCAACCAAATTTTGTCTAAAATACATTTGATTTTGTGAAGTATTTTGCATGAATATTAATCAAACTGGCTAACGAACAAATATTCGGCAATTTATAACCTTACAACTATTGTTGACATACAATTTGCAGAAAACCAAAAAGCGATACTTTTTTTTGGAACTTCTTGTGGAAAGCTGCTATTGTTCGTGGAGTAAGAAAATTATTAATAACTATAAATTAAACTAATGTCATAAAACACACACGTTTGGAATGAAAAGTAACTGGCAAATGACAGAAACAGGAATTAAACAAGAATGTTTGTTTGCTATATACTTAAATGAGATATGCACATGACTAAATGGAGGTTAAACAGTGGATAGTATAAGTATTCGACTACTTATGTATGCATTGTCGGTCTAGCCCAAACATTTCCAAAAAAGTTTATTTGAGAAATGTGCATGACTAGTGGCATGACTTCTGTCATGCCTTCATATAAACACTTTAATAAGATTTATGGCGGTTAAATTGAATTATGGATGGGGTCTTATATGGGTGCTTCGGCTAATCACGAACCGACCGTTATAAAATCAGACGTCATGATTTCTGTATATATTAAACTTATTTGTGACTTTCTGAAGTGGCCTTTATATGGGAGCTATGACTAATTACGGACCAATCTACATAAAATTGAAACATATTTGTGTTGAATATTATTTGATCACTTTCACTTTTTGAAGTGATTTTTAGA
Source organism: Bellardia pandia (assembly GCA_916048285.2). Lineage (NCBI taxonomy): Eukaryota > Metazoa > Arthropoda > Insecta > Diptera > Calliphoridae > Bellardia > Bellardia pandia. The sequence continues at coordinate 89,770,170 of OU696531.1, read as the reverse complement.
AGTGGACCTTATATGGGAGCTATGTTCAATTATTGACCGATCTGCACAAAATTTGAAAATTTAGTTAGATACTTGCAAAAATTATACACTTTTAATCGATAAACCGCTATTTCGTAAAAACATTTGTATCGAGGCTAGGTCAAAAAAATGCACCAAGCGCAAGATTGAAAAATTATCATGTATCAAATTTTATTGAAACATCTTCAAAATTGCAAACTGTACTTTGTGCATAAGTTTAATATACACAGCCAGCCAGCCAGAAGGACGTACAAACGGACGGATATCATTTAATCGACTCAGGAAGTTATTTTAAGTCGATCGGTACACTTTAAAAAGGATGTTTTAATAATTATTTTGGGCGTTCAACATCTGCTCTCCAATATGCTGATGTAGGGTATAAATATAGTAAGTTTAGAAGATTATTGTCGCATATGAACTACTGAAGTGAACCTAAGTGCTATGGACTTTTAGAACTTTAAGGTAATTGTCAGATTAGTAGCAGATTGAAAATATGTGCTAATAGTTTTGATAAAAACAATGGCATATTTCAAATATACTCGTATATGATTGAAAAACAATGCTGGCAAAGTTAGTATAAACTTAACATGCAACATTCTTTTTGTAAATAGAAAAGTATGGTTAATAGCTAAATGGAAATTCTTCTTGACGGTTTGCTACCGACCGATACAACATTATGGATCACAGGTATGGGGGAACAATTCTTTTGAAAAGATTGTCAAATTACAACGGTACTTTATTTATACTGTATGTGCATTTTCAGTCTTCACCATTAATATGTTATAAAAGCGCACACAAACTATCAAATATAATTATTTCAAGACAAGACTGGAACTAAAACAAAAAAAATTTAGCAACTAAATATTAATATTATATAAATATTATTGAGACCACAAATACTACAAGTAAACAATAAAATAAAATCAATTTGTATTCAACAAAGAATCTACAAGTACTTGGACTTCCATAAATGACAAAGTTATTCCCAATTTACATGGAGCAATTCTTGAAGCTTAGCTAATTCGCTTTTAAACATCGCGGTGAGGGTATATAAGAGGAGTACACACTTGATTGTGCTAGAATTCGTGTTACTCTCTTATTTGTATTACATATGTATGTGTATACACATGTGTGTATACTCTCAAATAAAAATACGAAAGTATACAAATATATGTAATATGAATTAGACAATAACACATACATATGTGAGTGATTTAAGCAATTATATTGTGCTGTATGAACACAGAAAAAATTTCAAGATAAAAATTTTATCAATTTTTTTTAATAAAAATTGTTTCTTGTAAATTGAGACATATATATTGTGACAAATTATATAGCCATGATAACTTGTAAAGAAAGTAAATTTCAAGGCTTAATAGTTTTCTTGATATATGGGGTATATATTTAACAAATTTCATATACATAGTCTGAATATTTAATATTGGAAAATACTAGCTATATTAAACGATACATAAATAAGTCAAATATTTCGTGGCGAAAATATTTTTTAGACAAGTCTTAAGGTACGGTCACACTTGGCAAATATTTGCCGAAAAAGACGTAACCACCAAAAAAAAATGTATATGAACCAGAGCTCAGATTTACTCGATTTTACTCGCGAGTGAAAAACACTCGCGAAGAAGAGTACTCGAAGAGTACGAGTGTTACAAAAAGTTTACTCTCCACTCGTTTGTTTTAGGTGGGAGTACTCGCGAGTACTCCTTTTTAAAAATTAAGAGTGGGAGTAAAAATCTTCGAAATAGAGTGAGAGTTTACTCTTAAGAGTGAAATCGAGTGGAAAAATAGAAACTGTTTGTCTTTGCTGACTTGTGTGTGCGTGTGGTTTTTGTTACTTTTTCAGTCTTTCTCATACAGTGCGCGTGTGCGGAGCAATTAGTTTACTTATATTTTCTATATTATAAATTATAATTATAATTTATAATGAACAATAAAAACATAAATAATGAAACACGAAAATATTTTCGTTATGATAGTGAAGAAAAAAAAACAATTTGTGAAATTAACAATTGTGGAAAAAAATTAAGTGGAAAATTTTTAATCTCAAATTTAAAACGACACATAACATGCTTTCATAAAACTGTTGCTGGCATTTTAAAATTTGTCAATTTAGAAGAAGAAGAAAATACCACTGCAACACCATCAACTTCTGCAGATAGTATTATTAAAAATCCATATAAAAAAATTAAAATTAGTATGGATGAAAAAACATTAATCCGTGGTTGTGTAGAATTGATATCAATCAATAATGTCCCATTTAAATTGTTTGATTCAAGGGGATTTAAAACAATTGTTGATCCAATGTGCAATGCACTTGGAATTCATATTAATTCGTCTAACATTGTTGAAAAAATTAATAAAGCTGCTAATGATGTAAGGAACTTAATTGCACAAGATGTCAAACTGAAAATGTTATCTATAAAAGTAGACAGCGCAACAAGATTTGGAAAGAGCGTTTTGGGAATTAACGCACAATATTGCGAGAATGGTATATCAATTGGAATTTTTGTTAGAAATGTTAAATTAAAATTTATTATATACTTAACAGGAAAAATTATCATACGAACACTAGGTATGATAGAAGTACTCAAGAAACATTCTGCTGAGAATTTGAAGGAAGAAATATTAACAACTCTTCGAAAATACTCCATTCCAATTGACCACATATACTCCTGCACAGTGGATAATGGAGCAAATATGATAAAGGCTTCCAAACTGTTGGAGGAAGAGCAGGAAATTTCTTTTGAAAACAGTTTTGAAAACCAATTTTCATCAGAAGAAATTGAATTACCAGAAAATGAATTCAATAGCTCTGCTTCTGAAGTAGATCGTGAGGAGAATGACAATTTTACTGACGATGTAAGAATTTTTGATCTTACTGAGAGTGCCTGCAGCAAAATATTTTCTACAGTAAGATGCGCGGCCCATACCACACAACTTGTTGTCCATGACGTGTTGAAAAGAAATGAATATTTTATGCAACATATAAAAAATATTCGTGATGTGGTAAAGAAAAGTAAATCCCAGGGGTACAAGTCAGCCTTCGTTTATAGCAACGCAACTAAACCTCCACTTGACGTACCAACTAGGTGGAATTCGACTTATGTCATGTTAGCCAGCCTAAAGAAAAATAAAGAGTTTTACATAAACCTTGCTGAGTCCCATGCAGAAATGAATATTGAAGAAGATGGATGGCAATTCATTGACCAATTTATTGAAGGATTTCATCCGCTCTTTATTTTAACAAAAAAATTGCAAGAGGAACAACTAATAATAGGTAAGAGTACAAGCCCTTGAAATTTATTATACCCTTACCTTTAGGTAGGGGGCATACTAAGTTTGTCGAAAAAAATTGTGTCATGTAGAAGGAGTCAGTTTTATAGTTTTTTGGGGTCGGTAAGACGAATAGTGCTAGTTCTAAGGTGTTTTGACATTCTCAATTTGTTATTACCCCAGTAAGTTGACGGACCATGGGTCAAGGTAAGGGTATATATTAGTCGGCTTATACCGACTGAACTTTTTTACTTGTTTTTCGCTTAATAAACAAACTTTCTAGGTGATTTTTTTAAAAGTTGGTTGGAAGCGAAAATGAATTTGAGTAAATTGAAGAATAACCAATACTCGAATGATATTATTCATTATATGGATAACCGTACACAGAAGTTACTTGACAATGATGCATTTCGTTCTGCAGTGTACGTTGATCCAAGGTTTAACTTTATTGGATCAGCTTACTTTACGGCTGAACAGCGCAAGAGCGCAGAGATACACATTGTTAAGTTGTGGAATATCATTAAAACCATTGGCCAATCCCCCCCCCCGTAGTAGAAAATTCTCCATCACCTCGTCGACCGACATCAGAATTAGACATGTTTATTCAGTCAGATGCCGAATGTGCAACCAAACCATCTGCTGAACTAATTACTTCAATTAATATAAAGCAAAAGTTAAGAAGGTAAATATTTTTAAAAATTTTAACGTTTTTATGTTAGTGGAAAAAATATTTTTTTCTAGATTAATTTTATCGAGGCGGGAGTCTTGCAGTACAGACATTATGCAATGGTGGTTATGCAAAACAGTTGACGAGCCACAATTATATGAACTGCTTCAAGTTATACTCGGAGTCCCGGCTACACAAGTCTCCGTAGAACGAGCATTTAGCGCATTAGCATTAATAGTGACATCAAGACGAACCAGCCTTAAAAAAGAAACACTCGACAATATTTTGATTCTAAAATTAAATAATGAATTACTTAAAAATATAAAATATTAAAAAATCACTGCATTTTACACATATACTCTGTTCATTTCCATCCTTATTTTATTACTCGTGTAATAAATAAATTTAATAAACAATAATAAATAATAAACCATTTTTGTAACACTCGTAATCTTCGAGAAATCTTCTTCGCGAGCATTTTTGTACACAAAAACCACCGGTCCCTAACAATACATTCTGCTGCTTTTCTCTTCTCGACCTCCCAGTCCTCCCTCGTCAGTCACCTTTCCCCACCATAGTCTATACTTGCTACTACACACACACGCACGCACACACAAATTGGCAAAAACGAACAGTTTCTATTTTCCACTGTATGAGAAAGATTGAAAGAGTACTCGGCAAGAGTATAATCTGCTCGATTTCGAGTGTATTTTACTCGCACTCGAAATCGAGCGAAGCATATGCGCTCTTATTCGAGTGGCATAGAAAAATAGAGTATACTCGATTTTTTTTTCACTCGCAGGAGTACTCGCGCTCGAATTCGAGCGAGTTTCACTCTCTACTCGAATTCGAGCGAAGATTTCGGAGCTCTGATATGAACTCGTTTATTTGTTTAAACAAATTTTGGTTTATTTAGGACAGAACACAACAAATATTTAGTTTTAATTTATTTGATGCTGTTTGATCTTGCAAAACTCTTGTAAGAGTAAACAACGTCAAACAAAATTTTGGTTACGTTTTTTTTTTGAGTAAATATTTGCCAAATGTGACCATACCTTTAATGACTATATAAAGAAATGCTTTCTTACTTCGGCCAACGAATTTCATCCCCCACAATAACGTCTTCTGCCAACGTAGAGTGGGATAACGTCTTCTGGGAGTACCCGCAAGTGAAAAACAAAAGTAAAACTATTTTGAATTACCATTTTTTATTCAAGTTGAATATAAATATAACGAGAGGGTTTGACCATACCCTAGAGGTTAAAATAATAAGTCCTTCAAAAACTACTTACTCGAAGTTGTACAGCACAACAACGAGTACATTAAAAACGAAAAAAAAACTATAGTTTGATTTTGCTGCAACGTTGAAAGGAAAATGTTCATACATAAATAGTGGAGAAGGGGTGGAAATCATCAATATCTGGAGAGGCCAACATTTTTCTGGAATATAAAAATTGGCTGTTGAAAGTGCAACTTTCGCTCCATGTATTTATGCACTTTTTTGTTCTGATTATAGTTTTGCTATATACCACAAATAAGTTAGTTTGCTACTCCCTGCCTTATTTACATTAAAATTGATATAAATAAATAATATGTATGTCCTGCTTTTTGTTGTTACTTAACTTCAGCTTCTTGTAAATGTGGTAAAATGTAAAACTAAGCTAAATTTCTTAAACTAAACTTCATTTTATTATTTCTTTGGACATTTTCCCTGTTAAAGAGTTGTAACAATCAACTAATACTGCTACTTTAGTACAAGTACAAACCCTATAATTCAGCCCCATCAGCCAGACAGGCAATTTTGGTAAGCACAACACATCCGTTACATTGCATAATAAATGGCTATTTACACGATGCATAAAAAATCCACATACATACACACAACAACTATCTAAAACATTTACTTGGTTTTTTGGAGGCAGTTGAGTGGGAGTGGAAACCCCTTTGAGCGTGTAACACCCCTTAATTCTAAATCTTATGTACTCGTACTTATGACTACAACAGAAACTTTTATACTTAAGAAAATAGATCAGGTTGCTGGCGCAACTTACAGGGCGTTTACTAGTTTTTGGTAATATTTTATTTTCTTAGCTGTTGTTTCAATTGTCTGTTTAGAAAAAGTGAAAAATATCTATTACGTTGTATTTTTCGGGAGTATCTTGCTGCTGAATTGTAAAGTGCTGTAGTTAGATATAAATAACAGGGATTATGTATTATAAATACATAAATAATAAAGTTAATTTGTTGTATGATTTAAAAGCAGGTTAGTAGAAAATATTTAAAAATATACACTGTCACACCAAATAAAGTGCGGTTTTGTAACCTTCTTCATTGCTTTGTGATATTTTTCTTCTAAAGGGTGTCCCAACTAGAACGCAATTTTTTTTTTTTTTGCCAGCAAAGCCGCGGCAGACATCTGCACGATGTCTTGTTCCATACATAACCTCATTCTGTCTACTTTACGATATAATAAAGTTTTACGATTTTCTTTTTAAATATCTGTGTTTTATTTAAAAATTAAAAATTGCGTTCTAGTTGGGACACCCTTTATAAAAGTTTTTTTTGAAAACTTTATTGTTTTTGTTTCTGTAGTTTGGACCTGAGAATGTTTTACAGAAATAAAAAGATGGCAGCAGAAATTTGATCAATAAATATGTTAAAATCGAATAAGTGAGAAACAAGTTAGCATATTATATTCGGCTTTTTCGAAACATAAATACCTTTCATCAGTAAACATTTCTTATTACCGCCACGAAAATACATATATTCAGGATTCATATACATCGCTAAACACACTGCTTCATCTATAAGGATCCAGAATACTATAGATCAGCTTTAAAGCATCATAAACGAATAGTCTAAAAATCGTGTGAATAATGTAAATATTTTTAGCCCTCCTATTTAATGGTTTGAATCTTATTATAATAGATTGCATTACAAACTAATTTCTTGAGCTTTTTGTTTTGTACGTAAAATCTCAACCACCATTTCCTAACTGGATATTTTACTATTTTGTAAAGGAATTTAAGTTTTTAGTGAGTAAGTAGTACACAGTTAAACGTGGTAATAGTTTGAGTAATTTTTTAGCTCAAGGCCATTCAAATTTTTAATCTCATAAATTTTAAGAAGTATTATATAGTATATATTGCATTATTTTACAAACTTCTATGCTCTTAAGTTGCTAAATTACGTTTAAGTTTGTGTGTGTTTATTGCACTTTGTCAAGTTTAATATACACAGACATACGGGTATTACGTATATCAAGAAATGTATTTATGAAATAGTTTTAGTTGTTTTTTTTTATTTTTAAATATTTTAATAACGGACCATAAACCAGTAACATTACATACATTATATTAACAGTGGGAATAATTTAATCATAAAATGTAATATACTTAAAAATGCATAACATAATAGATGGCATTTATCACATTTGCAACACATTTATTTTTGCTATTGAACGACAAGTCCTGCTGAAAATGCTAAGTATCGGCCTACGATTTCTCATTGCCTCCATATAAATGTCTTCCCGCAATATGTATCTATGGTACATAAATGCTTTTAGAAAAGCAGTATCAATACAAAATTCAGCAAATATTAGTTTCACGTACATAAATATAAATCACAAATCGGTGTTTTGTTTGAATCGGTCCATATTTGACCATAGCCCCTAAATAAACTCCATTTCCGAAAATAATTTAAATGCTCATAAATCTCTTATAAAAATCACTATCTGGGTGAAACTCAAGAGAAGTAATTCACATATATACATAAATCAGCGTACCGAGCTTATGACGATGCGTCCATATTTAACCATAGCCCCTATATGAAGTCCACTTCCGAAAATCTTTTAAATGCATATAAATGTCCTCCAAACATCAAAAGCAAGCTAAAATTTGACAGAAATAATCGACATATATATACTATAAATCATAGTAACCAACTTTATAACTTCCGAAAACCACATTATCGAACTGAAATTTTTTTACAGATCAGTTATGTATATGAAAGTAAACATTTTAATATTGGATTTTTTGAAGGTCTGTCCATTATTGGTCACAGCTCCCATATAAGATCCATTTTCAAGAATAACTGGAATAAAATAAAATCTCTAAAATCTACGTTACAGAGATGAAAATATTGTTATTAAGATATGAAATTTACCATACGACCCAAATACAGTAGAATATTTTATAACGATCGTCATAATAAATAATAATGTAATAAACTCATGGAAGACTTTTTGAAAAACTACGCAAAAATGTGTTTTAGAGTTTTTTGAAGAAACAAAAATTTTTTTAAACCGAAATAAAAATTTTATTTACAATTTTTTTATTTTAAAAGTTAAAAATTTAGTTATACTCTACACCGCCTGATGTTTGTAACGCTCAGAAATATTGGTCCAACAACCACCTTAGAGTATACCTATCGACTCAGAATCACTCCCTGAGTGGATTTAACGATGTCCGTCGGACCGTCCGTCTGGCTGGCTGTCCATGTAAAGCTTGTGCGCAGAGTACTGGTCGCAATTTTGAAGATATTTCGATAAAGTTTGGCACGTGATATTTTTTCGGACTAAGGACGGATGGGATTGAAACTGGTGGAAATCGGTCCATTATTTCTCCTGGCCCCCATACAAATGTCCTTCCGAAATTGGGTTTTACCGATCATAAATGTTTGAATTATACAAGTATCCAAACAAATTTCATTACAAATGAGTGGTAAATGAAGCTAAATCACATCTATTAATTTTGGTAAGATCGGTCCATAATTAGTCGTAGCCTCCATATAAGGCCCACATCCGAAAATCACAGTTCTTTTAAAACTGTTGGTATCCAAATAAAATTTGACACACATAAGTTTCATATATACAGAAATGATGACACCTAATTTTATAATGGTCGGTCTATAATTAGTCAAAACTCCCATATAAGACCCTCTACGTAATTCACTTTAACCTCCATAAATCTTTTAAAAGTATTTAAATCGAGATAAAGTTTAACACATATAATATTTATATTCACAGAAATCTTTGGAACTAAATTTTTTGGTCCATAATAAGTAATATCTCTCATATAGCGCCCATTTCTGAAAAACTGTTTTATACATATATTGGTGTAGGGTATTATGTGGTCGGGCTTGATCGACTATACACTCTTACTTGTTTTCATATGCGAATATTTCGCAAACTAAAAGAGTTTTAGATTTGAAACAAATGAAGAATTGGGATGGTTTTTAATTTCTCACTTACCCGAAGTTCCCCAATTGGCAGATCTCTGAAAAAAAAACTTAAACTCAACAACTTTTCTTATCTATGCATGGAAGAATTTACAGATTTATATTCATTTTTTCCAAATTCTCCCACTGTGTTTCAATTTTAATGCACGAGATTTTGTTATGAGGTTCAAAGTGGTGATTTTGAAATGGAAGACAAAGATCACCCAGGCCAGGAGGCATTACTTAATCAAGATTCTTAAAAATTCAACATGCGTGTATGCTTACGTTTGTTTTCATCGACTGGATGCTGATCCACAGGATTTTCATATCGCTTTTTAATTCCATCGGGGCATTGCAATATGCAACCAAGTGGTGTGTCACTATCAGCAATCATTAGAAACTTATGATGCAGAATTTAACTACTATATCTAGCTTCGATGCCCTTTTCGATTACACTTCGAAGATATTTGAGAGTTGTCCTAGCAGTGAAATTGTTGTTGCTGATGATTTCAATGTTCCCAACTTCTCTTGGCTTAACATTCAAGCCATTCAACTACAGAAGGCCAATATGTTGATCTATTCGCGGAACGCAAACACCTTGCACAACTACTGAATAAAGCGCCGCACATTCCATGCCCTGATGCCCACCAACACAACCACTTTCAAAAAAAAAATTGCAAATAATTCATGCAGCAATTTTAAAACATTTACGAGCAGCTGGATTAATTCTAAACGAGGGAAATTGTGTACAATATAAATGAAAGCTAATAGACCAGGAGAAACGATTTTGCAAGTTCGAAATGCTGCTAAAACGCCATAAAAGGAAATTCATTTTTTTTTTCACCGAATCATTACCTGAGATCATTGAGATAATCCAAAGCATAAGAGGTCAAATGGAAAGCCCAACTAAGCAGCAGAATCGACACCAAAGCCACATATCCATGGCGCTAAGGTAATGTTTTTTATTTGGTGGGACCAAAAAGATCCTATCCATCTATAATGCACTACTGAACGACCTGTATTGAATTCAACTGATTCGTTTGAAGCGAGCATTTGCTGAAAAACGCCAAGCGTAAAATTCCATCATGACAAATGTTACAAAACTATTTTGAAAGAAGTGGTGGTGAAGTTTTGTTTCACCTGGCTTATATAATAGGCCTTGTTCGACTACTATTTGTGTTGATCTTTGTAGAACGCTCGGTCTGGAATACTCTTCACTTTAGAACAGGATATTCGAAATTTGTGTGATTCGTTTATGGCCTCAACGAAGAGCAGTTCTTTTGGTGGGAAATCCATATGCCAGCAGAAAGATAGGAGAAGGTCATAGCTAACAATGGCTAATACTATGTTTCCACGACGACTTGAATCACCTGCTTCGCCTTCTGAATCATGTTTATGAATCATGCTGTTTACATGACTAATAAACTTGATTCGATTTGACAGTTGTCTTTAATAAACAAACAGAATAAAAAAAAACAGAATTTACAATTTGTGGAAAATAATTTTTTTTAATGGACAAAAAAAAGTGAGTGGAAATTAGTTAGCTTATTTGAAAAAAAAACATACATTCGTACGTATTTACTTTCTTTACTTCCAGCAACAAGAAAATAATTTGCTTTGTTTACAATAATATTAAATTTTTACAGCTAGTGCAGATAAACTTGCGATAAAAATTAGAGAAGAGTGCAATTTTTCGTGCTTCGCAAGTAGATTCAATATGAATCTACATGATTCGCTCTTAAAATTTTGTATGGTGAAGCAAGTTGTTTCGCACATGATTGGGGTGTGAAGCATGAATAGAGAGCGAAGCATGTACCGTGGAAACATAGTATAATACTTTAAATAAATTTATATTGTACAAATGCTTCAAAATAAAAGCTAAAAATTTAGCTATTCGCCCCTATTCTGAGTTTCGATTACGTCTCCGCATTCAGTTACGCTATGATCGAAAATTGGTATTCCAAACAAAAACTGAATCGAAAGAACAAGAAGAAGACAACAATGTTTACAAAACCAATTTGTTAATATAAAATGTGGAATAGAAACAAAGAAATGAGCAAGTTTGTTACTATTTTAATAAACAAAAGTCACAACAAACAATAAAAATACGAAAATAAAAAAATTTCTGCGATTAATAAGGAGAAATAATAAAAACAAAATAATACAAAAGACTTGTGAATTAATAATAATAAAAAGGTAATAATTTTTGTTTGTAAAATATTTAAGTGCTAAGAATCCTGTCAAGCCGGAGGTGCTATTTTTAATTTTTGTATTTGAAGGAGAAATGGAATCAATAACAGTGGCTTTATTGGTGGAAGCGGAGAACAACGTGACTCAGAACCATAGCTCAGATTTACTCGATTTTACTCGCGAGTGAAAAACACTCGCGAAGAAGAGTACTCGAAGAGTACGAGTGTTACAAAAAGTTTACTCTCCACTCGTTTGTTTTAGGTGGGAGTACTCGCGAGTACTCCTTTTTAAAAATTAAGAGTGGGAGTAAAAATCTTCGAAATAGAGTGAGAGTTTACTCTTAAGAGTGATATCGAGTGGAAAAATAGAAACTGTTTGTATTATATTTTTAAAAGTTTACTTATATTTTCTATATTATAATGAACAATAAAGACATAAATAATGAAACACGAAAATATTTTCGTTATGACAGTGAAGAAAAAAAAACAATTTGTGAAATTAACAATTGTGGAAAAAAATTAAGTGGAAAATTTTTAATCTCAAATTTAAAACGACACATAACATGCTTTCATAAAACTGTTGCTGGCATTTTAAAATTTGTAATATAAAATATTAAAAAATCACTGCATTTTACACATATACTCTGTTCATTTCCATCCTTATTTTATTACTCGTGTAATAAATAAATTTAATAAACAATAATAAATAATAAACCATTTTTGTAACACTCGTAATCTTCGAGAAATCTTCTTCGCGAGCATTTTTGTACACAAAAACCACCGGTCCCTAACAATACATTCTGCTGCTTTTCTCTTCTCGACCTCCCAGTCCTCCCTCGTCAGTCACCTTTCCCCACCATAGTCTATACTTGCTACTACAGACACACACACACACAAATTGGCAAAAACGAACAGTTTCTATTTTCCACTGTATGAGAAAGACTGAAAGAGTACTCGGCAAGAGTATAATCTGCTCGATTTCGAGTGTATTTTACTCGCACTCGAAATCGAGCGAAGCATATGCGCTCTTATTCGAGTGGCATAGAAAAATAGAGTATACTCGATTTTTTTTTCACTCGCAGGAGTACTCGCGCTCGAATTCGAGCGAGTTTCACTCTCTACTCGAATTCGAGCGAAGATTTCGGAGCTCTGCTCAGAACACAGAGGTAAGGCTTGAAAAGCTTGAAAAGAAAATACCTGAACTTCCTCCTTGGATTGTTTATGGTAGCCGCAAGCATTTTGAAGAGCAATTTTGAAGAAAATTTCAATCATGTAAATCTATCTGTAGAATCGTAAAATAACCACCGTGCAATGAGAAAATATATTATGAAACATAAACGTATGTAAATATAACTTAGTACATTTAAACAAATGATAGTGAGTGTGTGTTTGTGAGCATAAGTCTGACTATGTGTGAGTTAAAATGCTAGTGAGTGTAGAATTGTGTGTATAAATTATATATATAAATGTATTTTATAATGTTTACTCTACTAACATTTTCTAATATTTATGAGTTTCTTTTATAAAGTACAACGGAAACGCATTTTTCTGTATATACCTTAATGCATATGTATATGTGGAGAAATGTGTGTGTGTGTGTATGATAAAGTTTTTAAGCATATACAGACATATTCATACACATACATACCTACTTAATATAAACATTAAAACCTTTTCACAAGAAATATCTGTGGATTTAGTGCACAAGTGTTTGTGAGTAACTACATGTATAATACTTCATAGATATATTTGTGTTTAGGTATGAATGTGCAACTAATGTTAAGGTGTACGAGTATGTTGCATTCATCTATCATAACCTTTTTGCAAATATTTATATACTCTTTATGCTGCTACTAAAAATATATATTTATAATTTTATACACATATTTTTTTGTTTCCTGTTTTACAAATATTTTAATTTTTCTTTTCCTGTATGTTAAATTTTTCATAAATATATGCATATGTATGTAGATAGATTTTCTAGTCAACACCCTACAATATTTAATGGTTGAGTTAAAAGGATTAATGGTAGAACTAGAAAATTACATATACAACATGTTGGTAAAGAAAATATTTGTTTGTACTTTATAAGTGGACTTTCTTTCATTGCATTAAACATGACTGAAACTGTAGTTACAAGTAATGGCTTAAATAACTCATTGATAATTAGGTCTCACAGAAGCCATTATCAGTAAAAGGGGAATATGATCATCCAACAATTCCAACTTCAGTAAAAATAATTTAATGAAAATTAAATTTAATGAACCCAAAGCCTAACTAAAGAAATATCAAAAATTAAATATTAACAGTTCAACTAAAAATACTAATTATTACACAATTATTTCTAAGTAATCATTAAAAAGTATCTTATTGAGTCATTACAAATCATAACCAGTTTTAACTGGTCTTGTATGTGTTTTATAATGTTAGCAGAGTCTCGCCAAATCATTAACTTTTCTAGAAAACTTTTCTATTTATACTTTCTTTAGTTTCTGTACTGTTCCACACAGAGTCCACTTTTACCTGTCAGCTCTCAACATTCCTAATTTCTTTTACCTGGCACTGGTAAAAGTAAAAATTTGTTTATAGAAAAAATAGCAACATTAATAATTTAACATTTTCTCAATCTGTTTTCACTACTTATGAGTTTCTACCTCTTGTCTAACAAAACTATTTACAAAACTATTTTGTTGTTGTTATTAAAGTTTTGTACATTGCAAAGAGTTTTTTTTTCATATTTAGCAAAGGAACTAGATAGACCACTTGGAATTTTTGTTGAAACAAAATAAAGCAGCACAAAACTATAGCTATAACAGCATTGCCACTGTATTCCAAATGAAATGGAAAAATTTCAAATAAAAAGCTTTCAACAACAACATCGTTTTCATATTTTGCTGGTTGACACAGAAGCTTTGGCAATTGTTACAAAAAATCCGAATTTCTTTTGAATATTCATTATGAAAATGGTATATTTGTAAAAACTTCATCTTCTATAATTCGTGTTATTTAAATACTGGGTAATTCAAGTAGAGATACTTTTTTCAAATACCCTTTTTTGACAGATCACGTGTGGGCCATGTCATGCTGTCATGTTATTTTTTGTTTACTATTGTTTGGCATTTCATAATGAAAAGACTTACGCCTGAACAACGTGAGGAATATGTTTCGTGCTCTTCCCCCAACTTATAGTCAACAAAATGGGTCTACTGAGCGTACTATTCGCACACCATCATCATTGAGACCCAGCGTTCATTCTTGGATAATATTCGACCGCATAGACGACGTCCAGCACGCTGTGAAGAAAAAATAGCGGCCGTAGCTGAGAGTATACACGAAGACCGTGTAGAGGGGACTAGGCGGCGTTCGCAGCAACTCGGACTGACGTATGGAACGATCTGGCGCATTTTACGTAGAAATCTTATGGGCTCTTGAAAAGGTCCAAGAATATTCGACGTTTTCGAGGCAAACTTCGATCAGCGATGAGGTCCATTTCTGGCTCAATGGGTATGTAAACAAACAAAGTTGCCGCATTTGGGACGAAGAGAAACCTGAAGACATGTAAAAACTGCCAATTCATCCAGAAAAAAGAACGGGTTTGTGTGGTTTGTATGGGCCGGTGGAAGGACAGGTTCAATTTCTTTAAAAATGATGCTGGTGCGAACGTAACCGTCAATGGCGACCGTTATCGTGCCATGGTAACCGACTATATGATGCCTGAAATTGAAGCTCGTGATTTCAACGTTTCAGCAAGACGGCGCCACTTCGCACACATCGCATCAATCAATCGATTTATTGAGAGAACACTTCGGTGAGCACATAATTTCATGTTTTGGGCCGTTTTATTCGCTACCAAGAACGTGCGATATCACACCGTTAGACTTTTTACTGTGGAAATATGTAAAGTTTAAAGTTTATGCGGACACATCCGTTTCGTTTCAGACCTTGAGAGAAAACATCATGCGTGTCATTCGCCAATTACCAGTCGAAATACTCTAACGAGTCATCGAACAACGGCCAACATTTGATAGACATAATCTTCAAAAAATAAATGCCAAAATTCCCCATTAAATTTGAATTTTCTGTAATGGATCACGCGTTATTATCAGCCGCTATTCAAACTTTTTTGTATAATAAAATTGCCGAATTTGAGCTACTGAAAATCTAAGAGCAAATATTACGAAACTTTTGAATGATGAACGTGACACTGGAGATCTGGTGACGGCATTGGCTGATCTACACCAAAACTACCAATAGTTTGATTTTTCCATTATAGTTATATGATCTGAGTAAAACCATAGAACTAATCTATATAGCGCATTTAACATTTGTAGATTTTGGTAATTTTTAATTCAAACTTAAGTAATAGAAATATGTGTGGCAACGCTTTATCTTTACAAAACATTGCCCGTAAGAAGTTATTAGTATTTTGTTGTAATTTTGGAATTTTTGTAATCAAGAGAATTAGTTTTTTTTAGTGCTAAATAGTTTAAATAGTTTTAGTTTATATTCCTGTATAAAAGAATGTTAAACTTTAGGTAGATGTTTTATAATTGTTCTAGTGGCTGTTGTTGTTTTTGCTTTTGTAATATGTAAAATTAAAATTATAAATCAAAATAAACTTTAGACAGCCAGTTTGTGTATAATTTTTATCAGGAGGGCTGCATATTTGTTATGGCCTACAATATAAATAGAATTTTAAGATTACATATATTTAAAATGAAAAGGAATGTTTGAAAAAAAAAACGTTGAACATTTTTTGTAATTCAAAAAAATATGTTTATTTAGCATTTGTGGTTAGTCTTCTTGGAATTTGTGTTAAAAATAGTTTATATATTTATGTACATATTATAAAGGCATAGAACTAGACTAGACTCTTTGTTTATTGATTTTGTTATATATAATAATTTATGTGTTTATTAATGTTTCCTGAAAGCTACAAAATATTGTTTTTAATTGAATAAATATGTTTATTTGTATGGTATATAAAATACTGGTTGACACTACTTAGTTTATTTTCCAATTATCCCTGTTTCAGGGCAATATAAGAGAACTAAAATGACTTTTGTACTTCTGGCAACTAACAGATAATATACGAGTACTTCGATGTACTCATTTTCGTGGAAGAATATACATATAATGAAGTATAAAACATTATTATGATATACGAGGTCTGATCAAAAAATAACCGTTATTTTCAAATTTCGTAAGTTACGTATGTTCGATTTTCGCATTTTTTTTCTGTTATGTTGAAACACATGTCTGTAATATCAGCCATTTTGGATTGTCAGTTTGTGTTTGACAGATAAAGAGATTAGTCGTGTTTTGGTGTGCTCTTCGATTTTTTACTATTCGAAAAAACGGATCAAAGAAACTGTATTAAGTTTTGTGTAAAAATGAAATTAAATGCACAAGGACATTTAAAATGTTGACTGTGGCGATTGGCGAGTCTACTGTGAGCAGAACACAAGTTCAATTGTGGAAGATATCAATGACGATGCTCGTCCTGGTCGCCGAGCACTTCAACAACCGATGAAAACATTGAAGCAGTGAAGAAAATGATTTTGGACAATCGTCGAATCACTATCAGAGAGGTTACTAATGATGTTGGCATATCGTTCGGCTTCTGCCAGGCAATTTTTACGGATGTTTTGGGCATGAAACGTGCGGCAGTGAAGATTGAAAATTGCTAAATATTGAGCAAAAACAACGTCGCATGGACATCGCTCAGGTGCTGTTGAACATCGTCAACGACGATCCAGATTTCCTCAAAAAGGTCATAACAGGTGATGAATCATGGGTGTATAGCTATGACATTGAAACCAAAGCCCAATCATCCCAATGAAAACATCCAGAAGAGCCAAGACCGAAAAAGGCACGTCAAGTTCGGTCAAATGTGAAGGTTTTGCTCACTGTTTCCTTCGACTGCAATGGCGTGGTGCATCATGAATTCTTGCCGCAAGGTCGTACGGCCAATAAGGAATACTACCTTGAAGTTATGCGCCGTTTGCACGAAGCAATTCGTCAGAAACGCACAGCATAGTGGAAAAACCAATCATGGATTTTGCACCAGCTCACACATCGATGCTTGTGCGTGATTTTTTGGCCAAAAACAAAACCGTTATCATGCCTCAACCACCGTATTCATCGGACTTGGCCCCGCTGACTTTTTCCTTTTCCCAAAACTGAAGACACCGATGAAAGGAAAGCGGTTTGTAACGATTGAGGAGATATAAGAAAAATCGAAACAGAAGCTGTTGGCGATACCAAAAAGCGCGTTTCAGAAATGTTTCGACAATGGAAAAAACGCTGGCATAAGTGTATTATAACTGAAGGCGATTACTATGAAGGGGACTAGATAGTTATTAATGAATAAATAAATACTTTTTGAAAAAATTGAAATGATTAATTCAATCTTCCAGCTTACTGATTGAGCTCATAGTAAATGTGACTAATAAGCTGCTTACATGTATAAATTCCAAGTCAACGGCTGGAAAAAGACGCCTATTTTTACCTGTTTATCAGCAATACAGTTGGCTACTATATCAGTGTTCACTTACAATATGAATATGACTGTCGAATGTCATGTTTTTTTAATATAATTAACAAACTCGAACTGCAAATATTTTTGTCTTATCTACAGAAAACACCCAGAGTCTTTGGCAGGAATCGAACCCGCAACTATCTGACTGATAGTCTAACACACTATCGCCTAGTCTATCGGGGCACGTAATTTTATTTAAATGACAACGTCGTGTATACACCAATCAGAGTTATTATTGCAGCTTGGTATGCTGTTATATCTTGCTCAGTTAATCGCTATTTTTGTAGCGACCATTTGGAATCCTAAACGATATCCTTATCCCAAATTCCTGCATATAGACACCTCTGCCAACTCTATTCTCTTTTTAGGGCCAACCGTATACGGAGAGACCTGTCGTTTTAAACGGAGGTCTCTTCCCCAATTGCGCGTGGTTTGGGAATTTAAAATCCTTCGAATGTTCGATTTTAAAGAGTTAAGAGTTAACTCTTTGCAAGACATGATTTTGTATATACTATATATATGTACTTCCAATAATATGTATACTTCCAATAATAAATACTAGCATGACCATACGATCAAAGTTTCCACGGCAATTGTCAAAATACCTGAATGCCATTATAACGACCTGCATCCACTTAGCTAAATGTCCTTTAGAAATATTGGCGTAGTACATAATTTGGTCGAGTTAGTCTGTCATTATTTCTTTATTTGTTTACAATTAAATGTAAATTAAATCAAATAGATTTTTACTAATTATCAATTTTCAACATTGATTAACATTGTAAAGCCAAAACACCAATTTGAAGGACTTAGGACACAGTGCACTTAACAATCAAACTAGAATTTAAATAATAAATAAAAGCTTTAATACCTTTAACATCAATTAATTTTGCATATACATATGTAAATGGCAAAACTATTTTATTTATTTAAAACAATTCAAATAAGCTGCTGCTAAAATTAATGTATAAATTTGATATTTATGTTTATTGTAGCAGCAGTAATAAAATATCAAACGGAAAACAATTTAATTTTATTTGAGTCATACATATAAAAATAAAATTGTTATTATTATTATTATGAATGTTGTTATTTTATTACAAATTACAAATAATGAATAAATGTAATAAAAACACACATTGAGAGAGAGAGATAGAGAGACACACTGACAAAAAGACAGATAGACGGACGTACAGGTGGTAAAATAATATGGCATGTCATATGACACCAATAAATCGCTTCATTTGCTCTTTGATCTACAAATAAACAAAAAAAAATAGAACAGCAAAAAAAAACTGAAAATTGGAAATGAAAGTAAATGGGGCGATATAAAGAAATACAAACTAGGAAATGCCGTTAACAAACAACAAACTAATAACAATAACAATAAACAAAACTGGCCTAAATGAAGTATAAATTACAACAATATTGAACGAGGGCAATGTAGGAAAGCATAAAGAGTAGTAAAAAAAAACCTGCCTGGTGTTTTTTCCAATGTGCAAATGAGTTTGTTGAGGGTATTGAATTGTGCTCACAATTATTTGTGTAATTACTGAACCGGAAGTAATCTTGATGTGTGCTTACACACTCATATAAACACCAATATATGTGTGTTTGCACGGACATGCCTTTATGTTGGCAGCCAAGTACACCAAAGCCTGGCTTAACGGAGCAGATAGAATTGCAAAACAAATCAAGTTTTGTTTTTAATATTTTCAAGGGACTTTAATTAAAGCTGTCGGAATTAAATTTGTTTTCGATATGCAGCCACCTTTATTTTGGAAAAGGAAATGATTTTAGAAAAGATACACCGATTGACCTCGGTTTTAAAGAACATCTAGAAGACTTTTAAACTCGCGCATCAAATTTGGCTATATCGATTGAAATTTTAATTCATTTAAAATGGTTACTAATAATTTAATAAAATAAAATTTTCAACAGTATCCTTTCGTTTGACCTTCACTTTCTACTAAAAGTTCACAGCCGTATAACTAATACCAAATGTTTATGCATTGATACAAGTACAAATACTAAATTGAAATAATATACGAGTATATTTGCATTAAATAAACCCTAAAACTATGTACACTTAAATACACACAACATTACACACTTACAAACATTAGGCTGGCTCCTATTTTGCACTTTATTTAGTTTTTTCGTGTAACCAAGGTCTAAAATTGATCTCAGTCTTTGAACAATTTTAGATTTTGAAAAAATGAAAATCTCAAAATATGATAATAAGTGCCCCCCTAATATACATTTATTTCTATATATTCATGTAATTATAAATACAGGTGATTAATTTGGGTATTTTACTTTTAATTAAACTCATAATGAGTTGAGCACCAACAAACATGAACGAAAAAACGGCAGCTAGAGGACATCTGATACTTGTTTAGTTTAGTTTATTTTAATATCAGTTAAGTAGTAATTTGAGAGGATTTAAAACTAATTTAACATTTTGTTTATTTTTTCAAACAAGGTTGTTTAACAACAAATAAGTGTAAAAAATATACAAGCAAGTCAAATATGACAGGGTGCGATTTCAAAATAAGCCATTTAAATAGCATATAAAAGAAAATTGTTGGAATTTGTAAATAACTGAAAAAAGTAAATTTACGATAAAAACTAGGCCAGACAAACTAAATTGTTTAATGTTTAATAAGAAAAAGAAGGTCATTCGTTGAGTACATGCAATTGATTTATAATGAACTGTTAAGTAAAATTGGTTAAACAATAACAATAGCCAAATGAAGGACATTTGTATAATGCAACAATGTTAACATTTAAATTTAATAAATACTACCAAGAATTCTCCTTTTTGTTTCTTAAATCTGAATTATATTCCATTTTATACCCTACACCACCATAAGTGGTGAATGAGGGTATATATAAGTTTGTCATTACGTGTGTAACACTGCAAAATATTCATCTGAGACCCAACAAGGAAGTATATTCTTGATTCTTATGAAATTCTAAGTCCATTGACCTATGACCGTCTGTCTGTCTGTCTGTCCGTCTGTCTGTCTCTGTAAAACACTCTCACGTCCAAAGGACACAACCGAAATCAACAAAGTTTACAAAACAACTCTTATAGTTCTCCTAAGCAGTTTGTTATTGAAAATCAGCAAGATCGGTATAGTAGAACCAACGTTATAGACCAAAAGTGAGACAACCTCCATAAAAATATTATATTTTTAAACATGTTTCTTGCTATGATTTTAAATATATTGCAGATAATACAATGACATTTTGTATACGTTGTTTTTATAATAAAAGAAGAACTTGTGAGGAAAATAGTAAGAATAGGTCCATGATTTCTCATAGCCTCCATACAAAAATCTTCCCGAAATATTGCTTAATTATACATAAATGCCTATAAAACAAAAATATCAATACAAAATTCAGCAGGAATAAGTTGCATGCAAAAAGAAATCGTAAAACAAAAGTTTTTGTTAGTTCGGTCCATGCTTAACCATAGACCACTTCCAAAATTCACTTAAATACGTATAAAACTGGTATCATAATTTGTTGTACTAAATTTTATGGTGGTCGGCCCAGAATTGGTCATAGCTCTCATACAAGGAACACATCTGAAAAAGACATTTTTCCCTATATATATTGTATAAATATCGTTACCGACTCAAAACTTTGCACATATCATTTGCATATATACAAAAATTATCCCACAAAATTTTGTGAATTTCGATCCATTTTTAACTGTATGCCCCATATAAAGCCCTCTTCCGAAAATCACTTTAATACTCATAAATCTCTTATCAATAAGGGTGCAAATCCAAAATTTTACACGGATCATTTACATATATGACAAAATCAAACGGCTGGATTTTGAGAATATCGGTCTACATTTGACTATATCCCCCATGTAAGGCCCCCTTCCGAAATCCACGTTAATACTAATATATTATTATCTTGTTATTATTATGTTGAAATTCGACGTTAAATATCCTCATATGCAAAAAATCACTGTTCCAAAATTTAAGAAGATCGGCCCATTATTTGTCATAGCTGCCATATAAGAACGCTTTCCGAAAAACAAATAAACCTACAAAAATGTCTAATAAACATCGATATCGAACCAACTTTTATATACATCAATAATTTTAATACAGAGATCATACTAATATCGGTTATACGGCAATTATGCTGCATTATGTAGCTATCAGTCAATAATTAAGTCCACTTCCGAGCATAACAACCAACCATACTACTCTTGTAAATAACGCTATTGAGATGAAATTCAACAAAAAAAAGCCTAAAATACATAGAAACCACATTAGTGGATACTGGATTTAGAAGCTATCAGTCCACAACTGCTCCACTTCTACTATGCCACCCATAAAACTTTTGTAAATAATATTATTCAAATCAAATTCAAGCAAAAAAGCCTCACCTTATATCTTGTCCTTTTTTATACTTTGTTTCTTAACTTGTTGTGAATATGGAAAAATATGCTTTTAATTTTATAAATTGTTAAATTACACTCAAGATTATTATGATAATCAGACAAACTCCGTAAATTACAGTAAGAATCGGTAATTACATCAATTATAAATGGTGAAAATTAGATAAAATTTCAAAACATTTAAAATAAAATCACATTAGTGAATTACGACCAACACGTAATATTGTCTTTTACACAATATATAAAATGCTAATAAAATTTGCACTAAGACTGAATAGAAAATACAGAATAAGGATATTCTAGTCCTATATTCAATGTAGTGTTTCTATTTCTTATTATGTTTAGGTAGAGGGTATTTAAGATTCCGCACATTCGAATATTGCACTCTAACTTATTATAGAATAAATTTTTGTGAATTTTTTTTTAATAAGAAAAAAATCTACATTGTAACTTTTTCCAAAAAAAATTGTACCTTTCAATTGTAGTATTTACAATCAAACACAAAATTTTAAAATTTTCTTTCACAACCTAAGTTACAGATTTTTAATGTTTAAAAAAATAAACAAAACTGGCGGGGAAGTCGAAGTTTGAAATTTTCTTAAATATGAATTATATTCTTAAAATGTTTGGGGATTTTTTGTTTAAAACAAATAAAAATTTCTTTCTACATTATAACTTTTATCAAATAATTGTAGTATTCACAATAAAAAACAAAATTTTAACATTTTCTTTCACAACCTAAGTTACAGATTTTTAAGGTTTCAAAAAAAAAAAACAAAACTGGCGGGGAAGTCGAAGTGTGAAATTTTCTTAAATATTAATTATATTCTTAAAATGTTTGGAGATTTTTTATTTAAAACAAATACAAATTTCTTTCTACATTATAACTTTTATCAAATAATCGTATCATTAAATTGTATTATTCACAATCGAAAACAAAATGTTAATGTTTAAAAAAAACTAAATTGGCGGGGAAGTCTAAGTTTGAAATTTTTAATTAAATGGATATGAGGCAGCTATGTATTTGTATATTTTTTCATTTAATAATAATAATTTGTTTTTTTCAATAACTATTATTGAAATACATTTTATTATCGCGTGGTGAAAATAACGTCACAGTCGGTATTTTAAAACAAAAAAGGCAAGAATTATAATGCCATTGATTTAAGAATATTTGGATCTATATTAGATTTAAATTTTGTAATGATATCTTTATCCGCTAAAATTTTACATTAATGAAAATTTTATATTTTTCTTTATGGAAAATCACCATATTATAATATTTATATATATATATATATATATATAAGTAAAATACATTAAGGATGACCGAACAATTTTTAAAATTATTTAATTTCATCAAAACATCATTAAACTCATGAATATTTAAACACTCATGCAACCGGATTGTGTGTAACCAATGCAAAAACAAATTATTGTTTATTCTCTTCAGTTAAATCTACAACCTGTCTAATTTATCACTTAACAGTGATTTACTTAAACTAAATTTAAATCTTATTAACAGATTTTATTATACTAAACTTTTAAATTTTGTCACTTAGTAAAACTTCTCTTTAAGAAACATCATGATATTACATTTCCTTTCTTTTATGCTTTCTCTACAAATGTTCGATAATTTCTAATGAGTTTTTATGTTTAACGGAAAAACATTCATTTTTAATGTTTTCCTATTTTTACGAACTACAAAAAGCAGCAAAAACGTACAGCACATTTTAATTAAAAAACAGCTGTGATTACGACTATATATTTTTATGATTTAAAAAAAGAAGTCTTAAAATTACAAAAAAAAAATATAAAGCAAACCATTACAAGCAGCAACATCATATTTGTATCTATTTAAAATGTCATAAAAAGACATTATTATTAAGTGGCATATTAAGGACATTAAATGTTTATTAAAAGACTTTTCAAATAAAAATAAGTCCAAAAAAAAAAGAAAACAAAATGACAACAAAAAACTACTTAATACACATAAAAAAACAAAAAAAAACAAAAACTAAAGACTACAACAATTGCTTCCAAAAATATACAAATAAGAATGTTGGTTATTAAAATGTCATATTAAAATACAAAAAATACAATAGAAAACAGACATGTTACCAAAAAAAAAAAAAAAAAATAGAAAAAAGTACTTTTCCAACACAATGCAGCCACAATACTCGTAAAAGAGCTTCTGAGGATGGGTGGTTTAAATGAGTGAGAGAATAAATAAAAAAAAAACACTTAGTAAAATCATAGGAAACGTGAAAAGTGTAAATTTTTTGTACATTTGGTTTGAAATGTTTGTTGAATTTATTTGTTTCCTTTTAATAAATACACACTCACAGTAGTTAAGTGCCGACATATGCACGAACAGACAGACATTTAGACAATGAAGATGACATTGAATGTATATTTAACAAAAAAAAAGTGCGACGCATTTGAAATGAAGACAATGAATCTAAACAAAATGCAATAAATATTAAAATGTTTTTCATTTTTGTTTTACATTTTGTGTTAAAAGAAAATTATAGTGCGTTGCAACTTCACTAAGTTGAGCGCTTTATTACAAGGAGTTGTGACATTGAAAATGAGATTGGTTTTCGGTTTGGGGAAAATGTAGTTTCCGCTATAATGAATTTGAGCTGTTAAAATTATTAATTGGCTCCTAAATCAATGATATAGTCAACGGATTTTAATTTCAAATTACCAATGACATACTGATTGACTCCTAGGAGGATATCTCCAGATGAGTTTGTTTAAATCAAATATTTAGTTTTATTTTATTTTTGATGCTCTGTAATATTGCAAAACTCTTGTAAGAGTAAACAACGTCAAAGAAATTTGTGCTAAAACAAGTGGTTACGTTAATATTTGCCATGTGTGAGCATAACTTAAGCGTGATATACATTAATTATTGTACTGCTAGACTCTTCTTTTCGCTAAGCTTCGGCTTCTCTATACAGATTATACTCACAGCCCAGCTGCAAGAAAGTGTCTCACTGGTGTATATAATACATTAATCTTGGCCAAGACGAGACATTCGACAGTTGCACTCATATGGGTGCGTGAACATAGAGACGTAAAGGGTAACACCCTGCTATCTGATGGAGACATAGACCTTCTATGCGACATTGCGTTATCAACCTGTTAACAGCAAATTATAACATTAGCTAGGAACTTGTTCAGACAAAGTGGGATCGTAAGTCTACCTGTACAATTAAAGGATTAATATGGCCTAAATTAAATAAGGAACTAACGACGTATTTGTTAAAACTATAATGTTTCAAACTAAGTATTTTACTTCTGGACATTGTAAATTTGGCAACCATGCCAGAAGGCTAGGTCATAATATAAAAGATTATGAAACCGTTGCCCACCTTCTATACCAATGTCCAGCAGTGGATAATATGTTTCTAAGACAGCGCTCCTTTAATAGCCTCTCAGAACTATCAAATATAAAGTTAGAGCGTATCGACTACATAAAACCATTACGATGTAATAATTTGGTCGTTAAATTCACTCGGAACAAGCCACTTCATCTTTGTGTCTCTATAGACCCGGATTCTTATTTTCTTTCTTCTTTCATATCTATCTTTCATTTAAAGCCTCCTCATTATTATCATTAGGCAACCCAAAGGGACCAGCTGAATGCCGCTGCCTGCTGTACCTAATCTAATCTACTATTGCCGTACTTACTACAAGCAATTTTAAAATATTCTTTCCATAACTCTGAATAAATTTAGGAAGATAGAAAATATATGATTGAGATTTTAAGCCAAAACTTCAGCGCATTTTTTTGCAATACAATTGGGATTAACGTTAGCTAAATTGTAAAATTAACTCATTATATTCTTTAGTCTCTTAAAGATGATAGGTAAGGAAATATTTACAAGAATTAATTGTGAATTCTTTTAAAATGTTGGTGCAAAGAAATTACTGTTTCAGTATTGCACTGAGGTCCATTAATATTCGACTGATTAATTAAAGGGATACTAGCAACAAATGTATCCATTACTAGTTCTAGTATAATCCAGTTTAGCCCAGGAGGTTAATGAATTATTAAAATCACCTTCTTAGGGTATGGATATGTGATTATTTAGTTTTGATTAGTAAGTTTTCTGTATCAATGAAAATTTACCCTTGCTATAAGCGGAGTAAAACTGATATTATCATGTAAGTTTCTGTATTAATAATTAATTTTAACTAGGATTGCTTTCTTTTTGAATACTTCCGGAAGCTTGTAATATTGTTTTGAGTTAATATGAAGGATTTGACATTTAGCGAGTTTTCTTTAGCATTGTTTTGAACCCAAACGACTAAAGTCTGATCACAACAAAACTTTAAGAGTAATGAGTTCTTGATATAAATACCTATAGTGCAATTACTTAAATGTAGTTTAGACTTTGAAAAGTTATAGGTTTGAGATAATTTTTTTGGAAAAATTCGCCTGTACACGCATTTCGTAACCTTAGTCTTATTAGTTCGAAATATTTTGTAATTCTGGAATAGTAGAGAAAGAAAATGCAAAAAGTGTAGTTTTATAATGAGAAGTTCCCTTATCTACATTGAGAAGCGCATTAGGTACATTTGCTACAAGCTCTTATCTAAGAGGGGGTATTGGACCCACAAAACATCTCCCTAACATATTCTTACAACGCTTACAATTTAGTAAATTGATGGCGGTGATTACTATATTACCATACAATAACAATAATAACAGAAGACTGCCCTACAATGTCTTCTGTAGAAACTGCCATTATGAAAAGGAGAATGAAACTATTTTTCATTATCATATTCGGCATTAGACGATTTAAAGGGCACCGTTCCTACAATATTATCGTTATTGTTACCGGGCCAATAAATTTCCTTGGAATGATCTCAAATCCGTCAATCGAAATTGTCTCCTTCTATCGAAACTTTCAATTCAACATATTAAATTATATGTTTTCAATGTTCTATTTTCTTGTCATCTCTACCCTTCATTTCTCTACCATTTCATCTCTACCTCTCTCTCCATTTCTTATCTTTCTAGTCAACACAAAGAGGGAGTTCACGCGCTACAACTGCAACTTTTCTCCTTCGACTCAAGTTTATACATGAAATATATAGTGGAGAGTACGGGCTCGAGTCGCAGTCGAAAAGTTGCAAGTAAAAGTCGCTGTGTGTGAACTCCCTTAAAGTGAACAACTCAACGGACCCAACTGATTTGTATGATTGGACCGGCCGCCTGTTAAACTAAACTAAGTACGAAAATTCAGTAATCCCGCAAATATCTTTCGTTTTCCTTTGAAATTAAACTTTAACAAACATATAATATTTGCCTTAATCCCTTTAGCAGCAGCTGGCAGTTAAAGTTGTGGAAGTCTAAAAGGGGCAAGTTCAGACAACATTAAATTACTTAAATTAGGTAAGACGTCTCTTTCAACGAGTCAAATAAATAGGTTTTTAATAATCTACAGGTCAGTACCCACTGAGTACAATTGGAAATTAAGGAGTTGAAAATTTAATAGAGTTAAGAAAACTCATATTCATAAGTCAATCTTCGTATAAACTCATGTCCAGCCGGGGTGTACATTGAGTATTCACACACATAAAGAAAAATGGCATTCTATAATTAAGTTTATTTTTCTCAGTTTTAGCCTGAAATTTTCAAGTACGTTTTTACTAGTTCATACTTAAAATAAGTAAAAATCGGGATTGATTTGACAAATCAAGCGCAGATTTTCTTAAAACAAGAATAGTGTTATTGATTTAAGTAAAAAAAACTCTTAAATTAAGTCCAATTTGTTCTTAAATTAAGAAGATAAATCTTAAAACGAAAACTAAGACTTATTTTACTTAAATTAAGAACAAAAATTTTAAATCAATCGCAGAGAAGAAATGAGCGAAGTTAAATTTACTCTCTCAGAAGCTCTCAAAATCATTTTTTATAATTTATTGAGTAAGAAATTCTTACTTTAAGTCCAATTTGCTGTTAAATCAAGAAGATAACTCTTAAAGCGAAAACTAAGACTTATTTTTACTTGAATTAAGACAAAAAAAACTTATATTTTGAGAAAAAATTGGAGCAATAAAATTTATTCTCTTAATTCATTCCATTCTTAAGGAGAGCTAAAATTAAGATTTTTTGACTTGATGAATCCGTACTTGAATCAAGTATTTTGTACTGGGTATAAGAAAATCGGTTCTTACCCTACTATTGACACCGCTAAGGATTGATTTAAGTACGGATTACTCAATTTTTTTTTTTGAGTGCATGAAATTCTCACAAAAGAGGTCGAGGAATAGATGAAAGAATCTTCATTTAAGTCATGTATTGTAAATTATATATGTTTGTCCCCTGATTTTTAAAATGGTATGTGGGACTTTGAAGTTCTGTTAGACCATAAAGAAGCCGTCCAGAGGTATCGGAAGAATTTTATTTTCTGTTTTGTATATCAGTGGGATTTTAATTTGAAATCGTGTCTACAATAAGATTATATGTATTTTATTGAATATTTGACAGGATTTTAAATCTATGGGAAATAATTTTTCATCCAAAAGTATTTAGACTCGTCATATGGAAGACCAAAATGACACTATATGCGAATATGCATCCAACATCTGCACTAAATTTCACAAGGTCCAGGACAATATGACGATAATTATTTTTACATTATTTAAATATATGAAACCAGATTCAATAATATTCCTAAATAAAGAATAATACACATACAAAAGCTAACATGGAGCTTTTGGACTCTTTAGCTGGATAACAAAATTATACTCTATGTGAATGTAAGTGCGTTCCTCCAACATCAACATCACACTAACTTTCTTAAAACGCATTGAATCCAGCAAAATCTAACTTTGGAAGAAACGAATATATAGCTAAATCAAAATGAGTTCTTCGATACTTATGAAAAGGAATTTTAAAGAAAGTTTAGACTTATTACTGTCATCCACAATTTACAATTATGATCCAAAAGACAATATCATTAGTTTGGTAAAAACTATTTCCAGAGAAAAAGTCCATTTAATAATACCGATTCTGTTTAGTTTTCTAAATTAACAAAAATATTGCTTTCATAGAAATTTTTCCCCTACCCATCAAAAACAAAAATAAAACAATCCCTTTTATTGTGGCATTGTTATACTTACATGAAAATATAAACAAGATCTTGTTTTATATTTTTCTGTCCGTCTGCCCGTAAGTTTCTACGCCTGTCTTTCATACAGAGTATGAATTCTATTTGAAATCTTTAAACAAACAACAACGCAACTTACCTACAACCTAGAAGAATATAGTAGAGTATCGTACTTGCAGGCATTTTCTACTTTTACTTCTTCAAAACATTTTGCTCGTTATGCTAAGCGTTGACATGAGCAACACAAACATTATCATTAACAGTGTCACATGTGACATAATGAGACACGTTGATGTTGCCTCAAATGGTTGCTACATATTTGCCTGGATGAGTGCCTGCTGGATGGTTTTTGGTTGCATGACTAGATATAAAGATGCCTGTAGCTGAATGGGTTGGTTAACTAGATGGGTGAGTAGAAATATGTTGTACGAGCAAATTGAGTAAATGAGTGAGTGTTTTGTTTGTAGGAAGTGCGCTGATGTCACCGGCTTCATTAATATTATAGTTGTTGTATCGTTTTTTGTTTGCTTGAGCATAAGTTGGTTAACTATGTATGTATGTGCATTTCTTGAAATGTTATATACCATACAACATGCATGCTTAAGTGGTTTCTCATTAGTATTTGGAGTATACAACGGGCAATGTAATGAACATATCTACGAAAAGGGAACAGTTTGTTCTGCTAATGTAGTAAAGAGTTTGTTGGGAATTTCTATGTATGAAGTTTGCTAGAAAATATGTATGTAATTATGATTGTAGGTGGTCTTGTTTTAAAGTCCTTTTTGATTTTTGCACACTTTGTGCTTAAATGCTGATTTCCCTGCTGCAACATACAAGAAACTAAAATGCATAGAAGGGGGGCAATATTTTCTGACTTTTGCCAGTTGTTTTGGTTACAATTCATCACCAATCTAGCGCCTTCTCTATTCGGTTCCATTTCATAATGAAATTTCTGTACTTATTTGAAATTATTTTTATATTTTTATTTGTTTGTTATTTTCTTTTACATTTTTCCCACTTTCTACAAAAAAAAAGTGAATGTGTCAACTCTTAGCAGCATCTCCTTCAAACACATGTTAGAAACATCACCATCATCATCACATGCAGTAAATGTTTCTTTATAATTTCTATCTCTTCTCTTACACAACGAGGACCCATAACATTTGTTCTCCCTTAAGGTTATTTGTTGGTGTTCGGTCTTATAGTTTATATTTGTTTTCACCAGCAGTCTCATTGAAAAGTGGGGTTAACATAAGTGTTTAGAAATGATTTTTAAAGTTGTCACTTTTAACACAAACACACACTACACTACAACAGCACTTTACGAGTAAATTAGTTTCTTTCCCTTATATTTATTTTATATATTGTACATACTTTCTCTAATGAAATTTGTGAGATATTTTTCAACAAAATCTCCACAAAAATAATTCTTATTAGTAAAGGAATTTCATAATATAAACATGTAGTTAGCATGTTTTTGGTTGAAATTGATTTTAAATGATATTGCTGATGTTAGGAATCTGATTATTAAAATTGTTTGCATCTATTTTTAGTCTTTGTTGAATGTTTTTTTCAGGGGGAAGCATTCATTCAAGGTTAACGACATTTTAATAGGTGTTTTTATTTTTGGAAAATGCATTACATCTACCGGAAACTGTATTAATTGAGCAATATTAGCTTGTTATGGGACGTGTGTTAGCAATTGAATGAAAACAGCCCTTTTTTAATTGTAATATAATATAAATTTTAGTTAATTACAATAAATAATATTAATTTAAAAAAAAAACATACAATTATCGAAAGTACAAAATTTTTAAGCATGCAGTTAAAACTTCCTCTTATCGTTTAAACTATAGTATAGATAAAGGTTAACAGTCTTATTGAGAAAAAATTAAAGTAGACTTCAAATGTACTTTAAGAAAATTTTGTCTAAAAGCACACTTCAAACCTACTTTATTTTTTCTTAATACGTCAGTAAATATACGATTCTAGAATTCTAGCAAAATCTAAAATATAATGTAGAAACCAACATGGATATTAAGCTAGTGGAAAAGTTTATAAACCGAACAACCAATTCTCTTCTATGGATCTGCTGTTTGTTAAAAGTATAATAAGTTCTGACAAGGCTAAATCGAACGTATCATATCCCTGAATGACTGAGTTCTAGCAGCGATTTTAGCAACACAAATTGGAGCCTAGTAGTTCGAAATTCATGGACATGGACTACACAGTATCCTGAGCCCATTTTGAACCATATTTTTTGAAAAGGTTACCGAATAGATTGGCAAACAGTTTTTTGGCAATAACATACAAGTATTCAGCACAGGGTATATATTAGGGATGTCAATCCCGAAAACCTGATTTAACAAATCCTGAATCCAGGAATTTATTTTAAAAAATGCCGGCAGCCTAGTATTTGTGTATAAGATCCAGGGAAATAGAATTGTTTTTATCTGCTTTTTTTTGCATTTTTAATAAGAGCAAATAAAAGGGATCTAATGACAGATTTCACATTAAATCACTAATTGGAAACGTCAGCAACATTTCAAAATTATTTACAAAGTCACCAACAAAACCTAAA
The DNA here is from genome assembly GCA_916048285.2 of Bellardia pandia. Classification (NCBI taxonomy): domain Eukaryota; kingdom Metazoa; phylum Arthropoda; class Insecta; order Diptera; family Calliphoridae; genus Bellardia; species Bellardia pandia. Next base: position 89,738,107 of record OU696531.1, on the reverse strand, counting down.
ATTTTCTAAAAAAAAAAAACACCGATATGGTTTCATCCAATGTGGAATCGCTGGAGGCCAAGTTTCCTATTACTTGGCTAGATAAAACAACACAGGTGACTAAACCAAAATGGCGCCACAAAAAGAAAGAGAAAATTAGTTTTATTTTATTTTAATTCAAAATAAACATGTGAACTTTCACACTTTCCTTTTTATTTTCAATTATTATTTTCGAATTAGTTTACAAAATAAATTTTAAAATTTATATAAAAAAACCACAATTCAATATTAAAATGGCGATTAACAAATTTCAAGAAATATCAAATATACAATTTAATTATTGTTAGAACTATACAATTCAAAAGTTATTCAAGGAATATGAAATTCAAGGAATATCAAATTCAATTCAAAGATTATTAATGTGGCAAAACAACGATTCGCCAAAATACAACAACAAAATTTATTTTTTATACAAATTGACGAAGGATTTTAACTAAAAGATAATAAATGATGACATTTGCGCCTCTAGATGTCCTCTGGCATCACCATTAAGGCAAAACAGTTCAAAAAAACAAGGGAAAGCCAAAGATGGGAGTACTAACACCATTCATCCAAAGTTGAACATATCGAGCCATAACCGCCAAAATAATGTATCCCACACCATAATCGATTGTTGTTTTTTTATCGAAATCGATAGTTCAACATCATTTAGAATTATTAAAATTAAATGTATTACACAAAACAATATTTACATTATAAATTTTAAAATAATGGCTTTATTCAAACTGATTTTATTTAAAAAAAACCTTCCCCTGTAAAATTTTGAGTTTGTGGGATACATTTTTTCGGCGGTTATGGCTCGATATGTTGTAAAAATAAAAGTGAAAGAATAAAAATAAATTGTGTATTGCCAAACTCGAAAGCACTATCTGATGGGTTATGGAATTGGAAAAAGGTTTAATTGATTGTAAAGCTCAACAGCAGATAGATGAAGATGAAGGTTTACTTAAACAAATAGTTGTCATTTTAAATCCGGTTAAGAGCCATCCATAAATACCGGCGGCAAGCGTTTTTTAACTGTCAAAATTTCTCATGCTCATACCTTTTGTATGGAGCATACCAAAACAACGCGGCGCCAACGCTTTGCTATTGGAAAATCCAATTTTGACAAGGCGCTTCACAGTGAAGTTAGTTGCAAAAGAAAACAAAACAAAAAAACAACAATGTCTAGCTGTTACAATAAACAGGGTCGTTTTCACATAACGTTGCCGTTTTTGTTTAGGGATGGGGTGTCAGCGTTAACGCTCAGCGTAAAAAACGTGCCGCTTACCACCGGTATTTAGGGATGGCTCTAAAGTAACAGTGAAGGCATTTGTCACAGTGATATGATATCTCGGCCGATGTTGCACTTTGATTTAAGCTCAAAGAGATATCAAAAAGAGATTACATATTAAACGAACCTGAAATCAAGAAAGAGTTAGAAATTAAAAACTATACAAAGTGGCACATATAATCAATACTAGTTTAAAATTTAGTTATTAACTCTATATAGAATAATCCATTTACCGTAACCGCTTTTCCTGTCGGAATTACGAAAAAAAAGTGCCCCTAAACTAAGCGCTTTAAACAGTAACACATCAATTACTCTTGTATATTGACAATCTTAAAAGCGACAATTTTTTCAACCAAACTCATTCAGGCATGTGATGGAAATCGAAAACGAATCAGTTTTGGAAATACATTTGATTGCGTTTATAATCTAATTTTTAAAATTTTTGTTTTAAGATTCTCTTAAGTAACCCAATAAATTTATATTTTATGTGATAAAAGTTTTTCAATACAGAAATATCACGAAAAAATTGACTTCTAAAACTCATTCGTTTTCGATTTCCATCACATGCGTCATTATAGCAGTCTTAAGCTACGGTCACATTTGGCAAATATTTACTCAGAAAAGCGTAACCACTTGTTTTAGCACAAATTTGTTTGACGTTATTTACTCTTACAAGAGTTTTGCAAAATCAAACAGCATCAAATAAATTAAAACTAAATATTTGTTTTGCTTTGGCTTAAATGAGAAAAGTTTCTTTTTAAATAAATAATCGAGTTCAAATATATGTTATTAAGTGGTTACGTCTTTTTCGGCAAATATTTTCCTAGTGTGAGCGTACCTTGAGCAGTGTGATAATATTGACTAATAATATAAACAATTTTAAAAGATGTAACTTTTAAAGATCCACAATTTTTATAGTGAATTAGTGTGAAATTGTTTATTGTAACAATTGCTAAAGTTTTTACTGCTCATATGCCAACAAGTAAAATGTTAAAACCTACGCTCATGTTATACCAATATTCCCCTGTTGAAATACAAAGTTCTTGTCGAAAAAATTAATTTAATTTGTTTCTTAAACATCAATTTGTTATTTGTGTAGAGAGGCACGAAAATCCTTTGAGTCTACTTTAATATTTAAATCAGTTTCAGAACTATAAAGCATATTTGTATAAAGAGAGTTTTTATTAAATATCTCTTCCAAGTTTCTCAACACAATCTTTAACATTTCATCTTTAAACACATTTAAAATTCATGTTAAATTTTAAGGAATTTATATTTGAAACTGATAATAACCATAAATTATGTAATATTTAAGCAGCTTATAAAGACAATTTTGACATACATACATATTATGCCTCAATGCCTTTTGAACGATTCAATTTAGTTTTTTGTCATGGGAAAAACGTTTTGCAAAACATTTATAAATCAATACATTAGAGCGTTTAAACTATGCACTGGCATAATAACCAACGTTTTTCCCACCGAAAAAAAAACCTACAAAATCGAAATGTTACATAATATTACAAAATATGGCGTCCCCCTGCTACGCTTGCGAAAACAAGTTAAAACGGGGTGTTTATTCCTTTTCCGAATATATAAGTAAATATAAAAGAAAACCGAAAAACAGCAGAAAAAAAAAGAATCCTATCATATCCTTATTATAATTTAATATCATTTATTATGTATGAGTTTTACATTACATTACCCCCGAGATCATTAAGTGACATTACACTTTTCTGCACAACTGCTGCTGTGGCGGTTGCTGCTTATTATTATAATTTGTCTGTCTGTCTGTCTTCTGGTTGGTTCGGCTGTCTGTCAAACTGCCATTACTTATATTTGTTGATACACACATTTGCTGTTGTCGTATAATTGTCGTTTGCTGGCAATTAAAGAACATCAATTACATGATTTTCCATATCAATCCCAATGAAAAACATAATGAACTTAATGCAAAGTAAGTTTCAATGTTTAAGCGGATATGAATATTACTACAACAACAAATGAGTGCTGTAATAATGACAACAACAACAACAACAACAACAAAAATATTAAATAATATTTAAATAAAAGAAAATTTAACTTGTCATGGTTGCCGTCTGTCATTTCTTGTTATAATGCGGAATGAAACCAGAAACACACAAATAAAACCCCACTGAAAATACGAAAGATGGAAATGGAAACAAAATGACAGGGGTTGAGTGAACATTTAAAATGTCGCATGTAGAGAGTTGTATGAGTGTAAGGAAAAACTGCATACAGCATTATTTGTTGTATTGTTAAGATACAATTTTCTTTTTGGTTGTTTTTTAACATGTCATGTCAGCGTTCATTTTCCTTTGTTGTATTCATTGTACATATATTTGCTTATTCTCTTTGTCTTTTTGTATGTTTTTAAGTGAATTACTTAAATGCGGGAGGATTTTAAATAAAATTGTAATATTTTATGTACACACACACACAGACACACACACAGTACAGCCTATGTTTACTACACAATAATAATAATAATATTTTTTAACATTCACTGTTATACGTGTAACAAGAACAATACTATCACATAAATTAAAGCATTACAATGTCATAATCAAAATGACAAATAAAATTACTTTTGATGAGAATTTGACAGCAGTTTTTACCATTTTCCCCTTCTCCATACTGCATATGTTGTTATCATCTTGTTGCCATACACACTTGTTTTCGGGTTGACACGCAGGGTAAGCTTTAACTGTCAAAAATATATGAGTTTAATAACCTGTTTTCGCTAGATAGTTAAGTAAAGCACGGTAACGGAAATTTATGGCTTCAGTGTAATTTTTAATTGAAATTTTAAGGGCAGCCTAAAGCGACCTTTACATTATCTGAGCTATCATGTAGCTTGATAAACTTAAATAGGTTTAGGTTGTATTTTCCAACACCAGGTGTTTCAGTAAACCTTTTCTGCATCAACCCATTCGTTCTGAACAAAATATTTGTTCGGATAAAGTTCCTTCATATGAAGTTTGACGTCTGTCTTTTTGAGAGAGAGAAAATATTTTTACAAACATCTTTCAGCTTGTATTGATTTAATTTTATATTTTGTCTGGACAAATATGAACTGAGTTTTTTTTTCATACAAATAATATGCCTTATTTATATCCATGGTCATCAGCAAAAGCAACTTTCTTTTTTTATTCTATTATTTTTGAACACACAATATTTTAAATAATTGAACATTTGTTTAAATTTGTTTTTAAATCAATAGGTTAGTATTATTACCACTTGTAAAACTAATACAAGTAGATTTTGTTTACATAAGGCATTGTATATTTCGATTCGTAAAGAAAATCGTTCGAATTTGTATACTTTTTACATTGTATTTCGAAAGCTGTTGCTTCGCTCAGCTTATGATAACATATCGGATACTAGTCGCAACGCCATCACCCATTTTGAGACCCAGCATTCATTATTGAATAATATTCGACCGATTAGACCAAGAATGCCAACTTAATAACTAAAATAAATAATGGGCAAACAATTTTCTTCCAGCACTGGCTGGACTAATAATTGCAATTTTTTAGACATAAGATTTGAAAAACATATTGTTAGTTAATTTTTTTAAGAAGATACAAAAAATAAATAAATGAACAAGTCTTATGCTGTCATTGATCGCGATCAGACGTTTTAATCTGTTTGTTTTTTGTTTTTGCCTACTAAAAACAAAATATATACGAGTACAGTTAGTTAAACCAACTACATCATATAAACATAGTAAAATATTTACTATTAAACTCTAAGATCAAAAATAAAAACAAAGAAATAAAGAAAACAAAAACAGTAATAACAAGTTATTTATGAATGCTTTAAAAAGAAAGAAGTGTTGGGGAAGTGTCCCAAAAATGAAATTTAGCACAAATGAAAATCGATTTAAGGATTTGCAATCTCTAGAAGAAGACACTTTCAGCGAAGGTGACCAAGAAGATATTAAGGATTACAAAGTTGTAATTCCCCCAATTGTCGTGGATATTGTTCATGGTTTTACTTCAGTGTTTAAATTAATTGGAAAAGACTACGAATTCAAAAGAATGTCAGTAGGTACTAAGATAATCTCATCATCTATGACTAATTATGATCTAGCTAAGAAAAGACTAACCGAGGCAAATCTTAAATTTTACACTCATGAAAGTAGAGATACAAAATTGTTTAAGCTATTCCTTTATGGGCTTCCCCAAACTGACCCTAAAGAAATAGAGGATGAACTTAAAATTGAATATAATGTTACCGCAAACAGTGTGAAAGAAATAAAAACTGTTCGCACATCTGTTGACGATGCTTTATATATGTTGGAGTTTGACAGGACACATATTTCTAAAACACAAATTATGAAGATAAAACGACTTTGCAGTATTGTGATTTACTGGAGAAATCCCCTTAAAAGCCGTAAAGGACCAACTCAATGTACCAAATGCACTATGTATGGCCACGGCTCCAAGAATTGTTATCGACGTAATGTATGCATTGCTTGTGGTGGTGATCACGACTTGTCAGTTTGCCAAATTAACAAAATTCCTGTGGGAAACGCCGCAGCATACAAATGTTTTAATTGCACAAAGAAAAATCTGAAGCACACTAACCACAGAGCAGATGACCCTCGGTGTCCTAGCCGTAAGGAATACCTCAACATGCGTGAGAATATTAACAAGAGAAATCAGCCTATACGAAACAATCCTTTCCACGAGTCTTTGGAGCATCATCCTAATATTACCACCCAAATGGTTAATAATCCAATCGAAAATGATACTAGAAGTTATGCTGATGCTGTAAGGTCACCTCCGCAACTACCCAACTCAGGTGGATGGTCTATTTAGCATAGATGAATTGTTCAACATATTTACTAGGGCTGTGTCTGACCTACAGAAGTGTTCATCAAAAATTGAACAGCTCAATGTTATAATGCAAATGCTTAAACATGCAATCTAACACCATTAGTGACAGCCTTCATGTAATGCATTGGAATTGTCAAGGCATTACAAATATCTCTCAATCAGTTCAACTTTATTTATTTTTAAGAGAAAATAATATTGATATATTGCTACTTAATGAAACTTTTTTAAAAGCTAATCATAATTTTAAGTTATCTGGTTATATTGTCTACAGAAATGATAGAGACTCTTTTGGTGGTGGGGTAGCTATAGCCATAAGATCAACATTAGAACATAAGTATGAAGTACAATTTAATACAAAAACAATTGAGAACATTTGCATTTCTATGGACATTTGCAACAGAAAAGTAATGTTTATATCTGCCTACTCTCCACATTATAATAATGATTTTGTGTCTGATCTAAACCTTTTAACGTCTGCAAATTGTGACTATTTCATTCTTGGAGACTTTAATGCTCATCATATTAGTTGGAATTGTCGTACATCTAACAGAGCTGGAAGACTTCTTTACGATCATCAAAATTTTTCGAACTATTATATTTATTTTCCTCCAAGACCTACTCGCTTTCCGCAGAATATAGTACTTAGAAACAAGTCGACTATTGACATTTTGCTTTCCAACTCTACACTATCGTTTTCGGGCTTAGAAACCCATCCAAGTAAATTATACTCTGACCACGTACCAATTACATTCTACATAAACGAACCTGTCCGTAAGAATGTAAAACTCTTCCCAGACTACTCTAAGGCTAATTGGGAACAATTTAAGCACATAATTGATTCCAAAATTAACTCGTCAACAATTCTAAATAGTCAGTTGACTTCTCTTAATGTAAACCAATCAATTAAAGAGTTTACTGATCTGATTTCGGTGGCTTGTAGATCTGAAATTCCCTTCCGTATTCTTGAGAATGGAGGTGTCAAAATAACCAATCAATGTAAACGTATGATATCTGTGAGAAATAAGTTTAGGAGGAAGTTTCAGCGGTGTAATGACGTCGCTAGAAAAACAACATTTGGAGCAATAGTTAGGGAACTTAATAAATTGATTGAATACGATATAAATAAAGCCAGAAACGAGCAATGGGGAACTTTTTTGGAAAAATTGCCAGATGGGGGTAAGAATTTCTGGAAAATTGCTAAGCGTATAAGAGGCAAGACTAGAACGATAAGGGAATTAGTCGTTAACAACCAGATTATTACGAATAAAGTTGACATGGCCAATGCTATTGCCAATCAGTTTGCTAAGGCGCATACAACTACAACTAACTTCAGTAGTTCTATAGATTCAAAAGTTAACTTATTGGCTTCTTCAATAAAAAATAACAATTCGCCCAATAACGATATTGGTACTTTAACCAATGTAGACGAGGTTAAATTTATAATTAATAGTCTCAAAAACTCAAAGGCCCCTGGTTTAGATCAAATTACAAACATAGTAATTAAGAAACTTCCAAGTTCAGCTTACTCTTTTTTAGTTAAATTTTATAATTTTTGCATTAAAAATAGCTATTTCCCAACAGAATTTAAAAAAGCAAAAGTTATTCCTATTGAAAAGTGTGGTAAAGATCCTAAATTGACAACCAGTTATAGACCAATTAGCTTATTGAGTTCTCTGGATAAAATTTTTGAAAAGATCATACTAACTAGGATCAGACATTTTGTTGATGATAATAATCTTCTTCATAACTGTCAGTATGGGTTTAGGCCCCAACATTCTACAACTCATCAGTTGAAACGTGTGGTAAATATAGTAAGAGAAAATAAAAACAGACGTTATTCAACGGGAGTGCTTTTCCTAGATATTGAAAAAGCTTTTGATTCTATTTGGCATAATGGGCTATTATACAAGCTCAATAAATTCAAATTCCCATTATACCTAATAAAGTTAATCAGTAGTTTTCTTACTGACAGGTCTTTTTTAGTTGAAGTGGCAGGGGCATGTTCATCGGAAAAGAGCATTTCTGCAGGAGTCCCGCAGGGCTCCGTTTTATCTCCACTGCTATATAATTTATATATATCAGACTTCAGGATACACTCGGGTATTGATGTAGCATTTTATGCCGACGATAGCGCTTTCATCGCTAATGGGAAAGTGTCTAACGCTATTGTTAAGCGTTTGCAAAAGGCTTTTGTTTCCGCAACTAATTATTTCGTCAAGTGGAAAATAAAAATTAATGAAGAAAAATCTCAGGCGATACTATTTCCATTTAACAAATCTCCTAAAAGAATTCCCTCTCTTGGACTTTTTGCCCAGGGAACTCAAATTGCTTTTTCAAAGTCAATAAAATATTTAGGCATAACACTCGATTATAAATTGACCTTCAGAGAACACTTGCAAAATGTCTGTTTAAGAGCGGTCCGTTGTGGTCGAGCTCTGTACCCTCTGCTTAACAGAAAATCGAAATTAAGTATCAAAAACAAACTTCTTTTATATAACTTATGTATTCGACCTATACTGACATATGGTTGTATTGTTTGGAGAAATTGTGCGAAGACTCACAGAAAACGAGTTCAAGTAATTCAAAATAAAAATTTGAAGATCATATATAATTTACCAAAACGATTTCCCACATTGGAACTACATAGAATGTCTCGCCAAAGAACTATTGAAACATTTATAAATGATATGACACTGACATTTAACAATAAATGCAGTAGATCAAATTTTGCACATTTGAGAAGTTTGCGAAACACTGACTAATTGAATCTATTCATACTGGTATAGATTCAATTAGTTTGTGATTTAAAAATAAAAACTTTTCAAAACTATACTTCTGTGATATTTTATATAGGTTTTTTCTCACTATCTTTTTCCTATACAGTGGAATATTTATGTAAAAAGCTATTTTAATTATATAAATCTTGAATTTATTTGTTGTAATATCTTAATGATAGTAACTCAAAATTGTTTAGAAATAAGAAACCAATTTGATTTTGTGATAGTAAAATAAATAATAAAATAAAAAATAAATGAACAAAAAAATGTTGGCTGGAAGTAATATTGAAAAGGACATACGGCTGCACTTACCTGACAGTAGATATAAGGGTGTCCCAACTAGAACGCAATTTTCAAATTTGGCGCCATTTGAAGGCTCATTGTTTGACATTTAAACAATTGTTATTGTTTGCTAGTAGAAGGTACGAGGTTAGTAAAAATGGAGCGCTACACGAATGAACACCGCATTCTCATTGTGAAATTGTTTTACCAAAATGGTGAAAGTTTTGCGGCTACAGTTCGCAAATTGCGATCAATTTGGGGTCACAATTGACTTAGGAACTGAAGCCAGCTGATCATGAACAGCGAAGGGAGTTCGTTAATTGGTTACTGGAGAGACAACATGAAAATAATCTTCAGTGACGAGGCCCACTTCCATCTTAATGGCTTCGTCAATAGGCAGAATTGTCGCATTTCAGTCATTTAAAAATTGCGTTCTAGTTGGGACACCTTTTATTAGCGCAATTCACAATTTTGTGCAAATTGCAAAAAGGTTTAGCATATTTTTGCTCTATGTTAACAAAAAACACAGCAAGAGTAAAATAATGCTAAACATTTTTGCAAATGCAATGATGCAATACCATTTGCACAAGATTGTGAATTACGCTATTAAGATTTCTATTTTATTTACGCAGCATACTAAATAAATATTCAGGCTAGGATGTTAATCTTATATCATTCTATTGTGAGCGATTTGTTATAGAGACTACTATGGTAATGACTATGTGAATGTCGTACCCAGAGCAGGTTTCGTTTAAAATGTCTCAGCTGAAATGTTTGTTAGAATACCGCCTGTATACTATTAACAGAAATCTTTAGAATGCTGACCATATGTGGTACACAATGAAACCCTGGGAGATTACCAGAAAATATTAGTCTATATGTAGATACATACAATAAGAATTCTTGAACAGAAAGAGGAACGACATTTAGACGATTGAAAACCGTGTTAACAAGTCAATGGCAAATTTATCATCAGTACCAAACTTAATTGTAAAGATGTTCGTCTGTGTCGAAACCTAGTATGTACTTAATACTAAAACAGAAATGTGACTGTATAAAAAATTGCAATTGAGCTGATATATGGGCTGACTTCATAAATCCAGTTTGCAAGGCAACACTGCAATACCTACTGTTCATAAATACAGTAGACTTACGGTGTTTTCTTTTCTGAAATAAAATGTTACACCTTTATTATATACATTTTTATAATGTTTAACCCACATTTTAAAGAAGTCGCATTTTTTAATGGTCAGAATAGAACATAAATTCAGAACAGTGTAACACTTTTTTTCATGTACAGACTATGAATATCTCTCAAAAAGACCAATGGCACCTTCCCGACTACGCAAAATTCTTCTTAAACTATAAAAATTATACATATGGTGATTTTCACGTCAAGTGACCCAATGCTAAAAATCGATTTGGATGAAATTTTCACCAAGTTTAGTACTATTAGATAGTAGGCCAGACACAAATTTTCAGCTGTATCAGTCCAGAAGTGCCGGAGTTAGAGTGGGTCAAAGTTGGACATTTTGGTAAATTTTGGTCATACAGGGTTTTTTTAAAATGAGTGTAACTTTTTACCTATTGGTCCTAGCAAAAATTGTCCAAAGGACTTTAGATAGCTATTTCTTCAATCATTTCAAAAATATTTTTTTTTTAATTTTTAAAAAAAAATTTCATCCAAATCGGAAGACATCGATTTTTAAAATTGGGTCACTTGACGTGAAATTCACCATATATATATAAACATACATTACATATATAAGAAGTAGGAGATATTGTCCTATGAAATTTGACATACATCAACTTCAGAGAATTCATTAATTACGTTCTCTACAAAGCCTTTCACTCGCGGTTGTGGATTTCTTTCCATAATCATATCAAATATTTCACCATCATCAGATGATGAAGATGAATCCAACAAGTCGTCCAAAATTTTTTCAGCACATAAAAAAGTAGTAATATTTTCCATTTTGTATATTTTTTTTGTTTCTTAACACAAATACACATTCATAAACAAAACAAATGTCAGCTGTTTTATCGTGCGATTCTCCCCCTCTAAAAATTAAGAGTGTGAAAGCTGCATCATTTTTTAAATTTATAGTGTGACATTTATAGAAAAGAACATACTACACTTTAGCAGTGTTGACATTTTTTTCAGAAAAGATGTGCAAATTTGTGCATTGTGTTCAAATGTGATTCTTTTGCGCTTACTAAATTTTATTTTAAAATTTTTCAAATTAAATTGTAGTATTAATGGTGAATTTAATTAAATTTTAGAAAAAGCTATATTCAATCACACAAGGAAAATACCAAATTTGCGCGTTTATAAATGAATTGAAATGTCATTTCATTATTTGCCAAAAACGTGTTGCCATAAAATATTGCTTTGCCTTGAAAATAAATTTCTTGGATTTTCAAATGCGGCAATTTATCGAATAAATTCTTCAAAGCGGTCTCAGAAGGTCGATCATATTGACTAAAAATACCACGAAATTTACGAAAATTTCCATAATGAATTTTTGTTTGTTTGTGTTTAAGTTGCACCCTTAGTCAGAGGATCACCATCACTAATATACGGATTACGCCTAAAGGAGACTCGTCAAGGAAGATCCACCGACCTATACATTCGTATATGATACCGGACTTCTCGAACTCAATTCTTGTGTTGATGGTATCCACCAAGATCCAAAATGAGTTTTATTTGGTACTCCATCACGACAAACTTATAGGTTATATAACCAAAAAACGATAGCATGTTTTTTGCATTTAAAACTGCATTTATGAGTTCAGCCATGACTATATTAAGAGCTGCAATTATGCAGATATATGAAGTACGACTGTATAAAGAACTACGATTGTTAGTAAAATATGACTGTATAAGAAACCACGAATAGAGATGAAATATGACTGTCGAAAGGCCTAAAATTTAAGCTAAAATATTATTGTTAAATTGGAAATCAGATATTTAATTAAATTAAAAGTTCTGAAAGAAAAAGTTTGGCAGCTGCTAAAACTATGATTGACGCTAAAGTAATATTGAGTAAATAACTACGTGTCAAAAAAAAGTTTACTGCACAACAGCAATGTAATGCAGAATTGAAACCCGTTTTGCTATTGCTTTTAAATTCTATGTATTTAACACAATGTATACTCCCTTCCCAATATTTCCTTTAATATTCTAGAGACAAGTGTGAATCAAATCCACAATGAAAAATAAAGGGATTATCGAAAATTCCGCAATTGCTAATACGACAATTTATGTAACAAAATTTAAACTTCTGTACTCATACCCGAACCCGACAAATAACACTGTGGAACAAATTCAGGTTAGCAAAAGTTACGTCGACTCTGAGAGTGAGGCTAAATTAGAAGACCCGTATTACGGCGTTTGTTTATGTTAGATAGATTTTTTTAATCAACATTCAAATGCCTATTTACAGCATATTGTTTATATGGTTTTTTGTTTGGTTATAACTCGTCGACTAATTGATATTTTTTAAATCTGTAAAAGCCAAATTATTGCTAGAGATATGTGCAACCATAAGCAATGATTTTTCTTTTACATACTTCAATTATGCAATATCAATTAGTGCACGAGTTATAGCCAAAAAACCATATAAGCAATATGCTGAAAGTTCGAAGGACGATGAACAAAAATTGGAACTAACATAAACAAACGCGGCGATACGGGTCTTCTAATTCAGCCTCTATTTTTACCCCTCACTCTCAGAATCGACGTAACTTTTTCTAACCTAAATTTGTTCCACAGTGTAATTTTAGCACTCATACCCTTTTGCCATCATTATTATGACTCTATTTAAATTCTATTGTACGTCTAATGTTAATGTACGCGTCTGAATCCTTATTTATGTACTTACGTTTATAAGAGTATTTATGTGTTTGTGAATTGCGTGTAGTAAGAAATTTAAAAAACAATAGTGGAAATCCATAAACCCGGCAGCGAAAAGGGAAATCATGCCAATGCCCTGGTAGTTTTTGGTAGAGCCGCAAAACATTTAGACAAACCAACTCATACACGCAATTTCACTTAACACACAATCAATACAAATGAATTTTTAATCATATAACTAGAGAGCACAAAAAGGACACTCTGGTTACAGGATGAGTTAAATAGCAAGTGTAAAAAATGTTGATGACAAACAAAAAGTTTTTAATGCGTTTGTTTTAAGGGTTGGTGCACCTCATACTCTGACAAGGGGTGGATTTATTTATTCATTTTAATTTCTAAAAGTATCATGAAATATTGGGCATATTTTATTTTCTTTTAGAAACAAGTAGGTATTTATGATGTGGGTGTTGAATTTTACCCGAAATGAAAGGAAATAAAATATGTGTAATAAATTGTATAAGTAAAAGGGGTACCAAAGTTTTCAAAAGCAAAAGAATTGACAAATTTTTTACACTATTCATTGAAACAACTTTCACCTGAGGGCACTGGGATTTAGTTTGATAGATGTAAAAATAGAGAGATGGTGAAATGGGTTGAAAGAAAGTATTTGTTTGAATATGTTTTTCTAGTTCTAGTAGGCTAAAGCTTAAATAGCAAATATTGTCATGATTTAAACTAAACTAAATTAATTTCTGACTACCTACTAGAGTTCTTTACCGATAAAAATGTTCGGGGATTATTCTGTAGCAATCTTGTGCATGCCAGTGTCGAAATCATCTTATCCCCTAGACTGAAGTGATCTCTACTGATACTTTATAACCGTCGGGCTCACATCGTCATCGGATTGTCGCGTACCTTCATCGTAAAATATTTAAAACGACATTTAATTAATATAAAAATCTAACCTTTTATTAATCAAGGCATGGTACAAATGGCCCCTATTTTCTATTGATGTAATGGGTTTTTCAACAAAAACTTTGTTTTCGAACAGCGTTATTTTGAAATAAATTTAAAGCTTTGAAATGCTTCTTGCTGACATCTCAGTAGTACCTTTGGCAATTGTTACAATAAATTCTTTATCGCTCAAAAATTCCTTATAGTCATAATTCAGCTCTGAGTGGAGGAAGAACTCGCGCCTCATTGCCATTATCTTTTAACTATCTTTTAAGGGAATTAAGGCCGTCCTTGTTTCGCTGCCTTCAAGAGGCTTGCGACTCATTCGCATTGATTAATGGTTGGCGTCGTATAACTGTATCGCGTCACAGTTTCTCGAAGTTTGTATTGACCACATGCTATCGTTTTTTCGTGATGGAGTACCAAACAAAACTCATTTTGGATCTTGGTGGAGACCATCAACACAGGAATTGAGTTCGAGAAGTCCGGTTTCCTATACGAAGGTATAGGTCGATGGATCTTCCTGGACGAGTCTCCTTTAGGTCTAAGCCGTATATTGGTGATGGCGTTATGATATATATCAGGTCAAATAAATCCTACTATTAAGGGTGCAATTTAAACACAAACAAACAAAAATTCATTATGGAAATTTTGGTAAATTTCTAAGAGCAATTGTTTAAAAAACTTTGCACGTTGAAAATGTCACTGTATGGCAGTGATGGAAAATTCAATACTATTGTACTATTTTCAGTACTTTTTCACAACAAAAATACCACAGTACCCCCACATCATATTTAGTACTCTTTGTTTGTTTTTCTTTGTTCCCTGTTTAGAAATTCAGGGGGGTACTCTATATTGCGATGCGAAAGCAAATTCGATGCGTAAGAGTATCAATTTGTACGCTTATCGCAGGGAATTTGCTTTCGCATCGCAATAGAGAGTAACCTCCAGCGTTACTATTTTTATAATCATTGACAAACATTGGCTTTAAAATAAGTACATAAGGAATGCACAAATTCGTTAGTCATGTTATTTATTTGATGTGGGATAAGCTAATCTACCAAAAGTAAACAGATGCATAAAGAATTAAAGTTGTTTGTGGTACTATTTTGATAAATTTTTTAAATTTCTTATGTTTCATACATTTTTGTAATTTTCATTTCTAGTTTGAGATTTTGTGTGTATCATATGAGTTTGAAAACTTCAAAACATATATTTTTACATAAAAATCAATTAATATTTAGTTTGTTGTTATAATAGTTTTTTTTTATTTAACAGAATTAATTTTATTTTTGAATTATTTTTGAATGGATTTTTAATTTTATTTTTGAATAAAAATATGTTTTCTAAAAAGTATCAAAATGTTGAAAAAAGTACTCTCTTTGTTGACGGTCAGTACCATTTCAATTTTTCATTTTTCCATCACTGCTGTATGGTGTTACGGCGAATGGATCACGCCGTGAAGAGATATTAACAACCAAATTCTGTTCTATTATTTATAATATGGGTATCATGTTGGTGATTGATTTGGTTTCAAAAAAGAAAAATTTTAATACAAATATCCAGATATGTACTTAAAAATAAAAAATAATACGTTCAAAAAAGAAAAACAATACCACTGTAAGTTCCGTAAGAAGAATATGTGGGAATGCTGGTTTTCAGCCGATAAATCACATTGGTAAGCAGAATGGCACGAATTCTTTACGACAAAGTTTTAACAAAACTGAACAGCTTTCCCATTAGGAATGATGAACCACATGTCAAAATGGACATCAAATAGCTACCGGAAACAAAATTGTATTGGGAGTATACCTCTAAAATGCGGAATTCATAATAAATGGCGTATAATTTGAACTCGTTTTTATACCCTACACCACCATAGTGGAGAGGGTATATTGGATTTGTGCTGATGTTTGTAACGCCCAGAAATATTGGTCCAACACCTACCTTAAAGTATACCGATCAACCCAGGATCACTTCTTGAGTCGATTTAACGATGTCCGTCCGTCCGTCCGTCTGGCTGGCTGTCCATGTAAAGATTCTGCGCAAAGTACAGGTCGCAATTTTGAAAATATGTCAATAAAATTTGGTACGTGATATTTGTTTGGCCCAAGAATGGGATTGAAACTGGTAGAAATCGGTCCATTATTTCACCTGGTCCCCATATAAATGTCCTCCCGAAATTGGGGTTTACTGATCATAAATGTTTGAATTATACAAGTATCCAAACAAATTTCATTACAAATGAGTGGTAAATGAAGCCAAATCACATCTACAAATTTTGTGCAGATCGGCCTATAATTACTCGTAGCTCCCATATAAGGCACACTTCCGAAAATCACTTTAACGATCATAAATTTCTTAAAAATGTTGGTATCCAAATAATATTGAACGCAAATATATTTCATATGTATGCAAATAATACGGTACAATTTTATTATGATCGGTCCATAATTGGTCGTAGCTTTCATATAAGGCCCACTTTCGAAATTCACTTTAAGCTCCATAAATCGTTTAAAAGTGTTTATATCGAGATAAAGTTTAACACATACACAATATTTATATTCACAGCCATCATGACACTAAATTTTTTGATGATCGGTCCACAATAGGTTATGTCTCCCATATAACGCCCATTTCAGAAAAACTGTTTTATACATATAATGGGTGTATGGTATTATATGGTCGGGCTTGACCAAATATACGTTCTTACTTGTTATTTTTTTTTAAACTTACCACAAATTTTTCAATATACGAGTACATATTTACATCAGAAATATAAATGAGCGACTTTATAAAATCGCAATGTTTATGTAAATAATTTAGATACTGCAACAAATAACGGGACTGTGAATAAATAGTAAATAATACATGTAGAAGAAAACTTACAAAAAGGTATGAAGAAGGTTACAAAACTGCACTTTTTTTGTCCGACAGTGTATGTAATAAACATTTTTTTACATAGTAGTAGGTGTTTACTTTATATTGATGCGCACAGTATATTCATTGAATGAAATCTTATTATTATAAAAAAAAATCATTTGCCATCTAAAATAATAAGTTTGATTGTTTTGGAAACAATTCTAGGTAAAGTTTAATGAACCTTCCCAACCCCTTGGAAAAAATTTTTTAATAATACTGCAAGCATTTAAAATCAAATCGATCAAAAAAGTGTTTTCTAAATGCTAAACATTAATTTTATTAAATTTATTCTTTTTCCAAGTGTCCATTCGCCATTCTCATAACTCAAACTTCTAGCAATTGTTTAGGGCCCTTAGGGGATTTCAAGTGTTTAGTTTTGAAATTATCTTATCATAATTTCTATTCATTTATAAAAATATAAATGTATAGGTACTTTCATTTTAACGCTTATATTTTTTTTGTTGGGGGGAGGTGGTTGTTAGAGGTGAAAGTTATCAAACGTTGTCATCAAAAGGTTTTATTTAAAGTCGTTATTAAGGTAGTTGTTAGTTTTGTCTGGCTGTCTAGATGGATGACTGAATGGCTGTGTGGCAGTTTGTAAAATGTTGCTTGAATAGCGGATAGCTTTATTGTTTTGTGTGACAACGAAATTGATTAATTGGAATTTTTCTTTCTATATTAAGTATGTTTAAATATTTTGTTTTATTAGTTTTTCTATTTTTTTTTAATGTAGTTTAGAATCTTTGAAGTTTTTATATAAATGATTAAGGGTTAAAAAACAGTTACAGTAATAAACGAATTAGTTTTGGTTAAAGTTGATAATAAAAAAAAACTGTAGAAATAATTGATTATTTTGTTTTATATTTCTATTTATAGTGGTTGTAAAAGTTAAGGGTTGTTCAAGTATCATGTGCTGAGTTGTGGGTTCAAATATTGTCAGTTATTTTTTCACCTGTTTTGAGAGCCAGCTGTCAATAGTTGACTTTTTGTGTTAGTCAAATTATTAATATTTGAAAATTTAGTTTTAGAGGTTTCAAAAGCATTAATTTATTGCAAAATATTTCAGGGGTTGAAAATGCCAAGACGACTTATTATAATTGTAAATTACAGTTTAACTTGTAAAGAAATCAAAGAGTTTATTATTCCCATATAATGCATAAAATACATGTCTAACATTTCAACAACAAAAATTAAATCTTTTTCAAACTTACAATTAAAGAAATGACAAATCATTTAATACTCTTTCTTAGTCCGCTTTCACACTCTTCAATTCTGACCAGTGTGACCATTTTAGCATTTTTGCGGCTAAATTTAGCTTATTTTATTTTTATTTAGCTGCAAAATTTTACATTTAACATTTGGCATTTTATTTTGCATTTCTTTATAATATGTTTACCATGTTTAGCATTTATTTTCTGTTCAAATTATATGAACATTTTAAAGCATAAATGACAAATTTATTAACAGATGACATTACAACTCTTGAACAAAATGGGGAAACATTAACTTCATATGAGTGGCAATTCAAACCTCAACCGTAGAATTTTGGAATCAAGTTTAAGAATACCAGAATGCGTTTTATGAAAACTCCCTTTCATCATTTGTTATAAAGATTTTAGTTTTGCGATTTAGTAATTCAAAAGTTAAACGTATATTTACCAAACCAAGTTAGAATGAATATAGTCGGTCAATGCCGTTTATAATGCATGTTAAAGTGATTTTCAGAAGTGGTTCTTATATGGGAGCTATAACTAATTGTCGACCAATCGTGATAAAATTAGGTGCCATGATTTCTAATTTTTAATTGCAACATTTTTAGGAGATTTATGGTCGTTGAATTGAGTTTCGGAATTGAGCTTTGTAAGGGAGCAATGACAAATGAGCAATGATTATAATTTCTATATACAGGGTGGCTCAAAAAGACCGAAGTGGTGTTAATTCCTTATAACTTTTTTATTATAATTTTTTTTTCTTTTTTTTCAGTATTTTGTAAAGAAGACTTGGACAATTTATAATGGAGCAATCGTTGAAATTTACTTTTCAAATCAACGGTCCATAAAACCGTCTAGTTGCAAATTTCCGACAACAAGGAGCAGTGAGGAACCTTCCTGGTTCCGGCAGACTACGAACTGTCCACACGTTTGACAATATTCAAGTGGTACAGAAGAGTATTCGGGAGGATCCAGAAACATCAACCAGAAGACGTTCGACACAACTTGGCCTCTCAAGAGGGTCGCTGCAGCAAATTTTGCATACCATAAGAATGTTTCCATACAAAATTCAACTTGTCCAAGAATTAAAACCGGCAGATTACCAGAAACGACTTGACTATGCAATTTATTTCCAGCAAAAAGCACAAGAGAATCCTAATTTTATTCATAACTTTGTTATGAGTGACGAAGCCCATTTCCAATTAAATGGGTTCGTTAACAAGCAAAGCTGTAGGATATGGGCTACGGAAAACCCGAGAGTACTTCATCAACGACAATTACATCCAGTTAAGTGTACTGTTTGGTACGGTGTTTCGTCAGAAAGGATCATTGGCCCATATTTTTTTTAAAATGAACGACGTGTTGCCATTTCCATCAATGGTGATCGATATCGGGCCATGTTGGAAAATTTTGTAAGGCCAGCCGTGTAAAACCATCCGCAAATATGGTTCCGACAGGATGGAGCCACAGTGCACACTGCGAGGGCCACAATGGCTCTTTTACGCGAAATCTTTGGTGAAAGAATAATTTCGCGTAGAAGCAATTTTAGTTGGCCTCCGCGTTCCCCGGATTTAACCGCTCCAGACTGTTTCCTTTGAGGTTATTTAAAAGGGAAAGTTTATGTTAATAAGCCTAGGACTATTGAGGAATTAAAAACCAATATTCGAGACGAAATTAACAACATAACACCGGAAGTTTTGCGAAAGGTCATGGAAAATGTGTTGGAAAGAGCACATTTGTGCAAAGCAGAAAATGTATACCACTTGCGGGATATTATTTTTAATAACTAATCTAAAAATATTCCCTACAAATTTACTGTATTTAAAAAACAAAAAATTTAAAAAATATGTCTTAAATAAAAAGTTATAAGGAATTCACACTACTTCGGTCTTTCTGGGCTACCCTGTACATATGTATATGAAACTTATTTGTATTGAATATTATTAATTTTAAGAGTTATGCCCGTTAAAGTGATTTTCGGAAATGGAAGCTATGACTAATTATTGTTACGTTTCATATATAACTTTCATATTTGTGGCAAAATTTATTTGGATACGTTTATAAATCACACATTTATGATCGATAAAGCACTATTTTGAGAAGATATTTTTATGGAGGCTAAGTGCAATAATGGACCAATTTCAACGATTTCATTAAATAGAATTCGAAAGTGGTTCTGGCTCAATTGGTATATACCATCATACTATTGTAATAATAATAGGGTATAATGATTTTAAATCCCATGAATTCTATCCTTTATATTACAAGTGGATTGAAAATACAGAATACTTAATTAAGGCCTGATACAATAAAAAAAAAATATGAAAATTTGTATGAGAAATACTCAAAAAATATTTAACAACTGTGTTATCTATAAGGTTAGACTCATGAAGAGAGCCCTAAAATAGTTTTGTTCTCGAGTTCAAAGTTATATTTTTATATAAAAAGTTTATTTTTAATCATGCGTATTTTAAAAAATTTAGCATATTTTTTGGGCATTTTAAAACATGTTTTAGCATATTTTAGCTTATTTTTCAACTGATTTAGCCGCTTAGCTTTTTGAGATATGGTCACTCTGATTCTGACTCTTCAAGGCTGTGACGGTTTCATTATTATTGATACTTTCTACATTTTGATTAAGTACTTATTGTTTCAGTTTCATCCCCTTTTTCCCATCACTGATTGTTTTGTTTTCTATCATTTATTATTCGCAATTTGTTTCAATTCCATTTTATCCTCTTTTAATTATGAATGAGTTGAGCTCATCAATGAATTTACAATATCCCGTTACATTTTTTTTATTTTGAGATTGTCAATGATATTTAAGAATATAAATGGAATTTAATATTCAGAATTTATGAATGAAAAAACAAGATAGGTATATGTACATATATGTACATATATCAATTCTCTTTAAATTGTTCTTGACTTGATAAAACGATGATCGATAAGATAAGAGGATTGAGAATTAAAGATTGGTCGTGACAAGATTAAGTCGAGGAGTAGTTATAATTAAATTAAATAATAATTTTAAAATAACATTATTATTAAAAAAAGTGGAAAAAGTTATTTAAAATTAAATATCTTTCGAAACAGAAAGTATTTGAAAATATAAAATACAAAAGATTTGAAGTGCTAAATACTTTGGGTATAACATTTGTCGGAGACCATTTGGACCCATGTGCTGTGAACAACGTGGCCGAATTTCAATTTATATTTAGAATGTTCGAGACTCCATTTTCTAAAGTCGACATGAAACCTCATCATTATTTGATTTAAATTTTTCGTATTGAATTAAATAAAACAATAAGAACCTTTACAAAATTAAATTCCATATAATTAAATCAAAGTTAGTTAGTTGATGGGAATTCTAAATTGTTATATATTTAAACCATCCATCTTATATTTAAAATCAAAAGGTTTTTAAACATTAGTATTGTTATAGCTGTTTAGTTTTATTTGTTATTGTTGTCCATTTTCAAATTATTAATTTTAATTATGGTTAAAATTTCTAAATTTGCATAAACATTTGTTCCCTGTAATTGTTATCGTTGAATTTATACATAAAATTTGTTAATATTTGCTAAAATTTGTTTCACTCTTCAAGTGATCAATGGTTTAACTTAATTTGTTATTTTTGTAATTTATATTTTAAATAAGAGCTTTATTGTAATTTTTTTTGCAACTGCGATTCTCTTAAATTATTCATAAAATTTATCTCTTAAGTATTCTTCTTGTAATTTGAAATTTGATAAAAAGCAACAACATCTGGGGTTTCACCAACAACAACTGCACAGGCCTGAGCAACGTAAAATGAAACTACAGTGAGTAGCAAAAATTAATTTAAAATTAAGTACAATTATATACAATAATTTATAAATAAATTTAAAATGAATTTTAACTAATTTGTTTGAAGTTAAGAGAGCCAAACTAATGTAGTGATGGTAATGTATAGGGGTTCTCAGTCAGATAATATGGACTATATTGAGAACAATGGTTGGTGAGGGCAGCGATCTAATTCATCTAAAGATCATATGTAGTGTGCAATTTAATAATACCTTTATCATTTAAGTCCGTTAATTTAAATGTCCGAGGTCCGTCCGAAAACTAA
The DNA here is from genome assembly GCA_916048285.2 of Bellardia pandia. Lineage (NCBI taxonomy): Eukaryota > Metazoa > Arthropoda > Insecta > Diptera > Calliphoridae > Bellardia > Bellardia pandia. The sequence goes on along the minus strand of OU696531.1, from coordinate 89,715,817 downwards.
GGGTACTTCTAATTTTAACTATTTTTTTATTCAATAGTAAAGCACGTTCAACTCTGTTTTGGTAAAAGCGGGATATGATTGTGACAAAGAACCCAACCCCATCCGGCGAGTTATAGCTTTAAATAAGAACGTGTAGTCACAACATTCCTTAAATATTTCATCTTTAACATTATGCATAAATTTACGAAAAGAAACCATTACAAGACAACTTGACGTTACTACTCAATTTTCTTACTTCTTTTTGTTTTTTGTTTTTTTCTTTCATGCATGTTGTTTTACATAAAAAATTACGAACATTTAATTGACGTGTGTGTATGAAATGGGAAGCTCAAAAGATAATTGAGCAAAAACTGATCAGCTAAAACTGAAGTGTGTGAAACAGGACTTTTTATTTATGATATATAACTTAATACTTAATTAAACTCTTCTGGTACTTATAATATATCTTTGATTTTTACTTGTTTCAGCTCTTAATTGAGTTTATTTTTATATTTTTAAATAATTTGTTTTATTCGTTTATTTATGCTGCTATTTTAGAAACATATACATACATGCATCATTTTATTAAACTTTTATATAAAACACAAATTAAATTTTATTCTAAGAAAATCAATTTTAAACTACTTCTATTGTATGTCACACACAACATCATGTGATAACTATTGCTTTGTGTAAGAATATTTTTTAATAAATTTATATTTTGTGGGTTTCCTGTAAAATTTAAAGCCTCAAGGCCTTAAATGTTTATAAACTTAAAGCTTAACGCAAGTAGCAAAAAGGTTACATTCTTACACAAAATTTTGAAAAATCTAAGAAATAAAACTACCCAATCTCCTCAACTAAAACTGTAGACAGGCGTAACGCCCTTAACTTGTAGGCATAAATGATATATGAACAGTTTAAATTTTGACCAGAGTAAAAGAAATTTCCTTTTATTACTAACATTTTGCCCCTGCTGCAATAAAGAATTAATATATTTTCGTTGTTGTCAGCCGCTTTAGCACCTCCTTTGTTAAGTGACCAACACCCAAGATATAACATACTAAAAGGCAAATATTGTACGAGTATAACCAGCAGGAAAATATATTCAAGTGATGTGGGTTGCCTCAAACGAACGTAAGTAAGAACTTAATGCTGACTGACTGTATGTACGTATGTACGTTAGTACGTTAGTAGTAGTGGGAACAGCAAAAATTCGATTCAGTGATGTGCGACAACATTCATCAACAACATTGTTGTTTAAGGAATAAAATCTAGCTCATTTAGGAGAAAACACCAAGAAAAAACACTCACATTTTGTGTGACTTATGCAAATATTACCAATTTAAACCACATGATTGATTATTTGATACTTCATCCTTCATCATGACTTTTCTTGGTAGATAAACCAGCGAATGTTGTGGTGCAAAGTAAGCTGTAGTCAAACATGCTTCATTCTTAGCAAAGATAAATTTATGTACAAAGCAACGACGGTGACCCAGTTCTAAAGCTAAGAAGTAACCGAACATACATCTGCGATAAAAACTAAAATATATACAGTGCTGTCTGGGTGGAGTGAACCCCCGATGCTATGAACACCGCGTTAGAGTGAACACCAAAATTTTAGTTTTAATTAATTATTTTACCATTGAAATAAAAAAAATATATAAGATACTCGGTATATGTTGAGTTTTTGTCACAAACATGTTGCTGGGTTTTCAGGCCCACCCAATACTCATACATTTTTAATGATGGTCAGGAGAAATATGTATGTACGTACGAGTATATATACACACACATTTTCATATTAAGTAGAATGTCGGCCAAAAATGGGGATTTTGAAGGCAATATTTGTATTCGGTATAAGATTTCTGTATCTTAAATTAAAATGACCAAAATGAGAACAAGATAAATTAAAGAAAGTGGTTCAGGTATAAGTAGACTAGGCAGTGAGCTACACTTGCAAACAAATGTATTATATATTTTTATCGAATAACGTTTTTTACATTTTGTACAAGTATTTTTTTCAGAATTCAGAAGCACTTTTTGTGTAATACTACATCATATTATATTCATCTTTTATGCTTGTCAGAACATAATGTGGTAATATATGATGGTCCTAATGTATGAACTACCTACATACATATGTACATACAGTGGGAAGCAAAACTGTTCGGATGTTTTGTATTCAGGATGGTGCTTTTGGATACGCTCATGCGGCCTATGCATTGTTTTAAGACAATTGTCAAACACTTTTAATTGTCATATGTGCAAAGTTTATGCATCTGTATATAAATAACAAACAAGTGTGCATTAATAACATTTTGGAAAAACAATTTCGGTTGACAGATAAATTCATTGTGTGACAATTGTGTGCCAATGAAATTGTTAGTTTTCTTACAGTCGTCTGAACTGACAATTTACCTTTTGGTAACAATTTTTCAATGTTTTTCATTGCTAGCATCCGTCTATACATAGCTTAATCGTTTAGTTTTTGGAATAATTTTTATATATGTAAATCTTTTAAAAACATTCGTAATAGTTTCTAGCTATTTAACGAACTAGAATTTTCATCTCAAAACTTTTACAAAACTTAATATATTTCAATGTATCATAGCAGAGGGTATTTGAAAGGAAAACCCACCTTAAGCATCATGACCTGACAAATTCTTTAAACATCAATTCATCTTTCAGGCATAACAAATTTTCACTTTGACTATAGCATAGTTAAAATCTTTACACAGTGAAGCCTGAAAGAAATTAACAGAGTATAAGGAAATGTAGAAGTACAAAATTAATTAGCTGAATTGATAATTAGTGTGATTTTTGAGAAAATTTTGTAGTTTTTTACATGCATTTGACAGTTGTATGATGATTTTTATAACACTTGTCTGACTTGAAGTCGTTGTGGATCAGTGTTGCCAGAAAATGAATTTCAAAATATGCTAAAACTTGAAAAACTAAGAGCTAATCAAACCACCAATTCTGACAATATTGGTTTCTATGACACCCCTGAATATGTTCTGCAGAAGAAAAGTGCTAAATTTTTTCAATGTAACAATACAATTTTTATTTCAAATGTTAAAAATTAAAATTATAGTTTTTTCTAATTTTGTTCATAACAATTGTTGACTTGTTTTAATAGATTACATTTCATATATTAATTCAAAAATTTCCGTGTTCATTTACTTACCACACCGAAAGAAATTTAGTTGAACTATTATTAAAAGTTATTTTTTATTTCTCCAAAAGTATTTTTTGGAGTAAAAAAACATTTAGCATAATTTTTAAAAATTGCAATGCATTTTTGAGAAACAAAATGCTAAATCTAACACTGAAAGTGCTAAAATGGCAACACTGTTGTGGATATTGCGATATTGAGAATGTTGAGAATGAATATTGAGAATGTTGACGAATTGGCCAAATGGGATCTTCTTTAACACTGCGGTCGGATCTACGGAGAAGTAATTGGAAATCCGGCTTAAATTCATGCATCAGTTGTGCCTTGTACGTTGATGTTGGCACATTATGTAGCGTGTTAGACGACTAAAATTTATCTTTGAATTACGTTAACCAAAAATATCATGAACGTCATGAAGTGTGACTTTTATAAGTCTGCTATTTTCCAGCTAAACTGCATTCATTGTAACAATTGTTATTTCAATATGTCACTGTTTGAGAGCAAAGTTGTTGTTGAAAAACCCGTTATATATCTAAATTTAATAGAACTATTTAAACAAAAATTACTCATTGTCTATATATAGCAGGTTTGTAAGGGGGAATTGTGCTTCTCTCCCTTACAAACCTGCTTACCAGTAAGCACCATTTTTTATTGGGTATTATGTTATCCATATGTGGAGTAACATTAAGTCGTCCCACTTTCCTAACTTCCTCTGTAAACTTACTTAACCTTTTTATGTATTCATTTGCTTTATTCCCAGCAACACAAAAACCTAGAACAACAATATGTATTACTAAACTTGTAAATTTTCTAATTTGCTTGGCAAGGATGTTAAATTGCTAAATATTTATTGGGGCAAAAACTATAAAAAAGTCATGTTAGAGTAACAGTAGCAACAACAACAACAAAAGCAATATAATACAAATATAGAGCAAGATTGGCAAGGATATAGAACAAAGACTGATTACGTCTTTCGTCCTGCAATACAGGCTGATGGCCCTGTGAAATAGGAAAAGAAAAGGAATAAAAAACAATTTACAGTGTTATATTCGGCTTTGCCGAATCTTATATACCCTCCATCTAAATATAATGAGAATTACAAAAATTACGTTGTTGTTAGGCCTAGAATATCATTATTCAGTTTTAGCGCAAATTTTAACAGTATTTTATATAATGTTTGATAGACAAGTGTGCGCACAATATAAATTACTTTAAATATTTTTAAATTTTATCTAATTTTAAACATTTACCTATATAATTGATGCTTACCAATTAATTGTATTATTTACAGAGTATGTATATTTATCACAGCAATCTTATATGTAATAAAACCATTTGTAGAACTAAAAATAAGTTCAATATTTTTCAATATTCACCAGGTTAAGGAAAATAATATAAAAAGGTCAAGGCTTATATCATCTCAATAAACCTATTTACAAGAGTTAATAGGTGTTATAGTGGAAGTTGACCACTTATGGACTCAAATCTTTAAAATCCAGTATCCAGTAACGAGATTTCCATGTATTTAACCCTTCAGCGAACACCAGGGCCTGGACAGGCATTTTTGAACATTTTTATAGTTTTTTTACTTAGATAACTTAGGCGGAGCCCCTTAACTTTTTGTGAATTCCTCAATAAAGGTGTTTTGTATAAAAAAAAAAATTAAAAAAAACTTGAAATTTTTTATGTCTAGGCGTGTTAATTACTCTCAAGATGTTTGTAACACTAGTACCCAGCCAGGCCCTATTATGTAGAAAATGCAGCAAAAAAAATCAAAACAAAAGAGAAAGAGATTAAACCAATTTATAACTATGTACAATGTACATTAGGGGTATTCTATTTTTTTAACCTATGTTTTACATGCCCATTCACGATGAGAAACATTAAAAAAATGTTAACTGCGTTTTTAGTTTTTTATTTCATTCAAAAAAGTTCACGCACCAAACGATTTTAAAATTTACATGCGCATATACACACAAACATGTACATTTGCATTGGCAATGTATAGCTGTTGACCGCTTTTGCTATTTTTTTCGTTTGCTTTCTAGTTCTTATTCTTATTTTGTTTTGTTGTGTTATAATTTTGGTTTTTTTGAAAGTAGTGGTAAAAATTTACCGCTATTTTGCAGTCAGAACTAAGTACTCCTCTGCTTCCAATGGAGATGTTGAATACACCACTGAAAAGGAAACAAATATTCATCAATCAAAAATTGTTTTACTTAAACCAGTGACCGTACAAAACAAAAGTAATATAAATTCAAATGTATCTAAGATAGTGAACTGTATCACCCTAAACCACCTGCAAAAAGACTTAGAAAAGTCAAGTGTCAAACAAGGGTCGCAGTAGACATGATAGAGGAAACAAGTTTGAGTAGCAGGAAAGCAACTAAAGTATGTGAAGCATTAGTGAAATCAGGCATTGCTATTCCAGCACCCACACAATCTGCCGTATATAAAGCCTCAATGAAATCAGCCGAGCGATTGGAAGCAAAATATATGACAACGTTACAAAAAGAGAATTTGTGTCTTCAATTTGACGGGAGAAAGTTTGGAAAAAAGGAAGTGCAGGTAGTGGTATTGTCAAATGAAACTAAAGAAGTAATGGTGCTTGAGAATGGAAAAAGTGTCACAATATTTGAACATAACGTTTTTCCGTTCATTAACTTTCGAGTTTTACCATCGCTCAGTAACGCCCGTTGGAACTCCAGAGCTATTCTTGCATTGCTCACATTTATACTCCTTCCCAATCACAGAGAAAAACTTTTACCACTTTGTCAATTTATATGCAGTGCATGGTACGAAGTATGGTTTTCCGACCAACGTTTTCGCAACAATAATTTTGAATGCTTGGAAGAATCTGTGAAGCCGTTCAAAACTGCACACCAATGTTTAAATAGACACTGGGTGAAGGAAGATTCACCCATTCCAAATTTAAAACGGACTAATATACATATGTGCCGAACGAGCCGAAAGAAGTGAAAGATTTATATTCGTTTTGTAAAAATGGAAGAACCTTGAATTTGAAATTTATTTCTTCTAATGTCAATTAAATAATTAAAAATATTTCCAATGTAAGAATTTTTTAATTTTCGTTTTCAAGTATAACAAAACAAAAGCAAACGAAAACAAATAGCAGAAGCGGTTAACAGCTATACATTGCCAATGCAAATGTACATGTTTGTGTGTATATGCGCATGTAAATTTTAAAATCGTTTGGTGCGTGAACTTTTTTGAATGAAATAAAAAACTAAAAACGCACTTATAATTTTTTTAATGTTTCTCATCGTGTACAGCCATGTAAATTTAAAAAAACAAAAAAAAGTCATAATAGAATACCCCTAATGTACATACTACATATATTTTGTGTTTTGTATAAACAGCAGAATCAATGTGAATGTACGTTTCAGAAATTAGTTTTTGAGTGTTGTGTTGGCAGTTAACAAGTGTATAGTGTTACAATGAGTACTAAATTAGACAAAATCTTTGAGACAGTTTCAAAATCTGACACCAACTATTATGACAGATTGGCAGAGAGAATGAGGTTGATGGAAATGAAGACGATGCTTCTAATATTGGGAACGAGTTAGAAATTGAAGATTTTTAATTTAAAGACATAGAAATTATAGAAAGTCCCAGCTAGGCCCTGGGGTTCGCTTAAGGATGAAGGCTTATTTTCGGTAGAATTTCATCTCAATAACGTAGTTTACAAAAGTTTAATGGTTGTTATAATAATACTTAGAAGTTTACTTTCTTAGGAAGCTATTGTCAAATATGAACTGACAACTGCAAAATTCAGTAGTCTAATTGCCATATGACCGATATTGTATGATTTCTGGATTAAAATTAATGATCGGTATAACATTTTTGTTTGATATCGATATTTATTAGACATTTTTGTGGGTTTACTTGTTTTTTCAAAATTGATTTTTATTTGGCAGCTATGACCAATTATGTACCGATCTTTCGGTACAGATAATTTTTTATGTATGAAGATGTATTGTGTCAAATTTTAACAAAATATTGGTATATTTAACAGTATGAATATTTCAGTGGACCTTATATGGAGGATATGATCAAATATAGACCTAAGTTGACATACTCCAACAGTTTGATTTTGCCAAATGATGTGTAAAAAATTTTGAATCTCCACCGTTATTTATAACAGATTTTTACTTCTTTAAGTGAAATTCAGAAGTGGCCTTGTCGTTGAACTATGGTCAGACATGAACCGATCTAATCAATTTTCGTTTTGTGATTTGGTTTCATTTGAAGCTTTTTTTGCTGTACTCGTATTTTCTATCGCTATTGCTATTTTATAGGCTTTTATGTAACATTGAGTCATATTTCGGGAAGAAATTTGTATGGCGGGTATGAGAAAACATTCTCTCCCGTTTTAACACAGTATGTACTACCATCGTAGAAATAACGTGTGAAAAATTAAATGGTATTATCTACAATATATCTAAACAAAATAGTAAAAACACTGTTTAAAAATATCGTATTTTGATGGAGTTTGCTACACATTTTGGTCCAAACCTCTGGTTCGCCTGAACCGATTTTGATGATTTTTAATGTTAAACCGCTTAGGAGAATTATGCAGCCCAATCATGAATAAAAATTCCGCGGGAGTTTTTTTCCCTTTTCTCATTTTTCCTATTTAAATGCAATGTTAAAAAAATAAAAATGGAAAAAAACTCTCGCGAAATTTTTATTCATGATTGGGCTGATAAACAGTTTTTCGTAAGCTTTGCTGACTTTGGTTACATATTTTGGAGGTGAGAGTTTTTTACACAGACTGACCGACAGGCAGACAGACGGCAATAGATTACTCGACTTGTAATTCCATAAGAATCGATCATTTACTGTACAACAAAGTATGGTTCTCAGATGAATATTTCTCAGTGTTACACACAGAGTGGCAAATTTATATATACCCTCATTCACCACTTGTGGTGGTGGAGGGTATAAAAATGAAAAATTATCTTGTGGCTGATAAAGGTTTCTTTTATTTAGATTTTTGTTAAAGAAATACACAATGTTTGTAAAGATATTGATGTTTTTATATATAAACTAGAGCAGAACACAACTAAGACATGTGAATACCTTAAGCACACACACACACTTTATAATTTGTTTATATATACAGGGTGATCCATTTAGACCTTTTTCATTTGGCGTGATTTTTGTCCTACTGTCATCGTATTTTTATTTAGTATTGTTTGACAACTCATCATGGAAAGGCAAATTTTCGAAATTATTCAGCTGTATTCTGTAAGAAATCTTTTGGTGAGCAGCTAATTTTGCGTTGCGGGCCCGTGACCTGTTCGCCCATACCGATGTTGAATTAAACTCATAATTCGCTGATAGAAAATTAGAAATTCAGTATGGACCACCAGCAGCATAGACGTAAACAATGTTCGAGCTAAATGCCAAAGATTGTTTTTATCGGACAATTTTCCGACCTCCAGTTCTATTTTTAAGTGTTTTAATAAAAACTAAATAAAAGGTCTGATTGAATCACTCTGTACATGTATGTATGTTTGTTAGGTTTGGTATTATCTCTCTGCTTGTATTGTTGGTATATTGTTTGTATTTTCAGTTAGCTTACTCAACTATTTTTACTGACCCTCCCCATTAACTCTTTTTACATTTACCTCCTGGCCAAGATTTACTGGTGCTGCTAGTAGTTTGAGATTTATTTTTATCTTTAGCTTTGTTGCTTTAATATGTTAAGGAAAAATGACTGCGGTCATAGTATTTAAAATATATAGTATTTATTTGTATTTGAAAGTATTTTCTATGACCCTTTTAAATGAGCTGTTTTATTCTTGGTTTGGTTTTTAGTTTTTCTTATTTATTTTTTTTATTTCATTTTGCATCCTCTATCACTCCTGTGAAAGGTTTTCTTTTAATTTCGAGGCACAGTGGTTGAAAGGCCGGAACGTTCATTGCAAAAAAATTGATAAAAATTATTAAAATTTTTTATAGAGTTTGTCTCACATTTTGGTCCATAACTCTGGTTGTACTATACCGATTTTGCTGATTTTCAAAACTTTCCTACAAAATAAGCAATATTTTTCTAGAAATTTCGTTAAGTTGTGTATTTTGGACATGAGAGTGTTTTATACAGACGAAGATACAGACGGACATAGCTCAATCGACTTAGAATTTCATAAGGATCGATAATATACATATTCAAGTCGTTGGGTCTCAGATGAATATTTTTCTAATGTTTGCAAGTAAAATGTCAAAATGTGAATGTTATTCCAACAAACTCCTGTTGGAAAACAAAGTTTTCTGTAAAAAAAAACTCAGCATGGTAGACCAGGTCTTCCAGCTGGCCATGGAGATCAACCTCCCAATAATATGGTAGAGTGCATCCGACAGACGACATCTTCCGATGGTAATTGATGTTAATGTATACCATCGTAATTGGAGCAGTTGTGGGGCCAAATTACCGCATTCGTAATCGAATGAGCAAACGTATCGAAAATGATTTCGATATCGAAATTATGATAAAATGTACTAAATTTCTTGCTCGATATCAATTGCCATAATCTCAAATAAGAAAATTACGATAAATTTTACTCAATATCGAATGCGGTAATTTGGCCCCTGATAAGAATCCTGGATGTGTGCTAGACTTCATTTTGATTTGAACGACCATTTTCGTACAGGTGTGGTTCACATTCAACATCGGCCCTTAAAATTTAACCACTCTTTTTTAAGATTAGCACGCAGCATACATCTGCTCCTTACCACTGTTCAAATTCTTGGTAAACATTTTTACAAAAATCAATAAACTCAATTTCTATAGGCCTCCTATGTGTGTACCTTCGCCATAAACAAGGCCATAAAAATGTTTTAGCAAAAAAAAAAAAAAAAGTTAAATATAGCATATACACAATGAAATCTCTATTGTGCGCTTGACATGATCTAGTTTAAACGATAAATAATTGCTAAGATCAACAATTCTTTTTTTTTTTTTTTGCTGTATATTTTTTGGTACTATTGACCTAAAGGAAATTGTGTTGTAAATCTAAAACAAGCAACTCACATACAACGCAAACCCTTATATACTCTAAAACATACACAAATACAGCAACGAACATACACAAAAAAAATAAAATAGAAATTGTAATAAAGGATTCAATAGGTGACATAACAAAAGACCACAGTTTGGAATTTTTCATATGATGGGTATTTGAAGGCAAACAAATTGTTAGAGAGAGCTGAAAAATGTATAAAAAAACGTACAAATACCTGGTAATAGAACATTGTAAACAGATTGAAAATTAAATTTTACATTGTTGATAACATACGGCCAACCAGACCCCTTTCTCTCACTCTCTCTCTCTCTCTCTGTGTTGCAAAAAATGGCTACAAAACCTAACTGTATAGAATTTATTCATGGCACCGTATACTCGTAAACTAGTAATTCTAAATCCGTCTTTAGTAAATATGTTGTAAACTTAGAAATAGAAAATTAAGGTTACACAAAAGTTTATTGTTTGGCAAAATATTGTTGTAGCTTTTCACAATATTACACACAATAAAATAATTAAGCAACATTTTGTTTGACCTGGCCAGAGAGTTCAGCCAGGCTATATCCTAACAAGCAAACAAACAAACAAATAATACCAGCAGCAGCAGTAACAAATACTGGCAATAGCAACTGCAGCAATAGCAAACTAACCACAGGAGCAACAGGATCAACTTATAGTAACACGTTTGCAAGTATGTTTGCCATTAAACAGAAAAGCTCACGTAGAAAATTCAATTTTCTCCATATTTTGTCTCTATGCCAACGGCAAAACAAACAACGTTTGAGGAAATTGCAACAAAACTGTAAACTTTAACAGCAAAGAGTTTTCATTTTAACACAAAACAATGTTTAATATTTGCTTGGTTAAAAAGACTTTAAGGGCATTAGGGGATACATTTAATACAGAATTGGTTTGGGGTGTAAACATATTAAAGTGCATCATAAATTATTTTTCACGAATCTAAATGTAATCAGTTGGAAATATAACGTAGAGTGCTAAGTATCCTGTTCACATTATGGGTAGAAAACTTTCCAGGAAAACTCAATATTTAAAAAAGGTTATATAAAATCTATATGTCCTTATAGTCATTCATAATGGCAATAAGTAGTATTGCAGTTGGTATTCATTGAATCTTCAAGGCTGCATTTTGTTTTATAGAGTAATTTTAGAATGTAGATTTGTTAGGATCTTAAATCTGTGAGGCAACTAAAAGCAAGATTCACGTTTTGGTAAAAACTTTGGGCACTATAGAATCTTGGAATACTGTGGGGAATACTTAGCAATATGAAGGATTACACATATTTTCCTCAATTGGTATATGACAGTGTAGGTCTCCTTTGAATCTAACATGGAGAGTTTTTGAGTTTAAATTTTCAGGATAACTGTTATTTACGGTCCCTGGTTTTTTTCGACAATTTTTCTACTGCGAGCCAATACTCGAAACATCAAATAAAATGTGCAACCGAATTTGCGATGGTCACTAATTTTTAATGCTATTAACATATCAGCACTAGCATCCTATATTATATATATGGAATTTAATACGCAACATCAGTCTAGTGATAGTCGTCGAAAATTCTTAAAAGATCTAAGCATTGGTTTGTGTCAATAAAATATTGAGCATCATTTGAAACTGCAACATCTCCCAAATAAACTAGGCGATAGTGTGCCGGACTGTCAGTCAAAGGGTTGCGGGTTCGATTACCGCCAAAAACTCTAGGTATTTTCTGCAGATAAGCCAAAAAGCTTCGCAGTTTGTGTTTGTTAATTATATTAAAAAAAAAAAAAAAAAAAAAAAAAAAAAAAAAAAAGACAGTGCTCACAGAAACACAGAAAGACTCGTAAAGCATGTACTGGCTCCAAGCCAATCTGCAATTAACACTCGATAAGTCGACCAATATGTACAAACTGCTCTAAATTTGCCCTAAAATTGCATTTCTCTTGTTTTCATTGCTTATTAAATTTTGTGGTTTTTATGTTTCTGTTTCCAAATAAGATGTAATATATTGTTTTTGTTTATAATTTATACACACTTTTATTTATTCATGCAAAGCTAATATACTTGCAATGGCCGCTTTCTCATAAAAAACAAGGGTGTTAAAAGTAAATTAGTCTCTCAGGAAAATTACAAAAAAAGTCAAAAAAAAAACTAAATTATTTAAAAGTTAGTAGTTCTAAAAAAGTTTCATATATACAAGTTATCAATTTCAATGAAAAAAGTTTGACTGAAAACGCCAAAGGTACCCGGGTACCTTGTTGAACACATAAATGTTAATATGACAGAGACCGATCCAGCTCAGCATTTTCTCTTCAAAATTGTCCAGTGTTCACGGTGTTGTAGGGTTTCACGCAAGAAAAGTGGAAAGGGAAGTTTTATAGATTTTTCTATTATTGTTCGTAGATCAGTTCTATACAGGATATTTAGATACACACTATCTGAAATTTTGCTGTTAATAGTTTGAACTATTATTTTATTAACTTTAGTTAATACTAGTTCTTACAATCTATTATCCAGTTTATAAGTTCTCCATAAGTTCTGGATAAGGAGAAGCAATATATTGGCTGAAAACTGAGAGTCAGCTTTAAGCATTTTTGGTGAAATATTGCGGCATCTACGGACTTTATTCAACTGTAAGCAGTTTATTGCGCCAATAACTTTTCCAAGTTTAATATAAACAATTATTGAATTTAATTTCATTTAGTTTTATTTAAATTTTATATAATATTAAAGCTCCAAGAATTTTTAGTTTTTTTTATCTCTAATATTGATTTATTGTGAAAGAAAAACTCACCGTAATAAGAAATTTTATAAAATCAAGTTTAAATTTACAAATAAAAATAAAATTATAGAAAATTTTCAAACTTTGTAACATTGACAAGTTGTTTTTCAAGATCACCATGATTGCTACACTTGTTACACTGAACCAAATAACTAGAATATCATGAGATTAACTCAATGCTTTTTATGTTATGCAATGAAAGATGTGGCCTTTTTTTAAGTTTTTAGCTTTATTGTGTCCATTTTCTTCGAGAGTGTTAAGATATCGGACGGACATAAGTTTTGTGTTGTTATATGGGATATATATTCGAGAATTTTGGTATTGAAAATCAGATAAGTCGGTACATAAGTGCTTAATGTATGATAAACACAACACGGATTATTGAGTCCTGTACATAGTTATAAATAGTATGCATATCAAATAAATGTTATATCTATTTCAAAATATTTGCTAATGCGATTACCCTTTCTTCAAAAAACAAACCACTATATCTCGTTCTTAGTCTCGTTAATAATCTCCTCTATAGTCTCTTCCATAATCTCGTATATAAGTTAATCTAAATATGTAACTAGTTTATAGTCTTAATCGTTTATAATCTTAATTCAGTCTTGTCTCTAGTCACGTTACTAGTCACGTTTCTAGACTAGTCTAGTTTTTTTTTATTTTTTTATAATGGACGTAGTGATAGCGCATATATAGTTCAATATGTGAACAATAAAAGCATGACATTTCTTCCACAAACTTTCGGATAATAGTATTACCGACACTATGCTTCAAGGAATAGACTCGTTTAAAGTTTGCCTCATTTCCTTCCATTCTGAGCACTGAAAGAGAACGGGTTCAGGATAATTTTCACTTATACTACAGTCGTCGCAGTATTCATTATCGCCGATCTTGATTAGTGACAAATACAGGTTAAAATTCCCAAGTCCTGTCATTATCTTTGTTAGATAATATGGCATTTTACCATGTCTTTGGTTGATCCAGTCTTTGATGTCTGATATTATTTTTTGTGGGTCCATATTCCTTTGTTACCAGATTCCCACCGTTCTTGCCCATTTCGCCAGTAGAGACGCCGTCTCTAGTCTCGTCGTTAGTCTTGCCTCTAGTCTCTCCTTTGTTACCAGTTTCGTCGCTAGTCTTGTATCTAGTCTCGTCAATAGTTTCGTCTCCGGTCTCGTCTCTAGTCGCGTTTAGTCTCGTCTCTAGTCTCATCTTAAGTCTCATCTATAGTCTATATATTTATCTGTAATCTGTTCTAAACTGTTGTCTACAGATTTACATATTGCAGTAGAAATAAAATGAAAATGTTGATATAACTTCAACTCTCTTATAAAACCCTAGACAACAAGCAAAACGAAAAAACGTATGGCTCTCACCCAACTAAATCTATAACAAAAAAAGGGGAGAGGGCAACTTAAACTAAAGACGTGCCACAAGCTACGGAACTGCGGACTAACTACAAAAAAAACAAAACTAACAAAGCAGCTTGACTCGTATGTATGTGTGTAGATGAGTAGCTATTAGGGTATCCATTCGAATAATGATCGTTCGAATAATCAAACAATTTCTAACGAATAATTTCAAAATGACAATTTTCGAATAACGAATAATTCGATTAATTTTATAAACAAGAAAGAGTTTATATTCGGCTGTGCCGATTCTTATATACCCATGGGGACTACGGTCAAATATGCACCGATTATCATGGAATTTGGTACGACAATTTAAATGTATATTTGGATAATTTTTGTTAAATTTCAATTTGATGATGATTTTTATAAAAGATTTATGCGCATTTAAATGATTTTTTGAAAGTGGTCTTTGTATGGGGCTATGGTCAAAATATGGGCCGATGCAAATAAAATATCGTTTTGAGATTACACTTTGTATAAAAATAATTATTGCAGAATTTTGTATGGATGGTTATTTACGAGTATGTACCATAAAACCATATTCCGGAATTCATTTGTGTGGGGACTATGATAAATCGTGGATCACTTCCTATGATTTCCAACAGGAATCGTTCTTCTATAATAAAAATAAAGCGTGCAAAATTTAATAATATGCATGAATGCATTATAGTTGAAGAAAATAACAAAAAATGTCGAGATGGTGTGAAACTTTGGTCTATAACTCCCATTACTTTGATGTGTTACAAACGCAATGATAAGCTTAATATACCCTCCATGTTTTTAAATATAGTAATAACTAAAACCATTCCGATTCAATATAATATAAACGAAAGTTAAATAAAGTTTTTCAAACGTTATTAATTAATGCCCTGATAGTCAGCGTTATCAAGTTTATGCGTTTCTCACAATTTTTGGTGCTTTTTTAAATTTTTTGTGTGAAAAACTTTTAGTTGGAGCGCGGTGCATTTTTTTTCAATTTCGTTGCATTTTTTAATTTTTCCGAAAATGTGTTTCAATCTGTCTTTCTACTAATTTTTTTTCATGAAATCTATACGATGAAAAAGGACCCCATTAAATGTATTTTAAGAACGAATGTATGATAAATGAATACATACTATCAAATTTGTCACATGAAAGTTATTGCTAAAGGTGAATAGACTGAACATTTTTTTAAATAGAATTAACATTTTGAACATGGAAATAAAAATGTTTGTGTAGCCTGATGGTTTGGTCTACAAAACTGTAGACGAACAAGGTTAGAGTCCCAGTAAAGCCCTAACAAATTTTTTTTTTTTAAAATTCAAATAGAAGTGCTTAAAATAAAAAATAAAAATAATTAAAAAAAGTACCAAATATTATTTATTTATTATTTATTATTTATTATTTATTATTTATTATTTATTATTTATTATTTATTATTTATTATTTATTATTTATTATTTATTATTTATTATTTATTATTTATTATTTATTTATTTATTTCCAATTCTATACACAAGACTTAAAGTCTCTTATTGCAGTATAGAACATTGTTTTAGCAGAAACATTAAAAAGAAAAAAATTATAATTCTTAAAGATAAAGTGTTTAAACTAATTAATTTATAAATTTATAAAAGAAAAGAAAAAGAAAAGTGTTTAGTTAACAAATTAACATGTAAAAAAATTAATAATGCATTTTTAAAATCTCAGTGCGTTACTTATTATTTGTATGTTGTGCGGGAGTAGATTCCAAAGCCGGATTGCATTAAGAAAAAATTGCCAATCAGAAGTTAAACAATGATGTCTAAACAATAAGATTCGCTTTCCTCTATTAGAACTCAATAGGGTTAAGCGGTTATAGAGATGTTGTGGTTGTTGGGTATACACGATTTTGTGCATGAACAGGAGTACTCTTGTTTTGACTATGGCATCAAACTGAATACCATATAGTTTTGCCGTAAAAGGCGAAACAGAATCAAACCTTTTCACGCCATATACATAGCGCACAATACTTTTGTAAACTGAGTTTAGTTTTCCTGTACTTGCGGTATCGCATTTGGCAAATAATTCGCATCCATACATCAGAACTGGCAATAAATAGGTTTTTGCAAGAAATACTCTTATTTTGACAGGTGTGCAATACTGCGTTTGCCAGAGAGTTCTAAGCATGGAATACGTACGGCCACATGCATAATTAATATGATTGCTCCATGTCAGGTTCTTATTAAAGATAATTCCAAGATTTTTTGCTGAGTTTACCCTTTCTATACGTGTGTCATTAAGAAAAATATCCGGTATATGATCACTTATAGTAGTCTGTTTTTGGATTAGAAGATATTTAGACTTTTTTGGATTGATACTAAGACCATTAGCAGTAGCCCATTTAAAAATATGTTTTAAGTCGGTATTTAGAGTTAAGACACACTGTTCAATTTTAGATAAATCACAACTGATGTAAATTTGTATATCCTCAGCATACATTCTGATTTTACTGTGCGTAAGTTGACTCGGCTGGTCATTAGCATAAAGCGAGAATAGTAGAGGCCCAATAATTGACCCCTGCGGTACACCTCTCATAACAGGTAATATGTACTGAAATTATCCTTTTTTTTATCAATTAATACTTCAGTTCCGAATAGCATATTGTGAGTTAAATTTTGAGTGGTTAAATGCTTACAGTCTAATTCATAGAAACTTATCAAGGGTTTATAACAATTTTGTATGGATATTTGCTTTATAAGCTTGTTATAAACCTTTGACAAGTTTTATGAAAAAGGGGGTTATTTTATATTTATTAGCTCGTTTATTTAAAAAACATTATTACTTTTACTATTAATCATTGATCTCTTTTTAAAAAGTTTCATATAAAGTTTATGAAATTTAAAAAATGTAAAATTAATTTAATAAACATTTTCAATAAAAAAGAAATTCTAAACTTGGTGCGTTTTTTTAATTTGCGCGTTTTTTCTCCATTTTGGTGCGTTTTGAAATTACAAAGTTGACAACGCTGCTGATAGGTTTTTTATTGGAAAAAAATATACTGTAATATTTAATAAAAATAAATAGTGAACGAGTTTGGCAGTTGTACTCGTCATAGAATTTAATTCCGTTCGAAAGTGGAATTAATTCCGTACTATGCTCCTATAGAAAAAGTAAAACGAAAATTATTTTCGGAATGAAATTCTTAAAATTACAATTCCACGTAGCAAACTAAAAGTGGTTGCATTCCAAAAAAATGTTTAGTTTTACTTCCGAACGGAATTAAATTATGTGACATAGCTGTATGTGTTAACTGCTTTTAAAAATATTTGCCCTTTTCAGAATATAGTAAGAAACCTTTCGAGGATTGATGACAGGTATATAAGAAAATACAATAAATAATAGAAAATAAATAATAGTGGACCACTTTAGTTTCCATAAACACCGGTTCATAATTGAACCAGTGTCATCCTTATATCCTAACCTAAAATGAAACTGAATGGGAAAAAATGGTGTTGAATATGTTGAAGAAAGTGATATTGAGGATAACATTAATGATGATAACTTTGAAATAGGCAAAGAAAATAATTATTAAAATGTATATAAGTGATATTATTAAAGATAGCTTTACATGTATACGTTATTTATGTACGACTTGATAATTTAATAATTTTAAATTATTCGAATAATTAGATAAACAAAAAAAACTTACAAAATGTTTATAAGAGGTTTATAAAGCAAATTTTGTATGGAAATTTGTTTTATAAACCTGTTGTAAGTTTTATGAATAAGGGCATAAATATGTGATGGATTTATCTGAATAAGTTAAAATCTCTTGTTCGTATTATTCGTTTTATTCGAACAAAAGAAAATTTGAATAATTTGGATACCCTATAGCTTTATATGTATGTATATTAGCATTGTAGACTTTTCGCAACAGTGTACTATAGAAAGAAATTCAAATCAAACCAATTTACTGCTGCAAATATCGCGAGAATTTATACGTACATACATAGAATAAAACAAGTTAGAGTGCCGAATTTTAAATACCCTCCACTTGAACGTAATGACAAATACAGAATCTAAACTGGACTAGAATATCCTTATTCAGTGTTTTCTATTCAGTCTTAGTGCAAATTTTATTATTATTTTATATATTGTTTGAAAGAAAATTTTAAAACCAACATAAATTATTTTGAATGTTTTGAGTCGGTACCGAAATTTATACGATATATATGATGATAAATGGCTTTTTCGGATGTGGTCCTTGTATGGGAGATATGAACAATTATGGGCCGACCACCATAAAGTTTAATACAACAATTTGTTTATATATAAGATTATTTATGTAAAATTTTGGCCGTTTAACATTATTTATACCGGTTTTATACGTATTTAAGTGAATTTTGGAAGTGTACTTTATATGGGGTCTATAGCCAAACATGAACCGAACTAAAAAAAATGCGTATTACGATTTTTTTTTTTTTGCATGAAACTTATTCCTGCTGAATTTTGTCTTGATATTCCAATTTTATAAGCATTTATGTATAATTGAGCAATATTTCGGGAAGATTTTTGTATGGGGGCTATGCGAAATCATGGACCTATTCTTACTATTTTCCTCACACTTTCTTCTTTTATAATAAAATCAATGTATACGAAATTCCATAGGAATACCTGCAGTATATTTAAAAAAATTGAAAGAAAAATTTTTTAAAATATCAATTTTGAATGGAGGTTGTCTTACATTTTGATCCATAACTCTTGCACTACTATAGCAATGTTGCTGATTTTCAATACCAAACTGCTTATGAGAACTGTAAACGGGTTTTTGTAAACTTTGTGGATTTCGGTTGTGTCCTTTGGACGTGAGATTGTTTTACACAAACAGACAGAAAGACGGAAATGGCTCAATCGACTTAGAATTTTGTAAGCATCAAGAATATATATACTTTGTTGGGTCACAGATGAGTATTTCTCTGTGTTACACACGGAATAACACACTTATATATACCCTCTTATGATGGTGAAGGGTATAACAAACAACAATAATAAAATAGAAACAAAAACAACGAAAGCAACAAAAATTCTCTACGCACGAACAAACATTAGAGGTGTTTGTTAAATTCACAATTGTTTTGCTATACATTGCACGTTCATTTGCTGCTACTATTACTGGTGCTGCTGCAAACCCAGCAATTGCTGACAAACAATTTGCATTTTTAGTGCTTGACACGAGCTCAACGCCGTATTTTAAAAATGCACTCAGGTGTAACGTACGTTACTTACTTGACGCTACATTTGTCGCTAAAACTCGAACACAAACTATCAACGACGCACAATTCTATACGTTTGCAACTACTGGCGCTAAACACTCGCAGTGAAATTGTACAAAAACATGAATGTTATGCTGAAGGTAATTTCAAGTGGTGTATGTACGAGTATATACATACCCACTTGATCATTATATTAATTTAATGTATAGTTTGTATTTGCAAACAATAGCGATCATGTCCTTAAGTTAAGTTTTTTGGACCTTCCCAACATTTTCTAGAAAACTTTCCTTCATTTCTTTAAACACTTTTGTTTGTATATTAATAAATATACAATCCTTTAGTTACAAACAATATCGATTATATACTTATGTACAAGTTGTGGTCTTTGCTGGTAAACTTCTAGCATTGCATAGACAGCAGTCCTTTTCCATACCAAGTCTGTGATCCAATTTCAGAGATGTGAGTTAGTGTCAGACATTTCTGGACAAAACAGTTTACCTTAACAAATAAAAGGATCGGATTCATGAGCTTAAACCAATATTGTCAGAATTGGTTTTAAAACCGACAAGAAAAAATGCTTTGGTGTCATAGGGCAATGCTGATACTAGAAATATCTCGATATTTATTGAACGTGTAGCAGTGCCCTATGACACCAAAGCATTTTTTCTTGTCGGTTTTAAAACCAATTCTGACAATATTGGTTTCTATGATACCCCTAATAGAGTTATTAAGATGAAAATCACCATACTACTCAAGTACATAGAAATCATAGTAAAATATTTTATAACACGTAATGGACCCATATAAGAGATGCGAAAAATAAAATAGCTCGTATAAATATCTTTATCGATATAAAATACTACACAAATTTCTTTCAAGTATTAATAGATCACACTACTAGGTGGTGGATATATGTACACAGCCGAATATATACTCTTACTAGTTATTTCTTTATTTTCGTCTTTTAGGGAAATATCATTTTCAAAACCCTTGATCATGTGGGTTATTATGCATATACTATGTTTGCTTGTTTATAATTTTGATTCGTTTAGATGCAAAGAAATTTGCCATTGTTTAAAATTCGTGAAAATTGCTTCTGTTATTTGCAAATGTTGTCATTCTTATGGAAGAAAAATGGGAAAAGAAAATTAATTTTCTTACTTTATTTTTCAACATCATTTAAATTTACATTCCGATAGATTTTTATGCTGATGCTGGTAATAGTGCGAATTTAATTTTGTAAACTTCACCTCAGAAAAAAATAACATACATTAAAATAAACAATGATTGAAAAAGCTGAGAATGGAAGCAAACAAGTTGCGATTTTAAATTGTAAATATTTTTGACTATCACCGAAAATAAATCCCACTAAAAAGTAAACAGTTTGCCTCTCAAAATATGCCAAAGTTTAAATAGCGTCAGCTATTGGAAGTGTTTCATAAGCTCCTCTTAATTCAACTAAATAATACCTACTGCAGCTTACTACTGTATAGTTAGTTGAACTCCCTGCTTTTATAATAAGTTTTTGCTCCATTTGTTTTTATTGTGCTCAATTTATGTTTCTGTATGACGGTTTACCTAAGTGGTTTTCTCACAACCATCAACCGTAAGATATTTTTGTATACAAAACTATTTCTCTACATCAAAATGGTTTATGTATGTACTCGTATATTTCATAAATTTGCCATGTTTGTGACATGCCTGTCATTTTAACACCATTGTATGCATACATGTAGGCGCCATCACTTATTTTGTTGCGGGAAAAAACTCACGAAAAAACGTCACCGTAAAAAAAGTTAGGAAGTTGTAATATTTGTTTATGTTATTCTGTTTTTTTTTTTCGTGTTTCGTTAACAACAATTTAATGAAGCAAATTGTTTTTACAATGTTCACACAAAAGGCATCATCAACAACATCATCGTTGTTGTCGTCCTCATTGTTTTAATGTCAAACCAAAATAACAGCGAAAAAAACAGTATGTATAACAAGCGAACGAGTTCATTAAATTATTAAGCTTCGAGGGAAAGATTTTACACAAAAATAAAAAAACATCTCTACAACAAAACTTTGCTAAAGCTCAAAAAGGGTAAAAGTGCAACATGGAAAATTTTTGTGGTAAAAAAAAATTAAACAAAATGGGAAATTTGAATAAATGTTGCGCTAATGGTTTTGAAAGTACTGACATATTTGTGAAGAAATTGGTGTAAAAAAGAAAAAAAATGCAAAATATTTTTTTAACAAAAAGCAAAAAAATAAGTGTAAATAAAAAATTATAGCTAAATAAATATTGGAATTAATAGTAAATAATGCTGGGTTCAGCAAACATGTACATAGTCGATATCTAACACGCAATTGCTGTGCAGTAATTGTTGAAAAGTCGACAATACTGAAGGATGAGGTGTCCTAATCAATCTATAATTATTATACTTTGGCTCAAATTTAACAGATTCACTGCTCATAGTTTAACTGATGGTTGAGCATTTTCAACCATCAAATTCCAAATACGATAAAAAATATTGTTTAATGGATGAGATTTGGGGTGACAGTTGGATACATACATTGCGTTGCCTAACTATACTGTGAGCGTTAATATAAAGTAAACATCTAAAATTGTTAAAAAAAATATTTTATTAATTCTTTGATATTTCTCGAAACATATGTAAATTCAACCAACAACCCAGGTTCGAATCCTAAGCCAAGAAAAATTATCAATAAATTTTAATAATAATTTTCATGTAACAATTCCTACCTTCAGTAAAAATAATTTAATGAAAATTAAATTTAATGAACTCGAGCCGAAATAAAAGAAATATCAAAGATTTAAAATTAACAGTTCAAATAAAAATAATAATTGTTCTTATTTTATTAATTATTATACGACGATTGGTCCATATCTGACCATAGGCCCTCTATAAAGTCTGTTTCCAAAAATCACTTAATTGAGTATACCTATATCTCCTATAAACATAACTATCAAGTTGAAATTCTTCATAAATAAAACATTGCTACATATGTATAAGTCATCATCCCGATCATCGGTTCATATTTGACTATAGCACCTGTATAAATTATACTTTCGAAATTTTTTTGAACGTACATAAATCTCTAACAAACATCATTATCAAACTGCGACAAATAATCCACATATATGCAGTGGCTTCCAACATCCTTCATAAAAGCAGCTGATTAAAATTTTTTTTAATAATATTTTTCAAGAAAATACATCTCAATTCTTCGCTTAAAAATTAAATTATTACATGTTATTACGTACATACATATGTATGTATATAAATAATAACAAAACAAACTTAAATTTATTAACGTTCAAGAAAATTAAAAACAAACTATTTCTTTTTTGTGAACACTAAGTAACCCTGCAGATATTCTAATGCAGTCCAATTTTTAAAGATGTGTATCAGTATACGAGTATATAATGTGACCAACTTTATCCTTAATCACAAGCTAAAGTCTTTTTTGCATGCTGCCAATTAAATTTTGTAAATAAGTGGGTCTATTTTTACCCACTCTTCGTTTACCACAGCCCAAAGATCTTCAATTGTTTTTGGAACTGGACTTTTAGTAATACATAATTCTTTTTTTAATATATTCCATAAGTTCTTAATTGGTGACTCTGGTGGCCAATCCATGCATTAAATGTTATGGTCTTTCAGGCATTTCATGGTTATCATGGGCTTATGGGCGAAAACTGAAATACCAAAAAAAAAAAAAACATCTCGTTATTGAGATGAAAATATCGTTATTAAGATATGACATTCACCATAAGACTCAAAGAGAGTAAAATATATATATATAACTTTATAATGAGGTTAATTTAGAATGACTTTTTTATTTAAAATAATATTACCTTTAAAAATAAATATACAAATATGTGTACGTGCCTTTAAAGGATTAAGTTTAAAATAATAAAAAAAATGTTAAGAAAGCGTCACTAATTTCAAATCATGTCTTTAACAGCTTTTGGCAACTAATTAGACATGCTACTTTTTATATGACTACTTAATGAAACTTCTTTTCAAAACACTGCTATTATATTAATTACTATTTTTATTAAAAAATTCAATGTGTTTTGTTGCTACATATTTCTTATTCCCTTTTCAAAGAAAACCAGACAATCAATTGGAAACGTATTATTAGGAAAATATTTTAAGTTGTGTTATTTTAATAAAAATTTCAATGAATTTAATTTAATGTATAAGAAATTACAAATATAGCTGATATTAAAAAAAATTAAAAAAATATGAAGCAAAAATAAAAAATAAACCAAAAAAATAACCTGCATACATATACATATAAGCATATTTTTGTAGATCTGCTTAAGGTTTATTTATCTTTTCAATTTCAGTTTTGAGGATCATGAGTGATGAGCGATTTTTTTAAATGTAAGACCCGAAATGACCGACATTAAAGTGCTAAATACTGGCCACACTCGGCCTACAAAGTCTAACAATGACCTCCAACCACGTGCAACTTCGTAAAATTTTTTCAATAGCTCCCGAAATACCGGTTTTGGTAAAACAATAACTTTTATCAATTACATTCTGATTATGCAGAATATTATTTTATTGGTAAAATATTAGTTATGATCGGCGTCTGGTTTTATAATCTTCAAAAAGTAAAGTCGGCAAAAAAAATGTAAGCTTCAAAGTATGTATTACCAAAAAATGCCTTTCTGAAGGCAAAAGTCCTACAGAATTTATTATATTTTACCAAGAAATAATAAGAAGTAATTTTATTAAATTAATAACATTTAACTTTTTAATCAGCAACTTACCTTACAAACACACTTTATATGTACATATGTATGTATGTATGTCAATATATTCATTATTTTTTTTTACCGACCGAACCGTTTACCGTTTTATTTACACCATTCATATACATTGGTAACTCTACTGCTCAATTGCATTCAACTAAAAACAAAAACACTTGTTGAATTTCTCTTTGATACAAAACCTTCCAACTTCATTATGTAAATGAAGGTCATTTTTTATTTGGTGCTCTGCTCTTAATATTGAGGAATTTTACTCTTCTTTTTGGTGTGAAAAAGCAAACAATAACAACACAAAACACATGATTAAAGGGCACTTGACTATAAAACAACAACAACTGCTAAATACAACACAATTGAATTATTGCAAGCCTACATTTTACTTTGAGGAATTTTCTTTTCACTGATTAATTTTAATAAAAACTTTATTTTAACACTAAAATTTACACTTTTTATTAGATATTTTATTGAAATACATGAAGAATTTTATAAATTCTAATACATATTTTGTATTAATTAACACACTTTCACTATAATATGCTTTAAAAGACGGACGACCGCTTAGAACGACTGAATTTAGTAATGACTGCGTAAGAACTAACATTTTTCGTTAATACAGTAGAGTTGCCAGTTTATATGGTATATTATTAGATAAAAGGATTTCATTAGTGATAATGAGGAAGCAAAATAAGATTTTACAAATTGTACTAAATTTCAAGAAAAGCTCTGCTTTTTTTTTTTGACCAATTGTACTAAAATCTGTTTTTATTTTTTTTTAATATTTTTTATTAAAAATTAACTAAAAACGTACATAACAATTCATTTGTACATATATATGTGTGTAAAAAACTTCGCAATTAATAAAAAGTACATTAATATTCATTCGTACTAAGTACTAACAATTAGTAGTAATGTTTTAATTTCAAAACGGGTACTTACAGACTATTAGTTATTGAGAACTGTAGATTGTTATATTTTTTATGATAACTTGTCCTTTCCTAGCTAATCTCAGGTTCCATTACAAATTTATTGTAGACTCCCTATTTTGTCATACTTCGTTGTAAGGACCAGACTGACTAGACTATCTTATTTACATATAATTCTGCCCCAAATCTAGCCATATTGTAAATGATTTAGGAGGATGGTGTTAATCGGTTAAATAAAAAGTATCTCTAAATGATGGTACTAGAGATAAGGCCTCAAAACCCTCGCCTCCTCCTAGGCCAATAATTAAGGAAACCCTTCGATTTTGATTATCACACTACTGTTAAACTTTCTGATCCATGCAAAGAAACACCCTTTTCGTAATTTAGAATTTCATATTTTTAAACAAAATTTATTTAACGCATTTACAGAAGTATTAATACTATTATAAAGATTTTTAACAAAGTTCATAATGACCGAAAGTTAACATAAACTAAACCGAATTCATTAAACATTTACAATGTATTGGGTCAATTTTGATAAAGTTTTTCTTCACTGTTGGTTCACAAATGATTAACTAGTTTGGCAATGTAAAAATGAAGAAACAAAAATCAATGTTATCCCTGCTGTTAGGTTAGAAAAAACTTACGAATCTTAGGTTAAGGGACCATTTGGTCCATAATGTAATTTTCATGCAAAATAATGATTTTATCTAATTCATTGTAACTATTTTGGTTCAATAATTTCTAAAGTAAGTATTTGACATATCAAAAACTTCCTCTTAATATTTGACATGAATTTACATTCACTTGGTAATGAAAAAATAATTTTGGGATATCCCATGTTTGCAATGAATTTACATTCACTTGTTGTTTTGTAATGTAAAAAATTATTTTGGGATACCCCGTTTTTGATTTTTGTCGTAAAGAAGCACAGATACGTGCAGTACTTCTTTCAGTTTGAACGTTTTTTTGAATAGTCCGGAAGTGTTTTTGTGAATAAAGAAAGTGAATCTGATATTTCCGATTCGGAGATGGATTTAATTTCGGACTGTTCATCTGAAACAGAAAGTGAACAGGAAACCATCTCAGTTGAAACTAGCTTCGCTAATAGTCTTTTTATTGCTAAAAACAACATGGAATGGAGAGCGACTCCATTACCTCAGTCTGTTAGAAGTGGGGCTGAGAATATTATCACAACACAAGCAGGGCCAACTCGATTTGCAGTGTCTTGATGCGATGACATACTGTCTGCTTTTTATTGTTTTTCCGTCTCCAATAGAAATAATTGTCATTGAAAATACTAATAAGCATGGCAGGATCAAGTTTGGTGTCAAATGGACAGATATTGACGCACTGAGCGCATATATAGCTGTTCTCATTCTTGCTGGAGTTTATCGGTATGTACATTCATGTTTTACTTATTTCTGTAATATATCAAATTTTTCAATGACAGCGGAAAAAATGAGGATGTCTACGGTTTATTTGATGTAAAATTTGGTCGCCCTATTTTCCGATCGATTATGTCTGAAGATACATTTCATAGGATTACAAGTGCTCTCCGTTTCGATGATGTTTTGAGTCGACGCCATAGTAGTTTTAGCGATAAATTTGCTCCTATTGGTGAACTGTGGAACTATTGGCAACAACTCCTTCCAATGTTTTACAATTGTATTGTAACCGTTGTATTACTTGACATATCCGAATTGAATGCGTACATACTATTTTCTGAAATCGATGTTTTACGGGCTCCAACTGATCGGAATCGAAAGAGACCAGAGTTTTTGCGACAACTAGCACTTTCTTTAGCTAAGGTTCACATGATAAAACGGACTAGAATACCTCAACAAGGGTTCTCAACACAATTACTGACAGAAATTCGTACAACATGCACAGTTTCAGAGAATTCCTCAAATAATCCAACTCCTCATTCAAGGACTCGAAAGAGTGGAATTTGTAGTTGCTGCAAGTCGAGTTCTGATATAAAATGTTCCATTTTCAGCAACTTTATTTGCAAAACTAACCGAAAAACATTGTGCTTATCTTGCAATGAAAAATATATTCAAACCAACTAATAAATTCTTATTTTTTTGAAAAAAATCTATGAAAATGTACTATGGCCCAAATGGTCCTGTAACCTAAGATTCGTCATTTTCTATTTTTCTCAGTCCTGAATAAAGTTAGAAAATTTAACTTTCGCACATAACATTGTTTTAATAAAAGACCCCATTAGCAGAAAAATTTAGTCAGTAGATATCGTCGTTCCAAAGTTACAAGGGAATTCTGAAAAAATTTGGACCAAATGGCCCTAACCTAACAGCAGGGTTAAATCTCAATTTTGAAAGAGCAATGTTAAAATAAAGAGTAATTAAAGATCCTGTTAACACAAAATTAACATAAAATCAATTTACAGCATGGAATAACAAAAGAGTACTCTTTATTTATCTTATTCAGTGATGCCAACTTAGGCCTTTTCGGGCTAGATTTAGCCCGATTTTAGTCACTCAAAACGCGAAAAAAGAAAATTGGCCCTAAACTAAAAAACGCGTAAATCTAGCACGTTTTACAATTATCTTTTAACCCTTTTAGCCCGTTACTACTTTTTGCTCGATATGGCTACATTTTAGTTTTTTTTGGAACTCCTCGCTCCTTTAATCTAATATGTAATATAGAAATAATGTTATTGGTAATAACCCATTCCTTAAACCATATATAATATCTGTTATATCTGTGCCTTAAACTGTTCAGTTTTGCCATACATATATTGACAAACGCAGAAGTTGAGAGGAGTTTTAGTGTCATGAATGTAGTCAAAAATAAAATTAGAAATAAAATGTCAATAAATACGTGTAACAGTTTAATAAACATTAAATGTAGCCTAAAAAGAGATAATGTATGTTGTTCAAACTACAAAATACCTGACAAAGTGTGCTCAAAAATTAATTCGAATGAAACATATACAAAATCTAAATATTTTATTGATAGTGTCTTATGGACTGAAAATTATGATGAACAAGAAATCGAAAGTTTGTTCAGTAACGACCAATTTTAAATGTATACTATTTAATACTATGTATTTAATATACGTATGTATGTACCTTATTTATTAAAATGTAATATGAAATGTGATTGAAATATGTATGTATCTCATGGTGTTTGTTGTTTTGATTTTTAAAAGAAACATTTTATAATTTAGCCCCTTTTCGCACTTTATCGAAAATTTTGACAGGATGTAGCTTTAAACGGATTTTTTTTAAATGTATCCATTTTTAGCCCTTTTTTAAAAATGTTTACTCGTTTTGAGTCTCAAAAGTTGGCATCACTGATCTTATTGACTGTTGTTTATTTTTATTTAAAATTTAATGCAAGTACGTAAAGAAAAAAAATTTTACACGACTTACCACATCATACCAGTTTCGATGAAGGCCTCCAACAGGAATTCGTAGATGGGAGTTTGCTGAAGTTATGTCACTGTATTGGATGTTAAAAATTTACTTGCATTATGTAGATTGCCAATGTTAGTATAGGGTTGGAATTTTGATATAAAATTACGCTTAGATTATAATTCTGGATAATATCTCATGTTAATTAAATAATTGCTTGTGATGAAAAAATTTAAATGTTAGTTTAAGTTATTTTTAGGTAGAAATTTATGCAAAATTTGTTGAAATTACATGTTTATTTTTAATTTAAATATTTACAATCTAACTTTAGGAGTTTAAATTCATTTAGGTTAATTTTTTGAACAAAATTGGGTTTTAGAAAATATGAACAAATTTCAATATTTTAATAATAATTTTTAGTTTAAATTCATTTTAGCATTAGGATTGAGTTTAAGTTGGTTATTTAGTTTTAGAATAGATTTTAAAATCTCATGTTAGAAAAGTTATGTAAAATTTGTTTTAATTACTAGCAGTTTGCTAGGTAATTGGAATATTTATAAACTATGTTTAGGCATTCAAATTCATTTACTTGTTTATTTGGTTTTTTTTTACGTTAATAAAAAGTAAAAAGTAATTTTTAGAAAATGTTAAAGGATTTTTAAAACTAAACTTTTTTGACTTGTAGCAGCCTACAAATTGCTTGAGTTTCCTAGATGTTACTTTCCTGCGAGTTTAAGGGTCCAGGTTTTTGGTGAAAGTTCTAGATTCTGGCGGTTGAATAAACTTTTCTGGAATATTACGCCCGAACTGGTAGTTCGTTTAATGGCAGATAGAGTACCAAGCGATGATTCTTGGGGAATTAAAGAATTTCCCTAGCAGCTTTTATTAAGCCTTAAGCACGCAGCCTTATGATGTGTCCTTGTTGAAATATATGATATGGTCACTATAATTCTGGATTTCCTCTGGTTTCAATTTAGCCACTTGAATCTAATCACTTTGCGATTACCAAATCTGTTTAGATGCCAATAGCTTTACGTCTAAAATCTCAATGACTACTGTCGCTTATTTTCAGCACACTACAATTTTATTACTTTCCAGGTTTTTATGCACTTTAGATCTTCATACTTTGATTCCCACAGACCAAACCACAAAAAAAACCCATTCCGCTATCCTAATTCCCGTTAAACTTCGCATTTTTTCTAGAAATTTATCACATTTCAATAATACGGTTGTATTAAAAGAGTATTTACTAATTTTAGTACTAGCGCTTTCTGATATCCAGTGTGAAAATCGCTATTAGGAATATTCAAAAATGTCTTTTTAACATAATATTAATACTATGCATAAAATCTCTGTAAAACTTTTTGTGATATACACTATAAAAGATTTATCCTCCTTTCTAACTTTTCTCATACCATATGTGATAATTTGTACAATTCATGTCCTTAATTTAGCCAAGTCTCTGACCATAGTAATGATAATGCAGTGCATTATTATCAAACCTACCACGCATGCATGAGTGCATAAAAGCGTATTAAGAACAGTGAGAGCAAAACAAACAGCAAATCAGCATGAAATAAACAACAGCTGAGAAAAATTTGTTCGATTAATTTTTCTAATTTTTTGCAACCGAAAATTTAAACTGTTACCTACTGGTTAGGGGTGCCAGACGTACTGTTGTTAGCAGTACGCGTACTGTTTTTTTTCAAATGTACTGTTTTATGCACAAGACCCAAAACAGTACACAAATGTACTGTTTTTTCGTTAAAAGCTTATTTATATTAAAATTTAAAAAAATATTGATAAATAAAATTTTTCTTCAGTGTATTGCTTTATTAAAAAATAGATTTATTTATCGGGGTTTAATCTAGTTTAAAGTTGATTAGGAGATCATTTTTAATGGCTCTAAAGCGTTGGTGTACAAAACAATTTGTTTGTCCATATGAAATGAATACAACAACAATTGTTTCATAAAATTGACATCATTGTTCTAAAGGCATTTCTAACCATTAAACATTGCAGATTAACATGAAGAATATAAATATGAAAATAGATTTCATAAATATATCGTTGTTTATACAACGTATTTAAATACATTTTTCGAAAAGCTGATGGCACATTTAATTTTAAAGTAGTCATGTTATAGGGTGTTACTTGGATTTTTTTCAATAAATGATACTTGTTGATTTTTAAATAATAAATTTCTACACCACGTAAATTGGAATAGCATTATTCTTACTAAAAAATATTGAAAAAGGAGTAAAATTGAGTAGACATTAAACTTAAAGTTCATGTTTGTAATGTAAATTAATACATATACAGATTGATTTACAAAAACTAATAAATTTAAAACTTTGTATTACAAGCAAAGCAAAAATATTGTAATCTAAAAGGACTTTGATGATATAAAAGATACAATATGTCATTTAAATTGTATTTTCTATGTACCTTCTTTAAAAACGTTCATAATATATGTTATGATCTCATATTTTTAAGTGTTTTTAACAATTTTTTTGTTGCTTATTAAATTAATATTACAAAAATGTTATTACATGAATAAAGAGTTATGTTTTCGTTAAAAAATAAATTGTACTGTTTTTGTTTTAATTGTACTGTTTTTTTGTATAAGATGTACTGTTTTTCCGTATTTTAAATCTGGCTCCCCTACTACAGGTTGAACAATGAATTCCTTTCTCATGTTATACGCGCGGTAAGTATCTGTGTAAATGATCAATTTACTTTTACTTATTGTTTTTCCTTAAACTTGCATGTATGGACGTACATTGGTCAACATCCCCCATTTTCCTGTGGTAGAACTTAATATGATTGTTTTGCCAACAATAAACAAAACAAAGTGATCTTTGTTTTCTATGCCTCAACACTACAGATTTAACACAATAAAAAAACCCCTGTAACAATATTTTATGCTTTACAGATTCTTGAAATTGGTGATTCTCAAGTGTTTTTTCTTTTTATATTTTTTAAAAGTTGTTTACCAACTAAACGAAAAAAAATGTATTTTAATTTGTTTTCGCAACGACCATTATTCTAATGTTTTTTTCACTTCTTAATTTAATATAAAATTTATATTATATAATTTCTGATTCTATTAGCATTACACACATTATTATGCACTGTTACGGCCATTATCAGTGATGAGCGTGGAAGGTCCAAAGATTTAACAATGAATATTGTTAGAATTTTTGAATTTTTAAAATCGTACACATAAATGCACAAATTTTAAATAATAAATTGGAAAATTGTTTTTGAGATCTTTGTTATTTGTGTGTTCGGAAACATGGCTGTAAAAATGATTTAACAATAACCCCAGATAATAATATACATATGTCCCAAAGGGTACAGGGTACGGTACCATTTTTACTAAGAATAGTATTTCTTGCAAAATATGCAACAAGTCATCATACAACTGAAATTTCTTCATTCGGCAAAAAGATGCTGGTAGGTTGTGTTTATAGGCCATATAACCTAATGTTAGGTTTGTTTCTCATTTGAAACACTTGTTTGAAATTTAATAAGAAAATAGTTTTATTTTTAGTTTGGTTACCTTTGCTTTTGGAAATTATATGGAAAATTACATTTTTAGGTAAAAAAAAGAATAAAATTCAAAATTGTATGTTAAATTTGTTTTATATTTAAATATTTAGTTTTTTTTTATCGAGTTGGCTTAGCTTTTCGGGAAAATATAAGTAAATTTTATTGGTAGGTAATTTGATTATTTTTATTTAGAAAATTTTAAATTTATTTGTTTAACATGTTTATAAATATTATGAATCATATGGCAAGTTGTTTTTAGAAATTGTTTTTGATTTTTTTTTTTGGGACAAAAAGGGGAGAACTAGAAACTGTTGAACTGTGCGGTTGAGAATATTTGGGCTATAAAAATTTTAAATATATCGATGCCTTAACCTTTATGTCAACAGCTACATACCCGGGTATGTTTTGAATTTTAAAAACGCTGTATATCTGAAAGTGGCTATTATATCTATCTGAAATTTCATGATATCCTCACTAGAAGTGTTTTCTACTATATTCTGATGTTTGAATAAAATTGGACAAGTCAGATCATAAATGTGGTCATTTTTTCATTCCTTGTTGGATTTTTATGTTCATAGAATTGAGAAACTAACAAGTATTTGTCCCTTATTGTAAATATTCATACATGAAGACGAAGACAAAATTTAAGTATTCATGCATAAAAACAACTCAAAGTAGGGGAAAAACACAAACAAAATCCAAATAAAACATATAAAAACAAAAACATACTTAGAAATGTGTGAATTCCCGTATAAAATGTGCTTGCATACCCGGATATGCTTGCTGTTGACGTAAGTATAATTTTTCAGCTGTTGACATAAAGGTTAATATAAAAAAAAGTCTAACTCGATTATTTGTTACTTTACAGACGAAGGAAAAAACTTAATAAAATCCGTAAAATTTTAGATACAACTAGAATTTTAATACAAATGTTAATAAAAAAGCAACACATATTATTTCTCATTTAAATTTTTTTATTTTTGTTTTAATGAAGTTACATATCTAAAGGCCTTATGACACTACATTTTTAATGCATTGTCCAAGTTTTGGTGAACAGTACAAATATAATGTAATAGAAAAATTTACCAAGTGCAAAGAGTTCAGCAGTATTAAGATAAATGGCAAACTGTCAAACATTTTACTAAAGTTATCGATAAAAAATGAAGTTATGTCAAAAAAAAATGTAAAATTGTTTAACTTAAAATTGACATTTCAAGCTTAAAATATTAAAAGTGTTTGTGAATCAGCGGTTTATGGGCAAATTTGGCGATTAACCGTTTTTTTGTTCGTTTTGTTTTTATGTTTCTCATAAACAAAAAGTTGACAACATTTAATAAAAAAAACTAAAAGGCTTTTTTGTTTACATTTTTTATAGTTTGCTTTTTCTAACATTTTCTGTTTCTTTCTATCAATTCTATATCAATTCAATGAACAAAAAATGTAGTATCATAAGGGCTTAAGATAGGCCTTTTTCATTGATATTTCAGAAAAAAAAAATTAAGTTAGGCCTTTTTTAAACCAAGTTGAAATGAGATAATACTTTAGGTTTAAATAATAAACGGATGTATTTGATGAAATTAAGAGGATTATGTCAAAAGTTAACAGTAACAAATTAGTTCTTATAAGACAAGTTATCATTTTTTTTTTTTTTTTTTTTTGCATATACTTTTTTATTGTATCTTCATTTTAAATGAACTAACAATAGGTATTGAAATCCTAAAACTAAAGTTAATTAAGATAAGTCCAGCCAATGCCAGACAAAATCTAGTTTTCAAATTCGATAGGATATAATGAGCAACTTGTATTTATTCATCTGAGAGCGGTGGTGTCCCTCCTTCTCAAACGGCTATGACCGGGATGTTGTAAGATGTCTCGAGCGAGGGGATTTGGATGAGTTTCCAGCTTACCCAAATAATGGGCCACGTGTTTAGTTATTTCCCATTTGACAAGTGGAACATCAAGATCGTTGTGTATGTTGTTGTTTTTAATATACCAAGGAGCGGTAGTTATCATTCGTAGAATTTTGTTTTGACGGCGTTGAATTTTCTCAATATTGGAGTTGGAGGCAGTGCCCCATAACTGGATACCATAGCACCAAATTGGCTTTAAGATTGAGTTGTAGAGTAGAAGCTTACAATCGAGCCGAAGGACGGAGTTTCTGCTGATGAGCCAATGAATTTGGGCTGCTTTAAGTTTCATTTGAGTCAGCTTAGCATCTATATGTGGTTTCCATGTGAGGCGACGGTCCAGATGAATACCAAGATAGTTCACGTGTGAGTTTTGAGGCACTATATGGTCATTAATACGAATAGGGGGACATGATTCCCTACGTAGAGTAAATGTTACGTGGGTGCATTTCTGTTCATTTATTTTTATTCCCCATTGTCTTGCCCATTTCTCCAAGTTATCATAAAAAATATAACAATCTACAGTTCTCAATAACTAATAGTCTGTAAGTACGTTTTGAAATTAAAACATTACTACTAATTGTTAGTACTTAGTACGAATGAATAATGTACTTTTTATTAATTGTGAAGTTTTTTACACGCATATATATTTACAAATGAATTGTTATGTACGTTTTTAGTTAATTTTTAATAAAAAATATTAAAAAAAGTAAGAACAGATTTTAGTACAATTTGTAAAATCTTATTTTGCATCCCTGATTATCAGCGTTGTCAACTTGGCGCTTTTTTAAATTTTTGGTGCGAAAAATTCTTTAGTTGGTGCGCGGTGCGCTTTTTTTAAATTTTGGTGCGCTTTTTAATTTTTGGTGGCATCAAAGCAAATTCAACACAACTTTTTGTTTCAGTGTGAGAAAAAATCTTTCTACAATAAAATACACCTGTTTGAGTACCATTTTATTCAACACTGCAAAATTTTCTTTGTGTATTTCGGTGAGTTTTTTAATTTTTCGAAAATGTGATGAAATTTTAATAATTCATAACCAGCGTTGTCAGTTTAGGGGATTTAGCCCCAAATTGAGGATTTTTTTTCCTGATTTGGGATAAAAATTTCATCTTGGGGATTCGGGGATTTGTTGGGGATGACAACACAATTTTAAGGGATTTTTGGGGTTATTTTTTTAAAAGTAATGGTAACAGACGCACAAGTCTAAAAATGTGTGTTATTATTTATAGTGTATGGTTTCTAATAAAAAAGAAGTATGTAACTATTTAAAAAAGTATATTTTTTACCGTGTAAAATGGCTGCAAATAAACAAAAATACGTAACAAAATGCAATATGAATTATTGGAAGCACTTCTCAGAATAAACTTAATACTTTAAAAATAATTAAATTTGTTTTGAGAAATTTAATCCATCTGCTGAAATGCTAAAGCTTTTTAATACAAGCAAATAAATAAATAAAATTTCTGAGGCTGATGAATCAGAAGATTTTGATTCTGAAGTTTTTGAAATGCTAAACTCTGGTAAATAATTTTTTATACTTCTAATTATTAAATTATGTGTAATATTTTCTTTACAAGATTTATAATTACAAATCTAATTAGTTTGAACACTATTATATGTAGCTATCGATAAAAATTAATTATTATTATTATTTTTTAAATAAAATAAAAATTTTGCAAAAAAAAAATTTTAATCAAAAAAACATCAGTTTGGGGGTTTTTGGGGATGACAAATCAAAAATTGGGGATAAGCTCTAAAAAAATACTGGCAGCACTGCAGTGGAATCCTAACAAATTTTATTGGAAAAATTCATATAGAAGGACTTTAACTAGAAAACAAAAATATATTAAAAGTACCAAATATGTACTGAAATTAGTTTTTTTTACCAATTAGTACTTTAGTTCCGAATACCATATTGTGAGTGGTTAAATGCTTATTTTATCTTTATTAGCTCATTTATTACAAAAAAGGCTTTTACCATTATTTATTTTACTAATAATCGTTAATAAACAGTTTTTTATAGAATTTATGATATTAAAAAATTTCAAATTAATTCAATAAATATTTGAAAAAAACGAAATTCTTAACTTGGTGCTTTTTTTTTTTTTTTTGTAAATGGTGCGCTTTTTTCTCCATGGTGCGTTTTGAAATTTCAAAGTTGACAACGCTGCTGATTATCACTAATCAAATCCTTTTATCTAATAATATCCCATTGTAACTGGCAACTCTACTGTATTAAAGAAAAAGGTTAGTTCTTACGCAGTCATTACTACATTCAGTCGTTCTAAGCGGTCGTCCGTCTTTTAAAGCATATTATAGTGAAAGTGTTTTAATTAATACAAAATTTTTATTATAATTAATAAAATTCTTCTGTATTTCAATAAAATATCTAATAAAAAGTGTAAATTTTAATGTAAAAATAAAGTTTTTATTAAAATTAATCAGTAAAAAAAAAAATTCCGCAAAGTAAAATGTAGGCTTGCAATAATTCAATTGTGGTGTATTTAGCAGTTGTTGTTGTTTTATAGTCAAGTGCCCTTTAATCATGTGTTTTGTGTTGTTATTGTTTGCTTTTTCACACCAAAAAGAAGAGTAAAATTCCTCAATATTAAAAGCAGAGCAAGAAATAAAAATGAACTTCATTTACATAATGAAGTTGGAAGGTTTTGTATCAAAGAGAAATTCAACAAGTGTTTTTGTTTTTAGTCGAATGCAATTGAGCGGTAGAGTTACCAATGAATATGAATGGTGTAAATAAAACGGTAAACGGTTCGGTCGGTAAAATAAAAAATAATGAATATATTGACATACATACATACATATGTACATATAAAGTGTGTTTGTAAGGTAAGTTGCTGATTAAAAAGTTAAATGTTATTAATTTAATAAAATTACTTCTTATTATTTCTTGGTAAAATATAATAAATTCTGTAGGACTTTTGCCTTCAGAAAGGCATTTTTTGGTAATACATACTTTGAAGCTTACATTTTTTTTTTGCCGACTTTACTTTTTGAAGATTATAAAACCAGACGGCGATCATAACTAATATTCTACCAATAAAATAATATTCTGCATAATCAGAATGTAATTGATAAAAGTTATTGTTTTACCAAAACCGGTATTTCGGGAGCTATTGAAAAAATTTTACGAAATTGCACATGGTTCAACAGGTCAGCTGTTTTTGTGATGATTTACAGTTGTTAGACTTCATAGGCCGAGTGTGGCCAGTATTTAGCACTTCAATGTCGGTCATTTCGGGTCTTACATTTAAAAAAATCGGTCATCGCTCATGATCCTCAAAAGCTGAAATTGAAAAGATAAATTAACCTTAAGCAGATCTACAAAAATATGCTTAATTTATATATTTTTTTTGTTCCACAGATATTTAGGTTTATTTTTTTATTTTTGCTTCATATTTTTTAATTTTTTTTAATATCAGATATATTTGTAATTTTTTATACATCAAATTAAATTCATTGAAATTTTTATTAAAATAACACAACTTAAAATATTTTCCTAATAATACGTTTCCAATTGATTGTCTGGGTTTCTTTGAAAAGGGAATAAGAAATATGTAGCAACAAAACACATTGAATTTTTTAATAAAAATAGTAATTAATATAATAGCAGTGTTTTGAAAAGAAGTTTCATTAGGTAGTAATATAAAAAGTAGCATGTCTAATTAGTTGCCAAAAGCTGTTAAAGACATGATTTGAAATTAGTGACGCTTTCTTAACATTTTTTTTATTATTTTAAACTTAATCCTTTAAAGGCACGTTCACATATTTGTATATTTATTTTTAAAGGTAATATTATTTTAAATAAAAAAGTCATTCTAAATTAACCTCATTATAAAGTTATAGAAGTTCGCAAAATATTTTTAAAACATATCAGGTTTTATTTTATTTAAAGCAATTTAATTTGTTTTCTAAATAATATTTGTGACTATTTCAATACCTTTAATTTCATTAAATTTTAATAAGCGATAGTAATCCTTATATCTTTTTAAAATGCAACAAAAATCTGTCTATTTTATAATTTTTTACCTACTTTACATATTTAACAATGTATGTAAGTATGTATTTTTCGCATGATATTGTGCATGTTAGTGCAGAATTGCAGCGCCTCTGGTGGTGAGTAGGCGCATTAATGTTAAAGCTTGATTTTATAGCCTTTATTTAATTATTTTACTTCGGTGGCGTTTGAATGCTATACAACCGAAGGAGGGCGCTGTGATAAATATTTGTTATGATAGATAGAAGAAAACTAATAATTATCAGAAACTATGATTTTTTAGCGGCTGGGAATCGAACCCGGGCTGCAAATACCAACTCATGCTTAATGATCAAATGCGCTAATCAATTAAGCTACAGCACCCTCAAAACGATACTGGTATTGCTTTCAATAAATTTTCTAAAATATCCAGTGAGACTTAAAAATTGCTTTACTTCTCCCATATTTACAGGCTTACGGTAATTAACAATTGCTTGAGGTTGAGAATTTCATCAGTCTTTTCTAAATATGCTTTAATTATTAATATTTTCTATTAAACATACCGATTCTTACTGTAATTTACAGAGTTTGTTTGATTTTCATAATAATCTTAATGTAATTTAACAATTTATAAAATTAAAAGAACATTTTTTCCATATTCACAACAAGTTAAGAAACAGAGTATAGAAAAGG
This sequence comes from Bellardia pandia, assembly GCA_916048285.2. Taxonomy (NCBI): domain Eukaryota; kingdom Metazoa; phylum Arthropoda; class Insecta; order Diptera; family Calliphoridae; genus Bellardia; species Bellardia pandia. Next base: position 89,676,934 of record OU696531.1, on the reverse strand, counting down.
ATAAGATATAAGATGAGGCTTTTTTGTTTGAATTTGATGTCAATAACATTATTTCGGGAAGATTTTTGTATAGGGGCTATGAGAAATCATGGACCGATTCATACTATTTTCCGCACACTTTCTTTCTTTATAATAAAAACAACGTGTAAAAAATTAATAGTATTATCTGCAATATATTTCAAAATATTCCAATAAAATGGAAAAAAAATATCAAATTTTTATGAAGGTTGTCTCACATATTAGTCCATAACTCTGGTTGGTCTAAACCGATTTTACTGATTTTCAATACCAAAATTACCTGCAAAATAAGAAATATTTTTCTGAAATTTCGTTTGTTTAAGTTGTATAGTTTGGACGTGAGAGTGTTTTACAGAGACGGACAGACAGACGGACATGGCTAAATCGACTTAGAATATCATAAGGAGCAAGAAAATATATACTTTGTTGGATCTCAGATGAATATTAAAAAAGTTTCACACGGAATGTGAAACATATATTGAATAATCAGGAAAAAAATGGGCGCCTACGGACCAGTGGGAGTGGCAGCTCCAATACAAAGTAAATATTTACCCCCTGACCCACGATGTCGAACGATAACGTTCGCTTAGATAAGACTTAAGACACAAACTTCTTATCGTATCTATTATTTACTCAATCAAGTTTGTTTATTCCACAATCAAGTGCGTGTCTTAAGTCTTATCTGAGCGAACGTTATCGTTCGATACGTGGGACAGGGGGTTAATATCATATATCTACAGTTATATAATACATGTATGAATAGTCATGGGAAAATTGGGCGGGATCATACCAGCGGGCGTAGCAGCTCCCATACAAAGTGAATATTTAGCTCATATACAAAATTAATATTAATACAAGACTTGTTGTTAAAAAACTATCTCCAAATTTAATCGAAGCCACAATCATCAGCGGCAAATGTAAAGGAGAAGAAGTGCTGATACCACGAATTCCAATGATTTCAACCGATTTACCCTTCTATTTCAAGCGATTGCAGTTTCCAGTGCGTCTTGCTTTCGCCATAACCATCAATAAGGCTCAAGGCAAATCGCTAAGTGTTTTTAGTTTGAACTTAGAAAATTCCTGTTTTTCGCTTTTTCGCAAAATATTGTTTATCCGCTAGCATTAAGATAAAGAAGTTAATAAATAAACAACACACGCAGGGTATCCGTTAGTTGTTGAATAAATAATAAAAAAGTGATAAGATACGAGTACAATCACCTATTTCTTGATTTTGCAAACTATTTTTTTTAAATAAATCAAAAAACAGTACGGAAAGTGCGTTCAGTTTGGCACCTTGCTTAAGCAAATGACATTTGACGAAACTTGACAAAAAGTTTCATTAAGTACATTATGGTTTCTCACATACATTTTACATGTATTCGCACAGTTGCTTAAGTTGGCTTAAGATAGTTTATACACATTATAGTTGGGCCTTTACATGTACATATCATTTAAATGCTTTAATTACATGCGGTTTTTATACCCTACACCACCATAGTAAGGAGGGTATATTGGATTTGTTCTGATTACTTAAAAGATCATAAATTTCTTAAAAATTTGTGTGTTTTTACTACAGGTCCATGTCTTACAAATGTGATGTGTGCAGTAAAATATTGGAATATTTGTCCTTCTATATCCTTTCCTATGACTAGCACAATATTATATGACATCTTATTAACTCTATAATTTTTCCCAATGAATTACGTACTCAATTTAATGTTATCAATAATTTAAACCCCCCTGTAAAGCTCTTCTAAATACATACATGACCTTGTCTAACTTTATACACAAACACCAAAACGTTTAAGACAAAACTGATTTTTTCATCAATAGGGCAGAAAAATCGCATTAAAAATCAAACACTTTTCTTTATGCAATATGAAAAGACACACAATAAACTATCAGCAACTGTTTGTTCATCTTTTAAAATACTTTCACGTAAAACTCAGTCACCGATAAAAACAAAATTACATTAAAAATGAAGAAGAAAAAAAAACCAACAACAAAAATTGAAAAACTTTTATGGCAGTGAAGGAAAAAGTTTTTATTTTATGCCCAAAAAGAAAAGTTAAACAACCGAAAGTAGAGCGTAAAAAGTACGAGTATTTGCTTAAAAATCTGCTTTTAAACTTTATTTATGCCTGCTGCTGATGCTCTCTTATCATTTGCCAAGCACCATGAGCAAAATAATCATGTGCTTTTGGGTATTTTGTTAGACTTGAGTTTTACTTACAATGAGAATATTTTTTTACTTAACTTTTATTCATACGTTGTATTTTTTTAATGCTGTAGATTTTGAATGAAAACGAATTGTGCGAATTGAAGTGATCAGTTTGATTGCAGTTCAAAATGTCGTTATTGACAAAGTTTATTTTTTTTAGTTTTGGGTTTGTTCTTGTATGCTCGTTACTGTCGTTAATGCTGCTTCAGCAGATACTTTTTGTGTGACAATATATGTAGATGTGCTGGTTATTTTGGTTAGAGAAAGAGAAAATAATTCTTTGTAATGTGCACAGTGAGAAAATTAAAACTACGGCAGCAAAAGTAAAAATGTTCTCATTAGGTCCTTTAATTTGGTCCATTAAGATTGTAAAATATCTAATTCCTGGTAGAACACAAGTGGTGATAAATGCCTTGTAATTTTGCTAACTTTAAGTGCGTCTTCCTTATTGACCTGGTAGCATTATTTTCGCTTCTTAGATTTTTTAAGTCCTTACAAAGTCTTCAGTCAATGTTTGTGAAATTGGGTCGCTGGCGGTTTTAGATTGCAAAGAGATGAAGATTTTTATTTTATTTGAGTTGAATCTACCCCATCTGCCTTAAAAATCACCTCTCAGTAAGTATGAGTATAAATGATTTCACATTCAAATAACTATATGAGTCAATGTGAACATTTCCTTTCAATACAGCCATACTTTTTTTATGGTCTGGAAAATAAGCTTAAATTTTGCAAAAATTCTATTACTTTTTTAAATTGAATCATAAACTACTAAATAAAAAAAAAAAACTTTTCTACACAAAATTCCATTGAATTTTAACTCATTATAGTTCAAGCGTGATTTTGTGAATTATCCTATGCTTGAATTATTTTAAATTTACTTTCAATTTAACTATGAAAGAATTATACGAAAAAGTGTGTATGTGAGAAAAGTTTTCTTTTCTATTTACGAGTATGTAGTTTTTTTTCAAAACAAATTTATGTATATAGAACAGCATTGAAAACAAATGTGTGAAAGCTGGGTGCAATAGTTTTGATTTGGATTTTAATGGCATAATCGAAATTATTTCTTTCCACCACCACTAAAGGGTGTCCCAACAAGAACGCACTTTTTTAATGACTGATGCAGCAATTGAATTGTTTCTCTGGCTATATGACATGTGGCGCCGTCTTGTTGACACCACATGCCCTCCACATTCATTTCTTCAATTCTAGGCAAGAAAAAACTGGTTATCATTTCACGCTACCGAACACCATTGACTGTTTGCACTTGACCTGCCTCATTTTCATAAAAAAAGGTCCAATGATTCCTCCAGCCCAAAAACCACACCACACAGTGACACGGATGCATTTGCTTCTCGTGAATCACTCGAGGATTTTCCTCATCCCAAATGCTACAATTCTACCTATTGACGAAGTCATCAAGATGGAAATGGGTCTCGTCACTTAAGATGATTTTATCGGCAAAATCAGCATTTTCATGTTGTCTCTCCAATACCATTTTGGTAAAACAATTTCACAATTAGAATGCGTTGTTCATTCGTGTAGTTTACTAACCTCGTACCTTTTACTAGCAAACAATAACAATTGTTCAAATGTCAAACAATGACACTTCGAATGGCGCCAAATTTAAAAATTGCGTTCTAGTTGGTACACCCTTTAGTAATGAATGAGGTTTTATATAATTTTATGCATCCATATATAAGTGTAAGAAACAAGTATGAAAGTATAGTCGGTCAAGCCCGACCACAAAATACCCTACCCCAGTATATTTATAAACAGTAATTTTGTCTCTGTACTCTGCGCACAAGCATTACATGGACAGCCAGCCAGCCAGACGAACGGACGGACGGATCCTCGGAAAATGCAAAATTTTATTAGAACTATTTTTAAATCAAATTTTTATTTTAGTTTGAATAATTTTTGTTTCCGCAAAAAAAAAAACTGAAAATAACGCATTTTTGTCTTGTGTTCCAAAAAAGTCTACCTTGAATTTCACGATATTATACATTTTCCTAGTATTTTTCACGTGCAAATTAATTACGGAATAGCTAAGAACTCATACTGAATTTGTAAAGTTGATTGGAAATATAAGAAAGAAAATTAAAAAAAGAGCTACGACAAAGTTTTTTTAGTACTTGATTATTATATTTCATATATAGTTTAATCCTTTAAATCGAATAACAATGGAAGAATTTTGATCGTTTTTAATTTCTCACCCGAGGTCACCCACTTTGTGCATTTCTAACAGCCACCCTGGCGGGCTTATGAGCTCGAAATTCAAACATGCCTCTCTAGGCATGTGGAATTTTATTGCAATCAGACATACCATTTAGAAATTACAGATTTATATTCCTTTTTTTTCAAATTTCCCCACTGTGCAACGCACCTATAAATATAAGTCGTCAAACAACCATCCTTGCCTTCGAAACATATAATTGACTTGAATGACTCACATGTTCTCCAGATCAGAACCCCATTGAAAGCATTTAGGGAGTATTAAGCCATTGAATATATGCTGAAAACCGACACTATGAAAGCATATATCACCTAAAAGAAGTTTGGAGATCTATATCTAAAGATATTTGATTTAGGCCTCCTTTTTGATTTGAACAATAGGAGGCCGAACACATTCTTAAAGTCAAAATTGTTTTTGAGTATTGATATTTATGTTATTTGAATATCTGTGTATTTATAGTTATGAAACAATAACTAATTTAATAAAATTAATGATTTTTTTGTTAATAAAATATGTGTTTTTTATTAATGGTTAATGGAATTATACATATAAAGAAATGTAGTACGAGTATGAGCAACTTGCCCTTCAACTCCGGGTTAGTTAAATAATATTTGTTAAACAGATAGATTAGATTAGATTAAAATAGATTATTAAATATAATTTACAAGTTTGCATTTTTTAATAAAAGAAAATTATTTGTTAATATTTTGATGATATGGCAAACAAAGCAGTAGACGTTTAATCTGAAAGTTGAAAGTCTTTACCGAGTGAAGAATCAAGAATGTGTACTACAGACTGCGGTAGATGACACAAACTGCATGTGGGTTTATTTTCTTTTGACAACAAGTATTGATGTTTAGTTAGGGTATTCTAATCGTTAAGTTTACTAGAGACAAGATGTTTTTGTATTTCAGATTTTATGCCTTTAGTTGCTTGTGTGCGAAAGAGTAATAAAGGCGTAAATTTAGCTTCACCTGCTGCTTTATCAGCTACTTCGTTTCCTATAATAATTGAGTGAGCGAGTACCCACATTATTAGAATTTTATTGGGAGATTTTTTTAGATGCTTACGGATGTCGAGCATTATCTGATCACTATATTTTATATTTAGAATTGCGCATATTGTTGATTTACTATTTGTGCAAAATTTGTTTTTTTTTTGTTCGTAAGTTAAACTGTTTTACTTTTTCTTTAACTTACAAAATTGAGCAAAGTTTTATGTATTTATAGTTATGCAACGTATTGTAGGGGAAAATAAGGATTCGGACAATTAAAGTGACGATGAACTCAATGAGATGGTCGATAGTCTCTGGAAAGTCTTGATAAGATGCCCTGAGAGATCATTTACAGTTAACGACAAAAAGTAATGCCCCGTAATTAAGGACAGAAAGTTTTAAAAGTCAGTGTAAAGATAATCCCCAGGCAAATTATCTGTGGATGTAGCCTCTATTCCAAAACATAGTGCGCACAATATCCACAGTCACACATAGTTCTGAAAAAAGGATGTGTGTGTGGATTTGACGGCTAAATAACTCATTTTTCTCATCGAGCTATGGATTTCGGAGAAAAAAAGAAACCTGTAATTTACGACTAAAATACTGATTTCAATAGACCAATGTCCAAATTGACAAAAAACACATACTGGGAGCAACATTTTATGCTGCAATAAAACGAGGGGAAGAAAGTATTCTTGGTCAAGCAAGACCATATAATACCCTACACCCAGTATTTGTGTAAAAACAGAAATGGGAGCATTATAAACCGATCATCCAAAAATTTAGTTTCATATAAATATTTTCTGTGCTAAATTTTATCATGATATAAACATTTTGTCATGTTTATACATGTTAATGTGTCTTTCGAATGGTTCTTATATGGGAGCTTTGACTAATTATGGACCGATCGTTATAAAATTAGGTGTCATGATTTCTGTATACTATGTGCAATTTATATGTGTTGAATATTATTAAGATATCAACACTTTTAAGTGAGTTAGGTCCTTTAATGTAATTTTCGAGGTGGGTCTTATATGGGAGCTGCAGTCAATTAAGGACCGAAATTTGTTTGGATACGTGCATAAGATCGATAAAATCCTATATCGAGAAGACATTTGTATGCGCGCTGGGTGAAATAATGGACCGATTGCAATCAATTTCAGTTCCAACCGTTCCTGAGTGTTCATGTACTAAATTTTATCGAAATATTTTCAAAATTGCGACATGTACTAAACAGACGGACAGACACCGTTTAATTGATTCTAAGTCGATCGATATACTTTAATATGGGCGTTTGAACTAATATTTAGGGGTGTTACAAACATCATCACCAATCCAATATACCTTCTCACTATGGTGGTTTAGGGTATAAAAATTCATAAACAATTGAGAGTTGTGTCGTTTTGTAACCTTTTCGATTATAATTTTGAATATTTTTATAAACTACTGCATGCATGAATATGTGCCACCCTATTTGCAAATACATATCTAAACTTGAGTTCATTGTTTAAACGCATTCACTTGAGATAATTTGCTGAGTCATATTGTCATTTTAAAAAAGTATGGCAAAATAAAAACAAAACTAAATTTTATACAATAAAACTAAAACTAAATGTGTGTAAATTGTTACCATTCATCTATATATCCTGTTAAATTATTATACAAACTCGTACAATTCAATACAATTTATATTCCCCTTGCTTATAACCCGGACTATAAGAAAACTTCTATCTACATGTCATTTACTGTAAATGACATGTGATTTTTGCTCAAACTTTTTTTCTATTTATATTTTCAATTTATTTGTTTTTGTTCTTATGTTGAGATTTTTCTTTTAACAGTAATAATTTTTGAATTTTCAGTTTTTCTTTTAGGAATTTTTCAAGATTCTTTTCAATTTTTTTTGCAGTTTTTTTTTCTAGCCTTAAATATTATTTTCTCTGACATCATTTTCATAACAATTTGTAAGAAAGACAAAAAGTTATCTTAGAATGAAAATGAAAGAAAGATAGAAAAAATTAAATTATATAAATTTTCTATTTGAATTGTTATGCTTGATGGAGAGCAAAAGAAAATGTTTTAAAATTTCATAACTTTCTTTTCGGGAACGGAAAGAAAAGAAGGAGCTATATAGAAAAGAAATAGTAAAGTTTACAATAGTTTTCATAAAACTGTCAATAATGCAGTTGAACAGAATGGCTTGAATTGTTGAAACAAAATGATGGCTAAAATTTGGGGTGGGGTTATTTAAGGGGACCATTCCGACATATTTATTATAAAGCAGAGATAAAACTAAAGTTTGTTTGGTTTGCTTATTTAAATCTAATTTTAACTGTTAACTTAATATTTAAGTCAGGAAGTTCTTAAATATGTTAAATTTATGCAGATTCTTAGCAACCTCTGAACGCTACCACAATCACAAACACGAAAATCTTTAATTTCCTAAGATGCTTTGGGCAAACCAATGTAATTATTTAAATTTGTTTGGAGATAAATTGAAAATATGTTTTATAGCCATTATGTCAATGCTAATTTGTATTTCACTGATAATGTCCACCATATTGTCTAACAATTCCGTTAGGAACCCAGCCAAACGTTTTTAAATAATATCATTATACCCCACCCATACAATTCAGCCAGTAAGTATTTATTTTAGATAGACAAATGCAGGATAGTCTCCCTATTCAATGTGATTTTCCTTTTATTTATTATATTTTATACATAATTTGTTTTTTGTTTTTTGCTTAATTTTAAACATGTATTATATGTACTTATATTATTCAGGTTCTTGCTGCTTGTTCTTTTGTACTATTTGTATATAAAATTTTAAAACAACAACATTAACATTACGCCATCTCATTTGGAATGCAATCAACGTTAGTGCCCTTCTTTAATTTTTTTTTTTGCTTTGTAGTTAATTTTATTTTCCAAAACCCCATTGTATTGTCCTCTGATATCTCTTATCAATACCATCTATCGATGTTCTTTCACATACAAACCAGCCAACAACTGAAATATTTTTTTGTACATACAAAACATATTCAAGACATTCAAGAGGAGACATTTTCTTGAAAATTACAAGCTGTAGAAACTGTGGAGCAAACAAAAAAAAAAGTAAGTATGAACATATTTAAGTTGTACACAAAAGAAAACAAAATATTTATGTATGTATTTTGTAGTCTAAACTAAACTGATATCTACTGAAAATATAACAAACGGAAAAAATAATACACAACTAAAACTAAATAAAATGCAAACATAAGCAGCAAAGGATGAGAAAATAGCACTGCCGTCGCTATGTAACAAAAATGCACTTTTTGAGTTCATCTTCCCAGCATGACAAGAATTCAATGTTTTCACAATGAATTTGTATGAATTATTGCCATTATTGTGCAACTAATATTCAAAAAATCATTAAAGCGGGTGCCAGTATTCTCTCTTTTAAAAGCACCTAAATTACAAACTATAACAGCCTTTGGGAAATTGAGGAACTACTAGTTTGTTTGTTTGTCAACTATTTAAAGAATGGGAAGTTCCTGGCCAGGAGACACTCCAATTCGATCAATTTTAAACGGTTCTCTAAATCGAATTTCTAGATATTCTGCAGATAATCGTCATTCCTTCGGGGCTGCAAGGACTTTAGAAACTTTGACATTTTTTTTTTGGAAAATTGAAGAAATACTAATTTGTTCTAATAGCGTGTTCACATTTTGAGGTTAATATTTCATATAAAATCTCAATTAATTATTGCGCAATACGTACGAAAATGTTATAATATTGAGTAAGATTTTGAATGCAACACTGTTCACAACTGTGTTTAGTTAGCAAAATTGTATAAAATGGCAAATGTCAACAAAAGAAAACAAAAGAAATCAGTAAAAAATCAATGTGAAGGTAAGTTTGTTTACATAGAAACACAACAACCATTTAGAGTATTTTTTTATTGTTTTCCAGCTGTCAAATGATTATTGAGTAAGCTGAAAATTGCGTATGCCTGAACACTTAAAATAATATTGTCAATTAACTGAATATTGACTCAATTAAGTTTCATATCTAAACACAGTATAAGAAAGTTTCTCAATTATCTAGTGACTGAGATGACTGATAAGACTGAATAACTTCATGGCCAGAGGATATTCCAATCCGAACTATGTTAAAAGGATTTATAGATGTCCTGTTTATATGCGAAATATGCTAGGATTGACTCTAAGTTGCTCTATAGACAATCGTTCGCTGAAATTAATGAAAACATTATCTTACTCTTTTTGTGAACGATTGTTGGTGTTTCTGCACATAAATTACCAGAACCAGATGCAATCATACCACTATTGTTGTAGTATGCAAATATCCGAACGATACCTCACTTTGCGACGGGATTACACGACGCAAAGTGAATTAAGATTTTTTATAGCAATTATTGTAAAGATCGAAAATTGGTTTTAGGGTAACGAAAATACTAAGTCATCGAATTTCTTTAAAAAAAATTGGTTCAATGTTTGCTGGACAGCTGTTTTTCAACGTAAAACAAATTTCCTTTTAGCAATTGTCTATATTACTACTACTAGCATTATCTTTGGATAATGCTTTACTTTTTATGCCATCAAATTAGCTTTTTGCTTAAATACCATTTTACTTAATGATATTCTCTGCGCAACTTGATTATCAATCCAAATAGAAAGCAAGGACTATATTTTGATCATCAAAGAATTTCTTGTATGGGTCATCTGCAGATTTTGCAAAAATTAAAAAAAAAAAAATAAAGACTCGAACCCAAAACAATGCAACCTCGAAAATCTAACGATGCACAGTGAAAATTAGTACTAATTAAGCAGCGACGAAATTTTGAAAAAAAATATTGGTGTATTATACTTTAGTGAAAATTGTCATGTATACTAAACGTATAACACAGGCTGCAAACATGTAACATAAGGTCTATACAACTATTTTAGTGTAAGAAACAACAGTCTAGGCTAGTTCGTCTAATTGCCAAATTGATATGATTCTAGTTCAGAGAATATAAATATTACAAGTTGCACAATTTAGCCAATATACAAATATAAACGCAGCACACAAGTTTTAAATGGGAAACGGATCGATATTTTAGGGCAATATCAGAGTTAACCGGTTGGATCTGGTACATTTTTGTAAATATCTGTGTTTTATTTAAAATTTAAAAGTTGCGTTCTAGTTGGGACACCCTTTAGTTACAGCATCTCGATTTGATCTTTGTTGTCATCTACACGCAGAGAAAAACCAAGGTTGTGGTAAACATAATCTAAGAGCAATATATTATGATAAGATTTATGATGACATTCAAAACATATTATGATAAATATAAGTGCCATAAAATATGATATTATGATCAATTATCATTGTAAAATTTCATCATAATATTTTGTTGTTAATCATAATTTGATATTATAACAACATATTATAAAAATTGTCATACATGATCATATTATGACTTAAGGTAACCATATTATAGTTTAAAGTATCATATTATGATCTAAAGTAATCATATTATATAATATATAATAATTATGTTTCAGTGAACCATATTCAATTTAAAAATTGCGATAAACATAAAAATGTTTATAGTAACTAAATTATTGTTAAAATCGAATTAAAATAACAATTATTTGTGTACCACAACAATATATTGTGACCAAAAACACAGTATAGTTGTTGTGAACATGTCAAACCTGGTTTTTTCTCTGCCTGTATATCGCTCAGTGGAGTGGTACATAGGACGAAATCAAATAAACTATTGGAATGTTTGTGTACAGCGTTCATTCACAAAAATCAACCAATCAACCTTCAGCAGCTGAAACTTTCTACAGTCTCAAAATTAGGTAACTCTAACTAGTAATAGATTATTAAGGCCTTCAGCATTAAAATTACGCCGTAGTTGTTTAATTTTTTGGAGCTTTAAAGTTTATGAAGATTATGACACAAAACATAGTTTATTCTTCAAACCAAGTTTTACTAAATTTTTTCTTTCCCTAAACTAATTTTTCATGCACAACTGTTTATTAATTTAAAACATATAGACCATATAAAACATGTCCTAAGTATACTCTACTTTTTTATTCATCTCCTGATTATATTGGTTTGACTCTGCTTTTCTATCAACATGCTGCCGCACACTATGCATACATTATATGTACTCGTACATACTCGTACATATGTATGTATGTACAAGTACACAGTAGTACACTATTTATTTTACTGGAATATAACATTATGCTTTTCAGGCCATTGTTGTACATCCTATAAATGTTATTATCAAATACAGAAGTTCTATGGAAGAAAAATCACCATCAACTAGATGATGACAAAGGACACAAACCATTTCATTCTTTACGTTTTTTTTTCTCTGTTTCTGCTGTACATACATATATGTTGTTTCTTTAGGTTTTGTTTGCATTTGAAATCCAAACTAAAAATTGTATAAAAAAAAGAGTTCAAAAGGAGAGTACGTTTAAGTACATCATGTGCATGAATGAGAAACTATATGAAAAGAAGTCCTAAAAGAAAAAACTCTTAATAAAATACACAGTTCTAGGCTCCTTAAACCAAAAACTATACATCACAGTTTTCAAAAAAGTTTTTTTTTTTTTGGTTGTTGTAGTTCTTTCAACAATTGTTGGGCTTAAAATCACACATAAAGTACGAATGAGTTTATATGCTTAAGTAGGGTCTTACAGTGGTTGTTTGGTGCTGGTGGTGGCAGGGAGTGGAGAGATCATTAGGAGTTTTGTCCTAAGTTCAAATGCATTCATTCATTTGTAATTTATTTCCTTTAACGAGTATGAAAACAACTGACTGGTCGTGTTTTTTGTTAAGATCAATGATGATGACGACGGCAGCAACAGCAACGATGAGAAATGCTTTAAAACTTTTAATGCAATGGTGAGTGAAGGAGTAAAAAAGGAAGTTTATAAGGCCCTAATTACTTTGAGATATCAATTACGAAAGTTTAACCTCATTACAAACAGCAGATGTCAGAGAGAATTTACCTTTACTAAAGCGAGGAATATATATTAGGACACATTTAATCTACTAACTGTTAAAAATCTGTTAAAAACGAATTTCCCCAATTTATTGTAATTGCAGTAATAAACTGCTAATATCCCATAGAACCACGAACTCGAAGGACGCGACTGCCATACAACGATTACTGCTGAAATGAGACAATGTATTTACGGAGGAGTCTACAGAACACCTGAGACTGAGATATTAAGTGAGATGCTCATATTAGAATATGTGTATTTAGGGCGGGTTAATTTTTTTTTGATGAAGCGTATAGCAAAATCGTAATCTATAGGTGATTCTGAGAAATTTTGTTCAAGAGACCATAGATATAAGTCGGATTTGGAGCCCCCCAAAATTTCAAAATAGATATTTTTTCATATATACATAGAATAATTTAATTAAATTCTTCATAAAATCGGATAGCATTCTAGTAGATTTCTCAATCAAAGGTATTTTTATCACCTTTCAGATTCTGTATTGATACCAATATTTTATTTTTATTTTTAGTAGAGATATTAGGAATTTTTTGTCGAAAAATAGCCTAAAATTAATTCTGAAATTTTTTTTTGTTTTTTTTAGATTTTTTTTTGTTTATGTTTGATCTTATGTTTTTATCATTTTTATAAATATTTGTATCAAATCTAGTATTATCGATTGTGATTTGATTGCAATTAATAGCTTTATTATTGGCCCTTCTATATATGTGGTACAGTATAGGTATGCCCAACTCATTTTGGATAAATCCTTTGCTGTCGAGGTATATGAAAGCCTCAGGTGGTACATAACCAGTTTTCATGGTCTTGACTATGTATTCTTCGTTGCTATAATATGGTGCCATAATTAAGTTATTTTCATAGCATTCTGAGCTTTTCGCAATATGATTTCTAATAAGATGTATAATCCAATTATCTATTCTACTTATTTTTGAAGCGTTGTACAATTTTTTGTTTGAGATTTATTTAGTATATTCACTTTCCTTAGATCTATGCATCGATATGCAAGCTCTAATACATTTTCTTTCGAAAACACGCATTTTTTCCATATATGATGGAAAAATGTTAAACCATATTTGGCATCCGTATATTAAAATAGGCCTAATTAATGCTTGATACAGAATAACTTTAACCGAATTATTTATATACTGAGAATAGAAAAGTTTTCTGTACATGTAAAAAGCATTTCTTGCTTTCATTTTTTTTGTTTTCGAAATCCTTTTTGTAGGAAAATCGATTTGAAAAAAATTAACTAGAATTCTATCCGATTTTTTTTCTTGGAAAGACAACTTAAGCTAGATTTACACGATTGAAATTTTCTTCAAAATGCTTCAAACTCGTGTAAACAGCAAAATTTCTTCAAAATTTATTTATTTAATATTTATAGTGCATTTACACTTGTAATTTTCAAACTAGTTTATGATCATAAGCTACTTTCATAAACCATACCGTTTACAACAGCATTTTTGACAGTTAAGTGGTTTATCTTTGGCAAGTCATAAAACAGCTGACTTTAATATTAAAAATTTAAAAAAAATATGGACGTTGTTATGAAAAAAAAAATTTAAATTTGTGTTTTTCATCCAGGATGAATAAAATTCAATTACAGTTTCTTTTTTTAAAGAAAACTTTTTTTTTTTTATTTTTGAGCAAATGTCAAATGTGTCCAGCGTTGCCAGAAAAATGTTGAAAAAACAGAGTTGCATTAGCAGAAACTGGTTGTTTGTAACTAGTTTATCTCAAAAGCTAGTTACAAAACCAGGTTTTGATTTGTATGGATAAACAAATTTCTTAAACTAGTTTATCACCATAAACAACTTATAACTAGTTTATGGCGTAGGTGTAAATGCACTATTATTAATAGTTATTATGAATTATCCATCAATTGAATTGTCCTCATATCATTAATATACCAGCCCAATCCGTTAGGCAGACGAAATAAGCTGTGAGCCACTGTATGTGATTGATACTATACTGTGAGTTACAATATTATTAATGCCGCAATCATATAAATAATTACGGTGACCATAATATTATTATACAGCTTTTAATAATATTGAAATGATTGCGAAGTAACTATAAATATGAGATTTTGCTTTTGTATGTCCAATTTTTAAAGGCCCTTTATAAACTAACCTACATAAAACCTTCTACTAGTAACTACTGCTACATAATTCTACTACCATTGTACTGTTGGTGTAACTACAAGAACAGATATTTCTTCTTTTGTTATGCATGGTCGCATATGCCACACAAAAACTACAACAGCAAAAAATTGCATTAAACCCACAAAAGCCAACAAAAAAAAAAAAAACAACAACACACACAAAAATAAGTTTAAATTTTATTTAAATAAAAAACCATATTGTATTGTTCTTCTGCCTGGAAACCAGAAAAAAACCTTAAATAAAATAATACAAAATCAAAAACTAAAACTAAAAAAAAAAAAAAAAACTAAATGTAATAATGTTCTTTTGTTTTAAAGTTGCATGCCTCATTTCAATATCTACAGCGAACCTAAAATGCAACAACTGATATCAATCGATTTGCTTTTGCATGCCCGTACTTGCAACCAAACAATGTCTTTTCGTGATCTTATCAAATGATCCATTCAATGTGATTTGTATTTTATGCAGCTACAACAAGAAAAATGTTTTTTCGTTTTGAAATTTAAATAAAATTTAAAGAGTTTTTTTTTCTTCATCGTTGTGTGTCGAAACAAGTTCAATTTTATTTGTTTTGTGTTTGGCAATTGCTACAATTGATTTTGCTCTTTTTATATTCTCATTATTATTTTAGATTTTTCAAAGATCTGTTTCAGAGATTTGATATTTAATAGCTAATTAGAGTAATTTATAAAAATTTATGGTATGAAGGGAATTTTAGAAAAAAAAGTAGATTTTTTGAAGATAGTTTTTAAATAAAAGTTTACTATACTTATTACTATATATAGTTACTGTATATTAAATTGAAAATAAATAAATCAAAAATCGAAAGAAACATGGTTTGCCGAAGATTTAAATAACTTGTTTGATATAGCGCATGCAAATGCTTTAACTTTAATATCTATTGAAGAGGATAAAGAAATTTTAGTGGCGCAAAGAAAGCCAAATCGGGAAGGTAGTATGATTGGAATAGATTTAAAGCTTGCAGGAAGCTGAAAGCAAAAAAAAAATGAAGAAAGTACATCGAAGAACTATAAAAATATCGACTTTTTATATATTAATGACTGCAAGTCACTTAATATTGCAATTGTAAGTCGAAGTATACTATGGATATTGTGAAAGTTTGTCTGTAATGCCATTGCTCCCACACAATCTCCACTTCCGAGAATAACCGCAGATTATACAAAGTTGACAATTTTGACGTTTCAAAACGTCAAAGTCTTATTTAATGTGTACGTGAGACAAATATAAATTCTTGATTATAACCGGAATATGCATTAAATTCTTGTAAATATTGTTATTAAGATCAAATTCAACCAAAAGAAACCTAAAATAAATAGAAATTACGATACATAACTTTATTACGTTCGCCCCATAATAGGTGAGTTGGTAAAGGGCATATAAGATTCGGCACAGCCGAATGTAACCTCTTAATTGATAATTTTTAAAGTTTTTTAATTTTTCATATAACTATTTCTTTCGAAAAATATTAATATATTATAAGTCTACTAGGAAATGTTTTAAATAATGTAAAAAGAATAAAAAGGTACATTTTTATACCATAAAACTTCAAAAAAAATCACACTTTTAAATTTAAACTTTTGATTCAATGATGATTTTTAAATCATAACTTTTTACAGGTTTATAAAACTGTTACCTATCGAGAAATATTTGTTCCGCTAGTAGCAAAAACCCAGATTACGGTGGCTATAAAAGTTTAAAATTTAATTTTCATCCTATAAGACAATATATAGCAATGTGTAAGTTTTTTTTAGTAGATTTCATTTGATTTCTTTGAAATCGGATCACAAAAGACGATGGTTTTTATACCCTCCACCACCATAAGTGGCACAGCCGAATCTCTAAATTGTTCTATCTCACATTCCCGAGGTGCATAACTTTAGGGGTCTCTGGCACCGACCATGGGGGTGTTTATAAAGCCAAAATTGAAAACTTAAGGTCGACCAAATTCCTTTCCAGGAATATATTTTTTTTTGCAATCGGACTTACCGTTTAAAAAATACAGATTTATTTCCATTTTTTCCAAATTCCCCGACTGTGCGGTGGTCAGAATATGTCCCTTACCATATCAGAGAATGCATAGAAATAACAACGTAACACCAAGTACCTCACTTATATTCGAAACAATAAAGGTAGTTTCAGAACCACAATTCAGAATATCTAGACTGTGTCAAACAAATTAAGTTTATCTTGCAGCGTTCCGAGCTTTTCCATACCATGTGATGGGTATTTACATCAGCTTTGATAATGATTTGTGACTTTCTTGAGTTTGTCATCTTAACTGCACAACAAAGCTTGAAATTCGGAGTAACCAATGTAACCAATACAAGAACAATATATAGTTCCTACAGGCGGCTACTAACGTATCTTCATCTCTGAAATCTGAAAGGATGGAGAAATTGCTCCATAGCAGGCTGTTTAATGAGGCTAAAGGTTTGTGAATCTTGTTTATATACAAATCTTTTGCAAATTAAATTCAAGGAAGGATGCTTCGAGTATGCTCTTGTCTTTTCTTACAGCTATTCCCAATTTTATTACACGTTACTAGGCGGTGGGAACCCCTAAAATTTTTACTCATTCAGTCTTCCTCTCTTAAAAGGTTTCCAAGGTTGTTTCTATCAATTGATTACCAAATAAGTACAAATGACTTTGCCTTAAAGAATCTCCCATCAAACATCAACATTCTTACACAATCATTTAATTGCAAATACAGATTTATTTACCTTTTAGTTGGCACACAAATATTAGAGTCATAATTTATCGCATTTAATGATATTTACCTTTAAGTTATTGCTAAAACATGTTCTTTTCGTTGCAAAATCCACAACCTTTTAGTACTCTAATCACAATAATCTGCATAAATTATTTTCAAACTAATATTTTGTGTAAATTTATTCTAAATTGAAAATAAAATTAAATGCAGAGAGCGAAGGGAAAAAACTTTGGTGTTTAGCTAACATTTCATGAATTGATATTTAATCTACATCTTTGATTATCAGCAAAATAAATTTGAAAACAAAATTCAATTTATGATGTAAATTTAATTTGCAATATCAATATACATTCGAGTATGTGTATAAAAGTACAACAACGGAAAAACTCATACATATTTAAGTAGGCACCTACACAACAGCGCTAAGTAAATATAATTAAAGAGGACGGCATAAAGTGATGTTAATTGGATATTTAATACTAAATTTAGAACAAAATTTAAATGATTTAAACTGCCTAAATCATAAGGGAAATTAAACTTGTTATATGAACATCAATATCACATTAATAAACGACTTGTATATAATTTTTACAATCTGTTAGATACTGTTAAAGTTTCCATTAGTTTTTACATATTTTACCTATAGCACTTTTTTTGACTCGCCCATATCTACACCTCCAAAAATAACACCAATCAACCGATAAAAAATTACAAAATTCCCATACTTAAGAGCAGCTTTCTTATTTTTGTTTTGGGAAAGGAAAATAAGGGCAAAATTACAAATATAAATTGACTTTTATTATCATAACAAACACAACGGAGTCAACATCCAGCACAATGCGGTAGTACAGCGAACAAAATGTTAAACAATTGTCATTTCGTGATAAAGTCTTTATTTTTATGCGCTGGTAAAAATAAACGATTAATTAAACATAAAAAACACAAAATCCAATTTAGATAAAAGTTCAAAAAATTACAATTCTCAGTTAAAAAAAAGTACTACACAAAATCTGATTTTTTTGCCAACAAATTTTTCAACAGTTAGAAAAAACCTACAAATGCTCTACTCGTAGCGAGGCAACATTATAATTTTACCAACACAACCTTTACACCATCATCGTCATCCAAAAACATCATCATCACCGGAATCGTTATTAACCATCGGCATCATTTACTTATTGCTCCACTAGTTTTGTATAACTGCAACAAACATAAATTGCTTAAAAATGTAAAACGAAATCAAATGATACGTTTTTCTAATGTTTTCAAAATGAGAAAGAAGAGACAGTTGGTACAAGAAGAAAAAAAAAAATATAATGAGAAATAAGACAGATAGTAAAGAAAAAGTCTTTCGCTTAGAAAACTATTGTTTAATAAATGAACAGTGGTGCGGGAGAAAAACTATTTAGCAGTTCTAGTTCAGTTTTAGTTCTAGTTTAGTTCTAGTTCAGTTCTAGTTCAGTTCTAGTTCAGTTCTAGTTCAGTTCTAGTTCAGTTCTAGTTCAGTTCAAGTTCAGTTCTAGTTAAGTTCTAGTTCAGTTCTAGTTCAGTTCTAGTTCAGTTCTAGTTTAGTTCTAGTTCAGTTCTAGTTCGGTTCTAGTTCTCTTGACCTACAGATAAGCCAATTATCGGCTTCGTGGGTCCCTTGAATATTAAATGAAATGTAATTTATTTAGTAAAATAATATTCAATAAAATTCTTCTTAAAAAAAAAAGTTCTAGTTCAGTTATAGTGCAATTCTAGTTCAGTTCTAGTTCAGTTCTAGATCAGTTCTAGTTCAGTTCTAGTTCAGTTCTAGTTCAGTACTAGTTCAGGTATTTTTCAAATAAATTTATTTTTAATTAAAAGTAAGACAACACATTATCCCTTTTGTTCAACTACACCACTGTACCTTGTAAAGTTACACCAAAGTTTAGCAAAACTCACAGACATCAAAACTGTAAAAGTTTGCAACCAGCAGGAAGGGAATAATAATAGAAGAGTATTTTTTAGTGGGTATTGGATTCTATCTGTGAATTGGTAAACGGTGAACACAAGTAGTGCTACTCCTAGCAAACACACCAACATATTCGTGTATTCTGCACTATGACAAAAATGTGGCCATTGGGAAGATACTTATCTAATGTTTTGTACTAACAGCTCGTTGCTAGCTGTTGTATCTCGGTCTTATTTTAAGGATTGAAAAAACAGGCCAGATATCTAAACATTACAAGTATGGGTGACTTCATCTCACCTCGTGTTACAGATTCTAGCCAATTTTTCCCCTGCTGCTTGTAGTCTGCATGGTTTAGTCAAACTATTAAAAAGTGTATGTAATTTTAGACCAAGGCACTATAACGTCATGTAACCAACAACCTAGCCTTGACAGCAAAACAATGATGATGCTTTTACCAACCCAAACATATTTAACTCCTCTTCCCCATCTTAACTAGTTTACAGTTATTGCAAAACTTAGAACACAGAGATGAAAACTTATTTTTTACTAGTATGTTGTACCCGGCGTTGCCCGGAATATTATTGATATTTTATTCCTGGTCACTGATCATCTAACATTTTGGGAATATGTTTAACAAAACAAAAAAGTAGCTAAATATATTAAAAATATACAAAATTGTATGTTATTAGTTCATTCCTTTAAAAGGACAAACAAAATTCTCCTATTATCCGTGATTACCGCCCAACTGTCGTTTGAAGGAGAAGATGCTGAAGATGCTTCAGGAACATATTTTTGTGATTGCATAAAGTTACAACACAAATTTCGTTGTCTTAAAACAGCAGATACAAAAGCTCTTTTAATATATCGATATTTAAAGTTTCGAGTCAGTAGATCACTTAATAAAATTAAATGCAAATTTTTTTTTTTTTTTTTTTTAGAAGAATTTTTATTGAATATTATTTTAATAAATTACATTTCATTTAGCATTAAATTAAGGACCCATGAAGCCACGAATTGGCTTGTCTGTAGGTCAAGAATAAAATACTAGAATACAAATTTTATTAAAAATATTTAAATATTAATAGCTTAAATATTACCAGTATTAAATTTTTTATTTGATTATTTATTTATTGCGAACTTATGTAAAATTTCTTTATTTCATTCTTTTTCTTTATTTTATTTGTAATAGATAATATACTGGTTGGCAAATTATTACGAATTTTCGGCAGTGTTACATCCAATTTGGCTTTTCCATAATTGTTTTTGTATTTATCCGGCTTGTATCGTCCTTCTGCGCGAAGTCTGGTGTTGTATTTGTGGTTTATTTTATTGAGATATGTATTTTCATGTTGGAAGTTGTTTATTAAGGTTGTTTCGTAAATGCTCTTTATATTAAGTATATTTAGTTTTTTGGCGATGTTAGTGTTTTGGTCTATGTATTTAGATTGTTGTTGGTTTATATTGATGATTTGAGTGGTGTTGTTTATGTTGTTGTTTGTACTGGTGTTGTTGTTTGTGCTAGTGTTGTTGTTTGTGCTGGTGTTGTTGTTTGTGCTGTTGTTGTTGTTTGTGCTGGTGTTGTTGTTTGTACTGGTGTTGTTGTTTGTGCTAGTGTTGTTGTTTGTGCTGGTGTTGTTGTTTGTGCTGTTGTTGTTGTTTGTGCTGGTGTTGTTGTTTGTGCTGGTGTTGTTGCTTTGTTTAGATTTATATAAAATTTTCCAAAGAATTTTGAGTACTCTGTTTTGAAGTGTATTGCAGTACGTAGAGCTTCCCCATGCAGTGATGCCATGTCTAATATAGGACTCCGAGAGTCTTACCAGTTTTTATACCCTTGAAGATCGACTTACAAAGAATTACTTTTCTAAAACACAATTTGTGACTACAGAAAGCTAAAATAAAAAATCATTATTTCAGAGAAAAATTTTAAAAGTTTTCCAATTATTGTCTTTTTCCGGTTTTACCGATTTTTATCCAATTTATCACATCCTAGTTCAAGTCTTAAAAATAGATCTATCTGCGTTTCACATTTCAATAAAATTGGTTTAGCTGTTTCGGATTACCAGTTTTTCCCTTTTTTATCCCGAGCTGGTCCAAATTTTACATGGACCTACGTTTCAAATTTCAATAAAATCGGTTAAGTCGTTTACTGGGTTTTCCCCTTTATATCACGACTTGGTCCAAGTTTCGAAAAAAATATAACTTTTTGACTTTTTCAAGCATGGATCTATCAAAACGTCAATAAAATCGGTTCAGCCGTATGGTGTTACCGGTTTTCCCCTTTTTGTATAAACAGAAACTTCCTCTTTTTACCCGCTTTTACCCCCTTGAAAGAAGGCCTTCGGAAAGGTAATCTCTAATACACATTTTTGCGGCTATAGAAAGCTAAAATAAAAATGTTAAAGTTAATCATTATTTAAGAACCAAATATTCATATTTTACCCGTTTCTCCCTCTTTAACTATTCCTGGTCCAAGTCTTGAAAAAATATCAAGCCTAATGACACTCCCAAGAATGGATCTATCTATCTACGTACCAAATTGCAATAAAATTGGTTTAACCGTTTGGGATTGGTAATTTAAGAAACAAAGGTACCAAATTTTACCCATTTTACCCCTTCCTGGTCCAAGACTCGAAAGCCTATTGACACTTCCAAGCATCTGTCTTCATTCCGAATTTTATTAAAAGCCGTTTCGGCGTGATTGCGGAACAAACATACTTACAAAGCCACTTATGTATATATGGATATATAGATTTTTTTCTGTATGTTTCCGTGGCTTTTGCATTTAAATTGAAATAGGATGTTGGAATATCAAACGAAGTTTTAACTTGAGGGCACAAAACGATACCATCAGATTAACATCGGTTTAAACTGATTGGTCGTGAAGTGCGGTGACGTTAAGAGCTCTACTTTACTCTACTGCATGCTGTCTATGGGATGTCTGCTGTCTATAGGTACAAGTATGAAATGCGCTATACGAGTATAGAGATGGTTATTTGTGTTGCCACATATTGTTTACTTTGTTCCATCTACAATTTTTATTTTGCTTCACCGAATACTTTTTTTTCCTGTCTATGATTGAAGATGTAGATGATTGTCGTCGTAGTAGTTGGTGGTGCTGGTGGTGTTAAAGGTAACATGAGATATGAAATATTTGGAGCATGTGTAATTTCTAACATAAACTTTACACACATTTTGGATAATTGGGTTCCCCGTAGTTTTTTTTTTTGAGAAAGCAAAAAGAAATTTAAAAACAAATTTGCACAAATTCAAGGTAAACTATGAAGCAATTAATAAGACAAGTAGATTTTAGCTAAATCTAAAACAAATAACAAGAGCACTAAGCAAATGCAAATTGAATTAGAGGGATGTAGATTTCTTTTATTTTTAATTTAAAAAAAATATATACATATAATGCTCAAGTAAAGAAAATGAAATTTGCAACAAAATTTAATAATATTAGAAAGTTGTGTTAAATATTGAAATCATGTGCTAAATAAATTACATTTAATCTGGAACATAACTAGAACTGAAATAGAAATGAACTAGAACTAACCTAGAAATGAACTAAAACTGAACTAGAACTGCAGTAGAACGGAACTGGAACTGAACTAAAAATGAACTAGAACTGAACTAGAACTAATTAATTTAATTTAATTTTCTAGTTATTAATTGATATTTTCATTTGGTTTCATTTTCTACATGAAATTGTTCCTAGAACTGACTGGAACTGAACTAGAACTGAACTAGAACTGAACTAGAACTGAACTAGAACTGAACTAGAACTGAACTAGAACTGAACTAGAACTGAACTAGAACTGAACTGGAACTGAACTAGAACTGAACTAGAACTGAACTAGAACTGAACTAGAACTGAACTAGTACTGAACTAGAACTGAACTAGAACTGAACTAGAATTTACCATTCATTTTGATTTTCAAGTTATTAATTGATATTTTGATTTGGTTTCATTTTCTACATGAAATTTTTCTCAGTTATTTTTATTTTTTCCCATTACTATAAACAAATCGCAATCGTATGTTATGTCATGATTCTTGACATTTCTAACAAATGGTTGTTGCAATGTGAAAGCAAACCAAAACACATCAAGACGGAAAAAATCTTTAAGAACTTTTTGACTTTTAAATTAATTTTCGACTTTTAATAGTTTACGTTTCTCGCCACTCAACACTGTATATATGTATGTTACATACAGCAAACTATTGCATTTCCTTCTTTTTTCTAGGGTTTCGAAGAAAGAAATATAGGCACCACCTACTTGTACATATAAATCTTTATGCCAGGCAAAAATCTCAGCAATTTATAATTTTCTAACGAACAACACGCAGAGTCTAACAGGTTGCAACTGCATCTGCACCAAAAAGAGAAAAACAAACACGAAAATAACAACCACTTAGACATAAAAGCACATTCATACAACTGACTATAAGGGAATAAAGAAAAGCCAAACAAATGAAAGTCTAAAAATGTTACTCTAAATCGAAAAGTTTAAAAGAAAGTAACAGTCCAAGACAAAAAAGGAAAGGAAACAATACACATTAAATAAGTGTTGACTTCTTTAATAAATAAACCAGAAGAACAACTAAAATCTTATAACGAAAACAGAGCATAAAAGCATCAAACCATTAAAAACAACCATCATCATTAGCAACACTGGCAAACAAACATCAATTGCAGCGAAAACATTCATGCAACCATCAAGAAGTAAAATGCTACAAAGAATTATCATTTCTACACTCCAAAAGTCTCTAAACAATTGTTGCATGACATGATTTTATTACTGGCACAAAAAGTCACACCATGCAAAAAACGTTTCATGCAATAAAAAGAAAAAGTCCTTAAAAATAAAAAGAAACTTAATTTCTTAAAGTTTTCTAACTGGAATTCAGACAAACATGAAAATAAAAATCTTCTAGCTTATTTCATTAAAAAAAACTTTTTTACTCAAAGGCCATCCAGCAAAGAAAAGACAAAATGAACACAAACACAACAAGTACTGTTCACGAATTCTTAAGAAATTCGAACGCCCTTTTTGGTAACACGATAGTAACGGCATTATATTGTACTTGGCTAAAACTTTTAACTGAAATCCCTAACAAAAAGCAAGCAAAAGTTTGTCTGCATATCAAACCTAAATTAAACAGAAAAAAAATAGCAGCTCGTAAGAATAATTTTCAAATGGCGTCTCATGCAACTTTGGGTTTTGTAAGCACGACAAGCAAAATTATTTTGAAGTTCTGTTTTAAGTATCGTTTCGTTTTGTGTTGCTTTCATGCTGAGGTATTGGACCCAACAGTAACATAGCAATACACGAAATACATAAAGACATTTTAGTGTGGCATCATCAAAAAAAAAAAAAACAACAAACAACTGCAACCAAGAGCAAACAAGAATAACAGCCACCATAGGTGGTTAATCACCAATTAAATTCAACATTGGTAAAATTTGTAAATTCAAATGATTCCTTAAACTCTTTTCGTGTTTTTGTTATTTGTCACTTGTTACCGCAGCCAAACAATGCTGGGGGAATTAAATGCTAAACATGACATCTCCGAAACAAAAAGCTTGAAAAATCCACGTAATTTGTTATTCAAATTATTTTAAATGATCTTTAGGCGCAGATACAACAGATCATTAATTCAATGTGACTAATAAATCTCCAAAAATTAAACACATGGATTATAAGATTATTTTTTTTTGGTGGAAGAGGGGGTAATTAAAATGAAATTTAAATTTTAATAACATAGGGTTTATAGAAATCTTACACAGGTATTCATAAAATTTCACATATTAGAAATTTTCAATTAAAAAACTTACATTTACATGGATTTGATGGCAGCGTAATTGGCTATAAACTCAGCTGTGAGACTAAAGGCTGTTAACTCTGCTATTATGAGTCGCTATGAGGTTTTCGATTACTGCCCACCGAAACCTTTTTCCGATTAGCGATTCTTCACATGTATCCTGAATAGGAACTTATGGATAGCTAAAATCTATCCCTCTAATGTTGTTGTAAGGGTTTTTACTGACTGCTCTAGGAAATAGAGTTGGTTGGTGGTGGTTTCTTCATTGAATTATATGGGTTCCTATTTAAGGCTTCCAGATTTCTGCTCCCTTCTCCAAGCAAAGATCTCTGCCATAAAGCCAGCTGAGGTATTATCGGATATATGGAGATAAAAAAGTATAAAGTATAATAGTATAAAAATATAAAAGGTATAAAAGGGGTATACTCAACGTCTAGATTAAGCACAGAATTTCTCTGAACGAGATAGCTTAACATTCTAGGATAACGCTAATATGGGTCCTTGGACATAGTTCAATACAGGGCAACTATATTGCTAATGATTTAGCCAGGAAGGGTACAATGCTGACTGAATAGGCGATTGATCCCTTTAATGTCTGTTCCTTTACGAGTCTGAAAATACTTGTTAAAAACAAAATGTTTAGATATGCTCAAGAAAAGTGGTCGAACGAAACCACTTGTTCATTGCGAGGTCCATATGGCCCGTATTTGATGTGTGAAGGATGAATTCATTGCTTAGTTTTCGTCGTAATCTAATAAGGCTTAACGTCTCTTTACTGACAGGTCGCTGCACTTTTGAAACACACGCCAGAAGACTAGGTTTGATTATTGTAGAAGCTGTCATAACAAGGAGAAAGAAGAGACAATTATCCAATTATCTTCTCTGTCAATGTCCGGCCCTATCAACAAAAATGTAGCGTATATTTGAGGCACCATACTTATCATGTTTGGGGGAGCATCGAGGTTAAATACAACCTGGATGGTTCCAGATGGAAACAACCAATGCCGAGTGATCGACGGGTTGTCTACCAATTGGGTAACACAATGAGATCAACATGATTAACCCAAGTGAGCTGTTTTCCAAGAACGGCTACGCATGAAACCTAACCTAACCTACACTAGTGTGATTGGAAAATACTTGGATATCTTAATTAAACAGGACTACCATCACGAAGATGGTAACCAACGTAATACGAAATTAGAAATGTTCTCTTAGATTGACCTTGTTAGTGGTTGATGTCACGGTTAAAACTACAGCTAAAATTATGCCCCAAGTGTTTCTGATTTTGAAGCTAACAACTCAACGTCAACACTGGCAGGTGAACTGCAGCGAAAATGATATCCAATGTTGGCATCCAAGTTGTCTAGTAAGAATACTTAGGAAATCAAGCTATACTTAGGTTATCCAGTGATTATGATGAAGGTTAAACTAGCCAGCCTCTGTTTTCAGATCCTTACGGTAGGCAAGGTACAGCTTCTAAGTATTCAGACGGATATCAAAGCAGAGCATAATTATAAGTCTGGATTTGTGACAGCGCAAGGCTTGTCTAATCCCTCTCTATGATCTCTATGTTGCTAAAAATTACATGAGATTGCATATGATGAGGATTGAGCACTCATCGGCTTCTGTGTTGTCAAAATAAGAAAATCCAATATAAGAACATCTTTCAAGCCTTTAGCCTGGTATGAAGTCAGGCCGAGGACAAATGTTATATTGTGTTCTAACACTGTCACATGTTCAGATTACAGCTTCATATGTATTGAGTCTTTAAATAATGTTTTTGAAAGGCAGCAGACAACACTGAAATAGAACGTTAAAACACTAGGGTAAAGGTAACGTTTGCTACAAATCAAATGACAGTAGATCTATACAATGAAGATTGCAAGCTGTCAATAATTAATGTTGTGCGAAAACAAAATCTAGACATTTTGCCAAGCCCAGATATCCTGGATGTTTCTTCAGACACATTAAACTCGGAGACAATTGTTTAACTGTTTTATTTAATACAAATACTAGGAATAAAGAAAAGTACAAAAATAAATAAATGAGTTAAGGAAACTGTAGACATTCTAGGTATGTAGTACTCATTAGAGGATTTTATACCATTACACCTGAATGTTACTTCCTCAATGGTTGCGTTAGTAGATAGGATTAGTTAGTACTGAATTGGAATTTCAAAATACTTCTAAATAGGGTAGACTATTAAACTTTTACTTTATGAAATAGACAAGATGTCCTAGATCTAACTTGCTTAGAGGTTTGTATGAATAAATAACATTACTGGTATATTTATTGGTGGCGGGTATATAAGATTCGGCACAGCCGAATATAAAATCTTCATTGTTTTCTACTTCTATCAATATTTTCTGTTGAAATGTCAGTCCGATTTTGTAACGTCAAGTGTCAATTTAAAATAGTTCAAATGAGTCTGCGTACAACGAGGATTGGTTCCAACCCGTTTGCAAAATTGCCACTCACAACTAAAAATAGTATAAATGGTTAACAATAAAGCTTCCATAGTCCAAAAAATCATTGAGCGCATCATCCAGGAAAACCGGATCCATAAGAAAGACAGAAAGGCACCAAATAAAATTTTCAATTAATTTTAAGAAACATAAGAACAAATCCAAGGCAATCAGCTGCACAACTGGCCTTCGAAGTTAAAGTTGACCTGGGCAAACAATGTTGCGTTGAAACTGTTCGTCGTGTCTTGCGCCAACATGATATTAAAGGCCTAGTTGCATACAATCAACCGTTTGCAAAATTCGCCAAAGAATATGTTTGCAAGGAATCTGTATGTTGGAATTTGCTCATCTTCGCCGATAAATCTAATTGGTTGATGGAACTCAACCCAAAGAACTTCTAAAGGCAATAGTAAAGCATGGTGATCGTAGTTTCACGGTTTAGGCCTGTATGCAAGCTGCTGGTATTGGGAATTTAACATGTGTTGAAACAATCAAAGACAAGTTGAGGTACCTTCAGATTCTGAAGGACAACTTGTATCGGTTATTGTGGAAACGTAGCTAAATATAACTGCCAACATTTGATGATACTGTCACTACAGTCGCCAGACCTTAATTGATATTTATGCGCATTTAAGAGGTTTTCGGAAGTGGACTTTGTAGGGGGTTCTGTCGAAATATGGACCGATGCAAACTAAATATCGTTTTAAGATTTCTCGTTACATATATACTGCTAATATACTGCAATATACAGTCATATTCCCGGAAGACATTTGTAACAGGACTTGTCCTTCTAAACAAATATAAAGTCTGCAAAGTTTCATAATCTTATCTGCATTATATTTGATATTTGTAAAATATCAAGGTTGTCTAAAATATAGTTTATAACTGGGATCCTACTAGAACGATTTTGTCTATTTTCAATAACAAATATTTGGTTAAAGTTTCATTGTTCTATGTCTTTTTTCGAAGCTATGTCGTACCTTTAACAGACGAACGGACATGGTTAGATTGTCATAGAATCTTATAAGAATATATAGACTTTTTGGTTCTACGACCATTATTTCGATATCTTGCCAACGGAATGACAAACTTAATCTGGTGATGGGTATAAAAAAGTCTAGAAAGATTGAAGACCTGGAGTATGGTAACGACGCACACTGTGGCCGTGTAGTGCATTTAATGGCCTTAAATCAAGGAGGTTTCGGAGCTTCATGAAATTTTGCACACATTTATTTTAAATTGTTTAAGAATTTTAATTTTTTTTTTAAATACGCCCACTTTTACGCCTACCTCCCATACAACTTAAATAGAAAATGTGGCATAACTTCCATGATTTTAAATATATCAACTCAATTTTCATAAAACGTTAATATTATAATTGTAGAGTGAGCTCCTGAAAATATGAACTTAATCCGCCCACTTTTACGCCCACCTCCCATACAAATGATATTTCAAAAATGCCATATCTTCTGTAAATT
Source organism: Bellardia pandia (assembly GCA_916048285.2). Lineage (NCBI taxonomy): Eukaryota > Metazoa > Arthropoda > Insecta > Diptera > Calliphoridae > Bellardia > Bellardia pandia. The sequence goes on along the minus strand of OU696531.1, from coordinate 89,647,837 downwards.
TGTAACTAGAATGTTTATTTTTCGCAAAAATGCATATAACATCTCTTAAATGCTGTTTTGAATATATGAAGAAAATCCGCCCACTGTAACACCCACCCCCCATACAACTCCAATACAAAAATTTTGTCAGTTTCACTCTATTTCATTTATTAACAACTTTTTTACATCTTCGTGATAATCTAATTTTTTAAGCTTAAATTTCGTTCTAAATGAATTGATATATGGGTCGGAGGATATCAACAAATGATGCATTACGTCTTCGTTAGTAGAACAGCGCTCAGTCTTGCGCGAGTGATATAGCCTATTACGTCTATAATCTTTGTTCCTCGCTTCCTGTGCTTCTTCTGATAACATTCCTTTGAAAAATAAACCATATGTTAATTTAAAATGTATGAAACAAATTGTATATTTAACCTACCTATAGGTAGAATGGCCTCAGATACAATTTTGCTACCATGTATCAAAACTTTATGCACTGTGATGGGCATGTAGTACCATACATACAAATCAATGTACAATTTTGCCGTGTCTATACAATATATGTGGAATTTCTCAGCGTCTATTGCCTGACTGCAACTTATTGTGGATAATATAATTTTGAACCGATGAATCAGTTGCTCATTTACTCCGGTTATGTCAGCTGTAATTTCAGGGTTTTCAAAAAATCTTCGAGCTGTATTCCAATCGTTGCTGGAACCCATTCCTTGTTTAACAATGTAAAGAAAGTTTATAACGGATAACGGGATTAATTTTTAAGAGAAAAAATGCGATCAATGTTAAGTTATTGATAATATATGTAAAGCTCTTCATTTAATGTGGAGTAAGTTCACATTTAGATTTTTTGTTGTTTAGTCTACGTAAACATTGTACCGATATTGCTTTGATAAACACTTTTGTGTACATTTGTTTTTGTATTCGGGACTCAAATTTAGGTTTTTTCTATATAGTACACATGCAATGAAATTTTCGTATTTCTCGATCCCAAATTGGCACCGGCTACGTGTACGAGTAGCAAAGAAAGAGAGAATGCGCATTTGTTTTTGCACGCGTAAAATAACGCATATTTTTTACTGTAATTTTTTGGTTTTTCATTGTTTTTTCGGCGGCGGGCAAATTGGGGCAAGTTTTTTTTTTTTAGTCTGTTAGCTGAGACTCTCAGCTTTAATTTGGTATATGACTCCATGTGTCGCACTGCTTCGCACACAACTAAAAGTCTAAAAGAAAATCATAAATGTTTATTTTTTTGGCTCAAAATATATTGTCAAAGGAAATTTTTTTTTTAAATTTTTAAATTTTTTTTTTTAATTTACATAATGCTTAATGTCTATTTTAAGTGAAAAAATACTTATAAGGTACATTCGGTGTATAGTTTATAAGTAACAAGTTTTTGAATATAACATAGAAAACTATCACATTTGAGACTTGTTCACATACTTCAACTTTGCGCTGCTCGGGACAGAAAACGAATGTAGGTATTTGCATGAAATTTTCCACACATGACCATCAGATAGTTTTTAACCATCTGTGCAAAAATCATCAAAATCGGACAGAAGGTCCAAATTGATTTATTGCCGCAGTGGCCACAGTGTACGACGTCTCTACTCTAGTTGTTGGATGAAATTATTTTTCTGATATAATCAGGATGCAACTGAAACCAAAATATATGAAAAATGAAAAATTAACTGAGTTTAATTTCAGTTTTTCTTTTAAATTTTATCCCTTTTTCTTTTTTGCTGCATTTTAGTTTTGCCTGATTTTTTAATCAAATTAAGGCATCAATTTCAATTCTTTCTCTGCTAATAATTAAATTAATTTCAGTTCTCTCATATTTTTTCTTGCTTTTGTAATTTTGCCTTGTCTATCAAAAGTTGCCATATTTTATTTAGAAATCATGTTATTGAATATCATTTCCATATTTATAGTTTTTAAAACAAAATGCAAAAAAAATCCTGGAAAATGGAAACTTTATTTGTGAAATTTTCTACAACATGCTCATACATCACAGTATAACATATTTTTGGTTTTGGTACATTTGTATATATGAGAGTGTGTGTGTTTGAGTTTTTTTTTTTTTTTGTAATTAAAATACAACATTGAGGAGGAAACTTTTGGAAAATGAATCGTTATGCAAAGTTATGGCCAACTCTGTGCATGCAATGCACAGGCACAATTGTTCGCAATCGAATTTATATACGAGTACATATACATATTTTTTTTAACAGCAATTGAAATGAAACTACATTGAAGTAAATTATGGAGCTAGTAGGAAGAGGAGGTACCACATGAATGGTTGTTGTTGCATGGATAGATAGATGGATGGACGGCTGGCTGGCTGATTGCATGAATGCTACAGAAGGACATACTAACATGCATGCTTGCATGAAAACTAAATTGGTTGCAGGACTAACTTACACTTATGACTAAGCGTGCTAGCTAACATATCAGTGTGTGAGTTTTGGTGTGTGCTTGTGCGTGTTCTTCAGAGCTTGTTTTTCATAAAATTACTGGTTAAAAATGCACAAATCCAACAATTGAATTTGTGTCTGGTGTGTGCGGAAATAACGTTAAAATTATTGATATTTTTCAGTTTGACGCCATATTAAAATGAAGGCAAAACACAATTGCAAATGTGAAAATTTTGATGCAACTATCACATTGTATTGTAGCAGCATAAAGGCTGCTATGACAAGTAAGAGTTTACACATATTCGGCTGTGCCAAAACTAATATACCTACCACCAAATCACCTATTAAATTTCTATTTATTTCAGGTTTATTTTCTGTGTAAAATTTCGCTTCGCTATAAATGTTTATGCAGTTAATGAGTTTTAGGGAGTCCTCATTAGGCAGCCTTGACTTACTACTTGCCGATCGTAATGAAGTTCAATGTTGATTTTCGACTTGTTAGAGATTTTTAAAAGAGATTTATGCCCATTTAAATGATTTTTCAAAGGGAACTTTATATGGGAACTACGGTCAATAATGGACCGATCGTCACAAAATTGGTATGAATATTTTTTTGTATATGTAAGAACCATTTGTGTCGAATTTAAACTTGCTGCTGATGATTATAAAAGATTTATGCGCATTTAAATGATTTCAAGAAGTGGAATGTGTATGCGGGCTACAGTAAAATATGGACCGATCTTTATATATACCTACGAGGGCGGTTCAGAAACTTCTTAGTCTAGAACAGAAGCCGCGATATAAACAGAAAAAAGGTAAGTGGTTTGAAAACTTCCATCTGTGCTGTGAACACATGTTAAATTTCTTTTCGATCTGCCAACTCCTTCATATAGAAACAGGTGTTCAAAAAACGCGTATACGCGATTTTTTTATAACGGAAAAATTATCACGAATTTCTAATTTTTCATTTTTTCATAGATCATTAATATTTAAATAAAAAAGGTTTATTGAGACACGAAATTCATAATGATATGGTGAAAGTGTTAGGTGAGAGTGCTCCTTCATATGCAACAGTAAGAAATGGGGTTGCTGAATTTAAACGTGGTTGTACAAACCAGAGATCGGCAATGAATCGTTTTTTTACGATTCACAACTACTCATAACATTTTAAGTATAAGTGGTTTTACATCATTGAAATTTAACTACTCTGAGTTACTCAAACTCACAACAACGTTGACTTATAAATGCGGGTGGATATACGTTTGAGTACTATACCGACTTCGAGCTCATACCATTCCCAATATGTTTGATTCATAAACAACGGTATTAAGATTTACATTTTAAGAAAAATACTCACATACTCATAAAGTATTCAACTCAGTTGAGTCATTGAAAAAAAATAAAAACATACAAGTAAGTTTATAGGAAAACATATTGAGGAAAATATAAATTTTATATAATTTTTATAAGCAGGCTGTAAAAAATGAACGACATATGAGTGTATGCGAGTCATACTTATTTTTTTTATCGTCTCCGTACATTGAGTTAAGGAGAGTCAAAATAAACAACATCATACATGAGATTAAATCTGAATATAATGAGTACTTCAAACTTTAAATATGAATATTGGTTTGATGATATTGAGACAAGTATGAGTACGTATAAGTATGACAAATTATAACTCATGATTCAGCTATACTCACTTTTTCAGTACTCATAACTGATCTCTGGTACAAACATTGAAGACGAACCAGGTAGTGGACGTCCAAAAACAGCAACAACAGCAGAAAATTTAACCAAAGTGAATGATATGGTATTGAATTATCGACGAATTAAAGTACGTAAAATAGCTAATATCACGGGGATCTCAACTGATCGAGTCCATTTAATTTTGCATGAAGAACTACAGATGACAAACCAAGATGGATGCCGCATTTGTTAATAGTCGACCAAAAACGCATAAGAATAAAAAAATCAATCTTGTTAGATCGTTTTAAGAAAAATAAAATGGATTTTCAGCGTCGTTTCATAACTGTTGATGAGACATGGATCCAGCACTATTCTCCAGAGACAAAAGAACAATCCGAGCAATGTACTGAAGCTGGAGGAAGTGCCCCAAAGAAGGCAAAAACAATTCAATCGGGACTTCAAAGATATTTTATTGATTTACTATCTGCAAGAGTCAGAGTACATTTTAGGTTAATTAAATGTAGAAATTCGACAAAAACGTCCTGTTTACAACACAAAAAAAATATTTTTCATCAAGACAACGCAGCAGCGCACAAGAGTGCTAAAATCAACGAATTAAAGTGCGAGTTGCTGACTACCCACCTTATTCTCCTGATTTAGCTCCCAGTGACTTTTACCTGTTCCCAAATCTAGAAAACTATTTTAATCAAGGGATATAATTGCTAGGTAAGCGTTGGACTAAGTGTATTGAAGAGTCAGGAGATTATAGTGAGAAAAAAAATGTTTTTGAAAAACTAACTAGCCTCTTTCTGTGCTAGGCTAAGAAGTTTCAGAACCACCCTCTTATGTATGGATTATTTGTGTTGTTAGTCATTTTTTTTTTAAAGATATTTATGCGCATTTAAGTGATTTTCGGAAGTAGACTTTGTATGAGGCCATGTCAAAATATGGAACGATGCAAAATATCGTTTTGAAATTTCTTGTTGCATGAAACTTAGTTTTTGCAGAATTTTGAATGGTTGCGGCTTCACTGTAAAAATTTGTGTGCCGTAAAGCCATATTCCTGGTAGACAATTGAATGGGTCTATGAGAAATCGTGATGCGATTGTTACCATTTTCAACTTCTATAATATATAAAGTGTGCAAAATTTTATGATATTGTCGGCATTAGCTTTGATGAAAATACAAAAAATATCTTTCTAAAATGTTGGTCTGTAATTCAGATCCTACCGGACTATTTTTAATAAAAAAAAAACTAACCAACCAAACATTTCGGTAAAAAGTTCATTCATTCTGTGACGTGATTTGACGAAATTACAAAAAATATCTGTCTAAAACTTTGCTATATAATTCTGATCATAATGGATTGGATCCTACTGGAAGAATAATTGGTAAAATTTTCATTATTCTATCGTGACTTCAACAGACGGATGCACTTGGCTAGATCGTATTAGAATCATATAAGGATCCATAATATATAGACTTTTTTGTTCTACGACCATTATTTCGATGTGTTACAAACGGAATGACAAACTTAAGCCATCCCATTTTTTTGGTGGTGGGTATAAAAAGTAGGGTTTGGGGGGTTTGACTGATTTCTTGTATAAAACAAAAATTTTGTATTAAACAGTTTTCACTCCTTATAAATTCAAAATACAGATTCATCAAATGTTTTGGTGTATGTTAAAGATAATAACATAAAAGTGGAAAAAATGCAGTGAAATACATGAACATGATAAAATTTTGAGAGAAAGATGTATAAAAATTGATGGATTGTTTGGTGGGTTGGTATACAGACAAAATTAAATACAGCAAACACTTGCTAATTCATCTTTAAAAACTTCATTGAGAAACTTGCTCACAAATTTTAATTTTATTTTTTTTTTGTTTAATGTATTTCTTTGCCCTCCACTGTAACTTTCATTAAACATTTCCTTTATGTTGACGTCCTATCTATGGCTGGCTGAGCGCTGCTTAAAATGCATTTTCATTATTATTATCATCATTATCATTGTCGTTGTTATAATCAACTTTAGTTAAATTTAACTGTTCTTTGTGTATTTCATGTGTATAGAAATACTTTTGTTTTATTTATGTATTTTCATAAATATTTGTAGTAGAGAATTTATGCGCTTTTTTAACTTGATGCCAAACAAATGGCTTAAATAGAATATTGTGTTTTGAGTTTGAATATAATTTGCATAAAATTTAACAATTAAAATCATGACAACGATAAATTTTTATTCATATTCAATTGCTATAATTTATTAAGAATGTTGATTTTATTATTTTAAAAGCAGAAAATAGGGAGACAATTAAAAAAAAACTGTTGGTTTTAATATAACAAATTTTACATTTATGTCAATGCTCCTTTTTTTGGTACAAGGTCTTACAGTAGAAGATTTGCTACACTCCAGATAAAACGGAGAAATGTAAACAACATTATGACGACATTAACGGTAGAGTTCAATATATTAATATTACCGATTAACACGTGCACCTTATCATGTACACTTGGAAACAACGATCCGATATGTTGAATAATTCTTACGATACAAAATTTTTATAATTTCTATATAAATGTTGCTATTCGTATATAATGTAAAAATGGGATATAAAGGAATTCATAACAGAGAGCGTATCTTTTTAACGCGGTTTTTGACTCTAGTAACTTATGTGTCATTTTGAAGGGTACATATCTATGATTTATTCACTCACTTAAATATTTAACATTGTACTGTAAACAACAAAGACTTTTTTGAGTATTGTTGGCAAACTGAACAAGAGCTTGCAAAAACATTTTAAAATGTTTGAGAGCAGCCAGATTCATCCAAAAGCAGGTTGTTATATGAATTTAAACCGAGAAACCTTCAAAGATGATTTTGCATGTTTGAAATTCTGATTAAAACTATTTATACACCCAAATATAACTTGCGATGAATAATGGATAAATTACGATAAATCGAACCGTAATAAGAGGATATAAATATACCAGACGAATCTTCATAAAATTCACACATCCATGGGGCTAAGGTAATGTTCTGTATTTGGTGAGGCCAAAAGGTTCCTATCTATTGTGAGGTGCTGAAATCTGGCCAGACCATTACATGGACCTATGCTGCATGCAATTGATAGATGAGAAGTTTTGCCTCACTCGCTTTATAGTACAGACCTTTCCCCGTCCGACTATTATTTGTTTCGATTGATGCAAAAAACTCTCTCTACTCTTTACTTCGTAAACAGACATTCGGAATTGCCTTGATTCATTTTTGCTCTCAAGTTATTTTGGTGCAGAATCCATATGTTGCCAGTAGGATGGTAAACCTTATAGCTAACCATGGGCAATTCTTTGATTAAATTTATATTGTACAATTATTTCAAAATAAAAGCTAAAAATTTAGAAACTCCCCCATTTGTAAGTTATACGCCCAATAGTATTCTTGCTGCTTCACCCACTATATTAAGGTCGTCCTTCAAATTGATACATACATCATTCAATATCGAACTATGCATAATGACTGACTTGACCATTATCGTTCATTAAATCATCTGTGCATAACTCAATATCTTACAGTTTAAGGTTTTCAAACTCCCTCGTTATAATCTCCCAATCTTATTGTGTTCATTAAAAAGTGCTCTTTATATTTATAACGCCACTTGATTTTTTAATATATCCTTATAAATATTCATTAAACTGCTTAAATTATTTGGGATTATTATTCCAATAAATAAAATAATAGTATGTTATTAGTAAATAAAGCAATTACTAAATTGTTATTATTTGATTAGTTAGATTAAAGTAAAATATATTTTCTTAAGAACTACGATCTACATTTTATGGTAAAAACCTAAATTTATTAAAAAATACGTAAAAATCAGCACATTATGAATCATGCAAATGATGTATAGTTAATTTGTTTAAACCAAATTCAACATATTATATTCAAGTTAAACGTATTTATCAACAAAGTTGTTTAACTTGTCCGATGTATTCTGCATTTTTGGTTTTTAATGAACTCCTTCAATAATATTGCAACCATCTAATAAATTTGTTTGATAGTATTTTAGAAAAAAAAAAATAACAAAAAATTAATTTAATTTAAAATTCAAGTCCAAAATGTTGGATAAGATTTTAGACAGATGTTAGAAAATAGAAATTAGTTGAAAAGGGACATGTTAAAATTATTATTTAAAATAAGTAAACGAACTTATATAGAAAATAAAAAAAATTAGAATGTTATAGGTGATATTCGATAATACTGGAATTATAATAAGACAACAGCCATGAGGCTTCAATTTAATACGGCAGTTATTGGCAATTATTAAATGACAGTTTTAAAATCCAATATCATAATTCGCGTATAGCCGATATTAATATGATTTTTGGATTAAAATTACTAATCTATATAAAAGTTGGTTCGGTATCAATATTTATTAGACATTTTTGTGGGTTTATTTATTTTTCGTAAATGGTCCTTATATGGCAGCTATGACAAATCATGGGCCGATCTTCTTAAATTCTGAAACAGTAAATTTAATGCATGTCGAATTTCAGCGTAATAACGGCATATTTAAGATACATTTCGAAAGTGAACCTGATATGTGGGATATAGTCAAATATTGTCCGATATTCTCAATATCCAGCAGTTTGATTTTGGCGTGTATGTAAGATTTTATTTATAAGAAATTTATGAATATTGAACTGATTTTCGGAAGAGGACTTTATATGGGGGATACGGTAAAATATGTACCGAAATTCACAAGATTTTGTGGAATGATTTTTGTGTATATGTAAATGATTTATATACAGTTTTGAATCGGTACCGATATTTATAAGTATATAAAGATAAATGGCTTTTTCGGATGAGGTCCTCATATGGGAGCTATGACCCATTATGGGCCGACCACCATTAAATTTAGTACAACAATTTATATACCTATATGGATTATTTATGTCTAATTTTAAACTGATAACAATATTAATATCAGATATATACAGTGGGTGGCCAAATTATTAGTTACACATGCAAAATTGTTTAGTTTGAAGCCGTAGAACATTTTAAAATAGTGGAAATTTATGCTTTTATTTGTTCTTTTAGGTAAATTAAGTGTTTCTAATTCAATTAAAAATAAATTATTTTGTTTTAGAAATATATATTTGAGGAAAAGAAATACATATTACAAAATTTTTTGCAAAAAAAAATCTTAATATTTCGTAGAACCTTCTTTGGCAGCAATTACAGCTTGCACCCTTTTTGGCATGCTCTGAGTGCATTTTTGAACATTTTCTTTTAGTTCTTCATCGTTATACCAGACTTTAATCAATTTAATCAAAATTGCATATTTCACACTTCAGAGCAATATGACAGATAATGATCTACAACTGCACTCTAATGTCACCAATCATTGTTGACACTGCAAAAAATATTTAACAGTATTATCAGAATTAAAATACGAAAACATCTGGTACAAGAAATAAATTTATATATGTATTAAAAGCGGTTGATTCTTAATTAATATACGTATTTAAGTGAATTTTGGAAGTGGACTTTATATGGGGTCTATGGTCAAACAGGGACCGAACTAAAAAAAATTTCGTTTTTCGATTTATTTTTACATGACACTTTTTTATGAAACTTATTATCATTCCCCACTTGTGGTGGTGGCGGGTATAAAAAAGTAAAAATAGTTTACGAGATATTCACATATGAAAATTTAATGTTTTATTTCTTTCGTTACGGTAGTTTCGTTTTATGCTAAAAGCACATCCAAATATTTGGTTATGAATTAACAACACTTTTATAAATATATTAAAAAATAATTGTTTTAAAGTTATGACAGAGTCAAAAATTGTATGTAAATATGTTTTTAAAGTTAAAATATTTAATAAATGCGTAATTTTTTTCTTGCATAAAAAGGTAGTTCTATTAATGATAACTTACAAAGTGTGAAGATAGCTTAAGTATTTACAAATAAAGAATTCAGAATACCGACACAATTCCGCTACGTTTCATACGGTTTCATATACCATTAATGGAAATCTAAATTTATCAAATAAATTAAAATAAATTAACAAAATTTATCAGCTATTTATAAATCATCATAGACAATTCTTTATATACGAGTACTTATATTGTTTAAAAACATCTGGCTACTATTTAGTATTCCTCAGTGACTTTCAATTCAAAACACTCCAGTTATTCTTAATAACTTTATATTCCCAAACGAGTAAATTCTAATTTAAACAAATCATTTCCTCTATTAAAAAACCAAACTCCCTCACAACGACAGAATAACTAAAAAAACGTAACCACATCATACAACAATTAGATCATTAAATTAAAAATCACGTTTAGAAATAATTTAAATTACATGCCATTGAAAACAAAGTGTTAAAACTATTGTGTAATTACTTCAATTATATTCTACAACAATACAAAAGCAATAGAGAAAAGAGAAAAGAGATATAATACAGAATATGAAATCCAAATAATCCGTTTTCAAGTGTTTTTTTTTTTTTTTTTTTTGTATAAATAAATAATTAGAATTTGATAATTATAAATAAGAAATACATAGACATAAGTTGTGGCTATTGAAGAACCCGGCTTAAATATTTACTGGTATAGGTAGCATTAATGAAATGTTGTTTCTTTTTTTGTAACATTTTTAACAATAAACCATTAAATTGGAATAATCATGTTACTGTGAATAGCAACAATTCATAATTAAGTTTATACATGAGTAGAAGTAATCACGCATTTAATTGAAGTTGGTTGAAAGATTGAATCGTTATCTTTTTTTTTTTTTTGTTCTTTTGTTTTCACGTTTTTTTTATACCCTCCACCACCATAAGTAGTGAATGAGGGTATGTATAAGTTTTTCATTCCGTGTGTAACACTGGGAAATACTCATCTGAGACCTTATGGAATTATAAGTCGAGCCATGTCCGTCTGTCTGTCTGTGTAAAACACTCTCACGTCCAAAGGACACAACCGAAATCAACAAAGTTTACAAAAACCCGTTTATAGTTCTCCTAAAGGCCTTATGACACTACATTTTTAATGCATTGTTCAAGTTTTGGTGAACAGTACAAATATAATGTAATATAAAAATTTACCAAGTGCAAAGAGTTCAGCAGTATTAAGATAAATGGCAAACTGTCAAACATTTTACTAAAGTTATCGATAAAAAATTAAGTTATGTCAAAAAAATGTAAAATTGTTCAACTTAAAATTAACATTTCAAGCTTGAAATATTAAAAATGTTGCTGAATCAGCGGTTTATGGGCAAATTTGGCGATTAACCGTTTTTTTTGTTCGTTTTGTTGTAATGTTTCTCATAAACAAAAAGTTGACAACATTTAATAAAAAAAAAATAAAAGGCTTTTTTGTTTACATTTTTTATAGTTTGCTTTTTCTAACATTTTCTGTTTCTTTCTATCAATTCTATATCAATTCAATGAACAAAAAATGTAGTGTCATAAGGGCTTAAGCAGTTTGGTCCAAGTAGTAGAACAAGAGTTATGAATCAAAATATAAGGCAACCTCCATAAAAAATTGATATTTTTAAATATTTTTCTTCCAATTTTTTTAAACATATTGCAGATATTTCCATGAAATTTCGTATGCGTTGTTTTTATGATAAAAGAATAAAGTGTGAGGAAAAGAGCAAGAATAGGTCCATGATTTCGCATAGCCCCCATACAAAAATCTTCCCGAAATATTGCTCAATTATACATAAATGCCTATAAAATTGGAATATCAAGACAAAATTCAGAAAAAATAAGTTTCATGCAAAACGAAATCAACTTTTATATGGATCAGAAATTTTAATACAGAAATCATATTAGTATCGGTTATACGGCAATTAAGCTACTGGATTTTGTAGCTGTCTGATTATAATAGCTCCTGAATTAAGTCCACTTCCGAGCATAACAACCAACCATACAACTCTTGTAAATAACTTTATTAAGATGAAATTCAACCAAAATAAGCCTCAAATACGTAGAAACCACATTAGTGGAAACTGGATTTAGAAGCTATCAGTCTATAATTGGTTCACTTCTACTATGCCACCCATAGATCTTCTATAAATAATATTATTGAGATCGTATTCAAACAAAAAAGCCTCACCTTATAACTTGTTGTGAATATGGAAATATTTTCTTTTAATTTTATAAATTGTTAAATTACACGCAAGATTATTATGAAAATCAGACAAACTCTGTATATTACAGTAAGAATCGGTAATTACATCAATTACAAATGGTCAAAATTAGATAACATTTTAAAACATTTAAAAGAAATTATGTTGGTCGCAAAATTGTCTTTCACACAATATATAAAATACTAATAAAATTTGCACTAAGACTGAATAGGAAACACAGACCAAGGATATGCTAGTCCTATAACCAGTTTCTGTATTTCTTGTTACATTTAGGTGGAGGGTAATAAAGATTCGGTACAGCCGAATATAGCACTCTAACTTGTTTTTTTTTTCTTTATTTTGTTCGGGGTTTTAATTGTCAATACTTTGTTGGCTGTTTAATAAGAGAAATTTAAATTGAGAATGTTTGTTAGAGTGAATAGGTTTGTATAGGTTAGCAGGTTTTTTTTCTGGTTAGAGATATGACTTCTTTTTTGTGTATCAATAATGTTAATTATATTTAACGATAGTAATCAAATAGTACTGACAACTTTTTTATACGTTGACTCCTGATTAGGGTACCCGCCACCCGTGTACGTGAATTTTTCCGTTACGGTTTAAATAACGCCTTGCATTGTAATTCAGGGGATCCCAAAACTCTTATTTTAATGTAAAATACAAATTGTTTTTGGGGAAATTACGCTCATCCGCTAAATAAGCGTCATTAAGTTGTGACAGATATCAACAAATAATTCGTGTAATACGTTTTGACAATGTATTCACACGAGCAGTCCGCAAACAAACTTATGATGCCGCTCCAATTTCTGATATTTAGAATAGAATATACTCGCCGGGAGCCGGCTTTTAAAGAAAAGGAAGAAATAAATGATTTTTACAATAAAAAAGGCGGACTAGATACTAAGAACCAAATGATGTTGAAATATTGCACTAAACTTAAAACAAATAGGTGGCCCTTGCCCTTTTTTGACATGGTTCACATAGCTGCTTTTTGCCAAAAAAGCTCAAAGCTCCCGTTGTAGTTTTTTGACATCACTTGGCATAAAATTGGTAACTAAAAATATGAAAAAGAGCCAATGACAATCGTATAACACGATACGCTAAGGTCTGATAAGCTCTCGAAGTAATAACAAACACAACTATACCTTAGGAACTTTCTCAGGTTGCTGCAGGCCCATCGGCAACATCATAGTAAGACAAAACTGGACGGATGCCATTAAAAGGACATTGCTACGTTTGTGTAGCTATTGATGAGAAATCGGATCTCAAAATTCGTAAAATCTGTGATAGCTGTAAACATCTAATGTGCGGTTCTTAACATAAATCAGTCTCCTGGGCCAGATGGTATACCAGCACTGGCCTTGAAGCAGTATTCTTCGACGTCCATTAGCTCGTTTTTAGCTACCCTTTTCAACACCTTATACCGTGCCGGTGAATTTCCCATGTGTTGGAAGGCTGGTAATGTAATCCCTATTCTTAAAACGGGAGAGGCTACAAACCCTGATAATTATCGCCCAATAGCAATTTGTTTTGCACTTTCGAAAGTTATGAAAAGTATGGTAAATTTCCATCTTGTGAAATATCTAGAGCCCCACAATTTACATTGCGACCGCCAGTACGGCTTCCTTAGAGGACGCTCTACGGGTGACTTACTAGCCTTCCTATAGGAAAAATGGTGTTGTTCTATATATCGTTTTGGCGAAAGTAAAGTGGTGGCTCTAGATATTTCTAAGGCGTTCGACAGAGTCTGGCATGGTGCTCTCAGAAATCGCACTATATGAGTTGTTATAGATGGGATCTCATGAGACGACTTCAAGATTAATTCAGGGGTACAGCAAGGCTCTGTTCTTTCTCCCACTTTATTTCTCATCTTTATAAATGACCTTCTATATCAAACTTTCAATCCTATCTACTCTTTTGCAGATGATAGCAACATTTACCATTCATACTCATTTAACCATAGACCAAAAGCTTTGAAGATTGGGGAAATGAGACAAAACATCAATGATACGCTGAGCCAAGATCATAAGACAATCTCGGAATGGGATTGTGCGAACAGAGTCGATTTTAACGCACGTAAGACTCAATGTTGTTTATTAACGCACAACAGATCACGTTGCTTCATCTGTTTTTATGGGCGGTATAAATATTAAGGAATCACACGCTCTTGACGTTCTAGGCATGAGAATTCAGTGTGATGTCCGCTGGACCAAACACATTTTTCAAGTGCGAAAAGAAGCGTTCAAGTGCCTTGGTTATTTAAAACGTTGTAGAAAATACTATCCTTACTATTTACACCACCTATATTCGACAACTCTCTTGTATTGGCCGGTGCTTTGAAGTATATTTTGGAGTTACTCGACCGCGTACAGGAGAGGGCGGAGATGCTTATCAATGACAATAGAATCTCCAACTCTATTGATTCATACACTATAGGGAAAATTTGTTCTTTAGCCGTACTGTCCGTATGTGGAATAAAATACCAGCAGAAGTATTCCCTGCCACTTTCAATAAAGGAAAATTCAATCAAATGTTCATAAAGAAAGGGTAAGGAATATTTGGCTTACAGTAGCTCCATAGTGCACCAAAAAAACTAGGAAAGCTTAAAATAATGAAAAGCTTTAGATAATGATTAGCTCAAGGAACTTGAGGAACCTTAGTTTTGTATCTTTTATTGTTTAAAAACTATTTGACTTTACCAGAGTTACCAGGGTACCCGTGTCTGGCGGGTTTAGGATTAAAAGACAGTGGTGCCATATGATATCCGCATAGTGGAGAAATAAAGACCTACGATTAAAGCTTAACTGGATCTACATATAAAGACCTTTTTGTTATTATTAAAGATAAATTCGAACTATATAAAGACCTACGTTGAAAACTGAATAGGGACTATATAAACCCTTAGAATTAAAGCTCACCTTTGACTATATCAAAACCAACGATTACAGCTAAACTGGGACTATATAAAGACCTACGATCAAAAATAAATTGGAACAATATAAAGACCTACGATTGAAGCTAAACTCTCCAAAATATTTAAGTTTTCTTTGTCTATAAATATAAACAGTTAATCTTTACAATTAAACCCAAAGTGTTAAATTTATAACAGTAAGTAAGTAGAATTACTTCAGTCCCTCAGCTCAATTGAAAGATCGTTATAATTACTGCCGTAAACTTTTTTCATTCTCATTACTTCTTTTCTTTGCACACCTTCCTAAGGTTTTACTATTAAATTACCATCAATACTATGTTAAATAATAGAAAATAAAAGAAATTGTTTGAAGTCGACAAAGCAATAGTTCAACATAAAGTTCATTTCATGTTTGAAACCAAAGTAGTATTAGAATTAGAAAACAAAAAAAAAATTCTTTAAAGAAGTTTTGTGTGCTTTGTCAGTAGCTGTGAATTGAAGTTAAATTATAATGATTATTAATCATTATGTTACAAATAAATAGTTTTTAATCGAATCAGTAGGAATAACTAAACAACAACGGTTATGGCGGCATAAGCAAATAGTGGTAGTGGCTGAAGAAGCTGTAGGAGAAGTATCATTAATAATCTAGCGGCGTTGTAGGTCAAACACTGAGAAAAATTTTAGATATAAATTTTAAACATTAAATAATAATCTGATGATAAAAATCTAATATTGAAGCTAAACTGCGATTAAATAAAATCGAAACAGAAATCTTGGTAACAGAAGTAGTGAATGCGGTGACCAAACTAAGCTTGACTGCTTGAAGTTCCACATGACCTTACATGCTGCTCGTATATTGCTGGTAGTGTTCCTTTGTGATCTTATTAATTCTATTTATTTAGATGTATTCTATTTATTTTAAAGGTGTAAAATTGAAAGCTGTTAAGGCGTTCTTAAGATTAATCGTAGTTTTCTTCAAGATAAAAAGTAGTTATTTTACTTATCCTAAATTTAAAGCAACAATAAGAGTCAAAGCGATCATAGCTCTATAAGATCAATTGTAGTTATGCCAGGAGCCAAAGCAATCATGGCTCTTTATGATCAATCGTAGTTCTTCTAAGAGTCAACGCAATCATGACTTTTTAAGATCAATCGTAGTTCTTTTAGGAGTCAAAACAATTATGGCTCTTTAAGATCAATAAATGTTCTTCTAAGGGTCAAAGAAATCATACCTCTTTAGGATCAATCGTAGTTATCCTTAGAGTCAAAGCAATCATGTGTCTTTAAGATCAATCGTAGTTCTTTTAGGGGTCAAAGCAATCATGCCTCTTGAGGATCAATCGTAGTTCTTTTAAGGGTCAAAGCAGTCATGGCTTTTGAAGATCAATCGTAGTTCTTCTAAGGGTCAAAGCAGTCATAGCTTTTGAAGATCAATCGTAGTTATTCCAAGAGTCAATGCAATCATGCCCATTTAAGATCATTAGTAGTTCTTCTATGGGTCAAAACAATCATGACTTTTTAAGATCAATCGTAGTTCTTTTAAGACTCAATGCAATCATGCCCATTTAAGATCAATAGTAGTTATTCTAAGAGTCCCAGCAATCTCAATTACATACATAGCTGTCGTTGGCGTCATCGGTTAGTGCTTTCGACTCTATTTTATGCCGTTTGATTCCACTTGGTAGTTATCTTCTTCCATTTACCAATATCCGCTTCATTTACTTCTACATTTTTTGATGTAGCAATCGTTTTTACAACATCGTTTGGTAGAAGATTTGGACTTGGGATGTTTTTGTTTAAGAGCTGTTGCTGAAAAGAGTTGATATGCTTGTCCATATCTTGAATTTGTTTTTGATTTTCTTTGTTGATTTCGCAGAGTTCTCTAACTTGAATAGTGAGATTTGTAAGAGTGCTTGTAATTGCGTTTAGCACAGCCTCAATGTTTGTATTTGTTAGGTTTTTTTGGTTAATTATTGTTGTGATATTTTGCATAGTTGTTTTCATCTCGTTGATGTTTGTTCTTATACTAGCGACGTCTGTTTTTAACCCCTTTACGTTCGTCTTTACCAAGTACACACTATTGTCTGATGATTCCTTGCAACGCTTTAGAGCTTTATCATCAACATCATAATCCCTTTGCTGTTTTTGTTAATTTCTTTGTTGGGAATTATCATCTTTTTTAATGGTCTAAAATTTAGATTTCATTTAAATTTAGAGCTATCTCTGTTATTGCAATGACCTTAAATTTAAAACTACCGGGGTTAATTTGATAGACTAACATCAATTAAATGAGAATTATTCCTCTTGCGAGTATAAATTGTAAAATTTAAAAAAATTTAAAAATTTTTAATCGAAGTTGCCTTCAAGTTAAATATACAAATTATTTGAAAATAAATTGTATACACTACATTTATTTTTGAATATTTCTGTTAGATGTTCTACATAGCTTTCCGTTGGAAAGCATAAATGCAAAATCATACAAAAATATTCAAAGACACTAGCAAAATGTAATGCATTTTCTGGCCTGCTAAAGCCGTCATCAGCATTCTTTGTGTCATAGTGTTTCATTTTCAAACCTTGCATATTTAACTTTTTCTATTCATTAATTAAATGAGAATTATTCCTCTTGCGAGTATAAATTGTAAAATTTAAAAAAATTTAAAAATTTTTAATCGAAGTTGCCTTCAAGTTAAATATACAAATTATTTGAAAATAAATTGTATACACTACATTTATTTTTGAATATTTCTGTTAGATGTTCTACATAGCTTTCCGTTGGAAAGCATAAATGCAAAATCATACAAAAATATTCAAAGACACTAGCAAAATGTAATGCATTTTCTGGCCTGCTAAAGCCGTCATCAGCATTCTTTGTGTCATAGTGTTTCATTTTCAAACCTTGCATATTTAACTTTTTCTATTCATTAATTAAATGAGAATTATTCCTCTTGCGAGTATAAATTGTAAAATTTAAAAAAATTTAAAAATTTTTAATCGAAGTTGCCTTCAAGTTAAATATACAAATTATTTGAAAATAAATTGTATACACTACATTTATTTTTGAATATTTCTGTTAGATGTTCTACATAGCTTTCCGTTGGAAAGCATAAATGCAAAATCATACAAAAATATTCAAAGACACTAGCAAAATGTAATGCATTTTCTGGCCTGCTAAAGCCGTCATCAGCATTCTTTGTGTCATAGTGTTTCATTTTCAAACCTTGCATATTTAACTTTTTCTATTCATTAATTAAATGAGAATTATTCCTCTTGCGAGTATAAATTGTAAAATTTAAAAAAATTTAAAAATTTTTAATCGAAGTTGCCTTCAAGTTAAATATACAAATTATTTGAAAATAAATTGTATACACTACATTTATTTTTGAATATTTCTGTTAGATGTTCTACATAGCTTTCCGTTGGAAAGCATAAATGCAAAATCATACAAAAATATTCAAAGACACTAGCAAAATGTAATGCATTTTCTGGCCTGCTAAAGCCGTCATCAGCATTCTTTGTGTCATAGTGTTTCATTTTCAAACCTTGCATATTTAACTTTTTCTATTCATTAATTAAATGAGAATTATTCCTCTTGCGAGTATAAATTGTAAAATTTAAAAAAATTTAAAAATTTTTAATCGAAGTTGCCTTCAAGTTAAATATACAAATTATTTGAAAATAAATTGTATACACTACATTTATTTTTGAATATTTCTGTTAGATGTTCTACATAGCTTTCCGTTGGAAAGCATAAATGCAAAATCATACAAAAATATTCAAAGACACTAGCAAAATGTAATGCATTTTCTGGCCTGCTAAAGCCGTCATCAGCATTCTTTGTGTCATAGTGTTTCATTTTCAAACCTTGCATATTTAACTTTTTCTATTCATTAATTAAATGAGAATTATTCCTCTTGCGAGTATAAATTGTAAAATTTAAAAAAATTTAAAAATTTTTAATCGAAGTTGCCTTCAAGTTAAATATACAAATTATTTGAAAATAAATTGTATACACTACATTTATTTTTGAATATTTCTGTTAGATGTTCTACATAGCTTTCCGTTGGAAAGCATAAATGCAAAATCATACAAAAATATTCAAAGACACTAGCAAAATGTAATGCATTTTCTGGCCTGCTAAAGCCGTCATCAGCATTCTTTGTGTCATAGTGTTTCATTTTCAAACCTTGCATATTTAACTTTTTCTATTCATTAATTAAATGAGAATTATTCCTCTTGCGAGTATAAATTGTAAAATTTAAAAAAATTTAAAAATTTTTAATCGAAGTTGCCTTCAAGTTAAATATACAAATTATTTGAAAATAAATTGTATACACTACATTTATTTTTGAATATTTCTGTTAGATGTTCTACATAGCTTTCCGTTGGAAAGCATAAATGCAAAATCATACAAAAATATTCAAAGACACTAGCAAAATGTAATGCATTTTCTGGCCTGCTAAAGCCGTCATCAGCATTCTTTGTGTCATAGTGTTTCATTTTCAAACCTTGCATATTTAACTTTTTCTATTCATTAATTAAATGAGAATTATTCCTCTTGCGAGTATAAATTGTAAAATTTAAAAAAATTTAAAAATTTTTAATCGAAGTTGCCTTCAAGTTAAATATACAAATTATTTGAAAATAAATTGTATACACTACATTTATTTTTGAATATTTCTGTTAGATGTTCTACATAGCTTTCCGTTGGAAAGCATAAATGCAAAATCATACAAAAATATTCAAAGACACTAGCAAAATGTAATGCATTTTCTGGCCTGCTAAAGCCGTCATCAGCATTCTTTGTGTCATAGTGTTTCATTTTCAAACCTTGCATATTTAACTTTTTCTATTCATTAATTAAATGAGAATTATTCCTCTTGCGAGTATAAATTGTAAAATTTAAAAAAATTTAAAAATTTTTAATCGAAGTTGCCTTCAAGTTAAATATACAAATTATTTGAAAATAAATTGTATACACTACATTTATTTTTGAATATTTCTGTTAGATGTTCTACATAGCTTTCCGTTGGAAAGCATAAATGCAAAATCATACAAAAATATTCAAAGACACTAGCAAAATGTAATGCATTTTCTGGCCTGCTAAAGCCGTCATCAGCATTCTTTGTGTCATAGTGTTTCATTTTCAAACCTTGCATATTTAACTTTTTCTATTCATTAATTAAATGAGAATTATTCCTCTTGCGAGTATAAATTGTAAAATTTAAAAAAATTTAAAAATTTTTAATCGAAGTTGCCTTCAAGTTAAATATACAAATTATTTGAAAATAAATTGTATACACTACATTTATTTTTGTATGATTTTGCATTTATGCTTTCCAACGGAAAGCTATGTAGAACATCTAACAGAAATATTCAAAAATAAATGTAGTGTATACAATTTATTTTCAAATAATTTGTATATTTAACTTGAAGGCAACTTCGATTAAAAATTTTTAAATTTTTTTAAATTTTACAATTTATACTCGCAAGAGGAATAATTCTCATTTAATTAATGAATAGAAAAAGTTAAATATGCAAGGTTTGAAAATGAAACACTATGACACAAAGAATGCTGATGACGGCTTTAGCAGGCCAGAAAATGCATTACATTTTGCTAGTGTCTTTGAATATTTTTGTATGATTTTGCATTTATGCTTTCCAACGGAAAGCTATGTAGAACATCTAACAGAAATATTCAAAAATAAATGTAGTGTATACAATTTATTTTCAAATAATTTGTATATTTAACTTGAAGGCAACTTCGATTAAAAATTTTTAAATTTTTTTAAATTTTACAATTTATACTCGCAAGAGGAATAATTCTCATTTAATTAATGAATAGAAAAAGTTAAATATGCAAGGTTTGAAAATGAAACACTATGACACAAAGAATGCTGATGACGGCTTTAGCAGGCCAGAAAATGCATTACATTTTGCTAGTGTCTTTGAATATTTTTGTATGATTTTGCATTTATGCTTTCCAACGGAAAGCTATGTAGAACATCTAACAGAAATATTCAAAAATAAATGTAGTGTATACAATTTATTTTCAAATAATTTGTATATTTAACTTGAAGGCAACTTCGATTAAAAATTTTTAAATTTTTTTAAATTTTACAATTTATACTCGCAAGAGGAATAATTCTCATTTAATTAATGAATAGAAAAAGTTAAATATGCAAGGTTTGAAAATGAAACACTATGACACAAAGAATGCTGATGACGGCTTTAGCAGGCCAGAAAATGCATTACATTTTGCTAGTGTCTTTGAATATTTTTGTATGATTTTGCATTTATGCTTTCCAACGGAAAGCTATGTAGAACATCTAACAGAAATATTCAAAAATAAATGTAGTGTATACAATTTATTTTCAAATAATTTGTATATTTAACTTGAAGGCAACTTCGATTAAAAATTTTTAAATTTTTTTAAATTTTACAATTTATACTCGCAAGAGGAATAATTCTCATTTAATTAATGAATAGAAAAAGTTAAATATGCAAGGTTTGAAAATGAAACACTATGACACAAAGAATGCTGATGACGGCTTTAGCAGGCCAGAAAATGCATTACATTTTGCTAGTGTCTTTGAATATTTTTGTATGATTTTGCATTTATGCTTTCCAACGGAAAGCTATGTAGAACATCTAACAGAAATATTCAAAAATAAATGTAGTGTATACAATTTATTTTCAAATAATTTGTATATTTAACTTGAAGGCAACTTCGATTAAAAATTTTTAAATTTTTTTAAATTTTACAATTTATACTCGCAAGAGGAATAATTCTCATTTAATTAATGAATAGAAAAAGTTAAATATGCAAGGTTTGAAAATGAAACACTATGACACAAAGAATGCTGATGACGGCTTTAGCAGGCCAGAAAATGCATTACATTTTGCTAGTGTCTTTGAATATTTTTGTATGATTTTGCATTTATGCTTTCCAACGGAAAGCTATGTAGAACATCTAACAGAAATATTCAAAAATAAATGTAGTGTATACAATTTATTTTCAAATAATTTGTATATTTAACTTGAAGGCAACTTCGATTAAAAATTTTTAAATTTTTTTAAATTTTACAATTTATACTCGCAAGAGGAATAATTCTCATTTAATTAATGAATAGAAAAAGTTAAATATGCAAGGTTTGAAAATGAAACACTATGACACAAAGAATGCTGATGACGGCTTTAGCAGGCCAGAAAATGCATTACATTTTGCTAGTGTCTTTGAATATTTTTGTATGATTTTGCATTTATGCTTTCCAACGGAAAGCTATGTAGAACATCTAACAGAAATATTCAAAAATAAATGTAGTGTATACAATTTATTTTCAAATAATTTGTATATTTAACTTGAAGGCAACTTCGATTAAAAATTTTTAAATTTTTTTAAATTTTACAATTTATACTCGCAAGAGGAATAATTCTCATTTAATTAATGAATAGAAAAAGTTAAATATGCAAGGTTTGAAAATGAAACACTATGACACAAAGAATGCTGATGACGGCTTTAGCAGGCCAGAAAATGCATTACATTTTGCTAGTGTCTTTGAATATTTTTGTATGATTTTGCATTTATGCTTTCCAACGGAAAGCTATGTAGAACATCTAACAGAAATATTCAAAAATAAATGTAGTGTATACAATTTATTTTCAAATAATTTGTATATTTAACTTGAAGGCAACTTCGATTAAAAATTTTTAAATTTTTTTAAATTTTACAATTTATACTCGCAAGAGGAATAATTCTCATTTAATTAATGAATAGAAAAAGTTAAATATGCAAGGTTTGAAAATGAAACACTATGACACAAAGAATGCTGATGACGGCTTTAGCAGGCCAGAAAATGCATTACATTTTGCTAGTGTCTTTGAATATTTTTGTATGATTTTGCATTTATGCTTTCCAACGGAAAGCTATGTAGAACATCTAACAGAAATATTCAAAAATAAATGTAGTGTATACAATTTATTTTCAAATAATTTGTATATTTAACTTGAAGGCAACTTCGATTAAAAATTTTTAAATTTTTTTAAATTTTACAATTTATACTCGCAAGAGGAATAATTCTCATTTAATTAATGAATAGAAAAAGTTAAATATGCAAGGTTTGAAAATGAAACACTATGACACAAAGAATGCTGATGACGGCTTTAGCAGGCCAGAAAATGCATTACATTTTGCTAGTGTCTTTGAATATTTTTGTATGATTTTGCATTTATGCTTTCCAACGGAAAGCTATGTAGAACATCTAACAGAAATATTCAAAAATAAATGTAGTGTATACAATTTATTTTCAAATAATTTGTATATTTAACTTGAAGGCAACTTCGATTAAAAATTTTTAAATTTTTTTAAATAGACTAACATCTTAAATTTTTAGCATTCTAGTTTCCTTTGATGATCTCATGTTTGGAGCAATCATGGTAGCTTTATGGTAAAGGGTGGTTAAATTTTAAGGGCCTATGTTGATTTTGAATAAAGTACAAATTATTTACGAATTTATTGTCATTTCCTTTTATTATGATATGGTATGGTTCAATTATGTATTTAACAAAATATTGGCCAAATGGCTGTCGCTACCTCGGCGGCACACCTTCATCGGATGGTCCAAATTTTCGATGACGCTTAGGCATAATTGAGGATCGACGTACACCTTTTCTTCCAAATAACCTCAACGATTACATGATCTTAGCGGTGAGACTCAGTTTGCTCAAAATTTTGCACGATTATTCCAATTGTACGCATATTTGGACTTTTAGGATAGGATAAGATAGGATAGGATAGGAAGGGTTGTGCACTAAGTGCACTGCCACTCAGAGACCCTGTGATCAATTGTGATTCCCTTCAGTAGAAAAGATAGAGAGTAGAAAGATAGATATAAAAAAAGAACAACCAAAACCGCCTGATAAGTGGAGAAAGAAGGAAAGAAAGAAATATCCCCTTAAGGATTTTGAGTCGCCGTAGAATGTCCCTTAAATAACCACCCTATTTCCCTAATGAAACCCAGAATGTTACTCGGTTTGCAGCTAGCAACATTACTGAGTACGACCCTGCAACCTAGGACAGTTGCACATGATGTGCTCTATTGTCTCTGGCTCCTCTGCATCCCCACACACTCTACAGAAGTCCTGTGTGTATTATTCCATTTGCCTCTGAAGGCCCCAATCGAACAATGCCCGGTTCTCACTCCTTTTGGACGTTTAAATTAACCGAAAAAAATCACGAAGTTCACGATATGCGTTTTGATTTGAACGCCGATTTTCATAATAAGCGTGAATAACTTTAACGTGTTGCTCGATTGTCTATCTTTTCATAATTCAAATTGAGTTGGTCTGAAATTGAGAAATGTCAAACGAAATGCAGAATAAACTTGACGTTTAGGTGTGGTTCACATTCAACATTGGCGGTTAAAATTTAACCACCCTTTACTTGGATTTATAACAATATAGGTTCTTTTAATAGTGTCTGTTTGAGAACAGTCACAATTCCTTTTATGGCTTAGAGGCAGGGATTTATGTTATGCTCTCGTAGTTCCTTCAATAGTTCTTACAATATAAATAAAAATGTATGCTTCAATTTCCCCGTTATTTCTCTTAGTGTAAGAACACATTAAAACTAACCCAAAACATAATTATTATCATCCATATTCTGTTCATGCTTTATTTTTACTTACAGGTAAGTTTAATCATCAATTCAGTAATCGACATTTGATGAGTTTTCAGATTTTGTTCCCCTACATTGATATAAAAATCAAAATCTCTGTGTTTACTGTGTGAATTACAGTGGAGGTGGTGAGCAACGAAAGAAAGAAATGTGAAAGAAAACTGGAGCATTGTTATGATTTCTATTTCTAACGGTCTTCGTGAGCCTGCATTCAATAAACTACATAAATGAAATGCTGAGCAGAGAAACATAATACATGAATGATTTTTGTGGTCGTATGAATAAAAATCTTATGGTACTTAATTATAATACAACATTACTAAAAGTAGTTTAGAAATTTCTATAAATTGAGTAGAGAAATGTAGAAAGAAAATTTGAAATTATAATTACATACACACATCAAAGTAAAAAGAGAGTGAATGTATTTCCCGTACAAATTTAATGGTTAAGTAGAGCAATAAAGTCAGTAAAATGATCTAATTGTTCATGGTTTGTTAGACAGGAAATGCTCTTTTCTTTATACGACTGTTGCTGGGAGTGTGTGTAATTTTATTTTGAAATGCACTTGCTGTTGATTATATATTCGCGGTTTGAAGTTCAATTATCATTTAGAAAATACTTAATGAAACTTTTACTATATTTAATATCTTTAATAGAAACAATTATGTACTATAATAACTCTAATTCTTATTTCTCCTAAGTGTTTTAAGTTTCCCTGCAAAACATGTTAAATATTTCACGCGTTAAATTCTAATAAATATTCTTACACTCAATGTTACTCAAATCAAAACGCGACGATTACTTGCACTTAAGCATAAACACTTGTTAGCCCTTTAAAAATAAACTGTCAACTATGTAGTGCAACATTAAATTCTTATTTATACTAAATTTAAGAACTTTTAAAAAAAAAATTTAAAAATTTTTAATCGAAGTTGCCTTCAAGTTAAACATACAAATTATTTGAAAATAAATTGTATACACTACATTTATTTTTGAATATTTCTGTTAGATGTTCTACATAGCTTTCCGTTGGAAAGCATAAATGCAAAATCATACAAAAATATTCAAAGACACTAGCAAAATGTAATGCATTTTCTGGCCTGCTAAAGCCGTCATCAGCATTCTTTGTGTCATAGTGTTTTATTTTCAAACTTTGTATATTTAACTTTTTCTATTCATTAATTAAATGAGAATTATTCCTCTTGCGAGTACAAATATTTCTAACAGAAATATTCAAAAATAAATGTAGTGTATACAATTTATTTTCAAATAATTTGTATGTTTAACTTGAAGGCAACTTCGATTAAAAATTTTTAAATTTTTTTTTTTTTAAATTTTACAATTTGTACTCGCAAGAGGAATAATTCTCATTTAATTAATGAATAGAAAAAGTTAAATATACAAAGTTTGAAAATAAAACACTATGACACAAAGAATGCTGATGACGGCTTTAGCAGGCCAGAAAATGCATTACATTTTGCTAGTGTCTTTGAATATTTTTGTATGATTTTGCATTTATGCTTTCCAACGGAAAGCTATGTAGAACATCTAACAGAAATATTCAAAAATAAATGTAGTGTATACAATTTATTTTCAAATAATTTGTATGTTTAACTTGAAGGCAACTTCGATTAAAAATTTTTAAATTTTTTTTTTTAAATTTTACAATTTGTACTCGCAAGAGGAATAATTCTCATTTAATTAATAAATTTAAGAACGAAATATTCAACTTACAACGGAAAAAATCGTCAAAATCCCGATAAAAATGACAAAAGTCGTCATTTCGAATTTTAAAAATCGTCAAAAAAATCGGAAAAATAAGAAAATAAGAAAATTGACTATTACCGTCAAGTTTGTACCTCTTTTGTTTTCTTTTCCCTTCTCATCCAAAAACACTTGCCTTGACGAGTCAGAATTGAAGAGAGTGAAAGCGGATTAAGATATTATAAAAATATTACACAAGTTGTATTTTTTGTGTTTTTTTTATTTTAAAAATATATATTATATATTTTGATATGTATATTGTACAAGAGAATATATCGATGGTCTCATGTAGAAAGGCCCTAACTCGCATATTTGAAACTTTACAGGAGAAGGTAAAAACATAATAGAAACTGTAATATTCAACATGTAACTGTTTTTGTACAACTGCTTATAAAAGCGTTATTTTTTACACTATTGCAATAAATTTTTGTGAGGAGGTGTATTTGGAATCGCAAAAAAAACTAATTTCGAAAAAATAGCGAGTTAGGGCCTTTCTACATGTGACCAACGATATGTATGTATGTATAAACTTGATTTTTTTGTTTTCGTAAAAATTTAAAAATACTTTTAGAAATAGTGACTTATTATTTTTCGATTTTTTTGACGAATTTTAAAATCCCATATGATACTTTTTCTATTTTTATTGGGATTTTGAGGGGTTTTCCGAAATTCATCTGGCTGCCCTGACCAATAGCCATTTTTGTAATACAGTCAGCAGTGCTGTCAACTTGGTGCGTTCGCACCATTTTTGGTGCTTTTTTAAATATTTTGTGCGAAAAATTCCTTCTTTGGTGCGCGGTGTGATTTTTTTTTTAATATTGGTGCGTTCTTTAATTTTTCCGGAAATGTGAAAAAACTTTAATTTTTACTGATTTTTAATTGCAGTTTTTTTAATAATTCATTATCATGAAATCTATACGATGAAGAAGGACCCCATTATATGCCATTATTGCCACCATATAAACTCCACTTTCGAAAATTACTTAAATGCACATAAATCTCTTACAAATATAAACATCGCTATGAAGTTGAAATTTAACACAAATCATTCATATACTTGCATATATTGTCGTATATAATTTCATGCTGAATGGTTCATAATAGGTCATAGTTCTCTTAACCTACATAAACCGAAATTTTACACAGACCAGGTTTAAGTATGTAAAAATTATACTAATTATACTAATGGAGTAAACAGAGGAGACAATTTTGTCTTTCCAGTAGGGTAAGACCTTTAGTGGTGGTTCGTCACAAAATCTGTGTCTCATAATTGAACTGCTTTTATTGTTATGGTATTCATTATAATTATTTTATCAATCATCATTGATAGTACTAATAAAATGAGTGTAAAAACATATGTACAAGAAAATGTTAAGGAGTTTTGTTACTTCTTTTTTTACATTATGCAAAGAGTCCTTCCTTCCTTTACGAATTAATTTGTAAAACAAATTTTATACACAACAATTTAAATGTTTTTATGCTGTCTTCACAGATTTTTAAACAAAGATCTGGTTAAAAACACTAACATTTAGTAAACTGTATGGTATGGTACTTCAAAGTAATTCCATTTTTTAGCAATATCTTTGGTTATTGAAATAACACTACAGTGTAAAAGAAAAAAACTGATGCAAATAAAAATAAATATATAATGATAACCCTGCAGTTCATGGCACAGT
Organism: Bellardia pandia; assembly: GCA_916048285.2. Taxonomy (NCBI): domain Eukaryota; kingdom Metazoa; phylum Arthropoda; class Insecta; order Diptera; family Calliphoridae; genus Bellardia; species Bellardia pandia. The sequence continues at coordinate 89,619,550 of OU696531.1, read as the reverse complement.
TAGGCACAATTTGTTACAATACTAAAAAGCAGTAACATACACTTTAAATATGGTTTTTGTTTTAATTTTACAGTTAATCCCTAATTAGGTAACAGTAGTAATTTTTTTTAAGACAAGTAACACTCAGGCAATTAATATGCCTATATAGTAATTAATTAATTGTGTTACTTTCTTTGGAAAGGAATAGGTAGAAGAATAATAGGTGATGAGAGCAAAGAAACGCTTTTCATATGATAACACAGTAATTGCGCATGTTCTTTGGAGTGAGAGTGTTTTATAGAGACAGACAGACGGACAGGGCTCAATCGACTTAGAATTTCGTAAGGACCAAGAATGTATATACTTTTTAGGTCTCAGATGAGTATTTCTTAGTGTTACACAAGGAATGACAAACTTATATTATATACCCTCATTCAACACTTGTGCTGGTGGAGGGTATAACAAGTAGTAAATTTACAAAACTATAGTTAGCTTGCTGAAAGCTAAATATCAATTGATCCCCCAATAGATAACATTAAATCATGCATTACACAATACAAGAAACAACTTTAATCTTAGAGTGGTTAGATGTCGTCTAGAAACTACAAAACAGAGTATCGAATATGCGGGTACTGTGGAGTTTAACAATCTTCCGAAAAATTTTAAAAATATACAAAGAATTTCAATATTTAAAAAAAACTATAAAACAATATTTACTTCAAAACTTAGAAATGCTTCTAGTATAATATTTCCAAATATATTCATATTTTTATATACTATACATATAATATATTCCCTTTTTTTATATATATTTTTAAATTTTAATAATCTTAAGAAAAATTCATTGTAATATTTATTTTGCCAACTCGTCTCAACTATGTCCAAATTTTAATAAATATATTATAAATATATATAAAAGTCACTAAACTATGAATTAATCTAACAATGCACTAACCCGCACTTATGCAACTAAGGAACAATTTCTTCAGGATTAAGTAGTAGATTTACAACGCTCTAGTAAACGTTAATAAATTAAAATGTCAATTGCTCCCCAAAGAGATAACTTAGAGTAAGTAAAGTGCCATTGTTACTAACAATGCACGTTCTTCGTCTTGGTATCTTCAGCAAAGTATTGGCAAAATAGAATATTTACCTATAAACCACTAGCGGGTACATTAACCACATGTATCACACACAAATCTATACATTTTTTTATACACATCTGAGCTTTTACTCGTACGAGTATACTCTGTATATAGTATATAAGTATTTTTTCTTTACATTTATTTTTATTAAATTGTTTTCTCAATTATTTTATGGGTTATGATAATATTTATTTTAATTAATAATAAACAATATTCCTAACTTTTTTGTGCTATTCTTGAAAACCAATTTCAGTTAATAAATTTTAATATTGATTGTTGTCATAGCCATTGTTTTTTTTTAATTGTGGCAATATAGTGCGGGCGTTATGATTTTTATTTGGAATTAGTAGTATTTTTGTTGAACTATTAATATTTCAATTTTGATATTTTCTTTTAGTTAGGCTTAAGTTCATTTGAATTTAATTTTCATTAAATTGTTTTTACTGAATAAGGAATTATTTAACAACTTGAAAAAATTTTATTTTTGATAATTTTTCTGACTAGGATTCGAACCTGGGTTGTTGGTTGAATTGACATATGTTTCGAGAAACACCACTTTCTCTCATCAGAATTCTTTACGTCCTGACCATTGCACCACTACGGTGCCTGCTAGTCAACAGACAACATCAATCCTTTAACCAGTGACTGGTGGTTCGAAGTTTTCTGTAAATTATCATTTTTATTAATTTGGAATTTTATTAAATCAATTTGTGTGCCATACATGCTAATGGATGTGAGTGATAGCAAAAAACAAAGATTTCTTTTTTAATTTTCAAGAAAAATTCCTGGAATTATATATTAATGAATAAATAAATTTAATCATCACTTTCTATCTGATTGCAAGTTATGATGAAATTGATAAATTTTTATAAAATTTTCCATACTTTGTTTTATATACGATAACAATACTCATAAGTATTCAATAAATCTCTTATACATATATACGTTTTTAATGCAATTTGTTTTTCCAAGTACTTAAATAAATCCCATTTGTCTGCTCTCTATTGAGGTGGAATGACCCATATTTTAAAATCCAATAAAAATCTCTACACTGACAGGTGTTTAAATATTTTTTTCTACACACAAACACAACAAAAAACATATTAAATAAAAATCTGTTTTCTCTAATAAGATTCTATTTCATCCTTAAAGCAGGCACCAACACATTGCTTTGTAAAGTATAAGAAAAAAACAAATCTTATCAGATACTATTTCGAAAAAAAAATCCTTTTGAGTAGTAAGTGTCTACTGGCCTCTTAAAGCAAATACTCTACAATACTAATTTAATATCCTTTTAACAACAGATGGCGTCAACCTAAGTATAGGTATGTACCTACCCCTACAAATCAGATGCTTGAACGCTGTTGCTGTTACAGCCTCAACAAGAGGAGACAAATGCTAACACGAATATCAGTAACAGCATCTTTTTATTCAACCTAATCAACACTTCTTTTCAACTGCAGTCAAATGTGTCTGAAAGGCGAAAATGAATAAAAGGACTATAAAGCAGGTAAAAAAGTACTTTATTGCATGTCGTGTACTTATTTATTTGGGTGTGTGTTAAGGTATTCTAGTTGCAGAGACTGGTGTTGGATTCTTAAGTTTTATATTACAACAGTTGTAACAATAACCAAATTTGTCATATAAATAAAAAAAAAGTACAAACTGAAAAAGAAAAACAAAAGAAGTGAATAGCTATAATGATTTCCAAAGTTATGAATACCCTACATTAAGCTATTAACAGGAATTATGACAACTGCTATCATTTACATTCTGCAAGGTTAATTTGACAATGATAATTCTTTTTATATATAAAAGAAAGAAATAAAAGAAATGCTTATTTAAATGATTTTCGGAAGTGACTATGGTGAAATATGGATCGATCGTCATAGAATTATGAATTCATACAAATCTTGTGAAAAACAGTCCATTTTGCAACAAAATTTGAAATATTACAAACGTGTAAATAATATGAAATATCAAAAAATACCCAAAAATTTAAGTCGCCATATTTGGGGAATTTTTTGACCTACGTCAATGATATGTGGTACATATGGTATTGGCATAATTAGGATACGTGCCAGGATAAAAGTAGGTCCCACCCCTTTTTAGGAAAATAAAAATTGTAATATAGTCTTAACTACTGGACCGATCGTCATTAAATTTTCACAATAAGATATTCTTAGAAATAATAAATTCTTGACTATGTAAGTGGATAAAGGGGCATGGCCTCGGCCACTGAAATACATCGCTCATATGACGCGCTTCAGTATCCTATTATTTTTCCATGAGGAGAAGATGGATATCACTTTGAAATGCGTCAAATCAATCAAGCAACCCGTAAGACCGTTAATTATCCTGTTGAGTTCTTAAATTCACTCGATGTGCCAGGCTTTCCACCACATGTGCTAAAACTTAAAATTGGAGTGCCAATTATTTTATTGCGTAATATCGATCATCATGGCTTTGCAATGGGAAATAATTTAGTAGAAGCGACCATTATAACAGGCAAATATAAAGGTACAGATGTACTTTTGCTACGCATTCCAATGCTACCAACAGATTTACCATTCGATTTTAAACAATTTTTTTCTGTTCGGTTAGCGTTTGCGATGACTGTTAACAAAGCTCAAGGTTAATATCCCGTGTATATGTGTATGCTCCTGATGGGCAAACTAAACCTAAAGCATTGCAATAAATACATTAATAAATAAATGTTTGTAAATATATAAATACGTTTTACTTTATTTTATAGCGAGGGGGAGGGGGTAGCGAAGCACACAGGGTTTAGCTATGTATAATAAAAAATTGGCATGAAGTTAGCATAGAGTTTAACTATAATGTGCAAACAAACTACGATTAACAAACTGCTAACCACTTGTTAGCGTGTTACCAAATACTGACCATCTTTTGATAAACAGCTGTTTAGCAGTGTTCATCCTGTTGCCAGTTTGCCGATCTTTTCGTTTTTCTATTTTTGTGTTTTTTTTTTGTTTAGTTAATACCGGCACTTCCATTTTAAACTATAAAATATTTTTAACGCTTTGCAAATTTTTATTTTATTATGGAGGAAAAACAAACTTTCAAATCAAATTCAGGGATGATATTCAGAGTTGATTTTTTTAAAGTTAGCAGACGTTTGCAAATTGTTTATGAATAAACATTTTTCCAAGAAACTGCTAAGTCAAATCTATATTCTAGTTAGCAGCTAGTTGACCGCAGTTTATAAACAGTTGTCAACTTTTTATTATGCATAACGCTGTAAATAATTAAAATTCATTAGCTATATAAATTGAAATACTACTTATTCTTAGTTCGTTTTTTCGTTAATTAAGATACAATTAATAAACAGTAGTAAAAACAATGTAAGCAAAACAATGAAAACGTTGATATTATTTCCATATGCCATTGTTGGAAAGTAAACATCTTTTTCAAGATATATTCGCATTCTTTATGAAAATTTTTTAACAAAACTCAACAACTGTTTTATTCAGGCATGTGATGGAAATCGAAAAAAGTCAATTTTTTCGTAATATTTCTGTATTGAAAAACTTTTATCACATAAAATATAAAGATATTGGGCTACTAAAGAGAATCTTAAAACAAAAATTTTAAAAATTAGATTATAAATGCATTAAAATGTATTTCCAAAACTGATTCGTTTTCGATTTCCATCACATGCCTGATTATAAAACATATGTAAGGCTGAACCTTAGACTGCTAACGGGTCTAAAATTGTATGTTAATGCAAAACTATGATGACCTTAATATAAATAAAACTTCAACTATGTCTTCATATTAATATTTTTAACGGCCGCATTTTATGTGAACTTTTAAATCATTGAAAAGTTCTAAAAGTAAATACAATACAATACTCAGACATTACATTACGTTGTCTGATTTTTTGTCTGTTCACATAAACTTTGTCATATTACAAGAATTTGTTGAAATTGTCCTGCATAAATGTCCTTCTGTCAGCAGCCATAACAAAAATAAACTATAGGGTATCATATAGTTGATACTAATCGTCATTCTTATACATATATTTTTCTTATATTTTCCTTTTGTTTACAATAAACTTGTTACATTTTACAAAAAGAACGTTAAAAGGAAAACAAAAATAAAACAGAAAACAGAAAAAAACACAAAGGCCATACTATAACAATTTTCTTTTATTATTGTTTTCTTTTTTTACTATTCCTGGCTCAATACGATCCTTATTGTACGGCTGGTATAAAAAAAAATATCATATCCTCCATAGACTCGACTCGCCCTTTTAACAAACAATGAATACAAGTACGAGGAAGACATTGACAGCGATGATGGCGATGGTGATGATGATGACATTGGGTGTCATGCTGTGGTAAAATTGTGTGAAATTGCCAAACCATTAATATCTCATCATTACATTGCGTTGTGAGACGACTAGGAAGACAATGATTATAATGCAGAGGTAGTTTTTATGTTTTGTACTTTTATATTTTTGCCTTTTTAGTTTAACATCTCCTACTCCGCTTACAAGATCTCTTGCTGTGATGTAATAGAAAAACAGTGTTTGGTTTTAATTTTCAGCTGAATTCTTAAAGTGTTTAATTTCAAGGTTTCCTTCCTTTCTCTCTTCTCTCTCTCTCTCTCAATGCTGCAGTGTGCAGCTTAACGCTTTGGCTATTATCTATGGAATTTGTATTTGCCTCCAATAGGTTGGGTTAAACAACATGCAGCGTAATGTATTTATCGGTATTAATAAATGGTTAGAATATTAAATTAATTTTTTTTATATTTTTGCAATTTCAAGGATAATTGTATTAACCATAAAGAGTAATAAAGAGGAAATAATTGCTAACAAAGTTCCTTTAAGGATTACACAGTGTCTAGTACAACATATTATTGCTTGAGATGTATAAAATTTTATTTTTAAATTAAATTGCAAATTTGCTTTTTTAGTTGTTGTTTTCTTGTTTTCTGTTGCTGTTTCTTTTTGGCATTTTATGCAGCCAAACAAAAAGGAAGCAGATGTAAATGAAAAATTAAATTTTAATTTGAGCGTGTTTTTAAGGGTGGCGCAGGCACAAAGTGTAAACATGCAAGGAATGAACATCAGTACGAGAGAACGGTGTTAAAAGGAACAAATTGTAATTATGTCGAATTGGTCAAAGAGCAGCATGGTAATTGCAATAATGCTTGACAACCAATTTTAAGTAATTTAAATTTTTAAATAGTTATTGAGGGCTGTGCAATTTAAGAAAAGGAAATCTAAAGGAGCAACTAATAAATAAAATGCAGATTAAGGCAGTCAGCTGTTTTGAATTTCAATGAAATGAATTGGCGGCTGAAATTGCATCTTTTTGGCTAAAAATTTTAGGAAATTTAAAGAAAAAGATGTTCTTTAGGGATGAAAACTAAATGAACAAAGTCAGTCTATTAAAAGACGGTGCCACTAAATAACATATATTTGAACTCGTTTATTTATTTAAACAAAATTTTCTTATTTAGGCCAAAGCACAACACATATTTAGTTTTAATTTATTTGATGCTGTTTAATCTTGCAAAACTCTTGTAAGAGTAAACAACGTCAAACAAGTTTGTGCTAAAACAAGTGGTTACGTTTTTTTGAGTAAATATTTGCCAAATGTTACCGTACCTTTAGTTTAATAAATGATTTTAGTTGTATGTACATATGCATATCATTTCTGAAATAAGTAGAAACGTTTTCGTGTTTAAGTTTCTATGATCTTAAAATCATTTAAGTAGTTTTGCAACATTTGGCGGCGCATAGTCATAATGTAATATTATGATTTTATTCATCCAGTACCCAATTTCCCTGCCTTTGAATGAATCTTGCAGCTTGAAATTGCTGCTTGAGTAGCTCCCATTGTTTTTTCAAGCTTTTGTTGAGTTTGACAATAATTATCATGCACTAAAGCCTTCATTTCTAGGTCGTAAAACTTTCTTCGCTGGTCTGGACGATATTTGTCTCGTGTGACAAAAACATTAATTCTGAACTCCACAAAACATCTCTCCATGCAACCGATTTAACACATTCACCATAAGCTTCCTTGAGCAACCGCAACTCTTTTTTCAAAGTACGAGGGCGGTTCGGAAACTTCTTAGCCTAGTTTCTCAAAAACATTTTTATTTTTCAATATCATCTTCTGAAACTTCAATACACTTAGTCCAACGCTTATCTAGCAATTCTATCCCTTGATTAAAATAGTTTTCCTCAAGGCCTTCAAAATAGTGGTTTACAAGTGTAATTGCATCTTCATTTGAGGTAAAACGCTTGCCAGCTAGAAATTTTTTTAGATTTGGGAACAGGTAAGTCACTGGGAGCTAAATAAGGAAAACAGGGTAGGTGCTCAAGCAACTTGTACTTTAATTCGTGGATTTTAGCCATTGTTAAAACACTCTTGTGCGCTGCTGTGTTGTCTTGATGAAAAATGTTTTTTTTTTGTGTTGTTAGCCAGGACGCGTTTGTCGAATTTTTAAATTTAATTGATCCAAAATGTTGCAAAAGTACTCTGAATTTATTGTTTTACCCTTTTGCAAATAGTCAAGCAATAAGAAACCTTTGAAGTCCCAAAAAACCATTGCCATAAACTTACCAGCCGATGGAATTATTTTTGCCTTTTTTGTGCACTTCCTTCAGTTTCAGTCCATTGGATTGTTCTTTTATCTCTGGAGTATAATGGTGGACCCATGTCTCATCCACAGTTATGAAACGACGCTTAAACCCAATTTTATTTATCTTAAAACGATCCAAACAACCTTGAGAAATTTTCATTCGTATACGTTTTTGGTCGACTGTTAACAAATGCTGCACCCATCTTGCAGAACTCTTTTTCGTCTTGTAGTTCTTCATGCAAAATTAGTAGACTCGATCATTTGATCACTTTTATTCGTCGATCATTTAATGCCATATCATTCACTTTGGCTACAATTTCTGTTGTTGTTGCTGTTTTTGGACGTCCAGTACGTGGTTCATCCTCAATATTTGTACGACCAGGTTTAAATTCAGCAACCCAATTTTTTACTGTCGCATATGAAGAAGCACTGTCACCAAACACTTTCACCATATCATTATAAATTTCTTGTCCCGATAAACCGTTTTTATTTAAATATTGTAACAAATCGCGGAGGCGTCTTTTTTGAACACCTGTTTCTATATGAATTAGTTGGTAGATCAAAAAGATATTTAACGTGTATTTGAAGCACAGATGGAAATTTCCAAAACACTTAACTTTTTCTGATTATACCGCACTTTGTGTTCTAGGCTAAGAAATTTTCCAACCGCCCTCGTAAAGTAAAACTTCACCCACTTGACGCTTTACTGGCACAGAAATCGACATTTTTGAACCAGAAAAAAACTTAACTAGGTGAGAACAAATGACCAGATATGAACGCTTCAAACTTACATATTAGCTATCAAAGACAAAAACCGCTATCAAAAAATACGCAATAATATATCATAAATCCATTACTTTGCAATTTCTATTTTGTGGCCTCTCTTCAAACATTTTTCTACAAGGGAGAGGAAAAACACCATTTTCCACTGACATAAAACTAGAATTTAAACTGTTTCAATTACATATTAATAAATTCTTTTATGCATTTGAAATATTTAGTGTAATTTTTTAATGGAAATTAAATGAAATTATCAAAATAAAAAATGTAATAAAAACCATAACAACCTATAACATGTGTATTAAATGAATGTATAAAAACACAGTTAAGTGCAAAAATATGGCAAAATAAATTTCTCAATTCTTAATCATATATCTTATTTTATATTTATTATTTAATATTTTTCGATGACAATTAGCACAGTAAATATAGCATTGAAGTTTATGCCATTTTAATTACTGGTATCCTAGCTTTACTTCGAATTTCATGAATGTTGTTCAGAAACAATACAGGCAAAACCTCACAGGCAAATCCCTGTATAACGAATCTCTCTTTAACGAAAATCCGATATACTCGTAACGTACAGAAATGTTTATGACATTAATTATAACGAATTGTTTGTTCGTTATTTAAGGTATAAGGGCGAAGTTAAAATAAAATCAAACGAAAAACCAAACAAAATTTTTAACATCGACAACTTATATAAAAAATAGTCCAAAAACTCCTTCAGTTCTAAAAAAATGGAGGGTATCGGTGATTAAAAAGTAATGTAAAAGTTAAGTAGAGTAGAGTCATATTTAGTTCTGAAATCCTCTCAATGAAGACTTTATTCATTATCATAATGCTCCAAGTCTCCAGTAATCCACCTCAAAAGTGTACAGTCACACAAACATTTAAGCTTCTCTTAAGCTTTTCATGCTGACCTTGTTTTCGGGTTCACAAATCTAACCCCGACCTAGGAAAATTCACAGCAACTATCACAATTCAAATATTTCTCCCACCGCTGATTAAATTTCATCACCACATTTACAAAACCACATAAAACAATTTGCATTTAAAAATCATTTAATCATTAAACTTTTAAGGTTTCATTCATAGCTTCGCTAAAAAATTTCTTTGTTTTGTATAAAATATAAACATTTGTTTGCTAATTTCTCGCACATAAATGTTAAATGTTTTATTAAAACAAAAAATCAACCAAAACCAAGAAAAATTTAACTAAAGCAAACAGCCAAACCGATTTCTAACCAAATAGTTTGTAATACAAAAGCCACACATTGTATGGATATGTAGGTTTATGTATATTTATGTACATATAAATATAGTTACAAGAAAAGTTAAAAGCTGAAATGAGAACAAAATTAAATTATAAAATGGGAAAATTTTGTTATTTTCGTGTTGCTACAGGCTCGTTTGCGTTGCTACAAACAAACAAATAAACAATTAATATGAACACACAGTAAACACGCAATCTACGCGTTTCATTAGAGACAAATAAACTAAATAGTTAGATACGGGCAAACTACCAACCAACCAACCACCCATGCGTGTGTTCAATACAAACACAAGTCTCAACTTTATCACTACTAACACTGCTACATATTATTATAAATTTATTTTTGGCCAAAATACATACACATGTTTCAATACATGTACCTGCAGGAAAAGCTCTGCCCTTATTCTTGTTTATATGATGAATCAGAAAATCTCACCTGGCCGTCATAAAACTGATATAAGGCCTAAAAATAAGATGAAATAAGTTTCAGCAGAAGAGAATTATGTTGACTTTAATGAGATTAAATAGGTCACTCTACAGTTATTTTAAGAAAGTGATAACTGTAACGTTCTTTTTGTTTGAACGGGATATATTGGCCCATAATCATAGTCACAGAAAAAGCATACTTTAAGTAAAAGTAGACTTTTAAACAACAAAAACATATAAATTTTGTTCTGAATTTAAAACAAAAGCATGCTTTTGCTTAAAGTATGCTTTTTCTATGACTATGATTATGGGCCATTGTGTTACAGACGGTAGTCTGAGTATAAGACGGTAGTTTAAGTATGAGACTGTAGTAGAGCTCAAATCTTCTTTTTGTCTTTACCGTTTTAGTCTGCGAGTGCGATAGTTCCAAAACCAAAGATTGCCTTTCCTGGAGTCTACTGAAGTGGCGGCAATGAGACACTGTATATTATATTGAAAACTTCTACATGTTTAGTTGTCTTAACCACTTTCTAGAATCTCCTTGGAAATCATTACAATAGGTCTTGGTCTATGTGGAATATCGGTATGGCGAATTGCTTCGAGTTTCGCGTTAGCCCATACTACCACGAGAGACTCAATGGCGCCTTGCTGCAGATGCGCTAAACGGTCATATGCACAACCTATTAGCTTCTTTTGGCCTTGCTACCAGGCAACGGCTTCGCTTTAGTTTGCTGAACCTATTTTATTCCAGACAAAATTCAGACACACTCCACTGACAATTTATTACCAATTTACTGTGGAAATTCTACAGGGTAACTATCGCATCACAAACCGTATGACAAATTCAAACTGCTGCCATTCCATTCAATGGACACAATCTACAATGTGGATTCTACATGCATTGTTGCATGAGGAAATTGTTAACATATTAAAATTAAAAATAACACATGAAAAGGTTTGTTTGTTGCTTGCTCTGTTTTATTCAGAAAAAAGAAAATAAGAAAATTAATACAAGCAAAAATTTAAAGAAATTTCATGCTGCAATGAATTAAAATACATAATATACAAGTACAAAAGTAAGTTGTTAAAATGCAGAAAACTACAAATACATGCTAGAAGCTGATGCTGATGCTATTGCTGCTACGATAGTACAAGGTGTACAACAGGAACATATTGTGTCATAAAATAAAACAAACAAAACAACAACAACAACATACAAATGAATTTCTGTCAGTCAGTTGATAGTCTGATGGAGAGAGGTTGTGGCAGCACAAGGGCAGGGTGGCTGTTGGTTAATCATTGTCATATGAGTAATACAAGTACAAAGTGAAACATCATTTCAAAAGCTTTGGGAAAAAACATTAAATGGAGCTGTAAAGAGGAAGTTGTAGTTCTCTTTGTGTCACACAAAAAAAGGTTCAAAAGAACTAGAGTTGGTTGTTGATGTTATAAAGATAATGATGATGTTTTCATTATGGTTTAGTTTTCATTTTTATTTAATAGAAAATCTTTTCTAAGTTTAACATTTAAATTTAGTTTGTTACATACTCGTAATAAAATAAAATAAAAGTGGTTTTATTAACAAATAAAATAATAAAGGGAAGCCAAAGTACTCAAGTCTTTAAAAGTTTTGTTAAAAATTATAAGACTACTGGGAGGTAAACTAGATATAAGGAAAATCTATAGAAAATTCTAATCAGTCAGTTGGAAATTTTAGGCCAGGAGTTAAATCACTTTTTAACTCATACTTTTAATTCGAAAAATATAAATTTTTAGTTTCAAATTCATTTATGAAAAAAACTTTCTATATAGTTTTAAAATCAGGGCTATTTCTGTTCTCACAATTACCTTATTCATATCTTTCGGAATGTGTAATGCAACAATAGGATGTGATTGGAAAAGTCTTAATTGATTATTATTTCTCTAAATAGGATATGTTTTAAAAACTCATTTTAAGATTATTTCCTGTGACTTGTTATTAGGAAGTGCGAAGTGAGTTTTCTCAAATAGTGCTATATACACCAATACCTCGCTTTGCGTCGTTTTGTTTTACGTTTTTTTGAAGTTGCGTCGCTGCTAATTTTCACTGTGCGTCGTTTGACTTTCTAGATTGCTAGATTTCTAGCATTATCCAATGCTAGTTGTAGTAATACGTTAAAAAACAGCTGTTCAGCAAACATTGGACAAATTTTTTGTGAAAGAAAGTCGACGACTTAGTATTTTCGTAATCTGATAACCTATCTTCGATCTTTACATAGTTTGCTATATCTTAATTCTCTTTGCGTCGTGTTTTTTTTGGAACGTAACCCCGACGCAAAATGAGGTATTGGAGTCTATGGTTTCAAAACACCATTTCTAAAGGGGTTCATAAACAATAATCATCACTGTTTATTATGCATAGCATGAATAATATTTATACCCTACATCCTAAAATTTGGTACATTATATTTTATCGGCCCAAGGACGGATGGGTTTGAAACTGGTGGAAATCTGACCATTGAAATGGCCCCCATACAAATGTCCTCTCGAAATAGAAGTTTAACGTTCATAAATGTTTGAATTATGCAAGTATCCAAGCAAATTTCACTGCAAATCACATCTACAAATTTTCTGAAGATCGGTCCATAGTTTATCGTATAACCCACTTCCGGCCCACTTCCGAAAATCAATTTAAAGAGTATAACACTCTTAAAAATGTTGGTATGCAAATATTATTGATCACAAATAAGTTTCATATACATAAAAATAATATAGTACAATTTTATAACGATCGGTCCATAATTAGTTGTAGCTCCCATATAAGGCCCACTTCCGAAAATCGCTTTAACGATTATAAATCTCTTAAAAATATTGGTATCCAAATAAAATTCAGCACAAATAAGTTTCATATATACAGAAATAAGGACACCTAGTTTTATAATGGTCGGTCCATAATTAGTCAAATTTCCCATATAAGACCTTCTCGGTAATTCCTCCATACATTTTTTAAAAGTATTTATATCGTATTATATTCACAGAAGCCATGGCACTAAATTTTTGGATCACCATATAGCGCTCATTTCTCTGTTTTATACATATACTAAGTGTAGAGTATTATATAGTCGGCCTTGACCAACTATACTTCCTTACTTGTTGTTTTTGAAGCACTATTATAATAATTGTTTGTCTCATTTTCTATTATTCCAGCAAATATTTGCAAAACATCAATCTAAATTTATTTGGATTTATAATGTTTGCTGCTTATCAGCTTAAAAATATTTAGAACACAAACTCATCTGCTGGAGACCGTAAATGGGACAATTGAATGAGATGTAAAAAATATATAACAAGTTGTCATTCTTAGGAATATTTACATGTTTAACTAACACAGATTAAATAACTTGTTTTCAATTATAAATTGTTTGAGTTTGGAGATAAATTGGTTTAATTGATTTAAAAGTAGACTGAAACTCAAATAAATTTAAACATGCAATTTTACTTCACATATTCAAGAGTTTAAACTGTGTTTGTTTAATAATGTCAGTGTCTGTGTCATTCCGTTTTAATTTGAGATAAGTTCCCTACAAATAACGCGACTAGTCCATACATGCATACATACATGCAAAACTACTCCAAATATATGAAAAAAAGGTGGTCCATTTAACATTGCGATGTCCTAGGATTGGACCATATAACCCATCGGAGTAGTCCCAAAACTATTCCATGGAGTACTCAAGAGGGTTAGTTTTAAACAACAACTCAATATGCAATCGTGTTAACACGAAACCATTCGTTTAACTACAAACTCTTGTTTAACTATGACATGGTCCATGACTGCATTACATTGACCATGTTGTAAGTAGTCTATTTCATCTACAATGGATCACGTAGTCCAATATTATTTGCAGGGTTTGTAGTTAAACATTTAATGTGGAGCTTGTATATTTAAATAAATCAAATTCCAAAAAATGCACTGTTTGGTATGGATTATGTACCGATGCGATGATTACAATTTTGTTTTGCCCAAATGAAAGACCTGGACTTGTATAGCATATGGTTTCAACAAGACTTTACGCAAAACAATGGTACAATTGAGAGGTGAGTTTGGAAAACAGTTTATTTCAATTGTCTGCCTAGATAGTGCGCTTAAACGCCTTCAGACAATTTTTTGTGGGGCTATTTTAAGGTTCATATCTGAAGGAACGCACTGGAATCTAATGTTAAAGAATTTATTCGGCCGATATGTGGGAGAGATTATGCCAAAATTAAACCGGTGAACATTTGCATGAAAAAGTCTTTACAAAAGACAGTGGGAAGCAAAACTGACCGGATGTTTTGCATAATATATATGTATTTTTTTTATTTAATTGAACTAAATTATAAAGGACTTTATTTGTATGTACGTGTATGTATATCTATCGACTCAAATTAAGATTTCATACATTTATCTAAATTGTATTTGTTTTTTTTACTCAAATCCGAAAGCTTGTAGTTTTGATTTATAAATTATTTTGTTAAATATTAAACATCAAATAAATGATGAAAACATTTTCTAATTTTATTTTCTTAGTTTTATGTTGATGCAATAACAAGTGCCCAAAGCACTAACATATACACACTCAATTCTGCTCTGCACTAAATATTGTAAAGAGCATGTTATTGATTCAGCTTCAACGGTCAGACGAGAAACATTATATTTTAAAAATAACATGTCCTAGATTCATGCCCTAGGTCAGCTTAGAAACATAAGCGTTCTTGTTGTCTTCTACAATTCAGCCACATTTATTAGCAAATTTTTATATTTTGCTTTTCCATTTAGCTAAACAACTTGTTTTCTTTGCAAATCTGCGCAAACCCCTTTCCCTTTTACGAGTATAACCTTCTTCTTTTATTCAAATAAAAACAGTGCATAGAATTTATATTTTTAATAAAATTAATTTTTTATTATTTTTATTTGTTTGTTTTTTTAAGAATTTGTTTGTTTTTTTAATTGTTTTTTTTTTATAAAATAAAAAAATCTCTAACTAAATAATTTACATAAAAATATTTTTACAAAAAATGTCATTTCATTTAAATTCTATAGGTTTATTTGTTATTATTATTAAACTTAAAAAAATGAAATAGAACTAAAAACAAATTTAACATTGAATACAATAAATTATGAATTATTTTGTTTGTTTATATTTATTTATATAACTTAAAAATAAATACAATAGAATTGTGTTTAAAATAAAAGTTTATAAAAGAAAGAAAGAAATAAATGACTTCAGTGCTGGGGTTTTAACATTAATAACTAATTTATACAAGTGTTTTTTTTTGTTCAAGATGATAATGAAGATGATTTTTAGAGATCGTGAGTTATATACAAAGGTTTGTTCTCTTTTTTTTTGTTCAGTTCACATGCGAAAAATGTATGTGTGTTAATTTAGCCTAAACTTACATCTAGTGGGGTTTTTTTTAATAACTAATTGTCTTTGTTGGTTTGTTTGTCTTTTAGTGGTTAAATTGGTTCTGTACAGTTCTTTTGTTTTTGTTTTATGGTATTAAGTATAACGATAGTCTGGCATCACAGTGGCTTCCTTTAAGCAGGGAAAATATCTTTTTAAGCACATATGCTTAGATTTTGGCGATAATAGCTTAAGGGAGTTTGTGCTAAAGGATATTTCTCAGTTGTTGCTAAATAACGTTTTTTGGGCCTTTTAAAACTACCCGATTCCATCCAAGATCAGTGCTGATAACGCATGGTTTGTGAGTGGGCAGCTGCAGCAGCTTGATGTGTTTGTTGTTGGCTGCTGGAGAGTTTGCTGCAGCCATGATTGAAGGAACGGCGGCCGGTGGTGGAGACTGCCAACATTTGGGGAGGATTTCTCAGGGGCAATGCTGGTGGCACGGGGGGTGGTGTGGGAGTCTTTGTTCTCAGTGTAGAGGCTTGTTGTTGTTGTTCCACTGGCATGGAGTAGTGAGTATTGCTATAAATGTAATTGGGATCCAATTCGCTGGGTGCCACATTGTTGGTGTAATCCTGTGAGGTGCCATAGTGCAAAGGTTGTGGCTGATAGTTGAGATTTTGTCGTACATGCTCTTGACTGTCACTGTCATTAACAATGGGCAAGTCGGCATAGGAATAGCAGGAATCACCCACTGCAGCGGTTTGTTGCAAGAAATGAGGCTTGGTGTAGTGGTTTAGTTTCTGCGGAGGAGCCGAGCCGGTTTTCATGTGCAAAACAAAGGAGGCAGAATCTTCAATGTTTTTATGGGCTGCTACTGATTGCTTGTCTGCCATAATGGTACCGGTGGGCACTTGCAATTGTTGGAAGTTCTTTTGATCACCTGTAACGGGCAGTGTGCACATGGGTCCATAATGATGCTGATTGACATGATGAGGTGTGTAGGTATTGGGGAAGGTGGAGTGTATGCCCAAACTGCAGGGATGATGTTGATGTCTGGTCATGTAGTCTTCATCACAGAAAGTCTTTTGGTATTCACGTTCTTTGCGGCCCAAAGCGGAGTTGCCAAACAAACCACCCTTCAAGTATTCACGGATCTTGTGGCGGCATCTGTACACAATTAAAGCCAAGGCGGTAATAGTGGCAGCAGTGCCCACCAAGAGAGCTCCAATTAAGGCCTGTTTGCGGGGATCTGTGTGCGAGCAGCCCATAACAGCTAGGTTCAAGTTTTTCAATTCCTCACCTCGTAAACGTTCTGGGAATTCACATACTACTTCAGCTACGTTATCATTGGAATTGTTTTTGCTAATGAGCAAGTTTCTCAGCCACATAACACGGCAATCGCAGGCCATGGGATTTTCAGAGATGTCCAAAGTTTGCAAATCCTTCCAAGGGAATAAACCTTCAGCCAAAGTAGTTAAGGCATTGGCTTTTAAGTTGACATATTTCAAATGAGGCAAACCGCTTAAAGCTCCTTCTTGTACTTCCAACAGCATTTTGTTAGAGGCCAAATTCAAATATTCCAAGTTGGTATTGGAGGCAAAGGCTCCATTCATAATACGTTTCAATTTTAAGGCTCCGGTAATTTCTAAACGTTTCAATTGTTTTAAACCAACAAAGGCACCTTCCAAAATGGCCTCGAAGTCGTTTTGGCCCAAAAATAATTCTTCCAAACGTTCCAAATGACTGAGACTTATGGAGGGTATGCGTAATAATCTGTTGTCAGACAAATCCAAATTGCGTAAAGCTACTAAGCCATGGAACGAATCATGTGAAATATTGCGCAAACCAGCTCCTTTCAAATTCAAACGACTTAAGCCTTTCAAATCCTGGAAGGCTGAAGGGGGCACAGTCAGCAAAGAATTCATGCCCAAAAACAACTCAGCCAATAAAGGCATGGCTTGGAAATGTATGGGATCGGGTATGGAGGTCAAGGCATTGTCATCCAAATACAAAATTCTCAATTGCGACAAACCATCAAAAGCCTTGGGATCGATGAAACCAATGCGATTCTCACCCAAATTCAATTCCTCGATTTTGGCTAAAGGCGCAAAAGTGCCCTGATGCAATTCCGATATCAGATTACCGCGCAAATTCAATACGGTTACAGCAGCCAAACCAATAAACGTTTTATTGCTAATCTGTCCGATTTTATTGTACTGCAAATGCACTTCCTGCAATTTGCGCTGATAGGCAAAGGTTCTCTGGGGTATGTTCATCAAATGATTGGAAGATAAATCCAAGAAAGTCAATTCAGCATAGAATTGTATGGATGAATCAATCGTTTTGATTTTATTGTTCTTGATGACCAAACGTTGAATGGAGGGATTGAGAGCAATGGGCAAGACATCTAGATGACCCTCACCGCACTGTACAATTAAGGTGTTGTCATCACATTGACAGCCGGGAGGACAATTGGCCAAGGCATGAATGGGCGAGAAGAAGATAGCAATAATGCTTAAAATGCAGATAATTTGAAGAAACATAATGTTGCTGATGGTGTTGATGATGATGTAGAAGTTTTTAAAATTTTGTCAATGAAGTTAATTAAACTTGGTTGAATGTTTAAAATAATGATAACGTTGTGTGCTTTTAACAGGCAGACCAAGATGTTAAAGTTCCATATTCTAAAAGCAGAATTAAAGGGAGAAGAAAGGGAAATTAGTTATTGTTGTTTAATCACAGAAAATAATAATAAGGAGATTTTGTACGTAATTTTTTTAAATAAAAGAAATTGTGGGTTTTTGTAAAATTTTGTTGTAATTCACAGATTTTGATTTTTATAATAAAGTTTGTAAAGAACAAATCTTCAATTTAAATATTTAGAAAATTATATTTTAATTTTAACAAAATTTTTTGGGGAATTTTTTTGGGAATATTTTTTAGCATTTAGAGAATATTTTCTAAAACTTTATTTCTTGGAAGATTTTTAACAAAAATTTAGAAGTTACAGTTTTGAATTTGGGGTTTTCTTGCAGTAACGTTTTTGGATTATTATTTTAACCACAATTTGCACTTGAAAATTTTCTTTTATTTAAACAGTTGGTTTTTATTTTGTGTAGAATTTATGGTTTTTCACACCCACCTTTAAATCCTATGGTTTTTGGAAATTTTCTTTTCCAAAGTAACAAATTTCACTTAATGAAAATTTTGCTGTTTGTTGATGAAGAACTTTTTCAAACACTTTAATTTTTTTATTTAAAACTTCTTAGGTTTTTTTGTTGACACTATAACAACTTGTAAATGTGATTTATTAATAATTTTTGGGTTTGTTAACCGTGAGCGATAATCCAGGTGTTCGCTTTAATCACGGAGGTTTTTAGTTAGTTTTATATTTTTGCTTAATAATTTCTGTTTGTTTACGTTTTCATAAATGTACGTATTTTTCAAATACTTTTTTTTCTCTTTAAAACAAAAGTATCTTTTCAGAGTTATGAATATATCTTGTTTTATTTTCTAGTATACAACCGTACACGATGAAGCAACGAACTACACTGATTTTGTGATGGACTTAACGGTCTTACAATACCTCGGTTGCGAGTAAAATCCATAGAAACTCATAAGAGCATAACTAAATGAGTCCAAAAAGTACTATAATACATTGTTTACATTTAACAAACGCATACAAAAACAGCCACCCTAATAAAGGGTGGGAGAGAGAAACTACATAAAAGGAGAGTAAAGGAGCATAAGGTAACTTAGCCAGAGCGTAACTAGAGAGAAAGAGTAGGTAAATTAAATAATAGAGTAATAATAAAACAGGTTTTGTTATAGATGAGTGTAAGCAGTGATACATTTCTCATGGCTATTGTATGTTAAAAACGGCAGATGTTTTTTGAACAATTATTTATTTTATATCTAGATACTTTTAGGGAGAGCAAGAGCCTGCTTTACAATTTCAAAGTTATAGTTATTTTAGCACTAATAATAGAGTAATAAAAGAGTAATGTAATGAGTCAAATCAGCAATAGATGTCGCTGGGTGTTTCAAATTTCAAAAATTATATTTTTTTCAGAGCTATTCTCTTAGCACAGAGTTTAATTTTTGGAGTTTGTTTGTGGCAGATAAAATATCTTAATTCATTCTCAATTGCTTTGCCAGGCAGTTGAGGTCAAGGCGTTTGACGCTAAAACGCACAAGATATTTATTTTGAGACTTGTTGATGTTTATGTGAAGATTTTACACGCAAAAAAGTACAACAATTTTTGTTTGGAAATACAAATGTTTGCAAAAATACGTAAATATTTCTTTTGAATGAAGAATGGAAATATGCATACAAAAATTATTAAACATATTTGTGAAACACGGGTTAAGGCTGCATAAATTTTACAAAACTTGATAAAAATAAAGCAATGGATTAAAAATTACTACAAAATAAAACTAACTAAAGTTTTGAAATTTCCAGTAAACATATTTTGTAAAAACTTTCAAATGATTATTGAAATTTCTTAAGAAAATATTGTTAAAATTGAGCAGCAGTTTCTGAACATTAAAAGAAAAGTGTGCTAAATATATATAAAAGGATATATGTAATTGGAAAATATGTCTAAAAGCAATCCTAAGTATGCAGTTTAAAAGCGAAAGATTTTTAAAAAAATAGTTTAAAGAAAATTCCAAAAATATTAAAATATTAAAAAAAAACGTCTTGACTTGCAGTTTGCAATTTAAAAACCAAATATTCATTAAGTAGATTTTAATGAAATTTACAAAAAATATTTGAAAATTTGATTGATCTTTACACAAGTTTTCTAAACGAAACTGGAGTTTAGGTGTAGAAACATCTCCTTTTATATGTATATTTTAGTCTCAACAAATTTCTTTAACATTAAGGAGTTTCTATAAATTTCAATAGAAATTTTATGGACATTTCAACTAGAGTTTCTTTGGATATAAAAGAAATGACAGTAAACTTTGTAAAAAATGTTTCTATTAAAATTGTTATATTATTAATTTGTTCGAACTACAGAAATTTTGTATTAATTGAAATAATTTCTACTGGCTCAATAGTTTTAAAATACACACTAAAATTTTTTTAAATAATTTTTTTTTTTGTAGCACAATGCATAATGAAGATCTCATTTTAAATAAGATCTCATAAATATTTCTAAATTACGTAAGCAGAATTAACTGAAACTAATTTTATAGCCACTTTCAATAAAATCTACATTTCAAAAAAGGCCTTTCAAATATTCACACATTTCTTAGCAGAAATTATTAATCAAGAAAATATTTGAAAACTTGATTCACTTTCACAAAAAACTGAAACTGGAGATTAGTTTTAGCAATAATTTTGAACATAAATAAAAACTTTCTTTGTATTCTTTGTATAATTTTGTATAAAATGTTTCTGTTAAAATTGCTATACATATTTTTAATTTGTTCGAACTACAGAAATTTTGTATTAATTAAAATAATTTCTACTGGCTCAAGTTCTAAAGAATACTTTGAAAAGTACTTTTTTAAACCAACAAAAGTGAAATATGTATTTTGTAGCACAAATTTCAACCAAGGAGGAAATGTATTCTCTAGCGCAAACATCTTTAGCACACTTTAGTAAAGATCACATTCAAAACAAGCCCCTACAAATGTTTCTAAATTTCTTAAACAAAATTAACTGAAATGTATTTTATAGCCCCTTTCAATAAAATCTGCATTTCAAAAAAAAAAAAAAAAAAAACAATTTGTAGTAGAAATTATTAATCAAGAAAAATATATTCTTAAAGTTCTTTATCTTTTAACAAAAATATTTCTGTTACTTTCTTTCAACAATTTCCATATGTTTTTGTTTGTGAAACAAAATTTAGCTAAACCAAACTGTTCATTTCTTTGTTTACCAATAAAATTACAAATTCGTATTTATTTTTTTGCCCATACAAAAATTCGTTTCAAAAGTTTGTTTTTCAACACTTTATAAGTCTTCATTCTTAATGAATATTTAAGATTTATAAAGACAGCAATCAATTAACAGTATTTATTGTAATATTTGTGTTAAATTTTATTTTCATAA
This sequence comes from Bellardia pandia, assembly GCA_916048285.2. Taxonomy (NCBI): domain Eukaryota; kingdom Metazoa; phylum Arthropoda; class Insecta; order Diptera; family Calliphoridae; genus Bellardia; species Bellardia pandia. The sequence goes on along the minus strand of OU696531.1, from coordinate 89,597,890 downwards.
CAATAAATAATTGCTAAAGATATTCTTAATTTGCATACTTATAAAAACATTTTAACACAGTCTTTTAAATTGTTTAAGATTTTTTAGAAATTTAACTTTCAAATCATCTTCAGTAAAGAAAATGTAATGGCCCAGATTTTTAAGAAAAAGCAATTTCTTTAATTATGTTTTCAAAACCTATCTGGTTTGCAATGAATGACTTATTTAAGAAAATAATTAACACCAAATTCAACATCATTATAAATTTTATTATCAATTTACATTTAAAGCACTTAACCACATTAAACTCGATAATTAATTTTTGGGAATTATTTCAAATAATCTCTGTTTAACAATAATGTATATTAATGCCAATTTTATATTCATTATGCTAATACATTATTCTCTAATTATTCTAATACATTCTCAGAAAAAAATCCTTACATTTCATAAGAATTGTAGCATAGGTTTGATACACTGCGTTGTATAAATATAAATATATGTACATATGGTGAATTTCACGTCAAGTGACCCAATGTTAAAAATCGATTTGGATGAAATTTACAAAAAGGTTAATACTATTGGATAGTAGGCCAGACACAAATTTTTAGCTCTATCAGTCCAGAAGTGCCGGAGTTAGAGGGGGTCAAAGTATGACATTTTGGTCATACAGGGTTTTTTTTAAATGAGTGTAACTTTTTACATATTGGTCCTAGCAAAAATTGACTTTAGATAGCTATTACTGCAATCATTTCAAAAATATTTTTTTTAATTTTTAAATATTTTTTTTTAAATTTTTTTTTAAAAAATATTTTTTTCAATTTGGGCCCTTTTTTTCTCAAAAGAAAGCTTGTACAATTTAATTTAGGGCCTTTATAATCGCTTAATGGGATGCGAGTGGGATATCTATCAAAAAAAAATATTTTTAACTCAAGAATAGGATTTTTCAATATTCGGCACTTCTGGACTGATAGAGCTGAAAATTTGTGGCTGGCCTACTATCCAATAGTTCTAACCTTGGTGCAAATTTCATCCAAATCGGAAGACATTCGTTTTTAAAATTGGGTCACTTGACGTGAAATTCACCATATATATTTTCATGTATATCTTTCAATTTTTGTAAGCTAAAGAAAGAGTAAAACAGTTTAACCTACATTTATGTATATGTTCAAATGTATTTGAAACGCATAAAAACCATATATTCAGCCATGTCACAGAATTTAATTCCGTTCGTAGGAGGAATTAATTCCGTATTTTGCTTTTATAGAAGAGGTACAACGACAGTTTTGCTTCCCACTGTATATATTTAAAATCAACTTTAAAGATGTGTGTTGAAAGAAGAGTTTAAAATAATTTAATATTTTTGTTGCATACATCTTACAATAATTTCGTCTGTTCTTTTATTTTAATAGTTTTAGCTAATTTAAAAAAATTAAAAAGAAATTTTGACAAGAAATTATTAACCTTGAATCTATGCCTTTGCATCTAGTCTAAGGAGGTCCATTTTTAACCTTGACTAAAAATATGACAATGCCCGCACTAATAACTATAATGTCACACAAATTTCTAAGGAAAGTTATAATTTAGTACCTTTTAACCACCAAAATAAAAAAACAAGAAATTGTCCCTTACAGAGTTTAAAGCAATTGTAGAACACGCGCAAAATTATGTAAAAGGTCTTTAATGATATTTCTTTAACGACTTAAAGCAAAGTAAAGACAGATATGAAATATAACATCTTTTTAGCTAAATTATACAGCATGAAAGAACCTTCAGCGTAGATAAGAACAAAAAAAAAAGATACTTAACATTAAATACTTGTAGGCATCTATTTGGGTTTATTAATAAAGTGTTTATTTTTTGTTTGTGTTCCTTTTAAATGTGTTGATACAAGTACTCGTATATGTAAGAGATAAGGATACTTTACCATTATTATTAACGAAAGCCGCATATTCATAGAGTTTATTTGAAAATGTTGAGGAGGTAAAAAATAACATTAAATAAAACATTAAGAGCTTGTTAGAAGTGTATGAAGAATACTTAAGCTACGGTCATACATGGCAAATATTTACTCAAAAAAGCGTAACCATTATTTTTTAGCACAAATTTGTTTGAATGTTTTGCAAAAGCAAACATCATCAAATAAAATAAAACTAAACTTCTATTGTGATTTGTCGTTAGAAAATTAAATTTTTCAAATAAACACAAGAATTATAATAAATCGTAGGTATTTAGTGGTGACATCTGTTTCATCAAATATTTGCCATGTTGATAATAGACATACATTTTTCTAGGAAATCGAGAGCAGTTTAAGCTTCTCTATGTTTATTTAAATAGGGAATTAAAGCAAAGTGTAACCATTTGCAGTAATTTAATTAAGAAGTGACAATTTTGGCGTTTAGGAATTAAAAAAGAGCTGATGTTAATTATGTATTACAACATTACTGTAGATTTAAGTTCCAACAACTGTAAGCTACCGAAAAATACAGCCTAAAAGCAAAATATGAACCCAGACTTTAAAAATGTACAGATTTTCTGATAATACCTTAATATCTCAAACTCTAGACTTTCTGTACTTAGTTAACTTTCAAAACCTCTTTGTTAGTTACCCTTTAGAAAATCCTAAATATTTTGTATAAACACACTAAAGTGTTTTTCCTTAAACACATAAAACGTCTCTTTCTGTTTTAAATGATTACATACACAAATCTTGTCAAAAGTACTTTAATACATGTTTTAAATAATATTTTAAAACATCATCAAACCGTTTGTTAAGAAACACCCTCTTCTTTAAGTATTTAACTAAAACAGATTATTAATGATTTCATTACATCTTATGAACATATGTGTGATCAACTCCTCCCTTCCAGAGTCATCATCCCAGTCACATTTAGAACATTCGATAATCATGTCATTAAAGTTGGTTTAATGCTTGTACCTTTTTTGGTGTTTTTTTTTTTGGGAAATGGAAATGAAGATGGAAAAGTGTTAAGTGTTTTTTCTTTAAAAAACAACATTTTCATTTCTTAAGTTTATTAGAAAAGAAATAAAAAAGATATGATGCACTTGAAAATTATATTCAAGTGTTTGTCTCTTTTTTTTTTTGGAACGACTAGTAAATACTACACTTAAAAAAACTATTGGGGTAAGAATTGGGTAAAATGGCTAAAATTGATGAAATTTCATAGCATATGTAAAACTTGTTTGCAGACATAGTGACTAGAGATATATGTTTTCAATCTTTGTGGACAAACGAAAAAACTGTCGATTAATGATTGAAAATATTCAAATAATATTCTCAAATATACGTTATTAGTTGGATTAAAAATATTCTGGTCTAGAGTTATACATATATTAGTACTATTTTGTTTATTCTTCAATCTTTTAAGTCACCATTGAAATCTTTGTGTAAATTTTTTATCATAATTATACCCTACACCACCATAGTGGGGAGGGTATATTGGATTTGTTTGTAACGCCCAGAAATATTGGTCCAACGCCCACCTTAAAGTATACCGATCGACTCGGAATCACTTTCTGAGTCGATTAACCGATGTCCGTCCGTCCTTCCGTCTGGCTGGCTGTCCATGTGAAGCTTGAGCGCAGAGTACAGGTCGCAATTTTGAAGATATGTCGAATAAATTTGGTACATAATATTTTTTTGACCCAAGTATGGATGGAATTGAAACTGGTGGAAATCGGTTCATTATTTCTCCTGGCCCCCATACAAATGTCCTCCCGAAATTGGGGTTTACCGATCATAAATGTTTGAATTATGCAAGTATCCAAACAAATTTCATCACAAATGCGTGGTAAATGAAGCCAAATCACATCTACAAATTTCGTGAAGATCGGTCCATAATTAGTCGTAGCTCCCATATAAGGCCCACTTCTGAAAATCACTTTAAAGATCATAACTCTCTCAAAAATGAAGGTATCCAAATAATATTTAACATAAATATATATTATATGTATACGAACAATACCGTACAATTTTATTGTGATCTGTCCATAATTAGTCGTAGCTCCCATATAATGCCCACTTTCGAAATTCACTTTAACGATCATAAATTTCTTAAAAATTTTGGTATTTAAATTTGACACAAATAAGTTTCTTTTATACAGAAATAATGACACCTAATTTTATAATGGTCGGTCCACAATTAGTCGAAACTCCCATATAAAACCTTCTCCGTAATTCAATTTAAGCTCCATAAATCTTTCAAAAGTATTTATATCGAGATAAAGTTTAACATGCATAATATTTATAGTCATAGACATCATGACACTAAATTTTTGGATGATCGGTCCACAATATATATCTTAGAACACCCATTTCTGAAAAACTCTTTTATACATATACTGGGTGTAGAGTATTATATAGTCGGCCTTGACCAACTATACTTCCTTACTTGTTGTTTTTGAATCACTATTATAATAATTGTTTGTCTCATTTTCTATTATTCCAGCAAATATTTGCAAAACATCAATCTAAATTTATTTGGTTTTATAATGTTTGCTGCTTATCAGCTTAAAAATATTTAGAACACAAACTCATCTGCTGGAGACCGTAAATGGGACAATTGAATGAGATGTAAAAAATATTAACAAGTTGTCATTCTTAGGAATATTTACATGTTTAAGTAACACAGATAAAATAAGTTGTTTTCAATTATAAATTGTCCAGCGCTTAGTCCAACGCTTATCTAGCAATTCTATGCTTTGATTAAAATAGTTTTCCTCAAGGCCTTTAAAGTAGTGGTTTACAACTGTAATTGCATCTTCATGTGAGGTAAAACGTTGGCAGGTAGGAACTTTTTTTGGGAACAGGTAAAAGTCACTGGGAGCTAAAGCAGGATGGTCATGCAACTCGTACTCTATCCCTTGATTAAAATAGTCTTCCGGAATCTTCATGTGAGGTAAAACGCTTGTCAGCTAGGTTTTTGTGTAGATTTGGGAACAGGTAAAAGTCACTGGGAGGCAACTCGTACTTTGATTCGTTGATTTTAGCCATTTTTAAAACACTCTTGTGCGCTGGCTTGAGTCGTCGTCGGCTTATTCGCGTAAACCATTGACTTCAAAAAACGCCAAAAAAAAAATATCTAAAGGTGTTAAATCGCACGATCTAGGCGGCCAATTCTGGTCTCCAAAACGCGAAATAACACGACCGGGAAATGACTGATGCAGCAATTGAATTGTTTACTGGATGTATGACTCATTCAGTTCTTCAATTCTAGGCAAGAAAAAACTGGTTATCATTTCACGATATCGAACACCATTGACTGTTTGCGCTTGACCTGCCTCATTTTCATAAAAAAAGGTCCAATGATTCCTCCAGCCCAAAAACCACACCACACAGTGACACGTTGAGGATGCATTTGCTTCTTGTGAATCACACGAGGATTTCCCTCACCCCAAATGACACAATTCTGCCTACTGTCTCTCCAATACCCAATTAACGAACTCCCTTCGCTGTCCATGGTCAGCTGGCTTCAGTTCCTGAGTCAATTGAACTTTGTATGCATGAAGATGCAAATCTTTCGTCAAAATTCGCTGCATAGTGGATTTGGAGACACCAATTTGCTGAGCTCGGTGTCGAATTGAGGTGGATGGAGTTTGAGCGACATCATACGTACAGCTGCGACATTTTTGGTCGATCGACCTGGTCGAAGGCGTGTTGTTGTCTTTACATCACTGACAGACCCAGTGTCGGCGAATTTATTCATTCATCTCTTTACAGTTGACTCTTTTGGAGCATTATTGTGACCCCAAATTGATCGCAATTTGCGAACTGTAGCCGCAAAACTTTCACCATTTTAGTAAAACAATTTCACAGTGAGAATGCGTTGTTCATTCGTGTAGCGCTCCATTTTTACTAACCTCGTACCTTCTACTTGCAAACAATAACAATTGTTCAGATGTCAAACAATGACACTTCGAATGGCGCCAAATTTAAAAATTGCGTTCTAGTTGGGACACCCTTTATTTTGTTGGCACGAGTGTAATAAATCCAGTTTATGTCCAGTTTTCTCTGAGTGTAGTTTAAAAATTTAACGCATTTCTAAATCCTTGCAGTTTTTATCCATTAATCCTTGTCAGCTCAATAACCTTCAAAATTTTGAGTTTCTTTGGTTTTTGTGGGTTATTTATTTTGTAATATGATACTTTGACAGTGTAGAGTGTAAATGTTGAAGCACTAAAAGGATAAATTCAAATCTACATATACAGAATGTATTCATATGTTGAATTTACACACTTATAAACCTAAATTTAAACTCATAGCAATGCTAAATTTTTAATGTTATCTTGTGTGCATTTTTTTAAATTTTCTTTTCTCAATATGACTTTATACATAGTTTGTGGCATGTATTTTTATGCCGTTCTTGGAACTAATTAATCAACATACAAGCAATTGAACCATAACTATGAAGATTTTCTCCCTATAGTTTATTGCCTTCATTGAAATTAAGTAATTTTTCATAATCACTACGATTACGAGCAAAGAGTGTGTTAGACTAACAGTCTCAAGCATGAAATTATATGTGGGTTTTGAGTTTTAGTGAAAGAAAATTATGGTGTTGAAATTTAGGTTTTTAATAAAGTTATCATTACTCTACCAGCAGTGATGATTTTACAAAAAGAGTCTATACAAATTAATTGAAAATGTCGAAATATAGCAAGTTAGTTAATAAGTTTTTTATTGAAAATTAAATAAGAAATTGTGTGGAATTATTGGTTTCACGCGGAAAGGAAAACTAAGCGGAAAGAAATATCGATCGATATGTAAAATGTAATTATTAATTCCTGCGGTATTGTATTTGTAGAGATGATAACGCAAAAATGAATAAATTCAAATTATAAAAATTTCTTTCCGCAAACGCGGAACGTAATGAATAATTCGACTTATTATTTTATAATTTAAGGGCCGTAATATATAAATTTAAAACTTAATGAAATTAGAAAGAGATTTCTAGGAAATTTCAAAAAATTTACAATTTTTTGCCAGCTTGTTTTTTAAAAGCTAAGAAAATATTTAAATTATTTATTGACTAATATTTAGCTGTAATTACAATAAAACTGAATTTAACATCTTCCATTCCCTCAGCCTCAGTTCCTTTTTAAGTTTTTTTTTGTTATTTGCTGATCTCCAGTTATCTGTGTTGGAGCCCTAAGAATTTGTTTTTTGCCCTTAATTGCTTTCAAGTTGTGTAAATGTTTTATAATTTGTTCAGTGTTAAAACAAATCGTAAACTCAAACAAACCTGAACAACTTTTTTTCTCTAAAAAAATTTTTTGTTTTAACATTTCTACATTTCTAATTTTCTTTTCGTAAATAATTGTCATTCATCCGTTAACATGGCTAAATATATTTTTCAACTACCGCTTTTTTGTTTCTTTTAACAATTCCCGGCTTTTCATCTGTTAAAACATTGCAATGGTTGATTTGAAAAACACAAATATAAGACAAGAAGCCGCATGGGCAACGTTGTATTCACACACATTTATTCTCTTTGTTTGATTTACTAACAACAGAAAGAAAAAAAACATCTAGTAGTTATAAAAAAATCCATTAAAATAAAGCAAAGATTGACTTAACGTTGCATTTTGTGTTTGCTTGGTTGGTTGGCTGGTAGTTTTTTAACCCTTCTTATATGTACGAGTATGTAGTTTTTTTTTGTTAATCAGTTTCTTGTTAGCGGTGTGCTAACAATTGACTAGACGTTTAAATCACATACTCGTTTATACTTGTGAAGCTACGTGCAATCCATCCAATGCGTCTAAATTATATTGTCCGTTGATTTTTCTTACGTTTAAATCATTTCTTAATTAAATGCCAGTTAAAAAATTAAATTTAATTTGAAATGAAATTTGTTAAAATTGTTTGTTTTTATAGGATTCCAAATATTGAGCAAATGTGTAATATCTGTTAGTATCCAATAAAATCTGATTCCTTGCCCGATATGTTTAGATGTGCAGGATCCTTGATTTAATATAGACGTTGTGTTTTAGGTTTGATTGTTTACTGAAATCTCTAATGGAAAATATATGATGAAATTAACAAAATTAGTCCCAATACCATTTCTATTAAATACCCCATCTTTCTCTGAATCTGTCATAATATATACAGTAAGGGACAAAAGTGTTCACGGAATTAAATTCATTGACAACTAATTACAAAAACTTTTAAACTAAATTAAATACATTATTTGTTTTTAATACAAAATATAAAAACGAAATTCAAGTAAATCAAAAAACGTTGTGATTTAAAATATACTTGTATAAAAATCCAAGTGTGAACAATTATGTCCACTGAGGAAAAATTCTCTTTTTTACGACCACTAATACTTTCTATATCCTCCGTGTGCCTTTTGTACTACTTTGATCCTTTTTGGCATACTTTTCACAAGGTTATTAAAAATTTCTGGATCGATGCTTTCCCAGGCTTCAACACAACGATCCCAAAGATCATTTACCGTTTTAGGGGGTTCTTTATTTTAAAGATGAACCAAAAATGCTCGATCGAGTTCAAATCTGAGGACTGTGTTGGCCAATCTAAAAGCTTAATATCGTTTTCTTTAAACCACCCATTTGTTACTTTTGCCGTGTGTTTTCGGTCGTTATCTTGCATGAATGATCATTTTGTCCCGGTTCAATCCCAAATATATCAAGACTTGGTAGTTAGGAGTCTTCCAAAATGATAACGTAGTCCATTGCGCACATCTTAGCTCTCCAAGCTGATTTCCACGAAAACATCCCCAAGCCATCAATGATCCACCTTCAAATTTTATTGTTTTCAAACAGTTTATGTTGAATAGTCGAACCATAATTCTGATGAGAATTTATTGGAATCATTTACAAAATCGGTTGCAGCGATTTCCTTCCCTACTAAATGAAAATAAGTTTTTCTATAGTCTGTTTTCTCTCATTACGCCATAATACTTTCAAAGCTTTGATGATTGAAAGCAAATGTGCATATGCAGAATATGTTTTGTAAGTTTTTAACATTTTTAATATCGAAATAGTCACAATGGTCTAAATGAATCACAAACAATTATTTAATTATGTAGGAAAATGATTCCAGTATCCGGCCAACATAACTTTAACTTAAATATTAATGGCACTCGTATATTAAAAATATCTGTCTATGATTCATTTCATAGAAGTATAATTTTATTACTTTAAAATTTTCGTTCATATTCTTTAGGCAAGCATTTCCTGTTTTAAACTAAACAAATATTTAATATCCTTAAAATTCAAACTTATTGTAAAACATTATCTATGTATTAGTAAGTATAGAAATAATTCCTTTAAAGACAATCAACTGTCAAACAAACAAAGAACACTTTTCACTTTTTTTATTAGCATTCTTTTAAAAACAAATCTTTGACAGTTTGCCTTTACAAAATACATATCCCCTCCAAACAGGACCTTAATTTTCTTATATCATTGCTAATACAATTATGTATGACCATTAGTTAGATCCGTCTTATTATACTGCAACTTCTTTCAAATTTCTTTCAAATCTAATTTAGCTTCCGGTTAAATTGTTCAACAATTGCATTTGCAGCATGACTTTGGTTTGTTGTTTCCTAAGAAATTGTATTTATACAGATTCATTGTTTTATAGTGTGTTTAGATGCAATTTATGGGGTTTTCAAAACCAATAAAATATCAATTGACTTGCAATTAATCATATTCAGACAGTATGCCATGGCAGATTGCTAACAATGAGCAGCTAAATGTGCCATTAGAAAATAAAAATTGTTGGTAAGATGAAGGTGATGATGTAGCAGTAGCTGCAGCAATAGCATTGGCATTGTATAGTGAAGCAAATTTGCCATTTGTAATGCTTCTTTCTTTATAATGGGAGTATTTCTTTAGATGTTTTTAGCAGTATTCAGATACATACATTCAACGTATGGTATCATACCGGAAAATGTAAGAAAATACTATTTATTGTTTGGTATTGTTTGATTTGAAACTTATTGTTTATTATATTCACAGTTTTTTTTTCTCTCACATTTGTGTGTTTTTGTATTGCATTTTTCTTGCTGCAACTGCAACACATTGTTTGTGATAATAGTCATTTTACCTTTGCTTGGTTTCTTTACTAAATACTATGTAGTTAGTAAATATTGTAGTTTTACTTCTCACTTTTTTATACTGGCCCCTTGGTAGTTTTAGTTGTGTTTTTTTTAACACAAAAATCTAATAAATAATGTAATAAATGAGCGTTAAATGTATAATACAATATGTCCGTTTTGTCTTTTGTTGATTGTTCTTATATTGTTTTTGTTTAGAGGGAAATGGAAAGAAAAACCAAAAGAAGAAGTCAACGGAAACGCATTCTATTTACGACATTGTAGTATGTCTATTAGAAGTTTTACTAACACCCAGTCAGATTTTAAACAACTAACTTACCAAACTTAGTTCAAGTAGAATTAGTTTTCGATGTTAATGCTTATTTGTTCATTATTAACATAACTCTTGCTATTTCACTGTCTTAACATTTGACTTCAGCCTATCCAGGAATAATTTCCCTCTTTTGTTCCTTCTGTCATACTTCTTCTTTTTCCTTTCCATATAACCCACCTTTTTTATCTATTTATAAATTTCAGCTTGGGAGGTAGGGTCTGTCTAAACTTTTGTTTTCTTATGCAAAGAATTTTGTAAAACTTTCTACTGCATATTTAAATAAATTTTTGTTGTGATTTTTAGTAAGTGTTAATAATGAACTTCTAAAACAACCAGGTGCTGGCTGGGTAATTGGTAAACTTATGCATACAATATTATGTAAACTAACAACAACAAAAACTAAATATGTATATTTTCATTAATATTAAATTTTAAACAGAAAATCCACAAACTCTATGAATTTCGGAGGAGATTTTAAGTAAAATTTTACATATGTTCTTGCTGTTAATTGAAAAGCTTTTTCCTTAAGTAAGGTGAAAGGTTTTGTAAGGAAACACAAGTTGACTAAAAATATGTATATTATTCCTATGATTAAAGCTAAACTAAAACCTTATTAAAACTTTTGATAGAGCCTCAACTAAATCTATAGAAAGACCTACGATTGAAACCAAACCTAAATTATTGAGAGTCATACGACTTCAGCCAAACTAAGGTCAACGATTGAAGTTAATTAAGATTATTTAATGATCTACGATTGATCCTAACGTGAGTTTATATAAAGACCATAGATTAAAGTTAAACAAAGATTTACGACTGAAGCTAATCTAAGACCCTTGAATTCAGCTTAAACCAAGTTTATGTAAAGATTTACATTTGAAGCTAAACTAAGATTTCATTAAGACCTACTATTAAATCTAAACAAAGATCATAAAAAAACATTGATTGAAGCTAAACTAGGAACGAATAACCTCCGTTTGAAGCTGCAGTAAGACTATATAAAGCTACACAAAGTTTTTGTAAAGATTGATCTTTATAAGGATTGAAGCTAAAATAAGACCATTGAGAGATCAACGATTCAGCTTAAACCAAGATTATTGAAAAATTTACGATTGAACAGGCTGGTAAAATAAAAAAAAAACTGGTTAGACCACTTCAGTTCCGGAATAGTTCGGTCAGTAGATATCACAAAAGCTAGTTGAAATTACTACAGCCAAACAACCTTGATTGCAGATTGGTAAATTAGAGGATATTTAAAAATGGGTTAGACCTTTTGAATAATTACAACTTAAGTTCAGGAATTGGCAAATTGTAGACTACAGTTGGGTCTTTCTCCAAACTAAAAGGTGCTCACGAATTATATTTTTTATTATTTTATTTTTTTTTGGATTGAATCTTAAGAATAAAATTAAAATATAAAATGTAAGAATATAAAAATACAAAAATTATAACTTTAAACTTATATTTAATTAAAAGTAAGCAACATAAACATTAATATGTAAATGCTTACGTTGCTGTCTGGCAAAGTTTGAAAACGTAATTGGAAGCTAATACTCCTCTACACTTAGCCAGCCAATAATGGTTGTTTAGGGATCGATATGTAACTCACGTGCATTTTTTTTTTTTTATTGAACACTCTGATAAAGAAAAGCTGCAACGAGACTATTCTTAGCGAGCGGGGTGTTGAGTGTCAAACAACTTTTTTAAGATGTCATTGAGGATTCTGATTATACCCAATGTTTTAAAAAACGGTACTTAATCCTGCAAAAGGTGCGACTCAGGAACGATCTATATTACTTGTGTCACCTTAAGGTTCTTCTCTTTCACCTGCTGAAACCATGGACTCCGTAAAATCCACATTACTACCATTGAAATTAACCGTCAAGTCTGATAAAGCAGAGGCTTTGTAGAGGGTGATTCAATAAAATCTTTTTTTTTTTAATTTTAAATAAATTGCCCGAAAGATCAATTTTTGTATGACCGCGATTACACTATAGTTGTTCAATTCGAAGGGTCCAATTTTCGAGCACTATTTTCAGTAATGCTACCGGTATCTCTAGAATTAGTGGAGTTGTGTAGACTTCTAAGTCTTGAAGTCGATTTAGATTAGATCTATTCGGTCAATAATAACGTACACTGAAACTAGAAGTTCCGAATGGTTTTAACAATAGTGGGTTCGATAGGTCGGTGATGCAAACCTCTCAATACACAAAACACACTACTAATGATCTATTCATAATAAATTTATAAAGAATTCTTAATAAAAATATGAGGAAAGTATGATAACAGTCATTTATCCAGGATATTCGGTAGGTTCGGTAGGTCGCTGATGCAAACCTTATGTTGCTCTCAATAGACAAAACACACTACTAATGCTAATCCATAACGAATATTTAAAGAATTCTAAATAAAAATAAAAGGAAAGTGTGATAACAGTCATTCATCCAGGTTATCATGCTTTCCAGAATGCCCAACAATATAATAAAAGCGATATTGAATTATCTCGTCGCCAGCTGTTCATGAAATTTGGAGTGAAACGCTAAACAAGAGTTCTCCTACACTGTCAAAGGTTGCAAATGAACTCATATACAACATTATGACGAAGGACCAGAACGTTAATATTATCTTAGCAAAATACACAACTTTTACACTTGTGTAAACTGCAATTAACACCAGCTAAGTGATCGTTAAAATTCTTGAGAAGCTAGATGAAGCTAAATATTAAATTTGGCTTATTTGGACTGTAAACATTTTGACTTCCTTTAAGATTCTCTCAGATCAAGTCACTTTAATTTTTCACAAATTTCGAAATAGAAAGAAGAGGAGTAAGGCCTAAATAATTGTATAGCTTTGGCTGTTACAACAGCAACAATACTTTGAATATTACTTTGAGGAACCTAACTTATTTTTGACAGTATGAATTCAGGTAAGTATCACTGGTTCTAAGACAGGAGTGCCCAAAAATTGCTTATGTAAGAGCAAACACCAATACATTTAAATAAAAACTAATTTTTATTCAGTATTTATTGTTGTAAAAGCCAATACATACAAAGAAACAACACACTTTTTTGACGATCGCAGTCACCAATGTTTACCAGTAGAGCATACGAAAGTGTTGTTGCTTTGCGCTTGCGTGTATAGACTGAAGTACGACAAAAAAACAAATAAGGCAAAGATGTTTGTGTATTTCGTATTGCTAGTGCTGAGTGCTGTAATGAGTATACAAAACACATAGCCTATAGCTAAGAGTTTTTACAAATACCAAAGGGCACCAAGAGTATAGGGCTTGAGCACTCCTGTTCTAAGACCTCCCAATATGTTTTGGAAATTACCTGACCAGCCTTGCACCAGATTTTCTCATCTATTGTGGTATAAGTATATCAAGAACTTTATTAATTCCAGGCTTGAATTATGATTGTTTGCTTGCTTGAATACCAATAGCAAAGCTAACATTTATTAACACAACAACAACTACAAAAAAACAGCATAATATTCACTACAAACAACCCAGCAAGCCATATGAGTCCGAAAAGAGTCTCTTCTGACACCTTTTTCGGAGCGTTAACGCTCTTTATGAGCCCAAAAAACAATCATAATTGCTCTGAAAACCTTCAGAAAAGAGGGTCATTACATTCGAAAATGGTCCGTCAGAAAGACCTCTTAGATAATGTCAGAAAAGAGTCTTTTATGAGGGTTTTTTTGGGCTCTTAAAGAGCTCTTAGATAATGCCAGAAAAAAGTCTTTTATGAGGTTTTCCTTGGGCGCTGTGTAATCTTGTTTTTATCATTCTTATGTGGTACAGCTACGTTTTTTTTTTTTGTTCAAAGCACAAATAGCAGGAGACCAACGCTTTGGTACACACATAATTAAGTGGAATTTCTGAGTCATACTGCGTGCCGACTCAGGACAGTAACAAGCAAATTTTTCTTTCGCTCCGAAAATGCTCTTTAGTTGGACTCTTTTCTGACTCCTTTTTTTTGGAGCGCTCCGAAAATGCTCTTTTGTTGGACTCTTTTCTGACTCCTTTTTCGGAGCGCTCCTAAAATGGTATGCTGGGAACAGACAAAAAGCTTGTTTTATAGTTGTAGAATGTCGGTAAATATCGTTTTTTGTTTTGATTTGTTGTTCCGTAGTCGTGTTGATAATAAACAATATATAATTAATACAAACAATATAAAATATATAATTGCAGTAGTTCTATAGATCACTATGTTTTTGTTGTTAAAAACAGAAATTTTCTTTATTTTTTTAAGTTTTTTTTTTGTTGCTTTTAACTTTGTTGCAAACATATCTTGCATGGAAATTGGTGATAGTATAGACTACATACAGTGGTTCACTTTCCATACAAAAAAACGTTATGTCAGTCACCTCCTAGGATTAAAGATAATGTAAAAACAATTCCACAAATAATTTTTTTATTTTTTTGCCACGCCTTCAAATACCGCCCTTTTAGTGTTTGTTCATTGTGTCGCTATTTTTAATCCGATCATAACATTTTGTATACCGGTGTTCATGTCTCTGTAAGGGCTAAATTTCTGTCCTTAATCATTTTTTACTACCACGTCAAATTCTAGTCATGACTTGTAAAAATTCGTACAAAATTATTTAGTATTGTTGTGGGTGCGAACAGAATTTTTTAAAGTCATGACTAGAATTACAGAGATCGACTAATTAATATTTTAATATTATTTAATATTTTTTAAATCTGGGGGGTTACTCTCTATTGCGATGCGAAAGCAAAATCGATGCGATAAGCGTACAAATTGATACTATTACGCATCGAATTTGCTTTCGCATCGCAATAGAGAGTAACCCCCCTGTAAAAGCCAAATTATTGGTAGAGCTCTGTGCAATAATTAGCAATAATTTGGTATGGTATTCTTTGAGTTATTACTTTAAAATTAACTCAAGCCAAAATAATAAAAAATTTTCTCTAATAGATTTCAAAAATATCAATTAACTAACATAAACAACGCCACGATACGGGTCTTCTAATTTAGCCTCTATTTTCACTCCTCACTCCCAGAATCGATCTAACTTTTGCTAACCTGAATTTGTTCCACAGTGTTACTGTATAAACATTGTAACCTCAATACATACTTCGATAGTTAATGTTAATGTTGAGCTTTCAGTTAACAATTTAAAATAAAAAAAAATTTATTTTCGAAAACGAAGACATAATATTGCAGTTCACTTTGTCTAAGTTTGATAAATTTTCTAACAATATTTCGAAATTCTAAATTTGTTTCTATTAATCTTAATTTCGTCGCTATTAAGCTTGTGGCTGAAATACTATTTTTATGTTTACCCACCCCACTGTGCAGCATTGCAACTAATAAACCAACCCATGTTGAGAGTTTTTCCTGTTCAACCATTTAGTCAGGTGTTTGTTGCTTTTTAATTTCTATTTGTCATGTTTGATATTGCAGTTTTACATTCAACATTTCTTTAGTAGGCATGTTTTTTGTTTAGTTTTTGTTATTATGTTGGATTTTTTGTTGTTGTTGTATGTTGCAAGTACGAAATATTTAAAATTTTTTCTCTCGTTTTCCGTTGTTTTATTAACATTTTAATATTAACTAATTGCTCAAGTGTTGTTTATGACTGTGTTTATGGTCGGTCACCCAAACAGTACGGCAAAGAAAAGCCTTTATAATTAGAATTTTGTACTGTCCAGCCAAACAGTAGAAAGAACACAAAACACAACATTCATGTCAGCTAACAAAGTTTATGAGTGGCCATAACTAACATTCTGTCAGTGTCTCCAGAATGTTTGTACAATGTTGTAATGAATAAACAAGTGAGTGAATGCCTGATGATGATATTTGATTGAGGACAGACATCATAATTTAAAATATTATGACAGAAAGTACTTGTTTTCTTGTAGTTGTTTCTTTCGTTGTTTTCCATTTTCGCTTTTAAAAAATTTTGGGGTGTATTTTTGAGTTTTGTTTGTTTTTTTTCCAATTTACATTGGTAATTTATGGTTTAAGCTATGTTTTTAATGTTTAACAAAAATACAATTTATTGCAGTGGGATTTTGTTGGGATTATTTTGTTGTAAAACATTAAAAGTTCAATAATTAGTTGAGCATTTTGTTTGTTAAATTTCTTTTAATATTTACATGTTTCTCGAGCAACAAATAAGTTTTGGTGATTTTTTTATTGTCAAAATAATTCTAAAAATGTCCTGTAATTTCCTTTTCCTCTAAAAATTTACTTTATTAATTTCTGACTCTTGTTTAAAATAATTGTTCGTTTCTAATTTCAATTAAACTGTAATGTAAAGAAAAAAGTCGGACGGAACTTTTAACTTATTGTATTTTTCCTAAAATTAGAATTAAATGTAAACTCATCTTAAAATATTAAAGGAAACCAAAATATTTTTTGTTTCTCTTAACAATTTTTATAATTGTTATACCCTACACAACCATAGTGGGGAGGGACGGTATAACGGATTTGTGCTGATAGTTGTAACGCCCAAAAATATTTGCCTAACACTCACCTTAAAGTATACCGATCAACTAAGAATCACTTTCTAAGTCGATTAAACAATGTCCGTAAGTCTGTCCATTTAAATTTATGAGCAGAGTACATGATTCCATTTTGATGAATGTTAGTTGGACAAATTTGACATGGAACGATTGGAATTTAATTTAATTATTTCACCTAGCATCAATACAAATATTATCCCCCGAAATTGGGCTGTTTGATGTTTGTTTTATACTCTTATCCAAACAAATTTCTCCACAAATAAGATGTACAAGATGATGAAGCTTAATTACACCTACAAATTTAGTGCAGATCGGCGAACAATTGAATAACATATAAGGCCGACTTTCGAAAATCACTTTAACGAGCATAACTGTCTTAAAAATATTTGTATAAAAAAAAAAAAAAAAAAAAAATCAACACAAATAAATTGAATATATACTGAGATTATGATACCTAATTTTATAGCGATCTGTTTATAACTAGTCATAACTACCATAAAATGCTTAATTCCGAAAACCACATTAACTTGCCTAAATCCGTTAAAGGTATTTATCGAGCTAAAACTTTACACAAACAATATTTATAAGAAGTCATGCCATTCAATTTTTGAATGCTGGGTTCATAATAGTTCCTATACTGAGCGCATTTCTGAAAACCTGTTTGTACACAGATGCTGTCTGTAGGGTATTATATGGTCGGGCTTTACCGCCTACTTGTTATTATTATTTACTTATTATGTATTGCCTTTGAATGTAAGTATTGATATTACCTCCTTTTCACCTGCTCTTTTCCTTTCAAAACTCACAAAGTCTATAACAACTCTAATTCTCTGTCTGCGATAAAAATCTCTTACAATCAATTGATCCCTAAAGAAAATATGGTAATTTTTCTATCAATCAAATTTCCATAAATTTGACAGGTACAGATTGATAAACTAATAATTACCCCCCATTATAATTGAGTAAACAAATGTAAACAAAATACAAACAATAACACTTAAAGTTTTTCAATATATACATACATACATATACACATACATAGATTCTAGGGAAAATCACCTGCCAGGTTTAAGGAAAAAATTTCAATTATAGAACTAGACAAATAATAAAAACAATAAACCTTATTAGATTCATTGATTAAATTAACATGACCATAGAAGAGCAGAAGAGTTACTTACTGGCAGCTTTAGAAAACAGTTGAGATTAAATCGAACTTAAGAAATAATGAAAATATAAAGAGTTTAAAAAAAAAAAAGGCGCCAATACAAATTATGTTCCAATGAATTGAGGCTCACAGGAGCGTTATAAAAGTAAATTAAAATTTTGTTTAGTATAAAAAACCCTCTAATAAACTCTACACTTTCTTTGGAAAGTCTTTAAGATTTAATTAAAACTAACAAATAAATATGTATATGAATGCATATACTCGTACATATAGCCGACTAATGACTGTAAATGTCAAAAATTTTATAATTTTTGTGTGTGTTTTTTTATGTTGAATAAAGGTTGTTGATTTCTTTTTCATATAATTGATGATGGTTTGTTTTTTCAGAAATGTCTAGTGCAGCTTCTATATAATTTTTTGAAGAACAAACCACACAAGCCTGCATGAAATTATCATGATCTTTACCATCATCAATTTAAGATAACGCATCAGTGTTTACGTGTTTGTCTACATTTGCTGCATGCAACGCATTCGCTATACAAAACGTTTGCAACCACTAGACAAGCCTAACAACAAACAACCAACCTTCCAGCCAGTTTAAACCAACCATTCTTTACTTGTGTCATAAATTATAATTTTATTTTTTTGGTATTTGTAGTTGTATGTATTTTTCACTTCACCTTCTACTTTTCTATTTACTTAACTGCCACATGCGTGCATGTTTGTACAACTTGTATATATACGTGTGTGTAACATGGTCAGGACAGTTACAGCATATTGTCTAGAACATGCCTTTAAGCGACAGGCATCTACAAGTTGCACTTGACTACCGATTACAATCAATCTTATGAAATTTAATGAAAAACAGGAAAAAAGCTGAAAAACAAAAAAGAAAAAACGAGAAGTAACAAATTCTTAATATGAAAAACATATTAACCATAAAATCTTTTAGGCTTGTAAATTATAGAATCTTGTTAGAATTTGCTTACAATTAAGTTTTTGTCAGACAGCAGGCAGTAAAAGATAAAGAGAGAGAGAGTAAGACTTGACTTGCAACAAGACATAAGTCAAAGAGCTTTGCAAGTTAAAAATGTTGCATATAAATGATATTTAGTTAAATGAATACATTTGCTTTTAATTTGCAAACACACGCTACTGCTGACAGCCAACGAAATGAGATAAAGTTGGAGGATATAAATTAACAGTTTTTACATTCTTGACATCATGTCGTTATTACATATGTAAATACATAAGGTGTAAATAATAAAAAAATGGTTTTAAATATTAAGAAAAAAAAAAAAAAAAAAAATTTCAGACATAAAACTATTAAACAACTGAATTATTTACATTCTTGACATCGAGTAAATAATGTAAAATTTAAATTAAATTCATTGAAATTGTCTGCTCATCACCTGCCCTTTTTTATGTCACACAAAATCTATAGTATTCTTTATGTCACCATTGAAAATCTCTGACAAGCAACTGATCATTGAAGAAACTATTGGTATATATAAAAATAATAAACAATTTAATTATTTACCTTCTTGACAGGGTGTAAATAATGAAACATTTATATATGACTAGCTAAAACCCGGTTTGCTTTGCTACCCATATCGTAGTGAAATAAAAAGTTTAGAGTTAAATAAATATAATTATTAAGTTATTAAAATCTACAGTTTTCCTTTTAAATTAATTCTTATTATAGTATCTTATTATGATTTACAATATACAAACAAATAAACACACATTCCATTTTATATATACAGCCATGTCTTAGAATTTAATTCCGTTTTTTTAATCTATAGAAAAAGCAAAACGAAAAACTTTTTCGGATTGAAACCACTTTTAATTTGCTATGTTGCATTGTAATTTTAAACATTTCTAGGTTTCATTTCGAAAAAATTGTTCATTTTACGTTTTTGATAAAAGCAAAATACGGAATTAATTTCACTTCCGAACGGAATTAAATTCTGTGACATGGCTGATAGATAAGAGTTTCAAATGTATACAAATTTTAACATTTACTTAATATTGTTGCTAGTCAGCGCATTGGTGTCCTAAATATTAATATTGATAGCTTATATATAATTTGTCATCATATCTATGGGAGGTACCACGCCCACTATTGATAGTCCGCCCATTCTTGTCCTAAATATTAATATTAATGGTAGAATAACCATACCATATAACTTATTGTATACCATATATTTGATATTTTTTAAATTATCATCATATGGGAGGTGCCACGCCCCCTGTCGCTACTGCTCCCATTTTTTCGAAAATATTCAAACAAACAATGGAATTGCTCATGCAAAATTTGAGTAATATATCTAGTATTTGATTTTTAAAATTAACTTTGTATGAGAGGTACCACGCCCTCTTAATATTTCGGAAAAAAGTAGCCTATAGCTCCTTCCAGACATACAGAAATATACTATGAAAATTTCAAGCAAATCGGTTCAGCCGTTTAGCCGTCTATAGATCCCAAACTAATAATAATTAACATACATACATACACACAATCACTTTTATATATATAGATAGATTCAGTGCTGATATTCAGCCGGTTCGGACCGGTTCCCTCGAACCGGTTGTTAAAATTTTAAAAATTTTCCGTACCGGTTGTTGCATATTCACCCTTCTCGTGAATAAAAATTCCATATGAAATTTGTTGGGGTGATTATGTTTTTTGTTTCAACGGTTTTATAAAATGTGTATTTATCAAGGTGATTAGTCTCGGTAACAAACACAATATTTGTTCAGTTGTGCATTGTCCAAACGTTCAAAAAAATGCTTTTATTTTGGTCATACAGTGGATTCGTGGATGATGATGTTTTCGATAGCGTTTTCTTTAATCTTTTGAGAAAAAACTAAAACATTTTTTTTTACTTTTATTTTGCAAAATCAAAACTATTTTTTGTTAAAAACGTAACTTTTTTTTGATTTAACGAAAGTTTATATCATTTCCTTCAAGAGGCTTGTGGTCTGTTACTGGGATGCGACTTTGAAATTTTCGCTATTTTTTATCAAAATTTGGCAAAAATATATTTTTTTAAGCGAACCGGTTGTTAATTGTTTCGAATATCACCACTGGATAGATTCCTTTGAATGTGAATATAAAGTTACAAATCTTAATAAAATACATAATTTACATTGTGTATATAAATTGTAAATAATGTAACAAATTTCTTAAATAGTAGTGACATCGGGTAAACTATCAAAATAAGAAACATTTGCATTTTTTTCATTGCTGACATCAACATACAAAAAATAGCACAAATTCAGATAATTCAGTCATTTACGGAATCTACCCTATTTTAGTAAACCATGAAAACTTGTGTAATATCTCCAAAAGTGCTCTCTGGCAACAAATAGTTGCCGCGGCACAAGAACTGCTCTTCTTCTGAGGCAAAAGAACAAAGTCAAGTGTATCCCAGAGACAGCGTCCTGCACGATCGACAAAAATAGTAATCGCACGGGCTTCAATTTCAACACCACTTCTTTCTAAATAGTTTTTAACAGATATTACAGCATATAGCTGAGCGTTGTCATGATTTAATGCTTGCTTCAAATGAATCAGTTGCATTCGGTATAGGTTTCCTGTGCTGGTCTGGCCAGATTATAGCAGTTCATAAAAGAACCCTCTTGGTCCCACCAAACACACAGAATTATCTCAGCGGCATGGCATGAAAAGACGGATGTACATGGTTAGATCGTCTTTGGCATAGACTTTTTGGTTCTACAACCAATATTTCGATGCGTTAATATACTCCCCATCTTTTTGGGGGCGGGTAAAAAAAGTTTTTGGAAAATGGTACAAAAATGTAAACATTATAACATTATATTATTAATTTTAATGCTAAAAACAATTGCTAACTAAAAATAATAATTTGAGATTGTTTATATATTTTTCATCATGTCAGTTTCTTAAAAGTTAAAAAAAAAACATTTCTTTGTCTATAGAGCTCTTTACATTTCTATATTGCCTGTTTCTTGATAGAAAAAAAATTCTTTACATCAATACATTTTGCGTAATTTAAATTTTTGTTTAAGACATTTTTGTTGTTAGCTATTTCTGCATTGTATGATAAATATGACCAGGCTCAGCATGTTATAAACAATTTTGTAGTTTTGTGTTAAATATATGATTCTGTCTCGTAATCTAAGATACATCATATTTTTGTTGTTGCTGCTGCTATTGCTGCATTTTTGTATTGCCTGTTAAAGTCTATGGCAAATGGTTAAAAACAAAAACTGTGTAAAAAAACTTTCAGAAAAAAAAGAAAAACTTTACACATGTGTAATCTAAATCACTACTACGTTGTTATTTGAATAATGTTTACGAGACGCATTTGTTAAATGAATTGTGTATAAGTAACAGCCTTTATAATTCCATGTATGTATGTATGTACTCGTATGTATGCACTAAAAATATAGTTAGTGCGTGCAAATATTCACATCACAGCACGGTTGCAATTTTCAAAAAACTACAGAAAAAATTAAAAAAAACACTACATGTTTCTATTTACGTTTTAACGTTTTACATGGCGGTTTAAATGGAGTTTTGTTTTTACGGATTTTGGTTCGTTTTAATTTAGCACTACTGACTTATCAAGTTTTAGTTTGTTGAATGTTAAGCTGTTTGCTGCTGGCTGGATGGCTCTGACTAGATGGTAGGTTGGCTGGCTGTTGTTGTTTAGGTGACTTGGTATGTCTGCATGTTTATCATTTGTAGCATGTCCTTAAAAGTGACAAATATACAACATGCCTGTGACGCATGATTAAAAATTATGAATATTATGTAATTTTTTGTTATTGCGTAAAATATGAGGAGAGCTGCAGAAAACTGCACACACAATTTTAATCGAAATTGCTGAAGAGCGACTAAGGCATAAATAAATGAATGAATGAAGACTAGCAGGTAGTTTTTGATGGTTAATGATAGAATTTTGTAGGCACTATAGTGTGATATAATGATATGATAATAAGTTATAAAAAACGGCAATATGTAAATAATGTAAAAAACTTAAATAATTCATGTAAGCAATAAAATATCTTAGAAAACTCAATAATTTACATTATTTACCGCATGTAAAAAGTGCAAAATGATAAAAACAACAAAATATTTACTTGTTTACATTTTTAACATTACATAGACTAAGTGTAAATAAAGTAAGAAATTAAAAGTCATTCACTTGATTTTAAATTAAAGCTTGTATATATATTTAGAAAATTTACTGACCTACATTGTTTACATTATGTAAAATTTGGGTAAATAATGTAAAAATTTAAAATAAATCTTTCGAAATAAGTTAGGCATGATAATATTAAATTGTTTACATTATTTACATCATGTCGATAATGTGTAAAAATTGTAAAAATTGTCAATTATTCATATTTAAGATAAACTCTATTTTAAAATTATACAATAATTTACCTCGTGTAAACAATTAGTAAATATTATTAATAAATGTTAAATCAATGTGCAAATATTGTAAAAATTATAAATTATGCATTTTTAAGGTAGGTTAGGTTAGAAGGCCGGTGTGAGGTTGTCCCCACACCATTACCCAGATACCAATACGGTCCATTGTGAATTTTTAAGGTAAATTACATATATTTGAAAATTACACAATAATTTACCCCGTGTATACAATTAGTAAATAATGTTAATACATGTTAATCTAAACTAAATCATTTTAAAAATATATTCATTTGAATTATTACCTTTTTGGACATCATGTCAACAATGTGTAAATAGTGTGAAAATTAAAATTCAATAAATTATAATTTTTACGTAAATTCAAGAATTGGTAAATGATGTCAAAATTTCATAAACCTACAAATTAACGAAATAAATTAATAGAATTGTAAAATAAATTTTAAATTATTGCAAATAATTAATGTAAATATCATCAAATCAGATTATTTAACTCATGTAAAGAATTGATAAATAATGTTAAAAACCAATAAAAACGAAAAATCATACAAAACAATAAAGCTGACGTTTTAAATATTTTTACAAATACAAAAATTATGTACAAAATAATCATATGTAAATTTATTTAAATAATAAAATAAATTAATTGTCTCCAATATGTAACTAATGAAAAATTTATTAATTTTGCATTCAAAATATTGTTACTAAATAATATAACTCATGTAGATTCATTAATAAAGTCAGCCAGCCAGCCTGTGATACTCTGAAAGAATCATGATCCGATGCATTAATTAGAACCTTTGCAAGTACCAAACCAAACCGATTAACGAATGTAAGAATCTGTCTTCAAAATTATAAATTTATTCCTTAAGTTATGCAAAAATTAACTGTCCATTGCCACAGTCATTGTGGTTCCACCGATATCTCCTTGTTCGCAACATGACAACTTCTGCAATAGTAATTAAAGAAATATTCAATCTTCACGCATGCGCTTCTGTTAGTTTGAGCCACTTCGTAAGAAAATTATTCCCAGCTATATTGTTATGATCCAGGATTCAGAATTTTCACTCTATAGTTCCGTGAGGTCGTCATTATGACACCTTCTGCAAAAGTCATTAAAGGAATATTAAATCTCATGCGACTCCAGTTCGTAACAAAATTATTCAATTATTCCCAGCTACATCGGTATGTGCCAGGACCCAGAAATCTCACTCGATAGTTCCATAAGGTCGTTGAGAAGTCTACTGACGAATATCACAGTCTTGCCCTTCCTCATTATGACAACTTCGGCAAAAGTCATTAAAGGAATATTAAATCTCTGCACATGCACTCCTGTCCTAGTTTTCTCATTAGAACAGTGAGTTATGTCAGTCGTATAGCCCTCAAGTAAGCTTTGTTAGTCTCCTCTCTACACGTGACTATTGCATGAAAGCGCAAAAACAATTAAACTGTCGATTTTCTCGTCTAGCAGGCGAGAACCAGTTAAAGCCAGTTGGTCCCGAATATTATTTCCAGGAACATAAGTATAACCAAATACCCAGAACCTTCTTATATGGAACATAAGAAGGTTGCGTTATATCAGTATAAACAAGAGAGATTTTTAAATACATTTTTACTATTGACACTGTTGAATATCCTTTAGGACGTTGCAATCATTCTGCAACCTGAATCGCGCTCCCTTTCGAAAACACAAATAAAAACCTTTATCCTCCCAAAATCCCTTCTCGATAGTTTTGTCGGAAATTGACTGCTCAATCTCGTAGTTTTTTTGATTCCTCGTTTTCAACATAATAACCTATTTTAATGTCTACCACAATCCGTAACCACTTCCCTGAAGGTCTCATCACTGCCACCTACCAGTGACAATCTAATGGGAATGCTGTGGTCTCTAGCTGCCAGTGAATCAGATTAAAAAACGAAAGATGAAGTATTTAGTCAATCTATGTAGAAGTCCGCAGAAGCTCTGCAATAGTCCCACAGTGCCAAGTCCCACAGTTTCCAAATGTCATCCACTAAACCATTGTATCTTATGTTTGTATTAGCTTGAGCACTAACAGACATTTTCCGTTCCTTTATGTGCCCATATTCATATTGTCCTTCTACTTGCATATCGTCACCTAAAATGCCCGAAGACGTAACCCTCAGTATCGCGATATGTACATATCGTCACCTGAAGTTTGTCGTCTATCTTAAGACAAGATGTGAAGAAATCGCGATTTTCAATTAAACAGTTTTCATTTTATAAAGTTTTTTGCTTCTCCTGTAAAATTATGATAGTGAGGGTTACGTCTTTGGGCATTTTAGGTGACGATATATAGGTTGATTCAACTTTACTATACTTTTTTCAATAGCTTTTTTTGTGACAGATAACGTGTGAGTCGTGTCATGCTGTCATGTTATTTTTGTTTATTATTACTTGACATTTCATAATGGAAAGACTTACGTCTGAACAATGTTTACAAATCGTTCAACTTTATTACAAAAAATCACGTTCTGTGAGGAATGTGTTTCGTGCACTTCCCTCAACTTATAGTCAACAAAATCGGCCTACTGTGCGTACTATTCATAACACCATCACCCATTTTGAAACCCAGCATTCATTATTCGATAATATTCGACCGTTATCATGTCATGATAACCCCGTATTTGATGCCTGAAATTGCAGCTTGTGATCTCGGCGACATTTGGTTTCAGCAAGACGGCGCCACTTCCCACACATCGTATCAATCAATGGATTTATTGAGACAACACTTCGGTGAGCACATAATTTCAGGATTTGGGCCGGTGGATTGACAACAAAGATCGTGTGATATCACCGCCGTTAGACTTTTTCCTGTGGGGATATGTAAAGTCTAAAGTTTATGCGGACAAACCCGCTTTGATTAAGGCCTTGGAGGAAAACATAACGAGTGTCATTCGCCAGTTACCAGTCGAAATGTTCAAACGAGTCGTCGAAAATTGGACTCAACGGATAGACTCTCTGCGACGTAGCAACGGCCAACATTTGATAGACATAATTTTCAAAAACTAAATGCCAAAGAATGTTCTTACAAATGATAATAAATATTCCCCATTAAATTTGAATTTTCTGTGTTTTTTCTTTAAAAAATTAGAGAACCACGACATGGATCACGCTTTTCGTTAATAGCTTTGATGCGTACTAAGTTGCTCAGGTTTCAAAATAATTTTGTTTACAGATTGCTAGGTATCATACTCCAAAAGCCCAGTTTTCATCCCATTAAGTCTATTGTCATTTCTCCAAAGGCTAAGTAGACTTATTACAAATTGTAGGCATTATAAGAGACTCGCCAGTTGTTTCCCTGTCTTACTTATTATGGAATCAAGTTCCTTAGATGGCTTTTATCATCATATTTATCATAATCTCAGTTATAAGAAACTTACTGGAGTTAAATCTAAATTCAGGACTTACTTCTTTGTGTGACTTTTAACAGCCTTAACAACTGTTAAAACTTTATGAGGAACTTAGTAGCAATTTTATTTTGAGTAGCACCTAATGAAAATATTAAATTGTGGCATGTAGTTGTCTATTTAAATTGCAATTTTACCACGACCACGAAAGCTAGCAGGAAATAACGTTTTGCAATGAAAAATAATTAAAAATTTTAAGAAGCAGTTATTGATTCGTGTAGACTGCTAAAGCAAAAATAGCATACCTACATATGTACATAATTATTACAAAATCTAATAAGACTAGCGGAAAAATTAAAATCATTACACAGTAAAGTAATGAAATCTAAGTGTATGTGTAAAACTTAAAAATTAATCAATGGCTTTGTTAACAATGCTTTTTAAATGCCCCATAAAGCTGCTAGAATTCTAAAATCAAAATTTTTAACTAACTTTCAGCTCAATAATTACCTGCACATTAAACATTCTAGATGTGGAAACAAATCTTACTTAAAAACAATTTCCTGAAATGATTGCGAAATTCTCAAGTTTTTTGCTTTCTTCTAAACTTTTTAATATATGCAGCGTTTATCTGAAAACATTTCGCAAAGATTTCTTTCCCATACTCATACTCATTTGTAGCAAATTTTCCTTACATTTTTTGTTGTTGTTTAAACCTGGCCAGCAATTAAAATTTAAATCGTAGAGCAGAGTAATCTACAAATAAAGGAAAAATGTTTAAATCATTCCAATAAGCCTAGAACATAAAAATTATACAATTCAAACAGCCAAACAACCAACTCAGGGAAACAAAGAACTCAAACCAAACCCAACCAAACCAAATCAAAAAAAACAAAACTGTAGAAAGAATCTCACAAAGCTGATGTTGATGATGATGATGCAGTTGTAAATTATAGATGTTGCTGGTTTTTGCCCAGACTTACATTGTATGAAAATTGGAGTAATTGCATGTTACTGCTCCACACAGACAATTGGCGTAGTAGTTTTTTTTCTGCTTTAACAATTTTTTACTCCTGCAAAAATATCTATCTAGGAAGGCAGGAAAAAAAAACCACCAAATTACTACTAGGCCACAATCATATAAATACAAAAAATATATATGTATGTAGCAGTTTATTTGGTTTGTCTTAACAAATGAAGGGAACAATTTTATAATTGTTTGGATTAATTTGAGCAAAAGGCTATGAAATGGTTGGTTTAAAAATTACAACATGTTTTTATAAGCTTCCAAATGTTTACGAGAATGTGGAACTTAAGAGAGCAGAAATCTGCTAATTGTGCTGTTATTTTATGGTCGAAAAATTATGAATAATTAATAATTGGTTAGCATTGTTTTATTATCTTTTATTGCTATCTTTTTATAATTTTTCAGTGAAAGACTATCACCCCTATCGTGAATAAAAATTCCACATGAAATTTGTTCCCTTTTCACATTTCCCTATTAAAATGCAATGTTAAAAAAATAAAAGGGAACAAATTTCATGTGGAATTTTTATTCACGATAGGGGTGTATATATTTTTCTTAATCAACCGTTACACTCAATTAGCAAATATATTTTTTTATACTGTGGCGAACAAGACAGTATCTGGAATTAAAATAGAAAAACCATTTCATATTTAAGACCTCCTCTATTTTCTTCTCTGTATGTCTGCTTTGTAAATCAATAAAATTTTGTGCATTATTCATCAAAAACAAAAACCAACTACCTAATCACCATTTATGGATATATACACCGATCATCATCATATTGAGATCGACGATTTTTATATATGTAGTGGTTTTTATAAGTGATTTATGTGCACTTAAGTGATTTGCGGACCTCGACTTTATATGGACCGATCATAATAACATTTAATACGATAATTTAGTTGTATGTATATTAGTGTGATTACTATTTTTATTATTTTACATTACAAAAATAAAACCCCTCAAATTCGAGGAATAATTGCATTCAGATGGCATTAGTAACATCAAATTTAAAAAAAATTTAAAAAAGTTTCCCCTTTTTCTAATTGATGAATACGATGCTTGGAAAAATATTGACATGATAATCTGCGACACAACAGCAGTAAATACTGGTCGTTAGCACTGGATTGTAAAGCTGATACAGGATGATGTCTTGAGCAAGGGCTTTCAGAAGCCACAATAGATTGGCTGTCAGCACCATGTACTCGACCTCCTTCTGAAACACGTCATGAATTTTCTTATTCAAGAGCCAACGAGCAAACCAGAACTGAACTATTCCTTCATTGACAAATTAAGAGAAAACTATGTCTCTCTTCAGGCTCATTACCATCAAGTTGCGACAGATGATATTAACAGAGACGAGAACCCTGGATGGCGAGATGATTTAAAGTTCTTATATGAACTATGTCAGGCATATCGTCAGTACAAAACAACTTCAAGATGGCCCCGAATCAGCTGGAAGAAACTCCCAAACTTACAACAGGCAAGATGGAACTCGCGTGCAATATATGCTGTTGTAGCTTTTTTCTGATGCCAGATCTGCTATGAATGGGCAAATGCTTGGTTCAAGACTTAACACTACAACGAAGCGGCCTTCAATGAACTTTTAACCTCACTCACCAAGACAAAATGCAAGAAGGCAATTAAGTGTTTGAAGACGAGCTGGTCGCCACGATTTAAATGTATATTTCGATTATGCTTGTCGAAGTTCAACCTGATAGTCATCTTACAAAAGATTTATGTTAATGCAAACAAAATATTGTTTTGAGATTTCACTTTGCATGAAACTTATTATTGCAGAATTTTGTTTAGATACGGCTTTTCTATAGACATTTATGTATCATAAAACCATATTCCAGGAAGATATTTGTTGGGGGCTATAAGAAATCTTGGACCGATTCCTAGCAATTGCAACAAGACTTGTCGTTTTATAATAAAAATAAAGTGTGCAAAATTTCATGATATTATCTTCATTATATTTGAAGAAAACAGCAAAAAATATCAGTATATATGCTAAGGAGACATATGAATTTTAAGCGTCGTGTTATAACTGTTGATGGAGACATGGATCCACCAGTATACTGCAGAGATAAAAGTACAATCCCGGCAATGGACTGAAGCTGAAGGAAGTGCCGCAAAGAACGCAAAAACCATTACAATGGTAAGGTTATATCAACGGTTTTATGGGACTTCAAAGGTATTTTCTTGATTGACTGTCTGCAAAAGGGTAAAA
Source organism: Bellardia pandia (assembly GCA_916048285.2). NCBI lineage: Eukaryota > Metazoa > Arthropoda > Insecta > Diptera > Calliphoridae > Bellardia > Bellardia pandia. The sequence continues at coordinate 89,567,771 of OU696531.1, read as the reverse complement.
CAATAAATTCAAAGCACTATTGAAACATTTTGGATCAATTACATGTAAAAATTCGGCAAAAACGTTCTGGCTTACAACACAAAAAAAAATAATTTTTCATCAAGACAACGCAGCAGCGCACAAGAGTGTTTTAACAATATGGCTTAAATCAACGAATTAAAGCATGAGTTGCTTGATCAGCCACCTTATTCTCCTGATTTAGCTTCCAGTGACTGTTACCTGTTCCCAAATCTAAAAAAATTCCCAGCTGGCAAACGTTTAACTTCAATAGAAGATGCAATTACAGTTGTAAACCACTATTTTAAAGGCCTTGAGGAAAACTATTTTAATCAAGGGGTAGAATTGCTAGATAAACGTTGGACTAAGTGTATTGAAGTTTCAGAAGATTATATTGAAAAATGAAAATGTCTTTGAAACTCTAACAATTCTCCTTCTGTGCTAGGCTAAGAAGTTTCCGAACCGGCCGCGTATTTAAACAAATTATGTACTTTATAGTAAAACTAGTTTCATGATGTGATAGGTTGCTATTGTAGGGTAGATGTTGCATATCAAAAAAAAACTATTGGGCTACAGGAAACGTTGATGCAAAAAAAAATTTGAAAACAATTTCAGCGTTATTTTTACTACTTAACTATAAAGCCAAACTATTTTTAAATATACTAAACTTCTTTTAGAAGATCATAAATCAATCGAACTCACTAATAGCACAAAAGTAACACCAGTACATTTGTATATTTCCCAAAACATAAACTACTTTGAATACAAAGCTAAAAACCTCCTTTTAAATTGAATGTCCCATCAACACAATATAAAGCAACAGAAACACCTTGTTCGTCTTATATTTTTTATATCTTTTTTTTGCCACAACTTTAATACTTGTTGCATTTATAACATTTGATATTCAAACAACCAACTTGGTGGTATTTGTCTGCCCTAGAACATGGCCTCCGAATATGAAACTGCAATAACAACAGCAAACTTAATAGACAGACAAATAAACAAACAAACTAAAAAAGAAAACACATAAACATACAGGAAAACGACACAATTAAAAAGGAAGCACTGATGCCATAATACATACAAGTAAAAACATACATATCTTTGTTTTCTAAAACCAAAGATGATGATGAGGAAGATCATGCGGATGATGATACTCTAGGGACAATATCGAGAGTAATGCAGAAAAGAAAAACTGAAACAAAATCTAAAAACAAAGCCTGAGGTGCCTGGCAGTGTGAATTCCAGTATAATCTTATTTTAAGCTAAACACCGGCTTTAGTTTTTTTTTTTTTTTGACTGATGGTTTTGCCTTTGCTGCTGTTGATGCAATTGTTAGAACCGCATGTGGCTTTTTCATTTTGCTGTTCAAAAATGTTGCAAGCATAACAAAAAAGTAAAAAAAAAAAAAAAAAAAACAAGAAATCTGTAAGTATACATAGTTTTGATTGAGAGTGACTGGCCTTCTGTGTTGTTTGAAGAGTTTGAAAAGTCGCTTGTGCAACAATAAAATTGTAATGTAGCATTATAACCTGTACAACATTTGTACATATTTGCACTCACCTAAACAACAATAACAACAAAATCCACACATTAAACTTAACACAAAACTAAAGCAAAAAAGCCACACAAAGCAACACATCGTCGTTGTCGTCCTCATCATCCTCATCAGCAGCAGCAACATCATCTGGAATATTTACCAACAGACAGACAAACAGTCTTCACCTTAAACACAACTGTTTGGTTGTTCGGTTGGCTGCCTAGAATAGATAGATGAATTGAAAGATGGATACCAAATTGGCCCACAGGTAAATGGTTATAAACTCAACTCAAAAGCTTAAACATAACTCACAAAAGCATCCGCTATTGTGGGGCAACTAAGGCCTCATCGCAGTGCTCCAAAAAAAAAAAGATCTTTGTTTAATACTGGACTACAGAAAACCAAGCACAAAAAAACACATACAGTGCAGCTTCCAACCTCAGCTATTTAGCTTCCTTGAGACACATTCTCAAAAAAAAAAAAACAAAAACAGCAAGATATTCTAGCAACAAAAAATTGTTACAAGTACCTGAATGTTTGTTTGAACGTTGTCTACTCGTACGATAACTTGTGGCAGGGAATGGCTAAAGCATGGTTTAACTTTTGCTAAAACAACAATAAAAAAACTCCTGACAGAATGATAACAAAACATAAGACAACAACAAACAACAGCAAAAACTGAAAAAAAAAATGCGTGAGAAACACACCTGCCGGATGGACAGACAATCGTTTGTAAGTTGGGCCGGTCAGCATTGGTTTTTCTGTATATGCCCCATAAGCTTAAGACTGACAACGGGGACAGATATCTAAGTGGGCATGATGAATGAGCAGCTATTTATAGTTTTAGAGTGTTTAGATTGATTGATCGGTTTTTTCAAGTTAAATGTAGAAGCAAATCTCAATGCAGTGTTGGACGTTGAACTTAGCTAAAGAGTTTTTAAACAAGACCGGATATATTTTTATGAAATAAATAAAGAAAACCAGGACATCATGGTATATTTCCATCAGGTAGTTTTATTGTAGATTCTACATCTCATATTATTTTCCCGAATCAAACAGAATTCATTGTAGTCAACATCAGATGAAGGGTGCCCCGATAGACTAGGCGATAGAGTGCCGGACTATTAGTCAAAGGGTTGCGGGTTCGATTCCCGCCAAAGACTCTGGGTAGACCAGTCAGACATATGAATATAAGTCACACATTTATAGGCCAGTCAGACACGTGTAAACTAGTCAGACATTTGTTAAAGAATCTAAGGCATCGCAATGGACTATATTGGTCTCTGGGTGAGGGTGTGAGGTGACACACACCAGCCTTCCTACCTAACCTAACATCAGATGAAGGTCTTTAAATTTCTTCTTAAGCTGATAGATAGGCATGAGAAGTGCCCAACGATTTTCTCATCATTCTTCTAAGATAATTAAACCCTTGAAAATTATTAATTTACTCACCGGGCATTGAACATTGGTTTGTAAATGTTCAAATCTTTTCTACTCATTCTCTTCTTCGAAGTTGGGATAGAGCTCAGTGAGAATTTATTGTACTCAACATCAGTTTTCTCCTTAATGCGATAAGACATTAAGACATTTGTCCACCAAAGATAACAAATAAGGATCGGCCTAGTTAATCTAGATGACTTTGTAACTCATGTTGTTCGCGAACTTTTCTGATGAATTAATGCACTGAAATCAGACCATGAAAGATACCTGCACCAAGACATCCTAATCCAAGCTACTGTATGTGGTATCCAATATATTGTATCGATTTTTCCTCCTCTTAGTCCAGACAACTTCTGAAATAGTAGTTACATGGATAACCAATAACCAGTTATACTGTGTTCAGATATGAAACTTAATTGAGTCAATATTCGGTTAATTGACAATATTATTTTAAGTGTTCAGGCATACGCAATTTTCAGCTTACTCAATAATCATTTGACAGTTGGAAAACAATACAAAAAATACTCTAAATGGTTGCTGTGTTTCTATGTAAACAACCTTACCTTCACATTGATCTTTTAATGATTTCTTTTGCTTTCTTTTGTTGACATTTGCCATTTTATACAATTTTGCTAACTAAACACAGTTGTGAACAGTGTTGCATTCGAAATCTTACTCAATATTATAACAATTTCGTACTTATTGCGCAATAATTAATTGAGATTTTATATGGAATATTGAGCTCAATAATGACGTTAATTGCGATTATCGCAATTAAGACTCATATCTGAACACGCTATTAGTTTAAAAGTCTAATTGAGAGTCTATCAGAGCCAAAAGAACATTTATCATATTCAAAATGTGGTGTTCGTGAGCCACACGAGTGCCATCACGTTTAATCAATTATGCTCGTTACCGTAACCAAGGGGATATGGATCTTTCTTTGTGCAACAGTTTCATTCAAGGGTGACGGTCACCCTAATGACAATATGTGCAAAAGTTAACAAACATGTGCAAATTATTATAAGTAAACAAACATGAAAGTTGATGAAACTTATTATATAGAGTTGCCAAAAAACAATTAATCCTGTTAAATCCACATCGATTAATATTTTAGATTAAATGTATTAATCGTAGGATTATTTTTAAAAAATAAATTAATCCTAATAAATCCTTTTTAATCCTGACCTAAATTTAATCCTAATCGATTATTAATATATAAAAATTAAGTCAATTTTAATTAATCGATTAAATTAAAAAAAAACAAATTAATTGATTATTAATTTTAATCCATATTTAACAGCTCTGTTTGCAACTAATAATTTAGCTTTCATTACTTGTGGATACCTTCCCTTAATTTGCTTTGAATTTAGGCGCACTTTTCTTTCATTTTGGCATACAAGTATCCCCTCATAGAATTCTTTTTTTTTTTTTTTGGATTTTGCAAACTTATTTCAACTGACAAGGCTGCTGCTGTTGGTCTCTGGACTAAAAGGAAAATAATAACAAGAAATAATACATATCTGTCTCAAATACTATCTGGACAATAACAATCTTAGGTACATACATTATACATTCATATATTCGCCATATCTTGAAAAGTGTGTATCTCTTATTTTCTGAACATACAACATTTCATATGCAATCTTTGGCAATGTATCGCCTTGAATTGTGAATTTGCTTTAGGCCTCCACTACAGTGCACTACACTCACAGTGTTTGCCCCATGTGGCTATACAGTTTGTATGAGCATTGTGGCAGCTTAAAGGTTTGTGCTGGCTATGTGTTGTTGTCTGCTTTGTTTGTTACCAATGTTTACACACGCATCGCTGCTGTTGCTGATGTTTACTGGTTGTCGAGGCTTTTAACTTGGGCAATGACGTTTTGGATATGTATTTTGTTACGGTAACAAAAAGCCTTTGAGCTATATTGTACTAATGCAACAAGGTTTTGGGTATTTTTTTTAAATTTTTCTGAATTTTTCATCTTCCTTAAATCTTTTGAAGAATTTTGCTTTTTTTAAATGTCCGTTTTACTGCATATTGCAAACGCAGTAAAAAAGGGAAGACGTAAAATTGCGAGAATTTTTTAAGAAAAATTATTACGGAATTTTCTTGTTTTATGTTAACTGAATATGACATAAATTAAAGTGAAGTTATGACAGTATGTTTTGCCTTTTTCTTTCTGCTTCAATCGAAACAATTAAATCAAATCTGCAAGATGTGTCGAATGTTTAAGGGCATTTTGTGAAGTTAGGCGGCATTTGTTGTTTTCAAAAGTCACCTGGTTGTTTGGTTGGCCATGAAGTTTGAGTGAAGAGTAAGTGTATGTTTTTTATCGACTCAAATTTGGTTTTAATTGTAGAAACATTTTGAAAATGTAACATTTTTGAAGTTAGAAGAATTTGTAAAGGACGTGATCATATAGAAAAAGAGTAGCAGAAGTAAGACATGACAAATGAGCAAAGTATTTGATTTAAAAAATTGTGTTTTGATTAAAAACTTTCAGGAAATTTTATGGTTTGTTAACATTGTTTAAATCTTTTATGCTTTAATTTAGAAAAGTTAAGGATTTAAGGATTTCTTGTAATTCAGCACTTATTCGATAACGATTTGACCTAAGGTATAATACGTGTTCAACGTCATCTTTATCACTAATTTCTTCACAGCTTCGACTAAATTAATTTTATTCAAACTTACCGTCCGACAGTATCCTGTTATTATTAATACCAAAAACAAAGATATTTTTTGTACATACATTCTGAGTTTCCTGTCCAAATATATTAAGAGTATTATTAATATTTCTATCTAATTACAGACATTATGTTTTAAAACTTAAAGTTTAGATTTGAAGATAGTTTTCATAACAGCGGTGGGATAAAACTCCTGGAGTGTTTCATTATTGAGACATTCAAATATGGTCCATATATGAATGAGGCAATATGTAATACATTTTTGGTGTTTTAAGAAGAAACGATTTTGGACTTTTAGGTCTAATCTACTGCCTTTCGGAATCATATCAATTATATGCAATAGCTTAACACAGTTAGAGTTAGGGTAATTTATTCGTCAATTAGAATTTCACAATCATTAGAATAACACTCAAAATTCTTAAAGATCAACATCATATTTCAAGACTAATTGTTGAAAATATAAAAAATATATTAGAAGTCATATTCACACTATCATTTTTTCGGCCATGAATAACTCTAATTTCCAATTTCCCTCAAAACCAAATGTAAATATTTCTAACTCAGATATTGAAAAGCTTCTTCTCAAAAAGAGGAAACTTAGCGGCTGTCCTCTAAGCACATAAATGTCAGTTCCAATGAGTTATGAGTTAAATTTTCAAAAGTTAATGGCTTTTACTATTATTACTTTTACTATTAATCGTTGATATCTTTTTAACAAGATTTATATAGAATTTATGATATTAAAAAAATGCAAAACTCTAAACTTGGTGCGTTTTTTCCTCCATTTCGGTGCGTTTTCAAATTTCAAGGTTGACAACGCTGATTACAGTAAAACATAAAGTAATAAAATAAAGAGAGACACATTTTTAATGCCTGTTTCGGTATTAAATATAAACGATCAAGAATATTTTTTTTTAAATAAATTAAATTTCTGATATTAAATCTATTCCAAGTGGTAACAATTAAACTATTTCGGAATTAAAATTAAAATTAATTTCAAAATAGTCTATAATAAAAATCGCATTTTTTACAAAGAGCTTTCGAGTGCTTGAAAGAGTCACTTTATCTATAATTATTTGTTGGATTTTAGGAAAAATATAATGTTGTTATAAATAAATAATTGTCAATATAATTTCATATTGCGTTTTAAAAATGCCATCATCATATTTAGAATTATGTAAAATACTGGAAAATATTATAAATTTAAACAAATCTTTTTATTCGTTTTATTCGATTATTCTACATAAAATTATTCGTTATTCGAAAACGACAATTTGTAAATTATTCAAATAAATATTCGTAAGAAATAACTAGCCTGACAAGCATAGAATATTGCACATTATGTCTAAAAGGATTTATTATTGATTACATGACAAGAGTTGCAAAATATTGCTGAAAGTTTAATAATTTGTATTTTGAAATTTTCAGATTTATATCAAATAACAGACGATCATGCAGTATTTGATTTATTATTTCGCACAAATCCATTCCATGGTGAGTTTACCATATTTGCTGGTCTCGATGAATGTATGAACTTTTTAGACAGTTTTCATTACAGTGAAAGTGGTAAGTATAAAAAAGAATTTATACTAAACTAAATATCTACTATATTAAAATATTTCTTGTTTTCCAAAAAAAAATATCGAATATTTACGTTAAACCAAGATTTTTACTGTGTAGAGTTAATTTACCAACCTACTTATATAAGGTACATTTCTCCATTAAGGCTCTCTGCACTAAGAGCAAATAGTTTTAAAGCTTCAGGTATAAGACTTGTATACTTGTATAAATAAAAAAGTTAAAAAAAAATTTAATTTTCAGGGTCTAGTTTAGACACCATCATTGTAGAAGATAATTTCAACGAAAGTCATGCAACCTCAACTAACCATTTGATGAAAACAGTGGTTATCTCTATTTCATTCATATTTGAACAATATAAAACTGCCACGAATAGCGTTCCTTAGATAATACATACATAATAACATTACAGACATAATGTTCCTAAAACACATCAAAGATGAAAGAAAACCTCGACATATTTTTGTTCTAGCCAAACACGAACCGAATTTTAAATAGTTTTGTATTAAATTCTAATATGATTATATGAGAATCTACATGTCATTGCTGCATGTCCCCAAACTAAACTTGCTTCAAACACAAATGCATATTTTTCTTCCTAATAAACTGGGTCACTTGTCTCATAAAGGGTTTGGTGAAAGAAGAAAAGCATCCACAAAAAAAAAAAAAAAAAACACTTGTTTACTCTAAGGTTCAAAGAAAACGCTGTTATAAATTAAATCGTATTCATTTAGGAAATCTTTTGTTAATCTCTAACAAAAAATAAAAGAACAACAAAAATACACAACAACTTATTTTGATTTCTTCTATCAAGATCTATATTAATGCAACAATAATAAATGTACACAACAAAACCCAAAACTGCTACAAAAATTCTATTGAGTTTTGGGCAGCCATTTAAGCCACAATCTAAAACAAAAAGAAAAAGGTGCATTTTACAAAAACAAACATCGTTTTTTTTTTGTAGAAATTTCAGTGGAAAACAAGAAGACAAAGTATGATTGTAAGAAAAACAAAACAAAAATAAAAGCAACCATAACACTTCAACACAAACAACAATCTTAAGTTTAAAAGTCATCTCTAAATAACAAATGTTTCAAAATATCTGTATCTTTAGCTATTTTGAACTCAGAAAGATACATCCACAAATACCAGAGATTTGTAGCAGTATATTTTTGTCATCAGCATCAGTATCATCTCTCATCTACATTTTCTTTTTACAGCACATTTTTATTAGGAAACTTATAGATTTATTTCTACTGATATCTAACAAATCGATTTCATTTCATTGTGGCTTTCTGTAATTCTTAAGTGTTTGTTTTTGTATTTTCATAAAGCTAAATAGAATTTTTACTCAGGTTTGTTATTGGGAAAAATTGTGTTTTCATTAGAAATTCTTAGGATTTTCTTTAGTTTAATGTTAGTTTAGTGGTTTGTTTGGGAGTTGGTGCAGGGTATTTAAACAAATTAAAGATAAACACATGCATTTTAAGCATTAAAATAAAACCACAATCTCGTTTTGATTCCATATTGTGTATTTTCCTCTAAACCAAGTTATAAAAATAAAATACAAATTACAATCAAAGTATTCACACACACAGTTAATACTAGTTAGATGACTAATAGTTTTGTAAGAGGAGATTTTATTCTGTTTGCCGGTTGTTTCATTATGATGGGAATTTCTAGCTAAATAATACCTTAAGAAAATACGATGAGTATTTGAAAAATGTATGACAAATACAGAATTTATTGTTTCACCCACTTGTTTAGTTTAGAATTACAATAGCTGTTATAAAAGCTAAGAAATATTTTGATTTAATTAAAAGAATTTCAGGAAAAGATTCATCTGGCAATTAATTTATTATGTGGTGATTAGTTTTGTGGAAATTTGTGGTTCGAACTAAGTTGTAAGCAAACTATAAATTATAAATGATAAATAGATAGAGACTTTTAATACCAAAGTTAGAAAAAACTATACACTGATCAAACGATTTTCTGATTCGTCATTCCTTATTGCAATATATACATATAAGAATTAAAACAAAATCAAGATCTTTTGAATCGGTCCCTTTTGCTTTTTAACCCTGCTACTACGTTTAAGGTCTTTTAATGACCCATTCGTATTTAACATTGCAGAACTTGCAAAAAAAAAAACGTGTTTGTCCGTCACACCGACACACAATCACTCTAACGACGATATTTGCATTGATCACAAGCCTTAAAAATATTTTCGAAATGTACAAATTTGAATTTTCTCAATTAAAAAATGACCCAAACATAACATGTGTATTTTTTTTCTAACATAGGAGCAGGGTTAAACTATGATGCACAACAAATTGCAAAAACTATTGGCTTTTCAACACATTATTCTTACAGAATCTTTTATTTGACTAATATTCATTTGAATTAATGAATTAAGACATGTTAACAGAATATGCAAAATCAGACTGATTTTCTCAGTTTTCTTATAAAATATGATTCATTTCGAGGTTTCCTACTTTTTTAAAGGAAAAAACACAGCAAATTCAAATTTAATGGGGAATGTTTATTTATCATTTGAAAGAATATTCTTTGGCATTTAGTTTTTCAAGATTATGGCTATCAAATGTTGGCCATTGCTACGTCGCACATGGTCTATCCGTTGAGTCCAATTTTCGACGACTCGTTCAAGCATTTCGACTGGTAACTGGCGAATGACACTCGTTATGTTTTTCTCCAATGCCTGAATCAAAGCGGGTTTGTCCGCATAAACTTTAGACTTTACATATCGCCACAGGAAAAAGTCTTACGGAGTGTGATATCATACGATCTTGGTGGCCAATCGACCGGCCCAAAACGTAAAATTATGTGCTCACCGTAGTGTTCTCTCAATAAATCCATTGATTGATGCGATGTATGGCAAGTGGCGCCGTCTTTACGTTTCAATTTAAGATATCGACGTAAAATGCGCCAAGTCGTTCCATACGTCAGTCCCAGGTGCTGCGAACGGCGCCGAATCCACTCTCCACGGTCATCGTGTACACTCTCAGCTACAGCCGCTATATTTTCTTCACAGCGTGCTGGACGTGGTCTATTTGGTCGAATATTATCCAATAATGAATGCTGGGTCTCAAAATGGGTGATGGTGTTGTGAATAATACGCTCAGTAGGCCGATTATGTTGACCATAAGTTGACACACGTGATCTGTCAAAAAAAGGTTATTGAAAAAAGTATCTCTACTTGAATCACCCGTTATATTTTTAGCTGATCATTTCCGAAATCATTTTTAAAATATGATGCACCAAAAATTTCCAATATGATTTGAATATTTGCTTAGAACATATTTCGCTTCCAGTTCAAAAATTTTCAGCTCTTTAGCTTGCATGAAAAAATAAAAAGGAGGAAGAAAGAGGTTTAGAAAGAAGATATGAAAGATGGAGACAAGAAAGAAAAGATACTCCCGGGTCTATGGAGTTAAAAAAAGATGAAGTAGGTTTCTCCAAATCAATTTCAGAGAGATCGTTGCTGGACATTGACACAGAATAGAAGATGAGGAACAGTTTCATCCTCTTCTTCGTTGTGACAGCTTCTATAGAAGTCGTTGTAACACTAAATTACTAAGTTTGACACATTACAGTTTTAAGAAGCGCTTTGTATGTTTCCTATTAGGCCGGGCCATATGAATCTCGTTTCTTCACCTAGTTTTAGAAAGCTTATATTATATGTTACTAATTTGCTGGTTGCATGTTGATAACGAAATATCGCATAGATGGTCTATGTCTCCGTCAGTTAGCATGCCACCTTTCTTCGCCAGATCATCAGTAACACAGTTGCACCTATATTAGTGCAACTGTCGAATATCTCGCCATCCTTTGTAAGGATGTCCGGCATTCTTGGACCAAGATTGATGTAGTGTATATATACTCAGAGAAAAATATTCTTATGCATGTTTACCACAACTATTTCAACATTATGAAAATTTTTTAAAAAATAATATGGTCACTGTGATTATTTATATGATTGTGGCAATCATAATGCGGGTAAGTTACGCTTTACATAATTATGAAAATTACATGTATGGTTATAGTAATTATATAATGTTTGTGGTGATCAGTTTTATGATGAAAGATTATGCCATATTTTGTTGTACTGTATCATAATCAATGAGCAATATATTATTATAAATGGATTCATCATAAATATGATTGCCACAAATATATACATGGTTACCACAATAATATATATAATTATATGAATAATATGAATTGTAACTTAACCATATTATGGTTAGCATTATTATATAAATAATTACAGTGAACATAACATTGTTAAAAAATCTGTAAAAATTTTGACATTGTTGTGGTAAACAGGTACAACTACGTGCACTTGCCAGAGACTTTATTGCAGCTTGGCTGTAAGCTTTTGAGGTACTGGGTGTGACGTCCAATGTGGCCTCGCTGCTTGAAACCAAACCATCAGAAAGTTTGATGGAAGGCATTTTGCACACAGCTGACATTTCGCAGTTTGTTTTTGTTTGTTTTTAATCTATATACATAATATGAATAGACGCGTAAGTGGATGAACGCGCAGTGACGGCGATCATGGACTAGGCAAAGAAGTTTTACAACCGCCACTGGCTCTAGCGTCGTAGGAAGAGCTGTTAACGATGAAATAGCTTACCTAGTAAGAATTATGTCCTGCCACTTGGAAGCAACAATCAAGGCCAAACAAATATAAGGTTTACAAAAAACCACAACTTTTCTTTTCACATGTGTGCCTGCATTAGTTTTTGTATATTTACGTTGGCTTTAGTTTTAGTTTTTAATGCATTGTGTCTTAAGAATAATAAAGTATGAAATATTTTTTTGTGTTGAATGATCAATAAAACGATCAATCTTAAAAAGAATATCAGAATTAAATTAAATTTTGATGTCTTCAACTTTTTTTTTTTTTTTTTGATAAAATAAAAAAGTTTTTTCGAGCTCGAGGCCAATTATTGATAAGTTTATTATTGAATGTGAATTGTAACTCATTCCTTGATAATGATATCCGAAGGATATCGAAATAGTAGAAGAAATAATTTAATAAATAATATATATATTTTTTACAAATAATTAGCCTCGAGCTCGAAAAAAACTTTTTTAGAATATCAGAATTATTATTTCAAGTAAAGATGAGCAACGTTATTGAGAGCTTTTTGTTTTTGGAAATCATGATGTGACTAACCTTAATTGATCCACTGTATGTGTGGATTCCTATATAAATCAAATATTTATAAACGATAAAGTCCTATTTCGGTAGAACATTTGTTTAAGGACAATGTGAGATAATGAATGAGTTCAGTATTTGAAGAAAATAACAAAAAATATCTGAAAAATATCGAGGTAGTCTGAAACTTTGCCCTTTAAAACAAATAATGTTTGGTGAAAATTTCATTGTTCTGTGTCTTTTTCGAAGCTCTGTCGTGTCTTTAGCAGACGGACATGGCTAGATTGTCTTAGAATCTTTTATTTAACGAAAGAAGTTAGCCAAACGGACATCATAATATTGATACAGACTAATATTATGGGATGTTATAAACATCATCATAAATGAATTACACCTCACAAACTATACTTGTGTAGGGTATAAATATTATGCAGGAACTGCAACTCTCTTAGACATGACTATGACATTGTAAATTTAATGTCATATATTGTAAACAAAAAAGTGTGTTCTTTCTGACTGTCAATTTGTTTCTTTTCAACTCAATTTCTCTAACAGTTATTGGTTGTACAATTTGTAGTTGAAATTTTTAAGGTTATAAATGAAATGGATGACAATGATGATGATCATGTAACATGATACGTTAAATGCAACATTTCAGTGAATTAAACAAAAACTTGAACTAAAATATGTTAAAAATTAAAATGCTTAAAACTAAAGTCCCTATTGAGAGTTGACATTGTTACCTTAAATTGTTCGGTTATCTCTACCTGTTATTATTATACCGGGTCAATTGTTTAACCATGTCTGTCCGTATTTTTAACCTTTATACATGAAATGAAATGTTGGCCCATTTTAATGATGACTATTATTATTTGTATTTGTGTGATCATTTAATTAAAGTATCATACTGGGAATCGATTATGTGTCAGCGGTTTACATTTCATATTTTATATATCGACAACAAAATGATGACAAGTGCATTTGCTATAAAATTTGTTTGAGGAAAAAAAAACTACACACACATTTCCCTTTAAATGAAAACATATTTGTTGGATATTTCTGTTACATTTTATTAATGGCTGCGCGATTGAAAGTTTTATGCATAATTTTGTGTGATTTTTTTTCCAGTTTTGTTGAAATTGTTTGTGCCTGTTAAACAATAGGGAAAATCATTATAAAATATGAATATATGTAAGTATTTTTGTTTTTTGTTAATTTAAAACATAAATGTCATACTACAAAGATTTTCTAAAATAAAACTCTCAAAATACTATTGACAATTAACAGCAGGTCATCATTTTTAACAGCAGCATCATCGTCATCATAAACGTTGTCGTTGTCATATTTATTTGTTTGTTTGTTAAAAAACTTTCTTCTTATTTATTTAAACATGAAAACTATTGATTTACTGCTGCATATTTTTTTTATATTTTCATTAATTTCAGTTTTATTAAACATAAATAATATCTGTTTTTATACATTTCCATAAAGTTGTTATACATACACACATACATACATACATACATATGTATATTTTATATGATTTTGTTTTGTTTTGTTTTCGTTAAAAAAAATTGATTTAAATTTTAATATTTTGATTTAATTTGTTTGGATTTTTAATTAAATTTTATTAATGTTACAAAATAAATTTATCATTTCTGTTCTCAACAACAATGGACTGAAATTAATGGCAATTTTTGTCGGAAATTTATGAATCTCTGTCATAGTAATAATTTTATTAATAAAAATATTGAAATTTTTTGTTTGTAAGTATTGAGACTTGAATATTTTATTTGAATAAATCAATGGGAGATTAATGTTTATTTTGTCGTTATACTTTGCATTGTGTTATCATGAATTCCAGCAGGGTAAAACAGAGAAAATGTGAATAAATTATTTGAGAATCATAAACAAGTTTTTTCGAGCTCGAGGCAAAAAAAAAAAGGGTCGAAGAAATCAAAATTTAATTTTATTATTTGAGAATCTTTTAACTCTATGATTCACAGGTTTTTTGGTTGATTTTATCTAAATAAAATGTCAGTGGCCGGTATTTATAGACCACAAGAGCCAAGCACGATCATCTATTTGTTTTTAACAGGAATATCATTGATAAAAAAAGTATATATGTACATATAATATGGAGTTTCTTTACTTGCCACATATCTCCTACTTAAAATATCAATCTTGCTCCATTTTTATTTGCAAAAATGTGTATAACATAAATTTATTTAAAGCTCATTGTTAGCTATGACCTTTTCAAATTTTTCTGGCAAGTTACCTATATAGATACCTTGCCAAAAGGACTGCTCACCTTTTGAGGCCAAGATAACCTGTTCTGTAGAAAATCGCATCCCAGAGGGAGCGTTCTGCATCCTTCTAAAAAGGTGCAAATTCTGGACTACAAGGAGCTTGAGGCAAAACTTCCCAAACCAAGTCAATTTTAGATACCCCTTTTTGATATGAACCATATTCCAGCAAGAGCATTCTGCATCGATCGAAATAAAATGTAACCGAAAAGTGCAAAGCCTTGAAGCAAAACTTCCCAATCACTTATTTGAAAATAAGTTTCAACAGTTATTTCAACAAGTGTCGGTTGTCATGTTTTAATTTCTGGCCCCATATTTTGATAGTATTTCAGCCAATTCTCGCTTCAAATGAATCAGTTATATTCGGTAAAGGTCATAACCTCATAATAAATAGAACACTTTTGTCTCACCAAATACAGGGTATTAATGTTGCGACATGGATACTACAAAATAATGATCGTAGAACCATAAAGTCTACATATTCTGGGTCCTTATAAGTGTCTTAAACAATTAAGCCCTATCCAACGAAACGTTTGGTATTGAAAATGGTAGAGTCCGTGTTATACATCAAAGTTTCAAACAACCTCGATTTTTTTCAGATATTTTTTTAATTTTTCTTTAAATATAATGCAGATAATATCATTAAATTTTTTATAAATTTTAGTTTTATTATATAAGCATATAAGTAAAAATTGATCAACGATTTCTCCTAGCCGCCATACTAGTGTCTTCCCGGAGTATAACTTTATGGTACATAAATGTCCATAGAAAAGCAGTATCCATACAAAATTAAGCAAAAATAATTTTCTTGCAAAGATAAATCTCAAAGCGATATTTTGTTGGCATCGGTCCATATTTTGACATCATACAAAGTCCACTTTTGAAAATCACTTAAATGAGCATAAATCTCTTATAAAATTGACAACTGACAAGTCGAAATTCGACATAAATAATCCATGTATACGTATAAAATGTCTTACTAAATTTTACGATGATTGGCCCATATTTGACCGTGGACCCAAATAAACTCCACTTCCGTAAATTACTTAAGGTACGGTCACATTTGACAAATATTTCCTCAAAAAAGCGTAACCACTTGTTTTGGCACAAATTTGTTTGACGTTGTTTGCTGTTACAAGAGTTTTGCAAGATCAAACAGCATCAAATAAATTAAAACTAAATATTTGTTGTGCTTTGGCCTAAATAAGAAAAGTTTTTTTAAGTAAACAAATGAGTTTAAATAAATGTTACTTAGTGGTTACGTCATTTTCGGCAAATACTTGCCAAATGTGACCGTACCTTTAGATTCGGATAAATCTCTCATAAACATCACTATCAGCTTGAAATTCAACACATATCATTCATATACTTATACATATATATCGCAGTAAATAATTTCATGCTGAACGGTTCATAATAGATCATAGCTCTCCAAAAAACTAATTAAAATACAGTACGTAAAGTATGTAAAAATTATACTATTGGCCTTTGTCAAAAGTAGACCATAATTGGTCATGGACTCTCATATAACGTCCACTTTCGGGAATAACCACAGAGTAAATAGAGGAGACAATTTTGACATTTCAAAAAGCTAAACTCAGTTTCCTAGAGTTTTTAGGTATCTAATTTATTGTGTGTTAAAGCAAATCGTTACATTCTGTAAAAATATAAACAAAGGACAATTCCGTCTCGTGACACCTCCATATACTTTGTGGAATAACTAAAAAATTAATAAAATTCTTGTAAATGTTGTTATTGAGATGAAATCTTCAAATGCATAAAAATTACGGTGCACCATTTTATAATAATTGTCCCATAATAGTTGATAGCACTCATGTAAGGGATCCGCTATATAAATTAACCAGTTTAATGATCGCTATCGATACAAAATGTAACAAAAATTTCTTTCAAGCATTCATAGATCACACTACTGGTATTTGGCAGTGGGTATATGAGCTTCAGCACAGCGGTCCGTTCAAATACATTAATATTTTTCGAAGACAACCATGCCTTTGTTTGACGACTTGCATGGTATAGGTGAATTGTCTTGTTGAAAAATTTATTGATTTTCATTACTATGACAAATCAAGCACACTGTCTTCAGAAAAAGCTCCCCAAACCATCAAAAAACCGTTTCGAAATTTATTTTTGAAAAATATCGTGGTTACTTCGGTAGGTCTCTCTAATACCTATTGCAGCCATTTGCGCCATAATGATTGAATTTTTTCTGATCCCAAGAAATTATCTTAAACAAATATTCATATGTTTAAATAGAGAAACTGTTAACTAATATAATCAAATTAACTGTTTCCAGTTTAAGTTTGTTTTATTAACGTCAAGGCCAGCAGTTTTAGGGCGGAATAATTGCCTTGGCACAATAATTTTCGTCGATTATCTTATAATGTTGAATTTTTTTTAGCAGTCTACTTATGGTTGATTTTAACACATTTACCTCGCATTCATAAATAATCTGACCAAGACTCTTGTTACTGGCACAGTTTATAATTCTGCTATTGTTTCATTCAGTAAACTTTTTTTCGGATTACCACTTTTATTTATTTTTTGTTACTACAACATGTGACTGGTTAAATTGTCGAAAACTTCAGTCAGTTTTTTTTTAAAGATACGAACCACGCGACATTTTATAGATAATTATTGAAAACTGCATTTTAAGAATAAATATTAGTTATACCTTTGTTTTTCTAGTATTATATTTTATTTATCATAAAATGTAATTATAGTTATGAAACACTAACAAAATATTAATTCACAATTTCTCTCTTAAATTAAGGTAGTTGTCTTCCAAATTTTGAATAAACTTAATACTTTAAAAAAATGTTAAACGTTTTAAGAACCTGTTTGTAACTTTGCAATAAACAGCAAACATCAAGTGTAATTATAGTAATGCAACATAGTGTAAAGTTACTTTTTTTTTTTTTTAAGAGAAGTAACACTTAGGCAATTAATAACTTACGTTACTTTCTTTGTAAAGGGGATAGTTGAAGAAGTAAAGGTGGTGAAAGAAGAAAGCTTTTTATATCACAACTCTGCAATTGCGCATTATGTTTGTTTTTAGTGCAGAATTGCAGAGCCTCTGGTGGTGAGTAGGCGCATTAATGTTAAAGCTCGATTTTTTAGCCTTTATTTAATTAGTTTACTTCGGTGGCGTTTGAATGCTATACCACCGAAGGAGGGCGCTGTGATAAATATTAGTTATGATGGCTAGAAAGAAAACTAATAATTATCAGAACAAATACCAACTCATGCTTAATGATCAAATGCGCTAACCAATTAAGCTACATCACCCTCCTAAATCCTTCCAGGCCTGTCGCAAAACTACCAAGAATTATTTTTATAATTATTGATATAATGCGATCTCTACAGCGTATGAAAATATAATCAATGATTAGGTTTTATCATTTTTATATCCTTCAATGATTTTCAGGACACGTACACTTGATTAATCTCGGTCGATTTTCATTAATATTTTTAACTAAAACACATTTTTATTGCATGAAACGATTTTGATTAATTTGAAATATTAAAATTTATAATTGTTCTTAGTTAATATATGTGCACTTTATTATATGTAAACGATTAATACTTTTGTAATTAAAGACACGTACTTACTTCCACGGCTCATTTTGTTAAAACTGAAATGTGATTGAAGATTTTCGCAATAATTCAAGTAATGGTAAATCAAACAAAATAGAAATGTGAGAAGCAAATATAAAAAAAACAATCAGCCAGTCTATATCAAATTGGGTTAACAGAAGCAAAAATATTGAAACCGAAATCCACCCGCACAATCGATGCATCACAGTCTAAAAGGGCAAAAACAAAAATTGCACCACCTATTATGAATCATGCATTTTGACGTTATACAACCACGCTATAGCTTTTATAGAATCATTAATTGTTGAATTTTTAGGGAATTTGTGCACAATTTTTTATTAAATTAATTTTCCATATTAAATTTTTCAAACAAATATTTATAAAACAATTCCTAAGGAAAACTGGAATGTCTAAGCTGATATTAAACCATCATCTCAAACTATTGTTGGCCGTTTAAAAACACCTTTCAAAGATTAAATCCTACAATTGTAGCAAAAACTAAAAATCTTCGAACACACACTTACTTTCTACAACAAATAGATTCTTAAGGACAATAAATTCCTAACAGAATGTTATAAAAATGAACAATCCGTTTTTTTTAAAACATTTCTTATAATAAATTTAAAATCAAATAAAATCAAAAAGAAATGAAAACTGAAAATAAAAATATATTGGCCCTTTGCTATTGTTGTCAACCCATAAAAGACACACATTTTATAAGACAATTTAGATTTATGTCCTTTTACAAAAATGATCTTTTTATTGTTGCTTTTAATACCAAAACCTAGTGCCAGTGACTTTTCGACTTGCTTGCATTGTGTGAATATATTATATACATATATAAATACTCGTATGTACATTAGGGTGGCCCCGTTTGTATGGAGAAAAAATAAGGTACCGATGGTCCCGACTAAAATGAAAATTTGATTCATTTTAAGACCACGTTTCTCAATTTTTTTGTCTTGGGATAAATATTTGGTGAGCTGGATAAAAGGATAAAAATGTCCTTTTTAGAGGTTTTTAGATTTTTTCACATTTTTTCCAAAGGATATGTATGTAAATTTGGTATCATATGAAAGGTCTTTGAGAGGCGCATTCAATGGGTTATCAAAAATTAAAAAAACAATTTTTTTTAATTCAAAAATTTTTAAAATTTCAGACAAAATTTTAGTGTTTTTTTATTTTTTCATAGAATTTACTTAAATAAATAGTTGAAATTTCTTCAATATAAACATTATGCAATTTAACCCAAATGGTTTTTCACGTTTTTTAAAATTCTACCTATTTCAATTTTTATTAATTTTTTTTTTAAAAACCTTAATTCTTTCCTATCTGACAATCTCTGTTAACTCAACTCGTTAATGTAATGGGTATTAAAAAAATGTAAATTTTATAAGCTAAAAAACGGGAAACCCCATTTGGGTTAAATTGCATGATGGTTATAATCAAGAAATTTCAACTATTTATTTAATTAAATTCTATGAAAAAATAAAAAACACTAAAATTTTGTCTGAAATTTTCAAAATTTTTGAATTAAAAAAAAATTGTTTTTTAATTTTTGGTAACCCATTGAATGCGCCTCTCAAAGACCTTTCATATGATACCAAATTTACATATAGTTCCTTTGGAAAAAATGTGAAAAAATATCAAAAAACCTCTAAAAAGGACCTTTTTATTTTTTGATCCAGCTCACCAAATATTGACCCCAGGACAAAAAAATTGAGAAACGTAGTCTTAAAAGGAATCAAATTTTCATATTAGTCGGGAACATCCGTAATTTTATTTTGGGGCCACCCTAATGTACATACATACATACATATGTATGTAACTATGAACCACATACTATCAACCAAATAGGATAGCTGCATTATGGTACTTTTGTTTTTAAATATAATTTGATTATAAAGAAATTGTCATAAAAACTAAAACTCAGTGGCTCTCCACACATTTTATAGCTTCAGAAAACCTTTTGTTGTCTCTATTATCTGCACCTTTTTTTTGGGAGATTTTAGAAGGGATCTTTTTATTAGGATTTACAAAACAAAAATTTTGTGGGAGGTCTGTGTATGTTAGTGACTTAAAACGTAACAGTTTGTATAAATGTTTTAATAAATTAACACATTATCTAAACAACTTAATCATAATTGAAAGGTTTAAGTAAGAAAAACCAAAAAAAAAGTAAAAAGTAAAATAAAATATATTTTGTATTTGGGTACGAACAATTTCAAAGGAATTTGTAAAATTTAAACTGTTTTTATAAACATAATAATGTGTTATTTGATACATATGTTGCAACTCTTAAAAAATATATTTACTCATTTATTTATTATTAGAAAAGAAAATGTTTTTTTCAAGAAAACAATTGAGTTTATTTTCTATAAAAAAATATTACATTTCCCAGTTGTCATATGTCAAATTCAAGGAAGAAAAATTTTATTAATACAATTTTTAAATAACAAAACATATTCAGTTACAATAAAATAATAAAAAGCAAAGTAACTTATAAACAAGTAATTAATTTAAACAAATAATTTTCACATTCCCACTATATGTTTAGAACATAGGTCATATTTTATTTTCTTAATTATTTAAATCTTGATTTTTGAAAGTCAGCCAATTATTCCTCAGAAGAATTTAGTTTCTTCAAATGTTTAATTTTTGATTAATCGCACTAAACTTTGGTTTCGTCACGAAGTCGTATATATAAAAGATCTCTCGGTTTGCTAATAGATAGATTTCTAGGATAGATTTATTGAAATGCTCTTTAGGATTGGTCCATTTTCCCTTTTAATTATTTTGCATTATTATCTGTATCATTTAATAATAAATGATTATGAAACCTTTGTAAAAAGATTACATGAAAAAAACTATGCTCATCTGTTTTCCAAGTATTTAACAAATCTTAATTTAGATCGAGTAGAATTTGGAATATTGTACAGGATGTAAAGCTAAAAAGAGTTTTATTTCTTCTCAATTCTTCTATTCACTAATTGTTTATCTGTTTTCTAAATGTTGCACAATTTAGTCCCAAAAAAAACTCAGTTAATTTTAATGATATTTGAAAACATAATACAGTTCAACCTTGGTATAACGAATCTTAAGGGGATTAGAAAAAAAAACGTTATATCGAATAATTGGTTACAATGAGGTACGTTATATCGAGGTGAAGTTGCACTTCTATTCTTTATAATGAGATAATAAAAAATTTTGTATGTATATTAATAATCATCTGCTTACCATGTTATAGCGAACGATAAATCAAAACACATTTGAAGGAAAACACTGTATTTTGTAGTTTTAAAATTCAAAAATAGTTTACATTTATAAAATAATAAGTCTGACCCAGTGATTGCAACAACAACTGCTGCAACAAGCGTACAAGCTCTTGGCAACAATAAATTTTTCTTCGAATATTTCAGCTGTTTCATATAATTTCGATTAATTCATGGAAATCGTTATGAAAAGGTTGTAAGTTGACAAAATTCGTTAAATAGAGGTAAATAATTCTTTCTATTTCGTTAGTCTGCAGTGAATGAAAATTCGTTATAACGAGGCTACTGACAAATGTATTCGTAATAGAGAGGTTTATTTTGTATTAAATCTTATGGAGCGTTGTAGGGGATTTCAAAAAAATTCGTTATAGTGAGGGTCGTTATATCAAAGTTTGACTGTAGCTTGCAGTTCGTACTCTTTGTATAGTCAGAGCAATATTGAACAATGATTTGGAATTATTTACTCGACACTGCCAGTGTTGAAATATTTGGCCTGACAAAAGATCATTCGTTGCTTTAAGAATACAAAATTCAATCATGTCTGCCCAATATGACACACGCTATGACCTCTACATAACCATTATTTAACCGTACAGTATCAGAACAAAGTTTCTCATTGTATGACAAGTATTTATAGTGAAAATAGCTTAATATTTCTTACTAAATTCCAATTTACACGAAGCAATTTTTATTGAAAAGATTGATAAAATTTTTTCCTTGAAATTTATCCGGTGTTCACACAGCACAATTCTTATTGCTTAAATCGCACGTATTTTTATTTGAGAGTAAATACGCATTTGTTTACACATAGCTATGTAATACAAATACGAGAGTAAGAGGAATTGCTAATACAATCAAGTGTGTACTCCCCCCATGTCTAAAAAGTAACCAGCTTAGCTGAAAGAATGATTTCGTGTAAACTGGGACTAACAACATTTTTAAACAATATTAGGCGTTTACTTTATATTGACGCTCACAGTATGTCTTATACAGGCTTCATGTCGTCCAACAATAGCTTCAATCGCAGGCCTTCGGTGTAGTCTTTATGTAGTCCATCATTAGCCTCATTTTGTAAGTCTTTGGTAAACTCTTTATGTTATCCAATATTACGAACGAATAACACGTTGAAAATTGTACTGATTAAAATCAGAATTTCGTCATGCAACTGGCAGCTTATCTTGTCATAAATATACATCTAAAAATATTGACAATATGTTTATCATAAATTAAAAGTAATTAACTTTTCTAAAACTTCATGATCCATATGTCTCAATATTTGTTACGATTGCTAACAAATAAGTAATACATATATTATTTTGTACATTTTCCACTTCATTGCACTACTCCTAGACACACCATCCCTTTTCTGGAAATAAATTACATAAATTTAGGTGCTTTAATTTAAAAATCTTAATAAAAACTAATTCTTAAAATTCCATAATTATCTCCCATATGGGAATGGTATTTGCTACTCCAACACCTCATAAATGCAATCAAAAATCAAGCGTGTTAACTAGACATTTTTCACAGCAGATGACAATAAAATGCTGTTAAACTCTTTGCCAAAGGGGGCTTGTAAGCAAATCATATAGATCACTTCACCGAGAGACACACCTCGTAACATGTATGTGGTATGTATGTGTGTATGTTTGTGAAAAGGGCTAATATTTAGTTAAGCCAAGAAGATGAGGTATGACGATATTTTATGTATAAATTTTACTCTACTTCTATGTGGAGACTTGAGACAAACAAAATAATTGCATCATATTCTATGACACATATCTACAACTATTTTTATGACACTGCACAGCGGTACATGTCATATACTGGATTATTAAGTGTCGGGTGAATTATGAACATTTGTGTATAATTTCAAAACAACAAAAATTAACGAATTTCCTAAATGAATTAACAAAAGCGATTGATTATATTTATAGGCAATGAAGCATATTTATAGTTATATGACTACATTATTTTAGAGAGAACAATTTTATGGCTTTAAGGTGTGAGTTATTTCGTTACAAATGACCAAAGAAATTCCATTTAAAATAAAATTTTTTTATTGTATTTTAATTAAACTCTATGGAGATTTTTAGTTTTACTTTTCCTTAATAAAACTTAACAACAATAAAAATTTTTCTAAATACATTTTCAATTGTAAATATTTACACAATTATTTCATTAACACAAAAGCCAACAAACTAAAACATTTTATCTTTTCTTTTGAGAATTTTTTTTTAAATATATCTTTGTTTAAATTCCATTTGATAATAAAAACACAACTAGAAAACACTTTGATTGTATTTTTGTAAACAATTGAATTTAGACAATGAAAACATTTTGAGTGGCCAACAATTGACCAGCAAATGTGTGGCTGAAATGGCACTTAAGCTGAGCTAATACCATCCTTCTTGGTGGCCATTATATTTAGACAATATCTTTTATATAATTTTCGTTTTTTGTGTTTTAGAACAGGAGCAAAAAAAAAACATAAGATAGACCACTAAGGTTCAATATAAAGGCAAAATAAAAATGGCAAATACAATAAATTTCACTTTTCACAATAAGAAATACAAACCAAAAAACAAAACAAAAAAAAAACAAAGTTCTAATGGATTCTTTTCAGTGTGGCCTCCCCTTAAAGTAAATATTTGCTTTGTGTGTGGTTGTGATTGGTATGGATGTTTTATGGATTAAAGGAGCATTTTTTAGCAAGACAATATTAATTGACGTTTTTGTTTTGAAGAATGTTAAAAAAATATATGTATTATGCGCTTAAATTTTATTGAAAGGTCTACTATTGAAACTTAACTTTAACTACATTAAAACCTACGATAGAAGCCAAAATCTAACCTCATAAAGACCTACGATTGACCAATGATTGAAGGTTAAATTGAACCTCATAAAGACCCATGATTGAAGCAAACATTTAACTTCATAAAGACCAATGATTGAAGCTAAAATTGACCTTCATAAAGACTTTCGATTGAAACAAAAATTGAACTTCATAAAGACCAACGATTGAAGCTAAATTTAAACTTCATAAAGACCAATGATTGACCAATGATTGAAGGTTAAATTGAACTGCACAAAGACCTACGATTGAAGTCAAAATTGAACTTCATAAAGACCAACGATTGAAGCCAAAATTGAACTTCATAAAGACCTACGATTGAAGTCAAAATTGAACTTCATAAAGACCTACGATGGAAACTAAAAGTGAACTTCATAGAGAACCACGATTAAAGCTACGATTGAACTTCATAAAGACCAACGATTGAAGCTAACTTTGAACTTCATAAAGACCAATGATTGACCAATGATTGAAGGTTAAATTGAATTTCATAAAGACCAACGATTGAAGCTAAATTTGAGCTTCATAAAGACTTTCGATTGAAACAAAAATTGAACTTCATAAAAACCTACGATTGACCAATGATTGAAGGTTTAATTGAACCTCATAAAGACCAACGATTGAAGCCAAAATTGAACTTCATAAAGACCTACGATTGAAGTCAAAATTGAACTTCATAAAGACCTACGATGGAAACTAAAAGTGAACTTCATAGAGAACCACGATTAAAGCTACGATTGAACTTCATAAAGACCAACGATTGAAGCTAACTTTGAACTTCATAAAGACCAATGATTGACCAATGATTGAAGGTTAAATTGAATTTCATAAAGACCAACGATTGAAGCTAAATTTGAGCTTCATAAAGACACATGATTGAAGCTAAAATTGACCTTCATAAAGACTTTCGATTGAAACAAAAATTGAACTTCATAAAAACCTACGATTGACCAATGATTGAAGGTTAAATTGAACGTCATAAAGACCCATGATTGAAGCAAACATTTAACTTCTTAAAGACCAATGATTGAAGCTAAAATTGACCTTCATAAAGACCAACGATTGAAACAAAAATTGAACTTCATAAAGACCAACGATTGAAGCTAAATTTAAACTTCACAAAGACCAATGATTGACCAATGATTGAAGGTTAAATTGAACCTCATAAAGACCAACGATTGAAGCCAAAATTGAGATTCATAAAGACCTTTGATTGAAATCAAAATTGAACTTCATAAAAACCTACGACTGAACCTAAAATTGAACTACACAAAGACCTACGATTGAAGTCAAAATCGAACCTCATATAGACCTACGATGGAAACTAAAAGCGAACTTCATAGACAACCACGATTGAAGCTACGATTAAACTTTATAAAGACCAACGATTGAAGCTAAATTTGAACTTCATAAAGACCAATGATTGACCAATGATTGAAGGTTAAATTGAACTTCATAAAGACCAACGATTGAAGCTAAATTTGAGCTTCATAAAGACCAATGATTGAAGCTAAAATTGACCTTCATAAAGACTTTCGATTGAAACAAAAATTGAACTTCATAAAAACCTACGATTGACCAATGATTGAAGGTTAAATTGAACCACATAAAGACCAATGATTGAAGCAAACATTTAACTTCATAAAGACCAATGATTGAAGCTAAAATTGACCTTCATAAAGACTTTCGATTGAAACAAAAATTGAACTTCATAAAAACCTATGATTGAACCTAAAATTGAACTACACAAAGACCTACGATATTGAAAATTGAACTTCATTGAAGTCAAAATTGAACTTCATAAAGACCAACAATTGTGCCAAAATTGAACTCCATAAATACCTACGATTGAAACTCAAAGTGAACTTCATAGCGACCAATGATTGAAGCTAAAATTGAACTTCATAGCGACCTACCATTGAAGATAAACTTGAACTTCACAAAGACCAAAGATTGACCAATGATTCAAGCTAAAATTGAACTTCATAGCGACCAGTGATTGAAGCCAAAATTGAACCTCATAAAGAATACGATTCAAGCTAAAATGGAACTTCGTAAAGACCTACAATTGCAACCAAAATTGAACTACATAAACCCTACATAAAGACGTACGAGTGAAGCAAAAATTTAACTACAAAAGACCTTCATTTGAAGCTATATTTAAACTGTGAAAGATGTACATTTACCTTTACACTATAATTTACTTTAAATTATTTGAGTTTTCAACAGAAAATCTAGGCTTCATGAACTACCAAAGTTGGACTTGTCTATGATATTTGCATTGTTTGCAGCTATTTAAAATATTTTCCTATATAATTTTAAGCAAAAATTCCCTACATACATTTCCTATAGTTATCACTTTAATAAAAATTAAAAATATTTAAATTGCAATATAAACAAATATAGTTTTTTTCCTATATGCTTAACAGAGCATTAAAGAAAACACCAACAGCGTCATTGTAACTAGTAACGAAGAGCAGTGGTGGAAAAGACTGTTACAGCAGCAGCAGATATTTTTCAATTGTTTGGAAGATGTGCTAAACTGAAAAGTCACGATTACTAGACGATAAATATTGAAAACATTTTAT
Source organism: Bellardia pandia (assembly GCA_916048285.2). Lineage (NCBI taxonomy): Eukaryota > Metazoa > Arthropoda > Insecta > Diptera > Calliphoridae > Bellardia > Bellardia pandia. Next base: position 89,540,702 of record OU696531.1, on the reverse strand, counting down.
ATGTAAATTATATTAAACAAAAGGAAAAAACATACATAGCAACAAAAGCATAACAAAAAAACCAAAAGAAAAACAAACATCACAAACATTTGCATGGTCAGAAATAATAGAAAAGGAAACAGAGGCAGAAAAGGGCAAACTAAAGCTAACAGGGTACCTGATATATAAAAGCAGCACATAAACTAAACCAAACTATATAGTTACATACATACATACATACTCGTATAGATAAATAAGTAGTATGGAACTGGGGAGGCAAACTGCCTCCCCAGTTGTTTTCGTGCCATGAAGATGAAAAAATTTTTTGGTGCAATGAAGATGAAAAATTTTTTGTTTTGTAGACAAGAAGAATTTTTCGTTGCTTTGTTTTGTTAAATTGGTTTCGTTTTTTTTTATTTGCTTTAGTTGCAGTTTTGTGTTTTTTCGTTGTTTTGTTTGTTGAATTAATTTGATTTTTTATTGCTTTAGTTGCATTTTTTTTTTGTGTAGTAATTTGTAATGCAGTTATAATAGGGAGGTTAATATTATTTCATTTAGTCTGCATTAGGAGGACTAAAATTTTGTAAACTTTGAGTATTAGTAGAGAAAATTAAATTTTTCCGAAAATATTTGAGTAAAACTCAAGGAGGCAAACTGCCTCCACAGTTCTTTTCGTGGCATGAAGATGAAAAAAATTTTTTTTGGTACAATGAAGATCAAAATTTTTTTTTGGTGATTTAGTCTGCATTAGGAGCAATAACATTTTGTAAACTTTGAGTGTTAGTAGAGAAAATTAATTTTTTTCTGAAAATATTTGAGTAAAACTCAAAATTAAAAATTTTTCTTATTCAAAAATTGATATAAAAAGTCATTCTGTAGATTGTTTTTTGTCATTAATCGTATTATTATATTCGAGAATACTTAAAATAATGGTAAGTATGTTCTGACTCAGAATATTTTCATTGTACTAAATTAACAACAAATTTTCAGATGTTCGAACAAATTATTAACATAGCATTGGGTATTAAGCCAGAGTACACAAGAATCGATGACATCCCTTTAAACCAGCCCTACAAAATCTTAAGTTTTGAATGGAAAGAATCACAATATGGATCAAAAACCGTTGCATATTTGGAAAACAATAAATGGTTTTATCTTCCACAAAGAATTACCAAATATTTAAATAAAGAGGATCCATATTTAACTAAAATGAATGATGTAAAGTGGACAATTATTTATAAAGGTCGTCAATCATTAAATGGTCCTGCAATATTTGAATTAAATTTTACAAAAAACTAAATAAATAAAACACATTTTTTTAATTGTTATAAATTTGTATAATTTTTTTATTTTTGTTAAACAAATATATTTATAGTTATTAATTACAACTTAATATTTAATAAAAACTCATCGTCCTCTAAATAAAACACATTTTTTTAATTGTTATAAATTTGTATAATTTTTTTATTTTTGTTAAACAAATATATTTATAGTTATTAATTACAACTTAATATTTAATAAAAACTCATCGTCCTCTAAATAAAACACATTTTTTTAATTGTTATAAATTTGTATAATTTTTTTATTTTTGTTAAACAAATATATTTATAGTTATTAATTACAACTTAATATTTAATAAAAACTCATCGTCCTCTTCCATAAACTTTTTGTAGATGTCATCATCTTCTTTAGTTGATGTTTCGGCTGTTGTTCTCTCCGCTGGTATTTCCAGCCCTCCATCTGGTATGTATGATTTTGCTTTGTAAAAAGCAAAATTATGTTTGGCTAGGAAATGTCGCCTTTTGTTAGCTTTGTTGGAAAAGGTAACGTAGGCGCAGAACTCGCACTTTAGGGAATTCATGTTTAAATAAAATTTGTCTTAACAAATATTTATTACAACACCTTAAACTTTTAAAATTCTTTGAAAAGCGCAATGTTAACTTACTTTGCATTTAACCTTGATAATATGCAATTTCATAAAGATATTTTGCTTAATCAATTAAATTAATTTCATAATTTTTTACATACATAGACAAAAAATGTTTCGCATGCCGAAATTATTATGAAACTTAAAACACCAAAATACAAAAAAAAAAAAATCTTAACAAATATTTATTACAACACCTTAAACTTTTAAAATTCTTTGAAAAGCGCAATGTTAACTTACTTTGCATTTAACCTTGATAATATGCAATTTCATAAAGATATTTTGCTTAATCAATTAAATTAATTTCATAATTTTTTACATACATAGACAAAAAATGTTTCGCATGCCGAAATTATTATGAAACTTAAAACACCAAAATACAAAAAAAAAAAAAAAAAATATATATAGTTAGCAATTTGTTTATGTTTGAATAGCACATTGTATCAAAATAAATTAATGAACCTGAGAATATTGTCAAGTATGCACATTTTATTTTTTTAACAAAAGTTCCTTAACCCCAAAGAAAAAAATATTTTATTTAATTTTGTTGTCGATGGTCATGGGCAATATCAGAAAACAGTTGAAAACTATATTAATAAAAACATAAATGTAAAGTAAAATCATATATTTTTAAATCAACTGTTAAACAAATTAAACAAAATGGATTTGAACAGAAAAAAGGAAACAGAACCCAAAAAGGAATTATTGGAAATAAAGGAGGTACTCATCCTACCACCCCTCGATATGTCACTTTTTCTATCATTATATGATGGCAAGGATCAATTACTTTTGGATGTTTTACTTCAAGTTGAAAAGGAAATCGGGAAAAAATAAAACACCATAATTTATTAATTTAATTAATATTATTGTTTATTTTTGTAACTATTAAAATAGTCTTAAAATAAAATATAATGAATATATCCTAATTTATTTGTTTTATTTATTTATTTAAAATTACTGGAAAATATTCTTAAATAAATTTACAACTAATATATCATTTTGATACAAATTAAAATAATTGAATAAGGTTAAAATTTGTTTGAAACTTATTTTTTTGCATCTTAAATAAATAAAAATACAGCAATAGACTCCACATAAAATTGAAGATTCGCTTTGGATACGTATTTTATTACATATGAAAGTTTTGGAATTTCTACTTAAAAACGAAATGAAAGGTTTAATTGGCGGTTGACCAGCAGAGCAAAAGAATTCAGCTGGTTTATTTTCAGGGAAGTAAAAAGCAACCCAGTGCTGTCCAGGTTTATAAGAAGGATCAGTATTAGCAATATAAAATGATGGCTTGATAACTGCTTTTGTTGGTAATTTATTACATGGAAAAACACCTTTAAATTTATTTTGTGTTGTAGAATTTGAATTTAAAGTGTGTATAATTCTTGTTGAATTCATAGCGTTTGAATAATATTCCGAGATTTATCTATTTCTATTATACTATCAAATTCGCAATATACTAAACAGGTAATTGCTTCAGAAATTGGTTTTCCAAAACGTCCTTCAATGCGAATTGTTCCTTGGTTAATTAAATTGCCACAATTTGAATTGTTATTATGATCTGGCGTTAAATCAAAAGATAACAAAAAATATCCACTATCAAATAATTCTTTTGTTATTTGATGACCTTTATCAAAATGATGAATTCCAGTTCCTTTAAATAGTGTTTGATAACCACGAGTGCTTATTATTCCACCATTATTATAGTTAAATTCAATGGGCTGTGCGGGAAATTGTACACCATTAACAACCAAGTTAAATCTTTGTAAGTTAAAATGTTGAAAGTTAAATGGATTTTCTTTTTTATCACCAGTATATGCTTTGTTAGAAACCATACCAAAAATTAAAAAATTTGGTAATTGCCCAAGTATAACATTATCCAGAGATAATGAATGATTTCCAGGATGTATAGTGAATGTTTTCATTTCAATTCTTTTATATGGATAAATAGCATTTTTTGATTGTAATACATTATGATGAGCCATTAATATATTATTATTAATAGCAAGGTGATTAATGTATAAATTAGCTTCGTGTATTTTTATTTGAGATTCATTTTTATCTCCTTCTAAAATATAGAAGTCTGCCTTCTCTAAATTTAATGTCACTTTAAGATCTACATTATTAAGTAAATATTTTTGTTGATTAAATACATCTACATGTAGTTTTCCAAAAAGCTCTACTTTTTTTCCATCTTTGAATATTTTTTTTCTTTTGTCTAATCCGGGGTTATCTTTTTCAATTAATGAATTGATTTTATTCGTATCAGTAGCCCAACCACATGATTCGAGATGTGTAGATCTAGCATCATTTCCATAATTTAACAATGTTTCCATATATGCTCTATAATGATAGTTATTGTCTGGTTGACATACATTTTTATTGTTAAGATGGACTGTACAATTTCTAAATAAGGAATGCAGTAGGTTATTAACAACACCTCCATTTCCTTTAAATTCAACCACTAGTCTTAGGTAAATACTATTGAGATCTCTATATGTTTCGCTATTTCCCAATGAAACAAATTCAATAGTACTAGAGTTATCCAATGATGCTATTGGATTGTAACATATTTCTTCTGTTTTAATGATACTCGTTTGAATTGGGGGAGACTCAAATAAATCTAATTCACTTTTCATACATTCTATAAATCCAGACATTTTAAATTTCCAAAAATATCTTTAAAGTTCTTTCTTCTACAACGTTTTGATTTAATCTGATGTCTTTGCTTTAAACGTTTAAGTTTTATACGTTTGCCTTTGCCCTTTTGTAATGTTTTTATTTTATCAATAGTAGCTTCTTTAATATTGTTTATGACTTTTCGTCCTTGATTTAATAAAATTTCTTTTACAGGTTTTGTCCCAATTTCCTCTAACATTTCCTTTCCAATATCTAATGATTTATTTTTTAAAATATTCAACCCTGTTTTCAATAAAGGTTTTAGATGTGAGAATAATGACGAAAAAAGTGATCCAATACCACGTCCATGTTGTACAAATCTTGGTGTATGATATATTTCACCAATGTTTTGTACATTACTTCCAGACTGATTATTGTAGTAATTTGTATACAACACATCCATGGTTATATAAAATATGAGTTATCTTTTTAATGTATCATCCTTTTATATATATTTTTGAAGTGTAAAGTACAATAAACGGGAATATATTCCTCTAAATCAATATTTTTTCCTTCGTCATTTCGAATCATTATAGAAATATCATTGATATTAAAAGTTTCAATAGGAAAATAATCAATTCTATTAAAATGTATATAGTTTTTTAATGATGATATAGAAAATATTTTTAAACATTTTGTTTTTTTACTACCCACATGTCGAGGTTTAATTATATCTGTGTAAATAAATATATTTTCGTTTACATCTGGTGATTCACCTTTATTAAAATAATGAGAAACATTATTTGGGAATTTATTTAAAGATCTTTCCAAATTATAATTTGTTGACGATAAAATAGAATCTTCTCTATCATTTTCTAATTCTTGAATTAACTTGGAATCCTTTTTATTATTCTCCGTTTCCTTGGTACTAATTTCAGCGGTTACTCTATTTATATTTCTGTTGTCTTTTTCTTTAAACGATATATTTTCTGGAGTAATGTTATTTAAGTTAGTTAAATGTTTCGAAGTTATATTATTAATATTTGAATTTATTTCTTCATGCTCATTTGATATATCCATAAGTTCCTTAAATTTTAATTTGATATTGTCGTGCTCTGTATTGGTATTAGGTGTTGATGTTTTAGTTATTTGATGATTTAAAGATTTTTTTTTTAAATTTGAAATATGCTCCTTAAATTTTAATTTCATATTATCATGTTCTGTATTGGTATTCAGCTCTGATATTTTAGTTATTTGATAATTTGAAGATTTATTGTCCAAATTTGAAATATTACGTCTTTTACGATTTATAGTATTTTTATTAATTATGTTCTGTTTATTCATCAATGAAAATGAAATATCTGATAATCCAACCATCCATTCATTATTTAAGTTCATTGATTGTTTTAACAAGTTTGTAAATGTACTCGGAGAGTTCTTATAAATATCCGATGAATCATTACTTAATAAAGTAACATAAATATCATTTTCTTCTATACTTGAAGACATCTTTAGAGGAAATGATGAAATAATTTGTGGACTACAATCATATATGTTTAAGTTATGAAGTAATGTCATTTTGATTAATCCACGAATTGTACTCCTTCCCGAAACCTAACCATTTTACAAATAGTTTTTCCCCACGGCGCTTTAAGACCTTTTCAACCAAAAAAATGTTAGGAACTTTAGTTTTTAATAATTCTTCGTCATAAAATCCTCCTTTTATTATATTTCCATTTAGATCAACAAGCTGATATGTTATAGGATTTGTAACATAAATTTTATTTATTTTAAAAACTTCTGCAGACCAATTTGGTGTATAACCTTTCTCGAAAACATTTTTATATTTGCTTATTCGTACAAAATCATTTAAATTATATTTTCCTTTTTTGAAAATTTTTAAGTTGTTGTACACACTATTTAGAAGCTTTTTCTCATTTTTTTGGTTAACAGATTTAGGAGCCATTTTTATAGTATGATGATAAGATGAATTATATTCTAGTAATATTTTATCTAATATATTTATCCATTTATAATTTCCTTGCATACTAAATTTTTTCCACATTTTATTTTTTAGTGTTCTATTAAATCGTTCAACTATTGAAGCCTTCATATTTGAAAAAGTATGATAATGATTAATGTTAAGTTCTTTCATAAGAGTTTTGAAATTTGTATTATAAAATTCTTTTCCTTGATCAGAATGGATATTTTTTGGGGACTTGTTATTGTTTAATTTTACAATGTTTTTAAATGCTTTTGAAATCTCTGCACCGGTTTTGGTTTTTACTGGTAATGCATATGCATACTTTGAGAAAACATCTATAACAGTTAGCATATATTTAAAACCTTTATTAAACTTTGCATATGGTATCATCTCCACTAAGTCTATTTGCCATGTATCTAAAATACCCCTTTGAATAACTCGACGTCGTTTAAAGTTTTTTCTTGCTTGATGATGAAGTTCGTTAACAAGAACTTGTTTACTCATATTTATAATAAGAAAGTGCAGCTTTGATTTATTTAAATGTTGTTTATGAAAGTGTAAACATGTTTCAACAGTTTATATATCCATTCACAATGATGGTTTGCGGTCCCTCAGGATGTGGAAAATCTACATTTATTTTAAATTTGTTAAAAAATCAACACTTAATATCCGAAGATATAGATCGAATTATATGGTGTTTTGCTGAAAAAAATTCACTTCCAAAAATTAAAAATATAGAGTTTATTGAAGGAATTCCGGAGAATTTTAATACTAATGAGAAAGAGTCAACTTTGATAATATTAGATGATTTAATGCTTGAAACATCTAGTAAACAAATTTGTGAACTCTTTACTAAGGGATCCCATCATCGAAACTTAGCTGTAATCTTAGTAACACAAAACATTTTTCATAAAGGCGCTTATTCAAGAGATATTTCCTTAAATTCAAAATATGTAGTAATGTTTAAAAATCCTAGAGACAAATTACAATTTCAACATTTAGCTCGTCAAGTATATCCTGAAAATTCGAAAGCTTTGGTTGATGTATATAATAAATGTACACAACATGCTCATGGTTATTTATTAATAGACCTTACTCAACAAATACACAACGCCTTAAGATTTAGAACTGATATTTTTAATAATAGTCATTACTCAATATTTGCAAATATAAATAATGAGCTCCAATCTAAAATTATTAAAGGAGAACAAGCATATTCTTTACGTCCTTAAAAAAGCAGAGCCTAAACTACGAAATGCAATACTAAAACATGTAGATGATGTGGTTATTAAAACTATATATGAAATTCTTTTTAACGTTATTAACAAAAACCATAAAATCAATAGAACAGTTCTTGATAAAATAAAACCATATAAGAATACGATTAGAAAAGTTTGTTCCTCACAAACTTCTTTGAAACAAAAGAGGAAACATCTTATTCAAAAGGGTGGATTTTTACCAGTCATAATTTCTTCAGTATTAAGTGGAATCATTGGGAAAATTTTAGAAAATGTCAAATAATTTATCAAAACTTATCGTTCTTAATCCATCAACTTATGATAAATTTCAAACAAAATATTCTGATTCTGATTTTTTACATCGAAAACTTTTACCAATTTACGCATCGCATACACTTAAAGATATTAACAAATGGTATTATATTAAACAAGAGCTTTCCAAATTTTTAATTGGAAAGCAAAAAACATTATTTCAGAATACAAGTAATGCAAAGAATAATTTACGCGATAATGAAACCCAAACAAGAAAAATATATAAAAAACATACTGAAACTCAAACAATGAATCCAGAGTCAACTAGTATTGGAATACAATCGAATATAAATTTACCTGAGGATGTTTATGCTACTGATGATATTGATGATCAAGTTGATATGGATACAACAATACAAAAATTCAATCCTACTTCAGCATCTTCAGTAGCTAAACGACTTAAAAATTTTTCAAATAAGGGATCACCAAAAATAAGAATATTATTAAAAGATGAAAATCATAAAAATTTGAAGCAATCAACTTTACCATATCAATATTCTCCACGAATGACTAGAAATCGAAAAAAATTAGATTATGAAACTGAAAATGTACCATGGCAAAATATTTAAAATAAAACACATTTAATAATTAAAATATATGTATAAAATTGTTTTATTATTTACATATGTTGAAATATATTTAAGTATATTCATGTATATTATTCATTTAACATAAATATTAATAAATAAATAAATAAATAACTATATATAAATATGTACAGCACTTTTATTAAATATATGAATTAAACATCTATGTTCATTAAATATTCATCATCAGATGAATGTTTTAAAAAATTTGTATAATCATCATCAATATCTAAAAATATATCATCGTCTTCATCCATAAAAAAGTTTTCATAGTCAGATTTCAGTTTGTAATGTCCACGAGCATATGTATTTACTTGATCGGATGCAATAATTCTTTTATCATCCGCATAACTCAAGACAACTTTATACAACTTCTGTGTATACAACTGATGAAACTTTGATCTAAATGTATTCATTGAATCAGAAATAATTTTTCTTTCAAACAATGATTTTTTATAATCTATAAGAGAAAAATTTTTTATACAAGATTTTTTTACACCTTTTGATTTTTTTACTTCATTCATATCAACTGTTTTATATGAATACATTTTTGATCGAAGTCCCACAAACTCCTTCATTATTTTTCCATGATTCTCATCCTTCATCATACCAAGAACTTTTTTGTTTAATATTGGGAGATTAAACTTGTTATTATGCTGATACTCAGATGTATCAAATCTTAATGCAATATCTTCACGAATATCACTATAAAAATCTTCCGTTTTTATGGTATATATAAATGAGTCAGTGTCCATATAATTAAGTGCTAAATTAGATTGAAATTTTGGTTTCATGTATTGATAATGGAAATCATACATTTTCCATTTAGATAGTTCTAGAACAGCAAAACCTAAATAAATGGGTTTATTGCAAGTTATTTGCACAACTTTTAGCTGAACTGCAAACATATTTTCAGAAAATTGAATGATACTTGAGAAATTTGGTTTAGATATTAGTGCTCTAGCTCCTAAATGATTGCATCTTGTTGTTTCCCAATTTGTAACAATTTTTACATCTTTGCGTTTATGCACATTTTCCATGGTTTTTCCATAAACGGAATTATTGAGCAGTTTAAAAAAGTCTTTTTCGAAGGAATTTTTTGCTTGTGTTCTATGGAAAGTGTTTAGGTCTATGTACTCTTTTAACCATGGTGATTGTTTAAATTTTAATGCCCTATGGATTTTTTTTAATAATAAACCATTCTTCAAACATTGTTTAAGAACTCTGTAATGGATTTGATATTTTAATTTACATGTCAAGTCTGCAATAAGCTTCCTACATTTGGAATCACCAACAATTTTGTTTTCTGGACAAAACGGAAGATCGTTGTGTGATTCATGTAAGTGTTGAGGATAGTCTAAATCTACCTCCAAAAAATAACCAATAGATGATGTATCTGATATATTAGTTACATCTAGATAATTTAATGATTCCTCATCATAAATCCATTCAAATTCTCCATATGGGAGATATTCAGACATTGCCCAACCGTATAAGTTATTGGCATCTAGGTACATTAAATATTCCGATGGTTTACTATTATCAAAATCTTCCAAATATTTATTATTTGCTTTCGAATATCTTTTAGAGCATTGCACCAAACCACCCCTGATGCCATTTTGTATAAAATTATACATATTTATATCAGTAAGTAGTTCTAACTCGATTTTTGTCGTTTTTAGCATAGCATCCCATGATAATCCTGGTACAGTATAATACTGACATGGATCGAGTTTATAAATATTTTTGCAAATTTTTCTAAAATTTTGAAAAATGTCAGTTAAAAGCAGAACATCTGTTTTTAAATATAATTTTGTGTAATCCAACATGTTATTGCATTTAAACGTTTTCCAAACAGTTTGGGCATGCTCATAGTCTTCAATTGTGCATTCAGAGTTATTCAATATATTATAAAATTTATCTCTCGTGGGAAGACTTTGTTCATTAAAACGCTCCATTGAATCAATGTAAGAATATGGAAACACTCCTTTTCTTCTAATCAGATTAAAATCTTGCTTTTGTATGAAAACTTTTTTGAGAATATGGTAATCATCATCATTTAAATTATTCGCAAGTGATTCTAAACTAGAAGCCATAAATCTACAAGAATCTAAAAAGCGAATTTCAAAACACTTCTTTTCATTGATTGGTATATACTTTGATAAAGATATATATAATTCTTTGTTAAGGGGAATTACTTTTATATCACCTTCAAAGTTTGAGAGTTCTTTCATGAATAGGTGACAGTCATAAGAAGAAAAGTTATGAAAGAATACTGGTATAAAATTAGCTGTTCTATAAAGAAGATTGCAAGAGTTATGGGCTGCACCTCTATATTTACCAGTCAAGTGACAGTGGTCGCGTACTTTGTCATCTCCTAAGCTTTTCTCACATATATGACATATTGTTGAGAGATCATGTAGAATTTGTTCGTCATTTGTAAGTCCGGTCATAGATATATTTTTAGCTAAATAATTTTCATAAATTTCTTTTGTATCTCTTATTAAATTATCTATAAATTTAGTAGGTGCATCATTACCAAAATAAATATTAAACCTATCCAAATTATCATCATAACTACACTTTATATAATAACTAAAGGCACATGCTATATGTTTTTGTATATTACCAGATATGTCGCAGTTAACTAATTTTTCCAAATATGCCTCAAAATCCGCATACACAACGAATGGTACGTCTAGCTGCTTTTGGTAATTTTTAAAGTGTAGTATGCATTCATCTTCCTTTGGCATCTTCGACACTACTTTTCTGCAGCTATCTTCATGATCCCGAATTAACTTTTCATTTTGAGAGTACTGAAGACAGGCATTACATAGGTATACTCTTGCTTTATGAGAAGTTAAACTATTCCTTAATAGCCTAAAAATAATTTTTAGAAAATTAAAGTAAAAATTAATATATTTAACAAAAATTGTAAAGGTTATGTTTAAATTACCTTGAAATGTCTGTAATTAAGACATAGTGGAACCATTCCTCATCCGTTAATAAAAGAAGATTTATATGCCGCTCTTTTACCTTGCTGGTGAGGTAGTATGGACCAACAATATTATTGTTCTCACAACCAAAAACGTTTATACTAATATTGTGGTTATTTTCTTCAAAAATTCTTATATCTTTTAATTTTAACGGAAATTCCAAATTCTTAAAATTTATTTCCTCTTCTTCTATAATTATTGTAGCGTCATTTATATTAATTTCAGTCAATTTGGATTTATTATTTACGAATGCGGCTATTACACTCCACTTGAAACAATAATTGTCTTCATTATTCACATTAAAGCATGCTTGCTTTTTCTTCACCCACATCGGCAATGGGATGAACTTCGATCCACGTGTAAATGAAGCCATATTAATATTAATTTCAAGCTGCTTCATCCAAATTAGTGACCATCCACTATCCCTTTCCTGAAATTCACTCATTTTGTTGCTTATATGATCATAATGCAACTTTAGGGATTCTTCAATATTGTCGCTCAATGTGATCAAAGACATTTTTGAGCGATGAGTGATGGAACACAGTTCTAGGTTGTCTTCTTTAATTTTAACATATTGACATTCAAGTTCCATATTAAACTTGAATGTTATATATGTCTTTAATGAACTTATTATTATAATTTTTAGCTCCTCATTTATGACATCGAAAAATTCTTTGGGATGAAGTATATCCTCTTGTTTATTCTGATATACGTATCCTTGTATTCTTCCTTTAAATGCCGATTTGAAGCATTTAAATTGCTTCAAACCTGAAGGATCATTAATTAACCTTCCAATTTTATTGTTGGTGGATACAGAAGCATGAGATCTCTCATGCTCCTGCAAATGACTTCGGTTAGAAAACCATTTTCCACATTCCGAGCAGTGAAGGAATTCGTGTTCATTTAACATTTCCTTTTCAGCAAAAAGCGATTTACAAAATTTGCACTCAAACATCATTTTTTTAAATTTTCCTTTTCAACGGTTTTGTCACTTGCAAATATGTCAATAGACTAATGAAAACAATAAAATAATGCTTTACCTAAAATTGCTTATTCAACATTTTTTTTTGAAAATGTTATATATACATATTAATTAAATTTTACAAAGAAAAGTCAGCAAAGTTTTTTCTATAAAGTCAATAAACTCTAAAAAAGTGCTAACTTATTAATGCTTTAAAAATATTCGTAGTTGAATTTATATATATAGTTTTAGTTTTAAAACAAAATAAAACTATAAGGAAAATAAAACAAAGTTTAACAGTTTTATATACAACATTTATTTTCAAAACATTTAGTTTTTCAATATTACCATAAATTTATAAACTATTTAATAATTTTTCTTAAAGTATTATAGACGTTTTGACAATAAATAATATTTGTTTATTATATCATCTATATTGCATTTTAGTTTATCATATATCATACAACTGCAGTTATCTGGACCCTCAGTGGCATCATTCCTCGACCATGGACAACTTGTATAATGTACACCATGAATAGAATTAGTTATCTCATCGTGATTTGATCTTTTATCCATTTTTAAAAAACATTCTATCAATTGTTTATGTTCAGGAAAAATATAGTCATCAAAATCATTTAAAAAAATAAACAATTTTTGAAACATTTTTTGCAGTACTAATAATAATTTTTAGATTGAATGAATATATTTTTTAAAATTTTAACATTTATATACAATTTTTATTTAAACTTATATACATATACATTTATAGTTATACACATTAATTAATTCTAGATACTTTTGGTGTTTCCCAACTAAAAAAAGGTTGTGAATTAGGGATGAAAAAGCTATCATCAACATCGTTGTCAGTCTCAACGATCGGGATTGACTCTTCCAATTCTAGGACATAATTTTTATTTTCCATCTTCTTCGTTAGTATAAATTTTTCATTAGCAATTCCTTCAATCACATTATCATTCAAATTGTTGTATTGTTTTGGGAGGTATAGCAAAGCGTCTTCTAGTTCTGCAATTACAACGTTTCCATATTTGGTCTTTTGACGAAACATGCATAAAACTTTATGTGGCTTTGATGATTGTAAATCTTTAGTAGATAGATAAGGTTTTGTCTTCAATTTATTAAAAGCTGCAACAATTTCAGCACTAGTAACTTTTGCGGAACTCATTTTTTATGCACTTTATAAAAACGAATATCTAATTGAATTCTTATTTTTGTACTTGGTATTTATATCTTTACAGATTAATGACAAAAAACAATCTACAGAATGACTTTTTATATCAATTTTTGAATAAGAAAAATTTTTAATTTTGAGTTTTACTCAAATATTTTCAGAAAAAAATTAATTTTCTCTACTAACACTCAAAGTTTACAAAATGTTATTGCTCCTAATGCAGACTAAATCACCAAAAAAAAATTTTGATCTTCATTGTACCAAAAAAAATTTTTTTCATCTTCATGCCACGAAAAGAACTGTGGAGGCAGTTTGCCTCCTTGAGTTTTACTCAAATATTTTCGGAAAAATTTAATTTTCTCTACTAATACTCAAAGTTTACAAAATTTTAGTCCTCCTAATGCAGACTAAATGAAATAATATTAACCTCCCTATTATAACTGCATTACAAATTACTACACAAAAAAAAAATGCAACTAAAGCAATAAAAAATCAAATTAATTCAACAAACAAAACAACGAAAAAACACAAAACTGCAACTAAAGCAAATAAAAAAAAACGAAACCAATTTAACAAAACAAAGCAACGAAAAATTCTTCTTGTCTACAAAACAAAAAATTTTTCATCTTCATTGCACCAAAAAATTTTTTCATCTTCATGGCACGAAAACAACTGGGGAGGCAGTTTGCCTCCCCAGTTCCATACTACTTAAATATAATCTACTTAAGTTTTTAATTCAAAGTTTATCCCTATTAACTCTCAGCAGCTAAAGGTTGCCCTTTCCAAATATATTTTCCTTTTGAAAACCTTAACTCCCAACAACAACAGCAACATCAAACAAAACGATAACAACTCTTTAAACTTGGTTATATGCTGTTGCTGTTTGTTGTTAAACTTTACTGTCTAGTAAGCAGCCAGTCAACAGAAAGTTCGCAGCAAGCATGCAGTTGCAACAAGAACACGAAACCAAAAAATCAGAATCAGTATCCAAAGAATGTGTGTATGGATTAGTGGGGAGTATGTTTGTTTCACTATAAAGTCCTATGTACACCTATAGAGTTGTATATTTATTTACAACATACCACCGTCAATGATTGCATACATGCGATTTGCACCTGCCGATTTTGATCATGACCAAGGTTAAAACTGACACTTAGGAGTTGTGCTTGTTTCCTTTTTATGTTTTTTTTTGTTTTGTTAGGTGTGTTCATGCTTGGTCAGCTGTAGGGGTGTTGGTTGGGTATATATGGGTTTGGTGGAAAGCTTGTAACGTTTATGAGATATAGCAACAAATGTTGCTACTAGAAGAGTGGTCCCCTCTCTCTCTTTTTCCCCTCTCACCAAGAAACTCAAAAGTTGAGCAGCAAAAGTGGCAGTGTATGACCCGGAACTTACACTGAAACAGAACCAATACCAATGAGATCCAAAAAGCATCTTTATATTAGAAATTCTGCAAAACCAGCCATGAGCTCAATTGCCGTAAGATTGAAAGCAGGTTTATATTTAATGTCTTTATCAGTGGAAATTTCTTTCTCAGATCATGTAAATTGAACACCCAAAATTAAATTTTCTCAAGGATTAAGTTCACTGATAAATTATTATATATTATATTAGACTAAAGCGTAGTTGTTAGAGGTTTTCTATTCGACTTTGCAATTGTCCAATAGGTGTTTTTGTTTTATAGGAAATTTCTCAGTCTTTCTCAGATTGAATTGAAGATAAATTATGAAATTTCTATCAACCATCAGTGACATAATGCAGTCAGCTTAGGGGTAAACGCCGAAAAATGTAAAGTAGAAAGTTTCACACTACCGAAATTGGGTTGTATGAAACTTACACCATCTAGTGAGGTTAAGTACTTATGAGTATTCTTGCACAATAAATAAAACTGGAAAAGAAACACACAGAATAGACCGAAAAAGGGTTTTAATGCTTTCTATGCATGTAGGAATGCGACAGGTCAGCATTGAGGATTACGATTAAACATAGTGAACTGGATCTATAAATCGGTAAGACCAATTATTACTTACGGTTGCACTATTTGGTGACAAACAATGAAAACGAATTGCCAAAGGAAAACACTGGTAAAAGTTCAGAGATATGTCTCGAGAGGCATCACGGAAACTTAAAAGATTAGGCCATAGGGAGATACTATAACGAATATGGGTTTCAAACATTGATCCAAAATGATTTAATCATATCGTACTTCATTATAACGGAAACAAACTTCGACAGTACTCCGGTAATAGAGATCCCGAATAGGGATAGGTATTTACTGAGGGATCAAAAATAGATATAGGCACAGGTTCTTGGGTCCAGTTAGTGAAAAGAGACACAAGAAACTCATTTAACTCCTGTCTATGGAAATGTTACTAAGGGTCATAAGATGACATTTTTTGTGGACAGTCAATCTATATAGATATCAATCTAACCCGATTTGCGATGCTGCTATAACTTTTTTTTCATCACAATAACTAATTGGTTTGCTATAGTAATGAAAAGTGCTGATTGTTTTTAGGATGTTTGAGTCCTTTGTAAATCAATGGAATAAATTTTGCGTGAACACAAATATGCAAATAAAAGCGTTGGTGGTTGGTTCATGGAACACCAACCATTCTGAGCACCAAAAGTTATGGAAATTTATGGACTTAGATTACAGAAGTTCTTGATAAAACTCTTATTACTATGTTATTCATTTAGGTTTAATGAAACGGCTTGAAAATGAGCGAAAACTAAGTAAGCTCCTCTAAAATGTAGCAAACTATTGAAATCATCTCTCCACAGCACCAAAATGGCAGATGTGTTAGGATAAAGACATCCTGACTTAACCTAATAAGTCACTCTAACTACAACAAGTCATCGAACTTAAACAAAACATATTATCTCCTATATTACTCCAAATACAGCACTCAAATTGCAGATGTTTAGGAGGACACTATTACAAACATATTTTTGTGAAGAAGAATGTGAAGAACATTGTGGTTTATTTAACAGAGAAGATAATAGATATAAACAAAATATTTAAATAAAAAAATTTATTCCTTAAATCAGATATAAAAGTTTCAAAGTCCACAAGCATTCAAACTCACATTCTATAAGAAACGGAACAAAGAGTATTTATTGTTCGATATATGTACATCGATAGAGGTGAAGAAGAACCAATTTTCTTATAGTAAAATATATTGAAAACTATTTTAGTTGCCAATTTATACGAAGCAATTCTCTAGCTTAGCTGATTACCTTTTAGACAGCGGGTTAAGGGGAAGATCAGACTAGCAATTCGTGTTACTCTCTTGTATTACAAATTTGTATAGAAAATAAAAGAAACGAGCGACTTAAGCAATAAGAATTGCGCTGTGTGAACACCGAAGAAATTTCTAGGAAAAAATTGTTTCAATCTTTTCATAAAAAATTGCTTCGTTTAAATTAGGACTAAGTGATTTGAAAGTGAAGAGCGAATGAAAAATGAGGTAAGATAATGCCAGTCTTTTTAAGAGATTGCAAAGAAAAGACTTTATAGTAAGGAATTGACTTAAGAAGTTTAGACCTTAGAAGCAGTTTATAGTAAAATAAAGCAGGTAATTCTCATTTTCTTTATTTTTAAATTGCAGCTGCTCAGTAGGTACTTTAAAGTCTTGTTTGCTTGAGTTTAAATTTCAGTATTTTTTCCTGTGAGTTTTTTCTCGCTATGCTTCGATTAATTCGCGTGTATTGTCTTCGTTAAAGGATTATTTATCTGCATAACCAAGCAACACTTGAGGTAAAATGATTTTTACTTTTTTACCTTACGCCGTGTCTGTGTTTGTTTTATAGCGTTGATGTCAGTGTTTGTTGCCCGTTGTTGCTGTTGACTTGCAACCATATTTAGGCATATTTAAATGTTCAAAAGGGTTTCAATTGTTTAGCATGTTCACTCTCATGTATTGGCCAGGCTATTGACCACTTCTACAACAAAGTGTAAATATTGAAACGTGTCTAGGTCTAAAGTTGTTGTTAGCATCCCATCTTTGGCTACATATCTGTTTGACTTGTTTGTCTTTAGACTGCGGACAATGCTAAAAGAGATACACGTTACAGATTATAGAGTCCTATGGAGAGACTATAAACCTCAAGAATGATACATAACTTATTTATGTGAATATTTCGGGCCTAAAATAATATAGGCATAATACATAATACAACAAAGTGTGTTTGCCAAGGTGCAAATGTTGGTGTAAATATTGTTTAAGGAACTATTTGTTTTTTAAACAATGTGTGCATATGAATTTCAAGTATCGTGATTTCATCTTGTTAAGAGTCTCTAGTGGTATGTTGCTAGTATGTTAAATGAGTTGTTTTCAGTTGTGTTAAGAAGACAAAGTACATTTTAAATATACTCATTGATATTGTTTATTATTTTGTTTGCTATTTTGGTGTGTACTCGTGTGTTTTAGTTGTGGGGAGCTGTGAAAGCGGCTTGTTTCATTTACCAAGTTAATTGGAATACTTTAAACACTTAAGGCTAGATATTGATTAAGGTGTTTTTGGGGAAGTGGAGTTAATGGCTTATATATTTATAGATAGTGCAGACCTTGAACCTACAGTAATATCTCTTTGTTTTATTAGCATGATCCTTAATAACTAATTCTAACCAACTTTGTTGGTAACACTTTTGGAAGAAGCCTTCAATAATTTCGAACAAGCAGCTATTTTACTAGATCTTAAGAAGCTTCTAATTGATCTTCTCGTGTTGAAATGCGTTACCATCTTCTCCACTGTCGGTAAGATCGATTGCGGTATTATCTTCGGGATCAGAAATAGTGCCTTGCTCAATTAAACATTTATCGGCATTTTAGAAAATGTATAGTCAATCGGAATAATTTTATTATACATTTAAAACAAAAACAAATTTTTGATAATTTTTGATAATTTCTTTTTTTTTAACATTTAGTTGTGCGAAAGAAAGATTTGTTCGCATTTAGTGAAATAGGCAGTTAATTTTCTGCCTGGGGTACTTGTCTGAGAAGCGTGCACGTAAGTACTGTTCGCTAATATTTTCCAATATAGCCCGATTTCATCTGCGTTGAAAACTGCATCCAAGCTAAGGTTATTTTCCTGTTATAGTCCTGATAAATTTTTCTTAAATGGCTTAACAAGCTCAACTCGTTGTAATAAGTAGCTATTAAAATTAGTTATAATAAGTAGCTATTAAGATTAGTTATAGTTGACAACATTGTAATTAACAATTAAGTATAATAAGTAGCGATTAAGATTAGATATAGTTGACAGCATTGTAATTATTAACTACAATTAATAAAAGAGTGGCAATATTGTAAATGATAGAAGATGGCGATGCCATGAGGAAAACGCCATTGTTAATGGTGAAGTAGAAGCGTCTAGAAGTAAAAATACAATATAAAATATATCTAGAGCTAAAGACAGTTATAAATAATAAAATATCTAAAATAATAAAAATTATAAATAATCAAAGAAAACGCATTTTTCTTTAATAACATCTCAATTAATGTTACATGGTGTCAGAAGTGCAAAGGCAATACATAGTACAAAAGTTTTTGTTTTAAAAAAAAATTTCTCGGAATGGCTGATCGTTTACCACCGGAGTTAGATTGTTCTAATCTAGCCAATGAGTGGCCAAATTGGAAACGCAGTTTCATGGTTTACATGATAGCTAGTGGCAAGTCGAAGGAGCCAGAAATGACGAAAATAGCCAATTTTATCTGGCTGATTGGCACAGGCGGTGCGAACATCTACAATTCGCTATTTCCTAACGACGGAACGGAGAAGTCTTTGTTGGGCACTACGACTGCAGGAGAAAAAACAAATCAACGCAAATTAGATGAGGTGCTGGAAAGGTTTGATGAACATTGCTTGCCCCAACGTAACGTGGCAATGGAGTCGTACAAGTTCAACATGATATCCCAGAAAGAACGTCAAACATTTGCCGAATTTGAAACCGAGCTCAGAACGCAAATGCGGTATTGCGAATTTAAGTGTAAATGCGGAGAAGTTTATGAAAACCGCATGCTTCGTGACCGGATTATTGTTGGCGTGCATGACAAAAAATTGCAGCTGAAATTGCTAGACGGTCGTGACGAAGAATTACCACGTGTTGTTGAGATGTGCAAAACCTACGAAACGGCAAACGCCAACAAAGACATATTGGATGCAAAATTAAAAATAAATGCCGTTAAAGCTATGGAGAAGTCCGAACCCATAACAGGAACATACAACAGATTCTGTTTCAACTGCGGAGGTCCATGGAAAGTTGGTCATCAAACTGAGTGCAAGGCCAAAGACATTACTTGTCATTCGTGCGGAAAAAAAGGACATTTCAGGAAAATGTGCCGCAAACCCCGGGAGAAGGCATCTGACAACAAGTCCAGAGTAGCAGGAATAAATTGGAGTGAAACGGAAGGTAAAATTAGTGATTATTTTAGCAATTTAAGTAGTTTATTAAGTTCTAATTATATTCCTAGGGTAAATTCATTATTATCGGAAAGCAAACGTTGGAAGAAGAAGTATATAATAGGAAAAGAAAATGTAACATTTAAATTGGACACTGGGGCTGACGTGAACTGTATTCCACTGAAAATAATCAAAAAATTAGGTGTTAAGCTCAATAACAAAAATTGTGAATTACCAGTTTTTGATTATAATAATAATAAACTACAAGTTTTTGGCACTTGTGATTTAAAATTAATGGATTTAAAGAAAAAATTAATTAAATTGGCAGAGTTTGTTGTAGTTAGTGATAAATGTGAACCAATACTCGGATTAGAAGAATGTGAGAGACTGAAATTAATAAAACGATTAGACGTGGATAGCATTACTGGTATACATTCTAAAGCTTCATTCATGGATAAGTATAGTAGTGTTTTCAGAGGACTTGGAAAGTTTCCAAGATCATTTTCAATATCATTAAAGGAGAATTCGAAGCCCGTGCTTCACTATAGAAAGCGAATTCCTAATTCGCTATTAGGAAAATTAAAACTGGAACTTGAGAAAATGGTGGAAGACGGAATTATATCACAAGTTGATTATCCCACAGATTGGGTAAATAATTTACAATTGGTAGAAAAGACAAATGGTACAATCCGAATATGTCTGGACCCAAAAGCATTAAATGAGTGTATAAAGCGGGAATATTTTTTGATTCCGACAATTGATGATTTCACCTCCAATCTAGCGGGCAAACGAATTTTTTCGGTTCTAGATTTGAAAAGTGGGTTTTGGCATATGGAGCTGGACAAAAAGAGTTCAGACTTGACAACATTTTTAACACCTTTTGGGAGATTCAAATTTTTACGCGTGCCTTTTGGCCTAAATTGTGCCCCTGAAATGTTTCAGCAGGAAATGATTAGGATCTTTGGGGACTTAAAAGGGGTACTAGTTTATTTTGATGATTTGGTGATCTGCGCAGAAAATGAAGAAGAACATGATCGAATCATGGAATTAGTTATGAATCGGGCTAAAGCGAATAATATCAAGTTTAATCCGGAAAAAATTCAATATCGTCAAAGGGAAGTTAAATTTATGGGAAATATTTTATCGGAAGGGAAAATCAAAGCGGACTTTAAATATGTTGAAGCGATTATAGGAATGAAAAAACCTACTAATAAATCGGATGTTTTAAGGTTTCTGGGGCTTTTAAAATATTTGTCAAGATTTATTCCTAACTTATCAAGACAAACGGCTGGGTTACGTAATCTGACTCGAAATGACGTGGATTTTGAATGGACGGAGACACATGACAAGGAATTTGAAAATTTACAGGGAATAGTGACAACAAGACCTGTTTTAGCTATTTTTGACCCAAATTTACCAGTGGTTATACAAACTGACGCTTCTAAGGATGGGTTAGGTTGTGTTCTAATTCAAAATGGGCATCCAGTTGTATTTGCTTCTCGAACCCTCAGCAAGAGTGAGCAAAAATGGGCACAAATTGAGAAAGAATTATTAGCGATTGTGTTTTCCTGTCAAAGATTTCATTTTTTTTTTGTACGGACGAGACTTCATTGTAGAGAGTGATCACAAACCCCTGGAATCCCTTGTTAAACGGGATATCGACAATGTGACCATGCGTTTGCAACGTATGTTCATGTTTCTTCTAAAGTATCCCCTTATGAAAGTAGTTTACAAACCGGGAAAAGACATGTTGGTAGCAGACTGTTTGTCTAGGGCACAACTGTCGGAAGTTTCGGAAATAGAAGGGTTAACGGGTGTTATTCATTCAGTGACGAAATCGGTTTGTCTTACTGAAGAGAATTATAATTTCTATAGGAACACACTAGAAAATGATTCGGCATATTCACGTGTTCGTGACTACATTGAAAATGGCTGGCCGAGGTTCAGTCGATTAGACCCATTAAGCCGACAATTTTTTAATTTAAGGTCTGAATTACATGTCGAGAATGGATTAGTATTTGTAAATCATAGATTAGTAATTCCGTCGGGCATGCAACGTAGATTACTCAATTGGGTACATTCCTCGCACCTTGGCATTGAAAAAACTCTCGCCCGGGCAAGAAAGTTATATTATTGGCCAGGAATGAATAAGGACATAAGGGATGTAGTATCCTCATGTAAGATTTGTGAGAAATTTAAAAGGAACCAGCAAAAGGAGCCTTTAGTACAGGAGGAACCTCCAAAATATCCATTTCACGTTGTGGGAATGGATATTTTTGAATACGCAGGACGAAATTATATAGCGCTGTTTGACGCATATTCAAATTTCCTCTTGTCAGTAAATCTACAGAATAAGACTTCTGGTCATGTCATTAATAAAATTATCGAAATGTTTAATATTATAGGCTACCCAACGATAATTAAATGTGACAACAGTCCGTTCAGTTCAGGGGAGTTCAAACGATTCGCGGATGAGTATAACATACAGTTCAAGTTTTCAAGTCCAGGGTACCCTCAAAGCAATGGATTGGCCGAAAAGGGTGTAGCAATAGCAAAAAACATTATTAAACGTTGTTTTGAAATGAATGAAGCTGACCGTTTTCAATATCATATACTAGACTATAATACTACTCCCTTGGCGGATATGCGGGTTGCTCCGACCGAATTATTTTTTGGGAGATTGTTAAAAACAAAATTACCAGTAAGCGATTCCTTGTTAATCAGGAATAAAATAGACGAACAGGAAATTTCAGATAAGTTGTATAAAAAAAAGGAAAGGCAAAAATATTATTATAATAGAAGTGCAAGATCATTACCGGCATTAGAGGAGGGTGACCTAGTCATGTTTAAAAAACAAGAAAAAAAATGGGATTATGGTCAAATCGTATCATCCTTTAATGGACGATCATACATAATCAGGGACAGTTTTAACAATTATTTTAGGCGTAACAGACGTTTTATTGTTAAAACGAGGAACACTGACTTCAATGCTAGTGACCTAGTATTTGAGGAAGAGTGTATAGGCGAGAGAAATAATAGTGATACAAGTCACAAGGGAACACAGAACCAAGCATATGACCAACATGACTTGAACAATGACATTGCAACTTATGAACGAAATAGTAGTAACGCAAATGAATCAATCCCTTCGGTGAACGTAGAAGCTCCTATGGAGAGAATCATTAACGAAATAATTCCCGAAGCGATTGAATCAAATGCCCCAGAACCCGTAACCCTACAGACAGATGTTGGACGGTCTCAAATAACTAGGAGTGGACGTGTCGTAAAGCCCCCAGCTCGTTACGGTCGAGATTACGGTGTATAATTGAATCAAATTAAAAAAAAAAAAAAAAAAAAAAAAAAAGAAAGCATGTAATAAGTAGCTATTAAAATTAGTTATAATAAGTAGCTATTAAGATTAGTTATAGTTGACAACATTGTAATTAACAATTAAGTATAATAAGTAGCGATTAAGATTAGATATAGTTGACAGCATTGTAATTATTAACTACAATTAATAAAAGAGTGGCAATATTGTAAATGATAGAAGATGGCGATGCCATGAGGAAAACGCCATTGTTAATGGTGAAGTAGAAGCGTCTAGAAGTAAAAATACAATATAAAATATATCTAGAGCTAAAGACAGTTATAAATAATAAAATATCTAAAATAATAAAAATTATAAATAATCAAAGAAAACGCATTTTTCTTTAATAACATCTCAATTAATGTTACACTCGTGAGGAAAGTTTTTCGCCTGATTCTTTTAGAAGTCGAATTCCAAACCTGTTTTTGAATTTCGTTAACCAACCTGATACATTATTTTTTAAGCTAGAATGGCCTAAATTTGTTTAATGTAAATAAAAATCCAATTTTTTAATTACAATATTTTTCCCGACATTTCGGCGATTGTTTGTCGACTTTTTCAAGGGATTGTCTATTAAAAATTATAAAACAATAAAATAAATACAATGATGTAACACATAAACAATATAGACTTACAATATGAAATCTTTTTTTAAAACATTAAGAAGTCCTAGATGTATCCAGGAGTATATGTAACCTAATTTTAATACTTAATATCTAGACTTTTACATATTACATATATCAAGTGATGGCAACAATATAACTCGCATTAATATTGTTCGCGTCTTCCTTCAAATTCATTGTTCTCTTAATTTTTTGTTGTATTCTAAGGCTTTCAATTGTGTATCTCTTTCGATCTTTGTTTTCTATATCCAGAATTTTAACATCTTCGAACTTAATTGTGTGACCAGTATGTAGGATGTGTTGTGCCAGTGCTGTTGTCTCTTTTTTCCGCATTATGTCCATTTTGTGTTCTCCCATTCTTGTCTCCAGTGTACGTTTTGTTGTTCCTATATAAATTTTCTCACATTGCTGTGTGTCATTTCCTTCACATTGTAATTCGTATACAATGTTACTTTTTTGTTGTTTATTAATTGGCTCAATTTTTATTAAATGGCTCAACAAGATCAACTCGTGAGAAAAGTTTTTCGCCTGATTCTTTTAGAAGTCGAATTCCAAACCTGTTTTTGAATTTCGTTAACCAACCATTACTTGACAGAAAGCCACGGTTGCCATAAATCTTTTTTTCGATTTTAACAGTTTTCATTTTCAGTATGTTGCCATTAATTGAAACGTGGCTTTCACGTTGTGTAACATTGACTGCTTTAACGAACATATGTATTATTTAACACGACCAGTTATCAACAAAGCAAACAAACAAAACAAACAAAGAATAAAATAAAGCATAGAAAATGAAAGCATTCGTTATATATAATACACGTACTTAATTTTTCAACTGTTCGTTATTTGGAGTCATCAATGGACTAGAAAAAAACGTTCGTTATACTGGACATTTGTTATATCGGCGTTCGTTATACTGGACCACCACTGTAACTTGCTACATAGCATGATCTATTTCACTCTGATAGAAATATCATCATATATATACTAAGAATATGATGGGTCTGGATCTGCTGTAGATGTTCCATTATTACTGATGATTTTTATAATAGATTTATATTAAGTAATAATAATTTATTTGGTATTGTTGAAACTTATTGTTGTACTTATGCCAAAAGTTCTGGACTACCATTCATGACT
Source organism: Bellardia pandia (assembly GCA_916048285.2). NCBI lineage: Eukaryota > Metazoa > Arthropoda > Insecta > Diptera > Calliphoridae > Bellardia > Bellardia pandia. The sequence goes on along the minus strand of OU696531.1, from coordinate 89,515,369 downwards.
TGTGTATAATCTCTCGCGATGAGGTAGATATACTTTATATTATCCATCTCCTCTGTGCCTGGATCTGCATCATTATGAAAATAAAGTTGTATATCTATGGTATAAAAGATAAATATCTTATAAGCCACGGCTAATTCACGATATCTTGATGAGGGAATTCCATGACATGACCTTCATACTATACATTTGTTCATAATTCTTAAAACTTATAAGAACTTACATTTCCTCTCTCACGTTATGTGCTTCTATTCCTTATTAAATTATGTTGTCTCATGTTATCAAGTTATTCGGAAGACTTTAAAACTAGATGCTGTGATGCTCAAGAGTCTCAGCCATTTTGAGTTGCGCAATATTACGATTTACATATGTATATCGATAAGAATAGAATGGGCATGCACATCGCATCTACTACGATTTCAATGAAAGTAAGCAACATGGTATCACAGAATACTGTAGATTCGGCACTGGTGCCAAAATGGTTTGTACTGCCAGCAACTTTGCAGAAAATGTCATGACCAAGTAAGAAAATGTGACAATAATTCATATTAACCACTGAAATCTGTATCGATAGTTTAATGATAAAAAAGATCTTTAAAAGTTCCTCCAAAATGTTTATCATCAATCTAGAAAGAATAAGTTCCTTTATTATTTAATACAATTATATATGTAGCGAGCATTTTATATATTCTTTCCATCTCCAATAACCATCAATGTCTTAAATATTGTTGTCATAATAAAACCATCATTAAACAGATAATAAAATCGAATTTATTCAAGACGCAGGTAATAATTTTGTTATTAACCCAACGCAGATACTTATTCTGAAACGTCTTTAAATAAAACACAATACGAAACAAACGACTGACAGTAAATTATGTATGTTTGTGTGTGTGTGTTATTCCCACATCAGACGCCATAAACAGACAATACACAAAACTGACAAACAGACGGAACAGAAACAACATAAACACACAAACATAATTTAATAATAATAATTCGGAAGTGCTGACAAGGTATGTCTCTGTTTACAATTTCATTGGAAGACAACAAGAAGAAAACAAAACATTTGACTTTGAAATAATGCCGCAATCAAATATAAATATAAGAAAAATAGAAAAAGAACCTCAACCCTATAACTTCCACCTTTTGTAGAAGAAAACACAATAGGCAAAAAAAAACTGAGATTAACTAATACGAGGGCAAAGGAAGATTTATATTCGTACTAGAAGATACAAGATACAAGTAGTATCTACTAGTACTGACTAGCTTAAGCCTTTCACTTTGTGAGGAAACATGTGTAAGAAGTTTTTAGCGCGGTCTTTATAAATACCATTTCTAGAGAAAATAATTATTTGTTTTTGTTTTGAAATAAATTCCCTCAAAGTTTCTCAAACTATTCGCAGATACTAACCAAACCTGACCAATTTGAAAATTCACCAATATTGGATAAAACGGAACAAACTGTAATACTTTTGAAATTCACACTCAAGATTTTAGCTTCTTAAGCTGAAATCAGTTGTTAATATCTTTAAAACAACTAAAGATAACTTTGTTACACTATCTCTTAGAAACAGTGTGTTCATGTTTAATTATGACTATAATTCTAGAAAATAGTTGACAATTCAATACCCCTTGTCAAAACTGACAGGAAGTTTTAAAGCAAACATTATACTATACGTTCGTACATATATGTGCATACATATATATAAATACTCGTATGTACATTAGGGTGACCCCGTTTGTATGGAGAAAAAATAAGGTATCAATGTTCCCGACAAATATGAAAATTTGATTCATTTTAAGACTATGTTTCTCAATTGTTTGTTGTTGTGGGGTCAATATTTGGTGAGCTGGATCAAAGGATAAAAATGTCCTTTTTAGAGGTTTTTTGATTTTTTTCACATTTCTTTCAAAGGATCTATATGTAAATTTGGTATCATATGAAAGGTATTTCAGAGGCGCATTCAACGGGATATCAGAAATTAAAAAAATTTGTTTAAATTCAAAAATGTTTAAAATTTCAGACACAATTTTATTTTGTTTTTTATTTTTTCATAGAATTTACTTAAATAAATAGTTGAATTTTCTTGATTATAAACATCAGGCAATTTAAATATTTATTAATTTTTTTTAAACCTAAATTCTTCCCTATCTGGCAATCTCTGTTAACTCAATTCGTATTGATTTAAAATTTTATAAGCTAAAAACCATTTGGGTTAAATTGCATGATATTTATAAACAAGAAATTTCAACTTTTGATTTAAGTAAATTCTATGAAAAAATTAAAAAAAAACTAAAATTTTGTCTAAAATTTTCAAAATTTTTGAATTTAAAAAATTTTTTTTTAAATTTTTGATAATCCATTGAATGCGCCTCTCAAAGAGCTTTCATTTACATATAGTTTCTTTGGAAGAAATGTGAAAAAAATTAAAAAACCTCTAAAGAGGACTTTTTTATCCTTTGATCCAGCTCACTAAATATGGACCCCCGGACAAAAAAAATTGAGAAACGTAGTCTTAAAATGAATCAAATTTTCATATTAGTCGGGAACATCCGCAACTTTATTTTGGGGCCACCCTAATGTACATATGTCTATGCACAACTAAAGACACAATAAGCAACAAAAAAAAAAAATAAACGACTGAAAACTGAACCGAAAGACCAAGAAAAAAGTTCTTCAAGATTTGAAAGTATCGTATGGAAAATGTTTAAGCATATAAAAACTAGATTGAAATTTATGGTACATTTGACTGTTTCTTGTTGCTGTTGCATTCAAACATAACATGTTCAGTTCAGCAATTGCAATGCTACGCATACAAACTCTCAAATACATACTCGTACATACATACATACTTTGAGCTGCAGCAGCATTATCATGTGGAAATATTGAATCCATAATAAATTGTTGTTAATCCGTTGAAAATGATGTCATAATAAATTGTTATTTATGTTTCTACTCTCTCAACATCATCCAATACTCGTACATTTCTTATTGTCTCTTGGTTTTTATATATTTTGTGAAATTTTTGACAAGTGTCTTTGATAATATAGAAGAAAATGTTATGCTGGCATTAGGACATTGATCTTATACATACATGCTCTACGGTTGCTGGCAGAATTGTATCATGTGAGTTGAAGCAAGTATTTCTGTATTTGACTTTTTTATGATCTTAAGATCACAAATTCTAATGTTGTGTTTATAAGCATCCGATTAACATGACAAATTTGTTGAAAATTTATTTGAAAATTTGGGAAACAACTAATTTTTATATTATTTTAAACAACAAAAAACTTAGAAGTTATTTCTAACAAGTTAGCAGAGAAATAAATCAAGATTAAGGAAAATTTGGAGAGATAAAATCTGTTTATAAGGCTGGAAATTGGAAACAATTGCTTCGTTAACAAAATTAAAGTATTTTCTTATACTTAGGCGATATTTTGCTTTGATACTCGTTACAATTGTGAGCGGCAGCCTGAGTATCAGGATGCAAGTCTGAGTATCAGGATGAAAGTCTGAGTTTCAAGATAGTAGTTTGAGTATTAGGACAGTAGTCTGAGTATCCGAACGGTAGTCTGACTATCAGGACGTTAGTTTAAATATTAGCACAGTATTTTCAGTATCAGGACAGCAGTTTGAAAATCACGGTAATCTGAGTATCAGGACGGTAGTTTGAGTATCAGGAGACTAGTCTGAGTATCAGGTCGGTAGTCTTAGTATCAAGATGTTAGGTTTAATATCAGCACAGTATTGTGAGTATCAGGACGTTAGTCTGAGTTTTAGGACGGTATTCTGAGCATCAGGACGGTACTATTAGCAGCAGGACGACAGTTTGAATATCAGGACAGTAGTTTGAGTACGAGGAGACTAGTCTGAGTATTAGGACGCTAGTCTGAGCAAAAGGACAGTAGTCTGGCTATCAGGATGGTAGTCTTGGTATCAGGACGGTATTTTGAGCAGTCGATAGTCTGACTAAAGACGATACTATTTTATTCTATACTTATGCTGATACTCTCACTGGAAACTATAAAATGGTTTCCCTCCAAGAAATTCTTAAACAAGTTTAACCTCTTCCCATTCAAATAATTTATAAAAACCACCCAGACTTTAAGTCATTGGAGAAAATCTGTTATGTCGCTATAAAGTAAAGAAAATTTCATCGTGTGAATTTTCCATTGCAATTGCTTTGTAACTTAACTTACCTTAAAGACCATTTATAGCCGTCAACCTTTGACATAATGTATGTTTTTCGGCACATATCAAAAATACCTACCGCTAACTCTCAAGAAACTCTTACTTAATCTTTATTCTCAGCCTAAATAACAACTGAACTTAACATTAGACTCACATACCGCAAGACAGCACTACAAAACTCGTCTTCTAAAGTGATAGTTGGGAAAATGATTATGAGCCAAACTAAACATGTAACCAACTGAAGAAACAGTTAATACTTAGTGGCAGAAAGACAGACATGCACTTGTATGTCAAAGTAAACGATTATAACATTTCCGGTTTCAATGCAATTCTAAAATAGTTGATTTTGACTGACAAAATATAAAGCAGTAACAACTTAAAATACAACGTCTTGCAATCACTTAAAGTGAAATGTTGTACTTTCTTATAAACTAAATGGTTCTGGATAAGTACTCGTATGTGGTTTAAATCACTAAGATTAAACTAAATTCATGTATGTACTTAAACATTGTATGTATGTCTTGTAAAGTGTTAGTGAATCAAAGAAGATGGACTGTTTAGAAAATTAAGTACGGGTATAAATTAAGAAAATATGTAGATACTGACACACCACACTACTTCCAAATACGTGGATATTTCGTTACAGTATGACAAAGACTACTTTATACATTTATAATCGTACTTTGAAATGAATCAAACATTATAATTAGTGGCTAAGTTTTAAAACGAAACGCCACAATTTTCTAAACATTCAATTTGAATTTTCGAAAGCTGAAATGGATAAGCATCCAGATGTGGCTCGCGGAATGCCTAATTTTTCTTGTTCCTTTAGAAGTTCATCTAAAATCCTTAAAAATTAAATTAAATTAAAAATATTGTAAATCTTCACAGAGTGATTTTACTCCCTCATTATTCGTTAAATTCCTGATGTTGTTAGTAGAGCGCAATTGGGGTTTTTCATCTGAAGTAGAAGATTGTATATCCATAAGTGCGAACATTTGTTTATACCCCTTAGTATCTTTGTATATATAGTTATTTGCTTTAAAAGCCTTTTTCTTTAGAATTTAAAATAATTTCTTGACAAATAACCAAACAAAATTATTGAACAGCTGATAGGTTTGCAGCATTACCAATGCAAAATAATTGTAGCTTTATGTACATTTTTATTTTAAATATCAGTGTCAACATTTACAATGGCAACATTAACTACTCAATGATTTGACAGTATTATAACAACGTAATATTTCTGCGTTCGCTAAACGCAATGACGCAGTGATTTACAAAATTTCATATTCTTAGTGATGCGTTCTCAAAAGCGTAGGTGATGCATTGAACGCAAGTGTTTTACAAAATTAGGGCCTTAATTCTTGTAAAAAAAATGTAGAATTATGCTGTTAGACTATTATTCAAGACCAACATATCTACTAATACTGAGTTAAATGTCTTATACTTACACTTTATGAAATTACATTTCAATACATAGACTGCATAGACTTGTACTTAAGCTTTAATTTTGTATTCGGAGTCCTACTTTTATCTTATACCAAGACAGCCATCGTACACTCCTACGATCCACTTATATTCCGTCAAGCTTTATGAATTAAGACTCGACTTATATACTCAGGGTGTAGTTCCTTAACAAATTTAACATTTTGTTTCCCAACTACCACGTTTATGACTTGTTTACTAATTTTGTATAACAAATGTTATGCCACACTGCATTTTATTTCATCATCTATAGCTAACAAGTTATTTTCATAACGAGCTTGTCCAATTTATACTACATGCATGCAAGACAATTTCTCTGAATATTTATTTATTCTATTTTACATTTAATTTATAAACCTCAAAACAATGTTGCAAATGTCCACACATTCAAGTATTTATGCAAGTATGAATGTGTATTACTTACAACAACTATCTATGTGTCTAGTTACAAATATATAGAGACTAGAACTATGCCTGAGAACTTTTTGTTGCCTAAATGGGTTTTGTTGTCAGTATATCGAGGAATATGTTGACGATGGTGATGGTGATGATGATGATGACAACGCTGTACAAGACGACCAAGAAAGCGATGAAGAAGAAGAAGCTTCTTAAGAGACAACCGCCACTAAATAGGTTAAAATGTCGTTCAAATGTCAAGTCAACAACACTAAGACTTTGACTTGTTATACAAACAAACATACATACATGCACAACTACTCGTACTTGCAGATAGACAAGAACTGTGTAATGTTTGACGTTTGCTTGGAGGCAAGATGTTTGTAAATAGAAATTCTCATAGACTTAACTAGAGTGTGATTGTTGCCAATGTCTTTATGAATGTATCGTGTGTTTGAATGTTTTTAATGTTAAACAAGCCGAAAATATTTGCAATGTTTTCATCATGTTGTTGGAAAATGATTTCGGGGAGAAGGTAGATGTAATGGGCAAAGCCCAGACATTTAAAGAGCCTCCACTCCTATATACTCAGACAAATGTTTTTCACTCTTATAACAAGAAAACAGACTTACCCCCTGGCCCACGATGTCGAATGATAATGTTCGCTTAGATAAGACTTAAGACACAAACTTGATTGTGGAATAAACACACTTGATTGAGTAAAAAAATAGATACGATAAAAAGTTTGTGTCTTAAGTCTTATCTAAGCGAACGTTATCGTTCGACATCGTTGGCCAGGGGGTTAAAGTAGATTTACACGATTGAAATTTTCTTCAAAATTTCTCTTTAAAATGCTTTAAACTCATGTAAACAGCAAAATTTCTTCAAAATTTATTGAACAAAACTTTTGAAGATTTTCAGTGTAAATGAGCATCAAAATAGCATCTGGGAATATTGAAACAATAAATAATTTGATAGCATGTTCATTCTTTCGATTGAAAACCACATCAATACATATATGTACATTTGCTGGTGCTATAATATTGATTTGTTTTCCATCTAATGCCCCGATTGAATTGAGAAAATTCCACATTTTATTTATACTTTGGGAAATACTCTCCCTCTCCTCCTCCTGGCATCTGTAGCAATAGATATTATTTTTTATATGTTTTTTTATAATTTTTTTATAAAATTTTTTATTCGAAGGTTAAATTTTATTTGAAATTTATTTTTGTGTTTAACTAGAAGTAAACCTTCGAATAAAAAATTTTATAAAAAATTTTTACAATTAATACTCGCAAGAGGAATAATTCTCAATTATGTTTTTTATTTAATAAATTAGGGTTTACCTTTCAAAATTCATCTTTTACTACTTTATATAATGCAGCGCAGACTTCAGGCACAATATTGCATATCGATGATCTTGATCTTTTAAACAAGAACATTAGCTAAAAATTTAAAAGTAATTGCCAGGCGTTTTCCGGGCCATAAAGATTCCCGCATATTAGTACTATTTGCTTTTTCTATTGATGGGGTGCCGAGATTAAGCAAATAATCATAATCGTCTGGTGACGTTCGCACAAAGTTTTTGTATAAGTCAGGATCATTCCTTATCAATAGCTCCCTAAAAGAGACATACCTTCCAAAAGAAAAGGTCGAACCCAATGTTCCTTTTGTTTTCTTCTTTTTTTTTTTTTTGCATTATTATCAGCTACTCTTCCTCCAATAGTAAAAATGTTGATGCTGTGATGAATGTGTCGTCGTCCATACTTATTAATTGTTTTTTTTTTTTTATAATAATAAATTATTTCACAAAAGCAGGGTTGTCAGATTTTTTTGAGCTTCGTCGCCAAAACGGATGTAAAAAATCGCCAAAATTCGCCAAAATCCGATTTTGTTCAGTTTTTAATTTTATTATTATTTAGTTCAATTTTTAAGTCAAAAATCGCCAAAAATTGAGAAAAACCCAAAAAATTCGCCAAAAATAATTTTTTTTTTAGTTTTTGTTACATTTTTTTTATTTAATTCATTAATTGTTACTTATTAAACAAAATTTTAGTAAAACATATACACATTTATATCCGTTTTTGTATTTTTTACTATTTAAAAAATTTTAAAACTTTGTTAAAAGAGAGTTTTAAATTACATAAAAATGGAGATCATATTTAAAAAAAAAGTAGATAAGTCTAAGAGTTCGTAAACTTCATCCTCAGCGATTTCATTACTAGAGTCTTGACTTTCATACATAATTGAGTTGAATTTTTTTATCATTCCATTAGTCAGTGTAAACGAATTGCAGCATAATTTGTTTACGTTCATATGATTAATTATTCTCAATAGAGCGTCTAAAAGCTCATATTGAATTTTATTACTTAGTCGAGTTTTTGTACAATTATTGAAAAGACCCTTTCAACGCAGACATTACTGGTTGGAACTATCAATATAGTAAGAACGGCCAAAGATATTTCCTTAAAATGGTACGTACCTGCTGTATCGTGATAATCAGACACTTTTGGCCAAAATTCAAGTAAATTTGTTGGAATTTCATTATTAAAATAATTATTTCAATTTGTGAACGGAAGTTTTCCCTATTGAGTTTCATACACGGCTATTTCTACATTTGGATCCATAAATCGTCTTAATGTTTCTTGAACAACGCCAAATTTAGTTTGAGATAATGTATTCGCACACTTTGAAATAGAAAATTGTCCAAAAGCTTTAAAAAAGTTAATATTTTCTCGTAATCTGCTTATCATCTCTTTTAAAAGTTTTTTTAAATACACAAAACAGTTTTCTTTAAGTACGATTATTTCTACTTCGCTCAATTTCGCATTTCTTAATTCTGTTTCAAACTCTGCTCCAAAATCAATTGCATTTAGAGGCAAAAATGAATTTGAATTATTAATAGCTGCATGTAAATCATTGAAAAATTTTTCATTGCTTTCAGTATTATATAAAACAGAAGGTTTGAAAACCTTTGTTGAAAACATAAGAAGTGTACAATACATTTTTTCATGCATGCTTCCTGCATCCATGCTGTAAGATTGAAATTCCAAATTCAGATGATTCATTTCGTTGACAATTGGATTTATAAAAACCAAAAAAAGACGATTTTTTTCATCACATAATTTATTATAGATGTTTTGGTGAAAATCGCCAAGAAAATCGCCAGTGATATCAAAAATCGCCAAAAAGTCGCCATGTCGCCAAACGCAAAATCTCGACGCCAAACACGATTCAAAATCGCCACGTTTGGCGAGAAATCGCCATATCTGACAGCCCTGCACAAAAGAAGCAAACCAGCTGATCAAAGTCAATATTTTCAATATGAAAAGTTTACCAATAGTGTAAATTAGCTTAAAAAAATGTTGATGAAATTTTTATCAAAAGATTTTGAAATATATTGAAAGAATATTTTGATCAAATTTTTGAAACGTGTAAATAGAACATCAAAATAAATTTTCTAAATTTTGATAAGACTTCAAAATACCTTCAATCGTGTAAATCTAGCTTTATGCAATGACCACTGTCTTGTGTTTCGAATACCATAGTTGTTATATTTTCTTACACTTTGACTAGTGTATTATTTGTTATTGGATTCCAGCTCTTTCTTTTTTGAAGCCACATCACTGACCTTACTTAACAACTCTAACACTCCAACAGTGATGCCTTAAAAGTATAATTTTAAAGTATAAATGAATGAAGAGCTCTGTTTACACAAGCATAAGTACAACCAAAAATCAAACTATTGCAACAGCACACTAGTACTCAGCAATTCGATTAAAGCTTTATTTATTCAAGACTTAACAAGCAACAACATGTGATGTGTTGGATGTGAGACGCAAAACTCTGTAAAAATTCATAGGAATGAGTGTACAAAATCAAGCAATGTTGCATCATGATTTCATTAAGAATTACACAAAATGCATGACCACAGAAAACTGCAACAGCAAACTCAACAAGTCTGTACAGCTTTTTCAGCCGCCAACCAACAAGGCATTCATATCTATCCATCCATCCATTCATCTATTCATTTGTCTGTCTTTTTGGTCTTCTTAGCGACATTTTCTTTTTGGGACACACTACACCTTCTCCTACATCTTTCTTTTGTCTTCTGACTGTGGCCTTAATATACTACAAGTCTGCACAACATCTATGCTTAGGCCAGCAAGGACTGTTGTTTTGTCTTCCTTTATTTTTTTTTTTTTTTTTTGCAAAAGTGATGTAATTCTAAGAAATATATACAACGAAATTCACAGCCTCTTATTTTCTATGTTCTTTTTTCAGTCACATGGAAACGTCTGCAAGTACTTGTAGGTTTGTGTGTTTGTAATTTTGTAACAAGTACAAATACTTGTTACTTGAGTGTTGTTCATAGACATATGGCAACACGATATGTTGCTGTTAAAAGTTTCGTGAGTATTTGGTTAAGTTGCATGTATGTTTTCTTTGCACTTGAATGTATCAAAATCATACCAAATAATACTAGGCCACACAATTTACAACTCCTAACATTAAATTGATGTTTTAAGGTTTAGGTTTTCTACTCGTATGCTGCTGTTTGAAAAATATATGGGTGACTACATAAGAAAAGTTGCAACTTAACTATTACTCAGACTACCGTCTTGTACTCAGACTATCATCTTCTTCTCAGATTATTTTACCTAAGCAGCTTTTCTTTAATTACAGAGTTTATAGCTATATCTTTAAGTAATCATTTTTATTATACCCTCTATACGTTTGTCATTCCGTGTGAAGCTTTTTTAATATTCATAAGAGCCCCAAGAAAGCATTTAATTTCTTGATCCTTCTGAAATTCTAAGTGGATTGAGCCATGTCCGCCTGTCTGTCCGTCTGTGTAAAACACTCTCACGTGCAAACTACACAACTTAACTAAACGAAATTTCCAGGAAAATACTTCTTCATCATCAAAATCGGTATAGCAACACCAGAGTTATGTCCAAAAATGTGACGAAACCTTTATGGAGGTTGATTTTTTTTATTAATTTTATTGCAATATTTTCAAGTATATTGCAGATAATACTATGAAATCTCGTATACGTTATTTTTATGATAAAAGAAGAAAGTGTGAGGAAAATAGTAAGAATAGGTCCATGATGTCTCAATGCCCCCATACAAATATCTTCCTGAATTATTGCTCTATTATACATAATTGCCTAAAAATTGGAATATTAATACAAAATTCAGCAAAAAGAAATCGCAGAAAGAAATTTCTTTTTAGTTCGATCCATGTTTGACCATAGACCTCATATAAAGTCCACACCTAAAGTTCACTTAAATACGTGTTAATCTAGGGCCAAATTACCGCATTCGTGATAGAATGAGCTATCGTATCGAAAACTAATTTCGATACCGAAATTATGATAAAATGTACTAAATTTCTTGCTCGATATCAAACGCCATAATCTCAAATAAGAAAACTACGATAAATTTTACTCGATATCGAATGCGGTAATTTGGCCCCTGGTATAAATATTGTTAAAAGGTTAAAATTTGACACAAATAATCTTTATAGGTGAATAAAAGTATGTACTAAATTTTATGGCGGTCGGCCCATAATTGGTCATAGTTCAAATATAAGGACCACATCCGAAAAATCCATTTGTCTTTAAATACATATATCTTATAAATATCGGTACCTACTCAAAACTTTGTATAGATCATTTGCATATATACAAAAATCATCCTGCAGACTTTTCTGAATTTCGGTCCATTTTTGACCGTATCCCCCATATAAAGGCCTGTTCCGAAAATCACTTTAATACTGATAAATCTCTTATAAATAATGCTACCCATTCAAAATTTTATACGGATCATTCACATATCAAACTGCTGGATTTTGAGAATACTGGTCCATATTTGACTATATACCGCATTCCAAAATTCACGTTAATACTTAAATGTATCCTAAATATACTGTTATTATGTATGTGACGTGAGATATCCTTATATGCATAAAAATCACTGTTCCACAATTTAAAAAGATCGGCTCATAATTTGTCATATCTGCCATATAAGAACCATTTCCGAAAGACAATTTAACCCACAAAAATGTCTAATAAATATTGATATCGAACCAACTTTTATATGGATCAAACATTTTAATCCAGAAATCATACTAATATCGATTATACGGCAATTATGCCACTGAATTTTGTAGGAGTCAGTACATAATGGGCAATAGCTCCCGAATTAAGTCCACTTCCGAGCATACTAAACAACCATATAACTCTTGTAAATAACGTCATTGAGATGAAATTCAATTAAAATCATCTTAAAATACTTGGAAACCACATTAGTGGATACTGGATTTAGAAGCTATCAGTTCATAATTGGTCCACTTCTACTATGCCGCCCATAAATGCCTTGTAAATACTGTTATTGAGATCAAATTCAAACAAAAAAGCCTCATCTTATATCTCACCCTTTTTTTTTTTTTGATTTTATAAATTATTCAATTACATTCAAGATTATTATGAAAATCAGACAAACTCTGAAAATTGTGGTGAGATTTGGTAATTGCATCAATTATAAATGGTCAAAATTAGATAAAAAACCATTTAAAATAAATTATGTTGGTCGTAAAATTGTCTTTAAGACGATATATAAAATAATAATAAAATTTGCACTAAGACTGAATAGAGAACACAAAATTAGGATATTCTAGTCCTATAATGGAGGGTATTAAAGATTCTGCACAGCCGAATATAGCTCTCTTCTCTTCTCCAGGTTGTCGGAAGTTTTGAACTTTAAATATTTCTCCTCCCTTTATGTATTCACCCATAATTCCTTAACAACAGTGCAGCTTTAAGATTTTGACGCGTCTTTGATGTTTCGGCAATTGGGATTGAAGTTTAAGGTGTGAGACTCTGGCACTCTGAATACTGTTGCACTTTACTCAAATCATGCTGACAGGTGAAAGAAGATCTTGTTGTTGTCGTCATCATCACCATCGTCAGCACAAAACATCATCATGACGTAACAATATAGAGTACAGGCAACAAGAACGAACGACCACATCTGAAATACGAAATGCATGCAAGTATGTTGTGGCTGTTGTTGTTGAAGTGTCTCATCAAGCCTTTAAAGCGCTAAGAATAACATCGACAATCGTCAAAGAATAACAATGACTTAACGTTGAAAGCCGGCACCTTCCTTCAAAATTACACTCAGACACACTAACTCACACGTTTGTATGGCAAGAACCTCTTAAAACACAAATAAATACTTACAGGTTGCTGTAGTTCGATCGAACACAGATGGATGGATAGGTGGATGGATGCCGGAATAAGTGAGGTGTAGAAGATGTATGTATGCTTATTATAAAGATACCAAACAGTAACACATAATGGTTACACTGTATTTGTTACTTGGATTAAAATGTGTAAATTTTAAGAAGTTTCTTTTTAAAGTGTAGAGAACAAAAATCTTAAGTTTGTTATTGTGTACCCTACAGCAAGCACGTGATGATGATTAGTTCTGATCCACATAATGCGGAGAACAAACAGTTAGGTTAAATGCCTGGATGACAGCTAGAATATACTAGATGTTTCCAAAGATACTAATGTGGTAGATATTACCAGTAGATCTTAAATAGAGTATTTTGCTTCTTCTACATGCCTTGATCCAGTATTTGAAAGGATTAATATAATATTGCAGTTTGAAAGCTTGAGAATTGAGATAAATCAAAAATAAGTTTTTTTATTAGAGTTTCGAAACAACTTCTAAACTACAATTTCATTTACAATACTTTTCAAATGCTATACAGCATCTTCTTGTCTACCTTAATGCTTTTTTTTATTCTTTCGTCTTTCATTACGATTATTTTGAAAATGTTCGGTTAGATTTTGTCTTATTTTTTCCAAAGAAACTTCTTTAGGGTTCTAATATTATATGCACATACTTTAGAGGATTGATGGAATGAGTTGGCAAAAATGGCCAACAAAAAATCAACAACTCACATTACCAACAAAAAAAGTTGTTTTCAAAGTTTCATATAACAGTTGTGTTGTTTGCTTTAAATATAACACACGAAACAATGATGATCTTCAAATTTTTTTTAAAGAAGTACGAGTGTTATCAATTTTTTATTTTAGTTTTTTTTTCCATGACACGTCTTGTTTGAATGTATTCTATAGAATTGATCTTCATTACACGCCTTTTTCCATTTTTATACATTAAAAGATTCTTATTTATTTTTTCTCTTTCCGAATAACTTTTGTGTAGAACGAAGAGTAACGATTTGATGTGTTGTGTAAGTAATGATGCAGCCAATGTTTATTTAATGAACTTGCAATAATTTATTTATCTGGTTGTATAAACTTTTTATTTCTTTTACTCTTGGCTGTGTGTTACATCAATTGAAACACTTACATCGATACCTGCAAGTAAACAATGTGTTTTGTTTTTTATTACGTTTTCTTTGGTGTCCAAACTCATTATATTGATATTACCAGATAGAAAAGAAGAGGAAACAATTTAAAGGCAGCCAAAGGTACAGATGATGTAGAAGGGTTTTAAATATTAAGAAAGTGTTATGACGGAAACATATAAATATATATTGACATATGCACACATATGCTGTCATTGGGTAAGGGTAAAACAATATCTTTATCCTATACAAGTACTCAGATTGCAGTCCTATACTCAGACAACAGTCCTATACCTAGACTAAATTCCTATACTCAGACTTATATCCCGATACTTATGATTGCATCCTGATGAACGTATCTTCAGACTATCGTCCTGATACTCAGACTTTTGTCATCTGCTTAGGCTTCCTTCCTGGTGCCCAAACTACATTTTATGATACACCGTTAAGATACTCAAACTTCCGTTCTAATACTCAGACTTCCCTCCCGATACTCCAACCGTTCTGATATTCAGACTACCATCCAGACACTCAGATTACCATCCTGATAGCTATCATGCCGTTCTGATACTTAGACTACCATCCAGACACTCAGATTACCATCCTGATACTAGGACTTCTTCTGAGACTTCCGTCCTGATACTCAGACTATATTCTATGATCCATCGTTCTAATACTCACACTATCGTGCTGATATTTTTGACTTCCATCCTGATGCTGAAACTACCGTCCTGCTACTCAGACTTTCTTCCTGATACTCAGACTACATTCTCAAACAACCGTTCTGATACTCAGACTATCGTGCTGATATTTTTGACTTTCATCCTGATGCTGAAACTACCGTCCTGCTACTCATACTTTATTTCTGATACTCAGACTACATTCTCTGATCCACCGTTCTGATACTAAAACCTCCATCCTGATACTCAGACTTACATCCTGATATTTTTGACCTACCGTCCAGAAAGTTAGACTACCGTCCTGATACCCAGATTACCGTGCTCCGCTTAGAAGACCATCGTATTCTCAGACTACCATAATATACTCAGACCAGAGCCCAACGAGGAAGAAGTGAATACAACTGGACATTTAGTGACTTAGGCAGTGTAATTTTTGGTCGACAAATAGTTAGTGTAAAGATCGTTGTCATTTATTAAAACAGAACGGGTGTGTTGGAGAACGAAGCTGGCAAAGAAACGTAGAACGAAATATTGCTCTAGGGGTTATTTAAGAAAGATTTAGACATTCATTGGAATAACAGGATGGTTTTCGAACAAATATGGCCAAAAATATAAAGCAAATGGTTGGATAGACAGAAGACAGCAAAATAAGCTAAGATTAGAGCCCAATATACTACAAACGGCTGCTAATTAAAAATTAGTTGAAAATAGACCAAGACTGAGGTCGTATTTTCTTCCAGCAAGTCAATCGCTCACACTTGTTGTATAAAAATCTAAAAAGCTAAGTTAAGCTTTAATAAATAATATTTTCCTTAGAAACGACTTTTTTCCTCCAACCTATCTTTAACTTAACATAATCGTATAATGGTTTGCTTCCATGCTTGTATGTTTATTGGTTGTTCTTTCACATATCGTCACTGATGATATTGACGATGATGATGAGGATGACGAAAATGATGATTACAAAATATTAAAGATGATGATGACGGATGTTTTTAACACAAATTAAACATTATCGTATAATTAATTTGGATTATGATTGACAGTATATTTTATCCCTTTATAAAAACGACAACAACAACACTAACTTAACATTAAATGACACAATACACCATACAATCGAATAATCAATCTCTCAAATACAGTCATACACAAACAAACAATCTCCATCAAAGTCAAGTCATTTCACCTTTAAAAAGGAACAAGCTAAATCATTATTAAACAAGTTAAATTGTATACAATTTAAACAGCAGCAAGATACTAGATGCATGTACAAATAACAATCAATAAGCAATAATGAATTAATATATTTTATTATTTTTTAATCAGATTTTCTTACTGTATATTTATTGTTATTATTATTTTATTACCTTTAATTCTCTTTTGTCTTTTTCTTGTTTTTCTTATTTCATATTTCATATTTTATTATTTTTCAATTAAAATTAAGAAACTAAAGAAAAATATATTTTTATTCATTCTTCCATGTCCTGCTCCTGCTTGCTTTTGTTGTTTGTGTTCATTTCATGACAATGGTCTTTTGTCCACTTAGACTCATGTACTTACATTTATAATGGTGGCTGTTATCACATTTACCCATAACATTTTTATATCCTTAAATGAAATAACAGTAGTTCTTTCATATATATTTTTTTGTGTTTTGTTTAACTTCCGTTTTTTATCTTAGTTTATACTGTTTGGCCATAAATTATATATTTTTAATAAATTAAAAATTATTACTGTTTTATTTTGTGCTTATGACTGTTTGAGTACGAAGTACATTTTATGATTTTATTATTTTATGACATTACCCAGAATTATGTCAATGTTTTTGTATTAATGCATAGTAAGGATTTCTTCTATGTACATATAAGTAGGTGCCAGTCAATGGCCTGGCATAGTGATGTGTTGAACAATTAGTTTCTAAAGGATCAACTGGACAGTTTGCTTAAAATAAGGTAAAGCATAACTGTAAGGATAATTTAGAAATATTTTCAATTTGAAAAACAGTTACATTTTATGATCCTCAGATCCTATAAATATTTCTAGTGTCCGTTATATGCAATAAGTTTCATAATAAATTCATACACTAGTGTCTTGCCATTATTAAAACCTTGAGTAACATAAAATACCTTCAATATTTATTTATTATTACATTATTATTACGGCCATAAAAACTGGACACAATAGCTGCTGGATCCGAGATATTATTTATCTTTTATTCCTAGCCACTGATCATTTACCATTTTGTGAATCTGTTTTAAGCTACGGTCACATATGGCAAATATTAGCTTCAAACATGTTTGCCCGCATTTGCCTTAAATATTTTAAAAATTTGTTTGATGGTCACACTAAGATCAAATATTTTATAAAATTTGTTTTCAAAAACAGCAGTGAAACAACTTCAAATAAAATTGTGGCAAACATGTTTTTCAATGGTCACATTTGAACAAATATTTGTTTTAGTAATTTATTTCATCAAACTGTCAAAAAATACAAATTTATTTTCTCATAAATAAATTCGATATGGGGATTGTGATTGTTTATTTCATACATATGTATGTATACATACATATATTGTATATATTTTTTAACTAAACTTTTTTGCAGGAACACATAGCATTGCGCTTATGGCCATTGCAAATGCTTCATATAAGTTTTTGTACATCGATGTAGGGTGAAACGGCAGCTCTTAAAAGCAATTAATTAAATATACCGATGCCAAAACCAATTTCATCTGGAAATGTTCCAGTGCCCATATGTCCTCATTGCAGACGATGCCTTTGCATTGACCCCAAATATTTTAAAACCTTTTAATGCGCGGAATTTGAATGCTATCCAAAGAGTTTTCAATTATCGGTTATCAAGAGCTAGGCGAGTAATCGAAAACGCCTTTGGAATTTTGTCTGCATGATTTCGTGTAATAAGAACCCCAATTAAACTGGAGCCATTAAAAACAAGAAAAGTGACACTTGCATATTACGTGCTGCATAATTTTTTAATAAGCCGAAGAAGGTCTTTATACCTTTACACGAACCTTGTTGACCACTATACTGCAGACGGAACACTAATTCCTGGAGAATGGAGCAGTGATAATAATGCACAAAGTTTAGAACATTTGCAAAGACATCGCTCGTACGTAGCAAATGAAACATGAATAATAAGATATGATTTTTCGCGATATTTTGTGGAAGAACGTGAAGTTGATTTTCAATATAAACATTTATAGTAAAATCATTTGTATGTACATACATATGTACATACATTTATAACTTCAATTAATTTCGGTTAAAAATGAAGGCAATACAAATGTAAATATATAAAAATAATTTATTAATAATTCAATATTAAAAGCATTAACAACGAAACAAGAAACTAAAATATGTAGGTATAATTCAATATTTAAATCATTAAGTTACTACACTGTTGAAACTGCTGTTATTTTCCCTTGTTTTTTCTCTCAAAAACTTTGTAAGTTCAAATAATTATTTGCTCGAATAAGTGGAAAATATTTGACTGAGTGTGGTCACATTATGTTCACATTAGAGACATTTTCATTTGCTACCAAACCAATGTATTTACTCAAAAACATGTTTGCACCAAACAAATGTTTCTTGGTCACATTACAGCAAAGAAATATTTGCAACTTTTGGGCAAATGTTTCACAAATGTGACCTCAGCTTTAGGAATAGCACACAAACGAATAATATTTTAATTGCTCATGCTGCAGGAGAAAAAAATATTCATGCAACCCATATTATTTAATGGGACAGCATTTTTTTTAAAACAAATTCATTAACGATCTATATTTCGCAAAAAAAAAAAATTTTGGAGGAACTAATAATGACATTCAGATTTTAAATTTCTGGTAGGATTCCTAATCGTAGATTTTTTAACCCTAATCATTTTGACAAGGGTACCCCGGTACCCGAACGAACTTTAAAGTAAAATATATTTTAAACAATAAAATATACAAAGCTTGAGTACCGCAAGTTCATTAAGTTTATAAATAAATTGGGTAGAGATCGGAATTGCAGTACAAACGAATCTCATTTATAAAAAAGATACTTACATATAAAAATATTATCTATCATGGAAACTTTTTATAAATATTTTCCCAGAACTTTTTAGTGTTCAAAAAATAATTTATATATAGGGTGATTAATTTAGATGTTCTTTTCATTCGTTTTTTTGCTTGCAGATTGTGATATTTTCATACTGTCATCTTATTTTTATTCAGTATTTCGTTATCCACATGTACGAATTATTTAGTTGGATTTCAAAAATAAACACTAGTAATGTGTTCATGCGCACTTGTAGCAATACCTGGCTTAAATCATCGACTTTTCGGTAATACTCTTTAATTAGGTATGATTGAACGCCATTAGAATATACGCGCCCTAATAGATAACATTCAGTTTTCGGACTTCGATGAAGACTGGATGTGACTTCATAGAAGTCTACATTAATTGCATAATCTCATAATAATCTCGTCAATAATGACGATTCCGACATTCAGTTTTAATTTAAAGATCTTTAATTTAAAAAATTAATCACCTCATATTAAAATACTAAAAACACAAATTTTATCTTGAAGGATGACTATCAGAAAAGAATAAAGATTTTAAGAAATAATATCATTCCCAAAAGTTTTTGTACATGAGGGTTGTTTGCGTCTTGTTTGTATTTTTTTAGAACTTTTTCTTTGTAAATAATTTAATGACAAAAAATATTTTCTAATTTCCTTTGCTAGTATTTCAGAAATTTTTCTTTTTTTTATATTAAAATAAATTTTTTTTATTTTCAATATTTCGCTACTTTTTTGTGTAGCTTTTTCAGGAAAAAAAGAAAGGAAAAATTTCTAAAATATTAATAAAAAAGGTCAAATAAAATATAATCAGAAATATTCCTTTATTAGTTTTGTTTTTATGCAATAAAAAGTGCACAAAGTACAAACATGTTCTCATTTGTGCTTCCCACTGTATCTAAGGGTTCTAATGGCTTTTCTAATACGATTTCTTTAAAAAAAAAAATTTGTAACAATTTCTCAATATAATATCAATTTTACGCCAAAACAAAAATTATTTTTAGAAGTAAGAATACTTGGGAAATATTATAGTTTAAGAAGAAAGTTAAAATTTCTAATAAAACTACTCTAAAAATGGTGCATTTGGTAATAAAACTCATAAGCAGAGATTAGATACACAGACATTTCAGCGGAAGTTAGGTGGCGCTACAAGATAAAATTAAATTTCTACCCAAAATTCAGCAATAAAATTGTCTAATTAAAATATTTACAACTCTATTAACGAGCATGAACTACCAACTACGAGCAAATTCGATAACCCTTATTTTCCATAAAATATTAATTTAAACAGTAGTTTTGTTCTGAGTTTTTTTTTTATTTTTTTTTTGTTAAATAAAGTTTATTTGTAATATATTTATTTTAAAATCTAATGAAAACCGCTAAATTTATAAAAAACAAAAAAAAACAACTTTTTAACAACTTTATTGTTTTTTATGTGCATTTTTAATGGCTTCATAAAAGACAATCTTTTTTTGTTTTTGAAATGACGGCTTAATTATTTAATTAACACATTTCCGAAAAATATTCCCACATTAGTATGTACTTAAAATTCAACAAAATACTATGAAATTCTCCAAGAAAAATAAAACGAATCTTATTTTTAGTATTGACAACCCAATAAACAAGTGCAACTGAATTAAAAGAAATAAAGATAAAAATATTACCGTACAATGCGAGTTAGTTGAACAAAAACAAAAAGTAATTAAAACAGGTGTTTTAATTTAACTGAATTAAATTTAAGTTGTACAACAACAAGAAATATACTCTCTTAGCTTGTCAGTATTTGTTAAAGGTGTTGTTGTTTAATTTTTACAGCTCATTAACTGCGGTGTTTTAAACACTACATACGAAGGACGGACAGACAGACGATCTATCTTTGTATATGCAGAAGTATGTAAGTTTGTATATTGTTTAGAGCCGCTAAGAGTCATATAAATCATGAGCAGAATTTAAAAGAATGAAAGTATACAAATCTTTTAGATACTCGAAATTTCCCACCGTCTTATACTAATATATTCAGACTACTGTCTTATACTCAGACTAAACGCATCGCAGTATTATTTAGGGAAAAGTAATCAATTTGATTCATGTCTCATGGAATATAAAAGTCTTGTACTTTATTCTTACCAAAAGTGGTGAATAAAGGTATATATAAGTTTACCATTCTGCGACTAACGCTGAATGTATGTCTATGTAAAACACTCCCACGACCAAAATGTGTAACCAAAAGCAACAAAGTTTACAAAAAAATATTCATAATTCTTCTAAGCAGTTTGGTATTGAAAATCATCAAAATCGGTTCAGGCGAATCAGAGTTATAGACTAAAATCTGTAACAAAATACGATATTTTTTTAAACAGTTTTTTGCAAATAATACCATGAATTTCTGTACATGGTGTTTCTGCAATGGAAGGACTAATTGTGATGAAAATAGTAACAATCGGTCCATGATTTCTCATAGCCCACATAAAAATTCGAAAAACTGGTTAACCCACAAAAATGTCTAATAAATATCGATATTAAACCAACTATTATACCAATCTGTAATTTTTATCGGTTACTGAATTTTGTAGTTGTCAGACCCTATTTGTCAAAAGTAAACCTCCGGTAAAGGGTCCGCAAAATAACTTTTTTTTTTTTTTTGAAAATGCTATAAAAAAAACTACTGAATATATTAACCTTCCGGTTAATAATGGAAAATAATTTCATTCAAATGGCTGCCTCAGCTGACCAGGCAGTAGCCTACACGATCGGTCCAACTTTTAAGCACTGTAAAATAATTTTTAAAATGTATTTTTAACAAGGTGGTCTCTTAAATGCTCTTCTCCTGTCCAAACAAGGAGTCGGGCCCATTTTTTATTGCTGATTCTTAAAGCAAAAATTATGAGGAATCCAAAAAAAAAAAAATTAGCCGGAAAATTTAGGAGCTTCTGTGGAAAATCGGAAAATTTAATTTTCATGGGAAAATTTAAAGGTAAATTTCTAAGAAAAATTAGGAAAATTTTAATTTTTAAGAGAAAAGTTTTTATTCAGGCTACTAGTTCTAATAATTAAGAATACTATTGTAAAGTACTGGAACAATCGGCAAATTGGAATGCATTTATTTTTCAATTAAAGCCTGATTCAATACCTTTCCAACGAGCTATCACTCGTTGCGATCGCTTTAGTAGTTTTTTTTTAACAACTTTCAATGAGGTCCCTTATGAAGAATTCTTCAATTTTGTCACATGACAGTGGTGTACTAAACCAGTCACTATAAAAAAAAAAAAAAAATGTAGGTACATTATTTTTTGCTGGGCAATCGATTGAGACTATTTATTTTAAAATCGGAGAGGGGTCGTCCAAAAGGTGATCGCTTTCATATGAAATTGCTCAATACAGACTTTGCAGGTTAACTATGGTTAGATATAGTTTAGTTTAAAACTAAATTTCCATTCATACCCAACAAGTTTTCATTCCTCTTCATTTCTGCACCTTTAGCACAATATACAACTTAAAATTTCATTAGATTTATACGCTCCACAAACGGCAATGATAAAACATTTTTATTAGCTCGTTAAAACCACAAACAAAAATTTAAATGGAAACAAACAAAAAAAGTGGTTGTTGAATATGTTGTATGTTTAAAGTATGTACAAGTACATACATTTTTATTTTATGATCTACTTTTGAAATCCTCATGTGTTCATCTATAAACAGAAATGATAGATACCGATTTACGAACTGCAACTAGGCTGAATATTATCCAAAACAAACAAACTTCATACAAAGAAACACTGAGGAATTGCCCAAAATATTCACAAATAGAATAAAGTTAAAAGTACAACTTTGTGTTAGTTATGATTATAATAACTTTATTTCAATTATTTATTTTCTGTTTGATATACACATACATACGTACATACATATGTATGTATGTATATAACATAACAGTGGTTTTAAATAATTTTTATGGCTGTTGGTTTCTTTGTAAAAATTTCAGCTAAAAATTCCAAGTTAATTGTTTCATGTTCATTTAATTAAAATTTTCTGTATGAATTTTCTGAGGCGAAGCGAAAAACTATTGTATTAATTATGAAAATTTACATTTTTTTTATTTTTTTTTTGGAAAATAATTTTGTTTTATATCTTTTGTTTTAATTAAATACATGCATTCTTTTAGTGGTATTATGGTACGTTGAATATAGTGAATAAACTATAATGAAATGCATAATCCAAGATGAACAATGTTAAGCTAAGAAACATCAAAAGCGAACTAATGTAGGCACACATGCAAAAGGTTGTTAATAAAACTCAGTGAATTGAACTGACTATATTTTAATCTTAACAAAAAAGGTAATATTTTCTAGTTGGGATGACTTTATTAAGAATATTTTCTCTTCTTTACACTTAAATAACTAGTCATCTTTTGATGGGAACAATGGTTTTCTCTTGTATTTGAATTTCTACCATTTGAACGGCATTAATAAAATGAAAACGTAGTTTAGATGGAGGCAATTGATATTGTTAAAAGAAATTACCGAACTTGTATGTAAAATATTTATTCAGATCAACGACAGTTCAAGATCACAATTTAAATGAGCAGAACAATTAAAACTGCCCATTTTACTCGTCTACGTTCTGCGTAGAACACTGGCGTCTATTGCCATATTTTGTGGCTGAAAGCATGTAACAATTTCTTCTTGTACGACAAAAAATTTACAGAGAGGAAGGAGTAGTGCATATCGTACCCAATTCAAATACACACATAACGACGAATGCTACTGCAACACACTGGTTATTCAGCTATCTACTAGTAATATAGAAAGATATCTCCTGTGACTGGACCAACTAAAGGTACGGTCACATTTGCAAATGTTTACTCAAAAATTTAGTTCTAGCTAAATTAACAACTGTTATGGATAACTTTAATCTTAACAAAATGAGACTGACAAATAGATATAAATTAAATAAAATTAAAAATTCTTGAAATTAAATAGAAATATACTTATTCTAAGAGCAGATAAAGGTAATGCTACTGTAGCTATGAACAAACAGGATTATTACATAAGAATTAATAATATTGTAGAGATATTATGAAATATCAATTGATTAAAAAAGATCCAACAGATAAACTACAGAAGACTAATAATGATTTAGTAGAGAAAATATATAAAATTAATATTATAACAAATATTGAAAAAATTAAACTTAAAACAAATGTCGCCACTGCATCAAGATTATATGGACCAGTGATGCCAAATATGATACATTTTAGACACAGTTGGTACCGTGGTACTACCACTAGGCATATGGTACAATTTCAAAATACTGTTGCATCAAAATTTGGTATTTCAGATGAAATAGTTAAATATGTATATAATTTAAATTACTATTTGTGTAATAGTCCAAGGAAAAGAGAAATTTTTTGAAATTTCATGAACATTTTCCAACTGATGATTATTACGACAATAAATTTTTGGTTGAATTATCAAGCAATGGAAGCCTTTGACATATTTATTCATATTAACTGATTTTGAGGCTGAATTCAAAAACTAAAGCTTAAAATGTAGTTAATCAGGATTTCAAAATCTATTTCTTATATCCTTGAAATAATAAATCTAGTTATTTTGGAAATATAATCGAAGAATGCACACATGAACATGCATATATACTTTTCGCAAATAATACGATACTTCATAAATATGAATATTTTATATAATCGCGATAATAAACGCAAATAATATTCTGAAAGATTCAGAATTGGCCGTCTAACTATACTCGTATATTTAAATAAATATAGACATATCCCAAATGAAGATAATTTACAGGAAACATTTTATTACGAAACGAACTCTGTTTCCTTGCCTTTTCAAGAAGAACAGGTTTAATTATACCCTACACCACCATAGTGGGGAGGATATATTGGATTTGTGCATATGTTTGTAACGCCCAGAAATATTGGTCCAGTATATCGATCGACTCAGAATCACTTTCTGAGTCGATTTAACGATGTCCGTCCGTCCGTCTGGCTGGCTGGCTGTCCATGTAAAGCTTGTGCGCAGAGTACAGGTCGCAATTTTGAAGATATATTGATAAAATTTGATAAGTGATATTTGTTCGTCCCAAGGACGGATGCGATTGAAACTGATGGAAATCGGTCCATTATTTCACCTGGCCCCCATACAAAAGTCCTCCCGATATTGGGGATTACCGATCATAAATGTTTGAATTATGCAAGGAACCAAACAAATTTCATCACAAATGAGTGGTAAATAATGCCAATTCACCTCTACAAATTTTGTGCAGATCGGTCCATAATTAGTCGTAGCTCCCATATAAGGCCCACTTTCGAAATTCACTTTAAAGAGCATAACTCTCTCAAAAATGTCGGTATCCAAATAATATTTAACAAATATATCTTATATGCATTCAAACAATACGGTATAATTTTATTGTGATCGATCCAGAATTAGTCGTAGCCCCCATATAAGGCCCATCATCACTTTAAAGACCATAAATTTCTTAAGAATGTTGGTAATCAAATAAAATTCGACACAAATAATATACATAAATGATGACACCTAATTTTATAATGATCGGTGCGTAATTAGTCGAAACTCCCATATAAGACCCTCCCCGTAATCAACTTTAACCTCCATAAATCTTTTAAAAGTATTTATATCGAGATAAAGTTTAACATACACAATATTTATATTCACAGAAATCATGACACTAAATTTTTGGAGGATCGGTCCACAATAGGTTTCTAAAAAACTGTTTTATACATATACTGGGTGTATGGTATTATATGGTCGGGCGTGACCGACTATACTTTCTTACTTGTTTTCTTTGACTCAGATTCATTAAAATAAAATTGTTAGAGTACGCTTTGGTAACTTTGTTCCTGGAACACAGTTGCATAACAAACACTTTATCTGGTAGCATTTTCCAATAGAGACCAGTTTTATAGCATTTATAATATCACCAGAAGTTAGATAGATAATGATTCTGTGAAGCAGTCTTACACCTTATTCTTATTTATTACTTGCAATAAATCAATAGCAATCGAGTATAACATTATTTAAACATTCGTTATATACTCGTAAGGTAATATTAAAAATGTTGCCATAAGATATATCGAATTTCTGATAAATTACTTTATTGTGGTAAAGTTTTATGATTATTTAACAAATATTAAAAATGATACCATGGAGGTCTAAAAATTACATTTTATTTATATACTTGGTACAAAATTTAAAAACCCATTTTCCATCACTGATATGGACTACCAAAAATTCGCAAACAAGAATTTCCATTAGACCAATTTGTTCTTTTGTTAATTCTCCATCGTACGAACTTTTTAAATACATTACGAACATTTTAAAGAATATTACTAAAATTTCAGAATATAATACATAAAAAATAACACAAATTAAAATTATTGTATAATTAGTAATATTTTTTACTTGTTATAAATTGTTTTAATATTTTGTTAATAAAAATAATTTTTGAAATTTATAAAATTAAAATTGTTCCTGAAGAAGCTACACAAAGAGTAGCGAAATATTGAAATAAAATTTAAAAATTTTTTATAAAAAAGACCTAAAGCTTAAATAATTACTAAAATCTTAATAAAAAAAAGGTAAAATAAACAATAATAAGAAATATAAATTTGTTTCCAATAAAAATTATTTATGTATGTTATTGAAATACTACAATACATTACACAAAATTTTGATTTAATTAAACTCTCTAACAACATTTCCGTTTCTTTGATACAAAAAACATTTCCGTTTCAAATTTTGAATTACAAAATAGATATGTATGTATGTGTGTATGTACAAACATAATGTTTCTAACTTTGAGTACATTAATTCTATGAACAATCCAACACAACATCCTTACACTTACAAGCAAACAAAGCAGGCAATATTATTGAAAACATGTGCTGTTCCCAGTGATTCCCCTAATGAAAAAGCAAAGGTTAGGGGAGCAGGGAGAAGGGAGTATAAAAGATGAAGACGACACGGCCTACAACTACAGCAGCAACAACAACAATAGCAACGTTATGGCATCGAATGATGTAGTAGATGTACATGACACAAGGAAACAACTCAATTTGAAAGTTATTCAATGTTGGCATTTAAGCATGAAATCGGTTTCGGTTAAACACTTTGGAATTATAATAGAATCACAGAGATATGTTAAGTTGTTGTGTTGTGCTCTTGTTATTGTTGCTTCGTCTGTATGTTGTTCTAATTGTGGCTGTTGTTGTTGTTATTGCTTTTGCTGCTGCTGTTGTCATTGTTTGATGTTTATGAGGTTGACATTAATGTAAATAGGAAACCATTGTTACAAGCAACCACGCAAACTAGAGACTAATGCTTGGATGATGAAGAATTAATGTAAAATAATGAAGGCGTAAACCACCAATAACTTCTCATATGAATATTTCTAGACTGTGTGTACGTTTGAGTTTTTTTTTGTATGCTTGTGACAAGTAAGAAACCTTTAAATATATTTGAACATCCTTTTAATGCACAGAAAACTGCATTCAGTATGCAGCACAGTGTGTGTTTCAGCATGTGTTAAAAGGTTTGCGTATGTGTTTTCTGAACTGCCTGTGGTTTTTGTGGTAGGGACTTAAAGGATTTCTTTGTTGATTTTTTAACCTATAATTTTAGTATCCTTTAAAGCAAAAATCGTATTTTTAAAGTGCTAGAAATTCTTTAAATTCCATAAAGTACTTATGGATTTATTTTGAAGTGTTTGAGAAAGGAGGGAAGAAGGGAGAAAGACATGAGGATTACACTTAGAGAAAGAGTAGAGAATAATTGATGTAAAAGGGTTCTTAGTTCAGATTTTCACTTATGGAAATATCAGCAATAATAGGCAAATATTTAGTTCCTAACATATCTCGATAGCGTGATTTTTTAAATCAAATAGCACAATCACGCCTCCAGATCACATAGGGCACATACAGTGGCACGTTCAGCATGCAATAACTTCTCAATAATTCCTTTGCAAAACTACGGTGATGTTAATGGTCGGGCAACCTAAAGGAGTATACACAGCTTTTAAATCTTGTGGAATCCGAAGATCATTTGCCCGAAAATGTCTCACCGTCATATTAAGTCTTCATCATCTATTTGGATGGTTGGTAAATATAACGTACACGAATTAACGACTTCATAGTACATAGGCCAGAAATCAGGGTTGACTATTTGTTAATAAAAACCGAAGGGAACATTGAGTTTGAAAGATGTAGTCCTTCTAAGTTGTGAATAAGAGAATTTATATGAATAATTTTCATTTTGTATAAAAATTAATTTGTTCAACAGTAGCATCAGCAGCAAAACGAGATATAAAAATTGATTTGTTAGGCTGATTAATTTTTAAACCATTATATTTAATTTGATTGGCTGCACAAATAGAAGACACAGAGAGAGCATTGTCATTTACTAACTTAACTGAAGTCTGCGTATGTGAATTTTCAGACTCAGATAAGGTTTTCGATGCTGTAGCACAGTTGCTAAGGTTACTCGTTGATGTACTCGGGGTAATTACAGCAGAAACAACAACATTGCAATCAGAAGCACCAGGACTTTGAGAAGCATTCGGTTCACTTTTATTTCTCCTTGATTTAAGATGTTTAGTCGATAATTGTGGTGGAGAATTAAGACAGTTTAATTGCTTAAAGTCCTCAAAAAGATTTCCATAAGCTGATATTTCATTAGAAGTTTATTTTGAATGTTTAAAAATGTTTTTTTTTTTTGCTTTGAAAAAAACCTTTACTTTTACAGACAGCTTCAGCAACCAAACCAGACAATCCACTGTAATTAAAATAACACATGCCATTACAAAGCCAACAAACCACCATTCTCTCATCAATCCATGATAAAGTACAGCTGTTGTGGAGACATTCAAATTGATCATTCATTGTTAATTCTTTAAGTATATGTCGATAATACCGGTTAATTGTTAAATAATACAATACTGACTATTATAATAACTTGGCAGAACTGATAAAATTAATAGATAAATATTTAGCTGAGCTAAATTTTGATTTTCTTATTTTCAATAAGTAGGTTAAACTGTTCTTTAATTATGTTAATTATGTTATGTTATATCTCGAAAACTAGAGCTGATACAAAAAAGTGAATTATAGGCATAGAAGCCCAATACTAGATGCATTCAAACTGACTAAGAAATCTAAGGCACCAAAAAAAGTTTTCATTTTGTCGGGCTGTGTTATAGACACCAACACAGTCTTTTTTCCTCTTTATTTCTCTCAGTGTTTATTTAAATAAAACAACTCCTGAAAGGATTTTAATATTCCAGGGAATTTCACGTTTACAGTTGTACTCAGTACATCATTACAATCATGTCATTGTTTAACATTTTCTACAATTTAAATAAGTATTTTTAAGGGGTGCGTTAAGACTGCTTACGAAACTCCTCTACTGACTCCTTTAGTGCAATGGCTTGGAAAACTGCATTTCAATGTTAAAAAATACAAAAGAAAAGAAAAATACACAAATATTTCAAGGTGTTCTAAGATTTTTTTATCACAATACAATATTTTTCATTACTTACACAGAACTTCTATTTATTCCAAACACACTAAAGAAACCCCTTTTTCAAAAAAAAAAAAAAAACGCTTAAAATCCTTTTCAATTATCTTGCTTTTTGTAGCATTAATAGGGGAGTTGCTAAAGGCTTGAGCTACTGTTTTTCTACTGACAATTAATATAAAGAATACTTGGTATTCTTTAGCTCAACTGCAGTACTTAAGTCAGTTTTTAATATCAAGTTTACAATAGCAAAGGAAAAACTCTAAAGTTGGAATACAGGAAGAAAAGGGATTTTGCTTTAAGATGAAATCTTGTGTCATAACAATAATAAATATAGAAATTTTAGCTCCTAAGGGTATAATGAAGTTGCATCTAAACAAAACCTTTGATAAGTTCATAATAAAAGTTGCACGTATGGGAAAACATTTAAAAATGTGATTGATATTGAAATGTTTGGAAAATGAAGCAGGAAATCATTGTCTAAAAATCTAATTACAAAAAGTGATGGAAATCTGAAATGTAATGTAAATGGCATTAAATTATAATTAAGAAATGTTGTTTGTTAGCTAAGGAAAGCTGTCAAAAAATGATAGAAGACTGTCATACAAATGTTGTAACCCATATAATTTGCTGCTCAGACTATTGAAATGTATTTCAACTTTTATCTCATAAAATTTCATTTTACTTGGGATAGTTTCTCTAAATAATTATTTTATAATAATTATGTTTAAAGTAATTACTACAAAGAATACTACAAAGAATTACTACAAAGAATGGAACGATATTAGATTGGGTAAAATAATCAATTACCTCAATTTTTATGAAACTAAAGAACGCAGGAAACCCAAATTAGCACCATAATGAGCTGGTTATAATATGCTCCAGTTACATGTACGATAGCTCTAGCAGCCGATCAATGTTAGTGATTTCCATGAAGAAGGTAGTGTGCCCTATATTTAGATGTGTTTACAGTTATTTGTTTAGAATATTTTTCCTGGTGACCCTTTTTTACTTTAATCAAAAAAGATTAGAAGTATACACACTTTTTGAAATCTTGTGGAATCTGAAGGTTAATTGTCCTGATATTCACTTGAATATGGCTGGGCCCTTGAACCCAAATGTCAATTATATTAAACTACTCAGTCATCTTCTTAATATATGAGTGACAATCAAGTGTGGTGCTATTATCAGAATATACAGTGGGGAGCACACATTAGTACATGTTTGTGCCTTGTGCACTTTTTATTGCATAAAAATAAAACTACTAAAGAACATGTTTTTTGTCTTTCGGTTTAATGCTAAACAAAATAATTTACAATACAAAATGAACAGCCCAATCATGAATAAAAATTCCGCGGGAATTTTTTCCCTTTTCCCATTTTTCATATTCAAATTCAATGTTAAAAAAATAAAAGGGAAAAAACTCCCGCGGAATTTTTATTCATGATTGGGCTGTTGATTTTGTATTGTAAATTATTTTGCTGGAAAAATAAAAATCTGCGGGAAATAAGCAATTTTTAAAACAATTACAATATTGTACAATTTGAAATTTTTGCACAAAATATCAAAGTTTTCGTTGTTTATGGCTTTAGAAAATATTAGTCAGACATAAATTAAATCTCATGTGGTTGTAAATTATTCAACTTAAATTAAATTATAATAAATAATAAAAAATTGTCAAGAGCTATTCAGGACAATATTAAGCAATAACAAAAAGTAGCTATTCTACTCGATTAACAGCTAAATAGCTTCAAAAAGGAGTTCTATTGTTCGCAAACCACAAATTAGTGGCAGATGTCACAAAAAGCTATTAACGAATGCGTCTGCACATCGCATGACAAAACAACTAAAAAGTGACAAGTGTTTAATACCAAAATTGGCAGACATGTTAGTTGTTCTATTCTTGATTATTTCCTATGAAATAATGAAATGGCCAAAAAGTACTTCCTTCCTGACTAGAGCATCACAGGACATTCTGTACACTCAGTATATGAGGACATAAATGCATAATATTCTAGCATGGCAATGATTGTATAAATATTAAAATACCTGTTAAAAACTGTTTAGAAAGAAGTGGTACTGAAGTTTTGCCTCCCTCGCCCCATCCGACTACTATTTATTTCGAACGATGCATAACGCTCTCCCTGGGATACGCTTTACTTCAAAACAGGGTATCCGACATTGGCTTGTTCTTGTCCTTAAAAGATGAGCGATTGCTAGAAAGATGGGAAACGGTTATGGCTACCAAGTTGCCAATACTTTAAATAAATTTATCTTGTACACATGTTTCAAAATAAAAGCTATACATTTTAAAAATCCCTTATATTTAAGTTATACACCTAATAACAGTTTTTTTTAGTAAAAAACCATAAATGGTAATAATGACATTTCACTATTATTGTTTAAAATACATTCTATTGCACAAATGGTGAGACTATAACAGGTATATTTCGTAATAATTGTGATATGTTCGTTTGATAATTTGGTCGACCAAATGTTTTAGACCAAATCTTTAGAATTAAAATATCGCCATCGTAGGTCAAAGTCTTAAGGTATCTATAGACGATCGTCAGATATTACAACGTTGTCAGATCTAGCAATGTGCTAGCAATGTACTGACATTGAAATATTGTTAGCAAAAGGTAAATTGTCAGTTTAGACGACTGTAAGAAAACTAACAATTTCATTGGCACACAATTGTCACACAATGAATTTATCTGCCAACCGAAATTGTCAGTTCAAACGTGGCATTGTCAAATTCGTTTTGCAGCGTTGTGTATTTGTTTAAAAATTTTAAATATTGTCATGGAACAAAAAAGAGCAATTGAAACGGTTTTATCTGTACTCTATGAAACAGTATTCATCAAAAGATATAATTTAATTCTTTAATTTTCTTCCACTTTTTTAAAAAACATTTATTAATACACACTTGATTGCTTATTTATGTACATATATACAGAAATGCATTTAGAAATAATTTCTATGACAATGCTGCCATTGGCAGATGCATAAACTTTGCATATATGACAATGAAAAGTGCTTGACAATTGTCTTAAAACAATGACAATGATAAAATTGTGTGTTTAAACGATTGTTAGATGTCTGACAATATTTTTATCTTCCAATGTACTGAAAATGCTTTGTCTTACAACGTTGGAAGACAACAATTTTAAGTTCACAAGGTTGTTAGACATTTTCTGAACATTTTTCGGACAAGAGAAGATCCGAATTTGTGAATCCTGGGGGACCATTCACAATGACCTCATTTCCTTAAGAATTTGGTTTGCAAGCCTTAAAAAGAGCAAATTGAAGCTGGTTCACTATTCACTTCGTTGTCAGTTTACATTTGTATGAATACGTCAACAAGTAAAATTGTCGGATTTGGTGTTTTAAAATTCAAGAACAACTGTTTCGCTATGTGGTCTGGGGGTATCAATGAAGTTATTGCAAACCAAATTTCCTCATATGAATCGATTATGGCCCTAAAATTTAAAATCCGAATCGTGATTAAGTAAATAGGGAAGTAATTTTATCGATCTGTATTTGTATGTTGGCTATTTGTCACCTGTACGATAGAATTGTCAAAGCTTATTATTGGCAATACAATAAACATTTTAATAATTTTCAGTTTTTCAGGTTTTATGTGGAGAGTTCTGGTAATACGAATCTTCCAGTTAAATATCCACTTTTGAAGTTTTGTAAATACGATTATTTTAGATGTAACTACTTTAATTTAGTGCAAACAGTAACTTGTTAAAGTGTCTAAAAGCCTAAACCATGCTGTTGATAATAAGTTATTTTCTTACAATTTGCTGGTTTATGGCAAATAACAAAGTTTTTTTTATAAAATAAAGCTTTCAACCACAACATTTATGTTATTTATATGCTATTTATAAATTGTTACCAAAAAAAAATGGAATAATCCTTTATGCATATATTAACAAAACAGTTCCAGTTTCAATAAAACCAAACACCAAACGAACACATTTTATGACTTCTTTTGTTGCAAAATATTGCTGTTAAAGTTTAACAAAAAAAAAACAAAACTTATTTGCAGCTTTTACTACGATTGCGGTTGTAAATTCACATATAATCAACATATAGTATATTTAAATCACTTTTTATGACACAACCGACAATAAGAATGACAACAACAACAATAGCAACAAAAAACAGAAGATACAGAAACAGATCGTAGGAATCATATAACAAGAACAACAGCAACAACAATAACTAAAATACGAAATCGTATAAAATATATACATTTTACGATTTTATAAAAAAACATAGTTCGTGGTAAATTGTGAGAAAAAAAGTTAATTAAACAGTGAGCAACAAAATAGTTCGAACGTTTCAGAAATATTTATTTTTAAAGTGAATAGAAACTCTTCACATTGGATTTAGTTTAAACATTGGACCAGGTCTTGACGAGCCTTCGTTTTGTGAGCAGAAAACAAAACCTCGCCAGAATTACGGACACAAAGTTGTTCACGTTCTTCTGTGTGGGGAAAACTTGTAGACGTTTGTGTTCACAGTTTTCAATGGCAGTATTTTTGTGTAAAAATTTCAGTGTGAAAAAATTTTAATATCGACAAGAGTTGTCTACACGAAAGAAATTCTTGTACGCCTGGGGGAAAAATTGATGGCTTGTTCATATTGGATTTAGTTTAATCATTAGACCAGGAATTGACGATCCATCATTTTGGGAGCACAAACCAAAACCTCCCCAGAATTACAGACACAAATTTGTTCACGTTCTTCTGTGTGGGGAAAACTTGTAGACGTTTGTGTTCACAGTTTCCAATGGCAGTATTTTTGTGTAAAAATATCAGTGTGAACACATGTTAATATCGACAAGAAAGAAATTCTTGTACGCCTGGTGAAAAAATTGATGGCTTGTTAAAAACTTGGGCAAAGATGTTAAATAGTTTAAGTTGCCCAGAACTCCGAGGCTCAATATCAACGATCTATTTACTCTATTCTTTAGAAGATTGAAGAGACTTAACAAAAATGCGACATTAGTAACTATATTGTTTTGATGTACACCCAACAATTTGTTTTCCTTTTGTTAATTCAAAATAATTTCACAGACATTTATGTGGTGTGTATCTGAGTAGTCAGTTGAGTTCTGCCCTGGTGTCTATGAGTGGCGATCACCGTTCTAAAGACCTTAAACCACCAAAAGCGTGAAAAATCTTCTCCTAAATTTATACGTTTTATTTTTTTCGTTTCTTTACTCATCTAAACGTCACTCACTACTCTTCTAACAAATCTTTAAAATTCGGTATAGTGCAATAACTCCCAAATGAAATAAGTCCCAATGAAATAATTTCCAATGAAATATGCCCCATGAAAAATTAAATAACGCCCAACTGAAAAAAGTGAAATAACTTCCAAAGGCAAAATGAACAAAGTCCCAATTTTGTGGGACTTATTTCAAAATGTAAAAATAAAAAATCCCAATAAAAATGAATTTACTCACAATGAAATAAGTCCCAACAAAAATTAATTAACTCCCAATTTTTTTTGGTTTCCTTTTACAGAACGCTTTTTATTTCACAATTATATGTAAGCATATACATAATAGTAATAATAATTTAATTTAAGGTATTACATGACCATGTAGGTAATATAAATCCGAAGATATTATAGAAAGATTATGACATTTCACCATAAAAAATACAATCTGTACTATGCGAAGCCGGTGTTCTGTGTACCATGGAGGAGAAAATCCTTCCGTCCAGCCGTAGGCAGAATACCGGTTTCGCATTTTATAAATTTCTTGTATTGCCGGCCTACGGCCGGGCGGAAGGATTTCCTCCTCCATGGTACACAGAACACCGGCTTCGCATAGTACAGACTCCCTGTACTCCCAACAAAAAAACTGTTGGGACTTATTTCATTCATTTCCTTCCGTCCAATTTGTATGGAAACATTTTTGGGATTTATTGCATTTTTCCATTGGGACTTATTTCATTTGGGAGTTATTGCACTGTACCTTAAAATTCAGTAAACATTCCTCTACCACTGTACAATATACATAAATAAATGCAGCTGCTGAAAAGAAAATATGCATTTATAATAAGTAAATTATTAAGAACACACTGTAGAGCACTCAGTTCAGCATATTTACGCTCGAGTCAATTTCTAGCAGTTGAGTTTTAAACCAACGCATGCCAAAAAACCACAAAATGTTGAAAGTGTGTATGTTAACATATTTCTGTGCGGGATTGTGCAATATTTTTTTAAAGCCAATATGTTTGTTTAACACATATTTTTTTGTTTGTTTAGCAGTTTAATACTGTACAAAAATGAGGATTTAATATTAAAAGACAAAATAAAAAAATAAGCTGAAATACTACATATAAGAAAGAACAGTCAGCCAAGCAGGAAAAAGGAAATTGTGGTAAACACCAAAACTTCCCGGGATGTCCAGAAGGAGCATTAAAATGGCAACAACAAAAACTATTAAAAACACATAGAATCAAAGACAAACATAAAAACCAACAGCTAAGAATGAAAGCGAAAACAAAATTCTGCACAAAAAAACAACAGCGTCATTTAAAACCCATAAAAAAAAATAAACTATTACCCTCTCCATACCAATCTTCACCTTCCCTACTCATCCCTTCAGCACCATCTAACTGCTTCAATGTTAAATAAAAACAAGTGTTGTGCTTGAATTACTTGCTCATGCAATTGTTTGATCATTTTATTTTAGCTAGATACTCGTGCATATGTATACCTATAGAATGAATGAATGAATACGGTTGGATGTTGAGGTGGCTGCTGTTGCAAAATTACCATTACGTCAACAATATGAAAAAAAAACTCCAGAACTATCTTTTACCATCCAGCATTGCAGTGCCCAGAGATCTAAAACTTACTATGACAACAATGACTATTACGCACTTTAGTGCAACGGGGCGTTGCAAATTTTCAAATGGCTTTTTATGCATTCGCTTCGCTTTTTCTTTTCTATACTATTTAGTGTTTTTTTGTTTGTAGATGTTGCTGTTGTTATTATTATTATCGTGTTCTGCTAAGCTTAACCCCAACATGTATAGTTTACAAAAGCACAACTAAAGGATTTATGGTTGAATCGTTTCAATTGTCTGGTGACTGCATCTTAGATTCTTTTAAGCAGTTATTTCGAAACCATTAAATTTTGTGGAAAGTATTATTAGTTTGTGCTGCTGAATATGTGAGTGTCGAAACTAATAGACCAATAGTAAGATTTATTTCTACAAATTTAAATAAGTTAATTTTAATTGTCTATTTTTCAGTCTAGTATCGAAATTAAAGAGGCGTTAAGGTAGGGCCACTCTGGGCTAATAGAGGTAACCACTAAATTAAATATATTTGAATGCGTTTATTTATTTCAAATGACTTCGCTGTTTGATCTTGCAAAGCTCTCATAAGAGTAAACAACGTCAAACAAATTGGTGCTAAAACAAGTGCTTACACTTATTTGAGTAAATATTTGCAATGTGTGACCATACTTTTACAATAATTTTCAGTTGTAGAACTTATATGACATATTGCCAATTATGGTAGAATAGTTATAAAATTTGCAACTACAGACAATTAGGAATAGCAATTTTCAACCAAAACTTTGTTTGCAAAACAAAGTAAAAAGTATAAATAGGGTAGATCCTAAAATTCGTTCATAGGAATGTTAAATGCTAATTTTGTAATTTTTTCACGATCTCTGAACTTTCACCACCAAACGGAGAATATCATGTGAATGCTGATAAAAGCAAAATTTGTATAGTTAGGATCATTAGGTTCAACTGGTCAAAAATTTGTATTGCTTACTAATGATTCACAATTCGACATGTTTATTTTACTTCGCACACTTTATTTTTACTATAGAACGATTTATCATAGCCCCCATACAAATATCTTCCAGGAATATTACATAAATGTCTATAGAGAAGCCAAATCCAATACAAAAATCTACCAAAAATAAGTTTCATGCAAATTGAAATCTTAAAAAGTTATTTTGTTTGCATCGGTCCATATTTTGACAAAGTCCCATATAAAATCCACTTCCGAAAATTACTTAAATGCGCAAAAATCTATTATAAAAATCACTATTAAGAAATTTAACAAAAATAATCCAAATATGCATTTAAATTGTTATACCAAATTTCTTGCTGATTGGTCGATATTTGACCGTAGCTCCCATATAAAGTCCACTTCCGTTTCAGTTTATAATGCACATATACATGTAAATCATTTTACAGAATTTTATGACGATTGGTTCATATTTGACCGCAGTCTCCATATTAAGTGCACTTCGAAAAATCAGTATTAAGTTGAAGTTCAACACAAATAATTCACATATACAAGGTGGCGCAAAAGTAATCCTCCTATCAGAAAATGCTATAAATTTTGCGACTGGCCCCTAATGTCAGATCTGTTTTGACATTTGTGTAGTAAACACATGCGAAATACACGTTAATAAACAATGTTACGCTACACTGCTCCAGAACGCGGAATAATGCTGACTATTTATTTGACCAATAATCGGTCGGTGACTTTGGCACAACGTGAATTTCGTCGCTGATTTCCTGGTCGTCCAACGCCTACTGGTGCATCAGCTGTTAGCTGCTGACCGCCAATCGCGTCTAACATACGCTCAAGCCATCCTTAATCACCACCAAGAGAAAGATGATTTTTCATCAAAAATAATCATGAGTGATGAGGCCCATTTCCATCTTAGCGGGTACGTAAATAAACAAAATTTACGCTTCTGGGGCACTGAAAATCCGCGTGTAACCCACGAAGAGCCATTACACCCGCTCAAGGTCACTGTATGGTGTGCTGTTTTCGCTGGAGGGCCTTTTTTCTTCGAAGACGTCGCGGCCCAAACGGTTACTGTGAATGGTGAGCCAAAAAACATCGGAAGTTTACTTTTGCTCCACCTTGTACAAATAAATTGTCGTACAGAATTTCATGATGATCGGCCCTTAATAGAACATAGCTCCGAAATAGAACATAGCTCCGAAATTTTACACACATCAGCTATAAGTATGAAAAAATTATACTATTAGATTTTGTGAAATCTCCACTTCTGAGAATAACCACAGGGTATAAAAATTTTAACGTTTCAAAAAGCCAAACTCAGTTTAATATTGCTTTTGGGTAACCTAATTTTTTGTGTCTTAAAGTAAACCGCATTATGTTACACGCCATGTCGCAGAATTTAATTCCATTCGGCAGTGGAATTTAATGAAATTAATTTTGCTTCTATAAAAAAACTAAAACGAACAGTTTTTTTTCGGAATGACACCTAGAAATGCTTAAAATTACAAGTGGTTTCATTGCGAAAAAACTTTTCGTTTTGCTTTTTCTATAGAAGCAAAATACGGAATTAATTCCACTTCCGAACGGAATTAGATTCTGTGACATGGCTGATAAACAAAGCGCAGCTCTAAAAGAAAGAGACAAATATAAATTTTTGATTATAATTGCAATACGCATAAAATTTATGTTAACATCGTTATGGAGATGAAGTATTTACAACCAGCGTTGCCAAATGTGCAGATTTATCTGTTTTTTGCAGTTTTTTGAAGTGCAAAACAGGCTTGCAGATTTTTACTCCAAAAAACAGTTTTTTTAAATCAATGCAGATTTTTCAATTTTATTCGAATAAAACAAAGAAGCAGTCAATATTATTATTCCCACTCTATGTGGAATTTTGCGGACCAATGATTTCAAAAAAAAAATTTCAATTGCAAAAATTGTGTACAAACAAAAGAAATGGAAACTAAATTTGATAAGAATATGTACGACTAATACATAGAAAAGTATGTCTATGTTTTTACTGTTAATTTTATATACATATATTTTATATCAAATATAAAAATTATATTTTGTTTTCTTTTTTTCTTCAATAAAAATGAATTAAATATATACAAATATCATTTTATTACATATCGCACACATTCTTCAAAAGTGACTCAATTCAGAATTTTAATTTTTCGGGTTTGTATGCTTAAAGGTGCTATCAGACGGGATGTATTTTGCATATGTACTGTCACTTTTCTTACCCATATGTAATTCCGTATGTATGTTAAAATTTCCATTTTACAAACGATTCATAATTTTTGCTATCACACCTGCTTATGTTTTTCCATATGACATACATAACCTATAAATGTAAACAAAAGCTAACTTTGTAACGTGTATAAATTTCAAGAATTGCTTCTTTTGGCCAAACTAACTGCAATAAATATAGTAAACATAATTTAATTTATTAAAAATCGAAAAATACTTAATTTTCCATGTTCATTATCCATTTTCTTTACAATATATTTTTTTAGACAATTTTGTTTCAAAACAAACCAGCTGTTTTGTTTATGTTTCTCACAGGAAAATAGAGCGTGTTCTAATCGAAAAAATTACACATGTATTTCCACATGTATTTTACACATGCAAAGTTTCATATGTATCACACGATGTGTACAATTTTTACAGATGGAAAATTTGACAGTACATATGTAAAATACATCCCGTCTGATAGCACCTTAAACAACACACTTGGTTATCTATTAGAAAAAGATCAAAGCATTTTGTTACAAGTTACTAAAAAACAGTTAGATCTTTCTTTATATTTCATTTGGTATAAAGTTGCAATTTAATAGTGATTTATTTTTAGTTGTGTCATAAAATAAAAATTTTGAATTGAGTCACTTTTGAAGAATGTGTGCGATATTATTTAATTTTGTTTTGAAGGTGCAGATTGTTTTCGAAAAAAACAGATTTTTTTTGTGAATTGTCAGATTTTGTAAAAAAGAATATGGCAACACTGTTTATAACCAAAATAAATCCAAAATAAATACAATTTACGGTACAATATTTTATGACGTTCGCCCTATAATAAGTGATTTGATGGTGGGTATATAAGATTCGGCACAGCCGAATATCTCTCTCATACTGTCTTCTTTGTATCATTTGTCATTATGCAATCCACACTTATAGTTACAAACAAAAACACTGCAAAACCACACATTGGGTGATGACGCCTTTTTTGTTAATACATTTTATTTTTAATTTTTATACGGCTGGTGTCTAGTTGTTATTGTTTCTTACTGACATTCTTGTCGAAATGCTGCATATTTTTTCAGCTTTCGCTTAGATTACCACTTTTATTGGTTTTTGTTGAAGCGAATCTTGTGGTTATTGCAACAATAAGAAATTGTAAGGATGTTTTTTATTGCAAACGTTTGTTTTCGTTGGTTGTTTCAGCAGCTTAATGTTGATGGTTTTGGTCTTTAGTTTATTTTTTTCATCATCTTCATTACTTTTTTGTTGCAATTTGTTTGAAATTACTTCAATTTGCAATAATTTCTTGTCTATGGAAACACTATTGCTAAAGTGTCAGACAGAAAGGGTGTGTTGTTAAAAGAGTTTTGAAGTAGTTTTAGAAGTATTTGAAATCGAAAAGCTATTAGCAAAGGTCGGGAATAAATACATGTTTAGAAATAAATATGATTTCAAAATACATATAGAAGAGTCAGAAAAGCCTCTAAACATAAAGCTTTTGAAATTGTGCAGCTTGATATTGGTGTTAAGAGATTTTGGCTAATATCCATTACGACCAATTACTGGAATACAAATAGATATCAAAAATGTATCTTTAAACTGAAGGGGTCTTATTGCCCCTCAATAATAAACTCTACTCTTTATATGGACATTGTATGTATGTTTTTATAAAAATTGAAAATTGCATAGTTTATGGATTCAAATTTGTTTCTTTATTTCTGCCTTAGTTTAGATGGGGTTTCCAAAAAATCTATAAAAATTGGTAGTAGATTATACGAGTATGCAAAACTTAAACTAAAAAAAAAGACATTTCAGAGAATAAAACTCTCCTGCTGTTTTTACAACCATGGTGTAATAATACAAGGTGAGTGCAAATCGACAACAAATACAACACAATATAGAAAAAACAGGCTTTTTGTGTGTGTAAAATAATGTTAAAAACACTTGAAAAAGTATTACTTTTGACATAATTAAATTGTAAACAAAGTCAGTCAGCTGTGCTACTGCACTCACCTTATATGTATAGTTACACCATGATTACAACCAACCATATTTGATGTTGCAGTGTATACATTGCTCTTTTCGTTATTATTGCTATTGTTGTTGGTGTCATCTATATTGGCATCTATGTTGACAGTGAAAAACTGCACTAGGACTCTTCTCTGCCCATAGCTTTAAAATGGTTGTTTTTATTATTTTGCATACTACTGCAAATGCATACGTCTGTTGTAGGTATGTTTCCTAGTCATTGTATATTTATTGCAAATAGTTTTAGATTAATGTTATCAAGTTTGAAGACAAATTTACACAGTTTATGGCTTGAAAGTGCCAAATTGTTACTGCATGGAGCAAAACAAAAAACACTAAACTCGCATAAAATATTTATTCATTGCATATTGAATGTTCGCTTGTGGTATTCAGTGCAGAACTATTTAATACAACTTCTGAGTACCACCAGTATGCTAATTTTTCATGTCGTTATAAATAAATTTTGTATTTGATACTTTTTAACTTCGTTTCAACTTTTTTTTTTTTTTTGGTTAGCCTTCAAATGTATAAGTAAGAGTAACAATGTTATAAAGATTAAGTGCAGATGAAAGTACTTTTGGTATGGTGTTTATTTTTCGAAATGTTACGGTCTGGTTAATGGAGAGCAGATTAGTTTGGCAGTTCGGTTTATCTTTAAAGAGCGAGTTCATATAATATTTAAACAGTTAATATAAAACTAGAGGAAATACCGTGAAAAATCTGATTTTATTGAATACTAAATGAGAGAATAACTTTTCGCTTTTTAATAAAGAAAATTACTTATTATTTCGGCTTGAGTTCATTTTTAATTAATAACTTAGAGAATAGCATTGTAAAGTT
Source organism: Bellardia pandia (assembly GCA_916048285.2). Taxonomy (NCBI): domain Eukaryota; kingdom Metazoa; phylum Arthropoda; class Insecta; order Diptera; family Calliphoridae; genus Bellardia; species Bellardia pandia. The sequence continues at coordinate 89,472,660 of OU696531.1, read as the reverse complement.
ATATTTTTCTAGACAATTGGCAAACTGGAATGTATTTTCTACCCTGCCAAGGGCGTCATCAGACATTTTCATTGTCCACGATCCATCTGTAAACATCATCTAGTTTTTTTAATGAATTTTATAAATCATATTGCATTCTTTAAAAAAACTTTTATACTTGTGTTATTATAGTCTTGCCTATGTTTATACCTGACATTTTAGTTAATAATTTGATAACTTTTTTAAAATTTATTTGATTGCTAGAAAAAGGATATATGGGGAGCTCCATTAATATTTGTTTAATTTTTACCAAATTCTAACATTAGTTTTCTAGCATAACCTAGCATTCTTTTAGATAGTTTCAATTAATTCCAATGAATTTTATAAATTTTATATCATATTTTGTAAAATAATTTATTACGAGAAATTTAATAGTTGTGTTTAAACACGTTTACAACTTTCGTCTTTATTATACTTATAAATATTATCACCCCTATCGTAAATAAAAATTCCACATGCAATTTTTTCCCTTTTCACATTTTTCCTATTAAAATTCAATGTTAAAAAAATAAATGGGAACAAATTTCATGTGGAATTTTTATTCACGATAGGGGTGTATAACTTTTTAAAAATTTACTTGACTTTTATAAAAAGGATATATGACGTGCTTCTTTACATTATTTTGTTGGCATAACTTAGCATTATTTCTGTAAGAGAAGATTCCATCAAAAAAAATTCCAATATTATAACAAATCTTAAATTCCACAAAGTCTGAACCTTGCCCAACACACCGAGGATTGTACTACAAGAAAACGAATTACTGTTCAAACGTAATCTATGTTACCTGGACATATAACTTGATGACAATTTGGGATTTGCACAGCATATTTGCAATGCTAGCTAGAAACAAGTCACTAAAAACAGCAGCATCGCTTGTCAAAAAATATATGAGTATATTGTCATATTTGGAGAGTTTAGCTAATTATTGAAGTAGTTTAATACATCTGTGCATATTGTAAGAGAGTTCTAGTAAGTGTCAATACATTTGAAATTAAAACCCCTAGAACATTTTCAGACGAGTTTAGTTAAAATATAACCACAAATTGCATATGCAATAGTATAATTTTACTCATTTGGAAACAAATATTGATGAGGAAGATAATGATAATACTGTTGATGATTGTTATCTTAGTTAGAAACATAGTAACAACAAAGGGCAGCAATCAATATACAATGTACTAAATGGCAAAACATTAAATTTGTTCATTTGCAACAATCTAAATGGAAAATAATGAATATGTACAAGGACAAAAGGATAGATATTATTAGAAAATAATAAACACATCTATGTATTCAGATGCAATGTGTGGTGGTGGTCTCTTATAAATTACTAAATAAAAAAACAGAAACTAAACATATGAACGCAATTACCTTTATCAAAATGTTTCAATCAGAAATCAAAGTCAGCACACACACACAGCGAAACGGAAAAAAGGACAATGAACAAATGCCAATAACGACATTGAATTCAAATCAAACGCAACCATATGGTCTTATAATAATCATAATAATATTGGGTGACATAAACTAAATGAGAAAAAGTGAGTGTGTGTGTGTGTGTATACAAGGACATTATAAGGACAACAACGATATTAAACAAAATAATAATGCTGGCGTTGACATAGTGCACTTATAGCCAACAACAACCACAATAAAACAGTTGCAAAAAGGCATCAAGGATATGAAAAAAAGAAAGAGCAAATAGAGATGAACAAAGAAATGTACGCAATAAGTTTTGATTGTGGTAATAAAAACATAATTTTAACACTTGAATGGCAAGAAAGAAATGAAAATAAAAAAAAAACAAACAAACAATGGCAACTTAATTATCACACAACCAACAGCAGTAGCAATAACAAAATTCAATAATAAAGTAGGGTAGATTCTTTTTCTATATTGAAAGGGACACACTTTATTAAAATTACAACAGCAGTAAGTGTATGTACTCGTATAGAGTGCCTAGAAAAATCCATTCAATATATTGATGAATTCATGATTTTTATGGATTTCAATATAAATTACAAAATGCAATCAGCTAAGCAAATCCCATTACTACTTAACACAACAACTGCAGCTAAAATACACATTTCAAAAGAGTTTTCAAAACTGTTCTCCTATAAACTAAATCGCATTCATTCTGCTACCTACATTTCAATTCACTTTCAAATGCTTTGTAGCGTAATAAGCCTTATAATTTCATTCAGCAGTTTTATTTGTCCCTACATAAAGGAAGGCAATTTCTGCATACAGGCTGGCTGCTTATCAGTTTGTATATTAAGAATTTCGTTTGATAGGGGGAAGATTATTATTTTGTTTGTTTGTCAATTTTCTTTGTTTATTGTTCCCTGAATCTCTGTGTGCGTAAGTACGTGCGTGTATGTTGTTATGCCAAGAATTCATATTTTAGCCTAAAGGATTTTTTGTAAATGTTAAGCTAAATTTTGTTTACTTAATGGCAGCCTTCCATTTTTAAGTGCTGCTCTGTTGGAATTTTGGTGTGTTTACCTTTCGTGCTGAGGATATTGTAATCCTTATGCGTATGTAATATCTAGGTTAGGTTAGCAGGCGGCCACTTAGGTCCATATTATTGGTCCCATTGTGATATGCTATATCTAGCAGACAACAAAATTGATTTTGTCCGGAAAGTGGTTAATATAGAAGAACGTTCTTTATAATATTGTTAAATTTTATATTAAATTAAACATTTAATTTTAAGTTTTATAATAACTGCCGTATTTATAAAAAATTTAAGTAGACTTCAAATGTACTTTAAGACAACTTTGTATGAAAACTTTTCTTTAAAAGCATTCTTCAAGTCTACTTTATTTTTTATAAATACGACAGTAATAATATATTTTTTTTGCTAACAATCATAAATCACTTAATAATGTTAATATTCAAATAAAATTGAACACAAATAAGTTTCATATATACAGAAATCATGACAACTAATTCTATAACGGTAGTTCCATAATTAGTCATATCCCTCATATAAGATTCCCTTCGAAAATCACTGCAACATCTTTAAAACTTTTATAAATGTTTATATCGAGATACAATTTTACACATAGAGCCCATTACTGAAAATCTGGGCGTAGAGTATTATATGGTCGGGCTTGACCGACCATACTTTCTTAAAATTAACCATAAATTTTTGATAACACTGTGGGCAGTTATATATTAACCACGTTTGTACAATACCCGCTTTGTGCATTGCATCGTTGTCCTGATCTGATCTTATACTCAGGTTCAGGCGCTTTAAAACGAGTCCTTCAGAATCTGAAGGTACTTAAACTTGTCCATGGTTTTATGATTTCTTTGTTGAGTTTGTATTTGGTTTCCGCCGAACACCTGGGGTGTTACTCTCTATTGCGATGTGACATTTATTCTTTTAAATGACAGTTTTCTTTTTATGGAGCTTTGCTCAATGATTGGATATGACGAAAAAGGGCAAGAGATTGAATTTATGCTGCCAGATAAGATGCTATCTCGAGTATGGTTATGAACCCATTTGTCATTGGGTGGAGTAGCATAACTAAACTAAACTAAAGAGTAATAAACTCAATTAATTCTGTTGAACAGGACTTGTGCCTATATCATAATATTATCTACATAACATTTGAAGACAATAGCAAAAAAAATATATGAAAAATTTCTAGGTAGTATGAAACTTTGATCTATAACTCGATCCTACTGGACCGATTGTGCCGATTTTCAATAACAAACACTTCGATGGATCAAAGAATGTTTCCTAAACTTTTTTCGAAGCTTTATTGTGCCCTCAACCGACGGACAGACGGACGGCAATACCTAGATCATCTTAGAATCTTATAAGGACCCAGAATATATAGCCTTTTTGGTTCTACGACCATTATTTCAATGTGTTACAAACGGAATGACAAACTTAATATATCCCCCATCTTTTTCGTAGTGGGTATAAAATGTTTACAGACCTCGAAATTCATTGTTCATCTTCTTGTCAATATACCCATCTCTAATATCTAAAAAGTAACGCAAAGGCCACTACTGGTGGTCCGGCAACTTATTTGTATCAATGATCATTGTATTACTCCAGTGAGAATATAAAAAAAAATCTTTAACTAACGAAATCTCCAGCATATTCTCTACTCCCACTGTTATAGGGGTGTACCACTGGTTGCAATAGCTTCAATAACCCACTTCAGTACGAATTTACTATTTCGGTACTCTTGAAATAATTTATTCGTTCATTTAAGGTCTTATGTTGATAGAAGCATATTTTATAAGCAGAAAACATATCAGTACTTTTTCTATATTTCTCAATAGATTATAAAGGCATGCATCCACCAATTTACCTTTGATTGATATTGAGTAAAAACTTGAAATTTTGCGCATGTAAATACTCAAATAAAAGGACACCCACTGTTGAAAATGGCAGGATATATTTATGATTAGGTAGATATAAAAAATGTATTATCAAGACACTTGGCCCGATTACATATTTGTTTGCTACTAATCTTTGTAGATTTTGACCAAATATTTCCAAATATTATAAAGGGTGTTTTTTTTAGATGTATCAAACTTTAAGTAGGCAACAATTTTTTAACTGGCGGCCATTTTGTCAGCTGTCAAGTAATTTATGTTTAGTTTGGTTTGGCATTTCAGCATGAATAGACGGACGCCTGAACAACGCTACCAAATTGTGAAAATTTATTTTGAAAATCATGGTTCTGTGTTTTTTTTAAGAGATATATAGAACTCTGAAATGGAATAAAACAAAGATGATTTTTATTAATTGACATGAAATTTCTTCTGGCATTATAATGTAAATAAGACTTTTGGCAGATGACTGGCTGGGACGTAGTCAAATATGGTGGTCTAATTTTCTGATGACTTTTTCCAACATTTGTGGCCGTATATAGGCAATAACGGTGTTGGTGGTGGTGGTGGTTAATCGTTTCGGGCTTATCGGCGTAGACTAGCGACTTGAAATATAAATCCACCAGTTAAAAAAGTGTTGCCAACTTAAAGTTCTTTTGGGGCAATTGTCCCAGTTTGCAGGGCAGCAGGCTGAGGTGGCTGGGTAATAGATTCTTGGGCGAATTAGGGGATGTCTCGGGCTGTGAGCTAGAGAGTCTGATAGGATTCGTAATGGGAATGGCCTGGCTACGCGGTAGTAGACTGGGTACTGGTCGCACGCGTGGTAGACTCATGTTTGAGTAGATTTTGGTCCGATATCTTTCTTCTCCTTATATTCTATTATTCTTTTCTTGTCTTGGGCTTTCGCTGTTTATTTCCTTTAAGGCGTCACAATGGACCGTATTGGTCTCTGGGTGAGGGTGTGAGGATGACTTCACAGCAGCCTTTCTACCTAACCTAAAGTTCTCTTCCTCTAATATAAACACCCTATATTTGCCAAAATGTTGGCATTTAATATCTTTTTATTAATATTTGCTCATAACAGTAAAAATCATGTGTAATAAACACAATCATCAACGTCATCATCAACAACACCAACACGACATAGAACATGTATTTCGAAGGACATGTTTTCCAAGGATATTAAATAACAGCAAATAAAATTAAACAACACAAAACAACAACGAAATACATAGTACATATAATAAATAAACAACAAGCTGCAACATCATTTACTCCATTTTTGCTAACGAAAAAACACAATACAATCATATAAAATGTGTGAATTTGTTTGTGTTTGTTATATCTAACAAAAAAAAAAAACAAATGAAAATATTTTTAGTATAAACAATAATACATAAACAAATAACAAATATACAAAAAAAAAATCTAATTCAATTCCCGGACAATAGCCCAAACAATCTTGTTTAGATTTCACAGGATTCATTATAATAGAAACCAGAGCAGGGATTAAATAAATACTAGTATAAATAATGAAATAGCTAAACAACGGCAACAGCAAAAATAATATTAAGCAAAAGTACGCACAAATATTTTGAGTCATAAACACCACCCATAGCAATATTCTGGCATTATGTATTTTTTCGCATTTTATAAATGTTGGCTGTTTTGCCTGTTGTTTTCCTTTAATTTTCTCCAGCTGATGGGAATTTTGTTGTGTGTTTTTATTTTATGGTACGTCTCCTAATGGATGAGTAACATCAAACCGCATATAAAACGTAATTGTTTCGAGCCTAAGCTGGCTTTCGGTTTATAGCCAGAGACACACATTTCATACGAGTACATATATACATAGATCGGTTTTTTTGTTTGGCAGATAAAGTTGCTAGAATATAACAATATGGCTGAGAATTAAAGTATTTTATTAGTTATAGGAGAAGGAATACAGTGTTCGGAATGATAAAGACAATAAAACCTTTATATATCTTTATTAAAAATTAAGCAGAAAATTGTTTTTTGCAAACAGCAATCATAAAACGACATTTTGTTGCATCGGTCCATATTTGACCATAGACCCCATATAGAGTATTATTCCGAAAATAACTTAAATCGTCATAAATATTTAAATATTATCACAACCAAGTTGAAATTCGACACGAATAATCATAAATATGTAAACGAGCGTCCCATATTTTATAACGATCCGTCCATATTTCACCATGTAAAGACCAATTCCGATAATAATTTATATGCTCGTAACACAGTATTTGCCATTTTTTTATTTAATGTAACAAATTAAATTTTATTCACTAAATTTGTAAATTGTACAAATATCTTACGATTACGTTAATATCGGCATGCAGTTTTTGCTTTTCTTGTTAGAAGAAAAAGCAAAACAATTGCAAACTACACTACCCTAAAGTTTCTACATTATTACTAGTGGTGTAAAACAGCTAACATTTTCGGCGCGTATATTTTTTCACTTGATCGGGTTTTACGTTAAAACATTTAATAATTATTAAAATTAAGTGTTAAATAATTAATTTTGGTAAAAGAAAATAAATTAAAATATTAAGTAAAGTGCTAGCTTTAACTCTTCAATAAAAAAATAAGATAAAAGCAAAAAAAGTTGTGAAAATGTCAGTTGAAAAAGTTAGCGTCAATTAATTTTAGCCCTTTATAAAAATTTTAATCTAATAAGGTTTTTATTAATATCAAGAGTTAATTTAGACCACTTTCGAAATTCACCTAATTTTCTTAAATAATTGCTCATAGCTGCGATATAGGAACAACTTCCGGAAAACACATTAACTTACGTAAATGTCTTATAAATAGCGATATCGTACAGAAATTTTACACTGATAAATTTTATGTAAGTAAAATTGTTTGTATTAGATTTTGTAAAGGTTATTCTGTAATTCGCCATAACTCCCATTACAGAGCCATAAACACCGGTATACAAAATGTTATGATCAGACTACACAGTGGCACAGTGAGCAAAGTATTAAACGGGCGGGATTTGTAGGCGTGGCAAAAAAAATTCAGGAATTGTTTTTACATTATCTTTAATTCTAGGGGGTGACTGACACAACTTTTTTTTATATGGAAGGCGAAACACTCTTATGTACAGTATGAAGATCGTTCCATTATATGTAATGAGTCCCATATAAGGGATTCGAAAAACAAAAGAACTTGTATTAACAGTGTTATCCAAACAAAATGTAATACAAATAGATCACACCACTAATACAAGGTGGCGCAAAAGTAATCCTCCTATCAGAAAATGCTATAAATTTTGCGATGGCCCCTAATGTCAGTTCTGTCAGCAATATTCCGCGTTCTGGAGCAGTGTAGCGTAACATTGTTTATTAACGTGTATTTCGCATGTGTTTACTACACAAATGTCAAAACAGAACTGACATTAGGGGCCTCGCAAAATTTATAGCATTTTCTGATAGGAGGATTATTTTTGCGCCACCTTGTATATTAGTGATAAGTATATAAGATTGGGAATTAAAAACATCACTTGTTCAAAATGTTTTTACCCCCTGGCCACGATGTCGAACGATAACGTTCGCTTAGATAAGATTTAAGACACAAACTTGATTGTGGAATAAACAAACCTGATTGAAGAAAAAATGGATACGATAAAAAGTTTGTGTCTTAAGTCTTATCTAAGCGAACGTTATCGTTCGACATCGTGGGCCAGGGGGATATTTCCACTAAAAATCTCGAACAAGCTATCGACAGTTTATATTATTTAACTTAACCTTCTTTAAATTTCTCAATATGGTTTCCTATATTAAGATTAATCGAGCAGATCTCGCTGTTTTTTAATTTATAGCACAAATTTCGACTAAATTATCTACAGGTTATTGCAATATTATCTAAAGTTCTAAATCGATATCGTTATGCCGAGGCTCTTCGAGCAAATCTCTCTGTCTCTATCGTTCAAGAAGTTAAAATCCTGAAGTATTTTTCAATTCTCATCTCAAATTACCACCAAATTATTTACAGTTTATATAACAGTTAACTTTTTAACGTTCTCAGCCTTATCTTTCCTCCAATGAAATTAAAACACATCTATTATTTTGCCCCTAACTCTGAAGTAGAGCACCAGCATAAATATTCCCAGCCAAAGTGTGAATGTATTTCGTCCTTAACCATTGTTTGTTTATGTATGAATTTATGCCTGTATACTACGTACGTTAGTATGACAAATTTACATTTTATCCTTGCTTATTATGGCTAATAAAATTTTGGTCTTTTGTTGTGATTAAAACCTCCGTCTCTCTATCACTTTCAACATTTCGTTTGAACTTGTTTTGAAAATACCTTGCAAACTTACTCTTTGCACCATCGTCATCATTGTTATTACTAATATGTGTTTTAATTTTATTATCAGCATATAATCAACATCATTAATTTTTGTGTGTGTTTGTTTTGCGCTAAACTTTAAAAAACACTTGTCAATCTGTGTGATGAAATTTGTACGAGCAATAGAATTACTTGTAAAATAATGTATTGTTATCAAAAAGAAAGATGTTCCAGAACGTACATATATGCTTCGTATTCATTTCATACAATGTATACTAATTCCTGGATTTAGGGCAATAGCAATCCTTTCATTAAGGATCCTCATGATATCGTTTAAAAGTCACACAAACTGTGAAGACTGTGCAGTTTTACGCCCTCTTAAATGAATTGTTAAAAATTACATGAACAACTATTTACACATACTCGTTCTTCGTAAATTTACTCATCAATTTTAACTCAATAGTTGATTTTGATTTACTTTTGAAAAAAAAAGACATTTGAAACGAAAATTGTGTGATTTCGGGACTGAATGATGAACAAAGAACATAAGTGAAATCTTTCAAAATCGCTTCTTACGCCTTAAGTTGATTATCAATAAATAACCAAAAAAGAAAACTAACATAGTGACATACACAAGAAGACTTATGTTTGCTATCATTTTTACCAAAAAGTTGATAACCTACCACAAACAGTAACTTCTTAAAATAAGCTGAGTAATTCAGTCTTTTGGCTTTCTTTAGGCATTTTTAAAAATAAATATCTTTTTTAAAATAAAAATTTTAAGTATGTATATTTTATTTTATTTTTTTCGCACAAAACTCCAAAAAGGGGCTTCATGAAACAAGTCTCGCAAGCTTGCCCAATTGCACAAACGGCAATTTTAAGCAATATCATGAGTACCCTTATTAAGTTATAGTCATTATTTTAACCGTTTATTTTTCTTTCTTTCTTTTGATACTCTCAATCTAGATATGTATTCAGACAGTCGTAGACCAAATTTGGCGGAGATTTGTATGAGGCAACGACGATATTTAAACCAGGTAAAATTTGCACAAAATGTTCGAAAATGCCATACTTAATAATTTTAATAATCATTTGAAGAAAGCTGAAAATATATACTCGTACGCCATAGATTCGTCAGGTTATTCAATGTCATCATCAGGCAGCGTTTCTAATATACATACAAATTTTGAAGTGATACATAAAATGCAAAAAAAAATATTTTTTAAATAGTTGTAAAGATCTTTGAATTTAACAAGGGTGGCCCAGAATTAACGAAGGGGTTTGAATTCCTTATAACTTTTTCTTTAAGAAATAATTATTATTATTTTTTTAATACAGTATATAAATGGGGAATATTTTTAGTTTAGTTATGAAAAATAATATCTCACAAGTAGTGGCCATTTTCTGCTGCGCAAATTCGTGCTCTTTCCAACACATTGTCTAAGCTTATTAATGTAGGCTTTTCTTTTTAAATAACCCCAAAGAATACAGTCTGGGGCGGTTAAATCCGGTGAACGCGGATTCAAATTAAAATCACTTGTACGCGAAATAATTAGTTCACCAAAGATGTCCCCTAAAAGAGCCATTGTGTCCCTTGCAGTGTGCGCTGTCCAACCATCTGCTCCATCTTGTTGGAACCATACTTAAGGTTGGGTTTCCAAGGCTGGCCTTAAAAAATTTGCAATATTGTCCGATATCTGACACCATTGACGGAAACGGTGACTCCATGTTCATTTTCAAGAAAATAAGGACCAATTATCTTTTCCGAGGAAACATCGCACCAAACCGTACACTTACGTAGGTTTAATTCTCGCCATTGAACTACTCTCGGATTTTCCGTATTCCATATCCTGCAGTTTTGCTTATTAACGAACCCACTTAATTGGAAATGGGCTTCGTCGCTCATAATTAAATTATGAATAAAATTAAGATTTTCTTCTGCTTTTTGCATAATCAAGTCGTTGCTGGCAATCTGTCGCTTTCAATTCTTGGACAAGCTGAATCTTGTATGGAAACATTCCGTTTGTGTGCAAATTCTCTGCAGAGACGCTTGTTAGAGACCAAGTTGTTTCGAAAGTCTGCTGTTTAATGTTTCTTCATCTTCCCGGATACTCCTCTGTACCAGTTCAATATTGTGATTCGTTCGTCTTCTGCCAGCACCAGGAAGGTTCCTTACTGCTCCTTGTTGTCGAAAATTTGCAACCAGACAGTTTATTGTTGTCTCTGAGGGTTAACACGCTGAGTCAAAACAATGGATCGTTGATTTCAAAAATAAAGCTTAACAATTTTGGCACGTTGTTCAATTGAGTACTGCTCAATTTTAAATTCCGAAAGTCTTCTTTACGAAATATTGCAAAGAAAAGAGAAAAAAATTATAATAAAAAACTTTTAAGCAATTCAAACCCCTTTGGTAATTTTGGGCCAGCCTGTAGAAATAATCTTTTGCAGAGTGTGAAATTTAAGGTATGGTCACACATGGCAAATAGTTACTCAAAAAAGTGTAACTACGTTCTTCACTCTTACAAGAGTTTTGCAAGATCAAACAGCATCAACAACTAAACGGCAAATATTTGCCAAGTGTGACCCTACCATTAAAGACTTAACATGGTGCTTCCTTATCAAAGTTCAGAGTTAGCTTATGGATGAACTTTGATGTAGCCAATGCTTGTCGAAATTATCTTCTGGATCCATCAACAAGCACAATTGTCACATTTTGGGCTTCTAAAAATTCGAGAGCAGTTGTTGAGAAGCCTTTGCATGCCATACGTTTCACTTTATTGCGCACTATATGTTGTAGATGAAAGTGCGGTTACTGTGTATATGTAGATCATGTTATCGAGAGGTATTAACAACTAAGTTTAGATATATTACTTGATGATACGGATATCCTTGTCAAGTACTATAGTTTCAACAGGACGGTGATACATTTTACACAGTCACGGAAACAATGAATTTATTACAAATCAAACTGCATTATTTCACGAATTCTCCCGGTATTATTAATTGTGGAGCTATGTTAAAGATAGAATCTATGCAAAACTAATCGAATCAATTATAGCATTAAACCTCAAAATCCATGACGCGAGCAAGCCAAATGTCTGAATATGATTGAAAATTTTGATAAAAGAAGCGACATCTTTCAAAAAAACAAATGTCAACACGATCACAAGAGAAAAATCGTAGTTGTGAAAGCAATATCTGTTTCACGTTGTTAAAAACTCATTCAATATTATATTAGACTTGTGGGCATCTTCATAACTATATTATTAAATGACTTTATATTTAATATTTAAATATGGATACATTATTATGTCCAAGATAAATTGTCAAATTGCTGTCGAACAAAAAGGTTGTGATTAAGATTAAAACCAACAAATTTTAACTTTACATTTCCAAGAATTCATAACTTTCCTCATAATCGTTTTCCCTACATAAATGTAAACTAACTCTTAAGTTCAATGAATTAATGATAAGGAAGTTTAAATAAATAAGATATACAGACCACAGCAAGTAGCCTTTCAATTTAATAAGACCTTGCTTCTATACAAATTCCTATAATAATTATTATTTTAACTCCCAACGCGAAATTACTCCCCTTCGTATTCAATATTTTTCATTTAATGTCCCGGCAGTACTGGTTTTAGAGTAAACTTTGTGTGTAATATAAATTCCACACAAAAAGGTTACTTGATGATTATTTGCCACCAAGGACCTCTTAATGACGCACTGCAAAATGAAAAAAAAACCTCACCAATGTATTTACAAGTATATTGAAAATATAATAATTTTGTTGAATTTCTTATTGTTGTTTCAAGTTTCATTGGAAGCGTAAAATAAAAGGAAAACGTAAACGTTAAAGGAAACAAAAAATTATCATATTGAAACTGTTGTAAAACTTTGCATCACACAATTCAGTAGTTAAAAGTAGATGGCATTTCATAATTAATAGCAACCAGCAAAGTAAAAAGTATGAAGCAATTTTTATCATTTAACTTAAACTCAACCAAGGACAATTCAAATTATTTTAATGCTGGTCATGTTTTCGAGCGTATAAAGGATGATGTTGTCGCTTTTGTTACTGTCAGTTGAAAAAATTTCGTTCATCAAAAGTGTCGATGGGTGTCGATAATGAGGAGAATATTGCTGTAATAAAATGGGAGGATTGTTCTAGCAATTGGGTTAACTAATGAGATTTAAAGTTTTTAACTTTGCTTAATATATATGAAGGACCTCGTATGCCGTAGAAGTTTTTGTTGGTAGCACTTTTGGGCTTTAATGTTGACGTTGATGATAATGATGTTTACAATTACAGCCATCCTTACAAGTTGGCTGTGTGTTAACAGTAAAAGTAATAGCAACAGCAACATCAGAAAACAGTTTTTATTTCTCAGACTTCATCATCAATTTTAGGGATTTTACTTGTACAATGATGTTAAGGTTGCTGCTGTTGCTGCTGCGGTTACTTTTAATATGCTGCCTCGGCTTATATCCTTTGCTAGTAATATTTCAAAATTGTATTACTATTGACACTATGTTCATCTTCTATACATTTGTCTTATACTCCTTGTTGTTGCTGTCCTTCAGTCATCGTCTTCTGCTACTGCTCAACAACATTCATATGTTTTAATAAACAAACTGATGTTTTGGGTGATAAACATTTACAGCTTTTTCGAAAGATGTTGATGGATGATAGTTAAATGTTAAATATTGTGAGTTTTTGGCTAAGGAAAGTATTAAAATAGTAAACTTAATCCTGGCATTACTTGGAACATTGGTTGTCTGGGAAAATTAAAGAATTTTAAAAGTATGGAAAAAAAATGTTTGTTTATTATGGGTATAAGATGCAGATTTCAAGAAGCAATATCAAAAACAGGGTTTAATAAAAGATTTCTCTAACTTCAATTCTTTAGTCAATAACTCTAACATATATTTTTGGCTGCTCAAAAAGATTAGGCAACTATATAGATATCAGCAAACATCTTGTCAAGTTTTCTCCTACAAATAAAAAAAAAATTACCGATTTCCCTAATTAAAACGCTTACATTACACAACTTTATTGATTTTTCTTTGCTTTTCCACTAAATAAAATTATTACTATTATAATGTTTTAATTATATTAAAACGTTACTAACCCTTGCAACTAAACCCCCTTTTTAATTAAAGCCAAACATAAAATGGAAACCCCTGCATAAAAAAATAAATCATACTCTTGACTCTACGGGTGATAAATGTAATAATGATGTGCTAGAAATAGAAAAACAAATAGATACTTTAGAAGGTTGTCGTATTTTTATATATTCCATAAAAAATATGTTTGAAAACATATAAAAAAACTAAATTATTAAAAATAAACTGTGCATTCGCTTAACTAACTAACAAACTACCACCACTTTTCTAACTAATGTTGCATGCAACATTTACAGTTTCTATTTTCGTTTGTACTTTTTTTAAAACTTCAACCAAATATAGCAAGCACCCCTGGCTCTATAAATTTCAAAGAAAAAAAAATTCGCTTCTATATCAGTGGCATATAAAGAGCTATTTTTATGTCCCTGGGTGAATTTAAGCAAACAGAATGTACAGTGAGGCAAAAAAAAATATAGACTCTAAAATAGGAAAATCGAAACTGAACTAAGGCTATATGAAGATTCACGATCGAAGCTAAACTAAGAATATACGAAGATTAATGATTGAAGCTACACTAAGACTATATGAAGATCCACGATTGAAGCTTAACTAAGACTAAATGAAGATCCACGATTGATCCACGATTAAAGCTAAACTAAGATTATATGACGATCCACGATTGAAGCTAAACTAAGACCATAGGAAAATCCACGATTGAAGCTTAACTAAGACTAAATGAAGATCCACGATTGATCCACGATTAAAGCTAAACTAAGACAACATGAAGATCCGCAATTGAAGCTGAACTAGGAATATATGAAAATACATGATTGAAGCTAATATTCCCTCTTTATTGTCACTCACTGTATTTGGCATATGAGGAGATGTTATTTTAACCATTTATGCGTGCCCCAATCATATACACTGCTGGGAGAAAAGGAACAAGCGTGAGTGCGTGTGAATGCTTACAAAGCATATCCTTTTCCTATTAAGCATGACTTTCAAAAACAACGCCAACAGCAAACGCAGCAACAATGACAGTCATATGAGTTTGTAGTTTTCGACAATAAAAAAACGAACAATATTTTATTTTGGTAGTAGTTTTTTTTTTATTTATGTACATCAAACCGCTTATCAGTAAAAATCGATCTATTAAAAAAAACAAAGCGGGCATCCGACAAAACACACAACATCTAAAATATAAAATTAAAGTTTTAACTGACATAAAAGAAAAAACAATGAAACAATATAGATAAACAAACAAGTCACCACCCGGAAATTACTTAAAAATTGTAAGCAGTAAAAGAAAACAGGAGCGTTCATAAAAAAATGTTGCATTTCAAACAAGGACATTTTGTAAATACTAACAGCTAAGCCAAAGCATGATTAATCATTGTGGTAAAATAGGAAAATAGGAAAAACCCCTAAACAGCAACAACACAACTTGTGCATGTCTTTTCATTATTTGTGCAGTTTTTTGTTGGGAATTTTGTCCTATCAATAGGGGCTGGCTTTCCAGCCCTCTATAAATACATAAAAATGATCGATTCATTTGAATTATGTTTGACATTAATGTCATACACAACGTCATCACTGTATTGATAAATAAAAAGTGAGGAAAACTAAAATATGTATAACACCCTTAAGCTTCCGGTTTCGTAACATTTTTATCCTTATTTTAATATTATTTTAATAAAGTGTTGAATATTTTTTTATTTTCACGGTTTTCATCAATGCCATAGAAATAGACAACACAAAGTAAATACCTTTAATCAGGTAATTGGAAAATAAAGTGAGAAAATGTAAAAACAAACAGCGGAAGCAACTGTTAAATGAGTGTCACACAGACTGGAGATGGGTTGTAAAGATTGTTTGTTAGTTCTTCCTAATAAAATGCATCCATTACACGCTGTGTCACTATTTATAATTTAGTGTATGTGTCATTTTGTTAATTAAATGGCTGTTAGAAGATTTATGAAACTTTTTCATGTTTCCATCATATTTATAGAATAGACAGCCAAAAAGTGAAAATGCATTAATTATGATGAGAAATTTAAAAAGGAATATGAAAAGAGTTTTCAGCTGCCAGATGATAATGGGAAGGTTAGTTTTTTTTTTAATTTTCTATAAACAATTTAAAATTGATGAATCTTTCATATGTATATTTATATTGTAATATATAATGTCTTATCAGAGACAAAATTAATATACATACATACATAGCATATGCTATAGCCGTATTCATGTAAATTTTCTTTTATACAGACAGCATATAATCCATCAGCCAAAGATCATTGAATCAAAAATAAACTAATACTGTTTCAGTTTATGGATGACACCATATACGAGTACTAGAGTAAGTGCGGGCAATGTGGTATACCTATTTGTTGTTTGATTACTAAATTTTTATTTGTTGTTCGATTAAACTATGTTTTAATCATCCACATGCTACATCCAGGAATCTATGTGAGAAAAACAGTAAATCCACAATTTCAGAGATACTTGAGAAAATAGTTCAAATCCCATTAAAGGCGATTTTAAAAAATGTGCTGGTAATACGACTCTACTTAATTGTTCGCACGTAGTGAACCACCACGTAAACCAACCAACCAAATACGCCAAACGTTTTTGAAGCCAAAAGTTTACCCATTTCTCTATCTCGGATAGATTTTAGGGGGCACCTTAGAACACTTTTTGCTTTCAAGCCACATAAAAATTTATATTTTTGAATTATTGACTTTTTACATAATTTAAATAATATATATGGAAATAAACTTTAGCTTAAGTCTACAAGAAACTTATTTTTAGTTCGATTTATATTTTTTTTTGTATTTTTTAATGGATGAAGTCATTGTGTTCAAGTGTGCCCCCCATACGGGGCAGCTTTGAACTAGGCTGGGACAGTTTTGAACGGCAATTTTTTCTTGTAGCACTTATGCCCAAAAAAACCAAAAACAGTTATATTTTATATATATATATAAAATAAATTCGATTTATTTATTAAGAAAAACATAAACATTAAAAATTAAAAAATAAAAAAAATTCAGATCAAAAATAAGTTTTATATTATTAAGACGGAAAAGGCCTTGCGATTTCAGGTGACATTACATTTTCCTTAAAAGTATCATGACCAGCATTGGATTCGTCATTTTCAGAAAATAAGAGAGAATCAACAATGTTTGGTACTTCGGTTGATAAATTAACATGTTCAAAAGTTCCCCCTTTTTCTTTTTTTCTTTTTCAAACCATAATAAATATTTTTTTTTACATAAATATCAAATAAATTTCTTTCACGAAAGAAAAATATCACTGAATACTTCGTACACTCTTACAAAAAAAAATAAAAAAATTTCCAATGGCACTGTGAAAACTTGTTCACCCAACTACATTCGGTCGACGACTGAAAAAACTAGCAAAAGTTGTTAACGTTGCTGGAAAACAAGGTTGCCATGTGAAAAACTCGGTTAAGGGTCGGAAAAATGTTAAACTGAGATTTTATCAACATAGTTCAATGGTGCCCCGGGTATAAACGTGCCCCCTCTCCCCTATAGCTGACCATTTTCTTATTTCACTTTTTTTCGGCACTTGCTCTATATACGAAATTTTGTTGTGTTACTAGTTCAAATAGAAGTCTTTAAAATTTTATTGAAATATTTTAAATTTATTAAATTAAAAAATAAATAAATAAAAAAAAGCTCTATTAGTAATACTTGAAGAAAAAATATTCTTAAAATTTTTGGAATTTTCATAACAACATTTTTCATTTAAACATCAATATTTTATGCTGCTATGAGGTTTTGGAAAATCGTGGCAGAAATTCATTTGCCCAGTCTATTTTTATTAAATCATTGTGATATGTCTAGATATATTAATGCAGTTGATGTAATATGATCCAAAGCATTTTTATGGGTTAACTAACAGTAATAAGTAAAATATGTCCTAATTAGATATTGTTACCAGATCTAAATTAAGGTAATTAATCACGTTTTTCAGGATTAAATAGCATAACACTTTATGGAAATAATTTATTAACGGGCCTCTGTCATATTTATATTTCCCAAACAATGGAACATTGAAATAGGGAACTCGAGATAAAATAGGTAGTATTGTAGGTAAAGTTAAAAGTATCGAAGGAGTTTACTTAACTAAAATTACCTTTATATTATCTGAGTTGAGCAATAGAAATGCCTTCAGTGAACATGATGATTTCAAACTCATATGATTTCGAATATTTGCAGCAAATATAAAAGAATTTTTCGTTTGGATACATATATAAATAACTTTAAGACTATTTTTTAGTTCAAAATTTAGATAGTGCAAAGAAATCCAAAGTCACAATATGACTATTCAGCATCACCCAGCACAAACGCGTACTTTTTGATGATGATATTTTTTGATGTTTTAAAATTTTTGAACCCACTATTTTTAGATCAAAACAAATTCAAAAGTTGGTAACCTTTCGATCTATCATCTAGTTAATCGGCAGACCCTAATGTAAACATAATTATTCTCCACTAAGTCTTTGAAAAAATACCACCATTTATATTGTTTTGTTTTCGCGATTTAATCTAAACACATTTGCAACTAAAGAAATTATGTTCTTTCTCTTCATGTACCACTCATTCAAACATATATGAATAAACATAATATTTTTATGGATGTTGACATAATCCTGTTAACCATAATAATGTTACCCCAACACCAGAGCAAAAACAAGTCAATAAATAAAAAGGTGTAACAGTCATTGGCTTAACAATATGCCTACAACTGACTATACTTTGTTGCAGACGTTATTGTTAGGCATGTTAACAAAATAGACTTTCAAAAGAAAACAACCGTCATACAAGGATTTGTTAAACAAAATGGATTATTAAAAAACCCCTACTGAAGAATATACATACTTACATATGAAGTCATAAAGATGGGATTAAGTCTCAACACAATAATATAATGTGTCTGGAAAAATATATAAAGAAATTGGCGCACAGAGTGGGAAATATTAAAAAGGCACAAGTCCAAGTCTGCTAAAAACATAAGAAGTTAGGCAAGTATGAAGTTTCCTTTTTTTTAAATAGTTGACAAAAGATCACAGACCTAAGCCCATAACTACTTTGAAAGAACATTTTTATAACTACCAGTTAAAAACATGGACTTGTAACTAATACAGTTCGTAATAGCACATGTGTGGCACTGTATACATGTCACTCTGTTTCCATAAGCTATATGTTTTAAATACATTACTGAATCAGTACTTTGTAAAGGATATCTCTATATTCATAACTAAATAAAAGGAATTCCAAGACAGAAAACAATTTTTTTTCTCTCTTGTATAGTAAGCCAATTTCAAATGTTAAAGTAAAATCTTACAAGACAAAAATAATATAAAACATATAAACAATAATAAAAAATCAAACAATACGATTGCAAGAAGACATACAAATCTACATGTGTTACTACATATGTCCTTACATGTCTGTAAAATTGTATTATTTTTGGCGGCAGGCTTACAAGGAAAATATTAACATTGAAATGTAAAAACACAATAAAACAAAAGAAAATAATAACAACAGCATCTTCATAATCTTAAGTTGTCAAAAGTATCAAATTTAGAATTTTGTTTATTTATTTTTTCCTTTTTTCTTAATATACACAACAAAACACAAATGAAATTAGTTATTATGGCACTGTTTTCATTATTATAGGACTTAAAAGTGGGTAAAAACTAAATTTCATTAGGTTAATTCTGTTTGGAAAATAATAATATCACACCTTCTTGGTTTATTTTGTTACAAATAAAAACCACACACACACGTCTTTGTTTCAGTTTTATGCAACAAATTGTATAAGAATGAGGACTCTAAAGAAAAACCAAATGTTTTTCTTAGGAATTTGCTGCGACGAGATCGTTGTGTGGTTATCTTAATCTTTGCATAATCCTTCCTTTTGTTAAAAAGATGAAAGCAGAAATTAATGAAATTGATTTTTCAAAGATTGAAAGGAAGTCATTTAATAGAACCACGATTGATGCTAAACTAAGACTTTAAACAGAGCGATGACTGGTGCTAAACGAAGGCTATACATAAAGCTACGATTGGTTCCAAACTAAGACTTTAAACAGAGGCACGATTTATGGTAAACTAAGACTAATATGTAGAGCTACGATTGGTTCCAAACCAAGACTTTAAACAGAGACACGATTAATGGTAAATTAAGTCTATAGAGACTATAAGATCCACGATTGATGCTTAACTAATGCTATATGCAGAGCTAAGAAAATTACCTATGATCTAGAAATAGAGTTTTTAGTAATATAATGTGAAAAAATCAAATTGTCATTTTTGGCCAGTTTTCTGAAAATTGGGTGGCAGTCAACGTGCTAACAATTTGTTAATTTATTTTGAAATAATGGTAACCACAAAATGAATTCATATAATCGTTCATTTGATATCGTATTAATAATATCAGTTTAACTAAATTCCTTGTTCTATTATCTTGCCAAAAAAAAACTAATATAATTCAAAAGTGTGCTTAGATATTAGCAGCACGCGTTTCCCATGATCCTCCCATAAAATTAACATGATAATTTTCAAATCAATTATCATTATAAATATACTTATGAACAGATACACACAATAACTATAGATACAACATCCCCACATAATCACTTTTTTGTATTGTTTCGTTTGTTTTAGTGTGTAAAGGAGATTTTACCGCTGCCGGTGCCTGTGGGTTGTGTATTTCATGTGTGTTAATCCTTTAACACATGCCCACTCTAACGAGCCTGTAATTATTATGCTGTATGCTAAAAATCAACATGTAGCATACGGGAGTATGAACGAATGAGTGAGTAAATGAATGAATGTATCTTTAAGCATTTTATCAAACAACCACTAAATTATATAAGGTAATATATTTCATTGAAGTTGCTAGCAGTTGTTGCTAAAGTTGTTGAATAAATTCTATACGTATATTCATATGAGCACATAAATAAAATAGTACACAAACATCGTGCAGCATAAAGAGGTTTCGCTGGGTGGCAACAATAATTTTATACTTACAACAAACAATAGCATGTGTTGCACAAATGCTGCTCATGCTGCAAGGGGACGGACGGACAGACTTTGGCAAAACGCATATTGAATAGAAAAATTAACACATTTTGCGTGCAACAAAACCAGGCAGGCAACAGCCAAAATTAAATTCTTTATATTTTTGTTAATCAATAATATGGGTTCAGTTGGGTTGGGTGGTGGTTTGAAATATTTGGCTCATGCTTGACTGAATGTTTAAATTGAAAATGGAAAATTATCGACATGCCAGGCCAACAGCCCAGGCCAAATTGAATTCCATACTTACAGAAAAAGAGAGAGAGTGTGTATTAGCATTTCTGAAGCACACATCTACTTCATAATTAAGTTGCAGGGAATACAATTTTTATTTGATGTTGTGTTCTCTTGTGTTTTTGAAAAATTGGTGGGCGCCTGATTATCATCAGTGACAATTTTGTTTGTTATTTTCAAAATGATTAAACGATTGATGTGATGTGTTTTTATGTTGTATGTGAAAAATGCATGTTGTCTCTCGGCAACAGTGAAAGAATTCTAGCAGCGGGGCAAGGAAATCATTGCAGCTGTGCTGTAAAAAGCATTTGTACTTGAATATTTACGCTTGACTTGTAAAACTATTGTTGATTAGAGGGCATCATAAATATACAACTTGTAGCCAAAGGTAAGCAATTTTACATTTTTCTACTCGTAGTTTATGCTTTATTACAGTATTGGTTGCAGAGAGAGGGTGATTAGTTGGTGTCCAGGTTGAAAAATACCAGGAAATTATTATTATTATTCCATTAATAGTTTGGTTATTGAAAACTGTACTTGCAGTTTAGTTCAGGTTAAACAAGTAGTCAATTCTTAAGAGTAACTGAAGTGGCTTGGAAGAATTTGACAAATTTAAAATTATCTGATTTATCTATATCTTCAATATTTGATTAGCGAGGCAAGGGCAGAGCAAGTGCCACACGGTCTTTTCTTCTTATTTATCATAATAACTATTGGGTGTATAACTTTAAAATGCGGTATTATTTTAAATGTTTAGCTATTATTTTGATGCATTTTAATAAAATATATTCATTCAAAGTGTAGACCAAAATAACTGTTCATTTTTAAGGCCAAGATCGAGCTAATTTCCTGTACCCTGTTCTAAAGTGAAGCGTATACCAAAGAGATGGAGATGTCTGGCCGCATATTCAGGCTGATTCAAACGAATCAGTTGCATTCATTTAATGTCACCTTTGATGGCCATATTTCAATAGCTCATAATAGATAGTACCCTTTTGCACCCACCAAATACAGAGCATTATCCTAACACCATGGATATTTGGCTCAGGTGTCGGTTCGGCTAATTGTATCATTATATCAAAAACTCAAAACCTTTGTTTTGTGCTTGAGTTTAACAATAATATTCATGGAGTATTGCTGACCTGTGCTATTTTTGTCTACCGTGTTATATTATAACTTTTGAACCGCACAATCCATCTCTCGCACCTTGATTCTTTTTCAAACTGAAGAAGTAAGAAGTAAATTAAAATGTTTCATCCGTGATCTATATAGAATAGAAGGAAGCGCATTAGTAAAAATAACGTCTGTAATCATCAGCAGCCAGGTAAAATTATTTTAAAGATCTGCTGTGAATATGAATATGTAAACACATAGATTAGTGTTGGCTTAAAAACCATATCGAAAATCTAGTTAGTAAATAACAACACTTGCTTTAGAAACTCTTGTCTGAATATTTTAATTTTAAGATTGTTTTAAATCTAGAAGAATAGCGCATAATAGTACTGGATCATTTTTCGCAGGATTCACACTAAATAAGTCCTCAACTGAAGCCGCAAGTAGAGTTGTTGGGTGTTGGAATGGAGATGTGATCGGCATACATGAATCATATAATAAAGATTACGCATTGCGCAGTTTCGTTATATTTTACAAAAACTGTGAGAGTAAAATTAATAGCAAAATTTATTCTTGTGACGTCACAAGTCAAAAATATTTTTATGTTGACTTAACTTTTAAATAAATTTTAATGCAAATAAAAGTTTTAAATTAAGAGTGCCGCTTTTAATTGTGGAAATAAAAGTAACATGAATTTAAATTTTTTTTGATTTCCAAAAGAAAATATATTAAAAAACAAACACAAGGCATAATTCTGCCACCGTGATGAAAAAAAAAATTAAAAGTGTCTCATAGACTTTATATTCAACACTTTAAGGCAGATGATATAAAAGGAGATATTTAAAAAAGCATTTATGTAAATCAGTCAAGTTCTACTAATGCGGATATTAAAGCTAAAACACTTTTTTTCGATCGAGAATGTTTTTTTTTTCATATAAGAAAACTAAATCAACTCCTAGCGAATGAGACAATAAAAAACACAAATGGAGAGACACAAAATTAAAAAATCGATAATACAAAAATATAATATATAAAATACTAAACTAAAGTTAAATTTTTTGATAAATTCTAATATGTATAAAATAATAAATAATTAAATGTTTTATTTCGAATCAAAAAATTTAAGAAAAATTATTTTCTTTTAAAATATTGTTAACAAAAGTTATTTTCTACATGTTGATTATACAGAAAAATAACCTGTGACGTCATGCGCAGACAGAGAGGAAATTTTGTTTACATTCTTTGCGCACTCTTTATTATTTGATATATGATCTGCATAAGGAATAGTCTTATAACTAGAGTTTCGTATTATATTTGAACCGAAGCCGCATATTTTATGAGTTAAAATCGAAACAGAACAATTATTCTTCAGTTTTTATGCACGAGGGTATGTATAATTAGATTTTTGTTGATGTTTGCAATGCGCAAAAATATTAGTCTAACAGCCTTTCACTTTCTGAGAAGGGCTGTTCTAAGTCGATCAAAGCTGGTTGTTCATGTGAAACTTGTGCGCAGAGTACAGGTCGCAATTTTCAAAATTTTGCGATAAAATTTAGTATGAGAATTTTTTTTGGCCCAAAGACGGTTGGAATTGAATTTCGTCAATTATTTCACCTAGCCCCCATACAAAATTCCCCCAGAAATCATGACACCTAATTTTATAATGGTCGTTCCATAAATGCACCGCTTTGAAAATCACTACATTAATACATTTTTTAAAAGTGTTTATATCGACATAAAATTTAACACAAATAATATTTATATGCACAGAAGTCATGCCACTACATTTTTGGATAATAAATACATAATAGTTGATGGGTCCGAAATAGCGCCTATTTCTGAAAAACACCGACTTTCTTTCTTACTTGTTTTAGAATTATTTTCAGTAAAAATAATCAAATTTTGAAACATAAAAATAGTTCATAGCGTCTATGAATGCACAGTGAGGCAAAATCAAAATATTTTTTAAGCAAATCTGGCATATACTAGTATATTTCATATTATCAAATGCAATTATTTATTATTCTCTAACACAAACATGATCGATAAAATACAATAGAATCTTTTTTGGGGGTTATTGATCATAATGTGTGTCTCTGCAACTCTGTTGCCTGTCTCTCTATTGAAAACAGGATATGGCTGCGGAGCAACATCAGGCAATAGAGTATCAACATTTTTGAAACCCTCCAAAATAGTTAATATACAATTTCAAAATAGCAGTATCCATAAATTCAAAGCAAAGTGCAAAATAAGAAATTGTAAAACGACATATATTAAATGCACATAAATCCCAACACATTCTTGAGGCGATATGGTGACTTTAGTGTTGGTTTCGATTTACTACTTTGAGTGGTGTTCGCAAATGTAGAGCCTCTATCCAGGCTAAAGAATATAAACGACTTCATTATCAATAGTTATCCTACTTCTCTCTAATCATTTAACATATATCAAGGATATTGTATTTCAAACAACATCAAATAAAGGGCAACAAATGAATATTGTAAAAATATTAAACAAAAGGACAAACTTAGGTTCTAAAAATAAAAAATATTTATCAATTTCTTAAGGTTACAAAAGCTATATTTAACATACTCTTTTGACAATATTAACTATTTTTATTTCTCTACAGTTGCTGCTAACTCAAATCAATGACAAGCATATTGAATTTAATTTTTCCCAACCGTTAAATTTGCTTCACCAATGTCCTTGTACCATATAAACTAAGAAACACACAAAATTGGATAAAATTTTAATGACTTTGTGATAAAACTTAGTTAAACAATATTTACCAAATATTAACAAATTCTTGTCATAAAAATTCCAAAAAAAATAATAAATACTACAATCAGCATAAAATACCAATGACCTTCACTGATAATTGATACATAAATCTAAAGAGCATCATTTAATTTATTCAAGGCAATTCTACATAGAAAAGACACTCCTTACTTAAGATGAACATTAAAAATTTACAGCCAGTCAGCCAGCCATCATAAAAATACACGCACGACCTTGAATTTAAAATGAATTAAGAGAATTTTTCTTATAAATATTTTATAACAAATAGAAACAACAACACAAATATAAACAAAGTAAAAATGTCAGAAAGTAAGATTCAAAAATGTAAAAAATTTTGTATTAATTCATGCACAGTGGGATAACACAACATCTACAAGGACGATGGCGACACAGCGCAACACAGACATAAGTGAAAATGCGTGTGTGCACATCTACATTTATCCAGAGACTGTGTGACCTCGAAAATTATAATGTAAAATAAAAGTAACAAACATAAAATTGACATCATAAGTACCACGTGGGACTTTCAACACGCTCAGTTAAAGAATTATTATATTTAAAAAGAAAATGCACACACACAGCATAAAGGATGTTCATGAGCAACATTTTTTTAGAGCAAGAAAAAAAAACCAACATGTATAATTAGAGAAAATACTCAAGGAAACATAGCCAACACTATGGAAAATAAGAACAAACAAAAAGGGAAAAGGAAATTTTATTCTCCAGCACTAAGTATGTGTAATTATAGTTGATTGTGGCAAGTACTCTTTGCCATTAAAGGTTATTTTATGAGGTAATTTTGGCAGTCCTTGAAGCTGAACATACACGCGATCTTCAGCGATCTTGTGCTGTTCTTTAGCAATAGAAATGACATGCGTATACGAAGGGAAACGTGTTCGGCATCCGGTCAAATTTTGTTAACAAACAAAAAAAAAAACATATTTAAAAAATATTGTAAATGATGGGTGCTGGGTTAACTTTTGTAGTTACACCTTTGAGAAAATTGGTTTTATCTAGGATAATTGCAAGACATTTTTCTCGGAAATAATTGTTAAGGTAGAATATAATATGCGAAGCATTCATTCATATAATTACTGGTCATAACAACTTTTGAAGTTCGACTTTATATGGACATCTATCATTATTTAAAATATGGTATTGTTGAATTTTCCATTTGTAGATATGTAAATACTTAAAATGTTATACAAAAAGAAAATATTAAGAATATACATTAGGGTGGGTCACTTGTGTATGGCAAAAAATAAAAGTTAATTAATAAAGTTCTAATAGTAATATTTTGCTGCCTTAGACTTAAAAAGGTAATACTTGAAAAATAATATTCAATTATGTAAGTGATATATTTAGCCCGCGCATGCGTCTTAAAATTTTTGGAATTTTCATAAAAACACTTTTTTGGTGAGAGTGTTTTACACAGTCAGACAGACAGACAGACGGACATGGCTCAATCGACTTAGAATTTCGTAAGGACCAAGAAAATACATATATATTTTGTTGGGTCTCAGAGGAGTATTTCTCAGTGTTACACTTATGGTGGTGGAGGGTATAATAACACGATTCACACGTGATCTGTCAAAAAAGGCTATTGAAAAAAGTATCTCTACTCGAATAAGTTGAAATTTACATATATTACACATGCTTTAGAAGTTTTCCTTTGGACATGCGAGCAGCGTTGCCAAATGTGCAGATTTATCTGTTTTTTGCAGTTTTTTGAAGTGCAAAACAGGCTTGCAGATTTTTACTCCAAAAAACAGTTTTTTTAAATCAATGCAGATTTTTCAATTTTATTCGAATAAAACAAAGAAGCAATCAATATTATTATTCCCACTCTATGTGGAATTTTGCGGACCAAAGATTAAAAAAAAAAAAAAATTCAATTGCACAAATTTTGTACAAACAAAAGAAATGGAAACTAAATTTAATAAGAATATGTACAACTATGATCTCTATGATCTCTATACATATGTATGCAGTGCTGATATTCAGCCGGTTAGGACCGGTTCGCTCGAACCGGTTGTTAAAATTTTAAAAATTTTGCGAACCGGTTGTTGCATATTCACCTTTCTCGTGAATAAAAATTCCATATGAAATTTGTTGGGGTGATTATGTTTTTTGTTTTAACGGTTTTATATAATGTGTATTTATCACGATGATTAGTCTCGGCAACAAACACAATATTGTTCAGTTGTTCATTGTCCAAACGTACAAACAAATGATTTTAGTTTGGTCATACATTGGATTCTTGGATGATGATGTTTTCGATAGCGTTTTCTTCAATCTTTTAAGAAAAAAATAAAACAATTTTTTTTACTTTTATTTTGCAAAATCAAAACTATTTTTTTATTAAACGAAAGTTTATATCATTTCCTTCAAGAGGCTTGTGGTCTGTTACTGGGATGCGACTTTAAAATTTTCGCTATTTTTAGCAAAATTTGGCAAAAATATAATTTTTTTAAGCGAACCGGTTGTTAATTGTTTCGAATATCACCACTGTATGTATGTGATAATTTAAATGAAGTATTATACGTTATGTTTTTACTGTTAATTTTATATACATATCTATATTTTATATCAAATATAAAAATTATATTCTGTTTTCTTTTTTTCTTCAATAAATTAAACATATACAAATATCATTTTATTACATATCGCACACATTCTTCAAAAGTGACTCAATTCAAAATTTTAATTTTTCGGGTTGTATGCTTAAACAACACACTAGTTTATCAATAAGAAAAAGGTCAAAGCATTTTGTTACAGTTAACAAGTTCTAAAAAACAGTTAAGTCTTTCTTTATATTTCATTTGGTATAAAGTTGCAATTTAATAGTGATTTATTTTTAGTTGTGTCATATAATAAAAATTTTTAATTAAGTCACTTTTAAAGAATGCGTACGATATTATTTAATTTTGTTTTGAAGGTGCAGATTTTTTTCGAAAAAACCAGATTTTTTTTTTGGGAATTGTCAGATTTTGTAAAAAAAATTATGGCAACACTGCATGCGAGGTAGGATGTCTTTGGATATTTTAATATTAAAAACGTCATTAACAAATCTAATGGCACTTTTTGTTAACAGTAAAGGTGATAAAAACAGAGACACCTTGAACTAGCTAATCTTCAAATATTGGAAAAAATACATTTTCGTAATAAAATATATTAGTACTGTGTTCAAACAACCTTCAATTTTCCTTAATTGAAGTTTATAATAATATGTGATAACATAAAGTCGCCCTGGACCAGTACCTGTTTACCTGTTAATATTACCACTTGCATTGGCATCTGACAATAATATGAATTGCCCAAGGACAGCAATTGATATTTCAAAGTCAAAATAAAATAAAACAAATTGTAATATGGACGTACGTCACACAAACATAAACATTAGGGTGGCCCCTAAATAAAGTTGCGGATGTTCCCGACTAATATGAATGGTTTTTTCAATTTTTTAACTTATAAAATTTACGTTATTTTAATAACCATTACATTAACGAATTGAGTTAACAGAGATTGTCAGATAGGGAAGAATTAAGGTTTTAAAAAAAATTAATAAAAATTGAAATAGGTAGAATTTTAAAAAACGGGAAAACCCATTGCATGATGTTGATAATCAAGAAATTTCAACTATTTATTTAAGTAAATTCTATGAAAAAATAAAAAAACACTAAAATTTTGCTTAAATTTTAAAAATTTTTGAATTAAAAAAAATGTTTTTTTAATTTTTGATAACACATTGAATGCGCCTCTCAAAGACCTTTCATATGATACCAAATTTACATATAGTTCCCTTGGGGGAAATGTGAAAAAAAAAATCAAAAAACCTCTAAAAACGACCTTTTTATCCTTTGATACAGCTCACCAAATATTGACCCCAGGACAAAAAAATTGAGAAACGTAGTCTTAAAATGAATCAAATTTTCATATTAGTTGGGAACATCGATACCTTATTTTTATCCATACAAACGGGACCACCCTAATCTGCATATGTACGTTCCAATTGAAGGTTATTTGTATGCATTATTGGTGTCCTGTTTATTATTATTACTTTTTTTCTTTCTTTTGTTTCAAATTATTCCATGTTCATTGTCCAACCTTGAGTCTCTGGAGTATAATTTATGTCTGTAAAAACTGTCCATTGTTTAGCATTAATTACAATGTTGTTTTTTTTTTTTTGTTGTTTGTACTACTTCGTCTGTCTGTATGTCTGTCTCTGGATGTGTTATTGTCTGCTGTAGTTTTACAAAATGCTTGCACGCGTGTGTTCTATTAGAACAACAATATTGACACACGCAAACATCCTTTACACAAACCAACCTCATGAAGGATTTTTGTTAAAATTATTTCTACAAAACTCATCTACCTTTAGTTGCAATATCATCTGAGTTGATGTACATAGTTGTTGCAGTTGTTGCCAGTCCTGTAGTGTAATGGTGTGAAAATTTTACACTCTTAGCAAATGTTCAAATGTCCTTTCATTACATTCTTATTGAGTTTTGTTTTATTCTAGGAAGAATTTTTAAAAGGACCCACGCTAACATTAGAATGCATTACCACATTCTCATATTGCAAAAATTGAGAAAAGAAAAGTAATAAAGAATTTAATATTCCTGTTGTAGACTAATATTAGTCTATTGGATATAAATTTTTTGTTGTTTTTGGTTGTTTTAGTATTTGATCTCATGCTGGGTACAAGTGTTGTTCAAGTTGTTGCTTGTGGAGTTTCAGTGTGAAAAATATCATAATGATAATAAATTATAATATTTTGGTGCAACAGCAACATTGACAATATAATATTTATGGTGTAATGAATATATACTTGTTGTTTAAAGAAGAACAACAGCCAAGACATATTTTTAAATTTGGTTTTTTAAACCAACTGAAAGAAACTGTCTTTTCTTCACTTGATATAACCTAGTTAAACTACATTATTTGAAATGTCTTAAATTTCATATGGCAAGTGCTCCCAACAGATTATCTTCGGATTGAAAAGCATCCAAACAATAGTGGAATAGAGATAATTTATCGAAACTGAAAAATTTTCATAATATGTAAATGACTCCCTTAGAAATCTCTTGGATCATATGAAAACAAAATTGTGCAGAACTGGTCATTGTATTCAAAGCAATCTCCTACAAATATATTGTAGATATTCTATAAGTCTCAACTCGGTTTTCTGCAACAAAAAAATATAATTTCTCAGGACAATTGAAAATAATTCTAACTGATGTAACGACAGTTGCATGTCAAGGATCAACACAATTGAATATCCATCTCTCTGCTGCAAATATAAATTTTTGTATGCTTGAACTAAAAGCTAATATAAACATTCTTACTTATCGAAAGTCAAAATCTCTTCAGTCTTAGATTCTGTTAATTAAAGAATAAAATCAAGACCTGATGCGAAAGCAAACTCGTAGGAGAGAAATACTTAGAAACTATATAGGACTGTTGCTAATCATAATAATGAACTTAAGAAGTTCTTTAATAAAGGGTGTCCCAACAAGAACGTAATTTTTAAATTTGGCGCCATTCGAAGTGTCATTGTTTGACATTTGAACAATTGCTATTGTTTGCTAGTAGAAGGTACGAGGTTAGTAAAAATGGAGCGCTACACGAATGAAAGACGCATTCTCATTGTGAAATAGTTTTACCAAAATGGTGAAAGTTTTGCGGCTACAGTTCGCAAATTACGATTAATTTGGGGTCACAATAGTGATCCAAAAGAGTCAACTGTAAAAAGATTAATGGATAAATTTGCCGAAACTAGGTCTCTTAGTGATGTAAAGACAACAACGCGCCTTCGACCAGGACGATCGACCGAAAATGTCGCAGCTGTACGTGATGATGTCGCTCAAACTCCATCCACCTCAATTTAACACCGAGCTCAGCAAATTTGTGTCTCTAAATCCACTATGCAGCGAATTTTGACGAAAGATTTGCATCTTCATGCATACAAAGTTCAATTGACTCAGGAACTGAAGCGAGATGACCATGGACAGCGAAGAGAGTTCGTTAATTGGGTATTGGAGAGACAACATGAAAATGCTGATTTTGCCGACAAAATCATCTTTACTGACTAGGCCCATTTCCATCTTGATGGCTTCGTCAATAGGCAGAATTGTCTCATTTGGGGTGAGGAAAATCCTCGATTCACGAGAAGTAAATGCATCCTCAATGTGTCAGTGTGTGGTGTGGTTTCTGGGCTGGAGGAATCATTGGACCTTTTTTTTATGAAAATGAGGCAGGTCAAGCGCAAACAGTCAATGGTGTTCGGTAGCGTGAAATGATAACCAGTTTTTTCTTGCCTAGAATTGAATAAATGAATGTGGAGGGCATGTGGTTTCAACAAGACGGCGCCACATGACATACAGCCAGAGAAACAATTCAATTGCTGCATCAGTCATTTCCCGGTTGTGTTATTTCGCGTTTTAGAGACCAGAATTGGCCGCATAGATCATGCGATTTTACACCTTTAGATTTTTTTCATTGAGGTTTTTTGAAGTCGATGGTTTACGCGAATAAGCCGACGACGACTCAAGCCTTAAAAGAGGAAATTGGACGCTGCATTAATGAAATACCGCAGCATTTATGCAAAAAGGCCATTGAAAATGTCAATAAAAGATCGCGTGTATGCCAGCAAAGCCGCGGCGGCCATCTGCACGATATCTTGTTGCATACATAACCTCATTCTGCCTACTTTACGATAAATAATAAATAATAAAGTTTCACGATTTTTTTTTTTAAATAACTGTGTTTTATTAAAAATTTAAAAATTGCGTTCTAGTTGGGACACTCTTTAGAACTCAATGAAAGTAATGAGTTTTTTACCGAGACCATTAAATAACTCAAATAGTTCTAAATGACACAGCCTTAGATTAAGCAGAATATTGAGGATTACAGGTACTTTTTTTTTTTTTTTTTTTTTTTTTTTTTTTGAAAATACTTTTTTTTTTTTTTTTTTTTTTTTATCAATTTTCCGTAGTTATTATTGTGTTTCGGTACACTGTATCTTCCTTCAGAATTCATACGGGTCTGGTATCTGTGATTTATTCGATGTAAAAATCTGGGATCCTTGAAGTATTCAATAGCCATAGTGGTGTGAAATACGTTTCTTACGTCGAGGATGCGCAGATCTTTAGCTATATTATGGGGTCGTATGTTTATGTTGTTATTGTTTGTAGAAGTATTAGTTGCTGGAGTTGAGTTAGTCGTATTGTTGTAGTTGGTGATGTTGTGTGTTGTATTGAAGTTGTTTTGTGTAGTTTCTGGAGTAGTTGAAATATTTTCAGAGTCAACTTCGCCTATGTTATATGTAGGATTATAGATGTAGATGTTAGGTGTGGTTGTGGAATTGTAGTTACGATTTTTGATGAGAATATTTAACAGCTGGTTTTGACTTTTTTGTAGTTTTTTACATTCCAGCGAGTTTCCCCAAGCAGTTATTCCATGGCGAATGTGAGACTCAACTAATGAAAAATAGGCTTGTCTCAGCACCATGTTAGTAGAGCAATAACTTAGGTGGTGTAACATATATGCAGCTTTTCTTAATTTCTTACGAACTTCTTCAATATGTACTTTCCATTTGAAATTATGATCTACATATACTCCAAGATATTTGTAAGTGTTTACGATTTCTATTGTGGAAGAGCATTGATCTGATTCGTAATTAATGTTCATAGTTTCATTATTATGGAGACAATCAACGGAGTGAAATTTTATTTTTATATCTGTATATAGAAAGTGACGTGGTTTAATGTGCATAATTTTCGTCTTGGATGCATTAATTATCAGACCGTGATCATGGCACCATTTAATTGCGATGTCGAACTCATTTTGTAGTATTTTAGTAGCTATATTTACATCTTTATGTGCAACTACAATAGCTGTGTCATCAGCATATGCAAACGTTTTAGATATTTTTAAAGCATTAATAAGTTCGTTAGAATATATCAAATATAAAATGGGACCTAATTTTGAGCCTTGTGGTACTCCATAATCAGTTGCAGTTTCTCCGCTCAACGTGTTGCTAACTTTAACATAATATTTTCTTTGATTGAGGTAGTTTTTAAATAGTTCCAGCGAGTTTCCCCGAATTCCAATTCTTTCAAGCATTTGTAGAAGTTTTGTGTGCGATAGGGTATCAAAGGCTTTGCTAAAGTCGATGAACATAGTTAAACAATGGTGATTTTTGCTTAGTCGTTCGTTAATGTAGTTCGCGAAGCTCCCCAGTAGCTTGTTGATGCTTTTCGCTTGTTGGAATCCGAATTGGTTTGAATTTTTTATTTGGTATTTGTTTATATAATTATTTAATCTTTTACATACAATTTCTTCCATAATTTTTTCAATAACAGGTAAAATCGATATTGGCCGATAGTTATTAATTTCATTTTTTTACCGTTTTTATAAATTGGACGAACGTACGAGACTTTGAGTAAATTGGGTATAATAGAAGTATTTATCATCATGTTTATTAAATTTGTAATAATCGGCGTCATTATACTAGCATTATTTTTTAAATCTATTGGTCTAATACCATCGAATCCCGCACTTTTCTTAACGTTAAGGTTGCTTAAAAAACCGAAAATTTCTTCTTCATTTGTGTTGCTGAGGTATAGAGAGTTTTGTAGTACTCGGGGATAATGATTTATTGTTCTAATTTCGCAGTTGTGTAGTATATTTTTCACATTTAGGTCAAAATTAGTTGCAAAGTTATTGCATATACCCATTAAATTCATATTTTGAAAATTTTTTAATATTGTATCGTCTACATTGTTCGTTTTTTTGCCTAGTATATTGTTAATTATTTGCCACGTTACGCGCATATTAACGTAAACAGGTACCTATGCTTATCTAGGAGGACGGTACGAAAACTTCTTAGCCTAGAACAGAATGCGCGGTATAAACAGAAAAAAAGTTAAGTGGAAACTTCTTAGTAAATGTCACTAATGCGTTGCTTAAATAGATATAACGCACTCCTATATAGGAAGTCTCTTTCAGGTAGAATGGGGCCAGGTTGTCTATTATAGCTCTGTGCCTACGCACCCATTTGAGTTCGACTATCGAATTTGATCTTATTCTAGGATGCCCAGCATTCCTCAACTAAACTCGATTGTGTATATCTGACCTATCTGACACTTTATTGCATCTGCTGTTATATCTAAGGCAATTTCCTATATCCGATTCTTATGCCTAAACGATACTACACCAATAGAAGTCCTAAAGAAAATCTAAACAAAATCTTAACATGTCTTTTAATTCAATATTTACTTTTTCGTTATTCTTCCTCCCTTTTCACACTTCCTTCAAGTGCAATTCTGCGAACACTTTTCAATAAGGTTCCAAAACAATATGTTTGCATTTGTGCTGCAACTAAAAAGACATAAGAAACATAAGGAAGTATCCCAAAAGAAATGTTTAAACTGCAGCCAAGGCCAATTATGATTTCATTATGGTCACTGATAATGGTCTTTTGTGTGTTTTATTACAAATGTTTTACAATGTTGTGAAGAAAAACAATTGAAATAAATGAAATTCAATTACAATTTACGAAGAAATAATAAATAAATACACAAAACAACTGCAAAAGAAATAGACAAACCAAAGTGATTTATAGCTAATGAAAATGTCCTTCTATTTATAATTCTAAAGAACAAGGACACACACACAAACAGCCAGACGCATAAATAAAGAAAATTGCATAGAAAAGTGCAAAGCAGTTGCTAAGAAATCGTCATTTCTTTCTATTAAGATCAAGAATTGCTTTGAAAAACCTTGTGTTAAAATATTGTGTTGTATGGGTCAATGCCAAATGCATTTAGTTTGGATCCTTTTTCGTGTTAAATTATATTTATCTGTGGGTGCTAATGCTGGTTGTATTATCTAGCTAGTTATTGTGTTTTTTTTTCAATAGTTTATAAATTCTTTTTCAATATCCTTTAAAATGCAATTATTATATATATATTGTAACCTTTTAACAAGGATCTCCAATAAATATAAAACGAACAATAAAAATGCTGGCCAAAAAGACTACATACCTATTTCAAATGTTCCACATGCCTCGTTTCTATTACATCTGCCATGGCTTTTAGTTTGTTTGGACATGTGTCAGTATGTGTTTTTATTGCTAGAATTTATTTAATAAAAATATGCGGGAATATAAAACAAAAAAGTGTCTGGCCAGTTTGTTAATGTTACATCTGTAATAGAGAATTTATACAAAAAAATGTGTTTAATTTATTTAATTTAAGCACTTATCTAAAAGGGTCATAATAACACGAGTTTTACACCCTACTTGAATTCAAACACATATAATGGAGGTTCTTTTTACCACCATAATTTTTAATTTCATAAATTTTGTGTTTTTAGTCTTACAAAATATTTTAATGCACCCAGCAGGATGGTTGTTTAAGGCACGTGATTAAACTCATGTTAAGATTAGTTATTAGCTAAACTTTATACGTTTTAAACAAAAACGTGAGCTAAATTTTTAATTATTTTGTTAATTAAAGATGGCAAGGATACCTAAAGGATTGAACAATGAACATATGTTACAACTAAGTTTTAGCAGCTTTAATTAATATAACAAACTAACGTCTAATAGCAGACAATTTTATGTTTAAACATTCTTTATATCTATAGATAGCAAACAAGCAACTATGGCACACAGTGCTCCAAACGCTCTACCCAGCTGGCAGAAAGTCATAACTCACTTTTGAAAAGCCGCATTGGCATGAAACTTTGTACGTTCATAGATTTTATTAATAAAACAGTCACCAAAAAATATGGGCGCAATCTGTAAAATGGGCGTGGCAAATTTTTTTGTTAAATAAACAAAAGCATATAATATATCCCAATTTTGTATCTACATTAACCCATTTTTTTTATTTTTCTTTTTTGAAAAAAATACTTTTTTAGGGTAATTAGGACCCACTGGTCAAAAAAAAATTCAGATTTTTCGTTTTCCCGGAAAAGCCTGTTCGAAATTTTCCCATATGTCAACTTTGTATGTAAGTAAAACATTTGGATTTTTTCAATAGCCTTTTTTTTGACAGATCACATGTGAGTCGTGTCATGCTGTCATGTTATTTTTTTTTTTTGTTTAGTATTGTTACGTCTAAACAACTTTTACAAATCGTTCAACTTTATTACGTAAATTCACGTTCTGTGAGTAATGTGTTTCGTACACTTCGCTCAACTTATGGTCAACTGAGTGTACTATTCGCAACACCATTACCCATTTTGAGACCCAGCATTCATTATTGGATAATATTCCACCAGTTGATGCCGGTGCGAACGTAACCGTCAAT
This sequence comes from Bellardia pandia, assembly GCA_916048285.2. Classification (NCBI taxonomy): domain Eukaryota; kingdom Metazoa; phylum Arthropoda; class Insecta; order Diptera; family Calliphoridae; genus Bellardia; species Bellardia pandia. The sequence goes on along the minus strand of OU696531.1, from coordinate 89,436,242 downwards.
AGCGACCGTTGATAACCGACTATTTGATGCCTAAAATTAAAGCTCGTTTGGTTTCAGCAACACGGCGCCACTTCCCACACATCGTATCAATCAATGGATTTATTGAGAGAACACTTCGGTGGGCACACAATTTCACGTTTTGGGCCGGTAGATTGGCCACCAAGATCGTGTGATATCACACTCCGTTAGACTTTATGTGGATAAACCCGCTTCGATTCCGGGCTTGGAAGGAAAGTTCAATAAATCTACAAAGTGGTGCCTGTTAAATGTTTTTAATTTATGTGCAGAATATTGTCATGTTAGTCCTTTAGGTTATATTGAATAAAATATTGAACTTTATATCGAACCAATCCTGAATACACAAATTAAAGTTTAGAAAGTGCCGGCTGATCGATCTTTTGTGTTCGTAAAAGTTGTCTCCTAATAATATTAACTTTGTTCAACGAACTGGACTTTGTATTCGAAAATGTTAACCTCTTAAGAATTATATCAACCTTTCAGAAAATTTACCAAAGTTTAACCAACTCCAAAAAGGGGGATGTCTCCAAGACACATACATAACTATTTAATGACTTTTTGTGAACTTGACTATATTTTTATGAGCTTAGTTTGCATATGAAAGAAAATAAAAAATTAACCGCCTAGTTGATAAAAAAAAAAACAAATTACAGGATACTATGAATTCTTCTCCATAAATTCTTAAATTTGGCTTTAAATACTTAGATATATTATTAAATATTGTAAATAAAAAAGTCTTCAGCTCTTTTCTCATATCTATATAAATAACCTGCACCGACTTGTCTCTTCCTCATTCTGTCTGTAACCTTAAACAAGTTAGATTGCAATAATCGGCTGTGACGAATCTTTAATACCCTCCACCTAAACGTAATAAGATTTACAATTTTATATATTGTTTGAAAGACAATTTTACGAGTAACAGAATCTATTTTAAATGTTTTGAAATTTTGTCTAATTTTGACCATTTATAATTGATGTAATTACCAATTTTAATAATTTACAGAGTTTGCCTGATATTCATAATAATCTTGAGTGTAATTTAACAATTTATAAAATTAAAATAACATATTTCCATATTTACAAGTTAAGAAACAGAGTATAAAAAGGTGTAAGACTATAAGGTAAGGCTTGTTTTGGTTGAATATATAATATGTATTAATGTTTAAATGTAATGTTTAAAACAATTTTAACAAAACAACTTTTGTAATGTAAGTTAATTTTTTTGTTGAAAACAATTTCAGCAAAACATCCTATCTTTTTATTATCAATTTTTCTGAAAATCTGTTGGCATTAGAATAGAATTATTGATATCTTCACTGCAATTTAGTATTTCAATTTAACACTAAGATCTCACCTTTTCACTAAATATTGCAAAATCAAAGTTGTTAGATATTTAACAGTTTTTCGTTCTCCTGTAAAATTACAGTTTTTGAAAGAGATTGTTTTGTCAAAAGTGCACAGATATGATCCCAATAACATTATTAACAAAAGATTTATGGGTGGCATAATAGAAGTGGACCAGTTATGGACTGATAGCTTCTAAATCTAGTATCCACTAATGTGGTTTCTACGTATTTTAAGATTATTTTAATAGAATTTTAGCTCAATAACGTTATTTACAAGGGTTGTATGGGAGCTATTTCCAATTATTGACTGACACCTACAAAATCCAGTAGCATAATTGCCGTATAACCGATATTAGTATGATTTCTGGATTAAAATTACTGATCGATATAAAAGTTGAGTCGACATCGATATTTATTAGACATTTTTGTGGGTTTATTTGTTTTTCGGAAATGGTTCTTGTATGGCAGGTATGACAAATTATGGGCCGATCTTCTTAAATTTTGGTTCAGTGATTTTTATGCATATGGGGATATCTCACGACGAATAATAACGGTACATTTAATATACATATTAGTTTAAAGTGAATTTCGGAAGTGGACCTTATGCTGGGGATATAGTCAAATATGGACCGATATTCTCAAAATCCAGCAGTTTGATTTTGGCATGTATGTAAATGATCTGTGTAAAATTTTGGATCGGTACCGTTATTTCTAAGAGATTTGTGAGTATTAAAGTGATTTTCGGAAGATAAGGGATAAGGTTAAAAATGTACCGAAACTCACAAAATTTTGTGGGATGACTTTCGTTTATATGTAAATGATATGTGCAAAGTTTTGAGTCAGTACCGATATTTATTTTCGGATGTGGTCCTTGTATGGGAGCTATGACCAATTATGGGCCGACCAGCTTAAAATTTATTACAACAATTTATTTACCTATAAGGATTATTTTTGTCCAATTTTAGCCATTTACATTATTTATTTATTTTAATACGTATTTAAGTGAATTTTGGATGTGGACTTTATATGGGGTCTATGGTCAAACATGGACCGAACTAAAAAAGACTTTGTTTTGCGATTTCCTTTTGCATGAAACTTATTTTTGCTGAACTTTGTATTGATATTCCAATGTTATAGGCATTTATGTATAATTGAGCAATATTTCGGAAAGATTTTTGTATTGGGGGCTATGAGAAATCATAGACCTCTTCTTACTATTTTCCTTACACTTTCTTCTTTTATTATAAAAACAACGTATACGAAATTTCATGGGAATATCTGCAATATATTAAAAAAATTGAAAAATGTTTAAAAATATCAATTTTTTATGAAGGTTGCTTTACATTTTGATCCATAACTCTTGTTCTACTAAACCCATGTTGCTGATTTTTAATACAAAACTGCTTAGAAGAACTTTAAGCGGTTTTTTTGTAAACTTTGTTGATTTCGGCTGTGTCCTTTGGACGTGAGAATGTTTTACACAAACAGACAGACAGACTGACGGACATGGCTCAATCAACTTAGAATTTCGTAGGGACCAAGAATATATATACCTTGTTGGGTTTCAGATGAATATTTCGCAGTGTTACACACTGAATGACAAACTTATATATACCCAAATTCACTACTTATGGCGGTGGAGGGTATAAAAACGAATAATAAACACTCAATGTCTGGATGGCTGGGTCAATAAGTCATTACAGTTCTAAAAGTTATTAATGATTTTTTTTATTTATCAGCATATCAATTTTTCGATGGATTTTGGTTATAGTGTTTGCATACATCTGCATCTCTTATGCAGGTCTAGCATTTTTTTATCCAGGCACATAAACACATTATCCTCAATCAAAAATTATCATACATATCAATAAAAAAAATCGTAACAAATGAATGAAAAACCCAAAAATTATACAAAATCAACCTTTTATCAACCGTAGGACCAATACAGACCATTAAAAAAAATTGTATTATAAAAACCTACAAATTGCATTTTCATGTTGATGTTGAGCGTCTCTGATGGATCATCATCAGCATAATCATCTATAAAAAAAGTTAAACAACAACAACAAAACCAAATGTTCATTCAACAACAATACAGAAGCTGTAAAGTAAATAAAAAATCTTCATAACGCCTTTAGTTTTTTTTATATTGTTTATTCACTCAATGCATTTTGTTTGGATTGGTTCTGGTTAGGTGGGGTTTGGCTGTACAGACTACTTACTATACACAAACATTTATTTGTTGGTTAATGAATACTGAAACTACATTACACTACAACTTCAGCAGACATTTTTCAACAACATTAGGCTGAAAAAGAGTTCAACATTAAGCCACATAGAAAAAAGGCTTAGTTTTGTGTACAGCATTTACATTGATGCTGCCAATGTGTATTAGTATATGTGGCACTGTGGTGACACAGATATATTTACAATTATTAGACTGGGGCTACGGTCAAATATAAACCGTTTGTCATAAAATTGAGTGATGGACTATTTGTGTTGAATTCCATCTTCATAGTGATTTTTAAACGAGATTTATGCTGTTTTAAGTGATTTCCGGAAGTGGGATTTATATGGAGGCTACGGTCAAATATGGACCTATGCAAACAAGATATCGTTTTGGGATTTCGCTTTGCATGAAACTTATTTTTGCTGAAGACACTTGTATAGGGGCTATGAGAAATCGTGGACTGATTCCTACCATTTTCAATAGGACTTGTCCTTCTATAATAGAAATATTATCTGGATTTCATTTGAAAAAATATCTGAAAAATATCGAGCTTGTCTGAAACTTTGTGTTATAACTCTAGGCTCCGATTTTTCCTAATTTCAATGACAAACATTACGGTGGATCAAATAATGTTTGGTAAAAATTTCATTATTCTATGTCTTTTGCTTCTAAGCTCTGCGTGTCTTCAACAAATATACGGACGGACGGACAGACATAACTAGATTGTCTTAGAATCTTATAAATACTCAGAACATATAGACTTTTTGGTTGTACGACCAATATTTCGATGTGTTACAAACGGAATAACAAACTTAATATATCCCCCATCTTTTTGGTGGTGGTTATAAAAATACTTACGATTGAACCTATTACTTAAATTCACATCATAACAGTATATAACTATGCGAGTCATAGTATAGTGCTGTCTCTTTCTCAGAACTTTCATTCCACGATCGTTAGACAGACAATATTTACAATTAATTAAACTTCATTCAAAGAAATATTCATCATAAGTTTATTTTTTTCCAAATAAACAACTCAAACCACTGTCCTTCTAAAGCTATTGTCGTTCCTATGTTCTTTACCTTAATTGGTGGCCCATGTTCAAACCTTCAAATTTAAAATTGAAAAAAAAAAACGCTAACAACACCACAAAAAGCCAACAGAAACCAACCATTAATATCAACCAGAAGTGTATTCAATTCAATACCTTTTTGAAAGGCATTTTATGTTTGTATTTCTTCTGCACTGATGCTGCCAGTTTTTGTGTATTTTCAACAACATCCTAACATTTAAATGCGTTCTCTTTTATTGTATTCCTTTCAAACGCATTGTAATTCTGGTTTTCCTTTATACAGTGCAGTATCAACTGATAAGAAACGCTGGAAAAACATAAAACCCAACATTCCAGGCAATTCCACTGCGAGATATCTTCAACGAATCTGTAACATTGACAGGAGCATATTTTTTCATTTAAACAGCACAACAATGTTGCGCTCAACCGCTCAACGCAATCTTGCAGTGGCACTTTATTTATATACTTGCCACTAACTTAAATGCAACCTCTTTAAAATTACTCAGCTTTCATAACAAAACACAACCACAACCAACATTGTTGTTATAATTGATCAGATCTTTTAGATAGTGTTTATTATTTTCCTCGTTTTTTCACATTTACGAGTACGTGTAAATAATGATCCATTTTTATTTTCTTGATCAGCGGCAACTTGTAACTGTCACTGTAGTTTTAATTTCCAAAGGGAAAACTTGCAGTGCGAAATTTGCCAGAAATTTTAATGAATTGCATTTAAATCTCTTTTGCCGGAGATTGTCATCAGTTAATTGTTTAAGATCATGTTGAAATAAATAATGATCTTGATATATTTTCTGCCACAGTTAATTGATTATTGTGCAATATTATACAGATGCAAGGGAACATAGTGGGGTGAAATTGATCAATTAATTGTGTTATGAAAGCTATTTATAACATTTTTAAAGATTTTAATCGAAAATCTTTAAGATGTTTGCGTTTTGGACATGCAATGTAAGAGTGATATTGAAAATAATAATAAATGAGCTCATATGTACTAAAACTACAACATGTCCTATTTAAATTGCATTAAAGTTTATATTTCTAATCGAGCTGGAAAGCTCGAATGAAACAATTGTGTGTATTTCCTACATTTCAAGCATGCCAAAAATTCGTTGGGAGATTTGCATCAAAGCGGGAAAAGTGCTATATATGATCTATTGTATGAACATTGGGTATGCAAAGAGACATCGTTCGGTACCATGGAAGAGAGAATACGGTTTTTTATCCTCTCAGCAATTGACCAGTTCTTCAGTTAACGGTGCGAGCTCATTATACACAGAAAGATTAGGTGGTTTACGAAGTTGCTAGCTACGTACAAACATTCAAGTATAAACTATTTGATTACATTTTGAATAGGATCAAAACACTCAGTGAGATAGTAAATAGGGTATACAATATCCTTACTGTCGCGTTCAAGTATCCGATAAATTTACACAATCTAATGCCTCATGTCTCAGAGAGATTGTTTAGTATATGTTTTTTGAATATTAAGTAGAACTGGTCATTTAGAGAGAAAATTAAGAACTGTTTCTTCCTTTGCTTTTGAAATAGATAGTCGAGATATACTACCGATTCCTATCCATTTCAGAAGTTAAGTACTGTGTTTTTCGTTGTATGCTGGTCCCATTATTCTAGTTTCAGATTTTCAGATTATCAGCCTTTGAGGGTAGTATCTGAAGATTGCACTTTTAATGTTCCCAACCAGTATTGACACAGATACTACAGTTGAGATATGTAAAACATGCTATTTGTGTTGCATTCCAACTTGATAGGGATTTTTATAAAAGAGGGACCGTTGTAAATAAAATATCGTTTTGAAATTGTTCGTTGCATGAAACCTATTTTTGTTGAATTTTGTTTGGATACTGCTTTTCTATGGGCATTTATGTACCATAAAGCCATATTCCGAGAAGACATTTGTATGGGGGTTATGAGAAGTCGTGGACCTATTCTTACCATTTTCAACAGAACTTGTCCTTCCATAATAAAAATAAAGTGTGCAAAATTATATTTAAGAAAATTGCAGTAAACATCTGAAAAATATAGAGGTTGTCTGAAACTTTGAAACTATAGCTCGGATCGTACTGGACCAATTTTGCCCATTTTCAATACCAAACATTTTTTGCTGGCTTAAAGTATGTTTGGAAAATTTTCATTGTTCTAGATCTTTTTTTTTTTTTTGTATCTCTATGTGCCTTCAACAGACGGACATGACAGATCGTCTTAGAACCTAATAAGGATCCAGAATGTATAGACTTTTTGGTTCTACGACCAATATTTCGATGTGTTACAAATGGAATGACATAATATAGCCCCCATCTTTTTAGTGGTGGAGCATAAAAAAATTCAATAAGTTTGTTATGTAGGAGACCAGAGTCATTTAAATTATAGCTATTTCTATGTCTAATTCAAATTAAGGGAAAATGTTCTCAAATCGCATAGTCGATAGCTGAAAATAATAAACGATTTTATATGACCCAATAAGTTCTTAATTATTCTGCAAATGGTTTCTATAAAAACGCTCCTGGTATAGGCAATCTAAAAAATTAAATGTTAGGTTTTTTATGAATTTTGTTTTGAATTTGTTATGTAACTTATAACAATTTTTTTTACTAAATTTTCATTTTAATATTTTTCACCAAATATTCTATAAAAAGTCAAAAATTTCGTTAAAAACTATTTATAAATAAAATGTTTATTTCAGTTTAAACAATTTTGTTTCCTTAAGTAAGTCATTTTTGCTTTGCTTTCTAAAAAAAGGTCTTTTATGAGTTTCTTATTTCTCAAAAATTCTATATAGATACAATTTCCTATCCATTAATATACAATATCTCTTCCTTGTCTTTTCCACGTGTGAAAATTAATGTAGGATTAGTTAACAACACATAGTGAGTCTTAATGAAACCCCTAGTAAAGATGTTGTCAAGACATGGCATGTAATTTTCCTAAGAATTATTAAACATTCACAGGTCTCCGAACGAACTGAAAAAACTTGTTTCAATAATATAGGGTGTTTTTTTTTACAGGTTTGTTTTTCGAAAAGAGATAAAACTGGCATTTTGTGGTCAAATCTGGCAACTCTAATGTCATTTATGTTCAGTTTGGTTTGCCATTTCATCATGAACAGGTTGACAAAAGAACAACGCTTGCAAATCGTGCAAATTTATTTCGAAAATAACGGTTCAGTTCGCGAAGTTTACCGCAAGCTCCGTCCATTTTATGGTCGACATAATCGTCCATCAGAGCAATTAATTCGGTTAACCATGGGTCGTTTTCCCACTACGTTTACTCTATGTGATAATACACATCCACAGAGACGTCGAACAGTGCGCACCGAAGAAACAATTGCCGCTATAGGGCAAAGTGTTGAAGAGGACCCGAATTAATGGAGACCGGTATAGAGCCATGATAACCGACTATTTTGTTCTTGAATTGGATTGCATGAATGTGGATGAGTTGTGGTTCCACACAGCGCACACCACAATCTATTTATTGAAGGAAACATTCGATGAGCGCATAATTTCGCGGAATGGCCCTGTCAATTGGCCACCAAGATCGTGTGATTTGACACCATTGAATTATTTTCTTTGGGGATATGTGAAGTCGCTCGTCTACGCCAACAAACCAGAAACGTTAGGGGAATTGGAAGCCAACATTCGTGGCGTTATTGCCGACATACGGCCCCATATGCTCGAAAAAGTGGTTGAAAATTGGACCTGTAGAATTGGCTTTATTCGAGCCAGCCGCGGCGGCCACATGCCTGAAATCATATTTAAACATTAATGCCATACAATTATCCTTCCAATAAAGCCAAATTGATGGTCATTAAAACGATTTTCTTGTGTTTTATTTCAATTCGAAGTTCTATACCTCTCAAAAAAACACCCGTTAGTCCAAATTTACACGAAGCTAATTTTATTAAAAAGATTGATACAATTTGTTCCTTGAATTTTCTTTGGTGTTTACACAACACAATATAATTGCTTAAATGACTTGTATATTTATTTGAGAGCATATACACATATGTAATACAAATAAGCGAGTAACAGGAATTGTTAGTACAATCACTTATGTACTCGTCTTATCATCCCCTCACCTCGATGTGTACAATTGCTTCGTGTGAATATTTATTGATTGATTTTTAACACATTAAGACAGCGATATGTTATTTTTCATTTATTACAGGACTAGCAAATTTACAGTTCAAATTTCCTGTTTATAGGTTAGTGATTCGTTTCATTTGGCATTATTTGTACGATTAGATAATTACGTGTGCTTAATGTATTTAAATTACAACATTATAGTTTGTCTTCTTTACACTTTTCTTTAACCCAAGGTGAAAATTTAAATAAAATTTATTTATTTCACTCTATATTAATTAAACAAGCTCACCAATATTAAAATTACAAATATATAAATTATCGTAAGACTTGTCAAGGTTATGTCAATGAGCTGACAATGTCCTTTTCCTGTTTTTCTTGTTTACATGATTGACCTTTATTGCTTATAAATGGTGTCCTTGGACTTCAGAAAAAAACACTAGCTACATTTAAAACAATAGCAAGGATTGTGTGAGAAAATTTTAACTTGTTTAAATTTCAATAATCAATTGACAACTGGAAGTCGAACGGAAGTTAAACAATAATAAAAGAATTTAATTGCAAATATAAGGCACAAAATGCATAAAGGGCTATAAGGAAAAAAAACATATGTATATTCACACAGTGTCAGCACCGCAGGATATCAAGTAAATGGAAAAAAAAACGCAAAGAAAAGAAGCAATTCCAGTATTCCTGTTAGCAATAAGACCAAGACTCCTACACATAGTTTTGCGCAAAAACGAAACTGCAGTACAATAAAGCAAAGTCATTTGTACGTATTGTTGTGCTGCTGTTGTGTGTAGCCAAAGGACATTTATTTTAATATAAAACACTTGCAACAAACCAACACACAAAGAAAATGTAGCAACAGTGAGCTGTAGCTGTTAAGAAGCAAACGAATCTAAAGATAAAATGAGAAAGATACAGTATGCGGTAACGGATGTAATTGCAGCAACACAAAAATTTCTGAAGCAAAACAGCTAGAATATGCAGCAGCTATAAATACACACACAGTCACTCACTCACTCACTTACTATACTTGCCTACAGTTTTGCACTTGTACATTGCAGCAATGATTAATTGCTTCCGATATGTTTCCAACAAGATTCTTTGCGACTTTTTCAGTTTTACTTTAACACTGTGTATGAGTGTGCGATTGTTGGTCGCTGGGACCCAACCAGCAGACAAAAAATTTACGCAAAATATTGTATTTTTTTTCCATTATTTACACGTAAACGAAAATAAATATTTTACGTTTACACAGCAATTTCCTGTAAAAATTTTTACAATATGTTTTTTGTATTTTTTTATACGAACATACTAGTACATACATATATTGTTTTTGCCAACCAAAAACTGCAAATAAAGGATATGGTCCATGGGAAAAATAATTTTATAATAGTTGACCACCATCAGTTTAAACAAGACAACTTGCTTAAAACAAACTCTTACGCACACACTCAGACTAAAGGATTCTGACTCTTTAAAGGACTTTTTTTATTTGTGTAGATGTATAGGTATTATTGAATTTCACTTGAAACACAGAGAAACGATGAGAAACGGAGAGAGATTGTGAATGTTATAACGGAAATTGATTTTTTTTTTGTACATTTTTCATTTGGGAAATTTATTAAAAACTATTCATTAAGTTAGGAAATTTGCTGAAATAATAATAAAGTCCTTAAAGTGATTAATTGTTGAGCATTTAAACAAGGTAAGTAAGCAAATTCATTTCAAGTATAATTTCAAAGTATAATTATAGTTGCATTGAAATCAGTAAATTCGTTTGCTAAAAAAACGTTTGTTGATTTGCTTCGAGATTTAATTTAGATTTATAAGTTTGATGGCAAGAGAAGCAAATATTCAAAGTCTCAATTTACACAAAGCAATTCTTTAAGTAAAGCTGTTTACCTTTTAGACATCGTGGTGAGGGGAAAATAAGACGTGTACACCAGTGTGACCATTTTAGCATTTTTGCGGCTAAATTTATCTTATTTTATTTTGATTTAGCTGCAAAATTTTACATTTAGCATTTGGCATATTCTTTAGCATTTGTATACCCTACACCACCATAGAGGGGAGGGTATATTAGATTTGTGCTGATGTTTGTAACGCCCGGAAATATTGGTCCAACACCCACCTAAAAGTATACCGATCGACTCAGAATCACTTTCTGAGTCGATTTAACGATGTCCATCCGTCCGTCTGTCCGTCTCGCTGGCTGGCTGTCCATGTAAAGCTTGTGCGCAGAGTACAGGTCGCAATTTTAAAGATATTTCGATAATATATGGTATGTGATATTTGTTCGGTCCAAAGATGGATGGGATTGAAACTGGTAGAAATCGGTTTATTATTTTACCTGGCCCCCATACAAATGTCCTCCCGAAATTGGGGTTTACCGATCATAAATGTTTGAATTATGTAATTTTCCACACAAATTTCACTAAATGAAGCCAAATCAAATCTACAAATTTTGTGCCGATTGGTCCATAATTACTCGTAGCTCCCATATAAGGCTCACTTCCGAAAATCACTTTAAAGAGCATAACTCTTTCAAACATGTTGGTATCCAAATAATGTTGTACGCAAATATATTTCATACGTATACAAATAATACGGTACAATTTTATAATGGTCGGCCCATAATTAGGCGAAACTCCCATATAAGACCCTCTCCGTAATTCAATTTAAGCTCCATAAATTTTTTAAAAGTATTTATATCGAGATAAAGTTTAACACATATAATATTTATTTTCACAGACATCATGACACTAAATTTTTCGATGATCGGTCCACAATAGGTTATATATCCCATATACCACCCTACACCCAGTATATGTATGAAACAGTTTTTCAGAAATGGGCGTTGTTAGAGTTAGATTAAAAACACTTTCTTATTTTCAACCCCTCTACAAATACGAAAACTAAACTAATGTTAATGTCTTTATTTAAACTAATGTTGATGTCTTTATTCAGTAAAAACGTTTTTTATTCTCTCAAATATTCTCAAGTTCTTGACAAATTTCCCAGAACCAAAAAATAATTACAAAAGTGGCTATGTTTAATTTTCGTATTTGTAGAGGGGTTGAAAATAAGAAAGTGTTTTTAATCTAACTCTAACAACGCCCATTTCTAAAAAACTGTTTCATACATATACTGGGTGTAGGGTATTATATGGTCGGGCTTGACCGACATATGATTGATTGTCGACGATGTTGCCATATTAAAATAGCTAAATGCAGTATAAATTCACTCTGATTTTGTGCATTTACGTCTAAACTAATGCGCATTAGGATGGGATTAATTCACGAGTTAATTTGAATTAGGACTGCTAATGCAAATTAACTATGTCGTCTGTGTACACTATAAATGTATTTTAAAAAAGTAACATGTTGCTTGCTAGTTTAAGAATAATTAGTATTAAATAGGCTCTAATATTATTCCTTTATATAGATTCTACATTTTCGGCTACATTTTATGTCATTATTATGCTGTTTACCTAGAATATCACCTTAAGTTCACTGCCTATTTTCGAACTACAATAAAAACTTGTATGTAATATTACTTAAGATCCTTTAACACATGTAATCCTCTGTAATGACAATAAAATTGGCTTAAATAAATACAAAATGGAACAAAAATCTTATGAACAAAAGCATAAACAAGGTATTTTCAAAGCAACAAAAATTCCTAAGTGTAACCTAAATAGTTAGTAAAGGCAGGAAAAACCAACAAAACAAAAAAGAACAATTCTTAAAAAAAGATATTCAGATGTATATTGCTTCACTGACAACTAACATACACCAACACTAAAGTGGTGAAAAAAGATACCAGAAAACCAGAACTAAACATAAATGGAGTAAAAGAAAAATAGATTTCAAATACAGCTAAAAAAAAGTATGCTTAGAATAAGAAAACTATTTATTTTAAAATGAGAGAGAAGAAAAAGTATTTCATAAAAAATGCAAACATTTTTCTAAGCGTTACGAAGTAGTGAAAAGAAAATAGCAGTAAAAAAAAGCTAATATTGTTAAACAATTTTACGACAATTTGCACCAAAAACCCGAGAAAGAATAAAAAGTAAAGTTTAACAATCAAATCCTAGATATTTAGAGGAGAGACAAATTGTATGTTTTATTTACTCAAAATACAGCAACACTTGCAAGCATTTATAGGATGTTGCAACAAGAACTTTGTTCATAAAAAACAAACTAAAACACAGAACTTACACAGAATTTAATTCCGTTCGGAAGTAAAACTAACTCCATAGGAGGCTTCTATAGAAAAGTAAAATGAAAAAAATTTTACGGAATGAAACCACTTTTAATTTGCTATGTGGAATTGTAATTTTAAGCATTTCTAGTTTTCATTCCAAAAAAATTGTTCGTTTAACTTTGTCTATAGAAGCAACCTACGGAATTAATTCCACTTCCGAACGGAATTAAATTCTGTGACATGGCTGATATATGAAAATTAATTCGTTAGGTTGTCGAGTGTCATGTCAGTGATATCAATATCTTCTATAATAGACCAATATTAATTTGTTTACATCTCTCGATATCTAGCGTGTTTCAGTCATCGGTGGTTAAAAAGTTCCTGTTCATAAACCCTTACAAACGTACACAGACCATAAATCATTGAAAGGATGACAAATTCCAATACATTTTGTATTGTATCCATTTGTGTTACATATGGATACATCTATATGTGTTTTTTGATATTTTTTTTTGTAGTTTGTATTGTCACTTCTTTTCAATTCGTACAAATTTCATACATTTCTTTAGGTTGAAAATTTGTTTTGTAGATTTTTGCTTAAAGAATAAAGGTTTTTAAGTTTTGTATTACTATTTTTATGTTATAGACTTGTGTGGCAAAAACCTGTTACCAAAAAGTCAGTTAAAAAAAAGGTAATTCATATTTGCTTAAGAATGTCGTTTTCTTTTTTTGTGTTGTGCAAGGATTTTGGGTTAAGAACGAAATTTGCTAGAGTTGCAAGAGTAGTTTGTATTTTATTCCATTTTTGGTTTTATATTGAGCATACATTTTTTAGTGTTATAATAGGAATACTTATATACTTATATACAATTTTTTTTTTGTTCAGCAGATGTGGTCGAATATTGAGCAGTTATTTGAAAATATGATAAGCTTAACAAAAAACCTGCGATTGAAGCGAATATAAAATAAAGACTTATGTTTGAAATGTTTGAAACTAAAGACCTACGATTGAAGCTAAACTAGGAATATATTGACGATTGAATGTAAGCTAGAACTATATATACACTGTCGGACAAAAGAAAGTGCGTTTTCAAATATTTTTAATTCAGTTACTAATTTATCTAATAGTTATGTACTTCTTTGCAAACTCTAACCGCTTTTTTATATTTGCAGCTCCTAGAAGAGCCTTTTTCTTAGCGAACGTACTTTTTAGACCGCTTTCGTTAAGTCTTTCTTGGACAGTTCGAGTCGAAATATTTAATTCTGCTTTCTACATTTGGGTGTCGCAAAAGAATTTCTTTTTGCTAGAATTGCAATATGATCATTGTCTAGCTGCGTGGTCTTACGTTTTCTGCCACATTAGTTCTTTAGGCTTTTGTTTCACTTTCTTATCTTATACAAAGCTATTATTTTTTCTGACCGCTGATTTCGATATCTTATACTTAGAAATCAAAGCTTTCTGTTTCATCCCATTTTCACGATCTAGTACCAACAAATGTTCTTCCTGTTCAGACCTCATTTTGAAAAAGTCTGCGTCTAGCCTTATTTTGTGTATATTTAAGTAAATTAAATTAAATATATAGGTAGGTTCTTCATTACAATTTATTATTTTTTTTAGGTAGGTAGGAAGGCTGGTGTGAGCCACCTCACATCCTCACCCAGAGACCACATTCCCACGACAGCCGGTTCTACGCACCGGAATGACCCGATATCACTCGGCCAAGGGCTGTCAACTCAGCAATTACTGCTGTTACAACAACAACAACAACCCAGAGACCAATGGACCATTGCGATGCCTTAGATTATCTACCAAATGTCTGACTAGTTTACATATGTCTGACTGGTCTACAAATGTGTGATTTATCTCCATATGTCTGACTGGTCTATCCAGAGTCTTTGGCGGGAATCGAACCTGCAACCCTTTGACTGATAGTCCGGCACTCTATCGCCTAGTCTATCGGGGCACCCTATTATTTTTTTTAACTTAGCACAAATTTTTCAAAAAAAAAAAAAAAAAATCAGGAATACAACTCTTATTTTAAGGTTAACAGCGGAGATTTCTTGTGCACTTTAATATATTTACATCAGAAATATAAATTAGCGACTTTATAAACACATCAGCACAATTCCAATATACCCTTCCCGCTATGGATTTGTTGGGTATAATAAGATGAAGATATGACAGTCACACGTGATCTGTGACTTTTTAATAGCTACAATGATTACAATGATATCAGGGAGCCGCAGTATTGAAGAAGATCACATGGCGAATTTTGCAAAAAGATTTGACTTTAAAGTCTTACAATGTGCAGATGGTGCATGCATTGAAACCAGACTTTGACTTTCCCCCGAATTCACTGAATACATTCAAAAACTGTTTTTTTTATGGAGAAATCATTTTTTCAAAAGAAGACCATTTTCATGATACGTCATGAAATTGCCGCATTTAGTCTTCTGAGCAATTGTTAAAAATCCTTTGTATGCTGAACGTATTTGCGTATGGTGCGTTATGTGGTCTGAAGTAGTGATTGGTTAATTTTTTTTCGAAAAACCTACTGGAAATATGGTGACAATGGTTGAATTATGATATCAAAAAATGCTAACAACTAAATTTTGAATTATTATTAATGATATGGAGGTCGGTGACATGTAGACTTAAAAGGAGAGTTCTTGTTGAAATCCCCGTTAGCAACAGAAGTCTGCATATTTCCATATAAATTTGATTTGATTGCTAGCTTCTTATTGATAAATTTGTATGCTATATTTATATCCTCTCCTAAACATTCTCCAAGCCTCTGCTAACATCAGCCTGTTATACTGACTGTAAGTTTAAATAATAGTTTGTTACATTTTTACCTTTTTTCTATGCCACATATTTCCTTGTCAAGAATTTCTTTAGGACATACAAATAAACATTTGTTCATTCGTTTTTTTTCAGCATTATCATTATTATATTGTTACAGTTAACAAAAACGTAACAAAAAAATCATGTGACATTTCCGTTTCCCCTTCCTGGTTAGGTTACTTACTGCCGCCTTAATATTTTGTTTATATTTTTACCAACATCTTTTCACAAGTTTTTCGAGAATTGCAAAACAAGAAACGAAATACATATTTGAAAAAATTTTACAGTCCACAAACAATACAAAATTGTTTACTAATCTTCCCTTGTACTTTGATTACATCTTTTTTTTTTGGGACTGTTCTTACAGAAACATGTACATACAAATCATTTCTTTTAGAAATTTTTGTATTTGTATTGTGTTGCATCAATCATGACAATTCATTGCCCAACAATTGCATGTCACAAGGATGATGGCAAGCCAGCCAGCCAGCTCAAAAGGGGCGGAAACTAAAAAAATATATTTGAAAAAACATAAAGAAACCGAAATAATCATGTCATTGTTCAGTTTACTATAGTTGTATGTTTATTTAATTTCTACATATACACTTTTGTTAATCTAATAACAATTCAAATGACATTAGATTTCTTTCCAATTTGGTAAAATTTTAATTGGGGATTACAGGGGTTTTTGTAATGTTATCGTTTGTAGCTGGCTTGCTTCCCTTTATACACTTTCAGTAAGCCAGTCATGTAATTGCCAAAAGATGGATGATTGTAAGTATTTGTTAAAGCAAACGATTTGGACACATGACAAATTTTCTGAAAAAAACGAAAACATAAAACAAAAATGTTGTGTAATGTTTACTTTAGAATTTGATGAAAAAATGCATTTTATTCGCTTTAGTTGCAGCCTTAAAACGGAAATTAATTAAATTGAATTTGAATCATACAAAAAAACTTCCGGTTATAGAAAGTTTTTTTAGATTTAATGCTAAGTGACAGTTTGAAATTAAAAATCAAATAAATTAATTTATGATGAATTTATTGAGAAACTATAAAAAAACAATTTATAAAGATTCTAGTGATATACGCCGGGATATTTATTATATTGTATTCTAAAGTCGTTAATAATGAGATCTTCTCATAATATTTTATAAATATTTTTCTTTTCACCCAAATTGTGAAGGATGTCCCAACTAGAACGCAATTTTTAAATTATAAATAAAACACAGATATTTAAAAAAAAAATCGTGAAGCTTTATTATATCGTAAAGTAAACAGAATGAGGTTATGTATGGAACAAGATATCGTGCAGATGGCCGCCGCGGCTTTGCTGGCACACACGCGATCTTTTAATGAAATTTTCAATGACCTTTTTGCATAAATGCTGCGGTATTTCATTAATGCAGCGTCCAATTTCCTCGTTTAAGGCTTAAGTCATCGTCGGCTTATTCGCGTAAACCATCGACTTCAAAAAACCCCAAAGAAAAAAATCTAAAGCTGTAAAATCGCATGATCTAGGCGGCCAATTCTGGTCTCCAAAACGCGAAATAACACGACCGGGAAATGACTGACGCAGCAATTGAATTGTTTCTCTGGCTGTATGACATGTGGCTCCGTCTTGTTGAAACCACATGTCCTCCACATTAATTTCTTCAAATCTATCATGTCACGATACCGAACACCAATGACTGTTTGCGCTTGACCTGCCTCATAAAGAAAGGTCCAATGATTCCTCCAGCCCAGAAACCACACCACACAGTGACACATTGAGGATGCATTTGCTTCTCGTGAATCACTCGAGGATTTTCCTCACCCTAAATGCGACAATTCTGCCTATTGACGAAGCCATCAAGATGGAAATGGGACTCGTCACTGAAGATGATTTTATCGGCAAAATCAGCATTTTCATGTTGTCTCTCCAATACCCAATTCGCTGTCCATGGTCAGCTGGCTTCAGTTCCTGAGTCAATTGAACTTTATATGCATGAAGATGCAAAACTTTCGTCAAAATTCGCTGCATAGTGGATTTGGAGACACCAATTTGAACCCATTTTCGGTGGATGGAGTTTGAGTGACATCATCACGTACAGCTGCGATATTTTCGTTCGATCGACCTGGGGCCAAACTATCGCATTCGATATCGAGTAAAATTGATCGCAATTTTCTTATTTAAGATTATGGCATTCGATATCGATCAAGAAATTTAGTACATTTTATCATAATTTCGATATCGAAATCATATTTCGATACGATAGCGCAATCACCATTATTCAGAAAAAAAATTTAATTTATAGAAACTTTAACTTTGGAAATGAAATTTAAAAATGTTAAGTTTTATTTATCACCAAATTACTTCTATTTTTAATTGTGTAGAGGTACTTTACTTATTTATTTACTAAAATATTGAGTAATTTTTGACTGAAGTTGTTTACATTTGCTTTGAGCAAAAAGTGCTTCTTATTTGTGTAATGTTTTGTCCTGGCTTTTTAATTTCTGTTTAAGAATACATTTAAATTCTTCAATGAATCTGCTGTAACTTTTCTGGGCGGTTCTCTAGCTGTTTCGTCCACATCGCTATTGAAATTTGATTGAAATATCTTTAAAATTGCGATTTGTGCTCTGCGCACAAGCTTTTCATTGACAGCCAGACGGACGGACGGACATCGTTAAATCGCCTCAGGAAGTGATTCTGAGTCGACCGATATACTTTAAGATGGGCGTTGGACAAATATTTCTGAGCTTTACAAACATCAGCACTAATCCAATATACCCTCCTTACTATGGTGGTGTAGGGTATAATTAAATGGTTAAAACTGTGTTAAGAAATTGTGCATTTTAAAGGAAAATATCTGTTACAAACTAAATATTTATATATATGTATATATATCGTTTTATTTATCGGTTTTCACTATAAAGTCGTCCTCATGGCACTTTATATTTGCATAAAAACTTAAAGCTGAAACTTTATTTAAAATCCCTTACTTGAATTATTGCAAGTTACTCTAACTAAATTGTATTAAACAGTTCTGCCAACAAATTGAATTATTTCCGTTTTCAATATATAAAAACCAAATGTAACTACCTGGTCTGGTTTATGAAATACTCCTATAGCAGATCAATTTTTGTTTTGTTGTTCATTGAAACTAAATATTACTAAAACAAAAAACACACAATTTATAGTAAATTTATTTAAAATTTATTTCAAGAAAAATCAGTTTCACCTGCATCCTTTTTTCTTCAGGTTTCGCTTGTGCAGCAAACAACATAAAGCAGGTAAAACCTTTTGACCACAGTTTGTTTTTTCTTCACAATAACAACAACAACAAACATTCCTTAATAAATATTCGTGTTGTTGATGTTGTTGTTGGTGCTGCTTACCAAGGCATGTTGATTTCGATTAGCATTTGAAATCATTTGAGTTGCAAGGTGCAATTCTGACGTTTTAAAGGTTTGTTGTGTTTTTTGTAGTTGTTGTTATGGATGTTGCTTTTGTCTTTGTGGTGTTTGGTTTTTAAGGCAAAAGGTATTAACTGCGGTTCACCATTCATTATCTATAGTCATCATCAATGTTTTTTCGGGCTGGGTTTTTTCTTGCTTTTGTCTTAAACCTTAGAACTGACGGCGTTAAAATTTGTTTTGCAGCTGTAAATTTTGTTAGTTTTTGTTGTTTTCTAAAGGAAAGCTGTTTTAGTCCTTTAATTTTTGACATTTGATTTGACATTGTCAAAGGCATAATCCCTGTAATTACACAGGCATTCAAAAGATGTTTTTAGAGATTTTCCAGATTTGACAAAGAAGAAAATTTGAATAGTAAATTCATTCATTTTGTGCGGCTTTAATGTGTGTGTGGTTTTCTATTGATGCATTTTCAAAGGACATTGTTAAAAATTCGTTGAATTTTACATTGACGGTTAAGCCTTTTCCATTTTATGACAGGTTATAGAAAGGCAAAAAGATTTTGACGAAAAAGTATTAACGATATGTGGCAGAAATCAATAATTGATCTGTTAGACATATTCTTGTCTTGTTTAATAGTGGAGGTAGTTTCAAAGGATGTCGTTAAAATCCTTTCAAGACATATTAGTTCTAAAATTTAATGGGTATGCTTGCAGGATTTTTAAATGTGCATATGTTTATATAAAGCTAGAAAATCGTATGTATGCATATTTTGTATGTCAAAAATTAATCTACTGAGAAATCGTAAACTAGAGATTAAAGTAATCTATCTAACTTTAAAAAATATTGGGATTAAAATCCTTTACCACATTGTTAGCAAAGCCGTGGTACGAGTAGTAGTTTCTGTTAAATGGAAAATTCTGTTCCAACCGTAATAAATTGTTTTTTTGCACCTAAGACACGAAAAGAACTTATTCAAGGGCCAGATGTGTATTGGTTTTCTAACCTCTAGGAAAGTTAAATCATTTATTGTTTTCTTAGGTTTGATTTCACAACTTTATAAGTCTATATATGTATGTAACTATTTCGTTATAACCAATGACGTCATCACCGACCGACCACACATGTCATACACGTGTCCTTATTCTACTTAAAATGATGTCTAATGTTTTCAGTAATTATATGAATTTTTCAACAAAACTCATGTAATTTATTTTAAAAGAAGTTTTAAAAACAAAACTCGAAAAAGAAAATTTAAAATATTCTTTATAAATTAATGATGTTTATTGAAAGTAATTATAGAGAAAATACACAACTAATGACAGGTTCAAGCAGGAATATTAGATTTAATTTCCCTTTGTTTATAAGTCGAGAAATCAAATAACTGTTTGAAAAGAAATCGAACCTAAATTAAACAAAAAGAAATTCCTATAAATATTTTAAATGGGCCATTGCGTGTCTGTTGTCATTTACTAATTTTAAAGTTTTCAAATGAAATTGAAATGAATCTTTTGGAATTTTAAATTCCTTTAGGTTATAGTGGTTAAACATATAATTAAAGTGCTGTTTGAAATGTTTAAAAATATTTGTTGATGTTTTCTTTTTTGGTAATTTGGTAATAAGTGATTGAGAATAAAGGAAACAGTTTAGAAAATAATAATGAATATAATAACTGAAATAACTCAAAAAAGTTTCAGGAATTTTTAGAATAAATGAAGGCTTGTAAAACAGTAGAATTCTTTGTGATTATGTGATTCATCAAATTTTTAAGTGGGAACAGTTTAAATATATTTTATAAACATTTTTTGTATTATTTCATTCAAATAAGAAGAGCGAACTATATCTTGTTTGTAAGAATATTTATCAGATACATTTCAATAGTAAAACAAATTAATCTTATTATAAAATTTACTACTAAAGGGGTTTTCAACAAGAACTTTGTTTTCCAACTGGGAATATCCCATTTTTGATATTTTACTTGTTGACGAAACGATAGTAGAAGCTTCGACAATTGTTACAATGAATTAAATTTCGCCATTCAGTATTCCCAGTCGAAGATGCTACAGACAATTTTAGAAAGGTTAAAAAGGTTAATAGAAATGAATTATAAAGAAAATAGAGTTATTTTTATGCTATTTTTTAAAATTCTCTAGAAATTCTCTAAAATTCTAAAAAACCGTTCCCAGTGAAAATCTGTTTGTAATCTAAAAAGTTGCAGAAAATTTTAGAATAAATTAAGGCTTGTAAAACCGTAGACAATTTTGTACTAATATTGTTATTTCATGCAACTTTCAAGCGAGAACAGTTAAAATAATAAATGTTCCTATTGAAAAAAGTTGCAAAAAATTTAAAAATAAAGGAAGGCTTGTAAAACCGTTATTTCATTATTTTTTATCAAATTTTCAAGTGCGAACAGTTAAAATAAAAACTGTTCCCACTCAAATAAGTTGCAGGAAATTTTAGAATAAATTTTATCAAATTTTTAAATGGGTACAGTTAAAATAATAAGTGTTACCACTCTAAAAAGTTGTAGAAGTTTTAGAACAAATGAAGGTAAAACTGTAGAAATTTTTAAGAATATGTTGTCATTTTTTCACATATTTAAGCGAGAACAGTTAAAACAAAAACTGTTTCCACTCAAAAAAATTTCAGAAAATTTTAGAATACATAAAGGTTTGTACAACCATAGAAATTTGTGTGATTATATTGTTATTTCATACAATTTTCAAGTGGAAACAGTTAATATAATATCTGTTCTCACTCCTAATAGTTGCAGACAATTTTAGAAGTAAGAAAGGCTTGTAAAACTGTAGAAATGTTTCCGAATATGTTGTCATTTCATCAAATTTTTAAGTGAGAACAATTAAAACAAAAACTGTTCCTGCTCAAAAAAGTTTCAGAAAACTTAAAAATAAATTTTTTTTTAAATAAATAAATATGAAACCCGGAGAAATTTTTATGATCATGTTGTTTTTCATACAATTTTCAATTGGGCACAATTAAAATAAAAACTGTTCCCAGTTAAAAATTTTAAGACTCTTATTAAATGATTAATAGAAATCTAAATAATACTGTGCTGGATTATCAAGACGACGTTTACTCTCTCAAATACATAGAATATTATTGTATTTAGTAGACTATCTGCTTTGCCAATTTTTTATAAAAACTTTCTAAGCAATTTACATTGTTTCTTTTTTTTCTAATTAAATACCATCCCAAATGTAAAGCACTTAATTTACTAACCAGTGGTAAACAGTTACACACATTATTGAATTTGTGCAAATTTGTTGCAATAATTGCTAGCAATCAAGAAACATCTTTACTTTACTTCACAGTAATTATTAGAAACTACAAGTAACTGCATGTGAGTGTATATAATGCAATTTTAAAAGACAGGTATATGTTTGAATTAATTTGAGACTCATACCAACCAACCATTTACTTACAGACATTGACTAAAACTTAAAATGTGTAATTAAAATCTAATCATATCTTTGAAAACAAATTACAAAGATAGAATTAAATTGCCAGCCAGGTATGAGCTGGGAATACATACATATATACTCACTCACATGCAAACACACCTTTTAATTCAGCTGTAAAGATATGTAAGTATCTGCAGTAAACTCACATACCTTTGGATTTACACTCTCATAGATTACTTACTTACATACATGGTTTAAGACGCACCATGTAATTATAAAACGTACTTACTCACACACATACCTATACACTTACTACCACCACTTTAGATGCAGTTATTGACAGGCAGTTTAAATTTAATTGTTATCGAAATCACTGTAATTTACTTTTCAATTCTACATAAATTGTACAGGTGAATTTAAAACGGTCGAGAAATTAAAAAAAATAACAACTACCCAAGAAATAAAACTCATTCAATGTGTTGTTGTTGTACACATTTTTTAAAAGACTGAAGTATAAAATTAATGAATACATCGCCAGGATACCACATCCTTAAATGGTAAATAAAGGAGAAAAATGTTGAAGAAAATAAAGATATTGGGTAAATGAAAAAATCGTTTCGTTACGTTCAAAACTTTTCTAAAGAGTAATCCCACCTAAAAATGTTACAGCAATTTGTTAAAACAATGAAGCTACTTGATTCTTTAGAAATTGTTAAGAGTTTCATTATATTTATATTTTAAGTGGGAACAGTTAAAATAGAAACTGTTCCCAATCGAAAATTTTACAATAAATTGTAAAATTATTAATAGAATCTAATTTAATGAAGAAAATTCTTTTTTTTATTTAATTTTTCCAATTCTTGAGTGGGAACAATTTAAATTATAACTTTTCCCAGTCAGAAATATTACAGAAAATTGTTTAATAATTGTAATAACCTAATTGCTTAAAAATAGCTGAATTTTTCATGTTATTTCTACATTTTTTTGACTGGGAGCAGTTTTCATTTTAACTGTTCCCAGTTAAAAAATTACAAAAAATTTGGAAATGATTAATAGAATCTAATTACATAGAAAATAGTTTGCTTATAAAGTTGTTTCTTCAAAGTATTAAGTGGGAACAGTTAAACTTAAAACTGTTCCCAGTCAAAAATAATACATACAATTTTCAAATTATTAAATAAAATTAGATCCACCCAAACGATTGCAAATTAAATGTATTTTCTTCAATTATACAAGTGGAAACAGTTAATATTAAAATTGTTCCCAAACAAAGAAATTGCAAAAAAATTTAAAACAAATAATGGATCATTGTACTTTAGTACTTGTGATGATTTATTATTATTTCATAAAGTTTTAAAGTGGGAATAGTTTATTTAAAAAAATTACTACTGCCAACAGATGAAATATTAGCTCTTTCTATTTAAACATTGAGAAATCTATTTCCTAAAATGGTGATGAGATTTCCATGCCATTCATGAAAACAGTTAAAGAACAGATCCTTCCCATTTACAATTATGTGTCAAATGCTTTCTTTCAAATATTATATTGACATTTTATTGTCGTTGTTTAAAAGTTCCAAGTGAGAACAGTCGTAACTGTTTCCACTCAAAAACATTACAGAAAATTGTCAAACAAAAAAAATAAAGGAGCTTAATATCTGATTAACTTAAAATTATTTCTGTTTAAAGTTATAACAAAGTAATCTATAATAGACAATGATCGGAAATAAAAACGATCAATCGATATAATGTTCATGCCGTATAACGAGCAATAGGTCCCGGTTAGTTAATAGGGAGAGAACTTTTAAATCAAATAACAAGTATGGTACTGCACATGACAGAATTAAATTCTATTTCAACTTGTTTGGATGACAACTATATGCAAGAGCTGGTTTCACAGACCAGTGTAAAACAATATACCAAGAAACTATCAAGGAGTATCTTTTGAAGGTGCAAGATACTAAGACAACGCTGTATAGACATCAGCGGTGCAATGGGCACTATCTCGACAAAGGGAGACAAGTTCCGTAATACTAATCGATATAGATGATATAGATGTGGACTTGCCAAGAACCAACACAACTTGATAGCTGTGATAGAATTGAGGCCAGAGGTCTAGGCTTATTAGTATCATCATAATTCCCCTACATAGCACCAAATGAATTGACGGACCTGAGGATTTATCGCCCTTCCATTTCTATATGGTATTTTAAGATGTAACGAGCACTTACAGTTGATACTGTTAAATCGAAAACATTATTTCATAGGAAGAAGAACACAAATGCCTATTGAACATATCAAAACTAAAACGAAAAGACTAAGACGCTTTCCATAATTGATTACACTACGGGTGCAGTTGACATAAACCATGTTAAACCCTTCCGGAAGTTTAAAAACAGCATATTATGAACATGCAATAGGCAGTACCGCTATAGAAAGATCCAGGTAATGGAGAGCATCCTGAATTTAAGTAGCTATGTAAGCATTAAGATCAGTATCACATTTATATAATTACACCATATGTAGTTAAAACCAGTTTTATAACAAGGCCTCCGCCCTTTCATCTTTATATTAAAATTAACTTTGTGAGGCACTGATCATGTCGGAGTGAAGTCAAACTATTCTCATTTAAAAATTTTCAAAAACTCGTTAATACTAGGTAGGTCATTTTATTCTTCCATTCATCTCTCTTGCTATTGAAATCAACTTTTTGCGAATTGAGCGTTGCACACTCGGGTAGAATCGAAATTTTTGTAAAGTTGGCCAAGGCCAGTGCTGTGAGAATAACTAACAAAAAAATTCCACGAGTTTTAACAAATTACATGTCAAAGGTTATCTTTTGTGATCCCCACCACTCCCCTCCTTGAAGATTTATGGGGTCCATCTTGAAAACTTAAACTTGCAGAATTAACAAAGTTATTAGTTTCTAAAGGTACGGTCACATTTGGCAAATATTTGCCGAAAATGACGTAACCACTAAATAACATTTATTTGAACTCATTTGTTTACTTAAAAAAACTTTTCTTATTTAGGCCAAAGCACAACAAATATTTAGTTTTAATTTATTTGATGCTGTTTGATCTTGCAAAACTCTTGTAAGAGCAAACAACGTCAAACAAATTTGTGCTAAAACAAGTGGTTACGCTTTTTTGAGGAAATATTTGTCAAATGTGACCGTACCTTAAGTGTTTTTTTGTTCACGTCATTGAATTGAAGAAGCCGTTCATATTATTTTTTATCAATATTTTTTTATATAAGTAAGATTATAAATTCTAGAGACACAGATATTTTATATTTACATTTCGATGCCTCAAGCAGCTTGCATTTCTTCCTTAAGTTTAAATTTAAGAGAACTACAAACCAAACAGCCGGAAAAAACTTTCCTCCGCAACCAATAATTATTTAGTACGAAAAGGTTATAGGTTTAAATATAAAATCATTATTC
The DNA here is from genome assembly GCA_916048285.2 of Bellardia pandia. Classification (NCBI taxonomy): domain Eukaryota; kingdom Metazoa; phylum Arthropoda; class Insecta; order Diptera; family Calliphoridae; genus Bellardia; species Bellardia pandia. The sequence continues at coordinate 89,410,127 of OU696531.1, read as the reverse complement.
ATTTAATAGGTTTTAAAGAAAAAACTTAGTCTAAGAAATATTTCTTAAAAAGAAAAAGTGACTACCTTTACAGGTAATAAGTACAGGTGATTAAACTCTAAGACATTATTAAAAATAAAAAAAATGAACATAAAATGGAAATATCATTAAAGGATTTCATTTCTTCTACTGTTTTTTTTTTCTGTTCCCTCTAATATGCTTTTGTAGGTTTTATTAAAAGCTATAATATATATTTTATGAGCACAAGAAACTCTGACCTGATATTAAACCGTAGTAGATAGAAGTCCTGTCTTTGCATTCAGACCGTGAAAGAATTATGGTGCGAATGTGTTGCACACACGCAAACACTTGCTTTGCTCTTTTAAATAAGATTATAGGTTATGTTTGCGTACATGTGTATTTAGTGCATTGCCAGGATGAGTCCTGCATATTTTAAAAAAGAATATTCTTTTCTTTCTTGCCTGCTTGTTCTTGTTTGTTTGCTCCTTATTTCACCTTTAATATCAGGTTATGGATTACAAAAGAGTGACCGTTAAAGTCAATATTTCATTGACTTTTTGATAATATCAGGTGTATTCTTTGAATCATATTTGGTTTTCTGTTATTCCTGCAGTATCTCCTTTTATATGTATGTGTTGTTTTTTTTTCATCTTATAACTACATATTAAAATTGCGTTATTGGGCAGGTGTATTGTAGTTTTTATTTATTTTTGCTGTGGTAGGAGGTTTTATGGTTTAGCCATAAATGCATTTAATGTCTTATGAAAGGCAGATTTTTTTTTGAATTTTTTAGATATTAATCATACTGTTCTTTATTTTGTAATATTTAAGTTTAAATATGACATGGAAAAGGTTTGAATATCCCATTTATAATAATTTTGGGTTTTATAGTATTTCGCCGTTTTTATAAGAAATTTTTATGCAAGTTGTTGCTAGAAAATATGTGTTTACAAAAAAGTGCAATTTTATAAAAATATTGGTCAATTTCCTAATTGTATTCTGCGACATTGGCCAAAATTGGTTCTAAAGAATCCTAGCTGAGCTAGGACCCTTCTTTAGAATGGATCTGTAAACAATTTTATCAATAATTATGATAATCTATATATACATACATATGTTACAAATGTCTTTTTAGGTTTGTTTGTATGTTTCGCAATCACGCCTAAACAGCTGAACCGATTTTAATGACAGTTGGAACGTATATAGATCAATGCTTGGAAGTGTCAATAGTTTATATTTGTTCAAGACTTGCGCCAGGAAGCGATAAAATGGGTAAAACCCGGTATAATTGGTACCTTTGTTTCTTAAACAACCAATCTCAAACAGCTAAACCTATTTGTTTTTATATTTGACATGTAGATAACTCCATACTTGGAGGTGCCATTAGGCGTTATATTTTTCAAGACTTGGTTCAGCCAGGTATAATAAGGGGGTAATATTTTATTATTTAATTTTTAAATAATGTCAGCGTTGCCGTTTTGGTTAATTTTAACCAAATTTGGTTAATTTTTTTTTTCAGTGTGTAAATGTGTAATTTTTTTCATATTGGTTATTTTTATTGATAATAAAAAATGTAAGAATATTTTATTTAGTAAATATCAAATTAGCATGACAAGTTTTGAAATTAAATTTTAAAGAAATTTTTAACGTATTTGTATATATAAATGAACTGTTTTGTAACAAATTTCAAAAATATTTGTAACAATTTTTACAAATTTGTAAAAGTTTTTAGTCACTAAACAAACCAATTGTTTTTAGCAATTTTTATATGTTTCTTTTTTATTAGAACTTGAATTTGTTACAAATAAATGAATAAAAAAAATTGGTTAAATTTTTCTCCAATTTGGATATTTTTTCTTTCAGTGTTGGGTTACAAAGTTTTTTTGGTTGTGGCAACGCTGATAACACAGTGCGACAGTCCAAAATACCTGGGAACCGATATTATTTTTCTGGTAGGACTTGTCGAGTAAAACAAGATTCCAATAGTGAAATATTGCGGACACCTCCAAAACCCGGTTTTACGGTTAAAAAAACCCGGTTTTTTTACCTTAATTTTGTTGATAATGCTCCGATTTTCAATTTCTTTCTAGATTTAAAAAGAAGAAACTGAGATCTTTCGAATGATATATATATTATCTAAGATAATTTGAGAAATTTGGGTGTTATTGTCGAGAAAATTGTGTTATAGCAAATTGTGTTTGCTCCACAATAACACCTAAATTTCTACAAAATGTAGAAAAGTTTGGACGATAATTATGCCTCCTAATGTACATCATACATAGCGCTTTGCTAGAACATTCTACAACCTTCTAAATGCAAAAGCTTTAGTTAATTTAAGGCTCTCAACTGCAAGCGTTTTACCTCAAATGAAGATGCAATTACAGTTCTAAACCACTATTTGGAAGGTCTTGAGGAAAACTATTTTAATCAAGGTAGAGAATTGATATATAAGCATTAGACAAAGTGTATTGAAGTTTCAGGAGATTATATTGAAAAATAAACATGTTTTTGAAAAACTAACTATTCTTTTTCTGTTAATATATTAGTATTTATTATTAAGCCTATAAACGTTTATTTAATAAGCAATAAACGTTAAAAATTAGCAGCCGGATGAATGTGTTTTTTTTGACATTTAACAAATATGTAATATCAAAAAAGAAAGAGAAGTCAGCTTATATTCCAACTGGAAACTGAACAACGATAGAGTTCGTTTGTATTCTATACGCTAATAAAAATTCTAGTAAAATTCTTACAGTGAAATAAATGCAAGCACATTGACACAGAACATCTTTAATTATTTTAATATGCCTATAAAGATAACAACATCACCTAGTTTTTCGGTTTTATTTAAACGATAATAACTTTTTAAGAATTTTTTTTTTTTTGAATTAGGAGAGAAGCAAACTTCTAAAGCAAAACAAAGACTTATTTTAAATTGGTTGCAGACAGGTGTACGCCTGCCTGCCTGCCTATACAAAAAAAAAACAACACACAAAATGTTGATAACAAATTATTTGTATGTATCGTTTTATCAGCCAACGAGAGTAGAATAGAAAAGGAGGCACTTCTAAATAACAATAAAATAATAGTAGTATTTATCTCTAGCAAACGTTAAGAACAAAAATTAACATAATAAATTATTTAACAATCGCATCACAAGAAATACTTTATCATTGTAACGGATTTACGAGCAATTAATAAAACTAACGCAACCTAAACCACTTGCAGCATACTGAGTTCAAATCAGAATTCTAGAAAAAATAAATAAATTTTAAGAAGAAAAAAAAACTTTTCGATAAAAATACCATTAATTCTAGTATCGAACGAAGGTATACATACAGTTCTTGTTGGTAATAAAAATCATTATTCTTATAGATAGATAACAGTCCAGCCAAAAGGCTGGAAAAGCTAACAAAGTTAAATACAAGTTCGAACACTTACTGTGACACCAAACATTAATAAACTTGATACAACTTGCAAGAGCAACAATCAGAAATGTAAAACAATATTAAAATATGTAATCTTAACTTTACACTTTTTGGGCATTTAATTAACAAACATACATAGATAGTTTGTTTGGTGGTATCTGGCAGGCCTTGAAACCTATGAACGTGGCATTGACCCGAAGTGTGTGAAAACTGGAATATTTTTTTTTTTATATTTATTTTATGGTTTTCTTAAAACATTTATCATTTTCTTATCATTTTTATTTTAGTTTTACCTTACTTCAATTTAAAACTTCATATATAGCCATGTGTATGAAAACTATTGTTTAAATATTAACTATGGCGCTACTTTGAGTTTAACGCCTGCAGCTTGCTGCGCTCTTTCTGTGCTGGCTGGCCACCACCCCATGCTAAGAATGTGTTACTTCATAAACCATGAGTAGAACATAAAAATTAACATTTTAAATGTGTTTCATTTGTAATATTTATTTTAACACATTTTTATTTAACGTTTGTTGTTTAACATTTAATTTTTTTCTTGTTTTTCTTCTTGTTTTTTGTTTCAATATTTTTAAAGACAAAAGTTGAAAAGTTTCTTGTGTGTGATAAAAACTTTTTAAATATTTATGAATTTTTTGTGATATTATATTTTTTTGTTTTATGTTTGATACATAAAATTAAGTTGAAAATTTGTATTAATAATTTGTTTTTCATTTTGTTTATAATAGACTTACATATTGTTGTAAATACATATTAATTTTATTGAAAATAAGTTGAACAGGTTTTTTATTTAAAAAGTTATTAAAATAAATTAAAGATTACAGAAATCTTATCCTTTTAAAAGCCGCAACTGAAGAGGGTATTAATATCTAAAACTTAAACAAGGTTTTGTACAAACAAAAAACAAACGGATTTCTATTAAAACGCTGTGTTAGAGAAATAAAAAAAACTTCATGTATTGTCATGGCAAACGTAAAAGACGGCATCTTAATAGATTCTAACGATGATGATAAGTCTGATTTTGATTCGCTGTTAAATAAATTTATTAAGAAGCTTTGTTTCAAAAGCTTTTTTTCATTTTTCAAACACTACTACCGTGATTCTGTCTCAAGATACCTAATTACCAAGATATGCAATATACATATGTATTTGTTCGAGTTTGGAGCAATTGAACATTGTCGACATTGGCAATTGTCGGTTTTCATGATTGAAAAAAAGCCACAAGAACTCAGGAACAATGACCTCGCAAAAATAATATAATCATCTCACACTAGTGTAAGTGCAACATGAATAAGTGTAGAAGCAAATTTTCAAACTTATCATACAATTATATTCTTATTGCTTAAAAATAAAAATGATTATACTCTCCACCAAAAAGATGAGGCTATATTAAGTTTGTTCTTCCATTTGTATCGACGTATCTCATATCGACGCAAAACTTACACAGATGAGATTAAAAGCGGTGCAACTTAATTGGCTAAAGTTGGATTGCAAACTTTTGTTGTACAATGCAATTCTAAAGCCAATCTGGTGTTATGGAATTCAATTATGGGGTACTGCCTCAGCATCCAACATTGAAAAAATTCAAAGGGGTCAAAATAAAATTCTACGTATAATTACTGCAGCTCCATGGTACGTTAAAAATTCCCGAATTCACAAAGATCTAGGCATTCCTTTGGTGAAAGTCGAATTTACAAAATGTGCCTCAAAATATGTCAGCAAACTTGAACACCATCCAAATTCACTTGCACGAGACATCCTTAACTTTACTGGCCATGTTCGGTTGAGAAGGAGGGATACCCTTGCTTTAACTCAAGCGCAAAACAGATGACTGGATCAGTGGATATAAATTTTTTGTAGTATCATAATATTTTGTCTAGCACTGGCTGGACTTATTATTTTCTTTTAGTATTAAGATTCGAAAACTTATTGTCATTTCAACATATGAAGATTCAATAAATAAATAAAATGTATTAAAAAAAATAAAATTGTAACATATCGAAATAATGGTCGTAGAACCAAACAGTCGATATATTCTGGTTTCTTATAAGATTCTAAGGCGATCTAGCCATGTCCGTCTGTCTGTCCGTCTGTTGCAGGCACGATAGAGCTACGAAAAATGACATAGAACAATAAAATGTTTACCAAAACTTTGTTCTACCGAAATCGGCAAAATCGGTCAACTAGGATACGAGTTATAGATCAAAATTTCAGAAAACCACGACATTTTTCAAATATGTCTTGCAATTTTCTTCTATTATAATGCAGATATTATCATGGTAAGAATCGGCTCACAACCTCTCATAGCTCCCATACAAATGTCTTCTCCGAATATCACTTTTTACATATAAGAGCAGTATTCATACAAAATTCAGCAAAAATAAGTTTAATGCAACTAGAAATCTCAATTTTCATGACGATCGGTCCATATTTGACCATAGCACCATTAAAACTCCACTTTCTAATATCACTTATATGCGCATAAAGCTCTTATAAATATCACTATCAAGTTGGAATTCAACACAAATCATTCCTGTACTTATAAAGGGTGCCTCAAGTAGAGATACTTTTTCAATAGCATTTTTTTGACAGATCACGTGTGAGTCGTGTCATGCTGTCATGTTATTATACCCTACACCACCATAGTGGGGAGGGTATATTGAATTTGTGCATATGTTTTTAACGCCCAGAAATATTGGTCTGAATCGATTTAACGATGTCCGTCTGTCCGTCCGTCTGGCTGGTTGGCTGGTTGGCTGTCCATGTAAAGCTTGTGCGCAGAGTACAGGTCACAATTTTGAAGATATTTCGATAAAATTTAGTACGTGATATTTTTTCGGCCCAAGGATGGATGGGATTGAAACTGATGTAAATCGGTATATTATTGCACCTGGCCCCCATACAAAAGTCCTCCCGAAATTGGTGTTTACCGATCATAAATGTTTGAATTATGCAAGGAACCAAACAAATTTCATCACAAATGAGCCAAATCACATCTAAAAAATTTGTGCAGATCGGTTCATAATTAGTCGTAGCTCCCATATAAGGTCCACTTCCGAAAATCACTTTAAAGAGCATAACGCACTCAAAAACATTGGTATCCAAATAATATTTAATACAAATATATCTCATATGTATACATACAGTACAATTTTATTGTGATCTGTACATAATTAGTCGTCGCTCACATAAATGGCCCACTTCCGAAACTCACTTTAAAAATCATAAATTTCTTAAGAATGTTGGTAATCAAATAAAATTCGACACAAATAATATACATAAATGGTGACACCTAATTGTATAATGGTCGGTGCGTAATTAGTCGAAACTCCCATATAAGAGATAAAGTTTAACATACACAATATTTATATTCACAGAAATCATGACACTAAATTTTTGGATGATCGGTCCACAATAGGTCATATCTCATATATAGCGCACATATCTGAAAAACTGTTTTATACATATATTATAGTATTACATGGTCGGGCTTGACCGACTATACTCTCTTACTTGTTTTTGTTTAGTATTGTTTGGCATTTAATAATAGGAAGACTTACGGTGTGTGAGAAATGTGATTCGTGCACTTCGTTCAACTTATTCTCAACATAATCGGCCTTCTGAGCGTACTATTCCCAACATCATCACCCATTTTGAGACCCAGCATTCATTATTGGATAATATTCGACCGAATAGACCACGTCCAGCACGCTGTGAAGAAAATATAGCGGCAGTAGCTGAGAGTATACACGAAGATAGTGAATAGTCAATTCGCCGTTATCGTGCCACGATAACCCACTATTTATGCAAAATTGTCTTACAAGATCTCTCGGCTTTAATTAATATGGTAAAAAAAATTCCTGCTTTTGGATGAATTCTGCTGATTGCTGACATTTTGAAAGTGTTGCTTGATTGATGCTATTATTGAGGTTGACAACAATCTTTTGGGAGTAATGCCTCCAATTCTTGGTCTTCAAAATTGCATGGCTGGCCTGAGCGATAGTTGATCTCTACGAAGTCCCAGTTAAACATCAATTGGTGCTCTTTATGACGTCTCCGTTTAGCTTTAATATTTGGTTGGTATGAAATCTCAGTAGAGCTTTAAACGTAGATTATTGTTTAGAATCATTCGTAGTTCTTAACATAGTCCCAGTCTATGTATGGTACTATTCTAGCATTAGTTCTAGGTTTATATAGTCCCATTATAGCTTTTAAAGTAGATATTTGTGTTGTCCTAGTATAATTACAATCGTAGATCTTTATGTGATGCCAGTTTAGCTTTATTCAACGTATTTTTGTAGCATTCAAGATTATCTTTATTCGTACGTATTAGAGATGCCAAACGGGACTGGTTTTTCAAATCCCGGGATCCCGAAATCGGATCAGGATTTCGGGATTGGCATCCCTAGTACGTATGTATATGGTCGCGGGTTTTTATCTCCCAGTTCAGCTTCAGTTACAAATCTTTATGTAGTGGCATGTTTAGCTTTAATCTTTTATGTAAATCTTTATTTATATAGGTTCCATTATGAGGTATTATTAAAAAATATAAAAAGCCTAGATTACGAGAAATTATTAGTTAAATTAATAATAATATCAATAACATTTATGTATAACTAAGATTAACTGAAGAGTCTGAACAATAGCGGCTTTCAAACAGACCACCTTAAAGTCTCAGCTGAAGCATCTTTTCAAGTGCGGCTTAATTTTCTTTTTCAGACCACTAATCCGTCATAACAATTTAGCTTAAATAACTAATAAAGGTTGAAGCAACAATTTAATACTTTAACGATTAAATGATTTCTAATAGATGGGCATTAATTAATTGATTTTTATTGTAACTATTTCTTAAATACAACAAAAAAATAAAAACTTGTAATCAATTTTAAGTTGAATTAGGCAAATAACACAAGTGTAAATAAATTAAAACTCTTTTGATTTAGGTGCTCAAAACTTAACTAATACCAAATTTTATTGAGTGAATTTTTGTTTTTAAAGGGATATAAAAATATGTATGTTAAATTGAACAAAACGTTTGGGTATTACATACTATTATTGAGAGAAAATAAACGAAAACTGTTTAAAAATTAACATAATTTTATAAACAATCTGAATATAACAAACATTTATGTGTTTTATTTCCTTTCGGCCACAAACTACTATGAGCAATAGTGAGTTGAATTTAACATAAAAGGGAAATATTCACATTATAATATTTTAAACCCTTTTTGTATAAAAAAAGCAGAGAAGACACATTAAATTTAAAAGTTACAAAAAAGTGTTATGTAATGTGAGAGCTGCTAATGCGAGGGATGTGTGAAAATGGAAATGATATAAATTTATATGTAAAGCAATATACATTGTAGTAATGATCTTAGATGCCATGAAATATATGTATTTATTTACGAATTGTATGAAATTTATTTTCCACTTTAGAAAATCAATCTCCATGGTTTCTAGAAACCAGTAATTTTTTAAAAGTGCTTCAATAAAAGCAATACAAATCCATTTGTCTTTAAATCCATATTTAATGAAATGTACAGCGAGTATAACTCCAAAGGCTGGCACTTCCTTTTTACAGACGGATCAAAGACCGAAAAACACGTAGATTTTGCCGTAACAGACCATAGTGGTAGCGCAAAAAAAACCGGAAGCCATTGCAATTATTGAGACCCTACAGCTAGCGATAATTCACAAAACAAATGAGCGTGTGAGTTACAAAACTAGTTCTTTCCAAAACTTAAAAAAATTAGATAACAATGGATGCTGATAGTTCTTTTGCTACTTTATAAGGAGAAATATACTGATTGTATCAATTCATATCCTTTCTTATGTTTTTTTATTTCCTAAAATTGCCGTTCGAAGAAAAACTGCTTAGTTCCATTTAACAATCATTGTTGATGACGACTGCAGTATTTTTCTAGTAATCTACATATATCTTATAATTATTAATATTCATACTATTTCGATTCTATTATTTTAATATTCATACTATTTTATTCTATTGTTTAACATTCATACTATTTCTATACAACACTGTAATGAATTGATATACTTTGGCAACACTAAAGAAATTATAGAGTTGGATAGTAGTTCTAGCATACTCACATATAGAACATTGTAGAAAGTTGAGTGAGAACATCTTAAAGGCAATAATTAAATAAATGAAATAAATTGAAATTCAGGGTTTTATTTAATATACAGTCCATTAAAAGTTCGAACAATCATTGCCAAAACTGTCTCATTGCATATTTCGTAGCAAAACCCGTTGGTTGCCTGTTTGAAGTGAGTCAAAGTACCATCGTGTGTGGTGAAATTCCCAATATAATATAAGATAACTTTGCAAGGGAAGATGAGGATGAACCATTCGTGTGGCGAGGAAAGAAAATCAAAGCTATTATTGCAAAACTACTTCCCATAAATGTGGCGATTAAAACTGAAAAGAAAAAAGATATTGAAGCCCTTTCGTCCAAACACTTTAGAGAAAAGTAGAGAGAAAACAAAACCTTGAAATTTTATGTTTCGAATTTAGATAACGACAATGCTGGTCATGACGTGGAAGAAAACAATTAGGAGTATACTGAAGAAGAGGTACTTTTTTTGTCTGTTTAAAAATTCATATATGTATTTTATTTTAATTTTTTAACAGGTTTCCTTAGTTTTAATAAATTAATATAACTTTTAAAATATAGTGAAGCTAAATAATTTATTTTACTGGTGGGTTATGTAAGCTGTAAAACTCGTTCGTTCCAATATGGAATGTAGCAAAAATCGTTTGTTTCGCAAATTCGTAGCAAAACTGGTTCGTTCCAAACTTCAAAACTTAATTTTTCCTTAGTTAGGTTTGGTTTGGTTTGGTAGAAAGGCTGGTGTCAGTCACCTCACACCCTCACCCAGAGACCGATATGGTCCATTGCGATGCCTTAGATTCTATACCAAATGTCTGACTAGTTTACATATGTCTGACTGGTCTATATATGTCTGACTGGTCTACAAATTTGTGACTTATCTCCATATGTCTGACTGGTCTACACAGAGTCTTTGGCGGGAATCGAACCCGCAACCCTTTGACTGATAGTCCGGCACTCTATCTCCTAGTCTATCGGGGCACCCTCTTCCTTAGTTAAGGAATATTGATTTTATAAATTTTACGTTTTAATAAAACAATATACTAATATTTAAGAATTAGTTGCAAGCTACTCATTTACTAAGCTGTAGCAAATTTTTAGCTTTTTACCAAAATTTTGTAAACATGGAACGAACGAGTTTTGCTTCTCACCTCCTCAAATATATATAATCTGCACAGACAGTCGTTCGGTGTTCAATGCTACTTTAAATCAAAATAATAAATATGAATTATTTATTTTACGAGTAATACAACAGCTAATGATAAAAAGGAGACGGCCACGAGGCAGCAGACCTCACGGCTAAGTCTGTGTACCTACATCCTGTGGCGATTCAAAAGTCAAAACAATTTGTAATCAGATGTGCCACCACAAACTTAACCACCACTACAAAACTTTTAACCCAACAAAACAACTTGTTATGCTATCAGCATCAAACAATGGTTTGCAAAATAAATGTTTCACAAGGCTGCGATTAAACATCACATCACACATCAATATTTATTGAACAAAACTGCTTAGGCAATATGTTCCAAAACTGTCTCCAACATCTGAGTGGACTGCCCAGTACTTTTCAGTCTACGTGCATCAATTTTTAATTCCTCTAACAGTGTTGAATTTTTAAAATCTGCAAATAGTAGTACCAAAGCGTGATCCATTTCGAGGTTCCCTACTTTTTTAAAGAAAAGATGTTTATTATCATTTTAAAGAAAATTCTTTGGCATTCATTTATTGAAGATTATGTCTATCAAATGTTGACCGTTGCTACGTCGCAGATGGTCTATCAGTTAAGTCCAATTTTCGATGACTTGATCAAGCATTTCGACTGGTAACTGGCGAATGACTGATGTTTTCCTCCTAGGCCTTAATCGAAGCGGGTTTGTCCGCATTAACTTTGGACTTTACATATCGCCACAGGAAAAAGTCTAACGGAATGTGATATCACACGATCTTGGTGGCCAATCGACCGGCCCAAAACGTGAAATTATGTGCTCACTGAAGTGTTTTCTCAATAAATCCATTAATTGATGCGATGTGTGGGAAATGTCGCCGATATCACAAGCTTCAATTTTACGCATCAAATACTCTGAATCTACTCTCCATGGTATTCGTGTACAATCTCAGCTACGGCCGCTATATTTTCCTCACAGCGTGATGGACGTGGTCTATTCGATCGAATATTATCCAATAATGAATGCTGGGTCTCAAAATGGGTGATGGTTTTGTGAATAATACGCTCAGTAGGCCGATTATGTTGACCGTAAGTTGAGGGAAGTGCACGAAACATATTCCTCACAGAACGTGAATTTTCGTAATAAAGTTGAACGATTTGTAAAAGTTGTTCAGGCGTAAGTCTTTTCATTCTGAAATGCCAGACAATACTAAACAAAAATAATATGACAGCATTTCACGACTCAGAAGTGATCTGTCAAAAAAGGGCTATTGAAAAAAGTATCTCTACTTGAATCACCCATATCCAAACTCTTTGAATTCTTAAAGAAATTTTCTTTTTATAACCTTATTTAAATTTTTAAATTTTAATCATTATCTAACAAAAATAGTAATAAATACGTATTCAAGAAATAGTAAGCCAATAGCCATTGAAGCTAGTGCTTCTAGATTTATTGTAATTTTAATTATAATAATTTTTTTAATAATTAAATGAGAATTATTCCTCTTGCGAGTATTAATTGTAAAATTTTTTATAAAAATTTTAACTTGAAGTGAACTTCGATTAAAAATTTTTATAAAAAATTTTTTAATAAATAACTAAATAAATAATTAGTATGTATGTGTAAAACACGCTTACATTCAAAATACTAAAGCATAATTAATTATGTATATTTCAGAATGTTTATAAAGGTCCTAAGCTATATGGTATTAAAAATTTACAAAAATGCTTTAATATAAAAGAAGTTATGGGCCAAAATGTAAGACCATCTCGTAAGAATTCGATTTCTTCAAAGAAAATATATTTTTAAAAAATTTTCATTTACTCTGTTATTGTAAAGCGCTTTTCAAATAAATATTTATAAGCATTATGTTGTATTTTTAATAACCAAAACTTACATTTCTCGTACAACCCTTTTCTATGAACAAAATAAAATCCAAGTAAATACATATAAAATTGTTATTTTCATTACTGGTATTAACATAAAATATCATCAAACATTTACAAAAGAATTTGGATAAAAAAAAAATCCAGCAACAGCAGCAACAATACAAACAATAATATACAACAACAACAAAAATTTACAACATTGTATAAATCTACTGACGATAGGAAATCAAAAGGGTTACGAGCCATTGAAAAATAATCCATTCACTATAGTTCGATGGATGGCTGTATGAATGAATAAATGGATTTAAATATATTTACGTGCATTTACAACAAGTAACAAACAAATACTCGTACAAACTGCATAAAGCCTGTAAAAATAAACCATTCAATGTAATAACATTTCCTAAATGTTTGGGTCTTCTACATATTGTATAGGTACACATACTCGTACGTACTACATATTTTTATTTTGTTCATTTCCAAATGTTATTGTGTGAAAAATACATAAAAATAAGAAAATATTGAAATTATAAACAAGAAAAAACTTATGCCGACAATGACCATAATGTAAAATGACACACATATAAAAACACAACATTAGAGAAGTGGATGGACGGACACAGCTATAAGGAGACTCTAAATACAATAATCGTAATATAAAATTCTAAAAGACATTGGGGCACCTGCCAAAATCTAAAATATATGAGTTTTAGTGAAAATAAAAAAGCAGAGTATTGGTTATAACCTAAAGCTCATCATCAGGGGCTACTGAATAATGCATTAGACTTAGCATGCAAATGAACTAATGAAATTATATGTATGTATATTGATTATGGTCGAATGTTAAGAACCCTTGTACTATGTATTACCAGGAATTAGAGGTTAGTGTGAAGAATTGAATAAAAGAAATAAGTTTAATTAGATTTAACACTACAAATGTTTACATGATTTAAATTTTAGCATTGTTCTAGTATGACAGATTTATTAGGCTTTAAAATCCATTAACAAGTTAATATTTAAAACATTGGAGAATCGAGCAATGCAATTCTGTTAAATTTATTATCTGCTATGAACATAAATACAATTATTGCAAATTTAATCATTAAATTATCAAATTAATAAAAAAAAAAACGTTTCTAAATCTTATATTACGATTATAACAAATATTGTATGAAGCCAGTAATACACTGTGTTGCATTACTATAAATACACTTGATGTTTGATATTTGTTGTAAAGTTGCAAATAGTTTTTAAAACGTGTAAACTTTTTTAAGAGTAGATATGGTTAATGAACTCTTTTTATTTTAAGTTTGGGAGATTTCATTTCACTTCACTTTGTTAATTTATGAGAGATTATGCATTAATATTTTGTTAGTGTTTCATAACTATAATTACATTTTATGATAACCCAAGAAGAATACTAAAAAACAAATGTATAGCTGTTACTTAATCTTATTACGCAATTCTTAACAATTTTTTATAAAATGGCGGGTAGATCGTATCTTAGTGTATCTTATTTTGAAAAAGGCTCAAAAAAAGTATTCACATGTTGTAGTCAGAAATTTAGCAAATAATACGGATTATTATGATGAAAATAAAAGGAGTGACCCGAAATAAAAGCTTTCTGAACGGCACAATCGCAGAATTATAAACTGTGCCAGCAACACAATAAAGAGCCATTGTCAGATTCTTAATGAAATTGAAGTAAATGTTGGACACATAAACCATAAGTAGACTGCCAAAATAACCCAGACTATTATGCTTGGTTTTCACTATGCCATTTTTGTTGTCAAATTGTCCAAATTGTTGGCAATTGTATGAAAACGGGTTGTCATATATGTTATCAATCATGATTGCAAACATAGATGACGCCATATGACAACCCGTTTTCATTTGGACAATTTGACAACAAAAATGACATAGTGAAAACATAGTGAAAATGCGGCCTTACTCGACAAAAGCAATTGTCTGCAGGGTTGTCAGATTTTTTTCACCTTTGTCGCCAAAACAGTTGCCAGAAATCGCCAAAAAATAAAAAAAATCACCGCCAGAGTCAAATTTTTATAACTAACATTTTATTTTCCATTCATGAAGATTATAAATAAAATTTCTTTTTACTTTTGTCAGTTTTATAAGGTCGTAAACCTCTTTTTCATGCAATTCATCTGTATCATTTTTATTATTGTACATTATATTAGCATTAAATCTTTTTAATATATTTTGTGTAGATACAACTGAATTTAAAAGCGCAAACAAATTTTAGTACAATTCAGAATTGAAAACACCCTTTCCACGCTAGCGTTGCTAGACGGAATGACCAACATATTAAGAATGGCCACTGCAATCTCTTTAAAACGAAATTTTCCCGCTGTATCGCTGTAGTTGTAAACTTTAGGCCAGAAGTCTAGTGAGTTTGTTGGCATTTCTACTTAAAAATAAGCTTTCCAATTACGATAAGCCAATTTTAACCACTAAAGTTCATACTCGCCTAAAGCCATTTTTGGATCTTGAAAAAGTTTTAAGGAATTTTGTATGAATGGAAATTTAGCCTGTGTCAATGGATTTCCACATTTTAATATTGAGTCTCATATTTTCCGACAATCGATTCAAAATTTCTTTTTGTTAAATAATTTTTGTTTTTTTTTTGTTCATTTTTCATACATGTTTTCCATTTCTTTGGCTTGCACTTTAACTTATAAAATTGGAAAGATTATTATGTATTTATAGTTATTAAACGCAGTATATATCCAGCCAGTTGCATTGAGGTATCTAATAAGGTAAAGCCAATCTAGTTTCTAACATCAAAGATCCAGGCTGTTCGGTATATATTAGTATATTTTATAAGAACGAAGATTACGTTTACAACATTACAAAAATGCTTCCATAATAACTGTTGGTTCGCTTACAATTCATCAATGTGAGAAGATAGAATTTTGTACACACACATGGTAATGTCAACACGGCAGAGACTTAAATGAATACCTCTAGTAGCTGTATCTTTTTTTTAAAACTCCATAAATCTATACCAAAACTAAAGACACTTCCTCTTTGATAGGGTACGAATATTCTAAAAGAAAATACTTTATACATATTATGTTTTTTGCTCCTATTTTCTACATCAATATGCAGACTATAAAATAATACTCATGGTAGCTATTTGAATTATAAGGCTATACCTACGAGTACATCCCTATTTCGTTTTCTTAATACATAAATATACAATTTTCATTAAAAATGTATTCACAATCAACAAAAAAAAAAAAAGGATTTAACAAAAGTTTTGTTTTATGTTATTCTTACTTCTTCCATGAATTCGTGTAAGTGATTTAGTGCCAATAGCCTTAATGAATGCGTTCAGTGATTTTAATATTCAATGTGATTTTTGGTAGACATTTTCTATTTATTTTATTGCTACAAGGTGGCGCAAAAGTAATCCTCCTATCAGAAAATGCTATATATTTTGCGAGGTCCCTAATGTCAGTTCTGTTTTGACATTTGTGTAGTAAACACATGCAAAATACACGTTAATAAACAATGTTACGCTACACTGTTCCACAACGCGGAATATTGCTGACTATTTATTTGACCAATAATCGGTCGGTGACAGCCAAAAAACATCGGAAGTTTACTTTTGCGCCACCTTGTATAAATTATTTCGAAGCATTAATTAGATTTAAATTAATACAATTTTCCTGTCATTGTTTTTTACACAATGTGTGTATTTTCAGAGTCATGGTGTCTGTAAATTTACAACATACATGTGACTTTGTCTGTTAGTTTAATTAAAGTTTCATTGTTATTCAAAAGGGTTTTATAGTTTTATTAGTAGTTTATTGAATTCTTAATTGTCATCGGGGAAAAAGTAGGAAATCCTATTTTGTGCTCTATTATAGAGACCTAATAAAATCGTTTTAAATATTTGGTGTCTTACTTTTCACATTGTGTTTGGAATTTGTAATTGTTAAGTAAAACATTGTATTTAATATTTGACACGTGCATAACATTGGCCACATATGGCACCGGCTTTAAGCTTTTCAAGCCTTATAGCACGTATAACATATAAAAACAATTTTTTAATATACTTCCTTTAGGCTATTGTAGGCGGCGTCAAGCACAAAGGTTTTCTGTGAGTGTTTAAATAACACTAAAAGGTGTAGAGTAACTTGCGGAAATCCATAGTTTTTTGTTAATAACCCGATAAGCGTTTCTAAATATGTCAAATTTGTATTAAATTATATTTACTTTCAGTAGTGAGAAAATTATTATAAAAGTTTTTATAACAGGTTTTCTTATACTCAGACTACCATCTTATACTAAAGACTACCGTCTTATACTCAAACTAACGTCTTATACACAGACAACCGTGTTATACTCAGACTACCGTTTTATACTCAGACTAACGTTTTATACTCAGACGGTTTTCTTATAATGTGATTTACATATGCCACCGTTTCATACTCAAATTAACGTCTTATGCACTGAGTCAAAATCAAAGATTTTGTAAGTGTTTAAATAACACTAAATGAAACAGAGTACTTAATTGTCAAAGCATCAAGTAATCATTAGTGTGTTTTTAACGCAATAAAAGTTTCAATCCAATTTAAGTCTTGACCTGTAAATTTATTATGTTCTTTGAGTGAAATAAAAATTTCACTTCAGTTTTATATTTCTGCATTTTTTTTTTTTGAAAAATTTTGTTTGTTTGTAACTGCTTCAGAATTTAAGAGACACTACCTTCACGTGCTTGTATTTGAGATATTCTTTGTGGTATTTATTTTCCGTCTGCATTTTGCAACATAATCAATTAATATTTTTTTATGACATAAAGGTGGCGGTGCCGACGACGAAATGCAATCAGCCACTCAACACAGAGATTATCATCGTCAACATCATCATTTATTTAACCATGTCACGGAAAATACAAATAAGTCTGACACATGCAACATTTACATGGCGAAATTTCAGCAACTAAAAACATGTAAAATTTGCTTTCTGTATTTTCGAATAAAGTTTCTTTACAATATTCTTCATCCTGGCATCATCTCTTTTCCTTTTGTCCTGACTTTTTTACAAGTTTACTCATTTTTCTTTTAGCCATCTTGTATAAATATGTGAACAGCTCTCTACTAGAGGTCTTTGTGTGGGTGCTACTGAAAATTCAAAGCTTTAAGTAAAACAATAGGAATTAAATACCGTGAACGCATATCATCTGGTGTGACATGTCACTATAATCTGACAGATTAATTATGTACGATTTGGCATATGTGTATGAAAAGCGGAAAAAAATACACGAACACAGGAAGAGAAAATGAAAAATTTTTACTGTGCGAAAAACAAAAACGGAAATAACAACAAAAAAAGGTTTAAGTCTACTCGTACCAAACAAAGAGTACACAAATTAAAACAAATACATATGAAAAATATTCATAAGTACAGAAGAAAAGCAAAGCAAATATAATACACTGGTAGTGCTGGCGATGTGTTGAACAACAAAAAAAGGATTTATGATGAATTCCATGGAAAATTGTTAATACTTAAAATGAATACTCATATGAAACCGAAACATTCACACACTCATATCTGCTCCTTTTATTTAATAATCTTTTATAAATATATATATTTTTTTCTGCATTGAAATCAAAAAACTCGTATAATATAATGGTTACAGAGGTTCGCAGTGACCTTTGACTAAGGCTACAGAATTTTGAACAATATGAAGCTTAGAGAATTAACAATTATTGGCGGAACAAGAAGCGTTAAACGTTTACATTTGTAGCTATTAAAATTTAATTACTTTCTTTGTCTCAGTTAAAATTTTGTAGATTTTATAGAAACATACAATTTGTGGCACTTATGACAGTTTTTAATTAATTATCATGCCGGTGCTGATCTTAATTGTCCCTAACGTTCATGGCTGCCGTTATTTTCCAGGCATCCTGTTGGTTTTATAAAGGTGTGTTCTCCTACCTAAATAACCTTTAGATAAACAGGTCTCCTCATCATTACAGCTTCTAAAGAAGTAGAGATAAGTAATTCTTTTAACATGTACATCCAGAGGCCAGATTCCAATAATGACCACTATGAGGTTTCTTAGGTGGATTCTGGGGAGATTTAAACAAAAATTGTGTTATCTGCATATTGGATCTTATTTGGTTACCTTGTAAATTTATTTGAATGACACTCACCAGAAAGAGGATATCATTGTCATAAGTGAATCTACCTGGATCAATAAAAGGTTCCAAAATCATATAATCAACCAGAAGCTTTATATTTATGGTACCTAAAATTTTGGCATGAACATAATTTCCATGGTATCGTGGCATTTAGAGCTCACATGCCCGAAAGGGATCTTTATACATACTATTCTCAAAACAGCAAGGAGCTGTATATACGCAGCTAGAATTGCAGAAATCCTAAGAAGTACTGGTGGTTGAACAACGCGATTACATTAATACTGCACAATTGATGGGTGAGTTGAAGATTATGGTCTACTATTAAAAGCTGTCTAGTTTCAATAATAATAAAAATCGCGCCGCTATTGATTTTAATAATACACAATATACAGATACCAAGAAATGCGATCAGACCAGACACTTAGCCCTATTCCTTCAATCCCGCTAAAGTTAAAAACATTATCTCCAAATACAAACCCAATATTTGCCATTTACCTCTCGATTTGCCAACTGCATACTAAAGTTTGCTTGTTTATTCATATTCTGAAAACCCCATAAACCCTCAACAAATACCATTTGATTTCCTTTTTTTCATACCTGGTAAAGGTTTTGGATTAACTAAGTATTTCTGAAGGAGCATTTTTCACTTGTTCCACATCAACACGGCTTATGAGAATCTGTGATACAGATCGCTTACGTCCTCAATCAAAAGTGATATAATGCGTTTCTAACTACATAGTTATTGAAGGAATGTTAGCAGCCATCAAATGTTTATGTAATGTCCTGTCACTCGATATATTTATTCGTATTTCCGAGTTTAGGCCAATTTGAAATGAACGAGTTGCTTAAAGCAGATTCAATACACCTACATATATTTTAAAAGTCTACAGTCAATTGGCATGACTATATATCAAGAAAGGCTACTAAAGTGTATTGCTTATATATCAGGGATTTATTTACATATATGGCTTTCTAATGTATGTAGAGCAGTTTCGGTAGATCTACTTTTTGTGTAGGCTTGATAGAGCACCTGGTCCGAGAAATTATCTAATATAGACATCATGATGCCTTTAAGTAGATGGGACAAGAGACTGAAAGACATTAATCCTTAGTCTTGATATGAAATTTTTATTTCAATTGAATATTCTACAGGGGTAGAATTATTTGTAATATAATGGTTATATATTATTTTCGATACACATAGGTTGGCATCTCATAACTAAAATTTTATTCAAGATGGGATAATGATGCCTATCAATTATTATTTTTAATTATTTATTGTTGTATTGTATAACGAGCTAACAAAAAGTTTTTCAAATCTTATAAATATTTAACAAATTTTAATTATTAGTCCAGCCAGTGCCGGACGAAAATTGTTTGACCATTGTTTATTTTATTTATTAAGTTGGCATTCTTCCTTCGGCTCAGATCCGCTGTATCCTTTCTTCTCAGTCGAATATAGCCACTATTATTTAATATGTTTAAGGCTAATGGGTTTGGGTGTACTTTAAGCTTTTTTAAGTGTTTTACTGCATTTTTTTGATCTTAGTTTTTACCAAAGGCACGTTTAGGTTTTTATGGAGTTTGCAATCTAAACTTAGCTTAGAGTTTCTGCCAATGTACCAATTAATTTGGATTAATATCAATTTTATTTGCGTTAATTTTGCATCTATATGGGATTTCCTTGTAAGGCGACGATCGAGGTGTTTACCGAGGTATTTAGCTTCGGATTGTCGTTTTATTGCTTGATTATTTATATAAATAGGAGAGCATGATTCTCTACGCAATGTTAAAGTTATGTGTGTGTATTTCTGCTCATTAACTTTTATCCTGCATTGCTTTAAGCAGTTTTCTAATTCAGATATAGGATATTGTACGTGTAGGTGGCGAGATGCTTCTTGGGGCTTTTCATGGATGCTTAGAATAATAGTATTATCAGCAAATGTAGATGTATAAGTACGATTGTTTGTTGGCATATCAGATGTATATGACAAATATAAGAAGGGTCCCAGGATACTTCCTTGAGGTACTCCTGCTTCAATCTCCTTCTTTAAGCTTCAATGTTCGATCAGTAGCATTCCAATAGCTTATGTGTGTTTGTGGGTATATTTAGTTTCAACTTGTATATTAGATCATCATGCCACACTTTAACAAACGCCTAAGAAATGTCGATAAAAAGAGCAGCACAATATTTTTTTTTCTTCAAATGTTTTTTTTACGATATCGACAAGTCTATGGGTTTGTTCGATAGTAATACGTTTTCTTCTAAATCCAAATTGATGACTCGGAATACAATTGTTTTTAGTTAAATTGAATATAACTTGTTCATGGGCATTTTCTCGAATTTTTGACAAAAGACTGGTGGGTCTATGTGATTCTACTTTTGTGTGATCTTTTTCAGCCTTAGGTATCATGGTACTCACTAAAACCTTCCATGCTAGTGGATAATAATATTCGTGGCATAAGATAGCGTTAAAATATGAAGTATTATTTTTATTGTTATGCGGGTTAGCTCCATAAGCATTTTGTTACTGATTTTGTTTATATCAGGTGCTTTCTTAGAGTTTAAATCAATAATAGCTCTTTCGATCTAACTAATCTCAAAACGTAAGGGTACAGCTGGTCCTCAATGGTGGGTGGCTGGTGGCAAGTTTATTGATTCATTTGATGGGTATGGGGTAAATACTTTTCTCAAATGATTAGCAAATAGATTGCATCTATATTAAACAGGAATCGCGTGGTATTATTATCACTTCTTGGAACAACATTGTTAGTTACTAGATGTCAACTTTTTCTATCAACATATCTAATTTAAAGTCTCCTCTACCACTGTAGGGTAAACAACTTAAATACTCTACTCATATAAAGCCTGTTAAAACTTATCAATACAAAATTTCATATATGTATAACTATACTCGTAAACTGTAAAATAAAACAAAAAATAAATATTATATTAAAATACAATAACTATATACCTACTTAAATAAATGTATATATATATGTATGTATGTGTATGTTATTATGAGCCTGCATCAATAATTTATTCGAAAATAAAGAAATTTTTATATTAAATATTTCTTTTTTCATATAGTACATAGTCCATACATACATACATATGTATATTGTAGTAAATATTAAAAGACAACAGAAATATGTACGAAATCAAACGACATTGTATAAATAATTTTATTTTCAGCAAATACATTTAACATTCAAGACTATAATTTTAAGTAGAAAATGTTGGCAAAAGTAAACTTAATTAATGCCTGCTTAATTGCCATTAAAATCTTTTTAACAAAATGTTTAATGCTGCGACATGATAAAAATAATTTTAAAATAATTTTAATATGGCAGTTTCAGTATGCCTAACGAACATTAATTACCATTTATTTATAGGCTTTATTAATTTAAGTAAGAAATGGGAGTGGCAAATTTAAACCAAAGGAATATCATATCCCTTCCACTTTAAGTTGCAATGGCCCATAATCATAGTCATAGAAAAAGCATACTTTAAGTAAAAGTAGACTTTTAAACAACAAAAACATATAAATTTTGTTCTGAATTTAAAACAAAAGCATGCTTTTGCTTAAAGTATGCTTTTTGTATGACTATGATTATGGGCCAATATATTTAAATAAATTAAATGATGAAAAATATCCAGAAAACTCTATCTCAGATATCTCAACTTTCGTCTAAAACAGAAAAGTTTCGCAATGGAAAGGTGCTGCATTAAATAATTAGCTGCCACTTTTAAAAGTTGATTAATTATTAATAATTTAGTTAGTTTCTTATAATTTTGGTGTATTTTATTTAAAAAAAACCCATTTGGCTAGAGTTATGTTCGTAGGACCCAGCATAAAAATAGGCACGTAGATTTTGTTCTGTCTCATTCTCAGATCACCGTCTTATAGTCAGACCACTGTTTTATATTCCGACTAACATCTATACTGAGACCACCATATTTTACTCAGTCTACAAGCTTATACTAAAACCACAGTCTTATACTCAGACCACAGTCTTATAATCAGACTACCGTCTTTTACTCAGACTACCCTCTTTTACTCCGACTTACATCATACACTTAAGCTTTGTACAGTCCAAAAAATGTTCAGAAAATGTCTAACAACCGTGTGAACTTAAAATTTTTGTCTTCCAGTGTTGTAAGAAAAAACATTTGCAGTAAATTGTAAGACAAAAATATTGTCAGAGATCTAACAATCGTGTGAACACATTTTTTGTCATTGTAATATTGTTTTAAGACAATTGTCAAACACTTTTAATTGTAATATGTAGAAGAATATTAAAGAATTAAATTAAAGAAAGTAAAAACGAATAGCGGATATCTATTGCTAAATCCTGCTTCATAGAGTGTACCTATAAGCCAATTGATTTGAATTGTCCTATTCAGTCGCCAACAAGGTATAAAGGCAACAAAAAATCAAGGCTAAAACAAAAATCCTACCGCAAAAAGGTAGAAACCGTGTGTCCACATAAAAGTATTATCAAATTTGTAGAGGAAGTTGATGCACGGCAAAGTTTATGGGTTGCTGGTTAAATAAATATTAAATATAAACTTAAATATAAACTGCCCAATGATATTTTATGGCAAGAGATCGCAGATTCGATACAGTTAAATATAAACGATTTTATTTCGCTCGTCAGTTTGCAGTTGGATGAGTAATTTAGCATAAAAACCCTCCTGCTATCGCTGAGGCACCCAATCCTTCACCCAAACTTTGAGACGTTTTTTTTTCATCTTCGCTATTTTCTAGGACATGTGCAGATAAAATTGTCTCAATTGGTCCTTTTTGTTCCATGACAATATTTAAAATTTTTAAACACACACACAATGCCTTACAACGGATTTGACAATCCTTGCCACACAACAATCTGACAAATGTGTGAACTGACAATTTCGGTTGACAGATAAATTCATTGTGTGTCCATTGTATGCCAATGAAATTGTAAGGTTTTTTTACAGTCGTCTGAACTGACAATTTAGCTTTTTCTAACAATTTTTCAATGTCAGGACATTGGTAGATATGATAACCGTCTATACATAGCTTAAGAGTGCCGTCTTATACTCTGACTACCTTTTCGAGGAATATGAATCCATGGTACATTGTTGTTAAAAAAAAAAATTCAACTTTCAGAAGGGTTGTTAGGTTTGTGATGACTAGCTAAAGGTCCTAGACTTAAATTTTTAACATTTAACTGCATAATATTATCTCGAAATAATAAAATTCTAATGATCGTCATGAGGAAAATTAGAAGGAAGCAAAATTAAACTCACTATTAAGCAAACATTCCTCTGAAATTTAAATTATTTTGAAACCAATGCAGGAAATTATTATATTTAACATCTCGTGCAAACAGTGAAATCTTTTAAAACCAGCCTGCGATTCAAAGATCCTGAAACGTTAAGTTTGATGCCGTGTTCAGTAAAATAATAAATACTAGTAGTTGTAATAACACAATATTTCTTTCTTTTATTGCTGTACTTTTTTGTGTAAATATTTTATTTATTGTGGTGAAAAATGGACAAATATTTAATTTCCTTTTTGATGATACCACAGGCGTTTCCTTTAACACGTTCTTATCAAGTTTTAACGCAATTCGTTTATATAAGATACAGTTCTAAGGAACACTTAAACACTATTCAAGTATTTTTACGGCAACTAATTTATCAAAGAAAACCTGTTGAAAGTAACACCTACAAGTATGAACAGAAAACCGGCAAAAATATATACATAGAGATAAATTAAAATAAATACAAATTATTTAAACAAGATTTGGTTTCTTAACACCTCTTCCTAGAGATTTGCTTAATTTTTTCTTTTTTCCGGTGTTGTTGGTTTTCCCTGACAAAGGTGTCAAAGTTAAATAATTGCTGGTAATTTGTTCGTTGTTTGTTGCTAGAAAACATGACAATTTAAAAAAAAACTTGAATTCTTTTATCTATAAAATATTTAAGATTTTCCATGTTAATCTTTTGTATATAAACCACAAACCCCTACATTGAATAGAAACATATTTATTTAATAAAACTTTGTGTTATTTTATGTGAAGGCGTTTGTTGGTTGCTGCTTAATGTGTTAAAGTCAAATAATCATTTATCATCATGTAAATGAAATCTAAAAAAAATGTAATTTAATATTAACTTGACACTAACTTAATATTAAGAAAAATAAAAAATTTTATCAGAATGTTTGTATTCTTAAGAAAATTTTTACATTTGATAAAGTACATTTATCATCATAGCTAGTAAATGTAATGTGAGGAATTTACAATTTCTATGGCCAGCTAAAGTTTAACAAACTTAAGTAATGATTAAGCATGATTGGAATGCTTTTCAGTTTAGTTTAATTGCAAAATATATGGGGTATATGCAGAACTATTTTAAAATCTGGAAATCATTAGAACCACAAACTTTCGTTTGGTACTCAAACATTGATTAATCATGGTTTCCTCCCAACTTTAGCGTAATTGTAGTTCATTTAACATAAACATTAATTATACTCTAACTTAAATATTGACTCTACTTTTATAGTGATTTTTTTAAATCTGTCAAACTTTAGCATAATCGTGGTTGTTTCAACTCCTTCAAACTTTGCTTTAATCCTCCAAATTTTAGCTTGATCGTTCTATATTAAATAATTTTTAAGTTTGAGGTCACTTTTTTGTTATTTATAAAAGATTTTTTTATTTTTATATATAATTAACTCAATATTGACCTCAAGCTTAAACATTATTTAATGAATATCATTAAAAAGGTCGAAGAAAATAGAACAAAATTATTTAATCGTTCTACAAACTCCTTCAAACTTTATCTGAATCGTATTTCTTTTAACTCCTCCAAACGTTAGCTTAATCATAGTTCTTTTAACTCTTTCAAACTTTGCCTTAATCGTGGTTATTTTAACACCTCCAAACCTTAGACTAATCGTTCTATGAACTCCTCCAAACTTCAGCTGAATCCTGTTTCTTTTAACTCCTCCAAACGTTTCTTTAATCGTGGTGCTTTTAACTCCTTGAAACATTGGCTTAATCATGGTTCTTTTAACTCCTCCCAACTTTAGCTTAAACGTTCTTTAAACTCGTCTGAACTCTAACTTAATCGTGGTTCTTTTATCTCCTTCAAATTTTGTCTTAATCGTGGTGATTTAAACACCTTCAAACCTTAGACTAATCGTTCTATGAACTCCTCCACACTCTCCTCCAAACTTTAGCTGAATCCTGTTTATTTTAACTCCTCCAAACTTTTCTTTAATCGTGGTGCTTTTAACTCCTCCCAACTTTAGCTTAAACGTTCTTTAAACTCCTCTAAACTCTAGCTTAATCGTGGTTCCTTTAACTCCTTCAAACTTTGCCTTAATGGTGGTTTTTTTAACTCTTCTAAACTTTAGTTTAATAGAATAATTAGTATTTGTAGTTGAACTGTTAATATTTAATTTTGATATATCTTTAGTTAGGTTTTGAGTTCATTAAATTTAATTTTCATTAAATTATTTTTACTGAAGTAGGAATTGTTTTACAACTTGAAAAATTTTTTATTTTTGATAATTTTTCTTGATTAATCTTAACTTAAGTTAAACCGTTCTGTTAACTCAGACATTGATTTAACTTTAATATATTTCTTCAACCCTCATCATACTTAACAGATTTCTTATAAATAGAACTGACTTCTTATATATCGATTATTTGTTCTTTCTTCTCTTAAAATATTACCTTGCAACACCCCCTTTTTAACATCAAACGAATAATTTCAATATAAAGACATGTAATAAATTGCAGAAATTCATTTATAAAATTTAATTAAAGCGTATCAGGAGAATTTCTGTATAAATTTCTAATAAATTTCAGTCAAATTGCATTAAATACTCGTATGCCCAAAAGATAGACACACCAACGTCATCTGTTTAACAAATTAAACAGAATTTTTACTAAGAAAAAACAAATACTCTTGCTACAATCAATATCGCACCTTCTTTTTAGCACTTGAATAAAGGGCTCCATACGAAATCATAATTTAACACACACACTAAACTAAAGCGTAACCAAATGCAACGCATCTGCGACAACAGCGTTACAAAAATGTACACAATTTGAAACGCTACGAGTACAGCAAAAGGTAAAGGAACAAGTAATGTGTTAATTTGAACAAAAAATGCCAAACGCCTTGCCTCCTCCTCCCCCCACAAACTAATAAACAATAAAATGTTTACAAAAATACCGCCAGTATAGAAAATCTATATGTTATTGCATTATCACCACAAATGGTGTTAAATACAAAACATATTCCTTTTTATATCTGGGCTGCAAATAAGAATTTGTAACAGATTTTTGAATGGCCAATACTCACTCGTACCTTATAAACACACACCCACTTCACGCTTTATTATCACAGGAAAAATAGTGACGTATGATTTTATTTTATTTCTTTACATTAACTTTGGCGTTAAAACAACATTACGAAAATCTACACCTACTTTTTGGCATTTTGTGGCATAATAAATAAGTCTCTTTCCTGTCTGCCATCTACTCAATTGGTTACTCATTGCTGTTGTTGAACTATAATTTTCCTAAGACTGTGACGAATTTATGTTACTTTACTAAAGTATTACTCAAACTGCACTTGAATGTTTTTTGAAATTCTCACCACCAACCACTTCTATTTGTAAAAACATCATTAATAAGTTCAAGTAAATTGTAGATCATTATCACCATCTTAATCTTTAAGATAGTAGAACAAACATATAAGAAACAAAGATAAAAGACTCGGCCGTCCGTTTATGCTTAATCAATTTTGTAGGTAGTAGCAGTGGTTAAACATCCTTTTTACACTTTTGCTTTAATTTTCAAATCAAAAGAGTGTGCCGCTGTCGCTTTATTGCTTTTATTTGGAGGCAATGAAACATAGCCGCACACAAATACCCATCTAAACCAGATCATTTTTAAATGAGTTTTTTATGACCCCAAGACTAATAGCAAAAGTATATTCCTTTTTGGTAGACCTTGCACAACACAACAAAACAGAAAAGAAAAGATTTTGTTAAAAGATATAAAATTGAATTTTATGTCAGTAATATATTTGAATTCAACTTATAATATTTCGTATCTTTTAAATAACATTATTAAAACTCCAGATTTGTATTGAATGATATTTTGGTTTCAAAGTAATTCCACTCGAGTCATATTAATTCCAAATGTTGACAACAGATCGTAACATGTGATCAAATTTTAAAGACTCATAAGTCCAACATCGTTCCTTATAGAAAGTTTAATTACGAGAATTGATAGAATTTATTAGGGATAATTCATAACTGGGATCTCCTTTCCAGATATCAAAGAAATATGAATTAGGAAACGCTATGGAAAATATACCATCACTTCCAGCTAGATAGCTAAAGATCTAAGTTTCGGAAATAGTAATGCTCTAGATATACAGCAATAACAAATTTGTAACTTTTCCTTCAAATAAGTCGAAATGGAGAATTAATAGAATAGAATGCATATTATTCGTAACTGAGATCATCTTTCTAGACATCAAAGAAATAGAAATGTGAAAGTGATATCGAAAATATGCAAACCCTTAAGATCAATAGAATTTCAAAGTTAGGAATAGTAATGTGCCCAAAAATACAACAATAGCAATCAAATTAGGCAGTAGAAAAATTGTGCTACTCCACAAATGTGATCAGGTGATATACCTCGTCCTTTAAGTAACGTCGGAATGGAGGATCTATGTCACATTTACCTTAATATGGAGTAATAATGAATAAATTTAGCATGAAAGTACTGCTCATATAGAGCCTTATCACTATCCAACATAAAAAGTAATAGTTTCCTCTTTGAAATGAATTATCATTTGTTTTTTTTTATCATTCGAAGGTGTTTTTTAACTGGTAACTGAAGTATAAACATTGAAAGGTTGCACCAGTTGTAATGATGACACATTGTCTTATATATAAGTCAGTCCAAAGACTTGTAGGACCAATCAAATTTCACTAATAAGTTTTCTTTTTGTGTGTTTTGAGACGAATAGCTTCAAACATTACTTAAGGTACTTGAACATGGTATAAACATTCTATATTTCAATTTCCTTTAAACATTTATCTATTTAATTATAAAAACTTTTATTAAGTAAATATCATGTAGAAGATCATTATTAACTATATTGTTGTTTGTTCTAGCAAAGATAGGTTAGGGTATATGTATTCATATGATAGATAATTAGGCCAAGATTTCGATTAGTTGGGCTACCGTTCCCATTTTGTGATCGTATAATACTGACTGGATTCTACAATTATCACTAGTAGGGTGACAGAAGTTATATAACCTGAATATAATTCTCGTCGATTAATAACAGTGATTTCTGAATTCGAATTCAATTTTTACAGCTAATGAAGATAGATCTTTAAACTGAAGTGACAATGAAACTGCTGATCCTTCAATTAGGAAACAACTAAGATCATGGTCAAATTTTAAAAGTAGAGAAGATGCTAAAGCTGTCTCTGATAACAAAAGCTATCCTAAAACATGAAAAGAAATGCTTAAGTCTAAGAATGGACATGAGTGGAAATGTCCAACTGAAAATTAGTAGCAATCCTTAATAAAACAACAAAACTTGGGAATTAATAGATTTGTCCGAATTTAAAACACCAATAGTCTGTAAATGGGTATATAAAACTAAATCCGCACCAGATGGCAAGATTGACAAACTTAAAGCACGTTTAGTAGCGTTGGGATATTCTCCAGTATAGAGTATCGATTACAACAGTACATTTGATCTAGTTTTAAGGCAAAATTCTCTACGTTTATTATACCCTCCACCACCATAAGTGGTGAATGAGGTTATATATAAGTTTGTCATTCCGTGTGTAATACTGAGAAATATTCATCTGAGATCCAACGATTTAGCTATGTCCGTCTGTCTGTGTAAAACACTCTCACGTCTAAAAGCCACTACCAAAATCAATAGAGTTTAAAACCCCCATTTATAATTCTCCTAATCAGTTTGATATGGAAAATCAGAAAAATCGGTATAGTAGAAACAGAGTTATGGACCAAAATGTAAGACAACAATGTAAGCCATAAAAAAATTTATATTTTTAAAAAATTTTCTGACAATTTTTCAAAATATATTGCATATGAAATTTTGTACACCCTATTTTTATGATAAAAGAATTAACTGCGAGTAAAATAGTAAAATAGGTTCACGATTTCCCATAGCCCCTATACAAATATATTCCCGAAATATGGCTTAGTGATAAATAAATGCCTGTAAAATTGGAATATTAATAAAAAATTCGGGAAAATTAAGTGTCATGTAAAAAGAAATCGCAAAACGGAATTTTGTTTTCTTCGATCAACGTTTTACCATAGACCCCATATAAAGTCCACATCTAAAATTCACTTAAATACGTATAAATCTGTTACAAATATAGTTGCCAGGTTAAAATTTAACACAAATAACTCTTATGAATATATAAATTGTTGTACTACATTTTATGATATTTGGTCCATAATTGGTCATAGCTCCCATATGAGGACCTCATCCGAAAAAGTCATATATCTTAATATATATGTATATCTCATAAATATCGGTACCGACTCAAAACTTTTTAGATATCATTTAAATATACACGAAAATTTTGTGGAATAAAATTTTGTGAATTTCGGTCCACATTTGACCGTATCCCCCATATAAAGCCCTCTTCCGAAAATCGCTCCAATACTTATAAATCACTCATAAAAAATGGAACCAATCAAACTACTGGATTTTGAAAATATCGGTCCATATTTGAGTATATCCCCCAAATAAGGTCCACTTCCGAAATTTACTTTAATACTAATATGTATCTTAAATATACCGTTATTACGTTTAAATTCGACGTGAGATATGTATGAAAATAACTGTTCCAGAATTTAAGAAGTTCAGCCCATGACTTGTTATAGCTGCCATATAAGGACCATTTTCGAAAAAGAATTAATAACAATTGACAATTAATAAAATTTCAAAACATTTAAAATAGATTATGTTGGTCGTGTCTTTCAAACAATATATAAAATAAAATATATATAATAAAATTTGCACTAAAACTGAATAGAAAACACAGAATAAGATATTCTAGTCCTATAGCCAGTGTAGTATTTGTATTTCTTATTAAGTTTAGGTGAAGGGTATTTAAGATTCGGCACAGCCGAATATAGCACTCTAGCTTGTTTTGATTTCCATTTAACTCTTGTGTATCCAGATTTTATTATTTCGTTCAAGTGGTGAAGACCATTGCCGAAGACTGAATTACTGATATGTTGGATGAGATGCAGTGAAAAAATAGTGAATTTAGAAATTTATTGTGGCGTGTCATATATTTCAATGTAGCAATATTCATGGACGATATGACTCACCAAGAAGTGAGACGTTATAATACACCAAAATTTGTAACAAATTCTATGGGCATTATGGCAGGACACGTTATGATATGTCAATGACCCAAAGTGGCCTGTAGTCATAATTGTGCTCCCACCTGCGACGGACCGATTTTGTCCCTTCTTTTACTCTACATGTTTTTTTTTTTTTTTTAACACAAACTGCGTAGCTTTTTGACTTATCTGCAAAAAACACCCAGAGTCTTTGGCACTATTCGAATCCGCAACCTTCTGACTGATAGTCCGGCACACTATCGCCTAGTCTATCGGCGCACCCTAAAGTCTAAAGTCAAAATTTCATGATACGTCTATTGGAGATGCAGGATGTCTTTGAACCGTGTTACGTGATATTCCTCAGTAAGTCATCTCTATTTTTTAAGTAATGTATGATCTAAGTTGTTGGTACTTTTGGCTTTTAGGCATGAGTTAACTGCGGAGGAAAATACCTACATGAAAGGCGACGCAGGTATTCTATAGTAGGAAATTATATAGTCTCTACTGCTGCTATGGCTGAAAAAAATTGTAATGAATTCAAACTTCTATAAAATTTCTAACAAGCCCCTTTTCACAAATTAATACCAAAACAACAGTGTTCATCTCTCACACACTTAAATTTAAAAGGAACATATTAAACGATTTTTAATTTGAGCATTAAGACCTCCTGAGTTGTTTGTCATATTGCGTGGTGAACTGGATAACACCAGTTTATCTGTATTGTATTAGATGTACGAGTATGTTTATTTTTTCTCACATTTTTTGTTATAAAAATACGTAACGAATCTTTCGTTTTGGTATTGAATTCTTTGATTTCAAGGTTTGTTTTTTTTTTATGTTTAGAAAAACACCATAATATTGTTAATTCTTTTAAAAAATTATAGCTAACTTTGATACACATTTTCGAACTTCATATTTATTGTTTTGGCTAAAAATGTGTTTGAATTATGGCTTTCTTATATATTAATGAGAAACACCCTTAATGAGATTTTTTTTTTCATTTTTAAAGGGGAAATCTTTGATTATAAACACATTAATTAAGATTTAAAGGAATGCATTTCAAAACTGTATTATTTTTAAAAGAAATAAAATCAAAATTAGTTTAATATTAATGTATACTGCTTTCAAAAGTGAATATTTTGACTTAAAGATTATTCAATTATTATGGATACATAACGACTTTTTAGGACTGGTCAGAATCTCTACGGTTTCTTCCCAGTTTCAGACATATTAAGATTATCATTATTAGCAAGTCTACGTAGTTATTATATTTGTTTTCTTATGAAATAAACCCTTCCAGTCAGGGATGGCAAATAGCCTATTGGATAGGTTAGATGCAGAACTCGTTCGCTACAAAAATTAAAAAAATCGAGATAAACTTTGCTTGTGGCAGTCCTTTAGAAGCTTTAATATATATCTAGCAGTTAATAGCAAAAGTTGTTCGTTCTACTCATAAGTCATTTTGAAAACTCTCTCATTACATATTGCGTAGCAAAACTCGCTGCTTCAATGTTTCAACCATTCTAAATTGTCAAGATCTTAATTATTGAACTTTCCCTACTGGGTCGTTTGACAAAATAAATATTACAATTTACAGCAATTAATTAAATTCAATGAATGAACCACGTAGTGGACGGCCAAAAGCAGTAACAACAACAGAAATTGTAGCCAAAGTGCATGATATTGGTAATAAATTATCGACGAATAAAAGTGTGTGAAATAGCTAATACCAATGGCATCTCAACTGATCGAGTCCATTTAATTTTGCATGAAGAACTACAGACGATTCTGCAAGATGGGTGACTCATTTGTTAACAGTCGACCAAAACCGCATAAGAATTAAAATTTCTCCAGCTTGTTTGGGTCGTTTTAAGAATCGTTTCATAACTGTTGATGAAACATGGATCCTTCACTATACTCCAGAGACACAAGAACAAAAGAACAATCTATGCAATGGCCTGAAAATTGAGAAAGTGCCTCAAAGTAGGCAAAAACAATTCAATCGGCTGGTAAAAGTATTTTATTGATTGACTATCTGCAAAAGAGAAAAACAATAAATTCAAAGTACTGTTGCAACATTTTGCATCAATTAAATGTAAAAATTCGAGAAAAACGTCCTAGGTTACAACAAAAAAAAATAATTCTTCATCAAGACAACGCACCAGCACACTTTTGTTTGAAAAGTGGCTAAAATAAACGAATTAAAGTACCTTATTCTCCTCATTTAGCTCCCAGTGATATTTACCTGTTCCCCAATCTAAAAAAAAAAAATCCTAGCTAGCAAGCGTTTAACCTCAAATGAAAATGCAATTACAGTTGTAAACCACTATTTTGAAGGCCTTAAGGAAAACTGTTTTAATCAAAGTATAGAATTGCTAGATAAGCGTAGGACTAAGTGTATTGAAGTTTCAGGAGATTATATCGAAAAATAAAAATGTTTTTGCAAAACTAACTATTCTCTTTCTGTCCTAGGCTACGAAGTCTTAAAAAATCGTCATTCTCTAATGAAAATAGAGGTTTGATTTTGAAGGAAAAACACACAATATTTAAATTAATTGAATCGTTTTAAAAATCAAAGTAATATATGAATATACAAATAAGATAAAACAGACTTCCAAACGAATCAGAAGAGAAATTATCATACCGATATGTTTAGTGAAGCACTACAAAGAATCACAATCTCACTCCTGGTGATATTCGCAATGTAGACAAAACTGGTCTCTGTTGGAAACTGCTATCACAAAAAGCATTTATTTATGCTAAAATACTACTGCTCCAGAAAGAATGTTATAGAAGAATAGAGTAACAATTTTAATGTGCGATAATGCATCTGACACAAAGAAAATTAAACCACTTCTACTTGGAAAGGCAAAGAAACAAAGCCCGTTTCATAATAAAACATTTAAAATAAGTTATAGGACTTTTTTAATTATTTAAGCTTGAGGTCTTTATATTAATAAAATATTATATTTATTATTTTCGATATTTCGCTAACCTTTGGTTAGCATCGTCAGGAAATTAATTAACAAATTTTATTAAAAATAACAAAAAAAAAAAAAAAAATAAAATAAGTTTAATTAGAAATGTATTTATTTATAAGTATGTAAGATATATAGGTATTATTACTAGGTTAACAAATTTTTTAACAAATAGTTTTTTGAATTTAATTTATTACAAAAAAGAAAAATATTTTTTCATAAATTTGTTATCGTTTTTTGTTATTTTTAATAAAATTTGTTAATTAATTTCCTGACGATGCTAACCAAAGGTTAGCGAAATATCGAAAATAATAAATATAATATTTTATTAATATAAAGACCTCAAGCTTAAATAATTAAAAAAGTCATTATAAAAATAAAGGTCAAATAAGAATAAAATAACATAAATTATAGGACTTAAATCACTTTCAGTGAAGACTTTATGATTTATGATATGCCTTCTAATATCACACCGTTTAAAACATATTAAAAAAATAAGTCTCGATATAACGAATTTTAGATTTAACGAATGGACTTGACAATATATTTCGGAATTTGCCTGAATTTTTTTAAAAGGATACAGTCTCTTATTAATAAAGTATTGGTGTATTTGCGAAAAGATTTTAAGCTTTCGTTTTTGGATTCAGCCTGAAAATAATTAAATGTGAAATATAATTTCAGTGGCTTACTTTGTTTGATAATTCAATCTAAAAATTCTTGCCATAACAATCTTTTAAAAGCATATTTAAAGATCATAGGTATAAAATCATCTCTTACACAAATGGTAATTTAAATGATATATACATATATATCTACAGTGGGAAGCAAAACTGTCCGAATGTTTTTCATTAAGGAAGTTGCTTTTGAATGCGCTCATGCGACCAAAGGAGTCGAAAATGTTAAAAAAAAGTACAATTGTACCATGTTTGCCAATTGCTGCTTTGATTAGTTAAAATCAATAGAATAAAATAACTCAATTTTCACTAATCACTGTACTTTATTCTAAAGAAATGGTCCGAATGGTAAGACTCCAGTAAACTATGGCCACTAAGAGGCAGTAAGCATTTTATCTCTTTACAATTATGCCAAGCTTATGTGCATATGTATGTATATCAAACGCCTGGGCAACATCTACAAAAATAGCCAAAAAATACGAGTATGTTTTATGTTCTTTTCTCTTCAGTTAAACGCTTAACTATCGAGTTATCCATGGTGTTCACGAAACCTATTATCATTAAATTTTCCTTTGAAATATGTTCTCAATTTAATTCCTTTAAAATTAAACATAATTTTCTGTAACATTTTTAACAAACCACACACATACAGCTTGCAAAAATCACAAACGTACTTATGTGACATGTAAAACAGCTAAAATTTCTCCTCAACTAAACAACCGCTAAAATAAGAGGTCAATTTTAAAGTTCAGCACACACTTTTAAAAGGTAAAATACTCAACCACAATAACAGTAGAAGAGCAAACAGCAAAAACTAGTCAGTCACAAGTTACTTTTGACTAGTCCTTTGCCAACACAACAAACACAAAATACATACGTACAAAATTTTACGTCGTTTTTGTCAATAGAAATTTTTAATATGATGCTTAGGCTCCATCCATTGTATTCGTATTGTTAAGGCAAGTACCCCTTCTTTTGTAGAAATTTGAATCACACACACTACATTGTCATGCCACATACATACAGTTTTAGCATTTTACGAAAAGTCCTGTATTCGAGCACAGTATACATTAGAGTGCTTCAAGATTGTATGGACGAAAAATAATTTCCAGCTACTGGCCGTTCCTATCCCTAGAATTGTTCTATGGATTGTAAAAATACGTTCTGAAATATATTAGATTGACAGGATAATGTTAACTGGCGTCGCCTCGGCTCTGAAGTTAGGAGGTATTGTATTTGCAAGGGGAAAATATGAATTTTTTTCAGTTTTTGCAAATATTTTGCCATTAAAAATTTATTATTGAATTTTAATATAAAACATTCGAAATGTGTACGAGGGTTCTTATCAAATATAAAAGATAAAAATCGGTTAAAAAATTTTAAAGTTATTAAGTATTCCCCAGGCCATTAATGCCCTTCAAGCCACTTCAATAAGAAATGTAAAAAAAAAATTTAAAAATTTAGAGAGGCATTCGAATAAAATCATGTTTTCACTTTAAATGTACATATTCGTATTTACTTGTGTATGAGTTTTTATCTTCGTTAATCGCCGTTTAAAAACTCCATTTTCAATTTTATAAAAATTTTGTTAAAGAAAATTTAGAGTTTTTAGAACATCCCTATGGGATTTATTAAGGATATATGAGGAAACAAAAATATAAAAAAAATTATATCAATACTGCTATAGTTTTTCTGTACACGCAATTTTAATTTGGCGAATTTCGGGAAAAAACTATTTTCTTGCCATATTTTCGTGACTAGGTTTAATTTCTTTAGTGTTATGAATTTAAATAAAACTCATCCAGAATATTATAGTCCAGATACTTCTAAATACTTTCCGATGGTTGTACTCAAAACGGATAACATTTACCTTTAAGTCATGAAAGTCAAAGGTAAAATATTTGAGATTTGGGATTTCGAATGGAAAGTGAGAAATATTATAAATTCTTGAGTCGACTTTTATAAAACTTAAGTAAAATATAAGGTCCAAAATGTACAATAATAACGCAAAAATCTAAATTAACCCTTAACCAATTTTTGCCTGAATTAATTTTTTTTCTTATATTTAACATAATTTAATTAAAAAAAAAAATAAAAAGGGTGATTTTAAATAAAACACTGAACATTGCAATTCCAAGTTCTTCCAATATTGGAACACCGCTAAAAATGGGTTAAACGCACCTGGGAGCAAAATTATCCCAAAATTCACAATATTTTTCATAATTTTTAAAGTTTGAAAATATTTTGACCCAAAAGTTAATTTAGATTTTTGCGCTGTTATTGAGAATTTTGGGCCTTAAGATATATTTTCTTCAAGTCTTGACTCAACATTTTTAACATTTCGCTATATTTTCATTAGAAATATAGCAAAATTTGACCTATGACCTTCACGATTTAACGTTGTTGTGTTTTTTGAGTAAAAATTTCGAAGGTTAGTTAGGAGTATCTGGATTATATTATTATGGATAAGTTTTATTTAAAATTCATAACACTAAAGAAATTAAGCTTAATCGCCAAAATATGGCAAAAGAATTAGTTTTTTATCTGAAAACCGCCAAATTAAAATCAAGGGTACAGAAAAACTATGGGAGGAATTGACATCACTTTTAACAGTTTTAAAAATTCTAAATTTTCTTTAAGATTAGTTTACATTAAAATGCAAAAACGTTAACGCTATCCCATAATCCTAATATATTTAAGAACGTGCTTCTATAATCCATTGACCATTTCTAGAGGTGGGGCCGGTCGGTGTTCGCAATTTTATTTTTTTGGAGCACTCTACTGTACATACACATGCAACTGTTTGTCTGCTTATGTATGGGCAAAGTTTAAATGTATGAGTGAGTTCTTTTGTGTTGAGGTTTGTTAATACTATTTATTTGTATAGTCACGTTAGAGTACGTTGACTTTTTAGCCACATTTAATAATAAAGGCTGCATAAAACGCGAAATATCAACAAAATTACAAGCTTTATGAATGGAAAATATAAAACTGTATTTAATAACATCAGCAACAAAACCAAATGTAATATAAAAAGCTATAGAATAAAGAATAATATTTATACTTTCATTACGTGCCTACAAAAACGAGCCTATTGTATTTGAGTGGTAGGGGCAATATAAGGCGCGCAGAAAGTAACGTTTTAAACTTTTTTAATGATCATTCTATTTACTAGTAATGCTCTTCTTATATAGATTAAAGGATATACATATATCAAAAGAAAACAAATTTAAACGGCTTCCAAGTCTCAAAATATCTTCCAAACTCAGAATATTCTAAATTAGGATAGAAAGTTGCGCAGTATCGTTAATACAATGGGACCAATGATATGGACCTAAGTGGGCCGTTTTACATGGCCGCCTGCTAACCTATCGTTAATACTTAGTTGGTTCTTCATCTTTGCTTTTACCAAAACCATAATGTTACATTTTGAAGATGAAATTTCTCAAAAACATTAACGCCGAAGCAGAATGATGACAATTTACTAGATATTAGTATTATATGTGAAGAAAAAGTCTTGAAATTCTTAAAATCAGGTAACTATTTTGTAGCAGCTAAAGTTACATGATCTTGACAAAAAATCAGCCTCTGAAACAGCACATTTTAGCTTTAGAAACTTTACAATCGCTTCTTAAAATATCACACAAAACCCAAATTGTGGAATTTGGGAATTTGTCAATTCTATGGCCGACTTACATTAACTAGTTACTTGTCCGACGCAGATAAATTACGACAATAACGACATTTCACTAATAGACTGACAAGTAATTAATTAATTCCAGCGATATGGAATTTCTCACTAGAACCAGGAAATCAACAGGAAATGAAATAATATATAATTTCAAGTTTTTTTAATTACTAAGTTTTGGCCTTAGAAGACAGAAATTATTGTCAGACCTTCAGATCGTTTTCGGAGATAAGAGAAAATATGTTGACCAGCACCTAGGTTAGATAAGGTTAGGTTACGTTAAGTTATGTTAGGTCATCAGGCAGCCGTAATTTGTACAGCTCACTTAGGTCCATTCGGTGGTCCTTTTGTGTTACCTGAAAAGAAATGAGATAGAAAAAGGGGATAGATATTGTTAGAGACAGATAGTAAGTAGATATGGACAGGGGTCTGGAAAGTTTAGGAGAAAAGATGGAGTAAATACTCCAGCACATACAAATCTTTAATCGTTCTCAACCGAACAATATATCTATTTGGATGA
Source organism: Bellardia pandia (assembly GCA_916048285.2). NCBI lineage: Eukaryota > Metazoa > Arthropoda > Insecta > Diptera > Calliphoridae > Bellardia > Bellardia pandia. Next base: position 89,371,036 of record OU696531.1, on the reverse strand, counting down.
CGTACCAAAATAAATCCAACATGTTTGGCATTAAAAACTGTACATAATGATCTTCAGCAAGATACTCCACTCAATATTGAGCTTAATGAGAAGATATTCCCCAAAATGTGGCCGTTTGTTTTATATCCATCTTGCAATGGAGGTTTAAAATTAACGTAACTCGAATTGAAATGTCGTACCAAATGACATGCAGCCAAAATGTGGCCATGTGTTTAATATCCATCCAGCTTGTAGATTACCGACTGCACAAACGACTCGGTTTTTAATAAAGTATAACTGGTAAGTTATTGTCAACTTTCAGATCTTCTCCGAAAATACGAGACATTAGGTTGTTTAGCATATACACATCTAAAATCGTTTTCAGACGAAAAATACTCGCATAGGGATGAGGTATTAAAAGAAATCCAACATGTTTGTCGTTAGAAACTGTACATAATGATCTAGTCAATGTTGGCCTGAATGTGGCCATGTGGTACCAAAAGAAATGTAACATGATTGGCTTCAGAAACTGAAATGAAGAGTGATGATCTATTCAATATTGAGCTGGATGAGAGGAAAGTATCTAAAATGTGGAAGATTTAAAATCTATCCAGCTTGCAGATTCGAGTCTAACTTAAAAAAAGTTAAACCTGCATAGAGGAAATACTCGTATATGTAATTGGAACTCAGGATTATCGTTGATATTTATTGAACCCAAAAATGTACAGATAATTTAAATAAAAGAAACCTTTTAACTTTCTATTTGCTGAAATACACATACATACGTGTGTTTAATTACACTGTGCTAGTTGAAAAATGTGACAAACGGGGCACCTGGCGGGTTAACCTAATTCGGGTACGCTGAATCCAGTGGTGCTAACCGTTTTTTTAGGTTAGCTCGTTTTTTCGAAATATACCGTTATTTCGAAAATGGAGGAGGTTGCACAACATATCGAGCCATAACCGCCGAAAAAATGTATCCCACAAACTCAAAATTTTACAGGGGAAGGTTTTTTTTAAATAAAATCAGTTTGAATAAAGCCATTATTTTAAAATTTATAATGTAAATATTGTTTTGTGTAATACATTTAATTTTAATAATTTTAAATGATGTTGAACTATCGATTTCGATAAAAAACAAAAATCGATTACGGTGTGGGATACATTATTTTGGCGGTTATGGCTCGATATATTCGCGTAACTCAAAAACGGTTTAGTTTATTGAATAAACTAAAAAAACCGAAATTCCGCAATGAAATGTTCTTTAAGTAAAGTTAAACTTTTTTCCAATATGCGCAGTCGTTGTAGAAACATAATTTTTTTTACCAAAAAAAATGGTTTTTTTTTTAGCAAAATTTCAAAATTTTTTGTTTTTTAAAACGGCATAAAAAATTGGAAAACGCAGCTGTGCTTCTATTTTTTTCTGCAGGTATAGCAAACGAAGTTCCAAACAAAACAAGACATAAATAATTAAAATCTGTCTACAACTTTTGATTTTATTCACAAAAGATGAAATATATAATAACCAGACGAAACTTCAAAAATTAAAACATTTATTTTTGTTGTTAATTAAAGTTTAAGTTTTTATTTACAAATTTATTCTTCTTCCTCCTGCAGATTCCAACAAATATCCCGTAATAGCGAATCAAGTTGTTTGCCACTATACCAGTGTTCGAGTCTGGCTGTTACTTGGTGAAATCTCATCAGCCGAGTCTGATGATTGTTCATTAAATTTTTCTGCATGACAATGCAAAAAATATTTTTTCAATGACATTTTGACGTTTAAGTTTTTAAATGCGGTTAGCATATCTCCAATTAAAATTCGCCAACTTTCAGACCGATGATTTCCTAATACATTTTCTATTACTGATTTCACAGAATTCCAGCCCAATATCATTCAATGCAAGTTCAAATTGATGGTCCTTCATTAGACGACGAATGTCCGGTCCATTAAGAATTCCTGCAAAATAAAAACATTATGATATGAAATATAAATCTAATTTAATAAAGTAGCTAGTGTTCATACCTTCTTTTACTTTCATGCCGCTTAATCGTGGAAAAATTCGGCGCAATTCGGTAAAAGCAATTCCATCTGGTTTCAATGCTTTTATAAAAATTTTTACAATACCCAGTTTGATGTGGAGCAAAATCTTTTCCATATGACATTCAAGGGGTTGAGGAACTCTTATTTATACTGTAATTTTTTTTATCAAAGTACCTGTCAAGACCTTCATGAACATAATTTGTAAAAAAAACCAAAGCCGGGACGATTTCTGTTTCTACCTGTCCCAGGTATACCAGGTAAAAGCACACTTCAAACCTACTTTATTTTTTTATGAATACGGCAGTTAGATTATAAGTAGATTTCAGAATGTGAATAAAGAAAATTTGTATTTGATTTATTTTTACTACTATCACTTATCCACGAAAGATTTAAGTCTCTTCTATTCTCTATATAGAACAACTCTCACATTTGTTCTACACCACCCTGACAAATATTCCTGTTACTTGACGAAATCCAGTTTATATATTTTTTGGATCATTTGACTCTCATGTGCTCTTTGGTATTACTATCGTGAGGCGAGTTGTCACTTTAGTGTCTCTAAGTAATCTAGAGTGTAATTACATTAAACTTTTTTCTGCTGCAATTTATAAAAGAATTATTTTACCTGACAGAAATAATGTATTGGAGAATCATTTGTTACTAAGCGCCAGAATTTAATGTCAGGGATTGTTACTTTAACATTCTTTAGAATAGGATTGGAAACAAACAACTTTGTACCAACATCTGAGCTCAAGTTTCTGTTCCTTACAAGCCCTAATTAGTATTATCACTTATTATCAAAATTTGTTTTAGATATTTTAGAGCTGTTATCAAGATTTTAGGTTCGATTAGAACAAATATATACTCGTATATAGCTTTTGTAAATATGATTATATAAAGTAATTTTAGCATTAACAGTTTTGTGCAACTACTCTTTAAGGATATCTTAAAATTGGCATTTTTGGGCATGCCTGGAAATTTTCTGAGTTTGATATTGAAGTTTATAAGTCAAAAAAGAGAGATGTAACTTTAAATAATAACTTAACAATTCCTGAAAAAATCAAATTTTTGAAAAATTTCTCATTTTAGCTCATTTTTAGCTTATCTGTATACGCTAGATTATGTTAAAGAATTATTATTAGATTCATAACGTAATAAAGCCAGATGATAGAAATTAGTCCCAATTTGGAGCGAAATACTTAAAGTGGAATGATTGACTTTATATTTTCAAAAGTCCTTAGGATTCAGGAATATCATTGTAGATATGCAGCTTCATCATAGAGGGCTATGATCGAGCTGCATATCAATAATGCTCTTAAATATTTACTATTAGATTCATATACTTAAGGTACGGTCACACTTGGCAAATATTTGCCGAAAAAGACGTAACCACTAAATAAAATATATTTGAACTAGTTTATTTATTAAAAAAAACTTCGTTTGTTTATTTGATGCTGTTTGATCTTGCAAAACTCTTGTAAGAGTAAACAAGGTCAAAAAAATTATTGCTAAAACAAATGGTTACGCTTTTTTGAGTAAATATTTCCCAAATGTGACCATACCTTTGCTCTCGTAATTAAGCCAAATGTCATAAATCAGTCCCAAATTGAAGAGAAAGCTTTAGGCTTGAATGATCGCCTTTATAAAGGGTAACTTTTTAGTTACTTTCTTTTTGACACGACTGTTCTTGCAGCTCGTAAAATATGTTTCTGTTAAATGTCCACTTAATTTATAATTTAACCATGAATCGACTTAAAAACGAACAATACTTGGTCAGTTAAAAAAGTGCATTTTGCACTTTTTTATCGGTAAATTTTGTTCAGCGAAGAAGTTCTTTTCTGGTTGAATGGACGTAAACAAGCAAAATTGTCGTACTTGGTGTGCAGAGCAGCTCCTGCATTGCAAGAACTGAAAATCCTTCATATTTTCAAACAGCTTTTAGACTTTATAACTTCTTCGAAAGATAAATAAGCATAGAAGCAAAAAACTTAAATACGCTAATTTTTTTAAATATTTTAACATTATTTCTTGCATTACGTATTGAAGTGGTTGAGGTAAAACTAACGATCTTTAAAGTCTGTAATACCTCAACACTTTTTTGGTTTTTTATATCATGTTATAAGGATAATTTAGCCGATATTATTTAAGCAAATGTTCTTTAAAATCTAAACAAACGTTGTATGACTATTTTTAAAAGTCCACGAACCATGAGTTATGCCAATTCCAAACAGTAAGTATTTCAACAGTAAAAAGAACATTTCAAAGATAAGTGGTGGCTTTTAACTAAAATTGTTTTACAACCAAGTTTGGTTTACTTATTGTAATATAAATATAACAATCTTTCTCAAATACTTCCTTAATTGGCCCCTTAACCACCTCTTAAGTTTGTACATTTCCGTTCCATATACATAGTACATTTTCTTAACAAAACGTATTTCATTAGTATTTTTTGAAATAATAATAAAAATTCTAACACACAGGCAGCCAGCCAGGCAAGCATTCACGCAAGTGAGCGATTTCAAACAAAACAAAGAAGGGCAACAAAACATTTATTTATTTAAAAAAAAAATAACTTAAACGAATGAAAAAATTTAGAGTTAACAAACCAAACCAAATAAAATTGAAAAAAATTAGAACCAGCCAACCTAACAAACCAAAGCAAATATCATCATAATACACATTCATTTAACCACTCTATACATTTACATACACAGTCCTTATAAAACCTCAACTGCCATTACTATGATAAAGATGATGATCATTATTATCATCATCATCATCATCGCAATCGTCATCACTACTAACATCTAAAACTCAACGTTCTTTGATGGCTTTGCTTGGTTACAATAATGAGTAAAAAAGCTTCTCATATTGACACTCTTCAGCAAAACATGAGTGCACTTTTGTTAAGACCATTCCCACCAAGCAGCCAGCCATTCATACCATTTCAGCCATCCATACATTCATTCATTCATTCATTCATGTTCACACACAATAATGAAATAATAAAAAGTATGAAAAACAGTGATGAAAGGCTGATGATAATAATAAAAGTGATGATGAAGTTAATGATAATGATGCTAGTGTCATAATGTATAGAGTGTTGGTAACCTTTGTTGTAAGGTTTGCTTATAACTATTTCAAATAGATTCTCACTTGACGCTTCTTTCTCCGTATTCACTGCCACTATTACTATTTGCAACCTTCTGCTTTAGCAAATAAAACAGCCGAACAACGAATATACCCAGCTTCTGGCATTGAACTTTGCATAACTACCTTTACCATCATCATCATCATCATCATTGTCCTCACCAACACTAACAACTTCGTCGTCATTGCCATCATCAACATTATGATTTTTGAGGAAAGCATCGTTTCGTTTCAGTATTAAATTCCATAGAAGGAAAATTTATATTTTCCATTTTTGCATAGACTTTACACAGTCGTCTTCTCATTTGGGATTCAAACAAAACATTGACTGCGACAACAACAGTTAAAATCCCTGGCAATTCATTGCTTCAGGGTCTTTTTATAAATGTTTATGGGTTTTGTTTTTATTATTTCTTTTTTCAAATACCCTACTGTAGTTTAGCAATTATGACTGCATCCTTTTTGGTATAAATTTAAAAGCGTTATTTAAAGTGTTGCCTCTATATTGTAATCGACTGCTAATAAAGCTTATATTTCCTCTTTTCACATTTTACAAGTCAACAAATAAATAAAAATATTTGCACTTCGCAGATTTTGTTGGGAAAACAGATTGAAACAAATTAAAAGTTTTTGTGTTAACTATTAGAATTGCTTGCAAGTCTTTGCATAGCTGGGATTCATGTTTTATGCGAGATTCAACTATGAAAGGATACGTTCGCAAAGCATAGTTCCACATGTGACTCTCCATAGAGATCACGAACCGCAATTTCTTGATGAATCAGCTGGTTGGTTATTGTTGCAATAAAATCAATATTCGATTCTTATTGGAAATAGTATAACATTAGGACTTTTAAGCAGTGTTGCCAGAAGCTGGAATAATTAAGTTTAATGGGCTTTAAAAAAAGTCAGTAAAAATTTAATCTCCTAAAAAAAGACTATAAAAAGCCAACACAATTAATTCGAATTTTCTGATTTTCGCATTAAAAGTTTTAAAATCAAAAAGTACTACAAGTATAAAACATATAACAGTTTTGCAAGATCAAACAGCATCAAATAAAATAAATCAAATATTTTTTCTGTCTTGTCCTAAAAAGACATATTCAAATAAATTTTATTTAGTGGTTAACTCTTTTTTGGCAAACATTTGCCAAGTGTGACTGTACACTTAGTAATGTATGTACATTTAATTATTTTTTAGTTTTTCAAACATCTTTAATTATAAAACAAGTAAGAAAGTATAGTCGGTCAAGCACGACCATATAACACTCTACACCCAGTATATGTATAAAACAGTTTTTCAGAAATGTGCGCTATATGGGATATATGACCTATTATGGACTGATCATCCAAAAATTTAGTGTCATGATTTCTGTGAATATAAATATTGTGTATGTTAACCTTTATCTCGATGTAAATACTTTTAAAAGATTTATGAAGGTTAAAGTTGATTACGGAGAGCGATTAAGTTTCGATTAATTATGGACCGACCATTATAAAATTAGGTGTAATCATTTCTGTATATATCAAACTTATTTGTGTTGAATTTTATTTAGATACCAACATTTTTAATAAATTTATGGTCGTTAAAGTGATGATGGGCCTTATATGGGAGCTACGACTAATTCTGGACCGATCACAATAAAATTATACCGTATTGTTTGTATGCATATAAGATATATTTGTTAAATATTATTTGGATACCAACATTTTTGAGAGAGTTATGCTCTTTAAAGTGATTTTCGGAAGTGGGCCTTATATGGGAGTTACGACTAATTATGGACCATCTTTGGGACGACAAAATATCACTTACCAAATTTTGTCGAAATATCTTCAAAATTGCGACCTGTACTCTGCGCACAAGCTTTACATGGACAGCCAGACGGACGGGCATCGTTAAATCGATTAAGAAAGTGATTCTGAGTCGAGCGATATTCTTTAAGGTCGGTGTTGGGCCAATATTTCTGGCCGTGGTGGTGTAGGTTATAATAAGTATAATGATTTTTTCATCCCCCAGAATAATTGGAACTATGATTTGTATAAATATCAGGAGTGTCTAGGAACTTTATAAAATTATAAAGAAATTTCAAAATCGTGCCAATTTGCTGCAATTTTGCTAAAAGAACATCGATTATTTAATAACATATTTATAGTACTAAATAACCTCCATAAATAGTGATATAAATTGGACTTTCCAAATGTCAAATATTGTTTTTTTGGGTCATATAACTTTATCTCCCGACCCGAGATTACTCGGCCAAGGGCTGTCAATTCTGTAACCACTGCTGTTACAACAACAACATTTTGTACGTGTTGTTGGTGTGTTATTGTAATAAATAACTTTAAGAATTTCTGTTTGACATCAAAAGTTTTGAAGTCAAAACGATGATGAATAAAAATATTTTTGATATATTTTCACGACTCGTCACCATTGCTCGATCGTTCGTCTTATACCTTTTCAAACGAAATCAAACTTGTACGAATTCTCAAACTTTCCAATCGTTTCCTAAAAATACTTACAAATAAAATATGTAAGTAGCTTCATTTCTATTCGCCTTCAATCCAATATTATCCTGATTTCCTTCTTATTTTACATATGTTTTTTGTACACTGGATAAACATTTATATTTGAGTCTTGTTTTCAATTTTTATATACACCAAAATTTTTTCTTTTCGTTCACTATAAATTGCGTTTTCTTTCTTTTAACTGCTCACTAACTGAATGTCAGGCAGGCAGTCTGACTAGCTGGCTGACTGCTTGCCTATTTGCCTTGCCTTGGCTTTCCAGGCTTTTCTTGTCCTTTATAATTTTTTTTTTTCTCGTTTGTATGTTTCTGCTTTTTTCCATTCACACATATTGTGCGAAATTGTTTACAAAACTCATAAAAAATCATGCAATCAAAAGGATGAATATGAAACTTCACTTATTTCCTCTGTGTGGTTTTTTTATTTCCCATATTTTTTGCATACTTTTTTATTATTTTCATTTTGTTTTTTGTTTTTTAATAAATACTTTACATTCACAAACAAAAAGAAGGTTTAATTAAATTTTGAGCCTGGCTCTCTTAAAACATTAAATTTGCTGTTTCGTTTGAAATTGAAATTCGAAAAAGCTTTTAGCAATTGAAAGTTGAGTGTGGATCCATTGAAAGGAAAAGATAATATTTTCGAAAAATATTTCGAATACTAAGTATTTGGAGAAGAACATGAAAAAACCATTATGAAAGTTTATTGAAAGTGGCAAGAGTGTGAGAGTGTGTGCACAAGGACTTTCAATAGTATCAATTAAATCAGGACATTTGAAGAGTGTGTGTGTGTTTTATATGAGCGGGCTGGAGCAGCATAATATACTATCGATTTAATATATTTATAGATTCAATTATTAGCAATATTTTGCATTTTCAAACATCTTGTTAAAAAAAACTCACTTAAGAGCTTAAAACCAACTAAAGTTTTTATACACTCAAAATAAGAAAAAAGTTTATCTACCTTGTCCAACTAATTAATACAGGTGTAGGATAATTTCGAAATGCGTAGTAGAGACATGGTTTATGCGTAAACATTCCGAGACCAAAGATCGAAAATAGCCAATTTCTGGGCAATGGCACAGAAGGTGTTTTATTGTCTCCTCATTTTCATTCATACGGCTAATTTTCATTTACGTACGTAAGTTGCAGCGTTCGCGCGTGACAGTTAATACCGCAATTAAGGCGGTATTGTATAAAACGCAACGCCACAATTTTCTAAACGTTGAGTTAAATCACATTTTGCAAATCATGGCGTTCAAGCAAGTGATTGTTTGCGTTGTAACAGCTGATTCTTACGTTGTTGTTAATACAACATATTCATTTACTATAAAATACTATTAAAATTAAAAAAAAACCTTATTATTGTTGCAAGTTTCTTTCCTTATAATATGCCTGCAGACCATCAGTGGCTTCTGCAAAATCATCTACTAGGATATTGACCATATGATACAAAATAGATATATTGTCAATAGAGTTTGGATAATAAGGTTAAAGATCAAATATCACATCTAACCCAATATATATTTGATCAGAACAGAAACTGTCAATCGATCTATTCTAATTCATTAATAAATTCTAATATTTCTGTCATGATAGCAACAATTATGATTAATAAAATCTACTAACTATGGTTGTTTCTGTGACAATTCGATCTTCGCTGCGAGTCCTACTTGGACAAACGACAACTATTCAACCGAAGTTTTTTCTCACAGAAAATATGTCTCTTTCATGGGCTGAAGGCATTACTTTCCTAGTGGTGGAGTTGGATATCATTTCATAGCAGCTCATGAGCCAGATTGTTTGCTTTTTATTTTCTGTGTTGATCCCCAAATTTATTATTTTATACGAGTAAGTATGGTTCTTAGATGCAAATTAGCTGCTAAGTTTATGAAATTAAGCGGACTTTGAGTGATGAAGGTTGATTTGTGTATCCTTCACTAAGTTGTTCGATGTGATTGAATATCCTCAGTAGTCGCCTATTTGACCACGGATCAATTGGTGCCTGCTGTCTTGTTGTCACATCTTATGTGGTCAGCTGTGTCCGGAGCTTATGCATTGGGTCTTCTAAAGTAGCCTTTTGAACTTCCTAAAGCCTTTTACAGCTTCATTCTTCTTTTTTAATTAATCATCGATTTGTTGGAAATCAGAATCAAGAGAAAATCAGGTCGTTCCAGAGCATAGATCCAATTTTCGTGAGAAGTTGTTAGATAATTATTATCGCTTTAAGTACTGCATTCGACCAAACATCTCTGAGCGACAAAACAAAGGTCTTGTATGGCCTTGCTAACAGTCAAAAACTTCGCACTGATATAATCGTGCAGGCTTATTGCTGACGAATTTTAAGATCTTTCATTACTCTTTATCAAATTTCCTTCTCAGACGCCAGACGTTTAGCTGATAGGAATGATGCTATTTAATCATTCAAAATATTTAATTATCGCCCAAATGAGATGATCCTTCACCATCTCTTTGTACAATCTCGCCTTGGCAGAGTATGTTTTTTTATGGCAATAGGTTTTTGATAGTCTGTCCAGTTTTGTTACTTGTAGTAGTGACTTTATTTAATTCTTCAAATCCTATCTTAATCCTCCTAGCATACTGCAGAGTTCTACCCTTAGTCCGTGAGCTCATTGATTGATTAACCTAAAAGTTAAATAAATAACAATTGCAGGAACTGGTTTAACATTGGTGGGCTACTCTTGTACGAGTATGTATTCCTGGACTTTAAAGAAAAATGTAGAGCTGTTGTACTGCAATTGCTGGCATCTTAAATTAAAAATGATTGTGATGAACTTAAAAGTCTAAAGAAATCATGGTCTTTGTAATTCATTCTAGCTTTCACATCGGTCTTTATTGGATCCAGAAACACCAGTTTTCAATTTTACCCCACCTCCTGCTAGTTATATAAGTTATTTTTGTATATGTTTGAATGATGATGTGTAGTAGTGTAGTAGGTGCATGAAATATGTTCGCATGATAAATCGCTTAAATAAACCGCTTATTTATGCAAATTAACATGAGCGAACAAAATAAGTTTACAAAAAAATCGCGTACTATTGTTAATTTTTCTCTTGGCATATTTACTTGAGCAAAAACACACACAGACATTAAAACACGTATATAATGTGCTTTTTCTTAAAATATAACTTCACTAACGAGGGCCAACTGAAAAGTATCCAGCATGTTTAAAGCAAACTTAAGTTCACATATCTGCAATGCAAATTTTTTATTAAAATCCAACACAAATGCCTTTCCCTTAGGTCCCGATTACTCCGATTACAACACTAAGTATTCTGATGTTGTATATTCTAAAATGCGATTACGATTCATAACACTTGTCGGCTTAATCATACATATGAAAAATGCATGTTGTGTTGTAGACGAGACAACATAATATTTTAGTGTTGTGAACAATAGACGGGTCCTTAATCCAGTCTATCGGAACAATAACTTTACAAACCGCCTTCTTATTTTAGAATTGTTGTTAATGCAAAGAGCTATGAGAAATATTTCCTTACATCCATATAAAGAATGTGTATGTTTTTAGTTTGTTTCTGCAAAGTTTTTCTCTAAATAATGTTTTGTTTTGTGTATTTTTTTCTTTTTGGTCTTTTTGGTACGTGCTAAAAAATTTCATGGTCTGGCAACTTAATTCATTTTGAGTTATTTTATCATTTTTATTTACATTTAGAAATAAATCCAGCACAATCAAAATAAACACACTACCATATACATATGTGCATATGTATGTTTATTGTATACGCCATTCATCTTGTGCCTCCACTCCAGCTCTTTTGCAACACTTCCTTTTTCTTTTGCATAAATTGAGCTGCTTGGTTTTATATTTTCTTCCGTTTTCTTTGTGTTTTAAATCTAAAATGAACTTTTTTTTTCATACTTTACTCACTGCTTTTTGCCACAACTTCTTTCATTTAACATGTCGTCATTTTTCACGTGTAAATTGGAGTAGAGCATACATTAATTTTATCTTGTGTTTAGATTTCCACAAATAAATCATACAGTCGTAGAATGTTGGTTAAAATTTTTAGAGGAGAGTTAACGCCATTCACACGTTCCTACCCATATGTTTCTTTTTATTTTATTCTTTTTTGTTTTAGGTGATTACAAGTGTAATGTGAGATTTCGTGTGACATGTTTGTTATATTGTTTTTGTTTTTTGCAGCTTTTATTTTATTCACTGGCAAAAAAAAAAAGAAATATATTAAAACTAAACTAAACTTAACATGGAATGTGCTGTTTCCGTTTCAAAAATAGGCGTTACCTCTAAATGAGGTAGATAAACACAGGCAACATTAAATTTATGGTAGACAGTTTCTTATTTAAGGGAATGATTGATGTGGGGAAAACCAAAATGTTTATATTAACAAGAATCCTGATAAAATAAACATTTTCTAAAATAAAATTGTCTAATAAGTTGTTTTTTAACTGCACATAAACACTTCTAAATAAAGAAACTAATTCAAAAACTGTGTAAACTTTTAAAAACAAGACATAATTACCTATCCAGTGATATATAATACTCATGCATGCAGCTTTGCTTTAATTTCAAATAATCACTGTTATCACATATTAAAAAGTTATATTTCTTGCATGTTGACAATGCTTACTATGCACTTCTCATCTTTTCATAGGATGTAAATAAATTTTAAGCTTTGTACAGATGATTGTTAGATCTTACAACGTTGTCCGAAAAATGTCTAACAACCGTGTGAACTTAAAATTTTTGTCTTCCAACGTTGTAAGAAAAAGCATTGCAAATTCACCTTTTGCTAACAATTTTTCAATTTCAGTACATTGCTAGCACATTGCTAGATCTGAAAACATTGTATGATCTGACAACCGTCTATACATAGCTTTAGACAGTTGCTTTGTTGTCGTTGCTAGCAATGCTTCGTGCTCAATCGACTTAAAATTTCATAAGGATCAAGAATATATATACTTTGTTGGGTCTGAGATGAAAATTAACCAAGTTTCACACGGAACAACAAACGTAATATACCCTCATTCACCACTCTTGGCGGTGGAGGGTATAATAAATGGGCAAAATTTCAGTTTATGGGGGACACCCCTGGGGAAAAAAAAAATGCCACGCCCCCTTAAATGACCCCAGGAGTACGAAAATCATAATGAAAAAGGGGGCTCACGCCCCCTATGGGCGTGGCAGTCGAAAAACGACCCGGCGCACCTACGTAGACAATATGGGTATCAAATGAAAGCTAATGTCTTCACGATTCCAAAAATAGCCGTAGTTGCCAGATCGGGCGATTTTTGTAGCCGATATGGCCATTTTAGCAAAATTTGGGGTGGGGGAAATTTTTTTTTTTTTTTTTTGCGTGACCGGCCTACGGCCGGGCTTAGGGGTTTTTAACTCCAGTATGTCTTAATTCTAGACGGCGGGGATCTCGAGTGCTCGGCCTCTGGCCGAGCTAAAAAGAAATAATCAAAAAAAGTCCTTCCCCCATTTTATAAAAATTAACATATCTTCCTCAAATTCTGGACGATCTGGCAACTACGGGTATTTTTGGAATCGTGAAGACATTTCCTTTCATTTGATACCAATATTGCCTAAGTAGGTGGCATGGGTCGTTTTTCACCCCCGCCCCTATTTAACAAAAATGGCCGTATCGGCTGCAAAAACCGCCCGATCTGGCAACTATGGCTATTTTTGGAATCGTGAAGACATTAGCTTTCATTTGATACCCATATTGTCTACGTAGGTGGGCCGGGTCGTTTTTCGACTGCCACGCCCATAGGGGGCGTGAGCCCCCTTTTTCATTATGATTTTCGTACTCCTGGGAACATTCTGAAGGGGATGGCATATTTAGATTTTTTTTCTAGGGGTGTCCCCCATAAACTGAAATTCAGCCAATAAATGAGTATCAATCAATTTGTGGTTCAAAAGTTCGCAAAATATTAAAACATTTATGTGACTGGATTTATTTGGGTAACAGGAATCCTTAATTTTAAAAAATCTTTAAAATAACGCCAAACTAGAACGAGTTTTATATACATATGCATTATATGAATGGTGGCATATGTAACTGGAATTTTTTTGTTTGCTTGGACCAGTACTCAGGGGACGACCCCTACTCATGCAATGCATTGTGTTGGGACTAGGAAAATAGCTTATGGGATACAGGGAGTAGTGCTTGTGAACATTTGATTTGAATTTTCCAATATTGAAAGTGACAGGGGATATTCCTGCTGATAGTTAATTCCACATACGGACAGTACGGCTAAAGAACGAATTTTCCCTGTAGTGTGTTGTGCGATCCACTGTCCAGTCGACCACAAAAGGATGAGCCCTGACTGAAGAACGTGTATTACGTAAAAAACTACGTGTTTCACGAACTAGTTCCCTGATTTCAGCGGAACACACTCCATTATAGTATCGATAGAACAGTGAAACACAACCCACATTGCGACCACGCTCCAATGAATCAATAGAGTTGGATACCCTACGGTCACCGTTAAGCATCTTCGCCCTCTCCTGTACGCGGTCGAGTAACTCTAAAATAGACTTCGAAGCACCGGCTCATACATGAGAGTTTTATTCCATTTTCTGTCGAATATAGGTGGTGTAAATAGTAAGGAGATCAGATGGAGTGAAGTATTTTCTACACCTTTTTACAAACAAAGGCACTTGTATGCTTCTTTTGACACTTGAAAAATGTGTTTGGTCCAGCGGACTTCTTACTAGCTTCTCATGCCTAGAACGTCAAGAGCGTCTGATTCTTTAATATTTACACTGCCCATAAAAATAGATGAAGCAACATGATCTGTTGTGAGTTTGTGCATTAATGTACAACATTGAGTCTTACGTGCGTTTAAATCGACTTAAAATCGATTGTTTTAAGATCTTGAATCAAAATAAAAGGAGTTTAGAATTAAAATTAGTTTTTAATGACTTAATGATCTTTCTAAATAAAAGCTTTTTTAATGTAATAAATATGTATTTGTTAAAAAGAAAATGTAAATTAACCTTTACAATTCACCTTATATCATCAAATATTTGAACATTGTAAAAGTATTTATTGAAACATGAGAAACATTTTTATGAACCCAGCCACCTTATATACGACTGCTACCTTATTTTGTCAACATTATTCGTATTCAAATTGTTTATACAAGGTTTGTATGCATTATTATAACCTTTTAAATAATATAAAACTATATTTGTGTTTTATACATATTTGACAACTATAAAAACTCTGCTGCTACCAGCTGCCCTCTTTAACTCAACAAACAAATTTTATAAAAAAGCATAAAATTAAAAATAATTACAAGTATCAAAATGTAAATTTTCTTAACGTTATCAAAATTAAGTTGCTTACACTTATTAGCATTTAATCAACATTAAAATAAAACAAGAAAATTAAATTTAAAAAAATTTTAAAATACATACAAACAACTATAAATACTATGTTGAAAAATAGATAAAAATCAACAAATTAATTATCAGAATAAACTAAGAAAAGCACATTGTCAACAGAAATCAACAGCAGTAGCTGAAAAGGTTGGTTTGCAGCGTCAATGATGATGACAAAAAAATATTTACATAAATATGCCAACAAACTAACAGAAAAACATTTGACTAATTTCCTTTCAACACAATGGACACAGAGAGAGAGAGACAGAGACAGAGAGAAAAAAAAGAAAATATGTGGCATTAAACTAAATAAACTAGTAATAAATTATAATACAAGACAAAACAACAACTGACCCACAAGATGACTGTGGGTATGACTGTTGGTTTGTTTGGCTGTGTGTCAAAGTTTTTCACAGGAAATTGTAACCAGTAAAAGTAATAACAAATAGTAGTGAATATGTATATAAATTATGTCATAAAATAAATAATTAAATATATAAGATTGAGATAAAATAAACTTACAACTTTTTCTACTACATACAGACATACATACATTCATTTGTTTGTACTGTCAGTAAAAAGAAAGTCTTTTCTAATTATCAGCTTCTAGAAAATCATAAACCGTTAGAAGAGCAGCTTGAAAGGTTTCATCCAAGACAAGTAATATAGAATTTAAATAGGAGGGAGGTAGAATATTATTGGTTAAAATTACTCAACATTGTTTTCACAAAAAGTACCTAGCTAGTCTTAACCCTCTATAACATATAATGATACATGTGCCAAATAATGAAAAATCTTATTCTTGAGTTAAAAAATAATGTTTTTTAGATAGCCCACTCGCATCCCATTAAGCGGTTACAAAGGCCTTAAAGTAAATTGTATAAGCTTTCTTTTGAGAAAAAAAAGGGCCCAAATTGAAAAAAAAACCAACAACCCAGGTTTGAATCCCAGTCAAGAAAAATTATCAAAAATAAAAATTTTTCAAGTTGTAAAACAATTCCTACTTCAGTAAAAATAATTTAATGAAAATTAAATTTAATGAACTCAAAGCCTAACTAAAGAAATATCAAAAAAATTATTTAAAAAAAAAATTTTTAAAAATTAAAAAAAAAATATTTTTGGACAATTTTTGCTAGGACCAATAGGTGAAAAGTTACACTCATTTAAAAAAAACTCCCTGTATGACCAAAATTTACCAAAATGTCCAACTTTGACCCCCTCCAACTCCGGCACTTCTGGACTGATAGAGCTGAAAATTTGTGCCTGACCTACTATCCAATAGTACTAACCTTGGTGCAAATTTCGTCCAAATCGGAAGACATTGATTTTTAAAATTGGGTCACTTGACGTGAAATTCACTATATACATATTCGTATTAAATAATTTTTAAGCTTGAGGTCACTTTTTTTGATAAAAGATTTTTTTATTTTTATATATAATTAACTCGATATTTCGATTTCCTTTGGAAATCTTCTTCAGGAGTTATTTTATAACAAATTTTCTATGTGTAAAAAAATGTTTGATATAAGTTTGAAAGGGGTTGAAAAAATTGAAAATTGTGTTACAGAAAAATAATTCTAGGAATAAATAAAAAGCTGCAGATATGATTTTATAACAGTCTTTGAACGAGTGATGTCACAACTATTACTGGAACCAGCTCTGGGCAACTCCATTCGTTTGGACGTTAATTTTGTGTCGATTCGATTGAGAATAGATATTCCTTTTAAAATGCAAAACTATTTTACCTTTCTTAATTGAAAATAATGTTTACCTCAATTCTCAAACAAACCTCGTTACCCACTAACTTTAAAGGTAGATTTTTTTTTGATTTATTTTTTTTTCTACTCATTTTATTACAACGACATGCGCCACCTCAGTTTATGAGTTATTTTTCAATTCAGTAGTATAGTTTTTGTCGTTATTTTTATCATAGAGTTGTATTAATTTATTACAACTAAATGTAACTGTGTTAATTTTTATCTATTGCATGTCATCTCCCTCCCAAAAAAAAAAAAAAAAACACAGGAAAAAATGATCATTAAATATGTAAAAAACCAACACAGAGCCTCCCAAAACACAAAAAAAATACCCCAACCCAAATAAAACAAAAAACACATACAGCTCGAGGCAAGTGCATCTTAAACTAATTTCTAAGTAAAACTACACAGACAAAGAAAACACTCAAACATTTTCAAACATCCACCTCTTTTAGCCACCGTATTAAGAAATTTAAGTCTGGGAACTTTTTGTTTAACCAAAAAAAAATAAAAAAAAATTAATAAGGTTGGTTCATAGTAATACAGTTGCTGGCCAGCCAGTCAGCCAGCCATTACTCTGTTAAAATGTTTAACTAATTTTTCATTGTACATTCATTTATTTTCCAAAAGTTTGACAGACATACTTACATAGAGACAATAGAAAGAAAAAGAATTTTCCTTCTTTCTAATTTCTTTGAATGTTTTGTCAAGCTAATTAGTTGGTACCACGAGAAAAATTGGGAGAAAAAAACTGTAGGGAAATATATAAGTAAATGTCTAAGACTATGAACATACATGTTCATGCATGTTTGTATGTGAACAAGTTAGTATGTGTTAGTCTGTTGAAGCTTGTTTTTTGTTAAAATAAATGGTTGCCGTGCTTACTGATTAACTGACAGTACCAACCATCTCAATATAAAGAAACGTATTAAGTGAGAATAATATTGTTAAAGCACCCTACTCATTAATGGATGGAATTATTATTAGTTCTGATAAGTTAGTTGGAAAAAGTTTGGAAAACTTTAAGCTTTAAAATATAGCAAGTAAGAGTGCCAAATCTTAAATATCCTCCACCTAAATATGAAAAGAATTACAAAAACTGCACTACTGTAGGGACCAGAATATCTTCATCCAGTATTTCTTATGCAGTTTTGGTGCAAATTTCCTAAATAAAATATTATAGACAAGTTGGATAGTTTACGCACAATATTATTCATTTGAAATATTTTAATATTTTATCTAATTTTAATTATTTATGATTGATGTAATTACCAATTTTTACAATTATTTACAGAGCCTGCATATTTAGCATAACAATCTTATATGTAAAGCAACAATTTATAAAACTAACAAGTAAGAATTTATATTCGACTCTGCCGAATCTTATATACCCACCATCAAATCACCGATTATGTGGCGAATTTTATAAAATATCGTACCCTAATTTCTATTTAGTTTAGGTTTATTTTAGTTGCATTTCATCTTAATAATGATATGTTATGCATATAATCAACAATTTAAATTAGTTTCTTTCTTTTAGAACTGCACTTTGTTTATATTTTTGCAGCGTGTAACATAAAGTGTTTTACTTTAACACACAAAGCCAAACAAACATCAAAATTGCCACTTCTGTATATCCTGTGGTTATTATCGAAAGTGGAGCTTGTATGGGATCTATGTATATTATAAGTACAAAAAGTTTTTATGGTTTTATTGTCTGAAAAACGAAGCTTTTCTCGAAATTTAAAAAAACAATGTAGTCCCTAGTGTAAAGAAATTAGAACTAGGGCAGAAGTGGAATCTAAGATAATCTTCCGCAGTCCTTGGACTATCTACCTGTGGGAATATTTTAACAAACAAAGGCATTTTTGACAAAAAAGGCTAAGCGGATTTTTTTTAATTTTTACGGGATTTTGTTTCTTAAGCACAAATATGTGATCTCCAGCAAAAAAATTCGATGTGTATCGTATTGAGCCCGGGTTTGATATCCAGCCGCTGCCACTCAAACAACATCAGTTTCTGATAATTAGTTTTCTTCTATCTATCATAACTAATATTTATCACAGCGCCCTCCTTCGGTGGTATAGCATTCAAACGCCACCGAAGTAAAATAATTATATAAAGGTTATAAAATCAAGTTTTAACATTAATGAGCCTACTCACCACCAGAGGCGCTGCAATTCTGCACTAACATGTACGATATCATGCGAAAAATACATATGTACTTACATACATTGTTAAATATGTAAAGTAGGTATAAACTTATAAAATAGACAGATTTTTTTTTGCATTTTAAAAAGATATAAAGATTACTATCGCTTATTAAAATTTAATAAAATTAAAGGTATGAAATAGTCAGAAATATTATTTAGAAAACAAATTAAATTGCTTTAAATAAAATAAAACCTGATATGTCTTAAAAATATTTTTCGAACTTCTAAAACTTTATAATGAGGTTAATTTAGAATGACTTTTTTTTATTTAAAATAAATATACAAATATATGCACGTGCCTTTAAAGGATTAAGTTTAAAATAATAAAAAAAAAATGTCAAGAAAGCGTCACTAATTTCAAATCATGTCTTTAACAGCTTTTGGCAACTAATTAGACATGCTACTTTTTATATTACTACCTAATGAAACTTCTCTTCAAAACACTGCTATTATATTAATTACTATTTTTATTAAAAAATTCAATGTGTTTTGTTGCTACATATTTCTTATTCCCTTTTCAAAGAAAACCAGACAATCAATTGGAAACGTATTATTAGGAAAATATTTTAAGTTGTGTTATTTTGATAAAAATTTCAATGATTTTAATTTAATGCATAAAAAATTACAAATATAGCTGATATTAAAAAAATGTTAAAAAAATATGAAGCAAAAATAAAAAATAAACCTAAATATCTGTGGAACCAAAATAACCTGCATACATATATGTACATACAAGCATATTTTTGTAGATCTGCTTAAGGTTAATTTATCTTTTCAATTTCAGTTTTTGAGGATCATGAGCGATGACCGATTTTTTTATATGTAAGACCCGAAATGACCAACATTGAATTGCCTAACAATTGTAAATCATCACAAAAACAGCTGACCTCCAACCATCTGCAATTTCGTAAAATTTTTTCAATAGCTCCCGAATACCGGTTTTGGTAATACAATAACTTTTATCAATTACATTCTGATTATGTAGAATATTATTTTATTGGTAGAATATTAGTTATGATCGGCGTCTGATTTTATAATCTTCAAAGTAAAGTCGACAAAAAAAAAGATGTAAGCTTCGAAGTATGTATTACCAAAAATGCCTTCAGAAAGCAAAAGTCCTACAGAATTTATTATATTTTACCAAGAAATAATAAGAAACAATTTTATTAAATTAATAACATTTAACTTTTTAATCAGCAACTTACCTTACAAACACACTTTATATGTAGGTATGTATTTATGTCAATATATTCATTATTTTTTATTTAACCGACCGAACCGTTTACCGTTTTCTTTACACCATTCATATTCATTGGTAACTCTACTACTCAATTGCATTCAACTAAAAACAAAAACACTTGTTGAATTTCTCTTTGACACAAAACCTTACAACTTCATTATGTAAATGAAGTTCATTTTTTATTTCATGCTCTGCTCTTTATTGAGAAATTTTACTCTTCTTTTTGGTGTGCAAAAGCAAACAATAACAACACAAACACATGATTAAAGGGCACTTGACTAGAAAACAACAACAACTGCTAAATACAACACAATTGAATTATTGCAAGCCTACATTTTACTTTGAGGAATTTTCTTTTCACTGATTAATTTTAATAAAAACTTTATTTTAACACTAAAATTTACACTTTTTATTAGATATTTTATTGAAATACATGAAGAATTTTATTAATTCTAATACATATTTTGTATTAATTAAAACACTTTCACTATAATATGCTTTAAAAGACGGACGACTGCTTAGAACGACTGTATGTAGTAATGACTGCGTAAGAACTAACATTTTTGTTAATACAGTAGAGTTGCCAGTTATTATGGTATATTATTAGATAAAAGGATTTGATTAGTGATAATCAGGGATGCAAAATAAGATTTTACAAATTGTACTAAATTTTAAGAAAAGGTCTGCTTATTTTTGACCAATTGTACTAAAATCTGTTTTTATTTTTTTTTAATATTTTTTATTAAAAATTAACTAAAAACGTACATAACAATTCATTTGTACATATATATGTGTGTAAAAAACTTCGCAATTAATAAAAAGTACATTAATATTCATTCGTACTATGTACTAACAATTAGTAGTAATGTTTTAATTTCAAAACGTAGGTACTTACAGACTATTAGTTATTGAGAACTGTAGATTGTTATATTTTTTATGATAACTTGTCCTTCCCTAGCTAATTTCAGGTTCCATTACAAATTTATTGTAGACTCCCTATTTTGTCATACTTCGTTGTAAGGACCAAATCTAGCCATATTGTAAATGATTTAGGAGGATGGTGTTAGTCGCTTAAATAAAAAGTATCTCTAAATGATGGTACTAGAGATAAGGCCCCAAAACCCTCGCCTACCATAGTTTCCTAGGCCAATAATTAAGGAAACCCCTCGATTTTGATTATCACACTACTGTTAAACTTTCAGATCCATGCAAAGAAAACACCCTTTTCGTAATTTAGAATTTCATATTTATAAACAAAATTTATTTAACCCATTTACAGCAGTATTAATACTATTATGTATAAAGATTTTTAACAAAGTTCATAATGACCGAAAGTTAACATTATTTAAACTAAACCGAATTCATTAAACATTAACATTGTATTGGGTCAATTTTGATCAAGTTTTTTTCACAGTTGGTTCACAAATGATTAACTAGTTTGGCAATGTAAAAATGAAGAAACAAATATCAATGTTATATCTCAATTTTGCATGAGCAATGTTAAAATAAAGAGTAATTAAAGATCCTGTTAACACAAAATTAACATAAAATCAATTTACAGCATGGAATAACAGAATAGTACTCTTTATTTATCTTATTGACCAGGGCTGCCAGATGAATTTCAGAAAAAATCGTCAAAATCCCGATAAAAAAGAAAAAAATCGTCATTTCGAATTTTAAAAATCGTCAAAAAAATCGGAAAAATAAAAAGTCACTATTTCTAATAGTATTTTGAAATCTTTATTAAAACGAAAACATAAAAATTCAATTTTATATAGCCTCTTGTACAATACATATCAAAATACGTAAATTTTAACTTTTTACATAACAAATCACAAAAAATTTTATGTTAAACACAACTTGTGTAATATTTAATATCTTAGTCCGTTTTCACTTCTATAATTCTCACTCGTCAAGGCAAGTATTTTTGGAAGAGAAGGGAAATAAGAACAAAAGGGGTACAAACTTGACGGTACTGTCAATTTTCTTATTTCCTTTTGTTTTTTTTCATGCATGTTGATTTACATTAAAAAGTACGAAAATTGAATTGACATGTTTGATGAAATGGCAAGTTCAAAAGAGAATTGAACAAAAACTGGTCTGCTAAAACTGAATAGTGTAAAACAGTATTTTATAAATAAATTGTTGAATTCAGCATATTTTATTAATTCAGGTTAAATTACAATGTCAAAACAATTTATTTTATTAAGTTTTAAATAACATTTTGAGTATAGAATTCAACATATTTTCAAAGAATTCCGTATTTTTGTTATTTAAATTTATTCGGCTGAATATGCTTTCGACGTTTTGTTAAAATAGGAGAAGTTTTTGTAGAAGAATTTCCCCGTGGAAATTCAGAAATTGTTTCCTCTTAAAATTTTAGTTCATGGAATTCAGTATTTAAAATTGATTTTTATGTTTACACATAAATAAGTAATTTCGACTATCCTGTCTCAATATTATTTGGAATTATTTTACTTGAACTTAACAACAATAATTAAAAAAACACTACTTACTATCACTTAGTTTTGTTTTTGAAATAGTTGTTGTCTCAAAAAAGAGAGAATTTGGTAACAAAAACATTAATAAAACTAACAATTTATAGAAAATTTTAATAATTCAGGAAATCGTCATTTTCAATGAAAAAATCGTCAAATCGTCATTTTGCTATTTTTGAAACCAAAAATCGTCAAAATGACGATAAATCGTCAAATCTGGCAGCTATGTTATTGACTGTTGTTTCTTTTTATTTAAAATTTAATGCAAGTACGTAAAGAAAAAAATTTTACATGACTTACCAAAAATGCCGATAAAAAAGAAAAAATATCGTCATTTCGAATTTTAAAAATCGTCAAAAAAAAATCGGAAAAATAAAAAGTCACTATTTCTAGTAATATTTTGAAATTTATATTTAAACGAAAATATAAAAGTTCTTAGTCCGCTTTCACTCTCTTCAATTCTAACTCGTCAAAGCAAGTATTTTTGGATGAGAAGGGAAAAGAGAACAAACTTGACGGTACTAGTCAATTTTCTTATTGCCTTTTACTGTTTTCTTTCATGCATATTATTATTAGCATTAAAGAGTACGAAAATTAAATTGACGTGTGTAAATTAAATGGCAAGTTCAAACGAGAATTGAATAAAAACTGCTCAGCTAAAACTGAAGAGTGTGAAACAAGACTTACAGTATTTTTTAAATATATATCTGAATTTAGCATATTTTATTAATTCAGGTTACATTACAATATCAAATCAATTTAGTTATTAATTCAAAAATTCAAACTTTTGCTTTAGTTGTTCTTTAATACAAAGTATGTACTTCTTATGTTGAACTCTACCAGTTAGATCATTTTGAGCCAAATATCGTCTAATCGTACTCGATCATAAAGATTCTCGGAAGTTTTTGTAACATTTTCAGCTATTTTTACAGCATAAGATGTTGAGTTTGCTTTCGCTTCTCTTACTATAGCTTTTACTTCAGTTTTTGTAAGACAAACAAAAAAGTTTTCCACCAGACAAATTTTCTACTGTATTGTGTTTGCTATACATACTTGTTTATAATTTCTTTTTTACTGTACAGTGATGTCTTCCAACGACTTTACCTATTTCTCGCAAGTATTTGCCTTTTCTATGTAAATTCAGTATAACTTGCTGAGGCTCAATTGATTGTAAATGTTTCACTAATTAATGGCTAAAAATTGGTCTATTTTAACAATAAAAATATTTAATAAAATACATATATATAAAGAAATGTATTCTTTAAAGGATTTTGATGAAACCAGAATAATAAATTATTTAATATTAATTTTTAATCAATCTAGACCTTATTAGAAAGCTCTGAATAAAATATTTAAAAATATAAAAAAAAAATCAAACAAAGCAGTTATGTAAACGTAAGGTATTTCAGAAACTTAAAAACCGACTCTTTTCGAACACTCACGCTGTTTGGTAATTTTGTTTATATTTCTCTAATATCTAATGAACTTCTTCACCTTTTTATAGTGTAACTTAAGAGTTTAAATCATAATCTATATTCGTCATACCTCAACTACCGACTGACAGTTCATATAACATACAAATATTCTTTTATTCTGTATTCTTTATTTCTACCACGAAAAAAAAAAACAATTCTTTCTTTCCAAAACATTTAAACAATTCATTTTTCATAAACCAACCATTAGTGCTTTTCGTACACACTTACATATATTTTTGTATGTCTACAGCTAAAATATTTTATTTCCACTTCTCAAATAATTTTGTATTAAAATCCCATTAAAATTATTAAATTAACATAAATATGTACGAGTATGTATTCAAATGAGCCTAAACAAATGGAAATTTATAATTATAGATTTGTAGTTATTTTAGTTTAATTTTCTCTTCATCTCATCATCATTTACTTTTATACTTGTTTTGTTGCTTTTGCTATTCATATTAATAGGTTTGCTGTTGCTTTTGTATTTATGGTTTTCTAAACAAATTATATTCAAATATATAATTACTGATTTAATGCCGCTGTTATTTTGGTTTTAGTTTAAAGACCACCTAAAGCGTTCGCCACCTTTTTGGCTGTGTTTGAAGAATAACCCCAGTCAGACATTCGCTCACTTTTGGCTGTGTTGAAAAACTTGTATCAGAGTTTTAGAAAAATGAGTTATTATATATAATTATCAAATTTACATAGAAAGTTTATGCAAAAATATCGGAAATAATTATGAAAATGCTTAATAATTATTTTTCTTAGTTGCTTTTGTAATAAGAGTTTCTCACATAGATTTGTTCTGCTTCTTAGACTTCCGTAATTATTCAGATAAAGTAAGAAATTATTTCTTAAAAATCAAGATGTTTAAGATATGAAAGAAGTAGATTATTGTAATAGTAAATATGTATTAAAAGTCAAAAGAAGAAATACATAAAATATTCAGTTGTGATGGGAATTTATTTTTCTGGTATGTAACGTTTACGTGAACGTTCTTAAATAACTAGAATCCGTATGTGCTTAACCAGGGGGCTTATTCTGTATTGCGATTCGAAAATAAATACTACTCGAAAATACATAAAAGTGAACAGTTGATATTCTCTATCGCGAAATTATTTGAATTGCGAAAAGGCAGCAAGTTGGAATTCTTAATTGCGAAAACAATGTCAAAAATAGCAAAATTCAGTCGATGACAAAACAGCATTTGCAAAGCACTTAGTTGTGGTACCTAATAGATTATTTGCTTTTAATAATTAAATTTCATCCAGGGAGACGAACAATAAGACCACCAAGACGCGCCAATTTGAAATATTCAACCTAAAATTTGTTATAAAGCTGAAAAATAAATATATACCTATAGTGCAACAGAATCCATTTTTGCGAATAACACAATTTTTCTTGTTTTTTTGTTTTTGTTTTTGCAATTTTTGAACTTGTAAAACTTGTCACAAATCAAATAAATTTGACGTTTATTTCTTTACTTTGGAACAGTGTTGCTACATACTGAAATGAATTTCGATTGCGAATGCGAAAGTCTTACAGAATACCAAATAACTTTCGGATCGCAATTCATTTGTGCATCGCTATGACTTTCGCATCGCAATACAGAATAAGCCCCCAGGTCACGAGGCTTGGCTCTGAATATACCGGTAGTCTGGTTGGGTTCCTATATGCTTCCTCCACTACAAAAGTATGTAAAGGTAAGATGTGCAGAATAGCACTCAGAGTAGGGCTAGACATATTTATACTATTAAAAGTGCTATTGAAAATGGTAATAATCGGTCCATGATTTCTCCAAGCCCCCATACAAATGCCTATGGAAAAGCAGTATCCATTCAAAATTCAGCAAAAATTAGTTTCATGTAAAGAGAAATCACAAAAAGGTATTTTGTTTGGACCGGATAATGTTTGGCCAAAGCCCCTCATATAAAGTCCACTTCCAAGAAGCTCTTAAATACGCATAAAACTGTTATAAAAAACTTTATCATCTAAAAATGTCAACCAAATAATCTGCATGTTCATGCAAATCGATGTACAGAATACAGTATATCCAAAACGCCGTACAAAATTTTATGACACTCTTATATCTTATAGACAATCTTATCAGGATGATATTCGCAATCAGTAAACCTCATATATGGAATATATATATCAATATAATGGACCCGTATTATAATTGTGTTGGGTATATACGAGTAAGTTTCGTTTTGTTATTATAAATTATACGAGTATTAGGTAGAAAAATTTCATTTCCCTATTACTAATCAGTCAAATTTGTGTAACTTTATTCACTTATTTCAATAACAATTTAAAACATTTCATAAAAACTAACCCATAATCCGCATAATATCGTCCGTTAAATGCTGTATATTCGAAAAATGATCTAACAGAGAACGAGAGCAAGCCTTAAAAACTCTTTGGCAATTCACACCAGAACGGCCCAAATATTCAGCATGATAGTACTCATTATCCGAGTGTGTCGATAATTTGTCGACGGAAGAAGAGGGTCTAAAGAAAAATAAATATTTATTTGAGTTAGTTAAAGATAACACGTGCTTAAAATAATACTCACGTCAATAAAATATACAATAACTCTGATATTAAGCCGTTATAATAATGGAAAGGTGTTTCGGCAGCCTCACAAATACTTTTCAAAACACAATCTCGCCCTGAAAGGCCCATGCTGGAATTGAAAGTTTTATATTAAAGTAAAAGTTTAAAATAAGTTTAATTTAAGTACTTCCTTACCGTTCCGCCAAGCCCTCTAAACCTTTGTATATGGTCCATCTATAACTGCTGAGTAAAACTTTTTTATTGTTTCTTAAAAAATTTTCTGCAGTTTGCTGCGGTGCTTCTTCGGGTGATGCCAGGATATTAAATAGTTCTGTAGGCTTTCCAAATTTACGATTTTGAAATTGCGTTACGGTTTTCGTTCTTAACTGGGTGACGTTATCCGGTAGAAAATATTCCGCCTTTATCACATAGCCAGTGGTCATGGCTTCAAACCTTAAGTTTTGTAAAGGTATACCGATACCAGTAATCCACTACAAAAGAGAACGTGTTACAAATTAGCTGAGTTTTGAGGCTATTTTTGCCATGAAATTGAAATTTCTAATTTTGTTCTTCTTTCACCAGATTATTACAACTTTCCTAGCATTAAATATACCTGTACTCTGGTGGGAGCTGTACGTGGAAATATCAATAATGGCACATATGCTTCTGCCGGTAGTAATAAAATAAAACTACCATAAACAATATAAAAACTATATTTACACATGTTAAGGAATTTTTTTAAGAAAACTATTAAGATTTGTTTAACTTTTTCTTTGATTTTTTATTTTAGTTGGGAAAAAATCTCACTTGGTTGTGAAAATATGTGAAATCTTCCGAAACGTTTGACTACAGACTAAAAGTATTGTTCTATTTTGGAAACCTACTAACCAAAGTTTTTCATTAGTTTTTTTTTAAGTTAAAACAATAATATGAAGAGTAACATGGTTTTAATCCGGCATTAGTTTGTAATATTGAGTAAAAGTAATACGTTTTAACCAGTTTTTATAATTAGCACTTTTCTACTTTTAACTGGCACAATTTCTCATTTCTCAAACGTCATCACAAGTCAAGATTGAAATTCTTCAAAATAAAGCATATTTTTTTGAGAGTAAATTGAAGAGAAAGAGCTTCTTTACATGGTGTTACATTTATTATTTCCTTCGTTTATATGTCTAAATACTATTTATTTTCTATAAATATGTAACAGTTTTAATCTGCTGATCTAAATTTACATTTTTGTGTTTTTAAATAATTTATTTAGCGGTTCATTTGTTTAATTTTTTTTTTTTACTTCAAACTGTATGCAAAGTAAAAGTGAATTTGTTGTCACGTGAAAAATGTTGATTTAAAAATTTTAAAACGTCAGCTGTTTTCAAGCATTCGTGTCATTTATAGACATTTTATAAAACGAAAGTCTTCTCAATGCCCTACCAACTCAGTGGCACTGCGTGGCATAGCTATAAACACACCAAACTTTTCTTAATTTTTTAAGCTAAAGAAAAAGTAAACTAGTTTAACTTATGTACATGTATGTAAGTATAACAAACATAAATAAATAATATTTAACAAAAAAAAATCATTATTTTTTATTTTACCTCTTAAAATTTATATAAAGCAATTAATTAGTATTGCATAACTATAAATACATTGCAATTAAAAAAACTTAAAACACCATAATTCACAATAAATTTAGACTTTAATAATGCGTTAGTCCTCCTTCTTGAAATCAACTCGCAACTTCCATCAGGCAAACTTTTCACCAAATTTATTCATATACAAGGTGGCGCAAAAGTAATCCTCTTATCAGAAAATGCTATAAATTTTGCGATGGCCCCTAATGTCAGTTCTGTTTTGACATTTGTGTAGTAAACACATGCAAAATACACGTTAATAAACAATGTTACGCAACACTGCTCCACAACGCGGAATATTGCTGACTATTTATTTGACCAATAATCGGTCGGTGACAGCCAAAAAACATCGGAAGTTTACTTTTGCGCCACCTTGTATCTTTATGCATAGCTCTTCAAGTACCTGTAACAGTTTTGATATATGATTTGAAATAATGAGTTGAAATTGTATTTTTAATTACACATAAGACTTAAAACACAAACTTGATTATGGAATAAACAAACTTGATTGAGTAAAAAATAGATACGATAAAAAGTTTGTGTCTTAAGTCTAATCTAAGCGAACGTTATCGTTCGACATCGTCGACCAGGAGGTAACTTTTTCCTGTTTTAACTATGAATGCCATTAAAGGGTTTTTTATTTATTTTTTTAAGGAGAAAGACTTGTCGTCGGAAGTCAACGCTCCGAGTTTTCTTATTTGCAAGCATAACCAAATTCTACAATTGTTGAAATAAGCTTATTCTACAATTGTAGGTATAAGCTTATCTTTATTTAGTTTAATAAAATATTATTTGGAGAAGCTTTTTTCTAAAATTGAGAATATAAGCTTATTATATAATTATTTCAGTACTATTATCACGAGGGTTCCTTTCTGATTATTCTACAATAATTTAAAAGTGTTTTTCTATAGTTTCTTAAGTCTTTTTAAAGCTTAAGGCTTATGCTCGCAAGTTTTATTATAATATTTTTCTAAAGGGTTTTGGTCTATTGGGATAGATGTTCATGCATGTTTGTATGAGAACAAGTTAGTATGTGTTGAAGCTTGTTTTTTTGTTAAAATAAATGATTGCCGTACTTGCTGATTAACTGACCAACCATCTCAATATAAAGAAACGTATTAGGTGAGAATAATATTGTTAAAGCACCCTACTCATTAATGGATGGAATTATTATTAGTTTTCATAAGTTAGTTGGAAAAAGCTGGGAAAACTTTAAGCATTAAAATTATAACAAGTAAGAGTACTATATTCGGCCGTGCCGTATCTTAAATACCCCCACCTAAATATAAACAGAATTACAAAAACTACTAGGACCAGAATATTATTATATAGTGTTTCATATGTAATTTTAGCGCAATTTTTCTAAATAAAATTTTATAGACAAATTTTATAGTTTACGCGCAATATAAATCATTTCAAATGTTTAAATATTTTATCTAATTTTAACCATTCATAATTGATGTAATTACCAATTCTTACCATTATTTACAGAGTCTAAATATTTTACAATTTATAAAACTAAAAATAGTTACAACATTTTGCCATATTGCAACGATTGTTAGACTAATGCCCAAATATAATGGGAACTTGGATACTTATTAGATCGGCCGTGCTCGTCGGTGGAATGGGTTTAATAGTGTTCCCAACTTCAATATGTTTTATTACGTTACCGGAGAAATTAAAGTTTTAGGTAGCAAATACTAAAAGTAATCCAAAACAGATAATAAAGAGTAAGAATAAATATGTCAATGATTGACGTGTAGCTTGAGGTTTTATTTGCTACACTGCTCCAGTCCCACCCTCCTTGCTGACATGAAACCATATTAATTGTCAGCCCAATAAGTAAAGACAAACAAATAGAGCACACTACCCCATCTCTACAACACCTTTCGTAAAACTAAATACATATAAGCTTAAAATTCCATGTTTTAAAACATAATAATAACATAGGCGCATATTCAGAAATCGTAACTAAAGTCGAAACTTATTAAACAGAAACTAAAAAATAGTTCACAAATAGCTAAAGATCTTATTCACAAATCATAACTAACTTAGCTATTGCTTTCAGCTGTTAAAATAAATGCAACACTGCATTTAGTAGATTTTTCTTGTCGAAAAACACATCTCTAGTTTGTTTTCTTTTTTTTTTGTAATTTTTTTGGTCAAAATTTACACAATTAGAAAAGAAAATAAGGTAAGTTTATTATTATTGTTAGTAAAAATATGTATTTATTGATTTGTGGATTTTAGAGAGACTCAAATTGGTCGCAAAAGAAAAAACTACATTTAAAGAATTGGTGGCCAAATATGATAACATCATCGACGGCAAGAAATAAAATCAATCAGCTGTTCTTTAAATGTATTTGTTAGTTGACATTTAGTTACAGCTTCACCCATAATTATGTTGGAACTTTTCGTGCTGAAAGTAATCAACTAAGAATAACTTAAGTTGGTACTTAAAAAAGTTTAAACTTAGTTATCATTTCTGAATATGCGCCATAATATTTATTTATAACTAATTAAAAAGTATTTCATTAAATGCGTAATAAGGAATTTAAAATTTGAAATTTTCATGAAAAAATGGTTACCATTTAAAATTTTATTATTAAAATTGAAAATATATATCAAGGTATACCAAAATTTTAACAAAACAAAAAATGTATAGTTCAAATATTTGACACTGTGGTGACTTTGATTAGCAATAATCAGCAAAAGTGTATGTAACAAGTGTAAAGTGTATTTAATATAACTGCAATATGAATATTATAATTCTGATATATTTTTCATACTAATTTGGAGTATGATTATATGTTAATATTCATATTACGTATACGTAAAAAAAATTAACCCCTTGACCCACGATGTCGAACGACAACGTTCGCTTAGATAAGACTTAAGACACAAACTTTTTATCGTATCTATTTTTTACTCAATCAATTTTATTTATTCCACAATCAAGTTTGTGTCTTAGTTCTTATCTTATCTAAGCGAAAGCAAGAATCGCAGTGACAAAAATTTCATAATGTAAACCGGGACTTATCGTTCGACATCGTGGGCCAGGGGCAGGGCTGCCAGATGAATTTCGGAAAAAATCGTCAAAATCCCGATAAAAAAGAAAAAAATCGTCATTTCGAATTTTAAAAATCGTCAAAAAAATCGGAAAAATAAAAAGTCACTATTTCTAATAGTATTTTGAAATCTTTATTAAAACGAAAACATAAAAATTCAATTTTATATAGTCTTTTGTACAATACATATCAAAATACGTAAATTTTAACTTTTTACATAACAAATCCCAAAAAATTTTATGTTAAACACAACTTGTGTAATATTTAATATCTTAGTCCGTTTTCACTCTAATTCTCACTCGTCAAGGCAAGTATTTTTGGGAGAGAAGGGAAATAAGAACAAAAAGGGTACAAAGTTGACGGTACTGTCAACTTTCTTATTTCCTTTTGTTTTTTTTTTCATGCATGTTGATTTACAAAAGTACGAAAATTGAATTGACATGTTTGATGAAATGGCAAGTTCAAAAGAGAATTGAACAAAAACTGGTCTGCTAAAACCAAATAGTGTGAAACAGTATTTTATAAATAAATTGTTGAATTCAGCATATTTTCTTAATTCAGGTTAAATTACAATGTCAAAACAATTTATTTTATTAAGTTTTAAATAACATTTTGAGTATAGAATTAACATATTTTCGAAGAATTCCGTATTTTTGTTATTTAAATTTATTCGGCTGAATATGCTTTCGACGTTTTGTTAAAATAGGAGAAGTTTTTGTAGAAGAATTTCCTCGTGGAAATTCAGAAATTGTTTCTTCTTATAATTTTAGTTCATGGAATTCAGTATTTAAAATTGATTTTTATGTTTACAGGTTAATAAGTAATTTCGACTATCCTGTCTCAATATTATTTGCAATTATTTTACTTGAACTTAACAACAATAATTAAGAAAACACTACTATCACTTAGTTTTGTTTTTGAAATAGTTGTTGTCTCAAAAAAAGAGAGAATTTGGTAACAAAAACATAAATAAAACTAACAATTTATAGAAAATTTTAATAATTCAGGAAATCGTAATTTTCAATGAAAAAATCGTCAAATCGTCATTTTGCTATTTTTGAAACCAAAAATCGTCAAAATGACGATAAATCGTCAAATCTGGCAGCTATGGCCAGGGGGTAATTCTAAAAAAAAAATTTTATTCACAACTTACATGTGCATGGCAACTCTGTAGCGAATAGACGTCATTTTAACCTCGCTGCGTACATCAGTTGAAAGTAATTGAAATAAAATTGTAAAAATCGGCAATAAAAAAGAGTGGATTTATTATATAAATAAAAAAACAGTGGTGCTCTTTGAATATTATGAAAAATGCCTTCAAATGTGAGAAAGAGCTTAAATAAACAAACAAAAAAAATCCATTGCTTACAATGCCATACCCCAGTGTTGGAAAGTGATGAAGCTATACAGTGCGATCTGTGCAAAAAAACTTTACATTTCTTATGTACAAAATTAAACAAAGTAGAAATAGAAAAGCTAATGAATGATGACTCTCTTGAGTTTAAATGTCAATTCTGTGTGCCTACGAGTGATGGTAATGCAGAGTTCAAAGTAATTCTAAAAGAAATGAAAGAAATGAAGGAAACAATTAAATTTATGTCATTACAATATGATGATATTTTGAAAGGAGTAAAGAAAAATACACAATATATACAAAGTTTACAAAAAGAAAACAAAAATCTAAGAAAAGAAGTAAAAGAACTAAAATCGTCTGTTTCTTTTTTAAATGACATTCGCGTTAAAAATAATTGCATTATAAATGGAATCAAAACAGAAAACAAATCAAATGCAATTGATATTGTTTTAGACATTGCTAATAAATCTGGTGCAGAAATAAGTGAAGACAAAATCGAAGATGCTTATTTTATTGGTCATAAAGGTGAAGCAAACAAATCGTCTGTAGTAGTCAAGTTCGTAGACAACAAAAGCAAAGTAACATTTATAAAAGAGAAGAAAAAACTGCGCGGCTTGAAAGAAATGAAGAACGTTTTTATCAATGACTTCTTATCAAAAGAAAATCTTGAGATTTTAAAACATGCTAAATCTCTAAAATCTGTTGGGTTCAAATATATCTACACGTATGCTGGCAAGATTTTTGTAAAGAAAATGGATAACTCAAGGCAGATTCGGGTGAGATCTATGGATGATGTTGATGGTCTTTTGATGAAGTTTGCTGTTGGTGTACCACAGCGTAATTATGTTCGCAGTGGTGTTTCTAATAACATTGATGATCAAGATGATGACGATGACGAACCAGGAGCATGCTTCATGTCTCCAAATTAATTATTTTGTCTTTTACTAATGAATATTAATTTTACACATTATTTAATTTATGAATTCAAAATATTTTAAAAGTTTAAACGCTTATAATTCTTTTATTTTTAAAAATAAGAAAAATTTTTTCAATGTTATTTCTATTAATATAAGAAGTGTTTCTTCAATAAATAAATTTAATAAATTTAAAAATGAAATAAGTCAACTGGTAAAATTGCCTGAAATTATTGCTATTCAAGAAACTTGGTTCAGTAAACAACATTTAAGTTTATATTCGATTGATGGCTTTAATGTGATCCACTGCGATAGAATGGATGGATTTGGTGGAACAACAATGTATATAAATTCCAAATTAACGTATCGAATTATTTTGAACA
Source organism: Bellardia pandia (assembly GCA_916048285.2). Lineage (NCBI taxonomy): Eukaryota > Metazoa > Arthropoda > Insecta > Diptera > Calliphoridae > Bellardia > Bellardia pandia. The sequence continues at coordinate 89,336,856 of OU696531.1, read as the reverse complement.
AAAGTGAAGATAACTTGGATGTCATTGCTATAGAGTTACCTGAAATTAAATTCAAATATTCTAAGCTTGTTGTTGTATCTGTATATAGGTCTCAGCGTTGCAAAATTGACAATTTTTTGAGAAAAATGGAAAGAGTTCTCGAAGAGCTGGAATCTTATATAACATTAAGGCCCAATAAAACAGTGCGTATTTAAGTGCCATTTATTTTTAAATTGCATTTAAGTACAAAATTTTGTTTTTCACTGAAAACTTAAATGCTACTTAAATGGCCAACGATGTTCATTTAAGTGCAACTTAAGTTTTAAACATTGAACATATGGTTTTGACATTTGTTTTTGTTTTTTTTTTTTTCTTTTCAATCATGCTGCTGTATTTTTTAACAGCGTCCAACAAGAAGTCAAAAGTTGGGACTTCTTTTATCCATATTTATGCCACCAAATTTAATATATAAAACACACAAAACAATACAACAAGTAAACACAAAAACCGAAACACAAAATTGTTGGCAAATTTTATTAAAAAAATCAGCTGTTTTCTGAAATATATCGATAATTTTGTTGACATTTCAAAGTGCTACCATATTTTTACCACAAAATCATAACAGCAATTAAGTATGACTGAAAAAATGAATCTGTATTTAAATGCAACTTAAGTTTTTATGAAAATTAACTAAAACTACACTTAAATACGCACTGTTTTATTGGGCCTAATAGTTGGTGATTTAAATGTTGATTTCTTGGTACAAAATGGACCGCAGCAAAGACTAGTAAATCTTTTTAACAATTTTGATATGCATTCTTGTCACAACCATATCACTAGACCTATAAGTGGAACTTGCATAGACTGGATATTTAGCAGTATTCCCAGTAAGGTTATTGTTCATAGTATTGAAAACACGATGTCTGATCACAACTACCTTAGCTGTGGTATTTATGTGAACGTTGAGTTCAATGAAAATATAACTGTGTGCAAAACGAAAGTAAACTATGAGAAATTTGGGTTGATTCTAGATAATAAATTAGTTGGATTATATGACAGAGTTCCATCTTCTGATGAATGTGAGAAATTTTTGCAAATTTTAACATCAACTGCTCTACAAAGTACTGAAAACATATCGAGAACGTGTAATATACGCTTTAAAGTGGCTCCTTGGATGACTGAAAGCTTGTACTGTTTAATATGCTTTAAAAACAAACTATTGAAAGCTAGACGAAGAAACAGAAACAAATACAACATTAGCGAACAATTGAAAAGGATCAGTAAAGTTATAAAAACATGTAATAAGAAACTCAGGGATGATTATTATATAAGAAATCTAAAATCGTTTGGAACTGATGTTAAAAAAACATGGCAATTTTTAAATAAACAACTTGGCCGATGTAATAAACCACGAAGTGAGTTAATTGGAGAAGATGGCAGAGGTATATATTTAGACAGCGATAAGGCTAATGCTCTGAATATATATTTTTCTGAATGTAGCCATAAATTGATAAGCAATATAAAAACTTATCCCAATGATGATATTAATATGTTTGGAACTTTAATACCGGAACACTGTTATTGGAATTTAGCCAAAATTGATCCGACACATGTTGTTAGCATTGTCGAGTCACTAAAACTAAATAAGGGTGTTGGCTACGACAATATATCGACAACAATGTTACTGACTAGAAAAAATTTAATATCTGGTATACTTGCTAAAATTTTTAACAACATGATTGAGACTAAGAAATATTCAGATGTTTTAAAGATACATAAAGTCATTCCAATACCAAAAAAACCTGTTTCAAAATGTATGTCTGACTTTCGACCTGTGTCAGTACTATCAATCGTTGATAAAATTTTTGAAAAAATAATATCTGATCAATTGTCAAACTATTTACATTCAAAAAATATATTGTATGAAAGTCAGTATGGCTTTACAAAAGGCTCTGGAACGGATGAAGCTTTAATAAATGTAATAGAATATATTTGTGGCGGAATAGATGCTGGTTTTAAGGGTGTAGCAGGTGTATTTTATGATTTTTCAAGAGCCTTTGATTTAGTTCAGCATGATATTTTAATAAAAAAACTAAGAAATATTGGATTAGCTGCTGAAACATTGTTACTTCTTAATGATTACCTTATAAACAGGTTTCAATTTGTTCAAATTGGTGATTCAATGAGCAGCTTGTTACCTGTACATTATGGGGTTCCCCAGGGCAGTGTCCTAGGACCATTACTTTTTAAGATATATATCAACGACTTGAAAAATATAACATTTTATGGGAAATTGATAATGTTTGCAGACGATATATGTATATTTTATAAGTACAAACATGAGAAGGTGCTACAAACGGTAGTAGAATATGATGCTGCGATACTAACAGAGTTTGCCCGGTTAAATAAATTGGTTTTAAATTCAGATAAAACTAAATTTATACGATTTAGACCACATGTTAAAAGAAATGCGGAAGAAATGGTTATTCACGTGGACGGGTCAGCCATTACAGAATCAAAGGTTGTACAATATCTGGGACTAAATTTTTCCCCATACAATTTTCCCTACCTTATATTAGTTATAAGTAAAACTCAAAATTTATTAATAATTCAATATAGTAAATTTTATTTACTTTGAACAGAAAACAATAACATACATTTAAAAAAAAAATCAAGTAGTTTGAGTTAAATACAAAAAAAAAAAATAATCAGGGGTGTCATAAAAACCAATATTGTCAGAATTGGTTTTAAAACCGACAAGAAAAAATGTTTTGGTGTCATAGGGCACTGCTACACGTTCAATAAATATCGAGATACTTCTAGTATGTAAAAAATCAGTTGTAAAGCACTAGGGAATTCATTTTCTTTAAATTACTTTCTGTACAACGGAAGAATTTTTGATTGTAAGTGAGATCGAAGAATGCATATTGGGGCAGGTCGATTTAATAATCGCCCATGGCGCGGTGAAAATCGTATTCTAGGGATCAAAATAAGAAACTTTGCCGAAGGAACCATACCTCTAAAACAAATTCTACTACCCCTCAACTGTTGACTTTTGTCTCGTACAAACATTTAAAAAAATCACCATTTTGACACTTTTTTAGATAATAAAGTTTTTTTATTATCTAAAAATGTCAAACAAATAATCTGCATGTTCTTGCAAATCGATGTACAGAATACAGTATATCCAAAACGCCGTACAAAATTTGATGACAATCGGTCACACCTCCCATCTAGTGATTACTGCCGTAAATCACTTCAATAAGCATAAATCTCTTATAGACAATCTTATCAGGATGATATTCGAAATCAGTAAACCTCATATATGGAATATACAAGGTGGCGCAAAAGTAATCCTCCAATCAGAAAATGCTATAAATTTTGCGAGGCGCCTAATGTCAGTTCTGTCAGCAATATTCCGCGTTGTGGAGCAGTGTAGCGTAACATTGTTTATTAACGTGTATTTCGCATGTGTTTACTACACAAATGTCAAAACAGAACTGACATTAGGGGCCATCGCAAAATTTATAGCATTTTCTGATAAGAGGATTACTTTTGCGCCACCTTGTATATATCATTATTATGGACCCGTATTATAATGGTGTTGGGTATATACGAGTAAGTTTCGTTTTGTTATTATTAATTATACGAGTTTAGTTAAGGTAGAAAAATTGAATTTCCCTATTACTAATCAGTCAAATTTGTGTAACTTTATTCACTTATTTCAATAACAAATTAAAACATTTCATAAAAACTAACCCATAATCCGCATAATATCGTCCGTTAAATGCTGTATATTCGAAAAATGATCTAACAGAGAACGAGAGCAAGCCTTAAAAACTCTTTGGCAATTCACACCAGAACGGCCCAAATATTCAGCATGATAGTACTCATTATCCGAGTGTGTCGATAATTTGTCGACGGAAGAAGAGGGTCTAAAGAAAAATAAATATTTATTTGAGTTAGTTAAAGATAACACGTGCTTAAAATAATACTCACGTCAATAAAATATACAATAACTCTGATATTAAGCCGTTATAATAATGGAAAGGTGTTTCGGCAGCCTCACAAATACTTTTCAAAACACAATCTCGCCCTGAAAGGCCCATGCTGGAATTGAAAGTTTTATATTAAAGTAAAAGTTTAAAATAAGTTTAATTTAAGTACTTCCTTACCGTTCCGCCAAGCCCTCTAAACCTTTGTATATGGTCCATCTATAGCTGCTGAGTAAAACTTTTTTATTGTTTCTTAGAAAATTTTCTGTAGTTTGCTGCGGTGCTTCATCGGGTTCTGTTGGCTTTCCAAATTTACGACTTTGAAATTTCGTTATGGTTTTCGTTGTTAACTGGGTGACGTTATCGGGTAGAAAATATTGCGCTCTTAGCACATAGCCAGTGGTCATGTCTTCAAACCTTAAGTTTTTTAAAGGTATACCGATACCAGAATTCCACTAAAAAAGAGAAAGTGTTACAAATTAGCTGAGATTTGAAGCTATTTTTGCAATGAAATCTCTAATTTTGTTATTTTTTCACTAGATTTTTAAAACTTTCCTAGCATTAAATATACCTCTACTCTGGTGGGCAATGTACGAGGAAATATCAATAATGGCACATATGCTTCTGCCGGTAGTAATAAAATAAAACTACCATAAACAATATAAAAACTATATTTACACATGTTAAGGAATTTTTTTAAGAAAACTATTAAGATTTGTTTAACTTTTTTTTTTGATTTTTATTTTAGTTGGGAAAAAATCTCACTTGGTTGTGAAAATATGTGAAATCTTCCGAAACGTTTGACTACAGACTAAAAGTATTGTTCTATTTTGGAAACCTACTAACCAAAGTTTTTCATTAGTTGTTGTTTTTAAGTTAAAACAATAATATGAAGAGTTACATGGTTTTAATCCGGCATTGGTTTGTAATATTGATTAAAAGTAATACGTTTTAACCAAGAATGATAAAATAAAGATTACGCCATGCTCATGATATCCCGTTATGTGACGTAGAAGTTCCACTCTAAGGGTTGCCAAGAATGTTTTATGAGTTAGAATTTAAATTTCTTGCGAAAAAGGTATGTTTTATGTGATAGTTGGTAACCTTGCAATTGAATTCAATTTGAGAGTTCTAAAAAATATTACATCGGGTTTTGATAAAATAAATAAATTTGGCATTGCACTTGGTGATAAACTATATTTAATTAATTAGAAACAGTAAAAAAACAAGTGAGAAAAAATTAAATTATTAGCCAATAGAAACACAGAACGTGTGACGTCACAGTTCCAACATGCACAGAACATTTTATCATTCTTGGTTTTAACCAATTTTTTATAATTAGCACTTTTCTACTTTTAACTGGCACAATTTCTCATTTCTCAAACGTCATCACAAGTCAAGATTGAAATTCTTCAAAATAAAGCATATTTGTATGAGAGTAAGTTGAAGAGAGAGAGAGAGCTTCTTTACATGGTGTTACATTTATTATTTTCTTCGTTTAAATATTATTTATTTTCTATAAATATGTACAGTTATTTCCGCTTAATTGAGTCTCTAAAAATGCACGACTTTTGGCGCAATTAGACGGGAAACTCAATTAAGCGATACTCGGTTAATTGATTCGCCGACGCAATTAAAACGAAAATCACTTAATTGAGCCAGACGAGCAATAAAGCGAAACATCCACGTGTATAGACAAAATAAAAAAAATTTTTTTATTAAATTAAAAAATTGTATTTATTAAAACAAAACAAAAATCAGGTACGTTCATTGTACAATATTTGAAAAGGAACAAAAATTACAAAATTCTATATTAAAAGAGATCAAAATTCAAAAATAAATACATACATATGTGCATGCGAGTGTTACAAAAAACATTATATGTATATACATAGGTAAAACTAAATATGATTAAAAAAATCAGTCATCAACATTTGAATTTTAGAATTGTTTAGGCTTTCGATAATTCGTTTTTCTATATCGTCAAGTTCATGTGAATAATAATTTTGTGCTAAAAAAAAATCTCGAAGTAAATTAACAGAATTTAGTGCCTCTTTAGTTGAAGGAGGATTGATAATTTGTTCATCTTCTTCATCCTCAGAAGAATCCGAGGACGAAACATGTTCAACATCTTCAATTATCTCCTGCTCTGTGAGTATTCCACAACACGGTAGATTATCATCGCAGCGGACGAAATTTTCGAACTCATTTTGATGTTCAACATCAGTGTTAAGTTCCACAACATCGTCTTCTAAATCGACTTGCTCAGCAGAGAAAAAAAACTTAGCCTGAAATGTAACGACTGTGAAATTTATTGCACAAACAAATAACGGAAACTTACCTTTTTAAAACAGTTTGCAATTGTAGAAGGTTTCACAAGCCACCAAGAATTTTTAATAATATGCAGTGCGTTAAAAATGCTTAAATTCTTAATAAATTCTCCCATAGTTTTTCCGCTTTCAATTGCTGAAATTTGTTTCCGTATAATGTTTTGCCGATAGTAAGATTTGAAGCTGTGTATTATGCCCTGATCTAAGGGTTGTGCTATTGAAGTTGTATTAGGTGGTAAATACTGCAAGTCGATGTTGGATAACTTTGCTGATGTCTTATGGGAAGATGCGTTGTCAACGAACAATATTATTTTACGTTTTTGTTTTCCCATTTCAGCATCAAGGGAAAGCAAAATTTTCTGCCATAAATCTTGAGTCATCCAAGCTTTGTGTTGTGAATAATATTCCAAAGGCAAAACTTTGTTTTTAAAACATCTTGGATTTTTTGACTTGCCTATAATGATAACTTTTTTATAATTACCGGTAGCATTACATATAAATAGTAATGTCAAACGTTCCTTTGAATTCTTAAAGCCTCGGTTTTGGTCCCCTTTTTTTGATAATGTTGAATTGGGTAAAGCTCGGAAAAACAAACCGCTTTCATCTGCATTAAATATATCTGAAGGCTCATATTTTGATATTAAATTTGGCAGAACTTTATCAAGGAATGCATCCGCTGCATCAGTGTCAGCAGACGCACCTTCTCCTTGCACCTTTTTTAGAATTATGCCTTCCCTCTTCTGCCAACGATGTAGCCAACCATTGCTCGGATTGAAATCGACACCCATTTCTACAGCGAACTTTTTAGCCTTTTCTAAAATTATGTTGCGGGAAATTAAGGCTCCCGAATCACGCATTTGTTTAAACCAAATTGTAAGGGCTTTCTCAACATTTGAACAGGCACCGCTTCTGTTTCTTTTTGTTGACAATTTCAACGTTTTTGATTTTTCAACAATCGAATCTTTGCTTTTTAAAATTCTATTGATTGTCGCTTTAGAACACTTATATTTTTCGCAAAGATCACTTTTGTCATATTTTTCAGCTTCACTAATTAAATTTAATTTTTGTTTAAGATTTAAAGCAATGTGTTTTCTCGAAGACATTTTTTGCGAACTTTCCACCTGTTGAATTTTTTTGCTTGACTAAATGTAAACAATTTATAAAAACATATGATTCGAAGTCCTCATTCACACGATGTGCAGGAAAAAGCCCTTTTACATGGTGAACAGAAACACGACAAAAAAATTTTGGCGCAACATAAATAGTTTTGCGATGGTAGAGAAAAAAAAAAATTAAGCAGACGAAATCAATTAACCGAAACATTTGTTCGTGTGTTTCGCAATGCGGTCTCATTTTACGAATCAATTAAACGGGAGGCGCAATTAAGCGGATCTCAATTAAACGGGTACTTTTACATAGGCAATTATACGGAATGATTTCGTTTGATGGTGTTTAGTACAATTAAGCGGGAAACTCAATTAACCGGGGCTCAATTAACCGAAAACAACTGTAACAGTTTTAATCTGCTGATCTAAATTTACATTTTTGTGTATTTAAATAATGTTTGTTACTTCAAACTGTATGCAAAGTAAAAGTGAATTTGTTGTCACGTGAAAAATGTTGATTTCAAAATTTTAAACGTCAGCTGTTTTCAAGCATTCGTATCATTTATAGATATTTTATAAAACGAAAGTCTTCTCAATGCCCTGCCAACTCAGTGGCACTGCGTGGCATAGCTATAAACACACCAAACTTTTCTGAATTTTGTAAGCTAAAGAAAAAGTAAACCAGTTTAACTTATGTACATGTATGTATGTATAACAAACATAAATAAATAATAATTAACAAAAAATCATTCTTTTTTATTTTACCTCTTAAAATATATATAAAGCAATTAATTAGTATTGCATAACTATAAATACATTGCAATTAAAATAACTTAAAACACCATAATTCACAATAAATTTAGAAATCGTTCTTGGAATCAACTCGCAACTTCGATCAGGCAAACTTTTCACCAAATTTATTCATATATCTTTATGCATAGCTCTTCAAGTACCTGTAACAGTTTTGATATATGATTTCATATTGTTTTCAGCATAAATCCAATGGCTTAATATAACCTCAATGATCTGAAGAACATGCTGGCCACTCAGCACGTTAATATTTTTCGAAGACAACCATCCCTTTGTTTGTTTTTCATTACTATTTTCTAAAATTGGCACTAATTTCTCATCCAGTAATTTTGTGTAATCCGGAGAATTCATTTTGCTGCTTGGAAACTTAAAATCTGATATACTGTCTTCACAAAAAGTTCCCAAACCATCAAAAAACCAACTCCGAGATTTATATTTGAGAAATATTGTGGTTTCTTCCGTAGGTATCGTCAATAGCTGTTGAAACCATCTGGCCCATTAAGATTGAATTGTTTTGCATTGCAAAAAATTTCGTTAAACAAATATATGTTTAAATATTGCAACTATAAACAAAGTTTATAGGTTTGCCTGTTTCCAGTTAGTTTGTAAGTTTCTTTTAGCGAATTCAAGTCTAGAAGTTTTGTGGCGGAGTAATAGTCTTGGCACAGACAACAGATTTTTTCGAGTCATTTTGTGGCATTTTTTTTTTTTTAGCAGTTTCCATAAGGTTGATTTGGACACATTTACCGCATATCCATTTATAATCTGACCAAGTCTCTTCATTGTATAAATCGCAATAATATTTATGTTCTTCTAGTATTTTTCTTTGTTTATCATAAAATGTAATTATACACACATACAATAGCCTCTTATCCATGCAACATTCAATACTCCTTAATTAGTCTATAAATGAATCTACTTCTTATGATATGCTGAGATTTAAAGATATCATTTCGAAATACACTCATATTTATTAAGAATGTGAGTAAAAAAATTAACTAATAATTATTAACTGCGTTTAAACCATTTAGTTCTCTCAGTGATTGCCACAATCTCAGACTTGAAGATATCGCCAAAGTTTGATTCTTGTGTCTTCAATAGGGTTGTCAATAAAAACTTGGTTTTGAAACAGAGTCATATTGGAATAAAATAAACATTTTGACATTTTACTTGTTGACATATCTTTCGTATTGGGTGTATACATAAAAATGCGAAATTTTTAAAATTTTAAATTTTTATATAAAAGGTGATTTTTAGCAACTTTTTTCGCAATTTCCGGGCGTTTTTCGTTCAATGCTTGCTTTAAATGAATTATTTGCAGTTTATAGAACGTTATTGGTCTCACCAAAAATAGAGCACTTCCTCAGCGCCATAAATATTTGGCTTTGTTGTAGATTCGGCATGTTGGCCGGGCTTCACGTACAACCTGCTACTCTCTGTAATGATTTCCTTTGATGGCTTTTAAGCAGCATTTCGTTCATGAAATACATATCGTCTTCCAAGGTGTCTCGGCTTCAATTTATATGGTACCTAATATCCCTGCTTTTGGATGAATACTGCTGCTCGCAAACGTTCTGAAATTGTTGCACCCAATGATTTTGCAAGCTCTTGTTACGTTTAACCACAATCAATCAACATGGAGTAATGTCTGAAAAACGTATTTCTTTTTATAGCGTTTAAGAAGCATTTCGTACATGTAAAATCGTATTTCAAGGTCTCTCGGCATTAATTCATATTTGCCTGCCAACATTTTAAATTGCTGATTGACTGGATCATAATGATTGACAACAATCTTCATGGAGTAATGTCTGCAATCCTTGGTCTTCAAACTTTTTTTGAGTGCTCTGGGCGATGAAGGCTTCCGTGTTAAAATCACCTCTTCTGAAACGCTCAAACTATCTCTTAATATACTTATTAGTATTAAAGTGAATTTCAAAAATGGACCTTATATGGGGGATATAGTCAAATATGGACCGATATTCTCAAAATCCAGCAGTTTGATTTTGACATGTATGTAAATGATCTGTGTAGAATTTTGAAACAGTATCATTATTTATAAGAGATTTATGAGTATTAAAGTGATTTTCGGAAGAGGGCTTTATATGAGGGATACGGTCTAATATGGACCGAATTTCACAGATTTCTGTGTATATGTAAATGATCTTTGTAAAGTTTTGAGTTGATACCGATATTTATGAGATATATATAAAGAATGACTTTTTCGTATGTGGTGCTTATATGGGAACTATGACCAATTATGGGCCAACCATCATAAAATGTAGAACAACAACTTATTAGAAATAACTAGAATTATTTATGTCGAATTTTAACCTGGTAACCATACTTTGCCGAATTTTGTATTAATATTCCAATTTTACAAGGATTTATTTATCATTAAGCCATATTTCGGGAATATATATATTTGTATGGGGGCTATGACAAATCATGGACCGATTTTTACTATTTTCCTCACACTTTTTACTTTTATCATAAAAATAACGTGTACAGTATAGCATGGCAATATCTGCTTATATATCAAAAAATTGGAAGAAAAATCTTTAAAAATATAAAATTTTTATGGAGGTTGTCTCACATTTTGGTCTATCACTCTGGTTCTACAATACCGATTTTACTGATTTTCAATACCAAATTGCTTAGTAGAATTACAATCGTGTTTTTGTAAACTCTGTTAATTTTGGTTGTGTATTTTGGACGTGTTTTACACAGTCAGACACACAGACAGACATAGCTCAATCGACTTAGAATGCCATAAGGATCAAGAATATATATACTTTGTTGGGTCTAAGATGAATGTTTCTTAGTGGTGGTGGAGGGTATAAAAACTACGTGAAAATAAATGACATATCAAAAGTTACGGCCTGTGTTATGAATCCCACATTTTTAAGTTAGACTCTCAATACCATATCTCTGCTAAAAGAGCACAGTGCCTCAATTGCAGCACCCTGTTTGCTGTCCCTAACTTCTGCTTATTCTATTTCACTTCTATATTACCACATACTACAACTTTCTTTTAGAACTATTCATTTACACATAACATGCAGCCACACTTTCAACATAATAAATTTAGCAAACAGTTGCAAACTAACTGCTGTCAGAGACACACAGACAAAATGTTGTTGCAGCAATCAGTTAAACTAAAACTGACCCACATAACAGTACTAAACTTACTTGCCACAATTGTCTTATTCAGGGTAAATAAAGTAAATTGTGTACTATTTCCAAGAGGAGGATCATTTGGGGTAAGTTTTTAACAATCAGCCAATAGACAGAATAAAGTAAATACTCCCACAAGATTTATTATAAAGTGAATACAATATTAGTAAGAAAAAAAAAACTTTACCTTTTTTAGTATTTGGCAGCCGTGGCCATGCCTTTGGATTTACCTAATCGCAATGTTTACATGGCTTTCAATTTTGAATCCAACTATGGCCTGCCCTCCAATGATTCCTACAATGAATGGATTGATAGGGTAAGTTGTTGTTAAACAATTATCACCATTTAAAAATTCTTAAATTATTTGTAATTTCTAGTGGGATATTGATGAGCAATTTGTGGGCATTGGCAATGATGTGACCCACATTAATAATCGCCGCAAAAAACGTTCCCGTTTCTTGCCCCATTACGATCGTCACTCATTCTATCGCTCGTTTACGGGTTATTTGGAACACTTTCAAATGAATGGTACGGCCTGTCTGTTGAGAACAATTTGTGAAGTGGCTGCTTCTTCTTTGCATGAAAACAATGGCGTCTTGGGCAGTATTCTCAAGATTTTATTCATGTAATTATGAAAAGTTTTTATATATTTTGCATTCTTTCTCTTGTGCTTGTTAAATATTCGCATTTATAATTTTTGTGTTGGGTTTCTTATGACATTAAGTCAGAGATAAGACAATATGAGAATTTGAGGTCTGGTTTATTGAAGAAATTTCCAAAAAAAAAAATAACGTTATAAAAGATAAAACAATATGTGCTTGTTTATCATAAAGTATATCTGTGAAGGACCCTACAGCAAGTAATATAAGTTAAACTATAAGAAAAAAGCACACATAGTTTAACTATGATCGAATCTGAATTACAACATAGTCTTTGCAATCATTGTTATGATTATAACAATACTGATTCTAGCAACCACAATATGTTTCTAATGACTATGTTATTATTAGATAATTGCACAAATCAGTTCATATCCCATCATAGCTTCCTTCTACTTAAAAGTTTTGCAGCATTATCCCACTCAGTCCAATATGATTTTAACAATATAGTTCACTTTAAATTCCATTGTATCCTGCTCTGAACTTTTTTTTGTTGTCTTATTTTTGATGAGCTATTTGCTTGTATCTTCTCCTTAAATCGTATACACACTTATATTTTTGTTACCCCAACAATATATGAACATCCAAATGAAATGTATGATAATTACTCATTTGGGTAACATTTCTTCTGTTATTGTTGTTCTCATGATTATACATATATGTTAAATAGGCCAACAACATCACGACCAGAAGCAGCACCACTTCATCCGCACATAGCCGACAACGACCTCTATCGGGCTGAATGGCAGGGCGAACAGTATTTGGCCAACAACAATGGTGAGGAAGACAATGAACATGTTACTAATGCTTGTATGGATTATATGAATTGGTGTCCTGAAGGAGTTATTAATATGATTTCAAGTTGGCATTAAACAACAGCAGCAACATAACAACAGCAATAAGAACCCAAAACAAAAATAATATTATTGTCTGTGTCTTTAACGGCCGGCCAGTTGGCCTGGCCGCGTTCTGCATGAAAACTGAAATTAAGTCGAAAATATGAAACACAAATTTGCTCAATAAAAACTGTTTTAAAATTCTTTCATTTCAATTCTTTTCATTTCATTCATTTGTTTTGTATCTTCGTTTTATTTTTGTTGTGAAAATTGTACCCGTAATAACCATAATTTGGTACATTTCTATGGTATAATTATGTTAAAATTTGAGAAAATAAAACACAAAAAAATAAAATATTTCAAGATTATAACAGGTTGATTATACTTTCAATATGATTACGAGTATCATTCAGTATGTGTTTATAGCAAAATTATGTGAAAGGGTTTCATTATTCACAACAAAATTTTAAAAAATAAAAATGAACTTTATCTAAAGAAATAATAAAAAAATACTGCAAAAACATTTGAATTACAGCTAAATCAAACATTTTTATACCCTCCACCACCACGAGTGTTAGACAGGGGTATACGAGTATATACGTTTTTCATTCCATGTGAAACACTCAGAAATATTCAACTGAGACCCAACAATGTAATGAAATTCCAAATCGATTGAGCTTTGTCCGTCTGTGTAAAACACTATCTTGTCCAAAGTACACAACTAAACTTAACGAAATTTCTAGCAAAATATTATGTATTTTGTCGTAAAGTTTGGTATTGAAAATCAGCAAAAGCGGTGTAATAGAACCAGAGTTATGGAAGAAATTGTGAGACTACTAAAAATACATAAAAAAAACAAACTATGATGACAATATTAAGAATCAATTCATGACTTACCATAGCCCCCATACAAATTTCTTCCCGAAATATTAGCGTAGACAGACGACACAGTTAATTTGCATTAGCAGTCTTAATTCAAATTAACTCGTGAATTATCCCCATCCTAATGCACATTAGGTTAGACGTAAATGCACATATTCAGAGTGAATTTATACTGCATTTAGCTATTTCAATATGGCAACATCGTCGAAAATCAATCGTATGTTATCAAATTGTTTACTATTCTAAAAGAAGAAGCAGACAATTTTAAAATTTAAATAATAAAAATAGATTTCCACAATTGTCTTTCTCTTATTTCAGAGTGCCCAACTGCGGCCCCCACATGTAGCAACACGTTCAGGTTGATGGTTGCTAGTGCATGAACAAGTTTTGCATTATGAAACAGTTTCAGCAAAAGTAATTTCAGCTTTTTTTTTCAAATAAATACTGATTTTTCACCAAATGCCAAACAAGTTTTTTCATAATTATAATTAAACAGTTGTTTACAAACAAACAGCTGTTTAAATGCTGTTTTAAATGCAGAAACTGTCGTCTGTCACGGTAAAATCTGTCGTCTGTCTACGCTATATGATTAAATGGTATATAAATGCCTTTAAAATTAAAATAGCAATACAAAATTTAGCAAAGCTAAGTTTCATATGAAAATAAATCTCAAAATGATATTTGTTTAGGTTCGGTCCATGTTTGACCATAGCTCATACAAAATTCGCTTCCGAAAATCACTTAATCACATATAAATCTGTTATAAATAATGGTACCGATCTAAAATGTTTCACAAATCAAACTGTTGGATTTTGTGAATATAGATCCATATTCGACCATATCCTCCATAAAAGGTCCAATTCCGAAAATAAATATTGCAATATTTTCGGTCCATAATTGGTCATAACTATCATATTTTATATATTTTATAAACAATTCCAAAAAACAAATAAACCCACAAAAATATCTACTAAATATGGATATCGAACCAACATTTTGCACCGATCAGAAATTTTAGTTCTGAAATCACAACTGGATTTTTAGCTGTTAGTCCAAAATTGGTCCACTTCCACTAAAACGCCTATAAAACTCTAGCAAATAACGATGAAATTAGTCTCACCTTATAAACTTTCCCAAATTGTTTTCCTTAGAAAAATATTTCTTCCCAATTGTTTTCCATAGAAAAATATTTGTTCCAAATTATTTTCCATGGAAAAACGTTTTGTCCCAAATTCTTTTCTATAGAAAAATTTTTCCCCAAAATCGTCTTCCATTGAAAAATATTTCTTCCAAATTGTTTTCCATAGAAAATAATTTGTCCCAAAACGTTTTTTATTGTCCTAAAATACAATTCCTACCGAAAAATATTTGAGAAAAATTATTTTAAATAGAAAATGTTTTAGAACAAATTATTTCACATTCAACAAAAAAAAAACTTTATTATTATTAGTTTATTATAAAACTTTTCAAGTCTACATTTCTAAAAGACATACATACACTTCCTTCTCAGTTAATTTCTTTACATTTTTTTGTTCTCCTATTCATGAAACTTGATATTTTTTCTACAATTGCTTTTAGTAAAACAACATCAAAAGAGGCGTAATTCTCTCGCCAAATAAATATTAATTAAAAATAAGCGGATATTTTTGAATAGGTTGTATTTAATGCCACAAACATTAAACCTAAACACAAATTAAAGCCTTAAACAACAATGCAACACATATCAAGTACAATGCGAGCAACAAACAAACCTTTAGGAAGGACGCAAAACAATACAAAAACATTAAAAATCAATGCTAAACCTGAAAATCCTACAAGTTTTTGGGGTAAAGAAAGACCAAAGCAAAAACTCATTGAAGAGATTTTTTGCACTCCAAAAAGGATTTCATAAGGGAAAAATTTAAGCCATTGTTGACAACAATTGTTAAAAAAAAGAAGTAAAACAAAAAAAGCAAAAAACACTATAGTGTTTAAGTACAAGGATTAAAAAACCAGGATTGAAAGAATAAAAAGCAAAAACAATGAAGAAACAAACCCACAAACATTGAAATGCAAACATATTCTTTTGTTGTTACCAGTTGAAACGGAAGGAGCGATCGTCGTTGAAGCTGTGACTGACAGAAACAGCGCATTTCTTATTTTTATTTGCAGGATCTTACTGCTGCTTTCTAAAGCCTGTAAGCATATGAATCTTTGCTTTTATTCAAACTTATGTGTGTTTGCTATGTTTTTCAATTAATGTCTGAGAACAAATAAAGAATTTTGGTTTAAAATTCCTTTTTTAAAACAACGGCAAAAGGATTAGAAATTGAAATTATGACATTGTTTTTTATACACAGAAAGTAGTTGAATTTACTTACGATTCAATGTTTTTGCTGTTTAATATAACAGCAATTTAAATTATTTAAAACGCTGCATTAAATAATTATTTCCAAATAATAAAAGAAATAAACTTAACACAAAGTTCAATATTTTAGCCGCCATAATATACAGGGTGTAAAGAATAATTTTGAATAATTTTTGAGATCCCTAGGACAGTTAGTTTTCCAGGGCCAAGGAAACCTGAAAAGATTTCAGATTTTAGAGGAAATACTTATTTAATCACACTGCAGAACTTATAAATTAAAGTTTCTTTTCAAATATTTATGAAAAAAATAATCGTAACCACTAGTTTTAGCACAAATTTATTTGACGTTGTTTGCACTTACAAGAGTTTTGCCAGATCCAACAGCATCAAATAAAATAAGACTAAATATTTGTTGTGTCTTGTTCTAAATAAACGAAGTTTTTTTTTTTATAGATAAACGAGTTGGAAAATATTTTATTTAGTGGTTACGTTTTTTTCGGCAAATATTTGCCAAGACTTTTAATCATCTTAAGCGACACTTTAATAATTTTTTGAAAATATTGCAAATTCATTTCCTATTTGAGCGCTGGGTCGCCTAGGCTGTATTAAAAATAAGTTGTTGATTTACTGGTTGACAACAGTGATAAACCAACACTTTAATAAGACTGCTGCTACATTATCTTTCGGATAAAAACACCAGCATATTTCTCATCGATCGTCTACTTCGGAAAACATAATGGCGGTCTCTAAGTGAATTGTAGGATTCCGAATTTTTAACAACACAATAGTTTACTGTACTTCCCGTAACGTTAGAAAGAGCAGAGCAAAATTATACTAGCCGAAAATTGCCAGGATTGTTAGCTATCTTAAACATCGAAAACAGAAAACTTATTTACGTCGAGATATACTTAAGTGGTAAATATTTGCCGAAAAATACCTAACTACTAAATAGAATATTTTTGAACTCGTTTATTTACATATTAACAAAAATTTCGTTTATTTAGAACAAGCCACAACAATAAATTTAGTCTTATTTTATTTGATTGTGTTTGATGTTGCAAAACTCTTGTAAGAGTAATCAACGTCAAACAAAATTGTGCTAAAACAAGTGGTTACGCTTTTTTGAGTAAATATTTGCCATGTGTGACCATAACTTTAGACACTTTTAAAAACATTTTTACATTAAGTGTGCCCGAAAGTCCAAATAACGAATAAGTGTTTGCCACCACATAATTTGTTTATTAAAGTGTTTGCTAGGAGACTAATAATCTGATTTAGAACCACTACAGGAACTACAGGTCTAATTCATAACGCATTTTTAAGTTTATCAGAGGTTTAAATTTATGCTAAAATAATATGGAACGCTATATTTTTTGAAGAAAAGTCCGAAACACGTGGAAGAAAGGCATTATTTACTTGTGCTATCATAAAAGCTTACGTTATAGCTGCAAAGATCGTTTAGCGTCAGCCATAGAGATTAAGGGTAACTTGTGCCCAAACCTAAGTGCTGAAACGGTACGTAAAATATTAAGCGATCAAAATGTTCACGCAAGAAGTCCAAGAGCTGTACCACTTTACAAAAAATACATGTCAAACGAAGACTGGGATTTGCCAAATTACGTGTAACATGGCCTGATGAATCTAAAATAGTTTTTTTTAAATAATTAACAAAAACAAACTGCGAAGCTTTAGGCTTATCTGCAGAAAACACCCAGAGTCTTTGGCGGGAATCGAACCCGCAACCCTTTGAATGATAGTCCGGCACTCTATCGCCTAGTCTATCGGGGTACTCCCGATATATACCCTACATCACAATAGTGGATTTATGCTGATGTTTATAACGCCCATAAATATTGGTCCAACACCCACCTTAAAGTATACCTATCGACTCAGAATCACTTCCTGAATCACATCCTGAGTCGATTTAACGATGTCCGTCCGTCTGTCTGGTTATCTGGCTGTCCATGTAAAGATTGTGTGCAGAGTACAGGCAGCAATTTTAAAGATATTGCGATAAATGTATGTATATGTGTGTATATGTTATCACAAAACCCTGCAAATGATATTGAACTACGTGATCCATTTTAGATGAAATTGACTACTTACAATATGGTCCAATGTAATGCAGTGATGGACCATGTCATAGTTAAAGAGTTTGTAGTTAAACGACATGGTTTCGTGTTAACACGATTGCATATTGAGTTGTTGTTGTTTAAAACTAACCCTCTTGAGTACTCCATGGAGTAGAAGCATGGAGTAGTTTTGGGACTACTCCGATGGGTCCAATCCTAGGACATCGCAATGTTAAATGGACCACCTTTTTTCATATATTTGGAGTAGTTTTGGAGTACTCCTACTCCTCTTTGGACTAGTCTTTACATGCGTGTATGGACTAGTCGCGTTATTTGCAGGGAACAAACAAACAAATACTATATAATTATATAAATAGAACCGCTTTCATTTAATAATAAACACTATATGCTTCTTTATTTCAATCACAAATGACCTGTTAAAAAAACTATTGGATGCCCCGAGTTTTAATAAAGATATTCACATACTTATGTATATAAGTAGTGCAGCCTAGAGGCAAAGTCTCGCAACAAAAGAACAACGATATCTTTAAAAATGTAATTATTTAATATTTGTCAATAAGTGGCACGGAAAAAAGTTTTAAACCAGAAACAATAAGTGGTTAGATAACTGAAAGAGCTAAAGGTTTTGATGGTTGTTGAAATAGTATCTCCAGACTGAACATATTGGTGCCTGTCATTAAGAAACGACCAGATTGGCTTACAGGCGGATGCACCACAATGAAATTGCACTGATAATTTATTACACAATATCTCATGGCTTTTTTAATTTCTGATCTCTCAGTTATTTTTTAAGTTTAAATGTAAAATTGAAAAACACAATGAATTAGAAATTAAAAAATAAAACTCGTTTTTTAAAAAAAAATGTGTACATATGTAAGTATATGTGTATAAATTTGCATCTAAATAAAAATTTAGGCTGTGTTGCTATTATTTATACCGCAGCTGTATGTAAATTTAAAAAATTCCTTAATCAATAAATGATAAATAATCAAAGGTACTTTTGCTTTGAAGAAATGTTCATGTCTTTTAGTAATATGTACTTGAAATCTATGTGAAAGAATAAATACTTTCAGATTTGATCTTACACATTACTTACAGTTATTACATGAGAACAAACAAATCCTTTCAACAAAAATCAATGAAGCACGTTCTAAAATTTAGATCCAGCCTTTGAATCTGTTTTAGGCCAATTATGATCTAACAAAATTTAAATTAAAATCAAATGCTGATGCTGATGATAAGGTGTCGTGAATTCTTCCAACTGTTTTGTCATCTTATCTTGGTTTAAGATCCAACTGCATTTCTTGTCTCTTGTTATTTTGAGTTTACCTCAAAATCATGTTTTGGTTTTGTTTGTTTTTTTATCTCCTGCAAAACCAATGGCAAATATTCCTTTTCTTTTATTTATTTGTATGTACATACGTTTTTTGATTTAGTTAGGTCTGGGGTTTTTGGTTTTCCTGTTTTATAATCTGCTCTTATTTTGTTTAACATCTCTCTTATCTGTTTTTTTTTTGTTTGTGTTTTTGTATTTATTAAGACGTGTTTTGTTTTGTTTCATTTTGCCTCGTTTTGTTTTTCTTGTTATGTTGTTGGCAAAACATTCAACATTCCCTTTAGAAAAGAGTTTCTTGCGTCTTCTTTTTGTAAAGGTATTTACCGCTTAAGCTTTAAATACATAATGTACGTACTGTGTTTATAGTTTGTTGTAATCGTCTTTTAAAATTACGGATTAAATAAGATTACTTAACCTATAAGATGTTTTTCTGTTGTTGCTTGCAGATTTCTGAAGACTTTGCAGTGGATGTTGGTGTTGCACAAAATTAGTGCAAAAATACATACATATTGCTTTAAATAGAAACATCTTTGTTTGCGGTTTAAATATTGTTGCATGTACTATTAATGAAAAACACCTTGAGGTTAAATAAGATATTTTCTAAAGATGTTGGTTTCTTTTTCAAAATCCATTTGAATTAGGCTTGATTAAAATTTAAACTACTTACGCCTCTGGTAATTTGTAGGTTGTGGTAGATCAAAAGAATGTAGGTCGCTGTAAAGGAAACAGGATTTTAAAGGAGTTTAAAGAAAATCTCTTAAACAAAATTAAACATACAACTGGCGCTCTTTATTAAAACAAAATAAAGACATAATATTAAGAAATATTTAACAAACATTAGGTACATTTTTTAAAATTTGTAAAAACATCTAAAATCTGGGATCTTATTTGCACAGTACTACACTCTCCCTTTCCCTCATAAAACCTATAAAATCACTCTTTATAAAAAGCCATCAAGCTATTTGAAATCCAACTTTGTACAAACATACATACATATATTTAAGTTTAGATAAACCAACCAATGTTAATCCCTTTATATGAGAATGTTTTATAAATGTTATTTTTGGGCCTTATCAACCACCTCAAAAAGTAATTACTCGCAATTACTCTTTCCTATGACCGCATTTAATTGTGTCCATTTAAAAGTAAATCTGTATAATTATGTAAATAGTACTTAGTAAATTAATATTAATTAAATATATACATACTATTATAAATTATTGCTTATTAATTTCGACAGATTTATTAAAAACATTTAGTAATAAATAAAATTATTTGGAACAGGCAAAAACGACTAAAAAATGTTTTACTGTAAAATATGTAAAAGCAAAAGAAAATCTAGAAATAAAATAAACAAGCAAGTAGAAAAAAATCAGTGTTTGGCATAAATGGTTAATAAGATTCATGGTTAATAACATGTTAAGCTGTTTATTATCTCGGTTTTAATCAGACCACACGCAGAGAAAGAATATAAATATATATATTTGTAAACCTTTTTTAATATTATGGTCACTGTAATTATTTATATGATTTCAGCAACCAAAATATGGTTAGGTTACGATTCATATGACTATAACAATCATATATATGATTATAATGTTTATAGTAATCAGTATAATGTTTATGGTAATCAGTTTTATGATGAAAGATTATAACCAGCGTTGTCAACTTGGTGCGTTTCGCACCATTTTTGGTGCTTTTTTAAATTTTTGGTGCGAATAATTCATTAGTTGGTGCGCGGTGCGCTTTTTCAAATTCAACACAACTTTTTGTTTCAATGTGAGAAAAAAATCTTTCTACAATAAAATACACCTGTTTGAGTACCATTTCATTCAACACTGCAAATTTTTTTTGTGTATTTCGGTGCGTTTTTTAATTTTTTCGAAAATGTAATGAAATTTTTTTTTTTACTAATTTTTAAGTGCAGTTTTTTAGTAATTCATAGCTCATGAAATCTATACGATGAAAAAATGTATTTTAAATACGAATGTATGATAAATGAAATTAAATTCTTTAAAAAGCTTTGTTTGAAAATCAAATTAACATTTTAAATATGTAAATAAAAATTCTTGTATAAGAGTACCAGTCGAATCCTAACAAATTTTATAGGAAAAAATCAACTAGAAAACAAAAATATATAAAAAAGTACCAAATATGTACTGAAATTAGCTTTTTTACCAATTAGTACTTTAGTTCCGAATATCATATTGTGAGTTATTTATCTTTATTAGCTCATTTATTAAAAAAAGGCTTTTACTATTATTACTTTTACTAATAATCGTTGATAAAAAGTTTTTTATAGAATATATGATATTAAAAAATTTCAAATTAATTCAATAAATATTTGAAACAAAAACGAAATTTTTAACTTGGTGCGTTTTTTGTAACTGGTCCGCTTTTTTCTCCATTTTGGTGCGTTTTGAAATTTCAAAGTTGACAACGCTGATTATAACATTATGTTGCTCTTTATCATAATAAAAAATTATGATAAATAGATTCATCATAAACAAGATTGCCACAAATATAGACATAGTTACTACAATCGTATATATGGTTGTAGTAATCATCTGAATCTTAAATTAACCAAATTGTTGTTATCGTAATCATATAAGTAATTACAGTGACAATAACATTGTTAAAAAAATGATAAAAATGCAGCTATTTATTGTAATATTGGTTTCTTATTTAATAATTTTAATAAACTTCCTTGGCAATCGTGTTATTAGCAGATAAATAAACACTTATTTCAGCCCCTATGTCTATAAGTAACGACTACTGGTATTCCTTGTCAAGTTTTTTTTACAGTTAATTCTCTACTTAAAACTAGTTAACCTCAATTTGAAACTAACCCCTTTGATATGAATTTGTACAAATGTTCCCAATTTCATCTTAAACTAATCAATTCTTGGCTGCAATAGTAGCAGGGATTATTATTCGTTAAAAAAAATATTGCAATAAAAATATATTTTTAATAATTACTTTTACCTGACTTCACTAATAATGTTTTAAATTAAATTAAAACGATTTTAAGCTCACTTGTAGTGGCATGTAAATACACACTTATATAATTAAATATATAAATAAAACTAATGAATATTAAGCTGGCACAAATCATTTATTGCCTTATACAATTTGTTAACGAATTTCATCTTATGGATGTGTGTGCACCTAATAAAACAAAACATTACCGCAATTCGCAATATTGTGCAAATGGTATTGCATCATTGCGTTTGCATTTGCAAACATTAATAATTGTGATAACAGAGAGTTTTGGCCTTCTTCATGCAGGCACTTATGGGTTGCGAAACTGAATTTTGGAGTACGGTCATCTTCTCCGATGAATCTAAGTTTATAATATTTCGTTTAGATGCCATGCGAATCAAGTGGTGATAGTGTCATGGTTTGGACCTGTATGTCAGCTGCTGGTAATGGATATTTAACATTTGTTGAAATAACCATGCACAGAATTAAGTATCTTTAGATTCTGAAGGACAACTTGTTGGAAAGCGCAGAGAACCTGGGTATAAAATCAGATTTTCAATTTTATCAGGATAACGATCTAATGCATAAATCGTGACTAACATACATTAGGAAACACAAAATTTCTAACAAAATAATTGAAAAAAACGCTACTGACGGAGTGGTCGAATAATTCCCCGAGTATTACCTAAAAACTAGTCGCATATATGTCAAATCGCCTTAAATCTGTTGTGGATAATAAAGGCTATCACACCAAATTATAAATCGTGTAATTGCCAGTTTTAAAATCAAGTATTCGAAACTCATACATGCCTGCATAAAATAAGCTGTGACGTGTAAACACAAGATTTGTTTTTAATTTTAATATATGTATGTAAATCTTTGCAATAAATTATTTTTGATTTATAGAATACATATAACATTTTTTATTTTAAATTATTTTTTAGGTTTCTGTTAGTTTTTATACCTTACACCATCATAGTGAGGAGGGTATATTGGATTTGTGCTGATGTTTGTGTCGTTCAAAAATATTAGTTCAACATCCATGTTAAACTATACCGATCGACTCAGAAATATTTTCTGAGAGGTTTATTGGTCATAAATGTTTGATTTATGTATGTATCCCAACAAAATTCTTCAGAAATAAGTTGTACATGAAGTCTAATCTCATCAACAAACTTTGTGCAGATCGGTCCATAATTGACCATAGCTCCCATATTAGGCCCGCTGCCGAAATATTGGTATACAAATCATATTCAACATCAGACTTTTGTGGTGACCAGTCCATAATTATTCATAGCAAGACATAAGAATTCCAACCTAGACCACGGAGACAGAAAATTAAAAATTGTTTTTGTACCGATTCAATACTACTGATATGAATTGAATAACAAGGATCCCAAACAATTGATCCATACTCAAGAATTGGTCGAACAAGAGTAGTATATAAAAGTTTTGTAATAAAGGGATCTAAAAATTCCTTAGACCATCGCTTCATGAATCCAAGTACCCCATAGGCTTTATTTACCATTATAGAGATGTGATTGCGAAAATCAAGTCTATGATCCAACAGTATGCCAAGATCACATATGGTTTGAACTTTATTTAAAATAATAGGAGCAATATAATAAGAAGTCTAAATCGGATTGTGTCTAAAAAATGACATGTGTCTGCATCTCTTAATATTTAACTCCAATAAATTAAATCTGCACAACAAATAACAAATAATTTTATAACGGTCGTTCCATAATTAGTCATAGCTCTTATATATCGAGATAAAATTTAACACACAGAAGTCATGCTATTATATTTTTGGATGATCGGTCCATAATACGTCATAGCTGCTATATAGAGCCCATTTCTGAAAATCCGTTTTATATGTGTATATTAGGTGTAGGTGTATTGTATGGTCTGGCTTGACCAACTATACTTTCTTACTTGTCCTTTTATGAAGATTTGAAAGCAAAAAGATGCTACTGTAAGTTACTAAAGACAAAAGTCTCGTTTTAAAGATACACCTTCTATTATTAATCCCTAATTTCTAAGTTATATACCCAATACGTTGAAGTTACAAAGATATTATTGTGGCTTTAATCCAGGAAGAAGAAACTGTCACATTTCAAATATGCCGTGAAAGTTAAAACTTTGAAATATTTAGACTAGTTCTGTGTATATTAAAACAATACACATATTTCCAAAAGATGTGTTTCAGACCCCAAGAGTTTTGAGGCTATGCTACCTCTCGAAAAGTTACATAACTATGAGTATATTAAAACAATACACATATTTCCAAAAGATGTGTATCAGACCCCTAGAGTTTTAAGGCTATGCTATCTCTCGAAAAGTTACATAACTATGTAAATACATACTGCTAATGGAAGATCGACTATGTAGAAACCTCCCCTTGTCACAGTTAACAAAAAATAAAATTTTTTAAACTTTTCAGTTTTTCAAAATTTTCTTTAACTTTTTATTAACATTGACACATGTCACAATTTTTTTTTAAATTTTAATCTCTCTCTTGAAAAACGAACTGAAACCTCATCTGCTGTTAAAACTTTAATACCGTTAATTAAACAAAATACTTTTAAAAAACAAAAACAAAATACTTTTAAACACCTAATAACAAACAGCTGTTGTTAATAGATTATAAGGAATATTATACAATGAAATATACATTTTATTTAAAGATTTTTTTTGGAGCTAAATTTTAACAAACTATACACGTACAAGTATTTAAAGTGTATTATCGAGAACATTCATCACATGTGACACATTTTTAGCCTTTTTTTGCTAATGTCCTTTTAAAACTATTCAAGTACTATATGGGTAACTTAATCTTGTAGCAGAGATATAAACTAAAAACGTATGGTTACATATGGCTCCCAAAAATTCAGATATTAAAACCAAAAACAAAAAAAAACCACAGCTACATCATCATTAAACTCCATTTTTAGTAGTTGAACAGCTTCTGCATACTTGCTACCAGTTTGGGCGTTTCGTTTTCAATTACTGCTAACAACCTTAAGAAAATAAATATATCATTTCCAAAAACAAAAATAATATCAAAAAAAAAAAAAAATAAAATTGAGTAGAAAAAATAATCTGTTGACGACGTGCGACATCAGGCTGTGTGCTTGTGAAAAATCTCAAATTTCATCTTTATACTCGTATTCAACATTTTATTTTTGTGTCTTCAAAAACCTTCAACATGTATTAAATACGAGTAGATAGTTCATGTCAACATTTTGGGGCATGTTTGTGTGTGTGTGTGTAGTAAATATGTGTGTTTGGTTTTTGTGGGCTGGTCCTGCTGCAACTAATTAGAAATCAATTTGTATGCTTTTTATGTCTGTTTTACATGACTCTTGTTCTTTTGTGGTTTGTTACAATTTTGTTCATAAATAATTTTCGTTTGTAAAGTCCACCTGTTATTCCCCAAAGTGCAGTAAAGTTCTCTTTTTTGTTTTAGTTATTTATGTGTTGCTTGTCAAATTGCCACATATCCTGATAGTTAGACTCATGTGTGAGTTTGACATGTTTTTTTGTAATTTTTGTGGTTTTTTTTAATTTTGAATGTAACTTCTACACGCATATTTATAAGTATTTAGAGGAGAGGAGAGGAGTTGGAGTTTGTTTTGTTAACGGAAGTAATATATAATAAAATTTTTTCTTTAATTTGAAACACATATGTACATGCGTTAGTGATTACTTCGAAATGAGGTTTTTTTCTGTCAAATAGGCTCCACGAAGTTTAAAACAAGTAGGAGCTTATACTCAGTTGTGACGAATTTTATATACACTGAATAAATTAAGTAAAAATCAAATATTTTCACTAAAAACATCAAAAGTTATATAAATTCATTAATTGCACGAAAAATAATTCTCAAAAAAGTATTCGTACAGTTAACCGTTTTAAGGCAGAAATTTCTTATACTACATTTACACCTACGCAAAATCTAGTACTTAAGGGATTTTGAGCGAAATCTTGTTCATTTCTACTAGATTTCCCATACAAAACAAAATCTAGTTCGTCATGAGATTTTGGCAAAATCTCACAAAATCTTGCAATTCATATCTGAATTTCATATTAAAGTACTAAAAAATACAGCACTGAACAAGAAAATTTTGACAGTTACACAAAAATAAATTTAAAAAAATAATAAAAAGAGCGGGATATAAAAAAAATTCCTGCAAACTACGCCGTATACTAAATAAATAAATAAGCTTTTCTTTGTTTTGTCTATTTTTGTTATTAACGTGAACTTGGAACACAGCAATTGAAATGTTTGCCGGCTCATTCGAAAATTTTCTATGAACGTTTTTTCTGGCATAATAGGCACATCTTCCTCATAAAACGAGCCGTGGCGAGTCTATAATATAAACGTATTTAGTTAAATTACGCCAACTTATTTCCCATACTTACGTGTGTCCATTCCAACTTCCTGTATAATAATAGCGTGTAGTACATTTGCAGAAGTTTGTGAAACCTTATGCTTAACAAATTCTGCTGTTTTTTTACGCAAAAATGTTAATTTCGATTGTTTTTTTTCAGATCTGCATGTAAAATATAATAAAATTTGTTTTTGTCTTTCCATTTTTGTTAGTAAAAGTTTACAATATAATTTATTTTCTTTTTCGATCAGCTGTTTTTATTATGAAAATGAAATCCAACAATATGTCAAAAAGTAGTAGTGTAAACGCCAAAAATTTTCTTTAATATTTTAATTAAAATCTACTAGATTTTGCGTAGGTGCAAATGTAGTATTATATTAAACTTAATTTCATCTAATATGTAGTAGGGCTTTATTTCTAAGTGATTAAAAAATTATTTAGAAAACTATTTTATACCACTATTGTTTAAAAAACGATTTTTGACGATCTCTACTTGTTATATCGTGCTGCCGAATTTTTATTCCAAGTGGTCTCACGATGTTCAATCGGGTTGAGATCGGGTGACTTAGCTGGGTGATTTATTTGCTTAGGAACGTTAAAGATACACTATTCCTTTACTATTCCAGAGGTGTGCTTGGGATCGTGGATTTGTTGCTAGCAATATAAACGTCTCAAACCCAATTTTTCTGCACTTTCTGTTAGGTTTTCTTTTAAAATAATAAGGTATGCTAATCTCTGCAACTACCCACCACCTAATCACCTATTATGGGACGAACTTCATACCATATTGCATCGTAATTTCTATTTATTTTAGTAGAATTTCATCTCAATAACGAATTTTATGCATATTCCAGTTAAAAAGAAGAATTTGAACTCTGTTTATATTTTTGCGGCGTGTAACATAAAGCGATTTACTAAATTAAGTACCAACAAGCCCTAGGAAACTGATTTTGGTTTTCTTGAAACGTCAAAATTGTCTCCTCTGTATACCCTGTGGTTATTCTCGGCAGTGGAGCTATGGTTAAAGATGGACCAATTATTATGAAATTTAGTACAATTTAAATGTGTATTTGGATTAGTTTTGTTGAATTTTAAATTGCTAGTGAGTTTTATAAAAGATTTATGCGCATTTAAGTGATTTTCGGAAGTGGTCTTTGTATGGGCTTATGTCAAAATATGGACCAATGCAAGTAAAATATCGTTTTGAGATTTCTTTTGCGTCTTAGTATTGCAGAACTTTTTATGGATACGGCTTTTCTATAGACATTTATGCACCATGAAGCCATATTCAGGGAAGACATTTGTATGGGGGCTATGAGAAATCGTGGAAGGATTCAGAGC
Organism: Bellardia pandia; assembly: GCA_916048285.2. Taxonomy (NCBI): domain Eukaryota; kingdom Metazoa; phylum Arthropoda; class Insecta; order Diptera; family Calliphoridae; genus Bellardia; species Bellardia pandia. The sequence goes on along the minus strand of OU696531.1, from coordinate 89,308,594 downwards.
ATTTGCAACATGACTTGTCCTTCTATAATAAAAATAAAATGCAACAATTTCACGATATTTTCTGCACTATATTTGAAGAAAATAGCAAAAAATATCTAGAAAATATCGAGGTAGTCTGAAACATTGATCTTTAACTCGGATCCTAATAGACCGATTTTGTTCATTTTCAATACCAAACATTTCGGTGGTAAAAATTTTAATGTTCTATGACTTTTTGTAAGCTCTATCGTGCCTTCAACAAATGGACAGAGGGACAGACGGACGTACATGGTTAGATCGTCTTAGAATATTGTAAGGACCCAGAATATATAGACTTTTTGGTTCTACGACCATTATTTCGATGTGTTAGAAACGGAAAGACAAACGTAATATACCGGTAATATATCTTTTTGATGGTGGGTATAAAAAGTCGAAATATAATACCCAACACATTTCTAACTTTCGGACAATTAAGTTTTAAACATAAATTGAACATTTTAGTAACACATCAATCAATACAAAAATATTACTTAAACTAAAACAAGAGCTGGGCCCCGACATAGAAATAAAACGAACATCAGACATTTTCTCACAGCCTTATACAAGTTCCAAATAAATTCCCGCCAGTAACACAATTTGCTTATATTGCAATGAAAAATGTTCGTTCTTTAAACAATACATTGCTTTTAATCCTATAATTTAATGAGAACAGCATTTTCCATCAAGAAATATGAATATACAAATATTTATTTATATTAGCCCCAGTCTCTTAACATATAAACATTTCTATATGTCTGACTTCTTGTGTGATTTGTTTAGACGGCACCTGCTAATGTGCTGTAAATGTCCATCAATCTTTCGAATAAATGTTGGCGCCAGTTTGCCGTTGAGTATAATGATGTTTTTTAATGTAAAGAATGAAATTAATTTAGTCAGTTCGATCCTCCATCATTACACAGTTTGTTAATGCTTAATAATGGTATTGCTCCAATTTTTTAAATTTTTTTTTTTATAAACAAAATATCGGAAAATAATCCAAATTTTGTGTAGGAAATTTTAAATGCCTTACAATTGCCAGGAATTTGAAAAACTTTCAAATAGTCAAAATGTATGCAAATATTACGTTATAGTTTAAATTTATATGGTCCAAAAAAAGATAAAGTATATAAAGTCTATCAAATCTATCAGCAAAATTGATCTTATGAACTTTCTATAACCTTTCCTTAAGTATTGGAGATTAATATTTGAATACCTGCTTAAAAGAAATCTACTTGATATCTAAGACACTAATGATTGCTCTATGGAGCTGACCAACTAATGCGCTACATAAACTTTTTCATCTAATAACATTGGAGTTGATGATGAATTTGGGAATCCACTTGCTTCGCACTTTACAATATGATGGAAATAAAACAGCCTTGTAAGTTGCGTCGTTTGGAGGTGTAATTGGGACATTTTTTCGCAAATTCGGCTGGAAATACGATTACATTGAAAGGAGCTAGATATGGATATCACTAACGTATGTTTTCAATGGAACGGTGCCAATTGTTTTACACAGCCATCAGAAAAAGAATTTATCGCAAAATAAAATTTTACAATATCAGCCTGAAAACTAAAAATTCATAAAATAATTAATAACGAAATAAACTCGTCATTTGAACTGAAAAAATGTGATAAAAAAATCGACATTTGTATGTGTGTTGTGATGGACATCTGTACGATATCATTTGCATTTATTATTGACAAACTTTACAATTTTCAATACAATACAATAAAAATATAAATCCTTTGTTATATTTTTATTAGATTAAACCTTATTCTAATCAACCTAAACACATATGGTCTAGCCAATATAATTAAAATCGAAGGATAGATGGTAATTGTCTTTGTGATCTCATAGAGAATTCATGATATTCAATTCTAGAAATGTTACAAAGTAATGCATACAGAAAGCTATTATTATGTTTATATTGGAAGTAAAGTTGCTGATGCAATGTAATTATCTGCATTTCATGCCCAATATTTACATATGCTATTAACGGAATAACAAAATTCATCTGTTGTGGGATGTGTATAAAAAAGCATTAATTTATTTTTCATATGAAATATATATTTTGAATGTTTTTATACATATGTATGTATGTAAATGTGTCATACTAAAATATTCGCATTTGAATAACTTCAAATAGTTTATTTATTTACTTAAACTTTTGGGCGTCCTGCAGCAACTCAAATGACTTTGTGTACCATCCCTTTAGCAGTAAATATACATATATAGGTATGTATGTATATATAAACTTTACAGAGACAATAGTACACTCACGGCTATAAATTGTTTTATTTTCCTAAATAGTAAAATTTAATTTCACTAAAGTTTTAGTAACTCCAGACCTTCGGTAATTGGGTCATTTAAATTCTTCTTTCTGTGTGTGCATGTTCTCATATATGGTATACAGATATATGTATATGTACATATGTATTTACATACATTTAACATAAAATATTTACTTAAACACACATATAATTAAATAAATAAAAATATAAATGGAAATGGAAATATATGTGTCTTGTATACAAGTATCTGTCTGAACTTTTCATATACAAACACAAAAATTGACAGAACAACAGATAGACAGACGAATGCAAATATTTTAGATATACATATATACTTATATGTATATGGTGAATTTCACGTCAAGTGACCCAATTTTAAAAATCGATGTCTTCCGATTTGGATAAAATTTTCACAGACACAAATTTTCAGCTCTATCAGTCAAGAACTGCCGAGTTAGAGGGGGTCAAGGTTGGAAATTTTGATCAATTTTGGTCATACAGGGTTGTTTTAAAATGAGTGTAACTTTTCACCTATTGCTCCTAGCACAAATTGTCCAAAGGACTTTAGATAGCTATTTCTTCAATAATTGCCAAAATATTTTTCTTTTGAATTTTAAAAAAAAAATGTTTTAATTTTTTTAAAAAATTCTTTTTTTGTCCAACTTTGACTCCCTCTAACTCCGGCAGTTCTTGACTGATAGAGCCGAAAATTTGTGTCTGGCCTACTATCCAATAGTACTAACGGAAGACATCGATTTTAAAATTGGGTCAGTTGACGTGAAATTCACCATATATACACCCTGCAGTTTTATAAGTAAAACCTAAAAGTTACATATTATATGTATATTTGTTTTTATTAATATTTTATTGTATATATTTAAACATCATACTTAATAAAAAATAAATCAACTAGTTACTACACACATCACAGGTAATTCATCGTAAAGCCAGTTTAGTTCCTACTATTAAATAAATAAATGTTGAAGAATTTTTGCTGTTTACACGAGTTTGAAGCATTTTGAAGAGCAATTGTGAAGAAACTATCAATCGTGTAAATCTAGCTTAAAGCTTAGCCTAGGATTATTCAATCACTGACACTTCTACCTAATGAATAATGAATTTCTCAATGAAGATGCCACCACGAACCCTGCTTCTCATTTGAAACCATTTAGACTAGACCCACCTGAGGAAGGTAGAAGGAAGTTCTAAAATAGCAACCTGTAGCGCATTCGACAATTGCATTTGTCAGTGAGAAACTAGTTCCACGACTTGCCGGGTATATATGTATAAATTTATGTAGTTGAGTTCATATTTACAAATTACATGCAAAAAGTGTCAACATTATACACATCCTTTTTGTTCAGTTTATTCATTTTATTTTACATTTTCTGCTATTTGCTGTATATCCAACAAAAGAAGAGCCAGAAGCATTTATGCACACATACCACCACTATTACAAACAATCACAATCACACACTTACCCACAAATAAAAATTCCAAAAAAAAAAAAATGCTCTCACACTCATACAACAATCATCATCACCATAAAACGGAAGGAAACTTTTTAACAGGGTTTGGCAAACGGAACAAATAAAACTAAGGTGTATTTTTTATTTGTTGTTCCTTGTGTTCTTCTTACTAAGGAGTGTATTTTGAATTTGGATTTTTTAGTGTTCTTTCTTTACGCAAGTGTTGAATAACTTTAGTTGTTAGAAAATGAGTGGGGAATTGAAATGGATTTTAAATATAAAGGGCCTTTTTTAGCGAGGTCTTTTAAATGCTTTTTAAAAGTTCTTTTAACTACTTCTAATAAAATTATAGATTCTAATAATTTATCACTTACGAGTTTTTAATAAGGAGTTATAAAATCTCTATTAACTCGTTATCGAAGGAAGAAGAATTCTTTCCTAGAAAATGGAAGTTTCTGAATAAATATGCTTTAAAACCCAGTCAAGCGTCCTATGTTAAAAATAGTCATAATCATACAATAAAACTCTGAACAGTATTATAAGCTCCAAAATCAGGCACGTGATAAGTCTCAGACAAATCAGTTCTAAATGACTGAAATATAAACCAACACTCTTAATAAAGCTAAAATTTTACCAAACCAAAATTCGAACTTTCACTTATAATGGTCAGTTGGTCATGCACATTAAACTCTCAGTTACAGATTGCTTTATTTGACATTTGGATTTGATGATTTTTTTTATCCAATTAGGGTAATTATTGCATTGACTATGCAAAAAGTTCCAATTGAAACAATTGACTTCCTTTTTTTTTTTTTTTTTTTTTTTGCATTTAATTATTTATTGAATCTTCAAAATGAAATGACAATAAGTATTCAAATCTTAATACTAAAAAGAAAATAATAAGCCCAGCCAGTGCTAGACAAAAATTTTTATGATACTAAAAAAATTTCACATCAACTGATCCAGTCATCTATTTTGCGCTTGAGTTAAAGCAAGGGTATCCCTCCTTCTCAACCGATTGTGGCCACTAAAGTTAAGGATGTCTCGTGCAAGGGGGTTTGGATGGTGTTCAAGTTTGCTGACATACTTTGACGCATATTTTGTAAATTCGACTTTTACTAATGGCACGCCTAGATCTTTGTGGATTCGAGAATTTTTAACATACCATGGTGCTGCAGTAATTATACGTAGAATTTTATTTTGACCCCTTTGAATTTTTTCAATGTTGGATGCTGAGGCAGTACCCCATAATTGAATTCCATAGCACCAGATTGGCTTTAGTATTGCATTGTACAACAAAAGTTTGCAATCCAATTTCAATGTAGAGTTTCTGCCGATTAGCCAATTAAGTTGCACTGCTTTTAATCTCATTTGTGTAAGTTTCGCTTCAATATGAGACTTCCAAGTTAAACGGCGGTCGAGGTGAATGCCGAGGTATTTGACTTCATTGTGTTGCGGGATAATTTGATTATTTATTCTGATGAACGAGCAGGTATCTTTTCGCAATGTGAAAGTTATATGAATACATTTCTGTTCGTTAACCCTGATTTTCCAAAGCTCTAGCCAATTCTCTAGTTTATAAACATAATTCTGCAAATTCTGTGATGCAACTTGGTGGTCCTGATGGACGCTGATAAAGGCTGTATCGTCTGCAAAAGTTGACGTATGGATTTTAGGGTCTGACGGCATGTCGGAGGCATATATCAAATATAAAGTAGGACCCAGTATGCTACCCTGTGGCACACCTGATTCAATTGGCTGAGCGGTACTTAAAAAATCACCTTCTTTGATTTTAAATTTGCGACCGTATAAATAACTTTCCATGAGTTTATGGGTGTTAGCAGGCAGAGTTAATTTTATTTTGTGCATTAAACCGTCATGCCAAACTTTGTCGAACGCTTGCGACACATCAATGAAAAGGGCGGAGCAGTATTTTTTGTCTTCAAACGACCCTCTTATCACATTTACCAATCTGTGTGTTTGCTCGATGGTGCTGTGTTTAGCTCTGAAGCCGAATTGATGATTAGGAATACATTCAGTGTCATTTAGAATTGGAGTCAATTTAGTCATTAACAATTTTTCAAACAGTTTTGAAATTGTCGGCAGTAGACTAATTGGCCTATATGACTCCACTTTGGTATGGTCCTTCCCTGGCTTAGGAATCATAGTGATCATAGACACCTTCCAATCTGCAGGATAGTATTCTAGGCGTAAAATAGCGTTGAAGATAAAGAGGATAATTCTTCTTGCTACACGAGGTAACTCCACAAGCATTTTATTACTGATTTTATCCATACCTGGAGCCTTTCTAAGGTTCAGAGTACCAATAGCGTTTTGGACATCACGAAAGTTTAGTCTTAGAGGTACAGGAGGCCTTATAACAAGTGGTGGCAAATCAGATTCGTTATTATTTGAGTTGTTTATAGTAAACACATTTCTCAAATGGTTAACAAATAAAGTCCCCTTCTCGGAATCATTTCTAGCCCAGTCACCAGTCGGATTTCGCAAAGGAGGTTTTCCTCTTACTGGTCTTTTTAAACCTCTTGCCGCCCTCCATAACGAGTAGTCAGATTGTGGGGTACTATCAAGACCTTCCAAGTAAGATCTAAGTGAGGCCGTTCTTTGGGTTTCTAAGAAATGTCTTAGTATATCTCTGCATACCCGTAGCCTAGCTTTCAGTTCAGGAGACCTGTGAATTTGCCACTCTCTTCTCATTCTTCTTTTTTCTGATAGGAGATGTTCGAGTTCAGAGAAATAAGTTCTGTTTGTCCTATTTCTACATTCAACGTGATAAGTGGAAGCGTGATGCACAGCTCGTCGAAGGTCCTCGGTAAAGTTGCCAATCGACTCATCAATATCGTCGGTAGTTCTCAACACAACATTTTCCGTGCAATGAGAACTTAAATACTTTTTGTATTTTATCCAACTTACTCGGGTCTTAGTCATGTTCATAAATGGAGAACCACACACTTGAGGGAAATGCATTGAAATGATAGTAGGAGAGTGATCTGAGGACAAGTCCAGTGAAGGATCCACTTGCATCCATTCTACAGGGATATTTTTCATTACCCCAAAGTCAATAACATCGGGAATCTTCCGTCGGTCCGTCGGCCAATAGGTGGGATGTCCACTTGAGAGTACATCTAAGCCCATTTTAGCAATGGTGTTGAAGAGTACGCGACCCTTTGGGGTTACCAGACGTGAACCCCAAAATGTGTGTTTGGCGTTAAAGTCACCAGCAACTAAAAATCTAGCTCCAAGGGATTTAAAGAAGTTATGGTATTGGTGTTCTTTTATTGAAAATCGAGGCGGAGAATAAATCGATGATAAAACAAATTTGTATTGACAGAATTCAATGCAAATGTTTGTTGCTTGGAGGTAATCCTCACTTATGTTATTCATTAGATAATGCTTTATTCTGTTCTTTATAAGAATTGCCGAACCTCCACAAGCTCTACCGCGGGGGTCTTTAGTATCGTAGAACTCGTAGCCATTAATTTTGAAGTACCCTGTCGACGTCAAGTGAGTTTCAGCAATCATCATAACATCAATCTGCTTATCCATCAGGAAGTATTCCAGTTCATTTTTATGTTGGCGGAGGCCGTTCGCGTTCCAGAAACAAATTTTTAAATAAATCATTTCTTTAAAATGGCTTGCAAGATAGTGGATTGCATTTTCAGCATTTCCTGCATCATGGATGTCATGGTGGTCGTGAAAGTGTTCATAGTTTGGACAAGTGTCTGCAATGTTGTCTCTAGATTGTTGATATGCGGCTCAGAATATTGGGGTTTAGGTTCCTGCTCCAGACCTGGCATATTACATTTAACGACGTTTGCGTAAGAAACTTGTCTAGAACTTGGCGCGTTTACATGACTAGTGGACCTTAATACTTGAGGGAAATTGTCACTCGATGCTAAATTTGGCTGTTGAGGGCGATTAGGCAATACTGACGTCTTGTTGGTTCTTATGCCTTTCAAATGAGTGTAAATTGGACAACCTCTATAATTTGCGGTATGATTACCTCCGCAGTTACTGCATTTTTTGATTTTTGAGTCAGTTCTCGACTTATCGCATTGAGCAGTTGCATGTAGCTCCCCACACGCAACACAAACTGTCGGCAATTTACAATACGCCTTCGTGTGACCAAATTCTTGACAGTTGAGACACTGGACGGGTCCCTGACGCTTATGTGGTTCTTCCACGGTGATTCTACGATGCAGAAGGTACATCAGATTGTAGATGGGATGGGACTCATTTTTCTTTAAGACAACATCTCCAGGTTCCAATTCTACCCTGAACATGGGCTGAGGGATCTTTTCACGGTTTCTAATATTCACTACGCTCTTGATTTTGAACCCTTTGTCCATTAAACCGGATTTTATCTCCGCGGGATCAACACATGGGTCTATACCCTTTAGAACGACTTGGAGTCCTTTTGCGCTTTTGAGCTGGTAGGTATAGAAATCCCTAGTCTCCCTTTCCAGCTGGTTGGACAATTTTCGAAAATCATCTTTCCTATTCACTTGAATCTTTGTCTCGCAGATATTTCCATGTTTCATTGAGGTTACGCTAAACATGTTTTCACCTATTACAGCAACAATTCCTTGTACCAATTTACTGGAAGTCGGCTCTCTCAGATAAATTGGTGGGGGCTTAAACGTCTTCTTCGGAAGTTCTGGCTCATCCGTCTGGAGGAGAGCAAACCTATTTTGATCATTACTCACGGTCTTAGGAGCTTTTGCATTTGATGACACTTGAGCAGACTTCGGGCTCCTCTGTCGCTTGAGAACGGTTATGTACTTATCCATACCTACTTGTTTTTTGGGTTTGACTGCACTATTTGATGAAGATGATGTTTTTACATCTGTTGAAATCACAATATTGGGCGAACAGGAACGACGCCGTTCCACGGCTCTTGCAGTGAGAAAATTCTCCAAAGATTTTTTTATGGATTCTTCCTCAGAGATGCATCTAGTTTTTCTAGTCGAGCTAAGCTCTTTCTCAGAATTACATCTGAGAGGAACACTCATACAGTTTTTATGTGATGTTTAATGTTTATTTTTTTTTTTTTTATATATTTTAACCTATTACGATTTTTTTTCACTTTTTTGTTTAATTTCAACTTTTTACACTTTTTCACCTATTACGATTTTTTCACCGAAAATTCAGCCGCACTAAAAGTAACACGTCCGAACAGTTCGATGAGACGAGACTGAATGGAATTTAAAAGAAGTATTAATTAACTACACTCTATATCAGACAAGGATACTTCTCTCTAACTAAACTATCCTTTTTTTATAAACGTATTAATAGCGCACTATCAACTACTGGATACACGAATTATTTATTAACACCATTCTGGAACTACGTTGATATTTCATTATTGATTGCAGTTTTAAAATAATTTAGCACTGTACTACATTCTTCATCGTATTTCTTTATATACCCGCAGTTCTGCAATAATATGCTGAACTAAATGGCACACACAGTCCCCATTGTCCACAGTAGATCCCAAGGGGTAACATGTCCTGGTGTATTTTCAACACCTTGACGCTGTTACAATCCTTGGGAGAAATGGCGCACCGGTTTTATTGATTTACACCCAATGAAACTTAAAGCTGACTAGAGACTCTAGTTATTATAACGGGATCGGTTAAAATCCCGTGGAATTGTTCCTAATTTAACCATTGGGGTGCAGGTCCCCTAACTGATAATTGGTAAGGAGCCTTCGGGATATAAGTGGTGGCTGTATTTGATACCCAAAGCGGAAAGAACTTCGGTTCGAAACCCTAGGTGATGTTTCTGAACAACAACAGAGCCATTAAAATTAGTGGTGACAGTTAGCTCGGTGCTCAGGAAATGTACTGGAATTGTGGTTTTCGTGGCATTTGTTGTGTTGACGATCCACCTTTGGACGAAGTTAGATAGCGGCATATAGCAACCGCTGAAAATTCTGATGTTCGTCCTTGGCAGTAGTAGTCGATCAATGCAGTGTTGTGATTGCTGTTTTTTTAATAATATTCTTGGATCATGTTAATTATTAAGATATATATGGCAGGGATTAGATAGCCCAAGCTCTTAAGCAAGGTGCTCGTTATATTGATAGTTGCAGTCATGTATCTAGAAATTGTTAATTGTGTCTTCCTGTAAAGTTCATACAAGTAAGATCTTTATGCTCTTGCTGGGCATACAATGCGGTGGTGAACCCGAGTACACACTGCGTTTGAGTGCGCTGTAGAGTTGGCCTAAAAGGCAGTTGCCCACGTTAACCTTCTCTGTCATCTGTCGGTTTTTTAGCATAAATTATTCGAAATGGAGTTCGGATCCGCAAGACATGCAGGCCATTCAAATAAATTAATATTTTTCAAAGACAACCATTCTTCTGCTTGACGATTTACATACTCGTATACTGGTACATTATTGGGTCAAAAAAATCATTATTTTTTTTCATTACTATTTTCTAAAATGACACTAATTTCTCATTTGGTAATATATGTATGAATGTGTAATCAGAAGAATTCATTTTAGTGCTTGGAAACGCTAAATCAAAAATACTGTCTTCACAAAAAGCTCCCCAAACCATCAAAGAACCACCTCCAAATTTTTTTTTTTGAGAAATATCATGGTAGCGAAATTAAGTCTAGTGGTTTTGTTGCGGAGTAATAACCTTGATACAGACAACAGCTTTTATCGAGTATTAGTCTAAGATTTTTTAACAGTGTACCTCACAATTAATAATAACCTGACCAATAATCTTCATTGTGTTGCTGCCTTCACAAAAATCTCCCAAACCATCAAAAAAGTGCCTTTGAGATTTCGCATTGAGAAATATCATTGTTCCTTCCTCAGGTTCCATTTGGGTTAATTCGTGGTGATGTTGGAAAAATTAATTTTAATGTACCAATTAGACCAACACGTACCTTTCAGTTTTTGAGAATAATGCACTACAGATCCGTTTATGCCAACAATGGTCATTTTCGCCGGATATGTGAAAACTTCCACAAATGTTACGAAAGTAATGATATTGTGACAAAAAAATTATTCTGTATTTAAATTCTTAAATGTATTGTCTTTAATGTATTTGTGTTAATTCAATAGTCTGAAAGGATTTATAATAATCTTTAGAACTAATAAATAAATCAATAATAAATAATGAATAATAATGTCCAAAACAGAACAATATTATTTTGTTGGGAATCTGTTACAGGAATTCTAAAATACATCAAATTATTCCTCCTAGGGCAACATTGTGTAATCATTTAAGCAGTTCTAGATAGCTTCTCTTTCATTTAGTGATCTTATTTATTTCGCTGCAGCTAATCCTAAATTGTTTTTCTTGTGGCCTGTCAAATCTAACAACGACTTACCTGTTTATTCAAATGTAAAAGTGGGCTCATATAAGAGACACAATATGTGTACAAGTATATGCAATAGATGACATGACATGTATATAAAGTATCTCTTACTCTTTATTTTTACAAACTGTCAAAAACGCAACAACAAAAAAACCCAAAGGAAACAAATTTCAAAGCGGTAATAAAAGCCAACACTAGCAAATCGTGTCAGTTAGAAAAGCTAATACACACAACCAAACACGTACGCTAATATATTGTTTGAAATAAAAAACCAAAATCTAAAAAGAAACCAAACGCACTTACATATGTAAAAGTATATCGCGAAATGTCTTAACAATTTTAAATTTTTACTACCCCTTCCCACCTAAAACATTACGCTGCTGCTGCTCCTCCTTCCCGCCTAAAATACATAAAAACCACCTTTATCAACAAACACGCACATCCTTTACAGACTTCAACATATTGCCCCAGCAAACAGCAACAATGGCACGTCAACTACAACTGGGAAAATAAATGGCAGCAGGGGGCAAATGTCTGATATGTGGTGCCGTTCTCTAACACTCCAGTTCCTATTTTGTAAAAGTAAATGTAGTTACAGTTGTGTTTACATAAGCGGAAGGGGGAGGTGGAGGTGGAAGTGGTTTAAGGGCCTTTTATTATTTACATTACAAAAAGCTAAACAAAAAGCACATTATTAGATATTGTTTGTTGGTTTGTCTGTTTGTTTGTGCGTATGTCATGAAGTTTGAGTTTAACTTTAAATTAAATAAATATACAAATGTACATACGAATATGTACAGATATGTGTTAAAATTTGGTTTGACTTTTTATTTATTTATATGTGTTAAATCTTTTTTCCACGTATTTTGTTTTGTTTTTTTGTTGAACTAGTAATTTTATTTTCACGCATTCATGTATAGCAACAGAAAGACACACATTTATAAATACAACAGGGAAATGTTACATTTACACACAAAAAGATAAATATTATTTTTAGATAATGCAGACTAAAAGAAAAACCTTTATAATTGTAGAATGTCTGATATGACTTTCTAACAACTCACACTTTTAGACTGTAGAACCTGAATGTTTGCGCAGCTAGGTGGGTGGGTAGTTTTCAAAAGTGATTAGAATTTAAATAAATATAAATAATCTAATTTACACACCTTATTCATAAAACCTTTGATATTATATTCGATTTGATTGTTAGAGAAACCAGATCCAGACCAGATTAACATTTACATAAGATTGAGAAAATTTATCAAAATAATATTACAAAGCACATACATACATATGCATTTATCAGAAAAACTTATAGAATATGAGATATGTGTCAGACCAACTCAGGTAAGTCGATTCTAAATGGCTGAAATATAAACTAACAATCCTATCAAGAATCAGTCAAGAAATTGACTTTTCATCCAGAATGTTTTAGACAAAAAATGTAAATGTTCACATAAAATACCGTTGCATTAATATTTTAATTTATATGAAACAAAAAAATTACTGAATACTTTTAAAACACAAATTGCTTCTCATTTATTAAAAAAGAAAAAATCCGGCTTTGATGTGTCGCATCAATTGTTGCAGGTGGAAAAACTTTTTGAAAACTTTTGAAGAGTGTTGTCCACTTTGAAATAAACCATCAGCGAAAGAAAAAAAAACTGGATGACAGGGAAATTAGTAAATCTCAAGAAAGAAACTAGTTGACTTTTTAATAAGACCCATCCGAAGAAACTCAAATCAAACGCCAAGCAATACGAACTGAAAAACTTTATCGTGGAAACTTGTCTGTAAACATCCCGAAATACACATAGATTCGAATGACAAAAAGTCAGAAACCATGGAAGTAATATATAGAATATTAATTTAAACGGAAAGAATAATGGACACGGAAGAACCAAATTCCTATGAAGGAAATGCCACAACAAACAACTACTCATTTAAACAAAGTGGTGAATAGTTAATAATTTCTCGCCGTAAAAGGCTGCGGGGCTGCATAATATCTTCCCGGCTCTGCTTCAAAATGTTATTGGCCTAATGAGAACCATTTTTACCACTTGTCCAAAATATGAGTACACACCAATAGCCTGTAGGGAAGTAAGGGTATTTTTCATACCAAAAATCAGGAAAATTAAAGTAACGAACATCCAAAAATATAGACCAAATATATAGACCACTCTGGTTAAAATCATTCTTGCTAAAAACTTTGGATCGAATTGTAGAAATATAAAATTTATTGAGCCAGCTTTATAGGAAATTTTATACCATATTTAAAGATCATTTGATCTAGGCTTGTATAGATACTCTAGCAATATTGTTTAATATACAGGGAGCTTTAAATAATGTTCTCACCTCCAATCATATTAATTACGTACGACAATTTGATCTGAACCAGGACATAGGCTCCTAAATAGGTCATATATTGGCAAACAGAGGATAAATTGTGAGGTTCACGATACAAAAATAAGAGACAAATAGGAACTACTATAAAGGTGGATTCACCCATTCGTTCTGAACAAAATATTTGTTCGGAGAAATTTTTTTTTTTATGAATTTATGAAGTTTGATGTCTCTCTTTTTAGGAGAGACAAAATATTCATATTAAAGGAACTTTGTCCGAACAAATATTTTATTCAGAACTAACTACAACTGTATAGTCTAATCAGATATAGGTTTCAAAACCATCTGTTATGACGTTGTGACATTAATCAGAGGAAAATATCCAAACTTTTTATGTAGAAAATTTAAAGAAGCTATAAACATATCCTATAACTAGGTCCGAAAGAGAGGACTAAATGATTAAATTGAATTGATTGATTGAAATGTTTATGTTCTCAATGAAGCGGAAAATTTAAAACTACGAATCAAAACAATACCATTAACAAAAATGTCAAATACCTAGCAGTTACCCGATTGTAGACTATCCTAGAAGGACCACATTAATAGTTGAGTGAATAAAACACACAGACTCTGAGCGATATTCAAAAAGGTCAAAGGGTGTGCAAAGAGAACCACATCGACGAAGGTTAATGAAAATATTTTATCTATAATACGTATTGATCACAATACTGCTTTTCAGATGGAAATATTGGGAGTATGACAGCTATTAAATGGTTGAATCGGTTTTCTAAACCCTAAAAAACGAAAGACTTAAATCTTTTTACGTTTTACAATGCAAATATTAGATAAATTCTTACTATCAGTAGAATTGTACATTTCAACTATTCTTGTTTATTTAATAATTTTTCAATTCATCTACTTTATTACCTTCTTGTTAACAATCTACTACGTATGTATATCCTTTTCTAACTAAAACAATCCTTTTTTCTCTTTTCCCCAAATAAAGTCATATGATATCATCATCATACAAATACATCTTTTAATAATTATCATAAAGAACTCATACCACTTTACGTTTTTATATTGCTCTGTATTGCTGTTATTATTACTATTGTTGCTGTCAGCATTATCCAGGTTTTAGCTGTTTCTGCATCCTTTTTTTAGTCCTTGCTGTCTGCGCTGTTGTCTCTGCCGTTCATTCACAAACATTCTTTTGTGCTTTATTGCGGCTACAATATCGCTGTTAGATGACGCTGATGATGATGATGATGATGGTGTGGCAGGAGCTACAACTACGAGTACATTCAAGTACAAGTATAGATGTTGTTGTTGCCTTGTACTATTGTGTAATCTTTATCCTTGCTGTTGATTTTGTTATTGTTGTTTTTGTTGGCAAAGTAGCGTGATATAATGTGATAAATTCGTTAAATAATTATCTTATGTGGTTTACATATCACTTTGTGTTAAAATAATTAGTTAAATTTTTTGGGGAAAATGTAAATAGTAGTGTCGCAAAAAAAAGCTCCTTGTCTCTCTCCCTCTTTCTCTTTCTCTCTTCCAATATATTTTTCACTTGCTGGATGTTTTTTGCTCCTTTAAATAAAATTTTCATATGAATTATAAGGTGTCAGGTTGGGTTGCTTTCGTAATAGAAAAATGTGTAAAACAGTAGAATTAAATTAACATGGTGTTTTCAAAGATTTACTGATTCAATTACGAATTAATGTAATATGTTATAGCAATGTGGGTGTGTTGGAATTTCTGTGTTATTTAGTAAACAATTTAAATTGAATTTGCAAAATAATGGGAAATTATACACAATTTATTCACAGTTTTTGAGATACAATTGCAATTTTTTTAAAATGTGTGATAAATAAATGTATTTTCAACTAAATTAAATAAAGTGCTTTATAGCTTTATTTAATAAATATAGAATCTTTTATGTGCTTAATTGTTGGTGTAAATTTAAAGAAATTTTTGCATTCATTTTCTATATTCAATAGCGAACAAAAATAAGTATTTTTCTAGTAGATTTGTAAATAATCTGATGAACAATTTTCTATTACTTTTTTCCTAACTTAGTTTGTAATTGCAATTTTTGCTGGGATAAAGGTAACAAAAGTAGATATGCAGCAACATTTTTGTTTATTCGTTTAATGTATAGCTATAAAAATATAATACAATACAGTAAATTGAAACCTATATCCTGTCGATAGCATCTAATAGATGGATTCCTTTATTTAAAACACATTGTTACATTTTACGCTCTCTGAAAGCCAGCCAAACATATGCACATTCAAATAAATAACTACAAACCTGTACAAATATAAAATTTGATATTTTGTGCAAAAAAAAAAGGAAATATTAAAAAAAGGAGTTGAAGAACTAAAAACCAATGTATCATTTTAGCAACGTGTCAAGTAGTTGTTGTGGTTGACTCTGTCTGTATGTGAGTGTCAGTCTATAATAAAAGATCGGAAATAGGTGGTTATATTGTGGTTGATGCATGTGCCTCTGGTATAAAAAAAAAACTCCTACCAACTAACGCCCAGTTTTTATTGAAAGAAAAAAAAACGCGAGATTCTTTGTTTTTGCTAAATTTATTTTTCTATATAAATATTTTGGGTGTTAAATTTATTGTTTTTATACAGGGTAATCAAATAAAAGGTGTTACTAAATGACTTATGTTAAAACTATTTTGAAGCAAAGAAGCGAAAAGTAAGTAGTTTCCTGAATTGTAGGAAGTGCTGAAAAGTAAGTTCTGAAGGAATAAAATCCTTATTCATAAAATCGAAAGCGTTATAGTTGTAACGAAGAAATGATAACTTTGATTTTAGGTGAGTTCAACTTAAGTAAGGAGTATATCGGCTAGAAGGTTGCTTTCTATGTCTGCATTTCTAGTTGATTTATTTACCAAAAAAGATGCAAATGCACTACTTACTTAGGTTCATTTGTACTGCCTGAAAATACAAAATATAGAAAAGAAGGAAGAGCTGAAAAGATAAGAGCTGAGTTTTGTATTGAAGAGAGCACGGAAGTTGAAGTCTTGAAGGCAGTGAAAGTTTTAAGTTTACTAAATATTCCAGAAATTCAATGAATTCACGGTCACCACAAAGAGACTGATATGAATGGTTGCGATAGCCACTTACTGCACCTGATAAAAGACTCGATACGCTCTAACTTCATGTCCGATAGTTGAGAGAGACTGCCATAGGAATGGGGCCTCAGAAACATAATCACCCCTATTGTGAATAAAAGTTCCACCTGAAATTTGTTCACTTTTCACATTTTCCTATTTAAATTCAATGTTTAAAAAATAAAAGTGAACAAATTTCACGTGGAAGTTTTATTCACGATAGGGGTGAATAGTTGGTTTTGGTTTTGAAAACTATCACACCACTTGTTGAACGGATGATAGTACTAGATCTTTTCCAGATGCTAGTATATAATGGGTGCTATATCCAGCCTGTTGCGTTCACATATCTGATGAAATCGCACCATCTAATACTTGATGTCTCTGCTAGATTGTTTAGTATATGATTGTTGAAAAATTTGACTCTAGAGTTTTGAAGAGCCGGACATTCCCGGTCCTGGCAACTGCAGCAGTGATCATTGAAGGGAAGTCTGGAAGTCCGCTCGCATGCTTACCAATCGTCCAGTTAGAACCGCTATGATTCTCGAGATGTCCTTTCGTTTCACATTCATGAAATATGCTGGGCACATATTTATAGTAGTACTGCAGGTGTCCAGATTACACCATCTAATTCCAGCCTTTTGAAAGTAGTGTCTGAAGATTTCACTTTTAATAGTCCCAACTGGTGTTGCGACTGAAAGCGGATCCTATTTTGGCCAGTTCATCCGCCCTCTCATAACAGTAGTAGTCCCTATGCGCAGGGAGCCAAACTAGAGTAATGTCAGTTAGACGATCTAGCCTTAACAGCCCTTCTTTGCATTGCCTGACTAGAATAGATATTGTTGCCTGGGATTTGAGTGACATGAGTGCCGCCTGACTGTCGACAAAAATGGCTGTGTTGACGTGAATATTTTTTCATATAAAATTCTGCATCCTTCCCTAATCGCTAGTATCTTAGCCTGAAATACATTAGATTTATCTGGGAGGCGTATAATAGTAGATAATAGTAGATTTTCTAGTTTTGTGCAATGGCAGAGAAGGTCAGAAAAAGTTTCCTCCTCTTTCTCATTGTGACAGCTCCTGCAGAAATCATTTTAGAGTAGTTAAATCACCGACACCAAGTTACGTAGTTACATGCGTTTTAAGCTCATGTCTGAGTGAGCTTATAGTAAATCAATGTAGATAACGCAATGCTGCATGTCTCCCACAGACATTATGGTGCCTTTTTTCGCCAAATCATCACAGTTGCCTACAACAGTTGCTATGTGCACTCACACATATTAATACGACTCGATCGCCTTTTTAAGAGCCGCCCGGGAGCATCGACAGAGCATCGTTATATCAGAGGAGGACCATCCATTAATTCTGTGTCATATGGTATGAAAAAACCAAAGTTTATCAAGGAGAAAGATCTATCAAGTAATCAAGGTTGTCTGAAAAAGTTTGTTCGCCGTTTGTCCATGTTTAGGGCCAATGTATTAAAACTAAAATTCTAAGTAATATAAAAATCGCTTAATTGGAGTATCGATTTAGTAACTGCATCATGTAGACTATTGGCACAATGGGGTCCGATGTAAATTTCTATGGCATATCTATAGACATAATGGGTATATAAGAATCGGCACAGCCGAATATAAACTCTTACTTGTCTCATTTATTTATTTATTTGTTAATTCGCTGTATTGTGAAAACCACCGGTCTGTGAGAAAAATTTTTCATGAACTGCGATCAACTAATGCCAATACAATCTGTAAATTTTAGTCATAGTGTAAGTTACTGGCAGCCAAGTAGACCAAATTTAGGAGATTATGAAAACTGAAGGGACCTGCATAAAGACGGTGACCAATCGATTCTACACCTCTCAAATAGAACATCTTTTAGAATTTTACGCCAGGATTTTGGTTTAAAGTTGTACAAAATCCAATGCATTCAAGAACTGAAGCTGCCAGAATTGAATTTGTGCTTTGATTTCAGTCAATATGTACTCAATGACGATCCGAATTTTGTTCAGTAAAGATACACATTTCTAACTAATGGATAGATAAATAAAGGGATTCTCGAACTATCGTTACTTGTTCTGGTATTGAATTTATCGGCTCGTGTTTCTGATGCTGCACTACGATAACTAAAGTTTTTGTTGCCTGAAATTGAAGCCCGCGATGCCGGCAACATTTGGTTTCAGCAAGATGGTCATATCTCCGAATTTTTTTATTAGGATTATGTGAAGTCAAAAGTTCATCAAAAAGCTAGTAACGATTCAACACTTAGAAGCAATGCTGAAAGGAGTAATCAAATATTGGACCTTCCGAATGGATATTTCAATGAAATTGTTTTTAAAAAGTAAATGTCAAAGATTGTTCTTTCGTGTAGAAATAACTAATTGTAATAATGACAACCAATAAATAAATTGCGTTATCAGAGACTGTAGACATCCGATTTAGTAGTGGTACCGCGAAACTAGCAATCTTGTACTTCCTTCCAAGTTCGGTTTAACCTGGATTCGTACTTTATACACTATCATTACTTCATCCAATTAGTGCTTTCATTCGCTGTAATATCATGCCCAGACAGATCCCCAATGACCGCCTTGTCATCAGTAAAATTATAAGAAAATATTAATAGATCTTAAAACATCTCCAATTTCGAAGACCCTGTAGTTAACCCTGTTTCGAAAAAGTTTTCGTTTTTTTCTCTACGGTTCTGCTATTCTTGTGCTTGCGGTTAAACAAGTATACTTCTGTTCCTGTTGCCATTGATTCGACTGGGACTGCTGCTCCCTTGTTGTGCTCTTGTCAGTTTCATGACTGTGTATGTATGTGTTGGCAAAAGTATATGTTTCATTCAATTTGTTGGATCTTTTTGTAGATTCCACTCAATACTTCATGCAACTTTATTATTTCGCAGTTTTATTTTTCTTCTTATTGTGTGGACTATTATGCGCTGTGTTTTTGAATGAACACACTTTGGTTGCTGTTGAAAGGTGATATACGACCCCAAACTGTTTGGTTATGTGATGCTGTTAGCTGCTTGTCGATATTTGGAGTACAATTGTGTTGTTGTTAAGTGGAATTGTTAAGAGATTTTGTTTTAAATATAGATTTGTTGTAGACCAAGAAAGGCAAAGAGAGAGAGGAAAAAAACTCAGCAGCAACAAAAAAAAAAGGTACTTGTGTGCTCAATTTAGTCCTTACGTTACGTTGTTAAGGATGGCTGTCGTATGTGTATTGTAAACATGTTGTATCTTTCGTTACAACTCTAATTTTGATTGTCAGTTTCTTTTTATTTATGTATGTATATCATTTAAGAGCGTATTCGTATTACATACGGAAATGCATTAAATTCTCTATAGAAAATTGTTTGATTTAAAACTTAAGTGGTGGAAACATTTGGATTTTTCTAGTGTGAGAGACAGTATATGTAAGATGATATTTCCACACAGGTGATTGCGTGTATGTTTTAAGTTTTTATTTGATTAGATGAAGTAGGTATTTGTTTTTCAATTTCTAGCAAGAGTTTTTGTGGTAGCCCAGAAGGTAGGAGGTTTTGTTTATGGCAAAATATTTATTTCATATCAATTGAGTGCGTTCACATGTGTATGGAAAAAGGTCTAGCATTAAAGCTACTATGTGTAGAGCATTCGATATTTGTTTGACTACCTGTCATAGTCAATCATTAATGTAAAAGGACACATAACCTTTTCTTGCGTAACATCAAAACGAGGATATAATTTCAAACCATATTTGAAGAAAACTTTAGTAAAGCGTTTCATTTGTTTTAATTTAAACAGGCTAATATTGTTCTTTGATTTGACTCGCTTAAACAAACTTAAACTTAGTTATTTACAGTGACTCCAATGCATAACTGGACAAGATTTTACCTAAATATGCTCAGAGCAAAGACCAAATATACTTAAGGTATTGTTTTTTTTAGATTTTATTTACACTATACCTATTTATATCTATTAAAAATAACAAAAACAAAAAAAAACTTTAACGATAACTCTACTTTTTAAGAGAAAAAAGCGAAGTTGAAATTATTAAAATACAAAAATCTTACATTTAATATTTTCTAGCATATCCTTTGTTGTCTAGAACGCGCTTAAAGCGTTTAGGTATTAATTTCACCAAATTATGACAAACTTTTGGTTCTATGGAGTTCCAAGATTCTAACAAAGCCTCCATTGTTAGAATCTTGGGCTCTGTGCAAGGGTTTCGATCAGTATGGGGCAGTTATTTTGCAACTCTTGCTTGATGACAAGCAAAGTTGTTCTCGATTCCCAATTTCTCTGCACTTTGCTTAACATTTTGCTTCAAAGTGTCGAGGTAGACAAATTTCACCATTTTTCGATCAATAAAATGCAAATTGCCTACAATACTCTATGTACAGCCCCAATTCATGCCTCTTTTGTATTTTTATAATTAAATTCGTAATTTGATTTACGCCACACAAATTGCTTACCGACTGAACGATGTAAGTTTAACTTGATTTCGTCAATGAACAAAACAAAAAAATAATGTAAATTTCCGAAAATTTCTTAAATAAGAATAAATCTCTTATAAACAACACTGTCACGTTGCAATTCGATACAAAGTAAACAACATTTCAGTAAATAATGTGCTCCAAAAGAGCAAGTTTTATATATGAATTCATATCAAACATGCAAATAAAGCACTTTCCTAAAGTGTTTTATGTCACTTTGCGCACACCAATCAAAGAGCAAATTATATCTGAATGTTTTTGCTTAAGAAAAATTCATAGTAACTGAGAAGCGCGATATTCGTTTTGTAATTGACTTTCGTTGTCATACGTAAATTTGTAGGCTATAATTTCATTTTTATTTTTTCGCTTTAAAACCTTTTTTGTGGTCAGCACTAAAAAAGCATCTTTTTTTTTGTATATTTTATTCGTAATGCTTGGTTTTCACTATGTCAGTTTTGTTGTCAAATTGTCTAAATTGTTATGAAATTACCAACAATTTGGACAATTTGACAACAAAACTGACATAGTGAAAACCAAGCATAAGCATTTATTGCTTCAAAAGAGCGCTTTTATTGAAGCGCTCGATTATGCGCTTTTTTCTCCTAAGTGCTTTAAAAAACACGAATTTTTTTACTGGAATGTATGTCATTCTCAATTTTTTGACGATCCATTCCCATTTGACCGTAGCCCCCATATAAAGTCCACTTCCGGAAATTACTGAAATGAGCATAAATCTCTTAAAAAATCAATATGAAATTCAACACAAATAATTCATATTTATATATAAATCGCCGTGCCGAATTTCATGATGATCGGTTTACATATAACAGTAGCCCCATATAAAATCCACTTCGGAAAACCACTTAAATGCGCAGAAATTTCTTGCAAACATCACTATAAAGTTGAATTTCAATACTAATAATACACACCTCCAAACTAAAATAAAATATTCATAATTTTTTTTTTTTTTAAATAAACCTTAATAAATAGTTATTACGGTATAATATTTTATGACGATCGGACCATAATAGGTTATTTGGTGGTGGGTATATAAGATTCGTCACAGCCGAAAATAAACGCTTACTTGTTCTTTTTGTTTTAAAAAATTTTTGGCCCACGATGTCGAACGATAACGTTCGCTTAGATAAGACTTAAGACACAATCTTTTTATCGTATCTATTTTTTACTCAATTAAGTTTGTTTATTCCACAATCAAGTTTGTGTCTTAAGTCTTATCTAAGCGAACGTTATCGTTCGACATCGTGGACCAGGGGGTTTAGTAAATAAAATCTAAAAAACTACATAGAGATAGAGGTGAATATCATGAATAAAAATTCCACATGAAATTTGTTCCCTTTTATTTTTTTTTAACATTGAATTTTAATAGGAAAAATGTGCAATGTGGAATTTTTATTCACTTGTCTTTGTTCAGAGCATATTTATATCAGGACAAACTTTTCAACATTGATGGTACTTACAAAAGTGTATGATCCTATTAACAACCACAAATCGTGGTTCAAACTTTATATTAGCCATGATTATTTTACAAGGATTCTGGTTCTTTTACCATGACAAACTTTACAACAATCGTAGTTCTTTTCCAAATTTTAAAGCGTTTGGTGTTAATTAACAGAAATCTCGATTCTTTAACCAAGAATAAACTATCCGTGGTATTTTAACCAGAAGACAATTTCTATCAAACGTGGTTATTTGACAAGTACAAACAAATTTATTAAAACCTCAATTTATGGTCAATATGTACTTGTATGTCCTGATTTTTATTTTACATGACAAAAATCATTTAAACTTTAAAACTTTTAATTTTAACAAGAATTTGTAAAGCAAATCACTTAATCCCTAGAATTCTCTCAAAGTGCCCATTATACATGTCATCATATTGTATGTAGCTACAGCTCAATTTAACTGTTCGCACAGACTTAAACAAAAAAAACAAAATCACAAAATGACAAACTCTTTGTACTAAAAAGACTTTGGCTTTTGGCAAAAAGTAAGAAAAACAAACTATAAATCGGCCACATACAAACAAAAAAAAGCAATGTTTCTATATGATTGTGCTGGCCATCTGGTTTTATGTAGATTTTTTCATGTTGTTGGTTATTTTTTATGAACTTTGCATATTTTTCTCGTTTGATGTAAAAAGTGTGTAAAAGATTTTTTTATTTCCAATTTTTTTTTGTTTTTCTACCGATTTTACCCATAAAAAGTTTATTAATATTTTTTTGTTTGGTTTTGGAGGACGAATAAAAAAATCTATGTTTACCTGCATCTGTTGTCGGTTTTTATTATACGAGTAATCGATCTTTTTTCTGTACTTGTGGTTTATTTACATCCGTTATTGAAATTGTTGTATTGATGACAAATACTGGAAAACAGCAGCAGAATGACTACATGAATAAATAAAAAAAAATCCAAGCAAAAACAATTGTTGTAGTTGCAGATGCGAATTTATATCCGGCACTTGTACCTGCAGGATTTACATTTCAACTTCCGAAAAATTGTGTTAAACAAAACAAATGTAGTGAGCAGAGTGTAAAAGAGAGAGAGAGAGAGATAGAGAGATATGAAACAAGTATTAACATTTAAATAAAGTGTCCAATTTCCATAATGGTCTTAATATTTTTTCACCTGAATTATGGATTAATGGTCAACAAAAGATTAATGCTTGAATTCAATTAATATACGATTTTGCTATTAAAGATTTTTGGTACATAAGGTAAAGCAAACCAAATGATTATTGCGAATTAGTCATGTATAATCTAGAAAATGTAATATTTTATCTGTTAAAGACCAAAATAAGGAAATTCAGTTAAAGAGTTCATCAATGAATTGAATTTTGTAAGATTAAAAATAAATGTTTTGTTGGCTAAATGAAGTGTTTCAAAATTCTTTAACATTAACATTTTAACAAGTCGTAGCACTTTTACCAGGACTTTAATTTACAACAATCGTTGTTTCTTTGCCAAAATAAACTTTACAGCAATCGTGGTTTCTCTACCTAAACAAATTTTACCATGACAGCAATAGTGGTTCTTTTCCTTAACAGCAATTGTGATTCTTTTAACAGGACAGCAAAAGTGGTGCTTTTATAATGATAGCAATCGTAGCACTTTTAAAAGGACAGCGATCTTGGTTTTTTTACCAGGACAGCATTTACCAAAACAAATATTACAGCAGTTGTGATTCTTCCATCAAAACAAATTTTACCAGGATAGCATTCGTAGTTCTTTGACAGAACAGCGAGAACAGCGATCCGCTATCAAAACAAATTTTTCTTTTGCCAGGACAGCAATAGTGGTGCTTTTATTATGACAGCAATAGTGGTTCTTTTAACAGTACAGCAATATTGATTATTCTACCAGGACAACAATTGTGGTTCTTTTACCAAAACAAATATTACAGCAGTTGTGATTCTTCCATCAAAACAAATTTTACCAGGATAGCATTCGTAGTTCTTTGACAGAACAGCGAGAACAGCGATCCGCTATCAAAACAAATTTTTCTTTTGCCAGGACAGCAATCGTAGTTCTTTTGCCAGGACAGCAATAGTGGTGCTTTTATTATGACAGCAATAGTGGTTCTTTTAACAGTACAGCAATATTGATTATTCTACCAGGACAACAATTGTGGTTTTTTTACCAAAACAAATATTACAGCAGTCGTGCTTCTTGTAACAGGTCAGTAAACGTGTCTCTTTTACCAAAATAAATTTTACTATAGTCCTATAGGAAAGCAATAGTAGATAGCAATCGTGGTTCTTCTACCAAAATAAACTTTACCAGAACTGCAATCGTATTTTTTATCATGATAGCAATCGTGGTTGTTTTCGCAGAATAGTAATCATTGTTCTTTTGACAGGACAGCAATTGTTGTTCTTTTATTATGACAGAGATTATGGTTCTTTTTAGGTGCTATCAGACGGGATGTATTTTACATATGTACTGTCACTTTTCTGACCCATATGTAATTCCGTATGTATGTCAAAATTTCCATTTTACATACGATTCATAATTTTTGTTATCACACCTGCTTATGTTTTTCCGTATGACATAACCTATAAATGTAAACAAAAGCTGACTTTTTAACGTGTATAAATTTCAAGAATTGCTTCTTTTGGCCATTGTAACTACAATAAATATAATAAACATAATTTAATTTATTAAAAAATAATTTTCTTTAATTTTTCTTTACAATATATTTTTTCAAACAATTTTGTTTCAAAACAAAACAGCTGTTTTGTTTATGTTTGTCACAGGAAAATAGAGCGTGTTCTAATCGAAAAAATTACATATGTATTTCCACATGTATTTTACACATGCAAAGTTTCATATGTATCACACGATGTGCGCAACTTTTACAGATGGAAAATTTGACAGTACATATGTAAAATACATCCCGTCTGATAGCACCTTTACCAGGACAGCAATCATGGTGCTTTTAACAGGTCAGCAATAGTAGACAACAATCGTTGTTCTTTTACGAAAACACACTTTAACAGGACTGCAATTGTGTTTTTTACCATGGCAGCAATCGTGGTTGTTTTCGCTGAACACTAATCTTTTGACAGGACAGTAAGCGTGTCGTTTTTAACAGGACAGCACTCGTGGTTATTTTAGTATGGTATAACCAGCAGCAATAATGAAAGAAAAGCTAAATCTTTCATTTTTGTATTTATTCAAAGCCTTTATACCTTAACTAATCTTACTTTTCTAAGAAAACTATATTATACTTTTAATTGACCTTCCGTAAATTCTCAAACGAAATTAATTATTTTCTAAATAACCTTTAGGTAGCAGAACGAAAGTCAAGGTGTGATTTTTTATACCATTTTAACATCTTACAATTGTTTTGCAGCATTTGTCTTAAGCAATTTGTGTAATAAGCGCCAGTGGCTGCAATAACTTGAACTAAAATCAGAAAAAAAAAATACCTTCAAAGTCATTAATTTTCCTTTTGTAATGTAATTAGAAAATTTACCAACAAAAACGACAAGTTTAACAATAAGCAAAATCGTATGGCCTGATATTCTAAAAGAAACTAAAAATACACCTTTACAATTGTATAAAAGTATCAAACAATAAAAGAAAGAAAGAAAAAAGAACACAAAGAATGCAGGGTGAGTGTAGAAAAAAATTACAAGTCATCAAGATTTGATTAACAAACCAATACGAATTCAATAGAATTTGACCAAGTAATTTCTTTGTAACTAGAAAACAATTAGAAATGTTGTGTACATGTAGTAGAAATGCAATACACATACTGTAACGCTCATGCAAGACAAAGTCCTTTAAGGCATTTCTCAGGCTACACCCTCAACTCTGCTGTGTATTTTGGTTTTATTCCAAATACAGCAATATTTGGTAGCTGTGAGGTGTATTTAACAAAATGTATTACATGTCTGTGTATATAAAATTACAACAAGAAGAGCAATTATACTACAAGTTTACAACTACAGCAAGAGGTTAAATTTACAATATCAAAAAAAAAAAACTTACAAAATTAATTCGTTTCTCAATAGTTTATTTTCAATTTCGTTTGACAACACTTTTCTTAAAACGGCTGGAAAATTAAACAAAAAAAATAACTGAGACAAAACAAGTTCTATGAATACAGCACTAGCGGACAAAAGTATTTTGTAAAACAAATATGTGTTGCTTTTAAAATCCGGACGAATCAGAAATAACTTATCAACCAAATAAGCAGAAATTTAAACACCCTCATGGCCTACTGTAGCGTATTCAGTTCGATTACAAAGTCAAAGGTTTTCCCCACAAACTAACAATAATAAACCAAAGTGTAAATATCTTTGGAGCAGTAGTAACTTATTCCATTTGACTGCCTTAACAATAAGAACAAAACTTAGTTCTACAACAATTAGTGAACGCCTTTAGTGGCATTGTTAGTTGTACATTTTGGATAATTGTGCCACAAAATGACATGTAAGTTTTCCTTAATATGTCTTTAATGACTTATGTACATACATACATATATTCGAAATTTATTTATATTTTTTATTTTTGTTTGTATGTGTTACTAGGTAAGAAAGGATGTGTTTGGTATTGTTTTGTATCCTTTTGTTTGGCAATTTTCTTTACAATTGATTTTCGGCATTTGTCACAATGCTTACAAAGAATTTCTTACTATTTATCATCTCTAGTTTTTTTTTCTTTATTTTAGCAGATTTCACTTTTCACTACAATTATTTTTGTATTACGGCCTTTGGCGAATTGTCCTAGTTAAACAAAGGAAAATAAGAAAAATATTTTTCACCTGGACATTATTGTGTGACCAGCGTTTTGAGGTGTTGCAAAAGTCTTAGAGGGCGGTTGTGCTAAAAGAATCAGACCTCATAAACATAATTTATAGCCAGGAAAAACATGAAAATTATTGGCAACATCAGGGTATTAAAATAAGATCAAAGGAAAGTTCTTCTAAATAATTGTTATTTAATGTTAGCCGAAATATGTATGTACATATAATGATTTCAGTTGGTATCATTCGTAATGCTTAATGCAATCTTATTATACTGTTGAATCTTAAATTCATCATTTACTAGAACATAACTTTACAGCAATCATTGTTATTTTACCAAAACGAACTTTACAGTAAATCTGGCTCTGTTAACAACTTTACAGCAAATGTAGTTCTTTTACCAGGTTCTTTTACTGGGACAACCTTTTCAGCATTTATTGTCTTTTACCAAAACAAACTTTACAGCAAACGTGGTCCTTTTACCAAATCAAACTTTACAGCAATTGTGGTTATTTTTTCTAAAAAAAACTTTACAACAATCACTGTTCCTTTAACTAAACAAATTTTACAGCAAAAGCAACTCTTTTACGAAATCAAACGCCAAAGCAAAGTTTCCAGCAAGCGTGGTTCTTTTACCAGATCAAACTTTTTATAAGTAGCAATAACGCTTTTTTACCAAGATAAACTTTATAGCAATCCTGTTTTTTTATCAAAATAAACTTTACAGAAATCGTAATTATATTCTACATCCAAAAAGTACCATCTGAAGCTATTAAAAAGTACCATCAGAAGATTTAACAAAATAATATTATTTACTTTCGCTAGAGTTTAACACTAAATAGTATTAAACTATATTGCCTGCCTTAAGAAAAATTATCCAAATCTATTTTTACAAAATTTGTTATTCATTCTCACGTTCTCTGCCACATACGCACTCTAGTTTCAAATAAGACCCAGTTAATTTGTTAAATATATCCGCTTGATTTCCCTTGTGAACTTGTTAGAAGACTCTATTTTACAACCGATTAAAACATGAAGTCCAACAAAGCAACTACTGCCCATATAAGTGTGTGTCTGCAGTATATAACAATGTTTCTATCTTTACGACTTCATCGTACATCCTTTAAAATGGGTGGTTCTGTTATTCCATATGCTGCTTATATACCTTATTGGGCAATGTCCTATAATTGTTCCCACTAGATTCATTAGGATATCCTTAGCCAATGGTAATACGGAGGCACCAAAGTACAATTAACTACATATGGCCTTTGAATTAGTCCGTTCCTTTACTCAATGAGCAGTTGGTTTTGCCCACTTAGCTTTTGGTTATATCTCTATAAAATTGCCAGTTAAGCGTTTTAGAATTGGTCCACTGAGTTTAGAAAAGACTCATTGTGGAGCCATGTCGCGCGAGTTCATTGCCCAGAACGTTGCAATGGCCTGAAACTCAGTGCACAGATTTATTAGCCATTCTCGTTGGTCCCTAGTTGGTTCGGTTGCGACTACGTGGCTCCTTTAAGTGCATAAGCAATATCGTTGCTATGAGCGTCGTATTGCCCTGGAACCCAGTACAACGCAGGCCTTCTCTTCAGTCCCTAGTTGGTTCGGATACGACTGCTTGGCTCTTTAAAGCCTTCAATACTGTTTCACTATTATCATATATAGTCAATCTTCACCCTTTGTAATGTTAGGCATTATCAATTCCGAAGCTTTTAAGATTAGTAGATTCTATGCCTGAAAAAGTCTATATGAAATTCTGATATCAGACTCCATAATCAAATTGTGGCTCCTGTGCCTACCTATATCTTTAAACAGTCAAAAATTCGGTCAGATTAAAATTTTTCAGATGACGATACCAACGGTGTGCTACCGTGTCTAAGACCCTCATTCTCATTAGAAAATTTTAATGTTACCCTCTCGCAATAATTTAACGAAAGCAAAATTAGTAAATTCCTTGCAACCATCTTCATCTGATATATCTCAATGGGCATAAAATGTAGCATCTAACATTCAAAGCTGAGGATTTAGTTGTGCACCAGTGCCTCTCTGAACGTTATCGAGTATCTTCTTATAACTGTTCACATCCAAAGCATATCACCAGACAATGCAACCATGAGAAATTATAGGACTTACGTCCGTTGTGTAAATCTAGTTCACAAATTCTTCCCCAAGAAATTTCTGCAGGCATTGTAGGCATTGAATCCCCTTTTAAGATTCTCTCTTGGATATTCCTTGTTCAAGATGACATAGTGAATTCATATGTCTTATACTTTCGGATGACTAGAAGAAGCCGTCAGGTCAGAGTTAGTCGGATGTTAACATGAAGAAAACATATGTATGTTTATAAATCTATTACAATTTCTTAAAAATTACGATTCGATATATATAGAATGCAGTAATGAGCTGATAGGACTTGTATCGTAATATTATTCGATACGATAGTCTATACGCTATCGAATACCGCGATTTGGCCCCAGACTCTTACCATCAGCCAAGGAAGATAATTCAAATAACGCTACTTGCCCAATCTCACTAATAGTAAAAAAATATTTAAATTTTACCAGAATTACTACGTCATCAGCCTAATCCAATATCTTTCACACTTTCAGCTCAAAAATCCTTAGGACAACGTGGACTTAACAGCCATAGAAGGAATAATGATTTAACATTTTTAAACTATTTTTTTAACTATTTTCTATATTTTACTCCAAAACTTAATACAAAAGTTTTATAAATCTTGCGATAAAACTTCCGTTTGTTAAAACTTTTACTGTAACACTGATTTTTACTGAACAAAAAACTCTAAATAATTTCTGTAACAATGAAAACCACAAATTTCTTCCACAAAACTTAATTCTAATTTTCAAATTTAAAAACAAATGATTTTTGAAATTGCAAATTCAGTTTTGCCACAAAACTGGAATTAATTAACTGAAATATATGTATGTACATACAATACATTTAAATTGTATCCCTCTCATCATCATCATTTTCCTGCAAAAATTTGGCAATAACTCTACTCGATAAATTCCAAACGATTAAGCATTATTTAATGGGGAAATAGAAAATATGACAAGAACAACATAGAACATTTGTGTGTGATGACAAATCCATAAAAACAATAGACAAATAAATTCGCATAAATAAAATAAATAAACTAAACTAAAAACGAACTGACAAATTCATTCATTGAAAATTGTTAAAAAACAACAGTGACAGAAACGTTTAAAATGAAACAAAAGAGATATGCAAAATGAATTGAAACAAATTGTTGCTACAAACACACACACCTCAATATGGTAAAGGATTTATTTATTCACACATAAATTCTTTAAATTACAAAAATGTGAACAGTAAAAAAAATAAGCTGCATTTCAATCCAATTGCATTCACACATGTCCAACAGCATGTAGAGAATGATATTCTAATGGATTTGGCCGGCCTACCTGTCAACTGAAATAAAATGCATTGAATGTGAGTTTAAAAGAGAGTGCACGGAGAAAAATTGGGGGAATTTTAAATGGTCAATAGTTAAGATTGCAGGTCAAGCAGTAGAGGTTAGGCCGTAAAGTACACATCCCACTTAAGTGCAATATCACTGGTCCTTTTGTGTTGCCTGATAAGATAGAAAAAGAAGAAAATACAAGGAGATGGATTGAGATAGACAGAAAGTAGATGTATACAGGGAAGACGGTGTCGGGTCCATAAGTACGTATAGAAAATAGATGGTGTAATCAGACCGAGTCATTCACCGACCAACAGAAAGGATTTAAATATCAAATCGCGGTAGCCAATTACTATTTCTAATGAAGGCATCAATTCTCTCTAATTTCATATCGGATATTTCAAAAAAACTATTAAAGGATGATTGTTCCAGAAAAATAGTACGTGGACACACAGAAGATGAAAGACGGTTTCCTCCCCTCATCACAGAAGTGATTGCAGGGTATTACAGTATCCTGTGATTACTTACACCAAGTTATTTAATTGTGATCGCTGTAGTTGTAGTAAGTAGAACGTACGTTCCTTATTTAGCCTAGGCCAAATCAATCGTGTGATTGTACAGGTGTGTTTATTAGCCCACCTAGTCTGAGCAAGCTCATAGTAAGAGTTAGAGATTTGTTGCTTGCTTGTTGATAGCGGAATACCGAATAGATGGTCAATGTCACCATCAATGGTCAATGTCACCATCAATGGTCAATGTCACCATCCAGCAGTATAAGATTGTGGAAACCATATTCCTAATTGGAATCTTTGCCATGTATGTACATACAGTCAGAGTCAAATTCCTGTAAAGAATATTATTGTTAAAAGAAGTATAAATTTTTAAAATTTATTATATCACAAATAAGAGTTTAATATTTGGCTGTGCCTTATCTTATATACCCACCACCAATTCAACTATTATGGAGATTTATAAGAGATTTATGCTCATTTGGGTGATTTCCGGAAGTAGACTTTATATGGGGGCTACGATCAAATATGGACCGATCATCATAAAATTTGGAACGAAAATTTATATGTATGCATACGTGGAATATCTATATTGAATTTCGACCTGTTGTTGATTTTGATAAAAGATTTATGCGCATTTAAGTGAATTTTGGAAGTGAACTTTATATGGAAAATACTTTCAAATATGGACTGATCATCATCATATAGAGATGGACGATTTTTATATATGTATGGACTATATGTGTTGAATTTAAACCATTAAAGTGATTTTCGGCTCTATACTTTATATGGGAGCTATGGTCAAATATCGACCGATCGATCAGCATAAAATTTGGTACGATAATTTAAATGTTTATTCTGATTGTGCCCGTCAAATTTCAATTTGATAGTAATTTTGATAAGAGATTTATGCGAATTATAGTGATTTTCGAAAGTGGACTTTATATTGGGGCTACTCTCAAATATGGACCAATTATTATGAAATCTATTAAAACGATATAAATATATATATATACGGATTACTTATGTAGAATTTCGACTTGTTAGTGGTTTTTATAAGGAATTTATGCTCATTTAAGTGATTTTAGGAACTGGACTTTATATGGGGGCTACGGCCAAATATGGACCGATTATCATCATATTGAGATGAACGATTTTTATATGTGTTGAATTTAAATTTGATAGATCTTTTGTAAGGGATTTATGGGCATTTAAGTGATTTTCGAATCTGAAATTTTATTTTCGGAAATGGTCTTTTTATGGGGCTATATTAAAATTATGAACCGATGCAAACAAAATATTATTTTGAGATTTCACTTTGCATGAAACTTATTGTTGCAGAATTTTGTTAAGATACGGGCTTTCTATAGACATTTATGTAGCATAAAGCAATATTCCGGGAAGACATTTGTATGGGGGCTATGAGAAATCGAGGACCGATTCTTACCATTTTCAACAGGACTTGTCCTTCTATAAAGTGTGCCAAATTGCCTGATATTATCTGCATTATATTTGAATAAACAGCGAAAAATATCTGAAAAATCTCGAGGTAGTGTGAAGCTTTGATCTATAACTCAGATCCTACTGGACCGAATTTGTCCATTTGTAATGGGTCAAAATCAAGAGGAAAGCTCTGGACAAAAAGAAATATGCTTGAGATGTGATGCTTCCACAGAACCTTAGTGCTACAGTAAAACACGGCGGTGGATCTTTGATGGTTTGGGGTTGTATGTCAGCTGCAGGACCAGGTTATCTTGGAAGAGAGGGCCAAGATTACTAAAGATGTGACTGACGCTCTAAAAAATTTTATGAAAAGGCGACTAGATTAAGATAAATTAAGCTGAATGGACAACCAACAAAATATTAACTTTTAATTTTTGGATTTTGGTAATATAAAATTGAGGTTTATCTCGCAACTGTATTCTAATTTTTAAAAATTTCATAAAAGAAATTTCCATAAAATCAATTTTAATTTTATATTTTTTTTAAATTAGAAATCTTAAACCGTAAATCAAGTTTTAAGTTGATTCAAACTTATAAAAATCTTATTATAATAAAAATATTTTTCTTCATAGATGAAAAAGCGTGCTGTATACTAAATTTTGACTCTGACTGTATGTACATATGTCAAAGAATCATTGATTAAATTGGAAGCCAATCAATACCACGATTAGGGTTTGTGACATTCAATGTTCTTTTAAATACCTTTCATGTAAATTTATAATTAAAACACCAAAAACCAAAGCCCTATTTGAAAGCATAGCTCAGACTCAGTTCGATTTGAAAGCAAAACTATTTATTAGTTGTCTTTCTTTTTTCTGCAATTAAAATTCATTCGTGTACCTCTTTTTAAATACAACAAAAACAGAGTAAAGTGAGTGTCTATAGCAAATACTTTGCATACTTTTAAGTATCCTTACAATGGTTTTATTATTTGCAAGTGTATGCAGCAACGGAAACTAGTGATACTGGCTAAAATCCACATGTAAATTTATATATCAACAAACGCTCAAATACTTGCAACACCCATACGTGCAACATTCATACACACACACGCATATTTACACACACACACTTATGTGAAAGTAAACACTTGCTGCATTTTCTATAGTTTCATCACATGGCAAGGGTTGGTTGGATGGCATGGCTGAACGCATGGACGGACAGTAATATTGTTTTCATTTTTTTTAACCAACTTTTTGCAAATACATTCATTCATGTTGTTAGTGCTGTAGTTTGATGTATATTATCTTGTTGTTTTTATTATCTGTTGACCACCTGCAGGATTATACGTATAATCCAACGTCACGAAAAAAATCGCTTAAATTTGCTGGAAACAAATAAGAAAAATATGGAGAGGTAAAAGTAGACGAAAAGGTGACACTTACTTAGTTGCACTAATGTGAAAAAAATGAGATTAAGTACCAGAAGAGAGATATTAGACAACCGAGATTCCGCTTTTCATTTGAAACTGCTCATTCAAACAGCATAAATATTTATTTCGACCGTTCCAATTTGGAACATAGGACAAATGTCCAATAATCTTAGTTTTATCATTCGAGGTCTTTTGTGTCACAGTAACTTCTTTGTCCAATTATATTCTCCAAGTGTGCTGCCCTGTATGTTCCACTCAATGGCTGTTCGTTTTCCAATTGTGTCTCCATATTTCAGTTCGTAATTGGTTTGTGAATAACTTTAAATCGGTTCGATTACTACGTTTAGCCAAACGATTTTCAATATATTTCCTTGTTGACAAATAATTGCAGCATGTTCAGGTCGCAGATAGCAGAGTGCCACTTCTCGCATCCCCACAATAGTGTTGATTGTAGTTAAATGTTAAGATGTTAGCATTTCCGGATAAAGAGTTTTACAACAAGAACATTGTTTTCCAACAGGGGTATATTGGAATAACATGAATGTTTTGATATTTTACTCGTTAACATATTAGTAGTAGAAACTTTGACAATTGCTATACAGTATGTTGCGCTGTATTGGTTTGCGAGATTGGGCCATTTTTATGGTAATTCCACTGGAATTAACAACTAAATTTTATTCTATTCTTGATGATATGGATATCATTGATATGTGGTTGTACATATTTCATACATATTCCTAAAAAATGATTTTATTGCTAACAATTTGCTGCACTTAAAATTATGTCAAATCTCTTATTACCGTTTCAGAATTTTGAGGACGGCAAAATCGAATAAATAAAATATCAAAAATAAAATCAATATAATCAATATTTCCACTGTTCGTCGCTGCAACAGTGGATGATTTTAGTTTGTTGAACTTTCATTAGAAAATTAACAAGGCTGTTCACATTACCAAATTTGTACTGAAAACGGCATAACCAGTTCCTACCAGTTCCTTGGTGAACGACCACGAGAGCGTGAACTACTTCTGTTATATCTTCTATAATAAGGGCGTGAAGTACGGTTTTCTAATTCCTTTTTAAGAGCAGTTAAATTTTGTACAATTTGTTCAATATTGGCAGTTCTAGAAGGTTGTCTGACATTACAGACTTCTCCATTGTAAATAACTTCCCACAATCTATCAGCTAATTGAATTAATTCATTATGATCATTAATATTTGATCCAGTTAAAATTATGTTTAGAGTCTTTGAAAGTTTACGTAGCCAAAGTTTTGTTAAAAGATCTTGGCTAAAATTAGAACCGGCGAAAATGCCTATTGAGTGACTTAAGGACTGACGTTCAATCAAAATTTTTTTTAGATGAAGATATCTATTATTTGCAGTTGGAGTTTGTATTATATCTAACACTTTTATTATAATTGCTTGTGGTAAAGCAGTTATAATATATTCATATTTAGTTTGATCAGTAGTAATACCTTTGGTTGCAAATTTCATTTCAGCGTGAACAAACCATGCATCTAGCTTGACGTATATTTTTTTCATATTTTCCATCATCCCTTATAAGGCTGTAATTGACTAGAATTTTACATGGTAGTAAAAAAGGATTAAGGACAGAAATGTAGCCCTTTCAGAGTCATGAACACCGGTATACAAAATTATGATCGGACTAAAAATAGCGACACAGTGAACAAGACACTAAAATGGCGGTATTTGTAGGCGTGGTAGAAAATAAAAAACAAGTAAGAAGGTATAGTCAAGCCCGACCATATAATACCCTACACCCAGTATATGTATAAAACAGTTTTTCAGAAATGGGAGATATAACCTCTTGTGGACCGATGTCTGTGAACATAAGTATCAAACATTATGATCAGTAAACCCCAATTTCGGGAGGACAATTGTATGGGGGCCAGGTGAAATAATGGACCGATTTCCACCAGTTTCAATCCCATCCATCTTTGGGCCGAAAAAATATCACGTATAAAATTTTATCGAAATATCTTCAAAATTGCGACCTGTACTCTGCGCATGGACAGCCAGCCAGACGGACGGACATCGTTAAGTCGACTCAGAAAGTGATTCTGAGTCGATCGGTATACTTTGGGTGTTGGACCATTATTTCTGAGCGTTATAAACATCAGCACAAATCCAATATACCTTCTCCACTATGGTGGTGTAGGTATAAATATTTCTGGAATTATTTTTACATTATCTTTAATCTGACATAACTTTTTTTTGTATGGAAGGCGAACCACTCTAATGTACATATATAAATGTTTGTGTAAAATACTAAAATAGAAATACTAAAATGCAATTTTTTTGGTTTTTGACCCTATTTTTTATACCAGATGCGGAGCTATTGAAACCCTTTGTGGAATAATTACGAACATATTGGTTATATTTTATATAATACTATGCGATTTGAGATCATTCGCTATTATATGCTATTATCAGAAAACCTAGAGATAGATATAAAATTGTCATATGCGAATATCTCGTAAACTATCACAGACATATAAATATATAGCTGCGACAAAATGTGAAATTTTATTGCAAACCGTTAGCCCGGATTTAGAAATTACAGATTTATTTCCCTTTTTTCCAAATTTCTCCACTGTGCGGCATTGGGACAACGTATTTGGAAAAAAAAATTTTATATTAAAATAACCTCTGTAAGAAAGTTTTTTTTTAATAAAAACAAATTACTTTTTTTACACAAAAACATGCAAAAACCTATTATTTTTTCGACTTTCAAATTGAAAATCGTTTATTTTTAAACCTAGAAAAGCTATTGCTTTGAAATACTTTATATCTGATGGAAAATTGTATTGTTTAACTAACAAAATAAATTTAAAGCAAAACTTTGAAATTTCAATATTCAAATACGAATAACTCGAAAACTATAAGAGGTAAATAGCACCTGCAAGAAAATACAAAATTCTTGGGAATCGGGTGAAATGAAAATTGCACGTGTTTTAACATATTACATGCATGTCATACATTTTTAGCCACTTTTGAAAGGTTTATGAGGTTCTGCATCAAAAGTCAAACTAGAAATCTCCTTGACTACGCTTATGTAAAATATTATCTCGTTCAGATTAGAATAGTCAAATCTATTTCCAAAAAATTTCGTTTCTGTCCCACTGTGTTGCAATACACAGTGCTCCATGCACCTCCGAATATTTGGTAGAAATTAATTGAATTACAGCAGAGAAGGATTCTGTATAAATATTTAGCTACAAAATCTATCCACAGTGCTTACTGTAGGGCGGATACAAAATAGTTTATGTTTTCTTTAGTTGTAGCAAAAATTTGAATAAGCCTGGTCTGATTTTTTTTTCTTAAATTTGCATACAATTGTTTTAAACAAAAAAATGTTTTTTGAGTTAAAAAAATACTTCTCTTTCAGTTATTTTTCGGTTTTGTTTTATTTTATTTAGTTAACTATTCATTCAAATAATTTAACTTGTAAAAGAGGTAAAATAATAGAAAACACATGTACAACGAAAACAATAAGAGTCCAGATGCACACTGTGTTACTATTTGAATGGAATGTCCAAAAAAAAATTCATTTAATATTTATTCAAAAGTAGTTTGGGAATAATGTCAACTGCGAACACTTGTGTTATTGCAATTGTATATGAAACAATTGAGTTCGGCTAACTAAACTATCAATGGTTTTTGGGAATTTTTCACAGTTGTTGGGACGATTTTAGTGATTGTGTTATAC
Source organism: Bellardia pandia (assembly GCA_916048285.2). NCBI lineage: Eukaryota > Metazoa > Arthropoda > Insecta > Diptera > Calliphoridae > Bellardia > Bellardia pandia. The sequence continues at coordinate 89,270,672 of OU696531.1, read as the reverse complement.
CTGCATAAAATTTGTGTTTTGTTAATGCCAAATCGATTTATTTTCAATAAATAATCCTGCAATAAAGATGGAGGTATGAGAATTTATTAACTATTGGATAGACATACAAGGCTTTAAGAGGAATGCTTTTATTCCTTGAATGTTTTAACACCTGCAAATATAGAATTCGTATAACTATTGCAGGAATTTTATGAAATGGGCTTAAAATGTAAATAACATGATGTTCAATTTAACTGCTGCAGTTCTTTTCTATAAAACATTTAACAAGTCTTGTTTCTGAGAAGTACAGTAGGTGGTTATGGTTTGTCACTACCAAAATTAAAAAAAAAAAAAAAAGAACTTTTTATGTACTGCCAATTATTTTCTCAAACTTTGTTTGAAAAATCCAATTAATTGTATAAATTTATCAGCAAATTTTATTTCAGCCAACAGCTGTAGTGTTATTTATAATGCATCCTTTCAATAAAGTTCAATTCGTCCTTTTTTCTTAACTTTTCTTCCTTTAAAATGAATGTGTTTATTCACCTTAACGAAAGTGTCGATGTGTAGATTTTTTTTTATTACTCGTACATTATGTATTTTTATTAACAACCAGAAAATTTATCAAACAAAACATAAAAAGTCAATTTAAATCTTATTCAAATTGGATACATCAACTCAAACACCTAAGAGCAAAAAGAAAAGAAAAGAGAAAACCAGAAAAAAGCAGCTGCCAAAATTCTTTGTGCTGCTGCTTGTCTTAAAAATTGTTTTAAAGGACCCAACTAAAATAAAAATTTGTTGAGGTTTTTTTTCATGTTTTATTGTTGTTTCTTTTTGTTTTCGAATCTGTTTTTATTTGTGTCTTTTTAAACAAAAAGCCAATTTGCCACCTTTTCAAAAAGTAAAAATATAAAAAAAAACTTTTATTGCCTGTTTGTTTTCTTATTTTTATGGTATTTTACATTTGTGTTTTTATACCCTACACCACAATAGTGAAGAGGGTATATGGGATTTGTGCTGATGTTTGTAACGCCCATAAATATTGGTCCAACACCCATCTTAAAGTATACCGATCGACTCAGAATCACTTCCTGAGTCGATTTAACGATGTCCGTCGTCCGTCCGTCCGGTTGGCTAGCTGTCCATGTGAAGCTTGTGCGCAGAGTACAGGTCGCAAATTTAAAAATAATGCAATAAAATTTCGTACGTGATATCTTTTCGGCCCAAGTGGTGGAAATCAGTCCATTATTTCACCTGGCCCCCATACAAATGTCCTCCCGAAATTGGGGATTAACGATCATAAATGTATGAATTATGCAAGTATCCAAACAAACTTCACCACAAATGATTAGTAAATAAAGCCAAATCATATTTATAAATTTTGTGAAGATCGGTCCATAATTGATCATAGCTCCCATATAAGGACCACTTCCGAAAATCACTTTAAAAAGCATAACTCTATTAAAAATGTCGGTATCCAAATAATATTGAATACAAATATGTTTCGTATATATACAAATAATATGGTGCAATTTGATTAAGATCGGTGCATAATTAGGCGTAAATCCCATATAAGGCCCATTTCCAAAAATTAATTTAAAGAGCATAACTATTTTAAAAATGCCTTTCTCAAAATAATATTGAACACAAATATGTTTCATATATATATGCAAATAAGATGGTACAATTTCATTATGATCGGTCCAAAATTAGTCGTAGCTCCCATATAAGGCCCACTTCCGAAAATACCATTAAAGAGCATAACTCTTTTACAAATGTCGGTATCCAAATAAAATTCAACAAAAATAAGTTTCGTATATATAGAAATAATGACACCTAATTTTATGATGGTCGGTCCATAATTAGTCAAAACTCCCATATAACCCCCCTCTTCGTAATTCACTTTAACCTCCATAAATCTTTTAAAAGTATTCACATATATCGAGATATAGCATATGTATATATTTATACTCACGAAAGTCATGGCACAAAATTTTTGGATGTTCGGACCATAATAGGTAATATTTCCCATATAGCGACCATTCCTAAAGAACTGTTTTATACATATACTGGGTGTAGGGTATTATATGGTCGGGACTATAGTTTCTTACTTGTTGTTTTTCTTTTTAACAAACAATAATGAAAACTGAACGAAACTAACCTGTCCAAAAAATATATAAAATCAATATTACTTTTTCTAAACACAAAGTCACAAAGTCATTTATTTACTATTTATTTGTTATTATAACAACTCAAGGTGTTTTTAATTTCTTTATGTTCTTTTTACAATCTTTCTTTCTTCATTTCAGTCGTTACTTTGACCATAGTTGAAATGTAAGAATCATTAAAAATGCTCATCAATCTTTTATTTCATTTCTTTAGAATAATTTTTTGACAAAAGTTAAAACTGTCATCCCTAGGCAACGCCCTCACCTTTATTTTAGATTCAAAAAAACCATGTCTTTACAATTGTAATTGCATTACAGCAGATAGAGTTTAAATCTTTTTGTTATGCGAAGAGGAGACATTAATTTTATTTATATTGACTGTTTTGTGTTCAGGTTTTATGTTAAGACTGTAGAGATGGCAATTTTTTTATTGTTACCACAAATAGCCATTGTAAAATGATTTAATAATTGTCGTTTTGTGGAGTATGTGTAGAAAACAGGAAACAAATTCATCTTTGTCTTATTGAAATCTATAAAGATTTTGAAACGTTTTATATCAACACATAAAGTGAACAGATTCATTGTAACATGGTTATTTGTTATCAATCGAAGACACAATAGTTCTAAAGGACGAGATTTGGGGACAAAATACTAGCGTCAAAATGCTAGTGATTAGCTTCCTTAACTAAAATATTCTTTCCTCAAATTTTGTTCATGCAAAAACCATTTGCTCTTTTATGATTATTGTATTTAAAGTATTGTTCACATAAAATTCGGTCTCATTAGTATTATAATATGATAAAATTGTATGATGATCGGCCATATAAGGCTCTCTTCCTCACCAAATATTGACCCCAGGACAAAAAAATTTAGAAACGTAGTTTAAAATGAATTAAATTTTCATATTAGTCAGAAACATCCGCAACTTTATTTTGGGGCAATCCTAATGTACATACTTTCTTTTTGCAGCTTTTTTATTACAACACTTGCCTTTTAACTAATCTACCGCTAAAAACTACTTAAGCCACCCAAGATCAAAATTTAAACCACTTTAGACTGATGCTAACTAAAAAAACGTATGAGGGGAGGCAAAAGCAAAACAATTACATATTATTAAAAGTTCGTTTGGCGTCTTTATTAAAATTTTTGTAAAATGTAACATTTACATGCAATGTCATTAAATGTAAATAAATACAGCAAACCCACAAAAATAAGTTTAAAACCTTAACAGAAATAAACCTTAACAGCTATTTGTTAATCCACTACAAAATCCACCTGTCCCCATTAAAAACAAAAGATTGTTTTCTTCACTTAAAGCTATAGACTGCCGCTAAAGACAATGGCCAAAGATGCAGACAAAATATTATTTTTAGTCGTTGTTGTCATTAAGAGTTTACTTGGAGCTGGCCGGCCAACTAAACCAAAAACATGGACTGAGTTAAAATATTTATTTAATGCTAATAAATGAAAACGAAACAAAACAAAACATGTTTTAATAAAGTGCCCAAAATTTTGTTTATGAAAACCACCTGCAACATTTATGAAATAAATGAAATAAATGATTGTAAAAGAAATATTTATATATTTGGGTATAGTGGCCATCATCGTATCTGTAATAAACAGATATTTTTCTTCGATACGCTTGATGGACCCAAAAATTATGTAGATGTAGAATTAAGCAAAAAGAAAAATGTTTTTTGTAAAAACAATAAGAAACTTATGTGCTACTCATGCACATTGGGGCCAAAATGGTAAATTAATGCTCAAAACTTGAGTGTTTTTTATGAAAACCTGATAATTTTGTTTTAGTGATCAATTGTCTTCATATCTGCTCACAAAACCCATTGTGCATGACGAATTTAAGCCGTGAATGAATGCGTAAGCAGACAAGCTAATGTTAATTCTTTAAGTTGGCTTTATGGTTGTTGATCACGATGATGATGTTATTGTCGTGACGTTGTTGTTATTATTTTTAAACAACCAACAACATTGTTATTTTCTTAATATTTTTGGTAGATTATTTTTTTTTATATCAGTTTGATGTTGAGGACGATAATAATGATGCCTACATTTAGGATGGTTGTTCGCTCAATTGCCTGGGTTGACTGGCTATTTAGTTATTTTCAAGTTTTTTTTTTTAGTACATGTTTTCATTTTGTTGTTTTTTTTTGTTGGTTATTTTTAAGGCAAATGAATTAATAAGTAGTGAGAAGAGCAACCGTGAAGTTAGGCTCATATGCACCTGTAGTACTACAGTCACTGAACGATTAAAATGACTCCTGAAGTATGTCTTAAACACTATCTTGACTCCTCAAACTGGCAGGTTTTTATACAAAAACTTTTAAATCATCTAGTTACGAAAACAACCCCATCTCCCAGCACTCACGAATAAAAAAGTAATATATTTGAAAAGAAAAATTCATATGAACATGTTCACAGTTCGATTTCAAAATTCATGAGCAATTATGAAATAATAAAACAATGGTTGGACGCTCTTGCTGATGATTATGACAATATTGCTGATAAAGACAAAGGGTGAGCGAATTTTGTTTTTAATTTAGTATTTTTGTTATTGGTCTAATATTATAGCTAACTGTATGCATATCATGTGGATACAAAAAAAAAAAACAATTAAGTTTTCTAAAATTATTGTAAAGATAATTTAAATTATTTTATTTTACCTTCATAGTTTATATTTGATGGTGGAAGTGTGGTCAATTGAAATCAAAAGTGTTTTAATTAGTTAATAACCTTTTAATTTACCTAATAAAACCATATGAGAACTACATATTTAATTAAGGAAACTTGTGAAATTTTAAGAGGTTTTTTAAAATACTTAATTTTAATATAATATGCTAGTATTTAATATAATTCAGTATTTTATTCAGTATAATAAGACAGTACAAAACGGTTATTATGACTTACACTACCTTAGTGAGCAGGGTATATTGTATTTGTGCTATGTTAGTAACGCCCAAAAATATTAGTCTAACACCCACCATAAAGTATACCAACCCAGTCAGAATCACTTTCTGAGTCGATTAAACAATGTCCGTACATCTGTCTGTCTTTTTGGCTGGCTATTCAAATAAAGTACAGATCGCAATTTTGAAGATGTATCGATAAATTTACGAGAATTTTATTCGGTCCAAGGACGATTGGGATTGAATTTGGTTCAATCGGTCCATTATTTCACCTACTCCCCATAAAAATGTCCCCCGAAATAGGGCTTTATCGGTTACAAATGTTTGATTTATACACGCATCCAAACAAATTTTACCACAAATAAGCTGAATATGAAACCTAATAATGCCTAAAAATTTTGTGCCGATCGGTCGATAATTGACATATATGTTTCGAAAATAACTTTAACGAGCATAACTCTCTTAAAAATTTGTGTATCCAAATAAAATTCAACACAAATAGGTGTCATATATACAGAGATTATGACAACTAGTTTTATAGCGATAGGTCTAAATTAATCATAACTCCCATAAATGCCCAATTCCGAAAACCACTTTAACATATTTAAATCTTTTAAAAGTATGCGCAGAAGTCATATCACTAAATTTTTAAATGTCATAGATCCCATATGCGCCCATTTCTATAAAATTATGTTATGTTATGTGTATGGTCAGGCTTGACCGACTATACTTTTTTACTTGTTCTAGTATAAGACTGGTAATCTTAAGTATAAGACTGGTAATCTTCAATATAACACTGATAGTCTTTTGTATGAGACTGGTCTTTAGTATCCGACTGATAGTGTTTTGTATAAGAGGGCAGTATTTATTATAACACAGTCATACTTAGTATAAAGCTGGTAGTTTTTAGTATAAGTCTGGTAGTGTTCAGTATAAGACTGGTAGTATTTTGTATAAGGCTGATAGTATTTAGTATAAGACGGTAGTGTTTTGTATAAAAGGGTTTTCAGTATATACGAAGAGATTTTAAGACTGAAAAAATCGTCCTGAGAAAACAAAGAATCTAATGTCTTTTTATGTTTAAATAATAATTAAAACATGCATTTAAACATACTGTTATTGGTTTGACCCAGTAAATCTTCTTAATCAATGTATTTGGCACACAATATATTGCAGCTAAATATATTAAATACTCGTATATTTGCTGCATGCTGTTTTTGGTTAACGACGACCCGCATAAAAATGGATGTAGTCACATTCACATTTCATTAAATTCAAATTGAATTTTTCTTTAAATCACCAAAGTGAAAATAATATACGAAAATTATGAATATTAATAGACTTTCCACATCAGTACATTAAAAGGAGTTGAATGGATACAAACAAATATATGAATAATAAACTGAAAGAGTTGAAAGAACACAAAAAAAACTCCATTATCCTGGTGACATAAACAAAACAGCAACGCCAGTTTTTTTTTTTTTTTGTAATTTTTATATTTTTATTTCCTACAACATCATATAGTCCTTTGATATGCTAAATTTGAAATAAAAATATTTGCACATACCGACGAACGAATGTACATATTTATACCTCTCGGTTTGAATATGTATGCCAGTATATAGTAAATTTAACAAAGAGCCAACGAAAGCTTTTAGCCAGAAATCATTACAAGAGTAGAAAAAACTACAAAAAAGGCATTACAAAAAGGTTCAAAAAAAGAATGCTAAAAAATGGTTCATTAAACTGAACACCATCCTACTCGCCGAACGGTTTAAAAAATATCATCAACAGCTCTTTTACACTAACGGTTTGTGATTTTTGAGTGCATTTAGATGCAATCCATTTACAGTTAACACCTATTTTCCCTCTTTCACGTGTTCCCGCAATATCCAAAACAACCTTCATAGAAAAAACGGCTGAGTATAATAAATCTGTTGTAATGTTTGTAATATAAGGGAATTGTAAAGACACACTACCGTCTAATACTAAAGACTACCGTCTTATACTAAAGACTACCGTCTTATACCATCTTTATACTAAAAACTATCGTCTTATACTAAATATTATACTAAGTTACTTAAAGTCATCAATAATGTACGGTAGTTGTAGTATGATATATTATTCTTTAGAATATTTAAGTGTATAATTTGTATTGTTTTTTTCTTCTTTCCTTGCCAGTTGCTAACAATAATAACATCTTAATATTTTGTAATCTGTTATTAATAGGGTGTCACATAGTCGGTTTAATGGTTTATATTTTTTTATTATATATTTCGAAATGAAAATAATTAAAGCCTTTTGAACAAAAACAGCACAACATCATCATCAACACACTTTATGTACTTCAAATCAAATGAATGGGAAATACTAAATTCTATTTAGCAAAAACATGAAATAAATTTGGTGTGAAATAAAAATGTACATAGCTTATAGAGGTGGGTGCATTAGGGACATTTAAAACCAATTAAGGACAAAATATTACATATTAATATTAATTAGAATATTGTAAATTAAAATATTTTGCTATAAAATATCGATTAAATTCGATGATTTCTTAAAAAGTTGGCCAGAGGTAAGACATTCTTTCGAGTGAATTTTATTATTCTGTTTTCAAGTAATAAATACGTAGACAGAAGATATTTAATAAATCTAGTTATTGCTTAGTGTATAATAACACTCTTTCCGGTGTTTGTTAAGATATGCTTTACTTATTAATATCCACGCTTATTTATGATAATTGTATTTTATCTAACCTTTTGAAAGTTTACTTTAAAATTTAATTTATTTTTAAATTTCAGCATAGTGTCATGAACCTCCAAGGAATACTTATCTAGTTTTGTTAAGAACAATAAAATTTAAATAATTTTAGTACGTTTAAAGTAATTTTGAAAATTAATTTGTAGAAATTGACTTCCTACAAATTACTACGTCCCTGCTTTGCCATAACTAATAGCTAAACAAAACGAACAAATGATAGATTTTTATTTGAATAAAAATTAATTGGCTAAAACTAATAGTTGACTGGTTTCTGTTGATTAGTTTTACAAATAAATTGACTTTTTTAAACAACGTTTTAAATGAAAATGCATATTTTGATTGTTTATTTATAATAAAATTAAACGATTTTATATTTAGCAATTCAATTTTAATTCATTCTATTTTTATTTCCTAGAAAACCATAAGCCTTATTATTTTTCGTTTCCAATAAATATTTTACTTTTCCTTTTGCTCTTCACTATGTCCACGATGTTCATGACCACGGTGCAAGAAACCATGTAACAAATGTTTATTAAAAAAATAGGCGTTTCCTTGACTGTAACGCTCTCTCATTTTATTGCACTTTGGAGAATCGATACGCAAATCAGCTGGACAACCATTGATAAATTCACCCCAAATGCAGTGATGAAATTCCATGGGAGCACTGCTGCATTGTGTTTCAGTTTCCTGTTGTTGCTTGGCCTCTACATGAGCCAAACACTTGTCAACGTAACCTTCATAGGCAGCCTTTTTCCAATCACTTTCACCCACCATATGTTCAGCAAAGCGCTTGATAATGGCTGCACGATTCAATTTACCGCTTTCATCGAGTAAATTAATGGCGCGTGCGAAGCAATCACCTTCACAGATGATCAGCTGCTTGATACGGCTCATTTTTTCGCAATCGAAGGGATCAAAGTTTTCAACATCGGCTGCAAGGAGGAGGAAAAGAGGAAATTAGCTTAGAATACCGTTCTTGACATGATTTTCTATATAAAATACTGTTATACACACTTTTTATATAGGAAATACTGTTTTACACATGACTTAGATTATCTATGGAAAATACTATTATACAAAAGATTTTCTACAGAATACAACAGGTATACAAAGGATTTTTAATAAAAAATTCTGTTCAATTTCTCTCGACTTACAATTATTAGCTCTCAATTTCATGGCACACTGTTTCTTGACCTCCTTCATTTGTTTAACATGCTCAAGATCTAGTTTATCACCGATGCAGCAGGCGAAATTTTTGTTCCATTTGCCACCACATTCTTTCTTTTCAACAGGGGTAACTTCAGTATTACGTCTCTGGCGGAACAAACCGACATCTTCATTTAAAAATCCAAATTCATCAAATAAATATTGATCTAAAGAATATCAATAATTAAACAAAAAAACATTTGCAATGTAATTCAGCAAACTCACTGTACTCTGAGTCCGAAAAATCATAGGCCTTGCCAGTCACCACTGCCAACATCAAAACGACTAAAAACTTTAACATTTTCTTAAGCTGTTAACACTTAAAGTTCTAATTACTGAATGCCATTATTCAAATAAAATTCCCTCATTTATAGTTTTATAATGAGCATTTTTTATATTAAAAGCTCAGATCAAGTCTCTCTCTGTATAATAATTTATTTACAACATTATAAGCAATTTCTGTTGTTGCTGTTTAAGTTCTTCCCCTATACATAGTATTTCACAGAATAAACGTGAATTGATTATTGCTGCTCTGTATTTTTAATTTATTTGTTTTATAAATGTACATATTTTGTTGTGTATTTTGTTTGTGTTGTTATTATTAGTTTATATTTATTTTTAATAATTTCTTTCCAAGTCCACCTACTTTTTGTCTGCCATTTATTTACACTTTCAAAATCTTCAAACGTTTTACGTTAATGCGTTTGTAGAGCGTGCTTATTCAAGCTGTGCAGATAAAAAAAATTTAAATAAAAAATCAAATACTACTACAAAACAATAAATTATAAAAATAAAACATAAACAAATTGATCATTACGGGCAAAAATTGGAAGAAAACTTAAAATCTTTGAGAGAATGATTACATATACACACGATTTTTTATAGAAAATTCTGTTAGACTTAAGATTTCCTATAGAAAATTCTGTTAGACACAAGATATTTTATAAAAATTTCTCTTAGACACAAGATTTTCTATAGAAAATTCTCTTATACATAAGATTTTAAATATTGTTTGTTGAATTTAAATTCATAATTCCAGGAGTTTTTAATGTGGGAATGGAAAAAGTACGGGAAATTATGTACCCTATACATATTTGGATTTATTTCTGTATGTATACATATGTATTTAAAATAGGGTATCGAAATAATTCGATTTTTCTTTTGTTTAAATAAAACGAATAATTCGAATAAAAGATTTAAATTGTTCGAATAATTCGATCACATATTTAAAATTTATCGAAATATTCGAATAATTTAAAATTTTAAAATAAAGTAACATAAAAGTGTCATTCCTTCAGCAAGTCGTACATGAAGTAGTATCGTCTAAATCCATCTTTAATAATATCACTTACATATATACATTTTAATAATTATGTAATTTGTCTATTCAACTTTTTTTCTTCATATGATTCGCCACAATTTTTGGTTAGGTTATAAGACTAACTTTTCTTTATAGTAAAAATCGTTAATATAAACTATATATATACATTAGGTTTTCACTTAACGAATTTTTAGATTTCTGAAATTCAAAAATGTCACCATCAACAAATAAAGTTTAAATACACAAATATCTTTTTATTAAACATGTCTTATGTTGTAAAAAAAATTTTAACGGAGTGGTATTAAATTATTATTATATTTAATTATAAAATAGTAAAAAATTCTAAAAGGAAACTATAAATTAATAATCGAATTATTCGTTTATCAAAAATGAAATTCTTCAAATAATTATTCGTAAGATATTGTTCGATTATTCGAACAATCATTATTCGAATGGATACCCAAATTTAAAATCTCACTAACCAATTTGAAAGCTATCAACATTTTTGTTTGTACAAATCTATTTTCAACAATAAAAATTTACCGCAATATAATTAAAATAAAGTATCAGACTGCTGCTGTAAATTTAACTGTTGCATCAAAATAAAAATATTCTTAACAAAAAAAAAAGAGCTAAAATACAAGTAAGATATAATTGAGAAATTAAACTCGAAATTAAAATTCGTTATGATTGTTTTTCTGGAAATATCAGTTTTGAGCAAGAGTAATTTTGAGAAGCCTTAATATGTCACTGTATGCTGCGCTAAGTTATCTGAAGGCATAACAGTGCCTCCAGACAATTCGGATCGAAATGCATTCTCCATTAACCCATGTTAACAACTAAATTTAAGCCAATATTCCTGTTTAAACCACAAATTAATGATATCCATATCATCAATTATGGGCTTAAATTTAGTTGTTATTTGGCCGCCCCGTTTTTTTTTATTATATTTTATTTTGAAAAATAGATTCTTGTTGAAAACGCCTTTATATTATTTATGGAATCCTAGATGAAAATTTCTTAATGTTACACACGGAATGACAAATTTATATATACCTATATTTGGTAGTGAAGGGTATACTAAACAAAAGCCATTAATAATACAAAATTGGTGTATTCTGATCAAAGAATTATACAGATTATTATATGTTTGGATAATAAAAATAAATAAACAAGTTTTTGTAAACAAAGTGTTATTTGTATGTACTGTTACAAAATTGTATTTCAATTTAAATTAAACGGCCGGTATCAACATACAGCATGTTTATCAATTTGTAGAAGTTTCAATTTTATAGACATAGCTGAGCAATATGGCTACATTAAGTTTTAAGGACTTTGGCTGAATATTCTTGACACGAACATTCTAGACTTGCAGTCATGAACAAACATTATAGTATCTTAGCTCCAAACCATCTAGAAATTATGATTGGTGTATAAATAGATTAACAGGGGCACTCAAATGAGCTAGTTTGTTGTGAGATATCGTCGTGTAAACATCAAGCGTCCTAAAACTGTAATTTAAGTGTGTTCTTAAACCGTAAAACTGTAATAAAAGACAGTGTTCATTTAAAATTGTATTTTAAATAAACAATGACTCGTTATATTTTCTTTAAACTACTTGACTCTTTTATTTGGCAATTAAAAGGAATCCGATTTATTTAAAGGAAATAACCCACCGTTTTTAAAAGGTAAAAACGTAACAGTACGTATAAACAAATTAATTTGTAAATATAACAAATTGTAAAAATAAATTATAAAAATATGTGCAGTATGGGCTTCGATTTAATATTTGGTGTGATAGCCTTTATTATCTACAACAAATTTAAGACGATTTGGCATAGATGCGACCAGTTTTTGGGTTACACTTGGCGAAATATTAGACCACTCCAGTCAGTAGCGCTTTATTTAAAACGTTTTTGTTAGAAATTTTGTGTTTCCTGATGCTGATTTTTAAAATCGACTATACATTTTTGATGACATTAAGGTCTGGCGACTGTGGTGACGGTGTCATCAAATGTAGTTAGTTATATATTAGCCACGTTGGCACAATACCCGATTGGTAAAAATCTAAAATCTTATCTTATACCCAGGTTCTCTGCGCTTTGTCTTTCAGAATCTGAAGGTACTTAATCTTATGCATGGTTGTTTAAACAAATGTTAAAAATGTACCAGCAGCTGACATACAGGCCCATTTTTTCTGTATTTGGTTTCCGCCAAACATACGATATGACATACTTATGAACCGAATATATTAGGCTTAGATTCATCGGCCATTAAAATCATGTTCGTCAAGACACGACAAACAGTTTCAGCGCAACATTTTTTGCCCATAGAAACTAATATCCTTGGATTTGTCCTTATTTTTCTTAAAATGTGTCGCTTATCATGCTCATTGAAAATTTTATTTTCTGCCTTTGTTATGGACCCGATTATCATGGATTTATTGGACTGTGAAAGCTTTAATGCTAACAGTTTTTCCTATGAAATGGTTTAAAACCAATTGTCATTGTTCTATCGTTGTACGCGAACCCACTTTTACTATTTAAAATTGACACTTGATATGTATATGCGAATTCTTTGTGTATAATTTCAACGTGATGCTTATAAGAGATTTATACGCATTTAAGTGATTACCGGAAGTGGACTTTTAATGAAGGCTAAGGTCAAAATGGACCGATCATCAGCATATTGAGATTGACAATTTTTGTATATGTATAAACTATTTCATGTTTATAAGAGATTTATGCGCATTTAAGTGATTTTCGAAAGGGGGCTACGGCCAAATATGGACCGATCGTCATAAAATTGGGAATGAATATTTCTATATATTTATAGACTTGCTGCTGATGCTTATAAGAAACTTATTCTCATCTGCGAGTAAGTGAAGTGGACTTTATATGGGGCTATGTCAAAATATGAACCGATCATCATCATATTAAGGTTAAGGATTTTTTTTATATCTATGGACTATTTTTGTTAAATTCCAACTTAATAGTGGTTTTAATAAGGGATTTATGCGCATTTAACTAATTTTCGGAAGTGGTCTATGTCAAAATATGGACCGATACAAACAAAATATCGTTTTGAAATTTCAATTTGACAAGACATTTGTATGGGGTGTATGAGAAATCATGGACGGATTCTTACTATTTTCCGCACACTTTCTTCTTTTATCATACAAACAACGTATACAAAATTTCATGGTATGATCTGCAATATATTTCAAAATATTGCAATAAAATGGACAAAAAATATCAAATTTTTATGGAGGTTGTCTCACATATTGGTCCATAACTCTGGTTGGCCTAAACCGATTTTGCTGATTTTAAATAGCAAACTTCTCGAAAGCATGTCTGACAGAATTATTGAAGATTTGGATCCCGGAGATATCTGGGGACTTTAGAAAATTGATTTCAACATCCAGACAAGCAGACAGACGGACATGGCTAATCGACTCCGCTATCTATAAGGATCCAGAATATATATACTTAATAGGGTCGGAAAATTATATTGTGGAAATTAACAACGGAAAGACAAACTTATATATGAAGGTGAAGGGTATAAAAACGGGTCAAAACAAAACAAAGAAAACAAAATTTCACCTACATTTCTATGTTATATTATTAGATAAATATCATATTCATTTAAATTCACTTTTATAATAAACTAGCTAAACCCGGTGTGCTTTGCTACACCCCCCCTCGTCATAAAATAAAATAAAACGTATTTATATATTTACAAACATTTATTTATTTAATTTTAATGTATTTATTGCAATGCTTACGGCGAGACCATGCCCCTTTGTCCACTTACATAGTCAATAATTTATTATTTCGTAAGAATATCCTGTTGTGAAAATTTAATGACGATCGGTCCAGTAGTTAAGACTATATTACGATGTTTAATTTTCCTAAAAAGGGGCGTGGTCCCACTCACTTTTCTCCTGGTACGTATTCCTAATTATGCCAATACCATATGTACCAAATATCACCGACGTACGTCAAAAAATGCCCAAAATATGGCGGGTTAAATTTGTGGGTTATATGGGCGGTGCCACCTCCGTTTGTACAATCAAAACTTCATATAGCCTATTATTCCTTCCAGAGTCACAGTAACATGCTGTAAAAATTTCAGGCCGATTGGTCCAAGGGTTTGGCCTCCTATTTAGCACAAACATACAGACACACATTCATTTATATATATATAGATTAAAAGCAATATAATTTAAGGTGAAATGGGGCGAAAAATGGGGATTTGGTAATAAAAAAATGTATGTAGTTAAAAAGTATATAAAACTTTAGGTAAATACATATTACAAAAAAAGTATTTTGTATAGCAAACATTGTTAGTGGTATAAGTAAGTATCTGAATTAAAAAAAGGGGGCGATGAAGTAGGCGTAGTTCATAGTTATATGGCGACGTTAACAGTATTAATAAAAAAAAACCTTGGAATGAACAAATTTGTATAGAGAATAAAACTTTCAAAAATTTGGCGTGAAAAGGGGCGTGAAAGGGGCGTGGCTTAAGAAATCTTTATTTTTACCTCGCCTGGAGTATATAATGTGTATACAATTTGAAGTAAATCTGTTAAAAACTATATGGGAGCAATTACATAATTTTTAAAAAGTGGGCGTAAAAATGGGCATGGTCAAAAAAAGTACCCTAATAATCATACCAAAGTCCCAGTTAAATGCTGTGAAAATTTCAAAAATATCGGTCCAGAGGTTTGGTCTCCAATTACAATAATTTAAAAAAGTGGGCGTAAAAGTGGGCGTGGTAAAAAAAAGTACCCTATTATTCCTTCCAGAGTCACAGTAACATGCTGTGAAAATTTCATCAAAATCGGCTCAGCCGTTTTGGAGTCTATACGTTACATACATACATACATACATACATACATTGAATTTTATATATATAGATTAAATTTTGTTGAGAATTGCAAGTACATATTTAAATATAAGTATGTACATACATACGTAATCATTACCCTTAGCATTTAAACCACTTTTTAAGCAGTTTAACTTTTTATTTCATATCTCCTTTTAACTTTCATTTACCGCCATTTTCATTTGTTTTAAAAAGCTTTAACATTTTCGAAATAATATAAAATAGTTTTCAAACACAATTAGTCACACAGTTTTTATTGTGTGTTAAATTATATGTATGTATGTATGAAAACTGCTGCTTTCTTTATGTATTTATTTATGTATGTACATACATATGTACATATGTATATACATATATTTAACAACTTATTTTATTCATAAAAGTATAAAACTGCTTTATGACAAATATAATAAGCATCTTTTGTTTTTAAATGCGAAATACATTTAAAAATAAAACTTATAAATTAAACTGAAAATTCTTTTTGCTATTTAAACTAAAATTGAAAACAGAAGGATGGTGATGAATACGTATAAGGAAGAGAGGTAAAAAGTTGAAAAAGAATTTGCAAACAAGAAAAACATAATTTTTTGAACAAAAACATTCACACATTTGCAAGCATGCACGAACATGCAAACGCATGTTAATCCTAATGGTATATAAGTACATGCTGCTGGACAGTGGGAAATAAGGAAAATTAAATCATAGTTGAAATTAACGAAAAGAAAATCAACAAGTAAGAGTGGGTTCACATGCTGCGATTTGTCGCCGCGACTATGCTGACGATCTCTTTTGGTGTCCCTTCTAAATTCATCGTATGTTCACATGATGAAACATTTGTTGCGCCATTCTTGCGACACTTTGACATTAAATGGGTTTTTTCTCCTATTTCGCTCATTTGCAGATGTGTTGCCATATAGTACCTAGTTACATTGCAGGTACATTATACAGGTATTCATATTCCTGATATTTCACTATTAAAATTTTTGAACACATATAGTATTTATTTAAAATTAAAACAACAATTTGTTTTCTTTTTAATTTACAGTTATTTTTTCGCAGTGTTGTCAAATATGTTCTGTAATTCCATAAAATGCTAAATTTCATCGTGGCAACACTGCTGGTAAATAAAAGAAAAATAATACAAGCGAAAAGAAAATGTCAAATATGTCGCTTTTCGTTTCACAAAACCTGCGACACTAGCTGCCCCGTACTCAAATGCCTTCAGTGTGATCTATGAATACTTGAAACTATTTTTTGTTACATTTTGTATTGGTAAAGATAATTATTATAATTACTGGTTATTTTATTTTGCGCTATCAACTTTTATAGGGCGATCTTCATAAAATAATGTACCATAATTTCTATTTATTTGAAGTTTATTTTTTATAAATTTCATCTCATTAACAATATTTACAAGAATTTTAGCATATTCCACAAAGTATACGTAGGTGTCACAAGACTAAAGATAAATACATTTTATATTTATCTTTTTCTTTCATAACTGTCCTTTGTTTATATTTCTGCATAGTGTAACGGTTTACTTTGATACCAAAAGCTCTAAAGATTTAACCACTAAGTAACATATATTTTAACTCGTTTATTTATTTAAAAAAAACTTTTCTTATTAAGGCCAAAGCACAACAAATATTTAGTTTTAATTTTTTTGATGCTGTTTAATCTAGCAAAACTCTTGTAAGAGTAAACAACGTCAAACAAATTTGTGCTAAAATAAGTGGTTACTCTTTTTTGAGTAAATATTTGCCAAGTGTGACCGCACCTTAAGAAACTGATTTTGGGTTTTTAAAATGTCAAAATTGTCTCGTTTGTATACCCTGTGGTTATTCTCGGAAGTGGACGATGTATGGGAGTCCATGGTCAATTATGGGCTAATTTTTACAAAAGTCAATAGTATAATTTTTAGACACTTTTAACTGATCTGTGTAAAATTTCGGTTCCATATGGATGTTTATGTAGGTTAATGAGTTTTTCGGAAGAAGTCCTTATAAGAGAGCTATGACCTATTATGGACCGTTCAGTACAACGATTTATAAATATAAGTATTTAAATGATTGGTGTTAATTTTCAACTAGATACTGATGTTTATATGAGATTTATGCTCATTTAAGATATATTCGAAAGTGGACTTTAATGAGGCTACGATCAAATATGAACTGATCACCATAAAATATGGTACGACGATTTACATGTGTACACGAATTATTTGTGTTGAATTTTGACTTGTTAATGAATTTTATTAAAGATATATTCGCATTTAAGTGATTTTCGGAATGGGAGCTACGGTCAAATATGAACCGATTATTATGAAATTCGGTACGACGATTTATATGCATATATGGAATATTTGTGTTAAATTTAAACTTGATAGTCATTTTTATAACAGATTTATGCGCGTTTAATTAAGTCCATATTAGTCGTATCTATCATATAAGGCCCACTTTCGGAAATCACTTTAACAACCATAAATCTCTTACAAATCTTGGTATCCAAATAAAATTCAATATAAATAAGTTTCATACAGAAATCATAACACCTAATTTATACCAATCCTCTCCTGAAAATCAGAGGAACAATATTTATTGGCGTTACAAACATTAGCACAAGTCCAATTTACCCTCCCCACTATGGTAGTGTAGGGTATAGAAAATGTTCTTTGAATTGTTAGACGTTTATTACCATTTCTTTCTTGTTTAGCTTCACTGTACTCGTACTTGAATTGTTTTGGTACATGGAGACGTATGATTGTTAAATACTCTGCTTAAGTATATGCGTATGAGCGTCGTCTGCAACAAGAAATTTCAAGTGAAAAACATTGAACATGAGCGTTGATAGATGTGTTGACGATGACAATGACAACAGCAACACCAGCAACTTCAACGCAAATGTTCCACGACGTTATGCGTCCTCCCTTTATATGCGTACAAATTTCTGTTGTTTCTCAGTTTTTTATACAAAAAAAGCAAAAAGAAAAGAAAAGGAAAATCCAGATGTACTTGTAGACTGTTAAACAAACTTTTGCTACTTTCTTATAATTGAATTTCTTTTAAAACTGATTTTTTCTTTGTTTTTTCTCGCTCTTAATTCAAAATCTTCTGTAAGTATGTAAAAATCTAAGTATGTTTTTATGAAAGTGTGTGTTGGATAAATATTGTTTAAGTAGCAAAAACTTATGCATTTTTTTGTGTAATTGCTGTTGTTGTTCAATTTTTTTCAAAGAATACACACATTTAAACAAAAACTGTTTCAACTTTGTTATTTTGAATAATTTTTGTAAAGGGGAAAATAATAAGCGACACTGTAAAGAAACTTTACTCGGGAGTAAATTTTCTATAAATGAAACTTTACTTGGAAGTAAATTTTCTATAAAAGAAACTTTACTCGGTAGTAAATTTTCTATAAAAGAAACTTTACTCTAAATTTTACTTTAACAGAAATTTTACTCGGGAATAAATTTTATATAACGAGACTTTACCCGGTAGTAAATTTTTTATATAATAAAAATAATAAGGGAGTCAATTATAAAAGCAACTTTACTCGGGAGTAAATTTTATATAACGAGACTTTACCCGGTAGTAAATTTTTTATTAAATAAAAATAGCTTGGGAATAAATTTTCTATATAAGAAACATTACTCTGAAGTAAATTTTCTATAAATGACACTTTTATTTCGTAAACCCGCAAAAAAATCTCTCTCTAAACGAAAACAAGGCCTTATAGAACCGATCTACATTTCACTAATAGGAGGGCTTTTTGTCCGTCAAGGTTCTTTTGAGAACCAAAGTTGGCTTTAATATTAGTTATAAGATTTAAATACTTATTATTTGACCTAAAATAATAAGACAGATTCAATAAATAAATAAATAAAACTAAAACGATAAAGTTTCTTGTGAGAATTTTTACTAGCTTTATAGGAAGTCAAATTTCTTATAGACATTTTATTCCGTTGCTAAGTTACAAATCCAGCCTTTAATTTCTTTTAGTGTAATTTGCAAGTGTTAAACAAAAGCGTAAGCATTTGAAATGTAAGGAAAAAGTTGGTATTTGTTTTTGTAATTCGTCATGCCTCCCTCATCAACAACAAGAAATAAAAGTGCAAAATACAGGCTCATATACGATTATTGTTTTGCAAATATTTAACAATAAAAAAAACTGTTGAAGTTAAAGTCAGAGAAAAAGTTTGACATTTTTTACGCTCATACAACGCTTTAGTCTGAATGTTACAACTACGATTTGATGGAAATGCTAAATGCAGAAAAAGAAACTTATTTCTATTTACAAGGAGTTACAGTTTTTTTTAATATTTTCTCCGATTTTATTTATATACCCACCACCAAAAAGATAAGAGTAATGTTGAGTTTGTCATTCCATTTGTAACACAGCGAAATGTTGGTCGTAGAGCCAAAAAAAATATATTCTGGGTCCTTGAAATATTCTTAGACGATCTAGCCATGCCCGTCCGTCTGTTGAAGGCACGATAGAGCTTCGAAAAAAAGACATTGAACAATTAAATTGGATTGAAAGTTAATTTACCGAACATTCTTTGATCCATTGAAATGTTTGATGCTGAAAATGACCAAAATCGGTCCAGTAGAGTCTAGTTATAGATCAAAGTTTCAGACAACCTTAATATATTTCAGATATTTTTTGCTATTTTTTCTCAAATACAATGCAGATAATATCATGAAATTTTACACACTTTATTTTTATTATAGAAGGATAGCCCCATACAAATGTCTTTCCGGAATATGGCTTTATGGTACATAAATGTCTATAGAAAAGCTGTATCCACACAAAATTCTGCAAAAATAAGTTTCATGCAAAGTGAACCCCAACACGATATTTTATTTGCATCGGTCAATATTTTGACATAGTCCCATATAATGTCCACTTCCGAATTCCAATTCCGAGAATAAGCGTAGAGTATATAGAGGTGACAATTTTGACGTTTCAAAAAGTCAAAATCAGTTTCAGTTATGAAGTTCGACCCATAACAGGTGATTTGGTGGTGGGTATATAAGATTCGGCACAACCGAATATAAACTCTTACTTGTTTTTTTTTTTTGCAAATTTCTTCTGGTTTTTTGAGCATAAACAAATATAAACACCTGCCTTAAAGGATGGCTGGTTGTAGAGAACTGAGAAAGTAAGAATATTTCTAAAAAAAAGGAACTGAAAAACTGTTAGAAGTGAAACTATAATTTTTGCTAGTTTGTAGTTTTGTTATTGCTCTAGAATGAACTTTAAATACCAGAGAGAAGTTTTGTGATAATACAATAAAAATAGCACAGAAAAAAAGTGAAAAATAGTTACCATAATTTAAACAAACTTGTCAGACAAAAATTACAGACGACGAACTCCTCGCACAGTGTTACATTTGCATATGGCTTCAATTTACCTTAAGCTAAATTTTGTTAACCAACAAACCAAAAAAAAAAAAGCCAAGGTAAATTTAAAATTTTCTTACTTTTTGTTTTATTTACTCTTGTTTTTATTTTATTATACATACTCGTATATTGTTTAAATTGTGGCTGCTCCTCTGGTACTTGGTTAAATAATCATGGCAAACTTGTTTAGTTTTCCTCAAAAATACTTTGTAATTGACCAGAACAATTTAATTGTACTGGCAAATAAATATACTAAATATTCGTTCGTTCGTAAAAATACTCGCACATCTGTCACATCATATCACATACATACGAGTAGTTAAAATAAACATTTGTTTGTTAGGAATTTTCTGTATATTCTTTTAAATTGTGGCTTTTTATTTATTTATATTTGTCTTGTGACACAATTTACCTTTTGGATTGTGGCTTATATACTCGATATCATGTAGTAGAAGGTGCCAATCATTGTATAAACAATTTGATACATTTGTTTACTATTTTATTATTTGTTTATAAAGTGGTACTTTTTAGCAAAGAAATATATATTTAGGGTTAATAAACTCTTTGAATGCAATTTTAAGAATTTTAAGGAATAAATTTAACTTGAAGAAACTAACAAACACATAATGACATAAATTTATAAAGTGATTATTATTAAAATCGTAAGAAAACCTAACAAGACTATTTACTATCAATTATGAAAGAAAATTTTCATAAGCATTTCCAAAAGAAACATTACTCTGGGAGTAAATTTTCCATAAAGAAACTTTACTCAGGGAGACAATTTTTTATAAAAACCTTTACTGTATAAAAAACAATACTTTCAATAAAGAAATTTTACTCAATGAGTAAAATTTCAGTGAGTAAAGTTTCGTTTTACTCAGGGAGTAAATTTTCTATTAAGAAACTTTACTCAGGGTGTAACTATAGTCAAAGTGTAAATTTTCTAAAACAGAAATTTTACTCGGGAGTAAATTTTCTATAAAGGAACTTTGCTCAGTTAGTAAATTTTCTAAAAAGAAACTTTACAAATTTTCTAAAAAGAAACTTTACTCAGTTATTAAATTTTCTATAAAGAAACTTTATTTTCTCTAAAGAAACTATACTCAGTGAGTAACTTTTCTATAAATTTTCCATAAAAAAACTTTATTTGCTATAAAAAAAAACTTTACTCAGGAAATAAATTTTCTTTAAAGAAACTATACTCAGTGAGTGGATTTTCTATAAAGAAACTTTATTCAGAGAGTAAATTCTCTAAAACAGAAAGTGAGTAAATTTTTTATAAAGAAACAGTGAGTAGATTTTCTATAAAGAAACCTAACTCAGGGAGTAAATTTTCTATGAAGAAACTTTACTCAGGGAATAAATTTTCTAAAATAGAAACTATACTCAGTGAGTAAATTTTCTATAAAGAATCTTTACTCAGAAAGTAGATTTTCTATAAAGAAACTATACACAGAGTGTAAATTTTCTAAAACAGAAACTTTACTCGGGAGTAAATTTTCTATAAAGGAACTTTATTTTTTATAAAGAAACTCTACTTTAAAGCAACTTTACTAAAAATTAATTTTCTATAATAAACGTAAATTATATAAAATTATTTAATTTACATAAAATTTAAGATTATTTAAATTAAAATGTAAAAATTGTTCTTAGGTCCCAATTTACACGATGCAATTCTTTAAGCTTAGCTGATTACCTTTTAGATATCGGGGTGAGGGAAAGATAAGACGAGTACACACTTGATTGTACAAGCAATTCGTGTTACTCTCTTATTTGTAATACATATGTGTATACAAATGTGTGTATACTCTCGTGTTTTTATTTGAATAAAAGAGTAACACATAAAAAATACAAGTGATTTAAGCACGAGTGTGTGAACACCGAATAAGTTTCAAAGAAAAAATTGTATCAATCATTTTAATAAAAATTGGGACTAAGACAAATTTAATTTGATATGCCACAGCTTTTAAACTGTCTTTCTCTTAATACGTAATTTAAAAGTAAAGCAAGTAAAATTAAAAATTTTATAAAACTAAAACTTTTCTGTTTAGTAATACATCCAATCCTTTTCGTATCCTTTACCCGCACACTCCCAAATCCCTTTATGATATCTTTGTTCTAGTTTTATATTTATAATCAAAACTGATGAATTATACATTGCACTTTAGGCAACAATATAAAGTAAGTAAGTTACACATAATATTGACAGTATAATAAATTCTTACATACATACATCAAGTCTCCAACACGCTTCTTCCTACATTACTCCTCCACCTAAAAAGCTGTGTATAAAAGGCGTATAAAAGATATTCATCACAGAAGAATTGGAAAAGTTTATAAATTTAAAGTCACACAGCCAATGACACATTCACACACCTTTAGCCAGTATTTAAGACATGGAATTTTAAAATGTTAACAGAAAGTAAGAAAGAGTTTATAAGACCCTAAGGTATGATGTTTTTTTTTCTCCGACAAGCAACAATACCAGAAAAGTTTTACAATAAAGTAAAGAGTACAGGCAATTTAGATTTGTTGTGATAAAAAGATAGAATTTTAAAAGTTTTCAGTGTTTTGTGAGACACAGGACGTATGACAAATATTTCTTTAAATCTGTTTAATTTATGTTTTTCTGTTGAAACTAGTTTCACCTAAAAATGTAAAAAAGTAGGGCATAAGACTATTTGTGCCATAAATTTGCAGTAAGAGAAAAATTTACTGCCGATTTAAGTTTTTTAATAAAAAAATTTATTGCCGAGTAAAGTTTCTTTTATAGAAAATTTACTTCCAAGTAAAGCTTCTTTTATAGAAAACTTACTCCCAAGTAAAGTTTCTTAATAGAAAATATACTCCCTAGTAAAGTTTCTTAATAAAAAAGTTACTCCCTAGAAACTAGAAAATTTACTCCCGAGTAAAGTTACTTTTACAAAAAATTTACTCCCGAGTAAAGTTTCTTTTACAGAAAATTTACTCTCAAGTAAAATTTAAATTTTTATTTTTTAGGAAATTTACTTCCGAGTAATTATCTTTTATAGAAAATTTACTCTAGAGTAAAGTTTCTTTTATAGAAAATTTACTCTAGAGAAAAGTTTCTTTTATAGAAAATTTACTCTAGAGTAAAGTTTCTTTTATAGAAAATTTACTCTAGAGTAAAGTTTCTTTTATAGAAAATTTACTCCCGAGTAAAGTCTCTTTTATAGAAAACTTACTCCCACGTAAAGCTTCTTAATAGAAAATTTACTCCCTAGTAAAGTTTCTAAATATACTCGTGTAAAGTTTCTTAATAAAAAATTTAGTCCCGAGTAAAGTTTATTGTATTGGAATAAAATTTCTTTTATAAAATTTACGCCCGAGTAGTCTCTTTAATAGAAAACTTACTCCCGAGTAAAGTTTCGTTTACAGAAAACTTACTCATGAGCAATATTTCTTTTATAGAAAGAAAATTTCTTTTATAGAAATTTTACTGCAGAGTAAATCTAATTTTATATAAATGATTCCTTATAGAAACTTTACTCTAATTAATGTTTCTTTATTAGTGTTCAGCGAACTCATTATTTTAGTTTTATGGAAATCTCTTTGTCTACTGTTCCTAATCTCAAATTAAATACAGCTTACAAATCTTAGTTTCATTATGAGATTAATTTTATTTTATAGCTACTTTTAGGACATCTGATACTTAATCATTCGTTACATTTAACCATACAGATATATTCCATTTAAACATGTACAGAAGTAATAATTAACTATATGTACTTAGGAGGAATACCACAATCTAACTCCCCTTTAGAAAATTTGTATCATAAAACAGAAGACAAGTTAAATATTGTAAAAGTTGTATGTGGTTATTTAAAATAAATTTTCATAACGATAACTAGAGTCAAATGTACAATGTACATACAACTAAAATTGCTTTCAGAAGTTTTCTGCTGTTATTCTTAAGGAAAAGGACATGGTACGTTCATATTTACAATATGTTTGTATGTACGTGCTGGAAGTTGAAGCTATTTGTGTAGTTTTCCTGCCAGCAAAATGCTTAACTTAGTTGTTTTATGGAGTATTCTCCATTTACTTTTAAAAGTAGAAATTGGTTTTTGATTTGAATAAAATTTTTGATTTCAGACAAATGAAAATTAGATATTTAATAGCCAAAAGGGTGTCTTAATAAGTGATGGTTACTGTTTCATTTTGGCAAAGAAATATATATAACCAGTATTGTCTATAAGTAACTTTATCCTGATCTGGATTAAATTTTTTTTTAACAAAATTAACTCTGAAGCTGGAGCCAATTTCTATAAGAATAGTTACACCAAATTCGTAAAAAAAATTGTCTACGAGTTCAATTCAAATTATCTTTCTTGTTGCCATACCCTTTACAATAAATACAGGTATTTTATAATTGAAGAAATAGTTTGCAGAACAAACTGCCTTTTTTTAATAAAAATTACGTTTTTCCTTTCTACCATACCGCTTTAGTCACTATCACCAACATAATCATCGTCATTGATACGTTCTATTCATTGGCTGCTCTCATTAATGCTGAGGACAAAGTTATTTCTATACATATTTACATACATATATATGCAGTATACACACATACATACATTTACTGTATTTAAGGTAAGGAAAAGTTTTTACTGCTGCAAAACATTTGAAAAACTAAGTCAAGCTACCAGTTATTGTAAGAAAAAGTTTGCTTTCCTCTTATCTGAAACCAAAACCATTTGGAGTCATGCAAACAAAGCGCACTCACACACAAGTTTTCATTTATGAATGGGTAAAACATAATAAGAAGTTCAACTGAGAATATTTTTGTTGGGCAATATTAAAAAGTACATTCAAATCACATTGGAGTTTCTTTATAGGAAATCTAGAGTTTCTTAATAGAAAATCTACTACGATTAAAAAATCTACATTGATACGTTCCATTTATTGGCTGCTATCATTAGTAAATTCTACCGAAGTTGAATTTCTATAAAGAATCTGTACCCGAAGTAGAATTTCTACAAGGTGGCGCAGAAGTAATCCTCCTATCAGAAAATGCTATAAATTTTGCGAGGCCCCTAATGTCAGTTTTGTGAGCAATATTCCGCGTTCTGGAGCAGTGTAGCGTAACATTGTTTATTAACGTGTATTTTGCATGTGTTTACTACACAAATGTCAGAACTGACATTAAGGGCCTCGCAAAATGTATAGCATTTTCTGATAGGAGGATTACTTTTGCGCCACCTTGTATAAAGAAACTTTACACGAAGTAGCAATTCTATAAAGAGACTCTTTACACGAAGATCTCTACGCGAATTAGAAATTCTATATAGAGACTCTACCCGTCGTAGATTTTCTCTAAAGAAACTCTACTCTTAGAAGCGTTATTTCAAAGTACATGAACAAAATAGATTTGTTTCTTAAATTTTTCTTAATTTCGATAAATTTGAAGTTATACACAATCACCAATAAAACATGGGAGAATAAACCAACTTGTTTTAAATCTTATATAAATCTGATATACATATGCATTAAGCTGATCCCACAGTGTTACCCGTTAGGTAAACAACAAGTCAATCAACACTGGTTGTTTCCATTTCAAACCACGAAATTGTAGATGTGTCTTATGTTTAACCTTGACAGCTACTCCATGCACGATAGGAAAGAGACAACAAAAAGGGCCGGGCATTGTGAATTATTGCCTCCTTCTCCTCCTCGTGAAAGATTCTACAGTAATCATTGTACCATAGGCCCATTCTCTTGGCGTGTGTTTCGTAAGTGCAGTGCTACCTAATATGGTCACGATGAAAGCTAATCAATAAATTTGTCCTGCCTTTCTCAAATACGAGCCAAATTAACCTCGCAATGGAACAAGTGATTTCGTTAGACCACATTGTCTAAGCTAGTCCAAACAATTCTTGCTGGAGCAGTCAATCGCCTCTTCGTTCATCATTGTACCAATTCTAAATTGGCCTATATTTTTCTATGTCCAGGGAATCATATAAGCGTTATCCTACAAAGTCTCGCTATCTCGTTCAGAGACGCCCGGCATTCTGTGGTTAACCTAGATGTCGAGTAGACACCTGCTACAGCTTTTTTACCAGTAAATATACATACATATATCCCCAGATATTCGATAATACTTTAGCCAATTTGTATCTCGCTTTATGGCAGAGATTTCTACTTGAAGAATAAAGCAGAAATAGAATTTTATCCCAAAGTTCACAATGAATTTTTAACCACCAACTCTGTTTCGCTTCCTGGAGCCGACAGTGTACACTCTTATTACTCCTTCCTGGGGAAAGAGTCCTCTAAATATAAGACATATCGAAAAGAGGTTTCGGTGTGCAATAATCAACATTCCATAAAGGTATAGTAGCTCAATATATTAGAGTGGCCAAAGTACTTATAATGCCATGAGTGTTCAGGATTTAGCCTCACAGCTGAACTGAAAGCCATTTGAATTGCCACCAAATCCACCGGCAGGCAGTTCAGCATGTTGAATAGCGCTTTTGATGGCGTAGTTCTTACCGCTTCTGTAATCAGTTTTATATGTGAAAATCTTCAGTTCATGCCACCATACCAGTATTCAATAGAATATAACGGGCTGTACAACTTAGGGTTGATTCCCCAGTCAGTTCCATTCTTTTTGCATGAGTATATCGCTATATATGCTTTGTTAATACAGTTCTATACATTTAAATTCCAGGATAATTTTCTGTCCAGGATAATGGCCAAATAGGAGTAGAAGGAGTTTCAGTCCTTTAATAATAATATGTTGAACAAAACCCGTTATTCGAAGCTTTGGATCAAGTTATGAAAAAATTATAATTACGCTAGAGTTGTGAAATAACCCAGATGTTATACCTAATTTTCGAATAATTATTTATTAATTAAATTTTCAAAAACCAATTCAATATGAACTCTAAACCATTCTGTCAATCTTAATTCATTGTATTAATTCAGTAGTACTTTAGTACTTCAGACGTATTGACAACGTTTCCTTTATAGCACAAAGTACTTTGTGCTTTATAACTTTTTCAACCCGGCGTTGACCGGTGATTTCTTATATTTCCTGACCGCTGATCATTATACCCTACACCACCATAGTGGGGAGGGTATATTGGATTTGTGCTGATGTTTGTAACGCCCAGAAATATTGGTCCAACACCACCTTAAAGTATACCGATCGACTCAGAATCACTTTATGGCTGGCTGGTCATATTTGTGATATTTTTTCGGCCCAACGACGTATGGGATTGAAACAGGTAGAAATCGGTCCATTATTTCACCTGGCCCCCATACAAATGTACTCCCGAAATTGGGGTTTACCGATCATAAAATTATGGAAGTATTCAAACAAATTTCATCACAAATGAGTGGTAAACGAAGCCAAATAACATCTACAAATTTTGTGCAGATCAGTTCATAAGTACTCGTAGCTCCCATATAAGTCCCAATTCCGAAAATCACTTTAAAGAGCATAACTCTCTCAAAAATTTTGGTATCCAAATAATATTTAACGCAAATATATTTCATATCTATACAAATAATACGATACAATTTTATTATGATCGGTCCATAATTAGTCGAAACTCTCATATAAGACTTTTTTTAGAAGAATTTTTTAAAAGTATTCATATCGAGATAAAGTTTAACATACATAATATGTACTTACCCTGTCTTTACACATGCAAGTACTTGCATGCAAGTGCCGTGTACGTATTATATACGAAAACTTATTCGAAAAATTCGACTAGTTCTGCAAGTGTAAATGGTGAGTTATATCCACAGACATCATGACTATAAATTTTTGGATGATCGGTCCACAATAGCTTATATCTCCCATATAACGCCCATTTCTGAAAAACTGTTTTAGGGTATTATATGGTCGGGCTTGACCGACTATACTTTCTTACTTGTTTTAAATTTTGAATTTTCCTCTATTTGACATTGATTGGTATTCCTTAAAAATGTTGTTCTATCAAACACCCTCGCGTGATCAAAAATTTAAAAATATACCGATGCAAATCGTATATTCTTAATAAGATTCTTTGACGTCGTAATTCAGCTCTGGGTGGAGGAAGAACTTACGCGTCATTGTCATTATCTCTTAAGGGCAATCAGACCGTTCTTTTTTCGCTGCCTTCGAGAGATTTGCGTCTCACTTTTGCATTGGTTAATGCTTGGCGTCGTTTAACTGTACCGCATTACGGTTTTTCGAAGTTGTGCATTAGTCACATCCTAAATTTTTTTTTTTAAACAAGATTTAAGCGTTCCATCTTCCTATATGAAGGTATAGGTCGACTTGGGACTTACTTGAATCGATCGTGGGATAACCTGGCAATTTGAGGGATTACTTCTCCGCCAACCTAATTTATATTCAAAAAAAAAAAAGATTCTTAGACAATTTGTAAACTTTTGGAATTTTTTAAATTTTTATAGTTTAAATGGTTCAATCTGAACTTCTTACGTCTTTTGATCTTAATGTGTTAGATGCTAATTGTCGCTGAAAATTTTGTGCTAATAAAGAATTCGATATTCAAGATTAAATTAAAAGATGTCCCGATTAACAGGTGTTGTATATATTTACTGTAAGACTACCCTTACATAAATATGACCAACATAAGAAAAATTATAATATACATACCCATGTAATTATTAAAGAGTTACTTTACAAATAAATCTACGACGGTACAAAATAATTTTTGTCAACTAAGAACTATGTATTCAAAAGGTACTAAAAAAGTACCCACCTATGTTCCGTTATGGAAATCCATATTTAACATTTCAAGTCTGTATCTCCTTTTTACCCGTTATTTCCTTCTAAGGGTCGTATTATGAAGAAATTACTTCTCAAATATGATTGCATAAAGTCACAACACAAATTTCATTGTCTTAAAACAAGAAACAGAAAATGTACCAAAAATTACCAAAACACACATATTAGTTTCAATTTTTCAAATATAAGTTTTTGTAATATTTTTTTGTCTTTCAATATTTAAAATTTCAATCATTATTTAAAAACAAATTTTTAAAAGTGTTCCCATTTTCCCTTATCTACGTATGTATATATATATCTACGATCGAAGCATAAATACGTTCCAAATTTCAATCCAATCGGTGAATCCGTTTGGAATTACTGTTTTCCCATTTTTATCTCGACATGTGTTATGGTTTAAATAATTAGAAATAATTATTTATATAAAAAAAAATATAAGTTTATTTGATTTAGAAGTTAGAACAAGAATAATCCAATGAAATAAATATTTTCATACAAAAAGAAAATATTTAAAAGTAAAAGTAAATGAAGAAATGTTCCTCATATAAATTATTGAACAAGTAAAATTATTGCAAGTGTTTATATTACAATATCTCCCTTTCTTTAAGATGTACTGTAATCTTTCAGCCACGCTGGTGGTTGACAATTTCTTTTAGGTCTAGAAGTTTCTGCAGTGGAAGGTGATGATATGGTTTCAACTCCTATTGAATCAGACGTCGAATGAAACGAAGAATCGGGTTCAATTTGGGCATTTGTATTAAAGTCGGTTTCTACATCCGTGTCTGTTTCAACTGCTGCATTCTGTTCAATAAAAATAGGTGGATCAGTTTCCACTAAAATTGATTGTTGCTGCGTTGCTGGAATATTTTCTGGTGTTTTGTATAAATCAAACATTTCAAATAATAAACATGTTGAATTTATTGATTCTTTATCAGATAGAAATCTTTTCTTAATTTGATTTGCATGTGAACGAATTAGTTTTCGTTTGTCATTTACTAACACATTGTAGTTAACAGTTCCCACACGTTCCACTATTGCCCCACTTACCCAAATAAACTTGTTATTTCTAAAAATTTGGACATATACATTTTCATTAGCTTCGAAACTTTTAGCTTTTGCACCATGTTTCTTGTTGAAAATTATCTCCTGTTGAATATTACGTTTAATGGGTGCTACTTCCTTTGGTTTGAGTAAATCTAAAGTGGTTTTGATTTTTCGATTCAGAAACAGCTCTGCTGGTGATTTTGAATCCGTTCTTGGTGTAGATCTATAAGTTTGAAGAAATGTTTCCAAGTTTTCCTTACTTGTCCCTTCTTGTTTAAGCTTTTCAAGAGCACGTTTTAAAGTTCCAACGAAACGCTCAGCTTGTCCGTTAGATTGTGGGTGATAAGGTGCTGTTCTTAAATGTGTGATCCCACGATCTGTCACAAATTTGTTGAACTGAGAACTTACAAATTGAGTACCATTATCTGAGACAATAGTATCTGCGTCCCCATATCTAGCAAACATTTCGGTAAGTTTTGAAATTATAGTTGTTGATGTAATATTTGAAATTTCAAAAATTTCGGGCCATTTTGAAAAAGCATCTATAATAACAAAATAGTATAAACCATTGCATGGACCCGCAATGTCAATGTGAATGCGTTCCATAGGTTTATTTGTTAGAGGCCATGATTGTAGTGTATGCTTCACTGGTGCGGAGCATGCTACAGCACATTGGTGACAATTTCGTACATAAGTAATAATATCTTCATCGATACCTGGCCAATAAACATGACTTCTTGCTAAAGATTTCATTCTTTCTTTACCTGGATGTCCACGATGAAGTTGTTTTAGAACACAATTTCTTAATTTTGGTGGTATTACAATTCTGTCATTAAACATAAGACAACCTTGAACCACACTAAGTTGATCTCTTCTGGCATAAAATGGACTGATCTCTGACGATACGTTGCTCCAACCATCTTGTAGTGCTGATATGACTGATTGTAGTGTTTTACATTTATTTGTTGTTTTTAAAATCATATTAAATGTAATTGGAAGTGAATTAAAATGATCGTTAAGGGTTGCTGAACAATCTTCTTCTAACATAGCACATGCAATTACTATGTCTTCATCAGGTTTAATGTTGGTGTCGACTAGTCTTGATAAAACATCAACGCATCCAAATTCTTTGGTGTTAACGTATTCAATTTTTAAGTCGTACATCATAAGTGTTAACGCCCAACGTTGAAGTCTATTTGCAGCATATGCTGGAATTCCAGATTTTCTACCAAAAATCATTAAAAGAGGTTTGTGATCAGTACACAAGGTGAATTGTCTTCCATATATATAACGATGAAACTTTTTTACGGCAAAAATCAATGCAAGTCCCTCTTTCTCTATTTGAGAATAGTTTTTCTCTGCTGGTGTAAGTGTACGTGAGGCATGAGCAATGACTTTCTCTGACTTATCTGGATATACGTGACATATGATTGCGCCAATACCTTTACCTGATGCATCTGCTGCAACCTTGATTGGTAATTCTGGTTTATAATGTGTTAGCAGCAAATCTGAGTTTAAAAGATCTTTGAATTTTTGGAAAGATTTTTGACATGCAACTGTCCACTCAAATTTTACGTTTTCTTTCAACAGGTTATCAAGTGGTGCTCTTAGATTGCTCATTTGATTTATATATTTACCATAGTAATTTATTGATCCAAGAAATGACCTTAATTCTGATGTATCTTTTGGTGGTGGTAAATCTAAAATGGTTTTAATTTTGTCAGGATCTGGACGTAAACCATCTTGAGACATTATGTTGCCAAGATATTTGACTTCTTTGGTGAAAAATTTGCATTTTTCAAACTTGATGTGGAAATTAAATTCACGTAGCTTTTGAAGAACTTTGTTAACATTTTCCAAATGCTTTTGAACAGTTGAGCCACCAATTATTATGTCGTCTATATACGCTGCAGCATTGTCTATACCCATGAGCATTGTATCCATGATTTGTTGGAAAGCGCCAGGAGCACTTTTAACGCCAGGAGCTAAACGATTGAACGTATAAAGACCTTTGTGGGTGTTTATGGTAAGTAATTTAGCTGAATCTGCTGTGACTTCCGTTTGTAAATATGCATCCGAAAGATCAATATGAGTATATAAACAACTGTTTGCCATTTTTGCATATAGATCTTCTGGGCGGTGAAGAGGGTATTTATGAGGTTCCAAACTATCATTCAATCCAGTTGAATAATCCCCACATATCCGAATTTTTCCATTTGCCTTCTTTACAGCAACTATGGGTGCTGCCCAATCTGAGAAATCGACAGGTGAAATTATTCCCAATGAATGTAAACGATTAATTTCATCTTCTATTAGTGGAAGCATAGCGTATGCTACAGGTCGTTTTGCTCGAAAAATTGGATTGGCATCTTTCTTGAGATGTAACTGAACTTTTAATTTCGTGCATTTTGCTGGAGTATCTTGAAATATATCAGCAAAATCTTGCCTTATTTTATTAAAGACATCAGCGCCGACTTCAGCTTGCTTGATCTGACAACATATTGTGTTCAGTGGCTGTTCCCATATGCGAAAAACATCGCACAAATCTGTACCAAATATTAAAAGCGTATCAGTTTCTACAACGGAAAAATTACATAATTGTACTTCACCTTTTAGCCTTACTTGACAATCAAACTCGGCTAAAAGTTTGATTTTGTTGTTAGATGCACTTGTTACATAGCGATTATCGAAACATTTTCCTGGTTTACCCATATCTGTCCAAAGAGATTTTCCAATCATTGAGATATCTGATGCGGTGTCAATTTGAAGTTTGACATCAAAACCAGGATTATTTTGATTCAAGGGCAATAGTTGAATATTGACGTTGACATATTTACGCCTTGATGCGTGCGAAATTTTGTTGATTCGAACAACATTTGATTGTGGAGAGCCTGATTTGCTCTTGTGATTCTTGTTTTTCTTCTTATATGTGAATTTATTTTGAGATGAAACATTTTTACCAGTGGTCTTGCAGTATCCTTCTTTATGACCAACAACATTGCATTGACTGCACTTGTGATTGATGAAATTACAATACTTGGAGTAATGCATTGAACCACAATTCCAACATGGGTTTTTTGGAATGTTGTTGTTATCATCATGTTTGGGTGTTTTAAATTTTGATTTAGATTTAATTGTATTGACAGATATTGTATTATCCTCAACCATAGCAGCATCATGTTTTAAATTCATCATTTTCTGCGCTGTTGTTACCAATTTGTTGACAGTCTGACTTGAATCATCTTCCAAAATTGATAAAGACTTCATTCGAATTTCCATATCTAAATGAGATTGTAATCCGCATACAAAAACTAAACATTTGAATTGATCTGCATTCATTTCTGACAATTTGAATTGTTCACAAGATTCATTTATGCGAGCTGCGTAAGACACTAAATCTTCTTGAGGTTTTTTTACTGTTTGAAGACACTTATACCGCAAACTAAACAGAGATTCTTGCACACCAAACATGTTCTTTAGAATCTTGATAGTTTCAGCAAACGAAATATCCCTCACATTTTTGGGAAGAATGTAAGCAGCATATTTACCATAAGCGATAGTGTTTAATTTTCTCATTAAAAGTCTTACTCGAGCTGCGTCATCCAAATCTTTACCATCTACTAAGAATATATCTTCATGACGGCTGTACCAAACATTGAATGTAATTGAATTTGTTGGGTCAAAAGAGAATTCAGAAATTGAATTTGATAATTTGTCCATCAATTGTTCTTGAGTGTTTGAAACTCCAACGGACAATCTTGCTAGGATTTCTCCTTGCTTCTGAAGTAATTCCAAAATCTTAGGATCTGTTGCCATTATCCTCGTCGCCACAAATATGTTATGGTTTAAATAATTAGAAATAATTATTTATATAAAAAAAAATATAAGTTTATTTGATTTAGAAGTTAGAACAAGAATAATCCAATGAAATAAATATTTTCATACAAAAAGAAAATATTTAAAAGTAAAAGTAAATGAAGAAATGTTCCTCATATAAATTATTGAACAAGTAAAATTATTGCAAGTGTTTATATTACAATAACATGGTCCAAGTTTTTAAAAAGTATACATACATACATACCTATATGTACATAG
Organism: Bellardia pandia; assembly: GCA_916048285.2. Classification (NCBI taxonomy): domain Eukaryota; kingdom Metazoa; phylum Arthropoda; class Insecta; order Diptera; family Calliphoridae; genus Bellardia; species Bellardia pandia. Next base: position 89,236,119 of record OU696531.1, on the reverse strand, counting down.
GCTTTTGATGCTTTCAAGCGTAGATTTATTTACGTTTAAAATTTCAATAAAATCGGTTCAGCCGTTTGGTCTTACCGGTTTTTCCCCTTTTTGTTCCGACCTGCATACAAATTGGTACGATTCTCGTCTTTATATGGATTATTTGTGTTGAATTTTACATTGCGCATTTAAGTGATTTTCGGCAGTTGCCTTTGTATGAGGCTATGTCAAAATATGGACCGATACAAACAAAATGTCTTTCGAGATTTCTCGTTGCATGAAATTTATTTTTGCTGAATTTTGTATGGATACTGCTTTTCTATGGACATTTATGTACCATAAAGCCATATTCCGGGAAGACATTTGTATGGGGACTATGAGAAGTCGTGGACCGTTTCTTATCCCACCATTTTGGTAGTAGGTATAAATAAAAATAAGACGCAAATACATTTCAAGTTATTTAATTTCCGTTTTAAATACCTACAAAAAGAAACTTTATTTGCAAAATATTTCACAAAAGATAAACTAAATACCTATAACATATCCTAAAAAACTACTCCCCTTTAAGAATAGTTATGACTACACAGCTCCTGCCGAAGTGGAAGGTTCTACATTTTTATTATGTTTCGCCACTGCCTGTTGTGCTTTGCTCAAGTTGATGTGACCCTCCATGGCACGGGAACGCATTTCATTTTCTACCGTTTTGTTAAGGGTTTTGGAAATAGCATGTTTTATCTTTTGGTTTTCATTAAATTTCGCTTTTTTGGCCTGGATGGGGGCATCTAAAAATAAATTAAGGAAACTTTAGAAAAGCTGCTAATGATTTTATTTATAGAAAAACCTACTTGAACGTCTGGTAAAGGCAGGAGCATTCTTTTGTTTTTGTTTCTTTTGGATATTGGCTGGTAGCTTGGCCTTTTTAAACTTTCCCTGGGCCATGATTTAAAGTTTTTTTTAAGGAATTTCTGACCAAAAAAAGGAAAAACACGCGTGTTTGTTTATATGTTGTTGTTAGACAGTTGATAGACAAATAAATAAAAGTAATGCCAAGTTTTCTTACAAATCATATGGTGGTAATTTATATATCGTAGCATACATTCAGGATTAGAACAATTTCTTTAATAACAGACTGGTTCATAGAAATATATAAACACAAAAATAGGGTTTTATAAAAATTTTGTTTGCAGGAAAAAAAAATAGTGGTAAACAGAAGAATATTGTAATGTTGTTGCATAGTGTAATTTAAGCAAACATTCAGTCAGGGGTGTCATAGAAACCAATATTGTAAGAATTGGTTTTAAAACCAACAAGAAAAAATGCTTTGGTGTGTCATAGGGCACTGCTACACTTTCAATAAATATCGTGATACTAGAAATATCTCGATATTCAATAAATATCGTGATACTAGAAATATCTCGAAATGTTATTTAATGTAAATAATATTCATGTATTTAATGGAATGCTTGATTATCTATACATTAGTATTGCTGATAGGTTGGTTTCAGATTTTTACAATTCCAAATAACCTAAACGTCATATCATAAGCTGTGTTTAGAAAAAAAAAAACTTTCACAGCCGATATATACTTCGGGTTTAATTTTAATCAGAATATATAATTTTCATATTAATACTGCAAATAGTTCCACTTTTATGTTTTTTTCTCTCCTGTAAACTTTTGAAAACTGTTGATAGGTTGTTTGGTCTTTAAGGTGACGATATATACATATATATCCCTATTTACAATATGAAGCGAATAAAATGTATATTATTGAGAAAAAATCTTAAAATTTTCCCTTGGAATCAATAAAATAAAAAAATCCATTTCAACATAATAGAATCAGTCGTAATTCAGCTCTGGGTGGAGGAAGAACTTACGCGTCATTGTCATTATCTCTTAAGGGCAATCAGACCGTTCTTTTTTCGCTGCCTTCGAGAGATTTGCGTCTTACTCTTGCATTGGTTAATGCTTAGCGTTGTCTAACTGTACCGCGTTACGGTTTTTCGAAGTTGTGCATTCTATAAATTTTTTGTAATACAAGATTCAAGCGTTCCAGCCTCCTATATGAAGGTATAGGTAGACTTACTTGATCGTGGAATAAACTGACAATTTGAGGGATTAATTCTACGCCAACTAAATTTATATTAAAAAAAATACTTATAGAATATCAAATAAAACATATAATTTGTCTTTTAACAGCATATTTTCTGTGTTTTTTTTATTATAATTATTGAATGTAGTATTTGTTATTGTTAAACAAAACATGTGTACGTTTCTTTCGTTTTATTATTAAATACTCTGTTAAATTAAAAATAAATTAAGCAGTTAATACTCAAATATAATTAAGAAAATCCATTTAAATAATAAAAATTTAAATTCATTACAATGTATAAATGGTTCCATTTTAAAACAAACAATAAATAGAAACTACTACTAAAATAAATTATTTTTAGTTATAAAAAATATTATTTAAATAGCTTTACAAAAAGTGAAAAGAATTTTGCATTTAATGCTAAGAGTTAATAATTATATATTTTTTTTTTGTAAATTCTTTGACTTTTTTATGATAAAAGTTCACATTTATCCAACAAACTACTAGAGCATTATGTGTTATTAAATTATTTAACAAAAATTCGAGTTAATAGTTAATATTGTTCTTGTACAGGCTCTAGATTATTTCATAAGTTTAATTCATTGTTTGTTTTAATTTTAATACATATGTATATATTTTGTTTGTTTTGTTAATAAATAATAATATTATTGACTTTTTCAGTAAGTTTTTAATGTAAAATTTAACTGGTCAATTTGCTGACTATAATGCCAGTTACAATTAAGCCTATTATCACAGCAATTGCTAAAAGTAATAAAATTTTACGGCGATAACTTTGTCGTCTACCAGCAGCCTTGGCTAATTCATCACGACCCAGTTCAACCTCAGTAGCAGCATTCTCAATACTGGTTTCAATACGTTCTGGAAGTAAAATAAAAATGAGAGTTACGCGAAGTTTACAAAAAAAAAAAGTAATAAAATAAAAAAATAAAATATTCTATAGAATAAAACTTGATGTTCAGCTAAATTCATTTGTTTTTGGATGTTAACTTTAAACTTTTACTAAATGCTGGCCCCAATTCCTCGGTAAGATCTTATTTCCTTACAGTACTGTATTACAAATTTTTGTTGTTTAGCTAACCAAATTCGAAGTGTAGACATTGTAGAACTCTAATTTATTTACCCCATATCTGATTATTTCATAAGTTTAATTCATTGTTTTTTTTTAATTTCGTCGATTAATTTTACAAACCTTACAACTTTCTTTGGTATTGAAGTTCACGAAGATCGTTGAGCTGCTCAATTGCATGTAAATAAATCTTGCCACCTCAGTCAGGGGTATTTAATAAGATTTATAAGTTTGACTTTCGGCGTTCTTGAAAACAAACAAAATATAGTCTTTATAGAGTCATTATTCCATTTAACAAAGAGAAATAGTTTTCGCTGTGGGGTGAAAATGTTGGCGGTAAATATGGCCACGTCTGGGCATACATTTGGGACTACACGGTCTATGCGGGATCAGCAGGCATTAAGTATGTTGCTCCATCCTAATCTTAGTTGTACCAGAAAGATTCATGTTTTATGCGGCGGATTTTTATCGGCACATGACTCTGCATGTTATCATCGTGTAGGTCCTGTCAGACATAACTCGGTTTCGATGACTCATCCGGTGACATCCCAGAAGGAAAATTTTCTTTATTTAAAGGCAGCCTGAGTGTTATTTCTCTACTTGGTATCACACAACGAAGGAAACCACACTAAAGTAGTATAATAATCTACTAAGCTTCCTATCGTCATTCCTCCTCCGTTCTGACAAAAAGTAAAATGTTTATTAATTTTTATCTATCATTTAGATCAATGACGACAATGTATGCAATTCTGTAGCACTTTTCATATTATTTTAAAAAGTTTCTCTTGAAGTTGATTGTAATGGTACTTCAATATAGATATCCCAAATCTTCGGAATACAATCGATGATTAAAAGTGGTCATGTGGTGGGGTGGTTGTTGTAGCAGCGAAACAGGTTACAAAATTTAATCTGGAAGTTCTGCCAGATTCAGTCAAAGGAATAGCGAACCGAAGTAGGACTGGCAGGATAGTTAAATATTTAGACAGTGTCATGAAGACCCTGACCATATGCATAAAGGACGACACGGTCGATGCGGGACCAGAAGGCGGTTGTTCCGTCCAGAACTAAGTTGTGCCAAAACGACTCTTGTTTTACGCGGCATAGTTGCCTCGAAGTCTGCTATCAGCGATGAGCAACCTAAAAGTACGACATTTATGCTGTATCCTGTTACCATAGAATTGATGGCGTCTATATGAATATCGTTTAAAGCTGTTATATACGAGCTGCGATGATGCTTCCTGTATGTTGTCCTCGTATATACATAATAACGTTGTGTTATTGACCGGTAGAACCTTAGCTTGCTCTTAAAGGTGGTGTTCGGAGGTTATTGGAAGGCAGCCTGTGAAGCTGCATTTTGAGCTTAGAATATTACTAAACTGGTCATCACTCAACGAAGGAGCAGTTGACCACTAACCGAACAATCTTGCTAGCAAGCCAGGTTTCTTTATCCATGTCCCAAGTGCTGCGAGCTAGCGTTTTAAGAGGTTTACTGTCGTAATTTGTGTGCCGTCGACCATGATGCCTAAATAAAGTTTTACCTCTTTCGCCCAGGTAGTGAATAGTATTGCCGCTGACTTCGTTGGTTGTTGTTGTTGTAACAGCAGTAATTGCTGAGTTGACAGCCCTTGGCCGAGTGATTTCGGGTCATTCCGGTGCGTAGATCCGGCTGTCGTGGGAATGACTTCGTTGGTGATAACTGCAGGTTAAATGCAGTAAAGAAATTGTGATTTCGTCGAGATAACCATTTACCAAGCCGGAAAGTTTCAAAACCGTTTTGGCCCGTCGCTATGATGATACAATCACCCGCATAGGTGATTATATGCTATCCTTCTGGGGACGGTGAAAATTTAGAGAGGTTGAAGTTAAACAGGATCAGCAACAGGACACCGTCCTGAGGGACTGCTTGTTTAACTCTACAGGATTTTAAGCATTTGTCTCTAAATTCCACGAACGACTGCCTTCTGGTATACTCAGATAGTTCACTATCCATTTCGTCGGGTTGTTGGGCATTGTGTACTCCGTTGTATGGAAATTGTGATATCATTGACTCCGGCAAACTATAGGGACTAGCCAGCAAATACTTTAAATTAATTTAAAGAAAAGTTGCAACAAAATTGATTATATTTTAAGAAATAAATTTGCTAATACATATATTAATGACAAATATTTTAGAAACTGTTTCTAAAAATCAGCCTGTGTAGGTATCTGCGGTTTCTATTAACTGCAACGATACTATCAGTTAAATTCATAAATAACACTTCAAATATGAATAACATTAAAAAAGTTACACAATTTAAGATATTAAAGCAGCGTGGATGTCTTGAAAAAGTTCAGAAGACCAATTGTAATTTGAAACCATTAAATTATACGTAGTTGCTGAAAAAAATTTTAGAGGTCAATCCTTTTAGCTTAATAACTCGAGATCCTCTTAATTTAAATTTGTAAATTTAATTTGTACCAAACTTTGTGTTATTTTATAATTACACACTTACCCACTTCTTCACCCTGTGCCTGCACGAGACCCGTTATGGTACGCATAATTTTATTAACATCCAATATATCCGATTCCACCTGTTTTAATTGTCTCTCACGCTCCACTAGCATATCATGTTCAAATTGCATTTGTTGCTGCTGCAATTGCTGCTGTCTCTGTATTAGCTCTTCCGTATCAGCCTCACGATCATCTTGCATTTGAGTCAACTGTGGTTGTGTATAGGTTTGACGCATGGCATGAGCTATGCGTATCTGTGTTGCTGAGTATCTTTCCACTACGCTGCGAAAATCATTTGTTAGCTTTTCCAGCTGCAACTTCTGTTGTTTATCGCCACGTTTCACTATAGCCGTGAGTCTTTGCAAATCAACGGAGGTGGCCTCAATGCGTGAATTGCTTTTGGTGTGTATATCATGGACTTTATCACGTGTCGATTGTTGATCGCGCGGTGTACCAAGTATTTGGAGTATTTTTTCCAATTGCTTGGAGGAGGAATTAACCGCTTGAATATTATGGGCAATATCTTCGCTTAGCGACATGAACTCTGTGGGACTAAAGCCCGAGAAATTCACATCGGGTATGTTGGTAGACGACGAACTAATCATGTTGGCGTTCGATGATGAAGTGGCCCCATAATCACGATGTGACGATGAACCATTATTGAGATTCTGAGACATCCTCACAATAATATCTTAATTTCAATTATTATTTCAAGCTCTTTAATCTCAATAGATTTGTTTTGTTTGTATTTCAGCTAAAGTAATGATAATCTGTCGAAAAAAAAACAAGAACAAAAAAACGCATTAATATAAAATGATAATACAGCCATTATATGTTTGAAATTAAAATTGAAAACAAATAAATAACATGAAATCCATACGTACAAATAGGTATGTATAAAATAAGTGCTTTATATTAACTAAAGCAAATAGCTACTTTTAATATTATTACCGCCCCCTGTTAATTCAATTTTACAACTAACTTTTAAAGCAAATTCTTTAGAAATTATTACTACATGCAGTCAAAACTTTATGAATCATACCTTCAATTGTAGCGCGTAGCTTTATTTTGATATGTATACATACATATGTATGTATGGATGTTTTTTGTTAACTTAAAGTGCATTAACTTTGTTTTCAGTTTACTTAATACCACATTGTTATCAATATACAGACGTTCTAAGAGTAAGGAATTTAACCCGTATTTGAATAACAATTTTTATATGATTTCATTTCTAAACAATTATTGTTTTGTAGTCACACACAATTTGTGTTCATTAATGTTTATCTCTTCAAGTTTTCTTTATGTTCTAAAAAGGTTCATTATCATGTCTAGATTTAGACTTATAGGGCTTCTGCTGTTGTGGCTCTCTTAAGAACGCAAACAAAAAGAATTTGTTTAGAACAAAATAAAAAAAGCGATAAGAGATATTAATGTGCTTCTTGACTACGCAAAATATTTATTTTATTATACATACATATCGTTGGTCTCAACTCGCTATTTTTTCGAAATTTGTTTTTTTGCGATTCCAATGCATTTAACGCAAATACACCTCCTCCCAAAAATTTATTGCAATAGTGTAAAAAATAACGCTTTTATAAGCAGTTGTACAAAAAAAGTTACATGTTGAATATTACAGTTTCTATGATGTTTTTACCTTCTCCTGTAAACTTTCAAATATGCGAGTTAGGGCCTTTCTACATGAGACCAAGGTGAATTTAAATACAAGGTGACACCGTAGCGCCAGCTGATTATTCATGGTGAAATTGAAAATGTCAAAAAGTTATATAAAAATAAAACTTTTTGACAGTGACGAAGGTTTTTACATATAGAAAAATGCCTGTTGTTCTTGCCTTGTTGTAATTGTTGTAGCAATGCTGTCACCTAGTATTTAATTTCACCATGCATGAGACCATCGATATATATGTATGTATGTAATATACATTGCTCTAAGTGCTAAAATTAATGGGGTATCTAAAAAATGGAAATTTTAGAGTTAAAAACAAGTTCGAGTACTATATTCGGCTGTGCCGAATCTTAAATACCCTCCACCTAAACGTACTAAGAAATAGAAAAACTACACTGGCTATAGGACTAGAATATTCTTATTCTGTGTTTTCTATTCAGTCTTAGTGCAAATTTTATTAGCATTTGATATATTGTTTGAAAGACAATTTTATGACCAACATAATTTATGTTAAATATTTTGAAATTTTATCTAATTTCGACCATTTATAATTGATGTAATTACCGATTCTTACTGTAATTTACAGAGTTTGTTTGATTTTCATAATAATCTTGATTGTAATTTAACAATTTATAAAATTTTTGATATTTCTTGAGTTCATTAAATTTAATTTTCATTAAATTATTTTTTACTGAAGGTAGGAATTGTCACATGAAAATTATTATTAAAATTTATTGATAATTTTTCGGCTGAGTTGGGGATTGAACCTGGGTTGTTGAATTTACATGTTTCGAGAACCACCACATTCTCTCATCAGAATTCTTTGTGTTCTAACCTCTGCACCACTGCGGTGCCTGCTAGCCAACAAACATCAATCCTTTAACCAGTGTTACCGGTGGTTCGAAATTTGCTGTAATTATCATTTTTCAATTTATTTACATGTTGCCTCCTTTTCTTCAGTTTTTTCGTATAAAATTAAAAGAAAAATTTTCCATATTCACAACAAGTTAAGAAACAGAGTATAGAAAAGAATAAGATATAAGATGAGGGGTTTTTGTTTGAATTTCATCTCAATAACATTATTTACAAAAGATTTATGGGTGGCATAGAAGAAATGGACCAATTATGGACTGATAGCTTCGAAATCCAGTATCCACTAATGTGATTTCTATGTATTTTAGGATTATATTGGTTGAATTTCATCTCAATAGCAATATTTACAAGAGTTGTATGGTTGGTTGTAATGCTCGGAAGTGGACTTAATTCAGAAGCTATTATTGACTGACAGCTACAAAATCCAGTAGCTTAATTGCCGTATAATCGATACTAATATGATTTCTGGATTAAAATTTCTGATCCATATAAAAGTTGATTCGATATCGATATTTATTAGACATTTTTGTGAATTCGCAGTTGATACACCGAACTGTTCGGACGAGTTACTTTTAGTGCGGCTGAATTATCGGTGAAAAAAATCGTAATAGGTGAAAAAGTATAAAAAGTTAAATTAAACAAAAAGTGAAAAAAAACTCGTAATAGGTGAAAAACTTTACAAAGTCAAATAATTGCACTAGGTGCAATAAAAATTAATAAATTGTAATAATTTATTTTTAATTATTTGAAAACTAGAAAATTAAATACAGTGAGACAGTGAATGAGTAACAACTCTAACAGTGCGAGTGGGCCTCAGAGCCGAAATGCTTATTTCGTGTTGAGCTCGGCAAGTGTTAGTAATGAGAACATTAAAGATCCCGAATTTAATAAAAACTACTTAACTGTGAAACCAAAAATAAGCACAAATCTGAATTTAAGTGCAAGTGCACCAAACTTGAATAAATGTGTTGAACAGAGCACAAACTTAGCCCAAAGCATATTTAATTTAAATAGAAAAATCACTGAAGGACCGTCTTCTTCACGGTCCTCGTTATCAAATATTGGAGAGACGTCAACAGCTGCAAAAGGCACATTAATTCCTACAAATAAGGCCGCTCCTATAGTTGCTGTTGAAGAAAAACAAAAAACACAGGTAGGAATGGACCGTTATATAACAGTATCGAAGAGAGGCAGAAGCCCAAAATCTGCCGAAATTACACCAGCCGCAAAATTATCAAAGAATGCTGAAGAGCCACGCACGCAAAATCGTTTTGCCATCCTCCAAGACAAAAATGATGTCCCTAACGCTGTGAATAAGCCAGTAAAACCACCTCCAATATATTTAAGAGAAAAAAACTCAAACGAACTTATAAAAATATTAGTTTCATTAATTGGTGAAAATTCTTTTTATGTGACTCCAATTAAGCGTGGCAATATTAATGAAACAAAGATTCAGGTTAATAATGAAAACGACTATCGGAGAATAGTTTCGGAATTTGAAAAACGCAAAAAGAATTTTTACACGTATCAACTTAAAAGCGCAAAAGGTCTACAAGTCGTAATTAAGGGAATTGATTCTTTTGTTGATCCTGACGAGATCAAGAGCAGTTTGGCCGACAAAGGCTTTAAAATCAAGGCCGTATCAAATATAAGAAACAGAGATAGGATCCCTCAACCATTATTTAGAGTGGAGTTAGAACCTGGTGATGTTAAGCTGAAGAAAAATGAAACACATCCTATATATGACTTGAAATTCATAATGCACCGAAGAGTTACAGTGGAAGAACCTCATAAGCGATCTGGCCCAGTACAGTGTTCGAACTGCCAAGAATATAGTCACACTAAATCTTATTGTAAGTTGCCTACTGTTTGTGTTGTTTGTGGGGATCTTCATGACACCTCAAAGTGCGATAAACCTAAGGATGATTCCAGGGTAAAAAGATGCAGCAATTGCGGTGGAAACCACACTGCCAACTACAGGGGTTGCCCTGTTTTCGAGGTCGTTAAACGCTCCTTGATCAACAAATCCGCTTCTACCCCTACTCAGACGACAAAAGTACCTATTACAATTATTCCCCCCGTAGCACAAGCATCCACTAGCCAATTTTCATATGCCAACGTGCTAAGATCTAACCAACCAACAGTGCAAAATGAATCACCAATAAATGATACAAACAGCCACAATTTTAGCCGTCTTGAAGGTATAATGGAGAATCTGGTGCAATCCATGAACCATTTCATGACAAGCATGACAAGTATGATGCAGGAGATGCAAAAAATGCAGTCCACGCTACTGCAGGCCATACTTAATAGACCATGAACTGTCTCAAAATTTGTTTCTGGAACGCAAACGGCATACGCCAACACAAAAATGAACTTGAATATTTTCTTTTTAATAAGAAAATTGATGTAATGCTGATTTCCGAGACTCATATGACGTCGAGAAGCATTTTTAAAATAAGTGGTTATACATTCTACGACACCAAGGACCCCAGAGATAGATCATGTGGTGGCTCGGCAATATTGGTCAAATCGCGAATCAAACACCATTCATTGGGTGGTCTTTCAGAGTGTTATCTTCAAGCAACAAACATCTGTATTGAGAACTTTTGTCAAAACCTCGTGATTTCGTCAGTTTACTGTCCGCCCAGATTTTCAATAACAAAAGATCAGTATAGAGATTTTTACAAATCACTAGGTAGCCGTTTCATAGCGGCTGGCGACTACAATGCTAAGCATACATTCTGGGGATCACGACTCGTTAGCCCTAAAGGTCGTATCTTGTACGACTCCCTGTCTGAAATGGGACTGAATGTGATTTCAACTGGTCAACCAACTTATTGGCCAACTGACCAGCAAAAAATTCCTGACGTTATCGATTTCGGCGTGGCGAAAGGGGTATCCCCGGAACTCATTGAAGTCGAGGCTTCACTGGATCTTTCTTCAGATCACTCACCCACTGTAATCACCATCAGAAGTCCTCAGCAAATCGTAACTGATGCCTTACTTCTTGTCAAACGTCTGAATTGGTTAAAATACAAAAAATACATCAGCACTCACTGCACAGAGAAACTCCCGTTAAAAACTGCTGAAGACATCGATGCCTGTATAAAAAGTCTTAATGAACATGTCGAGAAAGCCGCAGAACATGCTTCTTCCACTTACCGCCCGAATAGGTACAACAGAGTTTTTTCTACAGATGTTGAGCAACTATTGTCTGAAAAAAGGAGAGTCCGAAGAGAGTGGCAACAACACAGATCGCCTCAACTTAAAACTAGGTTGAGAGAATGTACCAAAAACCTTAGGATCTTGCTAGAAGCGCAAAAAGCAGCGTCTCTCAAACAACATCTGGAAGGTCTAGACGCAACTTCCCAGTCAAATTATTCATTATGGCGTGCAGTCCGAAATCTGAGAAAACCCGTAATCGCAAAACCTCCACTGCGTACTTTGAACGGATCTTGGGCACGAAATAACGAAGAAAAAGGCAACCTTTTCGTAAGTCATTTAAAAAATGTATTCACTCCCAATACGGATACTGACATTAGCGAACTACCGCCTGTTGTTGCCAGACCACCTGTACAAATAAGATTTCAATATCTGGAGGTTGTTGAGGCTATTGATAATTTAAATGTTAAAAAAGCACCTGGGTTTGATAAAATCAGCAATAAAATGATTTTTGAGCTGCCTCGCATTGCAAAAAGATTAATCCTCTTTATTTTTAATGCCATCTTACGGCTTGAGTACTACCCTCCGGTTTGGAAAATCGCTTTAGTAAAGATGATTCCTAAGCCGGGAAAAGATCCTTGCAAAGTTGAGTCGTATAGGCCAATAAGTCTATTACCAACTATGTCCAAATTATTCGAGAAATTGCTTATAACCAAGCTGACTCCGATTTTGAATGAAAACAACTGCATTCCCAATCACCAGTTTGGCTTCAGACGTCAACACAGTACAATAGAACAAACACATAGATTGGTACAAGTCATAAGAAAAACCTTTGAGGAAAAGAGATACTGTTCGGCACTCTTTATTGACGTCTCTCAAGCTTTCGACAAAGTATGGCATGAAGGCCTGATATCTAAATTAAAGCAGAACTTGCCGGTGAATCTTCAACACCTACTATGGAAATACTTAATCGACCGTCAGTTTATGATTAAAGAAGGTGATTATTTAAGCCGTCCTCAACCTATAGGTGCTGGCGTCCCTCAAGGTAGTATCTTAGGACCAATTCTATACTTGCTGTACACAGCAGACATGCCAACAAACAATGAAATTCACACGTCAACATTTGCTGATGATACGGCATTTTTCAGTACTCACAAAGATCCAAAAGATGCCTCGATTAAATTACAGCACCACGTAACGCAAGTGGAGAAATGGGCAAGACAATGGGGAATAAAAATTAATGAACAGAAATGCACCCACGTAACATTTACTCTACGTAGGGAATCATGTCCCCCTATTCGTATTAATGATCATATAGTGCCTCAAAACTCACACGTGAAATATCTTGGTATTCATCTGGACCGTCGCCTCACATGGAAACCACATATAGATGCTAAGCTGACTCAAATGAAACTGGAAGCAGCCCAAATTCATTGGCTCATCGGCAGAAACTCCGTCCTTCGGCTCGATTGTAAGCTTCTACTCTACAACTCAATCTTAAAGCCAATTTGGTGCTATGGTATCCAGTTATGGGGCACTGCCTCCAACTCCAATATTGAGAAAATTCAACGCCGTCAAAACAAAATTCTACGAATGATAACTACCGCTCCTTGGTATATTAAAAACAACAACATACACAACGATCTTGATGTTCCACTTGTCAAATGGGCAATATCTAAACACGTGGCCCATTATTTGGGTAAGCTGCAAACTCATCCAAATCCCCTCGCTCGAGACATCTTACAACATCCCGGTCATAGCCGTCTGAGAAGGAGGGACACCACCGCTCTCAGATGAATAAATACAAGTTGCTCATTATATCCTATCGAATTTGAAAACTAGATTTTGTCTAGCATTGGCTGGACTTATCTTAATTAACTTTAGTTTTAGGATTTGAATATCTATTGTTAGTTCATTTAAAATGAAGATACAATAAAAAAGTATATGCAAAAAAAAAAAAAAAAAAAAAAAAAAAAAAAAAAAATTTGTTTTTTGGAAATGGTTCTTATATGGCAGCTATGACAAATTATGGGCCGATCTTCTTAAATTTTGGAACAGTTATTTTCATGCATATGAAGATATTTCACGTCGAATTTCAACATAATAACGGTATATTTAAGATACTAATATATGTATTAACGTGGATTTCGGTAGTGGGCCGTACGTGGGGGATATAGTCAAATATGGACCGATATTCTCAAAATCCAGCAGTTTGATTTAAGCATGCATGTAAATGATCCGTGTAAAATTTTGGATTGGTACCCTTATTTCTAAGAGATTTATGAGTATTAAAGTGATTTTCGGAAGAGGGCTTTATATGGGGCATACGGTTAAAAATAGACCAAAACTCTCAAAATTTTGTGGGATGATTTTTATATATATGTAAATGATCTGTACAATGTTTTGAGTCGGTACCGATATTTATACGATATGTATATATAAAAATAAATGGCTTTCTTGGATGTGGTTCTTATATGAAAGCTATGGCCAATTATGGGCCGACCACCATAAAATTTAGTACAACAATTTATTTGCCTATAAAGATTATTTATGTCAAATTTTGGCCGTTTAACATTATTTATATCTGTTTCATACGTATTTAAGTGAATTTTGGAAGTGGACTTTATATGCATAAAACTTATATTTGCTGAATGTTGTCTTGATATTCCAATTTTATAGGCATTTATGTATACTTGAGCAATATTTCGGGAATATTTTTGTATGGGGGCTATGAGAAATCATGGACCGATTCTTACTATTTTCCGCACACTTTCTTCTTTTATCATAAAAACATCGTATACAAAATTTCATGGTATTATCTGCAATATATTTCAAAATATCGCAATAAAATGGACAAAAAATATCAAATTTTTATAGAGGTTGTCTCACATATTGGTCCATAACTCTGGTTGGCCTAAAACGATTTTGTTGATTTCCAATACCAAAGTTACCTGCAAAATAAGAATATTTTTTGGAAATTTCGTTTAGGTAAGTTGTATAGTTTGGACGTGAGAGTATTTTACATAGACGGACAGACAGACAGACGGACATGGTTAAATCGACTTAGAATTTCATAAAGATCAAGAAAATATATACTTTGTTGGGTCTCAGATGAATATTAAAAAAGTTTCACACGGAATGACAAACGTAATATAACCTCATTCACCACTCTTGGTGGTGGAGGGTATAAAAATTTACAAAATGTTGAGTTGAGCTTTTTTACTTTTGGTTTAGTATATACCGAAAATAATAACTGTTATGTTTTCAGTATGAAAGCTAACTGTCTATTAACGTATTTATTATAATTGACAAAGAAATAAGAATAAGAGAATACAAGTAATAAAAGATAATGTGTCTTGGAGTTGCCAGATGGTTGACTTCATAACTATTGTTAGGGTTATAGGATTGGGTCTCCACTGGTTGTCTTCTGACAGTAATGCGTCTCGGAATGACGTTCGTAGCAGGAGTAGTTGGTGGTGTCAAAAACGTTTCCTCATGTGGTGAAGTAGGTATATTAAATTCTCCCAGTAGTACATCCAGAGGTAAATTATTTCTAGTCATTGTTCGCTGGTCAACATCATTCGAAACCCTTGGTCGCAATTGGTTGGTGTGTGCTCTGATAAGTTTATAGCGGTGGTCTCTAAGCTGGATACTGGTGTTATAAATGACATTTCCCACTCGTTCTATGATCTCCCCAGGCACCCAAAAACTCTTGTTGTTTCTAAATTCCTTAACGAAAACAGTATCGCCATTTTTAAAGATCTTCGACTTCGTGCCATGTTTTCTATTGTATTGAAGCTCCATTTGTTCATTTCACTTGGTCGATGGTGGTTGAGGTTTTTCATAGCGTCCATGATGGTTCTCATTTTCCTGCCGATGAAAGATTCGGCTGGTGAGGCTCCATTTGGAGAGTTTGGATTCGGTGTGGAACGATACACTTCCAGGAAAGTGTTAAGTATTTCCGACATTGTACCTTCTCCCTCACATTTTTTTAAAGCTCGTTTCAATGTATCCACGAACCGCTCGGCCTGACCATTTGAGCTTGGATGGAAACGGACGGTTCTCGTGTGTTGAATTTCACGACTGTTACACCAATTTTCAAAGTTCTCGGAACAAAATTGGGTTCCGTTGTCGGATACGAGCTGTTCGGGGTTCCCAAATTGACTGCAGTACTCGTTAAGAAATTTCAGAGTGGAGAATGTCGTTATGGTCTTAGTCTCATATATCGCTGGGTACTTAGAATATGCGTCTATAATGATCAGGTAATAAGTGCCCCCTACTGGGCCTGCATAGTCTATATGAACCCTTTCGAGGCTTCGGACTGCGACTGGCCAGGAGCGTAAATCTGTCTTAACTGGGTCCTTTGCCGCTAGCTGGCACTTTTCACATTTTCTAATGAAATCTTCGATGTCCTTATCAATATTAGGCCAATATACGTAGCTGCGGGCCAGTGATTTGCATCGCTCCATTGCGAAATGGCCGCGATGTAGCTGTTTCAATATACGCTTACGATATAATTCGGGCACAACTATACGAGTGTTAAGAAGTAAACAGCCATCAACGAACGATAACGAGTCCTTTCGATTAAAATATGGTGCGATTCTCGGGTCCAAATTACTAGATTTATGTGGCCAACCAAAATTCATGTGATGTAAAATCTTCTGAAGAATTTCGTCGTTCCTTGTAGATTGAACAATCATGTTGCGCGTAATAGGAAGTGTCGATAAGGATTCGTTGAGACTATCCTGAAAATCTTTTTCCAGATTAATTGAAGCAATAATGTAATCATCAGAAGGCTTTTCGTGAGAGCTTATGAGTCGCGATAGGACGTCTGCGTGTCCAAAATCCAGAGTGTTTGTATATTTGATATCGAAATCGTACGCCAATAATGTTAGTGCCCATCTCTGTAGACGATTTGCTGTATATACCGGAATACCATTTTTCGAACCGAAAATCGTCAGTAGGGGCTTATGGTCGGTATGTAAAGTGAATTTACGGCCCAGAATCATGCGGTGAAATTTCTTTACAGCGAATATTAGGGCAAGGCCTTCCTTCTCTATCTGGCTATAATTTTTTTCTGGAGCAGTTAATGATCTTGACGCATGGTATATGGCTTTAAAACTTCCGTCTGGAAAAGTGTGATAAATAATTGCGCCAATGCCGTGGCTGGAAGCGTCGGCTGCTACGTGTATGGGCAGAGCAGGATTATAATGCGTAAGGAGCAATTCCGAGGTGAGAAGATTCTTAAATTCGTTAAGAGCCTTTTCGCACTCTGGTGTCCACTTAAAAGCATTATCCTTTTTAAGAAGATCGTCCAACGGTTCCCGCAACTTTCTCATGTTAGGTACGTATTTTCCATAATGATTAATGGATCCCAACAGTGATCTTACTTCTGAAATATTTTCAGGTATTTTTAGTTCCTGGATGGCCTTAATCTTCTCTGGGTCTGGACGAATACCAGATGTGTCTATTATTTGACCAAGATATCTAATTTGGTCCTTAAAAAATTTACATTTCTCAAATTTAAGTCGAAACCCAAATTCGTGAATGCGCTGAAGTAACTTCATTAGATTCGCCTTATGATCAGATAAATTCTTGTTGGCCAACATGATGTCATCGATGTAGGCTTTTGCCCCTTCTATGCCAGTACACAATTGATCCATGATGCGCTGAAAAGCACCAGGTGCAGATTTTATACCGGGTGTTAGACGGTTGAATCGGAATAACCCCTTGTGTGTGTTGACGGTTAATAACTCCTTGCTCTCGTCATCAATTTCTGCTTGTAAATAAGCGTCGGATAAATCCAAATGGGTGAAAACCTTGCAGTCATGTACTTCAGAAAGTATTTCGTCAGGCGTCGGTAGTGGATATTGATTTGATTCAATAATGTTGTTCAGACCGGTGGAGTAGTCTCCACATATTCTTATTTTACCATTGCGCTTACTGACGACAATAGGTGCTGCCCATTTAGATGTGTCTACTGGAGTAATGATACCAGCGTTTTGTAGACGTTGTAGCTCTTCCTCGATTTCTGCCCGCGCAGCGTATGGGACTGGTCGTTTTGGAATAAAAATCTCTTTGGCTTGTGGTAGCAATTGGATGTGTACCTTTGTCTTGGTGCAAAGGCCTAAAGACGAGTTGTCAAAAATTGTACTGAAGTTGGTTTTCAGTGCTGCTATGTCGTCCTCAAAATTTATTTGACGGCACCACAATGTTATAGGGGTGTCCCATAAATTGAATGCTTGAATCCAATCAATACCCATAATGTTGAGTTCGCTGACGTTGGAAATATAACAGCGGAGTGATTTGGCAGAATTTCCAATAGATACTTCAGATGTAAATTCTGCTACAAGGTGGATTGAGTTTGAGTTAGCATCGTTGGCTGTATCCTTTGTGTCTATGGCCTGAGGTTGGCCAATACGTTTCCACATTTGTGTTGAAATTATTGTTATGTCGGATGCCGTGTCGACTTGTAATTGGACAGAATGATTATTAATTGAAACTTTGACGTACTTACGCAATTCCTTAAAGTTTATAGCATTCGTAGAAAATACTGTCTTTGTGTGATAGTTCGTTTGTTGTTTAAACGATTTCCTCTTTGAATTGGTTGGTTTCCGTTGATATGACGCAGCACAGTACCCATCCTTATGACCCGTTTGCTTGCAGTTGGTACATGTGTGCTTAGAATACGGGCAATCTCTGACATAGTGAAGGTCGCCGCAAAACCAACATGGTGTCTTCGGAATCCTCTTGTGTTGTTCGAGTGGTTGAGCTATAGCATGAATAGCATGTGGTTGTTGCTCGATCATCGTTGTGTCGCTTTTTAAATCTAGAATTTTCTGTGTCTCGTCAACCAGATTATCTAAATTTGTTGTATCAATTCCATCGTTGAGATATCTTAACAAGCGTGTGCGAATGTCATTGTCCCTGATGGATTTCAATCCCAACACAAAAATCAAGCACTTGAATTGATCAACATTGAATTGACCTAGTTTGAATAATTCGCATTGAAGGTTAACGCGGCTGGCGTATTCCTTAAAATCCTCGGCGTCAGATTTTGTGAGTTGGAGGCACTTGTAACGTTGGCTGACTTCGGTTTCCGTTCTGCCGAAAAGTTTGGTTAACTTTGCAATTGTCTCCGCGAGCGGTATGTCTTTCGGTTGTTTGGGCAAGACGTAGTTTTTGAAACGCTCATGAACCTGGTTCGACATCTTCCTCCATAACAAGGATACCTTGTTTGACTCATCGAGTGTATCCGCTTCCCGGTCAAATACATGATTGTATCGATTATACCACGATTCAAAAACTAGGCCGCTTTCTGGTTCATATATGAAATCAGTCATTGAATTTGCCAGTAATTCCATGAGAGTAGCATTCGATGTACATGGGTCATTCTTGGGAGTCATTGCACCTTGTGCAGCGTAAAGTTGAAACAGCAATTCTGTTTGTCTGTCCATAGCCGTTTGTTGATCGGCGAGCAATTTCACAATTTTCTCATCAGACATTGCAATAACTTATTTTCACGTGTGTTCATTAATAAAAAATTCGACTGGAATTTTCTTCATTCACGATCCTCGTCGCCACAATTGTTATGTTTTCAGTATGAAAGCTAACTGTCTATTAACGTATTTATTATAATTGACAAAGAAATAAGAATAAGAGAATACAAGTAATAAAAGATAATGTGTCTTGGAGTTGCCAGATGGTTGACTTCATAACTATTGTTAGGGTTATCGTAACAATAACATATGTACTTCTAAGGCCCAATAAAACAGTGCGTATTTAAGTGTAGTTTTAGTTAATTTTCATAAAAACTTAAGTTGCATTTAAATACAGATTCATTTTTTCAGTCATACTTAATTGCTGTTATGATTTTGTGGTAAAAATATGGTAGCACTTTGAAATGTCAACAAAATTATCGATATATTTCAGAAAACAGCTGATTTTTTTAATAAAATTTGCCAATAATTTTGTGTTTCGGTTTTTGTGTTTACTTGTTGTATTGTTTTGTGTGTTTTATTGTTTTGTGTGTTTTATATATTAAATTTGGTGGCATAAATATGGATAAAAGAAGTCCCAACTTTTGACTTCTTGTTGGACGCTGTTAAAAAATACAGCAGCATGATTGAAAAGAAAAAAAAAAACAAAAACAAATGTCAAAACCATATGTTCAATGTTTAAAACTTAAGTTGCACTTAAATGAACATCGTTGGCCATTTAAGTAGCATTTAAGTTTTCAGTGAAAAACAAAATTTTGTACTTAAATGCACTTTAAAAATAAATGGCACTTAAATACGCACTGTTTTATTGGGCCTAAGAGCATTATTTAAAACTAGCTAAAACCGGTGTGCTTCGCTACCCCCCCTCGTTATAAAAAAATAAAACGTATTTACATATACATATGTACATTTACAAAAATTTATTTATTTGATTTTAATTTATATATTGCAATGCTTTAGGATATACAATATTTTTAGTTTACTCAACAGGAGCATACACACATAAATCGGTGGGGTTTCCTACACGGGATGTTTACAGTCATCGCAAACGCTAACCGAACAGGAAACTGCAATTGTTTAAAATCGAATGGTAAATCTGTTGGAAGCATTGGAATGCGTGACAAAAGTACAGATGTAAATTTATATTTTCCTGTTATAATAGTCGCTTCTAATAAATTATTTCCCAGTTTTTTTTACTGCAAGTCGAGTGCCATTGAAAGCCGTGGTGATCGATATTACGCAGTAAAATAAATGGCACTCCAATTTTAAGTTGTAGCACATGTGGTGGAAAGCCTGGCACATCGAGTGAATTTAAGAACTCAACAGGATAATTAACTGCCTTATGGGTTGCTTGATTGATTTGACGCATTTTAAAGTGATATCCATCTTCTCCATATGGACAAATAATAGGATACTGAGCGCGTCATATGAGCGATGTATTTCAGTGGGCGAGGCCATGCCCTTTGTCCACGTACAATTTTACTTAGTCAAGAATTTACAATTTCGTAAGAATATCCTATTGTGAAAATTTAATAACGATCGGTCGAGTAGTTAAGACTATATTACGATTTTTAGTTTGCCTAAAAATGAGCGTGGTCCCACCCATTTTTCTCCTAGTACGTATTTCTAATTACCATATACGTCAAAAAATGTCCAAAATATGGCGATTTAAATTTTTGGGTTATATGGGCGGTGTCATTCCCGTTTGTCAAATCAAAACAGCATATAGACTATTATTCCTTCCAGAGTCGCAGTAACATGCTGTCAAAATTTCAGGAAGATCAGTCCAAGGGTTTGGGCTCCTGTTAAGCACAAACATACAGACATTCATTTTTATATATTATTAAAATAGGCGTGGTCATACCAACTGAGAAATCTTCCCGTACTCATGCACAATAACTTTGCCGAAGATCATCACATGACCAAATGCATATTTTACGATTCTATAAACATACAAACATGAATATTTTGTGATGGGGTGTGAAAGTGGGCGTGGCACATAAAATTTTTATTTTTACCTCGCCTTCAGTGAGATGTGGATACAATTTGTATGAAGTAAATCTGTTAAAACCCATGCAGAAGCAATTAATCAATTAAAAAAAGTGGGCGTTAGAGTAGGCGTAGTCGTACCAATTCAGAAACCTTCCCGGTCGCATGCACAACAACTTTGCCGAAGATTATCACATGATGAGATGCATAGTTTGCGAGAATAGAATAGTAGAAATGAATTTCAAAAAAATACCAATATAAGTGTACTGAAATTTAACCCTTTTTACACCTTTATATTTGATTTATGAATATCATGTTCTGGGTTCTTTTTTGTGTGAATGGAAGAATATGTTATCCTTTTTTTTATTTTTAAATTGAATAAATAATATCAAATGTCGTTTTTCCCCCGTTTTTGTCTCTTTTTTGTCATCCGTGAAAAAATAATTTTCTAAAAAGTACCTATTAATCAACCGTAATACGTACTATTTGAAAATAATAGTTCATGGAATTTTTAGTGAGAAAATACATTTTGATAAAAAAAAGTACCAAAAAAGAATACAATTTTTAGGCCATAGAAATTCGAATTTCAAAAAAGTACCAAAAAGATTTCTAGTCTTTATTGATCTAAGCCAGCTGCATTTAATATAGTATTTCTGTGTTTATTTATGTAGGAGATATACATGTTAACGGAGCGTTCTACTGGGACTATTTTTACCACATATGGTCACTTGAATTTCGAATTTCAAAAAAGTACCAGACACCTGTCGGCTCTTTTTTTGATTAAAGGCGGACGCATTTAAAATATTATTTCTAAGTTTATTTGTTTTGGAGATATAGAGGTACTGGTTTTACCCGTTTTTACCCCATTTATCCTCCTTAACGACCGAATTTCCAAAAATCCCTTCTTAGTGGATCTACATATTGTAAAAAGAACCCATTACCCGAATTTCAAGTTTCTAGCTTTAGCGGTTTGGGCTGTGCGATGATGAATGAATCAGTCAGTCAGTCACGTTACTCTTTTATATATGTATATAGATTGTACAATGAAAAAACTTTGGTAAAAAAAATAAACACAAACAAAACAGTTTTAAGGGTCCTTATTTTAAAGATAAAACTACAAACATTTATCTAAAATATATGTAGGTATATGTATACGTTTCACTGTAATTTATTCACACTCATACTTCACGCTTCCCTCTTGTGTTCCAATTGTGCACGAACAATTTTTTAGACTTAAACTTTTATTTAAAATCAACTAAATTTCCTTAAATAAATATGTATATGAAGAATGTATATAATACATATATGTGTGTAAATACATATGTATATAGAAATGTAGATGGTTTTATTTATTAACCTTTTTATCATTTCTTTGTTTCAACATTTCCACAAAATGTAATTTCTATGTATGGCATTTGTTGTCAGGCTATATTGCAACATATTACAGAAACATACAAACTAAAAAATGCAATAACAACAATTTATATTCCTTGGTGTACACAACAGAGCAGCAGACTGAGGAAAAATAGTTTAAAAAGAAACACAAACAATCCGAAAAATATAAATCGAAATCCACACAAAGTAATTAAAATTGCACAGAAAAAAACGATAGGACATATTTAACAACTTACCTTTTAATATTATACATACATATACACTTATGAATGGATATAGTAAAAGATATTTTCAAGGAGCAATTTTATTTATTATTTGAAGTACGAAAAACTAATTAAATTTTTTATTTGTTGTAATAAAGAAATGAAAAACTACACAAGCAGTTTGCTTGCTGCTGACAGCGTTGTCAACTTTGAAATTTCAAAACACACCAACATGGAGAAAAAAACGCGCCATTTGAAAAAAATCGCACCAAATTTAGATTTTCTTTATTTCATAAAAGTTTATTGAAAAATGTCACATAAAAAATATAATATTAATAACAGTCTTAAACAGTTCATTCAGTGTTCTTATAAAAAACTTAACTTAAAACTAAAAAACTTAAAAATAAACTAAACAAATTTGGTTTTGGTACCAGATGTAATTAATTTATTCTTTAACCGGGGTTTACACATGCAAGTAACAGTTCGAAAAACTCAATACACTCACATTTTTTACTACTACACTCACATTTTTTTCACTTGCAGAGCCCCAGCTAGCATTTTTAATCGTAGAGGACACTTCTGCGATCGGAGCTGGCGATTAAATTAATCGTACACGATGTCGTATTCCGATCGCGGAAGTTTAGTGCAACGGGAGAAACTGTGTCATGACGGCGACTATTCCATATCAGTCGTCTACGATGCGATGAAAGTATCATTTTGAAGAGCTAAATACGATCGTTGACTGCAAACAATCTTCCAATGCTCGCCAAAATGCGTAAACGACGATTCACTCGTCCAACAAACGTCGAAATGACTCGCAAAAGCACCGTTTGGAAGCGAAAAATATAAATCTACTCTAACAATCGTCTGAACAACAAAAAAAAAGAGTCGCGAAATGATCATCCAAACAATCATCCAAATGCTAGCTGGGACTAGTCGAGTTTTTCGAATAAGTTTTCGTATATAATACGTACACAGCACTCGCATGCAAGAACTTGTATGTGTAAAGGCAGGGTTAACTTTTTAAAAAAGTACTCTGTTCAAATTTGGGAAAAATTTTGAGCAACATTAATTATTTCATACGGAAAATTTGACGTGTAGCTAATGTACTTTTGTAAACAAAATACATGTTTTGCTTTTTTGTGAATATAAATCGAAAATAAATAAAAGTTAAAATATTTAAAAATCTGTGTTGAATCGATATCGTTAAATAAAAATGAATAAAAATATTACTGGCCGCTTGTGCAGCAGCACAACAAGTAATAGATATTGTTGCGACAGAAGAGCTTTTGGATGACAGTCAACCGTTATTGAAAATTCCACGTGAAACTTTATTTCGCTGTGAAAAAATAATATTGCCAGATACATTTCATATGTTTTTCACAAAATGAACAGAGTATACTACTTCTGCAACATATTTTCATAAAAATTTCATGTGTTTTTTTTTTAACATGTATTTTGACGGCATTCCACTTGAAATTTTTAACAGAATACTAGGCTTAATAGTAAAAATACTCATATATGCTATTCGGAATTGACAACACTGGTAACAAGCATAATATTACTTGGATCACCTTGTTTGATTTTTTGGCTACAGGTTGACGCAAATATGTTTTTGGCATCCTTAAGTTATGGCGTATGTGAAGAAATAAACAGTGCAAAATCAACCGCAACAGCAACATTTTTTTCTTTTACGCACGTGTTTACCATGTGCACAATAAAAACAAACAAAAAATGTAAACAAAACAAAGACAAAAATATAGCAAAGTTTCGCTTATTACCAACAAGTCAATTTTTTTTTTTTTTTTTTTTTTTTTAAAAAGAGAAGTAACATTCAGGCAATTAATATGCCTATATATAATTGCGTTACTTTCTTTGGAAAGGGGATAGTTGAAGAAGTAAAGGTGGTGAAAGAAGAAAGCTTTTTATATCACAACTCTGTAATTGCGCATTATATTTGTTTTTAGTGCAGAATTGCAGCGCCTCTGGTGGTGTGTAGGCGCATTAATGTTAAAGCTTGATTTTGTAGCCTTTATTTATTTATTTTACTTCGGTGGCGTTTGAATGCTATACCACCGAAGGAGGGCGCTGTGATAAATATTAGTTATAATGGATAGAAAGAAAACTAATAATTCTCAGAAACTGATTTTGTTTGAGTGGCAGCGGCTGGGAATCGAACCCGGGCTACAAATACCAACTCATGCTTAATGATCAAATGCGCTAACCAATTAAGCTACAGCACCCTCGAACGAATTTTAACGAATTTTAAAATTTTAAAGAACCACGGACAGAGAATCCACTCAGGAACCTAATTTTGTGGTGCCCACGTTATAAATTTTAGTATTTTTTAAAAAAATAAGGTTTCAAATCAAACCTAAAATATCAAGTTTCATTTGAATATTTGCAGTTATTTTAGCGGTTTTTGAATTTTGAAAACGGATTTCAATAGCCTGTAACTAGGGCTATTGTAATTCACAACTGTCACTTTCGAAAAATTCGGCGTTTATAGGGTATTCCATTTTAGAGTAAAAAAATTTTAAAAAAGGTTGTTGCTCTGTAAATATTTCAAATTGAGCGGTTTACGCATTTTGAAAGTGGATTTCAATAGCCCCCATCTAGGGCTATTAAAATCCAGGAATGTCACTTTCGAGAAATTAGCCGATTATGGGGCATTCTATATCAAAGTAAAAAAATTCAAAAAAGTTGTTGTTGAATAACTCTTTCAAATTGAGCGGTTTACGCATTTTGAAAGCGGATTTCAATAGCCTCCATCAAGGGCTGTTAAAATACAGGAATGACACTTTCGAGAAATTAGCCGATTATGGGGCATTCCATATCAAAATAAATTTTTTTTTAAATTTTGCAAAAAGGTTGTTGCTCTGTAAATATTTCAAATTGAGCGGTTTACGCATTTTGAAAGCGGATTTCAATAGCCCCCATTTAGTTCTATTAAAATCCAGGAATGTCACTTTCGAGAAATTAGCCGAGTATGGGGCATTCCATATCAAAGTAAAAAAATTCAAAAAAGTTGTTGTTGAATAACTCTTTCAAATTGAGCGGTTTACGTATTTTGAAAGCGGATTTCAATAGCCCCCAACTAGGGCTATTAAAATTTAGGAATGTCACTTTCGAGAAATTAGCCGATTATGGGGCATTCCATATCAAAATAAATTTTTTTTAAATTTTGCAAAAAACTTGTTGCTCTGTAAATATTTCAAATTGAGCGGTTTATGCATTTTGAAAGCGGATTTCAATAGCCCCCATCTAGGGCTATTAAAATCCAGGAATGTCACTTTCGAGAAATTAGCCGATTATGGGGCATTCTATATCAAAGTAAAAAAATTCAAAAAAGTTGTTGTTGAATAACTCTTTCAAATTGAGCGGTTTACGTATTTTGAAAGCGGATTTCAATAGCCCCCAACTAGGGCTATTAAAATTTAGGAATGTCACTTTCGAGAAATTAGCCGATTATGGGGCATTCCATATCAAAATAAATTTTTTTTTAAATTTTGCAAAAAACTTGTTGCTCTGTAAATATTTCAAATTGAGCGGTTTATGCATTTTGAAAGCGGATTTCAATAGCCCCCATCTAGGGCTGTTAAAATTTAGGAATGTCACTTTCAAGAAATTAGCCGATTATGGGGAATGCCCTAGATGGGGGCTATTGAAATCCGCTTTCAAAATGCGTAAACCGCTTAATTTGAAAGAGTTATTCAATAACAACTTTTTTGAATTTTTTTACTTTGATATGGAATGCCCCATAATCGGCTAATTTCTCGAAAGTGACATTCCTGGATTTTAATAGCCCTAGATGGGGGCTATTGAAATCCGCTTTCAAAATGCGTAAACCGCTCAATTTGAAATATTTACAGAGCAACAACCTTTTTGCAAAATTTAAAAAAAAAATTTATTTTGATATGGAATGCCCCATAATCGGCTAATTTCTCGAAAGTGACATTCCTAAATTTTAATAGCCCTAGTTGGGGGCTATTGAAATCCGCTTTCAAAATACGTAAACCGCTCAATTTGAAAGAGTTATTCAACAACAACTTTTTTGAATTTTTTTACTTTGATATAGAATGCCCCATAATCGGCTAATTTCTCGAAAGTGACATTCCTGGATTTTAATAGCCCTAGATGGGGGCTATTGAAATCCGCTTTCAAAATGCATAAACCGCTCAATTTGAAATATTTACAGAGCAACAAGTTTTTTGCAAAATTTAAAAAAAAAATTTATTTTGATATGGAATGCCCCATAATCGGCTAATTTCTCGAAAGTGACATTCCTAAATTTTAATAGCCCTAGTTGGGGGCTATTGAAATCCGCTTTCAAAATACGTAAACCACTCAATTTGAAAGAGTTATTCAACAACAACTTTTTTGAATTTTTTTACTTTGATATGGAATGCCCCATAATCGGCTAATTTCTCGAAAGTGACATTCCTGGATTTTAATAGCCCTGGATAGGGGCTATTGAAATCCGCTTTCAAAATGCGTAAACCGCTCAATTTGAAATATTTACAGAGCAACAACCTTTTTTAAAATTTTTTTACTCTAAAATGGAATACCCTATAAACACCGAATTTTTCGAAAGTGACAGTTGTGAATTACAATAGCCCTAGTTACAGGCTATTGAAATCCGTTTTCAAAATTCAAAAACCGCTAAAATAACTGGAAATATTCAAATGAAACTTGATATTTTAGGTTTGATTTGAAACCTTATTTTTTTAAAAAATACTAAAATTTATAACGTGGGCACCACAAAATTAGGTTCCTGAGTGGATTCTCTGTCCGTGGTTCTTTAAAATTTTAAAATTCGTTAAAAATTGACTTGTTGGTAATAAGCTAAACTTTGCTATATTTTTGTCTTTGTTTTGTTTACATTTTTTGTTTGTTTTTATTGTGCACATGGTAAACACGTGCGTAAAAGAAAAAAATGTTGTTGGAGTGCGGTTGATAATAGTTGTTTTCTTCATGTCGATTAAGTTTGTTCAATGTATTTTATGTTATGTTTGGGTTTGTTAGTTTACAAATTAGAAACGAATGGAATGGACTTTTTAACAAACCGCATTTACACTAACAAATCTACACAATGATACATAGAACAAACCAAGGTGAATTGATTTAATTTCACCATGGAACAAACCATGTGCTTTTTTTAAAAGCATAATAATTTTAATGCAAATAAATTAATAAATAATGATGCAAATAAAAAATTAAAATACATCTAATAAAATAAATTTAATAATGAATTTTGTGCATTAGAAGAATTGTGTGCATTATAATTCATAAGCAATAAGTATATGAAAAATTCCAGTGCAATAATCTATAAATCCTGAACAGGATCTTATGCATCACATTGGAATGCGAAAACTATTAGCTTGTAAATGTAGCAATCGGGTGACGACCTAACAAACTTAAATATTTTAAGTGGAGAAATTACTAAAGTGCTGTTTTTTAACATTTTACCTAAAGCATGAAAGTTTGTTAGGGCATACGGTATGCCGCATACCCCCTATGTTCCATTTTTTTGTGGAAAAATTTATACGCAATTCGATTGCTACACTTACTAGCTACTTACTCCTGTTTTCCGATGTGATGCACAAGCTCCCGTTTAGAATTTATAGGGAAATTTCTAATGTGCTGTTTTTTAACATTTTACTTAAAGCATGAAAGTTTTTTAAGGCATACCCCCTATGTTCCATTTTTTTGTGATAAAATCTGTACGTAATATGATTGCTACACATATTAGCTACTTACTCCTGTTTTCCGATATGATGCACAAGCTCCCGTTTAGAATTTATAGGAAAATTTCTAATGTGCTGTTTTTTTACATGTTACTTAAAACAACGAAGTTTGTTGGGGCATACCCCCCATGTTCCATTTTTTTTGTGGAAAAATTTATACGCAATTTGATTGCTACACTTACTAGCTACTTACTCCTGTTTTCCGATGTGATGCACAAGCTCCCGTTTGGAATTTATAGAGAAATTTCTAATGAGCTGTTTTTTTTTTACATTTTACTTAAAACAACTAAGTTTTTTAGGGCATACCCCCTATGTTCCACTTTTTTGTGAAAAAATCTATACGGAATTTGATTTCTACACTTATTAGCTATTAATTCCTGTTTTCCGATATGATGCACAAGCTCCCGTTTGGAATTTATAGAGAAATTTCTAATATGCTGTTTTTTTACATTCTACCTAAAGCATGAGAGTTTGATAGGTCATACCCCCTATGTTCCATTTGTTTGTGGAAAAATCTATACGGAATTTGATTTCTACACTTATTAGCTATTAATTCCTGTTTTCCGGTATGATGCACAAGCTCCCGTTTGGAATTTATAGAGACATTTCTAATGTGCTGTTTTTTTACATGTTACTTAAAACAACTAAGTTTGTTAGGTCATACCCCCTATGTTCCATTTTTTTTGTGGAAAAATCTATACGTAATTTGATTTCTACACTTATTAGCTATTAATTCTTGTTTTCCGATATGATGCACAAGCTTCCGTTTAGAATTTATAGGGAAATTTATAATACAATTATTGCTTATAATGCACAAAACTTCTATCAATCCACAAAATTCTAATAAATAATCCACAAAATTCTAATAATCCACAAAGTAATTTTATTTTGATTAAATGTCTTTTAGTTATTATTGATTTGTAAAAAAATTTCATCATTATTGTTTATAAAACACATAAGTTTGTTCAATGTATTTTAGGTTATGTTTGGGTTTGTTAGTTTACAAATTAGAAACGTATGGAATGGACTTTTTAACAAACCGCATTTACACTAACAAATCTACACAATGATACATAAACAACAACAAGCAATTTTCACCACTCAAGAAAAAAAATTTTGTTTTGATAAATCAGCTGTTACGGTTTGTTATAACAGTTTCGTTCTGTTTGATTTGTTCACGCGCGTTGTTCAAAAGCGTGTTTTTTAATGGTTGTGACTTTGATTTGTTTACATTATTCCTGTTTTACATTTTTGCTGAATATTTCCTGTCCTATAACTAATATGACCAAATCTCTGCTCAAACGAGCCAAGGAAACTCCTGAAGAGGTTACTAATCCAAGAAAACGGAGACGTATTGTTGTAGATAAAGCTGACATAGTATCAAAGAGCCTACATGATAAAGAAATAAAATTTGCAAAAAGCGTAATTGGAAAAGATGGAACACATGAATTCGATGCGTTCCTACATATATTAATTAAAGAAAACAAATTAGAAATTCTGAAAAGAAATGGCATAAACCCAGCCAGTATGTCCAGTATATTAAATACAACACAAGGTAATGCTGCAAAAGCATTCAAAGATTTATATGACCTTTGGTTCGATGAAAATGAAAATAAAACTCAATATTTAAAAACTCTAGATGAAACGGGAATAAAACTATCTAGTATGTCCAGTATTTTAAGTTCGTCGGCAGCTAATGGTGCTAAACATTTTAGAGAATTACATGAACTTTGGTTTGATCGGGATGGAAAAAAATCACAATATTTAAAATCACTAGAAGAAAATGGAATAAATTTGTCTAATATAACCAGTATTTTGCATAGAGCAGGAATTAATGGCCCTAGAATTTTTAAAGAATTATATGATCTTTGGTTTGATCAGAATGGAGAAAAATCACAATATTTAAAAACTCTAAAAGAACACGGAATGAGTTTGTGCAATATATCGAGTATTTTGCATGGAGCAGGATCTAAAGCTACAAAAGCCTTTTTAGAATTATATAACCTGTGGTTTTATCAGAACGGGACGAAAACCATATACTTAATAAAACTGGAAGAAAATGGAATACATCTAGATCGGATATCAAGTATCTTATATGGAGGAGGCGGCAATGCTACCAAAGCTTTTAAAGAATTATACGATCTATTTTTTGACTCTAATGGAAATAAAACCCAATATTTAAAAACCCTAGAAGAAAACGGAATCAATTTAGCAAATATGTCAAAAATTTTATGGGGATCAAGAGCTAATGCTGCAAAATCTTTTAAAGAATTATATGAACTTTTATTTGATAAGAAAGGAACAAAAACACGATACTTAAAAACTTTAGAACAAGAAGGATTAAATCTACTTAACATATCCAATATTTTATATAGAGCTGGGTCAAAAGCTGCAAAAACGTTTAAAGAATTGTATGATATTTGTGTAGATGTAGAAGGAAATAGGACCCAATACTTAAAACATTTTCTTGAGAGAAAAAATGGGGAGGAAAGTTTTACTATTGTTCACTTAATTGGTATGTTGAGTAAAGCAGGAGTTAATATTAAGTATGCTTTTGAAAAATTACATGACCTGTATTTTAATGCTAAAGGGGACAGAACAGAACTTTTAGATGATTTCTATAAGGCAGGTTTTAAGCTAAGCAACCTATCCTGTATGCTTCATGGTTCTGGGGTTAGTGCTTCATCCACTTTAAAGAAATTACATAGTATTTGTTTCAATGCGAATAGGAAAAAGACAAAGCTTTTAGATGACTTAAATAAAGCAGGTTTTAGGGTTAGTGATTTATGTACTATACTGAGTGGAGCAACTGACAGTTTAAGACAATTTCATAATTTTTGTTTAACGAAAGATACAAAAAATTATTTATATGATTTTTTAAATAAAGACATAGGTTTTACAGTGAATAATTTATGTAAGATATTACATGGAGCAAAAGCTAACATTTGTTTAGCTTTAAAAAAATTTCATAATGTTTGTTTTGATGAGACGGGAAAGAGAACACAGCTTTTAGATGATTTCTTTAACATAGGTTTTAAGCCAAAATATATTTCAAAGGTTTTAAACTCGGCAGGAAATAATGCGGTTCGTGTTTTACAATGCTTTTATAATGTTTGTTTTAAACGAAATTATTTAAAACATTTCTTAGCCGAGAAGAAACTTTTTACGCCCAAAAAATTATCAAATAAGATATTGTATGGTGCAGGCCTTAATGTTGGTCGCATTTTTAAAAAGTTGCATAATATTTGTTTCGACAATGCAGGAAATAAAACTACATATTTCGATAATCTCATCACAAATAATCGACATGAGAGATTTAGTATACTGTATAAGGAGGTTAGAGGAGATCCTTCTACTTCCCTAGATGATAACTTGCTACAAGAGATTACTAGTGGAAGAGAGAACAAAAAAATTAAATGAAATCGCTTCCACTGTACGTAAATTTGATCATATAAAATTAGTTAATGTAATAATTATAAAAAAAATATATTATATAAATTATATTATATGTATTTACAATATAAATCATTACAAAAATTGCAACTGATTACCTTTCTTACTTATTTTCTAATAAATTATTTACATGTTACTTAATGACTCTATTTTTATGTAATTGATACAATTTAGATATAATTTACTCATTTTACTTTCGAGTTAAGGGACCTGTTTCAATGTACTAAATTGGGCGATTTGTACGACAACAATTTTTACAAATACAAATATTTATTCACCCCTATCGTGAATAAAAATTCCACATGAAATTTGTTCCCTTTTATTTTTTTAACATTGAATTTTAATAGGAAAAATGTGAAAAGGGAACAAATTTCATGTGGAATTTTTATTCACGATAGGGGTGATTATTAAAATTGCCATCTTTACGGGTTTTCCCAATACATACGGCTTTCCATCATTCCAAAAGATTGATTATTCTTTTTTCAATACCTACATACATATATTGGAATTTGATGAAAAGCCATATGCGTTGTGAAAATTTAAAAGGTTCGGTAATGGGTTGGGGTCTTTTTCGGCAGCTGGACTTGGCTCATACACTTTATTGAGAAGATAATGAGGCAGATTGATTAGTTAGACATTTTATAATCAAATTTGTCAGTATACAAGGAAAAACTGGGGGCTTATTCTGTATTGCGATGCGAAAGTCAAAGCGATGCGCAAATGAATTGCGATGCGATGGTTGGTAGGTATTTGGTATTCTGTAAGACTTTCGCAATCGAAATCCTTTTCAGTATGTGGCAACTCTGTTTCAAAATAAAGAAATAAACGTCTAATTTATTTGGTTTGTGATAAATTTTACAAGTTAAAAAAAAATTGCTGGTTTTAAATATTAACCCCCTTATTCAAAAACGATTATTAAATTTAACAAACGTTTATTATGACAGATTTGCATATAAAATTTGCCTTAATTTAATTAATAATTTAATTTACAAAAACAAAAAAAAAAAACAAGTAAAATTGTGTTATTCGCAAAAATGGATTCTGTTGCACTATAGGTATACCGTATACATATATATTTTTTTAATTTTTTTTCAGCTTTATAAAAAGTTTTAGGTTGAATATTTCAAATTGGCGCGTCTTGGTGGTCTTATTGTTCGTCTCCCTGGATGAAATTTGATTATTAAAAGCATATAATCTATTAGGTACCACAACAATAAGTGCTTTGCGAATGCTGTTTTCCCATCGAATGAATTTTGCTATTTTTGACATTGCTTTTCGCATTTCAAATGCAATTAAAAAAGTTCTTTTTGCAATAGAGAATAGCAACTATTCGCTTTTATGTATTTTCGAGTAGTATTTATTTTCGCATCGCAATACAGAATAAGCCACCTGGATCTTATCAATAAGGTTTCTAAGATTCATTGTTGTTTTATAACTGTCCACATGGTATGGAGATACCTTCACAGACTCCATGTGTTAACCCTATCGAAAAATTCGCGAGTTATCTCGATGACAACATAAAAAAACACATTTTCTAAAAACCAGAGCTAAAGCGGTTTCATGCAGAGGAATGGTTCTCGTAAGGCTGTGAAATGCACGCCTACAGCAAGTTAATGATCGTTATCAAAGCGAAGGTAATCTTATGAAATACTACTGGTCAGTTTTTATTATATTATTAAAACTGTACGAGTTTGGCTTTGACCCAAAATTATAACATGTAATTTAATTTCCATTAATTACATGTTATTACATTGGTTCATGTATTTGTTTCGCTATTAATTCCACAAATTAACTTTAGATTTATCTATTGAAATTATCCTAAAAATAAGAGAAATATAAAAAAATCTTGCTGTACTGTATATTAATTTTTATGAAACAAATTTAAAAATACTCGTACAGTAAAAAGTAATAAATGAAAAAATTACTGAGTACAAAAAAATATTAAAATTTTTCAGTTATTTTTAGATTTTAAAAATTCTTCTCATTTTTGGAGTTATTGTGGTCTATTGTTTTAAACGTCAAACTTATATTGTGAAGGTAAAAACTAGATTAAAATAATTTGGAAAATGCAGTGCCAGCAAAAATAATAGCACTTTGCACAAGAATATTTAAACTGGCCCGCTAGTAATGGCGAAGTATTTTGTGAACGGATAAGGTAAAATCATTTTAGTTCTCGTTCATATGTTAGACGTCCCCCAAATGCAGAATACAATACACATCTAAGGCGGTAAAGCATGGAGGTTCTAGCATTATGGTTTTTCGTATTAAGGAGTGGGGCCAATACATTTCATAAAATCAACAATGGATCAAAATGTTTACGTTGATATACTAAATAATGTTATGCTTCCCTGCGACATGGACGAAGTAATTTGGGTCTTCCTAAATCGCTTCAGTGGTTCAATGACAACAATATTGAAGTCATGGAGTGGCCAGCGCAATCACCTAGGTTGGCGTAAAGAAGTGTATCTTAAATAAAACCGACTAACAATGAGCATCTTTTTTACCGTCCAAATTTTTATATTTCACCTGATATTGTAAATCTATTTAATAAAAAGTGAATAAAAGTTAAACAAATCTTTTTTACGTCGAACTAGTGAACTAAATCAAAGAAAAATGTATACATACAGTGGGGAGCAGAGGGGAGTACATGTTTGTATTTTCTGCATTGTAAAGATCATAAAAATGGTAATAATGGAGCGATTTTTAAATTTATTTTTCTATTTTAATTCTTATTTAGTTCTTTAGATAATTCTTAATAAGAGAAATAAAAGCCCAATAAAACAAGATTGTAATTTAAATAACAACAAAACAACTTGTATGTACATACTCAGTTTTGCTCACACTTGTTATCAACCAAATAATTGAAACATTTATTAATTTACCGTTATTTGAAATTAAGTTTTGAAATTTGTTGCTGCAATCTTTAGTTTTGTCAATATGAATTTTATTTTTAAATCATAATTGAATAACTCCGTGTTCCAAAAACGTCGTTTTTTTTTAATTTAAAAAAGTAAAAGTTAATATTTTTTGAAAAATGAAGAAACTATCGATAGCCGTGGAAAATTTGATAATAAATAAAACAAAGGATGACTCCTCGTCACGTATGATAGCAAAAGATCTTATTATAAGCCAATCAGTAGTTGTTAGAGTGTTAAAACGGCGAAATGTAGCTTCTAAAGACAGGCTTTCAGTCGTCAACGATTATTATCTGATGGAGACGCACGCCCTATAATGAGAAAAATGAGAGCAGACACGTCTTTAGTCCTAAAAGAAGCTTCCTGAGCAATAAATAAAAATGTTAGCCGATGTACAGCAAGAGCGCTACACAATATTGGATACATCTCAGCTGTAAAAAACCTAAACCAGCACTGTCAGATAAAAATGTTTCAGCACGTTTAAAATTCGACAGCCTACAAAAAGATTGGACTGTTGATGACTGGAAACGCGTAATATGGTCAGATAAATCCAAGTTTAACCGATATCAATCTGACGGTAAAAAGTATTATTGGCGTCGACAGCGGGAGAGTATACAACGACACCATGTTAAACAGATTGTAAAGCATCATCATGGTTTGGGGTTACTTTACATTGTGGCATGTTGGTAGATTACAAAAAATTTATGAAATCATGAGAAAAGAAGACTATTTAAAAATATTGCAGATTCAACTTCCCGATTTTGTAGATCTGAGCGCATACCCTGAGTAAGAAGTTGTGTTTCAACAGGATGGAGACCCAAAACACAACTCGAAAATCGTTAAGGAATGGTTGAATGGGCAAACATTTCAATTGATGCAGTGGCCTCCGCAAAGTCCCGACCTCAATCCAATTGAAAATTTGTGGTAAATTGTGAAAAGACGGTTGGGGCAGTATAGAACAGCTCCGTCGAACTTCGCTGAGTTGTGGCAACGTGTGGAGCTGGAGTGGCAGAGAACTCCACATGAAATTATCCAAAAGTTGGTTGAAAGTATGCCCAATCGCATAAATAGTGTATTAAAAAATAAAGGGATGTGGACTAAGTACTAAAAATTTAAAAGTTTTTTTTTGTTTCCTGAAAGTGCAAAACTGAGTACATAAGATTTAATTTTATTTAATTTAGTTTGTTCCCTGAATACGTAGTTTTTTGTTTTGTTTGAAGATCATTATTGTAGTCCACTAATTAATAAATAAAATAAAAAAATAATAATTTAAATCGCTTTGTTATTACCATTTTTATGCACCTGCAAATGCAGAAAATAAGAACATGTACCACCTCTGCTCCCCACTGTATGTATGTACAGCCGAATCCTGCCATCAGTGCTATTTTTCACCGGAGCTTTATGTAGGTACATATACATATGTATATATACATAATTAATCACTTTTATATATGTACATACATAGGTATACCAAGTTTAATATTTCCAAAAGAAGAGATCAAAGTTATTTTAGTTGAGGCCATTGTGTATGAATTTAACTGGGTATAGGTATTATTATTTTTTGTAAACCTCGTGTGGAAATGTGGAAACTATGTTTAGGAAATTAATTAGAATTTGTATTTACTGAATTTCTAAGTTGTATATAGGGAAAAGTAGTTTAAATAAGTTGATATAAGATTGTTACCTGCTTTTTTATTTACAATTTAGTTAATCGAAACATGACTAACCGGATGCGAGTATATGTACAAACATATACCTACTACTGTTGTCCAAAAATGAACAGGCAGTTGCAACCCTCCAAGCTTCTTTTGAACGATAATATAAAAGAAGCATTTTGAATGTATGTATGTATATTCCATCATTCTTCAAGTTTAGCAATAATAAAATAGACGCACATTTTTTTATTTGAAATAACTTTGTCCCCACGATGGAAACATTATTTTTGGACAAAATATTTATTTTAAATAAATATTACAATATACTTAACGATTTCGCTGACATTGTGATATTTTCAGAACTCTAGAAATTTAAATAATTCGATCATGGTGAAATTATATAAAGTGAGTGCAGGAGCACAGGTGACTGACTTTGTTTACAATTTACTTATGTCAAAAGTATTATTTTGTCAAGTGTTTTTGACAGTAGTGCTTTATTTGACACACAAACAAAATACAACAGGTTCTGTATTTTGTTATTATGTTGATGATTTGCACTTACCTGATATATTTTCACCATGATTACGATATAAGCTGACAGTTCGTTTATCTTATATGATACCATTTCTCTATGAATGTCACAAAACCAGAAAAAAGTACCGTTAAAGCAAGCAACAGAAAAAGTGCAAACATACGAGTCGGGTTGCCAAATTTATAAAATTCCAATTTACACGAAGCAATTCTTTAAGCTTAGCTGATTACCTTTTAGTCCCCGTTTACACAGGGAAACATCTGGAATTCTCCTTTGTATTTTCCTTCGCGGTCATACAGGGAAACATTGTTGTCGGAAACATTCCAGTTTATATTTGTTTTTTGACATTTGTCTAATTGCAGTGTTGTTTTTATACCCTTGTTTGTTGTTGTTGTTTTTTTAATTTCTACTGTTTCTGATTTGCTAATGTAAGTATGTATATTTGATTTGTGAAATAAATTATAAAAGATAAAATTTATAAAAACATTTATTTTATTTAACATTATTTATTTTTATATTTTTATTCAAACAAAGTCAAATATAAAACGGACAACAAAGCACGCCGAAATAAAGCAAATGTAAAAGCAAAGCAAATGTAAACAATAATACTACGTTTCCACGGTACATGCTTCGCTCTCTATTCATGCTTCACACCCAAATCTTTAGTGAAACAACTTGCTTCACCATACAACATTTTAAGAGCGAATCAAGTAGATTCATATTGAATCAACTTGCGAAGCACGAAAAATTGCACTCTTCTCTAATTTTTATCGCAAGTTTATCTGCAGTAGCTGTAAAAATTTAATATTATTGTAAGCAAAGCAAATTATTTTCTTGTTGCTGGAAGTAAAGAAAGTAAATACGTACGAATGTATGTTTTTTTTTCAAATAAGCTCACTAATTTTCACTCAGTTTTTTTGTCCATTAAAAAAAAATATTTTCCACAAATTGTAAATTCTGTTTTTTTTATTCTGTTTGTTTATTAAAAACAACTGTCAAATCGAATCAAGTTTTTCGGTCATGTAAACAGCATGATTCATAAACATGATTCAGAGAGCGAAGCAGGCGATTCAAGTCGTCGAGGAAACATAGTATAAAATGAAAGCACAAAGTAGAGCTGTGTCGTTCATGAACGAACGGGTTAAAATGAACGGATCACTTCATTGAACGGAATGAGCCGGTCATTTAACTGAACGGTTTTCGTTCAATAGTGTATGGATCAATTTCGTTAAGCTGATGTTTATCAAAAGACAAGAAGAAAATCACATTCAATAAGGGTTGTATTCATACGTTCAAAGTGAACGATTGAACGAATTGAATGAACGAATTAGTCTTGGATAAATGAACGAAAATGATCGGTCTCTGAAATGAACGACCGGGCACAACTCTAGCACAAAGCGTGCATCCGAGAA
Source organism: Bellardia pandia (assembly GCA_916048285.2). Taxonomy (NCBI): domain Eukaryota; kingdom Metazoa; phylum Arthropoda; class Insecta; order Diptera; family Calliphoridae; genus Bellardia; species Bellardia pandia. Next base: position 89,197,947 of record OU696531.1, on the reverse strand, counting down.
CGGGAAACAAATTTCATATTCTCTTCCCCACCCGTCCCTCTCTCCCAAACAAAATGTTTCCGTTCCAAATGTTTCCCTGTGTAAACGGGGACTTAGACATCGCGGTAAGAGAAAGATAAGACGAGTACACACTTGATTGTACTAGCAATTCTTGTTACTCTCTTATTTGTGTGTATACTCTCAAATAAAAATATGAGAGTATACACACATTTGTATACACGTATGCACCGTTGTCATTTGTCAAATTTCCCCTTTTTTGCAAGTTTGCTATTTTAGTACTAAAAAAAAGTTTTTTTTTTAGAAATAAAAAGTTTTCGTCAAAAAATATACAGCAACGCTGCACGTATGTAATACGAATAAGAGAGTAACATATATGTGTATATAAACTCAAATCTTTAAGTAATTTAAGCAATTATATTGTGCTGTGTAAACACCAAAGAAATTTCAAGGAAAAAAATGTATCAATATTTTCAACAAAAATTGCTTCGTGTAAATTGCGACTTTATACGAGTTAAAAATTTTCCACTACCGGCGGCTGGGATGGTACAGTTAGTACATTTGTACTTTTCTCTTTGATTATATGGTACAATTTTAAAGTACAGTTCACAAAAACTATTTAAAGCAGTTTTCACTTAAATTAAAAAAAATATATGTATTTCGTTTTATTAAAGATTTTCTTAGTAAAAAGTTTCATTAATGTATATTATTAATAAAGTAGCAGTTTAAAGTTATGCCTGTTAGCAGTTTATATATGTAATAATTATATTTTTCAATAATGAAACTTATGTATGTGTGTATATTAATCATTTTTACAATATGAACGAAAATGTAATATGGTACAATCTGTACAATTTTGTATGCTTATTGGTAAAATTTGTATATTCCATTTGCCATCCCTTACCGATGAATGACACTTTCAGTGTTTCAAGTCAGTTGGTTTTCAAACGTGAACGCGTGTGGTTGTGTAAATTGGAATAAAAGCAATAAGAAAATATAAACGAAGTGAAAAACAAACAACAAAGAGGCGAAGGAAGAAGCAAAACAAAAACCAATAACGTAAAAGAAACGCGGTTTTTACACAACAATTAAAAAAAATAACTAAAAAAGGAGATAAAGTAAATAAATTCGATTTTTCTATAAGAGACTCGTGACTGGTAGAAATCCTCAAAAAGAAATACGAAACAATTTATTTTTAACGGCTAACGTCACTTTAATTTTAAACGAAAAAAGCGTGTATTTAATTTAAACAGAAACAAAATTAATTAAGGTGCTTCACACAAAAAGTAATATGTAAAAAACAATACAACTGAAATGTTTCTTAATTACCAACAGCAATACCAATGACTAAAACGGTCATTATTTTTTTTAGCGGGTTTTGTGTGTGAGGGTATAGGGGATTAAGTGTAAATGGATTGTGAGTGTGTTTTTTTGTTTGTGTATATAAAGTGCTTGTTTTTTTTTTATATGTTGTCGGTGAAAGGAATAAGAAGGGCGGTAGAAGCAATAGAACAAAGAAATAAAAATTACACACGTTTTTTTCGTTTAAAATTGAAAAGTGTATTCAACTTGTTTTACAAAAAATTTCCATAGGTATTTATTGTTTCGTTTCATTTGAATGCAGAATTTTGTAATAAACAAAAATCAACAGTCGAACATTAAACACAACAACAAAGTACAGTCTATAAACAAACAACTACTGCAACACAAAGCGGCAGCAATAAAGCAATAACAAAAAATAACCAAGTTAAGCAACCACCAACAATCATCTATCTACCACTAAAGAAGTAACAATAAATCATATTTTTCAAATACAAAAATCATATTGCAAGAAAAAAATGGTATTAACAAATTTTGAATTATGGGCTGCCGATGGGTCATCTGGCTCAAACTTGCCTTTGGATTTTGAATCTAACAATCCTCATACACGTCACTTGAATCCTTTTGATCCACGTGTTGTGCCACAATTAAACACGAATTTAAATAATTTATCATCAAACGGTTACTATGGATTCTCCTATGTAAATGAGGCTCATGATAATAGTAATAACAACAACAATAATAATACTAGCAACAATAACAATAGTACAGCATATAATTTTATGTCAACTAATGATGTCAATGGCATGAAAAATACATTCAAAACTACTGCACCAACAGCTACACGTTGTAAAAAACGTTTCTTCGTTATGAATGATGATGTTGACGCCGCTGCTGCTGCTCCTGTTGGCGATTGTTCTGCCGCTAACAAGAACAGCAGCACACACTACAGCAATAACTATGAGGTTTCAGCCAAACGTTGCCGTTTCGATGATGATTTTTCAGCTCAGTATTGTAATGGTAAGTAATAGAATAAACTAAAACAAAATAGGTAGGTATGTATAAAGAAACATGTTTTTGTGTTTCTGCTTGTTGTTGCTACAGTCAGGTTTCCCTTTCTAAACAAAAAAAAAAAAAAAAAAAAAAAACCTGAAGTGTATAATCTTGTTCACAGATTTATACTTTGTGAAGGAGAGAATGTTGGGTTAGCCGGCTGTAACTAACGGTTTTGTTTTTTAAGTGTTAAAAGTAAAATTTCCGCTTAAATTTATGTTGGGTGTAATAGGTATGTCAACGATCGATAATTTTTTTTAACATTTATACGGCTTAAAATCTAAGATTAGTGATAGGTACCTATATGCATTTTGGGCAAGAAACTTTCAGTTAGGGAGTTATAGAGCTTTAAAGCTCAGATATATACCTATATTACTATATCTCTACGACTTCTAAACCGATCACAGCAATATATGTATCATTAAAAAGTGCTTTGAAATACCTTTCGAATGATGTATCATTTTTAAACCTAAATATCTTTTTCATTTATAAATATATACCTACATACATATATGTATGTACATTAGGGTGGGGTGAAATTTTGTTTTGTCTTAGATCGTCTTCTAATAGCAACATTTTGTTGTGTTACTAGTTCAAATAGAAGCCTTTAAAATTTTATTGAAATATTTTAAATGTAAGAGCCCGCGCATTGACTACAAAGTAATTTTAAGACGCAAGAATGTGGAGGGCCTGTGGTTTCAACAAGACGGCGACACATGTCATACAGCCAGAGAAAATGCGTCATTCATTTTCTGGTCGTGTTATTTCGCGTTTTGGAGACCAGAATTGACCGCCTAGATCGTGCGATTTAACACCTTTAGATGTTTTTCTTTGGGAAATTGTACGCTGAAATACCGTAGCATTTATGCAAAAAGGTCATAGAAAATTTCATTAAAAGATCGCGTGTGTGCCAGCAAAGCCGCGGCGGCCATCTTCACGATATCTTGTTCCATACATAACCTCATTCTGTCTACGATATAATAAAGTTTTTTTGTATTCAATTCTTTATTTTCAATACATAGAAAGCCTTGTGGCCAATTATACATGTATGTATCTTAAGAACTATATTCATGTCATTATATATGTATGTAGGTATATTATTTAATTATATTTTAATTAATGTGATTATAATAAAAAAAAATTAAATTATAGGTATATATATATATAAAGTTTCATGATTTTTTTTTAAATATCCGTGTTTTATTTAAAATTTAATAATTGCGTTCTAGTTGGAACACCCTTTAGGTACATTATATGTACATATACATACCGATGGTCTCATGTAGAAAGGCCCTAACTCGCATATTTGAAACTTTACAGGAGAAGGTAAAAACATAAGAGAAACTGTAATATTCAACATGTAAATTTTTTTGTACAACTGCTTATAAAAGCGTTATTTTTTACACTATTGCAATAAATTTTTGTGAGGAGGTGTATTTACGTTAAATGCATTGGAATCGCAAAAAAAAACAAATTTTGAAAAATAGCGAGTTAGGGCCTTTCTACATGAGACCGACGATACATACATATGTATATAAAACTTATTATACATAGGTATATGTAATAAAAATTAATTGAACTATTACTTCTAACAAAAAATAAAACTAACGAGCTTATAAATCAAACTACTTTAAAATTTATAGTAGGTATTTATAAAATAGTTTTTAACATTGTTTTCATTGTGCATATATGTACGCATACGTACTATCATATTTGTATAATATGTATGTATGTATGTGTAATGACATGTCTACAACATTTTTATGATTATTTAAATTACATACATATATGTATATATAAAAAAGTATACACTAACAAAAAAGTCAAACCGCCAATCACATCACTCACACTTTTTAACATTTTTGAAGGTCAGTCTTATTTTCTTTTTGTTTGATTTTTTGTATACATATTTTGTAACGGCAACAACTACAATATTTCCATTACTAATAAATTCATCTAAATATTCACAGCGGAAGAGAAGAAATATCAATGTGAATTTTGTATTGTTTAAAATGCACATATGTACATGTAACTATAACAACAAACATGTTTATTGTTGTGGTAGGCCCAAGATAAACAACATAACCAACAAAAATATTACTATAAATATACGAAATAAATACAATAAAAGTTTATTTTTACTTGTCTATTTCGCAAACTGTTGAGAAATTCAATTTTGTTAATTTTTTTTAACTTCAAACATCAATTAAAGTAATTTGCAAGAAATGTATTAAATAAATGTGTGGTCACACACGGCAAATATATACTCAAAAAAGCGTAACCACACTTTTTAGCACACATTGAATTGACGCTATTTGAACTTACAAGTTTTTTGAAGAATGGTGTTACTAAAGATTGATATTTTAGAGCTTTCGGAATTGATTTACAAAAACAAAAAAAAAAAACAAAATTTAAAGCAATCTATGAAATTTTTATTTGAGCCGATATGTATGAAATCTTTATTTGGGTAGATTAAATAATCTATATAATTCAATGTTAAAAGATGATTTTATCTAAATGTCGACCGCGGCTACGCCTGAAATGGTTCATACGCTGGCTGCAATTTTGTCATACTCTGTCGAACATATCGGCCGGTATTTTACGAATAAGTTCTTCAATATTAGCTTCCAGTTTGGCGACCGTGGAGGACTTGTCCGTATAGAAATGTGCCTTAACATAGCCCCGCAGAAATGGTCTGAAGGCGTTAAATCGCACGATATAGACGGCCAATTGACCGACCCTAAAGTCAAATAAACTGTAACGTTCCAGCATTCGTCGTCTACACAAAACAGTGTATTTTTTGGGATGCATTGGCAGTTCTTACAATACATCAGGCTGCTCTTCACACCAAATACGACAATTTTCATTGTTTACGTGTCCATTTAAGCAGAAATAAGCTTCTTCGCTGAACACAATTTCGGAGAAAAAAGTGCAATCACCCTTTATAAATCAAGCACGCATCCTTTATGACAAATTTTTAACAATAGTCGACAATTACTGTCTTATTAAGAAGAAAATATGTGTAAAAATTGAACTCAAACATTTATAGTGACTTGGAATAAGTTCGCATCTCATGTTAATGTCATTTCTTAAAAACAAATAGACGGATTTTTAAACGAGGAAATTAATTACAATGTCTTGTTTTAGCTCTATTTTGTTCATTTAAGCCGAAATTATGAATTAATTATGTTGGGTTTAAATTTTTTAATATTTAGTAATTTGTATCAATTTATTTGTTGTCTATTTTCATATAAAATATTTTTGCTAAAACTGTTTACAACAGTTATTAATGGGTTAACGTTTTTATTGTTATTTTCATACATGCTTTTATTTCCTTAGTCCCAATTTACACGAAGCAATTCTTTACGCTTAGCTGATTACCTTTTAGACATCAGGGTGAGGGGAAGATAAGACGAGAACATACTTGATTGTACTAGCAATTCTTGTTACTCTCTTATTTTTACATATTACATATGTGTATACAAATGTGTGAATACCGAAGAAATTTAAAAAAAAAATTGTATCAATCTTTTTAATAAAAATTGCTTCGTGTAAATTGGGACTTTTTTATTGTCATACATATTAAATTTTTAATATCTGTAAATGCGTGTAGGTACGTATTTTTTTCCTATTTCGAAATAATGTTTTATACCTTATCAACAAGGTTTTTTGTGTATAATATTTTTGGCATTTTGCAGTTTATTTTGTTTTTAGTTGAGTTTAATTTTATTTGTGATATCTTTATTTTTTTAAAAATAAACACATTTTTATAAATCAATTTAAGTTGATTGATAATACTGCCTATCAAATAGAGTATTCAAAACCCGGGCTTTTTTAGAAAACCGGTTTTTGGGTTATTCAAAAAATATAATTTTCTAAATAACCGGTTACGAATGTGGTTCCTGAAGATGCTACACAAAAACGTAGCGAAATATTAAAAATAAAAAATTATAAATTTTATTAAAAAAAGACCTTAAGCTTAAACAATTACTAAAATATTAATAAAAAGTTCAAATAAACTATAATAAGAAATATGTAAAAATATGTATCTCAACATAAAAATTACTCATTTTAGTTAAAAAAAATATATGGAACACTCAAATCATTAACCGATTGACAAATTTAAAATAAAATATGTATAAAATTAATAAACAACAAATTTGATTGTTGTATTAAATTTATGAAAAACAATCATTCATTTTTACTTATTTGACTCAATTGTTAAAATGTTGTCTGCATTATATTTCTGACGCAATGCAGAAGTTATTTTGTTTTTCTAACATGCATTATTAATTTTATTTATTAATATTTGTACATATATTTATTTTGATGTTTTCTTTTGAAATTTTGAAGGCTTGACAACATAAACATACGACTTTGCACAAAATTGTGTTCACAATAAGATAGTTGTAACATACAATGTACAACATACAACATCACTTGTGAATTGAACAAATGTTAATGAGTTGGAATCGGTCTTGCAACCGAAAACATTTTATTTTTTACAAAGGTTTTCGAGATTTTCGATAAAAAATTAGAAAATATTTTCAAAATGTAATATAAGCAGGCAGAACAAACAAGTATAAAAAGTTAGACAAATTTGATATTTTTTTTTGGCAAAAACTAAATAAAATAATTAAAAAACCGGTTAACCGATACAAAAAAAAAACCGAATTGTCATATAATTCGAAATTATAAAACATTCGAAACCGGTGAGTATTTCAAATAGAAAAAAACTAGTTAACTAGTTAGTGTGTGTCACACCAGAATTTCTAAGTTAACATTATTCCGATCGTTATCATTTTGTTTGTACATATTTATTTAGTGCTGGCACATATTTTTTTTATTACCTTCAGATTGATTTCACAAAATAAAATCAAATTGTTGGTGGACTATTTTTAAATTTTAATAAGATAACGAACGCTATGGTGCATTTTAGAAAGTTTCCGAAAAGTTTTTTAGTATTTTTGGTCTAAATTATGGGTCAATTTAAATTATTTCAATTGCAGAGGGAGATGATTATTTTTGGAAGAGTTTTGTTATTTATTTTGATCTGGCAAAGTATTAATTATGTGAAATGGGTAAACATTATTTTAGTCATAACTTGTAATTTTAATTGGAAAAATTTGTTCATTTGTTTCTAGCTAAATGTCTACAAAATGCATTTAGTTGCTAAAGCAATATGTTTAAACACATTTCTTTTAATAATTTCTGTAGAAATAATGTAAATAATATTTATTAATTTCACTATACAAATGAAAAGGAAAATTTATAATATTTTTGTTTTTGGTAAAATGCCAGACATTGAAACATAGAGTATGTGATCTGTGTATTTTTTTATGGAAAATTTTATTGTGCTTAATATTAATATTTATGAATAATCATTGTTCATTTAATTTAGTGAAATGTGTATCAAATAAATACAAAAATTCTGAATTATTCTCAGTCATATGATTAGAATTATTATTTATGAATAAAAGTAAGTGAGCTAAAGATCAGACGAATAAAATTCTTACGGATTAAATCATTCGTTGTAGTGATTTCTTGAATAATATTTTTTTTACCGATGAAAGTAAGTTTGAGATATTTAAGGTCAAAACCCCCCTAAAAATATGGCGAATAAAGACTTTAGTAATATATGTATACGAGTATGTTACTAAGACGGTAAAACATGGTGGCGGCTCAGCAATGGTCTGAGGTTCTTTGGCGGCATCAGCGGTCAGTAATCTTCCATATAGAATCTACAATTAATCTCGACATTAAAAAAAATGTAGGTATTCCCCAGTGTAGAGAAATTAGAACTAACGCAGAACTGAATTTTCCAACAGGACAATAATCCTAAGCATACCTCCAAAATTTTCAGATCATCCTCCGTAGTCACCAGACCTCAATCCAATTGAGCACATGTAGGAATATCTGAATAAAAAAATTAGTCAAAGAAATATTTCTTGCAATTAAAACCTATGAATAGAATGAATAGAACAAAATTTCGCTTAATTTCTCTAAAAATTCGTTGATTCTATATCAAGAAGATTGTCAGCTGCGATTAAGGCAAACAATGTTGTTCATAATTTTTATATACCTGTTTACTTTATTTTGACACGAAAAATCGGGTAGTTTTCCATTCAAATTTAATTATTTTATTATTATTTTATGTTCCTTATTTTTGTAGTTCTTGTTAATGATTGCTTTGCTTATTTAGGAATTATGTATGCAATATGTTTTGATATTTTTTAGATGTATTTTTTTTTAACAATATTAGGTGTTTACTTTATATTGACGCTCACAGTATGTTGTTAATGGTATGAAAACATCTGTTTAAAAAAATGCAAAGCCATATAGTTGATGTTAATAAAACTTACATCTGAAGCAGACGTTAAATTAAATATTGAAGGCAGACATGACAAGCCCCATTATTTTAAGTTTATTAAAAATAAAAAACCAAAGTTGGGGTATTATTTTAAATGAATATTAAGCTACCATTTCAAAAGTTATAATTGAACTTTAACAAAAAAACATAAATATAATATAAATCTACCATTTCAAAAGTTTTAATTGATAATTGTTAAAAAAAAACATGTATTGGAGGTAGTGCTACAAAGGCCTCAGATCTAAAGTTTATTACATTTCTTTGAACCGATTTAAAGTTTTGGTTGATATTTTTGGTCATTAATGTGTTAATGAAATGTATCAAATTCACACGAATTTACATCACATTCTGCATACTCATATTAAATTAAAATTGTATGCAGTCATTTTCATTAAACGAAGAATTATTTCTTAATTGAGTTTTACATTTTTGTACGAAAAAACTAAGGATGATTTTATACACTGCTGACATTGTTTTAATTGATTTTACTTGTTTGTTTTATTTATTGTGTATAATTTTGTATTTTTGTGTCGTTGTTTATATATATTTTCACACCGCTTGTTTTGTATGCAAGTATTTTGCCGATCCAGCAAGTAATACCGGCTTCAGTTGACTTTAATTGAATATATAGAGCAGTAAGTAAATAATAAAAAACGAAAACGTTGACGTTGTTTGTATATATGTACATATGCAGAAGTTCATATATGTATGAATGTCTACATTATACGAATATACCGCCAGCTGTAATAGTTTGTACACTGAAATAAATATTAATTTAAATACATACTAAAGTTCAGTTACTAGGATCGTATAAACTATTTGCAAAGCTGGTGAATTAGTTTTATAGCCAGTTAATCTAGTTTTAGTTTAGCTGTATATTCTGCCGATCATAAATACTAACTCCAGGAGTTTTGAGAGTATAAAAAATTATTTGAAACTAAATTAACTCAACTCAATTACTTTACATAAAAAAAAAATAAAGACAAAGTTATGAAAATGGAAATCGGTATACGTAATCTCACACTAAAGTCTGCCATTAAATGTCAATTTCAAATTAAAACAACACAGAAGAACGAATTTGTGTCTGTAATTTTAACGTTCACAAAGCGATAACTTGTCTTAGGTTATCTAATGATGTGAACTCATTTGAAAACTCATAAATCGTTTAAAATGTATTATTTGACCTTTACTAGTTCGGAATGGGAAAAAAGTTATTCTAAAATTCATTAAAATAAATGTAAATGTTCCTCATTAAAAATGTTAAAAGAAAAACCAATTAAATCAATTTAGATTCTTTTTCAATAAGACTAAATCGTTAAATATGAAATATTACTACATTACTGTAGATTCTACAGTGTAGAATAAACAAAATGTATTTCTTTAAGTGTATAATCATCTATAAAACACATTATACTTGTGTAGTAGTTTAGCTATTTTTGTCTTAACTGGGTCATGAGGCATGTAAACGTAGCAGCAACGTAAACGTTTGTGTCTAACGCTTACGTCTGCTGTAGTGACTTTAATTGACAACATTGGATTAATGCAACACGCTAACAGTTGACTCAATAAAAAAATTTCCAAACAAACAGGAGAAAATTGATTGTCTAAATTTGAATTTATTTAACTTTTTCATAAAATTAATTCAATAATTAGGTTTAGCTTAAAAATAAACATTTTAACCGACAAACAAAATTTTATTTTACAGATTTCTTTCAGTTACCTTCTACACAAATAGCCACACAATCGTGTTTAATGGATACTGAAGAAGGATTTGAGAAATATGAACAACAAACATTTAACCCGCAATTGGAAATTTTAACTGCTCACCACCAACAACAACAATTAAACAGCCAGCATCAGCCGCAAACTCAGCAACAGCACCAGCCTCAGCAACAACAAAATTTATATCATCAACAACAACACTATCAAGGTCACTTACATCGTGCTAATCGAGATGTTAGCCGTTGCATGTTATCACATATGATTTAGTTTTTTATTCCTTTCTTTCTTCTTTATTATCTGTAGTAGTTTAAAATACAAGCAACAAATATAAACAATAAGAAAACTTTAACACTATCATATAATTTACACTTACACACAAAAAAATAGTTACAAATATTTTTCTTTTATTATTTAAATTTTTATTTTGTCTGCTACCTAGAGTAATTTTTTTATTATCACTTTTTTCATTTTTATTGAGTTTTTTTATATTTTAATCGTTTGCCTTTAACAATTTAATCTGCCTATTTTTAGTGAGTACATTAGATTTAATTTATTGACCTTGACCTACATTTCGAATTATCAGCAACAGCTGTCCACATTTTTATTACCAAGCAACAAGTTTGAAAAGCAGGAATATAGAGATCTTAATCAGAAAAATTTTATATAGAAAACTGTTCTCTTAGTTTTACACTTACACTAAGTGTAGAAAATTGTTCTGTCAGATTGTGAGAAACATTTTCTATAGCAAAAACTGCTTTCAGTTTGCTGAAAAACATTTTCTATAAAAAACTATTCTGATATTACTGAAAAACAACAAACATAGAAAACTGTTCTATATGCATTGAATTTATGATTAGTTTTCCCATATAAAATATCTAAAATAAAAACGGTTTTCAGACTTTGAGACTAGTTTTACATAGAAAAACAGTTTTCAGAAACTCAGATTTGTTCACTGGTGAAAGCTGTTCTTAAAATCAAATATTTCAGATTTAGCCTAAAAAACCATTTTAATTCTGATAATTATAAAATGAAACTAAACGTTCAGAAAGCCACATGACAACGTGAATATACTCTATTTAAATTTAAAATGAAATTTCGTTGGAACATGTGTATTTGTCATAAGTTCAAAACTGCTTTGTTTTTGTTCTAAACTAGCAACAAACGAAAAACAAATAACACGTTTTCATTTTAATTAAATTTTATTAACGTGAGCTGTGTGAACAGATATAATATTGATCTTATTTCTTTTTTGACAATTCAAGTTTTTTTTCTATTTTAAGATTGGAATTTTCTTTTTCCTTTATAATTTTTCTTTCATAAAAATTACGTTGGCGTTCTTTTTAATAATTTTGATTATTTTAGTTTTTACTGAAATTTTAGCGTTTTTTTTTCAGTTGTACATTATTTTATTTTATAATTTGCTGGCGAATTATTAATGAAATTCGTTATATTATTTGCTTTACTTTTTCGTTTTAATTTTCTGCAATTTGTGTACCTTATTTAATAATAATAATAAAACAATGTACTTAATGTTTATAAGTTTAGTAAATTAATGCAGCAATATTTGTTTTAAACATTAATCAAAGAAGAAAAAGGAGTATATATTCGAACACTTACATTTAAAATGTAAAGAAAACAAAAATTAATTCATTTTAAGCACAAAAATAAAATGTATATTTTTCATAATTAATAAAAAATACAAAGAAACAAATAAAAACATGAAATAAATAAACTTAAATTACTATAATTATTAATATTACAAGTAATGAATCTATAAAAAATGTTGCAATAATAACGAGGAAACTTGTTTTAACGTTGATTTATTGTTAAATTAATAATATATACCTAAAAACAAAGTAAATGCACAAAACACCTTTCTTACAAAAGTATCGAAATTCATTAATTTTACGCAAGCCGTTTTTAAGAAGCTTTGTAATTACACGGCCAAACAACGTCACTACTTAAATTAGATTTTAATGTTTTTAGCAAAATATGTAGTAAATTTACTAATATGCATTAATGCTTAAAGTTTACGATTTATTTATTTTTAATTTTTGTCAATTATATAGTTATTAATGTGTGTTAAAAGAATTTTGTGTTTGTCCGTTTATACGTTGAATTCACTGTGTTTATGTTTAGAAATTTTACCATTTTCCATAATCTATTACCAGCTTAAACAGTTACAAAAAGTAAATGAGTTACAAAAAGGTTTATAAGATTTTTAACAACTATTGTAGGAAATTTATTTTCGATTTTTTTTGTATAAAACTTCAATTTTAAGAGAATATCTTTAAACATTGCTCTAATTCTATAATATTTTCTGGAAATCCCTTACAAGTTTTTAGAATTTCTATAGATTTTCTCTCAGTTTACTGCGAAATATTTTCTTTAAAAAACTGGTCTCTCACCGCTTTCTTTAGTTTTTAGAATTGATATAGTTTTTCTATTTATAAATAGTTAAATTTTCTCTCGTAAAAGATTTTCTAAAAAATTGGTCTAGATACATATATAATATAATATGTAATTCGATATAGAACGAAATAAATGTAAAATTTGTATAGAAAACCAAACAGATTTCCAAACAATTTTGCAAAAAAAAACGAATACAGATTCCCATAAATTTTCTACAGAACATCGAATCCACATTCTCTGAAATTGTCTACAGAAAATCGAACTCATAGAACCTGATTCTGAGAAATTTTCTATAGAAACAAGAACACAGTTTGTGAGAAATTTTTACAAACCTTGGGGCTTATTGTGTATTTCGATTCGAAAAGAAAATCGTTCGAATTTGTCTATTTCGAAAGCTTTTGCTTTTGAATCGAAATACACACAATGCTAAATTCTGGTGAATAAAAATTAACCTCCTTATTCAAAAACGATTATTAAATTTAACAAACGTTTATTAAGCAAATTTTTATATGCAAATCTGTCATAATAAACGTTTGTTAAATTTAATAATCGCTTTTAAATAAGGGGGTAAATCGTTTTCAACGTTTTTTCGCGTTTTCGTTTTTTAAAAAATTCACATATTTTTTTCTGAAAATTTTGTATTGAAAACGACACTTTTTTCCCCTCTCTGTGAAATCAAAATTAAGAACATTTGCAACTTTCTGGATATCAGGGGGGTTACTGCGTATTTCGATTCGAAAAGAAAATCATTCGAATTTGTATACTTTTTACATTGTATTTCGAAAGCTTTTGCTTTCGAATCGAAATACGCAGTAACCCCCCAGAATACAAAGGACAATACATCTTTTTTCACTTATCATTAAAAAAATAAAAAAAAATAAAAACATTGGCTATGAAATATTATTTTTATTTGATTTCTTTTTCTTTTGTTTTTTTTTTCTTATTTCTATTACAGACATACAATTTGCCACAATCAAATGCCACTTCCACCCCAACAACAATTCTTATGACACATTAGCATTAAACAGTCATACATGTAAAATTGATTTAGAGAAAAATAATGAAAATGTATTTAACATTAACAAGCCAAATCTAAATAATTCAATACAAAGTGAAAATGATAAATATGATAATGATGGTGCCAATGACTTTAAAGTAGATGATGCAACCCTTTTTGCACAACTACATGGCGGTTGTTTGCATCGTCATGATCATCTATGTAATAGCACTCTTAAAAATTACCCAATGAATCATCAGTTACCCGATGAAAGCTATTATGAAGAATTTTGAATATTGAAAAGAAAACACGAACAAAATATAATAATAAGTAAGTCTATAAATTATTTGTGCTCTAGTTATTTATCAAATGAATTTAACATATCGTTAGTTTTCTATTTCCACAAAATTTTGGTATAAGTTTTGAATATTTAATTTAAATTTAATTTCTTTTTGTAAAAATCAAAATATGTACCTTACTTTATTTAGCTTTTAAACCCAAATTAATTTAAAATATTTATAATTTGTTACAATGAATTAGTTGTTTAAAAGCAAAAAAGTTACACAGTACTGTATTAATTTTGAGTTGTAAATGTTTTTTTATTATTTTAAAATAAAAATGTGAATTGCAAAAAAAAGAAAAAACGAACCAAAAAAAAAAAATATTTTAATTTTATAAAAATTATAATTGGGATTTTAGTCATTTTTATTTAATGCTACTTTTCTTAACTAAATTGTTTTTTAGTAATATGTAGTACTAAAGTATACTTTAAGGCTGTATATATTAATTACTTTGTGTTTTATGTGCACTGCTACAGTAAGCGTGTAGTCTATGCTTAGGATTTTTTGCAATGAATCAATAGGTTTGAGGAGCACTGGCCTGCTATTTATAAATAAAAGAAAAAACACTACGAATTTTTTTACATTAACTCAAGTGTGCTTAATTAATTAATTTCATTTGTTTTTTTAAATTTTGTTTTTCAGTATGTCATTTTTGTTGTCAAATTGTCCAAATTGTTGGCAATTGTATGAAAACGGGTTGTTATCAATAAATTTAATTTTTTGCAATCATCATTGCAAACATAGATGACGCCATATGGCAACCCGTTTTCATAAAATTGTCAACAATTTGGACAATTTGACAACAAAAATGACATAGTGAAAACGCGCCCTGTCACACTTCATTAATTCAAGAGAGAAATGGTGCATTTATATTTTGTTATTGTTTCATAATTACATTTTATGATAAAGAAAATACTAGAAAAACAAAAGTATAACTGTTATTTATTCTTATTTATGTAATTTTCAACAATTTGCTATTAAATTCTGAAAAATATCAGATTTCAGTTTATATAAAAAGTGGCTTAAGTTTTTAACCATATACAAAAAAAAAAAAAAAAACGGCCACATGTAAAAACAAATTTTGCAAATAATCCGGATTATTATGCTAAAAATTAAAGTGGCGGCCTGAAAAAAGCTTTCTGAACGAGACAATCGCAGAATTTTAAAATGTGCCAGCAACCGTACATTTTTTGAATTCGATAAAGTTTTAGTTAAATCAGCTTTTTTCTGTTATACGATTTTCTTTTAGTACTAGATTAACCGATAGAAGTAGGATTATCATATATTGTTACATTCCGGACAAACCGGATTATTTTTAAATGCAAATAAAAGCCACAAGTATCTTAAAAATGTATAACGAGTATTTATGTGCTCATTATTCGTTCGGAATCTCGAGTGCTTATATATCAGTATTCTGTAGACCACATTGTATATTTCTTAATCACCAAATTACTGCGATTTGTTCTATAGAAACCGGAACACAAATTCTAAAAATTTTTCTATAAAAAATCGAACTCTGACGCTGAGAAACTTTTTGAAAATCTAACTCTAACTAATAAAATTAAATTGTGGCTATTATCAGTTTCTTTGGAACATATTTCTATAAAAACTTTCTTCTTAAACAACATCTTCATGGTGGTTGCTTGTATGGTCCGCCCTAATGAGATTGTAGTTTGCGAGACAATACATTATTTCACTGTGGAGTACTAGCTGAATCCTTCAGAACTCACAGTTCGATAGAATCTGGGGGGTTATTGTGTATTTTGATTCGAATCGAAAAGAGTTTCGAAAGAATTTCCGATACGAAAACTAAATTTTTACGGGTAAAACCAGGTGGCGCCAAATCTAATTATGTGAAAAATTTGACAGCACTTTTTGGTTAATGTCAAAATTACTTACTAATAATTATGTTAAAAAACATTAACTAGAGCAGAAACCAATACACTTATCAATGGATCGTAACTTCCGTAACAATTAAGAAACCCGTACCTTATTCTCATAATGTTATGGAACAGAAATTATTTGGCCCTTCTTTGATGACTGAAAGGCAATGTTTGTGACGAAAGGACTTCATGTTAATGCATTGTTTATAGTTTGTCATACCTAGTAACTCATATAAATAATTGTATAAGTTAATACGTTTTTCTTAATTTAATAAAATATTTTTAAAAATTTTCTACTTCATAACAATTCCATTCATCTACTTTTCACATTTGTGTCGTTTTTGTTTCCTTTTGCCAAATGAATTGTGAACAAAAAACCCCACCGGTCTTTGTTTTGCAAATCAACTTTAAAATTTTAAAATTTTTCTTCGCTTTTGCAAGCAAAATAGTATTCGAACGATATACGAATGTAAGTAATGTTTTTGACATTGTCTTTCGTATTACATAATTGAATTTACGAAAGCAATTTTTTGGTTTTCGTAAATAAATTTCCGAACGTTCATAAACAAATTTACGAAAATCGTACTACACAATAACACAAGCGTATGAATGAAGTTTGTTAAGGTCCACTTCCTCTTGGGAAACATTTTTATTGTCTCCATTTGCTGATAAGGACTTAACACCAAATTCTCAATTGCTAGGGAATTTGATCATAGTTTCAAAGACAATTTTTGCAGGTGTTCGAGAGATGGAGTCCGATTTGTATGACCACTTTTCTTAAATTGTTTTGGAATAGGGACCTGTTGATTTTCATGATTATACAAATTAGGCCATTCTAATGAATATTTTTTATATGAATCACATTTAAACTTGTTGATCCTTACTATTTACTTATTAAGTTATAATTAATCTTGATAATAATTTAGTTTTATGTTAGATTCTAAACAATTAAATCGGCCTTACATTATATTGATCTTATGTTTAAAAGCAAAGAACAAACATACCAAATCCTTTGAATTTGTATGTAGTACATATTTTCTTCTAATTCATTTGCCACTCCTTTTTGGACTTTCTTTTTAAAATAAATAAATAAAACCAAATCCTTTTCAATAAAAATAAATACATATTTATATATATGTAAAAATTTATACATATTATTCTTAAATAGTTATAACAATTAAATGCATTAATAAATCTTTTCGAAAAGGTTGTAGGGCTCTAAAATGATGAACAAAAAAAAAAAAAAAAAAAAAAAAAAACAATACTTTAAACAAACTACACAAATTCGAAATTATTTTAAATCTCAACTGAGGCACGATCAGCACCATTTTCCATATTAATATAATTTTCTTGGACATCTTTGACCATAAAATCAACCAAATTATCTAAATTATATTTATGCTGCCAATTCCAATCGCGTCTGGCCTCCGAATCATCGAACACTTGTGGCCAAGAGTCAGCAATCAATTGACGACTATCGGGCTTATAGGTCACATGTAAATTCGGTACATATTTGCTGAGTCTATCCACCAGCTCTTCGGGTGTAAACGACATGGCAGTGACGTTGTACACACGACGTTGTAGTTGTTCTGAGGGTGCTCTCATGAACTCGAGTAAGGCTCTAAAAAGAGTTATTTTTTGCGATTTATTAAGGACGTTATGATGAAATTGAATATTATAGTATTTACCTTAAACAATCCTCGATGTACATCATGGGTAAACGTGTGTCCGGCTTTAAATAACACTGGTATTTGCCAGTTCTCAAAGCCTCATGGAAAATAGCTACGGCATAATCTAAAAATAATAAATGCATATTGGAGTATGTATTTTTATTTATAAAAAAGAAGTATACGAGTATGTGCAAAAAGAATATTTGTGTTAAATTTTATCTCGATATACATAAATACTTTTGACAGATTTATGCATGTTAAAGTGATTTTCGGAACTGGGACTTATGTATATATCGAGCTATGACTACTTATGGACCGATCAGCATATAATTAGGCCAAATGATTTGTGTATATATGAAACATATCTATGATGAATATTATTTGGATATCAATATTTTTAAGAGAGTTATGCTCGTTAAATTGATTATCGAAAGTGGGCCTTAAATGGGAGCTGTGGCCAATTATCGACTGGTCTGCACAAAATTTCTAATAATTACTTATTTATAGCGAAATTTGTTTGGATACATGTATAAATTAAACATTTATGACCGGGAACATTTGTATGGGGGCTAGATAAAAAATTGGGCCGATTTTAAACAAACTAGTCCTTGGGTCGATTAAAATCGGCCCATTCAAAATTGCGACCCGTACTTTGCGCACAAGGTTTACATTGACATCCAGCCAGCCAGATTGACGGCAGGACGAACGGACATCGTTTAATCGACTCAAAAAGTGATTTTGAGTTGATTGGCATACTTTAAAGTGGGTGTTAGAAACATATATATTTTTATGCACTACAAACATCAGTAGGGTATAATTTCAACATAATATGCGATCGCTTTAGTATTCTTCGGACCAAGATTTTGTCTTTTAATTCGCTACGGTTATATCGAGTATCCTAGTCAGGTTAGAACTTTGAACTTTTCACTTTTTTTTAACTTCAAATACATTCATTTCATTACGGAAAGTTCCCTAGATATTTATGTGTATATTCACATATAAAGTTCCAGCCAGATTCTTTCTTTTGGGAAGTTTCCTAGACATTTCTTAAGTATTTAATCAACCCTAAAATAAAATAATATCTTAATAACTAAAATCCTTTGATTTCTTTTATGAGTTTTTGTAATTTCTAAATCATTTAAAATGTACGTAAAATAATAGTTAAAAATATTATAACCCAAGAAAATTAACAGAACTTGTTCTTAAGTAACTATTTATAGAACAAGTGTAATCAGAACCACTTAGATTCTTTAATAACAGCCTTGGTGATGTCGCAATTGCTTTGGGAAATATGTTCTTGGAACAGTTTTACAAACTTTTATGCTTGACACATCTTTTTAGTATATTTATTGCATAACACACTTATTAACAAATACAAAAGAAAAACTTACCGGTAGTGCCACCGCCTGGTGGATCACTGGAAATAACACCGGGGAAACGTAGACATCTAAAATCTAAACCAAACTTATGATAATAATACTCTCCAATCAATTCAGCATGAACTTTGGAAACACCATAAATCGTACGAGGACGTTGAATCTACAAAAACAAATAAAACAAGGCAGGGAAATAATTAATATCAAAAATGTATGTATGTATGTCATACAAAAAATTCAAGAGTAACCTACTGTAACATTTGGTGTAGGATTGCGTGGACTGTCTGGGCCAAAAGCACCAATAGTACTAGGCACAAAAATACGTAGATTATATTGTTTAGCAAGTTCGATGACATTATGAACGCCTTCAATGTTTACTCTAGACAAAAGAGAGGGAAATGAGAGAGAAGTAAATTAATATATTGCAATTGTTGTTAATAGAAATGAAATATAGAGTGTTTAAAGAAGAGTTGTTATTAGAAAATTCTGCAAGCTAGTATTGCTCATTAGACTATAGTTTAGAAAATATATGTATATTATAGATAATCGGACAAATATAACCATGGGCATATTGTAATAACATGAAAGTTTTGAAATTTAACTTGCTGACATACATATAAGTAGTAGAATCTAACTAAATATATGTTGTGTCTTGTCCTAAATAAACGAAGTTGTTTTTAATAAATAAACTAGTTTAAGCAAAATATAAGGAACGTAAAATAAAAATTCAATTTTAGAGGAAAAGTGCTAGATTTTTCGCGTCGAAATAAAGTAAACAACATTGTATTTAATATTTTGTTTTTAGACCTTTTGCCTTTATTACAAGTGACTAGCTTCTGGACATACAATTAATGAGTTTTTAGTGAAATCAGACAAAATTTTGTTTCGTTCATCCTGTGTTAATGCCATTCTGTTATCATTGCAAGAAATATTTCTTTGCCTAATTTTTTTCCAAGATATTCCGCCAGGTGCTCAATTGAATTTAGGTCTAAGGACTGCCGAGGATGATCTAAAGTTTTTGGAGAATGATTGAACAACCATTCTTTGACAATTTTGGAGGTATGATAATTGTCCTGTTGGAAAATCCACTTCAGCGCTAGCTCCAATTTCTTTACACACAGATAATCTTCCTTTTGCATGGTCGATTCTATAAGGGTGAGATTACCGACCCCTGATGCCGTCATACAACACCAGACAATTACTGAGCCGTCTTCATGTCTTAGTAACATATTTATAATTAAAGGGTTTGTTCTTGGTTCGCCATATTTTTGGTGGCTTTTTGAATCTAATTATATTAAACTTAATATTATTCCAAAAACTTGAAATTGAAACGTTTGGTTTGGTTGTTCTAATATAAAGGGCTTCTTACTTGGCATCCTACCATGTAGGCCATTTTGCTGCAAAGTTCTTCTAATCGTACTCGCGCTTACAGGTTTCCAGAAGTTTTCGCAAAACTCTCAGTTATTTTGACAGCACTAGATGTTAAGTTTGCTCTTACTTCAATTTCTTTTTTCATATTTTGGTCGTTTTGCAAATTTTCTACGGTATTGTGTTTGGTATACTTGACTATAATTTTTTTATTGTACAGTGATACCTTCCAACGATTTTAGCTATTTCACGCAGGGATTATCCTTTTCTATATAAGTTTAAGCTTGCCGAGTTTCAATTTTGGCCTGTTATTAATTATTAGGATATTACTGACATGTGGTTAAAGTAGGACGGTGTAATATTACCCACAGTCAAAGAAACTGATATTATTGCAAACCAAATTTCCGGCAATTTAAATGTTAATTGGCCTCCACGATGATGCAATCTAATATCACTGGATATTTTTTTGTGGATCTGTGTTAAATATTAGATCTAAAAAGAGCCAATAAAATCGGTACAGCCTTAAAACTCAAAATCCATGACGTGATTTAAAAAACAAACTCAACATTTTAACAAACTCGGATTGAAAACTTTAATAAAAGAATTGATCTGTATGCGAGATCATGGTAGACATCCGACATCATCTTTCATTTATAATTGGCAAACCTTAATTCTTTGTTTTGTTTTGAAAAACAAAGTTCTTATTGAAAAACTTTGATTTTTATCACTTTAACAAAAATCTTAAATAATAACACTTCTTTAAAGCACCCTGTACTAGACAACAGCAAGATTAAGGAAATAAATATTGGATATTTTTCTGGCACGCTAATTATTTATAGTTTATTTACTTTACTTTTTTCTGCACATTAACTTTAATGTAATTTGTTGACAAAACAAAAAACTCGTGTAATAATTTTAAACAGAAAACGTAAGAGAAACATGTGGCAACAAACCACAAAATGGTGAAAGTAACACAATTTTTTAGTTGAAATACATAGATACAACATACCTTACCGCCAGCGGCACATTTTGTTCACCTATTGCACTCAACAAAGCTGAGAAATGTATCAACCAATCGATACGATGATCCACAACAATCTTTTGTAAACCTTTAAAATCTAAAATATCTGCAAAAATATACGGACCACTTTCGATGATCGCTTGACTAGGCTTAATAATATCGGATAAAATGACATTTCTGTCGCCATACTGAGAACGCAATAGTTTGGCGCATTCAATACCCAATTGACCCAAACCACCTGAAAGAAAAATAAGAAATAAGAATAAATTAATTTTATAGTGTCTTGGGAAATTTAACAACTTTTGTGCATCCTCAATTGATTTTATGAAAATGATGCCAAATAAAAGTTAAAGTCGAATTATCAAAACTGCGTATTTATAATATTAAACTAAATCTGAAGAAGCTAAACAAAATCGAGTGTTTAGTCCTGTTTCACACTCATCAGTTCTGACTGTCAAGTCAAGTATTTTTCAATGAGAAAGAAAAAGATAAAAGATAATTTTCTCTTTCCTTCTCATTGAAAAATACTTGACTTAACGAGTCAGAACTGATGAGTGTGAAACAGGACTTACATGATTTTTTGGAGTAGCACTTACTTATCCAAGCAGTCCTGATTAACATACTTTTCAAGAACTACTATATTTGATTTTCTTTTATTACCTTATCTTTCTCAAAGAAAAAAAATATCTTTCACTTGATACCATTATCGTAACGTAGTAATAAACATACCGTTGTTGCTAATAAACGCTACTGTAAATATTTACTACCCAGAGTAGGGCAGAATGTAAATTTGTGGGAAATAAATTTGCCATTTGCCAAATGCTAAACGGTTGGTCTGATCGGGACTAAGACAAAGAGTAGTGGAATTTATGTTTTAAAAATGAACCCCACAAAGCCTTGTTATACCCTTTACCTTCATGAGAAGGGTATATATAAGTTTGTCATTCCGTTTGTAATTTCCACAATATAATTTTCCGACCCTATAAAGTATATATATTCTGGATCCTTATAGATAGCGGAGTCTATTAAGCCATGTCCGTCTGTCTGTCTGTTGAAATCAATTTTCTGAAGTCCCCAGATATCTTCGGGATCCAAATCTTCGATAATTCTGTCAGGCATGCTTTGTTATGAGCACAAATCCGAGACAACCTCTGAAAATTTCATCAAAAAAACTATTAAACAAAGTGTATTAATATAATATATATATATATATATATATGTGTGTATATAATATAATTATGCATCCACAACAAAGATGAAGGATATATAAGATTCGGCATAACCGAAAATTGAAAAACAATTATAGATTTTTGTACTTTTTGACGAAAAGGGATTTGAAATTTGTTTTTTCCCACCACAAAAAAGGGATTTATTACGTATGTCATTCCGTTTGTAACACATCGTAATATTGGTCGTAGAACCAAAAAGTAGATATATTCTGGATTCTTATAAGATGCTAAGGCGATCTAGACATTTCAGTCCATCTGTCCGTGTGTTGAAGACATGATAAAGCTCCAGTGAAAAAAATGACTTAGACCAATGAACATTTTCCCGAATATTCTTTGTTTCACCGAAATGTTTGGTATTGAAAATGGACCAAATCGATATAGTAGGATCCGAGTTATAGACAACCTCGATATTTTTCATTTATTTTTTTCTATTATTTTTAAATATAAAGCAGATAATATAATACAATTTTGCACACCTTATACATATTTATTATAGAAGGACAAGTCCTGTTGAAAATGGTAAGAATTCATCCCCGATAATTGGCAACATGGGAGATGTATAAGCTATATTTCCAAAAATACCCAAAAAATATGTATGTTGTTATTGAGATATGAAATTCACCATAAGATTTAAATACAGTAAAATATTTAATGACGATCATCTCATTACATGCAATAGATCCATTAAGGGATCCGAAAAATAAAATAACTCGTATAAACATCGTCATCTTTGTATCGCTATCACACATTTGCAAATAAATATCGGTAACAATTCAACCCATGCTTTGACTTTGTAATTTTCGATCTTCAAAAGAAGATTCAAGTCAATATCTTGAATATATTAATAAATATGAAAAAATCTTTGAAATCGTTTTAAAAACTAACAAATTTTACGCGTTTAAAAAATATCCATTCAAGATGCCCTATTTGCGCACCTAGTGTAACTGTGGAAACCATCTTCAAAACTCGAATGCTACTTGGTTAAGACCTTATAAAATATTTTTCCGATCGAACAAGACGTTTAGAAATGGCAAATTTATTTTCAAAAAAATAATTCTGTCTCACTGTGCAACCGATTATTTATTACTGTTGTTTGTTGTAATTATAGTAATTTCAAAGTATAATATAATATTTTTAAATATTTGTCGTAGTAGTGGCTTTCAATTATATCACAAATTAACAAATTATGTTAAAAGTTGAACAATTTAAATCATAATGACTAAACGATCCAACACATAATTTATACGTTTATTAATCATAAATAAAGGAATTTATGTTTTTTGGTTAGAAAGAAATATTAAAGTAGATCACTTATGCTACGATTTGTTTTGATTTGAAAATTTTGTCTTTGCTGCTAAAAAACGCAAAACAAACTGTACGAATATATATTTGAATTTGTTATTGTTTTATGCATATATATTTTATTTCTACGTCCAAATATGTTTATTTTATAGTTTTGGATACTTGGGTAGAAACATATCCGTAACGCATGCACGTGTTTTTGTGGTATTTTTGAAAAATATGACCCTGAAAAATTCGCAAAATGTTTTTTATCCATGTTGCCAAAAAAAAATTATTATACCTATTGCTCTTTTTAAGATTTTAGAGGAAACTATAATATTTTGTATCTACATAAATTACTGTGAAACAATTGTGAAAAATGGCTGTTAAATAAAACATATAAAGTATTTTTTAATAAGTTTTTGGTAGAAACATGAAATATTTTTTTTATATTTTAAGGCAAAAATTTATAAATGTGTTTTTTAAATATTTAAATATAATTAATAAATGGAACAATTATTATTTTTATTTGAACTGTTAATTTTAAATCTTTGATTTTCTTTTATTTCGGCTCGAGTTCATTAAATTTAATTTTCATTAAATTATTTTTACTGAAGGTAGGAATTGTTACATGGAAATTATTATTAAAATTTATTGATAATTTTTCTTGGCTTAGGATTCGAAGAACCTGGGTTGTTGGTTGAATTTACATATGTTTCGAGAAACACAACTGTGACTGTTATATCGGTAACAGTATTTTAATGATGGTTATTTCGATCTGCATAAATTATTGACAAAATTGTAAACTATATGTAAATATGTAAACTATATTACATTTTAATTTCTGTAGATTTCAATGAGCTAAAAGGTTTTTAGGTGCATCGGTGTCTTACTGATCATTGACGCCTTTTTTAATCATTAATATTAATATTTTATGACATGCCTCTGGGAGACTCCAGCTGATATCGATGACATCCTAGCAGAAACTGTTTCCTCGTTTAGGTAATGTTCCGAGATTACAACCAGCATTGCTGCTAATAATTGTTTCGACATTGCCTCTTTTATGAATTACACTGCTATACAAAAAAAAAAAAAATAAAAAAATCTGCGGCAGGGATTTTGTTAATGGTTTTTGTTAATACTCATATTAGACCTTCACGCTGCATGCTAATTTATTTTTGATTCACTCTCTTTATTGAGATAAACGGAACTAAGAAATAATTGAAAATTTCAAACTACCCGGTATGAACCGGTACAAAAAACGTACTTGGGTTTACCCGAGTGTGAAATCGGTTACAACTCCAGTATCTCACAGTGATGATTTGCCAATTCCAGTGTTTTCAAGGCCATCTACATCAAATGGTGATGATTTTGAAATGTTAGAAGGATCAGTTTGCGTGGACTTGAAAATGGTAAATTTTTTACTAGGCCAGCAAGGAGGGTATACTAAGTACCCTTGTTTCATATGTTTATGGGATAGCCGTGCAAGAAACCAACACTGGATTACAAAGATCTGGCCTTTGAGAGAAAATATGGAGGTTGGAAAAGCAAATGTGATAAATGAACCGTTGATAAGCCGAGATAACATCCTTCTTCCACCCCTTCACATTAAGCTTGGGCTAATGAAGCAGTTTATTAAAGCCCTTGATAAAAATGGTGTCTGTAAACACGTACACTGATAAAAGACACTGAGTTTGTAGCCCATATGACACAGATTGAATCTGAAGCATGGTTAAGCTTTGTGTTGGTAGTAAAAAACTTTTTGGGGAATCACAAAGCGCCGGAATATCAAGAACTAGTTGCAAAAATGCTACAAAATTTTAACAGAGTAAGAGTCAAAATGAGCATAAAATTGCATTTCTTACACAGCCATTTGGACCGATTCCCGCAGAACCTGGGTGATTACAGTGAGGAACAAGGAGAAAGGTTCCATCAGGATATCAGGATAATGGAAGAAAGATATCAAGGTCGATGGGACAGCCATATGATGGCTGACTATTGCTGGACCTTGAAAAGAGATTGTCCTGACAAAGTAAATAAGAGAAAATCCCAAAGAAAAAGTTGTTTATGATCTTCATTTACTTATTCTAGTTAAAGGTACCCCAAACTATTATTTTTGTGTATTTTTGTAAAGATAAACAATAAAAATAAATTTTAAATACATCTTTTGGCCCATTTATTGAAGCATTTTATGGAAAATGTTAGAAGCGTTTATCTCAAAAACTGGAGTCAAATTGACAATTCTGGTATTTTTCCGTTATCAGCACACTCGTCTTATACAAAATCGACTTCAAGTATGCCTGCCGCAAAATGACTGTATAGCAGTGTTATTATAAAACTACATATGCAGTTCCAAAATAAGAAAGTATAGTCGGTCAAGCCTGACTATATAATACCCTACATACAGTATAAACTATTTTTTAAAAATGGACGCTATATACATAGCTGACTTCTGTGCATATAAATATTTGTTGTGTTAAATTTTATCTCGATATAAACACTTTTAAAAGATTTATACATAAAAAAGTATTTCTGAGGTAAACAGTATAATTTAAGGTGGGTTTCCCATCCTTTAAGAGTATTTTTTATAGCTATTACAAAAAATGGACGGTATATTAAGTTTGTCATTCTATTTTTAACACATCGAAATATTGGTCGTAGAACCAAAAAATATATATTCTATTGGTCCTTATAAGATTCTAAGACGATCGAGCCATGTCTGCTCGTCCGTCCGTCTATTGAAGGTATAAATCTTTGAAAAAAAAGACTTATACCAATGAATTTTTTCATTAATTGTTGGCATTGAAAATGGGCAAAATCGGTCCAGTAGGATCCGAGTTGTAGACCAAACTAAATCAATCATTTTCAGATAATTTGTTTTATATTCTTCAAATATGATGCAGCTAATATCATGCAATTTTGCACAGCTTTATTTTTAATATAGAAGCTTACGAGCTGTTGAAAATGGAAAGAATCGGTTAACGATTTCTCATAGCTCCCATACAAATGTCTTCCCGGAATATAGCTCTATGGTACATGAATGCCTATAGAAAAGTAGTATTTATGCAAAATTCAGCAAACATAAGTTTCAGGAAAAGTATAAATCATAAAACGATATTTTGTTCACACATTTGATCAAAGCCTCCGTATAAAGTCCACTACCGAAAATATCTTAAATGCTCATAAATTTCTTATAAAAATCAAATCAAGTAAAAGTTCGACACAAATAATCCGCATGTATATATAAATCAGTGGTACGTATTTTATTATGATCGGTTCATATCTGACCATAGCCAGGTCAGTCAAATATACTTAACAGAATGAGAACTATTATAACTATTGTTTTACAATTTTACAGTATAAGGTTAGGTAAGGTTGTGTAGAGGCCCATACCAGTCCGGGTATACACATATGCATGTAGGACGCTCTTGGGAATGAGCTATTCCCCATATTCATAAACCTATAAAAACTGGGTTAAAAACTCCTCGATGTAATTTCTCAGAGATTTCCAATTTGTATTCCTTAGATATTCCATGTTTGCTATAGTGTCCATATGAAAGTGTTTGTCTCTAATTCTATCAAAATCAAGACATTGGGACAGATAATGCTCTAGCGTTTCGTCCTCTTCGTCACACGCTCTACTGATAGTTAGCTCTTTGGGTCCAGTTAATATATTAACTAGGCTATTTAAGTACTTGTCTATTGGGGTTTGCAATTTCTATCGATCTAATGTTTTACCGACTGTGGAGTTCTGGCAAATTCTGACATGTTCATTTGTTGCCCTTTAAGTTCGTTTTTAAACCACCGGCTAAAATCGTAGATTTACAATCTATACGATATTTAAATTCTTAATACTCAGTTGGATTTTACGATGATTCTATAGTACGATTTGTTTATATTCGTTAATGTTTGCTTTCGTTTCGAGTGGCACAGTAATCTTTCATTACATAAATTAAGCAACATTTTCACATGGCATAACCTCGTAGTCCATGTTCATAAAAAGCAATTATTAATTGCATTATATTTTATGTGATTTATTATTTTTCAATTCTATTAATTATCGCTATATTATCGTTACCAAGGTATTTAATAAGGTTACTAATAGATTTCGTTCGTTTTATTTGATTTAGTTATTGAATATTCCGTTATTCATTTTAAATTTTTAATTATTTATATTTTTTTCACAAAAGCGTTTTTTTATTATTACCCATTAATTACATATTATTATTTAGGTAGGTATTGTATTATATAATAATTAATTATTTGTATTTTATATATTACTAGCTAAACCCGGTGTGCTTCGCTACCCCCTCGCAAAACGCGCAAAGATATACACATTAAATTTCTTATGTGCACCCTCCACACAGACCCCAATCACCCCTGAAAATTTCATTGAAATCGGGCAAACCGTCTAGGAGGAGTATGCGAACAGGAAGTTTTGCCACTTAATTTTATATATATAGATGACAATATTTTCCATTTATTGAAAATTCAGCACCCACCAGTAATTAAAATTTTTGGTGGACGAGCCATAGTACCATCATGTACAGAACGCCTTAAAAAATCTCTCACTTTTGGAGTCAGGCGCCCTGTACTTATGGTGTTTTGCACCACAGACGTTAAACACTTCCGAAACATTTAAAAGCAACAATAGCACTACAAGGATGTTCTTAAACTCTACTTATTTGATTTTATTTTATAAATGTTCTCACTAAACAATTTTTAAATCTCAAAAAGGAGTGGACGACCGATGTCGACAAAGTTAAATATTCAACTGATTTCACTCTTATTGCGCGATTTTCAACATTTTCTATCACCATCTGAGATACGTTGCGTTTTCATATTTTTTACGAATATTGACAGTGTGTTTGTTATTCTTTTTATTTTAATTGTTTTTGTTGTTTTTCTATATAGAACTTGACAATTGCCTGACGTTCGTTTAAATTATATCGTCATCATCTCCAAAAAAATAAAACAAAACAAAAACAAAATCATCATCCCACAGTTTTTCGCTGTTTTAGTTTTTTCATGAAAATTTCTGAAGAGACAGCGTTGCATACCCCATGAAGAAGACACACACTCTACGCCACATGCTTGGAAGCAGAGCAACTGAATCTTTTATTCTACGAAGGGGTAAATTATGTTGTTGTTATTGCTATTTTCGTTCTGAATGCTCTATGTGTGTGCGATTGCATACATACATATGTACATACATATGGAGCACCGAGTAAGTATAAATTATGGTTGGATATAGTTTTTTAGTTCAATTTAATGAAATTAAATTAGGCATTTCTGTTTTTTTTTTTTACGTACTCGTATGAGAGTATCTTTTATAACATACTAGCTTTTTGAACCCGGCGTTGCCCAGGGATTTCTTATCTTTTATTTCAGACTTAGTTAGCATTGATTGGTATTCCTAAAAAATTTTGTTCTATCAAAAACTCTCACGTGATAAAAAATTTTCAAATTTACAGAATGGTATATTAAATTTACAAATCGTAGATTGTTAATCAGATTCTTTGATAATTTGCAAACTTATGCCCCTATTACGGTTCACAACTTTTTTAATAATTTGGTCGTCTTTCATAAATCGGTATTGCCATTCACAACTTATATGTAGTAGAGTTAATGTAGAGTTAAAGTCGGGTTGACTGACAGACGACCAAACTTAGTTGAGTTGAGAACGGCAATAGGGGCATTAATTTGCAAGCTTAAATGGTTCAATCTGAACTTTTTGCGTCTTTTGATCATAATGATATTCAATATTAATTTAAAATATGTCCCAATTAACAGGTGTTATATGTATTTACTGTAAGACTACTCTTAACATACATATGTAAATATGACCATCAGAAAAAATTAATATTTCTACGGCTTACCAAATTTCAGAGATCTTAATTTGAGTACAATTTGCCAATAAAAGGTTTTAATTTGTTTGAAACAATTTAACAATGACATCTCTGAAAACTGTACTTAAGTATTTGTTTCAGATTGTTGTCGTATTCAGTTCATGAATACGCATAGTCGAATGACATCTATATACATATTAATATATGGGATGCTCTAAAGTAAACAGAAAAAATACTTATTACAAAAAAAAATACAAATTTTTTGATTGTACAAAGCTTAATGAAAAAGGTACTAAAAAAAGTACCATAACTATTAAGTATTTTTTCTATTTTTCTTGAATTTTCAAACGTATGTAACAGACTATCAAATTATGATGCCTTAAACAAATATATACTTAAAAGCTTAAACACTTAAAAATCCTTGAAGATTGACTATCAAAAAAGTATATTCCCAATAAATATTTTTCCGATTGAATAGTTGCTCTATTTTACACAAATTTTACAAACAAACAATGAATTTGTATAATTGAAAAAATATATATTAAACATTTTACGTTAGTTCATTAGTTTTAAACCCGTCATTACCGCGTAACTGTTGTTTTATGAAAAAGTGAAGTACAAAATAATTTTTGTCGATTTAGAATAAAGTATTCAAAAGGTATCAAAAAAGTACTAACAATTTAATTCTTTGCTTTTTTGGTTCTTTAATTTTGGATTTATCAAATGCATGTTGCTTGGTAACCTATAGTTTGTTATAGAAATTCATATTTACCATTTCAAATCTGCAGCTCCTTTTTACCCGTTATTTACTTCTAAGGGTCGTATTATAAAGAAATTACTTTTCAAATATTTAGTTTTTTGATTGCATGAAGCCACAACACAAATTTCATTATCTTAAAACAACACACGCAAAAGGTACCAAAAATTTTAGATTATTAAATTTTCAAAATATAAGTTTTTAATAAATTTTTTGTGTCTTTAATATTTAAAATTTCAAGTCTACAGATCATTTAAACAAAAAATTCCCCTTTTACCTCTTTTTGAAGATAGAAAGTTCATTTCTAATCCACATTTATGTGACTACTAAATAGAAATGTGGTTGTTCCATAAAAGAGACCATCATTATTTAAGAACAAAATTTTAAAAGTTTTCCCAATATTCCCCTTTTTAGACTATTGTCGCTTCCAAGTAAGAATGTATGTATAAATAAAATCATTCATTGTTTAAGAAATAAAGGTACTAATTTTAAGGGATTTTACAAATTTTATCTCTACCTGGTCCAAGTCTAGAAAAAGACGTACGACGAATAAATACGTTCCAAATTTCAATCAACTAATTCGTTTGGGATCACAGTTTTTCTGCTTTTTATCGCGACATTTTAAAAAGTATAACCTATTGACGCTTCAAAGCATGTTCCAAATTTTTCCCAGTTTTTCCCGACCTGCTTCAAGTCTTGAAAAAAATATAGCCTATTAACGTTTTCAAGCATATATCTATATACGTTCCGAATTTTATTACAATCGGTACAGAAGTTTATGCGTGATTGCGGAACAAACAAACAAACCAACCTTATAATATATACATACATATATGTATATATATATGGATTGTCTTTAAATATTGTTTTTTATTTCTTTTAAGATTTAATAGCATTTTCTACACATGTTGGTTTCAACAAATATTCTTTTTTAAGGGGCCCGTCAACAAAAAGTGAGTTTATTTTTTGCATACAACACTGAATTCATAGCAGAATATTATCGATCAAACAAATTGTAGTGTGTACGGAATTTTGCGAATAATTATAGTTTATTATACAGTGAGCGTCAATATAAAGTAAGCACCTAATATTGTTAAAAATTTTTTTTTACAAATATATACTACAAGTATAATTTTAAAACAAAAAATATTCCGTAATTTATAAATAATTTGACATTAATAAACTAGAAAAGAAGGAACATAAAAAATAATGAAACTTTAATTTCTTCTTGTGGGGCTATAAGGCTATACAGAGCCCAACAAACCGATTACAGCATTAAAACTCTAAATCCGTGACGTTATAACGCAATAGGGCCGACATCAGCAAATACTTATATGCCAATAATTTTTTTGATGATAGGTAAATAATATGTCATGGCTTCCTTATAGCGCCAATTTTTATTTATAATTGTCAAACCTTACTCTTTCCAATACAATAAATATTACATTGATTTTCAGATAAATTAGTTGTTTTAAAAAACAAAGTTCTTGTGGAAAACGTCTTAATAGGCACTTTAAGTTGAGATTTAGATTCAATTATAATTAATAAAAAATAATAAATAAAAAATAATTATATAATCAGGTTTTACTTTCTGAATACATTTGGAAATTTTAGAGACGATGCGGTAAGGATTTTGTAGAGATAGCTTCTTATATTTCTTCAAAAACAGATTTGACGTCCTTGCATTTAACTGACAAAACTATATACTGATATTAACAAATTTATTAAATTTCTGAAATTGGCCAATTAGCTTTTTTCGCATTGACTTAATTAACATAGTTTACTTAGCTAAATTCTTTTTAGATTTAATTACAAAATTTTTTAATATTAAATATTTATCTGGATTTATTTTAATTAAGGACTATAGTTAGTGCTAAACTTAGGTTCAGTAGCAACATTTTGTAGTTTAAAAAGCTGTATATGGGTATAGCTTTATATAGGGGTATAAATTAAAAAATTGGATAAAAATATAGTATTAGGTGTAATTTGTCATATTTTATATTTCTGCCCGGAAGTCTATCAACATATGACAGTGCTTCAATATTTACATTGTTTTTTAAAAGAGATTTCATTCTTATATTCAATGATGGATTTTATGTAATTTTTTCTGTTTTATAATAAGGTCAAAAATCTCATTAATGGACAGAAGACATGTTTAAGAAAATATATTTTGAATTATACAACACAATTTGAATTGCTTTTCGAAACGGAACAAATAAATTTTCACTTTCTTTTCACGTTCAGGTTCATTCAATTGAGGCCATTAAACTGCCTATTTATTAAATAAATTAATATGCCAAAAATTACATCAATTTAAACCAATAATATTTATTTATATTTTATGTCGTGTGCGTCGTTAACTTTTTGGCGAATAATATAATAATTTGAAGACAATACCATGGAAACACATCATCTGTGTTTGTAGAATTTTTGAACTAAACTATAATGTAACGGCATATGAATAAATATTTAAAATTCTTGAAAGTTCAAATTAAACCCTGAATGGGTTTCATAAGCACAATTATAAAATGAATTGAATTGAATGAATTGAATTTCAATAGCATGCCCCTAGTAGAATAATTAGTAGTGAGCTAGTTTCCTGCCAGGGAATTTTGTTTGTTTTACCACAATAGTTATACGCAAATATATGTATGTGGACACGAGGTTAGCGCACTTGGTATCTGTTGCGAATTACAGCAAATATGTTTTGTTGTTTGTTATTTTTCGAGCCAAAAATAAATAAAACTTTTATTCACAAAAACAAAAAACAAGAAAAACAAAAAAAACTTTATTTAAATCCTAACCCTTTACGGCGCAAGAACGCCAATTTTTTCTGTTTTCTTGTATTAAATAGAAAATAAAACATAAATAAAGGAAAAATTTAAAAAAAAATTTTTATTAAAAATTAAATAATGATTTTCGACAAAATATTATTTGTTGCAGAAATGCAACATTGCATCAATAGCTCTTGTTTATTGCTGTTGAACTTATACTAAATGAAAATTTTTAAAACAGTTATTTTGCTTATTGTAACATAAAGCAATGCCGCATTTTTCGCATAATGTTTGCGTATAACCCTTACATTTTGGAAATTTGAATCTCATCCGTTTTTCAGTCCATGCTCGCCAGTGCCCTAATTGGTCCATCCTCACATTTCTTGGAGGTACGTGTTGAGCGGGACCTTTTTGTTTTGAATTAACCATTCAATATCACTTCCACGTTTTGCACGGTTGACTGTCTTATATTTACATAAGGTCTCAGCTATATTGAGTCTGAACTCTGCAGAGTTAAGGACCTTACTAGTACTACCATTTTCAACATGTATTCTTTTATGTAACAGCCATGAATTGCAAATAGTCATATCAAGAAAATGGTAAAACAATCGTATGCCCCATCGTTTCTACGTAGCTTAATTGTTGTGGTTAAGTTTCTCAATTAATGGTCGGATTTTATACAAACGATCAAAATCATCATGGTTGTATGGTAGCATTTTGCTGTTATCGTTGTAATGAAGCAACTGCCTAATCATATGAAATCTATTTACCGGCATCATCTCCCGTACCGGTGCAAAGCTTATGTTGTCGGGCCAATACATTTTTGTATTTGGCATATGAACAATGGACATATAATAAACGATACCAATGAACTGACGTATCTCCTGACTATTCACATTAATTGACTTATTTTAACCTTTCTGCACAGAATATAAATTGGTCTGGTCTCTTATAAGGTCTATTATATCCTCTGGAAACAAATATGAAAATACCTCAAAAGGGGTATCTAGGCAAAGTATCTCTGGTGGTAACGTTTTAGACCCAAGAAAACGTAGTTGCTCATCATTTAAAGTTAAGCTTTTCGTTTTCAGTACAGTTTTTGCGTTTGATATACGGCCAGATAACTTTGGAGCTGCTTTAGCGGAGGTAGTAGGAGAAGCTGTTACTGGAATTAATTTAGTGGTGGATCTAGTTGGTAGATCGTCTGCAAAATCAGGAACATCTTCTTCGTTAGGCGGCAACTCTTAATACCTCATCAGAGCTTTCATCCTCATTCGCTTCTTGATTGTATGGTGGATCAGTGACATCATCGTCATCAGAAAAATCAAGTCCATCTTCGCTATCTTCCCACTCTGCTAGAATATTTTCCAAGTCTTTAATAGTCAAATAATGCACTTTTTTGCTAATTTTACAACTACGAAGATGAAGGGAAAAAATTGTTAAATACTGGGCCTCAATACGCAGTGTTGCAGATATGCAACATACAAAAATAAGTATAAAACACTAACGAAATTGGTTTTGCAAAAAAAACTTGCAATTTATTTTTGAAATATATCGTATTACCTTTCAGTTTCACAAATTTCAAGAGCCAAATATTATTATTTCTTCAAGAAATTATTTTTCGCAAATTGACTAAATGCTTGCAAAGCCAGTTTTTACACGTGCACCACTTGAAGTGAACATATGCCATCTAGTCTGCTTTTTATTAGAAAACTTAGTTTCCAACCATAAGAACACTTTGTTGCCAAACTACAACATTAAGCTAAATCGGCGTAACGGCATCTGCGGTATTTTAACACTAACTTTAAGGGTATGTTGCAGAAATGCAACATGGCGCCGTAAAGGGCTAATATTTAGTATTTGTTTTTAATAACACATGCATATCTTCTGGGCATACTCTTCACCAGAGCCATACAGCGCTGTTTTGAAATTGCGTATCAAGGATTTCTTTACACAAATCGTCCAAATTTTTGGGTCTGACTGCCTTTATATGTCGCTTCACATCATTCCATAGGTTCTGAATTGAATTGAGATCCGGAACTTGGGCTGGCCATTTCAATCTTAAATCTTATTCAATCTTATTGATGATCTATGGTATTAAAAGGATACTTTGGGTTGTGCTGCATGTTTAAATGACGCCACACTCGTACATATCCGTTTTCATCAGATCCGAACCTACAAAAATTTTAATTCATTGGTCGAAGGGATATTCTTCCAGAAAAGATTTCTCGGTACATGAAACTTATTTTTGTTAAATTTTGTATGGATACTGCTTTTGTATAGACATTTATGTACCAAAAAGCCATATTCAGGAAAGACAATTGTATGGGGGCTATGAGAAGTCGTGGACCGTTTCCTATCATTTTAAACAGGACTTGTAATTCTATAATAAAAATATAGTGTGCAAAATTTCATTTTATAATATTATATTCAAAGCTCTATTGTGCCTTCAACAGACGGACGGACATGGCTAGATCGTCTTAGAACCTGATAAGAATCCAACTTCAGTTGCCGAACATGGCAACCGAGAATTTATGGTTGCATTGATTTTATTTTAAGTGGTAAATTTTAAATGTTAGTAATTTTGTTGTTAAATTATTTATTTTTGTGCTCTACTCGAAAATTAAAAAAAAAACGACTAGAAATGAAAGCTGCTATGGTGCAACTATACAAGGTGAGTGCAGTAGCACATCTGACTGACTTTGTTTACAATTTACTTATGCCAAAAGTAATACTTTTTCACTTGTTTTTGACAGTAATACATAATTTTACACAAACAAAATAGCTGTTGTTTCTGTATTTTGTTGTATTTGTTGTCGATTTGCACTCACCTTGTGTAATTACACCATGAAAGTTGCTTTACTCCAGTTTGATTGCTATAGATGGTCGATCCATCATTTTGGTGGTAGGTTTAATAATGGGATACACTGATCACATCGTAGGGTACACCACTGGACAAAAATTACAGTTAATAATTATAATCATATAAAATAAAAATACGTTTGAAAACAGCATATATGAAGTATGCTAACCTCATGTCTAACACTGTACATAAGTATTATAACACCCTGTATTATATTCTAATTTAAGGCTAAGTAACTGTTTACAAAAACAATTCAAGCAAATCTAATATACATACATACATATATAATTTTACAATAAATATTTTGTTATTATTTACATGTTTGATTAAAATCAATAGTTTTTTAAACGTGCTTCATAATAATGAATTTTATTTTTGTTTTTAAACAGTTTCTATTTTCTTGAAATTTTGAAAAAACATCAATCTACCTTATCAATAAATTAATTACTGTCGTTTATATAAATATTTATTAGCAAATTCATATATACATACATACATCTGTAAATAATTCGATTTTAGCGTAATTTGTATTTTAAAATTAATAAAAAAGTTGTTTTGAAAAGGAAAGCCTATTTTGATAGCAAAATATTCAAACAACTTCTACAAATTGAAAAATAAAAGCCATAAAGAATTAGGTCATAATAATTTTGCCATAACTGCAATTTAAACTTTAACGAAAAGTACTGAAAAACTTTTTGAACCTTTGAACTTAAACCTACGATTTACTAAAAATCGTTAACTACCGGGGTCAAATGTAAACTTTTTGTATATTTGGAACTTTTAAATTACATAACATTAAATTACAGCGAAATGTTATGTAATAAATACATGATGGATTTTAATGAAACTTCAGAATATTATTTCGGTAGTAGAAATAAGATTGAAAAGGAATCAAATGACCCAATAACCAGTTTTGGCAAACATATATTTTGAAAACAATTAATGCTTTACTAATTCGAAAACATAGCTTCGTATTAAATTATTGAATTTTCGCTTAACTTAATTTGATTTTATAAACTGAATTTCGAAATAATTCTTACGAAGATAAACAAAGTCAGCACATAAAACAGAAATTTAAAATACAAGAACATGACATAGTCAACCAGCTTAGCCATAAATAATTGCTGAGCGGAATATCGCAAATGCAATTGTTTATAATTGACACTTAATGTTAATGACTGCTTAAATCGCTAGGTTCCAGTTCTAAAATTTGTACAGCTCGCCTACACTATCAAATGGTTAATTATATGACTTTTTAATCATATAAAAAATGTGTATTATTAAAAACAATTCATAGTTCGCGAAAAAATATTCTCACATATGAACATAGCTGAGTTTTCAAATATGTATCGATTCTACACGTATTTGATAGCGCAATAGTTATCACATTGGCTGTGTGATTAGATGGACACAATCAAAATGTAATATAATGACAAAAAGCATTTCCACGACAGCCGGTTTTACGGACCGGAATGACAAGAGATCATTCTGAAATAGTTTGCGTCTGATGAGCAATTTTATAGTTTAATTAGAAAAACCATTTGAGGAAAATTGATCTAAAATTCTAGCCGATATTTAAAAAAATCGGATCGGTATGTAACTCGAAAACTATAAAACTTTATATACACAAAAACCTAGCCGAGGACTTTTAGAAAATATAAAAATATTAGAAATTGGTTTAAAAAAAAATTACATACGTTTAAACAAATTACATGTCAAAGGTGCCCTATTTGCAGTGCTGATAATCAGCCGGTTCGGACCGGTTCGCTCGAACCGGTTGTTAAAATTGTAAAAATTTTGCGAACCGGTTGTTGCATATTCACCCTTCTCGTGAATAAAAATTCCATATGAAATTTGTTGGGGTGATTATGTTTTTTGTTTTAACGGTTTTATATAATGTGTATTTATCAAGGTGATTAGTCTCGGCAACAAACACAATATTGTTCAGTTGTTCATTGTCCAAAGGTACAAACAAATGATTTTATTTTGGTTATACATTGGATTCTTGGATGATGATGTTTTCGATAGCGTTTTCTTCAATCTTTTGAGAAAAAAATAAAGCAATTTTTTTTGACTTTTATTTTGCAAAATCAAAACTATTTTTTTATTAAACAAAAGTTTATATCATTTCCTTCAAGAGGCTTGTGGTCTGTTACTGGGATGCGACTTTAAAATTTTCGCTATTTTTATCAAAATTTGGCAAAAATATAATTTTTTCAAGCGAACCGGTTGTTAATTGTTTCGAATATCACCACTGCCTATTTGTACATCCCTCAGCTCCGCCTGTAGAGGGTTTATGGAGTCCATCATACAAATTGAAACACGAATACTCCTTAGCTATTCTCATGTAAAATTGTATCTTGTTCAGAGCAGAGGTTTAGAAATGACATATATTTCTTAAAAATTTGTATCACCTCAGCTCCAACCATGTAAAATTTCGTTACGATATCTGTAATAGCCTAGATACCAAATTTAAAAAAAAACTGCTGTTACAACAACAAATAGCCAATAATTAAAATAAATTTGGACGAAAACTAAATTACACTACACCACCATAGTGGGTAGGGTATATTGGATTTGTGCTGATGTTTGTAACGCCCATAAATATTGATCCAACAGCCACCTTAAAGCTCGACTCAGGAGCTTTAACGATGTCCTTTCGTATGTCCGTCCGTCTGGCTGTCCATATAAAGCTTGTGCGCAGAGTACAGGTCGCAATTTTGAAGATATTTCGATAATATATTTGTTACATGATATATTTTCGGGCCAAGGACGGATGGGATTGAAACTGGTTTAACGATCATAAATGTTTGAATTATGCAAGTAAATTTCACCACAAATGAGTAGTAACATCTACAAATTTTGTGCAGATTTGTCCATGATTGATCATAGCTCCCATATAAGGCCCACTTCCGAAAATCCCTGTAAAGACCATAACTTTCTTAAAAATTTTGGTATCCAAATAATATTCAACACGAATATGTTTCA
The DNA here is from genome assembly GCA_916048285.2 of Bellardia pandia. NCBI lineage: Eukaryota > Metazoa > Arthropoda > Insecta > Diptera > Calliphoridae > Bellardia > Bellardia pandia. The sequence goes on along the minus strand of OU696531.1, from coordinate 89,158,676 downwards.
CACATTTATATGTACAAGGAATATAGAATTTAGAAGGAATTTAGAATATAATTTAAAAACTTTTATCACATAAAATATAAAGATATTGGACTATTAAAGAGAATCTTAAAACAAAAATTTTTAAATTATATTTCTAAATGCTATTATGAACTCTATGCAATGAAATGTTGCATTGCATACTGCGTTTATGAAAACAGCCCTTTTTTAAGTATAAGAAGCGAGTTGCCAGTTTTTGTTGTTGCGAGTTGTGGACCTCCAGCTTAAGTTTAACACATAATATTTATGTTCACACTAGCTGACCGCCCCGGCTTCGCTCGATATTTACTAATGTTTTGTATTTCATAGAATAAGATGCATTCACAACCTGCCTGTTCTTATTTATTTACAAATAAAATATATAAATTTGTACAGCATACTTTAGGGGTTTTTTTATTAAAGTGGACTGGACTCACAAAAAAACATTCCGAGATTTACCCGGAATTTCTTTGCAAACCACCTCCTGAAAATTTCGAATTGAATAAAAAAAAAATCAGCCAAATCTCTGGAGCGTTCTCACGTGATGCCATTACATACATGGACCATATCATTTTTATATATATAGATAAGTCATGACACTAAGTTTTTGGATAATCGATCCATAATAGGTCATATCTACCATACACCGCCTATTTCTAAATAACTGTTTTATACATATACTGGGTGTAGAGTGTTATATGGCCAGGCTTGACCGACTATACTTTCTTACTTGTTCGATCTTAAATCATTTCGGTTAAGAAGCCGATTTTTATTACATACATGCTTGTAAATTTATTACCACTTTTTGCAAACGGACCTACTTTGCAAACACTAAATTTCTTTGAAAATAAAAGTCCTAGAAACTTATAAAAATTGTTGTTTATTAAAAACAAATTATTCAAATTACGTCTATATATGTACATATGTGTTTATGTACATAATCAGGCATGTGATGGAAATCGAAAACGAATGAGTTTTATAAGTCAATTTTTTCGTAATATTTCTGTATTGAAAAATTTTTATGACATAAAATAGGTATAAAGAGAATCTTAAAACAAAAATTTTAAAAATCAGATTATAAATGCAAATTTCAAAACTGATTCGTTTTCGATTTCCATCACATGCCTGAATATAACATCGAAAGTTTTTATAAAATTATGTATATACTAATTTTATACTCACATATTAAATGCAAAACAAAGTAACAACAAAAACAGCGATATCGAATGTTTGATTGATAATAATTAATAACTTATAACAATACAAAACTATTGTACGTACTTATATTTAAAGGTTAAATAGGATAAATTAAGTTTATGTTAGAGATGCTTTTAATTTTGCAACGGGTGTTTTATCCACCACTTTAAAAATAGTTGAAATGATGTTTTGTTGTTTTGCATTTTAGGTGACGATGTGTAGAGTGATTTCAGAAACGTATAATTCGTAAATTGATATTTTAGAAATCGCACAAATATGTACATTAAAACTGATTCTTTTATGTTGATGTATGTTTAGATTCGATTTACAGATTTGCAGGTTATACTATAGGTAGTCATAAATTCATCGAAATTATTGCTGCAGATCATTTATCAGAGTATTTATGGATGGTATAACAGCATCGTGTGGCGTGTTTATTTGGAAAATAAGTTTCTGCATGAATAACCAAACATGTTCACAAAACTTGGGATATTTAATATTCATTGCTATTAAACACTGAAAGCAAACTTCGATGGCTTGCAAAGGATTGTGAAATCGATGTCTTCTACCATACATATCCAGGTAAGCAAAGCAGATAGCGTTGGTGCAGTCACCAATTAAGTAAACTTTTGGCTGGTTATCTAATTTTAACCGTTTAAAGTTATCATTGCCCTCATCATCCTCCTCCTCTTTTACTAAACTCTATAAAATTAGATAATAACATTAAACTTCTATTTTTTAAACTTAAGTGTGTGTAAATTACCTTACTATAACAAATAAAAGATTCTTGCACTTCCAATTTTGTTTTTTGTCTAGAGGTTGGTAAGAGATATGGTACTAAAAGCAATGATAATGCCAGTTTTGAATCTGTAAGATATTTCTTATTACAATTATAGACACCTTGAATATTTTGTTGTTAATACTTACCTTCTTCCCAGGTATTTGCTATACAGTTTAATATTTCCTTAACGAAATTGTCTTTTAGCTTTTCAGCCTTATCGATTACTTTGTTATAGTATAGCTTCCATTCGTAAATGCTTTTTGATGTAGGATATAACATTTTGTAATCCATTTCGAACTAAATATTAGAAAATTTGGTGTATAGTTATTTGTTTTACAACTTTTGACCGCCTTTACTTACCAACTCATAATTATGCTCGTGTTGCAGCACCTTATATTTGTCCATATATTCCATGGGTTCTAAATTTTCATTTTTAAATTCATTTTGTCTGAAACAGTGTGTTCTTCTCCATATATCTAGTACTAAGTCCCAATCAGCACATCCTGATTTTAAAATTTCTAGCTGGTTTTCATCCACCTCACTATCACTCAAAATACTTGAATCGTCCCCAACTACAATACAACACAATAATGTTATTTACAAGAAATTTTGGCAAAAGTTTAAACTTTCTTACTGAATGTTGGGTGAGATTTATATTTAATACGTCTTCTTATAACACCTGAAGCACTTAGCCGTGCCCTTGTGTTATTATAGGCGTCGTATAGTTTTCCCCTTGCTAAATGACCTTTTTTGAAGGGCACGTAATAGGTTTCCTTAACCTCAGAGGAAAAAATTTCAACTATGGATTCTGCTAATTGAATAAATTCTTCTCTTAAGAGCCTTAAATAAATTAGGAAATGCTATTAGATATCCAACTAAATAATGCTTTGATATTAATAGTGTTCACCTTTTGTCCGGATTGTCATTAAGAATCACAGCTATAACAGCCTTTGCTATCCTAGTACGGTGTTTATTTTCCAATGCTCTCACTTTCAACACCAGTTGTATTTCAGGAATTTGTTGAATTTCCTGGAAAACAATAGATGTATGACATTTTATAAGATTGCATTTCCTTTGCTGAATCTATGGTAACAGTAGAAACTTACCAAAGTTGTAGGTATTTGCTGTGCTTCATTTGTTGGTGTTGCAACGTGACACCGTTTTACAGTAGCTGAAGAAAACAAAACAAAGTAAATATGTATGTTATTGCCATAAATAAATGTATGTACCTACATATGTTTACATACATACATATGTACTTACTTGCTACTTTAATATCCAACACAAAATCCAAATTGCTAATATATTGTGCCACAAAGTTTGAAAAAATATTAGGCTTTATAATGAAATCGCCTGAATACACTTGTATTTCTGACCCTCTGGGCAAATTGTACGCCTTCATAACTATCATAAAAAAACAGAAATACCTACATATATTAAATACAAAATTTTCACAGTTTAAAGTTTACACATACCTTCATCTACAAATAAATAATAACTCTCATCGCCATTAAAATTTACTCCAACAATTTCCTTATTCTTTTCATAAGTTGTTTTTATCAATTTAAAGCCATCCATTTTATGTTAATCACTAATATTCACGACGCTCAGCAACAAAACGACATTTTCTAAACTATAATATAATCGTTTTCTTTAACCATAAAACATTTGGTGAGAGCATAATATGATTATATGCCATGCATTTTAACCAGGTAGCTAACAGTAACTCAGCTGGTTTTTTGTTGTTTTGTTGCCGCAGCTGACAGCCAAGTATCACAAAACGCCTGTTGTTTTTGTACTGTTGTGTTTATTTTTGTTCTTGCTCTTTATCTTGTTCAATTCCCTTTGATTAAATGTAAACGTATTATGATTGTTTCTCAACTATACTCTTGTATGTTAGTGCAGGCAAAGTATTAATTACTCGTTACCAAAAAGTAACTATTTGATATTTTTAGAGTTGAGTTTTGAAATAAACTATAGTTTTAGTATATATATTTAAAAGAAAACAATCATAGAACATTGTGGATAATGCAATAAATGCATAAACATTAATTTCTTACTTCTTCGATTTTAAAGAAATAATTCTAATTATATTTAAAAAAAAGTTTAAGTTTGTAATAAAGAAAAAAATCAAATTGTAGTCACAAAAACTACAAACGGGAAAGGAAAGGTTATATAAAATTTGGCACTGTTTAATATATCACTCTGACATTTTTTATTGTGTCAACCTTCCCATTTATATTTCTGTTTTCTCAAATTAAAATATGTATATCTGTTATTTAAAATGACAGTAAAGAAAAATTTGATGTATTTTTCAATATAATCGCATTGTAGGATCTTTTTAAATAAATCTGCTTTTCTTAACTGCTATTTACAGTTTTTCTATAGATGCTCTAGCAACGCTGCTTCCACTTTACAATTGCAGATGACAGCAGCATGGCAGGGATGGAGAAATAAGTACTATTGTAGTTTTTAGATTATTTTTTGACATCAGTTAATGTACATATTTGTAATTTTTCTTCGTAAAAACTTAAAAAAACACTACTTAAAGCATAATCCATATGAATTTCGGTTAGTCCACTTTCACACTCTTCAAGGCAGTATTTTTGGGTGAGAAGGGAATAAAAGGGGTACAAACTTGACGATACTAGTCATTTTCTGGTCAGCTTAAACTGAAGTGTGTAAAAGAGGTCTTATACTATACTTGAAATCTATTAGTCGAGTACTAAAAAATCTTCGTCGTAGCTATATATTATATCTTACAGCGTATCCAAATAGTGAATTTGAATTTTTTATTTTCTTGTGGTAGGTAATTCTTAGTAAAGTTTAACATAATCATAAGAAAATAAATATGGACCCTTCACTATGAGTGTTTAACGATCCCATAATTAATTTGACAAGCATGATGCCAATTTGGCAGTTCGTAAGTTTGGTTAAAATAAGCTGTGACGGAAGAATTTCGAGTATATATACTTTTCTGTTTTGTATTTCCTAAGGCACATATTTTTTCGAAGTTTTGTTTTTTTTATACATTATTTTTAATTTGGGATACATATAAAAGAAAATTTCAAATGTTCAGAAGAATTTAATTCAGGTTAGTTGAAATATGCCGAGAGCCACTGTATTTTATACTTTCTTGTATTTTCCAATAGCAAACACATTAAAACTTAGGTCAAAATATTGGCAATTTTGGGCGTGGTATGCTGTTAAAAACAAGTAAGAAAGTATAGTCGGTCAAGCCCGACCATACATGTAATACCCTACAACCAGTATATGTATAAAACAGTTTATCAGAAATGGGCGTTATATGGGATATAAAACCTATTGTGGACCGATCACCGAAAAATTTAGTGTCAAGATGTCTGTGAATATAAGTATTATATGTGTTAAACTTTATCTCGATATAAATACTTTTAAAAGATTTCTGGAGCTTTAAGTGAATTACGGAGAGGGTCTTATATGGGAGTTTCGCCTAATTATGGACCGACCATTATAAAATTGTACCGTATTATTTATATACATATGAAATATATTTGCGTTAAATATTATTTGGATACCAACATTTTTGAGAGAGTTAAGGTCTTTAAAGTGATTTTCGGAGGTGAGCTTTATATGGGAGCTACGACTAATTATGGACCGATCATAATAAAATTGTACCATATTATTTGCATACATATGGAAGATATTTGCATTCAATATTAATTGGATACCAACATTTTTGAGAGAGTTATGCTCTTTAAAGTGATTATCGGAAGTGGGCCTTATATGGGAGCTACGACTAATTATGGACCGATCATAATAAAATTGTACCATATTATTTGCATACATATGGAAGATATTTGCGTTCAATATTAATTGGATACCAACATTTTTGAGAGAGGTATGTTCTTTAAAGTGATTTTCGGAAGTGGGCATTATATGGGAGCTGCGAGTAATTATGGACCAATCTGCATACAATTTGTAGATGTGATTTGGCTTTATTTACCACTAATTTTTGATGAAATTTTTGTGGATACTTACATAATTCAAACATTTATGATCGGTAAACTCCAATTTAGGCTAGGTGAAATAATGGACCGATTTTCACCAGTTTCAATCCCATATTCAAATATTATGTACCAAATTTTATCGAAATATCTTCAAAATTGCGGCCTGTACTCTGCGCACAAGCTTTACATGGACAGCCAGCCAGCCAGACGGACGGATGGACGGACATCGTTAAATCTCCTCAGGAAGTGATTCTGAGTCGACCGATATACTTTAAGGTGGGTGTTGGACCAATATTTCTGGGCGTTACAAACATCAGCACAAATCCAGTATACCCTCCCCACTATGGTGTTGTAGGGTATAACAAATATAGTACGTTATTTTAGAAAAAAATGCAATTTTTGTAAATTTGATCAGAAGGAAATAATATCGATAATGACATTTGACATTTTTTATATTATTGGTTTGATAGTAGTATTTAAGAAACACTATGCCATATCACTGTACGCGTTATACCTGGAGTGTTATTAAATGTTTTCTAAGGTACTAAATTTTAGTCAAAATGGAATTTCATAAGCATAGAATCATTGAAGATCAAAAATTTTAGTAGTAGCATAAAGTGTCCTCTCTAACCCTATATGTACCTACATACTTCAAAAACTTGCAAAACTTCAAGTTCTACAATAATAAATTGTTTTGATAATGTTTTAACAATATGTATGTATTTAATAAATATTATATTCCAACCTGTGTCAATATAGAATTTGTTATTAACATATAAATAAATATAATTTAAACACAATATAGGAAATAAACTAACTCAAGAGCTATATTAACATTTTGTTACTGAAAAAACAGCTAAGTAAACAATTAAACATTAAACTGTATTTAATTTCTTGTGTATACATATTATTTTAATCATTAGAGTTTTAGGAGTACGAATATGTAATAATTTTTTTAGCTGCAGACTATATAAATATGTTGGGGAACGGCAACAAGCATCAGTTGTGTGTATCACTTTTTAAAACATGAAATTCTTAATTGTTTTCGCTTTGGCTTTGTCCGCAGCCTCTGCCTTTCGAATCGTTAATTCTAAGTTGGGTATTACCAATGGTAATAAAGCCGCTGTCGGCCAATTCTCCTATCAAGTTGGTATATACTTGGATCTCTTCCCTAATGAAGACGACTGGTGTGGTGGTTCATTAATTGGCAACAAGTGGGTTCTGACTGCTGCCCACTGTACCGATGGTGTTAGATCTGTTACTGTGTACTTGGGTGCAACCGAACGAACCAAGGCTGAAATTAAATACACTGTCAGCCCCAGTGATATCATTACCTACGCTGGCTTTAAAAGTGAATTTAGTAAAGACGATATTTCTTTGATCAAGATACCCGCCACCACTTATACTACCAAGATTCAAGCCGTGAAATTGCCCGCCATTTGCAGCACTTACTCTGATTATACCAGTGAAAAGGCTGTTGCCACCGGTTGGGGTTTTATTGCTGACTCTTCCACCACTTTTACTAACGATTTGCAATGGGCCCGCGTGGTAGTCATCACGAATGACGTCTGTGCCAGACACAAAGGATTCAACAAAAATGGTTTCACTATTATCTCCTCCAATCTCTGCGTCTCCACTCCCGATGGTGCTTCCCCCTGCCACGGTGATTCCGGCGGCCCATTGGTATTGGAATCTAACATCCAATCCAATCCAATCCAAATTGGTGTGACTTCTTTCGGTGATCCGGATGCCTGTACCAAGGGTTATCCCGTTGCCTTCACCCGTGTCACCAGCTATTTGGACTGGATCAAGGACAAAACTGGCATTTTCTACTAATTAAACTACTTAGACTACTTAGACATACATTACATACTATTAGCCCAATCATGAATAAAAATTCCGCGGAAGTTTTTTCCCTTTTTATTTTTTTAACATTGTATGTATAATATTGATGTACAACTTTAAGCAAATAAAATGATGAACCTTGATTTTGAAACATAATTTATTGTTTATTTATAAATTTTTAACAAATAACGATAGGATGGAAAAATAATATTGTACGAGTATAAATTGCAATTTAAGTTAAAATTAAAAACAATTATTAAAAATTATTAAAGTTATCAAGAGCATATTTTTGTATCGGAAAACCTTTATTAACATTGATAAGAGTTTTCGAATAGGGTTGTAAATATTTAATTTTCATAATACTTTTTAACAAGATTTATATTTTATTTATGAATAATAAGGGGATTAAACCGATTTTTTCCTAAAAAACATTTTTCATTAAAACCCGTTTATTACACAAAACCCCGTTTTTTTTGCACTAAAACCTGTTTTTCAATAAACAATTTTTGGTTTTTATAAAAACCGTTATGTACTAAAAATTGGTTTTTGCAAAGTATTTTTTTTCACTAAATTCCATTTTTTTACATTTTTAACTAAATTGCATTTTAAAACGTTTCCTGCCAAACACGTAACAGTTTGGTAGAACGACAGTCAAATACATTGTGAGCTGTTGATGACGATTATAATATCTTTTAAAACATTACAAACACTTTCAGCTCCTACTTTACAAGTCAATTGACCCCTCTATAACTTACAAAGACTATGCATTTCGAATGGAAATTACAGATAATTGACCTTGCAATAAATTATTTCTGGTGGGTAGAACTGCCCAAAATCAGCACAAAAACAAGTTTAAAATGACTACTCCGTAGATTACTTGGAGAAAATGAAAAGTCAACTGACTTCAAGCTATATAAAATAACCAAATAATTTTCTCTGCATTAGTAAGAACACTTACATATCAAATCTCCATAAAATATATGAATGCCTAAAAAGAATACATTGATTAGTACTCAAACCGCAACTTTTGGGATTTGCCATTAGTTCATATTTATCTATATACACTAGAGCCCCGATTTGCGTCGTCAATAGGGACCGGGGAAATGCGACGCAAACCGAAACGACGCAAATCGAATAAATTTTTTTCTATACAAATGTATTATTGACACAAAATTTCAAAGGATTAAACCACATTTAGAAAAGCGACGCAAATTGAAACGACTCAAATAGGATAGACGCAAATCGGGACTCTAATGTACTATATATCATCATAATGAAGATGATAATGTTGGTGTTGTTGTCAGTAGGCTTTTTAAGTAGACAAGATGTTTTAAGTTACGTTCAAAGAAAAGTAAACGAATTTTCCTTTAGCACCGAAATACAATTGGACATACAAAATAAAATAACTGTTTCCATCAAAAACTTAACAAGTCGCTACAAAAAAGTTGGATGGAGTAAACATAAATTTTATAGCAGCTTTTCAAACTGGTTAGAGGGTAAACTGACTGATAGTGGAATCTTTGCAAAAAGGCTAAAAGCTGTAATTGATCAAAAAGGAGGCCTTACTAAGTTTTAGAGAAAAAAATGATTTTTCCTAATTTAATTGTTTTTTTTATATAACTGGTTGAAATAAGCTGTGACGACTTTTGTACCTATATTTTTATTTTAGTTTTTAGCTTGTAAGTTTTTATAAGTGTAACTTGGAGACTGAATATATTTAATTTTAGAAGATACATATGTATGCTTTATTTATATATTATTAATATCTGTCTTTATTTTAAAATTATACGCACTTTTTATTCTTTAGAGAAACTGGTTGAAATATGTTGTGAGAAACTGTATATGAAATTTTTAAAAAATAAAAAATTCATGGAAGAAACATAAAAACAATGCAAAAATGTATTGTTTTGAGTTTTTTGGGGAAACATAAATTGTTTAAACTGAAATAAAAATGTTATAGACATGTAAAAAATGTTAAAATATAAACAACATTTAAAATTGTTTACAAGTTACCTTAGAATTCCCATAAAAGTTTTGAAAAATCCAAAAAATTCAATTGTTTAGATTTTATATATTGACCAGATTTCAACTCGGTAACAAAGTTTTTTTTAATTTTTTTTAATTAAAGTTAGCTTTTCGAAAAGTATAAATACGTTAGAAGTTTACTTGGAAATTTTTTTTGTATCTATTCTCCCATATAAAGTCCACTTTCGAGAATTGTTTTAATGACCATAAATCTCTTAAAAATGTATTTAAATTCAATTTAAGTTTCAGATATACAAAAGCCATGTAACCTTATTTTATAACGATCAGTTTATAACAAGTCATAGCTCCCTTCTTCTGAAAATCAGTCTAACTTGCATAAATCTTTTACAAGTGTTGATGTCGATATGATATATGAAAATAATTTACTAAATTTGATGATGATCGGTCCATATAGCGTCTATATCAGAAAACTTTTCTAGCTCATATGTATGTAGGGTATTATATAGTCGGGCTTGACCAGTTTACTTATTCATTTATTTAACAAACTCTATTACAAATATATTGCAGTATGTACTAAGATGTTAATTATTTTGATCTCAAACAAGGTTTAGAATTATTTTTCTAATTAATGTAAAACGTTTAATTTTACATCTATACAGTTAATAAGGTTATTAATTTTAATGTTTGACGCAAAATACATATGTGAAATTGTTACATTTTAATAGGAATTTCCACAATAGACAAACGTTTAATTAATATGATTTATATCAATAAAGAATCTCTTCAAGAACCTACTTTTGCCATGAATTACGTTATATTAAATTTTAACAAGTTGCAAATAAATATTTAAAATTATACATTCTCAGTAATAAAACGGTGATAAATCAGTTATTAAGTTTAATAAACTTAATAATATTGAATTTATGACTTTAAAATTTACTAAAGTTTAACTTTTATTTGTGTTTAAAAATCGTTCTATCTAATTGATTGTATTATGAGTACAGTCTACATATATATGTTCCTTCTCTATTTTTATTAAATTGAGAAACACACATTTATTTATTGACTTCGTATTCAAATAAATAGTAACACGTGTTTATGAGAAAATATTAAATATTCTTGGAGAAAATGTTAAGAATTTTTTCAATTTGGATTTGGCACATGCCAATCTTTAAAAAAATGAAGTAAAATTTTAAGTTAATATTTAAAGATAACATAAATACATAACTACATATGTATGTATTTATTTACATATGCACAATGTACATTGTACGTACACACTTGCGAATTTATTTAAAATAAATAAATTTACTAACTACTTAATTTTGCTCATCAGACACAAAATATTTCAAAGCAATAGATCCAAAAATACACTACGAGTATTTTCAATTGAAAAATGCATAAATTGATTATTTTTTTAACTTTTCACTTAAAAATCGTTGATTTTTGGACCTAGAAAAGATCTTGCTTTGAAATATTTTATGTCTGATGAGCAATTTTATTGTTTAACTAATCAAATATTTGCGGAATATCATTTAAAAATTCTGACTGATAAGTATTTAAGTAACATAAAGGGCTCTACAAATACATATCCCATAAACCTAATTTTTTTCAAAATTGTCATAGTTTGTCCACTTAAATGAGTAAAATTTAATTTCACACGCGTTTGCAATAAGTTAAGAGACTTTTTCGGGAAAACTTGTAAAAAATATGGACCTTTTTACATGTGTCAACTTTGAATGCGTGTAACTTTTTATAGTAATAGACAACTGCTAGCAAGTTTTTTAATTTTATTCTAAATTTTATCACAAATTTTGTATGCCATATTTAAAAAACCCAAAAAAGAGCGAGCAAAATTAAAAATATAATCCTACATGTATCTCGTGAACTAAGAGAGATAACATGCACATATAAGCAGATTTTTTGTACATTTTCCCTAGGCCTATTAACATTTTCCAGCTGATTCGGATCATAAATTGATTTTTGATTTAAGAAAAAAAATGTGAGAGCCGAGGTAGCGAACGAAGCTGACGAACCCGTAAATAAATGGAAATACCCTAGCTCCAACCATTCGTTACAATATTTTCAATAGCTCCAGAAATACCGAATTATTTCCAATAAAAAAAACGCGTTTCTTAACCATTGCACAGTGGTTCCGCCAAAGGCCAAAAATCAAAAAATATTGTCACAACGTATAAAAAAAAATTTGTAAGCAAATTGTCTCTAAAATGTTCAATCTTCGCAATGGCAAACCGGTTTTTACTGGAAACATAACGGTACTTCCTAAAAATAGAACGAAACGCACGAACACGTGTTCAGTTGTAACGCAAAGCTGCAATTGCAAAAACATTCGAAGCGAAAGTCAGTTTCAAGTGGATCGCATATTCTTGTTGTGAACAAAATTACATAATTTATCAATGGATTTTGAAGTTAAAGGTGTTTATTTTATTTTTGTAAATAATTAAAAACTATTTTGTGAATTTATCCTTTTAAAATTAATGTTTTATGTAACCTTAGTTTTTGTTCCTTGATTCCCCCATAGATATTATATTCATTGTATTAATCAAAGTTTTTACTTAATAAAAGTGTTTAAATCAGCTGCAGAAACTTGCAGATGTGTTAGAAATATTCAATAATCTAACGCATCTTATTATTTTTTCAATGTCAAACTTTCCCAGCAGAGCCTCTGTATTTGCTTTGTGTGTTTGTTTTTGTCTTTACTTGTGGTGCCCAATTTGTATAAATACCTCTTAATATTTATTAATTTTTTGTTTTTAACTTTTAATTTGGTAGGCAACATATGTCAGTGTGTGTTCACACGCCTACATATTTTTAATTTATGGTACTCCAAAAAAGGCACAAAAGCTAAAAAATTACGAGAAGTAATTGCTGATGTACAACAAAATTTTTAAAACAAGGGCTTACTCGAAGAATTCAATGCGCTTACTCAACCTATTGAGTACATTTAAGATCAGATCCATTTATTACAGGACAAAGACCTAAAAAACCAAAATCAACTATATTAAAAACTGTTTTTGATTTATTAGATGATTCTTTTTAATTTTTTTATTCTCAACTTAGTTTTTAATTTACTGCTTTTTTCTAATTTACATTTTGTTATATTTTTTTTTAATTCATGAAAATACATATTTTGTTCTAAAATTTATTTCCTCTTTTAATATAAAATAAAATGTTTTGTTAAGAGGGGCTTACATTTTATTTGACGCTATGTACAGTAGATCAACTCGTATGGAGACATGACCTATGACAGCTATATGATATAGTAGTCCGATCTGAATGAAATTTGGTTTGGGTATCGAATATGGCATTATATGCATACTGTGTGAATTTGGCAGAGATTGGCAAAAAAAAAAATATTTTAAATCCGATCGTCCCTATGGGGGCTATATGATATAGTTATCCGACCTGGCTAAAAATTTTGTCATATATTGGAAATAATTTAAAAAAATTTTCATGAAAATTTCATTACGATATTCCCACTCAAAGCATTTTTGGCCGCTGCTCCATACAAGCGGATCCACTGTGCATTGTTACATTTTTCCCATAAAGAAGAACGCGAACAAATTTGTGTTCCTAATTCTGCCGACGTTTGCTTTTTTATTTGTAATACAAATCAATTATGTACTACCTTTTTTGAGTATTTGAAACATATTATGAAAATGTTGAACATAGGAGGGAAAAGAAAGGGTTGAAATTTACAATGCGCGAGAGAGTAACATCTTAAATATACATACATACATGTGTATAGTATTTAAAAACCGATCGTTATTTATTTAATTATAGTTTGTGTATGTTTTCACCGTTTTATCGTCAACGTTTGTTCGAATCAGCCAAGCGCAGGTGAGCCTTTATATTCGTACGCGTTCATATGAGTTGATTTTTTATACTTAAGTGGTAAACTTTGTGATCGTATGAATAATTTTGTCAGTTTTATGTAATAAATTCGTTTACCATTCCTTTTATTTTTTGTTTATTTTTGGGCTAAATAAAAAATTGAAAAGTGAAATTTAACTTTAAAACTTTATGTACTTCTACCTACATAGTGTAGTCAATATTAATGTATGTTAAGTATTTTGTTATTTTATTAAAGAATTGCATTTTTCCCGATAATCATTTAAAAATAATTAATTTCAATTTGGGAAATCTCTGAATGGGATTGTGCGAACTTGTTTTCGAAAACTCGCAATAATCATTCCTCTTAACCTTAATTCTACTGTGAGCGCCAAAATAAAATCAGCACTATATATTAGGAAAAAAAAATCTTAATTATATTAATATAAATAAAATTATATCAGAAAATTATTTAATTTTTATAAAGCTATTTAAGTAGAATTGAATCCACAAATTTAATTGATTTATTTTTAAAATAGACCAATTTTACACGTCAAAATAGAGTAAACAGTGGCATCATCCTTATGGTAAAATAAGTAAGAGTTTATATTCGGCTTAGCCGAATCTCATATACCCATATAATAATATTATTTTCATATTCATATTCATATTTCATCATAGGGCGAACCAAGAACGAAGTTTTTAGTAATAAATATGTTGCCAAGACGGTAAAACATGTCGGCGGCTCAGTAATGATCTGGATCTGATAATCTGACATTTATAGAATTTACAATGAAAAAGGAAGATTTAAAAAAAAAATGGAGCCCGTAGTGTAGAGAAATTAGAACTAGCGCAGAACTGGACAATGATCCTAAACATACCTCCAAAATTGTGAAAGAGTGGTTGCTTAAACATTGTCCAAAACTTCAAATCATCTTCCACTGTCCACCACCTGTGGGAATATCCGGAAAAAACAACAAGTAATACCCTACACCCAGTATATGGGTAAAAAACAGATTTTCAAAAATGGGCTATATTATGAACCGATCATACAAACACTTCTGTTCATATAAATATTCTTTGTGTTAAATTTTATCTCGATATAAACACTTGTAAAAGATTTATAGATGTGAAAATGATTTTCGAAGGGGTCTTTTATGACTCATTATATACCGACCGTTATAAAATTTGTTATAAAGTTGTCATGATTTCGTCATACTCGTATATGAATCTTATTTGTGTTCAATTTTATTTAGATACTAACATTATTAAGAGATTTATGATTGTTAAAGTGATTTTGGGAAGTGGGCCTTACATGGGACCAATCTGCATAAATTTTTTTGATAAGATTAGGCATCATATACAACTTGTTTCTGGAGAAATTTAAATCAAAATACCCTTATTTCGGGAGGACATTTGTATGGGGGCTAGGTGAAATAATGGACCAATTTCATTTGACTGTACCGAATCTTAAATACCCTCCACCTAATGATAATAAGAAATAGAAAAACTACACTGGTTATAGGATTTGAATATTTTTATTCTTTGTTTTCTATTCAGACTTAGTGCAAATTTTATTAGTATTTTATATATTGTTTGAAAGACAATTTTACGACCAACATAATTTATGTTAAATATTTTGAAATTTTATATAATTTTGACCATTGATAAATGATGTAATTACCGATTCTTACCATAATTGACAGAGTTTGTCTGATTTTCATAATAATCTTGAGTGTAATTTAACAATTTATAAAATTAAAAGAAAATATTTCCATATTCACAACAAGTTATAAGGTGAGGCTTTTTTGTTTGAATATGATCTCAATAATATTATTTATAGAAGATTTATGGGTGGCATAGTAGAAGTGGACCAATTATAGACTGATAGCTTCTAAATCCAGTTTCCACTAATGTGGTTTCTACGTATTTGAGGCTTATTTTGGTTGAATTTTATTTTAATAAAGTTATTTACAAGAGTTGTATGGTTGCTTAGTATGCTCGGAATTGGACTTAATTTGGGAGGTACTGCTAATTATTGGCTGACAAGTACTAAATCCAGTAGCATAATTGCCGTATAACTGATATTAGTATGATTTCTGGATTAAAATTACTGAACTATATTAAAGTTGGTTCGATATCGATATTTATTAGACATTTTTGTGGGCTTATTTGTTTTTCGGAAATGGTTCTTATATGGCAGCTATGACAAATTATGGGCCGATCTTCTTAAATTTTGCAACAGTGATTTTTATGCATATGAGGATTTAAGATATGGGGTATATAGTCAAATATGGACCGATATTCTTAAAATCCAGCAGTTTGATTTTGGCAGGAATGTAAATGGTCCGTGTAAAATTTTGGATCGGTACCGTTATTTATAAGAGATTTATAAGTATTACAGTGATTTTCAGAAGAGGGCTTTATATGAGAGATACGGTTAAAAATGGACCGAAATTCACAAAATTTTGCGGAATGATTTGAATGAGTTTTAAGTCGGTACAGATATTTATAAGATATACTTTATATGGGGTCTATGGTCAAGCACGGACCGAACTAAAAAAATTTTTGTTTTATGATTTCTTTGTGTATGAAACTTATTTTTGTATGGAGGCTATGATAAATCATAGACCTATTCTGACTATTTTCCTCACACTTTCTTCTTTTATCATTAAAACAATGTATACGAAATTTCATGGGCATATCTGCAATATATTTAAAAAAAATTTAAAGAAAAATGTCAATATTTTATGGAGGTTATCTTACATTTTGATCCATAACTCTTGTTCTACTATACCAATTTTAGTGATTTTCAATACCAAACTGCTTAGGAGAACTATAAACGGATTTTTGTAAACTTTGTTGATTTCGGTTGTGTCCTTTGAACGTGAGAGTGTTTTACACAGACAGACGGACATGGCTCAATCGAGTTAGAATTTCGTAAGGACCAAGAATATATATACTTTGTTGGGTCTCAGATGAGTATTTCTTAGTGCTACACACGGAATGACAAACTTATATCTACCCTCATTCACCACTTATGGTGGTGGAGGGTATAAAAATCATTTGTTAAACAATATAAGGTATTTACTTTATATTGACGCTCACTATAGTGTGAATGTTAAATGTTTAAAAATTCTCGTTGTTACAAACATTCGTTGTGCTGTTTATTCTCTTAAAAATACAAACTTTTTAAAAGTACGTCATTCAAATGATTCGACATAAAAGATCGATTTAAATAATTTGTATTAAACATAAGTATTTGCAGTGAAAGGCTAATACATAGTTTCTTTAAAAATTCTCATTTCTCGTATAAGTGAACACTACAATAATAATAATATAAACTGATAGTAATCTATGTATGTATATTCCATTGCCAAGTTCATAAATCAAATTATTATACCTTTAAATTATTTATATTTTCCATTAAATTAAACCTCTTAAGCATTCTAACCTTTCACAAGTTTTTACAAGTAAAATATTACAATTATAAATTAAAAAATTGCTTTCAGATTTTAAATATTTACTATGACAAATTTATAAATATAATTGGAAAATAAAGTTTATACATACATACATTTATCTTTAAGAAAACAAAAAAACTACATTTCAACCCTAATTACGCACTTTATAAATTAAATATAAAACATTGTTGTTAAAAATATATTAAAATATACCTTAAGCATTTACGAGCGAATATTATGATTAAATACCACTTTTACTACCAAACAATTTATTTTGTATTAAAAGAAAAATCCACCAAAAACTTGCGTTTTCAGTAGTTACGATCAGGCCATAAAGTCATGTGTAGTTATAGCTATGTTAAGTAGTGTAGTTAGTTATTCGATTAAAGCTATTATTCGTTTGGATTATTGAAAGGCATGCAGATATTTTGAGTATTAACCAAAACGTGTCTATGTTTGGTGGGTGTGGATTTGGGCTGGAAGCAGAATTGGACTGCTTCGGAAATGGTGTTGTTCAAGGAGTGGCTGTTACCAGTGCTCGATATCGCAATATGATCAACTTAATTCAGTAAACTCAATTCAAATAACTTTTTCGGTACATATTTATATAATTTACTCGTTTATATTAAAGATATTATATTAAATATGACTTGGGAGTTTGGGCTTATAAGAGACATAGAGGACATCTACTTATGACATCAAAGAAGCAGAAACACAAACCAAAATCAAAGCACTGCTTTTGTAAATATGGAAGTAAAGTTTTTCAATAAACAAAATGATAGCCTATGCACCTCAGAAGTGCTTCGTAAAGTGCAAAGGATAGTATGATAAAGAGTCGCATATGATGGGGTAATAAAAGAGTAAAAACATCAGCCAATTCGACACTCAACTATTTATTGTTTAAAAATTAAACATGAACCTTTCAACAGGACCATTTCTCAGTACATAATTTAAAAGCAACACAAACCTGGTTAAAATAGAATTTGATAATTTTATTTCTACTACCGGTTTTAGAGAGCACAACTAGTCACTTATCCTGGTTGAGGACAATTTTCTTATGAATTTGATGAGCACCCGATCGACGATTGGCTTGTCAGACTTGTCAGGCTTGTGTCGGGCTGAAAGGCAAACGGCTCACAGTTGGGGAATTTGGAAAAGAAGGGAAATAAATATGTAATTTTGAAACGGTAACTCCGATGACAAAAAATTTCACATGTCTATAGAGAAAGTGTTCTTGAGTTTAAGTTCTGAATTGGGGTCTCATAAATCCACCAGTGGCGATACTACAGGTCCCCAAAGTAGGGCAACTAGGGTATGTGAGAAAACGAACCCAATTCATTGTTCACTGTAGTTTTTAATTTTTAAAGTATATTCGTTGTAATTTCCTAAAAACAAACCCCAATTGTGCGATTTAAAAGATAACAAATTTTGACAAATTCGACTTACAGAACTGAAGCGATCATCTTTAACTGTTCCTTGATATATTCAGAAGAACTACTTCTAATATGTGGTATCTATTAAGACTCACTAAAACTTCGCTACAAATGACGGAATAACCGATTCATTACAAATTGTAATTCAAATAAGATTCACTACATTTTAGAAGCAACAAAAGGTAAAATTCATGACTTTTAGGTCGTTACACATGACGAATTAATTTTTAAAATGCTATGCAACATACGTACCAGCGCAAAACTTAACAAAAAAAAAAAAAAACAAAGATGTATGTGGAAAATAGGGAAAATCTCGTATAAAATCCAAACAAGTTGCATGGCGGCGAACTTGCATATCTGTGCAATTCGAATGGAAAGTATTTCTGGCATTTATTATGGTTTTTTGCTCTTTACGAGAACATTGCTTGGAAATTCATACTGGAATCTTTAGTACATGGTGTGTGGCAGACAGGTGTTTCGTGAAATGATGAATGGTTTGTAACACTTTCGAAGCACAGTGTTTTGAGTGTAAATTACTCGAGTGTAACATAAAAGAGGCAACATGTAAAACATTGTCTGCCATAAGACATCACAAGAAGTTTTAAAGTCAGTAAATACCAGTATGTGGAAAATAAAACGAAAAAATTGTTTAGTTATTTCGTAAATTAAAAAGGGGGAGGTAAAGCAGAGTTACATTTGGAAGCATTTGTTTTTTGAATTTACAATTTTCTTGAGTAATAACTTGGCAAATTTTGAAAACTATTTACAGTCTTGACGGATATTTCAAACGTAGCGGTTCAAAATACGCTTAAAAAAGAAAAACAAGGATACTAGAAAGTTACTCTAACAAACAGTGGTTATATAAACTAAATATTACAAGGATATTTTTCATTAACCTATAAACAGCAACAATAGAAACTGCAACAATTTTAAAAAAGTTGTAAAGTCGTAATAAAGAAATAAAAAATTTGAACAAACTGTGTGTTGAAAGTGAATTTGTTATATAAATGAACTAAGCCAGAAAATTTATGCAATAACTAATGGCTAATTAGCCCAGTAAATAATTTGTGTTTTTGGAGTAACCATAAGCAAAAAACATGCAAACAATTCATTGATGTGGTAATAATAATAATTAAAATAAGTGAAAATAAACAACTAACAATTTAATAAAAAAAAAATCAAATTTGCACAATTTTATTTTCATATAAAACATGGATAGGATACAAAGGATAATTAACAAATCTGTAGAAATTATAATGGATAACACTTTAATTAAAATTTATGTCTTGTAAATTTTAAAATTATTAAAAATTATTTGAAATGAATCGACTTTTCATGGCAAAAATTATGAAAATAAATAATTTACAGAAAAAGAACATCAAGTTTAAAACATTTTAAAGTGAAATTTTCGGTATTGAAATTTTCGTACTATTAATATTTTACAATTTTATTAAATTAAAAAATAAACACCTTGAGAATATGTATATTTAAATTCAAAATTGTTAAAAGTTAAAGGAGTTTTCAACGAAAACTTTGTTTTTCAAAACGAAATAAAACAAATAAATTATATGAAAATCATTCAAATGTTTGTTGTATTGGAAAGAGTAAGGTTTAAATGCATATATTGATTTTTTATCAAAATTTTCAAACACATTTTGGCAAAATGGTGGATCTATTTTGTTAATTACGTCACGGGTTTTGTGTTATAAAGCAATTTTCTGAATATATGCGATCGTAGAATTTGGTTTGAAATAAAAACATTGTTTCGGTGGCAAAATTCGTCATGTGGTTATTATGGAAAGCCCCAATTGTTCAAAACGTGACGCAAATTACAAATTCGGTTATTCTACAACACTGAGGCTTACTGCTGCGATATTACTACTGGTCGAACTCGCATTGGTATTAGCACATTATGTAGCGAGCCAAACGACTCAAATTTAACGACCAAATGCGTAATGGCAGTCTCAGAAGGACAATTATGTAGACTGAAAATATCACTCAATGTAGCTTTTATAGATCAACCATTTTCATAGTAAATTACAAATATTTTAATGCGATTTTCAAGCTAAATTGAATTAATTGTAACAATTGTTAAAACTTCTACTACTGATATGTTAACAAAGCAAAATGTCGAAACTTGCATGTTATTCCAATATGTCCCTGTTTTTGTAAAAAATCCATTTTTTTGTACAAAATTTCTCCTTTATAACTAATGGCTTAATAAACTGCATAGTAATAGACATATGACCATTCAATTGGTATGACCTATAAACATTTCTTGGATGTTCTGGAATAACCTGTAGTTCATTTCAGTAATAAATTTCAAATTGAAATAAATTCAGTCATTTGTATCTTATTTCGGCCAGGAAAAGATATGGCGAAGCCGCTAACACGAGCTTCAAACTGGATAGAGTCTCATTGTTTACCCAAATGAAACTAGAAACTGACTAGAGCAGAGGTAGGCAAAGCGTAAAATGAGGTTGTGTGTGTGAGAAAACTACCCAGCAAACATAAACATAATTATATAAATTATACAAAACAACTTAGATAGGAAACGTACACTCACAATGTATTTTCCTTAATATATAAGAAATTTACAACGAGATTGATGTACAAACGGAACTTCTAATACTTCAAAAGCTGATTACATGCATGTTACCAAATGCATTATCAATTATTTTTCTTAATTCATTATTAATTTGAAATGTTTGTTGGGAAGTATTTCTGAAAAAAATATAAAAGCATCCGTCGCATGTGCACACATTGCTGTCTCAATGACGACTGAATGAAAGAGATTAAGTGTATGTGTGAAGTGCTCTCTGCACTATTGTGCTATAGGATGCCGACCTATGGACTAGAGCCTCTATATAGGACCACGGGTGTTAGTTGCTTCTAACTAAGTTTCCTAACTAAACATTATTGTGCAGGTCCCCTAACTGATAATTGGTGAGGCCTCTTTTAGGATATGTACTGGATGTGGTTGAAACCCAAAGCTAGAAGATTGGCATTTAGTTAAATGACTGATGTTTGTTCGAGTAAAACATTTCGGCCAACAAAATTGACTCTAGGTGCGGTTGCTAAAACAACAGACCCAATAAAAGTAGTGCTCAGGAAATATACGGGAATTGTGGCCTTCGTGGCATGTGTGCTGACGATCCGTCGTGGTTAGGTTCACATTGCGGCTTATGGCACCGCAGTGACCTCTAGTCCTTGACAGTAGTGATCGGTCAGTGCAATGTTGGGATTGTTGTTTTTCTCGCAATAATCTTGGGGCATGCTAAATGACTTAATTATTGATGGCATATATTAGATAAGCAAGGTACTCGTTACATTGATCGTTGCAGTCAGCTCCGAGCAATTGTAAATTGTGTGTTCTTTCAAGTCACACAATAGTATGCTCTTTGCTCTTTGTTCTTGCAGGACATACAATGCGGTGGTGAACTGTGTTCACCTGTGTTTGAGTGCGCCGTTACGTTAGGCCGAAATGGCATGTTTGACAGCAGAGCTGTTTTCGTGTAACATGTTTATATTAAACATGTCCAATCATGATTAGGCTTACAAACGAACAACGCTAGCAGATTATTAAATTTTGTTTTCAAAATTCATATTTGGTTAAGAAAGTGCATCGTGCACTTCTTAAATTTTATCATCAGAAGCTCATTTCTGGTTGAATGGATACGTAAACAAACAAATTGTCGTATTTAGTGTGAAGAGCAGCCAAAAGCATTCTGAAAAATTCACAGTTTAGTGTGGATTATGAGCGGGTGGCCGATATATTGGACAGGGTATATCAACATTGGACCCAGCGTATAAAGTATTTGAGCCGTAGCCGCGATCAACATTTACATGAAATCATTATTAAATGTTGAACTATATACATCATTTTATCTACTCAAATAGAGATTTCATAGATATTTCTTTATATTGTATGTGCTTTTTAATTCAAATCTGAAAGCTTTAAAAAAATCTCTTTTAGTAACGTTAAACTTGAACAAATCTTATCAAATTTATCGCAATCACCTAAACCAGCATATTAAAATTGGATGACTATTACAAATAGAAACGATAACTGCCCATAAGTTAAAAGAGAGAGATCGCAAGGAGTAGCTATTTGCCATCTCCTATGGATTTTTAGATAAAACTCAACATTCAACTGGAAAATTCTAGTAGTATGGAAATAGTTCTCAAATGGAAAGTTCACTTGATCACCGAAATATATTATAATAGGTCTTTGTGTTGAACGTGTTTTAAATAATTGTGACTAAAACAATAAATACGAACGACATTGATACACCCAGTAATACGAACGATATGTTGTCAGGCCAATTCATTTAACCGCAAAAATCGTTATATCGAGTTATATCGTTATATCTATTAGTCGATAGTCATGACCCCTGTCATGAAAAATATTTTCACGATAAGGAAATTTTGTTTGAATGTGAAATTTTTCACAAACATCATTCCCCAGTGAATTGTTAAAAAAGAGGAAAACATTTCATGGGACATATTATTCACGATTGTAATTTTGGGAAAATGAAAAACATTTCGAGGAAAAAATATTGCCACTCTGCTTTTGAGAAGTATTTAGAAGTTCTTTGACATTCTTTGAACTAATTTTTTTATATTCATTTGCCTGCTTAAGAACCATATAAAGACAGTTTAGTAGAAAACTAACGTTATTATAATTAATACCTTAATCTGCAGACATTCTTGACATACTAACAAAATAATAATATAAATAAATTCGTTGTGAATATTAAATAAAATGTTCTAAAAATAATAAAATATAACAAAAAATAAAGAAATATACATGCATACATAAATTAGTAAAAATATAATGCAAAATCTAGATTTCAAAACAAACAAAACATAAAATCTAGATTAAAGAAAATATCATTTAAACTTAAGTTAACAAAAATTATGGATAGTAGGATTTTGAAATCAAAAAGCAAAAAGACATTTAGATGCGCTATAAAAGCAACTTTGTAGACAATTGTGTTACACCAAATGAAAATAATATGATTTTCTTTTGTAATTTATATATGTACGTAGATAGCTGGAAAAATTACTAAAAACGTTTAGTTGTATAAGGAAATGTAAGATATCATACAGTTTTAATAAAAGAGACATGTCATAATCGCCAAGTCATGGGCTTATAGTTTTGCGAACAAATATTCTGTTAACGTTGTTCGAACTATAACATAACATTGGCATGGCTGGCCAATTAAACCACAAAATTGATTACACAGTTTTAACTGAAATTTTTGTATATATTCCTCGTAGATTCAGAATAAGTTTTTATTTTAAATGTTAGTAAAATTTAGTGTTTCTTTCAAATATTTAATGAATAATAATAATTTAAAATATCGCTCAGTTATGGCTAGAGGCTATAGCTCAAATTTTATTTAAAAAACATTCCTCTGACTAAATTCTTTTAGATAAATCAATATATATTTACTAAAATTAATATTATTTTCGGTTCGAAAAGATATGTAGTTTTAACAGGCTTGAAGTTTTAATTCATTTTGTGTTAGTGGGAGAAATAGCTCTAAAAATGTGAAAGTTAGCAAAATTAAGCTTGAAATAGTTAATTGATTGGGCCTTAAGAGCAAAATCATGTCCGCAATTTCAACAAATACTGTGAGTGTCAATATAAAGTTAGCACTTAAAAATTTTTTTATTATATAAGAGTAGGTACAAAAATAAAAATTGCATAACTTAAGCAAAATATAACTCATTAACAAAAATTAGAAAAAATTAATTAATTTTGGGTTTTTAAAGAGTTCAAAGTTCCAGGAAGCTGGATTAAAAGCTCGTGGTCGAAGGATGCAGAATATTAAAAATAGGTATGGATTTCGCTAAGAAATATCTAAAGCAAAATTAAAGAAATGTGATTTGGTCAGATCAAAGGAAATTTGTTTGGTTCTGATGGCAAAATCTTCGTTACTGAGATACCCTTAAAACCGCGAATAATAGGGGATGTTCGCTAATGATATGGTGTTGTGTCGGCCCAATTCATTGGCTAGATGTTGCTCCCAAGCACATCCAAACTAGTTAAGTCTCGGTTTAAAAAAAAGTGGCCGTCAGCGACCTAAAAAACAAAAACTACATGTGGGAAAAAGATCAAGAAGGAAGAGAGTTCCATATCTCACGAATTATGTTCAAAACTTGCAGAATCGTGGGTGCTAAGAAGTGTAAAAATAGATGGAGGTTCAACTAAATATTAATATTATGTGAGACATAAAGGTAGATTGGTAGGAAATTATAAAAATCTCTTATTATTTTATGCAGTTTTGCTGAAGAAGTGCTTCAATTTGACATACACATATTTTATTATTGAAATATTAACAAAAATTAATTGAAAAATATAGTTGTTTTTGGAGCTGGAGCTGTAAGTAATTCCCAAAGCACTCACTTAAAAAGAAAATCTACAATAATAAAAACAACAAACACACATGAATACATACATACATATGTACATATTGATGTACGATAATGCTATTACAATGACGAACAACAACAGCACGACAATAATTTCAAGGTTCGTTAGATGCAATCGCAAGCATTTTTAATTTAACGAGTATTTATTCGGTACAAAGAACGGAACTTGATGTTACGATTTTGATACATACAAAACAGTCGTTTACACATGCGCAGGTTGTACACACACTTGGCAACATATGTATGTACCTATCATCGATTGCAAAATATTTACGAAGGAATGAAAACAGCAACTCCAACACCCAACGACTACTTTGTTACTTACTTAATTATTTATGAACAACAAACTTTCAAAAATGTTTCATTATACTTTCAATATTTAAATGCAGTAAATTTAGGTACATATATACGGAGGCAATCTGAAAACGTTTTTAATGATCTATAAAGTTTTTTTGGACTATTTAAAATATACATACATATATTCTAAGTTTGAAATATGAAATATTAGACTTCTACTAATAATGAACATTGATAGAGACGTTCAACGGAGAAATAATAAAATATATAATTCTTCATTAGAAATGACCAGCCAAAAAAGTTTGGAGAGCAAGAATTGGAGGCTTTACGTCATGAATATACTTGTCAACTCAACAAGAGTTTGGAAAAACATCATCATATCATTTTTAAGTTAAAAATAGGATGAAGTCGTGGAATTTTGTTTATATCTCAGTCATTTATTACCTAACTTTGATAATTTTCAATACATCAAATTCTCAAGACTATATTTGATGTATTGATATCACTTATGGATCTGTACATTATCTTTGGAATTAAAGAGTTTTATAGTGAAATCACGCGAAATTTTGTTCCATTCATCCTGTATTATTGTCTTTAGGTTATCCAGATATTCCCACAGGTGCAGTCTGATGGATGATCAAGTTTTTGAAGAATGAGTAAGCAACCACTCTCTCACAATTTTGGAGTTACGTTTAGGATCATGGTTGGAAAATCCAGTTCAGTAAATTTGAGGTTCGTTTATATAAATTCAAACATTTCGTTGTTCTTTGATGTTCATTTGGGGTTCGTTAATATATTTCTTTGCGAAATTCAAACATTTGGTTTATTTATTTATTTATTTATTTATTTATTTATTTATTTATTTATTTATTTATTTATTATTTGAATTTCTAATACAAAAAGATACAATATCTTATAAATTACAGTATTAGAATCAGACAAGTTAAACAGTATATTGCAAATCAATAACTTAATTCTACTTAAAACTAAATTAGATTAAATTACAAATTTGAGAATCAAAAGGTTTTGAACAATATTAAAATCAAAGAAAACAAAATAAGCATTTAGTAATAAGGTTGTTCTTTATTAGGTCTTCTTACATCCTGCCAAGCAAGCTATTTTGATGCAAAGATCTTCCAGAAGTTTTCGTAACATTTTCAGTTATTTTTAATAGCACTAGGTGTTGGGTTTGTTCTTACTTCTCTTACTATAGATTTTATTTTAGAGTTTGTAAGATGGTATTGTATACTTGTCTAATTTTCTTATACTTATTTCAGGCAGGAATTTAAATTGTAGATGTAAATCTTTTATCTATTATGTTATGATTTTTCACTACGTAACGTCACAACATAATCTCTTTTAATGATAAATTATGAAACTTGCAATTTAGTTGAACTGCACTTTACCATTATGCTTTCAAACAAAGACAAATTAAAAGAATTGCTACTACTTTTGCAATGACAGGGTTTTTTTTTGCAAAAGGATGGTACCACTGTTTACTTTATTTTAACGCCTAATGACGCAATTGAGAGGCGAGTTCGGTGAACAGTTTATATCTTGTTTGGGGCTGGTCTAGACCTTGCGATTTACATAATTCCTTTAGATTATTTTTTGTGGGACTATATGTTAAGGTTATGTTAAGCTAATATTGAATAATTTATTCGTAAGATACCGGCCTATATGTTGGAGAGAGTATGCTAAAATTGGATCTAGAGCATGAACCATTTGAGGCATAGCCGCGGTCAACATTTAAATAAAATCATCTTTAAACGTTGAATTACAAGTCGTTCTATCGACAAAGATTTCATACATTTCTCTAAGCTGTATGTGTTTTTTGTTAACTTTGTTAAATCCGAAAGCTCTTAAAAAACACTCTTTATTTATTACGAACGGAATAAGTTATGTAAAAAAGTATTAAGTTTTTAAAACAGTGCAATAAATGAACAGATAGTTGCACAATGTCCATGAATTTAAATAAAATACCTAATATGTTTTCTATACCTGTAGTTTTTAAAGAATGTCTGAACTGGCCTCGTACAAAGTTGCGCATGCTCATTTTTATTATGTTGTTTTTTATTTGTTTTTTGAATTAATAACAACACACAAAACAAATTTCAACATAGATGTTGTTTAATTTTATTTTGCAACAATTGAAGAGTCAAAGACGCTTCCTTAGCTTAACTGAACAACAATAATAGCAAAAGCAGCTTTGTTACATGATATAACAATAACAACAACCCCAACAATAACATTTACAGAAGTAAATAGAAATTTATGAAGCGTTTTTTCTGTTGCTATTGTTGTTCAATGACACTGTTTTTCATCATCATTTTTGCCATGAAATTAACAAAAAAAAAAAAATCAAAATAAAGAAACAAGATTTATTTCGTTACGAAAATGCCATCATTTACAGCTTATGTGAAAGGAATTTTTCTTTTAAATTTCATTATTAATTTATGTTTTGTATTTAATTTTCAGACAAAATGCTGAAATCTTTGCTTCACTTTATTGACCAAATGACTTACAGTTAAAGTCTGAGCGCAAACATGAAAAGAAGACGTGGTTTACGTTCTACCCGGACTAATAGTCTGTGGATAGATTTTGTGTATAATTTTTTATTTTATTGTTGGATTTTAAGTTATTTATTAGTGGATGTTAATACCGAGGTTGGCATAGGTTGTCCACCCTCCGAAGCCATACTACCCTGCCGCTGTTCGTTGAGGGGTAAGGAAATACAAATATGGTAAGTTTTTTTTATAGACATTACTTAATTATAACATTTTATATAAATAATTTTGTTAAATAATTTTTAAGCTTTTTGTTTTTTATAAAAGATTTTTTTATTTTTATATATAATTAACTCGATATTTCGATTTCCTTTGGAAATCTTCTTCAGGAGTTTTTTTTAATATTATAACAAATTTTCTATGTGTAAAACTTATGAAGAAAAATTAAGATAATAAAAGAAAATATAAAATAAATAGGGATATTGTGATGGCTTTATGACTGCAGATGTTAATCAGTCACTTCTTTACCCGCCTGCCATGCTCAGTCTTGAGGAGGTCCTTTTTCTAACTAAAATAGGCAAAGGATTGCCACACAAAAGTAAATTTTATAAGATAGCTCTTATGAAGAAAAATTAAGATAATAAAAAAAAAAATATAAAATAAATAGGGATATTGTGATGACTTCATGACTGCAGATGTTAATCAGTCACTTCTTTACCCGCCCTCCTATGACAGCAATTATATAAATCTTTGCCGTCCCGTACATAGTTTATCCACTAAATATACCTTTCGTGAATGATAAAGCTTAATATTCAATTATTCATTATAAAAAAAATTTATTAAAAAATTTGTTATAATATTAAAATAACTCCTGAAGAAGATTTCCAAGTAAATCGAAATATCGAGTTAATTATATATAAAAATAAAAAAGTATTTTATAAAAAACAAAAAGTGACCTCAAGCTTAAAAATTATTTAATAAAAATCATAAAAAGGTCGAAGAAAATAGAATAAAATTATTTATAAATAATTTTGGCTAATTATTTTCTATCTAGTTAAAAATCTAACTTTCGTTTCGTACTTGTTCCTTTAGGTGCTCACACAGTAATTTACCCCAAATAATGGATGGCATCAAAGCAGTCGAACGGAATATTAAAGGATCCATCGATGAACTAGTGCTCGAAAATAATCAACTACCTGCTCTGCCGGGTAGATTTTTTGGTAATCTACAAATAGTGCGTCTAATGTTGCGTTACAATAGCATTGAAAGGGTTTCAAATGGTTGGCTCAATGAATTGGAAAATTCATTGGTGGAAATCTATATTGTGGAGCCACAGTTAAGAAGTATACCGGTCGAAAGTTTAAATGGCATGATAAATATGGTGGCAATAACCATACAAAGTGATGAACTCAAACATTTGCCAGACTTTTCGGGTCTCTTGAGTTTGAATTACTTGAGTGTACAAAGTAAATCATTGACCGAATTGCAGTCTCATTGGTTTAGACACTTGCCGAAATTGCAAAATATACACATTACAGGAGGAGATCATTTGAATCGTTTGGAAAACGGTTTATTTGATGGACTAATATCGTTAAAGAATTTGGATTTGAGTATGAATGGCATAAATTGGATACATTTGAGAGCTTTGGCAAGATTGCCGAACTTAGTGAGTTTGAAATTGTCCTACAATCAAATCAGTGATGTGGGTATGATTGGGCGTATAATAAAAGATTTGGAGAATTTGAAAAAGTTACGTCTCGATCACAACATTATCAATATCATAGAGGATGGCTCATTTGTGGATCTGCCGCATCTGAGTGAGTTGCACTTGAATGACAATCGTGTTACCGAAATAGAATATGGTGCTTTTCTACGTACGCCCATGTTGAAAACGATATATCTGCATAACAATCATATTAAGAGAATTCATCCGGAATCGTTTTTGCAAGCCTCAGGCAGTGGGGTGGAAACCATGTATTTGTATAATAATGAAGTAGAACATGTTTCCGAGTTGAGATCTTTACTGGAGGCTTTGCCGGCCTTGAAATTTTTGGATATGAGTAATAATTTTTTGCGAGATATACACTTTGGGGCTTTGCGTGGTCATGGCACTTTGGAACAGCTGCATGTAAATAATAACCTACTGAGAAATATCGAAAGAGATGCTTTAATGGCCATGCCCGCTTTAAGGGAGCTGCGTTTGAGAAACAACAGTCTGTCCCATGAATTGTCAATGCCATTTTGGAATTTGCCTGGCCTAAAGGGTTTGGATTTATCTTTGAATAATTTTAGATCTGTGGACTCATTTCTGTTGGCCGGTTTACCCTTTTTGAGGCGTTTGGATTTAAGTGAAAATGGCCTAAATAAATTGGATCCTAATACCTTTATACACAATACCATGTTGGAAACTTTAAATATATCGGCCAATGAATTGGTGCTTGTGCATCCAGCTACTTTTCGCAATTTGGATCGTTTGTTCGAGGTGGATTGCAGTTTCAATCAATTATTAGAAATTATACCTGGATTGCCAAAAATTGTGGAAAGAATTTCGGCGCGCGGCAATTTAATCTCTAATCTTCCTCAATTGGCCAGCAAAACTTTGAATTTGCCTAATTTAAGAATGTTGGATTTGAGCCTCAACCGCTTAGAACATTTACCCAAATATGCCTTTCAGGGTACCGTGCAATTAAGGGTGCTCAGCTTAGCTAACAATCGTTTAAGGACTTTGGATGATACGGCATTCATAGGAGCCTATCGTTTGGAATTGCTGCATTTACAAGAAAATCAATTAATGAATTTAGATGAACGTTGCTTGTTGCCTTTATCAGAGTTAAGGAACCTTAATTTACATGCCAATAAATTGGGTATTATAACCGATAATTTGCTTTCGAATAACAGCAAACTGGAGCAATTGGATTTGTCGCATAATAATATACGATCTATAGCCCCATCGGCATTTGAGTCTCAAAAGTCTTTGGAATATTTAGATCTATCGGGAAATGCTTTGACCGATATGTCTATATCCCTAGCAAACTTATTGAATTTAAAAGATATTGACCTCAGCTACAATCAAATTTCCCATATCCATAGTGAAGTTGTGACAGCTTGGCGCCAGGTGATGGAAATACGTCTGTCCAATAATTTAATCACGGAACTTAAACGTGGTTCGTTCCGTAACTTGGTGAAGTTACAATATCTAGATTTATCTAGCAATGAAATCAGTATAGTGGAATCTGGAGCTCTAAAAAATCTGCCAGATCTTCAGGAATTTGTTTTGGCCGACAACAAGCTGTCCGAATTAAAAGATCATGTATTTGAGGATTTACCAAACTTATTGGCTTCCCACTTTCAGTACAATAATCTACGTTTTATATCCTCGGAGAGCTTTTTCAATTCACCGTCGATGGTGTTTTTGAATCTATCAAATAATAATTTTCGTAATATGGAAAACATTGGTTTGCGTACAATGCGCAATTTAGAAGTACTGGACTTGTCAACTAACGGTGTTAAAATGGTGTCTACAATGCCTTTGAAATCCTTGAATTGGTTGGTGGAATTGAAAATGGATAATAATGAAATATGTAAAATTCAGGTGAGATAGTTGTGAGTAGGAAGTTAAAATTTAATCTATAATGCTGCTTTTGCTTTCAGGGTTCTCCATTTGAAACGATGCCCCGTTTAAGAGTTTTATCCATGCGTAATAATCGTTTACGCACGATTAAGGAGAGAACATTCCGAAATTTGAGAGGCAATATAGCCATCATAGATATGGATGGTAAGTAAATAATCCCTTCTAATGCATATTCCAGCTCATGGTATTAAAGGATTTTTCAAAAAGAGCGAGTCGTTGTCGAAATGGAATAAAACAAAATTTGAATGAAATTTCTTGAGGATAACAATGCATTTAACTCGCTAAATATGATTTTTTAGACCACTCCAGAAACCGTTAACAACGACATTATTAGAAAACTCTTTACAAGATTTAAATGATTACATTAAATTTATAAAATTTTATTTTTAGGCAACCCCATAGACTGTTCTTGCGAAATGCAATGGCTTTCGGTATGGCTGCAGGAAACTAATTTCCCCTATCCCGGACCCAAATGTCAAGATGGTCGTCTTTTAAGAATGTCACGTATAGACAAGAGTTTATGTAACACCTATGGTGACGACAATCCACGAAATGGTGGAGCTTACAGTGAAGGTGAAGGCACAAATCATCTGCCACTGCTTAACGAACACGGTGATGTATTCCAAAGAGATTTACATGATGAATATAGCGGGGAATGTGACGCATATGACACGCCAATTGGTGAAAGACCTTTGCCCGGGGAAAGTGAATATTTTTACGATCAATATGTTGACTATCCACCGGCCAATGAGTCAGTAGTTTCTCAACAACACGAACATCCCTCTTCGGGCACACACATTGAGACTAGTAATACCGTACTGAATCTACACAAAAAACCTGTGGGTGCTACCCCGATCAGCTCAAACATAGACATGAACAATACAATTTTGAATACCAACTATTTCAAAAAGAAACCGGGCACTCCCTATTCTTCATCTTCACCATTTACCTTTTTTGGCTATCCCATTCCTAGTTTAAGTTTGGGAAGATTTTTTGGAGCCAATCAACGAGGACGTAAAGATAGAGGTGATTATGGCAATACGGCTGCCTCAACAATTACAACGACCACTAGTGAAATGCCGGCAACGCACCGCATGCATACCGGTTCGGGCAAAGTGCGCATGTATCATCCCAATAGTGCTGAGTTTGAAAAATATCTTAAAGATAAAGACGAGCCAGCCGAACATTCTCAATATGCTGATGTAAATGGCCGCAAAAGATTCATGGAAATATCCTCAGATGAAACCTCGGCCAGTTCAGAAAATCCATCTAGTGTTTTTAAAACTGGCTTTAGGATACCAACCAGTGTAGAGAGGGGAGGTTTTAAGCCAATAGTTCCTGAGAATAATGGCGGCTTTACGCCGGTGCATGATCCCTCCAAAAGGAGAGGCATAGTGGAAGTGGTGGCTTCGTCTTCATCGAAAATTGATAAGACAAATCGTTTAAGTCAAGACTATGAAAAATCATTAAATACTTTTAAACAAAAAATTCCTGCAACAACTACTCAATCAACCATGAGCGAAGAAATTGAATCACAAACTTATTATGTCACCGAGTCATCTACAGAAGAGACAACAACTTATCGTCCCATAATACGTAGCAGCCCCATAAATACCACACGCAAACCTTCCACACCACTCTCCAAACCTTACACCACAACGACGACATCAACCACCACTACAACTAGCACTCCTACCACTATTAAGACGCCTAACACCACAACCAAAGATTCCTTTGAATCCGAACTATATGATGACGATCTGGAAGCACAATCAGTAGGCATGTTGAAGCCGCCACCTCTTATACAGACCACAACATCTGAAACCATATTATTAATACCACCCCCCGAAGAGTTAGTAGAACAAATCAAAAGGCAATCATGGATTCATACTACACCCAAACAAGATTCTCAAGAAACTAATAACTATCTCACATCAATAACCACTTCGAGCATCATTACAAGCACTACCACAGCACCTGATAGCATTACTTACACTACAACCACCACAATTCCCCTACCTTATCTACCACGTCCGGGAGGAGCAGCTCGATCAACTATTACCAAAGTCTATACACCACAAACTTTAAATCAGCACTTACCCACGGCCGAGGAATACCAAAGGACGACACCCAGTCTTACAGCTAAAGCGTTTCAAACCGAAGAACCTCAACTAACGGCTGATGCTCAAAAACGCGATGAACCCATCGATCGCAAAGATGGCATGGACTGGTATTACGAGAGTTTTAAAAAAACTCGCACAAGTGGTTCGATAAAACCGGTTTTTAGCGATACAAGTTCTCTGAGAAGTTCAGCAGTTAGAGGATGTTTATCCATTTATCTAGTTGTAATTTGTTTTAGTGTTTTGACTTTATAATATTATTAAAAAATATTGAATAAACATTGCAAAATTAATTAAATTAGTTTATCAGTTTTAAGATTTTTAAATATTAAATTATTGAAATAAAAATAAAAAGTAGATTAAAGAAAAACATGAGATGTAATAAATTGAATTGGGGTTATTGTAAGTGCGGGGTTTGCATTGAATTAAAACGTAAAATCTCAACTTTTTTAACTTTTGAGATCTGAAAACAAATTTACCAAACTCATGCATGTTCGAATAATATTTGTTCTTGTCGAAAAATACCCTCCACCTAAATATAATGAGAATTACAAAAACTACACTGTTGTTTGGACTAAAAGTATTTCTTATTCAGTTTTAGCGCAGATTTTATTAGTATTTTAAACATTATTTGATAGACAAGTTTAACCACAATATAATTTACTTCCAATGTTTTTATATTTTATCTCATTCCTACCGTTATTTACAGACTTTGTGTAGTTTTTATAACAATCTTATGTGTTACATTTAAAGTGACCATATTTTTTTTATCTGAAAACGGGACATTGAATAATTCTGATGGGTTCGGTTATATGAAATAAAAATGCATAGATAATACCTAAGTATAATAATATTTTATTTGGCCGTAGTGAATGGCATTATTTATTTTACGTTACACTATAAAAAAATTGTTTACACATTGTTATATTTTTCAGAGGTACAAATTTGTTTTAAAATTTTAGGTGACGATTTCAAATATGTGTGGAACTCTTGGCAGTATTTTTTAATATTAATTTTAACAATTAACATAGCCTTAAGCACTGATACCTTTAATTGAGTTTTATCTGCGGTCCACAACTTGTTCATACACGTTCAACCGGCGCATTTGTTCCAGGCAAACATCAAATATATTCAACAATAATTTGAAAATTTCCATGGTTTTGCTAATTGCTTTTAAAATGTTTAAATACTTTCACCCAACGATTTTCCGCAGAAATATTTCCTTACGTTACATAAAAACTATAAAACTAAAAATAGGTTTAATAATATCCTTATTCACCATATTATTTTGGTTGAATTTCATCTCGATAACGTTATTTGCAAGAGTTTATGGTTGTTATAGTGCTACTCGGAATTGAACTTTTCTTTTGGGAGTATTGTCAATTATGGACTGATAGCTACAAAATCCGTAGTATTGTTTGCGTATAACCGATATTAGTATTATTTCTGGATTAAAATTAGTGATCTGTATAAAATGTTGGTTCCATATTAATTAGTCATTATTGTGGATTAACTTGTTTTCAGAAGCAGTCCTTATATGGGATCAATAGGGTGGTTTTTCAAAATCAATTTTCGATTTTTAAAAGTGCTCACATCTAGAATTATGTAATTTAATGTTAAGATACAATTGCGAAATTTTTAGCTTAATCGGACTATGCCTTCCCGTGCCGAAAGAGTCCCAAAGTTAGCGAAAATGCCAGTTTTTCACGAAATAGCGCCATGCTTCTGCTTTAGCTGATAAATGCCATAATTTATTACAATAAATTTACTATCAAATAAAAGGTAATTATAATGACTTTAAAAGTTAATTTCTTATTCATATTTACCACAAATTTAATTGAACATTCATCTCAACAAATAACCGGCAGCAAGCTACCATCAAACCATCAAGTACTAAAGTCATTGTTATATACTTAACATTGATCAAAGTATCTCAGAAAAGGTATTGAGCAAGTATTTACTTCACCTGTGTTTGACAATAATGTTTCTAATGAAATTCAAAGAAAAATGGCTCAAAAGATTTTGTCATACAAGGCTTTAGAAGAAGACGGTCTGCAAGAATTATTAGAGTGGAAGTTTCTGAAAACGAGGCTGTAAAAATTTTTAAAAATGCTTCTCTTGAGAAGTTTGTTTCGGATCAAAGTTAAAATTGATTTTTTGGCAAAGGACCAAGGAACTGGTCCGAAAATAAAGATTTTTTGAAACTTTAAAGTTTTGTAAGAAGTATAAAAGACACGGCTGAAAGGGGGTTAAACTAATTAAAGACTTCAATAGCACACTTAAAAAAGATGAGGAGCAAAAACAATGCATTCTTCAAGTGGTAACGGAATGTCGTCGTCTGTACCCTGATACTTCCAAAAGTACACTTAGTCACCCCTTGTTAAAAGATAGATATTAAAAATTCTAGTATTAACTAAGTATAATAATAAGCTGATATAAGTATTAATTTTAAGATTTTTAATTATGATTTTTTATTTAACTATTTAAGTTTTTTTTAAAACATGAATTCTGACATTTGTAAATATACATAAATATAAATTTGATAATTTTTTGTTTTTCTTTGTATTATATATTTTTGAAGAAAGTGTGTTAGAATTTCATGTAAAGTCATTAAAATACCTTTCATTTGATAGTAAATTTATTGTAATAAAGTATGGCATTCATCAGCTAAAGCAGAAGCATGGCGCTATTTCGTGAAACACAGTCATTTTCGAAAACTTTGGGGCTTTTTCGGCACAGGAAGGCATACTCCGATTGAGCTAAAACTTTTACAATTGTATTTTAACACTAAATAGAACATTTCTAGGCTTGAGCACTTACAAATTTCGAAAAAAAAAAAATGTTTGCCATATTCAATAAAACCACCCTAATGTACATATATGTAACTGTAAGAAAGTTCACAATAAAAAATCTTAAATTTTTATTAAACTCTTGTTAATTTTAATTTTTTTTTTATCTCCTCTTGTTAATTTGAACTCTCGTTAATATGAAATCTCGATTATTTGAACTTTTTCTCTGGTCCCTTGAATTTCAAATTATGAAGAGTCGACTGTATATACAATATAAAGTGAATTGCTGTGGCTGACTGCGCCAGTAAATAACATCACATAGTAAAGCTACAGTCAATAAATAGCTTAATTTTTGTTTTTTGACTTTGTGCTTTGCTTTTGCTTGTGTATTTTCTCTTAGTTAAAGTTAAGCACATACCTACATGCGTAGTGCTTAAAAATAGTTAAGCACTTTTAAACCCTGATCTATTGGTTTGTGTTAAATTTTTCATAAAAAATAAGTATATAATATGTTAATAAATAATTTACCTGTACGTATTTGTTGTTTATTTGTAAATATCTGACCAATATACTTCACTAACACTTTCTTTAATTTCACTAACACTTATTATTTAATTTAAAAAAGGCCATACTAGAATTTTATCTATTTGATATTATTCTCTTTTTCTTTTTATTTTTTCATTTCCATTACTCATTTTTTGCAGATTGATTTAAAATATTTTTTTCTATTTTTTTTACTAATTACACTAATTTACTAATTACATTACACTCTTTAATAATACAGCACTTACGATTTTACGACAGTTTATTTCTTTATAAAGTTATTAGTCACAATTAATTAACCGTTTACCGATTCGATTAAAATATTTTATTTTTTAAGAATATTCAAAATGTGAGATTCTAATTTATTTAGTACACAAGTAAAGAATATTGTGTTTTATTATTTTCTTAATAGATATTCATACAAATTACTTTTTTATTCTTACGTACATATGTATGTATATATAAACAAACCAGAGACGCACAAAAACAAATAAAATCCTCAAACAATAATAAAAACAACACCACAACTTTAATAAGAGCAAACTATGCAAATCCTCACTTAAAAAATAAGAACATACTAATTAAAGACCTAAAAAACAGAAGTAATAACTAACTTTTTATAGGAGAGAAATTGAGAGTAAATTCAAAGAAGATTTTGTAAAAGGAAACGGAACACAAACAAACTGTTGTTGTTAAAACTCATACGCATGCTAAACGAATGATATGTATTTTGTTGTACTTGTTGTGTTTATCCACAAGAAAACATGTAAAAACAATAACAAAATTACACTCTCTTTTTTTTTGACACACTGGATACATACATTTTTTTTACCGTTAGCTGAGATTATTAAATTACATTTTTCTGTTAGAAATTCTAAACTTTCTTAACAACAAACATTAAATTATTATTAATTTTTCATTATATTAACTAAATACAATATTTTCTATTATTTTATTTATTATTTAACAACACTTTTAAGTATTTTAATTTTATCGAAACTTTAGCGACACCTCTTAACGCAAGCACGGATACATAAGAACTAAAGGGAATGTATTGAGAATTATGACATTGCGAGGAAGAGCATAAGGAAGAAATGCAATGTAACTAAACGTATTTGTTGTTAATTAAATCTTAAGCGCAGGAACAAATCCATACATACATAAAATGTTATGGGTACTCCTGTATACTAAAAAAGAAAAAATGTCAACTCTTTTCTATTTAACTTCTTTTAATACAATATACGTATGTATCAGTATGTATATGGATGTGTTTATGTAAACATATGCATGTATAAAAACGAGTTAACCAACAATGATACCGATAATGTTACTTGAATTCAAAAAATGCATTTTTTAATGTAAAATAATTTACTTTTTTTAAAAAACAATAAATTTTAATTAATTATACATATATTCTTGTTTTCTTATTGATTTTTACTACATTACGCTCCTACGCTCTCAGAACGGATACAAGTGACGATTTCTTTTCAGCTTTAATCGCAATTGAAAATTCATTGGACAAAGACAGATTGAATTCGTTCACTCAAAAGAAAATTACGGACTTTTTTCATTATAATTACATATGTTTTTATACATATGTATGTACATTAGGGTAGGGCGTTTGTGTATGGGAAAAAATAAAAGTTAATTAATAAAGTTCTAATAGTAATATTTTGCTGTCTTAGACTTAAAAAGGTAATACATACTTGAAAAAAAAAATATTCAATTAAGTGATATCTTTAGCCCGCGCATGCGTCTTAAAATTTTCGACAATTTCATAAAAACACTTTTCATTTAAACTTCAATATTTTAAATATTTTATTATTTTGTTACTAAAACTAACTTTCATTTTAAAAACAAATATTCAAAAGCTTTTTTTAGATTTTCTAATAAAATGTTTTTTGTCTCTCTTGTAAAGTAGTGTTTTTTAAGATACGAGGTTACGTCAGAGTACCCACGATATGTATGTACAATGTTATTAGTATTAGTATGATTTCTGGATTAAAATTAGTGAGTGATCTGTATAAAATGTTGGTTCCATATTAATTAGTCATTATTGTGGATTAACTTGTTTTCAGAAGCAGTCCTTATATGGGGGCAATGACCAATTATAGGCCGATCTTAATAAAACTCGGTACAGATAATTTATACATATGAAAATATATCATGTCGAATTTCAACATAATACCGGTATATTAATTATTAATTATATATTATTAATATTATTATTAATATACCGGTATATTTATTATTAATTAATATTTAAGTGATTTTTGGGAGTGGACCTTATATGGTGGATATGGTCAAATATGGAACGATATTTACAAAATCAGTTTGATATATAATTCAGTATAGCAATCCTCCATGCTTTAAAGTGTCGCAGGTGTATTTTGGATCAAATTTTTTTAACTTTGGTCGGCAAACATATTTCATTTTAGTTTCGTCCGAAAATAATACTCTTTTCCATTCTATATCCGTCCAATGGAGGTACTTCTTTGTGAGTTTTACCTGCGCCACCTTGAAGCATGGAGGAGGTTCTATAATACTTTGTGGTGCTATGTCATCACTTGGTGTTGGGCCGTTGCACAAAATTAAGGGAAACATGGATAAGTTTTAGTATGCAAGAATTCTAAGCGATTCAATGATGCCGTATGCTAATGAAACCATGCCACTAACATGGATATTTCAACAAGATAACAAGCCAAAGCATACGGCTCATTACGTCAAACAATGGTTTTTTTTTACATTTTGTTACTGTTATTGACTGGTCTTCCTCAGTTCTGATCTTAACTCGATTAAGAATTTCAAACCAAATAGACTGTGCAATTTAACTTCTTTAGACTTTTTTATGGGGCTATATTAAGGCGCATATCTATAGGGACAAGCCCGCAAGGATTAACGCACTTGAAGCTAATATTGAAGAATTTATTCGTGAGATACCAGTCGACATGTTGGAAGAATACCAAAATTGAACCCATTTAAGGCATAGCCGCGGTAATTATTTACATTAAATCATCTTTAAATATTGAATTATATAATTCGTTCTATAAATAAATAAAAATTTCATAGATTTCCCTAATTTTATGTTTTTTAAATCAAATTCGGAAGCTCTTAAAAACTCACTTTTTATATATTTAGGAACTTAACAGTTCTTCTTGACCTCAATTATAAATTACCAAATGCAATTTCTTAACTCAAGAAAACATTGACTTGTTTAATTAATTAAATAAGTTAAAATTGACATTTAGATACTTTAATATTATCTCGAAAAAGGCATCCGAATAAATCATTCAAAATATCAAAAACTCATAATTTTTTCATCAAATCTTTCCAAAATAATTAATAAAAAAAAAAGAAATTTTCAAATACCTTTTATAAACTGTGAAAATTTTAAATCGTTTTCAAAACGAATAAATTAATTTGAGTTAGTTTTTCTGAACGGGGAAGAATCATT
This sequence comes from Bellardia pandia, assembly GCA_916048285.2. Taxonomy (NCBI): domain Eukaryota; kingdom Metazoa; phylum Arthropoda; class Insecta; order Diptera; family Calliphoridae; genus Bellardia; species Bellardia pandia. The sequence continues at coordinate 89,118,332 of OU696531.1, read as the reverse complement.
TCCAATTACATACATATGTGTGTACATATAGTTACATATACATATATTTAAATACATACTCCTATATTATTTAAATTATAGAACCGCACTAAATTTACTACATAGTATGTAATTAAATTAATGTTGAATATCAATAAAAACGTGGAAATGTTTTACGAATACTTATATTAAATACAGATTTAAACTGCTGTAGTATTATGCTTACCGGAGCTGTGAGAAGCGAACGTCCGCATAAGAGCAGCAAAGTAGTTAAATGCGTTTTAATTTATACAATGTTTTAAAAGTTCTAAGATGACCACATCATAATAGTATTTTGCGGCTGCAAACAATGTGAATATTTTATTGGGGTAGCCATTGACTACTGCGAAGGCCGACTAGACAGACCACCAACAACTTCATACATATCGCACTCTAAATACAAAAGGGGCACAACTCAAAATTTTCCAAAACTGACTTTTTTCCATAAATTTATTCTGAGTACACATCTCCAACTACTGCAAAAATTTCTTTCACATCACTATCGTCTTTAACTGGAAAAATACAGTTACATATCGTTACCTTAATATAAGAAGGCCCCAACTCATCAAAAACACTTTTTACAGGAGAAGGAAAAAACTTAATAAGAGCTGAAATAATATAGCTACACAAACGTTGTCAAAAAACTTCTATATTTAAATTAAACGAGGAATTCAGATTGAAATACATATGTATATATTTGTAATTTTTATGGATGTTATATGAGTTAGGGCTTTTTGTATTCGTATTTTATGAAAGAAATAGTGAGATAGGGCTTTTTGAAAAGAATAATTTAACTCAAAATTGTATTTAAATTCATGGTTTTAAAACAAATTAAAAAAGGCAAAATACATTAAATTGTAAAAATTAGATAATTGTAGATAGTATTTAGATTTGATATGGTAAATTATCATAAAAGTAATGACAGTCTTTGGGCAGAAACTGCTTAAGATCTTGTAAGTGATCGCACTTCTTTTTCGATATTCACCTTTCACTCGCTTCACTTTATTGCTTTTGTACTTCCATTCCGATTGATTTGGATTAATTCTCATTACCGACATTCATATTTTCAGTTTTTATACTTTCACAACACACGCGTACACCTTATATGCACAATTATAACGCACAAATGAAAATAAACGGCTCTTGCTCTATCAGTTATACACAATGTAAAACAACAACAATTCTAGAAATGCAATGCCTACTTTGTACGTTTCTGCAGAAATGTATGATTGTGTGTATGAGTTAGGGCTTTTTTTCTTCAGAAAAATTGTGTGTATGAGTTAGGGCTTTTTGTGTTCTGCTTATAACGTCTTTATTTTTTATCTAATTTGCTTGAAATTTTAATAGAATGTGTATTAGCAACCATTCTACAAGAATCAATCAAAAAACGAATTTCCAAAAATAATGAGTTGGGGCCTTCTTATATTAAGGTAACGATATGTATTTTTATGTTAAGTGTAATGCTTGTGCATGATGCAGTTTTTTGTCTCTCCTGAAAATTTTAGTATTTTGAGTTGTGATCCTTTTGTATTTAGGGTGCGATATGTATTTTGTGTAAAATATTAAACAATTTAATAAAAACTTACATACATACATATCTTTCTGAACAATTCTTTTATTAACGAATTGTATTACTTGTATACTTTCACCAAAATGTACAAGATAATTAATTGCTTACTATTTTATTACACTTTAAATTAGATTCGATATAACATAACGCTCATAACAGACGCAAAGAAAAACCTGCCACGGAAAACATGAGTAGAACTGGCACAACTCAGGGGGTTTACGCTCTATTGCGATGAGTAAGAATATCAATTTGTACGCTTATCGCATCGAATTTGCTTTCGCATCGCAATAGAGAGTAACTCCCTAGGTCGGAATAGAGTAACCGACTTTATGACGTATACAGTTTGAGCCAACGCAAATTTATGTAATTCATGTGGTCTAAATGAATCCTCCACATTTTCAACTGTCCAACCAACCCTACTTCAATGGATTTTTACAGTAACCCAGAAGTATAACAATTCCACGGATTTGAAAATTATTATAACAAAGGATAAATTGCCATCTGCCAAGCATGTTTTTACTTTATTTTACATAGGTATGTATATTTTTATACTTTAAATACTTTTTACAATTATTTTATTTGTATAATTAGTTTTAACTGTCAATATATTGCCACGGCATTTAACGACGGAATTTCTACAGTATTAAATCATTACATAAAAAGTGAGATCATTTCAAAAACTCATCTATCTGTTACAGGATCCTTTCTTTGTATTCCTTCCATTTGTAGTATCGTACAGAACGATGCACTTAGTTAAACCTTCATTTCAAAGAACGTTTTTCGTACAGTTCCGGATGTCAGCCTGAAGAAATTGTAAAAGAAAATGTAAGGTTAGTTTGGTCTTAGTAAAATCAAAAACGATTAAATTTAATGAAATGTGTAATCAGTTGGTGATGCATGTAAAAATAATTCCTCAACGAAATTCAGTTTTGGGTATGAAAATTGTCATCAGTAAAAAATATTAAACATTTTATTAAAATATGTAGTTGGAGTAGGAAGAAACTTACCATTTTCGGCATTAATGTTCGTTATAAATAGTGTCAAAGCTTGTGCAGTAGTAATCTAATAAAACAAAAAAAAAATAATTTTGATTAGATTCTCTTTCTATATTTAGCAAGAAAAAATGTGTAATGAGAATATTAATTTGTTATATCAATTCAGTTGGTGATGCATGTTACAATAATTCCTCAGCGTTATTCAGTTTTGGGTATGAATTTTTTCATCAATTTAATATAGAAATTAATACCTATGAAATATTTTTTTAAAGAACATTTATCGATAAACTTACCATTATTATAATTTCCGCTCCAAAAAATTCGTCTATTCCAGTCGAAGTACAGTACAGTAAAGAAAAATCAACTCCAGTTTATACACCTTTTTATTTAAGACCCACAGTTGTATAAATATGGATATTTATTTAAGTATCTATTAGTAGTGTAAAAACCAGCGTTGTCAACTTTGAAATTTCAAAACGCACCAAAATGGAGAAAAAACGCGCCATTTGAAAAAATCGCACCAAATTTAGATTTTCTTTCTTATTTAATAAAAGTTTATTGAAAAATTTCACATAAAAAATATAATATTAATAACAGTCTTCAACAGTTCATTCAGTGTTTTTATAAAAAATAAAAAACTTAACAAAAATAAAAAATAAACTAAACAAATTTGTTTTTTGTACCAGATGTAATTAATTTATTTTTTACCCGGGGTCAAACATGCAAGTAACAGTTCGAAAAACTCAATACACTCACATTTTTTACTAATACACTCAAATTTTTTCACTTGCAGAGCTAGTCGAGGTTTTCGAATAAGTTTTCGTATATAATACGTACACAGCACTCGCATGCAAGTACTTGCATGTGTAAAGAAAGGCAGGTTAACTTTTTAAAAAAGTACTCTGTTCAAATTTGGGAAAATGTTGAGCAACATTAATTATTTCATACGGAAAATTTGACGTGTAGCTAATGTGCTTTTGTAAACAAAACACATAGTATTGGTTTTGCTCTTTGTGAATTTGAATCGAAAATAAATAAAAGTTAAAAATATTTAAAAATCTGTGTTGAAATCGTTAAAAATGAATAAACAAATATTACTGGCCGACAGAAAAGAGCTTTTAGATGACAGACAGTCAACTGTTATTGAAGATTCCACGTGAAACAATTGCCACTTTAATTATTTCGCTGTGAAAAAATAATATTGCCAGATACATTTCATATGTTTTTCACAAAATGAACAAAATGCACTTCTGCAACATCTTTTCATGAAAATTTCATGTGATTTTTTTTAACATGTATTTTGACAGCATTCCACTTGAAATTTTGAACAGATTACTAGGCTTAATAGTAAAAATATATGCTATTCGGAATTGACAACACTGGTAACAAGCATAATATTACTTGGATCACCCTTGTTTGAGTTTTTGGCTACAGGTAGACTCAAATATTTTTTGGCATCCTTAAGTTATGCTGTAGAAACTTTCTTTAAAAAAGCACATTGCCTACTTTTAGATGACAAATTTTCAATGACCTTGACAAATTTGGTATAAGGGAATTTGTGGTGAATTTCTAAAAACTCACCACGAATTTTTATACTCACCACGATATTTTCACCACATTTATTTTTAAATTTACTCACTACACGAGCAAAAACATTTTTTCTAGCTAGCCCCCACCCACACACAGACCTTGTTTTTCTTCTTTCTTCTCTCCTTCCTCCTCTCAAATAATTTTTTTTCTGCCGTCGGTCATCGTCGTTGTTTGTGGTTGTTGGTTGGGTTGGTTGCTGTGGCCGTTGAAATTCTTAGAGAAAACCGGGTTCGTTATAGCGAACTTAAAAAAAAGAATATGGGAATTATTTCGTTTGGTAAAAAGACCAAAGTTGTCAATCAACAGTGAGTGCCAATGTGTCATTTCAAAAATATGTGCCCTCTATTGGTCAGTAGCTGTAGTCGTACATTTAAAAACAGAGTTGTTTCTGACAACAGCTGCATTTTTTTCGCGCTTAAAGCATTGCAATTGCTAAGAAAAAGACGAAGAAAGAGAAAATGGAGATAGAACAAAAACAAACAAACAAAATTCACCATATGTGAAAGAAGATATCGATCATTTAAATTTTTAATTGCTTATTCTTCTTTGTTGTTTATTTTTTTTACAGACTCTATCATGAACACTTAAGTACCAAAATATACAACTGTTCAAACATCAAGTGCTTTGCATTTATTTGTTGCAAGCAGTGTTGCTTATTTGTATGATTTATTCCTAAATAGAGGATTTGAATCGGATTGGAGATCAAAATATTTGTTGAGACACAAATAACTTTTAAATTTACCTAAACAATACTGTGAAATTTTATGAGAATTGGTTCTTAATTCGCCATACCTACAATATATATAGCTTAATTAGCTTAATTTAGTACAATGTTGTTAAGGAGTTTTGGGTGTATAAAAACGTTAGCTGGGGATGAGTATTGAAAATATGATGATAACACTGGTTGCAAGCGAATTTTAGCAAGTATTTTTTTTTTTTGTAAAATTTGAGAAAATGTACAAAACTTTAAAATAATTCAAATAATTATGTTAAAAATAAAAGAAAAATCAATAAAGTTTAACAAAAAACACAAATAAGAAATAAGTTTACAAATATTGCAAAAAAACAACAAATTATACTGAATAGAGAAAAATACTGACGCCACGATTTGTTTGAGGTGTTTATGGCGTTGAAAACAAGTATTTTTTAGAATTGTGAAAAAAATCTTGCAAAATTATCAATATATATGGCAGCAGCTAATGTCAATCCCGTCATAGCTCCTATTCAAGGTATTATTTGCTACAGTTACACAAATTTCTAGATATTCTTAAAAATTTCTAAAATTTTAGGAGCCTCCACCTCCTCTTTGTTGGGCAACTTATCGATTACGGCGGAAAAGAACAAGCAATGGCAGAGGGAATTATTAATGGAACGTATACGTTCCCATTCCTCGCAGCACAAATCGTTTCAAGAACTTTCGAAAAGTATGCGCATGGGCATGCTGGAAAAACGTTATCCCTTAGACGCGGTGGAGAAATCTAACCTACAAAAATGTTTGGACAATATGCAGCACTGTATTAAAGTCACTTCCCGACAAGGTCTAGTCGAGAGACTTGAAAGTCTTTCGCGTCAATTGAGCCTAAAGTTTTCGGACGACTCTAAAGCCCTGTTCATATCGACTGACATGTTTTTTCTGGAAATTCTTTTGGATTCAAGTGGTTCTTTAACAGATGTTAAAGTACATCATGAATCTAAGGCGGATCAGCAATCTTGCAGTGAACTGGTAGATTGTCTAAATCGTGGAGACTTTGCTGATTTTACAGCTCAACTTGAGGGATTTTCTTCAATCTATCAGTTGAACGCAGAATCTAAAGTGAAAATTAAGGCTTATGATGCCATGCAGGCCATGGAAACCGATTTGTATAATATTTTCCAAATGCAAAATTTTACAAAAGACACTCAACAAGTCCTACAAGATTCTATAGTGGGTGTGGTTTTAAAAAGAAGAGGAGGTCATCCCATGCGTCTGGTGTATTTTGTTTCTCCCTACGATCTGATTTCTCTGGAGAATAAATCTTTGCAGTCTTTGAATTTAGAGACTTTTAAGAACAAACAAATAGGTTTTAGTGTAACGGTGAACTTAGAAGCATCTTCAGCTAATAAACTGCAAATTTTACCCATAGTCACAGCGGCCAAAGATCCTCAAACGGGAGTCGATGTGCCCGTCTTTGCTCCTTTAAATCAAATGAATTCCATGCTTCTTCCCGCTACATTTGTGTTGCGGCTCAACAAGCCTTTGCCGGTCTGCTTTAACACTTTACGTTCCATGGGTTTATGTGCGGCCGCTATCAGTGAAATAAATCCTCTGCCTTCTTCTTCGCTGGAGTCTCAACATAAATCGCCTGTTGTAGCGAATATTATGAGTCTAATTATACAAACTGCTTCGGATCAGCAAATGAAATCATCGCAGAAAGGTTTATTTGTTTGTCTGCCCGATCAAACCCACTGCTACTTTTTCACGGAAAATAAATTGTTAAAAGTAAGTTATACATATATGTTTTATTGCTTTGCCTGTAATTTGTTTTTTTTTAATATTTCTGGTTTTGTCTGCTTTATAGTCAACTTTAATCCATTCCGTACCATTTACGGAACCTTCACAAGTGCCAAAAATTTTGGATTTTCTTAAAAAGATGGCTTTGTTTTATACACTTTTGTCAAGTTGTGTTCGGCCTCAATCGAAAATGGGAAATGGTGAGTAAATTATAATTAATACATTAATGCTATATTTTTTTGTATATTTATGTTCATTGGTAAGTTTTAAGATTGATTTTTTATATAACATACAATTTAACGATTATTTTTAATTCAGCAAATTAAAGGGTTTGGCAATTTTTAAAACTATTAATAACAAGCACTTATGATTCATGTTGCATTGCACAACATGTCTATCCATTCGCTTTGCAAGACATTGCCTGTTTATCTATTTCTGTATTATATTTTGGGTCTGCATGCTCCCTTTTTGTTGCCACATAAAATTTGGTCCCGGTAACTGTTTGAGGTCCTTTTCTACATACATTCATACAGTAAGTTGTTACTGGTCACTGCATTAAAATAAAAGACTCGTTAAGACGTTCTGTCACGATTTTGGAACTGTATTTTGGGTCACCATTAAACTGAAAAGTAACTTTATCCACATGATAGAACTCATTCAGATAATCTTCTTTCCTCATTATTCTTCCGATTCTTTGTAGTGTCCCACCGTGCTTTTCTGTTTCCTTAACATGGTGTATTTGAATTCTCTGAGCCCTTCGCCGTCAGCAATATTGCTTACCTTCGCACTGAAAACGATTAAATTTAGATTCCTCTGGCCAGGTTACACATTTCATTTGATTTGTGTTGGATAATTTTCAAAACGTCTTTATTACCACATGCAATTAACTTAATATTAAACTAATGTTTTTATAGTTATAAACAAAGCAAAAACATACAAATCTAATGGTATACTTTGATATTTTTCTGCAAATATTTCAAAAGACACACGTGTGCAAAATTTTTTAAATTATTATTTTAAATTTTGTATTGTAAATTATTTTTTTTGCAGTAAATCTAAAATCAATGAAAAAACAATTTTCTAATTTTCTTTATTAGTTTTATTTTTATGCAATAAAAAGTGCACAAGTCGCAAATATGTACGCCTTTATATTCCCCTCTGTATCCATAATAAAGATACCTCTTGTTTAGCATGAAATTTTCCAGTGCGGATAGAATTGATTACTGTAGACCATAGCTCAGATTTACGCGATTTTACTCGCGAGTGAAAAACACTCGCGAAGAAGAGTACTCGAAGAGTACGAGTGTTACAAAAAGTTTACTCTCCACTCGTTTGTTTTAGGTGGGAGTACTCGCGAGTACTCCTTTTTAAAAATTAAGAGTGGGAGTAAAAATCTTCGAAATAGAGTGAGAGTTTACTCTTAAGAGTGAAATCGAGTGGAAAAATAGAAACTGTTTGTCTTTGCTGACTTGTGGGTGCGTGTGGTTTTTGTTACTTTTTCAGTCTTTCTCATACAGTGCGCGTGTGCGGAGCAATTAGTTGGTTTTATAATAAAAGTTGTATTATATTTTTAAAAGTTTACTTATATTTTCTATATTATAATGAACAATAAAGACATAAATAATGAAACACGAAAATATTTTCGTTATGACAGTGAAGAAAAAAAAAAACAATTTGTGAAATTAACAATTGTGGAAAAAAATTAAGTGGAAAATTTTTAATCTCAAATTTAAAACGACACATAACATGCTTTCATAGAACTGTTGCTGGCATTTTAAAATTTGTCAATTTAGAAAAAGAGAAAATACCACTGCAACACCATCAACTTCTGCAGATAGTATTATTAAAAATCCATATAAAAAAATTAAAATTAGTATGGATGAAAAAACATTAATCCGTGGTTGTGTAGAATTGATATCAATCAATAATGTCCCATTTAAATTGTTTAATTCAAGGGGATTTAAAACAATTGTTGATCCAATGTGCGATGCACTTGGAATTCATATTAATTCGTCTAACATTGTTGAAAAAATTAATAAAGCTGCTAATGATGTAAGGAACTTAATTGCACAAGATATCAAATAAATAATAAACCATTTTTGTAACACTCGTAATCTTCGAGAAATCTTCTTCGCGAGCATTTTTGTACACAAAAACCACCGGTCCCTAACAATACATTCTGCTGCTTTTCTCTTCTCGACCTCCCAGTCCTCCCTCGTCAGTCACCTTTCCCCACCATAGTCTATACTTGCTACTACACACACACACACGCACACACAAATTGGCAAAAACGAACAGTTTATATTTTCCACTGTATGAGAAAGACTGAAAGAGTACTCGGCAAGAGTATAATCTGCTCGATTTCGAGTGTATTTTACTCGCACTCGAAATCGAGCGAAGCATATGCGCTCTTATTCGAGTGGCATAGAAAAATAGAGTATACTCGATTTTTTTTTCACTCGCAGGAGTACTCGCGCTCGAATTCGAGCGAGTTTCACTCTCTACTCGAATTCGAGCGAGTTTCACTCTCTACTCGAATTCGAGCGAGTTTCACTCTCTACTCGAATTCGAGCGAAGATTTCGGAGCTCTGCTGTAGACACAATTATTGGAGATATAAAATGGAAAGGGTTCCTAAAGAAACCATTAAAAACCACAGAAGTGGAATAAAATTTCTGAAAATTTTTGCATCGGCTAATTACGCCATACCCTCTTTTAATCTCTTCGATGATCATAATATTGAGTATGTTAAATAATCCTTAATGTCCTCCAATACAGGTAGGTAGGTAGGTAAGAAGGCCGGTGTGAGTTGCCTCACACCTTCACCCAGAGACCAATACGGTCCATTGCGATGCCTTAGGAAGAAACTTTTAGTATATAGAGTGAAATGAAGCTATAGTAAAGACAGGAAAGTGACGTTATATTATAGAGTGAGAAAAGAAAATATAAGATAGAAAGGAGAAGAAAGAAAGAAACGTAACCAACTCCCTACTCGGACATATGACCTCCATTTGTGCGACTCGCACCCAGTCGTCTAACGCGTAGCCAGGCCATTCCCATTACGAATCCTATTAGACTCTCCAGCCCACAGCTAGAGACATCCCCTAATTCGCCCAAGAATCTATTGCCCAGCCATCTCATCCTACTGCCCTGCAGCCTGGGACAGTGGCATAGAATATGCTCCACTGTCTCCAGCTCATCCGGGTCCTCGCATAATCTGCATATATCCGACATTTCGGATCCCATTCTCACCGCCATCCTGCCAATCATGCAGTGGCCCGTGATAATGCCTATCATGGTCCTAACGCAGATCCTATTCCTGCCCAGCAGCAATTCCGAATCGGACTTTCCAAGCACCGGCCACAGTGTCCGTGACACTTGGCAGTCCGTCCGGTTACCCCAGGCTTGATTGGTTGCATTTAGTACCCACTCCTTAATTCTTCTATAATAGAAGCCTATTGGAAGCCCTACTGCCTCCATACGGTTATTACATTCCGTGCCTGCGCCCATTCTTGCCAACTCATCAGCCACCTCATTGCCGGCAATATCTGAGTGACCTGGTACCCAGCACAATCTAACCGTATACCGCCCTAAGGCTCCCTCTAGAGCCCTCCTACAACTGTCAACTAGCTTAGAGTTCACATAACAGCCCCTTATGGCCAGAAGGGCCGCCTGGCTGTCCACATATATCGTGACCTCCGAGCCCCTGTCAATGTTGTCCCTCATCAGTTCTATGGCCTTCAATATCCCTAGAACTTCCGCTTGAAAAACACTACAGTCGTCAGGAAGCCTATATGACATTCTGATGTCCAGATCCTCGATGTAGACCCCCGCGCCTGTACCATTCATCTTCGAGCCGTCCGTGAAGATAGCAAATCCATCATGTAATCTGCCCCTTCCCAACCAGCTCTCCCTGGACGGTACTATCACCTCCGGCAACCGCCTAAAATCTACCATAGTGCTCACATAGTCAGTAGAGCCAGGCAATCCCAAGCAAGTTCCATCTGCTTCAATCTCACACAGGATCCGAGAATGACCCTGCGTGTGACCTTTTAACAGTCCCAGCTCCCTCAGTCTAAGAATGCTTCTGGCAGCCATTCCCATCACATACTGCTCAATGGGCAAAAGATGAAGAATGACATCCAGAGCCGCTTGAGGAGTGCTTCTCATGGCCCCTGTTATGCCGATTGAAGCACACCTCTGAACTTTAGACAGAAGGTTTCTTCGATAAGCCAGTCTCATTGCCTCCCACCAAACACAGCATCCATATGTAAGAATGGGCCTAACCACCGAAGTGTATAGCCATCCCACCACTGACGGCCGAAGTCCCCAATTCTTACCTATCGATGATCTACAAGTATAGTAGGCATTGAGACCTTTTTTAAGCCTCTCCTGAGTGTTCCTTCCCCATGACAGCTTCCTGTCCAGGAACACTCCCAGATACTTAGCACTATCTGATAGTCTAAGCTCTACTCCTCCCAGTACCGGCAGCCTGAAATTTTCCACCCTGTACTTCCTAGTAAACAGAACTAACTCTGTTTTTTCCGGATTTACTCCCAAGCCCTTCTCACTAGCCCAAGCTGAAAGTTCGCCCAGTGCCCCTTGCATGACATCGCTAATTGTCGGAAGAAACTTGCCCGATACCAATATAACTACATCATCCGCGTAGGCCACGACCTTCTGACCCGTTCTGTCAAAAGATCTCAGAACGACATTGACAGCCAAGAGCCATAGTAAGGGGGAGAGAACACCCCCCTGTGGGGTCCCTCTGGTCACCAGTTTCCTTAGGCGTTCGTTTCCCCAGTCCGAGTGAATGACTCTGCTACTAAGCATCAGAGTTATCCATTCGACCAGGAACGACGGAACCATTAGGTCACTTAGTGCCTGCCTGACAGCCCCTATCTTTAAATTGTTAAAGGCGCCCTCTATATCAAGGAAAGCCGCCAAGGTGTATTCCTTGTTTCGCAATCCTTTCTCTATATAACTCACCACATCATTAAGCGCACTCTCAACAGATCTACCTTTGAGGTAGGCATGCTGAGCGCTACTAATGATGCCGGTGTCAATTTTAGTCCTTAGATATAGATCGATCAGTCTTTCCAGTGTCTTCAAAAGAAAAGACGACAAGCTGATCGGTCTAAAATCCTTGGGTTTAGAGTGACCGGTTTTCCCCGCTTTGGGTATAAACACGACCCTAACTTCCCTCCATCCCTTAGGAATGTACCCATTTAGTACACATACCCTAAAAAGTTCCACCAACAGTAAGAGCGATGATCTCCCGATATTCTGTAGCATCGCCGGAAAGATACCATCTGGTCCTGCCGATTTGTAAGACCCAAAAGTATTGACCGCCCATGTTACTTTATCCAAGGTTATCATGTCCCCCACTGTTCCCCTTACCTCATCACCTGCGCTCGGCCCCGGGAAGGGGTCGTCATTTTCAACCCGCTCCCCCTCCACAGGATCCGCACACCCCGGAAAATGAGTCTCCATAAGAAGGCATAGGGTTTCAGAGCTAGATTCCGTCCATGAGTCGTCCGGTCTTTGAATAAATCCCGGGACTGCTGGGTCCTTGGATAAAATTCTTCTGAACCTAGACATCTCATTTACAGATTCAACTGACTCGCTAAATTTGATCCACGAGTCCCTTTTCACTCTTCTAATTTCCTTCTTATACTTATTGTAACACAATCTGAAGTTACTCCAATCCTCTTCCCTACGCGTATATTTCGCCCTGTTAAACAACCTTCTTACAGTGGATCTTTGAGCCCTCAGCTCCTCCGTCCACCATCGCGGTTGTTCGCGTCTGCCCGGGAAGTTCAGCGGACAGGATCTCTCATAACTACTGGTTAGTGCCTCCGTAAAGGTACCCACCAGTCGCTCCACTCCGGTCGAAGTCGACCTCCACTCATGTGTAACCCTAAGGTTATCTACCACTAATTCCGAAAAAGAATCCCAATTCGTTCTTCTCGGGTTCCTATACGGGCTCCTTTTTGATCCCTCAAACACTAGATTGAAGGATAGACGGCTATGGTCAGAGAAGGAAAATCCCAAATCCACCCTCCAATCCTTCACTAGTTCCCTACAGTTCGTCAACGTTATATCTATCACTGCCTCTCTATCCCTATTCCTGAATGTTGGCGTGTTTCCCATATTACAGATATAGAGATTGTTAGCAATAATGAAGTCAAACATAGACTCACCTCTTTTGTTGATGTCTGTACTTCCCCATTGGGTATGGTGTGCGTTTGCGTCACACCCCAGTACCAGCTTCGAGCCTGTTCTGCCCGAATTCTTCACCAACTCAATTAGTTTTACACCAGGAGGATCGGTAGCCTCATATGGCAAGTAGACCGATGCTACAGCCAGAACCGTTCTGTCCTTGGCTTCTCCTGTCACGACCGTGAGGTCTCCATTACTGAAAGAATGAGACAAATTAAATTTATGTTCACTTCTTGCCAGTATACATGTTCGTACCTTCTCGTCAGTATGAGGTACAAACAATGTATACCCCTTGGCCTTCAATCCAACTACCCGATTTTTATTAATCCAGGGCTCTTGGATTAAAGCCACATCCACGTTGTTATCAATGAGTTGGGTTACTAGTTCGGTTGAGGCTGCTTCACAGTGGTGCAGGTTTATTTGCACCACTTTCAGCCTCTTAGGGTTTATCATTTTTAGGAAACCTAAACTTGATAGACCCCAACCCGAAAACTGCAACCCCTCCCATTGACTTCAACATCTTTAGAGACTCCTGGTCTACTGCGAACCTGAAGTCTTTCCCTTGGTTCTCATTACAGCCCAATGAAGCTATCAACTTCCATTGTGCTGTAATAAGTCCCTTGTTTTGATTGGACAGTAGCCCCAGTATTACCTCCACCGGTTTTATAGGTGGGGGAATCCACACTGTGACTACTGGCCTTAGTGGCAAATCAGACGCAAGTATAACATCCAAATTGGCCTCCGGACAAGTGCTGCCACACCTGCCAATTGCAGCTTTTAAAAACTCGAAGGTTTTTTGATTGCCACAACTGACAGTTTTGACACCTCTTGCCCAGTCGGCCCCTCTGAATGCCACTTCGTCCTGCCTTCCTTTGACGCTAAAGATTTCGTCGAGTAGTTTGTTCTCTAGCATTTGCCATTTCTCGACACTGATCCTACCATCGGGATCCATTCGATCAATGACAGCTGCCAGAATACCGTCCTTACCCGACGACTCCCTTAGCTTCCTTGACGTTGAGGGCTGGCCAGCTTTAGAATCAGTCCTCTTGCTGATCACCTTGCGGGAATCTACAAGAGAGCCAACACCAAACTGCCCAGTCCTCTTAGCCATTGGGGATTTCTGGTCATCATCAGACCTAACTCTCTTAACTGCCCCTCTGTTGGGGGGCTTAGCAGAGTTTGGTCGATGATCGCCCGATTTCCCTGCAGATTTTGACTGGTTCGTCCTGGTAGTTCCTTTAGTGACTTCCTTTTGGGAGTGACTGTCGGAGATTATCAAGACATTACCAGTCACCATCGCACGACTAGTGGTGGGTAATTCGCTTATAGGCATAGCTCTCCCAGCCGAGACAATTTTGTCGCTGCTAAGATTGCTAGGCCTTAAGCCTCTACTCTTCTCCTCTTTACCCGTTGCCTTCTTTAAGGATTCATCAGCAAAGGCTGCTGAGGATTCATTATCTTTTCTGACATTTGAGTCCACAGCAGTCTTTGGTATGTATCCCGCAGGATAGGGAATACCTAAGATAGCAACGACAGATCCGTGGGTTCGTTCGAACCTTGCCACGTTCCTTCGGTGCTTCTTCAGTAAGTGCCTATCCCGCCCATCGTGCAGTGAAGGGTCTTTCTTAGCTATCTCTTCCAGAAAGGCTAAGGAGACTCTCACACCACTCTTGGCTTTTTCAAAGCTTGTTCGGCAATCTGATATGACCTGTACTGTCGCATCCTGCCGAACAACGGGCTTTAATGTAACCTCCGGTCCACTCCCCGTTCCGAGTGTGACCTCCGAAACCGAACTTCCAGCTCCCTGGTTCCGATCATGAGCTTGAATCATTGTGATTTCATGCTCATCCTCGGAACTCAGAGTTAGACCAGCTAGTCTTTCAGAGGCCCCAGATCGAGACGGTGAGTCAACCGGGGATTTCATTTTATCTCTTTCTGTCAGTTCTGTTAATAACTGACCCTCTTGCAGTAGAATATCACTGTGAATCCTCAGCCAATCGGAGTCTGGATTTGACACCGAACCTGCTGAGTTGTCAGGGATATTCTCCGCTTCGACTCTTAGAGTCTCATCATTTTTATTTTTATATAAACTTTCAATTTTGGTCCCACGAGTATGCGCGTTTGGGATTGGACCATCCATGCAGTGACGGCGTACATGGACTAGGCAAAATCTTGTTTACAACCGACCCGTGCCCTGGCGTCGGAGGGGAGCTGTTAGCGACTAGTCCTCTTTTACCACTAACTAGCCATTCAGGTTATTGGCACTGCTACCAACCACGCTAACCTTACAAGTGGAGTCAGTTTTGGTCCGCGGGCTGTAATTCGAATTAAGGAAGGAACCTATTAACACTTGAGATCGCTTTGATCTAGTGTTTCTCTAGCCTTAACACATTCCAGTGTCACCAGCTTGTTACCCCTTTGCGACCATTCTATAAAAGTGTCACAAAGGCGTAGCAACCCGGCTATCCCGTCTTCTAATTACCACCTAGCTATGTAAATATGCTCATGACCATTTGTAGAATGTATCATGAACTTACTTACATTGCTCTAGCCTCCATCGCCACTAGGGACCATTTATATGAAAGAATGTATCCCAGCCGCGATGTTGGCTACCCCTATCCGCCACCTGGGGACGCGTCCGATGGAAGACTGACTAAACTCCGCACGGACAATACAACTCACAAGAAAAATTTTTGCGTTCTCTATTAATTGGATCTTTGTTGCGTCTCCCTGGAGAATCAGACCAAAAGAGTAGTATAACGAACCAGGGGGCTAATTCTGGCAGTCGTATACGATCGAATATTCTTTGCATTCTTCACTACTCGTGCTTCTTGGGTGAAACCATCTCATTAACCACTCGCTTCGTTATCTTACAAATGGTGCTTTGACATATTCCGATTAAAAAGTCATTTCCAACTGAATGTTGGAAGCCTCCAGACCCCAGAAGAGATAAAGTTGCACCTAAAATGTTGCTACTCAAAATGGATTCTTATTACTATATTACTAGTGAAGTTAAACAAAAATTTCGGATTAAAAGCTGTGCAATGCACTTTGCTCCTGATTACAGATCTATGCTGATGCTAAACTTTATGTTGCCTAGAACTGCACTATTTGAAAAGTAATAAGTTGAAATTGATAAGTGTAATTTGCAAAGTTGCTGCAATTTTTGTTCCGCGTACATTCTCTTGTACAAAGTTAATATTCGTTAGAATTTGCAAATAATTGTACAGTTTCATTCCACAAAAACTTTGATTTTAATTTCTGCTAAGCAAATTTTGATAAGTTTGTCAAAAATTTGCATGGTTATAATTAGTGATAATTTCAAAATACACTTCAACCTTGGTATAACGAATCTTAGAGGGATTCAAAAAAAACGTTATATCGAATAATTTGTTACAATGAGATTCGTTATATCGAGGTGAAGTTGCACTTCTATTCGTTATAACGAGATAATAAAAAAATTTTGTATATTAATCATCATCTACTTACCATGTTATAGTGAACGATTTCCGCTAATAGTTTACTAAGCATCAAAGAACAATGATTGTCTATCGATTTAAAGTGTCTGAGCCAGTGATTAACTAGCTAGATTGCAACAACAACTGCTGCAACAAGCGTACAAGATCTTGGCAACATTCTTGTACACATGCTGCTGTCGACTACGAATGTAGGTTTGCTGCAGACATTGTCGTTGCAAACACAATAATTTTGTGTGTATCTGTTTCATATAATTTGGATTAATTGATGGAAATCGTTATGCAAAGGTTGTAAGTTGACAAAATTCGTTAAATAGAGGTAAATAATTCTTTCTATTTCGTTAGTCTGCAGTGAATAAAAATTCGTTATAATGAGGCTATTGACAAATGAATTTGTAATATAGAGGTTTATTTTGTATTAAATCCTATGGAGCGTTGTAGGGGATTTCAAAAAATTCGTTAAATCGAGGAATTCGTTATAGTAAGGGTCGTTATATCGAGGTTTGACTGTATTACGTGAAAAATATAGACGTGAGTTTTTGTTCGACGATAATGAAGATGCGATTATAACAAGAAAGAAATTTTAATTTTAAAGATTGCACTCTTTTGCAAAGAATTTAGAACTGGAACATACACACTTCATCATCACTTTGCCAAAAATTGCAATTTGATAAGTGCAAAGTTAATAATTTGTGGAATAGGGTCCAAATGTATGAAAAGTAGTGCGTATCGGTCAGTATCGGTGATTTTAGAAAGTATACATATGAATGTATCTAAATTAGATAGTATACGTGAAGGGGAAATTCCCGCTCGCCTCACATAACAAGTACTCAGAGCAGCGCAATGCCGATGCCATCAATTATTAAAGGTCCCGTCTACTTTTGTTGCTGCATTTGGTTTTATCCGAAAAATTTGACACTTCGGACCACTTTAAGCTGATAAATGCCACATCGAACTCCACTTTTCGCAGCGATCGCTCTAAGTTTAGCGTAAGTTTTTATTAATCCACGTCAATATTTATCTTGTCAAGTATACTGAACCAGATCAAGAGGTGGTGAACAGTAATAAAGCCTTGAGTATTTAGCGAAATACAATGTAATCGGTATCAAAACAAAGCACGTCGTATCTCAATCTGTTGTGTTAAGATGAAGTACGCGTATGAGGAGACCTAGATACCAGAGGTGAACCACTATCAGATTCATATTTACTTTTAAGACGCATACATAAAATGGGATCACTGAAACTATTAAAAGCTATAGATACAACTGTTCGTACGAAACAAACTCTTGTGAATAGGTTAACTAACATTCGTTTAATTGAACTATTTTTAAGACTGACAAATTTATAACACATACCTACATATATAATTAACACATTTGTTACATCTTTCTTCTATTATGCTTCTATTATGGGAAGATTAGGGAATAGGTCCTAAGTGTGACCAATCAGGCCTGGGGAAACCGGACGGACTGCCAAGTGTCACGGACGCTGTGGCCGATACTTAGGAAGTCCGATTCGGAATCGCTGCTGGGCAGGAGTAGGGTTGCCATTAGGACCATGATTGGCATTATCACGGGCCACTGCATGATAGGCAGGATGGCGGTGAGAATAGGATCCGAAGTGTCGGATATGTGCAGATTATGCGAGGACCCGGATGAGCTGGAGACGGTTGAGCACATTCTATGCCACTGTCTCAGGTTGCAGGGTAGTAGGCTGAGGTGGCTGGGTAATAGATTCTTAGGCAAATTAGGGTATGTCTCGAGCTGTGGGCTGGAGAGTCTAATGGGATTCCTAATGGGAATGGCCTGGCTACGCGGCAGTAGACTGAATGCTAGTCGCACAAATGGAGGACATATGTCTGAGTAGAATTTGGTCAGGTTTTCTCTCTTCTCCTTTATCTCTATGCACTTTACTATTCCCTTCTTGTCTTTTACTTTCGCTTCTATTTCACCTTCTTTCTCACTTCTCTTCCTATCTAAGGCATCATAATGGACTATATTGGTCTCTGGGTGATGGTGTGAGGATGACTCACACCAGCCTTCTTACCTACCTACCTATCTACATCTTTCAGGAAATAATATAAATTAAAGTACTGTCAGAAATCTTGCCACATATAGCAAAGACTTATTGATGCTTACTAGATTCGGTTCTTTTTTCATATTAAATTTTTCAAAAATAACACAATAGAGTTTTTATATAGTTATTTATCTTTAAATAGATTTATAAATATAGTTTTTTACGTGTATCATCCACATGACACGGTCAAAATGAAATGGCAAATAAACTGTAAACTACAACTTTCTCTATTTCCTCTTTCCTTTTTTTCCAACAGACATAGATTCGACCACTATACTCGAAGTTAATGCCATTTCATTTCAACAAATCTCAGTGGCTCTTCAGCATCCCTACGAAGAATCAATGGCCACGGTGGAATTTGATTTACGCACCGGCGTGCCACAATGTACCATCTACAGCATTAGTAATAACTATGATTTACTCTCTATAAAATTAACAAGTATTGTACAAAAATGTTTCTCCATACCGGTGACAATAAGAGCTCTCATGAGATTTTGGGACCAAGAACGAATGAAAATGTTTCAACGCAGCATTGGTGGAGGATCTACGAATGCTGGCGGCATTGGTGGCGGTAGTGCTACAAATATGGGTGGATCTGGAGGCGGTAGCAATATATCTAGTAATATATCGACCACTTCGCATGGTTCTTATGGAAATTTTAATATGTCAGGTGGATCAAGTGATCCAGGAGGTGGTGGCATGAGTAGTAATATGAAGATGGCTGGCAGTACTATGAAAATGGAGACCGCAGGACAACAGCAAAGGTCGCAGTTGCAGGCTGCTACAGCAGGTTTTTTAAAATACAAAGGTGGTGAAATAAAGCAGGAGGATTTTCATGAGAGCCCAAAGAGTCAAACTTTAGCTGCAACAGCTATTGAGCATGTTGCTGCATCTCTAATGCAATCTAATTTAGAAGTTAACTCTTTGGGCCAAACACTATCTCAACAACAACAATTACAACTTCATACACAACTACAACAACAAACACAAAAAACATTTGAACAAAAGATTGCTGCTGATCATGAAATCGCTGATAAGTATAAAAATATTTGGAAAGATAAAACTCCAAATCTGAAAAATTCTGTTAGCATAACACCCATTAATGATGCTTCCAACTCTAACCACTCAAACACCTCTAATAGCCCCTCTACCAACGCCTCTTCATCTATGGATGTTAAACGCACAGGTGGTATAGAAATCATACCTCTAACCGGACCAAATACTAACAATACAGGCGTCAACAATACAGGAACTAATACAAATGTTACCCCCACTACTATAACAATAACACCCATTAATGCGGGTTCTTCACCTTCAGCTTTGGGCAATAAAGAGAAGAAATCATCTTCTAGCATGGTTTCCGCAACATCCACATCGGGTTTGTCTTCCTCTTCTTCGAATAAACGTTCCCTGGATACGGGCGATAATCAAAAAGATAAGAAACGCAAGAAACGTAGGGATGATTCTCCCATGGGGCCTCCGGAAAAAGTGTTTTCACGACAAAATTCACCTGCTGGTTCAAGTGAAGCTGCTGCCACGGCAGTGGCTCGTAAATTCTCTTCACCCTCCTCATCTCCCAAGGGTTCTTCGGGTGGTTTATTGGCTTCCTCGGTAGCAGGATCATCGTTGTCGGCTCGTCCCAGTCCCAAGCATTCACCTGTTTACAATAGTCCCAAACATAATACCGCATCTAATAGTCCCAAATCGCCCTTTGGTACCCATTCACCCAAACATGGCTCCTCTGGTAAGCCCAGCATGTCTACGCTAAAAAGTGCCACGGCTGCCAGTCCCAAAGGTGATAAGACTTTATCTTCTAACTCTTCCTCAACATCGTCAGTACTTAATACGGCTGCTTTAGTACGCTCATTACAGTCGGGTTCGTCCTCCTCATCAACGGCTAGTACCGTAGCGGCTGCAGCAGCTGCTGCTATGGCAGCTCTCAAAAATAAAGACAAATCCTCTGCTCTTAATTCGGCAGCTGTTAGTTCAGCGGCTGCCGCTGCAGCCGCCGCTGTTAAGTCAAGTATGGGTGTTACCTCCATGCAACAATTGAAGTCTTCCGTTGCCGGTCTGAATCATATGACGGTTGCTGCGGCGGCTGGTTTTGGCGGCACTAATATCCCGAACACTACTATGGATATAAACTCAGCCATGCGTAAAGGTGTAGCCGCTGCGGTAAGTCAAGTTACAGTTTAATTAGTTTATCTTATTTTTTGTTTTTTTTTTATGTTGGTTTGGCTTGCATTTTTTTTATCTCAACATTTAAATCAATTAAACAATCATGAGTTTTTTTTTAATTTTATTTAAATATTTAGATGGTTTTAAGAGTAAATGCTTTTTAAGTAGTTCGTTTAACCAATATTTATGCATATATATTTAATTTGTTTACTTTCTTAAATAATGTGCAAGTTTTTTTTTTTAAATGTATTTATTTTTTCTACTTAGGAAATTAACGCATGTTTTTGTTAACATTAATATACAATACATATACATATATACATATAATACAATAAAAATGAAATGTAACAATTATACCCACTTAAACATTCCTGCGCCTAAATTGTTTTATACCATTTTAATTTTTGCGAAAGAAAATTTTAATTTTAAATGAAAATAGAAAAATATTGTAAATTAAATAATACGTTTAATATATAATTCATTTCGATCGAATGTGATATTATTTCTGTTTTGCTTCTTTAGAAAATGTGAAACGAATAATTGTTCGCCATGAAATTATTTTAGTTTTTTTGAGGATCATTTATTTATTATTTTAGCGAAATTTAAACGTTTTGGTTGTTCTTTGATATAAAGGGCTTTTTACGTAGCATTCTACCATATAGGCAAAGATGTGAAGATCTTCTAATCGTACTCACGTTAACAAGTTTTCCAGAAGTTTTCGTTACATTTTCAGCTATTTTTACAGTCGTGTTTGCTCAGCATCACTTTTTGTAAACTTTATATATTTTAATACAATTTGCTACATTATATTTTTTCGGCCCAACGATTCGGATTGAATTTAGTTGACATCGGTCCATTATTTTAACTAGCCCCGAAATAGGAGTTTATCAGTCATAATTGTTTGATATGTACACATATTCAAACAAATTAAGCCACAAAAAAGTTATATATGAAACCTAATCGCACCTACGAATTTTGTGCAAAGCGGTACATAATTAGTCTTAGCTCTCATATAAGACCCGCTTCCTAAAATCTCGTTAACGAGTATAGCTATTTTAAAAAAGTTGTTATCCAAATAATATTCAACATAAATATGTTTTATATACAAGGTGGCGCAAAAGTAAACTTCCGATGTTTTTTGGCTGTAATTAAAAAAAAAATTAAATACTTTGATTCTTCTTGTGGATTATTTTTATTTGGTCTTTTAATTTTTTTTACATCAAGTCGAGAATATGATGTCATGTAAAATTTTGCTTATTTACGTACCCGCTCATCACTCATGATTATTTTTGACGAAAAATCATTTTCCTCTCGGTGGTGATTAAGGATGGCTTGAGCGTATGTTAGATGCGATTGGCGGTCAGCAGCTAACAGCTGATGCACCGTCTGGACTTTGTACGGAACCATCTTCAAATCTTGTACCAAAATTCGCTGTAAAGACCGTCGACTGATACCCATTTACGTGGCACGTCGTCTGGTCGATGTCGACGGCGCTTCCATGACATCCTCGGCTACAGCAGCAATATTCTCTGCAGAACGACTACTCCGGGGTCTGCCACGCCCGGCAGCATCTCGTGTTGTGCCAGTCTCTTCAAGGCGAGCGGCTAAACGTCGCAGTGTTTCACCAGTAGGCGTTAGACGGCCAGGAAATCTGCGACGAAATTCACGTTGTGCCAAAGACACCGACCGATTATTGGTCAAATAAATAGTCAGAAATATTCCGCGTTCTGGAGCAGTGTAGCGTAACATTGTTTATTAACGTGTATTTCGCATGTGTTTACTTTACAAATGTCAAAACAGAACTGACATTAGGAGCCAATCGCAAAATTTATAGCATTTTCTGATAGGAGGATTACTTTTGCGCCACCTTGTATATACAAATCAGTCGGCCCAATTTTATGATGATAGGTCCATAATAAGGCGCAATTATCGTTTACAACACTAAAATGTTGTGTTGTCTCGACTACAACACAACATGCATTTTATTAAGATAAAGCCGATACGTGTTGTGAATCGTAATCGCAGTTTACAACATACAACATCAAAATACATAGTGTTGTGAACGGTAATCGGTGCCTAAGTCATAGATCCCACTTCTGAAAATCACTTTAACGACCATAAATCTCTTAAAACTGTACCCAAATTAAATTCAACACAACTAACTTAAATCTTTTTATACCCTACACCACCATAGTGGGGAGGGTATATTGGATTTGTGCTGATGTTTGTAACGCCCAGAAATATTGGCCCAACACCCACCTTAAAGTATACCGATCGGCTCAGAATCCCTTTCTGAATCGATTTAATGATGTCCGTCTATCCGTCTGGCTGGCTAGCTGGCTGTCCATGTAAAGCTTGTGCGCAGAGTACAGGTCGCAATTTTGAAGATATTTCGATAAAATTTGGTACGTGATATTTTTGCGACCCAAGGACGGATGGGATTGAAACTGGTGGAAATCGGTCGATTATTTCATCTGGTCATCATACAAATGCACTCCCGAAATTGGGGTTTAACAATCATGAATGTTTGAATTATGCAAGTATCCAAACAAATTTCACCACAAATGAGTAGTAAATAGAGCTAAATCACATCTTCAAATTTTGTGAAGATCGGTCCATAAATCACTTTAAAATGTTGGTATCCAAATAATATTTAACAGAAATATATTTTATATGTATACAAATAATACGGTACAATTTTTTTATGATCGGTCCATAATTAGTCGTAGCTCCCATATAAAGCGCACTTTCGAAAATCTCTTTAACGATCATAGATTTCTTAAAAATGTTGGTATCCAAATAAAATTCGACACAAAAATGTTTCTTATATGCAGAAATAATGACACTTAATTTTATAATGGTCGGTCAATAATTAGTCGAAACTCCCATATAAGACCCTCTCCGTAATTCACTTTAACCTCCAGAAATCTTTTAAAACATTTATATCGAGATAAAGTTTAACACATATATTCACAGAAATCATGACATTAAATTTTGGTCCAAAATAGGTGATATCTCCCATATAACACCCATTTCTGAAAAACTGTTTTATACATATACTAGGTGTAGGGTATTATATGGCCGGGCTTGACCGACTATACTTTTTTACTTGTTTTAAATAATTACAATTGTACTTAAAGTTATATTTACTGTCAAAATTAAGACCTAAAATTTTACAATGGTTTACATTTTGAATAGTGGAGTTATTAAAATTTATATTTATTTCGTTACAATTATGTTTTTTGCAAATGTATAAATGACACGTTTTTTCCAAGGAGATGTCTGCTCCAGAAGTTTTAGACCAACTGTCGATTTTAAGTAATGTTTCTTGAAAGACTTGAGAAATTTTATCATTATTTCGTTCTTTTGTTATAACGTTGAGGTCGTCTGCATAAATACAATTATCGATTCTTTTATCATTTTTTAAAAGGCGGCGAATGCAATTATAAAAAGAGTTACGGATAACGGTGATCTCTGGGAAATGCCTTTATCCAAAGGAAACATGTTTGAAAAGGAGTCATTGACGCATACAATATGATCAAGGTACAAGAGGGAATCGGTGGTGCTGAGACCGGAATGAATTCCAGTTTGGTTATGTGATAACATTTTATGTTTTTTTATAATCGACATAATACGCCGGGAAATAATTTTCTTAAGTAGTTTCGCAGTACATGAGAGTAAAGAGATAGGTCGATATGAATCTACATATATTTTCTATTGATTTATTACCCTTGATAATAGCTATCACTGAGGCAGTTTTAAAAAATTGTGAAATTGTCCCGGAATCAACTACATATATTGTTAAAAAGGTTAAGAATACGGTGTTTGAAAAATTTTGGTACCTTATCTATCATAGGACAGGATATTTTGTACAGACCTGGGGTTTTTCATTCAGAAGTTTTCAGGCTGTAAAAATTTGAAAGGGGACTCTAAAACAAGAGCTCAAGAAGAGCAAGATGTTACAACAAGAGATGAAAGATATTGTGATTTTGGTGATATAAAGTCATTTCAAAAGTTCGAGTCCAGAGAATTTAGTGTTGAGCAAAAGTCTCCGATATATCTTTAGCTGATGTTATAGTAATGTTGTTATAGGAAATATCGGAAATGGTTCGAGGAAAATATGTATGTCCCTGTTAACTTTCTTATATTTTGCCATAAAGTTGCTGATGATGCAGTTGGGTTTAGAGTACCAGTGAATTTTTTAAAAGAATAAATTTTCGCTAATTTTTTGGCCAATTAAAAATTGCATTATTTTTCTTATAATTTATGAGGTTGTGTGTAGACATATTGTGACGAAACTCTCTCCAAGAGTCCTGTTGTTTATCTCTGAGTTTTTGTAGATCAGTGGACCACTAGGGGACAGTTGTGGTTCTTGTTCAGTTAGATGATACGGTAATACTTTCATTTGCCTAATGCTTAATTATTTTTCTTATGAAGGCAGCCTTCTTATTAATATTAGGAGATGTACTAACTGTTTGATTGAAATGAAATATTTTGTTGCGGTAAATGTCCCAATTCGCATGTTTGATGTTGAATTTAGATATTTTTGCTGATCGTTGTTGAGAGTCGGTTAGAAGTTGCGTTATAATGGGGTAGTGGTCGCTATTGTGTATGTCGTCTAAGATGTGCCATCGACACATTGGTACAATAGATAGAGATGAAATTTTGAGGTCAATATGTGATAAGGAGTTGTGTGTACTCAAATGGGAGGGTGACCAATCATTAAGGATGGAGAGGTCTCCATGCGTTGAAGTCACTAGTTGTTGTTGTAACAGCAGTAATTGCTAAGTTGACAGTCCTTGACCGAGTGATCTCGGGTCATTCTGATGCGTAGAACCCGCTGTCGTGGGAATGGAAGTCACCAGAAATTATGATTGGTGTGTTTATTGTCGCAATAGTGTTAGCCAATTCCGTTGTGGGTATTTGATCTGTAGGAGGCGTGTAAAATGAAAAAATAGCGAAGGGTAAACAAGTTTTAATTTGCAGTCCAATTATGTTCAGTGAATGATTAGTGTTAATTTTGTTATGGGGAATGTTCTTTTTTGCGGTTGCATTTGAATTGAAAAAATATCTAATATAAATATATACATACATGAATGAGAATTAAAACACAAAAATTTATTTGAAATTTATTTTTGTATACCTCTGTTATATGTTCTACATAGCTTTCCGTTGGAAAACATAAATGTAAAATCATACAGAAATATACAAAGAGACACTAGCAAAATGTAATGCATTTTCTGGCCTGCTAAAGCCTTCGTCAGCATTCTTTGTGTCTAATATTTTTTATTTTCAAATTCTTTATGTTTAACTTTTTTATTTACTGAATGAGAATTATTCCTCTTGCGAGTATTAATTGTAAAAATTTTTTATAAATTTTTTTATTCGAAGGTTTACTTCTATATAGTTCAACACAAAAATTTATTTGAAATTTATGATGATGATTTTACATTTATGTTTTCCAACGGAAAGCTATGTAGAACATATAACAGAGGTATACAACAATAAATTTCAAATAAATTTTTGTGTTGAACTAGAAGTAAACCTTCGAATAAAAAAATGTATAAAAAATATATACATATGTACATATTTATATTGGGTGTAATTGGGTTAAAGCCTTGTCTACATTTTGTTTCTTGTAAGCAAATTATATTAGGGTTTTTTCTTTAATGAGAATTTGTTTGGTATGAACGGATGTTCCATTGTATAATATTAATCATAAATGTATCTATAGAGAATAAAAAATAAAGATTTGAATTTGAGCACGGAATGCAGAAAAGAAAAAAAATTACATATATGAATATACTATATATATGTATACATATATGTATATATTTATAGCTCCATATCGGAAAGTGAGGAGGCCATTTCTAGTCTCCTACTGCTGATTTTACATGGGTTGTGGGTAGATAAAGATTTTGGCTTGGATGAAGTAGTTGATCTTTCGGAAGAATTATCTGTAGAAGATTTTTCTTTTGATTGATGTTTGGAAGTTGTGTTTGTTTTGCTAATTTGTACAGATGTTTTTTTGTTGTTGGTTTGTAGTTTGGTTTGTGGTTAATGTTGTAGGTTTAAAATTTGTGCGGTTGATGATATGATCTGTTGTTGTGAGAGATGAGGTTTTTTTGTTGTGTCTTGCGATGTTATTGTTGTTTGTTTTTGAGTAGTACATATCTTGTTTACTAATATTTGTGTTTGTAGAATTGGATTCTATTGTCAAATTTAAATTAACGGGATTGTTGGATTTGTTGTTTTTAATTTTTGTTTTCTTTCTTCAATAGCTTTTTTTATTAAGAATTTATTGTTTGTTGAGATGCTTCTTTGTATGAAATGTTGTTTATGGTTTTTATTTTCAGCATTTCTTGACGTTGTTTTATTACTGGGCAATTTGTGTTGGTAGAGTGATGGGGATGATTGCAGTTGATGCATTGGATTTTTATGTCGCAGTTTTCGACACCATTACAAAATTTTTTAGTGTATCCCAATTTGAAAGATTTCTTGCATTTAATGGGGTTTGAAATATATGGCTCAACTTTACAAATTAAAAAACCAATTTTTATTTCATTTGGTATTTTATAACAATTAAAATTGAGAATATGTAGAGAGGTGTGGTTACTCGACCTTCTATGAATTTCGTTATTTTTTGCAATCAACCACTTCTTGATCTTTTAAACCTACAATAATTTCCTCTTCTTTTAAGTTTTTGAGAGTTGGAGCAAAAATCACGCCTTTAATTATATTTAGTGTTGGGTGTAAGAAACATTCGATCTGGCAAACTCCAGATAAATTTGTAGGTTTTAGGAATTTGTTGGTTTGTGCTTCATTTTTGGTGAGGATTAATAAATTACCGTCTTTAGTATAAGATGTTTTTTGTGGCGGTTCACTAAATATGCCTTCAAAAGCCTTGCAGACGAGAAAAATGTTAAAGATTTGGATAGGTTTGTCGGGGATTTTGCTTTTTAAAATTATAAACTTTGGACATGATTGTTTACAATTGTTATTTTTTTCAGTTATTTTTGGAAAATCAAAAGAGTTGTTTAGGTTAATATGATCGTTGTTTTTCTTTCGTTTTTTTATGGAGTTCTTTTTTGTCTATCTGGATCCAGTATAGCAAACGGATTACCTCCCGAGGAGGACGACATGGTTTGAGGTTTTAATATATAGCCGCGTAATTTGCAAAAACACAATTAGATAAAAAGTTTATATCACGGGTATGTGAGAGTTAAAAGATTTATTT
Source organism: Bellardia pandia (assembly GCA_916048285.2). Lineage (NCBI taxonomy): Eukaryota > Metazoa > Arthropoda > Insecta > Diptera > Calliphoridae > Bellardia > Bellardia pandia. The sequence continues at coordinate 89,090,481 of OU696531.1, read as the reverse complement.
TTGTAAGAAAGTAGGTTTAAACTTTAAAGAAAACAAGCAAGAGAATAAAAGTCGACCGTATCCGATGAGAGCTTGTTATCAACTATTTATAGTAATATAATTGAGCTATTCTTTTAATATGTGGTGTTGACTTTATTTTGACGCTCACAGTACATAATACCATTACTGAACAAATTTATAATAATTTATTTAACAGAATTGACATTTTATTTCTTAAAAATATTGTTTTTTATTTGATAATTATTATTTATGCACAATTTTATAACCAAAATTAATATAGAGAATAACATAACCTCAAAATTAACAAACAATTGTATAATTATAAATAGAAAACAAACTGTAATTATAAATACAGTAATAATATATTGATAATATAATACAATACAATACAACAAACCAATTTTGCTTTCTTTCATTTTGTTTTAATAATTAAATATTTTAAAAAAGGTTAAAGGTGGTATAATTTTATTTTTTTTTGATTATGTATGTGTATGACTATTTATTTTTGTTAAAACACTTTACTAACCTTTAAAAAATGTTTGTTTTAATTTAATTTTGTTTTAAAGGAATTTGCTTGCATAACATATTTTTTTTTTGTATTTAACAGTTTCTAAATTATGAGAAATAAACACAACGTAATAGACATAAAAAATGGTATGAAATCCTTACATTATTTCTATTAGAATGTTAAACGCTGTGTATATTAATCCTATTGTTTAGACGAGGTTTAAGTTTTTTTTTTTTTTTTGTATCAACCACAAGTGTCTTTGTCATCAATGCAAAATATTTTTTCTTTTCTCTTTTTTTATTATAAACAAAAAAAAAAAACAAAATTAAACTTAATTAAAACAACCTGATCTTGATGATGAAAATCATGTCTATCAAATTTGTCAGGTTAGTTTGATGACGTCGACGCCAACTACAGCAACAGTATCAACAGCCTCAACACGGTCACCGCAACGGCAGTCGCTGGAGCAGCAGGACAGACACAAACAGCATCTAACAACAACGCAGCAGCCACTTGGCAGCAATGAGTTATTGAAATTATCATCGTCTGCATGTTTGGCGGCAAATGATACTCTTAATACTAGTGGTGGCAGCAGCTGTAGTAGTAGTGAGTATATGGTTAAATCATCACAAGAAGGTCTAAAATTAACCATAAACAAGACCTCCCATAAGTCGTCATCGAAAACGTCGAGCTCCTCAAAGTCATCACATATGGCTGCACACGGATTGGGCGCCTCCTCGTCGGCGTCATCTTTATTTAATAAAAAGCTACATACAGGCCTTAAACCGGGTGTGAATAGTGGACCAGCTTCAAAGAAATCAACATCATCATCCTTGTCTTCGAAATCATCCTTCTCATCAGCGTCTTCAGCCACTAAACATATGTTTCAAAAATCGAATTCATCTGGTAGTTTAAGTACAAAATTAGGTTCTAGTACCAACTCCTCATCTACAGGTTATGGTCTTTCCAAAAGTCATAGTACAAATTCATTTTCCGATGTGCGCAGATCATCAAAAAAGTCCCACAGTGCATCAACATCACCGGCACTGCCGTCATCAAATCATCACTCCTCTACAACAGCTTCAACGTCCCAGCCAGCTACACGTCTGGATCATCATGCCGATATGATGAAGATCTTGCAATATGCTTCACCCATAATGGCGGCCAGCATGGAGGGTTTTATGAAGGGATTAAATTCAAAATTTCAGATACCCAAACTATCACAACGTAACAGTAATCCTAATACCAATACTAACACTTCTACCAGCAACAGTTCCTCCACGGCAACAACCTCGTTACTATCACCATCTTTATCAACATCATCCTCAAAAATGTCTAGCGCCACAACATCATCATCTTCTTCAACAGCACAACATCATCCTGCCTCGCTTAACAAGTCTAAAGACATCAAATTAACCACTCCACCCTTGCAACATCAGTATGAACAACAGCATAGCCAATCATCCGTTTCTTTGCACATCCTAAAAACTTGCAGCTCATCGACATCCACATCATCCTCTTCCTCATCTGCTGTAGCTTCGCTGACTACGTCAAAATCTTCATCATCGTCAACAACTGCCTCCTCCTCTTTAGACTTTCTTAACGCTGCCTCGAAATCAACAAATTCTAATTCCTCTCATGTCGATGATACACTGTTGGCAACATTGGCGGCGGGTAAATGACATTGTGTTACCTCCCTTGTTCCCTCTAACACTTTCCATAACTATTGGTCTTTGTATATTATAAATACGTTTATAATAAGACTACTGTAAGTTGGTTGGATTACGATTATTGTTAGTTTTGTTAGTACATACAAATATTTTATTTTGCACAAATAATTTTCTGCCTTAATTTGTTAAAAAAAATTGTAAATTTTGGAAAAAAATTATTGTTAAACAAAAGAATTTTGAAAAGAAATAAATTAAAAAAACTTTCAATTGTAAGTTTGTTTACATTTTTACTTAAAACATGATTATAGTAGGGTACATTGATAAATGGAAGAAATACGCCTAGGTTCTATATTCCACTACGAAATGAAACTGAAATTGTTTTCAATTCCACATAGACATTATCATGGCGTTCTAAAAAACGAGTGAAACTTTTATTCTACGATGAATCAAACTGGAAATAATATGTTACTTTTCAAGTCACTCATAACGTTTAGAACACAATCTTAATGTATATATTGCGGAGAGGGTTTTAGACCACTAAAACTATTCATTAAGCACATTAGGTACATTCATATATCTGATTTTAGAATTTCACAGAATTTTCTAATATATATATATAATATATAATAATATATATGCACACCGCATACTTTCGGTACATTTTTTCGATCTATCGCATTCTTCGAGGACATTTGCATTCTTTGAGGACAGTCCCGAAAAAAATCGTATGTACAGCGCATACTTTGGGGATCATGATACTTTGGGGACAAAAAAAAATTTTTTTTTTTTCTTATTGATTATCAATTTACTATTGATTTTGTATGTAAATAACATATCCATTAATTAATAGACTCTCAATAAATACCTAAATTTCTAATTTTTTAGTTAAAATTTCCATTCTGATGTTGCCATATTTTTCATTTAAAATTAATATTTTTGACGCCGCTACATTTCTTTGCCTGACAGGCTTTGATGTTCAACAGAAAAACGCGGCAAAAAAAAGTGTGCAAACATGTATGCACAGCGCATACTTTCGGTACATTCGATCTACCGTATCATGGTGAAATTAAATACCAGGTGACCGCATTGCTACAACAATTACAACAAGGCAAGAACAACAGGCATTTTTCTATATGAAAAACTTTCGTCACTGTCAAAAAGTTTTTTTTTATATAACTTTTTGGCATTTTCAAATTCACCATGAATAATCAGCTGGCGCTACGCTATCACCTAGTATTTAAATTCACCTTGTACCGTATTCTTTGGGGACACATTTTTCTTGTTCAGTGTTGTATTTTTTAGTACTTTTGTGTCAAAATTCAGAGTTGTATTAAAAGATTTTCTGAGATTTTGCCAAAATCTAGTTCGTAATATTTATACAAACAAATTATTTTAATTTCATTTAAAAATTAGTTTGTTAATAAAATTTAAATTATTGCTAAATACAAACTTTATAGCATTTACTATCCTGCAAGTTTATTACTTATAAATTAGTTCGTAACTAGATTTTGTTTTGTATGGGAAATCTAGTAGAAATGAAATATATTTCGCTCAAAATCCTTTAAGTACTAGATTTTGCGTAGGTGTAAATCTACTATTAGCTGGAAAAGTCAATATTTATACAAACAAATTATTTTATTAGTTGTTAATAAAATTTAAATTATTACTAAATACAAACTTTGTGGCATTTGCTAGCCTGCAAGTTTATTACTTATAAATTAGTTCGTAACTAGATTTTGTTTTGTATTAGAAATCTAGTAGAAATGAACAATATTTCGCTCAAAATCGCGATGTAAATCTACTATTAGATGGAAAATTCAATATTTATACAAACAAATTATTTTAATTTCATTTAAAAATTAGTTTTTTAAAGAAATATAAATAATTTATACAAACAAATTATTTTAATTTCATTTAAAAATTAGTTTTTTAAAGAAATATAAATAATGGTTAAATGCAAACTTTGTGGAATTTATTGCCATGCTGGTTTATTAGTTATAAATATGCATGCACAGCGCATACTTTCGGTACATTTTTCGATCTACCGTATTCTTTGGGGACAAATTTTTCTTGTTCAGTGTTGTATTTTTTAGTTCTTTTGTATTAAAATTCAGAGTTGTATTAAAAGATTTTTTGAGATTTTGCCAAAATCTAGTTCGTAATATTTATACAAACAAATTATTTTAATTTCATTTAACAATTAGTTTTTTAAAGAAATATAAATAATTGTTAAATGCAAACTTTGTGGAATTTATTGCCATGCTGGTTTATTAGTTATAAATATGCATGCACAGCGCATACTTTCGGTACATTTTTCGATCTACCGTATTCTTTGGGGACAAATTTTTCTTGATCAGTGTTGTATTTTTTAGTTCTTTTGTATTAAAATTCAGAGTTGTATTGAAAGATTTCCTGAGATTTTGCCAAAATCTAGTTCGTAACTAAAAAAAAAATTAGTTTAATAATAAAATTTAAATTATTGTTAAATACAAACTTTGTGGCATTTGCTGGCCAGCAAGTTTATTAGTTATAAATTAGTTCGTAACTAGATTTTGTTTTGTATTAGAAATCTAGTAGAAATGAACAATATTTCGCTCAAAATCGCGATGTAAATCTACTATTAGATGGAAAATTCAATATTTATACAAACAAATTATTTTAATTTCATTTAAAAATTAGTTTTTTAAAGAAATATAAATAATTGTTAAATGCAAACTTTGTGTAATTTATTGCCATGCTGGTTTATTAGTTATAAATATGCATGCACAGCGCATACTTTCGGTACATTTTTCGATCTACCGTATTCTTTGGGGACAAATTTTTCTTGTTCAGTGTTGTATTTTTTAGTTCTTTTGTATTAAAATTCAGAGTTGTATTAAAAGATTTTTTGAGATTTTGCCAAAATCTAGTTCGTAATATTTATACAAACAAATTATTTTAATTTCATTTAAAAATTAGTTTTTTAAAGAAATATAAATAATGGTTAAATGCAAACTTTGTGGAATTTATTGCCATGCTGGTTTATTAGTTATAAATATGCATGCACAGCGCATACTTTCGGTACATTTTTCGATCTACCGTATTCTTTGGGGACAAATTTTTCTTGTTCAGTGTTGTATTTTTTAGTTCTTTTGTATTAAAATTCAGAGTTGTATTGAAAGATTTTCTGAGATTTTGCCAAAATCTAGTTCGTAACTAAAAAAAAAATTTAGTTTGTTAATAAAATTTAAATTATTGCTAAATACAAACTTTGTGGCATTTGCTAGCCTGCAAGTTTATTACTTATAAATTAGTTCGTAACTAGATTTTGTTTTGTATTAGAAATCTAGTAGAAATGAACAATATTTCGCTCAAAATCGCGATGTAAATCTACTATTAGATGGAAAATTTAATATTTATACAAACAAATTATTTTAATTTCATTTAAAAATTAGTTTTTTAAAGAAATATAAATAATTGTTAAATGCAAACTTTGTGGAATTTATTGCCATGCTGGTTTATTAGTTATAAATATGCATGCACAGCGCATACTTTCGGTACATTTTTCGATCTACCGTATTCTTTGGGGACAAATTTTTCTTGTTCAGTGTTGTATTTTTTAGTTCTTTTGTATTAAAATTCAGAGTTGTATTGAAAGATTTTCTGAGATTTTGCCAAAATCTAGTTCGTAACCAAAAAAAAATTTAGTTTGTTAATAAAATTTAAATTATTGCTAAATACAAACTTTGTGGCATTTGCTGGCCAGCAAGTTTATTACTTATAAATTAGTTCGTAACTAGATTTTGTTTTGTATTAGAAATCTAGTAGAAATGAACAATATTTCCCTCAAAATCGCGATGTAAATCTACTATTAGATGAAAAATTCAATATTTATACAAACAAATTATTTTAATTTCATTTAAAAATTAGTTTTTTAAAGAAATATAAATAAATGTTAAATGCAAACTTTGTGGAATTTATTGCCATGCTGGTTTATTAGTTATAAATATGCATGCACAGCGCATACTTTCGGTACATTTTTCGATCTACCGTGGGGACAAATTTTTCTTGTTCAGAGTTGTATTTTTTAGTTCTTTTGCATTAAAATTCAGAGTTGTATTGAAAGATTTTCTGAGATTTTGCCAAAATCTAGTTCGTAACTAAAAAAAATTTGTTTGTTAATAAAATTTAAATTAAGTAATTTCACAAACAATTTTTAAAAAAAATGTATTTTTCAAAAAAGTGACTTTTAGGATGAAATTCTCTAGAAGAATATGGACAAATATGTAGTTGCACACGTCTAATACTATAGAGAGATGGTAGTCCAAAGGGTGCTATATGACACTATATTAGTCGGTTTTCTTAAATAATTTTGGAATTATAGTAAAACAATTAAAAAAAAATGTATTTTTGAAAAAAGTGACTTTTAGGATGAAATTCTCTAGAAGAATATGGACAAATATGTAGTTGCACACGTATAATACTATATAGAGATGGTAGTTCAAAGGGTCCTATATGACACTATATTAGTCGGTTTTCTTAAATAATTTTGGAATTATAGTAAAACAATTAAAAAAAAATGTATTTTTGAAAAAAGTGACTTTTAGGATGAAATTCTCTAGAAGAATTTGGACAACTATAGACTTGCACACGTATCATACTATATAGAGATGGTAGTTCAAAGGGTGCTATATGACACTATATTAGTCGGTTTTCTTAAATAATTTTGGAATTATAGTAAAACAATTAAAAAAAAATGTATTTTTGAAAAAAGTGACTTTTAGGATGAAATTCTCTAGAAGAATATGGACAAATATGTAGTTGCACACGTATAATACTATATAGAGATGGTAGTTCAAAGGGTCCTATATGACACGATATTAGTCGGTTTTCTTAAATAAATTTGGAATTATATTAAAACAATTAAAAAAGATGTATTTTTGAAAAAAGTGACTTTTAGGATGAAATTCTCTAGAAGAATTTGGACAAATGTGGAGTTACACACGTATCATACTATAAAGAGATGATAGTTCAAATGGCCCTATATGACACTATATTACTCGGTTTTCTTAAATAATTCTGGAATTATAATAAAACAATTTAAAAAAAAATGTATTTTTGAAAAAGTGACTTTTAGGATGAAATTCTCTAGAAGAATTTGGAGAAATGTGGAGTTACACACGTATCATACTATAAAGAGATGATAGTTCAAATGGCCCTATATGACACTATATTAGTCGGTTTTTTTAAATAATTCTTTAAAAAAAATGTATTTTTGAAAAAAGTGACTTTTAGGATGATATTCTCTAGAAGAATTTGGACAAATGTGGAGTTACACACGTATCCCACTATATAGACATAGTAGTTCAAAGGGTTCTATATGACACTATATTAGTCGGTTTTCTTAAATAATTCTGGAATTATAATAAAACAATTTAAAAAAAAAATGTATTTTTGAAAAAGTGACTTTTAGGATGAAATTCTCTAGAAGAATTTGGAGAAATGTGGAGTTACACACGTATCATACTATAAAGAGATGATAGTTCAAATGGCCCTATATGACACTATATTAGTCGGTTTTCTTAAATAATTCTTTAAAAAAAATGTATTTTTGAAAAAAGTGACTTTTAGGATGATATTCTCTAGAAGAATTTGGACAAATGTGGAGTTACACACGTATCCCACTATATAGACATAGTAGTTCAAAGGGTTCTATATGACACTATATTAGTCGGTTTTCTTAAATAATTCTGGAATTATAATAAAACAATTTAAAAAAAAATGTATTTTTGAAAAAGTGACTTTTAGGATGAAATTCTCTAGAAGAATTTGGACAAATGTGGAGTTACACACGTAGCCCACTACATAGAGATGGTAGTTCAAAGGGTTCTATATGACACTATATTAGTCGGTTTTCTTAAATAATTCTGAAATTATAATAAAACAATTTTAAAAAAAATTTATTTTTGAAAAAAGTGACTTTTAGGATGAAATTCTATAGAAGAATTTGGACAAATGTGGAGTTACACACGTATCCCACTATATAGACATAGTAGTTCAAAGGGTCCTATATGACACTATATTAGTCGGTTTTCTTAAATAATTCTGGAATTATAATAAAACAATTTTAAAAAAAATTTATTTTTGAAAAAAGTGACTTTTAGGATGATATTCTCTAGAAGAATTTGGACAAATGTGGAGTTACACACGTATCCCACTATATAGACATAGTAGTTCAAAGGGTTCTATATGACACTATATTAGTCGGTTTTCTTAAATAATTCTGGAATTATAATAAAACAATTTAAAAAAAAAATGTATTTTTGAAAAAGTGACTTTTAGGATGAAATTCTCTAGAAGAATTTGGAGAAATGTGGAGTTACACACGTATCATACTATAAAGAGATGATAGTTCAAATGGCCCTATATGACACTATATTAGTCGGTTTTCTTAAATAATTCTTTAAAAAAAATGTATTTTTGAAAAAAGTGACTTTTAGGATGATATTCTCTAGAAGAATTTGGACAAATGTGGAGTTACACACGTATCCCACTATATAGACATAGTAGTTCAAAGGGTTCTATATGACACTATATTAGTCGGTTTTCTTAAATAATTCTGGAATTATAATAAAACAATTTAAAAAAAAATGTATTTTTGAAAAAGTGACTTTTAGGATGAAATTCTCTAGAAGAATTTGGACAAATGTGGAGTTACACACGTAGCCCACTACATAGAGATGGTAGTTCAAAGGGTTCTATATGACACTATATTAGTCGGTTTTCTTAAATAATTCTGAAATTATAATAAAACAATTTTAAAAAAAATTTATTTTTGAAAAAAGTGACTTTTAGGATGAAATTCTATAGAAGAATTTGGACAAATGTGGAGTTACACACGTATCCCACTATATAGACATAGTAGTTCAAAGGGTCCTATATGACACTATATTAGTCGGTTTTCTTAAATAATTCTGAAATTATAATAAAACACTTTTTAAAAAAATGTATTTATGAAAAAAGCAACTTTTATGATAAAATTCTCTAGAAGAATTTGGACAAATGTGGAGTTACACACGTATCCCACTATATAGAGATAGTAGTTCAAAGAGTCCTATATGACACTATATTACTCGGTTTTCTTAAATAATTCTGGAATTATAATAAAACAATTTTTAAAAAAATGTATTTATGAAAAAAGCAACTTTTATGATGAAATTCTCTAGAAGAATTTGGACAACTTTAGACTTGCACACGTATCATACTATATAGAGATGGCAGCTCAAAGAGTCCTATATGACACTATATTAGTCTGTTTTCTTAAATAATTTTGGAATTATAATAAAACAATTAAAAAAAATGTATTTATGAAAAAAGCAACTTTTATGATGAAATTCTCTAGAAGAATTTGGACAAATGTGGAGTTACACACGTATCCCACTATATAGAGATAGTAGTTCAAAGAGTCCTATATGACACTATATTACTCGGTTTTCTTAAATAATTCTGGAATTATAATAAAACAATTTTTAAAAAAATGTATTTATGAAAAAAGCAACTTTTATGATGAAATTCTCTAGAAGAATTTGGACAACTTTAGACTTGCACAAGTATCATACTATATAGAGATGGTAGCTCAAAGGGTTCTATATGACACTATATTAGTCGGTTTTCTTAAATAATTCTGAAATTATAATAAAACAATTGTAAAAAAAATTATTTTTGAAAAAAGTGACTTTTAGGATGAAATTCTCTAGAAGAATTTGGACAAATGTGGTGTTACACACGTATCCCACTATATAGAGATAGTAGTTCAAAGAGTCCTATATGACACTATAATAGTCGGTTTTCTTAAATAATTCTGGAATTATAATAAAACAATTAAAAAAAAAATGTATTTATGAAAAAAGCAACTTTTATGATGAAATTCTCTAGAAGAATTTGGACAAATGTGGAGTGACACACGTATCCTGCTACATAGAGATGGTAGTTCAAAGGGTCCTATATGACACTATATTAGTCGGTTTTCTTAAATAATTCTGGAATTATAATGAAACAATTAAAAAAAAAAATGTATTTATGAAAAAAGCAACTTTTATGATGAAATTCTCTAGAAGAATTTGGACAAATGTGGAGTGACACACGTATCCCGCTACATAGAGATGGTAGTTCAAAGGGTCCTATATGACACTATAATAGTCGGTTTTCTTAAATAATTCTGGAATTATAATAAAACAATTAAAAAAAAAATATATTTATGAAAAAAGCAACTTTTATGATGAAATTCTCTAGAAGAATTTGGACAAATGTGGAGTGACACACGTATCCTGCTACATAGAGATGGTAGTTCAAAGGGTCCTATATGACACTATATTAGTCGGTTTTCTTAAATAATTCTGGAATTATAATGAAACAATTAAAAAAAAAAATGTATTTATGAAAAAAGCAACTTTTATGATGAAATTCTCTAGAAGAATTTGGACAAATGTGGAGTGACACACGTATCCCGCTACATAGAGATGGTAGTTCAAAGGGTCCTATATGACACTATAATAGTCGGTTTTCTTAAATAATTCTGGAATTATAATAAAACAATTAAAAAAAAATGTATTTATGAAAAAAGCAACTTTTATGATGAAATTCTCTAGAAGAATTTGGACAAATGTGGAGTGACACACGTATCCCGCTACATAGAGATGGTAGTTCAAAGGGTCCTATATGACACTATATTAGTCGGTTTTCTTAAATAATTCTGGAATTATAATAAAACACTTTTTAAAAAAATGTATTTATGAAAAAAGCAACTTTTATGATGAAATTCTCTAGAAGAATTTGGACAAATGTGGAGTTACACACGTATCCCACTATATAGAGATAGTAGTTCAAAGAGTCCTATATGACACTATAATAGTCTGTTTTCTTAAATAATTTTGGAATTATAATAAAACAATTTAAAAAAAAATGTATTTATGAAAAAAGCAACTTTTATGATGAAATTCTCTAGAAGAATTTGGACAAATGTGGAGTTACACACGTATCCCACTATATAGAGATAGTAGTTCAAAGAGTCCTATATGACACTATAATAGTCGGTTTTCTTAAATAATTCTGGAATTATAATAAAACAATTAAAAAAAAAATGTATTTATGAAAAAAGCAACTTTTATGATGAAATTCTCTAGAAGAATTTGGACAAATGTGGAGTGACACACGTATCCCGCTACATAGAGATGGTAGTTCAAAGGGTCCTATATGACACTATAATAGTCGGTTTTCTTAAATAATTCTGGAATTATAATAAAACATTTAAAAAAAAATGTATTTATGAAAAAAGCAACTTTTATGATGAAATTCTCTAGAAGAATTTGGACAAATGTGGAGTGACACACGTATCCCACTATATAGAGATAGTAGTTCAAAGAGTCCTATATGACACTATAATAGTCTGTTTTCTTAAATAATTTTGGAATTATAATAAAACAATTTAAAAAAAAATGTATTTATGAAAAAAGCAACTTTTATGATGAAATTCTCTAGAAGAATTTGGACAAATGTGGAGTTACACACGTATCCCACTATATAGAGATAGTAGTTCAAAGAGTCCTATATGACACTATAATAGTCTGTTTTCTTAAATAATTTTGGAATTATAATAAAACAATTTAAAAAAAAATGTATTTATGAAAAAAGCAACTTTTATGATGAAATTCTCTAGAAGAATTTGGACAAATGTGGAGATACACACGTATCCCACTACATAGGGATGGTAGTTTAAAGGGTCCTATATGACACTATATTAGTCTGTTTTCTTAAATAATTTTGGAATTATAATAAAACAATTTAAAAAAAATGTATTTATGAAAAAAGCAACTTTTATGATGAAATTCTCTAGAAGAATTTGGACAAATGTGGAGTTACACACGTATCCCACTATATAGAGATAGTAGTTCAAAGAGTCCTATATGACACTATATTAGTCGGTTTTCTTAAATAATTCTGGAATTATAATAAAACAATTTTTAAAAAAATGTATTTATGTAAAAAGTGACTTTTAGGATGAAATTCTCTAGAAGAATTTGGACAACTATAGACTTGCACACGTATCATACTATATAGAGATGGCAGCTCATAGGGTCCTATATGACACTATATTACTCGGTTTTCTTAAATAATTCTGGAATTATAATGAAATAATTTTTAAAAAAATGTATTTATGAAAAAAGTGACTTTTAGGATGAAATTCTCTAGAAGAATTTGGACAAATGTGGAGTTACCCACGTAGCCCACTACATAGAGATGGTAGTTCAAAGGGTTCTATATGACACTATATTACTCGGTTTTCTTAAATAATTCTGGAATTATAATAAAACAATTTTTAAAAAAATGTGTTTATGTAAAAAGTGACTTTTAGGATGAAATTCTCTAGAAGAATTTGGACAAATGTGGAGTTACACACGTAGCCCACTACATAGAGATGGTAGCTCAAAGGATCCTATATGACTCTATATTAGTCTGTTTTCTTAAATAATTTTGGAATTATAATAAAACAATTAAAAAAAAAAATTTATTTATGAAAAAAGCAACTTTTATGATGAAATTCTCTAGCAGAATTTGGACAAATGTGGAGTTACACACGTATCCCACTATATAGAGATAGTAGTTCAAAGAGTCCTATATGACACTATATTAGTCGGTTTTCTTAAATAATTCTGGAATTATAATAAAACATTTTTTAAAAAAATGTATTTATGAAAAAAGAAACTTTTATGATGAAATTCTCTAGAAGAATTTGGACAAATGTGGAGTTACACACGTATCATACTATAAAGAGATAGTAGTTCAAAGAGTCCTATATGACACTATATTAGTCGGTTTTCTTAAATAATTTTGGAATTATAATAAAACAATTAAAAAAAGAATTATTTATGAAAAAAGTGACTTTTAGGATGAAATTCTCTAGAAGAATTTGGACAAATGTGGAGTTACACACGTATCATACTATATAGAGATGATAGTTCAAATGGTTCTATATGACGCTATATTAGTCGGTTTTCTTAAATAATTTTGGAATTATAATAAAACAATTAAAAAAAGAGTTATTTATGAAAAAAGTGACTTTTAGGATGAAATTCTCTAGAAGAATTTGGACAAATGTGGAGTTACACACGTATCCCACTATATAGAGATAGTAGTTCAAAGATTCCTATATGACACTATATTAGTCGGTTTTCTTAAATAATTTTGGAATTATAGTAAACCAATTAAAAAAAATGTATTTTTGAAAAAAAGCAACTTTTATGACGAAATTCTCTAGAAGAATTTGGACAAATGTGGAGTTACACACGCATCCCACTATATAGAGATAGTAGTTCAAAGAGTCCTATATGACACTATATTAGTCGGTTTTCTTAAATAATTCTGGAATTATAATAAAACAATTTTTAAAAAAATGTATTTATGAAAAAAGCAACTTTTATGATGAAATTCTCTAGAAGAATTTGGACAAATGTGGAGTTACACACGTATCCCACTATATAGAGATAGTAGTTCAAAGAGTCCTATATGACACTATATTAGTCGGTTTTCTTAAATAATTCTGGAATTATAATAAAACAATTTTTAAAAAAATGTATTTATGAAAAAAGCAACTTTTATGATGAAATTCTCTAGAAGAATTTGGACAAATGTGGAGTTACACACGTATCCCACTATTTAAAGATGGTAGTTCAAAGGGTCCTTTATGACACTATATTAGTCTGTTTTCTTAAATAATTTTGGAATTATAATAAAACAATTTTTAAAAAAATTTATTTTTGAAAAAAGTGACTTTTAGGATGAAATTCTCTAGAAGAATTTGGACAACTATAGACCTTCACACGTAACATACTATATAGAGATGGTAGCTCAAAGTGTCCTATATGACACTATTATAGTCGATTTTCTTAAATAATTTTGGAATTATAATAAAACAATTTTTAAAAAAATTTATTTATGAAAAAAGTGACTTTTAGGATGAAATTCTCTAGAAGAATTTGGACAAATGTGGAGTTACACACGTACCCCACTATATAGACATAGTAGTTCAAAGGGTTCTATATGACACTATATTAGTCGGTTTTCTTAAATAATTCTGAAATTATAATAAAACAATTTTAAAAAAAATTTATTTTTGAAAAAAGTGACTTTCAGGATGAAATTCTATAGAAGAATTTGGACAAATGTGGAGTTACACACGTATCCCACTATATAGACATAGTAGTTCAAAGGGTCCTATATGACACTATATTAGTCGGTTTTCTTAAATAATTCTGAAATTATAATAAAACAATTAAAAAAAAAATTATTTTTGAAAAAAGTGACTTTTAGGATGAAATTCTATAGAAGAATTTGGACAAATGTGGAGTTACACACGTAGCCCACTACATAGAGATGGTAGTTCAAAGGGTTCTATATGACACTATATTAGTCGGTTTTCTTAAATAATTCTGAAATTATAATAAAACAATTAAAAAAAAAAATTATTTTTGAAAAAAGTGACTTTTAGGATGACATTCTCTAGAAGAATTTGGACAAATGTGGAGTTACACACGTATCCCAATACATAGAGATGGTAGTTCAAAGGGTTCTATATGACACTATATTAGTCAGTTTTCTTAAATAATTGTGGAATTATAATAAAACAATTGAAAAAAAATTTATTTTTGAAAAAAGTGACTTTTAGGATGACATTCTCTAGAAGAATTTGGACAAATGTGGAGTTACACACGTATCCCAATACATAGAGATGGTAGTTCAAAGGGTTCTATATGACACTATATTAGTCGGTTTTCTTAAATAATTCTGGAATTATAATAAAACAATTGAAAAAAAATTTATTTTTGAAAAAAGTGACTTTTAGGATGACATTCTCTAGAAGAATTTGGACAAATGTGGAGTTACACACGTATCCCACTACATAGAGATGGTAGCTCAAAGGGTCCTATATGACACTATATTAGTCGGTTTTTTCTTAAATAATTCTGGAATTATAATAAAACAATTAAAAAAAAAATTATTTATGAAAAAAGTGACTTTTAGGTTGAAATTCTCTAGAAGAATTTGGACAAATGTGGAGTTACACACGTATCCCACTACATAGAGATGGTAGCTCAAAGGGTCCTATATGACACTATATTAGTCGGTTTTTTCTTAAATAATTCTGGAATTATAATAAAACAATTAAAAAAAAAATTATTTATGAAAAAAGTGACTTTTAGGATGAAATTCTCTAGAAGAATTTGGACAAATGTGGAGATACACACGTATCCCACTACATAGGGATGGTAGTTTAAAGGGTCCTATATGACACTATATTAGTCGGTTTTCTTAAAAAATTCTGGAATTATAATAAAACAATTTTTAAAAAAATTTATTTTTGAAAAAAGTGACTTTTAGGATGAATTTCTCTAGAAGAATTTGGACAAATGTGGAGTTACACACGTATCATACTATATAGAGATGATAGCTCAAATGGTTCTATATGACACTATATTAGTCGGTTTTCTTAAATAATTTTGGAATTATAATAAAACAATTAAAAAAAAAATTATTTTTGAAAAAAGTGACTTTTAGGATGAAATTCTCTAGAAGAATTTGGACAAATGTGGAGATACACACGTATCCCACTACATAGGGATGGTAGTTTAAAGGGTCCTATATGACACTATATTAGTCGGTTTTCTTAAATAATTCTGGAATTATAATAAAACAATTTTTAAAAAAATGTATTTATGAAAAAAGTGTCTTTTAGGATGAAATTCTGTAGAAGAATTTGGAAAAATGTGGAGTTACACACGTATCCCACTACATAGAGATGGTAGCTCAAAGGGTCCTATATGACACTATATTAATCGGTTTTCTTAAATAATTTTGGAATTATATTAAAACAATTGGATTTAGTTGCCTATAAAGAGTATTTGTGCCAAATTGTAGCCGCTTAATATTATTTATATCTGTTTTATACGTATTTAAATGAATTTTGGAAGTGCACTTTATATGGGGTCTATGGTCAAACATGGACCGAACTATAAAAAAATTTCGTTTTGCGATTTTTTTTTGTATAAAACTTATTTTTGCTGAATTTTGTCTTGATATTCCATTTATTTATCATTGATGTGTATGCAGAGACCTGCGCCGAGCATTTTAATCGGCGGCGGCGGCTTAAATAAAAATCATCGGCGGCGGCTCAAAATCGGCGGCCAGCCGGCTGAAAATACCAAACATGACTACATATATTTGATTCATTTACGACAAATTTTAACTAAAATGTTAATTTTGTCATACATGTAAATAATAGTTGCAAATCTATTAAAATGTCTATTATATAAGTTTTCCAAATGAACAATTTAGACAAAAGTTATAAAGAATAATAAAATAAAACATTTTATTTAAAAAAAATCATATTTTATTAAAAATGTTTTTTTATTATTCAGCCCAATCATGAATAAAAAGTTCGCGGGAGATTTTTCCCTTATTTTTTTTAACATTGAATTTAAATGGGAAAAGGGAAAAAACTCCCGCGGAATTTTTATTCATGATTGGGCTGATTGTGTTTAACAAAAAAAAAAACAAGTTCGAGTGCTATATTCGGCTGTGCCGAATCTATATAAATTTAACAATTTATAAAATTTAACAATTTATAAAATTAAAAGAACATTTTTCCATATTCACAACAAGTTAAGAAACAGAGTATAAACAAGTAAGAGTGCTATATTCGGCTATGCCAAATCTTAAATACCCTCCACCTAAACGTAATAAGAAATACAAAAACTACACTGGTTATAGGACTAGAAAAAAATTGTTCTGTGTTTTCTATTCAGTCTTAGTGCAAATTTTATTAGTATTTGATATATTGTTTGAAAGACAATTTTACGACCAACATAATTTATGTTAAGTATTTTGAAATTTTGTCTAATTTTCACCATTTTTAATTGATTTAATTACCAATTCTTAACATAATTTACAGAGTTTGTCTGATGTTCATAATAATCATGAGTGTAATTTAACAATTCGGTTTTAGTGATTTTGCTAAAAAAAAAAAAACAAAATCAAATAGGGATTTTAGAGGAGATGACAGCAAAAAAAAATTTTGTTGGCGGTCACGCCTATTTTCGAGGGAGCGGGCCCGTAAAGTTGAAAATATATAGGCCTATATCTCGGGAACTACTGGGTGTCTGAAAGTTTGTAATACATTAAAAAAAATTAATAAGAATGGACTCCAATTAGAAATTTATTTGCTGAAGCCGGAATACCCACAATTGAACAAAGGTATAGAACGCTTACTACAAATTTAATAATTAAAATTATGTTCCAATCAGACCAACATCTTATTCATCGATTACCAAACCTGCTATCACAAGCCCCAATGCGCATTCCTTCAACGATCTACAACTCACTTAAATTCGCCTCCGATATGGATTTGAACTTAAAACAGCAAAAAGCTTATACACCTACTGAACCTCCATGGAAATTGAAAAAGGATAGTTTTATTTCGGATCTTATTAACCTACCCAAAGAATCTACATCCAATCATATATACATTTCCCTCTTTAAAGAAATTCTTTTAGCATACAAAAATTGGAACTTCTTATATACAGATGGCTCAAAAACAAACTATTCTACAACATTTGCAGTAATAGATAAAACATTAAAAATAGAATTCCTTGCTAGCTTAAATAGTGAATGTTCAATTTTTACTGCAGAATCAACCGCTATCTATTGCACCCTCAATAAATATAAAAATCTCCGTGGTAAATATATTATTTGTTCAGACTCAAAATCTACAATAACTGCCACCCAAAATATAAAAAATAAAAATACAACTATCTCAAAAATTAGAGATATATTAATAAAATACCCCACCAAATTTAAAATAATGTGGATTCCGGGCCACTCTGGTATTAAAGGAAACACATTAGCGGACGAAGCAGCAAAATTTGCTTCTTCTGCACCAATCTTTTCATATGCCTCATCTAATAAGTGCGATATCAAAAGAGCAATTTCAACATCAATTAAAAAAGCTGATATTGAAGAATGGGCCAACTACCAACACATATACAAAACATTCAACCCAGATAAAACTCCACCAATATATCCCAATGAAGCAAAAAGAAGTGATCTTCAAAAATATATTAGATTAAGATTAGGACATACCCGCTTAACTGTACAACATTTGTTTAATAACACTAACCAAAATCATTGCCAACTTTGTAATACAACAACAACTCTAAACACAGAACATCTAATTTTCTCATGTAATTTTATAAAGCAAGCTCAAATAAATCTTTTCGATAAAATTTGCCTAGTAGATCTCCTAAAAACTGTAAATATACAAAACATAAAGACTGTAATGTTACTATTAAAATACTGTAATATATACAATCTTATTTAACAAATATTATGTCAAAATCCTTAGCTGTTAGTACCTATGTAAATATTGTTTGTATTCATAATTTATTATGATTATAAATTATTAAATAAAAAAATCTTCTTAAATTTTGGAACAGTTATTTTCATGCATATGAGGATATTTCACGTCGAATTTCAACATAATAACGGTATATTTAAGATATATATTAGTATTAACGTGGATTTCGGTAGTGGACCTTATGTGGGGGATATAGTCAAATATGGACCGATATCCAGAAGTTTGATTTAGGCATGCATGTAAATAGAAGAGATTTATGAGTATTAAAGTGATTTTCGGAAGAGGGCTTTATATGAGGCATACGGGTAAAAATAGACCGAAATTCACAAAATTTTGTGGGATGATCTTTGTATATATGTAAATGATCTGTGCAAAGTTTTGAGTCGCTACCGATATTTTTACAATATATATAGGGATAAATGTCTTTTCAGATGTGGTCCTTGTATGGAAGCCATGACCAATTCTGAGCCGACCACCATAAAATTTAGTACAACAATTTATTTGCCTATAAAGATTATTTATTTATTTATATTTGTTTTATACGTATTTAAGTGAATTTTGGAAGTGGACTTTATATGGGGCCTATGGTCAAACATGGACCGAACTAAAAAAAAATTTCGTTTTGCGATTTCTGTGTGTATTAAACTTATTTTTGCTGAATTATGTCTTGATATTCCAATTTTATAGGTATTTATTTATCATTAAGCCATATTTCGGGAATATATGTATTTGTATGGGGGCTATGAGAAATCTTGGACCGATTCTTACTATTTTCCGCACACTTTCTTCTTTTATCATACAAACAACGTATACAAAATTGCATGGTATTATCTGCAATTTTTTTCAAAATATTGCAATAAAATGGACAAAAATATCAAATTTTTATGGAGGTCTCTCACATATTGGTCCATAACTCTGGTTGGCCTAACCTGATTTTGCTGATTTTCAATACCAAAGTTACCCGGAAAATAAGAAATATTTTTCTGTAAATTTCGTTTAGTTAAGTTGTATAGTTTGGACGTGAGAGTGGTTTACACAGACGGACAGACATGGCTAAATCGACTTAGAATTTCATAAGGACCAAGAATTTATATACTTTGTTGGGTCTCAGATGAATATTAAAAAAGTTTCACACGGAATTAATTAATTACTTAAAACTATTTTCATTTATATATGTAGTATCAAGTAGCCATTGTGCCACTCAAAACGTAATAGTGCCAAAAATGCCACAATTGTGCCACAAATCCCATCACTGATTTACATTTTATTGTTTAAGTAGTAATTGTTACAATAAATGAAATGTTTCCAATAGGTTATATTCACGATGAATAATTTTGTGGATATAACAATAATCTTTTTTCATAAAAAATAATAAAAATTTAAATTAGTTAGAAGCAATAATTTTTTTGGAATAAAACAAAAACTTATGGACGGCGGCTGCTTTTGAGCCGATTTCCCGCCGAAAATTGTTCGGCGGCGGCTGCTGTTGAATATCACCGGCGGCTCAGCTCAGCCGGCTTGCAGCCGACACGGCGCAGGTCTCTGTGTGTATGATGTGTATTTTACTGGCACAGTGTTGCATTTTTATTGCTACTTAAATTCAAACTCCCAAGTCGGTACTCATTAAAAATTACGCCGTAAAGAATTTGCAAAAATAATGTAAAAGTATGGCAACAAAGATTTTTATATATATTGCGTATACATTGAGGACTTGTTCTTAAATAATGCGCAACATATATGAGTTTCCTCAAACTATGCGTAAGGTACTTAAAGCAAGATCAGGGGCTTATTCCGCGACTATATGTTAAAATTTTGATATAGGTGGTAAAATTATTCCAAAATAGTTATAAAAATCGAATTAAACCGTAAAGATTTTTATGTACCCAAACTATGCGCAATGCATATATATATATATATATACATACATATATAAAAGAGTAACATATATATACATACATATATAAAAGAGTAACGTGACTGACTGACTGATTCATTCATCATTGCACATCCCAAACCGCTAAAGCTAGAAATTCGGGTAATGGGTTCCTTTTACAACATGTAGATCCACTAGGAAGGGATTTTTGGAAATTCGGTCGTTAAGGGGGACAAATGCGGCAAAAACGGGTAAAACCAGTACCTCTATATCTCCAAAACAAATAAACTTAGAAATAATATTTTAAATGCGTCCGCCTTTAATCAAAAAAAGAGCCGACAGGTGTATGGTACTTTTCTGAAATTCGAAATTCAAGTGACCATATGGGGTAAAAATAGTCCCCGTAGAACGCTCCGTTATCATATATATATCTCCTACATAAATAAACATAGAAATATTATATTAAATGAATCTGGCTCAAATTAATAAAGACTAGAAATCTTTTTGGTACTTTTTTGAAATTCGAATTCCTATGACCTAAAAATTGTATTCTTTTTGGTACTTTTTTTTATCAAAATGTATTTTCTCACTAAAAATTCCATGAACTATTATTCTCAAATAGTACGTATTACGGATAATTAATAGGTACTTTTTTGAAAATTATTTTTTCACGGGTGACAAAAACGGGGTAAAACCGGACATTTGATATTATTTATTCAATTTAAAAATAAAAAAAGACAAAATATTTTTCCATCCACACAAAAAAGAACCCAGAACATGCTATTCATGACTTAAATATAAAGGTGTAAAAAGGGCCAAATTTCAGTACACTTATATTGGTATTTTTTTGAAATTCATTTCTACTATTCTATTCTCGCAAACTATGCATCTGATCATGTTAATATCTTCGGTTATGTTAATATCTTCGGTTCGGAAGGTTTCTGAGTTGTTATGAACACGCCTACTCTAACGCCCACTTTTTTTAATTAATTACAATGCCTGCCGGGATATAACTAAGACTCCGGCATGACTAAGAATACTTTTTTCGACCGCCTACTTTTTTTCAAAATGAACAAAATCAATAAAATTACTCAAAATGAATTAAATATTTGTGTAATGCCTTCCTTTCAAATTAATTTTAATTGGTGGTGTAGCAACGCGCGCAAATGCCATCTAGTACATTATAAATTAGTAAGTCTAAGTAGGCTATATAGCAATTTTCTTTTTTCCAACAAATAGGCACAATCATAGTTGCCAGATGAAATAGGCGAGTGAAAGCAAATTAACTTAGAACCAATGCAATAACATGTAATTTATTAAATTACATGTAATAATTTTGGGTCAAAGCCAAACTCGTACAGTTTTAATAATATAATAAAAAGTATTTCATAAGATTACCTTCGCTTTGATACCGATCTCTAACTTGCTGTAGGCGTGCATTCCACAACCTTACGAGAACCATTCCTCTGCATGAAACCGCTTTAGCTCTGGTTTTCACAAAATGTGTTTTTTTATGTTGTCATCGAGATAACTCCCGAATTTTTCGATAGGGTTAACACATGGACTCTGTAAAGGTATCTCCATACCATGTGGACAGGTTTAAAACAACAATGAATCTTAGAAGCCTTATTGATAAGATCCAGTTTTTCCTTGTATACTGACAAATTTGATTATATAATGTCTAACTAATCAATCTGCCTCATTATCTTCTCAATAAAGTGTATGAGCCAAGTCCAGCTGCCGAAAAAGACCCCAACCCATTACCAAACCTTTTGTATTTTCACAACGCATACGGCTTTTCATCAAATTCCAATATATGTACATAGGTATTGAAAAAAGAATAATCAATCTCTTGGGATGCCGGAAATCAATCTTTTGGGATGATGGAAAGCCGTATGTGTTGGGAAAACCCGTAAAGATGGCAATTTTAATAATCACCCCTATCGTGAATAAAACTACCACATGAAATTTGTTCCCTTTTCACATTTTTCCTATTAAAATTCAATGTTAAAAAAGGGAACAAATTTCATGTGGAATTTTTATTCACGATAGGGGTGAATAAATATTTGTATTTGTAAAAATTGTTGTCCTACAAATCGCCCAATTTCGTACATTAAAACAGGTCTCTCAACTCGAAAGTAAAATGAGTAAATTATATCGAAATTGTATCAATTACATAAAAATAGAGTCATTAAAAAAGGTAACATGTAAATAATTTATTAGAAAATAAGTAAGAAAGGTAATCAGTTGTAATTTTTGTAATGATTTATATTGTAAATATAATAATATAATTTATGTAGTATAATTTTTTTACAATTATTACATTAACTAATTTTATATGATCAAATTATACGTACAGTGGAAATTTTTTATAGATTAATCCAGCGATTTCATTTTTTTTTTGTTTTCTCTTCCACTAGTAATCTCTTGTAGCAAATTATCATCTAGGGAAGTAGAAGGATCTCCTCTAACCTCCTTATACAGTATACTAAATCTCTCATGTCGATTATTTGTGATGAGATTATCGAAATATGTAGTTTTATTTCCTGCATTGTCGAAACAAATATTATGCAACTTTTTAAAAATGCGACCAACATTAAGGCCTGCACCATACAATATCTTATTTGATAATTTTTTGGGCGTAAAAAGTTTCTTCTCGGCTAAGAAATGTTTTAAATAATTTCGTTTAAAACAAGCTTTATAAAAGCGTTGTAAAACAGGAACCGCATTATTTCCTGCCGAGTTTAAAACCTTTGAAATATATTTTGGCTTAAACCCTATGTTAAAGAAATCATCTAAAAGCTGTGTTCTCTTTCCCGTCTTATCAAAACAAACATTATGAAATTTTTTTAAAGCTAAACAAATGCTAGCTTTTGCTCCATGTAATATCCCACATAAATTACTCACTGTAAAACCTATGTCTTTATTTAAAAAATCATATAAATAATTTTTTGTATCTTTCGTTAAACAAAAATTATGAAATTGTCTTAAACTGTCAGTTGCTCCACTCAGTATAGTACATAAATCACTTGCCCTAAAACCTGCTTTATTTAAGTCACCTAAAAGCTTTGTATTTTCCCTATTCTCATTGAAACAAATACTATGTAATTTCTTTAAAGTGGATGATGCACTAACTCCAGAACCATGAAGCATACAGGATAGGTTGCTTAGCTTAAAACCTGCCTTATAGAAATCATCTAAAAGTTCTGTTCTGTCCCCTTTAGCATTAAAATACAGGTCATGTAATTTTTCAAAAGCATACTTAATATTAACTCCTGCTTTACTCAACATACCAATTAAGTGAACAATAGTAAAACTTTCCTCCCCATTTTTTCTCTCAAGAAAATGTTTTAAGTATTGGGTCCTATTTCCTTCTACATCTACACAAATATCATACAATTCTTTAAACGTTTTTGCAGCCTTTGATCCAGCTCTATATAAAATATTGGATATGATAAGTAGATTTAATCCTTCTTGTTCTAAAGTTTTTAAGTATCGTGTTTTTGTTCCTTTCTTATCAAATAAAAGTTCATATAATTCTTTAAACGATTTTGCAGCATTAGCTCTTGATCCACTTATAATTTTTGACATATTTGCTAAATTGATTCCGTTTTCTTCTAGGGTTTTTAAATATTGGGTTTTATTTCCATTAGAGTCAAAAAATAGATCGTATAATTCTTTAAAAGCTTGGGTAGCATTGCCGCCTCCTCCATATAAGATACTTGATATCCGATCTAGATGTATTCCATTTTCTTCCAGTTTTATTAAGTATATGGTTTTCGTCCCGTTCAGATAAAACCACAGGTTATATAATTCTAAAAAGGCTTTTATAGCTTTAGATCCTGCTCCATGCAAAATACTCGATATATTGCACAAACTCATTCTGTGTTCTTTTAGAGTTTTTAAATATTGTGATTTTTCTCCATTCTTATCAAACCAAAGATCATATAATTCTTTAAAAATTCTAGGGCCATTAATTCCTGCTCCATGCAAAATACTGGTTATATTAGATAAATTTATTCCATTTTCTTCTAGTGATTTTAAATATTGTGATTTTTTTCCATCCCGATCAAACCAAAGTTCATGTAATTCTCTAAAATGTTTAGCACCATTAGCTGCCGACGAACTTAAAATACTGGACATACTAGATAGTTTTATTCCCGTTTCATCTAGAGTTTTTAAATATTGAGTTTTATTTTCATTTTCATCGAACCAAAGGTCATATAAATCTTTGAATGCTTTTGCAGCATTACCTTGTGCTTTATTTAATATACTGGACATACTGGCTGGGTTTATGCCATTTCTTTTCAGAATTTCTAATTTGTTTTCTTTAATTAATATATGTAGGAACAATTCGAATTCATGTGTTCCATCTTTTCCAATTACGCTTTTTGCAAATTTTATTTCTTTATCATGTAGGCTCTTTGATACTATGTCAGCTTTATCTACAACAATACGTCTCCGTTTTCTTGGATTAGTAACCTTTTCAGGAGCTTCCTTGGCTCGTTTGAGTAGAGATTTAGTCATATTATCTTGTGCATATATTATAGGACAGGAAATGTTCAGCAAAAATGTATAAACAAGAATAATATGTAAACAAATCAAAGTCAATCATTTAAAAACACGCTTTTCAATTTAAATGTCGTTATGGCAACTCTCTCAACAGCTGTGTTATTATTGTCAATTAGTTTTTTTTTTCAAATGCAAATCTGCGTGCATACGAAAATTCCAAGGTTGGAAATGACAGTACAAAATAAATCCATGTTTTCAAGCATGGTGAAATTAAATACCAGGTGACAGCATTGCTACAACAATTACAACAAGGCAAGAACAACAGGCATTTTTCTATATGAAAAACTTTCGTCACTGTCAAAAAGTTTTTTTTTTATATAACTTTTTGACATTTTCAAATTCAGCTGGCGCTACGCTGTCACCTAGTATTTAAATTCACCTTGTTTTCAAGTCTGCATCACAAATCGCCGTGAACAAAACAAACTCAAGGAAACTTTATCAAACCGTTACAGCTGTTTCATCAAAACAAACTTTTTTTCTAGAGTGGTGAAAATTGTTTGTTGTTGTTCATGCATCATCTTGTAGATTTGTTATTGTAAATGCGGTTTGATAAATCACATAGAACAATTCATGTGCTTTCTTTAAAACAATAATAATTTTAATGCAAATCAATTAATAAATAATGATGCAAATAAAAAATTAAAGTACATCTAATAAAATAATAAAATTTAATAATGAATTTTGTGCATTAAAAGAATTGTGTGCATTATAATTTATTAGCAATAAGTATGTATATGAAAAATTCCAGTGCAATAATCTATAAATCCAGGATCTTGTGCATCATATTGGAATGCGAAAACTATTAGCTTGTAAATGTAGAAATCGGGTGACGTACCTAACAAACTTAAATATTTTAAGTATGTACAGAAATTACTAAAGTGCAGTTTTTTAACATTTTACCTAAAGCATGAAAGTTTGTTGGGCCATACCCCCTATGTTCCATTTTTTTGTGGAAAAATCTATACGGAATTTGATTTCTACACTTATTAGCTATTAATTCCTGTTTTCCGATATGATGCACAAGCTCCCGTTTGGAATTTATAGAGAAATTTATAATGTGCTGTTTTTTTACATTTTACTTAAAACAACTAAGTTTTTTAGGGCATACTCCCTATGTTCCATTTTTTTTGTGGAAAAATCTATACGGAATTTGATTTCTACACTTACTAGCTATTAATTCCTGTTTTCCGATATGATGCACAAGCTCCCGTTTGGAATTTATAGAGAAATTTCTAATGTGCTGTTTTTTTAAATTTTATCTAAAACATGAAAGTTTGATAGGGCATACCCCCTATGTTCCATTTTTTTGTGGAAAAATCTATACGGAATTTGATTTCTACACTTACTAGCTATTAATTCCTGTTTTCCGATATGATGCACAAGCTCCCGTTTGGAATTTATAGAGAAATTTCTAATGTGCTGTTTTTTTACATTTTACTTAAAACAACTAAGTTTTTTAGGGCATACCCCCTATGTTCCATTTTTTTGTGGAAAAATCTATACGGAATTTGATTTCTACACTTACTAGCTATTAATTCCTATTTTCCGATATGATGCACAAGCTCCCGTTTGGAATTTATAGAGAAATTTCTAATGTGCTGTTTTTTTACATTTTACTTAAAACAACTAAGTTTTTTAGGGCATACCCCCTATGTTCCATTTTTTTGTGGAAAAATCTATACGGAATTTAATTTCTACACTTATTAGCTATTAATTCCTGTTTGCCGATATGATGCACAAGCTCCCGTTTGGAATTTATAGAGAAATTTCTAATGTGCTGTTTTTTTAAATTTTATCTAAAACATGAAAGTTTGATAGGGCATACCCCCTATGTTCCATTTTTTTGTGGAAAAATCTATACGGAATTTGATTTCTACACTTACTAGCTATTAATTCCTGTTTTCCGATATGATGCACAAGCTCCCGTTTGGAATTTATAGAGAAATTTCTAATGTGCTGTTTTTTTACATTTTACTTAAAACAACTAAGTTTTTTAGGGCATACCCCCTATGTTCCATTTTTTTGTGGAAAAATCTATACGGAATTTGATTTCTACACTTACTAGCTATTAATTCCTGTTTTCCGATATGATGCACAAGCTCCCGTTTGGAATTTATAGAGAAATTTCTAATGTGCTGTTTTTTTACATTTTACTTAAAACAACTAAGTTTTTTAGGGCATACCCCCTATGTTCCATTTTTTTGTGGAAAAATCTATACGGAATTTAATTTCTACACTTATTAGCTATTAATTCCTGTTTGCCGATATGATGCACAAGCTCCCGTTTGGAATTTATAGAGAAATTTCTAATGTGCTGTTTTTTTAAATTTTATCTAAAACATGAAAGTTTGATAGGGCATACCCCCTATGTTCTATTTTTTTGTGGAAAAATCTATGCGGAATTTGATTTCTACACTTATTAGCTATTAATTCCTGTTTTCCGATATGATGCACAAGCTCCCGTTTGGAATTTATAGAGAAATTTCTAATGTTCTGTTTTTTACATTTTACTTAAAGCAACTAAGTTTTTTAGGGCATACCCCCTATGTTCCATTTTTTTGTGGAAAAATCTATACGGAATTTATTCTACACTTATTAGCTATTAATTCCTGTTTGCCGATTTGATGCACAAGCTCCCGTTTGGAATTTATAGAGAAATTTCTAATGTGCTGTTTTTTTAAATTTTATCTAAAACATGAAAGTTTGATAGGGCTGTATTAAAAACACATTTATATTATTTGGGGACAGCCGCTTGTGCGACTGTCCCGTTTGATTATTCTTTATTAATTAAATGTTTATTGTTAAGACTATCTTAATGCTAGTATAAACAATGTTCTTACTCACTATGGGAGTATGCTGAGCAAGCACAATACATGCTTGTCAGCTATGTGCAGCGTGGACAGAAATACACACAACAAAGAGTGAGTGTTTAGTTACATACAAAAGGTATGTAACTAGTATGCGACTCGTCAAACACACTACACCTCCCTTTTTTTAGAAAGAATGATCACTACGCAAAGGTTGATCATTCTTACAATAATAAAAATGGAAATTTAATTAAATTAGTTTTTATTATATAATTTATTTAGAGCTTATGTATATATGTATATTTAAAGTCTGTTAATATTACATTATTAATTTTATTATTTATTATTATTATTTTCTATTATTATATCAAATAATAAAAATTTAAAATTTTCTGCGAAATCAAATGTAATATGAAATCAAATCAGTTGATCAGGCTGTTTGGTTTCGTATGTATATTTTTCACAGTATATATATATAAAATATATACAATACAATAAGTAAATAAGTAAACTTATACAAAATGGACTTAAGGGATTGCAAAATTAGAATAGTTAACATTACAAAAATTTAATATTATGATATAGTAAAAATCCTTATACAACTATAACATGATACAATAAAAACTCAAATTCATGCCCAAACAAATGTACGAAATTACAATAGTTCAAAAAATACGAATAAAATTTTTTTTTTTTATCGTTAAAATTCCTTACGGTGCACACAAAATATTTATGATAAATTATCAAATCCAAACAGTGGTACAAAAAGTCAAATATAGATTAAAAAAAAACTCATATACTTGCCAAAAATTTAATTAAAAAATTAAAATTATTGTGAATAAATATTTTTCTTTAGTCTGGCTTATTGATTTGGTATTTTTATATTTTTTGTTTTTTTACAACACTTGAAATAATAAATTCAAAATTTAAAATAAAACAAAAAATGTTAGGAGCACTAAGGTCAATCTTTTTAAGAGACCATTACCTTTATTTTTAAAGGTTTCCAAATTAATTCCTAGGTAAATAAGCATACTGTCATCTAGTGAGAGTAGCAATGTATCGAGACCAATATTATTAGCTATTTTTTCAAGCTTTAGAAAGAGGTGACCTAGGTCGACATTTCTATTAATAACAAAGTCCTTCAACTTAAAGTCGGAAAGTACTTGCTTTCCTTTATGGATAATTACCTTATCCTTAGTAAAATACAATCGAGGTATTTTACGGTGCTCATATATCAAGCTTTGGAAAGAGGTGACCTAAGTCTACATTTCCATTAACAACTTGACCGTAAATTTTAAAAGTGTTAGAATCAAGCCGACTACAGGATATTCTGTTAATCACATTTGCATATAAAAAAAAATTTTTTTTTGAATAAGGGCTTTACGAAATGATTATGATTTCGTGAAGCTGCTGTGGTATGCATTGTGGAAATTTGTTTGTTTCGTACATTTGAATCGCAGATATAACATTTGAATAAATGAAATTAAGGAATGTTTTGGTATTTATATATACATAAAATTTTAAAGACAATGCTCCAAAAATCATTGAAATATTTATAATAATTATTTTGTAACCAATGGAGGGACTCGTAAGTATCGCATTGATTTTATAATATATTTATGCTACTGGAGGGACTCGTAAGTTTCGCAGTAATTTATTTAGTTAATAAGAATCAGTTAATAAGTATTAATTACAAAATTACAATTACAAAAATTCTTGTTTTTAAATCAATAAAAATTCTTATTTTTAAATTAGTAAAAAAAGTCTTTCTTTCCTTTCTTATTTGAAAAATTCTTGTTTTTAAATCAATATAAAAAATTCTTGTTTTCACATAAATTACGTTCTTATAATCATGTAAAGAAAACACTTTTTTTACTTTTGTTTTATACCAAATGCAGGGACACGTATGTATGCACCGGTTATTTAATTTTTAGTAAATATTTATTTATTTATAATTTTTAATTTGATTATACCATTTTCCTTGATGGTGTTTATTAATTAATTTTTCATAGTTATTAGTGTTAGTTATTAATATTTATATATAATAAATCATTAGTTTAAATAAAATAAAATAAAAATTATAATTATGATATTTAAGTTATTTTAATATTTTTATTTATTCACTATTTCGATATTTTTTTTTTTTCATGGTTAAAATTTTATAAATTTCATATTTTGTAGTATTAAGAATTTTTAGTATATTTTTTTTTTTAAATATTAAAACAGAATCTTTAAAAAAATTATTTTAAGAGTTACAAATCTCTATATAAAAAAACATTAACGTTTGACTTACTAAAACGTTTTCGGTTTATCAATTTGATGTTGTTGCTGCTGACCTGTTCTGGATCTATCAAATAAGATGACGATGATGAAACCTATGGAGATGATGATCCATATCGACTACCATTGGGCCCGTGCAATTGTTGTTGCTGCCGCTGCTATTGTGGATGGTGCTTTGGCCGCACCAACATCTTCCTTCCGGGTAACTCGGCGTGTTACCCTTGTATTTTAATTTTAATATAATAATAAATTGTTTTCATATCTCTCGTTGTTGTAGAATTTTTTTTTTTTTTCTGTTGAACTTTTGTTGTTTTTAATATTATTTTGTTTAAATTTTTATATTCAATTGTCCATATTTGTGTTTGTTTTGCATGTGCTACAATTTTGATTTTTATAATTTTATTTACGTATTTTGTATAATGTTTTTATATTGTCACGAGTTACTTTGTTGTTTCTTGTTAAATGATATTCAAGTTTATCGTGTTTGTTTTCAATTTTTGTTTTTTTTTTTTCAGATATTTTTTTTATAACAATTTATTTATTTATGATATACATTGTTTATGATTGAAAAACACAATTAGACATTTACTTTTTTTTTTTTTTTTTGATAGTTTACAATTTTGTTAATAATTTTTCACAATAATTGCACAATTATTGCACAATTTAAGCGAAATCAATTTCGGTCTGGCAGGATCGCCATGTATTAAAAACACATTTATATTATTTGGGGACAGCCGCTTGTGCGACTGTCCCGTTTGATTATTCTTTATTAATTAAATGTTTATTGTTAAGTCTATCTTAATGCTAGTATAAACAATGTTCTTACTCACTATGGGAGTATGCTGAGCAAGCATAATACATTGTTGTCAGCTATGTGCAGCGTGGACAGAAATACACACAACAAAGAGTGAGTGTTTAGTTACATACAAAAGGTATGTAACTAGTATGCGACTCGTCAAACACACTACAGGGCATACCCCCTATGTTCCATTTTTTTGTGGAAAAATCTATACGGAATTTGATTTCTACACTTACTAGCTATTAATTCCTGTTTTCCGATATGATGCACAAGCTCCCGTTTGGAATTTATAGAGAAATTTCTAATGTGCTGTTTTTTTACATTTTACTTAAAACAACTAAGTTTTTTAGGGCATACCCCCTATGTTCCATTTTTTTGTGGAAAAATCTATACGGAATTTAATTTCTACACTTATTAGCTATTAATTCCTGTTTGCCGATATGATGCACAAGCTCCCGTTTGGAATTTATAGAGAAATTTCTAATGAGCTGTTTTTTTTACAATTTACTTAAAACAACTAAGTTTTTTAGGGCATACCCCCTATGTTCCATTTTTTTGTGGAAAAATCTATACGGAATTTAATTTCTACACTTATTAGCTTATAATTCCTGTTTGCCGATATGATGCACAAGCTCCCGTTTGGAATTTATAGAGAAATTTCTAATGTGCTGTTTTTTTACATTTTATCTAAAACAATGCACAAGCTCCCGTTTAGATTTTGTAGGGAAATTTATAAAACAATTATTGCTTATAATGCACAAAAATTCTAACAAATAATCCACAAAATTCTAATAATCCACAAAATTCACAAATTAATTTTATTTTGATTAAATGTGTTTTAGTTATTATTGATTTCTAAAAAAATTTCATCATTTACTTATTTGCATCGACATTAGCAATTATTGTTTATAAAACACATAAGTTTGTTCAATGTATTTTAGGTTATGTTTGGGTTTGTTAGTTTACAAATTAGAAACGAATGGAATGGACTTTTTAACAAACCGCATTTACACTAACAAATCTACACAATGATACATAAACAACAACAAACAATTTTCACCACTCAAGAAAAAAATGTTTGTTTTGATAATACTACGTTTCCACGGTACATGCTTCGCTCTCTATTCATGCTTCACACCCCAATCTTTAGTGAAACAACTAGCTTCACCATACAAAATTTTAAGAGCGAATCAAGTAGATTCATATTGAATCAACTTGCGAAGCACGAAAAATCGCAAGTTTATCTGCACTAGCTGTAAAAATTCAATATTATTGTAAACAAAGCAAATTATTTTCTTGTTGCTGGAAGTAAAGAAAGTAAATACGTACGAATGTATGCTTTTTTTCATATAAGCTAACTAATTTTCACTCAGTTTTTTTGTCCATTAAAAAAAAAATATTTTCCACAAATTGTACATTCTGTTTTTTTTTATTCTGTTTGTTTATTAAAAACAACTGTCAAATCGAATCAAGTTTTTTGGTCATGTAAACAGCATGATTTATAAACATGATTCAGAGAGCGAAGCAGGTGATTCAAGTCGTCGTGGAAACATAGTATAAATCAGTTGTTACGGTTTGTTAAAAAGTTTCGTTGAGTTTGATTTGTTCACGGGCGTGCATCACAAAGTAACGGGTCCGCCATTTAATATTTTTTTCAACTAGTGCTTATTTCGTGAATGGTAACTTAGCTCATGTCTGATTTGACAGATAATTAAGCTGGAGGTCCACACCAAAGCTGGAGGTCCACAACTCGCGTTTTGGCGTCAACGCGTTTTAAGCTTTCTAGACGTTTTAAGCGTCACGCATTTCAAGTTACATCGCGTCAATATTTTTTTTTTGCCTTGTAAAGAACTAGTAAGTTTTTTTTATCCATAAGACGTTAGCATACCACTTTCTGAAACATCTGTAAAAGCCGTCTATGTGGCTTAGTTGTGGCCTTCAATTCTTGCCTCTTATCGGTGAATGGAAGAAGCTTTTTCTACAACAATATTTTCAATGGTTTGAATCAATATTTAGAAACCTACATTCATCTTAGTTATACCATTGTTTGATTATTTGTGTTCTATTCCATAATGTAGTCCAATTTTCCTTATATACCATAGAATATACAATTAAATAAGGATTGCTGTTATTAAACACTCCAACATATATGTATATATTTAATCTAGATCAATAACTACCTATCAATCATATAAAAACATACATACAAAAACAAAAACAAAAAAAAAATAATTTAAATTTTGCTTCACTGCTTTATGTAGAAAAATAAAATTCCCGATTATTTCTTTTTAATTCAATTCGCGAAAGAAATCAATTTTGCATTCTTATATTTAAATTTTTTTTCGCGAATTTTATTTTAAATTTCCCTAATCGAAAAATAATATTCGAATTAAATTCGCAAATTAAATTCGATTGAATTAATTTCTTTCGCGAAAGAAATCAATTCGAGCATTTGCGGTACTCTGGTTTGGTATACTTGTCTATAACTTTTTTAATGTACTGCGATGCCTCTCAACGATTTTACTAATTTTACGCAGATATTTACTCTTTCTACGCAAGTCTAATATGATTTGCCGAGTCCCAAATTGTAATTTTTTATTGTAATCTATGTAATTTAACGTCACATTTACATCTCTTTCAATAATAAATTATGGCACTTTATTCTTATACGAGTACTTTCAGGCAAACAAAAATTAAAATAAAAAATACTTTTGGAATGACAGGGGTTTTTTGCATACGGATGATGTCACTGTTTACTTTATTTTGACGCGTAAAAATTGGTCTATTTTACCAATAAATCAATTAAATTTGTATATGCTTTTGATTTTGTTTTATATTTTGTGAATTCAATTTTACTTAAATCAATACATATATCTATCTTCTATCTATATATATAAAATTCAATGTATGTATGTATGTTTGTATGTATGTATGTATGTATGTAACGTATAGACTCCAAAACGGCTGAGCCGATTTTGATGAAATTTTCACAGCATGTTACTGTGACTCTGGAAGGAATAATAGGGTATTTTTTTTACCACGCCCACTTTTACGCCCACTTTTTTAAATTATTGTAATTGGAGACCAAACCTCTGGACCGATATTTTTGAAATTTTCACAGCATTTAACTGGGACTTTGGTATGATTAATAGGGTACTTTTTTTGACCATGCCCATTTTTACGCCCACTTTTTAAAAATTATGTAATTGCTCCCATATAGTTTTTAACAGATTTACTTCAAATTGTATACACATTATATACTCCAGGCGAGGTAAAAATAAAGATTTCTTAAGCCACGCCCCTTTCACGCCCCTTTTCACGCCAAATTTTTGAAAGTTTTATACTTTTTGTTCTCTATACAAATTTGTTCATTCCAACGTATTTTTTTTATTTGGTAGTATATTGCTCTTAATACTGTTAACGTCGCCATATAACTATGAACCACGCCTACTTCATCGCCCCCTTTTTTTAATTCAGATACTTACTTATACCACTAACAATGTTTGCTATACAAAATACTTTTTTTGTAATATGTATTTACCTAAAGTTTTATATACTTTTTAACTACATACATTTTTTATTACCAAATCCCCATTTTTCGCCCCATTTCACCTTAAATTATATCGCTTTCAATCTATGTTTGTGCTTAATAGGAGGCCAAAGCCTTGGTCCAATCTGCCTGAAATTTTTACAGCATGTTACTGTGACTTTGGAAGGAATAATAGGCTATATGAAGTTTTGATTGTACAAACGGGGCTGGCACCGCCCATATAACCCACAAATTTAACCCGTCATATTTTGGGCATTTTTTGACGTACGTCGGTGATATTTGGTACATATGGTATTGGCATAATTAGGAATACGTACCAGGAGAAAAGTGAGTTGGACCACGCCCCTTTTTAGGAAAATTAAACATCGTAATATAGTCTTAACTACTGGATCGATCGCCATTAAATTTTCACAACAGGATATTCTTACGAAATAATAAATTCTTGACTATGTAAGTGGACAAAGGGGCATGGTCTCGCCTAAAGCATTGCAATAAATACATTAAAATTAAATAAATAAATGTTTGTAAATATATAAATACGTTTTATTTTATTTTATGACGAGGGGGGGGGTAGCACACCGGGTTTAGCTAGTAATTATATAAAAATTCAATATAATATTATTTATATGAATCTATTTATTATTTATTTTGATAATATATGGTGTTAAGATTATTTTCACGCTCACAGTATATGTTTACTTTTTCCATATTCTTATTATGTATACATTAGGGTGGGGTGAAATTAAATTTTGTCTTAGATCGTCTTCTAATAGCAAAATTTTGTTGTGTTACTTGTTCAAATAGAAGTCTTTAAAATTTTATTGAAATATATTAAATGTAAGAGCCCGCGCATTGACTACAAAGTGGGCGGATCGCTTGTGTATTTTCATAAAAACATTTTTCATTTAAATTTCAATATTATCGCAGTTGTTGTAATTAATTCCGAATTTCGTAAAGTAGCTCATATACAAGTACTTTTATATAAGATTATATGTAAGGCATTACTAAACTACTTATAAGTAATGCAGACGGTATGATATAGTCATTGAAAAGTATGTTGTTTAGTAATTGCGAGTCATTACCAAGTTTTTGCTGGGTACAATTAGAACTTTATTAATTAACTTTTATTTTTTCTTATACACAAACGTCCCACCCTAGTATACATGCATAAGTATTATATATGTATTTTATTTAATAGTTTCAACAATTTAATCCTAAGTAGCTTCAATCAATGTTTTACAAGTTAATTTGTTGATTTTAACTAGTTTTTTTTTCTTTCTTATAAACCTAAAATGTAAATTGATCAAATAGCTTTAAAGCGAATATTTGTTTAACCCTAAAGTGGTCAATTTCAAGTGTTATACATACTTAAAAAAATAGTTACGTTAAATTTAACATACATATATAAACACCCATTTTCAATATACATACTTACATACATTTATATTACAGACCTAACATAACACCTTATATTAGATTGTGTTTACTAAATATATATTTAGAGATAATATTAATGATGATGAATTCTAAAAGTATGAAAATGTTGATTTTGTTTATTTAGGATGTGAAAAGGCAAACTACACATACATATGTATGTATATTAAAACAAAAAATAAAAGTAAATTAGTGTTATTTTTAATATAGAACGAATTTTAGAATGCCCTTCTTTAAGTCCTTGCAGCTGAATTATTATAAGGAAAATAGGACAGTTGATAAAAGAAGCTTATATTTATTTAATAACACTGTGCTAGTTGGAAAATGTGACAAACGGGGCCCCGTTAACCCGCCAGTTAACCTAATTCGGGTACGCTGAATCCAGTGGTGCTAACCGTTTTTTTAGGTTAGCTCGTTTTTTCGAAATATACCGTTATTTCGAAAATGGAGTAGGTTGCACAACATATATTCGCGTAAATTAAAAACGGTTTAGTTTATTGAATAAACTAAAAAAACTGAAATTCCGCAATGAATTAAAAAATAAAGTCATAAATTTTTACATATTTGTATTTTCTTGTGCGGACAAAAACCGCACAAATCGGTCTTGTAAAAAACTTAAGTACCAAGGACCAACAATTTGAACTTGCATTGAATGATATGGAGCTATTGGCCTGGAATTCTGTGAAATCAGTAATAGAAAATGTATTAGGAAATCATCGGTCTGAAAAGTGGCGAATTTTAATTGGAGATATGCTTACCGCATTTAAAAACTTAAACGTCAAAATGTCATTGAAAATACATTTTTTGCATTGTCATGCAGAAAAATTTAATGAACATAATGAGTCTGATGAACATGGCGAGAGATTTCACCAAGTAACAGCCAGACTCGAACACTGGTATAGTGGCAAACAACTTGATTCGCTATTAGGGGATATTTGTTGTTATCTGCAGGAGGAAGAAGAATAAATTTGTAAATAAAAACTTAAACTTTAATTAACAACAAAAATAAATGTTTTAATTTTTGAAGTTTCGTCTGGTTATTATATATTTCATCTTTTGTGAATAAAATCAAAAGTTGTAGACAGATTTTAATTATTTATGTCTTGTTTTGTTTGGAACTTTGTTTGCTATACCTGCAGAAATTAGAAGCACAGCTGCGTTTGCCAATTTTTTATGCCGTTTTAAAAAACAAAATTTTTGAAATTTTGCTAAAAAACACTATTTATTTGGTAAAAAAAATTATGTTTCTACAACGACTGCGCATATTGGAAAAAAGTTTAAACTTACTTAAAGAAAATTTCATTGCGGAATTTCGGTTTTTTTAGTTTATTCAATAAACTAAACCGTTTTTGAGTTA
Organism: Bellardia pandia; assembly: GCA_916048285.2. Lineage (NCBI taxonomy): Eukaryota > Metazoa > Arthropoda > Insecta > Diptera > Calliphoridae > Bellardia > Bellardia pandia. The sequence continues at coordinate 89,053,187 of OU696531.1, read as the reverse complement.
CGCGAATATATGTTGTAAAACCTCCTCCATTTTCGAAATAACGGTATATTTCGAAAAAACGAGCTAACCTAAAAAACGGCTAGCACCACTGGATTCACCGAATTAGGTTAACCCGCCAGGTGCCCCGTTTGTCACAAAAAAAGTGTTAAATTCTAGCACAGTGTAATTAATTATTGTTAAAATTGGACAACTGAAGCTATTTGTCTACTGATCATTGCATTTATTATTTCTTATTGTTAGGTTAGGTTCCATTTGCAGCGAAAGTGTAGATGTATCTTAAATTTAACCTTGATAGCTCTTCCAGGTATAATAGGCGAGAGACCCCAAGTATACGCTCTCTCATTACTGATAGTCCCGGGTATTGGCAGAGTAGATGAGTTATTATCTCTTCTTTACTGTAGGCCTAATCTTCTGGCGTGTTTTTCGAAAGTATTGTGCCCTGTAGATACTGAAACAATTAGCTTTAATTGGTCACGCCGAAAGCTAATCAGTGAATTCGTCCTGCCTTTATCAAATACGGGCCAAATTGACCTTGTAGTAGAACAAGTTTTGTCATTCGATCACTTCGTTGAGCAAGTCTAAACAGTGGTCAAATTAGACTCCTGATAGAAATCACAGTAAAGGGGTCAATCGCCTCCTTGGTTAATATTGTAACCATTCTGGCCAATTCATCATACAGTTGCCCTGTATTAAACTATGACCAGAAAACCGTATAGGCGATATTCTAGAATGTTTCGCTATATCGTTCAGAGACACTCGGCATTCTTATTGTAAGGCTTTAAGTAATAAAATATGAAAAATTTATATTTTAGGCCTTTGGTTTTATATTTAAAGACCTTTTGTTATTTTTTTCCAATATGTTACAAACAGCATAATGAATTGAACATATTATAACTTCTTCAATGTAAGACAACATAGAAAAGTATAAAGAGAAAATTGACTTGTCTTGCAATAACATTTTATTTCAACTCAATTACAGTTTCAGGTCAAACTTATAAGAACAACGAGCTATAGAATTGGGAAGAATTCAAGTTCAATAGAGTGATTAACAAACTTTGAAAAACTAAAAATCATACAATCAAAGTATTGTGTGCTCTACAGCGGATTGTACAATATTCGGTAAATCAGACGCTAGAAAAACTTGAACTTTAAATTAGGATCTGTCGACATGTTATTGTAAGATGACTGAGATATACATTTTTTCCATATACTGTGTTGCATTACTATAATTACAGTTGATGTTTGCTATTTGTTGTACAGTTGCAAACAGTTTTTTAAAACGTATAAAATTTGTTAAGAATTTTGTGTAGTTATAATCTCTTTTTATTCCAAATCTAGGAGACCCCTTCTTTAATTTAAGTGACAAATTGTGCATTATTATTTTGTTAGTGTTTCATAACTATAATTACATTTTATGATAAACAAAGAAGAATACTAGAAAAACGCAAGTATAACTGTTATTTATTCTTAATATGCAATTTTCAACAACTTTTCATAGAATGATTTTAAGAGAGATAAAATTTCGCTTTATATAAAAAGTGTGTGAGGGTTAAATTTACTATGTACTTCAATATTTTGTTGTTAACTTTACTTTAAATTTTTTATTTGAACAAATCTTGGTGTTTTTAGTTTATTGTCAAATGTAGAAAATTTTTAATTAGAATAAAATTTTATTTGGACAATTTTGAATATAATATAAATTTAATTTAATTTTGTTTATAAATGAAAATATTGTGTTTTGAAGGTAAGAGTCTATATTTTATTTGGAAAGAAGTGGAACCAAGTGTCAAGGATATTTTTTTTGTGTTTTTAGATTTAGTGGTCAATTTTCCATATCAAAAAAAAAAAAGAAAAATTTTTGAAATCATCCCTCATCTTGCATTAAATATATTGATTACCTTGGTGGATGGAACAAGGACAATCTAATAGATCTTTATCATCCGAAAAACTATTAATTTCGAATATCCAATCCAATATTCAAAAACTCGTCAAATATTGTTTTGTATCATCGGATATTGAATTGATTGATTTGAAAATAATAATAATTCGTTGTTTTAAATTTAAAATCTTTACTGCACTATTAACCATTATATATTCTGAATAATATACATATTTATGTTTCACATATAATGTGAGATAATGTTCCGGAAGTTTTTTTTTCTGAGTAATAATCGGATTTCCAATTGCTATAATTATTTACATAGTATGTTGCTAAAATCTTTTTTTTTTTTTTTTTTTTTTTTTTTTTTTTTTTTTTATACATTTAATTTATTTATTGAATCTTCAGAAATGAAATGACAATAAGTTTTCGAATCTTAATACTAAAAGAAAATAATAAGTCCAGCCAGTGCTAGACAAAATATTATGATACTACAAAAAATTTATATCCACTGATCCAGTCATCTGTTTTGCGCTTGAGTTAAAGCAAGGGTATCCCTCCTTCTCAACCGAACATGGCCAGTAAAGTTAAGGATGTCTCGTGCAAGTGGGTTTGGATGGTGTTCAAGTTTGCTGACATATTTTGAGGCGTGTTTTGTAAATTCGACTTTCACCAAAGGAATGCCTAGATCTTTGTGGATTCGAGAATTTTTAACATACCATGGAGCTGCAGTAATTGTACGTAGAATCTTATTTTGACCCCTTTGAATTTTTTTCAATGTTGGATGCTGAGGCAGTACCCCATAATTGAATTCCATAACACCAGATTGGCTTTAGAATTGCATTGTACAACAAAAGTTTGCAATCCAACTTTAATGTAGAATTTCTGCCGATTAGCCAATTAATTTGCACTGCTTTTAATCTCATCTGGGTAAGTTTTGCGTCGATATGAGACTTCCAAGTTAAACGACGATCGAGGTGGATTCCGAGGTATTTGACTTCATTGTGTTGCGGGATAATTTGATTATTTATTCTGATGAACGAGCAGGTATCTTTTCGCAATGTGAAAGTTATATGAATACATTTCTGTTCGTTAACCCTGATTTTCCAAAGCTCAAGCCAATTCTCTAGTTTATAAACATATTTCTGCAAGTCCTGTGATGCTATTTGATGGTCCTTATGAACGCTAATAAAGGCTGTATCGTCTGCAAAAGTTGAAGTATGTATTATGGGGTCTAACGGCATATCGGATGCATAAATCAAATATAAAGTTGGACCCAGTATGCTACCCTGGGGTACTCCTGCTTCAATTGGCTGAGCGGGGCTTAAAAAATCGCCTTCTTTGATTGTAAATTTGCGACCATATAAATAACTTTTCATAAGTTTGTGGGTGTTAGCAGGCAGAGTTAATTTAATTTTATGCATTAAACCTTCATGCCAGACTTTGTCGAACGCTTGCGACACATCAATGAAAAGGGCGGAGCAGTATTTTTTCTCTTCAAACGACCGTCTTATCACATTTACCAATCTGTGTGTTTGTTCGATGGTACTGTGTTTAGCTCTGAACCCGAATTGGTGATTTGGGATACATTGAGTGTCGTTCAGAATTGGAATCAACTTAGCCAATAACAATTTTTCAAACAGTTTTGAAATTGTCGGCAGTAGACTAATTGGCCTATATGACTCTACTTTAGTGGGGTCCTTCCCTGGCTTAGGAATCATGGTAATCATAGATACCTTCCAATCTGCAGGATAGTATTCTAGGCGTAAAATAGCATTGAAAATAAATAGGATAATTCTTTTAGCTACACGAGGTAACTCCACAAGCATTTTGTTGCTGATTTTATCCATACCTGGAGCTTTTTTAAGATTCAGAGTACCAATAGCGCTTTGAACATCACTAAAGCTAAGTCTTAGAGGTACAGGAGGTCCAATAACGAGTGGAGGCAAATCAGATGCATTATTTGAGTTGTTTATAGTAAACACTTTTCTCAAATGATTAACAAATAAAGTCCCCTTCTCGGAATCATTTCTAGCCCAGTCACCAGTCGGATTTCGCAGAGGAGGTTTTCCTCTAACTGGTCTTTTTAAACCTCGTGCCGCCTTCCATAACGAATAGTCAGATTGTGGGGTACTATCATGACCCTCCAAGTAAGATTTAAGTGAAGCCATTCTTTGGGTTTCTAAGAAATTTCTTAGTATATCTCTGCATACCCGTAGCCTAGCTTTCAGTTCAGGAGACCTGTGGATTTGCCACTCTCTTCTAACTCTTCTTTTTTCTGACAGGAGATGATCGAGTTCAGCGAAATAAGTTCTATTTGTCCCACTTCTGCACTCAACGTCGTATGTGGAGGCGTGATGTACAGCTCTTCGTATGTCCTCAGTAAACTTGCCAATCGACCCATCAATATCCTCGGTAGTTCTCAACTCTACATTTTCCGTGCAGTGGGAACTTAAATACTTTTTATACTTTATCCAACTTACTCTGGTTTTAGATATGTCCCGAAATGGAGAGCCATTCCCTTGAAGGAAACGCATTGAAATAATAGAAGGAGAGTGATCTGAAGACAAGTCTAATGAAGGCTCCACTTGTATCGATTCTACAGGGATATTTTTTACTACTCCGAAGTCAATAACATCGGGAATCTTCCGTCGGTCCGTCGGCCAGTAGGTGGGATGCCCGCTTGAGAGTACATCTAATCCCATTTTGGCAATGGTGTTGAAGAGTTCACGACCCTTCGGGGTCACCAGACGTGAACCCCAAAAAGTGTGTTTGGCGTTAAAGTCACCAGCAACTAAAAATCTAGCTCCAAGGGAATTGAAGAAGCTGTAGTATTGGTGTTCTTTTATTGAAAATCGAGGCGGCGAATAAATTGATGATAAAACAAAATTGTATTGACAGAATTCAATACAAATGTTTGTTGCTTGTAGGTAATCCTCACATATGTTGTTCATTAAATAATGTTTTATTCTGTTCTTTATAAGAATTGCCGATCCTCCACATGCTCTTCCGCGGGGATCTTTAGTATCATACAACACGTACCCATTAATTTTGAAGTACGCTGTCGCCGTCAAGTGAGTTTCAGCAATCATCATGACATCAATCTGCTTATCCATCAGGAAGTGTTCCAGTTCGTTTTTATGTTGTCGGAGGCCGTTCGCATTCCAAAAACAAATTTTTAAACAAATCATTTCTTTAAAATGGCTTGTAAAATAGTGGATTGCATTTTCAGCATTTCCTGCATCATGGATGTCATAGTGGTCGTAAAAGTGTTCATGGTTTGGACAAGTGTCTGCAATGTAGTCTCTAGAGTGTTAATATTAGGCTCGTAATATTGTGATTTAGGTGCCTGCTCCAAACTTGGCATATTAGATTTAACCACGTTAGCGTAAGAAACTTGTCTAGAACTAGGCGCGTTTACATGACTAGTGGACCGTAACAATTGCGGGAAATTGTCACTTGATGCCAAAATAGGCTGTTGACGATGATCAGGTAATACTGACGTCTTGTTGGTGCTTAAGCCTTTCAAATGAGTGTATATTGGACAACCTCTATAATTTGCGGTATGATTACCTCCGCAGTTACTGCATTTTTTGATTTTTGAATCATTTTTCGACTTATCACATTGAGCAGTTGCATGTAGCTCCCCACACGCAACACAAACTGTCGGCAATTTACAATACGCCTTGGTGTGACCAAATTCTTGACAGTTGAGACACTGGACGGGTCCCTGACGCTTATGTGGTTCTTCCACGGTGATTCTACGATGCAGAAGGTACATCAGATTGTAGATGGGATGGGACTCGTTTTTCTTTAATACGACATCTCCAGGTTCCAATTCCACCCTGAACATAGGCTGTGGAGTCTTTTCACGGTTTCTAATATTCGTTATGCTCTTAATTTTGAAGCCATTTCCATTAAGCTAGTCTTTATCTCGGCAGGATCAACATCTGGGTCTATACCCTTTAGAACGACTTGGAGTCCTTTTGCGCTTTTCAGCTGGTAGGTATAGAAATCCCTACTTTCCCTCTCCAACTGGTTGGACAATTTACGAAAATCATCCTCCTTTTTCACTTGTATTTTGGTTTCGCTGATATTTCCATGTTTAATTGATGTTACGCTAAACATATTTGCACCTATTACCGAAACAATTCCTTGTACCAATTTACTGGAAGTGGGCTCTCTCAGATAAATTGGTGGGGGCTTAAACGTCTTCTTAGGAAGTTCTGGCTCATCCGTCTGGAGGAGAGCAAACCTATTTTGATCATTACTCACAGTCTTAGAAGCTTTTGCATTTGATGACACTTGAGCAGACTTCGGGCTCCTCTGTCGCTTGAGAACGGTGATGTACTTATCCATACCTACTTGTTTTTTGGGTTTGACTGCACTATTTGGTGAAGATGATGTTTTCTCATCTGTTGAAATCACTATATTGGGCGAACAGGAACGACGCCGTTCTACGGCTCTTGTAGTGAGAAAATTCTCCAGAGATTTTTTTATAGATTCTTCCTCAGAGAGCCATTTAGATTTTCTCGACGAGCTAAGCTCTTTCTCAGAATTACATCTGAGAGGAACACTCATACAGTTTTTATACGATTTTTAATGTTTTTTTTTTTTTATGTATTTTAACCTATTACGAGTTATTTTTTTTCACTTTTTGTTTAATTTCAACCTATTACAATTTTTCACCTATTACGATTTTTTCACCGAAAATTCAGCCGCACTAAAATTAACACGTCCGAACAGTTCGATGAGACGAGACGGTATACCGGCTAAAATCTAAAAAATAATTATGTAGATAAAGATCACATCAAAAAAACAACTGATAATGTACCTATTAATACAGCCAGTTACTGTAAATTATACAGTTATTCTATGTACACATGTGCATCATCATTTACTTTCCCAAATAAATCAATACAACTAGGACTTAAGAGGAAAATTAATTAATTTTCTTTGGAATACAAATTATTTTATACCCTTCACCTTATTTTTTCTTATCTAAAGGACGATTAAAATAAATAGCAAACAAAGGTCATTTTTGCTTACTAAAGTAAGTTTAGGGTGTGTTGGAGGTTGAAGCTTAAAAAACTCGTATAAAATATTCCAGGATTTGTTTGAGAAAAAAAACGCAATTTAAAGTTCGTAGAAATTTTGTGGTTACAGGCTAACCAAAGGTCAGGCAATTTGTACGACTACAATTTTGTTAATAAAGCCGAACTAACAGAAAACCAAAAAACAAAAAACAACATTTTACAAACTTTTGACAAAGGTTTAAAGGTTTTACGAGGAATTTTTTATTTCATTTAATGTTATTTCTTTAATGAGATTTTTTGGTTGGTTTTTTGCTGCTTTCTGCAGCTTCTGTCCTATCCTTGAAAGAATTTTTATATCAATCAATGAAAATTTGTTTTGATTGGTTTTGTTTTTTTAATTTAAAATCATTTTAATCATTGTTTTGAATAATTCATTAAACAAATTGTGACAACCAGGAAATTTAATTTTTGAACATAATACATACATACATACATAGACAAAGAGAGAAAAAAATTGTCATTTATTCAATTACACAAATAATTAGATTTGCATATAAATTTGAAAAATTGAATTGCCTCCGCCCATGAATGTAAAGAGTAGACAATTGAAATGAGCTGCACAAGATGCTACTATGCTAACCAACTGGGAGATGTATTATATGCAAATAAGGCCTGAAAATTACATTGTTTGTAGATTGTATTACAGACAGTTTTTGTCTACAAATGTAAATGTAATTTATGTTAAATGTGAATTATGGTTAATAAAACGAAGAAAGGCAACAATGAATAAGAAATAGAGTGCATTAGACAGTCTTGACAGTAATATTGCATTACATATCAACAGCTCAATTCCAAAACATGCTAAGTCGAAAAAGTGAGTTTTGCAGGAGAAGCTCCTAAAAATTACAGGCGATATCTAAGGAACCATATGAGGTAGAACTTTGTTCTTTAAAACTATTGATTGGACTAGCCAATCACAACCAAAATTTGACAGAATTTAAGTTGAAAAAATCCAAATTCGAAAACATGCTAAGTCGACATAGCATGGTTTGGAATTGAACTGTCGATATGTACCTTTTTGCTATTGTCTGTTTTTGTTAAAGAAAAAGAAAAAAAAATCGAAAATGTGTTTTTGCTCTATGTTTCCTTGCTTCGAAAAATATTGGTATTGTATGAAAAAGTACTTCAGTGTTCTTTGAACTAGTTGACGAATCTTAAAATTTTCAAAAAATGTTATCATTAAAAAATCCGTTACCTGTAAGTTTCCGTGATTTTTGAAATTTTGATTAATAATTAAAGTCATTAAGTCATAATTTAAGTACCAAAAATAAAGTTATTAAATACTGCTACCGACATAAATATTGTTTCAAATTAAACCAAATCCCAAATCCGAATCCCGGATTTAGGTTCTAATTTCGGAGATAAATGGACTTTTATAAATTTACTAAAAAATTCATGAGCTTTTGAAGAAAAAAAGTGATCACAGATTTTTCAAATTTAGGCTCTAGCGCTCTATTTATGGAGATAAATGGAATTTTATAAATTTGCTAAAAAATTCATGAACTGTTGAAGAAAAAAAGTGAGCACAGATTTTTCAAATTTAGGCTCTAGCGCTCTATTTATGGAGATAAAAGGACTTTTATAAATTTGCTTAAAATTCATGAACTTTTGAAGAAAAAAAGTGAGCACAGATTTTTCAAATTTAGGCTCTAGCGCTCTATTTATGGAGATAAAAGGACTTTTATAAATTTGCTTAAAAATTCATGAACTTTTGAAGAAAAAAAGTGAGTACAGATTTTTCAAGTTTAGGCTCTAGCGCCCTATTTATGGAGATAAATGGAATTTTATAAATTTGCTAAAAAATTCATGAACTGTTGAAGAAAAAAAGTGAGCACAGATTTTTCAAATTTAGGCTCTAGCGCTCTATTTATGGAGATAAATGGAATTTTATAAATTTGCTAAAAAATTCATGAACTGTTGAAGAAAAAAAGTGAGCACAGATTTTTCAAATTTAGGCTCTAGCGCTCTGTTTATGGAGATAAAAGGACTTTTATAAATTTGCTTAAAAATTCATGAACTGTTGAAGAAAAAAAGTGAGTACAGATTTTTCAAATTTAGGCTCTAGCGCTCTATTTATGAAGATAAAAGAACTTTTATAAATTTACTAAATATACATGAATTTTTTTGAAAAAAGCACAGATTTTTCAAATTTAGGCTCTAGCGCTCTATTTATGGAGATAAAAGAACTTTTATAATTTTACTAAATATACATGAATTTTTGGAAAAAAATCACAGATTTTTCAAATTTAGGCTCTAGCGGCTCTATTGATCACTTAAATGCGCATAAATCCCTTACAAAACTCACTATTAAGTTAAAATTCAACACAAAGAGTCCATACATATATAAAAATCGTCCATCTCAATATGATGATGATCGGCCCATATTTGATCGTAGCCCCCATATAAAGTCGAGTTCCAAAAATCACTTAAATGGTCACAAATCCCTTATAAATCTCCATAATATGTGATTTGGTGGTGGGTACATAAAATTTGGCCCAGCCGAATATAAACTTTTACTTGTTTTAAAATTAAAGTAGTAAAGCATACATTGTGGACACAAAATTCAACATTTTCGAAGCAAAAAAACTTTTTTGTTTATATTATAGGGTGTTTTTTATATGTATATAACTTTAAGTAGGCAAAACAATATTCACCGCGTTATTACCGATATACGAATGTTGGAAAAAGTCATCAAAATTTTGACCTCCAGACTAAATTACGTTCAAGCCAGTTATATGTCATATATAAATTATAATGCCAGAAAATTATCTTTCGAATAAAGTAAATTTTGTGTCAATTAAAAAAAATCATCTTTGTTTTGTTCCATTTCAAAGTTCTATACATCGACAAAAAACGCCGAATTATGATTATCAAAATAAATTTGCTCAATTTGGAAGCATTGTTCAGGCTTCAAACTATTCATGTTGAAAAGCCAAACGAAACTAAACATAAATCACTCGACAGCTGACAATTGACCGCCAGTTAAAAAAGTTCTGATAACTTAAAAATCTACCCCCTTATTCATAAAAACTTACAACAGGTTTATAACAGGTTTGTAAAGCAAATTTCCATACAAAATTCGTTTTATAAACCTCTTATAAACCTGTTGTAAGTTTTATGAATAATGACACTATAATATAACACCCTATATAATGTTTAATAAATAAGTTAGAATAAAGCAGATATTTACATATATTTACCATCCAACATGATATATTTAAAGTTTTCAAGTTTAAATTTCTTTGAAATTTTATTTCCTAATACACAAATTAAAGGTTACTACAATAAAATAATTGTTACTTTTTGAAGGTGAGATTACTGTACGAAATATCTCAAACAATATTTATTGTATTACAAATCATATGTAATATTTTTTCAGTTTTTTTTAACAAACGGAAATGTTTGCAATTTTGTATACAAAATTTATATTTACTTGTGTCTACCCACAAATTTAATTTCCGATGTCCTCAATGTAACATTTCGAATATTTTGTGATGTATATACTTTAAACATGCTTCAATACGTTGAAACAAATACTATGGATTCGGTACAAAAGGGCCTAAAGTGATATTTTAATTTATAATTTTTTTTGTAAAAAAATTGCAGACTGAATTGTCGTAAATTGTTTGGTAATTTGAATGAAATTATCAGTTTTATTTACGCAAAAAGAATGTATATTTTTATTAGTTAGGTCATTTTCTAATGTGAACTAATGTTTTTCTATGGATTACGACCTTCGTATTGAACTTGATTGCCTGTTGAAGTGCAAAAAGCCAAACAACAGAAAGTGGAAGGCAAAGATATATGTAGAAAGAGAGAGAGAGAGAGAGAGAGAGAGAGAGAGAGAGATAGTGGTAGCATGACATAGAGGAAACTGCATTTTTATGTGTCCATATATCGAAGACCAAATGAATGCCTTTGTTCATTAGGTTGGACTGCATAAGCAATTAATAGTTTATAATACGAAAATCTACAAACAAATGAGTAATTCCGTCCGTATGTATGTGGAAAACTTTCTCATGTTCAAAGTACTTTACCGAAATAAACTATTTTCATCCAGAATGTTTGTGATTCACCTAATCAGCTTGCTAATGAAAATCACAAAAATCCAATAGTTATGAACTAAAATGTTGGAATATTTCGAAAAAATTTTATTTTGCACTTATTTGTTTGGTATTATGTTTAAATATTTTGAAAATGCCATGAAAATGTGTACATATGAAATTAAAAGTATCCATGACAGATTTTGGAACCATCCTATTGCAATGTTTAGATTTGTAAGTTTCTTGTGGCGTTTAAGATGCAGAAAATGTTTATGGATTTATTTCTTATTTGTGGTTGCCAGAAACAAGTTCATAATGTCATACATACTGAAATCCTTATACAAAATTTATAAATAATAATGTTTTCCTATTTTAGGACAAAGTTTCTATTGATATGTAAAGCAATGCTCATGCAAAATCTGATCACATAAATGTTTTTATACTGTGAGTGTCAAAATAAACTAAGCATTGTTAAAAAAAATAATTTATTGTTGTATATACTACAAGTACAAGTTTAAAACAAAATATATTGCATAATTCATAAGTAAGAAAAAATTATTATTAATATCATTAACAAAAATAAAAAAAATAAGGACCATTAAAAAATAATTAAATTTTAACGGAAAATTATCAGATTTTGTGCGTCAAAATAAAGTAAACAGGTACATTAAAATTATGTAAGATATTGTATTTAATATTTTGTTTGTCGTCCTTTTGCCTTAATCGCAGTTGACAATCTTCTAGATATAGAATCAACGAGTTTTTTTCAGTTATCCTGTATTACTGCCTTTTCTTGCAAGAAATTTTGCTATACCTAATTGCTTTGTTAAGATATTCTTGCAAGTGCTCAATTGTATTGCGGTCTGGGGGCTGCGTAGTATGATCTAAAGTTTTTGAGCAGAGCTTGTGTTGGAAAATCCGGTTCTGCGCTAGTTCTAATTTCTCTACTCTAGAAGCAACATTGTTTTAAAAACCACCACCAAAAAGATGTGGGGTATATTAAGTTTGTCATTCCGTTTGTAACAAATATTCGAAATATTAGTCGTAGAACCAAAAAGAATATATATTCTGGGTCCTTATAAGATTCCAAGACGATCTGGCCATATCCGTACGTCTGTCCGTCTCTCCGTCTTTGGAAGGCACGATAGAGCTTCGATAGAGGGATAGAACAATAAAATTTTAACCAAACATTCTTTGATCTACGGCAATGTTTGGTATTGAAAATGGGCAACATCCAATAAGATCAGAGTTATAGACCAAAATTTCAGACAACCTTGATATTTTTCTGAATTTTTTTGTAATTTTCTTCAAATATAATGCAGATAATATCATGAAATTTTGCGCACTTTTATTATCTTATTATAGAAGTACAAATTCTCTTAAAAATGGAAAGAATTGGTCCACTACTACTCATAGCCCCCATAAATATGTCTAATTTATTGTGTGTTAAAGTAAATCGCTTTATATTACAGGCTGCGAAATTCTGATAGAAGGAGAAAAACATAAATTTTTGATTATAACTGGAATATGCATAAAATTCTTGTAAAATCCGTTATTGAGATAAAATTCAACAAAAATAAACCTAAAATAAAATAGAAATTTCGCAACAATATTTTATGACGTTCGTCCCATAATAGGTAATTTGGTGGTGGGTATATAAGATTCGGCACAGCCGAATATAAATTCTTAATTCTTCATTATATATCCGGATATTCTGTAGTGCCTCAGACAGCATAATGCCCTCTTGATGGCCGAAATCTAAGAATAGACAACGTTACACGCATCCTGAAGCAGACCAATATTCGAAAACAGTAAATAAAAATTCACCATCCACCTCAGCCACCGACTTGGATCCATCTACTCGTATATTGATTTTGAACGTGTTCCTTTTTTCAAGAAAACGTGTGAGAGTTTATTCCAGTCCTTTTGCATGAAAATATTACAGTTTTGAGTTTAAAATGATTGCAAGATACTTTGCACTGTCCGTGAGCCTGAGCTAATTAAATTTTGTTATGGAACTACTCGTATTAATTTTCATATTGATCACCTCTGTTACACTTCGCTGTTGTTATTTTAAAAGGTCCGAAGTTGTTGAAAGTTGTTTCTCTTTCGCAGGATTGTCTTAATAGTTCCGAAGTTAACGAGAGGTCTTTCCTAAAGAAAAAATTGTGTGTGACTGTGAGTGACTTCTTTTGAATCTTGTAATTATAATAATTGATCTCCTCTTTTGTTGTTTAACAGTTTTTCTGGAAAAAAAACTTTTGATTGGTACAGCTATCGTGCGGTTCACAATCTTTGGTGATAGAAAATTCTCTGATAAACCTCTGGCGGGAAACGCCTTGTTCGTCCCAAATGAAGACAAGTAAATAATAATCACATGATGTGGGCTACACACAACAGAATTTTGATAGCTTTATATAATATTAACAGGATTGTATGTACTCATTGAAAGACCAGCTAGTGGCTTAAATGTCTGGATAATTGTATTTTTGGATACCTACCGGATATAGTATTTTTAACCTTACAATCAGTGTCGAACCTTGTTTGATCCACTTCCAAGTAATACATAGGTACTTTTATCCTTTACCTTTGTCAAAAGTAGAGCCATTTTACTCTTAATATTAACACTTTTTACGAACACCATCCATTTGGGCAACCATTTTCCCGCATTATGGCAACATTAGTGTATTTGAGTTCTTAAGTAACAAAATCTATCAATCATTGGAATCAAGGATTTTTAACGCAATATTAAACAACAACAAATTCAACAGTTACATGTTGCTACACGCTTTCTTCAATACAATTTTCAGTAATGGACAGTGATTGTGAGTGTTACGAAAACACTATACGACCAAATAATGAAGGTAATTTTATGAAGTAAAAACCCTGAAAATACAAGAAAAACTTTTCAATGACTTTTACGACAACAAGGTGCGAGAAAGAAAAATAATAAGTAATAAGTTGAAAGAAATCATCATAATTACCAACCAACCAACCAATTGAAAATTTATATTTCTTTGAAATATCGTAAGGTTAATATTTTTTTTTGGAAAAAAATATTTGTTTTTTTTATAACCACAGCTAAAATTAGAACATGATAAATTTTTGATAAAATAACTTTGCATTATATAGACAATGTTATGATTTTGTGTGTATTATTAACCATTAAGGGACCATAAAACTGATTGTAAATCAGCAACAACAAAAAGTGCTAGAAAGCAACCTCTAAAATATTAGAATAAAAAAAATTTATCGTATAAGTCTTTTACAATCTTCTCAATATTTTGCAGCATGCATAAACGTGACCTACATTCCTTATAATAACCTTTAACACCCAGAGGTATATGTGAGGTTTTGTTGCAAGAATATTTACATACTTAGTTGATATAAAAGGGGTGATGGAAAATGTTACGGGATTTTTTTTTTTGATTAGACTTTTTATTGTTATTTTTAAAACTATGTTACTTTGGTAATAGTTTGGGATTGCTGTCGAAGAAGAGATGTACATATGTATATTACAACTAAGAACACAAATTTATATTAGAGGAGACAGATAATGTCACGCTGAAACTTAATTAAACTTTGATTCTATTTATAGTCTTATAAAATTGTAACGTTACTGAATACTGAATTGATTTTTGTACAACTGACTTGCATGCCGCTAGAGACCTGGACTATAGCATTGTATTGCCTTAAATAAATCCAATAAGAAGTGGTAAAAAAAATCGGTAGTGAACTCTAAGCTCACTCTTCTTAGAAGAAAGAGGCCCCACTGTCATAGACATCTATGCTGCGGAGAAAACTGCTCTATAGATTGATATACTTCATGGTCTGCGGATCACAACGTCAAATCTCAAGTGGCGTCCCATAACCATTCAAGAATCAAGTACTCTTACACTTCATTTCCTAAGACTCATCACTTGGAAGTAAATTATAAAAATTGCCCTCTCGAGAACATTGTAGATTTAATGATAGTACTCGAAATTGTCGTGCTCCACCGATGGGTCAACAGGATGGTCTGCGGACCACGTCATTATGTTCTAAGTGGGCTCTTTAACCCCGACAGAAAACAAGTACTCTTACACTTCATTTCCTCCGACTCACCATTTGGGTGGGATGAAACTATAAAACAAGCTGGAACGCCATAGAAAATGAGAAGTTGGCTCACCTAACGATAACAGAGAGAATCAACAGTTTTGTACTTAAGAAGCATTGAGTACATCAATGCATGTATTCTAGATAGGTCATTCCTGATGAATTCAAGTTCAACGTAAGTACCCGCCAATTCGGCCTAGACCTCATGGCGCACTCAAACGCAGGGTGAACTCGGCTCACCACCGCATTGTATGTCCAGCAAGAAAATACGAATATATTTCTTGCAATGAGCATACTTGTATGAACTTGCCAGGAACATAAAATTAGCAATATTTATTACTTGACTGCAATGATCAATGTAACGAGCATCTTGCTTTAGAGCTTGGGCTATCTAATCCCTGCCATCTATAGCTTAGTCAAGTAGCATGACCCAAAATTGTTACTAGAAAAAGCACTGCACTGACCGACCACTACTGCCAAGGACAGAAATCAGAATTTACTGAGGTTGCCATAAGCCACATATCTAACCTCACCCAAAGGAAGGGACCTCAACCAATTATCAGTCCAGTACTCAAATTAGGAACAACTCATCGGGCTTTTAACTGATTTCTTAGTACTGGATAGTCAACTTCAAGTTTCATTGGACTGTATCCAGTTACGAACCTGTGCAAGTCAACGATACTACACATAACAGCGAGAACATAAAGCTCCGCTGCCAACTTAAAATACCTAAATATGCTATTATTAAGATGAATTCCAGTTAAAAAATCAGTCCAATAGTCAAGTTTAAAAACAAAAGTGGCAAACTGTATAATTTTATATAGATTTCGCACTTTAAGACGTTACACTCAATGTCCCCCTGAGTATCTTCTTTTGGTTTATAAAGCCAATAATGTTAGGTGACATTCTCAACAACCCTCTTTTCCCAGTATATACCTTTGTTATCGAACAGTCCATACAGTCAATAAATGCCTTGATCATCAATTGATAGTTCACAATATACGCATACAATTCCGCGGCCATAATCAAACCTTGTGGTGCGTTCACATATCACGAATTCACTGGTAAGGAAGAAAATTTTCACCGTCCTATGACTATGACCTTATTATATGATCTAATTTACAGTTAAGCTTACTAAGTCTATTACCATTCACCAACATAATGCCCACAGTTGTCAATAAAAGGTCAATATTCGAAGATAAAACCGTATTAGTCCTTGTTGATCTTTTAGTCCATCGAATATCCAAGTCAGTATATGAATATCACCAGTACGATAGGATAAGACATACCCTCTCTACGTCTGTTCCGTCGATATAGTCTTTATACCTACAAACAATTTAATTTATAAAATATCGTCTTCAGATCTTCGTTGAAAATGTAAGAATAGTCAAATATGTCTCCTTTATTGAGCCACTTTTTAAATTTTTACAATTTAAAATAAATTGAAATTAATTTCATACAGTTATTGCCGTAAAATTAGAAAATATTTAAGTGTCTGTTTCTACTAATAATTTGTATGAGTTCATAAATCAACGGCTACTTTAATAGTCGACACATTTTTATACCCACCACCAAGAAGTAAATTAAGCTTTCATTATATTGAGTTTGGTATTCCGTTTGTAACACATCAAAATAATAGTCGTAAAACCAAAAATTTATATATTCTGGGTCCTTGTAAGATTTTAAAACGATCTAGCATGTCCGTCCGTCTGACCTTCTGTTGAAGGCACGATAAAGCTTTGAAAAAAAATACATAGCACAATGAAGTTTTTACCAAACATTTTGATATGTTTGATATTGAAAATGGGCTAAATCAGTTTATTAGGAACCGAGTTATAGAGACCAAAGTTCAGAGGCAAATTAAATCGCTATAGAGATGAAATTCAACCAAAATAAATCTAAAATAAATATAAATTATCAGGCATGTTCTGAAAATCACTTTTTCGTAAAGTGATTTGAAATCACTGAAATGGTGTTCTGTGCACAAAAATTATTGAAATCTTGTGATTTGAAACCGGCCAACTAACGCCTAATGATTTTAAACCATTTAGAGTTTTTAAGCAGTTTTCATTGAACTCTTGAAATAAAATTATCACATACACTTAAAATTATTTGGTCTTTATTTGTTTTTTAAATAAAACTAACTATTTTACACAGAAAAAACTTAAAATTTACAAATTTAGTAAGACGTTGTATTTTTTGCGGACCATTTTTTAGATTTGTTTACATTTTTCGCGAATTACTTTTACAAAGAAAATCAGCTGTTAGCTCGTGATTTAGAACAATCAAAATCACTACTAAAAATTAAAACAATAAAATATTCCTCCCGTAATTTCAAAATCGTTCGTGATTTAAAATCACTGTGATTTCAGAACATGCCTGTATGGTTCAATATTTTATGACGTTTGCTTTATAATAGGTGATTTGGTGGTGGGTATATAAGATTCGGCAAAGACGAATATAAAATCAAACTTGTTTTATATAGAGACTTCTTAATCGCAGTTTGAGGGTGGCAGATATGCCACAATTATATTGATTATTTTCAATTATCTCTATAAGTACTAGAGTATTTTTTAATTACACTACATAAATAAAACTAAAATGCAAACACATATTTAAAGCAATTAACATACAAGTTATTTATTTCAATATCCATTTACTTTATTACATCTAGCTTAGGGCAATCACTACTGCTCATGTCGTTTGTTTTGGAATATATTTGGAACAAAAAAAGCAACAATAAAAGAAAAAAAAAACTATTAAACATTATATGCATTTTATCGATTTATTGTACATTTATAGAGGACTTAATGAATTTATTAATTTCGCTGACGTATGAAAATGCCAAACACAGTTGAAATTAAATTTGTATTTGCTTTTCAGTACAGGAAGTGTGAGGGAAAACTGTGGCTATAGCGGTGCCGGCAAAACATAAAGAGAATGCTAGAACAGGAAAATAATAATAAATAGTTTTAGTGGTTAAATATTTAATTATTTAATTGTAATATATTTTCGTAGACATACAAATGGATGGACCACTGTGTGGCATGTTTAATGTATTTGTAGACTCTGTATGGTATGAATGAAGCAAAATTCAAACAATTATACAAATTAGCAGAAATGTAAATTGTACAATCTTTTAAACTAAACAGTAGAGATTAGTTATGAATTTTAATCTGGTTATCTGGTATCAACTGATAATGTAATTACTTAGATTTATTATTGAAATTTATGCAGTGAAAAATAGAATAGCTTAGAATACTGCGGTATGCTGTGAGCCATGTTAAAAGAGAACTGAAAAAATGGATTCCCATGTGCGTTCATGGCGTTGTCCAGACCAACAACGAAGTATAGAATGTTTTTTTTAAATGTATATAACTTTAAGTTGGCAAAACTTTTTTAAACTTTTTTTTTAACTTTAAGTTGGCAAAACATTTTTCCATCTGTAAAGTGATTTTAGGCTGATGTCGCTAGTCTACGCCGATAAGCCCGAAACGATTGACCACTTGGTGAACAACATTCGCCGCGTTATTGCCGATTTACGGCCACAAAAGTCATCGACAATTTTACCTCCAGATTAGACTACACCCGATGTAGTCATATGCCAGAAGTCATATTTAAATTACAATGCCAAAAAGTTATCTTTCGAATAAAGTAAACTTCATGTCAATTTAAAAAAATCATCTTTATTTTATTCCATTTCCAAGTTCTATACGTCTAAAAAAACACACAACCATGATTTTCAAAATAGATTTGCACAATTTGGAAGCGTTGTTAAAGAGGCAATCTGTTCATGTTAAAATGCCAAACTAAACTAAACATAAATCACTTGACAGCTGACAAAATGTCCGCAGTTAAAATTCTATGCATCTAAAAAAAAACACTTTATATATCCATCTTACTCATCCTTTGTCATTGGGTATATAAGTTATATGTCGCTAATGTCTCTTTGACTATACCTCAAGAGGTAAAATCATGTTTTGGGTATTCCACTTTCTGGGAGTGCGAGCGAAAAGTTTAGATTCTAAAGATTAGAACAATGAAATCTTTATAATGTTTATTTCTTGTACTGTGCAAAAGTGTGTGAATAGGGAATTTTTTTGTTTTTTTTAACTTTTTTTATTTTTTTGAAGCAATTTATATGAGTTTTTGTGCTCTATAATTTGGAATAAGGTTCAATTAATTAAAAAAATACATATACGACTATATGATAATATAACTATATTTGTATTATTTTTTTTACCTTACTTCCTTAATGCAAAACATGCGGACAGTTTTGCTTCCCACTGTATATATGAAAATCTTTGTACTGCATTTCTTGATGCTGGGTCCATTCTTGACTATAGCTCCCTTTCCAAAAATCATTTTAAAATACACAAACCTCTTATAGACATAGCTATAAAGTTGAAAATCGCCACAGATGATCGGCCCATAATGGAACTAGTTTTTTTATGATCAGTTTTACGATGGCGTCCAGAGTCTTCGAATTGCTCTGCGTAGCAAGTAGTGTTACAAACAAAATGTAATGGAGTGAGCGAATAAGACGGCAGTCGCTTGAGATACCGATCTTAAAAATCGTTAACTCTGACAAATTCTTTCTTAAAAGTAGTGATTATGTTTGCAGGATATAAATGTATATATTGGGTATATTGGGAATACATCATTACTTTCGAAACTGTTTCATTGAGATGAATGTGTTTTAAATATAATGTTTTTTCTCGGAACTATGGATATTACTATGGGGATGTAAACATTGGGATGAATACACAGTGATAGCGTGTTGAATATAATGATTTTTTCTTGGAACTACATTTGCGATTACCAGCAGGATAATGTTCAACACTACGTATGCTGAGATAATCGAGTTAAATTGTATCATTCATGAATGTAATATTTCATTCAAATAAGATTTCGATATAAAAGTGAACTAACAAGTTTCAAAGTGATAGGAATTAGTTGTAGTTCTAAAACTTTATATAGGGGACCAGTTACTTTAACGTGGCGATATTCTAAGTGGGTACTTTATGACAAGTCATGGAACTAACCCAAAATCTTCTGTTCTGTTTCAGATATTTAACAAAATTTCCAGTAATATGACACTTTGTACATGGCACAGAAATAGTTCGTTTAATATAATTTACATACATTTCCCACGGGAACCAATCATGATATCAGTATCCTAAAAAAATTCATTTATTAGCTTTTTATGCTGAAAAGCTGGCACGTACTTTTGTCACTCACCAGACTAGTTCAGTGTAGTTTTCCTCGTCCTTTGTGAAATGTAAAACGCATATTTTAAGCCAAACGTAGCGTAAACAGAAAACAAATTTTAAAATTCAGTATTTCAGTAATTTATTTGCGAATAATTTGTTCATTGAAAACTTAAATTTAATTGGATATATTTACATTAGACTGCTCCTAAAAGTTATTATAATATGTATTAACTTTGACCGTAACTCTCACTAGTACAAGTTCCAGGAATATTTAACAATAAACAAATCGTCCATGATTTTTTCTAACAAATACCGCAATCCAGAATACTGTCGTAAACAATTATATTTAATTAATTTTTTACAGCGAAACGTGGGGATATCGATAAAGAATATATACAAAAATGTACAAAATTGGCAAAATTTGGCAATGGTTTTACAGTTGTGGTTTGAAAAGCAACATTTTTGTCACCTCTTCAATTATGACTTCAGGTGTTTATGTAAAAGAATGTCTACAGACAAATTGACTGCCTCTTATTAGGCGGCACTAGAAAAGTTTTGGCCTGATTTATGTTGCTCTCTGTTCAAAAATTTTGTCTGTGTCAGATGTATATAAACATGTAAAAAAATAGAATTTACGTATTATTCGTTTGTGAACGATTTTTTTACTTCTTAAATTCTCTCGCCAATTTAATTCTATCTCTGTCCAAAAATTTTTTCAGTATATAAACATGTATATAAACATGCAGAAAAATAGAAATTGCGATTAACTCGTTAATGAACGAATTTTATTTTCATGGCTTTCGTACCCTTCAATTAACTCGCGAATTTTATTTTCTCTCTGTCTAAAAATTTTGTGAGTGTCAGATGTATATAAACATGTAGAAAAATACAAATTGCGATTAATTCGTTAGTGAACGAATTTAATTTACATAACTTTCATACCCTTCTTCTTTAATAATTTAATTAAATTATAATTTAATAAATAAAATTCGCGAATTAATAATAATATTATATATATTATATATAGAACGTGTTTTTACAATACCAGAATTCCAGTAATAGTGACGTCTTGCAACTTAGTGTTGTTTTCGGTCATACAATCCTGGAGCACTCTAATGGCCATACAGCATAAATTCAATATGGATAAACAAGAGATACATTTTGCATAAAAAATAATTTCAACCATTGTATTTGTTACATAAATTGTTTCTCAAATTGACAGTATTGTTCAGTATAGTTTATATACAGTTTATTTTGACACAGTTAAAACTGAACAGGAGTTCAACATGTCCATTTTATATTGATTAAATTATAAATAAATACATACATGTATATATATATGTATGCCAACATTGCTTTTAAACAAATACTATCACTGGGTAAAAAATATTGTAAACACAATACAAGTGCACATAAGCATAAAAAATTTAAATTATAATATTGTTTAAATTAAACCAATAAATTAAGAGAATAATGGGTTTTATAACAAAAACAAATATTAGAAAAACTAAGGGAATGAGACATAATTTAATATGAGAAATCTATCAATAGTTTATTTAACTTGAATAGTGGCATATCTTTAATAATATTTATTAAATATAAAAATATTGGCTACATTTTGAAATTAATTTTGTTTTAAATGATTTTATAATATTTTAAGTTAATTCTCGATATTATGTTTGCTGGGTTGTGTTTACAAAATCTCTCTTTCACTAATAAATTCCTTTACATATCAACACTCATGCATTTGTTTCGTTTGCAGTGTCAGTTGCAAGCCAATGCAAAACTAAAATACCACTGAAGTTCCAGATAAACATTGGAAAAATGCTTAGATTTACTAGTATATACAGATTTTTGAAATGCTGCATATTGTTGGGGTTTTTGTTTTTGTTTGCATTTTTTCTACCTGTATTCGAAACATAGTTTTTTGTTTTTTTGTTTACATTAAAGCAGATTTTCTATGATTAGAAATTGAGATGTAAATTGTTTTACTATTGTAAAAAAGCATAGAAATACCAAAGCAAGAGTAATACTGAGAAATGGTGAATTATGAGCTTTTACAAAACGCTTACATAACTACAGGATAGATTAACAATATTTTACTAAAACTACAAAACTATAATTTAAATTTTATTAATCACTAGCTTCTTATTTAGAGATTATATGAAAATAGTTTGTGTAAAACAAACAGCATATTTGAATTCATTTCAAGTAAGAGTTTGTATTCGGCTGTGCTTTATGTATACTCGTATATCTACCACCAAATACTAGAGTGCTCTTAAGAACACAAATGCAAAAGTTTTTGGTTCTTTGATCTTGAACAAACCACCAAAAAGTCAGACGAAGCTGTTACTTTATACAAATCTCTCTAATCTATGACAAGTGCAGGGTCTTGTTTGTCTATCGATCACTGTTTTGATAAGCTTTACTTTACAAGTCATGATATTTTTGACTAATATAGTTTCCAATGCATTGTCGTGGATTAAGGAAAATAGGTTATTTGAGGAAGGATAAAGGGAGTAGTATATGCGGATATTTTATTTGAATCTTCTCATATTGATAGAATGACAGGGAAACATCGTTTATGCTTCGGGAACAAGTGCCCCCATTTCAGCAGAACACATTCCATTATACTATCGATAGAATAGTGAAGCACAATCCACATTGCGGCGATGCTCCAGCGAAACCATAGAGTTGGATACCCTGTACACGGTCGAGTAACTCTAAAATATACTATTTTTTTCGGTCGAATATGGGTGATGTAAATAGTATGGAGATCAGATGGAGGGGAGTATATCCTAAACCGTTTTAAAAAACCGAGGCTTTTGAATGTGGACATCACACTGAATTCTCATGCCTACAGCATCGAGAGTTTCTGATTCTATAATATTAACACTGACCATAAAAACAGATGAAGCAACATGATCTGTTGTACGTTTATGTGTTAACATACAACATTGAGTCTTACGAGCATTAAGGCCGTCTCTATTCGTACAACATTCAGAGATTGCCACAAGATCTTGGTTAAATGTATCATTCATGTTTTGTCTCATTGTCCCAATCTCCAACTGCAAGTTGAAGGGTTGAAAGTTTGATGTTAAATATTACTTAGAAAGATAAGAAATAAAGTAGGAGAAAGGACGGAGTCTTGCGTTATCCCCGATTAAAACTTTAACTCGTTTGTTGAAATTTCATCTATAACAACTCCTATAGGGCGATTTCTGAGAAAACCAATGAGTTTCCTATAGTGCGGTTTCTGAGAAAAGCTCCTTGGAAATATCTAGAGCTACTATTTTACTTTCGCCAAGCCTATGAATAGCAGAAGTTCTTTGGAGGAGGAAGAATCGTTACAAGAACACAGTCTTGTTACGGTCTGAGCTGTTTCTGATATATCGCTTGTAGCTGTAATTGGACATATCAAAAAATGACTGGTTCAGACGAGAGCAATATGATTTTAAATTTTTCTAATTTAGGGAGGACAATTTTATTTCATCAAGCGTGCCAGCATCACAATGAGCCTGGACTCGTTAATATATTGCAAGCCGAAGTCAAATTTGTTTCGAAGTCTGTATTTGAAACAGCGGTCAAGAAAACAAAATCACTTTAATTATCCCCGGAACTTCAGAACTCCATTCATCCCAGTGTTGAATTGCTGGCGCTTGAATTTATTCAATTGTAAGCCAGTTTATTCTTGTGTGTATTATATCCAACTTTACTATAATCTGATTTTTTCGGGAAGAGAAGTTTTGCAGGTGTATTATAATAATATAAATTATAGTAATACTATGTTCAGATATGAAACTTAATTGAGTCAATTAAGTTCAGCTTACTCAATAATCATTTGACAGTTGGAAAACAATACAAAAATACTCTATATGGTTGTTGTGTTTCTATGTAAACAAACTTACCTTCACATTGACTTTTCAATGATTTCTTTTGTTTTCTTTTGTTGACATTTGCCATTTTATACAAATTTGTTCACTGAACACAGTTGTGAACAGTGTTGCATTCGAAATCTTACTCAATATTATAACAATTTCGTACTTATTGCGCAATAATTAATTGAGATTTTATATGGAATATTGAGCTCAATAATGTGCCCCTATTGCGGTTCACAACTTTTTTAATAATTTGGTCGTCTTTCATAAATCGGTATTGCCATTCACAACTTAAATGTAGTTGACTTTTTGGTTGTGCTGCTGATTTTTTGGTTGTGTTTAATAGTATTGCGGTTCACCATTTTGGATGAGTTTGGTTGACATAAACGATAAATATACACAACTGCTTATTAGCAGTTGAGTCTTTGTCGGTTATAGATTTAAATAAAATTTTTAATACATTTCCTTTAAAAAAATAATACAAAAAAGATAAAAAAAATGGAAAAATCGTAAGTATAGGTGTTTTTTGATCTTAATATAATTAATTAAATGATTAATACACATACGCAGGACAGTCAAAATAACAACCAAAGCCCAATTTGAGCGACTTGTGCAGCTGATGGAAAAAAATCCAGAACTTGCTAAAGGAAAGCAAAAATTTGAGATGACTAAAACTCAGTGTAAGGAAGCGTGGGAAGGATTTACAATAGAATTGAATAGCTTGGGCCCACCTACAAGAACATCCTTCGAATGGCAACGTGTAAGTATATGACATCTTAATTATTGTAAACAGACATTTTATTAGAATTTTTACTTCATATAGGTTTGGATTCATTACAAAGCAAGTATTAAAAAAAACTTGTTAATAATAAATAAAACCAACAAGCAGCAGGTGGTGTTCCTTCACAAGAAATTCCGCTTAATGTACTTGAGGATTGCGTGTCCCAGCTGTTATCACTAAATGACCAAGTAGCACCATCTGGACACACTTTCAGCGTTGAAAACGTTGGTCCGTCAACAAGTCAGGCTTTAGAAACTCCTCAAAATCTCGACATGGAACAAATCGTTACAAATGAACCTGAGATAATAAACACACCAGCCAAGAAAAGAAAAAAATCACCAGAACAAGAGCGTCTGGAACTTCTGAGAAAACAATGCGAGACACAAGCTAAACTTTAAAAAAGTATTAAGGATTTGGAGAAAAACAGTTATAAAAATTATGAAATAAACAAATTAAGCAAAAGAAAATTGCCTCTATGAAAAATAATACTTATTATACTAACATATTTGTTACTTATTTTGGAAATTTCTTACTTCGCACTGGGTAGTTCAAGAGGATTGGAATCATCGCGTATTTTTCTACGTATACGTAGAACATTTGTATTAGCGTCATGATTTTCGTCTTCAAAAAATAAATCCACACTTAAATCCATCCTTTTTATTTTATAAAAACTTGATTTTTTTGCGTTTTTTTCTTCACTTTACAAATAAAATGCATGGTGCTGCCAACATGA
This sequence comes from Bellardia pandia, assembly GCA_916048285.2. Taxonomy (NCBI): domain Eukaryota; kingdom Metazoa; phylum Arthropoda; class Insecta; order Diptera; family Calliphoridae; genus Bellardia; species Bellardia pandia. Next base: position 89,027,469 of record OU696531.1, on the reverse strand, counting down.
AATCGATATTTCATGTCGGCAACGCCATAACAATTACAACTAAAAATCGTTGTGTTACACAATACCAAAAAATAATTTGGTTGAGTTAAAGTCGGGTTGACTGACAGACGACCAAACTTAGTTGAGTTGAGAACGGCAATAGGGGCAATGGTATTAATTGCGATTATCGTAATTAAGGTTCATATCTGAACACGCTATAATACATTGTTATCAATTTGGTTTCAATTGAATTATGTTATATATTTGCTATCTAAGCTCTCAATTTAAATTATTATACATATTTAAAAACAATATTTGAGGCATGGTGTAATTATATAAGGTGAGTGCAAATCGACAACAAATATAACACAGTACAGAAACAATAGGCATTTTGTTTGTGTAAAATAGTGTCAAAAACGCTTGACAAAAAAATACATTTCAAATAAGTAAATTGTAAACAAAGTCAGCCAGCTGTGCTCCTGCACTCACCTTGTTAATTACACCATGACTTGAGGTTTAAAAAATGCATATTCAACAAGTATTTACTAATTGGTGTCAAATTCAATTTGAACTCGAATATGTTTATTAAATTTAATCTTTACAAATTTTAGAACTTTATTAGTTGAAATATACACCTGTTCATAAATATATCCACACATCCGTACAGAACTCAGGTATATTTATATACATATTTGTATATGATAAGAAATAAATGTGTGTGTAACTGTTCTTTTTTGTTTTATGCTTCAATACCTCTTAAATGTATTATCTGTCAACACAATGTACCCTTATAAATACAAATAAATAACAAACGACTGTGCTTAACAAAAGTGTTCGAAATGCTTTGATATCTGCACAACATCGCTAACTCCCAATTTACACGAAGCCATACTAATTGAAAATATTGTTAAAAATTTTTCCTTGAAACTTTGCCTGATGAATGGAGACAACATTTCTTAAAACATTCTTTTATATAAATATATACGAAGTCACAGCACTACTGCAATTTTCTTGCCAAACCAAGATCCATTTTTGGTCCCGGTAACTATACCAGGTTCATTTTACATACGTTTCATCATCCATAAAAAGGCAGTTGTTGAATTTTGTTGCATACAAGCTGCTTTTCACTGTGATTAGGATATTTAATTGAGTCATAGGTTTGAAAACTGCTTTAATATATTTCAAAAATATTAAAAGCCAATGATTTCAGAACATCTTTCGTGTCTCTTGTAAAATTAGTGAAAAGCGACTTATCACGTTTTAACACTAAGCCAATGATATATGAAATAATTAATCTCTTTATTATTTACTAAAATTTGTATGAATTCTTTATCATGAGACTGTTATAGATGGTAAATGAAAACAAGTATTCTAGTTTGCATGTCCGTAATAAAATTACAAAAAAACAAAAATGAAATACATTTCGATTATGACTGAAGGTATGACTGACTGATTGATTGATTCATTCATTTGGATTTCTGTATGGTGTAAGGCAAAAATCAATACTCGTGAATTATTGTAGATACTTTTCTGCTTGTATAAAAGACAATATAAAATTAATTATTTCCAGAGGAGTAATTTCAATGATTTCAAATGTATCTGGATAGGTACGTAGCTAGTAACTATTTATTTATTTTAATATAAATAAATATCTAAAGTTTGCTATTACGGTTCTTAATTGAACAGAAATTTAACAATAAAATTTTATCTACTTTTGATGTCATTGTTTGTTTTGTAATGATGAGTCTTTTACTGCTGTGTGCTGTACCGAATCTTATACACCTACCACCAAATCGTCTATTATGGGGCAAACGCTATAAAATATTGAACCATAAGTTCTATTTATTTTAGGTTTCTTTTGGTTGAATTTCATCTCAATAACGACATTTACAAGAACAAGACCTTTATAATCAAAAATTTCTATTTCTATCTTTCTTTTAAAACTTCGCTTTGTTTATATTTTTTCAGCGTGTAAAATAAAGCGATTTACTTTAACACACAATAAATTAGCTACCGAAAAGCCATAGGAAACGGAAACGTCAAAATTGTCACCTCTGTATACACTGTGGAGCTTGTTTGGGAGCTATGGCAAATTATGAACCAACTTTCAGAAAAGTGAATAGTATAATTTTTACGTACTTAAAACTGTGTAAAATAACATTTAGCAAATATTTGCCGAAAAAAGCGTAACCACTAAATAACATACATTTGAACTCGTTTATTTATTTAAAAAAACTTTTCTTATTTAGGCCAAAGCACAACAAATATTTAATTTTAATTTATTTGATGCTGTTTGATCTTGCAAAACTCTTGTAAGAGAAAACAACGTCAAACAAATTTGTGTTAAAACAAGTGGTTACGCTTTTTTGAGTAAATATTTGCCAAATGTGACCGTACCTTAACATTATGAGAAATAACTGTTGCATTAATAATATTGATATCAAAATATACATTTAAAGATATATATAATTCTTTATTTCACTTTTATTAAAATTATTTGCACAACATATTAGCATACTTGCGTTTTAACTAGCATTTCATATTTATTGCACAACATAAAAATGTAAATATTGTATAAATAAATATAGTTTTTATACCCTCCACCACAATAAGTTGTGAATGTGGGTATATATAAGTTTGTCATTCCGTGTGTAACACTGAGAAATACTCATCTGAGGCCCAACAAAGTATATATATACTTGGTCTTTGCGAAATTCAAAGTCGATTGAGCCATGTCCGTCTGTCTGTGTAAAACACTCTCACACCCAAAGGACACACCCGAAATCAACAAAGTTTACAAAAAACCGCTCATAGTTTTTCTAAGCAGTTTGGTATTGAAAATCACTGAAATCGGTATAGTAGAACAAGAGTTATGAATCAAAATGTAAGACAACCTCCATTAAAAACTGATATTTTTAAAAATTTTTCTTCCAATTTTTTTAAATATATTGCAGATATTCCCTATGAAAGTTTGTGTACGTTGTTTTTATGGTAAAAGAAGAAAGTGTGAGGAAAATAGTAAGAATCGGTCCATGATTTCGCATAGCCCCCATACAAAAATCTTTCCGAAATATTGCTCAATTATACATAAATGCCGTAAAAATTGGAATATCAATACAAAATTCAGCAGGAATAAGTATCATGCAAAAAGAAATCGCAAAACGAATTTTTTTTTAGTTTGTGTCCATGTTTGACCATAGACCCCATATAAAATCCATTTCCAAAATTCACTTAAATACGTATAAAACTGATATAAATAATGTTAAACGGCTAAAATTTGACATAATTAATCCTTATAGGTACATAAATAAATTATTGTACTACATTTTATGGTGTCACAGAGTATGTTTTCTTGGAATATTCTTGGAATATTCTTTAATTATATTTAGAATCCAAATGATTATTAAGAATTTTATTATAAAATTGTCTGTTTTTGTGAGTGGTTACACCTGAGGTACATGCGCCACATTAGGTATAGTATATAAAGTGTAATCCATTTTAAGGTTTCATACTTAAAAAAAAACACAGAAAATTCAAATATAATGCGGAATGTTTTATATCATTTGAAAGAACATTTTATTTTTTGAAGATTATGTCTATCAAATGTTGACCGTTACTACGTCGCAGATGGTCTATCTGTTGAGTTCAATTTTCGATGACTCGTTCAAGCATTTCGACTGGTAACTGGTGAATGACACGCGTGATGTTTTCCTCTAAGTCTAATGTGGACCGATGATTCCACCGGCCACAAACCACAGCACGTGCTGGACGTGGTTTATTCGGTCGAATATTATTCAATAATAAATGCTGGGTCTCAAAATGTGTGATGGTGTTGCGAATAGTACGCTCAGTAGGCCGATTATGTGGCAATAAGTTGAGCGAAGTGCACGAAACACATTCCTCAGAGAACGAGAATTTTTGTAATCAAGTTGTACGATTTGTAAAAGTTGTTCAGGCGTAAGTCTTTCCATTATGAAAAGCCAAACAATACTAAATAAAAATAAAATGACAGCATGATACGACTCACACGTGATCTGCCATAATTGGTCATTGGCCATTTATCTTTATATATATCGTAGAAATATCTGTACCGATTTAAAACTTTGCACATATCATTTACATATATACAAATATCATCCACTCCTTAAATCCACGTTAATAGTAATATATATCTTAAATATACCGTTATTATGTTGAAATTCGACGTGAAATATCCTAATATACATAAAAACTACTGTTCCAAATCATTTCCAAAAAACAAATAAACCCACAAAAATGTCTAATTAATATCGATATCGAACCAACTTTTATATAAATCAGTAATTTTAATCCCGAAATCATACTAATATCGGTTTTACGGCAATTATAATACAAATATACAGTGATACAAAATTGAATGAAATAGAAAAACCTGGGACCGGATATTATTTTTCTTGTAGGGCTTGTCGAGTAAAACATGATTCCAATAGTGAAATATGCGGGACACCTCCAAAATCCTGATTTACGGTAAAAAAACCGGTGTTTGTACCTTTGCGCACTTATAAGCATGTAATTTTGTTGATTATGATTTTTTTTACTTGGTGTGAATATGAAAAAATGTTCTTTTAATTTTATAAATTGTTAAATTACAATAAAGATTATTATGAAAGTCAAACAAACTCTGTAAATTACAGTAAGAATCGGTAATTACATCAATTATAAAGTGTCGAAATTAGATAAAATTTCAAAATAGTTAACATAAATTATGTTGGTCGTAAAATTGTCTTTCAAACAATATATCAAATACTAATAAAATTTGCACTAAGACTGAATAGAAACACAGAATAAGGATATACTAGTCCTATAAGCCGTGTAGTTTTTGCGTTATTTATTTCGTTTAGGTGGAGGGTATTAAAGAATCGGCACAGCTAAATATAGCACTCTAACTTATTAATATATAATATTGAAATTAAATCTCGACCCAAAATATCAACACATGTGTATATAAAATTAAACATTTTGTTACGTGCCATGAACAGTGGTTAGTTAGTACAATGCATTTTTTTCTGAATAAAAACATGTTTTATTTAATAGAATTCATATTTAAAATCATCATTCCCTCTAATATATTCTAGTATTGTTATTAAATTCTATGCCCGACTTGTGACTTTTACCTAACATTTAGTGTTACTACTGGTTACATAATTAGTCACGAAAGTAATTAATTGAACATGTTCGTGTCCTTAGCTGGAATACAAATAATCCTGATTACAAAGAATTGTTTAATAGTTTATTCAAAGTATTCAATGCATGAGATTTACTTACTTTACTAACTACCTTAATTGGTTACCTGACTAGTAATATATAGTGGGAAGCACAAATGAGTACATATGCATTTTTGATTGCATAAAAATAATAAAGAAAAATAAAAACATGAAATCAGAGATCACTAAAAGCTATTAAGGAATGTGGACGCACATCTCCTGCTAAAACACTCGAAATAAAATAATAATATATAACAACCCGTTAGTCGATGGACAATAAGACCTGCCGATATTGGTTACTAAAACTTGCATGGAAGTTGGACAGCAGGTGACTGGAAACATGTAATCTGGTCAGACGAATCCAAATTTATTCCGAGGTTAATTAAAAATGCTGACGCCTAACAGCTCAGAGAATTCAAAGAATTGTGCTTTAAAGTAAATGCTTTATTTTACACGCTGCAAAAATACAGAGAAAAGAAAGAGACATATATAAATTCTTAATATTAACTGGAATATGCATAAAATTCTTATAAATACATATCTTTGCTGATATGAAATTCAACAAAAATAAACCTAAAATAAAAATCAGTTACATGTGCATAAAAACCACTATCAAGTTTGAATATGATAGAACAAATATACATATATCAAAATGGTCGCGCTTAATTTGATGATGATCGGTCCATATTCTTTTATTTTGGCAATATACAAATCGCTATAGAAATTAAATTCAACCAAAATAAGTCTAAAATAAATATAAAAAATGGTTGAATATTTTATGACGTTTGCTCTATAATAGGTGATTTGCTGGTGGCTATATAAGATTCAGCACAGCCGAATGTTAAGGAAACAATTAATCATGGTGAAAGGAACTTCACCAGGATATAGGTTTATATTACATGGTGGCAGGTTTGCATTACATCGGACCACTTCAAAGAATTGGAGAATTCACTAGATTCCAAAAAAGACAATCGGCATATTTTGCTAACTCACATTTCGATTTTGTAGATAATCATCGGCATCTATCATGTGTATGAAGTTATTTTTCAGCTAGATGATGACCCAAAGTACTCAAAGTACTGCAGAATTTTCTTCTGATGCAGTAACTAGCAAAAAGTTACGACCTCAATTCGATTGAGAATTTTTGGTCAATCGTAAACAGACAGTTGGAGCAATACCGATTAACTCCAATCCATTTTGCCAGCTTTGGCAGCGGGTTTAGCGCGAATGGGAGAGTTTTTCAATGAGTTATATAAAAAATTGGTGGAGAGTAGCCAAAACGTGTTAGAAAGTGTTTTACGAAATAGCGGTCTGTGGACTAAATATTAAAAATACTCTCTATCATTCTTTAAAGTTCTTTAAAGTTTTTCTCTTAAATATTAAATATAAAATAAATTACACAATATATTTTCTAATTTTATTTATTTGTTTTATTTTTATGCAATAATAAGTGCACGAAGTATTAAACTGTACTCTTTTGTGCTACCCACTGTATATAAGTATTTGTAATTTCTAAACAATTTCAATTTAAACAGAAATTTATTATTGAGAAATATTTAGCAGAAGTAAGAATTTATAACCGGCGGTGCCGAATCTTATACACCCACCACCAAATCACCTAGTATGGGGCGAACGTCATAAAATATTGTGCCGTGATTTCTATTTATTTTAGGTTTATTTTGGTTAAATTTATCTGAATAACGATATTTATAAGAATTTTATGCATAGTAGTTACGGGTTGATCATCATAAAATTCTGTACGAAGATTTACATGCATATGCGAATTATTTGTGTTGAATTTCAACGTTATAGTTATTTATATAAGACATTTATATGCATTTTAGAGATTTTCGGCGGTGGTGTTTATATGGGGCTATCTTAAAATATGGACGCAAATAAGATATCGTTTTGAAATTTAACCTTGCATTAAACTTATATGAAACCATATTCCGGGAAAAGACATTTATATGGGGGCTATGAGAAATCGTGGACCGATTCGTAGCATTTTCAAAAATGCAAAATTTCATTTAAATTTAACCTTGCATTAAACTTATATGAAACCATATTCCGGGAAAAGACATTTATATGGGGGCTATGAGAAATCGTGGACCGATTCGTAGCATTTTCAAAAATGCAAAATTTCATGATATTATTTGCATTATATTTGAAGAAAATAGCAAAAAATATCTGAAAAATATCGTGGTAGTCTGCAACTTTGATCTATAACTTGGATCCTACTGGACCGATTTTGCCATTTTCAATACCAAACATTAAGATGGACCAAAGATAACACGAGAATTCTTTTCGTTTTTTTAGTTATAATATATTTAATGTTTTTCTTTAAAATGACACCAACTTATTTTTTAAGTTCCAGTTAGTTTTCTTTTTATGGAGCTTTGAAAACAGAAAAATTCACTGCATAAAATAACGTGTGAGCCACTGTTTGTTTCAACATTCATAGTAAGGCAATTGTTGAATTTTGTTCAAATTTCTTTGTAATTAATGTGTGTAATTTAGGTTTGAAAACCTCACATATTCTTCTAGAGGTACTCATATTCTAGATGTGCTTTATGTAACATAGTATTTTCCTTGTAGGTACCTGGTTTATTTTATAGACATGTTGATTTATTTTTGTTTACAATCTGTGCTTAAGACTTGCTTGTATCGTTTAATAACATAATTTAAAGTACTTTTTAGAAGCTTAGGTTTTTTTTTGTCATCAGTGAACCCGACATTGCCGGATTTCATGTTTTATATACACGATTTTCAGTCTATTCCTTACTAATTGACTAATTAAACATTTTTACAGAACAGTCTTTTGACAAAAGTTTCTACAGTGTGGCCGCATTAGATATGAACAATGAATTATATAATAATATCCACAACTAATTTAATTTGAATACCTATTTCCACCAGAAATATTTAAGATCTCTTCCGTACCACTGTGCCAACATGTGATGAGTTGGATGTTGTTTTTTTTTTAACAAAAATTCTTACATCGTGCATAAAAAGTTGTCTGTTTGTTAGCTTTTCTAGGTTTCTTCCTGCAACTGACAGTTTAAACTTTAAACAATGACATATGTAAAAAAGGAGCAACACAACTCTACAACACATTGATTAAGTAGGAAAAATTGTACATTTTATGCCAAAAGTTTGAGACGGATGGAAAAAAATGAACAAAACAAAGTTTTTTTTTTGTTTTGCATTTATAAATTAATATCAAAAACATGCACCAGATGTAGGCATTCATGCTTAAATCAAACACAATACCCATCACACATTTTGAAGGGTCAACAAGTGGCACAATACACAATAGAGCCTTAACAATAACAATCGCAAGTATTTAAGTGTAAAGGTTTTGACCCTCAAATTTTTTTTGTTAAAATCAAATTGTTGTTTCTTTAAATACAAAGTGTTAAAATTATAAAACCGAAAATTAAAAGTCAAGGAAAATTGCTCTAAAAAATTTTTGCTGGGTTTGTTTTGGTATATTTACACAATGTAACAAAAAACAAACGTAATTTTAATGAGATTCATTTTGGTAAGTAAAAACATGCAATTCTTTGAAATTTTGTAATGTAAAAAAAAACATTATACAATGTAAAAGTTATTTAGATATGTTTGTAAGTTTATATAACACACAGAAAAATTTTAGCGAGAAAAATTATTTCTTTTCCTGTATACGAGTATATTAATAATTTATGCTACACACATACATATGTTAATTGAACAAGTTAAAATCTTTAAGCTTAAAATCTGTTTGGAAAAACGTTAAATTTTGTTGCTCTGGAGTGTAAAATGTCATTATTGACGGTTTAAAAAAGTAAACAATAATTATTTGTTTTAAAGTTAAATATTTCACATGGCTGCACGCATGTATGCCAATCCTTACAGTAGTAAAATAATATTTGTCCTAAGTCAACAAAAAGTTACGGACGTTTGTGCCTACCTAGAAATAAAATATGGTAAAACAACCACGGTTAATAGAAAGTTTATCCTGGTAAAAGAACTTTTATTGATGTAAAATTAAAGTAAAAGTACCACGATTGATGTGAAGTTTGTCTTAGTAAAAGGACCATTATTGTAAAAAAGTTATGATGACATTAATTTCATGTGTTTTGTTACATCCTTGCTTATATAAAAAAGATCTCAGTTAGTGGCCTTAGAGGACCTTAGGGCTCGGATCTAGAGTAGACTATATATAATTGATTACTTTATAGTTTCTTTTTATAAGCAATAAGGTCACTTGAATTTTATATAAAAATATTTAATTTATTTATATATATTTATTTCCAATACTTCGCTATCACAATGGATAAATTAAATATTTTTATATAAAATTCAAGTGACCTTATTGTATATAAAAAGAAACTATTAAATATTGAAAAAGGTCAAATAAACGAACTAAATAATTATAATTGATTACATTAAAATAAAAATTTTAAAAGAAATACGAAAACCTTTTTTTCTGATTAAAAAAAAAAGTTTGTGTTTAATTCCCTTTGTAGAAGCTTTTTTTCTTATAATGTAAATATTTGTATTTAAAAATTAATTTTCTGCAACAATAAGAAGTCAGAACATAATTATTTAAACGGTTTAAAGATTTTTTAATTTTTGTTAATACACAATTCGTTTGCCAATTTGAAAACTACAATTAGTACTTCCTATATATTTGGAATAACATGGTGGCCAAATTATTAGTTACACTATATTAATTAAGATTCAACCGGTTTTAATACGTATATAAATTTATTTCTTGTACCAGTTGTTTTCGTATTTTAATTCTGTTAATACTGTTAAATATTTTGTGCAGTGTCAACAATGATTGGTGACATTAGAGTGCAGTTGTAGATCATTATCTGTCATTCTGCTCTGAAGTGTGAAATATATAAAATTGATTAAAGGCTGGCATCACGATTAAGAACTAAAAGAAAATGTTCAAAAATGCATTCAGAGCATGCCAAAAAGGGTGCAAGTTGTAATTGATGCCAAAGAAGGTTCTACGAAATATTAAGATTTTTTTTCAAACAATTTTGTAATATTTCTTTTCCTCAAATATATATTTTTAAAACAAAAGAATTTATTTTTAATTGAATTAGAAACACCTTATTTACCAAAAAGGACAAATAAAAGGATAAATTTCCACTATTTTAAAATGTTATACGGCATGTGTAACTAATAATATGGCCACCCACTGTACTTAAATGAATTGCAGTAGTAGTTAAAAATTTACACTTTCTTAAACATTTTAACAAATATGTACTTCGATCAATAAAAGATGTTCTTGCTTGCGTATACTTAATATTAATTCAAATGTTACTGAAATGTCGTGGCCTCTAGATTAACCAAGGAATGAATAAAATACAAACTTTTCGTACAATCACACCGCACATTTTGTCATTTAATCTGAGTAGTTGTTGCCTGTACCCTTGTTAACGTTTCTCACAGACAACCTCTACAAATCTAATATTAGCGGACATGCAGCTTATAAATTACATTGCAACAATATTGTCTTTGCCACTTATACTTTCCAGACTCGCTAGCTACATTCGCTCTAATGGGAATAATTTATCACAGCAAATACAAGAAAATACAGACCATTTAAGTGGCAATTAAAAATAGTATGCAACAAATCAAGCAAAAAACTATGCAAACGAAAACTAAGAAAATCATAGAGAGTGATAAGAGGAAACAAAATAAATTAGAGGATAATTGCGGGATGACATTAATGTGCACTTTGAGGCAATTTCTTTTACAAGCAAGATATGTTTTATTTTATTATTTTAATGAAACATTTGCAAATGCCGGAAGATTGTATGAAATGTTCTCATAGGTAAATTTGTGTTAAATGAAAATCGAGTGCAATGTTAAGAAAATTATTTTAACATTTTTAAGTTAATAACGAGAATAATGAGAATTAGGGAATGTAAACTTAGTTTGTTATTTCATAGCAGAGTTTAAAGAATATAGAAATTAAGTCTATAGAACCTATCGCAAGCTGAGAGCATACAACAAATGAATAATATTGGTCAACCTTTAGAAACATTTAAAAAAAATATGAAATTCTTATTAAAAACTCCACACCCAACTCGAAACACTTGCAGACTCGAATGGCAATAAGACAGAAACCATACAATGAATTGTTAGAAATATTAATAAAGTCACACTTCTAAGCGGGAAGTATACAGAATGCGGAAGAACTCTCAGACTCTAGGCTTTCACCGCTTTCAAATTTAACCCAGAGCATTAACACATTAATCGAAAATAGTTGTTACGTTTCCTTTATCAAAAATTTGCCCATTTTGGCCTTTTCTTAATGGCAAATTGCATTAATAATATTAAAATATCAATTTTAAGAGAAACACGAATACATTTTTATGCTCAAATTGTGCTTGCCGAATTTCTGTAAATATTTGCATTTGAAAATGCCTTACGTGCAACAATAAGAAGTCAGAACACAATTACTTAAGTGTTTGGGAAAGATGTTGAAGATCACCTGACCAAGCTTTACTTTAGATAAGGCAAATACACAAACAGTATAAAGGAACACAAAATTCAGTTAAAATCTAAAAGGCAGTGACGTTTTAAGGTTTCTAAAAACAGAGAAGACAATTAGGGATTTGATATTTCCACAAAGAGATTTATATGTCTGGTGCTGTAGTCAGCTAATGTTACTAAAGGTAAATATTTGACGCTCTTTTTCGTCAAATATTTACCACAAAATAAACTATGTTTAATCTTGTTTATTTATCTAAAAAAAATTGTTTATTTACGACAAGATGCAACAAATATTAAATTTTATTTTGTTTGATGCTGTTTGATCTTACAAAACTTTTGTAAGAGTAAATAGCGTTAAATAAATTTGAGCTAAAACAATTGGTTACGCTTTTTTGAGTAAATGTTTGCCAAATGTGACCGTATCTTAATAAAGGCCCCGTTGCGCTCTAACTTCATGTCTGATTGTTCAAAGAGAATATTGGAACGTGTTCAAGAAACTTCTCTACCATCTGTACCGTTATCCTGTTATATCTGAGCCAGTAAATAGCCGAAATTACAGACTGAAGAATGTTACACTCCAGCTACTTAAGGATATCGTTATTTCAAAGTTAATAATATATGAATATGTATTTTTATTCGACCTTTATTATTTATTTTATTACTAATTTTCCAAGCTTAAGGTCTTTCTTTTAAATATAAAAACTTTTTAACTTTATTTAAAACCAATATTTCGGCACTTCCTTGAGTGCCTTCGTCAGGGTTTTTTTCTTCCTAATTTTACAAATTTTTAACAAATTATAACAAATTAAATAATAACTGACAAATTAAAAAATTATAAAATTCAAAAAACAAAGAAATATTTTTCAAATGAAAATTGATCTATGTATGTATGTGTTATATGTAAATAAATTATTTTTTTAACTTCCGTTTCTATTTTTATAAATTAAGTGTCTATAATTTTGTGCTACATTTTCAGTGTCTGACTTAAAATTAATTCTCGAAATTGTCGGAACCTTTATAATTTGTAACATTTCTAACATAAATCTACGTTTATAATTATTTTCTGTGTTTAAAACCGTTGTATTTTCAAAATCTGGATAATGGTTTAGATTAGCACAATGAGTTGATAAAGCTGTTTTCTGTGATATATTTCTATATCTTTGATCTGATTTATGTCCTGCTATCCTAGTCTTTAGTTTATTCTTCGTTGTACCTATATATACTTTATTACACTGTCCACTATCATTACCCTTACATGGTATTTTATAAACAATATTTGACATATCCATTCTCTTTATTTTATCTTTCATTTTAGTAAATAGTTTACCCACTGTGTTAAAAGATTTATGAGCTATTTTGTATATTTTGTTATCATATATATTTGATTTTTCTAATCTTTCTGAAAATTTTGGTATATATGTTACCGACTTATAAATCCTCTGTTCTGTAATACTATTTCGGTTATTTATTCTATAATTATCATGTCGTATTAATAAATCTGCTACTAATTGTTTAGGAAAGCTATTATCAGTTAAAATATTTGAAATCTTCCTTTTATTATCTCCATGAAATTCTGAATCACTTATTTTTAGAACTCTTTCTATAAAATTTTTAGCTGTATTAATAATTATTCTCTTTGGATGTTTCGAGAAATAATTAATAATTCTACCAGAAGATGTTGGTTTTTGATACCAATCTATTAATATCCTATTTCCTCTTCTAATTATCAAGGTGTCCAAATATGATATTCTTGAATTAGATTCCCTTTCAATTGTAAATTTAATGTCTGCATGAAATGAGTTAAAAATATCTAACATTTGCTCTATTCCTGATTCAGAAATTATACAAAATAAATCGTCAACATATTTTGTCAAGATCTTCGGTTTTATAATTAATTTTTCAACACATATATCTAATAACCTTTCCATAACTATATCTGCTACAATCGGAGAAGCTGACGAACCCATAGGAAGTCCTTTCATTTGATTATATATATGATTATTTAATTGAAAATATCTACTATCTATTATACAAAATTTAAGAATACGTAAAAATAAGTCCTTTTCCATATTAGTATGTTTCCTTATTATATTCCATTTTTCTTCTATTATATTAATAGCTAAGTCTATTGGAATGCTAGGAAACAATGAAACTACATCAAGAGAAATTAATCTCTCATTGTTATCTAATGTAAAATTCTTAACTCTGTCTTTAAATTGAAGAGAATCCTTAACATTATATTTTGAATTTTCAGTAATTTTATTAAGAATTCTTGTTATATATTTACACAGTTCATATGATGGAGAATTTATCATTGAACATATTGGTCTCAATGGAAAATCCATTTTATGAATTTTTGGAAGACCATATAGCCTAGGTGCCATTGCTGTATTAGTTTTAAATTTATTCCTTTCTGTAATTGTAATTATGTCATTAATAAAAAGTTCCTGAACTAAATTATTATTCATCTTTTTCAGTTTATTAGTAGGGTCCTTATCTAATCTCCTATAATATATATATATTTTACAGCTCTTACAACACGATCGCCTTTTTGAAGGTCGTACATGTATTCCGAGAGATCTTCGTCGTGTCAAAAACCGGAGTTTCTGGCGAAGGGTCTTGTATTGTTCTAATCAATGTTGTTTGTAAGGTTTTGTATACCTCCGATAAGCATGTTCATGCGGTCCATGCTTCTACGCGCCAAATGTGTGGTCTGCTACCCATTTCATACCTATGGCCTTTCTGTACACATACATTGCCATCATAGTTTTCGATGTCCTTGTCAGAGTGTCAGCACGACATAATTCAGAGATGGTTCCGAGAAAGTATTTTAAATTTTCTTGTGTACAGTTTTACCAGAGTAAACCCGGGCCTAACCTCTCGGCGCACGTCCTGCAGGAACATAATAATGTATGTCTTGCAAAGAGCATAATTGTATGAAACATACAATTCGCAATTTCCCATACATAACGATATTTGCTTAAGAGCTAATCCGTGCCATCCATAGCTTATATAAATTATAAAATTTAAATTTAGTAAATTTCCTAAGTGTCAACTCTACTTTTAATACCTCTGTTGTTTCAGCAACAGCACCTAGGACAAATTGGTACCCGAAGTTTGTTGCTCAAAAAAACATCAGTATTTTAACCATTCTTCCCGCTATCAACCACAGTCACTACGTGTACTCTGAAGGGACTTCAACAAACATCGAGCTTCTAACTGACCCCGTAGTTCTAGATAAGACTCTAGTCTGCTGCGAGTTTAAAAGGGGTGCAACAATCAAACTCTAAACAATTTTGAGTTCATGCAAGCTTATAGCACCGGTGTCGCCATATTTCTTAAAGAATGTAACACTGTAAAGGTGATGGCATCACACCAGGACACATTACTCCTTGCGATTTGCTTGTGTACAGTACTAGTGCAATTTTACACGGATTCAAATTTGGTCGACTTTCAGTACTCTATCCACGTAGTGCATTATGTACATTCACCATTCGCTGTGGTGTAGGGTGGTGTCGGGTATAAACATTTTTATTTCGTAAAAATTGTTTTTTTTTAAATTAGCGATTATATCGAATTTAGCGTATTTTGGAAAATATTCACTTTTTCTAATTTGAATGCGTGACTGGTGGCAAGTCAATTGTTTCATATGATGGTTAGGGTAAATACTTTTTTCAAATGATTAACAAATAGTTGCCCTTTTTCAGTGTCATTTCTTGCCCAACCATCACTTAAATTTAGCAAGGCAGGCTTACATAAGACAGGTCTTTTAAGAATTTTAGTGGCTCGCCATAATGAACTTTCCGATTTTAGAGTTGCGTCCAGATTTTCTAAATAATTATTTAGTGATTCAGTTGAAGTTATGTATAACTTATATGAATAACTAAAGCATTTTAAATGCTTTAAAAATCCTGAAAAAATATTACACATTCTGGCTTTAAAATTCTAATATAAATAAAAACACTTGCATGCTCCAACAATCATACACATCTAGTCATGTCTAGATTTTTATACAACTTTAATACACGTATGTACATGTACTTCAATTTTCACCCTTATTTTTATATTTTTTTTTTATGCACTGCACTTCTTTTGACTTTTGAACAAAACAAAATCCTTGTGCATTGTTGGCCAAATAGCTTTCTAAGTACGTATTTTACTTGAAGCTGCATATTTATTTTTATTTTACAATAAATACACACACACCAACTCATTTTTTTTTAGTCTCGAAATTGTCGGGTAACACCTAAAGTATTTATTCCTTTTTTTGTCTTCATTAAATATTTGTGTAAAGAATTGTGTTTTTATTTTTAGCAGAAGAGGGAAAACTGTGTATTACATGCTTGTAAACATGCACATAAATAAGACTGTTAATCCTTGAGGTGTTGTGTTGTGAATAGTACAGTTGAAAATTGGTAGGCACATCAAGCAAGTGCAAGATTTATTTATGAGTATCTTAAAACTCTCTGGTTGTGCAGTAGGACAATCTCACATAATCTTTTTCTCATACTTGAATAAGGATTTTTGCAGTAATCATTACATGCGACTAATATGTCTGCAGTTAGATTTAGGCATGTATGTAAATGATCCGTGTAAAATTTTGGATTGGTACCCTTATTTATAAGCGATTTATGAGTATTAATGTGATTTTCGGAAGAGGGCTTTATATAGGGCATACGGTTAAAAATAGACCGAAATTCACAAAATTTTGTGGGATGATTTTTGTATATATTAAAATGATCTGTGCAAAGTTTTGAGTCGGCACCGATATTTATACAATATATATGGGGAAAAATGTATTTTTCAGATGTGGTCCTTGTATGGGAGCTATGACCAGTTCTGGGCCGACTACCATAAAATTTAGTACAACAATTTATTTGCCTATAAAGAGTATTTATGTCAAATTTTAGCCGTTTAACATTATTTATATCTGTTTTATACATATTTAAGTGAATTTTGGAAGTGGACTTTATATGGGGTCTATGGTCAAACATGGACCGAACTAAAAAAAATTTCGTCTTGCGATTTCTTTTTGCATAAAACTTATTTTTGCTGAATTTTGTCTTAATATTCCAATTTTATAGGCATTTATTTATCATTAAGCCATATTTCGGGAATATATATATTTGTATGGGGGCTATGAGAAATCATGGACCGATTCTTACTATTTTCCGCACACTTTCTTCTTTTATAGTACAAACAACGTATACAAAATTTCATGGTATTATCTGCAATATATTTCAAAATATTGCAATAAAATGGACGAAAAATATCAACTTTTTATGGAGGTGGTCTCACATATTGGTTCATAACTCTGGTTAACCTAAACCGATTTTGCTGATTTTAAATAGCAAACTTCTCGAAAGCACTTCTGACAGAATTATTGAAGGTTTGGATCCCGAATATATCTTGGGACTTCAAAAAACTGATTTCAACATCCAGACAGACAGACAGACGGACATGGCTTAATCGACTTCGGTATCTATAAGGATCCAGAATATATATACTTTATAGGGTCGGAAAATTATATTGTGGAAATTTCACACGGAATGACAAACTTATATATACCCTTCTCATGAAGGTGAAGGGTATAAAAATGCACACGCATTTTACAAAAAGAATTATTTTTTTGCTTATCATGTTATACCAATTTGCCCGAGTATCACAAATAACCATGTTATTAACATCAGTACTTGTTCATATCTGTTTTATGAAAACAAATAAAAATAAATATGTTACTCTCATTCTCTCTTTATCTACTCACACAGTAAGTATTTTGTGCAATAACAATACTTACCAATACCAGAAACAAGAAAATATTTACCAATACATACCAGAAGTAGCAAACTAAGAGAAAGATAGAATTGTACACGTGTTTAATATAAAGCGAAACCAGAAATCACCAAAAAGAGGGAGGATTTACTTAAAACTGAAAAAATCCAAACTTGAAGAGTGAATTTGTTAATGAAATAGAAATGTTTGTTTAATAAATGTAATTAAAACATGTAAAAGTCTATAACAACACCTTGATATGGAATCAAATATTAAATAAGAAATATGTGTAATTATTTGTTTCGGAGGGTGAGAAATGCAATAAGCATACAATAATTTGCTAACAAATTTGTCCACAGACGTTGATTCTGAATGATGTTTTTCGTCAGCGCCATATATTGGTAATAAAATTATATCAAGATTCTCTTTACTTTAGCTGCCTTTATATTTTTAAGCAGCTTTTTTAAGATCAAACGTCTATTGTTTTTAAAGGCGAAATGACATATTATTTTTCTCTATCTAATTTTCAATGTAATGTTATTATCAGGCATGTCACATAATTCGATCAGACTGGTTTCAATTCCGTATTTGCATATAGATCGTAATTACTTTGCATTCTCTAGATTCCGATCGATTTTGTTTATTCCCAAAAAAAATTTAAATCTCGGCTTTTAACTTAAATATGGTAATAAAAATAAAAACCATATGATTTTTGTAATAAAGAGTATAACAAAAGCGAACAAAAAGAGCGCTCACAAAGAAATTTTAAATAAAAGTGAAATTTTTTTTAAAATGCCTGCAATTTCAATTGTTGCTGTTTTAAATAAACAAAGACATCAAAACGCAGTTGAAAAGCTACGAAGAAGAAATTTAGGGAATGCATCTGATCCTCTGTCATATTCCAGTTCAGAGAAAATATTTTAAATTTTGTAATTTTTTGACAAAAGTTTTCCTGACACCAACTTTAAAATTTTTGACATTTTATTTAAATATCAATGAGATAATTAAAAAAAAAAACATGAAATAATAAAATAAATTATATAATTGTTATTATAAATTGGTAGTATGAGTTTTTTTTTAGTATAATATCATAAAAAATAACAATTCTACTTTAAAAATCTAAAGTGGTTTTATTCCGAAAAAAATTATTTTTTCGTTTTCTAAAAACTCAATTTACGGAATCAAAACCATTTTCGATCGAAATTGAGTTCAGTAACATATCTGTATGTTTTTTAGATTATTAAAAGTTTATAAAATTTTGTAAATTTAATTTTTAATTTCAAACATATTTATATTTAATATAAAATAGTTTTATTATTAATAAATAATAAACCAATTTGTTTTGATAAGAAACAATTGGTGCACCCGAAAATCCAGTCCTGTCTGGCACACATAAGTATAATAATTAAATTTAAAAATATTAATTATACGCCTCAGTCTTGATAATAATATCTGATAAAACGTCTGTGTTACTAAACCAAATTCATCCAATTTGGTGTGATTATTTATTTACGTTTATAATAATACAGAACGTCTTGTTAAGTTTCTGAATGACTCTCTAATTGTTTGTTCCATTCTTACTTCCTTAGAATATCAGCCAAAAATTTAGCTTAAGTTCATTGAAAACATAAATATGTAAAAGTATAAGTAGTTCTTCGTAGAACTCTGTTAAAATTAATAAATGTTTAATTTTTTCAATATAATCATTGGGTATCTCTAAACTTGACGAAAAACAGGGGGCTATTGTAATTCTTCTCTTTAAGATGCAATGATTAATGTTACCAAAGGCGAAAGATCCAGTGCAACAAGAACCTTCCGTTCATATGATTTCTGCTTCTGTTTATTGGGTGTATAACTTAAAAATGTGTGAAAATATGCTCTTAGTTTTAAACATATGTACAGGTTTGTTTAAGGTTAACGTCACGGTGAATTTAAACGCGGGTGAACTCGACTCACCAGCGCATTGTACGTCCTGCAAGAACATGACAGGAACAAACAATTTGCAATTTATCGTACATGACTGCAACCAACAATGTAATGATCACTACCATTCATGGCTAAGTGCTGTCCCAGGGGCGGATCGGCGGCCACGAAAGCCACAATTCTAAACTAAAATTACTAAACACACAGCTAAGTGTCACCACTATTTTCAATGGCTTTGTTGTTTCAGCAACAGCAGCTAGAGAAAAACGGGTGTCCCGAAGAGTGTTGTTAAAACAAACATCAGTCTTTTAAATAACTGCCATTCTTCCCGCTTTGGCTATCACAGCCACCATGAAACCTCCCAAGGGACCTGAACCAATTTCAGTTTGGAGACGAATCCCCGGAGTGCTAAGAGAGACTCCAGTTAGCTTCAAGTTTCATTGGATAAGCAATTAGACTCTATCCAGTTTGAAGCTCGTGCAAGCTCATGACACCGGCTTCGCAATATCTTCTTACAATGGTGACACAGATGAGAAAGACGTCCAATATTATTAATGATTTTTCAGATATCGCAAACATGAGTCAAAACCAACTAAAGATTCGATTAAAATTTTAATTTGAAGTGTTTTCTTAGATGCCAATAACTTGGTAGAAATCGTAACAGTTAAATGTTTGATTTAATTTCTGTTTCAGAAAAAGCTATGTAACGTTTAAAATAATTTACTTCGCATATAAAATATTTTTTTGCCCCTTAATGGGTTAAAAAAATAATTTGTGTAATGTGTTTACATTTACAAAAGGTAACTGTGTTCTGCTTCATAATTTTAATTATTCTTTTCTCATTTGCTACTTTGTTTGACACTCACTACATTTATAATTCACTGCTGTTGCTTGCAACTCAGCTTGTAACCATGAAATAATTTTGCAGCATTTTTAACAGCAATTAAATATTTGTATCCACACAGTTGCAGGAAATTAATTTGTATGTTATAGTAAAATATTCAAATCCATTTCTACAGTCTTAACTTGATTCGAGTATAGGGAAATTGGAAGATATCTGAACACACAGAGTAGCAAGATTAGACTGATAAAATGGTCAATTACTGTTACAAGATGAAAAACTTATTTATCAGTTACATCTGTACATTTGATGAATTCTTATAATTTATCTATTATTTTAATTATTGTTCTTTTCTCACAGTCAGTTTTTTAATTATATAACTGAAACTCTTTAAAGGCTTCTTAATATTTGGTTTTATATAGGGTATTATTTTTATTAAATAATTTTTAAGCTTGAGGT